>OY720414.1:2500-5002500 GCA_963082905.1 Oligia fasciuncula | reverse complement strand
CATATTTGGGGAAGCCAGGCGTGAGGTTATGTTATATGTGACGTTATTGTAGTCCAAGCACGTCTAGTCTTCGCCGGCTGACCTTTTTTTTTTTTTTTTTTTTTTTTTTTTTGTGGAGAAATGCTCATGCATTCTGCACTACCACGGGGAGATAGTGCAGTTATGTGGGACTCTAACCCACTAAAACTCCACGGTGTCCTCCTCTGCCGCTTATGGCGGGAACACGGGCACGCGTTAGCACTCATCCGTGAACCCGCCGCGGCTGTCCGTCACCGGACCCTCCTCCGGGGAGTACTCCCCATCACCGGCGCACCAGAACACATAGCACGCCGTGACCACCCCAGGGACCAAACCAGCACATGGGCGCCAGACGACCCCGTCTCTGCCACCCTTGGTCCCCCTGCGACGGGTCAGGTCATTGGCCCCGCCGCCTGCCAATTTTCGGCCGCAGAGGATAGGGAGAGTGGCCAACGTCATACCAACACTCCTCTTCCCCTGCGGCCCCACCGCGTCCGCCATCGAACGGTGGCGACCCCGTCAAGGCCGCGGAAGGTAGGGAGAGCGGCGCACCGTAATACCGGCACTCCTCTCCCGCCGCGGCCTCCAACCCTCAGCCGCGATGCCTTCGGTACGACATCGCGGCCCGCCTCAGTTGCGATGTCGCCCAAGCGGCACCGCAACCTACATGTTGGCCGCTACGTCGTCGGCTTGTCGGCAAAAGCCCTGACGAGCGGCCCCTCCTCGGGTTCCTCTTCGCTTCACCGTGGGTGTCCAAGCCACGGCTACTGAGCCCCCCCGCCTCGACAATGCGGGAACCCACCGGGGGGGGCCGCCGGCTGACCTAAACTAACCTTACAGCACTAGCTTGTGGTTAGAACAGTACACTAATAACTATCGTTGTGGTCACGACACCCTCACACCGGAGTGCACGAACAAATTACCTAATTGACTTTTTGAATAATTTAACAACCATTATGGTCATAGCACACGTATTATAAGGGATCGGCACCGTATCGCCTTTCGCCTCGCCGTCAAACAGGCGTTAACCTAACGTAAAGACGTAACCAAAGCGGATCAAGCTCCGATACGCGTCGACTCGGCTACGGCTAGGCGACGCCGCGCTTACGGCTCGCCGACCGCTGGTTTATGGTGCAGCAGGCAGGCCGGAGGGGTGAGAGGGGCAAGGGGGGACGAAGAGACGTAAGCGCGGAGACGACGAGCCGTAAGCGCGGGGACGACGAGCCGTAACGCACCGCACCGCGGTTCGTGAGCTTGTCCCGAGGCGAGGCGGTGACGTTACGATTCCGATTAGTGTGCGTTGCAGTAGGGAGTTTCATACAAATAATACTGAACAGCTCGAGTTGATACGGTGCCGATACCTTTCCAGTTTGATACGTGTGCTATGACCTTTAGACTTGCAGTGATGGCTATCGTATAGTCTGGTCGATGTAGTTTACGTAGTGTTAAAATGTGAGTTAGTTGAAGTGTATTAGTATTGTGCAAAATTCACTTGGATGGAACCTATCAAGTGAGCGCACACAATCCGAAAGCGAATTCATTTGTTTTCAGTAAGTCATTGCGGATTCACAACGAGACAACATTCGAATTTCGAATCGGTGCGAAACAAATGACAAGAAGATTTTATGTACATCCACTCCACTGTTTTTTTTCCAATAGTCATTCATTTTAACTTTTAGAGGTCAGAATTGTACCTATCCAAGTTTATGACGTACCAACTTTTGTCCGGGGCTTCACCCGCCTGGAGTTTGGAAATTATCCCATGTCAAAAGTATGCAATGTTGTAAACCAAGTCATTGCCTACCCGTGTGTCAAACATCGAAATCCATTCAGCCGTTATGATGTGAATAATTAAAAACTGGCCAAGTGCGAGTCGGACTCGGACACGAAGGGTTCCGTACTACAAGGCAAAAACGCCGAAAAAAACACGTTTGTTGTATGGGAATAAATATTTAAATTTAAATATTTTTAATATTTTTTTTTTAATGTTCCCTTAAATATTTAACGTATTCTGTTTTTAGTATTTAAGTAAGTAAGTAAGTAAGTAATTATTTATTTTCTAAAAGACTTAGCCTAGGTAACATCAGTGTTAATTCAATAAGGGATGGGAATGGCTATTACATTTGAGAAGATCCCTGCCCTTCAAACTAGGAAAATCCTGTATCTTGAAGGACAGTGTACCTTTAAGGGATTGACACTTTTTACAAAATATTCATAATATTCATATTCATATCTGCGTAATAACTCTGATGCTAACATACATATTTATTAAAGGGGCTTAGAAGCTAATTGTGGGGAGTGTTTGTGTGTGTGTGTGTGTGTGTTGCTGTTGAGTTAGACTGGTCCGTTGGGGTGTGTGTGGGTGTGATGAATAATGGTATATAACTGTCAAGGAAATTAAAAGTTAGGTATTTAGTTGTAATTTGTAGAATAAATAAGTTCCTCTGTATCGCAATAATTTAAATTTAGGAGGAAATTTAACAGTTTTCTTTTTAATTCGAAAGGGTTTAAAATATTTATTGTTAATTTATTTTGAAGCTTGTTGTATAATCTAGAACTTAGGATGAAATATTGGTGGGCAGCAAATGTGGTCCTGTAACGCTCGACCTGACATACTCGAGCAGACCTACGTCGAGTATGGAGTACTTGTTTTGATGGGACGTAAGCATGTTTGCGTAGAGTGGATCGGAAAACAAAGAGTTGTCTGACAGTGAGCAACTTGGAGTCCTTATATAATTGTTCAGTCGGGTATCTAAACGGTTTGCGTAGCATCACCTTCAGAACAGCTCTTTGAGCCCTCTCCAGCGGTAGAAGGGCTGTTTTTGTAGCTCCCCCCCAGGCAGTCACACAGTATGTCAGGATAGACTGGCACAAGGAGTAGTAGACAGTTTTGAGTGTATCGATGTCCGCTGAGTTTCTAAGTAGCTTACAGACATAAATATATTTTTATATCTTCTTTGGTTCCATTATTTTCAAGCGTTCTTTACTTTCTATGGACAGTTTACATATTTACACATTCTTTTCAGTACCCTTGTCTATATAACTTTTTGAATAAATAAACAGGTAAAGCGGTTTCCAATACACGTTTGCATATTAGAGGAATTTTACGAGCAGAAGCGACCTCGATATTACCGACTGTTGTAAGCTTGTACATTACAGATAGTAAAGAAAACTAAATAAAGAAAAAGTTTATCAGTTTAGTCCTAACCATATCGACATAATAATAATCAGCCTATAATGTTCCCACTGCTGGGACACAGGCCTCCTCTCAGTGCGAGGGAGTGGGCTGTAATCCACCACGCGGGCCCAGTGCGAGTTGGTGGATGTCACATGTCACATGTCTTCGAATTTTTGGTTCTAGGACATGCCGGTTTCCTCACGATGTTTTCCTTCACCGTTCATCGACATATGTAGCAAAAAAATCCCATCATAAATCTTTTAACGTCACCCATTAATTAGGAATTGCACCCATTCCGAATTTTCCCATTCGCTGCGCAATCAATCCCATTAAGTTAATGACGCGAGGGTTGACAATGTCTTTAATTATCACATTAAAGGTTTACGATCGGAACCGTCAACTTGATATGGGCATCAACATTCAATCCTTTTGATTTTAGTCGATGAATTACGGGTACTTTGGTGAGAAATACGAGCTTTGAAAGTAGGCTTGTGATTAGTACCTAATAAAGAACTCATTAAGGAAAGTATTTGCTACTGTTTATTGCTTAAGTGGCAGTGGGCAGGGCACATTGCACGCAGAACAGATGGCCAATGGGGCCGAAAGGTTATGGAGTGGCGACCGCGTACCGGAAGACGTAGTGTTGGAAGGCCTCCCACAAGGTGGTCCGACGATCTTGTGAAGGCCGCAGGAACCCGTTGGATGCGAGAAGCACAGAACCGGTCAAAGTGGAGTGCTTGAGGGAGGCCTATGTCCAGCAGTGGACGTCTTTCGGCTGAAATGATGAAGATAATAATTGATGACCAAAGCCTTCAGTACGCGGTCGCCACTCCAGAAACCTTCGCCTCCATCGGCCATCTATTCTGCAGGCAATGTTCTCTGCCCATTGCCACTTAGTTTGGCAATTCTACCAACCCTAACCGAACATTTATCCGTGAAAGAGACACCCCTACAACAATTATATGCAGTAGCCATTACTTTCCACCATGAAAACTTAATTTACATATTGTATTGTAATGGGCTATTACATTAATGAGAATTCTGCCTTTCACAAGTCATTAGCTTTTATGCCTGTTATAATGACGTATTTTGTAAAGGATTGAAAGGCTTTCTACTCATTAAAGCAGAGAATGTACTACAAAAGCGTTTCAGGGTGGTGCATGTTCATTAAATTATACTCCACGAGTGCCGATAATTTATTTAGCACATGTATAGTAGTATCACAAAATACAGATAGTACAGAAGGCTATCTACAAACAAAGTGCGCTCGAGCAACGCACACATAGACACCGCTCACGGACACGTTATCTCGGACGGGTTGGGAGTAGTGCGAGCGCGGGTGCCATCCGCTTGAGACACGCGTCTGTAAAGTGAAAAATGTGGCAAAAACAACAAAAAAATGGCTATCTAAGCTCGATTTATATAACAGTTTCCAATTTGGAATCAGTATAAACGAAGTAATTTTTTTGTAAGGTAAATTCACGCCGCCAAGCTGTTACGTAAGTTGAAAACATGATTTTTTGTTTGTGTAGATATTGTGTTGTTTTTAGTGTCATTTGATAGGTTTAGGTCTAAAACGGATAGGAAAAATCAATTGTGTAAATAGGGTAATCCGTTTTGATGTTATTAGGGATTTTCGATAGTGAAAATTTACAAATTCTGTAAACTTTTTGTATTGTAATACTATGTTTATTGTTTTGTTTTAATATTGTAGAATAAGCTCAACAATAAATCAAACAACTAGATACGAGTGCCACTACCACGAAAGTTTTTTGTGCATAAGTAAAAGTTAACAACTCTAGCGCGACCGCCGAGCGTAGGTATGAAAAGTGAAGTATGTACATACATGTGATTGCCTTCTGTACTATCTGTATTTTGTGATACTACTATCCATCAATTGTTGACGCAACTAACTGAATTCAGCCATCGGCATCGGCGTTGTAGATTAAAATTATAGCTAACGAATAATATAATCAAACTCCAGAAATTCTTTTAAAGTTTTTAGGTTTGAAATTGAAGGCAGAGTTAACCTTGATTTTGAACGAAACGATTTGAAGCAATAACTTCAACAATTGAATAGCATTTATATTTAAACAAAGGAGCATTTCGACTCATTAGCCTTTTGAAAATAACTTCTGATTTTATTTCTGTCTTCAATATTGTTAGTCAAATGGAGCAAAGACTACAATATGATGCTGTATTAAGGATAACGGAGAGCTGAGGTGTTTTGTGTGGACGGACCGTGTCGCTAATTCGACCCGACCGACGCCTGTTCTGCCGAGCCAATTCGAACGGTAACTGAGCCGTCGACTGGCGTCGACACCCGTTCCCCGGAGCCGTCCTGTAAGCCTACTTCCTATCCACTGTGCGTCGGAGTGCGTAGTGAGTGGGAGTGCGTAGTTGTAGGTTTATCTTTTTTTATTAAAATTTATTGAACTGTCTACTCCTTAATTATTTGTTAGGGATAAGTAGACACGACAGTTTCGTTCTTTGTTTTACTTAGTCGGTTGATTTTTGGGGTTCCGTACCATAACTAAACTACCGTTTATAATAATATTAACGTATAATCTTGTGGAGCACAACTTAACGTGCTTATTTTCTGCATTTTCATTCTAAAATAAAATAAATAACCAAACAAACAATAAGGGCGCCACAGCGCGGTCGGCGTTTGGTCGGCGCCCTCTTAATAGATTTTCAACTTTATCGCTAAAGCATAAGGTTCATAGTTGATTGGGAAAATTTGACAGTTTTGGGGAGCTTGATGTGCTGGCGTATGTACTAACGTTGAACACAGTTGGCGTGATTTCTATTTCACATTATTCTGTTGCCGCAGGCTAGATTCTACTGTCGTAAAAATATATAAGCCAATCCGCCACGAAGTAATAGGGCTAGCTGCAGACCGAGACCGAAGAGCGCGTACGTGTTCCACGCGCGCCTCAAAGAGATGTCAGCATCGAGTAGGGGCCCCATAGGGCCGAAGCCTGCCGGGTCAGCGGGATTGTCCGAAAGGGTTACCGCTGGCCCGGAAAATAAAGGGCTAAGGAAGGAACACGGGTGGGTTTTTGTCAGTAAGAGTCTGACACTCCCTTCCGCTCCACCCAGATCGGGAGGGGTCATTTGATGATTTCCTATCCTCAAAAAAAAAAAGGGCAGCTACGAAGTAATATGGCTAACTGCAAACCGAGACCGAAGAGCAGGTGGTCAAGTGGTGACGGCCGTGACTTACGAGTTGTAGGTTCGAACCCAAACAGGCGCTTTACTTTGTGTAAATTATATCATCACCACTGCTCTCAAAACGGCGAAGGCAAACATCGTGAGGAAACCGGTATGTCCTAGAACCAAAAATTCTAAGAGATGTGACACCTACCAGCCCGCATTGGGCCCGCGTGGTGGATTACGGCCCACTCCTTCTCACAGAGAGAAGGCCCGTGTCCCAGCAGTGGGAATATTATAGGTTGATTATGTACGTGTATGTAATGTATGCAGACTGTTGTGAACTACACGAAATTTTACAGAGGCGTTTTGTTTTTTACGCAAATGTCATCTGATCATTCAGCTAATGCATGGAGATTTCTCATTTGGACAATGAAATTAATACAGTTGCTAAATTAGTTATCGCCGCTCCTGGAGGATATAATAGTACCTAGAATAGAGTAGCTTTATTTCGGACACAAATATCCAGAGTGACACACAAACAAGTGTAACATACAAAAAATAACTTAAATAATAATGAACCTGAATCACCATGAAATCCTTTTGTAGTACACTATGCTTCAGTGAATAGAATGCCTTACAATCCTTCACAAAATACATCGTATTATTAGGCATAAAAGTGAATGACTTATAAAAGTCAGAATTCTCATTAATTTAATAGCCTATTACAATACAAAATGGCAACTACAGCTTTGAGCCGTTTGGAGTTGAAACGCTCGGGTCATGGGGCCCGAGTGCGCGTCTCCTATAAAAGGAAATTTCTCGCCGGGTCACAGCCACTTTTTTCCGAAACTATAAGATCTACACTGTTGAAACTTGGTAAGTAGATGTATTCTGTAAACCGCATTAAGATTTTCACAAAAAAATACAAAAAAAAAACATAAATTATGGGGGTTCCCCATACTTAGAACTGAAACTCAAATTTTTTTTTTTCATCAAACCCATACGTGTGGGGTATCTATGGATAGGTCTTTAAAAATGATAGTGAGGTTTCTAATATAATTTTTTTCTAAACTGAACAGTTTGCGCGAGAGAAACTTCCAAAGTGGTAAAATTTGTGCTCCCCCCCCCTGTAACTTCTAAAATAAGAGAATGATAAAACTAAAAAAAATATATGATGTACATTATCATGTAAACTTCCACCGAAAATTGGTTTGAACGATATTTACTATATATCGTTCAAACCAATTTCCGGTGGAAGTGTAGCTCGCCGGTAAAAATTTAAAAACATATGATGGTACGGAACCCTCGGTGCGCGAGTCCGACTCGCTCTTGCCCGGTTTTTATTTGGCCAAAGAATTTGTCATTGCCATTCAACGTGGCAATGTTGCCAGCCTTCTGGGCACGTTTCTGGATGACAGCGATGCGGACGAGTAGGTACGTTAACGCCTAATGTCCTTGTTTTGGTATAGTAAGTTAATTAGGCATTTAATTTAGTTTCTAGTGTAAATAGTTTGGTTATTGTTCAGTTAGGGCTCGCCAATATCGGTACCTACTTGCCCGTGGTCCCCCAGTCTAGTCCCCATTGGGGTACCACGAACAAATATTTTTGCCCGTGGAACCCCCAAGGGGGATAAAGGCACGGTACGTACGGCACGGTTGGCGCAGTGGTTAAGCGATTGACTTCTGCGCTGCGTGTCGCGGGTTCGATTCCCGCACGGAACAAATATTTGTATGACCTACAAGTAGTTGTTCCGGGTCTGGCTGTTTGTGTATGTGAGTTTAAATGTTTGTAAACGCACCCACAATACAGGAGAAATTCCTAGTGTGGGGCAACGTTTAAAAAAAAAAAAAAAAAAGTTTATCAGATTTTTTTTATCACTATGGTCTGTTAAAGTAAATAAAGGTTGCTAAATTCATTTGCATCGATATTTAAACGAAAATGTTAGCAACTGAAAAAAAAAATTAGGAATACCTAATGTTTTCTTTTTTTATATTTACAATTTACTAGTGAGAGGGGCCCGTGGCTAAATAATAACGGATCCAGCCGTTTCGCCGAAAAGATTTTGCCAAAATTTCACTACCCAAACAAATTTTTTTTACTTGGCAGAATATTAGCAATTTATTTTTGATTAAACAAGGGAGACCCATAATAACAGCCGCACAGGTCGATCGATCAGGTTAATCAGGCGGTTGGTCTGTGGATGGGTGACCATCATTACATACCGAGACCACTCCGTGACCGTGACCTGCTTTCCGAGACCCGCCTCGGATAGCACGTTAAGCCGCTCCACGTAAAATACTGGTATTCAGCTGCATCCGGTTAGACTGGAAGCCGACCCCAACATAGTTGGGAAAAGGCTAGGCAGATGATGATTTACAATTTACTAGTGTAAAATAAATACAAATCTACATTAATGCTACCAGCTGAATAAACTATGTTACAAATCAACATTATTTATGAAAATAAACCAGATTTCTAATTGTTTTGTAATATTTGACACAAGCGTTTTAACACTATACAATAACACTGAGAGAGAAGACATTGAAACACTTTAGCACATCTTAGTCTGGAGAATATTACCTCAAATGCCAATATACATCTTACCATTGCTGGCAGTAAGCCAAGATAATAACATATTTAACACACTGCCTCAGTTCCGAGTGTCGCAATATAAGAAGCAGTTGGATCTCTGTTATCAACTATATAGTAGATATTGGTAGATGCGTGGTTTTATCTTATGTAAGGTATGTCTGGGTTTTTCAATTACAACTTTGGGAAGGATAAGAATGCTCGCCAAAAAACATACATAGGTAGTAGGTAATACGGGCTGGTTTCCGCAACTCCACGACAATGCGCGTATTTTGCGTATTTAACATACATAACATGTTAAGATAAAGGTACCGTTTGCATCATCATCATCATTTTAGCCGAAAGACGTCCACTGCTGGACATAGGCCTCCCCCAAGCACCTACACTTAGACCGGTTCTGTGCTTCTCGCATCCAACGGGTTTCTGCGGCCTTCACAAGGTCATTGGACCGCCTTGTGGGAGGCCTTCCAACGCTTCGTCTTCCGGTACGCGGTCGTCACTCCAGAAACTTTCGGCCCCATCGGCCATCTGTTGTGCCCTGCCCACTGCCACTTAAGTTTGGCAATTCTTCGGGCTATGTCGATTACTTTGGTTCTCCTGCGGATCTCCTCATGTCTGTTTCGATCACGCGATCGTTTGCATAATGTTCTTTATTTGAAGAGATTTTTTTTATTTTTATGGAAAAGATATTCTCGCTTGTCTAAGTTTCTTATTTACAAGAAACAAGACGTGATAACTTTGAAGTTCAAACAAAATTAATGTACTAGTGGTACGATATTCCTGAACGCTCGTGTAAACCGATGAGACCCAGGTGAAGCATTCAGTATTGTAAATCATTGCAAACACTATCTACCAAAGGATAGTAGCCTGTTGTCTCAACGACTATTACCTGAAGTGACAAAAGCCTTCCATTCTTGGCACTAAACCAAGGTATCAAGCTAACGCTGGCTCCATAAGTTGGTCCCAACTTTGGCCCCAATGCTATTCGTCCTACATGATGTGTGAAAATAGCATTGGGCCCGGCTTTAGCCAATGTTATTTTCGATTCAGGTTGGATGAGTGGCGTTGGCACCAACGTATGGACCAACGTGTAGTGTAGTCGTAAAGGATTAGCGCTCAAGTGCCTTGCGAAGCCCACGTAATTACTTGAGATTTATGTCTAAAGCCGATTTGTTGTCCGAGTGAGTTAAACCTTCTTATTCATGTTGTTATAAGAAAGAGTTTAGAAAGGTTTTTAATAGTAGTTTATGACGCTGTTGCATTACAGGAGTAACTAAAATCATAATCAGCCTATAATTCTGCAGTCCACAGCTGGACATAAGAAAATGGAAAATGAAGGATAAAACGCTCTCCGGTTTGGTAGAGCGATGATCTTCGCAGGGTGGCCGGGAGGGGTCATATGATAATTTCACATCCACTAAAAAAAAAAACAGTCGTAGAAAAAGCCACGGGCCCCCCAGTAGGATATATTAATAGTCTGGTATTATTATTCACTTACATAACATCCCCGAAAACTTTACACCCGCTGCAAATCTTCAGACAAATTCCAGTTCGGGGTCACCTTGAGTTTACGTCGTGACAAACAAGTCTCAATTTATTTGAACGCCTGTCCTTGTCCGATATTTTGTTAGCTGTATCATATTTTAGTGCTAAACCTTCGTATATTCTCTTCGTCACTCAAATAAAATTGCTATGTTTTGGACTTTGTCTTTATGACGAGTAAGTTATGTTTTTTTTTATGATGTCATATAGTTTGTTGTTGGGGTTAAAACTGCTGATGGAGGACAGAAGGTTATGTACGAGTATTACAGAATACGAGTTATTCCGGTCAGCGGTGCTATTCTGTAAAACTGTCACCGTGAAAACTTAGGTGAAGTGAGCGTGGAGTGAGCTGTCAATAGTGTCAATTCCTAGCAAAAACAAACTCAGTTTTCACGGTGAGATTTTTACAGAATCGACTGGCTGATCCCCTGACCCCCCCTTAACCCTCCCCCCCCCGGATCCCCTGCTAGTAATTGTTCTGTTTTTATCTCTGTCTTATCCACTATAAACTTTCTCATTCCGGTTTTTTTCTTTTGTTTTTATTCCTGAAGGATCGTCAGCAACAAAATATACGTACAGGGTTTATTGAAATACATTGTTCGTAATTCATATTGCAACGGACATGTACATACATACATACATAATCAGCCTATAACGTTCCCACTGCTGGGACACAGGCCTCCTCTCAGTGAGAGGGAGTGGGCCGTAATACACCACGCGGGCCCAGTGCGGGTTGGTAGATGTCACATGTCTTCGAATTTTTGGTTCTAGGACATGCCGGTTTCCTCACGATGTTTTCCTTCACCGTTTTGAGAGCAGTGGTGATGGAATAATTTGCACAAAGTAAAGCGCCTGTCTGGGTTCGAACCTACGACCTACAACTTGTAAGTCGTGGCTGTTACCACTGGGCTACCACTCACACACCACACCATGTGAATGTTAGTATTGAGGAACAACGACTTCGTATCACAGCTAAAACATTTAGGTTTTCTAAGAATTTAACAAATGAGGAATGTACAGACACCAGCACATCAAGCTACCCGAAACTGTCAAAATTTCCCAATCAACTTTGAACCTTACGCTTTGGTGATAAAGTTGAAAATCTATTAAAGAAATTTGACAGGTTGTAGTAACTTGATGTGCCGGCGTCTGTACTATACCCTATTCAGTTTGGCTTGAGAAAAAACGTAAACAACATTAATAAAAAGATATTCTGCAAAATATATCAAAACAATAATTTCTAACAAAAAAAATGTGTGATCTTCTTGTGTAACAAAAAAATTTTTTTTTTCTTAGAAATTAATGTTTTGATATTTTTTGCAGAATATGTTTTTATTAAGAGTGGTCAAATGTTGTTTACGTTTTGTCTCAAGTCAAACTGAATAGGTTAGGCTAGGCCAAGCCTGTTCTGCAGGAAGCTTGTTATAAAAACTAACAAACCGGTTTCTTAGTCTTATGTTCGTTTACTTGAATTTGACCAAAATCTGTCTCTATGGGAACCGATTCATTGGCTTTGTGTTGTCCTGCTGGATTTCATTCCTTTTTACGGTAGCGAACCCAAAGAGTGCCAACGGAACCCTATTACTAAGAGCGGTTCTGCAATACATCCGATCCAAATCCGAGAAATGCCGGTCCAAAGTGACCATAATTCTATTTCTATGAGGGGTTGCCCTCTAGATCCGAACCCTATCCGTCCGAATTTAGAACGTTCCCAAATCGGACTGATGTCGGATCTTTAATTCGGATTCGGATCAGATGTAGTGCGAAACCGCTCTAAGGCTCCGCTGTCCGTCTGTCCGTCTGCCACAGGACTGTATCTTTTGAACCGTAATATGTGAGATACTTGAAATTATCACAGAGTGTACTACTATGACTACAATATTAAATATATACTAATACGGAACCCTTTTTTTTATTTTTTTTTACGTGGAGAAATGCTCATGCATTCTGCACTACCACGGGGAGATAGTGCAGTTATGTGGGACTCTAACCCACTAAAACTCCACGGTGTCCTCCTCTGCCGCTTATGGCGGGAACACGGGCACGCGTTAGCACTCATCCGTGAACCCGCCGCGGCTGTCCGTCACCGGACCCTCCTCCGGGGAGTACTCCCCATCACCGGCGCACCAGAACACATAGCACGCCGTGACCACCCCAGGGACCAAACCAGCACATGGGCGCCAGATGACCCCGTCTCTGCCACCCTTGGTCCCCCTGCGACGGGTCAGGTCATTGGCCCCGCCGCCTGCCAATTTTCGGCCGCAGGGGATAGGGAGAGTGGCCAACGTCATACCAACACTCCTCTTCCCCTGTGGCCCCACCGCGTCCGCCATCGAACGGTGGCGACCCCGTCAAGGCCGCGGAAGGTAGGGAGAGCGGCGCACCGTAATACCGGCACTCCTCTCCCGCCGCGGCCTCCAACCCTCAGCCGCGATGCCTCCGATACGACATCGCGGCCCGCCTCAGTTGCGATGTCGCCGAAGCGGCACCGCAACCTACATGTTGGCCGCTACGTCGTCGGCTTGTCGGCAAAAGCCCTGACGAGCGGCCCCTCCTCGGGTTCCTCTTCGCTTCACCGTGGGTGTCCAAGCCACGGCTACTGAGCCCCCCCGCCTCGACAATGCGGGAACCCACCGGGGGGGTAATACGGAACCCTTCGTGTGCGAGTTTGATTCGCACTTGGCCGGTTTTTGATGCATCTGCCATTAAGAAAGTTAAACAAAAACCATGGAAACAAATCGGTATTTAGAAAATTCAAACCAAAACATCCGGCGCTTTCCATTTCATAAATCGATTTCCGACGCGAAAATTAATACATCCAACGAGTAACTGGATACGTTCCAATTTATTTGTTCGATTACAAATTACGTATTTAAATATATGATACCAGAATCGGAATTACACACATACATCTATAAAATGTTATATATTTGTTTGGAAGCCCTAATAGATTGTAATATGTGAATATAATGCAGTTCCAATAATATTACATACTTGTCGAATTGATAACCTCCTTTTTTTTGAAGTCGATAAAAATGCTTCTGAATTTCTGTTATGAAAAACTGAAGTGAATAGAATATGTTTTATTTTACATCCAAATATTATACAAAACTTTAACCATATTCAAAAAAAAAAAAAAAAGGGTACAGCGGCGCGCTCAGGTCTTAAAGCTGATAAGCATTTTCGGATAGGATTATTATTCTAAATAAGTGAATTTAGGAGCATGAGAAAAACTTGCAAGATTTTCATTTGGACATCTTGATTTTCAATCAAGCTTTTGGATGTTAACAGTACTATTTTTCATTATACTTATACAATGCGTAACATAATGAACGCAAGACTTCATACACCCCAATTAGAGTATTGAGTTAAAAGCATAATACAATGATCAAAACAATTTTTTTTTAAAGCTAACTATTTTTATTAAGTAAATTGTGTTGACCCTATCATTACTTTATGCATTCAAAATTGAGTCTTATTGCCTTGACATAAGATTTAATTTTCTTTGGCTCAATCGGCGATCAGTATGGCAAAATACATAATAAAAAAAAAATACCTATCTTAAATGTTACCGAAATTGATTCAGTAATCAATTATAAGAGATAAGAGAGATAAGAGATAAGAGACATTTATTTGTAGAAACATGAGTATACATACAAGGCATGCAGGTTGTTCATAAACAAAAAAAGATCCGTCATGTTCGGCCTTTGTGGCATACAAATATGTAGGTAAAAAAAAGGTATTTAAACAAAGCTAAAAACAATATTAAATTTTCACACAAACTAAAAATTAAATTTAAACAATAAATTATAAATTTGACTAATTTGTTTTTTACTTTTTTTTAATTTGAATTTTGAATTTGATTTGAACTACTTTCAGAACTTGCGTTTATTCTGTTACACCTTGTATACGTAGCCTTTTTCCTATGATAAGCCTTCAGTCTAACCCGGCCCACTTACATACAGGAGTCAAACTCCATATTATATTAGAACTAGCTTCTGCCCGCGACTTCGTCCGCGTGAAATTTCATGTACCCCCACCCCGTCGCAACACTTCGTATTCGCTTAGCGTTCTTTTTTTTTTTTCTTTTAAAATTTCATTCCGACTTTTTTTCTTTTTGCTCGGCTCCTAAGGGTCATAACGTGATATTAAATAGCCTATAGCCTTCCTCAAGAATTGGGCTTTCAAATGCAAATATATTTTTTCAAATCTGACCGGTAGTTCCAGAGATTATCGCGTTCAAACAAACAAACTCTTCAGCTTTATTATTAGTAATATATATAGAAGATTAAACCAGACACTTTTTCGCTCTTTAAAGCATTCTGTTGCACCTTCTACACGTGTAGCTTGTGGGAGGGATATTCGCGGGTATCGTATGGAGACCTTCGGGTCCAATTTAATATTGCGTTCAGAAAACTGATGGGGTTGCCATGGCGTTGCAGTGCGTCAGGGATGTTTGCGGCGGCGCGTGTAGACTGTTTTTACACAATAATGCGCAAACGCGCAGCATCGATGGTGGCTCGAGTCATGGCCAGCCGCAACAGGGTTCTGAAAATGATTGCTGACAGAGTGGACTGTCCGTATATAAGTCACTGCTGTCAGTTACATGTGCCATCGTATCGTGTTGTCTACTAGCACTTAGTTATAAGAACAATGTTACTAACCCTATATGAGCGAGGAGCTCGAATTAAAGTTTTTGAATTTGAATTTGAACTGTCAAGAAGTCGGTCAGTAAGAAAATTTGAAGCTAGTTAGACATAACCAAACAGAAAATAGAGCAGGGTATACAGCCTGTTTATGGGTGTAGGCATAACGTCAATGGAAATTTATGTTGTTGGGGTTTCAAGGCTCCAAAGTCTATGTACCTAAATGGTACATAGACTTTCGGTTTAAAGACATTTATTTCTCAAAGAACAAATTACAGTTCACTTAAAGAGAAACTTAACTAAATTAACAATAAGTTGTAGTTTACATTACGACGTTCAATGAAAGCTATTCAAGAAACTGAACACCATAGTTTCAACATAGAAAAAACATTATAAAAAATATATCCAATATGTCTAGGGTCTGATTCCCCCAACGCCAGATAATTTCATCGGAGGAAAAATTCTGAATTTTTGACAGTTCTTCCATACAAAAACTGTCAGACATCAATTTTAGTCAAAGAATAAAAACCATCTAGATTGAAAAATCAGCCCTAAATAAAATACAAAACAGTTCAAGCTAAACAAAAAATCTAATATATATATGTCTAATATAAAAAAGTTTCAGTCTAAACGCCTCGGTCTACCTAACTCAATTGAAATCCTGCTTGTAAGTCTATGATAGTCTACATAATCGTATTTTGTCTGCGCTAGTCCTTTTAGTCATGGTTGAAAGGCACCAATTTGGTGTGTATGGTAAACATGCAAGGTTTGTGAGGTCATCAATATGCAAGTTGAGCTATGCAGGTCGGATTTTGAGAGTAAATTGCGTAATGGACACTTGAGGGGCCCGTGGCTAAATAACAGCCACACAGGTCGATAGATCAGGTTAAGCTACGCTTGCCGTGGTTGGTCTGTGGATGGGTGACCATCTTTACATACCGTGACCCCTCCGTGCCTCGGAAAGCACGTTAAGCCGGTGGTCCCGGCTGTCAATCGTGGATCTTTGACAGTCGTTACGGGTAGCCAGAAGCCCGAAAGTCTGACAACCAGTCTTATCAAGGGGTACCCAGTAATTGGGTTGTGGAGGTCAGATAGGCGGTCGCTCCATGTAAAATACTGGTATTCAGCTGCATCCGGTTAGACTGGAAGCCGACCCCAACATGGTTGGGAAAAGGCTAGGCAGATGATGATGACATAAAAATTATACGCATCAACTTGAGAACCTCTTATTTCGTCAGATAAAAGGCAGAAAATATTTATAAAACCTTATTCATTGACAATATGCCGCCTGGGACACATTGGCATGTGTTGTCGAATGGAAGATAAAATACACGGTAATATCGTTAAAAATATATTGCAGACGCTTTTCAATGGAGTGAACACATGAAATGGTATTTATGTGAAGAACATCTCTGAAAGAGTTTATGAAATAAAGCAAAAAGGAGGGTTATGATTTTGACCGGTATGTATGTATGTTCATCTGTTCCCTCATACCTTCTAAACTACTTGACATAATTGGACAAATGAGGTATCGTTGGAAGCGTCTTGATAGTCTGCTGGTTTATGACTTACAAAATTGCTTCAGTCTCAAATCATTCCTAACTCCTAAGACAGTTGTCTCATTGACTTAATTTTAAATTTCACAAAGGAAACTAGTAAAACCTACACCAAAAAGGGGTGGGGGGGGTGTAGGATTTATGTGTACCTACACTTCCACATTTTATCACATCCATTCACACTGCAACCGCCACACCTAACAAACGCCCTCACCTAATACTTCCTAATGTCACCCGTGACGTATAGGATATTAGTCTGAGTGCACTGTGCTAACGTTAGTAGTTCCTAGGTTCCGTGTGACGTCATATATTTTATACCTCGAGATTATACTGGGAACATGGGGTAGGCAAAGGCGCCGCCAAAGTGCTAGGATACAATTAAAACCTCTTATAATACAGGTATAACCTAACGTAAGAGGTAGAGTATTCAGCGGGATTGTCCGAAAGGGCAAAGGAAGGAACACGGGTGGGTTTTAGTCAGTAAGAGTCTGACACTCCCTCCCGCTCCACCCAGAGCGGGAAAAAAACGTAGAGTATGAGAGTATGATTCTTGTACAGTATTCGTAACAACGATAAGTATAATTATTTTTAAACTAAATATCATAACTGTATTTCGAACTCTGTATGTTTTTGGATAAATAAATATTTTTATTATTTATTAGTATTATTTCTTATCTAAATTAATGAAGTAGTTAAACGAGGGACCCGTGGCTAAATAATAACAGCCGCACAGGTCGCTCGATCAGCTGCGGTTGGTCTGTGGATGGGTGACCATCTATACATACCGTGACCCCTCCGTGCCTTGGAAAGTGGTCCCGGCTGTCATTCATGGATCTTTAACAGTCGTTAAGGGTAGTCAGAAGCCCGAAAGTCTGACAACCAGTCTCACCAATGGGTATTCGTATTACCCAGTAGGTAACTGGGTTGTGGAGGTGAGCTAGGCGGTCGCTCCATGAAAAATACTGGTATTCAGCTGCATCCGGTTAAACTGGAAGCCGACCCAAACATAGTTGGGATAAGGCTAGGCAGATAATGATCTAAATGAATGAAATACACACACCACACACATGCACACACACATCACACACATCAAACACTCACACTCACAAGCACACACACAAATGCGCTCGCGCACTAATTGTTTTAAAAATAATAACTTGTAAAATGTAAAATAAAATTGTAGTAATACAATCGGAGGGGATCAGCACTGTTACTCCTTAATACAGGCTATGTCATAGCCTAGCAAGGAGAGCAGCACGTCACCCACTTGATTGCCAGACTACCCACTTTGTTAAAACTGTTACATGTACTACATTCTGTTTTATATAAATAAAGATTATTATTATTATTATTATTAAATAAACCAGTACTGATTCGAAAATGCAAACCAGTGCCTGACATCTAAGCGGAATCTTTAGAGGAAAATATAAATTTAATCGATAAATGAAAATGCGAGTCAATCCAAAAGAGTTAAATCAAACGTCAATTTATCCGATCAACAGCCATTTATCCCGTAAATCTACAAGATCAACCTTCCGCGCCGCAAAAAGAGATTACAGTAACTAAATATCCCTTTAATTCTATCGAAAATATTGCCTTTTCTTCGGAAAGGAATCCGATAAGCTTAATCGTCGGAGAACGTGGTGTAACTAGTTAAACGAGGGACATTCTCAAATGTGGGGAGTTTAATTCACCATCATCATCCTTTAAAGCAGGAGAACCAAGGTAACCGACATAGCCTTGCTGCCATAGAATTGCTAAACTTAAGTGGCAGTGGACAGGGCACATTGCTCGCAGAACAGATGGCCGATGGGGCCGAAAGGTTCTGGAGTGGCGACCGCGTACCGGAAGACTTAGACGAAGGCCTCCTACAAGGTGGTCCGACGACCTTGTGAAGGCCGCAGGAACCCGTTGGATGCGAGAAGCACAGAACCGGTCGAAGTGGAGGTGCTTGGGGGAGGCCTATGTCCAGCAGTGGACGTCTTTCGGCTTAAATGATGATGATGATCCTATAAAGTCAAAGTAAAATCATTTATTTCAAATAGGCACATGAAAGGTACCACCCAAGGTAATTACCCAAAGGTCGACTGGTAGAAAATGCCTAAGGCATTAAGTCCGCCTCTGTACATTTATGTGCTTGAATCACACTAATATCATAAAGACGAAAGTTTGTGAGTGTGCGTGTGTGTGTTTATATGTTTATTACTTATTTACGCTCAAACAACTGGACCAATTTTGATAAAATTTTATATGGAGATAGCTGACACCCTGGGATTAACATATAGGTTACTTTTTATCCCGATATTCCCACGGGATCGACAATTTACGCGGGTGAAACCGCAAGGCGCAGATGAATAAAAATTATTCTTACTTCACCTTTTGACCGCCACACGTCAAAAAATCAAAAACGTGCCCTCGGCGTCGAAGTCTGTCATGTAGCCGAACCGGGGAGACTGGGCACATTTTGGTATGTCATCTATACATGACTGGTTACATCAAAAGGTTAAAAGCAAATCCCATCTTCAAAAGGTCCCTAGTCTAACCAGTCAGCCTGTATACTAAATTCCTAATAAATATAAATTCAACTATGTATTATAATATAGGGTACGTAAAAAGGTTTCCCAACAGCCTATCGTAATTCCTGTGAAGGTAATTCCCGGTACTGTAGGCTTAAGTGATAGAAGAACAGCGGGCTTGGACCAAGATTTTGTGTAGAAAATTAGCATATTTTAGTAGGACTTAAGGAAGGTTGATCCAATAAGGAAAAGCCAGTTTTAAGGTAAGATTTATTTGAGAATCGTAAAGGTTGAGGGCATGGGCTACTAAGTAAAATACATAATTGAATGTTTTTTTGAGTGTTTAAATTTAAAATCATGACGGAGTGGTAAGAAAAGAATGAATGGACCTGGATTTAAGGAATGGAATGTGAGATGTCTTGCAGCAAATGTTTGCCATAATATAATAGATTGGTTATGTTTCTTCAGTATAATTTGACTAACAGGGGTTTTCAGCAATTCATCGCAGTTGCAAGTGCAGGGTACACATGAATATTTACTATGTAAGTAATTTATTTTTTATTTAATTATTGTGATTGTGAGGACTGTGTGGGTCATTTCTTTTTTTCCTTCTTAGTTTTAGTCATGATCTGGCAGTTTGAGTAGTTTATGCGGCCTACCCAAATGTCCTTTCTTTGGTATTGTTCGTCGAATCGTTGAGCTCCTTAAGTCTTGAGTTGAGCTGCACGATTTTTTGACAAATGCGTGCACTGACTGGACAGGTCCTCTCAATCTGTGTGGTTCTTTCCTCAAAAGACTACCTCAGACAGCGATCTACATGGTCTTCATATAACCTGACCAAGATTATGTCTGGACTTTAAAAGAGACTGTGACCTCTGAGTTTGTTTCGGCCTTTCTTCTCAGAGTAGTCAGATAGGAAACGGCGACTTCATCTAGTTTTAAAAAAACATGATTGACGTGTAAAAGTGTAGTGTGTGAAGATATTTGGAAAACAAAATGGCGCTTATGACATGAACCTGCACACAAACTCGGTCGCTGCCCTTATCACTTTTTATGACGTGTTCAAATCCTGAGGTAATATTTAGGACCTCATACTTCATTATGGAGCTCTTTTCGGGGTCACTTTCGAGGCTACTTTCGAGGAGAGCCGCCGCTCTTTTTGTAGGCCTCACACACTCACACAGAACCAATGCTCCTCCGAGGAATACCAACGCCCTCTTAGTGGGTCTCTTGAGCTGCTACGGCTACGGGCGGATCGTCATATACCACGTAAACTAACTCCTTTGATACAACAGTCCGCCTGTAGACGGTACTGGTTATCGACGGACCGTCATACTACAGGTACCCAGGCTTTTTTATTACAGCAGTCCGGCTATACACGTGGTATTATTTTGTATGAAAATGTTAGTGTCATTTTCAGAATTTCAACTTCATCTCAGTGTCCGTGAAAGTGTTAAGCGCTCGTTTAGACGGTATTTTCCAGCGGTAACTGTGCGGTTACGTCACCATTCGAATCTAAGATGGTCGCGTAAATAGAAAACGCGCGGAATCTGCGCGGTTCTGGAACCGCGTGCCGTCGTGTCTGAATGCAAGCTTAGGTCGCTTAGACAGCATGAACTTCGTTGAAACACGCGACAGTCACACTTACATCACATTTCTCTCACGTACAAAATTAAATTGCAAAGTAGGTATAAATTTAATTAAATGTCACTCTCTTCACATATGTTTATGAGGAATCCTCGCGAGTAAAATTAATGCGAACAGTTGCTTAGCCAGAATAGTACCTACAGAAGGTCAGCTCTTTACAACGAGCAAACACTAGCGCACACACACATAGACACGGACGACGGTTGAAAAAGAAATGGCGGTTGCAAGTACACTAAGGCCGCTTTCCAAATTAGCTATAATCGCTCACAGCGCTTACATCATCTGACATCTCCATGGACGTAATATATATATAGAAGGACATCTCACATGCGTTCCGATTTAGATATTACGATTATGACAGATGTCAACAATTCGGAACGCTCGTGAACGCGCTCACAGTGCTTACTCGTCAAAACGATATTACTACAGTATTACTTTGTATAAACACCACATTTCTTCTTCTTTGGTTAGGTGGCGACTGTGGCGGTGAAGAGTCAACCAACCGCTTGGCGATGTCCCGAAATATTCTATGAGCACTCGGACCCCAATGCCCTAGTGTAGCTGCTTATAATATTAGTAATTTCTGTTGATAAGGCAGTTACTATTGCGCAGTCTTTAGCAGTGTGTAGAGTTTTGAAAACTTACCAAAAGGAGAACATACTAAAATCTAATGGTAAGTTTTGACAATTTATTCCGGTCTGACCTCCCGAACCCCCCCTCCTCGATCCCCTGCTAGTTCATTTTCTGTTTTAATCTCTGTCTTATCCATTTTATCTAGGTTATTCTATAGAAGTTAAAATTATTTTAAAGTCATTATTCTCATTAATTATCCCACAGTAATTTCACTCTATAACAATTAGTCACACGACAAAAAAATTAAAACTATTGTGCTGATGACGCGGCATTACGAACTTATTATTAATAATATTATAATAGAGGTCACGCATTGTTCTCGTCACTCTAGGGATTTACACTAAGGCCACGGACACGAAGTCAGCGATTGCGGGGCGGCGGCGGCACGGCGGCGTAGCGGCGCGGCGACACAGAGCCAGCGGGCAGATCGCGCGGCGTGGCGCGGCGCTAGAACGGCGTAGTGTTGTATTATGAGAAATTAGTGTCTTTTTGCGCGAACGAAATGTCTAAACAGCGACGACATCTTTTTGATACAACATTTTGAAACGTCGGTCGTTAAAAAGCAAAAAATAAAATGTCAAACTCAAACTCAAACTCAAAGCATTTATTTCAATTAAACCATTTTACAGGCACTTTTGAATTGTCAAGAAGTAGGTCAGTCAGAAAAATGTGAAGCTAGTTGCCCATTCCAAAGCGTAGGTACCTATGGAGAAGAACGGACAAGAAACTCCATGGACACTCTTTTTAAATTATATTTTACAAAAATAATGTATAACACTACTTCAATGCAGACGCGCGGGCACCACTAGACTGGTGCGCACTGCTCGCCGCTCACAGCCTCGCATTCAGGCGCCAAAAGACTCTTGAAGCACCTACTCTACTTAGAATTTGTCCATTCTTCATTTCTTTTTAGTAGAGATGACACTATTTTCTTCACCTTGTAAAAAAGTCGTGACGCAGATTTGTTTGACCCAATTGAGTACTTATTTAAGTTATAAATTATCATAGTCAAAACTAAATTTTACCTTCGAGGCCAGTTCCATATAAATCTATGCATTGAAACGCGCCGCTCTCCGCGCCGCGCCCGCTGACTTCGTGTCCGCAGCCACACCACGACGCGACGCAGTGACATATATATATACAATTATAGACCTTATCTACTGCACAAAAAGGTACACAATGCAGTGAGGTGGGCTGCGCAGCGCCTTGCGGCGTAGCTCGACGTAGTAGACAACATGGTAACACCTCACTGAATTGTGTACCTTTTACTGTAGTAGATAAGGTCTTTAATTGTGTTGCTATCTTGAAAAGTGCGCGCCGCGTCGCGTCGCTGTGTGAACTGACCCTAAGGGCTGTTCGTCCAGTCCCACTTTAGCATAAATTAATGGTCTTGTATTGTAGTCATTCCAGATGTTACCCTACTCAATGTTGGGTTCAGTTTGCAACGGATTTTTCATTTTTACCATATTACTGGCCATACTTGACCTTTTGTTGGCATTTTGGCTGTTATATTTTCGGGAAGTACAGTCAACAAAAGAGATAAGTATGCAGGATCGTCAGATATAATTGAAGTTTAGTAAGAAACCGATAGATGTTGTCGACTGAAATTTTATTTGATAAATGAGCTGTTTCATCATCATCATCATTTCAGCCGAAAGACGTCCACTGCTGGACACAGACCTCCCCAATGAGCTGTTTGTTTTCTATTAAATGTATTAAATTTTATTCGAGAACATCCATCGGTTTCTTACTAAACTTCAACTATATCCGACGATCCTGCATACTTATCTCTTTTGTTGACTGTACAATGTCCATGAAAATTACAGATATTAATAAGGTTCTTATTACCTTACTAATCAACCTTTTCCGTTTAACCTTTTTCGTCCGAAATTATTTAATAATGGCGTTAAACTCAAACAAAATGAGGGAGCTCATTATAAAATATCTGGAACACCGTAATTAGCGACCTTGCATGGACCACTGACCGAAGATACGGTATCTTTTTAGGGTTCAGTACCAAAATGGTAAAAAGGAACCATTATGGTGCGACTCAGTCTGTCTGTCTGTCTGTCACAGCTGGATATCTCAAGAACTACTAATCCTATCAAGAGATGGCGCTGACATAAATATTCAATATTTTACACCGCAGTGCACAGTGTTAAAATTCTCTGATGAATATAGGCCTCGTCGATGAAAATTTAAAAACATATGATGGTACGGAACCCTCGGTGCGCGAGTCCGACTCGCTCTTACCATAATCAGCCTATAATGTTCCCACTGCTGGGACACAGGCCTCCTCTCAATGAGAGGGAGTGGGCCGTAATCCACCACGCGGGCCCAGTGCGTGTTGGTGGATGTCACATGTCTTCGAATTTTTGGTTCTAGGACATGCCGGTTTCCTCACGATGTTTTCCTTCACCGTTTTGAGAGCAGTGGTGATGAAATGATTTACACAAAGTAAAGCGCCTGTCTGGGTTCGAACCTACGACCTACAACTCGTAAGTCGTGTCCGTGACCACTGGGCCACCACTGCTCTCGCTCTTGCCTGGTTTAATCTCTACACACTAATCTAGGTAGTTGACTGCCTGTGCAGTCTACCTGCAAAGCACTGGCATCGGCTAGGGAAAACTGGTGGAAAATTGCTTGCCATTTTTCCACCATTTTCACACAATTCAATCCATTTTTCACCATAATCCTCAGGTTACGATCAGTTCTACGGTCTACCTTTTCGAATACACAATGGTATTAACACCCAGTTTAACCACTGCCATTCACACACAATTTTCCAAAAGTGTTCACTATTCTTACCTATGTATTTTACTTCATCGTTCGGTTCACAAAGGACGTAATTATGTTCGGCATGATATAACGTGAGTTATTAAAAAATTTCAAACATAATATCAAACTGTTGTCGTTGTTGTGTTGATGTTATTGTTTATTTTACTATAGATTTCTTGTTATTATGTGAGACTGTTATTCCATTAATTTATTAGATCATTACTTTATGTACAGTATTAAAATAATAATAAGAATATGTACAAGTATATAAAAAGGAAAGGAAAGAATCAAAGGGCATCAAAAAATTCATCCGCATCGCTGTCAACAGGAAACGTGCCCAAAAGACTGGCAGCATTGCCACGTTGTATGGCAATGCTGATTCTTTGGCCAAAAAATAGGCCAGCCCTCTGGTCACGTGAAGAGTCGACCAACCGCTTGGCGATGTCTCGAAATACCACGTGGGCACTCGGGCTCCATGGCCCTAGAGTTTCAACCCCAAACGGCTCAAACATATACGTTCCAAAGAGATTGGAGTATTTGCGCCGTTTGAGGTTTTCCGCACCTGCAGCAGCTGCCCCAGCACAGCTCACCGTGCTTGGAAGATGGGATGGCGCAAGGGTGTCGACACACGTTGCATCCCACACCAAAGGCCTACCAACCTTCCAAGGCATTATAGCCAATTTATGTCTGTATTGTTTTTTGTTTATTTATTTATTTATTTATTTATTTACGATTATCTTAGGTCTTTAAGATGGCAACCATTTTGTCTACAATTTAGAGAGCTGGTAGATATTATTTCTTTATTAAATGTCAGTTTAATATTATAACTTTTCGGACTCCAAATGATGGTAAAACAATGTGCGTGTGGATTGAGAGATCTTTTCGAAAAACTCTTCCAATCCCAACCAAATTACAAGAGGATTTAGGAAATAATTGTGAAAACTTCATGGTAAGGTATAAAATTTGTGAAACCTAAACAAAGAAAGTTAGAACTCATTAACTGGATCTCTCAATCTGGACAACTAAAGAAAAAGCCATAACGCGTATCCAAGAATATACTGCCTATGTGTTTATAATTTGCATTTTAATTAATTGTGAAGGAAGCATCAAGATTCGTTGCGTATTTTACAAAAACAGCGCGGTCACGCAGAGAGACACGAAATGCGACTTTAATATTTATAATTCAGTAAGAAGGTTGGTTTAATATGCGTGCAAAAATTATCTCAGTCAATAGAGTCATGACATAGCAAATTGTAACAAAGCTTGTTATATCTTTAACCTTCATTTATTATACAAAAAGATTACATAAAAGTTCACCATTGTATTCTGTCTGGCTTTATTATTCAATTTAGTTTAAAAAAAAAAACTGTATTTATTTATGTACAGACGGGCGCACATCAAGCTACTACAATCTGTCAAATTTATTTAATAGATTTTCAACTTTATCGCTAAAGCTTAAGGTTCAAAGTTGATTGGGAAAATTTGACAGTTTCGTTCGTTTGTAATTTGTCTCATACACAATTTTGATAGATATCGTGTTATGTTATCGTATTACCCAGTAATTGGGTTGTGGAGGTCAGATCGGCAGTCGCTCCATATAAAATACTGGTATTAAGCTGCATCTGCTTAGACTGGAAGCCGACCCTAACATAGTTGGGAAAAGGCTAGGCAGATGATGATGATGATCGTGTTATGCCAACCCCTACCTAGTAACTGGGTTGTGAAAGTCAGATAGGCAGTCCGCTCCATCGGGCGGATCCTTGGTCGCAGGGAGGATCCGCCGCCTAGGATTGACGGTGGCGCTGCACAAGACCGAGGCCGTGTTCTTCCACGGGCCTCGGCAGCGCCAACCACCAGACGCCCACATCTTCGTGGAGGGCGTCCGAATCGAGGTGAAGGCCCAGATGAAATATCTGGGCCTTGTACTCGACAGCAGGTGGCGTTTCGGCCCGCACTTTAGCGGGCTATCGACGCGCCTGCTGAAGACTGCGGGCGCCCTCTCGTGGCTGCTCCCCAACTTGGGGGGGCCCAGCGTGAGATGCCGGCAACTCTACTCTCTACTCTACTCTACTCTCTATCTTGAGGAGTATGGCCCTTTACGGGGCCCCTATTTGGGAGGACTCCCTCCACAGGAGGGAGAACGCCGCCGCATTGCGGGTCATAGCCCAGCGGGCGGAGCGCGTGCGGGACGAAGACCCTCTCGCGGCGCCGCTCCGAAGTCGGAGGAGGGGTCGAAGAAGACGTCAGTATGACAGTCATCTCCGACTCCTCCCAGGTGGAAGCCAGCAGGCGACGGGTGCGGGGGCACCCTCGCCTGTATTGCACAGGCTTCCACCAGTGCCGGATGGGAATGGCCAGGTGTTCCCGGCCATTCCCGTAGCCCCCTAGACGGGGGGACATGCGGGGCCCGCCAGCTAGGCGGGCATGCGCCGGGGGGGTTGTGGATGCAAAGGCTGAGCCGGATTCCCATGACCTCCCCATCAAGGCGATGAGGGAACACCGCTGAGTTTTAGTGGGTATACTGCTACCCTGGCAGGGAGTCCCACATACTCCGTCTCTTCCCCCGACGAGCGGAGATGCGTAACGTCATTTCTCAGCGAAAAAAAAAAAAAAAAAAGGCAGTCCGCTCCATGTAAAATGCAGCTACAACCGGTAAGACTAGAAGACCTCAACATACACTACCTGTTCAACAAGCTAACTATATCAACTTATTTAAGAAAACTCTTTAGAAAAAGTGCTGACCACAAAAAAATACCTACTAATATCGAGGCAGCGTTTTAAAGCAACTCTTTGATACAACTGTGGCAATCAACTCCTATATACCCAATTCACGTTCGTTCCAATATAATATGATTGCGAAAACAGTTGTCAAAATTTGCGAGCAATTTATTTGATATTCCTTTTGGGAGCATGCAACAAATTAACTGGCCAATTGATTTGTTGCCAGTCAGAATGATAGTCCGAATACCCAGGGATGTGTTCTACAGATTAAGTTATGATAAAGTGATTTGAATTAGCCCTAAATGGCAAGAAATTAAAAGAATAATAATATCTTCATTCGGTTGTGGCCTGATTTTAGCTCATGTCGTGGTATAAAAAAAAGCACGTTAAGCCGTTGGTCCCAGCTGTCATTCGTGGATCTTTGACAGTCGTTACGGGTAGTCAGAAGCCCGAAAGTCTGACAACCAGTCTTACCAAGGGGTATCGTATTACATGGAGGTCAGACAGGCAGTCGCTCCATGTACCTAATACTGGTATTCAGCTGCATCCGGTTAGACTGGAAGCCGACCCCAACATAGTAGACCCTCAGAATATCAGGACGGTAACCAATCAGTTCACATTTAAAATGAAAGTTCGAGAACACATTCACAAGAAGTTGGCAGATTCGTC
This sequence comes from Oligia fasciuncula, assembly GCA_963082905.1. Lineage (NCBI taxonomy): Eukaryota > Metazoa > Arthropoda > Insecta > Lepidoptera > Noctuidae > Oligia > Oligia fasciuncula. The sequence continues at coordinate 4,974,850 of OY720414.1, read as the reverse complement.
TCAAAATTAAGTTGGTGCAGGTTTTCTTATTTATCTCTCATAACTTTTTTATTTTATTATATTTTGTTGTATGTATGTATCTAAGTATTTATTTTTTTTTTATATTCTAGTTATCTTCTAAGCTGTTTTCTGTTATTGCACCTACTGTGTATTGTCTCTGCATCACCCTAAGGTAGACTGGTAGAAAATGCCCAAGGCATTAAGTCCGCCTTTGTACAGTTTTTACTTGTGCATAAAGTTTAATAAATAAATAAATAAAAATAAATAGTTGGGAAAAGGCTAGGCAGATGATGATGATGTCGTGGTATAAAAAATATGCGCATCGACTTGAGAACCTCCTTCTTTGTTTCGTTGATTAATAATACGAAATAGTCAGAGGAGTGTTGTTGTATGAATCAACTCAGCCTATCGCAGTCCACTGCTGGACATAGTAGGCCTCTCCCAAACTGCGCCACAACACCCTGTCCTCTGCCTTCCGCATCCAGTCAACCCTAGCCACCTTCTTTAGGTGTTGTTTTATAGCAGACTGATTTTCATTGGGTGACTTCATTAAACATTTGTATCCGTATGATGAAGTAGGTAGTTATATTTATCTAGATAGGATAGTTCAAATCAAAACTAGCTCATGTTGTACGATAGTCCCCGTGACTGCCCACAGAGCCGTTAAAATTATAGAGGTATGAGGAAAAGGGTGTAAAGTTCACTCTTACTCTATAGAAAAGGGAGGATCCTCCGACCAGACGGGTGTTGTGTCTGGCGGGCAACTGCGCGATGATTCATGTCGGGCCGTTGTATCTATGCTAGTTGCGCGGTAAACTCTACTTGCGCGATGCAGGCTTTGCGTGACGTCAGTATGACACATTGTTCGCATGTTGCGTTGTAGATACCCATCATACCGCTACAAAGTAAGTAGGTACAATAACTGTCATAATCACACTATCCCACTATCACACTAATATTATAAAGGCGAAAGTTTGTGTGGGGGTGTGTTTATATGTTTGTTACTTCTTCACGCTCAAACGGCTGGACCAATTTTGATACAATTTTGTATGGAGGCAGCTGACACCCTGGATTAACATATGGGCTACTTTTTATCCCGATATTCCAACGGGATCGACATTTACGCGGGTGAAACCACGGGGCGCAGCTAGTCATCATACTAATATTATAAAGGCGACAGTTTGTGAGTGTGTGTGTGTTTATATGTTTGTTACTTCTTCACGCTCAAACGGCTGGACCAATTCTGATAGAATTTTGTATGGAGGTAGCTGACACGCTGGATTAACATATGGGCTAATTTTTATCCCGATATTCCCACGGGATCGACATTTACGCGGATGAAACCGCACGGCACAGCTAGTCACTTATAAAGGCTCCCACAGCGACCTCTACAGTCCTCTATGGCTTGAACAAGAAAAGTTCCGAACCCACTTCATTTAATAATTCATCTCCAGTATCAAAACTCAAAGGAACACGATCTTTGCGAATACTTAAGACTCTTACATCAAAAAGAATTTCGCGAACTCCCAAAGCAGATTTTAAAATTCAATGAGCCAAAAAGCGCTGTATTTACATTCCCCGATGGATTTGTTCCATCTTTACTTTGTTAAGATAACCGAAGCAAAAGCCTACTGTTATGACTATACTAAGCAGTATAGCAGCAGCCGGTCGATTCTGTAAAAATCTCACCGTGAAAACTTAGGTGAAGTGAGCGTGGAGTGAGCTGTCAATAGTGTCAATTTCTAGAAAAAACAAACTCACTTCACCTAAGTTTTCACGGTGAGATTTTTACAGAATCGACCGGCTGTAAGCTATTATTATAAATTAATTTAAAACAATTTAAGTATTGCAGTTATCAATTATTAGGAATTGACTGGATCTTATTTTAATGACGTATTAAGCTATTGTTGATCAATATTAAAATTGCATGAAGCTGTATTGTAAATGTTAAATGTCATTGTTCCTTATTATTTTAATCTGGCTTAACATTTGCACAATCGTAAGGTTGAATATAGTGTAACAAACAAACTGTATAACATCTACCTAACCTATATTTTAGCAAATAAAGATATAATTCATTCATAAGTTGTGTATGTATTGTCATCTTGCATTATCCTTAATATCGAAATTATTTATTAATGCATTCGTTTATTTTCATAATAATTATTATCATTATCTATTAGAGGGACTCGTGGCCAGGTAACAACAGCCGCACGAGTCGATTGATCAGGTTAAGCTAAGCTTGCCACGGTTGGTCCGTGAATGGGTTACCATCTTCACATACCAAACCCTCCGTGCCTCGGAAAGCAGGAGATATACGAATGACAGTCGTTACGGGTCGTCATAAGCCCGACAGTCTGACAACCAGTCTTACCAAGGGGTATCGTGTAACTGGGTTGTGGAGGTCAGATAAGAATAGAATAGAATAGAATAGAATATTTATTTGCCAGAAACATGGTGTTTACAAAGGTGTTCATAACATTGACAGTACTACATGTCTCACCGTTTTAACGGTATGCAAAAATAGATTACAATGAACAATTAAATGCAGTTCTTAAAAAATTGAATTTAAGTGCATTATTTACATTATATTAATTTAAAAATTTTAAATATTATTTCAATTATTATATTATATTACACACTTCCATTTTTACTATATTATTATTAATAAATAAAACAATACATTTAACAATTATTATCACTTAACTTAAATTACTTGGGCCTATATTTTGATGCCAGATCAAGAGAAAAAAATTTACAGGGACATTTTACAAAAAACTCGGGAATTGAATAAAAACATTCCTGCAACAACCACTTCCGCAGTGCCGAACAAAATTTTTTGAAAGGTAGTTGGGTGATTGACTTCGGCAAAGCATTATAAATTAGGGGAGCCATGTAGATACAACTCTTCCGGAAGAGTTGCAACTTAGGAACAGGTATCTCGAAATCCAAATGTGCAGCTTTCCTCTTATTTGTATTATCCCTTCGTTCGAATAATGCAAGATTCGATCTCAGAAACTTGGCAACTTCAAAGATATATATGCAGGGTACAGTCAAAAGGTTATGTGACTTAAAAATAGGCCTACACGAATCAGACCATTCCATATTAAAAATTGCGCGGATACACTTTTTTTGAGCAATGAAAATTCGATCAATTTCTGAGGAGTTTCCCCATACAACTATGCCGTAGCGAATGACTGAACAGACATAGGCATGATACACCATTATGGATGTTTCTCTCGACGTTACATTTTTAACCTTTCTTAGCGCAAAAACAAATTGGTTGATTTTCTTGCAGAGTATCTCAATATGATTCTTCCATGTTAAGTGTTCATCAAGTGTTACGCCTAGAAACCTTGTGTTATCTACCTGCTCTACGCTAATATTATTATACGCAACATGAAGATGAACGGGTTTACTTTTCCATGTTTTAAAGAAAAGTACGTTCGTTTTAGCAATATTTAACTTTAGTTTGTTAATATCTAACCATTTTACAATATCATTCAATGTTTGATTAATTTCGTTGTCATAGTTTTGTTGATCTTTACATTTAATAATAATTGTGGTGTCGTCAGCAAACAGAACACACTGATGTTTTATTGATTTTGGTAAATCGTTTACATAGAGAATGAACAATAACGGTCCCACAATGCTTCCTTGAGGGACACCGCAATGGTTAACTCTTGGTTCGGATTCAAAATTATCCATGCTATTTGCCTTATGGTTCAACTTTGCTATTCTTGTTATCTGCTTCCTGTCACGTAAATACGACTGAAACCATTTTATAGCTGGACCCCTTATTCCGTATCTTTCCATTTTATTCAATAGCCTAACAATGGTCAACGAGGTCAAACGCTTTGCTTAAATCTAAAAACAGTGCACAGGAAGGGTTTTTTTTATTTATATTGTTCATGATTTGTTTAATTAACGTATAAATTGCTAAGGTAGTGGATTTATTTTGTCTAAATCCATATTGTTGACTAACTAGAATATTATATTTATCTAGGAACCTTAATAACCGCCTGTACATTACTCTTTCAAATATTTTTGAAAGTGTGGGACTTAGTGCTATAGGTCTATAGTTATCAACGTTTGATTTGGAGCCCTTTTTATGTAATGGCTTAATTAAGGAAAGTTTCAATCTGTCAGGAAAATAGCCCTGTTCCAAGGATAGGTTAATAATGTAGGCCAACGGCGATGATATATATTTTGATATGCTTTTAAGAAGTTCAGTTGTGATATTATCATAGCCTGCCGATTTAGTATTCCTTAATGACTTTATGATACTTTCAATTTCGGAAGCATTTGTAGGTTCCAAAAATATACTATTATCATGAAATTCTATGTTGTGCATGTTAATATTATTATTATTAAAATTAGAGGAATTATTAATTGCAATGTCAATGAAGTGATTATTGAATTTATTAGCGATGTCAGATCCAGAGGTAAGTGTTATACAATTGTCTTCGATTTTACTGATGTAATCCCTAGACGGCTCGGTGCCAGTATTACACTTTACAATATCCCATGTAGCTTTGATTTTGTTTCGCGAATAAGTAATATGCTTTTGGTTACATAAGGATTGCAAGTTATTCATACAACTTCTTAATAACTTAGAATATGTTTTAAATTTTTTCTTATGTTCATTATTTCTGTTCAAATAATATAGATGTCTTAATGACCTCTTAGTACTGCAGCTTTTTTTAATTCCTTTTGTTATCCATTTTTGTTTATTCATGTTGTATTTTCTTTTAATCTTTATACATGGAAAGCAGAGATTATAGAACAATGTTAAAAGGTCATGAAATCCATCGAAGGCTGCATTAGCATCCGAAATATCATAAATTTCACTAAAACTTAAGCAACTTATGCATTCAATGAACTTAGCAACATTATCTTTATTTAAATCATTAATAGCTACAAAAAAGAAATCAGTTTTGTTGTTAATTTGCTGATCAATTGTAACGATTTGAGCTGTATTATGATCCGACAGGAAACCATTATATGTTTCACCTATTGCATTTGTTACATTACCAATTATATTGTCTATACAATTCTTAAGCCTAGTAGGCTCATGTATGTAGTATTGCATTCCATAATTAAGTAATAATTCTTTAAATTTAGTACTATTTTTATCAGTTATTAAAAAATCTATGTTGAAATCACCACAAATTATTATTTTGTATTTTTTATGTTGAAGTTTTTGTAATGTTTTAACGAAATTTTGAAAAAATATGTTTACATCTGAATTTGGTGTTCTGTATATACAAACCACAATCAATTTCATTTGTTCAATTTCCACACCACATATTTCAAAATGTTTCTCCACTGCAAGATCCTTCAGAAAACCTAGTTCAGTATTTACATAACCCTTTTGACACAATATACATGTGCCTCCGCGTTTTTGTTCTTGGCGTGAGTAAATGGCCCCAAGATTGAAATTATTTATATTTAAGTATTTTTCATCACCCTTTTTAATGAAATGCTCACTGAGACATACTACTGCAACATTTTTCTTTAATTCTTGCAACTCATCTAACACTATCTCCAATTCTTGAATTTTATTTAGTGCACCGGCAATGTTTTGGTGAACTATTGCAAAAGAATGTTTAGGAACGAAAAAAATTCTTATTGGATTCCATTTCTTTTGGATCCACTTGTGAAGTTTTTTTGAGAATTGGAAAATAAAAGGGTATTGTACCCTTCAATGGTTCTAGATTATTATTTAGACAAGATGAGTTGTGAACCTTTTTGGAATTATTTCTTAATTGGTTCTCAAAAAAGTAGGGTATTGTACCCTTTTTTAATTCTACCTTTTTATTAGAAGAATAAATTTTTTGTCTATCATGACCCTTCTTATCGACGGTACCCTTATTTTTATGGTTGTTATAGGAAAGGAATTTATTGTTATAGTATTTGACATTGATTTGATAGATTATTTGTTGCAAAACATCCTCTGATCCTGCTTCTATAAATGTACAATTTTTGTAATTTTGGGTAAGAAGCTTTAGCTGGTAATTCAATTTTCGTTCATTAAGAATCCGATTATAAAGTACATTAGCTATAAATACATTGCAATTTTTTAGGAAATGTAATGCTATTGATATTTCAGACATAAATTCAGTCGGATTAGAGTCATTACTACCTGTCATTATAATAATACTATCGGTTTTAGATAAGGATTTTGCCATGTTGCAACAATCAGATAACACATACTTAGTTGTTGCATTTGGTTTTGTAACAGATTGTATATTATAATCCTTACATATTAGTTCATTTTTACTTTCAATTAACATCTGAACTATACCTTTGCCTTGATTGTCCGATAATATTAATATTTTGCCAGCTTTACAATAAGGTTCTTTCGTTTTTCCTGTGTTGATACTGTTCGAGATTTTATTAGTATTGTTACATTCGAAATTGCAGCTATCTGCGGTATTTGAATGTTCCACCATATTTTGTGAAATTGTTTTATTGCTGCTAATATTTTGCACCAAATTAAAGCTGTCCACGTTTTCACTTTTATTTTGAGAAATTTGAGAATGGTGAACGTCGGGTTTTGAATTGTGATCATAATTTTGGGATTCAATAGATGAATTTATTTGAGCAGAAGATTTAGGAGTGTGAAATTCCAAGTCTAGGTTTAGTTTTCTTGTCGAATAATTACTTCTCTTCGCGTTGCTATAAGACTTATCAATTTTCCTCACGCTTTGGCTAATCTTCAAAAGTCGCTCATTTTTCTGTCTTTCTTTCTGTAATTGTTCTTTCAGTGTAATATTCTCTAAATTTAAACTTTCAATTTCCGCATGTGCACTTAATAATTGCTCCCTTAGGTTTGTAATTAAATTTTGCAAATCCAGCACTTCGTCGCTCTTGACATGAGTAGATAAGTCCATCATACTCTTTATACTTAAATTCGAAGATGAGGAGGTATCCAGTAACTCAATAGACACGTCTGAGTGAGATCGCACTATACGACGGTTTCTACGGGGGTTTCTCATAGTGATGTTGTTATCTATAAGTTCCATTTTATGTTGGTTTACACAATAATCCGATAACTTATAAGTTGGTTAATTTGTATTTAGCGCTTTGGTATGTTATGCAAAAGGTTTCAATTTTGTTTTACTGGAACGCACCCGTTACGAAATAACGGAATTCTCCTGTAGATGGCGCTATTATACGTGATGCCAAAAGTCAACAGCATGTCAACATGGAACGCGCCCGGTGTTGATTGCGCTTAGGTTGGTATCGCTGCATAAACATACGCAGTCGCTCCATGTAAAATACTGGTAGTCGGCTCTAACCGGTTAGACTGGAAACTGATCACAACAAAGTTGGGAAAAGACTAGGCAGATGATATCATTATCTATTATTTCACAGGAATTTAATAATTTCACAAAATAAAATGAGCAGGTAATGTAAGGCGGAATTATAATGCCATGTGCATTTTACTAGATTTTAAAGTATTGAGATGAGAAATAAGATCTTCAGTCTTTTTTTTTTTACTACCCCCTTATCCATTGCTGTCCATCAGGCGAGATCGAGGTCTGGAGCAGACCCATTCAGCAATAAAAAAATAAAACTTATCCTTTAATGTCTCACTGCTGGGCAAAGGCCTCAACTTTGGCATAGCAGCTACATAAAATTAATATCAAGCAGTAACTATTTTTTTCAAGTACAAAGAAGTAAAAGTTATACTTGATAAAAAACATATTCGATTCCAATTATGAAGTAGTCTACTACCGTCAAATTATGAGTTTATTATTTTCATGAGGCTATTGTTATACAGAGATGAAAGATTTTATATAAAAGAGCCGAGAAATAGCTTGTAGCGTAAGAAATTATTTCAATAAAGAACCTATTATATCTCTGAGAAATACTTATTGCCACCCAATGTGGGACTCGCAGCCCCCTGTTGGGCGCCAATAAGCATTTTATTAATAATTTGTTAGAATTGTTTGTTTGGAGGTAATGTGTTTTTCATTTAGTAAATTATTTTTATGTAACAATAAATAGGTTTTCCATTTATTATAAGGTTTCCTATGCGGCACATAAATATTTTCTTTTAATATTTTTCTCAAAAGATAAGTATTGTTTAACGTAGGTATTTAAGAAGTGAAAACTTTTTTAGGCGCGTGGGGCACTTTTTGAGATGGGAAAAAACTATTGAACTCGCGTCACTGTTACCGTAACCGACACCGCTTTGGATGTGTTTGGCTATCCTCGGGATGTACTCGGTTTTAATGTATATCGGATATGTCAGTGAGTGATGGCAAAGTATTCTGTTTGTGTTTTGTTTTCACTTCTATCGGCACTCCTGGAGTGTTACTTTTTTTTTATATTAACTAAACTTATTAAAGATAGTTTTATTTTTATAACTCCTTATTTGGGTTACGCCAGCCTAGTTTCATTCTTGAACAAAGATTTTTAACTCGCGTCTACTCAGCAGTCTCACAAAAGATAATAAATTATTAAAACCAAAACGAATAGCTTTATCCTCCTTTTGGGGTCCGCTGCATTCGGGTAAAAATAATATTATGACGAGAAAATACTTCAGAATGTAACAATCTTATTTAACCAAACCGTTACAGGTATTTCCGGACAAACTAAGGACGTAGTTTCAGCAGCGTACTCCCATTTACTTAAGAGCCTATACTACCTCAGCTAAAATTCACTCTTTATCTCGCTCGCACGATACTGCTCGCGGACTGTGTGAAAGCGAGACAGAGTGCGGTGCTGGGCGGGAGGCAGCGCCAATAGTTTAGGTATTTGCTTTTTACGGTGAAAATAAAGGTAATTCAAAAAAACTAACTAACATAAGACCTGCTTTATAGTTAGTTCAGTTAGTATGCAAAGTTTCATGATCTAATTTGAAGTATTTTTTGTATACCAGCGGTTTATTGTTCGGTTTGGAGGTAACTTTGGAATTTTTTTCTATCGAGAAAATTTTATGGAATCGTGTTTTCGTCTAACATAAGACCTTACATTAATCCTCAACTTTAGCATATATTTATTTCAAAATTAATGCTGCGGAATTTTCGACATAACAGAGGATCATGCTAAGCCATTTGAGGTAGTATAGGCTCTTAAGTGCAGAGTGGAGAGACTATAATTAACAACCATCTTGTAGTTGGCGCCCAGATGGAGGACCTCTAGATGCCAATAACAAGGTTAAAAAGGTAATAGTGCAACTGCAGCTAGCCTTACGTAATACTTCTTGTTTAGTTAAATCTTTTAAAAAGGCTTCTCTATCTACCTTCTTTTATGTGATACTACACATAGCACAATTTAAGCATAAATCAGCCTATAATGTTTTTTTTTTTTTTTTTAAAAACGTTGCCCCAGTCTAGGAATTTCTCCTGTATTGTGGGTGCGTTTACAAACATTTAAATTCACGTACACAAACAGCCAGACCCGGAACAACTACTTGTAGGTCATACAAATATTTGTTCCGTGCGGGAATCGAACCCGCGACACGCAGCGCAGCAGTCAATCGCTTAACCACTGCGCCAACCGTGCCGTCGTTCTACCTCTAATGTAAGGCATACACGCTACGGTCTACCGGAGAGGTTACCTGTGCAGGTTTGCCGGTTTGCCTGTGGTTGGTTCTCCTGCGGGTCTCCTCATTCCTGATTCGATCACGCAGGGAAACTAGCACAGCCCTCTCCATTGCCCTTTGGGTGACATTTAGCCTTCTTTTAAGGCCCATTGTGAGCGACCACGTTTCAGTGCCTTATGTCATCACTGGCAACACGCACTGGTCAAAGACTTTTGTCTTGAGATACTGCGGTACACACACACACACACAGCATAGCACAGTTTGTACTTAATTCTTTTGGTTTCCATCTCGATTTAGTCACAAAATAATGTGAGTTTATAAATATTTTAAGGAAAATTTATGACAAAGTTTTTCTCATCTGAGAATCGATGCTACATTAAGCCACTATTGGGATTAAGATAAAAAAATGTGTGGTATTGTTATTTTTCTTGGAGCTTCAATAATAGAATATACAACTACCCACAAAACATATTATAAAAATAGGTAGGTACTTTAACTTAGTACCTACATTACATAATATTTTCTATGGCAGCTGTTAACCCTTACAAACATTGAAGCATACATTTCTGAATGCAGCCGAGTGCTCCTTTTCAAGTCAATAATCTATTTCTATTGTAAGATAAGATATTGTATAGATTTTGTTGATAAGGGGTATCACGTTCGTTACCCATAAACTGGGTACCATGATAAGTCTGGTTGTCAGAATTTTGGGTTTAACCGTAACGACGGTCAAAGATTTACGAATGACAGCTTCCATCTTCTTAACGCCTTTCCGAGGCACGGAGGGGAGGAGGGGGATCTCGATTTATAACGGATCCAGGAACTGACCGCGACAAGAGAGCTTAACCTTCAAAAGGTGCGGCTGTAATCATTTAAGAGGGCACGGGGACTGTGAGGAATTTGAAAAATAGGTATTGAAGAAACTATTGCCGTCGCCTTACCTCAAGTCTGCCCGTAGTGTGTGATAGGGACAGCTGCAGCTCAGACCGACATTACTTCAGAAATTTTGACGGGATCGTCGTATCGTATCCCCCTGTTTTCCCCTCGAAAACTGAGCCGATTCAATTATTTTTTACATTAACATTTAAGAAAGATTATGTTGAGGTTCCTAAACATTTTTTTTAATGTTAAAAACTTTTCTAATTCGTCTGGTAGTCCTCTAATCACGGCGGGAAAAAGAGGGCATTTTTTGTAATTTTTAGAGGGTCATATTCATATTTTCTTTACTAATTAGTTGCTGAAAAAAAGAAAATGTTAGGGACGTGTTTACAGGAGACCTTAATTTTATGAAAAAAAAAATATTGCTCTAGAGGATTCAGGAAGAAAATTACGACTTTATTCAGCCAAGTGGAGTATCCCCTTTAGAAATACCCAGTAATAAATGCAAAAAGAATAGCAAGCAGTACTGAACTGTACACTACTGCGTTTAGCCAGTATTCCTTGCAATTACCAAACGACAATTAGTTCTGTTCGAAACTAGAAACTTGTCTAGCACTTTAACTCAGTAAGAATAAAGAAATAGCACTTGCATTTGTATGCTGCATTGTAGACTTGTAGAGACAAAGAGGTGAAGTGACTTGCAATAGCTAATAAGAAACTGCAGAAAATACTAATGGTTGCTCCAGTCAGACGAATAAATTCAAATTCAAATTAATTTATTTGCTAGAATGTAAGGTATAAATCAAGAACTTAAGACTATCGTGGCTAAATTACATTCTACCATTACATATCGTACCTCTAAAGTAAAACCGTTACTAAACGAAATTATAAAATTTTACAGGCGAGCCAATATTAGAAAAAAGTCACTGTTTTTTGTCAATAAAATTTTAATCTGAGTGCTGGGTTCTTTAAGACATTAAATTAATGTCTTAAAGAATGTGCACTGTGCAAACGTGTCATGTTAATATTTAATTTATTACAAGTTCAACATTAATGTCAAAATAGAAAAAACTAAAAACAGAAAAATTATTAAAATGTCACGATTCAATAATATTAAACATTAAATTAATTATTATAAGATGTGTACTATATCAATATTATTCAGATTGACCTTATGCACGATATTACGTCATAAATTCGTTTAAATCATAAAAGCAATTTTCTTTTAACCACTCTGTCAACTTTTTTTTGAACGTAGTCAAAGGTAAATCTTTGAAGGCGTCTGGTAATTTATTATACACCTTAATAGCCGTTATATATGAGTTCCATTTATACAATCCTACCTACATTGTGGTACGCAGAGCATACGTTTATGTTTATTTTTATTTCTAGGGGCTACATTTCTTTTGATTACATCTCTACGCTTCGTTAAATATTCCGGATTTTATTGTACAAATAGGCATAATTCTTTAATGTAATGCACGGTACAGGCAAAATATTATACTTTTTGAACAAGGGCACAGATTGCATGCACACATTTTTACCCGACTGCGGCGAAGCCCAAAAGGAGGGTTATGTGTTTGACCTGTATGTATGTATGTAGGTATGTATGTATGTATGTATGTATGTATGTATGTATGTATGTATGTATGTATGTATGTCCGATTCTTTGTTCCCTCGTAACTTCTAAACGAATGAACGGATTTGAATAAATTATACGTCTTTAGATTTGTCTTGGTAGCGCGAGTGTCACTGGCTACATTAAAATCAAAAACAAAGTAAAATGGCGGATTTAGGGTGCCATATTGTGGAGTTCGAATTTTTTTTTTTCTTCTAATACCATCTAGTGAAATATCAAAATTAAGGGTTTTAAAAGGTGATTACAAAAATATATTCAACTTATATGGTTAAAAGTAATTCGAAGTGACAAATCGTAAAAAACACGTTAAATAAAATAATTATTTCTTGTTCCCTGTTGAGTGACTTTACGGGTCAGCTATTAATTAATACATAAGTAAATCGTCTGCGAAATCTTTCAAATTTGTAAACTAAAAAGCTGGAAATAAAAAACAAGTAATTAAAAAAACTAAAAAACCCGACTGCGGTAAAAAAAATTAGTTTAAAAAAACTGAAAAGCTAAAAACAAGGCCATTTTAAATTAAATAAAAGTTGGAAGCAGGCGGGACCCATTTGAGTTTGAAAATATAATAAAAAAGTAGTATGGGTCCCGCCTGCTTCCAACTTTTATTTAATTTAAAATGGCCTTGTTTTTAGCTTTTCAGTTTTTTTAAACTAATTTTTTTTACCGCAGTCGGGTTTTTTAGTTTTTTTAATTACTTGTTTTGTACTCTAAACGCCCTTATGGCATCCACCCATAGATATAGATACACCCATCCACCGAATTGCCCCGCATTAAAAGTCCATATGCGAGTACTGACGAAACGTAACCGTGATATGCGCAAAGATCAGCTTCTGCTGAGACTGCGACTCTTAGTCTTTTTAATGCATAGACATATCGATCGAGCTTGTCACAAACGTGATCGACATGTGTCTTCCAGTCACAATTTTGATCCAACTGGGGGCTTACCATCACCTCTTAAAGCAGGGCAGAAGTTGAACTGCACTACTTTTTTGTGTCGTACAAAAAAGTGTTGCTTCTGCCCTGCTTTAACTCTTTGATTGTCGTAATTAGAGACACAATAGAAAGACAATTGCTTATGTCGGACTGTGTAACATAAGACATACGAGAGGTTAAGAGGTGATGGGAAGCCCCCTGTACGACCAGAAATTTAGTGCTTGCTGCCCGTTCTATATAAAAAAATGGGGAAACTGATAAAATTACCCTGTTGCATTGATTGATTGTAGTTTTTGACGAGACAAGGTCATACTAAGCTATAGGTTAAAAAAATCATAATGACATGTTATTAATATCGTTGTTCGCATGACTAAAAGTCCTATCTCATTTTTTAGCTGATTTGAGTCAGGATAACTACACTCTTCCATTCGTGATTCTTTACATTTTGTTGCCTTTGACAATGGTTATATTTTGAGATACCAAATAACATAGAAGTACAACGGTTAGTGAAAAGTGTAAAGAATCATGAACATAAAAAATTTAGCTGTCCCAACCTAAATCAGCCACAAAATGAGAAAAATGGGATAGGACTTTTAGTCATGCGATCGACGATATGTGAGTATAGAAGTATGAGGAATAAGGTGTGAAGTTCACTCATACTCAAAAATAAAAAAAGAGAAAAAAGAAAAGAGAGGATCATCCGACCAGACGAGTGTTGTGTCTGGCGGGCAACTGCCCGATGATTCATGTCGGGCCGTTGTATCTATGCTAGTTGCGCGGTAAACTCTGCTTGCGAGATGCAGGATTTTGCGTGACGTCAGTATGACGCGTTGTTCGCATGTGGCGTTGTGGATACCGCTACATGCGTAAAATAACTTTCATTATACACGCAGTTATACTCAATATCCGCAGTTACATGTCTCAGAAAAGGCCTGCCGGACCTAACGACCTATTTTTCCAATGTGTGAGGTCTACGCAGAGAAAATAAAGGAAGAAGAATCAGAATTATCATTACATAGTGTAAAACAAAGTCGCCGAATTGTCTGTATGCGCATAACTTCCGAATTACTGCACCAAATTGGATCATTCTTTTTTGTTTTCTTCGGTAAAAACACAACAAGGGCAATGGAGAGGGCTATGCTTGGAGTTTCCCTGCGTGATCGAATCAGAAATGAGTCGATCCGCAGGAGAACCAAGGTAACCGACCTAGCCCGAAGAATTGGTGGCAGTGAGCAGGGCACATTGCTCGAAGAACAGATGGCCGATGGGGCCGAAAGGTTCTGGAGTGGCGACCGCGTACCGGAAGACGTAGCGTTGGAAGGCCTCCCGCAAAGTGGTCCCACGACCTTGTGAAGGCCGCAGGAACCCGTTGGATGCGTGAAGCACAGAACCGGTCTAAGTGGAGGTGCTTGGTGGAGGCCTATGTCCAGCAGTGGACGTATTTCGGCTGAAATGATGATGATGATGATGTGTTTGGTATTACCAGGAAAAGGTTTGTATGAAAGAAAATAACGAATATTCTAAAATAAAAATTGCACTCGTAGGAAGCTGGGGCGGACCGCTGGTTAAAAATAATGATGTTATTGTCCAAAAAACGTAACTGTGAGGAAAACAATACAGGCTAGTTAGACAGAATTATTTTTAGTTAGAATCCTTTCCTCAAACTGAGTCTCGTTTGCATATCTGTGCTAGTCAGACTATTGGGACAAATTTCATTTCACAGCTTGTGTTAATCGGTTAATTGTTAGGGGCACGCCTGTCTTGGGATGATAGGGTCCTAATTTGGGATGAAGGTTGTAGGCACGGGTTATTTTAGCATGGTAGTTTAATTCTATCAAATTATCTGTATCAGGAACTTGTACAGACGCCATCATATAAAGCTACTACAATCTGTCAAATTTCTTTAATAGATTTTTTTAACTTTATCGCTACCACATAAGGTTCAAAGTTGATTGGGAAAATTTGACAGTTTTGGATAGCTTGACGTGCTGGCGTCTGTACATACTTGTTTATGCTTTTTAACTTTGTCTATACTAATTGTGAATTGAATGAATTGCCTTGATCAACTCAATGTAGCCTGTAAGATCTTACGGGGACGTATCGACTGACCAGAACTCCATGGTCTTTTCTGTCGACTATTTGTGCCCGACAAATACCTACATCGGACACCGTCAGAGCCGGCCGGCACAATCTGTTTGCGCAACTGCCAGCCAAAACTGTAGCCAGAGCCGAATCCCCAATCTGTCGTACTCTAAAAGTACTGAATGCCCTTCTGGTTGCCAACTCTGAATGTGATGTGTTTGCGGATGAATGGAGTAAAATTATGCATATAATTATGTCTGGAGTTCTGTGAGAGAAAGTATGCAAGGGAGTCCACGGTTCAATGTTAGTTTTAAATTATATTATTGTGATTTTTACTGTTTTAATTAACTATAAATAAATAAAATAATCTATAAAGATTGTTTTCGCATAAGATTTGAATGATTTCAAAATACATAACTATTATTTTCATGTCTACATCCTAGGATCTTCATGCTAAATAGGCATTTCAATAACTCCGACTCTGACTCTGGGTAGTCAGCACTGCTACAAACCCAGCTGACTGGCTACTTCAATATTTCTACCACGCCAAATTGGTTTAGCTAGTTTTGACTCGAAAAATAAATTCCTATATTTGATGATACGTTGCACTCACTGGTGCCGATTCGGTTGTTCACAAACTAAACAAAATTTAAGTTCAGTGCATCTTTTTCTTTCTATTTCATTAAGAAAAGGACAGAAGATAAATTTTAGTTTAGCCCTGTCAAATTAATCTTACTATGAGGATCTCAAATATATTTTTATCATAATTTTAAAGTACCTAAATTGTATTAAAGTTATTTATGAAAAATATGCGAAAATTTACCATTCCCCTTTTCTCCGAAACTACTGAGTCTAAAATTTTGAAAATAATACACACAATAGTTCCAAACCTATAGATTACAGGAAACCTATAAAAAGTCTGTGGTCTTGAAACAACATGGTAAATCTCTTAATATTTTATATTTTCAGTTGGAATGTATGGGAGAACATATTTTTCAACTACAATGTTAAGTTTGCTCTGGGGATGAATTCACGGAACCCTTCATTGTGCGTGGTCCGACACGCACTTGGCCTGTTTTTTATTTTATAATGAGATTTGGTAATCCAGTATTGGGCAGAATCTATTCCATTTCCTCTTAGTATTCCTATTTTAAATCCAAAATACTAGGGCACATAATTATTTTATTTATTTATTTATTTTCTAAAGCACTTAACATAGTTCACATTAAATTTAGCCACACAACGAAAACCTCTCAGGGTTCCAAAAAGACCTAGATAATTTTTGACGTTATTTCAAAACGGCATATGATATAAATTGCTTTAACCACAACTACCCTTCTCTCGCTAAAAACAAAATAAAAAGAACTACCTTTTCTTACAAAATTCTTTCTCTCGAAGACCTTTCGTAACAGACTTAATTATACCTTCAACTTGACTTGTTACTCGTATCGGATTAGGATGCAATTTAAAACTACAGTACTCTAAAACCAAACACACTTGAATTTCAACTATAGGTCAGAACAAATAAGGTTAATTTTTCTTTGGACATTTTAAAACTGAAGTATTTACAAGCAATCTTTTAGAAAAATCAATACTTCCCAATAGATTAAAGGGAAGTAACGTTTAAAGGTAATTTTGTTGAAAGTACAACAATTATTTGTATTTAGTTTAATGGTAGCTTGTTCCCTTCGCTTTTAACTTTGAATTGAGGCTTTAGAATCAATCTAGGGTGAATTATTTGGAACGAGGTAGAATAAAATATTGTTTTTAAAAGAAACAGCTCTCTTTTCGTAAGTTTTTTGTTAATAAGTAATGGATGGATGATAACATACGCAGACGGTCGACTCAGTGCACCTTTTAACCGACTTCAAAAAAGGAGGAGGTTCTCAATTCGGTTGTATATTTTTTGTTTGTTACCATCATAGATGTTACCATCTATAAACCGATTTCGAAAATTCTTTTTTTAACATCAAAATGTATGCCAGATGTTGTTATGATGGCTATAATAATCCCTATGCTCAAAGATGAAGTTTACCCCGCGTTTACACCAAGGCTTTCATTTATCGTTTCCTGAAAACCTGACAAATTTTTTTTTGCTAATTACGACAAACGTTAAGTTTTGAGTTGAGCTGCACGATTTCTGACAAATGCGTGCACTGACTGGACAGGTCCTCTCACTCTGTGTGGTTCCTTCCTCAAACGACCATCTCAGACATCGATCTACATAGTCTTCATTTAACCTGACCAAGATTATGTCTGGACTTTAAAAGAGACTGTGACCTCTGAGTTTCTTTCGGCCTTTCTTCTCAGAGTAGTCAGATAGGAACCGCCGACCTCATCTAGTTCTTAAAGAATTGAGAAACCTCCTCCTTTTTTGAAGTCGGTTAAAAATATGATTGACGTGTAAAAGTGTTTGTGCAAACCTACTTACAAAAATAAAATCATTTATCATTTATTCACATTCAGTGCAAGGAAAAGACGTATCAATGCCCAATGGTTAAGAAACGGACTTGCTAAACATATTGTAGTAACAAAGAAGTTAGGATTGGGTTTGTTTCCTATTCAGGTTGCCACAAAATAAAATACAAAAAGATCAATACAGACACTCAAACTCAAAGCATTTATTTCAATTAAACCATTAACACCTACTTTTGAATTGTCAAGAAGTCGGTCAGTCAGAAAATATGAAGCTAGTTGCCCATTCCAAAGCGTAGGTACCTATGGAGAAGAACGGGCTAGAAAATCCATGGACACTCTTTTTAAATTACATTTTACAAAAATATTAGTTACATCATTACTTTTGAATTTATAATTATATAATGTGAGAACGATGTAAAAAATTAAAAAGACGTACGCGTTAAAAGCGTCCAGATTACAACAAATAGTAACAATCCAAAAATAAGATAATTAAAAATAAGCCGAGGCAGCTAAGTGATGACCAGCCCCAACTGATGGCGCCCGTTCACGAACATGACGCATAGATCAGCACCATTTAGCTCAACCATTTTGAAGGGAGCTAAATGATCCAACACACACGCTACCGTCAGCGCTACTGCCAGTAAAACTATTACATACCCCTTCACAAGACTTTATCCAAAACTTTATCTCTCAAACAGACTGCAACTCAGCCATAGTCCAAGTTATGGCAAATAAACCGACTCAACAGCTTACATAATACAAAATTATGTCAAGTCGCGTATGTTTTTACGAGTATCTATAAAACAACCCTTAACGACATGTAGGGTTCGTACTGGGAGCATAAGGGATTAAGTCCTGGTTTACGGCAGTGTTTGATGTAGGATAGAGGAAGTAGCTTACTTTCTATGTGTCAAGTTTTATGAGCTGAAAATGTGACCTTTCCTAAAGCCCGGTTTCCACCGCGAGCGGAACGGAAATGGAAATACAAGTATGTAGTTAGCAGTTAACTGTTAACAAGCATGCAGTTGCGTTTGCGAGTTTAACGAAGTCATTAATGGGTCCGTTCCGCTTGCGGTGGAAACCGGGCTTTAGGGTAATTACATGACGAAGATGCTCGCGGTCGCCGTTGATATCTCGATGTATATCACACGTCGAACAACGTGAACACGTCTGTTCAGTCGCACCTGAAAGCTTACACTCTGCCTACTGCAGAAGACAAACCGACACGACCGGAGAGAGATCACGCAGTAGTTGATTATAGATTACTGCTAAGTAACAATCTTAGTAACAAGTCATAAAAAAATATAGATTACTGCTAAGTAACAGTATTAAAATTTAGCAAATAAACGCTATAAACATGTAATCACTTTCCAATGCCAACTTATCGCTATTGTTTAAATACATACCTGCAAATTAATCATTTAATTTATGCATATTGTATTTAACCTTCATAGAAGCCAATTTGAAGTGAAAGACAAACAGTATGATTGCATCGAAAATGATAAATTGCTAACAAACACCAAGCATAATTGTCACGGTATTTGTTTTTCGCATAGTAACCAGATTTTGTATAAATTATGAGATAGTATCTACTATCTATATATATAAAATGTTAAACTGACTGATTGTTGATATATCAAATGAAATTTGGAGGGTGTGTTCTTTGTGAAGAGTAGGTATCCACTAAGAAAGGGTTTTTCGAAATTCCACCCCTAAGAGGGTGAAATTTCACGCGGACGAAGTCGCGGGCAGAAGCTAGTTATTCAATAAACTTAATGGCGCAGGATATCCTTTATCAGAAATGGTCATCTAATTAGTGGTTCTGCAGCTTCAATGCGTGACGCAACTGTCTAATAAAAAGTCGGTTAAAAAAGAAACTATGAAACGTGCACTAAACATAATGGCGGCTATCGTTGTCTCGCTTTAACATCTATTCGACTCTATCATGTTTAGTACATCCCTATCTTGTTATTATGTTGGCAGCTTTACGTCATGTCTGCAGTCTGTGTTTTTTTTGTTTTGTTGGTATTCAGTTTTAGTGCACGTTTCATACAAGCGACGTTTTTCAACTTTTTCTATGGGAGTTCCGTCTCTTATGTATGTTTACATGTTTACTTACTCTATGGCTTCAATATCATCAGGATTGTGCTGGAATATAGCAGTTCGTCGATGACGTGGTGCGACAGCGGCTCTCCTGACATCAGCTGTCATCAGAAGACAGCCGCCATGTAATCATCGATGTGACGCTCCGCTAGAGTGACTGTCACCAGCCAGTGTCACTCTTATCTGACCTCTTCGGTAGTTCCTTGTAATTCCGTAACAAAACTAGGCGGGCGCCACTTGCTGCGCCGCGCGCCGTCAAAACTTGGAGTTATATTCCAAGTGGATATTAAGATAATCACAAAAACTACAGCCAAATAGTTCGTAGGCCATAAAAATAAATAACGGCACCATTAAGCATGAAAAAACTATTATTACCGTCCCAGAGCAAATCTATTTAATCGACCTTGATAAGATTCAATCGTCTAGAAACTTTTGGGTCCAAAAGACCCGTGTTTTTGAGGTCCTCTGGGTACAAAAGTTCTTACATGTACCGTTGTAAATAAGTTAGTATATGGGCTTTCGGTAGTGAAAGTGGCAGGTGCGAGTAATGTTAAGGTCTAACCACAGTCGAACTGTTTTACAATTTAGATGTGCCAATTGTTTTAAATGAATATACGTTTTAATTTAAAAGTAAAGAACGTTCTGGTTGTTTATACGTGATATGATAAAAAACAATCATAAAGATACCTCTTAAAACTTTATTTTTACAATAAAAACCATACTAATACATACAATAATTCAGATTTTTTGTCAGATTATTCTACAAGCAACATACTAAAACACTAGTGTTTTATTTTTTTAGTCCGAACAATAGATTTTTTGTAATTAAATAATTGTTTCATATTTTGCAATAAATTGGCAGCGTTGTGTCATCGCGCTTCTCTTTCTTTTCTATGCAGTCCGACAGTGACCGCGCTTTAGGTCATGTAAGCCCCTTAATTAGATTCTACAATGTAGTTAGTATTAAATTGTGAACCAATATCTAGATAACTGATACCGAAAGCGATGAACTGCTGCACAACGCAGTTACTCTGTGGTTAACTATCCGCAAATATCCGGTGCCTCGTGTCAGGAATTCCTGTGAATACGGAGTGATTGACAACCTATTATTGTCGATATTGATCTTGTAGGTATTACAGTGAGGGATAGAATTTGATTCAACCTTAGAGTAAGAAAGCTATAGAGCATCGGGTAGCCACACATGAGACAAAAAACTAGCTTAACTAACATGAGCTACATAAGTAGCTGCCTTGAAAAAACTGGCACACGCACCTTTCTTGTGGAAATGAAATGGAGCTACCCGCCGTCTATACTTTTCTTTGTCTAAGGATTCAACACTGTAAGAATAGAGCGAGACAACAAGTCGTCAGTCGCTTTTCTTGTCTGGCTATGAGAGTGCGTTGTTCTTCTAAACTACGCAATGGATTTATATGCACATAATTTCAAGAGTTTTCACCATCATTTAGAAAATTTATTCGGTAAGGTTTATAATGTGGCTAATACATTCTTATTAAACTTACATAATTATAATAAACAAACTTCGACATGTTCTCAAGTCCTAGAAATCCCTAATATAGTCCGACTTTTAATTACCTACCATAATCAGCCTATAATGTTCCCACTGCTGGGACACAGGCCTCCTCTCAATGAGTGGGAGTGGACCGTAATCCACCACGCGGCCCATTGCGGGTTGGTGGATGTCACATGTCTTCGAATTGTTGACTCTAAGACATGCCGGTTTTCTCACGATGTTTTCCTTCACCGTTTTGAGAGCAGTGGTGATGAAATAATTTACACAAGTAAAGCGCCTGGCTGGGTTCGAACCTACGACCTTACAACTCATAAGTCGTGTCCGTGACCACTGGGCCACCACTGCTCTCTCTCTGCCTTTTTAACCGACTTCCAAAAAGGAGGAGGTTATATGTTCGACTTTCAATTAGCTACAGTTAAATGACACTTCTTAATAACTGATTTCGGACTGAGTGTAGAGATATGCATGTCAAATAAGTTTAGTTTGTTACACACAATTTTGTACTAGAAAAACATGATTTGGTTGATGTCCGCGAAAAAACAAAAAGACGCCAATTTCAGTCATTTAAGTAACACATAAGCTGTCATTTTAGGGGCCCGTGGCTACATAATAACAGCCGCACAGGTCAATCGATCAGGTTAAGCTACGCTTGCCGCGGTTGGTCTGTGGATGGGTGACCTTTTTTACATACCGTGACCCCTCCGTGCCTCGGAAAGCACGTTAAGCCGTTGGTCCCGGCTGTCATTCGTGGATCTTTGACAGTCGTTACGGGTAGTCGGAAGCCCGAAAGTCTGACAACCAGTCTTACCAAGGGGTATCGTATTACCCAGTATCTGGGTTGTGGAGATCAGATAGGCAGTCGCTTCATGTAAAATACTGATATTCAGCTGCATCCGGTTAGACTGGAAGCCGACCCCAACAGTTGGGAAAAGGCTAGGCAGATGATGATAAACTGTCATTTTACTGCAGCTAATTAAAAGTGCGACTATAGTGCAAGTAGATGACAACATAGATTGCTAAGTAAAAACAGTCGCCCATACTAGTTTTAACCGTGGCAAACAAAGCATGTACTTGAACATCGATCGATACAACTATTAAATCATTTACAAACCTTGAACAGTACGTTTTCAACGTTTTAAATAAAAGAAAACGAAAGAAATGAAAGTTGGAATAGCTTTTTATATGAAGAAACGATATCGAGATTGGATAAAAGCAAAATATATTATCATCTAAAGGTGAACGGTGGGGCCCGTGGCTAAATAATAACAGCCGTACAGGTCGATCGATCAGGTTAAGCTACGCCTGTCGCGGTTGGTCTGTGGATGGGTGACCATCTTTACATACCGTGACCCCTCCGTTCCTCGGAAAGCAAGTTAAGCCGTTGGTCCCGGCTGTCATTCGTGGATCTTTGACAGTCGTTACGGGTTGTCAGAAGCCCGAAAGTCTGACAACCATTTTTATCTAGGGGTATCGTATTACCCAGTAACTGGGTGGGGAGGTCTGATAGGCAGTCGCTCCATGTAAAATACTGGTATTCAGCTGCATCCGATTAGACTGGAAGCCGACCCCAACATAGGTGGGAAAAGGCTAGGCAGATGATGAGAAGAACGGTGTTGGATATTTTCAACTCAGCCTATCTAGTCTTCTGCTGGACATAGGCCTCTACCTTGCTGCGCCACAACACCCTCTCCTCCACCTTTCGCATCCAGTCTGTCCCAGCCACCATTTTGAGGTCGTCTGTCCATTTAGCTGGGCAGCGTCCCACACTACGCTGGCCGTTTCGCGGTCTCCACTCCAGGACTCGTCTGCTCCACCTGCCATCGGTCCTTCGACAAACATGGCAAGCCCACTGCCAGTTTAGCTTGCTTACTCTGCAAGCTATATCAGATATTTTGCAAGCCAATAACTTAGGAAGATCTTGGGTTAGATTAAAGTGTCATGAGCCATTTGTTTTGAAAGATAAGCTTCATTTTGTGGCTTGTTTGATTAATCACTAGAAGAAAGGTTTAACTTTGTCTAAGGTTTTGTTAAGGAATTGTAAAAAGTGTAGATTATACCCTTGTCAGTGTAAGCAAACGTATGACAGCAAATACTTAAATGAGGAATTCAATAGAGTGTAATTTTCTTTAATTTCTAATTTAATACCGGTTTGAATGAAATCGTTAAATCCATGACTACATATTGCAACGTCTTTAATCACTATAATGACTAAAGGGGCTTACAGGACCTAAACACAAAAAACGCAAGTTTTATAAACAATAAAAGCATATGATCGATTACAGTAAACAAAATCAGAAAAATATATTATATTCTTCAGGATATATGCTAGGTAGATAGTGTGTTGAAAACATAATACAACTAATTCGATACGTAAGAAAAAAATCATGCAAATACCTCTAAAAACTTCAACATACAATCATTATGATTTTTTGTCAGATTATTCTACAAGCAACATACTAAAGCACTAGTGTTTGAATTTTATAGTCCAAACAATAGTTTTTTTTGTAAATAGGTAATTGCTTCCTATTTTGCAATAAATTACCAGCGTTGTCATCGCGCTTCTCTTTCTTTTCTATGCAGTCCGACAAAGACCGCGCTTTAGGTGATGTAGTCGCATTAAGACACTTTTTTCACTAATACAAAAATAGCCTCGTTAGTCAAATTAATTTCACAGAATTTCAATGACGGACAAGGTCGACCCAAGTATTTTCATTATAATTAAACCTCCCACTTCCTATTTCAATTACCAAACAGTCAAAAAAAATAAATGCCCAAGAGACATAACTACACAAACTAGACACATTCCACATCACACGAACGTGCCTGTTTTAAACATTCATATCCACGCGTCCCCTTGGGGTGTTGGATGCCAACTTTCGTTCATGACATGCCCAGTTTACTGATCGCACCCTTAGTGCTTGCATAAATATAGGTACTTGACAAGTATTTCGGTCCCTATTCGTCTATACAGATTGGCACTGCTAGGTACCTACAAACCAACCCATGAGTGTCATCATCTGCCTAGCCTTTTCCTAACTATGTTGGGGTCGGCTTCCAGTCTAACCGGGTGCAGCTGAATACCAGTATTTTACATGGAACGACTGTCAAAGATCCACGAATAAAAGCCGGGACCAACGGCTTATCGTGCTTTCCGAGGCACGGAGGGGTCACGGTATGTAAGGATGGTCACCCATCCACAGACCAATCTATGAGTGTCCTGTATGAAAAAGTGTAGTCGGTACCGACATTCGACAAGTTTCTTTATGTGGGAGTGCATATATGGTAGATATAGGACTATTTTACCCACACCGATCGGCACCGATCCGTTCCGACTTGTCCGTTCTGAGAATCAGCATCTTTCACGAATACGAATTGTTGCGTGAAGCGCTGCTGTCCTAGCCAGATCACTGAGTAATCTGTATAATAGAAGAGTGATACTAAAGTAAGCAGTCGAAACTATCTCAGTTTCAACACCCAATTTGAGCGTCACTAGTCACTATTAATAGTCACTCCACGTAAAATACTGGTATTCAGCTGCATTCGGTAAAACTGGAAGCCGACCCCAACATACTTGACTTGACTTGAGTATCACAATAACAATCTTTATGCAAACACCAATGATTTCAAAAGTAAGGATACGCCCGTCTGAACATTTTACATAGAAGTTCGAAGTTCGAAGTTCGAAGTTCGCGCGCACCACTGTCAACTGAGTCGCGTTGGCCCTAAAACCGTCATTTTAGGGCCAGCGCGTTGGTGCCATTTAGTCGCGCCGTTAGCCCGGTCCTTACGCTAGTAATATATATGTCAATGGCAAACACCCTAAGATAAAACGGCTGGTTAAAGCCAATATTATGTGGCGTTTGTTGGTTCTATTAGCTGCGCCCCGCGGTTTTACCCGCATAAGTTTCGATCCCGTGGGAATATCGGGATAAAAAGTAGCATTTATGTTAATCCTGGGCGTCAGCCACCTCCATACAAAATTTTATCAAAATTGGTCCAGCCGTTTGAGCGTGAAAAGTAACAAACACAATAAACACACACTTACAAACTTTCGCCTCTATAATATTAGTGTGATTATTATTATTTTATTTATCGATACTAGGTTAGGTGCTGTATTTGAGTTCTAAAAGGTTTGAGTTCTTTAAGGAACTCTAGACACTTTTAAAAGGGAATCATTGTATGACAACTCTTCTCGGAGTTGGTAATTTTTTAGCAACAAAAAATTGCCATTACTTCTCTGGCTATAATATTGCCATTTAAAATTGTTAGTCTTTAGTTGGAATTCACAAACTAAATTAACAAGAGACATACAATAATTTATTGAGAGTTCAGAACAACACCCGGTGGAGTGTGCCCTGTTAACCCCTGCTTACTGGCTAATATTTTCTCCCACGACATGAACTCTTTTCCTAAAGTTCGTTTTGATACGAAAGAAGTAGATGCCTCATTAAAAAACCATGCCAAGACAACTTTCCATAATATTCTGCCAGCACTTTTTTAGCCTGACAAAGACAGAAAATTATGCGCCTTGTTTATAATTCCACGCACTCTGCAGGGAACAGTAATCTACAATATTACAAAGTTTACTACATAACTGAAAAAATATGTAACTTTTTACGAGCATCCTCAGAAAAGCTCGTATTTTACAAAAAATGTGAAGGGTCACACAGAACTTTTGGGTCAAATTGCCGCTGTATATTTAACGCGGAAGGACTTGCTACCTGCTTGACCACAGGGTTGAGAATATTTTGAATATTACGCTGAACCAAGTCTCGAATGTATATTTCTTCAACGTGGAACATTGCAAATTATATGGCTTACTAGCAGTAACATGCGAAAATGCTGGCTTTACGTCACTGACTCGATTTCTTAGATTTCTCATCTATACTTTGTCAAGTCGTATGTTTATACCTAAACGTGTATAAATTTATATTCCAATTGCGGTTGGCAGTAACAATAGAACGACACTTGTTACAAATTTTACAATTACTATTATTTTTCTCACCGCCCCCATGATCTCAATTTTGGTCTCAAGTACGTTCTTAATTGGATTTTTAAATAGGAATAATATTTAATTGATCACGGTGTGAAAAGCAGGGGAGCAAGGCTCGTGGTACGCCTTGAAGACCGCATCTTAGTCCATTGGGTTATAAAGAAGAAAAACGTAGTCACACAGAAAGACACGAAAAGCAACTTTAATTTATAATATCTATAGATATACATATATAGCACATATTCTACCAAACAACCTTTCGGATAAACCAACCACAAACGATGGGACACTTGAATATCGTGTCCTGCGTGTCCTGTCAGCTGCACGTTACAGGAACTGGTGGACGCTGGTGATGGCGCCAAACAAGTAGCCGAATTCTGAGCCAAGTTCATTTAGATTGCTATCGACACGATAAGAAGAACCTTTCGGAGAAAACCGTGCAGTTGCATGTTCCAGAATTATCTCATCGCAGGAATTTCCACCCTATTACCTACGCAAAATTACCAAGCGTGTCTTATCCAATATTTTAAAGTCTAATACGATTTGGGATGAAAAGGTATATCATTAATTCATAATAATGGAAAAGTGTGGCTATTTTCGTTTTTTTTAGGTTACAAAAAAGCCTGGTTTGATAAAAGGTTTCTATACTTACCATCCCTGAAATGGTAACGGTCAAAAAGATCGGAGCTCTGAAAATAACATTCTATGGCAACGACCAATGACCGTTATAATAAGGATACAAGGTCAAAATAATATTTTGTTTTTTATTTCTTTCAAAAACGAATTTCAACAGTTATTGGTTGGATAAAATCTTGACAATGGAACTAATACAAGAATCGAAAAACCGGGCAAGAGCGAGTCGGACTCGCGCACCGAGGGTTCCGTACCATCATATGTTTTTACATTTTCACCGGCGAGCTACTTACTAGATCTCGTTCAAACCAATTTTCAGTGGAAGTTTACATGATAATGTACATAATATATTTTTTTTAGTTTTATCAATATCTTATTTTAGAAGTTACAGGGGGGGACACACATTTTACCACTTTGGAAGTGTCTCACGCGCAAATTATTCAGTTTAGAAAAAAAATATATTAGAAACCTCAATATCATTTTTGAAGACCTATCCATAGATATCCATAGGTTAGTTAGTTCAGTTCTAAGTATGGGGAACCCCCATAATTTATTGTTTTTTTCTATTTTTTTTTGTGAAAATCTTAATGCGGTTCACAGAATACATCTACTTACCAAGTTTCAACAGTGTAGTTCTTACAGTTTCGGAAAAAAGTGGCTGTGACATACGGACGGACAGATAGACAGACAGACAGACATGACGAATCCATAAGGGTTCCGTTTTAGCCATTTGGCTACGGAACCCTAAAAAAGAGCAATTCCCTACATTTTGTTGAGTTAAGTGTTTTGTTAGGAAACATGCTGGTCCTGCTCTATAGGACAATCTTGTCTAGACAAAATCAAAATGATTGCTAAGAACGATGGATCATAGCGTCCCGAAAATTGAAACTTAATCAACAGACTTGAGACGTATCTCATTTAAAAGGTCTTAGCTAACTAATCATTCTTTACTATGGCGACGACCGTCAAAACCGACCGTCAAGATCGTCGTTCCGTCTTTATGAGTCTCTGTGCAAGATAGATACAGTTTTATAATCAAAACGTCAAAACCTATGGCAGTGACACGCGGCCGCTCCGGCCGCGTTAACAGATGCGAGAAATTTGACACCCGGCCGCTCGGGTCTGGTCAGCGGCTAAAGGTGGGTTTTTAGGGCAAAGAAGTAAATGTAATGCTACAACGGTAGAATATCATATAATTTTCTGATTTTGTTTACTATTGTCGATCTTATACTTTTATTGTTTCTAAAACTTACGTTTTTTGCGTTTAGGACCTGTAAGCCCCTTAAGAGGTTTCAGTTATTTTGATAAGAAAAACAAAACGTTTTTAAAATTTAATAACGCGTTCAGGGTGCTGTTGGGGCTGCGGCGATTCTGTAGTGCATCAGGGATGTTTGCTGAACATCGCGTAGACTGCTTCTAAGCTACGATGCGTAAAAGATGCGCATCCCTGGTGCGTAGAGTACGTGGCAGCGCCAACAGCATCCTTAGCATGATAGCTAGTCGGCTGGACTGTAGCTACATCAATCATTGCGGCGCCATTTGTCATGGAATGGCGCAGTAATGATTGTTTGAGTTTATTTCTTTTAATATGTTTTGTTGTGGGTAGTTTTAAGTATTACTAACACTAGTTTATAAGAATCATTGTTACTAACAATTGTGGACACCTTGGTCTGAAATAAAAGTATTATTATTATATTATTATTAAAACGAATTTACTACACCTACGGTAAAATCTGTTAGAACAAATATTACTAAATAAAATGTCCAAAGAATAACTTTCATCATCGTCGTCATATTATGATCAAGAGCTGTCAATAACCTTATTGGCGCCCAACGCGGGGCCGGTAATTGATTCCATTATTTCTATGAAAAAAACGCAAATCTTATTACAAATTATGCTAAAAGATGATTGATTTAATAAATTAACAGGGTCTTTTTTCTTACATAATTCTTAGAGTAAAGTATTTTACGATAGCATCGGCTTTTTGAGACTTGGAATTTTTTTAACACGTTTTTTTTATTAGACTTTGTCAATACGACATGTGTGAGAGTAAGTGCTGGCGAGGGACCGTTATGAGTGTGTTTTTTTTGTGTGTTTGTTACAGATGACGATTAATTCAATTCGGCTATTATTTAGGGTAGAGGGCGCGTTTTTATTTTATTTTAATCAATTATACTATTTTTTTTTTTCATTTCTCGGGACCATGGGGTCCCGGTCCTTTGGAAGGCGTACGAAGGGGCCAAAGCCAACTCGCAGAGGCCCCTTACAAAATTTTAATGAAATGCGGCACCAACCGACGATTATCCCTTTAAGCACTATGCAAGTGCACCCAAGGATAACCCCCGGTTGGTGTATGACTATTGCAGGATATGGAAAAATAAAAAAATAATCAATTATAACTACTTATTGTAACGAGCTTCGGGTTCGTGACAATAAAAACTGCCGATTTAATAACCAAAAAATGACACTTTAATCAACAACACCAATTACAACTCAAACACACTAACTGTAAAACACAATAGCACTACTGATCGCTTTAAGGACGCTATCACATTTTTCCACGAATAACAGTGTTTTTCAGGTACCATTTTAACGAATTGGAGTCACAACTGCGAGGATATCTTGGTTTCAAATTAAAGATAATATATTCATCTCCAGATTGGCCCCAAAACCATTAAATAGCCCCATACAAAATGTTCACACAAATACGTTTTTACCATCACAATAATCGCAAAAAAAATAAATAAGAAGGGGTCTGAATAGGGCCCAATATAGCCAAATCCGCTGCTTATTTCAACTTAAAAATAAGAAGATATCGTTGCTTATATAGTCCTTTATAGACAAGCTAAATATTTTGTAGATAAATAAATAACTTTTTCATTTATGAGAAAAATAAGAAACGCTCTCAAATTTCTCCATACATTTTCTACCCGCGGACACTCGCGGTTGATCATTCCGCCCTCAGAGGCGCTCGTGAAAGCACGTCTGTATTGCTTTTTCGTAAAAAATTAAATTAAATAAAACGTTAAAAAGTGAGTTCCGTTTTGTGTACTCCACAGTACGAAGTTGATACTTTTTCGAACCGAAATAAAATTAAGTATGATTTTTGGAATTTGTTTTAGAAATAAATACTTATATAGTTATATTTTTATGTTTAATGGATGTAGATGACGGATAAAGATTGTATTGTTTTATGTTAATAAATTATGATCAAATAAAACTGACGGAAACAATTTTTTTTTAGATATCGTACTATAGTCGATTTTGGGGTGGTGATTAAGAATATGACATCCATTTTTTTTATTCAAGATGGCGAGTGTATTTTTAACCGACTTCTAAAAAGGAGGAGGTTGTATGTTCGGGCATAACTCCGAGACGGATTTGCATAATTCTTTTTTTGTTCGAAAGAGGTTTATTCCGAAATGTGGTCCCATTTAAATTGCGTAAAGATCTGATGATGAGTTTCGGAGACAGCCAACGGAACTCTTCAATAAATGCCAGCAAATCAACCGCGATTGCTGCTATCGCATATATATCTATGCATTGTTTACGCAATCACACTGTACCTACCTATGTATCACAAATAAAATATTTCTGATTTCACATCATAACATCACGCCTGTGCCCTCTAAAGGGGTACGCAGATGTGTTCAATAACTTCCCGTCACTGATATTCACATAGCAAGCAGTGTTATATGATGTGGTGTGGGGTAGGTGGGTACAACTAAAAAGTGAAAAAAAACAAACGACTTCCAAAAAAAAAATTTTGTATTCGAGGTGGCTGATTTTTATTTTGTGATAAATCGACTTACGCCCAATTTCTTCATCAATAGTAACAGCCAAAGTAACGTCACAAAGTCAAAGTAACGGTTAAATTTGTTTCTTCACTATTTTACGTATAGTTTTTATTGTATTTGTTGTATTGGCGTGGCTAGCCATTTCTTCTCCCCAGCGAAAGCACTAGGAAGTGATGAAGGGCGGGCGGTTTGGGGGACTGTCTTTTGTAATTTTGACTTTCGAAAAGTGCTGATTCTCAGCCTAATTTGAATAAATAACTTTTGATTTTTGGCAGACTTCAAAAAAAGGAAGAAGTTCTCAGTTCGTCGGCATCTTTTTTTATGTATGTTCCCCGATTACTCGAAGACGGCTGGACCGATTTCAAAAATTAGTTTTTTGTTTGAAAGACTTTGCAGGTTGTCCCATTGTCATTATATCAGGATCTGATCATGGGATCCTGGAGAAATCGAAAGAACTCTTCAAATATTATAGGCACCTACAGCAATTTGGATATTTTTTACAGTAACTCGTAGATTTGCTCTCGAAAAGAACCGTTTAGTGAAGTGAAACTGATGATGAAGACCACAGATGGCCACCGGAACTACTCAATAATATTTAAAAGTACTTACATCTTTTCAAACTAACAGCGGACTGGAGGATAAACGTAGATTTTCCTTGTAATACTAATATTTTACAATGTAATACTAATATTTTAAATATTTTACATGGAGCGACTGCCTATCTGACCTCCACAACCCAATTACTGGGTATTACGATACCCCTTGATAAGACTGGTTGTCAGTCTTTCGGGCTTCTGACTACCCGTAATGACTGTCAAAGATCCACGAATGACAGCCGGGACCAACGGCTTAACGTGCTTTCCGAGGCACGGAGGGGTCACAGTATGTAAAATAATAAAGAGAGATGTAAAGATGGTCACCCATCCACAGGCCAACCGCGGCAAGCATAGCTTAACCTGATCTATCGACCTGTGCGGCTGTTATTATTTAGCCACGGGCCCCTCGGCACCTACTATTTTTCGGCACCTACATAATGTAATGATAATGACTGATGAACTTCAACAATACTAAAAACATGATTATCACACATAGTAAGTACTAATAACAGTTACCAAATTCGATTGCGAACTAACAACTAACTTTACTCAAGAAATACCAGTGAAATTAAAAAAATAATACCTTCAAGTACCGAGATTAGTTATAGTTACGTATAAAATCGAGCGGACAATGGGTTCAATGTGTGCGTGCGCGTAATGTTGTTGTGTGGCGCTTCAAATACCTAAACTTGAGCGAGTATAAAATGTGATAGCGTCCTTAAGTCGCACAAACTTGAAGATCGCTTCGGATGTATTCGCTTTTATCGCTGATCTCACACTGAGTCGGTCGTGCTGCATCCCGGCCTTATAATTAGTGCCGCAGATAGTTCTAGATGTTGGCGACAGATCTGGCAACCCGGTTGCTAGGGTCTTGTTATTGTTGGTTGGCTAGCGACCGGGCGGCTTGTGGGTTTTTTACCTTTTGTAAAACCTATTTATTCCTGTGATCTTTATTATACCCTATTGCACCTTACCTAGTTTTAATTTGGTGCCTAACATTCTGGTCTGGAAGGTTCTAGAATCTAGAACCTTCCGTTGTAGACACATCCAGAATGTTCGAGTACTTACCGGCCCTGACTGACCAGATGTCGATAGTTCGAGAAATTCCTAGAAAGTTCTCGCATCGAAATTTCTAGAAGGATCTTGACTACTAGTTCCGCTACTCGACACTAGATGGCGCTAGTGGTAACTAATGTCACCATGTACCAGGCATTAATTGTGGCGCGCAACATTATTAATATTTTATTAGGGTTGAATTAGCGATCGATTCCTTAAAATTGTATTAGTGGAGGTCCAGTAGCTGAACGTGTAATTTTATTAGTTTAAAACAAGTCTGCTCCATGTTGTTTAGAACAAAGAGTTTGTTTATTTTTTAAGAGATTAGGCTTGACGAGGGTGGAATGTGAAAAAGAATGCTTAATTAATTACATGCCTTTTTGGGTCTAGTTGCTATAAAATACTTATCTTGTAAAAAGAATATTGTAGATACCGAAATGGGAGAAAAGAAAGCTAGTTTGTTAAGGGGCTTACAGGACCTAAATGCAAAAAAACGCAAGTTTTAGAAACAATAAAAGTATATGATCGACTACAGCAAACAAAATCATAAAAATATTGTTATTCTTCAGGATATATACTAGGTAGATAGTGTGTTGAAAACATAATACAACTAATTTGATACGATATAAAAACACCATGAAGATACCTCTTAAAACTTTCTTTTTACAATAAAAACCATACTAATATACAATTTTTTTTTGTCAGATCATTCAAAACAATAGAAACAAACAACAACAATAGATTTTTTGTAATTAAATAATTGCTATATATTTTGCAATAAATTACCAGGGTTGTGTCATCGCGCTTCTCTTTCTTTTCTATGCAGTCCGACAGTGACCGCGGTTTAGGTCATGTAAGCCCCCTATCTGGCAGCATAGAGTCTAGATTTGTACCGTGTAGATGTGGATGGCAATAGGCTCACGCCATTACATAGGTAAACATAACTGGTGCAGGTGTATCACACGCCTCTATCCAGCCCTTTGCGGAATACAGGCATGAAATTATGTTATACTTGCTGCGCCCCGCGGTTTCACCCGCGTAAGTGGCGATCCCGTGGTAATATCGGGATAAAAAGTAGCCTATATGTTAATCCAGGGTGTCAGCTACCTCCATTCAAAATGTTATCAAAATTGGTCCAGACGTTTGAGCGTGAAGAAGTAACAGACATAAACACACACACACACCCCCACACACTCACACTCACAAACTTTCGCCTTTATAATTTTAATTTATTTGAAAACATGCGACAATTACGCACACTGCACTGTGTACGTTTCGTTACTAAATTTATTCGTCATAGTGTCATTTTTATTTCGATATGTGTTTTTCATTTTGTTTTTTTTGACGTGACAACGTCTTAAATTAGGTTGCGACTGGGAGTCACTTATGAAAAAGTGTAACGCTCGGTAACGTTACGATGAGTCACCGAACGAGAGAGAGGCCCGCCGAATGCCTTGCGTCTCTCTCCCACTCAACTATGATCGGATGATCGGTCGTTGTCACGTAAAATCTTCGCCCGTAAAACCGACTTTACAGGCAACCATTTTTTTTTTTATCGGCACCTTGTTTTTATATTATAATCATGTAGGTAGTTTGGTTATTATCTAATATTGTACTTTTGTGTGTTGTGCTGTCTTTTTGTGTGCGCCAAATAAATGGTTTATCTATCTATCTATCTAATTCCGGCCAGGTGGGATGACGATCTGCGAAAGACTGCAGGCAGATGCTGGATGCGTCAAGCTGAAGACAGGGCGCTATGGCGCTCATTAGGGGAGGCCTATGTCCAGCAGTGGACTGCTATAGGCTGATGATGATGATGATGATGATGCGACAAATCGAAATGGGACATTATACTCATCATCATGTACTTACAACTTTTACCGTGGGAAAAAAAATCAGCTGATCCCTACATTTTGACGAGTTATGCGAACATAAATGTAGGGAACAGCTGATTGTATTTTCGCGATTGCAGCTTTGGTCTCAATGTTGTTCATAATGATGAGTACAATATCCCATTTCGGTTCGTCGCATGTTTTCAATTTCAACCTGTTTATTTTTAACAAACATTACTTTAGCTAACAAAGCTATACTTTAATAATAAACTATTAGGAGACTCCATTGTTAACGTAAAGGACAGTACCAAAATTACCAATTAATATCAGCCGATATCCATTAAATATCGATAGGTAACTTAGTAGTATCATATTATTATATAACTCATTTATCAAATAGAAGTCATTCGCGACCAATACTCATAATAATATATCAAATGAAGCACGTGTCAGAATATGTAGAGTCATAGAATATAATCTTGATTTATTTTCCTAAATTGCATGGAATTAGTATGTAGTATATATTTTTGTCGAAACTGTCAAGAGTATTTCTAGACGAATTAGCAACGATTCCGAACGAACCGGTGATTTGTGAGTTGGTCCAAATAAATACAATAACTTATTTTACTTTCACATAAGATTTAAGGATAGCAGAATTAAACATTGTATTTGAAATATTTTCTTTATTTTATGTGCTATTTTGATGTATACTTACCTATGTGGTTATAAATAATAATTGTATATAAGTACTCAGTGGAATGTATGTTTAAAGGGACTTCATGTAATTATAGTCTGATAAATTGTTATAAAATACATTGAATATCTTTTATCGTTTTAAAACAGTTCTGTCAAAATAGATTTACCTAAGACTGTGAATATTTAAAGTTATTTGGTCAAAATGTATGATTGTTAAAATGGCGGGAAAGTCAGATGTACTTGAGTAATATTGGGGGGATATAAAAGAGGTGAGCCCGCCAATGGGGAGCCTCTTGGATTCAACTGTGGTAAAAGATGGACTACTGTTCACGTAAGTTAATTAATATTATTGCTGTTAATTGTGTTGTCCTATAGGTGGTCTAATATAATAAGTCTAATATTGCTTTTGTGTTAAATCGAATTACAGAATACTCATGTACCTACCTAATGTTTCTTTCCATGGCTAATTTGCTATAGCTTTGAGAAATGGTCCAAGAGATTAATCATTGATGTGTTATGTTAACAATAATTGTTTATGCAAATGTACTTGTACAATGTGTTGATACAATACCTACTTTAAAACAAGGTGCCATGAAGTTTGCTTGTCCTTCCTTCTTCATGGCCTAGTTTTGGGAACGGACAACTATTAGTTTTCTCATTACTTAACATATAATATCTGACAAGCCTAATTCAAATAAATGCCTAGTCTTGTCTTTCTGTGTTTTTCTTCATAAAACCCTTTCCCTACACACCATATTCATAGGTACTCCATACAGTAAATAACTAGTAACCACCAGACACAGTAAATGACACCAACCAACCACACTAAAAGCTTGCTAATTAAGCTGATATTGATACCTATATATAGGTTCACACATACACATTCACCCCTTCTGACATCAGAAGTGGGATAGGCTCCAGCTTACATAACAATTTCTAATGAATTATATTTTTCTATTTCCATGATCAATGTTGGAGCTATCGATGGTCTGCTGGAAGCTGTTGTTGATCGGTGGGCCACTAAGACGATGACATCGCGCTGCCGCCTTCGACGTCAGGACTACGGAGTTACAAGTAACTGTACTGGCATCGAGACTGCGGAGCTGCGAGCTGCTTTACAAGCATCGAGGGTCAGTGGGTCGTCTTAGGGGTCGAGAATGCAGAGACTCGAGTAGCTGCTGTATCTACGAGTATCGCGGGAACTTTTCCAGCAATAAGAAGTATCTAAAGTCGGTAAGGCCTTTAGAGGCTCTGCTTTGATATTACTTTGCAATCTAAGACCATCTCCAGAAGAAGTTTGGTAACATAAAAACTTGAATTTAAGAACAATGTTTGTAATTAAGAGGCAAGCTTCAACTGGTATTTTATCCAGCTTCAAACAGAGAAGGTTCAAAATGATGATGGGTAAATTGTATAAAAAGATTCCCATAAAAATGTACCTACCTATTTATATGTTGAAAGGTCATCAATTACCTAAAATTAGTTTGTGCACATTAAATTGAAGCTTGGCTTAAAAACCAACAGAGATATGATTATGTTAGTTACTAGATTATTATTCATTTTGACTCGGACAGAAGTTTTCTGATAAAATGAAATGTTGCATTACAAAGATTCAAGTAAGTATTAGAAAGCTTTCAATCAATCAAATTCATGTATTAAAAGGTTGACAATAAGTTACAAGTTTTCAGAAATGAAACATACTGAAATAAGTACTGATGTTAAATTCTGGTGTTCATAAATTGTTTTCAAAGATACATTTTGGGTTAACTGCAAAACTTGATCACACTTCACACTAGACAGTTAATATTATAAAGGCGAAACTTTGTGAGAAGTTGGAAGTTTGTTACTTCTTTATGCACTACCGGCTTAACGGATTTGGGTAAAATTTGGCACACGGACAGTAATTATAACCAGGATTAAAACAAGATACTTTTATCCCGATATTCCCACGGGGTCGTCACTTATGCAGGTGAAACCACGGGGCGCAGCAAGTCAAGTATTTCATAATGTAGTAGGTAGAGGTTTCATAGAGTAAATGAAACATTGTATTTATTTTTGATCTGAAATATGTAAAAAGAAATAGTGAATATCATTTGAATTATTGATAAACAAATGGGACAAGGTGGAAGGTTATTAGTAATACTCTTTATTTTATTGTTTTATTTGCTTTTCTTTATTTCAATGGTTATGGTTTATACAAACTTTATTCTCAATGAAAACATGCCCTTACTTGAGAACAATACTAATCAATTTAAATTTACAAAGAGTTTGATATTAACAGTTACAGAATATCAACATCTAATAGCATACTATTGTGGTAGTATTGTTAAAATAAACATTTAGTTTGGTCTGGACTGCTACCCCGGGTCTTGATAATTTAGTTTTGGGATTATATAACCTTTTACTTTAAGAGTACAGTACACAGAGTACTTACACTATAATATACTGAAAGTACAGTAGGTGTCAACTGTTCAATGTGATCATGTCAAAGCCTGAAATTATTTTTACAGAAAATGTATGAATATTTGCAATGTTATTGCCAGGTTGGCCAAGCGATGTAGGTATAATTTTAATTAAGTATTCATATAATCAATACTGGTTGTTTGATATTCCAATTTTTATAATAATGGCTAAATCGTTTTATTGATGATTCTGCCAATGTCAAGGTTGAAGGAAACAAAGTGTATTCGCTGAGATTGACGGTTATACTGCCTTAAGAACGATTTGATTACAACTGGATCTGTTTGAGTAGTAGTGGTAGTTTGATAAACTGGGTAAATTGATGAATTTTTGCTTGTACTACTCTGAAATGATTATGATGTACACTCCTTTTCTTGGGCAGTCGTGTAAAAAGTTACACCACTCGCACTCTGGTTGACTATTACTTGATGCTATTTCTTGTCACCAGAAGAAGAGGACCCGTTGTTTAGTTACATAGTAGTTGTTATTTATGTTGTGAAAGTAATCTGATCACATAAACTAGAAACTTTACATAAAAGTTGAAACTTTTGAATTGGCCACTAAGTATCACGCCGTGTGAGGTTACTCTTTATAGGACAGTATCTCATTGAATATTGATCGCGATTTACACAGCATTATATTGTAGTCTTTGATCCATTTGATCGCAATAAAGCCCATTGATTAATTGATTTTGTAAAACAATAAATCGCATTATGAACGTCAGCTGTCAGATGATAATGACATTGACGTATGATAAGATAACGTTCCATTTCAATAACATTTTATCAAACGTAAATTATGTTGTAATTTAATATTCTTGTTATTTCATTTCTTTATTTGAAGTTTTAGACAAATTTATTGTGACTTGGTTGCTTCACAAACAATGATTCCAGAATTGTCGAACAAGTCCTTATTTATAGTTTTACATAATCAAAACAAATGTTTAAAAACTTACAATTGCACTTTGAGAATGTGACAAGGTCAAAGGGTATTTTGTCATTTGAGACTTGACAAGGTGGTTTGAATGAATTTCTAGTTTTGCCTGAACCCATAGACTACTATTACATACTAGAGCCTGAACCGCTGCAGCGGGACTTGATAATTTTGTGTTGGCTTTTAACCATTTACTTGGAGAGTAAAGCTGGTGTCAACTGTTGATATGAGTGACCATGATAAAATCTGAAATTATGAGTATTGTCAGATTGACCGAGCCATGAGCTGTTTTGATAATTTATTCATTTATATGATGAATACTGGTTAGTGTTAGATTGAACTGTTACTGATTAGAACATTATTTTTTTAAGCAGGTACACACAGCTCCATTAAGTGGTTACCCCCCAAAAGACATGTGCGTTCAAATTAGAGATGATGAATATAAACATTAAACGTTAAACATTAAATTTAATGGTTTAAAACAAAGTTAAGGTAGTGATATTTTTAACAAATACTTATGAAATGAAATGATGAAATGAAATGATGATGAAATGAAATGAAATGATTTTATTTTTTGTAAGTAGGTTTGTACAAACACTTTTACACGTCAGTCATGTTTTTTATAACTAGATGAAGTCGGCGTTTCCTATCTGACTACTCTGAGAAGAAAGGCCGAAACAAACTCAGAGGTCACAGTCTCTTTTAAAGTCCATACATAATCTTGGTCAGGTTATATGAAGACCATGTAGATCGATGTCTGAGGTGGTCTTTTGAGGAAAGAACCACACAGATTGAGAGGACCTGTCCAGTCAGTGCACGCATTTGTCAAAAATCGTGCAGCTCAACTCAAGACTTAAGGAGCTCAACGATTCGACGAACAATACCAAAGAAAGGACATTTGGGTAGGCCACATAAATTACTCAAACTGCCAGACCATGAGAAAAAAAAACAGAACAGAGAGAATAATAAAAAAATATATATATAAGTATGTAAAATGACCCACATCGTCTTCACATTCACAATGAAAAAATAATATAATACTTTACAAAGTAAGCAAATGTCATTGTTAAAAAAAAAAAAAAAAAAAAAAAAAAAAAAAAAGGCTTAGGTCAGTTATTGGTTGATTTAAGTTGTTAACAATTTTAATATGCATTAATTAATAGAATATTCAACATGTTGCAGATACTTGAATAAAAATATAATTTTTTAAAACTAATAACCAATAAACAATTTCTACCAATATTTTCATCCCTACTTCAAATCCTAGATAAAGATATTTTATTTTACAAATACGGGTACAAGTCATGGCGGTACATAATATAAATACAGACACTGCCATTTCTAAAATGTACAAACCTGGTAGGGTTAATAATTTATATTGTTTAAAATATGGCACGCAGCTATCCGTGCTTTTCAATTTCTAGGCACGAAATGTGCTTTTTGTCATGCATTATATATTTTGAATATAAAGTATTTTTCTATTTTGTTTAATATTCTAGAAAAATAAAATACTTAGGTACTTAATAATCATTTAATAATTATTAGGTATATTTTTCATTTATAATTATTGCTATTATTTAACAAAACTTTGATCATAGTTTAAGTAGGTACCTACTACAAAGATTTATATTTCACAATTTGATTTCATAATTTACAGTTCTCATACTAGACATAATTTGCCAACTGAAACCAACGGAAATCATGTGTAACAATTAAATAATGGGTAAATCGTAGTTGTTTAGGTAATCTTCGTGGTTTTAAGTGAACATAAATACATCAAGCGTAGTAGTTGTGGCTTGGGGGTTATGATTAATTTTATAAAGAAGACAAGTAGAATTAATGGATACCCTCAAGTTACAGCTTCTATCGATTAGACAGAGACCTAAAGATAAAGTGATTCGGACCACAGTAAATAACAATTTCATCGGAATTCATTATGGGCTCGCTGGCTAGTTCGTCAAACTGCCGGTATGAGTATGACGACGTTCGGTGATGCGATGGTATGGTTCGAATCCATGTTAAGACAGAGTTCTTTTCGAAGTATTCTTTAGATAATTCGTAACGAATTCAATGTTTAGCAGTGTTAACGTTTTAAAACTTGAGGGGTTTGGCACAAATACTGATTGCTGTGTGTATCATCAAATTTTAAGTATTTCAGCGTTTCCAAGAGTTTAATTTTTTTTAACAATTTATCACTATCCTTTTTATCTGGTAAACCTTTTCATTTTGTCTTCATTATCTTTAATATCAATAATTATTATCAATCAATTATTTGTAGGTTTTCTTTTATTTTATTGTTTATGGATAGAGATGTGATAACAAAAGAGGATATCAGTGTGGATAGGGATGTGATATCAAAGAAGATATCAATATGGATAGGGGTGTGATATCAAAGAGTGTATCAGTGTGGATAAGGATGTGATATCAAAGAGGATATCAATATGGATAGGGGTGTGATATCAAAGAGGGTATCAGTGTGGATAAGGATGTGATATCAAAGAGGATATCAATGTGGATAAGGATGTGATATCAAAGATGATATCGGTGTGGATATGGAGGTGATATCAAAGAGGATATCAATGAAAACAGGGATGTTATAACAAAGAGAACATCAATGTGGTTAGAATGTGATATGAAGGAGGTATGAATATAGATTTCATATCAATGATTGTATTAATGATAGAAATATGAATAGAATTATCAGCCTATCTTAGACCAATGTTTGTAAACTGTAATTGAACAATAATGATAACTCATTATGTTGTGTTCGTTTAATTAAGTACTGTTTCCTACCTATGTACTTCGGGACGAAGCACAGATCAGAATGGCCGTGTCAGAATATGTAGAGTCATAGAATATAATCTTGATTTATTTTCCTAAATTGCATGGAATTAGTATGTAGTATATATTTTTGTCGAAACTGTCAAGAGTATTTCTAGACGAATTAGCAACGATTCCGAACGAACCGGTGATTTGTGAGTTGGTCCAAATAAATACAATAACTTATTTTACTTTCACATAAGATTTAAGGATAGCAGAATTTAACATTGTATTTGAAATATTTTCTTTATTTTATGTGCTATTTTGATGTATACTTACCTATGTGGTTATAAATAATAATTGTATATAAGTACTCAGTGGAATGTATGTTTAAAGGGACTTCATGTAATTATAGTCTGATAAATTGTTATAAAATACATTGAATATCTTTTATCGTTTTAAAACAGTTCTGTCAAAATAGATTTACCTAAGACTGTGAATATTTAAAGTTATTTGGTCAAAATGTATGATTGTTAAAATGGCGGGAAAGTCAGATGTACTTGAGTAATATTGGGGGGATATAAAAGAGGTGAGCCCGCCAATGGGGAGCCTCTTGGATTCAACTGTGGTAAAAGATGGACTACTGTTCACGTAAGTTAATTAATATTATTGCTGTTAATTGTGTTGTCCTATAGGTGGTCTAATATAATAAGTCTAATATTGCTTTTGTGTTAAATCGAATTACAGAATACTCATGTACCTACCTAATGTTTCTTTCCATGGCTAATTTGCTATAGCTTTGAGAAATGGTCCAAGAGATTAATCATTGATGTGTTATGTTAACAATAATTGTTTATGCAAATGTACTTGTACAATGTGTTGATACAATACCTACTTTAAAACAAGGTGCCATGAAGTTTGCTTGTCCTTCCTTCTTCATGGCCTAGTTTTGGGAACGGACAACTATTAGTTTTCTCATTACTTAACATATAATATCTGACAAGCCTAATTCAAATAAATGCCTAGTCTTGTCTTTCTGTGTTTTTCTTCATAAAACCCTTTCCCTACACACCATATTCATAGGTACTCCATACAGTAAATAACTAGTAACCACCAGACACAGTAAATGACACCAACCAACCACACTAAAAGCTTGCTAATTAAGCTGATATTGATACCTATATATAGGTTCACACATACACATTCACCCTTTCTGACACACGCATGTGAATGAACAAAACTATGTCTATATTATGTATATTACATTGCGTGTCTACCTTTCTCCCCTAAGGAAAACACAAAAACATCTATTTGATAAATGAATAAAACATAGATAATACTTTAACTTAAATACACCACGAACTGAGTTCCAAACAAAAGGCGACACCAAGTTAATGTACAATCTACCCTATTTTGTGACACGCAACCGAAACTTAATAGACAAACAATTGATCGCTGTCTCGTGACCTCCAGGAGATAGATAGACGAAAAATGAGACGAATTTATTTTACATGCCAAGCTATTTATAAGTTCACTGAAGAAATCGATTGTAAAGATTGAAATCACGGATAGGTATCTATGATTGAAATACTGCTCAGGGTTTTGTTGTTAAAAATATATAACGCAAGGTTTCACTATAGCATATTTTTTATGCATATCATAATCAGCCTATAATGATGATGATCTTTGACAGTCGTTACGGGTAGTCAGAAGCCCGAAAGTCTGACAACCAGTCGTACCAAGGGGTATCGTATTACCCAGTAACTGGGTTGTGGAAGTCAGATAGGCAGTCGCTCCATGTAAAATACTGGTATTCAGCTGCATCCAATTAGACTGGAAGCCGACCCCAAAATAGTTGGGAAAAAGGCTAGACAGATGATGATGATGAATCAGCCTATAATGTTCCCGATGCTGTGACTCAGACCTCTTTTTGAGAGGGAGTGGGCCGTCTTCGCATTTTTGGTTCTAGAACATGCGGGCCGTATTGACAGCATTTTATATTTATCTGTCTATTAAACAGTATGACTATAGGCTCTTGAATCGCGCATTTCTTATGTTATGAGCGTTTACGTCGTACGGCATGTCATACAAACTTTCAAGCCCTTGTTTTTTGGAATGAATGAACCGATTTTAATGAAACTTCATAAGCATAAGCAGGATATAAAGGTCTAAAAAGTTACTTAAGAACATTTTCGAAAAAGTAATTTAAAAAAATTAAACCGACTTCAAAAAGAAATCAACTCAAAATTATGAAATAACTTTAATTTCGGAAGTCGGTGTCTTGGGATCTGTGTTTTAGTTTTTTGCCACCGACTTCCGAAATTAAAGTTATTTCATAATTTTGAGTTGATTTCTTTTTGAAGTCGGTTTAATTTTTTTAAATTACTTTTTATTTCGTAATTTTTAGTTTTTGCACTAGAATTTGACCAAGGTTTTGAGATGTTTTCCCTTT
Source organism: Oligia fasciuncula (assembly GCA_963082905.1). Taxonomy (NCBI): domain Eukaryota; kingdom Metazoa; phylum Arthropoda; class Insecta; order Lepidoptera; family Noctuidae; genus Oligia; species Oligia fasciuncula. The sequence continues at coordinate 4,931,494 of OY720414.1, read as the reverse complement.
GACACTACACCCGTAGCTCGTATCAATACGCCAGGCCGTCACACTTACACGTATTAGTCCTTATCTTGAAAATTACTGAACTGATTTTGATGAAACTTGCACTGTTCCCTAAGTTGAAGTAAATGTAAGCTAATACAAAAAAAATGGTCACGATCCGATTAATAGTTGCTGAGAAATGCGTGGACAAACATACATACATACATACGTCTATGAAATTTTGTATATTTGTTTGGAAGCCTTAGTAGATTGTCATATGTGAATATAATGCAATTCCAATAATATTACATACATACGTATCGAATTGATACTCTCCTTTTTTTTGAAGTCGGTAAAAATAATATTGCTGCTAAATTAGACCGATTTTAAATTATCCATAGAAACAGATTTCCAGTTATCTTTTTTTTACCGACTTCAAAAAAAAGGAGGTTATCAATTCGATACGTATGTATGTAATATTATTGGAATTGCATTATATTCACATATGATGATCTATTAGGGCTTCCAAACAAATATACAAAATTTCATAGACGTATGTATGTATGTATGTATGTATGCATGTATGTATGTATGTATGTATGTATGTTTGTCCACGCATATCTCCGGAACTATTAATCGGATCGTGACCATTTTTTTTTTATTGGCTTACATTTTCTTCAACTTAGGGAACAGTGTAAGTTTCATCAAGATCGATTCAGTAATTTTCAAGATATGGACTAATACGTGTAAGTGTGACGGCCTGGCTTATTGATAAGAGCTACGGGTGTAGTGTCAAAGGGAAAACATCTCAAAACCTTGGTCAAATACTAGTGCAAAAACTAAAAATTACGAAATAAAAAGTAATTTAAAAAAATTAAACCGACTTCAAAAAGAAATTAACTCAAAATTATGAAATAACTTTAATTTCGGAAGTCGGTGGCATAAAAATAAAATACAGATCCCAAGACACCGACTTCCGAAATTAAAGTTATTTCATAATTTTGAGTTAATTTCTTTTTGAAGTCGGTTTAATTTTTTTAAATTACTTTTTATTAATTTGACATTTCGAAAAAGTACTTTTAAAGTAACTTTTTATTAAATCTTTATATCCTGCTTATACGTATGAAGTTTAATTAAAATCGGTTATTTTTTTTTGAAAAACAAGGGCTTCAAAGTTTGTATTTATTTATTTATTTATAATAAGCACACCAACAGCACAGTCACTTACAATTCAAATGAAATATCATGTAAAATTAGCATTTCAGTAACCATGCAAATAACAGGTATGCATAACATCGAAATTAAAAAATATATGAGACGAAGGAGAAAAATAAAAAGTGTATCTAGAAGCTTTCTAGAACACTACAAAAAACAAACCGATTAGAGCTACATAGACATGCACTCTACACTCTGTCTAAATACGGAACGTCTGTATGAAGCGAAACTCATGGAGAAAGTATGAAATGCCGTACGGCGTAAAAACGCTTCTAAAGAGTGTCACAGTTCAGCTAGAAATATTTTAAAAGTACACAAGAAATCATTTTGGTTTTAACGTATCAACTGTGGTAACCAGTTGTTTATTTTTCAGACTTTCTGGATTCATTCTTTCAAAATAGAAGGTAGGTATATCATAAGACAGAGACTAACAGATTTTAGCTTTTGTGTCGCTACGTGTTATATTTTAATCAGTGTTTTTGGCTTTAAATGTTACTGAAAGCTTTTTTTTTATTCATGTCAGTCTAGTGTAGGATTCCTAAAGTAAAACGATTTTATTTCATGTCAATGTCTCGTCAAAAAGGTTCAGTAAAGAAGTTAAATAAAAAAAAGGAAAGTGCACTCTGTTGTATTTTCAAGAAGGTTAAAGACAAATGAACTTGCTTCACAGTTTGTATAGAATTTCAAGGAGGGAAGTCTTTTATTTCTTACTTTGTTAAGGGGATGAATTCTTGATGAACCAGAAAATTTAGGCCTTTTCGGATATTTAATAATAATAATTCATTAATTTTCAGACAAATTCCATTCCATTAGTACTTAAATTAAAAACATAAAATTGATATAATAATCACACATACACAAACAAACTATACTCTCCTTTCTTTTCAAACACAGGGACTGTAAATACGATCAGAAACAAACTAATATTATAAAACCGAAAGTTTGTGAGGGTGTGTTTATATGTTTGTTACTTCTTCACGCTCAAACGCCTGGAATAATTTTGATAAAATTTTGTATGGAGGTACCTGACACCCTGGATTAACATATAGGCTACTTTTTATCCCGATATTCCCACGGGATCGACATTTACGCGGGTGAAACCGCAGGGCGCAGCTAGTGATAAATAAAACCAAATTCAGAGAACAGTCTAGTTACTCCTTGAAGTTATTTCCTTTTCTACTATAAGCGATATTTTAGTCATAAAAAATACCCCTGTCGTCAAGGTCAATAGCGTTATACAGGTCCTTAAGACCATACCTCACGAAGGTCGTCTGAGTAGCACTGGTGACTGGCATGCATACATGAAAATGAAAAAAGGTTTATAGGAATCAACAAGTTTTTAAATTACATCAGTGATGATTGGAGCCTCCTTTTATTAAGCGTATAAAGCCTGTATTAGGAGACTCCGCTCTTCCATGCATTATTAGTACTTATAAATAATTGTTTATTTCTATTTTACCATATTTATACAACTAAAAAAAAAATTATTACTACATTGGGTTACATTTGAAGGTAAAGCAAAGTGTGCGTGAAATACTGGAATTGTGTGTGAGTCAGGATGTATGTGTGTTGTGTATGTGAATGTGTGTGGTTGAGAGAATGACATGAGTGAAAGGCATTGAGAATATGCCTAGTGATGGTGTGTATTTATAACAATAAAGCTACAGATACCTTGATCTGTTTATGTAGGTATATGCACGACAGTTACCAGTGGCAGTGCTACTCACCTTGGTGGTTTGTAATTTTTGCGCCATCTCGTAAAATAACGGTTTCATTTGTTTTTTCTACTTGATGAAGTCTAAGACCGCCTGAGGACCTCTGCAAACCTAAAGGTTTCGCAGGAGCGAGGCTATCCTGGAGACAAAGCCTGGGGTACCCACTGAGTTTGGCTCCCAGGTCAAGAAAACCCCCTTGTCTACCCAAAAATTTCATTCAGCTTGAAAATGTTTACTAACAGACTGCCAGTTTACATCCATACTAATATTATAAATGCGAAAGTGTGCCTGTCTGTCTGTATGTTATCTCTACACGCTTAAACCGCTGACCCGATTTAGATGAAGTTTGGTATAGAGAAAGCTTGAGTCCCAGGAAAGGACATAAGATAGTTTTTATCACGATATTACCACGGGATCGACACTTATGCGGGTGAAACCGCGGGGCACTGCAGTGCTAGTACCTTATAACACAATCGATGAACAGTGAATATTTAAATTTCAAAAACAGTGATGATGAATAATGAATCCTTCGTTGCTAAACTCTGTGGTAACAGAATATTACGCGTGTATTTTTTTTAAACCGTGCTTCTACGATATTACATGAATTCATAATAACCCTCGCTATCAAAGGAGTTTATTTTCATCTAACAAGATTATCTTATTAACTTCACATTCGCAGAATCGTTCATAATTTAATAATCCCTCAGAACCCACTAATTACGTAATACCCACGTAATATTCACGAAAACATAGCCCTGCCCTCTTTTATGCAGCAGTAGACACAATACAGATAAGTGTAGAGAAGACCAGCTCCTTAAAATGAGCGAAAACAGGTGCACAGCCTTTTCTCAACTATGTTGGGGTCGGCTTCCAGACAAACTGCAGCTGAATACCAGTATTTTACTTGGAGCGACTATGTATTTGACCTTCACAGTCCAGTTACTGAGTAACACCATACCCTTTGTGTAAAACTTTTGGGTTTCTGATTACCCGTAACGACTGTCAAATACCTGAGGCAGACAGCCGGGAACAACGGCTTAACGTGCTGTCTGGGGTACAGGAGGTCTCCTGCGGTGACTAGGGATTGATTGCGCTCCTCCTTCGCGAGCATTACTGCTTCGCAGAAGGAGGCGGCGGCCTCCCATGCAGTCTCGCTCCGTGACATGGCCTGGACTAGGGCCGGACGCGAGAGATCGCTGCCGCCGATCGCCGCCGTGAGGACGCGGCGGTGCTCTGCCCAAGCTGGGCAGACTTCCACCGTATGCTCCACCGTGTCCTCTAGGCGATCCACACAATGGTGACACCCGGCGTCCTGGCCGTTTCATTCAGTCTTGTAAACGACCTTCTGTTCCAATCTATATAGTGGCAGTGTAACAGGAAGAACAAAGGCATATAAAATGGAATATCTTATGAGTCACGTGGAGGCGACATCTTGTGCAAGATTAACGGCAGTGCGACGTTTTTAAGATTAATGTCGACGTTTACTGGTACTGGAATATTCGGGTGCATTCAAATAGCCAGGTGGCGATACTTAAAAATACATTTAGTGCAGCCTGTTTCACAGTTAGCCTATTCCCCTTGTTGACTAGCTAGTATTTATAACTGACTTCAAAAAAAGGAGGAGGTTCTCAATTCGACTGTATGTTTTTTTTTGTATGTTTGCTACGCGATGTTTCCGGCAATTGTAAATCGATTTCAAAAATTATTTTTTTAATAGATAGAGTAGGTATGCCTCAGGGGTGGTCCCATATAAATTTCATTAACTTTGCTTGTGTAGTTTTAGAGTTAGCTTCAATAATACGTATTTTTGCCACTTAGTTTATATTGATAATGTTGTAATGACTTCCTGTCACTGATATTTACATAGCAAGTAGTACGTGTACGAATTTGTGTGGGGTAAGTACAACTTAAAAGTGGTACAACAAAAAAGACACTACAAAGTGAAAAATAACTCTAATTTCGGAAGTCGGTGTCGTTGGGTTCGCATTTTCCACTTTTAAGTTGTACTTACCCGACACAAATTCGTATAACACTACTTGCTATGTAAATATCAGTGACAGGAAGTCGGTTGTTGTTTTTTATAAAATAGTTTTTACTACGGCAGTTCGTGCAATTACAAGAGAAAAAGACTAGTAGTAAATCGCTTTGACAAGTTAAACAAGTAGCCACGGTCGACTCTTGGATGGATGGTCTTTCTTAAGACATAAACTATTTGGCAGATGTGACTTCTTAAGAGTTCGCCTCAAGTCTGCCCCCGTAGTGGGTGATAGGGACAGCTGCAGCTCAGACCGAAATTATCACAAAAATTTTGACGAGATCGACGATTTCGTATTCCCCTTTTTTCTCCTCGAAAACTGAGCCGATTCAATTATTTTTTTACTTTAATATTTTAAGAAGGAGTATGTTTAGGTTCCTATATTTTTTTAATGTCAATTACTTTTCTAATTTGTCTGGTAGTCCTCTAATCACGGCGGTAAAAATAGGGCATTTTTTGTTATATTTAGAGGGTCATATTTTCTTTGCTAATTAGTTGCTGAAAAAAAGAAAATCACAGGGACGTGTTTACAGCAGACCTTGATTTTATAAAAAAAAAATTGCTAAAGAGGAATTATTCAGGAAGAAAAAAGGGGAATACATTTGTATGGAGAATCGCACGCCCTTTTCCTTCTTAAAGACCGTAGTGAAAAGTCCAAAAGTAAGCCTAGCTAGATAGTCGAATGGTGATAAATTTACTTCGCTGGATGTCCAAACAAATGAAAAAGACCTTAGAAAAAACCACATTTTGAAATCGAAACGTAATCATGTCAAAGAGATGGATGTATAAATAGATTGAGAGCACTGATCACTCACTGACGATTTGACAGACGACCGATGTGATTAACGTGTTGCGAGTAACAGAAGCCTGATTCCCGTAAATTAAAAATGTCAAAATCAGTCGCATCTCATCTCAGCGTCAATCAATGGCGAAAACTAGTCTTAAATGTAGGCATAAAAGACGTATATTCGACAGATTGAGACTGAAATTAAAGATATATTTGACAGATTGAGACTGAAATTAGAGGTATATTCGACAGATTGACACTGAAATTAAACTGCGAACGTTCTTAAAAACTCGGGTATAGCCCCTCAGATGACGCACTAGAAAGAATAGACACTTGCCAATAGCGAACAGAATGTACACTTCTTCTTCTCTTTTTTTAAAGCAGAAAATCGCTACAGACGAAGTGTCGGGCACCAGCTAGTATGACATAATACAGACAAGCCCTTTTCAAAAAACGCAACCTTACCATATTTGGGTTTTTTTTTTTTTTTTAGTATATATATATAGTCCTCTTCACCGTATCCGGCGACAGCGACCCCGACTATTTCTCTTTCCTCTCGTGAGCTCTCTGATGACTTGCAAAGCCAAATTTGGTCTTGAAAACCCGGTCACACCGTATACAGAAGAGTTGATCAGCATCGTTATATGTATATATGTATAAGTAGGCTTTGGGCGGCTTTTGCGTATTTGGCGCTTATTGTCTAGGTCTTCAAGACGATTTGTTTCAAAGCATTCAGTTGCTTTGTGAATTAGAGTGCGCCACCTCTCTCGGTTTTGAGCAAGCTCCTGCCACCGATCAACGGGAATGCCACAGGTCGTAAGGTGGCGTTTGAGGACATCTTTGTAGCGCAGGTATTGCCCGCCCTGCGCACGTTTTCCTTGGGCAAGCTCTGAGTAGAAAGCGATTTTAGGTAGTCTACTGGTATCCATGCGATGCACATGACCACACCATCTCAGTTGTATCTTTATCAAAATCGCCTCCATGCCCATCATTCCTGTACGCCTTAGCACCTCCGAGTTAGGAACACGATCCTGCCACTTTATTCGAAGGATAGACCGAAGACATCGCAGGTGAAAAGTGTCAAGCCTTTTAATATCACCTCTATAGAGACACCAGGTTTCTGTGGCGTAGGTGAGTATTGGCAGAACTAAGGCCTTATAAACGCTTATCTTAGTTTGCAGTTTCAGGTCATGAGAGGTCCACACACGCCTGCCAAGTTTTCCAAAGGTGGCAGCTGCTTTAGCAATCCGTGCCGGGATTTCAGACGCCAGCCTGTTGTCGTTGGAGACTTGACTTCCAAGATATTTAAAGCGTGACACCTCCTCCAGTGGCTCAGAATGGAGTTTAACGGTTGAGCTGTCAGCGTCACATCCCCTTGGTGGCTGCTTTAGGATTTGGGTCTTTTTCACGCTAATTACTAGTCCAAATCTACAACACGAGGCTTGAAGTTCATTCATATAGACTTGGAGTGCTTCCATACTGTCTGCTAACAGGCACACGTCGTCGGCATAGAGTACGTCAAGTATTGGAACCTTAGACGTCTTAGACCTCGCTCTGAAACGTGAATGTGATAATTTTCCACCCAAAAAAAAAGGATGATAACATAACATCCCTTTTACAGTGTGCACGAGGCTTAAAACATCAAAAGTCATATATATAAATCGGCACTTTTCGAACGTCAAAATTACTTAAGACAGTCCCCCCAAAACGCCCGCCCTCCCTTGTGGGGTTAATGAAAAATATATGGTCTGAACTAGTGTTGACTTACAATTAGTCCACTGTAGCTTTACAAAATGTTAGTCTTGCAGGATTTGGCTTGAAACATAATTTTATAGCTGAATTTACTAGATTTTATTTTAGTTCTCCTTCTGCTGCCATAAGGGGCTTACATGACCTAAAGCGCGGTCACTGTCGGACTCCATAGAAAATAAAGAGAAGCGCGATGACAACGCTGGTAATTTATTGCAAAATATGAAGCAATTATTTAATTACAAAAAATCTATTGTTTGGACTAAAAAATGAAAACACTAGTATTTAGTATGTTGCTTGTAGAATAATCTGACAAAAAATCAGAATGATTGTATGTACGAGTATATATTAGTATAGTTTTTATTGTAAAAAGAAAGTTTTTAGAGGTATCTTCATGATATTTTTCTATAATATCAAATTAGTTGTATTATGTTTTCAACACACTATCAACCTAGCATATATCCTGAAGAATATCATATATTTTTCTGATTTTGTTTACTGTAGTCGATCATATACTTTTATTGTTTCTGAAACTTGCGTTTTTTGTGTTTAGGTCCCCTTAAGAATTAAGTATATATTTTGCAGTCTGAGCAAAAATTGGTAATTTAGAATACTAAGGTGAATTTGTTACTACAAAAGTCATCACGCCTTGTTTTCTCGAAGGGATGGGTACAGGTGTACCTACAATACACCAAATTTGACGTTCAGAACCGAAAGTAGATACAATTAATTCCTTGAAGGTTGTTTAACTCAAAACAATCCCAGTTTCAAGCAGCAAAAACAATACTCTTGGTAAAACAATAGACCTAATCTAACAAAGAACGGCTGTTCCTTGGAAAAATCGTGTACATTTATAGGACAAGAGAAGATATAATTACTTAGGGCGATAGCGCGAATGTCAAACAGATTATCAATAGATCAGGAGGTAGACTGGATTTATTGTTTAGAACAAGATTTTACAATTCATCATCATCTGCCTAGCCTTTTCCCAACTATGTTGGGGTCGGCTTCCAATCTGACCGGATGCAGCTGAATACTAGTATTTTACATGGAGTGACTGCCTATCTGACCTCTACAACCCAGTTACTGAGTAATACGATACCCCTTGGTAACACTGGTTGTCAGACTTTCGGGCTTGTGACTACCCGTAACGACTGTCAAAGATCCAGGAGTGACAGCCGGGACCAACGGCTTAACGTGCTTAAGATTTTACAATTAGAAAACAACGGTTTGTTTAGTCGTTGAGAGTTAAATTCAGTATGTACAGAATTGATGTAGATATGGTTCAAGACTTGGCAAGAGAAGGAAGCATGATGAGGAAATGGTAGTCTTTTTTACTGTAAAGTTCACTTGGAACCTCATTCAAGTTAGCGCACACAATTCGAAAGCGAACTCATTTGTTTATAAAGTAAATCATCACGAATTCAGAAGACACAGTTCGAATTTCGACGTGATGTTTATCTTTATAATTAACGTGTGTGTGACGTGTTTCAAACTCCTTAAAGTAACCATTGATACGCGTTTGAACTGTAAAGCAACAACAAACTGTCAACGAACTTCAAACTTTGCACAATACTACACCTTACCTACCCTCCAATACAAAATGATTCCAATACTTTTAAAGTATTTTATTTTATTTATTTTTATTTTATTTGGGAAACAAACAGATGCAATAACAAATGTAATAATAATATAATAATTTGTTTATTTTCACTTCAAAACACAAATATCAGTGTAGCCCTGGCTCTTGTACTAGGAAGTCCTGTATCACAAGAGCCAGAAAAAATATATGTATACAAATAGTTCAACACAATCCAGAAACAGTTTCCACAGATTACTATACAAGTAAATTATATGTACCTAAGTGTAACAACAGCCAGAAGTTCACACCGTTAAAGTTTACAGAATTTACAATTAATATTATATAACATACTAGCTTCTGCCCGCGACTTCCCTTCTTGTACCCCCACCCCGTCGCAACATTTCGTATTCGCTTCGCGTTCATTCTGACTTTTTTTCTTTTTGCTCGGCTCCTAAGGGTCATAGCGTGATATTAAATAGCCTATAGCCTTCTTCAAGAATTGGGCTATCAAATGCAAAAAGATTTTTTTAAATCTGACAGGTAGTTCCAGAGATTATCGCGTTCAAACAAACAAACTCTACAGCTTTATTATTAGTATATAATAGATATAGATTATTATTAGTATAGATAACATTATTATTATTTAAATTTCGATGCCAAAATATTTATTTATTTATTTATTTATTTATTTATTACATCATGGAAGACTTACAGCTAAAGGAAACATAAAAAAAAAGGAAACAATAGTCGACAGAAAGCCAATTACAAGTCTTCGCGTTTAGACTTAGAATAGAATTTGTGTTGTGAGCATACAAGCAGTAACATTCACTTTAATTATACTCTATTTAATAGTCAGAATTATTAGAATAACTACTTGTTTTTGCAATTGTGTACTTGTGTTTTAAGCAGATAAATATTATTATTATTACTTAATTAAAAAGTGAGAGAGAAAAAGAAAAGAAAAATAAATCAAAAAGCACTGCAGCTATTTAAAAAAATTGAGGCTTAAACACCTTCTAGCTGAGGTCGCACTGGTTGTAAAGAGATCCAAATCGTGCTGTTTACATATTTTATTAAAATTTTTGCTCGCACGCACAATATAACTGTTCTGCCTATAATTAGTAGAACTATGAGGTACACGTAAAGGTTGTATAAATCGAAATGTTTTGTTTGGAACATTGAAGTAAAATTTAGATAATAACTCAGGGCTGTCAATATTATTGTTAAAGATTTTTAATAGGAATAAATAGTCAGCAATCTCACGTCGATCTTTGAGTGGTAGTAAATGATATTTCTTACAGAGTCGGAGATAATCCATTGAATGGTACGGAATCTTTTGATGGAAACAAAGATATTTTATGAAACGTCTTTGGATGTTCTCAATGCGGTCAATGTATTTGTGATAACGTGGGTTCCATATCTGAGATGCATACTCTAGCTGGCTTCTAACAAAAGTGCAATACAATATCTTAAGTGTTTTAGCATCTGTAAAGCACTTAGAGAGACGCATTATAAATCCAAGCAATTTAGAGGCTTTTTTGACAATGGCGTCAATGTGTGTGTCATAAACTAGCTTACTATCTAGGTAGATGCCTAAATCACGAATAATATCGCACCTAGGCAAGGTTTGGCCCGCCAAAGTATAGGTGGTGGCTAGGATAGCTCGTTTTCTAGTATAAGTGATCACTGAACACTTTGATGGATTGAGATCGAGTTTGTTAGCCTGACAGTACTCTTCAAGCCGATATAAGTCAGCCTGAAGTGCTAACTCATCATCTAGCGATGAAACCTTGATGAAAATTTTCATGTCATCAGCGAAGGATAATAACTGGGATGAATGCAGGCACTGATCGATGTCGTTTACATACACCACAAATAAGAAGGGACCGAGCAACGAACCCTGAGGTACTCCGCTGGGCACAGATACCCATCTAGACATATAATTGTTGAGCACTACTGCTTGCGACCTATTGTCTATATAAGATGAGAACCACCTCAGGAGGTCTCCACGAATGCCCATGTGGTTAAGCTTATTTATAAGGGTGTCGTGGTCGATCCGATCAAATGCTTTGCTGTAATCGGTGTAAACCACATCGACTTGCTCACCATCGTCCATAGCCTCGGTAATGAAGTCGTTAAATAAGACAAGATTCGAAGTGGTGGACCGTCCCCTTAAAAAACCATGCTGGAAAGAGCTAAATGAGCTAGCAAGCGCGGGATATAGCTGGTTATAGATAATCCTCTCAAATATTTTAGCTATAATGCACAGTTTGGAAATTGGCCTATAATTAGTAATATCAGTTTTGGACCCCTTCTTATGTATGGGTGTAATAAACGCAGATTTCCACACTCTGGGGACAACACCTTGAGATAAAGACTTGGAGAACAAGATTGAGATAGGTAGGGCTATGGAAGACGCACATTCAATGAGAAATTTAGAAGATATATTATCAGGGCCAGCACCTTTTGATGGATCCAAATTGCGGAGTAAACCAGTCACCACATCGATCTTTACTTCTATTTGACAAATGTCTGACGAGGGTATAGTAGTGCTAGAGGACAGAGCAGATGCTGAATTGGGATTATTAGTTGAGGTGGAATCAAGGAAGGTAGAAAGAAAATAAGAAGAAAAAGCCTCACAAATAGAATCACCAGTGAGCAATAATTCATCGTTGTAATTTAATGTGTTAGGAATAGCGTTAGAGTTATAGCGATTTTTAACAAAGGTCCAAAAATGCTTAGGATTATTTTTAATAGATTTTTCCGTTTGATTGAGGTAACATTTATAACATGAGGCTTCCATAGTCTTAACTCTTTCACGCAAGCACTTAAAAGTTAGCTCGTCAGCTTTATTTCTGTAAGTCTTAATTTTTTTTAGGTATTTATACTTTTCCTTAATGGTTCTGATGAGCGATGTACTGTACCAGATCGGATATGTCTTATTACGTATTAACTTTTGCGGTATAAACCTATTTTGGAACTCTTTTATTGTGTCTATAAAGTACGCAACTGAGTCATCCAAGGACCGGAGTGAGAACTCGTGCTCCCAATTAACGGCAAAAATCTCGTTGTTTATAGACTCAAAATCACCTTTGCTATAGATATATCGTAACCGCGGAGCATAATCAAGGGGAGGTATTTCGAAGATGTCAATGTCAATTAACAAAGCGGGATGATAGGGATCAATAGTCACTAGAGGGTCAGTACACTCGCTAACACTGGCTAATTTATTTGAGAGGACTAAATCCAACACTTTCCCATACCTATTGACCACTCCGTTATATTGTCCAAATTCCAGCGTACATAACTCATCTGCGAGCATACATTCGTCAGTAGTGGCCGGATTAACTGGGACTAGCGAATGGTTGTAAGATGGAGCCCACGAGATTCCACTCAAGTTAAAATCACCTAAAACTAAAAACACATCGGAGGTATAATTCAATGCTGTAAGGTTCAAATTAGTCAGGAAGTTATTAAGTTGTGAAGAAAACGAAAATCCTTTGTTTTGTTTACACAAATAAACAACACAAATATAAAGCTTTACGTAATCTCGTGAGTTCCGTTTTTTAAGTCTTATGTTAATCCAGAGATCCTCCGCCGAGGAGTGAAGGAGCGGCTGCGGAGTAACAGGTAGCTCCCTGCGCGTCGCGATAAGTACACCACCACCTCGCGTTTGTCCGGTGCACAGTGTCCGGCGTAGAACAAGCCAGGTGGACAAAAATATATTTTCATGGTTTTGGAACTATATCTATAAATTAGTTAATTATATAGTACTATAACATTTTTTTTTAAAGAAAATGCATAGGAATTTTATATAAATATTTTATTTCATGTAAACTATAATTTCACGTAAACTATATCTATAAATTAGTTAATTATATGGTACTATAATATTTTTTTTAAAGAAAATGCATAGGAATTGTATATAAATATTTTATTTTATGTATAGGTATTAGGTACACGATTATGATACAGAAAAAAAAATAAGATTAAAATTATCTTAATTTCTAAAAATATCAACGCTAATTATATATATACAACCTTAGACTAACATATTATATACAAAAATTATAAATCTAATACTAGAGGTATCTATTTACATTAAAACTAAATCTCAATGTCAGACTCATCGGATTCAGAATCCGATTGTGTCACAACAATCTGCTCCTCGGAAGGATAAACACGGAAACACGTGATGCCCGACTTTCCACTGTCACATAGTCCACTTCATAATCTGTTTGTATGAGTGAGTTGTTGATTTTGAATCAATATAATACGCTAATGCCTCGTCACTACTTAGCGGTCTATCACTTTGAACAGCACTTGCTTGTCGACGGCTAATGCATGCACTTGCAGAAGCTGGATTTTCGGCAATGTCCTTTATAATTCTGGCAACGTTTTTATGTCCAGTTGACCGTGCAGCTACCTCTGCAGCAGTCATTAATTCCCCAACACTCCGCGATTGAACTAGATCTTCAATTCTCTGTTTCTTAGATTTAATAGACGAATCTTCGAAGACATTTTTAGGTCTTCCGGGTCGAGAAAGGTCAGCAGATGAGGTAGAAGGTTGCGGTTGAGTCGATAGCTTGCAGAATTCTATCTTCTCGCCTTCCAGCCACAACTTATTTTTATTAAGGAAACGCTGTTTTGACTTTCCTGAAGACACCCATTTGGTAGAAATTTTCGAAGAAATGCTGGCTAAATTCATCTTAATTTCCCTTTGACATTCTTCAGTGATGTCAGAGGAATCAAATTTAGACAAAATAAACTCAAATAGACGACCATTTCTTTCGTCTTTTTCGTGCTTAAGCCACTCTTCGTAAAACTTTATTTTACTAATAGAGTAAAGCTTTTCTGCAAAAAAATAGAAAAAAAAATGTTGTACTCAAGTGTGCTACATAAAATATATGTCATAATCATCTATAGCCATGCAGCTACAACATATAAAAAAATCAGAGTGGATACAAGAGGATACATGGCTTTTCCAAGCCTGATAAGTTCGAAAACAAAGAAAAACATTGTTATTTTTTTGTGTATTCATAGATCGTCTACTTTATGATTTTTTATGACACATTAAAAGATTCTAATTAGAAAAAAATATTATACATACCTTCAGAAGTAAAATTCATCATTAAAACTTTCCACAAAACTAAGAACTGCCACCATGAGACGTTACTGCAAGTATCGCGAAAATGCAACTGACCTATTTCTTTAATTGCATTTACCTCATTAGCTTACTTTGATAAACGATGACTCATCAGTATGGAATGTTAGACCTAAACAATTCTTGGAATCAAGGGTTTAGGGGTGTTGTTTACATGTAGAAAGTACCTATTTCCGGGAATTTGATAACGACTTTTGTCCACCTGGCTTGTTCTACGGCGGACACTGTGCAGCCGTTTGAGTGTGAAGAAGTAACAAACATATAAACACACCCCCACACACACATACACTCACAAACTTTCGCCTTTATAATATTAGTGTGATGCATACATAACATAACATAATCAGCCTGTAATGTTCCCACTGCTGGGACACAGCACAGGCCTCCTCTCTGTGAGAGGAAGTGGGCCGTAATCCACCACGCAGGCCCAGTGCGGCTTGGTAGATGCCACATGTCTTTGAATTTTTGGTTCTAGGACATGCCGGTTTCCTCACGATGTTTTCCTTCGCCGTTTTGAGAGCAGTGGTGATGATATAATTTACACAAAGTAAAGCGCCGGTCTGGGTTCGAACCTACGACCAACAATTCGTAAATCGCGGCCGTCACCACTTGGCCACCACTGCTCTCATGATGCATAATGCATAAAAATATCGCCACGACCATTTAAATAATATCAGTTTAATTTGTCCGATTGCTATAAGTATCTATGATTTTTTATAGTACATTTCTATATGACTAAACTGACTTTGTACTTCATTGTACAGACGCCAGCACATCAATCTACTACAATCTGTCAAATTTATTTAATAGATTTTCAACTTTATCGCTAAATTATGAGGTTCAAGGTTGATTGGGAAAATTTGACAGTTTCGGGTACCTTGATGTGTTGGTCAATCCATTTTACTTCACAAAAATATTTTTTCACCACCTCCTTAGGTACCTGAACAAAATCAACTATGACCTACCAATCTAGCTACACGCAGTGCAAATGACATCGTTTAAAAAAAAAAATTTTTTTTTTTGTTGTCCTGTTCTGTCCCACTGCTGGCAAAGGCCTCAAACCTTCCAGGAACTATTATAAAGGCGAAAGTTTGTGAGTGTGTGTGTGTGGGGGTGTGTTTATATGTTTGTTACTTCTTCACGCTCAAACGGCTGGACCAATTTTGATAGAATTTTGTATGGAGATAGCTGACACCCTGGATTAACATAATGGGATACTTTTTATCCCGATATTCCCAAGGGATCGACCTTTACGCAGGTGAAACCGCGGGGCACAGCTAGTTAATTAATATATTGCTCCAGTTACACACAACATCAAATGTTCTGTCAATTAATATATCAACAGAACACCGCGTCTTAGGGGTTTGGCTTCCAGTCTTAACCGGATGCAGCTGAATACCAGTATTTTACATGGAGCGACTGCCTATCTGACCTCCACAAACCAGTTACTGGGTAATACGATACCACTTGATAAGTAGGACAATTTACCCTTACAAAAAATATTGTTTGCGAAATTCGCAACATAATTACATGATAATGTTACACGTGCCGTTTCATTTTTAGAAAAAACTGTACATAAAGCCAAATTATTATTCAAAGAAAGCCAAGTGTTATCCTTAAAAACACATTAGCTTGTTTTCGCTCAGAAAAAAATACCTACACATCATCCAACAGAAAATTACCTTTAACACAACAAAAATGAAATGGAAAACTTAATTTGTAACTTTTTGCTTCAGCAGATATCATGTCTTGAAAATATTTGTTTAACACATAATCTCCCATTTTGATGTCGGGTCACAGATCCTATGTAAACAGTGCGATAATTTTGTGAAAAAATAAATGATGAGGCAGGCCTAAGCTAACAATGTTAGGATGAATTGGAGCGATCTTTAAATGTTATCGTTAGGAATCTTATCTTTGGAATAAATTATCTTTGGAAGTAGGTTAATTAAAAAGCTTATTTTGATGATTAAAATAATGTTACAATTTCAGTGTAATGGTGCGTCCACATCTGGCGAATGTGCAGCTCGCGAGCCGTTTGCGCGCCGCCCGCGCGCTGTTCGCGCGCGACCTAAGCGCCGTCCGCGATCAGCGCGCGGCCCGTAAACGGAACTGCAAGTGCGAGAATTGAGTGCGCGCAGATCGCGCGCCGCGCGCACGCCTTATACGAGCCTTGCATGAGTTGCGCTAAAGAGGCGCACCAAACCATTGCCGTGACTGCACGCGCGCAGCTCGCGGGCATTCGCCAGATGTCGATGCACCATAATGTAAAATCCTCTTTTCAACAGAAAAGGTGCCTTCATGTTATTAAGTTCGAAATTCAAAAACAAGAGAGTTCGTTTTCGAATGGTGTGCGCGCCTCACTTGAATGAGGTTTAACTACGTGACTACTACTAAGTGAACTTTACAGAATAACACTACAGCTCAAGATCATCATCATCTGCCTAGCCTTTCCTCAAATATGTTGGGGTCGGCTTCCAGTCTAACCGGATGCAGCTGAATACCAGTATTTTATATGGAGCGACAAAAATAATGTAAGTCATTCTCAAACGAATGGAATTTAGGCGTGGTTTGTGATATAAAAGATCCAAAAAAATGTCCTTAACCACAGTAGAATAGAAATTAAGCCAGCCGTACTGGTGAGCTAGATTCTTGCTGATATACAAACACAATGGGTACAAAGCCAGAACATACCTTTTGTACCTTTAATTGTTTTCTAGAGACCCTTTATTTAGTTTAAGATGGCGCCGAAAGGAACCCCTTTGAGGTCAGGTCTTTGAGGTGGGATTTGTCAGGTCAAACAGAATAAATGGACTTTGCCGTTTTGACAATGGGCTTGGCAAGTTGATAAGAGCGTTTACGCCGTAGTAGAGAACATTTTCGAAGTGTCTTATTTAAAAAATATTACTGGAAATCTCTGTTTCTATGGACAATTTAAAATCGGTCTAATTTGGCTGTAAAACGCACTTTTTATCCGTTTTTGTTTTTGTAATACTTTTATTTACTTATTGGAGTAGGTTAGGAGTAGGGTAGGACTAGGGTTAAAGTAGGGTAGGAGTAGTGTAGCAGTAGGGTAGGAGTAGTGTAGCAGTAGGGTAGGAGTAGGGTGGGGATAGGGTAGGGTAAGGGGTAGGACACCACGCGAACGAAGTAGCACCGGGCAGCTAGAAATAATTTATATGGCAAAACAACGTTTGCCGGGTCAGCTAGTAGTTAATAAAAAACCAAAGTCATTTGCTTTTAAAGTAAATCATTTTCATTCACAACGAGCAGACCGTTAGAATTTGAAAGTGATGTTTAGAGAATAACAAAATTGTTGCACAATGTTTCAATAATATTTTTATTTTGAATGTAATTATTTTTTTATCAATATAATTCAGAATTACCACATCCCATAATAATGTAATGTAATTAATGTTCAATTGTTGACTTTTAATAGTAATGTTTTATTTTTTTATGTAATTTCTTTCTTAGTTATTAGTACTTAATTTAATTTTAATTTAATGTACAATTAAATTTAATTTAACTTTTCCTTATATACTTTGTTCTCGATAATTATTTCAATTGTAATTCAGATTGGTCTTTTTTTTGTGAATGATGTGCATGCCTTTATGTAACTTATTTACACAGAATCCCATCGTAAATGTCTGTACATGTATTCTGTCTTATTTGTAAATAAGTTGTTGGTGTGCCTATATCAAATAAATAAACACTACAATTACACTGAAGGTCGACCCCAATTTTATAGAGTAAAGACTCCATAAATTAACTCTTGTAAAGAAGTTAATTTACTGATACAACCCTATTACTCGCTTTGAGTTTCACAAACGTTTTCGACTACACAAAAGAAGTCGGGTTTCTTTGTTCATTTTATTGCTTCATGAGGTTTTAGAGGATTTGTATCTTAAATCTGAAGTTTCTCGAATAGAGCAAGCTTTTTAGCACATTGAAATTAGAATCGCACTAAAACCTCATTAAAACTAGACTGGAAATGGGAATTGAAACCTTTACAGCTTGGGAATTTCCCTTGTGGACGCAGCAATCGAGTAATGTACGATTTTTATTTCAAAAAAGTGTTGTTTATTTATTTCGCTGTTACAAATTATTATTGCAGACTTTGAATGTATAATTTTTGAAGTGAAAACTTCTTTAGGCGCGTTCGCCATTTTTTAGGATGGGAAAAAAACCATTCAACTCGCACCACTGCTACCGTAAGCGACACCGCGCGTGTTTTGTAACACACATTGTACTATTATAATATATATGTTAGTCTGTAAGGTTTTTATTATTTATTTATTTGTTTATACGACGATTCAAAAAGTACCCGTTTCGGATGTTTTCGGCTGTCCTCGGGATGTGCTCGGTTTTAATGTATATCCGTTATGTCAGTGAGTGATGGCAAAGTATTCTGTTTGTGTTTTGTTTTCACTTCTGTCGGCACTCCCGGAGTGCCACTGTTTTTTTTTTTCGATTATTAGATTCTGAATAACAGCTACGATAAAATGTTGTAAATAAATTAATATCTATGATAAGTCCAAGTTTTATCTCAGCGGATGGTAAGTCATGATGTAGTCGTCGATGATGCAAGTAACCTATTCACTCAATACATGTAGGTTGCTAATGAAAAAACGGACAAGCCACCCCTAATTCAAGCGACCTCTGTTCTTTTAGGCCTGTGCCTAATCTTGCGGGCAGCGTGGCGGCGGCGGCGGCGGCGCGGGAGCGGGCAAGGAGCGGTGCACTCCAGTCAAGCGGTGACCACCCGCGCGTCTGCATTAGGGATTCACTTCTTCTTTTGCCCACAATAAATCGAGCGTTAGGGATAAATTTGAATCAAAAAGATGTCACCGTTGTTCAGACATTGAGTTACCCACGCCGCTCCCGCGCCGCCGCCGCTGCCGTCCCGCTGCCGGCAAGATTCGAGACAGAGGCCTTAAAGTTTAATTATTAAGGTGAATGGATAGTGGTAGACCGCGAAATTCAAATTTTCTTAAGTTTTTTGCAATTTGCAGGTCACGGTCAGGTTGTATCTTGATCAAAATATGATTCGTGACAATAACATGTACATATTTATAGAATTATAATCATTAGAATCATTAATATATCTTTCTATGTTAGATTTCTACCACCAACCACCAATTTCTTATGGAAAAGTGTTAGGGGTAGAAATCTAACTTAGAAAGATGTATTAATGATTCTCATGATTATAATTCTCTAAATATGTATCTGTTATTGTCGTGAATCATATTTTGATCAAGATACAACCTGACCCTGACCTGCAAATTGCAAAAAACGTAAGAAAATTTGAATTTCGCGGTATCAACTACCCATCAGTAACTAAGTCTCCTCACAAATTTTATTCAGCACAAAACGTTCCTTAGCTTTTTCTATTAGTCACAACATGACACTTTATTTGAAGATCGAAGATAGTATTGCAGCAGAGGGCAGCCACATAGATGGGCAAAGAGATAGGGTGACAAATATGTTTTCTACTAAAATACCTTCATATTTCATTTGATAAAAAGTTGGAATGTGAAAAGGTACAAAGTTCTATAATAATTTACTTTGTTTATGTAATAAAAGAATATTAAAATGTGAACGGGTGCGTTTAATTCTGTTTTGGAGTTGAAAAAGTTTTACTGGAAAGTTAACATAATAGAAACATCACGTGTTTATACATCGCAGTGCCCGAAAAGGTTAGGCAAGTTGTAATTTTGAATTGGTCGATATTGAAACCTCCATTTGTTATTGCTTGTAGCTCGGAACCGTTATTAGAGCAACGTTTTATTTAGAACTCATGGTTTTATATTTCTTCCCAGTAAATAAGATTATTAGTCTGGGCACATAAAATAAAATAAATAAATAAAATAGCTTTTATTGATTCCATAAATACTTAAATGAAAAAAAAATAGAAAAAAAAATAAAAAAATAAAAAATGTTAGTAGATACCTACATATCTTATAATCTTAAATTGTAGTGTTAGTCTAGAGATCTACGCTTTAGAATGGGCAACTAGCTTCAACTTTCTGACTAACTGAAAGACTATTTATTAATTTTGACAATTCAAAAGTGCCTGTACAAGGTTTAATTGAAATAAATGATTTGAGTTTGAGTTTGAGTGATAGTTTTCTAAGTGAGGACCGCCATAGGCGGTAAAAGCCCCCTCCAAAACCTCGGGAATGCAATACCTCGTAAGTAGCATTTTATGCATTTCGGACAATCATATAGTATCGAACCATAGAAATGTAAATAAATTTCATAATACATTTTTGAAGTCGGTTAAAAAACATAAAAGACGCCGAACAAAACATTTACAGCACGCACTTCTTTCTTCCTCCTAGAAAATTGCTTCTTTTACACTTACCAGGTTTAAGGCGTCGAAATGTTTCCATGACCTTCTTGTCTTTCGCCAATCTGCACCAAGTTTTGCCAGCTGTTTTTATTATTTCATCGTTCCACCTTTTGAATGGTCTTCCTCTTTTACGTATCACAGTTTGTAGTGAACTGTGCCCACCTTAGTGTAATCCAGATTATTAGCCTGGGCCCGTAACCAGTTGTAATTTGTGGAAGATATTAGTACGATAAATTTACAATAAAAGTAGACAAATGTATAATTATTTTGTCAAGAAAAAAAAAAAAAACTGGCCAAGTGCGAGTCGGCCTTGCACACGAAGGGTTCGAAGGCAAAAACGCCGAAAAAAACACGTTTGTTTTATATTCCCCCCTTAAATATTTATTTTATTCTGTTTTTAGTACCTATTTGTTGTTAAAGCGGCAGCAGAAATACATCATCTGTGAAAATTTCAATTGTCTAGCTGTCACGGTTCATGAGATCAGCCTGGTGACAGACACACGGACAGTGGAGTCTTAGTAATAGGGTCCCGTTTTTACCCTTTGGGTACGGAAACATCCTGAAAACGAACATCTATTTTACTTAAAATCACATCTTAAAATATGAATGAACTTATGAATAAAGAAATAATACTGATTCCTTCATTATCAATCTTGATTAGCTCTCCTAATTCCCTGAGCCGGTTTTAATTAAATAACATTAATTTATAATTTCTCAGAGGAGAGACAATGGAAGATAATCCAAGGCACAAAGATGGAGTTCTGTCGGAAGTTAATTTATATAGAATAAGGTGAATATTGTTTATTCGGTTCATTATTTTATATATTTAATAATAATAGCCTCCCCGACCGTTTTCGATCACGGTGGCCAATCTCAATGGAGATTAGCCAGGTACGCAGGAGATATTATAGTGCACAAGTGTGTGCGCAAACACAGGTGCACTCTCTGTTCCTTTACTCTCATAGTCCGATGGGACGGCAATCCGACACGACCGGGGAGAGTTCAGGCGCAGGACCAACGGCTTTACGTGCTTTCCGAGGCACGGGGGTATTAAACCGCCAACTTCCAAACTTCGGACTGTTACTAAGAAATTTCTAATGGAAAACCCAATAACACTTTGTCCGACCCGGGAATCGAACCCAGGACCCCACGATCAGCAGTCGCACTTGCAACCACGAGACCAACGGGGCAGTTTATATCTTTAACTAGATCCCTACCATCAGATGGAGTGACAGTTCACTTTATGCTCACTTCATCTTCAGCTTTCATAGTGAGATTTTTACAGAATACACCGACTGGGACTGGATTTCTCAGTTCAACCCCTGTCTTACTGTGTTGTAACCACAGATATAGATACCTACACCTAAATAACGCAAGAGCACCTACTTCGCATGCCAAAAATCGCACCAGCTTACGTACAAAAATCGTAAGCCGCCGCTTTCGCGCTCAGTCCTGTGCACTGCGGTGCTCTTCTGTAAAAATCTCACCGTGAAAACTTAGGTGAAGTGAGCTGTCAATAGTGTCAATTCCTAGCAAAACAAACTTACTTCACCTAAGTTTTCATGGTGAGATTTTTACAGAATCGACCGGCTGCTGCCTGTGTGAGCGTCGGCGAATCTACTTGATTTTCCCATTACTAAATAGTGCTTGTAAAGTCATAGTAGGTAGTCAAAAAATGGCACGCTTGGTTTTCATACAGATCGTGATACTTGTGTTATCTAGGTCTGTCTATATCTGTGGTAAATACCTACCTAGGGTAACTTCATAAAGTTATTACTTATCAATAACGACTTTTTAACCCCTGAAGAATAGAAAATAGCAACATTGACGAACAATAATTAATATTTAACAAACTAAAACCCAATTCTCTTGAACTTTAATTTCAAACCGATTAAAACGTTTCCCTGGAGTGTTGCCAACAAGAAATATTATCGCACTTCATTTAATATCAAGAGGAAAGATTCTTCTCGGCCTTAATTCCTGAAAGGCTTTCTGAAGCTTTCACGTAATTGCTCTTTAATATTTTGCATTTAATACCTTTCTCTACCCAAATTCAAATTTTATATAAGAAATATCATCATAGTACCGTGTGAGCACTCATTAGCGCAGTACCTACGCTACGCATTAACGCTCAAAATAATATACCGTCAATCTTTTCGTGATTTTTTAAAGTTTTATTTCGCATAATTGTTTTGTTCGTGATGAAGACGTGTTCAATTTGCAATGACCAATTTAACGACGGGGTCCAATGTGCGAGCTGCAAGAAGTTCCTGGACTTCTCTTGTGCCAATATATCTGAGGGGGGTTGGAGGAAATTGGGTGTTGAACGAAGAGCACAATGGAAATGCCCTGCATGTAGATTGTCGTCGCCGGCAATACTTTCTCCCCAGCCTGTAGCTTCGCTGGACACAGTGCTGAGTGAGATTCGAGAATTGAAGAAACAGCTGCTGGATTTACCAACTTTAGTCAACGACATAAAATCCATTAAAGATGAGTTGACCGAGCTCAAGAAAAACTATGACTCGTCTAGTGGTAGGCTGGATGAATTTGACACTAGACTAGTTAACCTTGAAACTAAAACCTCAGAGTTCGAGAAGCTTCAGGATGCAGTTTCCTTATTGCAAGTAGAGTTAGCTTCAACAAAGCTTGAGCTTTCCTCACATGATCAGAGGTCTCGGCTCAATAACGTGGAGATTAAGGGAGTCCCCCTAAAGAAGGATGAGAATTTATTCTCAATCGTTGACGCCATCGGCCGCAAAATCAATTACAGCTGTCCTAAGGTCCAGATTAACTATATCTCAAGGGTGCCTATACATAACTCCAAGGAGAAATTAGTGATAGTGAGCTTCCTTAACAGGTATATAAAGGAGGACTTTATTGCGGCTGCGCGTGCCGACAAGGATCTGTCCACCTCTGATATCGGTTTCCAAGGAGCACCTCAACGTGTTTACGTCAATGACCATCTAAGCGTGGAATCCAAAAAACTTTTGAATAAAACAAAAACCATCGCTAAAGAAAAAAGCTATGAATTTGTATGGGTAAAACATGGTAAAATTCATGTGCGCAAAGATGTTAACTGTAAAACCTTTATAATTAGAAAAGAAACGGATTTAAACAAAATTGTTTAACCCGCTACCTTATCATGCACTCAAGATTAAGTAGTTGCTTTTTTCTAATATTATATTTTAATTTTAAAATCTATAACAGTTTGCAATTTGAATGTTTCTTAGTTTATTATTGTAAAACGATTATCACCTTCGCATCACTAATGAGCTTCTATTGTATTCATTATCGCGCTGTTTGTCTTGAAGATCTAACACTTAATTGCATATCTATCTCGCTTATACACACGCACGTGATGTATAGGTGCTTGCTTGCTCGCTCAGTTGTGTCCTGCCTAACATTGTATGATCTAAACGTTCTTTTTAACATAACTTACATTTACCTACATTACAAATATTTATTTCTGTTATGCGTAATTAGTGTTTATTTCGAAATGAATTGGCTAATCTTATTATGTTATATTGGTGCTTATACAACTATTGTTACATGTAGAAATGAGTGATAATAGTGAACAGTGTTTAACTGTTTTTTATCAAAACGTACGGGGACTGCGAACAAAAACAGACTCGTTTTATCGTCAGGTCTCGATGAATTCTTACGATGTCATTGTTTTAACGGAGACGTGGCTAATGGATGGTGTGTTAAGCTCAGAGTTGTTTGATGATCGATATATAGTGTGGCGCCGTGACCGGGATTATGCTATCACCGCACAGTGTCCGCCGTAGAACAAGCCAGGTGGACAAAAGTCGTTATCAAATTCCCGGAAATAGGTACTTTCTACATGTAAACAACACCCCTAAACCCTTGATTCCAAGAATTGTTTAGGTCTAACATTCCATACTGATGAGTCATCGTTTATCAAAGTAAGCTAATGAGGTAAATGCAATTAAAGAAATAGGTCAGTTGCATTTTCGCGATACTTGCAGTAACGTCTCATGGTGGCAGTTCTTAGTTTTGTGGAAAGTTTTAATGATGAATTTTACTTCTGAAGGTATGTATAATATTTTTTTCTAATTAGAATCTTTTAATGTGTCATAAAAAATCATAAAGTAGACGATCTATGAATACACAAAAAAATAACAATGTTTTTCTTTGTTTTCGAACTTATCAGGCTTGGAAAAGCCATGTATCCTCTTGTATCCACTCTGATTTTTTTATATGTTGTAGCTGCATGGCTATAGATGATTATGACATATATTTTATGTAGCACACTTGAGTACAACATTTTTTTTTCTATTTTTTTGCAGAAAAGCTTTACTCTATTAGTAAAATAAAGTTTTACGAAGAGTGGCTTAAGCACGAAAAAGACGAAAGAAATGGTCGTCTATTTGAGTTTATTTTGTCTAAATTTGATTCCTCTGACATCACTGAAGAATGTCAAAGGGAAATTAAGATGAATTTAGCCAGCATTTCTTCGAAAATTTCTACCAAATGGGTGTCTTCAGGAAAGTCAAAACAGCGTTTCCTTAATAAAAATAAGTTGTGGCTGGAAGGCGAGAAGATAGAATTCTGCAAGCTATCGACTCAACCGCAACCTTCTACCTCATCTGCTGACCTTTCTCGACCCGGAAGACCTAAAAATGTCTTCGAAGATTCGTCTATTAAATCTAAGAAACAGAGAATTGAAGATCTAGTTCAATCGCGGAGTGTTGGGGAATTAATGACTGCTGCAGAGGTAGCTGCACGGTCAACTGGACATAAAAACGTTGCCAGAATTATAAAGGACATTGCCGAAAATCCAGCTTCTGCAAGTGCATGCATTAGCCGTCGACAAGCAAGTGCTGTTCAAAGTGATAGACCGCTAAGTAGTGACGAGGCATTAGCGTATTATATTGATTCAAAATCAACAACTCACTCATACAAACAGATTATGAAGTGGACTATGTGACAGTGGAAAGTCGGGCATCACGTGTTTCCGTGTTTATCCTTCCGAGGAGCAGATTGTTGTGACACAATCGGATTCTGAATCCGATGAGTCTGACATTGAGATTTAGTTTTAATGTAAATAGATACCTCTAGTATTAGATTTATAATTTTTGTATATAATATGTTAGTCTAAGGTTGTATATATATAATTAGCGTTGATATTTTTAGAAATTAAGATAATTTTAATCTTATTTTTTTTTCTGTATCATAATCGTGTACCTAATACCTATACATAAAATAAAATATTTATATACAATTCCTATGCATTTTCTTTAAAAAAAATATTATAGTACCATATAATTAACTAATTTATAGATATAGTTTACGTGAAATTATAGTTTACATGAAATAAAATATTTATATAAAATTCCTATGCATTTTCTTTAAAAAAAAATGTTATAGTACTATATAATTAACTAATTTATAGATATAGTTCCAAAACCATGAAAATATATTTTTGTCCACCTGGCTTGTTCTACGCCGGACACTGTGGGCTGGAGTGATTTTGATAAAAAATTTGTATGAAGGTACCCGACACCCTGGATTAACATATAGGTTACTTTCTATCCCGATATTCCCACGGGATCGACACTTACGCGGGTGAAACCGCGGGGCGCAGCTAGTACTTATACCTAAAATATTTTATTCAAAATATTATTTCTATTAAGTTTTTTTCTTGTAATTTGTGATAAAAACTAAAGCCTTTCGAATGAAAACTCGAACAAAAGCCCAGTATTACAAGCTTTATTTTCAACACAAATTCAACTAAGTGCAAATTAAGTTACACTTGCGCTAAATATTTTAAGTTAACAATAATTTACAACCACGTAAATAAGGACACTCCGTTTTCATTCCAGAATGTATTCTTACAAAGACATTAACAATTCTGTGCCAATTCCCTTTTGTAACAACGGTTGTTCGAAGTTAATTCTAAAACTAATTGAAGTATTTCTAACAATAATTAATGTTAGAAATGTTTACAGAATTCGTAGCAACGTAGCGCGTAGCAGGGTCTACGGCGTAGTAAACTAAAGCTGCTGTATTTTGTTGACAAATTATTTCTTTAATTATAAATGAGTAACTAAATTAGTCTTTACTTATTATTGTTATTATTATATTTCATTATTTATCATATCGGTGACTACCGAGATGACGACTAATAGAAAAGTATGGAAGAAAAAGACATGTTGCGCCGACCCCAAATAGATTGGGATAAGGGTAGGAGAATGACGATTATATTTCATTATTATAAATTATTTTATTAATTATTATTTTATTTTTTTCAATCTGTTCTGTCCCATTACGCGTGGGCGTACTTAGAAGCCAGAAAGTCTGACCTCTTACCAAGGGGCATCGTGTTACCCCGATACTGAGTTGTGAAGGTCAGGTTGGCAGTCACTTCATGTAAAATACAAGTATTCAGCTTCACAAGGCTAGACTGGAACATATAAGATATCATTCCGCTATCTCTATCTTCTACTTGATATTTTCTTAATACAAACTCTGCAATTTAAAATAAAATTAACATTATTGCAGTAAAAATCTTTATCTTAAAATGCAAGTGAATTAACTATGCATAAATCTGCATTAAAAGTAGTTTCCAGCAGTAACTGACTGTTTAAATAAAGTTTCATTAATTTAAATTCAAGCTTAAATTATACAAGCCATATTTCTCTTAAATATTCAAATTATTCTGCTTTCTTTGCAACTCATTCATGAACATAGCCTTTTTAAAGATGAAGAGCAAAAGTGCTGTCAAATACCTAAGTGTGCATTAAAACTTAAAAACAGTCGTGCTATCTAAACATCTGTAGCGGTATCTACAACGTCACATGCGAACAACGCGTCATACTGACGTCACGCAAAATCCTGCATCTCGCAAGCAGAGTTTACTAGCATATATACAACGGCCCGACATGAATCATCGGGCGGTTGCCCGCCAGGCACAACGCCCGTCTGGTCTGAGGATCCTCCCTTATCTATAGAGTATGAGTGAACTTTACACCCTGTTCCTCACACCTCTATACATCATTTTGAAATTCGAACGGTGTCTCGTTGCGAATCCGCAATGATTTACTTTAAAAACAAACGAGTTCGTTTTCGAGTTGTGTGCGCTCACTTGAGTGAGGTTCTAAGTACGGAATAGTTATACTGGTTTTTACACCACCTCAGATTAGCGGTTTGTAAAAACAATTGTAATTCAACAGACGAGATATTATAATACCTATAATTACGCCTGTAGCAGCAGCGGTGAGGTTTGTGAAAACTCAGGTTTTATATATGTGATTGTGTTGAGGATTATTATAATTAAAACAACGATGCGTTAGGTTCAATGATCAAAATCTATATTCGCCATCTTACAACATTCAAGGAGAGGGGTGAGGGAACAATATTTTAAATGGAAACCAATCACGGTCGAGAGGTTACTATGACGTAGTCACGTAGCTTATGATGTCGGTTTTGCCTAGAGATGTCGCTATGTGTATATGTGGAGTCAGAGTTCACAACATGCCCCCGGCCTTGGAAGCAGTGGCTTTCAATGGTCTTCAGTCACTGCATCAGTGTCGATCACGTCCTTTATTAGAGGACAAATCTTGGTGTATGCGCGTCTCACCACGCCCGATGACGTCTGTATGTCAGCCACCCGGGATATGACATCCTTTCCTGGGATAGTGCAAAGGACACGTCCCAAATGCCACTTCAGAGGTGGGAGGTTATTGTCCTTAATAACCACTAAGGAGTTTGGTTTGAGCTCGTCCTTATTCGCCGTCCATTTTGTCCGCACCTGCAGCTCGGAGATGTATTCCTTCGCCCACCGGTTCCAGAAGTGTTGGCGAAGCTGTTCTACCCTCTGGTATCGCTGGAGACGACTAGCTGGAACATCACGTAGGTCATCGCCGGCTGGCGCAGTTAGTGGTCGGCCAATAAGGAAGTGACCGGGAGTGAGCGGGGAAAAATCATGAGGATCAGGGGAAAGAGGAGACAGAGGTCGGGAATTTAGTACGGCTTCTATTTGAGCCAATACTGTGCTGTACTCTTCGAACGTGAGGTGCGCGTTACCTATCACACGACGAAGATGATATTTACTCGACTTGACTCCTGCTTCCCACAGACCACCAAAATGCGGAGAATAAGGGGGAATAAAATGGAAGTTAATATTTTGACTAGATGCGAATTCAAAAATATCACTACTACAATTACTTAAAAATTTTGAAAAATCATTCATTACACCTACGAAATTACGACCATTATCAGAGTATATATCTGCAGGCTTACCACGGCGTGAAATAAATCTTTTTAAAGTACATAAATACGCTTCACTGGAGAGGTCAATTTTTTTTTCCTCTGACATCACTGAAGAATGTCAAAGGGAAATTAAGATGAATTTAGCCAGCATTTCTTCGAAAATTTCTACCAAATGGGTGTCTTCAGGAAAGTCAAAACAGCGTTTCCTTAATAAAAATAAGTTGTGGCTGGAAGGCGAGAAGATAGAATTCTGCAAGCTATCGACTCAACCGCAACCTTCTACCTCATCTGCTGACCTTTCTCGACCCGGAAGACCTAAAAATGTCTTCGAAGATTCGTCTATTAAATCTAAGAAACAGAGAATTGAAGATCTAGTTCAATCGCGGAGTGTTGGGGAATTAATGACTGCTGCAGAGGTAGCTGCACGGTCAACTGGACATAAAAACGTTGCCAGAATTATAAAGGACATTGCCGAAAATCCAGCTTCTGCAAGTGCATGCATTAGCCGTCGACAAGCAAGTGCTGTTCAAAGTGATAGACCGCTAAGTAGTGACGAGGCATTAGCGTATTATATTGATTCAAAATCAACAACTCACTCATACAAACAGATTATGAAGTGGACTATGTGACAGTGGAAAGTCGGGCATCACGTGTTTCCGTGTTTATCCTTCCGAGGAGCAGATTGTTGTGACACAATCGGATTCTGAATCCGATGAGTCTGACATTGAGATTTAGTTTTAATGTAAATAGATACCTCTAGTATTAGATTTATAATTTTTGTATATAATATGTTAGTCTAAGGTTGTATATATATAATTAGCGTTGATATTTTTAGAAATTAAGATAATTTTAATCTTATTTTTTTTTCTGTATCATAATCGTGTACCTAATACCTATACATAAAATAAAATATTTATATACAATTCCTATGCATTTTCTTTAAAAAAAATATTATAGTACCATATAATTAACTAATTTATAGATATAGTTTACGTGAAATTATAGTTTACATGAAATAAAATATTTATATAAAATTCCTATGCATTTTCTTTAAAAAAAAATGTTATAGTACTATATAATTAACTAATTTATAGATATAGTTCCAAAACCATGAAAATATATTTTTGTCCACCTGGCTTGTTCTACGCCGGACACTGTGGGCTGGAGTGATTTTGATAAAAAATTTGTATGAAGGTACCCGACACCCTGGATTAACATATAGGTTACTTTCTATCCCGATATTCCCACGGGATCGACACTTACGCGGGTGAAACCGCGGGGCGCAGCTAGTACTTATACCTAAAATATTTTATTCAAAATATTATTTCTATTAAGTTTTTTTCTTGTAATTTGTGATAAAAACTAAAGCCTTTCGAATGAAAACTCGAACAAAAGCCCAGTATTACAAGCTTTATTTTCAACACAAATTCAACTAAGTGCAAATTAAGTTACACTTGCGCTAAATATTTTAAGTTAACAATAATTTACAACCACGTAAATAAGGACACTCCGTTTTCATTCCAGAATGTATTCTTACAAAGACATTAACAATTCTGTGCCAATTCCCTTTTGTAACAACGGTTGTTCGAAGTTAATTCTAAAACTAATTGAAGTATTTCTAACAATAATTAATGTTAGAAATGTTTACAGAATTCGTAGCAACGTAGCGCGTAGCAGGGTCTACGGCGTAGTAAACTAAAGCTGCTGTATTTTGTTGACAAATTATTTCTTTAATTATAAATGAGTAACTAAATTAGTCTTTACTTATTATTGTTATTATTATATTTCATTATTTATCATATCGGTGACTACCGAGATGACGACTAATAGAAAAGTATGGAAGAAAAAGACATGTTGCGCCGACCCCAAATAGATTGGGATAAGGGTAGGAGAATGACGATTATATTTCATTATTATAAATTATTTTATTAATTATTATTTTATTTTTTTCAATCTGTTCTGTCCCATTACGCGTGGGCGTACTTAGAAGCCAGAAAGTCTGACCTCTTACCAAGGGGCATCGTGTTACCCCGATACTGAGTTGTGAAGGTCAGGTTGGCAGTCACTTCATGTAAAATACAAGTATTCAGCTTCACAAGGCTAGACTGGAACATATAAGATATCATTCCGCTATCTCTATCTTCTACTTGATATTTTCTTAATACAAACTCTGCAATTTAAAATAAAATTAACATTATTGCAGTAAAAATCTTTATCTTAAAATGCAAGTGAATTAACTATGCATAAATCTGCATTAAAAGTAGTTTCCAGCAGTAACTGACTGTTTAAATAAAGTTTCATTAATTTAAATTCAAGCTTAAATTATACAAGCCATATTTCTCTTAAATATTCAAATTATTCTGCTTTCTTTGCAACTCATTCATGAACATAGCCTTTTTAAAGATGAAGAGCAAAAGTGCTGTCAAATACCTAAGTGTGCATTAAAACTTAAAAACAGTCGTGCTATCTAAACATCTGTAGCGGTATCTACAACGTCACATGCGAACAACGCGTCATACTGACGTCACGCAAAATCCTGCATCTCGCAAGCAGAGTTTACTAGCATATATACAACGGCCCGACATGAATCATCGGGCGGTTGCCCGCCAGGCACAACGCCCGTCTGGTCTGAGGATCCTCCCTTATCTATAGAGTATGAGTGAACTTTACACCCTGTTCCTCACACCTCTATACATCATTTTGAAATTCGAACGGTGTCTCGTTGCGAATCCGCAATGATTTACTTTAAAAACAAACGAGTTCGTTTTCGAGTTGTGTGCGCTCACTTGAGTGAGGTTCTAAGTACGGAATAGTTATACTGGTTTTTACACCACCTCAGATTAGCGGTTTGTAAAAACAATTGTAATTCAACAGACGAGATATTATAATACCTATAATTACGCCTGTAGCAGCAGCGGTGAGGTTTGTGAAAACTCAGGTTTTATATATGTGATTGTGTTGAGGATTATTATAATTAAAACAACGATGCGTTAGGTTCAATGATCAAAATCTATATTCGCCATCTTACAACATTCAAGGAGAGGGGTGAGGGAACAATATTTTAAATGGAAACCAATCACGGTCGAGAGGTTACTATGACGTAGTCACGTAGCTTATGATGTCGGTTTTGCCTAGAGATGTCGCTATGTGTATATGTGGAGTCAGAGTTCACAACATGCCCCCGGCCTTGGAAGCAGTGGCTTTCAATGGTCTTCAGTCACTGCATCAGTGTCGATCACGTCCTTTATTAGAGGACAAATCTTGGTGTATGCGCGTCTCACCACGCCCGATGACGTCTGTATGTCAGCCACCCGGGATATGCCATCCTTTCCTGGGATAGTGCAAAGGACACGTCCCAAATGCCACTTCAGAGGTGGGAGGTTATTGTCCTTAATAACCACTAAGGAGTTTGGTTTGAGCTCGTCCTTATTCGCCGTCCATTTTGTCCGCACCTGCAGCTCGGAGATGTATTCCTTCGCCCACCGGTTCCAGAAGTGTTGGCGAAGCTGTTCTACCCTCTGGTATCGCTGGAGACGACTAGCTGGAACATCACGTAGGTCATCGCCGGCTGGCGCAGTTAGTGGTCGGCCAATAAGGAAGTGACCGGGAGTGAGCGGGGAAAAATCATGAGGATCAGGGGAAAGAGGAGACAGAGGTCGGGAATTTAGTACGGCTTCTATTTGAGCCAATACTGTGCTGTACTCTTCGAACGTGAGGTGCGCGTTACCTATCACACGACGAAGATGATATTTACTCGACTTGACTCCTGCTTCCCACAGACCACCAAAATGCGGAGAATAAGGGGGAATAAAATGGAAGTTAATATTTTGACTAGATGCGAATTCAAAAATATCACTACTACAATTACTTAAAAATTTTGAAAAATCATTCATTACACCTACGAAATTACGACCATTATCAGAGTATATATCTGCAGGCTTACCACGGCGTGAAATAAATCTTTTTAAAGTACATAAATACGCTTCACTGGAGAGGTCACTGACTAACTCCAGGTGTACAGCACGTGTCACGAAACAAATAAAAAGACAAATGTACCCTTTGACAAGCCTAGCACCCCTACCTTTGCGGTTCAGAATGAGCACTGGCCCAGCGTAATCCACCCCACACTGAACGAATGGAAGACTAGCTGTAACTCGCTCCCTAGGTAAGTTACCCATCAGAGGGCTAAGCGTCTTACCTCTAATGCGAGTACAGGTAA
This sequence comes from Oligia fasciuncula, assembly GCA_963082905.1. Lineage (NCBI taxonomy): Eukaryota > Metazoa > Arthropoda > Insecta > Lepidoptera > Noctuidae > Oligia > Oligia fasciuncula. Next base: position 4,898,465 of record OY720414.1, on the reverse strand, counting down.
CACAACTATGCACTACCTGGCGAGCTAAGTTCCTACCTCCGACAGGCCACCATGATTCGCGTAAATGAAATAGTAATGCCTGCGGAGCAGCGTGAAGAAGCTGAATGTGCTCATGACGAAATAATAAAGTGGTAAAATGATGTTTACTATGAACTACAATTGGGTGTTTTTTACCGTAAATAAATTCATCAGAATTAACTAAACGACCACCTACGCGCATTAATTTGTGATTATCTAAAAACAAATTCAATTTAGACAAACAACCTTTACTTTTAATAGTCTCATTACTAGATAATGCTTTGTATTCAACTGGATAAGATTCCATTTGACAAAATCGAGCTAATGTTTTATCAGCATGGTCTAACTCATCTACACTAAGGCCGCCCGTACGCTTATTATTTTTAATACGGCTGTTATTAATAAAACGTAACATAAAGGCAGCCGCACGTCTCATACGTTTAAATTGAGAGAACCGATGGAAGGGAAACAAAGATGATTCACAACAATCCTGAGCTACAACGGCAGTGACGCATGACTTGACCTCAGGCAACTCGCGAAGTTTGAACGATTCCGAACTTTTGTGATTGTCTATTGAAAAACTAGGGTGACGAAGAAATTCAGGACCCTCCCACCACAAGATAGACGAAGAAAGTTCTTCCAATCGAGCACCACGTGACGCTAGATCGGCAGGGTTATCTCCACTGCGTACGTGACGCCACGGAAAGTCTAGTGTAAGGTCATGAATTTCCGCAATCCTATTTTGAACGAATGTCTTAAGTTGGTTAGGTTTCATGTGCAGCCAGCCTAAAACAATTGTGGAATCAGTCCAAAATACTACGCTATTCAACTTACAACGTAATGAGTTGCCTACCTTGTCATACAGACGAGCACCTAATACAGCCCCACAAAGTTCGAGACGTGGTATACTAATAGGTTTTAATGGCGCGACCTTTGTTTTTGAAAACAATAATCTAACTGATACTGTTAAATCCTTGTTAACTGTGCGAACATAACAACACGCGCCGTACGCCGTCTGAGATGCGTCGCAAAAAATGTGTAACTCAATATACATAGGCTGTGTACCTATAGCGTGGCGAGGTATGCGAACAGTGTTTAGCGCTTGCAATGAAATAACAAACCGGTTCCACACGCGCGCCGTGTCATCAGGAACGTTATCATCCCAACCTATTTTTAATAGCCATAATTGTTGTAAAAGAACTTTGACAACAATTATGACAGGACTTAACAAGCCGAGAGGGTCAAATATTTGCGAAACCTTTGATAAAATAGACCTCTTTGTAACCGCCTTGTTATTTTCAATGTTAATTTGAGAATTAAAATAAAAGTTGTCACTTGCGTTATGCCAGCCTATTCCTAAGGTTTTCGAACTAACATTTTCATCTAAACTTAAAGGTTTAAACTGACTAGACGACTGACGGTCATCATCGTGTTTAAAATTAAATATCCACTTCCTAAGTGGAAAGCAGCCCGACTGCAGCGTCTTCTGAGTTTTATCGCATAGATCTAATAATTTAATTTTATCATCTAAGCCTGTAATGAAGTCGTCGACATAAAAATCCTCTTTTATAGCTCGCGCGACATCAGGATCAGGAGATTCAGATGCTAATTGTTTCAGGCACCTAACACTTAGAAAAGGCGCGGAGGCGGTTCCATACGTCACGGTATTTAATTTAAATATACCTAATGGCTTTGAAGGATGGTCACGCCACAGAATCATCTGCAAGCTGCGCTGACCCTCATCTACTAGACATTGCCGGTACATCTTCTCCACGTCGGCGCACGCGACGTACTTATGCTGCCGGAAGCGGAGAAGAATTGCAATGAGATCACCCTGAATAGGAGGGCCAACTAGTTGCAAATCATTCAGTGACTTACCCGAGCTCGATGGTGCGCTTGCGTCAAACACCACGCGCAACTTGGTGGTGGTGCTGAGCTCGCGGAACACGCCATGATGCGGCATGAAATAACACGGGGATTCATAGGAATCTACCTGTGTCATATGGCCTAAACTAAGATACTCCTTTAAAAAGTCGGAATAAAGAATTTTATATTCAGGCGAACGCTGCAGACGTTTTTCTAGCGCAAGAAATCGACGTTCTGCTTGTGTATAAGAATCCCCCAAGGTATCAGGTGACTGATGGAGTGGAATGTGCACGCAGAATCTCCCCTCGCTACTGCGAGTAGTGTTGCGAATAAAGTGATCTTCGCATGCACGTTCTTCCTCAGTCTGTGCGTCTCTGACCTTAGACAGTTCCTCAATCTCCCAGAACAATCGAAGTTGCGTATCTAAAGAATGAATAATATTGCAATGAATTTGCGTATTTTTGCGCGTATAATTAACTATAGGCCCGGAAATAATCCAGCCTAGTTTGGTATTCTGTAGAAACGGACCACTAGACAAACGAATCTTCCCGTCTTCTAACAGATCCCAAAACCTATCTGCGCCAATTAAAATGTCAATATTTTTATAGTCTAGAAACTCCGGATCGGCTAACCGTATGTTGTCTGGAATACAGACTTGCGCGCTTAATTTACACACGGCAGGCATCGAAGCCGTAATCCTAGACAGCACATAACAATTAATGCGCGTAGTAAATGAATTATCGACGCAGGATTTGATAACGATATTACAAGCTTGCGAACAATGTACTATCGAATCACCTACGCCTCGAACTTCGTTTGTGGACTGTATTAATGATACGTTTAAGAGTTGACATAATGATTTAGAAATGAAACAGCGCTGGCTTCCATTATCAAGGAGTGCACGCGCTTTATGGTATCTACCGTGTACATCTGCTACTTCAACGACAGCTGTTGACAATAACACGGACTGCACACCTATAGATTTAATTGATTGAGTTTGCATGTGTGCCTTGTTTACTTGAATAGGGACTGCGGAGTCCGAGGCGGCTGGTGCGGCGGCGGCGGCCGCGGGGAGGTGCGCAGGCGCTTCCCTCACATTAGCATGCGACGCCTCGGTGTTCGTTGTAGTATGCAAAGTAACCGAACTATTAGCGTTATAATTGTGCAATAATGAGTTATGTTTTTGATTGCAGTGTCGACAAGGCCCAAACCTACAACTATTTACTGAGTGTCTCGAATGTAAACAATTCTCACATAAGTTGTGCTCGCGTACCAGTTTAAGCTTTGTGTCTAAGTCGCATTCGATAAACTCTTTACACGTATACAGTGGATGATTCGCGTTACATTTTGCACATGTTAACTTACCGCGTTGTTTATTTGATTTACTCGGTCCGCTAGAAACATTGCAGTGTGACACATTATGACATTTTGAGTGTTGTTTTTTGTTGTCAGTGCTTTGAGCTTCTTTGCTATGTGAACGCTGCAATGCCTCCAGCATGTCCGCTTTATTGCGCAAAAAGTTAATTAAGACGTCCACCGATAAACGCTTAGAATTATTCTCGTTTGGATTCGGGAACAATGTGCACTTATGAGACCCCCATTCTCGTTCAGTGATTTTATCTAACTTCGACACCATGATATTAATAATTAAGCTATCCCAGTAGTCTGTAGGCTCACCTAGGATCTTAAGTGCGCGTAAATTTTTCAAAATAGTGTCTATTAAGTTTCTAATCGAAGAAGGCGACTCTTTAGTAATTGCAGTTATATTTAATAATGATTTAATATGGTGATCAACTAAAAGTCCGCAATTATTATATCGGTTGAGTAACAAGTCCCATGCAACCTGATAATTTTCAGAAGAAAATTCTATAGAATGTATAACTAGTTCTGCGCTGTCTTTTAGGGATGATTTGAGATAGTGAAACTTTTGTATATTGGAAATATCTTTAGAATTATGAACTAGTGAGGTAAATGTGTCTCTGAATTCCAGCCAGTGCTCATAGGAACCGTCAAATGTAGGCATAGAGATAGTGGGTAACTTGACAGCATGTATTTGACTGTTATTATGGCTATGACATGACTTGGAGCAGTCAGCAACCTCATCAGTGTTCATCATAAATTCAGCTAGTGATATTAAACTGTAGTAACTATCTTCAAATTGTTCTCTTTGATTTAACTGTTCGCCTAATTCACTATCAGACACTCTTTCTTCTATTTTAGTTTGAATGTCGTTAAATTCAGAAAATAAAGTAGTACATCCTTGAATCCTCAACTTTAAATCAATGCGTTTTTGATTAGGAAAGTCATGATGACAATCTTTTAAAGACTCTAAATAACTGTTAAATTTGGTAAGCCTGCCCTTAATAATACCACGCTTCCTAACTAAATCGCGAACTAACTCACTACTTTCTACACTTAGCAAATTAGGAGATTTGTCACGGGATTTAACAGAGTCAATAGGCATTTTGGTGGTCAGTGAAAAGAGGAGTACTCACGGTTTATAATCGTCAGATCAATCACACACGGCACTGATGCTAGCAACGTCACCAGGTTGGTAATTGACTGGAAGTTTGATATTCCGAGAATACAATGCGGCAATTTCACTGAAATAAGAGCACAGACACACTATAGCACCAAATAGAACTCAGGAAGTGATGGAAAAGAATAAGGATTGGCCCCACCGATTGCGTATGCTTTCCGATGAAACCTTTTGCGTTTTCTTCTCAATCCGCCACGTGCAAGGGGTCACCATCCAAAGGTCGCTCGGCGATCTTGTAGATATCAATATCCCAATCGTTCGGCTCGAAGGTCCAAAATGTAGCAGCAGCGGTGAGGTTTGTGAAAACTCAGGTTTTATATATGTGATTGTGTTGAGGATTATTATAATTAAAACAACGATGCGTTAGGTTCAATGATCAAAATCTATATTCGCCATCTTACAACATTCAAGGAGAGGGGTGAGGGAACAATATTTTAAATGGAAACCAATCACGGTCGAGAGGTTACTATGACGTAGTCACGTAGCTTATGATGTCGGTTTTGCCTAGAGATGTCGCTATGTGTATATGTGGAGTCAGAGTTCACAACAATTACGCCTTCTTAAAACAATTTTGCATCAAAATGTGTAGGGTTTTTAACTGCATGTCATAAGCCTTATTTACTCTGTTAGCGTAATCAGCCCATATGTTCCCTCTACTGGGACACAGGGCTCTTCTCAGCTAGAGGGCCGTAATCCACCACGTGGGCCCAGTGAAAATGCTGGTTGCAACTTAATAGATGGCATAATCATGTCTTCGAATTTATGGTTCTAAGAAGTCCGGTTACCTCACAATGTTTTCCTTCACCGTTTTGAGAGCAGTGGTGATGATATAATTTACAAAAAACTCTCTCTGTTGAAAATAAATACATAATTACTTTATAGTAAAGTAATCAGCTACCTCGAATTACCCGAAAAAATATTTTGAACCGTGCTGTGACTGTGAACCGTGCTTGTGCGTGCCGTGTGTGTGTGTGCTGTGTGTGTGTGTGCGTGCGGGGGTGCGTTTGTGTGTGTGAACTTTTTAAATGTGGCAATGCTGCCAGACTTTTGGGCACGTATCCTGTTAACACCGATGCAGTCGAATTTTTTAATGCCTTTTGATTATTTCCCCTCCTTTTTATATATTTGTACATATTATTATTATTTTATTTAATACTTCAAGTACACAAATGTACAGAGGCGGACTTAATGCCATAGGGAATTACTTTAAGTTAGCTTTTTAATGTTATTAAGTAATCTTACTAATATTTACAAGCAACTTTCCTTTTCCTACACCACAAAAGAATTACCTACCACCACGTATCGTCGCTGGCATGACTAAAAGTCCTATCTCATTTTTTTGCCGATTTGAGTCAGGACAACTACACTCTTCCATTCGTGATTCTTTACATTTTGTTGCCTTTCAAAATGGATATATTTTGAGATCCAAATAACGTAGAGGTATGACGGTTAGTGAAAAGTGTAAAGAATCACGAACTCAAACTCAAACTCAAACTCTTGCCCTGCAGTGGGACATCACAGGCTCATAATTTAATTTAATTTAAAGGACTTTTAGTCATGCGAGCCACGGTATAATCTAATCAGTAACGATGTAGGTACTTGTACATTATTCCGGCCCTTGCGTTAAACGTTAAACTCATTAATTTCCCCTCACTAATTCACCCTTAATTAATATATTCCCTCGTACCCATTTATTTAATCAGAGGCTGTAACTCTGCTGATTATTCCTTGTTGGGTTGTGAAACAGAATTCTATGTATTAAGATAATTATTTTGAGTAGCATACGTGAGTGGACTAAAAATACTGGTATTCAGCTGCATCCGGTTAGACTGGAAGCCGACCCCAACATAGTTGGGAAAAGGCTAGGCAGACGTCGTATGACGTGAGTGGACTAAAAGTTGAATAAAAGTTCTAGGTCCTTTATTTAGTCTATGAAAGATTCCGGATTGGACAAATTCAAAATTCGGCAGATTCGCTACTTGATAATATCCCAGATTGGGCAGATCCAAGGATTCGACCGATTAGTTAAACGGCAGAAAATGAACAGTTCTGCACAAAATATACTTTTTTTTCCGGATGAGAAATCATCAAATGAGTCCCGCTCTGGGTGGAGCGGAAGGGAGTGTCAGACTCTTACTGACTAAAACCCACCAATGTTCCTTCCTTAGCCCTTTATGTTCCGGGCCAGCGGTAACCCTTTCGGACAATCCCGCTGACCCGGCAGGCTTCGGCCCTATGGGGCCGCTCCTCGATGCTGACATCTCTTTGAGGCGCGCGTGGAACACGTACGCGCCGTCCGGCACGGGCCTGGTCCTGATCGAACGGTGAGCTACCCATTACTCTCCGTCCGCACAAAATATACTTCGTGATCAATTTAAAGGATATCGTGACATAGACTTACTTCACCTGGTTGTCCAATCCGGAATCTGTCCTATACCAAATAAAGGTTCTAGGTTTGTGACTGAAATCAAGAAACTACAACATTCTCGTTAGTCGTTTCTCTCTTCGTATTATCCAACACAATAAAACAAGACCAAAACAATAAAAAAAAAAAATTGCTTTCATGCTGAAGAAAATCACTTCACCAATTGTGACGAATGTGGAGTTGTCGAGGACCTACAACATTTATTGATGGAATGTGTCCAATATGAGTCCAGTAGAAATAATTTAGTAAGGTCCCTGAATTTGAACAGAACTGATGTAGGCATGTTCCATAAAATTCTATCTCAACCATAGGCGACGATGCGAAGGGTTTGTTCAAATTCATGGCCCACGTCCTGTGAAAGTAGAATTGTTTAGGATACGATGGGACTGGCATACGCTATGCGTAAAAGCCCCTTTAAATAAATAAAGAAAAAAAAATACCTACTGTTATTTTCATTTCTCAAACAATTCCCTATTGCAATATCGCCACATGTCTTCATAGGAAAAATCCACAAAGAATAGCAACGTTTGTTCAGAATAAAGGGATCAATGCGATCTATATGTGTAGTGACACGCCAAAGAGAATCCTATTGTATACTGAACGCGAATGTAAAGTGTGAAAAGAAAATAAACAAGAGCGAGTCGGACTCACGCACCGAGGGTTCCGTACCATCATGTTTTTAATTTTTCATCGGTGAGGTCTATATTCGTTAGAGAATTCTAACACTGCGCACTGCGGTGTACAATATTGCAGTTTTATGTCAGCGCCATCTCTTGACCGATAGTGGAACTAATGTAACATTTGTTGATGATTTCTGAAAAAGTGTGCTATTTAGAGACTTCGTTTTATTTTTACTGTAATCTTTACATAAACTTCTATCACATAGAATTATTTCAGATTTTACTCTTTGCATACTTCAGAGATAAGGAAGTGGGAACAGTATTTTTTTTTAATTTTTCATCAAAAGTCGAAAACTATGCGGTCTAAAAAAAGGAAAAAATGTTTGAGAATGTACAAACTGAGCTCTTTCATATGATACCTCACATGCCCTAGTAGGCCCACTTCGAATTTTTCAGACCCCCTTTCAGTCCCTGTTGCAAGAAATGTATGTACCGTAAAATGGGGTGACATTTGAATAGCGGGGTGTCTTTGATGATTACTAATGAGTGATACTAATTACAAAAAGTAATGAGTGAACAATTTTTTTTATTTTTGTTTTTATTTCCTGTTAGGGGCTACTTTCTTATTACATACAAAAAACGGGGGCAATCAAAGCGACCCCATATCAAGTATAAAGATGATAAGCCACTTAATGTTTTTTTTCTCGGAACCTACAGGGCGTAAAAATTAAATAAATAATTTTATCAATAAAAAACCATGAGTCGCCATTACAGTTACTTACTTGTTTACTTTTTCCTGTGGCAACACTACAGCTAACAGCTGTTACAAATTTGTTCTTGTAATTTTAATGTTAAATATTTAATTTCGTTGTTTTTTAGGCCTATTTCCAACTACTCCTCAAGTAAATAGGATAATAATGTGTATATTGTGTTAGATTCAAATAGCTAGTGCAAATTAGGTGTAAATATTTCTATGTAAATCGGTGACAGTTACCGGCGTAAGTGAATTTTGCATTGTCATCTTGATATCAGGTACAATACTCTATATTTTACTTGCTATTAGTTTGTTTACGTACTACAATTTAACCAGCACTTAGTTTGTTCATTTTTAGTAAGACTTTATTGGTGCCAATGACCTTTGAACGTAAACATAACCTTGCATTGGTTTGGTGACAGAACTCCTTAGAATTACATCTAAATTTCATTTTTCCTTTTAAACTAATCATCTTCTCTACTGCTGCCACAACTACCATCTCTCTTCTAATTTCTTGTCGCTTCCTTACTAGTTTTAATCATGATTATGACTCGCAGCGCCCGTGCTCGCCTCGGAGAGTCCAAACTCAATGAGGCTTTGAGCGCCTTAAAGGCGTCAAAGGAGTCCTGTGACCAACTAATTAAGGAAATAGATGACAATGAAAAGGTGCTCTTTGATGCCCATGAAAAGAATAGGAAGTTAAAAATTGAAATGGCTCAGATATATAATCAATACACTGATGCCATAGAAGAACGGGATAGACTTCAACTTGTTGTGGACGGGTTCAGCCAGTGTAGCACAGAGTATGAACAAGCTCTTAGTCAAAAACATATATTACAACAGCAGCTACATGAGGCTCAAAGTCAAATAACACAACTTGAGACGACCAATCTTAACATCACCGCCTCGCTGAACCAAAGTCTGTACAATGAGTTGATGCCTATTGCCCCGTCAATGGTTTCTACCATAAACCCCACATACACTATGGATTTGACAGCTGATGATGAATCGAAATCATATAATTCAGTGAGGGTAGTAAGCAGTAAAAATAAACTTAAAAAATACATTAAAATTAATAAATACATTGTTAAAACACAAAAAATGGTAAAAAGACAAAAGTTCTTTATCAAAAACGTTAAATTGTATAGAGAAAGGTTGAATTTAATTAAACAATTAGACATGTATTCTTATAATTTGGAGCAGAGTACTAGGAAGTACAACATTGACACAGAGACCTTGCAATCTGAACTTGACCATCTACAGGAGAAACTTAGTTCAATGACCAACAAATATAATACCTCTGAAGACCTAATGAGGGAATATGTGTTGGCAATGAATGAGCTGGTAAACTCACAAAAAAACAACTGTGAGCATTGTCAAACACCAACCAATGTCACACCGGACCATTCATTGACAACTTGCAATACCACCTTAGTGCAGCCCTGTGTTGATTTGATAATTCCTTCTACTAATAGTTCGTATAAACAGTGTAAACAAACTTTAAATAATGATATTGTGTTATTTTGTGATGAGATCGGTAAGGACTTAGGACACTTGTTAACAGCTGAATATCCGGGACACTCAATAATAAATTACTGTATGCCTGGTTGTTCTTTGTTTCATATTATGAAAAAAATTATTAAATGTAACTTTACCCAGGATACAACTTTATTAATTTTTATGGGTAATAGGGGAAATGTAAACAAAGGAGAACTGCTCCAGTATCATAGAACATTATGCAACCTTAGTTTAAGAAAAGTTGTATTGTTTACATTCCCTTATAGTAACAGTTTGCCACAGGAAGAAAATAGCTTAAGATTTGAATTGAATATGACATTGCATAACTTGACATTTAATAATAACATGTTCCATTTAGTTGATATTAACAATTATGTTAGTAATAATTTCTATTTGACAAAAGATAGATATAACATTGTTATGTACTATCTTTCTGACTATTATAAAAGACAGATAGCTGTGTCGCTATCTTATTTTTTTTCTATTACAGCCAAAAATTTGGCTAAACAACTTGCTTCTTTTGAGCAATGCAATGACATTATAAATAATTCTGCCAATAATTTGGTCACTATTAATGACATTGCTAATAATTTAAATTAGAAATTAAGACAATAGAGGCAACCTCTAGCTATAATGTACGCAAAAAAAGCTTAAAATCAGTCAATAGTATCAACCTAGTGCATCAAAATATTCAAGGATTTATGAACAAAGAATTAGAAGTAGAATTATTTATGAATTTTAATAGTATTGACATACTTTGTATAACAGAACATTGGCTGAAAAGCCACCAGTTCTTGTTCAATTTTAATAATCACCAGGTTGGTAGTTCGTTTAGCAGAACAAATGCTATACATGGTGGCTCATTAATTTTAGTAAGTAACCAGCTCAAATTTAAAGATCGTATAGATATTGTGAGCCTATCAGTTGAGCGTACGGTTGAAATTGCCTGTGTAGAATTGGAGCACTCTATTGTATTAAGTGTGTATAGACCCCCTTCAGGATTGTATGACTGCTTTGAAAAGGTAATGGATGAAGTGTTACACAGGATTTGTAACTCAAACAAGTCCGTTATCATTTGCGGTGATTTTAATGTCAATTTATTAGAAAACTCAGGTTCTTGTAGTAAAATTTTAAGTCTGTTTCAGTCCTACAATCTTCTAAACCTATTTTTGGAGCCCACAAGAATAACCCCTACTAGTGCCACATGCCTAGATAATATATATACAGATATTATACCAAGCCACAAAGAAATTATAACTTTACTAGATTCTGATCATTGCGGGCAAAGGATTACTATTCAAAATCAAAACAAAAAAGTGGCTAAAAAGGATATCACTGTTAACCCCAAAACTGCAAGTCGCTTGGAGGCTTTTAAAGTTAAACTCATTGATAAATTACCAGTTTTGTCTATTCATGCTGATCCTAATCATCTTTATGATAATTTTTTTAATGTATACTGTAAACAATTTGATTCCACCTTTATTCCCAAGACTATTTCGGTTAATAGTAATGCATCGTTCAGTGATTGGGCTACCATTGGTATTCATAAAAGTAGAACACGGCTTTATGAACTGTACAATGAAAGGACTTATATTAACACTGATGAATTTAATTTGTATGTTAGAAATTATTCAAAATTATTTAAAAAAGTTTGTTATATGGCCAAGTCACGTTATTTGAGTTCAAGGATTAAAAACAGCAGTAATGTAATTAAAACGACTTGGAATATTATTAATAGTGAAACGGGAAGATCTAGTAACCGAAATACTGACTACAGCCTGTCTATTAATGACAACATAATAAAATCAGACACACAAGTCGCCGAGGCATTTGAAAATTTCTTTTCAGATATTCCCGTTTCAACTACTAAATCACTAAACTCATCACCTTCTGTTGCTGAGTCTTTGCTTAAAGAAAATGTTAATGGTTGCGATTCAGAATTTCATTTTGAATATATTACCTGTAGAGATATAATTAAAACCTTTCACACTTTAAATGTAAAAAAGACTGCAGATCTGTGGGGTAATTCTGTAGAAGTAGCCAAGTATATTATTGACATTGTAGCGCCTACTCTAGCTATTATCTTTAATAGTTGTATTGACAATGGGGAGTTTCCTGACCTTATGAAAAATAGTAAAATAATACCTTTGTTTAAATCAGGTAGTACATCAGACCCCACAAATTATAGACCTATTTCTGTACTACCTACCTTTAGTAAAATTTTTGAGAAATTAATTTTAGACCAAATGCAAAGATTTTTTAATAAACATAAATTATTACATAGCAAACAGTTTGGTTTTACAAGGGGTCGTTCAACTACTGATGCCGGCGTTGAACTATTAGGACATATTTATAATGCATGGGAAGATAAATGCGATGCCTTGGGCATCTTTTGTGATTTGTCCAAGGCATTCGATTGCGTTCTTCACGAAACGTTAATCAGGAAACTCCGCCACTACGGGATCCGAAACACTGCTCTGGATCTTCTTATTTCATACTTGAGTAAAAGGATTCAGAGCGTTGACGTTAATGGAAAAAGATCACCCGGATCTATAGTAACAATGGGAGTCCCACAGGGCTCAATTCTTGGTCCTTTCTTGTTTCTCATTTATATTAATGACTTGCCGTACCTCATAAAGGATCATCATGATATATTGTTGTTTGCAGATGACACTTCTCTTTTGTTTAAACTTAAACGTCAGCAGTTGGTTACTGACGATGTAAATAGCGCGATCTCGAAAGTAGTCCACTGGTTCAATGTTAATAATTTGCTTCTAAACGAGAAGAAAACCAAATGCATTAAGTTTACGCTACCCCACGTAAGGCAGGTGAAAACTAATGTGTTGATAAAGGGCGAGGAATTGAATCCTGAAGACAACACAGTATTCTTGGGCATAACTTTGGATGCTAAGCTTCAGTGGGGTCCACATATAGATAAATTGTCAAAAAAGCTAAGTTCTGCAGCATACGCTGTTAGAAAAATTCGAAATTTAACTGATATAGAGACTGCCCGTTTAGTGTACTTTAGCTATTTTCATAGTGTAATGTCGTACGGTATTCTATTGTGGGGAAATGCCGCCGATATTCAGACTATCTTTGTTTTGCAGAAGCGAGCTGTTCGATCAATTTATAAATTAAGTCCGAGACACTCTCTCAGAGACAAATTTAAAGAGATTAATGTAATGACTGTGCCTTCTCAGTACATTTATGAAAATCTTTTATATGCCCATAAAAATATAAAATTGTTTAAAAAATACAGTGATATCCATAATATAAATACTAGAAACAAACACAAATATGTTGTACCTACAACCAGGCTCAAGAAAATAGGTGGCTCGTTCAGATGCCAATGTATACGCTTTTACAATAAACTACCAAGCCACGTTCAAGATCTAAGCCTTAATAAATTCAAATCTTTCATTAAACGTAAGTTGTGCCAGAAAGCCTTTTATACCGTTAAAGATTATATTGAGGACAAAAAGGCTTGGGATTGAGCTGCTTCCAATTTCTGCATTTTGAATGATTTTTTTCTTTTTCACATTGACATTGATGAATATTTTTTTTTTAAACAATGACATTTGCTTACTTTGTAAAGTATTATATTATTTTTTCATTGTGAATGTGAAGACGATGTGGGTCTTTTTACATAGGTACTTATATATTTTTTTTTTTATTATTCTCTCTGTTCTGTTTTTTTTTTTTCATGGTCTGGCAGTTTGAGTAATTTATGTGGCCTACCCAAATGTCCTTTCTTTGGTATTGTTCGTCGAATCGTTGAGCTCCTTAAGTCTTGAGTTGAGCTGCACGATTTTTGACAAATGCGTGCACTGACTGGACAGGTCCTCTCAATCTGTGTGGTTCTTTCCTCAAAAGACCACCTCAGACATCGATCTACATGGTCTTCATATAACCTGACCAAGATTATGTCTGGACTTTAAAAGAGACTGTGACCTCTGAGTTTGTTTCGGCCTTTCTTCTCAGAGTAGTCAGATAGGAAACGCCGACTTCATCTAGTTATAAAAAACATGACTGACGTGTAAAAGTGTTTGTACAAACCTACTTACAAAAAATAAAATCATTTCATTTCATCATCATTTCATTTCATTTCATTTCAGTATTTTTTTTGTATTTTTTTATAAATAACTGAAGAAGTTACAGTCAGTTTTATTTCATGATTAATCAATGTAACCCCATTTTACCGGTACATATATTTTTATTTCTTTCTTATTTGCAAAATAGTTGGGCAAACGTCATCTAAAACTATACCAAATTTCAAGTTGATAGCATTAGTAGTTCTTGAGATAACCAGCTGTGACAGACAGACAGAAAGACAGACCGACAGAGAGACAGACAGACAGACTGACAGACCGACAGACAGACAGACAGACTGACAGACCGACAGACAGACAGACTGAGTCTCACCATAAGGGTTCCGTTTTACCATTTTGGTACGGAACCCTAAAAACGAGAGCCTTTGATCCGATATGTAGCGTTTGTTGCTAGGGAATTTAATTTAAACTTGAAAAGTATTTTTTAATACAGTTGCTCAAAAAGTGGTGTATTGCAGGGACGTATAGCGTTCGGGAAGTGGGCTATTACATACTAGTGCAAAGAGTTTTTGTGATTCATACAAATACGTATATTTCTAAAAAGAAGCTACTAATTTATTTCAATATCAGATTTAATGATCTAATTGAATGAGTCAGGTTAGGTTTCATTTCATTTCATCTCATTAAATTTTATTTTCATTTCTTAACAATAAAAAAAATATACTGAAGACTAAGCTGTATGGATAGTTCCTTTTGCCTACCAAAATGGGTGAAGAAAAAAAAACTCTGCTTATATTCTACGGTCGGCGCCATTTTCCAGAAATTTTCTTTGCGAGTTTAGTTGTTTGTTGCACAAAATGAGTAATTTCGACCCTATTTTTTTAAATTAACACCACCGGAACTCAGTATAATTGCACAAAATGCTTCGGAGAACATTTTACCGGAAAAGTCAAAAAGTCGTTACATATCCACATAGGTACGACTAATTTTTTGCGTGGAGAGAAGAGAAAAAAGCAATATTGTGTTTTTATTATTTTATTAAATTGCTTCATTTTTTCGCAACTGTATTAAAAATAGTCGTTCAGTACACTTGCGGAACCGTCATTGCAACTTGTTCCGACTGTCAACCCTCGCCTTCGGCTGCGCCTCGGCTCGGGTAGACATTTGTCGGAACTCTTTGCAATGACAGCCTTTCCGCACTTGTAATGAAATATACTATTGCAGCACTAGGATTTTTGAGTTTGGCATGCATTACGTTCAATTCAAAATAGATGGTAGACTGACGACCTCGGCGTTATTCCGGTCGGGTCCTGCTGGCAATTCTTATGTTTTAATTTTTGTCTGATCCACTAGTGCGTACAGTCACGAGCATAACTATGTATACACTTGGCTTTATTCAAAGGCGATTTTCTCCTTTATTTTTGAATGAAAATTTATATTAGTAGGAACATAGTATTTTCGAACCCATAGTTTATGTAAAGTGTCGTATTTCAACGTTGCATTCGATATTTCGTGAAAAAAAAACGCAATTTAAAGTTGCCAACTGTTGACATATTAGTGATCGTGACTGTACATACAAAAAAAAAAAACTTATTGCCTAGTGTTACTAAATAGTTTTAGGTAATCCTATGGATTTACAAGTCTATTCCTAATAGCAATCAATATATCATGTATCAGACTAAAACATAAAATTTGACCTTTGCCTACCCTTTCAAGAAATTCTGACAAGACATAGAAAACCAATCAAACTGAAATCGTTTGCTACTCAGAAACTCATAAACTGTTGAGCCGTTTTCAATACAACTCGGTTCGGTAATAAATCATGAACATAGCGTTATAAATCATAACCCTCTGCGTTTGAGGATAGTCATCAATTTAAATATGAGCGGAGTCGCGTGTTTGAAGTTATACATATACCTAATTCGGGCCACTCACAATCAAGTTCACCGTCAAGTTTGCAGCGGACTTGAAGCCGCGTCCAGTAAACTTGACGGAGTATGGCTATGGGTCAGTGTTACCAACTTTCAAAAATATTTATCCCTAAAGTTTGTGTCAAAAACCCCTAAAATCGCCTTAATTATTGAGTTGTCCCCCTAAAAAAATATAAATATAAATTCATAATGATTTAAAAATAATATGCTGTAATATGTTTCAAGTCTTTTTATTATAAGTTATTTAATAAATAAAATATTTCGTCTTCATCTGAAGATTCAGATTTTTTTAAATCATACCTACATGTTGACAATTAACAATTTTATTGTAAGTTTAACATTTTATTGGATGGATTAAGCCAGTGGCGCCAGTATTGCCGCCAGTCACCACAGAGTGGTTGTAGAATTACGTACTAGATGTCGTTATAAGTCGCTAGGTCAAGAAATAAGTATTAATATTACCTTTTTTTTTTTTTTTTTATTTAGCCTATACTGTCCCACTGCTGGGCAAAGGCCTCCCCCAAGTCCTTCCAGGAACTCTTTTCCTGCGCCGCCTCGAACCAGCCCTCGCGGTACGCGTCCAGGTCATCTCGCCACCGCTTTCTGGGTCGACCTCGGCGGCGCCGTCCATCTTCAGGCACCCATTGTGTGGAAACTTTTGCCCAGCGGTAATCCTGCATGCGGCTGATGTGACCCGCCCAATCCCACTTGAGCCTGGCAGCCTTCTTGCCTACGTCTATTATACCCGTTTTGGAACGCAGCATGGTGTTCCGAATTTTGTCCTGTCTTTTTACACCCAGGATGCTGCGCTCCATCGCTCTTTGACAAACGCCAAGGCGGAACTTTTGCGACTCGGTGAGCGACCAGGTCTGAGCACCATAGGTCAGGTGACAATATTACCTATCAATTTAAAAATATTAAAGGGTCAAAAATCCCTGAAAAAACCCCTAAAAATTTCAGACCACTAAAAAAATCCCACCTCACTTATTTACCCCCTAAATCTGGGGGGAAAACCCCTAAGTTGGCAACACTGCTATGGGTATGCGTGATAGGTCGACTTATCGAGTGGGCCGCATATCGGCGAAGGATAGCCTGTATTAGAAGTGGTGATCGTACCAGCAACTTCAGTATCATGAGGATTGAGCCGGAATATAGCAGTTTGTCATGGACGTGGTACGACATGACGAACATCATTCATCATTCCCCTGACATCAGACGACAGCCGCCACGCAACCATCGACGCGGCGGCGTTCTGCTAGAGTGACAGTCACCAGCCAGTGTCATTCTTATCCGACCTTTTCGGTGATGTCAGTAACTTTATAACAAAACTGACAGCGACACTTGCTGCGCCGTCACATATGTACAGTCAACAAAGGAGTTAAGTATACAGGAGCGTCGGATATTGTTGAAGTTTACTAAGAAACCGATGGATATTCTCGAATAAAATTTTAGTTTATTAATATAAAACAAACAGCTCATTTATTAAATTAAATTTCAGTCCAGAACATAATAGATATCTGAGGTCATCGGAAAACCTGAGACTAGAGATGCCGATGCATTCCACCAGTTTCTTTGATAAATCTTTTACTGTTCAAGCAGTACGGTTATGGAATGACTTGCCCGTGTCGGTAAGGCGTGCTCAATCTTTGTCCACTTTTAAAATTATGATAAAAAGCACTTCCTCTCTCCTTAAACGTCATCATCATAATTTATTTGCTCCTGTTTCATGTTTGTTATTATATGTATATATTTATTTAGATTAGTATAATATACGTTATGTATGTTTTATTGTATTATGTAATAGGTACACCACAGACTACCTACAGTATTTGTCTGTCCTTCCCCTTTTTAATCCATCCAAAGGTTGTCTTTAAAAGATCGCTTTTAGCGATAAGACCGCCCATTGTGTCACCCTATGTACAGTTTCTATTTTTATGTCTGTAATCTATTTGGTGTACATAATAAAGAGTATTTCTATTCTATTCTATTCTAACTATATCCGACGCTCCTGTATACTTAACTCCTTTGTTGACTGTACATACATCATCTGCCTAGCCTTTTCCCAACTATGTTGGGGTCGGCTTCCAGTCTAACCGGATGCAGCTGAATACCAGTATTTTACAGCGAGCGACTTTTACACTGACCTCCACAACCCAGTTACTGGGTAATACGATACCCCTTGGAAAGACTGGTTGTCAGATTTTCGGGCTTCTGACAACCCGTAACGACTGTCAAAGATCCACGAATGACAGCCGGGACCAACGGCTTAACGTGCTTTCCGAGGCACGGAGGGGTCACGGTATGTAAAGCTGGTCACTCATCCACAGACCAACCGCGGCAAGCGTAGCTTAACCTGATCGATCGACCTGTGCGGCTGTTATTATTTAGCCACGGGCCCCTCACACATAAGTAATACACACATATCGGGGTAACCATATTCAATCTGTACTAGAAATTGGCTTTGCTTCATCAAACATAAATCGTTTCCAACACAAGCAAAACCACACACCAAACTAAACTAAACTAGTGTTATTCATTCAAAATCGTGCCTGGTACAGTCGCCGCTGATTTATAAGTGATAGTTGCAGACGAAAATAAAATTTGATGAGCTGTATTCCGTTTACAAGGCTGAACTTTGTTTGAAAATTTTAATAGATTTATTCAACATGTTTTTTGATGTAGTAAGTAATTGCTGAGGGGTCCGTGGCTAAATAATAACAGCCGCATAGGTCGATCGATCAGGTTAAGTTACGCTTGCCGCGGTTAGTCTGTGGATGGGTGACCATCTTTGCATACCGTGACCCCTCCGTGCCTCGGAAAGCACGTTAAGCCGTTGGTCCCGGATCTCATTTGTGGATCTTTGACAGTCGTTACGGGTAGTCAAAAGCCCGAAAGTCTGACTACCAGTCTTAACAAGGGGTATCGTATTACCCAGTAACTGGGTTGTGGAGGTCAGATAGGCAGTCGCTCCATGTAAAATACTAGGATTCAGCTGCATCCGGTTAGACTGGAAGCCGACCCCAACATAGGAAAAGGCTAGGCAGATGATAAGAAATTGCTGATAATACAGGCTTTTTAAGTCATATAGGTTAAGCGATGGAAATACGCAAAGGGCATAACATTTCTTTGCTTTTCAAGACATTAACTAACCAGTGCTATTCTGCAAAGTTCACAGCTCAGCGCACACAATTCGAAAGCGAACTCATTTGTTTTTAAAATGTCATCGCCGAATCACGAGACACCATTCAAACTTCGAAGTAGTGTTAACGTCAATAATTCAAAGTCAAACTCACGACTTCTCGACTTCTATTCTTATCAGCTAGACGGCTAGACTATTGTCACTTTTAAACTAATTGTATTAACCTGTTTGGAATGTGTTTTATCTAGAACCTTCTTAGAAAACCTTTAACAAATTATCTACACAATAGCGTAAGATTAATTCAAAGTATTTGAAGCGTAAACTTTTGTAATCTGATTTTATAATCAGATTACAAAAGTCAAAGTCTGGAGTTATCTGTAAACTAAGTTGTAGGGAAATTAGGTAATATAATGTAATGAAAGGCATTATGATCTAAAAGCCTTAATCATAGACTTAGGTCAAAAACCTGCAAGGATATGGGTGCTGTCATAATTACAGACACATGAGACAGATTTCAGATTTTCTCTAATGCCTGGGCCACGAAAATAACGCCACGCTTGAGGCGTCAATTCGCTACAAGCGTCATTTCTAAGCGTCAAAAGCAAGGCCACGAACTTCAAGTATTCGCCTGTAGCGTGTACGTCGGTGGGGGGATGAATCAGTTCAGTACAGAAAAAGGTTACATGTTCTGTGAGTACAGAGTGAGCACGCGTCGACATTACAAGTGAAAATGTCGCTGTCAAATTTTCTCATACAATTGTTTTCGAAGCTCATAAAAAACGCGCGTCGGATCATCCAACGCTCGTGCAAATTCGCTCGTAGCAAATTCCGCTGCTGCTTGCAGCGCTACTTCGTGGCCTTGTAGATAATAGTCAATACATTTGTTTTTGACGCTCGACGCTGACGCTTGCAGCGCAAAGCGAATTCGCTTGGAGCGTCGCATTTCGAGGCCCTCGGGTTAGAGATGACAACGCATCTGCAATGACTCTGGTATTGCAGATGTCCATAGGCGACAGTCACTGCTTACCATCAGTTGAACCGTCGCCGCGTCGGCTTGTTTGCTATCTAATAACATAAAAAATTTATCCCAGAGAGACAGCTGAAATATCCGTGCAATTACACCGGCACCCTTCAAACTGGAACACAGCAGCTTGGTTCAGAAACATGTCATCATCATCTGCCTAGCCTTTTCCCAACTATTTTAGGGTCGGCTTCCAGTCTAACCGGATGCAGCTGAATACCAGTATTTTACATGGAGCGTCTGCCTATCTGACCTCCACAACCCAGTTACTGGGTAATACGATAACCCTTGGTAAGACTGGTTATCAGACTTTCGGGCTTCTGACTACCCGTTACGACTGTCAAAGATCCATGAATGACAGCCGGGACCAACGGCTTAAGGTGCTTTCCGAGGCACGGAGGGGTCTCGGTATGTAAAGATGGTCACCCATCCACAGACCAACCGCGGCCAGCGTAGCTTAACCTGATCGATCGACCTGTGCGGCTGTTATTATTTAGCTATGGGAAATTCAGAAATATGTATACAATGGTGGTAACACTTATCCGGACGAGCGACGGAGACCTCTACTACCATCTGCCGACCTCTAGGCTTAACATGCGTGATTTTACATGCCTGTTGACATTACTTGCAGCACTTCTGAGTAAGATCTTTAATTTTCCACGGTTGTAAACACAAAGAAATAAAATCTTAATGTCAGTAGCAACATGTAAAAAGGTTTATGAGGTTACATAAAAGTTACCTTCTACAGATTCCCTGTGGAAACCATGTGGGGATCATCAATAAACCCTGTACGTATATATATTTTGTGGCTGAGGATCCTTCAGGAATAAAAACAAAAGAAAAAGCGGATCAAACCGGAATGAGAAAGTTTATAGTGGATAAGACCGAGATTAAAACAGAAGAAGAACTAGCAGAGGATCGAGAAGGGGGGGTTCAGTGGATCATACCGGAATAACTCTCAAAATTGTATATGACTGTATACCTTCATATTTAACAAGAAAAATGTAATGCTACGTTCACACGCGCGCGTTCAACTCGACATTCAACGTGCACATTCACATTCACGAGCGTGTAAACGGTACGCCCGAGCCCGTAAACGCGCCTGTGAACGTGAATGCCGCGAACCGGGCGTGCTGACTGACACGACGGCGTGCGTGTGAACAGCTTGAATTTTCGCCGACCTGGGGCGGGCTGCACGCCGCGCAGCCCGCCAGGCAGCCCGCCGGGCTGCACGGCGTGCATGTGAACATAGCATTATTCTTTAAACATCACTTCGAAATTCGAACGGTGTCTTGTTGTGAATCCGCGATGATCACACTAATATTATAATGCTATGTTCACATGCACGCCGTGCAGCCCGGCGGGCTGCCTGGCGGGCTGCGCGGCATGCAGCCCGCCCCAGGTCGGCGAAAATTCAAGCTGTTCACACGCACGCCGTCGTGTCAGTCAGCACGCCCGGTTCGCGGCATTCACGTTCACAGGCGCGTTTACGGGCTCGGGCGTACCGTTTACACGCTCGTGAATGTGAATGTGCACGTTGAATGTCGAGTTGAACGCGCGCGTGTGAACATAGCATAAAGGCGAAAGTTTGTGAGAATGGGGGTGTGTTGGGGTGTGTGTGTGTGTTTAAATGTTTATTACTTCTTCACGCTCAAACGACTGGACCAATTTTGATAAAATTTTGTATGGAGGTAGCTGACACTCCGGATTAACATATGGGCTACTTTTTATTCCGATATTCCCACGGGATCGACATTCACGCGGGTGAAACCGCGGACCGCAGCTAGTTTACTCTAAAAACAAATGAGTTCGCTTTCGAATTGTGTGCGCTCATTTGAGTGAGGTGCCAAGTGAACTTTACAGGATAGAGCACTACCATTACCAACTGATATTTTTGCAGTTCAAAAAAGGTTTCATATTTATGTTTTGTTTTGTCACAATCCTAAGAAAATACAAACTGTATTTTTATAAACATTATTTCTTTTATACATTCCAATGATATTCTAATCGTAAAAAAATATTCCGTACGAAACGTACCCGTCCCAAATCAATATTTTTCCGTAACACAAGCATTTTTCCTTTCTTATTTAGCTTTGAAAGCATAGAGCAATCAACAAAACCGTACGAGTTTTCAGTATTCACGTTTGAGTGGTCTGGTCTGGTTTTTAGGGTTCCGTACCAAAATGGTAAAACGGAACCCTTAGGGTGAGACTCAGTCTGTCTGTCTGTCTGTCACAGCTGGATAGTTTTAGATGACGTTTGCCCAACGATTTTGCAAATTTTATGACAGTAAATAAAAATATAAGTTTTTTTTTTTGCAACAGGGACTGAAAAGTGGTCTGAAAAATTCAAAGTGGGGCTAACGAATCATTGTGATGAGCGTTTGCATGTCAAAGAAAAATCAAATGGCGCGAAAACAAATGAATCACTAAATTCAAAACACAAATATGCAAGTCTAAATTTGAATTGAATTTGAATTTGGAATTTCTAACCAAACGCCAGATATTTGAGAGTAAAGTGGCCAGCAGGGCTAACATGCGCAAGTCGACATAGCTCATAAACGAGATGACAAAATTTGTCGTTCTCGATTCGTTTGTCACTTTTCCTAACATGCGCACCACGCTCGAGAAGATATCTCGTCGTGACTTCGCCTTCTCGACGCGAGATAACCGATGTTGCTATTGCATGAAAACATACCATAATATAATTTAGTAACGCCGGTTTCATTCATTTCATTCGGTCTATTATTGGTGGGAATTGCGTGAACGCTGCCATATTTGTGAACGCGACGATACAATTGTCTCTTTGACATTTTGGTCAATTCAAAATTGGTTTTTGTTTGTTGTGGTACTTGTGGTTCGCGCCAAATATTTTCAAAACAATTTGAAATTGTGGAATTGTTACAAAGTAGATGGCTTTGGCATCAAAGAAATTGTAAGTATTAGTTACAAATCCCGTCACAGATGCATATTAGTTTAGGATGGTATTTAAAAGTACTTCAATTTATTCCCATTTCATTTACCTAATTTTGCCTGTGTTCCACCAAATATACTGAATGTGCACCAAAATATGTTCATTAAAATATGTCATAACGAGCATCTATTTAACAACTGTTGCAAATTTGTAAAAATAGTAATACACCTAATTTTAAAAACAAGCATTTATTTTTTTAAATAACAATTTTTTTTTTTTTAAATAATCTCTTTTTCCATATTTTTTTTCTTTAAAATTTAGTCGTTTCTGGCACTCGCCGGCCGCTGCCGCGGCACCGCTCGCTTCGCTCGCTCGGCTCGTGCGTAGGAGGTCACAGTTTTAACCTAACCTAAGCATTTTTTTTTAAATAATTAACCTCGTAACTAATTCGGTTCTCGATAATGTCCATTTCAAAAAAATTAAAATAGTAAGTTACAAATATTTTGTAATATTTGGTGCACGATCAGTATTTTTCGGGGAAGAATAATATTTTAGAAATGCATACATAGATGTACCTTTAGATTTTTGGTGAACACAAAAATATTATCCATTAGTTTATTAGCACCTCTATATTCAATGTTGTATAGATTGACTTACAAAACAAACCGTGTGAAGAATAGACTTTTCTACGAGTTATAAGATTATGTATTCATAATATCATGTTACATTAATAATCTCGATGAAATGTACTAACTGTAATGTAGAACATAAACACACTATGCCATACATAAATCTACATTGAATGTTGACTATTCATCAAGTACAACATTCTGTCATTGCTGTGAAACATTATTCGTAATACCAACGAAAGTTATCTTGTCATGTGTGTACTGTACAATAATATCATATCATATATTGCATTCATGTAGTTTACAAGTTGTTACAAATAAATAGGTTTCATAAATAATAATAAATAGGTTTTGTAATTCGCCAGAGGGACTGGAACTCGTTATCCCGTAAGTCGAATGGGTTGCAGACATCGCGAATGACCTTCCTCTGTATTTTTCTAGCTTCCCTCCCTCTCCGCATACACAGTTAATAGATAATTATAGTACGGCACCGCCATTATACTTAAATTGTTTAAGTTCACAGACAGAATTCTGTTACCCCTTTTCAGTTTTTTCTGTTTGTCGCGGTATCTCGTCTACGAAAACCATCGACGAGAAACTTGTCATAGGAAAATGTCAAAATTCGACAACATTTAGCGCGCATGTTAGAGCCTGACGACAAAAACAGGTTTGACAGAACGACATGACTTCTATGTCAGAACGACACGACCTAAAAGTGTCGCCATGTTAGCTCCCATCGAAAAACAGTCATATGTCGTCTCAGCACGAGATAATGCGTCGACAAAATCTTGTCGACTTGCGCATGTTAGCCCTGCAGGTCGACAAAATGGCATTTTCATAAATGTAATGACATAATTATAACCCAGATGTGTTTATAATTCCGATCCAGCCTATCCCTTGCAGCCCTCTCCCAGGGACGCTCTAAGCCGAGGTCCGTACCCCACAGGGGGTGCCCTTAGCGTGTAGTCACTTAGTTTTTAAACCCTTTTTGGCTGGAGGCCTTAATTATTGAGGCATCCACAGGCAAGCTCGGTTAAGCAGAAGAGAACCTCATAAATTAAACTGCGAGATGTCATTAATACAAAATAAAAAAAAACCAGTTGTGTTTATAGATTTTTTCAGTTATCCGCACGTGCGCCTACCGTAAGCATCTGAGAGTAATGTCGTGTACAGTGGTGTTATCCATTTATTTACATAAGATAACATTTACATAATTTATGTTAACACTAGCTTCTGCCCGTCCCGTCGCGTCGCAACACTTCGTATTCGCTTACCGTTCACTCTGAGTTTTTTTCTTTTTGCTCGGCTCCTAAGGGTCATAGCGTGATGTTAAATAGCCTATAGCCTTCCTCAAGAATTGGGCTATCAAATGCAAAAAGAATTCATATCTGACCGGTAGTTAAAGAGATTTCAAACAAACAAACTCTTCAGCCTTATTATTAGTATAGATAAAAAACTCTATGGCCCATAACTCCTTAATAGGTACCAACTCTTAACATCTTACACACGTGATAACTTTTAAACGAAATATCCGATTGAGATGAAACAAAAAGTATTTTACTTCTTCATAAATAATCTTGATAACATAATGCTTAATTTCGATAAAGATTAATATTACGATACATATTTAACGTAGTTTTTTTTTCTTCAGACGATTTAATAATTATTTTGAACACAAAATCGGTTATTGTGATTAAACCATGATAGCTAGACATATGTTCTCGCGGACTTTTTTGTAGGTCTTAATGGGCTCTACAAACCCGTAGTACATTATTTTGTTCTATTGTCAATAGTTTTTGCTGCGCACGCAAAAATAGGTTTTCGATTTTACACCTTGTGTTACAAAATAGCAATTTTATTACGGATCCCTAATTTTGAAGAAAAAAATATAGCCTATAGCCTTCCTCGATAAATGGACTACCCAACACTAAAATAATCATTCAAATCGGACCAGTGGTTCCAGAGATTAGCGCGTTCAAACAAACAAACAAACAAACTCTGCAGCTTTATAATATTAGTATAGATTTAAAATAATAATATGTACAAGTATATGGCATCAAAAAATTCGTCACCAAAGGCACTTTTGAACGTCAAAAATTACAACAAAATAGAATTGAATCTAGTCGTCCATTCAAAAAGATAGTTTTATATTTCCTTCTCACTTAATTAACTTCCAATAACCAGGATAGCTTTGGAAATGTTTTGACCTAGATTGGTGTAAGCTAACAAAAAGCCAAGAGTAGTTCACATTCATAAAAATATAATCATTTAAAAAATCTTTACGTGTACGCCGTCATAAACTAACGCAACCTAAAATACGCCGCAATGACAACTGGATAAAACTCACGTAACATAAAACTGTGACAGCAAGCCCCTCAGTATTTATTTTTTTGTAATTTTGTCTATGGGAGTATTGCTTGCGTTCCATTTTCTTTAGTCGAGTGGTTAGATGTAGTACATGTGTGCCAAAAACCGTGAGTTCGTAGCAGCATTACGAAATTAGTTATCTGTAGTTGAAAATCATAAAAAAAACAAATGACGGCGATGACGGGTGCGTAATAGGATACTCGCGTGATATAAATGTTATTGTTTATATAAACTTTGAAACTACAATGGTATGTATTATATGTCATTCGATTCGGTATGAATGGGGCTATTTTTAGGTAAATAAAAAAATAGGGTCATCGCTTTCGATTTTGAATGTAAATTACTTTAATTTTTAATTTTCGTAATGTAAACAAACATTAAAAATAAGCAATTATTAAAAAAAATCAAAGTCTCTTAAAGTTACGAAACAAGTTTTGTAATCTACCCTGGTCTATCCACTTGAAGAAACAGCCATTAGTTTAACAGCGGTCCATAGATTTTTTTTCTGTACGAGTCGTGTATAAGTGGCGAGGGCGCCCCGCGGCCCAAAATAAAAAATGTATGGGGACATAACAATGGGGCATTGTTATGTCCCCATACATTTTTTATTTGCGCGCGGGAAATGTTTATGTGAGTGGGTCACCATCGTTTCAAAATCATGTCCCAATTTCCCACTTAATTCAGTATCTCCGTAACACCACCTGAAGTGTTTATTATCACTACCCTGATATAAATTATGTTTGCAAACTACCCAGAATCGCGCTCAGCACTAAACAGTGTTGCCAGACTCTCGAGGGACAGATTTAGATAATGGCCTCTTGGAGAATCAAATGGAGAAATAATTTGGGATTTCTAGCTTTAGTAATGTTTAGGATTTTGGTTTGGTAGATAATAGTAATAACCTATTTGTTCTGCCAAAGAGCGTTGCTGTATTGTGACTGGGATTGGGTGCCAGTGTAATTACAAACAAGTGATACATTTCAACTATGTCTCTCCATAGAAAAGTTGTTTCATTTCCAATTGTTTTGAACCTTTTGACCGCCACACGTCAAAAAATCAAAGACGTGTCCGGCGTCAAAGTCTGTCGTCATGTTGTCGAACCGTGTTGAGGCTTGTACACACAGGCGCGACGCGACAGTGCGACGCGATTCTGCGATATATATCCATAGAACAATTTCTATGGAAACGCGCGCGACACTTCACACAGGGGCGACTTGTCGCGCCGCGACGGTGTCGCGGCGCGACGAGTAGCGCGACACCGTGTAGCCGCGATATCGCCGCGACACCATACTAAATGTTCATTTTGTATGGTGTCGCGGCGATATCGCGGCTACACGGTGTAGCGCTTGTGTGAAAGGTGTTGCGGCGCGATAATATCGCAGAATCGCCAGGCGACACGTCGCGCGACAAGTCGCGCCGGTGTGTAAGAGCCTTTGTGCTGGGCACATTTTGGTTTGTCATCTATACATGACTGTGGCGGTCAAAAGGTTAAACAATACCGCAAAGTGAAATTACAAAGTCAAACTTCCCTTTAAAATGTTTTTTTAGGCTATTTTAGTTAATGAAATTGATAATAAAACAAGCAAGCCGATTGATATTAAAACACAACAACTCCCATAAACATTTTAAAATTATCATATGAAAACATAACCGAACTCGTCACATTGTATTTTAACTTTTTGATGAATTAACTTATTATTATTAAACAACACGAGAAAAACATTAATTTAATATTCTGACATGAGAAACCACTTCTGTGCCCGCCAGTACTACCATATTTATGCTCGGAGTTGAATTAATCACGCTCAGTAAACATTGGGGTGAGCAGAGTTATATAAATATGTGCACACGTTTTATTTACAAGGATTTTACATTAAAGAATAGCCTGTAGGAAAAAGGATTTAAAAAACCGGCCAAGAGAGAGTCGGACTCGCGCACCGAGGGTTCCGTACAAATTTGAAGGTATGTATGTAAATAGTTTATCATGTTTTTTTTAATGTAACTCAAATTTACTGTTTTCTGATTTTTTTCCTATACTTGTGCTATAATTATGATCTTGCTTCTTGCCAAATTTCATGATTCTAGGTCAACTGGAAGTACCCTATACATTTTGATTCCCTTGAGAGTGTCAAAATATACGTTTTTTGCGGCTTAGACGGCCGTATCTTTTTTTACGTTAACTTAGACGTTTGATTTTTTCACAGCTTTAAGAAACTGTAGACCTGAGTATATGGTTTTAATTTCAACTCGATACCTCCACGCGTTCCCGAGATAAAGGGTCTTGACAGACGGACAGACGGACGGACAACAAAGTGATCCTATAAGGGTTCCGTTTTTTCCTTTTGAGGTACAGAACCCTAAAAATTACGTTATTATGAAAATTATGTACAGTCAACAAAAGAGATAAGTATGCAGGATCTTCGGATATAGTTGAAGTTTAGTAAGAAACCGATATGGATGTTGTCGACTGAAATTTGATTTCATAAATGAGCTGTTTGTTTTCTATTGATAAAATTCAATTTTATTCGAGAACATTGATCATCGGTTTCTTACTAAACCTCAACTATATCCGACGATCCTGCATACTTATCTCTTTTGTTGACTGTACTTACCTTTATAAAACAAAATGTGTTTTAGAAAAATCCGTGGTGATAAAAACAAAATAATCACATCTGCTTCTGAAAAGCTTTTGTAGCTTTTTCATTCGACGTGACGTGACAATGCTGCCAGTCTTCTGACCACGTTTCCGGATGACAGCAATACTATGAAGGAGTACTTTGACGTATAAATGTCGTTTTCTTTTTGTATGTTTGTGAGCCCGACCTGAGAATTGAACCCAGAACCTCACTCTCAGCAGTCGCATTTTCTACGTCTACATCAACGAGACAGACCAAAAAACGCTTTTGAGTAACTAATGGTAATTCCCTTGTTCACAAACTAAACTAAATTTAAGTTCAGTGCATCTTTTTCTTTCTATTTCATTAAGACAAGGACAGAAGATACATATTAGTTTAGTCCTGTCAAATTAAGATACTCCATGGACAAGTTTAGACGTGATAAAAAAATTTGTTACTAAAAATACGTCAATTTACGTCAGGCGCTGACTAATTTGACAGGCAACTATTATATAAAAATTAGTTTAGTCCTGTCAAATTAGTCAGTAAAATAGTTATTTAATTAGGAAAAGGACAGAAGATAGCATCTGTCCTTTTCTTAATGAAATAGAAAGAAAAAGATGCACTGAACTTAAATTTAGTTTAGTTTGTGAACAAGGGAATCGGCCAATAACGAGCTATTTAGTGAATACACAGTTCCTGAACAATAGTTCACTCCCAAAATAGACTCCAAGATATCAAAACTACACACTATTAGGAATATATCAAAACATAACCAAACATTCCATCCATTACATCTTATTGACTTTGCCATAACTGAAGACTTTCATTTGGGAGAACAAACATCAAGACAATGCAAACGGCTTTCAATCCTAAAATAATAGTTCTAAGGACTAATTTCAACAATCCAAATCTGTGGTGTTATTCTGTGAAGTTCACTGATCTCCTCACTCAAGTGAGCGCACACAATTCGAAAGCGAACACATTTGTTTTTAACTGACTTCCAAAAAGGAGGAGGTTATATGTTCGACTTTATATATGTTTTTTTTTTTAAGTAAATCCTCGCGGATTCACAACGAGACACCCTTGCAATGTCGAATTTTCACTTTTTAGTTGTCACAAAATCAATTAATACACACGTTGAAGAATTGAAGACACTGACTAGAAGAATCATCAAACTTCGCATAGAAATGCCGGGGATGCAGTACATATGCATATACCTTCGTACGTTGATTAAAATATGACGAAACGAAAACGAAATAGTCATTCAGTAGGATTACTTGGTCTTAGAGAGTTGTGTTGATGACTTTAATGATTATAATTCTGTAAATACATATTTGGTACGGTCGCGAATCATATTTTAATCAACGTACAACTTAATACTGAGCAGTAAATTGCAAAAAATGTTAAAAAAAATTAATTTCGCGGGCTACTTTGGCGCTTTCGCCATAAGTATGCCTCTGTAGACTCTCTTACAAAAACGTATTCAAATACTATAATATGTTCAATGATAAGTGTATAACTGACGTATTTACGTGGCCATCGAGTGCCTTCCTGTTTTGATAAGTACCTGAAACAAAAAACATAAAATATTATTAATACTATATACAGAGGTAGGTACCTAATATACCTAAAAAAAAAGAAAAAAAAAGATGAAAAAAGATAAAGAAAAAGATAAAGATATTATCTTTCTCGTGAAAGTTGTATGCTTCCAGCCAGTACTTGTATCGATGGTAGATTCAATTTTAAGATAATCTAAATGTCGAGTGGTGAAGGGAGATAGGCGACGTTCCGTGAGCCCAGTCGCTATTTATATGATTTCCTCTGGGAGAGAAAATCGCGGTTAGTAAGCTCCTAAAATGTGCCATCCTTCATAGTTCTAGAGCAGCCGGTCGATTCTGTAAAAATCTCACCGTGAAAACTTAGGTGAAGTGAGTTTGTTTTTGCTAGGAATTGACACTATTGACAGCTCACTCCACGCTCACTTCACCTAAGTTTTCACGGTGAGATTTTTACAGAATAGCACCGCTGTAGTGTCATTCTCTAAACACCTCTTCGAAATTAGAACGGTGTCTCGTTGTGAATCCGCCATGATTTACTTTAAAAACAAATGAGTTCGCTTTCGAACTGTCTGCGCTCACTTGAGGGAGGTGAGCAGTGAACTTTACAGAATAGCATTACTGATTTATGAAAAGTGCAATGGTTATAGACTCCTAGGTGGTCCATTCTAAGATGGACATGGTTCTTAAAAAATATCATTATTGTTCATAAAAAAATAAAAAAGTAGTTTTTTTTTTCGTTATAGAAAAAAAAAAAAGTAGTTAAAAGTAGTACTTTGTAGGTATGTAAATAGTTTATCACGGGATTTTTTTTTAAATGTAGACCTGTAAACCTACAAATTTATGGTTTTCGGATTTTTTCCTTTACTTGTGCTACATGATCTTGCTTCTTGCCAAATTTCATGATTCTAGGTCAACAGGAAGTACCCTATAAATTTTGATTCCCTTGAGAGTGTCAAAATATACGTTTTTTTGCGGCATAAACGACCGTATCTATTTTTTACGTTAACTTAGGTGTTTAATTTTTTCACAGCTTCAAGGGACTGTAGAACTAAGTATATGGTTTTAATTTCAACTCGATACCTCTACGCGTTCCCAAGATAAAGGGTCTTGACAGACAGACGGACGGACGGACAACAGAGTGAGGAAAAAACGGAACCCTTATAGGTTCCGTTGTTTCCTTTTGAGGTACGGAACCCTAAAAATACGCCTAATAATTGCAACATACTGTATTACCCAAATAATATCGTGTGTGGTATGTGTTAGATTTGTCTACAGAACAACACCACATGAAATCTAAAATCGGTATTGAAATTCCCTAGGTCTATAGGTAGGTAGGTACATAGTTAGGTATATAGGTAGGTACATAGGTATTACTCGTATAGTTGCTCCCGAGTGTGCAGGTATGAACATAGCGAAATCGTTCTCATCGAAATTATGTAAATTGTTCCATGTACCAGGAACGCTACACACAGCTCAAGATTTCATGAAATATTCATTATTTCAATCTGAATAGTTTTCAGCTGAAACGATGTCACACGTATGTGAGGTAATTTATTTCGTGAATAATATACTGAACTTTATACATATACTGTTTAATAATTGACCTACTTCAAGCCCCGGAAAGCACGTTAAGCCACTGGTCCCCCGGCCACCGTAGGCGCGGGCCTGCGGGCTGTGAGTAATGGGTAACTCACCGTCCGATCAGGACCAGGCCCGTGCCGGACGGCGCGTACGTGTTCCACGCGCGCCTCAAAGAGATGTCAGCATCAGCGAAGGGGCCCGTTAGGGCCGAAGCCTGCCGGGTCAGAGGGATTGTCCGAAAGGGTTACCGCTGGCCCGGAACATAAAGGGCTAAGGAAGGAACACGGGTGGGTTTTAGTCAGCAAGAGTCTGACACTCCCTTCCGCTCCACCCAGAGCGGGAGGGGTCATTTGAGAATTTCCCATCCAAAATAAAAAAAAAAGCCACTGCTCCCGGCTGTCATTCCTAGATCTTAGACAGTCGTTACGTATTTCAGAAGATCGCGGGTAAGAACTGTTTGAAACTCGCCCTGACCCGTAGACAGAGTAAACTATAGACTGCTGCTTATCTTCTTTTTCATTCGCACAAGAAAAAGAGAAATATATTAACGTCACTAGCAAAGAAAAGAGACAGAGTAAGAGTATTTCTGTCCCTTACCGCGTGTCGGCTAAGCACATCAATGTGCACAACAAGTTTGACGTTTATGATTGAAATAATAAAACTTATGAATGAAATAATAAAAACTACTCCGCGATTAAACGGAAAATAAGATCTTTTTCGTGCATAATTCAATAATAGTACATTTGCGCAACTGTGAAAATGGTAAGGTGCAGTGTAATAAACTGTAAAAATGATAGTAGGATGAAGATTGCCGGAATTTTTTGTCCCTTTCGGTGACACGGATACCATGAGTCTATAGATTACTCTGTCTACGCCCTGACCAGAAAGTGCCTTTTCATACGTCCCAGCAACCGGGTAGCCGGTGCCGGGTACCCGGCGGCAAAGTGTATAGCAATGTACATACAGACGCCAGCACAGCAAGCTACTACAATCTGTTAAATTTCTCTAATAGATTTTCAACTTTATCGCTAAAGCGTAAGGTTCAAAGTTAATTGGGAAAATTTGACAGTTTCGGGTGGCTTGATGTACTGGCGTCTTGACTTTGACTTTGAAACACAAACAAATAACCAAATTAATAGAAACTAAACTTCTTAGTGCAGTAATTACTTTAAGGTATACTTTTTGGGCTACGAGTTTGGGAAAAAAGAATGGGTATCATTTAAGCTATCACCAATTTAATTAGTTTTGTGTTTCTTAAATAATAGGGTTTGTCCTCCAAATAGTAGATCTGTCACCAAAATGTAGTCACCAAACAATGCAAAATCAATTCCACAATAAATCACCTAAAATCCTGAGATATAAGGTCTATAATAATTTTTTTTAAAAATAATCTCTTTTTCCATATTTTTTTTCTTTAAAATTTAGTCGTTTCTGGCACTCGCCGGCCGCTGCCGCGGCACCGCTCGCTTCGCTCGCTCGGCTCGTGCGTAGGAGGTCACAGTTTTAACCTAACCTAACCTAAGCATTTTTTTTTAAATAATTAACCTCGTAACTAATTCGGTTCTCGATAATGTCCATTTCAAGTAACAAAACTGTTATTATAAGAACGAAGTTTATATTCATGTAATGCAATATAATTTTATTGGTTATCGATCTCTTATTTTACACATATATTAACATTAATTTGATAATTCATACCTGGGAACAATTTTTGTTTATCTGAGAACGAAAATATTTCGTGGCGATAGATCTATTTATTAGGTGATACAACTTGATGACAAATATAAATTTTGGTGATAGAAAATATAACAATTAAAAAGAATTAACAGCAAAACCAATAAAAAGTTCTTAGGACTAAAACTTTTTTAATCATTTTCTTTTTCTTATACAATAAAGCATTATAAGACGAAACGCGGTCACGTGGTCGTTGGCGTTCATTCTATAGTAACCACTGACCTCCTTGTATGTATTATAGAGGTCAGTGATAGTAACATAAATTCCTCTGTTTTCTCCTTGTTTATATGTTTTCAGGGGCTTACAGGACCTAAACACAAAAAACGCAAGTTTTAGAAACAATTAAAGTTTATGATCGACTAAAGTAGGTAAACAAAATCAGAAAAATATATGATATTTCTCAGGATATATGCTAAAATAAAAATAAAATACTAGTGTTTTAATTTTTTAGTCCAAACAATAGATTTTTTGTAATTAAATAATTGCTTCATATTTTGCAATAAATTACCAGCGTTGTGTCATCGCGCTTCTCTTTCTTTTCTATGCAGTCAGACAGTGATCGCGCTTTAGGCCATGTAAGCCCCTTAAACCGCTGAACCGATTTAGATGAAATTTGGAATAGAGATAGTTTGTGTCCCGGGAAAGGACATAGGATAGTTTTTATCCCGATATTCTTACGGAATCGACACTTATGCGGGTGAAACCGCGGGGCGCTGCTAGTACAACATAATTATATCAACTACCCTTAGCCTAATACACTATTATTAATTGCCTTCTCTACGCGCCCTAATTTAATTATTAAACACATTTGTATCGCCGATCCCGGGTCCGATACTTGCAAATTGTATTAAGACCAATCACAGTTCTCGCGCTGGGTTCAGTACTCTATTAACGCCTTGTCACGAGCTACACGATCAAGCGACGCGCGTCTGGCGACCACAGTGTGAAGTTGTTTAAGGTCTCTGCACACAGCCGGCGTGGCGTGACGGGGCGCGGGCGTGGCGGGGCGGCGACGCGGCGCTGGCGCGGCGGCAGCGTTCACAGTGCGGGCGCGATCACGTCCTGTCCCGCCGCGCCCATGAACAGTGTTTTTATACTGCCTATGGCCCAAATCGTACAAAAATACGTGAGCACGAACACATTCGATTAGTTTTTCGACATCCATCGGCAGTGTGACTACCACATACGTAAACCATACAACACAAAGCGTCGGCGTCCCGCCACGACACGCCCCGCCGCTTCTGAGTTGTATTCGCGCTCGGCGCGGCGCGGCGTGGCGCGACGGCTCTGTGTGGAGTCGTCCGTAATATCTAGTACATTACAACTACTCAGCGTCGCGTCGCGTCCCGGCCCGCCGCGCCGCGCCCCCTGTGTGCAGAAACCTATAGAGCATGTCACTGGCGGAAACAGTTGACGCGCGCGCTTGTCGCTTGAGCCAAGTCGCGTCGCATGTCGCATCGGGGCTTTATTGTTCAGAGTGGCTGTTAGAAATACGTCTCTTGGGAGAAAATGTGGTGTATGAAATAGAAATGGCGTGATGTAGTTTTAAAGCCATTAGGGTCGTATTCATCGGTGGGGGTAGGCTGAGGTGAATAAAAATAATAGTAGCATAATCAACCGATTATGTTCCTGGTCACAGGCCTCTCTCTGTCTCCTCTTGATGAGAAGGAGTGGGCCGTAATCCACCGCACGGGCTTTTGCGGATTCTTCAGGATGCTTCCATCCCCGTTTTGAGAGCAGTGGTGATAACGCCTGTCAGGGTTCGAACCTACAACACGTACCCATTCGAGGAATTCAGATTGTATGTATCAAACAAACACAAAAAAAAACAAACAAACTCACACAAAAAACAAGCACAAAACACAAACAAACACACCCCACAAACAACAAAAACACACTAACACAAATGTCTACAGAAAGCCATAAAATTAAATCATAATATTAGTGTCAACGTTATTAAGAGCAATCAACGATGGTGCCCTGCGGCGAACGGCTCCATTACCAACATTGAACTTCAGAACAAGAAGTGTAACATTATTTAGTAAAGTATGCTTTAAATGTGCATGTAGGAAAACATTATTACTTAGCGACACGTTTTCAAATAGGGCAGAACAATATTATGTTGACTTGAGAACAAGCTTACGATACAATGAAGACGTAGGAAAAACCAGTTTAAAAAATTTACAGCAGCGCGACACGGCAGGCACCAGAACAATCCAATGTATATCCGATATGTCAGTGAGTGAGGTAAAGTATTCGGTTTGTGTTTTGTTTTCACTTCTGTCGGGATTCCCGAATTTACGTTAGCTGCAATCGGAGGATTTAAAAAAAAAAAACAAAAATGATTTTACTTAATTTATATAAAATAAAAGAATTACATGAATAAATATCTTAAATTAGCCTAAGTGCCTATTCGATGTAAGAATATGGAATGGAATTTTACACAGTTACAATAATTGGGTAAACTAGGTCCGTGCGTCACAAAGTGCTATCTCAGCTCGCCGTTTCCATCGTTCGTTAAATTTGCAGAGTAAGTATGTCTCTATAATAAACTATTGAGTGCTGAATGGGCGATTCCCCTTATGCGGCTGCGTGTAACACCCGGAGTGCCACTGTTTTTTTGCCTCAGAACAATATTGCTGTGAACCGATACCTTGTATATTAAACACAAACAATTGTTATAGAACAAGCTGTGTGCCCAACCCGAGTTTCCCATCGATAATGAACTTCCATGCATACTTTAACACGTTCACTGCGGGAAGCTCCTCAGCAAACTTTCAATATATGCGTTACCAACTTACCAGATTGTATAATATCGACACAGTTTGTACCTTTTCCACGGTACGTACCAGCGCTCTAAGACCCGGTAATTTTACAAAATATAAAAGTTCGATTTTTCACTTAAATCAGGTTCAACTTGAAAAAAAAAAATCAATATATTCTAAATTAGTAGGTTGTCTAAACCCTGCCTGTCGTACCCTGTCGTAGATAATTCCGATAATCCTTTATACGACGTACGGCATTTCATACAAACTTTCAAGTCCTTGTTTTTCGAAATGAATGAACCGATTTTAATTAAACTTCATACGCATAAGCAGGATACAAAGGTTTAATAAGTTAGTAAAGAACATTTTCGAAATGTCTTGTTCAAAAAAGATAACTGGAAATCTCTGTTTCTACGAAAATGTTTAAATCGGTTTAATTTGGCTGTAACACTATTTTTCGAAAATGTTCTTAAGTAAATTTTTAGACATTTGTATTCTGCTTGTGCATATGAAGTCTCATTAAAATCGGTTCATTAATTTCGAAAAACAAGGGCTTGAAAGTTTATATGAAATGCCGTACGTCGTAAACACTTAAAAATGATGCGAAAACTTTGCCAGGTTGATAATATCCGGTAACCGCATAGAAATACTAACTTTTTAGTGATGTGGTAAAGAAAGTCGATACTATAGTCGAAATACAGTCTGTTTCTGAGTCATAAAAACAGCGTGCGTGCAGGGCTTTAAATGTTATAGAAGCGAAAGAGGTGTGTAAGGGGAAGGACCGTGTCATGTGGCGCTCGGTTCACTCTACATATCCGCAAGGGATTTGTCGTGAAGATATAGATAGAAATAATACAGACGACAGCACATCAAGCTACTACAATCTGTCAAATTTCTTTAATAGATTTTCAACTTTATCACTAAACCGTAAGGTTCAAAGTTGATTGGGAAAATTTGACAGTTTCGGGTAGCTTGATGTGCTGGCGTTTGTACAATATTATTGGTATGTCATTTGGACACTTATTGACAGGTCGCATGTGAAAATTCAGACATTTTTCTATTGACTTTCAAATATGGAAACAATAAATAAATAAAAAACCATACAAACTATAATATCGATATGCCTCTAAAGCTCCTCGTCAAAAAACGACATAGATAGAAATATTTTCTATACCTTATTAAAACACAACTTATCTCGAGTACTGAGACTGTTTGCAAATAAACCCATCTTTCAGTGCGGTACCAGGTTTCTGATACCAGTTCTACTAGACCTGGTACCCGAACTTGAAATAAAAAAATGTACGTTCTATCGAAGCCAGGTCTAACCGACCTGGGTCAGTATTGTGCTAAATACTCACTGTGAAAACTTAAGTGAGTTTGAAGTGAGCTGTCAATTGTGTCAATTCGTAGCATCAAGTAGAATGACAGTTCACTTCACCTATGTTTTCACGGTGAGATTTTTATACACAGAGTAGACACACACACACAGCACAGACAGCCTGTGAACCTGTGTTTCGACAATACAAGAACTTGCTACATTCGGGTAATTACAAAACATCACTGTTAAGGAAGAGTATTATGACAATGGGACCTGTCATCTATAATAAAATACCTCATGGTTATAAGGATTACTCTGTAAACATTTTTAAATCTAAGGTAACTGCACTACTTCTAGGCAAATGTTATTACTCAGTGAAAGACTTTCTAAATGATACGAATTTATCCAGATTATGATTGTTATAATTAATTTCAAAATTGACCCTGTAAGACTTACCTGACTATATTATTATTTGACTTCATTATAATTTTTGTTTTGTTTTGTTGAAATTATTTTGTTTCTATGTATTAATATTTTTAATTATGTAATAATTTGCACACCGTAAGGTAGACTGTAGCTGATCTCTTTAATTTATGTACAACATCTTATACCTGTACCTACATTCATAGCAAATAAAGTTCTGATTCTGATTCAGACCTGCTGGTATAAGTTTTTACATAAAATTAAATCTAGTTATAATAAATTGACGAGACAATCCCAAAAATATATTATTTTGTCTCTTTTATATGCCTTTTAGTTTCTACAATACAGTTCCCGCCGTAACAGTTCTCAAGTATTTGGGAACGCAGTGAACGTGTTAATTCCCTATTTAACCCTTCATTTTGCCAGGATCGCCCAGAGGACACGGTGGAGCACACGGTGGAGGTCTGCCCCGCTTGGGCGGAGCACCGGCGTGTCCTCGTAGAGGCGATCGGCAGCGGCGGCGATCTCTCGCGCCCGGCCCTGGTGCAAGCCATGGTCCGGGGCGAGAGGGAGTGGGAGGCAGTCACCTCCTTCTGCGAAGCAGTCATGCTAGCGAAGGAGGTGGCGGGACGGCTCAGGGAGAGAGCCTCCCGTCCCAGCCGCCGCGGGAGACGCTCCGGGCGTCGGGAGCCGCGCGACGACTCCCGGCCACCGTAGGCGCGGGCCTGCGGGCGGAGAGTAATGGGTAGCTCACCGTCCGATCAGGACCAGGCCCGTGCCGGACGGCGCGTACGTGTTCCACGCGCGCCTCAAAGAGATGTCAGCATCGAGGAGGGGCCCCATAGGGCCGAAGCCTGCCGGGTCAGCGGGATTGTCCGAAAGGGTTTCCGCTGGCCCGGAACATAAAGGGCTAAGGAAGGAACACGGGTGGGTTTTAGTCAGTAAGAGTCTGACACTCCCTTCCGCTCCACCCAGAGCGGGAGGGGTCATTTGATGATTTCCCATCCGCAAAAAAAAAAACCTTTCAAAATGAAGAATTTACAAAAATCCCTCTTTTATCACCTTTGTTATAAAAGGAACTCTTGTAAAATTTTCAAAAGTTGTCTGTCAGTGAGTAAATGAATTTATGATTTTTATTTAGTAGATATTCAAAGGTTTACTTACACATACAATTAAATTAGATTTTTATTAGATAGTAATAAAACCGACACATAAATTGGCAAGCATAGACCCGTCTAAATGTTTCATTAGGTATTCCAACCTATCCGAATTATTCTGTCCCAAAGTAGACATTCACATAAAACCTAACTAGAATTCTAGATCAAGATTAGAATGACATAAACAAGTCCTAGTTTTGACCTAGTCTGTCTGTCTCCGACATACCTAGTGTTTATGTTGAGATACCTAAATCAAGAGGACCTGAACTGAGTGGTGGGTTGGGGTGTAGTGAAAGCGAGAGTATGACATTCAATGGAAGTTCTAAGATCCCTTATTACTTATCATAACTTCATAAGTTATCTTACTCAAGTAAAGCCTAACCACTGCTGACCCCATTCATACTGAATCGAATGACTTATAATACATACCATTGTTCTTCCAAAGTTTTGAAATATAGACAATAACATCGCACGAACGAACTGTCAAGCATGCGTCTTCGCGGCCAATTTTTAACCGACTTCCAAAAAGGAGGAGGTTATTATGTTCGACTTTATATGTTTTTTTCATGTTCACCGATTACTCGAAGACGGCTGGACTGATTCCAAAAAATATTTTTTTGTTTGAAAGGGTATACTCTCGAGGTGGTCCCATTATCATCAAATTGGAATCTGATGAGAGGATCCAATGGAAATCGAGGGAAACCCTCAAATTTTATAGGCAAACCTATAGCGATTTGGGTATTTTTTAAAGTAACTTGAGCATTTGCTCTCGGAAATCATCATTTGGTAAAGTGGAGCTGATGATGAAGACCACAGATGGCCATCGGAACTACTCAATGACAAATATTTCACGGGTTGCAATTCGATTACTTTAATATGGTTGCTAAGCAATTTATGCTCGTCACAATGCGTATGGTGCGAGGTTGTTGAGGAGTTCTCCTGGTTCTTACCAGGAGAACTCCTCAACAATTAACGTCCCAGCATCGGGAAAAGCAATATTTTGTAACATGTGATGACCAGCTGACATTAGGCTATTGTAACTTAGATCAATTACAAACTGACCCACTAAAAAGTGAAAAATAAAAACTTTTTACAAAAAAAAACAACCGACTTCCAAACAAAACACTACAAATTAAAAAATAACTTTAATTTCGGAAGTCGGTGTCTTTGGTTCCGCATTTTCGTTTATTGTATTGACACCGACTTCCAAAATTAAAGTTATTTTTTTCTTGTAGTGTTTTGTTTGGAAGTCGGTTTGTTTTTTTTTTTGTAAAAAGTTTTTATTTTAAATGATTTTCATGTACAGATAACTTATTTCG
This sequence comes from Oligia fasciuncula, assembly GCA_963082905.1. NCBI lineage: Eukaryota > Metazoa > Arthropoda > Insecta > Lepidoptera > Noctuidae > Oligia > Oligia fasciuncula. The sequence continues at coordinate 4,858,202 of OY720414.1, read as the reverse complement.
CAATGCCTGTAGAACCTTACGGCCTTTGGTTAAATATGCTAGTACCTATGCTACATATATCCACCTTTCCAAAGAACCTGGAATGCAAGTAATGCCTCAGAAGACAAAATTTCAAAACGTAATACCAACGTACGTAATACCAAAATAATTTGTAATTCAAACATATTCTTAAGGCTTGTATTCATGCCAACGACCTTGTGCATTTGGGCGTCGCGTTGCCTAGCAACACGAGGCGCCCCGCACAGAATTCGTGGACGAGTGCGGGGATGATATAGACACGGACTTTAAACGATCGCATTTTTAATTTATTATATTAAAAATAAGTTTTTAAAAAGTAACAAAACCAAATCATTTTCGTTTGTATTGCAAAGCATTAGATATTTTTTTATATTCTTTTGATAAAAAATGAAGGAGTAAAATGGTTTCATCTCAACGATTTGGAGGTGATTTGGTGGTTTTTTTTCTTAATAGGTGATATCGATAGAAAAATTATGGCTAAACCAAATTACGATTCATATCATGTAGATTACCAACTATTTTTTCAGATGTAATTTCTCTGTAAGTTCCGGAGAAAAGCTGCTTCATCTGCACGCTGTTTTTTAAGCTTTTTTCGAAAGAGTAGCCTTAAGGTAGTGTGTATTTATTCCGATTGGATTACAGAATATCTAGATTCCCAAATACATGTATTGAAATGACTCTGATATAAAGACGAGTTATGAGGAATTTCTATAGAAATCTTATTTTTCTCTTAGCTCGTCTTTAAATCAGTGTCCATCTTCTATATCTATTATCTATTATTACATATAATAAATTTGTAGAAAAGTGGTGTCTGTACAATGGAAATATATAAAAAAAAAGTAGCAGGGGTTGTTATTATATCGATGCCGAACCCGAAATTGTAATTTTTTTTTTTTTGTCTGTTTGTCTGTTTGTCGGTTTGTCTGTTTGTCTGTTTGTTTGTGCACGCTAATATCAGAAACGGCTTATTCGATTTAGATGCGGTTTTCACTAATATATTGTAGTAGGCTTCACTTAACATTTAGTGTTTATTTCATGTCAATCGGTTCATAAATAAAAAAGTTATGTCAATTTAAAGAATCACGGCGAACATTTGTTAAGGTATTCTATCAGAGTACGTACACGCCTCGGGCCTGCGCGTCCGATCTTCGGAACTACTGGACGGATTTGAATGTTTTTTTTTTTTATTGTATAGTTATTATATGGCTGGACAACATTCAGGCTATAATTTATCTTGGAAACTTGAACGCCTGATGCAGAACCGAAACAGACCAGCTTAACTATAAGAGATACAAAAATGGTACCATAGCAAAAATTGTTCTACGTGATGAAGATTTTCAGATGAGAGAATAAATTTGAAGATCTGGAACACCTGATGGGGAACTCCAAGAGCCCAGCTACACCATAACACTTATAGGAATGACGTCTTAGTAAAAGTTATTCGGTCTGATGGGATTTCCTGTTGACTTATAAAAATCGAAGATCAGAAACATCTGATGTGGAAATCTAAGCTATCACTAATTTCACCTCCACGCGGTGAAGGCGGTAACAGTTTAGGACTGATTTTCGATGACGATGGTATATCATTGAAAATTTGACTCTACTGGCCAAAACTCCCATTTATTTTTTTTAACGTGAAGAAATACTCATGCATTCTGCACTACCACGGGGAGATAGTGCAGTTATGTGGGACTCTAACCCACTAAAACTCCACTGTGTCCTCCTCTGCCGCTTACGGCGGGAACATGGGCACGCGTTAGCACTCATCCGTGAACCCGCCGCGGCTGTCCGTCACCGGACCCTCCGCTGGGGAGTACGGGACCCCATCACCGGCGCACCAGAACACATAGCACGCCGTGACCACCCCAGGGGCCAAACCAGCACATGGGCGCCAGACGATCCCGTGCCTAGGCACCCTTGGTAGGGGAGCAGTCACTTAGATTTTAATTGATCAGGTATCTTCATAATAAAACTATAACCATGCCTAGAAAGAGGTCAAATCTTTCCCAATGTTCCAAAGGAGCTAAAAGATTGAGGATCATAAGATCCCAAGAATCTACCGAAGAGCGTCAGGAGAGACTTGATGCTGTTTGAGAACATCAGGCTGCAACTCGCTCCGTGGAAACCTCTTCGGATCGCGAAGAACGCTTGCGTTCTCAGCGTATTTACGCATCTACATCCAGGTCTCTAGAGACAAGTGCAGAATATGATGCGCGACTGACCGCTGATACGGTGAGATTATCATACATTGTTCCGAACACGCACACAACAAAATATTCATAATCAGAAAGTGAGAAAGAAAGAATTGCTGGAGTACGGCATGAAGAGACAGATCAAGAAGAGCGCAACGAACGTTTGAATTCTGATTGACTTCGACATTCTCTGAACAGAATGTCGATATCATCTGAAGAATCGGATGTGTCTCAAGATATAGCCGTAAGGCATGGCGACCTTCCTTGGGTTGATAAGGAACGGAGTGCATTTACGTATACTCCTATGATTGACTACGCCACATATTCCGCCATCGGAGGTATGGTTGAAAATTGTTCTTTTTGTGAAGCTGTTAAATAGCAAAAAGAAACAAACGGTACCTATGTGTTGCTCAGGTGGGAAAGTACATATTGAAATATTACAAAATCCTCCAGAAATATTAAGATCACTGCTAATCGGTGACCATCACAGTCAAAACATTTCTTGGACAATATACGTTCGTACAATAATGCCTTTCAAATGACATCTTTTGTTGCGAAACATATTTCAGAAGGCCCATTTATGCCAACATTCAAAGTGCAAGGCCAAGTTTACCACCCTATTGGTTCATTATTGCCTGAAAATGACGTCTCGAATCGTCTCGCGCATCCCGTTGTTATCCAGTCCCCGGGTTCTTAGAATTCGACATCAGACGTTTCAGATCTTCGATTTTGACGACCCCGTTGTCGCTGGCATAAGCAACAGGATCCGCGTACGAAGTCGCGGGCAGAAGCTAGTTCAAAATATATATTTAAAATATACCGATTATCGCCACAACTGCCACCACACCACACACTTCAAAAAGTTTGTGACAATAGAAACTTATCCCATCTCGTGCCATCTTACCCAGAGCTGTGCTACACGACTCAAGCTTTACGTGAACGAATTAGTTTATAATTGGAATCCAATCAACGGACAAGAGACGCCATTTTAAACTTTAATTATGTTTCGCTGTCCCATTCTGTTCAGGATTTTTGGGGACACTTTTAGTCTGATGAGTTTATAAGCGATTGCATCTTACTTTATTCGTAGACAATTATTTTAATGATTTAGATGGGTAAATAGGCTGTGTACATATTTTTTTTATTTTTTTATTTATACAGGTAAAAATAATAAAATTAAATTCTAACATAGCAGCTGTGTACTGGAAAATGAGAATTTATATATTACTAGCTGCGCCCCGCGGTTTCACTTTAAATGTCGATCCCGTGGGAATATCGCGTTAAAAGTAGCCTATGTGTTAATCCAAGGAGTCAGCTACCTTCATACAAAATTTTATCAAAATTGGTGAAGAAATAACAAACATATAAACACACACACACACCCCCACAAACTTTCGCCTTTATAATATTAGTGTGATGGACATTTTCAACTCCTGCCTGATGACACCTGTTATGTAGTGGAAACCGCTTAACGGGATTACAGGACCTAAACGCAAAAAAACACAAGTTTTATAGGTAGGTACTAAAAGTATATGATCGACTACAGTAAACAAAATCAGGAAAACTATATGATATTCTTCAGGATTATGCTAGGTAGATAGATAGATAGACAGATAAAACGTTTATTCAGTGCAACAAAAGACACAATACAGGCATTAAAACATCTGAAAAGGTGAAAGAAAAAAAAATAAAAGAAAGAAAAAGTATTTATTCCGACTCGTACAGGAAGATCAAACTAAACTAAACACAGATAAAACAAAGATAGAATAACAAAGATTAAAAAGATAAATAGACACCCATAGACATCTAGCTCATAACATCTATAGCGGTCGATCACTACTGTTGTTGCACCAAATGGGAGTCCAGCTCAGCATATGCCAGGTACAATACCGTCGACGTAGGATGCAAGAGCGAGCGAAGGGCACCCCGAGGTTAGGTTTGGTTAAAACTAGGTGTAGCCGCACTTCGGTCATTAGCCGTAACATTATACAATTATCCTGATTTTTTGTCAAATTATTCTACAAGCAACATAATAAAGCACTAGTGTTTTAATTTTTTAGTCCAAACAATAGATATTTTGTAAATTTATATTGCTTCATATTTTGCAATAAATTACACCAGCGTTGTGTCATCGTGCTTCTCTTTCGTTTCTATACAGTCCGACAGTGACCGCGCTTAGGTCATGTAGTCCCTTAACGGTCTAGCTACGGTACTCAACCCCAAAAGGATCGCCAAAGACTTTACAGGTAACGTTCAGAAGACAGCCTGTAACCTCGACGGCCGACTCTTCAAGTGTCAATGTTGTTTGGCGACAGAAATAAGTATGGTAGAAGGACTTCCTCAAGAGATTTTGACAAGGAGCTACCTACTGCTAAGTTTCAGTATGATCTTTCAAGGTAATCATTTATAGCCTGTGCTGCTTAAGAGCCTATACTACGTCAGCTAAAATTCACTCTTTATCTCGCTCGCACGATACTGCTCGCGGACTGTGTGAAAGCGAGACAGAGTGCGGTGCTAGGCGGGAGGCAGCGCCAATAGTTTAGGTATTTGCTTTTTACGGTGAAAATAAAGGTAATTCAAAAAAACTAACCAACATAAGACCTGCTTTATAGTTAGTTCAGTTAGTATGTAAAGTTTCATGATCTAATTTGAAGTTTTTTTTAATACCAGCGGTTTATTGTTCGGTTTGGAGGTAACTTTGGAATTTTTTTCTATCGAGAAAATTTTATGGAATCGTGTTTTCGTCTAACATAAGATTTTACATTAATCCTCAACTTTAGCATATATTTATTTCATAATTAATGCTCCAGTATTTTCGACATAACGGAGGATCATGCTAAGCCATTTGAGGTAGTATAGGCTCTTAAGCATAAACACTAAACAGCCTATATAATCGAGTGGGCCGTAATCCACCACGCGGGCCCAGTGCGGGTTGATAGATGTCACATGTCTTTGAATTTTTTGATTCTAGAATATGCACCAAATTTTCCCGGTATCAAAAACAAAACCTACATCAATTGCCTAGACTTTTCCCAACTATGTTGCGGTCGGCTTCCAGTCTAACCGGATTCAGCTGAATACCAGCACTTTACATGGAGCGACTGCCTATCTGACCTCCACAACCCAGTTACTGGGTAATACGATACCACTTGGTAAGACTGGTTGTCAGACTTTCGGGCTTCTGACTACTCGTAACGACTGTCAAAGATCCACGAATGACAGCCGGGACCAGCAGCTTAACGGGCTTTCCGAGACACGGAGGAGTCTCGGTATGTAAAGATGGTCACCCATCCACAGACCAACCGCGGCAAGCATCAAACTCAAACTCAAACTCAACTCAAACTCAAATCATTTATTTCAATTAAACCAATTACAGGCACTTTTGAATTGTCAAGGGGTCGGTCAGTCAGAAAGATGAAGCTAGATTGCCCATTCCAAAGCGTAGGTACCTATGGAGAAGAACGGGCAAGAAACTCCATGGACACTCTTTTAAATCAAAATAATATGGTTACAAAGTCTTGTTTACATCATTCATGTTAAAAATTATGCATGTGAGAACGATGCAGAACGTTAAAAGCGTCCGTAATGAAAAAAAAAAAACAATTCAAATATTAAATAAAATAAAAAACCAAACCTACAGTAGTTACTAGAATAAAATTATGTCTATTTACAACGAGAGATTAAAATTAAAAATATTCCTCACATTTCTTCCACAAAGAATGTGAATCTTGAAGACTTTACTCATAAAATCTCGACCTCGATTTACATCAAACTTCCATAAAAATGTGGAATTTATTTTTAACAACCATTTTTTTTTGCGTGAAGGAAGCTATTGAAATACACAATGAAAGAAACAAGAGAAAATCGTACACTAATAATAAGGTATCATACATACATACTTCGTCTACGTCTTCGTCCTATGGGGGGAGGGGGGGGAGGGTATTCCTCGAAACGCACCAAAAGTAATCCTCGAAAAAAAAATTAAATATTAATAAAAATATTATAATATTACTCCTCGAAATGCATCAACGATAAAACATAGAGAAGAGCATGAAGGATTCGTAATAAATTATATCGATAGACGATTCATTTGGTGCGCTACAAAATTATGCGTTTCGAGGAATACCCCCCATGGGGGCAGGCAGAAACCACCTGCCATCCCTACATACTCCTTTTGCTTCGTTTACTTTCATACATCTAATGGGCAATTGTCGTAATTTTAAAAATCTTCAGTCTGATCTCGGTCTCAATCTGTCAAAAATACCTTTATTTCCCCTGACAAGTTTATGACATTTCTTTGTCGCCGAGATGAGACTGCGACTAGATTCTAAACGTTTTAAATTACGAGAATTGGCCTTCTGGTCATAAATCGTCACTCGCATGACCAAAAGTGGAAGTGGAAGTGCTTGGGGGAGGCCTATGTCCAGCAGTGGACGTCTTTTGGCTGAAATGATGATGACCAAAAGTCCTATCTCATTTTTTATCCGATTTGAGTCAGGACAACCACACTTCCATTCGTGATTCTTTACATTTTGTTGCCTTTCAAAATGGTTATATTTTGAGATCCAAATAACGTAGAGGTATGACGGTTAGTGAAAAGTGTAAAGAATCACGAATAGAAAAATGTAGCTGTCCCAACCCAAATCAGCCAAAAAATGAGATAGGACTTTTAGTCATGCGAGCGACGAAATGTCATGTCCGTATATTACGTATTACTTTAAAGGTGTGCAACTTTTACTGTTTCTCCATTAGCCTTCTAGCAGGCGCGCGGCGTCGAATCGACCGTACTCGATACATTTTCGTTTTTAATAATTAATCGTTATTTCTTTTCGCATGTATTTCCCATCCCTAGTAGCCTGTCATTGTTTCACTGTGCACGAAATAAACTGTTTACCTCCCCTCCCCGCACCCTCCGGAGTGCATAGATCGCATTTGTTTTAGTCGCGGCGCAGGCGTCGAAAGCACGCAAACACGCGCTAAGGAAAAATTATGCCAAACTGCTTACTAATCCAAAGAAAATTAGAATATTATTTTGATTTTATAATTTTGTTTTAAGTTATAACGTAATTTGAATGTGATAAATACAAAAAGAATAAATTAATATTAAATAATTAGTGTTTTTGTAGCGGTTTCTACAACGCCACATGCGAACAACGCGTCATATTGACGTCACGCAAATCCTGCATCGCCCAAGCAGAGTTTACCGCGCAACTAGCATAGATACAACGGCCTGACATGAATCATCGGGCAGTTGTCCGCCAGACACAAGACCCGTCTGGTCGGAGGATCCTCCTTTTTCTATAGAGTATGAGTGAACTTTACACCCTGTTCCTCATACCTCTATATTTTAAATCCCTTAAATATCCCATAGGTCTTTCCGGTTACGGGGGACCGCTGGCGTTACAAATGACCGCGCGCCCGCTTGAGGTTAAGCAGTTCCCCTAGTAATAAAACATGATTGGCGAAATTTATACTTTAAATATAAATCCGTGTCCCTTCGAGTAATGTTATGTATCTCGTTTCATCCGCTCGTATTCTGCTAAAACTTTACTCATTTGTTATTTAAATTAGATCCAACCAAGTTGTTAATCAAGTGACGACTGGGGACGATAATGTACCTACTGAGCATACGTTACGACAAACATATAACGTTTTGATTCAAATGATTGAAGGTAAAAAATAGATATCCCGACGAGTCGTACTCAGCGCTTCTCCTACACTTTTATTATGCGCACAGCCAAAGTGTGGAACTCTCTGCCAGCATCTGTGTTCCCCTCCCATATTTAACCCGTCTGCTTTCAAATCAAGAGTGAACAGGCCCCTCCTCGATGCTGACATCTCTTTGAGGCGCGCGTGGAACACGTACGCGCCGTACGGCACGAGCCTGGTCCTGATCGGACGGTTGGGCACGCTCGTTCCATCATAGACCTCATCCATTGCTTTCCATCAGGCGTGATCGGGGTTAAGAGCTATTTAGCAATAAAAAAAATTGTCCTTTTTCGCTCTTGTGACTGTTTGAACTATATGAGAATAGGCCGTGGTAAAAGTATTCGCCAGAACGTTCGTAAATAACAAAGACTTGATAAATTAACCAGCAAAATTGCTACAATAACTATGTCGTAATGTCTAGAAGACAAGACATAAGAGTCGATAGATTACGTAAAGCCAGGATATGTTGCTTAGCATATAAAGCATAATCAGCATAATTATTACGTTCCCACTACTGGGACGCAGGCCTCCTTCTCTGTGATAGGGAGCGAGCCGTCACTCACACACAGTGCGGGCTGGTGGATGTCACTTGTCTTCAAATTTTCGGTTCTAGGACATGCCCGTTTCCTCTCGAAGTTTTTCTTCACTGGTGATGAAGTAAATTACACAAAGTAATTTTCTTGCCGGGACAACACTGTTACCACTCGACCGCCACTGCTCTTCATATCATATCACGTCGGGGTCACCAGTATATAATAGAGGTATGAGGAACACGATAAGGAAGTCGAAAGACGAGTCCAAAATGCTTGGAAGACCTACTGGGCCCTTAAAGAACACATGAAAGGTAGTCTTCCTATATCATTAAAAAGGAAACTCATCGACATGTGCATCCTGCCCGTCCTAACCTACGGTGCACAAAGTTGGTCACTTACTGAACAACAGAAGTCCAAACTCAAGATTTGCCAACGGGCAATGGAGCGCAGCATTTTAGGTGTTAAGCGTACAGATCGAGTTAGAAACACCACGCTGCGCTCTGTAACTCAAGTAGCGGATGTTGGAGAAAAAACAGCCAGACTAAAGTGGGAGTGGGCCGGACATGTCTCACGACTGCACCCGGAGAGATGGGCAAAGATCGTCACTCACTGGACGCCTGAGGCAGGACATCGCCGTCGAGGTAGACCAAAGCGAAGGTGGCGTGACGATCTAATATCATTCGCAGGGCCAACATGGCCGGAGATCGCACAAGACAGGGAGGTTTGGAAGGAAAAAGGGGAGGCCTTTGCCCAGGCCTTTGCCCAGCAGTGGGACACAAACTAGGCAAACAAAAAAAAAAAAAAATGAGGAACAGGGTGTAAAGTTCACTCATACTCTATAGAAAAAGGAGGATCATCCGACCAGACGGGTGTTGTGTCTGGCGGGCAACTGCCCGATGACTCATGTCGGGCCGTTGTATCTATGCTAGTTGCGCGGTAAACTCTACTTGCGAGATGCAGGATTTTGCGTGATGTCAGTATACCGCTACAGTATGTAACTTGGTAACTATTATCCAGAATAGTACAGAAGGCCGTCTCCATATTATGTGGTATTAGGGATGAATACGCCTACGGCCTGAATGGATAAGCGTCCGTATGAAGTATTATAACCTCTTTGTGTAGGAGCATGAATATCGTCCATAATCAGCCTATAATGTTCCCACTGCTGGGACACAGGCCTCCTCTCGGTGAGAGGGAGTGGGCCGTAATCCACCACGCGGGCCCAGTGCGGGTTGGTAGATGTCACATGTCTTCGAATTTTTTGGTTCTAGGACATGCCGGTTTCCTCACGATGTTTTCCTTCACCGTTTTGAGAGCAGTGGTGATGAAATAATTTACACAAAGTAAAGCGCCTGTCTGGGTTCGAACCTACGACCTACACGTAAGTCGCGGCCGTTACCACTTGGCCACCACTACTCTACCGTAATATCGTCACGTGAATAGAAATGTAGACGAATGCCCTTCAGCAAGTTCGTGTGGTTTATGTAAATAATTGATGTGTTATTATAACCTTACAGAAATTAATGACGTTTATGTTACATAGAGAATGGATGATTGACATATTATACAGGATTATTGGTACAACATTAACAATATTTTAAGAGATCATTGTGTTCATCATTATGAACAACTTTTACTATGGGACCAAAGATGAAATCGCGAAAAAAAATCAGCTGTTCCCTACATTTTGACGAGTTATACGAACAAGCTACTACAATCTGTCAAATTTCTTTAATAGATTTTCAACTTTATCGCTAAAGCATAAGATTCAAAGTTGATTGGGAAAATTAACAGTTATTAAAACGATTCTAACATAAGTTCAATGTACGTGATGTGACTGGTGACTGTGCTTTTTTAAATAAATAAATAAAAATAAGTAACCTCCCTCGAAAAAAAACTCAATTTTAAGATTTCGTAGTAGCGTTGCTAGGTATGTTCAGTGACTCATGTTTGGGTAACGAATCCTAAAAAAAGTAATTTAAAAAAATTAAACCGACTTCAAAAAGAAATCAACTCAAAATTATGAAATAACTTTAATTTCGGAAGTCGGTGTCTTGGGATCTGTATTTTAGTTTTTTGCCACCGACTTCCGAAATTAAAGTTATTTCATAATTTTGAGTTGATTTCTTTTTGAAGTCGGTTTAATTTTTTTAAATTACTTTTTATTTCGTAATTTTTAGTTTTTGCACTAGAATTTGACCAAGGTTTTGAGATGTTTTCCCTTTGACACTACACCCGTAGCTCGTATCAATACGCCAGGCCGTCACACTTACACGTATTAGTCCATATCTTGAAAATTACTGAACCGATTTTGATGAAACTTGCACTGTTCCCTAAGTTGAAGTAAATGTAAGCTAATACAAAAAAATGGTCACGATCCGATTAATAGTTGCTGAGAAATGCGTGGACAAACATACATACATACGTCTATGAAATTTTGTATATTTGTTTGGAAGCCTTAGTAGATTGTCATATGTGAATATAATGCAATTCCAATAATATTACATACATACGTATCGAATTGATAACCTCCTTTTTTTGAAGTCGGTAAAAATAAGTGGTTGATTTGACTGATCAAAGTGAAATACCAAAATCGTAGATTCTCAATACCTACCAAAATTATATGTAAACTCTTTGTAAAAACCCAGCGTCTGCGCCGTGACATAACCTCAGTATGTCCCGTTTCATCTCAATGTTTCTTCATTCTTATTCATATATTCACCGCGAGCCACTTATTAGTCGCGACAGTAATAAGAAGATGCCTTCTTACTGTATTTACCAGCCAAGGATAAGTGAGCCAAGTTGTTAACAATGTTATGTCGTAACTTACATACGTAGGTAGTCAATGATTGACTAAGTTATATGTAAGCTGGATTTACATTATGAGGCTAAGTTATGTAAGTTGTTTTATGAAGAAACCTATCGGTTTCTTTGCTATGGGAGTCATGAATTTGATTCCCGTACGGAACATGAAATGATGAGTTTTAAAGTGCTTCCTTTATATCTCATATAGATCAAAAAACAAAAGATCTACTGCTAAATCGACGGCACGGTTGGCGCAGTGGCTAAGCGATTGACTGCTGCGCTGCGTGTCGCGGGTTCGATTCCCGCACGGAACAAATATTTGTATGACCTACAAGTAGTTGTTCCGGGTCTGGCTGTTCGTGTATGTGAGATTAAATGTCTGTAAACGCACCCACAATACAGGAGAAATTCCTAGTGTGGGGCAACGTTTAAAAAAAAAAAAAAAATACGAGTGTGAACTTTACGTTCTTAGAAAATCAAAAACTGAACAAGCAAGTTATTAGTTTTATTATATCTTTTCAAAATTGTGTCCATTTACATCAATACATCGCTGCATTCGATGGAACCACTGAGAAAAGCACTTTGCCCACTCGTCATTAGTCTTCGACGGCATTTTGAAACGCAGCCACTGCTTCCTCGGCGTCCATAAAACGTTTTCCTCGAAGTTTTTCTTTTATTTTCGGAAATAAATAAAAATCGCAGGTACAAGGTCGGGGCTATAAGGTGGGTGACCCAGTAATTCCACGTCAGACGTCGCCAAGTATTCGATTGTTTGCTTGGCGGTGTGCGACGAGGCGTTGTCGTGGTGAAGGAGGATCCTAAAACTGCGAGATCATTTCTCCCGAATTTTTTCCAAGAGAAGTGGCAAACAATTGTTAGTGTACCACTCTGCAGTAACTGTTTTTCGATCGCCTAAAACAATTGTTGCGTAATGACCTGTCTTTCCGTAGAACGAGGCCACTATCTTTTTTCCCACCCTTCGACCTTTCTTCACATTATGGCTTGATGTGCTAGCCGTCTGTACTATTATGAAATATTATCTTTTCTCAAAGTTGAAGCTTTTGTTTCATGAGAAAAAATATTTGAAAGTTTCAGATCTAGGTAATGTATTTAAGCTCGTAACTAAAGTTCCCCGGCGGACAAAAAGTTTACATACAAGGAGTTCTACTATTTAAAGTGTAGATTGCGTCATCATGCCTCACTTAGCTATTAAAAAACTATTCATTTCCTCGTAAGACCTCATCTTCAAAATTGGATTTTCTTATCTCACCCAAAACTGAACCCTATTTCTGTAAAAATAAAGTTAGAATTGCAATATAAAGTTGTAGAACATTACAATCTGTTCCTGAACTGCGCAGAGGTTGTTAATGCGTTACATCCAAATTCTATGTCGGTTTGAAGTTAAGGGGCTTACAGGACCTAAACACAAAAAACGCAAGTTTTAGAAACAACGAAAGTATAATGATCGACTACAGGAAACAAAATCAGAAAAATATATGATATTCTTCAGGATATATGCTAGGTAGATACTGTGTTGAAAACTTAATATAACTAATTGGATGTAATAGAAAAACCATGAAGATACCTCTAAAAACTTTCTTTTTACAATAAAAACCATACTAATATAAATACAATCATTCAGTTTTTTTTTTTCAGATTATTCTACAAGCAACAACACTACTGTTTTAATTTTTTTGTCCATTCAATAGATTTTTTGTAATTAAATAATTGCTTCACATTTTGCAATAAATTACCAGCGTTGTGTCATCGCGCTTCTCTTTCTTTTCTATGCAGTCCGACAGTGACCGCGCTTTAGGTCATGTAACGAAGTCTCTAAATAGCACACTTTCTCAGAAATCTTCAACAAAAGTTACATTAGTTCAACTATCGATCAAGAGATGGCGCTGACATAAAACTGTAATATTTTACACCGCAGCGCACGGTGTTAAGATTCTCTGACGAATATAGGCCTCTCCGATGAAAATTTAAAAACATATGATGGTACGGAACCCTCGGTGCGCGAGTCCGACTCGCTCTTGCCCGGTTTTAGGGAAGGAAAGCAATGTTACAAAAAGGTTTTAAAGTCCCATAAAAGCGTAAAACCGACATCAAACTCTTTCTTTTATCCCCGAACAAACATAAAATAATAAGTACCCATTTTGTACTTGTTTCCAATTATTTTCAGGCACATTATACTTATTGTATATTTTATAACATAAAAGAAATGCTTCGGGCAAGGAGGCTTTGTTAAAATGTAATGCATATACATATATGTATACCTATATACAAGGTGTTGATTTGCATCGTCGTCAAATTTCAGGAGATTGTCATAAAATACATTTTAGTACTTTAGTATTTTAGTACTTAGTAAAGTAAAAGGCGTTTGTTTGTGTGTGAAAGCGCGGTTATAGGGCTAGTAACAGACGGGCCGCGTTTAAATACGGCTGGTTCACACTTACGTATTTCCGTAAGTAAGAAAAAAAAAAAAACTACCCATTTTATTGTTGATTTGGGTCGAGAATCATTAGCATAATTACGTCCTTTAATTTGACTAGGATGCAAATCAACACCTTGTATACCTAATTTGAAATTTCCGCGAGGGAAAAATAAAGACAGCATAATCCATTGTAGAATTTAGAAGAAAGCAGGTATAAGCCGATGCATTAAAGAAAGGAATATTAAATGGCGGCTTGTACTTGCGTTGACAGATAGTACAGTTAGCTAAAATTTCAAGTCGGAGATTTTTTTCAAATTAAAAATAATAAAATCATGACCAGGCTGTATTTATTTCAAACTAGCTTCTGCCAGCGGCTTTGAAAGACACGTGGCAATAATAAAAAATAACAAACAAACAAAAATAGAATACAATAGAAATACTCTTTGTTATGTACACCATATAAATTACAGACATAAAAATAGAAACTGTACATAGGGTGACACAATGGGCGGTCTTATCGCTAAAAGCGATATTTTAAAGACAACCTTTGGAATGAAATAAATAACAAAAAAAAACAAAACAATAACAAATATGTAACAACAGTCAGTATTCTATAGACAAATAATTTTCTTTCTAAAGCGCGGTCACTGTCAGACTGCATAGAAAAGAAAGAGAAGTGATGACTCAACGCTGGTAATTTATAGCAAAATATGAAGCAATTATTTAATTACAAAAAATCTTTTGTTTGGACTAAAAAATTAAAACACTAGTTTTTTAGTATGTTGCTTGTAGAATAATCTGAAAAAAAATCAGAATGATTCTGATTTCTGTTGATGTAAAAAGAAGTTTTTAGATGTATCTTTACGTTTTTTTTCTATCGTATCAAATTAGTTGTATTAAGTTTTCAACACACTATCTACCTAGCATATATCCTGAAGAATATCATTTATTTTTCTGATTTTGTTTACTGTAGTCGATCATATATACTTTTATTGTTTCTAAAACTTGCGTTTTTTGTGTTTTGGGTCCTGTAAGCCCCTTAAAAATATTTACTCCGGCTTACCTCTTACAAAAATTGACCCTTCGCTACTGCTATAGATATCCCTACAAACCCAAAAATTTAATTAAATAAACAAAGTAATTAACAAAAGTACAGTGTAACTCCATAATCCTAGCTAAAATCCCTTTAATTCCGACCACAAGAAATAACTATATAAACCACAACACAAAGGAACAACTATGTAAATACGAGGATCTAAATAATATATTTCTGACTAGTAAACTTGACTTCGCTTTTATTCAAATCTTGACAAATGAGGGTACTTAGATATTCCTTTGTTTTATTTTCTGGAAGTTTCTTTGACAGCCCTGACGACAGAAATTTTAATTGACTTTCAGCAAATCGACTTGACTTTCGCTGTACCTATTTATAAAATTATTTATTTCAAATCCTTAACACGATATTTACATAATAATAATATAAAAATAATAATAATTATGTAGATTTATATGAAAAAAAATAAGCAAATCATAGGGCATCAAAAAATTCTGTCCGCATCGCTGTCAACAGGAACAGTGCCCGAAAGGCTGGCAGCATTGCCACGTTGTATGGCGATGCTAATTCTTTAGCCAAGAAATAGGCCAGCCCTCTGGTCACGTGAAGAGTCGACTAACCGCTTGGCGATACCTCGAAAAACCAAGTGGGCACTCGGACCCCATGGCCCTAGTGTTTCAACCACAAACGGCTCGAAAATATAACTCCCAATCAGGTTGGAAATTTGGAATATACTGTAGGTACATTAGTACCTATTAGTTTAAATTCCTGTTACAATGACACCTGGTTACTGAATTGTAGAGATTCCTTCAATGAAACCTGCAAAATTCACAAACTTAGGATTTTTTGCTTCAAAATAAATTTAAAATCTCGGGCTACATTGAGAGAATCTCCAATAATGCTAGAATACAGTTTGCCAGTTCTTCAAATTCTCAGTTTAGAAGCCGGGTAATAATAATAAAGCGAAATTGTAAACCAAGTGTGAAAATGTAGGGCACATTACCGCAGCGGCCTGCAAAAATATAGGGTACCTACATTATCGCAACGGCCTGCAAAAATATAGGGTACATTATCGCAATGGCCTGCAAAAATATAGGGCACATTACCGCAGCGGCCTGCAAAAATATAGGGCACATTACCGCAGCGGCCTGCAAAAATATAGGGTACATTATCGCAACGGCCTGCAAAAATATAGGGTACATTATCGCAACGGCCTGCAAAAATGGCATTGATGGGCGAACGTGAAACGTGGACCGAGGCGAAGTCGAGGCACACATACGTGAACCTATCAATGCCTGGTTGCGTCCAACGCTTGTCATCATCATCATCATTTCAGCCGAAAGACGCCCACTTCTTCTGTGCTTCTCGCATCCAACGGGTTCCTGCAGCCTTTCCAACGCTTGCATAATACTTTTAATAAATTATGGGCGTAAATCCAACCTAAGTAAATTAATTAAACATTCCAGAATGAATGACAAACCACAATTATTTTTCACGTGCCAATATTATGTTCATTTGTTTCTATTTTTAAATATGTAGCTCTATTTTCAAGCCAGTTCGACATTTAAATTAAAATCTTTGATAAGTGACCTCCTTGGTTGCCAAGTAAAAAGTTCGTTCCATTTTTAAATTACACGATACAGATAATATGAGTTTTCAAAGTAATTTATTCGGCCGCTAAACACGAAGATATGGATTTTGTTCTGCATGTATTTGACTAGTACAGCATTTTCGATTTATCTCAAAGAAGGTTGTCAAAATAATTGTCGAATTTCCAAGCATGTTTGAGAAAATAACCTTTGGTAAAAAACGTCACTTCGAAATTCGAATGGTGTCTCGTTGTGAACTACTTATAAAATAAAAATGTATTATTATTATAAAAAAAAAAATTATATAATCCGCGATGATTTACTTTAAAAACAAATGAGTCTGCTTTCAAATTGTATGTATTTTATTTTACTTTTGCAATATTAAAAACATTTTTTTGCGCAATAGAATGCTCTAAATGGTGTCAACTATCACCCCCTTAAGGCTTTGTATCCATCATCCAAACACCCTCTATATCCCAGAAACACTAACACCATACGTGTAAAGGTCCACCCAGAGGTCCTATTACTTCAAAACCCGGAAATCCCGCAAAAGCGCATGATAAGTAAGTACCTTCAAACGATCTACAAAGCCTCCCTTAATCCTATCATCCTACGATCGTTCTCAACCACGTATTATCCTACCCACATGTGTACTTGTGATCCTGTTATCTTGAATAAAATGGTTTATTTTTAGACGTTACGTCTTTTGTACAGTCAGTGTCGAAAGTAACGAGACGGAAAGACTGTTTAAAGATTATTGAAGTGAAAACTTCTTTAGCCGCGTTGGGAATTTTCGTCATCTCGGTAGTCAACCCGTTCAATACTGCTCTATTAGTCGTCATCTCGGTAGTCTACCCCTTCCATACTACTCTATTAGTCGTCGTCTCGGTAGTCAACCCCTTCCATACTGCTCTATTAGTCGTCATCTCGGTAGTCAACCCCTTTCATACTGCTCTATTAGTCGTCACGTCGGTAGTCAACCCCTTCCATACTGCTCTATTAGTCGTCATCTCGGTAGTCAACCCCTTCCATACTGCTCTATTAGTCGTCATCTCGGTAGTCTACCCCTTCCATACTGCTCTATTAGTCGTCATCTCGGTAGTCTACCCCTTCCATACTGCTCTATTAGTCGTCATCTCGGTAGTCTACCCCTCCCATACTACTCTATTGGTCGTCATCTCGGTAGTCTACCCCTTCCATACTACTCTATTGGTCGTCATCTCGGTAGTCTACCCCTTCCATACTGCTCTATTAGTCGTCATCTCGGTAGTCTACCCCTTCCATACTGCTCTATTAGTCGTCATCTCGGTAGTCTACCCCTTCCATACAACTCTATTAGTCGTCATCTCGGTAGTCAACCCGTTCCATACTACTCTATTAGTCGTCATCTCGGTAGTCTACCCCTTCCATACTGCTCTATTAGTCGTCACGTCTGTAGTCAACCCCTTCCATACTGCTCTATTAGTCGTCACGTCTGTAGTCAACCCCTTCCATACTGCTCTATTAGTCGACACGTCTGTAGTCAACCCCTTCCATACTACTCTATTAGTCGTCATCTCGGTAGTCTACCCCTTCCATACTACTCTATTAGTCGTCACGTCTGTAGTCAACCCCTTCCATACTGCTCTATTAGTCGTCACGTCTGTAGTCAACCCCTTCCATACTGCTCTATTAGTCGTCACGTCTGTAGTCAACCCCTTCCATACTGCTCTATTAGTCGTCACGTCTGTAGTCTACCCCTTCCATACAACTCTATTAGTCGTCATCTCGGTAGTCAACCCCTTCCATACAACTCTAATAGTCGTCATCTCGGTAGTCAACCCCTTCCATACTGCTCTATTAGTCGTCATCTCGGTAGTCTACCCCTTCCATACTGCTCTATTAGTCGTCATCTCGGTAGTCTACCCCTTCCATACTGCTCTATTAGTCGTCATCTCGGTAGTCTACCCCTCCCATACTACTCTATTGGTCGTCATCTCGGTAGTCTACCCCTTCCATACTACTCTATTGGTCGTCATCTCGGTAGTCTACCCCTTCCATACTGCTCTATTAGTCGTCATCTCGGTAGTCTACCCCTTCCATACTGCTCTATTAGTCGTCATCTCGGTAGTCTACCCCTTCCATACAACTCTATTAGTCGTCATCTCGGTAGTCAACCCCTTCCATACTACTCTATTAGTCGTCATCTCGGTAGTCTACCCCTTCCATACTGCTCTATTAGTCGTCACGTCTGTAGTCAACCCCTTCCATACTGCTCTATTAGTCGTCACGTCTGTAGTCAACCCCTTCCATACTGCTCTATTAGTCGTCACGTCTGTAGTCAACCCCTTCCATACTACTCTATTAGTCGTCATCTCGGTAGTCTACCCCTTCCATACTACTCTATTAGTCGTCACGTCTGTAGTCAACCCCTTCCATACTGCTCTATTAGTCGTCACGTCTGTAGTCAACCCCTTCCATACTGCTCTATTAGTCGTCACGTCTGTAGTCAACCCCTTCCATACTGCTCTATTAGTCGTCACGTCTGTAGTCTACCCCTTCCATACAACTCTATTAGTCGTCATCTCGGTAGTCAACCCCTTCCATACAACTCTATTAGTCGTCATCTCGGTAGTCAACCCCTTCCATACTGCTCTATTAGTCGTCATCTCGGTAGTCAACCCCTTCCATACTGCTCTATTAGTCGTCATCTCGGTAGTCAACCCCTTCCATACTGCTCTATTAGTCGTCATCTCGGTAGTCAACCCCTTCCATACTGCTCTATTAGTCGTCATCTCGGTAGTCAACCCCTTCCATACTGCTCTATTAGTCGTCATCTCGGTAGTCAACCCCTTCCATACTACTCTATTAGTCGTCATCTCGGTAGTCAACCCCTTCCATACTGCTCTATTAGTCGTCATCTCGGTAGTCAACCCCTTCCATACTGCTCTATTAGTCGTCATCTCGGTAGTCAACCCCTTCCATACTGCTCTATTAGTCGTCATCTCGGTAGTCAACCCCTTCCATACTGCTCTATTAGTCGTCATCTCGGTAGTCAACCCCTTCCATACTGCTCTATTAGTCGTCATCTCGGTAGTCAACCTCTTTCTAACTATATCATCTTTGACACAGTCCATCCATCCATCTTGTGACGTGTCTTTGGTCTTTTCCTACACTACACTACACATTAATACTCAAAATGACACACTACACTACACACACCCTACCCCTACACTACACATTAATACTCAAAACTTTCCTAACGACGTTTTCCTGATATTATGTTGGTATTTATGTAAAACATTAACCCTATCATCTTCTTAAGCCTATCCAACCGAATAATCCATTTTATATCAAAAACCGGATACTTTCCGGGATTATTTAATTTTCATAAGCCTTTTTACTCATAACAAATTATTTAGACATTATGTCGGCGCACCTGAACTAATTCGTAGCACGTACGAGCCGGAAATTATGAATAATTGATACCGCCCGGCTTCCGGTGTTGGTACTACTGTGAATACACGTTGTTTGATGTTCGTGTCATTCAGTGAAGCCTCGAGATCTACCACTGGCACTGTACAGAAGTAAACATGACATAATGTCACGTCCGCACAGGGCCCGCGGGGTGGATTACGGCCCACTCCCTCTCACCGAGAGGAGGCCTGTGTCCCAGCAGTGGGAACATTATAGGCTGATTATGTATGTCCTATGTAATATCACGTCTGCTTTCGCCAAAGGGTTGGCAGAGTTGGTATAATAGTAAACCTGTATTTCAGACCACAAAAAATCAGTATGATAATGATATTGTGATTTAAACCATTAACTAACTGACCTGGGGCCCAAGTCTGCTATTTTTATAAATTCGTCATTCCAACATGATCCCAATCTCCAACGTAATCTGCTAAATTCATAAAGATCGATCATTGGTCGGTCAATGGTACAGAACATATACGATACTCGTAAAGAATTAAAAGCAATGACTGCACAATTACATTCTAATGGTAGGTGAATTCACTTTTATGTCAACCATATTTATTATGGCTTAAGGAGGAGGCAATTTATATCAACAAAATATCACACTAATATTATAAAGGCGAAAGTTTGTGTGTGTGTTTATATGTTTGTTACTTCTTCACGCTCAAACGACTGGACCAATTCCACCAATCTGGAGGTCGCGGCCGATACCACTGGGCCACCACTTACTACACTTTTTTTTTTTGTCTGCGCTAAAATACCTATCAATCATCAATCCAAACCAAATCCAATTCCAATCTCTTTGTTGATTATACCTACGTACAACTGTCTTCGCCATATTATGATTCATAATGTTATCCTTTTATGATTCCGCCAAAGCAGTGGTGGCCAAGTGGTAACGGCCGCGACTTACGAGTTGTAGGTCGTAGGTTCGAACCCAGACAGGCGCTTTACTTTGTGTAAATTATTCCATCACCACTGCTCTCAAAACGGTGAAGGAAAACATCGTGAGGAAACCGGCATGTCCTAGAACCAAAAATTCGAAGACAAGTGACATCTGCCAACCCGCACTGAGCCCCCGTGGTGGATTACGGCCCACTCCCTTTCACCGAGGGGAGGCCTGTGTCCCAGTAGGACACAGGCCTCCTCTCACGTCATAGGCTGATTATTTATTCTGCCAAAGTGGCCTTTTTAGGCCCCCTGATATCACATAAATACAGTCTTACCATGTCAGTGCCAATACATTTCTAATAACAGTTCCCGACGTCACCCAGTCATTTCTAGTAGGTTCTAATCTAACCGTCACACTGATATCACAAGTTGAACTCAAAGCAATGTCATTTGATATTGATAGTGCAAGGCTTCCACTCGAAGTTGTTAATAAGCTTACATCGTTTTCCTGTTGTGTTTTGCTTTGGTAGAAATAAAAATATTATGTTCAGAAACGCTTGAACTGAAGGGCCAATAAGATTTGACTCATAATCAGCCTATATTGTTCCCACTGCTGGGACACAGGCCTCCTCTCTTCGTGAGGGAGTGGGCTATACCTAATCTACCACGCGGGCCCAGTGCGGCCGTTAAAAGGATACCAAGGACAATCAGGTCAACCCGAAGTACCTGGACAATCAGGTCAGCTAGGATACCCTTTTTTTTTTTTTTTTTTTTTACGTGGAGAAATGCTCATGCATTCTGCACTACCACGGGGAGATAGTGCAGTTATGTGGGACTCTAACCCACTAAAACTCCACGGTGTCCTCCTCTGCCGCTTATGGCGGGAACACGGGCACGCGTTAGCCGCGCGAACCCGCGGCTGTCCGTCACCGGACCCTCCTCCGGGGAGTACTCCCCATCACCGGCGCACCAGAACACATAGCACGCCGCGACCACCCCAGGGACCAAACCAGCACATGGGCGCCAGACGACCCCGTCTCTGCCACCCTTGGTCCCCCTGCGACGGGTCAGGTCATTGGCCCCGCCGCCTGCCAATTTTCGCCCGCAGAGGATAGGGAGAGTGGCCAACGTCATACCAACACTCCTCTTCCCCCGCGGCCCCACCGCGTCCGCCATCGAACGATGCCTCCGGTACGACATCGCGGCCCGCCTCAGTTGCGATGTCGCCCAAGCGGCACCGCAACCTACATGTTGGCTGCTACGTCGTCGGCTTGTCGGCAAAAGCCCTGACGAGCGGCCCCTCCTCGGGTTCCTCTTCGCTTCACCGTGGGTGTCCAAGCCACGGCTACTGAGCCCCCCCGCCTCGACAATGCGGGAACCCACCGGGGGGGAGCTAGGATACCCAGGCCAACAAAGACAACCTGGTAATCCCGAGTTAATAACCGACTTGAAAAGCAAAAATTTGATTAAAGAATTAAAATTACTCTATTGGTTTTAACTCTAAGACTGTTTCACTCTACGTTTGGACATAATATACCTCTACGCTTAGCAATTTAAAACATATGACCACAGTCACTAAAGTATATTTTATGACAATCTACATTCAAGCGACAGATTGGTGCAATGGTGTCATGGAGCACCTGGTTTTGTACCCTTCAACGGCCAAGTCACACAACATTAACTATAATAATAAAGAAATCGCAGTAAGGAACCTTAGACTTGGTACGACTTTGTCTAGATTTCATTACTTTTTAGAGATAAACAAGCAGCTCCATTGAGACTTGGCAAGTTTTTTACAGAATGTTTTTGGTGGAATATACCTCTACGCTTAGCAATTTAAAACATATGACCACAGTCACTAAAGTATATTTTATGACAATCTACATTCAATAGGTTCTGCATTGAGTTTTTAATGTGTCCAGTTATTTATACACAAACCTAACCATTGACCTTGACCCACGACTTTTAGCTTCAGATATTTCGGCACGTATTCCAGTTACTGCCATCTTTATAATGCCGCCGTGTCTATGAAATTAGGCCACACCAAATTTCCCCTGGGACACGAACTGATAACATCAGATTTTTTGTTCGACCATTGTTTATTTAGCGCAGCAACACATCTGCGAAAATTATGCGACGGAAATTTCGCGTGTTATATTTTTTTTGAAAATTCCGCAACGTAATTTCAGACTAATTTGTCATAGGTAATTTAGAACGCATTGCAGGCGTAAACGCCGACTTTTCGTCATGTAATTTCGGTAGATGATGAGATAGGTGGATTCGCTACACTAAAGGGCTGATTTTTTAATCGACAGATATTTTTTATTCATCTGCCTAGCCTTTTCCCAACTATATTCCTTCCAGCTCGGCTTCCAGTCAAACCGGATGCAGCTGAATACTAGTATTTTACATGGAGCGACTCCTATCTGACCTCCACAACCCAGTTACTGGGTTATACGATACCCCTTGATAAAACTGGTTGTCATACTTTCGGGCTTCTGACTACCCGTAACGACTGTCAAAGATCCACGAATGACAGCCAGGACCAACGGCTTAACGTGCTTTCCGAGGCACGGAGGGGTCTCGGTATGTAAAGATGGTAACTCATCCACAGAACAACCGCGGCAAGCGTACTTAACCTGATCGATCGACCTGTGCGGCTGTTATTATTTAGCCACGGGCCCCTCTCCATCAAAATCAAACAAAATAGCAAAAGTCGGTCACGCTATGGGAACATAAGCCAGATGTCACTTACACCGTGGTATTAGGTTTTCGTTCGAGGCTCCCTTGACCTTTTTGGCCTAATTTGTCATCCATGGTGATAGCTCACGGTACGTCAAAAAACAGGTGAAAACAGTAGTTCCATTCTGTAAAGTTCACTTGGAACCTCACTCAAATGACAGGCTAGGTAAGTCTTTTAGAAACCGATTAAAAATGTTCCTTCTTGTCCATTTTCAAATACCTGTGAATGTTTCAGCAAAATACTAACATTAATAACTAAATTTTTAATTTGTTAAAGCGTTATTAATTCTGTCATGGCGGCTCGAGCGATGCCATGATTTCCATGTTATCAAATCTGTGAGTTCTGTCATACAAAATTCATTTGCTATTGCTTATCGGAATATTAAAACATTCATCATCATCATTTCAGCCGAAAGACGTCCTCTGCTGGACATAGGCCTCCCCCAAGCACCTTCACTTCGACCGGTTCTGTGCTACTCGCATCCAACGGGTTCCTGCGGCCTTCACAAGGTCGTCGGATTAAAATTAATAGGTCGTCTTAATTTTTGGAATATTAAAATACTCGGTAATTATAATAACCTTAATTACTTTGCGCCTTGTCCTTAAAGTAAGAATATAACTACATGTGTTATATTCCGACACAGCTGTCTACGCTTCTGCACTGAGTTGAGAGGAAAAAATTCTGTGCTTTTTATTTTTCTTTTGGTTCTGTCACCTATTATGAAACAGTAGGTACCACATTTGCACTCAACTCAAGGGCCTCCGCCTTGTCAGCGGGATTGTCCGAAAGGGTTCCCGCTGCGCTGGCCCGGAACATAAAGGGCTAAGGAAGGAACACGGGTGGGTTTTAGTCAGTAAGAGTCTGACACTCCCTTCCGCTACACCCAGAGCGGGAGGGGTCATTTGATTTCCTATACACAAAAAAAAAGGGGCCTCAGTCTTGAAGTTCCCATGTGTTCCACAAACCATTCATCCATTACAGCATTCTTGCTATTATTCATTGATGACTCCGCCCTGGAATGTCATCTCAACCTGAGCAGGTTGATTACAACAGCTATTAAGCCTTCTGTGTCTATATTTAGGGTGCCACCCCGGTACTGTCATGTGCTATATACTGGCGATCGATGGGACTAATGGAATTGCTCACAACATTGTAAGTAATTGTTCTGGCGAGCCATTATCACTGCTTAGCTTAATGTTGGTTTTTATTATTAAAAAGTGTTTGTTAATTAAATTTTTATTTTGGAATAAAGACTTTGATAAGTTTTAATGTGACTGTTAATATGTCATTTCGAATAATCCAAAAAATAAACTAATGCGCCTAAACCACTGTTTTCACTTTAAAAATAAATAATGGTTAAGTTGGTCATGTAAAGTCAAAGTTTAAAAAAAATGCGACTGAAAAACACCAAGTTTAAAAACCTATTTTCTCGAAACGGAACCCAAAAACACAATCATAAAGAAACTCCTGTAACAAACAAACTAATAACACTTCGTTCAAACTCCATTCTACCGTAGCTTACTCCGTGGAAACCTTTTCATGAGTTTCAGACACAAATATTTACGTTTTCAGGACGTTTGGATTTGGGCGGAGTGGTTTTGACCGCGACTTAGTTTGCTTCGATATTTTCTATTCAAACATTTTTACATTTATAGAGGTATGCGGAACAGGATGTAAAGTTCACTCATACTCTATAGAAAAGGGAGGATCCTCCGACCAGATGGGTGTTGTGTCTGGCGGGCAACTGCCCGATGATTCATGTCGGGCCGTTGTATCTAGCGTGGTAAACTCTGCTTGCGCGATGCAGGATTTGCGTGACGTCAGTATGACGCGTTGTTCCCATGTGGCGTTCTAGATACCGCTACACATTCAAACAGCCCATTAGGGGTTTTTTGTTTTAACTTAATGGGTCATTGTCATTCCTGTCGTTTGTTTAGTGGTCATATCATAATGTTGTCCTTTTATGATTCTGCCAAAGTGACCTTTTTAGGCCCCCTGGTCACGCGTAGAGTCAACCAACCGCTTGGCGAATATCCCGAAATATGCGATGAGTTTGCCTTTTGATAGAATCAATATTGACTTTTCTTTCGGTAAATTCTTACGAGTATTTGTTTAGGTCTGTTTGAGCTGCCTTACGAGTACAGAAAATAAAATCCGTTTTGGCATTATTTTATTAGCCTATTTTGTAATTATAAATATGTATGTTATGTTATACACGAGCTAAAATGGCTGTCATAATTATCGCCATTGAAGACTGAAGAGACTGAAAAGTTTGAGATTGAGCAATAATTAAAAAAAAACTGGCCAAGTGCGAGTCGGACTCGCACACGAAGGGTTCCGTACCACAAGGCAAAAACACCGAAAAAAACACGTTTGTTATAACAAACGTGTTAAAAAAAAATGTATATATAATAAGGGGGGCTCCCATATATGGGAGCCCCCCTTTGTATATATATACATTTTTTTTTTATATACTTATATATGTTTTTTTTGCAATCGGTGCATGTCCTTGATAAATGACGTGGCTAAGTAATAACAGCCGCACGGATCGATCGATCTGGTTAAGGTACGCTAGCCGCGGTCGGGCGGGTAACCATCTTTACATACCGAGTTCCCGCCGTGGCTCAGAAACCAAGTCCTGGCTGTCATTCGTGGATCTTTGACAGTCGTTACAGGATGACAGAAGCCCGAACGTCTGGCAACCAGTCTTACCAGTCAACCCAGTAACTGGGTAGTGGATGTTAGATAGGCAGTCACTCCATGTAAAATACTGGTATTCAGCTGCATCCGGTTAGACTGGGAGTTGACCCCAATATAGGAAGAGGCTTATAGGCAGATGGTATCCTTGATAAATAATGACTTTACTTTTTGGCCCTGTACTGTGAACCATAAGTCATTAACATAATTATATATCCTTGACCAAAGTAAAGATAACATAGGCCCTTTTGTAAGAACATTTGAATTTCAAATTGAGATTGTAACAAGGCGAACATCTTCAAACAAAGATACACGAGAAATATATTCTGAAACAACATTGAGGTCGTGTTTATGTATTGAGGTACACACGCCAGCACATCAAGCTACCCGAAACTGTCAAATTTTCCCAATCAACTTTGAACCTTATGCCTTAGCGATAGAGTTGAAAATCTATTAAAGAAATTTGATAGATTGTAGTAGCTTAATGTGCTGTAGTCTGTACATTGACTCACTCTTCCTCTCTTTATGATTTTACTTTTCTATCTCATGTCATCTCGAGTTATACGAAGAAAGCTTAATTAGGGTTCCGTACATTAAAAGGAAAAAACTGAACCCTTATAGGATCACTTTGTTGCCCGTCTGTCTGTCGGTCTGATTGTCAAGACCCTTTATCTCGGGAACGCGTGGAGGTATCGAGTTGAAATTAAAACCATAAATTCAGGTCTACAGTCCCTTGAAGCTGTGAAAAAATCAAATTTCTAAGTTAACGTAAAAAAAAGATACGGCCGTTTATGCCGCAAAAAATGTATATTTCGACACTCTAGGGAATCAAAATATTGATACTTCCCGTTGACCTAGAATCATGAAATTTGTCATGAAGCAAGGTCATGTAGCACAAGTAAAGGAAAAAATCCGAAAGCCGTAAATTTGTAGTTACCTACATTAAAAAAAAAATCCCGTGATAGCCTATTTACATACCTACGAATTTGTACGGAACCCTCGGTGCGCGAGTCTGGCTCGCACTTGACCGGTTTTTTTATAACGGTAGTTGTATGTTCCCTTAAGAAAGTTCCCTAAATCAACGAGGACAAAAAAAATCACCATGTTAATATTAATATTACCTACTTTGGCGGAAATTAATAATTTGTAAAAAAAATGCTTCACATTTTTCAGCAGTAACGCGTTACTTGCGTGTTATGTCATAATAAATACCCCACCCTATACAGTAAACATATTCATTACAAAAAAATAATAACTACTCCAAAGCAATCAACACCACATTTCTTTTCCATTATTAGCCACCGTAAAAATACCGTGAAATAACTAAGAAACATAGTAATAAACACATTATCAGAAGCTCTACCATGAGTTTGCACAGCCAAAACTCGCTAGCGTCTCCGTATACTCCGTAAATAATACGTATGAAACATTGTACAGCGCCCCTAGCGGTCACAGAAAGAGTTAAAATTTGTACCATGAGCACTATAGATTTCGATAGGTAAGAATCCTAACGTAATCTATTCGATAGTCACTAACGTTTTTCAGCTGTCGCCTTACAAAACGGCACCATGAGTCACTAATTTGACAGAAGGATAGCTTCTGTCAAATTTCTGAAAAATAAGCTTACAATAGTAGTTACATAACTCACTAGCAATGATTTCAAAAGTAAGGATACGCCCGTCTGAACATTTTACATAGAAGTTCTTCGTTCGAAGTTCGAAGTTCGCGCGCACCACTGTCAACTGAGTCGCGTTGGCCCTAAAACCGTCATTTTAGGGCCAGCGCGTTGGTGCCATTTAGTCGCGCCGTTAGCCCGGTCCTTACGCTAGTAATATATATGTCAATGCTCACTAGCATTTTCACGTGTGAAACATATGTTTACATTGAAATTTTGAGTATTTTGAGTCAAAATAATGCCTGGAAGAGCTTACTTATTTAGCATGGAATATGTTAGCGGCCGCTGAATTTGAAGACCAACGACGTAAAAACTTAAGGAAGTGACGTCACATACGACACGATCTAGGTATCGAGTTTACCTTAGCGCTTGCGTAAGACTCCGTAACACTCATGGAGCAAGCATTCGCGAAATCTATTCGATCCACGTTTATACGCTTGCGAGTTTAACGCTAGCGAGTAAGTTTTCGATAACAACTCATGGTAGGGGTACTGAGTTGTTTATTGCTAACAAAAACCGGGCAAGAGCGAGTCGGGCACGCGCACCGAGGGTTCCGTACCATCTTATGTTTTTACACACATTTTACCACTTTGGAAGTGTCTCTCGCGCAAACTAGGTATTCAGTTAAAAAAAAAAATTATATTAGAAACCTCAATATAATTTTTGAATACCTATCCATCCATCCATCTATCCTCCACAAGTATGGGTTTGATGAAAAAAAAAAATTGTTATTTTTTTTGAGTTTCTGTTCTAAGTATGGGGAGGGGAACCCCCAAAATTTTTTGTTTTTATTCTATTTTTGTGTAAAAATTTCATAAGGGTTACGTTTTTTGCTATTTGGCCACGGAACCCTAAAAAACTGCCTTGGAAGTTTAGTAGTCCCAGGGGCGACTGTAATGCTATTCTGTAAAGTTCACAGCTCACCTCACTCAAGTGAGCGCACACAATTCGAAAGCGAACTCATTTGTTTTTAAAGTAAATCATCGCGGATTCACATCGAGACACCGTTCAAGTTTTAAAGTGACGTTCACTAGTAAATACATATGAGCAATGAGAAATTGCTGTTATTATTATTAACAGACAGAACGACTTCCGACACCGCTTCAAAATTCGAACGGTCCCTACCGTTCGAATTTTGAAGCGGTGTTAACACAATAGCCTTGTAAGAAACAGGCTTTTTTTTTGTGGATGGGGAAATCATCAAATGACCCCTCCCGCTCTGGGTGGAGCGGAAGGGAGTGTCAGACTCTTACTGACTAAAACCCACCCGTGTTCCTTCCTTAGCCCTTTATATTCCAAGCCAGTGGTAACCCTTTCTGACAATCCCGCTGACCCGGCAGGCTTCGGCCCTATTGGGATGCTGACATCTCTTTGAGGTGCGCGTGGAACACGTACGCGCCGTCCGGCACGGGCCTGGTCCTGATCGGACGGTGAGCTACCCATTACTCTCCGCCCGCAGGCCCGCGCCTACGGTGGCCGGGAGTCGTCACGCGGCTCCCGACGCCCGGAGCGTCTCCCGCGGCGGCTGGGACGGGAGGCTCTCTCCCTGAGCCGTTAGTGCTGACATCATCTTGAGGCGCGCGTGGAATACAACGCGCCGTCGAGTCGTCGCCTTACCGGACGGCGAGCTGCCCATTTCTCGCCGTCCGGAAAACCGCGCCTACGGTGGCCGGGAATCAGCTATTGACTCCTGACGACCTCAGTCTACCCCTTCAGGTAATACCTACAGCCATGATGTTATATGAATTAAAACAAAGCATTATTACGAGTACCTACAATGAATTATTGTTTTGTTTTCCAAACATTGCGTGCTTCGTGACCGTTACTGTTACTAGCAATTTTCCCTTATACCTACATGAATATAGGAGGAAATGGGTCATATGGATATGGTTTTCGTATAAAATTATTTATTTATTAGCTGCGCCGCGCGGTTTCATCCGCGTAAATGTCGATCCCGTGGGAATATCGGGATAAAAAGTAGCTTGTATGTTAATCCAGAGGTGTCAACTACCTCCATACAAAATTGGTCCAGCGAGCGTGAAGAAGTAACAAACATATAAACACACAAACTTTCGCCTTTATAATATTAGTGTGATTGAAATACTCTCTCAGACTAACATTCGTATTCTTCGGTCGTTACGGTGCCCGTAAATCTGACAAACAGTCTTACCATGCCTCGTGTTACCCAGTTACTGTTTTGTAGAGGGCAGATAGGCAGCTGCTCCATGTAAAATGCTGGTATTCAGCTGCATCCGGTTAGACTGGAAGCTAACGCTGACTAACTGTCTATCTTAGACGGTAATGCACAAGCACCAGTACCTCTAATATTGCTGATCATACTGACGTACATACATAGGTGCCAGTGACCACTTACTATCAGTTGAGCCGAATACTGGTATTTCACACAATACCATAAAAAATGTGCTCTAAGGGGCTTACAGGACCTGAACACAAAACACGCAAGTTTTAGAAACAATAAAAGTATATGATCGACTACAGTAAACAAAATCAGAAAAATATATGATGTTCTTGAGTATATAATTTCTTTTTTTTTTTTTTGCGGATGGGAAATCATCAAATGACCTTCCCGCTCTGGGTGGAGCGGAAGGGAGTGTCAGACTCTTACTGACTAAAACCCACCCGTGTAAAGAACACGGGTGGGTTTTAGTCAGTAAGAGTTTATGTTTCGGGTCAGCGGTAACTTCAGCGGTGGCTTCAGGATATATTATGCTAGGTAGATAGTGTGTTGAAAATATATTATAACTAATTTGATACGATAGAAAAAAATCATGAAGATACTTCTAAAAACTTTCTTATATCAATAAAAACCATAATAATATACTTACAATCATTATGATTTTTTGTCAGATTATTCTACAAGCAACATACTAAAATACTAATGTTTTCGTGCAAACAATAGATTATTTTAATTAAATGATTGCTTCATGTTTTGCAATAAATTACCAGGGTTGTGTCATCGCGCTTCTCTTTCTTTTCTATGCAGTCCGTCAGTGAACGCGCAATAATTACTTACAAAAATTAGGTTATAGAAGCCATATCCATATAACTTTGTTTCTACATCAAGAAAGCCATCCTATAATTAATTTTCCCTCCCATCGGAAAAGAATATTATCACACTAATATTATAAAGGCGAAAGTTTGTGAGTGTGTGTGTGGGAGTGTGTGTGTGTTTATATGTTTGTTACTTCTTCACGCTCAAACGGCTTGACCAATTTTGATAAAATTTTGTATGGAGGTAGCCGACACCCTGGATTAACATATAGGTTACTTTTTATCCTGATATTCCTACGGGATCGACATTTACGCGGGTAAACCGCGGGGCGCAGCTAGTATATAATATTTTACAAAAGAATCATCTGTATTCTTTTCTCCTTTTAAGTCTATTGTCTGTTGAGTCCTTTCAGCTGCTTCAAATAGCGTGAATGAAGGAATAAACAGGCTTTGTGTGTTAAAAAGGTGAATTTTCCGAAATTTTTCGCCAGTTTTTATGCTTGTTCAGGACTTAAACAGGCCTGGGAATCGAACCCAGGGTCCTCCTTAGGAAATACAGGCACTTGTTTTATAGCTGCTGCATAAACCAAAACTTTGATATTCAGTTAACGATTCTTTTAAACAACAAATTTTGTCGATCTCGCTTTATCGTCGTATTTTATATCAAAAGTACTTAAAAGTTAGGTATTTTAATATTCAAAATGAACCTTATTGCTTTTCTAGCAAATTCAATAAGCAGCATCTTCTTCAGATTAATATTTAAGCCTATGAGTATTAAAATATCTCCTAAAGTTTGGTAATTTTAATTATGCTTGACTCAACCAAGTTAATTCCATTTTAAGCTTATCAAGCGTCAGTATAAAGTTGTAACTTAACAACAAAGTCTTCAGACAGTTATTAATAGTCTACCCTTGATCTATGTGTACTATTTATAACGACTCTAGTAAACAGCTACAGTAGTGATATTCTGTAAAGTTCACTTGGAACCTCATTCAAGTGAGCCCACACAATTTTGTAAAGTTCACTTGTAACCTGACTCAAGTCATCATCTGCCTAGCCTTTTCCCAACTATGTTGGGGTCGGCTTCCAGTCTAACCGGATGCAGCTGAATACCTGTATTTTACATGGAGCGACTGCCTATCTGACCTCCACAACGCAGTAACTGGAAAATACGATACCCCTTGGTAAAACTGGTTGTCAGACTTTCGAGCTTCTGAATATCCGTAACGACTGTCAAAGATCCACGAATGACAGCCGGGACCAACGGCTTAACATGCTTTCCGAGGCACAGAGGGGTCACGGTATGTAAAGATGGTCACCCATCCACAGATCAACCGCGGCAAGCGTAGCTTAACCTGATCTATCGACCGTGCGGCTGGTATTATTTAGCCAGTCGCGTTCATCTTTATTCCGGACACACTCCATCAGTAAATGCTGAACATCTTCAAACTCAAACTCATACATTTAATTTAGAATAACCCGCGAAGCAACGCTTCCAACGATACCATGTTTGTCAAAATACGATGAAGAGTTTAGGAGTTATGCGAGGAACAGATGAGAATACATACCTACATCATACAAAGCCTGTTAAAATCACAACCACCTTCGACTTTTTCGTAATCGGGTAAAAATTCCAAACTTATAATAAGTTCTTATTTGCTTTCTCTTACCAAAAAATATTATCTTCTTAATAATACAATATGGCAACATATTGCTATATTAGATATTATTATAGAACCGACTCAGAATTTAGGTCGAAAGGGGATGACCCGTGTTTCTGATGTGACCATACGTTCTGATTTCTGGGGATTAGGACGAAATGAAAAACCCGTATACTCGTTTATATTTCTGGATGTAATGTAATGTGACCATACCTACATTTTTCTTATTGTGGACTAGCTGCGCCCCGCGGTTTCACCCGCATAAGTGTCGATCCCGTGGGAATATCGGGATAAAAACTATTCTATGTCCTTCCCCGGGATGCAATAGTATCTCTGCCAAATTTTATCGAATTGCGTTCAGTGGTTTAGGCGTGAAAAGGTAACATACAGACAGACAGACACACAGAGTTACTTTCGAATTCGTGATATATGTATGGATTATCAGAGAATTAATGTAGGACAGCTTAAACTTTCTTTATCAGAAGAGGTCTTTGTCTTAGAGTGAGAATTTAGAAAATTATGTTTTCTTACTCATTCTTTTAATAGTTTTGATTTGAAACTGTTGCCAAAATCACTAATCCATACTAATATCTAATATTATACATGCGAAAGTGTGTCTGTCTGCCTGTCTGTTACCTCTTCACGTTTAAACCGCTGAACCGATTTAGATAAAATTTTGTATAGAGATAGTTTGAGTCCCGGGAAAGGACATAGGATAGTTTTTATCCCGATATTCCCACAGGATCGAAACTTATGTGGGTGAAATCGCGGGGCACTGTTAGTTATAAATAAACTATGTTATATAGCAATTTAAAATTCACATTTCAAAGGATTTTTTCGCACCAAGTTACTTACTCTTGTCGGGGGTCACAGATGGCTAGACTACGATCTATAAAATTTATGACCTTGTGTCGATCATGAATTTACTTGTTAGTAGAACTTTGGCCCCAAACATACAAGACAAAGGCAACAAAAAAATTCCTACCTAGACAATCTTGAGCCTCTCTCATTTGGAAAATGAGTAGTAAAAATGGGCCGTAGTTTTTATTAACATATGGGACCAAAAGCTTCTCTTTACAAGAACACACTTGGTAAATTCAAGTGAATTGGTAACCTCCTTTGTGTTTAAAAAAAAGATTATTTTCAAAAACAATTCAAATATTACCTTTTTCACTAACATTTGCCAAATTACTTAACAGCATAAAGTAAGTAGTTTTTTTTTTCATGGTCTGGCAGTTTGAGTAATTTATGTGGCCTACCCAAATGTCCTTTCTTTGGTATTGTTCGTCGAATCGTTGAGCTCCTTAAGTCTTGAGTTGAGCTGCACGATTTTTGACAAATGCGTGCACTGACTGGACAGGTCCTCTCAATCTGTGTGGTTCTTTCCTCAAAAGACCACCTCAGACATCGATCTACATGGTCTTCATATAACCTGACCAAGATTATGTCTGGACTTTAAAAGAGACTGTGACCTCTGAGTTTGTTTCGGCCTTTCTTCTCAGAGTAGTCAGATAGGAAACGCCGACTTCATCTAGTTTTAAAAAAAAACATGATTGACGTGTAAAAGTGTTTGTACAAACCAACTTACAAAAAATAAAATCATTTCATTTCAACCCGAAATGTTATAAGGAGTGCTATTCAGTAAAGTTCACTTGGAACCTCACTCAAGTGAGCGCACACAATTCGAAAGTGAACTCATTTGTTTTTTAAAGTACCTAAATCATCGCGGATCCACAACGAGTAACCGTTCAAAATTTAAAGTGATGTTCACTAGTAATTATGAGGGGCCCGTGGCTAAATAATAACAGACCCACAGGTCGATCGATCAGGTTAAGCTACGCTTGCCGCGGTTGCTCTGTGGATGGGTGACCATCTTTACATACCGAGACCCCTCCGTGCCTCGGAAAGTACGTTAAGCCGTTGGTCTCGGCTGTCATTCGTGGATCTTTGACAGTCGTTACGGGTAGTCAGAAGCCTGAAAGTCTAACAACCAGTCTTACCAAGGGGTATCGTATTACCCAGTAACTGGGTTGTGGAGGTCAGATAGGCAGTCGCTCCATCCCCCCCGGTGGGTTCCCGCATTGTCGAGGCGGGGGGGCTCAGTAGCCGTGGCTTGGACACCCACGGTGAAGCGAAGAGGAACCCGAGGAGGGGCCGCTCGTCAGGGCTTTTGCCGACAAGCCGACGACGTAGCGGCCAACATGTAGGTTGCGGTGCCGCTTGGGCGACATCGCAACTGAGGCGGGCCGCGGTCGCATCGCAGAGACGGGGTCGTCTGGCGCCCGTGTGCTGGTTTGGTCCCTGGGGTGGTCGCGGCGTGCTGTGTGTTCTGGTGCGCCGGTGATGGGGAGTGCTCCCCGGAGCAGGGTCCGGTGACGGACAGCCGCGGCGGGTTCGCGGATGGGTGCTGGCGCGTGCCCGTGTTCCCGCCATAAGCGGCAGAGGAGGACACCGTGGAGTTTTAGTGGGTTAGAGTCCCACATAACTGCACTATCTCCCCGTGGTAGTGCAGAATGCATGAGCATTTCTCCACGTAAAAAAAAAAAAATAAAAAAAAAAAAAAAAAAAAAGGCAGTCGCTCCATGTAAAATACTGGTATTCAGCTGCATCCGGTTAGACTGGAAGCCGACCCCAACATAGTTGGGAAAAGGCTAGGCAGATGATGATGAAGTTCACTAGTAAATATGAGCAAAGAGAAATTGCTCTTATTATTATTAACAGACAGGATAACGCCACTGCTCATGTTGTGACTACATTGAACTATACCCTCACTTAAGAAAAAAGATGACAAAACTTAGTTATTTTGGGACCATCCCTTTTTTTTGTTTGGGTGGGCGGAGCGGAAGGGAGTGTCAGACTCTTACTGACTAAAACCCACCCGTGTTCCTTCCTTAGCCCTTTATGTTCCGGACCAGCGGTAACCCTTTCGGAAAATCCGAGGTCATTCCGGGTCAGCGGGATTTTCCGAAAGGGTTACCGCTGGCCCGGAACATAAAGGGCTAAGGAAGGAACACGGGTGGGTTTTAATACGTATTGGGAACCCCATCCTTTTTTTGAAGTCGGTTAAAAAGAGAATTACGGCTACTTTAAAAAATTGAATGAAATTTTCATATACACGGAAGATGGTCACCGCACTGAGTAATACTTGAAAACTATTGAGATTGGAATTCTCACAGAACTTTGCGGTAATAGAAGAATTTTCTAGATTCCTATACTTTCTAGTATTTGCCTTAGATCTTGAGTCGGAAGAATTGAAGAACGGTTTCCATTTTATATTATGTAATACGAGGATCTAGCTAGATTTCTAATATGTATTTAAGATATCTGACACATGGTTTTATGATTGTGATTTTTATATTATTTCGTATGGGCACGAGTCGTTCGATAAGTCGGCCAGTAAGTGCTTGGCCAGACTGGCAGCGCGGGGCAGGGAGCGGCGCGGGTGCGGGAACGCACGCGATCTTCCTGGCCGCACTCGAGCGCGGCTGCGTTCTGCGTGTTGTCATGTCCAGTGTTTCTCAAATTATAATATCGATGAAGAAGACTTTTTTTACTAGAAAAAAGCTCGAACTAGTTTGAGAAGGGTCCCAGCGTGGGCCGCACGCCACTTGTATGAACCAGCTATGGCGTGAGTTACCCGCGCGCTCCCCGCGCCCGCGTTCCTACTATGGACATTCAAATGAAGTTCTTATGTTTGAGTAGGCCGCGCCGTGCCCGCGCCGCGCCCTCGCTGCCAGTCTGGCCAAGCACTAATAACGTTTAGTAGCAAAGCAGACTGCCTAGGATGCGCGGATATACTTGAGTAAGTACCTGTCTCTCCAATTATAGCCATCTGTGGTATTGTCACTGGTGGATAATCTTTTTAACCGAATATTACTTACCTTAGGTTCAGCGATATTGTCTGATTACTTTATGTATGGAAGATTAGTCGTCTGAGGAGGTATTTTCAAAGCTAACTTCGAACCTAGGGGCTAGGACCCACAGCAGTCAATGGCTCAACACTTACGCCATTGTCAATATTTTTAAATAAAATTATGACTCACGTTTCAAGCAAGATTAGAACCAGTGCAAGTGTCCCATAGCTGTCAATCACACAGCCCCCGGCCTAGTGTAATTTTGCCTATTGACAGTCTCAAATAGAATAGAGTAGAATAGAATAAGTACTCTTTATTATGTACACCATATAAATTACAGACATAAATATAGAAACTGTACAAAGGGTGACACAATGGGCGGTCTTATCGCTAAAAGCGATCAAATGAAAAGTAACCATATAATTTACCCAAAAAAAATTATGAATGTCAACAAGAAAGCTATGTAAATTACCTACCTATGTAAGAACCTTAAAAAAATACATACTCCATATTTATTCACAAACAAACTAGGCGATAAAATGACCTTGAAATTAATAAATTATGCGACACTGTTTTCATAAATTCCAAGGTCAGGTCGTTTTTAAATGTTGTGTCCCTGGAGGCACAAAATGTTTTAATAACTAGAGATGGGCAAAGTAAACTAGTTGACATAAAAACATAATTCCAAGGTCATTTTTGCACCACATAATGTTTGCACAAAAATGTGAAGCAACTATCTACTATGTTATTTTTGTAGAGATAAAATACAATCTGATTTAATCATCATACCCCTGGCTTAGTCTCAATTTACTCCTGGCCGGCGTAGAATGGCATCTTCTTCAGATTTAAGTTTTATTATAATCACTAAAACGGAAAAAAGTGGCCACTATTATAATAAAACTAAACAATGTAAAACTACCGTTTATAATAATATTAACGTATAATCTTGTGGAGCACAACTTAACGTGCTTATTTTCTGCATTTTCATTCCAACATAAAAGAAATAACCAAACAAACGATGAGGGCGCCACTGCGCGGTCGGCGTAGCCTTAAATCTAATCTGCATTCCCGACTTATTTGCCAAAAATGTAAACAACTATATGATAATGGAAAAATAACTTTAATTCCTAACAATAAAATTCAGTTTACGCTACAACTTCAAATATTTTCATAACTTTTTCAAGAGTGCTAGTCACTCTGTAATCAACTTGATTTCCATTGAAATAAAGTTGATATTTGTTTAACTTTAAATAACATCAATTTGAAACAAATTTGAATAGACTACATAAACTCACTTGGGACTTTTCCCCAAGGGGCTAGGCAGAATTGTCACCTGTTACGCTCCGTACTTTCCTTTCGCTTTGATTCAAGTGTGTAATCGGTAAATCTGCGTTCAAATAATATTATTGTAACAGCTGCTATTCTTCGACCAAAATAACAATATTTCGGTCAAAGAATAGCAGCTGTTACAATAATATTACATCGCGGCGCAATCATATTTTAATAGCGGTTTGTCGCTTATGCCTATGTTGATAATGTAATAAATAATCCTCAAGGAAACGATATATTGGTGATAATATAACTCAAGACCGTTTAGAGGGGTCCGTGGCTAAATAATAACAGCCGCTCAGGTCGATCGATCAGGTTAAGCTAAGCTTGCCGCGGTTGGTCTGTGGATGGGTGACCATCTTTACACACTGAGACCCCTCCGTGGCTCGGAAAGCATGTTAAGCCGTTGGTCCCGGCTGTCATTCGTGGATCTTTGACAGTCGTTACGGGTAGTCAGAAGCCCGAAAATCTGACAACCAGTCTTACCAAGGGGTATTACCCAGTAACTGGGTTGTGGAGGTCAGATAGGCAGTCGCTCCATGTCATGGTCTGTGGATGGGTGACCATCTTTACATACCGAGACCCGTCCGTTCCTGGCGGAAACATACTTACGTGTCGTGGCGTGTCGTGACGCCTTCTGACGCAGTGTTAGCCAATCAAAACTCGTTGTAATTCGACGTAGTCCTGAACAGATTCGTTTGATTGGTGTATCCCGAGTCACGACACAACACGACACAGTAATGTGTCGTTGGTCCCGGCTGTCATTCGTGGATCTTTGACAGTCGTTACGGGTAGTCAGAAGCCCGAAAATCTGACAACCAGTCTTACCAAGGGGTATTACCCAGTAACTGGGTTGTGGAGGTCAGATAGGCAGTCGCTCCATGTCAAATACTGGTATTCAGCTGCATCCAGTTAGACTGGAAGCCGATTCCAACATAGTTGGGAAAAGGCTAGGCATATGATGACCGTTTATAGGGAGTACTTTACTTTACCTACTCACCTACATCTGATCGGATTTACCTAAACCAGCTCTCAAAGCCGGAACCTTTTAAGTGTACAAATAAAAAGTAATTTAAAAAAATTAAACCGACTTCAAAAAGAAATTAACTCAAAATTATGAAATAACTTTAATTTCGGAAGTCGGCGTCTTGGGATCTGTATTTTAGTTTAAGTTTTTTGCCACCGACTTCCGAAATTAAAGTTATTTCATAATTTTGAGTTAATTTCTTTTTGAAGTCGGTTTTATTTAAATTACTTTTTATTTCGTAATTTTTAGTTTTTGCACTAGAATTTGACCAAGGTTTTGAGATGTTTTCCCTTTGACACTACAGCCGTAGCTCGTATCAATAAGCCAGGCCGTCACACTTACACGTATTAGTCCATATCTTGAAAATTACTGAATCGATTTTCATGAAACTTGCACTAAGTTGAAGGAAATGTAAGCCAGTAAAAAAAATGGTCACGATCCGGTTAATAGTTGCTGAGAAATGCGTGGACAAACATACATACATACATAGGTATAGGTACGTTTATGAAATTTTGTATATTTGTTTGGAAGCCTTAGTAGATTGTCATATGTGAATATAATGCAATTCCAATAATATTACATAAATACGAGTCGAATTGATATCCTCCTTTTTTTTGAAGTCGGTAAAAAGGTAACATTTTCTCAGCACCTCTTACACGTTGAGATAAATTCGCTAGTTGTTTACTAGAGAATTTATCTCGACGTGTATATTTTCACTCTGGATCAACTTATATAACATAAAGTGCTGAAAATGTGGATACTATTATAGCTTTCTTTCCCTGAATTTTTGTTGATATTTCTACTAGATACGTTGATATTTTTTTGGCTCAGAAGGAAACATTTTGTGAAGCTATTGTGTTGAACAAATTACCGTGCTAAAAGAATCTCCTAAGATACAGACCTAATTAATAATTTACCACAATTGAGATTTTTTTTTTCATGAAAACCTGAAAATGTCTGCAAAAAAAGGTTTGCTTTGTATAAATAAAAGCTTAAAATATACCTAATTAAACTGGAACTCGCCCATTCTTCGCACGGTTTTAACGATTCGACAAAACATTGAGATCTTGTATAATATTACATAAGTTCAATACTAATGTATTAAACACATAAACCTTCTTGAATAAATTCTCTAAATGAAGGAGAAAACCACAGACAAGAAAAGCAACTTTGTTTATACTAATTATATAAAATAAAAATATATATGTATGTAATTTTTAAACTGCGAACTGGCGAAATATGGGTGTAGATACTATAAAGGTATACGTGTGCCTATCCCTTCGGAGTATACAGGCGTGATGTTATGTCTAATTTGCACCCTAACATAAGGTCATGAAACATTTATATTTTATCCCGGTAAAAAATCGCCGATATTCAAAAAATTGCCCATCTCTATCAATCCAAACGGCTTATACATGTAAACTTCACTTGATTACATAACCTTGAGTTGACGCTACGATAACACTCGTGTCCTTGGGGGGTACGCGAAGTGTTATGCCGTTGGTCCCGGCTGTCATTCGTGGATCTTTGACAGTCTTTACGGGTCGTCAGAAGCCCGAAAGTCTAACTAGCAGTCTTATCAAGGGGTATCCTATTACCGAGCAACTGGGTTGTGGAGGTCCGATAGGTAGTCGCCAGGCAGTCCATGTAAAATACTGGTACTCAGCTGGATTCGGTTAGACCGGAAGCCCACCCCAACATAGTTGGGAAAAGACTAGGCAGATGATGATGAAATATTGCTATTTGTTACAATAAGCAATGCCGTAGTAAAAATAGGTGGTAGCGGGGCCGCCAGATGATGAAGTAAAGAAAATTCCTATGAATAACAAAAAAAAAACCGACTTCCAAAAAAAACACTACAAAGTGAAAAATAACTTTTATTTCGGAAGTCGGTGTCTTTGGATCTGTATTTTAGTGTTTTGCCATCGACTTCCGAAATAAAAGTTATTTTTCACTTTGTAGTGTTTTTTTTGGAACTCGGTTTTTTTTTGTTAAAAAGTTTTTATTTCTCGCTTTTTAGTGTGTCTGTTTATAATGTATCTAAGTTACAATAGCCTAATGCCAACTTGCTCATCGCCTTTTACAAAATATTGCTTTTCCCGATGCAGGGACGTTAATTGTTGAGGAGTTCTCCTGGTATTCCACCATCAGCTCCGTTTCACCATTCGCATTGTGACGAGCATAACTTGCTTAGTAACCATATTAAAGTAAGTAATCGAATCGCAAACCGGTAAATACTTATTATTGAGTAGTTCGGGTGGCCATCTGTGGTTTTCATCATCAGTTCCATTTCACCAAATGATGCTTTCCGAGAGCAAATGCACGAGTTACTATAAAAAATACCCAAATCGCTATAGGTGTGCCTATAATACTTGAAGAGTTCCTTCGATTTCTCCAGGATCCCATCATCAGATCCTGACCTGATGACAATGGGACCACCTGGAAAGTATACCCTTTCAAACAAAAAAATAATTTTTGAAATCGGTTCAGCCGTCTCCGAGTAATCGGGGAACATACATAAAAAAAAAAATAAAAAAAAAAAAAAAAAAAAAAAAAAGGTTCCGACGAATTGAGAACCTCCTCCTTTTTGAATTCGGTTAAAAAGCTCTTTCAAAGAAGCATTTTCACCATACCTACCGGAAAACACCATTGGTATATTATGGCGGAAACATACGTGTCGTGACGCAGTGTTAGCCAATCAAAACTCGTTGTAATTTGACATAGTCCATTCGTTTGATTGGTGTATCCCGAGTCACGACACAACACGACACAGTAATGTGTCTCTGTCTTTACGGTGTAAATACCATTCCTACTTTGTCTTGTAAAGTTCCTATTCAAGATGACATCGGTGGAGAAATAGGGTCTATTATTAGTGAAATAATTCACCAACATGCTTCTTCTCTTCAAGTTTTGATCCACTCAGAATGAAAGTTCATAAACACGGCTAGAGATAAACCCACTCGCAAATAAAGCCCGCACAAACAGTCTTCAGATTTTATTATGCCTACTTTTGATACCTAAACAAAGAGATTTGGCACATAGAAATATAATCAAATCTAGATAGACATGTCATCATCTGCGTAGCCTTTTCACAACTATGTTTTGGTCGGGCTCCAGTCTAACCGAATGCAGCTGAATACCAGTATTTTACTTGGAGCGACTGCCTATCTGACCTCCACAACCCAGTTACTGGGTATACGATACCTCTTGATAAGACTGGTTGTCAGACTTTCCGGCTTCTGACTACCCGTAACGACTGTCAAAGATCCACGAATGACAGCCGGGACCAACGGCTTAAGCCAGAGACACATTACTGTCGTGTTGTGTCGTGACTAGGGATACACCAATCAAACGAATCTGTTCAGGACTACATCGAATTACAACGAGTTTTGATTGGCTAACACTGCGTCAGAAGGCGTCACGACACGCCACGACACGTAAGTATGTTTCCGCCATTAACGTGCTTTCCGAGGAACGGACGGGTCTCGGTATGTAAAGATGGTCACCCATCCACAGACCAACTGCGGCAAGCGTAGCTTAACCTGATCAATCGACCTGTGCGGCTGTTATAATTTAGCCACGGGCCCCTCAGAGACATGTCATATTATATTTGATGCTAAGCAACCAAAATAAACATTGTATGGCTGTAAAACGGTGCTCTCAAAACGGTGAAGGAAAACATCGTGAGGAAACCGGCATGTCCTAGAACCAAAAATTCAAAGACATGTGGCATCTGCCAAAACGCATTGGGCCCGCGTGGTGGATTACGGCCCACTCCCTCTCACCGAGAGGAGGCCTGTGTCCCAGCAGTGGGAACATTATAGGCTGATTATGTTATGTTATGGCTGTAAATGTCAGTGATAAAGTTGACAAAATGTTGAGGTAAATATGTTTGTCTCTTTTGTTTCCATAATGTCGATTGAAGGATGGACTGAGACAAAGAATCGCTTTTGGTAAATTCTGACATCACTTCGAAATTCGAACGGTGTCTTGTGGTGAATCCACGATAATTTAGGTAAGTAGTTTAAGAACAAATGAGTTCGCTTTCGAATTGTGTGCGCTCACTTGAGTGAGATATCCATGGACGTAATATAATAGAAGTAACATTATATTACGTCCATGGAGATACCAAGTGAACTTTACAGACTAGTCTGTACTACAATACGACCGACGTAACTCGGCAGGCCTGAACTTTACGCAGAAAGCTGCGCAGTATTAATGTTTTTTAGGAACCAAGGCGAGTGCGAGTGAGAGAACATGCGCGAAAGTTCTTAGTGCCTATGTTCAGGCCCGTCAAGTTACGTCGCGTCGCGTCGGTCGTACTATACTTGACTAGATATTTTATGCTTTCCAGTCAGTCAAGCCTACCCGTCCACTGACGTCATAGATAAGACAAAAGCCTAGTGATAAGGAATGAGAGAGATTAGATAAACGTTGTCTGTTTTCATTATATTTGGGACTACATTGTGTTAATTATAACGGTTTATACACTTATGAAAAGGCAGAACTCCTGGTTCTAGTAATTTTAATTACCTATATTTTTCCATTAGGAATTGTGTGGAATCTGAATAGGACGCTTCATAATCATCATCATCATCATTTCAGCCGAAAGACGTCCACTGCTGGACATAGGCCTCCTCCAAGCACCTCCACTTCGACCGGTTCTGTGCTTCTCGCATCCAAGGGGTTCCTGCGGCCTTCACAAGGTCGTTGGATCACCTTGTGGGGAGGCCTTCCAACGCTACGTCTTCCGGTACGCGGTCGCCACTCCAGACAGAACCTTTCGACTCCATCGGCCATCTGTTCTGCGAGCAATGTGCCCTGCCCACTGCCACTTAAATTTGGCAATTGAACCCCCCAAATAATGACAATAGGACGCTTATGGAAATACCTCATTATTGGCGGGAAGTTCTGTACCTGAGAACCCCCTAAAGAAGTAAAGATCTTGCTCAACTCAAGCATTAGGTCACAGCTTCAGGAAACAGCAGGTCAGCTCAGCACTCGCGTGAGAAAAATGTCTTGATAAACGTACGTAACTAATTGCAAGGCAATTTATGTAGGTTTCGGAGAAAATGTTAAGTTTTGAGTTTGTAACACGTAAAGTGACCACATTCAAACGCGATCCCGGGCGAACAGACCGAGGATTCAGTCTTGATGCGCGGCGCGGGCGTCGCGCGGGGCAAGGCTAGTGTACCCGACCGAACGATCCACTGATTTTCCAATGCGGGTAGGAGAACAAACCAGTTGACAAGCCAGATTAAAACTACCCTATGTTTTTATGAGCAAAGATCGAACAAATTGTCTCATTATGCAGGCTCTTCACGATCAAGTTCACCGTCAATTTTGCGGGGTATGGCTATGGGAATGCATGATAAGTCTACTTGAAGCGAAAATTGAATTTCGTTCTGCCGGCTTGATCAAGTTTGCAGCGTCATGTAAACTTGAACATGTGTGTGAGCGTTCAAGTTTTCATGACGTTTTTCTTTTACTAAGTTTACATTAATAAGCATTTTCGTTTCAGTAACCAGTTTTTGTACCACACTGATCGATCTTTTCTTTCCACTGAGCCTAAGATGGCAAACGCGTCGTCGTCCGTCACTGGTGACGCCATGGCTTCAACTGGCAGCCATCAAGCAAACTTGCCGGTAAACTTGATCGTGTGTATTGCAAACTGGAAGCGGCTTCAAGTCCGCTGCAAACTTGACGGTGAACTTGATCGTGAATGGCCCGCATTAGTACCCTGGTTTTTGGATTTGTGCCCGGCTCAGACCAAATAAAAAAAACCGGCCATTCGGACTCGCGCACCGAGGGTTCCGTACCATCACAATAATAATATGTTTTTAAATTTTCATCGGCGAGGCCTATTTTTGTTTACATTTTTCGTCAAAAATCAAAAACTATGCGGCCTAAAAAAAGGAAAAATGTTTGAGAATGTGCAAACTGCGCTCTTTCATATGATACCCCTACATTCCCTAGTATTTGAATTACTGAATTAAATTGCACTTGGAATTTT
Source organism: Oligia fasciuncula (assembly GCA_963082905.1). Classification (NCBI taxonomy): domain Eukaryota; kingdom Metazoa; phylum Arthropoda; class Insecta; order Lepidoptera; family Noctuidae; genus Oligia; species Oligia fasciuncula. Next base: position 4,813,507 of record OY720414.1, on the reverse strand, counting down.
TAGATGCCTGTTCCAAAAAAAAAAATCTTTCTTGTTTGCAAAATAGTTGGGTAAACGTCATCTAAAACTAATCCAAATTTCAAGTTGATAGCATTAGTAGTTCTTGACATATCCAGCTGTGACAGACGGACAGACAGACAGACTTAGTTTCACCATAAAGGTTCCGTATTACCATTTTAGTACGGAACCCTAAAACCAAGACAGAGGGCTGTCAACAGTAAAGGCTCCTTCAAACAGGCGCGATTATATCGCGTGTCACGCCTGTTTGCAGGAGCCCTAAAGTGAGGCCGGTTTCGTAAACATGTGTGCACATAGTGAGGTGTAGTTTGATTGTAAATGTGTGCGTGTGAGCGTGTATGCACAGAGCGGAGGTGTAGTTTTTGCATGCTTCACTGTACTGTTCGCAGCGCTATGTCTTGACTTTTTATTTGGTCTGAGGTGCCCGGTTGCTCGCAATAAGTTCGCCCCTATCACAAGGGACTTTCACATGACGAAAGGTGGGTGTAACTTTAGTTAAACGTCTGCCCCATCCCTCGATATAAAGGCGTGATGATGTAACGTTATTATGGACCGAACACAATGATCACATTTCTCATCTCCAGGTAACAGATGTTACCGATACCACGGTATAAATATCTATACAGTATTCTATCTTCATACAAACATTCGGAACGCAAGTCATACCTACGCGCCTCGAGTTCGGTTTACACTCGGTAAAAAAAGAGTCTTGAATGCTCCGCAGTGATGAACGGACGCCGGACGGTGTGATTGTTTTGTAAGCAGTAAGCGTGCGATTTGTGACAAATAGGTATTCATTGAAATAAGTACAAGTACTTACTTTATATGGCAAAGAGCAATTAGCAATTATAGACTATATTGTGTTGTTTTTGTTGTTTGAATTCGTCAATAAGTTTTTTTTAATTAAATCTTCTAATCACAAAAAACAACATGTATTTTTATTGAACTCTTCATATTTCATTCACAACGAATTTAATTTATTAAAATAAAAATATATAATATTTACATAATATAATACAATCACAAAACTAGAAAGAAACTCAAGTAGGTTGATGAAAGTAAAATACTGTAAGCGGGCAGACCTATCGCGTATTTACGTACCGCGCTGCTGTAGGTAATTATTTCTAGAACAGGGCCGAGTCACAATACTGTATAGATAATTATACCGTGCCGATACCAATTCTCAAGAATGATAGATGTATGAAAGTGTTTTTATAGTAGGTATGTATGGATGTTACTTTTGATCGCTCGGTCGTATCTTCCACTACATTAGGCGTGTGATATCCAGTTCAACGGAAGCCTGTCTGTCCATTTCTAAGTGGTTTACTACTAAAGAAATGGTTTTATGTGATCGGTTAAGGCTACATTTGAAGTTAGATATTAGTTTTGTTGTGTTTGATAAGCATTTTTTTTTTACTTAGAAATCCTTCAATATAATAAGATCATTTTTAACGTGATAGGTACAATACGACAGACGTAACTTGGCGGACCTGAACTTGGCGCAGAAGGCTCCGCAGTAAGATTTTTTAGGAACCAAATGGTGACATGAGGCGAGTGCGAGTGAGAGAACATGCGCGAAAGTTCTTAGTGCCTATGTTCAGGCTCGCCAAGTTACGTCGTTGGACGTATTGTATAGGTATTTGGTTTTGCATAGCAATTCTCTAAACATTACTTCGAAATTCGAACGGAGTCTCGTTGTCAATCCGCGATGATTTACTTAAAAACAAATGAGTTCACTTTCGAATTGTGTGCGCTCACTTGAGTTAGGTTCCAGGAGAACTTTACAGAATAGCACTACTGATAGTCATTTGTTTTTAACCGACGAAAAAACGGAAGAGGTTCTCAAGTCGCCGCGTAAATATATTTTTTTTTATGTATGACCACGCAAAACTTTTTACAAAGTAGTCCGATTTTGATAATTCTTTTTTCATTTGAAAGGGTATACTCTCGAGGTGGTCCCATTATCATCAAGTTGGAATCTGATGAGAGGATCCCATGGAAATCGAAGGTAACTCTTAAATTTTATGGGCAAACCTATAGCGATTTGGGTATTTTTTAAAGTAACTTGAGCATTTGCTCTAGGAAATCATCGGTATTTTTTTTTTGTTATATATATTATTATATTTAGATAATTTGAAAAATAAAGACAGATGGAACATGACGTAACTAAAATCTATCCCTATGGAAATCTAATAAAATAAAACTATTTCGTCCGAATCGCAGTAGAGTCAAATTTTTTATTCAGTCTCCCCAGAGAGAGTCCGGCGTGAAAAGAATTATATATTCAAGTAGTACAACGTGTCGTGAACAATCCCAAATCTATTTCCAAAGAGAAAGAAATAGTGCTGAAGTGTTTGTATTTATTCAAACGTAGATACGTGGTTTTTATTACAGACCTGACTGTTTAAAATGACCCTTTGCAAAGGTCTATAAAAGGAGACGTCAAAATCTATTATACAAAGAAATTGGTGATACGAAGCGTCATGTCTGATTTTCCTTAAGAGGTAGGCAGCGGTGTAAAGTAAGCACATACACAAAAATTTCTGCCCCTATCTGGGTAAAGATAGGGGCAGAAATGTTTAATACCATGTTATAAAAGCAGAGTTGGTTTTCTGGACACAAAACCTTAGAGCTCCTGCAATTAAAAAAAAGAGAGGGTGTGCTTCAGTAGCGAGGGGTCAATTTTTGTAAGAGGTAAGCCCGAGTATATATGATTATATTATTATTTGTCTATAGAATACTAACTGTGCCATTTTCCAAAGGGAAGCCGGTAGGAATCGAGTCGTAGGGAACCTTCGCCACTGGTGTGCTTATGACCATACGATAGAAGTGAAAACTTACGACTGCAGCCGAGCATACGCGATTCAGCGCCGAGCATACGCGATTCAGCGCCGAACATACGCGAATCAGCGCCTAGCATACGCGATTCAGCGCCTAGCATACGCGATTCAGCGCCGAGCATACGCGATTCAGCGCCGAGCATACGCGATTCAGCGCCGAGCATACGCGATTCAGCGCCGAGCATACGCGATTCAGCGCCGAGCATACGCGATTCAGCGCCGAGCATACGCGATTCAGCGTCACCAATCCGAGCGTGAAGGTTCAGTTTCGTTCACTGTTCAGAAAGAGTGCAAAGTGCGCCTAAAGAAGTTTTTACTTTGAAAACCAAATAATAATGCCCGACCAAGGAACCAAACCACAGATTACTGAATAGTTACTACGTAACAGATACTTCACTCAGTAGAAAATTTCCAATACCTATTACCATAATTGCCTACTCCCTCGCGTCAACAACCACTGTATGCTAAAATGCGCCTAAATGCTCAAGCGTACAGCAGTGATTGCTTCGCACCGCGCGATTCCACAGTAATCGCAGGGCTGCCTCTTCGATAAAATTAAATTAACATAACTTTTTATCTATGTTATTGAGAACTGTGAATATGTTCTTATCTTTATCTTTATCCCTTCTTTTGCTTGATTTACACCCATCTACAGCACATAAGGCACCACACGGCATCGTAATACGCGTACGAACGAACAGCACTATTAAAATTGAACGGCGTGCACGCGCTTCGCTTGCGAAAACCGCACTGAATTTGATCCGCCGGCGGACCGAGACCGCTCGGCTGGGCGGTAGGCACTTATAGCGCGCAAGTACATGGAGTGACGGAGGCCTGACCAAACGCACCACAGGGGAATATTCGACAGCTGCAAAAATAAGCATAGATACACGACTACAGCATAAACATAATCAGTCTACGTTCCCACTGCTGGGAATCGCAGGCGCATGGGCCTTCGGTCTGAGAGAGAGGCGACCCGTAATCAACCACGCGGGCACTGTGCGATAGTGAAAGTCACAGGTCTTCGAAATGTGTACTTTATACCTTTTTTATTATAACCAATAATTTGGACTTTCCTGAATCGTTTTTAGGGTTCCGTACCCAAAGGGTGCCAACGGATGCCTCCTCTGACCGTCAGCGGGCTGTATTTCATGAACCGTAATAGGTAGACAGTTAAAATTTTACAGAATATGTATTTTAATTGCCAATACCTATACGTAATCAGCCTTATAACGTTCCCACTGCTGGGAAATCCACCACGCGGGCCCAGTGCGGGTTGGTAGATGTCACATGTCTTCGAATTTTTGGTTCTAGGACATGCCGGTTTCCTCACGATGTTTTCCTTCACCGTTTTGAAAGCAGTGGTGATGGAATAATTTACACAAAGTAAAGCGCCTGTCTGGGTTCGAACCTACGACCTACAACTCGTAAGTCGCGGCTGTTACCACTGGGCCACCACTGCTCCCTACTTACAAATAAAGTTAAAGAGGTACCCCATACAAGAAAGGTGTTTTTTTTAACATGTATTCTTAAATATTCTACGGTGGTACGAAACCCATCGTGTGCGAGTCGGACTCGCACTTGGCTTGTTTTTTTTTAATATTTTTTCTACTAATTTCAGTCATTCTTTCCTATCTACTGATTTATATTCCACACAAGTTTTAATCACCATACATCTTTCTGATTTATTCAACTCGCGAAGAATTCCGAGGGTGATTTAATTATACCGTAAAATAATCGCCCAGTAATACGGAATAATTATCATGGGGAAACTAAAGGTAATTTATTTTAATTAAAAATAATTCCAGTATGCTTTTCTAATTAATACCTTTGATGAGTGAATGGTGGTAAACGGAATTGTCCGGAAAAGTCCTTGATTATAATAATGTATTTTTCCAATTTCAGAAAAAAAGAAAATAATTAAAATGCCTTATCATTCTGGCGGGCACGCGTCCTGCTATGCCACGCCAGGAGTAATTTTTTCGGGCTGAGTACCAGGGGTGATCTTCAATTCAAAGACACTTTTTGATGCACACTATTTATTGCACTGCTTTGGGTACACAACCATTGACACATGTACAGTATCTTATTTTATATTATAATTATTAGCGAGTAGGAAAAAATACGTGACCGTGCAAGCTGCTTGTAAGATGGCTAAGGAAGGAAACGGAAGTACAAGAGTTGCCACTACAAAATATTAGAATACTATTGCCAAGTAATGACATTTGAAATTTTACTAAAATTATTTTTATGTTGTTGCCAACACATTCTCTAAACATGTCTTCGAAATTCGAACGGTGTCTCGTTGTGAATCCGCGTTGATTTACTTTAAAAACAAATGAGTTCACTTTCGAATTGTGTACACTCACTTGAGTTACGTGAGCAGTGAACTTTACAGAATAGTTCTACAACATTTAATGACACTGAAAACAGAGCTTATTTTTCACTGACACCGATATGCTTAAAATGCCATAGATATTTATACAAATTATAACTTATGTTGCGAGGAATAGGAGCTGAGCCAGCAAATCTATTATTAAAACTAAAAAACGATAAAAATTATCAAATACCCTATATTTTAAAGAAAAAAAATCACAGAGTGCCTCTCCTCCTCCTTTTTACGGCGCTTTGTTCACGTCAACATTTACAATAGGTATTTGCCAGAACTCTCAGAAATCTATAATCGTTTCCAATTCCATTAGTCATTACCTAAGTTGATATCAAGTGATTTTCCACAGAAACGAAAATATTACTTACCGAATTCCACCTCTCTTCCACTTCATAATACTGAGCTCTAAAATCAGCGGGATTGTCCGAAAGGGTTACCGCTACCCCGGAACATAAAGGGCTAAGGAAGGAACACGGGTGGGATTTAGTCAGTAAGAGTCTGACACTCCCTTCCGCTCCACCCAGAGCGGGAGGGGGGGGTCATTTGATGATTTCCCATCCGAAAAAAAAAAGCTCTGTAGAAAGTGAAGGTATAAAATAATAAAGTCAGGAAAAGTAATTGCTAAGCAAATTGACTACCAAACTTAAATAGTCTGCGTATTCAAATTCGTCATTAGCCGAAAGACGTCCACTGCTGGACATAGGCCTCCCCCAAGCACCTCCACTTCGACCGGTTCTGTGCTTCTCGCATCCAATGGGTCCCTGCGGCCTTCACAAGGTCATCGGTCCACCTTCTGGGAGGCCTTCCAACTCTACGGCTTCCGGTACGCGGTCGCCACTTCAGAACCTTTCGGCCCCATCGGCCATCTGTTCTTCGAGCAATGTGCCCTGCCCACTGCCACTTCAGTTTGGCAATTCTTCGGGCTATGACGGTTACCTTGCTTCTCCTGCGGATCTCTTCATTTCTGATTCGATCACGCAGGGAAACTCCAAGCAACTCCTCTCGATTGCTCTTTGGGTGACTTTTAGCCTTCTAATAAGGCCCATTGTGAGCGACCACGTTTCAGTGCCATATGTCATCACTGGCAACACGCACTGGTCAAAGACTTTCGTCTTGAGACACTGCGGTATGTGGGACGAGAAAATATTGCGATACAATGTTTATAACACGGGAAGCTGGCGTAGCGTGTCAGTTTGCTTATGAACTAATTTCGCTGGCTTTACCACTCCGTAAGTAATCAAAAATTTCTCTACTTTGAACAAGTTGCAGCGGGAAATTCTCTCTGAACATTTTAATCTCGAATCAGTGGGGATGTTGCACGATGATCTGGTAAAGCTTTAGGTATTATTTTTTTTTGTTTCGTTATTTATTGCATTCATGTTATATAAAAGATGTTACATACTATAGGTTTCAAACATGAACCCTGCTAGGGCACAGCAACATATTTGTAGGTAGGTAGATACAATTAGTTTTATAGCTATTGCATGCATAAACACAACAAACTGACATTGATTTATAAAATCTGCTTAATAATTACTTGAAAGACTCCTAAGGTTCAAAGTTGATTGAGAAAATTTGACAGTTTCGGGTAGCTTGATGTGCTGGCGTCTGTAGGTACAGTCAACAGCAAAAGTAGATGATCAAAATCAGAAATTCAATACTAATGAACGGAGTTCGCGTCAGGACTGTGTGGCGTCGAAGTACTACTACTTAGAATACTTGATACGTAGAATACTTCTGAATCACTTCGACGCCACACAGTTCTGACACGAACTCCGTTCATTAGTATTGAATTTCTGATTTTGATCATCTACTTCTGCTGTTGACTGTACATGTGAACTTTTTAAACCCTTAAACATAAACTTAACCCTTTTACTCCTTCTAAGTGATTTGTTCCCATCTAACCAGAAGCGGCTATCAGTATGTCAGGTAAGTACATGAAACGACTGCCAGTCTTTGCTAGTACTTGAGTAGGGTTACTGGGAATGTTGGTAGAAAACAACACTTAATGAGGGTAGAAACAGTTTTGTTTAGTAAAGTGACCCTTTGTTGTATCCCTAAAGCCGGGTATACACATGCCAGTAGTTTTCACACTAGCATACCAGCTCCTTGCACGTGCCAGCTACTGTCATGTGTATACGCTAACTGGCATGCCTGTAACTGGTATACAAGTATCTAGCTACCACAACATTTGATTTACTTGCATGCCCGTTGAGGGAGGGGTCGCGGGGGGTTGCCAAAGCATACTTTTGTGCGACGCGATGGTAATACTGACATACAAGGGCACAACTTGCATGCCAGTAATACTTGCAAATGTATCCGCAGTGTGCCAGTTACTCGTACATGCCAGTAACTTTCATGCCAGCTACTTTCCCGATTTGCTGGCATGTGTATCCCCGGCTTTAAATCACCAACATCTGTAAATATTTTGTTCCTTAGTTCGATTATTTTACTATACAACGGGAAGCCTACTAAATGGAAAAACATCGTTAATCCCACGCATATTATAATATAACTCCAAGTAAATATTCCACTTTGGACTATATCCTAAACATACATTAGTATATATTTCACTATAAATGAAAACTACCTACTATTTTTAACACTTTCCGGTGCGGTCCTGTCCTGTATAGGGAAAGATAGTAGAATTTTTCGTACAAAATCACAATACTGTCACAACCGTACTAACAATATCACGGGCGGTTGACGGCTACAACCGTATCCGTATAGAGCGTTGTGGATGAAATCTGTTTATGTTTGCGTATAGCACACATTGAGAGCAATGTTTTTTACAGTAAATCAACGTGATCTCAGCCTTATTACTTAAAGTTTAGAGTCTATATATTATCTAACTAGGCTGAAGGCGGAGGCAGGTGATTATAAAATATAGACTGATGATTTTAAACGATACTTTAATTAATTCCAGGATAACCTATTACAATAAGTCTCAAGAAGCTAATGCCCGCTCGTAGTTCGTGCTCGATGTTTTATAACTTCGTTCGCGGCGGTTGCTCGTATGATTTTTCAAAATGTTGACACCGTCGCCCGGTAGAGCGTGCTGTCTCGCTCCCACCGGTCGTTGTGTTGCCAACACGGCCATGCTGCATCGTGCCTGCCCCAGGCACGCCCGCTCACGCCTGGTAAACCAATTCTATGGTACACAGGCACTTGACCGCTCCTGTGATAATGTACTGGAAACAAACAATTTATATCATTAGTATTTTGTTACATTGTCTCTTCAAACCGACTCGGTCATCATGACGTCCAACAGTACAGGACGCTTAGTTATTTAACTTAACCTTACTGCGAAGAACTCCCTTTAGACTTAGGTCGATCAACACATCAAGGACTAGTTGACTCATTTATCTCCATGATCCTCGGTCTCTAGGCGTTCCTTTAGGCTTAGGATACGTCCGTCTACCTCTACTAGATGCTCCTTTAGACTTAGGACTCATCTTAGATAGTCTTAAATTGATCCGAGAATCAAGTGATTTCCAATCCTTGTTGTCGTCATGATGCCAGAAGGTAATTATTCTGATTGGTGTTTTCAATAATATGAAATGTGTAAACAATTATTATTATTGAACTAATCAAGTTAGGGGTACCAGAAAAATTAAAAACTGTGCCGGTTTCTGTAAATCTTTCGTACACAAATAAAAATTAATTACCTACAAGAAAGAAATATGAGACAATTTTATTTCGTTTTACCCACCTTTATGATGTATAATAAAATTCCTTGCCAACACTGCTGGCTAAGCGTCAGACTCAAAATCGTTGATATTTATCCAGGGTTTCATGTTTTCAGCCGCTGTACTACCGACGTATAATTTTATACTTCTTTCACTGCCTCTTAAGTCGCATACTTGATATCTGTCGTTGCCTAGCACCTTTTTGACTTGAAAGGGACCCTTAAATACTGGGAGTAGTTTTTTGCTTTGTCCGTTATTGGTTTGACTAGAGATTTTTACCAAAACTAGATCTCCCTCTTGGTACTGTTTCGCTTTCGCACGGCTACTATCAAACCTTTTCTTTTGTGTTTCGGCATTGGCTTTTATGTTTTTGTCAATCCTCTTACGCAATTCAGTAACGTCCGTAGTACAATCCGTATCAGTCTCGTTTGACGCAAACTTGTCACTGTCAGTACGTAGCCTATACCCTAACAATGCTTCACTAGGTACCGCCTTAGTTGTTTTGTGGACAGAACTATTTAGAGCCTGCTGCAATGGCTTAACGCATTGATCCCATTTATCATCGTCTTTGTCCGCACCCATAGTCTTCAACGCGTCTAAAATTGTTCGATTGAATCGTTCAACCTGACCATTAGATCTAGGCATTCCTGTAGCAACTATGTGTAAACGAATATTTTTATCCGTACAATACTCTTTAAAATTATGAGACGTAAAGGCGGATCCGGCGTCCGCTATTATTCGACGTGGATTTCCGAAAATTTTACAAATATTATCCATTTCCCGAATAACGCTGTCACTATTTGTATTTCGCACTGCACAAACAAAGACAAACTTTGTAAATGAATCAACCATTACTAGTAAATACTTATTTTTCTTTGTGCTTTTCACGAATGGGCCTAGATGGTCCAAATGTAGTGTGTGAAAAGGTTGTGCATGCTTGGGCAGTGGGTACAATTCTCCCTCCCTGCGACCCCCCTTGTTTTTATAGTATACGCAGTTTAAACAATTTTGTATGTACTTTTTTACCGTACGACGCATTTTAGGAAACCAGTACTGGTGTGCTATCCTTTCTAATGTTTTATCAATACTAAAATGTCCTAGGTCATCGTGATTACACCTAATAACATACCAGATACATTGTTTGGGTACAACCCACCGTCGGCCTTGATTAGTACGCCTATACACTTTGTTCCCTAACAAATCATAATCATTGAAAACGTCCCTATGATCATCAATATTTCCGGATTCTAGTATATTTTTGATATTAACCAAATTTGGATCTTGAAGTTGTACTGAAAGTAGCCAATCAGATTCCGTTATGGACATCACTATTTCCAACTCTGACCTCTCGCCGCTGCATACGGGGTTGCGGCTTAGTGCGTCAACATGCTGCATACGTGAGCCCTCTCTGTGTACTATTTCGAAGGAAAATTCTTGGGTAGAAAGAATCCAACGCGCAATACGTGGAATTATTTCCTTTTTTGTTAACGCGTACCTCACCGCATTGCAATCAGTAACTACTCGAAAGGTAGAACCTAAAAGGTACAGTCTAAACTTTTGTAATGATGAAACTATGGCTAGAAGCTCAAGTTCGAACGAATGAAATTTCTTTTCGTCTTCGGTTGTTTGACGACTATAATAATGTATTGGTTTTTCTCCTTCTATGGTAACTTGCATGAGAATACCCGCGAGTCCATCCCTACTAGCATCTGTATATAAAACACAATCTTTATTTGGGTCAAAGATGGTCAAGACATTGTCGGCTGTTAAGGCGTTCTTCAAGGTGTGAAAGGCTCGATTGTGGTCTGTACCCCATATCCATGCGCAATCCTTTTTCAGCAAACGAGTGAGTGGACTTGACAACATAGCACAATTTTTAATAAACTTTCTGAAGTAACTAATGAGCCCGAGAAACTGACGTAATTGATGAATATTGTTTGGAATAGGAAAATCTTTGACTGCTTGTATTTTACATTCACTTGGCATTATAGAATCCTGTCTTATTTTATAACCAAGAAATTCTATCTCTTGTTTTAAAAAGTGACATTTCTTTAAATTTAACGTTAGTCCATTTGTTCGAAATATTTGCAAAATCTGCTCTAAAACCCTTAAATTTTCCTCTATAGACTCCGTTATAACCAAAATATCATCTAAATATAGAATAACCCTGCCAAAACGAAGGTTACCGATAACTTTGTTCATCATTTGCTGAAAACAGGATGGCGCATTAACTAACCCAAAGGGTACGCGCAAAAATTCGTAGTGTCCGTCCTCAGTTATGAACGCGGTCTTTTGAATAGACTCTTGGCTTACTTTTATTTGATAATACCCACATTTAAGGTCTAAATTTGTGAAATATTTACACCCCTGAAGCCTGTCTATAAGGTCCTCGATGCGCGGCATTGGGTACTTATCTTTGATCGTCACTTTGTTAAGAGCCCTGTAATCTATACACAACCTCTTTTCCCCATTTTTCTTATTGACCAGAAGGGCAGGGCTAGAATAGGGGGAATGGCTCTCGCGGATAATTCCATTTACCAAAAGCTCATCCACCATATCTCGTATAATTTTTCTATCCGTCGGTGATGCTCTATAGGGACGATATTGAATCGGCTTGGCATCGCTGAGAGAAATTTCCATTTCATGACAATTAACCTTTCCTAGCTCCTGAATACTAGCTGCAAAGCAACTATTATATTTCCTAAACAACGTCGCTAACTCACTAACATTAGAATCTGTATCGATTTCAAAACCGCTTACATTAACCATTTTGCAAAAATTTTCGAAACCGACGGCATAATCAAACTTTAAGTTATTACCTACCCGCGAATACATTATATCGTTTCGTTCCGTAATATTTCTGCCTATCAATATGTCACAACCGGATAGTTCGTTCAAAACATAGAACTCAATATTTTCTAGACAGACCGAATCTAATTTAATATTCACTTGAATTTTTGCATTAACTGTTTTTATACTATCGTTAGAAAACCCTTGCAAGATCACCGGGGTTGTTAGAGTTATTAGGGGTATTAAAAACTCCCTAGCTAAGTTCTCTGTAATAATAGAACAGCTACTACCCGTATCAATGAATGCGCTATGTATATACCCATTAATGTGGATATTTTTACAGAATTTGTCTCTATAATCGGGTATGGAAACACATTTTGTTTCTTGCTTATTTGATTTTTCGGCTACAGAAGAAGTGTTCTTTTTGTAAAAACAAGTAGTTTCGGAATGACCCCGTTTTTTTCAAAACTCACACTTGATACTACAATGTATTCGTTTGTGATTTCCGCCACAAGTAAAACATTCGAGAGGTTTTCGGTTCGTACCCACATTTTGTTGTTTTTCATTATTGGCGATGGACATTTGATTCATAGATGTATTAGGTGTATGCGAGTTCAAAGTATTGCTTTGAGTGGATAACTGTGTGTGGGTAGATGGTTTAGCTATATTGTCGCGGCCTAAATTCGATGTCATAGCTTGTTTCGTTCCGGATTTTGATTTGTATATTCGACTATACAAAAACCCCGCCAGACTTTCACAAGACTTAAAATTGCTAGCTTCCACTGAGGCACTGAGATTACTGTCACCTATATTCCCTAAAATGATCGAAATAATATCACATTCCGAGAAGTTTAAACAAAGATTATCTATTTTTGATTTTTGTTCGAAATAAAAAGTATACAAGGACTGATTTTCTGTCGGTTTACCGTCCATAATATCCTTAAGCAACTCAAACATATTACGCTTCACTTGGAACGTTGACCTAATTTTCTCACTCCAATCCTTCCACTGCCACGTAGTCCACGAATGCTCATGACGTAACAATGAATCGTACCATATTTTTGCAGAGCCTGACAATTTATTAAGAGCCTGATATCGGATCATACTATCGACCCACGAGAACGTCTTTGCGTAGGATTCTATTACTTTTAGCCATGCGGTAATATTATCTTTTAACGGGTCAAAGGTCGGAATCATGTTCTGAAGAGTAATTGTGCTTGTACTCACAGTTGGTTGCTCATTTGTGCGAGATACCTTACGTCCCTTCCTTCGTCTACTGGGGGGTGATGGCGCTCTCCCACTGCTACTCCTGCTGTAGCTGCTACTGCTGCTGCTGGAGCTGGAAGTTCGTGCACGTTTCTTACCCTTTCTTTTACCCATTTTTAGGACGTGGATGTTCACTTCTGATATTATCTAACTAGGCTGAAGGCGGAGGCAGGTGATTATAAAATATAGACTGATGATTTTAAACGATACTTTAATTAATTCCAGGATAACCTATTACAATAAGTCTCAAGAAGCTAATGCCCGCTCGTAGTTCGTGCTCGATGTTTTATAACTTCGTTCGCGGCGGTTGCTCGTATGATTTTTCAAAATGTTGACACCGTCGCCCGGTAGAGCGTGCTGTCTCGCTCCCACCGGTCGTTGTGTTGCCAACATATACAACAAGCAAATCAATTTTACACTGCGGTAGCCGTGTTTGACGTAAAGAAAGTACCAAATTTTAAACGGCAATCGCCGTACTAACATTTCTTGAACTTTTAAAATACGGTTATAGCCGTTACCGCGCCGGACGATAACATCACGCCTGCATTCCCCGATTAAGGGTTAAGGCAGAGGTGTACCTAAAGTACAGACGCCAGCACATCAAGCTACCAGAAACTGTAAAATTTTTCCCAATCAACTTTGAACCTTATAATTTAGCGATAAAGTTGAAAATCTATTAAAGAATTTTGACAGATTCTAGTAGCTTGATGTGCTGTCGTCTGTACATCCACATTTCGCCAGTTATGTTTAAGTCACATGTCATCTAAAATCGGCATAGGAAGAACACTCAAAACCAAAATAATTCGCCATTTTGATTATAATGCATTCCAAGATTCCAAGTTTGAACATCGTAAGTTATCTTAGCGAAGACGAGATAGGTAATGTGAGAAGTTGCCACAAACGAAAATGTTGCGCCACAAACTTTAATCGTCTTGGGGTTGCGAGTTCAAAAGTTTCTGGAGCAAGTTATTTTAAGTTGGTAACATTTGGGGAAAATGGTTGTGCGCGTTTTGTTTTTTGAAATTGAAAAGGAATTTGAATGTCGAATTATTGTGATAAGTTATATTATACTGGGAAAGGAAGGTCTATGTTAGGCTTGGTCCCACAGCAAAAGTTTATCGTGGTCATGACTTTATGAGTAGATACTTACCTGACTACCTGCTAATCATCTGTTAAGTAACCTTTTCCTAACTATGCTCGGGTCCAGATGCAGCTGAATATTTTATAGCCATTGACTACTACTGCACTACAAAATTTAACACAATTTTTTATCAGCTTCTCATTTTACTGAAAGTACCCACACTAAGTATTTAAAGTGCTTTCATAACTCGGCAAATTGTTCTAAGAATCTTATAGTTACAAGTTACCGTGTTAAAACAATAAAGATATTCTGGGGTATCTTGTTTCTGAAGCAGACCAACTTTCTTTGAATAAATTCCTACAAAGTGTTGGAAAAGATATTTTTTAACGGTTCGAGTTGCCAAGTGGATTATTATTTTTGGTAAAAGAAGTTTATATAAATTCTCCAAAGAATAATATGTAAGAAGTCAGTAACTGGGTTGTGGAAGTCAAATAGGCAGTCGCTCCATGTAAAATACTGGTAAAGTCAAAGTCAAAGCATTTATTTCAAATTGGCACATAAAAGGCACTTTTGAACGTCAAAAATTACGATAAAATAGAATTCATTCTAGTCGCCCCTTCCAAAAGCTAGTTTTCGTATGGAGAAGAATTCAGCTGCATCCGGTTAGACAGGAAGCCGACTCCAACATAGTTGGGAAAGGGCTAGGCAGATGATGAAGTCTGTGAATTTTGTAAATTCTCCTACTGCAATGTTAAGGCCGGTCACTTGGCGGCACGTGGCGGCATGGCTTGGCGGATTTTTTTAAACTGAAATGATTTTGAATCTTATTTTCATGCCCTTAGCACTTACATTTCGTTGATATCGTCACATGAGGACTTGCACAAAGGACCGGAAGCAGTACCTACTTATTTTAGTGCGAATTTCGTCTCGATGTTTTTCCAAACTTGTGTCGCAAGTGGGACTGCCGAGGCTGGGGTTCTGAGTTCGATTCCTGAATCTTTCAGTAAAATTGAGTTTCTGAATAACAGCCCGGAGTCTGGATTGGTGTCCGATTGATGGTAGTGCCGCCGAGCCTCGCTCTAATTTACATGGGGCCGTTCAATGTTATTGTAATATACGTGATCATCATATTTATACAGTCCACTCATTTTTACTTTCTACATGTACCCATAATACTATCGTCGCGAACATTGGTCCTTCGAGCCGGATGGATGTTCTCACTCACCCCTCCTGCCTACACTTTTGGGGAATAAAGGCGTTCTGTTTTGTTTTCAATCAATCAATCGACTCAGCCTATTGCAGTCCACTGCTGGACATCGGCCTCTCCCAGGCTGCGCCACAACATCCTGTCTTCCGCCTTCCGCATCCAGTCCGTCCCAACCACTTTCTTCGTTGGTCGTCCGTCCATCTAGCTGGGGAGCGTCCCACACTACGCTTGCCGATACGTGGTCTCCACTCAAGGACTCGTCTGCTCCACCGGCCATCGGCCCTTCGACAAACATGGCCAGCCCACTGCCACTTCAGTTTGCTTCTCTGCAAGCTATGTCATGGCTATGTCGGTAACTCCGGTTCTTTTCCGGACAATTTCATTCCTGATTTTATCCTTCAAAGAGACTCCGAGCATAGCTCGCTCCATAGCGCGCTGAGCGACCTTCAATTTGTGGACCAGCCCATGTTTTGTTTTAAATCCTTTAAAGTATGTTAGTAAGTACTTTAGTCCACCTCGTGAGTTTAGTTCCGCGAGGTCACCCACTCCTGTCAATTGTCCAGTAAATCGGATTCTAACATGACAGCTTGTTAATCGATCTAGCAATTAGTGTCAAACCACTTTGGAGCTAGATTCAAGAAATTATGACACGAATCGATAAAAGTTGTTAACAAAATGGCTGCATTTCCCATGGACTGGGTAGAAGTATCGTTTGTTTGTTTGTTTTTAACTGCCCCGTTGGTCTAGTGGTCACAAGCGCGACTGCTGAGCGTGGGGCCCTGGGATCGATTCCCGGGTCGGGCCAATCGTTATTGAGTTTTTCCATTAGGAATTTCTTAGGAATAGCCCGGAGTTTGGTAGTTGGCGGAGTGATACCCCCGTGCCTCAGAAAGCACGTTATGGCGATGGTCCTGCGCCTGATCTCTCTCTGGTCGTGTCGGATTGCCGTCCCATCGGAAAAATCTAACTCCCAGTTGTTTTAGGTTCTAATAATACCCCAGCATACCTACTGCACATGTATAACTGATAAGATACGCCCGATAACGTTCATTAAGTAAGTGCAACACGCTTTTATGAAAGTTCTTATCATTGATTACGGACTTTTTGTTCAGTGATTCAATACTTTGTGATAGGAAGGTAGGTTATACTGAATATGGCATTGGTTATTCTTACAAATGGGAATAAATACCTTAGCAAAGTCAACCTATAATGTGATGGTAATCAATTCATTATATAGTTCAGAAGATTTAAGCAGTCAAACAGGCAGACACGAAAAGTGACTTTATTTTATAGATACTATTGTAGCAGAATCTACGACGCCACATGCGAACAACGCGTCATACTGACGACGTCACGCAAAATCCTGCATCTCGCAAACAGAGTTTACCGCGCAACTAGCATAGGTACAACGGCCCGACATGAATGATTGGGCAGTTACCCGCCAGACACAACACCCGTCTGGTCGGAGGATCCTCCCTTTTCTATGGAGGATGAGTGAACTTTACACCCTGTTCCTCATACCTCTATACTATCTATAGATAACAATGAATAGAGAGGTCACACAAAGACCTAAAACTCCTCGGAGTCCACTCCAAATCACAACAATACTATCAAAACATCAAACCATATCTGCCATCGCCACTGCATAGTTTCGCCAAACTTCCCTAACTCACATCACTCACAACCCTTAGGGTAACATCCCTTAGGGTAACGGTAACATAACAAGTTCCCAACAGACCCCTCTGATTGACCTAATAGATAATACATGATGGAAAAGCGAGGTTTACTGAACTAATTATAAGATCTTACCAACTTCGGTTAATTAGTACAGCTCAAACGCCGGGAGAGGTCGCCCTAGTTAAAATTACATACACTGACATTATTGACGGAGGGGTCGTGGCTAAATGATAACAGCCGCCTGAGTCGATCGCAAGTTAAGCTACGCTTCCTGCGGTCCACCATCCACTACATAACGAGACCCCTCCATGCTTCGGAAGTGCTAAGCAGTTGGTCCCGGCTGTCATTCATAAATCTTTGCCGGTCGTTATGGGTAGTCAGAAGCCCAAAAAGCAACCAGTCTTTCCAAGGGGTATCGTGTTACCCAGTAACTGGGTTGTGGACGGTTGGTGTTCAGATAGACAGTCGCTCCATGTAAAATTCTGGTATTTAGCTGCATCCGGTTAGACTGGAAGCCGACCCTATTATAGTTGGAAAAGTTGGGCTTGACAGATAATAACTTTTTCCCTACGTATTTTGTTTACGTGACGGCTGCCTCGCTGGTTTGTGATCACAAGCCCAAATGCTGAGCAGGTCCTGGATTCAATTTCTAAGTAAGCCAGTGTATTGATCGCCCAGAGGACACGGTGGAACACACGGTGGAGGTCTGCCCTGCTTGGGCTCCGTGTCCTCATAGAGGCGATCGGCAGTGGCAGCGACCTCTCGCGCCCGGCCCTGGTGTAAGCCATGGTCCGGGGCGAGAGGGAGTGGGAGGCACTCACCTCCTTCTGCGAAGCAGTATGCTAGCAAAAGAGGTGGCGGGACGGCTCAGGGAGAGAGCCTCCCGTCCCAGCCGCCGCGGGAGACGCTCCGGGCGTCGGGAGCCGCGTGACGACTCCCGGCCACAGTAGGCGTGGGCCTGCGGGTGGAGAGTAATGGGTAGCTCACCGTCCGATCAGGACCAGGCTCGTGCCGGACGGCGCGTACATGTTCCACGCGCGTCTCAAAGACATGTCAGCATAAATTGAGGGGCCTCTTAGGGCCGAAGCCTGCCGGGTCAGCGGGATTGTCCGAAAGAGTTACCGCTGGTCCGAAACATAAAGGGCTAAAGAAGGAACATGGGTGGGTTTTGGTCAGTAAGAGTCTAACACTCCCTCTGCCCCGCCCAGAGCGGGAGGGGGCATTTGATGATTCCTCACACACAAAGTATTACATAACTGGTGAAATGTAGGTGTACTACACATATACACATACTGTACATCTGCCTACCTTTGGAGAATACCTACAGTTATGTGTTCACTCATGCATCACTTATGAGACTTAGTAGAGAATGCTTTTGAAGCTAACTACATAACTATATACAATACAAAAGTTTTCCAAGTATTCCGTACCTACACTCAAATTCTGTGGAAGTTCACTCATGTTCATTGTAAAGCGAATTATTGTGGGAATTGAATATTACTTTCAGTCCAATTATAACTTTTTCTTTATCCTCAATAAAGAAGGCTTTTCCACTTCGTAATTATGTAAAGAAAAGTCAGCATCATGAAACAAATTTCATCCTTTAGTGTTATTTTCTAAACATCACTTCGAAATTCAAACAGTATCTCGTTGTGAATCCGCGATAATTTACTTTAAAAACAAATGAGTTCCAAGTGGACCAAGAATAGCTCTGATATAGAAAAATGAGCCTTGAATGATGCCTTAATATAGAGTTCTTATTCCTATGCTAAGGAAGAGATAAAACTTATCACCAATTTATTTCACCCGAAATGTTCGGCCGTCTAAAGGGGCGTCTAAACGGGCTATATTTTACGACAATTTGTGGCTGCAATTATTGGCAAACATTGCCCAGCCATCAAAAAAACATTTTAGTGCATTTTATGGCTGTCCAATCAATTGCAGGCAACATGTTGCAATATGGCTGCAATAGTATGGCCTTTGATTCAGAACCCTTTAATGAGCCACATAATCCAGCAACAATGGCCGACGAAATGACGCTCATCGCAGCCGCTTACATTGTTTTGGCAGAAAAACGAAAAAAAAGGACACGAATGTGGATTCGACCCTACCTAAGTAGGCGTGAAGGCGCAGCACACTTCACGTCGCGCAGAAAGTGAAACGCAAAGTACTTCACGTCGCAGGGAGAAAGGGACGCGCATATACAGTAAAACAGAACAACAATATAGATGGCCCAGATATATTGCAGTATTTTCGATTGCGAGGCGATCGTTCAGCCACACGCCGGCTACACATAAAAATATTTTGACATACCAAAAAATATGTGGCTATAATGCCGGGCCATCCTTAAAATATTGCATAGTGTTACTGGTATTGCTAGCAATGTTGCCGGCCACAGTATTGCAGCCACAAATTGTCGTAAAATATAGCCCGTTTAGACGCCCCTTTACTAACATATAAGGGGCGTGACAATCATCTTCAGAATGAGAGGGTCCTGCCAACATGAACGATTACTTATAATATAGAGCCTATTATCGTCTGTGAAATGGACCAGACAGGTAAGTAATAGCCCGGATAACGATTAGAAGACAAATGTTTTTATATCTGTAAAAGTAGAGCTAACGGGTCGATTGCTCACCTAATAGATATTGTACGTTACGTATATTGGGAAGATGTAAGTCCAACCTGGTAAAGTGGAGCTACCTTGACGGATCGGCAGGAGGGTGTAGTTTCGGAGCTATATCGGAAACCATGCTTCACCTCCTATCCTGCCCTCTGAGTCCCAAAACATGCAGTCAAAGTGACCTCTGCGCTGCCACCGACAACGCTGTGGAAGTGGCAACGTTTTGGGAAAACAAGATTTAAAATACAGTCGTGCCAGCAGCGACACGAAGAAGAAGAAAAAGAATTGTACGATTATATTGTTTATGTCAAGTGTCACTGTCAGTGATGGCGGGCTGTCACAGCGGATTGTAATGCCATGGCTGCCAGAACAAATCGCGTCACTAAATACACGTTGTTTTACTTACAAACTACCTCAGATATATCTAGTGCTATTCTGTAAAGTACACTTGGAACCTGTGTGAAGTGATGTTAAGAGAATACCTAACACTACAGAGGTCTAAACAATATTCAACCATAACAATAATGCATGAAAGAGATTAAATTTCATTGAACATCTAAACCGCAAAATATTCTAGGAATTCTCAATAACAAAAAGGACAGATGATATTAAATCAGGAAGTTTTTTCCTCTACCCTAATAACTTTATATTGTTTACGGGATCTAAATGAAGATTGATGTCAAGTAAATCCCTTCGGTTATGTACGCCTGTTATTAAGTTTGTCGGGTAATTAAGTATTTTGACTGTTCTTGACGCTAATAATAAGCCAATTAGGGTTGATTTATTCATTGATTTATTTATTTTCAGTTTGTTGAATATAAATAAATTATCGTGAGGCACTATCATGTCTAGTAAAAACAAGAAAGTTTAAAAAACTTGTAAAATCGACACAGACTTGAAAAATATCGTTTAATTTCATTAAAACTACCAGGTAGGTGCCAAGATATTTTAATTGAGGAGCACAATACATATAAAAACTATTTTAGTTGAGGATATTTAAATGAGTCTACCAAATCGGATCTAGTAAGGACTTTGATGTGTTTTACGTTTTAGAACAAACAAAAACAAAAACGACACGAAACGAAACGAAACGATATTGTTTTACAAAAAAAAACAATTATTATGCTCTAGCATAAACTAACAGCAAAACCCACTAAAACAAGCCTCACCTATGATTTCCTCTCACAAACTTTCTCCCAACAAGAGTTTGACGCTGTATGTCGTAATGATATTAAACTTGTTTTTGTTTTACTTCGCAGACTTTAACCACGACTGGCAGTTTGGTGGCTGCCGAATGATAATATACGATGGCTGAGTGTTACACCGAAGCGTATCAACATATTAAAATATAATTGATATATTATTTTAATGCGAAACACTGTCTCTTAAGATACAGGATGAGACAGAGTTTAATCTATTGTGCACAGACTTCTTCAGCATCCAAATATTTTATGTAAATGTTCACTTTTATAAATTAAAAAAATTGTTAACTTAAAGTACAATTACCTATCTGTATTTTTGGGAAATAAAGATATTTATTATTATTATTTCTGTATAGACGGCTGATAAAGATGCATGGAAGGAGAAAATATAGTGCGCTGGCCATAAAAACGTATAAACGGTGACTTGGTAATTCGACGTAGAGTGCGACGTATTCCCATAACGAACAGCCTCGGTGAAAATCCATTGGAATTGAAAAAGGGTTGTCTAGAATCTCATAGATATTTTTTTGTATTCTTGTTCTGCTCAAATGGGATTGGGCGGGTCACATTAGCCGTATGCACGATGACCGCTGGGCAAAAATCTCCACACAATGGGTGCCTGAAGATGGGCGGCGCCGCCGAGGCCGGCCCAGAAAGAGATGGCGAGATGACCTGGACGCGTACCGCGAGGGCTGGTTCGAGGTGGCGCGGGAAAAGAGTTCCTGGAAGGATTTGGGGGAGGCCTTTGCCCAGCAGTAGGACAGCAAAGCCTAGCAAAAAAAAAAAATCTTGTTCCAAATTAAATATTTACCTGCCAAATTAAATGTTTCAATAATCATAATTTTATTGTGATATAATACGATACATCTTGCACAAATCATTACACCGTAACCCAACTCACAAACACAACCAACCCAACAAGAAGAGATATCCGAATTAAAATTAACTTAGTAAGCTTTTGTAAATACTTATATCATTAACTAAGTCAAAGTAGATAAACAAGGTTAAGGGGACTACTGTCGGACTGCATAGAAAAGAAAGAGAAGCGCGATAACACAACGCTGGTAATTTATTGCAAAATATGAAGCAATTATCTATTTACAAAAAAATCTATTGTTCGGAATAAAATATTAAAACACTAGTGCTTTAGTATGTTGCTTGTAGAATAATCTGACAAAAATCAGAATGATTATGTGTTTATTAGTATGGTTTTTATTATTTAAAGAAAGTTTTTAGAGGTGATGATGATTTTTTTCAATCGTAATAAATTAGTTGTATTATGTTTTTGACACACAAACTAGCATTTAACCTGAAGAATATCATATATTTTTCTGATTTCGTTTACTGTAGTCGATCATATATTTTTTTTTTTTTTTGCTGATGGGAAATCATCAAATGACCTCCCCGCTCTGGGTGGAGCGGAAGGGAGTGTCAGACTCTTACTGACTAAAACCCACCCGTGTTCCTTCCTTAGCCCTTTATGTTCCGGGCCAGACGTAAATTTTTTCGGACCTTTCGAACAATCCCGCTGACTTCGATCATATTCTTTTAGGCATTATAAAACTTGCGTTTTTTGCGTTCAGGTCCTGTAGTCCCCCTTAAACCAAAACAAGAGTATGGTCACAATTTCACGAGAAACTTAGTAAAAGGATCAAGTAAGTAACAAACTTGACCCAGTTGAGAAAATCCTGAATGTTTTTATTCAGGTAAGTTTATATAGAGTGTACTTAGCTCTTTTGTTTAATAAGTATTGAAGTTTGTAATTAGCTTTATCCGTGGATTTGTAGATTCGCTTTTGTTTCTTTCGTGATGATGTTTTTCATTTTGAGAAAGAATATGCTGTCAGCTGCACGTGAAATCCATACTAATATCTATATATATAAAAGAAAGTCTGTTAGTTACACCACTTATAACTCGAGAACGGCTGAACCGATTTGGCTGAAAATTGGTGGGGAGGTAGCTTAGAACCAGGAGACGGACATAGGATACTTTTTTTTTATTTTTTTTTTTTTTTTTTATAGTAGGAGTTGGGTAGGAGTAGGGTAGGAGTAGGGTAGAAGTAGGGTAGGAGTAGTGTAGGAGTAGTGTAGGAGTAGAGTAGGAGTAGTGTAGGAGTAGGGTAGGAGTAGTGTAGGAGTAGGGTAGGAGTAGGGTAGGGTAGGGGTAGGGTAGAAGTAGGGTAGGAGTAGTGTAGGAGTAGTGTAGGAGTGACGTCACGGACACTTTACGGTACACAACAGCTGTTCGTGTCTCCGCAAATATAAAATAAAACTCTAACATATTTCGTATAAAATTCGTTAATACGGTATCACTGTATTGTTACTTACGCGTGTGATCGTTTCTATGGAAAACATACAACAGTTCGGTGGTGTAAATCCTTAAAAACAAATATAACTTTATTGGTACTTTTAGACTTTTAAGTTAGTTGGAAGTTTTTTGGTGCCACTGGTACCTCCAAAAAGTGTCACTTTTTTCAAAATTTTGACAGACGTCGGACCTTGCCACAGATCTGTGCATCTTGGTCGATATTTTCTGCGCAGCGGGTGCCATCTAGCGGATTCTAGCCGTGCTAATATGGTGAAGTGTGCAGCCTGCGGAAAGTTTGTGTCGGCAAGAGGGGGCGCTAGCTGTGGCAACTCTGCCTGCCACAACCGATATCACCTCGCTTGCCTGTTACTGCCCGACCCAACCCAAATAAGTGGCAATTGGCTGTGCCCCGAATGCAAAAAAGTTGCCCAGGGGAGACAATAGCGCCACACCCGTCAAGGACCTGGGTAGTGGTCCCCTTGCAAATCCAGCAGCAGCATTGGCAGCGACAGTGTCTCCGGTTGCAGTACAGGACCAGGACGCCATGCTTAGGTCACCTGTCGCGGTGTCTCAGGCTCCGGCAACTCAGACCAAGCCACCCGTCGATGTGGCAAAGGTACTTTCTCGGGCTGGCAGCGAACAGGGAGCTACTGATGGGGAGCCTTCGCCTGATACACAGCTGACCCTCCGTGAGGAGATCAGGCTCTTCAGATCTGAGCTGCGGGAAGTGCGCGATGAAATGAGGGAGTTTCGACGCGAGATGTCCGGCCTGCACTCGTCAATGGGAGTCTGCACCGAACGTGTAGACGGCCTGGAGGCCAGGATCGAGGCTCTTGAGTGTAGGCAGATTACTGCAGTGCCTGACGGCAAGGTGAGTCAGCTGGAACAAGTTGTGCTGCAGTTACAGCTCGACCTTAACGACCGCGAGCAGGATTTACTTAGCTCCGACCTGGAGATCACTAATATCCCGGAGACTCCTGGCGAGAACATATTGCACACCGTCGGGCTGGTGGCGGCAAAGCTTGGAGTGACACTTGACGATCGGGACATAGTGTTTGCGCAACGGGTGGGCCTACGAGCCGAACGAGAGGTGCAGGCGAGCTCAGTGGGCGGCGCGAGTCCGGTCGGCGGAGCAAGCCCAGTGGGAGCGGCGGCGGCGACGGCGCGCGGGCGGCGCATCGTGGTGCGCCTGACGCGGCGCGCACTGCGCGACGACCTGCTGCAGAGCGCGCGTGTACGGCGCGGAGCCACCACCGCAGATCTAGGTTTATCTGCACCCCCGCGTCGCTTCTTTTTGAACGAGAGGCTCACGAAAACCAATAAACATCTGTTTTACCGGGTGCGTGAAGCTGGCAGCCGTCTGGGATGGAGGTATACGTGGACGAAGTTCGGCCGCATTCTAGCTAAGCAGGGTGACGGTAAGCCCACCCACTGCATCCGCTCAGAGGTGGATCTTGCGCGGGTTTTTGGTTGTGGGGTGTCTGCGACAAGGGATGTCTGATTACTTGGCTATTATATATATTAATCATAGTACTGTGTGTCTAAAACTATACCTTTGTTTATTTGATTTGTATTCGCTTAGATTTTTAATATTGGCTTGTGCGAGGCCGGATGTTTCCTTGTCTCAGTATACTTTGGTTTTATCTAGTGGCCCAGCTCGACCTTTAACTATTTATGTACATTTTATATATATCACACTTCTGCTCACTATTTTCACATTTTCAATATATATTATACTTCTGTTTTTACGGATTTTATATAGTATTACAATTTGGCTATGTATATTTCTGCAATATTTACAATACATCTTTTTATTTTTACCAATTATACATAATATAAACACTATTTTAGTATATTTACACATCACATTATTATGCAATACTCCACACTACGTAATACTTCTGACGCTGTCTACATTCAAAATATTCATATTAAATACATACACTACTATTTTCAAAAATGGTTAAGACAACAAGAAATTTAAAAGTTGGGTTATTTAATGCGGGGTCGCTGGGTTCGCGCCATGATGAGTTCCTAGTTGCAATGGATAACCTCTCCGTAGACATCATGGCGATAAATGAGACCTGGCTCAGGCAGGGAGAGGAGGGTCGCGCGCCGACAGTACCGGGCTATCGACTGCGGCACGTGCCGCGGGCGCGCTCCGTGCGTGGCGGCCGCGGGGGCGGCGTGGGCTTCTACGTGCGCCGCGGTGTGCGCGTGCGCTCCGTGCCGCACCCGCCGGCGCCGCAGGTCGAGCAGATGTGGCTCCGACTGAACGTCAATTCGCATTCAGTTATTATTGGTACAGCTTACAGACCGCCGTGGCTTGATGTGAATACCTTCCTGGATGCAGTTACTGATTCTCTCTCCTCCTTTGCTAACGCGGACAGGGTTATCCTGCTTGGCGACTTTAATATTAATGTCTTAAACCAAAGTGACAACAAATCTAAACTTCTGAACAATTTTATACATTGCTGCAAGCTTACACAAATTATTACTGAGCCAACCCATTTCACAGATCATAGTGAAACTCTGATTGATGTTGTGTGCACTGATGCCCGTGTGTGTGGGGTCTCTGTATCACACATACCGGAGCTTGGTCACCATGCCATTATATCTGTTGAACTAAATTTCAAATTAGAGAAGCCTTCCCCACACTGGATTACCTACAGACCACTCAGAGACATCATCCCTGAATTGTTTAATGAAGATTTAAATAGAATGGACTGGGAATATATTGAAAGTCTGGAAGATGTGAACTCAATGGTATCAAAGTTTAATCAATATATTCTTACACTTTTTGATTTGCATGCTCCCCTCAAAACAGTCCAAATTAGAGAGAAATCTTATCCCTGGATAACAGACACGGTCAGGGAAATGATGAGGCTGCGGGATAAGTGCCATTTGAAGTCGAAATCGACAAAATCCGACCATCATATAAGATCCTACAAGGAGCTTAAATACCTTGTTAGAGCTGCTTTTGATAGTGAGAAGTGCGCATATTTTAAAACATATATTAATAAGAATATTAAACAACCTAAGAAGTTATGGAGTCATATAAAATCAACTGTAGCCACCTCAAAAAAACCAGAGCATAGTCTGCCTCATTTCTGTAGCAACCCTGAATCTATAAACCAACACTTTTTGGATGTGCCAGGCAGTGGGAAGGTCACTACTGCAGATTTAACTTATTTTGAGCATCATAGATACGGTAACAGTCATTTCCAGCTTGAGCCGGTCCAGCAGGATGTAGTGCTGAGGATCTTGCGCAGTCTTAAGTCCAATGCACAGGGCTCGGACCAAATTTCTCTGGAGATGCTGATGTTGACACTTCCTAGAACACTTGCAGTCATCACAGCTATCATTAACAGATCCATAGTCGATTCTTCTTTCCCTGATCTGTGGAAAATGGCAATAGTTAAACCAATCCCAAAAGTACCTAACCCCACTAGCGTGAAGGACCTCCGTCCAATAAGCTTACTTCCATGTTTGTCCAAGATTTTGGAAAGGGTTGTCTCTGACCAACTTAGGGCATATCTTGAGCATCACAGTATCTTGCCATTGGCTCAATCCGGCTTTCGCAGGGCCCATAGCACAGCAACAGCGCTCCTGGATGTTGTTGGTAACATTCTTGAAGCCAGAGACCAGGGTATGGGAACCCTGCTCGTCCTACTAGACTTTTCGCGTGCTTTCGACTCAATTAACACGTCACTTCTACTCTCCAAGCTGTCTTACTATGGGTGTGAAGTCGAAACTGTTAAGTGGTTTGAGAGTTACCTCACTAATCGATCGCAGTTTGTCCAGGTGACTAGTGACAGCGGAGATACTATGTCCTCTGGTCCAAAGCGCGTGGACAGGGGCGTGCCTCAGGGATCGATCCTGGGCCCGCTTCTCTTCATCCTGTACAGTGCTGACATCACTAACTGTCTGATCAACACCAAGTTCCACCTTTATGCTGACGATCTGCAGTTGTACCTCTCCTTCCGGTCCCAGAATATAGCTGAAACCGTAAATAAAATAAATGAAGATTTGGAAAGAATCTCAGCTTGGTCCACAAGAAACTCCCTGGTCCTGAATCCTAGTAAGTCCAAGTATATTGTGATGGGATCTAGGGATTTCCTGAACAAAATGCTTGCATGCAACCTGGACCTCAGGATTGATGGGTGCGGTGTGGAAAGGGTTCTGGAGGCCCGTAATCTAGGTGTAGTATTTGACGGACAGCTACATTTTGAAGCTCACATATTGGAAGCCGTGCGCAACTGCTTCTACCGACTCAAGGTCTTATATCGTATCCGTCCCTACATTAGTGTGGATATGCGTGTCATGCTGTGCGAGTCACTTGTTCTATCCAAGCTGAATTACGCTGACACTGTGTATGGGGCATGTATACTCGGTAGAAGTGAAAGACTGATTCAGCGGGTGCAGAATGCTTGTGCAAGATTCTGCTACAATGTCCCACCTCGGTCCCACATCACTCCTTTTTTAAATAAGGGTAATTTGATGAGAATGTCAGCACGCAGAAAGCTTCACCTGGCTACCCTACTCTTTGGCACAATTCTCACGAAGAAACCAGGTTATTTATATAATAAACTGTTGTGGTCACGTGATGTTAACAAAATTAAAACTAGAGCATCTTCCTACCTCATGTTAGCCTCATCGCATAGAACTGCTGCGTTCCGTGGTAGCTTCAAATTCGCTGCCTCCCGTTGCTGGAACGACTTGCCACCTCCTTTTCGTGCTATAAAGACAGTTAGTACTTTTAAGTTAAAATATAAACAGTATTTACTTCAGCTACAAAAAGATAATGAACTTTGAACCTACCCTTGATGTGCACGCAGCTATCAATGGTGGTCAGGGTCCGAGCGCCGTGTCCGAGCGATTGGCAGCGTTTGTTCACTGAACAGGCACAGCAGTTGTTTCGTATCTTGTTTTTGTTTTGTTTTGAATAGGTACATGCTCGATAATTAATTACTTGTTGTTTATTCCACAACTTTTACTGGCAGCATCAGACGAGACTTGTCAGTGCTGGCCTACACAATGTTTTGTTGTCTTTTTCTTGAAAAAATTGTAACTCGATAACACTCATCACTATTATAGTTACCACATTCCACTTTTATTGCATATTCACTGTAATAATACTGTTCCACTAAACAGCCGTAACGTTATGTTTAATATATTTCAAATGTTATGTATCTAATCTCGCCATAATGTCGGCGCCTGCGACCATTTACTTGTCAAAACAATGCCATGCCCACAGACTATTAGGATATTAATCTATGCCACAGACTACTTAGTCTTAGAGATACGTCATGCCACAGACACACCGGAGTGCCTACCATAGATTATAATCTATGCCTACTACTCATTGACATAGAAAATTCCTATCTCAATGCTACTACTTAAGACACTGCAAGGCATTGACAAGTAATGAGGTTACGCCTGGCGCGTAGTGTAAAATGAACTTATTTTATTTATTTACTTTTTGTTTTTATTTGCTAATATTTTACATATTTATTTATATCTGTAACTGCCCGTGACATCACAGCGGGCCCTATCAGAATACCAGCGCTGCGACCTTTATTTTTTTTTTAAATGTCGCAGCATCATGCTGAGATAGGAGCCTTTTGGCCTCGTATAGGACTTTGTTTCATTTTCCTTTTGTTACTTTTTTTTTTTTTATATAACTTGGTTTTTTATTTTACTGTGTTTAGTTTAGTTTGTGATCTTCCTGTACGAGTCGCAATAAATACTTTTTCTTTCTTTCTTTCTTTAGGAGTAGGGTAGGAGTAGTGTAGGAGTAGGGTAGGAGTAGTGTAGGAGTAGGGTAGAAGTAGGGTAGGAGTAGGGTAGAAGTAGGGAAGGAGTAGTGTAGGAGTAGGGTAGGAGTAGTGTAGGAGTAGGGTAGGAGTAGGGTAGGGTAGGGGTAGGATAGAAGTAGGGTAGGAGTAGTGTAGGAGTAGTGTAGGAGTAGGGTAGGAGTAGTGTAGGAGTAGGGTAGGAGTAGTGTAGGAGTAGGGTAGAAGTAGGGTAGGAGTAGAGTAGAAGTAGGGAAGGAGTAGTGTAGGAGTAGGGTAGGAGTAGTGTGGGAGTAGGGTAGGAGTTGGGTAGGAGTAGTGTAGAAGCAAAACAATGTTTGCCGGGACAGCTAGTTATAAATAAATTCGAAAGTAACTCTATCTGTCGGTCTGTATGTTACCTTTTCACGCCTAAACCACTGAACGGATTTCGATAAAATTTGGCGGAGTGATAGATTGCATCCCGGGGAAGGACATAGGATAGTTTTCATCCCGATGTTCCCACGGGATCGACACTTACGCGGGTGAAATCGCGGGGCGCAGCTAGTCTAATATAAACCTAAAGAAAATGTATGGCGACTAGTTGTGACGCAGCAGCACTACTGCGGCAGCACTGCCGCGTGCAGCGTTGTTCGGGATCATACCTTAATACTTTGCCGACCCAGGGATCGAACCCACAACGTAAACCTGCACTCTAATTGTGTAACACACTATCAATCTGAATCTGAATAATTTTGAAGGATATTGCTAAGTCTGCTCAACAACGTAAATAACGCAATGAAAGTTGTTGAACTGTCAAAATGAAACCCATTGCTACTGATAGTGTTTTACGCAATTACCCCGCAGGACTTTTAATTGCCTGAAGTTGCCATCACGGAGTGGACATCTTTACCTATCCATGCTCATTCTCCTCAGTCATAACATGGACAGAGTCCACGAAAATCTTTTGCCAATTTCCGACTTCATCTCCAAAGTTTCACACCAAAAAACAAAAAAATCAACATAAAGTTACCAAACAAGAAACTGGTCAAGTGCGAGTAGGACTCGCACACGTAGGGTTCCGTACCACAGGGCAAAAACGCCGAAAAAAAACAAGTTTGTTGTATGGGAGCTTCCTTAAATATTTAATTTATTCTGTTTTTAGTATTTGTGGTTTTAACGGCAACAGAAATAAATCATCTGTGAAAATTTCAACTGTCTAGCTACCACGGTTCATGAGATACAGCCTAGTGACAGACAGACGGACAGTGGAGTCTTAGTAATAGGGTCCCGTTTTTACCCTTAGGGTACGGAACACTAAAAACCTGTCTTAAAAAAAGTAGATAAAAATATTTATTATTTTTGCAGCCAGTATTCTTTAACTCGGAAACTTTTATGTTGGTAGGTACTTGGGTGATATTTTTTTATACCAACGTTTCCGACTGGAGTTTCCTATTTTTGACAGCTCCTTTCATAACAGCTACGTTATATTTTTCGAGACCCATTTCATGTTATTTTACAAAATAAAATTTTATAACTAAATTTTATTTTTCACGGATATTTTCGGGACATTTCAGAGTTTTATTTTTTTAATAACTGTGACCGTTGTTAAGGAAAATTTATTATGGAAGCGTTCACAATTAATGAAAGTAAAGAAGTCGGAATCATAGCCATTTCTAATAGGTTAAAAACCAATTATATTATTTAATCTTTTTTTTAAAGGCTGTAATTATTTTTGTCAACTAATCACCATTATGTACAGTCAACAAAAGAGATAAGTATGCAGAATCGTCGGATATCGTTGAAGTTTAGTAAGAAACCAATGAATGTTCTCGAATAAAACTTAATTTTAGTAATAGAAAACAAACATCCATCGCTTTCTTACTAAACTTCAACTATATCCGACGATCCTGCATACTTATCTCTATTGTTGACTGTACCTAAGTTTGAATTTGACAGCGGATTAACTGATAAGAGTCAGAAAGTTGAGTAGGCTTTTAAAACTTAAGGAATTAGATCCTTTCCTACCCTAAGTAAACTACAGACCCGAGAGAAGCCGCGGGCACAGCTAATATTTAATCAAATTCACAATGTTTGAATCATTAATTCTGTAATTATTTCAATGTCCGTAGCAGGCATGTATCTCGTCTATAAAAATCTTAACTTACTAGCTGCGCCCCGTGGTTTCACCCGCGTAATTGTCGATCCCGTGGGTATATTGGGATAAAAAGTAGTCCAGGGTGTCAGCTACCTCCATACAAAGTTTTATCAAAACTGGTCCAGCCGTTTGAGCGTGAAGAAGTAACAAACATAAACACACACACACACTCACAAACTTTCGCCTTTATAATACATATTGGTGGTTTGTGATAAGTTACGATTTTGTTGCGAAAATATAAATTTACGGTTTCAACAACAATTTGTAACAGACTTTTGATTAGTTTTGAAAAGTAACTTTTTACCCACTGGGGACCAAACATATTACCTCGTGAATATTTCATCTAACAGAAACATCACGCCTGCTTTCGCCAAAGAGACAGGCAGAGTCTTATAGTACATCCACATTCCGCTAGTTATGTTTAAGGGGCTAACATGACCTAAATACAAAAAACGCAAGTTTTAGAAACAATAAAAGTATATGATCGACTACAGTAAACAAAATCAGAAAAATATATGATATTCTTCAAGATATATGCTAGGTAGATAGTGTGTTGAAATCATAATACAACTAATTGGATACGATAGAAAAAAAAACATTAAGATACCTCCAAAAACTTTCTTTTTACAATAAAAACCACACTAATATACATACAATCATTCTGATTTTTTGTCAGATTATTCTACAAACAACATACTAACGTACTAGTGTTTTTTTTTTTCCAAACAATAGATTCTTTGTAATTAAATAATTGCTTCATATTTTGCAATTAATTACCAGCGTTGTGTCATCGCGCTTCTCTTTCTTTTCTATGCAGTCCGACAGTGACCGCGCTTTAGGTCATGTAAACCCCTTAAGGTACATCTACCAGTGGGCGAGCCTATCGCCAAGAACAGAGCATGTGGGGTTGTGTGATAGTAGATGTCTTGTAGGTAAGGAAACAGCTAGTTCTTCAAAATATGGAGATATTAGCAGCGCCCCGCGGTTTCACCCGCATAAGTGTCGATTCCGTGGGAATATCGGGATAAAAACTAGCCTATGTCCTTCCCCGGGATGCAATCTATCTCTCTGTCAAATTTTATCGAAATCCGTTCAGTGGTTTAGGCGTGAAAAGGTAACATACAGACAGACAGACAGAGTTACTTTTGAATTTATAATATTAGTATTATATTCTCACCAATCACCAAAAAGCACCATCATTCAAGTAGGAGAGGCGGGACGTCGATCTGTCGCGGCCCGACCCGAGAGGAAAGCGAACTAGACATTGAAATAAAAAACCGGTCAAAGCGAGTCGGATTGCCGCACCGAAGGTTCCGTACGAATTTGTAGGTATGTAAATAGTTGATCACGGGTTTAAAAAAAAATGTAATTACAAATTTTCAGTTTTCGGTACATGACCTTGCTTCTTGCCAAATTTCATGATTCTAGTTTGCTTAAATTCATTTAAATTAGGTAATTTTCATTTTCGGTTGTCTAGAACGAATGCTCGGTCATCAATCTAGCTTTAAAACTAGTTTAAAGTCGATATTAATATCAAATCTGACAGTTTTTATTAATCTTGATTTATGACTGAGTATTCGTCTAGGATTATTATGAGTGAAGACCTGAGACTGTAAGGCGCCTGCACCTACAATAAGGCTAAGCGCGCACCACGAAATTTAATCGTTGAGGGAAATAGTCGCCAATCTGTGAACAATACCAGTACCTACACTAGAGTCAGCGCAATGCGGTAAATATCGCCTGAAAAAATCTATCAGCGTTCGCGGTTTTATTTCTCATGAACATACGATTGAAAAAAAAATGGAGTGTGGCTGTGTCATGGACACGGCCGTGTGTTGTACGTGAATAAGTTTACGTAACGGGGTTGATCCGCTCGGCCGCATTCATTCTTTTACGTTCCCGGCACTGGTTGACTCTGCCATATGGTGTTTTATTTGGTACCATTCGATTGCTCTTGAGAAGCTCTTTCCAAACGTATACGATCTCTGTACTTTGATTTGGCTTTTTGACGCGTATAGGCCGATATTATGTATTTTTGATATTATTTTTCTTTTTATTTTAACACATTATATTCATTGTCACTATTTGACACTAATGCTTTGTATACAATCGATAGATTTTGACGAGAGCTGACGATTGAAACTTAAACGAACGTCGTAGCTTTTCCGAGTCAAAAGTTATACTAAGTGGAAATCTTGATACGCAGCAAAATGACCTCAGAATTTCCTCATCACGCGCGGTGGACGGGGATGCTTCCCCGTCCACCGCGCGTGATGCGTCACAGTCCTCGCTTGGCATAATAAATTCTTTTATACTTTAGGTATCCAATGGTGTAATGAATTTAGGATGGAGATGATAGATATGAAGCTGCAACACCAAACTGTATCCCCCGATTTTGTTATCATGGGTTTTTTGACTTGCCTCCCGCTATGGAAGCAATTTTAAAGACTTATTCACGTCA
Source organism: Oligia fasciuncula (assembly GCA_963082905.1). Taxonomy (NCBI): domain Eukaryota; kingdom Metazoa; phylum Arthropoda; class Insecta; order Lepidoptera; family Noctuidae; genus Oligia; species Oligia fasciuncula. Next base: position 4,780,025 of record OY720414.1, on the reverse strand, counting down.
AAAACTCAAGCCTCCTCTCTGTAAGAGGGGATGGACCGTAATCTATCACGCGGAGCAAGAGCGAGTTGGTAGATGTCACATATCTTCGAATTATTGGTTCTAGGACATGTCGGGTTCCTCAAGATGTTTTCCTTCACCCTTTTGAGAGCAATGGTAATGATATAATTTACACAAAGTAAAGCGCCTGACTGGGTTCGAACCTACGACCTGCAACTCGTAAGTCGCGGCCGTGACCAGTGTGCTACCACTGCTGAAACCTTTGACCACTTTTTTGTACCCAAATCAGCTGAAATTTCAATTGAAAGGTCGACCTGACAATACATTCGAGGCTTGCCAAGACCCGTCAGTTCCGTTTCAAGTAACGTCCCTTACACCCGTACTCAGAACACTGATTTATTAGTCCCTGGCAATTGACATGAAAACGTATTTAATCACGTTTTCATGTCAATTTCTACAGACTAATAAATCAATGTTCAGAGCGCGAGTGATTCGCCATTTTTGTACCTTGATAAGTTCGCACTTTTTTTTCAAGGAGGTTGACAGAAATTATAGTCATATGCTGTCTTACAAATTCGTCTCTGTTATATGAATTGTGTTTTGTAATCAATGATATATTTATAAATTTATAATTTGACGGCACGGTTGGCGCAGTGGTTAAGCGATTGACTGCTGCGCTGCGACTCGCGGGTTCGATTCCCGCACGGAACAAATATTTGTATGACCTACAAGTAGTTGTTCCGGGTCTGGCTGTTTGTGTATGTGAGTTTAAATGTTTGTAATACAGGAGAAATTCCTAGAGTGGGGCAACGTATAAAAAAAAAAGAGACAAGTTAGCTATCCAACAATCGACCTTCAAAAATGGCGATTAGATGACACCTGGAAACAGGACGGCACGTCGTAATCATCGGGAGCGGAAAAGAGACAAGACAATACTATATACTTGATACGTAAATTCGCTGACTAGACATGTTTTCACGTACCACTTGCGGAGCGCGGATGACTTATCGTCCTTATTTTACTCAATCTTGTTTCTGAGTATTTCCCAAATATTTTAAATGCCTAAATAAATGCAATTTTCGTACTCGTCGTTGCGTATCTTTTTTATTTAAGATGTAACCTTAATTCATTGAACTTTTTAGCGTCAATGACCTATACCATCTCAGAGGTTACTGACCCGGTTCATCCTGTAAATCCTTCTCAAACTTGATAGATTTTCGGGTCACGTAATGCTTCACGTACTTTGCTCCCAGATGGCTAGATCTAATAGATGTAGACATTTCTAGGAGATTGAAGTGATTAGAATTTAAACTAGGTTAGGTATGTAGTTCTGCTAGAAGTAAGAATGGAAACATTATAATTAATAGCCATCTCAAACAAAAACCAAACTTAAAGAAAAGCATTTAAATGTAAATTTTATATCGTGTCACGCACATGTAGTGATAATTCAAAAATTCATCTACCTACATGCTCGTCACATGATCTGACCAAGATTATGTCTGGACTTTAAAAGAGCCTGGGACCTCGGATTCACATAGGAAACGCCGACCTCATCTAGTTTTTGACGTGTAAAAGTGTTTGTACAAACCTACTTACAGAAATAAAATAATTTATAATTTACGGAACAATAGTTGAGGGCTCTATGGGAAGCCTTACTGCAACTGCTGGGCACAAATATGCATTTATATTTTGGGGATGCATGATAAAGCCTCCTCGTGTAGCGCAGTTTATTCCGCCAGTTACTCAACTCAACCGAGCGCTCGGCGCATCCTGGACAGTCACACGCAACACCTTATTTGACTGGCCAATTCTTCCCTTGCGGTGGTAGGGCTAACGCCCGCCTGGTTTGCGACCACTCCCACCGGAGTCCGGCGTCAAGCAGCCTGCTGTGTTTCGTCGATGCGTGGGAGTTCCAGTGCCTTAGGCATCTTCTGGGCACGCTCGGTCCATCATAGACCTCATCCATCGCTTTCCATCAGGCGTGATCGAGGTACAGAGAGGGCATTCAGCAATAAAAAATAATCCAGCCACCGCAGCTGTTACTAATTTCCTATTAACCCTCCAATAACACTTTTGCACGACGCGCAGTTCGAAACCAGGACCCTCTTGCGACCACTATAGAAACAAGGCAGTAAAACTATGACAAACACGTGCTCAGCATAAAGGTTAAATAGATCATATACATTCCCACGAAGTCCTAATTTCATACAAATTGAATCGTAAACGCCAGAATGTTAGGGTAAGCCCACGAGGTGTCACGCGACGCTTTCAAGGCAATTTTCGGGAATTCGAGAAATGTTACACGCGGCGCTAAGACGTGATAAGAATGCCTATCATAATTACGCGTTGATATCGAATAGTGTTGTTACCCGAGGTTTGACTGCTTTACTAATAAAATCACTAGGAATATCTTATAGACAAAAAAAAATACTCAATGGGCGATAAGACCGCCTATTGTGTCACCCTTTGCACAGTTTCTATATTTTTGTCTGTAATTTATATGGTGTACACACAGCTTCATTAAGTAGTTACCCCCCCAAAAGACATGTGCGTTCAAATCCGTGGTAGGCCCAAGTTGGTTTTTGTATTTTGCAAAAACATTTTATTTTATATAATGTATTGTTTTAGTGAATAAATAAGTTTAAGTAAGTTTTTTTTTTAAATTCTGTTTTTATTATTGTTTTTTTCAATAAAACAATACTTTTGCGACGACAAGCAACAATAATAGGATTAACATTTACGACAACTTATTCATCGTCTAAATAGACTGGAGGTTTCAAGACCGCTTACCGTGCATAAGATTGGAAGTTCAAATCCTATATAGGCACGAAATGTGCTTTTTGTTCATTATATTATTTTGATATATTTTTCTATTTTGTTTTAAGTAGTAATTATTTATAAAGAATAAAAAAATCAAGAAAAATAAAATACTTTATTAATCATTTAATAATATTTATTATTGCTATTATTTAACAAAACTATGATCTTATTTTACAACAAACAGAACAACTATTTTAGCTCTCATAAAATCAAAAATCATTTAAAAAAATAATGGATAAAGTAGTCGTTTACTCTTCGCCGTTTTAAGTGAACGTATACAAAGTTCTAACTTGAAGGTATGGATTAATTTTATAAAGACAACGTAAGTAAGTAAAATTAATGGATACCCTCAAATTATAACATCTTTCGATTAGACAGGGACCTAAAGATATAATGACTCAGCCGATAGTAGATAACAATTTCATCGCAATTCATATGGGCGCGCTGGCTAGTTCGTCAAACTGCCGGTATGAGTATGACGACGTTCGGTGATGCGATGGTTCGAATCCGAGTCAACACAATGGACTCTTTTTGAAGTATTCTTTAGATTATTCGTAAGGAATTCAATATTGTAGCAGTGTAACATTTTAAAACTTGAGGGGTTAGGACATAGTGACGCTTTCTGTACATAATAAAGAGTATTTATTCTATAGACAACCTGGAGATTTGATTTGTGTCCGATTAATGGTTTTAGGCTCGTACAGACGCCAGCACATCAAGTTACTACAATCTGTCAGATTTCTTTAATAGATTTTCGACTTTATTACTAAATCATAAGGTTCAAGGTTGATTGGGAAAATCTGACAGTTTCGGGTAGGTTGACCTGCTGGCGTCCGTACATGACCCTAATCAGCCTATAACGTTCCCATTGCCTGGGACACAAAACTCCTCTCTGTGAGAGGGAGTGGGCCATAAATCGATCACGTTTTCTTTCTTTTTCAAGGATTTTTCAGTTATTTTTTTTTTTCAGTGCTAAAATACCAATCAATCCAATCCAAATCCAATCCCAATCTCATTGATTATACCTACGTAGTGCAGCGAAAAAAAAAAAAACACGGACTGTCTTCGCCATAATATGATTCATAATGTTATCCTTTTATGATTCTGCCAAAGTGGCATTTTTAGGCCTCCTGTGCAGGTTTGGCGGATGTCACATGTTTTCGAATTTTTGGTTCTGGGATATACGGTTGCCTTACGATGTTTTTAACCAACTTCAAAAAAGGAGGTTCTGTATTCGACCCGTATGTATGCATGTATGTCCGTGATTTTCTCAAAAATTAATGAACCCATTTTGATATTTCTTTCATTAATGTGATCTAGATACGTTCAGGAAGGTTTTAGAACCTAAATAACTATTCTTATGTACGAAGTTATATGCATAAATGTACACTTATACACACCTTATATTATTTTAGGTGTGTTTATTACTAGGTACTTACTATCTAATGCACTTAACTAATACTAACTGGTGAAATGTAAGTGCAATGGTATGTACACAGCACAGACAGACCTAGATAACGCAAGTATCACGATCTGTATGAAAACCAAGCGTTTCATTTTTTGACTACCAACTATGACGTGACAAGCACTATTTAGTGATGGGAAAAACAAATCGATTCAAAGACGCCGCCGAGTGCGGCACCCGTCCCGCACAACCCCGGCCTAACCTGGGGCCCAGCACCAGCGCTCACGCTCACCCAACCAGCAGTACACAGGACTGAGCGCGAAAGTGGCGGCTTACAATTTTTCTACGCAAGCTGGTGCAATTTTCCTCCCTAGGGTTACCTGGTATCTATATGTGGTACACAGCTATTACAATTATTTACAGTTGATGTCATATAAGAGAGCTGACAGGTATCAAAAACATGCTTTTGGTTCTCTCATATTGGCACTTAAAATTATGGAAATACTCATGCCATAGCTAACTAGCCAGCTAGCGAGGTGCTTATGGAGCTGACTGCAAAGCTACACGTTAAATTCTTACAATAATTATTATGACCAAAAACATTCAATTCAGGAAACAAAAATATTACACAACGAACTTCTCCTGCAGGTGAACAGAATTTAAAAAAACGTTAAGCTGTACCACCGAATAGTACAGAATACAGAAAGTTGGCTCCAAACAATGAGCGAAAACTCACAGAAGGTCGGCTCCATGCAATGAGCGAAAACTGGCACGCGTGGGGACCTTTACTGTGTGTGGTTCTACACGCACTTGCCGTATCGATACGTTGGTAATGTCCTGAACAAAGAATACATACGTCCCATCACTAAAAACTGTATGCAAGTGCCGTGCGGCGACTGAAACAATAACGATAAATTATTCCACAGAACCGCACGTTACAAAATTTTGTTTCAGTGCGGTTAGTAGAAGTGCTCAGGTGCGGTTCGTCCAAGTGCGGTTCAAATCAGTGCTCCGAGTAGAATACCTCACACATAGACGCGTACGTAGGTACAGCGATCTCAAACAAATGCCGGTCGCGAGTGCGCTTGCACTCGCTGTACGTGAAGCGTGCCTATGTGTGCGTGCGTTCTCGCTCGTTGTATGGAGTTGACCTTCTGTACCTATCTGTTTTGTAACTGTATCGTGCCAAGCCATTTACGTGCTGTGTTTAAATCAGTAGCTCCACGGATTAACTGATAAGGGAAGGAAGCACGTACGGGGTTGCAGAGAGATTGAAACAAAATGGCTGGAGTAGAGAGTGCCAATTTTTTTATTTGAAATTCTGTGTCGATATGCTTTTGTTTAATGCAGAGAAAGTTTAGATGTGCTGTTGTGTTACTAGAACTATACAGAGTTATTGGTAAAACATTAACAACCTCTTAAGAGTTCATTGTACTCATCACTATGAACAACTTTTACTATGGGACCAAACCTGAAATCGCGAAAAAAAACAATTCAGTTCATTTTTCAGTTATTTTTTTTTTGTTTGTGCTAAAATACCAATCAATCCAATCCAAATCTCTTTGATTATACCTACGTAGTGCAGTAAAAAAATTAAAAACACTGACTGTGTTCGCCATATTATGATTCATAATGTTATCCTTTTATGATTCTCCAAAGTGACCTTTTTAGGCCCCCAGTACATCCAAAGAATACGTCTTACAAACCACCAATTTTACCTCTATATAATATTAGGTACTTTAAATAGATTGCAATATTTAGATTTGGTAATGGATGTAGATTGTAGACATTTTACAAGTTCCAAGTTAATTTATCCAGAACGCCATTTTTCAAATAGCAAGGACCTTCGGCAGGTAATACATTAAATAAAGTTACAGTACCCTTTTCCTTAGGGCGGTATTACACTAACGCAATAAGTGTCGATCAAACGTATTGCTCACCGGCGGATATCATTCAACACCAATAAGTTTATGCTATTACTATTTTTATTGTATTTTATTTGGGAAAATAACGATATTACATTAAATATAACTCTTATCAGTATGGTACTTAATCAGGGTTATTGCTAAAACATTAACAACCTCTTAAGAGGTCATTGTACTCATCATTATGAACAACTTTTACTATGGGACCAAATCTGAAATCGCGAAAAAAAGTCAGCCGTTCCCTACATTTTGACGAGTTATATACAAACATAAATGTAGGGAACAGTTGATTTTTTGTTCATAATGATTATAACCGCTCATGTATTTTTTCAAGAACCAACTTTAAACATTACACCCGTTTAATATAGAAAGAGTGACTAGGGGCTAAAGATTATGTGATTGATGAACATTTCATTACGCATTACACTAAGGACTGGAATTCTATGACAGAGTTTTGCTACCTGACTACTTGACCTGGGAGTTTTAAGTGAAAACTGCTTTCGTCAACATTGCTTACCATCTTAAGAGAAAGTGGTCAAAAGCAAGCCTATATAAAACTATCGACGTTGATCAATTAAATAGAATACAACTTTACTTTCACCAAATCTAAAAATAACAAAATTAAATCCTAACTTAACTAAAACTATACAGAAACTAAAAAATAGCGTCGAAAAATTCATCCGCATCGCTGTCGACAGGAAATGTTGGGTACATTTCCTGTCGACAGCGATGGCGGCATTTCCACGTTGTATGGCGATGTTCAGCCTCTGGCCAAGGTAAAAGCCAGCCCTTGGGTCCCGGGAAGTGTCAACCAGCCGTTTCGAAATTTCTTTAAAAAGACCATGAGTACTCGGACCCTACGGCCGATTAAATCGAATCGATGTAACGTTGATCGCGTTTGTGTAAAAACACCCTTACAGTGAGCTATTTGAACAAGTCTGAACCTTTAAATTGAATTCCGTTCTGGCTTCTTTATTGCATTCGAGTTGACAAATAAAATAGTCTTACTTTATAAACGTCATTGTAGGGTTATGGAATGAAAGAAAAAGTATTTAAGTCAAAATAATAAGAGATTAAGACTTGTCATTATGCACGAGATTATAATTTTTTTTTTCAATGGCGGTGTCAGTGGCACGCCATCGGAAAATCATAATAACGTCTTTCAATTAGGAGATTACCAAAACTGTCAAAATCGACAATAGGCTATTTGACTGGTTTCTGATAAACATCTCAGATTATTTAATGGTGTCTAACGAGCCCACAAAAACCTATTACTTCAAATTGCATAATGTATTTCTTTTAAGAAATAGTAAATAAAAATGTACTGTTTAAATAAGCCGCCAAAACGCTATCTTTAACAATATGGCGTCGTGACGTCACGATTCACGTAAACAAACGTTGAAGCGGTCGAGATACTAGACAAAAATCATCTGTTCTGTCAACGATAGACAGAAATTTACTAAATCATGACGTCATCTTAAGTTCAGCCAATCCAGACCGTTTTCGATTACGTGGCGCCAGATTTAAAAAGATGAAGTTTTTTCGGGTTTTTTTTTATAAATAATACATTGTTTTGTAGTAAAATTAATGCAAATCGATTTTAAAAGCGATAATCTATACGAGTGTCAATAATTATGACCTTATTTTTTACATTGTCAAATAGCCTATTAGTCAATGATCGGCTGTTCCGACACCATTGCGTTAGCAGACATGGCCCTCGACTATACTTACCATAAATAAAAATAGAGTAGAATTGGTGTCCTATTTTGTTGATAGACTACCTGTAGATATATAATGACAACTGACTACCAGTCTTACCAAGGGGTATCGTATTACCCAGTAACTGGGTTGTGGAGGTCAGATAGGCAGTCGCTCCATGTAAAATACTGGTATTCAGCTGCATCCGATTACACTGGAAGCCGACCCCAACATAGTTGGGAAAAGGCTAGGCAGATACCTATAGATAAATAATATTGTGAAGTAATGAAAAGAAAGGTATATAATTTACCAACAAAAGGCATACATACAAGACATAAAATTACATCGTAATCGTCATCGTAACTAATGGATTTCAATACATTTTCTCGGAAGTCATTCTATGTAAATTGTCAGGTGCGGCGTAGCGGAAGAGAAACATATTAACTGCTACGACATTGTAGCCGGCGTAGCGTGACAGCTACGTCGTAGCCGCGTAGCCCTTCTATTGTTTCGAGTATGTTTTTAGGGTTCCGTACCCAAAGGGTAAAAACGGAACCCTATTACTAAGACTTCGCTGTCCGTCCGTCCGTCTGTCGGTCACCAGGCTGTATCTCAAGAAGCGCGATAGCTAGACAGTTGAAATTTTCACAAATTATGTATATCTGTTGCCGCTATAACAACAAATACTAAAAACAAAATAAAATACATATTTAAGGGGGGCTCCCATACAACAAACTTTTTTTTTTCTGCATTTTTGCCTTGTGGTACGGAACCCTTCGTGTGCGAGTCCGACTCGCACTTAGCCAGTTTTTTTTATGTATATACGTAGATAATAAAAAGAGTTGCGACTTGTAATGTTTTGTTGGTGAATGCGCAGTGGTAGACCGCGAAAATCAAATTTTCTTACGTTTTTTGCAATTTGCAGGTCAGTGTCAGGTTGTATCTTGATCAAAATGTGATTCGCGACTATAATAGATATGTATTTACAGAATTATAGTCATCAATCATTAATATATCTTTTTAACTTAGATTTGTTTCACAAGCACTTTTTCATAAGAGGTTTGTTTGTTATTTGGAACAAATCTAACTTAGGAAGATGTATTAATTATTATTGATTTTATTTTTCATACCTCGGGACCCCATGGTCCCGAGGTATGTAAAATAAAATCAATACCCCATGGACAGAGATGTAAATTGAAAAAAAAAACAAAAGTTTTTTTCACAATCTTGAAAAAAAACATGAAAAAAACTTGGCACCGTCGTTTTTTTTCTACATTTGGTTTTTTTTTTTCAGAAAAAGTGAAATACATTAAATAAAACTAAAATATAGTTGTTTTATTTTTAATTAATGTCAAATTATGTTCAAATCAATGAAATTAGAATAATTAGAAATTATCTACCTCTATGTATACTTACATAAGGTTGTTTTATTTTTAATTCATGTCAAATTATGTGTAAATCAATGAAATTAGAATAATTAGAAATTATCTACCTATCGGTATCGGTAGCTACGCTTGTGTTATCAATTATGTTTGTATAATCAAATATCAACCAATTATTTTGAGACATTTTTAAAATATTTAACAAAAAATAAATGGTATTTCTTTATTAACCAAAATAATTCTAATATGAGCTCATTTTTAATGATAACCATTACTTACTAGGTAGCTATATTTTTATTTTCATAATTTTGAAAAAAAACCTAATCCAGAAAAAAAACTTTGTTTTCATGTTTTTTCTCAACGTTTTTTTTCATCTCAGAAAAAAAATCCGTTTTTTTACAACTCTACCCATGGACCCCATGGTCCCGGTCCTTTGGAAAGCGTACGAGGGGCCGAAGCCAACTCGCAGAGGCCCAGGAAATTTTAATGAAATGCGGCACCAACCGACGATTATCCCTGTATGCACTATGCAAGTGCACCCAAGGATAACCCCCGGTTGGTGTAAGACTATTGCAGGATATGAAAAATTAAAAAGTTGGACTATTGGTTTGGGTGGCTAAAGTGGACTGGTTACCAAGAACCCCTGCCTGAATTATTTATTATTGATTTTATTATTATTAACTTATTTGATTATACCTATTGTTATATTTATCACTTTAATTATGTACCCACCTAGTAAATCAATTAGGAGAGCTATGTAAGTGCTGTGCACATCTTTAAGTGATAAGTCCACTGTAGCACTTTATACATATATAAGGCTAAGCTTTCTGTTAATGTTCAGTGTGAACTAATCATTGGAGTGCCATAATAAATTAATTAATTAATGATTCTAATGATTATAATTCTGTAAATTCGTACCTGTTATAGTCGCGAATCATATTTTGATCAAGGTACAACCTGACACTGACCAGCGAGCCTAAAAAGGCCACATTGGCAGAATCATAAAAGGATAACATTATGATTCATAACTAACGACAAGTTAACTAAGACAGTTAACTGTTAAGTTAATCGTATCAAATCCCATTGGTGAAGGATATTTCAATTATTTTTTTTTATCTGTGCTAAAATACCAATCAATCCAATCCAGATGGATTGGATTTGGATTGGATTGATTGGCAATACCTATCGTAGTGCAGCGAAAAAAGAAAAGCACGGACTGTTTTCGCCATATTATGATTCATAATGTTATCCTATTATGATTCTGGCCCCCTAAACATTGCAAAAAACGTAAGAAAATTTGAATTTCGCGAGCTACAACTGCGCATTCACCTTAAAAGGTTTTACTTAGCTAAAGTAACTGGTATGGCGGAGGAAACTATAAAAACTAGTATGTTATTCCCATGACCCGGGTAAGGCTGTCATTTTTAATATTACTGGATGGCAATGATGTAGGCATCCCATCTGGGCCCTATTTTCTGACAATGCGACATCGTAATCAGCCTGTAATGTTCCCACTGCTGGGACACAGGCCTCCTCGCGGTGAGGGGGAGTGGGCCGTCATCCATCACGCGGTCCCAGTGCGGGTTGGTAGATGTCACATGAAGAAGAAGTAACAAACATATAAACACACACACACTCACAAACTTTCGCGTTTATAATTTTAGCGTGATCACCGTAATACAGCCATTTTGAATTAAATTTATCGTTGTCCAAGCGTATCGAATGTCAGATAAGTTATCGTGAGGAAACAATATCTTATCTGACATTCGATACGCTCCTCCCACGCTCGCTTTATAGATTAAAACATCTAATTATGATTTATTCCGGTCTGATCCCCTGACCCCCCCCATCCACCCCCCCTCCTCGATCCCCACAAGTTCGACTTCTGTTTTAATCTCTATCTTATCCACATTATGTAAGTGTACTCTTTTTGACAGGTAAGTACAGTCAAAAGAAAATAAAATTAATGACGCAGCGCGACTGTAGTCTATGTATGTATAACATACACACTTATTATACTTCATTTGCGATTTATTTGCCAAAAATGTAAACAAATATGACTTTATGGAAAAATAACTTTAAGTCCTACACAATAAAGTTCAGTTTACGCTCAACTTCAAACATTTTTATAACTTTTTCAATAGTGTTAGTCTGAAATCAACTTAATTACCATTTTAATAAAGTTGATATTTGTTTAACATGAAATAATATTAATTTGAAACATAACTTTGAATAGAATTTACATACTTACACCTTCCCATGGGGGTAGGCTTCTGCCTACCCCCATGGGAAGGTGTGCGTTTGATGTTGATGTTTGAGGATGGTATCCTTACATACCTACTCGTTTTGCTTTGTTTACGTTCATACATCCGATCATACCGTGATGATGATGATGATGGGACTCCCTTTTCCGCACTTAGACTCTCATTCGGTCCATTGTGCGTGAGGATTCTGGCTAACAGAGCCAGCCTTGCTCCGCCCAAAAGCACAGAAGCTTCCTGGGAGCTTCGCAGGCTTCGCGGAGCGACCTCATTGTTCCGAGGATTTCTGCACGTTGAGAAGCCACGGCCTCGCATTCCAGGATGACGTGGGCGGCTGATTCCTCGGCGTCAAGGCAGCCCCTGCAAAGGGGGCTGTCTGTGGCGCCTATGTTGAAAAGATGTTTGTTAAGGAGGTTGTGGCCCGTAATTGAACCTATTATTATTCTAAGGTTATTTCAACTTAGGCCGATCATACCGTTTGAAACATTCTAATTTATGTTGTATCCTGTTGTTCGTTATATTAGAGTACAATAAATAAAATAACTATATCTCTCACAGATATCAGGGTGGTCAAAAGTCGTGGATCAAACGAAATGGGGAGATAAAGGATGTCATTTCCAACGCTTTTAAAGTGAGAAATAATGTTTTGTAACGCTTCAAAATTTTTGGAAAAAAAAATGCTCTTGAAATTTGGTACCCAGAGCCGCAATAGAACTTTTGTAGAGCTGAGGCTGGTTGTCAGATTTTCAGTGGCTTCTGACGACCAGTAAAAACTGTCAAAGATCCACGAATGACAGCCGGGACCAACGGCTTAACGTGCTTTCCGAGGCACGGAGGGGTCTTGGTATGTAAAGATGGTCACCCCTCCACAGACCAACTGCGGCAAGCGTAGCTTAACCTGATCGATCGACCTGTGCGGCAGTTAGTTATTATAAAAATAAATTAAACTGATATTTTTATAAGGTCTTCTCTTTTTCTTCTTTGTGTCGCTGGCACGACTGTATTTTAGATCTTATAGGCCCAAAACTTCGTCACTTCTACGGCGTTGTCGGTGGCAGCGCAGAGGTCACTTTTGCATGTCAGCCGGACACAAGTGGGAAGATCAAAGTCCAGTTCAACCTGGTAAAGTGAGGATATCTTGACGGAACGGCAGTAGGGTGTGATTGTGGTGCTAAGTCGAAAACCATGCTCCACCTCCTTTCTGTCCTCTGTGTCCCAAAATATGCAGTGAAACGATGTAGGTAATATAATATACGAAAGTACAGACGCCAGCACACAAATCTGTCAAATTTCTTTAATAGATTTTAAACCTTATTGCTAAACTGTAAGGTTCAAAGTTGATTGGGAAAATTTTAAAGTTTCGGGTAGCTTGCTGTGCTGGCGTCTGTACGTAGTTGTTTGTGTGACCTACAAACGTTATGGTGAACTCGTATACCAACGGTATACTTTGCATAACTTAGCTGTAATATTTTTACACTTTTAGCTGACAAATTATACCTTCAAAAACAGGAATAAAAGAGTAAATGTTAGAATTTATGAAAATGTTGGCTACATTCTCATGACAGATTCATGATCTTCACATGATCTCACCAAGATTATGTCTGGACTTTAAAAGAGACTGTGACCTCTGTTAAATGTTCAACTTTATGTATGTATTTAGGTTTCCGTACTTTAAAAGGAAAAAACGGAACCTGTTCAATGTTACCTTTGGACATTGACTCAGCACTCGGCCTGGCTTACGCGCGGCCCAGTTAAAAGAATGATTCGGTTGCATCTCACACGCATAGGACACATAGAATTTGTATAATAGTGTGTGTCAAGAAAAAGTAGTATATAAGCAGAACATTTTTGTAAATAAATCAGATTTGAATTTTATATTCTTGTCTCATTACCCCTCACTGTGGCCAAGACACCTTTAGCCATCTCTGATCAGTCTTGTGAGTCTGCTTGACAGGCAGTGAGTTTACCCTTCCCGAACCTGGAATTCCTGTCTACTATCCGTATGTAACCTTAGGTCGCATGGTGCAGACATCCTGAACTTATTTATATATTTATTTATCACACACTAGGTATATGATAGGTTAGGGCTGTAGGGCTTATAGGGCTTAGGGTCGTAGGGACTGTTAGGCTTGTAGGTCTTAGTAGGTTCCTATAACTTATCATAAATTTCCATGTACCGTCACACCCTTGACAGTATTGCGGCCTTACGTGACTCCTTTTAAGGGTGGATGTACAGAACCCTTATAGGATCACTTTGTTATCCGTCCGTCCATCCGTCCGTCTGTCTGTCAAGACCAGACCCTTTGGTTGGAGACATATAACCTCCTCCTTTTTGGATGTCGGTTAAAAATGGGTATTTATTCTGCACATTTTAATAAACCTTTGTTAACTCATCCCGATGAATATAATCTCAGTTTCCTAAAAGCCATGCATTTAATCACGTATGTGTAGAATTTTTAATTAAAGGAAAAATAGTTTGAATATAAAAAGATTGTTCCTAACCACGGATATCGAAGGATTTTCGTTTTTAATAAACTTTTATTAGTGTTAAGAACGGATATCTATATTCCTAACACTATTATACGTCTATCTATTAGACAGAGACTAGATCCCAGGGATCAGGGTTTTTTTTTTAGATTTTGTCTGTCTATTTATTAGTAGTCTGTCTATTGATTTTAAGGATTTTCGTTTTCAATAAACTCCCGAAATCTCGTCATTAATAACCTTGAATTTATTGTAAATACGGATCCCGCAAAAAAAACTGAATGTAATCAGTTTAAACGCAATATAACAAAAAAAATCAAACTCACCTTTTTTAGAGCAGCAGAAACTCAAAAATCATCCATTTCCAATCACGAAAAACACACAAAAATGACACTTAAACACTTTCAAACACAACACACACTTTTCCACTTCACTCCACACTTTAAAACTTTACGAAAATCCCGGAAAATTCGACACTAGTATTACGTCCGCACGCAACCGCGACTGACGACTAACTAAAAATTATGGCGAAGGATATGTATTCAACAAAGGAAATTCATGAAAAAGGGTTTCAGAAATTCGTATTATGGATTTTAATTGTCTATTGTTACGGTTTATGAGGAGAATTTTAACGTATTTCGTGGTGGATTTTCTTTAATTGTTTTTTTTTATGTTATGTTGAAGACTGTAAAATTGATTAAGTAATAATATCATACAATTTCTGAAATGTTACGTCAATATGAAAAATACTTATCTGATACCATTTTTGAGCTTAAGTACGAGTTCGAAAAGTAATCTGTAAAGGAGTTTTGACTAGGGGATAGACAGTAGAGAGTAAAAGTTGGTTGTTGGTTGGTTGGTTGTTTGTTGGTTGGTTGTTGGAGCTGGTTGGTTGGTTGTTGGGTTCGGTTGGTTGGTTGGTTGGTTGTTCGTTGGCTGGTTGTTGGTTGTTGGTTGGTTGGTTGGTTGGTCGCTTAGGGGCACTATGAGCAGCAAAGAAAACAAAACAAAAAAAAAATAAAACGAAAAATTTAGTCTACTATCCCACCCTCCTTTCTGCTAATAACAACATACTGCGATCACCAATATTTGCAAAGAGCTGTGAACAGAGAAATATTCCTCACTATTTCTTCATTCAAACTGAGTTTTGATCTAAAACACTAACCTCTTCGATGGTATAATGGAAAGTTTAACTATGATTGTTTTAAATTAAAATCGAAGCATTCTGAAATTCCTAACTGCGTAAAAAACTTTCTTTCACAATCCCAAGAATTTTGAAGGAAATTCCTAATCCATTACAAATACAAATATTTATTTCAACTTGAACATTGTTTTTTTTTTTTTTCAACGTTGCCCCACACTAGTAATTTCTCCTGTATTGTGGGTGCGACATTTAAACTCACATACACAAACAGCCAGACCCGGAACAACTACTCGTAGGTCATACAAATATTTGTTCGGTGTTCCGTCGAAACCGCGACACGCAGCGCAGCAATCAATCGCTTAACAACTGCGCCAACCGTGCCGTCAAAAATTGTGTCATACATATGAGTACATTGAGGCAGTCCCAATAAGTTACAAAAGTACTTGTGACGAAGCTGTCTCGCTCTTCCCTTATGGAAAAAATAAAATAAACCATTTATTTAGCAGCTTTCGGTGTGTGCACGCGTGTTTGTGTGTGTATTCGTCAAACTCAAACTCAAAGCATTTATTTCAAGTAAACCAATAATAGGTACTATTGAATTGTCAAGGGGAGCTTTTGAGTTGCCGATTCCAAAGCGTAGTTAGTAGGTACTGTCGTAGTACATCAACAAGTTTTATTTATTGTACAATCAAGAGCTCGAAGCTTTACACATTGAACTTTGTGCCGTTCTTATTACAATCGCCGTAGGGGTAAGACTCGCACTAAAAGTGTAAAGCTTCATGTGCTCTTGACTGTACTTACAGTTCATACTTTTTCCATCCTACTAATCCTACTTTATTAATATTATAAACGCGAAAGTTTGTGAGGTCGATGGATATATGTGTATGTTACTCTGTCACGCTAAAACTACTGAACGGATTAGGATGAAATTTGCCACGCAGATAGTTTATACACCGGGATTAACATAGAATACTTTTTATCTCGATATTCCCACGGGTTTAAAACTTATGTGGGTGAAACCACGGGGCGCTCTTAGAGTAGAAAAAAATAAACGCGAAAGTTTTTGAGGATGGATGTAAGTTACTCTGTCATGCAAAAACTACTGAACGGATTTTGATGAAACTTTGCAGTAGGTAATTTTTTTTTTTTTTACTTTATTGTACTCCTCAAAAATACATAACATGAAAAAGATACATCAAACACTAAGTACAAAATATACAATGGGCGGCCTTATCGCTTTCTACGATCTCTTCCAGGCAACCTTGGAATGGACGGTGACTTTCCTGGACATAAAATGGGACTGTCGTTGCCCGTTGTCGTATACATCAGAATAACACATATGTAGGTTACTTTTTATTCCGATATTTCCTCGGGATCGAGACTTTGGCTACGGACACGAAGTCAGCGGACGCGGCGACCAGGCGCGGCGCGGCGAGCGGCGCGTTTCAATGCATAGATTTATATGGAACTGGCCTCGAAGGCAGCGGCGCCGCGGTGCCCGCGCGTCTGCATTGACGTAGTGTTGTGCATTTTATTTTAGCTTTTTAGGGTTCCGTACCCAAAGGGTAAAAACGGGACCCTATTACTAAGACTTCGCTGTCTGTCCGTCCGTCCGTCTGTCTATCACCAGGCTGTATCTCAAGAACCGCGATAGCTAGACAGTTGAAATTTTCACAAATTATGTATTTCTATTGCTTTAACAACAAATACTAAAAACAAAATAAAATAAATATTTAAGGGGGGCTCCCATACAACAAACTTGTTTTTTTCGTTGTTTTTGCCTTGTGGTACGGAACTCTTCGTGTGCGAGTCCGACTCGCACTTGGCGAGTTTTTTTTAACGACAGAAGATGTTGTCGTCGCTGTTTAGACATTTCGTTCAGAACAGTGACACTAATTTCTCATAACACAACACTACGCCGCTCTAGCGCCGCGCGATCTGCCCGCTGGCTTTGAGACCGGGTCTGCGTTGCCGCGCCGCTCCCTGCAATCGCTGACTTCGTGTCCGTAGCCTTACGCGGGTGAAACGGCGGGGCGCAGCTAGTCCTCCATATATCAACTTGCCCCCTCTCCCCTGGGCTATCGGCTAGCATTACTTGGTAAAGTCAAGGTTGGAGCTTATGCTATGGTGAACTAGGTCGCAAGGAAAGCTCATATCTATTGTATTTGGAAGTTATGTTATAAGATCATAATATGCTGAGATAATGACCCTTGGCACGAGTACCTATTATTTTCTTATGTAATTTTATTGCATAATGTAGTACTGTTTTTGCCAATAGATAACATTTATTTCTTTTTATTTATAAACATACTTATGTAATCGTGCATAGTGCTGTGATTCAGAGACTCGCAGACAACGCACTTTAATTATTGAAGACTAGCTGCGACCCGCGGGCTAGTCTAGCTAGCGGAAGAAGAAGAAAGGAATAAAGAAAGAGACAAGAAGACAAAAAGAAGAAAAAAGAGAAAGAAGTCTGACAACCAGTCTTACCACGGGATATCGTATTACCCAGTACCTAACTGGGTTGTGGAGGTCAGATCGCCCCATGTATAATACTGGTATTCAGCTGCATCCAGTTAAACTGGAAGTCAACCTCAAGATAGTTGGGACAAGGCTAGGCATATTATGATGATAAAAAAGAAATCTCGATATTTTGTCAAGTCGTAAAAACTGAGCCAAACAGGGACGGGTCGCTAGTAGTTCTATAAACTTTATGTTATTCTAGCCGTACGCTCAATGAATGAATTTTAGTACTTAGTAGCCTGACGGCTACTGAACACAAATGCAGGCTGTGAACATTGCACATAAAGTGGCCTATTACTCTGTCTTTAGCGTCAGCTTGAGCTAAATACTGTAGCAGCTTGTAGTTTATTTTCAAAATCAAAGTGAAATCATTTATTTTTAACCGACTTCAAAAAAAGGAGGAGGTTCTCAATTCGGTTATATTTTTTTTTATGTTGGTTACCTCAGTACGCCGTCATTTATAAACCGATTTGGAAAATTCTTATTTTATTTAAAAGGATATACTTCCAGATTGGTCCCATTTTTATCAAAATCCAGTTCTGATGATGGGATCCACGAGGAATTGAGAGAACTCCTCAAATATTATAGGGACACCTATAGCGATTTGGGTATTTTTTACAGTAACTCATGCATTTGCTCTCGGAAACCACCATTTGGTGAAGTGGAACTGATGAAGAAGACCACAGATGGCCAACAGAACTACTTTATAATAAGTATTTCACGGGTTGCGATTCGATTACTTTAATATGGTTGCTAAGCAATTTATGCTCGTCACAATGCGAATGCGAATGGTGAAATGGAGCTGATGGTGGAATACTAGGAGAAGTTCTCAACAATTAACGTCCCTGCATCGGGAAAAGCAATATGTTGTAAAAGGCGTTGGGCAAGTTGACGTTAGGCTATTGTAACTTAGACACATTATAAACAGACCCACTTAAAAGCGAGAAATAAAAACTTTTTAACAAAAAAAAATTACTTTAATTTCGGAAGTCGGTGGCAAAAACTAAAATAGGTACAGATCCAAAGACACCGACTTCCGAAATTAAAGTTATTTTTCACTTTGTAGTGTTTTTTTGGAAGTCGGTTTTTTTTTGTTATTTAAATAGGCACTTAAAGGCACTTTTGAACGACAAAAATTAGAACTAAATAGAATTGATTGTAGTCGCCCATTCCAAAAGGTAGTTTTCGTATGGGTAAGAATGAGCAAGAAACTCCACCGTTACTCTCAAAAAGAATTAAAAATGAAGCAATGATAGGTAAATCAATTATGTGATAGATACATAGTGCTCACATATTTACAAATATTGTCAAAGTAGATGATTTTCCTAGAGACATAAAGAACAGGGGGTCTACTCCGAAGCGGTTAACCACTGTAGGTATCGGCCGAATGTTCGGTCATTTTCTACTACCATTAATTTCCTATATTGACTATTGGTCCCGACCAAACTGTGCCAATCCGAACCTTTTTAGAACCCTTAAAACCATAGATATAGATACACCTAGATAACGCAAGAGCAACTACTTCGCGTGCCAAAAATCGCACCAGCTTACGATAAAAAATCATAAGCCGCCACTTTCGCGCTCAGTCCTGTGTACTGCTGGCTGCGTAAGCGTGAGCGAGAGCGCGAGCTTTTGACGTCATAGTAGGTAGTCAAAAAATGGCACGCTTGGTTTTCATACAGTTCGTGATACTTGCGTTATCTAGGTCTATCTATATCTGTGCTTAAAACATTTTTTACCTTTTTTTTTTTAATTCGTAGTAGGACAACAATATTCGAATCAGAAAATGACCGAACATTCGGCCGATACAGTGGTTAACCGCTTCGGAGTAGACCCCCAGACTAAGGAATTATGCAAAATTATCTGAAAGGAGTGACGCATGAGTAATTAACAGTTAACTGGGAGTAGCTGACTGCGAATGTACCTAGTGAGCTGAGAGTAATGTGCTCTTTGAAGATAATCTGTTGCTGTCGGCTTTTAGACTTATTGGCCGGGTTTATACGGTTCTCGATAGGTATAGAACTGAATGGATCATTATCTGCCTAGCCTTTTCCCAACAATGTTGGGATTGGCTTCCAGTCTAACCGTACCTATGCAGCTGAATACCAGTACTTTACATGGAGCGACTAACTCTTTAACTACCCCTTAAAACGCAATATTATAAAGGCGAAAGTTTGTGAGTGTGTGTGTGTTTATATGTTTGTTACTTCTTCACGCTCATACGGGTGGTCCAATTTTGATAAAATCTTGTATGGAGGTAGCTGACACCCTGGATTAACATATAGGCCACTTTTTATCCCGATATCCCCACGGTATCGACATTTACGCGGGTGAAACCGCGGGTCGCAGCTAGTAACTTATAATCACATTAAAAACCCAAGCAAAGTCAGTAATAAAAGCTAGTCTAATATACATTGGCAAACTCTTCACAATATTTCTTAATATTATTCATGTTCATAGCATTATTGTGATATGAAAATGAAAATATCTAGGATATTGCATCTGACAGCCTTTCAGAAGTCTTACATAACTTTTCTTGAATATCAAACCATAATATGAATTTATAAATGTTTTTCTTTGAGAGTCTAAGCTCGGAATAGTGAATATACAGTGTGAGTCTTCATAATGTGCACATATCGAAATAAGGGAAACTAAGCTTAATTTTATCAACGGAAAAAATTAAATCGCAAAAAAAATGTCAGCTATCTAGTATGTACATTTTGACGATTTATGCGAGCATAAATGTAGGGAACAACGGATTTTTTCCGCGATTTCAGCTTGGGTCCCATAGTAAAAGTTTTTCATAATGGCCTCTACAACAATATGATATATAACAATGATGATGATGATAATGTACAATGACCCCCTAAGAGGTTTTGCGAATTCAACATTACACCTTGGGGCCTAAAAAGGCCACTTTGGCAGAATCATAACAGGATAACTTAATGGACAGTTAACCGTTAAGTTAATCGTATCAAATGCCATTGGAGAAGCATTTTTCAGTTATATTTTTTTGCCCCACTAAAATACCAATCAATCCGATCCAAATCCAAAGACCTACGTAGTGCAGCGAAAAAAAGAAAAACACGGACTGTCTTCGTCATATTACGATTCATAAATGTTATCCTTTTATGATTCTTCAAAGTGGCCTTTTTAGGCCCCCTTGTAGTATTTAGATATGATCCGATATATTATGATACTGTAATATCCTCCTAAGTAACTCTGAGTGCGGCAGGTAAACCTACAAAACATTACGGCAAAGTAGTAAGGGAGGGCGCCCACGAGCAACTTTTGTCTCAGCAACTAATTTGTCTCTCACATCCAGTCTACGGGTTTGTATGAAGGTGCGCGCATGTAGCGACATGACAGCTGGGAGACATTTTTGTCCGCGGGTTTGAATAGAATAGAATAGAATCGTTTATTCTGAGTACATGGTACATAAAGATCTTAATATTAGACGGAATCACATATACTACCATTGCTGGTGTAGAAATATAAAATGTGTATCTAATTTACAAAGTCACTAGTTACAAATCATGCTTTAGTAAATAAAATTTTAAATCAAATTTGGACCATAGACTACTATTATAAACTAGAGAGTGTGGACGCAACTGTCGCTTCTCTATTGGTTGCAATGCCTGGGTCACTTGTCCTTAGGGGCAAGTAGTGGGGGGGGGTAGTAGGGGGTTCATTAGAAAACCAGCGTCAGACAGCATCTAGTGTCTGGCATTAATACTGAAATGAACCTTTCTGGCGCAGCCGTGAGACACACACTATTGTTTAATTTTGTATTTTATGTACGATCTGTGTCCAAATGAACTTTTTTTCTTTATTTCTATGCAAGTGAAGGCACGGCGTAAAAATGTTACCGGGTAGCCAGTTGCCGCTCAACCGAAAATTTAACAAAAAAGTAGCGTTGCTGTCGCTCCCGTGTGCGCATCGTCCAAATCACAGCGAGGAGACAGCAAGAGTGACAAAATAGTTGGCAACTAAGTTGCTCGTGGGCCCTCCCTTAAGAATAAACCTCTTTACTTCTGTACCAAGAATCTCAAGCCCGTCCCGTATCCAACGGGTCATAAAAAGAACTATTGCGTAATGAAATTTCTTGAAAACTGCACTTGACAGGCGGGCACGTAATGTTCCGAGAACAATGTAATGCTGCAGTCCCACCGCCCGTTAACTGACAGGCCGTGCCAAGTGTTGCTACATCGGGGCCCGTCGCGGCCCGTGCCGACCATTCCCACGGCGCGTCTCTGGTGCATATTGGCCGCGACTTTTTGTGTTTTTAGCGCCTTGTTTTTATATATTCATGTTTTTTTTTTATCATTTAATTGTGATTTAGCGGGTTGTGCTATGTGCTTATGTATCTTTATATATGGCTTATGTATCTATTTCAATATGTCAAATGATACGGAGTGATTTCAGAAGCAAAGCAATAAGAAACACGCCTGCACAGGCCGCGACAGGTAGCCCCGCGCCGCGCCACACCGCGCCTTTGAATTTACAGACTCCGGACAGATCGGAGAGGCGACGACAGGCCACCGCAGGCCTTCTTGGATCGGACTGTTCCCGCGGCCTGGCAGCCAGGCCTTTGAGTAAGCATTAGATGCACTGCGTTCTGACGTTCTGACCCGACTTCCGCTACACAGTGTTTCGAGGAACATTCTGATTTAATGTCTAACTAAAGGGTAAGTTTTATGGTGTTTTATTAAGTGCCTGAACAAACTTTTACAGAACATAATAACAGTAACTAGTAATGAAAATGAACGACTTTTACTATGGAACCACCTCCTAATAATAATAATAAAAAAATTATATCTATATTTATATAAAATGGTAAACTGACTGACTGATTGTTGATATATCAACGCACAGTCTAAACCGCTGCTCCTAGAGACATGAAATTTGGAGGGTGTGTTCTTTGTGAAGAGTAGGTAGAGTAGAAAGGGTTTTTCGAAATTCCACCCTTAAGAGGGTGAAATTTCACGCGGACGAAGTCGCGGGCAGAAGCTAGTTTAGGCTCCAATCCACTCCATTTATTTTAATAATGCCTGTACTGTGTTTGATTAGTGTGGAAAATAAATAAATTTTTACTTTTTACTTTACTTTTAACTCAGCTTATCCCAGTCCACTGCTGGACATAGGCCTATCCCACGCTGCACCACAACACCCTGTCCTCCGCCTTCCGCATCCAGTCTGTCCCAGCTACATTTTTGAGGTCAGCTGGGGGGCGTCCCACACTGCGCTTGCCCATACGCGATCTCCACTCCGGACTCGTCTGTTCCACCGGCCATTGGACCTTTAATAAACATGGCCAGCCCACTGCCACTTCAGCTTGCTTACTCTGCAAGTTACGTCGGTTGGAGCGGTGAATGCTTATGCGAATCCCGCACCCCCGGCCATAGGTAGAGGTGGAACAACGCAATGGTTTTAGCCGGTAAGAGTCCGGTATGCCCCTCTATCACCCCCACGATGGAGGAATTCCATGAGAATTTCAAACGGGCACCAAAAAAAAAACTATGTATTCGTTTTATATAGGTATCAACTCGATCCAAATAAATAGAAGGGGGGGGGGGGGGGGGCATTCTGTGATTTGACCTGGTTACCTATTATAGATGAAATCTTTTGGGTACCGTTGTTGGTATCCCTAGAAAACTCATTTTTGACAAATTAAAAAACTCCCAAAAATAAATGAAGATCGCCTATTCCCTTAACTTATTATCGTATTTAAAACACAAAGTATAGAGCCCTGTGAAAGACGAATGGGCAGACAGATAACGGACGGCTTAGTAAAAGGGTCTGATGACATCTTTTGAATACGGAACCCTAAAAAACACATGTTTGACGTACATATGTAGCTTAAAAAAACTCCCAAAAATAAATGAAGCTCGCCTATCCCCCTTACTTAATAACGTATTGACAACACCTACCTGAATTTTAATCAAAAGTTTGGCCCCGTATAGGTTTCGTTAACGTTTATTCCACGCTAAAACTTTTACCACACAATTTAATCAGTTTGTAAATCGGTTTTTGTTTCATACATTATGTAAGTTATCCATGAATTTGTGGCGACATCTACAACACCACATACGCGCGCAACTTGCTTACCTACTCGTTTACCGCGCAACTTGCATACTCGTATATACAAGATGGCGCAAAATTAAGGTCATAGCACACGTATCAAACCGGAAAGGGATCGGCACCGTATCAACTCGAGCCGTTCAGTTTCTTTGTGTATCAACTCGAGCCGTTCAGTTTCTTTGTATGAAATCCCTACTGCAACGCACACTAATCGGAATGGTAACGTAATCGCCTCGCCTCGGGACAAGCTCACGAACCGCGGTGCGGTGCGTTACGGCTCGTCGTCCCCGCGCTTACGTCTCTCCGTACCCGAGCTTACGTTTCTTCGTCCACCCTTGCCCCTCTCACCCCTCCGGCCTGCCTGCTGCACCAACAACCAGGCAGCGGTCGGCGAGCCGTAAGCGCGGCGTCGCCAAGCCGTAGCCGAGTCGACACGTATCGGAGCTTCTGATCCGCTTTGGTTACGTGCTTACGTTAGGTTGACGCCTGTTTGACGGCGAGGCGAAAAGCGATACGGTGCCGATCCCTTTCCGATTTGATATCGCCCTATCGGAAGATTTATAATTTTTGCAAATGGCGTCGTACGTCAATCATATTTGACATTTGTGAACTAGACAGCTGCAGTATACAAACAGACAAGCAATGGAGTGCTATACTCCGTTTCCTGGTCGCGTAATCTCCCATTTTGGCTGGTCGATTTGGCATGGCCCGATTTAACCATTCCAGACTTCTTTCTTTGGGGCTACTTAAAGTCGCGGGTTTATGCCAACAAGCCTCGGACAATCGCAGTTCTTAAGGAGAATATGAATGCGAAAAGTTCTCACCGGATATCTTGCGAAAAGTCATGGAAAATACGATAAAACGGGTACAAATGTGTATCAACACTGGCGGCAGCCACTTGACGGATATCATCTTTTACACTTAACAGAAAAATTTTCAAGGATTAATAAAGATTTCCATCACTCATAATATTTTTTTTTTATTTAATAAAAAAGTTATTCAAAAAACTGGCCAAGTGCGAGTCGGACACGAAGGGTTCCGTACCACAAGGCAAAAACGCCGAAAAAACACGTTTGTTGTATGGGACCCCCCCCTTAAATATTTCTATTGATATGTTTATTTATTTATTTATTTATTAGGCTCTTCACCAATGAGTACACCGTTACTTTATAATTTGTTTTTATTATTTGTCGTTATAAATAATCTCGGTACGATGCAGCCTGTCCTTTGCTGCCATCCCCCAGCGATGCGCCCTTACCGTGAAATATACTCGATGAATAAAGCAACTATGAAAAATTCTGTATCTCAGTGGCTTTGGAAGTTGACATACGACCAAACAGAGAATATGCTGACCATCTTGAAATAGGGATACAATAGTTTGACGGCTTGACCTAAAGAATCTACTAGGCAAAATTATTTAATTCACTACACACCCTCTCACACACATACACTCACCTTCTTCACCTTACACACCTAGAGGACAGAAAACTTTCTTTCACTTAAAATAATTATGTCCATATTTTAATAAGCTGTTTCCTTTTGTTGGTAAGCTCATACTTGCATACCCAGTCCGAGGGCTTGAGGCGCTGCGTGCTGAAACACAGGCTATAAACCTAGTTCAGCAACAGATGCTAATAATAAGACACATTTATAACTGATTTACTCTTAAGAATAATTATAAGTAGCTAAGACAAATTGTGTAACTAGTTTATTATTTTTTGGTCTAATAAATATATTATTATTATTATTACCGTACCCCACAGGGGGTGCCCTTAGACTCTTTATACATACACGTTTATCTTGCCGTGAAAAACTACACTGAAAGAAATAAGCAGTAAATATAAATGAAAAAACATTAATCTGAACTGCTCTAACCCTTAAATTGGCAGAGTGAAGGCGGCTGGACATTGATAAAAACTAAATTTGTAAGCGAATAAACTGAAAATTGACTCATGGTGGCAAAAACAAAATGTTGATGAATGATTGTTCTGCCAATTAAAGGGCTAAACAGTCCATATTAGCCTAACATTTAAAACAGTATTTTTTACTGATCCGAAAACAGTTAAAATGAAATCCGTTACTACAGTTAGTGTGTTACGCAATTACTTCACAGTATTACCTACCAACGGGGTACCTATCGTGTTACCCAGAAACTGGGCTGTGGAGGTCAGATAGGCAGTCGGTTCACGTAAAATACTGGTAGGTATCCAGCTGCAACCGGTTAGACTGGAAGCAACCCCAAATTAATAAAAAACTTTGATTAATGATGATGTTCTGTCAAAGACTTCTAACTATTCTGATAGTTTCGAACGCCAGTACGAATGTTACGTACTTGCAATTAAAAGTTTACTACTGTTCTCCCGCGTTTACTCTTCAATTAATTCGAAAACTTTGACGATCATACGTAGTTTAACATTGGGTACGGTTGATAATACTTAGGGAAATTCATTTGTTTGGTTTCGACAACGGTTTAAACGAAAAGTTTTTACTTTATACGACGTAAACACACTGTGCATTCTCTGTTCCTTTACTCTCCATACAAAATGGTTAAGCTCACCATCCAACTCAACCATTTTGTAGGAAGACGCTAGCGAGAGAGAGAGCAGAGAGCTAAGAAATTACCAGTCTCAACCGACGGCGCCCGTTCATGAACATAACGCGTGGATCGATGGGTGCTGATCCACGTATCATGTTCGTGAAGGGCGCCGGTGTGCGTGTGTGCTTATGACACGACACGACAGAAGCGAAAACATATATGGGCCGAGTAGGTATACCCGATTCAGCGTCACCGACCCGAGCGTGACGGTTCAGTTTGTTCACTGTTCAGAAAGAGCGCAATCTAAAGAAGTACCTACTCACTTATTTTTTTTTTTTACGTTTCTTCAAACTTTTGGATCTATAGGACGTGCCGTTGTCACGTTGTTTTGCTTCTCCGTTTTCAAAGAGAAATTTAATTTTATTTAATTTAATTACCGTAGTAAAGCGCCTGTCGGGGTTCAAACCCACGACCTACAACTCGCGTAAGTCGCAGCCGTTGCCACTGGGCAACCACTGCTCCTAAAAAGAAATTAACTTTTTCTTTTATAAGGGACATTGAAAGGAGACAAGATCGCGGGGCCTCAGAGACTTACACAGACATCAAAATTGGCACTTTGTTGAAAAACAGCATTATCAGATAGCCTTATAAACTGGGCATCAATTAATTATTAAAAATAATTAACAATTAATTTATTGATAAACTCACAATAGAACATGCTTCAACTTTGCCCTGTAGCGGTCAACCGAAACTTGCCCCAATATGATTGCTTGACTAGCTGATCAATTATTCACGAACCAACTATAATATCGATTGGTTAGCTAAAGGTCACAGTTACAAGTAGGTAGTATTGGCATTTACTGTCATCATTAAAAATAATTAATTAATAATAAAAATAAAAAATAAAAATTATTAATTAAATAATTAATTGTTAGTAATAAAGGTGTTAAAAAATTAACCTGCCAAACTTTAAGAGGTGCTTTAGACCATCGAACTGAACAACTTTCACTATGGGACCAACTCTGATATCACGAAAAAAAACCGGGCAAGAGCGAGTCGGACTCGCGCACCGAGGGTTCCGTACCATCATATGTTTTTAAATTTTCACCGGCGAGCTACTTACTAGATCTCGTTCAAACCAATTTTCGGTGGAAGTTTACATGATAATGTACATCATATATATTTTTTTGTTTTATCATTCTCTTATTTTAGAAGTTACAGGGGGGTGGGGACACATTTTACCAATTTGGAAGTGTCTCTCGCGCAAACTATTCAGTTTAGAAAAAAATGATATTAGAAACCTCAATATCATTTTTGAAGACCTATCCATAGATACCCCACACGTATGGGTTTGATGAAAAAATATTTTTTAAGTTTCAGTTCTAAGTATGGGGAACCCCCTTAATTTATTGTTTTTTTTATTTTATTTTTTGTATAAATCTTAATGCGGTTCACAGAATACATCTACTTACCAAATTTCAACAATGTAGTTCTTATAGGTTCGGGAAAAAGTGGCTGTGACATACGGACGTGTGTACGGACAGACAGACAGACATGACGAATCTATAAGGGTTCTGTTTTTGCCATTTGGCTACGGAACCCTAAAAATCAGCTATGTAATACAAAAGTTCAATACCTACTCGACCAAAATGTATGAAACAGTGTATTTTTACCGCCGCATTTCAAAACGGCCCTGTTTTTGATAACGGCTAGCCGTAATGTAATATGGCGGATCATACAATCCCACTGCGATATCAACGTCTCGACATCAACACAACACCGCTTGGTCGGAGGATCCTCCCTTTTCTCTAAGACGATGAGTGAAAGCGAAATAAGTGGAAGTTAGTCCAAATGTTCTGTACTTATATTTAAAGTGAGAAAAAATCTTTTAGATAAGTAATTAAAGTAATATTGAATTAGGCACGCCCCCTGCTATTACATGAAACTCGAAATGTGGGTTTACTACTCATTTCTGCTTACCTCTTTCAGGCAACAAGGGTAATTTAATGTTACCTATAGAACTCTCTTTTCCCTCCATAGATAGGAAAGCCTTGGTAAACCTAGAATTTATGAAAACAAACACTGCCTGAAAATGAGAATTGGATCCTAAATGCCTATAAATTGATCCTAGAGTCTAATTTATCGCTTTAGGACGTGCCAAAACCCTCTTCATCTTGAAATATATTTGTTACGCCATTTATTGATACCTAAATAAATGACTGGTAGATAGGGTCCGCGACAAATGTCGATTTAGGTAGTGGCAGATTAAACTGTGCGTCTGGTCGCTACAACAAAACTCAAAGTGATCGTTAGAATCTGCGACTTGTCGATGCGACTAAACGCTGAGCTGTCGTTTGCGTCTGCGACTAGTCGTTACGATGGACGTCGAGCATGAAGCGATCTTTTACTTTGAGTATTCGACGCGCTTTGACGTCCGATTTGAAAACATCGACTTAGAACGTCTCCAACTCCATGTTTAGATTAAAAGAAAGAAAAAAGTTTATTTGGACACAGTTCGTTCGGATTAGGAATACAAACCTCAGCGCTCACAGCAAGGCTGACACTGACCTGTTGCATGCGACTGTCGACGAGTGTGCGCGTGAACCGAGTATCTAGTCGCCCTGGCCCTGACCTGGGTTAGGACAAAGGAAACTCGGCTGCAGTCGTAAGTTTTCAATTCTATCGTGTGACTCATAAGTACACACCCTCGTTTTTCAGTTCTAGTGTCCAAAAAACAAAACTCGGATATCCCACACACCAGCACCGAGTGTACGTCCCAACCCTAGTCATTTTTTAACGTGAACGGAAAATCGATTCCATTTTCAAAGTTTCCTTAGTTACCGATTGTTTTACAGTCTGAACTACACCCTTTCAAGGGGGTATGAATATTTCAAGCCCTGTTTCCAAAGTCACAAAGCGGAGCCGCCCCGCGCGGGCCGCGCTCGGAACTATTCAACTACTTTCAACTATCCGGGTAGTGATGGAGCGTGCGATATTTTCGAATATGTTTATCCGAAAAATTTTAAAGCGGAAAATTTTAGGTAAAAATTTTTGCGGTACCTATTACGTCATACCTATTATCTTTACCAATAACAAAGCTGAGGAGTTTGTTTGAATGCGTTAATCACTGGAACCACCATCTGTTGCATTATTTTTGCATTTTAAGTTTCAATCGTCAGCTCTCATCATAATCTATGGATTGTATACAAAACATTAGTATAAAATAGTGACAGTAAATATAATGTGTTAAAAAAAAAGAAAAATAATATCAAAAATATATAATGTTGGGCTATACGCATCAAAAAGCCAAATCAAAATACAGAGATCGTATACGGTTGGAAAGGGCTTCTCAAGAGCAATCAAGTGGTACCAATAAAACACCATATGTCCGAGGCAAGCAGTGCCGGGAACGTAAAAGAATGAATGCGGCCGAGCGGATCAACCCCGCTACGTAAACGTATTCACGTACAACACACGGCCGTGTCCATGACAGAGCCACACCCCATTTTTTATTTCAACCATACGTCTCTATTAGCCGCCATCTTGATAGTCACCCCCTTTCTAACCATATTATCATTCACACAGTCTATCTATCGTTTCTTTGGTCTTCCCCTACTCATAAAGCCATCGACATTCATACTCAAAACTCTCCTCACGACATTTTCCTCATTCCTCCGTATCACATGCCTATACCATATCATCCGGTTTCCACACATTTCAATTACCAGTGCCACTTTCAGACTTCCTCATAGGTACCCCATAGTACACCATACTATGCTTAAGGATGGTCAACCATTACTTTTTACGTTTTTACTACTAGTACGAGACCTCTGTGCCTCCTTCAAGGCTGGTTTTATCGTCACGCGTTTCGGCAGCGCCGTTGGAGCGCGCGCGTTCGAAGATGTATGGGGTAGTAGTTGCGTTTCAAAGTCACGCGCTTGAGGAGCGCCGTTGAGCAGTATGCGTTTTAGTGTACACGATATACATCTCCGAACGCGCGCGCTCCAACAGCGCTGCCGAAACGCGTGACGATAAAACCAGCCCAAGTGTGTAAAGGCACCACTCGACGCACGACGTGTCGCATTGCGACTCTCGTTTTCTCGTAATCGCGTCGCACGTTCCCCGGGAGCCCTAACTAACTTTAAGAATGACTTTTTTTTTTGCTATTGGTCTCTTGGTTTGTTGAAAGGCCCGTGGCTAAATAATAACAGCCGCACAGGTCGATCGATCAGGTAAGCTACGCTTGCCGCGGTTGGTCAGTGGATGGGTGAGCATCTTTACAACCGTGACCCCTCCGTGGCTCGGAAAGCACGTTAAGCCGTTGGTCCCGGCTGTCATTCGTGGATCTTTGACAGGCGTTACGGGTAGTCAGAAGCCCGAGAGTCTGACAACCAGTCTTACCAAGGGGTATCGTATTACCCAGTAACTGGGTTGTGGAGGTCCGATAGGCAGTCGCTCCATGTAAAATACTGGTATTCAGCTGCATCCGGTTAGACTGGAAGCCGACCCCAACATAGTTGGGAAAAGGCTAGGCAGATGATGATGATGGTCTCGTGGTTTGTTTTTTTTTTTTTGTTTCGTTAAAGTTCCTCTCAACCTGCACCCTAATTACGTAACACATTATCAATCGGAATCGGTTTCATTTTGACAGTTCAACAACATTCATTGCGTTATTTACGTGTTATGCAGAAATTTTTATCAACTTATGAAGCAATGGATTAGCAATTTGCTTCAAAATGATTCAGATTTCGATTGATAGTGTAACAGTAGGACCGATAATTTACAAGAAAACACTAATTTGCTCATTCAATAATTTACGAAAAACATACCGTGACCTCTTCCTAGTAATTTCGAAAGTACTTCCGTAATTACATACTTACGTAATAACTACCTTCGAATAATCTAATATACCTACTGTCCAAAATACAGTAACGATATTGACGTTATTGACAAATGACTGACAAACTAATGATACACGCGCTCTGCGTGTCAAATATTTGATACCATTAAGTAAGGTATATAGGTACATTAGGAACTCGTAGCTAAGAAATAGCCGTAGGTACGGGTCGATCGATTAGGATAAGCTACGCTTGTCGCGGTCCGTCCGTGGATGGGTTACTATCCCGGTCATGTAGGTACTTAATTAAAGAGGCTTTTTTTTTCGGATGGGAAATCATCAAATGACCCCTCCCGCTCTGGGTTGAGCGGAAGGGAGTGTCAGACTCTTACTGACTAAAACCCACCCGTGTTCCTTCCTTAGCCCTTAGACTACCTACAGTATTTGTCTGTCCTTCCCCTTTTTAATCCATCCAAAGGTTGTCTTTAAAAGATCGCTTTTAGCGATAAGACCGCCCATTGTGTCACCCTATG
This sequence comes from Oligia fasciuncula, assembly GCA_963082905.1. Lineage (NCBI taxonomy): Eukaryota > Metazoa > Arthropoda > Insecta > Lepidoptera > Noctuidae > Oligia > Oligia fasciuncula. Next base: position 4,748,399 of record OY720414.1, on the reverse strand, counting down.
TACAGTTTCTATTTTTATGTCTGTAATTTATTTGGTGTACATAATAAAGAGTATTTCTATTCTATTCTATTCTATTCTATGTTCCGGGCCAGCGGTAACCCTTTCGGACAATCCCGCTGACCCGGCAGGCTAATATTCTTTTGTCTTTCTACCTCGTTGGTCTAGTGGTCGGTAGTGTTACTGCTGAGCACGAGTTCTTGAGCTCGATTCCCAGGTCTGGAAAAGTGTTTTTTGGTTTTTTCTATCTGGGATTTCTCAGTAGCAGCTCGGATTCTGGATTTGACAGTTCAACAACATTCATTGCGTTATTTACGTGTTATGCAGAAATTTTTATCAACTTATGAAGCAATTGATTAGCAATGTGCCCGGTTGATGGAAACGGGCTCGCCCTCTATTACATGGGACTTCACATAACTGGCGAAATTTGGATGTACAGACGCCAGCACATCAAGCTACCCGAAACTGTCAAATTTTCCCAATAAACTTTGAACCTTATGTATTAGCGATAAAGTTGAAAATCTATTAATGGATTTTGACAGATTGTAGTAGCTTGATGTGCTGGCGTCTTAATTTACACCTCTGCCCAACCCTTCGAGGAAACAAGGCGTGATGTTGTGTTCTTTTGTACAATTGCGATGACTTTTTTTTGTGTATTTCTTCTGCGGATAGTTCGGATATTCGCAATCGTCACAACACTAGTTAAAGGGTGCTCAGTAATCGGATAGCGGCTGTAACACGACCTCTTCAAACTCGATTCCACGTGTAACGAACTTTTCAACCTGCTCTCTCGTCGAAGCACCTGACGCGAAAGAGAAGTGGGTAGGTACAGTCAGCCCCAGCACGCGTAGCAGTGTCGACGGAAGAATTGACAAAATGACACATTGCCATGCTTAGACCCGTTTCTACCCCTGCGTTCCGAGATGGGAAATAATCGATGTGAGCGTGCTTAAACCCGTACCGAATTAGCGTGAGCGCGATAACGACGTTCCGTGAATCGTCATAGATGACGTCATGACATGCGCCATCTTGCGATAACGCCGACCATGCCCTAGAATAATATCACCGTGAGCGCTGTCAAAAATGACAGTGTGTGTGTGAGGATGTGTCAGTGTGTGTTTTGTTTTGATTTGCATCTTATCATAAAATTAAACTAACGTGGCATTTTTGAAATTGTGCTTCTGGCTGATAGTCGCCACCTAACCAAAGAAGAAGAAATGTGGTGTTTATACAAAGAAATACTGTAATAATATCGTTTTTACATTGAGTAAGCACTGTGAGCGCGCTCACGGGCGTTCCGAATTGTTGACAGCTCTCAGCTGTCATAATCGTGATATCTAAATCGGAACGCCATGTGAGATGATGTGAGCGCTGTGAGCGATTATAGCTAATTCGGAAAGCGCCCTACGGCGGTCATGCTACGCGTGCTGAAACACGTACCTATGCACACGGAAAAGGAACCATTTTATTGTCTACAACCATTGTTCCATGACATTGTATCCACCAAAACATAGTACACAATTTATTTATGAGCGTTTACGCCGTACGGCATTTTATACAAACTTTCAAGCCCTTGTTTTTCGAAATGACTGAACTGATTTTAATTAAACTTCATACGCCTAAGCAGGATAGAAAAGTTCTGAAAAGTTACATAAGAACATTTTCGAAATGTCTTATTTAAAAAAAGATAACTGGAAATCTCTGTTTCTATGGAAAACTTAAATTCAGTCTAATTCCGTACCTCAAAAGGAAAAACGGAATCCTTATAAGATCACTTCGTTTTCCGTTTGTTTGTCCGTCTCTCAAGGCCCTTTTTCTCAGGAACGCGTAGAGTTATCAAGTTGAAATTAATATCAAATACTCAAGGCTGCAATCCCTTGCAGCAGTGAAAAAATCAAACTTCTAAGTCAACGCAATCAAAAGATACAGGCGTTTATGTTCCGCTGCATTATAATGTAGTCTGTAGTTCCGTTTATGCCGCACACTCTTCGTTTGTTGAAGCGACCAAAATGGTACAGCTACTGTCACTGCTTAGTGTGTGTAGACACTCGCATGGGAATTGATACGACCTTTAAGGTACTTCCTGCTGACCTAGAATCATGAAATTTGCCAAGAAGCAATGTCATGTAGCACAAGAAATGGCAAGAACCGCTAAGTAGGTACCTGGTACAGGACCTATATTTTTGGTACCAAGTCCAATCCCTGCTCAGCACACAGCAACGCGGCAGCAGAAATAGTTACGGAGATAGAACTTTCTTAGATAACTCATTCAAACTCTTACCACTGGATACGTAACACCTACGTTATATTTACACCCTATTCTCCACAGTAGGTTTTCGAAATAAATGGCCAAATAAAACTTTCCACAATACAGTTCTTAAAAGTTTAAACGTATCTTTTGGCAGTCGGCCCATCGCAAACTGTTTCGTTGCGCCGTATACGTACCTGTCTGTTCCTCTCGATTAAATCTTATAAAGTGGGTGGGATGCTATCACAGGTGGGTACAGAATCCGTGAAATTGAAATATTTATACTTATTTTATTTTCAGCGTCCACCTCCACCTGGCGGACCGACGACCTTGTGAAGGCCGCAGGAACCCGTTGGATGCGAGAAGCACAGAACCGGTCGAAGTGCAAGTGCTTGGGGGAGGCCTATGTCCAGCAATGGACGCCTTTCGGCTGAAATGATGATGATGATTTTCAGCGTGAAATGGAATTGGAAAATATTCTTTGTAGCGTGTTTTTGGAAACCCGTTGTGCGTCGACACTCGTTGATTTGAACACTAAAAAAAGTCGAAAAGGCTGTACTTCAGGTAGCGCCGGACATGTGTGATTCTCAAAAATGTTCAAATTTCAGAATTTGTGACGCTACAGAATCTTAGATAATCGATCGAAAACGTGTCCAGCCAGCTTGAAAAACTACTTTTTGCTAGTCTCTCAATCTCGGTAACGGAAGTGATTTTGATGACTTTTTGCATATTAACGGGCGTCACATGTAACATCGAGCTAAAAGTTTTGTAATACGTACAGCGGTTTAGTTGAAAAATGCAAAAATCTGGGTCCAGCCAGCTTGAACTTACCTACGTATAAAACTTCTGGCTGGCACTTCCGAATCTCAACAACGGGAGCGTTTTCGAATATGGTTCCTTTACTAACATTTAATAAGGGTTTACGAAAAATCAATAAAAACTTAATGTCCAGCCAGCCTGAGTTCAAGCTGGCTAGACACATGTATCTCCGCTGCCTGATGATCTACGGCCTTCGAAATATGTTCAAAATTTTGTGACGAAGACGATAATGATAACCTGAATTTGTGACGGAGAAACTTTGCGTAGTTTCAAAGATATTGATCATTTAAATTTTCCCACCCTTCTATGTGGTGAAGGTCAATACTACTGTACTGTACTGTGTCCTTGGACATTAAACTACGGGATCATTGACCTTGACCTCAATGTCACCGACCCTATTGTCCTCCACATTGACCCGTCACTAATTCTGAGGTCAAGGTCGGTGACCTAAGGAATGCATCGTAGATATTGACCTTCGTCAAGGTCAATGTCGTTGAGGTGTCCTGTGGTGTTCCCCCACTCTACTACTCCCACATCCCACCAGGTTTATGGTCGATGATTTTGAATGAAATTTTTTGTGAAGTCCTTTTCATAGTGCCTCGCTTCGTATCCTTAGACGCTTGCCACTGACGTGCAGTTGATTGTACAGACGCCAGTACATGAAGCTACCCGAAATTGTCAAACTTTACCAATCAACTTTGAACCTTATGCTTTAGCAATAAAGTTGAAAATCTATTAAAGAAATTTGACAGATTTTAGTAGCTCGATGTGCTGGTGTCTGTACTATTGGGCTAAGTAAAACACAATATTAACCATTCTTATGAAATAATTTATTAAACAAAAATATTTATACATTAATATTTACAATCTACATTTGATTGAAACAAGCGTACATCTACAACTTCTACAAGGTTGTTATAATACACTTTTTTGTAATATTTTGTACATTTTAAACCCCGAACTGTGGAAAATCTGTGTGCAGTTTTAGTCGAGAACTCGTTTGTTGACATTTCTGTTCGTATAAACTCGTCAAAATGTAGGGAACAGCTGATTTGTTTTTCACGATTTCAGGTTTGGTCCCATACTAAAAGGTGTACATAAAGATGAGTGCAATGACCTCTTAAGAGGTTGTTAATGTTTTACCAATAACCCTGTATATTATTTTTAATTTAAGTTAATCCATTGCTCCTTAAGTTCGAAAAATTTATTTGCTCAACTACGGAAAAAACGCAATGAATGTTGTTGAACTGTCAAAATGAAAGTCATTGCATTAGTGTGTCATGCAATTATCATACAGGTTGATAGATGTGTTTTCGAACTTTTAGTTCTAGGACATGACCGTTTCCTCACCATATTTACCTTCACCGTTTTGAGAGCAGTGAGGATGAAATAAATTACACAAAGTAAAGTGCCTGCTTGGGTTCGAACCCACGCTCACCACCCACACAAGGCTACCAAACCTTTCTATGGAATTAGGTTTAGGTTTAAAGATATTTATTCTCAAAAAAGACACAAAGTCACTTACATGAGAACAATGCTTATAGTAAATTATATAAAGTTCGTTTTTTTTTTTATTAATAATTATATTGGACTACCTGCGCCCCGCGGTTTCACCTGCGTAAATGTCGATCCCGTGGGAATATCGGGATAAAAAGTAGCCTATATGTTAATCCAGGGTGTCGGCTACCTCCATACAAAATTTTATCGAAGATGGTCCAGCCGTTTGAGCGTGAAGAAGTAACAAACATATAAACACACACACACTCACAAACTTTCGCCTTTATAATATTAGTGTAATGTAATCGGAAGATATAGGTATTAACATTAACCACATTTTTTTCGTCATATTATCTACTACAACGCTTATTCAGTTATTATTTTAACAAACATATATTTAATTTGAGCGTTAACTTTTAATTTAAATCTTAAAACTAACTATTACAAAATTAATTTAAAGTGCTTGGAAAATGACTGCAGGGACTTTTTTGACAAAAGTGGTAACATATTTACGAGTTTGACTATACATTTATTTTCCAAACACCACAGATACACGTATCCCAAGAAAAGAATGTGCTTCGGGAATCATCGTTTATCTTTGGAAATACGAACATGCGATGATGAGATCTTAATATAGAGCTGTTACTACCATGGCAGTACTTGCCCATTTCGTATTACTAATTACAAAATTATTGATTAATCGGTTGAAGGACACTGAATGAGACACGATAGAAGTTTTATTGTTATTACGTCTGGAGGCTTGCGGCTAACTAATAACAGCCGCACGGGTCGATCAATTGGATTAAGCTACGCTTGTCTCGGTTAGTCCGTGGATGGGTGACCATCTTTTCATACCGAGACCCCTCCGTGCCTCGGAAAGCACGTTAAGCCGTTGGTCCCGGCTGTCATTCGTGGATCTTTGACAGTCGACAGAAGCCCGAAAGTCTGACAACCAGTCTTACCAAGGGGTATCGTATCAGGGTTGTGGAGGTTAGATTTCCCATCCATAAAAAAAAGGGTGTGTCACTCTGTGGTGCGATGTTCGTGCTAATGGCCGATTCCTATAGTTTCCGGACCGTTAAATTTAAAATTAAGTATACATACACCGTGTTCTTCACGTTATTCATAAACTTTGGCAAACGCTTCTATAGCTTTTACAAATCAAATCTAACAAACGAAGTAGTACTTAAAAAGGTTTCGTTACAAAGATATTTGATGAAATTTAACTGAGCTATGCAGTAAGAAAAGAGTCTTAATTTAGTTTTGACTAGTTTCAGCCCGCCAAATCTTATGAATGAAAAAATTGACGTTGCCAATTCGGATAAAGAGGCATGCAAATCGGGTGATTTACGTCAAGGTATTCAGTTTGTATGAAAATTAACAAAAAAAAATAAAAAATAAGAATTCATTAATGTATCCATAATGAAAAATGCTTAATTCCGTAGTCTGAACATCTGGTTGAAGTTTATGTAGATCGTCCAGAACACGGTATATATAGGGTGACTGGTAATTAGTGACCGATACTTAAACACGTGATTTTACTCATCATTATGAACAACTTTTACAATGGGACCAAATTTGAAATCGCGAAAAAAAATCAGCTGTTCCCTACATTTATGTTCGTTTAACTCGTCAAAATGTAGTGAACAGCTGATTTTATTTCGCGAATTCGGGTTTGGTCCCATAGTAAAAGTTGTTCATAATGATGAGTACAATGACCTCTTAAGAGGTTGTTAATGTTTTACCAATAACCCTGTATAGTAGTATATTTACCAAGAATGAAGCAAAAACCTCATAGCTTTGCATAGTAGACCCTCTCATATAGAAGTATTATATAGGGTGACTGGTAATTAGTGACCGATACTTAAACACGTGATTTTACTCATCATTATGAACAACTTTTACTATGGGACCAAACCTGAAATCGTGAAAAAAAAAACAGCTGTTCTCTACATTTTGACGAGTTAGACGAACGTAAATGTAGGGAACAGCTGATTTTTTTTTCGCGATTTCAGGTTTGGTCCCATAGTAAAAGTTGTTCATAATGATGAGTAAAATCACGTGTTTAAGTATCGGTCACTAATTACCAGTCACCCTATATTAGTTTTTGAATCTATTAAAATGCCCCGTTTGGCAATAAAACATGTAACCATTGGTAAGCAAAACGATTCGTTTTTGTTTATAGGCACCGAGCGTGATTCGGAAACACGAAGATTACCGAAGCGCATAACTTTTTTGGATTACCTGTACATTCTAAACGTATCAACTACCCCCCTCCTCCGAAATCATTTTTTGTAATTCTGATTTTAAAAGTGTGGCCTCTGTTATCATTTCTTCACGTGTTCTAGGTGGCTTCGCTGGGTGACCGCATTTGAACCTAAAAGACAAGTGAGTAAGGTTTAATTTCGCCCAACTTACTACAACTTCATATTGTAATAGTTATCATGAAATGGATGGTTTTTTTTTTATTTATTTTTTTATAAAATACAGTATAAATTCTACCTTTACAGATTTAAAACATCATTTTATCTCTGTCATCTTTGTACGAAACGGAACAATGTTTTAAATTCATTAAGCGCTTAACCCGAAAGTCTGACAACCACTCTTACCAAAGGGTATCGTATTACCGCTCCATGTAAAATACTGGTATTCAGCTGCATCCGGTTAGACTGGAAGCCGACCCCAACATAGTTTATTTTTATTTTTTATCACTCCGTGATGACACGTCTCACGAATGCACCCGGAGAGATGGGCAAAGATCGTCACTCACTGGACGCCTGAGGCAGGACATCGCCGTCGAGGTAGACCAAGGCGAAGGTGGCGTGACGATCTAATATCATTCGCAGGGCCAACATGGCCGGAGATCGCACAAGACAGGGAGGTTTGGAAGGAAAAAGGGGAGGCCTTTGCCCAGCAGTGGGACACAAACTAGGCTATAAAAAAAAAAAAAATCACTCCGAGATTACAAATTTCTCTTAATCTAAGTACAAAATCATGGCAATGAATACATATTTATAAGAGATAACGTTGACTATTACTTTTTTAGTTGGGCAAAGACTAGGCAGATGATGACGTTTTCTTTTGTTACCGAACTTGCCTAACCTTGCCTTGCCTTGGCTTGTCTAACAGACGAGAGATATACGGAAAATTCCAGTCCCTAGTCAATAGGCTCAACAATTAATTTATCTGACTTTACATTTACTATTTTTAAGTGTCATCATCTGCCTAGCCTTTTCCCAACTATGTTGGGGTCGGCTTCCAGTCTAACCGGATGCAGCTGAATACCAGTATTTTACATGGAGCGACTGCCTATCTGACCTCCATAACCCAGTTACTGGGTAATACGATACCCCTTGGTAAGACTGGTAAGTATTTTTAAGTGTATTAACACAATTTGTACTTACTGGTCGTGTTTAGCTAGTTCCAAGTATATAAGGTCGTTATCAATGAAGTCTCCTTTTTTTCTCGGCATTATGTGACAGTGTAGATGCTGAAATAATAATATGGGCAAGTCCTATTAGTCTTAGGGCGAATTTCTCTAACGAAACAACGCGTTCGGTACATCAGGGGACCTAAAAAGGCCACTTTGGAGAAACTTATGAATCGTAATACGGCGAAGACAGTCCGTGTTTTTCTTTTTTTTCGCTGCACTACGTAGGTATAATCACAGAGATTGGGATTGGATTTTGATTGGTATTTTAGCACAGACAAAAAAAAACAACTGAAACATGCTTCAGCAATGGGATTTGATACGATAAACTTAACGGTTAACTGTCCATTGTTATCCTTTTATGATTCTGCCAAAAAGGCCTTTTTAGGCCCCCAGAACCGCGTTCAAGAGCTGTCAGTGTCAACATTGTCATAGAAAAAACAAATAAGAAAGGCAACTCGAGCCCCGAGCGAGCGATAACAGCCTAAATACGTAGGGCTGTCACTTATAGTTTATTCAATCGTCAAAAATTAAAACGTGGTCTTAGAGAGTTGTGTTGATGACTTTAATGATTATAATTCTGTAAATACATATTTGTTACGGTCGCGAATCATATTTTAATCAACGTACAACTTAATACTGACCAGCAAATTGCAAAAAAACGTAAAAAAAAATTGAATCTCGCGGGCTACCTTAGCGCTTTCGCCTTAATGTCGCTATTTGTATAGATATAGATAGTTTTTATATTACCTGAACAGTTTGTCCCGCCTCCCTACCATCTTGTATGGTAACTGTACATGACTCCGCGTTGTGGACCTTTTCCATTAACTGTGAAAAAAGATACAGAATATCATTACTGACGAAATGTGGGTGTCCTGTGGGTACACGTCTGCCTAACCCTTCTGGAAAAACAGGCGTGATTTTATGTTATGTTAGACATACCATCGAAGAAACTTACATCTACAACGTTATTTTGTGTCACTGACTCTGGCAGCCACCATCAGGGATTTTAATTTTGATAACACAAAAAATTTGTCGCTAATTTGTCGAAATTTGTCGCCAAATATCCGAATTTGTCGGTCACTGGTTCAAAAGATATAAGGGTTTATAGGTGGCCGATCTGGAGAGTCTCCTTAGCAGGACCACATTTATATCTCAAAAACTAGGGCACCTAGCGAAGATCTGTTTTCTCCCATATTTTGTCGCCTATTAGTCGGAATCGACAATCGTCGGGTCAACAATTGTTGGACACCGAGCGACACTAAGTAGGTTATCCAATCTCCGCGCCGAACGGTTAGGTACCTAGGTACTATTAATTATTAATGAGCGCAAGACGGCGTGGCACGAGCGGCGCGGGTGAGCATGTTTTTGTACGGACAAACAGGTAACTTAACAAGCTTATAACTTTGTGATTTTTCATGATACAGGTTTAAAATTTTATAAATCCTTTACATAAAAATACTAGACACGTGTTTCGGGTTTCGCATATACTAAAAATAATGTTGTATATACCATAAGGGCTATTCTTGCTTGCAGCGCTCGGGTGCTATCGTAACGCTTGCTAAGAGATGTGGTCATCGTGTGCACGGGATTTTGTTTTCAAATTAGGCAGATGTAAGGTGTTGTTTCCTCGATGGTATATATACAAGGTGTTTTTTTTATGTCCGATAACTCGTGTATTCTTCTTCTGTCTTCGTGTCGTGTCATAACTGGTGTCATTGGGTACGCATTTTCGTTGTTTACCAACGACTTCCGAAATTGAAGTTATTTTTCAATTTGTAGTGTCTTATTTGGAAGTCGGTTTTTTTTTTTGTAAAAAAGTTATTATATTTCACTTTCAAGTTGTACTTACCCCACACAAACTCGTATAACACTACTTGCTATGTAAATATCAGTGACAGGAAGTTATTATAATGTCATCAATATAAACTAAGTGGCAAACATACGTATTATTGAAGCTAACTCAAAAACTACCCAAGCAAAGTTAATAAAATTTATATGGGATCACCCCTGAGATCAAACCTTATCCATTAAAAAGATTTTTTTTTAAATCGGTTTACAATTGCCGGAGATATCGAGTAACAAATAAGTTTTTTTTTTAATACATATTACGAATTACCTATTTGAAGTCGGTTAAAAAAAGAAAGAAGTACCTGTTGTACAATTCTTATAGTTTTATAAAAGTCTTGTGCCTCTTCTTCGGACAAATCTCTGTTTCTTTCCGCCATTCTGATTGGAGCTACCAACACGTGACCAGGAATTACACACCTGAAAAAATATATAAGAAAAATATTATTTTCGAGTTCACAAAGAAATATCACCCTTGAATAGGTTCAAAATAAAATATGACATTACTTTGTACTTTCATAGATTCACAAAGAGGAAAATATTAGTAATTTTATCAGTCAATCCTTGGGTACATTGTAATAAAGTTGAAAATAAATTTAACCGCGTGCATAACCGGTTTGATTCCCTCGCGGATTGATTCGTGATTTCTTAACTTTAAACCTTATTTCAACTAGTTTGAGGTTGATATTTTTTTAAAGATAAAACCGCGCGGATGCTCGAAGCTTTTTGTATTCTCTGAGATGAGTGACTCATGAAATATCAGTAAAAAAAAATTACTTTATAAGCAAGATGCATGCAATCAAATACCAATCTCATTGCCCAAGACATAAGATACACATTTCCATAAACATTCTTGGAAAATTTTATTTCACGTAAATCTACATGAGCACTTAAAAAACGTCAGAAGCTAGGAACCAAATTGAAACTTTCACTCAAAACTTTTACAGAAACATAGACGTTATCCCGCCTCACAATAAAACCCATATTCCTTTACTCACCTCAAATTAACAAAAGCAAAAGACAGCTTCGATTTAAAGAACACACAAGTTTCAGGAACTTTCACGTGTCCGAAAGCGTAGTACGGTTCGTCCGGACTGAATCCGTCCGACTCTGTGTCCGGAGCGGACAGAGCGTCCGGGGTGACACAAGACGCATCTATGTGGGTAGGTAGAAGATCCTTGCGAAGACTTAAACAGTATAGGGAGTATACGCTTCGTCTGAAAAAGAGTGACAAAAAATAGCAAGTAATTTTTTTCGGTATTAATAAGATCTAAATAGTTCTTAGTAATTGATTACAATATAGCCTAATAAGAGCTGATTTTTCAATCATCTGATAACTTTATTCGAGGAATAAGTTTTGAAATTTTGACAGTTATTTCATACAAAAACTGTCAAACGTCCATTTTATTCCTCGAATAAAAGATATCTGGCAATTTAACTCTTAACTTAAAATTTTGTCTCAAAAAAGAGTTACAAAAAATAGTAAGTATTTGACAACGGAAAGAAATAAAAATGTCTTGGTGGTTCGAAGGTTAAGAGGCCAGCTTTTCAAGTACGAGATTGCCTTTTCTACCAATATGACTTTTTAAAGTAATAAAAATGTATTTTATGTTAATCTTAGAAATCACTGACAATTTTTTTTTTTTTTGGTTAGCCTATACTTTCCCACTAGGTTGCTGATCACATCATTATCATCATTCATCATTTGTGATCACTTTTCGTGAGAGATTCAAAACTTATTTATTGAAGAAACCGAGGTGAATCGCTAATTATTTAATAAAACTACAAAATTATAATAAAACTACAAAATTATACATACCTCCTATGCTGAAAAACAGGTATTTTCCGTCTCACATCTTTCAATTTCTCGTCACTGATCTCCACCACCTTATAACAGGGCGAGGTTTCCTCACAGTCAGCCAGGACTTCGCCCCACGGGTCTATACAGATGGCGTGCCCGTAGGACTTGCGTTTAGCGTTGTGGGTACCCGACTGGGCCGCTGCTATCACGTAGCATTGGTTTTCTATTGCTCGGGCCCTGGGGACAAAAAAAAAGATATTTTATTGGCATGGAACAGAATTTTTGGGTTGGGAGTTTTGGGCTAAAATGGAATGTCGTCCACACAACTCGCCGCTGGCGACCGACATTTAGTCTTCCAGTCCTTGGACTCCACTCTGTCACTGCCTTACACTCGCACCTCTCATCGCTGCGCCTTGCCAGGTGTCCTGCCCAACTCCATTTGAGTGAGTTGCTTATTGAGTTTGAATTCAGGTCTTCCTACAGGTTGCCATCATGCTGCTGTTTTATTGCATTGACTTATTAAGAATATCTCGAAATTGTCAGCACCCCGCTTTAAACGAACGAAACGATAATGTACCCAACGTGTTGTTTTTTTTTTTGCGAGTTATGACTTCAGTGCTATCTCAATCTAGCAGCATAATTGTACCTAAGCTTTAGACCATTGTAACACCTCTACAACATAACAGAATGCAAATAAATAAGTATATGAATATGACTTTAAAACTTTGCCATTGTTAATGATATCTGTGTTGTTATTATAATATGTTATTGCAACTGTATCAGGCTACATTTAATTTAGTCTAAAAAAACGTTTTTTTTATTTTATTCAACAAGTTTAGAAAACTTTGACGTTCAAAAGTGCCTTGTATGTGCCTATTTGAAATAAATGCTTTGACTTTGAACTCCAAAAAAATACTCAAATATCCTATTTACCTTAGTAAAACATGCCAATGTGCTGCCCCTGTGGGTTGTGTAAACGCTGAAGGATACGTCAGTACCTCTGCCTTCATTATACTTTGTGCTGTACTCAGTTCTGGAAAACGCACGTCGTAGCAAATTGCGAGACCTGCAGAAGAGAATTGTTTGTTTAAAATTTGACTGAGTTTTTTTTATTAGTTTCTAAGTTTTATGTTGTTTGCTGTAGGTTCAAATCTGGTAAGTGAATAAAGTCCTCCAGACCGTATTTCGGCCACGGCGGCCAATCTCAACGGAGACTAGCCTTCGGCGCGGGAGATATTATTATAGTGCACAAGTGTGCGCGCAGACACAGGTGCACTCCCTCTTCCCTCACTCTCATAGTCCGATGGAACGGCAATCCGACACGACCGGAGAGAGATCAGGCGCAGGACCAACGGCTTAACATGCTTTCCGAGACACGGGGGTATCACACCGCCAACTTCCAAACTCCGGGCCGTTACTAAGAAATTCCTAATGGAAAAACTCAATAACACTTTGCCCGACCCGGGAATCGAACCCGGGACCCCACGCTCAGCAGTCGCGCGGCAAGTACCAATATGACTAAAGCCGGAGATCGCATTCCAGTTGCTTAAAAGCTGCATCCAAGTACTTAGGTACGTACCTCCTTGCATTGGGCCATTATGCAAGCCGCTGATTATTCTCGCTGGCTTATTGTCGGTTTTATTCGATTTCATAATATGTACACTTAACGAACGAGAATGTTGGAGGAAAAACAGTAAACCTAAACTAATTCATACTTAATATTATAAATTCGAAAGTGTGTCTGTTTGTTACATCTTAGCGCTTAAGCCGCAGAACCGATTTAGATGAAATTTGGTATAGAGATAGTTTGAGTCCCGGGACAGGACATAGGATTTTTATCCGGATATTCTCACGGGATAGAAACTTACGCGGTAGAAACCGCGGGGCGCTGCTATTATTGTATAAAATCGCCAACATACAGTGAACAAGCGTACACTGTGGGTTAGCGCTTATTCTATGTATGAGAAAACTTCTTTGCCCATCAGTGGCTCAACTACAGGCCAGTATAGAAGTCCTGAGCCGACTCCTGGGAGACCTATATCCAGGAATCTATTGATTAAAGTGATGATGCCAAAACTAGTATATTGCTCCAAAAGTTGCTTCTTTGCCAGAGAGCTAAAAACCTCTAAAGTCTATTCAAATGTATGTTTCAAATTAATATTATTTCACGTTAAACAAATTTCAACTTTATTTTAATGATAATTAAGTTGATATTCGAGTGACTAGCACTACTGAAAACGTTATAAAATCGTTTGGAGTTGTAGCGTAAAGTGGACTTTAGTTATTTTTCCATAAACTCATTATTTGTTTACATTTATGGCAAATAAATCGAGAATGCAGTATAGGTCAAAGTATTTAAAGGTTAAAAACTATATTTTATAAAGAAAACTCACCAACTTTCCCGATAGGAGTATCAACCGGTGCAACAATATGGTTCCCCGGCACACAAAAGTCGCTCTCTTTCAACCGGACGTTACGTTCTGGTATCTCAACGTCAAACAAATGCAACTTCCGGTAAGTCTGCACTATGTTCCCTTTATTGTCTATGATTATGTGAGTGTTACAAACTTTTGAGGGATGTTCTTCGTCCTGAAAAATATATTAATAAAATAAAGTTCCCTTAAATGTTTCGCTTTGTTTTTTTTTTAATTTTTTTTCATTATTTGTTGTTCTAGCGGCCATAATTACTACATTTCAAGTGTCTACCTATTATGGTTCAAAGATACGGCCCTGTGACAGACGGATGGACGGACAGCGGAGACTTAGTTATCATTATCAGGTCCCGTAGGCTCGGCTTGTAGGTCGTGGGTTCGAACCCAGTCAGGCGCTTTACTTTGTGTAAACTATTTCATCACCAGTGCTCTCAAAACGGTGAAGGAAAACATCGTGAGAAAACCACCATGTCGTAGAACTAAAAATTCGAAGACATGTGACATCGCGTTGTGTGACAGCGGGTCACACAACGCGATAGTGGGCCCAGTGCGCATTGGTATCTACCAACCCGCACTGGGCCCATGTGGTAGATCCACTCCCGCTCGAAGAATGGAGTCCTGTGTCCCAGCAGTGAGAACATCATAGGCTCATTATGCTTAAACGTGAACGAGCAGTTGACTACACAATAAACTGTTTATCAAAATTGCTACAGAACAGTAAGATTGTGTTATCAACTCTAACATCACATCACGCACTAAAAGTGATAAGAACTAGCCATTGTTAACATGGAATTTAATTTTAATCCAGGGACAATAAATACTAAGCCATAAATATACACCAGTTATAGGCCGACCGCTTAATTGAGACGTTGCTTGAGGTAACTACGCGGTGCGGGAGGGGTGATATCGCATCACGACACTACACCCCTCCAGCACCGCGCTGCTACCTCAGGCAACGTCACAGTTAAGCGGTCGGCCTATAGCAAGTCCTACATTGTATCGCTATCTTTAGATATGCGCGTACCGTCACGTCGATGTAAAATGATCCTTATGCTACAGTAACAAGAAAAGTGGTGACGGCTGACATGACAATGATGACAGCGACAAAGATTTAAATCGTTAGATACGCCCCTACCGCGTAAAATAGTCGCGTTTCTTTTTCGTTTTGACACTTCTAACACACAATGACGCAGTGACATGACTTGATGGTCATGGAAACGCTATTTAATAATGTGTGAATTTTCTCTGTATGGACCCTTTTTCGCGTGAGTAAGTACGGTGAGAGTAAATCTAGCGATTTAAATGTTTGGGCCGTGGGGTTTAACACTGGTGTAAATGACATTATACGAAAGCTTTAGAACAGGCGCCCACTAGTGACAAGCCATGGCAGAGGATCCTTCGTCATTATTACATACAAGTGTATTCTGACGGCAACGATGCCGCGGTATCCGTAGGCATGCCGCGTCGTCCTTATGGATCATCATTGAAATTTAAATTTTATTGTCATACTATTAAGTTATATTTCTATTCGTCGCCCTAAAAATCCCTTGCCGTGCAAATTACAGAAAATGAAGATACAAACCTTTTCATGAACCCCACCCATAGACAACCAAACATTATGCTTAACTGCCAGTTTCCTGTAACCACCGACTGTGGCGCTACCTATGATCGGCTCAGCGAAGTTTAGTGTATCATTCTTATTCTCACAGAGATAGTCGCAGGCTTCTGGGAAGAATAGCATCTGAAAAAAACAAAATAATATCATAATAATAATTACATGCCAGTATTATCAAAAGGAAGGAAGGCTGAGGAGTAGTACACCAAACGCCAGTTACGTTAAAGTCTAGTAATAGTGAGCGAGCCAGTTGCCATCAACCAAGGGCGGACTCAATTGTAAGTGGCAGTACAAATTGGAACATGGACCAGAGGAACATTTTCTGATTCTTTTGTTTATATTTTATTCAGATACTTTTGGAACATACATTTAAGAACCTCAACTTATGGCAGCTATTGCAAAACACAACGCAGTTATTTAGTATAGTTTTGATGTACATCACCTGATTGATGTACCTGATTTATTTATTTAAACTTTTCGCACAAAAAGGTACAAAGGCAGACTTAATGTCTTAGGCATTATCTGCCAGTCAGTCAGGGGTGGTGAAGAGATTAGTTGAAAGACGTTATAAAAAAATATATTTAATTCTTGCCATGAGGGATCAACTTTAAAACGAAAAGATTTCTACTTTATATATCAGTTTGCTTATTTGCTCTGACAAATACGAGTAAGGAGCTTTTTTCTGACAAATATCAGTAACATGAGTTTTTCTGACAAATACCAGTAACATGCTTTTTTCTGACAAATATTAGTAAGGAACTTTGTTCTGAGAATAATCTTCTATGTTGCAAATATTTTCTGTCTCAAAATACCTGTACATCCTCCTTGGCAGCTTGGCTGATTAAAATGCTTACAACCTCCATGTTTGCTGCCTTATCTGCAACGGAAGTCATCTGACATACCGCTATTTTCTTGATACCAGCCATGCTACGGTTACTTGCTTGTCGTATGAAATCTAAACGCGTCACTGTTCTTAGTAGGTTTAGGTACCAATTCTGTGAAGAAAAATTTTTAAATATAGTTTGATCAGCACACCAGAAACAAGATCATGGACCCTCGAGACACCCAGATCATAGACAGATGTTCTCAATCAGGAGACTTAATCAACTTCTGGAGGGAGGTGGGCTGGTTGGAATAACCACCGACGGCCGCCATGGCCCACGCACAATGGTCAAAGTCAAAGTCAAATCATTTACTTCAAATAGGCACATTAAAGGCACTTTTGAACGTCAAAAAAAAAAACTAAATAGAAATGATTCTAGTCGCCCATTCGAAAAGGTAGTTTTCGTATGGAGAAGAATGGGCAAGAAACTCCACCGTTACTCTTTTAAAAATGTTTTACAAGGTCTTGTATACATAATAAAAATTATATGTGAACACGATGCACCCATAATAAAATTAGTCTACCACAAAAGGTAAAAAGAATTAAAAATTAAGCAATGACAGGTAAATCAAATAAGTGATAGATACATGGTGCTCACATATTTACAAGTTATTTAAAAAAAAAAAAAAAAATGCAAAAGTAGTTGAACTTTAACAAGTGTGTGAGTCACTGTAGTCGCAGTCCAGGTCCATTTGAAGGACTAAGTGCGGAAACCAAACCCATAACATAGAACAAGATCATGGACATTACTGAGAAAGCCGCTAAGCTTAAGTGGGACTGGACCCAACATGTCTACCGCATGTCAGATGACAAGGGCTAAGAGACCCACCAATTGGGTCCCACCAAACGCACAATGCCATTGCAGCAGGCCGAGACAAAGATGGCGGGACAAGCTTGACTCCTACCGAAAAGACTGGCTAGGAAAAGACAGAATTGTGTTGAAAAAGGAGATGGAGGCCTTTGTCCTGCAATGAGACAATACAGACTATTTAGATTAAATTAGTTTGATCTGTCTGTCTGTCTGACAGTAAGGTCTGGTCATGTTTGCCCAAAACAGAGAGGAATGGAAAGGAAAGGGAGGCCTTTGCAGTAAGACACAACAAAAAAAAAATTTTTTTTTCCTTTTATAGAGTAGCACAATCCGAGGCACGGAGGGTCTTGTATGTAAAGATGGTCACCCATCCATGGACAAACCGCGGTTAGTGATAGTTTATTTACATTACTAGCCTCAGCTAAAAATAAAATATTAGTTATATAACCTCCTCAACCACAATCTATAGCACACATTACATTGAATTCTACCATAAACAGTGGTTTTCAGACCAATAATTAAACTTGTTTCCCAGCAATTGTTTTTGCGCAGTGTTCACTTTGTTTACAACAACCAACCCCCTGCCCCTGCCTTTGTAACAATGGCCAGATGATAGGTCTTTTTACAGCTGAATATTTTGGATGTATTCATATTTCAGTACCAATGTTTCAAAATAATTAATAAAAATGTTTTGCATTTCAATTTTGTTATTGGGAATGAAAGTTACAGAAATATCTTCTGTTCACAAATAAAAGTCTTAAAATGTTGCTTGACCTTCCAAAGATTATTAGTTCATTCTATTATTGATAAGACATCGAATAACAATGTAATTACTATGTAAATAACAATTTAATGAATGGAATTTACATACATATCCTCACTAGAAAGTTTACAGAAAAAACTTTATACTGCTTACCAGCATCATACGACCTAAAATAAAGGTTTCACAAAGAGTTTTAGGTTTAAATAGAAATACTCTCAGAAAGAATTATCCATAAAATAATTTCTGCAATACCACTTCAAATCATAAAATGACATTGACATTTCGCTGTTTTCATGTCAATTTTTGACCTTGACACTTACGTTCTGTTTCATAGAATGTAAATTTGTAACATAAATCAATCATTAATTTTGTCTCATCATTTTTTTTTGAGCACAAAGCTCAAATGTATAGCAAAAGTTATAAAAAATATATCTAGCTACTAAATTAGCTATGAAGCGCTATACGACTTTGAGGAAACAGTTCTTTTCGAAATAGAATATACTTGTAATATCAATACTTGTAATGAAGCCTCATGTCCGTGTTGTTCGAAAACTAAAACCAAAATTTATTAAACCGTTGATATTCAACTAATTCTTTATCAAAAAAAAATTAAGTCACAGACACGTAATTTACACATTTCACACATTAAAAGACATAAGTGGATGTTCTAAATATCTAATCTAAAATAAATTTTATTAATATTTTCTGCAAGGGTTTCGCAAGAATTCGACCAAACAATCCGGTTGCTAAGTTCGAACACAACTTCTGAACGCACCATTAGTCTAGAAAAATCTGCTGATTTGTGTCGGTGTAAAAATAAATATTTTTGAAGAATTCCGAGAGATTAACTTTTTCCGGGCATCGGAGAAGGAAATATGACTGAGACTAAAGATAATACGATTATCCAGGTATGGTTTTATCTTTTATTTACATAGAGTTTTCATAATAGAATCAGGCACTTTCTATTCAAAAAGATTCAAATGATTATCTTTTTTAGTTGTCTTGCTTCTGTGTGCCCTAGCTAAACTTAGTAACATATTTCTAACCTAGTAAAGGTTAAAAGGTTAAAATTTAAAAAATAAAAACACCCAATTTGGGATTTAAACGCAGCATCATGCTTATTTAAAAATAACTGGCTGGCATAAGGCTTAAAAACAAAAACTACATAACTAAAAAACATAAAGATTCAACAGTATTATCACCTGAATACAGGTATTACGTGATTTTATAATAAACCTGTACCAAAAACAATTTTTAAATGTGTTACCGTGGCAACTTTTATGCTAATGATCTCGCCAAATGTACGGATTAACCAATTTTGTACAAAAGAAAAGTTCCTTTAGCTACTAGCTGTTTAAATCAAGCAAATTATCTATTGATAATGTTGATTGTGATGTGGGTTAGGTTCACAATCAAATATGAATATAATGTGATACCTATATTTACTATAATGAACCTAAAATTCCACCTTTGCTAACAAAAACTGGGAAAGTATATCTAGCATTTTGGTAGGTTATGCATTTTTGAAGTGAAAACTTCTTTGTTGAGCGATTTTTGATTGGGGAAAATCTTAATTGTCACCAACATACTAATGTTAACAATATTTATGAGTATGACTTGTTGCACTTGACCATTAGTGAAAGTCTTATGTTCTATGTTACGGGGTTTGGTTTCCGCACTTAGTCCTTCAAGTGGACCATTGTACATGGGCCATAGCGGCCGTCGGCGTCGGTAGTAAATATATATATTATGATGACTGCATATGTTTTTTTAAATAACATTTCTGAGAAATAAAAGTAATTTCTTAGGAAAATTCCTTTATTGTGGATGTACTGTGAACAAGGAACTGGCAAGGAGCCAGTAAAACATGGTCATCTTGAAATAACAATAGAACACTTTTATCTTCTTTATCGTTATGTTGATGGCACAACTGTGTATTCAATTCTGTCGGCCACTTCCACATGATAGTTGGTGGCAGCGCTGAGGTCCATATGGCTGCATTTTTTGGGGCACAGAGGGCAGGACAGAACAGCACAAACCGGTCTTTCTCAAGACTCTTTTGTTTATTACTTGTGAGACTGAAAGTTTGCAAGAAAATAGAAATTTTTTAATGCAATTAGCTGTTGTTGTATGAATCTAATTTGTAATGAACGTACAATGACTACATTTATATTATATTATACTATAAATGCCAAATCTATCTATATACCTACAAATGAAATGCTGTTTATTGGTAAGCGCATCTCTTGAAAAAAAGCTAGATTTGTCAATTTTTTGTTTTAATAGGTTTTTAGGAAAAGAAAAGTTGCCTGAAAAATTGGGGAATAACTGAAACTGCTTTTATCTATAGAATTTGTACAGGACAAAGTCGGTCGGGTCAACTGGTTATAAATAAAAACTTATTTGTAAGAAAAAAAAACATAAAAAGTAAGTAGTGGTGATGATGATTTTAATCACACTTTTACGAAGAGCAAAATATTTACTGGTGCTCCCCAGCTCTTGAAAAACTCTTCATCTTTCATTCATGAAAATGGTTGCTCTGTGAGGTTTCCCCATGGAGGCTTTTATGTCTACAGTTTGTCAATTTGCAAAAAAAAAAAAACCGGACAACCCACCTGATGATTGGTGGTCACCACTGATATTATGACAAACAATATTTTTTTAAATTGGTTTTACCGTTGTTCACAGCCACCGCGGCATAAAATAAAACATGACTGGTATCAAACGGAGGCTCAAGTTGTCATCACAATACTCGTCAAGAACGCATCTAAGGATAAAGTGAAAGTCGATTATGGAGAAAGAAGTGTAAGTAATTAAGTATCATCTTTATTTATTACTACCTGCGCTCCGCGGTTTTGCCCGCGTAAAAGTCGATCCCGTGGGAATATCGTGATAAAAAGTAGCCTATATGGTAATCCAGGGTGTCAGCTACCTCCATACAAAATTTCATCAAAATTGGTCCAGCCGTTTGAGTGTGAAGAAGTAACAAACATATAAACACACACGCACACACACTCACAAACCTTCGCCTGTATAATATTAGTGTGATAAACACTCATACCAATCAATCAATCTGCCCAGCCTTTTCCCAATTATGTTGGGATCAGCTTCCAGTCTAACCGGATGCAATTGAATACCAGTATTTTACATGGAGCAACTTATCTGCCTATCTGACATCCTGACCTCCACAATCCATTTACTGGGCGCAGTAAATGGATTGTGGAGGTCAGGTTATAGTTTACATACCCCTTAGTAAACTGGTTGTGTAGTAGAACTGGACTTTCGGGCTTCTGACGACCCGTAACGACAGTCAAAGATCATCGAATGACAGCCGAGACCAACGGCTTCACGTGCTTTCCAAGGCACGGAGGGGTCTTGACTCTTTTTATGTGAAGATGGTCACCCATCCACGGACGATCGACCTGTGCGGCTCTTATTACTTAACCACAAACCCCAAAATAGTATACTTATCAAAATGTTTTATCATTCCAGCTATCCCTGTCAAGTGCACTACCCGAATCTGACTCGGAATACAGTCTAGAACTAGACTTAGCCCATGAAGTAGTACCTAACATGTGTATGCACGTTGTTACCCCATCCAAAATAGAGGTTAAGCTACGGAAGAAGGAGGGGTTGAGGTGGACGCAGTTGGAAGGGGATAGAAAAGAGGATAATATTAAGGCTATACCACAGGGTAAGTAAGATTACATAATCTTAATGTATAGCGTAATCAGTCTATAACTTTCCCACTGCTGGGACACAGGCCTCCTCTCTCTGTGAGGGAATGGGCATCATCCACCACGCGGGCCCAGTGCGGGTTGGTAGATGTCACATGTCTTCGAATTTTTGGTTCTAGGACATGCCGGTTTCCTCACGATGTTTACCTTCACGTTTTTGAGAGCAGTGGTGATGAAATAAATTACACAAGGTAAAAGCGCCTAGCTGGGTTCGAACCCACGACGTACAACTCGTAAGTCGGAGCCGTTACCACTGGGCTACCACTGCTCTATCTTAATGTATGTAATATATTAATTAGAAGATTGCGATTTTTGTGGCACAGTTTTGAAAAGATTATAACTTTTTTATATTTATAGTGGCCATAGTAGTACAGACTCTGTGAAAATTTCAAGTATTTACCTATTACGGTTCAAAAGATACAGACCTGGGACAGACGGACAATCAGACAGCGGAGCCTAAATAATATGGTCCTGTTGGCGCCCTTTGAATACGGAACCCTAAATATATCACAAAAAAAAACAGCTTTTCCATACATTTTGTCGATTTAAGTGAACACAAATGTATGGAACAGCTATTTTTTTTTTCGCGATTTCAAGGTTGGTCCCATAGAAAAAGTTGTTCAAAATGATGAGTACAATTACCCTTTTTCGGGTTTAGTATAAACAAAAACTAATGGTGTAGATGAGGTCGGTGAGACGGTGTTTCCTATTCGACTACTCCCGCAAAAATCTCAGAGGTTATTAAACTTTCTTGCATTATTTTACAGCTGTAATAGACGCGTCTGGACCCCCGCAGCCGCCGAAACTGTTCAAAAAAGACTGGGATAAAATTGAGAAGGAAATGAAGAAAATGGTAAGAATTCTTTGCTATTTACAAAAAAATTACGCGTATTTTTTTTTTTTTTTGTTTGCAGGTGGGAAATCATCAAATGAGTCCCGCTCTGGGTGGAGCGGAAGGGAGTGTCAGACTCTTACTGACTAAAACCCACCCGTGTTCCTTCCTTAGCCCTTTATGTTCCGGGCCAGCGGTACCCCTGTCTTCGGCCCTAACGGGGGCCCGTTAGAGCGTTTAGACGGACGGACGGACAGACAGCGAAGTCTTAGTAATAGGGTTCCGTTTTTACCCTTTGGGTACGGAACCCTAAAAATCCGTAAAGTTATCACGACAAAACACCAACACCATGACATGATGGTGTTTTATCGTGATAACTTTACGGATTTTTGCTACTAAGACTTCGCTGTCTGTCCGTCCGTCCGTCTGTCTGTCACCAGGCTGTATCTCAAGAACCGCGATAGCTAGACAGTTGAAATTTTCACAGATGATGAATTTCTGTTGCCGCTATAACAACAAATACTAAAGACAGAATAAAATAAATATTTAAAGGGGGCTCTCATACAACAAACGTGTTTTTTTCGGCGTTTTTGCCTTGTGGTACGGAACCCTTCGTGTGCGAGTCCGACTCGCACTTGGCCAGTTTTTAAACAGTGTTCTCTTTCACATTTAACCCGTCTGCCTTCAAAGCAAGAGTGAACAGGCATCTTCTGGGCACGCTCGTTCCATCATAGACCTCAACGATCGCTTTCCATCAGGCGTGATCAAGGTCAAAAACAGGTCCATTTAGCAATATTAATTACTAGCTGCGCCCCACGGTTTCACCTGCGTAAATGTCGATCCCGTGGGAATATCGGGATAAAAAGTAGCCTATATGTTAATCCAAGGTGTCAGCTACCTCCATACCAAATTTTATCAAAATTTGTTCAGCCGTTTGAGCGTGAAGAAGTATCAAACATATAAACACACACACGCACACACAAACTTTCGCCTTTATAATATTAGTGTGATTTTTCTTTGTGTATGCTGTACCAGTACAGCGTGCTAATAATTGTTTGCTGCACCGGACGACGTCATTGCGTCGGCGCCGGCTGTCGCTGAAAACCAGCGCTGGGGCTCTGTCTTGCATAGGGTCGCAGCATAATGCTGAGCGATAGCCGTTTTGCGAGGATGTGACGCATGTTTCCCCCAACCCTTTCTTATATTTTTTTTTGTGTTTAAGTTCTTTATTGCGTCTTGAAACGTATTTTCTTTCTTTCTTACAATAATAAACTGATATTTTAAGTAACTAAATTACCGTAGCGGTCGTTGACCTGAAAAAAATCTTTACCGTGTTTAGACATCGACACCCATTACATCTGTGGAGTTTCTCTAGCTAATTTAATCTGACCCTGTACAATTTTCTTCTCATTACAGGAAGAGGAAGAGAAACCTGAAGGCGATGCGGCATTGAATGCTCTCTTCCAGAAGATATACGGAGAAGGTTCCGATGAAGTGAGGCGCGCTATGAACAAGAGTTTCGTGAGTATTTAAACATCAACATAATAAATGTGTTGATGTTATAAACATTTCCACAACATAACATCATAATCAGCCTATAATGTTCCCACTGCTGGGACACAGGCCTCCTCTCTGTGAGAGAGAGTGGGCCGTAATCCACCACGCGGGCCCAGTGCGGGTTGGTAGATGTCACATGTCTTCGTATTTTTTGTTCTAGGATATGTCGGTTTCCTCACGATGTTTTCCTTCACCGTTTTGAGAGCAGTGGTGGTGAAATAATTTGCACAAAGTAAATCGCCTGTCTGGGTTCGAACCTACGACCTACAACTCGTAAGTCGTGGCCGATACCACTGGGCCACCACTGCTCTCATAACATAACATCACGCCTGTCAAACTCAAACTCGAAGCACTTATTTCAATTAAACCATTTACAGGCACTTTTGAATTGTCAAGAAGTAGGTCAGTCAGAAAATATGAAGCTAGTTGCCCATTCCAAAGCGTACGTACGTATGGAGAATAACGGGCAAAAAAACTCCATGGACACTCTTTTAAATTATAACTAAGACCGGATTAAATCTGTGACTTGGCGACTGATTCCGACTAATTGGCGACAAAATATGGGAGAAAACAGATCTTCGCTAGGTGCCCTAGTTTTTCGGCTGCGACTTATGAGTTGCAGTTGGCAGGGTCGAATCCTGACAAGTGACTTACATCTTCATCATCAGCCACAGCTCGACTTCACGTACTGCTGAGCACAGGCGTCTCTTTTCATTTCAATCCCTAGGTGCCTTACTTTGTGTAAATTCATTCATCACCACTGCTCTCAAAACGGTGAAGGAAAACATCGTGAGGAAACCGGCATGTCCTAGAACCAAAAATTCGAAGACATGTGACAGCTACCAACCCGCACTGGGCCCGTGGTGGATTACGGCCCACTCCCTCTCACCGAGAGGACTGTGTTCCAGCAGTGGGAACATTATAGACTAATTATGCTTATGCAATTTTTCTAATTACAGGTTGAATCCGGAGGTACGGTCCTTAGCACGAACTGGAACCAAGTAGGTCAAGATAAAGTTGATATGAAACCACCAGATGGCGTTGAATTCAAGAAATGGGATTAAACTAATAATAATAATAAAGAACAAATATTTCTAACTTTGAGAATGAATGAACGTATCACAGTCTTTAAAAAAAATTGTAAGCCATGTGAGCCAAAATTGTACTCATGGGCGATTATTAACGCGGCGATTTTTTATGGCGCACCGGATTTTCAACTCTGTGTTGAGATCATTGACAATCCCACAGAGTGCATCATAGTGCGTGAAAAAAAGACACTTCAATTTTCAACTTTCAGCGCTAAGCCCAAGAGTTGAAAATCCAGTGCGCAAAAAAAAATCGCCCGTGGGTACTGGCTAAGTGTCATTGGGAATATTCGCAAAATGAATGATGTGGAAATGTTAATATGTATGTATGAATGTACAGTCAGCATGTGTTGGGGTCGACCAATATTTTTACTTGGAGCGACTGCCCCCCTGACCCACACAATCCTTAATGACTGTAAAAGGTCTACGAATGACAGCTTTCGGTATAAAATTTTCACGGATCGGGATCGATGGACCACGAGTCCCAATAAGATACATCTTTCGTTTACGAATATTTACAAGGACTACTAAATTCGTCATACTGTACTTATTCCATACAGAAGTTCATTTTAGTATTTAAAAACTTCAATACGCTATAAAAATTATATATTCATAAACCAAAATGGACTTGGGCGTATAGTGTCAAAGTCATCATTCTTTCAGCATGAGACAAGGATGCCACTCCACGTCTTGTATACCTCCATCTCTCTCTGATAGCAAATATGCCACAGAGTATATCGTCCCGAGTAACAGTATTACAACTCGGGACTTAAAGATTACGTTGATCAACTGTATGGAAATAAAAATAGACTGGTATATTATGAAGGTAGATTTTATATTATGTGTATTGAGGCTTCGTTTTAAGAGGTAAGCAGATTTAGAAACAGTAGGTACTTAAATCGTATTAAGTGGCTGTTAGTCCTTCGAAAGGCACTGAATGACAATCGCTATCATTTTGATAACACGGCGAAATACAGTTCTTTTGAAAATTTCTAAGATCGTTATCTGTATCAATGCAGTGTATCATGGAATTGTCAAAATGAAATCGATCGGATCCACCAACATAGCTATTCGCAACCGATCGAAAGGCTATCGTATCTAATAATGACACATTTCGATTACCTGTTCTGCCTTGCCCCCGACAGTAAACAGCTGTCGGAAGAATAGCGGTTATCTATTTGATGAAGGGCTGATTTTTCAATCGTCTGTTAACTATAATCGAGGAATCATTTTGAAATTTTGACAGTTATTTCATACAAAAACTGTCAAACGTCAATTTTATTCCTCGAACAAAGGTTATCTGGCGATGGAATAATTAGCCGTTAAACCGTAGACAGAGTAATCTATAGACTCGTGGTATCCGTGTCACCGAAAGGGACAAAAAATTCCAGCAATCTTCATCATACTATCATTTTTACAGCTTATTACACTGCACCTTAACATTTTCACAGTTGCGCAAATGTACTAATATTAAATTATGCACGAAAAAGATCTTATTTTCCGTTTAATCGAGGTGTAGTTTTTATTATTTCATTCATAAACGTCAAACTTGTTGTGCACATTGATGTGCTTAGCCGACACGCAGTAAGGGACAAA
Source organism: Oligia fasciuncula (assembly GCA_963082905.1). Classification (NCBI taxonomy): domain Eukaryota; kingdom Metazoa; phylum Arthropoda; class Insecta; order Lepidoptera; family Noctuidae; genus Oligia; species Oligia fasciuncula. The sequence goes on along the minus strand of OY720414.1, from coordinate 4,721,448 downwards.
AATATTCTTACTCTGTCTCTTTTCTTTGCTAGTGACGTTAATATATTTCTCGTTTTCTTGTGCGATTGAAAAAGAAGATATGCAGCAGTCTATAGTTCACTCTGTCTACGCGTTAAACTGACGAAACATTAAAATGATTCAAATTCTCAATTTGTGAACAGCGTTTAGGACTCCTACGATACCATTAATAGAATCTGCACTGAAGCAAAAGACCGGCGGATATATTTCAGTTCAACCGTAATGTAATTTTCCACTTCTGCCTACCTCTCAAAACTAAGGAAGAGCTTAGAATATTGTGTAGAGAGACCAAAATTACTACATAATAATAAAATGTACGCAACAAATACGTTTTTGTTTTTTTTTTTACAATAATCTGCTTTTTAGTAAGACAATGCCGCCGATTCTGTTGTTCACAAACTAAACTAAATTTTAAGTTCGGGCATCTTTTTCTTTCTATTTCATTAAGAAAAGGACAAGATAAATATTAGTTTAGTACTGTCAAATTAAGATACTCCATAGACAATTTAGACGAGATTAAAAAATTGCTTATTAAAAATACGTCAATTTACGTCGGGTGCTGTCTAATTTGACAGGACTAAACTAATATTTATTTTCTGTCCTTTTCTTAATGAAATAGAAAGAAAAAGATGCATGAACTTCAATTTAGTTTAGTTTGTGAACAAGGGAATCGGCGTCATTGGCGCCGATTATGTTGTTCACAACTTAAATTGACGTATTTTTAGTAGCCATGTTTTTAATCACGTCTAAACTTGCTATGGAGTATCTTAATTTGACGGCGAGCTGCCCATTGCTCGCCGTCCGCAAGCCTGCGCCTACGGTGGCCGGGAATCTGCTATCCCGTCGTCCAGGGCGTCTCCTGCGGCGACTAGGGGTGTGAGGGCGCAAAGATTGCCTCTCCCTCACGCGCTCCGCCTCCTCCTTCGCGAGCATTACAGCTTCGCAGAAGGAGGCGACGCCGTTCCATGCACTCTCGCTCCGTATCATGGCCTGGACCAGGGCAAGCTGGGCAGACCTCCACCGTGTCCTCCGGGCGATCCACACAATGGTGACACCCGGACGTTTCCGGCCCGCCTTATCCGGAACAGGAACCTCCCGAAGCCGTGGAGGACGCCGTGGCGCATCTCCAGCCACTCTTCAAAGAGGAGACTTATCGCCGCAATTGTGGCGTGCCCAACTCAAGTGCGCCTTAAGAAGTAGTCACTTCAAATATCGCTGTTATTTAATGCACGGAGAAAATGAAAAGAAAAATAGTTTATTTTAAAAAAAAGTAAATAAACCTAATTTCCCCGGCCTATTTAGTCGCGAGCATTATTCCATTCTGGATTGTTCCACTTTGCCTCGAAGTAGTAGTCCTTTGGTGAGAAACATCTGTGTAATGTTATGAATTTTGAGGTTTTTTTTGTCCCATTAAAAGTGTTGATGGGACAAATAACTCGAATACGCACGTAGCAAGTTGAAGTGGCAACGGGCCGGTCATATTAGCCGTAGAACTGATGACCATTGGGGAATCTGTAGTTGGAGTCTTATAGGTATAGACGTGTTGCTGAGTTGAATAGCGAATCAGCAAACGCAAGGTAGGACTCCCTCAGGCTAGGTGGAGCGATGATCTGCGGTGGCAAGCAGCTGGATGAGAGTGGCCAAAAACCGAATTAAATAGCGTGAAATAGCACACCATTCAATTCGGTCTCCTATTGGGGAGGGCTTTGTCCAGCAGTGGACTGCTCTAGGCTGATGAAGTGATGACACTCGGTTTCTGGAACGAAAATCAAACGAATAACAAATTAAGAAAACGTGTGCTAAATTAGAAGGGTGGATAAAAACTATTGTGATTTCATCACAAAGCTTACACTTCAATGCTTTGCTTTGATTCAAGTTGTTGGTATGTAAAGTCAACAAAAGAGTTAAGTAGGTATGCAGGATCGTCGGTTATAGTTGAAGTTTAGTAAGAAAACGATGGATATTGTAGACTGAAATTTAATTTGATAAATGAGCTGTTTGTTTTCTATTAATAAAACTAGCTGTGCCCGCGACTTCGTTCGCGTGGATGTCGGAACACAATAATGTGTCGCTTAGGAAAGGTGTAAAAGGAAAAATCTTCCGATCTTGTCTGGTAACGCTTTCTTTGCCTGGGGTTCTCAACCATAGCCCTTTCGACTGCATCACAGCGTCACTGCAGTCACTGCGTCTTCAGGGTTCATAATGACAATGCGACGAAGTGTCACTTTGATTTTTGAGGATAAATAAAAATGAAAGCGCCTGCTCGAGGCTGATTGTCTGACCAAATAGCCATATTATGTCCATTTACCATAAGATACCTTGAGAGTCGATATGGTGCATTTCCGACGTTTGGCCCCCAAACTGGAACGTGTCGGGGCCGCCATGGGATCTGGAGGCGATAGTCCTCGCGCGCCTGTATGAGTGGCGCGCGGAGGCACTACGCCGGGGGGAAGATCCGCTTCCGCGGCAAATCGGTGCGGAGCGGACTGATCTCCGGCGCGATCTCATGGCGGCATGGAAAGAGCGACTGTCGCTACCCAGCGCAGGGCACGCCGCGATAGCGGCGATAAGACCCCTCTTTAAGGAGTGGCTAGAGAGGCGCCACGGCGCCCTCACCTACCGCCTGACGCAGGTCCTCACCGGACACGGAAGTTTCGGGAGGTTCCTGCACATCATCAGGCGGGAGGAAACGCCCGGGTGTCACCATTGCTAGGATCGCTCAGAGGACACGGTGGAGGTCTGCCCCGCTTGTGCGGAGCACCGCTGTGTCCTCGTAGAGGCGATTGGCAGCGGCGGCGACCTCTCGCGTCCGGCCCTGGTGCAAGCCATGGTCCGGGGCGAGAGGGAGTGGGAGGCAGTCACCTCCTTCTGCGAAGCAGTCATGCTAGCAAAGGAGGTGGCGGGATGGCTCATGGAGAGAGCCTCCCGTCCCAGCCACCGTGGGAGACGCTCCGGGCGTCGGGAGCCGCGTGACGACTCCCGGCCACCGTAGGCGCGGGCCTGCGGGCGGAGAGTAATGGGTAGCTGGGTTTTAGTCAGTAAGAGTCTGACACTCCCTTCCGCTCCACCCAGAGCGGGAGGGGTCATTTGATGATTTCCCATCCGAAAAAAAAAAGGGTCGATATGGTTTTAACCAAGACAATGGCTAAAAATTTAGTACAATACCTTTTTACGACATGGCAGTGCTACTTGTATTGGGTGTGCACCTTGACGTATCGCTGCCGGCCGTAGTCGAGTCGACGGCAGCGAAGAGTTCTATTAATAAAATTAAATTTTATTCGAGAACATAAAATTAAATTTTATTCGAGAACATCCATCGGTTTCTTACTAAACGTCAACTATATCCGACGATCCTGCATACTTATCTCTTTGGTTGACTGTACCTAATTGGAACGAAGTTCCTATTGCACCTTTTACTCTGCATGGCCAAAATGTTGCACTTTTTGTCGGTGGCGTACAATCACGAGCATAAGTATGTATACACTTGCCTTTATTCAAAGGCGATTTTCTCCTTTATTTTTTGACGAAATTTTATGTTATTGCGACATAGTATTTTCGAACCTATAGGTTTATGTAAAGTGTCGTATTTCACCTTTGCATTCGCTATTTCGTGAAAAAATCGCAATTGAAAGTTGCCAAGTGTTGACTTTTTAGTGCTCGTGACTGTACAAGACGAAAGGAACTTCGCTCCTACCGGCTGTCCAACGACACCTCTCGACTGTTTCGGTTTACGATAGCCATTGCATTTCGCACTAAACGAACAAGCATGATTCTGAATTGTGTGGCGTCCCCTATCCAGTGTTGACTGTTTTCAATATCGCAGTTTGCTGTCGGACTGTCTAGTCTTTATAAAGCAGTAAAGGTGTCGCTACGAGTGCACTGAAATTACTGAAACGGTACTGAAACTTGTCTCTACTCTCTTTTCTTCGTTCCCGAAAAGCCTATTGATATCTCCGTCTTAAAATCAATAATAAGGCGTCACACAACACTAAAGTGTGTGTAAAATAAAGCCGAAACCCAATGGGGACACACGAAGCCATCTCGGACAGAAATCAAGCCTCTTCTTCGCTCTCATAGGAAAAACCATAACAGCATTTTGTAAATTACAACCTTAAATAAAATATTAAACGAAAACTCTACACGAAATTAAAAAATAACACTTGAATCTTTATTCCATTTTATTCCTATCCAAATCGTTACATTTGGTTTAGGTGTATCGAATTTCGCGTAATTAATTCACAAAGCTGAAATCCTGCATCGCGCAAGCGAAGTTTTCACGTCAATTTTGTATAAGTCTAGATTTCATGCTCAGCTCTCGGGAGGTCCGTAGCTACTCCGGAAACCGGTTTGGCTAGGAGCCGGTCTAAGTCCTAGCCACCAAAAATGATGAAGCTAAGCAGTAAGCAATCATGAGGTAATAATACAATGTCAAAATGATAAGAAGAAACTGATAAAGAGAGATTTCGGTCTCACCCCCACGGCAGTAGCTAATTTGACCTCCTTTTGCTGTTTTGGGTATTTAATGATATTTTTTATCTGTAAATTAACTTTAAAAAACTGTTTTAATAAATAAATAAAATCATATTATTTCGGACAACTAAAAGATCCCTAAGTTTTTAGTAAACAGGTTTGCACTTAAAATACTATTGTTAGTACCTACCTAACCTAAAGATGAATTCATGGAAACACCACCGAACAACTCGACATAGGAAAAGGTGTCAGTCGTCGCACAAATTGCGAACGAAGTATCTGCCGCCTTCAGGATGCTCTTGGCGGAGTCTTATTCTACTCTGGAGTGAGGACGTCATTTTACGCATCAAAATATTTTAAAACGATAAGAATTCTGTAATAAAATGACAAAACGTTAAATTAAGTAAAAGTTAGGAGGAAAAATTAGCTAGTTGGGTATTTCTACATCATTCTCTGCCTAGCTTTTTTCAGACTATGTTAGGGTTGACTTCCAGTCTAACCGGATGCAGCTGAATACCAGTAGTTTTTTATGGAGCGAGTGCTTATCTTACCTTCACAACCCAGTAACTAGGTAACACGATACCCCTTGGTAGTGACCGGACTGGGGTCTCCATTTGGGTGTTTAAAAAAGATGGAAGTAATTTTAATAAAAGGTTAAAATTAAAAATCAAGTGGATCGGTAAAATCACATAAAAAGTAACTAAAATGTTTAATAATAATATTTTATTTCTAGCAACAAGACTCTAGTGTTAGTAACAATATACCTACTTACAAACTATGTCAGTAATACACTTACAAAGACAAAATCAAAACCAAAAACAGAAAAAAAGCATAAAAACAAATTTTACTAAAAGTAAAACTGAGGCCGTGATTTGAACTCGCTGCAGAACATTATATCCGCTGTCTAATTTTCAGCGAAACAATGGAGTTGTTATGTTTCAACATTCGTTGTCTTTTCATTCAGTCATATTCAGTCTTTTCATTCAGTGATTGGGTTGTATAATGTTATCACTTTCGATCTCTGACTTGTTATTTGTAATTGAATTATGTTAGTTATGTATTGTTTAGTTTTATGTTTGGTATTACCTGTTAATTACTGTCATTGGCGCAAGCCGTTGTAATTAATTATAAATAAATAAATATTCATAACATAAACATTGAAATTCAATCAAACAACCGATATTTCCTCAATTTTTATTTCACATCTGCGGTTAGAAAACAGTACACACACTAAGAACCTTATTTTTTGCCTATATCCCTGTCTTATCTCAGTGATATTTACAAAATTACTTAAAATTATTATATCAGCTCTAGAAAAAATATTTAAAAGTAATGAATTTATAATTCCTTAGTCAACGGTAAGTTGAAATGAAAACAGCTTTAGGCCCATTTGGGTGCCATTAGCATAAAAGTGGCGCCCAAATGGGACTGCAGTGATTCGTATTGTTTTAGTTTATTATTTTGTGTTGGGTTCACTGCTTCCCACAATTTTATTGTGATCATAGATAGTTTTTCCAAAATTCAAATTCGCTGTTCGCTGTCCGACTGTCTAGTCTACATGAAGCAGTAAAGGTGTCGCTACGAGTGCACTGAAATTACTGAAACACATAGGTACTCTCTTTTCTACGTTCCTGAAAAGCCTATTGATATCTCTGTCCAAAATCAATAATAAGGCGTCACAAAAGAGACTAAAGTGTGTGTAAAATAAAGCTGAAACCAATGAGGACACGCGAAACCATCACGGACAGAAATCAAGCCTCTTTTTCGCTCTCATAGGAAAAGTCATAAAAGCATTTTCGGAATTACAACCTCGGATAAAATATTAAACGTAAACACCACAACAAAATAAAATATACCACAAGAAACTTCATTACGTTTTATTCCCAGTCCAATCGTCACATTTAGGGTAGCTATAGCGATAATCGCGTAATTAATCTTCAAAGTTGGTATCCTGCATCGCGGAAGCAAAGTTTTCACGTCAATTTTGTATAAGACTGAATTTCACGTTCAGCTCTCGGGAGGTCCGTAACTACTCCGGAAACCGGTTTGGCTAGGAGCCGGTCTAAGTCCTAGCCACCAAATATGATGAAGCTGAAGCAGTAAGCAATCATGCAATCATGAGGTAATAATAGAATGTCAAAATGATGTCAAAAACACGAAAAGAGATTTCGGTCTCACCCCCACGGCAGTAGCTAATTTGACCTCCTTTTGTTGTTTTAATAATAAATTCTTTTTTTTTTCAGGGAATATACACCCATATCCAAACAAATTAAAAAAAAATTAAATCAAATAAAATAGTGTCTCAAGACAAAAGTTTTTAACCAGTAAGTGTTGCCAATGATGACCCATAATGGCACTGAAATGTGGTCGCTCACAATGGACCTAATTAGAAGGCTAAAATTCACCCAAAGGGTAATGAACAGGGCTATGCTTGGAGAGTCCCTACGTGATGGAATCAGAAATGAAGAGATCCGCAGGAGAACCAAGAAAACCGACATAGCCCGAAGAATTCCCAAACTTAAAGAACAAATATTTTGCTCATTAACAGAGATTAAAAAAACTGAAGTGTTAATCGACTTTGTTGTCAGAACTGGGTGGGGGTACAAATTCTATAATTTGTACCCCCACCCAGTTCTGACTGTATTGGACACTATAAATCTCACTGTTGCAGGGGCACAAAATGGCAATGCTTTGACGATCTGTCCACCAGAATAACAAAAAGCAGTAAAAGCTTCTATGCACATTGCATTATAAATGCAAGAAAAGATTAATCTGTTTTTTTTTTTTTTTTTTGTAAGTAGTTTTGTACAAACACTTTTACACGTCAATCATGTTTTTTTTTTTAACTAGATGAAGTGGGCGTTTCTTATCTGACTACTCTGAGAAGAAAGGCCGAAACAAACTCAGAGGTCACAGTCTCTTTTAAAGTCCAGACATAATCTTGGTCAGGTTATATGAAGACCATGTAGATCGATGTCTGAGGTGGTCTTTTGAGGAAAGAAACACACAGATTGAGAGGACCTGTCCAGTCAGTGCACGCATTTGTCAAAAATCGTGCAGCTCAACTCAAGACTTAAGGAGCTCAACGATTTACGTTTTATTTTTACCTCAATCAATAAAATGTTTAAGAAAAAAATGTTATGCTAATATTTTATATAACTTTCTGTATTAGTTAACATAGGGCTGATTTTTCAATCGACAGATAATTTTTATTCGTGGAATAAAATTAATGTCTAATATATTTTGTTGGAAGAACTGTCAATAATTCAAATTTATTCCTTAAATAAAATTTTCTGGCGTTGGAAAAATCATCCCTTTGTAAACAAAAAATCTCTAATAAAATATTTATTCTTTGCCCTAAAAATCTAGAAAAATATGTTTAGGTACCAAATAAGTACCTACCTACAAAATTTTTGTGAAGGCGAATTGAAATTTTGGAGCCCTTACGCCAAGATTCTATATGCCAGTCATCCTGATATCAGAATGACTGGCCATTTCTTAATTTCATTTTCTCAGTTATTAATTAGGTACCAATTATTTAAACAAAGGTATCGAATAGTAGCAAATAGGTAGGTATTAGATTTTGGTAATATTTTAAAGCTGATTGGTCATTTTGGCCAGTCATTCTGATGAAAATCTCTAATAAAATCTTTATTCTTTGCCCTAAAAATCTAGAAAAAATATATGTTTACCTAGGTATCAAATAGGTACAAAATTTTTGTGAAGGCGAATTGAAATTTTGGAGCCCTTACGTGAAGATTCTATATGTGGGCAGTCATACTGATATCAGAATGACTGGCAGGCAGGTACCAATTATTTAATCAAAGGTATCAAATAGTAGCAAATAGGTATTAGATTTTGGTAATATTTTAAAGCTGATTGGTCATTTTGGGCAGTAATTCTGATGGTCACAATCTTTTGTACGTTTCTTGAGCGAGAAAATCGTTGATAGCTAGTCGCTACGTCGTCGGCGGTGGTGGGTCAGGTGCATAGATTCTTACTTCGTGGTCTTTTCATTTAAACACAACATTGCGCTCCCTCAGAATATCAGGACGGTAACCAATCAGTTCACATATAAAGTGAAAGCTCAAGAACACATAGGTACACAAGAAGTTGGCAGATTCGTCTCAGAATTAAGTTGTTGCAGGTTTTCTTGTTTATCTCTCATAACTTTTTTTTGTTGTATGTATGTATATATGTATTTATTCTTATATTTTAGTTATACATAATTTTTATAGGTTGTTTTCTGTTAATGCACCTACTGTGTATTGTCTCTGCATCACCACACAGTTTTTACTTGTACATAGTTTTAATAAATAAATAAACATTGAAATTCAATAAAACAGCCGATATTTCCTCGTTTTTTATTTTAAAACTACGACTAGAAAACATCACACACACTCAAAGACTTATTTTTATTACTTAAATATTAATATTTGTATCTTATGGCTAAGTGATATAAAATTTACAATATTACTTAAAATTATTATTATTAAGACTAGATATTAATATCAGCTCTAAATAAAAGAATTAAAAATAATGAATTTATAATTTCTCAGTCAACGGTAAGTTTCATAATTTTATTATTTGAAATTAAAACAACTTTAGTCCCATTTGGGTGGCATTAGCAGAGAAGTGGCACCCAAATGGGACTCTAGCTATTTTTATTGTTCTACCTAATAAGTGTTGGGTTCATTGCTCCCCATAATTTTATTGTGATCATTATTTGTCACAAACTGACGAAACAGACAGCTGATGGTTTATTAAAAATACTGATAATTTCTTATTAGTCCTTTTTGAACGCCATTCTCTGTCCCTATTCTCTATTGGTTTTAATGTATATTGTGTTTAATGTCAATACAAAATTTTCATAGTTCCCAAACTACTCTTATCAGCACAAGTCCTACTGACAGAGTGAAAGCGTCTTATTGATATTGCCATTTGTCCCATCTGGGTGCCAATAAAGATAATGTCACCCAAAATGGACCTCTATTTTTAGGTGATAAGTTTTAAGAATATCAAAACTTAGAAGTTATTTCCAGTTATTCTGGATCCACATAGTTAGGTAAGTTAATAGGATCCTTTTAATATCAGAAATTAATACATTTTTATAAGTCCCATTTGGGCGCTATTTTCCCTCGCGTTTTTAAATATTATTTTTTAACAATACAAAATGAGTATTCTTTCTATCAACCCACAATCAGCCTTTATTACTGCCAGCGGTAAACAGGTCTATAGTTGCCTTACTGACAGCGCTAGGAAAACTTTGTACCCGACCTTCCATTATCGTGGATATTTCTCCTGAACTGGACTGCAGGCCATTTCTGACTGGAGGCACTTTCTTCCCGTTAACTAGTAAGCTGTTGATCTCAGTAGTATCTGTAATCAAAAGTGGATAATGTAATATTATTTTAGGGAAGGTTTTTTTCGCGATTTCAGTTTTGGTCCCATATTAAAAGTTGTTCATAATGATAAGTACAATAACCTCTTAAGAGGTTCTTTATGTTTTACCAATAACCCTGTAGGTATAACGGGTGTAAAAATAAAATAACTTTAACAAAGCCAGAGAGTCACTTGTTCTTCCTGATATTATGATATTGACCATGCCTGGAAACTTTCTGGTTACGGAGATATTGAAGTCAAAGTTCCAACACTCTTTGATATTTTTTTACGAACTTGACTCTACTGGTGATGTTCCTCAGAAAGGTAAGGTACATAGTACTCGCAACCGGCGTTCAATGATAAGTGTAGCAAACCTTTTAACCCACCAACGCCACCTATCATATAAGAGAGACACTACAACATGCCGCTACTCGACGCTAGATGGCGCTGTCGCGTTACGTCACTTTTCTGAATTGCGATGTTAAGATTCTCAGAGGGTTAATGACCTCCGCTAGTATATTTGATTTTTTTAAGACTGAACTAGTGGTAATAATGCTAATTGGAATAGTTACATGGGACTCCGCTACTAAGTTAGCCTAAACTTTAGACGTATTTATAGTCATTTTTTTTGGTTTAGAGGACTAGGTAGGAGGAAGTTTACAAGAGGAGGAGGAAAAGGATTTTTTGGTTTGGTTTTATCCCCTCCTTCGTCCCTTCTGGGAAAAGGTTGCATGGATTCGTCCTATATATTCTGTACGTTGTGTAATAATAAATCCTTGTCAACAGCTGGACTTCTTTGTGCCGGAAACGGTGACAACATACTCTACAGAAGTAGTAAATTCATCAAATTTCACATACCTTCATCAACACTCTTAGCTACCGTTTTCCTCTGCATACCAACAATACAAGGTCCTTTCGCCAGCGACCAAGTTGGCACATTCTCCTCCCTCTTTATAGGCTCCAAAATATTCCTCCTAGACCTCATAACATTAGGCAGATCACCCCTATTAATCTCCTCCAAATTATCTCCTGGCAACACTATCTTGTTTTGAACTGGTAACACAGGAGGTTCCATTTTCGAAATTTGATTTTCAACGGTGAAAATCTCTTTGGGAGTTTCCTCTTTCGGTATTACTGTTTTAATATCTACTGAGGAATTAGTTTCTGTGCTATCTTGAGATATGAGGCGGTGTTTCGGAGATATTGAGTCTATTCTTTTTGAAATGTTTTTCAGTTTTGGTATTTCGTCTTCTAAGGATAGGGGTGGGGCCGTAGCCATGTATTGACTGTACATATTGCCTATCAGTTCTTCTGTGCGCCTGCAATGGAAACGTGTGAAATTTTTTTATACTGAGTTGGAATAAAAATTAAAATACTGGAAAAAGATTATTATTTTAGTTAATATATATATCGTTGCTCAAATTTCTATATTTAGCTCTCATGACATTTTATTGTTCGCTAATTTAATTCGACCCTATAAGACTTAAGAAAAAGAGATACTTTACCTAGTTAGTGGTATTATAACAGTCTGTGGCGGCGCATTGGTAGGATGGTAAGCATTAGAACCAAAACCGTCGAGAGCCGAGTTACCAGTCACCTGCAAATAAAAGGAACTCATCATCATCTGCCTAGCCTTTTCCCAACTATGTTGGGGTCGGCTCCCGGTCTAACCATCAAGTAAGTACTTTATATGGAGAGACTGCCTATCTGAACTCCCAACCCAGTAATACGATACCCATTGGTAAGACTGGTTGTCACACTTTTGGGATTCTGACAAACCGTAAAGACTGTCAAAGTTAAACAAATGATAGCCAGGACCAATGGTTTAACTTGCTTTCCGAGGCACAGCGGTACTCGATATGACCTTCCACGGACCGATAAAAAATGGCTGTTTAACGTGTGTCATCGGGTTATGTTAATTTTACTAAAGAAAAAAATGTATACCTCCATGACACCTATTTGAGTTGTCCTCACGTGGTAGGGAAAATTCTTGTTTGCGAATACTGGTAATGTCAGCAACTATAAATAAAAAAACTTATTAAAGTTATTAAAAATCTTTAAAAAAAAATATGATAAGCAAAAATTTATCGCTTTTCTTTGTAATGCTGCCTTTTGGGCACTTTTTCTATTGACAGCGATGCCCTAAGCTATGACTCTTTCCCTTCCTTTTTAGGGTTTCGTACCCAAAGGGTAAAAACGAGACCCTATTATTACTAAGGCTCCACTGTCCGTCTGTCCGCCTGTCACCCGGCTGTATTTCATGAACAGTGATAGCTGGATAGTTGAAATTTTTACAGATGATATATTTCTGTTGCCGCTATAACAACAAATACTAAAAACAGAATAAAATAAATATTATCTTATTTGAAAATAAAAAAGCCCATTTAATAACTAATTTACCAGAAACATGATGTGTCCACAAAATGTTATAAACAGCAAGACGGCACTAACTACGCTCTCTCGTACCCATTTATCTGAAAAGAAAAACATAAGTTTTATGAATGAAACAGCTAACGAAATCGGGTGACTAAAATGGATAATAACGCGACCAAATTGACGTAGGTAGTAATTTGAACAGTGAGTTCTGTTTGTAATAGGCTATTTGACAATGTAAAAAATAAGGTCATAATTATTAACACTCGTATAGATTATCGCTTTTAAAATCGATTTGCATTAATTTTACTACAAAACAATGTATTATTTATTAAAAAAAATCCCGAAAAAACTTCATCTTTTTAAATCTGGCGCCACGTAATCGAAAACGGTCTGGATTGGCTGAACTTATGATGACGTCATGATATAGTCAATTTCTGTCTATCGTTGACAGAACAGATGACTTTTTATAGTATCTCGACCGTTTCAACGTTTGTTTACGTGTATTTTGACGTCACGACGCCATATTGTTAAAGATAGCGTTTTGGCGGCTTATTTAAACAGTACATTTTTATTTACTATTTTCTAAAAGAAATACATTATGCAATTTGAAGTAATAGGTTTTTGTGGGCTCGTTAGACACCATTAAATAATCTGAGATGTTTATCAGAAACCAGTCAAATAGCCTATTGCTTGCAGTCTTTTCAAAAAATTCATTAAGAGCCTTAGAGCGTTTGATCACTGCTACCGTCACCGGAACGTCATCGAGATCCGAGATTATTCGTGCCGAACGTGACGTCCCGGTGACGGCGAACTCAGCAGGAAAGATGAAACAAAAACAACGACGAACAGCGCACTGCGACGGCGACGGCAGTTTGTGGAGAACATCAAGGTTGTTTTGTATTGTCGTCATATCGACCCGTCACAATCTCGGGCCGAGTTCTAGTGGCATGTCGGCGCTTGGGTGACGAACGTGCGGTGGACACGCGGTCATAGTAAATGTATGAGTGATGTGTGTAGTGAGGGAAGAGGGAGTGCACCTGTGTCTGCGCGCACACTTGTGCACTATAATATCTCCCGCGCCGAAGGCTAGTCTATGTTGAGATTGACCGCCGTGGCCGAAATACGGTCTCTTACTTTTTTTTTAAATGAATGTATCACTACTTCGGCGCCGTCATCTCGATCTCGGTGACGTTCCGGTGACGACTGCGGTGCACAAACGTCCTTAAGGTTAAGATTGATCACAGCCGGTCGATTCTGTAAAAATCTCACCTTGAAAACTTAGGTGAAGTGAGTTTGTTTTTGCTAGGAATGGACACTATTGACAGCTCACTCCACACTCACTTCACCTAAGTTTTCACGGTGAGATGTTTACAGAATAACACCGCTGTTCTCTAAGGTAGCCTTACGGCGGAGCATCCACCTTAAGTTAAGGTAATTTAAATAATTCCAAGCAATTGGTTTGCCGGGATCCCTGTGAAACATGTATTTCTTTATTGTCGTCAAATAATAATTTCGGTACTTACCAATATAAGTATTAGCCGTCAGAATGAACAGTGGTCCTGCGTAGAACCACAGCGTACCGCATATGAAGAACGGACAGTAGAATACATTCTGAAAAAAAAAAGTATTAAGTAAATGGTGATTTAATTATCTGAAACTCTTCAACGTTAGGTACTAAACTCTGATATTTTCACTGTGTAGTATTTTTTTCGGAAAACCTATGTAAACTTTTTTGAAACAACCTTTTTTGGTTTAATCTTTATGCGGCTATATCCAAATCACTCTACCTTACCCTAACCTAACCTACTTTATAACTGTGACGGCATCTACATCGCCACATGCTATCTCATCATCATCATCGCGCAAGCAGAGTTTACCGCGCGACTAGCTTATACCGGCTAACTTTTTTTACCGTCTGGACAAAAACAGGGTATTGGGTACCTAAGTATAAAAGGTGAAGGGAAATTTCTATGCATAGGCATAGAGATTACCGTAAAAAAAAGAAATTTCATGGCATAGAAGTTTCTTTTTTCATTAATTAGTAAGACAGTTGACTATACCTTTTCCGGGTATTTCCTGACGGTGAAGAAGGTAGAGTAAGCGAACATGCACCACGCTAGGATCCTCAACACAATCAGACCGTAGCCCGCTGGACTCTCGTATAGGTACAACACTTCACCTGGGTCGAAAGCCTGGAAGCAAATATTTTAACGTGTTAATGATACTTAGAACCTAGAGGTTTTGGTTTAAAAAAATCATTTTAATGGTCCAAACCATTAAAAGGATTTTTTTTAACTAGGGGCTAAATTATCAAGGTAATTAATTACTAGGAAGTAAATATAAAAACGCTTAGCCTTATGTGATTACATAAGACGACATTCAAAAAGTGCTGATAGTGAACTTTGTACAGTCAGCATGAAAATGGGCGGTCTCATTTCCTACAAAGTGTATGAGAAAAGTCTTTTGCGATTTCCGAGTTTTCTAGTAATCAAACCTCCGTTGGTTCGATAGAGTTTTTTGATCCTTGAAACAGGATAGATTGGCATCATTTTTTTTTACTAGCTGCTACATTTTTTTTTTTTTCAAAATCTGTGATTGCGGATCAAAATACCTCAAAAAGTGAAGGACAGTCTCCGAAGACAATTTTCTTGTAGCGACAACGGTTATGCCTGCCCTTACTGCCCCATCGCAAAAATCCCCCCCCATCATTCCCCCAAAGAGAAACATTGAAACACCCTTGAGTGAAAACTTAGACCTGCGTCTGACAGCAGTAAAATATAACAAAGATCCAGGGCATCTACTGTAACACAGTATAACTAGTACGAGTGTTATTGTGACTGTTACTGGCGGCCATAGATGTTGTAATGTCAACAGTATACACACAAATAAAAAAATAAATATCTTACCTTCGCCTGATAAACGAACAGCACGATATAAGTGACCACATAACAACACATGAACACAGTCAGTCGGACCGTGAAGCCCACTTTGAGGCGGCCTCGGGTGATGGTGTATCCTTTCGCCATTAGTACCAGGAGCAACAGGAACGTCATCTCTGAGAGGCCACAGAAGAATTGGCCTGGAAATTAGAAAAACGTAGCAAGTCATCAAGCCTGTATTTAAACTCAAGGCATTTATTTATAATAAACCATTTACAGGCACGTTTGAATTGTTAAAGCATCGGCCTGTTAGTCAGAAAGTTGAACCTAGTTGCCCATACCAAAACTTAGATCTCTATGGAGAAGAACGAGCAAGAAACTCCAAGGCCACTGTTTTAAATCAAGATATTACAAAATCCTGGGTAGGTATGTACAGACGCCAGCAGGTCAACCTACCCGAAACTGTCAGATTTTCCCAATCAACCTTGAACCTTATGCTTTTGCAATAAAGTCGAAAATATATTAAAGAAATCTGACAGATTGTAGTAACTTGATGTGCTGGCGTCTGTACATACATAATTCTTGTTGCTTTTGAGAACAAAGTAAAAATTATAAATTTATGTAAAAATCATATTTTTTTTTACATTTGAGAACAAGGTAAAAAAGTAAAATAAAAATACAATTCAAATTATAATATTAAAAATAAGACCTGGCAGTTAAGAGATGACCAGTCTCAACAGACTGTTCACGCTAATGCTCCGCAGAAGCTTTTGCGACCAATATACCAACGTATACAACGTGGAAGTAACGTCGCGTCGCGTCGTTCCAGAAATATATTGATAATTTTCTATGGTCTACTTGCCTGCGACTTCGCCCTCGTGAAATTTCACCCTCATCCATTCACCCTCTTAGGGGTGGAATTTCGAAAAACCCTTTCGTGGAAGAAAAAGAACACACCCTCCCTCTAGGACCAGCGGTTTAGGGTCAGTTCTCACCGAGACGCGACGCGACGCGCGTCTCGGTGTGAACTGACCCTTAGGCTGTGCGTTGATATATGAGGACTTTGAATTTTATATTTATAGATGAAACTCACCAACAATCCTAGCATTATCACTTCCAAATCCATTAGCAGCGTATCGTATATACGCCAAACTTTGTAGCATAACGCCCGAGTGTTGTGACACTATCGACATCAGGAACAGTTTGTATGTCGAATGGAGAAGATGTCGAGACTTCAGCTCGACGCTGCACATCACTACTGCTATCATTACGACGACGTAGGCGAAAGTGTAGGCTAAAAGGATTGGTAGGACATCTGTGGAATATTAAAAGCAGTCAGTCATTGGTGTAACATTCGGTTTCTAGAAAACTGAACCACACAAAAATTAACATACAAATTCAAATTAATCTGAGAAACAGCACTTGTTGAGCGTTAATTACCAACAGTCCTCCAAAATGCCCGCCCATTACCACTTCCTAGTGCTTTAGCTGGGAAAAAGTGGCGCGACAAGCTCACCAGCCACTAATTTTACAAGTTCATTACCTGCCTAGCCTTTTCCCAACTATGTTGGGGTCGGCTACCAGTCTAACCGGATACAACTGCATACCAGTATTTTATATGGAACGACTGCCTATCTGACCTCCCAGTAACTAGGTAATACGTTACCCTTTGTTACGACTAGTTGTCAGACTTTCGGGCTTCTGAAGACCCGTAACAACTGTCAAAGATCCACGAATGACAGAAGGGGCCACAACGGCTTAACGTGCTTTCCGAGGCACGGTGGACCTATTCACGGACCCAGTGCCGTAACTAGGGCGGTGCCAGCGGTGCCCAGGCACAGGGCGCAGACCCTGGAGGGGCGCAGAAATGACCAGACCTGGGCCACTAACAATACCTATTATTTATTTATTAATACGTGTGGATTCGCGTCGTCCGCGTATATTCTTCTTACAAATAAATAATAATCGTAAAAGTTTGTGAAGAATGTGATATCGAAGACGATTTTCCTGAAAAGCGTAAAAAGCGTCTTTACTCGCGTAAAGAGGCCGGCAAGCTCTTTGAGAGAGTGATTGCGGGACGCCTCGTCGGGCACCTGGTGAGGACGGGGCCGGATCTAGCGGACAGCCAGTTTGGTTTCCGCAAAGGGCGCTCGACGGTGGACGCCATCATGCGCGTGAGAGCCCTCACGACGGGGGACGCGGTGTCCCGGGGTGGGGTCGTCGTGGCGGTGTCACTCGACATCGCAATCGTTTAACACCCTGACCTGGAGCTGCATTGTGGAGCCACTCCGGTATCACCGGGTGCCGACCTACATCCGTCGAATAGTCGAGGCGTATTTGACGGACAGAGCCATCATCTACCCTGGTCGCGACGGGGAGTGGAACCGGCGAGAGATGTCGTGCGGTGTCCCGCAGGATCGGTTCTGGGGTCGTTCCTGTGGGACATCGGCTACGACTGGGTGCTGCGGGCCGAACTCCCTGATGGCGTCAGCGTGGTTTGCTACGCTGACGACGCGCTGGTCCTGGCGCAGGGGAGGTCGCATTAGGCGCGGCTGACGCGATGACACGCGGGGTTGCGATAGTCGTGGAGAGGATCCAGCAATTGGGTCTCGAGGTGGCATTGCATAAGTAAGAGGCCATGTCGTTTCATGGGCCCCGGAACGCGCCACCATCGGGATCCCAACTAACGGTAGGAAGGGTTCATATCGCCGTCGAGACGACGATGAAATACCTGGGTCTCGTTCTCGTCAGCCAGTGGAAGTTCGTCGAGCACTTCCAACGTTTGGCCCCCAAACTGGAACGTTCAAGCGGCACTTGCCCAACCTGAGGGGGCCAAACGCCTCCTGCCGGAGGCTTAACGCGGGGGTCGTGCGGTCCATGGCCCTATACGGGGCCCCGGTGTGGGCGCGTTCACTGCGGCGGCGAGCCGCCCACAAGCTGAACGCGCCCCAGAAGGTGGTAGCCGTAAGGCTTATCCGGGGCTACCGCACGATCTCGGGAGAGGCGGCAAGCCTCCTTGCCGGACTGCCGCCATGGGATCTGGATAGTCCTCGCGCGCCTGTATTAGTGGCGCGCGGAGGCACTACGCCGGGGGAAAATCCGCTTCCGCGGCAAATCGCGGCGGAGCGGACGGATCTCCGGCATGATCTCATGGCGGCATGGAAAGAGCGACTGTCGCAACCCAGCGCAGGACACGCCACGATAGTGCCGATAAGACCCCCTTTTTGAGGAGTGGCTAGAGAGGCACCACGGCGCCCTCACCTACCGCCTGACGCAGGTCCGCCTGACACGGAAGTTTCGGGAGGTTCCTGCACATCATCAGGCGGGAGGAAACGCCCGGGTGTCACCATTGCCAGGATCGCCCAGAGGATACGGTGGAGGTCTGCCCCGCTTGGGCGGAGCACCGCCGTGTCCTCGTAGAGGCGATCGGCAGCGGCGGCGACCTCTCGCGTCCGGCCCTGGTGTAAGCCATGGTCCGGGGCGAGAGGGAGTGGGAGGCAGTCACCTTCTTCTGCGAAGCAGTCATGCTAGCAAAGGAGGTGGCGGGACGGCTCAGGGAGAGAGCCTCCCGTCGCTTCCGCCGCGGGAGACGCTCCGGGCGTCGGGAGCCGCGTGACGACTCCCGGCCTCCGTAGGCGCGGGCCTGCGGGCGGAGAGTAATGGGTAGCTCACCGTCCGATCAGGTCCAGGCCCGTGCCGGACGGCGCGTACGTGTTCCACGCGCGCCTCAAAGAGACGTCAGCATCGAGGAAGGGGCCCCTTAGGACCTTTGGGACAAGGTCAGCGGGATTGTCCCAAAGGGTAGCGCTGGCCCGGAACATAAAGGGCTAAGGAAGGAACACGGGTGGGTTTTAGTCAGTAAGAGTCTGACACTCCCTTCCGCTCCACCCAGAGCGGGTCATTTGATGATTTCCCATCCGAGAAAAAAAGGGCGCGGATATAGCAGCTCGCACCGGGCGCATAAAAGGCTAATTACGGCACTGCACGGACCAACCGCGGCAAGCTTAGCTTAACCTGATGGATCTACCCATCGATCGATCAAGCCGCTAATTTTACGTGTTAATTACTCTAATTGTTTAACCGAAATAACCACATCCATTAAATTACTGGATATAACATTTGACAACAGTTTAAATTCAATAAGCTTCCACGAACCGAGGCCTCGGATTATACTTTATTATTTGGTAATAATATCTATTGTAAAATTTAAAAGATACTCACAAAATTCGTCAGCGGAAAAGTGTTCATGCCAGAAGTCACCATCAGGTCCATTTGTCATAAGAAACTTGTATTTGACGTCCAAACCCTGGAAAATAATAAACAGACGAAAATGAGAAAACTGTTACTTCTAGAAGTTGGTAATACATCTGCCTAGCCTTTTCCCAACTATGTTGGGGTCGGCTTCCAGTCTAACAGTCACATGATTCTGGATTTTGGAGCCGCGTAGACATTTTTCGTCAGTTATCAAAAAAAAAAAATTCGCTGTTTCCTAAAGAGAAAAGAGCAAAACCTACGCGGTCAAAATGTAAGAAACGGCAATTTTTTTTTCAAACCGACGCTAATTTTCAATTTAGCGTCGTTTGGGGTACCATGGATTCATACCAGCGGGGTAATTGCGTAACACATTATCAGTAGCAATGGCTTTCATTTTGACAGCTCAACAACATTCATTGCGTTATTTGTTGCAGAGCAGACACATTTTTCGAACATATGAAGCAATGGATTAGCAATATCCTTCAAAATTATTCAGATTAAGATTGATAGCGTATTACGCAATTAGGGAGTAAAAAAAAAAAAAAAAAGGATCTTTATTCACTTCAATTGTACAAAAACACTTATCTACGCGCATCGAACGTCCCTGCCACATATGAACTGCGGTGGAGTAACTAACCTTACTACTCTCACAGTTACTAATAGCAATGAACCACCATCGTTCCCTGGCAGACCGGAACCTCCGAGAGTTGTGACATGAGACCAACAGTCTCTCTTTCTCGCTCTGACTCGCTAAACTGTGAGTCTCTGCTTTCAGACGTCGGCGACGGAAACGCTCGTACAGTTCTAGAGAACGTTTTATTTTATGCTGAAATAAATAAAATGTGTAAAATTCTTTGGCATTATAAGTAAATGGAAATGTCTTTGGGATAACAAACATAACAAAATAAAACAACACGACTCTTTTTCCCTAAAACTGTTTTTCCACCCGACAACGTCAATGAGAAACGAAATTCAAACCGAGCGTGACGTTTCGGTGACGGCGTGCGGTGGACACGCGGCCATAGTATGGATCGCTACTTCAGCGAAGTCATTTCGTTCTCGTTGACGTTCCGTTGACGACCGTTGACGTGGCGGTGGACAAACAGCCATAAGGTTAGGCAAATAAGGTAGGTCTATAGTGTCTAGCTAGGTGTGTGATTTATATAATCCTGGGAGAATTACACGCGATTTCAATGCAATGCAATTTTTTGTGTGAATCAGAAACCTGTGGGATAATTACGTAACAAACTAAAATGACATAAAATATAAAATGACAATAATTGATCGTATTTTCTTTCATTTTGACAGTTCATTGCGTTGTGGTTGTTGAGCAAAATGAAGCCTATGAAGAAATGGATTAAAAATATCCATCATGACTCTCGGATTGTGATTGAAACTGAGCTACGCATTAAGGGTGCTGGTCAGGCCCCTCTTTTCCATTGGGTACTCTGGGCAAGTGCCCAGGGCCCCCCGCGATCTTCGGGGGCCCCGGCCTGCTCTCATAAATAAAACATTATTTGCATCCACAACACATTTTATTATTATTACCCGATTTAATGACAAAATAAGCGATTTGCAGTGCGATTTACAATAAGTATCTAGCCTCCCAGTTATGAAATATTAGTAAGTTTCTCTTGTTGTCTCTTATCTACACAGGGGCCCCATGATCATTATGTGCCCAGGGCCTCCAATAGGTGAGAGACGTCCCTGGTGCTGGTGATAATATTCTAAAGATAGCGTAATCGGCATCAGTGTACAAAAACCTAATTTGTCTAAAACTTTAGAACCAGTTGTTGCTGGAAGAAGCCATACCTGACGAATGGTGTAACAGTTCGCTGGTGCCCATCTTTAAAAACAAAGGTGATGTGCTGGAGTGCAACAACTATAGAGGAATAAAGCTAATGTCACATAGTATGAAGGCTTGGGAGAAAGTTATTGAAAGGCGACTGCGAGAAGAGACTGAAATTTCGCAAACCCAATTCGGTTTTATGCCTGGTCGAGGAACAACAGATGCCATCTTTGCCATCCGCCAGCTGTGCGAGAAATACAGAAGTGCGCATAAAAACTTGCACATGGTATTTGTTGACCTCGAAAAGGCATACGACAGAGTGCCTCGTGAAGTTTTGTGGTGGGCGCTGAAGGAGAAAGGTGTGCCAGGGAAGTATGTGCAGTTGATTAGAGCGATGTACAGTCGATGCAGTACCCAAGTCCGGTCTACAG
This sequence comes from Oligia fasciuncula, assembly GCA_963082905.1. NCBI lineage: Eukaryota > Metazoa > Arthropoda > Insecta > Lepidoptera > Noctuidae > Oligia > Oligia fasciuncula. The sequence goes on along the minus strand of OY720414.1, from coordinate 4,699,849 downwards.
TGGGCACTACTGGCAGCTTCGATGTGGCTGTCGGCTTGCACCAGGGTTCAGCACTCAGCCCGTACCTCTTCGTGCTGATAATGGATTCTCTTACATCGGATATCCAAGAAGAGGCTCCCTGGTGTATGCTGTTCGCCGATGACATTGTGCTGGTTGCCGAGAACGGCCTAGAGGTCCAGAGCAGATTGGAGGTGTGGTGGGAAAGACTCGAGACCGTTGGCCTGAGAGTAAGTCGGACCAAAACCGAGTACCTGTTTTGCGACTTTGGTGGTCTCTCCAGTTCTGTGCCCATATCTCTCGCCGGAACGCCCTTACCGATCTGCTCCGACTTTCGGTACCTCGGGTCGCTTGTCCAAGGAGATGGCGAAGTAGACCGAGACGTAACGCACCGGATCAACTCAGGATGGATGAAATGGCGACAGGTCACAGGAACAACTTGCGACCCACGGATGCCCCTCAAGTTAAAGGGGAAAATTTATAAGTCCGTGATAAGGCCTGTCGTACTGTATGGGTCTGAATGCTGGGCCGTGAAGAAGACGGATGAAAAAAGATTGCATGCAGCGGAAATGAGAATGTTGAGATGGATGTGTGGAGTGACGAGAATGGATAAAGTAAGAAATGAGTATATAAGAGGAAGTCTGAAAGTGGCGTCAGTGACAGAAAAGTTGAAAGGAAATCGTTTGTCTTGGTATGGGCATGTGATGAGAAGGGACGAAACGCATGTGACTAAAAGAGTGATGGATATACATGTTGATGGATGGAGAGGGAGAGGAAGGCCGAAGAAAAGATGGATGGATTGTGTGAGGAATGATATGAAAGAGAAGGGAGTGAATGATAGCGTGACGGTTGACAGGGGCGAATGGAAAAAGAAAACGTGTTGCGCCGACCCCAAGTAAACATGGGATAAGGGCAGGAAGATGATGTCTAAAACTTTAGAACAGTTGGATCATCCCATGGTTTCTTGTCGGGCTTTTTATAGTAGAAAAAGTCTACTTTAGGCAAAGTGAAGATTAACATTAATAGTTCTACAAGAACACCTCGTAATACATATTTGTCTTTTTGTCGCTATTTGTAGACCTCTTATTTTTGCTTTTAAACGAAGTTCACCAATTCGAATAGATGTGGTCACTAGTCAGAGCAAACATAAATAATTTAAATCTTACAACACTTTTTTTTTTTTTTTTTCGGATGGGAAATCATCAAATGACCCCTCCCGCTCTGGGTGGAGCGGAAGGGAGTGTCAGACTCTTACTGACTAAAACCCACCCGTGTTCCTTCCTTAGCCCTTTATGTTCCGGGCCAGCGGTAACCCTTTCGGACAATCCCGCTGACCCGGCAGGCTTCGGCCCTATGGGGCCCCTCCTCGATGCTGACATCTCTTTGAGGCGCGCGTGGAACACGTACGCGCCGTCCGGCACGGGCCTGGTCCTGATCGGACGGTGAGCTACCCATTACTCTCCGCCCGCAGGCCCGCGCCTACGGTGGCCGGGAGTCGTCGCGCGGCTCCCGACGCCCGGAGCGTCTCCCGCGGCGGCTGGGACGGGAGGCTCTCTCCCTGAGCCGTCCCGCCACCTCCTTGCAAGCATGACTGCTTCGCAGAAGGCGGTGACTGCCTCCCACTCCCTCTCGCCCCGGACCATGGCTTGCACCAGGGCCGGGCGCGAGAGGTCGCCGCCACCATCAACACCATCCACCAACATCCATCCATCCATCAACAACACTCCATCCATCCATCAACAACACTCCATCCATCCATCAACAACACTCCATCCATCCATCAACAACACTCCATCCATCCATCTGCCATCTTACAACACTTACCCCACTCCTATTCCTATTTTCAAACAGAATCTCAACCTCATCATTTAAATTTCCAAAATGGCTGCCATTTCCTGGTCCAATACTCTCCCACAGCTCGTCTTCAGGGACCATAGTGGTGAAATTCAAGTCATCCGTCGGTAGTAGTTCGAACCAAGTGGTATTTGTACTGCTATCTGACAATGTGGGTTTGGGGTTCCGAGTTGTGGGTTTTAGGAACTGGTCGTAGTAAGAAGGTTCTGGGGGTTGAAGCTTGGTTGAGTTCTTTAGTTTCTTCGGTGGATCTGTTGGTTTTGGTGTTGTTGTGCTGAAAAAGAATAACTGGAACTTTATAATTTATTTTTTTTCAAATGTGTTTGCTCTTGACTCTAGTCTAGGTCAGAGGTGACAGAGACAAAGTCGACGATGGAGTGAGCTTACCCAGAAGAAGCCTGTTCACTCTTACTTTGAAATGATTCGGGTTGTATGCGCTCGGAAACACAGACGCAGGTAAAGAGTTCCATTCTTTTGCTGTGCGCATTATAAAAGACATTTGAAAACGCTTAGTGCGAATTGGTGGAATAGCAACTAGGCAGGGATGGTAACTTGCAGTGCGTCTGGATGTCCGAAGGTAGAAGGGGGCCGGTGGAATGAGGTCGTGGAGTTATTGGGCACACTGGGGTATCTTCTGACCGCAACTTCATTTTTTGTTCCCCCGACACACGCCATCGCATCGCATCGCCTCGCCGGCCCGGCCGCGCTATGACTTCGCTTTGCTTAGCTTTCTTTCTACCTTTGTTCCCTTTGCTTGGCTCTTATCGGTCGCAGCGTGATGTTAAATAGCCTTTATAGCCTTCCTCAGGGATTGGGCTATCAAATCACACTAATATTATAAAGGCGAAAGCTTGTGAGTTTGTTTATATGTTTGTTACTTCTTCACGCTCAAACGGCTGGACCAATTTTGATAAAAATGTGTATGGAGGTAGCTGACACCCTGGATTAACATATACCTAGGCTACTTTTTACCCCGATATTCCCACGGCATCGACATTTACGCGGTTGAAACCGCGGGGCGCAGCTAGTGCAACTATAAATCGATCTGCTTTGTATTCAAGTCAAGCTACCTATCTTCAACATCCATCGACCTTGTACCGACTTTGTTGTCAGTTATAAGTATTTTATTTACGTGGAGTGATTACCATCTGACCTCAACCACCCAATTACTGGGCAACACCGGCCCTTAACACCCATTAATAGGGCTATAAAGACGAACCGATTTATATCTAAGTCTAGGTTACCGCCTCGTCTATGAATACATCAATGACCCATATATTCGTGCAGTTAACTCATTCATTCGTGGGTCGGCTAAAGTACAATTTCAGTGATATTACCTACTGTTGGGAGACACTTAGTTAGTTTAAAGGCAATATTTGTTCGTCAAAGTAGCTGATAGGTTTAGTTTTGATACCTAGGGCACATAATGGGCAATTTGGAGCGATTAAATTAAGATTACAAAAAGACCGGGGGGGGTCAAGGACTCCCTTTCTAGGCTTAAATATTGAATGCTGACGAGAATGTTTCTTGCAAATGCAATCTACGCAAATGTCCTTTCTCTGGTATTGTTCATTGAGTCGTTGGTTGAGCTACACGATTGGACAGGTCCACTCAAATCTGTGTCGTTCTTTCCTCAAAAGACCATTCCAGACACTAATCTACGTGCATCCTCATCCTCCTCGTGTGTTCAGTGCCGTAACTAGGGCGGTGCCAGCGGTGCCCAGGCACAGGGCGCAGACCCTGGAGGGGCGCAGAAATGACCAGACCTGGGCCACTAACAAATACATATTATTTATTCATTTATACGTGTGGATTCGCGACGTCCGCGTACCTATTATTAAATTCTTCTTACAAATAAATAATATTATCAATATTAAAGACGATGAGGTCATAATAATAATCGTAAAATTAAGTTTACATAGGTAAACTTAGTTTTTGGATGATAGATTTATTTTTATAGACAATCCATTTTATTGTCAGAACCGGTAATGATTAGAAAATATTTCAAGGGCGCGGTTACCCTAGGAACCGACCGCGACGGCTTGCCAGTTAAAACCTAAAGCCTGGGTCCTGGCCTCGAGGGCTCTCGAGCCTCGACTGGAGGCGCTCTTAAGCGCATATTTGGAGAGAGGCCAGTTTCCACTCCATTGGAAGACGGGGAAGCTGGTCTTCATTCGGAAGCCAGGGCGCCCTGCGGACTCTCCGTCCGCATACCGGCCGATCGTGCTGCTCGACGAGGTCGGCAAGCTCTTTGAGAGAGTGATTGCGGGCCGCCTCGTCGGGCACCTGGTGAGGACGGGGCGGGCGGTTGCGATAGTCGTGGAGAGGATCCGTCAGTTGGGCCTCGAGGTGGCATTGCATAAGTCCGAGGCCATGTCGTTTCAAATTATGGGCCCCGGAACGCGCCACCATCGGGCCAACTATCGGTAGGAGGGGTTCATATCGGCGTCGAGACGACGATGAAATACCTGGGTCTCGTCCTCGACAGCCGGTGGAACTTCATCGAGCACTTCCGACGTTTGGCCCCAAACTGGAACGGGCCGGGGCCGCCTTCAAGCGGCTCTTGCCCAACCTGAGGGGGCCAAAGGCCTCCTGCCGGAGGCTTTACGCGGGGGTCGTGCGGTCCATGGCCCTATACGGGGCCCCGGTGTGGGCGCGTTCACTGCGGCGGCGAGCCGCCCACTACCTGAACGCGCCCCAGAAGGTGGTAGCCGTAAGGCTTATCCGGGGCTACCGCACGATCTCGGGCGAGGCGGCAAGCCTCCTTGCCGGACTGCCGCCATGGGATCTGGATAGTCCTCGCGCGCCTGTATTAGTGGCGCGCGGAGGCACTACGCCGGGGGGAAAATCCGCTTCCGCGGCAAATCGCGGCGGAGCGGACGGATCTCCGGCGTGACCTCATGGCGACATGGAAAGAGCGACTGTCGCAACACTCGCAACCCAGCGCAGGGCACGCCACGATAGCGGCGATAAGACCCCTCTTTGGGGAGTGGCTAGAGAGGCGCCACGGCGCCCTCACCTACCGCCTGACGCAGGTCCGCCCGACACGGAAGTTTTGGGAGGTTCCTGCACATCATCAGGCGGGAGGAAACGCCCGGGTGTCACCATTGCTAGGATCGGTGGAAATCTGCCCCGCTTGGGCGGAGCACCGCCGTGTCCTCGTAGAGGCGATCAGCAGCGGCGGCGACCTCTCGCGTCCGGCCCTGGTGCGAGCCATGGTCCGGGGCGAGAGGGAGTGGGAGGCAGTCACTTTCTTTTGCGAAGCAGTCATGCTAGCAAAGGAGGTGGCGGGACGGCTCAGGGAGAGAGCCTCCCGTCCGAGCCGCCGCGGGAGACGCTCCGGGCGTCGGGAGCCGCGCGACGACTCCCGGCCACCGTAGGCGCGGGCCTGCGGGCGGAGAGTGATGGGTAGCTCACCGTCCGATCAGAACCAGGCCCGTGCCGGGGGGCGCGTACGTGTTTCACGCGCGCCTCATAGAGATGTCAGCATCGAGGAAGGGGGCCCCTTAGGACCGAAGCCTGCCGGGTCAGCGGGATTGTCCCAAAGGGTTACCGCTGGCCCGGAACATAAAGGGCTAAGGAAGGAACACGGGTGGGTTTTAGTCAGTAAAAGTCTGACCCTCCCAGAGCGGGTCATTTGATGATAACCAATACGCACAAAAAAAAAAGAAAATGGGCGCGGTTATAGCAGCTCGCACCGGGCGCATAAAAGGCTAATTACGGCACTGCGTGTGTTGTGTACCGCCGGTTTCGTGGCTGGATACATGACACCAGTCAGCGAAACACGACGCAGACACTTTGTGTTCGTTAGTTTTTTTAGTGTAATTATAATGTTGTATGTATTTATAGTATTTTTAAGTTATTAATATTGTATTGTGTGTTTTAAATGGGCCTGGATGCGTGAAATAAATGGATAAATTAAATAAATAAATAATCTGACGAAGATTATGTGTCTCGACTTTAAAATTGACTTTGAACCCTGAGTTTGTTCCGCCATTGCTTCTCATGGGTTGAGTTTAAAAATGATTTCGATATCCTATTCACAGAACAAACAATTTCATTACATTATGGGCAATTTGAGGCGATGACTTTAAGATTATAGAAAGTATGTCAAGGCACTTTAGGCAAAAATATGTAAGAGGTCCTTTTAGGATTTTTTTTGGTCTTTCTTTGGTCCCCTACTCATAGAGCCATCGACATTCATACTCAAAACTTTCCTCACGATATATTCCTCGTTCCTCGGCATCACATGCCCAAAAAAAATTATATATCCAGCCACATTTGTTTCGAAATAAATGTAGGTAACACACCCAAGACTACTCCTAAAATAGCTTAGATACTAGCTAGTCTAGTGCCTTTAACGGACCATAAGTGTAAAATACTGGTATTCAGCTGTATTAGTTTAGACTGGAAGTCGACCCAACATAGTTAGGAAAATCAGTCCTCCTTCTCAATGAATAGAAATAAAAAGCCATACCTCTGCTTGGCTGCGGGTTGTTCCCTATTGTGCTTGGTGATGATGCAGCCAGAGTATTCTGTGTCTGGATACCAGTGTGATAATCTTATTATCTGGTTCTGACCTGCACGGTTAAGTACTTCCTCTCGTTCCTTACATGTCTGCAAAGAAAAGGGTTGAAATACTTATAACATAACAACACCATACCAGTATTCCCCGGAGGGGTAAACAGGGTTACATGAGTATAATCCGGGCTGCTACTGAAAAATCCTCCAAATGGAAAACCTGATAATGTTTTGCTCGACCTGGGGATTGAATCCACGATCCCATGCTCAGGAATGGTTCTTGCCACCAGTATACTATCGTGGCTGATCGAGTTCTAGACAAATATCCAAGATACTTTAACAAAAACGTGTTTTTGTCGTTTTGGAACACAGTTTCTGTAGAATTTTATTTTGATCCCAGTTGGGCGCCAAAATTGATACTGGCGCCCAGGTGGGACTAAATTCGCGCATAATAAGAGAAAGTCATTTTTATTAATGTAGTTTTGAGAAACAAGTATACAAAATACCAAGGGTATTTCCTTACTAACCTTACTGCTATGGTAGACAGAAGGCCACTGGCTGTCATCATCATAGTACAGCAATAGATTGGGTATCCCCGACTCCTTCTCATATTCTATCAGGTACTCGAATTGTCCTTCTAAGGACAGGAAGCAGAAGCGAGAAAGAAATGCCCAGTTCTGTAAAACCAGATTTATTTTAAAAAAATGATTAAGTTGATAGTTTTGATTATTGAATATTTTTTACTATGAGGTGCAGATTCGATGCCAGCCTATGTCAAATGGACTGGATGATCAGTAGGTATCTCTAGCGAGATGCCAAGAAAACTCTATGCAAGGAAATGTTTTTTTAATGCTGTATGAGCTGTATAGTACAATTGCATTTACTACATGACACTTAAATCAACAGATTTTTTTTTGGAGCATAGTCATTATTTTATTTCGTGCTATTTACTTTGTAAAAACCAGCCATCCAACAACTCGCACTGGGCCCGCGTGGTGGATTATGCCACGCTCTCACAAAGAGGTCACTTTGTCACAGCAGTGGGAACATTATTATAGGCTGATTATATTATATAGTTAAAAAAAAATTGCATTTATTTCGTTTTATTTCATTTTGACCTCCCGAAAACTTTAATAAAGTCGACCGTCGTATCTAATTAGGACAAAATCATGAAACTTACGTCTTTAGTATCGATCCTGCCTTCCACCCATTTGGCGTGAACCCGTGACGTCATCATCAGCAAACAGACAACAAGACACGCTCCTGGTAACCGGTACATTATTGATTTAATAACTCTTTGACATATATTCCAAAGGTTTTATATTTTCTTTACGTATTTTTCAGGTCCTTTTGAACTTTCTCCTTTTTGTAGCGTTTAGTTTGAATCTGAAACATATTTAAGAATGATTTTAAAGTATCATAGGTTATCTGTCTAAATCTAAACTAATATTATAAAAAAAGAAAAGTGGATAGTACCTATAGTATGTTTGTTTGTTACGCGTTCACCGTAAAGCGACTGAACGGTTTGGATGAAATTTGAAACATGGGTAGGCCATGATCTGGATTAAGACATACAATACTTTCATGCCGATATTCTTACGGGATCCGGACTTCGGGGGAAACCACGGGCTGCAGCTAGTTTATTATATTTTTTATTTCAAAATCCTGCATTAACCTGGCATGCTTTACGGACAGGACAGGACCTTAGCTTCCATGGTTGCAGGGACAACGACGCAACCTGTTACCATGGCTTCAATACATGATTCGGAAACCCCCTGCGTTGAAATGTTTCCTAGGTTATAAAAAAAAATTTTTGCTCTTCCATGTATTTTGACCGCGTAGGTATTGCACTTTTCGATAAATCAGTAGATTTTTATTTTGGTAACTTATGACACATTTCTACGCTACGCGGGGGTCTAGAATCATGTGATTAATATTATCTATCAGATTATTAATAACCGGCGGCGCTTGAGTCGTTGCCCGGAATGTTACCACTTGTTAAATAAAATGTCATGTTCATACCATCTTTTTGTAATGTATATTTTATTTCTTAATTTGATTGTTGTTTTTATATAAATCTAATCGTATGCTGCACTGGCTAACGTCATCACGTCAACGCCGGCTGTCGCTGAAAACCAGCGCTGGGGCTCTGTCTTGTATAGGGTCTTAACATTATGCTGAGCGATGGCCGTTTTGCGTAGATTACTGCGTTAGAGTACTTTCTCCCAAATTGTTATTTTGTTTTTTTTATTTTTATATGCGTCATGTTTGCCGCTATTAAACGTAATTTCTTTCTTTTTCTTTCATGTGCTGAATTCATGGTTAGGTACAGTTACCGCGTCGATGCCACCCTGTAATTAGTTCTTCCTTCGAAATAAAAATAACTCTATATATCGCGCGACAGTGGACATGCGATATCGATTTCGTACTATAGGTAACTAATTAGAATACTAACGGTCGAATATTCTAATTAATCGATATTAATTGTATACCTTCTCTAATTAGATTTTATCTACACGAAGTATTGAGTATTTCTTTCATTTGAATCTACCCGTGGTAGGTATTTTTATAGTATATGGCATGGCAGGCTGAGGCACCTCAGCTCTAGGAGCATGAATGTCATGAGACAAGGTATGGTGTTTGGACAGCTTCGTAAAATAATTTAATAGGGAGTATTTCGAAGTAGACGTCCTAATGAAAATTATGTTTTAAAGGGTGGCATGGACATTGAAGCACTACCTGTTACAGTGGATTTAGTAGACGCCAGCACATCAAGCTACTACAATCTGTCAAATTTATTTTATAAATTTTCAACTTTATCGCTAAAGCACTAGGTTCAAAGTTGATTGGGAAAATTTGACAGTTTCGGGTAGCTTGATGTGCTTAGCGTCTGTCTGTAATACATGATTTTGGACCCTGAAAAATGTCAACGCAAGGGGAATTGAAATGATGTCCCCGTCACCAAATTTCGGTTTCAAGAATTTATTTCTCTAAAAGAATTTTACAATATTCACTTACAAGAGAAACAAAACATAGAATCTTATTATTAGTTAATAAAGGTATAACATCGGGAAGAATGGAGCTATTTAAATTAGTTATATCCAATATCACTTACAATTTTATGGTTAGGTACAGGTTTTACAAAACTGTTTCTGCTAAATATTTTTTTAGTTTAACGTTTATAGATTTTTCAGTTTATTTATTAAATTATTTGATAATATAAACTGTTAGCGAAGGATACAAATAAACTAGTCGATCATGTCACTTAAATTATTTGTTTTTTTTTTTTACAATTTCATACAGTGCTACTTATAAGGGCATATAGCTTGACACTTTACCCTTAGATACCTCTCACCTATCAATTGTTTAACCCACTATTTATAAAGCTCAACAGTAGTTAACACGTTTTCTCAGAACACATGCTTTAATAAATAATTTAGTAGGCCATGCATAAATTAAACTTACCTGAGTTTGTTTCGGCCTTTCTTCTCAGAGTAGTCAGATAGGAAACGCCGACTTCATCTAGTTTAAAAAAAAACATGATTGACGTGTAAAAGTGTTAAATTAAATCATTTCATTAAAATCATTTCATTTCATTTCATTACCTTAAGTAAGTATTAAAAATTCTTAAATTCTTACAAAAAACTTCACTCAAATATTAACTTAGGTTACTTAGATAATTAATTTATTAATAATAAGACTTTTACTTCTTTAAATTATTGAAAACTTTGTCCATCTAAATTGCTAGTTTGTTTTGAAGCTAATAATTTGTTGTGGAATTGGTAACCATGGCTACGCGTCCATATAGGTATGTACAGTCAACAAAACAGATAAGTATGTAGGATCGTCGGATATAGTTAAAGTTTAGTAAGAAACCGATGGATGTTCTCGAACAAAATTGAATTAACTATACAGGGTTACTGGTAAAACATTAACCACCTCTTAAGAGGTCATTGTACTCATCATTATGAACAACTTTTACTATGGAACCAAAACTGCAATCGCGAAAAAAAAATCTGCTGCCGGTCGATTCTGTAAAAATCTCACCGTGAAAACTTAGGTGAAGTGAGTTGATTTTTGCTAGGAATTGACAGTATTGACAGCTCACTCCACGCTCACTTCACCTATGTTTTCACGGTGAGATTTTTACAGAATAGAACCGTTTTTCCCTAAATTTTGACGAGTTGGTCGCGTTCATTTTGTTCAATGTTAGAAACATAATTATTAGTATTTAAGTATTTAAAACTAGCTGGTTGACTCGGCGAACTTCCTACCGCCTCAGAATCAATAAATACAAAATGTATGAGAAAATTAGGTAATTATGTTATACTAGCTGCGCCCCGCGGTTTCACCCGCGTAAGTGTCGATCCCGTGGTAATATCGGGATAAAAACTACCCAATGTCCTTCCCCGGGATGCAATCTATCTCTCTGCCAAATAAATTTTATCGAAATCCGTTGAGCGGTTTAGGCGTGAAAAGGTATACAGACAGACAGACAGAGTTACTTTCGCATTTATAATATAAGTATGGATTTTTTAATGAATTTTCGCTATTCGGGGCCGAGACAGATCCAACAAATCAAACATCATAAAAATCGGTCCAGCCGTTCTTGAGTTATAAATGGTGTAACTAACTAACCCGACTTTGTTTTATTTCAGGGTGTCCCGTAATGGATAACCTCTTAAGGGGTCATTGTACCTACTTATCATTATGAACAATTTTTACTACGGGACCAAACATGAAATCGTGAAAAAAGATCTGCTGTTTCCTACATTTTGACGAGCTACGCGAACAGCTGATGTTTTTTCGCGATTTCATGTTTCGGCTACTTTTTATCCCGATATTCCCACGTGATCGCCCGTGGGAATATCGGGATAAAAAGTAGCCTATATATTAATCCAGGGTGTCAGCTACCTCCACACAAAATTTTATCAATATTGGTCCATCCGTTTGAGCGTGAAGAAGTAACAAACATAAACACACACACACACTCACAAACTTTCGCCTTTATAATATTAATAATGTGATTGTGACGTGATTACGTTAGGTGCCGAGAAAAAAGAAAAAAAGTAAGAAATATCGCTAAGAGGAAAAAACAAAGGCGATGCGACGCGACAGAGTGGGTCGAGGGAACAAGAAATTTTACGCGGACGAAGTCGCGGGCATAAGCTAGTTTTAATTTTTAATAAACTACTGTTTGTTTACCATAGCGAAGTAAAATAAAAATAAAGATCAAAACCGTAATGACAAAAAATTGGTACATAATCTAATTAACTGGACCTATATATTTCAAAGTTTTATAAGCGACCTTTCATCTGAATGACATCATGAAGAAGATAGAGCTATCATTCGATATGTCTTTCGGTTTTCCTTGTAAAGAGCGCGGTCCCGCTGCGAGCGGAGAGCGTAAGTATATTAACGGAAGATTAAACGAGAAAAAAAAAGCGGCTGGATCAATTTTGGTAAAATTTTGTATGGAGGTAGCTGACATCCTGGATTAACATATAGGCTACTTTTTATCCCGATATTCCCACGGGATCGAAACGTATGCGGATGAAACCGCGGGGTGCAGCTAGTACATAAATAAAAATAAATAAATGTTCTAGAATCAGTATTAAAATCATATAAAATGGTAAACTGACTGACTGGCTGATTGTTGATATATCAACACACAGCCCAAACCGCTGGTCCTAGAGACATGAAATTTGGAGAGTGTGTTCTTTGTGAAGAGTAGGTAACCACTAAGAAAGGGTTTTTCAAAATTCCACCCCTAAGAGGGTGAAATTTCACGCGAACGAAGTCGCGGGCACAAGCTAGTTATTACATAAAGTCTTATGTCAACTTCCAGCTCCTGAGCAATAAGCGCGTTCAGCAGATTGATCGCCTGGATTGTTGACTAAAGTCGTCGATTTTCGTATAGGTACTAAGATTACCTCAACGCATAGCCTAGATAAGACATGCTTGGTAGGTAACCAAGCTATGAGGAGTCCCCTTAAATCGCCTCTTCCTAATTCCTCTGGATAAAGTGCGTTGTAGAAAATTTAGTCGAATCTAAACGAGCAACGGGCGGAGTTAAAAAGGTCCCAGTAATGTGACGCATCATGAAATTAACGCAATTAGTGTGAATATAAGTATGATGATACCGTTATAGCAATGGCTTGTTCCACGACCAATTGCTAAGTTCTGCTCTAATTTAAAACATTCTCAAGCAACATTCATCAACATTCAGCAACATTCTAATTGTTTTGTATGGTTAACTGATAGATACGTGGTTCTTACATACCAAACCGAACTGCACTATGTTCTCGTGGTGGAATACGGCCCCCTCCCTCTCACAGAGTGGAGGCCTGTGCAGCAGTGGGAACATTATAGGTTGATTATGTAGTTCTTATGTGTCTTACAGTCGCACGTATTTTGGCAAGAGTCGTTAATCGTTCCTCTCCTTTCCTTAACTTCTCTCTCTGTCAGACTTTAAATGCTGAGTAGGTATCCTACCTACACGATTTAATAACGTTTAAAGATTGTGAAATCCGTTCCGACCCGATGCGACGCAAGCCGTTTGGTGGAAATCAACCTTTAGTCGCCATCTTGGCAGTCACCCCCTTTCTAACCATATCACCTATCATGACATATTCGGGAAAATTAAATTACCTCTCCTGCGTACCAAAAGTCCTTTACATAGCCAGAACAACCTACGGGATTCTCAGAATGAATCAGAACGTCATATAACCTCAAGCAATCAACAGGAAAGGGGTCATTGCAATTGCGGTGTTGGGCCAAGTTGGTCGTGTATCTTCAAATTATGACCACTGACGGGTTCAGTGACGAAACCGCTTAAGGTTTGTGTACCAAAGAACTAATGGTCATTAGACTGTCAGCTTTGTAGTTTGTTGAGGTCAGTGTTTCTGTGAAGATTTTTACCAACGTTAAAAAAGGTTTTTGAAACACACTTTCCCGTCTAAAAATATTTTTTCAACACACTTGCTCGTAAAGTGGCTCTTATTGAACCGCTTTTAGGTCCATAATGGAGTGTATTACGAACGCGTGCTTTTTCTTTACTTTAATCCACATGTTCTGTAATACCACAGATAACTATTTACTAGTCGGAGACGCGCGCTTTTTTAATCTCATCAAACCCTGCGTTCCGAATTGGGAAATAATCGATGTGTTCCGAATTGGGAAATAACCGAATTTGCGTGAGCGCGATAACGATAACGATGTCCCGTGAATCGTCATAGATGACGTCATGACATTCGCCATCTTGCGATAATGCCGACCATGCCCTAGAATAATATCACCGTGAGCGCTGTCAAAAATGACAGTGTGTGTATGAGGTTGTGTCAGTGTTTTGAGTTGCATCATCTTTAAATTAAACTAACGTGGCATTTTTGAAATTGTGCTTCTGGCTGACAGTCGCCACCTAACCAAAGAAGAAGAACTGAAGAAGAAATGTGGTGTTTATACAAAGAAATACTGTAATAATATCTTTTTTACATTGTGTAAGCACTGTCATGTGAGCGCGTTCACGAGTGTTCCGAATTGTTGCCAGCTCTCAGCAGTCATAATAGTAATATCTAAATCGGAACGCATGTGAGATGATGCATGGACGTAATATTACGTCCATGGAGATGATGTGAGCTAATTCGGAAAGCGCCCAAAGAGACTTCATGCCGAAAGAAAAAAATCGTGGGCTATATTTCAATTTTTTTTTAAATAGTCTGTATTGCCTTGGTCGCAAAATGAACTCGCAGGGGACCACAGACAATTTAAGGTGAATGCGCAGTGGTAGACCGCGAAATTCTTAGGTTTTTTGCAATTTTTAGGTTTGTGTTTATTATATTTTTTCTATAGGCTGTTTAGGCGTTTTGTCTGTGCCATAGATTAATATATTTAAAATGAGTCAATGTTGCGCGCGCATCGCTAGTGCTGGCTAGCACGGCGCGCGGGAAAACAAAACCAGCGCGCCATTTTCCATACAAGTTAATATTTAACAATACAAGTCTGTTTTTTTTCCTCGCAAGTGTGTTGAAAAACGTCGTATGAAACGCGTGTGCATTAATCAATATACACTCGGCTTTCTTATCGCTCTCGCCTGCGGCTCGCGCGATAATGTCGCCTCGTGCATAATGATCAACTTAGCACACATGTATCATAATGTACTATTATTCACTGTGCTAACGATGTTATATGATTATTTATTAAGGTTGTCAGTAAAAGATCTTTCCGACCGCTCTTTGTGTCCCTTATGTAGAATTTGAGTTTTTGAAAAACATTTTTTGCCTCAAAATTTACGAACTGCCGTTTCAAAAATATTTTTATTGCAGTGTGCTATTGAAATCCAATACTTAAAATTATATTGTTAACTTACCTATTTCTCGGAGTGTTTTGGTTAATCTTTTCAATCTAATCTGAAGAGAACAAAAATCTCAGTGAAAAAGTAAATCATGTTGTGAGTCAAACTAGGTGAGTATAACTTTTTTTTAATAATTTTTATTTACTAGCTTCCGCCCGCGGCTTCGCCCGCGTGGTATGTCGATAATAACTATCCTATGTCCTTCCCTGGGATGCAATCTATCTCTCTGCCTAATTTTATCGAAATCTTGGTTTAGGCGTGAAAAGGTAACATACAGACAGACAGAGTTACTTTCGAATTTATAATATTAGTATGGATTTTACCAAAAATAATACACGGATTACACGTAAATATAGGTCAGAACTAAGGAGTATAATAACATGGGAGCATCTGTAGCCGAACTAGGGCGAGTCCAGTGTGTGATAAGCCCATAAGCAAATTAAGCAATTGCTTAGGGCATCACGTCTCGGGGGGCACCATAAGGCGGAAACAGCACCGACACAGTATTTGCTA
Source organism: Oligia fasciuncula (assembly GCA_963082905.1). Taxonomy (NCBI): domain Eukaryota; kingdom Metazoa; phylum Arthropoda; class Insecta; order Lepidoptera; family Noctuidae; genus Oligia; species Oligia fasciuncula. The sequence goes on along the minus strand of OY720414.1, from coordinate 4,684,611 downwards.
GCACATGAAAGGCAAGGCTGTTTATCAGCAAGATATTACAAGACCCAAAAGTCACTCTAGCTAGAGATGTGCGCCAATATTTACAAATCGCTCGTCGTTGTTTTGAAAAAATACGAGGCGACTAGTGGATAGGAGGGCCTACAGGCGTGGATTGCTTAGGGCATCAAGTAGTCTTAATCCGGCATTGCCTGTATCCGGAGATACACCGCCAGACCCCTCAAAATAGACAATAATACATTCATTGTCATCACGACGTCACCCACCACGGGCCACGTACCCACCCAACTCTACCACCTTCCGGTCCGGTCTCCCGGACTGAAAGATGGTAGTCCGTGGTGGTGGTGGTGGTAGGTGGTGGTGGTGTCCGGGGTCTTCCGGTTTTCGGTTTCGTTTAACTTAGGCCACTCTTCTCATGTGCCAATCCCGACGCTCCTGAGCCTCATCTAGCGGGGTAATTCCGTTACACACTATCAGTAGCAATGGCTTTCATTTTGACAGTTCAACAACATTCATTGCGTTATTCAAGTTGTTGAGCGGACAATTTTTTCGAACATATGAAGCAATGGATTAGCAATATCCTTCAAAATGGTTCAGTCTGAGATTGGTGGTGTGTTACGCAACCATGGTGCTGGCTCTACCCGATATTTGTGAAGAAACACGTGTTACTTTTCAACCAATAACGGCCGAGACAGCCAATCGACCTTGGGAATTCTAAATATTGATGAACAAATAAAGCTATGGTAAAAAGTTTAGTTCCAACGCTATACTAGCTTCTGTCCGCGTCTTCGTCCGCGTGAAGTTTCTTGTAACCCCGACCCACCACGTCGCACGTTTCGCTTAGCGGTTTTTCTTTCTTTTTTCGGCTCCTAAAAGTCCTAGCGAGATGTTAAATAGCCTATAACATCCCTCAAGAGTTGGGCTATTAAATCACACTAATATTATAAAGGCAAAATTTTGTGAGTGTGTGTGTGTGTTTATATGTTTGTTACTTCTTCACGCTCAAACGGTTGGACCAATTTTGATAAAATTTTGTATGAAGGTAGCTGACACCCTGGATTAACATATAGGCTACTTTTTATCTCGATATTCCTACGGGATCGACATTTACGCGGGTAAAACCGCGGGGCGCAGCTATTAAAAAAATATTTTTTCAAATCCGACAGGTAGTTCTAGAGATTAGCGCGTCCAAACAAACTCATCAGCTTTTATATCCCATAACATATTTTTTTTACTATTTAACACGTTTTCTGTAAGAACCAGTTGGTTACCTTAGTCCGGTTTTCTACAGTGGAAACTTGTCTTCAACATAATTTGAATTGAGGATCTTGGGTTCGACATTTCATCAGGAAGTACCTACATTCCCTCTTCCTCGGTTCTTTATTATGAGTATACATAGACTGTGTCTTACGACTTCCACGCGAACGATGTCGCAGGCAAAAGCTAATTGTAAATATTGATGAACAATTATAGGTAGGTGTGATAAAAAGTTTAGTTAACATGTGTTTTATACGGATACCTATACCACAGTATAAAGATCATATACCTTGTATTTCAGACCAAAGGTCGTTAGTATCGATTCGGAGACGCTTTGCGTACGAAGTCGCGAACAATCCGTTAAAGACGCGCTTACCTCTGACCGGGTAGTCGAACTATTCAGTTAGTAACTTGTCGACCTAAGACTTGTATACAACAGTTGTGACTTGTGTGTAACAGTGCTTGGATTTCAGGGTAATGTTTTCGACCATAATAATTATGGTGAATTTTTTCGATGGAGGTCAAAAATATATTATATTTTTGACCTCCATCGAAAAAATTCCAAATGTAACATTCCTCTCCCAGCTAACTTCCATTCCCTCCTATCCCACTTCTCTCCCAATATTATTCATGATTTAACAACTTTTTTAGAGGAATATGATATTAGAATGTAATTGCTACTGACATCTTTAAATCTACCACAAAGTGCAAAGTCTACGTCCGTCTAAACGTGACAATTGATGTGCTATTTCCTTATGGCAGATGGTAAAGGTAAGGTGTTCAATAATTAATTTTTAACCACGACATAAACCCTTGTACCTAATTATTGAATGAACATTATTATAGCTTTCAATCCAAGTAAATGACAACGCAAAAGTAATTATATAGGGTGACTGGTAATTAGTGACCGATACTTAAACACGTGATTTTACTCATCATTATGAACAACTTTTACTATGGGACCAAACCTGAAATCGTGAAAAAAAACCAGCTGTTCTATACATTTTGACGAGTTAGAAATGTAGGGAACAGCTGATTTTTTTTCGCGATTTCAGGTTTGTTCCCATAGTAAAAGTTGTTCATAATGATGAGTAAAATCACGTGTTTAAGTATCGGTCACTAATTACCAGTCACCCTATATTATTGTAGGTAAGATTACGATTAAATTTCAAGTTATTTATATCTAGGTTTCTTTACGAACTTAATATTTTCTCAGCGAACCTGCTAGAAGCGCCGATGGTGAATCACTCTAGAACTCGGTGGCGTAAAAAAACAAAACTTTTCTGAATCTCATCGTCATCATTTCAGCCGAAAGACGTCAACTTTACTGCTGGACATAGGCCTCCCCCAAGCACCTCCACTTCGACCGGTTCTTTGCTTCTAACATCGAATGGGTTCCTGCGGCTTTCTGAAGCTACTGCACGTAAATTTTGTTTCTTCTATATTGGAACCAGAATTTTTATCTCGGTTTCTTTCCGACTAGGGTGAGTTGAAAGCACGCTAAGTTGTTTTAAGTGATAGAAGATAGTGTTTTTTTAGGGTTCCGTACCAAAATGGTAAAAATATATATATATTTATTATGGTGCGACTCAGTCTGTCTGTCTGTCTGTATATCCGTCTGTCACAGCTGGATATTTCAAGACCTACTTGCTATCAACTTGAAATTTAGAATAGTTTTAGATGACGTTTGCCCTACTATCTTGCAAGAAATTAAAAAAAAAAATTTTTTTTTGCAACAGGGACTGAAAGGGGTTCTGAAAAATTCGAAGTGGGGCTACTAGGGCATGTGGGGTATCATATGAAAGAGCGCAGTTTGCACGTTCTCAAACACATTCCTTTTTTAGATATCGATCTTCACAAATAGCCAGTATCAAAAATCGGCAATTCCATAGGTAAAGGACCTTTAATTATAATCTGATTAAAATATCTACATACCTATAAACTTATATTTTTTCTAGAAAATTATTTTCATTGCTAGTTGAAGGTTTAAGAAACTTGACACGTGTCAAATGTCAGCTGCTACATTCCCGCGCTAACTGGCTGTCAGTTGAAGTAGGCTAATAGAATTATTGTCCGGTCAATTTATGTAGATAATGCACTGACCTTCGTACTTCTTTTTTTATTGATGGGTCAAGGCTTAGATATACTTTAAAACGCTTTTAAGGGTCAAGGTCTGGTTTACTTGAGATTTAAGAATTGGAAAGGGATATTTATCTGCCAGATCAAAGATTTTTAGTTTCTGTAACTTTCGGGGTTATCATTTGAAGGAGAAATACATTTAAGAACTACTGTTAATTAACCTTTTGACCGCCACACGTCATAAAATTAAAAACGTGCCCTCGGCGTCAAAGTCTGTCATGTAGTCGAACCGTGGCGTGCTGGGTACATTATGGTTTGTCATCTATACATGACTATGGCGGTCATTCTCTCTGTTCTGTTAGTTTTTTTTTTTTTCATCGTCTGGCAGTTTGAGTTATTTATGTGGCCTACCCAAATGTCCTTTCTTTGGTATTGTACGTCGAATCGTCTTGAGTTGAGCTGCACGATTTTTGACAAATGCGTGCACTGACTGGACAGGTCCTCTCAATCTGTGTGGTTCTTTCCTCAAAAGACCACCTCAGACATCGATCTACATGGTCTTCATATAACCTGACCAAGATTATGTCTGGACTTTAAAAGAGACTGTGACCTCTGAGTTTGTTTCGGCCTTTCTTCTCAGAGTAGTCAGATAGGAAACGCCGACTTCATCTAGTTTAAAAAAAAAACATGATTGACGTGTAAAAGTGTTTGTAAAAACCTACTTACAAAAAAAAAAAAAAAACATTTCATTTCATAAGGTTAAGTATATTCAATTTTTTTTTTCAATTCAACATAACGTAACATCACGCCTGTATTCCTCAAACGGTTAGACATAGGTGCACCTATAGTTAAACCCACATTTCGCCAGTTATGTGTAAGAGAGCAGTGGTGGCCAAGTGGTAACGGCCGCGACTTACGAGTTGTAGGTCGTAGGTTCGAACCCAGACAGGCGCTTTACTTTGTGTAAATTATTTCATCACCACTGCTCTCAAAAAACGGTGAAGAAAAACATCGTGAGGAAACCGGCATGTCCTAGAACCAAAAAATTCGAAGACATGTGACATCTACCAACCCGCACTGGGCCCGCGTGGTGGATTACGGCCCACTCCCTCTCACCGAGAGGAGGCCTGTGTCCCAGCAGTGGGAACATTATAGGCTGATTATTTTATTTATTTAGGTACTCCAACGATTATGGTTATGGTTATTATGGTTATGTGTAAGTCCCACGGAACAGGGGACGAGCCTATTGCCATCAACCGAGCACAAATCCAGACTATCACACTAATATTCTAAAGGCGAAAGTTTATGAGTGTGTTTGTTACTTCTTCACGCACAAACGGCTGAAGGGATTTGGATGAAATTTAGCAAATAAATAGTTTATAACCAGGATTAACACATAGGATACTTTTTATCCCGATATTCCCACGGGATCGAAATTTATGCGGGTGAAACCGCGGGGAGCTGCTAGTATATATAGGTAATATATTTTGTATACCTACTAGGTCTAGATGGCTCGGTGTCTTTAATTCCTTTTCCTAATATAGTAATTGAGTCCAGTTCTGGCCTTGGCCTAGTTCTCAAAACATGGAATTTAATACATGCTTCTAGAACCTATTATAATAGTCTAGATGCTTCGTCATATCTAGGTACTACTAGCTTAAGCCCGCGACTTCGTCCGCGTGAAATTTTTTGTTCCTTCGACCCACCCCGTCGCACCGCATCGCCTGCCTGCACTATTACCTACTTCGTTTTCGATTAGCGAAAACTTCTGACTTTCTTTTCTTTTTGCTGAACTCCTAAGGGTTCTAACGTGATATTTACTAGCCTTAGCCTTCCTCAAGAATTGGGCTATCAAATGCAAAAGGATTTTTTCGCCATTATAATATTAGTGTGTTATATGTTTACCTACCACAAATAAACGTATTTTCTTTCTTTCTTTACTTAAAATCTGTATTTCGATATCCAAACTAAGCTTGTAGGCTATGACCTATACAATGCGTAACATAATGAACGCAAGACCTCATACACCCCAATTAGAGTATTGAGTTAAAAGCATAATACAATGATCAAAACAATTTTTTTTTAAAGTTAACTATTTTTATTAAGTAAATTGTGTTGACCCTATCATTACTTTATGCATTCAAAATTGAGTCTTATTGCCTTGACATAAGATTTAATTTTCTTTGGCTCAATCGGCGATCAGTATGGCAAAATACATAATTTAAAAAAAATACCTATCTTAAATGTTACCGAAATTGATTCAGTAATCAATTATGAACGAACTACTTTCAGGACTTGCGTTTATTCTGTTACACCTTGTATAGGGTGACTGGTAATTACTTAATTAGTGACCGATACTTAAACACGTGATTTTACTCATCATTATGAACAACTTTTACTATGGGACAAAACCTGAAATCGTGAAAAAAAAACAGCTGTTCCCTACATTTATGTTCGTCTAACTCGTCAAAATGTAGAGAACAGCTGTTTTTTTTTTCACGATTTCACCCTATATATAGTTCGCAATCCGCGCGGAACTAGTTGGCCACGCCTTAGGTATGTCAGCGGTGGGACGGAGGGACGGAGGCGCTTGCTGTCATTAATCTCATGTGCGTTGCGAACGCTAGGCAACCCGCCGCCACACCCCCGTCCCCACCTAAGGCGCGGCCAACTAGTTCCGCGCGGACTATAATAACCTCTACCCGCTCACAATGTGACCGCGCCCCTATTTGCGTTAATTACACAATCTTTCTCGGTATTGTTTATAGTTTACGAAGAAACATTTAATGATAATGTTATCTTAAAAGAATGCAAATGAAAACATCTTTATTTTTACAATAAAGTAAGTCGTGTGTGCTTTTAATCGTGTTTTTTAACGTAAGTTGGTAATAATGTTGTCAGTTAAAAACTAATAGGAAATTAGTGCTAAAGTCTGTAGGTACATACAATAACAGAGACACACTTACAATTTTGTTAAAAAAAAGGTTGAAAATGTCATTAATTACAAAAACGCGACGCATAATTTTATAAAAAAGTTTTAAAATTGAAGGTAGGTAGTCTGTAAATAAATTTTGATTGTTAACCGCCTTGTCAGTGGAGAATACGATTTGCGTCTTTGATATTAAATTATAGACTGAAAGTAGTTTATAATATCACTTCTGGTACCTAGAAAACCCTTGTTATTGTACTTAGTTTTTATGGTTTAGTTTAAATAGCATGGTATGTAAAGATTATTATTTATTTTATGAGTATTCCGTGGAAAATTTTGTTGGTTATTTAAAATGTATATTGCAGCTGGATGAGAGTTACCGAAAATCGAGTTGAATGGCGTGCAATAGGAGAGGCCTATGTCCAGCAGTGGACTGCTATAGACTGAACATGATGATGATCACGATATTACATTTGACGTATCTTTTTCCTACAAAATGTTGTGTCACTGTTTGTTTTGCATAATCACAGTAATATTATAAAGGCGAAAGTTTGTGAGTGTGTGTGTGTTTATATGTTTGTTACTTTTTCACGCTCAAACGGCTGGACCAATTTTGATATAATTTTGTATGGAGGTAGCTGACACCCTGGATTAACATATAGGCTACTTTTATCCCGATATTCCCAGGGGATCGACATTTACGCGGGTAAAAACCGCGGGGCGAAGCTAGTGCAAAATAAAAATGCTTTTTAAAGTAAAGTTATCAATGTATTGAACAACTTAGAGATATCTAGTGGTTAATACTGGTTTTTAGTTAGTAACGATTTAATATGTTTCGTAGAATGTGAATAGTTAACTAGCTTACCGATAAGTCCTCATCATAGTTAATTTGTGGAAAATGTTGTGGTTATTATATTGATTTTGTTTTATACACACTTTTTATCCCGATATTCCCACGGGGTCGACACTTACGCGGGTGAAACCGCGGGGCGCAGCTAGTAAATAAAATAAAAAATAACCCCTGATTTCTTTTCTTGCAGATTCTCTCATCACAAGCAAATAAAAACACAGTGTAGTGCAAAATAAGTTCAGTGTTAAAAAAAAAACTGTCAAAATGAAGCTAACATTATTGCTAAGTGTTATGTTAATGACATTGACAACTGTGCTAAGCTCTACATACTTCTTCGGTGAGCAAACCAAGGACACAAGGATAGTGTTTCGTGATAAATTGAAATATGAAGCCATTCCTTTGAAGAAACGGGTCAAGACCTTTACTTATACTGGAACGGTCCCAATTAAGGTAATCATCGTCATAATGTACAGATGTTGCATTTCACGATCAAACTAATTTATACCGTATCACAATGACATAATAGTTAGTCTACGTAAGCACGGGCGTTCCCTGCCGGGTCAGCGGGATTGTCCGAAAAGGTTACCGCTGGCCCGGAACATAAAGGGCTAAGGAAGGAACACGGGTGGGTTTTAGTCAGTAAGAGTCTGACACTCCCTTCCGCTCCACTCAGAGCGGGAGACTTTAAGATTTTCCATTCAGACACCTTCTTTTTCAATTTCCAGGCAATCAGCTGCTACGACTTCCAGAACAGCGAGGCTTCCGTGAACATCACATCGGGCGGTATTGGATACAAGAACGTTGATCTACGGCTGAAGAGTCAACGGAGTTACAGACTGGATTACGCCATAGAAATTTATGCGTAGGACAGGATATGTGGATGATGAAGTATTGGGAGTTTTGGCGTCATTTGGGAGAGGCGTAAGGTCTATGTCAAGCAATGGAAGGTGAGAGGCTGACAGATTGAATGGGAAATGTTGAGACTATAACTACCAATGAAAAACTAATGACAACTTTTTAAAACGATAACTATAGACAGCATAATGTGTGTGCACTATAGTAATTTTTGTAAATATGTAGAATTAGAGGCATAATGTAATTTATTTGCAAACATCTTGCAGCGGGGTCATTGCGTAACACACTCAGTAGCAATGGCTTTCATTTTGACAGTTCAACAACACTCATTGAGTTATTTACGTTGTTAAGCAGATAATTTTTTCGAACATGTGAAGCAATGGATTTGCAATATCCTTCAAAATCGATGTGATGTGGTTTATTTTTCTGTCAGATTTTGTGAATCTTCAAAATTGTTAGTCTGATAACATGATAATATAGGCCTAGCCAAAGCGTTGAGGTTACATTGAGATTTGCAAATTATACATTTGGACTCGAGAGACTTTTCAAAGCCCAAAGAACCAAATGTAAGAAAAAAGCCGTTCGGTCAATTTGGCTGAAATTTTGGTGCAATATAACCTGTATTATGGTGATTGAAAGTTTATATGGGCGCAAAACAATATGGTTAGTTGTAGAGAAAAAAGTTAAAGGTGTCGATGCACAAGGCGTTTGTCGAGCTTGACCGAAGGGCTTTTTTCTAACATTTTGTGCGTTGTTCTTTCTGCCTTATATCTCTATTTTTTTTAAATAAATCAACGCTGTTAAATTATAATTAAATAAATATTTTAATTAATGTTGAATATAAAGTTTTTTTTAAATACAATGAACACCTAAAAGAAATTACAATTTCAATAATTCCTTGGGGTTTTCTTTTCAATTTCCTTGCCAAGCACATTCTAAAATGCACCAACAATAAAGATAAAAAGCAGTGGCGGCCCAGTGGTAAAAGGCATGACTTAAGAGTTGTTGGGCGTAGGTTCGAACCCAGACAGGCGCTTTACTTTGTGTAAATTATTTCATCACCACTGCTCCCAAAACGGTGAAGAAAACATCGTGAGGACGGCATGTCCCAGAACCAAAAATTTAAAGACGTAACATCTATACCAACCCGCACTGGACCCGCGTGGTAGATTACGGCCCACTCCCTCTCACAGAGAGGAAGCCTGTGTCTGTGTCCCAGCAGTGGGAACATTATAGGCTGCTTATGCTGAATCAAGATATATAAATGAAACACAAAATAAATATGGATAATCATATTATATTTTCTTAAAATATAAACATTAAAAAATAACACATTTCTCTTACACGATACATACACGCCGTACGAAGACTTTGGTTAAAGCGACTATTCATAACGCAAGACAAGAATGCAAAAAATCGAGGCAAGAATACTATAGGATTTAAAAAAAAAACAGAAACTGGGGCAATAATGCCAGAACTTGGTACCAACACGCCAGAAAGTGGGACGAGAATGCCAGAAACTGGGACGAGAATGCCAGAAAGTGGGACGAGAATACCAGAAACTGGGACAAGAATGCCAGTAACTGGGATGAGAATGCCAAAAACTGTCTGCTGTCTGTATGCTGTCATTCGTGGACCTTTGACAGTCGCCGTCCCCAACGTAGTTGGGAAAAGGCTAGGCAGATGATGACATTGGCACTTGACCAGATCATCATCTGCATCATCTGCCTAGCCTTTTCCCAACCATGGTGGGGTCGGCTGCCAGTCTAACCGGATGCAGCTAAATACCAGTATTTTACATGAAGCGACTGCCTATTCTGACCTCCACAACCCAGTTACCGGGTAATACGATATCCCTTGGTAAGATTGGTTGTCAGACTTTCGGGCTCCTGACAACCCGTAACTACTGTCAAAGATCCACGAATGACAGCCGGGACCAACTGGTATTCAGCTGCATCCGGTTAGACTGGAAGCCGAACCCAACATTGGGAAAAGGCTAGGCAGATGATTATTATTATTTACCATTTCGTAGAGAAAGACCGCGAGTTAATAATATCTTGCATAATCTTGTCTTGCTTAAAAAATCGCTCTAAATTATTTAGTTGCATAGCCAAAACAAGTGATTTAGGTAAACTTAACACCGAATAGAATGATTTATATAAATTTAATCATTAAAAAAAAGTTGTTGACAAAAATTATCAGTACCATTGCATGTTTTTTTTTAATACTTAATCATAAGTAATGTGTTTTTGAAGATATCTTTATATTATTTTATATGCTGACTTTGAGGTTATTAAACACATAAAGACCTCGGAAAAAACCCGTGAAGTGTGAGCTGGACTCACACTATCAGGGATTCCGTATCAATTAATAAAATTGAGACAGGAATTATCTTAAAACGGTCCGTTATTTTCTACGGAACCCTAAAAAAGAGCAAGAATAATACAAATGGGCCTGCATAAAAAGCATTACAAAGTAACAAAAATAATTTGGTCCACGTTTTACGTTTAGCAGAAAAACATTAACCTAAATGATACAATAATAAAATCATAATAATATTTGCACCGTACATAAAAAATAACGAGTAATATTTTGACTTCACTAATCTAAGATCAGTGTTGCAGATTTATTATTATTAACTAACGATTATGTGTTGCTCGAGTGATAAAGTAAATAATCTTCTCATTTTTAAAGTAGGTCAAATACTTGGAAACTGTCTATAATATGTAAAGGTGCTTAGACGTCCTTGAACGTACGAGTTTCACCATCTCCCTTAGCGAACGGGTAGTAGTTGCTTCAATTTTATTGTATCCACATGCAAAAACCTTGCATTGTGTAATGGGGCTTTATTTACAAATACAATTTAAATTAGAATTTTAGTTAAACAAATCAATTTATTGTTCGTGTTCTCCAAGTTTCCACCAGTGTCAAGGTTCTGCTTTGTAAACGCTAAACCACTATAGTCGGACTTTTAATTAGCTGCAGTAAAATGACACTTCATAATAACTCATTTCGGACTGAGTTTAGAGATATGCATGTCAAATGAGTTTCGTTTGTTACACTATTCTGTACTAGAAAAACATGATTTGGTTGATGGCCGCGAAAAAACAAAAAGACGCCAATTTCAGTCATTTAAGTAACACATAAGCAGTCATTTTGCTGCAGCTAATTAAAAGTGTAATCATAGTATGTTACCACCTTCATAAAAACTTCTTATGTCAATTGCATGAGCCATATTTTTTTACTGATTCAATTAAAATACAGTCTAACTAAAATGCACAGATAACAATAAAATGCTATAAATTAATTACTGAGATATGTATACCAACTAAATGTATTTAGATAATTCGAAATATCTATATTTCTAGATCGATTTACTCCAAAGATTTAATCGTTAGATACTACCGCGTCAAACGACGTTTTAAAACCACACAATGAAGTAGTGACTTGACCTAATTTTCATGGAAACGCTATCTATAATGTGTAAGCTCACTCTTCTCAGTATGGACAATTTTGCGCGTGAAGTACGGTCACGGCAAATCTAGCGATTTAAATCTTTGATCAGAAAATCTGCTGGTAAATCTTTTGATAGCTGTTGTAATTGGTTACCTGACGACCAATCATACAAGTTGACAACAGAATAAATTAATGAGCTTCGAGAAAACGGTACCATATTTCTATTTAACAGATACTTGCATGTAAAATAAATCCAATACTTGACAGTCGCGGTCACAAAACATGCGAGTGGGATGGTGAATCGTGTCATCTCGCTTCGCGTTTTATGACCAGGATACCTCGAACTTTCGCGTATAATATAACATTTCAGTTGGCCTCGTTCAAATAAGCTACATTTTCTAATATAGAAACAGACTGGAATTGATACACAAACATCTTTAATTCAGCGTCTAAACGGTGTGACATTTAGCCCATGTACGTACAGACGTCAAAATTACGCGGCGGGATTTTATCGCGCACTGGTTTTTTAACTCTCGGTGTTTAGCCGAGAATTGAGAATCCAATAGATCGCAATCCAGCGTGTCAAGAAAGCACTCTGTTGGATTTTCATCTCTTAGCGCTAAGAAGCGCTTTGAAAATCCAGTGCGCTAAAAAAAATCGCCGCGTGACAAAATCGCCCGTGCACACCTGGGCTTAATCGACAGATTAACCTGCAATTCTCAAACAATACTTAACTTTAGGAAGCCTTCCGTTTCCACAACACACCTTAAAGTGAAAGAGACAAAACTTAAATGCAACTTAAAAATAAGTTGTTTTTTTTAAATTCTGTTTAAATATGTATGATATTGATAAGCTATAATATGAATGAACGATTATCGTTACTACGAAATTCTATTTTAAACCATTCTGTCTGAGAAAAAAAAAAACTATATTTCTGTATAATATAACTACAGTTGTTGCATTTCAAGAGCGCGTGCCAATGCAATTTAAACCTTATGTCAATGACATCAGCTCGTGATTTGCAACGGGTCTGCTCACCCGTCACCGTTCATACAATTTGAACTAATGACTCATCTCGTTATTCTAAACGCTTGAATAATAATAATTATAAACAAAAATAAAAAAATATTAATGTAGGATTGAATCGACGATTTTGTAGGATGCTGATCGGATTTGCTGGACCCTCTTCTGCCTTGCCTATGCCTTATTACGTTTGGTTTCCAGTCTAACAGGATGCATCTGAATACCAGTATCTTACACTAGCTCCGCCCGGCTTCGCCCGCGAGGTATGTCGATAAAAACAATCCTATGTCTTTCCCCGGGATGCAATGTATCTCTCTGCCAAATTTTATCGAAATCCGTTCAGTGGTTTAGACGTGAAAAGGTAACATACAGACAGTTACTTTCGAATCACATTAATATTATAAAGGCGAAAGTTTGTGAGTGTGTGTGTTTATATGTTTGTTATTTCTTCACGCTCAAACGACTGGACCAATTTTGATAAAATTTTGTATGGAGGTAGCTGACACCCTGGATTAACATATAGATTACTTGTATGCCGATATTCGCACGGGATCGACATTTACACAGGTGAAACCGCGGGGCGCAGCTAGTTTATAATATTAGTATGGACTATGGTTGAAGCGACTCCCTATCTGACCTCCACAACCCAATTACTAGCCCTGCGTTCCGAGATGGGAAATAATCGATGTGAGCGTGCTTAAAAACCCGTACCGAATTAGCGTGAGCGCGATAACGACGTTCCGTGAATCGTCATAGATGACGTCATGACATGCGCCATCTTGCGATAACGCCGACCATGCCCTAGAATAATATCACCGTGAGCGCTGTCAAAAATGACAGTGTGTGTGTGAGGATGTGTCAGTGTGTGTTTTGTTTTGATTTGCATCTTATCATAAAATTAAACTAACGTGGCATTTTCGAAATTGTGCTTCTGGCTGATAGTCGCCACCTAACCAAAGAAGAAGAAATGTGGTGTTTATACAAAGAAATACTGTAATAATATCGTTTTTACATTGAGTAAGCACTGTGAGCGCGCTCACGGGCGTTCCCAATTGTTGACAGCTCTCAGCTGTCATAATCGTGATATCTAAATCGGAACGAATGTGAGATGATGTGAGCGCTGTGAGCGATTATAGCTAATTCGGAAAGCGCCCTAGGTAACACGATATCCCTTGGCAAAACTGGGTGTCCAGCTATCAGGCTTCCGACTACCCCCACAACGACTGTCAAACATACAAAAAAAACGATCAAACTATGGATTCTGTTAAGCAATCGTGCACCTACAACATACTATCCGAATATCCGTCAATATCCCACAATATCCGTCCAACCCTTCAGTTCATTAAATCTCATGGAATATTCAGTGTATAGTATAATATAACATACATAATATCTATTTATTGGCATTCCTTGAGCACTTGTAGAGATTTCCTGAATAATTCCTGCTGAGAGCGCGCGTGTTTGATCTCTAGCTCGGCTAAGTCCAACAGACTTGAAACAAAAAGAAATAAATTATTATTGACACTATGAATGGATTGGTGATTACAATATAATTGTAACAATACAATGAGGCTTTTTTTGCGGATGGGAAATCATCAAATGACCCCCCTCCCGCTCTAGGTGGAGCGGAAGGGAGTGTCAGACTCTTACTGACTAAAACCCACCCGTGTTCCTTCCTTAGCCCTTTATGTTCCGGGCCAGCGGTAACCCTTTCGGACAATCCCGCTGACCCGGCAGAGGCTTACGTATGCTTATGTTCAGAAGGTATCGTTGTAATGGGATTCTTGGGGAACAAAAGTTACACTAATCTGCATTCGCAACTTACTTGCCAAAAATGTAAACAAATATGAGTTTATGGAAAAGTAACTTTAATTCCTACACAATAAAGTGCAGTTTACGCTACACCTTCAAGCATTTTTATTACTTTTCAATAGTGCTAGTCACTCCGAAATCAACTTAATTCCCATTAAAATATTTGTTAAACTTGAAATAACATAATTTTGAATAGACTACATTGTTTTGGGAACATGGTTTTGAGTTGTCACACACAAACTGTATGAAATATTGTCAGCAATGTTTCCTCGTTGAATACTGAATGAAGGATTCAAAGCTTCCAATTTAACTACATAAAACATTTTTTACGAGGGTTTTTTTTAACCTTTTGAACGCCATTGTCACATATACGTAACAAGCAAGCGCGTGCCCTGTACGCCAGCGACACAAATATGTGACAAAAAATGCGGTGCACTTTATCACGAAATAAACAATTAAATCATTACTTTTTTGTTTTTGTTTGTATATATTTAAAATTGTGGCTTGGCGTGGAGGGCACGCGCGTGCGTTTATGCTCTGGCGTTCAAAAGGTTAATAATTCTGTCAGTAATAATTGCAAGAACTCAACTTTAAACCATTGAAGTGCTTTAAAAGACCTTCCATAAGTGCTAGTACTGTGGGACAATCACTGTCAGATGGCTTGGCCTAAATTGAATCGTTAAACTGACGTCATGGTACGAATTAGAAGAAAACCCGGTCGATTCTGTAAAAATCTCACCATCAAAACTTAGGTGAAGTGAGTTTGTTTTTGCTAGGAATTTTTTTTTTTGAAAACGTTGCCCCACACTAGGAATTTCTCCTGTACCGTGGGTGCGTTTACAAACATTTAATCTCACATAAACAAACAGCCAGACCCGGAACAACTACTTGTAGGTCATACAAATATTTGTTCCGTGCGGGAATCGAACCCGCGACACGCAGTGCAGCAGTCAATCGCTTAACCACTGCGCCAACCGTGCCGTCAATTGACACTATTGACAGCTCACTCCACGCTCACTTCACCTAAGTTTTCATGGTGAGATTTTTACAGAATAACAACGCAGTTCAGTTTAGGTCCTAAAATGGATGGCTTTAAGGGCGCATCCCCCTTTTTTGTATTGAAACGCGATGCGCTGCAGCCCGAACCGGCTGTTATGTGCGCTTAGCTTGACTGGACAAACCAAAATACACACGTTCCAAATAAAAATAAATAATAAAGGACACAAATATTACCTCTTCTTAAAAGCCGCAACTCTTCTAGTACGGAAGTCGATGAGTTCTTCCCGCGCGCGCGCTGATAACTGTTCGAATTTCGCGCATGCGTCCGCTTGGGCTTGCTCCGCCTATAATAAAAATATTATAATTTAAATGATATACAGTAAAGTATGTGACACTAGAATGGTACTAGCTTTAGAAGCAACTACGAATAAGGGAGGGCCACCACGAGAAACTTTTGTCTCCGCAACTAATTTGTCTCTCACATCATGACGGGTTTGTATGAAAGTGCGCGCATGTAGCGACGCGACAGTGGAGTTATGACGGTCGAGTTTGGACGCAACTGTCGCCCGTCTATTGGTTGCAATGCAAGTGCGCGCACGGCGACAAAAATGTTGCCGTGTAGCCAGTTGCCACTCAACCGAAAATTTTACAAAAAAGTAGCGTTGCTGTCGCTCCCGTGTGCGCATCTTCCAAATCTCGGCTAGGAGACAGCGACAGACAAAAAGTTGCTGGGCAACTAAGTTGCTCGTGGGCGCCCTCCCTAAGAGTTTTCAAGATTACTTTGCTTGAGAATAGCAAACAGCATTATTACTTCCTATTTATTCCTTAACTAGCTGCTGTCCGCAACTTCGTCCGAGTGAAATCCTAACTAATATTACAAATGCGAAAGTAAGTTTGTTTGTTACCTTTTCACGCCTAAACCACTGAAGAGATCATCCTGAAATTTTGCATATACGTTGTCAGGTGTACAGAAACGGACATAGGGTGCCTTTCATCCCGAAAAAAAGTGCTGTTCCCGAGGAAAACAACAATAACGTTATTATGATAATAGATGGCGATGATAGATAGATTGTTGTTTTCCTCGGGAAAAGCATTTATAATATTAGTCAGGAAGTTAGGATTATCATGGGCGCGTTTACAAAAACTGATCTCTGGACATACATATACACAGACAAACATGCACAAAAGTCACAAACGACTAATCACTACATAGAGAATAAAGACATCATACTACTTAAGTATATTCAATAAACTACATAACATCATTTTCACGCCTTTAGGTAGAAGCTTTGCAGATGGAGCAACTATTGCAGCAACTGGCAAAAAGTTGTTTACATACATCTCGGGCTATTTGGTTGTAGCAACTGGCAACTTTTAAAGGAAATTTAAAAAAAGTTGATAGTTGCCTCAACTAAAGTTGCTCCATCTGCAAAGCGCCTTAATACCCATAAGATTAGGCAGAGGTGTATCTAATAGTACACCCACATTTTGCCTGTTATGTTTAAGGGGGCGAGTCGACAGCCATCAACTTGGCACGAATCCGGACTCCGGGCTGCTACTGAGAAATTCCGGATGGAAAAACCCAATAACACTTTGTCCTACCTGGGAATCGAACCCAGGCCCACGGAAAAAACAACATATTGTCAGGTATTTCCGATGGGTTACCGCTGGCCCGGAACATAAAAGGTTAAGGAAGGAACACGGGTGGGTTTTAGTCAGTAAGAGTCTGACACTCCCTTCCGCTCCACCCAGAGCGGGAGGGGTTATTTGATGATTACACATACGAAAAAAAAAAAGGTATTTCCGATGATAAGACATATCTTGCTCATTTTACTTAATCATATTTCTCTAAAACTGATCCCGGGTTTCTGGAAGCAGAATTCATAAATTCTGTTGTTAAACGTCATGTCAAGTTATAATAAATTATGTTTTTTGATAGACTGAATTATGCCGTACAAGGATCTTTTGGCGCGCGGCTAAAATCGGAACTAACGCCGCCATCTTGGTTATTCAATACATTTCCAAAATGACATTTGGTAACAGAATACATTGGATAACCTTCTGAAAATCGAGGATGATCAGCACCCTAATTGCGCACTATTAATCTAAATCTGAATAATTTTGAAGGATATTGCTAATCCATTGCTACATACGTTCGAAAAACGTGTCCGCTGAACAACGTAAACAACGCAATGTATGTTGTTGAACTGTCAAAATGAGACCCATTGCAACGGGATAATGTGTTACGCAATTAGCCCGCAGATTTTTCCAAGAAACTGTAAAATCTCTTATTTTTAACAAAAACTACATACATAAACATTTAGACACATAAATACGCCACAATACACGAGCACGTTTTTTTCGCGGCGATTTTTCTTCGCACACTGGATTTTCAACTCACTGTTTAGCGCGCCCAGAGTTGAAAATCCAACAGTGTATTTTTGTTGACGCATTGGTATGCGCTCTGTTGGAATTTCAATGCTCGACTCTACACCCAGAGTTGAAAATCCAGTGCGCGATATTTTTACGTCCGTTCGAACGTGGGCTAACTACATACTCAAACAGTACAAAAACGTCAGTTATACACAAATCAAGCGTTTTAAGTGTTTACCTCTTGGACTTCCATAGGCTGCATATTGCACAGAAAGATTACATGTCAAACATTTGTGAAATCGGTACACAGTGGGCCAGCTATGACCATTTCAGCGGGATTGTCCGAAAGGGTTACCGCTGGCCCGGAACATAAAGGGCTAAGGAAGGAACACGGGTGGGTTTTAGTCAGTAAGAGTCTGACACTCCCTTCCGCTCCACCCAAAGCGGGAGGGATCATTTGATGATTACCCATCCTCAAAAAAAAAAAAAGCTATGACCAATAGGGATATAATTTTTTTTTTGTTTAAACTCTATGCAGTAAAAATAAATAGTGCAAACTATAAAAAAAAAATTATTTATAAACGTTTCAAAATAACTACTACATAATTATGGTGTTTCAAAATTAACGCAACATTCTTTAGGAGGTGCTTTAGACCATCGAACTGAACAACTTTCATTATGGGATGAACTCTGAAATCACGAAAAAAAAAATCTGCTATTATGTACAGTCAGCAAAAGAGTTAGGTATGCAGGATCATCGGATATAGTTGAAGTTTAGTAGGAAACCGATGGATGTACTTGAATAAAATTTTATTTTATTAATAGAAAACAAACAGCTCATTTATCAAATTAAATTTCTGTCGACTATCCATCGGTTTATTCGATCCTGCATACCTAACTCTTTTGCTGACTGTACATACCATAGATATAGATACACCTAGATAACGCAAGAGCAACTACTTCGCGTGCCAAAAATCGCACCAGCTTACGATAGAAAATCATAAGCCGCCACTTTCGCGCTCAGTCCTGTGTACTGCTGGCTGGGTAAGCGTGAGCGAGAGCGCGAGCTTTTGACGTCATAGTAGGTAGTCAAAAAATGGCACGCTTGGTTTTCATACAGTTCGTGATACTTGCGTTATCTAGGTCTATCTATATCTGTGGTACATACATTTTGGTCAAGTAGATATTGAACTTTTGCAGCAGATTTTTTTTTTAGTTTAAACAAACAAAAGTCGTCCTAAACGGCTGGACCGACTTTGATAAAATTTTATTTTATGTGTGTGTGGATGGTTTAGATTCACAATTGGACCCGGTAGGTGGCGCTGCGATCGAGTTCTAGGAAACTGGAGAACGTCTGTCCGGTCAGCTAGTTTTGGTAAAAGTATTTCCCGGTTTTATCGTTTGATGTCGTGGCTTTAAACTGAGATTATGTTTGCTTACCGCATGGACATCCTTGTTCTTAGCTCTGGCTTTCTCGAGATTTCTGTTAGCAGCTTCATACGCGGCTAGGCATCTGAAACAAAAGAGATTCATATTAGATTCAGATTGCTCATTTGATCATCATCATTTCAGCCTGCCCCAAGCACCTCCACTTCGACCGGTTCTGTGCTTCTTGCATCCAACGGGTTCCTGCGGCCTTCACAAGGTCGTCGGTCCACCTTGTGGGAGGCCTTCCAACGCTACGTCTTCCGGTACGCGGTCGCCATAGTGCAGGTATTGGCACGACAAGGTAGGGCATAGTTTGGGCGGAGCACCGCCGTGTCCTCGTAGAGGCGATCGGCAGCGGCGGCGACCTCTCGCGCCCGGCCCTGGTGCAAGTCATGGTCCGGGGCGAGAGGGAGTGGGAGGCAGTCACCTCCTTCTGCGAAGCAGTCATGCTAGCGAAGGAGGTGGCGGGACGGCTCAGGGAGAGAGCCTCCCGTCCCAGCCGCCGCGGGAGACGCTCCGGGCGTCGGGAGCCGCGCGACGACTCCCGGCCACCGTAGGCGCGGGCCTGCGGGCGGAGAGTAATGGGCTCACCGTCCGATCAGGAGCAGGCCCGTGCCGGGGGGCGCGTACGTGTTCCACGCGCGCCTCAAAGAGATGTCAGCATCGAGGAGGGGCCCCATAGGGCCGAAGCCTGCCAGGGTCGCGGGTTGTTCGAAAGAGATACCGTGGCCCCTGACACAGGCAACTGAAGGAACACGGGTGGGTTTTAGTCAGTAAGAGTCTGACACTCCCTTCCGCTCCACCCAGAGCGGGGGTCATTTGACGATTTCCCATCCGCAAAAAAAAAGGTAGGGCATAGTTTGCAATGTGGCTCCACAGTCGCACTGTGGCTCGTCGGAGGACCCCCCCACCTGACAAAGTTGTGCCGGCAGCGGTCCACCTGGCTACTTAATCGGTTAAGAGATTCCCAGGACAGCCGTGGCAGTTGATGGCCCGCTGGAAGCCTTCCTGCAGCCGCGTTCATTGCGTCATTTACGTTGTAGAGCAGACGAAGTTTTCAAACCTATGAAGCATTGGATAAGGAATTTCCTTCGAAACCCTCGGATCGTAAATGAAAGTGTTACGCAATTAGGGCAGTACGAACAAAATAGGAATCATCACCACGAAAAGAAGAAGACCAAACTTCTTTGACACATTTTCCTGCCTACCCGCGTAAAGTTATTTTTGTTTTTTTTCGTGTTGTTTATTTTTTTTTTGTCTTATCGTAGTACTATTACTGACCTGAGTCTCCTTACGAGGACAGCTTTAGCCGCGTGCGCATCTCTCATGTAGTAGCGGAGAGTGTCTGCCAACTTCAGGTCCTGGTCTGACGCCATGCGACCCTCGATTTTCTGAAAACAGATAGAAACGTTTACACATCTAAACTATAAAAAGAAATGATTTGACTTTTTTGTATGTTTGTTTGTTACGCTTTCTCGCTAAACGCGGAATCGTAAATAAGCATCTTTAATCACTGACTTCAGAGTATGGATTATAAACCTTCAACCAACACTTATCACTGGGCAGTCGTAGTTTTATCCCTCCTGCCATCGCCACTGGTCTGAGCATGCGTACGTACTTATACGACTAAAGTCCCCGTCACGAGAAGCTATAAATTTTGTAAACACACATTCAGGGGTTCGCAACCTTCGGATTAAATAAAAAAAAAACAGTTTTGTAATGAATTTTATTATTTATAAATAGCCACATAGGGATATAATTATGTTAACACACGCATCTAATATATGTCGTCAGACGATTCCGAGTATTCTGAATCTGCATCTATTCAAAATGGCGGCCCAAATGTTTACGTTCCATGAGTCAGACGCGTTCCAGTACCACAAAACATTAGACGACAGCGCTTTATATCGCTAAAATATAACCCGACCAAATGAAATTGCTCGTTACTTTCGTATTACACGTATGTTACTTTGAGTTGACTGAATTTGGGATTATTTGTCGTTGATTGGATTGTCGCTACGTAACTTAGTAGAAGTTCTTTATTTAATAGGTAACACGGGCTGGTGTTATTTTTTAGTTCTTTATTTACAAAATGTATAGCTTCTAGTGACGGGGACTTTAGATTAATATTAGCACTTACCCTGCACTTGTCAAAGGTTTCGGCAGCTCTGGTGAGGAATCTCTCGGTGGGAGGCTGTTCTCGTGTTGCCAACTGTGTGATGCACGATGATAGTCTGATGTGAGCATCAGCTACCTCTGTAAAAAATAAAGAACATGCCTGTTATATCAATAACACTAAAACATGGTAAGTATAATGCGGTTATAATAAGAAGGCTAACGAGAATTTGTCTCTAAAAACAAAGTCTGTTTTTTTTTTTTTTTTGCTGAATGGGCCCGCCCTTGACCTCGATCTCGCCTGTTGGAAAGCGATGGATGAGGTCTATGATGGAACGAGCGTGCCCAGAAGATGCCTAAGGCCCTGTAACGCTTGACATCCGGTGGGAGGGTGGTCGCAAACCAGGCGGGCGTTAGCCCTACCACCGCAAGGGAAGACTTGGCAGTCAGATAAGGTGTTGGCGACTCTCCAGGATGCGCCGAGCGCGACCGTTCAGTTGAGTAACTGGCGGTACAAAGTGCGCTACACGAGGAGGCTTCTTCATGCATCCCAAAAAGACTGTGGCATTGAAGATACGTTTAAAGCGTCAGACAAACATTTGAGAACATCTTTAGTTAAGTGTCGTTTTAGAATTTGTAAGCTATATATATAGCTATATATATAATAACCTTGAGATTGATTAGACAGATAGCAGTGGCTGTTTAATACTATCCTTTTCATAAAAACTAATGTACTATCCTTTCCATCTGGAATAGAGATTAACCTTTTGACCGCCACACGTCAAAAAATCAAAAACGTGCCCTCGGCGTCAAAGTCTGTCATGTAGCCGAACCGTGGCGTGCTGGGGACATTTTGGCTTGTCATCTATACATGACTGTGGTTAAAAGGTTATAACTTCGCCGCCTACCTTTATGCTTGCTAGTCATCCGATCAACCTTAACGACAGCCTCCTTCAGATGCGAGTAGTACTCCTGCAGGAACGTGGTCTCCTGCTCAAAGAAGTCGTTGACATCTCGCACTGTGGCGCCGAGGTAGATCTCGTCTGTTGTTGTTGTCATTGAACGCATCTGTGAAAGGATATTATTAATAGAATAGACAATATTTATTTGCATAGAACTTAGGTTTAAGCCAAGCGCACATGACAGCTGCAGACCGCGATGCATTATCAGCCTATAATGTGCCCACTGCTGGGACACAGGCCTCCTGTTTTCTAGAGGGAATGAGCTGTAATCTACCACGCGGGCCCAGTGCGGGTTGGTAGATGTCACATGTTTTCTAATTGTTGGTGGTTGGTTGGTTTTGAGAGTAGTGGCGATGAAATTATTTACATAAGCGCCTGACTGGGTCTGAACCCACGACCTACAACTCGTAAGTCGGGGCGTTACCACTGGACCACCACTGCTCTAGTGCTCTACAGACCGCGACAAACCGTCCTAATTTTGGTGTACTTCGTGCAATGTGTCATGCAAACCGTCCTACTTTTGCACACTTCGTGCAACTTGTCATGCAAACCGTCCTACTTTTGCACAATTCGTGCAATATGTCGTGCTAATTGTTCTGTAGCGTATAGATTATAATTGAATGTATTTTATGACTCACCAGTCCACCAATAAGGTCCATGCGTCCCTTCGGCTTGGCGCACAGATCCTGTTCGTACTCTAAGAACACGCGGAGATGCGAGTCGTTCCTGAACACAGGGTGCGCCGCCAAGCGTTGTAGGAATACCTCGTGCATTGCCACGGTTTTCTTGAATGTTGCTAGGTATTCGCTGGGGGCGGGAAAATTAAAAATTTGCCGGAAATGTTTACGTGTCGAAATTCTTACAAAATCATAACACTATGGGGGACGCTAAACGAACACAAAAGTTTTACTCTTATTACGTTACTGTACCGTGGCCCATTGTGTGAAAAGACAATGGGCCATCATGGACCACTATGGACTATTTTGCGCTGCTGGAATCTGGAGGAAATATGATAAATACTACTGACTCTTCAAGTTCCTCCTTCATCTTTAAGAATTCTTCCCTTGTCAGAGCGCCTTCGCCCTCGCCGAGACGCTGCAACTTCTCACGGGACGCATCAAAGTCCGGCCTAGGAGGTGCCGGTGGGATCTGGTAACAATAAGAAAACATAACTAACATAACGCCTGTGATAAGTATTAATAGCCTCCCTGACCGTTTTCGGTCACGGTGGCCAATCTCAATGGAGATTAGCCAGGTACGCAGGAGATATTATAGTGCACAAGTGTGTGCGCAAACACAGGTGCACTCTCTGTTCCTTTACTCTCATAGTCCGATGGGACGGCAATCCGACACGACCGGGGAGAGTTCAGGCGCAGGACCAACGGCTTTACGTGCTTTCCGAGGCATGGCGGTATTAAACCGCCAACTCCCAAACTTCGGACTGTTAGTTACTAAGAAATTCAAGACCAACGGGGCAGTGATAAGTAGAAGGGAAGAGACTAGTTTCTATTCATATCCTGCGACCGTATTACAAAGTATTAATGCCATCTGACTCTAGTGCGAAAATGGGATGACGCTATCAGTAATGTATAGCTCCTTCTCTCTCTTACAATGGAACCATGATGGCAGTAAAATATCATAATACGACACCTGGTAGGGACATCGACGTGAAAACTGTAACCACGAATTCAGCACATGAATCTAGTCAACCAACGTAGAGTATAAATGTTATAAAAAAAATCTGCTGTTTCATAAAAAAGTGCAATATCTACATGTTCAAAATGTATTGAAAAGCATTTTATTTTTCGGTTCAGAATCATGTACAGACGCCAGCCCATCAAGCTCCCCGAAACTGTCAAATTTTCAAAATCAACATTGAACCTTATGCTTTAGCGATAAAGTTGAAAATCTATTAAAGAAATTTGACAGACTGCAGTAGCTTGATGTGCTGGCGTCTGTACGTAGTTTCACTTCTATTGCGTGTATGGTGGTGTTTTTGTAATACTTACAATATATCCAGCATATTCCTCATTCTCCTCATATCGGTCATGCAGCCACACAAACTCTTCATGTTGCCGCACAACTATGAATTCAGACTTCTGGAACTCTGGCAGTGTTGTTTTTGTGTGGACGGTGAACTTTACTTTTTCTTTCTCGCTCAGAGCGTCTGATATGTCAACCTGTGAGATTGAAATATAGTTTCATTAAATATGTTTAATTCAAAAACTCGTAATATTGAGGTTTGAAATATTATCAAATCGAATTGTCGTCGAATATTATTAAAAGCCAGTGATGTCCCACTGCTGGGCAAAGGTCACCCTACTCTCTTTACACTACACTCTGTTTAAAGCTGCTAAGGACCAATTCTTGTCGAAGAAGTCCAGCACACCAAGCCATCTCCGCCTAGGCCTGCTGCAATATCACTTGCCATTAAGAGGGACCCATTGGGTCGTAAGTTTGGCTATTGGTCGTCTGACATGAGGCAGATGTGATGTGCATGTCATGTGTGATGTGTGTAGCCCAAACGCTTACTATAAATGACACATACTAAATTCCAGTGATAATTTATCTTATCACTTGAATAAAATTGCTGAAATTTTTACTATTAAAACCTTGACATGCCTAATTATTTTCTAGTTGATATTATGATGGTTGATATGAACATATTATGGCAAAAACTTTTGATCGCTTCAGACTAAATCAACAAGTACTATTCCCGTTTTCACTAACAGTAGGAGACACCAAAATAAATCTATACTAATATTATAAAGAGAAATAAAATATCATCAGTCATACGACATTCAGCACTTACCAACAGGCTGTTATCAGCTAGACAGACATTCTCATTCGGCTTCTTCTTGTCCAGTTTAGAGTCAGCCGAGCCAGGAGTTTGAGCTGTTGGCGCTGACAGGGGATCATGGTTGGTATCTTCAACGCAGTCCTGGAAAATTTACAGTTTAACCGACAGCCACAGTCATGTATAGATGAAAAACTAAAATGTGCCCAGCACGGCATGACAGTCTTTGACGCCGAGGGCACGTTTTTTATTTTTTTACATGTGTAGCGGTCAAAAGGTTAACTTTAGAATGTATGTTGCATAGTTTGGATACACGATGCAGAAGAGTGGTGTCTGGCCAAAACTAAGGTCACGTTGTCACCAAAGCCAAGGAGAGGGGATTCAATACCTTTGTACATTCAATAATTTAGTCTATTGGTTGTTCACAAGATTGCTGCCTGCTATTCTCTTTGGTGGATACTGGTAATTAGGATATATGGACCTATGCAATGGTTTGCTATAGGTTTTTTTTAAACAATCAAATCCGCCCCTAAGACGACCCACTGACCCAATCAAACTGTGTTTTCCAACTTATCCGATAAGAATACAATACAAACATGTAGGTACCATCACAACACATCAAAAACAATGAATCCTTCACACAATAATGAAAACTTACGAACGTAAAAAATGAAATTAACACACTCATAAAATACATCAATAAAAACAAGGTCGTTTGCGATATGACGCGAAAAAAATAACAATAAGTATGGATCCACGTCATTAAACTAATTATGGAAGAACGAATCAAAAATAAAGAATTCTTACAAAGAAATGCACCACACGCTCATTATCTCTACGAAAATGAGTCATAACCTTTAGATATGGGGCGAAATTAACGAATAATACGTGAAATCTTACTGAAGGAGACGCCCCCCGGCAAAGTAGGAAAAACAATCGGTTTCCGCTTTATTACTAACATTTATACGGAAAAACTCACCATCATTTTGTAAAATAAACTCGCAGCTTGCCGCTGGTTATAAATAATTGAATTATATTTTACTTTCCTTGTTTATATCAACAATTTAATTGAGCGACAATCGACGATAAACTTTTATTTGACACAGGAAAATTTCAGTATACTCACAGAGTACTTTGATAAGACTAGAGTATACTATAATGTACTCTGTGCAGGAAAATAAGAAGATGATTGTCAAAATTGCATCTGTCAATGTCAATACGATACTGACAGCGGAGAGAGCCTGACAGCTAACTTAGTGTTGCTGAGTATTATTTTTCAATGTATATCGTGGCAACATAATTTTTAAAATAAAATAATCCCATTACTTACCAAATCAACAGAAACCTTAGACCTACCTAATGAGGAACCTCAAGTTTTAGATCTCTTTATATGTTAAGCCATGTAACTGGATTTTACAAACGATCAATCGTTATAGTAATCTCTGTATCGAGCCGGCAACGCTAGTGGCGCGCATTAAGCCCTAAGCACACAGATTACGCCTGCAGCTGTAGCCTGTCGATGCTGCGGGCACAGAGTAACCCGTAGGGTTCTCACTAGCGGCATCTCGAGAAGTTCGAACATTAGAATCGCATATAATACAATATTATACCGATTACTCCATAAAAAACAGATTTTTAAACTGATATTAATTTCAAGTGCCGACTTCATCTAATTAAAAAAAAAAAAACTTGATTGACGTGTAAAAGTGTTTGTACACAAACCTACTTACAAAAATAAAATCATTTATCGAACACTAACACTGTGGCCGATGACCCCAAAAACCATTAAATATTTTTTTTGTTTTATCATGTTTAGATATCAGACCCATCACGTTCTGCGGGGTTTCGCTAGCTAATTTAATTTGACCCTGTAGATATAGATAAGTTATTTTTTTTCTGTTGGCGTAATTTCATTACTTAGCTTAGCTCATATAACTTAAAAGTTACTTAAGCTAAACAAAACAACGTTCAAATAGTTTTGTTGTCATAAGCTTTCATAAATAATTCATGCAGTCCATCTTACTTATTCAATTTAGCTAGCCCATTGAGTTAAACATAGATATCAATGCTTTAGCCAGGAAGAAATTCAAGGCTAGAATTATTACGCTAACAGAGTGAGGTATCTATGGATGTACGACATTCAGGTCTAGCCAGAACTCGCGCATGCGGACATAGCAAATTAGCAATGAGGCTGCTATACAAAGATTTTCAAAATCGATAATATTTCGGCGGAGAATACGTAGAAATGAACGGGGCGCATGTCACAGATTATCGAATTTCACTAGACGGTAGTTAGTGTTCCCTATATTAAAAAATTTAACATTTTAGGAGAAATTTTTAAGATTTAGTTTTCATGGAAGTTGAAACATCATATTAAAAGGAATTTGGTCGTGATTAGGTATGCCGGATTTATTAAACATAGTGTGACATTACTCAATGTCTTCCAAAACTGCTTTAAGCTTGTGAAAGAAAACTACTATTAAAGTTTAGTAGTATTCAGGTAAAGGACGCTTGTATCATTTTAGTAGTTTTTAGAAATCAAAGATCTGAAATGGATGTGCAAAAAATAAATTGTTGTTTTTAATTTATTTATACAAATTATACATCTTTTATTTACAAAATGGGGACGCAGAAGCCTGGAGAATGGGCCAATTCATTAATTGCCCGCTTCGAAGAGCAGGTAAGTCTCAATTTATGTATTTAATTTAATTTCTAAGACCCGCCCTTATTAGGAGCTTTTGGGGTAAGTAAACAAAATATTTTTTTTTCTGCGGCGACATAAATCATGTTAAGAACAACTACAAGCGGCTTTTGTTGATACTTTCTAATTATTCTGTGCGTAATTTAAAGCATTTAATTCAGGTATTTAATTTAATATGAATTGACGATTGTAAATTATTGATCGGCGACCCGGCATTGCAAATCCGGTACTTACAAAGACTAAACTTAGTTAAAAACATATCAATCGGACTGAAATATTTTATTTTACTGTCAATCTTAGGCATCCATTAGAGTCATATAGTCAATAAGCAATAGGAAAACTATTGGATTAATTATTTGGATAGGTGGGGCCAATTATTTACTTTAACAGAATTCTTATGGAATACACCTGGTATTAAAGTTAGGACCGCGGTGCGACATATGCGGCGAAGTTTGGAGGAGACCTTTGTCCAGACAAAGGTCAAGCCGACCAGCAGTAGACATCTTTCGGCTGAAAATAATGATGATAACAATGAATTATCTTCCATTCCCTTTATTCAATAAATAAAGAATCATCAAATAGGCATTTTTTTTTAAGGACCATGATTTAGATAACTTAGGAGAGAAATAAGTCCAGTAGCTGATTTGGGGCTGATTTTTCAATTGATAGATAATGTTTATTCATGGAATAAAATTGACGTCTGACAGTTTTTGTATGGAAGTACTGTCGAAAATTCAAAATTATTCCTCCGATGAAATTATCTGGCCTTTGAAAAATCAGCCCTTAATTAAATAAAAAACAATGTACTCATGTGAAGATAATATATAAAAAAATCTAGATGCCTGGTGCTATATCTGAGTATCATACCATCTCATAAACCTTCCAGAATAAATCTATATAAATAAAAAGAATAGTCCTGTCTGACTGACTCATCAACGCCCAGCCCAAACCCTTGGACCTAGAGAGCTGAAATTTTACACAGAGGTTCCCTTTATAATGTAGATAAGGAATAAGAAAGGATTTTTCGAAATTCAACCCCTAAGGGGGTGAATGGGGAGAGGGTGAAATTTCACGCGGACGAAGTCGCGGGCAGAAGCTAGTTCTTTATAAAAATGTTGGTGAAAACCGTATCAAAATGTATTCATTTGAAAAACTAAGCATTCACACAGACAGACACAATAAGTATCTTTGTTCTCAAAAAATAAATAATATATCAACAATATTAAATAATCATATATTAATAATAATATTTAATAAAAATACAAAAAATTACAAAAATATGCTTTTATGGGGTTCATTAAAAAAAATACATAAATATTATTATTTCCTTTATTTAATTATAAATTATATTTTTAAATATTAGGTTATGAAAAATATAAAAACATTTAAAATATAATAAATATTATTTAAAAAATAGAAGTAGCCTATGTTACTCCTTATATATGACACTTATATGTCAAAATAACACTTTTATAGAAAAAAGAATTTTAATGAAATTAAAAACTTCAAACGCTTGTACTGAATATTAGCTATCTGCCAGTGAAATCCTGGCAAAATAGGTTCCGCCGTTTCAGAGATTAGTTGGAACAAACAGACACACAGACAAAAATTTTAAAATTATTTTTTTGTTTTTTGAATGGGATATTATACAGGTGATTTTTTAATGGGATATTATACAGGATGATTTTTTAATGGGATATTATACAGAATGATTTTTAATGGGATATTATACAGGATGTTTTTTGAATGGGATATTATACAGGTTTTTTTTAATGGGATGGGATACTCAGTGTTGCTTAAGAATATATGATTTTTAAATAAACTAATTCAATATTTTTCTTACCCCTAGCTACCCTACAAGACAGGTGCTCAGAACCTGCACTCCCGTATCAACGAGGAGCAGTGCAAAGCATGCCTCGTTCAGATCAGCAGACACCGTTTCTCATTAGTCATCGCCGGCCTCACTAAGATACTGCAGAGAGTTAATGAACTGGTAAGTGTTAATTTGTATTATGTTATTTGTAGCAACTAGGGAGAAGGCGCAAGTTACCATAAATATAAAATAAAAAAAAGAACTACTAATAATATATTTTTAGCGTTGTGTGACCTGAACCCGCACTTATGTCACGCTTTTCTATGACTTATGTAGTCCATTTTTACACAGAAAAGCGTGACTTAAGAGGAAATGCGGTTGGAGAGACTTTTTGAAAAAGCCTAAGTAAAAAGACATAATTCGAGTTTTGGCTCTCGCCTATTTTCTCCTCCAATATTGGACCAATTTAAAAGATATTTCATTAACAGAATAAGATGGATAATATATACTGTGTCCCTATGTTTTCCTTTTTTCATTAATAGTTGTCAAATTTGTACACTAGGCCTCTGTTGACAGCACTAAAAATAATTTTATATTTATTTCCCACCATACAATTATCTTTACAGGTTTGTCACCTAATGCGATAATGTTGACAACTTACAAACTACCGTTACAAACTAACAATTGTTGATCATATTATGTCCTAAATATTAAATGATTAAATGATTTTTATTTCTGTAAGTAGGTTTGTACAAACACTTTTACACGTCAATCATATTTTTTTTTAAACTAGATGAGGTCGGCGTTTCCTAACTGACTATTCTGAGAAGAAAGGCCGAAACAAACTCAGAAGTCACAGTCTCTTTTAAAGTCCAGACAAAATCTTGGTCAGATCGTGTGAAGACCATGTAGATTGGTGTCTGAAATGGTCTTTTGAGGAAAGAACCACACAGATTGAGCGGACCTGTCCAATCAGTACACGCATTTGTCAAAAATCGTGCAGCTATAATAATATCTATGTCCCATAGTAGTAGGACCATAACCAGAAAGAAAACAGGCGAGAGCGTTTTTATGGAGAAACGATCACCCGCATTTCCTCTTCAGTGCGAGTTTAGGTCACGCGAGCTCTTTATTAGTATACTATTATGGCAACTGTAGTGTACTATTATGGTTGAGTTTATGACATTGTCAGTTACCACACAACCACATCACCAAATAAAAGTATTTTATTTTTTTTTGTTTTGTCTTGAATTATAACAGAAGGACAACTTAAGAACAAAAAAAGCATATTTATTTTAATAATAACTATCTAATATAACTGACCACTAATGTTATTAAGAGCGTTTACGCCGTACGGCATTATACAAACTTTCAAGCTCTTATTTTTCGAAATGAATGAACCGATTTTAATGAAACTTCATACGCATAAGCACAGGTCTAAAAAGTTCCTTAAGAACATTTTAACTTAAAGTTAAAGCTTTGTTTACCCCGTAAATTAAAAAACTACGGGTTCCTATTAGCAAAGCCGGGAAAACGGGGTAACCCATTAAACAAGGGGCATTTCGCAAACCTAGAAAGAATGAAAGAGCCTATTATAAAACTTTAAAGATATCTCAACTCCCATCACAGCCCATACCTTGCAATGGCCATTGCAGTTTTGAGTTGACTTATTTCAACTAACAGCCTGCAGTCACTTTATAGCTGAACCAGTATTACTTTTCGCAGTACCAGCCCACAATACCAATAGGCGCAAACCGTCCACAGACAGAACTAGAGAAAGGCTACCACGATAGCCTGGTCATAGTCCTGGACACGTTGGAGATATGTCTCAGCTCCCAGCCTAAAGATACGGCCAAGTATGACGAGGCTATGAATGTGAAGATCCTGCTGAGGGAGGTTTGCCAGTTTATTGGTGAGTTTTTGAAGGCTTTTTGACATATAAAATTTCAACTAGGCTGCATGTCATAGTCCTGGACACGTTGGAGATATGTCTCAGCTCCCAGTCTAGAGATACGGCGAAGTACGATGAGGCTATGAATGTGAACATCCTGCTGAGGGAGGTCTGCCAGTTTATTGGTGAGTTCTTAAAGGCGTTTTGGCATATAGAATTACAATTAGGATGCATGTCATAGCCCTGGACACGCTGGAGATATGTCTCAGCTCCCAGCCTAAAGATACGGCCAAGTATGACGAGGCTATGAATGTGAAGATCCTGACGAGGGAGGTGTGCCAGTTTATAGGTGAGTTTTTGACAGATAAAATTGCAGTTAGGGTGCAAGTTATAGTCCTGGGCACGCTAGAGATAAATGTCTTAGCTCCTAGGCTAAAGATACGGCCAAGTATAACGAGGCTATGAATGTGAAGATCCTGAGGTAGGTCTGCCAGTTTATTGGTGAGTATTTTAAATTGAATTCCTTTTAGATACTCCATAATTTGACGGGGTCCCCAGTTCGTATAACACACGTGAAATTAATTAAATGAAACAGTAAGCCCACGTTCGCACGGACGTATAAATATCGCGACGGGAATTTATCGCGCACTGGATTTTTAACTCTCGGTGTTCAACTGAGCATTCGGAATCCAACTGCGCTTTGTTCCTAAAGGCTCCTACAAACAGGCGCGACACGCGACGCGAATCGCACGTGACACAAAGGCACCGCTCGTTGCGCGACTTGCGGTGCCTTTGTGTTGCGCGCGATTCGCGTCGCGTGTCGCGCCTGTTTGTAGGAGCCTTAACGCGTAACGATCCTAACGCGTCAAAAAACGCTTTGTTGGATTTTCAACTCTCGGATTTAAATGAAATTTCGTACACAGATAGTTTATAACCAGAATTAAAACATAGGGCAGATTTTTATCCCGATATACCCACGGGATCGAGACCTACGCGGGTGAAACCGCGGGAGCAGCTAGTATCCCATAAAATAGTATCATGATAAAAACAGCTGAAAAAAATATTTTTCGTCTCAAAATTCTCAAAATTTTGTTCGAAAACTATCATATTTTATGTAATGATAATAAAGGGAATTCCATCAACTAAAGAAATACATAAAAAATATATACAGGGTGATTGGAAGATGGGTGCAAAGCTTTAAGGCGATGATAGTACAGGCAATTCAGAACCATTTAAGCCATGGTTGTCTTAGACGAAGTCTTACCACTTTTTTTTTACCAATTTCTTAAGATTTTTTTCGAAAATTCCCAAAGTTTTAACTAAACTACTTATTTATGGCCAAATTGAATGATAAACGAATTCATTTTTATTGTATTTAATTAAAGTAATGTGTAAGCAATCTAGCAAAACATGTTTTAGGCCTCTGTGTCGTTAGACATTTTTTTTACAGATATTTAAAGTTCATAACAAATTTTAAAATTTATAAATACTTTTTGTAAACCTTATTTTAAAAATCACGGAGCGTGCTTTTTTTGTTCAAACCTTTTTGAAAACATGCTTGATAATCGCTCTTTCTTTTGAGGTAACATTTACGCAGATATCTTACAAATTATTGAAATTAGGACCTAAAAACCAATTTAAGGGAGAAATTTTAAATTTTAGGCAGTCTAAATAAAACAACATTTGAATTAAATTTATTTACGTTTCATGGTCAAAATGTTGTCCGTGATTCCTAATACAAGCACGGCTCCGTCTTCTCACTTCTGTTGTTGTTATTTTCAACATCATCTCCAGCTTCATTGTTTCAAACTCTGAATTCATTCTCTCTATCAGTTCTTCTCTCGTGTTTATTTCAACATTCGTATACACTAGCTCCTTGGCCCGGCCCCACACGAAAAAGTCCAGCAGGGCCAGATCTGGTGAGCGAGCGGGCCAAGGGATGGGTCCATCTCTGCCAATCCAGCTGTCAGGAAAACAATTATTTAAGTGTTCCCTTACATTTAACATCCAATGCGTTGGACAGCCGTCTTGCTGAAAGATGACTGTACTGTCTCTTGCGAATATCGGGACACCGGTTTCCTCTATCAGCTCTGGTAAATCCACTTGTAGAAAGTGCAAATCATTTTCACCATTGAAAGTCTCCGGTAAGAAGTGGGGCCCAATCAACGTCCTGCAAATTACTCCAGCCTCCAGAATTTCCTCTGAAACGACACCTGCTTCTTAAAATGTGGATTGTTGTCTTTGGCGGCCCATTCATGAAGGTTATGAAAGTTTTTAATGCCCTCCCTAGAAAACTTTAATTTGAAATCAATCTTGTGGACGGATGAAAGCAAATTTTCTAGGGCATTACAAACTTTCATAACCCACACAACACATGGGGAACATTTAAATAATTGCTTTCCTGACAGCTGGATATGGATGAGATGGATCCATCCCTTGGCCCGCTCGCTCACCAGATCTGACCCTGCTGGACTTTTTCGTGTGGGGCCGGGCCAAGGAGCTGGTGTATACGAATGTTGAAATAAACACGAGAGAAGAACTGATAGATGCGGCTTGCTTTGTTGTTATTCGACAAATATAAGAAGAATTCCGGATGCTATTCAGAATGTATGCAAAGCGGAGCTCTTTTTACGTTGGTCATTGAAAGTGCCGCGGCCGGCCAACGCGCGCGCCGAGTGGGGCTCCGTAGCGACCGACGCTCGGCGCCCCCTAGGACCGCTGCGCCCGTGTGCAACGCACACCCTGCACAATAGGTAAAGACGGCCCTGATGGAAAGAAAAAGATCCAATAAACATATACTAAAGTTCCATTTTGATTATACGTGTGACTGTTTCAGAATCATCATCATCTTCCTGCCCTTATCCCATGTTACTTGGGGTCGGCGCAACACGTTTTCTTCTTCCATTCTCCCCTGTCAACCGTCACGCTATCATTAACTCCCTTCTCTTTCATATCATTCCCCACACAATCCATCCATCTTTTCTTCGGCCTTCCTCTCCCTCTCCATCCACCATCCACCATCTCACCATCTCCATCAACATGTATATCCATCACTCTTTTAGTCACATGCGTTTCATCCCTTCTCATCACATGCCCATACCAAGCCAAACGATTTCCTTTCAACTTTTCTGTCACTGGCGCCACTTTCAAACTTCCTCTTATAAACTCATTTCTTACTTTATCCATTCTCGACACTCCACACATCCATCTCAACATTCTCATCTCCGCTGCATGCAATCTTTTTTCATCCGTCTTCTTCACGGCCCAGCATTCAGACCCATAAAGTACGACAGGCCTTATCACGGACTTATAAATTTTCCCCTTTAACTTGAGGGGCATCCGTGGGTCGCAAGTGACTGTTTCAGAATATTAATGCAAATTAACATATCATTTAGGGAGCCTGCTCTTAAGGAAAAGGGGTCAAATTATGGAGCGAACAATAATCACGTGGGTGGGACGGTGGTATTAAAAGTCACTCACGTTGCCTTGCTTTTGCGCAACAACAGCGTCGACAATGTGATTTGTTTTGTGACATTTTCGCAACAGGAAAACTGTAGCAATGTCTTTTAACCCTCGCTGGGAAAGTTTTTTGTGTTTTGTGTAACAGGACGGCTTCTTTGCGTAACACAGTTTACGCCCCTCTCCCTCTCATACATAGGACTCCTGAGTCCCAGCAGTAGGAAGGAATAACAGTCCCCCTTTCATTATGAAAATAACAAGAAAAACCGGCCAAGTACGAGTCGCACTCGCACACGAAGGGTTCCGTAACCGTACCACAAGGCAAAAAACGCCGAAAAAATCACATTTCTTGTATGGAGACACCTTTAATTTTTAACTTTTTTAGGGTTCCGTACCCAAAGGGTAAAAACGGGACCCTATTACTAAGACTTCGCTGTCTATCCGTCAGTCCGTCTGTCTGTCACCAGGCTGTATCTCAAGAATCGCGATAGGTAGACAGTTGAAATTTTCACAAATTATGTATTTCTGTTGCCGCTATAACAACAAATACTAAAAACATAATAAAATAAATATTTAAGGGCTCCCATACAACAAACGTGTTCTTTTTTCGGTGTTTTTGCACACTTCGGTACGGAACCGTAAAAACAAAACAGATCTATAACAGAAATACCGACAGCCCCCACAAAAAAAAAAAAATAATAATAATTATTTCTTCTCACAGTCTCAATCTACTACTACACGGACATGCGGAATGAAAGCACGCTGAACAACACTTTGCTAAGACAGTTGGCAAGCAAAGTGTTATTCGCGCTCAGTTTGAACTTCTTCAATGCGGTGTTCAACAGGATCAGTGCGAGATTACAGGTTAGTTAACCATATCTGATGTCAATGGCATCATTTTTGAAAAGTACTACAATCTGTCAAATTTCTTTAATAGATTTTCAACTTTATCACCAAAGCATAAGGTTCAAAGTTGATTGGGAAAATTTGACAGTTTCGGGTAGCTTGATGTACTGGCGTCTGTACCTGTTTTCGTGGTAGTTTTACATAATAGTCCAGTCAATATAGGAGTTTGAGAGTGCGTGAGCAGGGACCTAAGCGACGCACCGTTTTTGAGATATTAGCGCAGAACCCAAAAATGGGGAACTTTGTGCCCCCCCACCCCCTTCTACGGCTCATCTCCTAGACTTTAGGACTTTTGGTATGTTCACTCCCTAAGCATTCTGAACAAGTCTTTGAGATATTAGTGAAGAACCCAAAAGTGGGAACTTTGTGCCCCCCCACCCCCTTCTCCAGCTCACCTCCTGGATGTTAGGACGTTTGGTATGTTCACTCCCTAAGCATTCTGAACAAGTCTATTTGAGATATTAGCGCAGAACCCAAAAGTGGGAACTTTGTGCCCCCCCTCCCTACTCCGGCTCACCTCGACGTTAGCACTTTTGGTATGTTCACTCCTTAGGGAAACTTGTTCAGGGTGCTTAGGCACCCTGAACAAGTTTCTCAAGGAATCGCCTAGATCTCTGCTCACGCACTCTACTGCCCGCTTTGGGTTATTCGTTGACTGAACCATTGACTCGAATAAATGTTGTTTCAACATGAAGCTTGGTTTCATCTATTTTTATTCGTTGATTTCGGTTAAAGGTATTATAATAGCTAACGGCTACAAAAGCAATATTGAAAACGAAATAACAAGCAAAAGAAAATGTTGACAAAAATCTTCCGAAACCTACCAATTTTTCACCAAATGGGGCTAACGTCTTATTTGTTTTCAGGAATTATCATCTAGCTCAGAAGAAAACCCCGATTATACAGACATAGAGTTAATACAACACATCAACGTTGATATATTGAGGCTTATACGGCTATTAACAGGTATGTATTTGTTTCTTTTATTAAAAAAAAAAGGTTAATTTGTTTTGTAATCCTTTCAAATATTTCTTACTTTTGGAAACACCCCTTCTTTAAAAACGGACCGCGACAGTCATATTCTTAAAAACGGACCTCCAATGAAACTAATTGGTGATCCCTGGTTTAGTGATACCATACCATTCTTTCTAGTGTATTTCGAATGGTTCTGCGTAACACTGGGAATAACAATCCTTTGCAAAATCTATCGCTTCATTTATAAAATCACTAACTTCCGCTCGCGGCTTCGCCCGCGAGGTATGTCGATAAAAACTATCCTATGTCCTTCCCCGGGATGCAAACTATCTCTCTGCCAAATTTTATCGAAATCCGTTCAGTGGTTTAGGCGTGAAAAGGTAACATACAGACAGACGAGAGTTACTTTCGAATTTATAATAATTATTATGGATGGGGGGTAGGTAGAAACTGCACAAAGCCACCTGCTACGATCCTAGCATACTCCTTTATGTTCATACATCTGAAGGCTAATTCTTGTCATTTAAAACGTTCAAAATCTAGTCGCTGTCTCATCTCGGCGACAAACAAATGTCAAAAACATGTCAAAAATGTAGGGAAATAGGCTATTTGACAATGTAAAAAATAAGGTCATAATTATTGACACTCGTATAGATTATCGCTTTTAAAATCGATTTGCATTAATTTTACTACAAAACAATGTATTATTTATAAAAAAAAAAACCGAAAAAACTTAATCTTTTTAAATCTGGCGCCACGTAATCGAAAACGGTCTGGATTGGCTGAACTTAAGATGACGTCATGATTTAGTAAATTTCTGTCTATCGTTGACAGAACAGATGACTTTTGTCTAGTATCTCGACCGTTTCAACGTTTGTTTACGTGAATCGTGACGTCACGACGCCATATTGTTAAAGATAGCGTTTTAAAATAGCGTTTTAAGATAGCGTTCTTAAAATTAAGGGGATTGCCCCTCTGGTCATACACGCACGCCGGTTGCGAGTACTACGCACCTGACCTTTCTAAAGAACGTCATCAATAATGTCACTCACTATTATACAGGGTGAATTTTTCAAGTAGTCGTGGATGGCCAAATCCGAAACTATGAGGAATAGCGAAAAGTACTCAAAGGAGTCACGGGCTCGATTTTGATGAAAACTAAAACTGTATCATTGGATTTTTGACAAATCAATATTTCTAGCCAGGAATCGAACCCGTTGATTTTGATAAAAATACACACTATTATTACACCACTCGATAGTGTCCCATAATAAGGATCAAATTCTGGGAAGTAATAATATACGGCAAACCTAAAAGTATTTTTTTTTTTTTTTATCAAATGACCGCTCGCTCTTATCCTTAGCCCTTTATTTTCCGGTCCAGCGGCAACCCTTTCGGACAATCCCGCTGATAATTATGACCTTGGCGTCCCCTCGCGGCGTTTCGACTCGCATCTGCCTTGTGAATTACTTTTGTTAGTCGCCTTTCATTCATCCCCTCAACATGACCAAACCGTCTAAGTACTTATCTGGGGGCACGGTAGTGCCCCCGCCAAGACGAGCCAAGCGAAGCGCAAGGGCACTACCTACCTTTTTATACTCTACACCTTAGTCAAAATATGTGGTTTGGCCGTTTCGCTCCCATCACATGGGCGTAAGGTGAAAAATGTATTCACTGTTCATAATAGTTCTTCTAGTAACGAAACGGCCAAGCCTCATATTTTGACTAAGGTGTAGAGTTTGTGAAGTTAGGGCGTGTAAAGTTAGAAGCTTGGCTCTACATGAGATCTGATAACTTTTTCGCAGTGCGAGCCATATGTGGTCTCGTCTTGGCAACATTTTACATGAAAATGTTTTTGGTGGGATATTCTTTTCAATTTTTAACCCGCATCGTTGTTTTATCAGCCGTTGGTCCCGACTGTCATTCGTGGATCTTCGACAGTCGATACCAGTCGTCCGAAGCCCGAAAGTTTGATAACCAGTCTTACGAAGGGGTATCGTATTACCCAATAACTGGGTTGTGGAGTTGAGATAGGCAGTCGCTCTATGTAAAATACTGGTACTCAGCTGCATAGACATATGATTGCTATGTTGATAGCATATAATATTAACGAGGTTATAGCTAATATAACGAGTTCT
Source organism: Oligia fasciuncula (assembly GCA_963082905.1). Taxonomy (NCBI): domain Eukaryota; kingdom Metazoa; phylum Arthropoda; class Insecta; order Lepidoptera; family Noctuidae; genus Oligia; species Oligia fasciuncula. The sequence continues at coordinate 4,645,796 of OY720414.1, read as the reverse complement.
AGTATTAGTGACGAGTCCGTGTTGCCTAGTTATACTAACAACATGGTGATTAATTATGGATCGTCATGTTGTACGAAGGAGGATCCACCACCACCACCACCACCTATAATATCAACATCCTTGGAGACTACTACCAGTCGGATAGGATATTCTCCTCCCGCTGGAACATACTCGGGCAATCCAGACTCTCCAGTTGTAGTTGTGGAGGTCACTCCGGATAACTATTTAAACTAGTCAGTGAGACAACAGAAGTTACCCCTTCAAATACCAAATTATTATTACAGAATAATAAAAAGGTATCTTCTGGCAATATAATTAATAATAATAAAAAACCAAAGGGAGTGCAACATATTTTAAAATTATTTAATCAGAATATCCAAGGTTGCGCTTCCAAATTATTGGAAATAGAATTGTTTTTGGAAAACACCAAGTTTGATGTCATTTGTTTAACAGAGCATTGGTTGAAAGATCATCAAGTAAAGTCAATTAATTATGAAAATTATTGTGTAGTTAGCCATTTCAGCCGAAAACGTATGATACATGGCGGATCATTAATATTAATTAAAAATTCTATTAAATCAAAAGAACGAAAAGACATAATCGGACTGTCTGTTGAACACACCATTGAATTGTCCTGTGTTGAGCTTGATAAGCATGTTATAGTATGTGTATACAGACCTCCAAGTTACCAGAATCTATCGGTGTTTGATTCTGTAATGGAAGATGTGTTAAAGAAACTTAGTACTAGTAGTAAGTCAATAATAGTATGTGGAGATTTTAATATTAATTTATTGGAAAATAACTCGAATACTGTCAGATTGTTAAGTCTTTTTAGGTCATTTGATTTGTCAAATGTTTTTATTGAACCAACCCGAGTGACAGCTTCTTCTGCCACTTGTATTGATAATGTTTTTTGTAATTGTGATTACTTACACAAAGAAATTGTAAATAAGTTGCCATCTGATCACAGTGGACAAAAAATAACATTTAGCTCCTACATGCCTTTACAAAAAATTCAAATAAGGTTTAGGACAATTACATGTAAAAAGTTAGAGAAATTAAATAATTCTTTGGCCAGTAAGTTATGTGATCAGAATTTTAATAATATAGGTGACCCAAATGAATTCTACGCCGAGTTCTTTTCAATATTAAACGCGCAGTTTAATGACACTTTTCCACTAAAAACTAAAAATATTCACACAAAGTTTTTATTTAGTGACTGGGCGACTCCAGGTATTCGTAAAAGCAGGGAAAAACTTTTTGAACTCTATGGCTTAAAGCAACATATGAATAATACAAACTTTCATCAGTATGTTGCAAAATATTCAAAAACTTTTAAAAGTGTGTGCCAAAAAGCTAAAGCTCTTTATATTAGCAATAAAATAAAATCAGCTGATGATAAAATAAAAACTACCTGGCAAATAATAAATAATGAAACAGGTAGGAAAAAACAGCCTAACACTGAATTTAATTTAGAGACTGCACATGGCCCCATCAACTCAGATGTAGAAATAGCTCAGGAATTTGAAAACTTTTTTTCTAATATTCCCCTTAAAACTACTGAAGCTTTAAATTCATCCCCCACGCTTTCTGCTGCCTTACTTAAAAAGAATGTAAAGGCATGCCGTTTGGAGTTTAGGTTTCAGCATACAAGCCCCCAGGCTGTTATAAAAGCTTTTAGAGATCTTAACATTAAATCAACAGAAGATCTCTGGGGAATGTCTGTAAAAGTATGTAGATCTTTTATCGAAACTATTGCGCCCTATTTAGCTTTCATATTTAACACCAGTGTTGACCAAGGAGTCTTTCCGGATCTTATGAAACATAGTAAAGTAGTACCATTGTTCAAATCCGGTGATAGTAAAGATCCTAACAATTATAGACCTGTGTCAATTCTACCAGTTCTCAGTAAGGTGTTTGAAAAGTTGATGCTCAATCAAATGTTACGTCACTTTAATAAAAATTCCATCTTTCATGAACACCAGTACGGTTTCACCAAAGGGTTGCACTACTGACGCCGGTGTTACCCTAATAAAGAACATTTTTAACGCCTGGGAAGAAGCACAAGATGCCATTGGAATCTTTTGCGACCTCTCTAAGGCGTTCGATTGCGTAAACCACGAGACACTTCTGATGAAACTGGAGCACTATGGAATTAGAAAAGCAGCACTTGACTTGCTAAGATCATACCTGAAAGATAGAAAGGTTAAAGTTCAAGTAAACGGCGTAAACTCATTAGGGTCTGAAATGACAATGGGTGTTCCTCAAGGTTCGATATTGGGTCCATTCCTCTTTTTAGTTTACATTAATGATTTACCCCAATTACTTCAAAATCAACCGAAGATGGTGTTATTTGCAGATGACACATCGTTAATCTTTAAAATAGACCGACGGTCACAAAATCTTGACGACGTGAATAACTCTATTCTTCAGGTCCAAGATTGGTTTACGGTAAATAATTTAGTACTTAATGAAAAAAAAACCAAATGCATTAGATTTAAATTACCGAATGTTAGAAGTAGCGAATGTGAAATCATATTGAATGGCCAAAAACTAGAATTTATTGATCAGACAGTTTTCCTAGGAATCACGCTAGACGAGAAATTACAATGGGGACCTCATATAACATCTATTGCGGGGCGGCTAAGCTCCGCCGCTTATGCTGTTAGAAAGATAAGACAGTTAACAGATGTAGAAACCGCGCGTTTGGTCTATTTTAGTTACTTCCACAGTATTATGTCATATGGCATTTTACTGTGGGGTCGGGCTGCTGACATTGAATCCATTTTTATTTTACAAAAGAGAGCTGTCAGAGCCATTTACAATCTACGTCGTCGCGAATCTCTTAGGGAACTATTTAAAAAGGTTAATATCATGACGGTACCTTGCCAATTCATTTATGAAAATATTATGTATGTAAGAAAAAATCAACATCTTTTTAATAAAATAAGTGATAGGCATAATTTTAATACTAGAAATAAAGATAAATTAGATCAACCTTTTTTTAGATTATCTAAAGTACATACATCTTTTATGGGGTACTGTGTTAAATGCTACAACAAAATACCTTGTGACATATTGCAATTAAATGAAAGAAAATTTAAAACTCATATTAAAAGTACACTTTGTAAACAAGGATATTACAAATTAGAGGATTATATCCAAGATAAGAATGTTTGGAAACATGCTGGTCCTGCTCCATAGGACAATCTAAAAGTCTAGACAAAATCAAACTTGTTCCTAATTTAATTTATATATATTTTTTTAATTATGACATCTTATTCTAATTCATTTTTACAATCTGCGACTACAGTGGCTCACACACTTGTTAAAGTTCAACTACTTTTGCATTTTTTTTTTAAATAACTTGTAAATATGTGAGCACCATGTATCTATCACTTATTTACTCATAACACAAGCTCTGCTTAGCTTGAGACTAGACGGCGTTGTGTGATAGTTGTGGAATATTATTATTATTATTATTATTATTTATTTGATTTACCTGTCATTGCTTAATTTTTAATTCTTTTTACCTTTTGTGGTAGACTAATTTTATTATGGGTGCATCGTGTTCACATATAATTTTTATTATGTATACAAGACCTTGTAAAACATTTTTAAAAGAGTAACGGTGGAGTTTCTTGCCCATTCTTCTCCATACGAAAACTACCTTTTCGAATGGGCGACTAGAATCATTTCTATTTAGTTTTTTTTTTTGACGTTCAAAAGTGCCTTTAATGTGCCTATTTGAAATAAATGATTTGACTTTGACTTTGACTTTGACATCCGGTTGGACTGGAAGCCGACCCCAACATAGTTGGGAAAAGGCTAGGCAGATGATGAGATGATATTTGTATGTTAATCTAATGGAGCATGTTTGTTTCAGAATCAATACAAAAGTTTAAGTTACTAAGGAAGTCTGCGCACATAGTCTTAGTTTCGTCACTGGAGAAAGCTATTTGGAATTGGATGGATACTTACCCCCAGGTATTTGATCACTTTTCTTTATGCCCCCTACACTGTTCAATAATATCGACTGGCTGAGAAAAGATAATAGTGGAATTAGTAAGCGAACACTAAAGGTGAAATTAAAAACTGAACTGCTTAATGAAATTGTCGCAACATGCGACAATAATTAGTTTCGTTGCTGTTAGAGCTTCTTACCGTCCATTTAAAGTGTCTGTAGACTGTATCTTAGTTAGATGTTTAAGAAATTGTTGATACCAAATATAAAACAAGCGCTAATCCTGCCGACAAACTGTCACGCAGTTTGGCAGGTTTATATATGTGTACAAGTGTTTGGTCCAAAATAAATCATTTATTATTATCTCCTTTATTCAATTATATTTTTAAATATTAGTATAAAGAAATATAAAAACATTTAAAAATATAAAAAATAGTAGCTCACCGGTATCGGGAACAGGGTCCAAGCGGCGGTCAGGGCTCCAGAGAGAGGAACCTCCTAACTATTCGGGCCGTGTCCAGAAGTACCGCTTTCTGGATCAAGCCCTTGATCCAGCTGCCCAACGAGAGCCTCCTCAGGTGTTGGTCGAGGCTCTTGGCTATTAGACCATTGGCTGTCACAACTATCGGCACAATGATCGCTGAGTCCACATTATTATTATTATTTTTACAAAAAACGTGTTAAAAAAAATGTAGTGTGAAATGTTGTCCGATTGTAGTAATGTTACGCAGCGGAATTTGTTTAGCGGTTTCGCATCATTATCTTTGCGCCGGAGGTGTGCTGCACTTATACTTATTTATTCATGTATTTTAATACCCATAGCGTCTAGTTTAGCTCGCCAATTTAAAACAACCCCGTCGTTTTTTTTTTGGCCTGCGTCGGCAGAAATAAATGGAAAAATAAATAAATTAAAGTCTCATAAATCCTGCCTCTACTGACTAAACAATTAAATAGTCTGGTCTTCTTCTTAGCGTGTCGATAGCAATCTAAATGGACTCGGCCCAGAATTCAGTAACGTGCAGCTGACAGGACACGCAGGACACGATATTAAGTGTCCCATCGTTTGTGGAACATGTCATGTCACATGTCTATGAATCTCCACCTGAACAGATTTTCCTTGCTTCGGCCAACCTGGGTCCGGAGTCTGTTTAAATACTTCCAGGTTACCCAAGGTAACTCATGTCCAGGTGGGGAGGTCTTCAGCGGGTGGAACAAATGGCTTGGGTAAGGAAGCACCGGCTCGCCACAGCTTCAGTCTTTCTTGGGATCGTTCGTCAGTCTATCCACCAAGTGGTCAATAGTGTGGTGTCTTGCTTGCGTATTAATAATTCACTTTTTTTCAGGAATTCGCTGAAGTCCAATGTCGGCCTAACGATGAACTAAGCAAGTGTTGTGACACATTATTCGATATATTACAAGACAGTTTCTCAGACAACAAGAAATCCAGAGTGGCTATGTGGCCGCTACAGATTATGTTACTAGTTTTGAACCCTGTAAGTATTGGAATAAGGTTCTATTTTGCATGTTTTTTTTAAGTGGATATATTATTAGATGCTTAATTATATTACAAGATAGTTTCTTCGCGTTCAAACTTTGAACGCGTTTGTCTCTGGAAATACCGCTATAGTCAACGACTGTAGTGGCATTTGAGAAATTCTATTTTTAATTGATAGCCCATTTCTCGAGGAAGATTTATAGGCTATTTAACATCACGCCGAGCAAAAATAAAGCAGCAGTAAGTCAGAAAGAACGCTAAGCAAAAACTAAGTATAATAATCTTTATTGATGAACATGAGACAACCGTACAGAGTAACTTAATAATAAACCTAGTATAGACAAATATCGTTTACAGTTATTTTGACAATAAAGGCAGGTCAGCAGTTGGAGAATGTGAAATGGTAGACCATAAAAATGGTTTGGTTGTCTTTAGACTGATTCGCCCTATCCCCTCGTCGAAGTAATTAAGTAGTAGTGATGCGATGCGACGGGGCGGGTCGTTGGAACAAGAAATTTCACGCGGGCGAAGTCGCGAACAGAAGCTAGTATAGTAATATTTCTCAAGTACCTAAATTAAATAAGGCTTTATGTTGTTAACAGAAAGTTTTGGAAGAGATAGTGAATGCGGATAGCGGCGCGCCGTGCAGTCCGCGACATACAAAGAAAAAACATTTTATTGACTCCGTCAAACGAGGATTAAGTGAGTGTTTTTCAATACTATACAACGTGTAACGTTAAATGCGCAAAACCTTGCGACGAATAAAAATGTAACTTAATTGTATGACGATAAAGTTGAAATTTCAATGATAATAATCATCGTAGGTGCAAAAATAAAGATAGGGTACCCGACATACCGTGTCATCGAAATTTAAATTTTATTGTCATACTATTAAGTTATATTTCTATTTGTCGCATAAAAATCCTCAGCCGGGCCGATGCCGATAGTGGGCGCCGGGCCTTAGAGGTCATTGTACTCATCAATATGAACAACTTTTACTATGGGATCAAACATGAAATCGCAAAAAAAACAGCTGTTTAGTACATTTTGACAAGTTATGCGAGCATAGGGAACAGCTGATTTTTTTTGGTTATATTTATGTCATCGTTTCAGCCGAAAGACGTCCACTGCTGGACATAGGCCTCCCCCAAGCACCTCCACTTCGACCGGTTCTGTACTTCTCGTATCCAACGGGTTCCTGCGGCCTTCACAAGGTCGTCGGTCCATCTTGTTATGTTTATGTAAATAATAATAATTACCTTTTTCCTTTGAGGTCCTCAAAATAACTCGAAACAGATGACAGAAGCAGCCGTTGTAACATGCGTCAAGCTGTGCAAGGCGTCCACTTACCTCAACATCGCTGACTCGGGCAACGTCACCTTTATACTCGTCAAGTCGGTCATTAACGATCTCAAGGTGAGCTGTACTCAGTGTATAGATTTGGATTTTCATTTTGACCTCACTATCGGCTTTAGCGCCCTTGAAAACTATAAAAACGACACCAATGATGAAAAAAAAATACAGCCGCCATCTTGGATTTTCATTTTGACCTCACTGTTGACTTCAGCACCCTCAAAAGACAAAAACCATGTAAACGACACCCATGATGAAAAATTTGAAACATTTTTGCAGCCGCCATCTTGGATTTTTATTTTTACCTCACTTTCGGCGACCTCAATATCCATCCCTTTCTTCGCAATGCCATTACTTTTAATTTAATAAGTCTAATAATACTTTTTTTGTTACAGTCTCTACTCTTCAACCCCTCGAAATCCTACATCCGTGGCAACCTGATCTCCGGGTACTCAGAACTGGACCTGATGACGGATTGCTTCGTGTCTCTATTCCGGATCATGCCTCACAATAACGACGCGCTCAAAGTGTGCCTCAACCTCAACACGCACATCTCTTACCATTATGTCATCGTTAATTCTTTACTCAGGTGAGTTGGCAGTAACATCTTGCAGTTGCAAATATCGTCAACTGCTACCTGGCGATATCTACACTGCCATATAGGTAAATATAAACTACGATAACATGGCGCGCCCCTCCAAAATTCAAAACGTTTGAAAGTATTTGTGAAAGTATTTACAATGCACCACCAAGATTCACAACGCATGTGTGCGTAATGAGACGGCCGTCAAACAAAAACAACGACTACATACAAACTCCTTCGTAAGGATGTCACTACACACATTGAAACAGTAATTTGGAGGGGCGCGCCATGTTATCGTAGTTTATCTATACAGCGTGAAATTTTAATGGTTGTTTTCCCGAAGCGAAATGATTTTGTTTTGATAGTACAATGGATTTATAAAAAAATAAAAATAAAGTATTAAAAAATGGCAGATTTACAATTGTGAAAAACAAAACTCGAACGCGATCTCGAACCAATAGTATAGCTACAGAGCAAACGGACGACTGCGCGTGGTCGTCCTGCTACCTGCAAAGATGGTAGGTAGCGGGCGGGCGCACGTGAGTTACTATTGATTCTCACGCTTTCGAGTTGAGATCATATTTTTATACTTAATAATTTGAAAAAAAAAAAAAAAAAAAACTCCATGAATCGGTAGCACTATTGAGTACAAATCGTTCTGCCGCGGGAAAACAACCATTAAAATTTCACGCTGTATGTACAGTCAACAAAAGAGATAAGTATGCAGGATTGTCGGATATAGTTGAAGTTTAGTAAATGTGTGAGATAATCTTTTTTTTTTCTTTGTGAATTTTTCCCATGATTTAATAGTTATTCTGCTTTCGGGGCGGAGACAAATCCAACAAACCAAAGATCATCAAAATCGGTTCTGTGGTTCTTGAGTTACAATGGTGTACCTACCAAAACCGACTTCCTTTTAAGTATATAAATAGAAGATTGCCTTCCCATTAGAAGCACCTTTAACCTTTTAACCGCTTGGCTAAATATCAATTGCCGTACCCCTAGCGCGCGGCTACAAATCTATAAAATAATACCTACAATAAATAAGAAGGAGCAATCATTGAATAGACCGAAAAAAATCATGCATGTTCTCTGTCGCATAAATGCGACACAAGCGGTGAAAAGGTCTGCCGGGTCAGCGGGATTGTCCGAAAGGGTTACCGCTGGCCCGGAACATAAAGGGCTAAGGAAGGAACACGGGTGGGTTTTAGTCAGTAAGAGTCTGACACTCCCTTCCGCTCCACCCAGAGCGGGAGGGGTCATTTGATGATTTCCCATCCGCAAAAAAAAAAAAAAGGATAGTGCTTCATATGATCGAAAAATGTGTCTGCTGAACAACGTAAACAACTCAATGTATGTTGTTGCACTGTCAGTAAGAGTCTGACACTCCCTTCCGCTCCACCCAGAAAAAAAAAAAAAAGAGGTTAACAACTCAACTATGAATACCTTGTTACAGGATAATAAAGCAGCCCCGACTACCTTGGTGGCCACAAATCGAGTTGCTTTACCCAAGAGCAGCTGAACTCAGAGCCATGTTCACGGATACATCAAACAAGGCCACGCAGGTATGTAGCTATTGCACTATTAATAAATTAAAAAGATGCTATTTAGAAATGTTATAAAGTGCTACCTAAGTCTAAAGTATGAATTTGTGTGTATAAAGACTCGTCAGACCCCACAGTCAAACCATTACTATAGTTTTTGGGACTTAGTTTGTAACCTTTTTTGTGTATGTCAAAGTCAAAGTCAAATCATTTATTTCAAATAGGCACATTAAAGGCACTTTTGAACGTCAAAAAAAAAAACTAAATAGAAATGATTCTAGTCGCCCATTCGAAAAGGTAGTTTTCGTATGGAGAAGAATGGGCAAGAAAATCCACCGTTACTGATGATGATGATGATGTGAAATTATAATAAATAAATCTATATATATACTAATAATAAAGCTGAAGAGTTTGTTTGAACGCGATAATCTCTGGAACTACCGGACAGATTTGAAAAAATCTTTTTGCATTTGATAGCCCTATTCTTGAGGAAGGCTATAGGATATTTAATATCACGCTATGACCCTTAGGAGCCGAGCAAAAAAAAAAAGTCAGAATGAACGCTAAGCGAAGTGTTGCGATGGGGTGGGGGTACAATAAATTTCACGCGGACAAAGTCGCGGGCAGAATCTAGTAATAAAATAAATATTGACGCAATAAGATGTGCTATGGTTGTCGTTAACGCCAACGTTCGTGGCAGCCGCGGTCATAAAACGCGGGAGCGAGATGGTACGAAAGATGATTTTAGAAGACCCGTACTTAATATTCACTGTCTTTCTCGCACGATTTTTGACAGCGGCTGCCACGAATTTCGTGGCAGCTGCTGTCATAATGCGAGATGACATGAGAAGATGATTTTAGAAGTCTCGTACAGTCAAGAGCATAAGTATGTATACACTTGGCTTTATTCAAAGGCGATTTTCTCCTAAATTTTTTGATGAAATTGTATGATAATACGAACATAGTATTTTCGAACCCATAGGTTTATGTAAAGTGTCGTATTTCAACTTTGCATTCGTTATTTCGTGAAAAAATCGCAATTAATTAAAAGTTGCCAAGTGTTGACATATGAGTGGTCGTGACTGTACATCTGCCTGGTTTTTGACCGCCACTGCCACGAATTTTGTTGATCAAATAAAAAGTGTTAAGTATACAGGGTGATTAGAAGATGGATGCAAAGCTTTAAGGCGAAGATAGGACTGATAATTTAGAACTATTTAAGCCAAACTAACCAAACCAAACTATTTATGACAAAGTCTTACAAATTTTTTTTTACTTACCTAATTTTAGTTTTTTTGTCCAAAATTTTGAGTAAACTGCTTAATTATGGCCAAATTGAACGATAAATGAATTCATTTTTATTTAATTAAATTAATGTGTAACCAATCTAACAAAATATGTTTTAGGCCTCTGTGTCATTCTCATTAGACATAAAAATTAGGTAAAAAAGAATTGGTAAGACTTCGTCTAAGACAACCTTGGCTGAAATGGTTCTAAATTGTCTGTACTATCTTCGCCTTAAAGCTTTGCACACATCTTCCAATCATCCTGTATATTAGTAGCCATACATTTTTGGATATTTAAGCTTATCTTAACTTTAAATAATGGGAATGATCTCAACCACCGGTCTCTAATTATCTTAGAGTAAGAAAGCTATAGAGCATCGGGTAGCGTGGCCACACATGAGACAAAAAACTAACTTAACTAACATTGGCTACTTATGTAGCTGCCTTGAAAAAACTGGCACGCACTGAGAGACGGAAATAGTATAGCTTTATCCTTTTCTGTTCTTTATCCTTTTCTTGTGGAAATGAAATAGAGCTACCCGCCGTCTATACTTTTCTTTGTCTAAGCTAATTATATTCTTCTCTCTTACTCCCACAGGGCTACGTAGTCCACACCCCACTACGAATGATCTCCCTGTCACTCAAATCCAAGGAAGTGCAGTCAAAATTCAACAAGAGTGAAGAAATGCCAGCTTACAGGAATCTACTGCTTTGTATGGTGAAACTGATACATGCTGATCCTATGTTGATGTTGAGTGTAAGTATAGTACATCATCATCTGCCTAGCCTTTTCCCAACTATGTTGGGGTCGACTTCCAGTCTAACCGGATGCAGCTGAATACCAGTATTTTACATGGAGCCCACAACCCCCTGACCCCCACAACCCAGTTACTGGATAATACGATACCCCTCGGTAAGACTGGTTGTCAGACTTTCGGGCTTCTGACTACCCGTAACGACTGTCAAAGATCCACAAATGACAGCCGGGACCCACGGCTTAACGTGCTTTCCGAGCCACGGAGGGGTCACGGTATGTAAAGATGGTCACCCATCCACAGACCAACCGCGGCAAGCGTAGCTTAACCTGATCGATCGACCTGTGCGGCTGTTATTATTTAGCCACGAGCCCCTCTTATTATTAATTTGGTATAAGTTATTATTTGAGGTGGTTGGTGTTTTTCCAATAACCCTGTATACTAAGATTAATTTTCATGGAAGAAACTTACTCTGAACCAGGGGGTATATTCAATGTACGAACCACCACTTTCTACAGCCTAAAGTTCTAACCATTTTCTATTCCTCCAGAACCCAGGCCGCTCCAGCATCGAGATCCAATCCTCCACCACAGAACTGATGAACGGCCTCGTCTCCCTCGTCCACCAAACCGGCATGGGAGAGATATCACAAGCCGCCATGGACGCCCTGCTAGCTCTGCACAGACCTGACCGGGTGCACATGTGGAATCCTGAGGCGCCGCTCAACACTTTTTGGGATATCAGGTGAGAACACCTCGCTGATCATAAGATAATTATGTAAAGAAAAGAAAGAAAGAAACAGTATTTATTCAAAATACCACTACACACACCACTCACACACTCTACTTTTTTTTTTTTGTCAATCCTATGTCATTAGTAAAAGAGGTGGAACGGGCCTGGCATCACAAGGTAAGTGTCTTAATGTGCATGCAGCAGGGTTCGTACATGATTCTGAAGCCCCGGCGCCGAAATATTTTGTAGGTTATTTAAAAAAAAAATTGCTGAATAAAATTGACGTCAGTTTTTGTATGGAAGAACTGTCAAAAATTCAAAATTATTCCTCCGATAAAGTCATCTGGCGTTGGAAAAATCAGTCCTTTATAGAATGGATTTAAATTTTATTATTATAAAAAAAAAATATATACTTTATTGTACACAAAAAAAATACATCAAACACTACAGAATATAAAATGAGCGGCCTTATCGTTTTTTGCTATCTCTTCCAGGCTTTCTTCTCTTCTTATACGGTATGGAAACCACATCATCATATCATCATTTCAGCCGAAAGACGTCCACTGCTGGACATAGGCCTCCCCCAAGCACTTCCACCACATAATATGCAATAAATTATATCACATAGGTACTTGTTGTCGCCTTTTCTGATGATATACAATAAATTAACGAAATCGGTCGCGAAAAAAAATCTGCTGTTCCCTACATATGTTCGCATTTATTTTCGCGACTGATTTCGTTTATTTTTTGTATATCCCCAATCCCCGTAGGGTTAGGTAGAAAGTGTACCTGTAGACAGTACATCCACATTTCGCCAGTTATATTTAAGTCCCATGTAATGGGGGGCGAGCCTATTGCCATCAAACGGACACAAATCCGAATGGAAAAACCCCTAACGGACACCAGCCCGTATTACCTTTTTTTTATTTACCTTTGAACCTTATACTTTAGGGATAAAGTTGAAAATCTATTAAAGAAATTTGACAGATTGTAGTAGCTTGGTGTGCTGGCGTGTGTACTATATGTACACCTGTGCCTAACCCTCTGAGGGAACAAGACGTGGTTTTATGTTATGTAATAACTAGCTTATGCCCGCGACTTACACCCGACACCCTCTTAGGGGTGGAATTTCGAAAAACCCTTTCTTAGTGGATACCTACTCTTCACAAAGAACACACCCTCCAAATTTCATGTCTCTAGGACCAGCGGTTTAGGCTGTGCGTTGATATATCAGCCAGTCAGTCAGGACTTTGATTTTTATATATTTAGATGATTAAATCTTTAATTTTCCTTTGCCCACAGCTCCCAAGTCCTGTACAACATAAGTCAGAAACTGATCCAGCGTCAGATCTGCAACTACCGCGAAGTGCTACGATGGCTCCGAGATATCCTGACTTGCCGCAACGAGTTCCTCGCCAAACACAAGGAGTATGCCAACGTGGGGTCGCAGATACCGATATGTAAACAGGCGCATATCAAGCTGGAAGTAAGTCTGACCCCTACAATCCAATTCTAGAGTCGGTTTGATAGTGTAAGGTCAGAAAAGTTGTTATTTAGCCGTATTACCGGCATGTCCTAGAACCAAAAATTCGAAGACATGTGATATCTACCAACCCGCACTGGGCCCGCGTGGTGGATTATAGCCCACTCCCTCTCGAGGAGAGGAGGCCTGTTTCCCAGTAGTGGGAACAATATAGGCTGATTATGAACTATTCTATATACTAAATGCGAATCCAGTTTGTATCGTCCTCAATATTCACCACTCTTAATATTTTCTCCTTAGGTGGTATTCTTCATGTGTCTATGGTCAATAGACACGGACGTGGTACTAGTAGCGATGTCGTGCTTCGCACTGCTGTGCCAAGAAGCGGACATCCGGTGTGGCTCAGACGAAATCACCACGCAATGTCTCCTGCCTAACTACGCGGTGTTCCAGGAGATTGCGCATACGTCGACTGTGCTGACCACTGGTAAGTAATCTTGATAGATTTGAATTCAGAAACTAGGATCAAGATTTTCATGTTCAAATGCCATTGCAACCGAAATTGATTACGAGCTGCCAATCGTAAGCCAACCTAGACTACATAACGCTTAAGTACAGAAACTGTCAAATTTTCCCAATCAACTTTGAACCTTATGCTTTAGCGATAAAGTTGAAAATTTATTAAAGAAATTTGACAGATGTGCTGGCGTCTGTACATCGGAGGCAATATATGTGAATTATCTAAGACTAGCAGCGCCCCGCGGTTTCATCCGCATAAGTGTCGATCCCGTGGGAATATCGGGATAAAAAGTAAACAAAAAGAGAAAATAGGCCCTATTTTCTTTAGAGGTATACCTATCAGTATTGAAACCTTTTCCCTTTAACTTTACAAGCTGCCAGCCAGGATATGGGGAGAGGCTGTTATTACAAAAACATTCACAGTAAGTATGTTCTTTTAAAGACAAATGACAACTCAAACTCAAAGCATTTATTTCAATTAAACCATGTATAGGCACTTTTGAATTGTCAAAACTAAATAGTCGGTCAGTTAGTCAGAAAGTTGAAGTTAGTGGCCCATTCCAAATCGTAGATCTCTATGGAGAAGAACGGGCAAGAAACTCCATGGACACTCTTTTCAATCAAGATGTTACAAAATCCTGGGTACATTATTCTTGTTGCTTCTTTATGTGAGAACAATGTAAAAAAAACACAAATGAAGAAACAATTCAAAATATAAGATTAAAAATAAGCCGTGACAGTTAAGAGATGACCAGTCTCAACCGAAGGCACCCGTTCACGAACCATTTTGTAGGGAACCAAATGATCCAACACACGCGCCAGCATCAGTGAGACATTTAGGTGAGAAACCGAGAAAGACAAGCGACAGAGCACGTTGTGACGTAGCTCGTCTGAGGTCCGGTGTGATAACAGGCACATATGACATTTCAGCTGTGTCTCTGGGATGACAACGCACCTGCAATGTATCTGGTATTCCAGAAGTCCACAGGCGGCGATGACCACTAACCATAGGACGGGTAGTCTGCTTGTTGTCCAAAAAATATAATAAGTCTAACAGCGCCCCGCGGTTTCACCCGCATAAGTGTCGATCCCGTTCGAAAGACGTGGTGCCATCTATTATCATAATAACGTTATTGTTGTGTTCCTCGGGAACAACACTTTTTTTCGGGATGAAAGGTACCCTATGTCCGTTTCTGTACACCTGACAACGTATATGCAAAATTTCAGGATGATCGGTTCAGTGGTTTAGACGTGAAAAGGTAACAAATAAACTTATTTTCGCATTTATATTATAAGTAGCTGACCCGGCAAACGTTGTTTTGCCATATAAATTATTTCTAGCTGCCCGGCGCTATCGTTCACGTGGTGTACTACCCCTTACCCTACCCTACCCCTACCCTACTCCTACCCTACTCGTACCCTACTCCTACCCTACTCCTACACTACTCCTACCCTACTCCTACCCTACTCCTACACTACTCCTACCCTACTTCTACCCTACTCCTACCCTACTCCTACACTACTCCTACCCTACTCCTACACTACTCCTACCCTACTCCTACACTACTCCTACACTACTCCTACCCTACTTCTACCCTACCCCTACCCTACCCTACTCCTACCCTACTCCTACACTACTCCTACCCTACTCCTACACTACTCCTACCCTACTCCTACACTACTCCTACACTACTCCTACCCTACTTCTACCCTACTCCTACCCTACTCCTACCCTACTCCTACACTACTCCTACCCTACTCCTACACTACTCCTACACTACTCCTACACTACTCCTACACTACTCCTACCCTACTTCTACCCTACCCCTACCCTACCCTACTCCTACCCTACTCCTACACTACTCCTACCCTACTCCTACACTACTCCTACCCTACTCCTACACTACTCCTACACTACTCCTACCCCACTTCTACCCTACTCCTACCCTACTCCTACAAAAAAAAAAAAAAAAATATCCTATGTCCGTCTCCTGGCTCTAAGCTACCTCCCCTACAAATTTTCAGCCAAATCGGTTCAGCCGTTCTTGAGTTATAAGTGGTGTAACTAACAGACTTTCTTTTATATATATAGATTAGTTTTGACGGATTATTTGAACCGGGTATCATTGTTGCTAGATGACCGACGATCTTTAGAAGGTGGCTGGGACGGACAGGATGCGGAAGGCGGAGGACAGGGTGTTGTGGCGCGGCCTGGGAGAGGCCTATGTCCAGCAGTGGACTGCGATAGGCTGAGTTGATTGGGCATCATTGTCATCTCACCGGTCTATGAGAGTGAGGACACACACACGTCATCATCATCATCATCATCATTTCAGCCAAAAGACGTCCACTGCTGGACATAGGCCTCCCCCAAGCACTTCCACTTCGACCGACCACACACACGTGCTCTATAAAAATCTACTGCGCAGTGGCTTAATTTGTGACGAGATTGGCCGCCGTGTCTGAAATTCTGCTAGATGATGTTATTATAACTTGGTGAATACTTGTGTCCGATTTATTTGATTAAAATTATTTTACTTACTTGTATTGTTAATATTATGTGTTGACTGTATTAGACATGACTTAATTATTATGACATTATATACTCTGACATTTCTTACTTATTAATTTGAATTTATGCAATTATTTAGTTATTTATTTGTATTTATGACATTGTATAACTTATTAATTTGAATTTATGACATTATATAGAGTATTATTTTGAATTAATGAAATTGTATAACATATAGATCTAAATTTATGACACTGTATAGGGTACCTACTAATTGTAATTTAAATGATTATTTTTTTTATGGTATTAATTGGAATTTATGAGTTTTATGACATAAGTAGTATAATTTTAAAGATAATTTTGCATGCCTGAATTGGTGCAACACAGTGGACTGCGCATTCACTTGACATCTAGAAATGTATTTATTATGTATTGTGTTGAGCAATAAACATTTGAATTTGAAATTTGATTCTGTCATAGGTTCCGCAGCCCTTCAAAAGCGGATAATGGCGTTGTTAAGGAAGATTGAACACTGTGTGAATGGTGTCCAACCGGTGTGGGAGGAGACCTTTCGATGTTGGTGAGTTGCACCTCATCATTTTTTTATTAATGTTCAAAATGTATATCGCAGAGTTTAAATCATTATACAGGGTGTCCCAAAAGGTTACGTAACTGGGAAGGGGGGTGATAGGGGTGGTCACAAGGGTCACCAAAAAAAAAAATTTTTTTTTTAATTAAAAAAAAAATGCCATTTATTTTTTTAAATACCCAGAGGGGATTTATTTTTTTATTTTTCTGGTGACTCTTGTGACCACCCCTATCACCCCCCTTCCCAGCTACGTAACCTTTTGGGACACCCTGTATACTAAACAACCACAGAAGTATTTGATGGCTTATATTCTGCAAGTACTGGGCCCTTTGTTCTATAACAGAACAAATAGTAACTTGAACACGGTTCCAACTCAACGTGCATTATTGCAGCTACAAGCGGGTTGTTCGATTTCCAACGCTCGGCTCAGGGTCGAAAGTTGAAAATTCAACTGCGCGCTTTTGTTTAAGCATTCATTTAGGTGTCGCCTAGTATTAGTGAAAACTGGTATTAATTTTTGTTTTATATAAAAAATTCTACCACCAGGGATTCCCTTTGCAAGCTTCTCCAAAAATATCCTAAAGGCCAGGGCGACAAGATGGATGAATGTCAAATGGAGGCCTTACATCGAGCTGTGGCCAAGCGCAGAGTCTCGCACCACACCAGCAGTGAACATGACTTTGAGGTTTGTGATCTTATTGGGTAGCAACAGTATTTTTATAGTAACAGTACGCAGTGCTGCACACCCGAACCCTATTTCCAGTTAAACAAATATCAACTTTATTTCAATGACGATTAAGTTGATTTCAGAATGACTAGCACTATTGAAAAAAATATTAAAATGTTTGAAGTGGTAGCGTAAACTGAACTTTACAAAAAATAAACGAAATCGATGGCGAAAAAAAAATCAGCTGTTCCCTACATTTTGACGAGTTATGCGAACATAAATGTAGGGAACAGCTGATTTTTTTTCGCGACCGATTTTGTTATTTTTTTTGTATATCGTAAGGTACACGTATGTGGTATAATTTATTGCATATATGCGGTTTCCATACTGTAAAAATCATTAGCAGATAAATAAACATTAACACTTTAACAGATGCAAATACAAGAATGGGCGAACATAACATCGTTCCTATGTGCGCTTGGTGGAGTATGTTTACAACGAAGACCGTCCACCAATTGGTCACATCTTCATGGACATGGTAAGTGTTATCCCGAAGTTATTTTCATAAAAGACACAGAAAAATGTCACCCGCACGTTAGTAGTATCACTTGAACTACGAAAACAGTTCTTACTGCTACGACATAAAGGCGCTGTTCTTCTTCTCCTTCGTCTCGTCGATGGCACGACAATGGTGCCCATTCTGTTGTTCACAAACTAAACTAAATTTACGTTCAGTACTGTTTACTTACCAATAAAAAGTTATGCCATTCTTTTTGTAACTAGATGTCTTGGAATGTTTCCCACACCACTTCACCGCGCATGAAGGCATTTTGATGCGTTATAATTGCATAAAAAGTTATATTAATTTAGCGTGCACACAGGTCTAACACTTGGACACAACTAAAATGGTTACTAGTACCGTAGCCTAAACATAGGCGAGCAAATGCCAATAGTTTTCGAGCGTCGGGGCACTGTATATAAGTCAAGTGGTTATAAAATATAGTTTTTGTTTATTCACATGCTGACATCTTGTGTTTTTATATTTTTCGTAGCAGATTCAAGAAAGTACAACGTACTGGCGAACAGCTCACAAGAAGTGCAGTATTGTCCTGTGACACAGTAAGTAAACTTCATTTAAATGTATAGATTATATAGGTAGTTGTAAATACATATTAAAAATCATTCTCTGTACTGACCTCCCGGAGAAAACATTGCTATTATGTCAATTCCTGATACTTAAATAAAACAAATAAATAAAAAACAAAACATAAACTCAAACATCAACTTAAAACAAGATAATTGTGCCCACGCCTTGTAAATTTTCTACATTTATATTCTGTAATGTTTAATTTTATGGTGTACATAATAAATACTATTCGGACTGGCCTGTTGGTCTAGTGGTCAGTGACTATGACTGCTATGCCGGAGGTCGTGGGTTCGATTCCCACCCAGGACAAATGTTTGTGTGATGAGCATGATCATTTGTTCTGTGTCTGGGTGTAATTTATCTATATATGTATGTATTTAGAAATATATAAGTATGTTTATCAGTTGTCTAGTACTCATAACACAAGCTCTGCTTAGCTTGAGACTAGACGGCGTTGTGTGATAGTTGTGGAATATTATTACTATTATATCTAGCTGCATCCGGTTAGACTGGAAGCATCTGGTTATTTGGGAAAAGGCTAGGCAAATGATGATGACATGATAAAGACTATTCTATAATTTTGAAATTTTTGTAACTTGCCATTTATTATTTATGACAGTAAACTTGTACTAAGGATTTGATTAGCAGTATCAGCAGTACTATCAAAATAAAAAAGAAACAAAATAATTTCTATGAAAACCTTTACGGGATAAGTTAACTGTTAACAATTTGGAGGTAGCGAAACAGAGCAAACAATAATAAAAGCGTTCACTTGAAAGTATGCCCAAAGAGCTGTGGGCCGAAATAACCGATACGTGGAGCCTTGACACAGCTAGGCACTCGTAGAAGATGACGGGAGCTGTAGAAAACAAACGACCAGGTGGTCCACTTTATACTTGGATTGAAAGAGCTGGAAGCCCCAGCATTGCGATGATGTAGGCTTAGTGTCCGTCCAAACGAGCGGGGCGGTCGCGGGTGCGGGAACGCACGCGGGCTGCCTGTCCGCACTGGAGCGCGGCTGCGTTCTGCGTGTTGTCCGTGTCCAGTACAGTGTAACCAGATTAAATTTTAAGAAAAAACCGAAGCACCTCAAAAATATATTGAATATCTTATCTCAATGAAATATAGACTCCGAAATCCGGGTAATTCCCTGAACATCAATGTTCGCGGAGACGATCGCTACGGTGTTACCATAGCTTTGTATCCAAAGTATACCCAAAAATACTGATGCTCGGAAAAGTCGAAAAAATATACCGAAAAAGTATTAAATTACTGAATCTGGTCACACTGGTCCAGTGTTTGTCAAAATAAAAGCGCGCGTACCCCGCGCGCAGCCCGCGACTAGCAGCCCGCGCCGCTCACCGCTCCCGCGTGCCCACTATGGACACTTCATAACAGTAATAGTAACTTAAAAGAAGAATCCTCTCCCACAGATTTATCGGTCAACTTCTCCGACTCCTCCTCTGCAGCAACGAACGCTTCGGCCAACAAATACAAACTCACGTGAAGGAGTTGGTAGGACATGAGATGTCTCCTGCGCTCTACCCGATACTGTTCGATCAGATCAAGGCCATCATTGACAAGTTCTTCGACCAACAGCAACAAGTAAGTTAGACAATAATAAAATAGTTAGCGAAACTTCACAAGTTTAAGTTAAACAAGAAAAATAGTTAGCAAATCTTCACAAGTAAGTTAAACAAGAATAAAACAGCAAAACTTCACAAGTAAGTTAGACAAGAATAAAATAGTTAGCGAAACTTCACAGAGGCGTGAAGTTTTGCCAAGTAATATAATTTTACATTCGTGCTATTGCGCTATATTACGGAGCTGCTATCTTAAGAAACCCTAGTTTTGCAGCTATTGAAAGCCGACCGACAATTTACAATAGTTACAATAGACTCCACGATCAAACTAATATAAACTTTGTTCACAGGTAATGCTAACAGATATAAACACACAATTCGTGGAGCACACAATCTTTATAATGAAGAGTATACTGGACATTAAGAAGAGTGGTCAGCCCAATGAACATCTTAGCACTACTTCTATTGAAACTCTCATGCTGTCTATAGTCAGGTAAGATATCCTTACGAAGATAATCCGTTGGTCCACCTAGCCGGCCTTGCGCACCCGGCCTGTCGCAGCCAACTTTGGGTCGTTGGTCCACCTAGCTGGCCTTGCGCAACCAGCCTGGCGCAGCCAACTTTAGGTCGTTGGTCCACCTAGCTGACCTTGCGCACCCAGCCTGTCGCAGCCAATTTTGGGTCGTTGCTCCACCTAGCTGGCCTTGCGCACCCGGCCTGTCGCAGCCAATTTTGGGTCGTTGCTCCACCTAGCTGGCCTTGCGCACCCGGCCTGTCGCAGCCAACTTTGGGTCGTTGGTCCATCTAGCTGACCTTGCGCACCCAGCCTGTCGCAGCCAACTTTGGGTCGTTGCTCCACCTAGCTGGCCTTGCGCACCCGGCCTGTCGCAGCCAGCTTTAGGTCGTTAAAAAAAACTATAAAAATACAGATCCCAAAGACACCGACTTCCGAAATTAAAGTTATTTCTTATTTTGGAGTTAATTTATTTTTGAAGTCGGTAATTTTTTTTAAAATTACTTAACTGTTTACTTATGACATTTGTTTTTACAGATACGTACGCCACTTGGATATGACAGTGTTGTCAGTTCATATCAAGACCAAGCTCTGCCAAGTTGTTGAAGCCATGATGAGGAGGAGAGATGACCTCGCTTTTAGACAGGTTAGTTAAAATCATAACCATCTGGCAGGTTTTCGAAATACTTAATCGTTTTCTATGTAACAAACAGGTGCAAAATTAAAAAAAAAAAAAAAATAATTTAGTAATTATCGTATAATCAGCCTATAATGTTCCACACAGGCCACCTCTCTTCGAGAGGAAGTGGGCTATAATCTACCACGCGGGCCCCTCGCGGGTTGGTAGATGTGACTATGTCTTCGAATTTTTGGTTCTAGGACATGCCGGTTTCCTCACGATGTTTTCCTTCACTGTTTTGAGAGCAGTGGTGATGGAATTATTTACACAAAGAACTGTAAAAGCCTGCTTGGGTTCAAACCCACGACCGACTCGTATGTCGGGGTCGTTGCCACTGGGCCACCACTATTCAGTAATTATCATGAGTTTCATAGATCGGACGGAAAATATCTAAGAAAACCAATTTACGATATAGTACAGACGCCAGCACAGCAAGCTACTACAATCTGTCAAATTTCTATAATAGATTTTCAACTTTATCGCTATTGTCGTTAGATTCAAAGTTGATTGGGTTTTTTTTTTTAGTTTCGGGTGGCTTGATGTGCTGGCGTCAATACACGCCATCGTTCGTGGTGGTTGCCATGCTCATAAAACGAGTGAGCGACACGAGACTCATAAAAATACTTTACTTAAGAGCCTATACTACCTCAAATGGCTTAGCATGATCCTCCGTTATGTCGAAAATACTGCAGCATTAATTTTGAAATAAATATATGCTAAAGTTGAGGATTAATGTAAGGTCTTATGTTAGACGAAAACACGATTCCATAAAATTTTCTCGATAGAAAAAAAATCCAAAGTTACCTCCAAACCGAACAATAAACCGCTGGTATTAAAAAAATACTTCAAATTAGATCATGAAACTTTGCATACTAACTGAACTAACTATAAAGCAGGTCTTATGTTAGTTAGTTTTTTTGAATTACCTTTATTTTCACCGTAAAAAGCAAATACCTAAACTATTGGCGCTGCCTCCCGCCCAGCACCGCACTCTGTCTCGCTTTCACACAGTCCGCGAGCAGTATCGTGCGAGCGAGATAAAGAGTGAATTTTAGCTGAGGTAGTATAGGCTCTTAAATATTCTGTACGTATCGGACTCGCACACGAAGGGTTCCGTACGACAAGGCATAAAACACCAAAAATACGTTTCTTTTAAACCCCTATAAATTTTAACTTTATTTTATTTTTATTATTTGTTGTTATAGCGGCAACAGAAATACATCATCTGTGAAAATTTCAACTGTCTAGCTATCACGGTTCATGAGATACAGCCCGGTGACAGACAGACAGACAGTAGAGTCTTAGTAATAGGGTCCCGTTTTTACCCTTTGGGTACGGCACCCTAGAAAATATATTTCATCTTTTTGCACGTTCTAAGGGCTATATTTTACCGGGACACCATGGCGGCGCACCAGTCGCCGCCACCAACAAAATGTATACAGCTCTATAGAGCGTTACTCACCTGGTGTCCGTTTGGTTCCGCAACCAATTTGGCGGCGCGACCAACGGACGCGTGCACAGAATGTTACTGGTTGCGCCGCCACGCTGGTCGCGCCACCACTAATTACTATAGCGCTGTATGGTGTCTAACTCACTCGGCCGCCAGTCTGGCCGCCAGTGACGGTCTTCAAGGTTCATTTTGATACTGTCTCAGTGTGGTGTGGCGACTCTGGTGTCTGTATGGTGTCTAGTTTGGTAGCTTACGGACACCACGGTGGCGCGACTGGTTGCGCCGCCGTGGTGTCCCAGTGAAATATAGCCCTAAGACCGCGACTGCCACAAATCTTGACGTTTAGTTTAAAATATGTTTTCTTTGGTACAGGAAATGAAGTTCCGCAACAAGATGGTGGAGTACGTAACAGATTGGGTCCTAGGTACCAGTCATCAGATCGCGCCGCCTTTGAAAGGATCTGACGCATCACAAATCACCAGGTCAGTTGATTAACATATTTTGTAACCGAATTCTAAAAGGAGGAGTTTTTCATAAGGCAATTGACCTGCTTTTTTAAAATATGCGATTTTAAATTATCTTAACAAAAGAGAAGATTGAAATATGACCAGCCCTTTAGAAATTTGCTAATATTGTAATCTTCCTTATTTGCGATCTCAAAATATAGTCCCATTTACAAGATGGCGATCTTCCCCGTGGCACATAATAAAATTGAAACAGCACATGACTTGCATCGTTTAAACAATGTTTTGACGGCGCAACTTTTATTATTGCTGTAACTTATTGTGCGCGCCATCGTGTGGACCACAATTATGATCGACTTAAGAGCCTATACTACCTCAGCTAAAATTCACTCTTTATCTCGCTCGCACGATACTGCTCGCGGACTGTGTGAGAGCGAGACAGAGTGCGGTGCTGGGCGGAAGGCAGCGCCAATAGTTTAGGTATTTGCTTTTTACGGTGAAAATAAAGGTAATTAAAAAAAACTAATTAACATAAGACCTGATTTATAGTTAGTTCAGTTAGTATTCAAAGTTTCATGATCTAATTTGAAGTGTTTTTTGAATACCAGCGGTTTATTGTTCGGTTTGGAGATAACTTTGGATTTTTTCTATCGAGAAAATTTTATGGAATCGTGTTTTCGTCTAACATAGTACTTAAAATTAATCCTCAACTTTAGCATATATTTATTTCAAAATTAATGCTGCGGTATTTTCGACATAACGGAGGATCATGCTAAGCCATTTGAGGTAGTATAGGCTCTTAAAAACCGCACCACGTGGTGTGCACTCGACACGAGCACAGCGAGCCACGCGCATAACTGAACGCGTCGCAAGATAATAAGTCTGTAAATGAAAGAATAATAACTTTGTAAATGCAAGCAATTTAAATCAATTGATTCAAGAAGACGAGTTCATATTTCGCATCCCCTTCACTTATGATATGACACAGGCAATTAAATCGCATCGGCTTTATTTTGAGATTCCAAAATACAATATAGAGGAACAGGGTGTAAAGTTCACTCATACTCTATGAAAAGGGAGGATCCTCCGACCACACGGGTGTTTTGCCTGGCGGGCAACTGCCCGATGATTCATGTCGGGCCGTTGTATCGCTAGTTATCGCGGTAAACTCTGCTTGCGAGATGCAGGATTTTGCGTGACGTCAGTATGACGTGATGTTCGCATGTGGCGTTGTAGATACCGCTACAACAATATTACATGCAATAAATTCTAGATCGGGTTCTGCAAGAATAAATTCGAAGAATTTCGTATGAAATAGTAGATCTGAGGATCAGTGCCAATAATTACATCAATGCAAACTAAAGATACTGAATTCTTGAAATATTTAAAATTTTCTTATTTTTGAATTTGTATTTATAATTTTACTTTTTACTCCTAGATACTTGGTCTGCTGTCGAGAATTAGACCAAGCATGCATGGAAGCAGTAGCATCATTGCTGAAAGGTCTACCTTTACAACCTGAAGAGTCTGATAGAGGCGACCTAATGGAAGCTAAGAGTCAACTGTTTCTAAAGTAAGTAACTGGAAAACATTGTATGGTCTTTTCCAAAAGAATTTGATTAAAATATAAACAAACTAGCTTCCGCCCGCGGCTTTGCCCGTGAGGTATGTCGATAGAAACTATTCTATGTCCTTCGCCGGGATGCAATCTATCTCTCTGCAAAATTTTATCGAAATCCGTTCAGTGATTTAGGCGTGAAAAGGTAACATACAGACAGACAGAGTTACTTTCGTATTTATAATATTAGTATGGATGGATCAGAAAACATGCCTGTGGATGCTGATAATAAATTGATACCCTAAAAAGTGCAGGTCTGGACACTAATCAAATAAATCATGCATCCAGAAACCGAGAGATTTTGTCTAATAACTCAAATGGTTATCTAGTTTATCACATAACTTAATATAGTTTTAAATCACTACATTAAGACCCGTGTTACAGAAAGTCACTCAATATCCAAGCATCACTTAAAACTAGATTCAAGCCATTTCATCATCTGCCTAGCCCTTTCCCAACTATATTGGGGTCGGCTTCCAGTCCAACCGGATGCAGCTGAATACCAGTATTTTACATGGAGCGACTGCCTATCTGACCTCCACAACCCAGTTACTGGGTAATACTATACCCCGTGGTAGGACTGGTTGTCAGACTTTCGGGCTTCTGACTACCCGTAACGACTGTCAAAGATCCACGAATGACAGCCGGGACCAACGGCTAACGTGCTTTCCGAGGCACGGAGGGGTCTCGGTATGTAAAGATGGTCACCCATCCACAGACCAACCGCGGCAAGCGTAGCTTAACCTGATCGATCGACCTGTGCGGCTGTTATTATTTAGCCACGGACCCCTCTCAAGATTCAAGCCATTTGATTGGTTGAAACTAGTTTTAAGTAATACTTGAGTATTGAGTGACGTTCTGTAATACGCTACATGGTTTTTTTGGCGCCTAAATGACATTGACAGGGTTGTCGGTAAACAATTTCCGAAATAGGCTATTTGACAATGTAAAAAATAAGGTCATAATTATTGACACTCGTATAGATTTATCGCTTTTAAAATCGATTTGCATTAATTTTACTACAAAACAATGTATTATTATTAAAAACTTCATCTTTTTAAATCTGGCGCCACGTAATCGAAAACGGTCTGGATTGGCTGAACTAAAGATGACGTCATGATTTAGTAAATTTCTGTCTATCGTTGACAGAACAGATGACTTTTGTCTAGTATCTCGACCGTTTCAACGTTTGTTTACGTGAATCGTGACGTCACGACGCCATATTGTTAAAGATAGCGTTTTGGCGGCTTATTTAAACAGTACATTTTTATTTACAATTTTTTAAAAGAAATACACTATGCAATTTGAAGTAATAGGTTTTTGTGGGCTCGTTAGGCACCATTAAATAATCTGAGATGTTTATCAGAAACCAGTCAAATAGCCTATTGTCATAGAAATGATGTAGATGGCGGCGGCGGCGTTTGTTTCGATTTTGGCCACGCGCCAAAAATACTTTGTAGCGTTGAACATAAAAATACCAAGGACAGGCATATTTATCAGCTTCAACTTCATATGAATAAAGAAGTAACACTTCTCTCTCTCAGATATTTCACCCTCTTCATGAATCTTCTCAACGATTGCAACGACGTGGAAATGTCTGAAGGTCCTGGTCGGCTGGAGATGCTCCGCAACGCTACAATACAGGCCATGTCCAACCTACTCAGCGCCAACATCGACTCCGGACTCATGCATAGCATTGGTATGTTCATGTTACATGTTGTAAGGCGACTCTTGTCTCTAAATGTATGATGGTAAAGCTGTTAATAGCATATAATCACTCCTGAGCAACGCTACTATACGAGCATGTCCAACCTACTCAGCGCCAATATCGACTCCGGACTCATGCATAGCATTGGTAAGTTCATGTTACATGGAGTAAGGCGACTCTCGTCTCTAAATGTATGATGGTAAAGCTGTTAATAGCATATAATCACTCCTGAGCAACGCTACTATACGAGCATGTCCAACCTACTCAGCGCCAATATCGACTCCGGACTCATGCATAGCATTGGTATGTTCATGTTACATGTTGTAAGGCGACTCTTATCTCTAAATGTATGATGGTAAAGCTGTTAATAGCATAATCACTCCTGAGCAACGCTACTATACGAGCATGTCCAACCTACTGAGGGCCAATATCGACTCCGGACTCATGCATAGCATTGGTATGTTCATGTTACATGTTGTAAGGCGACTCTTGTCTCTAAATTTGTGATGGTAAAGCTGTTAATAGCATAATAACTCCTGAGCAACGCTACTATACGAGCATGTCCAACCTACTCAGCGCTATCATCGTTAAAAACATTACTTGTCATGAGATAGGCTTTCATAAACTGCTTAGTTTTAGAAAACTGCTTTCTGCAACGAAGACTCGGCTTACTTACAGAAAGTGAGAGAAAAAAACTGGCCAAGTGCGAGTTGGACTCGCACACGAAAGGTTCCGTACCACAAGGCAAAAACACGTTTGTTGTATGGGAGCCCCCTTAAATATTAATTTTATTTTGTTTGTAGTATTTTTTGTTATAGCGGCAACAGAAATACATAATTTGTGAAAATTTCAACTGTCTAGCTATCGCGGTTCTTGAGATACAGCCTGGTAACAGACAGACAGCGAAGTCTTAGTAATAGGGTCCCGTTTTAACCCTTTGGGTACGGAACCCTAAAAAAGAGATAGTAAATGCCCATTAACTACACTAATAGCAACAAATAATATTTGCACAGCTCTCGGTGCAGTTATAGAAGGCAGGTCATTTTAGTAATTTATCAGATACCTACATGTTTACCCAATAGGTTGATTGGTATAGATTGTCAAATGACATAAGACTGTCTCGTTTATTATGGTACATACAACTGTACCACATACACAAGATAGTCCAATAAAAAATATTAATAACTAGCAGCGCCCCGCGGTTTCACCCGCGGTCTATCACCGTGGTCTATCTATGTGCCAATTTTCATCCAAATCTGTTCAACGGTTTACGCGTGATTGAGTAACAAACATCCAAAAATCTTCACAATTTTTCACATTTATAATATTAGTAGGATAGTGTATAAATATTATCGATATATCTGACTTCTTAGTTTCGAAATACATTGGGAGGTAACGCTATGTCAAACTATCAAGGACTCCTACTGACGGAACAAGCCTCTGAAAACCTAAGTATTTTACTAAGTTTGTTCATCATTTTCATGATTGCACCTACCACTGTCTGTCTCTACATCACCCAAAGGTTGACTGACAAAAGTTGACTGACAAAAGTTGACTGACAAAAGTATTTTTGTTTAAAAAGAAAATGGCTATGGCTACATTTGGTATCAAACAATGAGATGTTCTTTCAAATAGATTTTTTGATAACGATTATGTGAAACAAGTCTTACTTTAAAAAGTACAAGAAAAGGTTTACCTTTATAGTTTCTGTTATTCAAGTTAGGGCTGATTTTTCATTCGACAGATAATTTTTATTCGTGGAATAAAATTGACGTCTGACAGTTTTCGTATGACTTCTTTGAGAAGGTTGACTGGTAGAAAATGCCTATTGCGTTAAGTCCGCCTCTGTACATTAATGTGCTTGAAGTATTAAATAAATGTTTCTCCCACAGACCTAGGCTACCATCGTGACCTTCAAACCCGTGCAGCATTCATGGAAGTCCTCACAAAGATACTCCAGCAAGGCACAGAGTTCGACACGCTGGCGGAGACTGTGCTCGCTGATAGATTCGAGCAGCTCGTGCAGCTCGTCACTATGATCTCTGACAAGGTAAATAATGTAAGAGCTTACTAAGGGGGACGTACAGTCACGAGCACTAATATGTCAACACTTGGCAACTTTAACCTTTTGAACGCCATTGTCACATATACGTGACAAGCAAGCGCGTGCCCTGTACGCCAGCGACACAAATATGTGACAAAAAATGCGGTGCATTTTATCACGAAATAAACAATTAAATCATTACTTTTGTGTGTGTTTATTTGTATACCTTAAATATTTAAAATTGTGGCTTGGCGTGGAGGGCACGCGCGTGCGTTTATGCTCTGGCGTTCAAAAGGTTAAATTGCGATTTGTTTACGAAATAACGAATGCAACGTTGAAATACGACACTTTACATAAACCTATGGGTTTGAAAATACTATGTTCGTAATAATATAAAATTTCATTCAAAAATAAAGGAGAAAATCGACTTTGAATAAAGCCAAGTGTATGCATACTTTTGCTCGTGACTGTACGTAAACAACAACAAACTCTTTTTTGGAAGACGGTTGTTTTTATTTTTTGTAAAAAAAGTTTTTCACTTTTTCACTTTTTAGTTGTAGTTGAACCTACCCCACACAAATTCATAATAACACTACTTGCTATGTAAATTAATATCAGTGACAGAAAGTTATTATAACATCATCAATCTAAAGTAAGTGGCAAATAGGTAAATCATTTTCGAAATCGATTTAAAACTGCCGGAAATATCGCGTAACATACAAGAAAGAAAACTGCAATCCAATTGAAAACCTCCTCGTTTTTGAAGTCGGTAAAAAATTAATGCCGACGTTACACGAAGAGAACTTCTCGCCTTTCGTTGCGGTCGAGAAGGTCCATGTGTAAATATGGCTTTAATAAATGACGATGTCAATATTGCCTAAAGCTAGAGTTTTCTAAGACTGCGATGGCCGCCACGTAGCGTCCGTCCACGTCCGTCCGTATCCGAGGGCCGATATCGGACCATTACAATATACCTTATCAATTTTGTCCATTAGCGGTGATTAAGAGCGTTTCCGCCGAACGGCATTTCATACAAACTTTCAAGCCCTTGTTTTCCGAAATGAATGAACCGATTTGATTGAAACTTCATACGCATAAGCAAGATACAAAGGTCTAAAAAGTTAGCAGAGAACATTTTCGAAATGTCTTATTTAAAAAAAGATAACTGGAAATTTCTGTTTCTATGAAAAGTTTAAAATCGGTCTAATTTGGCTGTAACACTATTTTTCGAAAATGTTCTCTGCTAACATTTTAGACCTTTGTATCCTGCTTATGCGTATGAAGTTTCATTAAAATCGGTTCGTTCATTTCGGAAAACAAGGGCTTGAAAGTTTGTATGAAATGACGTTCGGCGTAAATGCTCTTAAGAGGTTAATAAATAAACAAATGGTCGTCCTATACCGACACAACACCTAGTCGACTCGAAGTATAACATTAAAATGCGAGCATTGTGCACGTTCAGCGACTTTTAAATATAATATCACGTCTGAAACAAATGCTTTATCAGAAAAGGTGTTCGAAAAAAATTTTGTGTGTTTTTTGTATTTCTCGAGTGCACGTCAAAAATAGCAATTTTACCCTTAAGGTGGAACTAGCCGCGAGCTCGAACATTGCCAAAAAGCGCGCTGTCTCACCTGGCTTCGTGTCCAACAGAACACGAACACGAAGCCACACGAAGCCAGGTGAGACTAACGTCTAACTGCTCATCACTGGATGAGCAGTTAGACGCTAGTCTACACGCAGAACGTCTAGTTCTCACGCACAGAAACACCGTTCCGAACTGAAAGGCGCGTAAAAAAATTCTAAAAATGTCAAAAATTAATAATGAGTCAAAACGATATCATGTTTAACTTTAGATGCACAATGTCAAACAGTGGAGTAATTTTTATGGAAAAAATATCGACCAACGACGGATGGTCGGTTTTATTGCTAAACGCGGCGCGTGGTTTTTAGGGTTCCGTACCGTAAAAGGTAAAAACGGGACCCTATTACTAAGACTTCTCTGTCTGTCCGTCTGTCTGTCACCAGGCTGTATCTCAAGAACCGCGATAGCTAGACAATTGAAATTTTCACAAATTATGTATTTCTGTTGCCGCTATAACAACAAATACTAAAAACAAAATAAATATTTCCCATACAACAAACGTGTTTTTTTTTTCGGCGTTTTTGCCTTGTGGTACGGAACCCTTCGTGTGCGAGTCCGACTCGCACTTGGCCAGTTTTTTCTAACTCCTATATTTTTGTCCACAGGGCGAGCTACCAATAGCAATGGCTCTAGCTAACGTGGTGAGCACATCGCAGATGGACGAGCTGGCTCGCGTGTTCGTCACGCTATTCGACGCCAAACATCTGCTGGCGCCGCTACTGTGGAACATATTCTATAGGGAAGTTGAGGTAAGCATTCCGCACAGGGGGTCTACTCCGAAGCGGTTAACCACTGTATCTTCCGAATGTTCAGTCATTTTCTACTACCATTAATTTCCTTTATTGACTATTGGTCCCGACCACAGATATAGATAGACCTAGATAACGCAAGTATCACGAACTGTATGAAAACCAAGCGTGCCATTTTTTGACTACCTACTATGACGTCACAAGCTCGCGCTCTCGCTCACGCTTACCCAGCCAGCAGTACACAGGACTGAGCGCGAAAGTGGCGGCTTATGATTTTTTATCGTAAACTGGTGCGATTTTTGGCACGCGAAGTAGTTGCTCTTGCGTTATCTAGGTGTATCTATATCTATGGTCCCGACCAAACTGTGCCAATCCGAACCTTTTTAGAACCCTTAATCCATTTTTTACCTTTTTTTTTTAATTCGTAGTAGGACAACTATTCGAATCAGAAAATGACCGAACATTCGGCCGATACAGTGGTTAACCGCTTCGGAGTAGACCCCCTGATTTGCTTTGATCTATAGAGGTAT
This sequence comes from Oligia fasciuncula, assembly GCA_963082905.1. Taxonomy (NCBI): domain Eukaryota; kingdom Metazoa; phylum Arthropoda; class Insecta; order Lepidoptera; family Noctuidae; genus Oligia; species Oligia fasciuncula. The sequence goes on along the minus strand of OY720414.1, from coordinate 4,614,183 downwards.
GAGGAACAGAGTGTAAAGTTCACTCATACTCTATAGAAAAGGGAGGATCCTCCGACCAGACGGGTGTTGTGTCTGGCGGGCAACTGTCCGATGATTCATGTCGGACCGTTGTATCTATGCTAGTTGCGCGGTAAACTCTGCTTGCGCGATGCAGGATTTGCGTGACGTCAGTATGACGCGCACACAGGCAATTTCCCAATTATTTTAGCTCTGACAGCAGCAACCTTATTGCAACGACAATAAAGATCACAGTGATTTTGACAGTTATGAAAAATCAGAAAACTGTGAAATGTCAGTCCACATACATTTTTTATAATAATTGTCGCTGAAATGAGATTGCTACTTAAAATTTATCCTTTTTTAATTACGGGATTTGGACCTCAGATATCTTCACATTTGTTAGAGTGTGTAAAACCCCGTACACTTGCCGATCTATTCTGTAAAAATTGAGCCGTAAGAAGGGAGCTGTCATTCCACGCGTTGCTAGGTATTCACACTATTGATAGGTCACTTCACCTAAGTTTACACAGTTAGATTTCTACAGAAGAGATCGCCTGTACTTACGAACCGCGGTGCGGTGCGTGGTCAACTTGCAGTTCCCGCGCTTACGGCTCGTCGTCCCCGCACTTACGTCTCTCCGTCCCCGAGCTTACCTCTCTCCGTCCCCGAGCTTACGTGTCTCCGTACCCGAGCTTACCTCTCTCCGTCCCCGAGCTTACGTGTCTCCGTCCCCGAGCTTACCTCTCCGTCCCCGAGCTTACGTGTCTCCGTACCCGAGCTTACCTCTCTCCGTCCCCGAGCTTACGTCTCTCCGTCCCCGCGGTTACGTCTCTTCGTCCCCCCTTGCCCCTCTCCCCCCTCCGGCCTGCCTGCTGCACCATCAACCAGCGGTCGGCGAGCCGTAAGCGCGGCGTCGCCTAGCCGTAGCCGAGTCGACGTATCGGAGCTTCTGATCCGCTTTGGTTACGTGCTTACGTTAGGTTGACGGCGAGGCGAAAGGCGGTACGGTGACGATCCCTTTCTGATGTGTGATATAACCTTTATATGAACGTCTTTACAAAAAGAACTGTTTGAACATTGGGAGTTTAGAATAGAAAAGTATCCGGGTGGTTCCAACTAGACTAATTATTATATGCCTCACAAAATCTCTGTAACAAATGAAGAAGACAAAAGAAACGATGGGTGGAATGTCTGAATGATGGTATGGTTAGAAAGGGGGTGACTATCGAGATGACGACTAATAGAGAAGTATGGAAGAAAAAGGCATGTTGCGCCGACCCCAAATAAATTGGGATAACGGCAGGTGAATGATGACATCATTCCTTACCTTCACCAGGTCTCCGACTGCATGCAAACCCTCTTCCGAGGCAACTCGTTAGGCAGCAAGATTATGGCGTTCTGCTTCAAGATCTACGGCTACATATACCTTCAGAACCTGCTGGAACCCCTCATCACTGCACTCCTCGATCAGGCTGATGAGCGAGGTGATATCAGCTTCGAAGTAGATCCAGCCAGGTAGGCATTGTTCTATCCTAGCTTTCGAGACTTCTCGCTGCATCTGTTCAACTTTGTGACAACATAATCAGCCTCGAATGTTCCCACTGCTGGGACACAGGCCTCCTGTCTGTGAGTGGGAGAAAATGAACAACAAAAAAACATTGACAATACTAATACCGAACCCCTAATATCGTCATCTACTAATATCATCATCATCTGCCTAGCCTTTTCCCAACTATGTTGGGGTCGGCTTCCAGTCTAACGGGATGCAGCTGAATACCAGTATTTTACATGGAGCGACTGCCTATCTGACCTCTACACCCCAGTTACTAAACCCATCCGTGCCTCGGAAAGCACGTTAAGCTGTTGGTCCCGGCTGTCATTCGTGGATCTTTGACAGTCGTTACGGGTCGTCAGAAGCCCGACAGTCTGACAACCAGTCTTACCAAGGGGTATCGTATTACCTAGTAACTGGGTTGTGAAGGTCAGATAGGCAGTCGCTCCATGTAAAATACAGGTATTAAGCTGCATCCGGTTAGACTGGAAGCCGACCCCAACATAGTTGGGAAAAGGCTGGGCAGATGATTGTCGTCTCCACCCTGTATTGACAAAGGAAAATATTACACTTTGAATCGGGCCTAAGTCGCTTTTTGCATCACCTATAAATTAAAAAAACTGTCAGTACAGTTGTAGCTTTAAACTCTACAAGTGACAACAAAACAAGTTTGTTCTAATCTGCATTCGCGACTTATTTGCCAAAAATGTAAACAAATATGAATTAATGGAAAAATAACTTTAATTCCTACGCAATAAAGTGCAGTTTACGCTAGAACTTCAAAAAAAATTGCAACTTTTTCAATAGTTCTAGTCACTCTGAAATCAACTTAATTCCCATTAAAATAAAGTTGATATTTGTTTAACTTGAAATCACATCAATTTTAAACAAGTTTGTATAGAATTTAATTTTTCTTCTTTCCTTGACACAGGTTGGACCCAAACCAAGACATAGAGATGAACACGTCTAACCTAATAGACCTAACCAAGGAAGTCTTCGACAGAATAGTCGGATCAGCAGACAAATTCCCACCACAACTGCGGAGCATGTGCCATTGTTTATATCAGGTTAGTAATATGAACATAACATAATTCTCGTTACATAACTGACTTTAAGGCGAAAGCGCCAGGTTAGCCCGCGGAATTCATTTTTTGTAGGTTTTTTGCACACAACTCTCTAAGACCATGTAATCCCCAAATGTCAAGATTTCATGAAATAGTCATTCTTGGGGATTACATGGTCTTAGAGAGTTGTGTTGATGAATTTAATGATTATAATTCTGTAAATACATATTTGTTACGACCGCGAATCATATTTTAATCAACGTACAACTTAATACTACTGACCAGCAAATTGCAAAAAACGTAAGAAAATTTGAATTTCGCGGGCCACCTTAGAGCTTCCCCCTTAACATAACTCGTTGCTAATCTGTCATTACGCACGAATCTGATAGGATTACGTCGACGGCCAAAATTAAATGTACTTTTCGCTATGATTACTTATAGGCGGAATGTTTTCTCAATAAGAAGTGCAGTTAGTTTCAATGAAATATTTTTTAAATTGGTCCAGTATTGGAGGAGGAAATAGGCGAGAGCCAAATCTCGAATTACGACTTTTTACTTAGGATTTTTCTAAAGTCTCTACAACCGCATTTCCTCTTAAGTTGTGAAATAACTTAAAAAAAAATTACATAACCTTCTAGGATTAGATCAGTTCGAACCATATTCCATATATATTTTATCTAGCTGCGCCCCGCGGTTTCACCCGCGTAAATGTCGATCCCGTGGGAATATCGGGATAAAAAGTAGCCTATATGTTAATCCAGGGTGTCAGCTACCTCCATACAAAATTTTATCAAAATTGGTCGAGCCGTTTGAGCGTGAAGAAGTAACAAACATAAACACACACTCATACACACACACACACCCCCACACTCACAAACACACCCCCACTCACAAACTTTCGCCTTTATAATATTAGTGTGATACAATCAAATACCCTATTGGAAAAGCCTACATCTGATGATACTGTAGATGTTTTTGACTGTACAGAATAGAATACTTTTTCAGGGTATTTTCGATTCTCACCCTTACTAACTTGAACATGTTTTAAAGTAATGAATACTAGCTTTTTGCGCAGGTCCTAAGCAAGAGGTTCGCGCAATTCCCGCAGACAAGTGTGGGCGCTGTCGGCACTGTCCTGTTCCTGAGGTTCATCAACCCAGCTATTGGTATGTTAACACATTTAACTATTATTATTATGTTTTTAGTATCTTAGTATTATATTTGTTAGTTTTATAATGTTACTATTTTACAATTTAACACTAAAATATATATATTATATAGTTTAGACAAGTTTATATATAAAAAAAGGTAAAGAAAAAGACAAGAGCTCATTGGGCATCAAAAAATTCGTCCGCATAGCATAAGTGCCCAAAAGGCTGGCAGCATTACCACGTTGGATGGCAATGCTTATTCTTTGGGCTAAAAATAGGCGCCCTCTGGTCACGTGATGAGTCAACCAACCGCTTGGCGATGTCCCGAAATATTCAATGAGCACTCGGACCCCAAGGCCCTAGTGTTTCAACCCCAAACGGCTCAAACATACAGCTAAATACGTTTATGTTTAAAAAAAAAACTAGAAAACTTCAAGATTACCCACCACCCTTGGTTGACTGGTAGAGAATGCCTAAGGCATTAAGTCCGCCTTTGTACCTTTTTGTGCGAAAAGTTTAAATAAATGAATAAATTATCGCTTTATATATATTTTAAATGTTAGGAAGCTATGATGATGCCTGATTATTAGACTTTAATAAATAAACCTGACATATAGGGGTTTAGACTGATTTAACTACTGAAGGAAACCGACTCCAATCACAACATTTTCTGGAAAATCAAAACTATATCAGCCGGTCGATTCTGTAAAAATCTCACCGTGAAAACTTAGGTGAAGTGAGTTTGGTTTTGCTAGGAATTGACACTATTGACAGCTCACTCCACGCTCACTTCACCTAAGTTTTCACGGTGAGATTTTTACAGAATAGCACCGCTGCTATAAAAAGATACCGCCCACAAACTTGCTTTTACGTCTCAATAAAGGTACGATTCCACCAAAATAGTGTGCAGCACATTTGTTCACAAACATTTTGTGCAGAACTCCAACAGTGCACGTACTGAGCTGCAGATCCGATAGTCTCTGTTTCCACCGGCAAAGCTGTGCGTAACTTTTGTACGCGCACAGTGCGCACACTTGTGCGCGAACATGATGAAACAGGACAAATAAATGTTTTCACTCCGGTAGCGGAGGCAAGACAGTTCGCGAACAACAAGTGTGTACGCGTCGTCGCGAGTCCACTGCCTGCACGTGATTGCGCACAAAAGTATGCAGTACAATTTGTTATTGTTTGCTTTAGTGAGTCGACCAGAATAAACATTTGTGTCGTACACTGTGCCGCACAGTGCCGCACACTGGTGGAATCGCGCCTGTACAATCGATTTTTCCTCGGTGTCAATCTATCTGTGACAGGGATTCGAAATAAAGTTTAAACTCTTAAAAGTTTTAAACATGGGAAGCCAGTCACAGCGGAAATCTTAAAGTTTATCTCGGATAACATAACCTATAATGTACCCACTGCTGGGACGTGGGCCTCTTCTCTACGAGAGGGAGTGGGCCGTAATCCACCACGCAGGCCCAGTGCGTCACGTCTTCGATTTTTGTTTATCTTGTTTTTTTTTTAATGCGACCAGCAATAAGTAACATTTAATTACTTTTCTCTCCTTCAGTGTCTCCCCAAGAAATGGGCATAGTCAACCGTCCAGTCCCTTCGCACGTGAAGCGCGGCCTGATGCTGATGTCCAAGATCCTGCAGAACATCGCCAACCACGTGGAGTTCTCCAAGGAACAGCACATGCTGCCCTTCAACCACTTCCTGAGGGCTCACTTCGAGGCGGGACGCAAGTGAGTCACTTACTAACATAGTCAGATTGTGTTTCCACTGCTGGAACTCTGGCCTTCAAGACTGTGAGATCTGGGGATCTAAAAAGGCCACTTTGGCAGAATCATAAAAGGATAACATTATGAATCATAGTGGAAAGTTAACTGTTAAGTTAATCGTATCAAATCCCATTGGTGAAGGATTTTGCAGTTTATTTTTTTTTGTCTGTGCTAAAATACCAATCCAATCCAAATCCAATCCCAATCTCTAAAACTACTCCTTCGTCTTTGCCTTTGTCTTTGATATGTGTCATAGCGGATCAGTGATCATGATCTAACGCAGATTCTGTACGTCCCTGCGCAGCTACCGACAAAATTATTCCACCCCAACGTCATTCATTATTTTTTATCTACAAAACTAATTTCAACCCCCTTGTCCCCAGATTCTTCATCCAAATAGCCTCAGACTGCGAGTCAGTAGACCAGACCTCCCACAACCTTTCGTTCATCAGCGACGCTAACGTGGTGGCGCTGCACAGACTGTTGTGGAACCACCAGGAGAGGATCGGAGACTACCTGTCCTGCAGCCGCGACCATAAGGCGGTCGGCAGGAGGCCCTTCGACAAGGTAGGGCTTCATAAGGCTGAAAGACGGCTGGGCATAGGCTTCCCCAAAGAGTCGCCACGACTGGTCCTGTGCTGCGGATTCCCGCGACCTTCACCACAGTCTTCTGTGATCTTTAATATCGTTTTAATGGAGTTGCTGTTCTGTTCCTGCTATTGACAGGACTGTCAAAATTACATTGATTTTTATCATTATTACAATAAGGTTGCTATTTGCTTGCTGCTGTCAATGGTAAATAACTGTTAAAAGACTTAAGTTAGGTCATCCGTCCTTGGTTTGTTGCTTCGCTTTTGCCAAGCTGCGCTGTAGCACTGTGCTACGCCGTAGCTCGCTCTTTGCTACGGCGTAGCTCGCTCTGTGCTACGGCGTAACGCGCTCTGAGCTACGGCGTAGGTCGTTCAGTGCTACGGCGTAGGTCGCTCTGTGCTACGGCGTAGTTCGCTCTGTGCTACGGCGTAACACGCTCTGAGCTACGGCGTAGATCGTTCAGTGCTACGGCGTAGGTCGCTCTGTGCTACGGCGTAGCTCGCTCTGGGCTACGCTACTGTAGCTACCTACACAGCTGTGGCGACGACGCATTGACATCAGTCTACATCGCCACATGCAAACTACGCTTATCACATGACGTCACGTAACGTAATCGGAGGATCCTCTGTTTCCCACTACGAATAAGGTTTACAGGGAAAAAAAAACTGGATAAACAGAAAGAGCTTTTTCTCTATGGGATTTCTATAATAATTGGACAGGACAACGTCTGTAGAGTCAGCTAGTCACACTAATATTATAAAGGTGAAAGTTTGTGAGTGTGTGTGCGTTTATATGTTTGTTACTTCTTCACGCTCAAACGGCTGGACCAATTTTGATGAAATTTTGTATGGAGGTAGCTGACACCCTGGATTAACATATAGGCTAGGCTTTTTATCCCGATATTCCCACGGGATCGACATTTACGCGGGTTAAACCGCGGGGCGCAGCTATTATGTAATAACTCCTAATCTGTCGGGATTTTACAAACACACACTGCCTGCTTAGTAAATACATTCATTATTTTCAGATGGCAACGCTTCTCGCATACCTGGGGCCCCCGGAACATAAGCCGATTGAATCGTAAGTATTTTTTTTATAACATAACATCACGTCTAAGCCCCGAACGGTTCCTGCCGGGTCAGCGGGATTGTCCGAAAGGGTTACCGCTGGCCCGGAACATAAAGGGCTAAGGAAGGAACACGGGTGGGTTTTAGTCAGTAAGAGTCTGACACTCCCTCAGGGTCATTTGATGATTTCTCTAACGGTTAGGCAAAGGTGCACCTATGGTACACTCACATTTTGTCAGTTATGTTTGAGTCCCATGTAATAGGGGGCGAGCCTATTGCCATCAACCGGACACAAGTCAAGGCTACGGGCTGCTACCGTGAAATTCCTAATGGAAAAACCCAATTACGCTTTGTCCGACGCGGGAATCGATCCCAGGACCTCAGTAGTCTTTTTTTGAAATCAAATGGTAAAGGAGAATACCGTGGGACTGTAAAAACTTGCGAGGGAGCGTGGCACAACCAAATGCAGTTCATAAAATTACTCCTATTTTTAGGGTTCCGTACGCAAAGGGTAAAAACGGGACCCTGTTATTAAGGCTCCACTGTCCGTCTGTCACCAGGCTGTATCTCATGAACCGTGATAGCTAGACAGTTGAAATTTTCGCAGATGATGTATTTCTGTTGTCGCTATAACATTAATACAACAAAAACAGAATAAAATAAATATTTAAGGGGGCTCCCGTACAACAAACGTATTTTTTTCGGCGTTTTTGCCTTGTGGCACGGAACCCTTCGTGTGTGAGTCCGACACGCACTTGGCCAGTTTTTTGCTATAGATTTTTCTGTTTTCTTTTTAACTGTCAAAACCTCCCGACTCTTCTCAATCCCTTATTTTTTTTTTATTGTGGTAAATCATCAAATGACCCCTCCCGCTCTGGGTGGAGCGGAAGGGAGTGTCTGACTCTTACTGACTAAAACCCACCCGTGTTCCTTCCTTAGCCCTTTATGTTCCGGGCCAGCGGTAACCCTTTCGGACAATCCCGCTGACCCGGCAGGCTTCGGCCCTATGGGGCCCCTCCTCGATGCTGACATCTCTTTGAGGCGCGCGTGGAACACGTACGCGCCGTCCGGCACGGGCCTGCTCCTGATCGGACGGTGAGTCCATTACTCTCCGCCCGCAGGCCCGTCAATCCCTTATCTCCTATAACAATATGACTCTTACTCAGTCTCTCTTCCAGCACATCAAGTCTCCTGTTCTCCTCGTACGCGCGCTGGTCGTCCATAGACATCTCTTCCACGAACTTCGAGGAGTTTATAGTCAAACATAACATGCATAAGAAGGAGGAGTTCAAGAGTATCAAGAGTTTGAATATCTTCTATCAGGCTGGGACCAGTAAACTGGGGAATCCTGTCTTCTATTTTATTTCGAGGAGATATAAGTGAGTTTTTTTTTTTTTTCTTTTAAACTTACATTTTAAAGAGGTAACATTTTTGAATGTCGTAATTTCGTCACACACCGCAATTTGGCTGTCTTCGAAGAATTGAGTGATTTGAGTTCTGGTCGTAGAATGAAAAGGTTTAATTTAACCCCTAAAGATGTATGATGAAACTGTGATAATAGTGGATGAAAGTAACATTACAACAGCTGGTTTTTAAAATAACAACCAGGTTTTACTACATGCCCAGTTTTTCATTAATATCATAAACATGTCTCAAAATATCATAAATATGTCTCAAAATATCATAAATATGTCCCAAAATATCGTAAACATGTCTCAAAATGTCGCAAAAATTACCCACAATATCATAGATATTTCCCAAAATATCAATTTTGGGACTTCATTTACTTTCTATCACCAGAATCGGCGAAGTAAACGCCGACCTGCTGATCTACCACGTGATCCTGACCCTCAAGCCGTTCTGCCAGCAACCCTTCGAGCTGATAGTGGACTTCACGCACACCAACTCTGACAACAGGTTCAGGTGATGATCATACTTTGTAGGTTAGGCTCGTTTACATTAGTCGATTTTAGTTTTTTTTATAGACAAAATTTGAATAAGGTCTTTTTTGGAATAGCTGCTTGAGATTTTTTGATGTCGTTCAGCTGTATTGTTCCCAATTTTTTTTTGGTTTTTATGAAATTGAAACTTGTTGGTAGTTATTGGAATCGACTTCAATTCGATTCAGGACTCGATGATCTCAGAAGTAAGAATGAACGAACATGGTTATTGATGTCTCATTAGTTCGCAATAAGCCCTATGCCACAAAACTTTACAATTACAAGTTACAATTTACAAAGTAAATCTTATAAGTTTCTGTACGACAAAACTCGAAGCCACATAATTGTAAGTCTATATTACGAAATATTTTCTACAATTTAACAATTTTGTAGAATTGTGGACTTGGTAAAGTTTTGTGGTATAGGGCCCAGATGTTTAAAATGTTTAATATTTTTGAACAGCGAAGTGGTAACGGCCGCGACTTACGAGATGTAGGTCGTAGGTTCGAACCCAGACAGGCGCTTTACTTTGTGTAAATTATTTCATCACCACTGCCCTCAAAACGGTGAAGGAAAACATCGTGAGGAAACCGGCATGTCCTAGAACCAAAAATTCGAAGGCATGTGACATCTACCAACCCGCACTTGGCCCGCGTGGTCGATTACGGCCCACTCCCTCTCACCGAGAGGAGGCCTGTGTCCCAGAAGTGGGAACATTATTGGCTGATTATGATGAATGCATTGAAGATATAAAAGAAAACTTGTAGGAGTCGTAGGACATATTAACTAGTAAATATGTCCGACAATCATTTTGTAATTTGCACATTAAGAATGTATGTAATAAATCATTACGAAATAATTATGATAATCATTACCTAAAGAATAATGTTGTAATATAGGATGTTTCGCAACTTTTGTTGGCAACATGTTTATAAAACAGTTTTGATTAGTTTCATGGTGTTTTTGGCTTGGTAAACTATATCTGAACGCGATCCAATCTTGAGCAAGCATGGCGTGCCTTCTCTATAAAAAGAGGCCCTTTCTCCTGCAATGGGACAATCAATAAGCTGGTATTATTATTAACAACAACAACAACAACATAATCAGCCTATAATGTTCCCACTGCTGGGAAACAGGCCTCCTCTCGATGAGAGGGAGTGGGCCGTAATCCACCACGCGGGCCCAGTGCGGATTGGCAGATGTCACATGTCTTCAAATTTTTGGTTCTAGGACATGCCGGTTTCCTCACGATGTTTTCCTTCACCGTTTTGAGAGCAGTAGTGATGAAATAATTTACACAAAGTAAAGCGCCTGTCTGGGTTCGAACCTACGACCTATAACTCGTAAGTCGCGGCCGTTACCACTTGGCCACCACTGCTCACACTGGTATTATTATTATTTTATCATAACTGAACGACATCTAAAAATTGCAGATATTTTCAGAAAAACCTTGTAACCAAATCTTTTAGCAAACCTTTAGTGTCATTATAGTAAATATATTTTGATCTTTTATAATGACTTCAGTAGTTCCTATTAGCCCCGTTACCCCCTATTAGCGCCTCTCTTTCTTATAGTTTTTGCCATATTTTTAAAATATAATTATTCCTTGTAATATTAAATGTAGATATTACTATGACCAACGGACAGACTGACTATCACTTTTACGACTTATGGCGAATGGTTCTAATGAACCTGAACAGCACATCTAAACCGACTTCAAGATCTAGCAGTGTAATCATTGTTATAGAATACTAGCAAAAAAAAGAAAAAAAAAAGAAAGAGTATTCTATTCTAGCAGTGGAAGTCTTGATTCCGTTGGAATATCGGGATAAAAAGTATCCAATGTGTTATTCTAATGTATAAGCTATATTACTGTAAAGATTCATCAAAATCTGTTCAGTAGTTTTTGCGTTAAAGAGTAACAAACATCCATCCATCTTCACAAACTTTCGCGTTTATAATATTACTAGCTGCGTTCCGCGGTTTCACCCGCGTAAGTGTCGATCCCTTGGGAATATCGGGATAAAAGTAGCCTATATGTTAATCCAGGGTGCCAGCTACCTCCATACAAAATTTTATCAAAATTGGTCCAGCCGTTTGAGCGTGAAGAAGTAGCAAACATATAAACATACCCCCACACACACCCTCACACACTTTCGCCTTTATAATATTAGTGTGACTAGCTGCGCCCCGCGGTTTCACCCGGGTAAGTGTCGATCCCTTGAGAATATCGGGATAAAAGTAGCCTATATGTTAATCCAGGATGTCAGCTACCTCCATACAAAATTTTATCAAAATTGGTCCAGCCGTTTGAGCGTGAAGAAGTAACAAACACACACACCCCCACACCCACATACTCACAAACTTTCGCCTTTATAATATTAGTGTGATAGTAGGAAGTAGGATTGACACTGACAGCTCTTGAACGCGGTTGACATGTGCTGACCGCGTTCAGTTTCATTGGTGAAATTGCCCTTAGTTGACTCTAGTACCTTAACTTAACTCTGTGCTCGTTGAAAGTCAGTTCTTCAGTGTTTTAACCCACAAATAAACTGTAATTAAAATTTTCAATTTGTTTCATGCCCCTTTTAGCGCAGATGTTATACATGGTGTTAATAGACTTCGACGCGAAAACTGTTGCTATAAATTCAGTACATGATTCTTGAAAACAAATAAATAATAATTATTCCAGTGTGTTCCAGTGTAGAAATAATAATAAATCGTTTATTTCTCGTCGTTTTATTTTTAAACCGGTAATCTTCGCGGTCGGTTCGTGATGGGTGACCACTACATATCGAGACTCCTCCGTATCTCGGATAGCACGTTAAGCCGTTAGTCCCGGCTGTCATTAGTAGATCGTTGACAGTCGTTACGGGTAGTCAGAAGTCTAAAAGTCTGACAACCAGTCTCACCAATGGATATCGTGTTATATAGGCACATAGGTCGCTCCATGTAAAACACTGGTATTCAGCTGCATCCGGTTAGACTGGAAGCCGACCTGACCGACCGGAAAAGGATAAGCAGATTGATTGAAACATGTACTGAATTTATGGTAACACATTTCGCTCGTTTATGTCCTTTACTTCCTGTAGATTACGTGGTTTTACAAAGTCGTTTTATATATCGACTAATGTAAATGAGCGGTGAGGTAGGTCGCTTGCGCAACCTAAATGCATGGTTTCTTTTACTTCAGCCAAAATACGTTTATTTAAGACATATACAGATTTATTCAAGAAATTTATTTACATTGGACTGGAAATAAGTTCTATTTCAACATGGAAATGGGTCTTACTGCCCTTCAGAAGAAACTTTACGAGGGTGTAAGCCCATGTTCTAACGGGCCATTTTTAAAGCGACATTTTTTATTGTACTTTCGATTTTCAACCCTAGACGTCAAGCCGAGTGTTGAAATCCAACAGAGCACATCCTAGTGCGTTGTAAAAGCGCACAGTTGGATTTTCAGCTTTCGACGTTAAACGGAGCGTTGAAAATCCAGAGTACGGTATGGTTCGCTCGTGTGTACGTGGGCTAACGGTAACGTGTTGAAATAATAATTATGCCGATTAAAGTATTTCCGTGACTTTGTTGGGATATCTTTGTAATTTAATTAATATTTTTTCATTCGAAATGTAAACTAAGGGCGTTTGTCGTCCGCATCCGTTATCGGGACGTCACCGAGAAACGTAATTACGTGATATTCCGAAGATTTAAATTGCTAGATTTGCTTTCACAGTACTTAGTCACGCAATAACGTGTCCATATTCAGAACAGCGAGCTTACACTCTATTAAATAGCGTTTCCATGACAATCAAATCAATTTACTGCGTCATTATGTGTCAGAGGTGTCAAAACGAAACAGAAACGCGACAATTTTTTTTTTTGACGAAGTATGGCGAATCTAACGATATAAATCTTTGTCGCTGTCATCATTTTCATGACAGCTGTCACCACGGCCGTTAAGTGCGGCCACCGCTCTTAAACGAAACCGTAGCTTAAGCAAAATAATTTTCATGTATCGTAATTTCAAACGTATCCTATAATTTTGGCTGGAGTATTAATCATTTGTAGCATAGAAAAAAAGATTGCTTATGAAGACTTGATAACAAATTTCACATTACTAACACTTACTAATTTTGCTTTCGGTAAAGTCGAATTTACTGCTGACTAGTTGCGGAAACTTACCGTCCGGTCGTCGAGACAATGCCACCTGTCATTGCGGCATAAATAATCATTCTAGTAACTAATAAAGATCAAACGCTGAAAACCAACGCTGGGGACGCATAATGCTAGCTGGTCTTAGCATTAAGCTGAGCGATGGCCGTTCTGCGTAGATTTGACGCATATTTTCCCCCAACTTGTTCTTATCTTTCTTTATATCAAATTCGCAAAACACGTTCGTTTGTACAAAACTGACGGGGGTCAAGAACGTATTCTCTCGATTTCCGGACTGTAGTAATTCATTGATTGTTTCACGTGTCACGTCGCCACATGCGAACTACGCATCACACTGACGTCACACAAAATCCTGCATCGCGCAAGCAGAGTTTACCGCGCCACTAGCATATGTACAGTCACGAGCAAAAGTATGTATACACTTGGCTTTATTCAAAGGCGATTTTCTCCTTTATTTTTGAATGAAATTTTATATTAGTAGGAACATAGTATTTTCGAACCCATAGGTATACCTAAAGTGTCGTATTTCAACGTTGCATTCGTTATTTCGTAATTTAAAGTTGCCAAGTGTTGCCATATTGGTGCTCGTGACTGTACAACGTCCCGACATCAATCGTCGGGTTCAGGCCATATGTCTTTTCGCGGCCGGGGGGCTTCGCCCCGGTACCGTCGCGGTCGCGATCTCACCGAATCGTCGGGCAGACACGATACCCGTCTGGGCGGAGGATCCTCCCTTTTCTATGGAGGATGAGTGAACTTTTACAATCTGTTCCTCATACCTCCAACACAATAGGCTATTTGACAATGTAAAAAATAAGGTCATAATTATTGACACTCGTATAGATTATCGCTTTTAAAATCGATTTGCATTAATTTTACTACAAAACAATGTATTATTTATATTAAAAAAAAACGAAAAAACACGCCACGCCACGCCACGTAATCGAAAACGGTCTAGATTGGCTGAACTTAAGATGACATCATGATTTAGTAAATTTCTGTCTATCGTTGACAGAACAGGTGACTTTTGTCTAGTATCTCGACCGTTTCAACGTTTGTTTACGTGAATCGTGTCGTCACGACGCCATATTGTTAAAGATAGCGTTTTGGCGGCTTATTTAAACAGTACATTTTTATTTACTATTTTTTAAAAGAAATACATTATGCAATTTGAAGTAATAGGTTTTTGTGGGCTCGTTAGACCCGTTAAATAATCTGAGATGTTTATCAGAAACCAGTCAAATAGCCTATTATACACACGTGAAACTATCAACTAGTTTGATTATGTAAATTCGGCTTAATATGGTGACTAAAAATTAATCTATGCCGCTTAAATAATAAGAAGTATCCCCGGTTTCTGAAAGCCTTGGTCAATTCAAATGTCATGTTTAGTTTTGGTTACCGATATAATAATGTAGTAGGTAAAAAACTCAGAAAGTACATAAATGGATTGAAAATTTCACATTTTACTTGCCCGGGAGGCCTTAACTCAAGCCATCACGACATACTTTCAGAGTTTATCTTAGATATTACTGACATTAGTGAAGGAAAACATAGTGAGGAAACCAGGACTTATAGTTCATATAAGGCTCTAGACAGACGGACCTCATTTCAACTGCAATCCAACCGCAAATTTGTAGTTCGGGTGCAGTTTGAATGCAGTTGACACGACTGCAATAGAACTGCAAACCAAACGTGCAGTCCGATTGCAGTTCGGATGTGGTTGCAGTTGAAATGCGGTCCGTCTGTCTAGAGCCTAAGTCTGGAATCGCCATACCGTCTTAAGCAAGTGTGGTGATCAATGCTCGTGCCTTCTCTGTATGAGAAGAAGCCTTTGCCCAGCAGTGGGACTAATAGGCTGGTATTATTATTTATAGGTATTAATAGAGGGGCTGGTGGCTAAGTAATAACAGTCGCACGGGTCGATCGATCAGATTAAGCTATGCTTGCGCGGTTGGTCCTTGGATGGGTGACCATATTCACATACCAAGACCCCTCCGTGTCTCGGAAAGCACGTTGAGCCGTTAGTCCCGGCTGTCATTCGTGGATCTTTCACAGTCGTTACGGGTCGTCAGAAGCCCGAAAGTCTGACAACCAGTCTTACCAAGGGGTATTGTATTACCCAGTAACTGGGTTGTGGAGGTCAGATAGGCAGTCACTCTATGTAAAATACTGGTATTCAGCTGTATCCGGTTAGACTGGAAGCCGACCCTCACATAGTTGGGAAAACGCTAGGCAGATGAGGAGATATTAAATAGACATGAGATTTGAAAACTGATTTAAAAGCCTTCAGAAATCGAATTAAGTTGCTAACACTGCTTTTTATATTTAAGAATAAAATATAATCTGTATTTATTTGAGGAATAAAAGTGGCATAACTTGGTCATTATGAAACAACATAAATTCAAACGGGGATTAGCCCATTTCGCATTGTAAGGAGCAGTGGGACCCAGTGGCCGCGACTTACGAGTTGTAGGTCGTAGGTTCGAACCCTGACAGGTGCTTTGTGTAAATAATTTCGTCACCGCTTCTCTCAAAACGGCGAAGGCAAACATCGTGACGAAACCGGCATGTCCTAGAAACAAAAATTCGAAGGCATGTGACATCTACCAACCTGCACTGGACCCGCGTGGTAGAATACAATCCACTCCCTCTCGAAGAGAGGAAAACTGTCCCAGCAGTGGGAACATTATACGCTTATAAGGTCCAAAAAGCAAATTGTATTAATAGGAAAAAAAACCTGTAATGAAGACGACCAATCCAGCAGCAATACGACCTAACTAAAATCAATGGAATTAAAATGGTAAGGTCAGAATAATTAAGCTTGAAACATTTCTTATGTAAAGAAAAACAACCAAATAGTGCATAAAAAATGCATTGTCTTAGAAACTGAACGGACATGTCAAATTTCAACTCCGTAAGATAAGAGGAAGTTGTTTTAATTCAGCTTGCAAGATTTGACTCATACATACAAACAAGGCAAGGTAAATAAAAACTTGTGAAATAGAAAATGATTTATCATCCGTGGACACATCTGGGACACTTCAAATTACACATTTATGAATGAATACCTACAATTAAAGTTATGCCACTTTTAACCCCTCAAATAACCTCAAACCGACAACTATTAATAACTCCTTAATTTCAGAACGGATTTCCTGCAAAAATGGTTCACAGTGCTGCCCGAGGTCGCGTATATAAATATACACGCGTGCTATATATACAACTGTAACAGCTGGGTGCGCGAGTACACCAAGTTTCACGAGGCTATACTAGCGCCGCTTAGGGTAAGTCGACAAAAAAGTTGTTATTTTAACCATTTACGGGAGGATGTAGGCCATTTGCAAGCTCCCAACCATGTCGATATTTCTTCGCGGTAAATTTAAACTGCATTTATACCTAAGTCTGCAGGTCCTTAAATTGGCTTTCCAAAATAAAATTCGGCCATATGAGTAAGTGGTAAAGCGCGTACATCTAGGATTCGCAATCATTTTTGAGCTGGCAGTAGGGTTTGTGGCTAAGAAATAATAGCCACACGGGTCGATCCATCAGGTTATGCCACGTTTGCCGCGATTGGTCCCTGGATGAGTGACCATCTTTACATACCATGACCCCCCGTGCCTCGGAAAGCACGTTAAGCTGTTGGTCCCGGCCCTTTTTCTGAGGAACGCGTGGAGTTATCAAGTTGAAATTAACATCAAATACTCAGCTGCAATCCCTAGAAGCAGTGAAAAAATCAACCTAAATCAACGCAATCAAAAGATACGGGCATTTATGTTCCATTTACGCCGCATATTTCGCAAGGGAATCAAAACCTGTAGGGTACTTCTCCTTCCCGATAGTAGAATAATTTCAATGCAATTTCTTCCACAGGGCAACCGCAAACTAATCTTCATAGACAACCACAGCCGACTCGGCGAATACGTTGAAGCAGAACAGCAGAAGCTGCCAGGGGCGACCCTCGCGCTAGAAGAGGACCTCAAAGTGTTCAATAATGCCCTGAAATTGTCGCATAAGGACACCAAAGTTGCTATTAAGGTAGGCAAAAAACTCTTCCGGTTTCATGTCTAGGGATCTGATTGGCTCTTGTTGTTTCAAACAAACAATCAAAATATACAATAAGAAAAGAAGATGAAAATGTTTAATACCAGATTCACAATAACCCTGGTTATATTCCAAGATCTTAAAGGTCATAGCACACGTATCAAATCGGAAAGGGATCGTCACCGTATTGCCTTTCGCCTCGCCGTCAAACAGGCGTCAACCTAACGTAAGCACGTAACCAACGGGAGGGGGGGTTTTCAGCGGGATTGTCCGAAAGGGTTACCGCTGGCCCGGAATATAAAGGGCTAAGGAAGGAACTCGGGTGGGTTTTAGTCAGTAACAGTCTGACACTCCCTTCCGCTCCGCCCAGAGCGGGAGGAGTTCATTTGGTGATTTCGCACCCAAAAAAAAAAATACGGCTCGCCGACCACTGGTTGATGGTGCAGCAGGCAGGCCGGAGGGGGAGAGGGGCAAGGGGGGACGAAGAGACGTAAGCGCGGGGACGCACCGCGGTTCGTGAGCTTGTCCCGAGGCGAGGCGGTGACGTTACGATTTCGATTACTGTGCGTTGCAGTAGGGAGTTGCATACAAAGAATACTGAACGGCTCGAGTTGATACGGTGCCGATCTCTTGCCGGTTTCATACGTGTGCTAGATGACATGTAAATTGTGTTTGTGACATTATTCCACTCGGAAATATAGAGTATCATTAAACCAGTAAATATTTTGATATTTTTTGTTCTAGGTTGGGCCAACTGCTCTTCAAATAACTTCAGTGGAGAAGACGAAAGTGCTTGGTCTTCCCGTTCTACTAAATGACGTGTATTATGCCTCGGAAATTGATGAGGTAAGTTTAAAATATCCAATTATAAGAAAAGATCAAGTTATTGCAAAATAATATTCAAACAGTAAACTGCCAATTACCAATACCATACCAACCAATCACCAATACCACCAAACCAACCACAAACCAACCAAACCAACCAATACCAATCACCAACCACCAAACCAACCAACCAACCATCCAACCACCAACTAACCAATACCAACCACCAACCAAACCAACCAATACCAACCACCAACCAAACCAACCAATACCAATCAACCAACCAATACCAACCAATAGCAAACCAACCACCAATTATTTTAGTAAGAGGAGGCTTTTTTTTTACTAACACGTTATGATAATTGTTGACGTCGATTGTTACATATTTTTATTACACATCGACCTTGAGAAAGAGACCGTCACACAGGCATGAATAACAGAGACAACGCTCTACAACGCTTACTTTGTATTTGTTTGCCTTTATTGCGTCCTACTTTTTTTTTTTTTTTACTTTGCCCCACACTAGGAATTTCTCCTGTATTGTGGGTGCGTTTACAAACATTTAATCTCACATACACAAACAGCCAGACCCGGAACAACTACTTGTAGGTCATACAAAGATTTGTTCCGTGCGGGAATCGAACCCGCGACACGCAGTGCAGCAGTAATCGCTTAACCACTGGGCCAACCGTGCCGTCAAAACTGCTGGGCAAAGGTCGCAATACCTTCTCGTCCCACATACCGCAGTGTCTCAAGACGAAAGTCTTTGACCAGTGCGTGTTGCCAGTGATGACATGGCACTGAAACGTGGTTGCTCACAATGGGCCTTATAAGAAGGCTAAGTCACCCAAAGGGCAATGGAAAGGGCTATGCTTGGAGTTTCCCTGCGTGATCGAATCAGAAATGAGGAGATCCGCAGGAGAACCAAGGTAACCGACATAGCCCGAAGAATAGCCAAACTTAAGTGGCAGTGGGCAGGGCACATTGCTCGCAGAACAGATGGCCGATGGGGCGTAATGGTTCTGGAGTGGCGACCGCGTACCGGAAGACGTAGCGTTGGAAGGCCTCCCACGAGGTGGTCCGACGACCTTGTGAAGGCCGCAGGAACCCGTTGGATGCAAGAAGCACAGAACTGGTCGACGGGGAGGCCTATGTCCAGCAGTGGACGTCTTTCGGCTGAAATGATGGGCAAAGGCCTCCCCTTTTACTTTCCAAACCTCCCCATCTTGTGCGATTTCTGGTCGTGTAACGTGCTTTTGTAAAAATAACTTCTTATAATTTTGTTCCCAGGTCTGCCTAGTGGACGACAACCAGTTTTCTCTGTCAATAATCAACGAGTCAACGCCACTGAGCTTCATTCATAACGACTGTGACAATATAGTGCAGTCTATCATACATATTCGAAACAGATGGGAACTTAGTCAACCAGTAAGTATAATATTACATCTAGCCACGTTTGTGAGGGAGAGACGGAGCTATAGAAGTCGAATAGCACCATCTCTTTTCCGCAGCAGACCAAAAACGGTCCCAGTAGAGTTCAGTTGGAACCTCGCTCAAGTGAGCGCACACAGTTTGAAAGCAGTCATTTGTTTTTAAAGTAAATTGTCGTGGATTCACAACTAGACCCCGTTTGAATTCCGAAGTGATAGATAATGGAAATCACGAGCGCACGTTATGTGACTCTTATGCCATTGCAATAAGATATAAATTTAAGCGCGTTTGTGAAATGCAGCATCAAGACAATTTTCTCTATCAAATAATGTTTCTTGATAAAACTGCGACAATATAGTGCAGTCTGTCATACATATTCGAAACAGATGGAAGTTAAGTCAATCAGTAAGTATAAAATTAGTCTGAAAGCTTATTCACACGAGCAGAACTTCCCGAACGTCAAGAGGAGAGGCGCGCCAGGCGATTATCGCACTTGTGTGTTTTCACTCAAGCGAGAAAAAAAAAACTCTAATACGAATGTCAAATTACACACGCCTAGCGATTTTCTCGACTGATTTGACAGCTCAAACACGATATTTTTGTTACAAGAACGCTGTCAACTTTAAAAGTCATGCGAGTAATATATCACTATTGACTTCGCAACGAATTAACTTTATATTTCCTTGCCATAACCGCCCCATCAAGGCAAGAAACTATTTTCATTTAAAATACTTACTTTGAATTTCTATACTTTACAAGAATATTTAGGTACATTATAGGTACGATCGGTTTTGTGATTTAAGAACCTGCAACAATTGCGTAACACACAATCTAACGGATTTAGAATAATAATTATAATGCTAATCCATTGCCTTTTATGTTTGAAAAATTGGTCTGCTCGACAACGTAAATCACGCAATGAATGTCTTTGAATTGTTAAAATCAAGGTCAATGCCAATGTAAGTGTGTTATACAATAGGCTATTTGACAATGTAAAAAATAAGGTCTTAATTATTGACACTCGTATAGATTATCGCTTTTAAAATCGATTTGCATTAATTTTACTACAAAACAATGTATTATTTATAAAAAAAACCCCGAATAAACTTCATCTTTTTAAATCTGGCGCCACGTAATCGAAAACGGTCTGGATTGGCTGAACTTAAGATGACGTCATGATTTAGTAAATTTCTGTCTATCGTTGACAGAACAGATGACTTTTGTCTAGTATCTCGACCGTTTCAACGTTTGTTTACGTGAATCGTGACGTCACGACGCCATATTGTTAAAGATAGCGTTTTGGCGGCTTATTTAAACAGTACATTTTTATTTACTATTTTTTAAAAGAAATACATTATGCAATTTGAGGTAATAGGTTTTTGTGGGCTCGTTAGACACCATTAAATAATCTGATATGTTTATCAGAAACCAGTCAAATAGCCTATTACCCCGCGGATTTCCATCCATATTTTACTTTTCACTACTATCTCTGACGTGACACTTTTCTTACAGGACTCGGTAACAGTACATCAAAAGATACGCCCGAAAGACGTACCGGGCACGTTACTAAACATGGCCCTACTAAACTTGGGTTCCTGTGACCCTAATCTTAGAACTGCAGCGTACAATCAACTGTGTGCGCTAACGGCTACCTTCCATTTGAAGATCGAGGGACAGCTGTTGGAAACTTCAGGTAAGCATATTTTTTTTTTATGCCTATTTTGAAGTCTCGTATTTTAAGTTTTTAATAATGTAAGTACCTTTTCTCTGTTTTTTGTTTTTTTTTTTGTTTTCTATACATTAAATTGTTAACGGAACGAAGGAGCCTGGATCTCACAACACAGGGAATCCTAGTGTGAGATCTAGGAATTCAATTCACTCGAATGTAATCTTTGCTAAATAAATTTATTATTATTATTATTATATTATAATCATCACCATCATCTGTGCCTAGGCTTGTCTGAACTATTTTGGGGTCGGTTTCCAGTCTAACCGCATGTAGGTGAATACCAGTATTCTACTTGGAGCGACTGCCTAACTGACCTCCACAACCCAGTAACTAGGTAACACGATACATCTTGGTAAGACTGGTGGTCAGACTTTTGGACTTCTGGCTTTTTCTTTTAGATTACCTTGAGTGACTCTTCCACCAAATCAAGAAGTAAATGTTCTGGAAATAACACAATATCTGAAAAAAATAACTGCTATAAGTCTTGAAGTATTGAGTATCATTATCTGCCTAGCATTTCCTATGTTGGGGTCGGCTTCCAGTCAAACCGGATGCAGCTAAATACCAGTAATTTACATGGAACGACTGCCTTTCTGACGTCCACAACCCAGTTACTAGGTAATACGATACCCCTTGGTAAGACTGGTTGTCAGACTTTCGGGCTTCTGACCGCCCTTAACGATTTCAAAGATCCACGAATGCCAGCCGGGACCAACGGCTTAACGTGCTTTCCGAGGCATGGAGGGGTCTCGGTATGTAAAGATGGTCACCCATCCACAGACCAACCGTGGCAAGCGAAGCTTAACCTGATTGATCGACCTGTGCCTCTTGAAGTGTTGAGTATGTATAGTGAACATTTTTTTTTAATACAATAAATTGGATATTTCGTTCCCAGGCCTATGCATTCCTTCCAACAATACGATATTCATCAAGTCAGTGAGCGAGAAGCTTGCACACAACGAACCACATCTTACTCTGGAGTTCCTAGAAGAATGCATACAGGTAAGTCATTATTTTAAAATAGACCTTAATACAAGTAGAATACGGTTCAGTTTTTATTATAACTGAAAGGTGATTCGCCCTGACCAATAAGAGTGTGAAGAACAGAGGTTTTTTCTGATGATATTGAATAATGATGAAATGAAATGAAATGATGATGAAATGATTTTATTTTTTGTAAGTAGGTTTGTACAAACACTTTTACACGTCAGTCATGTTTTTTATAACTAGATGAAGTCGGCGTTTCCTATCTGACTACTCTGAGAAGAAAGGCCGAAACAAACTCAGAGGTCACAGTCTCTTTTAAAGTCCAGACATAATCTTGGTCAGGTTATATGAAGACCATGTAGATCGATGTCTGAGGTGGTCTTTTGAGGAAAGAACCACACAGAAGCAGCTCAATCCCAAGCCTTTTTGTCCTCAATATAATCTTTAACGGTATAAAAGGCTTTCTGGCACAACTTACGTTTAATGAAAGATTTGAATTTATTAAGGCTTAGATCTTGAACGTGGCTTGGTAGTTTATTGTAAAAGCGTATACATTGGCATCTGAACGAGCCACCTATTTTCTTGAGCCTGGTTGTAGGTACAACATATTTGTGTTTGTTACGAAACTAATGTTGTTGTAGTTGTAATGAAACTTATTATGAGTATCTTATAGTGCAAATATGCTCGACATGTCTAAGGAACCGTTTTATAATACTTATGTAACGATATTTGTACAACTTTGCACTTTATGTAACTATAAACAACATGTATTTTTCAATGTCATCTTCTGTTCGAAGTTTCTCTCGGTTTTCAAGGATTAACATGTCTAAAAAGTTTATATTATCTAGGGTTTCCGTGGATCAACTATTGAGCTGAAGCATTTGTGTCTGGAGTACATGACACCGTGGTTAGCCAATTTAGTGAGGTAAGTTTTAACATTCAGTTTTTAGGGTTCCGTACCCAAAGGGTGAAAACGGGACCCTATTACTAAGACTCCACTGTCCGTCTGTCTTGTCTGTCTGTCACCAGGCTGTATCTCATGAACTGTGATAGTTAGACAGTTGAAACTTTCACAGATGATGTATTTATGTTTCCGCTTTATCAACAAATACTAAAAACAGAATAAAATAAGTATTTAAGGGGGGAGCCCATACAACAAACGTGTTTTTTTCGGCGTTTTTGCCTTGTGGTACGGAACCCTTCGTGTGCGAGTCCGACTCGCACTTGGCCAGTTTTTTTTCTATTAAACTGTTTATGGCTATCGTACACCGTATAAGGCAATCTCGATTCAAAGCAAAGTATTGCAATGTGAACTTTATTTCGTGTCAAGTAGGGTCACTTTTCAAAATAAAATGACAGTTTTCAATAACTCTGACTTAATTTTACTGTCAAATCGTCGTGCACTTCAGTGTTACTTTATTGTGAGCGACAGATATTATACTAATTTGATTAATTGTTGTTTATTAATATAACGATAATATTTACATAATCTATGCTAATATTTAAAATAATAATAATATGTACATTTATATGAAAAAATAAGCAAAATGATCATAGGGCATCAAAAAATTCGTCCGCATCGCTGTCAACAGGAACAGTGCCCAAAAGGCTGGCAGCATTGCCACGTTGTATGGCAATGCTAATTTGATTAATTAAATATACAGCATCCTACTATAAATATTATGGTACATACATTTTAAAAAATTCAGGACATCGCCGTCGAGGTAGACCAAGGCGAAGGTGGCGTGACGATCTAATAACATTCGCAGGGCCAACATGGCCAGAGATCGCACAAGACAGGGAGGTTTGGAAGGAAAAAGGGGAGGCCTTTGCCCAGCAGTGGGACACAAACTGGGCTAACAAAAAAAAAATACATTTTAGAAAAAGTACGCATCTTTAGCCCTCTCACCGAGAGGAGGCCTGTGTCTCAGCTGTGGGTACATTATAGGCTGATTATGTTACGTACGCATTTTTAGAGCGTCTTCCCTCTCACTCATAACCTATATGAGTCTCTTTCTAAAGCTCAATGTATCATATCAACGCCCGAGTGCACTCTACTAGTCAAATTTCTTCCACAGATTCTGCAAACCCTCCGAAGAATCCCGTCGCCAGAAGCAAGTAGCCCAAATCCTGGAGAAACTGATCACGCTGACCATTGAGGAGACGGAGATGTACCCGTCGGTTCAGGCCAAGATATGGGGCTCCATAGGACACGTGCCCGAACTCATAGACATGGTCTTGGATAGCTTCATACAAAGGAGCGTTAACTCTGGTGAGCATTCTTAGAAACTTCTCTCCCTTGATCTATGGCGTAGGAATCAGCCGGTCGATTCTGTAAAAATCTCACCGTGAACACTTAGGTGAAGTGAGTTTGTTTTTGCTAGGAATTGACACTATTGACAGCTCACTCCACGCTCACTTCACCTAAGTTTTAACGGTGAGATTTTTACAGAATCGACCGGCAGGATAAAAATAGCCTATCACTCTCCTATCCTTTTTTTTTTTTGAGGTTGTGATCGTCGAATGACTCCTCTCGCTCTGGGTGGAGCGGAAGGGAGTGTCAGACTCTTACTGACGAAAACCCACCCGTGTTCCTTCCTTTAGCCCTTTATGTTCCGGGGTAGCAGTAACCCTTTCGGACAATCCCGCTAACCCGGCAGGACTCTCCGATCCTTAAGACTACATCTATGCAAAAATAAAGGTTCTTCTTTCTCGGAGAAATGAAGGAATTCAGCTATGTGTAATTGTTTGCATAGAGATAGGTGGAAAGTGATAAAAGCTACTTTCCATCTCGGAAAAGTTACGGTTTCGGTTAGGATAGACCGGTTTCAGGTAAAACTTCTATGGTATAATTAGCGTGTTTAGGGTTCCGTGCCCAAAGGGTAAAAACGGGACCCTAATACTAAGACTCCACTGTCCGTCTGTCTGTATTTCACCAGGCTGTATCTCATGAACCGTAATAGACAGTTGAAATTTTCACAGATGATGTATTTCTGTTGCCACTATAACAAGAAAAAATAAAATAAAGTTAAAATTTAAAGGGTATAAAAGAAAAGTTGGAGGTTATGCTGTGTGCCATTAACAACTTCTGATTGGTGAATACCATACTGGTATGCCAACTACTTGCATACTTTTGTGCAAGTTACAGCCTTACAGGCATGTGTATTCCGGGCTTTATTGAAATACCATTATTTTTACAAATCATTTTGGTTTTCAGGCCTCGGCTCCCCAATGATAGAAATAATGGCAGATACAGCAGTGGCCCTAGCTTCAGCCAACGTGCAACTGGTGTCAAAGAAAGTCATCGGGAGGATGTGCAGGGTAAGTTGTTAATACTAAGATCTGGAAAATGATGGGAGGGTATGACGTAAAGATTACTCTTTTAAGAACGAGAGACTGTTTGTGTAGTGGTTGCAAATGCGACTGCTGAGCGTGGGTTCTCGGGTTCGATTCCCAACTCGGGTAATGTGTTATTCGGTTTTTTCTCCTAAGGATATACAGGCATATGTTATGTTATAGGGATGTTTTGTTTTTTTAGTTTGAGTTTGATATTTGATTCCTATTTGCATGATAATAATGGGGCCGTTCAAGTATTACGTAAGCAGATTTCTTGCAATTATTAACCCACCCGTCCCCCTCGTCAGCAAAAGTAAGCAAATCTCTTACCCCCCCCCCCCCCCTCCCATGCTTACGTAAACATTGGTACATGCATTGTGTTCTGGTTTCTTTATTGATTCGTGAGCAGCAGTTAGAAGTCCCAGTAGAATCCCTGAAATTCGATTCGTTTTCAAGCATAGACAAGTAGGGTTGCCATAATGTGTTCAAACCAAAATCGATAAAATTTTGTAGAAAATCCTAAAAAGTTAAAAAAAATACTGCTGACGTAATCACCATCCAGACCCCCCCATGTCATCAAAAATAAGCAAAGCAAAGACCCCCCGCCCCCCTGTAGTGCTTACGTAATACTTGAATGGCCCCAATATGTTTATTTTCGATTTTTATGAAAATGCGTTGAATTGATAAACCACTATTGAACTGGTTTTTTTTTCTCGTTATTGAAATTCCCCAAAATACCGGGTTCAATTACTTACAACAATTTGAGGGCAGATTTTTTTTTTAATTATGTGTTAGATTGTTTCTCATTAATGCATGTACCTGTCAGAAAAAAAAAAACATTTGCAACATCCCTTGTTGTCGGAAAAATAAATATCATCATCATTTTAAAAGTTTCAACTGTTGGTCTTTCATTATATGTTGTTTTAGGGACAAAGTCCGTAAGGTGTCTATGTATAATATAAGCAATATTACTTTCCGCCAAGCAGCATCTCTGTGTTCCGTTTTGAACGGTATGGCCTGTGAGACAACGCAGCTTTGTCCAAAGGTTGTATTTAAAAGATCGCTTTTAGTGATAAGACCGCCCATTGTATCAATCTATACAAGGTGTGCGAGAGCAGTGGTGGCCAAGTGGTAACGGCCGCGACTTACGAGTTGTAGGTCGTAAGTTCGAACACAGACAGGCGCTTTACTTTGTGTAAATTATTCCATCACCACTGCTCCCAAAACGGTGAAGGAAAACATCGTGAGGAAACCGGCATGTCCTAGAACCAAAAATTCGAAGACATGTGACATCTGCCAATCCGCACTGGGCCCGCGTAGTGGATTACGGCCCACTCCCTCTCACCGAGAGGAGGCCTGTGTCCCAGCAGTGAGAACATTATAGGCTGATTATGGTATGGTATACAAGGTGTCCCAGAAGTCGACGTCAAGCCCGAATCGGGTAACAGGCCAAGTCATAATAGTTATCAGAAAAATATAAAAAAAAAACTGTTGTAGCAACAGGAGTGAAAAGCCTGCCCAGGGTGCCGATTTTCTCGATTTAAAACACAACGTAGAATTTTTATTTTATTTTTCTGGTAACTATTATGACTTAGCCTATTACCCGATTCCGGCTTGACGTCGACTTCTGTGGCACCCTGTATAAAATATCTACATTTATATCTATAATTCATATGATGTACAGACGCCAGCACATCAAGCTACTACAATCTGTCAAATTTCTTTAATAGATTTTCAACTTTATCGCTAAAGCATAAGGTTCAAAGTTGATTGGGAAAATTTGACAGTGTCGGGTAGCTTGATGTGCTGGCGTCTGTACATAGTAAAGACTATTCTATTATATTCTTTGTCTGTGGGATGGCAACGCATCTGTGATGCCTTATTGCAGATGTCCAAAGGTTTAAAATAAACTGCAAAGTACTTGGTTTGTTGACACGAGTGACTGCTAACATAGCTGTTAACATATAAATGATTTGATGAAATTGGACACCTTGCTGACTTTGTTCCAACTATATGTTTGTCTGTGTAAATTAAAGTAGAAATGTTACTTCAAAGCGCCTCGTTCACTAAATAGCAAAAGTATTTTTCTTAAAAAAAAAAAATGGCTACACTTTGTATCAAACAATGAGATGTTCTTTCTCTCAAACAGACTTGATAACGATTATGTGAAACAAATCGTGCAAGAAAAGGTTTACCTTTATAGTTTCTGTTATTCAAGTTAGGGCTGATTTTTCAATCGACAGATAATTTTTTAATTCGTGGAATAAAATTTACGTCTGACAGTTTTCGTATGTCTTCTTTGAGAAGGTTGGCTGGTAGAAAATGTCTATGGCATTAAGTCCGCCGCTATACATTTGTGTGCTTAAAGTATACAGGGTTATTGGTACAACATTAACAACCTCTTAAAAGGTGTACTCATCATAATGAACAACTTTTACTATGGGACCAAACCTGAAATCGCGAAAAAAAATCAGCTGTTCCCTACATTTTGACGAGTTATACGAACATAAATGTAGGGAACAGCTGTTTTTTTCGCGATTTCAGGTTTGGTTCCATAGGAAAAGTTGTTCATAATGATGAGTACAATGACCTCTTAGGAGGTTGTTAATGTTTTACTAATAACCCTGTATATTTAATTGGGGTTGGAAAAATCAGTCCTGAACCTCACGTCAAGTGATTTTATTGTCTGTTAATATTTGAGTTAGCTAATCATTGCAGTCAACACTAGTTTGGCAGCGTGTGAGTTAGGTTTTATGAGACTGGCTATTTCTTGTTTACTGGGACCCAAGTCTGTTATTTTTATAAATTCGTCATTCCAACACGATCCCATTGTCATTTTGCTAAAAGTTCGTAATCTGCAAAATTCATAATGGTCGATCATTGGTCGGTCAATGGCACAGAACATAATTATACGATACTCGTAACGAATTAAAAGCAATGACTGCACAATGATGTTCTAATGGTAGGTCACTGATCACAGGAACTGTCAAAATTTTAGCAGATTACCGCCAAGTCAGTCATTCATTTGTCATTATGTACGAGATTACCATTCTATGCCATTTCTTTCAATGGAGTGTCAGTGGTTGACCATTGGAAAGTCATAATGACGCCATTATATTAGTAGATTACCAAACTTGTCAAAATCAACAATTATGAAATCAATGATAGACCATTCTGACACTATTGTAATAGCAGACTTGAGGCCCTGTTTGTTCGTGGACGAAGCGCTTTTCTCTAAAAATACTTTGTCTAGATACGATATAAGTGTTTGTGTCTGTCTATGTAAATATGTGTACATAGTACATGTGTTTCTGTCACAGGCCTTATCCAAACTGCCCAATAATATCCTGGGTCCCGTCACCCCGGCCACTGTGAGTTTATTACATTTTTTCTTTTTTTAGTTTTTTTTTTACTTTACTTTTAACTTTTTTGTTTTTTTTTTTTTTTAGCGAAACGTCAAGTTAGCTGTGCATTTTGATGAGTGTAAAGTGTAATAAGACAAAGAGAACTAACTGCGAATTGCATGACATGAGCCCAGTTATGCCAAAACGAATCAAATCACTGTTATCCATTTTCCGAAGTAATTCTTATTATTTTCGACAATTAACACTGATTTATTTTTAATATATTCTAAGCATAAGATTTAGATGTATATTGGAATGTTTTTTACAGAATGTGGGTTGGTTCATTTTGACATAACTGGGACCTAACTCGACTCGAAAAACAAAACTATTATGAGTCGTATTATTCTTTTTGAGAAAATTGCAGTTGTCTTGTTATATTTTGCAGACGTCGAATTATTTTCAGTTAGTTTTGCCACAATATTATTTTGGCGCACGAAGCTTTTTGGGCACCCTGCAAGGGTTTTTTAAATAAGCATTTGTTTTGTAGAAATTCCTAGGATTATCTGGAATATTGCCGACCTGGGACACCTTAGTTCCAGATTTGATATAAGAGTTATCCCTGAGTAGAATCTGGATTCAATCGTTTGAATTTCTTTTGCAACTATAAAAAAGTTGGAACTAAACTGAAACGGCTTATATACAGCGGGTTGAAAAACTCTGTAAATTTAAAATGAACGAAAAAAATTGAACCACACAGATTTGAGTTTACCAGTCCAGTCAGTGCAAGCCACAGATATAGATACACCTACATAACGCAAGAGCAACTACTTCGCGTGCCCAGCTTACGTACAAAAATCGTAAGCAGCCACTTGTAGTACTTCTGACTGGGTGAGCGCTCGCGCTGGCGCCGGGCCCCGGGGGTGGGGCGAGACGGGTGACGCACGCGGCGGCGTCTTTGAATCGATTTGATTTTCCCATCACTAAATAGTGCTCGTGACATCATAGTAGGTAAAAAACATAAAGGGCTAAGGAAGGAACAGGTGGGTTTTAGTCAGTATGAGTCTGACACTCCCTTCCGCTCCACCCAGAGCGGGAGGGGTCATTTGATAACTTCCCTTCCGAAAAAAAAAAAAAAATACAAAGTCATAGTAGGTAGTCAAAAAATGACACGCTTGGTTTTCATACAGATCGTGATACTTGCGTTACCTAGGTTTATCTATATCTGTGGTGCAAGCATTTGTCAGTAAACGTGTAGCTCAACTCAGAACTTGAGTAGCTCAACTCAGCTCAATGATGATGAATGTCGAAGAATGCCCTAAGGCTTTCTGGTTCTTTAATATTAGCCTGAACAAGTCTCTGATCTGTAAATATGCTGTCAATCCTTACGTCATCGTCACCTGCAGTCCGTTCACAGCTATTTTTACCGACTTCACAAAAAGGAGGAGGTACTATGTTCGGGTGTTTGTATGTTTGTTCATCGAATACTCCGACAATTGTCGACGGATTTTCAAAATCCTTTTTTTGTTCGAAAGTAGATAGTTCTGAGGTGGTCCCATTGTCACCAAGTTAGGATCTGATGATGGGATCTTAGAGAAATCGAGGGCAACCCTCAAATTTTATAGGCTCACTTATTGTTTTTCGCATATTTTATGAAGTATCTTGTGTATTTTTACCGACTTCACACAACCGACTTAAAAAAAAACAATAAAGTGAAAAATAACTTTAATTTTGGAAGTCGGTGTCTTTGGATTTGTATTTTTGTTTTTTGCCACCGACTTCCGAAATTAAAGTTATTTTTCACTATAGTTTTTTTTTGAAGTCGGTTGTTTTTTTTACCTCTGGCAGCAGCAACCTTACACCAACCCTATTGTGATGAAAATAAAGATCACAATGATTTTGACAGACTTGTCAGTGGCAGCAACCCAAAAGCAAACTTATAGGAATGAGAATAAAGATCATTGTGATTTTGACAGTGATGCGAAATCAGATGTAAAATGACTGTGAAAGGGCTGTAGAAGACTAAATACTGTTGATTTTAGGGTCCGTGCGTCTGTCAAAGGGCTTTATCTTTTCTAACCGTGATATCAAAACACTTGAAATTTTCATAGATTGTGTACTACTCTGGCCGTTATAACAGCAAATATTAAAAAAAACGTTAGAAATTAAAGGAGTCCTCGTACAAGAAATGTGTGTGTTTTATATAGTGTTAAATATTTTACGGAGGCGACTCGCACTCGACCGCTTTTTTGAACCAATCACAGCCAGCAGCTAAACGAAGATTGATGTATAGAGGTATGAGGAACAGGGTGTAAATTTCACTCATCCTCCATAGAAAAGGGAGGATCCTCCGACCAGGCGGGTGTCGTATCTGGCGAGCAACTGCCCGGTGATTCATGTCGGGCCGTTATATATATGCTAGTTGCGCGGTAAACTCTGCTTGCGAGATGCAGGATTTTGCGTGACGTCAGTATGACGCGTTTCTCGCATGTGGCGTTGTAGATACCGCTACAGACGAATCAGAGACTTGGTCAGTCTTTCAGAAATAGGGTCCAATCTCAATTTTTTTTTTGTTTTTATTTTTTCTTAGCCATACATTTTTATTTGCTTTTATTTTGAGTTTGTCATAGAAACACAATTGGCCGTAAAGATCCGAAATTCCAAATTCCTTGTGTGTTTTTTTAGATATTTATTATAGTGAGCTTTTAAGTAGTTTTGATGTAACGCTTTCTTGTTCATTTGCGTTATCAATTATAATAGAAAGGTGCATGAATTATTCTGAAACTGTATTATTTATCGATATACTTCGTAGTCAGTGTGGCAAGACTTGTGAGCTTTCATCTCATAATTGGAAACAATCGTTGGCTGGCCAAAGACAAATCCTAGACTTGCAATTTTCCCATTAAAATCACCTACACAGCTATGTGGTTGCGAATATAGAATCTGGGGGCCTAAAAAAGCCACTTTGGAGAATCATAATAGGATAACATTATGAATTATAATATGGCGAAGACAGGCCGTGTGTTTCTTTTTTTCGCTGCACTACGTAGGTACAATCAAAGAGATTGGGATTGGATTGATTGGTATTTTAGCACAGACAAAAAAAATAACTGAAAAATGCTTCACCAATGGGGTTTGATTCGATTAACTTAACAGTTAACTGTCCATTATGTTATCTTTTTATGATTCTGCCAAAGTGGCATTTTTAGGCCCCCTGCTCACATTCTTAGTACAACAAGCAAAGATTTTGCTCCCAACTTCTTGCATTCCAGGCCGATATATTAGTCGTAGTACTTTAAGGCACCGTTCCCACTTTGTTATGACGAATTTAATCGTTGGTCGGCTGTCGTTTCAAGCTGGATCGTAACGAGAGAAAAAAAAACAAATGTAAATCGTACCGTAATGGATTTGAATTTGGAGGGGCCCGTGGCTAAATAATAACAGCCGCACAGTTCGATCGATCAGGTTAAGCAACGCTTGCTGCGGTTGGTATGTGGATGGGTGACCATCGTTACATAACGATACCCCTCCGTGGCTCAGAAAGCACGTTAAGACGTTGGTCCCGGCTGTCATTCGTGGATCTTTGACAGTCGTTACGGGTAGTCAAAAGCCCGAGAGTCTGACAACCAAGGTTACCAAGGGGTATTGTATTACCCAGTAACTGGGTTGTGGAGGTCAGATAGGCAGTCGCTCCATGTAAAATACTGGTATTCAGCTGCATCCGGTTAGACTGGAAGCCGACCCTCACATAGTTGGGAAAAGGCTAGGCAGATGATTATGATGACCATAGTGGATTTGGATAGCCTCATTTTAATATACAGGGTAGAAGGGAAATCGACGCGCAATAAAAAATCTGGTGTTTCATATAAACGTTCAATACCTACTTGACCAAAATGTATGAAACAGCAGTTTTTTTTTTTCATGATTTCAGTGTTGGTCCCATAGTGAAAGTTGTTCATATTCACGGGTAGAACACCCTGTAAAAAAAAAATTTGGAACCGGTAAAACAAATCATTCTGTATAAGCAAGACAGTACAGTACGACTATAATCACTACAAGACATTTGAACAGTACGACAAAGTATCGTCATGACACGGTGGAAACTGGGCCTTTTTACCCCAAATGTACCTTCACCTTTCAACCTAGCTAATATGTTGTCATATTTCAGGTGGTGGACAAAACCTGTCACTCTCCGACGGCTATGTTGGAGCAGCATATGATGTGGGACGATATCGCTATACTAGCTAGATACCTAGTAAGTGACTTGCTTTGTTTAATTAGCCTTTAGGGTCAGTTCACCACGAGACGCGACGCGACGCGCAGTTTTCAAGATAGAAATACAATTACAGACCTAAAAGGTACACAATTCAGTGTCTACTACGTCGAGCTACGCAGCGCGGCGCCGCGCGGCTTAATGTTTTTTTTTTTTTTTTTTGTAAGTAGGTTTGTACAAACACTTTTACACGTCAATCATGTTTTTTTTTTAAACTAGATGAAGTCGGCGTTTCCTATCTGACTACTCTGAGAAGAAAGGCCGAAACAAACTCAGAGGTCACAGTCTCTTTTAAAGTCCAGACATAATCTTGGTCAGGTTATATGAAGACCATGTAGATCGATGTCTGAGGTGGTCTTTTGAGGAAAGAACCACACAGATTGAGAGGACCTGTCCAGTCAGTGCACGCATTTGTCAAAAATCGTAGCTCACTGAATCGTGTACCTTTTTGTGTAGTAGATAGGTCTGTAATTGTATTTCTGTCTTGAAAACTGCGCGTCGCGTCGCGTCTCGGTGTGAACTGACCCTTACTGAGCAAAAGGCCGCTCAAATTCTACCAAACAGGAGTTCTTTTTCTGAAAGAATAAAATGGTGTTGTGAAATAATAATTATTACGTTTATTTATTACTAGCTGCACCCCGCGGTTTCACCAGCATAAGTTTCGATCCCGTGGGAATATCGGGATAAAAAGTCTAGCCTATATGTCTATATGTTAATCTATAAGCCTATATGTTAATCCAGGGTGTCAGCTACCTCCATACAAAATTTCATCAATATCGGTTCAGCCGTTTGAGCGTGAAGAAGTAACAAACATATAAACACGCACTCACAAACTTTTCCCTTTATAATATTAGTGTGATTCACAAAATCCACAGCTCTTTGAAATTTTATCTTAAAATATGTAAGCTAGTCAGTCTTACAGATTCATAAAAAAAAGTAGCAATACAATGTGACATGTTCGGTGAGCCATAAACTAAGCGTCTTTTGTATCTTGTGATTCAGGAGCGCATATTACTTACCGTACAGTTTGAGCGTATTAAAGATAATAGCACTAATATTATAAAGGCGAAAGTTTGTGAGGGGGTGTGTGTGTGTGTTTATATGTTTGTTACTTCTTCACGCTCAAACGGCTTTACCAATTTTGATAAAATTTTGTATGGAGGTAGCTGGATTAACATATAGGCTACTTTTTTTCCCCATATTCCCGCGAGATCGACATTTACGCGGATGAAACCGCGGGGCGCAGCTAGTATTAGATAAAATAGCAATGGCTTACAACATCTGTTGGGCTGCTTATATTCTGGTCTGTGATGGTTAAACTTATTTTTTTCTTCCAGCTTATGTTATCATTCAACAACTGCCTCGACGTGGCTCGCCACCTCCCATACCTGTTCCACACGGTCACGTTCCTCGTCTGCTCCGGCACAGTATCCATGCGGGCAGCCACGCACGGCCTGGTCATCAACATCATACACTCACTGTGTACTTGCACCACGCCTAGCTTCTCTGGTAAGTACAATATGATCATCATTTTCATGTGCCTAGCCTTTCCTAAGTCTAACCGGATGCAGCTGAATATCAGAATTTTTCATGGAGCGACTGGCTTTTTTTTTTCGCTGAGAAATGACGTTACGCATCTCCGCTCGTCGGGGGAAGAGACGGAGTATGTGGGACTCCCTGCCAGGGTGGCAGTATACCCACTAAAACTCAGCGGTGTTCCCTCATCGCCTTGATGGGGAGGTCATGGGAATCCGGCTCAGCCTTTGAATCCACAACCCCCCCGGCGCATGCCCGCCTAGCTGGCGGGCCCCGCATGTCCCCCCGTCTGGGGGGCTACGGGAATAGCCGGGAACACCTGGCCATTCCCGTCCGGCACTGGTGGAAGCCTGTGCAATACAGGCGAGGGTGCCCCCGCACCCGTCGCCTGCTGGCTTCCACCTGGGAGGAGTCGGAGATGACTGTCATACTGACGTCTTCTTCGACCCCTCCTCCGCCTTCGGAGCGGTGCCGCGAGAGGGTCTTCCTCCCGCACGCGCTCCGCCGCCTCCTTCTGGGACATGACGTGTTCGCAGAAGGAGGCGACTGCCGCCCAGGACCCCTCATCCCCTAGCATGGCGTTGACCAAGCCGGGGAGCGAGAGGTCCGTTCCGATCGCCGCGGTAAGACTGCGGCGCGGCCCGGACCACGACGGGCACACCTCGAGAGTGTGCTGCGCCGTGTCCTCCGCCGCGCCACAGTCGTGACACGACGGCGTCTCCTCCCGCCCGATACGGTGCAGGTACGATCCGAAGCAACCGTGTCCGGACAGCACCTGCACCAGACGGAAGGAGAGGAACCCGTGCGACCGCTCGAGCCAGTCTCGCAGGACCGGCCCAATCGCGTCGAGGGTTCGGCGGCCGAAGGCTGCGGCGGCGAGGTCCCGCGTCCAGTGGACGACTATGGCGTCCTTTGCCTCCCGCCGGACGGC
Organism: Oligia fasciuncula; assembly: GCA_963082905.1. Lineage (NCBI taxonomy): Eukaryota > Metazoa > Arthropoda > Insecta > Lepidoptera > Noctuidae > Oligia > Oligia fasciuncula. The sequence continues at coordinate 4,578,434 of OY720414.1, read as the reverse complement.
CTCCCGCTCTTCCGGGGCTGGGCGTTCTCCTCTCGCCCTTCGCCCCGCCGTCCATTCATATACTCTGGCGAAACATAGTATTTTATTGTCCTATATATTTTAAGGTACCTATGATGGGATTTCAGTCTGTCTGTTTCTAAGCAAATTTTCGACAACACTGTACTTCTGAAAGTGTGGCTTATCCATCTCCGTAATTTCAAAATGAACATATAAACCCTGCATTTGCCTGATTGAAAGAGGGTTTCAATCATATTACGTCAACAGGGCTGATTATTTTCTTTATTTCGTTAAATACATATAAATTATATTTTTAAATATTAGAATATAAAAAATATAAAAAAATATTAGTCCACCGCTATCGGGAACAGGGTCCAAGCTACCGGCGCGGTCATGGCTCCAGAGAGAGGAACCATCTAACAATGCGAGCCGTGTCCAGAAGTACCGCTTTCTGAATCAAACCCTTGATCCAGCTCCCCAACGAGAGCCTCCTCTGGTGTTGGTCGAGGCTCTTGGCTATTAACACAAGGCTGATTATTATTATTAACTTCTCTTTTTTTTGTGCATGGGAAATCGTCAAATGACCCCCGCTCTGGGTGGAGCGGAAGGGAGTGTCAGACTCTTGCTGACTAAAACCCACCCGTGTTTCTTCCTTAGCCCTTTATGTTCCGGGCCAGCGGTAACCCTTTCGGACAATCCCGCTGACCCGGCAGGCTTCGGCCCTATGGGGGGGCCTGCCGGGCTCCTCGAGGCGCGGCGCCCGGTTATTATTAACTTATGTTTGATTTTCAGAGGACACCCAGCGCGTTCTCAGGCTGTCCCTGGACGAGTTCGCTCTGCCCAAGTTCTACCAGATGTTTGGCATTTCTAAGGTCAAGTCCGCCGCCGTCACTGCCTTCAGGAGCCCTTACAACAGACATACTAATGATTGGTGAGTCCCCACTTTTTGTTGCAAAATTTCGTTGCTTAGCAGTTACCGCGTTAAGAGCCTATACTACCTCAAATGGCTTAGCATGATCCTCCGTTATGTCGAAAATACCGCAGCATTAATTTTGAAATAAATATATGCTACAGTTGAGGATTAATGTTAAGTACTATGTTAGACGAAAACACGATTCCATAAAATTTTCTCGATAAAAAAAAATTCCAAAGTTACCTCCAAACCGAACAATAAACCGCTGGTATTCAAAAAATACTTCAAATTAGATCATGAAACTTTGCATACTAACTGAACTAACTAATAAAGCAGGTTTTATGTTATTTAGTTTTTTGAATTACCTTTATTTTCACCGTAAAAAGCAAATACCTAAACTATTGGCGCTGCCTTCCGCCCAGCACCGCACTCTGTCTCGCTCTCACACAATCCGCGAGCAGTATCGTGCGAGCGAGATAAAGAGTGAATTTTAGCTGAGGTAGTATAGGCTCTTAAATGCTGTGACGACTGCGACTTTGTCCGGGTGCAAATCTAAATCTAAATTTTCACAATTTTTTTGTATATTATGTCCTAGAAGTAATTAGTTTTTGAAGGAGTATATTTACAAAGTGCCATCAATAAAATCAAATAGGCTTATACATTGACACTTTAAAAAAAATCTTAATACAAATATTACCACCCGTGTTCACGTATTTAGTGATGCCATTATTGCACCCTCTCTGTTAGTGCGATTATCAATCGAGAATCACTTAGTCGATTTACGCTATTTTTTTAAGGTTTCGTACCCAAAGGTTTAAAACGGGACCCTATTACTAAGACTTCGCTGTCTGTCCGTCCGTCCGTCTGTCTGTCACCAGGCTGTATCTCAAGAACCGCGATAGCTAGTCAGTTGAAATTTTAACAAATTATGTATTTTTGCCGCTATAACAACAAATACTAAAAACAAAATAATACAAATATTTAAGGGGGGCTCCCATACAACAAACGTGATTTTTTTCGGTGTTTTTGCCTTGTGGTACGGAACCCTTCGTGTGTGAGTCCGACTCGCACTTGGCCAGTTTTTTTTTGTTTTAGTACAGACACACAGTTTAGCACATCAAGCTACCCGAAACTGTCAAATTTTCCCAAACAGCATTGAACCTTATGCTTTAGCGATAAAGTTGAAAATCTATTAAAGAAATTTGACAGATTGTAGTAGCTTGATATGCTGGCGAATAAACAGATATTTTCCTAGGCCGGGTTTTATAGTCTACCGGAGCCTTGTGCACAGCTTATCATCATCATGTCTAGCCGAAAGTCTGACAACCAGTCTTACCACGGGGTATCGTATTACCCAGTTACTGGGTTGTGGAAATCAAATAGGCAGTCGCTCCATGTAAAATACTGGTATTTATTTCAAACACCTATTTTTACACCTATCATAATCTGCCTAGCCTTTCCCCAACTATGTTGGTGTCGGCTTCCATTCTAACCGGATTCAGCTGAATACCAGTATTTTACATGGAGCGACTGCCTATCTGACCTCCACAACCCAGTTACTGGGTAATACGACACCCCTTGGTAAGACCGGTTGTCTGACTTTCGGACCTTGTGCACAGCTAATATGATAATTACCACTCCTTTGCGTCGCGCAGTCGGGTAAAAATCAAATGTTGTATCCCCAGGTACTCGGAGCACTCGTACACAACGTGCACGGACGCGGCGAGCACGGGCACGCCCGCGGGCCCCACACACACGGACCGCGAGCGTCTCCCTCTGCAGTCGCTCGAAATAATCACTGACGCGCTGCTGGAGATCATGGAGGCGTGCATGCGGGACATTCCCGACTGCGACTGGCTGCACACTTGGTAATGTAGCACGTACAGTTCGCGTCAAATAACTTTGCCGCTCTGAAGAAGCAACAAGTCACTGCGCAGTAGTTAATCCTATGAATACAACAGCAGCGCGCATGGCGCGGATTGGCGCGGCTAGGAAAGAGCCTAGCTTCAGAGCGGCAAAGTTATTTGACGCGAACTGTAAAGCCGTTGGTCCTGCGCCTGAACTCTCCCCGCTCGTGTCGGCTCGCCCCCCCATCGGACTATGAGAGTAAAGGAACAGAGAGTGCTCAAGTGTTTGCGCACACACTTGTGCACTATAATATCTCCTGCGTACCTGGCTTTATTGAGATTGGCCACCGTGACCGAAAACGGTCGGGGAGGCTATTAATGTAGCATTTTAGTTTTCAGTACAGCCCAATTAAAATCATTAATATATCTATTTAGGTTAAATTTGTTCCATAAAAGATGTGTTCTTATGGAACAAATCTAACTTAGAAATTCTAATTATTATAATTCTGTTAATACCTGTACCTGTTATAGTCGCGAATCATATTTTGATCAAGATACAACCTGACACTGACCTGAAAATTGCACGGTCTACCACTGCGCATTCACCTTAAACGGAACATATCGTTTGTATAATAGGCTATTTGACAATGTAAAAAATAAGGTCATAATTATTGACACTCGTATAGATTATCGCTTTTAAAATCGATTTGCATTAATTTTACTACAAAACAATATATTATTTATAAAAAAAAACCCGAAAAAACTTCATCTTTTTTAAATCTGGCGCCACGTAATCGAAAACGGTCTGGATTGGCTGAACTTAAGATGACGTCATGATTTAGTAAATTTCTGTCTATCGTTGACAGAACTGATGACTTTTGTCTAGTATCTCGACCGTTTCAACGTTTGTTTACGTGAATCGTGACGTCACGACGCCATATTGTTAAAGATAGCGTTTTGACGGTTTATTTAAACAGTACATTTTTATTTACTATTTTTTAAAAGAAATACATTATGCAATTTGAAGTAATAGGTTTTTGTGGGCTCGTTAGACACCATTAAATAATCTGAGATGTTTATCAGAAACCAGTCAAATAGCCTATTTTGTAATTGTTATTTTCGTGTTTGTTACAGGACGTCGTTAGCTAAAAGTTTCGCGTTCTGCTTCAATCCCGCGCTGCAGCCAAGAGCTCTGATTGTATTTGGATGCATAAGTAAGTTTATCAATGCGTGCCAGTAGGACAGCGAATATTTATTATGAGATTTCTAGAATCATAGTCGTTTTTAAGGTTCCGTACCCAAAGGGTAAAAACTCCCACCCTATTACTAAGACTTCGCTGTCTGTCCGTCTGTCTGTCACCAGGCTGTATCTCAAGAACCGCGATAGCTAGACAGTTGAAATTTTCACAAATTGTTGCCGCTGTAACAACAAATACTAAAAACAAAATAAAATAAATATTTAAGGGGGGCTCCCATACAACAAACGTGTTTTTTCGGTGTTTTTGCCTTGTGGTACGGAACCTTTCGTGTGCGAGTCCGACTCGCACTTGGCCGGTTTTTTTACATTTCGTCTTTCTCTTACTTTTTATGACCGTGACAGCCCCGGTCGATTGCTGTTATTTTATTATAGTGAAACTGTAAATGTGGACTATGCGTGTGGACATGATTTTTCATTTTTAAGGGCACTACAGGACCTAAACGCAAAAAAACAAACTTTATAATGCCTAAAGTATATGATCGACTACAGTAAACAAAATCAGAAAAACATATGATATTCTTTAGGATATTATGCTAGGTAGATAGTGTGTTGAAAACATAATACAACTAATTCAGGATATATGCTAGTTACATAGTGTTGAAAACATAATACAACTAATTGTATACGATAGAAAAAAAACATGAAGATACCTCTAAAAACTTCCTTTTCACAATTATTCGACAAGCAACATACTAAAGCACTAGAGTTTTAATTTTTTAGTCCAAACAATAGATTTTTTGTAAATAGATAATTGCTTCATATTTTGCAATAAGTTACCAGCGCGCAGCGTTGTGTCATCGCGCTTCTCTTTCTTTTCTATGCATTCCGACAGTGACCGCGCTTTAGGTCGTGTAGTTCCCTTAATACTTTTTTTTTCCTATAATTATTAAACATAAACCAGTCTTACCAAGGGGTATCGTATTACCCAGTAACTGGGTTGTAGAGGTCAGATAGGCAGTCGCTCCATGTAAAATACTGGTATTCAGCTGCATCCGGTTAGACTGGAAGCCGACCCCAACATAGTTAGGAAAAGGCTAGGCAGATGATGATGAATTATTAAACATAAAATTTACAATATTTCTAGGTAAGAACGTAACAGATGATGATATGAAGCAACTACTAAGAATTCTAGTAAAGGCTTTGGAATCGTTCAACGACTTGGCTTTACTAGAAGCACTCATCATGGCTTTGACGAGACTACAGCCTCTGCTGTACCCGGTAAGTGTTGGGTTTCCTTACCTAATGAAAAAAAACATACTGTAACACGGTCTTTATAGAATGTGAGTTAACGTGCCCTCGTGCGCAGCAACGGGGAGCATACACCGTCGCCCGCGCTCCCGCGCTGACCGACAGTGGACGAAGGAACCCGATTCTGTACGCCACGCTCACGACCCGCTTATAATAGAATACTCTTTATTTTTTTTATTTATACTCTTCTCTTCTTTTATACTCTTTTTTTTTTGTTCTGATTGTTTTTATATATTTTACACATATTTCCTGTTTGTACCCTTATGCTGTGTTTTACAATTATACACATTTACTGATACGTGCGTTCCAATAATTTAAATAGACACACACACCCTGTGATAAACTTTCTACAATACTATAAAAATAGTTGCGTATGAGTGACTGACGACCGGTTTCTTACTGATCCTTGGCGCCGTGCGAGCCTCACGAGTGTGATAACAGGCATATTCGATGACCTGCAGTGCGATTCTGTAACCATCTCACCGTGAAAACTTAGGTGAAGTGAGCGTGGAGTGTGTATAATAATAGTGTCAATTCCTAGCAAAAACAAACTCGCTTCACCTAAGTTTTCACGGTGAGATTTTTACAGAATCGACCGGCTGTACCCGAATGCGTCATGTCGAGTGGTGTAAACAAACCCCCCAGCTAGGCAGTGATGAATGTGGATGGATATACGCGCGTTTACGCCGTCCGGCATTTCATACAAACTTTCAAGCCCTTATTTTTCGAAATGAATGAACCGATTTTAATGAAACTTCATACGCATAAGCTGGGGGTCTACTCCGAAGCGGTTAACCACTGTATCGGCCGAATGTTCGGTCATTTTCTGATTCGAATATTGTTGTCCTACTACGAATTTTAAAAAAAATATAAAAAAAGGATAAGGGTTCTAAAAAGGTTCGGATTGGCACAGTTTGGTCGGGACCAGTAGTCAATATAGAAAATTAATGGCAGTAGAAAATGACCGAACATTCGGCCGATACAGTGGTTAATCGCTTCGGAGTAGACCCCCAGGATACAAAGGTCTAAAAAGTTAGTAGAGAACATTTTCGAAAAATATTGTTACAGCCAAATTAAACCGATTTTAAAATTTCCATAGAAACAGAAATTACCAATTATCTTTTTTTAAATAAGACATTTCGAAAATGTTCTCTACTAACTTTTAAATAGACTTCAAAACCGTGTGATCGATCACTATAACGACTGACACATAAATATAGATTTTTTTTCATAGAGAAAGCCTTTTTTTTTTGGACTTCCACGCGGTGACGCCGGAGCCAAAAACTAGAAATAAATTAATAATAATATCAATATCCTTCTAATCACAACTTTTCCTACACAGGCGTCACCAATCCACAAGGCACTGTTCTGGGTAGCGCTATCCGTGTTACAACTAGACGAGCCCACATTATACGCAGCAGGCTTAGCGTTTATGGAGCAAAACCTTCACACATTGGAGTCACAGGGACAGTTCCAGCATAAGGTAAAGTCAAAGTTTTTTATTTGATAAACATAGGTGTAAAAATAGGGGCCCGTGGGCTCAATAATAACAGCCGAACAGGTCGATCGATCAGGTTAAGCTACGCATGCCGCGGTTGGTCTGTGGATGGGTGATCTTTACATATCGTGACCCCTCCGTGCCTCGGAAAGCACGTTAAGCCGTCGGTCCCGGCTGTGATGATGTGATTCGTGGATCTTTGTCAGTCGTTACGGGTAGTCGGAAGCCCGAAAGTCTGACAACCAGTCTTACCAAGGGGTATTGCATTACCCAGTAACTGGGTTGTGGAGGTCAGATAGGCAGTCGCTCCATGTAAAATACTGGTATTTATTTCAAACACCTATTTTTACACCTATCATCATCTGCCTAGCCTTTCCCCAACTATGTTGGTGTCGGCCTGCCATCTAACTGGATGCAGCTGAATACCAGTATTTTGCATTTAGCGACTGCCTATTTGATTTCCACAATGCAGTTACTGGGTAACACGATACCCCTGGTTAAAGACTTTAGGGCTTCTGACTAACCAGCCAAAGATCTATGAATGACAGCTGGGACCAACGGCTTAACGTGCTTTCTGAGGCATGGAGGGGGCGTTATGTAATGGATGGTCACCCATCCACGGACCGACCTCAGCAAGCGTAGCGCGTTAACTTTCGATCAACCCGGCGCCGTGGATGCGGCTGTTATTACTTAACCACGAGCCCCTTAACCGTTTGACCGCCACAGTCATGTATAGATGACAAACCAAAATGTCCCCAGCACGCCACGGTTCGGCTACATGACAGACTTTGACGCCGAGGGCACTTTTTTGACGTGTGGCGGTCAAAAGGTTAAAAATATAACTATACTTGTCACGATATAAAGCTCACATTTGAATGCTTTACTTTTTGTAATTTTATTATTTACTTACAGACATTAGAACTCGTGATGATGGAAACTAGGGAGCCTTTGGAGTGGCACTTCAAGCAGATGGACCACGCTGTAGGTTTGAGGTATGTCAAAGTCAAAGTCAAAGCATTTATTTCAAATAGGCACAGAAAAGGCACTTTTGAACGTCAAGAATGACAATAAAAAAATAGAATTGATTCTAGTCGCCCATTCCAAAAGGTAGTTTTCGTATGGAGAAGAATGGGCAAGAAACTCCACCGTTACTCTTTTAAAATGTTTTACAATATTTTGCATACATTAATTATCTTGATAATTAATGATTATCTTCTTAATTGTATGTTTCACAAAATGTAGATTAAATCGAAGCAGATTTTATAACAGACACTAGCGGCCCGCCCTTGATCCGCATGGGTACAATTTTTTTTTCCGAATTTTCTTTCATACAAGCTTTGTCCAGGCAATACCGAACACAACAAAAGTCAAATTACTGACGACTGAAAGAGAGAAATCATTGTGTAACTATTCATCGGATATAACACGTTTATTAAGTAAGGGAGCAAAAGTAAATAGGTAAAATGGAAGAATTAGAAAAGAAAATATTACATAGAGAGAAACTTAAATTAAATTAAATCTATTAAAAAATTCTTATATTTAGGCAGAGACTAGCAGATGTCTGAATTCGTATTTTTGTCAAAAAATGCCTCGGACTTTCTGTTTTTAGAAAATTTTTAATAGTGTGTTTAGTTTAGTTTGTAATATTCCTGTGCGAGTTCCAATTAAATCTTTCTTTCTTTCCTTTTTTTTTCTTTATTTTCCTTTCTTTTTTTCTAATTTGATAAAATCATCAACGTTTTCTTACGATGATATTACAGAAAATTCGCTTAGCGGATAGAAAACCAAGTTGCGTCACTAAATTAACATACAATGTACCAGTGGTGGCCAAGTGGTAACGGCCGCGACTTACGAGTTGTAGGTCGTAGGTTCGAACCCAGTCAGGCGCTTTACTTTGTGTAAATTATTTCATCACCACTGCTCTCAAAACGGTGAAGGAAAACATCGTGAGGAAACCTGCATGTCCTAGAACCAAAAATTCGAAGACATGTGACATCTGCCAATCCGCACTGGGCCCGCGTGGTGGATTACGGCCCACTCCCTCTCACCGAGAGGAGGCCTGTGTCCCAGCAGTGGGAACATTATAGGCTGATTATGATGTACCTATTTCTCCACAGCTTCCGGTCAAACTTCCACTTCGCTCTGGTGGGCCACTTAATAAAAGGCTACAGACACCCCGCAGCGGCCACAGTGTCCCGCACGTGTCGCGTCCTCATCAAACTGCTGTCTTTAGCCGCCAGTGCGGCCACACACCGCGATAAGTTCCACGTCACACCCGACACTGTGGCTTATCTTACGGGTAAGTTTTACCTTTTACCTGGTGAACCATCACAAGAGAGACTGAAGCTGTGGCGAGACAGTGCTTCCTTACCCAAACCGTTCGTCCCACCCGCTGAAGACCTCCCACCTGGACATGAGCTACCTTGGGTAACCTGGAAGTCTTTAAACAGACTCCGGACCCAGGTTAGCTGAAGCAAGGAAAACCTGTTCAGGTGGAGATTCATAGACGACTCCGCCTTGGAGTGTAAATGTGGTGCTGTTCCACAAACGATGGGACACTTAATATCGTGTCCTGTCAGCTGCACGTTACAGGAACTGATGGACGCTGGTGATGCCGCCAAACAAGTAGCCGAATTCTGGGCCGAGTACATTTAGATTGCTATCGACACGCTAAGAAGAAGAAGAAGTCCTTAGACCTTTTGTCCCCACTGTCATTCGTAGATCTTTGACAGTCTTACCAAGGAGTATCGTGTTACCCAGTAACTCGGTTGTGAAGGTCAGTCGCTCCATGTAAAATACTGGTATTCAGCTGCATCCGGTTAGACTTGATGCCCAGCATAGTTGTGAAAAGTCTAGGCAAATGATAAAGCGTCATCTATCCATACTGATATTATAAATTCGAAAGTAACTCGTGTCTGTCTGTATGTTTGTTACCTTTTTACGCTTAAACCACTGAACGGATTTCGATAAAATTTGGCAGAGAGATAGATTGCATCCCGGGGAAGGACATAGGATAGTTTTTATCGACAAACCTCGCGGGCGAAGCCGCGGGCGGAATTTAGTAGTCTCTACAACAGGAACTGATTGATTGACTGATTTTTTCGGGCACAAAAGTAACCAATGCCAATTGCAAGTTCATAAAGTTTTCTCAAGGTCATATAATTATGTATCAACTCGCTGCGCCCGGCGCTTTCAGCCGCGTAAATGTGGGAACATCTGGTAAAAAGTAGCCTATATGTTAATCCATGATGTCAGCTATCTCCATACAAAATTTTATCCAAATTGGTCCAGCCGTTTGAGCGTGAAGAAGTAACAAACCTATAAACACACTCTCACAAACTTTCGCCTTTATAATATTAGTATGATATGATTATTTCTTCCACAGCGCTAGTCTGCGTGAGCGAAGAAGTCCGTTCTCGTTGCCATGTGAAGCACTCTCTACCTAAATGGTTGCCAGACAACTGTGATCACTACTGTCCCACTGCTGAACATCATCAGGTTAGTATTTTAACCGGTTACATAACATACATACATAATCAGCCTATAATGTTCCCACTGCTGGGACACAGGCCTCCTCTCGGTGAGAGGGAGTGGGCCGTAATCCACCACGCGGGCCCAGTGCGGGTTGACAGATGTCACATGGACATGCCGGTTTCCTCACGATGTTTTCCTTCACCGTTTTGAGAGCAGTGGTGATGAAATAATTTACACAAAGCAAAGCGCCTGTCTGGGTTCGAACCTACGACATACAACTCGTAAGACGCGGCCGTTACCACTTGGCCGTTACCACTAAAACGCTGCCTACGAGCAATATTTGGTTTAAAAGTTACTGACAGCTGTTCCAATTTAAAAAAATCATAATTTGTTAACATTTCCGTGCCTTTACATTCTAGAAATTGCTCTTTTTGTTAAATGTAATCGACATCTATTTTTAACTATATCGGAAAGCAGATACCGAGATGTAACTCTGCGATCTCAATATCAAAACTTGTTACGTACAGGTAGGTATAGGACTGCTTTATTGAGGAAAAGTGTTTTTGGTATGGCACCGGCTATTTTTAACCACATTCCTAATTCCATAAAAGAGGAACCAGTAACAACTTTCAAAAAGAAACTAACTGTACTTCTATTAAATAAATGTTACTACTCCGTATCGGATTTTCTAGCTGATAAATTTTAGTTGTGTATCAATGTTTGTACATATATTTGATGATGAACTGCATCAATGTTTGCATGCCAAAATGGTAGAATGTACGAAGATTCTCTAATATTATTGTAACACCTCATTGTAAATACCTACATTCTGACCAAATAAATAAATATTTTATTTTATTCTTGGCCACCACTGCTCTACCGGTTAATCACCGCTAATGAGACACAATTGATTTTCTATTGTAATGGCCCGGTATCGTACCACGTCAGGCTCGAGTGGTGCTCGTCGTTATCGTATGCTACACTGGCTGACGTCATCACATCAACGGCGGCTGTCGCTGAAAACCAGCGCTGGGGCTCTGTCTCGTATAGGGTCTTAGCATTATGCTCGGTGATGGCCGTTTTGCGTAGATGTGACGCATACTTTCTCCCAAATTGTTTTTCTTTTTATGCGTCATGTTTGCCGCTAATAATCGTATTTTCTTTCTTTTCTTTCTTACCTTTCTTTACTCTACTTCACAGATGTGATGAGTTTCGAGGTTACTTTAGTAAGATCTTCAATACGAACTGTATTGAAAATATGTTTATTAATTTTCAGTCGTCAATATTGATCCAGCCGTCGACATCGCACAGCTCATGTCACAGTCGGCGACAAAAGTCGTGGGATGTGCTCGACCAAGTGGCTATATCTTCTGCTCACGGTGGTAAGATTATAACTGCGTCAGGGCTAATTTTACCAAAGTCAGATGTCTTTTATTCGTGGAATAAATTTGACGTCTGACAGTTCAAATGTGGAAAACCTGTCAAAAATTCAAAATTTATTCAAAATCAAAATATTTTATTTCACATGAGCCTACATGGGCACTTATGAAACGTCAGAAGCTAGGTGCACGGTTCCAATTGGTCGTTTCCTATGGAGAAGAGCCGGCAAGAAACTCCACTATTCTCAAGATAAAAGTTATTCTAGGTATAAAACTTTGGTGGAATGCGCCCTTACTAAAGTAAGTCTAGTTGATAGCCTCTATCTTGTAAAGCCCTCATAGGCACTGGTTAACGACATACAAACAAGATTCAACACAAACAGCATAGAGAAACTATCAAATAATATCGAAGTTAAAAAAGGGATTTTTTCAAACAAACTAATAATAGTGATGGGCTGACTATGCGTTTTTTAGATATAACTAGCTGACCCTGAACGTCGTACCGCTTCAGAATCATTAAAAAAGCCGTTCCATACAACTAGTATGAGAAAATGATTTTTTGGCATGTTTTAAGTTTCATGTTATTCTGCTATTCGGGGCGTAGAAAAATCCAACAAATCAAAAAATCGCTCCGCCGTCAGCCGTCCTTGAGTTATAAATGTTGTAACTAACCCGACTTTGTTTTATTTATACAGTGTTATGTCAGCCGTTCTTGAGTTATAAATGTTGTAACTAACCCGACTTTGTTTTATTTATACAGGGTTATTGGTAAAACATTAAAAAACTCTTAAGAGGACTCATCATCATGAACAACTGTTACTATGGGACCAAACCTGAAATCGCGAAAAAAAATCTGCTGTTCCCTACATTTTGACGAGTTACACAAATGACAGTACAATGACCTCTTAAGAGGTTGTTAATGTTTTACCAATAACCCTGTATAGATCTAGTTTCGGAAATCGTTCTTTACGGATACTGATGGCCATGACATCTATAAAGTATCCCCAATTAATAAAAAATGAGCCCTGTATTCTATGATAATTTGACAGGTAAATCACCAACGTTACAATCCAGCAGTGGTGGACATAGCCCCCATCTTGTCACCATACCGCATCAGGTAATATCAATATTTTATTATTATAGTTTTATTTAACTTTTTTATTACTATAAGTATAAGATTTTATTGCACCACTGTATTGATGATATCCAAAAGTCATATTTAAAATCGATTTAAAATTGTAATCGAAACTTCTACGTATCAATAAAATTACTGTAAATCGAACGCAAAAAGACCCTTGAAGAAAATATCAAAAAACAATTAAGAAAAATGTGTTATTTTTCTAACACCTAGTCAAAAGCATAACCTCCTTTTTGAAGTTGGTTAAAGAACAACTCGTCAAAAGCATAAGTTAAAGATGTCATCAAAACCGCGTTGGAGTGTAATTGCTAAAAAGAAAAAAGAAGTTGTAGCGTAAACTGAACTTTATTGTATAGGAAATAAAGTTGTTTATCAAATAACTCATATCTGTTTACATGTTTGGCAAGTTAATCGCGAACGCAGATTAAACATACGCAAAGATGGTGGTGCAGTAAAATCGATAGAATATTGTATGTCGGTGTTTAGACAAGGAATGGCAGAAACGAGAGTTATTTATAATTTTTTTCTACATCTAGTTTGGGAAAGCAATACAAATAGTAAGGGCTTATAATGCCTGAATAAAGTACACAGTAGTACTTGTGTAATTAATAAAACGCTACGTCAAAACAAAATATCTATGCCATAAGCTTCTACTCCGTTCACCGTTTTTGACCAGACGGTGAAAAAGAGTCAGTTGGTATGGTATATACATATATCTATCAATAGGTTAGCGCATTGATCTTAAGAGCCTATACTACCTCAGCTAAAATTCACTCTTTATCTCGCTCGCACGATACTGCTCGCGGACTGTGTGAGAGCGAGACAGAGTGCGGTGCTGGGCGGAAGGCAGCGCCAATAGTTTAGGTATTTGCTTTTTACGGTGAAAATAAAGGTAATTCAAAAAAACTAACTAACATAAGACCTGCTTTATAGTTAGTTCAGTTAGTATGCAAAGTTTCATGATCTAATTTGAAGTATTTTTTTAATACAAGCGGTTTATTGTTCGCTTTGGAGGTAACTTTGGAATTTTTTTTTATCGAGAAAATTTTATGGAATCGTGTTTTCGTCTAACATAGTACTTAACATTAATCCTCAACTTTAATATATATTTATTTCAAAATTAACCGGTTGTATGTCGTAATTACAGAAACAATTAAAAAGCCATTGTGTCTTGTGTAGATCTACGTTCCGACATACTACGGGTTAATGCTCCGGTATTTTCGACATAACGGAGGATCATGCTAAGCCATTTGAGGTAGTACAGGCTCTTAAGAGCGTTTACGCCGTCCGGCATTTCATACAAACTTTCAAGCCCTTGTTTTGGAAATGAATGTACCGATTTTAATGAAACTTCATACGCATAAGCAAGCTACAAAGGTCTAAAAAGTTACAAAAGAACATTTTCGAAATGTCTTATTTAAAAAAAGATAACTGGAAATCTGTTTCTATGGTAAACTAAAAATCGGTCTAATATGTCTGTTACACAATTTTTCACTAACCTACAATATGATAATGCTCTTATTTCTTTCACATCCACAAAAGCACAGTGATAAATGATTTTATTTCTGTAAGTAGGTTTGTACAAACACTTACACGTCAGTCATATTTTTTTAAACTAGATGAGGTCGGCGTTTCCTAACTGACTACTCTGAGAAGAAAGGCCGAAACAAACTCAGAAGTCACAGTCTCTTTTAAAGTCCAGACAAAATCTTGGTCAGATCGTGTGAAGACCATGTAGATTGGTGTCTGAAATGGTCTTTTGAGGAAAGAACCACACAGATTGAGCGGACCTGTCCAATCAGTGCACGCATTTGTCAAAAATCGTGCAGCTCAACTCAGAACTTGAGGAGCTCAACGATTCGACGAACAATACCAAAGACAGGACATTTGGGTAGGCCGCATAAACTACTCAAACTGCCAGTATAAAGTTAGTCTTTCCCAAACGGATGGCCGATTGGCTTATTAGAATTACATTTGAGAGTATGAAGAGCTTTTGTGTTAAGTAACATTCAACTACCATGACAGAACGAAAATTATCACGACTGTGTTACGGTGAAAATATTTGAAAATAAAACTGGCCAAGTGCGAGTCGGACTCGCACACGAAGGGTTCCGTACCACAAGGCAAATACGCCGAACAAAATACGTTTGTTGTATGGGAGCCCCCATTAAATATCTATTTTATTTTGTTTTTAGTATTTGTTGTTATAGAGCGGCAACAGAAATACATCATCTGTGAAAATTTATCACGGTTTATGAGGTACAGCCTCGTGATAGACGGACAGTGGAGCCTTAGTACTAGGGTCCCGTTTTTACCCTTTGGCTACGGAACTCTAAAAATGTCGCAAGGCTTTGGTCAGAAGGTTGAAACTGTAAAATGAAGATTCCACCTAGGTACCACTGTTTGTCTCTGCATTACCCAAAGGTTGACTGGTAGAAAATGCCTATGGCATTAAGTCCGCCTCTGTACATTTATGTGCTTGAAGTATTAAATAAATAAAAACCTGTCAAGTGCGAGTCGGACTCCTGCACCGAGGGTTCCATACTTTGTAGGTAATAAGGACCTACATATTTACGGTTTTCGGTATTTTTTCCTTTTATTCGTGCTACATGATCTTGCTTCTTGCAAAATTTCATGATTCTTATGGTCAACAGGAAGTACCCTATGAATTTTGATTCCCTTGAGTGTCGAAATATACGTTTTTGCGGCATTATCGGCCGTATCTTTTTTTTTTTACGTTAACTTAGAAGTTTGATTTTTTCACAGCCTTTCAAGGGATTTTAGACCTGAGTAAATGGTTTTAATTTCAACTCGATACCTCCACGCGTTCCCGAGATAAAGGGTCTTGACAGACAGACGGACGGAAAACAAAGTGATCCTATAAGGTTTCCGTTTTTTCCTTTTGAGGTACGGAACCCTAATAAATGAAGTCAGTTCCATGGAAAACAACTAAATAATAAGAGGTTCGAAAGACATATATTTTCAAACATCTTCATCCGAGTGCTCTCTGGTACAGAATGACCTTGTAACATTTTGAGTTTCCCGTCCGTTTGACGGGCGTCAGTAACGCAAAAAAAAATCAGCTGTTCCCTACATTTATATTCGCATAACTCGTCAAAATGTAGGGAACAGCAGATTTTTTTTGCAGGTTTAGTCCCATAGTAAAAGTTGTTCATAATGATGAGTACAATGACCCCTTAAGAGGCTGTTGGTGTTTTTCCAATAACTCTGTATATGCTAGTTGCGCGGTAAACTCTGCTTGCGAGATGCAGGATTTAGCGTGACGTCAGTATGACGCGTAGTTTGCATGTGGCGTGGTATAATACCGCTACAGGTCATTCAGTACTAGAGCCTCAACACAGACAATATCAATCGTTAATTAAATCATGCAGTCATTGTCTAATAGTGACATAATTAGTGATTTTAATTATGTTTTGTTCTACTTCCTTTTCTTATGGCGGATTGAAGAGTTGACTTCAAAATACACTACACTTGAGCATGATAACATAAATAAACGTTTCACATGGACCATTTTTCAAAATTCATGTCAATAATAGGATTTAGAGCGTCTGTAAGCTAAACAATCTACTTACAAATAAGACATTTCTAGCTGAAAATTACACAACACAAGAAATAATATACTTGGACACATAACGTTTGTTTTTTTTTTAAAGAAAAGCTTTTTTCGTTTTACTAAAGTTTTAGCCGAAACATAACATATGAATGCTACAACTTAACGTTTTTCTCAGTTGCCTTTAAAAAAAACTCTATTTTATACAAAAAAACTAGCAGCACCCCGCGGTTTCACCCGCGTAAGTTTTGTTCCCGTGGGAATATCGGGATAAAAACTCCTATCCTTCCCCGGGATGCAATCTATCTCTCTGCTAAATTTTATCGAAATCCGTTCAGTGGTTTAGGCGTGAAAAGGTAACATACAGACAGAGTTACTTTCGAATTTATAATATTAGTATCGATGCAGCTGCCTTTACAGACACAAACTCATTAGACTCTTAACAACTACAGGCGTTCTTACAATAACGTCTTATACGTACAGAACTCAAAATTAAACAAGAAATATAAATAAAAGAACCTCCCTCGCTCTTCAACCCGCCAAACAAACTAATTCTCTTTATCTTCCAGTTAGCCACGTACGTACTCATGTCACTGTTGTCTTTTACACGCTCCTATGGATTTGGTTACATTATATCGTTTGTATTGTAAACTGATAACGTCCACAACCCGCTCGCTGTATTGCGTTATATGCGTAACCGTTATTTTTGTAACGGTTTTTCTAATAACCCGTTTTTGGTCAACGTTATTTTTCACTTTCAATATTTTCTTGACATCTCTTTTACTATAATTATAATATGGTCCATCACCTCTTCACTATGATCCTTTTAATAAAATAAAATTAAATAAACAATAAAAACAAACGAATATAACGCAAAACGTCACTCTATCCCAACAATTATTTATGCAACTTACCGTTACTTCTCAAAAAAATATCGTTTAATAACACCGTTATTTTAACTCGTTATTTTTTATAACGTTAACGGTTATTTGTGTGTAAATAATTGCCTATGTGTATCAACATGCTTGTGCACTGCTTATCTCAATAGACATCAGCTAGAATGCTTTTCAAGACGCAGAGGTCGTTCTCTGTACCTACTTCGAAAGATACCATCGGCCCGCCAAGAGTAACGTCGTTTTTCTACCGTTATTTTGTGATAAAAACCGATTTGCCCGATAACGTTTTGCGATATACAGTGTGGAGATGACAATAAATTAAAGAAACTGGCAATACAAATGTATAAGAGTATTTTGGAACTATCAAATGAATCTAAATTAAAAATTTGAAACAAACTAAATATCGTCTACGGATTTTGCTGATCAGCCGACTAGTTGTAGTGACTAAGCTATTCGATAGATTACATTAAATTGGCGCATGCAGACTGGGGGTCTACTCCGAAGCGGTTAACCACTGTATCGGCCGAATGTTCGGTGATTTTCGGATTCGAATATTATTGTCCTACTACGAATTTAAAAAAAAAAAGGTAAAAAAAGGGTTAAGGATTCTAAAAAGGTTCGGATTGGCACAGTTTGGCCGGGACCAATAGTCAATATAGGAAATTAATGGTAGTAGAAAATGACCGAACATTCGGCCGATACAATCGTTAACCGCTTCGGAGTAGACCCCCTGGAAACGTCATCATACATACGAAGTTTCAATACATTACAATTCGCTAATGTGTTGGACTAATCTGACGGATTTTCAGCACAACGTTTTTCTCTATTTTCACTGTAACATAAAGCTAACTAAACAATTTTAAATTAAATATTTAACGGTAATTTATTGTTGATGGAACTATAAGTTTATCGCAAATCGTTATTTTACCCGTATCCCTAAAATCTTCACACCCTTTTAAATTAATAGTGTCCAATAGAAAATCCCGGTATTGTTAAATTATTCAAAATTTAAACCTGCATGGTTTACCCTTGGTATAATTGGCTATAAAACTTAGTTTCTTGTCTATATCAATATTGTGAGAAGAATATATCTGTTATTCATTATACAATAAGTATCAGAATGGTGTGGTCATATTTAAGATTGTGGTTCAGACCATCAAACCCAACAACTCTCTCCTGGGGTCAACACCGTAAACGCAAAAACAATATCAACTGTCCCATACAGGGCTTGGAACCAAAAGTACAGGTTCTGTACCGGTACTTAGCTGTTCATGCCATTTTGGTACCTGGGCACCAAGCACCGGTACCAAGTTCAGTTACCCGACACATATTTACCCCTTAAATATGACCATACCTTTCTGATGACATGCTGTATAATTTCAACTCAAAGAAATCTAGAAATCAATTTTAATTCGTTAATTTCTATAGAAAATAAAAAAAATTGCCTTTCATATTTTATATTTGCTATAAAACATATTTAAGTACCTGATTAAATATACATTCTATCTCATTTTTCATTACTAACAAAAAAAAAACTAGTTATTCTTCTCACAATTTTATTATAGATAAAGAATTAAACTCTAAACAACAAAACAATTTACAGTAAAATCATAAAAACCCACCGAAAACAATTCTACTGACCTAACATGGAAATACCTACCTACAAACAGATTCTTAGGGGCAGGAAAGTTAACACTCATAGCTACACGATATTCACTGTACATAGACTGAGTACCTATATTAATATAAAACACAAATCACGTGCACAAATGTTTTTTTTTAAGTCAAATAAAGAACAAACTCTTTGCTTCGGGCTCGAACGAAGTTTTTTAACTGCAGTATTAAATCTATTCTCATTTTAAACTTATAATTACAGCCATCGATCAAAAAATATCTAAATTGATTAACCGGTATATCTTTATGTAAAATACCGATAAATAACCGGTATATTCCAACAATTGGGTTTTAGAAAACACTGCACTGTAGAAGCCATCTCATTTGGGAATATTCTGACAGTGACGTATAAATTCTGACAGTGACGTTTAAGTTCAATACTACGGGATCTTCGTTTGAGCCTCGAAACATAAAGACTTGTACAAAAGAATGTAAAACTTGCATTTTGAACTCTAACCGGACACTTCGCCACAATAGCCACAAAGACAACATAGTCTAACACACGACGCGCTTCTAGATTTAGCTAATTAAAAATAACTAAAAAGAAACGAAATAGTTAAATATATAGTTTTTTTTTTTAAATGATATACATAGATGCTTCCGAATTAAACCCTGATGTCCGTTTTATTATGTCTCTCACCCCACGTCCAAGTATTTGTTTGTCGTATTGTGTGGTCTCGAAGTCTTTCTAAGTCTTTCTACACTTGGTATTTGCATATGTCTTCGTCTTTTGACATCTCTTACTTGTATAATAAACATTCAAAAGAATTACAACTTGAGGTTACCTACATTTCCAACACAGTTTTTTCACGCCTCCAATTTCCAATTCCGAAATAGTCAGATTTTTCTGGACACGGTAAATGAACACAGTTGCCGAAAAAAGTCCCTACCAGTGTCGCTATACAGTTAGTATGTGATATTCGAGTCGATTTAGCCAAGACGTTTGCTGCCCAAAATTGCAGATTTTCCCAACTTCTTGCAAGGGCTTTTTATTTAAAAATGTATAGCGAGCTTTTTAAAAATGTATAGTGCGGTTTTAAAAATGTATAGCGAGCGATATGCAAACCCCTGATTTCTACCTTAAGGCCCCGTTCCCACTATGTCGTGACGACAGATTATCGTGTCGTTTAAAGCGTCGTGGCTTGTGTATTTAAATGGAGGTGTTCACATATAGGACTACACGATTAACTATCGTCCACGACTTTTTTTTGCCGTGACGACATTGCAGTTTGTCAAGTCAATGGGAACTGCTAGCACGACAGTCGTTCAACGATAAAATATTTCGACGACACAGTGACGATAAACAGTCGATATAATGAGAACAGCTAGTGACGACAGTGCAACGATAAATTAATCGTCACGACATATGATAGTGGGAACGCGCCCTAAGACGAAACCAAGGCAGCCCGCAATATACCAAATTTTCTTATTTTTATCTAATTTGTTGGTCAGTATCAGGTCGTATGTTGATGAAAATATGATTCGCGACCGTATCAAATATGTATTTCCTTCAGTTTTCACAAAACACTTTTTCAATTGTCTCGTCACTAGAACTTCGAGACCACACCAATCGATGTCCCTATATGTCCCACTTCTGTTCCGCACATACGCTAATATCTTCACGCTGCGTACAGGACAGTGAAGGCAGAGCTCACAGTATGCAACACGGAGCTACCGGCGAGTCGGCGAGAGAGCAGGGCGACATCGAAAGTGGCTTTGATGTGAGTATACCTGTACATACAAATTCTTTATTTGAATTGTGCTTTAACAAATAATTTTGAAAGACCTTACCCGGGAAAGTGATGTTAGCATACAGTACCCTTACGATAATGTGATACATCTAGCTTAAGGCGAAAGCGCCAGAGTAGCCCGCGAAATTCATTTTTTTTACATTTTTTGCAATTTGCGGGACAGTATTAAGTCGTACGTTGGTTAAAATATGATTCGCGGCCGTAACAAATATGTATTTCAGAATTATAATCATTAATGTCATCAACACAACTCTCTAAGACCAAGTAATCCCCAAGAATGATTATTTCATGAAATCTTGACATTTGGGGATTATACTAACATAACAAGTTGTATTACTGATTGATTTATAATTCTGTAAATACATATTTGTTACGACCGCGAATCATATTTTAATCAACGTACAACTTAATCTATATGTTAATCCAGAGTATCAGCTACCTCCATACAAAATTTTATCTAAATTGGTCCAGCCGTTTGAGCGTGAAGAAGTAACAAACATATAAACACACACACACACTCACAAATTTTCGCCTTTATAATATTAGTGTGATTAGCATCAAAAATAACGGCTAAGATCGGGCGTCGTTGTAAACGTTTGCTAAAATAACACACACAAAAGTTCAATTTAACACATAATAGTTCAATTTAACATGTAAAAAGGAATCCCCCTTTTCTTTCAATTTCTATAAATTCTTACTGTAATTTTATTTATCAGATGGTTGACGACGACGGTCGTGGATCACCAGGTAGCACGGATGACACCGAGCGGCCACCATCCACCAAGTCTGGGGACAGCGACTATCCTGAAACTTCTACCAAGGTAAACTTACATACTAGTAATCATCATCATCACCATCATTTCAACCGAAAGACGTCCACTGCTGGACATAGGCCTCCCCTAAGCACCTCCACTTCGACCGGTTCTGTGCTTCTCGCATCCAACGGGTTCCTGCGGCCTCCACAAGGTCGTCGGACCACCTTGTGGGAGGCCTTCCAATGCTACGTGTTCCGGTACGCGGTCGCCACTCCAGAACCTTTCGGCCCCAACGGCCATCTGTTCTGCGAGCAATGTGCCCTGCCCACTGCCACTTTAGTTCAGCAATTTTGGCATACTAGTAATAGTAACGGTTAATACCTAAGTATTTTAAGCTATACTCCATTTATTACACACTAAAAAAGTAACGGCCAAATAACGACAGTTATTGTGAAATATTGTTGCAATGTGCTGCATTTTAGGGTTATTTTAAAATGTAAATGGTAAGTAGACTAATTACATTGCTTTGTTTTTTTATATAATTGTGAAAAAACGGAGTTTATTATACGTTTATATCGAAATAACGAAAGGGTGATAACAGTTATTTTTCTAACGTTATAATAATAAATGGATTTCAGTTTTGTTTTGTGTAAATTGTGTGCCTTGAGCTGGGTCAAATACATTTATTTTCTTTTCAAATACTTATATTGATTAAGCTTGAGACTTTCTCTTGTTTTGTAATTGGTTGAATTGAGAGTGATTGAACTGAATGTTTATGAATGACAATGAATATCTAAATGAGTTGATAAATTATATGAATGAGATAACGAAGCTGAATCCATTGATTGTGCAACTGAATGCGTTGATAAAAATGGTGCAGTCAACCACACGATCATGGTAACAATTTCACATTGACAGCACACCTTTACTTCGTAGCAGTAAGGCTACGGACACGAAGTCAGCGAGCGCGGGGCGGCGGCGCGTTTCAATACATAGATTTAAATGGAACTGGCCTCGAACGCAGCGCCGCGGCGCGGGGAGCGGCGTACGAGCGGTGCGCACCAGTCTATAGTGTAATTATTAATTCACTGGAGTAAACTGACAGATGCTAAGCCATATGTATTGTAATAGTGATGAGTTCTGTTCGTTGTGATTCAGTTCATCACACAAAATCAACGTTTCTATTGACTTTCTAAATATAGCTTAGCATCTATCAGTTTACTGCAGTGAATTAATAATTAGACTTTAGCAGTGCCCGCGCTTCTTTGCATTGACGTAGTGTTGTGCATTTTATTTTTTGCTTTTTAACGACAGACATTTCAAAATGTATCAAAAAGATGTCGTCGCTGTTTAGACATACAAAGACACTAATATCTCATAACACAACACTACGCCGCTCTAGCGCCGCGCGACCTGTCCGCTGGCTTCGAGACCGAGGCCTAAGAGCGTATTTCGTTGTTCAAGGGTTACTTCATAGAGGAGAAAATCTATCCAGAATTATTTTAAATACAATAACACTGTTACTGCTTGTTTTTTCAGCTTTATCTAAAAAGTGCTAATTATAATTTCACAGCAAGCCTCAACAGACAAAGACACGAGCAGCCCTGAGAGCAACAGTCTGCTCGACCCGTCAGTGCTCTCCGACTTCACCACGCAAGCACTCGTGCTCACAGTGCTTGCTACGCTCGTCAAGTACACTACCGGTTAGATATTAGCAAAGTTTATAAATTAAATCTAGGAATAAATAATAATATTTCGCAATATTTTTTATTCGTTTTTTGGATTTTAGTTCGGTTCTTCAGGCTAGATTTGAGTCTATAGTCATAAGTGTTGTCAGATCAGAGTTCTGAAACGAAATTTATGACTAAACACCTTACTAAATACATACACATATGCGCGTGATCGACGGCGGAATGGCGCAGGGCGCCGCTGCTGGACCCGTACGCGATGGATTTCGACACCACTCAGCTCACAGACGCGCTTCACTACGGGCATTTATTTGCACTATTTTCTATACGTTGATGTAAAAAAATATATATCGTTGTAAATTACGGTATTGCACCTATTTTAATACACTCCACTAATAATTTTATTATGAAGTCCCGATTGAGCCCATTCTATATTTTTGTTTTTGGTCCTTCGAGCCGGATCAGTAATGAACGAGGGATAATCTTTTGTTTCAGATGAGGACGAGATAAGAATACTGTACCAGTATTTGGCAGAGGGATCAGTTGTGTTCCCGAAAGTATTTCCAGTTATGTAAGTATTTATTTCTTTAGTGGTCTCTTTAATTTCTTTGTCCCAAGATTTTTAAAACCCAAATGAATAAAACCCCAATGTCCCCAGAAATATTTTTCATAGTCGAACCTGCTTTTTAGATTGCATTCAGGCTCCACATAAAACATATATAAAATCGCACCTGAATTTCAACTGCCCCGATTTCCGAATTGTAAGTCGTAGGTTCGAAACCAGACAGGCGCTTTACTTTTTTGTAAATAACTTCATCACCACTGCTCTCAAAACGGTGAAGCAAAACATCGGGAGGAAACCGGCATGTCCTAGAACCAAAAATTCGAAGACATATGACATCTCCGGGACTGGCGTGGTAGATTTTAGCCTACTCCCTCTCGAAGAGAGGAGCCCTATGTCCCAGCAGTGGGAACATTATAAGCTGGTTATGCTGTATTTCCCGAAGGTTCGACAGAGTCGCATTTTGCCAGATATAGATACAGAAATAATAGGCTATTTGACTGGTTTCTGATAAACATCTCAGATTATTTAATGGTGTCTAACGAGCCCACAAAAACCTATTACTTCAAATTGCATAATGTATTTATTTAAAAAATAGTAAATAAAAATATACTGTTTAAATAAGCCGCCAAAACGCAATCTTTAACAATATGGCGTCGTGACGTCACGATTCACGTAAACAAACGTTGAAACGGTCGAGATACTAGACAAAAGTCATCTGTTCTGTCAACGATAGACAGAAATTTACTAAATCATGACGTCATCTTAAGTTCAGCCAATCCAGACCGTTTTCGATTACGTGGCGCCAGATTTAAAAAGATGAAGTTTTTTCGGGATTTTTTTTATAAATAATACATTGTATTGTAGTAAAATTAATGCAAATCGATTTTAAAAGCGATAATCTATACGAGTGTCAATAATTATGACCTTATTTTTTACATTGTCAAATAGCCTATTGGACACACACGTTCAATTGTTTTGGTTTTATACATCCCTACCTATCTCTTTGGCGAACACAGATGTTGTGATATGATACCTGTAATTTTTTTTTTTAACCACTATTCTTTTTGTCAACAGTCACAGTTTGTTGGACATGAAGATCAACCACGTGTTGATGCATTGCCACGATCAGCTGATACTGAGCGCCGTGCAGAGTATCATACAGGTAAATACCATTTATTATATAAGTTGATATCTGATCGCAACGATAGGTCGTGGGGGGACAAAATGGAAGTCATAGTGGACTGTATAACATGTAAATTTAATAAGACGAGAAACGAAATTACAACGGTGAAAGGTCGGTTTAAAATGTAAACAAGAAAATTGACGTTAATAAAGCAGGCGTGCGTGCGTACGTGCGGGCGTGCGTGCAGGCGTGCGTGCGTACGTGCGGGCGTGCGTGCGTGCGTGCAGGCGTGCGTGCGTGCGTGCGTGCGTGCAGGCGTGCGTGCGTGCGTGCGTGCAGGCGTGCGTGCGTACGTGTGAAAGTGCGTGCGTGGCGCGCGCGGCCGGGCCGCTGCGCGCTATCCTTTCCTAGAATATTTAGCAAGAGCTCCAGAAAAACTGTTTATCGCAGTTTTTTATGGAGCCCTTCTGTTTAACTTCATCTGTTCCTTGTACTGGATCAATAATTAATTTGTCTAATCACTTTTTTATTTCTCTACACTTCCCAATATATTTCGTTTAAATCACACTGAAATTTTACATGAAAACTATTTTGAACATTAAGAGCGTTTACACCTTACGGCATTTTATACAAACTTTCAAGCCCTTATTTTTCGAAATGAATGAACCGATTAAAATCGGTTAATTTCTTCATACGCAAACTTCATACGCATAAGCAGGATATAAAGGTCTAAAAAGTTAGTAGAGAACATTTTCGAAAAATAGTGTTACAGCCAAATTAGACCGATTTAAAATTTTCCATAGAAACAGAAATTTCCAGTTATCTTTTTTTAAATAAGACATTTCGAAAATGTTCTCTACTAACTTTTTAGACCTTTGTATCCTGCATAAGCGTATGAAGTTTCATTAAAATCGGTTCATTAATTTCGAAAAACAAGGGCTTGAAAGTTTGTATGAAAGGCCGTACGGCGTAAACGCTCTTAACACTTTTCCATAAGAGATTGCTGGTTGGTGGTAGAAATCTAACTTAGAAAGTTATATTAATGATTATAATTCTCTAAATATGTACCTGTTATTGTCGCGAATCATATTTTGATCAAGATACAACCTGACTCTGACCTGCAAATTGCAAAAAACGTACCGTAAAACCTTAAATTTGGCTGGCCTTTGAAAACTAACCCTGTATATATTTTTATTATAATAACATTATAATGGTCTATTTTCTTTCAGAACATGATAGCCAGTGAGGACGCG
Organism: Oligia fasciuncula; assembly: GCA_963082905.1. Classification (NCBI taxonomy): domain Eukaryota; kingdom Metazoa; phylum Arthropoda; class Insecta; order Lepidoptera; family Noctuidae; genus Oligia; species Oligia fasciuncula. Next base: position 4,552,406 of record OY720414.1, on the reverse strand, counting down.
AGTCAACAACAATTGCATTACATGCAGAGTTGTGGCTTTGGTGGACTATGGAGATTCGCTGGACCATTCACTAAGGTTAGGAACTTTTGTTAAACGAGGCGGCAACATCGACGCGCAAATTGAAACCCTGAATTCAGCACATAATTCTAGACCCACCATGCGTAAAAAAAAAATAACGGTTATCAAAAAAAAAAATTATGTATGAGATTCGTTTTAACAACAATTTTAAAGAAGAAAAAAGCAGTGGCACTCCGGGAGTGCCGACAGAAGTGAAAACAAAACACAAACAGAATACTTTGCCATCACTCACTGACATATCGGACTTAAAACCGAGTACATCCCGAGGACAGCCGAACATATCTGAACGTAGCGCGGTGTCGCTAACAGTGTCGCGAGTTTAATGGTTTTTTCCCCCATCTCAAAAAATGCCCTTCGCGCCTAAAGAAGTTTTCACTTCAAAAAAATCTAACCTAATCTCAAAAAAATACAAAAGACCCTGAAAACCCCCAACCCCCATCTTGATCCTAAAATTATCCTGTTCCTAAAAATCTAATCTAATTTTGACCATTATAAATAGACTTTAATCCGTCAAGCCCCGCGCGTGCCTTATGTAGTACGATACAATAGAAAATCAATTGTATCTCATTAGCGGAACTTGAGAGGTCATAATTATGGTCAAAAGTTCAGTTGACCTTGATGGCTATGGTCAAGCAAGACCCTTAACACCGTGTAGTACAGGCGTTTTGGGGATTGGATTTTTTAAGACACAGACCCTAAGACACAGGCCTAGCCTAGTTTAGGGGACAGGGTTGAACTTATTGTACTATCTACGTAATGCTAAATTAAGATATTTAATATGTATACAGTGCAATGTACTTGAACTTTGTGGTAATAAACAATTTATTATTATTATTATTTTTACCTTTTGACGTTCAAAAGCTGCTGATTATCAGCCTAATTTAAGTATATGATTTATTTTAAACTAGCTGCGGCCCGCGGTTTCATCCGCGTAAGTGTCGATCCCGTAGGAATATCGGGATAAAAAGTAGCCTATATGTTAATCCAGAGTATCAGCTACCTCTATACAAAATTTCATCAAAATTGGTCCAGCCGTTTGAGCGTGAAGAAGTAACAAAAATATAAACACACGCATACTCACAAACTTTCGCCTTTATAATATTAGTGTGATGGTGGTCGCCACAGTTCCTTATTTCAAACTACAATCTTTCAAAACCCTTACAATAACAATAACTCTTCTTCAGAACCAATGCACAGCAGAAAGCAGCGAGCTGTTCGTGAACTGCCTCGAGGCTATGGTGGAGACCTGTCTGCCGGGCGGCGACGAGGCCCTCACGCGCGCCCCGCCCCCCGACCCCGACCATCCCGACCCCAGCGACCAGCACCGGTACCCTGGTCAGTTACACCAGCATTTGTTCCACCCACTTTTCCACAAATTATGTATTTCTGTTGCCGCTATAACAACAAATACTAAAAATAAAATAAATAATTAAGGGGGAGCTCCCATACAATAAACGTGTTTTTTTCGGCGTTTTTGCCTTGTGGTACGGAACCCTTTGTGTGCGAATCCGACTCGCACTTGGCCAGTTTTTTTTTTTTAATTTGCTGTTACTAATAAACGTATAGCGTCTGTATAGTTTATTTATTTATTTATTTGCTAACATGTAAAACACTGGTTAGTAGGCATGCATTCAAATTTCATGTCACAGTATTAAGACATGTACCCTGTAAGGGCACTGCAAATTTTATATATCAAATTACATAATATTATTTATAACATTGATTCTAATTATTAAAATTTACATTATACTAACCATTAAAAATTAAACATAATACAAAAAATATTTTAAAATTAATCATAGGTAATTACTATCAATTCGTTTATTCATTTTAGTCATACGGGTAAATTAGTATAGTCATTTAATATTTTACATTAGTTAGTTACACAACGCTTTATCTTCTTCTTTCGAAAGTCAAGTTACTAACGACTGAAAGAGAGAAATCGGTGTGTAACTATTCATCTGATATAATACGTTTATTAATAAGGGGTAAATGTTTTGTAAAAAAAAAGCGCTTTTCTCAATACTAAAATCTAAAGTTGTATATTTTTCTCTTTAATTCCAGGTGTACACCGGCAGGCGACGTTGTATTGCGCGACTCAGGACACCTAGCAGGAGGACGAAGAGTAAATACGGAGGGCGCTCCTATTTACTTGTAAGTATTAAATAATGCCTAATGGCAGAGACATGAGGAATTTCAAATTTCTATAGAAAATATTTTTTCTCTTAACTCTACTTTATATCAGTATCCATTCAAAATATATATTCGGGAACCTAGATATTTTGTAATACTATTGGAACAAATACACACTACATCACACTAATATTATAAAGGCGAAAGTTTGTGAGTGAGGGTGTGTTTATATGTTTGTTACTTTTCTTCACGCTCAAACGGCTGGACCAATTTTGATAAAATTTGGTATGGAGTTAGCTGACCTAACCGGATGCAGCTGAATACCAGTAGTATTCAGCTGCATCCGGTTGGACTGGAAGCCGACCCCAACATAGTTGGGTAAAGGCTAGGCAGATGACCGTGTTAAGATATCGATACACGTCTGCGCAGTTACACTAGTTAATTCAATTCGACCCTGTAGTCTTTATTGTTCCCCACTAACACTCCTAATTCTATCTTTACAGGTACCCAAGGATTTGACGTAATCTGAACCCTATAGCGAAGGGAACATACAATAATAGAAAAAGTAACCCCCACTCCATTTCAGAGGTAACAAGTACCAACCTACGTATACATCAAAAATATATTTATTAGTGCATAACAGCCGAATTCTCAAACGTTACCCAGTCTCATACTGTCTTAACCACTAAGGTGTATAGCAGTGCCAGAAAGTCTTTGGACCTCTTAAAAGAGTGGAACTCTCTACCTGCGTCTGTGTTTCCGAGCGCATACAACCCGAATCTCTTCAACGTAAGAGTGAACAGGCTTCTTCTGGGTAAGCTCACTCCATCGTCGGCTTTGTCTCTGTCACCTCTGACCTAGACTAGAGTCAAGAGCAAAATTTCAAATTTAAAAAAAATAAAGTGTAGTGCTGTTTAAGGCCAGTATCTGCATCGGCACGGCTGAGGATTTTTTTGGCGACGAATAAAAATGTACCTTAATTGTATGACGATAAAATTGAAATTTCAATGATAATAATCATCGTAGGTGCAAAAATAAAGATAGGGTATCCGACATACCGTGTCATTGAAATTAAAATTTTATTGTCATACTATTAAGTTATATTTCTATTTGTCGCATAAAAATCCTCAGCCGGGCCGATGCCGATAGCTGGGCCTAAGACTTCTGGTGTAATTTTACAATAACAGAGTCATCGGGAAAAAATTAGATGTTAAGGACTTAGAGCACAAAACTAGGATCGTTTGGGTACAGTCGGTAGACCTACATAAATATGTATGTACAGGCGCCAGCACATCAAGCTACTACTATCTGTCAAATTTCATTAATAGATTTTCAACTTTAAGGTTCAAAGTTGATTGAGAAAAATTTACAGTTTCGGGTAGCTTGATGTGTCTGTACCTAACCAAGTAAAATACTTCTCTCGGATCGCACGAATTACAAGGTCAAATTAAATTAGCTGGCAAAACTTCACAGATATAACCCATTACATCTGTGAAGTTTTGCCAACTAATTTAATTAAATTCTCCTAAACAAGGCCAAATAAAATACAATTGTATTGTATTTTTTATTTATTTATTGATATCTTATAACTTAGTTTCGCTGGCTAATTTTATTTGGCCTTGTTTATTAGAACTTAAAAAAGTATTAAAAAAAAAAGAAAATATTGACACTAAACACAAACATGAAAGATAAAATAGATTGTATCGTAAAAAAATATTTGCTCTAGTGTCATTAAGGTAGAAAACAGTTCACGCTAAAGTTGAGTAAGTGGCAATGTATGTAAATTATTTAAGATTCTGAATTCAAGTTTAAACGTTTCTTTAACAAAAGGTGTCAAAAGTAATAAAATCATGTCAGTTTTTTTTTCGTTAAACTACTTAAATGTGCTTCGCATAGAAATCCTATGGACATTAGCTTAAAAATATTAGCTATAATTATATTCCACTGTATTAGATAATAAGGATAAAATTATGCCGAAAAGTATGCATATACAGGATAATTTTTTATGCATTGCGCAAATTTTCACAGGATGTTCTACACATGAATATGACCAACTTTCACTATGGGTTCAACTCTGAAATCACGAAAAAAAAATCTGCTGTTTCATACATTTTGGTCGAGTAGGTATTGAACTTTTGTATGAAACAGCTGTTTTTTTTTTTTCGTGATTTCAGAGTTGAACCCATTGTGAAAGTTGTTCATATTCATGAGTAGAACATCCTGTGAAAATTTGCGCAATGCATAAAAAATTATCCTGTATAGTATTTTTATCTCACTTGTGGTAAACAAGTGTGCACACACGCATACACATACCTACTTCCGTCATTGTAGCGCTTACACACACATTCATAGCGTGTTTGTTCACTTGGTAAGCACAAGTGCGCGTATCGCTTCGTCAGATAAAAATACTGTAGAGTAATAACATTAGTTGTAAGTAATTGATTATCAAATGATGATGCCGTCAGTGATAGAACATAACTAGCCAACGCCTAAACCATACTAATATTATAAATTCGAAAGTAACTCTGTCTGTCTGCCTGTCTGTCTGTATGTTACCTGTTCACGCCTAAACCACTGAACGGACTTCGATAAAGTTTGGCAGAGAGATAGATTGCTTCCCGGGGAAGGACATAGGATAGTTTGGGAAAAATCCAATAAAGGGAGGTAAACCCCCTAAAGAAAGAAAATTAATTAATAAATTAATTTTAATAAAAAAAAATATATTATTAATAAATAATTGATTAATAAAATATATATTTAATATATAAAATAAAGAGCATATAATTCTAATTATAAAAGAATATAAAAAAATATCCCGATATTCCCACGGGATCGACACTTATGCGGGTGAAACCACGGGGCCCTGCTAGTAATACATATAAAATATGATCATTCGTCATTTCACTATTTGGACAGTGATCGACTCTGACTGGACTCGGCTCCAGTCGGTCGGTGACAATGTCCAATACTGCTAGGGCTATGTTATAGCGGCAACAGAAATACATAATCTGTGAAAATTTCAACTGTCTAGCTATCACGGTTCATGAGATACAGCCTGGTAACAGACGGACAGTGGAGTCTTAGTAATAGGGTCCCGTTTTTACCCTTAGGGGTACGGAACCCTAAAAATAGCCTATTTTAATTTAGTACAAATCAATTTATTAGTTTCTAGTTGATTTAGCCCACCTTGGCACGGACGTAAAGATATCGCAGCGGGATTTTATCGCGCACTGAATTTTCAACTCTCTGTGTTGAGTCGAGCATTGAGAATCCAACAGAGCGCATCCCAGCGCGTCAATAAAACACAGTGTTGGATTTTCAACTCTCGGCCATACACAGAGCGTTGAAAATCTAGTGCGAGAAAAAAAAGTCGGACTTAAAAATATTAGGTGCCATATATTTACTTAATCAAGATAATATTTACATAATATAAGCTAACATTTAAAATAATAAGATGAACATGTATATGAAAAAGTAAACAAAAGAATCATAGGGCATCAAAAAATTCATCCGCATCGCTGTCAGCAGGAACAGTGCCCAAAAGGCTGGCAGCATTGCCACGTTGTATGGCAATGCCTCTGGTCACGTGAAGAGCCGACTAACCGCTCGGCGATGTCTCGAAAAACCAAGTGGGCACTCGGACCCCATGGCCCTAGTGTTTCAACCCCAAACGGCTCGAACATATAACTCCATAACATATAATAAATGTAGTGTAGTTCATAGTTTGTGTAATTATTTAAATATTTTCGACGGTCCTACTGCACGAAGGGTTTGGGGCATTAACAAAATCGGTAATCGCGCAGTAGCCACTACTACATAATTTAAAAATATTTTTACACAATATTATTTTTATAATTGATTTACAATATAAATGTATTCGTAGATTACCTAACTTTTTGCTCCTACACAATAATTGTAAGATGACAAGTCGTTGCTTTATTATGTGTCACAAAATCTATGACGTACAGGATTTCAGTTCTTAAAGGGGAGATGCAGGGGGTACAACACACAGTGTAGTTTTTTTGCTCATAACGGGAAATGGCGTGCCATCCTGTACGGTCAGCAACAAAAGTCGATTAACACTTCAGTTTTTTTAATCTCAGTTTTTGAGCAAAATTTTTGTTCAAAATTGCAGCAAAGTTACAATGCAATTTTGAACAAATATTTTGCTCAATAACTGAGATTTAAAAAAACTGAAGTGTTAATATTTTGCTCAATAACTGAGATTAAAAAAACTGAAGTGTTAATATTTTGCTCAATAACTGAGATTAAAAAAACTGAAGTGTTAATCGTCTTGTGTTGCTGACTGTAGAAAAAAAAAATATTTTCGATATAATTATGAGTAGGTAGCGTTAGAACTTGAAAATTGTTGCCATCTCGAAAAAATCCTTAATGTATCGGCAAAATCCTCCTCTGAAATCCCTCTTTTAAGAACAGCCATCACTTTACTGAACATCTTAATGAAAATATTGTAAACAATAAATGTATAACCACGCCCCAATAAACAACGGCAAATTAAATTAACTGACAAAACTTCACAGACTTGATGGAAATGATGATACCCGCCTATTATTGTCCTCTGTGGACGAAAGGCCTCCGCTCATACAGAGAAGGCACGAGCATTGGTCACCTCGCTTGCTCGAGACGGGATACCTATATCTCATTAGGTTTATTTTTACCGATATTTCTTACAGTTTCAACGGCAGCTGGTAGAGTAATTACTTGAAATTATAACACCTTGCGATCAGTAAATTATAACTAAATAATTTACATAATTGTCATCACATAAGTACCCATGATTATTATGTGTAAAATGTATGTTGAAAGCAGTTAAAATTATATATCTGTCATAAGCTTTGAAAGGTGAATCACTAGGCCTCGTAAAGTGCCTAAATTATAATGAGTTAATGTAATTTAGGATACGTGTATTTCGTTTACTGTTCCGTTGGTAAATAAAGATATTTCAAAATGAAAATGATTTGAAATTATGAGTTTAGAAATTTGTCGTTTTCTCATCGTCAGATGTCGATACCCAACATGTCTGAAGTTTTGCCAGCTAGTTTAATTCGACCTCTCATCTAAGGGACGGAATTTTTAACGAGATATGACACGACACTGAAAAAAAAATGTGCACAAATTTGGCTTAAAAAAATACCTCGTAAAATAATTTGCCTAGGCTAATTTAACGTGCTATTTTAAGGTTTTTACTAACTAATCTGGATGTCTATCGGTGTTTCAGAGTTTTTAGGCCTAAATTAGATATAGAAATATTTGTTATTATATAAGTAATTATGATTTGTTCAGACGCCAGTACATAAAGCTACTACAATACGTCAAATTTCTTTAATAGATTTTCAACTTTATCGCTAAAGCATTAGGTTCAAAGTTGATTGGGAAAATTTGACAGTTTCGGGTAGCTTTATGTGCTGGCGTCTGTATATATAGGTATAGATGATGCTGAGCAAAACTTTAGTAGCATTTTCAGTGTGCAAGTGACTTGCATACACGATTGCAGATCTCGCAATACAAAGCTAGCTAGCTCAAAGCGAACTTAGCGATTACCTGTCTTTTACTTGGAGTAACTGCCTATCTGACCTCCACAACCCAGTTACTGGGTAATACGATACCCCTTGATAAGACTGGTTGTCAGACTTTCGGGCTTCTGACTACCCGTAACAACTGTCAAAGATCTCTTCAAACCAAGAGAGAGTTTTTTTCAAGAGATCTTCAAACGACAGTAGGGACCAACGGCTTAACGACTTGCTTTCCGAGTCACGGAGGGGTCTCGATATGTAATGGGTGTACAGACGCCAGCACATCAAACTACCCGAAACTGTCAAATTTTCTCAATCAACTTTGAACTTTAGCGATAAAGTTGAAAATCTTTTAAAGAAATTTGACAGATTGTAGTAGCTTGACGTGCTGGCGTCTGTACGCCACCATCCACGGACTGACCTCGAAAAGCGTAGCTTAACCTGCAATCGACTAGTACGACCCTTCGTTGCAATACACTTGCATACTTGAAATTTGACTTGAATTTTTATTAGTAACTTTACATAGAAAGCCAGTTTTCACTATAAAAATATTTGCTAATTACTCTGTATGTATTTTCTAATTAAATGTGTATTCAAATTAGATATAAAATAAAAATCTGTGAAATTAGTATAGAATAGAAATTTAATATGATCATGCCTATCCGACATTTTAGGTAAAAATATTTTAATATTACTTTTTTCTTTTGTGGAGATAGCAGTTTAAAAAAAGTGACATTGTATAGTATGTTGCATACTGAGTAACACGGTCACATGAGGTGGGTATTTAAGAATTTATTTATGTAAATATGTATAAGTAAAAATGAAAGATTTGAATTATGTAGGTATATGAATTTTTAATTATATAATATATATATAAAATATTTGATCATATCTCACTGCAGAATAATGGTCGCGTTTAGATAGAAAAATTAAGCAAGCCTAGATAAAAAAAAAGTACTTTAATTGTCAATGCGTCCTCTAAGGCTAGAAAGAACACACAAATTACCTCAATTCAAATTCGTTAAATATACGAATTGATTGATCTCGCTGAAATGCAATGTTAAATCTCAAAGCTTTTAGCTTATTTTAAATGAATACGTCTATACCATAGATTTAAATCGTAGATTCGCCTTACCGCTTGTTTCGTTTTGACGCCTGTCACCCTGTCACACACTGAACGCAATGACTTGGTTGACATGGAAACGCCTGTTATATCTTTAGTGATATAACTGGTGTAACTAAAACCCAGAAATTACAGTATTATACTTTTTATTTTACGAGTACTGAGTTTACAAAGCTTTTTAATCGGCTATTGGCGGGAAAGTCACCACAGATATACTACAAACTAGTCTTAACGTCACTATGACATTGAAAGGCGAACACAATGTTGCCAAAATTATAATTGTAAAAACACATTAAATGTTGCCACTTTTAAAAGCTTTATGAAGCCTGAACAACGCCATTATTATTGTGTGAGCTCACTTTTCAATATGGACACTTTCGCGCGACTTAGTACGGTAAGGGCAATCTACAATTTATATCTTTGGTCTATTTAAGATATGTTCGGGCAAGTTCGTCGCTGGGATAAGACCGTATGAATCAAATTCTGTGCCACTTTATTACAAAAAAAAAAAAAAAAAAAATTGCCCTGATCGTCTTCGGGGCAGAATAAAATGGCGTAGAATTCAATGTTATCCGCATTATAAAATATTGCCAAAATAAGCTGGGAATTTGATTCGTACGGTTTCATCCCAGAGCCGAACTTACCCCAACCTTATAAATATTGTACGAAAGTAAGTATATCTATTATCATGGTCTAAACCTAAAATCTTTTTTTTTTAATCTTTAAAATAACCTATTTAAAAAGAAGGTATAGGTGCAGAATATATCGAGCTCTCTATTATATGAAATATAATAAATATGTACAAATTATTATTTATCCGTAGCCAGGATTAGACAAGCAAAACAGGTGAAATAGAATTATAGAATAGAACATTCAGAAAGAAAAACCAGGGAAATTACTGTTTATCAAGATGACTACCAACTTACATTGCCCGTATATTATTCGAATAATAACCGTCATTCTGTGAATGAAATTGACATAAGGTGTCAATTTGATAAACAATTAATTTCCCTGACTGTATTTGAGGAAAAGATGTTGATCGATGTTTCAAACATAATGACAGTTACAACAAAATCTTTGTTGTATAATACCTTTTCGTTTCGGCCAATTACTTGTCTCACCCTGACTACGTTTAAATATTTAGACAATTTATATACAATTTTATATTTAAAATATACTTTCAATATTAATTTACTTTAGACTTAAGAAAAGAATTCAATTTTGGAGAAATTTTATTTAACTTTTAGAGAAGTGTCGACAAAACGGACATGATATGGTGGCTATGATGTTATTGATGTATGTTAGGGCTAAATCCTCAGGTATGTAGAGTTAGCACTGTGCTCTCTGCCTACCCTACATTCGATAAAAAGCATGTTGAAACAGCAAATAAAATGCCTTATTTATATTGGCAAAGTTTGTTTGCAAAGTTGATTTTGCCCAATATAAATTGGACAAACTATCCATTATAGCTGCAAATAAACATGCCAGTGACTTGCATAAAAGTATGCAAGTAGCTTGCATGCCATTGTACGCTTTTATAATTTCAAAAGTGACGATATTATCGTGGACGGAAAAGCGTCTTGATATATTTCCATACATTTTATTTCCCGTGGACGTCCACGATAATATCGTCACGTTAGAAATTATAAAAGCGCACATTGAGCCATAACATCTGATTGGTTAATGCCACAATGGCATGCAAGCTACTTGCATACTTTTCTACAAGTTACTTGCAGACTTTTGTATTTCTGGCTTTACGTAATGCCAGAGAGTGCTAACTCTGCACCATTGTGGATAAATCATTCAATATGCGACATACTTGGTAATGAATTGTATTCAGTATTACTATTTTGTAAGACTATCCAAATACGACTAGGTCCATTCTATATTTGATGTATTTAGTTAAATAAATGCTATACTTATACAAAATTTTTGAGTTTTTTATTTATTAAGCATTCGTCCTGATTATAATTATATCCTTATTCTTAGGCTCCTGCACCACCGCGGAGCCTAAGAATTAAGACAGGTTGTGCCACATACCGAGACCGGTATGTGAGACAACCTGTCCCCCCGCCGACGAGTCAGCGACTAGCTATTCTCCAATAAACTCTCAGTTGCATCTATTGTCCCCTAATCGGCGCTAAACAGATCATGTATATTTTGTTTTATTTTTATTAACTATAAACAGATCCCAACATCAATGACTATATTTCAGTAGTTTTTTTGACATAAGACTTAATAAATATTCTTCCTCCTGCAGCACTTTTCCTAGTTTATCTAGGATCAGGTCTCCTTGTGCATTTGCGCCAGGAACGTCGGTCCTGGGTTGTCTCGACAGTAGACCACCATGTGGCCGGTGGTCTGCCTCTACCTCTTGGCTGTGTGTCAATGTTAAGAACAGTCTTCACGGAGTAGGTTGTCATCTCTGAGCATTATACATGTCCATATCAACCGGAGATAAGAATTAATACATGCATAAAAAGTTGGAATCAATTCTGCAATATTATGAAAACCGTAAAAAAAAGCAAAGATCTATCTAGAAGATATACTAGTAACAGTACCATGGATGTTCAGGTAGACCGTTTATTCCTGGTCGTCCCCGCCCCGTCGTCCCTACTGGGCACGAGTGGGAAAAAAAGTTCCGTTCCTCTCCAGTGGTGACGATTGGAACTTTTTATTTCCCACTCGTTCCGCTTTAAACCGAGAGTCAAAATGCATTAAATAATTATGGAGATTTCAATAAGAGATTTCACGGATGTTAAAATGTTTTAATTACGACTTTGTTGCTAATTTTTTTTTTTCGATTTAAAACACTAATGTTTCGCATTACACCCATGACGAAAAATTTGACACTTTTCGCGCCCGCCATCTTGGATTTTCATTTTGACCACACTATCGGCTTTAGCGCCCTTGCAAACGACACCCATGATGAAACATGCGCGTTCGCACACAGCTCGGAGCACCAGAGAGTACTTAGAGAAAACATTTGAGTATTGCAGTGACCTCAAACCCAGAAAAAAAATCTTTATTTAATTTCGTAAAACATGAAACGTTTATTTTCTCTTGACTGTACTTACCTGTCAAAAAGAGTAACCTAGATAAAGTGGATAAGGCAGAGATTAAAACAGAAGACGAACTAGCAGGGGATCGAGGAGGGAGGGGGGGTTGGAGGCGGAGGTTCAGGGGATCAGACCGGAATAAATCATGGAAATGATCGCAGTGACTTTGTCTTTACTGTCTCAAAAATGCTCTCTACATACCAACTTACTTTTGTATAAATAACGTTTCAGCGACGCCATTCTCTTCTCTTGTAGGAAACCGTAGCTTTATATACTGGCAATAAATAAAATGCATAAATCTGAATAATATTTTTATTTTTATAACAAAATAAACACCAGACGGTTATCCCAAAAAATGCCTACAACTATTAACAACTTCGAGTCTGCATCGTAAGAAACAAAATATAACTTTTATTCAATTAATTGAATAACATCAGCTGATTACAGTTCAATTGAATGTCGTTGAAGAATTACAATTAAATTGAATTATATCCATTATGAACATTCATTACATTATAGTAACTTTTTTTATTATGTTGCTGATAACGCTTTGGACGTAATTACTTAAGATATTTATAATGCAAATTTAAGGGGGCTACAGAACCTAAACGCAAAAAAAACGCAAGTTTTATAATGCCTAAAAGTATATGATCGACTACAGTAAACAAAATCAGAAAAATATATGATATTCTTGAGGATATATAGTGTGTTGAAAACATAATATACAACTAATTTGATACGATAGAAAAAATCATGAAGATACCTCTAAAAACTTTCTTTTCACAATAAAAACTATACTAATATACATACAATCATTCTGATTTTTGTCAGATTATTCTACAAGCAACATACTAAAGCACTAGTGTTTTAATATTTTAGTCCAAACAATAGATTTTTTGTAAATAGTTGCTTCATATTTTGTAATAAATTACCAGCTTTGTGTCATCGCGCTTCTCTTTCTTTTCTATGCAGTCCGACATTGACCGCGCTTTAGGTCATGTAGTCCCCTTAAAGAACAATGCAATTTTTGCGTAACACACGCAGAGATTTCTTAGCTAAAAAAATCGAGGAACATAGTCGCAAAATTAAGAAGCCTGGGCCCGTTGTAGCATTATTTTATTTTATTAACATCAAATGGAAACAAAAGCTGCATAAATATTCGGTAAATAATTAATAAATAGTGAAATGCTTTTCGGAATTATCATTAAACGTGCCGGAAAAAATATTTAGTTTACTTTTCAATCAACAAAATATAATGTAAATTGCAGTTAAATCATATAGGATGCTTTTCAGCTTGCATAGAATTAAAAAAGAAAGATTTTTTGTGAAAAAAATAATTAGATATTAAAATGTAATTCTGTATGATTGAGCAATAAAGTGAGCATTTTAAATTATTTATGTGTTATTTATTTAGTTAGAAAGACAGAAATACTTAAATATTAGAAAATAATTAAAATAAGTTCTGAAATGGAAAATATTTAAGTTTTTTTTTTTAATGTTAAGCTTGCTGTAAAATAAGCTTTTATTATTTTATTTTTTATATATTTTGCATTATTTTTTATATTAATCTTCTTCAAATAATGAAGATAATTTACTGAGAATTTAATTTATATTTTACATAGTACAATAAATGTCAACTACCATAAATGCATTGATGTATACAGGCGCAATTATTAACATTTTATATAACCATTAAAATACATAATACATTTTCTGTACATTAAATAAACAGGTGAAGACGCCAGAAATAAATTAAATCTTACTTTATTCGACTAAGTAAAAATAATAAATACAGTTATGTAATTTGTAAAAAAAAAACTATTAAGTTTCAAGGCAAAATTCATTATTAATTCACAATTATTATCGGCAAAACAAAATATAAAAAATACATTTGGCGACTCCACCCCATTTGTGCCTAAGAACAATTAACAAAAAAAAAATCCCCACACAAAAATAGCTTTCTGTACATAAAAAATTGCGCGCGCAGCAACGTACACGTGACCGAAGTGAAACTTCTTAAAAAATAAAGAATAAGAGAGATTTAGAGATGCGTCTTTGAAATCTCACTCTTAATTCTCGTCCAATTATCGATCGAATCGCCGCCTAAGAAGTTTCACTTCAAAAATATTAATATTAAAACAAAACCTATGTTTTCGCCTCATTGGTAAAAATAATTATAAGATTTTGTTTTACATTTTGTGCAATTAATTCATTCAATTTCCAAGCAAGTAATATTATATATTTCTGATTAAATTGACATGAAAGAAAATACTTCTACAAATTCTTTTCCAACAATTTTCTCAAATCGAGAGCCTTTTTTTTATTATTTTTTAAGTTACTACTATGGCGTATCCTTGTCCCCCAAAAAAACCTTATTAATAAGTGAATATTATTAGTACAGCTTGATATAATACAAGGGCACATGGCATTATGGAAAGGAGGCCTAATAAATCACAGCAATGGGTGATTCCAGGCTGAAATAATGATAAAGACAAAAGCACATAACCGCTTGATAATGGCCAGCAGCCTAAATGCGTACCTAACACTCCTTTGACAAACGTTTTCATTTTGACTGTTCAACAATATCCATGCGTAATTTTTGCAGTCGGGCAGACGAATGTTTCAATACTCACGAAGTAATGTTTGCTATATTGTCAGAATATAAAGGATTGTAGTCCTAGAAAATGAGTCGCAAATAGGTGTCACGTAATGTAGCTGTTTTAATTTGACAAATCAATCAAAACAACGAAATATTTGACAAATTAATCAAAACAGCGAAATATTTGACAAATTAATCAAAACAGCGAAATATTCGACAAATTAATCAAAACAGCGAAATATTCGACAAATTAATCAAAACAGCGAAATATTCGACAAATTATTCATAACAGCGAAATATTTGACAAATTATTAAAAACAGCGAAATATTTGACAGTTATTTGCGACGTTGCAGACTTTCTGAATGCACCCTCTTTAATTTCTTGCAACCAAAGTGTGTACCTATATCATATCAAACTGCATTTGGTAGAGTAACTTATGCCATAGCACCGACACTACACTAGATATTTATATCAGGTTAGTTGCAAGTGACAGAAGACACTAACCCTGTTGCGCAGCAGACGTTAAAAGGCCGCAGCATTGCGTCAGTGCAAGACCAATAGCTATGTAGGACATACGAATTCAATTCCTGTATATTTGCAAAAGCTTGAGTTTCCTCGTATTACAGCAGCAAAATGACTGCCGTCTATACAGGTCGTTTTCTGACATGGTAAAGTCCGCCACCACCTTAATTTTGCGGCATTTCATAGTTGAACGCTTTTATGTATTACCGTTTTCTTGTTAAAATGCACTTTTTGTATACCTATTCCTTGTATGGCGACCTCCCTTTGTTTTGACCTTTCTTTTATAGTATTATTTAAAACAGCTGCCATAATTACACGTGATCTGTAAACATTTTTACTGGTTAGCTACAGTACTAAAGGTATAGCCACCTTTTGGTACCTACGTTTTTGGTACGGAACCCTAAAATGCCGTAGTAATTAGCATCTTTTGCCACGTACAACTAAAATCAAAGATCCTAAATAGACATAAAGCTTGAATTTCCATCAATAAAGCATTTAAAACTAATCTAGGACTAATAGAGCTACAGTTTATTATGAATACATGTCCTTTTAACCTGCATTGATTAGTCGATTTTAATATTGATATCAATTATAATCGTTTAGTCGACTAATGAGACTGGGTTATGGAGGTCAGATGGGCAGTAACTCCATGTAAAATACTGGTATTCAGCTGCATCTGGTTAGACTGGAAGCCGACTCCAATATGGTAAAAGGCTAGGCAGATGTATCTACTGTTCGTAAAGCATTATGGGACATTTGGACTCCTGCGAGTTGCATAGGTATCCGGGGGCGTGGACATATAGGATAGTTGTCAATCTACCCAAAATGTCAATCCCAGCGAGCCCTGGTACCTCCTGGCACCAAGCTGCTTGAAGACACAGCCGTGATGAACCTAACGATTGGGAAAAGCCTAGGCAGGCGCCTGATGACGCGGACCATCACGGGACACTGCTCGCTGAACAAACACGTCCACACAATAGGCATAACGGACAATCCTCTATGCAAAGCTTCTATGGCCGCTGAGGAAACCGTTGCGCATGTGCTCTTTGAATGCACAGGCGTCACCCAGATTAGGACAGAAACCCTCGGGGCACTCAGATCTTAACAGACCACGAGATGTAATCAACTTCTAAAGGGAGGTGGGCTGGTTGGAATGACCACCGACGGCCGCCATGACCCACGCACAATGGGCCACCTGAAGGACTAAGCGCGGAAACGAAACCCTCTAACATAGAAGCCTAGACAAGTGTTGATGACGATAAGTCGAATTATGAGTATTACTAATTCACCTTTAAAATATTATTCTCACAGCCTGCATTGCAAATTCTACTACTATTATAAATGTGAAAGTGCATTTATTGGTTTGTTCTTTCACGCAGCTACGGATAGGTGTGATTTTTTGCCTAGAGATGGATTGAGGAGTGGCATAGGCTTATACTGGAAAACACGCGGTTCTTGTGGGCGAGATGGTAGGTAAAGCACGGAAAAGAAGGAGAGGGTAAAACCCCAAAAGCTCTTTTTATTAACCCGACTGCGAAATCAACGTCAGGAAACTGGCATGTCCTAGAACCGAAAAATTCTGTGACAACAGCACTGTGTCCACGTGGTGGATTACGGCCCAGTCCCTCTCATAGAGAGGAGGCCTGTGTCCCAGCAGTGGGAACATTATAGGGTTATTTTACAATCTTGATGCATAGTCATGTCTGGCTATAAGAGTAGGGGAAGACCAAAGAAACGATGGATGAACTGTGTGAATGATGATATGGTTAGAAAGGGGGTGACTACCGAGATGACGACTAATTGAGAAGTAAGGATGAAAAGGACCTGCCGCGGTCAGCGGGATTGTCCGAAAGGGTTACAGCTGGCCCGGAACATAAAGGGCTAAGGAAGGAACACGGCTGGGTTTTAGTCAGTAAGAGTCTGACACTCCCTTCCGCTCCACCCAGAGCGGGAGGGGTCATTTGATGATTTCCCATCTGCAAAAAAAAACATAAAAAAAGGAAGAAAAGGACATGTTGCGCCGACACCAAATAAACTGGGTTAAGGGCTGGAGAATGATGATGATGTCATTGGTCGACTAAAGGATTAATAACTTTACAATATTATTATAATAGATATGATCAAAACTCATAATATCAACATTACCCAATTTCTGTACTTTGTGCAATATTCATAATGACTAGGCAATGCCAATAACATGAGCATTGACAAAAAAATATTATAAATATCAATTAATTGAATGTCACATTGAATTTAAATAGGTTTAACCAATTAATTGATTACAATAAATTATTTTTTACAATTGATTACAATTTTTTAATGGAATAAATTGTTACTTGCAATTTTATAAGTCTGGTTAGCTGTTAATTAGAGATTACTTTGTTTAATAATTACGTTTATATTTATTTCACTATTCTGACAGATTTGACAGTTGCAGCAAGCCAACAGCAACCTTATTGTCGCGAGATTAAAGATCTGTGCTATTGACGGTGATGCAAACTCAGAGGTAAAATAAATGAGAATAGACTGTACGTGTACATCGAGCTTTAGAAAGAGACAGACACAGGTATGAGTGACAGAGACGACGCTCTACAAAACCGGATTTTTTTTCGTAAAACTCCACTCGCCGTCCTCTGTCTTTAAGGCTAAAGCGTCAGGGTAGCTCGCAAAATTCAAATTTTCTCACGTTTTTCCAATTAGCAGATTGTAAGTTAATCAAATTATGATTCGCGACCGTAACAAATTATGTGTATTTCCAGAATTATAATCAATAAAATCGATACAACTATCTAAATTGATATTACCCTATTGAATTACTATTTCATGACATTTGATGGCAATTCTAACTCAAGGAATTGTATTGCTGATTCTAATTATTATAATTCTGTAATGTCATATTCAACATACAACGTGAAACTGACCTGCAAATAGCAAATTCCTAATTAAATCTCTAATCAACAACTTACAAGACCTCAAAAACACTAAACATGTATAATATAGACCTATACTCCATCATACGTTCGCGTACTACTTCGTAAAGTGTTCAACTTTACTCTAGCTACGGTGGTTATACCCCAATCCCGACTAATCGACTAATACAAACCTCCCACTAGAGTTGACTCGCACTGGAATAGAGAAAAAAAGACGAATTATAGTATTTTATAGTATGCGCCAACGTTTTTTGCAGTTGCGGTTATGAAACGTAAGTGGGAGATGACATGAGACTCATTGAGTTTTTAGAAATCCCGCGGTAAATATTTGCCGTCTTACTCGCACATTTTATGACCGCGACTGTAATATACAGGGTTATTGGTAAACCATTAACAACCTCTTAAGAGGTCATTGTACTCATCAATTCATCATTATAAACAACGTTTACTATAGAACCAAACCTGAAGTGGCGAAAAAAAAAAAAACAGCTTTTCCCTACATTTATGTTCGTATAACTCGTCAAAATGTAGGGAACAACTTCTTCCTTCTGCACATGTGGCTTCTCTGGCACCTCATTAACGGCATAACTATGTAAATGTCTATTAACTGCTCTCAAATTACGATGTTTATTTTTTACATACTTCTTTGACATAATCTTTTTATTATTTGACATTCTAAACAGACAATTCTAATTTTTCACCTGTTTATTAGTGGTTGTAATGGCAATCATATCACTTGGTTTTAGTAGGTTTTTATATTTTATTTATCCTTTTGATAGATTCTTATTTTGTAAATGTGAGGACTCTGTAGGCCTTGTAGACTTTAGATCTGTAGACCATTTTTTAGTTTATCAAGTACCTGGTACTTGTTGACAGACCTACGCTGTCCTCCCATACCTACTGTAATTTGGAAATATTGTAAAAGCCAATTATTTTTAAAGAGTAACCGTGGAGTTTCTTGCCGGCTCTTCTCCATAGGTAACGACCAATTGGAACCGTGCACCTAGCTTCTGACGTTTCATAAGTGCCCATGTAGGCTTATGTGAAATAAAATATTTTTGGCACCAGTGCAATCAAAGCGGTAATACAATAAACGATAATGTAGGAATATTAGGAATAAAGTTACCTGTATAAAATAGTCTACAGCTATGTCGCATTTTTGAACGTAGTGGCAGGTGTTTCGACTTTATCTTTTTCTAATACTTCCTGGAAACAAATAGAATTAAATTCATGAAAGATTTATGAAATAGAAGTTATTATCAATTTATTATAAGTTGGTTTTTCGATAGGTTTTTTTTAAGTTAGTTATGTTTTTCGTCTATTTTGTGGCAGCACATCAGCATAGTTTTCGGACTTTTTCCTTTATGAATTTGGCAAAAAGCAAGGTCTACCGCAAAAGCTGTGAGATTTTGATTCTTGCCAAATTTCATGATTCTTGGTCAGCGGAGAGTACCCTACTTATAGGTTTTGATTTATTTGCCAGTAATGAAGTGATCCTATTAAGGGTTCCGTTTTTTTTCCTTTTGAGGTACGGAACCCTAAAAACAAGATAACAATAACAATTTTTTTTTTTACAATAACAATATTTATTTGTTTAAGACTTAACCTATTACATTTTGTACCTGATTAAATTAGGCTTTAAATAGATAGCGTCGTTAGTTCCTATTTTGGCCGCCCACCAAAAATTTCTTGTACAACTATACAGTTCAGATGTATGTATTTTGTACCTCGTCTTGTAACTCGTTGCTCGCGTGTCCGTTGCGCAGAGATTCCCTGAGAGTGTCGTCTTCATCGTCATCTGTGGGTACATCGTAGAACTCTTCACTGTCCATCTCGCCGTCTGTGCCTAAAAAAAACAATTATTATTATGAGCCCGTTATGTCCCACTGCTGGGCAAAGGCCTCTCTTCCGTCCTTCCATTTTTTCCTGTCTTTTGCTACATCTGGCCAATCCTTTAGACCTTGTCCAGAAGGGATGAATTCGCCGCGAAACGTTTCGCGCCAATACATCGCGTCCACAAGCATCACGCGATTTCAAAATACGCGCGTAAATCGCGTGCAGTTCGCCAGACTCTCGACTCGCGCTTGATTCGCGCGTATTGCGCGCGATTCGAGATACTAGAGACTCCTTGTTGCGTCCACTTGACGCGCGAACTCCAGAGCGTTCAACTCCATGTTTTCTACTGTCAAAGGAAATTCGAACCCAAATGCTCGCGCGTTGGTACGCTCCTTCTGGACGCAACGGTCGCGCGTAATACGCACGAGAGAATCGCGGCGAATTCGCCCTTTCTGGAAAAGCTCTTAGATAGGCGTCCAATTCGTCACGCCTCTCTCTCTGGGCCTACCGCGTCGCCGATTCCTGTTATTCGGAATCCCGTCAGTGGCTACTTTTGCCCAATTCTGTTGCGACATGCGGCAGACGTGGCCTGCCCAATTCCACTTTAGTTTGGCGGCTGTGTCGCCCACGTCTGCAATTTGTGTTTTGGAACGAAGTATACTGTTCCGAATGCGGTCTGTGACTTTGACTCCAAGAATACTTCGTTCCATTGCTCGATGGCAGAGCCCGAGTGCGAACTTTTGACGTTTCGAAAAAAAAAACAAATACATAGAAAAAAGATTAAAGAAATTAATAAAACCAGTCAGTAAAATGAGAGAAATGTGTGTGTGTGTGTATGTTGTCTGTAGTGTCCGACCGAAGCTTCGGCTTCGGCTTCGGCCACCTTCGGCCAAAAAAGCACCTTCGGCCAAATCTTCGGCTTCGGCCAAAAATTTGCCGAAGGTTTGGCCGAAGCCGAAGGTTTGCTAGTTGTCAAAATTTGAAATTTACTGAACGATGCTAGAGCGAGACGGAGAGTGTGCAGAGCAACAGAGTTTCGCCGCGCCGCCGCACCGGACCAAACGAATCGCAGTTAGTAAACTAAACGAGTCAAAACAAGTTTGAGAGCGCGTCTTAAAATTCTAATAAGTGTTTTGTTTTTAAATATTTCATATTTGTTATTACAAATTATTTTATTTATAACTGTGAGTAGTACCTGTGGTGATACGTTCATTATTGTGAGGCACTCTAAGAACCAAAAAACCGTAGTATTGTCTGGTTTAAAATATTTTATGTTATCTAACGTTAGGTAGGAAACTAAATGGAAACAATGTTGGTATGTTACTCACAATACATATGCATCTAGTATATTCTGAGATCAAAGTAACTATCGTATTTCTCAAGGACAATGACACCTTCGGCTTCGGCTTCGGCCGAAGGTTTTGGTGAATACCGATTAATCGGCTTCGGCTTCGGCCAGAATTGCACCTTCGGTCGGACACTAGTTGTCTGTTTATATGTGTGTACATAAATGTGTTTTTTTTTTTGTACTGGACCATACCTGGGAACCTTCTGGTTAAGGAGATATTGAAGGTCAAAATTCCAACTTTTACTGACGTTTTTTTACGAAAACAAGTTTTTTATGTTATAAACGCAACTTTAAATACCCTCCCGACTCCTTTACCGTTGCATGCACCCATAAGCACAACGTTTTGCGTGTTACATTGCGCAATACCGCTAACAGCAAATTTTCACACAAAAAAAAATGTATACGCGTCGCAGCGAGGGTGTCCAAGTGGTAACGGCCGCGACTTACGAGTTGTAGGTCGTAGGTTCGAACCCAGACAGGCGCTTTACTTTGTGTAAATTATTTCATCACCACTGCTCTCAAAACGGTGAAGGAAAACATCGTGAGGAAACCGGCATGTCCTAGAACCAAAAATTCAAAGACATGTGGCGGCATCTGCCAACCCGCACTGGGCCCGCGTGGTGGATTACGGCCCACTCCCTCTCACCGAGAGAAGGCCTGTGTCCCAGCAGAGGGAACATTATAGGCTGATTATGAGTGTGATTTATACGCGTCGACTTGAGAACCTCCTCCGTTTTTTCGTCGGTTAAAAATAAGTCATTTCCTAACAATTATTTTTGTGCAATGTTACTTAGTTTTAAGCACAGAATACGTAGTTGACGGGTCTTTTTACACTATGTATTTTTTTTTTTCGGTTGGGAAATCATCAAATGTCCCCTCCCGCTCTGGGTGGAGCGGAAGGGAGTGTCAGACTCTTACTGACTAAAACCCACCCGTGTTCCTTCCTTAGCCCTTTATGTTCTGGGCCAGCGGTAACCCTTTCGGTGTATTACACCATGTATAACAAATATATTCTTACCTATCAGAGACTGGTAGTCGGTGAAATATTCGGAGTCCGACGCGTAGCTGTGTTCAGCCACTTCAGCCGCGTCGCCGCTGCTGGGAGCCTTCTTCACAGACTTCTCCTTACGAGCCTTCCTATGTTTTAAACGACGTAGGGTCCTGGTGAGGAAGAATGTTAACGTTGAAAAATTTGTGTTTACATTTGATAATAGACGTTTACATTAGGTATTTTTAAGTTTTTCGATGAATAATTAAAGTTTACATTAGATTATTCATAGTTTACAATCAATTATTTATTGTTTACATTAAATTATTAATGTTTACATTTAATCATGTTTACAATTAATTGATAGCTATTTATTTTAATGATTGCATCATGATCAGTTTATATCAGAAAATTGCTGGACATATAAGGCCTCTCCAATCGCACTATTACATGTTTTTTTTTTTATCAGCTATTTTTGTCCCACTGCAGGGCAAAGGCCTCCCTTCCCTCCTTCCACTTATTCCTATCCAGTGCTGTTAAACGCCAATCTTTGTGGAAAGAGTCGAGCTCGTCCCACCATCTCATTCTGGGCCTGCCGCGTTGTCGTTTGCTGCTGTTTGGGACCCATTGTGTGGGTACTTTAGCCCATAGCTCCTCCGGCATGCGACAGATGTGACCAGCCCAGTTCCATTTTAGGTTGACAGCCGTGTGGCCTACATCGGCAATTTGAGTTTTAGAACACAGTATCGAGTTGTATTGCATGTTTACATTTAAAATAAAATATTTTTAAATAAAATAATTACATTCGAAAAACCTCTATTTTCATGAACTAATCTAATTGTAACTTGTCTACAATGGACTATTACAGGAATTACCAGTTACATTTGAATTTTAAAAAAACACATCTATATAAAATTCTTTTATTAATGGGAAGCGGAACAGAATTGCCGGATGTCAATGGTGTCATAATAGGGTATATATATTTTATATTAAAACAAGAAATATTACACGGACAAAGTCGCGGGTAAAACCTAGTTTAGAATAAAACGTGAGAGTTTAACCAGACAGGAGTCTATTTAGAATATTGAACTATTTAAATGAAAGATAAATATGCTAATTTTATATTTATGAACCGTGACATCCAACGGCGGGGTCGGTCATTGCTCGCGAGATAAAAATATATCAAGAACAATGGGTAATTCAATATGGAGCCCAACCCAAAAAACTGGCCAAGTGCGAGTCGGACTCGCACACGAAGGGCACCGTACCACAAGGCAAAAACGCCGAAAAAACAGGTTTGTTGTATGGGAGCCCCCCTTAAATATTTATTTTATTGTTTTTAGTATTTTTTATTATAGCGGCAACAGAAATAAACTATCTGTGAAAATTTCAACTGTCTAGCTATCACGGTTCATGAGATACAGCCCGGTGACAGACGGACAGTGGAGTCTTAGTAATAGGGTCCCATTTTTACCCTTTTGGTACGGAACCCTAAAAATAATGCTTATGTTTATGTAGTGCTCATTGAATAGTATAGTATATTTATCCCACGAAGCGACGACGCGCGCTTTACTTGTAGTCACCAGTGACGCCCATCAAGCTACCCGAAACTGTCAAATTTTCCCAATCAACTTTGAACCTTATACTTTAGCGATAAAGTTAAAAATCTATTAAAGAAATTTGACAGATCGTAGTAGCTTGATGTGCTGGCGTCTGTACAAACCCTTAAACGTGTGCGACTGTGTGCGTGCGTAGATTTGTAATGTGACCAACACACTTTCTCCCCATCCATAAATAAACAATGCTTTATACATAATAGTAAAAATTCAGTGTATGTATTATGATCACAGATATAGATACACCTAGATAACGCAAGAGCAACTACTTCGCGTGCCCAGCTTACGTACAAAAATCGTAAGCCGCCACTTTCGCGCTCAGTCCTGTGTACTGCTGGCTGGGTGAGCGTGAGCGCTGGCGCTAGGCCCCAGGGGTCAGGCGAGAAGGGTGCCGCACGCGGCGGCGTCTTTGAATCGATTTGATTTTCCCATCACTAAATAGTGCTTGTGACGTCATGGTAGGTACCAAAAAACGGGGTGAATAGGGATGCAGGGGTGAATTGGAACAAAACTTTAAAATGGATTTTAGCGTTGAAATAATACAGTTTGTTGCTGAAAAGGACACTTATCGTTAATTATAATACAATAAACACATTAGACTCCTTTTTGGCAACAAACTATATTACTTATTTCAATGTTAAAATCTATTCACCCCGTTTGACGGTAGTCAAAAAATGGCACGCTTGGTTTTCATACAGATCGTGATACTTGCGTTATCTAGGTCTATGTATACCTGTGACTATGATTATAACATAATATTCAAATTGGGATGTTGGTGGTGTGCCTTATTGTAGAGGTCCAAAGAGTTAGAGGATGATGACATTATCAACTTACGTTTCTTTCTGTAGCTCTCTCAGGGTTTCAAGTTCTGTCCTCATTGAAGAAACCTGCTTGTCTAATCTTGCTACTTCCCTTACTGAAACAGAAGATAGTTATGTTGTAGAAAAATAAATACTATGTTGAAGAAACCCATACTTTTATAAGTTATTATGCTAATAATAAAGCTGAAGAGATGTTTGAACGCGCTAATCTCTGTAACTACCAGTCGGACTTGAATATTCTTTTTGCATTTGATAGCCTGATTCTTGAGGAAGGATATAGCCTAGCGATGATGTTTAATAGGCTATAGTATAGTACATCATCAAGAGTTGAGCAAAAATAAAAAAAACCGGCCAAGTGCGAGTCGGACTCGCACACGAAGGTTTCCGTACAAAGCATAAAACGCCGAAAAAAACGTTTCTTTTAAACTTTATTTTATCTTTATTATTTGTTGTTAGAGCGGCAACAGAAATACATCATCTGTGAAAATTTCAACTGTCTAGCTATCACGGTTCATGAGATACAGCCTGGTGACTGACAGACAGACAGACGGACAGTGGAGTCTTAGTAATAGGGTCCCGTTTTTACCCTTTGGGTACGGAACCTTAAAAATAAGGGGGGCTCTAGAAAAAAATATATCCTCAAAGTGGTTGCTGGGCAAAATAAGGTTTAAAACCTATTATTGTTGATTGTATGTTACTTTAGGTTAGTGCAACAGTTCTTCTTCCATTCCACAAGCTGATTTCAGGTTAATTTACATGTGGGCCAAAAATTAGATCTGTAACTGTTATTGTTAGCCTGCATCATCCCACTGCTGGGCAAAGGCCTCTCCCCATGACTTCCAGCTGTTTCGATTCAGGGTTAAAGCAGACCACTGGTTGTTTGTTTTCTCCAGCTCATCCCGCCATCTTCTATGGGGTCTGCCGCACCGCGTTCTGGCTCCACATAGTGGTTATTTTGAGCCACAGCTCATCAGGCATGGCAGACATGGTCAGCCCAGTCCCACTTCAGCTTAGCAGCTTTTTGAGCAACATAATCTGTGTTTTTGAGCGCAGTGTGGTGTGCCTAGAATACTACGCTCCGTTGCACTTTGGCAAACGTTGAGTTTGGACTTTTCAATGTTTGTCAAAGGCCAAAGCTGGGAGCCATAGGTACTAAAATGTCACATGTCTTCGAAATTGTTCGGTTTCAGGACATGCCAGTTTCCTTACAACTTTTTCTTCAACGGTTTGAGAGCAGTGGTGATGTTCACAAATCAAAGTGCCTGCTCAAGTTCGAACCCACAACATACAACTCATAAGTTGTGGCAAAAAAAAAAAAACTATATTTATATCCCACGTAATACCACGGAGTGATCTTATCACTCAATGGTGGGCATTCCCTAAAGTTATGGGAAAATTCATAAAAAAAAAGCCCTTGAAGCAATTCTTGTCTAACAGAGTTGTAGCAGCATGGAATAGGCTCCCGGAAAATGTTGTGACGGCTCCCACACTGAACTGCTTCAAGAATCGACTGGACAGATTAAATATCTCCAAGCTATACGATACACACGCATCAGCTAATTAGCTGCTAGTGTGTCTAACCAAATAATAATAATGGGTAAAAATGTTGGTAGTAGCATAAAACAACATGATTGCTAAGTTCCTGACTGTACACCTGAAGTGCTTTTGACATAATACCTTAAAAAGATAATGCAATGATAATCTTTGCCGTAAGCACACGGTAAACACATGTAAATCAAAAATAAATTTAAGATAAGATAAATTTTACTTCAAAATTCATTCGTCACCAGTGTTGATAGTAGTATAAATTACTTGAGTGAGTTCAAAAAACGATAAGAAAAAACATGAGAGATACCGTTTTTGCTTCAAAACACAAACATAACCTTTTATGACATTGCAAAGTTCAAAAGTAATTCTGTGTTAGTATTTGCGTTTGATTATGTATTATTGTTGAATGATAATCTAGCGTATGCTGAATTGCTGAAGAATACGTTTTCTAGGTATTATAAAAGGTGTTCTACTAACCCAACATAGATCTCCGCTTTTCAGCATAGATCTGTTCATAAATATAGACTCCAGCGGCTCCAACAATGCCTACAATAGCAGCCCCAACCATGAGACGAGGAGAAACATAGCTACTGCTATTCATGATTATCACAATTTTTTCTCCTCAGATACAAAACCGATTTCAATTATTTTTAGCACTTCAGCGCACGAGTAGACGCACCAAAGCGAAGCAAGAACGTTAATTATGCAAAAAAATGTTGTTTCGTAACAATATTTACGATGATAGTCGCAAAAAAACACTAATTATTGGAAAGTGCGAAGGACTGGTGCAGCGATAAAATCGAAATAATTAGTTTTAGAATAAATTTTGGTGCTACAAATTAATTGGAATTCGTTAAATTAATTACAAATTCCACCTAGTTTCGCTGAATTTGCAAGCGAAATCGGCAGCAGTCAATCAAAGCAAACAAAATATTTATGGTCGCGTTCCAAACCAGACTTTCAGATCTCGTGTCTTTAATGAATCAGAGTGAACAAAAGATATATGTCGTATGTCTTCTTTTCATAAAAGTCATGCCTAACATATTAGAAACTATTTGTTTGGAACGCCAATAAAACAGATAAAAAAAGAAACTTATTATGGAAGCTGAGTGTGATGTGAACAAGTGTGTGGATGCGTAAGGGTCAGTTCACACCGAGACGCGACGCGACGCGCAGTTTTCAAGATAGAAATACAATTACAGACCTATCTACTACACTAAAAGGTACACAATTCAGTGTCTACCTACTACGTCGAGCTACGCAGCGCGGCGCCGCCGCCGCGTGGCGTAGCTCACTGAATCTTGTACCTTTTTGTGTAGTAGATAAGGTCTGTAATTGTATTTCTATCTTGAAAACTGCGCGTCGCGTCGCGTCTCGTTGTGAACTGACCCTTAGTTAATTTTGTTTACTATTTCAAAGGAAACCAAACCCCAATAAATATTAGAAGACCACATAACATCTCACTAGCCTTTTCCTAACTATGTTAAAAGGTTACATGCTCTGTGACTATGTTAGGGTGCAGTGGCGTAACTATACCGTTTGGGGCCCGTGGCAAATTCAAGGGATGGATGGGGCCCTCCCTCAATGTAAAGAAGCTCAACCAACGTTATACTTTTTTTCTGCGTATATTTCATATTTTCTCCTAAGCAGTGCTTCTCATGGCCCTCTCGTCGTCGGGCCGGGGGGGGGGGGGGGGGGGCGCTCTGGCTGGGGGCCCATGGCATTTTGCTCCAATGCCACCCTATAGTTACGCCACTGTTAGGGGGCTTCCAGTCTAACCGGATGCAGCTGATTTTATGTGGAGCGACTGCCTATCTAACCTCCACGACTGGTTGTAAGACTTTCGGGCTACTGCCCGTAATGACTATCAAAGATCTACAAAATACAAATAACAGCCGGGACCAATGACTTAATCTTGATAAGGTAACACAACAGCCAGACATAGTTACTTTTGCTTTTATATATTATACCAGTTTTATAGATTTACATAAACGGACTTATGTACGGTGTGTGTGTGGTAGATAAAAAAGGACAGTACTATAAATCGACTAAAGTTTATTGAACTAAAATTCCCAAAAATAAGTATTTTATGGCAAGACTAAGAAAAAACTGTCACTTCAAACAAACTTCAAATGTCAAAGTGTCAAATCGAAAAAATGGCAGATGCATTGTTGCTGTCGGTGCATTTGCATTTTACTATCTATTGTTAATATTACAAATAAAGAGTGCATACCGTTGATAAAATAGTTCATTTATGATAATAGTTTTAACAATCCAAGCTCATCAACTTTATCCACTGATTCGCATAAAACCCGTGTAAACTTATTATTAACTACAACTTGTTTTCTCCGTTAATTTTGTTTCTTTTAGTTCAAAATGAGTGATAAAGAAGAAAAAAACAGTAATGATGAAGAAAAAACGCGAATAAATCAAGACGAAGGCAGCAAAAACCAAAAATTATTAACTGAGGGTAATGTATCATTAGATTCCTCCGATAAAAATACCGAAAATATTGGCGCCATACCTGATGTGCCTAAAGGGGCTGGAGATGATAAAGCGCGTATTTTACTAGATAACTTAGAACTTGACAAAATAGAAGCGGAGTTGACAGAAATGTCAAAAGAAATCATAAATACTGATGCAGGCAAAGATGCTGGTGACTATACAGACAAAGCAAAGGTCAGTACAATAGATGTTAAAAAAATTGAGGATGTTAACACTGAAGTTGATGCAAAAGTATCTAAAACCAATTTTACTGTTAAGAAAGATGAAAGCAATGATACTTCCCTCGACAAAGGTAATGCAAAGGAATCTAAGAAGGCTGACGATCTTGATGAAATTGAAGATGATGATATGGAACTAAGATGGGATGACGATGATGATGATGATGCTAGCAATCATGCTATGGGTGATGATAATGGAAACGCAGACACTAAGAATGATGATATTCTGTCCGAAGGCCAACTTTTGGACGATCCTTCAGATGTTTTAACTAAAGATATGACTGAAACGCCTTCTGATGGGAATCCTAAAGTTTCTGAAGCCAATCTTGATAGTGATGTCTTAAAAGTCAACAGTGAAGAAAATAGTCTTACAAGAGATGATAATACTACAGAAATTGAAACTACTAAAGAATCAGAAATTAGTCCAAAACTGGACATTCCTAAAGATGAAAAAATCTTGTCAGATATGTGTTTAAAGGAAAACTACTTTACTGAAGAAATAAATAGCCCAGAAATGGATTTTTCCGCAGAAAATAGTATGGATCGAGATGATATTAATGTCCTAGAAGAGAAACTATTGCAAGAATCTAAAAATACTGAAGAAATAAATAGCCCAGAAATGGTTTTTTCCGCAGAAGAAAGTATGGATCGAGATGATATTAATGTCTTAGAAGAGAAACTATTGGAAGAGTATGAAATTGTCAATGAAGCAACAGTAATAGCTCCGGCAAAAGACATTCTTGAAGAGAAAAGTATGGACGAACCAATAAAAGAGACAGAATCTGCTAAAATCAATCTTCTAACGGAGGTTACTAATGATGAGCAGACAAAAAAAGATCCAGTTGCCATTATTGAAAAAGACAAACTTTTAGCTGAATCTAAAAGTAATACTGAAACGGAGTCTTCAACATTGAACTTTAAATCTTTTACAGATATCATCTTGAACAAAGATAATGATGATATTATGTCAGAAGAAAAGCTTTTAGAAGAACCTGATTCTAAGGACGAAAGTTCTTTGATTATTTCTGACAAAGTTATTGAATGTTCTAAAATAGTTCCTGAAAAAGAGGCCCCTATGAATAAAGAAGATGATGATGATGCTCTGCTAGAAGAAAAACTATTACAAGAAACGGAAACAGCTGAAATTATTCCTGAAAGTGATATAACAATGGAAGTTGATAATGAAGAAGAAGGAGAGTTACTGAAAGATGATGAATGTCCAGAAGATAGCTGTACTCCTATGGACGTGGACAATACTGACACATCTATTGGAGATCAGGCTAAGGTAGAAGACAAGATTATAGATCAAACAATGAGTCAATCTGAAGTAGCAAAGAAAGGTATAATTCTGCCAATAGAAGACCAAACTAATATAGAAAAGGTAGATGAAACAACAGGTGAAGTTAAAAATATGGATCAATCTGATGATCAAAGCAGAATAATTGAGAAAGTTATTGATCTGCCAATCAAAGATACATCTAAAGCAGTAGATATTGTTAAAGATACACCTATGGAAGATGCAGTTAAAATTGATGAGGAAATTGTAGATCAAGCTGTAACTGAAAAAGAAAGAATTGATCAACAAATTGATGATCAAACTAAAATGGAAGACAGCAATGAAGATCAATTAATTCTTGAATCAAATACAAAAGAACAGTCTATTAAGAGTCCTGTACAAACAGATGCACTCACTGTTTCTAATACTCTTAACATTCTAGTTGAAGATCTAGAGAAACCTATCCTGGAAGAAACTACTCTTGTAGAAGAAATTAAGCTTAAAACAGACCCAGAAGAATTTAAAGAAAATACTGAAAATATATACAAAGACACTGATTTAGACAAACCTGAAAAAAATAAAGAAATTATCAATCCAGACACTAGCTTAGATAACAACAAGGAGGTTGATGAAATTTCATTTTCTAACAACTCTTCAATATTTCTGGATGTTTCGTGTCCTATCAAAACTGACCATGGAGTACATAAACCAGACGTGATGTTAGAAATACCTACACAAGAACTAATTGACATGGATGATACAGATTTGTCTATGAATTTAGACCATTCTGTAATGATTGACGGTCTCAATGATGTTGACAAAAATGTTGATGACGACATAGTACATGACAAAACAATTGATGAAACTGTTGTTGATGATGTCATAGGAAGTGATAAAATTGTTACTGATAATGCTACAGTCAGTGAGAAATCAGTAGAACAAGCTAATGTAGATGAAGACACAGTAAAAGAGAAACCAGTAGATCAAAAAGCCTTAGCTACTGAATCAACAGTTCTTGATAAAATCATACCTGAAGCTAATGCAGAGAAACCAGTAGATCAAAAAGCCATAGATATTGAAATGACAACTGTTGATAAAATGATTGCTGATGAAGACACAGTAAAAGAGAAATCAATAGTTCAAGAAGCCATAGTAACTGAATCAACAGTAGGTGAAGTCCAAACAGTAAGTAATATTGTGGAAAGTGACAAGAAAGTTGAAGATACTGTTGTTCAAACAACAGTCGAAGAAAACATGGAAAAATTGTTTGCAGATGATGAGCCAGAAGTTGCTAAAGAAATCGCAGAGTGCATTGGTAAGTTAAAGTTATCTTTCGTTATAAGCAAGGGTGCTTGGCATGTCCTAGAAAGAAATATTTTAAAGTCGTTTTCGTTTAGGAAATTGGATTTTTGACAATTACTTTTTATGGAGCAGTGGTGGCGCAGTGGTGGCCCAGTGGTAACGGCTGCGATTTACGAGTGGGTTTGAACCCAAGCAGATACTTTACTTTGTGAAAATTTTTCATCACAACTACTCTCAAAACGGTGAAGGAAAACATTGTGAGGAAACCTGCAAAAGGTCGAAGACATTTGACATCTACAAATCCGTGTGATAATTTATGGCCCACTCCCTCTGATAGTGAGGAGGCCTGTGTCCCAGCAGTGGGAGACATTACAGACTGATTATGCTTATGCTACTTTTATGAATGTGTATCAATTCTCTTTTTTTTTTTTTTTTTTGTGAATGGGAAATCATCAAATGACTCCACCCGCTCTGGGTGGAGTGGAAGTCTCTGGAAGGGAGTGTCAGACTCTTACTGACTAAAACCCACCCGTGTTCCTTCCTTAGCCCTTTATGCTCCGGGCCAGCGGTGACCCTTTCGGACAATCCCGCTGATAACCAATTCTCTTTAGTTAATGATTTTGTAAGAATATGCATTATGCATTATTAATTACATGGTGTAGGTACAACGAATAGTTGGGTGAATCGCTGCTCTTCTAGCTAGATATAACCTGCAGGGTAATTGCGAACACACTAGCAAAATTAAATAACACTTGCAATGCCTTTCATTTTGACAATTCGATACCATCAATTGCGTAATTTACGTTGTCGAGCATACGAGTTTTTCAAACATATGAAGCAATGGATTAGGAATTTACTTTTTTTAAGTAAATTCCTAATCCATTGCTTCATATGTGTGTTCTTCAGTTTGTGTATGAAAGTGAGTTACGCAATTGGGGTGTTGAACAGGGTTTGATAAATGATTTTATTTCTGTAAGGAGGTTTGTACAAACACTTTTACACGTCAATCATATTTTAAAAACTAGATGAGGTCAGTGTTTCCTATCTGACTACTCTGGGAAGAAAGGCCAAAACAAACTCAGAGGTTACAATCTCTTTTAAAGTCCAGACAAAATCTTGTTTGTCTACACTTTCATCAAGAACTTTGGAACAGCTAACTTTACCTTTTTTCAGCATCCACAAGCCAAGTTCAAGTCCCCGCCGAACAGCCATCAGCATCCATAACCCGTATGACTCCAGACACATCGGATGAAATTCCAGAGATAGATGACAGTCTGGGTCTGTTGGCTGAGTCTGCAGGACGGATGATAGAAGATGATGAAGAGCCTGATGATGATTTTGATGATGATGATGATTTTGATAATGATGGTGAGTTATAGAGTTTTTCTTTTGTTTTTTGTTAAAAACATTCCCTGTCGTTGACAGTGTTAACGACGCGACGGGGTATTAACGAGCGGGAACTACCCAATATTCAGTGTTTATTCGTTTTTTTTTTATTTATTATTATTTATTTATTAGGCTCTTCAACAATGAGTACACTGTTACTTTATAATTTGTACAATGCAAACTTAAGTCTAAGCGCCTCATCACTTACAGAAAAGCACAGCATGCACTACATTATGCGCAGATAATACACAATTAAATAAAACAATTGATACATAATATGAAATTTGGAAAAAATAATAATGATAATGATAAAAATAAACTGTTAAGCATAATTGATTACAATGAATTAAATAACTTAAGTAGATTAAATTAAATTAGATTCTATTTTTTAATTTTTTTTATATAAGGTTAAGATAATATTTGATTTTAGACTAGAGAAACCGAGAAAAAAGATAAAAATTAAGTAATAGAGCTTTTTGAGTGCCTTGTTAATATGCTAGTCTCAAGTGCAAGCACTATGCGTGCATAATGCTGGGTTTAATTCCAGGTCGGGTAAAGTGTTTTTAAGGGTTCTTTCCAATTTCTTAGCCATATTCTGGATTTGGGCATGGATAATGACAATCGGCTCGCCCCATATTACATGAGACATATTATGATAACTGGCGAAATATGGATGTACCCTCAGGCGAAAATATCCAGCTACTTATAGTAATGACTCATTGTCATTAGTCGATGATTCGGTTGATTTACAACAAGCGGTGACTCTCCGCAGGCGGGGTAGTAACTAAAGAAAGTCATAAGTCGATAACGCGGTCTGTACACCGTCTGCGGGGAATCCCCTTAGTGGGCGTAGCGACCGATGAAATTTATCGGTCAGTAAAAAGCGTGCGGAGACTCACACCCAATGAAAATGAGCCTTCAAAGCAGCTTTCAAACGTGTGGTGCAGGTTCTCCGTATACCGCAATCGTTCCCTATCGATTAATGGAAACGGGTCCCTGCAACCGGGCCCTATGGCATGCGTTACAGAAACCTCCAGCACCCTGCATACGAGCCCTATCGACCAATGAACGTGGCTCTTTAGAGATAATCACACAGATATATGAATGTCAGATATGACATACTACAAAGTCGTTTTCTTTCTAAAATTTGATATGCAATATTTACAATTTCATTTTATGAAATGAAATGAAATGATTTTATTTTTTGTAAGTAGGTTTGTACAAACACTTTTACACGTCAGTCATGTTTTTTATAACTAGATGAAGTCGGCGTTTCCTATCTGACTACTCTGAGAAGAAAGGCCGAAACAAACTCAGAGGTCACAGTCTCTTTTAAAGTCCAGACATAATCTTGGTCAGGTTATATGAAGACCATGTAGATCGATGTCTGAGGTGGTCTTTTGAGGAAAGAACCACACAGATTGAGAGGACCTGTCCAGTCAGTGCACGCATTTGTCAAAAATCGTGCAGCTCAACTCAAGACTTAAGGAGCTCAACGATTCGACGAACAATACCAAAGAAAGGACATTTGGGTAGGCCACATAAATTACTCAAACTGCCAGACCATGAGAAAAAAAAACAGAACAGAGAGAATAATAAAAAATATATATATAAGTATGTAAAATGACCCACATCGTCTTCACATTCACAATGAAAAAATAATATAATACTTTACAAAGTAAGCAAATGTCATTGTTTAAAAAAAAAAATATTCATCAATGTCAATGTGTATATAAAAAAGAAAAAAATCATTCAAAATGCAGAAATTGGAAGCAGCTCAATCCCAAGCCTTTTTGTCCTCAATATAATCTTTAACGGTATAAAAGGCTTTCTGGCACAACTTACGTTTAATGAAAGATTTGAATTTATTAAGGCTTAGGTCTTGAACGTGGCTTGGTAGTTTATTGTAAAAGCGTATACATTGGCATCTGAACGAGCCACCTATTTTCTTGAGCCTGGTTGTAGGTACAACATATTTGTGTTTGTTTCTAGTATTTATATTATGGATATCACTGTATTTTTTAAACAATTTTATATTTTTATGGGCATATAAAAGATTTTCATAAATGTACTGAGAAGGCACAGTCATTACATTAATCTCTTTAAATTTGTCTCTGAGAGAGTGTCTCGGACTTAATTTATAAATTGATCGAACAGCTCGCTTCTGCAAAACAAAGATAGTCTGAATATCGGCGGCATTTCCCCACAATAGAATACCGTACGACATTACACTATGAAAATAGCTAAAGTACACTAAACGGGCAGTCTCTATATCAGTTAAATTTCGAATTTTTCTAACAGCGTATGCTGCAGAACTTAGCTTTTTTGACAATTTATCTATATGTGGACCCCACTGAAGCTTAGCATCCAAAGTTATGCCCAAGAATACTGTGTTGTCTTCAGGATTCAATTCCTCGCCCTTTATCAACACATTAGTTTTCACCTGCCTTACGTGGGGTAGCGTAAACTTAATGCATTTGGTTTTCTTCTCGTTTAGAAGCAAATTATTAACATTGAACCAGTGGACTACTTTCGAGATCGCGCTATTTACATCGTCAGTAACCAACTGCTGACGTTTAAGTTTAAACAAAAGAGAAGTGTCATCTGCAAACAACACTATATCATGATGATCCTTTATGAGGTACGGCAAGTCATTAATATAAATGAGAAACAAGAAAGGACCAAGAATTGAGCCCTGTGGGACTCCCATTGTTACTATAGATCCGGGTGATCTTTTTCCATTAACGTCAACGCTCTGAATCCTTTTACTCAAGTATGAAATAAGAAGATCCAGAGCAGTGTTTCGGATCCCGTAGTGGCGGAGTTTCCTGATTAACGTTTCGTGAAGAACGCAATCGAATGCCTTGGACAAATCACAAAAGATGCCCAAGGCATCGCATTTATCTTCCCATGCATTATAAATATGTCCTAATAGTTCAACGCCGGCATCAGTAGTTGAACGACCCCTTGTAAAACCAAACTGTTTGCTATGTAATAATTTATGTTTATTAAAAAATCTTTGCATTTGGTCTAAAATTAATTTCTCAAAAATTTTACTAAAGGTAGGTAGTACAGAAATAGGTCTATAATTTGTGGGGTCTGATGTACTACCTGATTTAAACAAAGGTATTATTTTACTATTTTTCATAAGGTCAGGAAACTCCCCATTGTCAATACAACTATTAAAGATAATAGCTAGAGTAGGCGCTACAATGTCAATAATAGACTTGGCTACTTCTACAGAATTACCCCACAGATCTGCAGTCTTTTTTACATTTAAAGTGTGAAAGGTTTTAATTATATCTCTACAGGTAATATATTCAAAATGAAATTCTGAATTGCAACCATTAACATTTTCTTTAAGCAAAGACTCAGCAACAGAAGGTGATGAGTTTAGTGATTTAGTAGTTGAAACGGGAATATCTGAAAAGAAATTTTCAAATGCCTCGG
Source organism: Oligia fasciuncula (assembly GCA_963082905.1). Taxonomy (NCBI): domain Eukaryota; kingdom Metazoa; phylum Arthropoda; class Insecta; order Lepidoptera; family Noctuidae; genus Oligia; species Oligia fasciuncula. The sequence goes on along the minus strand of OY720414.1, from coordinate 4,516,133 downwards.
CGACTTGTGTGTCTGATTTTATTATGTTGTCATTAATAGACAGGCTGTAGTCAGTATTTCGGTTACTAGATCTTCCCGTTTCACTATTAATAATATTCCAAGTCGTTTTAATTACATTACTGCTGTTTTTAATCTTTGAACTCAAATAACGTGACTTGGCCATATAACAAACTTTTTTAAATAATTTTGAATAATTTCTAACATACAAATTAAATTCATCAGTGTTAATATAAGTCCTTTCATTGTACAGTTCATAAAGCCGTGTTCTACTTTTATGAATACCAATGGTAGCCCAATCACTGAACGATGCATTACTATTAACCGAAATAGTCTTGGGAATAAAGGTGGAATCAAATTGTTTACAGTATACATTAAAAAAATTATCATAAAGATGATTAGGATCAGCATGAATAGACAAAACTGGTAATTTATCAATGAGTTTAACTTTAAAAGCCTCCAAGCGACTTGCAGTTTTGGGGTTAACAGTGATATCCTTTTTAGCCACTTTTTTGTTTTGATTTTGAATAGTAATCCTTTGCCCGCAATGATCAGAATCTAGTAAAGTTATAATTTCTTTGTGGCTTGGTATAATATCTGTATATATATTATCTAGGCATGTGGCACTAGTAGGGGTTATTCTTGTGGGCTCCAAAAATAGGTTTAGAAGATTGTAGGACTGAAACAGACTTAAAATTTTACTACAAGAACCTGAGCTTTCTAATAAATTAACATTAAAATCACCGCAAATGATAACGGACTTGTTTGAGTTACAAATCCTGTGTAACACTTCATCCATTACCTTTTCAAAGCAGTCATACAATCCTGAAGGGGGTCTATACACACTTAATACAATAGAGTGCTCCAATTCTACACAGGCAATTTCAACCGTACGCTCAACTGATAGGCTCACAATATCTATACGATCTTTAAATTTGAGCTGGTTACTTACTAAAATTAATGAGCCACCATGTATAGCATTTGTTCTGCTAAACGAATTACCAACCTGGTGATTATTAAAATTGAACAAGAACTGGTGGCTTTTCAGCCAATGTTCTGTTATACAAAGTATGTCAATACTATTAAAATTCATAAATAATTCTACTTCTAATTCTTTGTTCATAAATCCTTGAATATTTTGATGCACTAGGTTGATACTATTGACTGATTTTAAGCTTTTTTTGCGTACATTATAGCTAGAGGTTGCCTCTATTGTCTTAATTTCTAATTTAAATTAGCAATGTCATTAATAGTGACCAAATTATTGGCAGAATTATTTATAATGTCATTGCATTGCTCAAAAGAAGCAAGTTGTTTAGCCAAATTTTTGGCTGTAATAGAAAAAAAATAAGATAGCGACACAGCTATTTATAATAGTCAGAAAGATAGTACATAACAATGTTATATCTATCTTTTGTCAAATAGAAATTATTACTAACATAATTGTTAATATCAACTAAATGGAACATGTGGCTGGCATAGTAACCCAGAGTGCACTGAAGCCTCTAAAATATAATTATTTAAAAAAAAATACGACCTTATACTGTATTGTAAAGACGCCAGTATATTAAGCAACCCGAAACTGATTTTTTTTTCCAATTAACTTTGAAACTTAAACAAACAACAACTTTGCAACTTTGCTTTTTAGGGTTCCGTTGCCAAATGGCAAAAAACGGAACCCTTATGGATTCGTCATGTCTGTCTGTCCGTCCGTATGTCACAGCCACTTTTTTCCGAAACTATAAGAGCTACACTGTTGAAACTTGGTAAGTAGATGTAGAAAAAAACGATAAATTATGGGGGTTCCCCGTACTTAGAACTGAAACTCATTTTTTTTTTTTCATCAAACCTATACGTGTGGGGTATCTATGGATAGGTCTTCAAAAATGGTATTGAGGTTTCTAATATAATTTTTTTTCTAAACTGATAAGTTTACGCGAGAGACACTTCCAAAGTGGTAAAATGTGTCCCCCCCCTCTGTAACTTCTAAATTAAGAGAATGATAAAACTAAAAAAAATATATGATGTACATTATCATGTAAACTTCCACCGAAAATTGGTTTGAACGAGATCTAGTAAGTAGCTCGCCGGTGAAAATTTAAAAACATATGATGGTACGGAACCCTCGGTGCGCGAGTCCAACTCGCTCTTGCCCGGTATTTTTTTTTACTTTTGTCAACTTTGCTTTAGCGATAAAGTTGAAAATCTATTAAAGAAATTTGACAGATTGTAGTAGCTTGATGTGCTGGCGTCTGTACTACTCTGCTTACCTCTTTGAAGGATACAGGCATAATAATGTCATATAATCATTAAAATTTCAGAAAGCAGTAACCAAATCTCAGCAGAACAGTCGGAGGACTCGAATCCTGCAGCATTAGAGTCTGAACTAGTAATAGACCAGGAAGACAAGGAGTTGGAGACTCCAGACCCTAAGGATAAAGAGTTCATGACGTGTGACAGTACATCCCAGGATAAGGCAGAGAAGATGGAAGTGGAAGAGCAATATGGGACCGTGAGTTGATATCATCATCGCACAGCCCCCTCCCTCCCCCCCGTTTGACTGCCCCGTTGGTCTCGTGGTTGCAAGCGCGACTGCTGAGTGTGGGGTCCTGGGTTCGATTCCCGGGTCGGACAAAGTGATATTGGTTTTTCCATTAGGTATTTTTAGTAACAGTCCGGAGTTTGGAAGTTGGCAGTTGAATACCCCCGTGGCTCGAAAAGCACGTAAAGCCGTTGGTCCTGCGCCTGATCTCTCCCCGGTCGTGTCGGATTGCCGTCCCATCGGACTATGAGAGTAAAGGAACAGAGAGTGTTCCTGTGTTTACGCACACACATCTGCACTGTAATATCTCCTGCGTACACGGCTAATCTCCGTTTAGATTGGCCACCGTGACCGAAACTGGTTGTCAGACTTTCGGGCTTCTGATGACCCGTAACAACTGTCAAAGATCTACGAATGACAGCCGGCCAATACCAATAACCAACGGCTTAACGTGCTTTCTGAGGCACGGACGGGTCTCGATATGGTCACCCATCCGCGGATCGACCGCGGCAAGCGTAGCTTAACCTGATCGATCGACCCATGCTGTTATTACTTAGTCACGAGATTACAAATCCTCCCGGAAAATTAAAATACTATAAGCAGGAGTTTTGGGTATCCATAAGTTTTATTAGAGAAATATTTGGGGTACTTATTCAAAAGTAAATACATTGATTAATTTGTTTTTGTAGTTGGAGTTTCAGGCGGAAACAATAAATGAAATGAATGAAGAGGCAAAGTCGGCTGTTGACGCGTTGTTGAACGCTGATAACCCCGCCAGTGAACAAGTTCAGGTACTTATTCATCAACACACACAACAACAACAACACACACAACAAAGAGAAAACATAACAACAACAGAGCACACTAACACAGCAACAAAACACACAACAAGGACAAAACATAACAACAACACACACAGTAACAACAACAACACAACTACACAGCACAACAACAACAGAAAAACATACATTATACATTACAACAACATACATTATAAATTTCAGAAAAAACTTATTTGAGGTTCACAAAAACAATTTTAGGTTTAATAGTAGATTGTTTGGCAAGGGAGCAAACAACTGTTTTGAAGACGAGAGTGTTTGTTTGAATCCCAAGCGCAGCGAGGGGTTCTAAAGTAGAATCCTTATTTATTTTTTCACATACCTTTTTTTTTATTTGGCTCGCGCGCTTTTTTCTTTGTCATACAGCCTGTTACTTGTTCATACAATGCTCGTGATTGATCTCTTTTGGTGATTGGAACTTTTACTAACAATATCCACATTCCAAATTCAAATAACTTTTAGTCCCTAGGAATTAAAGAACTATTTTAGTCCCTGTTTACGAAACATACACTGGCTCTTTTTGAATAGATGTTATAAAAGATATTTTATTTCTCATAAGAACTTAAATAACACGTTACAGTTCACTTAAAATGAGATACAAGGTGCTTACACCTAAATAATAATATCATAATTTGCTTTTTTATGTAGTTGTATGTATGATTGTATGGAATTCGTGATGATTTTTTTTATGACAATGCAGGTGTAATGTCATTGTGTAAAGTTGTGTAAGATTTAGTAGCTTATTTTTTTGATACTTTGACAATTTTGTTTTGTTTTCTTTAGTGAGTTTAAGCCATTATTCTGAAAAGAAAATCAATAAACTAAATTAACATTACAAAAAAAAAAGTGTATCGTTGGTGGCGGTGCCTGTACTAATGAAAAAATCACACAGATACCAGAAAAGTCATATTTTTCTTCACAGGATCAACAAGAGACCACAGACCAAATGGACATAGAGACGGTGAAGCTGTCAGATACGTCTGACAACGAAGTTGATGTTGAACCTACAGAAGTTCAACAGCCCGTGGCTAAATCTAGCAACGAAGAAGGTAGGTCAATATTAGGCATCTTACAATAATAATGTAAAATATTTAAATAAGTGTATGACGTTCATTCATCAGAGTGTAACGTTCATTCATTCTCCATAGAAAAGAGTGGATCCTCCGACCAGACGAGTGTTGTATACGTTGTATATTATGCTAGTTGCGCGGTAAACTCTACTTGCGCGATGCAGGATTTTGCGTGACGTCAGTGTGATGTGTAGTTAGCATGTGGCGATTAGATGCCGCCACGAGTGATAGTACTTTAGCTGCAAAACCATCTTAGCAATAGCAAAAAAAATTAGACACTTCATAATGTATTTGATAAGACGATATAAGACATACTAAATATTCAAAAGTAATTGCTACACTGCTACAAAAATGTTTTGGCGCTCGACTGGCAGAGTAATTACTACACTGCTACAAAAATGTTTTGCCGCTCGACTGGCAGAGTAATTACTACACTGCTACAAAAATGTTTTGGCGCTCGACTTTCAGAGTAATTACTACACTGCTACAAAAATGTTTTGGCGCTCGACTGGCAGAGTAATTACTACACTGCTACAAAAATGTGTTGGCGCTCGACTGGCAGAGTAATTACTACACTGCTACAAAAATGTTTTGGCGCTCGACTGGCAGAGTAATTACTACACTGCTACAAAAATGTTTTGGCGCTCGACTGGCAGAGTAATTACTACACTGCTACAAAAATGTTTTGGCGCTCGACTGGCAGAGTAATTACTACACTGTTACAAAAATGTTGTGGCGCTCGACTGGCAAAGTAATTACTACACTACTACAAAAAAGTTTTGGCGCTCGACTGGCGTTGACAAGGGGGAGATTTGAGTAAACATGCAATTGTTTTGTGAAATGTATTGAAAAAACAAGATGGCGGCGTTAGTTACAATTTTGGACACTCGCCAAAAGAAGCTCGCGGCGCTATACTTAGATTACCACAACATGGTTTACACGCGAAGACTGTCAAATTAGTTCCGCATAGATGGCGCTGTGTGAATTATTTTTATTTAGCTGTCAATCGAGTAGGAATGGCAAATGTCAAAATGGCGCTGTCGTAGCTAGTTCTCAAAACAAGCTAAATAATACAAGGTGTTTTATCTTTTTTTTTGCGAAAATGACTCCTAAATACTCTGAAAATGGTCCACCATTTTTTTGATTTTTTTTATTAAGTAGATTATCTTTCTATCCGTAGAAAAACAAAAGGACTCGCCTTCTAAATCACCGAGCAATAGCAATATATCGCCCAAGCAATCGCCAAGCAAGTCAAGCCAGTCGCCCTGTAAGCAATCCCCGAGCAAGATGAAGAATTTGGCTATCACCATGCAAGCACTTAGCGCGGTTGTCAATATTGTGGATTTAGAGGAGAGCAGCTCTTCCGAAGATGGTAAGATATGAGTGTTTACCCGACAGCAGTTAAGTTTCTGAAGTAACATGACGGTAGTGCAACAATCGGAATCAACACATTCTATTCAACCAAACAAGAAATCTATGCTAATTTCAACCTTATCTCTTAGTTAATTGAGGAGTTGCGTATTGCATTTTGTAAAACAAGACAGTAAGGTGCTAGTATTAAATATAATACGGAAGTTGAAATTTAAACCTTAATGTCTAGAAGATTAGACCGTTATTAACCTTGTTCGATAAAAGGAGTAATGCTATTCATATTTTCGTTGAGGTTGATAACTGAGCCAATAGCCTAGTGGTATAAGGCACGGTCTAGATGATCGCCTGGCGCCTGGTGATACGGGTTCGTATCTTAATCGCACGCAAAGTGTCTTTTTACCGACTTCACAAAAAGGAGGAGGTACTATGTTTGTATGTTTTTTTTGTATGTTTGTTCATCGAATACTCCGCCAATTGTCGACGGATTTTCAAAATTCTTTTTTTGTAAGTTATTCTTGGTTTACGGTTTGTCCAGAAGGAAGCCGAAAAAATACCATATAAAATTATTTAAAAACTTGCAAATAATATTTGAGGCGGATCGGTGGATGTGCTCGGGCAGAGATGGGTGCGGCGGCGGGGGAGGGAGCTGCTCAAGGCTCACGTGACGCCCGAGCGTGCTCGCGCGATAATCTTTAAGTCTTGGGGGGTTCCATTTCTCTAACGCTGACTGTACTAGCGGCCCGCGCCAGCTTTGCACGAGTGAAATAATTTTTTCCAAATTTCCTAATTTTTATTTCATACAAACCTTGTCCCGGCAATACCGAACACAACAAAAAAAGAATTATCCAATTTGGTGCAGTCATTCGGAGGTTATGCGCGTACAGACATTTCGGCGACTTTGTTTTATACAGTGTTATTGAATTGAAAGTCTTTATATCGAAATCAACACGTTTAATTAGAGGTATGTTCTACCCATCAAAACACATGGAATACGTTCGTCACTCATAGAGAAGGGGGTCGACTGGCGGGTCGCGGGCGCACAACGCGGCCAGCTTTGAGTGACGTCACGAGGCTGCCTGCTCGGACGAGCCCATGCTGCTAACACGTACTATGTAGGGATTTTGAAGTCATATTTTCAAAATTTTTTCTTTCTCAAAACACCCTCAGATATTCAAGAAGTACAAAAGCAACAGAAGCCAGAACCAACACAGGACAACACAGCTCCTTCCCCGGAATCGGATGTTACTAACGTTAAAATACCAACGGGCATAGACATAATGTGTACTTCCGGCGGAAATACGTCAGAGATAACGACTAAAGACAACCTCTCCCAGGTTGTTATCAGTGGCGTGCCAAAGCCGCCGCCACATAAGCCTGTAAGTATATCTAAACTTCAATACAGAATTTCATGTTTTGGAAACATAAACTCAATGTCTAACGTGACAAAGTTCATATTCTATTGCAATCAAAAGGGGATTGAAGATTTTTATATAGAACCTACTGTCGCGCCATTTTGTTTTTTTTTTTTCAAAATGGCAGCCACTCAAGTATCCTATATAGATCGATAGCTGATATGAATGCAAATAGAAAACATAATAAGGCTAAAACCGCGTAAAGTGTCACGTTTCCGAGATTATGACTATGACGATAATTTAGAAAAATAAAAATGGCGGACCGGTATGCCACGAACCTTCAAAGCACTTTTATTAAGAACCTTTTTATTATAAACAAGCAGCGCCCTGCGGTTTCACCCGCATAAGTGTCAATGCCGGGGGAATATCAGGATAAAAACTATCCTATGTCCTTTCCCGGGACTCAAACTATCTCTATACCAAATTTCATCTAAATCGGTTCAGCGGTTTAAGCGTGAAGAGGTAACAGACAGACACATTTTCGCATTTATATTATTAGTATGGATGGTCACTTTTTTTTTTATCTTTATTAATGAGTTTGGTCAACATGAGTAAGTCGCTCCGTAAGGCTATCTTATAATTTTTTTTTTTTTAAAAACGTTGCCCCGCACTAGGAATTTCTCCTGTATTGTGGGTGCGTTTACAAACATTTAAACTCACATACACAAACAGCCAGACCCGGAACAACTACTTGTAGGTCAATAATAAATACTACTAATACTTATAGGTTAATATTATACAATGCGTAACATAATGAACGCAAGACCTCATACACCCCAATTAGAGTATTGAGTTAAAAGCATAATACAATGATCAAAACATTTTTTTTAAAGCTAACTATTTTTATTAAGTAAATTGTGTTGACCCTATCATTATTTTATGCATTCAAAATTGAGTCTTATTGCCTTGACATAAGATTTAATTTTCTTTGGCTCAATCCGCGATCAGTATGGCAAAATACATAATTAAAAAAATAATACCTGAAAATAAATGTTACCGAAATTGATTCAGTAATCAATTATGAACAAACTACTTTCAGGACTTGCGTTTATTCTGTTACACCTTGTATAAACATCATTTTATAAACTTAATACAGTCCTTAAATGTGGACAACTATCTTCTACGAATACCAGTCCGCACAAGTTTATACAATAGCCTGGCTGTTTCTTACAAGCGGAACGCTAAAATATTATTGCATCATCCCACCTCTCACACATCAACACCAAAATGTATTACTAACTCAGCCACACTTAAAACTCCACTTAAACTACATGACGCTAAAGTAGATAGTTGAACTAGACTCTGAATATCAGGACGGCAACCAGTCGGTTATCTTTTAAAATGAAGGCACGTGAACATATCCGTCAAAAGTTGGCTGTAGCATCTCAGCGATGATTTGCTGGTTTCGTTTTCTCCTCTACCGATAATTTTTTTCTCCTCACAGTTCATTTTGTTTATATGTATGTATGTATTTATCTATCTATGTATTAGTATTTATTCTTGTATTTTATAAGTAGTCATTTCCTAGCTATTTATCCCGTATGTTGCACCTGCCATGTTTTGTCTCTGCACCACCCTAAGGTTGACTGGTAGAAAATGCCTCAGGCATTAAGTCCGCCTTTGTACAGTATTTCTTTTACTTGTGCATAAAGTTTTAATAAATAAATAAATAGTTGAGTAAGGCAATACATCCGTTCCATCCTCTCTCCCTTGAATTTGTATGTATATTATAAGTATATATTATAGTAAATAGTATGTTTGTGTCTATAACCTATTTATGTATTTGTGTACCTAGTTTTAATAGTTTTTTTTTTTATTTTAATCATTGTTCCTTTCAACCAAAGCATCCATCAACCAAGCAAGCATCCATTTAATCTCTTCACCACCCTTACAGATTACCTACAGTATTTGTCTGTCCTTCCCCTTTTTAATCCATCCAAAGGTTGTCTTTAAAAGATCGCTTTTAGCGATAAGACCGCCCATTGTGTCACCCTATGTACAGTTTCTATTTTTATGTCTGTAATTTATTTGGTGTACATAATAAAGAGTATTTCTATTCTATTCTATTCTTGGTTGACTGGTAGAGAATGCCTAAGGCATTAAGTCCGCCTTTGCACCTTTTTGTGCGAAAAGTCTAAATAAATAAATAAATACATCTATTTTTTTTTTCAGGCTAGATTGAATACCAGTGAAGTTTCAATTAAAACTGTTAGTAATACAGAACCATTGATTATACCTGAAACTAAGGTGAGTGAAATAAGCAAGGGCCTGTCGCTCCGTGTCTGCTCTAATTTCAAAAACACACTATTTAGTTTAGTAAAGTTCTGGAGTGGCGACCGCGTACCGGAAGACGTAGCCAGTGTGACGCAACTGTCTAATAAAAAGTCGGTTAAAAAAGAAACTATGAAACGTGCACTAAACATAATGGCGGCTATCGCTGTCTCGCTTTAACATCTATTCGACTCTATCATGTTTAGTACATCCCTATCTTGTTATTATGTTGGCAGCTTTACGTCATGTCTGCAGTCTGTGTTATTTTTGTTTTGTTGGTATTCAGTTTTAGTGCACGTTTCATACAAGCGACGTTTTTCAACTTTTTCTATGGGAGTTCCGTCTCTTATATATGTTTACATGTTTACTTACTCTATGGACGTAGCGTTGGAAGGCCTCCCACAAGGTGGTCCAACGACCTTGTGAAGGCCGCAATAAAAAACAAGCATACTTTGTCTAAGACATGTATTTCTCAAAATGCTGTAAATAGTGTCAACTATCACTCCCTTAAAGCTTTGCACTCAGCTTCCAAACACCTGTATATTACACCCATAAATTCAGAAATAAGGTTACATACAAGGTTGTAACTTTATTTCTGAATTTATGGGTGTATATTTTTTTGTTGATTTTCAAAATATTTTAAACAATGTTCGATACACCATAACGTATTGTTAATTGTGTTGTTTTGTTTTCAGATTAATGAACAGACTCAAACACAGTCTAAACCTAAACTAAGTCTAGAAATATTCAGTCTAGATTCTGACGACGATGAAAGCGCTGCTAAAGGTAAGACTGAATGATTGGAAAGCTTAGTTTAGGCGCTTAAATGAAGTAATGGAAATTATATTGCACTAAAAAAAAAACTGGCTAAGTGCGAGTCGGACTTGCACACGAAGGGTTCCGTACCACAACATTTCAACTGTCTAACTATCACGGTTCATTAGATACAGCCTGGTGACAGACTGGCAGCGGAGTTACTAAAAAGTAACCAATTTATCATTTAAAATGGTCGATTTTTTAGGTTATGGTCGTATTTCTCAGTATTCCCGTTAGACGCAGTATAATTATTACTACCACTGTAATCTAGAGATCATAAGGAACAAATTAACACTCTTTCCATTAATATACACCACAATTTTTGGTGGGCCTAATCGCCGACCAAAAATCTATCTCCTTTAAGTGGGTGGGTGGTAAGAGCAGTGGTGGCCAAGTGGTAACGGCCGCGACTGACGAGTTGTAGGTCGTAGGTTCGAACCCAGACAGGCGCTTTACTTTGTGTGAATTATTTCATCACCACTGCTCTCAAAACGGTGAAGGAAAACATCGTGAGGAAACCGGCATGTCCTAGAACCAAAATTTCGAAGACATGTGACATCTGCCAATCCGCACTGGGCCCGCGTGGTGGATTACGGCCCACTCCCTCTCACCGAGAGGAGGCCTGTGTCCCAGCAGTGGGAACATTATAGGCTGATTATGGAAGTGGGTGAACTACTGCTATTTCCACCGTATTTTGCACCAACTTCAAATAAGTGTCTCTGTATCTATATTTGCAGAAAAACCACCAACAACACCCCCTCACAAAATGACGGCCTTAGAACTAGAAAAAGCTCGAGAAACATCCAAATGCATCAACTATTGTTGCACAAGCGACAACAAAGTACCTTACAAGCTGGCGGAGGCGTCAGTGGTCGCGTACTATGACGCGGGTAGGAAGAGACGCTCCATGGTGTGCCAGCCATGCGCCGATGTGGTCGCTGCTAGGACTAAGGTAATCATTTCTCGACATCTAGCATATTAACTAACCATTGCGTTAAGAGTAAACTAGTCGCGAGCTCGAATTCACTGGTGGTTATGGCCAAAAAGCACGCTGTCTCACCTGGATTCGTGACCGACAGAGATAGTATCAGTGATGAGCAGTTAGACGCTAGTCTACACGCACAACGTCTAGTTCTCACGCACAGAAACACCGTTCCGAACTGAAAGGTGTGTAAAAAAAATTCGAAAAATGCTTTAGAAAATCGAGTTTTATGAAAAAAAAAAAACTGCAGCATAAATAAATTACAAATAAATTTGATTGAACTTTACGATAACTGAACTTTGTCGATACCGACTTTGTTTTGAAGATTTTACAGTTCTTTTATTACTTATTTACACCCCAAGTTACGTAGAAAATAGCAAGAACAACGAATCTTTGTTGGCTCATAACTTTTTAATGGCTTTTTATTTTACTATTCTGTTTCCTTGCAGACAAAATTAATAATAAGTCAAAACGATATCATGTTTAACTTTGGATGCACAATGTCAAACAGTGGAGTAATACTCCTGGGCCCGCGTGGTAGATTATCGCCCACTCCCTCTCACCGAGAGAGGGACTGTGTCCCAGCAGAGAATAGTACTAAACGTAAAACACTGAATGTCCCTCAAAGTAATAAAAATGAAACTTCTGTTGTAACTAGTTCAGTGTCCTTCAACCGATTGAGCAAATGTTTGGCATCAGCATTCCCAGAAAGAGATCTAACTTTTTGGCCCCGTCGGCCATCTGTTCTGCGAGCAATGTGCCCTGCCCACTGCCAGTTAAGTTTGGCAATCCTTCGAGCTATGTCGGCTACCTTGGTTCTCCTGCGGATCTCTTTATTTCTGATTCGATCACGAATAAGCGTTCTCCATTTTTAACGCCTCTCGAGCGTGGCGTTTGTGGCAAACCCCCGAAATGCCAAGCTGCAAGAACAAATGGGGGCCATTTGTGAGTGCAGAAATAGTAATGCCTTAACACAGAGTCAAATTTAATTAGTTAGCGAAACTCCACAGACTTGATGGTTATCCATAAACACGATGATACAAAGAAATTTTAGAAGAATTCTTTTTGTTCTGTTACAGAATCTAATTCAAGGCATAAAGGATCTAACTCCACTTTTAGACTTAGACATGGGCAAGTTATCACAAGACTTGGTGGAGATATCCGACTCGGAGTCTGAAGATGAGGTTATGAGTACTGAGGAACCCAAGGAGAGTATTGGAGAGAAGGGGGCTAAGTAAGTTATTTTGTTTCATGAACTTTTAGAGAGAACTGTTCTCCGACGTCGTAAACTTTATAATAATAATAATATTCCACAACTATCACACAACGCCGTCTAGTCTCAAGCTAAGCAGAGCTTGTGTTATGAGTACTAGACAACTGATAAACATACTTATATATTTCTAAATACATACATATATAGATAAATTACACCCAGACACAGAACAAATGATCATGCTCATCACACAAACATTTGTCCTGGGTGGGAATCGAACCCACGACCTCCGGCATAGCAGTCATAGTCACTGACCACTAGACCAACAGGCCAACTTTCGACCTAAAAAGCCTATATAATAGGGGTGGGCGTTGCGACGACGCGACGAACCGTTTCCGAAGACCGTTTTGCATTCTGCAACGATACAACCGTTTTACGTCCTGGGTTCAAACAGTCTTCGTTGCACAAACTAGTCTTCGAATTACTTGGTGCGATTCTTTATTTTACGCCTATGAAAATACAGTCGAGAATGCAATGGTTCAACTCTATCACACTTGTCCGTCGCGTCGTCTCTCATTCCGCGTTCGTTTTCGTTTACAAAACAGTCCTCACAATAAAAAGTGAACTTTTTGTCAATGAAATACAGTCGTTAATGTATTACCAGTCTCGACAAAAAACGAAAACCTCGAAAACGCAATTCTATCCCATGTTGGATAAGTTTCGTCCTTTAAGCCGCTGCAGAAAACGGTCGTCGATACAGCTGGTTTGAAGATCTTCAAACCAGTTGCAACGACGACCGTTTTCTGCAACCGTTTTCGTCGTCGGGGAAACGGTTGCGGTTCGTCCGTCAAAAATTCGACAAGGACCCACCAACAACAACTAATTAATATCAATATATAAATAATAATAATAAAAAAATATATATATATATTATATTAATTAATAGGAGGGGCCCGTGGCTAAATAATAACAGCCGCACAGGTCGATCGATCAGGTTAAGCTACGCTTGCCACGGTTGTTCTGTGAATGGGTGACCATCTTTACATAACGTGACCCCTCCGTGCCTCGATATATAAATAAAAAGCACGTTAAGCCGTTGGTCCCGGCTGTGATTCGTGGATTTTTGTCAGTCGTTACGGGTAGTCAGAAGCCCGAAAGTCTGACAACCAGTCTTACCAAGGGGTATCGTATTACCCAGTAACTGGGTTGTGGAGGTCAGATAGGCAGTCGCTCCATGTAAAATACTGGTATTCAGCTGCATCCGGTTAGACTGGAAGCCGACCCCAACGTAGTTGGGAAAAGGTTAGGCAGATGATGATGATGAATTTATTCATTAATATTTATCTACAGATTCATAGAAGACAATCTGGCCAAGTATTTGAACGAAACGTGGAAAAAGTACGACATGGACGTACGCCTCACGGAAACACAGATTATGTTAGATGATGAGATTGAAAAACTTGAACGTAAGTGTTGAAAAGCTTTCTTCTTCTTTCTTTTTCTACAAACGGTATCGGCCGTAAAAATCAAATAAGCCCGGCTAGCAGGGTCGATTTTTGCCTGTGAATGTGTCTAATGTGTCTCGGTGCTGTCCGAGACAATGGCGTAGTGTGTGAGGGTGGGGGTGTGTGAGGGTGTGTGTGTGGGGGGGTGTGTGTGGGGGTGTGTGTGTGTGTGTGTGTGTGAGGGTGTAAGCGCAGGAGCTCTCGGTACCGTCTGAGACAATGGCGAAGTCGGAAATGTGAGTGTGTGTTATGTGCTGACGCTACTCGTCTTCCACACAAACACAGCGTGTTTGTACACTTGGTAACCACAAGTAAAGCGTGGGTCGCTTCGTGAGATATATTTTTGTTTGTGTGAGAATAGAGATGTAACAAAATTGGATTTGCGCTGAGAACGATATGACAATGGACACAACTTACGCATAAAAAGAAAATGATCGTTTTTGTTTCCTTCAAAAAAGAAACTTCGTTAAAACAAAGAATACTGTTCTCTATTTCTCCTATCATAGAATCGATTTTAGTACCACAGTCTCAAAAACTAACCAGATAAATGTTTTTTTTTTTTTGCAACAGAGGACAGCAAAGAAATCGACGCAATGCTAAACGAGTGTCAGGTAGCGACAGACAAGCTTCGCTGCGAGTTATATGCGACGTTCGAGTGTCGGCGACAAAAACTACCCTCCTTAACTATATACGACACGCCTGAGTCTAAAGTAAGTCATTAAGGCTTGTATTCATGCCAACGACCTTGTGCATTTGGGCGTCGCGTTGCCTAGCAACACGAGGCGCCCCGCACTGAATTCGTGGACGAGTGCGGGGATGATATAAACACGGACTTTAAACGATCGCATTTTTAATTTAATATATTAAAAAATATACATGTTTTTAAAAAGTAACAAAACCAACTCACGAGACTCATCGATCTCACAGTTAAACTGCGTAAGCAGTTTTGTGGGGCAATGTATTATTGTTTTGAACTGTAAAGGAATTAAGTAAAATCATTCATTCATTCAAATCATTTTCGTTTGTATTGCGAAGCAGTAGATATTTTTCTTATATTCTTTGATAAAAAATGAGGAGTAAAATGGTATCATCTCAACGATTTGGAGGTGATTTGGTGGTTTTTTTTCTTAATAGGTGATATCGATAGAAAAATTATGGCTAAACCAAATTACGATTCATATCATGTAGATTACCCAACTATTTTTTCAGATGTAATTTCTCTGTAAGTTCCGGAGAAAAGCTGCTTCATCTGCACGCTGTTTTTAAGCTTTTTTCGAAAGAGTAGCCTTAATAAACGTTACTTACTTATAATATAGTTCTGCGGAAATTATATACTATAACGTTTTGTTTTGTAACGTTAATGATATTTTTAGGTTTTAGTATCGTTACAAATTTTGAACGTTATACGATAACATTAGTGGTAACGGAACGAAATTCATTTCGTTTTCAAGTTCCAGGCAATAATTACTACAGCGGCTCATTTCAAATCGCTGCTCAAAAAAAGATAAGATTCTTGCCCGTTCTTCTCCATAGGTGCCTACGCTTTGGAATGGGCAACTAGCTTCATCTTTTTGACTGACCGACCCCTTGACAATTCAAAAGTGCCTGTAATTGGTTTAATTGAATTAAATGCTTGGTGGAGAGCAGTGGTGGCCAAGTGGTAACGGCCGCGACTTACGAGTTGTAGGCCGTAGGTTCGAACCCAGACAGGCGCTTTACTTTGTGTAAATTATTTCATCGCCACTGCTCTCAAAACGGTGAAGGAAAACATCGTGAGGAAAGTCCTAGAACCAAAAAATCGAAGACATGTGACATCTGCCAATCCGCACTGGGTCTGCGTGGTGGATTACGGCCCACTCCCTCTCACCGAGAGGAGGCCTGTGTCCCAGCAGTGGGAACATTATAGGCTGATTATGGTTATGGTAAATGCTTTGAATTTGAGTTTGATATGGCGATGTTTCCTTTGAAATGAGCCACCACTGCCTGCAGTGAGCCGCTGAGCTGCTGGGAAACAGGCCTCCTCTCTGTTAGAGCGAGTGGACCCTTATCCACTACGAAGCCCGCACCCTAATTGCGTAGCACACTATCAATCGGAATCTGAATCATTTTGAAGCAAATTGCTGATCCATTGCTTCATTAGTTCGAAAAACTGGCCAAGTGCTAGTCGGACTCGCACTTGAAGGGTTCCGTACCACAAGGCAAAAACGCCGAAAAAAACACGTTTGTTGCATGGGAGCCCCCCTTAAATATTTATTTTATTATTTATTATTAAAGTAAAAATACAACTGAGTATTTTGTGAATATTTCAAGTGCCTACCTGTTGCCATTATTGATATCGAGCAAAAAAGGGCAAAAAAATCGCGTTTGTTGTATGGGAGCCCCCCTTAAATATTTATTTTATTTTGTTTTTAGTATTTGTTGTTATAGCGGCAGCAGAAATACATAATTTGTGAAAATTTCAACTGTCTAGCTACCGCGGTTCTTGAGATACAGCCTGGTGACAGACAGACGGACGGACGGACAGCGAAGTCTTAGTAATAGGGTTCCGCTTTTACCCTTTGGGTACGGAACCCTAAAAATGGTCTGCTCTACACGTAAATAACGCAATGAATGTTGTTGAACTGTCAAAATGACACCGCTACCGATTGATAATGTGTTACGCAATTGCCCCGCTGGTGCTAGTTAGCGATCAGTCTTCGAACTTTTCGTTCTAGAACATGCCAGTTTCCTCACGATGTTTTCCTTCAACGTAAACATCAGCAGCACTAATATAAAATACCCACTCTTTGTTGCAGTTTATCGGACTAGAAAACCCTCAATCTACCGCTTCCGAGGCAACTGAAGTAAGTTTTCTGTTCTAGCAATTTTTTTTGTAGCCAAATTAACGTAAAGACGCCAGCACTTCAAGCGACCTGAAACTGTCAAATTTTCCCAATCAACTTTGAACCTTATGCTTTAGCGATAAAGTTGAAAATCTTTTAAAGAAATTTGACTGATTGTAGTAGCTTGATGTGCTGGCGTCTGTACAAGGTGATACATGCGTTGAAATTTATTATCGGTTATTAAAAACTGGCCAAGTGTTAGTCGGACTCGCACACGAAGGGTTCCGTACCACAAGGCAAAAACGCCGAAAGATACACGTGTGTTGTATGGGAGCCCCCCTTAAATATTTATTTTATTCTGTTTTAAGTATTTTTTGTTATAGCGGCAACAGAAATACATCATCTGTGAAAATTTCAACTGTCTATCTATCACGGTTCATGAGATACAGCCTGGTGACAGACGGACGGTGGAGTCTTAGTAATAGGGTCCCGTTTTTACCCTTTGGGTACGGAACCCTAAAAATAAAATTGCGGTTTCATACATTTTGACCGCGTAGGTGTTGCACGTTTGTATGAAGCAGCAGATTTTTTTTTTTTGTTATAACATAAAATATATCTTAAGGCACTCGACAGTGCTGTATCTTCTCATTATTGAAAGAAATTTCGGAATCGGCGGGGTAATTTAGTGTGTTACCCAATTCCCGCCCCGCCGATTGGAAATGGCTCTCATTACAACAACATTCATTGCTTTATTTTGCTTAGCAGACAAATTTTTCGAACATATAAAGCAATGGAATAGCAGTATCCTTTTTTTTTTTTTTGCCGATGGGAAATCGTCAAATGACCCCTCCCGCTCTGGGTGGAGCGGAAGGGAGTGTCAGACTCTTACTGACTAAAACCCACCCGTGTTCCTTCCTTAGCCCTTTATGTTCCGGGCCAGCGGTAACCCTTTCGGACAATCCCGCTGACCCGGCAGGCTTCGGCCCTATGGGGACCCTCCTCGATGCTGACATCTCTTTGAGGCGCGCGTGGAACACGTACGCCTCCCTTCGCCCTTCGCCTCGTTTCGCCTTTATTTACGTTGCTCAGCAGACAAATTTTTCGAGCATATAAAGCAATGGAATAGCAGTATCCTTTAAAATGATTGAGATGACTGATAATGTGTTATGAAATTAAGGTACAGATCAGTAGTTTCGAAGTTTACCGTGTGTTATTACTTCCCAGAATTTGATCCTTATTAGGGACACTTTCGAGTGGTGTAATAATAGTGTTTTTTTTAATCAAAATCAACGGGTTCGATTCCTGGCTAGAAATATTGATCTATATAAATAAAAAGAAAAGTCCTGACTGACTGATTGACTGACTCATCAACGCCCAGCCCAAACCCTTGGACCTAGAAAGCTGAAATTTTGCACAGAGGTTCCCTTTATAATGTAGACAAGGAATAAGGAAGGATTTTTCGAAATTCAACCCCTAAGGGGGAGAGGGTGAAATTTCATGCGGACGAAGTTGCGGGCAGAAGCTAGTTTTTCATAAATCCAATGATGCAGTTTTAGTTTTAGCAAAATAGAGCCCGCGACTCCTTTGAGTACTTTTCGCTATTCCTCATAGTTTCGGATTTGGCCATCCACGCCCACTTGGAAAATTCACCTTGTATAATACGCGCCATGAAAGATGAGACGTAGTTGCAGCTTGCGAAGGTAATTCATTTTCGAAATAGTTACCCATAATGTGTATCAGGTGGTGGTGGTGTGTGTGTGTGTGGGGGTGTGTGTGTGTGTGTATGTGTATTCAGGGATATATCGATGACATTTTTAACAATATTAAAATATTTCTTACGAAATAATAAAGTATAAGATAAAAGTCAAGTCTCATCTTTCGTGGCGCGTATTGTACAGACGCGCACATCAAGCTACTACAATCTGTCAAATTTCTTTAACAGATTTTCAACTTTATCGCTAAAGCATAAGGTTCAAAGTTGATTGGAAAAAATTTATAGTTTCGGGTAGCTTGATGTGCTGGTGTCTGTAACTCTTTATAATATTAACAGATATAGATATGTTTTGCATTATTATCTGCGTTGTATTTACTGGGGAAGCTCTAAGGTGGCCCGCGAAATTCAAATTTCTTACGTTTTTTGCAATTTTCTGGTCAGTATTAAGTTGTACGTTGATTAAAATATGATTCGCGGTCGTAACAAATATATATTTACAGAATTATAATCATTAAAGTCATCAACACAACTCTCTAAGACCATGTAATCCCCAAATGTCAAGATTTCATGAAATAGTCATTCTTGGGGATTACATGGTCTTAGAGAGTTGTGTTGATGACTTTAATGATTATTATTCTGTAAATACATATTTGTGACGGCCGCGAATCATATTTTAATCAACGTACAACTTAATACTGACCAGCAAATTGCAAAAAACCTAAAAACAATTGAATTTCGCGGGCTACCCTGGCGCTTTCGCCTTAAGAATATTGTTTAATACTTTAAATAACTTTCAGACTCGTCAAGCCAAGCGTCGTTTGTCGTCAACCAGCGAGACTCCAGCTAAACGTCCCGCTATACCACTTGGATACGCACCTTTAGATGGCGGCGACTCTAAGGTGATCAGGGTTCGTTAAAATCCGAAATTTTATAATAAACTAACAGCGCCCCGCGGTATCACCCGCATAAGTGTAATATCTAATATCGGGATAAAAACTATCCTATGTCCTTTCCCGGGACTCAAACTATCTCTATGCCAAATTTCATCTAAATCGGTTAGCGGTTTCAGCGTGAAAGGTAACAGACAGACGGAGCTTTTGAGCTTTTGTTAAATTTCTTGACTTTTATTGTTCGTAGGCCAATAGACACTAAAACTACAAACAATTTTGCGTTCGCATTTCTTTAGCAACGACTTCCAAAATTGTACCAAAAAACATTTAATTTTTTTTTTTAGATTTTCGTTTTGAATATTGAATGTTTTTTCTTTTACAGGAAAAAGCAGCAATCCCGGCGCCAGATAATAAACTAGATGATGACGTAAGTAGTAATCTATGATCCCTCGCTTTCTCAACGCCATTTTGCTTAGGTTCTGGCGCGTTCTTCCCGCGGCAATTTTTTTTTCGCGCACTGGATTTTCAACCCACTGCTTAGCGCCGAGAGTTGAAAATCCAACAGTGTGTTTTTTTTGACGCGCTGGGATGTGCTCTGTTGGATTCTAGACGCTCGGCTCAACACCGAGAGTTGAAAATTGAGTGCGCGATAAAATACCGCCGCGATATTTTTACGTAACTGAATTAATGCACATTATGAATGTACTCGTAGTTTGTTCAGAATCTTTGACTGAATCGATTTCTGTCATTTTTATGTAGGTAATCTTTTATCCCAGAAATAATTTAAACTACGTAGATTACAGTTGTAGAACTTGTGGAATGCTGGAAGCGGAGGGGTGGACTCGTTGATGTTCACGGGGCCTTTCTTAATGAGACTCCAAGTACAGTCACGAGCACCAATATGTCAACACTTGGCAACTTTAAATTGCAATATTTTCACGAAATAACGAATGCAACGTTGAAATACGACACTTTACATATACCTATGGGTTCGAAAATACTATGTTCCTACTAATATAAAATTTCATTCAAAAATAAAGGAGAAAATCAACTTTGAATAAAGCCATGTGTATGTATACATACTTGACTGTACAATAATGTAGGTTTAATGACTTTCACAATAATGAATAACGTTAATAAAATATTTGTGATTTCGACACATAACTATAACGACCACTGTCGTCGACTAACTGGTCGAACGGTGGGGCGCGCGCCGCCTCCCGCGCCGTGCCTTGCTTGTGTGCGCCGCCTTGCATGTGTGCGTGCACAAGGACTACACACACGCATGTAGAGTCCTTGTGCACGCACACATGCAAGGCGTCAACAACAGTCAGGACATCGCCGTCGAGGTAGACCAAAGCGAAGGTGGTGTGACGATCTAATATCATTCGCAGGGCCAACATGGCCGGAGATCGCACAAGACATAGGTTTGGAAGAAAAAAGGGGAGGCCTTTGCCCAGCTGTGGGTCACAAAATAGGCTAACAAAAAAAAAGAAATACAGTCACACTTCCGCTGTACATTCAAAACAAATCAAAATGGACGAAGTACCTACTAAGCTAGACCTTTATACATGTGAGACTGTGTGCGTGCGTAGATTTCTGATGTCACCACAATTTTCTCCCACAATCAGTATAACTAATTTAATAAAAAAAAACAATATTTTATACAAAACTAGCAGCGCCCCGCGGTTTTACCCGCGTAAGTTTCGATCCCGTGGGAATATCGGGATTAAAAGTATCCTATATGTTAATCCAGGAAATGGTCTATCTATGTGCCAATTTTCATCCAAATCTGTTCCACGGTTTACGCGTGATTGAGTAACAAACATCCAAACCTCTTCACAAACTTTCACATTTATAATATTAGTAGGGTAGTAAAAATAACTAAGTTTTTTTTTTATAATTGATAAGCAATAATGAATATTTTCGGTTGTATCCCACAGAAAGACATATCAGTAGTGAAACTGTCAGCGGAAGCCGCCCCCGCAGAGCTGCCCCCGCCCGGCGAGATCTCGCGCCCGCCGCTGCGCGTGGGCATGCCGGTCTACGCCATGAAGAACGCCTTCGGACCCTGGCTTAAAGGCAGAGTGCTGGAGATACAGCCCAGGAATCCATCTGGGGTTAGTATTTTATTTAAATTAAATTAAAATTCATTTATTTCGGACAACAGTGATCCATATTTTGTTAGTATTAAAATATTTAAAAACATTATTTTTTGTAATATCTTTGATCGTTTTTTTAGGAGATTCTTAGACGTTATTTGACCTGGATAGCCTTTTTCCAACTATATTGGGGTCGACTTCCAGTATGCCCGGATGCGGCTCCATACCAGTATTTTGCATGGAAACGACTGCCTATCTGACGCTCATAACCCAGTTACTGGTTAACACGTTACCATTTCGGGCTTCTGATTACCCGCCCGTCATTAATCGCGAAAAAAAAAACAGCTGTTCCATACATTTATGTTCGTATAACTCGTCAAAATGTAGGGAACAGCTGTTTTTTTTCGCGATTCCATGGTTGGTCCCATAGTAAAGTTACAAAGTACAATGACCTCTTAAGAGGTTGTTGGTGTTTTTAAAATAATCCTGTATAAGGATTCGTCTCTTTTTGTGAACCTCAAAATAATCCTCCTATTTTGGGCCCATGGTGATAAAAAGCCAAATAACTGCGATCAACTGTTAGAAAAGGCCACAAAGTCAAAATGGGGCTCAATTATTTAAAAAAACTGGCCAAGTGCGAGTCGGACTCGCACACGAAGGGTTCCGTACCACAAGGCAAAAACGCCGAAAAAACACGTTTGTTGTATGGGAACCCCCCTTAAATATTTATTTTATTTTGTTTTTAGTATTTGTTGTTATAGCGGCAACAGAAATACATAATTTGTGAAAATTTCAACTGTCTAGCTACCGCGGTTCTTGAGATACAGCCTGGTGACAGACAGACGGGCGGACGGACGGACGGACAGACAGACAGCGAAGTCTTAGTAATAGGGTTCCATTTTTACCCTTTGGGTACGGAACCCTAAAAAGTGTTCACAGTAGAAGCTCAAAAAGTGTTTCGGAATCAGTTAAAAATTTCCCCTTTATATTTCAGGGCAACCCATTCTCTGTGTGTCTTGTGAAATTTGACCACAAAGTTAAGACTAATGGGAAAGTATTGCCTGCAAGGTGCATCGCGTATTCTGAGCCCGCTGATGTAAGAATGACCATTGGTAAGTACATATAAGCAAAAAAAACTGGTATTTAAAAATATTCAGGAGTGAAACAAATAAAAAAATAACGGGTTCCGTACCGTAAGACGGAACAGCAAAAGAATTTCATACAAAACTAAAATTATTCAATTCGACGAATTGAGATATTCGATTTTCTGTTACGAATTCTACGCGAAGCAAAAGAAAGCGTTAGTTAGGTAAACAGACTGCCGCCGTGTCTAGTACAAAATTCAGCGGAGGGTAGCCGGGGTTACATAGAACAACGAAATCTTAAGATAAGATTTATTTATTTTTATAAACATGGTATACATACAAGAGCATGCAAGATGATAATAAATTACATTATAGGTAGTCCAATCATGGTTAGCCTTATAATTAAAGGTTTATTTTTGGTAAATGTATTATGATTTGTAAAAAGTCATAGAACAAAAGTTGTTGTTTATGATGTTAAGTGGCTGGCGGAGCATGCGTAGTTCATACAAACGTAATGTTACTGGGGCTTCCGCGGTTCTGTAGTGCGTCGGGCATGTTTGCCGAGGCAGGCATAGACGGTTTTGAGGCCATCATGCGCAAAAGAACGGCATCCCTAATGCGTAGGATACGTGGAAGCTCCAATAGCATCCTGAGGATTATTGTGGAGAGGCCAGACTGCCCTTTTCTGACGCACTGGTCCCGTAGACATAGCTGCGGGCCCGGTGCTGAGGAACGATATTTAAATTAATTTAAAAAATTAATAAAAAATTAGTTTGATTGTAGAATTTTTTTAATGTATAATTCATTTTGATTGTGGTTTTTTGATTTTAATTATGTTTGTAATTTTGATTTTAATATTAATATTGACTTTAATTTTATTTTAATTCTAATTTAATTTTTGTTTTGTTTTATTTTTAATTTATTTTAGATAATACGTGTACTAACATAGTTTTAGAGTACTGGTAGCTACTAACAAAAGATGGATTATTATTATTTTCCGAAATAAACGTTTTGATTGATTGATTGGTAATACCAAAATAATTTGTAAATCAAACATATTCTTAAAGACGAGTTATGAGAAAAATAAGTTTTCTATAGAAATTCCTCATATCTCGTCTTTATATCAGAGTCCTTTCAAAATATATATTTGCGAACCTAGATATTCTGTAATCCAATCGGAATAAATACACACTACCTTAGGAATATGTTTGAATTTCAAATTATTTTGGTATTACGTTTGTATGAACTCCGCATTAGCATGCGTATTTCGCCGGCCCCTTAATAATCCAGTCCTGGAAGGTTGTTAGTTTTACCAATAACCCTGTATAAGTCGTATCTTTATCTGTTTTACTGTGTAAATAATAAAATAACTAAACTCTTTAAAAACTGTATATAGCCGCAATTATATTTAGCCCGCGCCGCATGTCGCCACGCGTGGGTAAGCTATCGGTTACATACATTTAGTATAGGATTGATTACATTAGTCCCGCCCCGCGTGTCGCCACGCCACGCACTAAACAACGCAACATGCGAACAACGCGTCATACTGACGTCACGCAAATCCTGCATCACGCAAGCAGAGTTTACCGCGCAACTAGCATAGATACAACGGCCCGACATGAATCTTCGAGCGGAGGATCCTCTCTTTTCTATAGAGTATGAGTGAACTTTACACCCTGTTCCTCATACCTCTATAAAACCTAGTATGTAATATAACATTACAATATTTGCCATATTATTTTACAGGTACTCGTCTAATAGCGCTGTTCAAGGATTCGAACAAACGTGAATCTTACTATTCAGGTGTTGTAGCTGAAATACCAAATCCAGTCAATAATTATAGGTGAGTGCATATCTTGTATAGTTTTTTTATCTCACGAACCGACGCGTGCTTTACTTGTGGTTAACGAGTGTACAAACACGCTGTGAATGTGTGTGTAAACGGAGGAGCTTTCGGTACTGTCCGAGACAATGGCGAAGTCGGAAGTGTGTGTGCGTGTCTGTGAGGGGGGTGCGTGTATGTGTGTGTGTGTGCGCGTGTGTGTGTTGTATGCTGGTTCTTCTCGTCTATATAGGCTGATATATTTTTGTTTTATGTTAGTTTTTAATTTGTTCAAATGTGTTGCTTGCATTTACTGTGCCAAATAAGCGTTTTTACTTCTTTAAACATAGGCTTAGTTAACTGACTTTTACACTCTGCATATGGCCAGTAAGAGTCGCCGTGATGGCCCAGTGGTAACGGCCGCGACTTACGGGTTGTAGGTCTTAGGTTCGAACCCAAACAGGCGCTCTACTTTGTGTAAATTATTTCATCACCACTGCTCTCAAAACGGTGAAGGGAAATATCGTGAGGAAACCGGCATGTTTTCGGCACGCATCAACCCGCACTGGGCCCGCGTGGTAGATTACAGCCCACTCCCTCACGAAGAGAGGAGGCTTGTGTCCTAGCAGTGGGAATATTATATACTGATTATGTATGTACAGTATGAACACTTTGACAGTCGTTACAGGTAGTTAGAAGCCTGAAAGTCTGACAACCAGTCTTACTAAGGGGTTTCGTATTACCCAGAGGTTGGAGGTCAGATAGGCAGTCGCTCCATGTAAAATACTGGTACTCAGCTGCATCCAGTTAGACTGGAAGCCGACCCCAACAGTTGGGAAAAGGCTAGGCAGGTGGTAACGGCCGCGACTTACGAGTTGTAGGTCGTAGGTTCGAACCCAGACAGGCGCTTTACTTTGTGTAAATTATTTCATCACCACTGCTCTCAAAAACGGTGAAGGAAAACATCGTGAGGAAACCGGCATGTCCTAGAACCAAAAATTCGAAGACATGTGACATCTACCAATCCGCACTGGGCCCGCGTGGTGGATTACGGCCCACTCCCTCTCACCGAGAGGAGGCCTGTGTCCCAGCAGTGGGAACATTATAGGCTGATTATGGTTATGGTAGGCAGATGATGAGTATTAACACATAACTTCGTCGTTCCCCAGATACTTAGTATTCTTCGACGATGGCTACGCACAGTACGTCCAACACCAGTTCACCCGCCTAGTCTGCGAGAGTTCCCCTTTAGTATGGGAGGAAGTACATCCATTCTCGCGGGAATTCGTCCGCCAGTACCTAATGGAGTATCCAGAGAGACCCATGGTCAGGCTGCATGAGGGGCAGCATCTGAAGACTGAGTGGAACGGTGAGTTAATATGACATATCGTGCGTTATAAAGGGATTGTCACGCAGGTGACATAGACAATGATTTACAAAGCCGAAGCTTTTTTAAAAGTCTATGTTTGTTACCCTTTGACCGCCACACGTCAAAAACGTGCCCTCGGCGTCAAAGTGTAGCGGTATCTACACCGTCACATGCAAACAACGCGTCATACTGACGTTACGCAAATCCTGCATCGCGCAAGCAGAGTTTACCGCGCAACTACCATAGATACAACGGCCCGACATGAATCATCGAGCAGTTGCCCGCCAGACACAACACCCGTCTGGTCGGAGGATCCTCCCTTTTCTATGGAGGTTGAGTAAACTTTACACCCTGTTCCTCATACCTCTATGAAAGTCTGTCATGTAGTCGAACCGTGGCGTGCTGGGCACATTTTGGTTTGTCATATATACATGACTGTGGCGGTCAAAAGGTTAAGGTCGGTCAGTTGATCGTCTTAGGGGCGCAGTTGTAGGAGTTGGAATATACGCTTAGGGGCACTATGAGCAGCCAATAAAATAAAATAAATGTTTTTTTCAAGAATCTACCGATTTTATTGCAGTTTAAGGTTAACCTTGACCATAGAAACCATTTATGTTCTGAGAAGCATGGCCCTACGACGCACGGTTTCCGAGTTAGGAGCTTTCTATATTTTTTTTATAAAATGCTTTATATTTCTGAAATGGAAGATCGGATGAAAATCTTTTCTGGAAAGAAATTTTTGCTTTAGTCAAAAAACATGAGATGAAAAATAAAATCTAAAACATAAAAAATACGAATGTTGTAAGACACTTAGAAAAGTTACTATTTTGTAGCGTTTAGTTTTTTGTGCTGAGAGGTTTCTAACATCCGCTATTTTTTGGTAATGTCGTCATTTAAGTTCATTACTTTTCAAAAAACGAAAACTATCTTAAAAGTATTCTTCCATTCTTTCAGGAAAATGGTGGTCATCCCGAGTGACCCGCGTGGACGCGTCGCTCGCGCAAGTGATGTTCGTGGGCGACGGCCGGCGCGAGTGGATCTATCGCGGGTCCACGCGCCTCGCGCCGCTCTACCTCGAGCTGCGCGCGGCCGAGCGACACCGGCCCCGGCCCATGCCGCGCAGCAAGGCGCAGCCTAGGGTGAGTTTCACTGTCTTGACTAGCATGGACCACCGTGGCCAACTATGGCCCAGCATGGCCCATCGTGGCCCAGCATGGTCCATCTTGGCCCAGGAAGGGCCATCATGGCCCAGCATGGACCACTATGGCCCAGCACGGACCAGGGTTGGACCACACACACAAAATTTTCCCAATCAACATTGAACCTTAAATGCTTTAGCAATAAAGTTGAAAATCTATTAAAGAAATTTGACAGATTGTAGTAGCTTGATGTGCGGGCGTCTGTACCAATCTCTGACAAATAGATCAAATCGTGAGTAAGTAGCAGGTCTTACTTCATAAGCATTTAGGTTGGATAGTAACTCATCGTGTGAAGAGACAATGTCTTGAACTGGTCATGTCATGTTTCGGCCCGAGATAGACAAACAAGACAAGACAAAATATGTTTTCGCGCGCATTTAAGCCCTGCTGGTTCTATTTTTACCCGACCGCGTGAGCCCAAAAGGAGAGTATAGTTTATTTATGTTTTTTATGCTACCCGCATGCC
The DNA here is from genome assembly GCA_963082905.1 of Oligia fasciuncula. Lineage (NCBI taxonomy): Eukaryota > Metazoa > Arthropoda > Insecta > Lepidoptera > Noctuidae > Oligia > Oligia fasciuncula. The sequence continues at coordinate 4,488,646 of OY720414.1, read as the reverse complement.
TTAGGTAAAGCCCTAGACAGCATAGCTATTCACAACCGTTCGATACGCCTCCGTACCGAATCGAACATCAATCAATGTAGTAATTGAAAATGTGTCATTTTCGATTTGACAACCTGTCGAATCGTTGTAAATAGCTATTCAGGTCGCATCATCATCATCTACCTAGCCTTTTCCCAACTATGTTGGGGTCGGCTTCCAGTCTAACTGGATACAGCTGAATACCAGTATTTTACATGGAGCGACTGCCTATCTGACCTCCACAACCTGGGTTGTGGAGGTCAGATAGGCAGTCGCTACCGGGTAGTCGGTAGTAACTGGTTACTGGGTAATACGTTACCCCTTAGTAAGACTGGTTGTCAGACTTTCGGGCTTCGGACTACCCGTAACGACAGTCAAAGATCCACGAATGACAGCCGGGACCGACGGCTTAACGTGCTTTCCGAGGCACGGAGGGGTCACGGAATGTAAAGATGGTCACCCATCCACAGACCAACCGCGGCAAGCGTAGATCGACCTGTGCGGCTGTTATTATTAAGCCTGTCGACTGGTTGTAAATAGCTATACAGGTGTGGTATGTTTATCGACGTTTGAATGCTCTATGGTACCCGACTAAGGCGAAGCCCTGGCATCATTTTTCTATGTAACAAATTGAATGATAAAAGTTATCGTTTTGTTTATTTACAGTTCAATATGCCGTACGTAGAGTACACTCGGTCGGATGAGCAGGAGTCGAAAAAGCAAGTGGATGCGCAGGCGCAGCAACCGCAAGAACAGCAGCAGCAGCAGATACAAAATGAGGTAAGAAACGTTTGACTATTTACAACTTACTCCACCTGAAAGACAACAAAAATCGGCCACATGCGAGTCGGACTTCCACACGAAGGGTTCCGTGCCACAAGGCAAAAACGCCGAAAAAAACACGTTTGTTGTATGGGAGCCCCCTTAAATATTTATTTTATTCTGTTTTTAGTATTTGTTGTTATAGCGGCAACAGAAATACATCATCTGTGAAAATTTCAACTGTCTAGCTATCACGGTTCATGAGATACACAGCCTGATGACAGACGGACAGTGGAGTTTTAGTAATAGGGTCCCGTTTTTACACTTTCGGTACGGAACCCTCAAAAGGATCATTCGCATCTCTACCGTATTTCACTCCAGACACTGCCAGGGACTCCTAATGCACAGGCTACTTCTCTCATACAATATTACCATTACACAGGAGATACGTCGCCAACGTGCCGTCGCCAAGAAGTCTACCTCAGCACCTCCTCAAGTGCTCCCGCCATCACAGCAGGTTATGCCCTCAAGCTTGGATACTGTCACCAGCAGAGTTGTGGTAAGTGGAAAGAAGCATCTATGAGAAAGAAAGGAAGAAAATTTATTTGTTTGTGGCAAAAATGACGCATAAAAGAATAAAAACAAAAAAAAAAAAACAAGTTGGGGGAAAGAATGCATCACATCTACGCAAAACGGCCATCGCTCAGCATAATGCTAAGACCCTATACGAGACAGAGCCCCAGCGCTGGTTTTTTTGCGTTGACGTGATGACGTCAGCCAGTGCACCATACGATTAGACATAAATAAAAAACAACAATCAAAATAAGAACTAAAATAAATATAAATTACAAAAAGATGGTTTAAACATTTAACAGATTTTTTTTAACTGATTTCAAGTGGCTACACTAATTGCGGTCAATGACCCCATAAAAATCATCAATTTTTTTTTGTTTTATTATGTTTTGAAAAAGAACCGGTCGAAGTGGAAGTGCTTAGGGGAGGCCTATGTCCAGCAGTTGACGTCTTTCAACTGAAATGATGATGATTATGTTTTGATATTGATACCTATCACTTTGTAGTTTCGCTTGCTAATTTAATTTAACCCTGTATTTTATTGAGTAATGCGTAATGGCGGTACCACCGCCATCTTTGCCTGGGGTCTAACAAACAACAACAACAACTAACAACATAAACAACACAACAACAAACAACAACAACACACACACAACAACAACACAACACAACAACACACAACTAACAATATTATTATTGCTAACTTCATCTGCAAGGGATAGTAATGTTTTTAATTTTATTTAAGAAAGAAAGAAAGAATGAAAGAAAATAAGTTCATTTGCGGTAAACATGACTCAATAAAGAAAATAAACAAAAAAAATAAGTTCATTTGCGGTAAACATGACGCAATAAAGAAAATAAACAAAAAAAATAAGTTCATTTGCGGTAAACATGACGCAATAAAGAAAATAAACAAAAAAAATAAGTTTATTTGCGGTAAACATGACGCAATAAAGAAAATAAACAAAAAAATAAGTTCATTTGCGGTAAACATGACGCAATAAAGAAAATAAACAAAAAAAATAAATTCATTTGCGGTAAACATGACGCAATAAAGAAAATAAACAAAAAAAATAAGTTCATTTGCGGTAAACATGACGCAATAAAGAAAATAAACAAAAAAAATAAGTTCATTTGCGGTAAACATGACGCAATAAAGAAAATAAACAAAAAAGAAATAAGAAAGGGTTGGGGGAAACATGCGTCACATCCACGCAAAACGGCTATCGCTCAGCATTATGCTGCGACCCTATGCAAGACAGAGCCCCAGCGCTGGTTTTCAGCGACAGCCGGCGCCGACGTATTGACGTCGTATTTGTTTTACAATTTTTGTGTTTTTATTTCGCAGTACTACACACCAAAGAACGCGGTGAAACCATTGAAGATGGTGCCACACAGATGTGGTCAGAGATGCAAGAGAAGCGACGTACTCTCACTGAAAGAGTTGAGGACTTATAACCCTCTAGCTAAACCACTGCTCAGCGGATGGGAAAGGTGAGTTGTAAACATCACAATGTAGGCCATTGTCTGCCAACATAGCCCACAATGGTCCAACGTGTGAAGGGGCAATGGACCAGCATGGCCCACTGTTATCCAATGTGTGGCATAGGCCATTATGTATACTCATCATCATCTGCCTAGCCTTTTCCCAACTATGTTGGAGTCGGCTTCTAGTCTAACCGGATGCAGCTGAATACCAGTATTTTACATGAAGCGACTGCCTATCTGACCTCCACAACCCAGTTACTGGGTAATACGATACCCCTTGGTAAGGCTGGTTGTCGGACTTTCGGGCTTCTGACGACCCGTAACGACTGTCAAAGATCCACAAATGACAGCCGGGACCCACGGCTTAACGTGCTTTCCGAGGCACGGAGGGGTCACGGTATGTAAAGATGGTCACCCATCCACAGACCAACCGCGCCATTATGTGTACTATCAGCCTATTTACTATCTATGTTTCTTTTCAGTAATGCCCTACTAAGGGGTAAATAATAACAGCAGTGGGTCGATCGAGGGTTAAGCTACGCTTGCCGCAACTGGTTCGTGGATGGGTGACCATTCATTACATATCGAAACACCTCCGTGCCTCGGAAAGCACGTTAAGCCGGTGGCGGTGGTCCTGGCCTGGATTTCGTGTATCTTTGACAGTCGTTACGGGTAGTCAGAATCCCTAAGTCCGAGAACCAGTCTTACCAAGGGGTATAGTGTTGACTAATAACTACTATGGAGGTCGCTCAATGTAAAATACTGGCATTCAGCTGCATCCAGTTAGTCTGGAAACCGACCCATACATAGTTGGGAAAAGGTTAGGTAGATTTGACTACCTTTATTTTGTCAGAAACTGGAATCCCTCCAATTGTCAAGTTACTGAGTACGATTAAGGGCCTGTGCACACCACGTTTTTTAAACGCGCGTCGACGGCGCGCTTTTATCCTACAGAGCAGTGCCTGCCAGTATCTGACTATATGTATCGCTACAAACGCGCGTCGACGGCGCGCTTTTATCCTACAGAGCAGTGCCTGCCAGTATCTGACTATATGTATCGCTACAAACGCGCGTCGACGGCGCGCTTTTATCCTACAGAGCAGTGCCTGCCAGTATCTGACTATATGTATCGCTACAAACGCGCGTCGACGGCGCGCTTTTATCCTACAGAGCAGTGCCTGCCAGTATCTGACTATATGTATCGCTACAAACGCGCGTCGACGGCGCGCTTTTATCCTACAGAGCAGTGCCTGCCAGTATCTGACTATATGTATCGCTACAAACGCGCGTCGACGGCGCGCTTTTATCCTACAGAGCAGTGCCTGCCAGTATCTGACTATATGTATCGCTACAAACGCGCGTCGACGGCGCGCTTTTATCCTACAGAGCAGTGCCTGCCAGTATCTGACTATATGTATCGCTACAAACGCGCGTCGACGGCGCGCTTTTATCCTACAGAGCAGTGCCTGCCAGTATCTGACTATATGTATCGCTACAAACGCGCGTCGACGGCGCGCTTTTATCCTACAGAGCAGTGCCTGCCAGTATCTGACTATATGTATCGCTACAAACGCGCGTCGACGGCGCGCTTTTATCCTACAGAGCAGTGCCTGCCAGTATCTGACTATATGTATCGCTACAAACGCGCGTCGACGGCGCGCTTTTATCCTACAGAGCAGTGCCTGCCAGTATCTGACTATATGTATCGCTACAAACGCGCGTCGACGGCGCGCTTTTATCCTACAGAGCAGTGCCTGCCAGTATCTGACTATATGTATCGCTACAAACGCGCGTCGACGGCGCGCTTTTATCCTACAGAGCAGTGCCTGCCAGTATCTGACTATATGTATCGCTACAAACGCGCGTCGACGGCGCGTTTAAAAAACGTGGTGTGCACAGGTCCTAAAAGTTTATATAGCTGTGAAGTGGCGATGGGCCAACTTGGACCACTATGGACTATCGTGTTTAGGCCATGGTACATAATACTTGCCAGGATTTTCTATCCTGACTGCAACTAAATTAATATTAATTCTGTCTTTTTGTTTCAGACAAATTGTCCGCTTCAAGGGCCACAAGGAAGTGATGTACCGAGCGCCCTGTGGCCGTCGCCTACGCAACATGCGCGAGTTACATCACTACTTACGTACCATAGACAGTGACTTGCCTGTGGATCTGTTCGACTTCCACTATTCAACGCATTGTCTGGCGGAGTTCGTCCTCAACAAGTGTTTAGTTGGGAAAAAGGTATGTCAATTTATGTCATAACTAGCAGCGTCCCGCGGTTTCCCCCGCAAAAGTGTCGATCCCGTGGGAATATCGGGATAATTACCAATTATAGGCGGAATGTTTTTTCTCAATAAGAAGCGCACTTAGTTTCAATAGGCTTCCTAGGGACCTTTATGTCGACTTGTTCTGCACCAGTGTGGCGACCTTAAGACGGCTTTTGGCACAATCTTTTTTCATGGATAGTTAACTTATCTTTATCTTATCTTATCTACAAATTATTAATTACTATTCTCTTAATAATTATATTAATTTGTATGTATTTTCTTTTTTATCGACTATTTCTTTAACTATATGTGGACGCTTGTTATTAGCGATTTTTCTTAAATATTATATTCTTTATTTCATTTTTTTGTTAGTCTGTAAGCCTTCTTTAAAATAAAATAAATAAATAAATAATAATAAAAAGCAGCCTATATGTTAATCCAGGGTGTCAGCTACCTCCATACCAAATTTTAGCAAAATTGGTCCAGCCGTTTGAGCGTGAAGAAGTATCAAACATATAAACACACCCCCACACACACACACACATACTCACAACCTTTCGCCTTTATAATATAAGTGTGATTATTGTAATGGACTATGACCTACCCACTAAAGGCCATACCATTTTTACCATTCTAAGGCACAGCTTATACCAACTCTCATTTAATCTTTCTCAGGACCTCTCCCACGGCAAAGAGAACGTCCCGGTACCCTGCGTGAACTACTACGACGACTCCTTACCGGAGTTCTGTTCGTACAACACCGAGCGCACTCCCACCGCCGGCGTGCCGCTCAACCTGGAGCCCGAGTTCCTGTGCGGCTGCGACTGTACCGACGACTGTCAGGTGAGATATAGAAAAAAAAAATTATTTAGATAATGGCCCATGATGGGCCACTATGGCCCAATGTGTGAAGGGTGAATGGACCACTATAGACCACTGTGGCCCAACAATGGGCCAACATGGACAACTATAGCACAAAGTGTAAGTGCAGTGGGTCATCATAGACCACTATGGATCAACGTTTGAAGTGACAATGAATGATTGTTTATTTAGCCTTTTTCCAACTACGTTAGGGTCGGCTTCCAGTCTAACCGGATGCATCTGAATACCAGTCTTTTACCTGGAGCGACTGCCTATCTGACCTCCACAACCCAGTTACTGGGTAATACGATACCCTTTGGTAAGACTGGTTGTCAGACTTTCGGGCTTCTGACGACCCGTAACGACTGTCAAAGATCCACGAATGACAGCCGGGACCAACGGCTTAACGTGCTTTCCGAGGCACGGAGGGGTCTTGGTATGCGAAGATTGTTGGCTTCGTGTGGGATAGTTGGTTTCTTTCTAAGTATTTACCATAACCATAACCATAATCAGCCTATAATGTTCCCACTGCTGGGACACAGGCCTCCTCTCGGTGAGAGGGAGTGGGCCGTAATCCACCACGCGGGCCCAGTGCGGATTGGTAGATGTCACATGTCTTCGAATTTTTGGTTCTAGGACATGCCGGTTTCCTCACGATGTTTTCCTTCACCGTTTTGAGAGCAGTGGTGATGAAATAATTTACACAAAGTAAAGCGCCTGTCTGGGTTCGAACCTACGACCTACAACTCGTAAGTCGCGGCCGTTACCACTTGGCCACCACTGTATTTACTGAAATATATTTGTTTCAGGATAAATCAAAATGCGCTTGTTGGAGAATGACGCTAGAGGGCGCTCGCACCATCGGCCTCCGGGGGCCTAACCTGGGCTATGTGTACAAGCGTCTGCCTGAACCGTTACCTTCTGGAATATACGAGTGTAATTCTAGGTAAGAAAGAAAAGAAAGAAAACACGTTTATTTGTGGTACATATGACGCAATATGTCCTCTCAATCTGTGGTTCTTTCCTCAAAAGACCACCTCAGACATCGATCTACATGGTCTTCATATAACCGGACCAAGATTATGTCTGGACTTTAAAAGAGACTGTGACCTCTGAGTTTGTTTCGGCCTTTCTTCTCAGAGTAGTCAGATAGGAAACGCCGACTTCATCTAGTTTAAAAAAAAAAACATGATTGACGTGTAAAAGTGTTTGTACAAACCTACTTTCAAAAAATAAAATCATTTCATCATTTCAAATCATTTCATTTCAATAAAGAACTTATACAAAAAATAACAATAAGAAAGGGTTGGGGGAAACATGCGTCACATCCACGCAAAACGGCTATCGCTCAGCATTATGCTGCGACCCTATGCAAGACAGAGCCTCAGCGCTGGTTTTCAGCGACAGCCGGCGACTATATAAGTAATAAGACTAGCTCAGTGTAGGACACCTGGCCCTCCGTCGACGAGGAAGCGATAAGCTTCCAACGCTACTAAATTTACTTTGCCTTGAGTAAAGATGGTCAACCATCCACGAACCGACCGCGGCAAGCGTAGCTTAACTTGATTGAACGACCCATGCGGGTGATATGACAACCACGAGGCTCTTTGTGACTTTATGGTTTACTAGCTGCGCCTCGCGTTTTCACTCGCATAAGTGTCGATCCCGTGGGAATGTCCGGATAAAAAGTAGCCTATATGTTAATCTAGGGTGTCAGCTACCTCCATACAAAATTTCATCAAAATTAGTCTAGCCGTTTGAGCGTGAAGAGGTAACAGACAGACACACTTTCGCATTTATAATATTAGATGGATTAATTAAATTATTTGTCCACAGGTGTAAATGCAAGCACACATGTCTGAACCGCGTGGCGCAGCATCCACTGCAATTAAAATTACAGGTGAGTCTCGATTTGATGAAAAGGATGCATATTTTTTTGCTGCTTTTTTTTTCTCGTGTATTATTCACGAATCTTAGGCATTTACAACGTTATTTTTAGTATATGCGAAACCTGAATATAGTTTGTTCAGAATAAGTAACTGAATCGATTCCAATCATTTTTACCCCACGTTATATTTTGTCCCAAAAATATTTAAAAAAGGTTAAAAGTTGGACACCGAGCGACACTAAGTAGGTTATCCAATCTCCGCGCCGAACGGTTAGGTACCTAGTAGACATGTGCGCCGATGGTCATTTGACCGGCGGCGGCGTCTAGCGTTTAAATTGTCGGCGGCGGCGGCGTCATCGGCGTAATCGGCGTGGATGGTCAAAATAAGTAGAATAGAAGACTTCTCAATCCACATTAAACTTTTTATTTATTTATTATAATCTGGGGGCACGGGAGTGCCCGCGCCAAGACGAGCCAAGCGAAGCGCAAGAGCACTACCTACCTTTTCTCGAAGCACTTTGTCGTATTTTTGAACCTTCATAACTTGGGTTTGGATTATACCAGATAAATAAAATTTTCGGGATATGATGTCAGTGGTTGACTTATTAAACCTATAAAGTTTCAATTGCATAGCTCTTAAACTTTAGATTTTATTGATATGTGACATGGTCATTTTCAAGAACTGGGTCGGGCACATACTTGTAGTACGGTACCTCAGAATCCACAAGTTTATATTTCAAAGCAAGTTGCTGATGAATAATCCTAGCTACTTGGTTATGCCTGTGCAAGTACTCGCCGTTAGCTAGACGAGAACAACCAGAGATAATATGTCTGATAGACTCACCCGGACGGTGGCATGCCCGACACACGTCAACCGTCCCGTCCTTCATAATATGTCTCCGGTAGTTATTCGTTAAGATAACTTCGTCCATAATTGCACAGACAAAACCTTCAGTTTCCCCGAAAAGGTCACCAAAACGTAGCCAGGATACGGACGCTAAGAAGTCTACACCGGGCTCATGAAGAGCCCGATAGAAGCGCCCGTGAAGCTTCTTGCTTTGCCATACCTTCTTGCGGTCATCAGTAGAAAGTACTACAGGTTTGCGCCAGTTCTCTTTAGCCATTGAGAGCGGGGTGATTGTCCCTTGTCCACTGCGACCACATCACGGTGCATACCCACTTCGGCTTTTAAAAAATATTCCCTGAGACTGCACACCTCGCGGCTGTGGAGGGTCTTCGCATTTAAAAAGCCTCGCCCCCCGCACTTCCGCGGGATATATGCGGAGTATGCCGAAAGAGTACATTAAAACCGGCATGACCCAACCATTGAAGGCGCGCACCTTATTTCCGCCCGAAAGAAGACTATTTAATACCTTCTTCAGGCGACAAAAGAAGCGCTCCTTCAACGATTGCTTCATGTCAGCATCGTTGATGCCTAACGCTTCCGACATACCCAAATACTTATAGCTTTCGGATGAGGAGAGGGATCTGAGGCTTATGGAATCGGAGAGTTGAATTCCCTCGGATTCCATAATCTCCCCTCGCTTTACATGCATGACTGCACATTTGTCCACACCAAATTCCATCCTGATGGCGCTACTGAAAGTTTCAGTTACCTTCAGTACCTCCATCAGACGCAATTTTTTGGGGGCAAAGAGTTTTAAATCATCCATGTAAAGGAGGTGAGATATGACCTGACCACCTCTCTTCAACCGATAGCCTAGACCTGAATCCTCCAGTAGTGTACTTAGAGGATTCAGGGCTAAGCAAAACCAAAGTGGACTCAAACTGTCGCCCTGAAATATTCCGCGTTTAATCCATACAGGCTCATCATTCCCCGGGATCTGTCGACATCCTGGATAACGAAGGACCGTCTTCCATTGCCTCATACACGACTCAAGGAAGGTGCGTAGAGTTGCATCTATCTTGTACAACTCCAGCACCCTCATGAGCCATGAATGTGGCACCGAGTCGTAGGCCTTCTTGTAATCTATCCAACATGTCGACAGATCCTTGCGAGATCGACGAACCTGTTGGCTAATGGCCATGTCTATGAGGAGTAGCTCCTTAGTACCGCGGGACCCATTCCTACATCCATTTTGAGAGGCAGACATAATCGAGTTACTCTCAATGTGTGTATTAATTTTCGCTCTCAAAATGGATGTAAGAAGTTTATAAACCGTCGACAAACACGTGATCGGTCTATAATTCTTGGGTTCCGCGGGACTACCTGATTTATGGAGCAGGTGGGTAACGCCTGTTGTTAGAAACTGTGGTAACGACCCAGACTCTAAGGATGACTGGAACTGATTATTATTTTCAAAAATGTTATTAAATCGCCCAAAATACTACTTTTGTTAAATAATGTGCGTTATATAATCTAGAATATTATTTGGATTTTGACGCCGATTACGCCGATGAAAAATCCGGCGGCGTCGGCGTGGCTAAAATGACCGGCGGCGTGCGCCACGCCGATCGGCGCACATGTCTAGTACCTGGGTATTATTATCAATGAGCGCAAGACGGCGCGGCGCGGGTGAGTATGTTTTTGTACGGATAAACAGGTAACTTAACAAGCTTTTATAACTTTGTGATTTTTCATGATACAGTTTTGAAATTTTGTACATAGATTCTGTACATAAAAAAACTAGACACGTGTTTCGGGTTTCGCATATACTAAAAATAATGTTGTATAGTGTGTTTAGATAATCATTTATTTGCTCAAACATGCGTACCGATTTAACAATGGATCTCTATTTATTCTTCAACTAGAATAATTTTATTTAAAAGTCAATGCTAATGTCTCAGATGGATTGTAGAATCCGCTGTTTTACAAAACCGCTAGTTGTTTTACAAAACAGCTCCGTTATGTAAAACAACTGAACAACGTTCCGCTGGATTGTCATTGCGCTACGTTTTACAAAACTGCTACCGACGTTTATACGTAATGCAGAATGGCTTAATTGTAGTCACAATGAGCGTCTTTCATAAAAGTCTGATAACTTTTAATTAATATTGTTCTTAAAATCACTGTTTTCACTTGAGTCAAGGTAATTTTTACTCGTATTACGCGTTTTGTTTATTTCTCTTTCGCCATTATTGTTGTTACGACACACAGAGCCACGAGCGACAAAAATTAGAACTAAAATCTGCAATGTGACGTTTCATTTCACGTTGTTTTACAAAACCGCTAATCGTTGACCCGCTGCTTAGATAAATGCAAAACGTTTATGCAATTCGGCGTGTTCAAGTTCAGTAATTATGGAAAACCGCTGAACGTTGTTCAGTTGTTTTGTAAAACAGCTGGCGGTTTTGTAAAACAGCGGATTCTACAAGCCAACTGCGACACTAACATTAACAAAAAATTACTGACGGAATTTGGGCGAGACTTTTACTCAAAGGACTGGACAACGATGAACTTTACAAAAAAAAATATTTACTCTTCGTAATAATTACTTAAGAAAAACTGGCCAAGTGCGAGCCGCACTCGCACACGAAGGGTTCCGTACCACAAGGCAAAAACGCCGAAAAAAACACGTTTGTTGTATGAGAGCCCCCCTTAAATATTTATTTTATTCTGTTTTTAGTATTTGTTGTTATAGCGCCAACAGAAATACATCATCTGTGAAAATTTCAACTGTCTAGCTGTCGCGGTTCTTGACATACAGCCTGGTGACAGACAGGCGGACGGACAGAGCGAAGTCTTAGTAATAGGGTCCCGTTTTTACCCTTTGGGTACGGAACCCTAAAAAGTTAACAATAGGATTAAATAAAATTTATATTACAGGTGTTCAAAACTCCAAACCGTGGTTGGGGCATCCGGGCACTGAACGATGTGCCAAAGGGCTCGTTCCTATGTGTGTACGCTGGTAACCTACTGACTGACGCTACAGCTAACTTGGTAAGATATACATACACATAATATGGTTTTAAATTAATTTATTTCAGTCTCGATGCATTACTGAGTCCCGGGAAGAAGAAAAGAAACTCGATGTGGTCTCGAAATTCCCGGGGTAAATCAGACTTTTGAGACTATTTGAAAACTAGGTTACTTATGCCGTCCACAATACTTCCTATCCTCCAATCGGCATTGATCATTCCGATTGGGCGTGTCTGCCGATCGTCAGTTCAATTTGGTCAAGATTTGTCACCGGTGACGCCATGGCTTCAACTGAACGTCGCTGCCGATTGGACAGTTTACACTGATCGTGTGTGGTGTATATCGACGAACTGCAGATTGGATCAAGCCTGCAGCGTCATGCCGATTGGACGATAGGAAGTATCGTGGATGGCCGGCATTACTTACAGCCTATGCAATTAGGCAGTCCAAACAAGATATTTTAATGAAGTACTTTATTAAATAAACGCAAATTAAAATTTTAAAAATTATTTGTTGAAGTTTTTTTTCATTTTTGTAGTGGTCTCGTAAGAAACAAATGGCGTTTAACATTTCAGACAGAGAGGACCTAATTTTATTACAAAAGTAACCCGCGTCTCGAGTCCCAAAAGTCTCGTTATTCCCGTGACCGAGAATGTTAGTCTCCGAGTCTCGAAAATACCAATAAATCGTCGAGACTTTCGAAATTTTCGAAACCGAGATTCCCGGGATGAAAGCCTTAATGCAAAGTTATCAAATGTCTCGCTGGCGGTGGCGCGTGTGTTGGATCATTAAGTTCCCTTCAAAATGGTTGAGCTGGATGGTGCTGATCTATACGTCATGTTCGTGAACGGGCGTTGTCACTCTGTAGGGACTGGTCATCTCTGAATTTTTTGTCTTGTTAATAAAACACACATTTTTATATAAAAACACGTTATTTCCAACATTCAAACATCCAAAATTGGGGTTGGCTTCCAGTCTAACCGGATGCAGCTGAATATCAGTATTTTACATGAAGCGACTGCCTGTCTGACCTCCACAACCCAGTTACTGGGTAATACGATACTCCTTGGTAAGACTGGTTGCCAGACTTTCGAGTTTCTGACTACCCGTAACGACAGTCAAAGATCCACGAGTGACAGCCGGGACCAACGGCTTAACGTGCTTTCCGAGGCACGGAGGGGTCTCGGTATGTAAAGATGGTCACCCATCCACGGACCAACCGCGGCAAGCGTAGCTTAGCCTCATCAATCGACCCGTGCGGCTGTCTTATATCTACCCACTAGCAGCGCCCCGCGGTTTCACCCGCATAAGTGTCTCTCCCGTTGGAATATCGGGATAAAAACTATCCTATGTCCTTCCCTGAGATGCAATCTATCTCTCTGCCAAATTTTATCGAAATCCGTTCAGTGGTTTAGGCGTGAAAAGGTAACATACAGACAGACAAAGTTACTTTCGAATTTATAATATTAGTATGGATTTGGATTGTTTTTTTTTTTTTTGCAGGACGGTTTGAACGAGGGCGACGAATATTTAGCAGAATTAGATTACATAGAAGTTGTGGAACAGATGAAAGAGGGTTATGAAGAGGACATTCCGGAAGCCGACAAGAAATTAGACAAGGTATGTCAATACGTGTAATATAACACCTGTAATCAATGAAGAGGTAGGCAAAATAGCTTCGGATGTAATTTTCCGTAAGGTGCCATTCAAGTTTTTTTTTTTGGGTGTGGCAAATCATCAAATGACCTCTCCCGCTTTGGGTGGAGCGGAAGGGAGTGTCACACTTGACTATAACCCACCCGTGCGTCCCGTCCTTAGCCCTTTATGTTCCGGGGTAGCGGTAACCCTTACGGACAATCCCGCTGCCCCGGCAGGGCCATTCAAGTATTACGTAAGCACTACAGGGGGGCGGGTTCGGGGGGGGGGTCTTAGCTTTGCTTATTTTTAATGACATGGGGGGTCTGCATGGTGATTACGTCAGCAGTATTAATTTTTTACTTTTTCGGATATTCTACAAAATTTAGTTTTGGTTTGAACACATTATGGCAACCCTACTTGTTTATGCTTGAAAACGAAACGCATATAACTGCTGCTCATGAATCAATAAAGAAAAATGCATATACCAATGTTTACGTAAGCATGGGAAGTGGGGGGGAGAGCTTTGCTTACTTTTGCTGACGAAAGGGAGGGGGGGGGGTTTGGGGTAATCATTTCAAAAAATCTGCTTATGTAATACTTGAACGGCTAATTTTTTGGCAGCAATATGATCATCGCTCATAATATGTTCAACGCTTAGGAGCAATTGTGGTTCAGCGGTAACGACCTCAACTTAGGAGTTGTAAGTCGTAGGTTCGAACCCAGACAGGAGCTTTACTTTAGGTATTTAATTTAATCACCACTGCTCTCAAAAACGTTGAAGGAAAACATCGTGAGGAAACCGGCATGTCCAAAACCCAAAAATTTGAAATCATGTCACATCTACCAACCCGCACTGGGCCCGCGTGGTAGATTACAGCGGTGTGGTATGTTCAACGCCTGAATGATCTCATTTCATCATCTGCCTAGCCTTTTCCCAACTATGTTAGGGTCAGCTTCCAGTCTAACCGGATGCAGCTGAATACCAGTATTTTACATGGAGCGACTGCCTATCTGACCTCTACATCCCAGTTACTGGGTAATACGATACCCCTTGGTAAGACTGGTTGTCAGACTTAATGATCTCATTTGTCCTACAGAAAGAAGGTAAAGATGGCGATGACAGTGACGAGGATGACCCGTCATCCTCCGAGGAAGAGGAGACGGCCGATAAGACTGACAAGGAAGATGATGACTTCAGACCGGGATACATTGGACTTGGCGTTACGGAGTTCAGGTAAGTCACAATCAATCTGACTAGCCTTTTCCCAACTGTGTTGGGTTCGGCTTTCAGTGCTTGGCCAGACAGCAAACGCGGGCGGGGGCGGGCGCGGCGTACTCAAACAAAAGAACTTCATTTGAGTGTCCATAGTGGGCACGCGGGCGCGGGGAGCGGCGCGGGCAACTAAAGCAAAAGCTCGTTCATACAAGTGGCCGCAGTGGGTGCGCGGCCGGCCCGCGCGGGACCGGGATTCTCAAACTAGTTCGAGTTTTTTTCTAGTAAAAACAAGTCTTCTTCATCCATATTATATTCTGACAAACACTGGAAACGACAACACTCCGAACGAAGCCGCGCTCGACTGCGGACAGGTAGCTCGCGCGCTTTCCCGCACCCGCGCCGCGCCACGCCTCTCGCTGCCAGTCTGGCCAAGCACTAAGTCTAAGCCCACGTTCGCACGGACGTAATAATATCGCGGCGGGATTTCATCGTGCACTGGATTCTCAACTCTCAGTGTTGAGTCGAGCATTGAGAATTCAACGGAGCTGATTCTAATTCAAACTAAGCAGTTGCATTGCTGGTTCTAATGGTTATAATTCTGTAATGTCCTATTTGTTACGGTCGCGAATCATATTTTAATCAACGTACAACCCGACACTGACTTTCGTTGGTTACCTTTGCGTACTCTCCTTAAAGGGGGAAAAACATACCGTTTAGGAGCCGTTCAAGTATTACGTAAGCAGATTTTTGCAATTATTAACCCCCCCCCCCCCCCGGTCGTCAGCAAAACCCCCGCCCATGTTTACAGAAACATTGGTACATGCATTTTTCAATGCGTTCTGGTTCCTTTATTGATTCATGAGCAGCAATTATATGCGTTTCCGTTTTCAAGCATAGACAAGTAGGGTTGCTATGTGTTCAAACCAAAATTGACTAAATTTTGTAGAAAATCCGAAAAAGTAAAAAAAAAATGCTGCTGATCACCATCCATGGTCGCTCACAATGGGCCTTATAAGAAGGCTAAAAGTAACCCAAAGGGCAATGGAGAGGGCTATGCTTGGAGTTTCCCTCCGTGATCGAATCAAGAATGAGGAGATCCACAGGAGAACCAACGTAACCGACATAGCCCGAAGAATTGCCAAACTTAAGTGGCAGTGGGCAAGTCACATTGCTCACAGAACAGATGGCCGATGGAGCCAAAAGGTTCTGGAGTGGCGACCGCGTACCTGGAAGACGTAGCGTTGGAAGGCCCACAAGGTGGTCCGACGACCTTGTGAAGGCCGCAGGAACCCTTTGGATGCGAGAAGCACAGAACCGGTCATAGTGGTGGTGCTTGGGGGAGGCCTAAGTCCAGCAGTGGACGTCTTTCGGCTGAAATGATGATGATGATGAATTACCATTCAGACTCCCCCATCCTCCATGTCATCTAAAATAAGCAAAGCGAAGACCCCCCGCCCCCCTGTAGTTCTTACGTAATTCTTGAAGGGCACCTTACCTAATGAAAATATTTTAAGCCATAATATAATCTTTTGCAGCAAACGCCTCCGTAAACGCGAGAAATCGAAGAAAGATAAGGAAAATGCGGCGGTTGATGAGAAAGAAAAGGACAAAGATACGACTAAAGACTCGAATGCTGAAGAGGATTGTATTACTATTAGTGATGATGAAGAAGGTATTTTAGAATTCTATTATTATCTTACAATTTAACTCTAAAATATACATATTATATAGTATATACAAGTATATAAAAAAAGAAGGGAAAAGAAAAAGAGAGGAGCTCATTGGGCATCAAAAAATTCGTCCGCATCGCTGTCAATGGCATAAGTGCCCAAAAGGCTGGCAGCATTACCACGTTGGATGGCAATGCTTATTCTTTGGGCTAAAAATAGGCGCCCTCATGGCACGTGAAGAGTCAACCAACCGCTTGGCGATGTCCCGATATATTTGATCAGCACTCGGACCCCAAGGCCCTAGTGTTTCAACCCCAAACGGCTCAAACATATAGCTCCCAATAAGGTTGTTATATTTGCGCCGTTTGAGGTTTTCTGCTCCTGCAGCAGCCGCCCCAGCACAGCCCACCGTGCTAGGAAGATGGGATGGCGCGAGGGTGTCGACACAGGTAGCATCCCACACCAAAGGCCTACCCAACTTCCAAGGCATTATGGTCATTCCATCTGGCCTCTTCCCATCGTCGCGTGCCAAGCCATTGGGTTCTAAAACAGCTGGCACCCCGGCGGTGACAAGAGCCCGACGGTTGATGTCGTTGATTTTGCTCTATTCATTATATTCTATACTAGCTTCTGCTCGCGACTTCGTCCGCGTGAAAGGGGTTTGCAGATCCGTGGCATACCTACCTGACCGCGATTTTGTTGTTTTTTTTTTTTCAAAATGGCGGCCATGCCTGAAACATAAATAAAAAAACTGGCCAAGTGCGAGTCGGACTCGCACACGAAGGGTTCCGTACCACACACGTTTGTTGTACCGGGAGCCCCTCTTAAATATTTATTTTATTCTGTTTTTAGTATTTGTTGTTATAGCGGCAACAGAAATATATCATCTGTGAAAATTTCAACTGTCTAGCTTTCACGGTTCATGAGATACAGCCTGGTTACAGATGGACAGTGTAGCCTTAGTAATAGGGTCCCGTTTTTACCCTTTGGGTACGGAACCCTAAAAATTAACCTGACTAACTTTAAGAGGTGCATTAGACCATTGAACTGAACAACTTTCAGTATGGGACCAACACTGAAATCACGAATCGGATCAGTATGAGTATCGGGTCTGATCCGATTCCGAAAATTCTTTCACAAATGTGAAGCTACAGTATTGCTGAGTGTCCTAGGATATATTCTAGGTTAACACATGATTTTTCACGCGGGTAGAAGTTATGTGTAGTTCGTTTTTTAATCCCAGATACTATTCTGACATTTAAGTCTTTTATGTTTTCGTTTTTAGGGTTCCGTTGCCAATTGGCAAAAAACGGAACCCTTATGGATTCGTCATGTCTGTCTGTCTGTCCGTCCGTATGTCACAGCCACTTTTTTCCGAAACTATAAGAACTACACTGTTGAAACTTGGTAAGTAGATGTATTCTGTGAACCGCATTAAGATTTTCACAAAAAAAAATAGAAAAAAACAATAAATTATGGCGGTTCCCCATACTTAGAACTGAAACTCAAAAATTCTTTTCTCATCAAACCCATACCTGTGGGGTATCTATGGATAGGTCTTCAAAAATGATATTGACGTTTCTCATATATTTTTTTTCTAAACTGAATAGTTTGCGCGAGAGACACTTCCAAAGTGGTAAAATGTGTGTCCCGCCCCCTGTAACTTCTAAAATAAGAGAATGATAAAACTAAAAAAAATATATGATGTACATTATCATGTAAACTTCCACCGAAAATTGGTTTGAATGAGATCTAGTAAGTAGCTCGCCGGTGAAAATTTAAAAACATGATGGTCCGGAACCCTCGGTGCGCGAGTCCGACTCGCTCTTGCCCGGTTTTTTTAGTATAGAATTTTGACATTACACCTGTCAAATTAGTATCTTTTAAAAAACGAAACTAAATTGAAAGCCGCCCTGGGCCCGCGTGGTGGATGACGGCCCACTCCCTCTCACAGAGAGGAGGCCTGTGTAATATGTCCCAGCAGTGGGAACATAATAATCTGATCTAATCTGTGTTTATGCTTATTTCTTTATTCAACAGTACGAGAACCTTCAAGATTCATGGCGCAAGCGAACATGGGAGCTAGCGAATATATTTCTAAATACAAGTAAGCGATTTTCTTGAACTTTATAGTCATCAACAGTCTTCTTGTGTCATGCTCACTTAAATGTCTCACCGATGGTGGCGCGTGTGTTGGATCATTCGGTTCCCTACAAAATGGTTGAGCTGGATGGTGCTGATCCACGCGTCATGTTCGTGAACGGGCGCCGTCGGTTGAGACTGGTCATCTCTTAACTGCCAAGGCTTATTTTTAATCTTATGTCTTGAATTGTTTCTTCATTTCTGTCTTTTTTACATTGTTCTCACATATAGAAGCAACAAGAATAATGTACCCAGGATTTTGTAATATCTTGATTTAAAAGAGTGTCCATGGAGTTTCTTGCCCGTTCTTCTCCATAGAGATCTACGCTTTGGAATGGGCAACTAGCTTCAACTTTCTGACTAACTGACAGACTATTTAATTTTGACAATTCAAAAGTGCCTGTACAAGGTTTAATTGAAATAAATGATTTGAGTTTGAGTTTGAGTTTCTTCATGTCGTGGCAGCGGCTGACACTACTCCATACAAGTTTAGACGTAATTAAAAACTTGCCTACTAAAATAACGTCAATTGACGTCAGTCGCTGATTAATTTGACAGGACTAAACTGAAATTTATCTTTTGTCCTTTTCTTAATGAAATAGAAAGAAAAAGATGCATTGAACTTAAATTTAGTTTAGTTTGTGAACAACAGGGGGTCTACTCCGAAGCGGTTATCCAGTGTATCGGCCGAATGTTCGGTCATTTTCGACTACCATTAATTTCCTATATTGACTATAGGTCCCGACCAAACTGTGCCAATCCGAACCTTTTTAGAACCCTTAACCCTTTTTTTACCTTTTTTTTTAAAATTCGTAGTAGGACAACAATATTCGAATCGGAAAATGACCGAACATTCAGCCGATACAGTGGTTAACCGCTTCGGAGTAGACCCCCAGAACACCAATATCTAAGAACCTGAATTTTAGTTTATTTGTTATGTTTGTTTTCAGGTCTGTGCGCACGTTGTTCGGTAAGGACGAGGCGTGCTATATCATGGACGCTAAGGTTCAAGGCAACATTGGCAGATATCTCAATGTAAGTATAAACTACTCTACGCTATTGTTTTTTTTTTTGGGTGGGAAATCATCAAATGACCCCTCCCACTTTGGGCTTAGCGGATGGGAGTGTCAGACTCTTACTGACTAAAACCCACCCGTGTTCCTTCACTTGCCTGTGCCAGGGGCCACGGTATCTCTTTCGAACAACCCGCGACCCTGGCAGGCTTCGGCCCTAAGGGGCCCCTCCTCGATGCTGACATCGCCTTGAGGCGCGCGTGGAACACACCGCGCCCCCGCCCCGCGCCTGCCCCTTACCGGGCGGCGAGCTGCCCATTGCTCGGCGCCCGCAAGCCCGCCCTACGGTGGCCGGGAATCGGCTATTGACTCCCGACGCCCGGGAAACTACCCTTACGATACCCAAACTGGGCTAAAATTCGCCGTATGTAATGTTATAAAACGTTGGAACGAGATAGCATATATTGTGTGCTCCCTTATACCTTTTTTTGTTAGCCTGCAATGACTTAAACTCCTGGGCCTTATGACCAGAATTAATGAAGAGCAGTGTTCTTAACGATAACTTTAAAAACTTCTTCGTTTTCTCATAGTTTTTGAAAGACGTTTTGTTTGCTAAATTGGACAAGTAATAAAAACTGGCCAAGTGCGAGTCAGACTCGCACACGAAGGGTACCACAAGGCACAAAACACCAAAAAAAAACACGTTTGTTGTATGGGAGCCCCCCCTTAAATATTTGTGTATTTGTTGTTATAGCGACAACAGAAATACATAATTTGTGAAAATTTCAACTGTCTAGCTGTCGCGGTTTTTGAGATACAGCCTGATGACAGACAGACGGACAGACAGCGAAGTCTTAGTAATAGGATTCCGTTTTTACCCTTTTACTTTAATTTATTTATTTTCTCTTCTAGCACTCCTGCTGCCCGAATGTCTTCGTGCAGAACGTGTTCGTGGACACCCACGACCCTCGCTTCCCCTGGGTAGCCTTTTTCGCGCTCTCACACATCAAAGCAGGCACCGAGCTCACCTGGAACTACAACTATGACGTGGGTTCAGTTCCCGGGAAGATACTTTACTGTTATTGTGGAGCTCCTAACTGCAGGGGAAGACTGCTGTAATTTCGTGAAATGAGGGTAATCTGCATTCGCGATTTATTAGCCAAAAATGTAAACAAATATGAGTTTATGGAAAAATAACGTTTTAATCCTACACAATAAAGTCCAGTTTACGCTACAACTTCAAACATTTTTAGAACTTCTTCAATAGTGCTAGTCACTCTGAATTCAACTTGATTACCATTAGAATAAAGTTGATATTTGTTTAACTTAAAATAATATTAATTTGAAATATACGTTTGAATAGACTTTAGCTATGTATTTCATACAATGTATTATTATACAATTAGGATCCATTTGAGTAAGGATATGTGTCAAAATAAGTTCGGATACTTGAAGATGTACAGTTGTACAGTCACGAGCATAAGTATGTATACACTTGGCTTTATTCAAAGACGATTTTCTCCTTTAGTTTTGAATGAAATTTTATGTTATTACGAACAAAGTATTTTCGAACCCATAGGTTTGTGTAAAGTGTCGTATTTCAGCGTTGCATTCGTTATTTCACGAAAAAATCGCAATTGAAAGTTGCCAAGTGTTCACATATTAGTGCTCGTGACTGTACACACATACCTACGCACTGCTACGATGCTTACATACTCATTTCGCTTCGTTTATTACGTTCGTACATTTGAAGGCCATTTTCCGTAATAAAATTTTTTCAAAATCTAGTCGCAATCTCAACTCAGCGACAACCAATGTCAAAAATGTAGGGAAATTAGTGGTATTTTTGACAGATTGAGTCTGAGATCAGACTGTGAACGTTCTTAAAATTACGAAAATTTCACCTCCTGGTCACACACGTTGCGAGTACTACGCACGTGACCTTGCAATGCGACGAATATGACGTCACATTGGAAACTATGGAAAGCGTCACAAAACTCATTTATATGATGTAAAGACATTGCTACAAGTATTTAAATCATTAGATGCACCCAAGAAGCTTACAGGTTAAAGTGGACAACACTCTAAATACCTAAGTGAAGACTACTTTGGTCGGACCTCTCTTTCTGAATACGTACATACATATGACAAAGAAAACACATATCACTGTCTCGTTCTTATGTGTGCGTTTAGAAAGAGAGTGTCCGACCACAGTCGTCTTCACTCAGGTATTTAGAGTGTTGCCTCCACATTTATCTATAAGCTTCTTGGATGCACACAACCGCGTCAAAATATGGTCACGTT
This sequence comes from Oligia fasciuncula, assembly GCA_963082905.1. Lineage (NCBI taxonomy): Eukaryota > Metazoa > Arthropoda > Insecta > Lepidoptera > Noctuidae > Oligia > Oligia fasciuncula. Next base: position 4,466,923 of record OY720414.1, on the reverse strand, counting down.
TCTTTTCCGTTGACATTTGAATAGTATTGTCTCGCTCACTCATAATGAAAATTGTAATATTTGAATAGTACTGTCTCCTCACTCATAGTAAAACTCATATCTTTTGTTGCATGCGGGACGTGTGAGCTTACTCTTCTCAGTATTGACACTTTTTCGCGTGACCGAAGTACGGTGAGGTCTAATCTAAGGATTTAAATCTTTCCTTTTATATAAATTGTACGAGAATTAGTATGGAATCGGAATTTACAGGAATGTTAAAGAATTATAGTTGCGTATGTTTCAATAATGTTGCTAAGAACCATTTCAGTCTACGATTGGTTGTCGAGTTTTACATTCATAATGCCTAACAAATAAACTAACGCCAGTTATTTTACCTCTGTCAGCAGCAATCTAACAGCGACCTTATTCTGACGACAATAAAGTTCACAGTGATTTTGACAGACCTGTCAGTAGCTGCAACTAAATAGCAACCTTAATAAAATGAGAATAAAGATCACTGTGACTTTGACAGTGATGCAAAAAAAGGTAAAATAACGTGAAATGTCTGTTAGGGCGTTTATCCACTGCGGGCGTCACCGGGACACGATATTATTCGAACCGAACGTGACGTCCCGGTGACAGCGATCGTGTGTCCACCGCGAACGAACTCTGCGGTTATGATAGACTAAAACACGATCTACACGGTTTGAAATCAGTCTACAAACCAAGGTGACCTTGAAGTTGTTATTGTTGCGAGATGCCTGCTACACGGCTTAAAACTAACATTTTCTTCTGCCACTGGTTTGCAACGCAGGCCTTTCTACCAAGGACGTTTAAAGGTCATACGAAATTGGTTTCAAACCACTGTCTACACTGTTTTGAACTTAGGTTTGAAACCACCGTTTTAAACCGTGTAGATCGTGATCGGCAGTGTGTGGACAAGATCAGACGTGTTTGTTGTCACAATCGGGCCGAGTCGAAGTTTCGGCGGCCGAAATGACGGCACTTGGTTGACGGACGTGCGGTGGACACGCGGTCATAGTAAATGTATGAATCGTTACTTCGTCGCCGTCATCTCGTTCTCGGTGACGTCACTGCGGCGGTGGACAAAGCCCTTAGGGTGACCATACACAGACTGCTCCAGCAGTAAGCCAGAAAAACATACACGTACTGCTCGTGCAGTCAAATTCAACCGCTTGAAGCTGCCATTGATACCTGCCTGCTTGCTGCTGCAGCAGTCGGTATCAACTGCTCTGCGGTTTTTATTGCCAGCCTTAACACACGCGTCGTGAAATGAAGAGCGCGGGCGGAGGTAACTGCGCGAGAGCAGTCGACACCTCGAGCAGTCCCTGGCGACTGCTTGATTGCACGATGAAATTTCACTGCGTTGCCGACCGCCCGACGCAGTTGCGACTGCTCGGGCGGTTCCGTGTATGTGTGTACGTTAGTCGTTACGTAGAAGATTGTGGTTTGCTGTGCAGTCGCAAGGTCGCAACTTGAAGCAGCCGTATCGACTGCTTGTTGTTGCTTGTATGGCTTTAGTGACTATTATCCTTTTAAACTTTCTAGATTAAAAATTGTGCTTTTCTAAAAGACTTGTATTCATAGATATTATTTTGTTACAGTTCTCGATGTGGCTAAAATAATAAGACTTGTACTTTTTCATACGATTTCTAACTAGTTATATTAAAAGATCAGATGCCATACGGTTTAAAAATCACTTCCTTTTTTTTCTCCAAACTTTATAAGTTAAGATTATTTATTTGTCAAAAACATGAGTACACTTGGCATGCAAGATGTTACAATAAAAGTTATCACAGTCATGTTTATGCCTTAGCGGCGTACAAATATAAAAACTTAGGTAGGTTATTTATTACATAAACGTCAAATAATTATAAACTTATCCATTATTCAAATAAAATATCCTACTAAACAGTGACTTTAATTGAAAAAGAAAATCATTTTTGAACTGGCGCGTTGAGCTATTTTTGGTAGAAGAAAATCTTATGAGGTCGTGTCACCGACATTCTAATGTTAGCAGTATATCTGTAGCAATGCATAGTTTTAAGTTTTCACTTCTGTCGACAGTCCCCGTGAATGCCTATGTTTTTTTAATGTGCAATATAATTTTTATTGTATATTATATACTTAGCAATGTTGTGAACTGTTCAGTAAGATTTTTGAAGTGAAAACATCTAGGCGCGTTGGGCTTTTCTTGACATGGGGAAAAAACCATTGAACTCGCGCCACTGTTACCGTAAGCGACACCGCGCGTGTTTTGTTTCAAAGACGATTAAAAAAATACCCGCTTCAGATGTGTTCGGCTGTCCTCGGGAGGTACTCGGTTTTAATGTATATCCGATATGTCAGTGAGTGATGGCAAAGTATTCTTCTCGGGGTGCCAATTTTTTAAAATACCTGTTTTAGAATATAACGTGTATAATTATGATTCGTGTTTAAATGATTAGGAACAATAATAGCGATGTAATAAAATAGAATTTTGAAATACAAAATCTGTCTATCACTACCTAACTAGAACCCACCTCAACCTAACCATGCGTCTGCCTATGTTGGGGTCAGCTGACAGTCTAACCATGATGCAGCTGATACCAGTGTTTTACATGGAGCGACTGCCTATCTATAGGCCAAAGTAGCCTGAAAATAAAGGTCTTATTATTATTATTATCTGACCTTCACGATCCAGTTACTGGGTAACATGATGCCCCTTTGGGAAGACTGATTTTGCATTACAAAATATACAGGGTGTTTGGAAGCTGAGTGCAAGGCTATAAGGGAGTGATAGTTGACACAATTTACAGCATTTTGAGCCTTACATGTCTTAGACAAAGTATGTTTTTTTTTTACTGCAATCTTTTAGTCAAAAATAGCATAAGTACCAACTTTAACTGGAAAAAAAATAAAAAAACAAACATAATTCGTGTAAGACATGTATGGCTCAAAATGCTCTAAATTGTGTCAACTATCACCCTCTTTAAGGCTTTTCATAAAGCTTCCAAAAACCATAAAATATATATCATAAAATTTTAAATAAAATAATGTTTAATCAAAATGAATTATAAATCTTGAATAACAGTTTCATGTTGTTTCTGATAAAAACCTTAGGCCCGGCGCCCACTATCGGCATCGGCACGGCTCAGGATTTTTATGCGACGAATAAAAATGTAACTTGATTGTATGACGATAAAATTGAAATTTCAATGATAATAATCATCGTAGGTGCAAAAATAAAGATAGGGTATCCGACATACCGTGTCATTGAAATTTAAATTTCATACTATTAAGTTATATATATTTGTCGCATAAAAATACTCAGGCGTGCCGATGCCGATAGTGGGCGCCGCGCGCCGGGCCTTAGTAGCCCTAAGCGCAGTAGTGACGCACAAAGTAAACAAAAAAACCCTTAAAATACAGTTTTTTTAACTGTTGGTTAATTTAACGCAAGAAAGATATGGAACAATATTGGTATCAGGATTTCTTCGTTAAATAAATATCAGAAGCTCTAGTTAAAGAAATGCACAAGTAGTAGTATGTATTTAATTACTAGCTTGTTACTGATATACAGGGTTATTGGTAAAACATTAACAACCTCTTAAGAGGTCATTGTACTTACTCATCATTATGAACAACTTTTACTATGGGACATTGTTTTTTTACATGTCTATTATGGGACCAAAACCGAAATCGCGAAAAAAAAATCAGCTGTTCCCTACATTTATGTTCGTAAACTCGTCAAAATGTAGGGAACAGCTGATTTTTTTTCGCGATTACAGGTTTGGTCCCATAGTAAAAGTTGTTCATAATGATGAGTACAATGACGTCTTAAGAGGTTGTTAATGTTTTACCAATAACCCTGTATAACAATAATTATGTATTCGTTCAGCGAGTCTTGTAAAAGCAACTCTTATCCCAGGTACCCATGGACGATTTCTTTGTCACACTGGATTTTGAACTCTCGGCGCTAGGCGGTGTGATGAAAACCCAATGCGCGAAAAAAATCGCCTGTGGGTGTCTAAAATACAATATGGTGTATGTAAGCCAATTATTTTAAAATAAAGTCAGGGAAAATAATTGTTTATCAAATTACTCCTAACTTAAATTTTCCGTGGCATATTCAATTCACAATGTATGACGTAGCTCTAACACGGCAATGTCTTTTGTTTTAATTTTTAACCTCGACAAAACAATATTCTAGAAAGCTTAAAAAAATGACAAGTTATAAATGTTTTAAAATAACCGATACACTAATACGTCACGACTACATAGGTAACCCGTACATTGTCCGTATCGCACGACAAGGATGGGAATAATCCTTTGCAAAAACTTTTAAAGCGTGTTCTCTTCTCCATATTTCCATCGATTTTACAGATTTTTTCGATTATTTCAATTTACGATGCCTTCTTCGAAAGTTTCAGATATTACCCATCATCCCTATTGACGGAGTGTATCAATTTGGTAAACAATTAATTTCTCGGACTGTAAACTATACTCAAGTCTAATACTGGTTGTTGTAATCAAATTCTCTAATTGTAGTCAGTGTTAGTTCCTAAGATTAATTTCTTGTAAATATTCTTCGTTTGTATCAATATAATATAATAAATGAATACATCATCAGATTTAAATGTTTTATTTTGATAATGCCCACGTTTACAAGGGCTGGTCCACAAATTCAAGGTCGAAGTTTCTATTTTTTTTTTAAGGATAAAATCAGAAAATAAATTATCCGAAGACGAACCAGAGTTACCCGACATAGCTTACAGTGTAAGCAAGCATTTCAAGCTGAAGTGGCATTGGGCTGGCCATGTTTGTCGAAGGGCTGACGACCGGTGAAGTAGATGAGTCCTGGGGGCCTAAAAAGGCCACTTTGGCAGAATCATAACAGGATGACATAATGGACATAACTGTTAAGTAAATCGTATCAAATCCCATTGGTGAAGCATTTTTCAGTTATTTTTTTTGTATGTGCTAAAATACCAATCAATCCAGTCCAAATCCAATCCCAATCTCATTGATTATACCTACGTAAAGCAGCGAAAGAAAGAAAAACACGGACTGTCTTCGCTATATTATAATAATAATAATAATTTATTTATCAATTCGACAACATAGGTCCAATGGTTAGTACAACAATAACTTATCAACTAAGGGTTAGTAAATTAATTAATTAAAACATTAAAACATTATTCATCCCTGCCGCACGAGCAACCGGACAGAGTGTCTTAGTATTAGTGCATCGTGTTTTTCGGCTAGGGTTTTCAAAATGCTGTTGGTGCTAGCCCTCATTCTGCTTATTAAGGACGCGGCCTTTTTCCTCAGAATGGCATAGAAGTCGTCGGTTCGCGCTACAGCAAACATGCCAGACGCACTGCAGAATCGGGGCAACCTCAACAGCACCCTGAAACCATTATTATATTGCACACGCAGGGCATCTAGTGCCCTCCGCGTCCTTTTATGATTCTCCAAAGTGGCCTTTTTAGGCCCCCTGGGGGTCTACTCCGAAGCGGTTAATCACCGTATCGGCCGAATGTTCGGTCATTTTCTACTACCTTTCATTTTCTATATTGACTATAGGTCCCGACCAAACTGGGCCCTTTTTTTTTAAAATTCGTAGTAGGACAACAATATTCGAATCAGAAAATGACCGAACATTCGACCGACACGACAATCAACCACTTCGGAGTAGACCCCCTGGAGTGGCGACCGCGTATCGTCAAGCGTAGTGTGGGACACCTCCCGGCGACGAAGGACCAATGACCTTTAGAAGGTGGCGCAGTGAGCCAGACTGGATACGGATGGCGGTGGACAGGGTGTTGTGGCGCAGCCTAGGAGAGGCCTATGTCCAGCAGTGGACTGCGATAGGCAGAGTTGATTGATTGAGACGGACATAAAAAACGATCAACCATTTTTTTGTTATGAATTGACCAGTTTTAGGTGTAACTCTATAATAAAGTAAATATATCCCAATTTTTCTATTCTGCCGAATAATTAATCAGCCTATGATTTTCCCACTGCTGGAACACAGGCATCTTCTCTTCAAAAAGGAGTGGGCTGCAATCCACCACGCGGTCTCAGTGCGAGTTGGTAGATGTCACATGTCATCGATTTTTTGGTTCTAGAACATGTCGGTTTCCCCGCGTTTTCCTTCACTGTTTTGAGAGCAGCGGTGATGAAATAAAGTAAAGTACCGCTTTTAGGTTCACATACGTATTAAACGTATGTTTATACAACATTATTTTTAGTATTATGCGAAACCCGAAACACGTGTCTAGTATTTTTATGTAAAGAATCTATGTACAAAATTTCAAAACTGTATCATGAAAAATCACAAAGTTATAAGCATTAGTTACCAGTTTGTCCGTACAAATACATGTTCACCCGCGCCACGCAGTCTTGCGCTCATCGATAATAGTACCTAGGTACCTAACCGTTCGGCGCGGAGATTGGATAACCTACTTAGTGTCGCTCGGTGTCCTACTTTTAACCTTTTTTTAAATATTTTTGGGACAAAATATAACATGGGGTATAAAAATATTGGAATCGATTCAGTTACTTATTCTGAACAAACTAGTCAGGTTTCGCATATACTAGAAATAACGTTGTATAATAGTAGGATGTGTGTGAATGTGGAGCTGTGGCGCAACAACATCTCATCTCTTCTGGTCTCATCTCTCGTCTGATCACTTTTTTTGTCCATCGTTGTCTGTCAATACGTTAGAATTTATGTAAGGAAAAAAAAAGAAAAAACCATGTTCATTAAAACTATTTCATTATTTTGGTTTGGTCAAAAATCATTACAATCCAGGCATAATATAAGCTATGTTGTGTAGCGTGTCTTGTAGCAGACGAGACGGCGGCGCAATGGCGGGGATAGCGCGACACACGCTCAGAAGCGGAGCGAGCGAGCAGAGCAATGTGTCCAGTAGTACTGATACTGAACCTGAGACTGCGATTTGGCCCTATAGGAGGAAATGTGTAAATCAGTCGTGATGATAAACTCTTTCGCTATAATTTTTTTAAATATAGGTAATACGAAAAACAGACTAATATGCTGCTTACATAGAGTACAAAGTTAAAGAGAAATCGTTGATAATTACTCGTAATCAAATCGATTCGTAGATTATCATAGTTTTAATCATTTTTTTTCATTAGCTATATCTTTTATACGTAATCCGTTATCCGTATTCTGTAAAAATAAGTCAGCTAGGCTACAAAATGGGATATCACGTGATTAAATGTTGGCTTTTGAAATAAATCGACTCTCTTCCTCTCATGGCCAGACTTACCTCATGCAGCATGAAGAGAGAGACTAAAGGAGCATGAGTCATACTCCTTTAGTCTCTCTCTCTCTCCTATTATAGCGAGAACCTCTCCCAACAGACTCAGATGCGCGGCCACTTCAACAGCTCCACAACCTGTTACACGGTTAATGCCGACTCTCTTCTTTTTATAGCGAGACTTACCTCATGCTCCTTAAGTCTCTCTCCTATTATAGCGAGACTCTCTCCCAACAGACGCAGATGCGCGGCGACTTCAACAGCTCCACAACCTGTTACACGGTTAATGCCGACTCTCTTCTTTTTATAGCGAGACTTACCTCATGCTCCTTCAGTCTCTCTCCTATTATAGCGAGACTCTCTCCCAACAGACGCAGATGCGCGGCGACTTCAACTGCTCCACAGCCTGTTACACAGTTAATGCCGACTCTCTTCTTTTTATATCGAGACTTACCTCATGCTCCTTCAGTCTCTCTCCTATTATAGCGAGACTCTCTCCCAACACGCAAATGCACGGCGACTTCAACTGCTCCACAGCCTGTTACACGGTTAATACCGACTCTTCCTATTATATCGAGACTTACCTCATGCTCCTTCAGTCTCTCTCCTATTATAGCGAGACTCTCTCCCACCCAACAGACCCATATGCGCGGCCACTTCAACAGCTCCACAGCCTGCTACACGGTTAATACCGACTCTCTTCCTATTATAGCGAGACTTACCTCATGCTCCTTAAGTCTCTCTCCTATTATAGCGAGACTCTCTCCCAACAGACGCAGATGCGCGGCGACTTCAACTGCTCCACAGCCTGTTACTCGGTACATTCCTGCACTGGTTGCTGCTGAACTTGATACGGGCTGTAGAAGGGAAAGATGGTTTGGGGGTAATAGTATAATATCACACATTAATTCCCCGAAGCATTAGCCAGAGGTATATCTATAAATAGTACACACCACATTTCGCCAGTTATGTTAAACACATTCCATGCCAAGGACCCACGTCGAGGGCTCCCTTTTGCTTCATTCATGAACCCGGGAACCCACGTAGTGGGCTCTATTAAAAACTAAATTGTTCTTCTCAAATAAATTGTAATAATTTTTGAAAAAAATATAGCAGTTTATATTTTAAAAGTCACTTTTTAGGGTATGCGTTGGTTTTAAGATTGAAGGATATTTTTCTATAAATTATTTTGAACCTCATCCTATGTGCTGAGGACCCACGTCGTGGGTCGTAATATAGGGATCGAAAACATTTTTTTCCATGCATGCAATTTTTTCATATTATATGCGTCCTTAAACATGGTTTGACATGCTTTAGCTCTTCAAATACCAATCGTGTAAAATGTTCATTTCTCTTATCATTTTCTTCTGTAACCGCTTTTTCGATAATGTCTTTTTCTTTCTTCCTATATCACATTCGTATATTTTGTATGTATGCTTTTTGTATTGAAATGCGATTAGCTAAATTCCTAGGAAAATGAGCAGGGGGCCTAAAAAGGCTACTTTTGCAGAATCATAAAAGTATAACATAATGGATAGTTAACTGTTAAGTTAATCGTATCAAATCTCATTGGGGAAGAATTTTCAGTTATTTTTTTTGTCTAAAATAGTACTATTATTGACCGAAGGTGCTAAAATACCAATCAATTCAATTCAATCCCAATCCCTTTGATTGTACCATAATAGTGCAGCGAAAAAAAGAAAAACACGGACTCTCTTCGCCATATTATAATTCATAATGATTCCTTTTATGATTCTCCAAAGTGGCCTTTTTAGGCCCCCAGGTTGACGCGGTAAGCGCTACTTCCGGGGTGACGATTCGTTTCTGGATTCATCATCTGCCTTGCTTTTTCCCAACTATGCAGTCGGCTTCCAGTATAACCGGATGCAGCTGAATACCAGTATTTTACATGGAGCGACTGCCTATCTGACCCCCACAGTCCAGTTACTGGGTAATACGATACTCCTTGGTAAGACAAGTTGCCAGACTTTCGACACGTAACGATTCGTTTCTGTATTATAGGAAGGTATTTTATTAATAACTAGCGACGCGCCCCTGCTGCGCACGATATTTACTTGACAAAACATCGAGATTTCTTTATTCGATTTAAGTTTAATATGAATGTACATAAACCTTCCCGAATAAATTCTCTAAATGACGATGAAAACCACATCAAAATGTGTTGCATAGTTTAGAAGAATAACGCGGTCATACAGACAGACACGAAAAGCGATTATAATTAATATAGATAAATAATAGGAACAATTTCAGGCCATAACCTCCTCAACAAACATCTTTTCAACATAGGCGCCACAGATAGCGTCCTTTGCAGGGGCTGACTTGACACCGAGGAATCTGCCGCCCACGTTATCCTGGAATGCAAGGCCGTGGCTTCTCAACGTGCAGAAATCCTCGGAACAATAAGGTCGCTCCGCGAAGCCTGTGAAGCTCCCGGAGCTAGGCTGGTTCTGTTAGCTAGAATCCCCACGCACAACGGACCGATTGAGAGTCTAAGTGCGGAAAAGGGAGTCCTATAATCATCATCATCATCAATATAGGTAGATAAAGCAACTTACCACCAAAGCTTGCGTGGGTGGTGTAGGCGGCGCGGGCTGCGGCTTGGGAGGGGCGCGGGGCGGGCGACCCGGTCCAACCGACGTCAGTGGACGAGCTGAAACACAAAGTAGTAAAGGTTGAAACGATATTTAGTAGGATATAGGACGATATGCCCAAAGCACGTTAAGCCGTTGGTCCCGGCTGTCATTCGTGGATCTTTGACAGGTAGTCAGAAGCCCGAAAGTCTGACAACCAGTCTTACCAAGGGGTATCGTATGACCCAGTAACTGGGTTGTGGAGGTCAGATAGGCAGTAGCTCCATGTTAAATACTGGTATTCAGCTGCATCCCGTTAGACTGGAAGCCGACCCCAACATAGTTGGGAAAAGGCTAGGTAGACAAGACAACTCACTTGGGTTAGAAATGATGATCTTGTTAGCAGTAGATTGGTTGCTTTGCTCCTTCTGCATTGCAAAGCGCTTGGCTTTACGCTTCCACAGATAACGTTCATTGTAGTTCACCTGGTAACAAAAATATATCATGATCAATTCAATTTTGCGGGAGGATTTTTCTCTCCCTCATCCGTCCCGCCACCTCCTTCGCTAGCATGACTGCTTCGCAGAAGGCGACTGCCTCCCACTCCCTCTCGCCCCGGACCATGACTTGCACCAGGGCTGGGCGCGAGAGGTCGCCGCCGCTGCCGATCGCCTCTACGAGGACACGGCGGTGCTCCGCCCAAGCGGGGCAGACCTTCACCGTGTGCTCCACCGTGTCCTCTGGGCGAATTCTGAAACCCTGCGTTGAAATTTTTCGTCGAAAATAAAAAAATGGCTCTGCCATATGGGAAATAATATACATAAATAGTACTTACATTAGACCACATCTCCCCCAGCCGTTTGGATATCGCAGAGAAGTCCATATCGGGATGTTTGCGCAGGAGTTCATTGCGCGCCTCTTTAGCCCACATCATATAGGCAGTGATGCGGGTCTTACCTAATATGGAGAAATTAAATTAGTCTTATCAAGGCGTGTCGTTTTAATCAGTAACTGGGTTGTGGAGGTGATACTGGTATCCAGCTGCATCCGGTTAGACTGGAAGCCGACCACAACATAGTGGGTTCAGGTTAAGGGAGGGCGCCCACGAGCAACTTTTGTCTCGGCAACTAATTTGTCTCTCACATCAAGTCTACGGATTTGTACGAAAGTGCGCGCATGTAGCGACGCGACAGTTGGGAGACATTTTTCTCCGCTGGTTTGGACGCAACTAGCTGTATCCCGTCTATTGGTTGCAACGCAAGTGCGCGCAGGGCGACAAAAGCGTTAGCCAATTTCCGCTCAATCAAAAATTTTACAATAAATGGAGTGTGGTTGTGTCATAGACACGGCCGTGTGTTGTACGTGAATACGTTTACATAACGGGGTTGATCCGCTCGGTTGGATTCCTTCTTTTACGTTGCCGTACCATTCGATTACTCTTGAGAAGCCCTTTCCAACCGTATACGGTCTCTGTATTTGGAATTGGCTTTTTGACGCCTATACATTACATATTTTTGATATTATTTTTCTTTTTAATTTTAACACATTATATTTAATGTCACTATTTTATAGTAATGTTTTGTATACAATCGATAGATTTGAACGTCGTAGCTTTTCCGAGTCAAAAGTTATACTAAGTGGAAATCTCGATACGCAGCAAAATTAACTCAAAATAGCGGCGCTTCCCCCTCCACACCGCGCGATGCGTCACAGTCCTCACTTGGCGTAATTAATTTTTTGATCCTTTAACTATCCAATGGTGTAATTGAATTTAGGATGGAGATGATAGATACGGGAGCTGCAACTCCAAACTGTATCCTCCGATATTGTTATCATTAGTTTATTGACTTGCCTCCCACTATGGAAGCAATTTTAAAGACGTATTCACGTCAAAAAGTACCGTTGCTGTCGCTCCCGTGTGCGCATCGTCCGAAACTCGGCTAGGCGACAGAGACAAAAAAGTTGCTGGCAACTAAGTTGCTCGTGGGCGCCCTCCCTTAAGTCTTACGCCAGCATCACTCGCTAAAAGAAATTAGTTACACATACATCTGTATTTAGGTTCCAACTTCATAATTATCTCACCCCCCTTTTCCAATATTATTAGATTTTCAAATAAAAAACTTCTTGTCAAAGTGCCCTATTGTTTTCTACCAGGCACAAATCTTCTGGAGTCAGGGCTGCTACTGAAAATTTCATTGTAAAAAAAAACTACAATTTGGTTGACCAGGAAATTGACCTCTCATAAGCCTATGCCCTCTGCTGGGACACAGGCCTCTTCTCTGTGAGAGGGAAAGGCCCACAATCCACCACATGGCCCAGTGCGGATTGGATATAACATGTCTGATTTTTGGGTTCTAGGAAATGCCACAAGGCTGATATTATTTTCTCAATTAGATGTTGGTCCCATGGAGAAAGTTGTTTAGTTTCACACCCTTAAATTTGACCACACCTTTTTGATGTATCCTGTATTTTTTTTTTTAATTTACCTTTGTCCTTTCTCTGGGCCTTAGCTCTGCCAACAACTCGTCCATCTTTAACAATGAGTTTCTTCTTGCTGCTTTTTTCCATCATATACAGGGAGTTAGCGGGAGTCCGGGTGGAACCCTCGTCAGACGCTGAGCTGTCCGATTCCATGCTGCAATTTTGCGGCTCTCCACTTTTGGACAAAGAGAGGTTTTAGTGATAGTGTTATGCAGGTTAATAAAGGACTTTGAAGGAACGGAAAATACAGGGTTATTTGTAAAACACCAGCAACCTCTTAAGAGGTCATTGTACTCATCATTATGAACAACTTTTACTATGGGACCAAACCTGAAATCGCGAAAAAAATCAGCTGTTGTTGACATTTATGTTCGTATAACTCGTCAAAATGTAGGGAACAGCTGATTTTTTTTTCGCGATTTCAGGTTTGGTCCCATAGTAAAAGTTGTTCATAATGATGAGTACAATGACCTCTAAAGAGGTTGCTGGTGTTTTACAAATAACCCTGTATAATAGGACCAAACCCTGTAAGTCGTCACGTTTCCGAGATATTAACGTTCAAAGTTGATCACGTGACATCCATATTTTGTGAACTTGCATACATCTTGTTGGGGCCGTGGCTAAATAATAACAGCCGCACAGTTCGATCGATCAGGTTAAGCTACGCTTGCCGCGGTTGGTCTGTGGATGGGTGACCATCTTTACATACCGTGACCCCTCCGTGCCTCGGAAAGCACGTTAAGCCGTTGGTCCCGGCTGTCATTCGTGGATCTTTGACAGTCGTTATGGGGTAGTCAAAGCCCGAAAGTCTGACAACCAGTCATACCAAGGGGTATTGTATTACCACAGTAAAGATATGAACAGTACGGAAACTACGTACTAACGTTCGAAACGGCACACTCACACAGACGCTCGCATCTATGATACCGTTAAGCGGCACCTGTGACTGAGAGCACTGCAACTATCGCTAGGGGTACCGTAGATGCGCACGTAGGGTAACAGTACCAAGTGGACTTTTTTAATGTGACACCTAGAAAAAAATTATACAAACTTAGAAAAGAACACTTAAAATGCATAAATAATAATTAATGATTTTACTTCTGTAAGAGCGCATTCCACAAAACTTTTATACCTAGAATAAATCTTAACCTGAGAACAAATTTTAATTTTTTGACAGTTTTCCCATACTAGAAATGTTAGATGTCATTTTTTTCCATTAATAAGAGATAACTGACTTTGGTAAAAACAGCCCTAAGTAGGTTTGTACAAACACTATTACACGTAAAGCATGTTTTAAAAACTAGATGAGGCCGATAATATCCTAGACAATATCTTAGTCATCTGACCAAGATATTGTCTATTGTGATATTGTCTCATGTGCAGACCTTGAAGGATTTTTTAGACAAACTATGCCTACAAAATCCTGACCCGACAGAGGCCTGCCACAGCATTACTACTGCTTTGATAGAGTTCTTTGGAGAGACAAATGCACTTTATGGTCAGTGGGTCATCTTATCTTCTAGAAATACTTCTTAGAAAGAAAGAAAGAAAGAAAAATGTTTATTTGGCCACAGTTCGTGAAACACAAAATAAAAAATTAACAAAATAAAAGATTATGTTTCAACAACAAGATAGCCAGCCACTTTATTCTAACCTAAAAGACCACAAGATTTTGTTGATTGTTATTCTATCATAATCAAATCTTATGAAATCCTTTTCAAACTGAACAGACAGCTGTGTTGCTGGGGAGTTTTTTGGGCCACTTCTTCCCAGCGAAAGCACTAGGAAATAGTGAAGGGCTGGCATTTTGGGGGACTGTCTTATGTAATTTTGAGGTACGAAAAGCGCTGATTCTCCGCCTAATTTATACTTATTTACTTTATATCTAAGCACTTAGTTAAGCTTGTGAATTTACCTGTCAGCATTTTCTCCAGGATTATCATAGTAATCGGATTCACTGCCCGATGCAGTGCCTGTCTCTTCCACCGGACGAGGCGGAGCGCTCTCCTGCGGCTGAAATTCCGGAGTTTCTTCCGGCCTAAACCCAACATAGGTTTTCACAGGCGTCTGGCGACGGAACCTAGTCTCAATATCGTCTGGGGACTCAAAGTCCATCAATTTAGAACTCTTCTTCCTCACACGCCCGCTACGGGATATTCCAGTCACTTCCAAATCTGAAAATTTCGACAAAATTTGTCAATTTTGGAGGGAACTCGTAGCGTCGTGAATAGCAGGTTGTGTTGTATTACTGGTTAAGATAGTTACCTTCTTGCATTTTGATTCCGAAAGTTAGATATGAGGGTTATTTGCACTATTTTCTTGATTATTTATGTTTAGAAACAATATTTTTCAGCAATACGACGATAAAAATGCAATTTGTTAGCCAATTAATTGGTTTATTTGACATTGACAGAAACTTTCTTTTTTAATTATTTTGACATATCCGTGCATTGCATCGGTTGCAACCATAGATATTCTATATCTATGGGTTGCAACCATGGACGTGGACGGATAATATTCTATATATTACGTCCATGGTTGCAACAGTAGCGTCCATTTTTCCACAGAGCATGTATGCATTTGTCTACATTCAGCCTATTATATAGAATTATTGTTCAAATATTTGGCTTTTGAGCCAATGATACCATCGTAAAATAATTATTGTCTCCCAGATTACAATATAAATGTGCCATATTGATTTTTGTGCGTTTTTAACTTTTATAGACGAAAAAAATCAGCTGTTCCCTACATTTATATTCGTATATCTCGTCAAAATGTACGCAACAGTTAATTTTTTTTTGCGATTTCTGGTTTGGTCCCGTTGTAAAAGTTGTTCATAATGTTGAGTACAATGACCTCTTGAGGTTGTTAATGTTTTACCAATAACCCTGTATAGGTATCATTAATAGAATAGAATTGTATAATTGATATTATACTAAAAAGCCTAAAAAGGCCACTTTGGAGAATCATAAAAGGAATTATAATATGGCGAAGACAGTCCGTGTTTTTCTTTTTTTCGCTGCACTACGTATACGTAGGTACAATCAAAGAGATTGGGATTGGATTTATTTTAGCACGAACAAAAAAAAAATAACTGAAAAATGCTTCACCAATGGGATTTAATACGATTAACATCCATTATGTTATCCGTTTATGATTCTGCTAAAGTGGCCTTTTTAGGCCCTCTGAATATTGATAGAATAGGAATAAGGACAAATTTAAACAAATCGCATACTATAATCACATTTATTTCAATAACACTGTCTTATTAAAAATGTACATATATATTGGAATATTTAGTTACTCTAAAACAATGCATTAGGACTGTGAAGTCTTATAAAAGTGGATACTGAATAACTAAATAATCTGATTTTAATTATAAAAACGATCTCAAATAACGCTTAATAATTGAGGCGTTATCATTACACATCTTTATCTTCGTAGTTGGTTAACATGTAGTAGGAACTATTTCAAATGTATTGCATGTTTAAAACTTTGAGAATACCTACATAATTTGTATATGCCAACATTTAGGTATAGCCAACAACAAAAATATTTTAACAAAGAGACGATTAGGTGCTGAAAGACACAAATAAATACACATACAATAAATTAACATTTTGTTAAAACCTCGAGAATTTATTTGAGGTAGCGACAATCATTAACAATTACAAGTTTCAATAAGTACCATTTGCAACCAAGAGAAGAAAACCAAATTAATTTTACGCCGAAAACATTACTTTTGAGATCGCAAATCCTAAAAAATTGCCTCAAGCATAGGAAAAGGTGATGAGATTTTCTTCAATTTTGGTAACTGTTCTTACAGTTACCAAAATTAAAGAAAATGTAGTGGAGAAAGAAAATATAGCATAAAATTATAACCCAAAGTTAGTTGTACGAAATTGTAGAATTATGGTAATAAATTATTATCCACCCGGTTTCTAAAAAGCAGATGTCAGTGCGCGTTCAAACTCTGTGATTGGTTGACCGAAATAATTATCAACAGCTATT
Organism: Oligia fasciuncula; assembly: GCA_963082905.1. Classification (NCBI taxonomy): domain Eukaryota; kingdom Metazoa; phylum Arthropoda; class Insecta; order Lepidoptera; family Noctuidae; genus Oligia; species Oligia fasciuncula. Next base: position 4,450,569 of record OY720414.1, on the reverse strand, counting down.
GCTGGCGAGTTTTTGCGCCACTTCTTGGACCAGGAACTGGTGAAGAGTGGACGGTTTGGGGGCTGACATATTTTACCTTTTGTCGTTCAAAAAGTGCTAATTCTCAGCCCAACTTGAATTTATGATTTTACATTAAATAACTCGACATTACTCTTGATTTGAATTTAATTTAAATAGGCTTTTTAAAAAAACCGGGATCAGTCATTCTTTCCATAATCTTTCTGTAAGTAAAAACCATGGCGATCACAATACCGCCGCTGTTGGCAAAAGGGGCAAAGGAGGAAAGATTACCTTACCAAATGAGCCTTTTTTTGTCTCGTAAGGCTCATTTTTCTTTGTTTATTTTCCACAGATGCGCCCCTTTTACTTACGGTGACATAAAAAAAATATACGGTCGAATTGAGAAACCTCCTCCTTTTTTGAAGTCGGTTAAAAAATAGTAAGAGGTTCCTGCATCAATACAACTTGGAATAGAAATCTGTGGAGATATTTACTTCGCGAATTGCGTAGGAACTTCAACTTATCAGTGTTAACACCTTAGATGTTGATAGAGTACTATTGCTTCGTGGGAAAAAAGTAGTATCTTGTAAACAGTTCGAAATATTCTGAGTCTAATACACCTCACTATTGTAATAAACAAAGGACGGTTAGCAGTCTTGTATTCAATAATATTACAGGCGCATTCGTTAAAGGCGGACAAACGAAAATATTTTAAAATAAATTCGGCCTGCAATTAAAAAATAACAGCAAACTTCCACAGAATACTTAACCCAAGATGTACACGATGGTCGGATTTTTCATTAGCTGCAGTAAAATGACATTTCGTTAAAAATGTTGCCATACTATTCTACTAGTGATGTGAATAAAACGCAATGAAACATCGTTTTAATTTTTCGTGTTCAATAAAACACTAAAAACACTAATTTAGATATTCGAAATTGACCAATGTTGATATAACTGTAAACAATAAAATATTCTTTGTATTGTAGGATCAAAATATAATATGTCGTAGTGTCCAATCAGTGTAGATACATAGTTTACTAAAGATAATTTTGTTTAATTTTTTACTCTAAAAATCCTACTATATCGATCTAAGAAATAAATAAAATTAATTAAAGTTTTCCTTAGGAATAACGTTTACTATACAAGTATACAGGGTTATTTGCAAAACACCAAAAACCTCAAAAATAAGAATATTTAAAATAAGTTTTTGTGATTAGAATTAATGCGTTTTATAAAATGTAATCCGATCACTGATGTGATGACAAAACAATAACTGTCATTGCAATTTCTTTTATTGTAAACTTATATCAACCTTAATTACATTATAAATATCAACCACTAATAATATTATCCTCTTTTATAAAATCAATTCAACATTGATCGATTTTAAACTGAATGTTAATTGGATAAATCGATTATTTTATCGCATCACGATTTAAATTTCGTTAAAAAGTAGTAACACTTACGCTGTCATTTTACTGCAGCTAATTAAAACTCCGACTATAGATAATATTGTATCAAAAATATCCTTTTTATGTCCGAAGTAATAGTCTATTTATTTGTAGAAACTTGTAAAAACCAACGGCTTTGACTAGAAGCAACAACCATGTAAGAATTCTTCTCTTTATATTGTTAACACACTGACTTTTAAAAACAATTTTTTTCAGAACTTATTTAAAAGATTTTTTTTTATTCATAATTTGTTTAGGTAACGTAGGTAAAGTCAAAGGGTTAACAAAATAATTTATTTAAATCTAAAAGTTTTTTTTTGAGAGGTTTTAGAGCCGTTGGCTTTGTTCAAGATATCACCGGGTCAGTCTGTAAAATCGTGCTTCCGTAGAACGACTAAATATAACAATACATATAAACGTACATTATTCTTAAATCCACAACAATAATTTAACTGTTCGATGACTCCACCTAATTTAGAAAAAAAAGCAGGAACCTCGTACACTAAAAATTTGCGGCAAAATCAGCTGACCCTGCCAATGATATTGCCGAAAATAATCGCCATCGTCATTATTATACCTATTCCTGTCAAGATCTGGCTAGGTTCTAGGAGAACCTTATTTTTGTCGACATCTTTAATTTGGTCGACCTCTCCCAAGTCTTGATGGACCGCGGATAACGCTTTGGTGATCTCTGCGTCGGATTTTAAACTCGATGCAGAAGCGTTCATTATTGCGCGCGTTAAGTCGCGGAGTTGCGTGTCTACAGTTCTTTCACGATGTTGAAGATGTTCTGGAAATAACAAAACATAATTACATGCAGGGGGGAGACAGTTAGAACAAGCACCACTTCAGTAAAGAAAGAGCCGCCATCTACTTTATTTAACCGAGAAACTATTCGTTTCATAATTATCGATAGATGTCTCTGTAAGATACTTTAACGAAAATCAGAAAATCACTAAGTTATCTAATTTAATCTATAGTATTTTTCTACAGAATAATTGTAATTTTCATATTATCACATTATCATAGTCGAGCATTATCAATTATGGCAACCTTGTCACGGAAATCCATATTGTGTGACATATTCTGGCAACTTCACACAATATGGTTGCCGCAACTTGCGTCTGCGCTTGTTTGTGTTTCGTATGTCCATTTTGTGTTTAATCATTAGCATGTTAAAACAAAATGGTTAATTACTGTAACTGCCAATTCTTTTCAAATATAAATGTAGCGGGCGAAATTCAAGTTTTCTTATGTTTTTTGCAAATAGAAGCTGTGTTCACATCGTATATTGATCAAAATGCAATTCTCTTATTTATAATGAATAATTTAATGATTGTAATTTTGTAAATGTATCATCATTATATTCGCAAATCGCATTTACACCGCTGTTATATGAAAAAAAAAAACAAGAAAATTTGAATGATGACATTTAATAAGCAAAGAGTATAGTAAACCTCTATGTAAGTAGGTATGTCTACATTCTGTCATAAAGCCTTAGTTCGCGCTAAGATATGTAGATGGCGTTTCGAATCTGCATGCTTCGAAATGGCACAAGAGGGTCTATGTCTCCCGTATTATTAATATACTCTTTGAGTAGTCTATGGTAATAATAAGTAAAAAGAGGTAGACAGATTATACACGCTCCGCAAGTGACATGTCAAAATCAAGTTGTCTTCAAAGACTACAATATGATGCTGTCTTCGTCGATAATTACGACCTAGCGTCCTACTCTCCAGTCTTTTAATAGTGTAGGTAACCTAACTACATCTTTTTACTTATTATATCATTTGTTCTAGTATGTTCAAATATCACAGTCGTTGCATAGATAACATTGGTACAGTCAGCCTACGAAAATCTTAAACACAGTTTGAACCTTGGCTTATTATACGATGAAAAAGGCGACGTCAAGAATACGTAAGTGCTCATATACACGAGCGGTACGTTGTCGACGGCTGCAGTTGGACCCGTCGCAGTTCCCGTCGGCGAGCGTCGACGGCTGCAGTAGCCACTGCCGTAGGCGCGTGAAACCCGTGTATATGAGTATTAATTCACAAGTGAAAAAGACCTACATCATCATGAAAAGATTTTTATGGTCCAAAAGTGATGAACGTTTTAGTAAGATTAGTACTTATCGGGTTTGAAGTCTTCGAACACGTATTATAACTTAGTTATCGAGAATCACTCTCCCTTGACCTGCAGGGTAATTATGTGATGTAAATAAAATAAGTAATTTATGTATTTATATAATTACCTATTAAAGATTCCTGTTTGTCGACTAGATGGTTTATGTTTTCTTGCATTGATTCTAAGTTTTTCGCGAGATTTTCCTGTAAATAATATTAAAAAAAATGATAAAAACAAGTTCGAAAAAAAACTTACAAAACTACTATAAACGGAATGCATTGGTGGGTCATGTTCATAAAAAATACATTAGTATTTAAATGGACTTTTATTACAAAGCAAATTCAGTTACGAATTCTAATCTTTATACATCAAACTCAAAACTCAAAGCATTTCTTTCAATTAAACCATTTTCTTTTGAATTGTCAAGAAATCGGTCAGTCAGAAAATATGAAGCTAGTTGCCCATTCCAAAGCGTAAGTACCTATGGAGAAGAACGGACAAGAAACTCCATGGACACTCTTTTAATTTTTTTTTTTTTAAATATTAGTTACATCCAATAATGTTGAATTTATAATTCTAAGTGAGAACGATGTTAAAAAGACATACGCGTTAAAAGCCTCATGCTATAGATTAGAATTCGTGGTTAACGGCCAACCCAAGGAACGGCAAATAATTACTATTAAAGGGCTTTGAAGATCCGTGACTCCGTGGCATACCTACAGTTCGCGTCAAATAACTTTGCCGCTCTGAAGCTAGGCTTTCCTAGCCGCGCCAATCGGCGCCATGCGCGCTGCTGTTGTATTCATAGGATTAACTACTGCGCAGTGACTTGTTGCTTACTTCAGAGCGGCAAAGTTACTTGACGCGAACTGTTTACCTGTCCGACATTTTGTTTTTTTTTTTTTTCAAATGGCGTCCACGCTTCGTACCTATATAAATCGATAGCTGACATCGATTCTAACGGAAAATATAATAGGACCAAACCCTGTAAAGCGTCAATATCTCGGAAACGTGACATTACTGGGTTTGGTCTAAAATCAAAATGGAGCGAGAGTATGCCAGGTTCCATATGGAAATCTTAAACCCCTTTTATTTTTAGTTTTTCATTGACTTGATGAGATAATTCATGTTACATACATAAGCTGTGTCTAAGGCTTCTTCGGTCAACAGCCTAACTTGCCCAGCCTTTTGACAAGATTCCTATAATAGACAACGAAACGTAAAGAAGCATGCTTTAGTAAGGATCCTACTAACCTACTTTAATCAATAACGCAGTAAGGGGGATGCGCTGAGGTAACCCACGAAATTCAAAGCGCTTTGAAGGTCCGCGGCATACCTAGGTACTGTCTGTCATTTTTTTTTCAAAATGGCGGCCTCGCATTAAACCTGTATAAATCGATCGGTGACATCAATGCAAACAGAAAACATAATAAGACCAAACACCTTAAAGTGTCACGTTTCCGAGATAACGTTCACAGGTTGATCACGTGAAACCAATTTTTTTTTTAAATTGTTTATATCTTGTTGCATACATGTTTGAAATAATCACTGAATGTTTAGTCCTCTGGGGTTTGATGTCAGCTATCGATTTACATTGGTTTCATGCGTGGCCGCCATTAAAAAAAAAAAACAAAATGGCGTAGTATGCCAGGCTCCATATAAAAATCTTCAGTCCCCTTTACTTACGTTTTTTTTTAAAATTTGCAGGTCAGTGTCAAGTTGAATAAAATAGGATTTGCGATCATAACAAATATGGCTTTACGGAATTATAAATATAAGAAACAGCAATTTAACTCCTTAGGTTAGAATTGGCCTCAAATGTCATGAAATAGTGATTCAATTAACCAATTATGAACTTAGAGATGCATTGATGATTTTTATGATTATAATTCTATAAATAAGTATTTGTTATGACTGCGTAATTTATTTAGATGAACATATTTGAATTTCGTGGACTACCCTGACGACGGCAAAATGGCACCGTAATTGCATAACACACTTTTACTCACAATGTCCAGGGTTTTAAAGGAAATTCCTAACCCATGGCTTCATAGGTTTGAAAAATTCGTCAGCTTATTAACTTAATAACGCAATGAACGTGGCTGAACTGTCAAAATGAAAGGCATTGCGATCGATTGGCATTGTATGTATGTTACGCCATTACCATGCGGGATTGGATGAAATTTGTACATAAATATATACTATAACCTGCACCCTAATTGCGTAACACACTATCAATCGGAATCAGAATAATTTTGAAGCAAATTGCTAATCCATTGCTTCATAAGTTCGAAAAATTTGTCTGCTCAACACGTAAATAACGCGATGGATGTTGTTGAACTGTCAAAATGAAATCGATTCCGATTGATAATGTGTTACACAATTGCCCCGCGGAACTTATAGATCAGAATAAGATACTCGTCATCCCGGTAGTTCGTTCTTGTGGGATCTTTTTCTTAGCGTGCCGATGGTAATCTAACTTGAATTTGGTCAATTTTAATGTTCCTTTTGTTGATTTCCGACCTCCAAGCAGGCGATGCCGCGGACTAAAGATAGTTCTGTTTATAAAGCTCTAAGATTCCGGTTACAGTTCACTCACCTGATAAGCAAACTCCGTCTTCATAGCTTCTGTGATGTCAGCCCTGCTGGCACTACCACCGCCTGCGATGGTATATAACACGCTTGCACTTCGAGCCATTTGTTGTTCCATCATGTCGCGAAATTCTGACATTTTCAAGTGATTGTTGATTGAAGAGCCGGCTATACCGAGTACCGTGCCTGTGGGAGGGATATGAGCGCTTTTTTAGTTTGTAAAAAAAAAAAGTGCGACATCGGGACGTCAGGAAGGAAATTCCTTACGTGATACTTGTACGCACACACTCGTATATAATAGAAAGAGACAGAGAGAAAGTATGAGTTTAATACGCGTTTTTAATACAGAGCCATCTAGTATAAGTTTTAGAAACTCTCATAAAGTTGACACCATCTGGGATTTTCATTGACTTAGCTATTGGCTTTAGCACCCTCAAAAACCATCAAAACGACACCCATGCCCATGACGAAAAAAAATAAAGTTTTCACAGCCGCCATCTTGATTTTTCATTTTGATCTTACTATTAACTTCAGCACCCTCGAAAACCACGAAAACAACACCCAAGATAACAAAATTAAAATTAAAGTTTTCGCAGCCTGACGGTGAGCTACTAACTACATAGTAAGCGGCGCGTGAACAACAAGCTGTCACCTCACCGGTGGCGTGCCAGCAACGTGCGGTCGTCTTGCTGACGGCGCGTTGGCTAAAGTCGGGTGGATTTTTTCCGACGCGGTACTGGGCCGTCACTGCGTTGGAGTGGTCCGGTTATAATGAGTGATGACCTTAAGGCGTATTGCACACAGTTGTCTTAATAATTGCCAATATTTTATAACACTTACCAAAAATAGAGGCGACAATATACCAATACTTGTTCCGTTCAGCATGCGCTCTTTCTCGCTCGTGGCCAAGCTTGACAGCGGCAGACATAGTCGCAAACAGTTCCCTTTCCTCGCGTTCGGCATCACCGAATACAGCGCGGAGGGCACGCTCTTGTACGATAAACTGAAGAAAAAAACAAGTATTGGCAAAAAAGTGGTATCAGGCGAAAAATAAGTGGGAAAACCTTTTAAACTTGTAACCTTATAATGCCAAAAGACTAGTTCTCATATATAAACTACATAAAATGAGAATGGTATTTGGACTGATTTTTTTAAAATATATATTTAATTAACTATCTGTTTTCTGGACTACCAGTCAGATTTGAAAAATTATTTTTGCATTTGATAGCCCTTTTCTTAAGGAAGGTTAAAGGCTATTTCACATCACGTTATGACCAGAGCAAAAAGAAAAAAATTAGAAAGAACGCTAGCGAAAACGAAGTAATAGCGCGGGCAGGCGATGCGACGCGAGTGGGGTCGGGGTGGGAACAACAAATTTCACGTGGGGCTACGGGCAGAAGCTGCTAAATATTATAATAATACCTTATGTTCTTCAGTACAAAGATGTAAGTATTTGTCGTCTCCCTTCATGGTGTTCTGCATCTCCGCATGTAATTCTTTAAGCTTCATTTCAACATCAGCTACCTGACGACCGAGTTCACGCCTCCTGTCTTGCGCTGCCATGAATCTTTCCTAAAATTTGTTGAAATATTGTTTTGTTATGAAATGTGTTTATTTTTTTTCTTCGATCTGCAACCAGCCGTTAAGCTTTAACAGGGGTGTGTAAGGTAGTTCGCAAAATTCAATTTTCTTATGTCTTTTGCAATTTGCATGCTGATGTCAGGTTGTATGTTGATAAATTAAGCTGTGTTACCGTAAAAAATATGAGTTCTCAGAATTATAATCAATAATTAATGATTTTTATGATAAATAATTCTAAAAATAAATATTTGTTATGGCCACAAATTATATTTGGCACTGGCAGTTCAAGATTGTTCACATTCTGCGCTGCATCATCTCGTTATTACATTTATCAGTGTTGGTTAGATTGGCGCAGTTTCTTCTCTTTTAAGTTTGTTGATAGAGTCTGAGGTAGGAGTCTTAGAGGTGTCACGGCGAGTATACTTTTGTTTTTGGAGTCTTTCGTTTTGTTATTAAATTATGTGTTGTAAAAGAAACAATGGATAGACTGTGACTACAGAGATGACAACTGAGAGAGAAGTATGGAAGAAGACTTTTTGTTGCAGCCACCACAAATAAATGTTATTCAGCTGGACTGGAAGCTGACCTCAACGTAGTTGAGAAAAAGTATAGATATTAGTTAGGTATTTATGTTAGTAATTTTTGCAGTCAAGTGAATATCTACACAAACTTTTGGCATAGCACAGTCAATTTTGTTGGTAAAAATTATTCCATAGTTTACAATGCTCTAAAGAGTATGCATGACAAGGTTCAAAAGATTAAATCTTCGCAAATAAGATAGTGTACAGAAAGTTCTTCATAGATGTTATCTGATAAAAATGTCTCATGTCTACCACCTACAATGAATAAGCATTATTTGCATTAATCTACATCTATAGAAGAGACTATTTATAGCTTCTAAATTATTTTAATTCAATGATGTAAGCATGTGGAAACATTGGATGAATACCATACATGACATTACTCATTAAAAAAAACATAGGCATAACAAACCTTGACCTTCCGCCAGTCTATAAAAAATTTAAAAAATAGATGTTTGTACCTGTGCATCAACGACAGTATTTTGCAGAGCCATGATCTCTTCGACACCTGTAAATTTCTCATATCTGCTAACTATGTCTCGTACTCTTTTCGTCACAGTCTCGTATTTTAGCCTTTCTGCTAATTCAGTAACTTTTGTAGCTGGTACATATCTGGTAATAATTTGATCGACTCTGTCACGGCCACTTAAAAAATTAGGTAAATGCACATTGTCTTTCAGCTTTTGCGCTATCTGTCTGAGATTGTCTGCCATTTTTACATGTTATTATTGTTGTAGATTTTGCAATTTATTGAATAAATAACATTTTTCGGTGTAATGATTTCATTCCCTGATGTGCCCGGATGGGTTGGGATTTGACAGTGACATCTTGAACGTTTGACGTTTGTTGAAGATTGATTTGATGCGATTTTATTTTTTTATGTTCGGATACGAAACGATAAATACGTGTAGAGGGTTGCCAGGTCTTAAAACCGAAAAGCCGGACAGACCAGCCAGTTTAGCCGGACATTTGGGTAAAAAAGCCGGACACCCTTAATTGTTTCCGAAAAATCTGAACAAAAACAAGAATATCCGTTACAGGAAGTTATTATAACATCATCAATATTAAATATTTGCATGCCATCATTACATGGCGAAATGTGTCTTACTACAATTATTTTACATTATCATTTTTTGTCTACCTCATTTTATGCAAATAAACGACTTTGATTTTGATAACTTAAGTCGCAAAAATACGTATTATTGTACGGCATTTCATACAAACTTTCAAGGCCTGGATTTTGGAAATGAATGAACCTATTTTAATTAAACTTCATACGCAGCAGGATACAAGAAGAACATTTTCGAAAAAATACAGCCAAATTAGACCCATTTTAAATTTTCCATTGAAACAGATTTCCAGTTTTTTTTTTTATATAAGACATTTCGAAAATGTTCTTATGTAACTTTGGTCAGTGGGTCGTCTTAGGTTTTTAGACCTTTGTACCCTGTTTAAGCGTATGAAGTTTCATTATAATCGGTTCATTCATTTCGAAAAACAAGGGCTTGAAAGTATGTATGAAATGCCGTACGGCGTAAATGAAAGATTAAAGACAAAGCATGCACGTGTTTATAACAGCGGTGTTTTTAATAAATTCTACACTATCTTCTTACCACGCAACGTTGTTATAAAATTACGTAGGTAAATGATAAGAACATATTATCATCATCTACGCAATTTGGAACTTAAGGCAAAAGCGCCAGCTTAGGGTAGCCCTCCAAATGATTTTTTTTACGTTTTTTTCAATTTGCTTGTCAGTATTAAGTTGTACGTTGATTAAAATATGATTCGCGACCGTAACAAATATGTATTTACAGAATTATAATCATTAAAGTCATCAACACAACTCTAAGACCAAGTAATCCCACTGAACGACTATTTCATGAAATCTTGACCTTTTACAATGTTGTCCGTTGTGTTTGTTATTTGTGTTTCCTAATGAAAAAACGTAAGAAAGTTTGAATTTCGCGGGCTATCTTAGCGTTTCCCCCTCAAGGGGAATGTGCTAGGTTTTTTTTATTGCTGATTGGGCCCGCTCTTAACATCGATCACGCCTAGCCCCCGAATTTCAAATTTTCTTAAGTCTTTTGCAATTTGCAGCATTTTTTTTATAATTATTTAAAGTTATATTTGAAGCGGATGTGCACACGAGGCAGAATCGTGGACGTTCTCACCCAAGCGGATAGGCTCGCGAATCATATTTTAATCAACATTCAACATGACAATGATCTACAAATTGCAACAAAAACATAAGAAACGTTGAATTTCTCGAGCTACGTAGCGCATACGCCTTAAATAAAAAAATATTGATGTTCATGTTGATAGAATTTTCCGAAATCAAGGTTAAGGTCAAAAGTGCAGATAGCAATATATTATCTAAAAAAAACCGGGCAAGGGCGAGTCGGACTCGCACTCGCTAATATACTTTTGTTGATGATTTCTGAAAAAGTGTGCTATTCAAAGACATCGTTTTATATAAGTATATCCTGTAATCTTTACATAAATTTCTATCACATAGAATAATTTCAGATTTTTCTCTTTGCAAACTTCGGAGATAAGGGGGGAACGGTAAGTTTTTTTTACATTTTTCATCAAAAGTCGAAAACTATGCAGCCTAAAAAAAAAGAAAAAAAATTTTGAGAATGTGCAAACTGTGCTCTTTCATATGATACCCCACATGCCTTAGTAGCCCATTTCGAATTTTTCAGACCCCCCTTTCAGTCCCTGTTGCAAAAAATATACATATATTTTTATTTCTTTTTTATTTGCAAAATAGTTGGGGAAACGTCATCTAAAACTATTCCAAATTTCAAGTTTCAAGCATTAGTAGTTCTTGAGATATCCAGCTGTTGTGACAGACAGAGCGACTTAGTCTCACCATAAGGGTTCCGTTTTACCATTTTGGTACGGAACCCTAAAAACCGGTCAAGTGAGAGTTGGACTTGCGCACCGGGAAGTACCCTATACATTTTGATTCCCTTAAAATTGAGAGTGTCGAAATATATGTTTTTTGCGGCCTATACCTACTGTCGTATCTTTTTTTTTAAGTTAACTTTAAAAGTTTGATTTATTCACAGCTTCAAGGGACTGTAGACCTGACTGAGTATGTGGTTTTAATTTCAACTGGATACCTTCACGCATTTCCGAGATAAAGGGTCTTGACAGACAGACGGACAACAAAGTGATACTATAAGGGTTCGGTTTTTTCCTTTTGAGGTACGGAAACCTTAAAAATATGGTAGGTCCATCACACTTGCTGATCCCGCTCGCGCTCGGAGAAGAAGGCTCCGGGGAGGCAACCGCGTCGGTGCCAGACCCGTCGAACCCCGCCTGCATCATCGAAGGCAGGCGGGAATTTGTGGGGAAAACGGCGCACAGTGGTCACGTAGGCAGTAGCGTAGCCGCGTAGCGTAATAGGGGCGGAAGGGGCGGCCCGCCCCGGGCGGCACCTTTAAGGGGCGGTAAAATTTCACAGTCCATACTAATATTATAAATGCGAAAGTGTGTCTGTCTGTCTGTCTGTTACTTCTTCACGCTTAAACCGCTGAACCGATTTAGATGAAATTTGGTATAGAGATAGTTTGAGTCCCGGGAAAGGTCATAGGATAGTTTTATCCCGATATTCCCACGGGATCGACACTTAGGTATGCGGGTGAAACCGCGGGGCACTGCTAGTTGAATATAAAACGCAAATCGACTTACAATTAGAAGACCTACAACGATAAACAATAATGATGCCTGTTTTTGCCGAAAAGTTCTTTAGAATTACTGTATGTTATAAATAGTCTTTTATATTGAAATACCTAAATATGAGGGCGGCAAAATTTTCTTCCATCCCGGGCGGCTGACACCCACGCTACGCCACTGTCACGTAGGTTAGGTGCCTTGCACACAGACATCAAAGTGTAAATCAATAAACATTAGTGACAATGATTGTAAAGTGGCTATTACGAGTGTTTTATTTATTTATTTTATATTAATGGAGTGCAAACACATAAAAGGTAATTGTTACCTTACATAATTGAATAAATATTGAACTGCAATAAATACTTTGTTAAACAATACCTATGACTGGATATCACACCTCATTTCCTCGAAGGTGTAGTCAGAGGTGTATACGTGCATACACCTACATTTCACCAGTTATATACAGGCCCCTCTTGTCCATTGGGCACTCTAGGCAAGTGCCCAGGGCCCCGCGATCTTCGGGGGCCCCGCCTGCTGTCATAAAAAACATTCGTTGCAGCCACCGTTGCATTCTACGCTTTATTATTATGGTATCCGGTTCAATAACAATAGTACATTATGATACATGTGTGCTATGTTGATCATTATGCACGAGGCGATATTATCGCGCGAGCCGCAGGCGAGAGCGATAAGAAAGCCGAGTGTATATTGATTAATGCACACGCGTTTCATACGACGTTTTTCAACACACTTGCGAGGAAAAAAAACAGACTTGTATTGTTAAATATTAACTTGTATGGAAAATGGCGCGCTGGTTTTGTTTTCCCGCGCGCCGTGCTAGCCAGCACTAGCTATGCGCGCGCAACATTGACTCATTTTAAATATATTAATCTATGGCACAGACAAAACCGATACAGCCTATAGAAAAAATATAATAAACACAAACCTGAAAATTGCAAAAAACCTAAGAATTTCGCGGTCTACCACTGCGCATTCACCTTAAATTGTCTGTGGTCCCCTGCGAGCTCATTTTGCGACCAAGGACAATACAGACTATTTAAAAAAAAAATGAAATTTAGCCCGCGGATTTTTTCTTTCGGCATGAAGTCTCTTTGGGCGCTTTTCGAATTAGCTATATAATCGCTCACATCACAGCGCTCACATCATCTCCATGGACGTAATATTACGTCCATGCATCATCTCACATGCGTTCCGATTTAGATATTACTATTATGACTGCTGAGAGCTGGCAACAATTCGGAACACTCGTGAACGCGCTCACATGACAGTGCTTACACAATGTAAAAAAGATATTATTACAGTATTTCTTTGTATAAACACCACATTTCTTCTTCAATTTCAAAAATGCCACGTTAGTTTAATTTAAAGATGATGCAACTCAAAACAAAACACACACTGACACAACCTCATACACACACTGTAATTTTTGACAGCGCTCACTGAACGGTGATATTATTCTAGGGCATGGTCGGCATTATCGCAAGATGGCGAATGTCATGACGTCATCTATGACGATTCACGGGACATCGTTATCGTTATCGCGCTCACGCTAATTCGGTTATTTCCCAATTCGGAACACATCGATTATTTCCCAATTCGGAACGCAGGGTTTGATGAGAATGAGATTAAAAAAGCGCGCGTCTCCGACTAGTAAATTGTTATCTGTGGTATTACAGAACATGTGGATTAAAGTAAAGAAAAAGCACGCGTTCGTAATACACTCCATTATGGACCTTAAAGCGGTTCATTAAGAGCCACTTTACGAGCAAGTGTGTTGAAAAATAAGTTATTGCAGTGCGATTTACAATACGCTTCTAGCCTCCCAGTTATGAAAAATATTAGTATGTTTCTCTTATTGTCTCTTATCTACACAGGGGCCCCGTGACCCTTATGTGCCCAGGTCCTCCAATAGGTGAAAGACGGCCCTGGTTATGTACAGAGAAAGACGCTACTCAATCTGTCAAACTTTTATACAATTTTCTCGTCGGGGTACTTTACGCAAAAGAAACCCCAACTAGATTGCATGTAAAACTGTATATTTATGTAAAAACATATTATAGACACAGTGGGACATTTAACTTTATAGCATAGGGAATTATCGGTAATGGACGGCTCGCGAGGCGCACGAGTCTGTCCATTACCGATAATTCCCTATGCTATAAAGTTAAATGTCCCACTGTGTCTATAATGTTTTTCAACACACTTGCTCGTAAAGTGGCTCTTATTGAACCGCTTTTAGGTCCATAATGGAGTGTATTACGAACGCGTGCTTTTTCTTTACTTTAATCCACATGCGCTGTAATACCACAGATAACTATTTACTAGTCGGAGATGCGCGCTTTTTTAATCTCATCAAACCCTGCGTTCCGAATTGAGAAATAATCGATGTGTTCCGAATTGGGAAATAACCGAATTAGCGTGAGCGCGATAACGATGTCCCGTGAATCGTCATAGATGACGTCATGACATTCGCCATCTTGCGATAATGCCGACCATGCCCTAGAATAATATCACCGTGAGCGCTGTCAAAAATCGCAAAAAAGTCGCAAAATGAACTCGCAGGGGACCACAGACAAGGTGAATGCGCAGTGGCAGACCGCGAAATTCTTAGGTTTTTTGCAATTTTCAGGTCGGTGTCAGGTTGTATCTTGATCAAAATATGATTTGCGGCTATAACAGGTACCTCTTTACAGGATTATAATCATTAGAAACATTAATACATCTTTCTAAGTTAGATTAATTGTTCCTTATGAAAAAATCTCTAATGGAAAAGTTCTGGAACAAATCTAACTTAAGGATTAAATTCTAATGACTATAATTCTGTAAATACATATACATTATAGGTAGTCGCGAATCATATTTGATCAAGATACAACGTGATGTATAATAAGGTGAATACCTTAAATTGACCGGGGTCCCTTCCGGCACCAAACGGAAAAGACCCTGACTGGCGTTCTATGCGGATTCTCACTGAACGAATGTATATTTCTCTATGCCAATAGTACTTTCTAATTCCATAAATAAAACTACAATTTGACGTATGTACAACACTACAATCAGTCTAAACATTAGCTAGTTTGTGTTTATTATATTTTTTCTATAGGCAGTTTAGCGGTTTTGTCAGTGCCATAGATTAATATATTTAAAATGAGAGACACCCACCGGCGCGCGCATCGCTAGTGCTGGCTGGCTAGCACGGCGCGCGGGAAAACAAAACCAGCGCGCCATTTTCCATACAAGTTAATATTTAACAATACAAGTCTGTTTTTTTTTTCCTCGCAAGTGTGTTGAAAAACGTCGTATGAAACGCGTGTGCATTAATCAATATCCACTCGGCTTTCTTATCGCCTCGTGTATAATGATCAACTTAGCACACATGTATCATAATGTACTATTACATAAATATACTGATTACTGGCGCCCCACGTTGGGCGCCAGTTCTCGTCGGGGTACTTTACGCAAAAGAAACTCCAACTAGATTGCATGTAAAACTGTATATTTGTAAAAACGTATTATAGACACAGTCTGTGGGACATTTAACTTTATAACATAGGGAATTATCGGTAATGGACGGCTCGCGAGGCGCACGAGTCTGTGGATGCCGAGCGCGTGCGCAATTACCGGGCGCTAGTGACTCACTCACGCACGGTGGCGCGCGGCGGGGCGACATTGCTAGGGTTGTGCCGAACCAGAACTAGTCACGTAACCTGGCCGGCACACGACAAATCCTAGAAGTGCGGGGAGTTGATAGGGGTCGCGCTATAATTTCAACTTTATCGTTTCGTTTATTGGGAAAATTTTACAGTTTCGGGTAGCTTTTATGCTTATCACCATCTACCGAACCGTCTACCAACTATGTTGAGGCCGGCTTCCAGTCTAACTGGATGCAGCTGAAACCAGCATTTTACACGGAGCGATTGACTATCTGACCTCCACAAACCATTTAAACTGGGTAACACGATATCCCTTGGTAAGACCAAAGAGGCAACTAGGACTTCCATAAATCAATTAGCTTATGATGCGACTCAGTCTATCTGTCTGTCCGTCTGTCACAGCTGGATATATCAAGAACTACTAATGCTATCAACTTGAAATTTAGAATGACGTTTGCCCAATTATTTTTTTGCAACAGGGACTGAAAGGATGTCTGGAAAATTCTATGTGGGACTACTAGGGCTGGTGGGGTATCATATGAAAGAGCGCAGTTTGCACATTCTCAAACACCTTTTTTTTAAGCCACATAGTATTCGACTTTTAATGAAAAATGCAAAAAAAATACCGTTCCCCCCTTATCTCCGAAGTTTGCAAAGAGAAAAATCTGAAATTATTCTATCTTATAGAAGTTTATGTAAAGATTACAGGAAAAATAAAACGATGACTCCAAATAGCACACTTTGTCAGAAATCATCAACCAAAGTTACATTAGTTCCACTATCGGTCACGAGACGACGTTGGCCCAAAACTGCAATATCCTACACCACAGTGCGCAACAGTGTTAAAATTTTCTGATGAATATAGGCCTCGCCGATGAAAACCTTAAAACATATTATTATGATAGCACGGAACCCTCGGTGCGCGAGTCCGATTCGCTCTTAACCGTATTTTTACCATTTCGGTACGGAACCCTAAAAACACGTAATTCTAATTATATTTAGCCTAAGTTTTCTCATGTTGATTCATGTACCTATAAGTACTGGAGAATGACTCTACCCCTGTCATACAGGATATATATCCTAGCCGGTCGATTCTGTAAAAATCTCACCGTGAAAACTTAGGTGAAGTGAGTTTGTTTTTGCTAGGAATTGACACTATTGACAGCTCACTCCACGCTCACTTCACCTAAGTTTTCACGGTGAAATGGTTACAGAATCGCACTGCTGTTCAGGGGTCGAGATCTTACTGATTTAACGTGTGCTGAAGTTTCGGAAACAAATTACATACTAATAGAGGTATGAGGAACAGGGTGTAAAGTTCACTCATACTCTATCTATGGAAAAGGGAGGATCCTCCGACCAGACGGGTATTGTGTCTGACGGGCAACTGTCCGATGATTCAATGCTAGGTAGTTGCGCGGTAAACTCTGCCGGGGTCGTTTTCCATTTCCAGTCTAACTGGATGCAGCTGAATACCAGTATTTTACATAGACCGACTGCCTATCTGATCTCCACAACCCAGTTACTGGGTAATACGATACCCCTTGGTAAGACTAGTTGTAAGACTTTCGGGCCACTGACGACCCGCAACGACTGTCAAAGAACCACGAATGACAAGCCGAATGACAGCTTGGACGTGCTTGCTTTGAAAACAAATGACTATAAATGACAAGTAATTCCCCGCTAGGCTTAGGTACTTTGCACAGCAGGCTACTACCGATACTGTTACCTAACCTCGCGTAGACTAATGAAATACTTAAGAGCTAAATCATTGTGAGCTATACAGAAGCTGGTCACGATTTCATTTGAAGACATTAGACAAATCCTTCTCGGTTTTCCTTTTGATAAGTACCTACTTTGACAGTGATATATTGCTTAGCAATGTGATAGTAACAGCTGGCATAGTATGTGCAAATTGGTAGGTAAGGTAGGTAAACGAAATAGATTTAAGATTTGACTTGTAAATTATCCTATCTAGCTTGAGGCTCCTGGATAAATAATAACAGCCGCATGGGTCGATCGAACGTTTGCCGCGGTCAGTTTGTGGATGGGTGACCATTCATCACACATCGAGACCCCTCTGTGCCTCAGAAAGCAGCTCAAGCCGTTGGTCCCGGCTGTCATTCGTGGTTCCTTGACAGTCGTTACGGATTGTCAGAAGCCCGAAGGTGTGACAACCAATCTTACCAAGGGGTATCGTATTACGCTATGGCTGTAGGTAACTGGTTGTGGAGGCCAGACTGGCAGTCGCTCCATGTAAAACACTGGTATTCAGCTGCATCCGGTTAGATTGGAAGCCGAACGCTAGCCTAGGCAAGTGACTTATTCCTCTCTCCTTTTCCTTTACCGACAACCTTTTTTTTTTATTGTTTAGGGGTGGAATATCCTCATGGATGTCCTCCGCCCTGGGGCGGACGGTGGGGTCTGTCAGACTCTTGCTGGCTAAAAACCACCCCGGTGGTCCATCTCACACATACGCCGGTGGTCGCGGGAACGTACGATCCTTCTGCAACCCCCGACTGTTGGACCAAGTCAATCTCTAAGAGCTCGCCGTTCCGCCATTTTTACTTTGATCTAATCTTCACAGGGGGCCTAAAAAGGCCACTTTGGCAGAATCATAAAAGGATAACATTATGAATCATAATATGGCGAAGACAGTCCGTGATTTTCTTTTTTTCGCTGCACTACGTAGGTATAATCAAAGAGATTGGAATTGGATTGATTGGTATTTGAGCACAGATAAACAAAAATAACTGAAAAATCCTTCACCGATGGTGTGGTATTTCTTTTGGATTCCCCTGATTTCTGGAGATTCCGCAGGTTCTTAATAAAAACAAACTGTTCGTTTCAACCATTTATTGGATCTACCGTCTTCGACAGATTACATAGGTCGCGTTCCGAATTAGCTAGTCCTGTCAAAATCAGGGTGCGTTCGAGTTTAATATAATTACACATTCTATAACACAGACAGAATAAAAAGTCGAAAGTACATAGTTTACAAAGTTACACTCAAATTTAGTTACATACTTACTATAAGATTACATCTAACATCACAAACATATTAGTTTAAATAGGTACTGAGTTTAGTGTTACTAAAATAACATTACTAATACTGGTATAATATAACTTTCAAAGAGTCAGTCCTAGGGATCGAAATGTACCTATTGTAACAATCGACAAACTTTACATTTAGTAATCAGTACACAGCACACCAGAGAGCATCATACAATTCAGAATAAAGCCCTGTGAAAAAATAATAAAGTTATTCCATAAATCTAAGTGACAGTTTTATTGCACGTCCTAACCTGGTGGGTAAGTTCTGTAAAAACAATAACGGTGTCAGTGGTTTAACATCTCCCATTTTCACGTATGTAAGGGGTCTGCTGTTAATCACTATTTCGCAGTCACATAAAATAGTCGAAAGTTCTATCCAGTCCACTGATGCTTTTCCTAGAATTCTGCACAGCATTTCTTTTACTACTCGAATCAGCCGCTCCCTCCATCCTCCCCACCACGGAGCTGCTGGCACGGAGAACTTCCACAGGATCTTATAAGAGTTGGTGGCTTCTTCAACTTCCTGCCAGTTTACTTCTTGAAGCAGGTTAGCAGCACCAACAAAATTTGTTCCATTATCTGTATAAATAGTCCTCGGTCGGCCACGCCTTGCTATAAAACGCCTTAGAGCCATGAGAAAGCCATTTGTGGATAATGATTCTACGAGTTCCAGATGTATTGCTCTATAAACAGCACAGGTAAAAAGAACAATCCAACATTTTTTATTATTTCTTAGGAATAATGGCCCTGCCAGATCTATACCAGTCACTTCAAAGACTGCTGTCGTTTTGATGCGGTCTGCTGGTAGAGGTGGTTCGGGAACCACATAATGTTTAGCTTTGTCTTTCTTGCAGGTAATACATTGTACCAGTAATCCAAAATGAATTCCTTAATGTAGTCATCAAAGTCTGTGTCCCAGCGTGATTCATCTTTCTATGTGTTTCTTGAACCATTCTCTGTACTATCTCGTTATTTCCTGGTAGTAAAATTGGGTGTATGAAATCTTTTTCTTCTCCACTGTATTCTAGTCTAGTTTTCACTTTTATTATTCCCTCTTCTTCTGTAGTTATAAGCTTCTTATCTATATTATTCTTGTCTGTATAGCTTTCTTTTTGTATTAGTTTAAATAATGTTTCTTCAGCATGCTTGTATTCTTCAAAACCTATATATTCAGACTTTATATTATATTTTTCCCTAGTTCTAGGACACAGTCTTAGTATTCTAGCAACAAGCCTTATTATCTTGCTATATTGACTAAAATACAATAAGCTATTGCTGAAGTTGTCTGTAGTTACCTCCACATTGACTGCTATGCTTTTATTCTGTTCACCACTAATGATTTCTTCGTATTTTCTATTATTATTACTAATGATAGACTTTGGCCAGTTTTCTTCTTTCAGGTACAACCATTGAGGACCTGTCCACCATTGTGTATCCAGTAGTGTCTTAGGGTTGCAGCCGCGTGAAGGTAAGTCTGCAGGATTATGAATACCAGGTAAGTGGTTCCAGTTATTTCTATCTGTGATAGCGCAGATTTATTTTACCCTGTTTGTTACAAATGCTTTCCAGGTATCTTGTCTCTGTATCCACGCCAGCACTACCGCAGAGTCTGTCCAATAATATACTCTGTAGTTCTTGCTTGTTGCAAGCAGACCTGATGTTACGACTTCTTTGAATAATCTAGAAGCTATGACTGCCCCCATTAGCTCTAGTCTTGGTAGCGTCATCTGCCTTTTGATGGGCGCAACTCTACTTTTAGCTATTATAAGTCGTACCGTTACCTGTTCTTCATGTTCTGTTCGTAGAAATACACAACCTGAATATGCGTCTTTGCTAGCATCACAGAATACGTGCACTGTTGTTTTGCAGTTGTCTAGTGGAAATTCTGTGAGGCGCCTTGGTATTGTGCACTCTTGGAGACAGTCGATGGTACTTATCCAATCCTTATATTCTTTCTCTAGCTCCTCAGGAATCATTTCATCCCATCCTGTCTTTAATAACCATGCTTTCTGTATGATAAGCTTTGGGATTAATGTAACTGGGCACAGGAAACCTATGGGATCGAATATCTGCTGTGCAATTGATAATAGATCTCTCTTTGTAATCTTTTCAGGTACAGTTTTCATGTTTAAATTGCAACACAATTTATCTCTTTTTCTATCCCACTGTACACCTACTACTGAGAGTGATTCTTCTTCTTGCATTGAATTCATCATCCATCCTCTTAAATCGAATTTACCTATATTCATAAGTTCTGTAGCTTCTTTAATAAATTTCTTGACCTCTGGTTTTGTGTCAAAGCTGGTTACACAGTTGTCCACGTAGAAGCACTCTTTTAGTCTTGCAGCTGTTTCTGGGTAAATATGAGTATGCTGTTCCAGATGGTGGTTGATTGTTTTCGCCAGAAGGAAGGGACTGCATGCAACACCGAATGGTACTCGGGCATGTTGATATGTAAGTACTTCATCTTTTGCCTTGGGATCATTCCACCATAATAATTTCAAGTACTTACGATCCTCTGGTGCCACTGAAATCTGTAGGAATGCCTTTCTTATGTCGGATATAACTCCATAAGTACCAGCTCTGAACATCATTATAAGTTTCGGGATAACTTCTATAAGGTTTACACCTTTCTGAATGCACATGTTCAATGACAATCCGTTCTTATCTTTGGAAGAAGCATCGAAGACTGGTCTTATTTTTGTTGTTGTACTTTCCAGCTTAATTACTGCATGATGAGGTAAGTAATGTCCATCATAACTATTATCTTCCTTTACTCGTTCTATGATGCCTTCCTTTTCCCATTCTTTAAATATTTGATGGTAGTCTTCAAGCTTTCCTGTAGTAGATAATTTCTTTGTAGTACTGTCCAGACGTCTTCTTGCTGCTTCGCAATTAGATTCAATCTCTGGGTATCCATTCTTCCACAGCAATGGCACCTCATATCGTCCGCTATCATTTACTGAAATTTCCAAAACAGTATCATTTACTTCCCCATTACAAGGATCTTTGATACCTAAAGTTTCAATATTCCACAAAAACTCTAATGAATTATCCATTTCCGGTATAGCCGTCACAAAACTTGTGTGGACCACCTTATTACATACTCCATGAGACAAATCAATAGGCCCTTGCAGTGTCCACCCAAGCTTTGTTTTAACAGCCACAAGTTTTTCTGTAACATGCACAAGACTGTTATCTAAGATGGAGCCTAGGTAGTCTGAGCCTATGAGTAAGTCTATGTCCTTTATAGCGGCCACTCTATTTTCAGCATCTGTTAAATGGATCTGGTGTTTTTGTAGATTCTTTATTAGGTTTGAATCTTGAACCGTAGGCAAATTGCCGCAAAGTATATTTTGTTCAAGTCCTTTCATTGTAGTAATGTATGTGTCATTGAGGTTACTCACTTGAAAATTGAACACTCTATGTGTTTGTGTAGCCTTCTTGACACCACCGAATAGTGAGTGGCTAAGGCTCTCACTTCCTGTTACCTTTAATCCCAGTTCTTGAGCTAGTGCAGTCTTCACATATGTCCGCTGCGAGCCGGAGTCCAGCAGCGCTCTCACTTTCTTTGTGTGTTTGTCACCCGTAACTTTAACAATCAAGGTTTGTAACAAGGTTGTTGTATTATTACTAGAAAAGTTGTTGACCGTTTCTGTCTTGGGTTGCTCATGAAGTGTGGGGCACAAGATCATTAAATGTCGTCTACTACAACACATACATTTCACAAAAACTTTGCAATGTTTGGCGAGGTGTCCTCTTTTTAAGCATACATAACACCCCCCTTTTTTCTTAATTGCATCTTTCTTTTCTTCTAGAGTAAAAGTATTAGCTTTACCACATTCTAAGGTATTATGAGACTTTTCACAGAAATAACAAAGTTCCTTACCTTCTTTTCCAGATTGACTAACGATGGACTTCTCCTTTACCTGTTTTGTCTCCGACACCAAGCATGCTGCTGTTGGAACTGCTGCTGTAGAACTACCTAAAAATTCAGTTTTTGCTATTTGCACTCTCCTTTCAGCCTCAACTTCTGTCTGCAAAAAATTCAAAAGGTTACAGAGTCTTGATTTTTCCCCTTTGTAAGGGACCTTACTCCACAATAGTAATGTGCTCTCTGGTAATGCTGATTCTATCATTGGAAGCAAAATACACTCATATTTTTCTTTAACAATTCCTAATGATTCTAATATTTGCAAATTTGTAACAATCCTATCATAAAGCACGTCCAGTAACAGTTGATCTTTGCAGTTCACCAGCTTCAGCAGCTCCCGTACGTATATTTCAATAAGTGTTTCATCCTTGGCAAATCGTTCTTTAAGCGTCTGGATAACCTTTGGATAATTTTCTTCTGTGGGCGGATAACTTTCTACCAAGATTCTTGCTTTGCTGTCCTGGGTCATCGCTTGTGTAAGATACTGAAATTTAGTTTCCGCATCCATGTTTTTCTCTTCATGTATTTTCTTGAACTGACCCCAAAATGCCAGCCACGACTTAGGGTTGTCATCGAATTTGCGAATCTCTAATTTGGGTAGGTTGAGATTATGTCTTTTAATTCCAGTCTCCTGTTTCATAAAATCATCCGATCTATTCATGTCCCGCAGCCGTGTCTTTACTTTTAGCCACTTGCATCGCAATATGTCGCATTCGTCACATTCTCTTTCATAACCTGTCTGATCGAATGTTTGGGAGCTTAGCAACTCATCTTGTATTGATTTGTCTAATAATGCTAGCCTACCCATCTTTTCTATTAGAAATTCAAGGTCTACCTGTGATTCTGCGGTTGCCTCGTGGCGATTAAAGACACGCCGTATTTGTTCGCGTTCACGCTTCAATTTCTCGAGATCCATCTTTTACAGTTGCTTTTCTTAATCTCACGGTCGCCACTTTGTGGTATTTCTTTTGGATTCCCCTGATTTCTGGAGATTCCGCAGGTTCTTAATAAAAACAAACTGTTCGTTTCAACCATTTATTGGATCTACCGCCAATCTACCGTCTTCGACAGATTACATAGGTCGCGTTCCGAATTAGCTAGTCCTGTCAAAATCAGGGTGCGTTCGAGTTTAATATAATTACACATTCTATAACAGATGGGATTTGATACGATTAACTTAACAGACTGTCCATTATGATTCATAATGTTATCCTTTTATGTTCTGCCAAAGTGGCTTATTTAGGCCCCCTGATCATTCCCGTCAATGTAAGCAGCAGCAGGTCAGTCCTGAGTCCCTGACCTAGGCTACCTCTCATCACATTTAAGTTAGGTCAATGTTACTTAGTGTTATCTCTGTTATTATAATTAACCAGTATATCGTGTGACACGCAGTGCCGACAGTGTGCTGTGGTGTCTAGGTACGGGAAACCAAGCGAAACGTCCACGAATAGGGACTAGCATAATATAACCTCACGCCAGGTAGCGAAGGGTCAACTTTTGTAAGAGTAGAGTAGATATATATCTTTATAATGATTATATTATTTGTCTATAGAAAGGATATCCGACGGCACGGTTGGCGCAGTGGTTAAGCAATTGACTGCCATGCTGCGCTGCGTGTCGCGGGTTCGATTCCCGCACGGAACAAATATTTGTATGACCTACAAGTAGTTGTTCCGGGTCTGGCCGATTGTGTATGTGAGTTTAAATGTTTGTAAACGCACCCACAATACAGGAGAAATTCGTAGTGTGGGGCAACGTTTAAAAAAAAAAAAACGAGTATAGAGAATGCCGATTGTGCCATTTTTCAAAGGGAAGCCGGTAGGAATCGAGTTGTATGGGACCTTTGTTCCTAAGGGGATCATCATTTCGCCAGTAAATTTTAAGTTCTAATAATATGGGGCGAGCCTAAAGCCTTTAACTCATCTGCCTAGCCTTTTCCCAACTATGTTGGGTTCAGCTTTCAGACTAATCAGATGTAGAATACCAGTATTTTACATGGAGTGTGCCTATCTGACCTCCACAATCCAGTTACTTGGTAATACGGTATCACACTAATATTATAAAGGCGAAAGTTTGTGAGTGTGTATGGGGGTGTGTTTATGTGTTTGTTACTTCTTCACGCTCAAACGGCTGGACCAATTTTGATAAAATTTTGTATGAAGGTAGCTGACACCCTGGATTATCATATAGGCTGCTTTTTATCCCGATTTTCCCACGGGATCGACACTTATGCGGGTGAAACCGCGGGGCGCAGCTAGTAAAATAATAAAGAAAGAAATCATTTTGTTTATCATTTGTAAACAATACCATTGCAAATCGGCAAACTATAGATAGTCGACTATCCATCAGCAACACTACAGCCGACTCGATCGGAGCATTCGCTAAAAAACGTGCGATTCCGATACGATGCGATGCTAAGTCGCGAAATCACGACGCGACGCAGCATTGATAGTATTTCTAAAACGCGATGGAACGCAGAAAGTCGCCAAAACGCGACGCAACATCGATACAGTCGCAAAATCGCATATCGCCGATGCTAAAAGTAGCGTGTGTGTTTTGGCCCTAAGACTCGAAAGGAGTATGAATGACGTAACTTATTAGCCGTGATGATGCTACATAGTCTCAATCAGAGATATGAAACTAGGGCCTTCATTATCAGCGGGATTGTTCGAAAGGGTTACCGCTGGCCCGGAACATAAAGGGCTAAGGCAGCAACACGGGTGGGTTTTAGTCAGTAAGAGTCTGACACTCCCTTCGGCTCCGCCCAGAGCGGGAGGGGATTTGATGATTTCCCACCCAAAAAAAAGGGCCTTCATTATCGACCTGTTGCTTCCCCATAACACATCTGCAAACCTCGTCACGGCATGTCGGTTATGATATAATCTTAACTAAAACAAACTATGTAAGTGTACAATAATAAATAATTAGTCAACGGGTCGCGTCAACCACCTCACTTTATTATACTGCGCGTCTACTCGCGTCGCGTGACACGCACGCCGCTGCGACCTTCTGCGCGTGCGACTACGTACTAAAGATCTAAACTGTTGCATAGGTTCGGTATGTGGGTCGGTGGCACCGTGCAAGAAGTTAACGGTGGTTTAAAATTACATTGACACTTGACATAATAATCAACCTACAATGTTACCACTGCTAGGACACAGGAATGAAATATAATACAGGTTGGCCCATTTATAATATAGTTATTCCGGTCTGAAGCTATCCGAAACTGTAAAATTTACCCAATAAACTTTAAACCTTATGTTGAAAATCTATTAAAGAAATTTGACAGATTGTAGTAGCTTAATGTCTCCTTCCTTATGTATATATAGGTATGTCTTGTACCTTAATCTAACCATAGGCTATGGACGGAGTTCGCGTCAGAACTGTGTGGCGTCGTAGTGATTCAAAAGTATGTGATTGTAAATTATACCAAACATTTACTACTAGTACAGCTGCCTTAAGTTCGTGATCAGTTTTGACTCCTATTGAATTTCTGATTTTGATTATCTACTTTTGCTGTTGACTGTACCATTGACATACAAGAAATACCTACATACATGATACCTAAAGCATATTAAAGTTATCTATAAAAATATACAATACTTAATAATCATGAAACAAGTGTCAACAACAAGAAAAATGGAGAGAGATAGTGTTTTTAGGGTTCCGTACCCAAAGGGTAAAAACGGGACCCTATCCTATACATATAAAATTCAAAGTCCTGACTGACTGACTGCTATATCAACGCACAGCCTAAACCGCTGGAGCCTATAGACATGAAATTTGGAGGGTGTGTTCTTTGTGAAGAATAGGTATCACTAAGAAAGGGTTTTTCGAAATTCCACCCCTAAGAGGGTGAATGGGGGAGGGTGAAATTTCGGGCAGAAGCTAGTTATGTACTAAGATTCCACTGTCCGTCTGTCCGTCTGTCACCATGAACCGTGGTACTTATCTAGACAGTTGAAATTTTCACAGATGATGTATTTCTGTGACCGCTATAACAACAAATACTAAAAACAGAATAAAATAAATATTTAAGGGGGCTCCCATACAACAAACTTGTTTTTTCGGCGTTTTTGCCTTGTGGTGCGGAACCCTTCGTGTGCGAGTCCGACTCGCACTTGGCCAGTTTTATTTTATCATATTTACATTAAAATACTTATATTAGCTACGCATAAGTTGTTTTTTACGTTTTAGTCACAGAACAGATAAAGAAGGTTAGAAAGGAAATAGTTCCTGATTTGTATCAGAACGCGCGTCGCCGTTGTCTCCCACTCTTTAACTTCACTACATGCAAGAGACCAATGCCTAAGCGGATTACGCACACAAATAAACAACACGCACTTAGATCGTAAATTTGCTATTGGTTGTCACACTAATGCAATCATTGCGTTTGACGTACGTCATGCACGCATAAAAGCACGCCAGGGTGGGCGATTAAAAGGTCGATAGTTGATATCGATAAAATTAATGTAATCTTGCTTTTTATTTTGCACGTATTGTTGACTATGTGGACTTCTGTAATGCATGTTGTGAACTTGTATTCATGCTAATATAGAAACAAATAAATAAAAGTGGATCAAATAAAAAATACTGGTGAAGCGGGTGAATATTTGCGGGTGGGTTAATTTTAAATTGGGCGAAGGCGGAAAGAATCAATTCTAAACTTGGGCGAAGGCGGAGGATATCTCTAATCCTATAATAAATGGGTATGAGCAGAGGACACACAGCCGAGAAATTACACCAACATGAAGAAATCAATAGTACACTAACCTTTACTCTGTCGAAACGGCAGTTTGGCTGGCAGTGTGGGTTTGCAGGGGCCCCTGCTCTCGATCGTTCTGGATGACTCTTAGCTCTGCGGCGCTCTGCTAGCCTAGACCGGTCTAGAAATTGGCTGCGAGCGTTTACTTAGCGGGTTACAAAAAAATTAGTTATGGCGGCTTTTTTCTGCGAGTACGGGCCTTATATAGGTATCCCCACCCGCGCCATTCTTGAGACAAAAGTCGTGTGTCTTTTTCCTTCCACACGTTGGTGATAGGTAAACGGCGTAAACATCCTCCCCCCTTTGAAACTCCGTAGGGGTTTCGAAAGAAAAACATAAAGGAACTCTAAGGGCGATGACAAGTGAGAGGAGGTCCAACTAGCTGGGAGTAGAATCATGGTTATGTTAAACTGAAGGTAATTAGCGGGAATGATATAATAATAATAATAATAAGTACTTAAATACTACAGGTGCGACCGTGACTAGGTCAATGACCGATGGAATTATTGCGAAGGCAGTGGGCATAATTTTACGACGGGACGTTTAAAAACTCCCAGCGCGGTACGTACTAGAGCCACCCTTACAACCCCGTCTTTACCAGGGTATACTTGTTCAATAACGCCAGTGGGCCAACGAAGCGGTGGTGAGTCATCCTGGTGTACTAGGACAAGTGTGCCCGCTTGTATGGGTGTGTCAGGCGGATTCCATTTTTGACGTAATTGAAGGGTGTGTAGGTAATCCACATGCCATCGTTTCCAATAGCTTTGCACTAAGCTATCTAACAATTTCTTCCTGTTATGGAGGCTTACGGATGCGTCAACCTCGCAGGCAGGTAAGGACTGTAGTGGTGTTGTATTTAAGAAGTGTGCGGGCGTCAGAATCGAGTGTGGCTCGTCCGCTAGTAAGCACAGTGGACGTGAGTTTAGCAAACACTCAATCTGGGTTAAAACGGTCAGCAGCTCCTCATAGCATAGCAGCTGTTGGCCGATGCAGCGGTATAGATGAGTTTTTATACATTTTATGGTTTTTATTTTATTTTCAACGCATTCCTCTTGCAATTTGTGAAGGATTGCCGTTTCAGTGGCTTCTAGATCTGTCGCTTGAATTACTTCGGAGGTAGGTAACTGGCGAATGAAGCGCAAACTGTACACCATCATTCGCAATGGTTTCTTCCACGAAGAAACCCGCGTGGCTAGTTCGACAAGTGCCGACGCTTCCATATTTGAAACGACGGTCAGTGTGACCGGACCCTTTTTCTCAAGTACAGGACCTTCAACTCGGGACGGCTCAAATGGCACAGTTGGCCATTCGGTTATGGTGCGACAGACCCAGGGCGGACCCTTCCACCACAAGGGGTGATCAATTATCTGTGATGGCAATAAGCCTCTTGACAGACAATCGCTAGGATTATCTGTCCCATTTATGTGGATAAAGCGTTCAGGAGACAAGTTTTCCTGAACCTTAGTCACTCGACAGGCAACGAAGGTGTGCCCTCGGTGAGGCGATGAATGAATCCATGATAAAGCAATCATTGGATCGCGGAAGGTAACAATATCCTGTATAGGATTACGAGTATGAGAATTATTACGTACCTGCTGGACAAGTTTAGCTAGAAGTAATGCGGCGCATGGTTCTAGTCTTGCCAACGATACAGTCTTTAGTGGAGCCACTTTAGACTTAGCGCATACTAGCTGAGCGAATATAACCCCGTTAGGGCTCACCACATGCACGTAGATGACGCAACCGTAAGCCCCCATATTAGCATCACCCAACGCGGTTAGGTTTGCTACGAAGCCGGCCGCTACACCCAAATGGCGCGGTACTTGTAATATAGATAACGAAAGCAGTTCGTTTCTACCGTGAGAACAACATACATTAGTCATTCCCGAGCGAACGAGACGCGCGGCGCGCGGCGGGACAAACAATCTAAGTAAGCGAGCTCGCACTGAGTCGCTAAAGCGGTCATTACGTAGTTGAGCGGTTACTGCAACTTTAAAATACCCAAATTTAAGCGAAGGCGAGAAAAGGTCCTCCTGCAATTTGGGTTCCGCATGCAGTAAATTAATAAAAAGCGGGTTGACGGGTTCCGTCTTGGCACTTTCGTCCAACACAACTAGGGTGTTTGTCGTTGGTATCTTGGACCGAACGACAGCGGGGTGGGGTGAGCAATACCCTTTGGTTATAGCGGAAGAGAAATAAGGTATTTTCAATAAATAGCCTTTATCTAAGTGGCCATTGAGTGACTTACCGGAGTCAGTTTTGGCACTGGCGTCCAATACTACTCGGGTTTTCGTCGTTGACTTATCAGGCCGAACGACAGCGTGATGGGGTATGAAGTACCCTTCGGTTATAGCGGAGGCGGAATAAGGTATTTCCAATAAATAGCCTTTCTCTAAATAATCATTAATGACGTCATTATAGGCGTGACGTAAAGCGGGGAGCGAATTAAATTTGCGCTCTAAAGCAGTTAACCGGCGTTGAGCGTGTATGAATGAGTTACCTAATGAGGTAGGTTCGACCTTGAAAGGCAGCGACACGATATACCTACCCCCGGGATGTCTTAATACCGTGGATTTATAAAATTCTTCACAGACTTGATGTTCCGTGTTTGTTATCTTTGTAGGCAGCACCTCCTCTATTTCCCAAAATTTCAATAGCGTAGCATTTAATCCACTCACAAGAGGGCCGAAGGACCAGGCGACATTGTTGGAGGTAACCGCAGGTAATTCTCCCATTACAATGTAACCAAGCGTGGTTTCTATAGCGTGAGGTGCCGAGCCCGCGGGAACGCTAACATCAGCTGATTCCATCAATGGAGGGGGTATTATTTTACCACCCAGCAAAATGAACGCGAACATTTGCGTTCCTAATATGGCGTCGATGTTGCCTGGTAAATTCCAACAAACATCCGCGAATGGTAAGTTTTTGAAATAATCCATAGCCGATGCTTGTATTACCCTACTAGGTAATGGGTCGGCGATGTGGTCAATTACTAGCATGGTTAAACTATACTGCGCGTCGCTCACTCGAGATTGTATAGTGACGGTTACATAACCTCGTATAGGTGCCGAAATGGCGCCAACTGATTTTAGCGACGAATTAACTAGCGGTTTAACTTTCAATTTCAATCGGCTGCAACACTCAAGCGTGATAATATTGTTTTGAGACCCGCTGTCAACCAGACATCTCATTATGAAACGATGCCCGTCTATTGGCACATAAACTTGTGCAGTTGGCAATATTATAGTACTGTCCAGTTGTGTGCAAGATAGAACGTTATTATTTTCCGCATAAAAGGCGGTCGATTTTACCACATGTGGGCTATTTACCGGCGCATCTGGCAATGAGGCGGCCGATTGCGTCATCAAACATAACGGTTGCGAATCAACAGGTGGCTTAGTGCTAATTACCGCCGCTTCACTGCTATCGAAATGTAGTAATGAGTGATGTGTTTTATTACACCGATTGCAGGTATGTTTTGACGCACATCGTAACGTTGTATGTTTGTCACTAAAACAATTAACGCACAACCTTTTATCCTTGACATACCTAAAGCGATCTCTAACGGCAAGTTTCTTGAACTCCGAACACTCGTACAAATGAGTATGACTGGAATCTTTACAGAATATGCAGGTAGACGAAAAATTCGGTTTGTTGTCCGTTATCGCGAAACTATGCGTAGTTCGCGGCGTATTCCGATTACGTGACTTATCGTAGCTTCTCGTTTTATTCTCTGTCGCACTAATTTGATGTACCGCGGCTGTTCTTTCGATTATTTTGATGTGGTTCCGTATGTAATTTATTAATTCTTCACTTGACGGTAATTCACTAGCGCGGGCTGTAAACTCAAAGGTCTGTACTAGTTGAGCATCCAGCTTTTTTAGCATCAAATGCGTAAAAATAAAATCAGGCAAGTCCGGAATATTTAAACCTGTTAACGCCGACCACGACGAATTCATTCGTTCGATAAAATCGTTTAATTGGTCTGACGCGGCGGTGGACGCTTTTATGTCGAGTATATTGTTCAAATACATAGACCCTAATAATCGTTTGTCTTGATACTTCGACACTAATGAATTCCATATTGACGCATAATTTTTCTCATTCGGTATAATTCCAGCGAATATATTCAGTGCATTTCCACTAAGTTTACCTACCAAATATTGCACTCTTTGACTGTCTGTTAACATCTTATTATCGTGTACGTTAGCTTTAAAACACTCGTAGAACAACGGCCAGTTTTCTGGATTACCCGAAAAACTTAATAATTCTAAAGCGGGCAGTCTTGGCGAGTACGTTTCTTTGGGAGGTACCTCGGGATTTTTTATGCGTTGAGTTTCAATCAAGTTGTTTCTTATGTACTTGACCTGGGAATAAAGTGACTCAAATGCACTCCAGTCACTGAAGCTGATTTTATACTCTGGATCCACCTTTAAAACAACTTCATTGTGCTCATCGCATAGCGTATTAAAACTACGGTATAATTCTTCTACATTCGTAGTTGCAGCAAGAAATTCCTGTACGCTTCTTGTGCTTGTAGTGACTGGAACCACTTTTTTTCCCGACTCGTATAACTCATTTATTTTTGCGAATACGGCTTGCTTCTTAGCCGCCAGTATTTTTATTTTTGCTTCGTAACTCATTGTTACTCAGGGTTTACCTACACTCCGTTATTGAACAAGTTTCCGTTAACGGTTATTATTTTTTAAAAAATATGCCTGTCACCTTTCGCAAGGTCAACAGTCGCGAACAGTCACAATCGCAACCTATGTAGGTAGATTTTTATTACTTAATATGGGACTTTATTTTACTTTAATAATTCACGTATATTGTACATATAATGTATTTGAATATGAATATGTTGGACTTTTTTTTATAAGGTACTGGTTTTTATATAAATATGGCTCGAAGTGACCAAAAATGGTGAAGCGGGTGAATATTTGCGGGTGGGTTAATTTTAAATTGGGCGAAGGCGGAAAGAATCAATTCTAAACTTGGGCGAAGGCGGAGGATATCTCTAATCCTATAATAAATGGGTATGAGCAGAGGACACACAGCCGAGAAATTACACCAACATGAAGAAATCAATAGTACACTAACCTTTACTCTGTCGAAACGGCAGTTTGGCTGGCAGTGTGGGTTTGCAGGGGCCCCTGCTCTCGATCGTTCTGGATGACTCTTAGCTCTGCGGCGCTCTGCTAGCCTAGACCGGTCTAGAAATTGGCTGCGAGCGTTTACTTAGCGGGTTACAAAAAAATTAGTTATGGCGGCTTTTTTCTGCGAGTACGGGCCTTATATAGGTATCCCCACCCGCGCCATTCTTGAGACAAAAGTCGTGTGTCTTTTTCCTTCCACACGTTGGTGATAGGTAAACGGCGTAAACAAATACATAACTGAATTTTAAAACCAATTTTGACGTGACAACGTCTTAAATTAGGTTGCGACTGGGAGTCACTTATGAAAAAGTGTAACGCTCGGTAACGTTACGATGAGTCACCGAACGAGAGAGAGGCCCGCCGAATGCCTTGCGTCTCTCTCCCACTCAACTATGATCGGATGATCGGTCGTTGTCACGTAAAATCTTCGCCCGTAAAACCGACTTTACAGGCAACCATTTTTTATTACTTATTAACATTAGGATTTAAAATGGAATATTTACCATGTTTATTAGAGAAAGTCGGTTGCCTTTCAACCTTACATTTCCGGTACTTATCATCAGTTCAAAAAGAAAAAAATTATTGTCCCTGAAATAATACGTATTTATTAAGTAGCATACGCTTGCTCTCCTTTAAATTGGAGTTTTTCAAAATGAAATGCAATCTAACAGTAATATACTTTTCTATAATAGTATAATAATATATAATTCCTCACTCAAAATCTATGTTACTAATTGGTCGTACGTAATAAATAATATTATTTTAGTTGTAAAGTGTACTTATTGATAATAATCAACTGTATCATAGTAATAATCGACATTGTTTACAAATTGGCACAGCACTATCGATGCCTAGATTTCCTGGAAATGAATCCTCGGGACCATAGATTATACACTTAATACTGGTCTCGGGACTCTCGCGGTGAACGTAATACATTGCGCGATCGCTCAAGTAGTACAAAATGGTACCCATCTATTGCAAGCAATACATAACTATTCGTCTGCTTGCGATTATATCATTTTTGTCTACAAACTTCATAATGCTAATGTTATAATTACAAATATCACAAGTATTTCAATGTTTTTGGACTTACCGGTGGAAAGAAATCCCTCCTCGTGCTACACTACACACCTGGCTTCTTTTCCGACACGTTATAATAGCGCAAGACGGCATAATTTAATATTTTTGCGGAGCTTACGTACGCTGTCAAAACAAGAGCGTGATTGCTGGCCGGTAAAGTAAACTTCGGTTGATATTGAGCATTTGCTCATGACCGCGGCGCGCGTGCCCCGCCCACAAGGCCCTTCTAACCTTCTTTTATCTGTTCTGTGGTTTTAGTTGTTGTAGTTTATGTTTTATGTTAGTACCTACTTATTATTAGAACTTTGATTTATGTAATTGGTTTGTTATGCCGTGTAAATCAAATAAATAAATAACAATTTCAGATGAGAATATTATCTTGTTTCATACTTTTTATCGACTTCAAAAAAAAAGGAGGTTATCAATTCGACACGTATGTATGTAATATTATTGGAATTGCATTATATTCACATATGATGATCTATTAGGGCTTCCAAACAAATATACAAAATTTCATAGACGTATGTATGTATGTATGTATGTTTGTCCACGCATAACTCCGGAACTATTAATCGGATCGTGACCATTTTTTTTATTGGCTTACATTTTCTTCAACTTAGGGAACAGTGCAAGTTTCATCAAGATCGATTCAGTAATTTTCAAGATAGGGACTAATACGTGTAAGTGTGACGGCCTGGCTTATTGATAAGAGCTACGGGTGTAGTGTCAAAGGGAAAACATCTCAAAACCTTGGTCAAATACTAGTGCAAAAACTAAAAATTACGAAATAAAAAGTAAGTAATTTAAAAAAATTAAACCGACTTCAAAAAGAAATTAACTCAAAATTATGAAATAACTTTAATTTCGGAAGTCGGTGGCATAAAACTAAAATATAGATCCCAAGACACCGACTTCCGTAATTAAAGTTATTTCATAATTTTGAGTTAATTTCTTTTTGAAGTCGGTTTAATTTTTTTAAATTACTTTTTTAGAGCGTGTTTTTCAGTAGTCAGAAGGCCAATTACCGTAATTAAAAACGTTAAAAATCTAGTAAAATCTAGATCTTATGCAAAACAGTCAAATAATACCTACTGTTGTTTAAATCAGGCAGTATACCATCATCAGCTGCCTAGCCTTTTCCCAACTATGTTGAGGTCGGCTTCCATTCTAACCGGATGCAGCTGAATACCAGTATTTTACATGGAGCGACTGCCTATCTGACCTCCACAACCCACTTACTGGGTAATACGATACCTCTTGGTAAGACTGGTTGTCAGATTTTCAGGCTTCTGACGACCCGTAACGTTGTCAAAGATCCACGAATGACAGCCGGGACCAACAGCTTAACGTGCTTTCCGAGGCACGGAGGGGTCTTGGTATGTAAAGATGGTCACCCATCCACGGGCCAACCGCGGCAAGCGCAGCTTAAGGGTAATTCTTCAGGGACAAAATTTTCGATGTCTGTGGGTATATTTCTGTAACCAACTAAAAAAACGGCATGTAATTTTTTTTTTGTACAGTTTAGCTTTATCCCTTACTGGGACAAATGATTTTTTTTTAATAATTGCTGTCTAGGTACAAAATAAAAATTTTTGAAGGTCGTTCTTCTGATTCATATAGCACGTCCGTTTGCCATTTTCCGGAACAAAATGGTCGATGTCGCATTTTCCCTTTGATACATCAATATAAATTATACCTAACTATATCGAAAGGAAATGAATTGTCCTCTTACAAAAAAAAATGTGTATTAGTTATAACTACGTTAGTCTGTTTATAAATAAGTAAAAAAGAAGTGTCCGGCGTATAATACTGATTAATGTGGCGTAAGCTGCGCTTGACCGTACTTGGTCGGGTAATAATAATGAGAGTCTGGCTTCCAGCGCGGGGGGAAGCCAGTCGTGCAACGGACGACCTAGAAGGTGGACGTGCGGCTGGTTGGCTTAGATCCGGTGTTACGAAGGAAAATACCTGATTCATCTGTGTTTGGTTCAGGTGGCATCCTGATTACAATGCCTTCTTTATAAAATTTATTTTATTGTTTTAAAACTTCAATTTGTGTTTCGTGTGATGCTTTTGGGTTATAGATTCGTGTAGAAAAATGAAAATAATGAAGTCTGTATGTACGATGAGTTATGCATGATTGTAGGCAAAATCCTGATTCATCTGTGCCTGATTCGTATGGTCAAACAAAACCCCATATGAATAATAAAATAAATTAGTTTTTCCCCTCTCCAGCACGATAGGAGCGCTTTTGTTGCGTAATTCTCCTTGTCCAATTTTTGACCGTGTACAAGTCAGTAGTTTTAATCTTATTTATTATTATTTACCTACTTAGCTATAACCTTTTGAATAATAAAAAAATGACAGGAGTATAATCTTGTTCTAAATATGTTTTTATTTCTGTTTCTGATTAATATGTAACACATTCTGATTCATCTGGGCACAAAATTAATATCTTGAAAACTACTTTATAAAAACGAGTCCCTCATTCAAATATATGTTATTTGGTATACCTATTTTCATATGAACATGTGTTACAGAGCTGAAAGTGAAATTAAATTTTGGCCATATGGATCAGTCAAAGAATCTTTCGAAGAACTACCCTTAACTTGATCGATCGACCCGTGCGGCTGATATTACTTAGCCACAACCGAGACCCTACTAATTATAGACCTATTTCAGCTACCTACCGTTAGCAAAATTTTTGTTCTTAAAACTTGTTTTTAGAACAAAGGCAAAGTTTTTTTAATAAACATAAATTACTACGTTCGTTTTAATAAAATCATTTATCATTCAGTTTTCAAGATAGCTATACAATTATAGACCTTATCAACTACACTAAAAGGTACACAATTCAGTGAGGTGGTGTCTACTACGTCAAGCAAGCTACGCCGCGCGGCCCACCTCACTGAATTGTGTACCGTTTAGTGTAGTAGATAAGGTTTATAATTGAATTGCTATATTGAAAATTGCGCGCCGCGTCGCGTCGCGGTGTGAGCTGACCCTTTAGTCGCAATCTCTTCTCATCGACAGTCAATGTCAAAAATGTAGGTATTTTAGAGGTATTTTTGGTAGATAGAGACTGATCAGACTGTGAACGTTCTTAAAATTACGAGAATCGCTCCACGAATTTTCAGCACAGCATCAGTTAGTCTAGTAAAACCAAACGTGATGAAAAGCAGCAGACAGTCCGACGCTCCTACCTACCTACCCTGTATTCCCGTTGTCCCCGTAATCTTTGTCCCCGTCACGGGGACAACGGGACGTCATAAAATTTCCTTACCGTTGTCCCCCTTTTGACATACGAGCAACGGGGACAACGGACAGTTAAAGGTCACACACACCTCATTAGAGCCGCCACCCGCACCCACTCCGCACCGCCTCGCCTCCTGCGGCTCGTATTCTATATATATATGGACTTGTATGGGTATGCGCTCACTACATCACCTCCTTAGCGTCACGTTGACTGCGCATTGACAACGCGATAATGTTATACGTGAGTTACGTGACGCGATATCCACTGGTTGACTGCGCGACGTTTATTGGTGATAACGCGGCGACCACCCGTAGACCACCTGTCGACAACGAGTGGACGCCGTGCGACGAGGCGGTGCGGGGTGGATTCCGGGTGGCTCTAATGAGCTGTGACCTTAAGATTTCACGTTCCCTGTGTTCCCGTTGTCCCCGTAATCTGTGCTCCCGTCACGGGGACAACGGGACGTCATAAAATTTCCTTTCCCCCTTATGACATATGGGCAACGGGAGCAACGCGTATCGTTGTCCACTTTAATTTTTTTTTTCTTTTCTAAACGTGGCTAATTTACAAGCCTAGTGGCTAGTGAAAGGAGGGCCTTCATAGATGTCATGGCAACTAACTTAGCCGTCTCATCAAATAACGACCGTGAACTCCACAAATAATAAAGAACTTTACGAAATGGAAAATGCCGATATTACAAGCAATATTCCAGTTAATCATTGAAATTAAGTTAAGGCAGTAATAAAGGAGGTGCTCCAAAGCAGCCCACGGCTAAGCTCCGCGATTTTTATGCGACGAATAGAAATATACAAGGTTATATAAGGGTAAAACATTAACAACCTCTTATGAGGACATAGTACTCATCATTATGAACAACTTTTACTATGGGACCAAACCTGAAATCGCGAAAACAAATCAGCTGTTCCCTACATTTTGACGAGTTATACGAACATTTAATAAATGTAGGGAACAGCAGATTTTTTTTCACGATTTCAGGTTTGGTCCCATAGTAAAAGTTGTTTATAATGATGAGTCCAATGACCTCTTAAGGGGTTGTTAATGTTTTACCAATGACACCGTGCATAGCATGACTTCGCGGCATGCTTAAGTAAGGATGCCGCAGCAGAGTGATGCCGAAGGTCCCTGCCGTGCAGCTAGTGGGCGTAGGTCCTTAGGCAGGATCGTCCACTGCGATCCACGGCCACACAAATGATCTGCGCAGCTACCAAGCAAATGATCTGCGCAGCTACCAAGCAAATGATCTGCGCAGCTACCAAACAAATGATCTGCGCAGTACCAAACAAATGATCTGAACAACTACCGAACAAATGATCTGCGCAGTACCAAACAAATGATCTGCGCAACTACCGAACAAATAATCTGCGCAGCTACCAAACAAATGATCTGCGCAGCTAACAAACAAATGATCTGCGCAGCTACCAAACAAATGATTTGCGCAACTACCGAACAAAATGATCTGCGCAGCTAACAAACAAATGATCTGCGCAGCTACCAAACAAACTGCGCAGCTACCAAACAAATGATCTGCGCAGCTACCAAGCAAATGATCTGCGCAGCTACCAAGCAAATGATTTGCGCAGCTACCATGGCAAATCTTTTTATGGATAACCTTACGTAGTAGTGGACGGTCGACTTAATATTTCTTATGATGCCTTACTTTAACTTGACCCTAACGCAATACAAAGTGAATGTAACACTCTATGTATCAAAAGTACGTGCTGATTTCGTTCGTCTAAAAGCTGCTTGAGCAAGCCTTAGTAATGCTTCAATATGGATTTTATAAATTAACTGTAAGTGTCTAAACACACTATGCCGAAGGTACGCCGCGGCTGAGTTTACGTTCCGACGTATAAGTGCCGGAACCTACGCGGCAGAAATTCAGTTGCGCAACTTTGTGTGTATTCAGTGCCTCGAGCACTGTCGTGGCTTCGTGTCGTGTTATCTAAACAGCCGGACAGACAGACGCAAAAAAAAGTGATCCTGTTAGGGTTCCGTTATTACTTTAGAGGTGCGAACCCGAAAATGGACTATTTTACAGTAATAGCAATTGCAAAGGTTTTAGAAGAACCGAACCGAACCGAACTTCGGTCGCGTATAATGTGTGCTCTACAGAATAGACTGAAGTTCGGCTGTACGCTATAACGCAACGTTATTTCGGCATAATGTGTCGTCAGTAATTTAAGGAGGATCATACGATCTGCTCCGGGCCATTTTCCCGCTAGATGGCGCTGATGTCAACATTTTTAGTTTATTTTGTTTTATGTGTAATTGGCACATTATTAAGTCGTAGGAGTAGTAGACGCGGTTATCGGACATTACTCTTTATTGTATTTGGTCATAACATTGCCTCAAAATTAACCCAATTCGACACATAATCCCCAAATAAAATCTGCCATTGAATACAGGTCGTTTACACACACAGACGTAAGCGAGTACTTCCAAACGTTTACAAGAATAGACTACTAGGTGGCGTGTATTTAAAAAATGCGCCACCTGCTACGATATTTATATGAAAAATGAAATGCGTTCCTTGTGAATATTATGAATATACTGTGCCTGTGCGTAGTACTCACAACCGGCGTGCGTGTATGACCAGATTTATGAACGTAAACGAGACAAAAGGAGTATGTAAGGTATCGTAGCAGGTGGCGTTCTGTAGTTTCTGCCTACCCCCGGCATGTCTTTTGTCGATGGGATTCGCCCTTAACCTCTCCCTAGTGCTTTAGCTGGAAAGAAGAAGTGGCGCAACAAACTCCCCAGCAGCACAGCTGTATGTTCAGTTACAAAAACTTCAGTCTATACAGTTTATAAAGATAGTTTTATTTTATTACCTTACTACTAATTAAATATAAATAAAAATATTTGAAGTGACACAAATGTAGCCTGATACATGATTAAATTTATAGCATATCCAATTATTACAGATATTACACCTATCAGACACAAGAAAAAAACAAAAGATAACAACAAATCAAAAAAATACAATGTAGTATGCTATTACTTATAACCAGAGTGAAAAAATATTTTATAATGTCAAAGCACTCCTATCAAAGTTTTTAGAAAAAGAAAAATCTAAAGACCTGCATAATGAGATCGCCAGGTGGTTATACTTACATAATAAAGTATTATTTCACCTTTTCATTTTATAGTAAATACAAAAAAAAAGTAATATACAATGATATAATAATGTTGATTCTAAACAAACTACTACAAAATATCAAAAATCGTTTGACTTCTTGTTTTCACCATGTGCGAGTCTTCTTGTCTACTGCTAAAGGCTGCTGCTGCTGCAAAGAAAAATAACTTTACTTAGAATATAATTATGTTACTTTGGACGAATATTGTTTCCCATTCATTTCAAAATGTCATTTACCATCAATCTCCAAAACTGCTCTATATTGAAACTTTACTAGTTGCTCGAATTTCCAACTGATGTTGCAGGACGATTTTTCACTAGAATAACATAATAATATATTTTAGAAATAGACATTTCTTAGTTTCTTTACCAATAATGCAGGCCTGGAAATGAAAAGCAACACTTGTAAATATTGCACATAATAAAAAGTTCATACAGAACCAAATATGTGTTTAGTAAAGGAGTATGTGAGGTATCGTAGCAGGTGGCGTTCTGTAGTTTCTGCCTACCCCCATGGGAAGAAGGCGTGAGTTTATGTTGTTGTTTATGTTTAGTAATATATTAACTTACCATACCAGAAGATGAATCAAAGTTGTGGCCATATGACCTTTTCAGCCATCCTCCGACTACATACAGTAACAAACGGAACACCGTCTGAAGATACATGACCTTTTTGAATAGCATCTGACCTTTCTTGTTCACCAGCAGTTTTAATTTCCTCTGACAAATGTTCAAACCACACACTGCCTGATTTTTTTTCAACACAACAAAATTTATTTGCCGACATTGTTGGAATATTCATGAGACTTGTTATGTGAACTGATTGAGTGTAGTATAGCAGCTATCAGCAGTCGCAGTTGCCCACAAAAATGCAGTATTTATTTTATTATTGCTCTCCGTAGTGCTTCCACGGTCAGTGGGTCGTCTTAGTTACCACACATACTGTACTTGAAAATTAATTCACTTCGAAATCCATCAAGTCTCTCATTACCAAATTCAATTTGTGAAGATACACACATATTTCGGTGTCTTTCCAATTGGAATGCCCACTCAATTACATTCTTCAGGTCCACAATGTGATACCCAGATATCCATTTCTTTGGAACAGTTTCCACAGTCAATTGAATCAGTTTCAGGATCAGCTTCCGGCCAATTAATCTCTAAAGGTTCAAGCACAGGTTCAGCTGTCACTGTGCTGGTACTAGGAGTACTGTAAGTGGCCTCTAAGTGAAATTTTGGTTTTACACGGGTCTATGTTCTTGGTTGTGTAGGTACTCTATGTACTGAAAGAAACAAATCAAAATGTAATGACCATACTTACACCACATGTCACTTTTTTACAATAAATCATGCTTATTTGAAACATACAATATATTATCTATGAGGATTTCTTCATTCACTGGCATCTTGGTATCTTCAGAACGCTAAACTTTCAAACGTCTGTAAGTGTAATACGATTTACGAATGTAAACTTTTGTCAACACACGTTTTTTATGAAATCCTACATCCAAACTTGGCTGTTTTACGAAGAAGCCAGACAAAGAATTAGGTAAGTAATATATTATGCATGTTTACCTCTCATCATCGTGAAATTGTCTTAGTCCACCTCGAATACGTTTTAAAGATTTGCGCGGCCCCGAATATTCGTGTCGTCGATACGCCTTCTTTATTGTTCAAGCATACATTGTAGTGTAGACTGCATTATAATGTACTAATGTAGTCTGTGATTGTAGATGTAATCTAAATCTGAAATAAAGAAAAACAAAAGAATATGTTACTTAGACACTCAGTATTTGAATAAAATTGAATAGTATCGAATTTCACAACCGTCTGTAATGAGATCGCAGAATTTCGTAGTTGTATTCAAGCAGTCTAGCTAGAATTGCTAGTAAATACAATAGTACAGATGAAATGAAACAGTAAACAGATATTTTATGAAAGGGTTACGTTCTGAAATCATAACAGAAAACAGAACAATAAAATAAAAGTAAAATTTTACTTATCTTTATATTCCTGGTAGAGTATTGGTCGACGAATAGGAAAAAAAACAGATTAGAATAATTTGTATAAATACAAACAATAAATTACGTTTATTAATTTGATGTAAGTAACTCAATCATTTGTTTGTTTCTGAACCAATGATTTCAAAATTCAAAGTTCTGAACGCACCCTCAACGTAGGTAGGTCTTCTGGCTAGACAGCTAACTGGGTACCTACGCCGCACAGTGGACGCAAAAATAAGTTTTCCTTACATAGGATTTACAAAAATGTACCTATTATACATACCAATTATTAATTTATTCATACGTGTTGGGTAATTGGGTTTCTTTAGAGGTGCTTCTTCAATAAAACAAGTTTGGTACTGCTACATTTGAAATGGGTGTACTCCTTACTTTACAAATTTTGCAATAGGAAATATTCTTAGGACGTAGGTATGTACTACGTGCGAACTCTGCGGCGGCGGTCTCAAGGGTCTCTGTAGATTAGGCGAGTCGTTGGCGCGGCGCTCGCTGTTCCGCTCACACAAGATACCTACATTTTGTAGCGGCGGCAACAATACGTTATGAATAAGCACGCTTTTCGTCAAGATCGATAGTCATATACCTACCTAGGTTTGTTGTCTTTCAGAATATCAGAATTTGTCGGTCACTGGCTTCGATCAATAATAGTACTAGATGAATGATTAGGAACAAAAATAAGTCGCTAAAGTGGCCACGTTTGCACACACATAAACATTGTATTTCTTACTACGAACTATAGAAAAAAGTTTAATAATATTAACAACTTCAGATTATTATAAACCTTAACACACTCACATAAAGTTTAATTACGTTTGCAAATGATTAATATTTAAGTCCTTCTGTCATCGAAGCAATAAATTTAAAATGTCACTTGAAAATAAAAAGTCATTTTTATAATAAGTACAAAAATATTTATTCTAAAATGAAACTTAACTTCTAAGCAATAAGGTTAAAAACATTTTGTTGACAATTTCGTACTTACTCGAATTTGGAACTAGACGTAGTTCTTGGAATTACATTCCAATGCTTCAATGTTTGTTGGAATAGTTGGCGCGTTATCGCAAACATTGGCCAAACAATCATAATATTTGCTAATTGATTTATATTTACTATTTAATTGTGTTACTATTTTATGAAAAACATATAATGATAAAAACTTACCGAAAAAAAGATATTCCTTTTAAAATCTTGGTGTTACGGTGGTTATTTACACAACTTTTGAACGTGCACTGAGGCATTTTTACGTCTTAACATTGGCTATGATTG
Source organism: Oligia fasciuncula (assembly GCA_963082905.1). NCBI lineage: Eukaryota > Metazoa > Arthropoda > Insecta > Lepidoptera > Noctuidae > Oligia > Oligia fasciuncula. The sequence goes on along the minus strand of OY720414.1, from coordinate 4,407,184 downwards.
GACCATACTAATTTGAAATAAGAGCACAAAAGTATTCGTGCTTGTATTTTTCGGGCCGTTTTTGAAGCGCTTATCGGGCATCTAGTACTATTATTGATCGAAGGTCACTGGTTCAAAAGATATAAGAGTTTATAGGTGTAGGTATAGCCCAAGAGCTAGATCGAAGAGTTCACAAAAAAACTCTTCGACTAACTCTTGGATTATACCTTACTAATTGTACTCATTATATCTCCTAAACTAAGAAGAAATGTAAGCCAATAAAAAAAATGGTCACGATCTGATTAATAGTTGCGGAGAAATGCGTGGACAGACATACATACGTCTATAAAATTTAGTATATTTGTTTGGAAGCCCTAATAGAATGTCATAATTATGTGAATATAATGCAATTCTAATAATATTACATACATACGTGTCGAATTGTAACCTCCTTTTTTTGAAGTTGATAAAAAAGTTATGAGGAAAACAAATTCCATTTTCATACATTTGAAATATGTACCTATTATTTAAAGTAATTTTTTAGGGTATAGATTAAAAAACCCGTACCTACTAATTTATTCAATGTTTTAATGTACTCGACAAAACTGTAGATATACCTACATGAAACTATCAAATAAACATTTTATTTTTCAAAAATCCTATGAAAGGGAAGCTTTTTTTTTTCGACCACTGTGCGCCGCCGCGCGCCGATGACGCCGCTGCCGCCGCGCCGAAGCGACTTATCTATCAAACTAAAATAATGTTTGTTTGTCTGAAACTGTTTACAATATTCGTAAAAGGTATTCTATTTTGTAGGTAGGTACTTCGATTTTGCAAATGATTGCCAACTCGTTGGGTTACCGCTTTTTAATATGTACCTACTTACCTACTTATTTAAATTATTATTGACCAAGAAATATAGGTACAAACGCATTCAAGTTATGATAACCACTGACTTTGTACTTATGTAATTGATCCATAGGTAAGTAATTAGTATTGTGACGGGATTTCAGCGTCTAAAATCTAACTCACGGGCCAACTTGCTGTTTTTAAAACCACCGAAAGATAGGTAGCTACTTACTTACCTACTTACTTTTAAAATTGAATCATTATTAGTTACTATACCTACAATAAATTGCAATAACATAATAGAAATATTGCAATAATTTGAATCAATGAAAATGCAAAGCATACAAAATAGAATAATTCCGCGAGCAATTCCGCGCGCCAAGCTATTGCATACAAGCAAGATTCAAAATTATATCATGTCGCTACGGCGCGCGGCGGCGCGGCGAAAGATGAGTGGCAACGGTTTTCTTGGTAATTCTTTCAATGTAGTTCATGTGTTCAAGGTCGGGTGGGACGGCAACGTCGCATAAATCCTATCTACGAATAATGATATTTATGTTGCCACAAAACAATATTATGTAATAAAGTTGTTTATGTTGGGAAGGTCGTCAGGTCAGGTTATTAATTATAAAGTTTTTTTTTGGTGAACCTGTTCATGAAAGGTATGAAAGGAAATAAATCAATTATTGTACGTATGATATTGATTAAACAGAATTATAATAATGCCTACACGCCATCTAGCGTTCTCATCTCTAAACTATCGCAATCATGGCGTTTGAGTTTGCTTACTTTGCTTGTCAAAACTCACGCACACTAGTGAAGCAACTGTCAAATTTGGTCTGGATTTCGCGATCGTTTTCCTCAGTAAATAATGTAAATTATTTCCTAAAAAGGTCGATCGCGGGGACATTTCATTATAGAAAAGTGATAAAATGATTCGTTTTCAACAAAGAGTGTCTATGTTTAGCGTATAATCCCCACGAAAAATGTATGGACGGCCCATCGGAACATCCGCCTTAAATAGCATTGCAGGCGTAATCTTGCCGAACTTCGGTCGCGTACAGCTGGGCAATTGCGTAACACATTATTTATCAATCGGAATCGGTATCATTTTGACAGTTAAACAACATTCATTGCGTTATTTACGTGTTGAGCGGACAAAATTTTCGAACTTATGAAGCAATGGATAAGCAATTTGCTTCATAGGGTGCAGGACCTACCTTCGGCTTCGGCATAGTGTGTTTAGACACTAAAACTTAAACAGCTGAATCTTATTTGAGTTTCTTATTGACTGCTGCGCTACAAGATATAAGAATACTGCCGAATAACCATTATAATTGTCAGATTGATTCTCAAATTATAGTATAGTCAAATTAAATTAGTTAGCGAAACTCCGTAGATGTGATGGGTAATAAATCAATTTGTTGATGTGTTTTTGTGGGGTTATCGACCGCTGTTAATGTATTATTAGATACTTGGAATGCCGGTTTAAAATATCAGGTTTTTTTTTTGTGTGAACTTCACACAAGTGATAGAGTATTGACCCCACAAAAAACATCAATAAATTAATTAATTTTTTGTTTCATCATACACAGTTTTTGAAACATTAGAGGTCATTGTACTCATCATTATGAACAACTTTTACTATGGGACCAAACTTGAAATCGCGAAAAAAAGAAAATGAATACAATGACCTCATGAGGTTGTTAATGTTTTACCAATAACCCTGTATATCTGTCGCAGCGAACTGGTTTAACTAAACGGCGGCCGTTGAACTAACGGCCTGAATGATATTGAATTATAGATTAGGTTTCATTTACCAATCACTCGCGAGCCGAATTGGTCGCAGTGACTAACCGAGCGCATCCCCGACCAAATGGTTAGAACTGTGATCAACCACGAGCCGAGAGAGCGAAGCGAGGCGAGCACTACTTCCAAAGGTCAAAACGGCTAATGGTTAGAACTGTGATCAACCACGAGCCGAGAGAGCGAAGCGAGGCGAGCACTACTTCCAAAGGTCAGGCGGTTAACTAAACGGCTAATGGTTGGAACTGTGATCAACCGCGAGCCGAGAAAGCGAAGCGAGGCGAGCACTACTTCCAAAGGTCAGGCGGTTAACTAAACGGCTAATGGTTGGAACTGTGATCAACCGCGAGCCGAGAGAGCGAAGCGAGGCGAGCACTACTTTCAAAGGCCAGGCGGTTAACTAAACGGCTAATGCGACATATCGATGCCCATCACGTTTAAGGAGTTTCCCTAGCTAATTTATTTGATCCTGTAGAATAATATTGTTCATTAGAAGAAGGTTGAAGGTCATCATCATCTTTCTGCCCTTGTTTCTTGTTACTCGGGGTCGGCGCAACACGTTTTCGTCTAACATTCTCCCCTCAACTCCCCTGTCAACCGTCACGCTATCATTCACTCCCTTCTTTTCCATATAATTCCTCACACCATTCATCCATCTTTTTTTGACGTTCCTCTCCCACTCCATTCATCAATTTTCATATTTATCACCCTTTTACTTACAAGAAGAAGGCCGAAGGTCGGAGGAAAGAATCCTTGCGGCAAAAGGCGAAGATCCTGACTTTTTTATGGACATCGAGCAAGGAAGCCTGCCGGGGCAGCGAGATTGTCCGAAAGGGTTACCGCTACCCTGGATCATAAAGGGATAAGGAAGGAACACGGGTGGGTTTTAGTCAGTAAGAGTCTGACACTCCCTTCCGCTTCACCCAGAGCGGGAGGGGTCATTTGTCAATTTCCCATCCGCAAAAAAAAGGGGGTAATTCTTCTTCGGGAAGACATGTCATTGTCAAATATACACTTAGGTAGGTAGAAATATGCTAGCAAAGGAGGTGGCGGGACGGCTCAGGGAGAGAGCCTCCCGTCCCAGCCGCCACGGGAGACGCTCCGGACGTTGTCGGGAGCCGCGTGACGACTCCCAGCCACCGTAGGCACGGGCCTGCAGGCGGAGAGTAATGGGTAGCTCACCGTCCGATCAGGACCAGGCCCATGCCGGGCGGCGCGTACGTGTTCCACGCGCGCCTCAAAGAGATGTCAGCCTCGAGGAGGGGCCCCCATAGGGCCGAAGCCTGCCGGGTCAGTGGGGTTGTCCGAAAGGGTTACCGCTGGCCCGGAACATAAAGGGCTAAGGAAAGAACACGGGTGGGTTTTAGCCAGTAAGAGTCTGACACTCCCTTCCGCTCCACCCAGAGCGGGAGGGGTAATTTGATGATATCCCATCCAAAAAAAGGTAGGTAGAAACAAGAAGGAAAGATAGGACCGCTTGTCACTTTTTTTTTTGGTGACAGTTTTGAACTCAAAGTCGATATGAAAAATATAACCTCAAAACTTTTATTGTATTTCACACGTAGGTTTTCTTAGGTGGAGGTGGTCCCTTTTACTAGTTGAAATCTGGGAAAAAAATGTAGGTATAATTTCACGTAGACTGTTTAAACAATTAATTAATTAAACTAACCAAAGATCGCATGTCCATACCTAATCATTGTTCATTGGCTGCTCTTGGCCCAGAAACACAGTACCCTTCCTTTTTCTTAGAAGATGGGCTGGCGGAACTAACCACTTTTTTTTACAATTCTTTTATGATAGCTGACTAATTTCCTCGTAGGTTTAATTGCTAATTCAAAAATTCAAATGAAAAAATCATTTTCTTCAATCCATTTATGATCATAATTTATTTATTATGATCTTATATGGATTGAAATAAATAATTTACAGCCGCACACGCCACACCTCTGCCTCACCCTTCGGTCGGAGTATGTTATGTGATGTTAAGTCATTTTCTAAACGCTCTATCTATCTAAGCATACATCGTTAACTCATCATCATCTGCCTAGCCTTTTCCCAACTATGTTGGGGTCGGCTTCCAGTCTAACCGGATGCAGCTGAATACCAGTATTTTATATGAAGCGACTGCCTATCTGACCTCCACAACCCAGTTATTGGACAGTACGATACCCGTTGGTAAGACTGCGTCAGGCTTTTGGGCTTCGGACTACCCGTAACGACTGTCAAAGATCCACGAATGACAGCCGGGACCAACGGCTTAACGTGCTTTCCGAGGCACGGAGGGGTCTCGGTATGTAAAGATGGTCACCCATCCACAGACCAACCGCGGCAAGCGTAGCTTAACCTGATCGAACGAACTATGCGGCTGTTATTATGTAGCCACGGGCCCCTCGTTACATTTCTCGGCACAAATCGTTAATTAGTAAAACAAAACAAATAAACAACCAGTTAAACTAATCTAAGTTTAACTCAAAACGTTCGGTGTCACCTGTCCGAATGATTGATGGCGTAGGTATGTTGTAATTCGGCGCGCGCGCTGCACGCGTGTCTAATTCTAAACGAAGGATGCGCACTGGGTCTGCGCACATGCGCACTGAGCCTTATATTTTGCTGGCTCCAGCGCACAAATTAAAAAAAAACCGCGTAAAATTTCTTGCACCCCGTCATATCGCATCGCCTGCCTGCACTATTACTTCGTTTTGGATTAGCGTACTTTCTGACTTTTTTCATTTTGCTCGGCTCCTAAGGCCCTAGCGTGATGTTATACAGCCTACAGCCTTCTTCAAGAATTGGGCTATCAATAATGCAAAAAGGTGAAAGCATCGGTCGACATCTCTCGAGGCTCTCGTTACGGCTCGAATCGTGAGGAGGCTCCTTTCTCTGGAGCCCTAACCATCGGTAGCTTGGAAATAAAATCCCGTAGGAAAGACTAGTCTAACCGTCAATCTGACCACTGGGAAAAATCCATAAAGTTCAGTTTACACTACAACTTCAAACAGATTTGTAACTTTTTCAACAGTCACTCTGAAATTACCACTAAAATAAAGTTGATATTTTGTTTAACTTGAAATAGCATCAATTGTATTGGAAACATTCACCTTTGATAATACTCTAAGGACAAAATATGAAATGTCACGTCATGTGATGTCTAGATATCGTCAATTATGTTTTATTTCTTGACCGATGTCAAAGAAGAAAACAAATGAAGATCATGTCATATATCTATTTGTAGAATTTATTGATTGACGTACCTAGGCGTGAAACAATTGATAACAAGCTTTTCTATCTCCGAGCAAAAATATGAATGTAATTTACAATGCTAAATAAACTAACGTCATTGCAGTAATTAGTCTTTAATACGTAATTTGACACTTCCGAAGCGGGTATTTTTTTAATCGTCTTGTAAACAAAACACGCGCGGTGTCGCTTACGGTAAAGTGGCGTGAGTTCAACGGTATTTCCCATCTCAAAAAATGCCTTAAAAAGAAGTAAAAAAAAAAAACATTTTTAGGAACCAGTTGATATTTTTTTCGCGATTATTATGTTAGTCTCGTGAGAAAGTGGTTCAGTTTGATGTCCTGTACCACACCCATAGATATGGCCACGTTCTGAAAATACATCCTACTAATATTATAAACGCGAAAGTTTATGAGGGTGGATGGATGTTTGTTACTCTTTCACGCAAAAACTACTCAACGGATTTGGATGAAATTCGGCACACAGATAGTTTATAATCAGGATTAACACCTAGGATACTTTTTATCCTGATATTTCTACGCAATCGAAACTTATGCTGGTGAAACCACGGGGCGCTGCTAGTACTGTATTTAAATATATTCTGCCGCATATAAATCTAATTCAGCAACCGAAATATATAGTATTTATGTATTCAAACGCCAACAGCTGTATTTACGCAACAGAAGTCAGCCTTACATTAGTATTAGATTCACACAATGATTGATATCGAGGAAGATCTCACATTAAATGCAATTAGAATATTAAACTGCCTAAACGCAAGTAAACATCTGCGTACATCAAATAAAATCTGCTTAGGCCTTTCAGCTATGCTGCCGCCTATCTGACCTCCACAACCCAGTTACTGGGTGACACGATACCCCTTGATAAGACTGGGTGTCATACTTTCGGCTTCTGACGACTCTGTAACGACTGCCAAAGATCCAAGAATGACAGCCGGGGCCAACGGCTTGACGTGCATTCTGAAGCACGGTGGGGACGCAGTATGTGCGAAGGAGGTCACATGTCACATCCACGGCCCGACCGCGGCAAGCGTAGCTTAACCTGATCGATCGAACTGTGCGGCTGTTATTATTTAGCCACGGGCCTCTCCCTACTCATTCATTATGACGTGTTTAATTCAGGGGGCCTTGTTTTTAGTCAGTTCATTTATTTAATATTCTAATTGCATTTTATTTTGATCTTCCTCGTTATCAATCATGGCACATGAGTATGGTGTGTGCCTAAGGCTAACAGAACAGGCATAGAGCTTAGTTTAGGCACCAGTCTCCCGCAATATTAAAATGTTGTCTTAACCTGATAACATGTAATAATTATATCTACAGAGTGTCCCTAGAAGTATGGATCTAATCGAATAGGGTCGTGGGCAAGGTGAGGATAATAATAATCTGTGTGGTTCTTTCCTCAAAAGACCATTTCAGACACTAATCTACATGGTCCTCAAAGATTATGTCCGGATTTTTTAAATACACATTGACATTGATGAATTTTATTTAGACAATGACATGAATATTTACTTTGTAAGTAATTTTTATTATTATTTTTTATTTAATTATTGTGAATGTGAGGACTATGTGGGTCATTTCTTTTTTTCCTTCTTAGTTTTAATCATGATCTGGCAGTTTGAGTAGTTTATGCGGCCTACCCAAATGTCCTGTCTTTGGTATTGTTCGTCGAATCGTTGAGCTCCTCAAGTTCTGAGTTGAGCTGCACGATTTTTGACAAATGCGTGCACAGATTGGACAGGTCCGCTCAATCTGTGTGGTTCTTTCCTCAAAAGACCATTTCAGACACCAATCTACATGGTCTTCACACGATCTGACTAAGATTTTGTCTGGACTTTAAAAGAGACTGTGACTTCTGAGTTTGTTTCGGCCTTTCTTCTCAGAATAGTCAGTTAGGAAACGCCGACCTCATCTAGTTTAAAAAAAAATATGATTGACGTGTAAAAGTGTTTGTACAAACCTACTTACAGAAATAAAAATCATTTATCATTTATTTATCATCATTTATCATTTAATAAATAAGTGGTAATAAATGAGGATGAATCTGGGATGCAATGACCATCTTCTACATCTAATCCCTAATCACCAGTAGGTTAGATTTATACAATTAATATAACCTCTTTAGGGGGTCATTGTACTTATTATTATGAACACTATTAAGTACTATGGGACCAAACCTGAAAACGTGAAAAAAGAATCAGCAGTTTCCTACATTTTGACGAGTTATGCGAACATAAATGTAGGGAACAGCTGATTTTTTTTCGCGATTTCATGTTTGGTCCCATAGTAAAAGTTGTTCATAGTATTAAGTACAATGACCCCTTAGAGGTTATCCATTAATTTCTGGACACCAGACCCTGAGGGCTTAGGCTGCATGCTGCATAAGCATAATCAACCTATAATGTTCCCACTGCTGGAAAACAGGACTCCTCTCCGTGAGAGGGAGTGGGCCGTAATCCACTACGGGGGCTCAGTGTGGGTTGGTAGATGTCACATATATGTGCCTTCGAATTTTTGATCCTAGGACATGCCGACGCTGTTTTTGCAAAGTTGATCGTACATATTTTAGTTTTTTTTTTTGCGGGATTTTTAGATAAATCTGAAGCAATTTTTCTTTTATGGGACACGGTAATGAAGACATCTTGTAGCGGCTGAAATTGATGATATAATATCATCATGAACATATCATTTTTCGCATTCATTAAAGCCATCACGAGTTTAATCAATCTGTAGGAAACATGATACATGATTGTTTTATGAATACCCATAAACAATCAAGAGAGATATGAATTAATGTGCCAACATGTGCAGCGGTGACCTTTATCATTTGCCGGGTTCGACGCCGTGCTGGTGCACTAATATATTGATGCAGTATTATCTAATACTTGGAAGGAAAGATGTTCATGGGTTTCTCCAAGGTTAAGAGATGCCTGAGTCACTATATCAAGTACCTACTCTACACCAGCAATCAGTCTGCAATCTGCCTAGCCTTTTCCGGGGTCGGCTTCCAGTCTAACCGGATACAGCTGAATACCAGTGTTTTATATAGAGCGACTTTCTATGTGACCTCCACAACCCAGTTACTGGGTTACACGATACCCCTTGGCAAGACAGGTTGTCAGACTTTCGGGCAACTGACGACCCGTAACGACTATCAAAGAGCCACGAATGACAGCCGGGAAAAACGGCTTAACGCGCTTTCCGAGGCATAGAAGGGTCTTACCAACTAAGGGGTATCGTATTACCCAGTAACTGGGTTGTGCAGGTCAGATAGACAGTCGCTCTATGTAAAATACTGGCATTCAGCTGCATCGCAGTTAGACTGGAAGCCGACTACAACATAGTTGGGTAAAGATAGTCTTACGTTGATATTAGTCGTCGAGATAAAAAAAAAAACAGTGGCACTCCGGGAGTGCCGACAAAAGTGAAAACAAAACACAAACAGAATACTTTGCCATCACTCACTGACATGACATATCAGATTAAGGGTCAGCGCACACCAAGAGCAGAGCATTTTCTGAGATTATTGAAAAAAATATCTTATGATTATTATCATACTTCGCAAAATTGAATACACCCGATGCTCGACCATGCTCGAGCAAGCCGACTGCGTGTTCGACCATGCGCGAGCATTTTGCAGTTCGGTCTGCGCTGACCCATGCATTAAAACCGAGTACATCCCGAGGACAGCCGAACACATCCGAAGCGGGAATTTTTTTAATCGTCTTATAAACAAAACACGCGCGGTGTCGCTTACGGTAACAGTGGCGCGAGTGAAATGGTGTTTTTCCTCATTTCAAAAAATGCCCTACGCGCCTAAAGAAGTTTTCACTTCAAAAAGTTTTTTTAAGATTTGAAAAGAAAAATCTCATTTGATAGACCAATTCTTGAGGAAGGCTATAGGCTGTTTAACATCACGCTATATATGACTCTGAGAGCAGTGGTGGCCCAGTGGTAACTGCCGCGACTTACGAGTTGCAGGTAGTAGGTTCGAACCCAGACAGGCGCTTTACTATGTGTAAATTATTTCATCGCCACTGCTCTCAAAACGGTGAAGGAAAACATCGTGGGGAAACCGGCATGTCCTAGAACCAAAAATTCGAAAGACATGTGACATCTACCAACCCGCACTGGGCCCGCGTGGTGGATTATGGCCCACTCCCTCTCACAGAGAGGAGGCCTGTGTCCCAGCAGTGGGAACATTATAGGCTGATTTTATTATGACTCTTAGGAGCTGAGCAAAAAGAAAAAAAGTCAGAAAGAACAGTAAGCTAAAACGAATTCGCTAGTTCCTAATACAGTACAGACGCCACCACATCAAGCCACCGGAAACTGTCAAATTTTCCCATTCAACTTAGAACCTTATGGTTTAGCGATAAAGTTGAAAATCTATCAAAGAAATTTGACAGATTGTAGTAGCTTGATGTGCTGGCGTCTGTACAATACGACAGACGTAACATGGCGGCCCCGAACTTTGCGCAGAAGGCTGCGCAGTAAGATTTTTTAGGAACCAAATGGTGACATGAGGCGAGTGCGAGTGAGAGAACATGCGCGAAAGTTCTTAGTGCCTATGTTCAGGCCTGTCAAGTTACGTCGGTCGTATTGTGCATACAAGTGTCCTAAAATAAATAATCATATAACTTTGTGTCTGTCATCGATAACTTACTTTCTAACAATCTATTTGTCACTTTGGACTGCTCTGTTCCGCTATCAGTAACCCCTTGTTATCATTGCGGGGTCACAGAACAACACTACATTAATTCTATCGGTGTTTGGAACAATAATTTATTTTAAGTACCACAGTAATCTATTGACTATACTTACAAGCTTCTGCCCACGACTTCGTCCGCGTGAAATTTCACCCTCTTAGGGGTAAAATTTCGAAAAACCCTTTCTTACTGGATACCTACTCTTCACAAAGAACACACCCTAAAAATGTAATGTCTCTAGGACCAGCGGTTTAGGCTGCGCGTTGATACTCATAAATATCAGTCAGTCAGGACTGAATTTTATCATCATCATCAATGCCTAGCCTTTTCCCAACTATTTTGGGGTCGGCTTCCTTCCAGTCTAACCGGATGCAGCTGAATACCAGTATTTCACCAAATTCAAAATCATTTATTTGCTAATATGAGTAATTATATAGAGTTGTTAAAAAAAAATAGAGCATAGTTCAACCATATTTCGCCTTGAGGCATGCAAATCTCAAGCTTTTGCTGGATCACATTCACAGCATTGAACAATTACTTACAACAATAATTACCACTGGGTTGTGGAGGTCCACTACGTTAAGCCGTTGGTCCCGGCTGTCATTCGTGTCGTGGATCTTTGACAGTCGTTACGGGTAGTCAGAAGCCCGAAAGTCTGACAACCAGTCTTACCAAGGGGTATCTACCCAGTAACTGGATTGTGGAGTTCAGATAGGCAGTCGCTCCATGTAAAATACTGGTAATCAGCTGCATCCGGTTAGACTAGAAGCCAACCCCAACATAGTTGGGAAAAGGCTAGGCAGATGATGATTTTGACAGCCTAGTCTATGTTGATATTAGCCGCCGTGACCGACATTCGGACAAGAAAATATTCAAATGATTCACTATATCAATCAGTGATACTTACCCACGGCCACGTTCGTGCATATAACTACTTTATTAAAATTACCTAAGTGTCTTTAGAATAGATTATCTAACACTTAAGTATAGTTTACCGGTGGTGGGTCAAAGCTAACCTAACCAGTTTGGTTGGTGTCGAGCAGCTCAAAATGTATGTTACTGTGGAGCTGCCATTGACCGACAGAAGTGCTGACTCATACAGGCTGTTTAGCTCAAATATAAATGTTAAAGGGGTTTCTGAAGATCCGTGGCATACCTACCTATCCGCCATTTTTTTTTCAAAATGGCGGCTTGAGATCTGTAATTATACTTAAATGGATCGCTGACATCAATGCAAACAGAAAACGTACTCAAATTAAACCCCGTAGTGTCACGTTTCCAAGATGGATCATACATATTTTTAGGGTTCCGTAACTAAAGGGTAAAAACGGGACCCTATTACTAAGACTCCACTGTCCGTTTGTCACCAGGCTGTATCTCATGAACCGTGATATCTAGACAGTTGAAATTTTCACAGATGACACAGGACCAAACCTGAAATCGCGAAAAAAAAAAACAGCTGTTCCCTACATTTACGTTCATATAACTCGTCAAAACGTAGGGAACAGCTGATTTTTTTTCGCGTTAAGGTTTGGTCCCATAGTAAAAGTTGTTCATAATGATGAGCACAACTACCTCAAATGGCTTAGCATGATCCTCCGTTATGCCGAAAATACCGCAGCATTAATTTTGAAATAAATATATTGTTGCGCGCCACAATTAATGCCTGGTACATGGTGACATTAGTTACCACTAGCGCCATCTAGTATCGAGTAGCAGAACTAGTCGAGTCACGATCGTTCTAGAAAATTCGATACTAGAACTTTGTAGAACTTTCTCGAACTATCGACACCTAGTCGGTCGGGGCCGGTATGTACTCGAACATTCTAGATGTTTCTACAATGGAAGGTTCTAGAACTATCTGCGGCACTATATAAGGCCGGGATGCGCGACGACCGACACAGTTTGGATAAAGCGACAAGAGCGAAAACATCAAGCGATCTATCAAGTGCGAATTAAGAGTGATCAGTAGTGTAATTGTGTTTTAATAATTAGTCTGTTTGAGCTGTAATTAGTGTTGTAAAATAAATTGTTATTTTTGGTTATTAAATCGGCAGTTTTTATTGTCACGAACCCGAAGCTCGTAACAATTGGTGTCAGAAGCAAGGATTATGCCGGTTTTACCCAAAGACGACACGGAGGGTATCCGTACCCGGAGTCAGCGCCAGCAGGAGACGGACCAGAGGCGATTTGGTGGAGCTACGCCACAGACTTCGGAGGGCCAGCTACCGACCACGGAGGCCGGCCCGTCCGCAGCAGCTCCAGCATCAGCAGCACCAGACTTTGCTGCTCTGATGATGATGCTGCAGGAGCAGTCCCGTCGGTTGGAAGAACAGCTCCAGCGCGATAAGGAGGAACAGGCCCGCCGTCAGGAGGAGCAGGCCCGCCGTCAGGAGGAACAGGCTCGTCGGTTGGAAGAACAGCTCCAGCGCGATAAGGAGGAACAGCTGCGCCGCCAGGAAGAGCAAATGTTCCTCATGAAGGACCTTCACGCAACCTTCGGGAAAGACATGAAGGAGGTGAAGGAAAAGGTTGCCCAGCATGACAACCGCCTGTCTGAAGCTGAAACTCAGATCAGCAAGTTTAATGACGTCATTGCTGATGTGAAGCAGGAGTTGGGTAACCTTAAACTTGGGGATGGAATCGCAGCTTCCGTAGCTACAACACCTTCGCTACGTGGATTCAAAGTGCCACCGTTCGACGGAACTTCTTCCTGGTCGGCCTACAAAATCCAGTTTGAGGCTGTCATGAAGGCGAACGGGTGGAATAAAAATCAGGCCATGACTGCCCTCACCCTAGGCCTGCGCGACCAGGCCTTAACTGTTCTGGAAGCTCTCGGTAAGGAAGTGACTTACGAGCAGCTTCTTGAGGCATTGGAGGCTCGGTATGGTGACGCTCACCTGGAACACGTGTTTCGTGCGCAGCTCAAGGATCGCGTACAACGCAGTAACGAAAACCTGCAGCAGTGGGCCCTTGAAGTGGAGAAGCTGGTTCGCAAAGCTTACCAGTCTGTACCTGCGCTTATTGATGGAAACCTGGTACAGGCATTCATCGACGGCATCCGCGACCTTGAAGTGAGAGCTGCTGTGAGGCTCGGCCACCACGGGACGCTTAAGGACGCCTTGGCCCATGCACTGGAGGTGGAAGCTGTGCGGCAGGATCATCGTTCCCATCGCGTCAGGGAGGTTGTAGCGGCTACAATTCGCGATCGTAATAGAAGGTACAGCCCTAGGTGCTACGGCTGTGGGGAAAAGGGCCACCTTCGATCTAGTTGCCCTAAGCGAACTGCAGAAAGGGAAGATGGCTGGTCTCCAAAGAGAAGTGCGGCTAACAGCACCGCCCAGCAGCAGCAGGAACACGACTTTGTGGTCAAACATCGCGGCGGGAAACCTCATGGCAACACAGATGCATTTTCAAGAAGACCTTGTCCTGAAGACCGCAAGCATGGTACTAGGCAAGAGGGTAAGGAAGTGGTACCTGTGAGGATGCTCAGGACAGACCTCAGCAACGAGTGGAAGGAAATCCTACAACGTGCACAGCAGGAAGATTCGGACATCAAGCCGATTCTGGAGTGGATGAAGGCCAGAGCTCCTAAGCCCAGGTGGAGTGACGTCTCAGCGATGAGTTCGATCACAAAAAGCTATTGGGCCCAATGGGACCGCTTGGTGATTCAGGATGGAGTCCTGTGCCGTAAATGGGAAAATGCTCGGGGAGACAGCTGTCATTTGCAAATGGTTGTCCCTAAAGCTCAAGTACCGGATGTTCTACAGCTGTATCATAATGGTTGTTCAGGAGGTCATCTGGGAGTAAAACGGACTCTACTGAAGATACGAGAACGGTTTTACTGGGTCCACTGTCGGGACGATGTCGAGGACTGGTGTCGCAAATGTACAAGTTGTGCAGCTGTAAAGGGACCTCAGACTCGCAGTAGAGGTGCATTGAAATTGTACAATGTTGGTGCACCGTGGGAGAGGATAGCCCTTGACGTTGCGGGGCCGTTTCCGGAAAGTGAAAGTGGCAACAAGTATTTCATGGTTGTGATGGATTACTTCACCAAGTGGCCGGAAGTCTTCGCCATTCCAAATCAAGAAGCTTCGACAGTTGCAGACAGATTAGTCCATGAAGTCTTCTGCCGTTTTGGAGTACCCTTGGAGATTCACAGTGATCAAGGAAGGAATTTTGAGTCACAAATATTCCAGGAAACTTGTCGAGTTATGGGTACTCATAAAACCAGAACAACTTCTTACCACCCACAGTCGGATGGAATGGTGGAACGATTTAATCAGACATTGGAGAGGTATCTAGCCAAAGTTGTGGAAAATCGGCAACGAGATTGGGACAAGCACATACAACCGTTTTTGTTGTCATATCGAAGCGCTGTTCACGAAAGTACATCTGTGACACCAGCTTTCGCAAACTTTGGAAGAGAATTACGGCTGCCTGCAGACCTGATCACCGGAATACCACCTGATGCCCCACGCAGTATAACCGATTATGCGAATGACTTGCGGAACAAAATGAATGACATTTATGAGCACGTCAGACAATCGGGCCAGCAAATGTCTGAAAAGATGAAAACCCGTTATGACCGCAAAATGAACAATAAAGGGTTCGACGAAGGTTCACTAGTGTGGTTGCACAATCCAGTCCGCAGCAAAGGGAAATCTCCTAAGCTTCAAGCTAAATGGGACGGACCGTACCGGATTGTGAAAAAGATCAATGACGTAACCTACCGGATACAGAAAGGTGCAAGAGGTACTCCTAAGATCGTCCATGTGGACCGACTGGCGCGTTATTATGGGGCTGATAATGCTCGGGATGAGCATGTCTTAGGAGGGGGCAGTGTTGCGCGCCACAATTAATGCCTGGTACATGGTGACATTAGTTACCACTAGCGCCATCTAGTATCGAGTAGCAGAACTAGTCGAGTCACGATCGTTCTAGAAAATTCGATACTAGAACTTTGTAGAACTTTCTCGAACTATCGACACCTAGTCGGTCGGGGCCGGTATGTACTCGAACATTCTAGATGTTTCTACAATGGAAGGTTCTAGAACTATCTGCGGCACTATATAAGGCCGGGATGCGCGACGACCGACACAGTTTGGATAAAGCGACAAGAGCGAAAACATCAAGCGATCTATCAAGTGCGAATTAAGAGTGATCAGTAGTGTAATTGTGTTTTAATAATTAGTCTGTTTGAGCTGTAATTAGTGTTGTAAAATAAATTGTTATTTTTGGTTATTAAATCGGCAGTTTTTATTGTCACGAACCCGAAGCTCGTAACAATATGTTAAAGTTGAGGATTAATGTTAGGTACTATGTTAGACGAAAACACGATTCCATTTTTTTTTTTCGATAGAATAAAATTCCAAAGTTACCTCCAAACTGAACAATAAACCGGGTATTCAAAAAATACTTTAAATTAGATCATGAAACTTTGCATAGTAACCATAGATCCGTGATAGTAACTGAACTAACTATAAAGCAGGTCTTATGTTATTTAGTTTTTTTTAATTACCTTTATTTTCACCGTAAAAAGCAAATACCTAAACTATTGGCGCTACCTTCCGCCCAGCACCGCACTCTGTCTCGCTCTCACACAGTTCGCGAGTAGTATCGTGCGAGCGAGATAAAGAGTGAATTTTAGCTGAGGTAGTATAGGCTCTTAGGAGGTTGTTAATGTTTTACCAATAACCCTGATAGAAATATACGAATTAAGAACCTCCTCCTTTTTAGAAGTCGGTTAAAAATAAAAATAACAGACATCAACATTTCATAATTTAAACAGTTATGTCGTATAATGGCTTACTGCTGTCATAATTATTGACCATAAAACCTATGTGTTTCATTTATTATTGTTGAGCGCACGTGTATGTTAAGATTTAGGAAAAAAGTTAAGATAGTGAAGGTTAAGGTAATAGTTAAAGCCGTTAACTTGAGGTCGGCTATTTAAATTGTAGGTTTTTGTATCTTCATAATTGTATGTATACGGAAAGCCATGATGAGCGCGGTTGTGGAATTTTTCGAAAAATAATTATGGTGCAAACTATTTTTACCTGTACAGTATTGTCACTCTCTTAATTGACTCCTTTACTCAAGGGCGGATAGTTAATTTGTGGGGCCCTGGGATAATACTATTTAGGGGCCTACCTAATTACTCACCAAATTGCCATTTTGTCGAAAAACTGTTTTCTTTATTGTCAAAGATTTTCATTGTGAAACAGTGGTTACAAAGTGTTATTTTGGTGTGCGTTTGCACTGCTCCACCATGTTAGGCGTAGAATAGTTTGAACAATTTTTATGACCTAAGTTTATGTGATTATATTAATTCAAATAGACATTTTAAATCTACCCAGCCTTTCCCCAACTATGTTGGGATCGGCTTCAGTTTAACCGGAAGTAGTTGAATACTAGAATTTGACATGGAGCGACTGCCTATCTGACCTTCACAACCCAGTTACTGGGTAATACGAAACCCCTTGGCAAGACTGGCTGTCAGACTTTCGAGCTTCTGACGACCCGTAACGACTGTCAAAGATCTACTAATGACAGGACCTCATGTAATGGATGGTCACCCATCCACGAACCAACCGCGTCAAGCGAAGCGTAATCTTCAATCTCTCCGCTGTTATTATTTAGCCACGAGCCACACAAAAAAAACATAAAAGAAACATAAAAAACTGACACGTGTGAGATCGTCTAAGCTAGATTTAGAAAGTCCATGTCCTTGATGGCCGCTATTTAGGACCTAACGCTCTTAGTGCAAGGCTAAGTTAGCGTTAAGTAATACTAGTATCATAAAACCGGTCACGAGCTAGTCGGACTCGCGCACCGAGGGTTCCGTACCATCACGTGTTTTTAAATTTTCATCGGCGAAGGCCTATATTCGTTAGAGAATTTTAACACTGCGCACTGCGGTGTAGAATATTGCAGTTTTGGGTCAGCGCCATCTCTTGACCGATAGTGGAACTAGTGTAACTTTAGTTGATGATTTCTGAAAAAGTGTGCTATTTAGAGACATGGTTTTGTTTTTCCTGTAATCTTTACATAAACTTCTATTACATAGCATGATTTCAGATTTTTCTCTTTGCAAACTTCAGAGGTAAGGGGGGAACGGTATTTTTTTATACATTTTTCAAGTCGAAAACTATGCGGCCTAAAAAAAAAGAAAACGTGTTTGAGAATGTGCAAAATGCGCTCTTTCATATGATACCTACCCCACATGCCCTAGTAGCCCCACTGCGAATTTTTGAGACCCCTTTCGGGCCCTTTTGCAAAAAACATACATAGGTACGGACGCCAGCAGGTCAACCTACCCGAAACTGTCAGATTTTCCCAATCAACCTTGAACCTTATGCTTTAGCAATAAAGTCGAAAATCTATTAAAGAAATCTGACAGATTGTAGTAACTTGATGTGCTGGCGTCTGTACTTATATTTTTATTTCTTTCTTATTTGCAAAATAGTTGGGCAAACGTCATCTAAAACTATTCCAAATTTCAAGTTGATAGCATTAGTAGTTCTTGAGATATCCAGCTGTGACAGACAGACAGACTGAGTCTCACCATACCTAAGGGTTCCGTTTTACCATTTTGGTACGGAACCCCAAAAACGATGTAGCGGTCAACCACCTGCTGGCCTAAACCCAATTCCTAAAAATTACCATCCATTTTTGTTCTTACTTAGGATCTGAGTGTGAACCACGAGATATAATTAAGATAATGTATGACTGCTCACAAAACGGTGAAGGCCTAGAGCAAAAAAAAACTGAAGACATAATTATGTGACATCTACCAACCCGCACTGGGCTCGCGTGGTGGATTACAGCTCACTCTCGAAATGAGGAGGCCTGAGTCCCAGCCAGGGCCGGATGAACCATTAGGCAAAGTAGGCAATTGCCTAGGGGCCCCGCATCGGCGAAGGGCCCCGTGCGCGCACAAAAGTAATTTAGCATTTCGTGGTGATGATGGAATTCTTGGTTCTCAACATAATGGCAACTACTTATTTGCGAATTTTAGAATTACTCGCGGAGTACGTTTCGTTCCTTAGTTCGCATTTAGCTAATTATGGTAATGTTGGGATATTTGTCTTCAACGATTTGCGAGGAACTTATTGAAATATTGGGAAGTCAGGTTTTAGGTGTGTATCTATTTTTAAATAAAAAAAAAAAAATTGTTTTATGTCATAAAAATACAGGTGTTGGCGACAACATAAAAATAATTTTAGTAAAATTCCAAATGTCATTACTTGGCAATAATATTGTAATATTTTGTAGTGGCAACTCTCATACTTCCGTTTCCTTCCTTAGCCATCTTACAAGCTGCTTGCACGGTCACGTATTTTTTTCTACTCGTTAATTATTATATTAAAAATAAGATACTGTATTTGTGTCAATGGTTGTGTACCCAAAGCTGTACAATAAATAGTGTGCATCTAAAAGCGTCTTTAAATTGAAGATTCCTCCTGGTACGCAGCCCGAAAAATTACTCCTGGCGTGGCACAGCAGGACGCGTGCCCGCCAACAGGTTTAGCATGTTTTTTATGTAAAGACAATTTTATTTATTATTACCTACTAACATCATATCGATGGTTGAAAGGCGATGGTCTAAGCGACATTTTTTTGCAATATTGAGTTATATACCTACATATTCGGAATCAGCAAATTTTTCTCCGTCGTTTGGGACAGGTTTCAAATTTTTTTGACTACCTTTTTGGCGCTGAGCACCCACTGCAAAACAGGCCTCATTTCTAAGCTCATTGATCTACCTATACACAGAAAATTAGACAAAGAGGACTCGATGACTTAAGCTATTTTGATTTTTCGAACTTTTATAACGTGTGTCGATTAAGGCATTTGACTTTTTCGCCATGGTTGTGGTTTTGGCGTTTGGCCTAAGTATTCAGAAAATAAATAATCTCGCACACTACGTTCCATGTGGTGCAGCGCACTCACTGATTTTTGTTGGAGTACGTGCTGCGGAAAGCTGCGTTGGAGCAATCTTATTCTTCGGATTGGTACAGGCAATAGACAACTTTTTTTCTGCGCGAACTCATCGCTGGGCAATTATACAGAAACGTCTCGAAAAAGGCTATATTTTATTGCATTTCACAAGAATAAAGTTAAAATTAAAACACCCGCGTCTTATTTTTCTTTCCTGCACCATCATGAGACAGTGAGACGGTCTCATCTCATATACTATTCCTTATAAGACCCTGGATCATTAGTTCATCACGTATCTGTAATCGATGAGGCCAAATACAAATCTTTTACCTAAGTTTCTGAGACCGGTGATGCTGCTGATGCCATTACTGATTACTCACATCCCATCATCAACTTTAGAAGAGCTAATGATCTTCAAACTGCTGAAAATTGGCCCCGAGAATTGCATTGCCTATAAGGGCCCCGACATGGTTAATCCGGCCCTGGTCCCACTGGCAGGGAACGCTGGGAACATTATAGGCTGATTAATGAGAGGACTGTTTTCTCAACTATGTTGGGGTCGGCTTCCAGTCCCAACCGAATACAGTCAATCAATCAATAGTCTTTATTTGTAAACATAGGTTCCAACAGTGTGCAAGATGTTACAATTGTTACCTATATTATAGTTTCTCTGTGTTTTGCCATTTGGCGTACAAATATATACATTTTTTTTTTTTATGGGAGGCTTTTACCAATTAGATCTTAATCACACTAATATTATAAAGGCGAAAGTTTGTGAGGGTTGTGTGTATGTGTGGTTATATGTTTGTTACTTCTTCACGCTCAAACGGCTGGACCAATTTTGATAAAATTTGGTATGGAGGTAGCTGACACCCTGGATTAACATATAGGCTACTTTTTATCCCGATATTCCCACGGGATCGACACTTACGCGGGTGAAACCGCGGGGCGCAGCTAGTTTATAATAATTCAGTAGTCAATGGCGCCGATTCTGTTGTTCACTAACTAAACTAAATTCAAGTTCATGAATCTTTTTCTTTCTATTTCATTAAGAAAAGGACAGAAGATAAATATTAGTTTAGTCCTGTCAAATTAGTCAGCGCCTGACGTAAATTGACGTATTTTTAATAGCCAATTTTTTAATCTCGTCTAAATTGTCTATGGAGTATCATAATTTGACAGGACCAAACTAATATTTATCTTCTGTCCTTTTCATAATGAAATAGACAGAAAAAGATGCATGAACTTAAATTTAGTTTACTTTGTGAACAACAGAATCGGCGCCAATGTCAATTTATACGAGTATACCTAATATATATTTTTAGTAGGTATTTTAAATTTAGCGCTTGTTTAAGTATCTGACCTCCACAACCCAGTTACTACTGAGTAATCGATACTTATTTAAAGGATTAACAACCTTTCGTATCTTATGAGCGTTTACGACGTACGGCATTTCATACAAACTTGCAAGCCCTTGTTTTTAGAAATGAATGAAAACTTCATACGCTTATGCAGGATACAAAGGTCTAAAAACTTAGTAATGAACATTTTCGGAATGTCTTATTTACTGGAAATCTCTGTTTCTAAAAATCGGTCTAATTCGGCTGTAACACTATTTTTGGAAAATGTTCTTTGGGACCAAAACGAAATCGCAAAAAAAAAATCTGGTGTTCTCTACATTTTGACGAGTTATACGAACATAAATGTAGGGAACAGCTGATTTTTTTCCCATCGATCACTATGTATGGTATGGTATGTACCTTATATGTATTTCTTGAATATAATTTGTAGTGTACCTACATGATTTTTTACTGAAGGCGCAATTAGCTCCAGAACCGTTTACTGTTGGGGTAGGTCAGACGTGTTCTCGAGTGGAGACCGCGAATCGGCAAATGCAAGGTGCGACGCCCTCAGGCTAGGTGGAGCGACAACTTTCGCCGAGTGGTTGGTAGGTAGGAGCCGAGCTGGATGAGACTAACCGAGAATCCGAGGAATCCCATTCTTCTTGCTACTTTGTATGTGTATTTTTTTGTTTTGTTTGTGCAGAATAAACAATTTTTCTTTCTTTTTTTCTTATTTAATCGAGTTGAGTGACTTGCCATTGGAGAGGCCTATGTCCAGCAGTGGGCTGCTATGGGCTGACATTTGATATTCGTGCAATTATGTCGCAGCCAACTGGTTAAATTAGCCGTTTAGTTAACCGCCTAGCCTTTTAACTAAACGGCGACCGTTCAACTAACGGCCTGAATGATATTCAATTATTGTTTAGGTTGTGGAACTACAGTTCCTTTACAGTATAATATATAATACAACACGAACGTAAACTAAATTGAGTAGAATCTGACTTACCAAAGTAAAGCCTAACAGAGGCAGTATAGGTACTGAATTTGTATATTTATGTCGCAGCACTCTCAGCCAACTGGTTTAATTATCCGTTTAGTTAACCACGGCGGCGGCCGTTCAACTAACGGCCTGAATGATATTCAATATTATAGTTTAGGTTGGAACTGTAACCAATCACGCGCGAGCCGAATTGGTCGCAGTAACTAAGCCAGGGCACCCCGACCAAATGTGTTAGGTTAGGTTAGAACTGTGATCAACCGCGTGCGAGCCGAGAGAGCGAAGCGAGGCGAGCACTACTTCCAAAAGCCAGACGGTTAACTAAACGGCTAATTAAACCAGTTGGCTACGACATTTATACAAATTGAGTACCTATACTGCCTCTGTTAGGCTTTACTTTGGTATTAAGTCAGATTCTACTTAATTTAGTTTACGTTCGTGTTGTATTATGACCCATTTACTTTCACAGAGAGGAGGCCTATGACCCAGCAGTAGGCACAATAAAATGAAATAAATTAAGTTGACCTTGACTACATAACGTGTAAGGTTATTGCCATACATGCATACTATCCCCGTTGTAGCAGGATAGCAGCCTTGAATCATAAGTTTGTTTTTAATAATTTAGTTTTATGTAATTAAATATTATACAAATTGTATGCGGCTTTACCCTCTGCCATAGAGTAAAAAATTAATTATAGACGCGGACCGCGGTACTTCCGTTTCGAACGCATTCTAATGTCCAGACGCCAGCACATCAAGCTACTACAATCTGTCAACTTTCTTTAATAGATTTTCAACTTTATCGCTACAACATAAGGTTCGAGGTTGATTGGGAAAATTTGACAGTTTCGGGTAGCTTGATGTGCTGTCGTCTATACCACAGTTTAAATGCCAGATGAAGAGAAGATAGTACAGATCCCTCTCGTTAGGGTAAAGGATAGTACATGTTTGCAGGCGTTTGGTGAAGCAAAATAATGTCCCTTCACGAGTCTCATAGTTACAGCCGATACAGTGAAAACTTGGCGAAGTGAGGCCAATATATTCTATAAAAATCTCACTGTGAAAACTTAGGCGAAGTGAAGCCGATATATTCTTTAGAAATCTCACTGCGAAAACATAAGCGAAGTGAGGCCGATATATAGTACCACACACCGGTGTTATACATCTCCCGCCTACACTACACCACTAAGGCGGAGGATACCGTGGAGTACCTACGTGCGCCAGAAGACGAGGTACACGCCGAGGGTGCAGTTACTGGAGTCGCAACGCAACGTCAACTTCAAGGCGTTCGTGGTGCGCATACCAACATGCTACCTGCACCTGGTGATGGAAGAAAGCTTTTGGCCGTAGGATGTGGTATTCCGCCGCATTCGCGGACAAGTGCTACCAGAACGCACAAAGACTTAGTGCAACTAAACTAAGTGATGTTAACATAGTTATTGGCGCCGATTCTGTTGTTCACAAACTAAACTAAATTTAAGTTCATGCATCTCTTTCTTTTTATTTCATTAAGAAAAGGACAGAAGATAAATATTAGTTTAGTCCTGTCAAATTAAGATACTCCATAGACAATTTAGACGAGATTAAAAAATTGGCTATTAAAGATACGTCAATTTGCGTCAGGCGCCGACTAATTTGACAGGACTAAACTAATATTTATCTTCTGTCCTTTTCGTAATGAAATAGAAAGAAAAAGATGCCCGAACTTAAATTTAGTTTAGTTTGTGAACAACAGAATCGGCGCCATTAATTTTTATTTACTAACAAAATTGTTACTATAATTATTATTATCCTTTAATTAGGTTAAAGTATGTATCTGTGGGTCTTTGTTACCTGAAAATAAATGGTTTATTATTATTATTATTATATTGTTTAAAAATCTCATCGTGATAACTTAATTAGGCCATAACCGACTGAAGGATAATTATATTATACCGGAAAAAAGATAAATCATAAAGATTACATTTAATTTAAACGTAAATTGTATTTTTATTGTCGATAATTTTTTTAAATGTTATAATTAATCTGTATTTAATTGCTTTTTTTTTGGAATCCAATCTTGTCCGATTTGATTATTTTATGACATAACTGACTGGACAGATCTGTGTGGTTCTTTCCTCAATATACCATTTCAGATACCAATCTACATGGTACCTACTCATATGGTCAGTGCCGGATTAGCCCATAAGCAAATTAAGCAATTGCTTAGGGCATCACGTCTCGGGGGGCACCATAAGGCAGAAACAGCACCGAAACAGTATTTGCTATTTATAGCACATGAATGGTAAGGCTGTTTATCCACAAGATATTACAAGACCCAAAAGTCACTCTAGAGATGTGCGCCAATCTTTACAAATCGCTCGTCGATGTTTTGGAAAAATACGAGGCGACTAGTGGATAGGAGGGCCTACAGGCGTGGATTGCTTAGGGCATCAAGTAGTCTTAATCCGGCACTGCATAGGGTAAGGCCAAGATTATGTCTAGACTTTAAAAGAGACTTTACCTTTGAGTTTGTTATGGCCTTTCTTCTCAGACTAGTCAGATAGGAAACGCCTAGCTCATCAAGTTTTTGAAATATGATTGACTTGTAAGAGTGTACAAACCAATTTACAGAAATAAAATCCGGCTGTCAATAGTGGATCTTTGGCAGTCGTTATGGGGCGTCAGAAGCCCGAAAGTCTGACAACCAGTCTTACCAAGGGGTTTCGTATTACTCAGTAACTGGGTTGTGGAGGTCAGATAAGCAGTCGCTCCATGTAAAATACTGGTACTCAGCTGCATCCGGTTAAACTGGAAGCCTACCCCAACATAGTTGGGAAAAGTCTAGGCAGATGATGATGTAGTTGTAGATGATGATAGTTTTAATCCTATCCCATCCTACTATATTATAAACGCGAAAGTTTGTGAGTTTGAATGGATGGGTGTTTGTTACTCTTTCACGCCAAAACTACTGAACAGATTTTGATGAAACTTTACAGTAATATAATTATAATTATGTCGCAGCGAACTGGTTTAATTAGCCGTTTAGTTAACCGCCTAGCATTTTAACTAAACGGCGGCCGTTCAACTAACGGCCTGAATGATATTCAATATTATATTTAGGTTGGAACTGTAACCAATCACGCGCGAGCCGAATTGGTCGCAGTAAATAAGCCAGGGCACCCCGACCAAATGGGCTAGGTTAGGTTAGAACTGTGATCAACCGCGTGCGAGCCGAGAGAGCGAAGCGAGGCGAGCACTACTTCCAAAAGCCAGACGGTTAACTAAACGGCAAATTTAACCAGTTGGCTGCGAGATATATAGGGTGACTGGTAATTAGTGACCGATACTTAAACACGTGATTTTATTCATCATTATGAACAACTTTTACTATGGGACCAAACCTGAAATCGTGAAAAAAAAAAGCTGTTCTCTATCTACATTTTGACGAGTTAGACGAACATAAATGCGATTTCAGGTTTGGTCCCATAGTAAAAGTTGTTCATAATGATGAGTAAAATCACGTGTTTAAGTATCGATCACTAATTACCAGTCACCCTATATACATCAGAATAACACATAGGATATTTTTTATTCCGATATTCCCACGGGATCAACACTTATGCGAGTGAAACCGCGGGGCGCTGCTAGTAATATTATAACCCGAAAGTTTGTGAGGATGGATGGATGGATGGATGGATGTTTGTGTCTCTTTCACGCAAAAACTACTGAGCAGATTTGGATGGAATTTGGCACACAGATAGTTTATAACCAGGATTAGCACATACAATATACTTTTTATCCCGATATTCCCATAGGATCGACACTTATGCTGGTGAAACCGCGGGGCACCGCTAGTAAATAATAATAAATAAACAGAAAACGCAAACTATAGTTACTATTCTATCGGTTTAACAAGGAAAAAACCACTAAATGTAATTAAGAAAAAAATGTTTTGTCTATGTTTATGGATAAGAATAATCATTAAAGCTAATTACTACATGTAAACAACATGTTAGTGCAGAGTCTGATAAAGAGACATTGGCGCCGATTCCCTTGTTCAAAAACTAAACTAAAGTTCAGACTTTCATAGCAAGTTTAGACGTGATTAAAAACATGGCTACTAAAAATACGTCAATTTACGTTATGTGCTGTCTAATTTGACAGGACTAAACTAATAGAATAGAATAGAATACTCTTTATTATGTACACCATATAAATTACAGACATAAAAATAGAAACAATACAAAGGGTGACACAATGGGCGGTCTTATCGCTAAAAGCGATCTTTTAAAGACAACCTTTGGATGGATTAAAAAGGGGAAGGACAGACAAATACTGTAGGTAGTCTGTGGTGTACCATTTACATAATACAATAAATACATACATAAAGTATATTATACTAATCTAAATAAATATATACATATAATAATAAACATGAAACAGGAGCAAAGAAAATATAATGATGATGTTTAAGGACAGAGGAAGTGCTTTTTAACCATAATTTTAAAAATGGACAAAGATTGAGCACGCCTTACCGACACGGGCAAGTCATTCCATAACCGTACTGCTTGAACAGTAAAAGATTTGTCATAGAAACTGGTGGAATGCATCATCTCTAGTCTCAGGTTTTCCGATGACCTCAGATATCTATTTTCTGTAATATTTATTTTCTGTCCTTTTTCTTAATGAAATAGAAAGAAAAGATGCACTGAACTTAAATTTAGTTCAGTTTGTGAACAAGGGAATCGGCGCCAGTATTCTAGAAATATTAACTTAATTTATAAGTAACGAGCTTCTGCCCGCGAAGTTTCTTGTTCCCCCGACCCACCTCGTCGCAACGCATCGCCTGGACGTATTCCACATTGGGCAGCGGCACATTCACTCATGTGCCTTCTAAGCGGGTGCCCAATGTGGAATACGTCACCGCCCGCCCTATCGCGGGGCTTATTTCGTTTTCAACAAAGAGATTTAAGATAGGTTTGGTTTTCAAGAAATTGATATACTAACTCAGCCTTCTCTTTAATATGTATTTTAGAAAGTATTTTGTATGTTCGCAAAAACTTGGGACTTTTCAAAATAAGAAGCGATTTCCATATTATACACGTAATAAAAATGAAATTGTGATACACCTAAATTTAGATTAACTAAAACTAGCAAGTCATTTCTTGTGAACAACATCCGTTTTTATAACAAGTTGTCAAAGCCGGTTACAGAACTTAGCGATGGAAAGTTCAAAATCCTCATCAAACGAGTCGTTATCAAAAAAGCATATATATCTTCTATACTAATAATAATTTATATTTATATATACTAATAATAAAGCTGAAGAGTTTGTTCGTTTGAACGCGATAATCTCTGGAACTACCGGTCAGATTTGAAAAAATATTTTTGCATTTGATAGCCCAATTCTTGAGGAAGGCTATAGGCTATTTAATATCACGCTATGACCCTTAGCCGAGCAAAAAGAAAAATAGTGAGAATGAAATTTTAAAAAGAAAAAAAAAAGAACGCTAAGCGAATACGAAGTTTGCGATGGGGTGGGTACAAGAAATTTCACGCGGACGAAGTCGCGGGCAGAAGCTAGTTAAATTATAAGATTAAAGACTACGTTGAAGACAAGGTATTTTGGCAATAATTCCTTCTACACAATCATGTAGCTTCTGGCGCCTCATTAACGGCATAACTATGTAAATGTCTATTAACTGCTCTCAAATTACGAAGTTTATTTTTTATTTATTTTTTACATACTTCTTTGACATAATCTTTTTTATTATTTGACAATAAATACAGACAATTCTAGTTTTTCACCTCTCTATTAGTGGTTGTAATGGCAATCATAACACTTGGTTTTAGTAGGTTTTTATATTTTATTTTTTATTTATCCTTTTGATAGATTATTATTTTGTAAATGTGACGACATTGTAGAATTTGAAAACATTGTAAAAGCCAATTTTTTTTATAAAGAGTAACCGTGGAGTTTTTTTGCCAGCTCTTCTCCATAGGAAACGACCAATTGGAACCGTGCACCTAGCTTCTGACGTTTCATAAGTGCCCATGCAGGTATAAGTGAAAGATTGATTTTGATTTTCGTTTAGCGTTCTTTCTGACATTTTTTCTTTTTTTTCGGCTTCTAAGGGTCCGAACGACGTTAAGCCTATACAGCCAGCTACATGTGATCGGTATCACACACGCGGTCGATAATGACGGCAAGTGT
This sequence comes from Oligia fasciuncula, assembly GCA_963082905.1. Lineage (NCBI taxonomy): Eukaryota > Metazoa > Arthropoda > Insecta > Lepidoptera > Noctuidae > Oligia > Oligia fasciuncula. Next base: position 4,379,102 of record OY720414.1, on the reverse strand, counting down.
GAATTTAACTATTAATTTCAATACAAATTAGCGCCCGCCCACGTGTTGTGGTTGTGGTACGTGTGAAACAAGCCTTAAAGCGCTTGACTGGCTTCGAACCTACGACCAAAAACTCGTAAGTCGCGGCCGTTACCACAGCTCCCCAAAGATACACAAATTAAAAAACAAAACAAAAAAATCAAATAATAAATAAATAATAAATAAACAATTTTTCTTTCTTTCTTTTCTTTTTAAATACAAAAGGCACATAATTGTGATGATTGTTGACAAGACAATGAAAATTAAGTACTAACTTTTAAATACTAATTTAATAATAATAAAGCTGAAGAGTTTGTTTGTATGTGTTAATCTCCAGAACTACCTTTCGGATATGAATATTAAAAATTCTTTTTGCATTTGATAGCCCAATTATTGAGGAAGGCTATAGGCTATTTTACATCACTCTAGGAGCCGAGCCAAATAGAAAAATTTTGAAAGATCGCTTAGCGAAAATGATGTAATGGCGCGGGCAGGCGATGCGTTGCAATGCGACGGGGGAACAAGAAATTTCACGCAAGATACGTTTTTTAAATAAAGTTAATTCATCTTATAATTTGGAGAAAGTGAAGCGAACCTACTTAATTACAGATAAGAAATTATTTACTGTGACCTTTCCTTATGAACAAAAATTAGCCCGCGGCTGTCAAAAGGGCTGTCAAATATACGACGATTTTATTGGACAGTTTTATCGAGCACAGAAATATCATCTGCAGTAATAACAGCCGCACGGGTCGATTGAACAGGTTAAGCTACGCTTGCCGCAGTTGGTCCGTGGATGGGTGACCATCTTCACATACCAAGACTCCTCCATGCCTCGCCGTTGGTCCCGGCTGTCATTCATGGATTTTTGACAGTCGTTACGGGTAGTCAGAAGCCCGAAAGTCTGTCAGCCAGTCTTACCATGGGGTTTCGTATTACCCAGTAACTGGGTTGTGGAGGTCAGATAAGCAGTCGTGGTTAGACTGGAAGCCGACCCCAACATAGTTGGGAAAAGGCTAGGCAGATAATGAATCAGGAACGATGCTGCGAATGCAATTCAAAGTATTGATGGTACCATAGATATGTTTTTTTTACATTTATATGGATGGTACAGTCAGCAGCTAAAATTGCACTAAAAAATAATTGATATTTTTTATAAACTCGTGTTTTTTCCTATAATTATTTAAATAGGTAAAAACGTGTTTCATGGAGTTTTTGAGACCATTCCTTGTAGGAACTACGGAACCCTAAAAAACATCGTTTGAACTGTAACCTCACGAAGTCACGAAACAATCGAGTTTACTTTTGACTTTCCCACAAGATCTTATAATGATTGCGTCCTCAAATCAGCGGTCGTCGCACCTCATAGAAAAATAATTATTAGTTATAGCCGTTCTACGTTCTGCTGTCAGATCCTTTATAATATGAAACCTTGGCATTAATTTTCGATGCCTAAAGTTTATATTATCTTAGTTAGCAAACAGTTAACACAGTCATCTTTAAAAATAATATTATTATAGGTATATAATATTACTGTTATAATAATAAGAAAAATTTGCTGAAAAGTTTGTATGTTTTTACAAAAAAAAAAAAATATTTATCCGTTTGATAGATTCTTATTTTGTAAATGTGAGGACTTTATAGGCCTTTAGATCTGTAGACTTTAGACTTTAGATCTGTAGACCATTTTTTATTTTATCAAGTACCTGGTACTTGTTGACAGGCCTACGCGGTCCTTCTTTATCTACTGACAAATGAAAACATTGTAAAAGCCAATTATTTTTAAAAGAGTAACCGTGGAGTTTCTAGCTGGCTCTGCTCCATAGGAAACGACGAATTGGAACCGTGCACCTAGCTTCTGACGTTTCATAAATGTCCCATGTAGGGTCGAAATGAACGAACCGATTTTAATGAAACTTCATACGCATAAGCAGGATACAAAGGTCTAAAAAGTTAGTAGAGAACATTTTCGAAAAATAGTGTTACAGCCAAATTAGACCGATTTTAAACTTTTCATAGAAACAGAGATTTCCAGTTATCTTTTTTTAAATAAGACATTTCGAAAATTTTCTCTACTAACTTTTTAGACCTTTGTATCCTGCTTATGCGTATGAAGTTTCATTAAAATCGGTTCATTCATTTCGGGAAGCAAGTGCTTGAAAGTTTGTATGAAATGCCGTACGGCGTAAACGCTCTTAGCAAAAAGAAAAAAAAATCTTATAAAATCTCGCTCAGTTGCACTTCGGACGATTCGCCGCGGGCAAGTTGTGTGATGTGAGGTTTCCGTTTCTTACCAGAATTGTAAAATTCGTTTCGTTCGATGCGTTCGGCTCGGATAAGTGTGCGTTCACCTTTAGCCTGCTTTAGGAGTCTCGCTATTTTAATAAACGGTCACCCATCCACAAACCGACCGCGGCAAGTGTAGCTTAACCTTCGAGCGATACGTGCGACTGTTATTATTTAGCCACGAGCGAAGAAATATACATGTACTACCTAATAAATACACGTGTAAATACATAACAAGATGAAAGGATCAACCGCTGACGTTCGAAGGACGCGAGTTCAAGTTGGTTTTAAACTTTGATGCAATACTGAGGTGCCTTCTCATAATTATTACTATAATACTAGCTGCGCCCCGCGGTTTCACTCGCATAAGTTTCGATCCCGTGGGAATATCGGGATAAAAAGTAGCCTATATGTTAATCCAGGGTGTCAGCTACCTCCATACTAAATTTTATCAAAATTGGTAAAGCCGTTTGAGCGTGAAGAAGTAACAAACATATAAACACACACACACTCACAAACTTTGGCCTTTATAATATATTAGTGTGATTAGTGTGATTGAAACATGCGCACACAGCACACGCCTACAAATTAAGTTGTAACAAAAATTGCAAAAATATCCTAAACCAATCAATGTACAGTCAACAAAGGAGTTAAGTATACAGGAGCGTCGGATATAGTTGAAGTTTACTAAGAAACCGATGGATGTTCTGGACTGAAATTTAATTTAATAAATGAGCTGTTTGTTTTCTATTAATAAACTAAAATTTTATTCGAGAATATCCATCGGTTTCTTAGTAAACTTCAACAATATCCGACGCTCCTGTATACTTAACTCCTTTGTTGACTGTACATACCTACCTTTCGCAACTATGTTGGGGTCGGCTTCCAGTCTAACCGGATGCAGCTGAATACCAGTATGGAGCGACTGCCTATCTGACCTCCACAACACAGTTACTGGGTAATACGATACCCCTTGGTAAGACTGGTTGTCAGACTTTCGGGCTTCTGACTACGAGAACGACTGTCAAAGATCCGCGAATGACAGCCCGTGCTTTCCGAGCCACGGAGGGGTCTCGGACTCTCGGTATGTAAAGATGGTGACCAATCCACAGACCAAGCGCGGCAAGCGTAGATTAACCTGATCGATCGACCTGTGCGGCTGTTATTATTTAGCCACGTTATTTTTATGGGGTCATTGACCGTAATTAGATTATTTTAAGATATTTCATGTGACTGTAGTCAAAAATGAAAAAATGTAAAAATTTTAATGTGTGTAAAAATTATCTTAAAATATTTTAAAATAACGGTTTATTTGTGTGTAAACTTCACAGACGCGTGATCGGTCTCAACACGATAGAACCAAAGAAAACTGATTTTCACAACTCACACTTCATGTAATTTTATTTTATGATGTTTAGTTATTATCGATGCCAATCACGTCTACAGTCTCGCTAGCTAATTTAAATTGACCCTGTAGACCTCATCCATCGCTTTGATGGCAATAGGCTCGCCCCTTAATATTAAAAAGGACTTAAAGTGTCAACGTGTAAATTAAAAAAACAATTGCCTATTAGCCGAACACTCGCAGTGAGACATCACAGGCTTTTAATAAATAAACACGTAGGTAAAAAGACTCAATTCACCGTCTACATAAAAAAAAAACAATTCCTTAGAGCCGACCGTTATTTTTTTCCGAGCCCTTCGACATTCAAATTCACGTCCATAACCAAAGAATAAACTAAGTAGCGTTCGTGGATTAAAATTATAAGCAGCAGAGGCCGAATGACAGATGAATGGAGCGGAGCTAAGGTTAAACGCAGCATTTCGCAATAGACCACGGCAAGGCAGGCCGAGTGCGCGCGCGAATTCGAAATTAAAATACTTTAATCGAAAACACGATTTTAATATTTTTGTTTGTGCCGTTTTTTTTTTTTTTTTTGTTCTGTGCATGGACTTTTTTGTTAATATGACTGTTTTGTGAGTTTGGTTCTATTTTGTTGGTGATTTTTTTCGTAAGGTTAGTGTTTTTTTTTCTTTACTTTTAATTTACCTATTCCTAGATTATTTTCTGACAATACCTCGAATATTGTTATTAAAAAAAAAAAAAAATGTTTACGAAATAATGTTAGGTAACGAAAATAAATTTTAAGATTTTTATTTGCCAAATAAAACAAATCAGATAACGAGGTTTGAGATAACAGCTTTATTCTCAGGGCTCGGCTGATTTTTCAACCGACGGATAATTTTTATTCGTGGAATAAAATTGACGTCTGACCGTTTTTGAATGAAAGAACTGTCAAAAATTCAAAATTAGTCCTCCGTTAAAGTTATCTGGCGTTGGAAAAATCAGCCCTTAGAATAAAAAAAAATCACTTAAGTACTACATGAGAATATTAAAACTAAGTTTAACATATAATATAAATAGGATTGTATTTTTTTTTGTTTAAAAAAAAATATATGTCGATGTTGAGAGTTTTACAAAAACTAGACATTACACATTACCCTACTATGTGTGGGTCGGCTAATCGACTTCCAGTCTAACTGGATGCCTAGCTGAATTTTTAACCGACTTCAAAAAAAGGAGGAGGTTCTCATTCGGTTGTATTTTTTTTTATGTTTGTTACCTCAGTATGCCCGCGCCGTCATTTATAAACCGATTTTGTTCACGTCTCAATTTCATTTTGTGTATTTTTTTTCTTTTCGTGAATGTAATGTTTGAGTGTGTATTTTTATTTAGTAAAAAAAAAGTAGGTGTTTACTATTTTCTTAAGGGAAATAACATCTTGACCATTTTTAGGGTTCCGTACCCAAAGGGTAAAAACGGGACCCTATTACTAAGACTTCACTGTCCTTCTGTCTGTCTGTCAGTGCCTGTCACCAGGCTGTATCTCATGAGCCGTGATAGCTAGACAGTTGAAATTTTCACAGATGATTGTATTTCTGTTGCCGCTTTAGCAACAAATAAAAAATTAATAATAAAGGTAAAATTTAAAGGGGTATAAAACAAACGTTTTTTTTCGGCGTTTTATGCCTTGTGGTACGGAACCCTTTGTGTGCGAGTCCGACTCGCACTGGGCCGGTTTTTTTTTTCACTTCGAAACGTCAAACGTCATGTTCTTATAAATATATGTGCCGTGCCCAAAGGGTTAAAACGGGACCCCCGTTTTTACCCTTTGGGCACGGAACCCTAACAAAAAGTTCAAAACAATACTAGGTACTTTAACACTTATCAGATTAAAACAATTGAAAAAACTTCAAACTGCAGTGTTCAAATGTACATACCTACTATAACTAAACGTAAGCACGGTCATAATCACATTCGTCTAGGATTCAGAATGTAGTAGTAAAATTTTATGTTCAATAGTAAGTTTTATTGTCAAAATCTATATACTAATAATAAAGCTGAAATCAAAATCAAAATATTTTATTTCACATAAGCCTACATGGGCACTTATGAAACGTCAGAAGCTAGGTGCACGGTTCCAATTGGTCGTTTCCTATGGAGAAGAACCGGCAAGAAACTCCACGGTTACTCTTTTTAAAAATAATTGGCTTTTACAATATTTTCAAATTACAGTAGGTATGGGAGGATAGCGTAGGCCTGTCAACAAGTATCAGGTACTTGATAAAATAAAAAATGGTCTACAGATCTAAAGTCTACAAGGCCTTCAAAGTCCTCACATTTACAAAATAAGAATCTATCAAAAGGATAAATAAAAAATAAAAACCTTATAAAACCTAGTGATATGATTCCCATTGCAACCACTAATAAAGAGATGACAAATTTGAATTGTCTGTATAATATACAGACAATTCAAATTTTTCATATCTCTTTAATACTTGACATTATATTATAATGTCAAGTATTATAGAGATTATGTCTAAAAAGTAAATAAAGTAAAGTAAATAAATAAATGAACATCGTAATTTGAGAGCAGTTAATAGACATTTAAATAGTTAAGCCGTTAATGAGTAGCCAGGGAAGCCACATGTACAGAAGGAATTATTGCCAAACTACCTTGTCTTCAACATAGTCTTTAATCCTTTATTAAGCTTTTTTGATAAGGACACGTTTGATGAAGGTTTTGAATTTTCCATCGCTAAGTTCTGTAACCGACTTTGGCAACTTGTTATAAAAACGGACGCCGTTTACAAGAAATGACTTGCTAGTTTTAGTTAATTTAAAAGGTAACATAATTTCATTTTTACTACGTGTATTTATATTGTGGAAATCGCTTCTTATTTTGAAGAGTCCCAAGTTTTTGCGAACATACAAAAAAAAAAAAAAAACTTTCTAAAATATAAAGAGAAGAGTTTGTTTGTTTGAACGCGATAATCTATGGAACACCCGTCAGATTTGAAAAAATCTTTTTGCATTTGATAGCCCAATTCTTGAGGAAGGCTATAGGCTATTTAATATTCTATTATATTTCGCGTCTGTGTGAGTGTGCCGTTTCGAACGTTAGTACGTAGTTTCCGTACTGTTCATAATTATACTTATTTACTGTGATTTTGGTTAGGACGCGGAGCAATAGAAGATAAGACTTGCTTTTGTTTTATAATTCGGGGGTTAATCATAAAAAAACATCGTGAACTTCTGCTCTATTGGATCACGATGTTATAACATGACACAATACCTACGTAATTATTGTTTTTTTTTCTAAAACAAAACAAATAAAGATAAGCTGAGACATAATATAGCATATTTACCAATTAGTGTAGATTAAATAATATCACTACATAGTCTATAACAAAGTCGCTTCCGCTGTCTGTCCCTATGTATGCTTAGATCTTTAAAACTGCGCAACGGAATTTGTTGTTTTTACCGACTTCAAAAAAAAGGAGGTTATCAATTCGATACGTATGTATGTAATATTATTGGAATTGCATTATATTCACATATGATGATCTATTAGGGCTTCCAAACAAATATACAAAATTTCATAGACGTATGTATGTATGTATGTATGTATGTATGTATGTTTGTCCACGCATATCTCCGGAACTATTAATCGGATCATGACAATTTTTTTTTATTGGCTTACATTTTGTTCAACTTAGGGAACAGTGCAAGTTTCATCAAGATCGATTCAGTAATTTTCAAGATATGGACTAATACGTGTAAGTGTGACGGCCTGGCTTATTGATAAGAGCTACGGGTGTAGTGTCAAAGGGAAAACATCTCAAAACCTTGGTCAAATACTAGTGCAAAAACTAAAAATTACGAAATAAAAAGTAATTTAAAAAAATTAAACCGACTTCAAAAAGAAATTAACTCAAAATTATGAAATAACTTTAATTTCGGAAGTCGGTGGCATAAAACTAAAATACAGATCCCAAGACACCGACTTCCGAAATTAAAGTTATTTCATAATTTTGAGTTAATTTCTTTTTGAAGTCGGTTTAATTTTTTTAAATTACTTTTTTTTTAATAGATAGAGTGATTCAAGAGGAAGGTTTATATGTATAATACATGCATATTATAGTAGAGAAAAGCCGAGAAATTCAAAGATTTGTGATGTCGTAACAAACATATTTTTGTGCGCTTACATTGCAAACGCTGGCTAAACCTTACGAGATAGATCAAATTAATGTACTACGGAATTGTATATCTTGAAAATATCAATAAAAAAGTCTGCGTTGGTAGGTATATGTTTATCTCTTAAGGATAACCCACAGTAACCATTTTTAGGGTTCCGTACCCTATGGGTAAAAACGGGACCCTATTACTAAGACTTCGCTGTCTATCCGTCCGTCCGTCTGTCTATCACCAGGCTGTATCTCAAGAACCGCGATAGCCAGACAGTTGAAATTTTCACAAATATTTCTGTTGCCGCTATCAACAAATACTAATAACAAAATAAAATAAATATATAAGGTGTTTTTGCCTTGTGGTACGGAACCCTTCGTGTGCGAGTCCGACTCTCATTTGGCCAGTTTTTATATTTTACATATTACAAAAAACTTATGGGTTATGTACAGACGCCAGCACATCAAGTTACTACAATCTGTCAGATTTCTTTAATAGATTTTCGACTTTATTGCTAAAGCATAAGGTTCAAGGTTGATTGGGAAAATCTGACAGTTTCGGGTAGGTTGACCTGCTGGCGTCTGTACCAAGCTATTTTAAACAATACCTACAGTATTATTCCTTATCTAATTAATACGTTGTGCATTTTATGGAGATCAAAATTGCCGTTCACAGCATATCATTAAAATTAATAGGTATCTTAGAAGATAGTCAGAGATTTAAAAAGCGGGGGGCAGAGCGGCTGGCGGGGCGGTACGAAGTTCGCCGGGTCAGCGGTTTCTGAATAAAAAAAAAATGTTTTTCTACTTCTTGGAGATAACGCTAAAAGTTTTGTAATGTTTTGAGACTATGACATATTCAACATACCTACCTACTTAGACTTTTCTTATCGTAGCAATAGCAATAATGTCGATTCTCAATGGTTGGAGCAAACTGATTGGCAGGGAAAATGATGCGCAACCAGCAGAGTAATTGCGTTAACACACTATCAGTAGCAATGGGCTTCACTTTGACAGTTCTACAACATTCATTGCGTTAGGTATTTACGTTGTTGAACAGATACATTTTTCGAACATATGAATTTTTTACGTTTTTTTTTAAATTTGCTGGTCAGTATTAAGTTGTACGTTGATTAAAATATGATTCGCGGCCGTAACAAATATGTATTTACAGAATTATAATCATTAAAGTCATCAACACAACTCTCTAAGATCAAGTAATCCCACTGAATGACTATTTCATGAAATCTTGACATTTGGGGATTTGTATTAGGTACAGATTACTGATTATTTGACAGTCGTTACGGGTAGTCAGAAGCCCGAAAGACTGACAACCAGTCTTACCAAGGGGTATCGTATTACCCAGTAACTGGGTTGTGGAGTTCAGATAGGCAGTCGCTCCATGAAAAATTGCCGACCCCAACATAGTTGGGAAAAAGGCTAGGCAGATGATGACCTAAAGCGTTCAGAATCATGCACTGAATCTATGGTAACAGCGGTGCTATTCTGTAAAAATCTCACCATACCCTGCGTTCCGAGATGGGAAATAATCGATGTGAGCGTGCTTAAACCCGTACCGAATTAGCGTGAGCGCGATAACGACGTTCCGTGAATCGTCATAGATGACGTCATGACATGCGCCATCTTGCGATAACGCCGACCATGCCCTAGAATAATATCACTGTGAGCGCTGTCAAAAATGACAGTGTGTGTGTGAGGATGTGACACATCCTCACACACACACTGTCATTTTTGTGTGTGTTTTGTTTTGATTTGCATCTTATCATAATTAAACAAACGTGGCATTTTCGAAATTGTGCTTCTGGCTGATAGTCGCCACCTAACCAAAGAAGAAGAAATGTGGTGTTTATACAAAGAAATACTGTAACAATATCGTTTTTACATTGAGTAAGCACTGTGAGCGCGCTCACGGGCGTTCCGAATTGTTGACAGCTCTCAGCTGTCATAATCGTGATATCTAAATCAGAACGCCATGTGAGATGATGTGAGCGCTGTGAGCGATTATAGCTAATTCGGAAAGCGCCCGTGATAACTTAGGTGAAGTGAGCTGTCAATAGTGTCAATTCCTAGCAAAAACAAACTCACTTCACCTAAGTTTTCACAGTAAGATTTTTACAGAATCGACCGGCTGGTTGAGGTGGCACGTTGATGACCCTGCCACATTGTTTAGGTAGGTAACAATAATTTTATTTTTGTAAATTCTTTGCAGTATAAGGAATGATGAATTGATGACATAATTTTTAGTTATCACTTGCTCGTTTTAATCTCGTGTTATCTTCGAAATAATCATCACGATTTGTTACGACTACAGTGCAGTTTCATAATCATAAACCGACTATTACGGTTTATGATTATGAAACTGCACGTGAAAGGAGCAATAAGTATTTATAACTAAAAATCACAAAAAAATCAAAACAAGAGGAAATATCCATAAAAGCCTACACGTACCTATTTTAAATTATATAATGGTTTTGTTTCTTTATGTAGGTTTTTACAACAACTGTGTGTAAAATATGATTTAGGTAGGTACGTGTAAAAACACGTCAATCATATATTTTAAAAACTAATTGAGGTCGGCGTTTCCTATCTGACTACTCCGAGAAGAAAGGCCGAAACAAACTCAGAGGTCACAGTCTCTTTTAAAGTCCAGGCATAATTTTTTAAATTAATTATATACCTATAAAAATAAATTATACAGGGTTATTGGTAAAACATTAACAACCTCTAAAGAGGTCATTGTACCCATCATTATGAACAACTTTTACTATGGGACCCTGTTTTTAGGGTTCCGTATCCAAAGGGTAAAAACGGGATCCTATTACTAAGACTTCGCTGTCTGTCCGTCCGTCTGTCTATCACCAGGCTGTATCTCAAGAACCGCGATAGCTAGACAGTTGAAATTTTCACAAATGATGTACCTATTTCTGTTGCCGCTATAGGTAACAACAAATACTAAAAACAAAATAAAATAAATATTTAAGGGGGCTCCCGTACAACAAACGTGTTTTTTTAGGTGTTTTTGCTTTGTGGTACGAAACCCTTCGTGTGCGAGTCCGACTCGCATTTGTCCAGTTTTTTACATGTCTATGATGGGACCAAATCTGAAATCGCGAAAAAAAAATCAGCTGTACATTTATGTTCGTATAACTCGTCAAAATGTAGGGAACAGCTGATTTTTTTTCGCGATTTAAGGTTTGGTCCCATAGTAAAAGTTGTTCATAATGATGAGTACAGTGACCCCTTAAAAGGTTGTTAATGTTTTACCATTACCAATAACCCTATAATATAACCCCCACATTATACTCATCACATTTTTAAAACAAAACAAGCCATTCGCAATCGCAACAGCATTTTTAAAGGGAAAATAAATACTACATTATGAAAAATACATAACCCCGGTTTTCACCTTTAATACAATCGGGTAATACTTAATAACAAGCCAAGAATTACGGGTCCAGCCCACTATAGGTTTCTTTTACTTTCTGAATAAAACCTGTTTTAATAAAAAGCGAAGTTGTTCCACTACCTGTATTATTATAAATTAAGTACTTACTAATTTTGGCCATCGGACCATCAATGGATACGCCAAGTTATTTTTTTTTGTTTACACTCCAGTGAAACTTTACAATTTCATCTTTTTTAGGGTTCCGTACCTCAAACGGAAAAAACGGAACCCCTAAAGGATCACTCGTGTGTCTGTCCGTCCACGGAATAGATATTATCTATTCCGTGTGTCCGTCCGTCTGTCACAGCCTCACAGCCAATTTGCTCCGAATCTAATGGACCGAATAAGCTTGAATTTGGTACACATATGAATTTCTGTGATCCAAACACAGACGTGTAACGTAAATAAATGAATTCTGAATATAGGGGTCATTTTTGGGAGGCAAATAGAAAATAAAAATAAAAAGTTTCGCAATCTGTAGCGTGTGACATGTCATTTAAAAGGAGTTACGTTGAGGATCTCAAATAATTTTTTCATAATTTTAAAGTAAATTGTATTAAAGTTATTTAAGAAAATAGACGAAAATTTACCATTTATACCGAGCCAAAAATTAAAAAAAGAAATACAGTAAATAGTTCTTTATGGGAAACCTATAAGAAGCATCAGATATAATACTTTTATTAGTAAGGGGGTTATAGTAGGTAATTTTCCTATTGCGTAACTTCTACACTCGTAATTAAAATCAATCAATTGGAACATGGAAGCCTAATCATCAGGAAATGACGTATTAATATTTTGCTAGACATGCAGACAATAGGTTCATTGATTCATTTATCATCTTTATTGAGTAAAGTACCAATCTATTCAGATAAATGAACTAAGGAATCTTTGTAAGGTTTTTTTTTATACGTAAATAGGTAAGTACCTACCTAATTCTTAAATTAGTCACGTATCCACGGACTAACCGCGGCAAGCGTAGCTTAACCTGATCGATCGACGCGTGCGGCTCTTATTACTTAGCCACGAGAGGGGCTTGTGTCTAAGATCTGTGTGTGGATGGGTGAACAGCCAAGACCCTTCCGTGCCTCGGCATGATCCCGGCTGTCACTCGTGGATCTTTGACAGTCGTTACGGGTCGTCAGAAGTCCGAAAGTCTGACAACCAGTCATACCAAAGGGTATGGTGTTTCCCAGTAACTGGATTGTGGAGGTCAGATAGGCAGTCGCTCCATGTAAAATACTTGTATTCAGCAGCATCCGGTTAGACTGGAAGCCGACCCCAATATTGTTGGGAAGAGGCTAGGCAGATTGATTGACGAACAGTAGCAATGGTTTTATTTTGACAGTTCAATTTTCAACATTCATTGCGTTATTTAAATTGTTGAGCAGAATTTTTTTCGAACATATGAAGCAATGGATTAGCAATAACCTTCGAAATCATTTGTGATTGATAGTGTGTTATCAAATCAGGGTGCTGGCATGAAGTTGAAAATGTAATCCATCTGTTATATTAACCAACTTTTAAAAAAGGAGGAGGTTATTGCTACTACTGTATTTCACGTGACATTTCATATACCTATGTCCTTTAAAAGTGGTTTGTTTTCATCAATGTCACTGTTCGACCTGAACTTTTAGGGTTCCGCACCCAAACGGTGCCAACGGGACCTTATTACTAAGGCTTCGCTGTCCGTCCGTCTGTCACAGTGCTGTATCTTTTGGACCGAAAGTGCGGTTTCGCACTACATCCGATCCGAATTCGAGAAATGCCGGACCGAAGTGACCATAGTCCTATTTGTATGAGGGGGTTGCGCACTAGATCCGAACTCTATCCGTCCGAATTTAGAACATTCCCAATTCGGATCCGGATCGGATGTTATCCATGCACTTTTGCAGGTGAGTGTACCTAGTGCGAAACCGCTCTAAGGCCGCTATCCCACTGGCGTTTTACGAGCGTCGTCGGCGTACTTTACACGGCACTTTAAAGAGCAGGACGGCGTGATTGTACCTGTTGCCAACAAACGCGACGTTAACGTTGCGCAGACGCGACGTTGACGTCGCGTTCAGTGGACGTTAATGCTTGTCACGCGACGACGCGACGTCAATGTCGCGTCTGCGAGTCTGACGCCAGTGGGATAGCGGCCTAATAGTTAGACACTTGTCTAGTACTATGGCCGCTATAACAATAAAAAATAAAATAAAGTTAAAAAGGGGTTACAAGATACTTAGGTGTTTTTTTGGCGTTTAATTACAAAAAAAAGTGTAGTTGTGCGGTGAACGGTACGAAACCAAAAAAAATTGTGAAAATTATTGTGCGATGGTACGGAACCCTTCGTGTGCGAGTCCGACTCGCACTTACCTCATTTTAGGTTGACAATGTCAAGACGGTGCCAATTATTTGTAAATAAACGGGTAGGTACCTATTAAATAGATTTTTTTATCGAAGACATAATTATGACATATTTCAGTTGTTTATCAAGTATTCATTTCAAGGTTATGACTCGTATCTTAGAAGTTCTAGAAGTTAAATAGAATTACAGAGTTTTTTTTTCAATCAATGCAGGTTGAGAAACCTACAATAATCTTACATTAAGTATAATAAATTAGTAACGATTCATTTTTGTCCGTTTGTCTGGAATCTGGATGTCATGTTCAGGATTGACATTGACACGATGAAAGGACGTCATTCAAGTGTCAAACATATTATAGGTAAGAATTAAAAAAAACTGGCCAAGTGCGAGTCGGACTCGCACACGAAGTGTTCCGTACCACAAGGCAAAAACGCCGATAAAAACACGTTTGTTGTATGGGAGCCCCCCTTAAATATTTATTTTATTTTGTTTTTAGTAGTTGTTGTTATAGCGGCAACAGAAATACATCATCTGTGAAAATTTCAACTGTCGAGCTACCGCGGTTCTTGAGATACAGCCTGGTGACAGACAGACGGCAAAAACGCCGAAAAAAACACGTTTGTTGTATGGGAGCCCCCTTAAATATTTATTTTATTTTGTTTTAAGTATTTGTTGTTATAGCGGCAACAGAAATACATCATCTGTGAAAATTTCAACTGTCTAGCTACCGCGGTTCTTGAGATACAGCCTGGTGACAGACAGACGGACGGACGGACGGACGGACAGCGAAGTCTTAGTAATAGGGTTCCGTTTTTACCCTTTGGGTACGGAACCCTAAAAAAAGAATAATACAAGAAAAAAAAAAATTATATTTGTAAATGTTTTTATATTTTTATATCCTAATATTTAAAAATATAATTTATATGTATAATATAATGAAATATATATTATGGTTCTGGAGTGGCGACCGCGTACCGGTAGTCGTAGCGGAAGGCCGAACAAGGTGGTCCGACGACCTTGTGAAGGCCGCAGGAACCCGTTGGATGCGAGAAGCACAGAACCGGTCGAAGTGAAGGTGCTTGGGGGAGGCCTATGTCCAGCAGTGGACGTCTTTCGACTGAAATGATGATGATGATGAATAAAATACCTATAGGAAATAATAATTATGAATATTATTATTAATTTCATTTAGTTTATAATATAACTTTTCGGGTGGAAACAAAAACACGGGGGATCAGTACTAACCGGCGCCTTTTTTTTTTTTACTATATGGGCCCGCTCTTGACCCCGATCCCCGATCACGCCTGATGGTAAGCGATAGATGAGGTCTATGATGGAACGAGCGTGCCCAGAAGATGCCTGTTCACTCTTGCTTTGAAGGCAGACGGGTTAAGAGCCTATACTACCTCAGCTAAAATTCACTCTTTATCTCGCTCGCACGATACTGCTCGCGGTCTGTGTGAGAGCGAGACAGAGTGCGGTGCTGGGCGGAAGGCAGCGCCAATAGTTTAGGTATTTGCTTTTTACGGTGAAAAAAAGGTAATTAAAAAAAAATAATAACAAGACCTGCTTTATAGTTGGTTCAGTTAGTATGCAAAGTTTCATGATCCAATTTGAAGTATTTTTTTAATACCAGCGGTTTATTGTTCGGTTTGGAGGTAACTTTGGATTTTTTTTCTACGGAGAAAATTTTATGGAATCGTGTTTTCGTCTAACATAGTACTTAACATTAATCCTCAACTGTAGCATATATTTATTTCAAAATTAATGCTGCGGTATTTTCGACATAACGGAGGATCATGCTAAGCCATTTGAGGTAAGACTCTTAAATGTGGGAGGGAACACAGAACACAGACGGCAGAGAGTTCCACACTTTGGCTGTGCGCAACATACTACCAATCACAATTTGAATCATTTTGAAGTCCATTGCTTTATATGTTCGAAAAAGTGTCTGCTCAACAACGTAAATAACGCAATGAATGTTGTTGAACGGTCAAAATGAAATCCATTGCTCCTGATAGTGTGTTGCTCTTACCCCACAGATTAACCTTCGATATCTATAATTTTCGACATTGAACTAGCAACTATAAATACAATAATATTGATACATCATCCGTTAAGTTGACGCAGTGATAAAGAGGCTCATAATAAATTCGCACGAATTTACTCGCCCGAAACGTGCGAAACGTCACTTTTTTTTCTTTTTCTTTTATAGTCGCGAATTGCCACATTTTGAATTTTATGCAATGAAGTTTTGAAAAAAGTACACGTTTTATAATATTTAACTCTTATCACTTCTGTGCGCTAATGTCCTTTTTTTCTATCGGTACTTTATTGCATAAAATTCAAAGTGCGCCAATTCTTCCGAGTCGCCTATAAAAAGAAACGTGTGATGTCGGGGGACCCCCGGCAGCAACGAAGTTCAAAATGAAAATCCCAGATGGCGGCTGCAAAAATATCAAAATTTGTACATTTTCCCAGCCGCCATATTGGATTTTCATTTTGACCTCACTGCAGTTACTATTGGCTTCAGCACCTTCGAAAACCATGAAAACGATAACCATGACGAAAAACTTCTGCAGCCGCCATCTTGGATTTTCATTTTCACCTCACTTTAGCTTCAGCACCCTCAAAAACCACAAAAACTATATCTCTGTCTCTTTATATTACATATTATAATTAAAAGTCGCATGGAGGGGCGGCATAACGCTTTTTCGTTACGTGACGATTTCTCCCAGTTTACTCCTACCGCAAGCTCCGTAAAAGAACTTCGTTCCAAAAATAATATTATTTAGAAGTGACGACTCGCCCCTTTCGGGCGAATAAATTCGTGCGAATTGACTAATAAGCCGATAAAGTTAATCATAACAGTCACAAGTGTCTTGTCTAGTTCAGTGTGAATTACCTTGTCTTCACAAATAATTATATAATTCATGTAAGTATACAAAATATTGTACTTAACCGACTTCAAAAAAGGAGGAGGTTCTCAATTTGGATGATATACAGGGATACTTGTAAATCGACGTATATCCGTCAGGAGCTGATGGGGGGCCAAAATGCAACAAATTGAACCCCCTCTACGTATGTCCGAAATTCAATAGTTTTTGAGATATTTGAATTTAGGGTTTTTCGATTTAATTCCAAATAAAAAAAACTACGTATTGAATGGGTACGATTAAAAATTGATACTGCAGCTGCCACTTCAATTAAGCTATGGACATAATTAAAAATACTCAATTCAACAAAATAATTATAAAATGATGTTAATATCTTACCAATATTTTCATTTTACGCTTCAAAAATGTTTCAAATATCTCGAAAACTATTGAATTTCGGTCATACATGTATTTCTTGCGAAACATTAGATTTGATGATTGATCGAAACTTATGCGGGCGCAGCTAGTAATATACATACTATAATAGATACATCAATAAAAACATACATACAAACAACTCACTGACATCTGACAGTATCTCATGATGATGTCTTAGTAATAGATTTAAATCTCTATCAACACAATTAGGGTTGCCAGGTCTTAAAACCGAAGGAAGGGCTCGTGGCTAAATAATAACAGCCGCACAGGTCGATCCATCAGGTTAAGCTACGCTTGCCGCGGTTGGTCTGTGGATGGGTGACCAACTTAACATACCGTGACCCCTCCGTGCCTCGGAAAGCACGTTAAGCCGTTGGTCCCGGCTGTCATTCGTGGATCTTTGACAGTCGTTACGGGTAGTCAGAAGCCCGAAAGTCTGACAACCAGTCTTACCAAGGGGTATCGTATTACCCAGTAACTGGGTTGTGGAGGTCAGATAGGCAGTCGCTCCATGTAAAATACTGGTATTCAGCTGCATCCGGTTAGACTGGAAGCCGACCCCAACATAGTTGGGAAAAGGCTAGGCAGATGATGAGGTCTTAAAACCGAAAAGCCGGACAGACCAGCCAGTTTAGCCGTACATTTGGGTAAAAAACACAGACTCCCTTAGTTTTTTAGTCTTAGTATCATTATCATTAACAGCCTATAGCTGCTGGTGGAAATCGGCCTCTCCTATTGCACGCCAGTCAACTCGATTTTCGGCTACTCTCATCCAGCTGCTACCAGCCGTCCTGTATAACATACACATACATACATAATCAGCCAATAATGTTCCCACTGTTGGGACACAGGCCTCCTCTCGGTGAGAGGTAGTGGGCCGTAATCCACCACGCGGGCCCAGTGCGAGTCGGCAGATGTCACATGTCTTCGAGTTTTTGGTTCTAGGACATGCCGGTTTCCTCACGATGTTTTCCTTCACCGTTTTGAGAGCAGTGTTGATGAAATAACTTACACAAAGTAAAGCGCCTGTCTGGGTTCGAATTCGAACCTACGACCTACCACTCTCGTAAGTCGCGGCCGTTACCACTTGGCCACCACTCTTCCCACCTGTATAACACGACAATTTTTTTTTTAAAGTAAAACAAAGTGAACTACTCTGTGCGAAGTGACTAAAGTTGGGTGGTGAATGTGGTGATGAAGAGGGGCGGGGCGGAGGGGGCGCGAAAGCCTAACAAAAGCCGGACAGGCCGTACACCGTCTAATTTGGCCGGACACGCAACCAAAAAGCCTGACTGTGTCCGACTTTATCCGGACGCCTTGCAACCCTAAACACAATCTATTAAAATAAAATAAGATTTAGCATAGCTTGTCTGACAATGACCGCAATGCTGAAGTAACAATGAAAGATTATAAGGTAAATGCCGACATAATAGACTAACAGCTATAGTACCTAATGAAACTAAATTCTTTGCATAACATAACTTCTCGCATGTATTTCCCAGTGGGATTGCCAGATATAGCGGAGTGCTCCCCCCTCATTTCGCCAGTTTTTATGTTCAAGTCACATGTAAGAAGGGGCGAACCTATTACGCGGGGTAATTGCATAGCACACTTATTATCTGCCTAGCCTTTTCCCAAGTATGTTGGGGTCGCATTTCAGTCTAACCGGAGCGACTGCCTATCTGACCTCCACACTAGTTACTGGGTAATACGATACCCCTTGGTAAGTATGGTTGTCAGATTTTCGGGCTTCTGGCGAAACGTAACGACTGTCAAAGATCCACGAATGACAGCCGGGAACGTGCTTTCCGAGGCACGGAGGGGTATCGGTATGTAAGGATGGTCACCCATCCACAGACCAACCGCGGCAAGCGTAGCTTAACCTGATCGATAGACCTGCGCGGCTGTTATTTTTTAGCCACGGGCCCCTCAATTGCATAGCATACTATTAATAGGAATTGGGTTTTATTTTCACACTTCAACAATATCCATTAAGGGGGAAGCTCTAAGGTGGCCCGCGAAATTCAAATTTTCTTACGTTTTTTGCAATTTGCTGGTCAGTAGTATTAAGTTGTACGTTGATTAAAATATGATTCGCGGTCGTAACAAATATGTATTTACAGAATTATAATCATTAAAGTCATCAACACAACTCTCTAAGACCATGTAATCCCCAAATGTCAAGATTTCATGAAATAGTCATTCTTGGGGATTACATGGTCTTAGAGAGTTGTGTTGATGACTTTAATGATTATAATTCTGTAAATACATATTTGTTACGGCCGCGAATCATATTTTAATCATCGTACAACTTAATACTGACCAGCAAATTGCAAAAAACCTAAAAAAAATTGAATTTCGCGGGCTACCCGGGCGCTTTCACCGAGACAATGGCGCCGATTCCCTTGTTCACAAACTAAACTAATTTTAAGTTCAGTACATCTTTTTCTTTCTATTTCATTATGAAAAGGACAGAAGATAAATATTAGTTTAGTCCTGTTTAGTTTAGTTTGTGAACAAGGGAATCGGCGCCATTGTTTTATTTTTCCTGTAATCTTTTTATAAACTTCTATCACATCTAATTATTTCAGATTTACCTCTTTGCAAACTTCTGAGATAAGGGGGAGAAAGGTATTTTTTTACATTTTTCATTAAAAGTCGGAAACAAAAAAGAAAAAATATCTGAGAATTTACATTTTTCATTAAAAGTCGGAAACAAAAAAGAAAAAATATCTGAGAATTTACATTTTTCATTAAAAGTCGGAAACAAAAAAGAAAAAATATCTGAGAATGTGCAAACAGCGCTCTTTCATATGATACCCCACATGCCCTTTTCAGTCCCTATAGCAAAAAAATTCTTTCTTATTTACAAAATAGTTGGTCAAACAAGTTGTTAGTAGTTCTTGAGATATCCGGCTGTGACGGACAGACTGACTCTCACCATATGGGTTCCGTTTTACCATTTTGGTACGGAACCCTAAAAACTCTTATACCTACCCTGTCGGGGAATATAACCTTGATAGTAGTGTTATGAAATCATAAGAAGGATGATGTGACCTTCAGCCTTAGGGGTTACAGAGGTTACTATGTTTGGTTGAACAACCACAGAGGCAGTCAAACAGCCGAGGTCAACCGCTCGCGGAGCAATAGATTGTAAAGTTACGATGTTCATAATAATATGTATGTTCTACGTTAAAATATGAAGGTTTTACGACGTACGGCATTTCATACAAACTTTCAAGCCTTTATTTTTCGAAATGAATGAACCGTTTTTAATGAAACTTCATACGCATAAGCAGGATACAAAGGTAATATTTAAAAAAAAATAACTGGAAATCTCTGTTTCTATAACATATGGAAAATTTAAAATCGGTCTAATTCGAAAATGTTCTTAAGTAACTTTAAAATAGACCTTTGTATCCTGTTGTTCCCACTGCTGGGACACTGGCCTCCTCTCGGTGAGAGGGAGTGGGCCGTAATCCACCACGCGGGCCCAGTGCGGGTTGGCAGAGTCACGTATCTTCGAATTTTTGGTTCTAGGACATGCCGGTTTCCTCACGATTTTTTCCTTCACCGTTTTGAGATCAGTGGTGATGAAATAATTTACACAAAGTAAAGCCCTTGTCTGGGTTCGAACTTACGACCTACAACTCGTAAGTCGCGGCCGCTACCACCCGGGTGAAAACCGGGTGATCTCAAACCGGGTGGCTATAAAAAACCTTTTTTTTTTGCAATGATTATTCTATAACAGTCTTAAGAACTAATCTTTGTTTTTAATGTTCTGTTTGATTTTTGTTATTTTAAATTTATTTCAATGTTATTATTTCTCTTTAATTACTTAATTTATTGTTATTTTATTATTTTAAGAGAATGTTTTAATAATTATAACATTTCTTGACATTTGCACGTCACATGCACATCGCGTGGCAAACATGCCTGTTTATTGCATGTATGTATTTTCTTGTATGTATGACACATCTATCTATCTATCTATAAAAATAAAAAGAAAAGTCCTGACTAACTGATTGACTGACTCATCAACGCCCAGCCCAAACCCTTGGACCTAGAGAGCTGAAATTTTGTACACAGGTTCCCTTTATAATGTAGACAAGGAATAAGGAAGGATTTTTCGAAATTCAAACCCTAAGGGGGAGAGGGTGAAATTTCACGCGGACGAAGTCGCGGGCAGAAGCTAGTGTAAAATAAATCTGAACCGAGTTCAATAATACAAAGAACCTGTAACAACGATCGAAAGTTCCAAAATGGGTCGGTTCACTCGGTTCATCGCGAAAATAATGTGCCATTGAAATAACTTGAGCAAACCGGACTTTTAAAAACAACTTTAAACTTGCTTGCTCCAAATATCGTTTTCACCTTCATCTGAAAAGTAGGGTTGTCAACTTAAGATTTTGGGGAAATATTTATATTTGAATGTAGTGTACCTACCTACTTATAGAGGTATGAGGAACAGGGTGTAAAGTTCACTCATACTCTATAGAAAAGGGAGGATCCTCCGACCAGACGGCTGTAGTGTCTGGCGGGCAACTGCCCAATGATTTATGTCGGGCCGTTGTATCTATGCTAGTTGCGCGGTAAACTCTGCTTGCGCGATGCAGGATTTGCGTGACGTCAGTATGACGCGTTGTTCGCATGTGGCGTTGTAGATACCGCTACATACTTATTTTATTTTTTTGTTTGCTTCTACCTGTCCCACTGCTGGGCAAAGGCCTCCCATAAATCCTTTCAACAAAGCTATTCACTTACTTACATACTTATAGGATTGTTATTCCATTGACATTCTTATGTATAGACACCAGCATATCAAGCCACCCGCAACTGTCAAATTTTCCCAATCAACTTTGAACCATATGCTTCAGCGATAAAGTTGAAAATCTATTAAAGAAATTTGACAGATGATGGCTTCTGTACCTATATATATCTGGTGAGGCAGACCTGCAACAGTTATGGTCTTACATCGCCAAACAAGAAACTTCAATGACCATACAATCTCGCTATTTCTCATATACAGGGTTATTGGTGAAACATTAACAACCTCTTAAGAGGTCATTGTACTCATCATTATGAACAACTTTTAATATGGGACCAAACCTGAAATCGCGAAAAAATCTGCTGTTCCCTACATTTATGTTCGTATAACTCGTCAAAATGTAGGGAACAGCTGATTTTTTTTCGCTATTTCATGTTTGGTCCCATAGTAAAAGTTGATCAAAATAATGAGTACAATGACCTCTTACGAGGTTGTTAATGTTTTACCAATAACCCTGTAGCTATATAAAATTCTTTTTGGTTCATGCCAAATTGCCAACCCTAACTAAAACTGTATCAGACGACGTTTAAAAAAATAAAATTAAAAAAACTGCCCAAGTGCGAGTCGGACTCGCACACGAAGGGTTCCGTACCACAAGGCAAAAACGCCGAAAAAAACCCGTTTGTTGTATGGGACCCCACCTTAAATATTAATTTTAATCTGTTTGTAATATTTGTTGATACAGCGGCAACAGAAATACATCATCTGTGAACATTTCAACTGTCTAGCTATCACGGTTCATGACAGACGGACAGACGGACAGTGGAGCCTTAGTAATAGGGTCCCGATTTATCCTTTGGGTACGGAACCCTAAAAATTAAGGTTAAAGGTTCTCAGGCTGTCTTAATTGTCTTATTTATGTTTACCGTTGTATGTTATATATGACGCATTTTACAACTACTTATCTGACAATGACCCACCCAATACGTATTCGTCATAATAATATGACCCGTACGTAGCCGTCAAACTATTGATGAACATGAAAGGTCAAGTGCTATTCTGTAAAGTTTACTTTGAACCTCCCTCAAGTGAGCGCACACAATTCGAATGCAAACTCATTTGTTTTTATTAATAAAAGTAAATTATTTCGGCTTCACAACGAGACACCGTTCTAATTTCGAAGTGATGTTTGGCCCTTTAGGGTTCCGTACCAAAGGGTAAAAACGGGACCCTATTACTGAGGCTCCACTGTCCGTCTGTCTGTCTGTCAGTCACCAGGCTGTATCTCATGAACCGTGATAGCTAGACAGTTGAAATTTTTACAGATGATGTTTTTCTGTTGGCGCTCGCGCTATAACAACAAATAATAAAAATAAATAATAACGTTTAAAAGAAACGTTTTTTTCGGCGTTTTATGCTTTGTGGTACGGAACCCTTCGTGTGCAAGTCCGACTCGCATTTGGCCGGTTTTTCTTATTAAGTAAGTACCTGGTACTAGTTGACAAGCCTATAATGTCCCTCTTAACACTGTAATTTCAAAATATTGTAAAAGCCAACTATTTTTAAAAGAGTACCGTAAACTGGTCCTACTTTGCGCCAAAATTTGCTCCAACTTTTTTTATTAATCCACATCTTTTTAAATCTTGCCTAAATCAGTAATGTGATGTATTGTGTATATAATAGTACTATTAAAGTTTAACCTGACATTAAATACATTATTGTATTTAGTGACCAAGTTTTTTATTTTTTTTTATTTCTTTTGGAGCAAAGTAGTTCTTATGCAGGGGGTAACTTTGCACCGTAATTTCTCTTCACAGGTTTGTCATTTATTTTTTCAATGGAGCTTAGTTATACTTAGTCATTTTTATTTGCTCCAAAATTTTCACCTCGAAGAGCGATGCATTTCTATCACACACAGAAAAAAATAATGGCTGACTTTGACATCTGTCAACTCTGGTGTTGCTAGATTAAGAACAATATTTTCAGATAAAAATATTGGATTCTACTAAATAGTAGAGTATCAGTACGTAAAATCAGATTTAATAATTTTTCGGAAGTGGAGCATTTTTACCACCTTAGGAGCAAAGTAGGGCCAGATTACGGTAACCAAGGAGTTTCTTGCCGGTTCTTCTCCATAGGAAACGACCAATTGGAACCGTGCACCTTGCTTCTGACGTTTCATAAGTGCCCATGTAGGTTTAAGCGAAATAAAATAAGTTTTATGATTTTTAGGGTTCCGTACCCAAAGGGTAAAAACGGAACCCTATTACTAAGACTTCGCTGTCCGTCCGTCCGTCCGTCCGTCCGTCTGTCTGTCACCAGGCTGTATCTCAAGAACCGCGGTAGCTAGACAGTTGAAATTTTCACAGATGATGTATTTCTGTTGCCGCTATAACAACAAATACTAAAAACAAAATAAAATAAATATTTAAGGGGGGCTCCCATACAAAAAAACCTGTTTTTTTCGACGTTTTTGCCGTCTGTCTGTCGCCAGGCTGTATCTCAAGAACCGCGGTAGCTAGACAGTTGAAATTTTCACAGATGATGTATTTCTGTTGCCGCTATAACAACAAATACTAAAAACAAAATAAAATAAATATTTAAGGGGGGCTCCCATACAAAAAAAACGTGTTTTTTTTCGGCGTTTTTGCCGTCTGTCTATCGCCAGGCTGTATCTCAAGAACCGCGGTAGCTAGACAGTTGAAATTTTCACAGATGATGTATTTCTGTTGTCGCTATAACAACAAATACTAAAAACAAAATAAAATAAATATTTAAGGGGGGCTCCCATACAAAAAAACGTGTTTTTTTCGGCGTTTTTGCCGTCTGTCTGTCGCCAGGCTGTATCTCAAGAACCGCGGTAGCTAGACAGTTGAAATTTTCACAGATGATGTATTTCTGTTGCCGCTATAACAACAAATACTAAAAACAAAATAAAATAAATATTTAAGGGGGGCTCCCATACAACAAACGTGTTTTTTTCGGCGTTTTTGCCTTGTGGTACGGAACCCTTCGTGTGCGAGTCCGACTCGCACTTGTTTATGTACGTCTCGCCAGCACATCAAGCTACCCGAAACTGTCAAATTTTCCCAATCAACTTTGAATCTTATACTTTAGCGATAAAGTTGAAAATCTTCACTTTAGCGATTGAATCTTATACTTTAGCAATAAAGTTAAAATACTGTAAAACCCCAACATAGTTGGGAAAAGGCTAGGCAGATGATGATGATGGTGATAAAATAATTTACACAAAGTAAAGCACTGGTCGGGTTTGAACCTTACCAAGGGGTATCGTATTACCCAGTAACTGGGTTGTAGAGGTCAGATAGGCAGTCGCTCCATGTAAAATACTGATAGAGACCAGTGTTTTTTTTTAGTTTTCTTACCGGATTCTAAGTAGCTGCATCCGGTTAGACTGGAAGCCGACCCCAACATAGTTGAGAAAAGGCAGGCAGATGATGAGTCGTGATTGCAGTTATGTCCTCTTGTTTGAACCAACTGTCACTAATTGAAGTAATAACTGGTCGTAACAGAATGAAATTGAACATTGATACTGTCTTATCTACAATTGTCATATTATTTCGTAGATACGTATCAACGTTAGCGGTTGTAAATATGGGTCGCGAACACGCGCAAGGTGCTGAACAGCACTTGGTGTGGCCTATTTTTATATTTATACTAGCTTCCCCCCGCGTCTTCGCCCGTGAAGTATGTCGATAAAAACTATCCTATGTCCTTCCCCGGGATGCAATCTATCTCTCTGCCAAATTTTATCGAAATCTGTTCAGTGGTTTAGGCGTGAAAAGGTAACATACAGACAGACAGAATAATATTAGTATGGATGGTATGTGGTAACATTGAGATTTTCCCTTTTGTAGCTCTGCATTGAATGAAATCTGTTTAACCTGTAATGTCCCACTGCTGGGCAAAGACTTCACTTTCCCTTTTGCATATATAAAATAAACCCTAACTTCTTCCATACTGTATGTAAGTAAATTAATACTTATAGTAATATGTGGAGACGTTGTTGATTGTATGTTAACCCATTTTATTGTATACTTAGATGTAAGACAAAATGTACAATTGTTTGTTCTCCCTAATAAAATAAAATAAAATAAAATACACATCTGTCCACTGCCATTGCTTTCAATAAAAAATGGCATGCATCGTTGGCGATCATAAGTTTCTCATTACAAAACAACCATGGGAAGCTATTGATGTTAAATTGTGCCAATTTAGCTGCACATCGATCGCCGATACTTATTAACTATTATCGTGACCCGAATAGGAAATTGGCCCAAATTTTATATGCAACAACCAATTCAGACAATCGTCTTTCAATTTGTTATTATTATGTCACTTGATGCAATGGCATTGTGTTTCAAACAATAGCTGGTTGTCTTTGGTTCCGGTCTTTTTTTCTGGTCAATGGTATTATTCTAATTATTCTTACATATTTTGAGTAAAATGTGACCATTTATAGCCTAATCCCTAATTAGGTGAGTAAAATGTGGCCACTTTTAGCCTAGTCACTAATTTCGTGAGTTTAATTAAAATGTTGCCGCCAGCACCCTTAAATGACAAATGATTTTTACCTCTCGAGTAAATTTCTTTTAGGAATATCCTTAAGTATTTAATGTAGCACACTAACAGTGTGTGTATACATAAGTGTAGGTAAGGCAACATGGTGAAAAAATCTGGTATTTGGTAATTAGACTAATCGTGTTATTTAAAACAATCATTCAACTTAGTTAAATCATGTCATGATAAGGTTAAGCATAGTTCGTTCATCGCTCTTTTTGTTATCTTTCACATGACCTCTTACTCATATTAGATTATTAGAGGAAAGTAAATATCCTACAATGTTCTAATCATGTTGTTTAAGCTGGGATCACAGTTCAACTTTAACGGACAATTATCTCCTTGACAATGGCGTTAAAAACTGAAATCTCGCCGTAGGTGGCAGCACTGTTCACCGTCTAGAAGCCGCCATTGTTTTGTTTATGTTTACTTTTTTAACGATCACAAATTGAACAATAACTAGATACATATGTATGCGACTTGGAGTGTAGCACTATTAAAAGACGAACTAAGGAAAAGGGAAGCGTCCATAGGCGTATATAGGGCAGGGGGTGGGGAGGGCTGGCCATGGTCTGGTGCCCACCCTAGGATGTTTCGGGACCTATTCGAAATTCTAAGCTGGATGCTTAATATAATATAACATCACACAAAAACACCTTTTTTCCAAATTTACGAAACTCTTTTAGGAGCAGGCAGGATGCTGATATCAGTCGAGGGTGCGGCGAATGTACAAGTATAAACTTGTACATTCGCCGCTAGCGGGCCCCATCCCCAAGTGCGGTCGGTCCCATGACCGACCCTTTCTTTTATTTAGCACGTTTTTCATTACTAAACATCCTGCTCCTAAAAGAGTTTCGTCAATTTGGAGAAAAGGTGTTTTTTCTCGGGGGGCTCGGGCCCCCGACTTATAGTAGTAGAAGGAACAGTGGGGGTTTAGTCGGTAGGAGTCCGACATAACCCTCCGTTCATCCCAGACGGAGGGTTTCCATGAGGACCTACCAACGAAATTTAAAAGAAAGAAAATGTAAATGGGGTTTTTTTTTCCAAAGAAAATGTACCGCGCGTTGATGTCTTTATAATGACCATACTTAAAACAGAGGTGTCGGTTACGGTAACAGTGTCGCGAGTTTAATGGTTTTTTTCCTATCTCAACAAATGCTAAAGAAATTTTCACTTGAATAACAGCTGTCAATCTGTGGTAGGAAGTCATGGAGTATTCGCGCCAGTTTTTTTCACCATCATCACTCGCACCCTTGTTCCATTCACTGTTGGGTATAGGGCTCCTCCTTTTTGTGTCATGCTTCCCTGGGGTCCTAAAAAGACCACTTTGGCAGAATCATAAAAGGATAACATTACACTACAAGTTTCATCAAAGTCGATTCAGTAATTTTCAAGATATAGACTAATACGTGTAAGTGTGACGGCCTGGCTTATTGATACGAGCTACGGGTGTAGTGTCAAAGGGAAAACATCTCAAAACCTTGGTCAAGTTCTAGTGCAATATTTACAACAAAACTATTACCTACTTATTCCACTTAAAACTAAAAATTACGAAATAAAAAAGTAACTTTAATAAAAAATTAAACCGTCTTCAAAAAGAAATGAACTCAAAAATGATGAAATAACTTTAATTTCGGAAATCGGTGGCAAAAAACTAAAACAGAATCCAAGATACCGACTACCGAAATTAAAGTTATTTCATAGTTTTGAGTTAATTTCTTTTTTATGGAACCAATTTGAATACCTCCATGCCTCCATACAATGTGGACGCAAACGGCACCAGCGAATTTCGTTCCGAATCCCGCGGGTCTATGTCAAAGCGTGACTATGTCTGAGTCAATCTAATGTGACTTCTGAATGGATCGCTGCGTGACATTTGTTTTTGTCAAGCATCTTTGTCAGGGTCACAGTGTCAGGTCTGATAAAATGTCACAAATGTAGACAGTTTTATGTGTGTTCTTAATCGTCATTTTGATAATGTTAAACGGCTTTCGACCTCAAGTTGTGTAGGTGAAATAGTACAATAGTTCTTCATCTGTTTGGGAAAACATCCCTTTATTTTTGTACGCATTGCAAATCCTCATGGACTTCCTCCATCATGGGGGTGGCAGAGGGGCATGCCGGACCCTTACCGACTGAAACCACCGCGGTCCACCTCTGCCTATAGCCGGGGGTGCGGAAAGCATTTATGTAACTTTGAAGAAGAAGAATGGAAGTATTATAATATTGTACGATCGATTTATGAAAACCTTAGGTAGGGCCTAAGACAAGTGGGAATCCTGCCGTGTCAGCGGGATTGTCCGAAAGGGTTACCGCTGGCCCGGAACATAAAAGGCTAAAGAAGGAACACGGGTGGGTTTTAGTCAGTAAGAGTCTGACACTCCCTTCCGCTCCACCCAAAGCGGGAAGGGTCATATGATGACTTCCCATCCGCAAAAAAAAAAAACATTTGTACGCCATTATGCCGAAACATAACTAATCTATAACTTGCATGCTCTGTATGTATACTCAGGTTACCACAAATAATCTTGGATCTTGAAAAGCGTTTCATATTTGTACAACAACTTTCAACAGAATCGACGTAAGTTTTTCGGTTGTTTATGTCAATCCAAGACATTTTTGACTTTTCCATCATCATTATCGCTGGTGTAGAATGACAAATAAAAACACTGGAGTTCCCCACGTGCCTGTCGTGGCCTTCTGGGTGCAGCTGTCAGGAACATAATAATTCATCATCTATCAATGAATGAAATAAGAAAATAAAACTTCTTCATAATGTAAATGTAAATAAAACATTATTGTATCTTTTTAGCACGTGTTCTACAATGATTGTTTTGTGAGTGATACATTTCTTATAATTATGTTCACTTGTAGCTCGTGCGAGATTGACGTAAGTGCGAACGGAGTCTCGAAATTTCGGGAGGCTAGGCTCCCGAAAAAAAAATCAAGATATCGCTCAACATTTCAAATATTAAAATGCGTTTAAATAATGTCGTTTTTTAGGGTTTCGTACCCAAAAGGTAAAAACGGGACCCTATTACTAAGGCTACACTGTCCGTCTGTCACCAGGCTGTATCTCATAGCGTCCATACGTTCTTTTTTATACCTACTCACTCGTTCGTTAATCACTTTTATAAACGCATTTAAAGTTGGAGTCAGATTTTATCATTCATCGAACCCTGGGTCGAAACAGTAGGTATCTTACAGAATTTTGCGATAATTATTTCTAGTAAATGCTCATAACTTAAACTCATGATTACTCAAGAGCGCAAGAATACAGTTTTTTAAGTATTGTGTAAATAGTTCAAGTGTTTAGTAAAATACACAGTTTCAAAAAGCTCGTATTAAGTCATACTTAGTAGCGATGTGGTTTTTACTTAACCGGTGTGAACGGACCGGTCAATAACGTTCATTCAAGATTCAACAAGTTAGAAACAGTAGTTTAACTCCCGCAAGGTAATTGCGTAACACACTAACAGAAGCAATAGCTTTCATTTTGACAGTTCAATAACATTCATTGCGTTTTTTACGTTGTTGAGCAGACACATTTTTCGAACATATGAACCAATGGTTTAGCAATATCCTTCAAAATCAATCGGAGTGTGATTGAAAGTGTGCGCAATGGGGTTGCTGGTTTTAGTGTCTAATTAACACAGAAATAAACATGCTAAGAAATCTGATATCAACTCATCATGCTCTGTGATTAATAATACCAGCTTTACTGTCCCACTGCTGGGCAAAGGCTTCTTCTCATAAAGAGAAAGCACGACCATTGATCACCACGCTTGCTCAGAAGAAGAAGATGGATTGGCGATTTCAAACTCGTGCTCTATGATTGGTTGATCGAAATGACAACAGCCAATCAGTCCACTTGACATGACATTTAACCACGGATTTAATCCAATAACTATTTATTTGTTTTGGCTTTTAGACTACGAAAGTACCTAATTATTTTCTGCATTTTAAACAAATTATAGATCTCGGGAAAAAAACTAGCGGCACCCCACGGTTTCACCCGCATAAATCTTGATCTCGTGGGAATATCGGGATATAAAGTAACCTAAATCCTAAACCAGGTCATGGTTTACCCATGTGCCAATTTCATCCTAATCCGTTCAGCCGTTTTAACGTGAAAGCGTTGCAAACATGACATAAAAAAAACAAATCTTTTCCCCTTACAATATTAGTTTAGTGGTAATTTAACTAAATTTGGCTAAATCTTTAAACAATTTTTTTAGTAACGTGCAGTTTTGCTATCTTAATTTGATCCTGTACAGTCACGAGCAAAAGTATGTATACACTTGGCTATAATGAAAGGCGATTTTCTCCTTTATTTTTGAATGAAATTTTATATTATTAGGAACAAAGTATTTTCAAACCATTAGGTTAGTGTAAAGTGTCGTATTTCAACGTTGCATTCGTTATTTCGTGAAAAAATCGCAATTAAAGTTGCCAAGTGTTGACATATTAGTGCTCGTGACTGTACAAGCATAATATAACGATCCCACTGCTGGAACATAGGCCCCTCATTGATAGTAGGATCATAATTTTATAATCCACCACGCGGGCGGGCACAATGCTTCTTGGTGAATGTCAAAGGTCTTCGAATTTTTTGGTTCTAGGACATGCCGGTTGCCTCACGATGTTACCTAGAACGCCTAATACGATCGTGTATCTAGACTTAAAAGACCTTGCTCATAGCTGAGACCATCCGGTTGCGAAAAAATACGTGTTCTCTATGGACTGTAGGTCAATGACATCTTAGCTACTGGGTCAGTAATATTTTGTAGTTTTACGTGATATTAGCAACATACACGTTTACCTCGGTTCAAGTAGTCTGCCTACTTGAGGACCAAGACAAATTGACTGACACAATAAAACAAGACAATGATAAAACAAGTAAAAAGAGGTATATAACTATCTACCTCCTTTTCCTCTTTTGGCGCCATTTTTGAAGATCTAATGTTGGGATGATAACCCAGTCTAGGTTACCGTTTTTGAAGATCGTGTGTTGGGTAGGTAACACCAGTCTAGGTTACCGTTTTTGAAGATCGAGTGTTGGGTAGGTAACACCAGTCTAGGTTACCGTTTTTGAAGATCGAGTGTTGGGTAGGTAACAAATCTAGGTTATCGTTTTTGAAGATCGAGTGTTGGATAGGTAACCAGTCTAGATTACCGTTTTTGAAGATCCAGTTTTGGAAAGGTAACCAGTCTAGGTTACCGTTTTTGAAGATCGAGTATGGGGTAGGTAACAAGTCTAAATTAGCGTTTTTGAAGATCGAGTGTTGGGAAGGTAACCAGTCAAGGTTACCGTTTTTGAAGATCGAGTATGGGGTAGGTAACAAGTCTAAATTAGCGTTTTTGAAGATCGAGTGTTGGGAAGGTAACCAGTCAAGGTTACCGTTTTTGAAGATCGAGTGTTGGGTAGGTGACCAGTCTAGGTTACCATCTGGTGACGGCTGCAGTTGCTTCTCCCGTTGACGCACGCCACTCATGTGTATGCATTGATAAATATAAGTTTTAATATATCAATGTGTGTATGAGTTTTAGGTGTCGCAGTCGCCAAGTATTAGTGAAAACTTGCATAACTGTATTACCAACAGGGGCCCAAGTTTAATATTTTTCTAAATTCGTCATTCCAACATTGTCATTTTGCTAAAAGTTCGTAATCTGCTAAATTCATAATGGTCGATCATTGGTCGGTCAATGGCACAGAACCTATACGATACTCGTAACTAATTAAAAGCAATGACTGCACAATGACGTTCTAATGGTAGGTCACTGATCAAAGGAACAGTCAAAATTTTGGCAGATTACCGCATAAAAGTCAGTCATTCATTTGTACGAGATTACCATTCTATGCCATTTCTTTCATTGGAGTATCAGTGGTTGACCATTGGAAAGTCATAATGACGCCAATATATTAGTAGATTACCAAACTTGTCAAAATCATCAATTTTATTATGAAATCAATGATAGACCATTTTGACACTATTGTAATAGCAGATTTGAGGCCCTTGGCTCTTGCGCACCAGTTAAAAAAAATAGGAGTAAAACTTCTGCTAAATTCCTGCGTCGTTGTATAAACATACCCGTTACAAGGCCAACTCAAAGTTTCAATAGAGTATTGCAAAACCGATTGAAGTATAAATATATCGATAATATTTATGTATTAAAGACAAGCTTTATCAACAACCTTTATACCGACTTCAAAATGAGGAGAAGGTTCTCAATTGCATCCAAAATTCTGTCTTTTTAGGGTTCCGTACCCAAAGGGTAAAAACGGAACCCTATTACTAAGACTCCACTGTCCGTCTGTCTGTCTGTCTGACACCAGCCTGTATCTTATGAACCGTGATAGCTAGACAGTTGACATTTTCACAGATGATTTATTTCTGTTGCCGCTCTAGCAACAAATAATATAAAAATAAATATTTAAGGGGGGCTCCCATACAACAAACGTGTTTTTTTTCGGCGTTTTTGCCTTGTGGTACGGAACCCTTCGTGTGCGAGTCCCACTCGCACTTGGCCAGTTTTTTTTTTCTATTTTTGTGTGAAAATCTTAATGCGGTTCACAGAATACATCTACTTACCAAGTTTCAACAGCTCTTATAGTTTCGGAAAAAAGTGGCTGTGACATACGGACGGACAGACAGACAGACAGACATGACGAATCCATAAGGGTTCCGTTTGTTGCCATTTGGCTACGGAACCCTAAAAATGAATCGCTGAATATGTTGCTAAGCGCAAATCTCGAGAACAGCAACTGATTTCGCTAATTCTTCCTTGAAGTACGAGGATGGTTCTTACGCAGAGAAAATTTTTATATATCTATGAGAGTAGGGTAGGAGTAGGGTAGGAGTAGGGTAGGAGTAGGGTAGGAGTAGGGTAGGAGTAGGGTAGGAGTAGGGTAGGAGTAGGGTAGGAGTAGGGTAGGAGTAGGGTAGGAGTAGGGTAGGAGTAGGGTAGGAGTAGGGTAGGAGTAGGGTAGGAGTAGGGTAGGAGTAGGGTAGGAGTAGGGTAGGAGTAGGGTAGGAGTAGGGTAGGAGTAGGGTAGGAGTAGGGTAGGAGTAGGGTAGGAGTAGGGTAGGAGTAGGGTAGGAGTAGGGTAGGAGTAGGGTAGGAGTAGGGTAGGAGTAGGGTAGGAGTAGGGTAGGAGTAGGGTAGGAGTAGGGTAGGAGTAGGGTAGGAGTAGGGTAGGAGTAGGGTAGGAGTAGGGTAGGAGTAGGGTAGGAGTAGGGTAGGAGTAGGGTAGGAGTAGGGTAGGAGTAGGGTAGGAGTAGGGTAGGAGTAGGGTAGGAGTAGGGTAGGAGTAGGGTAGGAGTAGGGTAGGAGTAGGGTAGGAGTAGGGTAGGAGTAGGGTAGGAGTAGGGTAGGAGTAGTGTAGGAGTAGGTTAGGAGTAGGGTAGGAGTAGGTTAGAAGTAGGGTAGGAGTAGGGTAGGAGTAGGGTAGGTGTAGATTAAGAGTAGGGTAGGAGTAGTGTAGGAAGGAGGAGGGTAGGGTAAGGGGTAGGACACCACGCAAACGAAGTAGCGCCGAGCAGCTAGAAATCACACTAATATTATAAAGGCGAAAGTTTGTGAGTGTGTGGGGGGGTGTGTGTGTGTTTATATGTTTGTTACTTCTTCACGCTCAAACGGCTGGACCAATTTAGATAAAATTTGGTATGGAGGTAGCTGACAGCCTGGTTTAACATATAGGCTACTTTTTATCCCGATATTCCCACGGGATCGAAACTTATGCGGGTGAAACCGCGGGGCGCAGCTAGTAATTTATATGGCAAAACAACGTTTGCCGGGTCAGCTATTTTGTTATAAATATATTTCCCAAAACGAACCAAAGACCAAAAAAAGTTTTAAAAGCCCTTTTCACGAAATAGGTATCTTCTGAGATACAGTGTTTCGGGTTTACAGGGCAGCTTATGGCCCCAATATTGAGCCCTGCGGTACTCCCATTTTGACTTTTAAACCCGATGAATTCACACCGTTAATTTGAACTTGCTGAAATTAATTATTTAAATATGATTTTATTGAGCCAAGAGCAAGTTTACCTAGTCCGTAATGCTCAAGTTTCAAGAGCAGTGTTTCGTAATTCACGCAATCAAATGCCTTGGATAGGTCGCAAAAAATGCCTATTGCATCTTGTCTCTTCCCATGCGTTAAAGATGTGTTTTTAATAAGGTGACACTGGCTTCCGTCGGTTGTACAACGTCCTTTGGTGAAACCATACTGTTGTTCGTGTAGTTGAGCATTTGATTTAACATTACTTTTTCGAACACCTTGCTGAAAACCGGCAAAACCGATACGGGTTTATAATTATAGTGTCTTTGCTGTCCCCGGATTTGAAGTGGAATAACTTTACTGAACTTCATTAAATCCGGGAAAACCCCTTGATCTACACGAATTAAATATTAAAGCTAAATGGGGTGCAATTGTCTCAATAATGGATTGACAAGCTTTAGTAGACATGCCCCACAGATCTTCGGTAATTTTGATCTTAAGTTGCTTAAATGCCTTTATAATGACTAATGGGTTTAAATTTAAATTCCACAGGACAGGCTGAGACATTCGCTCTTAATAATTCAATAGGTGCGGGCGAGGAATTTAAAGTTTCTGTAGTTTTAATTGGGATATTGATTGGTAAAGAAAGTTGCAAATTCCTGAGCAACATCGATAGAGACCGCGCGTGTGTAATCAGTATTATGTACATGCACTATAATATCTCCCGAAGGCTTGTCTCCGCTGAGATTGGTAGCAATGGCTGAAATTCGGTCTGGAAGACTTTATGTTTTCCATAGATATAAGAAAGTTTTTATACATTCATAAATGCTTAATGTTATCTCAAAAAAGACGACTTTTGGGACATCGCAAAAGAAGATCTTGCTACGAGGACTTATCCTACTTGTTGACGCATAAAATTAACACTGCGCACTGATTTGATTATCAATTAATCATGAATGCTTGTATTTTGAACGTCTATGATTAACTATTGATGAAATCCAAGTAAAAAAAAAAAATGTAACTCAATTCTGATCTATCTATTTAGTGGGTCAATGTTTCATTAAGCATATGTATGATCTTTTCCTTCGCCATTAGTATCCTGCCAAAATTTGCAACAGGCGTCGACCAGTTTCCTTGGGCGCTCTCGATTTTAAGAAGTTGTGTTTGTTCGTAATTAAGTATTGCCACTGTCAAAGGCTCTTGAGTTAAATATGATAAAATTATATCCCAAAAATTTAGTTATGTATGCCAAAAAAATATCTCAAAAAATAAAATACTTAATTATCTTATTGAATTTCCTGCTGTTTCGATCATTACTTTTTTGCAAAGCGCAAACCGCAAGAATTTTAATCAAATAAATCTAAATATCCGGAAATTACAGATGAACTTATCCAAAAAACCTGAACTTACTGATTTCCTGGTACTTAAAATATTATTTTGAAGGTCGGTTGGCGATAAACACACGACTGTATTCTTCTAAGACAGACAGACTGTAATATGCCACATTTGGCTAGTTATGTCTAAGCCCAATGTATATAATGGACACCGAACCTTTTGGCGAATTCAGACCAGCGAGACATTTGAGTGAGCATGACATACTATCAGCCGCCAGGGCACATTCAAGTCAATGAATGACATATTATTACCCGGTAAATGGTAGCTATAGGCACAAAATACAGAGAGTACAGAAGGCAATCACATATACCGCATGTACGTACAGACGCCAGCACATCAAGTTACTACAATCTGTCAGATTTTTTTAATAGATTTTCGACTTTATTGCTAAAACATAAGGTTCAAGGTTAATTGGGAAAATCTGACAGTTTCGGGTAGGTTGACCTGCTGGCGTCCGTACTTCACTTTTCAACCTACGCTCGGCGGTCGCGCTAGGGTTGTCAACTTTGGCTTATGCACAAAAAACTAACGTGTTAGTGGCACTTCGTATCTAGTTGTTTGATTTATTGTTGAGCTTATTCTACAATATTAAAACAAAACAATAAACATAGTACTACAATACAAAAAGTTTACAGAACAAAAACATATAAAATTTTACATTTGTCAATTTTCGCTATCGAAAATTCCTAATAACTTCAAAACGGATTACCCTATTTATACAATTTATTTTGCCCTATCCGTTTTAGACCTAAACCTATCAAATGACAATAAAAACAACACAATATCTACACAAACAAAAAATCATGTTTTCAACTTACGAAATTGTTGGTGGCGTGAATTTACCTTACAAAAAAGTTACTTCGTTTATACTAATTCAAAGTAGGAAACTATTATATAAATCGAGCTTAGATAGAGGCATTTTTGTTGCTTCATTTTTGCACTTCACAGACGCGTGTCTCAAGAGGATGACACTCGCACTCGCACTACTCCCAACCCGTCCGAGATAACGTGTCCGTGAGCGGTGTCTATAATGTGCGTTCAGAGGCGTCTCTAGCCCATGTTGCGCCCGTGTGCAAACATTACCCAAGCGCCCCCTAGTAAGCGCGCGGTCAAAATGGATGGGTATATAGTACAAGTAACAGCACATCAAGTTACCACAAACTGTAAAACTTCCCCAATGGATAATAAACTCTATTGTTTGGAGATGAAGAAGAAATTCGTCAGTTTTGGTGCTGTTGAATGTATTTAGAATTATACAGGGTGTTCTGGTGTTTACCCTAACAAGCCAAAACGTACCCATGTTAACATGTCTATTTATAGATGTTATGTTACACCCAAATTTTGAAATTTCTTCATTCTAATTACGACCTCATATCAAACAAAGTTCAATATCAATTGGGAACATTTGACAAATTTGGGAAGCTCACTGCGAGCGAGGCTCACTGTACACGGGTAAAAAGTATTTTTAGGAAGGAAAGAGTGACAAGAAAAACAAAGCACACGTTTATGTTTTTTTTTTAATGTTTTCTGTTTTCAGACTTATTTTTTATAATAATATAATAATATTCCACAACTATCACACAACGCCGTCTAGTCTCAAGCTAAGCAGAGCTTGTGTTATGAGTACTAGACAACTGATAAACATACTTATATATTTCTAAATACATACATATATAGATAAATTACACCCAGACACAGAACAAATGATCATGCTCATCACACAAACATTTGTCCTGGGTAAAGCAAATATGAAGTAAAGATATTTACATGTTTACTCAAATATAAAACTTAATCCATTGCGCCAAGGCTTATTTCGCAAAATTACGTGTAGCGAGCGGTAGAACACAAAGTGCGGCACGCGCCACGCTTTTTTTTTTCTGATTGGAAATCATCGTTCCGGGCCAGCGATAACCCTTTCGGACAATCTCGCTGACCCGGCAGACTTCGGCCCTATGGGGCCCCTCCTCGATGCTGACATCTTTTTGAGGCGCGCGTGGAACACCTACGCGCCGTCCGGCACGGGCCTGGTCCTGATCGGACGGTGAGTTACCCATTACTCTCCGCCCGCAGGCCCGCACCTACGGTGGCCGGGAGTCGTCCCGTGGCTCCCGACGCCCGGAGCGTCTCCCGCGGCGGCTGGGATGGGAGGCTCTCTCCCTCATCCGTCCCGCCACCTCTTTCGCTAGCATGACTGCTTCGCAGAAGGAGGTGGCTGCCTCCCACTCCCTCTCGCCCCGGACCATGGCTTGCACCAGGGCCGGACGCGAGAGGTCGCCGCCGCTGCCGATCGCCTCAACGAGGACACGGCGCGGGCGGTGCTCCGCCCAAGCGGGGCAGACCTCCACCGTGTGCTCCACCGT
The DNA here is from genome assembly GCA_963082905.1 of Oligia fasciuncula. NCBI lineage: Eukaryota > Metazoa > Arthropoda > Insecta > Lepidoptera > Noctuidae > Oligia > Oligia fasciuncula. Next base: position 4,341,037 of record OY720414.1, on the reverse strand, counting down.
GTCCTCTGGGCGATCCTGGCAATGGTGACACCCGGGCGTTTCCTCCCGCCTGATGATGTGCAGGGACCTCCCGAAACTTCCGTGTCCGGTGAAGACCTGCGTCAGGCGGTAGGTGAGGGCGCCGTGGCGCCTCTCTAGCCACTCCTCAAAGAGGGGTCTTATCGCCGCTTTCGCGGCGTGCCCTGCGCTGGGTTGCGACAGTCGCTCCTTCCATGCCGCTATGAGATGGCGCCGGAGATCCGTCCGCTCCACAGCGATTTTCCGCGGAAGCGGAACTTCCCTCCGGCGGCGTAGTGCCTCCACGCACCACTCATATACGCGCGCGAGGACTATCGCCTCCAGATCCCATGGCGGCAGTCCGGCAATGAGGCTTGCCGCCTCGCCCGAGGTCGTGCGGTAGCCCCGGATGAGCCTTATGGCTACCACCTTCTGGGGCGCTTACTCACGCTTTTGAGAAATGCCGCGCGCTTGACGTTCGTCCATGGTAATTAGTAGTTTATTTTCTATCCCAAAACTGTTGAATTCGCATTATTCGCAATATGATTGTCGGCGTGTTTTCAAACTAATCATTGAAACAGGTGCCGCCGAGCGATGCGACACTCGCTACTACACCAAATATAATCGTTAATAATGTTCATTTCATGTTGAAAAAAAAAGTTAATATTGTAAAAGCCGCTCGCGCGCTCGTGGCGCGACTTGCTTTGGTGTATCTCGACAAATATAAGAAGAGCTCCAGATGCTATACAAAATGTATGCAAAGCGGAACTCTTTTTACGCGAGTGGGGCTCCGTAGCGAGCGGCGCTCGGCGCCCCCTAGGACCGCTGCGCCCGTGTGCAACGCACACCCTGCACAATAGGTAAAGACGGCCCTGTGTGCGTTGCTCGAGCGCACTTTATAAGTAGATTGCCTTCTGTACTCTCTGTATTTTGTGCTATAGGGTACATAGAACTCACATCTGTGCTATGCAATTAAACAATACAAAGGAAATTGAGTTTATACAATGCAATTTAGATAGTCTTACAATCTTCAGCACCTCCAACAGTATTTTCAAGTGTTAATGATATAGTTGTGGTTATTTTCAAGTGTTAATGATATAGTTGTGGTTATTTTCAAGTGTTAATGATATAGTTGTGGTTATTTTCAAGTGTTAATGATATAGTTGTGGTTATTTTCAAGTGTTAATGATATAGTTGTGGTTATTTTCAAGTGTTAATGATATAGTTGTGGTTATTTTCAAGTGTTAATGATATAGTTGTGGTTATTTTCAAGTGTTAATGATATAGTTGTGGTTGTGGAGCAGGACCAGTTTTGAGCCAGACATGTAATGATGACAATGTATTCATAACTTATAATAAGGTAGTTGGTGTTTTTCCAATAACCCTGTATATTTATAAGTAGAGCAGTGGTGGCCCAGACAGGCAGGCGCTTTACTCTATGTAAATTATTTTATCACTACTGCTCTCAAAACGGTGAAGGAAAACATCGTGAGGAAACCGGCATGTCCTAGAATCGAAAATTGGAAAACATTTAAGTGACATCAATTTTTTTTAAATCATCATATGACGCCCAGGGTGGAGAGGAAGGGAGTGTCAGACTCTTACTGACTAAAACCCAACCGCCGTGTTCCTTCCTTAGCCCTTTATGTTCCGGGCCAGCGGTAACTCTTTCGAACAATCCCGCTGACCGTAGCTAACACCCTGGATTAACATATAGGCTACTTTTTATCCCGATATTCCCACGGGATCGACACTTATGCGGGTGAAACCGCGGGGCGCAGCTAGTGATTAAAAACATTAAATATTTACTGATTGATCATTGAACAGTGTAGCGTCGTGTGCATTTATTATCACAAAAACAATATTTTATATAAGTTTATTGCTAATTTATTGCTCACAGCGATGGAAATCTAAAATTAGTTTGTAAATTAATTAAATTATTTTAGTGCGTACTTAATTAAAATTGTGAAGCATTTAGGTACTTATTACTAAGAAAGAAAGAATATATCTAAGTTTATTTGCGGTAAAAATGACGCAGGGAAAGAACAGAAGCACAAAAAACTGCCCAAGTGCGAGTCGGACTCGCACACGAAGGGTTCCGTACCACAAGGCAAAAACACCGAAAAAAAAAACACGATTTTTTCCTTAATTTTTTTTTTATATTTATTGTTATAGCGGCAACAGAAATAAATAATTTTTGAAAATTTCAACTGTCTAACTATCGCGGTTCTTGAGATACAGTCTGGTGACAGACGGACGGACAGACAGACAGTGAAGTCTTAGTAATAGGGTTCCGTTTTTACCCTTTGGGTACGGACCCCTAAAAATGACCAACTTATGACCAACTTTACAATTATAAGGAATTCAGAACCCCTCCGTACCTCGGCACAACTGTCATTCGAAAATCTTTGGCAGTCGTTACGGGTCGTCAGAAATCCGAAATTCTGACAACCAGTCTTACCAAGGGGTATCGAATTAAGTACTCTAGTAAGTAATTGGGTTGTGGTGGTCAGATTGGCAGTCTCTTCATGTAAAAAAGTGGTATTCAGCTCAGATTGGAACCCGACCCCAACATAGTTGGGAAAAGGCTGGGCAGATGATATAGTTGATCTGATTTGATTACGACCAAAGACCGGAAATTACAGTACCTAGCCCATAAAACGTAAAATAAAATTCAATCCGTATTTTAATGATTAACCCCGGAACTAGAACGTTGACCCATACCTCCAGACAGCGCGGGCTCTGGAACGAAGCCAAGAGAGCCATGGGGGCTGCAAAAAGGAGGTTAAATCAATAAGGTTAGCAGTTCAGTTCTGGCCATCAACAGTAGTGCAATTCTGTAAAGTTCACTTGGATCCTCATTCAAGTGAGCACAGACAATTCGAAAGCGAACTCATTTGTTTTAAAAGTAAATCATCGCGGATTCACAACGAGACACCGTTTGAATTCAGAACTTCTCGCGGTAATGCGAGAAGACGCGCGCTTTACGATACCAAGTCTACAAACACGCTGTGAATGTGTGTGTAAGCGAAGGAGCTGGAGGTATCGTCTGAGTCAAGGGCGAAGTCGGAAGCGTGTGTCCGTGCGCATGTGCACACATTCAGAGCAGCGTGTTTGTATACTTGGTTACCACAAGCAAAACGAGCGTCGCTTCGTGAAAAAAAAATACTGTAGTGGGGTTGACTGTCCAGGGTGTGCCAAGGCTATTTGAAATAGCCTTCACGACAGGCGATACCTGAATGTATGCACGTCTGGCGCACCCGGACAGTCAACCCCACTACAATATTTTTATTTCGTATGATAAAATCACCAATTTCACACTAAAAGTGTTGCCAAGTTTTTGTGCGCGAGTCAAAAACACAACCAAGACTGCCTCGAATGCCTTTTTGCACTCGATCTTTACATTTTTTACAACCAAAAATATCGCCATGTTTTAATCTCCAATTTTCTTCTTTACAGAAACAAGAGGAGGCAAAATGTCTTCTGAAAAGATTCTTCACGAGGACAATGGATCTTCATCAGGATCGCTGCGTTCAGAAGACAGTGATTCTACGCCAGAAAGTGCCACAGACTCGCTAAATAGTTTATTTAAGACCACAGATACCAATACTTGTGTAGAAAATTGCATAGAGAAAACGAAATGCGAGGGAAATAAGAAGAGAGGGATTTGTTGCAGTAAGTAGAAAATTTACTAAGTTATTTTAGTAACGTGACATCAAGCTTGTGTTCACCCAAGGGGTAGGCAGAAATGTAAGGAAAGAAAAGAAACAGGTCGGCCCAGTGCGGGTTGCTGAATGTCACGTCTTAGATTTTTTGGTTCTAGGACATGCCGGTTTCCTCACGATGTTTTCCTTTACCGTTTTGAGAACAACGGTGATGAAATAATTTACACAAAGTAATGTGCGTGTCTGGGTTCGAACCTACGACATCACAAATCGTAAGGGGGCTGTTTTTTTTGTTTATTCACAATTCCGGCTCTATACTAAACCCAACAACACTTTTTTTTTTTTTTGAAAAAACGTTGCCCCACACTAGGAATTTCTCCTGTATTGTGGGTGCGTTTAGGTACAAACATTTAAACTCACATTCACAAACAGCCAGACCCGGAACAACTAGGTACTTGTAGGTCATACAAATATTTGTTCCGTGCAGGAATCGAACCCGCGACACGCAGCACAGCAGTCAATCGCTTAACCACTGCGCCAACCGTGCCGTCAACTTTGTCCGACCTGAGAATACAACTCAGGACCTAATGTTCAGCAGTAGCGCTTGCGACCATTAGACCAACGACGGCGACGCATTGACAGGAAAGATTAAAGAACACATTATAATAATGTATTCAAAGACTACAATATGATGAATGTATTGCAACACTAAACGATTGCCAAACCATAAACGATTAACAAAACCATAAAAAAATTAAAAACTTCAAACTTCCTCGTTCCATCTTGGGCATGGACGTAATATATCTATATATTACGTCCATGATCTTGGGCTGTCAATAGACAAAGTTATTCTATTTTTATTTTTAATCTATGCGTTGACAAAGACATCTTTCGCATTCAGCCTAGTTACGATCTTTGACAATGAATGTCCTAACAAATACATAAATTGTGTTCCAACATATGTTTTGCATACTAAAAAAAAACCGGTCAAGAGCGAGTCGGACTCGCGCACCGAGGGTTCCGTACCATCATGTTTTTATTTTATTTTTTTCATCTAATCTTTGCATAAACTTCTATCACATAGAATTATTTCAGATTTTTCTCATTGCAAACTTCGGAGATAAGGGGGGAACGGTATTTTTGTTCCATTTTTCATCAAAAGTCGAAAACTATGCGGCCTAAAGAAATAAGGAAAAAAATTTGAAAATGTGCCAACTGCGCTCTTTCATATTCAGATAGACATGCCCTAGTAGCCCCACTTCGAATTTTTCAAACCCCCTTCAGTCCCTGTTGCAAAAAATATATATTCCGTTTCACCATTTTGGTACGGAACTCTAAAAAGATGGCCGAGACAGAATCGCGCCTATAAATGTTTGTTGTTCTGTATGTTTGAGTTTAGCTTCTTTACCATAACATGGTTAAGTAGACATACAATAAGCGATAAAATCAGATGTTAGCTATAAGCAAATTAAGCAATTGCTTAGGGCTTCACGTCTCGGGGGGGGCACCAAAAACAGCACCGATACAGTATTTGCTAGCACTTGAAAGGCAAGGCTGTTTATCAGCAAGATATTACAAGACCCAAAATTCACTCTAGCTAGAGATGTGCGCCAATCTTTACAAATCGCTTGTCGTTGTTTTAAAAAATACGAGGCGACTAGTGGATAGGAGGGCCTACAGGCGTGGATTGCTTAGGGCATCTAGTAGTCTTAATCCGGTACTGTTCCTGACTAACTTATAAATACTTAACTAAAACTACAGGCGACGCCCCGTATTCTAAGGTGCGTTCACAAATGCACAATACGTGACGCCACATCTTTAAAAACAGTGTCCCATACGCAAATATTACTTTGACAGAAACTGTCTACGTCAGGTCAATTATTATAGGTGTTAATACGTCATATTAATGACGTCATGTAAGATTTAAAAGGATATTGAGGTCAGGAGACTATTAATCTTTATTGATTAGCTTTTAAGGATAACCGCGTTCGTCTAGGCCTGTGATGGGTGTCATTATCATACAATGGTGGGTCAGATTTGAATCAGCTGTGAGTTGTAGGTAATGTAACCTTGAACTCAACTTATACAGGGTTATTGGTAAAACTTTAACGACCTCTTAAGAGGTCATTGTACTCATCATTATGAACAACTTTTACTATGGGACCAAACCTGAAATCGCGAAAAAAAATCAGCTGTTCCCTACATTTTGACGAGTTATACGGTCTACGAACATAAATGTAGAGAACAGTGGGTCATGATTTCTAGTTTACAATTAGAAGCTTTTATAAAGCACTATCTGACCCGACAGGCGTTGTTCTGTTTTTGATTCGAAAGACACGTGGCGCCATCTATTATCATAATAAAGTTATTGTTGTTTTCCTCGGGAGCAGCACTTTTTTTTGGGGATGAAAGGTTTCCGTTTCTGTACACCTGACAACGTATATGCAAAATTTCAAGATGATCGGTTCAGTGGTTTAGGCGTTAAAAGGTAACAGACCAACTTACTTTCGCAGTTATAATATTAGTTAGGATATTATCTGTTACTATTAATTTATATGTCATGGTTTCATTTTTAATTCTTTTACCTATTGTGGTGTGAGTTTCTTGCTCGTTCTTCTCCATACGAAAACTACCCTTTGGAATGGGCGACTAGAATCAATTCTATTTTATCGTAATTTTTGACGTTCAAAAGTGCCTTTTATGTGCCTATTTGAAATAAATGCTTTGACTTTGACTTTGTTAGCCTGCTTCATCCCACGACTGGGCAAAGGCCTCTCCCCATGTCTGGCTAAAATGGATCACTGGTCGTTTGTTTTCCAGCTCAGGTTTTTTTTTTTTTTGAAGTGAAAAGGTCTTTAGGCGCGTCGGGCATTTTTTGAGTTGGGAAAAAAAACATTGAACTCGTGCCACTGTTTTTTTTGTTTATAAGACGATTAAAAAAATACCCGCTTCGGCTGTCCTCGGGATGTACTCGGTTATTAATGTATATCCGATATGTCAATGAGTGATGGCAAAGTATTCTGCTTGTGTTTTGTTTTCACTTTTGTTGGCACTCCCGGAGTGCCACTGTTTTATTTTTTTCTTCAGCCCGTCCTGCCATCTTCTACGGGGTCTACCGCGACGCCTTCTGGCTGTGTCAGGGCTCCAGGTAGTGGTTGTTTTGGCCCACAGCTTATTGGACATAGGACATTTTAAATTCATCACTCTCTTGGTGCTCCTAAAACTGAAGGAACTGTGTATGGGTGTGTGTGTGGTGTGTGAGGCAGGGTCCAGAAAAAGACACGTGCGACAAGGATGGTTTCATCAAGGTGGAGAAGAAGAAGTAGAAGCCTCCTTGTCGGAACCAGTGCGGCTCAGCGCTGGCAGGACCCAACATGTTGCTGCGTCCAGCAATCCCGACGACGCAGCTGTACGTGTCCAGACTGCACCACTCCACGAAGGTTGAGGAGATCGTGGAGTACATGCGTGTGAAGACCAACTGGACTTTGAGGGTCGAGAAGTTGGAGTCGCGTCACAACACGAACTTTAAGTCGTTCGTGGTGCGTGTTCCGACACAGCATCTCAAGAAGTTCCTCAAGGAGGAGTTCTGGCCGAAAGGTGTTGTCTACCGCCGGTTTCGTGGCCGGCTACATGACACCAGTCAGCGAAACACGACGCAGACACTTCGTGTGCGTTAGTTTTTAGTTGTTAATTTTTTGTGTAATTATAATGTATGTATTTATAGTATTTTTAAGTCATATTAATACCTAATCTATTGTACCTATGTGTTTATTGGGCCTTGATGCCTGAAATAAATGGATAAATAAAACATCGTGAGGCAACCGGCAACTCTTTCAGCGGGATTGTCCGAAAGTCAGCGGGATTGTCCGAAAGTCAGCGGGATTGTCCGAAAGTCAGCGGGATTGTCCGAAAGGGTTACCGCTGGCCCGGAACATAAAGGGCTAAGGAAGGAACACGGGTGGGTTTTAGTCAGTAAGAGTCTGACACTCCCTTCCGCTCCACCCAGAGCGGGAAGGGTCATTTGATGATTTCCCATCCGCAAAAAAAAAAAAAAAAACCGGCAACTCTTAGAACCAAAAATTCGAAGACATGTGATATCCACCAACCCGCAATGGGCCCGCGTGGTGAATTACGGCCCACTCACCTCTCGTGTCCCAGCAGTTGGAACATTATAGGCTGATAATGGTTATGGTAGGTTGAACGCCCACTGTCGGGGGCGCGGATGAATGCGCAAGCGATACCCGTACCCCCGGCAATAGGTACAGGAAGGGAACACCGGGGTGGTTTTTAGTCAGTAAGAGTCTGACAGACCCCGCCGCCCACCCCAGGGCGGCGGACATCCATGAGGATTTTCCCCCCGAAAAAAAAAAAAAAAAAAAAAAAAAAATGTTGAACGCCCACTCACTTCCGTGGCTCCCGAGATTTCGGGAGACGAAATCCCTACCTAGCCTTTTATTAATAAATTGACAATAAAACATTTTCCGGCCACCATACAATATGAATTAAGTATTATAATAATAATATATCTGTTGAGCGCCTGTACCTAAATAGATAATGATGTGTCTAACGAGTATTTTGACCTCGTCAGGCCTTTTGTCGATGTGAGAATTATTCATTTAGATACTAATGTATAGACTGTATCTGTTTAGGGTTCCGTACCAAAATGGTAAAACGGAACCCATATGGTGAGACTCTGTCTGTAACAGGGACTGATAGGGGTTCTGAAAAATTCGAAGTGGGGCTACTAGGGCATATGAAAGAGCGTAGTTTGCACATTCTCAAACATATTTTCTTTTTTTTTTTGTTTAGCCGGATAGTTTTCGACTTTTGATGAAACATGTAAAAAAAATACTGCATCATAGCTCCGAAGTTTGCAAAGAGAAAAATCTGAAATAATTCTATGTGATAGAAGTTTATGTAAAGATTATAAGGAAAATAAAACGAAGTCTCTAAATAGCACACTTTTTCAGAAACCATGAACAAAAGTTACATTAGTTCCACTATCGGTCAAGAGATGGCGCTGACATAAAACTGCAATATTCTACACCTCGAGTGCACAGTGTTAAAATTCTCTGACGAATATAGGCCTCGCCGATGAAAATTCAAAAACATGATGGTACGGAACCCTCGGTGCGCGAGTTCGACTCGCTCTAATACTAGCGACCATTGGCGTACCTCTTCCAGCTGAGCTAACCAGTTATTTAATGAGAGATATTTTAAGGCAGTAATAAATAATCAAGTTTTTTTTTAGAATTCCTTACGTAATTTGATATTACCTAATTTCAATTTGTAACCAACGAAAAAACGGAGGAGGTTGTCAAGTCGCCACGTATATTTTTTTTTTATACCTCCACGTGTTCTTGAGAAAAAGGGTCTTGACTAACAGACAAACTGACGAACAACGAAGTGATCCTATAAGGAGAAGCTATAGTAACTCTTAGCGTTAGTCTTCTTCTTCTTAGCGTGTCGATAGCAATCTAAATGGACTCGGCCCAGAATTCGGCTACTTGTTTGGCGCCATATCCAGCGTCCACCTGCAGGTCGATTCTGTAAAATCTCACGGTGAAAACTTAGGTGAAGTGAGTTTGTTTTTGCTAGGAATTGACACTATTGACAGCTTACTTCACGCTCACTTCACCTAAGTTTTCACGGTGAGCTTTTTACAGAATAGCACCGCAGTTCCTGTAACGTGCAACTGACAGCGTCACTGTTAGCGTTAGTAACGCTTCAATACTGTCGATTTTTCTAGGGTGGGCAAAGAAGATTCTAGAGTGGGCCCCACCCTTGCCCCCGCCCCCACCCCCTAGCTACGCCCATGCTGGCAACACGCGGGGTAATTGCGTATCGCACACTATCAGTAGCAATGGGTTTCACTTTGATAGTTCAACAACATTCATTGCGTCATTAACGTTGTTGAGCAGACAAATTTTTTGAACATAAGAAGCATTGGATTAGCAATATCCATAGATATCTGTGGCAATATCCTTCAAAATGATTCAGATTTAGATCGATAGTACTTATATGTTACGCAATTAGGGTGCCGATTTGTCGGTCTATAAGCTCACTGGGGATCGATTCCCGGATGAAACAAAGTAGGTATATTTTGATTCTCAAACTCAAAGCATTTATTACAATTAAACCATTTACAGGCACTTTTGAATTGTCAAGAAGTCGGTCAGTCAGAAAATATGAAGCTAGTTGCCCATTCCAAAGCGTAGGTACCTATGGAGAAGAACGGGCAAGAAACTCCATGGACACTCTTTTAAATTATATTTTTACAAAAATATTAGTTACCTACAGTAAATTATATTTTTACAAAAATATAGTCTACCAGTGGCGAAGGTTCCATACAACTCGATTCTTACCGACTTCCCTTTGAAATAATTATGTAGACAAATAATACAATCTATATATAGAGTGACTGGTAATTAGTGACCGATACTTAAACACGTGATTTTACTCATAATTATGAACAACTTTTACTATGGGACCAAACCTGAAATCGCGAAAAAAAAATCAGCTGTTCCCTACATTTTGACGAGTTAGACGAACATAATGTAGGGAACAGCTGATTTTTTTTTTCGCGATTTCAGGTTTGGTCCCATAGTAAAAGTTGTTCATAATGATGAGTAAAATCACATGTTTAAGTATCGGTCACTAATTACCAGTCACCCTATATATAAAATGGTAAACTGACTGATTGTTAGAGACATGCAATTTGGAGGGTGTGTTCTTTGTGAAGAGTAGGTACCTATCCACCTAAGGAAGGGTTTTTCGAAATTCCACCCCTAAGAGGGTGAAATTTCACGCGGACGAAGTCGCGGGCAGAAGCTAGTTAAAGATAATTCTATAATTACTGCTTCAAAAAATTATACATCACCTCACCTATTTTAACGATTTAGAATTTTATTTGACATTAGCATTATTATGACATAGATAACTTAATCTATTTGACATTTATTTAAATTAATTCTATTTTCAATTTATATTGATAAGCATGTACCTATTAATATTGATTTTATTACTAATGTGGAAGTTTACATAATTCTACCACTTCATGATTATATATAAAAAATTCGACATGTCAATTTAATATATTTGTACGCCTCTGGGCAAAACATAGAGGATCTACCTACCTGTAACATCTCGCACACTATTGTAATTTGACCTATGTTTACAAATAAAGCATTCTGATTCTAATTCTGAAAGATATAGATCTACTCCGGCTTACCTCTTACAAAAATTGACCCTTCGCTACTGCAGTCTACCATTAGTTATTGCGTGTCAGTGTTTATTTGCAAGTAACTAAATACTTCCATGTTCGTTTTAAAACGAAGGTCATGTCAAATGCCCATGTAACACCCACTCTCATAAAGATCGGAGACGCTACACTCGAAGTCGTGGACGAGTATGTTTACCTAGGACAAACTGTCCAGTTAGGTAGGTCCAACTTCGAGAAGAAGTAACAAGAAGAAGAAGAAGAAGTAATAAACATATAAACACACCCCCACACACACTCACAAACTTTCGCCTTTATAATATTAGTGTGATGCGTCATGTTCGTGAACGGGCGCCGTCCGTTGGGGCTGGTCATCACTTAAATGAGTTAGCTGCCTCGGCTTATTTTTAATTATTTTATTTTTGGATTGTTGTTTTCTTACTATTTGCTGTACTCTGGACGCTTTTAACGCGTAGGTACCTACGAGTACAGTACGTCTTTTTTACATCGTTCTCACATATAATTATAAATTCAACATTAATGATGTAACTAATATTTTTGTAAAAATATAATGTAAAAGAGTGTCCATGGAGTTTCTTGCCCGTTCTTCTCCATAGGTATCTACGCTTTGGAATGAGCAACTAGCTTCATATTTTCTGACTGACCGACATCTTGACAATTCAAAAGTGCCTGTAAATGGTTTATTTGAAATAAATGCTTTGAGTTTGAGTTTGATTTCCCTTGAAATAAGAATTAATTAAAATATGTTTCTTAATTTTTACTCGCCAAGCAAGCCAACAGGGTCGTTGTTAGGAAAAGGTGTTTCATTAATTACATTTTGCATAAATTATTTGTTTAAATATAGGTACCATGACGGATAATCTAATGCCTTCTATTTACCAATTACCTACTGCGGAGGGATCTTTCGTCGCCATTGTTTTAGTTTTTTAATAGTTTTAAGTAGATAAGTTAGGATTATATATTTTTAATTTTTATTTTATTTATTAATAAGGTATAAGTTGTTATTTGTTATATACATTTCATTTCAATTGTAAATAAAGATAAACCCAATGTTTCAAATGAAGTATGTAGTTTAATAAATATAATCGGTATAAAAAAAAATCAAAAAAAGACATCAGCCGATCGATTCTGTAAAAATCTCACCGTGATAACTTAGGTGATGTGAGTTTGTTTTAGCTAGGAATTGACACTATTGACAGCTCACTCCACGCTCACTTCACCTAAGTTTTCACGGTGAGATGGGTACAGAATCGAAATACTGTAGTGCTATTCTGTAAAAATCTCACCGTGAAAACTTAGGTGAAGTGAGCTGTCAATAGTGTCAGTTCCTAGCAAAAACAAACTCACTTCACCTATGTTTTCACGGTGAGATTTTTACAGAATCGACCGGCTGTAATGAAGTGACAGGCAAAATAAGCATAATTACCATAATTACGCAGGATTAATTTATTACATAAAACCACCATACTATAATATAACCCCCCTAATAAACGTTGTATAGCGTCTGTATAGTTACACAACGCTTTGTCTTCTTCTTTCGAAAGTCGGTGTATAACTATTCATCTGATATTATAATACGTTTATTAGTAAGGGGGTAATAATATTAGATTTAATTCACAACAGTCTAACTCAGGATAGGTACCTACTCAAAAAATGGTTTTATTTGACTAAAAATTAGTTCAAGCGATTCTGAAATATTGACCCCAGATTCGGTTAAAGACGAGGCAAATACCTACAGTAGGTACCTACCTAGGTAATCGAAAATCTTTTGCCAGAAATTTCAAAAGAATGATTTTATGAAGTGGCGAGAATAATTTTATGAATGCCTCCTTTGGGAATTGATTCCTTTCGACCCTTGTACAGAAAGCGTCACTATCTCCTAACCCCTCAAGTTTTAAAATGTTACACTGCTACAACATTGAATTCCTTACGAATAATCTAAAGAATACTTCAAAAAGAGTCCATTGTGTTGACTCGGATTCGAACCATCGCATCACCGAACGTCGTCATACTCATACCGGCAGTTTGACGAACTAGCCAGCGAGCCCATATGAATTGCGATGAAATTGTTATCTACTATCGGCTGAGTCATTATATCTTTAGGTCCCTGTCTAATCGAAAGATGTTATAATTTGAGGGTATCCATTAATTTTACTTACTTACGTTGTCTTTATAAAATTAATCCATACCTTCAAGTTAGAACTTTGTATACGTTCACTTAAAACGGCGAAGAGTAAACGACTACTATTTATCAATTATTTTTTTAAATGATTTCTGATATTATGAGAACTAAAATAGTTGTTCTGTTTGTTGTAAAATAAGATCATAGTTTTGTTAAATAATAGCAATAATAAATATTAATAAATGATTAATAAAGTATTTTATTTTTCTTGATTTTTTAATTCTTTATAAATAATTACTACTTAAAACAAAATAGAAAAATATATCAAAATAATATAATGAACAATAAGCACATTTCGTGCCTATATAGGATTTGAACTTCCAATCTTATGCACGGTAAGCGGTCTTGAAACCTCCAGTCTATTTAGACGATGAATAAGTTGTCGTAAATGTTAACCCTATTATTGTTGCTTGTCGTCGCAAAAGTATTGTTTTATTGAAAAAAACAATAATAAAAACAGAATTAAAAAAAAAATACTTACTTAAACTTATTTATTCACTAAAACAATACATTATTTAAAATAAAATGTTTTTGCAAAATACAAAAACCAACTTGGGCCTATCACGGATTTGAACGCACATGTCTTTTGGTGGGGTAACTACTTAATGCAGCTGTGTGTACAATCGACTATTTTATTAAGTTTTTTTTTTTCGATAGCTCAGTTCTTGAGCTATAGGCTATTTAACATCACGTTACGGTCTTTAGAAGCCGAGAAAAAAGAAAAATACCTAACGCTAAGCGAAAATGAAGTAATAGCGCGATTAGGCGATGCGATGCAACGAGGTGGGACGGGGGAATAAGTTTCACGCAGACAGAAGCTAGGGACCATATGTAATTTTAAGTTACCACCTAAGTATACAGGGTGATTGGAAGATGGGTGCAAAGCTTTAAGGCGAAGATAGTACAGACAATTTAGAACCATTTAAGCCATGGTTGTCTTAGACGAAGTCTTACTACTTTTTTTTTACCAATTTCTTAGGATTTTTTTCAAAAATTCCTAAAGTTTTAACTAAACTATTTATTTATGGCCAAATTGAATGATAAACGAATTCATTTTTATTGTATTTAATTAAAGTAATGTGTAAGCAATCTAGCAAAACATGTTGTAGGCCTCTGTGTCGTTAGACATTTTTTTTACAGATATTTAAAGTTCATGACAAATTTTAAAATTCATAAATACTTTTTGTAAACCTTATTTTTAAAAATAACGGAGCGTGCTTTTTTTGTTCAAACCTTTTTGAAAACATGCTTGATAATCGCTCTTTCTTTTGAAGTAACTTTTACGCAGACATCTTACAAATTATTGAAATTAGGACCTAAAAACCAATTTAAGGGAGAAATTTTAAATTTTAGGCAGTCTAAATAAAACAACATTTGATTTAAATTTATTTATGTTTCATGGTCAAAATGTTGTCCGTGATTCCTAATACAAGCACAGCTCCGTCTTCTCACTTCTGTTGTTGTTATTTTCAACATCATATCTCCAGCTTCATTGTTTCAAACTCTGAATTCATTCTCTCTGTCAGTTCTTCTCTCGTGTTTATTTCAACATTCGTATACACCAGCTCCTTGGCCCGGCCCCACACGAAAAAGTCCAGCAGGGTCAGATCTGGTGAGCGAGCGGGCCAAGGGATGGGTCCATCTCTGCCAATCCAGCTGTCAGGAAAGCAATTATTTAAGAGTGCCCCATGTGTTGTGTGGGTTATGAAAGTTTGTAATGCCCTCCCTAGAAAATTTGCTTTCATCCGTCCACAAGATTGATTTCAAATTCAAATTTTCTAGGGAGGGCATTACAAACTTTCATAACCTTCATGAATGGGCCGCCAAAGACAACAATCCACATTTTAAGAAGCAGGTGTCGTTTCAGAGGAAATTCTCTGTCAATGTTTGGGCTGGAGTAATTTGCAGGACGTTGATTGGGCCCCACTTCTTACCGGAGACTTTCAATGGTGAAAATGATTTGCAATTTCTACAAGTGGATTTACCAGAGCTGATAGAGGAAACCGGCGTCCCGATATTCGCAAGAGACAGTACAGTCATCTTTCAGCAAGACGGCTGTCCAACGCATTGCATGTTAAATGTAAGGGAACACTTAAATAATTGTTTTCCTGACAGCTGCATTGGCAGAGATGGACCCATCCGTTGGCCCGCTCGGTCACCAGATCTGACCCTGCTGGACTTTTTCGTGTGGGGCCGGGCCAAGGAGCTAGTGTATACGAATGTTGAAATAAACACGAGAGAAGAACTGATAGAGAGAATGAATTCAGAGTTTGAAACAATGAAGCTGGAGATGATGTTGAAAATAACAACAACAGAAGTGAGAAGACGGAGCCGTGCTTGTATTAGAAATCACGGACAACATTTTGAACATGAAACATAAATAAATTTAGTTCAAATGCTGTTTTATTTAGTCTGCCAAAAATTTAAAATTTCTCCCTCAAATTGGTTTTTAGGTCCTAATTTCAATAATTTGTAAGATATCCGCGTAAATGTTACCTCAATAGAAAAAGCGATTATCAAGCATGTTTTCAAAAAGGTTTGAACAAAAAAAGCACGCTCCGTTTTTTTTTTAATAGGGTTTACAAAAAATATTTATGAATTTTAAAATGTTTTATGAACTTTAAATGTCTGTAAAAAAAATGTCTAATGACACAGAGGCCTAAAATATGTTTTGCTAGATTACTCACACATTACTTTAATTAAATACAATAAAAATGAATTCATTTATCATTCAATTTGGCCATAAATAAGTAGTTTAGTTAAAACTTTGGGAATTTTCGAAAAAAATCTTAAGAAATTGGTAAAAAAAAAGTGGTAAGACTTCGTCTAAGACAACCATGGCTTAAATGGTTCTGAATTGCCTGTACTACCTTCGCCTTAAAGCTTTGCACCCATCTTCCAATCACCCTGTATAATATACTGTGGAATGCAAATATAGGATTGTGCACGTTATTTACCGACCGCGACGTCCACGAAATTACTGTCGAAACACACCGGAACCGAACATTATCAAACGTAAAACGGTTCCGTATAATAATTACCTGAGTAATAAGTAAGTAAGGACTTTTACATCTTCAACATTGCAACTCAAGGTCAGGTTTAATAAACTTTTCAGCTATCTTGGGTTTTATCAGAAAGCATTTTTTTAACTTTATCATCTGCCTAGCCTTTTCCCAACTATGTTGGGGTTGGTTTCCAGTTTATCCGGATGAAGCTGAGTATCAGTATTTTACATGGAGCGACTGCCTATCTGACCTCCACAACCCAGTTACTAGGTAATACGATACCCCTTGGTAAGACTGGTTGTCAAAGTTTCGGGCTTCTGACAACCGGTAACGACTGTCAAAGATCCACGAATGACAGACGGGACCAACGGTAATAACGTACTTTCCGAGGCACGGAGGAGTCTTTTTATCTTATTTACGACCCAGTAGGTCCTAAAACGAGAGCAGTGGTGGCCAAGTGGTAACGGCGGCCACCTACGAATTGTAGGTCGTAGGTTCGAAACCGTACAGGCGCATTACTTTGTGTAAATTATTTCATCCCCACTCCTCTCTAAACGGTGAAGGAAAACATCGTGAGGAAACCGACATATTGTCCTAGAACCAAACATTCGAAGCCATGTCACGTCTGACAACCCGCACCGGGCCTTCGTGGTGGATTACGGCCCACTCCCTCTCACAGAGAGGAAGCCTGTGTCCCAGCAGTGGGAACGTTATAGGCTGATTATATAGGTCCTAAAACACGGGAGCCAGATGACACGAGACACGGTTCTGTTTGCACATTTAATAATAATAATAATAACCCCCCCGCCGTATCTCTACGTTGACGTCGTGGTGGGGCTTGCGCGCTCAGAACTCTAGGCCTGTGCCGGAAGGGTTTACTTTGCCGGAACAGGTCTAGAGTTAGGAGCCAGACCAAGAGAGATACAGAAATCCGCAGGGCAGCATGTGGCGAGCTGTTGGGCAGTAGCGACCCCACGGACCCTATCTCCAGGGAGGAGTCTCGTTCCTCACCTCTGGCTTGCCTTTATTGGCCGGCTGGAGTGAACAATGACGAGGAACAGAACTCCCACCTCATTCTTGCCTTTATTGGCTGGCTTGAGTGGAGATTCGCAAGAGCAAACGTGCTCGGAGGAAGGAAGTATTCTTGTAAGATGCTGGTAGGGATCTTGACCGTACTTCCGGGATTGTCCTGATAGCCGTGGCATACCTCTCCACTCCTCATAA
Source organism: Oligia fasciuncula (assembly GCA_963082905.1). NCBI lineage: Eukaryota > Metazoa > Arthropoda > Insecta > Lepidoptera > Noctuidae > Oligia > Oligia fasciuncula. The sequence goes on along the minus strand of OY720414.1, from coordinate 4,323,724 downwards.
GCACCTCAAGACATGTTGCCCCCTTGCCGCTACGACACTATGTGCTAGCGACCGTTTTCGGGGGCCCATTATTGAGTGTGCAAGTCACCCCCTGCCATTTAATCTGTGTAATTTATAGAGAACATCGGTCAGGCAGGGGCTATAGTTTTTCCATAGTCTTAGATAACCAGTTCACTTTAGCCACCAAAACCCGTAATCCAATAGTTTTGTTTCCATATTTTGCAATAGTCCTAGGTACACCAACCGGGGGTTGTCCTTGGGTGCACTTGCATAGTGCGAACAGGGATAATCGTCGGTTGGTGCCTCATTTCATTGAAAATCTCTAACGGGCCTCTGCGAGTTGGCTTCGGCCCCTCGTACGCCTTCCAAAGGACCGGGACCCCATGGTCCCGAGATATGTTAAAATATGTATATATTTATTTTATTTATTTATATATACTTTATTGTACACCAGAAAATACATAACAAAAAAATACGATTAATACAAAACATACAATGGGCGGCCTTATCGCTTTCTGCGATCTCTTCCAGGCAACCTTGGAATGGACAGTGATTGCGTGGATATAAAAAATGGGGTTGTCAGTGGTGCCAAAATAATATACTATAATAGATACATAGATATATACATATATAATGCTGTATAATAGATACATAAATAAATACATACTAAATATACATATAAGCAACGAAAATAAATGACGACTTTAGATTATTGCAGCTACGAAAACAAGATCACAACAACAAGTAATGTTCCTTCACGAGTCTCTTAAATACAGCTAACGATTGCGCGCGTTTTATTTGAACTGGCAATGCATTCCACAAACGAGCGGCCTGAACAGAAAAGGATTTGTCAAAAAACGTTGTAGAATGCATTGGCATTTTAAGCTTTAAATTATCCGATGATCTCAAAAACTTCGTGTGGGAGTCGCAAAGATACTGAAAACGTTTTTTAAGATAGAGAGGGGTGGAAGGGGAAAAGAGCACATTATACAATAGGGACAGAATATGAGCATTCCGGCGAAGGCGAATTGGTAACCACTTGAGCTTCACACGAAATTCGGAAACATGGTCATATTTGCGCAAACCGAATATGAACCATATACAGACATTTTGAAGCCGCTCAAGTTTATCGAGTTGGTCTTGGGTAAGGTCAAGATAGCTGGCATCAGCATAATCAAGAATGGGTAGAAGAAGTGATTGTGCAAGCGCAATCTTGGTGGCAGTTGGTAGAAAATTACGCAGTCTCTTCAAAGATGCAGCGGATGCAAATAGCTTGCGGCTAACTTCCTGTAGTTGGGCAGTCCAAGAGAAGTTCTTGTCAATGAATATCCCCAAGTTTTTAACTTTTTCGCTGAAGGGAATAATAGAGTTATCAAAAGAAACTTGGGGAAGAGTCGTCCAGTCAATTCTTGAGACCGTCCTAGAACTGCCAACCACCACAACCTGCGTTTTTATGGGGTTGACCATAAGTCCATACCTCTTGCTCCAGTCGCATATACGGGCCAGATCACGATTAATCACTAAGATGGCCTCGGACAGATTAGCAAGAGGAGCTCGCGCGTAGATTTGTAAATCATCTGCATACAGGTGGTAGGAAGAAATTAGTTCGTCGGAGATTGAGTTAATAAAAACTGCGAAAAGTAAAGGGGAAAGAACGCCACCCTGTGGTACACCGGCAGAAGTATTACTCCAGGAAGACAAAGTCTCTCCGATGCAAATACGTTGCCGGCGACCGAACAGGTAACTACGAAACCAGTCAATTACCGATGGAGATATATTAAGAGAGCAAGAATGCCAAGCAAAACATCGAAATCAACAGTATTAAAAGCATTACTGAAATCTAGCAAAGCTAAGACCGTTAGATTACCGCTTTCCATGGCTGACCTTATATCATCCGTAATATTCAGAAGCGCTGTGGTGGTACTATGACCAGGACGGAAGCCAGACTGGAAAGGGTTAAGGAGATTATTTTTGGAGAGGAAAGTGTTTATTTGATCGTGGATTAACCGTTCAAGGACTTTGGATAGAAAGGGTAAGACGGATATTGGACGATATTCAGAAAAGGATGACGGATTAGCTTTTTTAGGTAATGGAATTATTTGAGCATCTTTCCATGAACATGGAAAGACACCACTCGATGCAGAAAAGTTTAGGATATGACAAATGACGGGAAGGATTACATCCAGCACAGGGACTAACATTTTACGGCTGTCTTTAGTTGGCTGTTTTTAGTCACTTCCTACTGCATTGGAGGTAATCGATAGTATGCTCTTCTTAACATCACATGCGGAGAATTGACCAAAAACAAATGGAGAATAACTGGGCGTCGGAAGAGATGAAAGATAACGCAGTGTATTAAATTTTATTGTCCTATCAAAATCGGACGAAGCAGTAAAATGATTATTGATTGATTATATATAAATAATAATAATAATAAATCTTTATTTTCAGACCATTGATCCATAATAGGTACACAAAAACACGTTAAAATTAAAATAACAAGAAATAATAACAAATAAAATCTAATCTAATTAAAACCTACAAAACAAAACCTAAAAAATAAAAACCAACTAATACCGCAATAATACTAATGACCGCACTAATGACCGCAACTGCCACTTTAGGTATTGGACACACTACTTACTTATCTTTAATTAAATAAAAAGGCAAAGCGTTTAAGCTTCATTCACACGGAACCCTAAATAAAGAAGTGATTGTTTTACATGCAGTTTTTTTTCTTTGAAATATATATTTTGCAACATGTATTAAGTTGCATTACTTACAAGGTCGCTGTACAAAATCATATGCAAAAAAATATGCAAGTACCTACGTCATCATCGGCCTAGCCTTTCCCCAAATACATTGGGTCGGCTTCCAGTTTAACCGGATGTAGCTGAATCAGTATTTTACGTAGAGCGACTGCCTATCTGACCTCCACAACTCAGTAGTTGGGTAACCTCTACCTAATCTAATACCTCTTGGTAAGTCTGGTTGTCAGACGACTGTCAAAGATATACGAATGACAGCCGGCACCCTACTTGCGTAACACACTATCATTCAGAATCTGAATCATTTTGAAGAATATTGCCAATCCATTGCTTCATACGTTCGAAAAATTTGTCTGCTCGACAACGTAAACAATGCAATTAATGTAGTTGAACTGTCAAAATGAAAGCCGTTCCTACTTTTAGTAATTTACGCAATTATCTCGCGGATGCAACTGACTACCAGTATTTTATAAAGAGCGACTGCCTATCTGACCTCCACAACCCAGTAGGTGGGTAGGGGTAACACAATACCTCTCGGTAAGTCTGGTTGTCGGACTTTTGGCCCGTAACGACTGTCAAAGATCTACGAATGACAGCCGGCACCAACGGCTCGTCCTTCCGAGGCACGGTAGCAGCAGGTGTCTCGATACGTATGTAATGACCATCCATTACACGTATCCAGACACCTAATGTTTTGTTGCGTATTTCGCTATATGGTTGGCTATCTTCACACGAACTTCTTAGATTTACTACGTAAACGTGCAAAGATTTGAGCCTATATTTCACTAAGTGCTAGATAGTCGACTGAACACGTTCTGTCCATATGGATTGCAGCCAATCTATCTATCACTTGTAGTCCTGCTATACGCCGTTACAAAATACGAGCATGGTGACTAGAATTTCAATTGAAAATTGTTTCAAAAGACATCATTCAAGTGTCGTCTTTCGTTTCGTCTAATCGTTTTATACCCAAAAATTTAAATGTGCTTAACATTTTATTCTAAAAATAAAATGTTTGGCATTTTTAATCTCAAATAGCAGCCGCGGGGTTGATTGGAGACTTTCGTTGTAATAGTAAAAAAAACTCAAGATGTTATTTCCCTTAGAAAAACAGTACTTTTTTTTATAATTTTTGGGTACGAAATGAATGATGTATTTTTCAATGAACTTTTCTTTAGCTATTTATGATTGAGACTGCTCTAGACATAAGAGGCCCATACTATACGTGTGACTTCGGCTATACGAAAAACGGCCTTTATTATGACTCTTCTAGCGACAAGAATGTTGCAAACTCCTTGGCTGTGGTTAACTTTTTAGAAGTTTTTCATATTTTTTATTTGAATGTTAGCATTTTCTTTTTTATAGTTTCTTCTTGTATCTGTCAAAAGGTCAAATTTTTGTTTCCGATTTATGTAATATTTTTCTTATTTCATTACACCATCCAATTAACACAGACCTCCATCGCCTTCATTTTTGGTCCTTCGAGCCGGATCTACCTCGTGTTTTAAAATACACGTAGCTTAAGTTACTCCTTATAACATCAGTTATCTGTCAGTGAACGTCCCGTCAAAATCAATCTTACCGTTTCGGAGATTAGCTAGCAGACATACAGACCAACAAAAATTTGATAAGCGTCTTATATTATACTTTCTTATGCATTTAGTAAAAAAAACTGTTATTTTGACATTACAAACGGACTTCAATTTTATTTATTTGTAAGTATAGAATAATAATAATAATAATACTCCACAACTATCACACAACGCCGTCTAGTCTCAAGCTAAGCAGAGCTTGTGTTATGAGTACTAGACAACTGATAAACATACTTATATTTCTAAATACATACATATATAGATAAATTACACCCAGGCACAGAACAAATGATCATGCTCATCACACAAACATTTGTCCTGGGTGGGAATCGAACCCACGACCTCCAATTAGAATATTTTTATACATAATTAATTATGTTTAATTGTTGTTTCAGGTCCTGTAGTCCAATGTGTGTGGGGAGTCCTGCTAGTACTCCTGTCAATAGGCAGCTTTATATTTACTCCTCTAGACTTCATGCTACTGGAAAAACTGAATATGAGGCCAGGTAAGTTTTAATAAGAAAACATAATGAGAGGTTTTCTTTTTGAGTAGGTATTAAAAAAAATATAGTTTCCAAGAACTCTGTAGATGGCGTTGTACTGACTACGTTACTAGGTGCCAAAGCCAAAACGCTTGGAAAAAAAAACATTGCGTCACGTCACATACGCTCGTTGACTGACACTTTCGTTTGCTTTCGTTTTACGATCTCAACATTACATCCAAGTGAAATAATCAAAAAATGATGTGAAGTTCCGTTCCTTGCAGTAACTTACCAAGGTCAGCGCCATCTATCCAGCGACTAGGGAACAGTAAAAAAAAAAGGAAAATCCCTCATTATCTGACATATTGAGGGGCCATTTACGGGGAAAAGAATTTCTTCGTATGTGGCAATTCATATTTAGCTACAGCACTGCCAGAGCAGAGCAGAGGGGCCCATGGCTAAATAATTACAGCCGCACAGGTCGATCGATCAGGTTAAGCTACGCTTGCCGCGGTTGGTCTGTGGATGGGTGACCATCTTTACATACCGTGACCCCTCCGTGCCTCGGAAAGCACGTTAAGCTGTTGGTCCCGGCTGTCATTCGTGGAACTTTGACAGTCGTTACGGGTAGTCAGAAGCCCGAAAATCTGACGACCAGTCTTACCAAGGAGTATCGAGTTATGGAGTAACTAGGTTATGGAGGTCAGATAGGCAGTCGCTCCATGTAAAATACTGGTATTCAGCTGCATCCGGTTAGACTGGAAGCCGACCCCAACAGTTGGGAAAAGGCTAGACAGATGAGCAGTGCCAGAGCAGAGGCGTGGCCCAGTGTATCGACTATCGACAGTGTGCAGTGGTATCGACTCCGACTTACGAGTTGTAGGTCGTGAGTTCGAACACTTTACTTTGTGTATTTGATATCATCGCCACTGCTCTCAAAAGGGTGAAGGGAAACATCATGAGGAAACATTAAAGGCCCGATTATGCTACATAGTGACAACGAAACTTCGAAATGACACGGTATAGATAACACTACTTTCTGCCCGCGACTTCGTCCGCGTAGGATTTTACCCACCGGATTCATCCTCTTTTAGGGGTGGAATTTCGATAAACCCTTTCTTAGTGGATACCTACTCTTCACAAAGCCACACCCTCCTTTCATGTCTCTAGGACCAGCGGTTTAGGCTGTGCGTTGATATATCAGTCAGTCAGGACTTTGAATTTTATATAATTATTATAGATTACCGTGAAAATGACAAGCTCACTAAAATACAGACAAAATAATAATGACATTGAGCTAGGAAATTGCATAAATAAGTAGTACTTTCGTTATGATGTCGCTCGCAAGTTTAAGGTCATCAGCAGTGTGTCTAGGTCGATCATAAATTATGTAAGGTCAGTTTGAAAGTTGTTTAGTTTAGGTAAGATTATGAAGATACACTGGCACTGGCTGACTGGCATGATATTTTAAAATTAAAAAAAGCATAATTAAGGTTTTTCTTGTGACAGCTTTTACGAAAATCGTATATTAAATGCTTTAATTAAATATCAGCCAGTATTCGAAGGAATGAGGGACATGTCGTAAGGAAAATGTTGAATCTACAAATCATTGACAGAAAAAAGAAAAAAAAACCAAAACCAAATAAAATATTACACTTCACACTATTATTTTAAAGGCGAAAGTTTGTGAGTGTGTTTGTTACTTCTTCACGCACAAACGGCTGGACTTGACTTGGCTGGACGGCTACTTTTTATCCCGGTATTCCCGCGGGACCGACACTTATGCGGGTGAAACCGCGGGGCGCTGCTAGTGATATAATACAGCTCAGTGTTTGTTTGCCTATAAAGCTTCCTATATTTAGTCGGTAAAAAAATTATAGTGTCAATGTTTGTTGAGTCAACATTGGGCAATCAATTTATATGAATGTGACGTGTGCATACATACTTGGTTTTTGGTTTCACGCGTGTGTGATGTTTCAAATTAGCTTGATTAGAGCCTTTAGAGGATATTTGATAAAATAAAGTTTGGTTTTTGACACGTACGATTATGCAATTTATCAAATTCAAAGAGTATCTTGTCTTTTTGTTGCGTAATGAATCACACTTAATATTATAAAGGCGAACGGTAGTCTGTGGTGTACCATTTACATAATACAATAAATACATACATAAAGTATATTATACTATCTCCTCTATAGAACAATTATCTATCCTTAGGCAGTGGGAGGCATAACAGACAGTCCCCTGTGCAGGGCTTGCATGGAGGCTGATGAAACCATTGCGCATGTGCTCTTTGAGTGCACAGGCGTCACCCAGATAAGGTCAGAAACCCTCGGGACACCCAGATCGTACACAGATGTTCTCAACCGACCAGGAGATTTAATCAGCTTCTGGAGGGAGGTGGGCTGGTTGGAATAACCACCGACGGCCGCCATGGCCCACGCACAATGGTCCACTGAAGGACTAAGTGCGGAAACCAAACCCTTAACATAGAACATAGATAGACTTAGGCAGTGGGTGGCGTATTTACCCTAGGGCCAAAAGGGCCATGGCCCGGGGCAGCAGCCTGCGAGGGGCGGTGAAAGCCACACCTCGCGCTCAGCTTTGTGCACCGTTCTTTTTGGCTTTTTAGGCATGAAGAAATAAAAATAAAAAATCCATACCTAAAAGAATAAAATAAAGTCGGTTTTACGGGCGAAGATTTTACGTGACAACGACCGATCATCCGATCATAGTTGAGTGGGAGAGAGACGCAAGGCATTCGGCGGGCCTCTCTCTCGTTCGGTGACTCATCGTAACGTTACCGAGCGTTACACTTTTTCATAAGTGACTCCCAGTCGCAACCTAATTTAAGACGTTGTCACGTCAAAATTATCTACGTTACGATAAATGTCATAGTTATCTAGTTTACGAAGAACGTTTAAACAGTTTAACCTTGGTTTAGCTGTTCTGAATATAGAGGCTGACTTGACAGACTCCGTTAATTATGACAGTGCCATTGATAAATTTGCTAACCAACAATATTTTCAACGAAAAAAAAAGTAAATATTGACATAAATGGTGTTTATTTCTTTGTATGGACTTTTTAGTTTTTTTATTTATTATAATCATTCTCAGCCCACATCAACACACTGCTGGATTTTATTTAAAAAAGTTTTTGCTTTTTCCGTTTATTCATTTCATTTTCATTTTAAAAAAAAAACGTTGCCCTACACTAGGAATTTCTCCTGTATTGTGGGTGCGTTTACAAACATTTAAACTCACATACACAAACAGCCAGACCCGGAACAACTACTTGTAGGTCATACAAATATTTGTTCCGTGCGGGAATCGAACCCGCGACACCAATCGCTTAACCACTGCGCCAACCGTGCCGTGCCAATTTATGGGGCGGCAAGCCTTACAGAATGCGCTGAATCTTAAAATAAGCCACTGTGCTTAGGGGAGGCCTATGTCCAGTAGTGGACGTCTTCCAGCCAAATGATGATATTAATGTAATGCACTTTTGTTCCCAGGTATGCCACCGTACGAATGGTGGTCGGATCCTCCCGACGAGGTCAAGTTAAAAGTCTACGTATTCAACGTGACCAACCACGAGAGGTTCATGCAGGGTCTGGATGATAAGCTGAACGTTGAAGAGGTTGGCCCTGTGGTCTATTTGTAAGTATTAGGTACCTTTATTTAAATTACTGACCGGCCGAAGGAAGGAAAAGTCAGGGGGTCTACTCCGAAGCGGTTAACCACTGTATCGGCCGAATGTTCGGTCATTTTCTACTACCATTAATTTCCTATATTGACTCTTGGTCCCGACCAAACTGTGCCAATCCGAACCTTTTTAGAACCCTTAACCCTTTTTTTACCTTTTTTTTTTAATTCGTAGTAGGACAACAATATTCGAATCAGAAAATGACCGAACATTCGGCCGATACATTGGTTAACCGCTTCGGAGTAGACCCCCTGGTTCCTAGTATCGGTTTCAGCCAAAAAATGAGTTGCCAGCGCGCTCGCCGCGCCAAGCGGCCCGCGCCGCTCACCGCGCCCGCGTGCCCACATGGACGCTCAAATGAAGTTCATATGTTTGAGTACGCCGCGCCGCGCGCCCGCGCCCGCCCCGCGCCCGCGTTTGCAGTCTGGCCAAGCAATTAATCCCCTATTAGAGGAACCAGGCAGCCACAAAAACAAACGCCCATCACACCATGTCGTCTCGACGCTGCCTAACGATCGTAAAATTACACATCATTTTGGTAATCACACGCCCTTTACGTCTCGGTAGTGTTTGTCTGCTAAATTGACACCCCAAGGTCGAAGTTTGAGCAAGGTCAGGGTCTTGGTGTACCGTTGGGTCTGCTGTTACTAAACAGGAGCTCAATGCCTTTTTGGGGTAGGGTAGACCGGGTACAATAGTAACACGGGTCAATAGTACCATCATCAATATTTCTACTACTGAGCTAAATTTTGCATGTGTGAGTGCGCCAGCCTATTTGAGTCCCGAGGCGCCCCTCAGGCGCCTGCGCGCCTGCTGTGAAACGGAGGTGTTAGTGGAGAATTTTTGTTTTTCGGCTAGCCGCGGTAATTGTTGTTGGCAGTTTAAACGGATATTAAACTTTTGATTTATGATAAATATGGAAACTATAAGTTTAGAATTATGTGACTATTAGATGGTTTTTCTAAATTAGTTACTTTGGTGCAATTGTACCAGGGGTCAATTGTACCTCCATACCATCCATTGTTGTCGTTTATTTCTATTTTATAATTGTTATAAAGCTAGATAATAGCAAATATGCAACATGTGAAGAATTGTTATAATCTGTGGGTCCAACGTCTATTTTAGATCCTACCTCTTAACCAGGCGCGGTCCGAAGGGGGGGGTCACGGGTTTAGGCTGCGACCGCGCCTGCTCTTAACATACCTTACAAGTGCTTAACAAATAACAAAGCTATTTGTCTACTTCGAATCTCACTCAAGGGACCGAAAGCATACTCATAACCATAACATCACGCCCTGTTTCGCCGAAGAGTTGAGTAGAGATGTACCTATGTACAGGGCGCCCATCAAGCTACACGAAACTGTGTCAAATTTTCCCATTCAACCTTGAACCTAATGCTTTAGCGATAAAGTTGAAAATCTATTAGAGAAATTTGACAAATTGTAGTAGGTAGCTTAATGTGCTGGCGTCTGTACACCCACATTAGACCAGTTATGTTTGAGTCCCATGTAATAGGGGGCGAGCCTATTGCCATCAACCGGGCACAAATATGGACTGCTAATGAGAAATTCCAGATAGAAAAACCCAATAACCCAATGTCCGACCCGGGAATAGAACCCAGGACCTCAACCTCCGCAGTAGCGCTTGCGAGGCAGTCACCGAACTCATTTGTTGAATCATCACGGATACACATGCGCAGCGACACACCTTTAGAATTTCGAAGTGATGTGATCAGATCAAATATCAAAATTACCAGTTTATTTGTGACTAGCTTCTGCCCGCGACTTCGTTCGCGTGGAAGTCGCGAAAAAAAAGAAAAAGCACAAAGCCTATACTAAAATAACAGCCACATTTTTAGGGTTCCATACCCAAAGAGTAAAAACGGGACCCTATTACTAAGACTCCACTGTCTGTCTGTCGCCAGGCTGTAGGTATGTCATGAACCGTGATAGCTAGACAGTTGAAATTTTCACAGATGATGTATTTCTGTTGCCGCTATAACAAAAAATACTAAAAATATAATAAAATAAATATTTAATGGGGGCTGCCATACAACAAACGTGTTTTTTTTGGCGTTTTTGCCTTGGGGTACGGAATCGTGTGCGAGTCCGACTTGCACTTGGGCAGTTTTTAGAAAACTCGCCGTCGTCTTCGATTTTTCTGTCTTTTTTTCTAAGAGTGCGTGACGTTAAATAGCCTTACTCAAGAATTGGGCTATCAAATGCAAAAATAATTTTTCAAATCCGACTCGTAGTTCCAGAGATTAACGCGTTCAAACAAACAAACAAACTCTTCAGATTTTTTATTAGTCTAAAACATACCTATATACTCGTATCTATACGGGAAGTGGTATCTTTATCTACCTATCTAAATAGATACCTACCACTTTTTTGTGATCAAACAAAAGATGTAGGTATAAGGTGACGTCACGAGCGACGATACGACGATTGTTACGATGATCAATATAACGGATTACGGACGCGGGACGGTAATGTTTAAGGTCGGTGATGCAACTATAATGATCGTTGTGGCTTTAGAGTAATCAGCTATAGAAAGCGATGCGGTAAAGAAATATACATCGCTGATTTAAAAAAAAAATTGGTTATCATATTTAACATCCGAATTGAGAATCTTCTCCTTTTTAGAAGTCGGTTAAAAAGTTACGGTTTTGATGCTTCGAAATAATTGGATAATGTAAATTATTGAATATAAGAAATTTGTTTAACTGTGACTGTAATTTAATGTATAAGTGTAAAAGTAAAAAATCATTGATCGGATCGGAATCGGTTTTCGGATTTTTTCCTTTACTTGTGCTACATGATCTTGCTTCTTGCCAAATTTCAGGATTCTAGGTCAACGGGAAGTACCCTATAAATTTTGATTCCCTTGAGAGTGTCGAAATATACGTTTTTTGCGGCATAAACGACCGTATCTTTTTGTTACGTTAACTTAGGTGTTTGATTTTCTCACAGCTTCAAGGGACTGTAGAGCTGAGTATATGGTTTTAATTTCAACTCGATACCTCAACGCGTTCCCGAGATAAAGGGTCTTGATAGACAGACGGACGGACTGACAACAAAGTGATCCTATAAGAGTTCCATTTTTCCTTTTGACGTACAGAACCCTAAATCGAATCGTATGACGTAATTAGGGCGAAAAAAGATACCTCATGTTCAACAGTAGCACTCGCTGCTACTAGACCAAAGAATAGTCTTTGAAAATGGCTGGACAAACTTTTAGAAATCATTCAGACCACCAAAATGAGGACGATGGTAAAAAAATATAAGAAAACCGCATTAGATACCTACAAGAAAAATAATCAGCTAACGAAAATACTCCATAATGTGCCGGCAATTTATTATTTAAGGTCAATTTATTTGCTTGGATATCTTTGATTAGACGTACTGAGCGCTGTGTTAAAATTTGTCCATCTATTATATTTGGATCCTGTATGCAGGGCTCGGAAACCGGTTGAAATTCTTAACCGGTTACGGTCATTGACACCAAACCGAAAACGATTTAGGTTAAGGTTGCACTTTACCGGTTTTTACCGGTTTATGCGGGAACCGGTTTTTCATGAATTTTGGTTTTGATAATGGAAATTAACCTGTTAAAACCAAGTTTTAACCCCCCCCCCGGCCCCCGCCACTCTCGCGAGCACGGTCTGGACGTTGCGATATCATTTAGTTACAAAATTTTATTACGTAATTAACCGGTTAATTTGGGTGTCAAAACCGTTTGTGCTTAAGTAACCGGTAACCTTTATCATTTGGGTTTCATAAGAACAGTTCACTTGTTTAACCGGTTAATGAAGGAACGATATATTTCCCGGTACTTAATCGAAATTAACCGCTCTTTTTAAACCGGTTCAGAGCCCTAGCTGTGTATGTCTTTGTACTAGACTAACAAGGCGGATGTGGTTTAAAATCAGACAGCCCAGAACACGAGCTAGCTATAAGTAAATATATCTAAGCTCACGCTACGCCGAAGCCCTAATCTATCAAAACTCGTAATGTATTCAAACTCTAAAACAAAAAACAAGGAAGTACTCCATAGAGAATACCAATGCTTCTTCTTAATTTTAATGCAGTCTAGGAAATTTTTTTTTTGTTGTCGGGGGGAAACCTTCAAAAGGCACCCGACCTGCGGGGAGGGAGGTCGAGGAGTGTGGGATTTTTACCTCATTAAAACCACCCCGGTGATCACCATCAGCACCATAGGGTTATTTTTGGATTGTTGTTTTCTTACTATTTGCTGTACTCTGGACGCGTACCTACGTGTTTTTTACATCGTTCTCACATATATTTGTAAATTCAACATTAATATTTTTGTAAAAATATAATTTAAAAGAGTGTCCATGGAGTTTCTTGCCCGTTCTTCTCCATAGGTACCTACGCTTTGGAATGGGCAACTAACTTCATATTTTCTGACTGACAGACTTCTTGACAATTCAAAAGTGTCTGAAATGCTTTGAGTTTGAGTCCGGAATCCCGGAACCCACCGTGCAACGCCTGTAAGGCACATCCATGGGGAGCAGTCTAGAACCTACGTTTCCTTAAAAAAAAATAGGCATGCATGTCTTACAATAGGGGTGAAAACCTGAAGGCCAATTTTCGTAATTAAAAACGTTCAAAATCTCGTCGCTGTCTCATCTTGGCGACAATCAGTGTCAAAAACTTGTCAAAAATTTAGGGAAATTATAAGTATTTTTGACAGATAGAGACTGAGATTAGAGTCCATGGAGTTTCTTGCCCGTTCTTCTCCTTGGGTACCTCCTAGTCCTACTCCGCTTTGACGGGTAACTAGCTTCGTTTTCTGACTGACGGACTCCTTGACAATTCAAAAGTGCCTGTAAATGGTGTAATTGAAATAAATGCTTTGAGTTTGAGTCCGTTTCACGAAAAAAGTCTCGCAAACGCAGCGCTACAGGCATGCGACGGAGACATTTAATAAATCTTTCATCATCATTTCAGCTGAAAGACGTCCACTGCTGGACATAGGCACCCCCCAAGCACCTCCACTTCAACCGGTTCTGTGCTTCTCGCATCCAACGGGTTCCTGCGGCCTTCACAAGGTCGTCGATCCACCTTGTGGGAGGCCTTCCAACGCTACGTCTTCCGGTACGCGGTCGCCACTCCAGGGCCTTTCGGCCCCATCGGCCATCTGTTCTGCGAGCAATGTGCCCTGACCACTACCACTTACGTTTGGCAATTCTTCGGGCTATGTCGGTTACCTTGGTTCTCCTGCGGATCTCCTCAAATATAGGATTAGATCACGCAGGGTAACTCCAAGCATAGCCCTCTCCATTGCCCTTTGGGTGACTTTTAGCCTTCTTATAAGGCCCATTGTGAGCGACCACAAAAAAAAAAACAATAAATAAATCTTTTTATATGTATAATTATCTCAACATCATAATATTGTACGCACTGCATGGTCAATAAAATGCACAATCTTAAAGAGAGGGAGTCTGAGGTAGGAGGGTTGTTGTAGGAATGTTGTTAACTCATCATCATCTGCCTAGCCTCTTCCCAACTATGTTGGGGTCGGCTCCCAGTCTAACCGGACGCAGCTGAGTAGAGAGACCAGTATTTTACATGCAGCGACTGCATATCTGACCGCCACAACCCAGTTACTGGGTAATACGAAACCCCTTGGTAAGACTGGTTGTCAGACTTTCGAGCTTCTGACGACCCGTAACGACTGTCAAAGATCCACGAATGACAGCCGGGACCAACGGCTTAAGGGCCCCTTTTCCCGAAACTTTAGGCATTTTACGCGCTGAGTCGGCTTGCGCCCGCGTTGCACAGGAGCCGTCGCGGTATGAACTCCGGTGACCTATGGCGGCGGACGAGCACGCCACAGTACAAATAAATCAGTAGTACAAATATTACACTAGTTTACAAATTTTTATTTTTTTTCGTTCACAGGACAAAACCGTTGGATTTGTTTTGTGACTACCTTCTAATCAGTAAAAATAAATGTCAAATGTTTTTATCGTCTGTTTTTTTTATAACACTCACAAGAAGTTTTGGCTTAATCTGGTTACGTAGTGATCAATTAATTGTCTTAAACTCAAAAAGGAAACATTTAATGAAATTCTATTTTTACCGACTTCACAAAAAGGAGGAGGTACTATGTTCGGGTGATTTTATGTTTTTTTTTTTTGTATGTTTGTTCATCGAATACTCCGCCAATTGTCGACGGATTTTCAAAATTCTTTTTTTGTTCGAAAGTAGATAGTTTTGAGGTGGTCCCATTGTCACCATGTTAGGATCTGATGATGGGATCTTATAGAAATCGAGGGCAACCCTCAAATTTTATAGGCTGACTTATTGTTTTTCGCATATTTTATGAAGTATCTTGTGTATTTGTGTATGGTTGTCGACATCTCAGGTAGCTGGGCTGATGATGGAAGCTACAACTCCTTAACAGTAAGAAGTTACTCGAACAGGCAAGGACTGTTTTAGTAAATTGTTTTGATGTTTGATAGGGCATTTGCCACATTTGGTCTCATGATCATCAAGTCATGACCTGATGCTGCAGTCAGGATAGTCTGCAGAGTACCTAACTTCTCGACAAGTAACAGCAGATATATCGTGTTTAGGCTCATTGAAAAGGGCTCGATGTGTGGATAAACGTACTGTTACTGAGAAACACCGAAGACCTGATGCTGAAGCCAGGAGCATCAGAAAAAGTACAAACCTTGAAATTACAGCACCGTACTCGTATTTGGGCTCATTTTAAACAGGACTAATTTTAAGTTCAATGCAATGTTGACATAAGTCTGGCCTGATGCTGCAGCCAGGATTATCAGCATCTAGTCTAAAAACTAATAAAAGGAGAACTCCTCAACAATTAACGTCCCTGCATCGAGAAAAGGAATATTTTATAAAAAGGCGATGGGCAAGTTGACATTATTCTATTGTAACTTAGATAAATTATAAATAGACCCACTAAAAAGCGAGAAATAAAAACTTTTTAACAAAAAAAAAAACCGACTTCCAAAAAAAACACTACAAACTGAAAAATAACTTTAATTTCGGAAGTCGGTGGCAAAAACTAAAATACTGATCCCTAAGACACCGACTTCCGAAATTAAAGTTATTTTTCAGTTTGTAGTGTTTTTTGTTGAAAATGTTTTTCAGACAGTGCAAATTAGATCATAACATTTTTTGTTGTATTTACAAGAAAAATATGTTTTTTTTTTTTTTTATTACTAAATGGGCCCGCTCTTGACCCCGATCACGCCTGATGGTAAGCGATAGATGAGGTCTATGATGGAACGAGCGTGCCCAGAAGATGCCTGTTCACTCTTGCTTTGAAGGCAGACGGGTTAAATGTGGGCGGGAACACAGATGCCGGCAGAGAGTTCCACACTTTGGCTGTGCGCATAATAAAGATCGGTTACAGAAGCTATACTTTCGGTAGCAAATTTTAATAAAAAGGGTTTTTCAAGTAGTAGATGAAAAGTACTAACAAATTCGGTAGCAAGAAATAAAAAATACGTGCAATTTAGATTGTCAATTTTGTGGCAAGACCTAACAAATCACGAAACTAGCTGTTATTTTTGCCTAACTAAATATGTAGCCTTTAAAAACCAGAACAAGTGGTGTTACATACAATATAATGATGACCCATGGGTCAAAGAGTGTGGTACTTAAGATAGAAACACGTTTGTATGATACAACTACATACAGAAAGCATGGCTAATAGAAATCTCTATTCCTAGACAGCTCGTTTCGCCGAAAACTTTGTTGATAGAAAACATTGTTCGTAGATATCTCGGTTCATAAGAAGCACTTTTGACAGAGATCTCTGTTCATAGATAGCATTTCTTGTCGGAAACTTTGTTCATAGAAACCACTGTTTCACCTTGGTTCACAGAAAGCACCTTTGGTTCACGGAAACCAATTAGATCATTATTTTTTAAGTAAGCTGTATTCCTATTCACTCGCTCTTGCATCCTACGTCGACGGAGCCCCGCTTGGCGGGGCTCCTATTTCTGTGTAAAGGGTTTAAAGTAACCAAACCGAACCTCGGGGTGCCCTTCGCTCGCTCTTGCATCCTATGTTGCGCTTTTTTAACCAAGGGAAACAGTGGTTTCTATGAACAAAGTTTACGGCAAGAAGTGCTATCTATGAACAGAGATCTCTGTCAACAGTCCTTCCTATGAACCGTGATATCTACGGACAATGTTGTCTATCAACAAAGTTTTCGGCGAAACGTGCTGTCTAGGAATAGAGATTTCTATTAGCTGTGCTATCTGTATGTAGTCGTATCGTACAAGCGTGTTTCTATCTTAGGTTCCACACCGTGGGTCAAATCCTATGCTACATTCGAAAAGAATGCCTTACCCGATGTTGCCTAGTAGTTTCAGTCAATAAAACGAAGCAAAACCCACAGAATTGGAGACAGAACCTAAGACCCCATTTCGAGCCAGATGTATGATTTTGATTTCGAAGGATCTGAATTGAAGGATGGCAAAGTCAAAGTCAAGATTTCTGGTATAAAAAAAAGTTAGCAGATTACTGTTGGTCTAATTTAAGAGATACTGATACAAATCTGAATTAAAACAGAGTAAAATTTGCAATATGTAATACTTTCACTAAATGGTAATCTTAAAATTAACAAAAAAAAAGTAAAAATTTTGAAAACTAGACGATCTAAATTTTTTCCACTTCAGAATCTCATTAAGCATTTTATCTTCTATGCAAACACATGGTTTTCATCTCATGAACAAAAACGCTGTAAACTAGTGTTATTGGCGTTGGCGACAGACACATAAATTCATAAAATTTAACGTGGGAGATAAAAAATTAAATTTAAAATTTAAAAAACCCCCGACAAAAATAAAATTAAGGAATCCCTACAAAAAGCACGAAATAAAAAAATCACACACACACACACACGTCAAACTTAGAACACCCCGTCGTTTTTGCGTCGGGGGTTAAAAATTAGATGGGAAGCATTGTATAGTGTTTCTTAAGTTCGTGGTTCTCTTTGTGCTCTTTTTGAAGGTTTCACTTCTACCACGTGTGAATTGCACACATGTTTTTTTTCATACACTTTCAAATTTCCACGCGAACGAAGTCGCGGGCAACAGCTAGTAAATAAATAAATATCGTTGGCTTTTGTCGTGGACACCAGGTAGTTGATATAATAAATATATACTTTTTTTGTAAATACATAGGTACTTCTTATGTACAAACATCCATGACTCAGAAACAAAATAATGTCCATGCTCATCACACAAACATTTGCCCCTACCGAGATTCGAACCCGGACCCTAAGATCGTAAGGCGGCCTCACTACCGCTGCGCCATTCGGATCGTCAGTTTATGTAAAAATATGTAAAGGTGAATGTTTCCATTAAAATATTAAAGACTAGCTTCTGCCCGCGACTTCGTACGCGGATCCTGTTGCTTATGCCAGCGACAACGGGGTCGTCAAAATCGGAGATCTGAAACGTCTGATGTCGAATTCTAAGAGCCCAGGGACTGAAAAACAACGGGATGCGCGAGACGATTCGAGACGTCATTTTCAGGCAATAATGAACCAATAAGGTGGTAAACTTGGCCTTGCACTTTGAATGTTGGCATAAATGGGCCTTCTGAAATCTGTTCTGCACCAAAAGATGTCATTTGAAAGGCATTATTGTACGAACGTATGTTATCCAAGAAATGTTTTGACTGTGGATGGTCACCGATTAGCAGTGATCTTAATATTTCTGGAAGATTTTGTAATATTTTAATATGTACTTTCCCACCTGAGCAACACATACCGTTTGTTTCTTTTTGCCATTTAACAGCTTCACAAAAAGTACAATTTTGAACCATACCTCCGATGGCGGAATATGTGGCGTAGTCAATCATAGGAGTATACGTAAATGCACTCCGTTCCTTATCAACCCAAGATAGGTCGCCATGCCCTACGGCTATATCTTGAGACACATCCGATTCTTCAGATGATATCGACATTCTGTTCAGAGAATGTCGAAGTCGTTCAGAATTCAAACGTTCGTTGCGCTCTTCTTAATCTGTCTCTTCATGCCGTACTCCAGCAATTCTTTCTTTCTCACTTTCTAACTGATTATGAGTATTTTGTTGTGTGCGTGTTCGGGACAATGTATGATAATCTCAAGTTCATCACTTGTTTCAAAAGACCTGTTAGTAGATGTGCGAATACGCTGAGAACTCAAGCGTGATTCTGTATCGGTAAACGTTTCCGATTCGCGAGACAATGCATGTCGCTCACGATCAGCGGACAGTCGCGCATCACGTTCCGCACTTGTCTCTAGAGACCTAGAAGCAGATGCGTAGATATGCTGAGAACTCAAGCGCAATTCTCTATCCGTGAACGTCTCCGACTCGCGAGACAATGCATGACGTTCACGATCAGCGGTCAGTCGCGCATCATATTCTTCACTGGTCTCTAGAGACCTGGATGTAGATGCGTAAATACGCTGAGAATGCAGGCGCGCTTCGCGATCCGAAGAGGTTTCCACGGAGCGAGTTGCAGCCTGATGTTCTCGAACAGCATCAAGTCTCTCCTGACGCTCTTCGGTAGATTCTTGGGATCTTATGATCCGCAATCTTTTAGCTCCTTTGGAACATTGGAAAAGATTTGACCTTTTTCTAGGCATGGTTATAGTTTTATTGTGAAGAAGATACCTGATCAATTAAAATCTAAGTGACTGCTCCCCTACCAAGGGTGTCCAGACACGGGGTCGTCTGGTGCCCATGTGCTGGTTTGGTCCCTGGGGTCGTCACGGCGTGCTATGTGTTCTGGTGCGCCGGTGATGGGGAGTACTCCCCAGAGGAGGGTCCGGTGACGGACAGCCGCGGCGGTTTCACGGATGAGTGCTAACGCGTGCCCATATTCCCGCTGTAAGCGGCAGAGGAGGACACCGTGGAGTTTTAGTGGGTTAGAGTCCCACATAACTGTACTATCTCCCCGTGGTAGTGCAGAACGCATGAGCATTAATTCACGTTAAAAAAAAATGGGAGTTTTGGCCAGTAGAGTCAAATTTTCAATGATATACCATCGTCATCGAAAATCAGTCCTAAACTGTTACCGCCTTCACCGCGTGGAGGTGAAATTAGTGATAGTTTTGATTTCCACATCAGATGTTTCTGATCTTCGATTTTTAGGGTTCCGTACCCAAAGGGTAAAAACGGAACCCTATTACTAAGACTTCGCTGTCCGTCCGTCCTTCCGTCCGTCTGTCTGTCACCAGGCTGTATCTCAAGAACCGCGGTAGCTAGACAGTTGAAATTTTCACAGATGATGTATTTCTGTTGCCGCTATAACAAAAAATACTAAAAACAAAATAAAATAAATATTTAAGGGGGCTCCCATACAAAAAAACGTGTTTTTTTGGCGTTTTTGCCGTCTGTCTGTCGCCAGGCTGTATCTCAAGAACCGCGGTAGCTAGACAGTTGAAATTTTCACAGATGGTGTATTTCTGTTGCCGCTATAACAACAATTACTAAAAACAAAATAAAATAAATATTTAAGGGGGGCTCCCGTACAAAAAAACGTGTTTTTTCCGGCGTTTTTGCTCCCATACAAAAAAACGTGTTTTTTTCGGCGTTTTTGCCGTCTGTCTGTCGCCAGGCTGTATCTCAAGAACCGCGGTAGCTAGACAGTTGAAATTTTCACAGATGGTGTATTTCTGTTGCCGCTATAACAACAAATACTAAAAACAAAATAAAATAAATATTTAAGGGGGGCTGCCGTACAAAAAAACGTGTTTTTTTCGGCGTTTTTGCCGTCGTTCTGTCGCCAGGCTGTATCTCAAGAACCGCGGTAGCTAGACAGTTGAAATTTTCACAGATGGTGTATTTCTGTTGCCGCTATAACAACAAATACTAAAAACAAAATAAAATAAATATTTAAGGGGGGCTCCCGTACAAAAAAACGTGTTTTTTTCGGCGTTTTTGCCGTCTGTCGCCAGGCTGTATCTCAAGAACCGCGGTAGCTAGACAGTTGAAATTTTCACAGATGATGTATTTCTGTTGCCGCTATAACAACAGATACTAAATACAAAATAAAATAAATATTTAAGGGGGGCTCCCATACAACAAACGTGTTTTTTTCGGCGTTTTTGCCGTCTGTCTGTCACCAGGCTGTATCTCAAGAACCGCGGTAGCTAGACAGTTGAAATTTTCACAGATGATGTATTTCTGTTGCCGCTATAACAACAAATACTAAAAACAAAACAAAATAAATATTTAAGGGGGGCTCCCATACAACAAACGTGTTTTTTTCGGCGTTTTTGCATTGTGGTACGGAACCCTTCGTGTTGGCCAGTTTTTTTATAAGTCAACAGGAAATGCCCATCAGATCGAACAACTTTTCCTAAGACGTCATTCCTATATATGTTATGGTGTAGCTGGGCTCTTGGAGTTCCACATAAGGTGTTCCAGATCTTCAAATTTATTCTCTCGGCAGAAAATGCTCATCACGTGGAACCATTTTTGCTATGGTACCATTTTTGTATCTCTTATAGTTTAGCTGGTCTGTTGCGGTTCTGCATCAGGTGTTCAAGTTTCCAAGATAAATTATAGATATATATGTTGCCCAGACATAATACCTATACAACAAAACAAAAATCATTCAAATCCTTTCAGTAGTTCCGAAGATTAGCGTGTACAAACAAACAGACAAACAGACAAACAGACAGAATTTTTTTTTCGGATTCGTACCCTATTACTGTTTCTAAACCCCCCCCCCATTTTTTTTTTTTTATATTTTCAATGTACAGACACAGTTTTTCTACTGTTTTATTATATGTATAGATTTAAAACTCTAGTCATACTGACTTCGCTAGTCTGTGTAGACAACCACAAGTTTTCTTCACTTCAGATGCCCTTTTTTCTTAATTTTGTTTTTTTTTATTTGCCATTTTAATTACTTCTAATACAACACGTTTTTACGCAGGTAAGTAGGCACTATTACGCGCGCGAAGACGATAATGTGGTTGCGAGAAAAATTGCATAGGTCCTCCCTCGATGACGTCCGGCAGGACACTGGTGGACACTGGCGCGGTGCGCGCGAGTCGTTTTTCACGCATTTATTTTATATGGAAAAAAATAAGTGCCATATTATAAATCTATCCAATAATATCCCTGTTAAACCTGATTAGTAAATGAAATGTAAAATTTTCATAAAAATTGCGTTCCCCCAAGTCTCATACAACTCAAAATCCTTTCAAAATCGACTTTACTTCTGATTTTTTTTTTGTCGAGCAAAATGTTAAATATTGTGTTTTTAACCAAAAAAGTCACTAGATTAAACATGTATCTGTACTATATATTTTTTTGCGAATTTAAATATGGTGATTTCTCTGAAAACAACTCGATCTAGAAACGTAAATTTCGGAAAAGGGGCCCTTTCCGAGACCCGGAGGGGTCTTGGTATGTGAAGATAGTCACCCATCCACGTACCAACCGCGGCAAGCGTACCTTAAAGTGATTGATTGTCCCGTGCGGCTGTTATTACTTGGCCACAAGTCCCTCGAATCTTTCTAAACTACTACCAGTGCCGGATTAGCCCATAAGCAAATTAAGCAATTGCTTAGGGCATCACGTCTCGGGGGGCACCATAAGGCAGAAACAGCACCGAAACAGTATTTGCTAGCACATGAAAGACAAGGCAGTTTATCAGCAAGATATTACAAGACCCAAAAGTCACTCTAGAGATATGCGCCAATATTTACAAATCGCTCGTCGTTGTTTTGAAAAAATACGAGGCGACTAGTGGATAGGAGGGCCTTCAGGCGTGGATTGCTTAGGGCATCAAGTAGGCACTGACTACTACCTACGTAATAAAAGTTCGGTATTTATCTCTCCTTTAAATCATATCGCTAAAATGCCATCTGGTTCGGATAACCATTTATTTGCACGTAGTGATCACCTTGCCTCGTCGCCTCGTCGTACATCTTGGAAAACTATGTAAACAGCGACGCCTATTAAAGCGTTTATTTTAACAGTTCAATCTAGTTTCGGTTCTAGGTAGTCTAATTAGGTTCCGTTTATGTTCAAGTTAGTTATTTCCAATGACAAGAAGACCCATCTCTAAAAATATTTTGCAGTGCCCATGAACTGTCAAAATGAAGACTGTTTGTGTTTCCATCGTGTCTTCCATCGAACCACCCAGTATCTAACCCACATTTTTTTCTATATTTCCAGAGAGAAACTCCTTCATTCGAACGCGTATTTCAACGAGAACAGCACTATGACGTACACAGCGAAGAGGTTCCCTATCTTTCTGCCTGAACACAACACTATAGACTTGAACGCTACTATTATTGTGCCTAATATTGCGATTTTGGTAAGTGAACAATAATATCATAATTCTCCTGCCTTTGTCGCAATTTATTTGGGGTGGGTGCAACATGTCTCTTTCTTCCATACTTCTCTATTAGTCGTCATCTCGGTAGTCACCCCCTTTCTGACCATATCATCAGTGACGCAATCTATCCATCGTTTCTTTGGTCTTCCCCTGCTCATAAAGCCATCGACAATCATACTGAAAACTCTCCTCACGACATTTTCCTCTACATTTTTTTTCTCTGTAACACATCCCCAGGACAACTGATTTCCACACAACTTTTTAGTTACCAGAGCGCCACTTTTGTTATATTTTCAAAGTCAAATGGGTCCCGCCTGCTTCCAACTTTTTTATTTAATTTAAAATGGGCTTGGTTTCTAGCTTTTCAGTTGTTTTAACTTAAGTTTTTTACCGCAGCAGTCGGGTTTTTTATTTTTTTTTATAACTTTTTTTTATATAATATGCGGCAATAAAAATACATACAATACTCTGTGTGTGTGTTACTGTTAGCCTGCATCATCCCACTGCTGGGCAAAGGCCTCTCCCCATGATTGTCAGCTCTTTCGATCCAGGGCTAAAGTGGACCACTGGTCATTAGTTTTGTCCAGCTCGTCCCGCCATCTTTTACTGGATCTGCTGCGACGCCTTCTAGCTGTGTCAGGGCTCCACGTGGTGGTTATTTTGGCCCACAGTTCAGGGCATACTGCAGACCTGGCCAGCCCAGTCCCACTTCAGCTTAGCGACTTTTTGAGCAACGCCAGTGATCTGTGTTTTGGAGCACAGTGTGGTGTTGCGAATATGCCGGTCGATTCTCTGTAAAAACTCACCGTGAAAACTTAGGTGAAGTGAGTTTGTTTTTGCTAGGAATTGACAGCTCACTCCACGCTCACTTCACCTAAGTTTTCACGGTGAGATTTTTACAGAATAGCACCGATGGTCTGACATTTTGTACGGAACCCTAAAACCAATAAAAAATAAATATAATTATTCGCAAAATGTTATTAACAATAAAACAACAGTACTTAACTTATGCTAATAATGTCAAGGATTCAAAAACAATTTAAATAATAATAGATTTATTTAAAAACAAAGGTTTTACGGCGACTCCTCCTCTAATGCTCAAAATTAAAATGGCGCTTACGTTTCCGCGTTATAAAATTGTTTATTACTGCTTTTAGGTAGGTAAGATGATCTAAGTATTAACTGTATGTATACAAAAAATGCACGTAATATACCTCCAACTCAATGCAAACTTTTTACACCACTCGAGAAGTGTTTAGGAAGTTTTTTTTTTTGGGGAATTTTGACATTAAAATATCCATCTGATTAAATTTAATGAGTTTTGATTTAGGTTGGCCGCCATTTTGAAAAAAAAAAAACAAAATGGTGGACAGGTAGGTATACCACTGATCTTCAAAACCCTTTTCGTGTCCGCTTCGCTTGCTCTCTCACTCTCCCATCCTACTCTCGTGCAGAAGAAGAAGACAGGCTTAGTCTACAACTGTTCTTCCTTTTAAGATACAATAAATTTTGGTTTCCAGGGCATTTTCTCCTACCTTCACGACGCGAACTACTGGGTGAAGACAGTCATGAGATCTTTAGTCAGCATGTACAGTCCAGAGCCATTCGTCAAGAGAACTGTATACGAGTACTTGTGGAACTTCACCGATCCTGTGCTGGACGTGTCCAAGAGTGTGGCACCTGGATTAGTCCCTGTTAATAATGCTGGGATGTTGGCTAGGGTGAGTCCAGAGTTCTCAAGTTTTCGACCAGCCCTCTAATTGCGTAAAACATTTTCCATCACAATCCAAAGGATTTTGAAGGAAAATGTTAATCCATTGCTTCAGATGTTTGAAAAAATCGTCTGCTCAACAACGTAGTGTGCAATGAACGTTGTTGAACTGTCACAGTGAAAGGCATTGCTACCGTAAGTGTGCTACGCAATTACCCTTCAACTAAATTCGCAGTGTGATCCTAGCTGTGGCTGGCGATGTTTGGAAGAAGCCAAAATCTTTCGGCCAAAAAAGGACGATGATGTAGCTGCCATTTTCTACATTATACTGCTATTGGTGTGACTGCCCTGTTAAACGGCAATAGAATATGTACTTATGCCATTCCACAGGGCAGACATTTACCAACATACACCTGAAGCAGTTGAATATAAATAATAAACCATTTATTTTCAGGTAACAAAGACCCATAGATACATATCTTAACCTAAGTATACATAATAATATAGTACAGTCAACAAAGGAGTTAGGTATACAGGAGCGTCGGATATAGTTGAAGTTTACTAAGAAACCGATGGATGTTCTGGACTGAAATTTAATTTAATAAATGAGCTGTTTGTTTTCTATTAATAAACTAAATTTTTATTCGAGAATATCCATCGGTTTCTTAGTAAATTTCAACAATATCCGACGCTCCTGTATACTTAACTCCTTTGTTGACTGTACCAATTTTGTTAGTAAATAAAACTTAATAACTATGTTAGTAGCACTTAGTTGCACTAAGTCTTTGTGCGTTCTGGTGGTACTTGTCCGCGAAAGCGGCGGAATACCACATCATGCCGCCAAAAGCTTTCTTCCATCACCAGGTGCAGGTAGCATGTTGGTATGCGCACCATGAACGCCTTGAAGTTGACGTTGCGGTGTATATGCATCCAGCACCAAGTTATTAGTTTTGTTAATTTAATTCAAAAATGAATTGCGTTAGCTACGTTGTCAAACAGACAAACAATATGAAGCAATAGATTTTGAATTTCCTTCGAAACCATTTGGATTGTGTTTTAAAGTCTTGGGGTGTTACCGGGTCCGACGTTTCGACGCATTTTTCGTTTCGATTTTACAGAACGGTCTCAAATATTCCAAGGGTAAAACAATATTCTCAAGACGTGACATATCAAAGGCAATTATTTTAACAAAGCGTTATTAATTTTCCAGATCTACGCCGACTTCACAGACGAGATGACAGTGAAGATAGGTCCTCAATGGGGCCACAAGGAGTTCTTCCAGATCGATCGGTTTAGAGGTGAACCACAGCTGCCTGGATATGATCCTGAAGTAATTATAATACATACTTAATATTATAATTGCGAAAGTAACTCTGTTACCTTTTCACGCCTTTACAGCTGAACGGATGTAGATGATTGGCACAGAAGTAGACCATGACCTTCTGTTGAACTTATGGTCCTGGATTCAATTCTCAGGTCTGGCAAAGTCAGGCGTTGCACGGGGAGGTTTTGGAATTGGTCTTTTAAACCGGGACCACCCCCATGTGCTGATGGTGATCACCGGGGTGGTTTTCCCCGGAGGTTGGGTGCCTTTTGAAGGTTCCCCCGACAGCAAAAAAAAAGGTCTGGCAAAGTGTCATTGAGTATTCATCAGGAATTTCTCAGTAGCAGCCAGGAGTCTGGATTTGTGTTAGATTGAAGGCAATAGGCTCGCCCCCTATTACATGGGACTTAGATAAAAACGGCGAAATGTGCTGATAAGGTACACCTTTATACTTCTGGGATTACAGGCGTGATGGTGTATGTATATTGTATGCTTTTTTGTAATATGCGTCTTGTTTGTGCAGAATAAATAATTTGTTCTTTCTATAACTTTCTGTTAAACCCTAAATTGTCCATTTTCCAGGTATGTCCAGACCGTATCTTCGGCTCCACTGAAGGAGTGATGTACGCTCAGCGGCTGACCAAGCAAGATGTTCTAAAGTACTGGCGGAAGACTGTCTGCAAACTGATGCCACTTTATTTTGATGGTAAGCTCATCAATCTTCCATTTTATATCTTTTTCGCAGAGCAAACCTGGAGAATCAGAAGTCCGAGGGGCAATTCTCGTAATTTTAAGAACGTTCACACGTTCGTTCACAAGGCGTGATGTTTTATTATGTGATTATCCAGTAGTGGAAACTAGCATTGCCCTCTGTTAAAAACCAGGATCCGACTGTGATCCTTTGTATGCCAAACATTAACAGGATGACTTTTCTCCTTTCCAGGCGAGCTGACAATGCACAACGTCCCTCTTTACCGCTACAACTTATCAGAGAGTGCCTTCGACCGCGTCAGCAATGGCACTGACTGTTACGACACCGACCCGAGTCTACCACAAGGACTCAGCGACGCATCAAAGTGTTACTTTAGTGAGAATACTATATAGACATAACTAAGGCTTTCTATCAGATGCCCGTGTGCGCCTGAATATCTCTTTTGAAGAAATTTCGAGGGAACTCATGATACCAGTTCGCTTCCTTGTCAATGTCACACATAATTATTATGTGCACCGTGAAACCTCTTTTTTTTTTTTGCGGATGGGAAATCATCAAATGACCCCTCCCGCTCTGGGTGGAGCACTCTTTTCATACTTTTGGTTTATATTGATGACTTTTTGGTGTATGTATGTATAAAGCCAATGGTTTTTTACAAACAAATTAAATATATTTCGAGATGCCCCTAATATAATTAAAACGGTACAATACCAAAATTACATTAATTAATGCGGACACAATAATTATGTTGTTTAAAAATTAATTTAAAACTAACATGAAACAGTCAGGGTTGGCAGTCAGAAGG
The DNA here is from genome assembly GCA_963082905.1 of Oligia fasciuncula. Classification (NCBI taxonomy): domain Eukaryota; kingdom Metazoa; phylum Arthropoda; class Insecta; order Lepidoptera; family Noctuidae; genus Oligia; species Oligia fasciuncula. The sequence continues at coordinate 4,296,269 of OY720414.1, read as the reverse complement.
GCACTAAGCACCTTTAGAATTCGATCGACTGGGGATTCGGCTCTGGCTACAATTTTGGATGGCAGTAGAGCAAACAGATTGTGCCGGCCGCTCTGACGGTGGCCGATGTATTTGCCGGGCACAAATAGTCGGCAAAAAAGGCCATGAAGTTCTGGGAAGTCGATATCGAGACGTCCCCGTAGTTAAAAATAGTTGGCAGGGTACATGTAGGGAAAGATATAGGTACAGGTATAACCTTTGGGAGAGGCATCTTATTGCTTGATTTTAGAAGCTTATTTTTAATCTATTGTTTCAGACTTCCCAATGGTGGTATCTTATCCGCATTTCTACACGGGCGGTGTACCCAAAGACTACTTTGTAACCGGCCTCAAACCAGACAGGTTCAAGCATAACTCTTTCGTCATTTTGGAGCCAGTAAGTAGTACTTATTCAAATATTTTATTATTATCGGAGTTGATAAGAAATGCCCCGACTAAATGGTCGCATGCGACTGCTGAAGTGCTGAGCCTAGGTTCGAACCCCGGATCGGGTGAACTGCTATTGAGTTCGTCTATCTAAATTATATTAAATTCTCATTCTGCAGAATTTATGCCTGCCTAGTTAATTCCAAATAAATAAAAGACGGCAGAACAGCAGAGGTCCTTTGGTTAGCTAAGCAGCATACATGACTTAAAGATTCTGGCTGTTCTTCTAAGCCTAAAGAGGACCTCGTTTGCGGGGTAATTGCGTAACACACTATCAGTAGGAATGGCTTTCATTGACAGTTCAACAACATTCATTGCGTTATTTTCATTGTTGAGCAGACAAACTTTTCGAACATAATTATGTAGCAATGGATTAGAAAAATATCCTTCAAAATTGATAGTTTGTTGCGCAATTAGGGTGCTGAACATAGGCTTTCCTATTGCATCGTTTTTGTCATATTATCCTTGCTTTTTCCCAACCACAGTTGAATTGGCTTCCCGTCTAAATGCAGCTGAATACCAGTATTTCACATGGAGCGACTGCCTATCTGACAACTAGGTATAGTCGGGGTGGGTCAGTTCTCAATTAAAAGGGTCTTGTTATCGGCATAAACTTTAATAAAACACCGAAAATACTGTACAATAACATCACACAAGTTAAAACGTTCGCCATTCTCTCACAATTCTACCAACCTTAAAACTACAAAATCTACTAAGCCAATCAGCGGCAGAGTAGCGGCGCGACGACAAATCTGTGATTGGTCGGCGCGAGGCGCGGGAGCAAACATGCTAGCGCGTTGGCGAATATCGGTCGGGCGCTTTACCTCTATTGGCCCTCTTACGTCCAGGGAAATGGGAGCGTTCGGAAACGTCTTCCGCTATACAACCCAATTACTGGGTAATACGATACCCCTTCGTAAGACTGGTTGTCAGACTTTCGGGCTTCTGACTACCCGTAACGACTGGTTCATATATCGCACACCTAGATCTAAAGAGAGCTAACTCTAAAATCTCAATTTTTGAGGTATGCATACATCGAATTCCGTAACTCACTACCTAGCGACCAACAAAACAGATTCAAAAATAGTTCTATTACTCAACTTAAAAAGTATTGATCAAAACAGCAAACCTGCAGTGCACAGGGACATAGTAATCAGTTTTTCAACTTTTCTGAAAAAAGTGTTTTTTTGAGTTAATCGCTGTTTAGATCTAGGTGTGCGATATGTAGTTCGCGTCAAACTTTATGGAAGCTTTGAAGTGCGCTACTACTGCGCAGTACCTCACCCCCCACCCCCGCTGACCCATGAATTTGTTACTGCGCAGCGACTCGCCTCATGTTCCGAGCCACCATAAAGTTTGAATCGGTCTGTACCTACCTAACCGTTAGAAGTGACATTGGTCATAAGGACGTTATCTGTACTCCTAATAATATTTGTTTCCTATTTCAGTACACGGGTACGCCATTTGAAGCCGTGGCCAGAATGCAGAGCAATCTTAGGATCCACGACCTTACAGGATTCGATGAGAAGTTTACAAAGCTGTCAAATCAAGTGTTACCTCTGTTCTGGGCTGAATATGTGAGTATTAGCCCTCGATTCTAGGATTGGGTTGTAACAGGTAAAATCGCATATCTGTTCTACCTGTTACTGTTCCACGTAATTAACAGTTCCAAAAACCTGTTACAAAATAACAGGCTGTGATTTCATACTACATGGGAACAAAGTATAGTGTGTTCTCTGTTACCACAGCTGATACACGTATGTAGGTACTTTTCTTTCTAACTAAGGTGTTACACATAAGCGAGAAAAGGAAAGAGCTTGTGACGGACGATGTGACGGTGTCACAGTGTACCAGTAACATTTTTTATCTTATTCTAGCTAAGGTAACTGTCATAAGCATGAATAGAGAAAAGTTATATTTAGCTGTTACGATATTATATACGCCTCACTCCTACTCGATTCCACGGGCGATTTTCGTTCACTGGATTTTCAGCGCGCAGTGCGTTGAAAATAGCGCGGAGAGTTGAAACTTCACGACTAATGTAGGTACAGTCCAAATACAAAAGATTGGTAGGGAGGGTCAGTCTTCCAACGTAATACACGATCAATTACAATCTGAATCATTTGAAGGATATTGCTAATCCATTGCTTCCTATGTATGTATGTGTTGTGTTGGGTTCGATTCCCGGGTCGAGCAAAGTGTTTTGGGTTTTTCCATTAAGAATGTCTCAATAACAGCTCGGAATTTGGAAGTTGGCACTTGGCAGTGTGAAGCCCCCGTGCCTCGGATAGTACGTCTGATGATCTCTCCCCGGTCATGTCGGATTGCCATCCCATCAGACTAAAGGAACAGAGAGTGCTCCTGTGTTTACGCACACACTTGTGCACTATAATCTCCTGCTGCGTACCTGACTAATCTCCGTTATTCAGATTGGCCACCGTAACCGAAATTGGTCAGGAGGATATTATTATGTGAAATAAAATATTTTGATTTTGACCTCAATTTTTTTTTTTCACAGCATCAAGAAGGCCTGCCGTCACACATAAGAACGGCTATATTCTTCACCAGAGTGATCGTGCCACCTCTATCAGTAATCATTTCAACAACCATGATCGTTCTGGGCATCTACTTACTCACCAAACTTATTTACAGAAACAATTTCAAAAACGATAGTCTAAAATCTATACTAATATTTAAAACAAAAAATGCAACTAAAAATAAAATATTGTCCTTTGAAAAAGAGACGTTTTTAAAGGCTAGTTAATTGTTTTTTTTTATAATCGATCGAATGTGTATGTCTTTGAGTCGATATTTTTTTATAAATGGGTTTTTATTGTGTAAAAGTGGCTTGTCTCAGTTTTATTTAAAAAAGTGTTTTATGTAGAGAGAAAAATCAGATTTCAAGCTGAAACAAAGATTAGTTAATAACAATTTATTTATAGAGATTGTAATGTCTGACCATTGCAAAAGTAGTCGTTATGTAAAATACTTTCTGAGTTAGCCCTTTTATGCTGTATGCCTCAAACACAGCGTCAACAGTAACCAAATTCAAGGGATGGGGGGCCCTCCCTCAATGTAAAGAAGCTCAACCAACGTTATAGTTTTTTTTATTAGCACTTCTCCCGCGACTTCTTCCGCGTACATTTCATATTTTCCCCTACAAAATTTAACACCTGACAGCTTCTGTCCTTGTGTTAGGATCCTCCTGAGCTCATGGCCCTCTCGGGCTGGGGGCCCCTCTGGCTGCGGGCCCGTGGCATTTTGCCCCAATGCCACCCTATAGTTACGCCACTGATTCGCAACCATTCGATACGCTTCCGTACTGAATCGAAGATCAATCAATGATAAAGAAAAAGTCCTTTAAACGCTGTTCACAAATCCGAAACCCAAAAATTTTGACAGAACAAAATAAACGACCGCTATTCTTCCGGCTTCAAATACAACCCACGACATTCCAAAAACAAACGACAAACAAGACAAGACACGTTTGATAAAAATATGCGGCTATTTTGCTGTCGAGGACTAAGCAAAATAATCAGGGTAGGTAAAAAAAGTTATCATTTTCGATTCGGAAGCCTGTCGAATGAACATACATGATAATTATTTGCCATAAGCTTCCTGCAAAAATACACCTATAAACTAGGCACACTGTTTTTTTTTCGACTCGAGACGTTCTAATCGATTTGTAAATAAAAGGGGAAAAGGTTTACAATGTAAATAAAGACTGAATATCATAATTTCATGACATGGCCAAAGTTTAAGAGAAATTTTAAATAAATTGAGAAACTCTTAATTTTTCTTCTTATCTACCTCAACGTGATAAATATTTTTTTTTTGTTTACGAAAAATACTTCAAAATTAACTAATACTGTCATCATACCTATTTTTGTTTTGTTCTCAACGTTCAATTATGTTTTAGTTTAACACATTTTTTTCATATTACTTAATTATTGAATTTTAATGTTATAAAATCATAATTTATATAGCCCAAGCTATATAGTTTTCTTTTATAAAACTTTTTCAATTGTATAAATTAAAAGGTGTAAGTAAGTTAATTATATATTTGTAAAAAATGCATTCGGGGGTAGTTTGTAGCTGTGATTGTTCCTAATTTAAACTAGTTGCATCAACTTTGCTCACTGGTAGCTTTAAGGTAATTTTAAATAAAGAAAACATTTATTAAATGAGTTTGTTTTATTTTCCCTTGTAACAAGAAGAATTAGAGCCAGCAATTTCATCAAAAAATAATTTAATCTCCAATAAATTATCTATGCAATTGCAGAAAGAAGGCAAAAAAAAAATTTGTTAGTAAAGCCTTTCGCATTAAGGCTCCTACAAACAGGCGCGCGCGACACGCGACGCAAATCGCGCGCGACACAAAGGCACCGCTCGTTGCTCGACTTGCGGTGTCTTGATGGTGGTGTTGTCGGTGTCGGTGTCGGTGCCTTTGTGTCGCGCGCGATTCGCGTCGCGTGTCGCGCCTGTTTGTAGGAGCCTTTAAGAGTCTTGCAATATTGTTAAACAAATACCACATATGTACCGAACTAGTCACGAAAAGACTCACACGGTATGTGTTTTGCCGCACATTCGTATCAAAATATGAAAACACAGACGCATGTGCGCGTTTCTAATGCTACGGCTATATTGTCGCGATAAAGCGAACTACAATAACTACTGTTTACAGCAAGACTAGGTAAACGTAGGTACGAAAGAGAGCGCGCGAAGTGTAGTTCCCTTCATCGCGACAATGTAGCCACAGCATAAAATACAAGGCGTGTTTGTGTTTTCCATCAGTCACAATCACAGCTCCTATAAAATTGGCAGTTACGAATAGGTACGGGAGTCCACAGTTCAAGACTTAGTGGAGAGTAACCATCGAAATACATACTTAATTAGATAATTTAAAAAATCTGGCACATTACTTTTTTAAAGTTTAAATTATGGAGCGTGCGCGTCGTCTCGGCCTCTCTTACCTGTCATGTCTTGTTCGGCAGCATTTGTTTAACGATAGCCGACATAATATATTCGATTTTGCCGCCCGGCTAGCGGCTGTGCCGACCCAACAAACAAAAGTGTCTAAAGTCGCGTCCTCACTGTGGGCCGCGCGGCCTGAAAACCTCGTGGTCGTGAGGCTTTTGCTATTGTTTGAAACGCGTCCCCATTATAAGAATTCCCAAGTCTCGGCCGCGCGGCCCTAGTGTCAGGTTGTATCTTGATCAAAATATGATTCGCGACTATAATACCGCATTTACACAATCGTGTTCGCTATTCGCCTCGCCACTCGACGAACGATTCGACGAACCATTCGTATACGAGGGCTGTCGCGAACTACTGTTCACACATTCGCGGGGTGAAGTATTTTGACAACGCGAGCCACAACGCGAGAGCTCGAATCGCGAGGCGAGCCACGAGGCGAATAGTGAGCGCACCGTTTACATATGCGTGTTCGTTATTCGCCTCGCGATTCGCACGAATGTGTAAATGCGGCATAATGTCCGGTTTACACGGGCTTTGTAGCTAAGTGCTTAGTACCTACTTGTCGTGGTGGGGGTATCGACTTGTCGCTTAGTAAATAGGATCGTTTTCTATTCACTTGCACTATTCACAAATACCTACTAATACTAAGCACTAATCAGCGTGTTTACACATGAGGACTTAGTATTAGTGACAAGTACTAAGCGCTTAGCTACGAAGCCCGTGTAAGGGTCAGTTCACACCGAGACGCGACGCGACGCGCAGTTTTCAAGATAGAAATACAATTACAGACCTTATCTACTACAATAAAAGGTACACAATTCAGTGTCTACCTACTACGTCGAGTTACGCGCCGCGCTGGCGTAGCTCACTGAATCGTGTAGGTACCTTTTATTGTAGTAGATAAGGTCTGTTTATTGTATTTCTATCTTGAAAACTGCGCGTCGCTGCATTCCGAATTAGCTATAATCGCTGACAGCACTCACATCATCTCACATGCGTTCCGATTTAGATAATTATTATGATTATGACAAGTGAAGGCTGTCAACAATTCGGAACGCTCGTGTCTCTGTTCACTGTTATTTGTAAATGTCTGTGTTGTTGATGTGCCATAATAAATAAATAAAACGTTAGTACAGTATTTCTTTGTTTAGACACCACATATTTTCATCTTCTTCTTTGGTTAGGTTAGGTGGCGACTGTCAGCCAGAAGCACAATTTCGAAAATGCTACGTTAGTTTAAAGATAAGATGCAAGTGATGTAACTCAAAACAAAACACACACTGACATACACACACACACTGTCATTTCTGACAGCGCTCATGGTGATATTATTATAAGGCATGGTCGGCAGGAACCCGTTGGATGCGAGAAGCACAGAACCGGTCGAAGTGGAAGTGCTTGGGGGAGGCCTATGTCCAACAGTGGACGTCTTTTGGCTGAAATGATGATGGTCGGCGTTATCACAAGATGGCGTATGTCATGCATGACGTCATCTATGACGATTCACGGGACATCGTTATCGCGCTTACGCTAATTCGGCATCCTCAAATCGATTACATCCCAACTCGGAGCGCACCCTAAATTTATGACAGTAGCTGTCAGTGTCAACGTTAAAGAAAATATCAAAATACCTAACACCCTGCCGGCGCGGCGCTGGAAATATTCGCGGGTGTAAGCAAAATTTATTTTCTTTCGTTGTTCATCCTAAGTTTTTTTAGCATTAGTTTGTATAATAGCATGTGATTCATTAACTTTCGATCAATCTAAATACATACTATGCCACACTTACTGTCTCAAATTGTATTTAAGTTATATAAATTGCGTTAATAATGACCGACAATAAAAAAAATATTGAATTAACTAACGGTTGGATATTGTGTCCTTCTAAAAGCTTTCCTGGCAAATTTTATTATTTCAATGTGCTAAATGGAGAAGCCGCATGGAGTCTAAACCAATCTGACGTACGTATAATTGATAATTAAAACACAATGATACTAAAAGTGTAAACATTGCAAAGATACAAGTAAACTCGAAAAAAGCCCTGTGAACTTTTTTTGACATACTTTTGAAATTAAAGTGTTACAAGCTCTGTGATTGAAATTACAACTTCAAAACGGACACTGTCGAAATAAGTTGTTTCGCTATCTGCCGGCGGCGTATTCTTTGAAGAAAACATGAATGCAAACGCATTAAAATGCACATTATATAATGTTAATTTCCAACGACATCCAAAAGTTTATCCACTGATTTATGTAGTTCGTTTCGAAAATAGGTGTCATTGTATCAAATTACCAAAAAACACCAGCCGGCACACGTTCGTTGTTTTATTACTGTCGTCACGAATATTTATGTATGTATTTTGAAATACTGAGTTAATGAGTGAGTTATGAATAAGGCTGAGTTTTGTATTCCTAGCACAACTTTTTTTTAAGTAACTTTTTTCTTTTATGCATTTTGAAGTGATTTTTCATTTGATACACTATATCCCTGTAGTAACAGGACCAAAGACTACAATATAATGCTGAACAGGACCCTTTATGAAGCCGTCATCTATGCATCCTGTTTGTACATTAACCGGTTGAATGCCGGAATTACAGAAACAATTAAAAACCCATTGTGTCTCGCGTGTATATACGTTCCGGCATTCTAAGGGTTAAACTAAGTTACTTTGTGCAAAAATAATTGCTGGGAAACGACTTTTATTTTGATGCGAAAATTTGCTGTTTACCACAAACAAACTCAAACTCAAAGCATTTATTTCAATTAAACCAATCACAGGCACTTTTGAATTGTCAAGGGGTCGGTCAGTCAGAAAGATGAAGCTAGATTGCCCATTCCAAAGCGTAGGTACCTATGGAGAAGAACGGGCAAGAAACTCCATGGACACTCCAACATTATGCTTATGGGTGTGCATGGATTGGTACAGGGATGGTGGGAGTATTTAAAGTTAAGCTGTTATAACATTTTGTACTTAATTTCGTAAAAAACTTAAAAAAAAGTTGGAATTTTTACTTTCAACCAACTGTAACCAGAAGGATTCCCTGGGAACCTTGGTTACGTTGGTTAGTTCCATACCCGTATGGTCAGGTATAAAAAAATGGTTATTATAGCAGGAAGACCAAGTGACTCTCAGATTTGTTTTTTTTACACCCGTTATTCATATTTCTCTATGAGTCAGTCTGCAAGTTGCATAAAATGAAATCATAATGTAATAGGGTGAATTCAACATCAAATTATGCATTCTAGGGCATTTCCTATACATCTTTTTCCATGTTTTTCATAAAATACAATACAACGCAATGCAATGGCCACACACAGCCGTGTGTATTGCTCCAAAATGTCCATTGTGGCTTGAGCTCAAGTCACGGTGGACATTTTAAAACACCAATTTGCAACATCGTAGTACACTGGTATGTTGTGCTGTACTTACTTTTGAATGTGGGTTCACTTCATTGATATTTGACCCAGTAACTGGGTTGTAGAGGTGAGACAGGGAGTCGCTTGCATGTATATACTGATAATCAGCTGCTTCCTCTTACGCTGGAAGCCGACCCCAACATAGTTGGGAAAAGGCTAGGCAGATGACGAAAAGTGTTGATAGGAAATCAATACAATTTGGCAATGTGCAGCATTTAAAAAAGATTTTATTATTTTGTTTTCAGAATAAAGGCTTTTTAAAAGAAAGAAGCTTTGACCAAATTGCAGATAAATCTCATGGATATCCGGAACCTAATACTCTGCCTGACAATATTTTCACCGACACCAAGAACCTTCACTGTCCTCAATACATTCCACATAACCGCCAACTGCCAAAGTTTGGCCAAGCTTCCTTCCCCAATTATGTGACCTACGCTGAACCTGCAATCCCTAATAATCTTTGTAAGTCAGTAGCGTCGCTAATGCTTGGTCCTGAAACAGAAAAGCCAATGTTTGACCAAAAATTATCTGAATTTGAGCATCGTACTATCTCACAATATAGCAAGCAAACAAACATACCGATAAGTAAACGCTTTACAAATTACAAAAAACCATGTTTTAGCTCTTATAGGCACAATAAAATTGCGAAGCCAAAATCTGAAACATCAACTCCGAAGAATCTATTTTTAGAATGCGCTTCTGAATCACAGAATTTCTTTCCAAAACTACTGATTAAGAAATCAACTTTGAAATTAAATCCCAAGTCACTTACTGCAAAATGCGCTGATGCTCCTAAGAGTAATGAAAAAGCAATCATAAGTTTTAGCAGTAAAGTTGAAAGTACAAAATCTAGTGCAGAGATTCCTAAATTTGTTAAGAAAGAAGAAGATTTAGAGTTATCTAGGTTAGATAGTTCTGATTTGAGATTCCTATTACTGGCTAAAAGAAGATGTACAGATGCTGCAGATACAGCAGTAGAAAGTAAGTATGAGCCTAATGTCTTTGCATGAAAATATTGTAAACACTAGCTTCTGCCCGCGAGTTCGTCCGCGTGAAATTTCTTGTACCCCCACCCCGTCGCAACACTTCGTATTCGCTTAGCGTTCATTCTGACTTTTTTCTTTTTGCTCGGCTCCTAAGGGTCATAGCGTGATATTAAATAGCCTATAGCCTTCCTCAAGAATTGGGCTATCAAATGCAAAAAGATTTTTTTCAAATCTGACCGGTAGTTCCAGAGATTATCGCGTTCAAACAAACAAACTCTTCAGCTTTATTATTAGTACCTATAGATAAGATAACATCACACATGTACGGTCAGCAAAAGAGATAGGTATGCAGGATCGTCGGATATAGTTGAAGTTTAGTAAGAAACCGATGGATGTTGTCGACTGAAATTTAATTTGATAAATGAGCTGTTTGTTTTCTATTAATAAAATAAAATTTTATTCGAGAACATCCATCGGCTTCTACCTAAACTTCAACTATATCCGACGGTCCTGCATACTTATCTCTTTTGTTGACTGTACATCCCCGTAAGGTTCGACCCTATTCAGGCTTATTGGTAAAACACTAACAGCCTTGCAGGACTGGATTACTAACATCATAAAAAACAACTTTTGTTAATAATGGGCCCCCGAAAACGTTCGCTAGCACATAGTGTCGTAGCGACAAGGGGGCAACATTTCCTGAGGTGCTTATGAGGAGTGGAGAGGTATTCCAGGGCTATGAGGATTATCCCGGAAGTACGGTCAAGATTTTTACTGGAATACTTCCTTCCTCCAATTCCATACACTTTTAATAATAATAATAAAGCTCATTTCTTCCATAATTTTCTTTACAATTATATATTTACAAATTAATAGTTTTATTTTATTTGGGTATGGATCCCTTTTGGGTAAAAGCCTCCTCCATCTCGTGCCAATTTTTCCTGTTTTGGGCCAACTCGGACCAGCTATTTCAGCGATGTCATCCGCCCATCTCTTGCGTGGTCTGCCTTTGTTCATGCACTTTTATAGGATGTTTATTATTTTCGTATGTTTCAGGAAAGAAATCTAAACCAACTGAATCAAAGCCTCTAACACTTAAGAAAAAGGTTACATTTAATCTAAAGGATGAAACAGATGACGATGAAACTGCTATCGATAACACGCAACAAGATTTTATTGTAAGTATATGCCTTATTTATGTAGGTATACATGTATTTATTGTATACTAGCTTCTGGCCGCGGGTTCGCCCTCGTGAATTTCGGAGACCTCATGGGTTTTAATTTTGTTTTGCACGGAACCCTTATTCATTTTCTAAAATAAAAGTAGCCTAAGTTACGTAATTATTTTTCTAAAATAAAAATATTATAGTATTATTGTCTAAGTTACTCGTTATAACATCAGCTATCTGCCAGTAAAAGTCCAGTCAAAATCGGCTCAGCCGTTTCGGAGATTAGCCGGAACAAACAGACAGACGGACAGACAAAATAAAATATGTTTTTTGTTATAAGTTAATATACTTTCATAAGCACTTACTAAAAAGCTTCTTAACGAACGGACACTTCAATTTTATTTTATTTGTTCATATTAGAATTTCGGGTATTTGTGAGTGGCATTTCAAATAGGCATATCCCACACATACGTTTTCTGAAAATAAATCACTGGCATAATGCTATTTTATTTTCTTTCCAGCCATTAACACCAAACCTTCTAGAAGCACCAAAATCGCCAGTTTTGCTAAAAGATAAAACTCCGCCTTCTTTCATAAAAGTGTCTCCTAAGATGCCTCCACCAAATGTAGAGGACCAACCACCAACTGCCAACTTCCAACGGCCAACTTGCCAACCAACAGCCAACTACCAACGGCCAACTTGCCAACCAACTGCCAAATACCGACCACCAACTTGCGAACCAACCGCCAACTACCAACAGCCAACCGCGAAGAATACAACTTGGTATCTTGTTGTTGATACTGATGTGTTGTTGTTGGATTATGAGTTTATTGATAAAGTGGTGTTGTCTGGTAAGTACTTTTCAAAACTTTGCTGAAATGTCCCAAATGTCCATACACCAGAGCAATTCTCGTAATTTTAAGAACGTTCATAGTCTGATCTCAGTCTCAATCTGTCAAAAATAACTGTAATTTCCCTACATTTTGACAATTATTTGTCGCCGAGATAAGACTGCGACTAGATTTTGAACGTTTTAAATTACGAGAATTGGCCTTCTGGACCTTTGAGGATCAAATGTAAAGCGCACTACACACCAAAGCCGCCGACCCGCCGACACAGCCCGCCGACCCAACCTTAAGGCTTATGTTGAAAGAAGCATGTCGGCAAACTTCGCGCGCGCGTGTTGCCCGCAGACACGTCGGCGGCTTGCCGGCGGCTAGCGTACGCAAGCGCTAAGTTGCCCGGCGACATTTGAGCTGTAGTGACGTGCTAGTATTTTTGTTTTTGCGACTTTTCTGATGTCGAGCCGCCGACATGCCGCCGGCAAAGTTTTACGACTTGCAATGACTGAAGCCGCCAACCTAGCGCGCCGGCAAAATGTTGCCAACATGTGCCGCCGGGCCGGTGTGTAGTGCGCTTAAAGGATCAGCCACCAACTTTGCAACCAACTACCAACAGCCAACCTTTAAGAATAATATATATTATTTGATTGATAAAGTTGTGCTGTCTGGTAAATAATCCCTCATTTTTCATTTGTTTTATTATTAAAAAAAAATACTTAGGCTATGGTTTCTTAGAAGAGCCGCGGCCGCCACATAACGGCCTCAGTGACAGCTGTCATGAAAACGACGGTAGCGGGGTTTTGACTTTACGGTGTCAAAAACTATGGAGGGTAGACGTAAGAACTGTCTCTGTTGTGAAAAAGTGGCCGTCAAACTGCGTTAAATTAGGATGGCTGGGTGGCGCCACAGTAGCAACAGGGTAAATAGCGCTAAAAGTTATTAGAATAGAATAGAAAAATAAAAAGGGTTTTTTTTTTTTTTTTTAATCCTCAATGTTCATGATTGCACCTACCACTGTCACCTTGTCAAACTCAAACTCAAAGCATTTATTTCAATTAAACCATTTTACAGGCACTTTTGAATTGTCAGAAGTAGGTCAGTCAGAAAAATGTGAAGCTAGTTGCCCATTCCAAAGCGTAGGTACCTATGGAGAAGAACGGACAAGAAACTCCATGGACACTCTTTTTAAATTATATTTTACAAAAATATTAGTTACATCATTACTTTTGAATTTATAATTAAATAATGTGAGAACGATGTAAAAATAAACAAGACGTATGCGTTAAAAGCGTCCAGAGTACAACAAATAGTACTAAAACAACAATCCAAAAATAAAAATAAAATAATTAAAAATAAGCCGAGGCAGCTAAGTGATGACCAGCCCCAACTGACGGCGCCCGTTCACGAACATGACGCATAGATCAGCACCATTCAGCTCAACCATTTTGCAGGGAGCTAAATGATCCAACATACACGCCACCGTCAGCGAGACATTTGTGTGAGCATGACATACTATCAGCCGCCAGGGCACATTCGAGTCAATGAAAGACATATTACCCGGTAAATGGTAAAATAAGGTATAGTACTTACATAGAACTCACATCTGTGCTATGCAATTATACAATACAAATGAAATTGAGTTTATACAATGCAAAGATAGTCTTACAATCTTCAGCAGCTCCAACAGTATTTTCAGGTGTTAATCAATTAGTTGTGGTTGTGGAGCAGGACCAGCATTGAGCCAGGCATTTTTATCAGCTATGTAATCCCCTAACTTATAATATGCCTGACTGCATAGTGTGCGTTTTATACAAGACTTGAATTTTGTCTCATTCAGTTGAAGAATGTGGGGAGGTATTTTATTATAACATTTTAAACAGTACCCCATAAAAGATGAGTCTACTTTAGCCAGTCTGAAACCTGGTTGAACTAATAGGTCCCTATTTCTAGTACTATAATTATGTCTTTCACCTCTTTTACTAAAAAGATGTAAGTTTTTTCTTACATACATGATGTTTTCGTAGATATATTGACAAGGTACCGTCATGATGTTAATTTCCTTAAACAGTTCCCTCAGAGAATCGCGCCTGCGGAGGTTATATATGGCTCTGATGGCTCTTTTCTGCAGAATAAAAATAGAATCGATGTCTGCAGCCCGTCCCCAAAGTAAAATACCGTAAGACATGACACTATGAAAGTAACTAAAATAGACTAGTCTCGCGGTATCCACATCAGTAAATTGACGGATTTTTCTGACAGCATAAGCTGCTGAACTTAGCCGTCCTGCAAGAGATGTTAAATGAGGACCCCATTGTAGCCTTGAGTCGAGCGTGATCCCTAAGAAAACAGTTTTATCGACGAATTCTAGTTTCTCTTGATTCAATATTATCTCACAATCACTACCCTTGACATTTGGTAAAGAAAATCTTATGCACTTAGTTTTTTTTCCATTTAATACTAAATTATTAGCAGTGAACCAATTTTGGACCTGCAGTAGGGCGTTATTTACGTCGTCAAAATTTGTAGCACGTCTATTTACCTTAAAAATTAAGGAAGTGTCATCAGCAAATAACACCATTTGTGGTTGATTTTTTAATAAATGGAGTAGATCATTAACATACACTAAAAAGAGGAAAGGACCCAATATCGAGCCTTGTGGCACACCCATTTTTACTTTTAAACCATATGAATTGACACCATTTATTTGGACTTGCTGTTGTCTATCATTTAAATAAGAACTAACTAAACTGAGCGCAAGTTTTCCAAGTCCGTAATGCTCAAGTTTCAAAAGCAAGGTTTCGTGATCGACGCAATCAAATGCCTTAGAGAGGTCACAAAAGATTCCAATGGCGTCTTGGGCCTCTTCCCACGCGTTAAAAATGTGTTTTAATAAGGTTACACCAGCGTCAGTCGTACAACGTCCTTTGGTGAAACCAAATTGCTGATCGTGAAGGATTTTATTCATGTTAAAATGATTGAGCATCTGATTAAGCATTATCTTTTCGAACACCTTACTGAAAACCGGCAACACGGATACGGGTCTATAATTATTGGTGTCTTTACTGTCCCCAGATTTGAAAAGTGGTATTACCTTACTGTATTTCATTAAATCGGGGAAGATTCCTTGATCAACACACAAATTAAATACTAAGGCTAAGTAAGGTGCAATAGTCTCAATTATGGAAGCACAGACTTTAATGGACATTCCCCAAAGATCTTCGGTCAATTTGATCTTAATTTGCTTAAAAGCTTTTATTACTGAAGCGGGGTTTATATGTTTAAATTGAAATTCAACCGGGCAGGCTGGAACGTTCGCTCTTAATAAATCAATTGATACGTCGGATGAGGAATTTAAGGCTTCCGTCGTTTTTGATGGTATATTAGTAAAGAAATTTACAAATTCCTGAGCTACTTCTAAGTTAGAGCTTATGGCACCACGTGAAGTCTCCAATGTGTAATCAGTGTTTCGTTTTTTATTCCTACTAGTTTCGTTATTTATAATTTTCCAAACCGTTTTTATCTTATTTTCTGCTGATTTGATTTTATTGCTAATGTACAGGGCTTTGGCTATTTTGCAAGTATTTCTAAAAATTTTGGAATATGTAGCAACATACTTGCTGAAAGTTTCAGTATTGATGTAAGGCTTAAGGCCATATAGCTCGAAAAGTCTTTCCCTACTTATCCTAATACCTCTAGTTGCCCAGTCACTAAAAACAAAATTAGGGCAAATGTTTTTTGTTTTCTTTTCAAAAATTGTATTAAATTGAGTGTGTACTACTGAAAAGAAATCCTCGTACAATTTATTAGCATCATCCCCATCATGGCCCAGATCATTTAACTTATTATTTAGGGTACTATTGAATCTATTTAGTTTACCAGTCGTTATTGGTCTAAATTGAATTTGCACTTTTTGCAAAGGTGTTTTAAACTTAAAAGATACCGTTTGTCCACTATGATCAGACGGCAGATAATTTACGATGGCTTTATCTAAATAATCACAATCGCAAAAGACATTATCAATACAAGTAGCAGAATTTGGAGTTATTCTAGTAGGTTCTGCAAACACATTATATAAATTGAACGATTTAAAAAGGCTTAATAATCTACTGCTATTAGAATTATTTTCCAAAATATTAATATTAAAATCCCCACAAATAATTGCGGCTTTGTTATTGGATGCAAGTTTCGCTAAGACATCTTCCATTATTGACTCAAATAAAGAAAAGTTCTGATAATTAGGGGGTCTGTAAACGCACACTATGACATGCTTATCTAGCTCAACACAGGACAGTTCGATGCAATGTTCAACTGATAAACCCACTATGTCATTTCGTTGCTTGGATTTTAAACATTTTTTTATCATTATTAGAGAACCACCACGCAGCATAGATTTACGGTTAAAACAACTGCCCACACTATAGTTCTCAAAATTAATTAACATTTGGTAATCCTTTAACCAATGTTCAGTACAACAAACAATGTCAAACTTTGTTTTTTCTAAAAACATTTCAATTTCCAATAATTTGGAAGAAATGCCTTGAATATTTTGATGAAATACTGTCAAGGCATTCTGCTGATCTCCTTTTTGATATTTACATAATTTAGAGCAAGAAGATACCTTGTTGTTGTTAGGTATAAGAATATTATTACTGGTACCTTCTGTTGTCTTACAAACTAGTTTAAATGATTATCCGGAGTTAATCCCAAGACTTCAATGTCATCACCAGGCAGTGAGCTCATAGGGTAAAACCGGGATAGATGCCCCACTTTTTGAAATAGCCTCCTTATTTAAAAAATATTAATTTTATATGAATAACTTCTATGAGTGTAGCTAGTTTAATCATTTATGTTTAATTATAATGATTATTTTTTGACCTATCAATAATAAATTTTGCAGAATTTAGCTTTTTATGGAACACTTTTTTTGAGGATAGATGCCTACCTGTATGGATAGTTGCCCCACCATGAAAATACTAAGAAGGATAGATGCCTGCAGTGCGGGATAGATGCCCTTTATACTTTGTAAACGAAAAACCGAACCAAATATGAGGTCGAATTACGAAAAACCATTTTTCATTTTTTTTAATGTTTTAATTTTTATCGTTATAAGATAATTCAAATACGATACAAACAAACATAATAAAATTTCAAAAACATTTGTTCAGCAAAAATATTAATTCTTAATTGTTATTAGGTAAGTATATTATTAAGTGTCAACATGCATTCATACTTTTTTTTAAATTAAAATAACACAAAAAAGAGATCATTCCTAATCCTACAATGAAGTTGAACCGGATAGTCCTTTCAGTTTTCCACATCTTCGTTGTATTTTTAGCAGCATAACGTCTTCGCAATATTCTCGATGGAAGCCCAAATTGTCGGGATATTTCATTTATCCTCACGGTTTTTTTTTTTCATCGAAAGCTGACTGTAGTTGTTCCACAGTCCAAGAACATACTCGAGCTTGCACTCCTTCCTTTCTTTTGTATTTTCGTGGCATGGTTCTGCTACAAGTAAAGAGTCCAAATATAAAATACGGAAAAACATAAAAAATATAACAGAACACTAAAAATAGTTACACTGATACCATTATAGTGTATGGAGGGATAGATGCCCCTAAGGGCACCTATACCTCGAAAAATCAGGGCAACTATCCTTTATGATAGGGATAGAGGCCCAAGTATTTTTTAAATAAATTAAAAACAAAAGTGCAACTATTAACACCCAGATGAACACTTAATGAACCAGTCCATTGATGTAATAAAAAATATAATGGAATGTATTACTACTTATAAAGTTATACAATGGCAAATACCAACCTTTAAATCTTTGACGTGTTCGTGAATTTTGCCGCGGAGATGATTGCACACACGAGCGAAACGCATCCTCACCGTACGACAGCCAGGGGGTACCTGAGGTGCGGGGTGACTGCGGCTCCTACTTATACTATTAATTCATAGTTGCGAGTTTGGGAAGTTAGGTTTTTTGAAAATGAGGCATCTATCCCACTGCGGCATCTATCCCGGTTTTACCCTAGTGCGTGAGAGAAATGGAACCTCCTTCGTATAATTTGTACAAATATTTATAGCATTTGAGCTACATTCATTCAGGCAAACCACCTTATTATTAGTATTATTACTAACTGTTGTGGTGTTAATAATACAAGACTTCGACATAATACTTATGTCTGAGTTTATATAAAAAGCTAATAGCCTTGCTATTATGTGTCTAAAACTAACAGGCAGATACACAGTACCCCTAGTCGACTTTAAAGTTTCAACATAACAGTTGGTGTCAAAATATACAAGCTTGTCACTGTAATGACTAACTAAAAAGTGCATATGCTTATTAAGCATATGAATATAATTGTTTTGTCTATTTGTTAATTTTTTTAAATATGGGAAAGCACACAATATTATTTTATTACAATTTAACTTTAACAACTCAGTTACACAGTCAGTTATTTCATATTTTTTGACCTTAGAACTGTTACCTACAAATACAGTAATGTTAGTTTTGGGATTAAATACATTTCCTGTTACTGATGCCATTATTTGTTTGTAGGTTGACCCTGGCATACAATTATTTTGAGTAGAATAACTCAGGTTGTTACTAATTAATTTACCTAAACCTCTTCCTATACTATCCGAGAACATAACCGAATCATAACAATCATGACTACTGAAAGATGGACAACTACCAGTCTCAAGCTGTACCAATTGAGAAAGATCTTCTACTATATCAGATACATCCTGGTTAAGGATACACTCTTGAGACAAACTCTCAGTCTGGGACGGGTCCTCCGTTACCTCAGGCTGGACAGCGACAGGGTGTATAACTGTCTGACAAGTGCACTGACACATTACTAACTCATTAGCAGCAAGAATGTGTTCTTTAATTTGGTTCTGAGAACCCACATATTTAATGTAAAGAGAACTAAGTCTGCTTTCAAGTTCCTGTATGTCAGACTGTAAGCTGTTTATTTTGAGACAAATCTCTGCATCACCCAAAGGTTGACTGGTAGAAAATGCCTATGGCATTAAGTCCGCCTCTCTAGATTTATGTGCTTGAAATATTAAATAAAATAAATAAGAACTTTTGACTACGTAAATAGTTGAAGTTTGATATACTGGGCTGTCACTAAACTATAGTCACGAAAAATATTAAATTTTCTTAACTTTGATACTTCAATCCGTCAACAACTACTACATTCATACCATACCCTTTGACTACGCTAGCGCCATTTTGGAGGGTTTTTGAACTGTTATTTACTGCTTATAGATGACACTTTTCAACTTTCCCCTCGTATGAGACGGTTCTCCTCTACCCTCCATAACAATAACCATGATTGGCATGATTAAAACAAGTTGTTTTAAAACACATGTTTGAATTTAAACCGTTTTTTTTATCACACGTTTAAAAACACAGATTAAAACAAGTTTGAAGCATTGTATATAAAACAATAAGAAAAAACAAGCTTTAAAACTACTTTTCATGGCGAATGAATGGTTATAAAATGAAAATAAAGGACATCATCCATTTTGGTCCAAATGTCAAAGTGCCGGCCAATAAAAAAAAGTGCTTTATTCTGAAAGAACTCGTTTCCCTTAGCATTTTTTTATATGACACCAAAGCTGTAGCACCAATATACTTGGTAGTATTCATGTTAAAAAAACCTGATTTTTCATAAATTTTTCAATCAAATGAATTAACGAAAACAATGAGGTACCATAATATTTTCGCTTAAATGAATTACCACACTAACAAACTACGGACTAGGGTCCATAACAGAACATTTCATTTTGTTATGGACCTTAGTCCGAAAATAAATAAACAGGCGCGGGCGGCGAAACGAGCGGTGCAAGGGTTGGGGGTTGGGGGAGGGGTAACACAGCATTGTATGGTGGTAGGGTAAAGGCTATTTTTCTTGTATCTACCTGCTTATCTTTTGTAGGCCCGGCCATTGTTTTAATTCCAAAAAGTAATAACCCACGTCTAGTTTCAACATTACTTTTCTATTGGCTGTAGGTACTCCTGGTATTTTTGGGTATGCAGATTGCAGTGTATACGAAAATAAGTATATCGTGTTCAAAAAAATATTTATAACATCATGTTCTGGCAAGATAACTTCATTTGTTACAGTTAGTAGTTTACTCGAAATGTTTCATACATTTCGAGTAAACTACTAACTGTAACAAATGACGGATTTTTAGAACTCAAATTATACCAAGTATAGTGATGCTACAGCTTTGGTGTCATATAAAGAAATTCTAAGGCGGACGAGTTCTATCAGAATAAAACACTTTTTTTATTTGGCCGGCACTTTTACTTTTGGACCAAAACTGTATGAAATGTGGATGATGTCCTTTATATTTAGGAGTCTAAATAGCTTGACATAAAACCAGTTGAGTCTATGTTATTGCTATGTTATATTTTTGAACGTTTATTATCCCGCTAGGAAAGTCCCTATGCCGCCCATTTTAAAAATCTACATCAGTTAGAACATACAGGGTGAATGGTAAGCGTTCAGTATTGACATTAGAGATACGCAACATAAAATAAATGTTTATCCATTGATCGTTTTTTGTAAATATTTAATTTACTGTGGCGAATTTGAAAAGATCTAGTCTGGAAATGAAACATGATAAGTCTAATTAATTTGAAATAATGCCCTAAACTAAAAAGAACAAAAAAAACACTTGTTTAAAACAATTTGAACAGTTTTTTTACCAACCCTGACAGTAACCGTCTAGGAAAACACACCAACTTACTTTCAAAACTAGCACGAAAGAATAATAGAGAAAGAAAAATAGAAAGGATGGTATGGTGAGAAAAAAAAAATAACCAAGCCCTATTTTTTTTTCTCACCATACCATCCTTTTGTTACTAGATCGAAGGTGCAGGCTGATAATACCACGCGCGGTAGCCGCCGATATAGAGGAACTGTGTCTGGGAGACTGTCACGGACAACAGCGAGTCATCAACGCAAGACAGCTGACGAGGAAACTGGCAACACCGCCGCCGCATTATATAGGTATTTATTATTGTTCTTATACAATCAGGGAAACTAACAATTTTTTTTTTTTTTTTTTGTTTATCAAACTGACACTGTCAAATTGGCGGGTTATTGTAGCCTGGTATGAAGATGGTCGGTGGCTAAATAATAACAGCCGCACAGGTCGATCGATCAGGTTAAGCTACGCTTGCCGCGGTTGGTCTGTGGATGGGTGACAATCTTTACATATCGAGACCCCTCCGTGCCTCGGACAGCACGTTACACCGTTGCTCCCGGCTGTCATTCGTGGATCTTTGACAGTCGTTACGGGTCGTCAGAAGCCCGAAAGTCTGACAACCAGTTTTACCAAGGGGTATCGTATTACTCAGTAACTGGGTTGTGGAGGTCAGATAGGCAGTCGCTCCATGTTAAACACTGGTATTCAGCTGCATCCGGTTAGACTGGAAGCCGACCCCAACATAGTTGGGAAAAGGTTTGGCAGATGATATGTAGATAGAAAGATCAGCTGATTGCCAATCCGCCTTGAGCAAGTGTGGTGATCAATACTCATGTTTTTCCAATTAAACCATTTACAGGCACTTTTGAATTGTCAAGAAGTCGGTCAGTCAGAAAATATGAAGCTAGTTGCCCATTCCAAAGCGTAGGTACCTATGGAGAAGAACGGGCAAGAAACTCTCTGTATGAGAAGAAGCCTTTGTCCAGCAGTGGGACAATCATAGACTGGTATTATTATTTCTTAATCTTTAAATTATCTTGTCCACAGTTGAACCGCGAACCAAGGAAAGTGGCAACACTTGCCACTTCATGACGACTGACAGCATACTTCACTGCTGTATGAAAGTTGCCAATAAAAATTATTATGTAGTAAGTAATAATTATCATAATCTTGTATTTTTCTACTACCTCGTTGATCTAGGGGCGCTACCAAATGTGTATCAACATTGCGTCTTATCCATACGAATATTTTAAACAGTCTGTCTGTACGTTACCTTTTCACGCCTAAACCACTGAACGGATTTCGGTAAAATTTGGCAGAGAGATAGATTGCATTCCGGGGTAGGACATAGGATAGTTTTTATCGACGTACCTCGCGGGCGAATCCGCGGGCGGCTACCTCAGTAGCAGCCCAGACTGCCAGGTAACAGGCTCGCCCTTATTTCATGGGACTTAAACATTCTGGCGAAATGTGGGTACAAGTCTCACAATGGGCCTTATAAGAAGGCTAAAAGTCACCCAAAGAGCAATGGAGAGGGCTATGACTGGAGTTTCCCTGCGTGATCGAATCAGGAATTAGGAGATCCGCAGGAGAACCAAGGTAACCGACATAGCCCGAAGAATTGCCAAACTTAAGTGGCAGTGGGCAGGGCTCGCAGAACAGATGGCCGATGGGGCCGAAAGGTTCTGGAGTGGCGACCGCGTACCGGAAGACGTAGCGTTGGAAGGCCTCCCACAAGGTGGACCGACGACCTTGTGAAGGCCGCAGGAACCCGTTGGATGCGAGAAGCACAGAACCGGTCGAAGTGGAAGTGCTTGGGGGAGGCCTATGCCCAGCAGTGGACGTCTTTCGGCTGAAATGATGTGGGTACAAGTCTGCCTACCCCTTGAGGGATTACCCGCGTGATAATTTATTGTTTGAAGTCTGGAAGTGGCACCGGTAACTGAAAAGGTGTGTGGGAATCGGTTGTCATGGTATGGGCATGTGTTACGAAGAAATGAGGAAAATGTCGTGAGGAGAGTTTTGAGTATGAATGTCGATGGCTATAAGAGTAGGGGAAGACCAAAGAAACGATGGATGGAATGTGTGAATGATGATATGGTTAGAAATGGGGTGACTACCGAGATGACGACTAATAGAGAAGTATGGAAGAAAAAGACATGTTGCGCCGATAAGGGCAGGAGAATAATGACATTAAATCTAATATTGTTTTTCAGGTTCTTATAACGAACGACCCACATCTTCAAATCAGAGCGACATTGCTAAACATACAGTCTTATAAATTAAACGACATAAAATACGGAGTCGACATCAGGCCAAAGAAAAATATTATCAAAATGATTACCCCAAATGATGATGTCACGGATTCAAATAAATTTAACCAAGGCATATTTAATAGTGAAATTAAACCAGAAATTACTTCAGATGAGAAAAATATGAAAATTAGCTCAAGAATATATGACATAGATGGAAAAAATCAGTATAACAATCATAGTTTGTTTAGCTGTCATGTGAGTCCTAATCAAAATCAACTGTTTTTGAGTGACAGCGATACTGATTCTAGCTTAGACTGTGAAGAATTCATCACTAGCCAACCAAAAAGTTTAAAAAATATTGAAAATAATAATAAGCCTGATTTTGGTGTTCTTTCTGATATCAGTAGTGAAGTTTCAAGTTTAAATCTGACAGATATTTTATTTCAAAAACGTCAAAATGTAGGTAGGAATCCTTTTGTACCTCAAAATGTCAAAGAAAACTGCTTTGTTGATTTTGGAAAAAGAATTCAGAATCCTAACATCGTTTTTAACGATACAATCCGTATTCGAAGGACAATTCCTAATAAAAAACCAAGTCCTGAGAATCATGATTTCCAAAAAGATATTTTGGAGTATAATTTTGAAAATAAAGAAAGCCCATTCAGCTCTACACCAATTACAAATATGAAACTGTTCGAATCGAAATCGAAATTTGAAAGTTCTGTGAAGCCAGTTACGACGAATAGTTATTCATCATTACGACAAGAACCCTTTGGAGTGACCACAGACAACAAAATACTAAACCCTTCACAGACAAGAATACAAAAAATCATTAAAACCATAAACAATAATTCTACATCGAAGAACCAGCTTGACAATCACCTCCGTAAAACCAAAGACAGCACAGGATTATTTAAAATTCCACAACTGTTACCAATCAAAAATGCAACGCGGTACACGTCCGTTCACGCCGAAAACTCGACTGTGAATGACGAAATTTGTACGCGCACGAACATCGATTCCATAGACGAGAATCTAACGAGGTTTCGTATAAAAAGTAGGAATATGAAGAATAAAATAGAAACGAGGATTGATGAATGCATATGTTCTTATATGCAGATTATGGAAGATGCTTTGATGCATATTTTACAGGTATGACTTCCCTCTATTGTATTCAGAATCATAGATAAAATTTATATTCTTTGCTAATCAATTATCTACTTTAGCGTTATGTAGTCCAAGTTGATTTTTGCGTGACCATTTCTGATAAAAAGGACGTATAGTTTTGCCTGCATTGGAATTTGAACTTTGTCATGTGCCATGAAGATACTATTTCCAAAACTTGATAATTATCTGAGATTCTGGATTGGCTTTTAGTTTATAAACACCTGTTATGTGCTATTATAATTTCTAACGTAACGAAGTTATTGTAGATGACGATCAGTAGAGACAGTGAGACAGTCTCGGTTTGAATCCGGTTGATTGCAATAGGGTTGCCCCCTATTACATGGGACTTAAGGCGAAAGCGCCAGGGTAGACCGCGAAATGCATTTTTTTTTTAGTTTTTTGCAATTTGTTGGTCAGTATTAAGTTGTACGTTGATTAAAATATGATTCGCGACCGTAACAAATATGTTTTTACAGAATTATAATCATTAAAGTCATCAACACAACTCTCTAAGGCCAAGTAATCCTACTGAATGACTATTTCATGAAATCTTGACATTTTAGGATTATACTAACTTAACAAATTGTATTACTGATTATAATGATTACTGCTGGGCAAACCCAGCCGTGGGACCAAGTGATTGGTTGGTGAGTGGTTTTTCAAATAAACATACTTTGTATTTTCAGAAAAACTGCGTTTGTATGGAAAATACGGTAGCCCCGTTGACATTAAAAGATACGTTAAATTGTATTAAAATGGTGTTCGGTAGTCATACAAAAATACGAGATTTTACAAATAAACTATCGGAATTATTGGAAAAATGTATGCTTTGTACGCAGGGTAAGAACTTTTTACATGTTTTTTTTTTAAACTTTGCCCCACACTAGAATTTCTCCTGTATTGTGGGTGCGTTTACAAACATTTAAACTCACATACACAAACGGCCAGACCCGGAACAACTACTTGTAGGTCATACAAATATTGTTTCCGTGCGGGAATCGAACCCGCGACACGCAGCGCAGCAGTCAATCGCTTAACCACTGCGCCGTGCCATCAAAAAAAGAGTAGTGATAATGAATAATGATCCTTATTGTAAGTTACTTAAAGTGTAAAGTTGCCCGTGCGAGAACGCTCTTTTGTATTTCCATTTTTGCATGGAGTTATCTGTTAGATGAGGTAACCGGTTGCCAGGAGGCAGTGTGGTTTGTAATTAAAAATGAATAATTTTTTTGTATTTTTAAATTTAGTTTTAGATCTTTCTTGGCCTAGTGGTAATGGCCGTGGCTTACGAGTTGTAGGTCGTAGTTTCGAACTCAGACAGACACTTTATTTTGTGTAAATTATTTCATCACCACTGCTCTCAAAATGGTGAAGGAAAACATCGTGAGGAAACCGGCATGTCCTAGAACCACAAAATTTGAAAACATGTGACTACCAACCCGCACTCGGCCACAGAGAGGAGCCCTGTGTCCCAGCAGTGGGAACATTATAGGTTGATTATGATTTATGCTTATATTTTTTTTATCATTCAGGTAAATCAAAAATGTCTTTAATACCCGAAGATTTCATGAAAATATTCGGATATGGTATGCTGTTAGTTCAAGCCTTAAAGGTAAATGTAATGTATTTGTTTTTATCAATAAAACAATATTGTTGAAGTTGAGAGTCAAAAACTAAAAATTATGAAATAAAAAGTAATAAAAAAAAAAACCAACTTCAAAAAGAAATTAACTCAAAATTATGAAATAACTTTAAGTTCGGAAGTCTGTGGCAAAAAACGAAAACTATAAAATACAGATCCCAAAGAGAGAGAGCTTATTTTCAACTTATTTAAGATTTTTCCCGAATTCCGGGAAAAAAATATGTCGTCGTAAGGAAGTCTCCACTTTCTGTCTCTGTTCTCCGAAGTTTAGGTAAATATCGTCAGCCTATTCCGACCACTGTTCTTCACGCATATACTGCTGAACGGATTTGTATGAAAGACACACAGATAGTTTATAACCAGGATTAACACAGGATACTTTTTATCCCGATATTCCCAGGGGATCGACACTAATGCGGGTGAAACCGCGGGGCGCTGCTAGTTAGAATATAAAAACATTTAAAAATAGTAGCCCACCCATAGACATCCGTGATCCCACCAGTATCGGGAACAGGGTCCAAGCTACCGGGCTCCAGAGAGAGGAACCTTCTAACAATGCGGGCAGAGTCCAGAAGTACCGCTTTCTGAATATAAAAAATATTATTGTTATCACATTTTTCTTTCTCCCTATATATTCATTTTCTATTCCAGTACATTCACCCGCAAAACCAAGAATTGAAAGAGACGGAATTACGTCTAAACAACTTACAGTTTACCTTAGAGAGTAATACTAAAGAATTTGACCCGGAACTGGTGAAATCTTCCTCACTTAGCAAGTCGGAGGCTGATCAAGTTCTAGAAGAAACTCGACCTCAGTGTGAGTACCTCATTTTAACGTTAAATTAGCCCGTGAAATTCAGTTTTACTTACGTTTTTTGCAATTTGCAGGCGAGTGTCAGGTTGTAACTTGATTAAAATATGATTCGCAACCGTAACAACGTGACTTTTTATCGACGTACCACGCGAGCGACGCCGCGGTCGCAAGCTAGTTCAAAATAATCGCGACGACTTTATAACAAATTGAAATGTTTTTATTTCTTTTTCAGTCATCAAAAAGAAATCATACGTGATTGACTATCTAAAGAAACATTTTAAAGAATGGGAAACATACACAGAAGATTTGGATGATCAAAATCATAAAATTGAGAATGTATGTTTATTTTAATTCATTTGTAATAGCTAATAAAGGTGCCACAAATATTCGGCTACTACCCTGTATTCTGCCTATTCGGTTGCTTTTTTTAATATTGGATATTCGACCGAATGTTGCGTACTATTCGGCCGAATACTAAAACATGAAAACATTCTGGACACCATTCGTAAGTGTCTGTCGTCCGATCTAAGCGAACAATTGTCAAATAACGCGACTCGTGACACGACCTACTTGCAAATGAAACAATACTCCTGCGGCGTCACTAACACACGCACTGCAATGACACAGGTCTTAACCTGTCACCCGCAAAATGTACACAAATTTTGCCGAACGTATATTCGGCGTTACGGCCGAGAGCGTGACCGAATATTCAGTATTCGGCAAAATCACTATTCGTGACCGTAACTAATGATTTTATTTCTGTAAGTAAGTTTGTACAAACACTTTTACATGTCTTTCATATCCGCTAAAGCGGCCATTTGCTTTTTTTTCCTTATAGGGGCCTTTTATAAAAACTAGATGAGGTCGGAGTCTCCTATCTGACTACTCTGAGAAGAAAGGCCGAAAGAAACTCAAGAGGTCAGGTCAGGTCACAGTCTCTTTTAAAGTCCAGACATAATGTTGGTCAGATCACGCGAAGACCATGTAGATTGGTGTCTGAAATGGTCTTTAGGCTTCGACGTCTAGTTTAGACGTTGTGTTGTATTCCCCCTTTGGTGTTGTGTTAGTAATAAGTTAGTAAAGTAACCTTTTGTTTATAATATTTCAGCATACCGACTTCAAAGTAGTAAGAACAATAGGCAAAAATCTGAATTTATTAAAAATAGACAGTAAAAAAATGATGACTCTTTCTAAAATCACTTCGGAAGACGATTTAGCCAATAGGAGTAAAGATAAACCAAGACTTATAAGACTGATCGAGAATAATCAAATCATAAACCCTGAAATTACTGAAAATATAAAAATAAATACAAAAAATAAAACTAAATTAATGGGACGAGGTACTAATGAAAGTAATCAAAATGATTTTGATTATTTGCTTGACGAAAATGAAAATAAAAATGATAAAGATATACCTTTGAAGATACTTGTTGAAAATATAGGTAAAGGACAAAATAATGAATCAAAAGTTGATAAAGAATTTAAATATACAACGCACGAGAACACTTTCGAAGAAAACACAGAAAAAGATGGACCAAAAATCATAAGAAACATCAAATTAATCGACGAATTTGAAAAGAAATTCAACAAAAATCAGGAACCTCTCGATTTAGACTTATTCTATTCAGAAATGTATGAACCTTATGTCGATGAAAATATAGATTTCGATGTGATTTCCGAAAAAAATAAAAATACCCAAGAATTTAATAAAAATAATAATTTAGAAGATAATAATAATTATGGGCTAGACAATACGATGTGTACTTTAGAAGATTTTTACATTACGCCTACGATTAGCGTCGATTCTAATTCCTCGAAAAAGTCGAAAATATCTGAAAACATTACCAGTCATTACTTCAATTCTGTACCAGAAAAGAATGATCAAAATGCTCATATAGAAGACAAAAATCATTCCGAAGTAGAAAGCGAAACTTACACAGATAATCAGGGATCCCACAACGGAAATGGTAATTCCGAAATACACATTGACAATTCCAAAACTCCCAATAACGATTCCGGGACGCATCTTGATAATTCCGACACTTCTATTGGGAAAACAGTTCAAATCGTTCGAGATGATAGTACAAATGATTCCGGGTTTGAAAATGACAGTACGTACGCTCATTCGCTGGTTAAAATATTTCTGAACGAGCTAAGTACTACTTTCAAAGTCATTCATACATTTGTGTAAGTATTTTTCAGACTTTTCGCTCCTGTCCTAATTGCGTAACACATTATCAATCACAATCTGAATCACTTTGAAGGATATTGCTAATCCATTGCTTTATAATTATGTTCGAAAAATGTGTCTGCTCAACGACGTAAATAACGCAATGAACTTTAGTATTTTATCTATGGCAATGAATGTCGTTGAACTGTCAAAATGAAAGCCTACTGATAGTGTGTTACGCAATTACCCCGTGTCACTGACTCTGGCAGAGCCACCATCAGGGATTTTAATTTTGATTACACAAAATATTTGTCGCTAATTAGTCGACATTTGTAGCCTATATGTGAATCCAGGGTGTCAGCTACCTCCATACAAAATTTTATCAAAATTGTTCCAGCCCTTTGAGCGTGAAGAAGTAACAAACATATAAACACACACACTCACAAACTTTCGTCTTTATAATATTAGTGTGATTACTGTTAAATATAAAGGCGTGATTGCATTTAAAATTATTTCAATATTTTCAGGACCGAATTCATTGACGAAATCCGTGAGTCTGAATTATCTGGAAAAAGGAAAGATGCCCTCCATAATCAAGCGAGCAAAGCTTTGGAAGATATGGTGGCTATCATACAACACTTAAGAAGGTCAGTTTAGTCTTATTTCTCTCTTTAAACTAGCTTCCGCTCGAGGCTTTGAACGCGTGGATATCGAAAATGATCCCACAGGAACGCGCTACCGGTTCCAGTGACGTGTTACTAGTAAAGTTCTGGTCAAAATCGGTCCAGCCGTTTCGGATATTAGCGGGAACAAACAGACAGATACAATTTTTAAACATTGTTTTTTTTTTTTATAAGTACATTCAACAAAAGAGATAAGTATGCAGGATCGTCAGATGTAGTTGAAGTTTAGTAAGAAACCGATGGATGTTGTCGACTGAAATTTAATTTGATAAATGAGCTGTTTGTTTTCTATTAATAACATAAAATTTTATTCGAGAACATCCACCGGTTAATCCAGTCTTGCATGGCTGTTAGTGTTTTACCAATAACCCTGTATACTTTCAAATAAATGCATGTAGTGAAAAGCTGTTTTTCATTACAAACAGACATATAGAAGTATGAGGAACAGGGTGTAAAGTTCACTCAACCTCTATAGAAAAGGGAGGATCCTCCGACCAGACGGGTGTTGTGTCTGGCGGGCAACTGCCCGATGATTCATGTCGTTGTACATTTATGCTAGTTGCGCGGTAAACTCTGCTTGCGAGATGCAGGATTTTGCGTGACGTCAGTATGACGCGTTGTTCGCATGTGGCGTTGTAGATACCGCTACAGACACATCGATTTTATTTATTTGTTTAGATAGTTTTCTGTCTCAAGCTAATTTTTTTTTTTTTTATAAAAAGTACTTATGGAAATATTATTCTAGAGCTTTTCTTATTATATAATATTTCTTTCTGTTACAGTATTATCAAGAGGGAATCAGCAGAAAACACAATATTGAAGACGTTGTTACGGAATGCGGGCGTCGAAGCGACCACAGATAAGAGAATGACACGTTATAAGTAATTAATAAGTTTATTTTATTCCCCTTTATTACATCACTAGCAGCGCCGCGCGGTTTCCCCGCATAAGTGTCGATCCCGTGGGAATATCGAGATAAAAACTATCCTATGTCCTTCCCCGGGATGCAATCTATCTCTCTGCCAAATTTTATTGAAATCCGTTCAGTGGTTTAGGCGTGAAATGGTAACATACATACAGACAGACATAGTTACTTTCAAATTTATAATATTAGTATGGATTGCGGGAGCAGAGGTGGCCGTGGTAACGGCGCCGACTTACGAGTTGTCCTGGGTTCGAAACCCAGACAGGCACTTTACTTTGTGTAAATAATCTCATCACTGCTCTTAAAACGGTGAAGGAAAACATCGTGACGAAACCGGCATGTCCTAGAAACAAAAATTCGAAGACGTGTGACCTCTACCAACCCGCACTGGGCCACCGTAGTATATTACAGCCCACTTCGCCTCGAAGACATGAGGCTTGTGTCCCAGCAGTGGTAACCACCTTCTGACCACCCGTAACGACTGTCAAAGATCCACGAATGACAGTCGAAACCAACGGCTTAACGTGCTTTCCGAGAAACGGAGGGGTCTCGGTATGTAAAAATGGTCACCCATCCACAAACCAACCGCGGCAAGCTTAGCTTAACCTGATCGATCGACCTGTGCGACTGTTAGGTTCTGTTAGGAAATGGTCTATGTGCCAATTTTCACCCAAATCTGTTCAACGGTTTACGCGTGACGTGATTGAGTAACAAACATCTTCACAAACTTTCACATTCATATAAGTATGTAGTAGGATTTGAGAGCACTGGTGATGAAATAATTAACTCAAAGTAAAGCGCCCGCTAATATCACTGTCCGACCTAGGAATCCAACCCAAGACCTCGAGCTCAGCATCAGCGCTTGCGACAACTAGACTAACGAGACCGACATGAAATGTTAATTATAATGTGACTTGTAGCTAAGTAATAACAGCCGCACAGGTCGATCGATCAGGTTAAGCTACGTTTGCCGCGGTTGGCCCGTGGATGGGTGACCATCTATACATACCGTGACCCCTCCGTACCTCGGAAAGCACGCTCGCTAAGCCGTTGGTCCCGGTTGTCATTCCTGGATCTTTGACAGTCGTTACGGGTAGTCAGAAGTCCGAAAGTGTGACAACCAGTATTATCAAGGGGTATCGTATATTCGTATTACCCAGTAACTGGGTTCTGGAAGTCAGATAGGCAGTAGCTTCATGTAAAATACTGGTATTCAGCTGCATCCGGTTAGACTGGAAGCCGACCCCAACATAGTTGGGAAAAGGCTTGGCAGATGATGATATTTATGTTATTGGAAATAAAGTACATTTATTATATGTGTATGTTAAACCATTTCTTTTATTTTCAGACAAATCGTAATCAAATGCTTGGAGCAAGCCCTTATATTGGAATGCGCATTGAAAGTGATAGTATCAACTACTATGGATGATTTTGAAGCTCTCTCGACCAACGCAGAAATTTTAAATTCTAGTTTAGGATATTTTAATATTTTTGAACTAGATTAGTAGCGTAGTTTTACCTTAAATATGCCAAAACATATAGTTTTTTAGTTTACTTTTACAGTATGTGTCAGAAAGCTGTGGTCAAATTTAAAGATATGGTACGGTCAGCAACAAAAGTCGATTAACACTTCAGTTTTTTTAATCTCAGTTATTGAACAAAATATTTGTTCAATAATTGAGAGTAAAAAAACTGAAGTGTTAATATTTTGCTCAATAACTGAGATTTCTTGTATGAGTACTCCCTTTGATTTTAACTATATTTTATTTTTTGTTGATATAGTGGCCATAGTAATAGGGTGGGTCTCGTTGGCACTTTTTGGGCACGGAACCCTAAAACGTTTCTATGCCGGTCGTAAAACGTGCGAGTGAGATGGTGAATATTTAGGACGAGATTTCTAAAGAGAAAGAAATAGTTTTTTTTTCTAAAGAGTCGTGTCATCTCGCTCCCGCCTTTTATGACCGAAGCTGCCACGAACCAACGCCAACGTTTATATTAGTATTTTTTTGTGAATTATTGCAAATATACTTACACTCAAAACAACTTATAGTTAAACCTAGAATGATAATTTGGACATTCCTACCTCTGTGATCAAAAGACTATCATAATTTTAAGCTTTCTTTCGTCGTATCGATGATTCCAATTATTATTTTTAAGCTAAAAAACTACTAAATGGTAGCTATTTTATTCTCGACTCAACTCAAAATGAAGTATTGAAAACTCAACTTTATATCGTGTGTCGTACAGTAGACTTTACAAAATTAAGTGCCGACGCACCGTCGTAGAATGGAAATTAAAGCCCACAGTTCAATGCTCTACTTTGAGTCAAGTTAGAATGTTCATTATAGTACTTAATAAAAATACATATAAGTGATGTATTTGTATGTGATATAGAATAACCATGGCTTGGGATATAGCCATTGAAAACTAAGATTAGGTACAAAAATATTAAAATAATCTTTATACATAGTATAAAAAAATATCGCCGAAATATATGTAAGCGCATTACTTCCAAATGACTGCACCAAATTGGATAATTATTTTTTTATTATGTTCGGTATTGTCTGGACAAGATATGTACGAAAAAAAAATTCGGGAACTGAAAAAAAAAATTGCACCCGTGCGTAGCTGGGGCGGGTCCCTAGTTTCTTGGTCACTGACGGACAACGTACAACCTAAACCGCTTCGTCTAGAGGCACAAAATTTTGCACATGAGTTCCCTATACAGAGTCGCGATTAGGTTATCACACTAGTGCCACTAGTCGATATTTTTTCCATACAAATTTCGAGAGAGTATTACTCCACTATTTGAAATTGTGCGTACAAAGTTAAACATTATATCGTTTTGACTTAATCATTTTGTCTTTACGGAAACAGAATCTATCTTCTATATATATATATATATATAAAATGATAAACTGACTGATTGTTGATATATCAACGCACAGTCTAAACCGCTGCTCCTAGAGACATGAAATTTGGAGGGTGTGTTCTTTGTGAAGAGTAGGTATCCACTAAGAAAGGGTTTTTCGAAATTCCACCCCTAAGAGGGTGAAATTTCACGCGGACGAAGTCGCGGGCAGAAGCTAGTAGTAAAATAAAAAGCCATCAAAAAGTTATGAGCCAACAAAGAAAGATTCGTTTTTCTTGCTAATTTTAACGTAACTTAGGATGTAAATAAGTAATAAAAGAACTGAAAAATGTTCAAAACCAAATCCGTACCGGCGAAGCTCAGTTATCGAAGAGTTCAATCAACTTTATTTGTAATTGATTTATGCAGTAGTTTTTTTAATATATGTAACTCTATTTTCCAAAGCACTTTTAGATTTATTTTACGCGCCTATCAGTTCCGAAGGGTGTTTCTGTGTGTGAGAACTAGACGTTGTTCGTGTAGACTAGCGTCTAACTGCTCATCACTGATACTAGCTCTGTCGCACACGAAGGTGAGACAGCCTGCTTTTTGGCCATGACCACTAGTGAGTTCGCGGTCGCGAGTACCTAGTTTACTCTTATAAAGTCAGATATATTTTATTCGTGGAATAAAATTGACGTCTGACAGTTCTAGTATGGAAAAACTGTAAAAAAATCAAATTTTATTCGCAGGATAAGACTTATTCTAGGTATAAATGTTTGGTGGAATGCGCCCTAAATAGTACAGCAGGTGTAACAACTTTTTATCAGTCTTAAAATCATAAAATAAACAATTTGATCAAAAATCATCATCATCTATGTTGGGTTCGGCTTCCAGTCTAGCCGGATGCAGCTGAATACCAGTATTTTACATGGAGCGACTGCCTATCTGACCTCCACAACGCAGTTACTGGGTAATACGATACCCCTTGGTAAGACTGGTTGTCAGGCTTTCGGGCTTCTAACGACCCGTAACGACTGTCAAAGATCCACGAATGACAGCCGGGACCAACGGCTTAACGTGCTTTCCGAGGCACGGCCCCTCCGTGCTCAATGTAAAGAATAGAAAACTGAATGTTTCAAACAAAATAAATAACGCAAAAAATGTCACCAAATAATAACCCTTTATAATAATATAACTGGAAACGCGCGGGGCAATAGTATCAACAATTCAACACAAACTTTATGGTATTGTTACCAAATAATAATCACAAATTAAGCTTAATGTTGTCAAATACTAAAACTAAAAAAAAAGGTCCGCTCGAGCTCCTAGGCATGGAGTTGACGTCTAGTCTCAACTTCGGCGCTACCATCGAGTACAAAGCCCAAACTGCGGCCAAGAAGCTGGGCATCCTAAATAGGGTGAAGCGATACTTTACGCCTGGACAGCTTTTAACCCTTTACAAAGCGCAAGTCCGATCCTGCATGGAGTATTGCAGCCACCTTTGGGATGGCTCAGCGAAATATCAACTTGCCGCGCTTGACTCGGTGGAACGCAGAGCTAAGAGGCTCATTGGCGACGAAGAACTGGTGGATGCCAAGCTTCACAGCTTGGCTCATCGCCGCAAGGTTGCCTGCTTGTCGGTCTTCTACAGATTGTACTTCGGTGAGTGTGCCCAAGAACTCCACGACCTCATTCCACCGGCCCCCTTCTACCTTCGGACATCCAGACGCACTGCAAGTTACCATCCCTACCTAGTTGCTATTCCACCAATTCGCACTAAGCGTTTTCAAATGTCTTTTATAATGCGCACAGCAAAAGAGTGGAACTCTTTACCTGCGTCTGTGTTTCCGAGCTCATACAACCCGAATCTCTTCAAAGTAAGAGTGAACAGGCTTCTTCTGGGTGAGCTCACTCCATCGTCGACTTTGTCTCTGTCAACTCTGACCTAGACTAGAGTCAAGAGCAAACCCATTTCAAATAAAAAAAAAAAAAAAACTCCTAGAATTTTGATTGTTATTTTTAACCGACTTCAAAGAAAAGAGGAGGTTCTCAATTCGGTTGTTTTTTATTTATTTATATGTTACGCGATTTATCCGGCAATTGTGGATCTATTTCGATTTTTTTTAATGGATAGTGTGTTTCCTCGGAAAGCACGTTAAGCCGTTGGTCCCGGCTGTCATTCGTGGATCTTTGACAGTCGTTACTGGTAGTCAGAAGCCGAAAGTCTGACAACCAATCTTACCAAGGGGTATCGTATTACCCAGTAACTGGGTTGTGGAGGTCAGATAAGCAGTCGCTCCATGTAAAATACTGGTATTCAGCTGCATCCGGTTAGACTGGAAGCCGACCTCAACATAGTTGGGTAAATGCTAGGCAGATGAGTGTTTCAGTGGTGTTCCCATATGAATTTTATTACCTTTGCTTGGGTAGTTTTGAGTTAGCTTCAATAATATATTTTCCACTTTGTGTAATTATGACGAGTAAATAAAAATGTCAATAAATGTGATAATCTAATCGTCACATTGTATAGCGAAAGTGACTAAAAAAGGATTTTTTTTTAAATTCACCCCCTAAAGGGGGTGAAAGTTTGTATGAAATGCCGTACGGCGTAAACGCTCATAGGCAGACTAAAAATAGTTTTGGCCATGGGGCCAGGTACTAATTTTTTGTTATGTAAAAATTACTGATTCTTTTCGCCATTATTTTGTACAAGATTTTGTAAGACTTGTCTGTCTGGATTTTGAGGTTTTTATAAAACGGAGCTCGATGTCATATTAATCATTAAGCAAAAGTGCATGTCATACGATTAGAAATAAGGACTAAATTCGACTGTCATTAAGACAGCCACTATAACAGATCTCTGGACCTCAAAAACCGAGCAAAAATTAATATCGTAAGTGACTTTTTTTTTACTTTTATATTGTTAAATTTGTATTGTCTAAGTATCTTGTTATAACAGTTTTGTTTATAAACAGTTGATTTAATAAAAAGAGATTTAATTATGAAAAACTTGCTTTAATTTATAAACCTTATTTCTCAATATTCCTAATTTTAAGTCATAATTTATTTATAATCTTGATTACGTGATGAAGAATGATGATATGGGTGAGTACCGAGATGACGACTAAGGCTCAACACACACCAAAAGAGCGTCGAAGCGCGGCGAAGCGGATCGCAGTTTCAGTGTCATATGAATTTTAACTTTATTTTCATTACTATAATACTTATTATCGCATGAGAAATCGTACGAGTCGCGCGGATGCCAGCGGCGCCGCTGGAATTCCAGCGAATTAGCCGTGCGACTGCGCGAGAAGGCGCGGGAAGTCCCGAGAATGCTCGAGCAGTCGCGAGCGGCCGCTGGCAATATCCCGCCCCTCGCGTCTGTTGCGCGCTAGCATTCGCATTCATTCCTTGCAGTGCAAGTGCAACGAATACAAAAGTGATGGAAATGGATGAAGAAAAGTTTATTTATTTGGTGCAAATGTACGACTGCCTTAGATACAATATCAAATCAAGGCATTACAGCGATAAACACATGAAAGAAGAAGAGAAGGCGCGCGGATTCCCCCGCTACTTCTCGAGCATTCCAGCGACTTCTCGGGCAGTCGCTGGAATCCGCGCGCCTTCTCTACAGGGCGCTTCGCCGCTCTTTTGGAGTGAGTTGAGCCTAATAGAGAAGTATGGAAGAAAAAGACATGTTGCGCCGAGGGATAAGGGCTGGAGAATGGTGATTACGTGTGCCCATATATTATTGGCAATAGTGTCGTGATTGTGGGACGCTAGCCCATCGCGTCACATATATTTTCAACTTTACCGCTAAAGCATAAGGTTCACAGTTGATTGGGAAAATTTGAAAGTTTCGGGTAGCTTGACGTGCTGGCGTCTGTACGTTTGAGGGATATTAGTAATGGTAATTGGCTGCCAAGACTTCAGGGATTAAACGCGTTATGTTATGGTGAGTAAATAAAGGGTCCGTAACTTAACTTCGAGAGTCATAAGTTCGATGAATGGTAAGTCGACTGAACTATTGTTCGAATGGAATTTATTGCGAAACAACCTTTTATCGCCAAACGCTATGTCGACTGAACGATTCATCGAATATTTATTAATCGATGGACTGCTCTTTCGAATGAGTTTTAGTTATTATATTTAAGTAGTTTAATAATTGAAATAAAATAAAATAAAATATTTTCCGTCACATAAAATATTACCTATGTGACGGAAAATATTTTTTATAATTTTAAATAATAATTTCATACAAATAATAGAGGAAATCAAACACTTTTAAGATGTCGTACGTTCTTCCCGTAGATTTAGAAACATAAAATTTGGTGAAAAGGAAGATAATAAAGCACAAATGAAGGGAAAAATGTTTATTATAAAAAAAAAACATTTACGGTACGATTTTTGCACAAAATTAAGGTATTCAAAAACCTTTTCGGTAGTTTAATCCAAACATAAAATAATAATCACTAATCATCAAATTTTAACATTTACACGTTGTTTTATTTTTTAAAGTGGCAAATGTAAGCCATCGAGCTCATGAAGTCAAGCCTGTCCATGTCGCCATGGGATCTGGAGGCGATAGTCCTCGCGCGCCTGTATGAGTGGCGCGCGGAGGCACTGCGGAGCGGACGGATCTCCGGCGCGATCTCATGGCGACATGGGAGGAGCGACTGTCGCAGCCCAGCGCAGGGCACGCCGCGATAGCTCTTTGGAGGAGTGGCTACAGAGGCGCCACGGCGCCCTCACCTACCGCCTGACGCAGGTCCTCACCGGACACGGAAGTTTCGGGAGGTTCCTGCACATCATCAGGCGGGAGGAAACGCCCGGGTCTCACCATTGCCAGAATCGCCCAGAGGACACGGTGGAGGTCTGCCCCGCTTGGGCGGAGCACCGCCGTGTCCTCGTAGAGGCGATCGGCAGTGGCGGCGACCTCTCGCGTCCGGCCCTGGTGCAAGCCATGGTCCGGGGCGAGAGGGAGTGGGAAGCAGTCACCTCCTTCTGCGAAGCAGTCATGCTAGCGAAGGAGGAAGCGGGACGGCTCAGGGAGAGAGCCTCCCGTCCCAGCCGCCGCGGGAGACGCTCCGGGCGTCGGGAGCCGCGTGACGACTCCCGGCCACCGTAGGCGCGGGCCTGCGGGCGGAGAGTAATGGGTAGCTCACCCTCCGATCAGGACCAGGCCCGTGCCGGACGGCGCGTACGTGTTCCACGCGCGCCTCAAAGAGATGTCAGCATCGAGGAGGGGCCCCAGATTTCCCATCCGAAAAAAAAAAAGCCTGTCCATGTGTTCCTTTTGATTTAAAAGAATTCCACCTTTGTTCCTACCTGAAACATGGTCTGTCCATGATCGTTTGGAATTAAAAACACGCCTAATTCCCAAAATTCAGTCGAATCATGGCATTTGCCACTTTAAAAAATAAAACAACGTGTAAATGTTTAAATTTGATGATTAGTGATTATTATTTTATGTTTGGATTAAACTACCGAAGAGGCTTTTGATTACCTACCTTAATTTTGTGCAAAAATCGTAACGTAAATGTTTTTTTTTTATAAATAACATTTTTCCCTTCATTTGTGCTTTATCTTCCTTTTCACCAAATTTCATGTTTCTAAATCTACGGGAAGAACGTACGATGTCTTAAAAGTGTTTGATTTCCTCTATTATTTGTATGAAATAATATTATGTGACGGAAAATATTTTTTATAATTTTATTTCAATTATTAAACTACTTAAATATAATAACTAAAACTCATTCGAAAGAGCAGTCCATCGATTAATAAATATTCGATGAATCGTTCAGTCGAAGTCGCGTTTGGCGATAAAAGGTTGTTTCGCAATAAATTCCATTCGAACAATCGTTCAGTCGACTTACCATTCATCGAACTTATGACTCTCGAAGTTAAGTTACGGACCCGTAAATAAAAATGCTGACTATATTTTTTATATACGTATTACTTTATTTTAATACCTTGGTTACAGTAGATACCAGCGGATTAAGGCTACGCCGACCGCGCAGTGGCGCCCTCATCATTTGTTTGGTTATTTCTTTTATTTTAGAATGCAAATGCAGAAATAGGCACGTTAAGTTGTGCTCTACAAGATTACACGTTAATATTATTATAAACGGTAGTTTTACATTGTCTAGTTTTATTATAATCACTAAAACGGATAATAATGGCCACTATTTTCCGTTTTAGTGATTATAATAAAACTAAAGAATGTAAAACTACCGTTTAAAATAATATTAACGTATAATCTTGTGGAGCACAACTTAACGTGCTTATTTTCTGCATTTTCATTCTAAAATAAAAGAAATAACCAAACAAACGATGAGGGCGCCACTGTGCGGTCGGTGTAGCCTTAACTGCACACTAACAGTAGCAATGGCTTTAATTTTGACAGTTCAACAACATTCATTGCGTTATTTACGTTGTAGAGCAGACAATTTTTTCGAACTTATGAAGCAATGGATGATTAATATCCTTAAATACAGCATGGTTCTAAATGCATTATAGCGAGCATACAGTAAATCAGAGTTATATGCCAATTATTATATTTCTAATTTAGTTAATAATATCTAATTATTACTCTAGTTGCGATTATTATATTTTTGACAATGGTAATTATAGCTCATACATTTACTGGCAATACGAAGTAATATTTTGACAGAATGTTCTAATTTCTAACGCGGAATATTAAATTAATAGTAAAAATAGGCACCATATAAAATAATAATAAAATCTTATAAAATATATTTAAATAAAGAATTTTGACATGACGACATTACTGTATTATGCTTTGGCCAAACTGCAGCCCTGCCCTGCAGATTAAGGGGCTTAATTCGCTTGCGACGATTGTATCAACTGCTGGAGCGAAACCGCTGTAGTTCCGCCATGACTTGTCCGTTGTACGACAAGCGAAACTGCCTGTTCTAACGTATTTGATTATGATTCTCTCTCTCTCACATGATTTCGTTAATCGTCTCGGAAGCCAGTCACACATCCGCGCTCAGCCCGCCATTTTGTTGCGGTATCGAGTTTGTTTTGCGCGTATCTCTGGCGTCGACAAGTTTATAAAGCGAAACTTGTTTTCTTTTGTAAATTGAATGTTCATTTTACGGAAAAACTAATCTATGAGGTCGAAAGAAGATATATACCTACTGTATTTACCAAGTCGAAAGCGACGATATTTTGCTCCGATTACTACAATTAAACTGACTCACATGATGTTCCGCTACTCAAATCGCGACATAATCCATGATCAGCCTTATAATGTTCCCACTGCTGGGACACAGGGCTCCTCTCAATGAGAGGAAACAAGGAGGATAATGTAATGTTTTTTAACACAATTCGATAAGCGGTTACCCATCATTATTTTCGCTGTAGATATTGTGTGCCCTGAAACTGTCGCGTTCACGTGACCTAATTAAACCAGTCGCGGCTCTCGCGGGATCCGCCTCGGTATGGCCAGAGCTGCATATTTTAGACCCGAAATTGCTTTTTATACGCCCAAATTCTTGAACATTACTCTCATATAGTCAACAATTTCATCGATTTTCGTACCTACTGAAATAGGAACCTAAGAAAAAGGTACGATTTCAAAATCTTAAATGAATTTTCGCTGAGAAAATTCTCAAGAATAATACAAAATATTATAAGGGCGTCAATCAATGCTTAACAGGTGCAATACAGACATTTTCTTTAATAAGTAAGTACTATGCGAAAACTGGCAATGTATTTCCAAGATATTTGCGCTTTTTCTTCATCATCAGCCTAGCCTGCTGGACCTAGGCCTCGGCAACTCTTATCCAGCCGCTACCAGCTACCCTGCGAAGGTCGTCGCTTCATCTAGTCTGAGGACGTCCTTACGTTTGCCGATTCGCGGTCTCCGCTCAAGAACACGTCTACTTTAACGGTCATCAGTTCTACGGGGCTTATATGGCCGGCTCATTGCCACTTCCGCTTGCTTATTCCAAGCTATGTCGACAACATTGGTTCTCTGCCAGATTTCCTCGTTCCGTTCCTTTTGCTTTGCAAGATAAAAATGCAAAATTAGGGCCCGTTGCTAAATAACAACCGCCGCACAGGTCGATCGTTCAGTAACCTGAACGATCGACCGATCGATCGAGCTACGCTTGCCGCGATTGGTCTGTGGATGGGTGATCTACCGTGGCCCCTCCGTGCCTCGGAAAGCACGTTAAGCCGTTGGACCCGGCTGTCATTCGTGGATCTTTGACAGTTGTTACGGGTAGTCAGAAGCCCGATCTGACAACCAGTCTTACCAAGGGGTATGGTAACTGAGTTGTGGAGGTCAGATATGCAGTCGCTCCATGTCAAATAATGGTATTCAGCTGCATCCGGCTAGACTGGAAGCCGACCCCAACATAGGAAAAGGCTAGGCAGAT
The DNA here is from genome assembly GCA_963082905.1 of Oligia fasciuncula. NCBI lineage: Eukaryota > Metazoa > Arthropoda > Insecta > Lepidoptera > Noctuidae > Oligia > Oligia fasciuncula. The sequence goes on along the minus strand of OY720414.1, from coordinate 4,254,763 downwards.
GATGATGATTAAAATGTATTAGATTGCCTTCTTCAATTTAATCCTTTTAAAAATTGACATCGCCCCTAAATCACGCTTTACAAAAACATAAATAAAAACTTACACTAATAGACAGACGTGGAATAATTAAATACAACTACACTCTAAAAATTAACCAACTGCTGCCAATAAAAGTTGTGCAACATCCTCTCTCGGGGATCGGGCTGCTAGTTTCATGGTGACGCCTCCGCCAGCGGCCGCTAGACGAGCCCTAACCAATACGGGCGCTCCGCCCCTGAAAATACCGCCTCCTCTAATCTCTTTCACAGCGTCCCCTACAATAGCACCTTTAGGAAGGCCTAAATGTTCGCAAACAGCGCGAGCAGCTTCATTCATATCATTTTGGGACAGAACGAAGGTGTCACTCGCTTCCGGAGCATTCGCTGCTCGCTCCCAAGTTTGTTCCCAATCATCAGAACCGGCTCTGGCACGAATTTGATCCGAACAACCCATTTCGAATTCCTCCAAAGGATAAGAGTCAGCGTAGCCTTCACCGGGATCCGGAATTCCTGTATTAGGATCACAATCGCGTACTACGAATTCTAGTGTGGCTCCGAAAGTGCCTAAACTGTCTAGGAAGGCGCAAGGGTATTCGACTATTACGAAAACGCTACCGGGTTTGTCGTAAGCCAATTTTTGGCAAGGAACGATGGATTTGATTTCATATTCCGGAGGTACGTCCAATCTAACGTGCACTTGTTCTAATAACTGGTCGCTAAGAGTATTAACGCATTCGAATTGTAAAATCAGATGGCGAGCATAGACATGTTTAATTAAACGGACTCTATACTCAGTTTCCGCTTCCGTTAAATCAATGGGAAGATTACTTTTGAAGACCGGACCAAGTCTTTCAATGCCGGGAATTTTGCCTAATTGATCTGCGTATATTTCTTCTATAGACATTTGAACTTGTTTCCGAATTTCAATTTCGACTATAGCCTCCTTGCTTTCCTTTCTCTCTTCCTCAGCGGGAACCGTCAGAAGATTGAATGGATCATCTGGGGTCGTCGCTAAATGGTCTCGTAACGCCTTCTCGAGTAGAACAGGGTTTGGCTTGGGCACATTCACAATGTAATCATTGATTAGTTGTTGATCTCCAGTATCTAAGATCGCGCTGTAGTATATAGCTCTGTCCCTAACTTCGTCTTCTTCATCTAATTGGCAGCGAGCGAGCAAGACACTGATATTTGGGAGTAATTCCGGTCTTTGGGCGCCAAATTGAGCAACGGCGGATACAGCGGCCGCGCGAACTGGACCAGACTCCAAAATCACTCTGTTGTATATAAACCTTATGTATCTTGAAGGCTGACGCGATTTTGGACCTTCACGGCCTAGTAAATGTAGGATACGGACAGCCAAAGCCGTGTGTTCGCAGTCTTCGATAAACTCGCAGAGATGGGCGAGACCTGTCTCCTTCGCTTCAGCGTTTTCTTCAACCAAAGCGATAATAGCATCTGCTATAGCTGCCTTGTATTCTAAACCACCTTCATCACGTAACATTCCCGCCAAAAAGGCTGCAAGCGACTGATGTTTTCGCGGGAATTTCGTGCACAACCGCCTTATAGCTCTAACCACGACAATTTTAAACTCATCTGAAATTTCAGACACGAAACTGGATATTTGCTTCATCAATCTATCGACTGAGCTTTCAGCGCCTGTTGCTAGCAATGTGGTCACCGCCAAAGTAGCAACAGAACGATTTGGATCCGAAATCAAGTTCTCCAAATCTACCGCGCAAGCTGCAACGGCTGTTGGATGTTTAGCCGTCAATCTAGCTAGAGTCCTGGCCCCAGCAAGTCTTAAAGACGCTTTCGAAGACCCACAGAACAGCTGCAACACCGAAACGGCTGGAGCAAGATCTCTGGCAGTCTTCCTAAGGTTGACAATCGCGTGAGCAGCTTCATAGATAACCATTTCTGACTTATGACGAAGACAGCATTCGATAAACTCAATGTAAGGTTGTGCGGAATCCGAATCGTCGTCTTCGACGAGTTGGGCCGCTAAACGGATAAGCAGGCAGAGTGCGTAGGGCGACTTGAGAGGAGCCCTAGCCAGTCGGGTTACCAGTTTGACGGTGGAGAGTTTGTCGTTCTTTCTGGAGCCTGCGACGACGCCTAGTGCGTGGTAGGATACCATTGCGTTGTCGGAACTGATGGCTTCCTGAAAAGTGAGAAACATATTATGTAGTACTTCAATACATTGACTGCTTTGTTGGTCTAGTGGTCGCAAGCACTACTGCTGAACAGATTATTAATTAAGGGGACTACAGGACAGAAACGCAAAAACGCAAGTTTTATAATACCTAAAAGTAATTATATCATCGACTACAGTAAACAAAATCAGAAAAATATATGATATTCTTCAGGATATATGCTAGTTAGATAGTGTGTTGAAAACATAATACAACTAATTTGATACGATAGAAAAAAATCTTGAAGATAGAAAAAAATTCTTCTTACAATAAAAATCACATACAATCAATTTGATTTTTTGTCAGATTATTCTACAAGCAACATACTAAAGCACAAGTGTTTGAATTTCTTAGTACAAACAATAGATTTTTTTGTAAATAGATAATTGCTTCATATCTTGCAATAAAGTTCCAGCGTCGTGTCATCGCGCTTCTCTTTCTTTTCTATGCAGTCCGACAGTGACCGCGCTTTAGGTCATGTAGTCCCCTTAAGAAATTCTTATGATTTCTGCTGGAGACCTAGGCCTCTCAAATTGCGCAACAACCAACACAAAATGGTAAACGGATGTATTTGTATGGTGGATATTGTAGTTTGTACAAATTGCTATCAACATAAGGGAAGTTTGCATCCTGTTGTCATTATTCTCATTCATTAAAAATGGTCCTTATTAGTCTAATAGATGATATTATAAAATGTGGGTGTGTGTGTGTGTTATATTTTTGCAGCAGTTAAAAGTTGGTGTAAATCCTATTTCCTACCTAGATTATAAACGCGAAAGTTTATGAGGATGGATGGATGGGTGTCTGTTACTCGTTAACTACTGAACGGATTTGGATGAAATTTGGCACACATATAGTTTATAACCGGATTAACACATAGAATACTTTTTATCCCGATATTCCCACGGGATCGAGACTTATGCGGGTGAAACCGAGGGGCGCTGATAGTTTATAAATAAAATAACTAATGATCACTCAAATAAATCATTATCAGATATGGTTCAACACACTTTTAATTGATAAAGTATGTAAAAGATAAAGATCAATAAATTAATATGAAAAAGATAAGCGTGTTTTGGTATAGTATGATTAACAAACAAAATTATTTGACTGTAAATTTCAGCCTTGCCTCTGCCTCACTAACTACCCTGTTGGTCCAGCTAATGTACACGCAACTTTTAATTTGACATTTCATGACTTTTGCTAGTATGTAATCTTATGAATAAAATATATGTAACTTTGTGTTAGTGTATACAGCTGTTGTGTACCTGTTAATGCCAGATCTGCAGCTCGTTACACTTTTATTTGCAGTGCTTGTGTTTTTAATCCAGAACAAGTTTTTTTTCATAAGTACCAATTAGCAACCAGATGGGTAATATGGCATTAATCATATTGGAAATTTGGTGAATTATAATATAATAGTGCCTGTTTTAAAATAATATAATATTTAGAGGGGCTTGTGGCTAAGTAATAATAGCCGCACGGTTCGATCGATCAGGTTAAGCTACGCTTGCCGCGGTTGGTCTGTGGATGGGTGACCATCTTTACATAGGTAGGTAGTACGGGCTGGTTTCCGCAACTCGACCATCTTTACATACCGAGACCCCTCCGTGCCTCGGAAAGCACGCTAAGCCGCTGGTCCCGGCTGTCCTTGGTGGATTTTTTACAGTGAATACGGGTAGTCAGAAGCCCGAAAGTCTGACAACCACTCTTACCAAGGGGTATCGTATTACCCAGAAACTGGGTTGTGGAGGTCAGATAGGCAGTCGCAGTCCATGTAAAATACTGGCAGTCAGCTGCATCCGGTAAAACTGGAAGCCGACCCCAACTTAGTTGGGAAAAAGCTAGGCAAATGAGTGCCTGTTTTATGATTGGGGGTTTGTAAATAATCCATATCAAATTATATTACAAGAGCAGAGCGCTTTTTTTACCATAAAATTAACCATATCTAATATTTTAATCCATCTTGAGTCAAATAATATTCAGTAATACCTACTACATGATAAAGTTTTACCTCTGATTGTGGATGGCTATTATTCAGTCTGTAATTCAGAAAAAAAAACAAGATATTGTGTGAAAGTTGATATGGTTGAAAAATGGGTGAATATTGATATTATGGCTGATAGACATAAATTAAAGAACAGAAATGCTGCGCTGACTGCAAATCTACTGAGATATCTTTTTATCTTTGAAAATATTGTAAAAGCCAATTATTTTTAAAAAGAGTAACCGTGGAGTTTCTTGCCGTTTCTTCTCCATAGGAAACGACCAATTGGAACCGTGCACCTAGCTTCTGACGTTTCATAAGTGCCCATGTAGGCTTATGTGAAATAAAATATTTTGATTTTGATTTGATTTTTAAATGCTCTCTGTGAGGCGAGGTCGGGGCAGACCATGTAGGAGATGGCAGGACGAGCTGGATAGGTTCCGTCAAAACTGGAAGGAGGATGCACGGGCTCGCGATAGATGGAAGGAGTGGAGGGAGGCCTTTGCCAAGGAGTGGGTCAGCATAGCTAATATTTTAATTTTTTTTTAAAGTGCAGGAGTATGACGATGATACTTTACATATGACATTTATTTATTTTAGGTACAGACGCCAGCACATCAAGCTACCCGAAACTGTCAAATTTTCCCAATCAACTTTGAACCTTATGCTTTAGCTTTATGCTTAAATTATTTGTCATTAAAAGAACAATTTTTTAACTTATCTTTAAGAAACAAAATCGAACATCCTGTATACACTCGGGCTGTTTCTGAGAATAGGCTTCGTACACCACGCGCCAACAATACGTATGGCGAACGAACTACCGGTTATATTATACCGAGACTTATTAATAGTCTACCCTCAGAAATTAACAAATGTATCTCACAGAAAAATATCAAATGTAAACTTAAGCAATATTACTTAAGTATTTTGTAGGAATGATTGTAACTATCCAAAGATGTTATTAACTGTATCGACTGTAATGCATACATATAAAATGCTTCATTGTTTACGTAGTTCGATATTGAGATAGACTGATGATAGCATAAGTTTAAACCTCTGTGGTTTTTGGTTGCTATTTTATGAATAGTCCTGTATTCGTTTTGTCTAAATGATAAATAAATAAAAAATGAAAAAAGGGATAAAGTTGAAAATCTATTAAAGAAATTTGACTAGTAGCTTGATGTGCTGGCATATGTACACAAATGTACAGAAGTAAAACTTAATGCTAAAGGCATTTTCTATCAGACAATCTGTGGGTGATGCAATAAGTAACAACAATTCAAAACTTCTCTTATTACTAAATTAACTTTGCTAGCTTAGCTGTTAACTTTATAATAATGTGCACACAGTGGTGTCCTATAAGTGAAGGAGAAAGTACACCTACTTAATACCTGATATTGTCCATTATTTATGTGGTGTCATGTCTTGTATCTTTTTTTGAAGATCTTAAATAAATAAATAGTACAAACCTGAGCCTCATTCGCCCACCGACGGACCAATTCCGGAGCAGTCGACGACAAATGCAATGCCGATACCAGGGCGGCAGAACTGACAGCAGGGTTTTTATCAACAATAGCCTGTTTCATGTATCTCTCGATCGCCTGCAGCATCGTACTGTCAGTAATACTGCACAGAGCCCTTATAGCAGCCGCACGGTACAGATCCTCCTTGCCAGTCATGTCTTTGGTCAAAGAAGAAGTCACTATAATTACATCTTGAGCCAAAGTACTCAACTCTTTGATGCATAAGTACACCATACGCCGTAACATCACATCTTTCGACTGAAACAGCTTTGTGGTCGCGAAGAACGCCTCCGTAGCCTCTTGGGTCGTGAATTTTTGGTCTCCCTGGTTCAGTAAATACAGAATTTTCGTCAAAATCAGGGAACATTTTCGCGGATTTACGGGCGATTGGTTGAAGTATCTTGCTTCTTGTAGAATGATGGTTTTGTCCAGGTTTTGGTAAGGGTTCCCGCCACTGTCTTCTTCCTCCTTTTTGTCGCGTTTGAAGCTCATTTTGAGCTTGTTTGGGCTTCCCAGAAGGAAATTATAAGGTGCCGACGAATGCAGCTTACACGTCACTTCAACAGAGTCGATGATAAAACGTCACTGTCAACAATTGGAATGCGTTTCGTTGTACCTATTCGGATGTTTACCCAGTTTGAAGCTAACCCAAAGTTATTTTTATCAAATGCGATAAAATTATATAGGCCTGCTTTGCAAAGGATTTAGCAAAAATAGATTAAATATTTATGTTTTCCATAGCAATTAAAGTTCCAGATCACATTTGCGTTTCACCAGATTTTTGTTAACCAAAAACTTTTAGTAAGATTGTTCTTTCTCAATTTTTATTATTGTGACGAAATACCACCACGACTTCAACGCTACAAACAGTCGCAAGCGCCTCAAATACGTACGATCATTTTTCACTTGATTCAGCAAGCGCAACAACAGATAACTATATAAGTACTAGTCAGAGAGCGCAACCTTCCGTATTATTATTATACTCTTTGAGCGCAACTGCTGTTTTCCAGTGGTCACTGTGGTCATGGTCAGTCATGCCAAAACTAACCAACCAATATAATTTCTCTTGAGGTTGCATCGTCATGAGAAAACTATTATGAATTTATTTGTAGTAGCCCGTAGTCCTTGGTTATGGATTATATGCAGTTACTAAGTTCCGATTAGAAAGGATGGCAACAGGCACTTCTTATACGACTACCAGCGGCGGGTTTTTCCTTCTGTAGTTTCTCTCAGTAGAATTACAATAAGTTGCGAAATGTAGGTGCATTATAGGCACACCTCTGCCTGCCCCTTCGGGAAATTTAGGCGTGATGTATATCTGTGCAGACGCCAGCACATCAAGCTACTACAATCTGTCAAACTTTAAGGCTCAACTCACACCAAAAGAGCGGCGAAGCGCCCTGTAGAGAAGGCGCGCGGATTCCAGCGACTGCCCGAGAAGTCGCGGGAATCCGCGCGCCTTCTCTTCTTCTTTCATGTGTTTATCGCTGTAATGCCTTGATTTGATATTGTATAGGCAGTCGTACATTTGCACCAAATAAATAAACTTTTCTTCATCCATTTCCATCACTTTTGTATTCGTTGCACTGCAAGGAATGAATGCGAATGCTAGCGCGCAACAGACGCGCGCGGGGAGCGGGCGCGAGGGGCGGGATATTGCCAGCGGCCGCTCGCGACTGCTCGAGCATTCTCGGGACTTCTCGCGCAGTCGCACGGCTAATTCGCTGGAATTCCAGCGGCGCCGCTGGCATCCGCGCGACTCGTTCTATTTCTCATGCGATAATAAGTATTATAGTAATGAAAATGAGTTAAAATTCATATGACACTGAAACTGCGATCCGCTTCGCCGCGCTTCGACGCTCTTTTGGTGTGTGTTGAGCCTAATAGATTTTCAACCAAAGACTACAATATGATGCTGTGTCATTTATCGCGAAAGTTTATGGTTTAATCTAAGGCGCGGCCAACTAGTTCCGCGCTGAATACACTTACCATCAGGTGGGCGTGGACAACTAGCTTTAGATTGCCATATAATATTTTTTTTTCTGAATGAAACACGTTTTTTATATAAATATTTACATTTTATTCGTTTGTCTCATCGATGGAGAACTCACTCGTTCAATGTATTGCTGTATTTTGACATTCACCTGTAACTTTACAATTTTAAAGTCAGTTAAGTCTAGAAAATGCTTGTAAATTTATTAATCCTGCACTTTTTGTATAGAAGTCTATAACATACTCGGAAGACACCAAAGTGATGGCCATGGTCATGGCAAATTTAAATCCAGAAGACGCTATTAAAACGACGGCCAGTATGTGTAGACAGCAGTTTTGAAGCAGACATACTGGCAATCATTTTGGTGTCATCATTGTTCCTTTGGATTCATGACCATTGACCATTTAAAAAGTTAACGACCTTTATACAAAAAAAAGCAGCATAAGTAATCTAGGAGTGTATTTAATTTTTATTACATTTCAAATGAGCTCTAGAAATAAAATAGGGTTGAATCAACACATACATATTTTTAAAAGCACGAAAATAAAAAGAGAATATATAAAAACAACTTTACAGACTTTAAAACAATAAAATCTCACAAAAATTCTAAACAAAATGACTCATTTATACGAAAAAAACACCGAAATGCGCCATTTTGCAAGAATTAATTTAATTTTGACTACATAATAATTTCCTAAAGTATATTTTTTGCCAAATACAGCAATTCATTTACAGAACCATGAAAATAATAATATATACAATCGCATCAGTCGTTTATTTAGAAAAAACTTAAATATACAGTAACGACGAGAACAGAAAATAGATGTAAACAGTATTTTACCTTCACAGCAATATTAACTTTAAAAACATGGAAATTAAGTTCATTTTAGAATAACAAAACCTATTAAAAATGAATGCATCTTCATTTGAATAAAAAATGGACTCTAAGTACTAAAATTAAGATACATAATCTTTTAACTGTTGTATCTGTAAAAATATTGCTTAAATCTATTTTCTGTGAGAGGAAGCGTCGACATTTTATTTCCCTAAACTTATAAAAAAAGAACTAAAAATTAACTTCACGTATGCACACAAAAATATCCAGAAAATATTTTTCATGCCTTTGGCTTTTTAAATCAGTTATTATAGTCGAGCCAACTAAATTCTGGTAATTCACAATGGTTGGGAAAAGGCTTAACTACATCTGCATTGATTTAAAAAATTCGCTTTACTTTGTATAAATATTTTCATCACCACTGCTCTCAAAACGGTAAAGGAAAACATTGTGAGGAAACCGGCATGTCCAACACCAACTCGCATTGGGCCCGCGTGGTAGATTACAGCCCACTCCCTCACGAAGAAAGGAGGCCTGTGTCCCAGCAGTGGGAACATTATAGGTTGATTAACAGTACAATTTTCTGACATTAATCTTGTGATAATTTTCGTTTGAGAAACTGGCCCCTACTGACATGACCAAAATAATTTGTTAAGTACCATTAACTCGAATATTTTGATAAAATAATTATATTTTGTGAATATTTTTGCGTGCGTACATTATAGGGGAATTCCTATGTTTGGAAGTTAGTATTGAAGGTTAGTAAAAAGTTTAGCAGTAAAATTAATATAGTAAGTATAACATGACATGACTATGGTAAATATAATTAATCATACAAGTAGGAAATAGGAAATAAATGAAATTTCGACATGCAAAGACCACAAGACTTACGCAAGATAGAAAAAAACTTTTACAAATCTTGACGGAAAATATTTAAGGTTTTGAGCGCTAGGAAAGGCCCCAATTACGTAGTCTTTCACACCCAAAGGTTTTTGAAAGAAATCCCTAATCCATTGCTTCATAAGTTCGAAAAATTCGTCTGCTCGACAACGTATTTACGTTTTTTTTTTTGAACGCAATGAATTTTTTTGAATTGACCAAATGAAAGACATCAAAGTTAGTGTGTTACGCAATTACCGGCTCGTTTCAACCAAAGGTACAGTTCGCGTCAAATGACTTTGCCGCTCTGAAGTAGGCAACAAGTCACTGCGCAGTAGTTAATCCTATGAATACAACAGCAGCGCGCATGGCGCGGATTGGCGCGGCTAGGAAAGAGCCTAGCTTCAGAGCGGCAAGTTATTTAACGCGAACTGTACCTATTTCTTTTAAAGATTTTAAGAAGCCTTCTTCCCTTCTTTCAGTCTGACTAGTGGTTATTGTGTTACCCAGTAGCTGGGTTGTGGAAGTCATAGGCAGTTGCTCCATGTTAAATACTGGTATTCAGCTGCTTATGGTTAGGCTGGCAGGCGACCCCAACACAGTTACGAAAAGTCTAGGCATGTTCGTATGTTTCATGCATGTTGCACGTTCACGTGGACTTAAAAATATCGCGGCGGCATTTTATCGCGCACTGGATTTTCAACTCTTGGTATTCGAGCCGAGCGTTGAGAATCCAACAGAGCGCATCCCAGCGCGTCAAAAAACACACTGTTGCATTTTCAACTCTCGGCGCTGAGCAGTGGCGTTGAAAATGCAGTGCGCGAAAAAAAAATTGCCGGGAAAAACGCACCCGTGCGAACCTGGGGTTCACATGGGCGCGTTTTTCCTGGCGATTTTTTTTGGGGCTTTTCTAAGATTAAAAAGCAATAAATTCATGAATGATCATTTAAAAACGATACTGAAAGTCGGATCTACTTACTATAGCTATGGAAGTCAAAATGTGTTATGAAGACTTTCAGGAAAAAAAAACATAAGAATTCCCCTTTGACTTAACATTAAAAATTATATTACAATATTATTTTTTGGCATTTATATGGTACAAAATTTACAAATTTCTATCCTGTATCATAACAACCTCTTTACGAAAATCCCTTAGCCGAAGACAATGTTTTTTTGTTCAAGTTTATACTTAATAGCAATTTCCTCTGTGATTTCATTGCAGTATTTGATCCTTTTTTAGGGTTCCGTACCCAAAGGGTAAAAACGGGACATTATTACTAAGACTTCGCTGTCTGTCCGTCCGTCCGTCTGTTCACCAGGCTGTATCTCAAGAACCGCGATAGCTAGACAGTTGAAATTTTCACAAATGATGTATTTCTGTTTCCGCTATAACAACAAACAAAATAAAATAAATATTTAAGGGGGGCTCCCATACAACAAACGTGTTTTTTTTTCGGTGTTTTTGCCTTGTGGTACGGAACCCTTTGTGTGCGAGTCCGACTCGTACTTGTTTATAAAATACCAGAGGCAGACCCAGGGATCTTTGGACTGATGACAGATGAAAGTAACCGGTAAACACTGGATGGAGCAAGCAGAAAACGGAGGCAGTAAGAGAAGATTTATACCCAAGAGTGGCGTTACAAAGACCATTACAAAGACTATTTAATATTTTTATTTTTGGTCAAAATTAATTTTTCGATATAAAGAGGCTTTGTTATTATTTATGAAACTTTATCTTTCTGCCTATAACATTTCTACTGCTGGGTCACTGGCCTGCCCTCTGTGAGAGGGAGTGGGCCATAATTCACCATACAGGCCCATGAGGCCCAGTGTGGGTTAGTGGATGTCACATGTCTTTCAATTTGAACACATCACTCAATGCATAAATACTGTTATTTTTTCAAAAATTATTTGCAATTATGGTTCTAAGTTCGATTTCTAGCTCAGTCAGTACAAAACTAAAAATTAAGCTTCCTTTGACCCTAGAGGTCAACGTTTCGGATTTCGCCTTGAAGACCTATCTCAAAAAATTCATCCTGTATAAGTTTTTAGTGATTTCAAAAAGAGGTTGTTCTTCAAAACAGGATCTATTCTCGACAATTTCTTTTTACGCCAAGTCATAGACTAAAATAAAGAAGAAAATGAACTTTTGTAGGTATATATTTAGTACTGATCTCAATGCATTTAGTATAGTCACAGCTTAGAGGTTTAATAGTACAATATTTTTATGTAAATATTGGCGCCGATTCCCTTGTTCACAAACTAAACTAAATTTAAGTTCAGTGCGTCTTTTTCTTTCTATTTCATTAAGAAAAGGACAGAAGATACATATTAGTAATTTAGACCTGTCAAATTAAGATACTCCTTAGACAAGTTTAGACGAGATAAAAAAAATTGGTTACTAAAAACACGTCAATTTACGTCAGGTGCTGACCAATTTGACAGGACTAAACTAATATTTATCTTCTGTCCTTTTCTTAATGAAATAGAAAGAAAAAGATGCACTGAACTTAAAATTAGTTTAGTTTGTGAACAAGGGAATCGGCGCCAGTATCACACACCCACACCCATATTGGTGAAGAGAGGTTTTTAGTGCTTTTGTAAGAAATTAATTTCGAGGTCTAACATAAAGGCTTTTAGAACGAGAGCAGCATTGCTATTCAAAACTATTTAAGGCGAAAGCGCCAGGGTAGCCCGCAATTTTTTTTTTTTTTTAGGTTTTTGGCAATTTGCTGGTCAGTATTAAGTTGTACATTGATTAAAATATGATTCGCGGCCGTAACAAATATGTATTTACAGAATTATAATCATCAAAGTCATCAACACAACTCTCTAAGACCATGTAATCCCCAAGAATGACTATTTCATGAAATCTTGACATTTGGGGATTACATGGTCTTAGAGAGTTGTGTTGATGACTTTAATGATTATAATTCTGTAAATACATATTTGTTACGGCCGCGAATCATATTTTAATCAACATACAACTTAATACTGACCAACAAATTGCAAAAACCGTAACAAAATTTGAATTTCGCGGGCCACCTTAGAGCTTCCCCCTTAACAGGCTACAGAGTTGAAAATTACACACTATCAGTGACCAGGGAGTCTACTCTAAATTTCGGCTGAAATTACAGGCGTTTGTTAGTCCGTATCACCTATGAACTTATGATTCGTTCGGGGTCCGAAGTAAGAATATTGTCGTTACTCCCGATGTGTTTTGGCCAGTCCGAAAAAGTTAATTAATCGGAAGTAGGTTCCTTTTTTGTATCTTCGTTGACGGACGTTGGTGACGTTGGTGAGTAGGCCCTGATTTGACTAGTTCGCGACAGTAAAGAGCTGTCGGAAGATCGTCTAATTGGGCCGCATTCCGAATTAGCTATAATCGCTCACAGCACTCACATCATCTCACATGTGTTCTGATTTAGATCTGGCTGTCAACAATTCGGAACGCTCGTGAACGCGCTCACAGTGCTTACTCAAAGTCAAAACGATATTACAGTATTTCTGTGTATAAACACCACATTTCTTCTTCTTCTTTGGTTAGGTGGCGACTGTCAGCCAGAAGCACAATTTCGAAAATGCCAGGTTAGTTTAATTTAAAGATGATGAAACTCAAAACAAAACACACACACACATACTGTCATTTTTGACAGCGCTCACGGTGATATTATTAAAAGGCATGGTCGGCGTTATCTCAAGATGGCGCATGTCATGACGTCATCTATGACGATTCACAGGACATCGGTATCGCGCTCACGGTAATTTGGTACGGATTTAAGCACGTTCAAATCGATTACATCCCAACTCGGAACGCACCCTTGGATTAAACTGTCAAAATTATCGGGTTTCGGATTTGTGTTGTAAATAGCTATGCAGGTTTTATTATTTTCATAAATAGATACATTCTGTAATTGATCTTTATAAATATTAAGAAGTACTAAGCTGTGATTATTTTATTGTCGAACTATTTAATTTAAATGTAGCAAACAGTGCAAAAACTTAAAAGAAGGTGCCGATACAATTTTGTTAGTACACAACACTGAAAAACCCAGTGTTGCCGAACTAAAATTACTATTTAAACGTAAAATTCCTTTGGTCTACTCCAAAGCATAGATAAAATATAGAAGAAAAAAAAAACATTTAAAACTTGATCACTAGCAAGTCTGTTCCACAGTCTTGAATTTTTAAATTTTCTTGCATCATTTTTCAAAAGTCTTGCTTCATAATAACTAGCACAGCACTTACTTTAGCGTCTGCTTTATACACTTTACACCACTATTTAAGAAGTCTTGTATAATTGAATTATTCGAACTTGCATCACTTGTTATCACTTTAACGCTGAGTTAGGTTAATTTGCGCCATTCTTGCGTCACTTTTCACAAGTCTTGCTTCACATTTCTTGCGTTACTTTTCAAGTCTCGCTTCACTCGTGCGTGTAGAAGATTAGTTGGGGGTTGGAGTCGTCCGGTGACATTTCTAATTGGACGTACTGCGGCGTTGTTCGCGCCGATTCGTAGGAATTGCCACCGTTACGTGATAGGGAATTTCTTGATCTGCAAATAAGAGTATTTATTAATGGTAAAATTAATCATTGGAATGGAGGAATTATTCAATCAATTACAAATTATTCTCACACAAGTGAGATTGAAGAGGAATCCTGCCTTTTGCTTCGTTCACGAGGTATTTTTATTTGCAGAGAAATCTAAATGGCATGAGAAATAATTTCGACCTAGAGCATCATACCTATTTTGCTTTATCATGGACGAAATGCTAAATCTTTAATCATTGACAGTGAACCACTTTGAGTTATTACTCAACTAGCTGCGCCCCGCGGTTTCACCCGCATAAGTTTCGATCCCGTGGAAACATCGGGATAAAAAGTAGCCTATATGTTAATCCAGGGAGTCAGCTACCTCCATACAAAATTTTATCAAAATTGGTCCAGCCGTTTGAGCGTGAAGAAGTAACAAACATATAAACACACCCCCACACACACTCACAAACTTTCGCCTTTATAATATTAGTGTGACTAGCTTCCGCCCGCGGCTTCGCCCGCGAGGCATGTCGATAAAAACTATCCTATATCCTTCCCCGGGATCCAATCTAACTCTCTGCCAATTTTATAGAAATCCGTTCAGTGGTTTAGGCGTGAAAAGGTAACATTTATACGTACAGACAGAGTTACTGCCGAATTTATAATATGTATTAGTATAGATTTGTATACATACAGACTATGACGATTTTTACTCACTTGGCTTTAGCGTGTGTGAGTATGTGCGACTTGAGGTTGGTACTCTGTGCGAACTTCTTGTTGCAGCCGTCGAACGGACACACGTACGGACGGTCGCCTGTGTGTATGCGGACGTGGGTCCTGAAATGTCACGAAAATAGCATTAATATCAATATCTGTGTATATCTTAAATACATAACATAACATACATAATCAGCCTATAATGTTCCCACCGCTGGGACGCGGGCCTCCTCTCTGTGAGAGGGAGTGGGCCGTAATCCACCACGCGGGCCCAGTGCGGGTTGGTAGATGTCACATGTCTTCGAATTTTTGGTTCTAGGACATGCCGGTTTCCTCACGATGTTTTCCTTCACCGTTTTGAGAGCAGTGGTGATGATATAATTTACACAAAGTAAAGCGCCTGTCTGGGTTCGAACCTACGACCTACAACTCGTAAGTCGCGGCCGTCACCACTTGGCCACCACTGCTCTGCACTGCTATCTTAAATAAGTAAATCTGTTTACTAGTGTTTAGTCTTTTAATCAAAATACAAAGTGGGTTTAGTCTGATACGACTAAATATCATAAACCCCCTTATAAATTCGCAATTTTCTTGCACTTTCAGCCCTTTAAGACCATTAGGGTGCGTTTCCACTGAAGCGGAGCTGGGCGGAGCGGAGCAGAGACGTGCAGGAATCGTCCAATCACAGATTACACTAGTGACGCGATGAGGATTTCAACCATTGTGATTGGCGATTTCTGCTCGTCTCCGCTCCTCTCCGCCCAGCTCCGCGTCAGTGGAAACGCGGCCTTACAGGGGGACTTAGTATCTCCGCGACGTCCGTGACTCCTCACCATTCTCTCCTCATGTCATTGCTCACATGAATAAAAGTCCTATCTCATTTTTCAGCTGATTTGAGTTGGGACAGCTACATTTTTCTATTCGTGATTCTTTACATTTTGAGACCCAAATAACATAGAGATACGACGATTATTGAAAAATGCAAAGAATCACGAATAGAAAAATATAATAGTCCTAACGCAAATTACCTAAAAAATTAGAAAAATGAGATAGGACTTTTAGTCATGCGAGCGACGATATACAACATTAGTTTTTATTTTTACTACACCCAAAAAGGGGTTATTGTACTCATCATTTGAACAACTTTTTCTATGGGACTAGGAATCCCGAAAAAAAAAATCTGCTGTTACAACTGATTTTTTTTTCGCGATTCCAATGTTGGTCCCATAGAAAAAGTTGTTCAAAATGATGAGTACAATGACCCCTTTTCGGGTTTAGTATAAACAAAAACTAATGTTGTTGCTATGATTTCCTCTCACCTTTTGAACGCCAGAGCATAAACGCACGCGCGTGCCCTCCACGCCAAGCCACAGTTTTAAATATTTACGGTATACAAATAAAAACACACAAAAGTAATGATTTAATTGTTTATTTCGTGATAAAGTGCACCGCATTTTTGTCACATATTTGTGTCGCTGGCGTACAGGGCACGCGCTTGCTTGTCACGTATATGTGAGAATGGCGTTCAAAAGGTTAAAACGTGTTCCCATACTCACCTTAAGTTAAAATCTAGCGAGAATCTCTTCCCGCAGCCCTCGAAGGTACATTGGAAAGGTTTCTCTCCGGTATGAACTAATTGGTGGCGTTTTAGCTTGGAACTTTCTACGAACGCTTTGCCTGGAATGGATATAAAGAATAATGTTATTATTTTATAGCAACGTTTTTACCAGTTCAATGTGTAATGAGATTTAAAAAAATAAAGACGACGGACCAACCGCGGCAAGCGTAGCTTAACCTGAATGATCGAACCGCGCGGCTGTTATTACTTTTAGCCACAAGCCCCTCAACAACTTATAAATACATAAATATGTAGCGGTATCTACAACGCCACATGCGAACAACGCGTCATACTGACGTCACGCAAATCCTGCATCGCGCAAGCAGAGTTTACCGCGCAACTAGCATAGATACAACGGCCCGACATGAATCATCGGGCAGTTGCACGCCAGACACAACAGCCGTCTGGTCGGAGGATCCTCCCTTTTCTATGGAGTATGAGTGAACTTTACACCCTGTTCCTCATACCTCTATAAGTATTCGTAATAACTCGTAAATAACTTACGACACAGACAAGAGATGTTATGTTACTTTCGAGACAACTTTTAGAACGCCGAAAAAAAAAGCTGTGTACGAGTTTCCAATTTATTATCTCCCATGCCGAGGTTTCCCCTTTTTTGCATAAGTGACTGGACTGTATAGGAAACTAGTTCTTTATAGTTACTCACCATAATTCCGATTCAGCCTGTCCCTTGCTGCCCTCTCCCAGGGACGCCCTAAGCCGAGGTCCGTACCCCACAGGGGGTGCCCTTAGCGTGTAGTCGCTTATTTTTAAGTTTATTTATGCCCTGGCTGGAGGCCCTCATTTATTGAGGCATCCACAGGAAAGCCCGGTTAAGCAGTCGACAACCCCTAAGGTTGAACTGCGAGATGACATTATAAAAAAATAAAAAAATATGGTTACTCACCGCATTCAGCACAGACATGTACTCTGGGCCCGTGCGTGTGCAAATGTTTCCTCATCGCCGAGTTGTCTCTGAACATTTTAGTGCAGCCTTTGTGTGGACATGCTGGAAATTAAACAGAACAACATTAATAGGTCAGATGTCATCTTAGGGCCTGTGCATACCACGTTTTTTAAACGCGCCGTTGACGCGCGTTTTAGAAACGTGGGTCGACGGCGCGCTTTTATCCTACAGAATTTTTACAGGCTGCGTCTGACTCGCGTGCGTATCGCGTCTGTACCCTAAAAACGCGCGTCAACGGCGCGTTTAAAAAACGTGGTGTGCGCAGGCCCTTAAGGCGAAAGTGCCAGGGTAGCCCGCGAAATTATATTTTTTTACGTTTTTTGCAATTTGCTGGTCAGTATTAAGTTGTACGTTGATTAAAATATGATTCGCGACCGTAACAAATGTGTATTTACAGAATTATAATATTATTATAAACGGTAGTTTTAGATTTTAGTTTTATTATAATCACTAAAACGGATAAAAGGGGCCACTATTTTCCGTTTTAGTGATTATAATAAAACTAAACAATCTAAAGCTACCGTTTATAATAATATTAACGTATAATCTTGTGGAGCACAACTTAACATGCTTATTTTCTGCATTTTCATTGTAAAATAAAATAAATAACCAAACAAACGATGAGGGCGCCACTTGGCGGTCGGCGCAGTCTTAAATGTCTAATCTTATTTCAAATGAAGTATAGAGGGGTATACGCTTGATGTTAAGATATAAATAACTTACTCTTACCTATTGTTCTATCTGACGACTCTGGCATAGGTTTCTTTAGTCTAATTTTGTGTCCGGGTCTCGCAAACTCCGCTAACTGCTTGGGATCGGATAAGTCTAAGCCTGGAATTAAAATAATGAACTTTAGTAACATTTTTTGTGTAAAAACAACGAGTAGGAACTCAAGTTGTACTATAGTGCAACCCGAAATGGGTTGCACTATAGTATAAGCCTATTTAGTTTTTTTTTTTTCCGATGGGAAATCATCAAATGACTCCAGCTCTGGGTGGAGCGGAAGGGAGTGTCACTCTTAACTGACTAAAACTTCAACCCACTTCCATAATAAGCCTATTTTTTTTTTTTTGCGGATGTGAATTCATCAAATGACCCCTCCCGCTCTGGGTAGAGCGGAAGGGAGTGTCAGACTCGTACTGACTAAAACCCACCCGTGTTCCTTCCTTAGCCCTTTATGTTCCGGGCCAGCGGTAAACCTTTCGGACAATCCCGCTGACCCGGGAAGGCTATAAATAGCTTAGTGAGAGTGGGTGAAAGGAATACAGTTCCTGGACTAAAATAAAAAAAAACGAGTTTCAGGAAAAGTTCGGTTTTGTAGTGTCGTCTCTAGATGCTAGATGTGTCAATTTTACGCTCGAGGTTTTTATTGACGAGATTAGTATCTGCCTAGTCTTTTCCCAACTGTGTTGGGGTCGGCTTCCAGTCTAACCGGATGCAGCTGAATACCAGTATTTTACATAGAGCGACTGCCTATCTGACCTCCACAACCCAGTTACTGGGTAATACGATGCCACTTGGTAAGACTGGTTGTCAGACTTTCGGGCTTCTGATGCTGTTAGCAAGCGTTACTATAGCGGGCGACCGCTGCAAGCAAGAATAGCCCTTACGGTGTATAGATATAAGTGTCGAAACTTACATCTGCCCAATTTGAAAACAAAATCCCATGCACACGATGACCACATCTGTTACCAAGCGGTACTATAGCGGCTGAGCACTGCAAGCAAGAATAGCCCTTACGGTGTACAGATGTAAGTTTCCTCGATGGTACAGACGCCAGAGCACATCAAGCTACTACAATCTGTCAAATTTCTTTAATAGATTTTCAACTTTATCGCTAAAGCATAAGGTTCAAAGTTGATTTTGAGTTCAAATTTGACAGTTTCGGGTAGCTTGATGTGCTGGTCTGTACTGTACAGTCACGAGCATAAGTATGATACACTTGGCTTTATTCAAAGACGATTTTCTCCTTTAGTTTTGAATGAAACTTTATGTTATTACGAACAAAATATTTTCGAACCCATAGGTTTGTGTAAAGTGTCGTATTTCAACGTTGCATTCATTATTTCACGAAAAAATCGCAATTGGAAGTTGCCAAGTGTTGACATATTAGTGCTCGTGACTGTACATACTACTAGAAAAATTAAAAGATTAGTATTATCATACCTGGCATGATAGTTTCACTACCTAGTATACTTTTCTTTCCAGTCATATACTCGGTGTAGTCTGGATCAGGCTCGGGATTTGAACCGTCATCTGTGAATCAAAGAATATCAATTTTAAGAGCCTATACTACCTCAGCTAAAATTCACTCTATCTCGCTCGCACGATACTGCTCGCGGACTGTGTGAGAGCGAGACAGAGTGCGGTGCTAGGCGGAAGGCAGCGCCAATTGTTTAGGTATTTGCTTTTTACGGTGAAAATAAAGGTTATTCAAAAAAACTAACTAACATAAGACCTGCTTTATAGTTAGTTCAGTTAGTATCCAAAGTTTCATGATCTAATTTGAAGGATTTTTTGAACACCAGCGGTTTATTGTTCGGTTTGGAGGTAACTTTGGAATTTTTTTCTATCGAGAAAATTTTATGGAATCGTGTTTTCGTCTAACATAGTACCTAACATTAATCCTCAACTTTAGCATATATTTATTTCAAAA
This sequence comes from Oligia fasciuncula, assembly GCA_963082905.1. Classification (NCBI taxonomy): domain Eukaryota; kingdom Metazoa; phylum Arthropoda; class Insecta; order Lepidoptera; family Noctuidae; genus Oligia; species Oligia fasciuncula. The sequence continues at coordinate 4,234,821 of OY720414.1, read as the reverse complement.
TTAATGCTCCGGTATTTTCGACATAACGGAGGATCATGCTAAGCCATTTGAGGTAGTATAGGCTCTTAAGTAAATATGTAATAGTGTTTACTAGAGGGGCCCGTGGCTAAATAATAACAGCCGCACAGGTCGCTCGATCAGGTTAAGCTACGCTTGCCGCGGTTGGTCTGTGGATGGGTGACCATCTTTACATACCGTGACCCCTCCGTGCCTCGGAAAGCACGTTAAGCCGTTGGTCCCGGCTGTCATTCGTGGGTCTTTGACAGTCGTTACGAGTAGTCAGAAGTCCGAAAGTCTGACAACCAGTCGTACCAAGGGTATCGTATTGCCCAGTAACTGGGTTGTGGAGGTCAGATAGGCAGTCGCTCCATCTAAAATACTGGTATTCAGCTACATCCGGATAGACTGGATGCCGACCCCAACATAGTTGGGAAAAGGCTAGGCAGATGATGATGAGGTAAAAGCATTTATGACGACCTAACAAGCTATACATTTCGAAAATTAGCTGACCTCAAACTGTACCAGGGCTTGAAATACCGGTACCATTGACCTTGGTGTGACACCGGTACCAAATCCGTTAGCGTCGCTCTAATTCGGTTCGTATGAGAGTATAGAGGTATGAGGAACAGGGTGTAAAGTTCACTGATACTCTATAGAAAAGGGAGGATCCTCCGACCAGACGGGTGTTGTGTCTGGCGGGCAACTGCCCGATGATTCATGTCGGGCCGTTGTATCTATGCTAGTTGCGCGGTAAACTCTGCTTGCGCGATGCAGGATTTGCGTGACGTCAGTATGACGCGTTGTAGATATCGCTACAAGAGCAACGTTGCCATTTCATACGCGGCGGATATGCGACTCAGATTGCCAAAACAACATCAACCTAAACACTTTGAAATAAAGTAGAAAAATGTACATCTAAGTAACGATTTTAGCTGCCAAAACAATATCCACCTTTAGCTTAGTGAAATAGAGTCGAAAATTGGACATTTAAACTTACCATCATCCTCTCCTGTAGCCCACATGGTGACAGAGAACTCTCCCTCCATTGTTTTGATCTGAACTTGCTTTTGTTCCCATCTTCTAGCTGGGCCGCGACCTGCACTGCCATCCATGAGACCTACTGGTACTTCTCCTGAAATTTAGATAAATTGACATAATATTTAATAAAGTACTGTAGCATGGCATTGTAGAGGGGCCCGTGGCTAAATAATAACAGCCGCACAGGTCGATCGATCGGGTAAGCTACGCTTTCCGCGGTTGGTCTGTGGATGGGTGACCATCTTTTCATACCGTGACCCCTCCGTGCCTCGGAAAGCACGTTAAGCCGTTGGTCCCGGCCGTCATTCATGGATCTTTGACAGTCGTTATGGGTAGTCAGAAGCCCGAAAGTCTGACAACCAATCTTACCAAGGGGTATCGTATTACCTAGTAACTGGGTTGTGGAGGTCAGACAGGCAGTCGCTCCATGTAAAATACTGCTATTTAGCTGCATCCGGTTAGACTGGAAGCCGACCCCAAAATAGTTGGGAAAAGGCTAAGCAAATGATGATGATGATATCAGATTATTTCTATCTGGCATGAAACAACACAAACGATATAATCCCTTTTAGGTTTTGTTTCCAAAGGAAAATGGTCATTATTATTAGTAGCACAAATCGCATGCTTAATGGAACATTGACCCATTAGTAGATAGGTCAGATTTTTTTTTTACTCAGATCTCGTCATTAGTTAATCATACGTTCAAAATACAAGCATTAATGATTAATTAATATTAATCAAATCACTTTTAAATTTATGCGCCAACAAGTAGGATAAGTCCTCTTAGCAAGATCTTCTTTTGCGATTTCCCAAAATTGTCTTTTTATTTTTAGTTAAGTCAGTATTCCATTAAGCATGCGAAATATGTATAATTAAATCTTACCAATAGGCATTAAATGCTGTATATTACTGGCGCTGTTCGTGACGTTAGAGCGGGGTCTGCCGCGACCTCTTCTGAAACAAACCGACAGATATTGTTTCTTCATCCTTTTAATTAAGGTATTTTTCTAGTTATTATGTGACAAACAAACCTACGCTTGCCATCCTAGAGACAATGATGACATTTTTGTGTTATTTAATAATAATTATTCATATAATTGGTTGTTTATTTGCTTTATACTATTATAACTAGCTGCGCCCCGCGGTTTCACTCGCATAAGTTTCGATCTTGTTGGAATATCGGGATAAAAAGTGTCAATCCTGCTTATAAACTATCTGTGTGCCAAATTTCATGCAAATCCGTTCAGTAGTTTTTGCGTGAAAGAGTAACAAATAAACATCCATCCATCATCTTAGTAGGATAGGTATTTAAGGTAACTGGTGACCGATACTTAAACACGTGATTTTACTCATCATTATGAACAACTTTTACTATGGGAACAAACCTGAAATCGTAAAAAAAAAACAGCTGTTCTCTACATTTTGACGAGTTAGACGAACATAAATGTAGGGAACAGCTGATTTTTTTTCGCGATTTCAGGTTTGGTCCCATAGTAAAAGTTGTTCATAATGATGAGTAAAATCACGTGTTTAAGTATCGGTCACTAATTAACAGTCACCCTATATAATATAGTAGGAAGTACTGTTTATTTTGTTTAGTTACCAATTAACCTGACTTTGTTTTCGTACGTCTTTTTCGAAATCTGTGTTTTTCGGGTATCCAAAACATTACCTGTTACTCGTCGAAGCAGGCCCAGGGTACAGAGGGTCATATTGTGTGTCTGGACTTGCATTCAACACCTCTTCTCCAGATATACCAGGCAGGATCACCTCTTCACTGCCAACTGAAATTTTATAGTCTGTCAGCAAAGACAGTTTGAATGTCGTTAGTTGGGTGTATGAATGATGTACGTTTTCTTAAAGGACAATGGGTAACTTAGTATAGGTCGTACCCAAAAGACAATTTGAATGAAGCATTATGAACTACTAGCTGCTCCCCGCGGTTTTACCCGTGTAAATGTCGATCCCGTGGTAATATCGGGATAAAAAGTATATAGTAGATAATCCAGGGTGACAGCTACCTCCATACCAAATTTGAGCAAAATTGGTCCAGCCGTTTGAGCGTGAAGAAGTAACAAACATAAACACACACACACCCCCACACACACACTCACAAACTTTCGCCTTTATAATATTAGTGTGATGTCTGTCGTGTATGCCCTCAGGGATTAGTTTTAGGTGAGTGGGTAGTGGTAGACCGCAAAAGTCATATTTTCTTACGTTTTTTGCAATTTGCAGGTCAGTATCAGGTTGTATCTTGAACAAAATATGATTCGCAACAACTAACAACTATAACAGGCACAGTCAACAAAAGAGATAAGTATGCAGGATCGTCTGATATAGTTGAAGTTTAGCAAGAAACCGATAGATGTTCTCGAATAAAATTTTATTTAATTAATAGAATACAAACAGCTCATTTATCAAATTAAATTTCAGTTACTAAACTTCAACTATATCCGACGGTCCTGCATACTTGTCTCTTTTGTTGACTGTACATATTTAGAGAATTATAATCAATTTTTACTATAGTATAAAATAATGGCAATCAGCTGCATCTTGTTAGACTTAAGGCCGGCCCAAACGACGGCACGGTTGGCGCAGTGGTTAAGCGATTGACTGCTGCGCTGCGTGTCGCGGGTTCGATTCCCGCACGGAACAAATATTTGTATGACCTACAAGTAGTTGTTCCGGGTCTGGCTGTTTGTGTATGTGAGTTTAAATGTTTGTAAACGCACCCACGATACAGGAGAAATTCCTAGTGCCCGCAACGTTTAAAAAAAAAACAAACAGAAAAGGTGAGAATGAGATGAGATGTTCGTTCTTACCTTCCTCAAGATGCTGCATCCCAATGACTTGCTCTTCGACTTCCTCATATTGATCATCTGTGATATACTCCTCATATTGACCCGCTTCTATCTCCTCATACTGAAATTAAGTTAAAAGTGTGTTAGAAAATCTTAGATTAATAGTTGTTACTAGTTATATTCTGATTTAAAAGAGTGTCCGTGTAGTTTCTTGCCCATTCTTCTCCATAGAAACCTACTAAGCTGACTGACCGACCGTTTGACAATTCAAAAGTGATTGTGAATGGTTTAATTAAAATAAATGTTTCGAATTTGAGTTTAGAATGGGGAATTAACCTTTCAAATGCCGGATGACAATGCGCAACGAAAGCGCTGGGTGCCGCGGAAAATGCTACCCGCGCGGCCGGCAGACTAACATCAACTTATTTTGAGCGTAGATGTACGTTCCGGCATACGAAAGGTTAAGGTGCCACTAGTCGATATTTTTTCCATAAAAATTTTGGTTTACTCCACTGTTTGACATTTTGCGTCCAAAATTAAACATGATATCGTTTTGACTTTTTATTAATTATGTCGTCTGTACGGAAACAGAGTAGTAAAATAAAAAGCCATTAAAAAGTTATAAAGCCAGATTCGTTTTTCTTGCTATTTTTTTTAACGTAACTTTGGGTGTAAATAAGTAATAAAAGAACTGTAAAATCTTTAAAACCAAGTCCGTACCGACAAAGCTCAGTTATCGAAGAGATCAATAAACTTTATTTGTAATTGATTTATGCAGTGGTTTTTTCATAAAACTCGATTTTCCAAAGCACTTTTCGAATTTTTTTACGCTCCTATCAGTTCGGAACGGTGTTTCTGTGCGTGAGAAATAGACGTTGTGCGTGTAGACTAGCGTCTAACTGCTCATCACTGATACTAGCTCTGTCGGACACGTAGTCAAGCGAGACAGCGTGCTTTTTGGCCATGACCACCAGTGAGTTCAAGTTCGCGACTAGTTTACTCTTAATAAAAAAAAACAGACACCGAGGTAAACCCTCAAACAGCCCGCGTTATATCGCAGTGAGACATCTTTCGTCATGTGCGTCTCTATTAGCATGTATTTGTTTTACATTGAGGTGGCATCGAGGTAGCGAGCTAAACTGAGATCGCGAGGTATGGCAGTAAGGCATCGTCGGAATGTAATTACCCTAAGGAAGATCAAACCGCAGACTGTTATCATAAATCCAGTTCGCAGCTAAACAAACACTTACCTTGACGCCAACTTGGTCGTCTCCCTCCATCTCCACGATGGAACCATGCGTGCCTATCTCCACCTCACACATGATCTCCTGGTTCATCATCTTCGCTGATGTTAACTGTAACAAGGAGGTGCGATAATGAGAAGAAAAAAAAAAAACTTTTTTTTAAGCGTCAACATCTGTGTCGCGCAAGTTTCACATCGCACTTTGACTTTTCTAAGAAATATCAATAAAGGAGATGACTTGGGATAAATAATAAGTCAGCGGCCAGGAATGAATTAAATTTTATTTGAATGGTGGCAATATTAGAAACATTTATTTGTATGGCGACAACGCTGTAATAAATATGAGAACTAAGATACACAACGATCTTATCTTTCGATCCGCCTCTTATACTCGTATCATCATATCATCATCATCATCATAAACAGCCTATAATGTTCCCACTGCTGGGACACAGGCCTCCTCTCTGTGAGAGGGAGTGGGCCGTAATCCACCGCGCGGGCCCAGTGCGGTGCATATAATAAATCTCCGAACCCAAATTGTTCTCAACTTTGACACCTTCGTAAAAAAAAATGCGTTCTGTGTATTTCAAAATTTTTTTTAATAATATAGGGTGTTTGGAAGCTAGATACAAAGCCTTAAAGGGGTGATAGTTGACACCATTTAGAGCATTTTGAGCCATATGTCTTAGACGAAGTATGTTTTTTATTTTTTTCCCAGTTATAGTTATGTTATTTTTCACTAAATGTTACAAACAGTTAAAAATAAAAAAACATACTTCGTCTATGACATGTATGGCTCAAAATGCTGTAAATGGTGTCAACTATCACTCCCTTAAAGCTTTGAACTCAGCTTCCAAACAGCCTGTATTGGTATTGGTGACCCAGAATGGGTGATGTTCTTTATGTAGAAGTTCGACATTTTCGACGAAGGGTACTGGACTGGTCTGGGACTTTTCCCAACCCTTCAGGGAGCAGAGACATCAGTTCATCAGTCAGTGGCGTAACTATAGGGTGGCATTGGGGCAAAATGCCACGGGCCCCCAGCCAGAGGGGGCCCCCGGCCCGAGAGGATCCTAACATAAGTTTATAAATGCAAACTTTTTTTTTTTAAAGTGCAACAGAGGACATCTTTCAGGTTTCGAACATTTTGTACCTTTTTCTCATTGTTTGTCTAATTTTTTGGACAGGACCTCATGCTCAGCAGTAGCGTTTGCGACCAGTAGACCAACGAAGCAGTCAGGTGTTAAATGTTGTAGGGGAAAATATGAAATCTACGCGGAAGAAGTCGCGGAAAAGTGCTAGTAGTAGAAAAAAAACTATAACGTTGGTTGAGCCTCTGTACATTGAGGGAGGGCCCCATCCCTTGAATGGTTTATTCCAGAAATCCCCACCAGTGGGGATTTTTTTTTTCCAGAAATTCCCAGTAGTTAAATAAACTCAGCCTAGTGGGAATATTTGGAAAAATAAATAATTATAATATAATAACTAGCAGCGCCCCGTGGTTTCACCCGCGTAAGTTTCGATCTCGTGGGAATATCGGGATAAAAACTATCCTATGTCCTTTCCCGGGATCAAACTATGTCTATACCAAATTTCATAGTGGGGATTTCTGAAAAAAAAAAAAAAAACAATCTCACTGGTGGGGATTTGTCGGTGGGGATTTCTGGAATAAACCCCTTGAATTTGCCACGGGCCTCAAACGGTATAGTTACGCCACTGTCATCAGTATAACATTACGCCCATATGGGTCATATGGGTCATACAGGTTATACAGGTCATACGGGTAGTATGACTCATACTACCGTGCATTCGCGATTTATTTGCCAAAAATGTAAACAAATATGAATTAATGGAAAAATAACCTTAATTGCTGCACAATAAAGTTCAGTTTAAGCTACATCTTCAAATATTTTTATAACTTTGTCAATAGTGCTAGTCACTCTGAAAACAACTTAGTTATCACTGAAATAAAGTTAATATTTGTTTAACTTGTAATAGGGTAGGGTGTGCAATGTGCAGCACTGTGCACTTTTACTTTAGTTCCATCTATTTACAGAGATAATAATATTATTTCTTTATTGAAAACATCTGCTTCCAACTTTATCTATCACACTAATATTATAAAGGCGAAAGTTTGTGAGTGTGTTTATATGTTTGTTACTTCTTCACGCTCAGACGGCTGGACCAATTTTGATAAAATTTTATATGGAGGTAGCAGACACCCTGGATTAACATATAGGCTACTTTTTATCCCGATATTCCCACGGGATCGAAACTTATGCGGGTGAAACCGCGGGGCGCAGCTAGTTCTTAATAAAGAAAGCGTTTTATGATGATTACTTTGTTATTAACCCCCGACGCAAAAACGACGGGGTGTTATAAGTTTGATGTGTCTGTGTGTGTGTGTCTGTCTGTGGCATCGTAGCTCCCGAACGGATGAACCGATTTTGATTTAGTTTTTTTTTTATTATCGTTTTATTTTCTAATAAAATTATGATCGTCAGTAACTCTGTCACTGCTAATAACCGTTTTCACTAACACTATGCGACACCTAATTGAATGTTTAACCTTTTGAACGCCATTGTCACATATACGTGACAAGCAAGCGCGTGCCCTGTCCGCCAGTCGTGTGTCGCCTATCCTATTACGAACGACACAAATATGTGACAAAAAATGCGGTGCACTTTATCACGAAATAAATAATTAAATCATTACTTTTGTGTGTTTTTATTTGTATACCTTAAATATTTAAAATTGTGGCTTGGCGTGGAGGGCACGCGCGTGCTTTTATGCTCTGGCGTTCATATTATTGCACTGTTGGATTTTCAACTCTCCGCGCTGAGTCGAGCTTTGAAAACCAACAGCGCTTTCAATTAGGTATCGTTTAGCGTTAGTGAAAACAGGCATAAATCAAAACTCTCTAACATTAATAAAACTGGCCAAGTGCGAGTCAGACTCGCACACGAAGGGTTCCGTACCACAAGGCAAAAACACCGAAAAATCTTGTTCCGACTGTCAACCCTCGCCTTCGGCTGCGCCTCGGCTCGGGTAGACATGTTCTATGTTAGGGGTTTGGTTTCCGCACTTAGTCCTTCAGTGGACCATTGTGCGTGTTCGGGTAGACATTTGTCGGAACTCTTTGCAATGACAGCCTTTCCGCACTTGTAATGAAATCATTGAGCTATATGTGTATGTATATCAATGAATGAAATATACTATTCCGAGGCACGGAGGGGCCTTGGTATGTAAAGATGGTCACCCATCCACAGACCAACCGCGGCAAGCGTAGCTTAACCTGATCGATCGACCTGTGCGGCTGTTATTATTTAGCCACGGGCCCCTCTATTAATAGTCTGTTTCTGAATTCGATATGAAGACTATAGATATTAAGTTAAACACAAACAGGATGTAACTATACATGATTGCCACAATGATATTTATAACAGTTTTAGTGAAGAGGAAACTTGGATTGAAATGGTTTTTAACTAACTAATCAAACACGAAAAACATAACCTAGTCTTTCTGCCGCGCAGTCGGCTAAAAAAGATAAAGAACTGTTTATAAGCTCTCTTTTTATAAAAAAAAAACTTATTTTTAGGGTTCCGTACGGGAGTCTTAGTAATAGGATCCCGTTTTTACCCTTTGGGGTAAAAACGGGACCCTATTACTAAGACTCCACTATCCGTCTGTCTGTCTGTCACCACGCTGTATCTCATGAACCGAGCTAGAAAGTTGAAATTTTCACAGATGATGTATTTCTGTTGCCGCTATAACAACAGATACTAAAAACAGAATATAATAAATATTTAGGGGGCTCCCATACAACAAACGTGTTTTTTTCAGCATTTTTGCCTTGTGGTACGAAACCCTTCGTGTGCGAGTCCGACTCGCACTTGGCCAGTTTTTTTCTGGTAGTGTATACGGGTGGCAGCGCCATCGTCGCGCAGCCTGTTACCACGGATTCAGTACATGATACTGAACCTGCGTTGAAATTTTTCGTCGGTATTTAGGGTTCCGTACCTCAAACAAAAAAACGGAACCCTTATAGGATCACTTTGTTGTCTTGTCTGCCTGTCTGTCAAGACCCTTTATTTCGGGAACGCGTGGAGGTATCGAGTCGGAATTAAAACTTGAAGCTGTGAAAAAATCAAACTTATAAGATAACGTAAAAAAAGATCCGGCCGTTAATGCCGCAAAAAACGTATATTTCGACACTCTCAAGGGAATCAAAAGTTATAGGATACCGTTGAACTAGAATCATGAAATGTGGCAAGAAGCTGCAATGTCATGAAGCACAAGTAGAGGAATAATTCCGAAAACCGTAAATTTGTAGTTACATACCTACAAACTGTACGGAACACTCGGTGCGCGAGTCCCGACTCACACTTGGCCGTTTTTTTTGTAATCTTTTTACTATTGTAACCTTGTTGACATTTGCCATTTTTGTATTATTATGACATTTTATTGAATACGATTTCAGTTCTTACTTTGCATTATTTTATTTTCCAATTTTTATTTTTTTTATTTTAATATTGAAGTACCTACTTTTATGATAACCAATGTTATTATTTTATCATGATCAGTCATCTACGCCGGTTTTCTTCACCGTTTCGAGAGATTTCTATCAGTGGAAATCATTCTTTAAATCGGAGGAGTCGTTTCCTACATCCAAACTTAAAAACTTTATAATATTAGTGATGAAGTGTAAATGTGGGGTTACCATCCGTCCGGATTTGTCCGGACATGTCCGGACTTTGTCCAGCTCTTTAATTTGTCCGGATTTTTTGGCTTAGTTGGAGTACGAGTAAATAAAACTTATTTAGGTAATACCAAGTCTTTAATATTTATTAACCTCTCATTCATCTAGAAACAAAATATACTTCTATAAACATCAACTTAACGAGATCAAACGATAAATCTTGTATTGCAAACAACCAACTAGTTCAAATATAAAATATTTTCTTCAAAATAAAAATAGTTTTACGTAAAATGCTAGTTTCTAATATAGACGTATTAATTTTTATATTTTTCAGCGCGGTTTTTTTTTTTTGATCCCCGCTCCCCGCAACCTCTCTCCCCTCATGAGCGTCAGCTACCATGCATGCCTACCATACCACTGTAACTAAAGCACGATCTACACGGTTTGAAACCAGTCTACAAACCAAGGTGACCTTGATGTTGTTGTTGTTGCGAGATGCCTGCTTAAAACCAACATTTTCTTCTGCCACTGGTTTGCAACGCAGGCCTTTCTACCAAGGACGTTTAAAGGTCATACGAAATTGGTTTCAAACCACTGTCTACACTGTTTTAAACTTAGGTTTGAAACCATCGTTTTATACCGTGTAGATCGTGTTTAAGTGGGTAATGTTTGGATTTTGTGACTAAAATGTCCGGACTTTTATTAGGTATGTCAGGCTTTTTATCAGGACTTTTCAAATTTCTAAATGGTAACCCTAGTAGATGTTGATGTTTACCTAGAATAATAATTAACAAGTATCTCCTAAGGAGGCAGTTTGTCTTAAAGTAACAGCAATGAAGGTTCTATTTTAAAAGAAAATAACATAAAATTGTAACATAATTGGTGCGTAATAATTATGTAAATAATGTCTTTAAGCTTTTATGTTCTACTAACCCTTGTCCTCGTTTTTACAGCGACTAACAGGACCTGTAGACCTACCACAAAGTAGTGCTAAGTCGACAGCTGCGCTGCCGTCTATACGCGACACTAGCAGAATAGTCTACATCGGCTCAATTGCCAAAAAAAAGGTTCTATTTCTTAACCTCCAGCCTCCAGGTATGATAGAGGATATTAAATGTCCAGCAGATTTTTTACACCAATAAACAAAAATCATTTTAGTAAGTATTCAAATTAGGCTGACAAACAGCACTTTTTAGGGTTCCGTACCCAAAGGGTAAAAACGGGACCCTATTACTAAGGCTTCGCTGTCTGTCCATCCGTCTGTCACCAGGCTGTATCTCAAGAACTGCGATAGCTAGACCGTTTAAATTTTCACAAATTATGTATTTCTGTTGCTGCTATAACAACAAATACTAAAACCAAATAAAATAAATATTTAAGGGGGGCTCCCATACAACAAACGTGACTTTTTTGCTCGATATCAATAATGGCAACAGGTAGGCACTTGAAATATTCACAAAATACTCAGTTGTATTTTTACTTTAATAATAAAATTAAAATAAATATTTAAGGGGGGCTCCCATACAACAAACGTGTTTTTTTTCGGCGTTTTTGCCTTGTGGTACGGAACCCTTCGTGTGCGAGTCCGAGTCGACTTGGCCAGTTTTTGAACTTCATAATTACATAAGACGGTCCCCTTCTTCAATTCCTAGTGTTTTAGGTGGGAAGTAGTGGGGCACCAAACTCCCCAGCAACAGATCTTTCTGTTATGATAGAAGAACTCAATTCTAGCGCGAGCGACTGACAACCCAGTTATTTGAGTGACAATTATATGATACCCCACACAGCACAGATAGGCATGCAATTGAAGAGGTCTATGCCCAATAGTGGACTGATGATGATGACTGCCTATCTGACCTCCACAACCAAGTTACTTGGCAATACGATACCACTCGTTAATACTAGAACATGATTGATATGCAAAGGAATGCCGTCTATGTAGTCTTTATAACCAGACACTCATTGTTTCTTGTTCTTAGAGTGTTTTTATGGTAATCTTGTCCTAATATGTAATGTTTTCTTAGCATGTTACCTTCTTTTACTACTCAAAGATAGGTTTTGGTTCTAGAATGAATGATACCAAGACCAAGAAAGAGTTGTAATTGAAATAGTTCTCAGTATTTAAAACTGTTACCTTTGGATGATATTTTATGAGAATCAAATAAAGTGTTTACTAACACTACCTATTGTATTGAAATGATTCTTATTTTCAAAGTAAGACAACGTTGGAACAGACAAACCTAATACTATCATGAAAACTGTACCTAAATTATGCAGTTATCAGAGGATGGTTTAATTAACCTATTTCTTTACAAAAGTTCCTTGTTAATTGTTTGTGTTTGATATTTATTTATATTCCCATCACACTCAAACAATAATTGTATAAAAGCAGAATCTAATCAGGCAGAGTACACACATACCTTTGCCTACTATGATAAGATGACAAGAAAACAATAACTTTTTTAGATTATAAAAACACTGGATTACAGATGTATGTAAATAAAACAGTTCATTATCATTTTATGCGAGCACAATTGATTTGTTTTTCATGTTTTATTTTTAGAACGGATAGTGATACACATCAACCAGTTGTGATTTCAGTGTAAATAGTGTCAGAACGTCACCCGTTGGGGTAAAAGTTTTATTGAGAATTCGTTGCCTCCCACAGAGAAAATCAGTTTAATAGGTTTTATTGTGCCGCATTATGGTGCATTGGAGTCAAACAACTATCTCTCAGGACAGGTGCAAGTCTACTGACGGCGCAGCTCGACCGGCCGGGCCCGCAACCCAGACGATTTTTTAGATAATTATAAAGTGACCACGCCAAACGCTACACACATAGATACCTTATAAAATGACCTTCATTCTGTCACCCTCAATTAATTGACCAAACGCATAATTTCATAGAAAATAGAAAACACTTGTTACGATACGTCAAAAAGTACTATGTTTTCGATAGAAATAATTTACCTGTATTTATCCAGTAACAAAAGCACCGACGGCCACCAGGAGACAAATATGGACAGATGCGTTGGCACGGAATTTTCCAACGTAATATTTACCGCAACTAGTGCCACAGTTTTCAGTGAAAAAAAGTTCGATATTTAGGCTCAAAAATATTTGAAATTTACGCGAAAATGTTTATAAAATATGTCCGACTAAACATGGCGTCCAAAGATGTCCGACCAAATTCAATATGGCGAAGCAAAATGGACGCCCGTTCTCCAGCCGCTCGTACTTGCAAACTCCACCGAGAAAGCAAAAGCAACACTCACGTCATAGAGAAAAAAAATCTTTCATACCCAAATGTTGCCATAGTCAAACTTCCATCGTCATTGTTTCCCAATTAATTTCAGCAAAATAAAGTAACTGAAAATTATACTGATATTTTAAATAAAGAGATGAACAGATCAGTAACAAAATTTTGTAAGTTTTGTTATTAATTATAACGTATTTTCATTAAAACATGACATTTCTCTCATGTTTTTATACAGAATTCAAGCTGTCAAACTCTTCCCAATGCTGCCATCTATACAAAAGCTTTGACGTAACAGCACCATCTGACGGCGAAAATTCATTTTTAACTGTCAGTGTCAATCAGTCAATCTGTCATTCTCCGTTTTACCTCTTCTCTTCCCAGATTTAAAAAAAAGTTATTTTTGTGCAAAATTCGCCATGGCTGTGAGATTGAGATTATATTTATTAGGTCAATCAAGTGTTCGACCTGCACTCCGACTCCGTTCAGTGGGTAGTCTTAGGGGCGGCATACATGAGCGTGCACTTGAGACTGGGTATGAGTGGAAAATGTCGAAATTCACGTGTGAGCCACAGCCGACAGTTCACGGCAGGGACTGTCGATATCCCTGTGGATCGTAGCATTGGGATCCCAACAGTACCAGGCAGTAATAATGTTCGGTGCATAGTGCATACGAATACAATAGAGCAGGAATGGCTGGAATTGAAAAGGCAATGTCGCACCTGTAGGAGTCAGCGCCGGTTGAAATGGTACTTGGCACACGGGTGAATACATGGACAAAAAATTGGTCAGTGGGTTGTCTTGAATAATGTTAGAGCAACGGGCAGTCTTAAATTTTTATCCATTTATGTAGTTTTATAATGTTCTAATAACCCTTACAGATACATGGGACCCCGATCAATTCAGGCAAGAATGAGGACATAAACTACACTATCACTTCCAACAAGAGAAATGTTGTTGGAATAAAGGTATGTCAACTCGATATTGCGTTTTAAACTCAAATTGCTGGAGTAGGTCACACAGCTGCTAAGCTTAAATGGGTCTTGTATGGCCACATCTGTCAAATGCTGGAGGAGTGATAGGCAAACCCAAAAGAGATGGCAAGACAAACACCTCTTTTCTTAAAGATTGCACCTGTGTTGTTCTGAGGATATTGACATTCTTGTTATCAGGTACTTTTAATATGATGTAAAATGTTTCATATTTTCAAGATGCTTAAATCTGTATCTTAAACTAGCGAACCGCCTGGCGCCCCTGCTCTGCACAGAGTTAAAATTGTTGTTGGTTGACTTTTCGCCCCTTGATACATTATTTCTTCTTTACAGACAAAACACAGATGGTAAATACGCCATATTCAAACAGTGAAATGAAATCGCGGTCAGCTTTCGATCTCACTAGGAAGTATAAAAGGAAGAAGGCAATATGACCCACTGCTATAAAATGACTTAGATGGCCCTCTGATATAATATGACCTTTAATGGCTTTAATATAACCTTAGATGTCCCACCATTACAACACGGCCTGTCTTACTCCATTTCTTCATAATATTCGTCTGCCATGTGGAAGCATGAATCAGTGTACGGACTCATTGAACTATGAAGGTAGTGACTGGAAGCAACACTGAAAGAATCTCGCGGTTCGCTTTCGATCTCGCTAAGATGTATAAAAGGAAAAAGTTTATATGACCCACTGCTATAAAATGACCTTAGATGGTCCGCTGGTATAACATGACCTTAGATGGCCCACTGGTATAATATGACCTAAGATGGTCGAATGGTTTATGATCTTATATGGCCTACTGGTATAATATGACCTTAGATGAACCACTGGTACAACATCACCTTAGATGGTGGAATGGCTTATAATGTCTTTAGATGGCCCGCTGGTGTAACATGACCTTAGATGGCCCACTGTTCAAGACATGACATTGAGGATGGCAGAGAATCCCTAAGGCATCAAGTCAACCTTTGTACCTTTTTGCACAAAGCTTAACAACTCTTTATGGTACAGAGAGGATCCGCTATTCTTTGAAAAAACTCTATGGTCTGATGAATTAACATAATTATACTTAATAAAAACTTTTTTACAAAAAAAAAACAGACTTCCAAAAAAAATTTATTAAATTAAATTACTTTTTATTTGTACAGTCAACAGCAAAAGTAGATGATCAAAATCAGAAATTCAATACTAATGAACGGAGTTCGCCTCAGAACTGTGTGGCGTCGAAGTGATTCAAAAGTATGTGATTGTAAATTATGCCAAACATTTACTACTAGTACAACTGCCATATATTCGTGATCAGTTTTGACTCCTATTGAATTTCTGATTTTGATCATCTACTTTTGCTGTTGACTGTACATACCTACCCCACACAAAATATAACGCTACTTGTGACAGGAAGCTATTATAACATAATCAATATTTAATAAACTAAGTGGAAAAAATTCCTATTATGTATAGAAGCTAACTCAAAAACTACCCAAGCAAAGTTAATAAAATTGGAGACCACCTCTGAGGCATACCTTATCCGTTAAAAAATGAGAGAATTTTGCAAATCCGTGTTATTAAGACGGAGTTATACCCGAACATACACTTAAAAAAACATCCGAATTGAGAACCTCCTCCTTTTTTGAAGTCGGTTAAAAATAACGTCATATTACGCGATTATTTTTACCGACTTCAAAAAAGGAGGTTATCAATTCGATACGTATGTATGTAATATTATTGGATTTGCATTATATTCACATATGATGATCTATTAGGGCTTCCAAACAAATATACAAAATTTCATAGACGTATGTATGTATGTATGTTTGTCCACGCATATCTCCGGAACTATTAATCGGATCGTGACCATTTTTTTTTTATTGGCTTACATTTTCTTCAACTTAGGGAACAGTGCAAGTTTCATCAAGATCGATTCAGTAATTTTCAAGATATGGACTAATACGTGTAAGTGTGACGGCCTGGCTTATTGATAAGAGCTACGGGTGTAGTGTCAAAGGGAAAACATCTCAAAACCTTGGTCAAATACTAGTGCAAAAACTAAAAATTACGAAATAAAAAGTAATTTAAAAAAATTAAACCGACGTCAAAAAGAAATTAACTCAAAATTATGAAATAACTTTAATTTCGGAAGTCGGTGGCATAAAACTAAAATACAGATCCCAAGACACCGACTTCCGAAATTAAAGTTATTTCATAATTTTGAGTTAATTTCTTTTTGAAGTCGGTTTAATTTTTTTAAATTACTTTTTATTAAGATGTATAGTTTGCCTTGCAGCTGAAGTCACAGTTCGAACATTTGTTGTAAAATAACCATGTCATTTTAAACAAAATGAGGGCTATCGCGTATGAATTCGCCGCTAGAAGCGATTGTCGCGAATCATATTTTGATCAAGATACAACCTGACACTGACCTGCAAATTATTATTGCAAAAAAACGTAAGAAAATTTGAATTTCGCGGTTACCACTACCCATTCACCATCTAATTCTAAACACTAACGGTCTTATTCATAAAAAAAGCTTATAGAAGGTTTAAAGCACACATTAGTTAAAATGCTCATTAAGCCTTTAAAACGTTCGATAAAATTTTGTATTCATAAACGCTTCATAAACGTTCGATAACTAAAACGTCCTATAACTTCAATATAAATATAAATGTTGCCATTTTATTGAAGTCATCCAACAAATTGGCCAACATATTGAGTCGTCAAACGAGAATATCTGTCTACGCACCGAATAATTGTGACCATAGACATTATGACGTACGGAAAACTAATTTATTGTCTACGGTTTCGACAGTGTTCTGTGGTCATAACATAGTTTTTGACAATGAATTTGTTAATGTTTGTTTATTGTCAGGCGAGCGAAAACCTTTGAATATTTTTTTGTATTTAAAAGAAATGGAATTAAGACCGGAGACTAGTTCCAAGAAAGGGCAAAGAAGTGAATACTCGTTTTGGTTGGAGGACGATAAGGTTTGTACTGTTACAACTAAAATGTGTTCAAAGTAAGTTTTGTTTTGTAAACAATCTTTATTTCTTATACTTATTCTTGCTTTTGCTTTTCCTTAGATCTTTGGAAGAATTGGTCAGGGAGAGTTTCCATAATAGAAAATGAAGGTGGACGCTGGTGATGGCGCCAAACAAGTAGCTGAATTCTGGGCACAATAAGAAGATAGAAAATAAAAACACATACTGACTGACACCAACGCGAAAAAGGCGGCCTGGCATGATTTACGAATTAGGTGCCTATCCTATTTACTTATAAGTTACAAAGTTCCTGAGTAAGCATGTCAAGAACTTCGTTTGATGAAGAGAAAGAATTATAACATTAATTTTGTATTTCAGGACAGTAGGAAGAATGGTGCTTCACTACAAATAATAAACAGAAGAGGTGGCATAGATGGCAAATGAAAAGAAACATTTTAAAAATGTTGTTCTGCTAGCACAAGTTCTAGAAGCCGAATTAAAGTTTAGAGTATTTTAAAAATAAATAAATTAAACTGATATCTGTATATGTACTCGTATAAGCTTTTTATTAATGCACTACTTGCTAAAATGTTTCCTCTTTATCTTCTTTGTGTCGCGGGGACGACTGTATTTTAGATCTTGTTGGCCCAAAACTTTGCCACTTCCACAATGTTGTCAGTGGCAGCGCAGAGGTCACTTTGACTGCATGTTTTGGGACACATAGGGTAGGATAGGAGGCGGAGCATGGTTTGCGACATAGCTTCACAACCACTCCCTGGAATATCTTACTGGAGCATCTCCCTGCAGGGTGTAAACCTACATGATCCACACGGAAGTCCCTGAACCGTCTCCGGACACAAGTGGGAAGATGTACCTCTAACCTGGTAAAGTGAGGCTACCTCGGTGGAATGTTTCCTGAAAAGTTTGTAAAATAGCATTTGCATTTCCCCTTGCAACTTCTTGGGGTGACTGTATGATATTCATTGATATTGCTACCTACCCTCTAACTGAATGTCTCCATGGTCAACTGCAATATTGTAAAGGACTGCTCTAGCCACTATGGTTGTTGCATGTAAAAGACATTGAAAGCGTTGTTTCCACAGCCCAAAGCAGCAGCGTCCCACAGTAATTCTTGTTGCTATTCCTCATATCCAAGACAAACTTACGAATCTGCAGAAAATGCATTTTACAGGGAATGATAAGTTTTTTTTAGTAACAGGTACCTATATCTAGGTATATAGGTACCGTGGTACATTTGGTTTTAAAAATACTACTTTTCTAAGATTAAATCTTACCAAACAAACCAAACCAAATGTACCACGGTACTTAGCTGTAACTAAAAAAAACTTAACATTCCCTGTAAAATGCATTTTCTGAAGATTCGTAAGTTTGACGAATTATGTCCTTCGTTATATTTTTCCTCGCTTCTATTTTGCATTGTAGTTATATAATAACTAACTAAATTGGTTAAACAGAAGTGCAACATAAATTAAATACAACTGCTTATGTTACATTTGTAGGTCAAACGTCATTTTCTATCAGCTGGTATAGAGTCGGCCATTTTTTTTTCCTTATAGTACTGCTAAAGTAGGCTTCTGGGTTTCATAACTTTATAGTAGGTTTATAGAACGTTTTAGGGCTAAAATGCGTTTATGAATAACAATGTTTGACAACGACACATTAGCAAGACTTTAGATGTTCTATAACTTAATATGAATAAGACCGTAAATAAATATAGTTCTCTAACCCCTCGCGAGCGTCCGCGTCGCTACCATTACCAATAATAGACTGTATAATCTATGGCTACCATGCCTACTACCATGGTAATTTTTGGATATTGTGACTAAAATGTCGGGGCCTTTCATCAGGACATTTCTAAATGGAAAAATAGGGAACCTTACTGCAGATATCGCTCTCGCTAGAAGGCACTGTTGCACTATATAACAAAAAGTTTAGTTCCTAATAATTTTAAATGTCCTAACTTGCCAAAATCATAGTAGTCGTAAATAATGAATCAATGAATGCAGCTTTCTTCTTGAAAGTTCCCGCGCTTATTTTGAATAATTGCCATTCCGCGCATTGGCACTAGTTGCTAGCGTCAAAACGTGCCCTGCGTTCCGAGTTGGGAAATAATCGATGTGAGCGTGCTTAAACCCGTACCGAATTAGCGTGAGCGCGATAATGACGTCCCGTGAATCGTCATAGATGACGTCATGACATGCGCCATCTTGCGATAACGCCGACCATGCCCTAGAATAATATCACCGTGAGCGCTGTCAAACTCAAAAATGACAGTGTATGTATGTGTGTGTGACAGTATGTGTTTTGTTTTGAGTTGCATCATGTTAACTTTAAACTAACGTTGCATTTTCGAAATTGTGCTTCTGGCTGATAGTCGCCACCTAACCAAAGAAGAAGAAATGTGGTGTTTATACAAAGAAATACTGTAATAATATCGTTTTTACATTGAGTAAGCACTGTGAGCGCGTTTACGGGCGTTCCGAATTGTTGACAGCTCTCAGCTGTCATAATCATATCTAAATCGGAACGCATGTGAGATAATGTGAGCGATTATAGGTAATTCGGAAAGCGCCCGTGAATTCGGTGTGTCTGCCTGCTATGCTTGCTTTTTCTACCATCTATAGAATATAAATGCATTTCTTCTATTTTCTTCTCTGCTAGAAGCACAAGCAAGGATTATTAGGTAATGTCCTATGTATGAAAGTTGTTGCCGCAATGAAAAACAAACACTTTAGAAATAAAAGGAATTTAATGGTAAAGTAGTAAGAAAAAATTATAAGTACCTAGTAATAAGAATTATCTCTGAAATAAATAAATAGGCTTGATCGAAGGATTACCCTTCGTTAAAAGAGAAAATGGTAAATTATTTAAGCAAAAAAAAAATAAATAAAGCAACCATCGCAAAAAAAATTAAAAACTACCAAAAACTGCCAAAAAGTTTGCAACAGCCAACAGGGTTGCAACACTGCCGTTTTCCGTTTTCCTGACTTTTCCTGTTTCCTGTGGTTATTTAATAGTTGAGCCAAGATATTTGCGCAAAATTCGCGATGGCTCTGAGATTAATAAGTAAATTGAGTGTTCGGCCTGAACTTCGTGGTGTCGTAAACCTTAGTTCTGCAGCTGCACCAGCCAAATTATCAGATTTCGATGTTCAGCATAAGACTCCAGTTGTGAGGAAACAGCATCTGGTCCCGAAGGCCCACTATGGAGGTCGTCATGCTGTCACCATGCTCCCTGGAGGAGGAATCGGCCCTGAGTGCATGGGCTACGTCCGGGACATTTTCAAGTGAGTATTTATAACCTTTTTGCGTGAACCATTTAAGACTGGCAGGAAAAGTACTGGGCAATCAGCTGATCTATTTTCAAAATAATACGCAGTAGGTTTTCTTTTATATAAACTACGCAATGTATTTGAGTGTAGTACATTAATTAATTTATCCTTGCTATAACACAGTTCAGAAAACCCTATGAATAATTTTGTTATCACATGATTATGGAAACAAACAATACAACTTAGATAAGGTCCAGTACACAAACAGTTTTATTTATCTTATTAGCAACACTATAATATTCAAATGTAAAAGTAGAATACTATTTTTTAAGAAAACCAAAATGTTCTAGCTATATTTTTTTTTAATCGCTTTTATTACTGCAAAGAGTATACTATGTTATCATAAGGATTACTATTTTTGGTTCAGAGCATAATCTTGGGTTAGGGTTATATTAAAACATTTTATCGGTTAAATTGATTGTCAGCTAGACCCAATTATTAAACAGTCACAGCTATTTATAACAGAAGATTAGAATTGTCGGTTAATAATTAATTTACAGAACATTTCTACCTATTGACCTAGTAATATCAATTTCTTTCTTAATTGAGATGGTCTAGACCACAGATATAGATAGACCTAGATAACGCAAGTATCACGAACTGTATGAAAACCAAGCGTGCCATTTTTTGACTACCTACTATGACGTCAAAAGCTCGCGCTCTCGCTCACGCTTACCCAGCCGACAGTACACAGGACTGAGCGCGAAAGTGGCGGCTTACGATTCTTTATCGTAAGCTGTTGCGATTTTTGGCACGCGAAGTAGTTGCTCTTGCGTTATCTAGGTGTATCTATATCTATGGTCTAGACCAATTAGTGTTAGATTATGACTTGTGTGATAACACTACAGTGCTATACATAATTATAGGGGTATATTTATAACTAAACACATTGCTCAAAGTAATGATTAACAGCTGCATAACCATAATTTTTAGGGTTCCGTACCCAAATGGTAAAAACGGAACCCTATTACTAAGATTCGCTGTCCGTCCGTCCATCTGTCTGTCACCAGGCTGTATCTCATGAACTGTGATAGCTAGACAGTTGAAATTTTCACAGATGATGTATTTCGGTTGCCGCTATAACAACAAATACTAAAAACAAAATAAAATAAATATTTAAGGGGGGCTCCCATACAACAAACGTGTTTTTTCGGCGTTTTTGCCTTGTTTGCTCGATATCTGTCACCAGGCTGTATCTCAAGAACCGCGGTAGCTAGACAGTTGAAATTTTCACAAATTATGTATTTCTGTTGCCGCTATAACAACAAATACTAAAAACAAAATAAAATAAATATTTAAGGGGGGCTCCCATACAACAAACGCGATTTTTTTGCCCTTTTTTGCTCGATATCAATAATGGCAACAGGTAGGCACTTGAAATATTCACAAAATACTCAGTTGTATTTTTACTTTAATAATAAAATAAATATTTAAGGGGGGCTCCATACAACAAACGTGTTTTTTTTCGGCGTTTTTACCTTGTGGTACGGAACCCTTCATGTGCGAGTCCGACTCGCACTTGGCCAGTTTTTTTTATGTTTGAATAGTGAGACTTAAATTATGATAGTAAAGCAATGCAAAAAACCGGCCAAGTGCAAGTCGGACTCGCACACGAAGGGTTCCGTACCACAAGGCATAAAACGCCGAAAAAACGTTTCTTTTATACCCCTTTAAATTTTAACTTTATTTTATTTCAAACTCAAACTCAAACTCAAAGCATTTATTTCAATTAAACCATTTTACAGGCACTTTTGAATTGTCAAGAAGTAGGTCAGTCAGAAAAATGTGAAGCTAGTTGCCCATTCCAAAGCGTAGGTACCTATGGAGAAGAACGGACAAGAAACTCCATGGACACTCTTTTTAAATTATATTTTACAAAAATATTAGTTACATCATTACTTTTGAATTTATAATTAAATAATGTGAGAACGATGTAAAAAAAACAAGACGTATGCGTTAAAAGCGTCCAGAGTACAACAAATAGTACTAAAACAACAATCCAAAAATAAAAATAAAATAATTAAAAATAAGCCGAGGCAGCTAAGTGATGACCAGCCCCAACTGACGGCGCCCGTTCACGAACATGACGCATAGATCAGCACCATTCAGCTCAACCATTTTGAAGGGAGCTAAATGATCCAACATACACGCCACCGTCAGCGAGACATTTGTGTGAGCATGACATACTATCAGCCGCCAGGGCACATTCGAGTCAATGAAAGACATATTACCCGGTAAATGGTAAAATAAGGTATAGTACTTACATAGAACTCACATCTGTGCTATGCAATTATACAATACAAATGAAATTGAGTTTATACAATGCAAAGATAGTCTTACAATCTTCAGCCGCTCCAACAGTATTTTCAGGTGTTAATCAATTAGTTGTGGTTGTGGAGCAGGACCAGCATTGAGCCAGGCATTTTTATCAGCTATGTAATCCCCTAACTTATAATATGCCTGACTGCATAGTGTGCGTTTTATACAAGACTTGAATTTTGTCTCATTCAGTTGAAGAATGTGGGGAGGTATTTTATTATAACATTTTAAACAGTACCCCATAAAAGATGAGTCTACTTTAGCCAGTCTGAAACCTGGTTGAACTAATAGGTCCCTATTTCTAGTACTATAATTATGTCTTTCACCTCTTTTACTAAAAAGATGTAAGTTTTTTCTTACATACATGATGTTTTCGTAGATATATTGACAAGGTACCGTCATGATGTTAATTTCCTTAAACAGTTCCCTCAGAGAATCGCGCCTGCGGAGGTTATATATGGCTCTGATGGCTCTTTTCTGCAGAATAAAAATAGAATCGATGTCTGCAGCCCGTCCCCAAAGTAAAATACCGTAAGACATGACACTATGAAAGTAACTAAAATAGACTAGTCTCGCGGTATCCACATCAGTAAATTGACGGATTTTTCTGACAGCATAAGCTGCTGAACTTAGCCGTCCTGCAAGAGATGTTAAATGAGGACCCCATTGTAGCCTTGAGTCGAGCGTGATCCCTAAGAAAACAGTTTTATCGACGAATTCTAGTTTCTCTTGATTCAATATTATCTCACAATCACTACCCTTGACATTTGGTAAAGAAAATCTTATGCACTTAGTTTTTTTTCCATTTAATACTAAATTATTAGCAGTGAACCAATTTTGGACCTGCAGTAGGGCGTTATTTACGTCGTCAAAATTTGTAGCACGTCTATTTACCTTAAAAATTAAGGAAGTGTCATCAGCAAATAACACCATTTGTGGTTGATTTTTTAATAAATGGAGTAGATCATTAACATACACTAAAAAGAGGAAAGGACCCAATATCGAGCCTTGTGGCACACCCATTTTTACTTTTAAACCATATGAATTGACACCATTTATTTGGACTTGCTGTTGTCTGTCATTTAAATAAGAACTAACTAAACTGAGCGCAAGTTTTCCAAGTCCGTAATGCTCAAGTTTCAAAAGCAAGGTTTCGTGATCGACGCAATCAAATGCCTTAGAGAGGTCACAAAAGATTCCAATGGCGTCTTGGGCCTCTTCCCACGCGTTAAAAATGTGTTTTAATAAGGTTACACCAGCGTCAGTCGTACAACGTCCTTTGGTGAAACCAAATTGCTGATCGTGAAGGATTTTATTCATGTTAAAATGATTGAGCATCTGATTAAGCATTATCTTTTCGAACACCTTACTGAAAACCGGCAACACGGATACGGGTCTATAATTATTGGTGTCTTTACTGTCCCCAGATTTGAAAAGTGGTATTACCTTACTGTATTTCATTAAATCGGGGAAGATTCCTTGATCAACACACAAATTAAATACTAAGGCTAAGTAAGGTGCAATAGTCTCAATTATGGAGGCACAGACTTTAATGGACATTCCCCAAAGATCTTCGGTCAATTTGATCTTAATTTGCTTAAAAGCTTTTATTACTGAAGCGGGGTTTATATGTTTAAATTGAAATTCAACCGGGCAGGCTGGAACGTTCGCTCTTAATAAATCAATTGATACGTCGGATGAGGAATTTAAGGCTTCCGTCGTTTTTGATGGTATATTAGTAAAGAAATTTACAAATTCCTGAGCTACTTCTAAGTTAGATCTTATGGCACCACGTGAAGTCTCCAATGTGTAATCAGTGTTTCGTTTTTTATTCCTACTAGTTTCGTTATTTATAATTTTCCAAACCGTTTTTATCTTATTTTCTGCTGATTTGATTTTATTGCTAATGTACAGGGCTTTGGCTATTTTGCAAGTATTTCTAAAAATTTTGGAATATGTAGCAACATACTTGCTGAAAGTTTCAGTATTGATGTAAGGCTTAAGGCCATACAGCTCGAAAAGTCTTTCCCTACTTATCCTAATACCTCTAGTTGCCCAGTCACTAAAAACAAAATTAGGGCAAATGTTTTTTGTTTTCTTTTCAAAAATTGTATTAAATTGAGTGTGCACTACTGAAAAGAAATCCTCGTACAATTTATTAGCATCATCCCCATCATGGCCCAGATCATTTAACTTATTATTTAGGGTACTATTGAATCTATTTAGTTTACCAGTCGTTATTGGTCTAAATTGAATTTGCACTTTTTGCAAAGGTGTTTTAAACTTAAAAGATACCGTTTGTCCACTATGATCAGACGGCAGATAATTTACGATGGCTTTATCTAAATAATCACAATCGCAAAAGACATTATCAATACAAGTAGCAGAATTTGGAGTTATTCTAGTAGGTTCTGCAAACACATTATATAAATTGAACGATTTAAAAAGGCTTAATAATCTACTGCTATTAGAATTATTTTCCAAAATATTAATATTAAAATCCCCACAAATAATTGCGGCTTTGTTATTGGATGCAAGTTTCGCTAAGACATCTTCCATTATTGACTCAAATAAAGAAAAGTTCTGATAATTAGGGGGTCTGTAAACGCACACTATGACATGCTTATCTAGCTCAACACAGGACAGTTCGATGCAATGTTCAACTGATAAACCCACTATGTCATTTCGTTGCTTGGATTTTAAACATTTTTTTATCATTATTAGAGAACCTCCACGCAGCATAGATTTACGGTTAAAACAACTGCCCACACTATAGTTCTCAAAATTAATTAACATTTGGTAATCCTTTAACCAATGTTCAGTACAACAAACAATGTCAAACTTTGTTTTTTCTAAAAACATTTCAATTTCTAATAATTTGGAAGAAATGCCTTGAATATTTTGATGAAATACTGTCAAGGCATTCTGCTGATCTCCTTTTTGATATTTACATAATTTAGAGCAAGAAGATACCTTGTTGTTGTTAGGTATAAGAATATTATTACTGGTACCTTCTGTTGTCTTACAAACTAGTTTAAATGATTATCCGGAGTTAATCCCAAGACTTCAATGTCATCACCAGGCAGTGAGCTCATAGTGCGTGAGAGAAATGGAACCTCCTTCGTATAATTTGTACAAATATTTATAGCATTTGAGCTACATTCATTCAGGCAAACCACCTTATTATTAGTATTATTACTAACTGTTGTGGTGTTAATAATACAAGACTTCGACATAATACTTATGTCTGAGTTTATATAAAAAGCTAATAGCCTTGCTATTATGTGTCTAAAACTAACAGGCAGATACACAGTACCCCTAGTCGACTTTAAAGTTTCAACATAACAGTTGGTGTCAAAATATACAAGCTTGTCACTGTAATGACTAACTAAAAAGTGCATATGCTTATTAAGCATATGAATATAATTGTTTTGTCTATTTGTTAATTTTTTTAAATATGGGAAAGCACACAATATTATTTTATTACAATTTAACTTTAACAACTCAGTTACACAGTCAGTTATTTCATATTTTTTGACCTTAGAACTGTTACCTACAAATACAGTAATGTTAGTTTTGGGATTAAATACATTTCCTGTTACTGATGCCATTATTTGTTTGTAGGTTGACCCTGGCATACAATTATTTTGAGTAGAATAACTCAGGTTGTTACTAATTAATTTACCTAAACCTCTTCCTATACTATCCGAGAACATAACCGAATCATAACAATCATGACTACTGAAAGATGGACAACTACCAGTCTCAAGCTGTACCAATTGAGAAAGATCTTCTACTATATCAGATACATCCTGGTTAAGGATACACTCTTGAGACAAACTCTCAGTCTGGGACGGGTCCTCCGTTACCTCAGGCTGGACAGCGACAGGGTGTATAACTGTCTGACAAGTGCACTGACACATTACTAACTCATTAGCAGCAAGAATGTGTTCTTTAATTTGGTTCTGAGAACCCACATATTTAATGTAGAGAGAACTAAGTCTGCTTTCAAGTTCCTGTATGTCAGACTGTAAGCGCTGTGTATCAATTTCATAGATTTTTTTGCTGTCTTCTAATTTGATTTGATAATTGGTTAATTTATTCATTAGATCAACACGTTCTTTCCTCAGTGGAATATGTTTGGAAAAGTGTTTTTGATGTTTTCTAAATTGATTACATTTTTTAATTATTCTATTCATTCTTGCATATTTTTTCATTTTGTTATGACTAAATTTATAACTATAATTCTGTTTCAGCAAGGAATCCTCAGTAAGGTCAATAGTTGTCAAGGAATGAGGGTTACAATTACTATTTAATAATTCATTATATAAGTGGTTTGTTTCTCTAACCTGATTGCATTCTATTTCTTTTTCTAACTGGGTGATACAACTATTAGCATGAACTAATTCATCTTCTAGGTCCCTAACTCTATTTAAGGCCTCCTCATACAAATTACTACAGGTGTTGAAACCATCCGTGACTACCTTCAGTTGATCGCGTTCATCAACAACATTCTGATACTGTTGATGTAGGTCTACTAGCTCCCGTTTAAGGCTTGAGTTTTTGTCAACTATTTTCTTGATTTCCTCCTCACTTTCATCATTCTCCAGTAGCAATTGGTCACATTGGAGTTTTGTTGCTTCAAGTTTTTGGAGGGCCGTTCTCAATTTAAGGTCCATCTCCTGAGCAGTAGCCTTACGGGTCATCACAGGCATGGTTTCAGGAATTGTTACTGAAATTAGATTAAAGAAACGGTGAGATAAGGGGACAGACAAATAAAATAAAGTTGGAAATGATAGGGAAAATGGGAGAAGTTATCGTAGAGCAGTGGAGAAATTAGGTTGGTTACTGAATTGGTTTGAAGGGCTATTTTCGAGGCTAAGGATGAAACATTTGAACGCTTTTTATTGCCTTACGATTTTACTATTATGTATGTGGGGGTAGGTTGCCTAGAATTTAAAGTTATTTTTTCCTACATTACCGTAGGTATAACGGCAATGCAAAAACAATGATCATGAACGTTTTTATTATTGTATATTAAATTAAAGATCAGAATAAGAAGAACAGAATCTACGCTAAGTTTCGTTTTCTACGATGTAAACAATGCGATTTAAACCCAATGCAGGGTGCTAAGCTAAACAGCGAACTATCTTGAGCTAAAACTTCACAAGGATGTGTAACAGAGTTACAGTGACAATAATTGAGTGCTATTATAAAGTAAAAGTAAACAAATACTCCCCGTTTTAATCCGCAGTTCGAACGTCAGCTGTTGGTTTTAGGTTACCGGTGTGTAACAAACACTGTGTATTTACAGGAAAACAATAATCCTGAGTATTTATGCAATTAAATTACGTTTACACATAAAATTACACCTTAATTTTACTTAATTACTAATTAAAATTAATTTTAAAATACGGAACAAAAATTTGACATGTCACTCGGGCAGTGTTGCCACTTTTTTTTTTTATTATTTGTTGTTATAGAGGAATCATCTGTGAAAATTTCAACTGTCTAGCTGTGACGGTTCATGAGATACAGCCTGGTGACAGACAGACAGACGGACAGTCTCCACTGTCCGTAATAGGGTCCCGTTTTTACCCTTAGGGTACGGAACCCTAAAAATTAACATTTAAAACAAACAAAATTGACATAAACACATGTATGGGACAGATAGTTTTAATGTGATTTTGGTGTTGGTTCAACAGTAAAAGTTGTCATTATGATGACTGTGTGGTGACACTTTTTTCAGTTATTTCAATTACACTTTCTATAATGTTAGCCGTCTCTGAGCGGCTGGATCACCAACATGCTCAAACGAAGGGCAGTACAAGTGACCGTAAACGACACCACGAGGGCCATAGTGGCGAAGGGCTGCCCGCAAGGGGGCGTCCTGTCGCCGCTTCTATGGAACCTGGTCGTAGACAGTCTAATAAAAGAACTCAACGACAAAGGTTACTACACTGTAGGATACGCCGACGACATAACCATAATAATAAATGGCACCCACGAAAACACCCTGTGCAATCTAATGCGCCAGGCCCTGAAAATAGTGGAAAACTGGTGTGGTAAACACCAACTATCAGTGAACCCCACAAAAACTGAACTGGTTCTCTTCACAAAAAAGAGGAAACTGGCGACACTACAACTACCACGTTTCTTTGGTACAACCCTAAGCCTATCAACTGAAACCAAATACCTGGGCATCTTTTTGGATAAACAGCTGAACTGGGCAAAACACACTAGCTATATTACCACGAAAGCCAGCATATCCCTGTGGCAATGCAAGCGAATGCTTGGCAAGAACTGGGGGATAAGCCCCAGGGTCACTCACTGGCTATACACCACAGTCATCCGACCAATCATTACATACGGCTCACTAGTCTGGTGGCCCAGAACAGACCTGAGCACAGCCCAAAAAGACCTAGAAAAGCTGCAGCGGTTCGCATGTGTGGCAATCACTGGCTGTATGAGAACCACACCCACTGCTGCCCTACAGGCTATGCTTGGACTGCCGCCTCTACACCTCATAGTGAGAGAGGAGGCGACCCTGGCGGCCTTCAGGCTCTCTACATCAGGGACCCTGAGCAAAGACTCTAGGGTCAAACACATACGGTTAAAAGAAGATGCGATCAAACGGCAGCCAATGATGGCATCACCCTGCGACAAAGCCCCGAAACAATACTGCTTTCAAAAGCATTACAACATAGTGCTTGAAGAGGAGCGATGCGACCACTCAGGCCCGAAAGAACTGAGAATTTACACCGATGGCTCAAAGACCGACTGCGGAACTGGAGTCGGAGTCTTCTCACACGACCTCAACATAAAAATATCCAAACCGCTGGGAATGCTCAACACGGTCTACCAAGCAGAGTGTGTGGGCATAATGCAAGCGGCTTACGCCATAGCGGCCAGGAGAGTCACGGACACCCATGTCCGCATACTCTCCGATAGCGCCTCAGTTCTCCAATCCTTAGACAAAAAATGTATTACATCGAACCTAATACTAGAATGTCACAATGCGCTCGAGCGGGTAACTGTATCGAACCGCAATACAGTGACACTACAATGGATAAAAGGACACAGTGGGTCGCTAGGCAACGACGCAGCTGATGAGCTGGCCAGAAGGGCTTCCAGTATGTCAGTCTGTGGACCGGAACCTATCGTGCCCATACCTTTCAACCAACTACGCAGGTGGCTATAGGAGCACACCCACACACAAGCAGAAAGCTGGTGGACGTCGTCACCAGGATGCAGGCAGTCCAAAGAAGCCATGCCGTTATTGGATGGCAGGCTAACCAGGCGCTTACTACGACTGGACAGGAAAGGCCTGCGCCTGGTGACGGGGACCATCACGGGACACTGCTCACTAAATAAACATTTTTACACATTAGGCATAACAGACAGTCCCCTGTGCAGGGCTTGCATGGAGGCTGATGAAACCATTGCGCATGTGCTCTTTGAGTGCACAGGCGTCACCCAGATAAGGTCAGAAACCCTCGGGACACCCAGATCGTACACAGATGTTCTGAACAGACCAGGAGATTTGATCAGCTTCTGGAGGGAGGTGGGCTGGTTGGAATAACCACCGACGGCCGCCATGGCCCACGCACAATGGTCCACTGTAGGACTAAGTGCGGAAACCAAATCCCCTAACATAGAACATAATGTTAGATACAAAATGTTCTATTAATCTTTACAGGTATATTGGAGCCCCGATTGACTTCGAGATTGTGGACATCGACCCCAATGTGGACAACGACGAAGATGTCAAATACGCTATCACCACTATCAAGAGGAACGGTGTCTGTCTTAAGGTATTTCAAAATATCATAACTTTGTGCCTGTCTTCCCCAAAAGGGTAGGCAAAGGTGTACAGTCACGAGCATAAGTATGTATACACTTGACTTTATTCAAAGGCGATTCTCTTCTTTATTTTTAAATGAAATTTTATATTATTAGGAACATGGTATTTTCGAACCCATAGGTTTATGTAAAGAAAGTAAACATTGCATTCGTTATTTCGTGAAAAAATCGCAATTTAAAGTTGCCAAGTGTTGACATATTAGTGCTCGTGACTGTACATAAAGTACACCACAGACACGAGTCGTATAAGTCCCAAGAGATAGGGGCATAGGGGTGAGCACTGTCGGACTATGGCGGCAGGGACTCAGGTCCCAATGCTTTCTTCATTTGTTTTGCATAAATGCTGAAGATTGTTTAATTTATGTCAACCCAAAATGGACCAAAAAAGAATGTAGGTACAGACATGCACATCAAGCTACCCGAAACTTGTTAAATTTTCCCAATCAACTTTAAACCTTATGCTTTAGCAATAAAGTTCCAATCCAATTTTATAGTAATGGCTCCATCGTTTTATCGATGATTCTGCCAATGTTAAGGTTGAAGGAAATAATGTGTATTCGCTGAGGTTGACCGGTTATACTGCCTAGTAATCATCATCATCTGCCTAGCCTTATCCCAACTATGTTGGGGTCGGCTTCCAGTCTAACCGGATGCAGAATACCAGTATTTTACATGGAGCAACTTCCTGTCTGACTTCCACAACCCAGTTACTGGGTAATACGATATCCCTTGGTAAGACTGGTTGTCAGACTTTTGGGCTTCTGATTCCCCGTAACGACTGTAAGATCCACGAATGACAGCCTGGACCAACAGCTTAACGTGCTTGCCGAGGCACGGAGGGGTCTCGGTATGTAAAGATGGTCACCCATCCACAGACCAACCGCGGCAAGCGTAGCTTAACCTGATCGATCGACCTGTGCGGCTGTTTATACTGCCTAGTAATAAAGTTGATAATCTATTAAAGAAAGACAGATTTTAGTAGCCTAATATGCTAGCATCGGTACTATAAAGAATAAGAAATACATTATTGATCATAGACAAATTTATTTGCCTTATAATTTTATCACCACCTCCAGGGTAACATCGAGACAAAGAGTGAAGCAGCGTACGTGACCTCCCGCAACGTGGCGCTCCGCAACGAACTGGACATGTATGCTTACGTCATGCACTGCAAGTCTTTCCCCGGAATCACTACCAGGCATAAGGATATTGACATTCATATTGTCAGGTAAGATTTTTTTCTCTATTTAATAGTTCATGCCATAGTGAACAGATTACGTAGTCTGCAAAGGTGTAAGATGGGCTAGCAGCCCATGGTCTTAGTTATGATGATATTTGTTGCGTACTGCATCTGCCTGCGACTTCGTCCGCTTGAAATTTCTTGTAATAACATAAAATTTAACCTACAACACTCGGCAATACTGAACCTTCCCATTAGTGAAAAAAAATTCGGAATCGGATCAGGAGTTCCGAAGATTCCGAAGAGCATGCAATCCGATTATTTTGTTTTTTTTTAAATCATTATTTTTATCAACCCTGTGCTAGTGGGGTTGATAAAAATCAAGATTTTTTAAAAAAAAACAAAAAAATCGGATGTATTTGATTGAAATCGGATTAATTTGATTTAAATCGGATTAATTTGATTTAAATCTGATTTTTTTTACATTCTGATCTTTCTTAATTTGGAAGTCAGTTATTAATTAAATAATAACACTACATATACAGGGTTATTGGTAAAACATTAACTACCTATTAAGAGGTCATTGTACTCATCATTATGAACAACTTTTACAATGGGAGCAAACCTGAAATCGCGAAAAAAAATGAGCTGTTCCCTACATTTATGTTCGTATAACTCGTCAAAATGTAGGGAACAGCTGATTTTTTTTCGCGATTTCAGGTTTGTTCCCATAGCAAAAGTTATTCATAGTGATGAGTACAATGACCTCAGAGGTTGTTAATGTTTTACCAATAACCCTGTATAAACAGCATTGGACACGTGTGTGCGCGCTGTAGGTTATGTCGGGGGAAGTCCCTTGACACATTTTGGCTGATTTGGTCGCAGTAAAAAAGTATTGATTTAAATCATTGATTTTTATAAAAAAAATCTCTTGATTTTAATCGCGATTTAAATCACTGATTTAAATCAAGTGATTTAAATCATATCAACCCTGCACTAGCATATAGCATAGAAAATTTTCGTCGGTTAACAATATAAAAAAAACAGCTGTGCACGAGAAAAGTGCAATTCGTCAAAATATATGGAACAGCTGATAATTTTTGAAGTGAAAATTTCTTTAGGCCCTTCGGATGTGTTCGGCTGTCCTCGGGATGTACTCGGTTTTAATGTATATCCATCCGATATGTCAGTGGGTGGTGGCAAAGTATTCTGTTTGAGTTTTATTTTTACTTCTGTCGACACTCCCGGAGTGCCACTGTTTTTTTTTTTTAATAAAACGACGAAAATTTTCAATGTAGGGGTGTGCAGAATCATGTACAACATAACAACAGGTAACAGGTAACAGGTGGAAACAGACATGTCCAAGAACCAACTATTCGAAGACACCAACCCGCACTGGGCCCGCGTTGTGTATTACGTCCCGCTCCCTCACTGAGAGTTGGCCTGAGTCCTAGCAGTGGTAACATTATAGGCATAACATTATTATACACGCAGTTTTACCAATTTTATTTACCAATTTTTTTTTTTCGAAATTTCCCAAAATTTTATAAGTACCTAAACTGCTTAGTTATGGCCAAATTGAATGATAAATGAGTTCATTTTTATTTTATTTAATTAAAGTAATGTGTAAGCAATCTAGAAAAAATGTTTTAGGCCTCTGTGTCAATAAACATAAACAACATAAAAATTTGGTAAAAAAAATTTGGTAAGACTTAGTCTAAGACAACCATGGCTTAAATGGTTCTAAATTGTCTGTACTATCCCTAGAGCTTTGCACCCATCTTCCAATCACCCTGTATAACATTATTTATTTATATACTTACCTTATTCTCTTCCTCAGACAAAACACAGAAGGTGAATACGCCATGTTGGAGCATGAATCAGTGGACGGAGTCATTGAATCCATGAAAGTTGTGACTGCCAGCAACTCAGAAAGAGTCGCGCGGTTCGCCTTCGAGTTCGCCAAGAAGAATAATAGGAAGAAGGTAATATGACACTACAACTTGGGCTTAGATGGCCCACGGGCACAACAATCAGACCTTAGATGGCCCACTACTATAAAATTACCTTAGATGATCCACAAGCGAAGATGGCCCACTGCTATAAGATGGTCTTAGATGACCCACAGGTAAAATAAGACCTTAGATGGTAAAAATAAAAAACTGGCCAAGTGTGAGTCGGACTCGCACACGAAGGGTTCCGTACCACAAGGCATATAAGCCGAAAAAAACACATTTGTTGTATGGGAGCCCCACTTAAATATTTATTTTATTCTATTTTTAGTATTTGTTGTTATAGCGGCAACAGAAATACATCACGCTATCACGGTTCACGAGATACAGCCTGGTGACAGACGGACAATGGATTCTTAGTAATAGGGTCCCGTTTTTACCCTTTGGGTACGGAACCTAAAAAAACAATGATGGTCCGGTAGACTCAATATAAGAATCTTCAATCCCCTTTTGAATTGTGCAGTAGTCTACCTTGACAAATCCTTCTTAAATATTTTCTCTCCTCGTTCTAGGTGACCACAATCCACAAGGCTAACATCATGAAGATCTCCGACGGTCTGTTCTTGGACACGTCGCGTCGCATCGCGAAGCAGTACCCCGACATTGAGCACAACGACATGATCATCGACAACTGTTGTATGCAGCTTGTGTCTAAGTAAGTAGTCGGTTTTTGAACTCATCATCATCTGCCTAGCCTTTTCCCAACTATGTTGGGGTCGGCTTCCAGTCTAACCGGATGCAGCTGAATACTAGTATTTTACGTGGAGCGACTGCCTATCTGACCTCCGCAACCCATTTACTGGGTAATACGATACCCCTTGGTAAGACTGGTTGTCAGACTTTCGGGCTTCTGGCTACCCGTAACAACTGTCAAAGATCCACGAATGACAGCCAGGACCAGCAGCTCAACGTGCTTTCCGAGGCACGGAGGGGTCTCGGTATGTAAAGATGGTCACCCATCCACCGACCAACCGCGGCAAGCGTAGCTTAACCTGTTCGATCAACCTGTGCGGCTGTTATTATTTAGCCAGGGGCCTCTCATATCAATAATAATCATTTAATAAACAAAATTTAGTAACAATGTATTCTTTCCCCTTTCAGACCTCATCAATTCGACGTGATGCTAATGACCAACCTGTACGGTTCTATTGTATCGAACTTGGTGTGCGGGCTCATGGGCGGCGCAGGCCTGCACTCCGGCAGGAACTACGGAGACCACTACGCCGTGTTTGAGCCTGGCACCAGGAACACTGGTAAGCATATCCTACTATAGAGGTATGAGGAACAGGGTGTATAGTTCACTCAACCTCCATAGAAAAGGGAGGATCCTCCGACCAGACGGGTGTTATGTCTGGCGGGCAACTGCCCAATGATTCATGTCGGGCCGTTGTATCTATGTCAATTGCGCGGTAAACTCTGCTTGCGCGATGTAGGATTTGCGTGACGTAGTATGACGCGTTGTTCGCATGTGGCGTTGTAGATACCGCTACACTACCAATACAATTCAAAGTCAAGTCAAAGCATTTACTTCAGATAGGCACATAAAAGGCACTTTTGAACGTCAAAAATTACGATAAAATAGAATTGATTCTAGTCGCCCATTCCAAAAGGTAGTTTTCGTATGGAGAAGAATGGGCAAGAAACTCCACCG
This sequence comes from Oligia fasciuncula, assembly GCA_963082905.1. Classification (NCBI taxonomy): domain Eukaryota; kingdom Metazoa; phylum Arthropoda; class Insecta; order Lepidoptera; family Noctuidae; genus Oligia; species Oligia fasciuncula. Next base: position 4,199,429 of record OY720414.1, on the reverse strand, counting down.
TTAAAAAAAAATCACCTGTTTGATACATTTGTGTTCACTTAAATCAACAAAATGTATGGAACAGCTGATTTTTTTTTTTGCCATTTATAGGTTGGTCCTATAGAAAAAGTTGTACAATGACCCCTTTTCGGGTTTAGTATAAACAAAAACTAATGTTGTATATATATTTTTTTTATGTATGTACACCGATTACTCGGTCAATTTTGGACCGATTTTGAATTTTTTTTTTAGGTTTTCAGTTAAATCAATTGCACTTTGTAAAATACTCCTTTTTTAAATTACAGGAACAGCCATCGCCGGCAAGAACATTGCCAACCCAATAGCCATGATCAACGCTTCAGTAGACATGCTGGAACATCTCGGACACCACTTCCACTCGAAGCTGATCAAGCAGTCCGTAGAGAAGACAATCAATAAGGACCGCATCATGACACCCGACCTCGGTGGTACCGCTTCGTCCACCGACGTTATCAAAGCCATTATAGGTAATATGAAACATTGATTTTTTTTATGAGCTGTGTTTTTTTTAAGGGGGAAGTGCTAAGGTAGCCCGCGAAATTCAAATTTTCTTACGTTTTTTGCAAATTTCTGGTCAGTATTAAGTTGTACGTTGATTAAAATGTGATTCGTGGTCGTAACAAATATGTATTTACAGAATTATAATCATTAGAATCATTAGAATTGCAACTTGTTAAATTAGTATAATCCCCAAATGTCAAGATTTCATGAAATAGTCATTCTTGGGGATTACTTGGTCTTAGAGAGTTGTGTTGATGACTTTAATGATTATAATTCTGTAAATACAACTTTGTAACGGTCGCGAATCATATTTTAATCAACGTACAACGTAATACTGACCAGCAAATTGCAAAAAACGTAAAAAAAATTGAATTTCGCGGGCTGCCCTAGCGCTTTCGCCGTAATCATAAACGTTTCTTAAAGTTAATAATAATAATAATATTTATTTGCAAGAAATACATTTTTACAAGGAAGATCTTATAGCCTAAAAGTCACTGTATTCGGCCTGCAAGCAAGCGTGCAAATTATTTAAATTTATGTTGTTAGCACAGAATATGTAATTGATACATTTTTACAAAAATATGTCATTACATTATTACCAAATTTAAATCGTTATACTAATATAGATTTACATAGTCCTTACATTCTATCAATATTTAAATAATTAGGGAAACATTCAATATTATTATTGTTCTTTATGTTGCCTAAATTCCTTAATACTATAAAAACAGTAACCTTGGAGCCACTCTGTTAATTTCTTTTTGAATAAGTTACCCTGTAAAATTTTTAAATGGTTCGATATTTTATTATAAATTAATAGACACATATTAAATACATTTTTCTTATAAATTTCATTGTGACAGGGTGGTTCGTATAGTAGGTTGAGAAACTTAGCCCTTTTTTGTCTCGGCATAACCTCACTACGCACTACTTAAAGTAATGCATGTGCCTTTTTGTAAAAAGGCAAATTTCTTTTATGTACAGACGCCAGCAGGTCAACCTACCCGAAACTGTCAGATTTTCCCAATCAACCTTGAACCTTATGCTTTAGCAATAAAGTCGAAAATCTATTAAAGAAATCTGACAGATTGTAGTAACTTGATGTGCTGGCGTCTGTACATACAAGGTAGTGGAAGAATTTTGTATTTTTGAAATAAAGGTTTACAGCTATCTAAGAACCACGACTTGTTGATAACTCGGATACAACGTTTTTGAATTTTGAAAGCTCTGTCGGTATCGGTCGAGTTACCCCACACTATTAGTCCATAGTTTAGTACCGATGACACATAGCCATGGTAAGCCGAAAGGGCAGCCTCTGCAGAAACATTCTGTGTTAACTTTTTAACGCGAACACAAACCTATCAAGCTTCTGACAAATATATTGTATATGGCTTTTCCAATTCAGATGTTTATCAACATTAAGTCCCAAAAATTTCAGCTCGTCTACTTGTTTTACTGCTTCGTCTTTATAAACTATATCTAAAGGTAACTGTTTGGTTTTATAAGAGTTAAATTCCATAAGATTTGTTTTACTAATGTTTATATTTAAGTTATTGTCATCCATCCAACTTACTAAATCTGATAGGGTCTTTTCGATAATAGATTTGTAAGCGTCCTTATCCCGACAGTTTATGATAACTGTTGTATCATCTGCGAAAAGGATACATTTCTGTGAAGTAGCTTCAGGAAGATCATTTATATAAAGCAAGAAAAGTACAGGGCCGAGAATGCTTCCTTGAGGCACACCACACTTGTTTATTTTTGCCATAGACCTGAACTTCACTTTTGAATACGTTTTTCCCCCTTTTTTTACTACTTTTGTTATCTTGGTACACTATTTTCTGTTTCTAAGATAGCTAGATATCCAATTATATGCTTTTCCCCTTATGCCATAGAACTCTAATTTGCGTAGAAGCTTAGAATGGTTCAAAAAATCAAAGGCCTTACTCATATCTAAGAATAAAGACACCACTGGATTGCCATTATTAATACTTTCTGTTACAATTTTGATTAGGTCAAAGATTGCAAGAGTAGTTGAACTTCCCTTGCGAAAACCAAATTGCTCCTTGCATAAAATTGCATGTTTAAATAGAAAATTGTTTAGTGTAATAAGCATTGCCTTCTCAAACACTTTGGATATAATGGGAACTAACGTGATAGGCCGACAGTTATTTGGGTCTAACTTATTTCCCTTTTTTAAAAATGGTTTCACTAGACATTTTTAACTGTTCAGGAAACACCATCGAGAAAAGATAAGTTTATAATGTGTGCTAGTGGATGACATATCCAACTAGCACAATCCTTCAAAACTTGTGTAACAATGTCATCGTATCCACTAGTTTTGCTATTATTTAGAGACCTTATGATTTTGTACACTTCCTTTGCATCAACAGGATTCAGGAAAATAGTATTTACATTTTTGTTTTTTTGATTGAGGTTAATATTATTCGAATTTTCTGATGGATTGTTATATGTCAAATTATTAATCATTATTTCATCAATGTCATTTTTAGATATATTATTATTAGATATGGTTGAAGAGATTGCATTCCATGTGGCTTTGCATTTATTTTTACCCTTTTGTATACGCCTTGTATTCATTAGCATCGTTTAAACAATTGATTATAAAGTTTGTAATTTTTTTCATTTAATTTTTTGTTAATTTTACTAGTTTTGAATTTTAAATAAAGGTGACGTTTCGTTTTGCTAGACTTTTGTTATCCAATTTTGTATGACTGGCTTATCATGAACTTTAACCTTAATCTCCGGAAAGCACAGGTTATAAAATAATGTAAATTCTTCAAAAAAAAAAAAAATTATATCTGAGTTAAACGTTTCCGAAAAAGAAAGAGAAGACATGCATTCGCAGAATTTTTCAACGTTTTCTGAACAGTAATCACGTCTCAACTCAGACCAGCAGGATATTGTTCTTTGTTCTTCTTCTTCGTGTCGCTAGCACAACTGTATTTTAAATCTTGTTTTCCCAAAACTTTGCCACTTCCACGGCGTTGTCGGTGGCAGCGCAGAGGTCACTTTGACTGCATGTTTTGGGACACAGAGTGCAGGATAGGAGGTGGAGCATTGTTTTTTGTTTATTTACTTTTATTGTTACCGATTGTGCCGTTTCATGATCTGACAGACCAAGGTAATGAATTTCTGATTTAAGTTTATTTAAGTTACTGGCGATTTGGTCAATGCAAGAGTTCCCACGAGTCGGTTCTGTTATGTGAGCTTCAAAATTATAATTATGAAGAATGCTCAAGAGATCCTTTGTTGTGAAATTATCTTTTAATATATCTAGATTCCAATCGCCACAAATTATAATTTTCTTTCTCTTGTACTGGTCAGTCAAGTAATTCAACAGATTGTCAAGTTTATGAAGAAAGACGCCTATTTGTGCCTTTTTTTGATCAGGAATTCTATATATGTTTACAACTGCCAATCCTATTATATCTATTCCACAGCACTCAAAATAAAATTCAGTAGCTAGAGTTGATGGAATATTTAATGTTTTCGTGTTTAATACTTTACTAGTCAAAATACAAGTACCCCCTCTACATTTATCTCGACTGAATGCTGCAGCCAAACTGAAATTGTTTAGATTAATGTTAGCTTCCATACCTTGTTTAACAAAAGTTTCACTAAAGCATAGTATATCTACGTCCCCGATTTTTTCAGTCAACTCTGTTAAAGTTATTTCTAACGTATGTTACCAGTGTGTTGCAGATGCCGGCTATATTTTGATGTAAGATTCTTAGTTTACTTTGTCGGCGATCATGTTTTGGTTTGAAATGGTTTAATAAAGTTTGATGAATTGGGGAGTTAGGAACGAAAAAATGTATTGTTGTTATGATTTGTAGTTAAGGAGGTTCTTACTCTTAAAGTCGGTTTAAGAAAGCTGTTTTCATATTCCATAAAATCAATCGCTGTATTAAGTTTATAGGTAATTAGGTCTAAGTCGGAGAGCTTCTTATTATAGTTTACATCCAACCTATTAGCTTCAATAAACTTACAATTCTTAAAGTTTTTTTAAACAATTTAAGTTCATAGTTTAGCTTTTTTACATTTAGGCAAGTACCTATTTTCTGAAACACTCAGCATCAGTATTGTACAGTTACTTAGACTACATAGAGTACTACACAGATTAGTCAACAAAATGTAGGGATTTTTATCGTATTTACCAACTGACAGTATAACAATGTCATTGTCCGATAGGGTGCGAGATAAATTGTCTGGATCACGTAATATCTCGCATGATGAAGCGTATGGTTGAACTTTTCCCTCGATGTTGTAATTGTCGTTCCAATTGCCAGACTTAGCATCTATTGGCAGTGCGGATAGTCCTTTTACTCTTTCGTCCCCGATTATGTAAATATTTCGTTTTCTGCCGTGTTTTAGTTGGTTTGAACTTGAATATTCTAAGTTTTCAGTTTGTTGTTTATTAGGGGAATTCACCAGAATGTCTTTAATTATTTCATTGTCAGTTTGCTGGACGTTTACTTGATGATGTATACTCTGAGCGTCGTCTTGTTTAGTGTCGATTTGCGCGTTGGGACTGAGTAGTTGCTCTGAGAAGTCTAATTTGGTTTGGATGGGGCTCTTATTCCTTTTCTTCTGCGATGTTCTTTTGGGGGTTGATTTACAGATATCCTTAAGCTGATTTATTTGAGTGCCATACATAGACATTTGTTTTTTAAGAAAGCAATTCTCCGTCAAAAGGTTAGCTATCTCATTTTCAGCGATTTCTAAATTCTTCGCCAGTCTAGTAACTTTTTTTCCAAATCTTCTATCAAATCAAAGTTGTTGGACCTAATATTTGGACAGCTTCTGTAAAGAAGTGGATCTCTTTTCAAAGTATGAGACAAAACATCAAAGTCTTCATCTAGGGGCAAAGAATCGAAAGAATTTCCGGTGGATACAATTGCCTTAAATTTTTCATGATTGTTTGCATGCTTTACAAGTATTGGCGTGTCCGGTATTTGAGAAGAATTCTCGCTCAAATCAAAATCTCTTGGCATAGAATTCATCTGTTGTTGAGGCGAAGAAGGCTTATTATGAGAGTGTTGTTTTTTCCTGAGTGTGATATTTTTTTTTTTTTTTTTTTTACGGTTTAAAATATCATTTATTTCTCAAAGATTTACATAATCACTTAATGAGAAACAAAGTTTTAACATGCAGGTAATTGTTAAATAAAATAGACCAGAGCGCTCGTCGTGCAGTTAGGAAGTAGGTACATATTAGAAGTAGCTACCTACATTACTATTTGCCTCAGGTTTATTTTTAGCGCATGTGTTGCATTTCCATTTCTTTCTTTCTTCGATGTCTTTTAGCCGAAATGTTGCTTCTGGATAGCCCACACAATCGAATTCATACCTTTTTTTGCAGATTGAACATAAAGCAGTATTTCTTATGTTCACACATTTCTTACAGATGTTGCAAGTGACTAGTGCTGACGTCTTGCGGTCACTGCTCACTGTTTTATTCAAATTAGATGACATTTTCACAAACAAAACAAGTGATAGTGGTAATGGATCAAATTCTACCAATTAATCGTTTATTTTTTATCCTGGCAACCGCGCCTTAATGAAGCGCTAAAAGACTCGTGTCCAAGTCGAGTGTTTTTCGCTGATATCGGTAAAAACTACACCGCGATTAAACGGAAAATAAGATCTTTTTCGTGCATAATTTAATAATAGTACATTTGCGCAACTGTGAAAATGGTAAGGTGTAGTGTAATAAGCTGTAAAAATTATAGTATGATGAAGATTGCCGTATTTTGAACCTCATTCTAGGTGCTGAGGACCCACGTCGTGATCGAAAACATTTTTTTCCATGCATGCAATTTTTTCATATATATGCGTCCTTAAACATGGTTTGACATGCTTTAGCTCTTCAAATACCAATCGTGTAAAATGTTCATTTCTCTTATCATTTTCTTCTGTAGCCGCTTTTTCGATAATGTCGCAATTGTTACATATTATTTACTTCAATAGATTTTCTTATTAGGTTTATTATTATTCTTCGGCCTTAACAAAGACTGTGAGTCATTCGAGTCTTAAGTGTCAAGCACACTAGAATTGAACGTTTGGTAGCTGTAAAAATAAATAAATATCTTTTATGAATTTCCTAAAAAGGTTGAACACCAATGCCTCGGGACAAGACCAACATAATAAAAATTTGTTTACTTGCCCATTTTGTACTGATTGGAAGTCTTTACTGTCACTGAGCACAAGATAACCTCCAGGGATGGTGTTTTTAGCAAAACTACGGCTTCGCTTCTACGTGCGGGAGTGTTTTACATACCATATACCACAAACCCACGTCGAGGGTTCAGTCTGGCGCATCTATAATGCCGAGGCACCCGCTAGCGGGTCCACTAGTGAAATGTACGGCGGCATAGCGTATGAGGTACACGAGAAGTGTAGAGGACATCATCCTGTCTCCTTTAACTTCAAACAATGGGGATAAAAACTGCCGCTTGCTCACTTCAGATGTCGCTACTATCAAGTGTCTAAGAATTTGACAGCTAGCTGTCACTATCCATAATTTTTTTGTAAACAAGCGAATTCTTTTACGCATTATCACAGAGTACTTTTTGATAGACTGAAACGCATTATTAATTAATATGCCCCGTTGAGCAGCTATTGACTGCAAAAATACGGGGAAACATGTATTTGCATGTAGATGTTGAAAAACGAAAACTGGGAGAAAGTTTTCCGTTAAAAAATTGGGAGCCCGATATTTCGTCGAGTCTATGTGCTATCTTTTTTAAACCTGAAGACTTACGAGTGTGTGTTTATATGTTTGTTACTTCTTCACGCTCAAACGGCTGGACCAATTTTGATAAAATTTGGTATGGAGGTAGCTGACACCCTGGATTAACATATAGGCTACTTTTTATCCCGATATTCCCACGAGATCGACATTTACGCGGGTAAAACCGCGGGGCGCAGCTAGTTATTAATATTTGTCAATTTTATTTTTCAGGTAACATCGATCTGTACATGAAGAACAAGGTTTCTTTCCATTAATCGGAAAAAAAAAATCCATAGTCATGTCAAGATATTTACCCGTATGTCGGTAATACTTTACACACGTTAATTTATTACTATTTCGATACATTACACTAGAGCCTGTTTCACAGAGTCCGTATAGGCACAATCTACCAGAAAGTAATTAGAATTTGTTTGAAATTAGAATTGGTATGACTTTTTTTACTATCGACGATTTTGCCGTATAGCACAGACCATAGTCACGGATAGACTGGCAGTAAATACGACCGACGTAACTTGTCGGCCTGAACATAGGCACTAAGAACTTTCGCGCATGTTCTCTCACTCGCACTCGCCTCATGTCACCATTTGGTTCCTAAAAAATCTTACTGCGCAGCCTTCTGCGCAAAGTTCAGGCTCGCCAGTTACGTCGGTCGTATTGTCAAAAATCCAATAGCATATTTTTAGCCCGCTGGGATGTACCGTTGGATTCTCAATGCTCGACTCAACACTACAAGGTTGAAAATCCAGTGAGCTACAAGTAAACTACTAAGAAAATCGTACATACATGTAGATAAGTGTCACTTTCGAATATCATTTATTTATTTTTACTTTTATTGAAGGCCAAAGGCCGATTAAATGTAATTACTTGTGTATTATATAGATAAAATTAATAATCAATAATTTTAAGTAGAAATCATTTCGTTTTATTTATTCCTGCACGCGTAGCATGGCGACGACGTGTTGTCAAAGACTACAATATGATGCTGTATCGTGTTGTCGACTGAAGAATAGAACAAAATGACACATTGCCAAAGACTACAATATAATGCTGCACATTGCCATACTTAGACGCGTAGACTGCGTACAAATATTTCTACAATCTGTCATTTTGTCATGTCCGTGACTACCGCCGCCCCACCAACGCCAATCTCTTCCATATTTGGTAAATAATTAGTACTCAATTGGTACTAATTAGTACTCGAACCACAAAATTGGTACCTTAGGAGTTTTCGAGAAAATCGACTTTGAAGGTGGTAGTCACGCTCCCTTCAGCAGGACCAACATGAGCGCCGAAAAAGGGGGCACGCTACAGCTATTCTAAGTATACAAATAATTAGTACCCTTGTATGTGATTCATTTCGTAAAATAAAACAGAACTGTAACATTTGTATTTACCGAGAAATCAACGATGATAACTTTCTCGCAATTGTTCAGCAGGACCACGAATTTGAATGTTGATTCCAAGTCAGCGAAGCTTGTCGCTTTCCTCAAACCTGCATATAAAATTAGTACCCAAAATTCAAAACTAGTACTCCAGCCGGTCGATTCTATAAAAAATCTCACCGTGAAAATTTAGGTGAAGTGAGTTTGTTTTTGCTAGGAATTGACACCATTGACAGCTCACTTCACCTAAGTTTTCACGGTGAGATTTTTACAGAATAGCACCGCAGTAGTTTACGAGATATACCATGCCATTGGTGGGGTGGCGGTAGTCACGGTGCCAAATTTTCATTTCAAGATTTCCCTATTAAAAACTGATTGTCAATGGTAATGGCGCTGATTCTCTTGTTCACAAGCACAACTTAATTTGGTCGGGTTATATGCGGAGATTTAGTATGGAAAAGTAATGAAAGCTAATTTCTCTTAAAATAGAACACTTAGGAATCTGAATTTTTGGTCGCTATAACTTCTTTAGGAGTACTTATTTTTTGTATAAATTTATTTTTCAATGGCATGGTATATCTCGTAACCTACTGGAGTACTAGTTTTGAATTTTGGGTACTAATTTTATCTTGCAGGGTACTAATTTTCTATGCAGGTTTGAGGAAAGCGACAAGCTTCTCTAACTTGGAATCAACATTCAAAATCGTGGTCCTGCTGAACAATTGCGAGAAATTTATCATCGTTGATTTCTCGGTAAATACAAATGTTAGTTTCGTTTTTTTTTACGAAATAAATCATATATACGGGTACTAATTATTTGTATACTTAGAATAGCTGTAGTGTGCCCCCTTTTTCGGCGCTAATGGTGGTCCTGCTGAAGGGAGCGTGACTACCGCCGGACCACCTTCAAAGTCGATTTTCTCGAAAACTACTAAGGTACCAATTTTGTGGTTTGAGTACTAATTAGTACCAATTGAGTACTAATTATTTACCAAATATGGAAGAGATTGGCGTTGGTGGGGCGGCGGTAGTCACGGTGTCACTGACCCTGGCAGAGCCACCATCACGGATTTTAATTTTGATACCACAAAAAATTTGTCGCTAATTAGTCGAAATTTGTCGCCAAATATCAGAATTTGTCGGTCACTGGTTCAAAAGTTATAAGGGTTTATAGGTGGCCGATCTGGAGAGAGTTTCCCCAGCAGGGCCACATTTATATCTCAAAAACTAGGGCACCTAGCGAAGATCTGTTTTCTCCCATATTTAGTCGCCAATTAGTCGGAATCAGTCGCCAAATATCAGAATTTGTCGGTCACTGGTTCAAAAGATATAAACGTTTATAGGTGGCCGATCTGGAGAGAGTTTCCCCAGCAGGGCCACATTTTTAACTCAAAAACTAGGGCACCTAGCGAAGATCTGTTTTCTCCCATATTTTGTCGTCAATTAGTCGGAATCAGTCACCAAGTCACAGATTTAATCGGGTTTTCGTTTAAGAGATATAATGAGTTCAATTATTAAGGTATAGTCCAAGAGCTAGATCGAAGAGTTTACGAAAAATTGCCAAGAAAAAAGATTTCTATTAATATGCGTAATATACTTCTAGTTTTATCGGTCTAAAGTCCTTAGCAATGTCCGAGAGAGATAAATTCTCAATTAAATACATGTTTTTTATGTTTTAAATTACTAGGTTAGAGTGGCTTAAACTTCTTTGAAAACATTAAACCTTGCTCTTGGTCTATTTGGTGTCAAGATGTACAGTCGCATGCAACTGTTTTACCAGTTTACAATGATAACCTCTAATTAACGTTAGAATAATAAAAAAATATATCGTACAGACGCCAGCACATCAAGTTACTACAATCTGTCAGATTTCTTTAATAGATTTTCGACTTTATTGCTAAAACATAAGGTTCAAGGTTGATTGGGAAAATCTGACAGTTTCGGGTAGGTTGACCTGCTGGCGTCCGTACATTTAGTAATATAAAAAATCCTTTAGAGCAAGTTTGTTTATTTAGGTACCTATTTTTTTTAAGTACTTTGTGCGGCGCGAACGCCGACGTTCTATCTTTCTCCCCGTTTTTGTATTTGCGGAATCTAGAGATAACAACACTAGAGTTCGTAAATATTCATAATAAGTTGCATTTTAATTAAACTGGCTGACTTTAACTTACGTGACGGGCAACTTGTTCTAAGTAGCTCGTCTGTACACGCGCATCTATCTCTTTTTTACTTACCGTAAATGAAACGGAGCGCAGCGATCTATCTGCCAGCGACTAAAGTGGTAAGTGCACATTGTGTTAGATAAATAATCTATACTAATATTATAAAGCTGCAGAGTTTGTTTGTTTGTTTGTTTGTTTGAACGCGCTAATCTCTGGAACTACTGGTCCGATTTGAATGATTCTTTTAGTGTTGGGTAGTCCATTTATCGAGGAAGGCTATAGGCTATATTTTTTTTCTTCAAAATTAGGGATCCGTAATAAAATTGCTATTTTGTAACACAAGGTGTAAAATCGAAAACCTATTTTTGCGTGCGCTGCAAAAACTATTGACAATAGAACAAAATAATGTACTACGGGTTTGTAGAGCCCATTAAGACCTACAAAAAAGTCCGCGAGAACATATGTCTAGCTATCATGGTTTACTCACAATAACCGATTTTGTGTTCAACATAATTATTAAATCGTCTGAAGAAAAAAAAACTACGTTAAATATGTATCGTAATATTAATCTTTATCGAAATTAAGCATTATGTTATCAAGAGTATTTATGAAGAAGTAAAATACTTTTTGTTTCATCTCAATCGGATATTTCGTTTAAAAGTTATCACGTGTGTAAGATGTTAAGAGTTGGTACCTATTAAGGAGTTATGGGCCATAGAGTTTTTTATCTATACTAATAATAAGGCTGAAGAGTTTGTTTGTTTGAACGCGATAATCTCTTTAACTACCGGTCAGATTTGAATTCTTTTTGCATTTGATAGCCCAATTCTTGAGGAAGGCTATAGGCTATTTAACATCACGCTATGACCCTTAGGAGCCGAGCAAAAAGAAAAAAACTCAGAGTGAACGGTAAGCGAATACGAAGTGTTGCGACGCGACGGGGTGGGGGTACAAGAAATTTCACGCGGACGAAGTCGCGGGCAGAAGCTAGTTACATATATTTATTGTAGATTTGTATAAAGGTAGTGAATAATGCTTTCCTTTTGTGGGTTGAAATTATAGAATATGTTTATTTTTATTTAATTCTAAACAAACATTCCTCCTTATGACGTCATAGATATTGTCTAGAAACTACACAAAGTATTTTGTACGTGCTTGTACCAATGTATGGGGAAATTTAATTCTTTAATATCTTTTTAATTACACACCGACTAAATCTGTAACTTGGCAACAAATTGCGACTAATTAGCGACAAAATATGGGAGAAAACAGATCTTCGCTAGGTGCCCTAGTTTTTGAGATATAAATGTGGCCCTGCTGGGGAAACTCTCTCCAGATCGGCCACCTATAAACGTTTATATCTTTTGAACCAGTGACCGATAAATTCTGATATTTGGCGACTGATTCCGACTAATTGGCGACTAAATATGGGAGAAAACAGATCTTCGCTAGGTGCCCTAGTTTTCGAGATATAAATGTGGCCCTGCTGGGGAAACTCTCTCCAGATCGGCCACCTATAAACCCTTATAACTTTTGAACCAGTGACCGACAAATTCTGATATTTGGCGACAAATTTCGACTAATTAGCGACAAATTTTTTGTGCTATCAAAATTAAAATCCGTGATGGTGGCCCTGCCAGGGTCAGTGACACGTAGTCACGGACATTTTTGTCGCCAATTAGTTGGAATCAGGGTCATGCTGGTTGGAAGCTGTGACATGTCTTCGATTTTTGGTTCTAGGCTGCTTTCCTCACGATGTTTTACTTCACCGTTTTGAGAGCAATTGTGATAAATCGCCTGTCTGGGATCGAACCTACGACCTACTAGTCGTAAGTCGCGGCAGTTTGCACTGGGCCACTGATCTTAGGAAGGATGTTATTTATAAAATAAAACACGAATCATTTAGGGATATTAACGATATATTTCAGTACAATTGTTCACACTGGACTTAGATATGACAACGAGAGCGCGATCATCGCATGTAACAGTACCGGCTTTAGGGGTAAAAATCATAAAGTTATTATTTTGGGGGTGGTGTCAAATAATGCCCTTTTTTGGGAGACGTCAAATGGTACCTAAAATAAGAGTAACAACAAAAAGTGCCCTAATGGGGTGACGTCAAACAGTCTCCGAAATTGGGTAACGTCAAATAGTACCCACAATTGGGTAACGTCAAATAGTGCCCGAAATGGGGGCCATATCAAATAGCCATTTCAGCCGAAAACGTATGATACATGGCGGATCATTAATATTACTTAAAAATTCTATTAAATCAAAAGAACGAAAAGACATAATCGGACTGTCTGTTGAACACACCATTGAATTGTCCTGTGTTGAGCTTGATAAGCATGTTATAGTATGTGTATACAGACCTCCAAGTTACCAGAATCTATTGGTGTTTGATTCTGTAATGGAAGTTGTGTTAAAGAAACTTAGTACTAGTAGTAAGTCAATAATAGTATGTGGAGATTTTAATATTAATTTATTGGAAAATAACTCGAATACTGTCAGATTGTTAAGTCTTTTTAGGTCATTTGATTTGTCAAATGTTTTTATTGAACCAACCCGAGTGACAGCTTCTTCTGCCACTTGTATTGATAATGTTTTTTGTAATTGTGATTACTTACACAAAGAAATTGTAAATAAGTTGCCATCTGATCACAGTGGACAAAAAATAACATTTAGCTCCTACATGCCTTTACAAAAAATTCAAATAAGGTTTAGGACAATTACATGTAAAAAGTTAGAGAAATTAAATAATTCTTTGGCCAGTAAGTTATGTGATCAGAATTTTAATAATATAGGTGACCCAAATGAATTCTACGCCGAGTTCTTTTCAATATTAAACGCGCAGTTTAATGACACTTTTCCACTAAAAACTAAAAATATTCACACAAAGTTTTTATTTAGTGACTGGGCGACTCCAGGTATTCGTAAAAGCAGGGAAAAACTTTTTGAACTCTATGGCTTAAAGCAACATATGAATAATACAAACTTTCATCAGTATGTTGCAAAATATTCAAAAACTTTTAAAAGTGTGTGCCAAAAAGCTAAAGCTCTTTATATTAGCAATAAAATAAAATCAGCTGATGATAAAATAAAAACTACCTGGCAAATAATAAATAATGAAACAGGTAGGAAAAAACAGCCTAACACTGAATTTAATTTAGAGACTGCACATGGCCCCATCAACTCAGATGTAGAAATAGCTCAGGAATTTGAAAACTTTTTTTCTAATATTCCCCTTAAAACTACTGAAGCTTTAAATTCATCCCCCACGCTTTCTGCTGCCTTACTTAAAAAGAATGTAAAGTCATGCCCTTTGGAGTTTAGGTTTCAGCATACAAGCCCCCAGGCTGTTATAAAAGCTTTTAGAGATCTTAACATTAAATCAACAGAAGATCTCTGGGGAATGTCTGTAAAAGTATGTGGATCTTTCATCGAAACTATTGCGCCCTATTTAGCTTTCATATTTAACACCAGTGTTGACCAAGGAGTCTTTCCGGATCTTATGAAACATAGTAAAGTAGTACCATTGTTCAAATCCGGTGATAGTAAAGATCCTAACAATTATAGACCTGTGTCAATTCTACCAGTTCTCAGTAAGGTGTTTGAAAAGTTGATGCTCAATCAAATGTTACGTCACTTTAATAAAAATTCCATCTTTCATGAACACCAGTACGGTTTCACCAAAGGGCGTTGCACTACTGACGCCGGTGTTACCCTTATAAAGAACATTTTTAACGCCTGGGAAGAAGCACAAGATGCCATTGGAATCTTTTGCGACCTCTCTAAGGCGTTCGATTGCGTAAACCACGAGACACTTCTGATGAAACTGGAGCACTATGGAATTAGAAAAGCAGCACTTGACTTGCTAAGATCATACCTGAAAGATAGAAAGGTTAAAGTTCAAGTAAACGGCGTAAACTCATTAGGGTCTGAAATGACAATGGGTGTTCCTCAAGGTTCGATATTGGGTCCATTCCTCTTTTTAGTTTACATTAATGATTTACCCCAATTACTTCAAAATCAACCGAAGATGGTGTTATTTGCAGATGACACATCATTAATTTTTAAAATAGACCGACGGTCACAAAATCTTGACGACGTGAATAACTCTATTCTTCAGGTCCAAGATTGGTTTACGGTAAATAATTTAGTACTTAATGAAAAAAAAACCAAATGCATTAGATTTAAATTACCGAATGTTAGAAGTAGCGAATGTGAAATCATATTGAATGGCCAAAAACTAGAATTTATTGATCAGACAGTTTTCCTAGGAATCACGCTAGACGAGAAATTACAATGGGGACCTCATATAACATCTATTGCGGGGCGGCTAAGCTCCGCCGCTTATGCTGTTAGAAAGATAAGACAGTTAACAGATGTAGAAACCGCGCGTTTGGTCTATTTTAGTTACTTCCACAGTATTATGTCATATGGCATTTTACTATGGGGTCGGGCTGCTGACATTGAATCCATTTTTATTTTACAAAAGAGAGCTGTCAGAGCCATTTACAATCTACGTCGTCGCGAATCTCTTAGGGAACTATTTAAAAAGGTTAATATCATGACGGTACCTTGCCAATTCATTTATGAAAATATTATGTATGTAAGAAAAAATCAACATCTTTTTAATAAAATAAGTGATAGGCATAATTTTAATACTAGAAATAAAGATAAATTAGATCAACCTTTTTTCAGATTATCGAAAGTACATACATCTTTTATGGGGTACTGTGTTAAATGCTACAACAAAATACCTTGTGACATATTGCAATTAAATGAAAGAAAATTTAAAACTCATATTAAAAGTACACTTTGTAAACAAGGATATTACAAATTAGAGGATTATATCCAAGATAAGAATGTTTGGAAACATGCTGGTCCTGCTCCATAGGACAATCTAAAAGTCTAGACAAAATCAAACTTGTTCCTAATTTAATTTATATATATATTTTTAATTATGACATCTTATTCTAATTCAATTTTACAATCTGCGACTGCAGTGGCTCACACACTTGTTAAAGTTCAACTACTTTTGCATTTTTTCATTTTTCTTTTTTTTTAAATAACTTGTAAATATGTGAGCACCATGTATCTATCACTTATTTGATTTACCTGTCATTGCTTAATTTTTAATTCTTTTTACCTTTTGTGGTAGACTAATTTTATTATGGGTGCATCGTGTTCACATATAAATTTTATTATGTATACAAGACCTTGTAAAACATTTTTAAAAGAGTAACGGTGGAGTTTCTTGCCCATTCTTCTCCATACGAAAACTACCTTTTCGAATGGGCGTCTAGAATCATTTCTATTTAGTTTTTTTTTGACGTTCAAAAGTGCCTTTAATGTGCCTATTTGAAATAAATGATTTGACTTTGACTTTGACTATAGTGCCCGAAATGGGGACCATATCAAATAGTGCCCTAAACTACACACCTAACTTTACAGCTTGAATTCAAGCTGTAAAGTGTATTGAAATACCAATTAATTAATAATATCATTTGATTTGTTCAGATCATGTTGTTCTATGAGTTGGGGCAAGGCTAAAGCCGGCACTGCTCACAAAAATTCATTAAAACTATACACAATCATAGTAAACTTAAAATTAAAAAAATCATAGAAAATAAATGCGGTGAGAGATTTAGAGTTTTTATTGCATCTGTGATTGCCGCCATCTTGGATTTGAGTTTCCTAACAAAATTGTATATTAATTTGTCTATATTTATTGTAACGGTCACAAACTATTATGAAATTGAAATAGGTATTAAAATACTACTAACATTTTGCTCCCTCCAATTACAGTACCTACCATGACGTGAAAATGATACTTCGGGCTTTAGAAAGAGGCCGTCACGCAGGTGTGAGTGAGATAAATACAGTGCTCTAAAAAGCCATTTTTTTTTGCTCAATGGGCCTGCTCTTGACCTCGATCACGCCTGTTGGAAAGCGATGGATGAAGTCTGTGATGGATCGAACATGCCTGTTTGTTCTTGCTTTGAAGTCAGACAAACGACATTTCTCAGTTCATAATGTCAGTCATTTATTTGCAGTAAATGCGGTATAAAAGATGGCGGGTATATAATTTGTTTGTGCAATGACACATTTTGCCATAAATTGGCATGCAAATATTACCCCTTTATTCATAAACGTTGCTAAAAGTTAAGTAGTGATTACTAACTGTTTAACCATACATTTTGACTTTTTTAAGTCACTTAACTTTAATCATCCATACTAATAAATTCGGAGGTAACTCTGTATGTATGTTAGCTTTTCACGCCTAAACCACTGAACGGATTTCGATAAAATTTAGCAGACTGATAGATTGCATCCCGGGGAAGGACATAGGATAGTTTTTATCCCAATATTCCCACGGGATCGACACTTATGCGGGTAAAACCGCGGGGCGCTGCTGGTCGTGTGTAAATAAACCCCTTCATGTCTAAAGTATTTGTTTTTTGCATTTCCTGATTATAATTTATAGTAATAATAATTATTTCTTATGGCAAGAAAGAAATGCTTTGTGACCAAAAAACAATATAAAACAAAAATATACAATTTGGTAGAAAACTATTCAAAATATTGTTTTCGGCGTCTCGCAGATTTAGGTTATATCATTCATAGATTAGCTGTATTTTTAAATAACACGCGTATTTTTTTTTTAATTGATGTTATATTTTTCCTATTTTTAATAGTTATTAATGTCTTTCTTTCAATATTAAAAATAAAAATAATCTACGAATGATATAGTCTGCCGTTAAAATAAGCTGCAATTATCTGAAATTTCATGTTTTTGTAAATAATTCATTTTCTTATTTAATAAAATACTGACAAGTAAAATTCAAAACAGTTTATTTGATTTTGAGAGATTCAACAATAGCCAATAAATTTTATTTTAGGACAAGTTATAAAAATGCATTTTTAGTTTTTAATTTGTGATTTAGTATTGCGAAACGTAAATTATATGTATACTTTATTCCGTTTTTAAATGATCTTCAAAATATGTCTTTTTTTCCATAAATATTTCTGTATCCTTTTTTATTAATTTTTTTTTGCATTTTACAAAGTCGTCCTTTAAAATTAAAATCGTCAAAATAATTAAGCAAAGCTCCAAGATAAAAGATAGGTACATAGAGTTCCTAACAATTTAAAATCGAGAATTTTTTTAAGTTAACTATAGCGTTTTGGCAATTTCATTTTTTAATTTGATTTAGCACCAAATTTTGGCGAAATATCATTTTTTAATACAAGTTCATATAAACAATACTGTGAAATGATATCATATCGATCGTAATCATAATGATGTCATCATATTTTATCTTGTTTTGTTGATATTCCATCACAATATAATTTAGATCTTTAAACAGTTGTTTTTTTTACCAGAAATTAAACCTGCGATCATTGGTATTTAAATGCCAAATAAGTAATTTGATAAAGACCTTGTCTTTTTCTGTTTTGATGAAAAAATCTGTATTATTTCCCTCATTACACAGTATTATTAATAATCCCAAATGTATTATTTAATTTAATTAAAAGCCCAAATAAATAAGCAGGTCCTTGTGAGATTAATTTAATATTTTCGTTATTATTGCGATTGTGGTGATCAATGCTCGTGCCTTAGAATATGGGACAATAATAGACTGGTTAGTATTATTATTTAATATTTTCGATCAAAGCAGTTTTAATTTAAGTATTTTCAAGTTTAGCCAGACATTTATTTAGTTATTTGACTAAATAAATGTCTGGCTAAACTTGATTCAGATTGCTTTTCCAAAAACCCTGTATAGGTTTTAAGCGCGGCCGCCATTTTGAAAAAAAATCAAAATGGCGCACAGTAGGTATGCCACGGACCTTTAAAGCCCTTTAACAACGAAAATATTAAAATCATCCTACAAAAGATTTGCAAAAGAACAAAATAAATAAATTAACAGAAATAGAGAGACAATATACAGCCTAGCTGTATATTTTAAGAAAAATAAATAAAAATAAAATTATATCTCATTCAATGAGATAATTATAAATTGTAAATAAATCAGTCTATGTCACAAACCTATTTAATTAAATAATTTATTAAATTAATTATTTGCAGATAAATGATAATGATTCAGTATTTATGTTCCGTGATTTTTTCATTCAAACTTTGGTTTCCTAAGGCTAGTACGCACTGACAGGTAGCTTGACGAGTCACCTTGCGAGCAACGAAGTGAAACGAACGCTCTAGAATCTTCGCAACCGGCCGCACTGCGCGCTTGGCGTCTTCGCTAGTCGCCTAGCCTAGATGTTAAATCACTAGTCGCTAAGCAAGTGTGTGTTGGATCATTTAGCTCCCTTCAAAATGCAAGTGTGTGTTGGATTATTTAGCTCCCTTCAAAATGCAAGTGTGTGTTGGATCATTTAGATCCCTTCAAAATGCAAGTGTGTGTTGGATTATTTAGCTCCCTTCAAAATGCAAGTGTGTGTTGGATTATTTAGCTCCCTTCAAAATGCAAGTGTGTGTTGGATTATTTAGCTCCCTTCAAAATGCAAGTGTGTGTTGGATCATTTAGCTCCCTTCAAAATGCAAGTGTGTGTTAGATCATTTAGCTCCCTTCAAAATGCAAGTGTGTGTTGGATTATTTAGCTCCCTTCAAAATGCAAGTGTGTGTTGGATTATTTAGCTCCCTTCAAAATGCAAGTGTGTGTTGGATCATTTAGCTCCCTTCAAAATGCAAGTGTGTGTTAGATCATTTAGCTCCCTTCAAAATGCAAGTGTGTGTTGGATCATTTAGATCCCTTCAAAATGCAAGTGTGTGTTGGATTATTTAGCTCCCTTCAAAATGCAAGTGTGTGTTGGATCATTTAGCTCCCTTCAAAATGCAAGTGTGTGTTGGATCATTTAGCTCTCTTCAAAATGCAAGGGTGTGTTGGATCATTTAGCTCCCTTCAAAATGGCTGAGCTGAATGGTGCTGATCTACCTATGCGTCATGGTCGTGAACGGGCGCCGTCAGTTGGGGCTGGTCATCACTTAGCTGCCTCGGCTTATTTTTAATTATTTTATTTTTTTATTGTTGTTTTAGTACTATTTGTTGTACTCTGGACGCTTTTAACGCATACGTCTTGTTTATTTTTTATATCGTTCTCACATTATTTAATTATAAATTCAAAAGTAATGATGTAACTAATATTTTATTTTTGTAAAATATAATTTAAAAAGAGTGTCCATGGAGTTTCTTGCCCGTTCTTCTCCATAGGTACCTACGCTTTGGAATGGGCAACTAGCTTCATATTTTCTGACTGACCGACTTCTTGACAATTCAAAAGTGCCTGTTAATGGTTTAATTGAAATAAATGCTTTGAGTTTGAGTTTTTGAGTTTGCAAGTCATCTGATAGTGCGCACGTAGCCTAAGAAAGAGGTGAACGTTCATACAATAACGGCTGTCGATATTCTGAGCGTGTATTGACATCTTAATGTCAAATCCTGTCCTTTATATCATGTTTGGCGTGTCCTGTCATCTGCACGTTACAGGAACTGATGGCGCCAAACACGTGGCCGAATTCTGGGCAGAGTCCATTTAGATTGCCATTGACACGTCAAGAAGATGTCAAATAAGTATTGGTCAAAATGACAGATTTTTATGACGGGCCGGTTATAATATGACGGAACCGCTTATCTTGAAAATCAAAGTTTAAGATTCGTTTCAATCGCGGTCATAGAAGGAGTAGAACGCTGAGCATTTAACCTTTTGAACGCCAGAGCATAAACGCACGCGCGTGCCCTCCACGCCAAGCCACAATTTTAAATATTTAAGGTATACAAATAAAAACACACAAAAGTAATGATTTAATTGTTTATTTCGTGATAAAGTGCACCGCATTTTTTGTCACATATCTGTGTCGCTGGCGTACAGGGCACGCGCTTGCTTGTCACGTATATGTGACAATGGCGTTCAAAAGGTTAATTCCGAAAGACTTTATAGGTCAGCAGTCTCGTGTCATCTCGCTCTCGCATTTTACGACCGCAGCTGCCGCGAACGTTGGAGGGTTATTACTATAGGGCAAGTAGACATGCCCTCTAAGTACGGATTTCATAGTGTCAATATTCCATAACAATTTTGACACTGACGGCTCTGGAACGCGGTTGAGCTGTGCTGAACGCGTTCAGTTTTTTGGTGAAATTCGCCCTAAGCATCGTTGATGAGTAGAAACCGGGTGTAAATACATGTTTTAGGAACTAATATTAAATTAATGAGTTGTTGAGATTCTATTTTTAATATTTTCTAATAAAGTATGGCTGTATAAATTGACTAAATCGACCTTTTAAAATCAGTATAAATTAAGTTGATTTCAGAATGACTAGTATTGAAAAAGTCACAAATTTTTGGTGCAAACTGAACTTTATATGTGGGTATGCAAAGTTGATTTTTCAAAAAACACATGCTTGTTTACATGTTTGGAAACTCAATTGCGAACGCAGTATAGATTATAGTCAGGTTTTGAAAACGCGTTGGGGATGGGATTAGTAAAATTAAATTCTAATAGACCGTTAAAATAGTTAAGTTTTTCGAACATCACATAGAAAGATGTCGAAATTAAAAATTATTTGAATAATCAGTTGACTATTTACTATTTTGTGATACAGACATTTAACACCAATTAAATTCTAAGTGAATATTATATTTTGACTGTTTTTGAGATAGCAACGAGGAACATACAAACCTACAACATGAATCATTATCATATTATCAGTAAAACTAAATAAAAATATCATCACAAAAGAATCATTCGTCCATTTTGACACGAATGCGAATAATAACTATTGTCGAAACTTAAATCACTATAAAAACCGCTTAAAGGGTAAAATATCAAATAAAATGGCATCACAATCACAGATGTATGTAAAAACTTTAAACCTATCTTAGGAATCACATTTTTAATGATAATAAAATTATAATAAACGTACGAAATCACAGGTAAACAGATCTTTTTACTTAAAACTATTGGAAATCCAAAATGGCTGGCCAGGCCGCTAGAATGTCGCTGGGCGACGTTCAGAAGGCGAACGTTTTCGTTCGTGGCCGAGCAACATTTTAGCGCTCCTAAAGTCACGTCTATGGCATCATTCTTTTTCTTTTCACAAACCTTACATATTCTACCTTGAACACACTGACTTTCCCTCTTAGATGCCATAGGGCAACAAATACTGTGCAGCTGCCTAAAAAGCTTACAATTAAAAATAAATATATTTGAAATTAAATAATTCATAAAATAATTACAGTCTACGCATTTAAATTGTGACGTATTAAAATTAAATAAATTTATAAAATCAGTACTGGAATTAAGCGGGTACAAGTAAAGTTTATACGAATCACGCACTTTTATATCTACTTCTAAACTACATACACACACATACGCACGCAAGTTTGTGTCGCGACGATTGTCAAAATTACGCAGATTTACGAAATCACCCCTCTCGGGGTTTACGTCAAAATCACAATTGATTAAAGTTACTAATAAGTTATAAATTACACAAGTAATTTTGAAGTGATCTTTTAATTCATTTGGCGTAATTACGCGTTTTTCCGCGTAACGTATTATTACGCGTTGCGCGTTTTTAGAGTTACCTTCAAACTTTTGAGCGCACGTCGTCAGAACGCGAAAATCGAAACGATCGCGATTATATTTTACGCGAATTTCATTACATTTGACACTTTCACGCGTTACGCATGCGTTAAATCTACGACAATTTGAATATGATATTACCTTATACATTAATTCACTACAAAAGAATACATTGAAACACTTTAAAAGCGTAATCGAGACTACAATTACGATTACGCATGGGTTTACGTTGGGAATTACACGGTATTTTGGGTTTAGTCGAGTTTTCCTCGGGTTGGCGCGAAGTGGGGGGGCGGTGGAGCGTGCGTGAGGGACGCGGGGGAGGCGCGGGGAGGGGGAGGGGGAGGGGCAGGGGGAGGGGGAGGGGGACAGCGAGAGTGGGGGGAGAGCGGGGGCCGCTTGTCCACTGTACTGACATGCACTTAATGGTTAAGGGCAGTGATGCTTTTTGGGCTTCTTTAAGTTTTCCTCGTCGGCTCCAGATTTGGGTACCTGGAAGTTTTTTGCAGATATTATTAGATCAGTAAGTAGTGCTTTTCTGTAAAAATCTCACCGTGAAAACTTAGGTGAAGTTGATTTGAAGTGAGCTGTCAATAAAAAATAATTTTTTTTTCGTACTCTCCTCTTTGTTGCTCTGATTAAGAGCACCAGTATGGAATGCAAGGAAAAATGAGTTGTTTTTTGGAACGAAGGTCTTGGTCACACAAACTCTGCACACTACGAATGAGAGCTAGGCCGAAAAAGTCTTAACATTTTGACCGTCCCGACCACAGATCATCATCTGCCTAGCCTTTTCCATAAACTCATATTTGTTTACATTTTTGGCAAATAACTCGCGAATGCAGATGAGGTGTGTTGTGGGCGTGTGATGTTGTTGTAGTTGTTTACATACCTCAGTGTACCTCTCACCCTTGAGAGACACGATCTTGTTGTCGCGGTAGCGCACCATCTTCTTCGGCTCGATCTTCGGGGCCAGCGGCTTATGCTCCTTCTGATCAGAGTTCTTGTCCACGTAGGAGTAACTGAAAGGAGACATTTTATTAAATATAATTTTTGTGATAATTGTACGTGAGGGGGCGAGGGGCCCGTGGCTAAATAATTACAGCCGCACAGGTCGATCAGGTTAAGCTACGCTTGCCGCGGTTGGTCTGTGGATGGGTGACCATCTTTACATACCGTGACCCCTCCGTGCCTCGGAAAGCACGTTAAGCCGTTGGTCCCGGCTGTCATTCGTGGATCTTTGACAGTCGTTACGGGTAGTCAGAAGCCCGAAAGTCTGACAACCAGTCTTACCAAGGGGTATCGTATTACCCAGTAACTGGGTTGTAGCAGTGGCGTGCCTAGGGGTCAAAATTAGGGCAAGCCAACAGATTTTCAAGGTATAAAAAAAACGCCCAACTGAGGGATTGGCTGATTTTCTTGTTGTTAATGGTTGTTAGTAGTACTAACATCATTATTATAATTTTGGTAAGAAAACCTTTAAAATACGAAGACCAGACTTATTTCAAGCATCAGTACGTAATTGTCATAAGCGCCATCTATATTAATGAATGCGTAAAATAAATGAACCACAGCGCTTAGCCGGGCCTTTTTTCATTTTGCTTGTCACTTGCAATATTTGTTCAATCAAAATGCACTAGATGGCCTCCAAATTTTACTAGATCGATTTATTGTTATTTTCTCGTACGCATTATTTTATGAATTAGGTACTTACATTTTAAAGTCAATTGATAATTTTAACATAGGTTTGTCATATCATATTCATACCTAATAAATGATCGAATGAGTAGGTACCTATTTTATTTATTCTGTCTTCTTGACTGACAAAAATACTTGTTTTTATTTCCGAGAAGTACCTACCGGCAGTCCGACAGTAATTTAAGATTGGCTACGGTGAAGTAAAGAGTTATTTATTGGCAGAAAATTGCAGAAAACTCAATGTATTTACGTACCTTTTCGATGACAGATTCCGAACACAATGATAAAAGAACACTATATTCATTAACCATTTACAAAATCATAGGGAATGACATCACCAATCACCACAATCAATATTTTTTTCAAATAATAAAACTAATTCTCAAAGTATTCAAAACAATAACAATTTGTTTGAGTCGCGTCGTGTCATCGACTCATCGCGCCCGCCACACGTGCTTTCGCAACTAACTTTACGCAGGTCAACGCAACGCGCGGATAGTGCATTTGCGCGAACTTCATGCCTCTCAAAAGCCTGGCTTTTCATTTCATAGAACTCTGTGTATAAGTACTTACCAATATATCAACAAATGTAAACGTTTCTATAGCAATTTGTATGCGAAAACTGCGTGACAGAGAAAGGAAAGGCAAGCCAGGTAAAAGCCAGACTAAGTGTGAGCGAGATGGCGCATTTGAACGCATTGTATAGCGTTTAGAGCCGAATTCCGAATTTGGCGCGAACCTAGCCCAAAGTTAGCGCTAGTTCGGATTTCGAAATGGTATTCCTATGTCATTCGTTAACTGACTGGAATTTTTTGAATATATTTTTTATTGATTTTGTTGTTGTGAATTATGATTTTATTAGGGCAAGCCGGGCTTCTCTGCTTCTATGAAGGTACCGCCACTGGGTTGTAGAGGTCCGATAGGCAGTCGCTCCATGTAAAATACTGGTATTCATATTCAGCTGCATCCGGTTAGACTGGAAGCCGACTCCAACATAGTTGGGAAAAGGCTAGGCAGATGACTTGGGAAGAGACTGGACCCCACGACACAGGGAATCCTTTGCCTATGCAAAGGCGGGCAAAGAATTGCCACTATTGTAGTACGAGTACCCGCGGATGTCCCCTTGTAATGGGGGATTTTGGGAGAACCATGTGGGTCCCTAATACCTTTTCCCACCAGCAACTACACGTACGGTCAACTGCACGTCAGTAGAAACACTTAATAATACGAAAACCGCCCGTAAACCATTAAAAAAATTTTTTTTGGTGCACTGTGTAGCCTCTGAGATACTGTATGTTCGCGACGGAGTAACACTCACCGAGCAATGATCCTGTTCTTGAGCTCGTGATCGTCGCAGAGCGGCTGGCGCGCGGCGGTGTGAAGCGCGGCCGCTGACAGCGACTGGCCCTGTTCGCGACGGTGTAGCAGAGTCGCGGCGGCACGTTCTACGTCACCGTGAGCGATTGACACGCAGTGCTTGATCTGGGTAAGAGAAACAAATGTTTTTGGAGTTAATTTTGGAGTTTTTGGAGAAAATATTTTTAATATGCAAGTGCAGAAAAAATTCGTAATTCAGGGTCCTATCAGAGTTACCTTTCTCCATTTTTAACCGACTTCTAAAAGGGAGGAGGTTCTCAATTCGGATGTTTTTATTATTTCCACCGAATGTAAACAGGCCTGGGAGGACCCATTTACTGCGGTGCTATTCTGTAAAAATCTCACCGTGAAAACTTAGGTGAAGTGAGCGTGGAGTGAGCTGTCAATAGTGTCAATTCCTAGTAAAAACAAACTCACTTCACCTAAGTTTTCACGGTGAGATTTTTACAGAAACGACCGGCTGTTTAACGGGTGATCGATAATGATATTAAAACACAGCCATCTTGGACTATGTATCTAAAGACCTTACCAAATGCAACAAAAACTATTTGGATGGATGTTTACATATTTTTTTTTAATGTATGTTCGGGCATAACTCCGTCATATTATACACACATCAAAAGTGTCTAGGGATCAACATATATTTTTGCAATAACTTTTCTCCTGATTGATATTAATTAAAATTTTCTTTAAGGATTCATCAAATAAAGTGTTTTCGTTTGTCACAGTAACGATAAACCAAGTCACCTTTGCATTAATAAAGAAATTTGCCATTTTCCTAATAAAGGGATTTTTGACATTTGAACCACTAACACAAAAGTTCGAAAAAAAGACTGAAATAACAGTTTTCTTTAAAATTTTATTGGGTAACTTAAACAATTAATAATCCGTGTTTCTACCGCGAACACTAACAACACAAGAACATCGGTTTGGCATACTCAAAATGAGTTCATCCAAATCACGCTGTGGAATGGCCGCCCATGTTCGTTGCAACAACAACAAAAGGTCTTCTTGCGACTGGATACCCTCCATATTCGGCAGAGCTCTTCTCTGTAGCATATCCCATGCATGCTCAATCGGGTTCAAGTCTGGCGACTGAGCAGGCCAGGGCAGGACATTGATGTTAGCTGCGGCGAGAGTCTGTCTTACAACTCTTGCGGTGTGCGGTCGTGCATTATCATGCATTAACTGAAATAAGGGACCGATTTGCACTTGTAGAGGAACGATGACGTCTGATACAATCGTCTCAGCATAAATTTGAGCGTTGAGGTTGCCTCTGATCCAAATCAACTCAGTTCTTCCGCCGATCCAAATACCCGCCCATACCATGATGGTTCCACCACTATAAGGATGGACTTCCTGGCAGGATTTTAATCGCTGTTGGCGTCCAGGGGTTCTCCAGTGTCGTATACGTCTTGTATCCGGTCTCATACCAAAACGAGACTCATCAGAAAAGCACACGAAACGCCATTGTTCTTCTGCCCAATTTCTGTGTTCAAGAGCCCATTGATATCGAATCCTACGATTGTGCATTGCTATAGGTGGTACCCGTAGCGGTCTTCGGGAATGAAGGTTCACTTCATGCAAGCGGTTTCTGACTGTTTGGTCGCTAATTAAGTTCCCTGAAGAGTGATGAAGCCTCACGGCTAACATCATGGCGGTTATTGTTGGAGCTCTTCGAGTTAAGATTTGAATGTATCGGTCTTGTCTCCGTGTGGTGCAGCGATACCGTCCTCCATGGCGCTCAGCCACGGTACCAGTGCTTCGGTAACGTGTCCAAAGTCGACTGATAACACTCTGACTTGTATTCAGAGCTAAAGCCACAGTACGTTGCCGGGAACCAGCTTCTATCATTCCCACGGCTCTGAGCATTTCTTCCCTGCTTAAATGACGTCGCCGCTCCATAATAACGTTGGTTTTAATCAGTAGTAGGGAAACAGTAGCACTAATAATGTCTTCAATGCGTTGTATGTTTTTATAGGGAAAATATTGACAGCTGATTTTCATCTTTTACTCGAATTTGATTCACAGTTCCTGATTCAAATTATGAAATGCACCAAAAAGGATCCATATAAATTTATAAAATCATAAATTTATTACAAAGCCACATCTCAATCTCAAGAAATCCGCATAAAAATGCTTGATCCCTAGACACTTTTGATGTGTGTATATATAGACGGATTTGCAAAATTATTAATTATTTTTAATGGATAGGGTATGTCTCAGGGGTGGTCCCATATAAATTTTATTAACTTTGCTTGGGTAGTTTTTGAGTTAGCTTCAATAATATGTATTTTTGCCACTTAGTATATTGATGATGTTATAATAACTTTCTGTCACTGATATTTACATAGCAAGTAGTGTTAAATGAATTTGTGTTGAGGTAGGTACAACTAAAAAGTAAAAACTTTCTTACAAAAAAATGTTTTTTTTGGAAGTCGGTTGTTTTTTTTTTTTTGTAAAAAAGTTCTTATAAAGTTAAACTGTCAGTTGCATTACTTTTAAGAAACAAACCGTCAAGCCTTGGCCCTAACAGTATTTTTCTGGTTTTATCATGAGGACATCTTACCTCCATAGCACAAGTGTTGGGGGGGAACATCTCGGCTAGAGCCTGGCACTGGTGGGCGTGCACATCCTCCTCTAACAGCGGACGACGATTGTCCTCAACACTCTCTGAAGACTTAGTGGCGCAGAGGAAGGACATCTTACCTCCATAGCACAAGTGTTGGGGAACAACTCGGCTAGAGCCTGGCACTGGTCGGCGTGCACATCCTCCTTTAGCAGCGGACGACGATTGTCCTCAACACTCTGAAGACTTAGTGTCGCAGAGGAAGGACATCTTACCTCCATAGCACAAGTGTTGGGAAACATCTCGGCTAGAGCCTGGCACTGGTCGGCGTGCACATCCTCCTCCAACAGCGGGCGACGATTGCCACCACGCTCCTCCACGCTCTCCGATGACTCCGAGTTGGAATGAGACCTGAAAGAGATACAAACGCTTATTAAAATTATAACAACGCCCGTATTGTCCAAGGGTTAGGTGGCAGAAATGTAATCTTGTACGTATAGTAAATACATACACCCAAATTTCACCAGTCACATCAAATATGAGGCGAACCTCGAGGTTCGGTTTTGTTAGGTTACTTTAAACCCTTTTCACAGAATTAGGTGCCCGCGGAGCGGGACTCCGTCGACATTGGATGCAAGAGCGAGCGAATGAGAATACAAATACCTTTAATCTCATATCATATTAACAGGGCCAATTGAAATCATAGGCAGACAGAAATAGCCCCGACGGTACTAAATATTTGGCTTATTTTGTTTTGCGTAAAATATGTTATTAGCAGTGGTGGCCCAGTGGTAACGGCCGCGACTTACGAGTTGTAGGTCGTAGGTTCGAACCCAGACAGGCACTTTACTTTGTGTAAATTATTTCATCACCACTGCTCTCAAAACGGTGAAGGAAAACATCGTGAGGAAATCGGCATGTCCTAGAACCAAAAATTCGAAGACATGTGGCATCTGCCAACCCGCACTGGGCCCGCGTGGTGGATTACAGCCCGCTCCCTCTCACCGAGAGGAGGCCTGTGTCCCAGCAGTGGGAACTTTATAGGCTGATTATGTGTTATGTATGTTATTAAATACCAACTGAAATATTTGACTAAATTAAAATTGGTAAAAGTACTATTTGGTAAGCAAGTTATTATTTAAACGTTCACTTGCCAAACATTAGGTCTGCGTTACGATTTTTTGTGAAAAGTTTATTTGCTAAGTAATGATTTGGCAAATGAAATTATGCGGAAAATTGTTTGGGAAGTGATAATTTGGCAATTTCTTTTCGATGAAACAAGGCAGACCGCTTTTTAGCGTGTTAGGTAAGCTTACCGGCTGTTCTTGGTCATAGGAGGCAGCATCTCACTCAGATTCTGCAGAGTGAGACTCAGCCTATCACTGCTAGCAGAATCATCTGGAACAACACATTTTAGGGCTTAGAAGTTAAAACGAAGTCATCATCATCATTTCAGCCGAGAGACGTCCACTGCTGGACAAAGGCCTCCCCCAAGCACCTCCATTTTGACCGGTTTTGAGCTTCTCGCATCCAACGGGTTCCTGCGGCCTTCACAAGGTTGTGAACTGGTGGGCGGGGCGCACCGCAACGTAAAATCCTTCTACTTCAGGTTCGTACATTTTGTTGTATGAACAAAGTAATCTATACGAACCCCCTTACTAATAAACATTGTATATCTAACGTGACCATTCGTCCCGCTTTCAGGCTGTCTGTCCCGTTGTCCCCAACCAGAGCAAAAATGTCCCGCTTTTACAAAGGGACCAAACGATATGCAATTCAATTCATTTTATTCATGAACAATTTACATTGTATCTGAATATCAAATATAAGACAGCACAGAATGTAAGTACCTAGTCTATAAATTTTATTTACAAAGACTAACATTGACAAATCATGTGATAAGCTCCATTCCTACTTAAAAATTAGTCCCGACATTTTAAAACTAATTTGCTTCACCGACACACAGACAAAATAAATGCGTCTTCAACCGCAATGTAATGTTAAAATTACATATACTTAGCTAATATATTATTTTTCATGTCCTTTTCTCTTTTTAATAAATACCTAGAAAAATAAAATAAATTCTGTAAATACATATTTGTTACGGCCGCGAATCATATTTTAATCAACGTACAACTTAATACTGACCAGCAAATTGCAAAAAACGTAAAAAAAATTGAATTTCGCGGGCTACCCTCGCGCTTCCACCAAGTTATAGAAAAAGTTCGATTTTGTAGAGCGTCTTCTCACTCATGCCTGTGTGACTGTCTCTTTCTAAAGCTCGGCTTTGTAGAGCGTCTTCTCACTCATGCCTGTGTGACTGTCTCTTTCTAAAGCTCGGCTTTGTAGAGCGTCTTCTCACTCATGCCTGTATGACTGTCTCTTTCTAAAGCTCCGCTTTGTAGAGC
Source organism: Oligia fasciuncula (assembly GCA_963082905.1). NCBI lineage: Eukaryota > Metazoa > Arthropoda > Insecta > Lepidoptera > Noctuidae > Oligia > Oligia fasciuncula. The sequence continues at coordinate 4,168,931 of OY720414.1, read as the reverse complement.
ACCTTCTCTCTCATGCCTGTATAGCTGTCTCTTTCTAAAGCTCGGCTTTGTAGAGCACCTTCTCACTCTTGCCTGTGTGACTGTCTCTTTCTAAAGCTCGGCTTTGTAGAGCGCCTTCTCTCTCATGCATGTATGACTATCTCTTTCTAAAGCTCGGGTTTGTAGAGCACCTTCTCACTCATGCCTGTGTGACTATCTCTTTCTAAAGCTCGGGTTTGTAGAGTGCCATCTCACTCATGCCTGTGTGACTATCTCTTTCTAAAGCTCGGCTTTGTAGAGCGCCTTCTCACTCTTGCCTGTGTGACTGTCTCTTTCTAAAGCTCGATGTGGTACAAGGCTGACGGACATTTTGGCGGGTCACGCTGCAACGTAAAATCCTCCTACACATCACTTCCGTACATTTTGTATGTATGAACCGTGGCACACTACAGGCAGGCCTCCGTCACTCCATGTACTTGCGCGCTATAAGTGCCTACCGCCCAGCCGAGCGGTCTCGGTCCGCCGGCGGATCAAATTCAGTGCGGTTTTCGCAAACGAAGCGCGCGCACGCCGTTCAATTTTAATAGTGCTGTTCGTTCGTACGCGTATTACGATGCCGTGTGGTGCCTTATGTGCTGTAGATGGGTGTAAATCAAGCAAAAGAAGGGATAAAGATAAAGATAAGAACATATTCACAGTTCTCAATAACATAGATAAAAAGTTATGTTAATTTAATTTTATCGAAGAGGCAGCCCTGCGATTACTGTGGAATCGCGCGGTGCGAAGCAATCACTGCTGTACGCTTGAGCATTTAGGCGCATTTTAGCATACAGTGGTTGTTGACGCGAGGGAGTAGGCAATTATCGTAATAGGTATTGGAAATTTTCTACTGAGTGAAGTATCTGTTACGTAGTAACTATTCAGTAATCTGTGCTACAGGCGCCAGGCGGGTCACACCGATGTTTTTGTATTGGATTGTTCGTTGCTCACCAAAATTCGAAATCGTCCAAGGATGCAGACAGCAGACTTCGCGATTTTTAAATGATAAATCGACGATGAAATTTATCACAACTACACCAGCCCTATTACATATTCACTATGACCAATCAAGGATTTCTTTCTTCGCCAATTTCGCGTGGTTTCGTTCATTGTGTCATAGTGAATACGTTACCTTATTCTTCTTCGTGTCGCTGGCACGACTGTATTTTTAATCTTGTTTTCCCAAAACTTTGGCACTTCCACGGCGTTGTCGGTGGCAGCGCAGAGGTCACTTTGACTGCATGTTTTGGGACACAGAGGGCAGGATAGGAGGTGGAGTATGGTTTGTGACATAGCTCCGCAATTACACCCTTCTGCCGTTCCGTCAAAGTAGCCCCACTTTACCAGGTTGGACTTACATCTTCCCATTTGTGTCCGGAGACGGTTCAGAGACTTCCAAGTGGGCCAGGGAAGGTTACACCCTGCAGCGAGATGCTCCTTTGGTGGTAGGTAGTGAGTAGGAGGGCGAAAAGTATCCTGTCACAGTTTGCAACGGGCATCGCTCGGCCGGGTTTCCTGACACGTTACCCGAGTTCAAAATAACGTGCAAGAGATGAATCCCTGTGATGTTTGTTCGCTCAAGCACGCATTTATTTTCAATAAAAAGTTCTCTGCAAAGTATTTCACGGCTTTGTCTGAGAGTGGAGAATGATCCATACTTATTATTATAAATTCGAAAGTAACTCTGTCTGTTACCTTTTCTCGCTTAAATCATTGAACGGATTTTCATAAAATTTTGCAGAGAGATAGATTGCATCCCGGGGAAGGACATAGGATAGTTTTTATCCCGATATTCCCACGGGATCGACACGTATGCGTGTGAAACCACGGGGCGCTGCTAGTCTAAAATAAAGGGAACGGGTTTCGTGTTACTGATTTTTCGGGCAAAACAAAAACAAATGTGTAATGGCATCGACACGCTAAGACGAATGGTGCAGGGGCTTTGCAGGTTGGTAAAATATCGATTTGCTGTCAAATTTGCCATACAGTAAGGAAAAAGCTAATCGAATAACTGCGCGCGTGATCCAACAATTTCAACAGAATTCAATCTTAGACGACTCCGTCTTGGACTGTAAATGTGGTGCTGTTCCACAAACGATGCGACACCCTGCGTGTCCTGTCAGCTGCACGTTACAGGAACTGATGGACGCTAGTGATGGCGCCAAACACGAAGCTGAATTCTAGGCCGAGTCCATTTAGATTACCATCGACAAGATAGGAAGAAGAATAGAATTCTTTTGTTGGAAAATGCTAATTTTTGCCAGAATATTAGTGAATACAACTTGAATTACGCAACCAGCTGGCCGAACATTGTATGTTTAGATGCCCATTTTTGTAGCCTTTTAACTTTTGTACAAACAATTGAGTACCATTTTAGTATATCTGTCATGGCTGATGATGATGACGAAGTGCGGCTACACCTAGTTTTAGCCGGGTACAACTGCGACTACACCTAGTTTTAACCGAGTACAACTAGGTGCAGCCGGCCACATGCTGTTCGTGTGTACTTCGGGAGGCGACGTAGGATGCAAGAGCGAGCGAAGGGCACCCCAAGGTTAGGTTTGGTTACTTTAATTAAACCCCTTACACAGAAATGGGAGCCTCGCGGGGCGCCGTCGACGTAGGATGCAAGAGCGAGCGAAGGGCACCCCGAGGTTAGGTTTGGTTACTTTAAACCCCTTACACAGAAATAGGAGCCCCACGGGGCGGGGCTCCGTCGACGTAGCACGCAAGAGCGAGCGAAGGGCATCCCGGAATTAAAACTAGGTGTAGCCGCACTTCGGCTATTAGCCGTAACATATCTATCACTGTGCTCCATCTCTGTCTATGAATTAAATCAAAGTCATTTATTCAAATTATAAATAAAAATAGAATAAAATCTTTTTAATTCAGGCATTATTTTGCCCATAATATTGTTAGTACCTACAACTTATAAACTATGTTAGACACATTACAAAAGAATAAAATAAATAAAAGAATAAAAGAAAAAATCAGAATTAAATTAATTTTTTTTTTTTTTTTAAATTACTATTAAAATTATTATTTTTTTTTTTAATTAAAATTAAAATTATAATTTTTTATGCTGAGAACCAGCACTTTTCGAACATCAAAATTACTTAAGGCAGTCCCCCAAGACCCAATGCCCTCCCTTCACCACTTCCTAGTGCTTTCGCAGGGAAGAAGAACCGGCGCAACTAACACCCCAGCAGGGATTACTTTGGAGAGATAAACATTATTTATAATACTCACCCGGGTTAGAAATCGAGTCAGTGTCATCCCGTGGGTTCAGCTCAGCCTCCAACTCGAGCACCCAAGTGCAGACCAGGCCCGCGTCGATATGACCAAAATGTGGCACGTAGGCCGACATCATCTCTATGAAACCTGTGGACAAGAGATGCGAGATATTTAAACTCCTTAAGTTCTGAGTTGAGCTGCCTCATCATCATCGTCATTCATCATTTCAGCCGAAAGACGTCCACTGCTGGACATAGGCCTGCCCCAAGCACCTCCACTTTGACCGGTTCTGTGCTTCCCCTGCAGCTTTCACAAGGTCATCGGTCCACCTTGAGGCCTTCCAACGCTACGCCTTCCGGTACGTTGTTGCCACTCCAGAACCTTTCAGTCCCATCGGCCATCTTGCGAGCAACCTGCATGATTACTGACATGTGCGTTCACTGACTGGACAGGTCCACTCAATCTATGTGGTCCTTTCCTCAAAAGACCATTTTAGACACTAATCTACATGGTCTTCCCGTGATCTGACCAAGGTTATTTCTGTAAATTGGTTTTACACGTCAAACAAACGCTTTATACGGCAAAAAATAATATTGAAAAATTTGATGAAGTCGGTGTCTCCTGATGATGATAAGACTCCCATTCGGTCCGTTGTGCGTGGGGATTCTGGCTAACACAGCCAGCCTAGCTCCGCCCAAAAGCACAGAAGCTTCCTGGGAGCTTCACAGGCTTTGCGGAGCGACCTCATTGTTCCGAGGATTTCTGCACGTTGAGAAGCCACGGCCGTAGGTGCAAAAATAAAGAAAGGGTATCCGACATACCGTGTCATTGAAATTTCAATTTTATCGTCATACAATTAAGTTACATTTTTATTCGTCGCATAAAAATCCTCAGCCGTGCCGATGCCGATAGTGGGCGCCGGGCCTAAGGCTCTTTCAATAATCAGCTCATAATGTTCCCACTGCTGAGACACAGGCCTCCTCTCTGTGAGAAGGAGTGGGCCGTAATCCACCACGCGAGCCTAGTGCAGGTTGGTAGATCTCACAAATCTTCAAATTTTTGGTTTGGTTCTAGGACATGTTTTCTCACGACGTTTTCCTTCACCGTTTTGAGAGCAGTGGTGATGAAATAATTTACACAAAGTAAAGCGCTTGTTTGGGTTCGAACCTACAACTCGTAAGTCGCGGCCGGTACCACTCTGCTCTTTCAATGCAATTTCTATTTATAAATGGTCGAGTCGATAATGGCCCTTACACTGACCTTATTTGGCATTTGGAGCCAGCCAATAGAGCGTTAATAATAAAGGACGTAGGGCGCCGCTGTAGCGCACACGATGACCCTCCATTGTACTCCGATCTAAATATAAAGTTCCAACTTTGGCGACGCTGCCTTTAAAAGTGAATTTGCCGACATAACAGTAATTTGAGTTTTAGTGTTTGGCCAGACTGAGGCGCGGGCGCGGGTGCGGGAACGCGCGCGATCTGCCTGTTCGCACTGGAGCGCGGAAGCGTTCTGCGTGTTGTCGTGTCTAGTGTTTGTCATAATATAATATGGATGAAGAAGACTTATTTTTATTAGAAAAAAGCTCGAACTAGTTTGAGAACCCCGGTACAAGCGCGGGGCATACGCTGACATGTTTATTATTGTTCGGTGATTGACCCGAACAGGAGAAAAGGAGGCTTTTGTACTTGTCCGTGGGGGCACGGTACTTGTCCGTGGTCCCTTAGTCTCAACAAAGGCTAAAAATAAATAATAATTATTACCTACGCAATTTTTTTGGTTGGATGACAATCCAACCGCTGGTAATAATGGTCAACGCCGCCTATTGATATCTGCAATACCAGAGGCAGAAGAGTTGCCACTCCAGCAACAAGACGCGATTCTGGTCTCTCAAGTCATGAGCTTTATTATAAGTAAATGTTATACCCGTACGAAGCAGGGTCTTTTTCTATTTATTTATTTTATTAGGTATTCATTAATAACTAAAGTAACAAAATATGGACATTTAAATAGTCTGAATTAAATGAATTTTATTTTATTTATTAAAACATTAGCGACCCATCCAGACACGAAAATCCTTAGAACCATTTCTTCATGAAGAAGTTTCAGGTCATATTGATTGAAGGTATAGAAAAGCATTATTTTGCGTTGAATCCTTGTTGTAAAGTAACACGTAAGTATTTCATTTCTCCAATTTTCTTGCAAAAAGGGCCTTATTTGTTAAGGGAATGTTACATTAGATGGAGTGCAAATATTTGCCACTATTTTCCATTTCGCACTACAGTACATTGTGTACTGTTTCAAAATTATTGACTCAAACCGATCGAAGCGTAGCGACATCGAACCTCAATTCAATTATCCTATTTGACGATCCTAATGGCAGCGCAACGTTGCGTCCCTTTTGAGTTCAGACAAAGAATAGATAGGTGCAGAAGTTCAGCTCCATGCTCCATGCCACGACCGAGAACGCACGCAAAGGTAGACACACAGTATCTATAAATCTTCTATCAGACGAAAACAAGGTGCGCGTCTTCAACGGTTGGATTATGCCGGTTTTGATGTATTTCGGCATACTCAAATGGCATTGTCTTGTTCATGATCAATGAGCGCAAGACGGGGCGGCGCGAGCGTCGCGGGTGAACATGTTTTTGTACGGACAAACAGGTAACTTAACTTATAACTTTGTGATTTTTCATGACACAGTTTTGAAATTTTGTACATAGGTTCTTTACATAAAAATACTAGACACGTGTTTCGGGTTTCGCATGTATACTAAAAATAATGTTGTATAAAGCAGACCTTCTGTTACCCATCCATTTTGTGGTTCAGGGCCGCCAGTACAATTCCAGGGGGAACGAAATATTTAATTACAGTACCCGGTCGTTGATATATACACATCGAGCTTTAGAAAGAGCTGTCACACAGGTATGAGTGACAGAGACAACGCTCTACAGTCCATTCACAGTAATTACCTCCGATTTTGCATCACTGTCAATATTGTTGCGCGCCGCAATTAATGCCTGGTACATGGCGACATTAGTTACCACTAGCGCCATCTAGTATCGAGTAGCAGAACTAGTCGAGTCACGATCGTTCTAGAAAATTCGATACTAGAACTTTGTAGAACTTTCTCGAACTATCGTCACCTAGTCGGTCGGGGCCGGTATGTACTCGAACATTCTAGATATTTCTACAATGGAAGGTTCTCGAACTATCTGCGGCACTATATAAGGCCGGGATGCGCGACGACCGACACAGTTTGGATAAAGCGACAAGAGCGAAAACATCTAAGCGATCTTCAAGTGCGAATGTGTTCTTTTAATTAGTGTTTTGAGTTGTAATTAGTGTTGTCAAATAAATTGTTATTTTTGGTTATTAAATCGGCATTTTTTATTGTCACGAACCCGAAGCTCGTAACAATTGGTGTCAGAAGCAAGGATTATGCCGGTTTTACCCAAAGACGACACGGAGGGTATCCGTACCCGGAGTCAACGACAGCAAGAGACGGACCAGAGGCGATTTGGTGGAGCTACGCCACAGGGGTCGGAAGGCCAGCTACCTACCACGGAGGCCGGCCCGTCCACAGCTGCTACTGCATCATCAGCACCAGATTTGGCTGCTCTGATGATGATGCTGCAGGAGCAGGCCCGCCGACAGGAAGAACAGGCCCGCCGACAGGAGGAACAAGCTCGCCGACAGGAGGAACAGGCTCGTCGGTTGGAGGAACAGCTCCAGCGGGATAAAGAGGAACAGGCCCGTCGACAGGAGGAGCAGGCGCGCCGCCAGGAAGAGCAGATGCTCCTTATGAAGGACCTTCACGCTACCTTCGGGAAAGACATGAAGGAGGTGAAGGATAAGGTTGCTCAATATGACAACCGCCTGTCGGAAGCTGAAACCCGTATCGACCAAGTAAATAATCGGGTTGACAACGTGATGGCTGACGTGAAGCTAACCGTGATGGCTGACGTGAAGAAAACGCTGGATTACCTCAAACTTGGTGATGGAATCGCAGCTCCCGTAGCTACAACACCTTCGCTACGTGGATTCAAAGTGCCACCGTTCGACGGAACTTCTTCCTGGTCGGCCTACAAAATTCAGTTTGAGGCCGTCATGAAGGCGAACGGGTGGAATAAAAGTCAGGCCATGACTGCCCTCACCCTAGGCCTGCGCGACCAGGCCTTAACTGTTCTGGAAGCTCTCGGTAAGGAAGTGACTTACGAGCAGCTCCTGGAGGCATTGGAGGCTCGGTATGGCGACGCTCACCTGGAACACGTGTTTCGTGTGCAGCTCAAGGATCGCGTGCAACGCAGTAACGAAAACCTGCAGCAGTGGGCCCTTGAAGTAGAGAAGCTGGTTCGTAAAGCTTACCAGTCCGTACCCGCGCTTATTGATGGAAACCTGGTGCAGGCATTCATCGACGGCATCCGTGACCTTGAAGTGAGAGCTGCTGTGAGGCTCGGGCACCACGGGACGCTTAAGGACGCCTTGGCCCATGCACTGGAGGTGGAAGCTGTGCGGCAGGATTATCGTTCCCATCGCGTCAGGGAGGTTGTAGCGGCTACAGTTCGCGATCGTAATAGAAGGTACAGCCCTAGGTGCTACGGCTGTGGGGAAAAGGGCCACCTTCGATCCAGTTGCCCTAAGCGAACTGCAGAAAGGGAAGATGACTGGTCTCCAGAGAGAAGTGCGGCTAACAGCACCGCCCAGCAGCAGAAGGAATACAACTTTGTGGTCAAACATCGCAGCGGAAAACCTCATGGCAACACAGATGCATTGTCAAGAAGACCTTGTCCTGAAGACTGCAAGCATTGTACTAGGCAGGAAAGTAAAGAAGTCGTACCTGTGAGGATGCTCAAGACAGACCTCAGCAACGAGTGGAAGGAAAGCCTACAACGTGCACAGCAGAAAGATTCGGACATCAAGCCGATTCTGGAGTGGATGAAGGCCAGAGCTCCTAAGCCCAGGTGGAGCGACGTCTCAGCGATGAGTTCGATCACAAAAAGCTATTGGGCCCAATGGGACAGCTTGGTGATTCAGGATGGAGTCCTGTGCCGTAAATGGGAAAATACTCGGGGAGACAGCTGTCATTTGCAAATGGTAGTCCCTAAAGCTCAAGTGCCGGATGTTCTACAGCTGTACCATAATGGTTGTTCAGGAGGTCATCTGGGAGTAAAACGGACTCTACTGAAGATACGAGAACGGTTTTACTGGGTCCACTGTCGGGACGATGTCGAGGACTGGTGTCGCAAATGTACAAGTTGTGCAGCTGTAAAGGGACCTCAGACTCGCAGTAGAGGTGCATTGAAATTGTACAATGTTGGTGCACCATGGGAGAGGATAGCCCTTGACGTTGCGGGGCCGTTTCCGGAAAGTGAAAGTGGCAACAAGTATTTCATGGTTGTGATGGATTACTTCACCAAGTGGCCGGAAGTCTTCGCCATTCCAAATCAAGAAGCTTCTACAGTTGCAGATAAATTAGTTCATGAAGTCTTCTGTCGTTTTGGAGTACCTTTAGAGATTCACAGTGATCAAGGAAGGAATTTTGAATCACAAATATTCCAGGAAACTTGTCGAGTTATGGGTACTCATAAAACCAGAACAACTTCTTACCACCCACAGTCGGATGGAATGGTGGAACGATTTAATCAGACATTGGAGAGGTACCTAGCCAAAGTTGTGGAAAATCGGCAACGAGATTGGGACAAGCACATACAACCGTTTTTGTTGTCATATCGAAGCGCTGTTCACGAAAGTACATCGGTGACACCAGCTTTCGCAAACTTTGGAAGAGAATTACGGCTGCCTGCAGACCTGATCACCGGAATACCACCTGATGCCCCACGCAGTATAACCGATTATGCGAATGACTTGCGGAACAAAATGAATGACATTTATGAACACGTCAGACAATCGGGCCAGCAAATGTCTGAAAAGATGAAAACCCGTTATGACCGCAAAATGAACAATAAAGGGTTCGACGAAGGTTCACTAGTGTGGTTGCACAATCCAGTCCGCAGCAAAGGGAAATCTCCTAAGCTTCAAGCTAAATGGGACGGACCGTACCGGATTGTGACAAAGATCAATGACGTAACCTACCGGATACAGAAAGGCGCAAGAGGTACTCCTAAGATAGTCCATGTGGACCGACTGGCGCGTTATTATGGGGCCGATAATGCTCGGGACGAGCATGTCTTAGGAGGGGGCAGTGTTGCGCGCCGCAATTAATGCCTGGTACATGGCGACATTAGTTACCACTAGCGCCATCTAGTATCGAGTAGCAGAACTAGTCGAGTCACGATCGTTCTAGAAAATTCGATACTAGAACTTTGTAGAACTTTCTCGAACTATCGTCACCTAGTCGGTCGGGGCCGGTATGTACTCGAACATTCTAGATATTTCTACAATGGAAGGTTCTCGAACTATCTGCGGCACTATATAAGGCCGGGATGCGCGACGACCGACACAGTTTGGATAAAGCGACAAGAGCGAAAACATCTAAGCGATCTTCAAGTGCGAATGTGTTCTTTTAATTAGTGTTTTGAGTTGTAATTAGTGTTGTCAAATAAATTGTTATTTTTGGTTATTAAATCGGCATTTTTTATTGTCACGAACCCGAAGCTCGTAACAATATCATATTGATCTTTAATCTCGTGCTAATAAGGTTGCAGTTGGGTTGTTGCAACTGTCAAGTCTGTCAAAACCACAGTGATCTTTGTTGTTGTTGTAATAAGGTTGTTGTTGGGTTGCAGTTGTCAGATGTAAAATAACTATGAAGGGACTGTATAAGGGCGAAGTTTTGTGCCAATTTAACGGCGGGGACTGTATGTCCAAACATGTGTTTATAAGGCCCGGCGCCCACTATCGGCATCGGCACGGCTGAGGATTTTTATGCGACGAATAAAAATGTAACTTAATTGCTTATGACGATAAAATTGAAATTTCAATGATAATAATCATCGTAGGTGCAAAAATAAAGATGGGTATCCGACATACCGTGTCATTGAAATTTAAATTTTATTGTCATGTTTTTTTTTTGTAAGTAGGTTTGTACAAACACTTTTACAAGTCAATCATGTTTTTTTTTTAAACTAGATGAAGTCGGCGTTTCCTATCTGACTACTCTGAGAAGAAAGGCCGAAACAAACTCAGAGGTCACAGTCTCTTTTAAAGTCCAGACATAATCTTGGTCGGGTTATATGAAGACCATGTAGATCGATGTCTGAGGTGGTCTTTTGAGGAAAGAACCACACAGATTGAGAGGACCTGTCCAGTCAGTGCACGCATTTGTCAAAAATATGTCGCATTTGTATATTTCTATTTGTCGCATAAAAATCCTCAGCCGTGCCGATGCCGATAGTGGGCGCCGGGCCTAATATGAATACGTGACATCATTGCGAGAAATTCTAATTGAAAGCTTGCTAAAGCTATGTGAGATCATTGTAATGTGCCATACTAGGTTCGTACCAATCCGCGGGGTAATTGCGTTACACACTATCGGTAGCAATGGCTTTCAATTTGACAGTTCAACAACATTCATTGCGTTATTTAAGGGGCTTACAGGACCTAAACGCAAAAAACGCAAGTTTTTGAAACAATAAAAGTAGTTTAGTGTGTGTGTGTGTATGTAGTGTAGTTTTTATCCCGATATTCCCACGGGATCCACACTTATGCGGGTGAAACCGCGGGGCGCTGCTATATGCTAGTACAAGCATAAAGTAAAGTTACGGAGTGGTTTCACAAAGTCATCCATTACGACTAGATCTACTTCAATTTCATCCCAGTCCCTTTTAGCAACATCTAATGGGTGGCGTACCGATTGACCTATTTTTCTCGGAGCACTCGACAACGGGTTCCCTGTCTTGAAAACTAGATTATTTTTCCAGGTAGTCAAAGGTATTGAGTTTTCTCTCTTACGTTGTTTTCAGTCAAAGATAAAAGAAACGAGGCATGGATTGTGTGAATGACAAAGCTTAAAGAAGGTGATTACGGAGCCTGAAATTTATGCAAGAAAATCAAGTCATTTATTCAAACTAGGATGAGAATCAACATTTTTTGAACGTAAAAATTACACACATTCAGTCAAAAATGTATCGGGAATGGATAATTTCTTATGGTTCCAAATTCAATTTTTTTTTGTTTTTTTTTTCTCAACTATGTTGGGAAATACCAGCCCGGATCCAGCTGAATACCAGTATCTTACATGGAGCAACTGCCTATCTGACCTCCACAACGCAGATATCCTTTGGTAAGGCTGGTTGACAGATTTTTGGGCTCCTGACGACCCGTACTGACTGCCAAAGATCCACGAATGACAGCCGAGACCAACGGCTTAACGTGCTTTCCGAGGTACGGAGGAGTCTCGGAATGTAAAGATGGTCACCCGTCCACGGACCAACCGCGGCAAGCGTAGCTTAACTTGATCAATCGACCCGCGCGGCTGTTATAACTTAGCCACAAGCCCCTCTTCCCTATGATATTCAAATCCGGTTCGTGAAAAAAGAACAAGTTCCTATATTAACAAAAGACAGACACAATTTCGGGATCCTTATTGACGGATACAGACAATTCAAATTTTTCATCTCTTTATTTGTGGTTGTAATTGGAATCATATCACTATGTTTTTATTTTTTATTTATCCTTTTGATAGATTCTTATTTTGTAAATGTGAGGACTTTGTAGGCCTTGTAGACTTTAGATCTGTAGACCATTTTTTATTTTATCAAGTACCTGATACTTGTTGACAGGCCTACGCTATCCTCCCATACCTACTGTAATTTGAAAATATTGTAAAAGCCAATTATTTTTAAAAAGAGTAACCGTGGAGTTTCTTGCCGGTTCTTCTCCATAGGAAACGACCAATTGGAACCGTGCACCTAGCTTCTGACGTTTCATAAGTGCCCATGTAGGCTTATGTGAAATAAAATATTTTGATTTTGATGCAAGTGACTAAATAAGCACCCTGTATAATCGGTTGTTGTTATTAAACATCACGCCCGTATTTTTCGAATGGTTAGGCACAGATATCTTATCTTACATAACTAGGGTCGAATACTTAAACTTATTTTCTTTCTTTATTTATTTATTTTATTTATTTATTTATTTTATTTATTTATTTAAACTTTTCGCACAAAAAAGGTACAAAGGCGGACTTAATGCCTTAGGCATTCTCTACCAGTCAACCAAGGGTGGTGAAGAGATGCAGGTCGCCGTCCGGTAAGGACCAGGGCCCGGGTCGACGGCGCGTTGTGTTCCACGCGCGCCTCAAGGAGATGTCAGCACCAACTGACGGGGTCCGCTAGGGCCGATGCCCGCCAGGGTCGCGGGTTGTTCGAAAGAGATACCGTGGCCCCTGGCACAGGCAAGTGAAGGAACACGGGTTGGTTTTAGTCAGTAAGAGTCTGACACTCCCTTCTGCTCCGCCCAGAGCGGGAGGGGTCATTTGATGATTTCCCACCCAAAAAAAAAAAAAAGGGTGGTGAAGAGATTGGATGGCAGGTGCTTCGGTTGAGAAGAACAATGATAAAAAAAAAAAAAAAAATCTTTCTTTTCTTTCTTTATATTAGACCCACATTTCGCCAGTTATGTCTAGCATAATCGGCCTATAATGTTCGCACTGCTGGGACACTGGCCTCATCTTTCTGTGAGAGTGAGTGGGCCATAATTCACCACGTGGGCCCACTGAGGGTTGGTGGATATGTTGTATGTATGGAGTTATGTAATAAGGGCCCAATTTGTCCGACCCAGGAATCTAACCTAGGACCAGCGTTTGCGACCAATAGCTCAACGAGACAGTCGTTTTGTTATTCTGCAGGGTAGTTGCGTAACACACATAAAATGGCAATAAATCACAATAGACTTTAATTTTGACAGTTCAGCCACGTTCATTGCGTTATTTACGTTGTTGAGCTGACGAAATTTTTAAACCTATGAAGCAATGGATTAGGAATTTCCTTCAAACCAATTTTGTCCAAACAATCACAGGAACCAATATTACCTTTCAGTAGGAGGCGAATCGAGAGGCAAGACCTAGAGAGGTGTTGACCTATTTCTGCCATCTTCAATTCCTACCTTTGAGAGTTCAATTCTATTTGCAGGTAATCAATATTGAATACTTGTTCTTTATTGAATACTTGTTTTGTATTGAGTACTTGGTATCGAGTACTTGTTTGTTGTAGTTTGTTATTCTGGGTAGAATGTAGGATGCGCGAAAGAAATATTTCATAGAAATTAGAACGTGTTAAATTGCTGATAATTATAACGTCCACTTTCAGTGTTTTCATATAAATGTAGACCTAATTTTGGGCACCTTAGGAAATCAAATATGAATGATAAATGATAAAGTTCATAAATGATAAATTACATTTTTTTTTTGAGTCGATCAATTTACATCAAACGCATCGCTGTTTTGAACCTTATTTGTTGTCGCGTTACCGTAGACAGAGTAATCTATAGACTCATGATATCCGTGTCACCGAAAGGGACAAAAAATTCCGGCAATATTCATCATACTATCATTTTTACAGCTTATTACACTGCACCTTACCAGTTTCACAGTTGCGCAAATGTACTTTTATTGAATTATGCACGAAAAAGATCTTATTTTCCGTTTAATCGCGGTGTAGTTTTTATTATTTCATTAATACATAAACGTCAAACTTGTTATGCACATTGATGTGCTTAGCCGATACGCAGTAAGGGACAGAAATATTCTTACTCTGTCTCTTTTCTTTGCTAGTGAAGTTAATATATTTCTCTTTTTCTTATGCGAATGAAAAAGAAGATATGCAGCAGTCTATAGTTTACTCTGTCTACGCGCGTTACGCTATTGTCTTACCTAAAACTTTGCTTCTGACCGCACCTTAAAATGAATAATTAAAATATTATACAATGCTTTCATTGCTGGTCAAGCGCAACATGTCATATCATAGCAAGAGATATACTGTTAACGTTTAGCATCTCCGTGACGCGAACCCATAAGATTTTTCCCTACCAAATCATCATCTGCCTAGCCTTTTCCCAACTATGTTGGGGTCGGCTTCCAGTCTAACCTGATGCAGCTGAATACCAGTGTTTTACATGGAGCGACTGCCTATCTGACCTCCACAACCCAGTTACTGGGTAAGATACCCCTTGGTACGACTGGTTGTCAGACTTTCGGGCTTCTGACTACCCGTAACGACTGTCAAATATCCACAAATGACAGCCGGACCGACGGCTTAACGTGCTTTCCGAGGCACGGAGGGGTCATGGTATGTAAAGATGGTCACCCACCCACAGACCAACCACGGCAAGCGTAGCTTGACCTGATCAATCGACCCGCGCGGCTGTTATTATTTAGCCACGAGCCCCTCCCAAACCCTCCCTACCAAATAAAAATTATAAATCGCTTCGACTTGAGCACCTCCACTTTGTTTGTCGTCGGTTAACAATCTCTAAATGCGCCCAAAGAAGTTTTCACTTCAAAAATATAATCTATGGACTCAAATATTCTTCTCGATGTACATTCAACATGTACTCACACTGTTATGCAAAATGGACGCGAGTCAACTGACTGCAGTACGCATGTGCAAGGGCGTCGATCGGAGAAATTACAGGCCGAGAATAACCCGATTCGATATTCGACATCCCACCACCCCGTCGCTACCGGGCCAATGTTTTTATTACAAGGCTTTGTTATGACGATCCACTTGTTGGTATAAAAATCAAAAGCAACTTATTCAAATTAGGCTGAGATTCAGCAGTTTGTAACGTCAAAATCTATACAAATAAATAAAACTGAAGAGTCGGTAACAAAGACTATTTGACTGCGCATACAGTGCCCCGCCCGACGCTCGAAAACTATTGGTATTTTGTCGCCTATGTATAGGCTACGGTACTAGTAACCATTTAGTTTTGTCCAAGTGTGCACGCTAAATTAATAAAAAAAAATAGAACTTTTTACGCAATTATAACGCATCAATATGCCTTCATGCGCGGTGAAGTGGTGTGGGAAACATTCCAAGACATCTAGTTACAAAAAGAATGGCATAACTTTTTATCGGTAAGTAAACAGTTAACAGGCGGGGTCGTGGCAGACCACGTAGGAGATGGCGGGACGAGGTGGATAGGTTCCACAAAGACTTGAAGGAGGACGCGCGGGCTCGCGAAAGATGGAAGGAGTGGAGTTAGGCCTTTGCCCAGGAGTGGGACAGAGCAGGCTAATTAAAAAAAACGGTACGAAAAATTATTTTTGAAATTTATCAGAATATGAGCCACTGCAGGGTTCTATATAGGGTGACTGGTAATTAGTGACCGATACTTAAACACGTGATTTTACTCATCATTACGAACAACTTTTACTATGGGACCAAACCTGAAATCGCGAAAAAAAAATCAGCTGTTCCCTACATTTTGACGGGTTAAGCGAACATAAATGTAGGGAACAGCTGATTTTTTTTTCGCGATTTCAGGTTTGGTCCCATAGTAAAAGTTGTTCGTAATGATGAGTAAAATCACGTGTTTAAGTATCGGTCACTAATTACCAGTCACCCTATATAAAATGGTGGCTGGGTAAACGAGCACACTGTTGAGTCGCGCGTTGATGTCTTCTGCAAAAGTCTCGTTCTTGTATTAGACAATTCTAATGCTTCTATCCCTTTCTTATCTTTTGTATTTTTATCGTAAAAATTAGATAGACACCAGCGTTGCAATTCAGAGCGTGATGCTCGAAAACTGATTAGAATTTAGAAAAAGTGTACAAAAGTTGTAGAAAATTTTATTAGCTTTCAGCTCCCTCTCACCAACTAAGAACGCAGCTAAACAGCACTGTCCTATACACTTTTTGGTGTAGGTAGTTCGAAAATAGGTAGGAATTCTTGTAAAAAAAATTATACTTAAGCTTTGACTACGTAGAAGATATTTTTTCTCTACGACGCACCGTTTTAAAGAACTCAAAAGTGGGAACTTTTATCCCCCCTCCCCCCACTCCGGCTCACCTAGACGCGGGGACTTTTAGTATGCCTGAACAACTTTCTCAAGAAATCGCTTAGGGCCCAGCTCACGCACTCTACAACTCCTTTGTTAAGTGACCTATTTATGCTCTCTGGTGGTTATATTCCCTATGGTTTGTAATGTGAAAATAACAGCCACGGCCGCCGTTTAGTTAAAAGGCTAGGCGGTTAACTAAACGGCTAATTAAACCAGTTGGTTGCGGGTGGCGGCGTGGCGTAACAAACTCCCCAGCAAATTCATGTATGGCAGTCTCAACACCTACCTACAGTAAGTTTGGATAAATATTTTCATTGCGCAATATCATTGAACCACCCTTTCCTTGCACATCGCACTCAAAACGATTGATTTCATACAGGAAAAAAACTGGCCAAGTGCAAGTCGGACTCGCACACGAAGGGTTCCGTACCACAAGGCAAAAACGGCGAAAAAAACACGTTTGGGAGCCCCCCTTAAATATTGATTTTATTTTGTTTTTAGTATTTGTTGTTAAAGCGGCAACAGAAATACATAATTTGTGAAAATTTCAACTGTTTAGCTTTCGCGGTTCTTGAGATACAGCCTGGTGACAGACAGACGGACGGACAGACAGCGAAGTCTTAGTAATAGGGTCCTGTTTTTACCCTTTAGGTACGGAACCCTAAAAATTAACCATTGCGCAAACTGGAACCATGAAATTCAGACCCTTAGCAAAGTTGTCGTCGGTTATAAAAAAAATCTGCTGTTTCATAGAAAAGTGCTATTACGCGGTCAAAATGTATGGAACAACAAATTTTTATATTTTTACGCTAGAAACATAATAATTATTATTGTCGAAAATTCGTGGTTACAGTTTGCGCACTGGTTAAAATTTTATCCTGTATTAATTTCGCGCAATTACATTGATGGCTCTTATGCTAATGTTTTCGCGAGAGCAAGTCCTGCCAAGAGCATAGTTCGCAATAATGCATATTATAAACTGCATCCTAAATGGTGCAAAGAAAAAATATGGTGTAATATTTGGTGACGGCCGCGACTTACGAGTTGTAGGTCATAGGTTCGAACCCAGACAGGCGCTTTACTTTGTGTAAATTATATCATCCATCACCACTGCTCTCAAAACGGTGAAGGAAAACATCGTGAGGAAACCGGCATGTCCTAGTACCAAAAATTCGAAGACATGTGACATCTACCAACCCGCACTGGGCCCGCGTGGTGGATTATGGCCCACTCCCTCTCACAGAGAGGAGGCCCGTGTCCCAGGAGTGGGAATATTATAGGCTGATTATGTATGTATGTATGTAATATTTACTTCAGTTCAATCATTGCTCAATCTTCAATAATAACCCTAAACGGTCAACAATATGACAAAGAGCAATGGTGGCCGTGGTAAAGGCCGCGACTTACGAGTTGTAGGTCGTAGATTCGAACCCAGACAGGTGCTTTACTTTGTTTAAATTATTTCATCACCACTGCCAATAAGCCTGATATAGTGGTGGTGGATCGATCAGAGCGGCGCGCAATGATTGTTGACATAACCGTCCCGCATGATGAGAACCTCGTGAAAGCCGAGAAAGATAAACAGATCAAGTGTCTTGACTTGGCTCGCGAGGTTGTCGACATGTGGGGTGTGGACTCAGCGATCATTGTGCCGATAGTCGTGACAGCCAATGGGTTAATAGCCAAGAGCCTCGACCAACACCTAAGGAGGCTCTCGTTGGGCAGCTGGATCAAGAACTTGATTCAGAAAGCGGTACTTCTGGACACGGCCCGCATTGTTAGGAGGATCCTCCCTCTGGAGCCCTGACCACCGGTAGCTTGGTCCCTGTTCCCGATACCGGTGGGCTACTCTTTTTTAGACGGTGAAAGAAAACATCATGAGGAAACTGTGAATCAGGACCAACAATTTGCAGACGTGTAACATCTACTAACTTGGCGCTGCTGGGCCTGCGTGATGGATTACAGCCCACTCCCTCAGGCCTGTGTCCCAGCAGTGCGAACATTATAGGCTGATTATGTGGTCAACAATGTTACGCAATTCGTGATATTTTGCAAGAATTGATTGCGAAGGGCGTCGTAACCTCCTGTAAGGCGGCCTTACCTACAATACGTTTCCGTAATATTTATATTTCACAATATGATTGTATCAGCCACTCCATTCAAACTATCCATTATTTTCACGCAATAACATTGACGAACGACTCATGGGCTAAATCTACCACCATGGGGCTCCCAGAAAACGTCCGGCGACATCGAGGTAGACAAAAGAAGATGGCGGGATGAGCTTGACGCCTACAGACTGGATGGTCTGCGCTAGCTCAAGACAGAGGGGCCCGTGGCTTAATAACAGCCGCACAGGTCGATCAATCAGGTCTGTGGATAAGTGACCATCTTTACATACCGAGACCCCTCCATGCCTCGGAATGCAAGTTAAGCCGTTGGTCCCGGCTGTCATTCGTGGATCTTTGACAGTCGTTACGTTACGCGTAGTCAGAAGCCCGAAAGTCTTACCAAGGGGTATGGTATTACCCAGTAATTGGGTTGTAGAGGTCAGATAGGCAGTCGCTCCATGAAAAATACTGGTATTCATCTGCATCCGGTTTTACTGGAAGCCGACCCCAGCATAGCTGGGAAAAGGCTAGGTAGATGATGATGAGGTCAAGACAGAGAGGAGTGGAAAGGAGAAAGGGAAGGCTACAAATAAATAATAAAATTGACAGCCCTTAAGCGTAATTGTTTTCGCGTGAGCAAGACTTGCGTTAATACTTAGTATACTTACCCTACACGGTGCAAATAAAATATGGTGCAATAAATATTACACTCGCTGTAACTTTTGTCCAATCACCATTGCACAAACTTAAACGGTGCAAAACATTACGCAATCCGTGATGTTGTGCAATAAAATTGATCGCGAAGGGCGTCGTCACTTCCTCACTTCCTCTTATGAACGATCATGACAGATGCATGTATGAAAACAATAACCAATTGGATAAAGACACATATGATATCACGGAGACAGTTTTGGAGCACATAAAGGAGCGGATACATTCTCACATTTATGTACAGACGCCAGCATATCAAGGTACCCGAAACTGTCAAATTTTCCCAATCAACTTTGACCCATATGCTTTAGTAATAAAGATGAAACAGATTGTAGTAGCTTGATGTGCTGGCGTCTGTACACATACTACACTCTCATATATAGACCCACTACGCACAGAGGGGCAATTCTCGTAACTTTAAGAACGTTCACAGTCTGATCTCAGTCTCAATCTGTCAAAAATACCTATAATAGGCTATTTGACAATGTAAAAAATAAGGTCATAATTATTGACACTCGTATAGATAATCGCTTTTAAAATCGATTTGCATTAATTTTACTACAAAACAATGTATTATTTATAAAAAAAAACCCGAAAAAACTTCATCTTTTTAAATCTGGCGCCACGTAATCGAAAACGGTCTGCATTGGCTGAACTTAAGATGACGTCATGATTTAGTAAATTTCTGTCTATCGTTGACAGAACAGATGACTTTTGTCTAGTATCTCGACCGTTTCAACGTTTGTTTACGTGAATCGTGACGTCACGACGCCATATTGTTAAAGATAGCGTTTTGGCGGCTTATTTAAACAGTACATTTTTATTTACTATTTTTTAAAAGAAATACATTATGCAATTTGAAGTAATAGGTTTTTGTGGGCTCGTTAGACACCATTAAATAATCTGAGATGTTTATCAGAAACCAGTAAAATAGCCTATTTCCCTACATTTCTGACATTTGCTTGTCGCAAGGATGATACAACGATTAGATTTTGAACGTTTCAAATTACGAGAAATGGCCTTTTGATAGACAGTCGCGCCATGTAACATACTGGTATTCACCTACATCTGGTTAGACTGGAAGCTGACCCGAACGTAGTTGGGAAACAGCTAGGCAGATATGGACCTATAATACACCCTTCAAACCGGAACATAGCACAGCTTCTTACGGCAGACGTCGCGTAGGTTCAAAACACAAATATTTCACATAAACCTACACGGGCACTTTTGAAACGTTAGAAGCTAGGTGCACGGTTCCAATTGGTCGTTTCCAATGGAGAAGAGACGGCAAGAAACTCCACGGTTACTCTTTTAAAAATAATTGGCTTTTACAATGTTTTCAAATTACAGTGTTAACAGGAGGACAGTATGGGCCTGTCGACAAAACGACCGTTTTGCAGATGCCTGGGAAAAGGCTAGGCAGAGGACCGAGGACCTTCCCGCCGAAAACGCTGCTTAGCGGTACAAATAGGTCTCATAAAAGCCTAGCACTTGTCCGATTCCAAGACACATGCTAATATCGATTGAGCGTCTATTTCAGTACCTATATTTGATTCTTTCCCTGAAACCAGGTCAATCTAGAATTACTTCCTTAAATTGGTAACAGACTATACCATACTTATAATATTAATGCGAAAGCTCGATGCGATGCGATGCTCGCTCTGTTATCTTTCCCCGCCTAAACCATGACCTGGGTTAGGACATAGAATAGTCCCTTGAGATAGTTCCCGACCTCCACGTTGGCCAAACCGCAGGCAAAATAACTTTTGAGTGACTTTTTTTCGGATCGACGGTTAGCATACGTTTAGTATTTTCTGAGCTCGTGTAAGGGTTAAGCCCAAAGCAGACCATGATATTTTTAGCATCGGCGATTTAGTCATACCTAATGTAATTTGGAAACATTGTAAAAGCCACTTATTTTTAAAAAAGAGTAACCGTGGAGTTTCTTGCCGGTTCTTCTCCATAGGAATCGACCAATTGGAACCGTGCACCTAGCTTCTGACGTTTCATAAGTGCCCATGTAGGTTTATGTGAAATAAAATATTTTGATTTTTGATTTTAGAGAGCAAGCAAGCCAAGCCCTCTCGATAGCTCGCTTAGCAACTCCAAGGACATTACCGGATGATTATAATAAAGGAAATCGTCGCCAGAGTCTGCGTGTCCAAATCAAAACCATGAGCTAAAACAGCAACTGCACTTGTGACAGTCAGCAGCTAGTGACGGCGACCGATGGCTTCCACTTGACGAAAGTACATCACCGTCATCATTCAGCCGAAAAGCAACCACTGCTGGACATAGGCCTCCCCCGAGCGTCACTACAACTACCGACCCTATGTGTGCAGCATGTCTGCGTCTTCCATCCTTCTCTAATAGACGTCATCTCGGTAGGAAAGTCGGTGAGGATAGATTTAGGTGTGAATTTGGATGGCTATAACAGTAGGGGGCGACCAAAGAAACGATGGATGAATTGTGTGAAAGATTCGACTAGAAAGGTGTACATAGACCTCTTTCAAGGATCACGACCCGTTAAAGACCGGTCTTATGCCTCTCGCACCAGCATTCCCACGACCTTCACCAGGTCGTCGGTCCACCTTGGGAGGGGCCTACCTACGCTGCGGCAGTCCCTAGAAGCGGCCATTATTTTCTAAGTTCGCGACAGTGTCAAAGCTCAGCTTGCTTTCTACTAGTCGAATGAATGTTTTGTATAAAAACTTAACTATACATTTTTCCCATACGGTTTAGGTAGTGGTGGAAAGATCACTCTTATTCAGCTAGTTTTGAGATCTATGTAACAGAGGGAGAACCTTTTGCCATCAACCGGCAACAAATCAAAACTCCAGGCTGCAAATTCCTAATAGAAAACCCAATAACACGTTACCCTCCCTATTATTGCCGTATTATATCTCCAGAATTATAAATTACCTGCTGTAACCGTTGTACATTTAAAATGTATACATACAACCAAGCCATGGTGCTGTTACCAAGGGGCAACTACTGCATAATTTATTAAATATTGCTGTACAAAATGACGTCAGGCTTAAATTTTTTATTTGACGTACATTTTTAAGACAGGAGTAACATGTAAAGCTGTAAGATTGATGCTCAGGACCAGTATTATTAAACAGAAGAAATTAGATTATATTATGTCAGATGCATAGTATTCCGGTTAGACTGGAAGCCGACCCCAACATGGTTGAGAAAAGGCTAGGCAGATGATGATGATGCATAGTACTTGCAACCGGCGTATCTGCATCCGGTTAGACTGGAAGCCGACCCCAATATAGTTGGGAAAAGGCTAGGCAGATGAATAATGAACGTCATCATCTGCCTCATCATCGTCATCAGCTGAGTACCAGTATTTTAAATGGAGCGACTGCCTATCTAACCTCCACAAGCCAGTTACTGGGTAATACGAAACCCCTTGGTAAGACTGGTAGTCAGACTTTCGGGGACAGCCATGAATAACAGCCGGGACCAACGGCTTAGCGTGCTTTCCGAGGCACGGAGGGGTCTCGGTATATAAAGATGGAAATCCATCAACAGACCATCCACGGCAAGCAAAACTGAACCTGATTGATACACCTGTGTGGCCGTACGCAAAATACGCGCTTCGTGGAGTTGCGGAAACCAGCCCATATTACCTATTACCTACACCTGTGTGGCTGTTATTATTTTGCCACGGAAGTTTGGTGGTGATGCTTTCGAATTTACAATTCTAGGACATGCCGGTTTCCTCACCATTCCTATCTCCAGCAATGAACTGCAATAGACTGAGTTGATTGATATAAAGGCAGAAATTTACAATAGATGGCCTTATTATTCTAGGTGATTTCTGCCAGGAAACCAGATATTTATGTTCCTGTTTGCCATGTTTGCTAAGACTCTATTTTCTGATGTATTTGTATAAATAAATTTAGATAATTTGATAATACTCTTGAAAATCCAAGAGATGTAGCTTTACTAAAATCTTCCGAAGTGCTCCGATAAACTTATGCACTACGTGCAGCAACCAATATCTTGTATTTTTAATTATTATAAGTTTATGTAAAACATTTTAAAAATATACTAAATCCAAACAGATTGAATACAATAAAATAAAATAATAATAAAAAATACTTAACTTATCAAAATTACATCACTGAAAAACTTAACGCTGCTATTCTTTTGTTTTATTTATGAATGTATCTAGGTAGGCGAACGTGTTTTGTTATGCGACGACGTAATTCGAATCGAAAGACACAGTGGAGTTGAGAAAAACAATGAAAAATGAACAATATGGGGTATACACTTAGAATCCACTGTGAATGCCTTTATTTAGGTCAAAAATTTTGCTGGCGCAGAATAAATAAGGTATTTATGATAATTTAAAATGGTTTTCTTACCTTCTACATCGAAGCAGGGGTCCTGGGATGCCTCCTCCAGGATTGAGATCACATAATTGAGAACGATATCGTCGATCACATTTACATTCGCACTAGGGATGTGTTTGGTGATAAACTGAAATAAACCCTCTTTAACGAGGACCTTTTGTTGCGCTATAGCACTCATTTTTATCTAAAACACTTTATTTTTCAGAAAAACAGTAGTAGAATGCAAAGTATATTCAGAAAGATCGTTACGGGTGGCTACACAGCGTAAAAGTAGGTTTAATGTCCACTAAAACTGCCTCGATTAAGCTACACCACGGTCCCTTTGTGTCTATAAGAGAAAAAAAAAATGTTTGGTGAAAATTGCAGCTGTATTTTCACGGGAAATATCTGGGATAGAACTGCGAAAATCAATACAAATGCAAGTTTTTTTTTTATAAACAACTTTTTGTAGTTTTAAGGACGGGCACAAACTTATCTGCATACAGCCACTATTGGTTGTCATTTATTTTAGAAAATCTTTCCTTGCACGTATACTTTTATATATAATAAGAGTTGATAATTTTTAATAAGATATTATCAGAATTAGTATACTTGGTACAATTTTCAGAAAATAAGGTGATTATTAAAAAATAAGTGTGGAAATAAGCGTGTAGGAAATGAAAACCCAAGTGACAGCTAGAATTTCCGAACGAAGCCTCTGTCAATTGAAACCGAATGTGGCGGGAATATTTGAACTTTGCTTCTGCTGTGGCGGACTATTCGAAACCAAATTGTATTTTTATTATTTCTGCTTTGTGCCTACAAGTTCGTTTTACTTTTGTTATTTTATTTCGCATTCGGTAACGACATTCGACTGTCGAGCGTTCTCCTTACAGACATCGCAAATTCTGGTTATTTTTAGCTTTTTATAATTAATTTAGAATTAATAATAATGACCTCTCAAAAATAAAACAACTCATTTTGAAATTAATATATTTCAATTAAAATGTTAAAATATAACGAGCAATCATTTATTCTCTCAACCTTTATTCTAAAAATGACTGATTAACACAACGCCGATTTTCACAACTACAATTTTATTTTACAATAAATCAATACATAATTAATTAAGTATTTGGAATCACAATGGGAACGTTTTGGCACAGTTGTATCATGATAAATATCATTAAGAAAAACAATATTGAGTAATAGACAAATTAAAAAAGGTCGTAAATCTTTTTTTGACCGAAAATAATATTATGAGCGGCTAGAAAAAATCCGTTGGGTTTGTTTTTGGGCCAGAAACCTTACAATTTAGCTTATGGTTTTAAGCAAACCACGGTCAATGATAGAAAAATCTAAACTAATTAGTTCTGCCATACAGAAAAAATGCTTACAGACCTCAAAGGCGCAAAAAAATGATTTTAATCCTAAACTCAATTTAGTGTTGTGCAATATTAAAAAAATGCAAAAAATATACTAGACTTACGACCTTTTCAAAAAAAGAACACACAAGCACAAAGAGTACCTAAGTATAAACAACAAATATTATTGCGATATTTTTTTAAAACAAGTTTTGGTACATATTCCACAAGACAAATACTTATTGCTACTTATGAAATAAATAAAATTGTAAATTCTATTAAATAGAGTGCAATCTATCTACTTTTAGCTAGTTTTAGTGTGAAAGTTTTAGTTCTTAGAACGTTAGACTGTATAGATTTAGGTTCTCAACGAAATATATTTCTTTGATAGAGTATTTTTTCTGTTACTTATTGTCAATGGAAATCAATGGTATCTTAAACCGTAATGTGCATTTATGTGCAGAATGGCGTGCACTATGGTTTCTGTGCAAGATATTTTGTGTTGTTTATCACCGTGATAAATGGGTGTTTTTTTTTTACAATTTTATGTTTATTTTTTTAAGATAATATACATTCCACTAACAACATGTAACAAAGAATATTAACAAAACCACCGACTTTTCCTTTAATTCTTTTTATACAATATTCTAGTCTCATTATGAAAAGTCGTCTGATTTCAAAAGTATAACAAATTTAATATAATTTCATAGTTTAAGTAAAATAGTTTTTCAGAGGCAGGTATTAACAAGTAGTAGGTAGGTATTTTTACTCCTGTGCAGAGAGGCTCGAGTGATTATTCGAATAAAACAAGGAGTTTTTAAATACTCAATAAATTCGTCAATGGACGATATATAGGTAACGCGAGCCACTGTGCACAGGAAATATTATGTGCAGGTACATATCATAAAGTTAAGATATATAATAATACTATATTTTTATTACAATAATATAATTTTCTTCTAAATATTTCAGTACCTAAGTGTTATCAAGATTTGAAGAAAGTTGGATTCGCGGCTTTTATACGCAATTTTTACAGCGTGAGTTGAGTTTGGCTTAAAAATAAAACATTCCGGTCTATCCTGTAAAAATCTCACCGTGAGAACTGCGTTGCTATTCTGTAAAAATCTCACCGTGAAAACCTATGTGAATGTGAAGTGAGCGGTCAATTCCTAGCAAAAACAAACTCACTTCACCTAAGTTTTCACGGTGAGATTTTTACAGAATCGACCGGCTGAAGTAAAGTGAGGGGCTGTCACTGTCATGTCATTCAATTGCGTTTTTTTAAATATGGAAGTTTGACATTACACCTGTCAGATTAGTCTCTGGGATTAAAAAACGAACTTTTGCTTAATCAGCCTATAATGTTCCCAATGCTGGGACACAGGCCTCTTCTCTTCGAGGGAGCGGGCCGTAATCCGCCACACGGGCCCAGTGCGGGTTGTTAAAATGTATCATGTCTTCGAATTTTTGGTTCTGGGACATGACGGTTACAAGATGTTTTTCTTCACCGGTTTGAGAGCAGTGGTGATGAAATTATTTACACAAAGTAAAGCGCCTGCCTGGGTTCGAACACACGACCTACAACTCGTAAGTCGGGGCCGTCACCACTGTACAGTGGTGCCACCATTGCTCTGATGTTAGGACCAGTGCCGGATTAAGACTACCTACTTGATGCCCTAAGCAATCCACGCCTGTAGGCCCTCCTATCCACTAGTCACCTCGTATTTTTTCACAACAACGACGAGCGATTTGTAAAGATTGGCGCACGTCTCTAGCTAGAGTGACTTTTGGGTCTTGTACCTAATATCTTGCTGATAAACAGCCTTGCCTTTCATGTGCTAGGAAATACAGTTTCGGTGCTGTTTCTGCCTTATGGTGCCCCCCGAGACGTGATGCCCTAAGCAATTGCTTAATTTGCTTATGGGCTAATCCGGCACTGGTTAGGGATTACCTAACACTGTTGACAGCAGTTAAAAAAAATCGCTGTTTTTGCATATTTGACTTGCTAGATAATCTACACAGTCAAATATGCCAAAACACCGATTAGTTTTTTTGTCAATTGCTTGGTTTTGAAATTGCACAGCCGACTCACTTCACTTAAGTTTTCACGGTGACATTTTTCCAAAATCGGCTGGTTTTAACAGTTTCCAACTCTCAATTTATTTTTTTTGGAAATCTCGTAACAGATTTTCAATTAATATTTGACGGAATCGAGAAGCAGTGTATGGCAGTTTATTTAAATATTTTTACTCGTAAACTACTGACACTATTCTGGCATTTATTTTCTACGTTCTAAAGGACAGTTGTAATCTAAAGATTAGCTTTTTAAGCAGTTATACAACGTGTAACGTTAAATGCGCAAAACCTCTTAATGGGTAATTTTACTCATCATTTTGAACAACTTTTATTAAGGGACCAAACATAAAATCGCAAAAAAAACAGCTGTTTAGTACTTTCATTTTGACGATTATAATAATAATATGCCTCATTTCATTGAAAATCTCTAACGGGCCTCTGCGAGTTGGCTTCGGCCCCTCGTACGCCTTCCAAAGGACCTGGACCCCATGGTCCCGAGATATGTTAAAATATAAAAATAAATAATAATAATATTTAGTTTATTAGCTGTCATTTTGATTTAAAAAATCAGAGTTTTCCAGAGTTAAAGTTTAAGTAACTTTGTACCTATGCCATACCATAAATAATTTCTGGGAAACTTCTTTTATTTTTGGTGTCGAAATTCGCTGTTTACGGTAGTGCGCAATGTAACGCACGCGATCTTTTGTGCTTATCCTACACCGGTACATGGATCGTGGTGTATGTATAATATTTAAGACTGGTTTTCGTAAAAAAACGTTGAAAAAGTTGGAACTTCAACTTCCAATATCTCCGTAATCAGAAGATTCCCAGGTATGGTCGAGTACAGAGCCAGCACATCAAGCTACTACAATCTGTCAAATTTCTTTAAACGATTTTCAACTTTGTCGCTAAATTATAAGGTTCAAAGTTGATTGGGACAAAAAAAAAATACAGTTTCGGGTACCTTGTGCTGGTGTCTGTACAAAAAAAAAAACAAATATTTCAGTACCTAAGTGTTATCAAGATTTGAAGAAAGATGGATTCGCGGCTTTTATACGCACTTTTACGGCGTGAGTTGAGTTTGGCTTAAAAATAAAACATTCCGGTCTATCCTGTAAAAATCTCACCGTGAGAACTGCGTTGCTATTCTGTAAAAATCTCACTGTGAAAACTTAGGTGAAGTGAGCGTGGAGTGAGCTGCCAATAGTGTCAATTCCTAGCAAAAACAAACTCACTTCACTTAAGTTTTTACTGAGAGATTTTTTACAGAATCGACCGACTGATGGGAAGAACAAGTGACTCTCGGCTTCGTAAAGGGTATTTTTACCGACTTCACAAAAAGGAGGAGGTACTATGTTCGGGTGTTTGTATGTTTTTTTTTTTTTTACACCCTTTATTTGATGCGGTTTTCTATTAAAGCATTTTGTTGCTATAAGTTTATAGTCTGTTACGAGATTTCCAAAAAAATACTAGCTAGACTGACTTCTTTAGACACGTCTCCAGTAATAGATACCTAACTAAAATTTAATTCCTATCTAAACGCCCTTGCTTAGGGATGGAATACATTTGCAGGATTTTCTAGATGACTAGCTGTCGCCCGCGGCTAATTAATAACAGTCGCACAGGGGCCCAAGACTGCTATTTTTATAAATTCGTCATTCCAACACGATCCCATTGTCATTTTGCTAAAAGTTCGTAATCTGCTAAATTCATATTGGTCGATCATTGGTCGGTCAATGGTACAGCAGAACATAACGATACCTACTCGTAACGAATTAAAAGCAATGACTGCACCACAGTATAAAGATCATCTTTATACTGATACTGTGACTGCACAATGACGTTCTAATGGTAGGTCACTGATTAAAGGAACTGTCAAAATTTTAGCAGATTACCGCCTATGTCCGTAATTCATTTGTTATTATGTACGAGATTACCATTCTATGCCATTTCTTTCAATGGAGTGTCCAGTGGTTGACCATTGGAAAGTCATAATGATGCCATTATATTAGTAGATTACCAAACTTGGTAAAAATCAACAATTATGAAATCAATGATAGACCATTGATGACACTATTGTAATAACAGACTTGAGGCCCTGCGCGCTTGGCGCCTTTGCTAGTCTCCCGACTACATGACCTACAGCCATTGACATATATATTACTAGCGTAAGGACCGGGCTAACGGCGCGACTAAATGGCACCAACGCGCTGGCCCTAAAATGACGGTTTTAGGGCCAACGCGACTAAGTGCGCTTTCACATTTAGGCGACTTTAGCAGCGCGACTGACGCGCGACCGTCCGTCGCCCAGTAAGAATTTCATATTATAAACAGAAGCGTGCGTGAAGGTTTCTGCTTCTGCCGCGCTGCTAACGTTCTAATGTGAAAGCGGCCTAAGTTGACAGTGGTGCGCGCGAACTTCGAATTTTGTGAAGAACTTCTATGTAAAATGTTCAGACGGGCGTATCCTTAGTTTTGAAATCATTGCCTACAGCACGATCTTTGTCGGACTGTTATAGAAAAGAAAGAGAAGCGCGATGACACAACCCTGGTAATTTATTGCAAAATATTTATTTATTTTATTTTAGGAAAGCTAATTATCCATTTCATTATTTCAAATATACAAAAAAATCTATTGTTTGGACTAAAAAATGTAGACACTAGTGCTTTAGTATGTTGCTTGTAGAATAATCTGACAAAAAATCATAATGATTGTATTTATATTAGTATGGTTTTTATTGTAAAAAGAAAGTTTTTAGAGGTATCTTCATAATTTTTTTCTATCGTATCAAATTATAGTTGTATTATGTATTCAACACACTACCTACCTAGCATATATCCTCAAGAATATCATATATTTTACTGTAGTCGATCATATACTTTTATTGTTTCTAAAACTCGCGTTTTTTGTGTTTAGGCGCTAAGTACGCCACCTGTCAGTGCGTAGATACGTATCCATAGAGCTATGTCTGACTTTTTTTCTTTTTGCTCAGCTTTCGAAAAAATCCTATAAATGTATCCCATCAAAACTTAATGCTTGTCTATGTGCCCTAACTAAAATATTAGTCTAAATCAGTTTGTCTAGCTAAAATATAAGATATTATAGCAGTTAGGACGAAGTGAGGTTTAGTTCAGTGTTTTTTATAAGTAGAAACGTTTGTGGAAGTATTTAGATAATTTAATAGAAAAAAGCGCGGGAAACATCTGACTTGGCGGACGCTTCCCTTTTTGGGATAAAATAAACTAAACGTGAGATTGCCAAAACAAAAAAAAAAACCCAAAGATTGTGGCAAAGGTGCCAGCCTTTTGGGCACTTTTCCTGTTGACAGCGATGCGGACGAATTTTTTTATTATTTTGGAAATTGTTATAAATAAACGTAATTACTTACCTTAATACTTCCATAAACAATATGTATGCATAGGTACGGAAACACAACGTTATTTATAAATCTTATAATAAGTAACGATGATAGACTTTGGACTATTATTTGGATATATTTTAAACTTTCTCTATATGTTTGCTTATCTATTCAACAGTGTTTAATTTCTAAGGATGAGTGGAAAAAGTAAGTCTTAAATAATGTACATACATACACTGCTAAATCTCGCGAAATTTTTGTTTGTTATTTTGCTAAACTTCTTTAACATTTTATGATGTATTTCTGTTGCCGCTATAACAACAAATACTAAAAACAGAAAAAAATAAATATTTAAGGGGGGCTCCCATACAACAAACATGTTTTTTTCGGCGTTTTTGCCTTGTGGTACGGAACTCTTCGTGTGCGAGTCCGACTCGCACTTGGCCAGTTTTTTTAAACTTTACTTTTTCCACTCTTCCCCTTACATTTCATGTGCCCGACAAACCAGTGCGTCTATAATACTGTTTATTAATGATCTTTATATTTATGTTTTTTTACGCTTAATTGACGATTAGAAATTTGGCAGTTAATAATGGATTTAGAATATGTTAAATTCCAGATTTAGTAGTTAAATGCTGATTTATATTCTATGCTTACGGTTTTGAACCCCGATGGCTCATGATCCTCAAAGGGGATTGAAGATCTTTATATTGAGCCTGGCATACCTACGGCCGCGCCATTTTGTTTTTTTTTCAAAATGGCGGCCACGCTTGAAACCTATATAGGTAAATCGATAGCTGACATCAATGCAAACGGAAAATATAAAAAGACCAAACCCCGTAAACCTTTATGGGGTTTGGTCCTATTATAATTATTTTCCGTTTCCATTTTGAAAATAAATCAAAATGGCGGTCAGGTAGGTATGTCACGGACTCACGGACCTTCAAAGCCCTAGGACTACGCCTTTCTGTTACACCCTGCTGTTCTCGTGTTTTAGCAAGGCTAGCCGGTCATTGCCTCTTTCCTAATGTTTCTCCGTAGGAGTGTATGGTTTTTCGTTATTGCAACATGTTGAAGCTCACGATAATATTGATTCAGGACTTTAACGGACTTTATTTCGGTTTCTGAAATTAAAAATCCTGTGTCAATGACCGTTAGGGACAACTTAGTTGTAACTTTGATTAATTTCGCGCCAAATTAAGACATTACTTTTGCTAATAAATAAAATAAATTATTTTATGTGTAGATGTCTTAAGGACCTAAGAAACAGGGGAGACACTTAGGACCTTCTCGAACGAAAATTATCGCAAAATTAATGTGACAAATTTGTCAAGCGTTCGTAAACTGCTACGATTGGTTAATTGATAACTTTCATCAACATTATTTAAAAGTTAACAGTCATAAAATAATAATTTATTTTAAGAAATCAGTAATCATTTATTTATTTTATGGCTTGGTAGACTCTTCACGTGGTACTATTTTTTTGGGCAAATAATTAGTATTGCTATAGGTACAAGGTGGCAATGTTGCCAGCCTTTTGGGCACTTTTCTATGATTCTATCTTTTTTATACTTTTTATTATTTGTGATTGGTTGAATGATTTATCAACAGCCAATCGCAGCGATTTACGCTCGCTTGACAATTTGTCACGTTAATTTCGCGCCAATTTTGGTTCGAGAAACCGGCCCAGTATGTTGTAGGACAATACTGATGTGACAGGCAGGATACAGCAAAATATTTGACAAACATTGATTGCGCCGCCATTTTGTCCATCCTTCCGTCGGGATTCATTTCATGACTTTAATTTATTTATTTATATAATTAAATATAATCTCCGTAAGACTTAGAAATATACAACTACATACTATAACGAAGTATATAAACAGCAACGTATATCCTTGCTATACAAGCGTATATATTCCTTCTAAAAAAAGTATAATCACAATATCTTTGATGTCAGCCTGTATGTCACACTGCTTCACTCCGAAAATATAGTTTTTGAGTTTCGAAGAGATTGTTCTTTATTAAAAGCTTATTTTTAACCAACTTTCTGTTCAAAATTAAATTTTGATTGAAAATTGATGCCGTTAAAAATATAAGTAGATACCTAAACAAAATCTACTTTTTAAGAGGCCGTGCACGAAATCAACTGATTTTGTTTTCTAACAAAAACCTATCCATATCATTCCTATTACCTAGTAATTGGGTAGTGGAGGTCAGATAGGCAGTCGCTCCATATAAAATACTGGTATTCAGCTACATCTGGTGAGACTGGAAGCCGACTCCAACATAGTTGGGAAAAGACCCGGCAGATGATATATATTTTAATGAAAATTCAAAATCTACATTAAGTAAATCATTTTGTGTAAATAATTTTCGCAAAAGTGATAAAACTATTAACAGGTGCTGTGACCGACAAGAATGGTTTTGCGCCACGAAAACAATATGTACTTTTATAGTCACACAGATTTCAGTTGCAATTATTTTCTCAAGTTTTCTTACAATTATCTACATCTTCTTCTTCTTAGAGTGTCGATGGCAATCTAAATGGACTCGGCCCAGAATTCGGCTACGTGTTAGGCGCCAATAGGTTCCTTCCTGTAACGCGCAGCTGACAGGATACATAGGACATGATTTTAAGTATCCCACAGATAAGAAATTGGCAAAAGAGGGTTATTTTCGTGCACGGACCCTTAACGGATTCATTAATAAAAATAATTCAATTTTAATTCATTTTAGGTACACGGTATTTTTATTGCTCAATTTTATAGGTACTATAGTCACAACTCGAGTTTTATTTTTCGCACTATTACCTATACAGGTGCAGCCAGAATACTAGTACATTTAGAATTTTCGTAATTAGAGCACCTTTATAGGTATAGTATAGCTATTCACAACCACTCGTACATCAATCGTTATCGTAGGAGTCCTCTAAACGCTGTTCACAGGTCCAAAACAAGAAAATTCTGTCAGTCTATATTAAATAGAGAACCGATGTTCTTCCGATAGCTGTTTGCTGCTGGGGGCAAGGCAAATCCGCACCCTAATTGGGTAACACACTATCAATCTCAATGTGAATCATTTTGAAGGATATTGCTAATCCATTGCTTCTTATGTTCGAAAAATTTGTCTGCTCAACAACGTAAATAACGCAATGGATGTAGTTGAACTGTCAATGAAAGTTACTGATAGTGTGTTACGCAATTATCCCGTCGGATGGTTGTGAATAGCTATGCTGAAGGGTTTTTGGAGAAAAAGCTACAAAGCTGCAGAAATATGTGTAAGTAATATTTTCTTGGTAATCAAAAGTATTAAATAGGTACTTAATTTGTGTTCGTTGGCAATACAAATTCACATACAGACCGACAATAATAATAATCGTCACGACACCAATACCCGTATTATTTTGTATTAAGTAACTAAATCGATATAATTCATATAAATATAAACGACTTCCATCTTTAATAAAGCGTATTTTAAGGGATTCAATATCCTAAATACACAATATTTAGGTATCTAAATATTTTTTTGCATTTTTCCCTTGATTTCTTTCACTAAGTGTCATTTTTGTGAGTCTGTGTTAGTCATAGAAAAAAAATCTTAAATATCCGAATTTCCCACTCAATATTAATCATCTTTGCAACTAGGTTGTGGAGATCAGATAGGCGGTCGCTCCATGTAAAATACTGATTTAGAGCTGCATCCGGTTAGACTGAAAGCCGACTCCAATATAATTGGGAAATGGCTTGGTTGATTGATTAAAGGGACTACATGACCTAAAGCGCGGTCACTGTCGGACTGCGTAGAAAAGAAAGAGAAGCGGGATGACACAACTTATCTCTTTACAAAAAATCTATTGCTTGGACTAAAAAAATAAAACACTAGTGCTTTAGTATGTTACTTGTAAAATAATCTAACAAAAAATCTGAATGATTATATGATATTAGTATGGTTTTTATTGTAAAAAGAAAGTTTTTCGAGGTATCTTCATGATTTTTTTTTTATCATATCAAAGTATGTAGTTGTATTAAGTTTTCAACACACTATCTACCTAGCATATATCCTGAAGAATATCGAATATTTCTGATTTTGTTTACTGTAGTCGATCATATACTTTTATTGCTTCCAAAACTTGCGTTTTTTGCGTTTAGGTCCTGTAATCCCCTTATACCGAATCTCCCACTCCCAGTGTATTAACCCTTTGTATCGAACGTGGATCAACGCGAGACACAATGGCTTTTTAATTGTTTCTGTAATTGCGGCATTCAACTGGGTAAATATGCTTGTAACTTTGGCACCTAAGTTTTTTTTCTACACGAATATTATTTAGTTTTGTATAGTTTATAGCTATGCTCAATTTTACCGTGATAAACCTAATAATAAATAAGCGTAATATATTTCTCAAACGCAAATGAGAATATCACTCAGCTCACAGTCGTTTTTCAATAAAAGTTTAATTTTTTTAGCAATAATATAAATTAACAAGAAATTGCTTTTCTTTTATCTCAAGTCTTCCTGTAACATCTCTCATTAAATGTACAGACTTCCAAACATTACAAATATACATAGAATTACAGTAGGATATGGACATTCGTTCATTTTAATCGTTCCTTGCAATACCTTCACTTCATTCTTTTCATTCAAAATATTAATTTTTACAACAATCTTTTGTGGTTTTATAATGTGGTTTTTGAAAGCAAAAATATTTCTGTATTGCTGATTTTAAACTTTAGTACAGTAACCACATATTAAAACCACGCTTTGAATTATTTAATATTAACAATATAATCTTTAGACATCAATATATTTTTGCACCGAAAACGACAATATTCTACTTATACCGCTTCGCATAGCGAGCGTGATGTTCATAGAATTT
This sequence comes from Oligia fasciuncula, assembly GCA_963082905.1. Classification (NCBI taxonomy): domain Eukaryota; kingdom Metazoa; phylum Arthropoda; class Insecta; order Lepidoptera; family Noctuidae; genus Oligia; species Oligia fasciuncula. The sequence goes on along the minus strand of OY720414.1, from coordinate 4,133,867 downwards.
AAATTCATTATAATTAATAGTAAATTTTCGTTCATTTTCTCAATACTTTTTGGTGAAAATGTGTAAGTGCTGAAGTTTATGCAACAAAGTCAAATATTGACACTGGTCATGGTTTTTCTGTGAGTCTATATTTTATGCTTTGACGTCTATAGAAAAAGGCAGAATAGTGAGGGTTAGTTTTTAAAACAAAAAATTGTCAAGCGCGTAAACTACTGTCAAAGTCGCGCGCGTAAATCATAACAGCTTACGCGCGCTTGACAATTTTCAATAATTTTCGTTCGAAAAACAGTCCTTAGTTGTTTTAAGAGTTGTAATGTAAACATAATTATTTGCCTCCGCAACAGTAAAGAGATAAAATAAAAACATTAATTCATTTGATTGTTCGAATTATTTTGTGCAAGCACTTTTTATTCCTTGCAGGCGATTTTTTTTAGTCTTTTATGCGCTTTTTATACATAGAAATCGATCTGTGTAAATTATTCTGTAGTTTCTGATTGAAAGCCAGATTGCACGGAATATTTTACACAGGCCTGTGCAACGTAGCACATCACTAGTGCGTGGAGGAAACTGTTGTAGTATTTTTTTTAATCCTGTTAGTTTAGTTTCTTTGCCTAGTCTGTTTAAATAAATTCGTGATTTGTTCAATAAAATGTAAAATGTCAAAGCATAAAATATAGGCGTAACGCTAATCTTTTAAAAAAGCGTACCTACATGTCAAAACTGATTTCAGAGTTGCCACCTGAAATATTTAGTGTGTAAATAAAGTTGTGATTATTATTTATTAATTTAAATTAAATCAATAATTTAAACGCTAGATGTCGCCTGTTGACTGCTGTGATCTGATATTATGGAGTTTAAATCCGATTCCCGAAGCGTTGGTGGTGTTCCGAACGGGAAATCCTGAAAAATATCAAAAACACATAGTTAGAGTCTAACGCGGAACATAATTAGGTATATAACATTAATCAAAGTCGAAGCTATGGCGAGCTTTTTACAATTCCTTAGCTAGCACGGAACGCTTATAATTTCGTCATGTCGGTCTGTTACACAGTACACAGCCATATTACTCGGAGTCTATTCGCAGCACATCACTACAGAACCAGCCCATAATGTTCCCACTGCTGAGACACAGACTTCCTCTCGGTGAGAGGGAGTGGGCCGTAATCCACCACCGTGCGAGTTGGTGGATGTCACATGTTTTCGAATTTTTGGTTCTAAGACATGCCGGTTTCCTCACGATGTTTTCCTTCACCGTTTTGAGAGTAGTGGTGAGACCAACGAAGCAGTTAAAGGAGGTGTAAGTTGTGCACCGCTAAACAATGGTGAAGTGGAATTCAAACTCAAACTCAAACTCAAACTCAAACTCAAAGCATTTATTTCAATTAAACCATTTTACAGGCACTTTTGAATTGTCAAGAAGTAGGTCAGTCAGAAAAGTGTGAAGCTAGTTGCCCATTCCAAAGCGTAGGTACCTATGGAGAAGAACGGACAAGAAACTCCATGGACACTCTTTTTAAATTATATTTTACAAAAATATTAGTTACATCATTACTTTTGAATTTATAATTAAATAATGTGAGAACGATGTAAAAATAAACAAGCGTATGCGTTAAAAGCGTCCAGAGTACAACAAATAGTACTAAAACAACAATCCAAAAATAAAATAATTAAAAATAAGCCGAGGCAGCTAAGTGATGACCAGCCCCAACTGACGGCGCCCGTTCACGAACATGACGCATAGATCAGCACCATTCAGCTCAACCATTTTGAAGGGAGCTAAATGATCCAACATACACGCCACCGTCAGCGAGACATTTGTGTGAGCATGACATACTATCAGCCGCCAGGGCACATTCGAGTCAATGAAAGACATATTACCCGGTAAATGGTAAAATAAGGTATAGTAATTACATAGAACTCACATCTGTGCTATGCAATTATACAATACAAATGAAATTGAGTTTATACAATGCAAAGATAGTCTTACAATCTTCAGCAGCTCCAACAGTATTTTCAGGTGTTAATCAATTAGTTGTGGTTGTGGAGCAGGACCAGCATTGAGCCAGGCATTTTTATCAGCTATGTAATCCCCTAACTTATAATATGCCTGACTGCATAGTGTGCGTTTTATACAAGACTTGAATTTTGTCTCATTCAGTTGAAGAATGTGGGGAGGTATTTTATTATAACATTTTAAACAGTACCCCATAAAAGATGAGTCTACTTTAGCCAGTCTGAAACCTGGTTGAACTAATAGGTCCCTATTTCTAGTACTATAATTATGTCTTTCACCTCTTTTACTAAAAAGATGTAAGTTTTTTCTTACATACATGATGTTTTCGTAGATATATTGACAAGGTACCGTCATGATGTTAATTTCCTTAAACAGTTCCCTCAGAGAATCGCGCCTGCGGAGGTTATATATGGCTCTGATGGCTCTTTTCTGCAGAATAAAAATAGAATCGATGTCTGCAGCCCGTCCCCAAAGTAAAATACCGTAAGACATGACACTATGAAAGTAACTAAAATAGACTAGTCTCGCGGTATCCACATCAGTAAATTGACGGATTTTTCTGACAGCATAAGCTGCTGAACTTAGCCGTCCTGCAAGAGATGTTAAATGAGGACCCCATTGTAGCCTTGAGTCGAGCGTGATCCCTAAGAAAACAGTTTTATCGACGAATTCTAGTTTCTCTTGATTCAATATTATCTCACAATCACTACCCTTGACATTTGGTAAAGAAAATCTTATGCACTTAGTTTTTTTTCCATTTAATACTAAATTATTAGCAGTGAACCAATTTTGGACCTGCAGTAGGGCGTTATTTACGTCGTCAAAATTTGTAGCACGTCTATTTACCTTAAAAATTAAGGAAGTGTCATCAGCAAATAACACCATTTGTGGTTGATTTTTTAATAAATGGAGTAGATCATTAACATACACTAAAAAGAGGAAAGGACCCAATATCGAGCCTTGTGGCACACCCATTTTTACTTTTAAACCATATGAATTGACACCATTTATTTGGACTTGCTGTTGTCTATCATTTAAATAAGAACTAACTAAACTGAGCGCAAGTTTTCCAAGTCCGTAATGCTCAAGTTTCAAAAGCAAGGTTTCGTGATCGACGCAATCAAATGCCTTAGAGAGGTCACAAAAGATTCCAATGGCGTCTTGGGCCTCTTCCCACGCGTTAAAAATGTGTTTTAATAAGGTTACACCAGCGTCAGTCGTACAACGTCCTTTGGTGAAACCAAATTGCTGATCGTGAAGGATTTTATTCATGTTAAAATGATTGAGCATCTGATTAAGCATTATCTTTTCGAACACCTTACTGAAAACCGGCAACACGGATACGGGTCTATAATTATTGGTGTCTTTACTGTCCCCAGATTTGAAAAGTGGTATTACCTTACTGTATTTCATTAAATCGGGGAAGATTCCTTGATCAACACACAAATTAAATACTAAGGCTAAGTAAGGTGCAATAGTCTCAATTATGGAGGCACAGACTTTAATGGACATTCCCCAAAGATCTTCGGTCAATTTGATCTTAATTTGCTTAAAAGCTTTTATTACTGAAGCGGGGTTTATATGTTTAAATTGAAATTCAACCGGGCAGGCTGGAACGTTCGCTCTTAATAAATCAATTGATACGTCGGATGAGGAATTTAAGGCTTCCGTCGTTTTTGATGGTATATTAGTAAAGAAATTTACAAATTCCTGAGCTACTTCTAAGTTAGAGCTTATGGCACCACGTGAAGTCTCCAATGTGTAATCAGTGTTTCGTTTTTTATTCCTACTAGTTTCGTTATTTATAATTTTCCAAACCGTTTTTATCTTATTTTCTGCTGATTTGATTTTATTGCTAATGTACAGGGCTTTGGCTATTTTGCAAGTATTTCTAAAAATTTTGGAATATGTAGCAACATACTTGCTGAAAGTTTCAGTATTGATGTAAGGCTTAAGGCCATACAGCTCGAAAAGTCTTTCCCTACTTATCCTAATACCTCTAGTTGCCCAGTCACTAAAAACAAAATTAGGGCAAATGTTTTTTGTTTTCTTTTCAAAAATTGTATTAAATTGAGTGTGCACTACTGAAAAGAAATCCTCGTACAATTTATTAGCATCATCCCCATCATGGCCCAGATCATTTAACTTATTATTTAGGGTACTATTGAATCTATTTAGTTTACCAGTCGTTATTGGTCTAAATTGAATTTGCACTTTTTGCAAAGGTGTTTTAAACTTAAAAGATACCGTTTGTCCACTATGATCAGACGGCAGATAATTTACGATGGCTTTATCTAAATAATCACAATCGCAAAAGACATTATCAATACAAGTAGCAGAATTTGGAGTTATTCTAGTAGGTTCTGCAAACACATTATATAAATTGAACGATTTAAAAAGGCTTAATAATCTACTGCTATTAGAATTATTTTCCAAAATATTAATATTAAAATCCCCACAAATAATTGCGGCTTTGTTATTGGATGCAAGTTTCGCTAAGACATCTTCCATTATTGACTCAAATAAAGAAAAGTTCTGATAATTAGGGGGTCTGTAAACGCACACTATGACATGCTTATCTAGCTCAACACAGGACAGTTCGATGCAATGTTCAACTGATAAACCCACTATGTCATTTCGTTGCTTGGATTTTAAACATTTTTTTATCATTATTAGAGAACCTCCACGCAGCATAGATTTACGGTTAAAACAACTGCCCACACTATAGTTCTCAAAATTAATTAACATTTGGTAATCCTTTAACCAATGTTCAGTACAACAAACAATGTCAAACTTTGTTTTTTCTAAAAACATTTCAATTTCTAATAATTTGGAAGAAATGCCTTGAATATTTTGATGAAATACTGTCAAGGCATTCTGCTGATCTCCTTTTTGATATTTACATAATTTAGAGCAAGAAGATACCTTGTTGTTGTTAGGTATAAGAATATTATTACTGGTACCTTCTGTTGTCTTACAAACTAGTTTAAATGATTATCCGGAGTTAATCCCAAGACTTCAATGTCATCACCAGGCAGTGAGCTCATAGTGCGTGAGAGAAATGGAACCTCCTTCGTATAATTTGTACAAATATTTATAGCATTTGAGCTACATTCATTCAGGCAAACCACCTTATTATTAGTATTATTACTAACTGTTGTGGTGTTAATAATACAAGACTTCGACATAATACTTATGTCTGAGTTTATATAAAAAGCTAATAGCCTTGCTATTATGTGTCTAAAACTAACAGGCAGATACACAGTACCCCTAGTCGACTTTAAAGTTTCAACATAACAGTTGGTGTCAAAATATACAAGCTTGTCACTGTAATGACTAACTAAAAAGTGCATATGCTTATTAAGCATATGAATATAATTGTTTTGTCTATTTGTTAATTTTTTAAAATATGGGAAAGCACACAATATTATTTTATTACAATTTAACTTTAACAACTCAGTTACACAGTCAGTTATTTCATATTTTTTGACCTTAGAACTGTTACCTACAAATACAGTAATGTTAGTTTTGGGATTAAATACATTTCCTGTTACTGATGCCATTATTTGTTTGTAGGTTGACCCTGGCATACAATTATTTTGAGTAGAATAACTCAGGTTGTTACTAATTAATTTACCTAAACCTCTTCCTATACTATCCGAGAACATAACCGAATCATAACAATCATGACTACTGAAAGATGGACAACTACCAGTCTCAAGCTGTACCAATTGAGAAAGATCTTCTACTATATCAGATACATCCTGGTTAAGGATACACTCTTGAGACAAACTCTCAGTCTGGGACGGGTCCTCCGTTACCTCAGGCTGGACAGCGACAGGGTGTATAACTGTCTGACAAGTGCACTGACACATTACTAACTCATTAGCAGCAAGAATGTTTAATTTGGTTCTGAGAACCCACATATTTAATGTAAAGAGAACTGAGTCTGCTTTCAAGTTCCTGTATGTCAGACTGTAAGCGCTGTGTATCAATTTCATAGATTTTTTTGCTGTCTTCTAATTTGATTTGATAATTGGTTAATTTATTCATTAGATCAACACGTTCTTTCCTCAGTGGAATATGTTTGGAAAAGTGTTTTTGATGTTTTCTAAATTGATTACATTTTTTAATTATTCTATTCATTCTTGCATATTTTTTCATTTTGTTATGACTAAATTTATAACTATAATTCTGTTTCAGCAAGGAATCCTCAGTAAGGTCAATAGTTGTCAAGGAATGAGGGTTACAATTACTATTTAATAATTCATTATATAAGTGGTTTGTTTCTCTAACCTGATTGCATTCTATTTCTTTTTCTAACTGGGTGATACAACTATTAGCATGAACTAATTCATCTTCTAGGTCCCTAACTCTATTTAAGGCCTCCTCATACAAATTACTACAGGTGTTGAAACCATCCGTGACTACCTTCAGTTGATCGCGTTCATCAACAACATTCTGATACTGTTGATGTAGGTCTACTAGCTCCCGTTTAAGGCTTGAGTTTTTGTCAACTATTTTCTTGATTTCCTCCTCACTTTCATCATTCTCCAGTAGCAATTGGTCACATTGGAGTTTTGTTGCTTCAAGTTTTTGGAGGGCCGTTCTCAATTTAAGGTCCATCTCCTGAGCAGTAGCCTTACGGGTCATCACAGGCATGGTTTCAGGAATTGTTACTGAAATTAGATTAAAGAAACGGTGAGAAAAGGGGACAGACAAATAAAATAAAGTTGGAAATGATAGGGAAAATGGGAGAAGTTATCGTAGAGCAGTGGAGAAATTAGGTTGGTTACTGAATTGGTTTGAAGGGCTATTTTCGAGGCTAAGGATGAAACATTTGAACGCTTTTTATTGCCTTACGATTTTACTATTATGTATGTGGGGGTAGGTTGCCTAGAATTTAAAGTTATTTTTTCCTACATTACCGTAGGTATAACGGCAATGCAAAAACAATGATCATGAACGTTTTTATTATTGTATATTAAATTAAAGATCAGAATAAGAAGAACAGAATCTACGCTAAGTTTCGTTTTCTACGATGTAAACAATGCGATTTAAACCCAATGCAGGGTGCTAAGCTAAACAGCGAACTATCTTGAGCTAAAACTTCACAAGGATGTGTAACAGAGTTACAGTGACAATAATTGAGTGCTATTATAAAGTAAAAGTAAAAATTAAGAAAGAAAACAATAGGCTATTTGGGTCATTATTTAGGGCGGGATAAAAAAAAAATAAAAAAAAAATTGGTTATTTTTATTAAATTTGCTTTATTATGGACGAGAACACGCATAATAATTACAGATAAAATAGAATTAAAGATGGATACAGCTTATTTATTAAAAAATCTCAGTAAAACGTTTTTTGTAGGTAACGAAAGTGATCGTGAAGACCACGAAAAATAACACTTATATGAATCATAATCAGTCTCTTAATTTAAACCTCTGTTGAAACTTAACCAAAGGCACGTATAATACTAAGAACAATAATTACTTAGAGAACAATGAACTTAAATAATAATTAGTCATGAAAAAAAAATAAAACACTTTGACCACGAAAGTGATGTCACCTAAGGGTCAGTTCACACCGAGACGCGACGCGACGCGCAGTTTTCAAGATAGGAATACAATTACAGACCTTATCTACTACACTAAAAGGTACACAATTCAGTGTCTACCTACTACGCCGAGCTACGCAGCGCGGCGCCGCCGCTGCGCGGCTTAGCTCAATGAATCGTGTACCTTTTTGTGTAGTAGATAAGGTCTGTAATTGTATTTCTATCTTGAAAACTGCGCGTCGCGTCGCGTCTCGGTGTGAACTGACCCTAAGTTACCTCACTAAATCAATCTTAATTTGAGCTAGTGCTATCCGAATCAAAGAAAAAAATACGGTTTTTACGGGGATTCGGTGCTCCAGCATACCACAGTATCAGTTGAAGAAGGTCTAAGTTTACCAAGACAGAGCTCACGCGATGTGGATATTTAGCCTGAATTCGGTGTTTCAGAAGGTATAGCGAGCCTGCAGCACTTGTGGTATCTGAATCCAACGCAGAAGGCATTTCAGATGTAGATGGCGAGCTTGCTGCACTGGTGTTATGTAAATTGAACGCTGCTTCTGTCTTCTTCTAAGGCAAATGGAATATTTTTCTTTTTCTCTATTAACTTCTGCATTGTAATTTTTTTATGCTCTCGTCTTTTGCCTTCTTTTCTTCATCAGTAGTTTTGTTGCGAGTTCTGGCCGTAGCTGTAAGAAATATCTTTTTATTTTTTGATAAATCGTATTTCGTTATTAAAATTCATGGAATGTTAAACTGTTGACCATATGAGGTAGCTTGAGGTATTGGCGACTGTACCACCCCTATTCAATAAAATAATATAATTGTGAACAAAAGAAGTCAAAGGATGCTGGCTTCAGCAGTGTTATTAAGTCGGCATTAACCCTTTTTTAATCTTGACCACGAAAATGAGGACCACGAAAGTGATAATTAAGCACTTTACCGGTTCTAGTATGAAACAGTATTGAGGTTAGAAAAAATACAATAGCCTATTTGTAACATATCCATAATTCGAACAGAAGAAGTATGTAATTCTATTTTTTTATTACCAACTTACCAAAATACAGCTGTCACGAAAGTGATGCACGATCTTTGACACAATATTTTTAACACACAGAATATGTTTTTAAACAAAAACCGTTAATATTTTCAATCTAAATTTTTTTGCGATATTAAAACAGCCAATTATAGTGTTGCTACTAACAAGTATATTTTGGGTTGACCATTATTTAGTTAAAAATAGTATAAAATATGAGTGACCACGAAGGTGATGATGGTTTTCGGAACAACATAAATCGTAAAAAAAATTAAGGATATAAGTCTGTTTATTTTTTGTCATTCATTTAAGATATAGTAATATACATTATTCATTACAAAAACGTAATGACAAGGTCCGTTTTCACTTAAATTATATTTTTAATAAACGCAAGAAGTCCAGTGTATATCACCTGAACAGACCACGTAACGTGATTTTTATTTAAAAAAAAAAAAAAATCACAAAGTTTTTAATAAAAATAAATATTTAAACAAACATACAGTAATAAATAAAGTTAATTTCAGTTATAATTTGAATCAATAACACTCATTTCTATTCTGCTTTGTAAATTATTACGCCTGAACAGAATTTCACCACCTCAAATAATGACCCATTTGACAATGTAAAAAATAAGGTCATAATTATTGACACTCGTATAGATTATCGCTTTTAGAATCGATTTGCATTAATTTTACTACAAAACAATGTATTATTTATAAAAAAAATCCCGAAAAACTTCATCTTTTTAAATCTGGCGCCACGTAATCGAAAACGGTCTGGATTGGCTGAACTTAAGATGATGTCATGATTTAGTAAATTTCTGTCTATCGTTGACAGAACAGATGACTTTTGTCTAGTATCTCGACCGTTTCAACGTTTGTTTACGTGAATCGTGACGTCACGAAGATAGCGTTTTGGCGGCTTATTTAAACAGTACATTTTTATTTACTATTTTTTAAAAGAAATACATTATGCACTTTGAAGTAATAGGTTTTAATGGGCTCGTTAGACACCAGTAAATAATCTGAGATGTTTATCAGAAACCAGTCAAATAGCCTATTTATTAGGGTTGGCTCTCGTCAAATAATTATGTAACCGATGGATGAAAAAAATAATTCAATGCACATACCTAAGCGTAAGTGACGGTTAAGTCATTGGACAAACTTCTAATCACACTAATATTATAAAGGCGAAAGTTTGTGAGTGTGTATGTGTGTGTGTAATGTTTGTTACTTCTTCACGCTCAAACGTCTGGACCAATTTTGACATAATTTTGTATGGAGGTAGCTGACACCCTGGATTAACCTAAAGGCTACTTTTTATCCCGATATCCCCACGGGATCGACACTTACGCGGGTGAAACCGCGGGGCGCAGCTAGTAGGTACTGAATAAACTAACAGACTATTAAAATAAAAATATATATATTTTTTTTAATCTTTATTTTTTTAAATACATTTAGGGGTTTTTGTCCCTAAGGATATGTCAACCCCATCATACCTTATAACAAAGTAAATCCACTTAGAAATATAATACACACGAAAAAAAACAAAAACAAAAACTTAAATTATAGTATAATACTAAAAAGCTGCTGCTCACTGCTGAACGACTAATATACTAAACTACATAATTTTTTAGCTGCCTCCGATTTAGGAAAAAATAATATAATTATATCCTAAATTATCTAAACTATAATATGGCGTCGAAATATGGTATTTATGGTTGTAGAGATTTGGGGTCTTTTCGGTTACAAGTGTTACAACTGTGATGTGATAACTTTGTTTTTCATAGTTCGATAAAATCAATACTGTGCATTCATTCCAAAAACTACAGAATCTTTTTCATAAAAGTGACATATTATGTGTCATGCGAAGTGTCAGATGAAAGCGATTTTGACATAGATGATTTTGAATTATGTGCGGACTGCGGTGTGCAACTGTTACCTACTGTCGTCTTGATCTGCCCTGCGTTTGAACTGCCCTGCAACTGCAACATCTCATGTGCCTCGATATTACACCGGTCCCCATAAACCTTTAAACCGAAATACAGCAACGCTGCTTGGCAATAGAAATAAGCATGGTGGTAGGAGGTACTTCCCCGGACAAGCTCCTTCACAAAAAAAGTAATAAACGACTGAGGATGATAAACCTTCAGGTCCAGTTGAAAACCAGCGTCAGGCACTAGTTGTCTATTTCTTGCTGAACCGAGCATATTTGGCGCAGCCGTGAGGCCTAAATTCCTGTTTTCATTTTACAATGTGCCTTTACAATTTTTTCTTTAATTATTTTACAGAATATGTTGTGTGCTTTTTAGTCTGTGCAAATATATTGTCCCGGTCGCCACCCCAGAAACTTTCGACCCTTTAAGCCTTCTGTTTTGCGAGCAATGTGCCCTCTTGTGTCGGTCGCAGGAAGCCGCTTGATGCGGGAAGCACAGAACAGGTCTTTGTAGCGACGCTTGGGGGAGACCTATGCTCCTGTAATGGACGTCTTTCGGCTGAAATGATAACGAAGATGTATTTTCTTCTTTCTGTACCTGTGTTGGTAATGTCCTGGGCGCGGGCGGCGCGGGTGGCGGCGCTCGCGGCGCTCGTGGTGACGCACACTCGGCGCAGTCGACTCCACTCTGACTGCGGGTAGAACGGCGAGACCAGGACTCGGGCATGCAGCTGGAAAAATCGGACATTCAAAAATGCAACCAGCAGGGTAATTGCGTAACACAGTATCAGTAGCAATGGGTATCATTTTGACAGTTCACCAACATTCATTGCGTTTTTTACGTTGTCAAGCAGACAAATTTTTCGAACATATGAAGCAACGGATTAGCAATATCCTTCAAAATAATTCAGATTGAGAATGATAGTGTGTTACGGAATTAGGATGCTGGAAGCACATATTTATTATAGCACTTAAACATACAAGACTTAATAAAACTCATAAATTCATTCACTCACTGGCTGAAGTTTGGGCCAAAAATGTCTACACTTCAAGCCATCTATAGGCTAAAAAGAAGACAGGCTTCAGTGACAAAGACGGCGCTTTGCAAAGCTAAACTTTTGCTATATATATCGATGTGCCATATTTTACGGCTGTATACTGTATTCCTCTTTTCCACGAAGGAGTACACAGAGTTGTTTAGTACACACATTTCGCCAGATATGTTCGGCCACAAATCAAGGCCTCGACTCCTACTGAGGAATTCCTAATGGTGGTTGGAGGAGGAGTTGGGTTGCTCAGCAGTCACGCTGGCGTCCACGCGATAGCCTAGCTAGACCAATGAGTATAATAAATAATTTACCTATAACCCTGCATTATCTATTTATTTCTTGTGTTTATTATTATTAAAGCCTGTGTTGTCCCACTGCAGTGCAAAAGCCACCCTGCCCTCTTTCTACTTTTCTCGGTCTACTGCGATTGTGGGCCAATCCTTTAAGAGTCAAGGCAAGAGGAGTCCAGCTCATACCGCGTTTGTGTGTGTGGATTCTCATCCTAATTTGAATAAAAGACATCGGGTCTAATAATACGAAAAAAAATCAACGTCGTCAACACTTACGCATGATGCACAATATGAGCACACGGCAGAGACGCGAGGGGCGAGGGCTTGTCGGCGAGCGGCTCGCGGCAGCGCGCGCACGTGGGCGCCACCCACGCCGCCGCCGCGCGCTTCTGTCTCGCGGCCGCTTCGTTGTCGCCCAGTCCGGTGTAGATCTCTGCGAGGCGCAGGCGCACGCGACGGACTAGCATCTGGAGGCGGATAAGTGGTAAGTCATTAATAACCCCCTTTATTTATAAAGGTTGCTTGATAAGAAATGTTTAAACGTCAAAAATGTGTATTTGAAAAGTCGCTATAATCATTGCTTAATGCAACCGTTATCAATAAACACCTAAAAGTGTTTAAGAAAAAAAAAAACCTAAGCTTAGGTAATCCCCGATTTCGCTATAGAAAAAATACTCGTAATTCAAAGTTAAGAATACTAAAAATTTTTACTTGGACCTAGAATTGAACCTTGCGGAGCACTCGCGTTCAAGCTTATAACTTTGACTATTATAATTAAAATTTAAAATAACGAGTTAATTTCTCCAAAACATCTTAAAAGAAGAAGATCATCTCTGATCTCTCATTTGTGATTGGAAACTATTATCAGAAAACTACCTTTGATAAACAAAGTTAAATGCGTTTGACGAATAAATATACAAACACACTTATGATTACACACAAATATAATAATGCTTTGCAAAATGACTGTTACGGCTACTAACTACTGTTAAAGGCGAAGGTTACAATTACGTGAAGACTATGTTTGAATATGACAGAGACATAATGCCGTTTTAAATAAATGTTTATTAATAAACGCGTTTAGTGATTTGTGATGCAAGCGGGCCTTCGTGTATATTCAGCAAAAAACCTAGGACAAAACATATCTGAAAAAATGCTAGGTATGCTTACCTTAGCCCCAACAGAAGTAGCGACTTCAAGCAGCCGTGTGTTGAACTCCAACGGTCTACAGTTACAGATCCTGCCCTGAAGTCGCAGCGCTTCCAGACAACGGGCCGCTGCATCAATGGCTTCCATTTGTATGAATGCTAGGTATGCTTACCTTAGCCCCAACAGAAGTAGCGACTTCCAGTAGCCTTGTGTTGAACTCCAACGGTCTACAGTTACAAATCCTGCCCTGAAGTCGCAGCGCTTCTAGACAACGCGCCGCTCCATCCATGGCTTCCATTTGTGCGAGGCGATCGCCCAACGCTTGACCTGCTCCCATTGCTACTTCGTAGTTTCTGTTAAAGTAAGGAAAGTTTATTAAACTAAATAACAATAAAAATTGTGACAAATAGTATGCCACAAACAGCAAACTAAGCATAAACTAGCTTTATCTGTGCTTTTATATCTAAGGGCTCTGAATTGAATAATTGCTGTTGTACCATGAAATGTATGAAACGTATTAATTATACAGGGTGATTGGAAGATGGGTGCAAAGCTTTAAGGCGATGATAGTACAGGCAATTCAGAACCATTTAAGCCATGGTTGTCTTAGACGAAGTCTTACCACTTTTTTTTTACCAATTTCTTAAGATTTTTTTCGAAAATTCCCAAAGTTTTAACTAAATTACTTATTTATGGCCAAATTGAATGATAAACGAATTCATTTTTATTGTATTTAATTAAAGTAATGTGTAAGCAATCTAGCAAAACATGTTTTAGGCCTCTGTGTCGTTAGACATTTTTTTTACAGATATTTAAAGTTCATAACAAATTTTAAAATTTATAAATACTTTTTGTAAACCTTATTTTAAAAATCACGGAGCGTGCTTTTTTTGTTCAAACCTTTTTGAAAACATGCTTGATAATCGCTCTTTCTTTTGAGGTAACATTTACGCAGATATCTTACAAATTATTGAAATTAGGACCTAAAAACCAATTTAAGGGAGAAATTTTAAATTTTAGGCAGTCTAAATAAAACAACATTTGAATTAAATTTATTTATGTTTCATGGTCAAAATGTTGTCCGTGATTCCTAATACAAGCACGGCTCCGTCTTCTCACTTCTGTTGTTGTTATTTTCAACATCATCTCCAGCTTCATTGTTTCAAACTCTGAATTCATTCTCTCTATCAGTTCTTCTCTCGTGTTTATTTCAACATTCGTATACACTAGCTCCTTGGCCCGGCCCCACACGAAAAAGTCCAGCAGGGCCAGATCTGGTGAGCGAGCGGGCCAAGGGATGGGTCCATCTCTGCCAATCCAGCTGTCAGGAAAACAATTATTTAAGTGTTCCCTTACATTTAACATCCAATGCGTTGGACAGCCGTCTTGCTGAAAGATGACTGTACTGTCTCTTGCGAATATCGGGACACCGGTTTCCTCTATCAGCTCTGGTAAATCCACTTGTAGAAAGTGCAAATCATTTTCACCATTGAAAGTCTCCGGTAAGAAGTGGGGCCCAATCAACGTCCTGCAAATTACTCCAGCCTCCAGAATTTCCTCTGAAACGACACCTGCTTCTTAAAATGTGGATTGTTGTCTTTGGCGGCCCATTCATGAAGGTTATGAAAGTTTTTAATGCCCTCCCTAGAAAACTTTAATTTGAAATCAATCTTGTGGACGGATGAAAGCAAATTTTCTAGGGCATTACAAACTTTCATAACCCACACAACACATAGTGAACATTTAAATAATTGCTTTCCTGACAGCTGGATTGGCAGAGATGGACCCATCCCTTGGCCCGCTCGCTCACCAGATCTGACCCTGCTGGACTTTTTCGTGTGGGGCCGGGCCAAGGAGCTGGTGTATACGAATGTTGAAATAAACACGAGAGAAGAACTGACAGAGAGAATGAATTCAGAGTTTGAAACAATGAAGCTGGAGATATGATGTTGAAAATAACAACAATAGAAGTGAGAAGACGGAGCCGTGCTTGTATTAGGAATCACGGACAACATTTTGACCATGAAACATAAATAAATTTAATTCAAATGTTGTTTTATTTAGACTGCCTAAAATTTAAAATTTCTCCCTTAAATTGGTTTTTAGGTCCTAATTTCAATAATTTGTAAGATATCTGCGTAAATGTTACCTCAAAAGAAAGAGCGATTATCAAGCATGTTTTCAAAAAGGTTTGAACAAAAAAAGCACGCTCCGTGATTTTTAAAATAAGGTTTACAAAAAGTATTTATAAATTTTAAAATTTGTTATGAACTTTAAATATCTGTAAAAAAAATGTCTAACGACACAGAGGCCTAAAACATGTTTTGCTAGATTGCTTACACATTACTTTAATTAAATACAATAAAAATGAATTCGTTTATCATTCAATTTGGCCATAAATAAATAGTTTAGTTAAAACTTTAGGAATTTTTGAAAAAAATCTTAAGAAATTGGTAAAAAAAAAGTAGTAAGACTTCGTCTAAGACAACCATGGCTTAAATAGTTCTAAATTGTCTGTACTATCTTCGCCTTAAAGCTTTGCACCCATCTTCCAATCACCCTGTATATTTTTAAATGATAGATATAAAAGCAGAGATCGACGAAGGCTTTAACTACACAATGACATTAAAAAAGTAAAGCTCAAGATATTGGCGCCCAGCATGGGGCACAGTGTCCCATGCTGGGCGCCAGGATTTCAGATATTTTAATTGGTTGCTGTTGTTTATTTTGGATATTTAATTGATATTCGTACTAAAAACTTAATTCTAGCTTATTTTATTTCGGACACTAAGGCGGTTTATGTTTGTAAGTTAGCGGCAAACTATTTATAACCAAATCGTTTAACTTTATAAAAACATACCTTAACGCTTTCCCGATATCACCTTTCCTGCGGTACACATCGCCTGCGATGCGCACCGCACGCGCGTAGCATCCCTGATCACCCGCCACTGCTGCTAGTCGTAACGATTCCTGCAAATAAGGGTATCAAATATTACTTGTTTACAGATCTTGAGATTGCTTTGTAATGGCTGCAGATAGGTCAATTGGATTGGTAATTCAGGGTGTCTTTATGATCGCTCTAGTAAACGTTCTAAAGGGAGTTGTTACAATAACCACGCTTGGCCAGCGGAAAACTTGAACAGCCTTTTGAATCTACGGGGTTATTTCGTAAAACTCATAAAATTGCAACCGATCGCAATGCCTTAGACAATTCAGCCACGTTCATGGCATTATTAACGTTTTGGAGCAGACAATTTTGTCAAATCTATGAAGCAATGTTTTAGGAATTTCCTTCAAAACCCTTGGATTTTGATTGAAATTGTGATATGCAATTAGGGAGCTGATGATGATATGTCATAACCTACGGCCATAGAAGTCCAGGCCCAGGCTTTATTGTATTTATGACCAAAATTTCTCGACATCTCTCTCGTCTAAGGCAAGCAAAGACAGACACAATGGGACTCATCCCTTTCTTTATACCTTATAAAGAAAGGGATGAGTCTGATTGTGTCTGTCTTTAGCACAAAAGGAAGCATCTCCACTGAAAACAATCGCACTATAACCAAAATAGATTTTGCTGGATTGAACTGGAAAGTACGTACTTATTATAGTAAAGTTTTGTTTTAATTAATATAGAGAAAAGACCTTACATTACAATAATCATGAGCATCCCCAAGTTCGCCTCTTGCTCTCAACGCTGCCGCCATTTGCAGGAGAGCCATCCGATGATGTCGTGTGTTCAGGTCAGTAGCGCGCGGACCCCGGCCGAGGTCGCACGCGCGAGCCGCACAGGCCACCGCGCGTTCAGCGTCGCGGAGACGACGCCAGAGCTCTGAGAGTCCTACGTACACCTGAGGGCAGGAAAACAGGAGTTATGAAGTGAGAGTATTATTTATAATGCAGTATACAAAGTTAAATAAGGTGAGGTGAGGATAATGAAAAATTCTCTATTGAACTTGCAGCTGTCTGTGGGTGGTTACAAATCTACAATCCAATGATCACTCGGGAAATTAATTGGTGATCATCAATAACATTTGAGGATCGCAGTGATCAAAGAACATCTTAATAGTTTTTTTTTTAACACTAATTGTATCTTAAACCTTCCAATCAACGATGATCTGATGATTTGCCCTAGTTTATTTCCATGATGATGAAAGTTACTAGAGAGAACCTATAACATTTTTCAATTTCCTCTGCTGGTGGTCGTAAAAGTAAAAAAAAAAATACAGGTTCTTCTGTAGATAATGATTTTATAGCCCTGCAGAAAATTAGGACCTGTTAAAACATACCTGCAGCAGTAAAGTGTTGTCATTCTGCGCCTGTGCCACAGCCAGCGCTTTCTGGAAAGCGTCCATAGCTTTAGAGAAAGCTCCTAGTTCCAGACTGACAGCTGCTACTGTGAGATGAACGCAGCCGGCTGTAGAACCACCGCCGCAGTCGTTGTAGAGGGCTTGGCGAGCGTATGAGAGGGCTCTGGAGGGAGAAATTAACGAAGAGTTTAATCATCTATTCAGTGTTACTTGTATAATTCGGCGTGTATCCGATAGGAGCTGATTGAGGGGCCAAAATGCAACAAATTGAACCCCCATATGTATGGCCGAAATTCAATAGTTTTCGAGGTAAATATTTGAAACCTTTTTGAAACGTAAAATGAAAAAATATTGGCAACGCACAGCCTAAACCGCTGGTAACCGCTGGCATGAAATTTGGAGGGTGTGTTCTATGTGAAGAGGATCCACTAAGGAAGGGTTTTTCGAAATGCCACCCCTAAGAGGGTGAATGGGGGGAGGGTGAAATTTAACGCGGACGAAGTCGCGGGTAAAAGCTATTTGGGTTTAAAGATTCTTTATTTATTCTAAAAGAACATACATTGTTCACTTAGCGAATAAATACATAATTAAGGTAAGGTAAGGTAGTCCAGTAGCTAATAGTTTTGTTTTTTTTTTTGTAGGTTGGTGTGATGTCGCATTTTGTGTGTACGGCTAGCATCTAATAGGTCGTTAACTTAATAGTTTTGTGTTGTTAGTGACGTGCTGCTTGAGTTTTGATTTGAATATGTTGAAAGAAGATGTGCCCCTAATATCTGCCGGTAGATTATTATAAATTTGTGCACCTTCGTATTTTATGTTTTTCCTGCCATATTGCGTCCGCGGAGGGTGCGTCTGTATTTGATTAGGGTTTCGTTGGCTGTATTTGGATGTTTTTTATGTTAAAGGATAATTGTGTATGTATGGTCTTGTTAAGAATTTTTCTGATAAGGATGCAGGAATTGAAAGTGTAAAGTTGATGAATGCTCATTAGTTTGGTGTGTTTGTATAGTTTATTTTATTTATTTGATTACATATAACATCACGCGTATTGTCATAGGGACAGGCCAGTTGAGACCGTAGTCCTTCCGCGCATTATTCGGCTACAAATCTTAGAGAGCTGCTACTTCAACAACTACTGGAAACCGTTAAATCATCAACAATATTAACATCCTCTTCTTTTCAAATATTTTTGGAGTCGGACTTCATCCCTACATTTCTTTTAGACTTCATCTCAGTAGTAACCTCCCCGGATTTTTTTCTGTGCCATATTATATTCTGTTACTCATTCTATACGTATCCTATTATTATAGTTACCTGTCAAGTCCTCCCAAGGTCTGATGAGCTCTAGCCAGGTTGAGATACGCTTCGGCCCTCATCGGCGCAGAGTCCAATTCTTCAGATATACCCAGCTGTCGGTTAGCAAACTCCAGGGATTCTCTGTAAAGGATAATTTAATGTTAATTTTGTATTCTGAACCTTTTGTTCGTCCATGCATATATACAGGTATTGAATAGTAATAATATACCGTTTCAAAAAAAAAGAAACAGTGGCACTCCGGGAGTGCCGACAGAAATGAAATCAAAACACAAATGGAATACTGACATATTGAAAACCGAGTACATCCCGAGGACAGCCGAAGACATCCAAATCGGGTATTTTTTTTATCGTCTTAGAAACAAAACACACGCGGTGTCGCTTACGGTAACAGTGGCGCGAGTTCAATGGTTTTTTCCCGTCTCAAAAAATTCCCATCGCGCCTAAAGAAGTTTTCACGTCAAAAACAGGCCGTTGCATGAGTCGCATGTTTGGTGACGGACTCGTCAGAAAGCCGTATGTGGCAATATTGCAGAAACGCAAAATATTACACACCAGTGAGGCCAGCAACATTTACTGCAGCGTAGCAACGCAATGATGTGTGTCATCTCCCAACCCGCAATGGGGAGGCCTGCCATGTGTCCCAGCAATGCTGGTGTTAGTTTAAAATATTAAGGCGAAAGCGCCAGGGTGGCCCGCGAAATTCAAATTTTCTTACGTTTTTTGCAATTTGCTGGTCAGTATTAATTAAGTTGTACGTTAATTAAAATATGATTCGCGGTGTCGCAAATGTCAAGATTTCATGAAATAGTCATTCTTGGGGATTACATGGTCTTAGAGAGTTGTGTTAATGACTTTAATGATTATAATTCTGTAAATACATATTTGTTACGACCGCGAATCATATTTTAATCAACGTACAACTTAATACTGACCAGAAAATTGCAAAAAACGTAAGAAAATTTGAATTTCGCGGGCCACCTTAGAGCTTTCCCCTTAAGTATAAAATATTTTGATTTTGGAAGTTACGTTACAACGCCGGATGTGTTCATCCGACGTTGTAACGTAACTTCTGCGTTCAAAATCAAAATATTTTATTTCACATAAACCTACATGGCCACATATGAAACGTCAGAAGCTACACGTGCACGGTTCCAATTGATCGTTTCCTATGGAGAAGAGCCGGCTTGAAACTCCACGGTTACTCTTTTTAAAAATAATTGGCTTTTACAATGTTTTCAAATTACAGTAGGTATGGCGAGGACAGCGCAGCGTAGGCATGTCAACAAGTACCAGGTACTTGATAAAACAAAAAATGGTCTACAGATCTAAAGTCTACAAGATCTACAAAGTCCTCACATTTACAAAATAAGAATCTATCAAAAGGATAAATAAAATATAAAAAGCTACAGCGTTGCAGCGCACAAAAGTTGTATGCTATATTTTCATTCAGACAGCGACACACGCAATAAAATAATCAAATCTAACTTTTCCAGTTACTAAACTTTTCTGGCACTTTGCCAAATAAAAACTGATATAACATATAAACAAGCCATGTCTCTTGATAGCTTGCCAAAACTTCGGCGTAGTGGAGGACAATTTATTGTAATGTTGTCATTACACTTTGCGGTCACATGCGGAAGTTTAGTTAAGAAATACTAGATGCAAATGTGTTTTGGTTTCAGGGGGAAGCTCCAGGTTACGAAATTCAAATTTTGGTACGTTTTTTGCAATTTGCAGGTCATTCAGTGTCATGTTGATTAACCTTTTGAACGCCAGAGCATAAACGCATGCGCGTGCCCTCCACGCCAAGCCACAATTTTAAATATTTAAGGTATACAAATAAAAACACACAAAAGTAATTATTTAATTGTTTATTTCGTGATAAAGTGCACCGCATTTTTTGTCACATATTTGTGTCGCTCGTAATAGGATAGGCGACACACGACTGGCGTACAGTCACGAGCATAAGTATGTATACACTTGGCTTTATTGAAAGGCGATTTTCTCCCTTGTTTTTTAATGAAATTGTATGTTGTTACGAACATAGTATTTTCGAACCCATAGGTTTATGTACAGTGTCGTATTTCAACTTTGCATTCGTTATTTCGTGAAAAAATCGCAATTAAAAGTTGCCAAGTGTTGACATATTAGTGCTCGTGACTGTACAGGGCACGCGCTTGCTTGTCACGTATATGTGACAATGGCGTTCAAAAGGTTACCTAAACATGATTCGCGAGCGCGGAGCGCGTAGGTGTTTGACTTTACAGAATTATAATAATTAAAATCCAACAAGAAAAAAAATAGCATAAATTAATTATTCCTTGGGCTGATTTTTCCAACGGGCTTTCCAATGGGCTTGGAAGGAAGTCGGCAACAAAAAACGAAAATATAGAACCATATATACCACACAAGCAGCGCCCCGCGGTTTCACCCGCATAAGTGTCTATCCCGTGGGAATATCTGGATAAAAACTATCCTATGTCCTTCCCCGGGATGCAATATATCAATCTGCCAAATTTTATCGAAATCCGTTCAGTGGTTTAGGCGTGAAAAGGTAACTTACTGACAGAGAGACTGAGTTAATTTCGAATTTATAATATTAGTATGGACTAGTATGGATAGGTTATATGTGCACAGAACCTTTTTCATGGTCGTTATTTAAGCCAAAAAAGAGAAGTGTTTAGTCCTCATCACCATCTGTCTAGCCTTTTCCCAACTATGTTGGGGTCGGCTTCCAGACTAACCGGATGCAGCTGAATACCAGTGTTTTACATGGAGCGACTGCCTATCTGACCTCCACAACCCAGTTACTGGGTAATACGATACCCCTTGGTAAGACTGGTTGTCAGACTTTCGGGCTTCTGGCTACCCGTAACGACTGTCAAAGATCCACGAATGACAGCCGGGACCAACGGCTTAACGTGCTTTCCGAGGCACGGTGTTTAGTCCTCATACAACAATCTAATTATATAGTGATCAATGCATTCATGTGAGTATCAAAATAATGCTTGATATTGGCATGAGAGATGGCACTCGACTTATGATTAGTGCACAAAGACGGGGCGTGGGCACACTGCACCAATCACTGTCGGCTAGTTTATGACGATAGCTAGAAAGTTTTGGCAATTGAACTGCGTGCGAGTTTGCACGTGCGGTTCGATGGGTGGTAATTAATATATTCAAGTTTTGGCCTATGATAAACAACTTTCGTTTTATAGCAAAGTAATTATTTAGTTTATTATAAATCCATAATGATATGTCGTGACCAGGCCTCAAGCCTGCTATTACAATAGTGTCAGAATGGTCTATCATTGATTTCATAATTGTTGATTTTGACAAGTTTGGTAATCTACTAATATAATGGCGTCATTACGACTTTCCAATGGTCAACCACTGACAGACCATTGAAAGAAATGGTAATCTCGTACATAATGACAAACTAAATTACTGACTTAGGCGGTAATCTGATAAAATTTGATTACAGTTCCTTTGATCAGTGACCTACCATTAGAACGTCATTGTGCAGTCATTGCTTTTCATTCGTTACGAGTATCGTACCTATAGTTCTGTGCCATTGACCGACCAATGATTATGAATTTAGCAGATTACGAACTTTTTGCAAAATGACAATGGGATCGTGTTGGAATGACGAATTTATAAAAATAGCAGACTTGGGCCCCAGATCTTAGAATTGATCATTTCATGAAGAGGTTGAGTGAAAAACGCCGTTGAATGGAAAACGCCGTGCAATAATGGACTTCATAAGTCACACGTATCGTAATTTACCAACACCGCGAAGTGCTGAGAGCCATAATATCTTCACGTTCACTGCCAGCCGCTGTTCGTTCGCACCTACACTTGCTAATTGCCTAGTAACTTTTGCTGGTCCAAATCTCTTGTAGATGTCGCAGCCAACTGGTTAAATTAGCCGTTTAGTTAACCGCCTGGCCTTTGGAATTAGTGCTCACCCCGCTTCGCACTCTTTGCTCGCACGCGGTTGATTACAGTTCCAACCTAACCTAACCGATTTGGTCGGGGTGCCCTGGCTAAGTTATCCCTTAAATTGACAGAGTGTAGCCGGTTACAGTTCAAACTTAAACTATAATATTGAATATCATTCAGGCCGTTAGTTGAACGGCCGCCGTTTAGTTAAAAGGCTAGGCGGTTAACTAAACGGCTAATTAAACGAATTGGCTGCGACATAGTTATAGATGAATGTTATTTGTCTATAGTCACTTTTCACTTCTTAAGGTACATGCTTCCTGGCTTTGATTTTTATGGAAGACTGAATAGCTGCTATAATGATTCTTTAATAGTTCTTACCTATACTTCCCGAAGTCCATGTAAGCCTGGTACAGATGTCCCAGTAGCGCAAACTTGTCAGTTCTGTGTCTAACACCGCGGAGTGCTGAGAGCCATATCTTCACCGCTAGCCGCTGTTCGTTCTGGCCGTAGAGACGGACGCCTCGCTCGATCTGGAGAAATCATAGATAAAAGTTCTAGTTTAGGGTTTTGAAATATTTCAATGGGTTGTTTTGAATTTTGGTATCCGATTAGCGGGTACCACTGCTAACTGACGTCAACATCAATATTTGGGTCGCTATTAGAAAAATCGTCGACACAAAGACGGACAGGAAGTTGTCTTTCTCATTCTCAGGGTCGTGTTTAAGCTTACCGCCAAATGTTGAAATTGCATCAGTATTCGAGGTCTCAAGAAGTAACAAACAAACACACATTTTCAATTATCTAGATATCGTAAAAGATTTGGGCCTAATTTCAAAACATTTTAAAGCCAATTCTTTTTAAAAGAGTAACCGCTGCGTTGAATGAAGTTGAATGGCGTGCAATAGGAGAGGCCTATGCCCAGCTGTGGACTGCTATAGGCTGATGATGAGCCGCTGCGTTGAGTTTCTTGCCGGAGTTTCTCCGTAGAAAACGACCGATCATTGGAACCGTGCACCTAACTTCTGACGTTTCATAAGTGGCTTATGTGAAATAAAGTGTTTTGAGTTTGGACGCACCTTCCTCCTAGCGAGGTACTGGTCGAGCCTGGAGCGGCAGGCTCTGAAGCAGTCAAGCAGGCCGGCAGCGGGGGGCCGGTGCGCGGGGCCGAAGCGCGCGCCCCAGCGCAGCGTGCCGTTGCGGCCAGAGCCCCCGCCGCCGCCACCTCGGTAGTCCTCCGAGAACGGGTATACTTCTAGAAGAAAGGAGAGAAAGAAAGGTTTTGTTAAAAATATTTTATGTAAGTAATCAATTAAGTATTACAGCCTATAGAATCACTGTTTACGACGCCATTTCTGTCCTTTAAATGCCACTTCAGAGAGTCTTCCATCCGGGCATAAGTTACCGTAGCCTAAGCCTTGGAAAACCTTTAATAGACTTCGTACCCAAGTAGGCAGGGTTCATGGAAGGCTCAGACCTCCGGTGTGTATGCGGTGTCTCCCCACAGCCAATGGCTCACCTCCCATTTTGCACCGCAAGCCCTGTCACCTGCACACGTGAGGACCTAATGGCTGCGAATGGTATTCGCATCGTTGAATTTTGGGCCAAACAAATTTGTGAAACGTAATTTTATTTTCGTGCTATTTTCGCCATTGACACACTAGGAAGAAGAAGGTCACTTCTGTGGTCTTCTAGTCTTCACATGTAAGGACAAAATAATGGTAGGTAAACTCCAAATAGTAAGGCGGATCACACACTACAAAGGGGCTCAAATAACATGTCCCCGTGCGTGATTTTTTAAATACACATTCAGTAAAAACGCGTGTCCCCGAAGGGAATTTGGCTCGTTGTAGTGTGAATAGCTAATTGCCTACCAATCAATCTGCGTAGTAGTGTAGCAGTATCTACAACGCCACATGCGAACAACGCGTCATACTGACGTCACGCAAAATCCTGCATCTCGCAAGCAGAGTTTACCGCGCAACTAGCATAGATACAATTGTGGATTACCTTGTGGCTCATCGAGGTGGTGTCTGGAGGGGTCAGGTGAGCTCAGCAGACGTGTCGCCGACAGCTGGTGCGCCGGCACCCCGCTATAACAGAGGAATGACAATGTTTTACAGTCCTGCACAGCTATGCTTACATTTCTTACTAGCTATTACAGGCTCAGCGGCGAGGGCTGGACCGAGCAAGGGTCGGGACATGGACTGGGGCGTCGCGGCGAGCCTCTGCAGCAAGGACGGAAAGACTTGATGATGATAAATGAAATCCTTCGACAATAAGCCGACGTTCGCACGGAATAAAAATATCGCGATATTATCGCGTCCTACTGGATTTTCAACTTTCGGTGTTGAGCCAAGCGTTGTGAATCCACTAAAGCGCATCCCAGCGTGTCAAAAAACCACGCTGTTGGATTTTCAACTCTTGGCGTTAAGCAGTGCGATGAAAATCCAATGCACGATAGCTATGGTTAGTTTGCCCTTACCCTAGGAAGTCGCGCGACTCGATTGAGTCCCATGACATGTTCCGCGGGTGTAGACGACAGCGTCACCTACTGGTTGGATGCATCGCGCTGTCTCGCTCGCTCAGCGCGCTGGCTCGCTGTGGAAGAGGGAGAGAAAAGTATGATAGTTGATGAGGCTTAGAATAGAGCTGTGACGTTGAAAATCTTGAGCTTTTACTCTATTAATATTATTGTAAACATTTCAAAATAATGTAAGATCTGGGTAAATGATTAGTAAACCAACTGACCACCAACTTAAATTGTCCGTATTAAATTGATGTATTCTGTCAGCATCTGCTAAACAATTAATATCTCTGACTGTACTTGGGTCTGGATTTAGTTAATTATTGCAATGAGCTTATTATACTTCTCATGTGAATACCTACTTTTGACGAGGGGATGGTATCATATATCCTTCAAAGTAAGAAATTAATTACCTGATTAAGAGGAATTGTGACTGATGTTACAATATGAATCCATTGCTAAAACACTGCTGCCGTCCATCTTTTACGGAGTTAAGATCTGCAAAGAAAAAAAATGTTTTTGAGAAATGATATTATAAAGGAAAGGTACGGTTCATACTGAGAGACGTTCTGTATTGTTGCGCATAGTAGTTTTCAACTACGACTGCGATAGATAATACGGAACGTATAACACAGAAAGAGATAGCTATGGCGAGTAACACACGGCACCGCGCACCGCCGCGGTAGGCGGTGAAGCGGATCTCATGTTGCATTGGTCTCTAATAAATCCGTAGATGCCTAACACACGTAGATATAAACTACGATAACATGGCGCGCCCCTCCATTACTAATAATAATGAGCGATTAATGACGTGACTAGTCGAGCTACAAATCCGTGGATTTCTGTTTGACGGCCGTCTCTTTACGCACACATGCGTTGTGAATCTTGGTGGTGCATTGTAAATATTTTCACAAATGCTTTCAAACGTTTTGAATTTTGAAGGGGCGCGCCATGTTATCGTAGTTTATCTCTACACCGCCTGGCCGCGCAGTCGAGCGGTGCTTTCTCCGCCACCGCCCCTCCGCGCTGCCGTCCGCGCGGTGAGGCGGCGCCTCACACACGGCACATGAGTCCGTTTGTCTACTCATGTGCACACGGAGCGCCGCCCGCGCCCCATAACCGCGCGGATCATCGTGGATTCGTGGGTGCAGGACGTGTTGCAATTTAAATAGTGTTGCAATTTAATAAAAATGGATGAACCCATATCTTCTTATTTTTTTCTTTCTACGCCATAAAAGCCAGATTGCTGCCACCACTTCAGCGTCCATTCTTCCCAGTGTCTGTGATCAAACTGGTCAAAACCGTGTTAAATCCATCCGCGCGGACAGGCGCGTAACACGGGGCACCGCTACGAAATCCGCTTTACCGCCGCCACCAGATGATGATGACTCACCGCCACAACTTGAAAAGTGCTGCCCCATGAGCTACCTCTAAAAACAAGGGCCGTGTCGTCTGCAAAGGCAACAATTTTCTTACGTTGGAGTTCACAGTCACAAAGGTCATTGATGTAAATGAGAAATAGGGTAGGTCCAAGGACGCTACCTTGAGGAACTCCATAAGTAATGGGGAGGTCGTCCCTTGTCCAATCACAAACTCTGGCACATTGAAATCTGTTACTAATGTAGTTTGTGAAGCTAATGCCCATACGCTCAAGTTTGACCAGCAACCTATGCAAACTATCTAAGTCACAGAGAGGAGTGGAGGAGGAGGAGAGTTGCCGCGGTATCCCACAGAGAGGAGGCCTTTGTCCCAGCAGTAGGAACATTATAGGCTGATTTGTGAACTGTCTTTTTAGGGTTCCGTAGCCAAATGGCAAAAACGGAACCCCTATGGATTCGTCATGTCTGTCTGTCTGTCTGTCCGTCCGTATGTCACAGCCACTTTTTTCCGAAACTATAAGAACTACACTGTTGAAACTTGGTAAGTAGATGTATTCTATGAGCAGTGGTGGCCAAGTGGTAACGGCCGCGACTTACGAGTTGTAGGTCGTAGGTTCGAACCAAGACAGGCGCTTTACTTTGTGTAAATTATTTCATCACCACTGCTCTCAAAACGGTGAAAGAAAACATCGTGAGGAAACCGGCATGTTCTAGAACCAAAAATTCGAAGACATGTGACATCTGCCAATCCGCACTGGGCCCGCGTGGTGGATTACGGCCCACTCCCTCTCACCGAGAGGAGGCCTGTGTCCCAGCAGTGGGAACATTATAGGCTGATTATGGTTATGGTAGATGTATTCTGTGAATCGCATTAATATTTTCACAAAAAATAGAAAAAAAAACAATAAATAAATTATGGACTTCCAACTGAAACTCAATTTTTTTTTTTCATCAAACCCATACGTGTGGGGTATCTATATGAATAGGTCTTCAAAAATGATATTGAGGTTTCTAATATCATTTTTTTCTAAACTGAATAGTTTGCGCGAGAGACACTTCCAAAGTGGTAAATAGTCCCCCCCCCCCGTTACTTCTTAATTATGAGAATGATAAAACTAAAAAAAAAATATGATGTACATTATCATGTAAACCTTCACCGAAAATTGGTTTGAACGAGATCTAGTAAGTCGCCGGTGAAAATTTAAAAACATATGATGCTACGGAACCCTCGGTGCGCTAGTCCGACTCGCTCTTGCCCGGTTTTTTTTGTTGTAAGTGTTTATCTCGATCGAATCAAAGGCTTCGATCGACTATCGGTACATCGAGGTGCTGAAGTGTTTGTACGAAAACGCCGCTATGTCAGTCCGACTCCAGGATCAGACCTCGAAACCTATCCTTCTGCAGCGAGGTGTAAGACAGGGAGACGTTATCTCTCCGAAACTGTTCACCGCTGCACTGGAGGATGTCTTCAAGGTTCTGGACTGGAAAGGGGCTGGCATCAACATCAACGGCGAGTACATAACTCACCTTCGGTTTGCCGACGATATCGTAGTCATGGCTGAGACTATGGAGGACCTCAGTACAATGCTCGATGACCTCAGTAGAGCCTCCGAAAGAGTGGGTCTTAAAATGAACATGGATAAAACGAAGGTCATGTCAAATGCCCATGTCATGTAACACCCACTCCCATAAAGATCGGAGACGCTACACTCGAAGTAGTGGACGAGTATGTTTACCTCGGACAAACTGTCCAGTTAGGTAGGTCTAACTTCGAGGTCAATCGTCGAATCCGACTCGGCTGGGCAGCGTTCGGGAAGCTACGCAATATCTTCTCGTCCCACATACCGCAGTGTCTCAAGACGAAAGTCTTTGACCAGTGCGTGTTGCCAGTGATGACTTATGGCACTGAAACGTGGTCGCTCACAATGGGCCTTATAAGAAGGCTAAAAGTCACCCAAAGGGCAATGGAGAGGGCTATGCTTGGAGTTTCCCTGCGTGATCGAATCAGGAATGAGGAGATCCGCAGGAGAACCAAGGTAACCGACATAGCCCGCAGAATTGCCAAACTTAAGTGGCAGTGGGCAGGGCACATTGCTCGCAGAACAGATGGCCGATGGGGCCGAAAGGTTCTGGAGTGGCGACCACGTACCGGAAGACGTAGCGTTGGAAGGCCTCCCACAAGGTGGACCGACAACCTTGTGAAGGCCACAGGAACCCGTTGGATGCGAGAAGCACAGAACCGGTCGAAGTGGAAGTGCTTGGGGGAGGCCTATGTCCAGCAGTGGACGTCTTTTGGCTGAAATGATGAAGTGTTTATCAGTGGAAACTTGTAAATGGCCTTCATATGCATATTGTATATGACACTGTGCACCGTTTAAATTAGCTGCAAGTTTCTCGAATATAGAATAAAATAAAATAAGTATCCAAGTATGTCTATGTGCACTATTATTCAGTCGACCTACTAAAAGTTGCTTTACAATAAATAAATTTGCTAACTCTAAACTTTTTACTCCGAATGAATCAGACTGAATTCTCCTGAGAACGATTCAGCTTTTCGCCGTTAAAGTTGGCCTTAATTGTAAGGTTGCTCTACTATTTTGCGTCCTGCTGAAACACAAAACGTTGCTATGAAAATAATTTTCAGGAGACAGTATGCATTTTTATCCCGCCGTGAAAACTGCATACACATTAGGTGGTATATTTATTTGACAAAGTTTATAGTCAGCAAGAAACTTTCCGTAACTACACATGTATTATTTTTCCGACACATCATCTCGAGAAGTTCCTCAAGGAAGAGTTCTGGCCGAAGGGTGTCGTGTACCGCCGGTTTCGTGGCCGGCTACATGACACCAGTCAGCGAAACACGACGCCGACACTTCGTGTACGTTAGTTTTTAGTGTTAATATAATGTTGTATGTATTTATAGTATTTTTAAGTTATATTAATATTGTATTGTATGTGTTTATATGGGCCTTGATGCCTGAAATAAATGGATAAATAAAATAAATAAATAATAATAAATTGGACATCTGCCAGAACTTTAGGCTGTGTCCAAAATATGAATTCAGCCTATTTCTAACTGAGTAACGATAACTTACAGCCTAACATCAGCTAGCTGAGGCCCTAGCGCGAACGCGCGACGTAGGTAAAGGAACCTACCGTAAAATCGAACGATTTTTGATCATCATCATTTGCCTAGCCTTTTCCCAACTATGTTGGGGTCGGCTTCCAGTCTAACCGGATGCAGCTGAATACCGGTATTTTACATGGAGTGGCTGCCTATCTGACCTCCACAACCTATACCCTTGGTAAAACTGGTTGTCAGATTTTCGGGCTTCTGACGACCCGTAACGACTGTCAAAGATCCACGAATGACAGCCGGGACCAACGGCTTAACGTGCTTTCCGAGGCACGGAGGGGTCTTGGTAAGATGGTCACTTATCCACGGACCAACCGCGGCAAGCATAGCTTAAGCTGATCGATTGAACCGTGCGGCGGTTTTTAAACTGAAAAAATACAAGTACTAGCAGCACCCCGCGGTTTCACCCGCATAATTGTCGATCCCGTAGGAATATCGGGATAAAAAGTATTCTATGTCCTTTCCCGGGACTCAAACTATCTCTAGGTATACCAAATTTCATCTTAATTGGTGAAGAGGTAACAGACAGACAGACACACTTTCGCACACAATATTATTATGGATTTAATATTTACAGGGTGGCACAGAACTCATGGTAAAGTGCGCGTCGAGGTCCTTGCCAAAAATGTACGCTATGACCAAAATTATTATGAATTCGAGATAACTATAACAGAGTAACGAAAACTAACAGCCCGTTATACATCAGCCGAGAATCAAACTTACGACCATCACAAATAGCCCTTATTTCCCTGATAAATAGCGTACATTAGAATGGAGCAAGCTATGAATGCTGATCCTGAAACTTCATGCATAATATTTCCATAAATTCGTTACTAGTAAAACTGCTGGTAGCTGTGGGATTCTTCATTATAGGTCATAGCACACGTCGTGTAGCAAACTGGAAAGGGATCGGCACCGTATGAACTCGAACCGTTCAGTATTCTTTGTATGAAACTCCCTACTGCAACGCACACTAATCGGAATCGTAACGTAATCGCCTCGCCTCGGGACAAGCTCACGAACAGGCAGCGTGCAGCGGTACGGTGCGTTACGGTTCGTCGTCCCCGCGCTTACGGTTCGCCGTCCCCGCGCTTAAATCTCTCCGTACCCGAGCTTACGTCTCTTCGTCCACCCTTGCCCCTCCGGCCAGCCTGCTGCACCATCAACCAGCGGTCGGCGAGCCGTAAGCGCGGCGTCGCCTAGCCGTAGCCGAGTCGACGTATCGGAGCTTCTGATCCGCTTTGGTTACGTGCTTACGTTAGGTTGACGCCTGTTTGACGGCGAGGCGAAAGGCGATGCGGTGCCGATCCCTTTCCGATTTGAGACTGTGCTATGACCTTTAAAGTGCCAATATTTTGCTAAGGAATCGATAACACGTTTTCCAACATTGAACGACTGGTTATGTTTACTTTACGTTTCTAAAAAATTACTCGCAAGTTATTTTAACCTGTGGATTTTAGTGGCAGTATATCTAAGTATATCCCCGGACGAACTCCTCCACAAGAAGCTCACGAAATCTAGTATGTTCTTTCTGTATTCTGAGTTTAGTATGTATCTCGTAAGGTCTGCGGAACGTCAGACACTTTGGGTCTAAACCGACGGACTGCATTTGAACTGCATGCCAACTGCAACATCGCAGTTTGGGTGCAGTTGACATAACTACTGCATCCAAAGTGCGATGTTGCAGTCCGTCTGTAGGAAGCCTTATATTGCGCCGTACTTGCATGCAATCTATAAACAGCCTCAGGTGAATCGATCAGCCTCATTCTAAGTCATGTAGGTACGTACAGTCACGAGCACCAATATGTCAACACTAGGCAACTTTAAATTGTGATTTTTTCACGAAATAACGAACGCAGCGTTGAAATACGACACTTAACATATACCTATGGGTTCGAAAATACTATGTTCCTACTAATATAAAATTTCATTCAAAAATAAAGGAGAAAATCGACTTTGAATAAAGCCAAGTGTATACATACTTTTGCTCGTGACTGTACACTGTGATATTATTCAGTTAGGCGTGAAATGCACTATGCAAATTAGCACATTCACTTACTTATTTAGAAAACAGCATTTAATCATTTTGACGGATATTGCTAATCCTTTGCTTCGTATGTTCGAGAAATTTGTCTGCTCAACAACGCAAATAACGCAATGAATGTTGTTGAACTGTCAAAAAGAAAGCCATTCCTATTGTTAGTGTGTTTCGCAATTACCCCTGCCGGTCGATTCTGTAAAAACAATTGAATCGGCTCAGTTTTCGAAGAGAAAAAAGAGGAATACGAAACATCGATCTCGTCAAATTTACTGTGATAATTTCGGTCTGAGCTGCAGCTGTCCCTATCACGCACAGCGGGGGCAGACTGGAGGTAACGCGACGGCAATAGTTTTTTCAAATACCTAGTTTTCAAATTCATCGCAGGCGCCGTCCGTCCCCACTTACATAATGTGCATTTCAGGCTTCACTGTAGCATAGTGCATTTACGAGCATGAATACCTTACATTTATGCAAAATTCAAAAGCGATTTTCTCGTAAAATAACAATTTCGACTTTGAGGAAAGCTATTTCATAAACAGTCTTCATGTTCTGCCTTCAAAGCCAAAGCCTTTATTTGAAATAGGCACTTTTGAACGTCAAAAACAATGAAACACTTACCACAATAAAAACATAAACACTTGTTCAAAGTGTGTCTAATGTCAGTGTTACGTCATATGGACTTTGACGTAACACTGACATTAGACACACTTTTAAATATGTCGTGTTTAAAAGGTGTTTAGCCACAACTGATAAACACTGTTTTGTGGTAGTAAGGATAATATTTAAGTCTGTGATTGACAGAATTGATTTTAGTCGCCCCTTTCTAAAAGGTAGTTTTGATATGGAAAAGAACGAGCATAGGTACTATTTCCGAACTATGTTGGGGTCCACCAGTATTTTACATGGAGCGATTGCCTATCTACCGATCTAGCGATTGCCTTCCACAACCCAGGGGGTCTACTCCGAAGCGGTTAACCACTGTATCGGCCAAATGTTCGGTCATTTTCTGATTCGAATATTGTTGTCCTACTACGAATGTAAAAAAAAAGGGTAAGTTTTCTAAAAAGGTTCGGATTGGCACAGTTTGGTCGGGACCAATAGTCAATATAGGAAATTATTGGTAGTAGAAAATGACCGAACATTCGGCCGATACAGTGGCTAACCGCTTCGGAGTAGACCCCCAGTTATTGAGTAATACGATACCCTTTGGTAAGACTGGATGTCAGACTTTCGGGCTTCTAACGACCTGTAACGACTGTCAAAGATCCACGAATGACAGCCGGGACCAACGGCTTAACGTGCTTTCCGGGGCATGGAGGGGTCTTGGTAGGTATGTAAAGATGGTCACCCATCCACGGACCAACCGCGGCAAGCGTAGCTTAACCTGATCGATCGACCCGACTAATCAAACCGTCTATTCGACTATTTATATTTATATTATCTATGCTTTCGAAAAGACAATGTTTTTTAAAGATTACACTCGGCGATCTAGAGCATTATGTTTAAGAAACAGGAATTAAAACTATAGTCG
The DNA here is from genome assembly GCA_963082905.1 of Oligia fasciuncula. NCBI lineage: Eukaryota > Metazoa > Arthropoda > Insecta > Lepidoptera > Noctuidae > Oligia > Oligia fasciuncula. The sequence goes on along the minus strand of OY720414.1, from coordinate 4,100,654 downwards.
GACTTTTAATTAGTTTGGTTACAGAATCGCATTGCTGGATCGAGTTTCATTTAAGTAAACAGCGGTGCTATTCTGTAAAAATGTCACCGTGAAAACTTAGGTGAAGTGAGTGTGGAGTGAGCTGTCAATAGTGTCAATTCCTAGCAAAAACAAACTCACTTCACCTAAAGTTTTCACGGTGACATATTTAGCTGAATAGCTTTACAGGAAGGCATTCTTTCAAATGCCGTGAATTTTAATTTGGTATACAGTCCGGCTGTATACCAAATTTTTAACATTCACGGCATTTATCCACTTAACGAAAAACGTGCCCGAATAAGACTGAAAACGTTAAATAAAAATCTCTTTTCGCCTTCTCAACGCCAAAGTTAAAAGCCAAAAGTTACACTGCGAAAAAAAAAGTGGCCAAGTGCGGACAGTCGGACTCGTATACGAAGGGTTCCGGATGACCGTACAATATTTAACTCTAAGTATACATATTTTTTTAAATACTTTAAGTAAAAACACGTTTTTTGTATGGATCCCCTTTAATAATTAACTTTTTTTTTTTGTTATAACGGTCCTGGTAGTACACGTTCTGAGATTTTAAGTGTCTACTTACTGATTCAAAAGATAGAGCCCTGTGACAGACGGACAGACAGCGGAGGCTTACTAATACGGGCACCAGTTGGTACCCTTAGGAACCCTAAAAACTACATAATTATTATTTGCGATAATAATAACAAAAAATATATATAATTTTTGTTTTGCTTTAAAATAAGCATATTATTATGAATATAAACATTAATGTCGAAGTTAGTTTGTAGTTAATATTAGTAAAATAATTAACTTTCTTGCGTGACATTTTTAAGACAACATTTTGCAGTCCTGTGATAGCCGGACGGATAGAAGAGCTTTCTAAAGTAATAGGGTCCCGTTGGCCCTTTGGGTACGGAACCCCAAAAAAGAACGAACAATAAGACATTCCGAGCGAAATACTGGAAAAAGTTCAAGTTATTTACAAAGCAAGATGCCTCTGATTTTGTGCCCTGAATATTATCAGCACAATCTAATAATTGCTCTCATTCTTTGCTTTTGCTTTTAAGAAAAGATTTTGTTGGTAAGGCCTGCTACTGACGAGCGCTTTTCCATTTCCAACGTGTATTAAAAAAGCGTTTAGATTTTTTTAGTCTGTTTTTTTTTTACTGATCGAGTCTGAGATCAGAGGGGCAAAAATCTCATAACTTTAAGAACGTAGACAGAGTAAACTATAGACTCATGGTATCCGTGTCACCGAAAGGGACAAAAAATTCCGGCAATCTTCATCTTATTATCATTTTTACAGTTTATTACACTGCACCTTACCATTTTCACAGTTGCGCAAATGTACTATATTGAATTATGCACGAAAAAGATCTTATTTTCCGTTTAATCGCAGAGTAGTTTTTATTATTTCATTCATAATTTTTATTATTTCATTCATAAACGTAAAGTAGCTGCTGGACTAAAGTGGAACTGGGCTGGCCATATCTGTCGCATGTCGGAGCAGCAATATGCAAAAGCCACCACTCAGTGGATCCCCAATGGCAGGAAACGACTGCGCGGCAGGCCCAGAAAGAGATGGCGGGATGAGCTGGACTCCTTCTTAAAGGATTGGCCGACAATCGCAGTAGACCGAGAAAAGTGGAAAGAGGGAAGGGAGGCCTTTGCCCTGCAGTGGGACAACACAGGCTCATAATAATAATAATAATAACGCGATAGGATGCTGTCTCTGTTCCAGGAACTGGAACCAACCGTCAACGTTTCGGCCCAACGACTGTCGGATCAGGTGCGGGTCATCCAACGCAATCACAGGTTGGACGATATCGCACTTGATAGGCTGCGCTCAGAGGTACTGAGCAACCATATCGTCTCGACTTCGACACAAACTGCGGCACAGGCGTCAACTGTTGATGCCATCCCGCCGCGGTCCAATCATGTTGAAGAAGAGCATGATAGGGTTGACACAGTAAGTAGCCAGTGCAACGACCGACTGAGGAGCGCACTGGAGGATGCATTACGCGAGTATAGGTCCACTCCAGCCGAACTTAGACCCCGATTACCACGGTTACCCATGCACAAAAAAAATAGGGCGCTGGTGTGTGCCTTGGACTCGCAGCTCAAGAGTTTCTTCGAGAGCAGCGAGGATCTCGTTGATACACATTCGATCCTGTACTGTGCGGCTGTGGCGGCATGTCGTTTAGCTAACGTCAAATTCCCAAATTGTGACGGAGCTATTCGACCAAAACCAGCCGTACCAACCTGGCAGCGCAGGATCGAACGTCGTATTGATGGGGCCAGGGTACTCATCGGCAAACTATACTGCTTCAGGGAGGGCAATACACGACCACGTGTGATGCGCTTTGTAAGGCGGGCATTCTCGGGGACTGGAATCAGCCCTCGAGAATACATGTCCCGTGTCACAGAGCGCATCGACTTTCTGAAGCAGAAAGTTTGTGCATGGGCGAGCCGAATTCGGCGGTATAAGCGGCGGGTTGATCGATACACGCAGAATCGCATGTTCCAGAGCGATGAAAGGTGGGTGTATAGAACTTGGGAGCGACCTGAACAAAATGTGACAGATGTATGCCGCCCGGATGATGCCGCCACAAGTGCATTCTGGTGCAGCATCTGGTCGGTGCCCGTCTGTCACACTGAGGCTGATTGGATGCAGGATGTCGAGCGAGTGTGTGAGTCTGTACCAGAAATGGAAACAGTCCTAATTACGCCATCAGACGTTGCCAGAGCGGTCCGTCCGTTACCGAATTGGAAATCACCGGGACCGGACGGACTGCACAATTTTTGGCTGAAATGGCTAATTAGTTCACACACTTGCCTGGCATCTCAGTTCCAGTCATCCTTAGAGTCTGGGTCGCTGCCGCAGTTTCTAACAACAGGCGTTACCCACCTGCTCCATAAATCAGGTAGTCCCGCGGAACCCAAGAATTATAGACCGATCACGTGTTTGTCGACGGTTTATAAACTTCTTACATCTATTTTGAGAGCGAAAATTAATACACACATTGAGAGTAACTCGGTTATGTCTGCCTCTCAAAATGGATGTAGGAATGGGTCCCGCGGCACTAAGGAGCTACTCCTCATAGACATGGCCATTAGCCAACAGGTTCGTCGATCCCGCAAGGATCTGTCGACATGTTGGATAGATTACAAGAAGGCATACGACTCGGTGCCACATACGTGGCTCATGAGGGTGCTGGAGTTGTGCAAGATAGATGCAACTCTACGCACCTTCCTTGAGTCGTGTATGAGGCAATGGAAGACGGTCCTTCGTTATCCAGGATGTCGACAGATCCAGGGGAATGATGAGCCTGTATGGATTAAACGGGGAATATTTCAGGGCGACAGTTTGAGTCCACTTTGGTTTTGCTTAGCCCTGAATCCTCTAAGTACACTACTGGAGGATTCAGGTCTAGGCTATCGGTTGAAAAGAGGTGGTCAGGTCATATCTCACCTCCTTTACATGGATGATTTAAAACTCTTTGCCCCCAACAAATTGCGTCTGATGGAGCTACTGAAGGTAACTAAAACTTTCAGTAGCGCCATCAGGATGGAATTTGGTGTGGACAAATGTGCAGTCATGCATGTAAAGCAAGGGGAGATTATGGAATCCGAGGGAATTCAACTCTTGAACTCTCCGATTCCATAAGCCTCAGATCCCTCTCCTCATCCGAAAGCTATAAGTATTTGGGTATGTCGGAAGCGTTAGGCATCAACGATGCTGACATGAAGCAATCGTTGAAGGAGCGCTTCTTTTGTCGCCTGAAGAAGGTATTAAATAGTCTTCTTTCGGGCGGAAATAAGGTGCGCGCCTTCAATGGTTGGGTCATGCCGGTTTTGATGTACTCTTTCGGCATACTCAAATGGACTCAGACCGAACTCGACGCCCTGGATAGAAGAGTCCGTACACTACTGACTGCAAACCGGATGCATCACCCACGATCATCGGTAATGAGACTGTATATCCCGCGGAAGTGCGGGGGTCGAGGCTTTTTAAATGCGAAAACCCTCCACAACCGCGAGGTGTGCAGTCTCAGGGAATATTTTTTAAAAACCGAAGTGGGTATGCACCGTGATGTGGTCGCAGTGGACAAGGGGCTCACCCCGCTATCCATGGCTAAAGAGAACTGGCGCAAACCTGTAGTACTTTCTACTGATGACCGCAAGAAGGTATGGCAAAGCAAGGAGCTTCACGGGCGCTTCTATCGGGCTCTTCATGAGCCCGGTGTAGACTTCTTAGCGTCCGTATCCTGGCTACGTTTTGGTGACCTTTTCGGGGAAACTGAAGGTTTTGTCTGTGCAATTATGGACGAAGTTATCTTAACGAATAACTACCGGAGACATATTATGAAGGACGGGACGGTTGACATGTGTCGGGCATGCCACCGTCCGGGTGAGTCTATCAGACATATTATCTCTGGTTGTTCTCGTCTGGCTAACGGCGAGTACTTGCACAGGCATAACCAAGTAGCTAGGATTATTCACCAGCAACTTGCTTTGAAATATAAACTTGTGGATTCTGAGGTACCGTACTACAAGTATGTGCCCGACCCAGTTCTTGAAAATGACCATGTCACATTGTACTGGGATCGGTCTATCATTACTGACAGGACTATTGTTGCCAATAAGCCTGATATAGTGGTGATAGACCGATTAGCGCGCCGCACAATGATTGTCGATGTTACCATTCCACATGACGGGAACCTCGTGAAAGCTGAGAAAGAGAAACAAATTAAATATCTCGACTTAGCTCACGAGGTTGTTGACATGTGGAATGTGAGCTCGGCTATCATTGTGCCGATTGTCGTATCGGCCAATGGACTGATAGCCGAAAGCCTCGATCAACATCTATCGAGGCTCTCGTTAGGCGGTTGGATCAAGGGCCTGATTCAGAAGGCAGTACTCCTTGATACGGCTCGCATTGTGAGGAGGTTCCTGTCTCTGGAGCCCTAACCACCGGTAGCTTGGACCCTGCTCCCGACACCGGCGGACAACTATTTTTTTATATTTTTAAATGTTTTTTATACTTACTTTTATTTATTAAGAAATATTTAAAAATACAATAAAATAAGATTTATGTAAATGAATAAAGGAGATAATAATAATTCATAAACGTCAAACTTGTTGTGCACATTGATGTGCTTAGCCGACACGCGGTAAGGGACAGAAATACTCTTACTCTGTCTCTTTTCTTTGCTAGTGACGTTAATATATTTCTCTTTTTCTTGTGCGAATGAAAAAGAAGATAAGCAGCAGTCTATAGTTTACTCTGTCTACGTTTAAGAACGTTCACAGGGTGAACTATGTCTCAATCTGTCAAAACTACCTCTAATTTCCCTACATTTTTGACAAGTTTTTGACATTGATGGCCGCTACGATGAGATTGCGACTAGATTTTGAGCGTTCTTAAAATTACGAGAATTGCCGCTCACTCAGCATAGCTATTCACAACCTTGCGACAGGCTATCGTATCGAGAATGACACATTTCTATAACCTGATCTGCCTTGCCCCCGTCAGCAAACATCATCATCATCTGCCTAGCCTTTTCCCAACTATCTTGGGGTCGGCTTCCAGTCTAACCGGATGCAGCTGAATACCAGTATTTTACATGGAGCGACTGCCTATCTGACCTCCACAACCCAGTTACTGGGTAATACGATACGCCTTGGTAAGACTGGATGGCTGTCAGACTTTCGGGCTTCTGACTACCCGTAACGACTGTCAATGATCCAGGAATGACAGCCGGGACCAACGGCTTTACGTGCTTTCCGAGGCACGAAGGGGTCTTGGTATGTGAAGATGGTCACCCATCCACGGACTAACCGCAGCAAGCGTAGCTTAACCTGATCGATAGACTCGTGCGGCTGTTATTACTTAGCCACGAGCCCCTTATCGTCTTGCCCTTATCCCAATTTATTTTCGCGTCCTTCGTATATCTTCGCCTTCTTCACCCTTCATATATTATTATCTCTATTAAGGTCATAACCCACGTATCAAATCGGAAAGGGATCGGCACCGTATCGCCTTTTCCGTCGCCGTCAAACAGGCGTCAACCTAACGTAAGCACGTAACCAAAGCGGATCAGAAGCTCCGATACGTCGACTCGGCTACGGCTAGGCGACGTCGCGCTTACGGCTCGCCGACCGCTGGTTGATGCTGCAGCAGGCAGGCCGTAGGGGTGAGAGGGGCAAGGGTGGACGACGAGCCGTAAAGCACTGCACCGCGGTTCGTCAAATTGGCCCGAGGCGAGGCGATTACGTTACGATTCCGATTAGTGTGCGTTGCAGTATGGAGTTTCATACAAAGAATACTGAACGGCTCGAGTTGATACGGTACCTTTAGTCGTCATCTTGACAGTCACTCCCTTTCAACCATAACATCCTTCACTCAGTCCATTCATCGTTTCTATGGTCTTCCCTTACTCAAAAGTGTCCTCATTATGCTCCGCGTGCGAGGAGTATGGATTTTTTGATGCCCAATGAGCTCCTGTCTTTTTCTTTTCCTTTTTTTTTTATATACTATACCGTGAAATTTTAATGGTTGTTTTCCCGAAGCGAAATGATTTTGTCTTGATAGTACAATCGATTTATAAAAAAATAAAATATTAAAAAATGGCAACGCGATCTCGAACCAATACTATAGCTACAGCGCAAACGGACGACTGCGCATGGTCGTCCTGCTACCTGCAAAGATGGTAGGTAGCGGGCGGGCGCACGTGAATTACTGTTGATTCTCACGCTTTCGAATTGAGATCATATTTTTATAATTATTTGAAAAAAAAGACTCCATGAATCGGTAGCACTACTGAGTACAAATCGTTCTGCCACGGGAAAACAACCATTAAAATTTCACGCTGTATAAAGAGGTTCTTAAAACCACTCCTAACAAAAAACCCTACAATTTTCATCTCTTTTTACGAATTTAGACCAAACTTAGTGCTTCGCTCTTAAACTTAATGAAGATGACCTATGACCTAAAAGTCTCATAAAGGTCAACGTAGTCAAAAGGTGACTTTAGACAAAGTGACACAGCCAGTCGATTCTGTAAAAATCTCACCGTGAAAACTTAGGTGAAGTGAGTTTGTTTTTGCTAGGAATTGACACTATTGACAGCTCACTCCACGCTCACTTCACCTAAGTTTTCACGGTGAGATTTTTACAGAATAGCACCGCAGAGATCATTCCCATAGACTCGCCATTTTTAAGTAAATTCACTTGCCGTCAAATGTCATGATTGAGTACATGATTCAGAACAAAAGTTTCAATGCACTGGGCGTTGAAATTTTTCAACGCCTACAAAAAAAACCAAAATCATTGAATCAGGAACGAGGAGATCCGCAGGAGAACCAAGGTAACCGACATAGCCCGAAGAATTGGTGGCAGTGGGCAGGGCACATTGCTCGCAGAACAGATGGCCGATGGGGCCGAAAGGTTCTGGAGTGGCGACCGCGTACCGGAAGACGTAGCGTTGGAAGGCCTCCCACAAGGTGGTCCGACGACCTTGTGAAGGCCGCAGGAACCCGTTGGATGCGAGAAGCGCAGAACCGGTCGAAGTGGAGGTGCTTGGGGGAGGCCTATGTCCAGCAGTGGACGTCTTTCGGCTGAAATGATGATGATGACAAAAAAAACAATGGCACTCCAGGAGTGCCGACAGAAGTGAACACTTGAAAAAGCATAGTAATTTTATAAATAAATATGTTTGAAGATCATTCTACCCAAAGAAAATGTACCGCGCGTTGATGTCTTTATAATAGCTAAAACTTAAAACAGAGGTGTCGGTTACGGTAACAGTGTCGCGAGTTACCCAAAAATACCCAACGCGCCTAAAGAAGTTTTCACTTAAAAACAACTGGCCAAGTGCGAATCGGACTCGCACACGAAGGGTTCCTTTCCACAAGGCAAAATAGCCGAAAAAAACACGTTTGTTGTATGGGAGACCCCCTTAAATATTTATATTATTCTGTTTTTAGTATTTGTTGTTATAGCGGCAACAGAAATACATCATCTGTGAAAATGGGTAGGAATTTGAACAAAGTGTGTAAGATAAAAGTTGTAGGAAATTGTATTAGCTTTCATTACGTAGAAGATATTTTTTCTCTACGACGCACCGTTTTAAAGATATTAGCGTTAAACTCAAAAGTGGGAACTTTTATCCCCCCCTCCCACTCCGACTCACCTCCTAGACGCGAGGACTTTTAGTATTGTTTAGTATGTTTACACCCTAAGCACCCTGAACAACTTTCTGAAGAAATCGCTTAGGGCCCAGCTCACGCACTCTACAACTCCTTTTGGGTCATTCGTTGAGTGGACATAAGGACTATTGAAAAAGTTATAAAAATGTTTGAAGTTGTAGTGTAAACTGAACTTTATTGTGTAGCATTTAAAGTTACCTATTTTCCCATTTAAACTCATATTTTTTTACATTTTTGGCAAAGAAATCGCGAATGCAAATTAGATAAGTACCTATTATTTGACGGCAGAATTCACTAATAATTTTGATGTTACGTATCCATACTAATATTACAAATTCGGAATTAACTCTGTCTGTCCGTCTGTATGTTACGGATTTCGATAAAACTTGGCAGAGAGATAGATTGCATCCCGGGGAAGGACATAGGATAGTTTTTATCCCGATATACCCACGGGATCGATATTTATGCAGGCGAAACCGCGGGGCGCTGCAGTCGTTAATAATTGAAAATATTTCAATGATCATTATATCATTCTCCAGCCCTTATCCCAATATATTTGGGGTCGGCGCAACATGTCTTTTTCTTCCATACTTCTCTATAGTTAGTCGTCATCTCGGTAGTCACCACCTTTCTAACCATATCATCATTCACACATTCCATCCATCGTTTCTTTGGTCTTCCCCTAAATATTCGAATGATTTATATTTTACCTATCATTATTGAAATTGAAGACTTTAATCATTGTCTTCGTACCTACCTATATTCTTCATTAGGTAATTCTGAATCATATAATAAGACAAACCAAAATGCATCAGAAAATCATTTATAGAAAGTAGGTTAGACACACCTGCCCAACAATTTTTTTTTTGTATTAATAAACTGACGTAAAATCAATTTAAAAAAAAGAAACTTCAAACTTCATTGTTTCATAGACAAACATCTTTTTACGAATCCAACTTTTTAAAAAGCGAGGGAAATTAATCACTCAAATAAAAGTGTCACGCTGAACATCACATTTTAAAATTAGTTAGGTACCTACCTACATATTTTCATTGCAACATTACAGCATCCAGATAGGTCGCCTGACCTAGGTCATGTCTAAGTTGTCATCTTGCGAAATAGGTCACAGGCTCACAAGCGATTTCGATTTTAACGCTCAACGAGTTGTAAAATCGATATTTCATGAGAAGGTACCCTAAACGATTAATTAAAGATTATTCTATGATTTTTCTTCAACCCTTTAGCTTCTATTCGAATTTTGAAAAAAGATTTTCTTTTTTCACCGTAAAAGGGCTGTTACTTACACATTTTTTAAAATAATCATTCATTTTTCAAATATAATTTGACGCAATAAAATTACGATTATTAATTTATATAATTATTTTAAATGAACCCTTATTGTTTCTATTCGATATTTTTTGTCTGCTACACATAGATAAAAGTTTAATTTTTAATTTAATATTCATTTTAAATCAAATCGTGATTCAAAAATATATTTTTAAATTAAATCTACAAAAAATATCAAAAAGAAGTTTATTGTAAGCTATAAACATTTACAATACTTACGATATCATTTTGAATACTTGAAACGACGAGTACGTATTTCCTATCCTAGATTTCTGACCAATAAACCAAGTTCTATAGGAAGAACCTTGTCACGTCACTTGGAACCATATCACTAGCTAGAGTAACACTGGGATTTAAAGAAAACACAACACAATAAAAAAAAATAGCGTAGGTATAGAACAACCGAATTTAAAAATAGAACGTTTAAAAATAATGTTGGAATAGAAAATCTTTACTACTCACAGTCGACATTTTACAAACACGTTTAGTTGTCGTTTTCACACAAAATCCACAGTTTTTCCTTATTGCAATAAGAAAATATATTTGTTGAAACGTTTTTTATATGATTTTAAGTGTTATTTATTTACAAGGTTGTGTTATTTTGTTAATTTTAATGTTTTAAGTGTCCTAGCGAGCGGATCACACCCCAATCGTAAGGGATGTTGTTCTCACAGAATAAGAAATGCACGGAGTCGTTATTATGTTGTAATAATATTTTTATGACTATGTTCAGAGTTGGGGTGGATTTTTGTGGGTGAATAAATATTTGTGCTGAGGAATTTCTCAAGTTATTTTTGCAGATAAGCAGGAATCTTTAATTAACGTAGCAGTTTTATAAAAATAGTTGATATTATGTAGGTACCTTGTGATGTTTTGTCGTTTTAAGTTACTGATACATTACCCAGTTTTTTATTTTAGTAAAAAAAAATTCAACATTAATTCTGACTTTTTACCCGACTACGGCGAAGCAAAAAGGAGGGTTATGATTTTGACCAGTATGTATGTATGTTTATCTGTTCCCTCATAACTTCAAAAGTACTTATAATAATTTGACAAATGAGGTATCCTTAGAAGCGTCTTGACCGTCCGCTGGCTATAGACTATGTGACGTCACACTAAATTCAATATGGCGCCCTCTAGGGGACATAAAGTAATGAATTTAAAAATAATTATTTTGGGATGTTGCATTGCGGGGTATCAAATGAAACGGCTTAATTAGCATATTACTGTTATAAGCCCCAACATAATTAAATAAAAATAAGTTTAATAAAAACTAAAACCCGACTACTGAAAAGGATGAAACAAGAAAGTACCTTCTCGTGGTCGCACGCTACCATAGCTTATAATTATGTATGTTAGCACAGCGGCATGCGAGCACGGGAAGGTACTTTCTTGTTTCATCGTTTTCATTAGTCGGATTTTAGTTTTTATTAAACTTATTTTTATTAGCGATAATGTTATTACTCATTAATGTGTTAATGACTGCATTTTCTTTCACTTATCTTAACATAACTATCTCTTTAAATGCTTTTTGTACCCATCATTAAATTAATATCTCCGAACTCTTTCATAATAATTTACCGTGTTAAGCCTTCCTTCATCAAGCAATGTCCATAGCCAACATACTTTAACCACTTAACCATTCACGAAAACAAACATAAATAAATAACTAAAATATTTAATCACAACACATCTCCTTAGATTCCCTTGTGAAGCAGGCTCCCTTTAGCGACCGCCACGCATGCGCAACCGCGACTACTACAGTTTTTGGCGCCCCTAGTTATGACGTAGTTTCGGAAAATGCCGGTAGGGGCGCTGCTTTAACTGGAACATGTTTAATTTAATTTACACGAAATTGGTTAGACAGAGTACCTACTTGCAGGTACACCACATTTTGCCAGTTAAATATGTTTAAGTCCCATAATACAATGGGACTCGCCCATTGCCATCAGTTCCTGCCGGTTGGACAAGTCTAGACACCGGGCATCACTGTTAAAATCACAGTGATCTTTATTGTCGTGGCAATAAGGTTGCTATTGTGTTGCTGCCATTGCCAAGTCTGGCAAAATGACAATGATCTCTATTTTGTTTGCAATAAGGATGCTTTTCAGTTGCTGCTGTCAGAGGTAAAATGAGTGCCAGTTTCACCGAAGAAACTGAACGTGATCGGAAATTCGGAACATCTAAACTGCGTTCAAGAGCTGTCAGTGTCAATATTTGACAACAATAAGCACACTGACAGCATATTATAGTCATGATTTGTTTCCCCATATAATATTCTGTGTGGATAAGTATATTTAATGTTTTAACAATTATAAAAAATTTAACAGATACCTACACCTATAGGTCCTGTTAAGATTTTTACTTTAATTAAATACTTACTTAATTTCAGATTTCCCACCAACTCAATTAAGAAGATATGGCTGAAAAACATGAAAATGGAAAAGACGTTCAAAAGTGCCTTTAATGTGCCTATTTGAAATAAATTATTTGACTTTGACTTTGTTATTTTTTGTCCATCCATTAACCGGTTGAATGCCGGAATTACAGAAACAATTAAAAACCCATTGTGTCTCGCGTGTATATACGTTCCGGCATACTAAGGGTTAAGCTAGATTCTACGTAGTATTTACTGTCATTGAAGCTGAGTAAAGGTTTATATACATATATATATATATATGTTTATATCTCAAGCAACTTTACCTAACCTACCCTACCCTACCCCTACCCTATTCCTACCCTACCCTACTCCTATCCCTATTCCTACCCTACCCCTACGCTACACGAAAAGAAAAAATTAAAAGAAATATCAATAAAAGATGTAACAAGCTAGCAAGCTCCGTAAAAGAACCTCGTTCCAAAAAAATAAGCTAAAGGAAGATTATATTATGACACTGTCTGTAGCCAACAAAATGTCAGAAATAGGATGATTTGGGTAATTACCCACATAAAGCATAGAGTACACTCTGGGCCACTGCGGAATTTATCAAAAACTGTCTTGTTAGTCTTTGAAGTTCAACCGGAATAGCATTACAATTTTTTTTACAGAAACATCAAATGAATTCTAACCGCTATAGAAATAAAAGTAAATACAGCTACAATAGTAACTTATTTCCTTACAATGATTTAAACGCTAGTAATATAATATATAAGTCAATGTTTCCTCGTAAAAAAGTATTTGTGAACAGACAAATGGCCAGAGGCACAGCCCATATACCAATCAACCTCTTTGGTCCAAAAAGATTTATTATCAAGCTTTAATACACATTATCATCCTTTAAAAAATAACACGACTGTTTAAAAAGAAGTAGCTTCTGTCCGCGACTTCGTCCGCATGAAATTTCTTGTTTTAACATAAAATACCTATAGCATTGCATCGCCCCGCCCGCGCAATAACTTTGTTTTTTTGAATTTTTGCTTGGTTCATATGGGTAGCGTTTGCCGTATCAGCGGGATTGTCCGAAAGTGTTACCGCTGGCCCGGAACATAAAGGGCTAAGGAAGGAACACGGGTGGGTTTTAGTCAGTAAGAGTCTGACACTCCCTTCCGCTCCGCCCAGAGCGGGAGGGGTCATTTGATGATTTCCCACCCAAAAAAAAAAAAAAGGGTCGTAGCGTGATGTTTAAATGCCTATAAAGTTCCTTAGGAATTGGGCTATCAAACACAAAAAAAAATATTTTTTAATTTCCGAACAAACAGTAGGTATGTACAAACAATCTTTAGCTTTATTATATTACTACTAGGTTCTACCCGCAAATTGGCTCACGTGGATGTCGGATATTATCTCATAGGAACGTGCTACCGGCACAAAAAGTAGTCTATGTCCTTACCCAGGATGACATCCATCTCTTTGCTAAATTTTATCGAAATTCGTTCAGTGGTTTAGGCGTTAAACTTACAGACAGGAGTTACTTTCGAATTTATATTAAATTAGCAGCGCCCCGCGGTTTCACCCGCATAAGTCTCTATCCCGTGGGAATATTGGAATAAAAAGTATCCTAAATGTCCTTTCCCGGGACTAAAACTATCTTTAAGGTATACCAAATTTCATCTAAATCGGTTAAGCGTGAAGAAGTAACAGACAGACACACACTTTCGCATTTGTAATGTATTGTATATATGTATAGTATATAAATAAAATAAAAAAAAAACAAAAACGACTCGACTTGAAAAAGCCACATTAAAAATCGATTCGAAACACGAAAACGAGATGCGCGTATAAAAATGTCCGGGAGCTTTCGACGCAACAAATTTAAAGGGAATATATTGCCGGCATCAATTTCAATCCAAACACTAATAAATTGGCATCTCTCAACGACGTTAGGAGCAGTGTAGCTAGACAGTTTATTAATAGCAAGCATATTTTGTAAATCTCTGACTGAGATCAACCCTCGGCTGAATTCAGTGTCGCCTGTGCCGCCGGGCGCGTCACCCGAAAAAAAAAAGTTACGATTCGGTGAACTGTCACATTTTGGCGCGAGTTTCGAATTTCGAGTTCTTTTTTTTCTTTAGTGTTGTGTTGTGAAGTGGTCTGTGTGCGGTCTTCATGAAGGAATATAGTATGATAAAATAGTGAAATTAGATTTTGAATATTTGTTCTAAACATAAATATTAAAAGCAGTGGATTAAAACAAGGACGCAGATGGAATTTAAAATGATAAAACCTCGGCCCTTGTTGGTTTAGTTTAATTTAATTTTAGAAAACTTGTTTTGCTCAATATAATTACCGAAGTTACAAAAAATGTGCTCAATAATAATTTCTATTAATCAATGCTAAAGTAATAATTTAATAGACTGAAGAAATAATACAAAACCATAGTTCCTATTAAAAATCTCCTAGTTAAAGCTAATTATAAAAAAAATTCATTTTTGCGGGTAGTCAGTCATATACCTGCTTATCCACGTATTAAATAAATCAATCAAAGTGATAGAAAATCAATAATTCTTTATATTTATATAATTACAAAACCAAAAACAATGAGTTACAACACTATTTACGACACCTACAACAACAATAACTACAAAGACTTCGATTTTCAAAAAGAAGAAAAAGAAATCCTAAACGCACAATGTTGCCAAGTAAAAAATGAGCACAAAAATGGGGAGATTTTGGAGGATAAGGATGAAAGTCATGTTCAACACGTATTGGGGCCTAGCAGAAGATGCTTGGCCTGGGCTTGCAAGGCCTGTAAAAGAAAAACAGCGGCTGTGGACCGACGGAAAGCTGCAACACTGAGGGAGCGACGGCGGTTAAGAAAAGTAGGTTATTATCATACAGATTAACGACAGGAGTGACAGCAAAAGTATAATCAGCGTAATAATGTTCCCACTTCTGGGGCACAGGTATCTTCTCTTCGAGAGGGAGTGGGCTGTAATCTACCACGCGGGCCCAGTGCGGGTTGGTAGATGTCACATGTCTTCGAATTTATGGTTCTAGGACATGCCAGTTTCCTCACGATGTTTTCCTTCACCGTTTTGAGAGCATTGATGATGAAATTATTTACACAAAGTAAAGCGCCTGCCTGCGTTCGAACCCACGACCTCGTAACTCGGGGCCCTTGACTACTGGGGCCACCATTGTTCGACTGAGAGCAGTGGTGGCCCAGTGGTAACGGCCCCAAATTAACGAGTTGTAGGTCGTGGGTTCGAACCCAGACAGGCGCTTTACTTTGTGTATTGTATTTCATCACCATTGCTCTCAAAACGGTGAAGGTAAACATCGTGAGGAAACCGGCATGTCCTAGAACCAAAAATTCGAAGACATGTGACATCTACCAATCCCCACTGGGCCCGCGTGGTGGATTACGGCCTACTCCCTCTCACAGAGAGGAGGCCTGTGTCCCAGCAGTGGGAACGTTATAGGCTGATTATGCACCCCTGCTCCCAAATGTATGGGACGGATTTATTTAGTTTGATGGTCTGACTGACCACACCGATACACGCTGTAGAAACTAACAACGGCCTATGACAGAAGTAATGCGCTTGACGCACTTTCGGCGCCAAGAATTTTATTATAGTCCGACTTTTAATTAGCTGCACTAAAATGACACTTCATACTGTCATTTCGATAAAAAATGTTGCCACACTATCTCTACTAGTGATGTGATTAAAACGCAATGAAACATCGGTTATAATTAGATATTCGAAATTGACCAATTTTGATTTAACTGTAAACAATCAAATATTCTTTGTATTGATCGGATAAAAACATATGTTGTAGTTAGCCGTTATTTTACTACAGCTAATTAAAAGTCCGACCATAGTACTGCCAATCCTCTAGACGATGCTTGCGCAACGATTCCATAATCTGTGGTTATTATACTTTATAAACTTAACTTGTCCGTTGCCACTGCAACTTATCTAAGTTAAATGGAAAGCTTTCCAAGTTAGGTTTAAGTTCGTCTTGAAAGAACTTTTAAATGTATTGGTTTCGCATTTTTCACGATTGCTTTCAAGACTTTTATGTGAAAACTTTGGTATAGAAATAGAATTTAAGGAGTTTGTAAGGCAATAGTTTCATTACTTATGATAACAGGGTTTTTTTTTTCGGTTGGGATATCATCAAATGACCTCTCCCGCTCTGGTTATAACAGGTTCAAGTTAAATTAGCTAGCGAAACTGCAGATATGAAGGGTATCGATATTTAACCATGATAAAACAATTAAAAAAGTAATTAAGTAAGTAATAGAATATAATTTATTTGCTTTTTTATTTATGGAAACATAATTTTAAAAGCTAACAGTATTAAAACAATAATAATATGTAAAGTATTTAAAAGGGGGGGGGGGGAATAATCAAAGGGCATCAATTCATCCGCATCGCTGTCAACAGGAAACGTGCCCAAAAGACTGGCAGCATTAAGTAATTAGATTTTTTTTTGTGGGGTCATCGACCGCTGTTAGTGTTACTTTGAAATATCAGTTGAGTTAACTATAATATTTCCTTGTGTAGACTTTCACGTTCCGTTCTTCAAATTTTATGTGTTTTTCTTTTACGTATGTGGATGCCATCTTTAATTTCTTTTCATAAACAAAAAATGTCAAAAAGTTGGAACTTTCAAACAGAGGGGACATTCACAGTCTGATCTCAGTCTCAATCTGTCAAAAAATGCCTCTAATTTCCCTAAAATTTGACAAGTCGCAGGGATGAGATTGCGACTAGATTTTGAACGTTTTTAATTACGGGTTCAGGGCCTTCAGGTTCCCAGGTACGGTTCACAAATACAAAAAAAAAGATTATAATAACGTAAGAACAAGTGACTCTCGGCTCCGTAAAGGGTATTTTTACACCCGTTATAATATAAATTATTATATATCTAAATCCGAATTCTCGTACACTTACCGTTTCGTCTTAACCCAGTAATCCGCAGAACGTGACTAACGGCCGAAGCCGCGTTATTTATTTATATTACATGCACAGACATGTCACACGAGATTAAACGAGTTCATTTTAAAACTATTGCTTTCATATGTTTCGTTTTATTATAAATTTATAATACTAGCTGACCCGACAGAACGTTGTCCTGTTTTTGATTCGAATGACACGTGGCGCCATCTATTATCATAATAACGTTATTGTTGTTTTCCTCGGGAACAGCACTTTTTTTCGGGATGAAAGGTACCCTATGTCCGTTTCTGTACACCTGACAACGTATATGCAAAATTTCAGGATCCCATCATCCTGAAATTTTGCATATAAGTAGGTAGGTACGTTGTTCAGTGGTTTAGGCGTGAAAAGGTAACAAACAAACAAATAATTTCACATTTATAATATTAGTTAGGATTGTAGACTCATTTAAACAGAGTGTTTTTTGGAAGTCGGTTGTTTTTTTTGTAAAAAAGTTTTTTTTTTCACTTTTTAGTGGGTCAGTTTGTAATTTATCTAAGTTACAATAGCCTCATGTCAACTGCTCATCACTTTTTTACAAAATATTGCTTTTCCCGATGCAGGGACGTTAATTGTTGAGGAGTTCTCCTAGTAAGAACCAGGAAAACTGGAGCTAATTGGGAAGTCAAATAGCTTATCAACCATTATTAAAGTAATCGAATCGCAACCCGTGAAATATTTGTCATTGAGTAGTTCCGATGTCCATCTGTGGTCTTCATCATCAGCTCCACTTTACCAAATGATGATTTCCGAGAGCAAATGCATACTTTAAAAAATACCCAAATTGCTATAGGTTTGCCCATAGAGGTTTGCCTATAAAATTTGAGGGTTTTCCTCGATTTCCATGGAATCCTCTCATCAGATTCCAACTTGATGATAATGGGACCACCTCGAAAGTATACACCTTCAAACAAAAAAAAAAATTGGAATCGGTCCAGCCGTCTCCAAGTAATCGGCGAACATACATAAAAAAAAATCATATATAGGGTGAATTTTTCAAGTGGGCGTGGATGGCCAAATCCAAAACTATGCTGGAATAGCGAAAAGTACTCAAAGGAGTCGCGGGCTCGATTTTGATGAAAACTAAAACTGCATCATTGGATTTTTCAAAAATCTATATTTTTAGCCAGGAATCGAACCCGTTGATTTTGATAAAAAAAAACACACACTGTATTATTAGACCACTCGATGTGTCCCTACTAATAAGGATCAAATTCTGAGAAGTTATAACATACGGCAAACTTAAGAAAAGAGCTCATTTATAACAAAATACTTTTTTATTTTTCATATTAAATGTTACCCATGCACCTGTTTTTTCTATTCCGTGTTACCTACTTTTAAACTGTAAAGCTACAGAACGCTGCGAATGTCCCTCTTGGATCAATATGATGGCTCTAGTTGCGGTTTGCAGGTCCTTATGTCTTCGAATCCTCAGCATAGCGCTTTCAAAATGTTTAATCCACGTAGGGTTACCATATCTCAGGATTTGTCCTGAGATCTCAGGGTTTTTAAACTCTTTTCAGGATTAGAGGAAATCTCAGGATTTTCAGAATTTTCAATAAAATAGAGTAGAATTTTTAGATCTTTTTATTAAAAAGGTACAAAACAGAAAATAATTTTCTTTATACATATAGTGACTAATTAAAAAATCAACGTTTGAAACTTTTTTTTTTTTTTGTGCGATTATACCTTATTTTTTTGTGCTGGCATGACCCCCGAGAATCAAGCTTCTCGGTAGGTACACAAAATTATTAATAATATGACTTTTTAAATTGTACAATTACTTTAAGAGAAAAATCTGAAATTGCGACAAATTGAATGAAATTGAGTTTGAGTTTTGTCAGGCGCTGATTAATTTGACAGGACTAAACTAAAACTTATCTTCTGTCCTCTTCTTAATGAAATAGAAAGAAAAAGATGCATTGAACTTAAATTTAGTTTAGTTTGTGAACAAGGAAATCGGCACCAATGCCCTTACTAAAATAAAACTCAAACTCAAACTCTTTATTGCATTCATGGGTTCATATAGTTGTTACAATATACTTAATTAAGTTCCAACATGAAACCCGGTTAGGGCACGGCAACATAATAATAATTTTAAACATAATCTATCTATCTATTGTACCTATAAATATTTTTATAAAAACTTCCCGTCCGTCGTTATTACTTCGATTTCGCTAAGCAAGCGGTCTTTCCGACTTTTTTCTTTTTGCTCGGCCCCTATTGGTCCTAGCGTGATGTTAACTAGACTATAGCCCTTTTTGGGCTATCAAATGCAAAAATAATTTTTCATATCCGACTGGCAGTTCCATTCCATAGATAGCGCCTACAGCTTTATTATTAGCATAGCTATATGTAGGTATATATATATTTAGCTATATTTTAATTAATCCAAATAAACATTATTGTTGTTGTATTCGTACAAAAACGCAACGAAAACATCGTGCAATTTTATAAGTCCGTCGAAAAATAAAGTTGTCCAACAGCGCGATAGATGGCGTTGGCGTCGAATTAGATCTCGCTATGGTTTCGTTACCATCTTTTGATAAGGTCAGGAAAATTAACACACCCGTAGTTAATTTGATATAACGTAACTCAATCATATATAATTTTTGAAAAGTCGGACTGCTTGGTCCGATTTGTATTGTACAGACAGACAAGACTAGGGACACGGTATCGAATAGAAAGTATCGATACTGTACTCATGAGTAGTATCGAAAAAAAAGTATCGTACTCATAAAAGTATCGAAACAAAAGTATCGATACTTCAAGGTATCGAGTACTTTTCTTAGTGCCTAATTCGCATAGAGCATAGGTCAATATCAGTCAGTAAATAACGTCAGTTTAACTTCAGTAGAGCAGGACATGAAAAAACAAATGGTATTGGTACAAAAATGTAATACAATAATAAAAAAAGACAACTGTAAATTCAACAAAAAAAAAAAAAAAATGAAAAAAATTTAAATTATTTAGTACGGACGCCAGCAGGTCAACCTACCCGAAACTGTCAGATTTTCCCAATCAACCTTGAACCTTATGATTTAGCAATAAAGTCGAAAATCTATTAAAGAAATCTGACAGATTGTAGTAACTTGATGTGCTGGCGTCTGTACCTTAGGCATATTTTTTTTTTTATTATTACTAAATGGGCCCGCTCTTGACCCATATATATATAATCAAATATAGCATATACATTAACCATAACATTAGTGGTAGGTAGTTTATGCGTGAAAAGTTAACAGATTCACAGATAGTAACTTTCAAATTTAGGTAGGTATTTATAATTACTAGCAAATTCTACCAACGTTGTTCGCGTGGAACGTTTTTCACATTTTACGTAGGAATAAATGCTTAATGCAAGTTTGAGTTTTTGTAATACCAATGGACCTTTATTTCGCAATCACAAATAGACACGCCAATTTTATTTCTATGAATACGGTTAAATCCGTTCAGCGGTTTAGGCCCGTTACGGAACGCAGTGACCGTTGTGAATTTCGCCCATTTCGAAACGCAGCCTTGGTTGGTATAATAATAAAAACATGGAATAATTTTAGATTAAGTAGGTATATTTACAAAAAAGCATAAAATTATTAAAAAATACCTTGACGCATTTGTCGTAGAGTATTTCTTAAGATGTTTATTCATGTTTGACGTATTTCCTGACGTTTTTATGGTTTTGAAGCAAGTCTTGCATTTCACTTCGTTGTTGTTAATCTTGACAAAATACTGCCAAAGTTCACTTTTAGTAGGCGGCATTCTTCTAATGACTCAAATATCGATAGATAATATAGTTAGGTAGTTTAGGTACACAGCACAGAATAATAGTGAGTACTTTTAGATTACACTTGAATAAATCAAATAATAGTCAAGCAAAATATGTGAACGGAAAGAACGATTTCGAGCAAAGATCGATGTAATGTTTTAGAAGGTTTAGAACGAGTGAACTAGATGGCGATGCCATAACCATAAACATAAGCCGTAAGGATCGCAAGTTTTAAATGGGTAATTTCTAAGATTACCCATTTAAAACTTAATTTCTTATTCGATACGATACCTGCCAAAAAGTACTCATTGAGTAAAAGTATCGAATACAAAGTATCGAGTACAAAAGTATCGGTATCGAATGGAAATGTATCGATACCACAAAGTATCGATACTTTTTTCGTGTCCCTAGACAAGACGCCGATCCGTCAATTTTTAGGGTTCCGTAGTTCCTAGAAGGAACCCTTATAGTTTCGTCATGTCCGTCTGACTGTCTGTCCGAAGTTTTGCTAAGAGACCGTTAGTACTAGAAAGCTATAATTTTGTAGGAGTGCGTATATCAATTACGCCGACAAAGTGGTAAAATAAAATTTTGGAAAATATTTTTTTTTAGGGTAGCTCCCCTACATGTGAGGTGGGGATGAATATTTTTTTCGTCGTCTACCCCATCGTGTG
Organism: Oligia fasciuncula; assembly: GCA_963082905.1. Lineage (NCBI taxonomy): Eukaryota > Metazoa > Arthropoda > Insecta > Lepidoptera > Noctuidae > Oligia > Oligia fasciuncula. The sequence goes on along the minus strand of OY720414.1, from coordinate 4,079,256 downwards.
GGGTATCGTTGAATAGGTCTTCTAAAATGACTTAGGGGTTGCTCAAATTATTTTTCGATTTAATGCTCCATTTACGAAATATTAAACTTTAAAGTGCAAATTTTTGTTCCAGTAGGGCGCCCCCCCCTATAAAACCTAAACTGTTGTCTTGAAAAATCTGGAAAAATTCATGATGATAGTGCATTTCATGAACTTTAAAGGAAAACTATAGCGGTTAAGATAACTTTATCAGTTTAGCAGTAATAGTCGTTGAACTTGGGTGTTGGATAATTTTGTACCAAATACAAAATCCTTAGCATTAATCCGATGAAGTAGGTACGGTTTTTGGTTCAAGGACATGCCGGTTTCCTCACAATGTTTTCCTTCACCGTTTTAAGAGAACACCGTCTCAAAACGGTGCAGCATTGCGATTCTGTAACCATCTCACCGTGAAAACTTAGGTGAGTGAGCGTGGAGTGAGCTGTCAATAGTGTCAATTCCTAGCAAAAACAACCTAAGTTTTCACGGTGAGATTTTTACAGAATCGAACGGCAGTAGTGTTATTCTGTAAAAATCTCACTGTAAAAACTAAGGTGAAGTAACAGAACGTGAACTGTCATCCTACCTGACGCTAGGGAATCTAGGGATTGACAGCTCACTTCATACTCATTTTACAGAATACACCGGCTGGAGGACAGAATACAGCCGTAAAAATAGCGCTCATTTACAATTGATGGCAAAAGATGGCAGTAACATGAACGTGTATTTATCATTAAAAACTGTAAAAGCTTGTAATTTATTTCAGTATCTAAGGCTATTAGGACACCGACGTGTGTCGTAAATTAACTGAATAAAATGCTGAAAACGTACGTGAATTAGTTTTAATGCTGGGTGCACACGTGACTCAGAAAATATTTCTGAGGTAATTCACTTCCGTAACAACGTTCGCTACTTATATTTTCGGGGACAACGTAACAAAAAGATGGTTGATAATTTTAGTTTTCTTACATTGACATACATACTTCATTACATTTTTAAATATTTTTATAAAAACATTTGAAAATATAAAAAATAGTGACACATCGGGTTCAGGAACGGGGTCCAAGCTGCCGGTGGTCAGGGCTCTAGAGAGAGGAACCTCCTCATTATGCGTGCCGTGTCCAGGAGTACTGCTTTCTGAATCAAGCCCTTGACACAGCCGCGCAATACTCCTGAGGTGTTGGTCGAGGCTCTCCGCTAATAGGTCATTTACTGTAACGATTATCGGTACAATGAGTCACGTCACACATGTCGACAACCTCGTGATGTACATACATAATCAGCCTATAATGTTCCCACTGCTGGGACACAGGCCTCCTCTCGATGAGAGGGAGTGGGCCGTAATCCACCACGCGGGCCCAGTGCGGATTGGCAGATGTCACATGTCTTCGAATTTTTGGTTCTAGGACATGCCGGTTTCCTCACGATGTTTTCCTTCGCCGTTTTGAGAGCAGTAGTGATGAAATAATTTACACAAAGTAAAGCGCCTGTCTGGGTTCGAACCTACGACCTATAACTCGTAAGTCGCGGCCGTTACCACTTGGCCATCACTGCTCAAAGAGTACCTCGTGTGCTAAGTCAAAATTTAGTTTTCTTTTTTTACTTAAGTACATAATTATATTAATCTGTAGTTATGTGTTTGTTTCAAGATTACCTAATTTCGCAGGGTGAACTAATCTTAGCACTTGCAGAAAATAAAAGATTCTAAGATCAATATTTATAGCTATGTAAATAAAAATAATAACAACTCCTTTCCCGGTAAATTATAATTAATACTAATTATTTATTCATAATTGTATTAAACTAGCAGTGCCCCGCAGTTTCACCCGAATATCGGAATAAAAAGTATCTCATGTGTTATTCAGATCTATAAGCTTTATTACTGTAAAGTTTCATCGAAATCTGTTTAGGAGTTTTTGCGGGAAAGAGTAACAAACATCCATCTATCCTCACAAACTTTCGCATTTATAATATTAGTAGGATTACTCTTTGCTGTTGAGTAAATTGCATGAATAAACGGAATAAATTTAACAGACTGCAAGAGAGTAGCCGCCGCAGTCTGAACTAGGTTTAACACTAAAAATACACCACTCAGCCGATAAACTCAAGAAAATACGACATACATCTTAATTTCACATAAAAACAAATTTACTACGCCTCTCAAACGCGACACGATTTATTTTTATACGCGACCGTTTGCAGCGCTTGTGTTACTAGCCTTAAATATTATGATAGTGTCACATAAATCTGTCAAACTGTATAATTATGTGACATATGTCACTATGACATTTCTTGTTTCTTTATGTTTTTAGGGTTCCGTACCCCGAAATAAAAATCGGAACCCTTATAAGATCACTTCGTTGTCCGTCTGTCTGTCCGCCACTAAAGACCCTTGTTCTCAGAAACGTGTAGAGTTAACAAGTTGTTATTAAATTAATATCGAATACTCAGGGTTGCAATCCCTTGAAGCAGTGAAAAAATCAAACTTCTAACTCAACGCAATCAAAAGATACGGGCGTTTATGTTCCGAAATCAAAACCTTTGACCTAGAACCATGAAATTAGGCAAGAAGCAATGTCATGTATGTAGCACACACAAGTAAAGGAATAAATACAAAAAATATTATTAAAAAAAATTAAAACTATTTACATACCTAGCTACTTTGTACGGAGCCCTCGGTGCGCGAGTTCGACTCGCACTTGACCGGTTTTTTTTAGTTATTACGATTGAACTAATTGGTCTATAAAAAAGTGATATTAAATGTCGTATTATTGTAATTTATTTTGATCGAAATGATTATATCTGTGTGGAGAGATTTTTTCTGATATTTTTTTGTTTTTTTTTATATTTTCGACGTTTAAAATTAAAATTTAATCTTTGGTAAAAAGTAGACTGCCCTGTAAATCTTCTTAGTTTGCGCAAGAGCAAATGCTGAACTTGGCATACTTTATTTAAATTCGGTTCGGGTAAAGTGATTTTTTAATTACCTACAGTTTTTTTTTGTAGCAGGAATCCCAAAAAATGAGAGCAGCGGGGGCTATTCTCTAAAAATGTCACCGTGAAAACTTAGGTGAAGTAAGCGTGGAGTGAGCTGTCAATAGTGTCAATTCCTAGCAAAAACAAACTCACTTCACCGAAGTTTTCACGGTGAGATTTTTACAGAATCGACCGGCAGTACCTACTGGCCCAGTGGAAACGACCGCGATTTACGATTTGTAAATCTAGGTCGTCTAGGTTCGAACCCTGGTAGGCACTTTGGGTTACTTAATTCATTCTACACCAATCACAGCTCTAAAAGTCCTTGAACCAAATATTCCAAGACATGTGACATTCACCAACTCTGCCCGCGTGGAGGAAGATTACGGCCTCTCACAGAGAGGAGGCCTGTGTCCCAGCAGTGGAAACATTATTTATAAGATGAATACGTACATAAGTAGTCCCAAAAACATTTCAAGATAAATCATTTTTAGATATTTTATTAGAAGCGCATCGTGTTCACATAATTATAAAATATATTATGTATACAAGACCTTGTAGACATTTTAAAAGAGTAACGGTGGAGCTTCTTGCCCATTCTTCTCCATACGAAAACTACCTTTTGGAATGGGCGACTAGAATCATTTCTATTTATTTTTTTTTTTCATTTATTTGAAATTTAATAAATGATTTGACTTTGACTTTGACTTAGATACTTATCTCAACTTTAAGTACACATCAAATATCCACGAACTTCGAGTCGTTCGTGTTCCGAGTGTTCCGACACAGTCATCAAGTCGAGAAGTTCCTCAAGGATGAGTTTTGGCCGAAGGTTGTTGTTTCGTGGCTACATGATTATAATGTTGTATTTATAGTACATTTAAGTTATAATATTAATATTGTATTGTATGTGTTTATATTTTATTTATTTATTTCATTAACAATTTTTACATTGTGTCGAAATTAGCATATTTAAATCTAAAATAACATAAAAAGCAACATAAAGATAGAAAAATTAAAAATTATGAATACATCCTACATGAGTGACAAGTTTTAAAACAATCTTCGTAAAACATGCAAAAGCCACTGAGTAGATAAATAAAAAATAAAATAACAATTCAATTCAATTTACCAATACAAATGTCAAAAGAGAGAAAAAAAAATTATGTCAATAAAATTAAAAAGGTTACCTAATACTTAGTTATATTATATATAACAGTCTAGTTATACACATCACTGAGAAACTCGTCAAGCGTATAATAGCATTTTTCTATCAGGAAGGACTTTAGCTGGTTCTTAAACTGACTTAAGTTATAAATGGACTTCAATTCTAAAGGCAGTTTATTAAACAATTTAATTGACTGATAGCTTGAAGCATGACTAACTACTTTCAAATGCGGTTGAATCGTATATTGTAGGTCCTTACGCCTTGTAGCTTGCCGCTTATTTCTTTCCTCAAGAGTTTCAGAATTGTGCAGTTTTTTCATGAGGTCTGTGAGTAGAACTAAAATATACAAGCAAGGGACTGTTAATATCTGTAGTTCTTTAAAGTACTCCTTACACGATACCCATTGGGGAATTCTCACCATGGTTCTTATGGCCCTTTTTTGTATGATAAACGCAGTATTCACATTATACGCATAGCTACCTCCCCATAGAGCGATACTGTACCTGAGCTTTGATTCAACAAGCGAGTAATATACAATTTTTAATTGTTTGTTGGAAATCTCATCTCGAAGGCTTCGAAGGGCGTAGCAAGCTGAACTAATTGAACTTTCTATGGCTGTCAGCTCCTGTTTCCAGTTTAAGCTTTCGTCAATATAAATACCCAAAAATTTCACTGTGTCTACTAATATTATTTTATCATCATTCAAAGTTATGTCAATTGTATCTTTGTTTCTCGCCGTTGTTCTAAATAACATGACATTAGTTTTATTTGTGTTTAAGTTGAGATTATTGATGGTGAACCAGGAATGAAAGAGAGCCAAAGCCTTATTTACCTTACTTCTTAGAGTTTCTATATTTTCTGCTGCTATAATAGCATTTGTATCATCAGCGAAAAGAACAACTTCTATATCCATTTGTTTTAGCATATAGTTAATTAAATCATTTATAAACAAGATGAAGAAGATCGGCCCTAATATTGATCCTTGTGGGACTCCTTGTCTAATTAGTTTTAGTCCCGATTTATACACTTTTTTATATTTTTCTTCTTCCACTGTAATTTCTACATATTGCTTCCGATTTTCTAAGTAAGATTTAAATAGATTTAAAACCGGTCCTCTCACTCCATAATGTTCCATTTTTGCTAATAGTAGCTTATGATTGACTGTGTCAAAAGCAGAGCTTAAATCAAGAAATAATCCTACTACTTTTAATTTATCATTAACTCCGTTCACTATTTATTCCATTAACGTATTAATTGCGTCATTTGTTCCCACATTTTTCTGATAGCCGAATTGTCTGTAGTTAAGTATTTTGTTGCGATTTAAATGTCTTAGAAGCCTTATTTTAAGTATTTTCTCAAAATTTTTCGAAAAGATAGGTAATAGAGAAATCGGCCTATAATTATTGGGATCTGATTTGCACCCTTTTTTATAAATTGGTAGGACCCTTGCTATCTTAAGTTGTTCAGGGAACATACTCTTGTCTATGCACGTATTTATGAGGTGCGCCAGAGGTTCTGCCAATAAGTCAATATGATCTTTAATTATCTGTATTGGTATATGGGCCTTGATGCCTGAAACAAATGGATAAATAAATATGTAAAGTTGAGCGAAGTAAGTAATTATGTAATAGGTAGATTATGATTAAAATGGTAGGTACTTAGGTACTTAACGTTTGATTGATCAAGATCGGTCTTGTATGTTTTCTATAGGGTATTTTATAAATAGTTTCAATGAAATAAATAGTTCATATGACCGTCAGACTAGACTGACGCCGAATTATTTTTTTAATGTCATTTGCTAATTTTATCACAGAACACAGAAAAACAATAAAACGTTTCCTGGTATATTTTAAGTCAAATCTGCCTAGCCTATTGCCAACTATGTTAAAGTCGGCTTCCAGTCTAAACTGAACAGCTGAATACCAGTATTTTTACATGGAGCGACTGACCTATCTGACCTCCACAACCCAGTTACTGGGTAACACGATACAGTCCGATTTGTGGTCCGATTCAAATTTTATGGTGGCTCGTGGCGAGTCGCTGCGCAGTAACAAATTTGCGTGTCAGAGGAGGTGAGGGGCGAGGTACTGCACAGCGAGTAGTTAGCGCACTTCAGCCGGACGTGTCAAAGGAGGTGAGGGGTGCAGTACTGCACATCGAGTAGGTAGCGCACTTCAGCCGGACGTATCAGAGGAGATGAGGGGTGAGGTACTGCACATCGAGTAGGTAGCGCACTTCAGCCGGACGTGTCAGAGGAGGTGATGGGTGAGGTACTGCACATCGAGTAGGTAGCGCACTTCAGCCGGACGTGTCAGAGGAGGTGAGGGGTGAGGTACTGCACATCAAGTAGGTAGCGCACTTCAGCCGGACGTATCAGAGGAGGTGAGGGGTGAGGTACTGCACAGCGAGTAGGTAGCGCACTTCAGCCGGTCGATTCTGTAAAAATCTCACCGTGAAAACTTAGGTGATGTGAGTTGGTTTTTGCTAGGAATTGACACTATTGAAAGCTCACTAAACGCTCACTTCACCTAAGTTTTCACGGTGAGATATGGTTACAGAATCGCACTGCTGAGCCGGCATAAAGTTTTAACCGGGCCTCTTAGTAAGACTGGTTGTCAGACTTTCGGGCTTCTGACTACCCATAACGACTGTCACAGATCTACGAATGACAGCCGGAACCAAAAGCTTTACGTGCTTTCCGGGACACGTAAAGCTTTTGGTTCCCTTGATATATATAAATTTTAAGTAATAAATCAGCAGAAAAAGAACTACTTAAAATAAACTGAGTTATGCAGCGAATGGCTAATTTTAAGCCACAACGCTTATTAGGTACGCACCATTGACAACCACCGACCCGATATACCACAAAAATATAAAAAAAACGTTCTAAGTCTTTGGTCTCTAAATAAATGAAAGAGTTATTTTGACAAGTATGACATATTGTTTTATTAATTGTGTTAGTGAAAGATATTTTTGGGATTTTTATTGGGTTTGTATTTCGAGCGAAAAAAATATTTGAAGATGAACTGTTAGTAGGTTTTAGTGGCTCATTGGTAGCGACCGCGGCATACAAGTTGTAGGTCGTAGGTTCGAACCCAGACAGGCACTTTACTTTGTGTTAGATTTTAACCGCTGGTCCTAGAAACATGAAATTTAGAGGGCGTGTTCTTTGTGAATGTATACATATATATAGTATGTATCCTATGTACAAAGAAAGGGTTTATCGAAATTCCACCCCTTTTTTTTATGTTTTTTGTGGATGGGCAATCATCAAATGACCCCTTCCGCTCCACCCAGAGCAATAAGTGTAAGAGTTTTAGTCAGTAAGAGTGTCAGACTCTTACTGACTAAAACCCACCCGTGTTCCTTCCTTAGCCCTTTATGTTCCAAGAGGGTGAATGGGGGAAGGGTGAAATTTCACGCGGCCGAAATCGCGGGCAGAAGCTAGTTAAAACTAACTACATAATATTCATCAATTTCAATGTGTATATTGTGCCAATGTTTACACATCAATTTGAGTGTTGAGACAGATTATTTTTTTCGCGATATTTACATTGTTGGTCCCACGGATATCGGATATCTCTATGGTTGGTCCCATCGAGAAAGTTGTTCAAACTGGAACACGCTGTATATCAACTTGAATTAAATTGAGAGGATGTCGTATGCATTATGTTTTTGACTTTTTATGTTTGTGTCGTTGCTTTCAAAGTAATTTGTCTGGTTTTATGGCAATTTAGAATTAGATTTGTGAAGGTGGCGGAGGACTGTCTGTAGCATAACTCACTTGTAATCACGCTTGTAGTTTCTCCAAAGGGGAAGACATGGAGATATAGTAGTATAGACCATAGATATTGCACGACTCATAATGCGAAGCATTAGGGAGTGCTTCACGATCGAAAAAAAATGTTTTGCCTCCTTTCTGCAAGTTTTTCTATTGTTATACTCCTGCTAGTACACAGAACCTACTTAATTTATATAAGTACCAATGGCGCCGATTCTGTTTGTTCACAAACTAAACTAAATTTAAGTTCATGCATCTTTTTCTTTCTATTTCATTAAGAAAAGGACAGAAGATAAATATTAGTTTAGTCCTGTCAAATTAAGATACTCCATAGACAACTTTAGACGAGATAAAAAAATTGGCTATTAAAATTACGTCAATTTCCGTCAGGCGCTGACTAATTTGACAGGACTAAACTAATATTTATTTTCTGTCCTTTTCTTAATGAAATAGAAAGAAAAAGATGCCTGAACTTAAATTTGGTTTAGTTTGTGAACAACAGAATCGGCGCCATTGTATAGATAATTAAATGAAGATTAATTCTGTGCTTTTCAAAAATTGATTTAATGCAGTAGAAATGAAAAAGACATCGACAAATTTCTAAAACTTTTCCCGTCATTCAGTCAAATGTGAAACCTGAAGACATTGTAGCTTGCCAAAAAACTAATCAATTGAGTAAATTTTTTTTAATAGATTCTTTTTAAATTATCCGTGGATAAGAACCCTAGTGAAAATGGCTCTTTTATTCAAAGCAGTTTAATATTAATAAAAAACTACCTTATAATAATAAATCTAATAATAACGTGATAATGTTGCCAGCCTTTTGGGCACATATGCCATTGACAGCGATGCGGACGAATTTTTTGATGCCCAATGAGCTCATGTCTTTTTCTTTTCCTTTTTTTATATACTTGTATAATACCTATAATTATACTATACACCTAAAATGTATATTTTAGTGTTAAATTGTAAAATAGTTAATTATATATTTTCTAATAATATAATTTTTTTTTATAGGATCAAGTCGTGCACTTTTGGATTTACCAATATTTTTTAAATTTCTGTGGTAGGTATAGACCATCATGCCAGTTATGTTTAAGTACGTCCCACGTAGGGACCAACCTATAGCCGTCAACCGTCAACAAAAAAAAAGTCTGCTACGAAGAAATTTCTTGCTGAAAAAAAAAGATCGACAAGCTCGGGTTCTGCCAGGGTCGCGGGTTGTTCGAAAGAGTTACCGTGGCCCCCTGGCACAGGTAACTGAAGGAACACGGGTGGGTTTTAGTCAGTAAAAGTCTGACATGCCCTCCCGCTCCGCCCGGAGCGGGAGAAGTTATTTGATGATTTGCCACCAAAAAAAAAAGTTCGGACTTTTCTGCAAAAATTTATGCGTGGCCCGTATTACATAAAAAACATGTTTACGCATGGACTTGAGAACCTCTTCGTTTTGTTCGTCGGTTATAAACTCAATAAGTATCTAAAACTATCCCGACCTGGGAATAAAACATAAGACCACTATTCAGCAGTCTATCTTGCGAATAATAAACCACCGAGGCTTAATTATTTACTAGCTGCGCCCCGCGGTTTCACCCGCATAAGTTTCGATTCCGTAGGAATATCGGAATAAAAAGTAGCCTGTATGTTAATCCAGGGTGTCAGGTACCTCCATACCAAATTTTATCAAAATTGGTCCAGCCATTTGAGCATGAAAAAGTAACAAACATATGAACACACACACACCCCCTCACACCCTCACACACTCACAAACCTTCGCCTTTATAATATTAGTGTGATCCTTAACTAGCAACCCGCCCTGCTTTGCACGGATGCAATGGCGACATGTCAAAACATAGATATTTCTGTGCTTTATACAGGGTGTCCCGTAATTACTCTTCAGGGGTCATTGTATTTATCATTATGAACAACTATTACTAGGGGACCAAACCTGAAATCGCGAAAAAAAATTTGCTGTTCCCTACATTTTATGTTCGTATAAGTCGTCAAAATGTAGGGAACAGCTGATTCTTTTTCACCCATCCACGGACCAACCGCGGCAAGCGTGCTTAACCTGATCGATCGACCCGTGCGGCTGTTATTACTTAGCCACAAGTTTAATTTATAATATTTATAGATTTAACGCCATTTTACCCACCAATCTATATTTACCGAATGACACGCGTTCGAAAATCTAATGTGGCAGTTCTTAAAAGCTTTAAAACGTCACTTTATTTAATTGTGCTTAAAGTGCAATCGATCCCTAGGGAGAGGCGTGTCACGGCATATTAACGGCCAGAGAGACGCGTGCGCATGTGTTAGCGCACCCTTTTAATTTTAGGCGCGAGATTTTTTGTATTCATTAGGAGTACGTAATCCGTAATTGTTTGTGAATGGAGACGAGATTGTGTTAATTTTGGCTTATTATTCGATTGGCACGAATTATAAAGTATAGAAAAAAGGACACTAGCGCACAGTACTGATAAGAAAGAGTTAAATATTATAAAACGTAAACTCATTGCATATACCTAATTCAAAATGTACCATTTACTCGCATTTATTTTCGGAGATATCGACTCGCCCACAAATAAATTTAATTCGTGTGAGTCGCCTTTATAAAAAATAAAGTGACAATTCGCCCGTTTCGGGCGACATATTAGTCTTTATTTAATTCAAGCCGGTCCACTGTGCGTTCTAACACCACTTTTTTTAAACTGCATATTATTTTATCCTTCAACTAGCTTCTGCCCGCGACTTCGTCCGCGTGAAATTTCACCCTCTTAGGGGCGAAATTTCGAAAAACCCTTTCTTAGTGGATACCTACTCTTCACAAAGAACACACCCTCCAAATTTCATGTCTCTAGGACCAAAGGTTTAGGCTATGCGTTGACATACCTATCAGTCAGTTAGGACTTTGAATTTTATATATATAGGGTGACTGGTAATTAGTGACCGATACTTAAACACGTGATTTTACTCATCATTATGAACAACTTTTACTATGGGAGCAAACCTGAAATCGCGAAAAAAAGTTCTGCTGTTCCCTACATTTATGTTCGCTTAACCCGTCAAAATGTAGGGAGCAGCTGATCTGAAAAAAAAAACAGCTGTTCTCTACATTTTGACGAGTTAGACGAACATAAATGTAGGGAACAGCTGATTTTTTTTCGCGATTTCAGGTTTGCTCCCATAGTAAAAGTTGTTCATAATGATAAGTAAAATCACGTGTTTAAGTATCGGTCACTAATTACCAGTCACCCTGTATAGATTAGCAGCGCCCCGCGGTTTTACCCGCGTAAGTTTCGATCCCGTAGGAATATCGGGATCCCTCAGGGCGCGAGTTCAACTCGCACTTGTACGGTTTTCTTACAAGTCTACATATTTACCCATTCTGAAATCAGATTCTAAAAAAACTTGGCAATCCTAATCAGTACCTACATATACTGTAAATGTATTTTCTTTCTTACTAATAAAAACCTTTTGTTTATCAGGTGAATGCTGCCTTCGAAGAGTTGCGCATCAGAGCCAGGGCTGGTAGCGGGCGACTGCCCAAGCTGGAAATTTTACGAGCTGCCATACAACATATAGAAAGGCTGCAAGCTGCGTTACGAGCTGCTGCCGTGGTAAGCATAGTGTAGCGTAGCATAACGTAGCTTAGCATAGTAGGTACAGGGCGAGTTAACCAGAGCTGATAGTGGGAGACTGCTCAAGCTGGAAATTTTACGAGCTGCCATTCCTACAACATATAGAAAGGCTACAAGCTGCGTTGCGAGCTGCTGCGGTAGTAGTTATAGCATAGCGAAGTACAGGGTGAGTTAGCCAGGGCTGGTAGTGGAAGACCGTCCAAGCTGGAAATATTACGATCTGCCATACAACATATAGAAAGGCTGCAAGATGCGTTGCGAGCTGCTGCTGTGGTAAGCGTAACTGGGTACTTACAATGATGAGTTTTGAGATAAAAATTCAAGATGAAACCAAAAACTTTGAAGTAATAGAGAAAATTTAATGGAAGCATAGTTTATTTACTTAGCTCAACATTTTTCCGAATGCCGTGGTTCTGAATTTGCGGTCTTAATTTTTTTTTGAATTTCCATAAAAATCGACAAATTATCTACGTAAATAACTCATATTTCTGTATAAATCATTATCATCATCATTTCAGTCAAAGGACGTCCACTGGTGGACATAGGCCTCCAAACACCGTATGTTCTTTAAGCCAAACGAACCGCCAAACGAAAATCCGAAGTGTAATTATTTTCGAGCTCATTTCTCCCTGCTGGCGCCCAAGTAAGCCACCAATTAAAAAAAATCCTTTTCAACCTTGCATGATTTAACGAAAATGAAAAAATTCTAGAACTAGGTCTTGAGCCAACATTGACACTCTGGGGGGCCTACAAAAGGCCACTTTGGCAGAATCGTAAAAGGATAACATTATGAATCATAATATGGCGAAGACTGTCCGTGTTTTTCTTTTTTTCGCTGCACTACGTAGGTATAATAATCAATGAGATGGGATTGGATTGATTGGTATTTGAGCACAGACAAAAAAAAAACTGAAAAATCCTTCCTTCACCAATGGGATTTGATACGATTAACTTAACAGTTAACTGTCCATTATGATTCATAATGTTATCCTTTTATGATTTTGCCAAAGTGGCCTTTTTAGGCCCCTTTGGAAGGCGTACGAGGGGCCGAAGCCAACTCGCAGAGGCCCATTTAGAGATTTTCAATGAAATGAGGCACCAACCGACGATTATCCCTGTTCGCACTATGCAAGTGCACCCAAGGGACTATTGGAAAATATGGAAACAAAACTATTGGAGTATGGGTTTTGGTGGCTGAAGTGAACTGGTTATATAAGACTATGGAAAAACTATAGCCCCTGCCTGACCGATGTTCTCTATAAATTACACAGATTAAAATGGCAGGGGGTGACTTGCACACTCAATAATGATCACTGGTTGAAAATGTTCCAAGACATAACAATTTCAATCCGCAAAATCCCAAGAAACATAACTCCACCTCACAACCACCAAAAATCAAAAACCCACCAGCAATTAAAATGATCGCTCGTCTATAAGCGCGCGATTCTGTGTAATTCTATTCTAAGGCGCCCGCGCACGTGTAGCGATAAATAATCCGCGGACGTGGATAGATGACAATTTAACATCGCGACACACTACCGACTGTATATAGATAGATTACGGATAGTTGTGGGTGTATGTGTGTATTTGGAATGTTGAGTATAGAGCGTGTAGAAATTAGTGATGGGTAATTAAACAAGAACGGGCAATGAAGCGCAGCATAATAGGTGATAAGCGTACAGGTGGCCTAAAAAGGCCACTTTGGCAGAATCATAAAAGGATAACATTATGAATCATAATGGACTGTTAACTGTTAAGTTAATCGTATCAAATCCCATTGGTGAAGGATTTTTCTGTAACTTTTTTTTGTCTGTGCTAAAATACCAATCAATCCAATCCAAATCCAAACCCAATCTCTTTGATTATACCTACGTAGTTCAGCGAAAAAAAGAAAAACACGGACTGTCTTCGCCATAATTATGATTCATAATATGTAGTTATCCTTTTTATGATTCTGCCAAAGTGGCCTTTTTAGGCCCCCAGATCGAGTTAGAAACACCACGCTGCGCTCCATAACTCAAGTAGCGGATGTTAGAGAAAAAACAGCCAGGCTGAAGTGGGAGTGGGCCGGACACGTCTCACGAATGCACCCGGAGAGATGGGCAAAGATCGTCACTCACTGGACGCCTGAGGGAGGACAGCGCCGTCGAGGTAGACCACGGCGAAAGTGGTGTGACGATCTGATAACGTTTGCAGGACCAACATGGCCAGAGATCGCACAAGACATGGTTTGGAAGAAAGAAGGGGAGGCCTTTGCCCAGAAATAAAAGCAAGTTGCAAGTGCTCTGGCAAAGTGTAATATTCCATTAGGAATTCAGTCCGCTCAAGGCTTCAAGCGGGTTGCAAGCTTATATCCACCACGCGAGCCCAATGCGGGTTAATGGATGCTGCATATTTCTTTTTGGTTCTACATGTTTTCTCACAACATTTTCCGTCACCATTTTGAAAACAGTGGTGATGAAATACATTGTATAAAGTTATAAAGTGCGGTGAATACAGGAATTTACGCGATATCTTAGTTTTCTATAGACCTTTGTCTAATCCTTCGGGAAATATGCCAGATGATGATGCACTAGTAACCTGATGTGCTGTAGCACTTCGTGTAATTTACCACCACCTCCACATCACCAATGGAAATCATCGTGAGAAAAACAAAAGCAAAAATTCCACCAACCCGCAGTGGGTCCAGTGGGCCGAACGGCTCTTTGAATTCACGCCACACACAGAGAGGAGACCATAGTCCCGCAATGGACACACACTGGACATTACTGGCTAAGTACTAACCAAAGGCACAGAGACAAAAAATAACGGCCACCCATTCACATTTCAACCGCGGCATTCGCAACTTGACCTCACAAATCGATCGCTACTTTCTTAGCCCTTTTTTTGGGTGGGAAATTATCAAATAACTTCTCCCACTCTGGGCGAACCGGGCATGTCAGACTTTTACTCACTAAAACCCACCCGTGTTATTCCGTCAGTTGCCTGTGCCAGGAGCCACGGTAACTCTTTCGAACAACCCGCGACCCTAGCAGTACTTTTTTAGCCCTCACTCTTATTTAGAGATGTCCTAAGTTATTAAAGACAGGTGCTAGATTTCCAACAGCCACCAACCCACACTGGACTCATTAACCAACCCGCACTGTGCCCATATGGTAGATTACGGCCCACTCCTTCTCACAGAAAGAAGGCCTGTGTCCCAGCAGTGGTAGGTAACATTAGACTTCTTACTCGGTATTGCACCACCCGACTACTATGGGCAGGTCGTAACTCAAAGGCTCAGAGAGAAAATAACGGCCACCCATTCATTCAACCACGGCATTCACAACTTAACCTCGCAAATCGATCGCTACTTACTTAACCCCAACTCTTATAATAGACTTTCTAAGTAATTAAAGGCAGGTGGTTGTGTATCGTCGCGAATCAGAACCACATTTGACAAGTTAGCCGACGCGGGACGCTCCCTGAAATAGACGCGGGCAGACTAAGCATTTCATGTATCGTAACATGTTTTGTGTGCATGTGACTTTAAGCTAAACGCACAGTACGCGCATAGGGCCGCAGCGCATTGCGTTGAATTCAAAAACGTGCGGTGCAGCCCACCTGTAGTGTGAAAGTGATGCAGGAGGATTTTTGACGTGAATACGTCTTTAAAATTGCTGCATAGTGGGAGGCAAGTCAAAAAAACCAATGATGACAAAATCGGGGGATACAGTTTGGTGTTGCAGCTTCATATGATCTATCATCTCCATCGTAAATTCAATTACACCATTGGATAGCTAAAGGATCAAAGAATTTATTTTGCCAGGTGATGATTGTGACGCATAGCGCGTGGTGAAACACTGCCATTTTGAGGTAATTTTGCTGCGGATCGAGATTCCACTTAGTATAACTTTTGACTTAACTCTCAAGCACTTTAGATTGGGTATGGACTGTTTATCGTGGATTTCTGGCTTCGTTCCCCGGATCGAGCAGTCTTCCAGTACTGGCAATAGGTTTGCACTCTATAGATGACATGGGCCACGTAAATTACCAGGTGAAATGAGGGTAGACACTCACCTCTGTCTATCCCCTTGAAGATTACATGATATGTTATGTGTTCCTATATAGATATACCTACCTATTCACAATCATAAATTTACCAGATAATTTCCATAGAAAGATGATGAAGTCTCAAAGTCTCAATTTGTTTCGCAAGGATTTAAAAAACGGGTCCTCAGTCCAGATGCGCATGAATTACTATAGCAAATAAATGCAACAAAATTACGCGTCAAATCAACACACAAAGTGGTCGACAGTTCAAAATCGCTGGTCGAGTTCAGACGCGAGTGTGTGGTCTATGCTAATAATAGACGAAATATCTCTTCGAAAGAGACAGATTGTTTGATAACCATTGTTGTAATTTGTTTATGTGTGGTATCCCGGTTTGATTTAGTGTTAAACGGTTCGGGAGTAATATGTCTGTCTAGGCTACCAAATCGCTCACGCGAAAATGAGATTAGATTTTTTTCTTTCATGCGATTGCTTGTAGACCGGCACCCAAATTGCGTAACACACTATTACTATCAATTTGAAGCATATTGCTGAACTTTAAATTCGTAAAATATGTTTGCTCAACAACGTAAATAACGAAATGGATGTTGTTCAACTGTCAAAATGAAACGTATTGCTACTGACAGTGTACCCAATTATCCTGCAGGCCCCGCTTCGCACTCGGTGTGGTCTTCCTTGAAAGTCCAGTTCATATTGTAGATAACACAATCATGTAAAGGGGGCGTTCAAGTATTACGTTAGCAATACAGGGGGGCGAGGGGGTCTTTACTTTGCTTATTTTTGATCACAGGGGAGATGGGGGGCTACATGGTGATTACGTCAGCAGTATTTATTTTTTTACTTTTTCGGATTTTCTGCAAAATTTTGTCGATTTTGGTTTGAAGACATAATTATGGCAACCCTACTTGTCTATGATTGAAAAGGCAACGCATAAAACTGCTGCTCACGAATCAATAAAGAAACCAGAACACATTGGAAAATGCATGTACCCGTGTTTACTTAAGCATGGAAGGGGGGGGGGGGGGTAAAAGCTTTGCTTACTTTTGCTGACGAGAGGGAAGGGGGGGCTTAATAATTGCAAAAAATCTGCTTACGTAACACTTGAACGGCCCCTAGGCTGACATGAAGAGGGAAGAGAGCAATCTAACAGATGAGCCAGCACCAGATTGTTCAGACCGAATTCTTAACAGCTCAAACGATTCGCTTCAGAGAATAGTCGCTTCGCGCTTAGATCTGGTTGACCGTAAAATCAACGGATAATACGGTACGTATTTTGATGTGGTCAGGCAGATTTATAGGTAGAACTGGCAACTGACTCATCATCATCTGCCTAGTCGTTTCCAGTACCGGATTAGCCCATAAGCAAATTAAGCAATTGCTTAGGGCATCACGTGCGAGACGTGATGCCCTAAGCAATTGCTTAAGGCAGAAACAGCACCGATACAGTACTTGCTAGCACATAAAAGGCAAGGCTGTTTATCAGCAAGATATTACAAGAACCAATAGTCACTCTAGATATAGATGTGCGCCAATCTTTACAAATCGCTCGTCGATATTTTGGAAAAATACGAGGCGACTAGTGGAGAGGGCCTACAGGCGTAGATTGCTTAGGGCATCAGTAATCTTGGTCGTTTCCCAAATATGTTAGCGTCTCTTCCCAGTCTAACCGGATTCAGCTGAATAGGCCTGCCTATCAGACGTCCACAACCCAGTTACTGTATAACACGATAACCCCTAAATTCCAAAATACTAAAACGACCTTCTTTTGCTTTAGCTGGAGTCAGAAAACTGCAAGAGTTACATGGAGTCGCCAGTGACGTCACAGCGGTCCTACGACACAAGAGAAACTGAAAAAAGAGAGAAAGAGAAACCGTTCCTAAGTAGTGAGTATCATCATCAATTCTTGATCCACTGCTATGGGCATAGACCTCCCTCAAGCATCTCCACAACGACTTCATCAGCACCCTTTTTTTTTCGGATGGGGGGAAATCATCAAATGACCCCTCCCGCTCTAGGTGGAGCGGAAGGGAGTGTCAGACTCTTACTGACTAAAACCCACCCGTGTTCCTTCCTTAGCCCTTTATGTTCCGGGCCAGCGGTAACCCTTTCGGACCATCCCGCTGACCCGGCAGGTTGCTGACATCTCTTTGAGGCGCGCGTGGAACACGTACGCGCCGCGCCGTCCGGCACGGGCCTGGTCCTGATCGGACGGTGAGCTACCCATTACTCTCCGCCCGCAGGCCCGCGCCTACGGTGGCCGGGAGTCGTCCCGTGGCTCCCGACGCCCGGAGTCATCAGCACCCTATTGCGTAACACACTAACGATCCCAATCCGAATAATTTTGAAGGATATTGCTGATACATTGCTTCATATGTTCGAAAAACTTGTCTGCTCAACAACGTAAATAACGCAATGAATATTGTTGAATTGTCAAAATGAAAGCCTAGCTAGACTGGCTACCCACCCATCCACGCTGCACTTACGCACCACGAGCTCGCAAGTCAGTTTAGAACTTGTCCATCCATCCCAACAGTCATATCGGTTCTACGGACGACCCTACACTGTCACTGTTTAGTTTTCAGTTTCACGTTTAAAGACTTTAGGCTCACCTCTTCTACTTAGAACATAAATTTAAGGTGAAATGTCGGTCAAGGCCCGAGTGACAGAAACCTGTGGACAATATACGCGCGCACTGTGCCCAGGAGTACCGCTTTCTGCATCAGCACAAGCCCTTGATTCAACTGTCGTACGAGAGCCTCCTCAGGTGTGGTCGATGCACTTGGATCTTACGACTATATCGGCACAATAATCGCTACAAGTAAGTTATTGATTTAATTAGGTATTTTTGTTACAGATGACAACACATCCTGTGGAGTCAACAGCCTCGCTAGACTACGATGTATAGTGCAAGCTCTCTCAAGCAATACCAAAGACACGCCATGACATGACACCAAAGACTATATAATAATAATATAATATAATATAATATTCCACAACTATCACACAACGCCGTCTAGTCTCAAGCTAAGCAGAGCTTGTGTTATGAGTACTAGACAACTGATAAACATACTTATATATTTCTAAATACATACTTAAATAGATAAATTACACCCAGACACAGAACAAATGATCATGCTCATCACACAAACATTTGTCCTGGGTGGGAATCGAACCCACGACCTCCGGCATAGACTATTTTATTTAATAATCTACGAAGAAACACACTGAAAACTAGATGTTTCTTCTGATTTCGGTCGTTTGGAAACTTTTACCCCCCGTTAGATGCTCAGCGGTTCTAAAGAAGTATAAAAAATCCTATCTTTGTGCAACTTTTACAGATTTTCGATGGAACTAAATATTCCAAGTTTTGTTTATAAACATTGAGGACCACAGACATATAATATTGGTGTTAGGACCAAAGTTAAAATAACTGTAAACGGATTCTGTGTCCGTGTGCAGTGCCTAGGTACCATACTAAACTTATAAGATGACAATACGTGCAGTTTCAACCGAAAAGTTTATACGCTTCTGTTAAATTCTCGGAATTTTTTCTATTCCGTGGTTAAATTGCACGCGTTTAGAAAAAAAGAAATAAATTAGCTATGCTTATAGGACCTAGTAGGTATTTATTAAAGTAGTTAATGTGATTTATTATTGTATTTAAAAAGCGTATTATTTTCTAAGTACCTATACCTACCTAAATAAAATTATGCTCAATATTTGAGATTATATGAGATTTTGTATCATTTGAGTTTTTTTTGTTTTCTTGTCACCCTACTAGGTTACAGTCTCAAACTTTGGCTATGTCGGCCAGAATCTCACTTTGAGGGATATTGCTAATCCATTGCTTCATATGTTCGAAAAATTTGTCTGTTCAACAACGAGAATAACGCAATGAATGTTGTTGAACTGTCAAAATGAAAGCCGTTGCTAGTGTTACCTTTCTCTGCCTCAAACCGAATAGCAGAAGTAAAGATGACATAACTTCCAGAAATAATGCGTCTGCCACTTCGATCAATTATTGATCGAAGGTCTGCCATGATATCTCTCGTTGCTTGACTGGTAGAGAATGCCTAAGGCATTAAGTCCGCCTTTGCACCTAACCTACATTTAGGTATTGTGTTAAAATAGATTTACGTTTGATTCCAAGTTATACAGTGTGAGTCTTCATAATGTGCACTTAGCGAAATGAGGGAGACTAAGCTTAATTTTATCGAAGGAAAAAAAAAAAAATTGTAGCATTTTTAAAATTCTTTTTCGCTGCTGCGTCCCCTGTGTAAACAATCGCCCCTCAATTGAGAATTATGTTTTTTTTTTAACAAAAATTGATATTTTTTCATAAATTTTTACAATAAGTACCTAACTAATTGTAAAATTACTCAAAAAGCCCCGATTACCTACCCTTTTTGATTACTTTAAATTATTCTCCATCATATCAGATTTCTAAACGTAAAAATAACATGTTTATAACTCAATCACAACATTTCCTATGAACTTTTAAAGAAAGGCCTTGCAATCACCATACTTTAGCAGAGATCCTTTTAAATATTATTTTTTTATATTTTTTCCGTCGATAAAATTAAGCTATGTTCCCTCATTTCGTTATGTGCACATTATGAAGACTCACAGTGTATAGATAGATTTTGAGATTTCTTTCGAACTCAACTATCATTTTGTGAGGTGACGGTCGGGTTCTGGAGGACTGTCTTGTGTAATTTCGACTTTCAAAAAATGCTGATTATCAGCCTAATTTGAATAAATGACTTGATTTTGATATTTGATTTTGAGGAATTCAAAATTAAACACTCTGCATCCGGTTAGTGGAAGCCGCCCCAACATTATTGGGAAAAGGCTAGGCAGATGATGATTTTGAGGAATTCAAAATCTTAGAGTAGTTATTTACAGGGTATATTGGCATACCCATCGCGTCTGCAGAGTATAGCTAGTCAATTTAAAATAACCCTCTAAAGATCCTAAAGGCTTGTAACGGTGCCATTGCAGAGCAAAGGCCCTCTCTCATGCAGAGGAAGAACATTGATCACCCTTGCTCACTGCGTGTTCACAATTTCAGAGTTTTCAGGCCATCATCATCTGTCTAGCTCTTTCCTAACTATGTTGGGGTCAGCTTCCAGTCTAACCAGATGCAGCTGAATTTTTTTTTTTATTGCTGAATGGGCCCCGCTCTTGACCTCGATCGTGCCTGACGGAAAACGATGGATGAGTTCTATGATGGAAGGAGCGTGCCCAGAAGATGCCTAAGGCACTGGAACTCTCACGTATCGACGAAACACAGCAGGCTGCTTGCTTCAATACCAGCATTTTACATGGAACGACTGCCTATCTGACCTCCACAACGATACCCCTTGGTAAGACTGGTTGTCAAACTTTCGGGCTTCTGACGACCCGTAACGACTTTCAAAGATCCACGAATGACAGCCGGGACCAACGGTTTTACTTGCTTTCTGAGACACGGAGGGGTCTTGTTATGTACAGATCGTCACCAATCCACGGACCAACCGCGGCAAGCGTTACTTAACCTGATTGATCGACCCGTGCGGCTGTTATTACAGAGTTTTCAGGCCGACGACAATTAGAATTAGGTACCTACCATTTCTTCACGATATTTTCCTTCACCAGTCACCCAGTAAGTTTAAGATCATAATATTTGTATTTAATTATGATATTCATGTAGGTAACCTTAATTTTATTTCGAGATGGGAACGTTGCTAATGGCGGCAGCGACGTGCGCTCGCGACGATGGGCGGGGCTTGGCACGAGAGACGCTCCGCCCATCGAAAGTTTAATAGTGTTATGGTTATTCAACAGATTATTTGCAGAATTTAGGGTTTGTTTATTGTGTAATATGATTTTTGTAAAGAGGGCAAAACATGTTTTGTAATAACATGGAATAAGTTTTAATTTGGTTTTCACGCAAGTACAGCTAGATGGACAGACGACTTCAAAATAGTGGCTGGCACAGACTGGATGCAGAAGGCGGAGGACAAGGTGTTGAGGCGCAGCCTGGGAGAGGCCTATGTCCAGCACTGGCTTGCGATAGGCTGAGTTGATTGACTACCTAGGTACTTAAAGTATGTGCCGTTAAATATGGCACATGAGTTTGTAAGAGTTTTTGTAAAAAATCGCCTTTGACAGAGACGACGCTCTAAGGCCCTAAAAAGGCCTCTGGCAGAATCATGAAAGGATAACATTATGAATCATAATATGGCGATTATGGCGAAGACAGTTCGTGTTTTTCTTTTTTTCGCTGCACTACGTAGGTAGGTATAATCAATGAGATTGGTTTTGGATTTGGTATTTTAGCACAGCCAAAAAAAAAAGTCAAAGTGTGGAGATATAATGAGTTCAATTAGTAAGGTATAGTCCAAGAGCTAGATCGAAGAGTTCACGAAAAACTCTTCGATCTAGCTCTTGGATATCTTTTCAGGGCCGTCTTTACCTATTGTGCAGGGTGTGCGTTGCACACGGGCGCAGCGGTCCTAGGGGGCGCCGAGCGCCGCTCGCTACGGAGCCCCACTCGCGTAAAAAGAGTTCCGCTTTGCATACATTTTGTATAGCATCTGGAGCTCTTCTTATATTTGTCGAGTTACACCAAAGCAAGTCGCGCCACGAGCGCGCGAGCGGCTTTTACAATATTAACTTTTTTTTTCAACATGAAATGAACATTATTAACGATTATATTTGGTGTAGTAGCGAGTGTCGCATCGCTCGGCGGCACCTGTTTCAATGATTAGTTTGAAAACACGCCGACAATCATATTGCGAATAATGCGAATTCAACAGTTTTGGGATAGAAAATAAACTACTAATTACCATGGACGAACGTCAAGCGCGCGGCATTTCTCAAAAGCGTGAGTAAGCGCCCCAGAAGGTGGTAGCCATAAGGCTCATCCGGGGCTACCGCACGATCTCGGGCGAGGCGGCAAGCCTCATTGCCGGACTGCCGCCATGGGATCTGGAGGCGATAGTCCTCGCGCGCGTATATGAGTGGTGCGTGGAGGCACTACGCCGCCGGAGGGAAGTTCCGCTTCCGCGGAAAATCGCTGTGGAGCGGACGGATCTCCGGCGCCATCTCATAGCGGCATGGAAGGAGCGACTGTCGCAACCCAGCGCAGGGCACGCCGCGAAAGCGGCGATAAGACCCCTCTTTGAGGAGTGGCTAGAGAGGCGCCACGGCGCCCTCACCTACCGCCTGACGCAGGTCTTCACCGGACACGGAAGTTTCGGGAGGTCCCTGCACATCATCAGGCGGGAGGAAACGCCCGGGTGTCACCATTGCCAGGATCGCCCAGAGGACACGGTGGAGCACACGGTGGAGGTCTGCCCCGCTTGGGCGGAGCACCGCCCGCGCCGTGTCCTCGTTGAGGCGATCGGCAGCGGCGGCGACCTCTCGCGTCCGGCCCTGGTGCAAGCCATGGTCCGGGGCGAGAGGGAGTGGGAGGCAGCCACCTCCTTCTGCGAAGCAGTCATGCTAGCGAAAGAGGTGGCGGGACGGATGAGGGAGAGAGCCTCCCGTCCCAGCCGCCGCGGGAGACGCTCCGGGCGTCGGGAGCCACGGGACGACTCCCGGCCACCGTAGGTGCGGGCCTGCGGGCGGAGAGTAATGGGTAACTCACCGTCCGATTAGGACCAGGCCCGTGCCGGACGGCGCGTAGGTGTTCCACGCGCGCCTCAAAAAGATGTCAGCATCGAGGAGGGGCCCCATAGGGCCGAAGTCTGCCGGGTCAGCGAGATTGTCCGAAAGGGTTATCGCTGGCCCGGAACGATGATTTCCAATCAGAAAAAAAAAAGCGTGGCGCGTGCCGCACTTTGTGTTCTACCGCTCGCTACACGTAATTTTGCGAAATAAGCCTTGGCGCAATGGATTAAGTTTTATATTTGAGTAAACATGTAAATATCTTTACTTCATATTTGCTTTACCCAGGACAAATGTTTGTGTGATGAGCATGATCATTTGTTCTGTGTCTGGGTGTAATTTATCTATATATGTATGTATTTAGAAATATATAAGTATGTTTATCAGTTGTCTAGTACTCATAACACAAGCTCTGCTTAGCTTGAGACTAGACGGCGTTGTGTGATAGTTGTGGAATATTATTATATTATTATAAAAAATAAGTCTGAAAACAGAAAACATTAAAAAAAAAACATAAACGTGTGCTTTGTTTTTCTTGTCACTCTTTCCTTCCTAAAAATACTTTTTACCCGTGTACAGTGAGCCTCGCTCGCAGTGAGCTTCCCCAATTTGTCAAATGTTCCCAATTGATATTGAACTTTGTTTGATATGAGGTCGTAATTAGAATGAAGAAATTTCAAAATTTGGGTGTAACATAACATCTATAAATAGACATGTTAACATGGGTACGTTTTGGCTTGTTAGGGTAAACACCAGAACACCCTGTATAATTCTAAATACATTCAACAGCACCAAAACTGACGAATTTCTTCTTCATCTCCAAACAATAGAGTTTATTATCCATTGGGGAAATTTGACAGTTTGTGGTAACTTGATGTGCTGTTACTTGTACTATATACCCATCCATTTTGACCGCGCGCTTACTAGGGGGCGCTTGGGTAATGTTTGCACACGGGCGCAACATGGGCTAGAGACGCCTCTGTATCTTTTGAACCAGTCACCGACAAATTCTGATATTTGGCCACACATTTCGACAAATTACCGACTAATTTTTTGTGTTATCAAAATTTAAATCCCTGATGGTGGGTCTGCCAGTCAGTGACACGTGAGATTTTACTGAATAGATAGCTGTTCTGAAAGGAAGGTCTTTGATCATTGGTTTTGGGAATAAAACAACAAAATAGTTTTTAAAACATTATTATTAAGTAAAAATGTAACATTTTACAAAAATATATTTACATGTATACATATACTAGGTACAGTCAGCGGCATGTTAATGAGACATACAGACAAAGAATTTTCAATTCAATTATAATATTGTCTTAAATATAAGTTTAATATTTTGTGCATAAAATGTCTTTTAAATAATATGACATTGGGGCCGTAATGATGTTTTTTTTTTGTCTTAAATGACTTAGAAAATAACAAAATCTAAAAATTACAAGCTTGAAAAGTCATGATTTTTTTTAAAGTTGGCCTCTGTTAGTACATTGGCCAATTGGTAAAACAAATATTGTATGCCATGTTGAAAATTGAAATTGTTTCTTTTTTCATTGAAAAAGAGTCAGACGAAATCAGAACTTCCTTTTGTTGAAGTCGATTAAAAATCAAGTGATACAACTATTTATTTAATCAGAAAAAAAATCTTGTTTATTACTGCAATTGCTTCTGTTTTGGAGTTTGGCCATTATTTTATTGTTACAATTTTTCTAAAAGAAAACTTGCTTCTTTCAGTTCTATTTTACGTCTAGCTGGGTTCATTAAAATCATGGACCCCCTAACCCCTTAGGGGGTCCATGATTTTAACAAAGCAAAGCGGGGTGACAGATCGGAATAATTCGTGTTTATGAGCACACGATAGAAGCGAAAAATTACGACTGGAGCCGAGTATACCCGATTCACTGTTAAGAAGTCCTGAAAGAGCATAAAGTGCTCTTAAAGAAGTGCTCTTAAAGAAGTTTTCTTCATCACTTCAAAAATAATTTGATTGAAATCATGAAACCTTTGAAAAGTCACAAATATGACAATAATTAAGTAAATTGTGACGTAATAACAAGAAAAGTGATAATAATAATAATATTATGACGCTGATTGCATATTCTATCGCCTAAAAACATTAAAAAATCTTGTTTTACATTTATTTAAAGTATAAAAAAAATCATTACATTTACATCGTTTTCGTGTGAAATAGAACAAATGCATGGTTAAAACTAAATAAAAATTAATATTTTCTATACAAAATGAGTTAGCTCAAAATACTTTCGACGTCTAAGGGCTGGCGCACACATGGCGGAGCGCAGCGCAGAGCATGCGGGCGGTGGCACATGCGGCCAATTTCAACCTGAGACGGATGCGCGAGTATTTTAGATATTATTTCAATGAGGACAATGTCGATAATAGTTTGACAGTGAAAAATGCTGTGCGCTGCGCTCCGCCATATGTGCGCCGGCCCTAAGGAACAGACAAAGAAATAATTCTTCTTTCAGCTTCAGGGCGTATCATACGCCTTCAAGTACTTCCAGACGAATTATTATTTCTTTTCCTTTGGCTAAAATTAAAAAATCTAGGCTTGTTTAAGCCAAAATGGGTAATTATAGGGTACTTGATCTGATCACTTATAAAATCAATTTCTTTAAAAAAAAAGCGTATTTAAGAAATAGTAATACAAATGAATTACGACAGTTAAACAGAGTGTATCAAGTTTAGTTTTGGTTTTTTTTTTTAAACAAGACAATTATTAAGTAAAAGTTTATGCAAGTTCCCTTTTGACGTAGTTACACAACAGAGGCTTACGTATGAGTTTTTTCACTCACGTTCGACGCGTTAGAATTTGATATGAGAAAAAGTTATAGCGCCACCTGGTGGTCACTAGGAGAAACCTAATTTGCCATACAAAATTCTAGCGCGCTCGCAATCGAACGTGAGTCGAAAAAACTCACACTAAGGCCACTGGTCTTACCACAGAATTCTCAAACGAAAACTAATTTAAAGACCTTCTTAAAAGTCTTTCTGTCTCTACAATACATGTTAAAGTAAAAGAGACAGTATGAGAAAAAGAGTTGAGTTAAAAACGAGTTGCTTTTGAGAATTCGATCGTAAGCCATGTATACAATGGTCCATTATGAATTGCTGTTCAAGGAATTGTTTGAAAAAAATAAGGCAAAAATAGGTCAAATTAAATTAGGTAGAGAAACTCCGCAGACGGTGATGAGTCGATATCTAAACATGATAATAAAAAACCGGGCAAGAGCGAGTCGGACTCGCGCACCGAGGGTTCCGTACCATCATAATGTATTTAAATTTTCATCGGCGAGGCCTATATTCGTTAGAGAATTTTAACACTGCGCACTGCGGTGTAGAATATTGCAGTTTTAGGTCAGCGCCATCTCTTGACCGACAGTGGAACTAGTGTAACTTTTGTTGAAGATTTCTGAAAAAGTGTGCTATTTAGAAACATCGTTTTATTTGTCCTGTAATCTTTACATAAACTTCTATCACAAAGAATTATTTCAGATTTTTCACTTTGCAAACTTCGGAGATAAGGGGAACGGTATTTTTTTACATTTTTCATCAAAAGAACTATGCGGCCTAAAAAAAAAAGAAAAAATGTTTGGGATTGTGCAAACTGCGCTCTTTCATTGTGATACCCCACATGCCCCACTTCGACTTCACTTTTGGTACGGAACCCTAAAAAGAACTGAATTTGATTATTTTTGTGGGGTCATTATTTAGTGAAAAATCAGTTTAAAAATCTGTTCATACATAAAGTAACAACACTACCAGTGGTCGTAGACCCGCAAAAATAAATCAAAAACATTTTTTGTATCGTGGTTAGATATCACATCACCTCTGCAGTTTCCCTAGCTAATTTAATTTGACCCTGCATTATTCCGTATGACTTGGCGGATTGTAAAAGCAATATTTTGTTGATATGTCGTATATATATTACTACCAAAACATGAACCATTTTCGTATAGAAACCTATAACAAATTAAAGGTCTTATAATAGTAAAATTGCAGCGCAGTTTATTCAGGCCATAATTATTTGAATTAAAGATAAAATTTGAAGAAAAAAGAGCTACATTCTTAGCTTTATGCCTTTTGAGAAACTGCGGTGTTGATTCCATAAAATGTTTTTTTTTTACTATCTAACAAAAAAGAGCAAAGGGGTATCGTATTACTCAGGGTTGTAGAGGTCGGAGAGGCAGACGCTCCATGTAAAATGCTGGTATTCAGCTGCATCCGGTTAGACAGGAAGCCGACCCCAACATAGTTGGGAAAAGGCTTGGCAGATGATGATGGCGTATTAATAAACGGTTAAATGGTTACTATATCAAAAGTTGCTTCCGATTTTTGCAAAAAGCTTTCGGCTGAAATGGTGATAGTAATGATGTTCATATAAAAAGGGGGGGAAAAACCTGGACAGGTTTGTGCATGGAAGCATGATCAACCTATAATGTTCCCACTGCTGGGACACTGGCGTCCTCTCATTGGGACACTTGGTGGATGTTACATGTCTTCGAATTTTCGATTCTAGGACATGCCGGTTTCAAGGTAGCTTTTCGAATGTAGCTCTTATTCCTTAAGCGTTAAGGCCTAAGGCCAATATGGACTTGAAGGCTTTTAAGCTAATAAGGCCGTCGACACCAAATTATTTAGCATCTACTTACAAAATACTCATTATTACCGTATTAGCAATATATACAGACATAATAGTGGACAAATATATGCATATTTAAAGTTTTATTCACTTAGTACATAGTATAACATCAAGTTTGTATTCTAACGGAGGGGTAGACCGAATTATAGTATAGTTGACCTCGTAACTGCATTATCATCCTAAAGTTGAATGTTACTTGTATAGTCACGAGCAAAAGTATGTATACACTTGGCTTTATTCAAAGGCTACTTTCTCCTTTATTTTTGAATGAAATTGTATGTTATTCCGAACATAGTATTTTCGAACCTAGGTTTATGTAAAGTGTCGTATTTCCACTTTGCATTCGTTATCTATTTCGTGAAAAAATCGCAATTGAAAGTTGCCAAGTGTTGACATATTAGTGCTCGTGACTGTACGCCAAAGTCTATTTGTCTATCTTCGCCTTAGTGTATCGATGGCAAATAGTTCAAACATATTTGGCCCAAAATTCACCGACTCTGTCATAAGGCAAATGCGTCAGGTTGCAAAATTCTAATTTTCTTACGTTTTTTTTTTAATTTGACGGTCAGTTTCAGGTTGTATGATGATCTAAATATGATTCGCGGCCGTAAAATATTTATAGAATTTTAATCATACAATCATCAATAAGTTTATATTACCTTATTGTATTACTATTTCATAAAATCATTTGAGGCCAATGAGGGATTTTCTTTTCTTTTTTTTTTAACTCTTCCCTAGTCGCTGGATAGATGGCGCTGAACTTGGTAAGTTACTGCAGGGAACGGAATGTCACATCATTTTTTGATTATTACACTTGGATTTAATTTTGAGATCGTAAAACGAAAGCAAACAAAAGTGTCAGTCAACGAGCGTATGTGACGTGCGGCAATGTTTTTTTTTCCAAGCGTTTTGGCTTTGGCACCTAGTAACGTAGTCAGTACAACGCCATCTACAGAGTTCTTGGAAACTATGTTTTTTTTAAATACTCAAAAAAAAACCTCTCATTCTAAGTACAACAAGTATTGTTGATTCTAATAATTATAATTCTGTAAAGCCATATTTGTTGCAGTCACGAATCATATTGTAATCAACACACAACCTGCCACTGACCTGCAAATTGCAAAAAGACGTAAGTAAATTAGAATTTCGTGGTCTAACTTAGCGCGTCCCCCATAAGATCGTCAAATGCACAGGTATGGATGGATGATGGGCAAGTACTACGTATAGAGAGGTTATCCGAACCAAAAACAGTTTAGATTCACTCAGTATTTGCTGCAGCGCTTAAACATTAGGTGTCGTCTCACCAAACTATAAGACATGCAGCGCTAGACCGCTTAAAACGTGTAGCTTTCTCGCGACCAAAACGTCGTAAGCGCCCGGAATTTCATGGCGCTTACGCGTTTCATGCAACAATGAGTTGTTGCCGGTCGGCAACAAAGAATGGCGCAAAAAACTGGTTTGCGGCGCCGGTTATATACGCTAGTAAGAATAGTTCTATGATGGTGGGTAGATTTTTCTATGTGACAATTAAATAGTTTCAACCATAGTGAAGTTTCAGTTTAGTGCGACTTATTGTCAAAAGTGATAAAGAAATTTTGACGTTGACTGACTATACCTACACTCACATTTCGTCAGTTATGTTTAAGTCCCATGTAATAGGGGGCGAGCCTATTGCCGTCAACCGGGCCCAAACTCGGACAGCTATTGAGAAATTCCTAATGGAAAGTCTCACATACATTACCAAGTGAATAAAACCTTAACAAAAAGTCTTTTTAGATATTTAATTAAAACGCAAGTTTCTTACGTCGTTTCGTTTACATTATTGTTATTATTTTATACTTATTTACTATTGTTATCGAATTTATATTGCACAAACTTTTAAGTTATCATCAATTAGAAAAAATGTGGTGATATTAATAATCAATTTAATATGCAGTCTTTTTTATAAGTTAGTGCTTCGCCTTGCGAGAGTATGACTTCAAACCCTGCCTAATGCACTGTTTCTTTTCTTCTTTCTTTTCTTTTTTTAAAAACGTTATGTTACGTTGTTTATGTGAATAAGTTATTTATTTATTTTTATTGCACACAAAAAGGTACAAAGGTGGACTTAATACCTTAGGCATTCTGTACCAGTCAACCAAGGGTGGTGATGAGATCGGATGGTAGGTGCTTTGGTTGAGCCGAACAATGATAAACAAAAACTATTAAAATTATTATATATACTTACATACTATTTACTATTATATATTTATTATAGTAAATAGTTATAGTTTTATTTATAATTCAATTACTTTAGCTTTCATATTACTAACTAGCTAATCCATACTAATATTATAAATTCTAAAGTAACTCTGTCTGTCTGTATGTTACATTTTCACGCCTAAACCACTGAACGGATTTCGATAAAATTTGGCAGAGAGATAGATTGCATCCCGGGGAAGGACATTATCCCGGTATTCCCACGGGATCGACACTTATGCGGGTGAAACCACGGGGCGCTGCTAGTATATAATATGCCAGAGACCGCAATTATGAAAAAAATGGTGTAATAATAATTATTAATATTATTTATGCAATATAAATTCAATTTAAGCACTCGACAAGTTCACAGCATTTTGTAATTATACAAT
The DNA here is from genome assembly GCA_963082905.1 of Oligia fasciuncula. Lineage (NCBI taxonomy): Eukaryota > Metazoa > Arthropoda > Insecta > Lepidoptera > Noctuidae > Oligia > Oligia fasciuncula. The sequence continues at coordinate 4,048,679 of OY720414.1, read as the reverse complement.
AATAATATTTATCTAAAAAATAACAATGTAATATATTTATCTAACGTTCATGCATTTTCTAAAAGATTAATAAAAAAAACTATTGTCGTAGTTTCGTTTTTTAATACACTCATTATTATCCAACTGCGGCAGAGCCCAAAAGGAGGGTAATATTATATAAAAAAAACCTAAATAACTCTTTGTCTGATTCTGGAATCAAAAAACCTCTCATGAGACCTGTTTTTAGCCAAAAAATCAGCTAAAATAATTTCAATTGCAATAAATATGTTCAAAATAATACATTGTGCTGTGAAAATGTCAAGTGAAATGTCATATTAAGTTCCTAATATCACTTGGTGTGAGTTTCATCACGCGTTGCTCAGCAATTCACTGTAAAAGAAGATTATTTCGTCAAAATCTTGAATGATATAACGGGTGTAAAAAGACACTGAACCAAGTCGGGAGTCACTTGTACCCCCCGTCATTTTAATAATTTTTTTGTACTGAACCATACCTGGGAACCTTCTGGTTACGGAGATATTGAAGGTCAAAGTTCCAACTATTACCGACGTTTTTTTACGGAAAGCACAATGACACAATGTTTTGCGAGCGTCACATTGCGCACTACCGCGCGATAAAAATACGCCCGTGCGTACCTGGGCTTAGAGCTCACACTCACGAGCGGCAAGCGTCAACGACAGTCGTTGATACTAGTCGACGGCCGTCGTCAGCGCGTCGGCGACTGCAGTTGCCTCTGAGCACAGCGGAAAGCGTCAACGACAGTCGTTGACACTAGTCGTCAGCCGCCGTCAGCGCGTCGGCGGCTGCAGTTGCCTCTGAGCATAGCGGCAAGCGTCAACGACAGTCGTTGATACTAGTCGCCGGCCGCCGTCAGCGTGTCGGCGACTGCAGTTGCCTCTGAGCACAGCGTCAACGACAGTCGTTGACACTAGTCGACGACCGTCGTCAGCGCGTCGGCGACTGCAGTTGCCTCTGAGCACAGCGGCAAGCGTCAAAGACAGTCGTTGATACTAGTCGACGGCCGTCGTCAACGCGTCGGCGACTGCAGTTGCCTCTGAGCACTTAATAGATACTAACATGAAAACATAACATGATTGAACTTACTTTGTTAGTTCCCGCGTAGTCATGGCGCCTGTGAGTCCGGAACGCGATCTCGACCGACTTAACTGTGCTCTTCGTTCAGCTGAAAATAATGATGAGTATTAATATAAGGTCTATTCAAATTGATGTTGTTTCAAATTAAACAAATACCAACTTTATTTCAATGGCAATTAAGTTTATTTCAGAGTGACTAGCACTATTGAAAAATTTATAAAAATGTTTGAAGTTGTAGCATAAACTGAACTTTATTGTGTAGGAATTAAAGTAATTTTCCCATTAATTCATATTTGTTTACATTTTTGGCAATTAAATCGCGAACGCAGCTTATAGTCGGACTTTTAATTAGCTGCAGTAATGACAGCTTATGTGTTACTTAAATGACTGAAATAAATTGGCGTCTTTTTGTTTTTTCGCGGCCATCAACCAAATCTTGTTTTTCTAGTACAGAATAGTGTAACAAACGAAACTTACACATGCATATCACCAAACTCAGTCCGAAATGAGTTATTAAGTGTCATTTTACTGCAGCTAATTAAAAGTCGGTCTATAGATATTCTGGTTTGCTTATAAAAGTTGTAGAAATGACAAAGGATAGAATCACTTTAATAAAATCTATATCTATCTATACTAATAATAAAGCTGAAGAGTATGTTTGTTTGATCGCGATAATCTCTGAAACTACCTGTCGAATTTGAAAAATTCTTATTGCATTTGATAGCCCAATTCTTGAGGAAGGTTCTAGGTTATTTAACATCACGCTACAACTCTTAGGAGCCGAACAAAAAGAAAGCTAAGCGAAAATGAAGTATAGAGCGGGCAGGCGGAACAAGAAATTTCACGCGAAAATGTAGCGAGCAGAAGCAATCGTGCATAGAATGATAAATATCTAAATATGTAACTATAGTCCGCACGGAACTAGTTGGCGCGTGCGTGGTAGTGAAGTAGGCCTAACGTCAGTGGTAGCAAAATCAGTATAAGCTAGGCCGTACCCATACTAATATTATAAATTCTAAAATAACTCTGTCTGTCTGTATGTTATCTTTTCACGCCTAAACCACTGAACGGATTTCGATAAAATTTGGCAGAGAGATAGACTGCATCCCGGGGAAGGACATAGGATAGTTTTTTATCCCGATATTCCCACGGGATCGACCCTTATGCGGGTGAAACAGCGGGGCGCTGTTAGCTTAATATAGCTGCCAACGGCCCTACTTAATTTTTTTTTTAACTAATTATTATTATTATTATTATGAGCCTGTTATGTCCCACTGCAGGGCAAAGGCCTCCCTTCCGTCTTTCCATTTTTTCCTATCTATAAACTAATGCTGTTTAAAAAAGCAGAAAGTGTATGGAAGAAAAAACAGTGGCACTCCAGGATTGTCGACAGAAGTGAAAACAAAACAGCAACAGAATACTTTGCCATCACTCACTGACATATCGGATTTACATTAAAACCGAGTACATCCCGAGGAACATCCGAAGCGGGTATTTTTATAATCGTCTTATAAACAAAACACGCGCGGTGTCGCTTACGGTAACAGTGGCGCAGTTCAATGGTTTTTTCCCATCACAAAATATGCCCAACGCGCGTAAAGAAGTTTTCACTTCAATATTGTGAAAATTGACCAATTTTCAGATCGTCATGTGTACGTTTTATCTTCCTCACATTCTACTGAAATTCTACTACGCTAAGCCAGCTCAAGGTAAAATTGTTACTCTGCTACAGATGTGCAGTCTACTGTACGTGAATACATCCTGTGAATCTGTGTTCTACAGGGTGAATTATTCATATTCAAAGTTGGAAAAAGTATTAAGTGTACCTAAAAAACTGCAGGAATATACAAGGTTATTTGTAAAACATTAACAACCTCTTAAGAGGTCATTGTACTCATCATTATGAACAACTTTTACTATGAAAAAAAATCACCTGTTCCCTACATTTTGACGAGTTATAAGAACTTATATGTAGGGAACAGTTGATTTTTTTTCGCGATTTCAGGTTTGGCCCATAGTAAAAGTTGTTCATAATGTTTTACCAATAACCATGTATAAAAAAAACGACTCTTAAGACAATAATAGGCTCTGATAATGCTTCTAAAAAGTGTAAGCAAACGAAAAAATCTACGATTTCTCAACATTACAGCTGGGTGCACTGTTAAACGTGACATACCTTGTAATCGGTGCAGTATTGCATGTACTAGTCCGTCGCCATCGCTTACGTCCTCTGTGATAGCGTGTGTCAACATATTTGTGGTTTAAAAATAGTACGGGTGGTTACCCTAAGACAGCGAGTGTTTACCCCAACAAAGCGGGTGGTTACCCTAAGCTTTTGCGTTCTGGTGGATAGTGGGTTGTGACACTAATTGTTATGTGTCAAGTCAATGCAGATAATGATGACCCATATAATTTATATTTTATAATGAGACCTTGTAGTCGGTGCAGTATTGCATGTACTATTTCTCCACCATCGCTTACTTCCTCTGTGATAAGGATAGTCAACATATTTGTGGGTTAACAATAGAAATATGGGTAGTTACCCTAGGGTTTTTACGTTCAGGTGAGTTGTGGGTAATAAAGTGACCCTAGCGTGTTTACTAGCGTGTGTCAAGATATATGTGATTAAAAAATAGTACGGGTGGTTACCCTAAGACAGCGGGTGGTTACCCTAAGAATTTTGTGTGCAGGTGAATAGTGGGTTGTGACGATCGTGACTTTGTATCGAGCAAATGATGTCTGTAGTGTTGGTGATATAGAATATGCAGTAAGTGGTGATCAAGTTTTAGTTAAAAATGTTTTGTGTTAAGATGGATAATGGGTAGAGATCCTTTTGGCGTTAAGGAAATAAATACAGTAAGAGATGATGTTCCTAATGTGTTGATAGATACTACAGTGGATGACTTTGTAGTAAGTTTTGAATTGAATACAAATATATTGTGATATTACCATACAATAGTGCGGGTGCTTACCCTAACATTTAAATTACCCTGTTTTGGTATTAAGAAAAAGTGAACAGCATCAAAACAGAATCTCCTACTTACGATACATGTAGGTATGAATTCAAAATCAAAATATGTGTTTTTATAATGATACAATAGGCTATTTGACAATGTAAAAAATAAGGTCATAATTATTGACACTCGTATAGATTATCGCTTTTAAAATCCCGAAAAAACTTCATCTTTTTAAATCTGGCGCCACGTAATCGAAAATGGTCTGGATTGGCTGAACTTAAGATGACGTCATGATTTAGTAAATTTCTGTCTATCGTTGACAGAACAGATGACTTTTGTCTAGTATCTCGACCGTTTCAACGTTTGTTTACGTGAATCGTGACGTCACGACGCCATATTGTCAAATATAGCGTTTTGGCGGCTTATTTAAACAGTACATTTTTATTTACTATTTTTTAAAAGAAATACATTATGCAATTTGAAGTAATAGGTTTTTGTGGGCTCGTTAGACACCATTAAATAATCTGAGATGTTTATCAGAAACCAGTCAAATAGCCTATTGAGTGGTATGGTAATCATATTAAAAAGAGACAAAACATGTAACAAATGAACTACACAAAAACAGAGATGAAGTGAAATTTGTGAGTATAACATAGTAAAAGTAATTAATATAATCTTACCTCCAGCTACCCTTGGATTCGCTTTCTTTCTAGGACGCTCTCGACTGAACGCAGACCCGCTTTGTAGTGCCTCCATCAAACTGAAATAAAAAGATACAGTTAATATAATTAAGTTACAAGACATAACATTCCGCCTGTAGGAAAGGCTTGTGGTCAAGTAATAACAGCCACACGGTTCGATCGATCTAGTTAAGCTACGTTTGCCGCGGTTGGTCCGTGGATGGGTGACCATCTTTGCATACCAAGACCCCTCCGTGTCTCGGAAAGCACGTTAAGACGTTGGTCCCAGCTGTCATTCGTGGATTTTTGACAGTCGTTACAGGTCGTCAGAAGCCCGATAGTCTGACAACCAGTCTTACCAAGGGGTATCTTCTTATACCCAGTCACTAAGTTGTGGAGGTCAGATAGGCAGTAGCTCCTTTCCCAGAAGGAGGCGGCGGAGCGCGTGCGGGAGGAAGACCCTCTCGCGGCGCCGCTCCGAAGGCGGAGGAGGGGTCGAAGAAGACGTCAGTATGGCAGTCATCTCCGACTCCTCCCAGGTGGAAGCCAGCAGGCGACGGGTGCGGGGGCACCCTCGCCTGTATTGCACAGGCTTCCACCAGTGCCGGACGGGAATGGCCAGGTGTTCTCGGCCATTCCCGTAGCCCCCCCTCAGACGGGGGGACATGCGGGGCCCGCCAGCTAGGCGGGCATGCGCCGGGGGGGTTGTGGATGCAAAGGCTGAGCCGGATTCCCATGACCTCCCCATCAAGGCGATGAGGGAACACCGCTGAGTTTTAGTGGGTATACTGCCACCCTGGCAGGGAGTCCCACATACTCCGTCTCTTCCCCCCACGAGCGGAGATGCGTAACGTCATTTCTCAGCGGAAAAAAAAAAAAAAAAAAAAAAAAAAAAAAAAAAAAAAAAAAAAAAAGGCAGTAGCTCCTTGTAAACTGGTATTAAGCTGCATCCGGTTAGACTGGAAGCCGACCCCAACATAGTCGAGAAAAGGCTAGGCAGATGATGACATACCATTCCGCCTGTATTTCCCCACAGAGACTGGCTGACTGGCATAGTACAGTCAACAAAAGAGATAAGTATGCAGGATCGTCAGATATAGTTCAAGTTTAGCAAGAAACCGATGGATGTTCTCGAATAAAATTAAATTTTATTAATAGAAAACAAAAAGCTCATTTATCAAATTAAATTTCTTACCTATCCATAACGCCATCTTGTGCTTGGTGTATGTCAAGCAGCTGCTTGTACCGGTGCGTTCGGTCTCTACGTTCGCGCTCGGCTGCCGCGCGAGCGGAACGTGCGCGGGCGGCTCGCGCGGCTGCCTCGCGAGCAGCGGCTACTTCTTGATGGGCGGCCTAGATGAATGAGAGCAAGTTGTTTGAAATAAGGCAAATTGCTACGTATGAATAGCACATATTTGAAACCGAATTAGGTAATCCATACTTAATATTATACACGAAAGTGTGTGTGTTAGACATGGGTAGCTCGTGAGCTAGTGATAGAAAAGAGCTAGCTCTTTTCGATTGACGTCGCTCTCGCTCACTCAGTCGCTCGCTACGTAGCTCACTAGCTCAGTTAGCTCACTCAGACTCACTAGCTCAGTACTTCAGCGATGCACGCGACCGGCCGAACGGCTCATTCGGCTCGCTTCGGAATACTTCGTCGCATCGTTCGTTCATCCAACAAAAGCTCTCCGACACAATCTTATCAGTTATCATACGACATAATCACTGTAAATCTATCTTTATAGTCATTGACTTAAAGTAGAAAATACTCTGGCACATTTATAAATAAAAAAAGGAACCGCATTGTTTGATTGCGTTTCGTTTACGTAAATTCTAAATAACTCATAAGTACTCATACCATAATATAAAAAAAACAGATTAGAAAAACTTATTTAAAGTTATTTAACTTAGTACTTTTTCGGTTGTTTTGACGAAATGACATGCATACCGCTGCGTGGCACGTGCAACGAAGTACAAATACTAATACGACCGTTCTTACTATAAAAACCGCCACAAAATAAAACAAGATTTATTTATCGATATCCGTAATTCCTTAGTAATTCGCGTGACAAGAATCAAATGAGCTAACAGTCGGCGTCTGAGCTACTGAGCTATAGAAGAGCTAGTGAGTAACAAAGAATCCAAACTTCCAAAGAGCTATTGACTATTGAGCGAGCGAGCCGAAGCGCGTGCGGCGTGAGTCATATGAGCTAACAGTCGGCGTCTGAGTCACGTAATTTCTACGCTTAATGCCATAGTAAAATTTTGAGATAACTGGTATCATTCATTGTTTTTGCACCGCACAGGGCACAAAATCGCTTGACATTTCCCTTTTCGTCGGACATCGACATGCTATAATAGTGTTAGTGAGTGAACTAGTTTCGACTTATAATTAGGGACTATTTTCGAATGCTACTCACTATGAAAGAGTCCTTGAAGGTCTTGATGTCTGAGAAGAACTCTTCAAGCGTATACTTTTGCGCGTCGAACACGAAGTACTCAGCCAGTTCGGTGTATAAAGCTTCCATCTTGCGGAACATCGAGTGGAGGAGGTTGCACTGTTCGCGCGCTTCTGTTGCGAACGACTGTGGTCGAGTTAAGGGTAGAAATATTGATTTTTAAACTTAAGACTAAGGGAAGAAGGTTGATTATGGGATGCAACGTTAACCTTTAAAAATAACTCAGTTATTGTATTGCGTGTATTCCCCGAAACGGAAGGCAGAAGTGAATAGTGCAACCACATTTAGCCAGATATGCTATTTTTTTCGGATGGGAAATCATCAAATGACCCCTCCCGCTCTGGGTGGAGCGGAAGGGAGTGTCAGACTCTTACTGACTAAAACCCACCCGTGTTCCTTCCTTAGCCCTTTATGTACCGGGCCAGCGGTAACCCTTTCGGACAATCCCGCTGACCAGCCAAATATGCTTAATCATAATTATTGTACAGTTAAGTTTGCACTTTTCTTGAATATTTCTATGTTTTTGAGCTTCTTCTCTTGAAGAAACTCGGAATCTCGAGGCTTTTACCAATACTTTAACGAAATATTAGGAAAAAAAATGATTCTGTAAACTTAGGCAGATACTTTTTTTCGATTTCGCAATGGACTTTTCACACAGAATATTTCTCTTATTATTAAATGTAAATGGGCTAGGTATTATTTTTTTCTCAGATATCTTATTTTGCTGGGTTATCGGTTCGTATTTGTACAAAACTTTTACATCCACGCGGACGAAGTCACGGTCAAGAACTTGTATCAAATATGTCTATTTAGTCAATCCATACTAATATTATAAATTCGAAAGTAACTCTGTCTGTCTGTCTGTATGTTACCTTTTCACGCCTAAGCCACTGAACGGATTTCGATAAAATTTGGCAGAGAGAGATTGCATCCCGGGGAAGGACATAGGATATTTTTTATCGACATACCTCGCGGGCGAAGCCGCGGGCGGAAGCTAGTACTTTATAAAAGGATACACTCATAGATTCATTGAACAGATCGTCCGGACACTGCTGCACTCGTGAGTTGTTCAGATCCATCTCCAGTGCTTTGATGTCGTTCTCCATCTTCTTCAGCGATTTCTGTATACTCTCCATTGATACGCGGGCCGCTCTGTGGAGAAGAATAGCGGTTAGTGGTTTTTTATCATCGATACCTAAAGCTCCTTTTAGACGATGCGACGAGACGACGAACGTGATTGAAAAAACTCACACTAAGGCCACTGTTCTGTCAACGATAGACCGAAATTTACTAAATCATGACGTCATCTTAAGTTCAGCCAATCCAGACCGTTTTCGATTACGTGGCGCCAGATTTAAAAAGATGAAGTTTTTTCGGGTTTTTTTTTATAAATAATACATTGTGACTATGACTGCTATGCCGGAGGTCGTGGGTTCGATTCCCACCCAGGACAAATGTTTGTGTTATGAGCATGATCATTTGTTCTGTGTCTGGGTGTAATTTATCTATATATGTATGTATTTAGAAATATATAAGTATGTTTATCAGTTGTCTAGTACTCATAACACAAGCTCTGCTTAGCTTGAGACTAGACGGCGTTGTGTGATAGTTGTGGAATATTATTATTATTATTATTGTTTTGTAGTAAAATTAATGCAAATCGATTTTAAAAGCGATAATCTATACGAGTGTCAATAATTATGACCTTATTTTTTACATTGTCAAATAGCCTATTGTGTACTGAACTATGCTGTTTCATATAATGGTAGATCGCACAGGGTGTCGTCAGTGAACAGTAGATCTTGGGTCTAACCAAGCTGGCCACTCCTGACATATAGTATTGTTACGAGCTTCGGGTTCGTGACAATAAAAACTGCCGATTTAATAAACAAAAATAACAATTTAATCAACAACACTAATTACAACTCAAACACACTAATTAAAAGAACACAATCACACTACTGATCACTCTTAATTCGCACTTGAAGATCGCTTAGATGTTTTCGCTTGTCTCGCTGTATCCAAACTGTGTCGGTCGTCGCGCATCCCGGCCTTATATAGTGCCGCAGATAGTTCTAGAACATTCCATTGTAGAAACATCTAGAATGTTCGAGTACATACCGGCCCCGACCGACTAGGTGTCGATAGTTCGAGAAAGTTCTACAAAGTTCTAGTATCGAATTTTCTAGAACGATCGTGACTCGACTAGTTCTGCTACTCGATACTAGATGGCGCTAGTGGTAACTAATGTCACCATGTACCAGCCATTAATTGTGGCGCGCAACAGTATGCTGCCCTTTGCTGTGCTCAATTTATTTAATTCTCTACTCATCTATTACATATCTTATACTAATAATAAAGCTGAAGAGTTTATTTGTTTGAACGCGCCGATCTCTCGAATTACCAGTTGGATTGGAAAAATGCTTAGGAGCGTAGACGGGCTGCGCGAGAATTGAGAAATAGGTATTTGAAGAAACTATTGCCGTCTCTCTCCCTCTAGTCTCCCCCCGTAGAGTGCGATAGGGACAACTGCAGCTCAGAACGATTTTACCTAGAAAAAACCATGACCGATCGACGTTTCGTATTCCCCTGTTTTCTCCTCAAAACCTAAGCCGATTAAAATATTTTTGGTATCAAAATTTAAAGGAAGAATAGATCTATGCCCCTATCATTTGTTTTTATCTTAAAATATTTCAATTTTCTTTGGTAGTCGTCTGATTACGTAGGTAAAAACGGGGCATTTTTTTAGGTTTTCGGAAAATAATATTTATTTTTGTAATAATTTTTTTGAAAAAAAAAAAAAGTAATATACTCTAGAGGCATTATCCAGGAAGAGAATAGGGAATACGTTTGTATGGAAAAAATGCAGCCCGTCTACGTTCTTAACATCACGCTAGGGCCCTTAGGAGACGAGCAAAAACAAAAATACAAAGAAATTATCATCAAAAACGATGAGTTTTGAAAACTCGCTTATTTAACTTAGAAATAGCGGCCGTATTTTTAGCAGTTTTCTCGGAAAATATCCTAGATTCGACTGAATGTCTTAAGACACCGTTGGGGGCCACATATTGACTTTACGGTGTAAAAGATTACTCTTTAAAAGGACAGCCGTTCTGGGTTCTAAAGAGAGCAGTGGGCTCGGACATTCCGCGCAACTGCTCTGTCTAGAACCCTAAGCGTAAGTAATGGGATCTTTGTTCAGATAATATGAAATATAGTTTACCTGTCTATATGAGGCATTTCTTCTGCAAACGTCAGTACCTCGGGGAACTTATTCTCTATAGTTTCTACTAAATAATGTAATAATGTCTGTTTATTTTCTAGGTCTTTCGTCGCTGTTAACTGTGGACAAAGTAGAAGAATAGATTAATGTCATGATACTGTTAGATCGTTGGTAAGAATATTTTGTCACTTAGTGATGTAGCCGCTTCATAAACTCAAACTCAAAGCATTTATTTCAAACTAGCTGCCCCCCGCGGTTTCACTTGCGTAAATGTCGGTCCCGTGGGAATATCGGGATAAAAAGTAGCCTATATGTTAATCCAGGGTGTCAGCTACCTCCGTACAAAGTTTTATCAAAATTGGTCCAGCCGTTTGAGCATGAAGAAGTAACAAACATATAAACACACACACACCCCCACACTCACACAGTCACAAACTTTCGCCTTTATAATATTAGTGTGATAGTTTATTAACCTGAGAGCGAGGTTCCTATGGGTTAGACCACGGTGGCGAAGACTCTGATGAAAGCATGTCATCATCTGCCTAGCATTTTCCCAACTGTGTTGGGGTCGGCTTACAGTCCAACCGGATGCAGCTAAATACCGGTATTTTACATGGAGCGACTGCCTGTCTGACCTCCACAAACCGTTTATTGTTACCCCTTGGTAAGACTGGTTGACAGCAGTGGTGGCCCAGTGGTAACGGCCGTGACTTACGAGTTGTAGGTCGTAGGCTCGAACCCAGACAGACGCTTTACTTTGTGTAAATTATTTCATCACCACTGCTCTCAAAACGGTGAAGGAAAACATCGTGAGGAAACCGGCATGTCCTAGAACCAAAAATTCGAAGACATGTGACATCTGCCAACCCGCACTGGGCCCGCGTGGTGGATTACGGCCCACTCCCTCTCACCGAGAGGAGGCCTGTGTGAGTGGGAACATTATAGGCTGATTATGTATGTTATGTTATGTAAAGCAGATTTTAGGGCAACCAGTCGCATATACAATCAAAATGGCTACACTACGTACCTTAGTAAGGAAGCTAATTTCAAATCCATAGGCGCCTGCATTATTTGAGCCCGAATTCATATAATTTCCTAATAGAAGTAGGAGCTCAAGTATTTTGGCGAATTTGTCACTCGACTTCACTTCCTCGCAGGCCGCTGTACCGGATACTATGTCCTGCGAACAAAAAAAAAATTAAAACAAATGAAAAAAAGCCTTCATTTAACCTTTGACCGCCACACGTCAAAAAATCAAAAACATGTCCTCGGCGTCAAAGTCTGTCATGTAGCCGAACCGTGGCGTGCTGGGGACATTTTGGTTTGTCTTCTATACATGACTGTGGCGGTCAAAAGGTGGGGTTACCGTACAATAATGTCAATGGCCATGATGGGACACTGTGTAAGAGTGACATGGTCGCATAGACCATGATGGGCCACTGTGTAAATGACATGTGGGCCACGATGGGCCGTAGTGTAAGAGTTACACAGGCCATGATGGGCCCTGGTGTAAGTTACACAGGCCATGATGGGCCACTATGTAAGTGTTATAAAAATTAAACTGCTCAGGCTACTCACAGGTTTAACTTCAGATATAATTTCAGCATAATGCTCTCTGAAGGCTAAACTCCTCAGTCTCGGCACCAGCCGCTTGATATCAGCCACGGTGGCCGCGAACTGTTCGGCTTCCGTTAGCTCTTCGCTGTTCACTTTGAGGTCTGCTAGTTTTTTTAGCTGGTCCGCCGGTGGTAGGTACTGGAACAAACAGGAAAAAGTATTTAAAATAGAAAGTTCTTTTCTGGCATAGAATTGAAAAAAAAAAAAAAAATCTCCTGGCCCTTTATTTGGGGTCGGCGCAACATGTCTTGTTCTTCCATACTTCTCAATTAGTCGTCATCTCGATAGTCACCCCATTTCTAACCATATCATCATTCACACATTCCATCCATCGTTTCTTTGGTCTTCCCCTACTCTTATAGCCATCGACATGCAAACACAAAACTCAAAAAAAAAAAAAAAAACCGACTTCTAAAAAGGAGGAGGTTCTCAATACGGATGTTTATATTTTATTTAATAAGTTTTGTTTCACAATAAATTGTTTTGAATTTTGTTTTACAATAAGTTGTGAACTCAGTCGTGATACCACCACATTGACCACATACCTCTTTTACTTAAAAGGAGGTCCCTGTAAAAGTTATACAAGTTTCTTCAATGAACTTTTTTTTTTTACCGTTGGTGTGCCTCTCACAGAGAGGCCTGTGTCCCAGCAGTGGGAACATTATAGGCTGATTATGGAAATTTTTCAAGACTATCATTTATCATGCTGAGATAGGAGCCTTTTGGCGTCGTATAGGACTTTGTTTAATTTTTCTTATTGTTACTTATTTTACATAACTTGTTTTTTTTTTACTGTGTTTAGTTTAGTTTGTGATATTCCTGAACGAGTCGCAAAAAAATACTTTTTCTTTCTTTCTTTCTTTCTATCACTTCCTGACGTTTCGGACTATTATGACTCCGTGCAGTGGTGGCCCAGTGATCACGGACACGACTTACGAGAGGTCGTAGGTACGAACCCAGACAGGCGCTTTACTTTGTGTAAATTATTTCACCACCACTGCTCTCAGAACGGTGAAGGAAAACATCGTGAGGAAACCGGCACGTCCTAGAACCAAAAATTCGAAGACATGTGACATCCACCAACCTGCACTGGGCCCGCGTAGTAGATTACGGCCCGCTCCCTCTCATTGAGAGGAGGCCTGTGTCCCAGCAGTGGGAACATTATAGGCTGATTATGGATGACTCCCCGACTCACCTGTATCAACAGATCCAGTACATTGGCGGTCAGCACGGTAGTGTCACAGCGCAGCACACACGTCCTGATGTGTTCGTACGACATGTGCTTGAGGGAGCCTCCGAGCAGGATGGACAGGTTCTGCGCCGCCTTACTATCTAGCACCTTTAAGTCTTTCACTTTCTTCAGCGTGTGGACCCTGGAATTTAGTCTTAGTTGTAGGAGTGTTAATTGACTGATTAGTAGCAGCTGGATGAGAGTTGTCGAAAATTGAGTTGAATGGCGTGTAATAGGAGAGGCCTATGTCCGGCAGTGGACTGCTATAGGCTGATGATGATGATGATAGGATTGTTAGTTTTGGTTTGATGATAGAAGTCATGCGTGCACTGACTGGACAGGTCCTCTCAATCTGTGTGGTTCTTTCCTCAAAATACCACCTCAGACATCGATCTACATGGTCTTCATATAACCTGACTAAGATTATGTCTGGACTTTAAAAGAGACTATGACCTCTGAGTTTGTTTCGGCCTTTCTTCTCAGAGTAGTCAGATAGGAAACGCCGACTTCATCTAGTTTAAAAAAAACATGGTTGACGTGTAAAAGTGTTTGTACAAACCTACTTACAAAAAATAAAATCATTTCATGATTCAAAGTGAAAATGTTTTTAGAGTTATATCACATTTACTACCCGCACATACAGACAAGCCTTTTCCTGTATCTCTATCTCTTTCTATCCCTGAGGCCGAGTGAATGATATTTTATGAAGTCAATAGGATGCTAACAGCCGCACAGGTTGATCGATCAGGTTAAGCTACGCTTGCCGCGGTTGGTCTGTGGATGGGTGACCATCTTTACATACCGTGACCCCTCCGTGCCTCGGAAAGCACGTCAAGCCGTTCGTAGATCTTTGACAGTCGTTACGGGTAGTCAGAAGCCCGAAAGTCTGACAACCAGTCTTACCAAGGGGTATCGTATTACCCAGTAACTGGGTTGTGGAGGTCAGATGAGTCGCTCCATGTAAAATACTGGTATTCAGCTGCAGCCGGTTAGACTGGAAGCCGTCCCCAACATAGGAAAAGGCTAGGCAGATGAGTCAGTCAATAGGATTAGCACAGTAGTCAGTATTAAACATGGCACATGGATTTTTAGGAAAAGGTCCTGCTTTGTAAGGCGTTAGTCTGAAAGTCATGCCGTGTAGGTATAAAATCTTTCTTATTCTGCCGGTCGATTCTGTAAAAATCTCACCATGAAAACTTAGGTGAAGTGAGTTTGTTTATGGTAGGAATTGACACTATTGACAGCTCACTCCACGCTCACTTCACCTAAGTTTTCACGGTGAGATTTTTACAGAATAGCACCGCTGAGCAAAATGTACGGCCGGGTTTTGTACCTACTTCAGCTTTCAAGAACTGGGTGTAACATTAATATGAAAAGCGGCAGGTCTAAGGAAATCTCGAGATTTACACACCTCGCTTTAAAGTTAGCGTTTCATACGAATATGAACCTTATTCTCGTGCTGATAATGTTCATATTCGTATACGCTAATGTGAATAGGCGATTCATACGAACATAAACCCTCTTCAGCTGCGTGTTTGCACACTTGTTAACCACAAGTAAAGCGCGCGTCGTTTTTGAGATAAAAATACTATAACATGTTTGTCCTTCTGTCACGCAGTAACAGGACAACATATGAACGTGATGTTTTGAATTGAGACAGTTTATTCCCTTTAGGGCCGATTTTCAATCTACACATAATTTTTATTTGTGGAATAAAATTGACGTCTGGCAGTTTTTGTACGGAAGAACTGTCAAAAATTCAAAATTATTCCTCCGATAAAATTATCTGGCGTTGGAAAAATCAGCCCTTAGAGTGACATAAGTAGAGATCGGATATTCGGATGCATATTTATCTAAACTGAATTTTTAGCTGTGAAAGTATGGAAGCGGCTTCTTAAAATATTTTTTCTGTAAAAAAATCCCGGGACGCCAGGAACACCGGGAATGCATAACTAGTCGGGTGTATAGTATGGATGGAAGGAACTACATAACATAATCAGCCTATAATGTTCCCACTGCTGGGGCACAGGGTGTGTAGGAACTACATACATAAATAAAATTATTCTAAATATAATTATGTAGTCAGTTATGTTGACGTTGTTTGCTATTGCAGTTTGGTATCTACCTACCTACTTTACAATATTAGGTAGGAAGATATGCATCCGATTCTATAGTCAGGAAAAACACAAAATTCCGGAACCTCGGGATTTTTACGACCGACACAAAAGTGGCATTCCATGTAAGCCAACATTTGAAAGTAAGTAAATATACAAACTTACATCCGATTCTATAATCAGAAACCTAAAATGTCGATTACGGAACTGCGGGAATTTTTCGATACGACAGTGCATTCCATATTAGCCAACATCTCAACTTTAGGTGAATATGCATCCAAATATCCGATCTCTAGACATAAGTTATTTTTTTTAAACATGAATGTAACTTACTTATCGACAGCGTCTTCATTCTTCTTGGCGACCGGTTTACTTGAAAACTTGAGTGCTAAACCACTTAAAATGTCCGGCGATGCCAACTTGTCTTCTTGAACCTGTCAGAGTAATAATACTTTTAGAGGTATATTAAAATAATATAAAAAAAATATTAATAAATAAATAAAATAATTATGTACTTAAGTGTTATATTTGCGAAAAAAAATCAGCTGTTCCCTACATTTATGTTCGTATAACTCGTCAAAATGTAGGGAACAGCTGTTTTTTTTTTTTCGCGATTTCATGTTTGGTCCCATAGTAAAAGTTGTTCATAATGATGAGTACAATGACCTCATAAGAGGTTGTTAATGTTTTACCAATAACCCTGTATATAATATATCTCCGAATCCAAATTGTTCTCGATTTTAACGCCTTAGTAAAAAATAATGAGTTACATGTGTACTTTAAAAAAATATGAAAAAAAAATATTCCAGAATGGGTGATGTCCTTTTAACAAATAATAAAGTAGTGTATGAATAAGTGTATATACACACGGGCGACACGCGTCGACGACAGAGCAACTGCAACCGCCGTCGCCACCGTCGGGCGTCACCGACACGCGTCGCGGCCTGTCGCCGGCACGTGTCGAGTGTGTCGACGCGTGTCGCTCGTGTATATTATAATAATTTAATAAGATAATATAAATAAAAATTATAAATAATAATGAATTATAATTATTATTCATATAATATAAATATTTGCACACCTTACTAGGTAATGATTCAGTGTACTTTATATTTACTTGTAACATCTGTTTATAACTAGTACCTACCTGTATTAAACAAATATATAAATTGATTTGATTTGTGTATGCACACTAATTAAAAAGGGAACTTACGTGAACCCAGAAGGCCTTTTCGGACATTTTCTGTGGTATGATAGTCTTCCAGTTGGCTCGTTTCAGCGGGCCTTCCAGCTCCCACTTCTTTTTCGGCTTCAGGCCGTGGGGTAGCACATCTGGTACGGGCTACAAAAAATAAAATACAGTTAATTGGTAAAGCGATCTGGAGGCGATAGTCCTCGCGCGCGTGTATGAGTGGCGCGCGGAGGCACTAAGCCGGGGGGAAGTTCCGCTTCCGCGGCAAATCGCTGCGGAGCGGACTGAGCTCCGGCGCGATCTCATGGCGACATGGAAGGAACGACTGTCGCAACCCAGCGCAGGGCACGCCGCGATAGCGGCGATAAGACCCCTCTTTGAGGAGTGGCTAGAGAGGCGCCACGGCGCCCTCACCTACCGCCTGACGCAGGTCCTCACCGGACACGGAAGTTTCGGGAGGTTCCTGCACATCATCAGGCGGGAGGAAACGCCCGGGTATCACCATTGCCAGGATCGCCCAGAGGACACGGTGGAGCACACGGTGGAGGTCTGCCCCGCTTGGGCGGAGCACCGCCGTGTCCTCGTAGAGGCGATCGGCAGCGGCGGCGACCTCTCGCGCCCGGCCCTGGTGCAAGCCATGGTCCGGGGCGAGAGGGAGTGGGAGGCAGTCACCTCCTTCTGCGAAGCAGTCATGCTAGCGAAGGAGGTGGCGGGACGGCTCAGGGAGAGAGCCTCCCGTCCCAGCCGCCGCGGGAGACGCTCCGGGCGTCGGGAGCCACGGGACGACTCCCGGCCACCGTAGGCGCGGGCCTGCGGGCGGAGAGTAATGGGTAGCTCACCGTCCGATCAGGACCAGGCCCGTGCCGGACGGCGCGTACGTGTTCCACGCGCGCCTCAAAGAGATGTCAGCATCGAGGAGGGGCCCCATAGGGCCGAAGCCTGTCGGGTCAGCGGGATTGTCCGAAAGGGTTACCGCTGGCCCGGAACATAAAGGGCTAAGGAAGGAACACGGAACACGGGTGGGGTTTAGTCAGTAAGAGCCTGACACTCCCTTCCGCTCCACCCAGAGCGGGAGGGTTCATTTGATGATTTCCCATCCGCAAAAAAAAAAAAAAATTGGTAAAGCGATTTTTTTTACCTTATTAGTAGACCTATCACACTAATCACACTAATATTATAAAGGCGAAAGTTTGTGAGTGTGTGTGGGGGTGTGTATGTGTGGGGGGTGTGTGGGGGTGTATTTATATGTTTGTTACTTCTTCACGCTCAAACGGCAGCACCAATTTAGATAAAATTATATATATAAATTATGGTATGGAGGTAGCTGACACCCTGGATTAACATATAGGCTACTTTTTATCCAGATATTCCCACGGGATCGAAACTTATGCGGGTGAAACCGCGGGGCGCAGCTAGTTTAACACATAAACATAATATTCATGACAGAACAAGCATTTATTCATCATCTGTCTAGCCTTTTCCCAACTATGTTGGGGTCGGCTTCCAATCTAAACGGATGCAGCTGAATACCAGTATTTTACATGGAGCGACTGCCTATCTGACCTCCACAACCCAGTTACTGGGTAATACGATACCCCTTGGTAAGACTGGTTATCAGACTTTCGGGCTTCTGACTATCCGTAACGACTGTCAAAGATCCACGAATGACAGCCGGGACCAACGGCTTAACGTGGTTTCCGAGGCACGGAGGGGTCACGGTATGTAAAGATGGTCACCCATCCACAGACCAACCGCGGCAAGCGTAGCTTAACCTGATCGATCGATTTGTGCTGCTGTTATTATTTAGCCACGGGCCCCTCAGAACCAGCATTTATTATGAATGTATAATTGTCAAAGCTATTTTAAATGTAGGTGTGTATATTCTTCAAAAATATTTGTTTTTACCACGCATAATGCAAGCCCATAATGTTCCCACTGCTGGGACACAGGCCCCTCTTCGAGAAGGAGCGGGCTGTACCACACGGGCCAAGTGCGGTTTGGTACATATCTTTTTACCAATGATTAAAGAAATATTGTGGAGTTTCTTAGTCCATTACATTTGGAATAACAGGTGAGTTTCTTCAGATTTTGACTATAGGCCGACCGCTTAACTGAGACGTTGCCTGAGGTAGCAGCGCGGTGCGGGAGGGGTGTGGTGACGTGATGCGAAAGCTCAGTGATTCGTCAAGTTGTGACAACTATCACCCCTCCCGCACCGCGCAGCTACGTCAGGCAGCGTCTTAGTTAAGCGGTCTGTTCAAACACAGACAACATTAGTTTGGTGAATTTATGTGGGAACTTTAATTATTTATTTTGGCAACACTGTTTTTTTCTGTCAACGTTTTCCTGTAAAATTTATGGTATAATTCTGCATTAAAATGTTGTAATTCGCAGTTCTTGGGCATTTATTTGTTACACCATTGTATCCTTTAAGACAGAGGCAACAGGTTTGTCCTTCTTTCACGTAGCAACAGGAAAAAATCAAATCTTTTCTCTTCACAATATTAGTTTGGAGAACGTGAAATGTTACGAGACACTCACCATTCTAGGCATCATGAACCCTCCCGGCGGTGGCGGCGGCCTGGGGCCCCCCATCATCGGTGGCGGGGGCGGCGGGCCCCCTCCCATGCCCGGCATGGGGGGCGGCGGGGGCCCGCGCGGGCCGCCCGGCATGGGGGGCGGGGGCGGGGGCGGGGGACCTCCACCTGCTTAGGGGAATCATATCATATGAACTCGAGGGTCAAATAATACCTAACGTTGATAGTGATGAACATGTAAGATATGTATTTTACAAGTTAGTACATACCCAAACCTACATGAAACCTAGGAGTGATTTTTAATAGTCAGATAACTTATATCTGATGAATAAATATGTCAATTTGATATATCTACAACACAAAAGCTGTCAAACCGCAATATTTATTCGTGATATATAAATTATTTATTTATACAACGTTATTTTTAGTATATGCGAAACCTGAATATAGTTTGTTCAGAATAAGTAACTGAATCGATTTCAATCATTTTTACCCCATGTTATATTTTGTCCCAAAAATATTTAAAAAAGATTAAAAGTTGGACACCGAGCGACACTAAGTAGGTTAGGTATCCAATCTCCGCGCCGAACGGTTCGGTACCTAGTTAGTATTACCAATGAGCGCAAGACGGCGCGGCGCGAGCGGCGCGGGTGAGCATGTTTTTGTACGGACAAACAGGTAACTTAACAAGCTTATAACTTTGTGATTTTTCATGATACAGTTATGAAATTTTGTAAATAGATTCTTCACATAAAAATACTAGACACGTGTTTCGGGTTTCGCATAATACTAAAAATAATGTTGTATACTTTACCACCAGAAAATACATAACAAAAAATAATATAAAAAATATACATAAATATATTCATATCCGACTATTGAAGGAATTAGTCCTCAGACATTACACATTCTACAACAAACACCAATGTTAAAAATACCCACAACCCACAATATAACATATTATTTGTACTGAACACTATTCAATAATCTACTAAATGAATCTAATACTCTACCAATCACACCAAACAACTACCAGTCTTAAAGAAACTGCCTTTAGATGCTCTTCTTAAGAGCCTATACTACCTCAGCTAAAATTCGCTCTTTATCTCGCTCGCACCAGGGCCGTCTTTACCTATTGTGCAGGGTGTGCGTTGCACACGGGCGCAGCGGTCCTGGGGGCGCCGAGCGCTGCTCGCTGCGCGTTAGCCGGCCGCGGCACTTTCAATGACCAACGTAAAAAGAGCTCCACTTTGCATACATTTTGTATAGCATCTGGAGTTCTTCTTATATTTGTCGAATTACACCAAAGCAAGCCGCGCCACGTGGGCGGCTTTTACTTTATTAACTTTTTTCAACATGAAATAAACCTTATTACACATTATTAAAGATTATATTTGGTGTAGTAGTGAGTGTCGCATCCCTCGGCGGCACCTGTTTCAATGATTCGTTTGAAAACACGCCGACAATCATATTGCGAATAATGCGAATTCAACTGTTTGGGATAGAAAATAAAGTTCAAATTGGCATGGACGAACGTCAAGCGCGCGGTATTTCTCAAAAGCGTGAGTAGGTACGCGTTACACCAAAGCAAGCCGCGCCACGCGAGCGGCTTTTACTATAGTAATTTTTTTCAACATGAAATAAACCTTATTACACATTATTAAAGATTATATTTGGTGTAGTAGTGAGTGTCGCATCGCTCGGCGGCACCTGTTTCAATGATTCGTTTGAAAACACGCCGACAATCATATTGCGAATAATGCGAATTCAACTGTTTGGGATAGAAAATAAAGTTTAAATTGGCATGGACGAACGACAAGCGCGCGGCATTTTCTCAAAAGCGAGAGTACGCGTGGCGCGTGCCGCGTGCCGCACTTTGTGTCCTACCGCTCGCTACACGTAATTTTGCGAAATAAGCCTTGGCTCAATGGATTAAGTTTTATATTTGAGTAAACATGTAAATATGAAATTTACTTCATATTTGCGGCTTTTCTTTTGATTGAAATTTACCTAATAAGTAAGATTTAATTTTGATATTAGCTGAATTAGCTGCCAGTCTGCCGCAAGCACAACTGTTGCGAATTTCGACGGGGTCGGACGGAGCACTCGTCAAAAATGACTTAGCTACGCTACCGAATTTTAAGTCTGAAAACTGAAAAAAGAAAACATTACAGCGAGTGATTGATAGTGTCATAGTGATATCGAAAATACGTACTTATTTTTCATCTCTTTATCCTAGTGCAGTGCGGAACAAACGGTAAGTTAATGTGCTTTATGTACCTACTTCATACCTACTTGTAATGTAAATGTTAGAATTGGTTCAATATCTGTTGGGATATCGATAAATTTTGGTAGTCGATATGATGCTGACTGCTGCTGCTACTCCTGCCTTCATGGCCGAGTAGTTCACGCTCCGGACTACGAAGGCCAGGGTCGTGGGTTTCACACCCGGGCGAGTTTATTTTTTATGGGCTAACTCCGAAACTACTGAACCGAGTTTTTATAATTCTTTCACCATTTACGAGCTATCGGAGCTATCATATTCAGAATTAACATAGGCTATATTAATTTATAGTACTTTTAGGTGCCTTTAAAATACTTTTAAATACCTACATTACTTACATAGTTTATTATTCATTTCAGATGTCTGATGGCGATGGAAAAAAGAAACTTTCAGGTGCACAAAATCGAAAAAGAAAGCTGGAGAAGGCAGAATCTCTGAAAAAAAATACAAGCTCTATCAAAAAATTTTTTGTTAGACCCGGTCCATCCTCAGACGAATATCCTCAGACATCTGAAAACCAAGGTAATTCTACAACAGAAGTAGTCTCTTCAACGCCTCCGCCGCCGCTGCTGTCTTCGTCGCCGGTACTTGCCGGTCCATCCTCATACGAATACCTGAAGACATCTGAAAACAAAAGTAATTCTACAACAGAACTCGTCTCTTCAACGCCGCAGCCGCCGCCGCAGCCGCCGCCGCCGCCGTCGCCGCCGCCACCGCCGTCGTTGTCGTCGGTAGTTGAAGAAGACGAAGTACCTCCTTGTGCCGAAGCGTCTTCAGAGAATATACTTCGAGAAGATGTAATCAATGATCTCGCGTTATGGCCACCTGTGTTATCCGACAAGCAGAGGACATTTTTAATTGAGCGTGGACCAGTACAGGTAAAACAGAGTTCCTTTCCTTTGAATAGTTCGAAGAGATCATTTTCAAATGGTTATTATACTAAAAAGATGTTAAATAATGAAACCGTTTTAAGAAACTGGTTGGTTTACTCTAAATCGACTGATTCAGTTTTTTGTTTTTATTGTAAACTGTTCCATGCTGTTATTAGTACTCCTTTCAATGGTAAAATGGGTTACAATGATTGGCAGCATTTGTCTATAGCTTTGGAACGTCATGAAAAGAGCGTTAGTCACCTATCATGTCTTAAGCAACAAATTACATTAAAAACTGTTATTTTAAAAGAAACGTCGGTAGATTTCTTGAACCAGGTTGTAATTGAACGGGAAAAGAAACGTTGGGTGGCAGTACTGGAACGAATAATCAACATAATTCATTTTTTAGCGAGACAATGTCTAGCTTTACGCGGAAACACTGAAAAAATTTACGATTCTGATAATGGTAATTTTTTAAAGCTGGTTGAATATACCTCTAATTTTGATAATGTACTTGCAGAACACATTGCCCTTATTCAGAAATCTGAGTCACGCGTAACTCATTATCTTGGCCATAATATTCAGAATGAAATAATAGGATTATTAGGAGAAAGAATAAAAAACACTATTATTTTGGAATTGCAACAATCGA
This sequence comes from Oligia fasciuncula, assembly GCA_963082905.1. Taxonomy (NCBI): domain Eukaryota; kingdom Metazoa; phylum Arthropoda; class Insecta; order Lepidoptera; family Noctuidae; genus Oligia; species Oligia fasciuncula. The sequence continues at coordinate 4,025,763 of OY720414.1, read as the reverse complement.
AATATTTTTCAATTATTTTAGATTGTACTCCAGATATTGCACACGTAGAACAAATATCGGTTGTCGTACGGTACGTTCTTTTAAATGTAATCAATAACAAGGCTGAAATAAAAGAACATTTTCTGGGTTTTTTTCCTATTACAGACACTACTGGTCAGGGCTTAACTGAATTTTTATTAGATTTTTTAATCTCAAACGTAATTGAGATACAAGATATGCGTGGTCAAGGTTACGATAATGGTGCAAATATGAAAGGGAAAAATATAGGTCTACAAAAACGCATTTTAGACTTAAACCCGCGTGCATTTTATGTACCTTGTGCGGCACACAGCCTAAATTTGGTAGTAAATGACGCTGCCAAAAGTTCATTAGAAATTGTCAATTTTTTTACAATTGTGCAAGAAATTTATATTTTTTTCTCCGCGTCAACTACTCGTTGGCAAATACTTGCCAAAGAAGTGCCAACTTTAAGTTTAAAACCACTCTCAAATACTCGATGGGAGAGCAGGGTTGAAGCGGTAAAAGCTCTACGGTTTAATCTGGGGAAAGTATATGATGCCTTGTTTACCATATATTCAGATAGGAGCAAAGATGCAGAGTCAAGAAATATGGCAAATTCATTAATGGCAAAAATTAAGTCGTTTAAATTCATCTGCTCTCTGCTTATTTGGTTAGAAATTTTAAGTAGGATAAATATAGTTAGTAAGGCTCTTCAAAAGTCAGACGTCGTATTGTCAGAAGCGGTGAAAATGATTGATAATGCAAGAATAAGTTTGTCTGAATTCCGTAATGAGTCGGCTTTTGGGGAGTTCCTTAATAGCGCAAAAACAGTAGCGGAAGACAAGGCAGCAGCAGAATTTCCCGCACCTACCCGCCCTCGCGCTCGTAAGAGGTTTTTTCATTATGAGGCGGAGGATGAACCAATAACAGACGCAGAAAAACATTTCAAAGTCAATTTTTACTTTTACCTATTAGATACCGCAATTACTAAGTTCGACGAACGATTTGAGCTTTTGAATCAAAATAATAATTTTTTTTCATTTCTTCAAAAATTAAAACAGTGGAAGGATTTGGACTTAGATACAAAAAAAGCACATTGCTATAATTTAGAAAAGAAACTGTGTCATGCTGGCTCTTCAGATGTAGAGAAGTTAGAGCTCTTTAATGAAATAGAGTTATTACCGATGTTTATTGATGATTCCACTACGCCGTTAGATATTTTAAATTATTTGTATAATAATAAGTTAATATCAGTGTTCCCAAATTTATCAACAGCACTTAGGATTTACCTCACATTGCCAGTCACAGTAGCACACAGCGAAAGATCATTTTCTAAACTAAAAATAATTAAAAACTATCTTCGTTCAACATTGTCGCAAAGTCGATTGACAAATTTATCGTTAATAAGCATAGAACATGGTGTTAAAATTGAAGTAAGTGACATAATTAGGAATTTTGCTAATGCAAAAGCGCGAAAAGTGACTTTTTAGTAGATACTAGTGGTCGCCCAGTGATCAAAATTCGACCATAATTAATTTAAATTATAAGTTTGAAATTTTTAAGGTTCTATTGTCAAAGACTATACTACTACTACTGACTACTTCTGTAATCACTAATTTTGCTTTTCGTTTTTTTTAGTGTGCGAAATTTCATACTCCTCAAAGTAAAAAGGGGTACAAAGTTTCACGTATTAAGGTGCCACTAGTCGATATTTTTTCCATACAAATTTCGGGAGAGTATTACTCCACTGTTTTACGTTGAGCACCCAAAGTTAAACATGTTATCGTTTTAACTTATTATTAATTGTGTCTGTACGGAAACAGAATAGTAAAATAAAAAACCATAAAAAAAAGATGCTATTTTTAACGTAACTTTGGGTGTAAATAAGTAATAAAAGAACTGTAAAATCTTAAAATCCAAGTCCGTACCGACAAAGATCAGTTATCGAAGAGTTCAATAAACTTTATTTATAATTGATTCATGCAGTGGGTTTTTCTTAAAACTCGATTTTCCAAAGTACTTTTCGATATTTTTTACGCGCCTATCAGTTCGGAACGGTGTTTCTGTGCGTGAGAACTAGACGTTGTGCCTGTAAACTAGCGTCTAACTGCTCATCACTGATACTAGCTCTGTCAGACATGAAGTCAGGTGAGACAGCGTGCTTTTTGGCCATGACCACCAGTGAGTTCGAGCTCGCGACTAGTTTACTCTTAATAGGCCATATAGGGATGTAGGTACTAGGTGACGTGCTTGCCGATTGATTGTTGTTTTTTGTCTTTGTTATTAGAATATCTTGTTATTTATTTTGTAATTCAATGTTATATTATTTTAGAATTAGATAATTTAACTATTAATTATTGTGTAATTTGTTATGGTTTTAGTTTAATTGTATTGTGAATTTGTAAATTTTTGCTATGGACGATTTGTTCGTCAACAGTCAACAAGACGAGGAGATCGAACATATACAGGTGGATGTGGTCTAGTCTATCCCTCTGATAGTCTTCTAGATGCCACTTAGACCACCCAGAGAACATAAAACTTTTAGTCTGAAATAAACGTTTAATAATAAATACGTCCTTAACACTTAATTAGTTATTAAAATAATAATTATTAATATTTACTTAATTAGTTATTAAATAATTATTTTTTTATTAAAAAAACCTTAAACTTGTGCTTTGTTTTTCTTGTCACTCTTTCCTTCCTAAAAATACTTTTTACCCGTGTACAGTGAGCCTCGCTCGCAGTGAGCTTCCCAAAGTCAAATGTTCCCAATCGATATTGAACTTTGTTTGATATTATGTAACATAACATCTATTTAGACATTTTAGCATAGGTACGTTTTGGCTTGTTAGGGTAAACACCAGAACACCCTGTATAATTTTAAATACAGTCAACAGCACACCATGGTATCCAAAACCGACGAATTTCTTCTTCATCTCCAAACAATAGAGTTTATTATCCATTGGGAAAATTTGACAGTTTGTGGTAATTAGATGTGCTGTTACTTGTACTTTGTACCCATTCCATTTTGACCGCGCGCTTACTAGGGGGCGCTTTTTTTTTTTTTACTAGGGGGCGCTTGGGTAATGTTTGCACACGGGCGCTACATGGGCTAGAGACGCCTCTGGCTCGCACGATACTGCTCGCGGACTGTGTGAGAGCGAGACAGAGTTTAGTGCTGGGCGGAAGGCAGCGCCAATAGTTTAGGTATTTGCTTTTTACGGTGAAAATAAAGGTAATTCAAAAAAACTAAATAACATAAGAAATTTCTTGAGTTCCAGCAGTTTATTGTTCGGTTTGGAGGTAACTTTGGAATTTTTTTCTATCGAGAAAGTTTTATGGAATCGTGTTTTCGTCTAACATAGTACTTAACATTAATCTTCAACTTTAGCATATATTTATTTCAAAATTAATGCTGCGGTATTTTCAGCATAACGGAGGATCATGCTAAGCCATTTGAGGTAGTATAGGCTCTTAAGAGTTGCCTAGTTTTATTAAAAACTTGCTATACTGGTTTGTCGCGGTGCGTTAATTTACAGATGCATACGCCCGTTGCACTAGCGAATTTACACCTAATTGCTAACGTCATAAAGATCAAATTATCAGGACATGGATCGTAAAACCGCAAGCACTGACGGAACTTCGGTTTTAAACGTTATGAGCGCAGCAATACGATGTAAAGTCGCTTGTGAAAAGTGCATACTCCTCTCGCACCGAGAGAGGCTACCTTTACAATCAATAATTTGATGATAATTATTTACACCACTACTCGACTCATCATCTGCCTAGTCTTTTCCCAACTATATTGGGGTCGGCTTCCAGTCTAACCGGATGCAGCTGAATACCAGTATTTTACATGGAGCGACTGCCATCTGACCTCCACAACCCAGTCATTAGGTAGTACGATACTCCTTGGCTTACCAAGGGGTATCGGGCTTCTGACTACCCTTAACGACTGTCAAAGATCCATGAATGACAGCCGGGACCACTTAACGTGCTTTTCGAGGCACGGAGGGGTCTTGTTATGTAAAGATGGTGAACCCATCCACGGACCAACCGCGGCAAGTGTAGCTTAACCTGATCGACCCGTGCGGCTGTTACTTCTTAGCCACAAGCCCCTCTCTAAGCTACTATTATACTTATTAACGCCTCGTCTGAGATGATTATGTAGTCTACGTACTATTCGTATTAACAAACACGCGTTTAAAGAATTTGGTAAAAAAAATACCAAATTTGAAAATATCGAGTTGCCACCCTGCCCGCTTTGGCAACACTGACAGATAAATGTCTATTCATTATGTCTTTCGTGTTTACGAACAGCGTTTGTTCTCCCTTTTGAAACACTTTAATTTTTTATAAATAGTGTATTATTTCGATTTCTCAACAATTATTTCTTGTCTATTAGAAATAATGGGAAAAGATAAAGAGAAATTAAGAAGAAAACTGATGGAATTACTTAACTCTTCGTCAGAAGGTATGTACGAAAATTCGCCATCTTGATTTAACATTTTTTTCTAAGTGAAAAGTGAATAAAATACAACTAAAACATCTAATGAGGCATACATTTACATCAAATATATCACTTACGCTATTACGAACGAATTTACGAGTAAATAAAAGACCTATGCGATAGGACGAGCGCCTATACCTGGTCCAAAAATCTACCTGTCGTGGTACACGGTACATGGTACTAACAAAACCAAGAACGTTATTATCACACGGTAGAACGAGTGAGAACACAGACCCAAGCGATAGGACGAGCGCCTATACATGGTCCATAAAAATTGAAAAAAAAAAAAAAAAAAAAAAAAAAAAAAAAAAAAATTACTATCACACGGTACTACGAGCGAGTGCATGTGATTATTATTGGTGAACTACCTCTGCCTACCCTTCACAAGTCAATAGGCGGGTATCATACGGTACTACGAGCGAGTACATGTGATACATTAACCTGATAATCTTCTTCCCAGACGAACCAGAACCAGTTAAAAAGAGAAGCCGGATAATTATTGAATCTGATTCAGAGGATGAAGAGGAAAATACTCCACCTATTGATCATAATATACCCAACCTTTTGGAAAAAATGGGACATGTTAAAGCGCCTGAAAATACTTTGCAAATAAATAACCAAATGAAAGACTTGTGGAACAATATAATACAAAATGGCTTAGAAGAGAACACAAAAAATGACATTTTGAAGAACATTCCCAAAATAATTGACTGCCTTACAGCCGCTCCGCAACTAAATCCTGAAATTCAGGCTGCGATGACAGCTCAAGCTGTTACAAGAGATAACCATTTATGTGAGAAACAAAACCTTATTGGCACAGTTATCTGTGGTTTAAATGACATATTGTACAAAAACTTACATACAAACCCTGATCAGGACTGTGAATATCTGGGAAACTGCATCAGGCTTTTATGCCATATTCAATATAAAGAGTCTCAAACAAGACGCGCTGTCATCTTACCCGGACTAAATAAAAAAGTGAAAGACACGTTAGAAAAAACAGAAATTAATCACTTTCTCTTTGGGAAAGATATAAATACAATATTAAAGGAAAATAAAAACATTGAAAATTCTGTTAAGGACTTGAAGAACTCTTTAAACAATTGGGGCCCGTCCTCGTACAGGAAGCAAGGGGGCGGGCGAGAGTACAACCGACAACCTCAACCACGACCACAACAACAACCACAGAAACCTGCCGGGAAACCACGCAAGTCCTACCAACATCATCTACAACGACAGCACTTACGGGGAATGACAAAGAACACCAGGACTTTACAAAACAATCGCGGACGTCGACGTCAATAGAGGCAAGTTATGCAGGTAGATTACAAAATTATTACAAAAATTGGCACTTTACAAAAAATAAGTCTGTTTTAAATTGGGTAAAATATGGTTACTCAATTCCCTTAGCACAGCCAGTGTACCAAGGCAAGATCCCAGAGAATAACTCTTTTGCTAAAACAGATAAGCTCAAAATATTACAATGCATACAACATTTAATTAAAATTGGTGCGGTAACACTTGAAACAGAACATATACCAAATCAGTATGTCTCAAAAATATTCATTGTACAAAAACCAAATGGAACACCTAGATTTATATTAAACCTAAAAAAGTTTAATAAGTGTGTTCCAACAACACATTTCAAACTGGAAGATATAAGAACAGCATTGCACCTAATTGATAAAAATTGTTTTATGACATCACTTGACCTAAAAGATGCTTATTTTTTACTAAAAGTAAACAATGATTCCAGGAAATACCTAAGATTCCTTTTTAATAATAAATTGTACCAATTCAATGTTCTACCGTTTGGATTATCAACGGCACCCTATGTGTTTAACAAGATCATGAGACAAGTAGTTACTCATCTCAGAGCAAATGGAGTCACTTTAGTGAATTATTTAGATGATTTTCTTTTTATTGCACCCAGTGAAAGCGAATGCAAAAGAAATTTGAACATAGCCTGCAATTTCTTACAATCATTAGGGTTCATCATAAATTATGATAAAAGTCAGATCCAACCCAGCAAACAATGCAAATTTTTAGGTTTCATTTTAAATAGTGAAAAATTTACTTTAAGTATCCCTAATGATAAAAGACAAAAAATTCATGAAAAGTTAAATTCCTTAACACACAAAACTTATTGCAGCATCCGAGATTTTGCCTCTCTTTTAGGCTCTTTAACTTCAATTTGTCCTTCTGTCCCCTATGGGTGGATGTATACTAAAATACTGGAAAGATACAAATATCTAGCTTTAAAACAATCTAGATATAATTATGAATCAAAAATTAAAATAAATCAGGAAATTATAAAGGAGTTGTCTTGGTGGAAAGAAATCATTTTTACTTGCTCAGCACCAATTAAGCGGGATAACTACAAGTTAGAATTTTATACAGATGCCTCTACCACGGGTTGGGGAATTGTATGTGACCAAGAAAAGTTACATGGATATTGGTCCACAGAGGAAAGCAAACATCATATAAATTACCTAGAACTCTTAGCAATTTATTTTGCATTAAAGTGTTTTGCAAGAAATGAGAACAACTGTAACATATTGATTCGATCTGACAACATCACGGCGATCTCATATGTCAACAGAATGGGTGGCATACAATTCCCTCACCTAAATTTACTATCGAGAAAAATATGGCAGTTTTGTGAAAAAAGGAAAATCTTTGTTTTTGCCTCATATATACCGTCCAAAGAAAACATAGAAGCAGATGCACAATCTAGGATATGCAATATAGAAACAGAATGGGAACTAGCACCATATGCTTTTGAAAAAATTGTAAATAAACTAGGTTTAGCCGAAATAGATCTGTTTGCCTCACATGCAAATAAAAAATGTGAAACATTTGTTTCATGGAAAAATGAACCAGATTGTTTCTCAGTAGATGCTTTTACCATAAAATGGACAGGTCTAAAATTCTATGCATTTCCCCCATTCTCTATGATTTTGCGTTGTTTAAAAAAGATTCAAGAGGATAATGCTGAGGGTATAATGGTTGTACCTAACTGGCCTGGACAGGCATGGTATCCACTCTTCATATCCCTACTGCGCTCAAATCTTGTTTATTTAAAACCCAGTCCAAGTTTACTTTCATCCTCTTTCAGAACTTGTCACCCTCTTCACAAGAATCTTACACTGATTGCAGGGATGTTGTCAGCAAAATCTACTTAAGAAAAGGATACTCTTTAGAATGTGTCAATATTATATTAAGCTCATTAACTAAAAATACTTTACAACAATATAATTCATGTTACAGACAATGGTGGAAATTTTGTAATACTAATAAAGCTGATCCTACAACTGAATCAGTGCACACCATCTTACAATTTCTTACCGAGAAATTCCACAGTGGTGCCAGTTATGGCACATTAAATAGTATAAGATCAGCTTTATCTCTACTTTTAGACTGTGAATTAAGTACAAACCGAGATATAAACAGATTTTTTAGAGGTATATTTAAGCTGAGACCAAATAAACCTAAATATAACGAAACTTGGGACCCAAGTATTATTCTAGATTATATAAGCAATTTCTACCCAAATACAACTTTAGATTTAAATACTTTATCTAAAAAGTTATTAATAATATTGGCATTAAAAACGGCACATAGGCTTCAAACTTTATCTTTGATTACAATTGATAATATTGCCATAACCAATGATTGCATAAAAATAAAAGTTCCTCAATTAATTAAAACTTCTAGGATTAATGGTATTCAACCACTGATAACTTTAAAATATTTTACTGAAAATCCTAGTGTTTGCCCTGCAAGAACACTTTGTGATTATCTAGAAGCTACAAAATTACTACGCAAAAACCATAGTAATCTTTTTACTATAATTAAAAAACCTCATTCCCCTGCTTCAACCCATACTCTTAGCAGATGGATAAAAGATGTTTTGTTGGAGGCTGGAATAGATACCTCAGTGTTCTCAGCACATAGTACAAGACATGCTGCTACATCAGCCGCTCACAGAAAAGGTCTGAATATAGATTTAATTAAATCAACAGCAGGATGGTCTCAGAGGTCTAAAAATTTTGCCATATTTTATAATCTACCCCTTGAAACAAATGATAATTTTGGGGAATATATTCTTAGTAATAATAATAATTAATGTTCTTGATAAATATTATGTAATTACTGATTCTGACATAGAATAATAATATACGTATTATTAAATTACATGGTTAATTCTTTCATTATTTCGCCAAATCTTTCAACATCTACATAATCATCTCAGACGAGGCGTTAATAAGTATAATAGAATGATCAAAGTAACTTACCTGTAAGTGAACTTCGATCACTATTATACGCAGTTAACGCCTCGTCTGAGTCTCCCTCCCGTTCAAGAATTTCCCACCCTGCTCCATAATGAAATAATAAACCCATAACCCTCCTTTTTTGCGTAGTCGGGTAATGTGACTATACTTCTTTAAACTTAATGAATAGACATTTATCTGTCAGTGTTGCCAAAGCGGGCAGGGTGGCAACTCGATATTTTCAAATTTGGTATTTTTTTTACCAAATTCTTTAAACGCGTGTTTGTTAATACGAATAGTACGTAGACTACATAATCATCTCAGACGAGGCGTTAACTGCGTATAATAGTGATCGAAGTTCACTTACAGGTAAGTTACTTTGATCATTCTATTCTAAACTACTCGACTATTCAACGATTTTAATCAAGTGAACATACTCGTACTAAACGTTTTCCTTCTAGAATTCACCGGACGATTGGCATGTTTCCTGTATTTATTCACATACCCTGGAGATTTACAAAGATTTTACTAAGCAGTCCCAAAAGATCCCCACATCAAGCTACTACAATCTGTCAAATTTATTTAATAGATTTTCAACTTTATCGCTAATTTATAAGGTTCAAAGTTGATTGGGAAAATTTTACAGTTTCGGGTAGCTTGATTTGCTGGCGTCTGTACGATACAGTCCTTCCACAAATTATAATACATTTGATTTTGCATCACTGTCAAAATCAGAATGATCTTTATAACCATTGCAATAAGGCTGTTGTTCGATTGCTACTATTGGCAAGTCTGTCAAAAGCACAGCGATCTTTATTTTATTGTCATACGTTATATTCTTATTCGTCGCATAAGAATCCCTTGCCGTGCCGTGCCGCCAGTGGACACAGGCCCTAACTCGAATCAAAGAAAAGCATTGGAATGTGATCTTTATATCATATGACCACAGACATAGATAGACCTAGATAACGCAAGTATCACGGTCTGTATGAAAACCAAGCGTGCCATTTTTTGACTACCTACTATGACGTCACAAGCACTATTTTTCGTTTCAAAGACGCCGCCGTCTCCCCCCCCCCGGGGCCTAGCGCCAGCGCTCCCGCTCCCCCAGCCAGCAGTACACAGGACTGAGCGCGAAAATGGCGGCTTACGATTTTTGTACGTAAGCTGATGCGACTTTTGGCACGCGAAGTTGTTGCTCTTGCGTTATCTAAGTGTATCTATATCTGTGCCTAACACGGACAGATTAAACACATTACCCCGACACCACAAAATAGACACAGTGTCCTCCAAAAGTCAGTTGAAAATTTTCCACTTCAGCTGTGATACCACAATATTTAAAATAAAATAAAATAATCGGGCACTTCTAAAGGATTACTTGATTATTTTTTATGATAAGTCAAAGGTAGTTCAACGAGCCAATAAAAACGTTATAGAAGTTCAAACATTTGGATCACTAGAATTTTAAATCATAATATTCCTTCCAGGAAAAGAGTTCCTGGAAGGACTTGGGGGAGGCCTTTGCCCAGCAGTGGGACAGTATAGGCTGAATAAAAAAAAAAAAAAAAAAAATATTGTGGTGTGTAAAAGCTGAAGTGGAAAAATGTCAACTAACTGTTGAAGACCACTGTAAGTAAAAAAGGGCGCATCCATACAACGAGCAAAAAGGACTTGCGATAGCGGACTTGCGGCTGGCATTAGCTTGAAATATAGTTTGGAAACCACATATATCCAAAGCTAGAACTTTTTCGGCGGAGCTGCGTTTACATGGCTCCCCTTATTTACAATGCTTTGCCTAAGTCAATTACTCAATTACCCTTCAATAAGTTTTGTGTTGCGTTGCGGAAGTGGTTGTTGCAAGAATGTTTTTATTCGATAGATGAGTTCTTTCAAAAGTGTCCCTGTAAATTCTATACAATAAAGCACAGATATAGATAACTGTTATGTAGATACATAAATTGACAAAATGTAGTTACGTAATAATGAAAATCTTAAATGTAAAATTGTACTATTGCATGCTAAATATTGGCCAAATGTGTGTTACTTAATATTTTTTTTTATAAGAACTTAATGTACCTACCATATTTGATGCAATAAATGAATTGAATTGAATTGAATATATGCAATAAATTATACCACCTACTTGTTATGAACGATATCGGTCGCGAAAAAAAATCCGTTGTTGCCCATTTTTTTTTTTGTGGATGGGAAATCATCAAATGACCCCTCCCGCTCTGGGTGGAGCGGAAGGGAGTGTCAGACTCTTACTGACTAAAACCCACCCGTGTTCCTTCCTTAGCCCTTTATGTTCCGGGCCAGCGGTAACCCTTACGGACAATCCCGCTGACCCGGCAGGCTTCGGTCCTAACGGACCCCTTCCCATTCGACACCCTTACGTCTGTTTTTGCTCGTTGCATGGAAGGCAGGGATGCCTTTCTCTACCATCTACATTCTCCGAACACCCACAAAAACCTTCTAAAACAAACACAGTTCAGGGGCTATTCAAGCATTACGTAAGCACTACAGGGGGGCGGAAAAATAAGCAAAGCCCCCCCGGCTTTGCTTATTTTTAATGACATGGGGGATGCTGGTCCTGGATGGTGATTACGTCAGCAGTATTAATTTTTTTTTCTTTTTCGGATTATCTACAAAATTTAGTCGATTTTGGTTTGAACATATATATGGCAACCCTACTTGTCTATGCTTGAAAACGAAACGCATTTTCAGGGATTCTACTTGCTCATGAATCAATAAAGAAACCAGAACACATTGAAAAATGCATGTACAGTCAACAGCAAAAGTAGATGATGAAAATCAGAAATTCAATACTAATGAACGGAGTTCGCGTCAGAACTGTGTGGCGTCGAAGTACTACTACTTAGAATACTTAGTACGTAGAATAATTTTGAATCACTTCGACGCCACACAGTTCTGACGCGAACTCCGTTCATTAGTATTGAATTTCTGACTTTGATCATCTACTTTTGCTGTTGACTGTACCAATGTTTACTTAAGCATGGGAGGGGGGGGGGGGAGGGGTAAGAGCTGTGCTTACTTTTGCTGACGAGGGGCAGGGGGGGGGTTAATAATTGCAAGAAATCTGCTTACGTAATACTTGAACGGCCCCTTAGTACTACAGTCTAAACTACGTGTAAACGTGATGACGTCACACATACCTGTATTAGGCATTGGAGGCGGTGGCGGTGCGTTCGACACACCTAGAAACACACCACCCTTTGTTATTGTGTGGTCACATGCGTGTCAGATAGTGTCATGCTTAGAAAACCGAAAAATACAGGGTCAGGGATTAGTTGGCGAAACTTCACTGGGTATGGTTATCTAGCTATATTTATATTTTTTTTTTTTAATTATGACATCTTATTTTATTTCATTTTTACAATCTGCGACTACAGTGGCTCACACACTTGTTAAAATTCTAGAAAAATCAACTACTTTTGCATTTTTTTTTAATAATTTGTAAATATGTGAGCACCATGTATCTATCACTTATTTGATTTACCTGTCATTGCTTAATTTTTAATTCTTTTTACCTTTTGTGGTAGACTAATTTTATTATGGGTGCATCGTGTTCACATATAATTATATTATGTATACAAGACCTTGTAAAACATTTTAAAAGAGTAACGGTGGAGTTTCTTGCCCATTCTTCTCCATACGAAAACTACCTTTTGGAATGGGCGACTAGAATCATTTCTATTTAGTTTTTTTGACGTTCAAAAGTGCCTTTAATGTGCCTATTTGAAATAAATGATTTGACTTTGAATTTAGCTAGTGATGACTCATGAGAAATCACGGTAAAACCCCCAACTTGGCTCAAATATTGGTCGAAAATATTTAGTAAAACGTTGGTTACAAACCTTGCATCGGCATTGGAGGAGGCGGCGGCGGGCCGGCTCCTATGAACCACACCAGAAAGAGATAGATATAGTGACATGCGTGTGTGCAAGAGAGAGAGAGCATTCGTGGTGGTTTAAGTTGTGAATTAAAAATGAATTGATAATATTAATATAAAAAAAATATAAAAAATATGTTTTTAATTTTAAAGGACATGCAGATTTTGGCTATAATACAATTATTGCTGTAATGCCTGTTTTCACTTACACTAGGCAACATCTAAATCAATGACTGATGTTGGATTTTCAACTCTCGGTTCAGCGGCGAAAGTTGAAAATCCAACACTGTGCGCTGTTGGATTCCCAATAAAAATTATTATATTTAGATGTCGTCTATACTCCATTTGCAATAAGATTAGACATTTACAATACGACCGACGTAACTTGGCGAGCCTGAACTTTGCGCAGAAGGCTGCGCAGTAAGGTTTTTTAGGAACCAAATGGTGACATGAGGCGAGTGCGAGTGAGAGAACATGCGCGAAAGTTCTTAGTGCCTATGTTCAGGCCGACAAGTTACGTCGTCGGTCGTATTGTAAATAAACCTTTTTACAGTCCGTTCAACCGATTTTGAATTCTATTGCGTTGGTGGCATGGCATATGGCAGCTGCAGTAAACAGTTGGTATTGTAAACACTTTTTGACGTGACAACGTCTTAAATTAGGTTGCGACTGGGAGTCACTTATGAAAAAGTGTAACGCTCGGTAACGTTACGATGAGTCACCGAACGAGAGAGAGGCCCGCCGAATGCCTTGCGTCTCTCTCCCACTCAACTATGATCGGATGATCGGTCGTTGTCACGTAAAATCTTCGCCCGTAAAACCGACTTTACAGGCAACCATTTTTTTTTTTTGCTTTTAATACCATCCTTAAGCCTACGGTATAGAAGTCAAAATCGGTTGAACGGACTGTAAAAAAGGTTTATTTAAATTTCTAATCACATTTCAAATAGTATAGTGTTTGTGAAAACGGGCAGAAGGGCCAGTTTCACAATTTCCGAACGACGAATATATATTTCTTACCAAATAGATTAAAATATTAAACAGATTATTTATAAAATTATCTTCTTCGGAAGTTGTGAAACAAACCCTGAGTATAGTTCACACGGAGACATATCTAAAGTATATTCAAACATTTCAAATTAATATTATTTCAAGTTAAACAAATATCAACTTTATTTTAATGGCAATTAAGTTGATTTCAGAGTGACTAGCACTATTGAGAAAGTTATAAAAATAATGTTTGAAGTTGTAGCGTAAACTGAACTTTATTGTGTAGGGTTTAAAGTTATTTTTCCATTAACTCATATTTGTTTACATTTTTGTCAAATAAATAGCGAATTCAGATTTGCTACACATTTCGGTTTTTCGTACAATGAGAAGATGATGTTGTTTTTCGTATAATGTGTCGACGTGCGTACACTAAACTCAGGGCTTCAGAAAATTAGATAATCGTTAAGTAAATGGATTGTTTTATACTAATGACAGTTTATCATAATGCAGTACTGACCTCCTGGCATGGGGGGCGGGGGGGGCGGCGCGGGACCTCCCGGGCTTCCTATCGCCTGGAAATAAGATAACACTTGTAACAACAGTTGAAAAGTACCATTTACGAAAAATTTAAAATGTCATGTCAATATCATCATTATATCAGGTACCTAGGTACCTAATATATCAGGTATCCTGGGGGTCTACTCCGAAGCGGTTAACCACTGTATCGGCCGAATGTTCGGTCATTGTCTACTACCATTAATTTCCTATATTGACTATTGGTCCCGACCAAACTGTGCCAATCCGAACCTTTTTAGAACCCTTAACCCTTTTTTTTTTTAATTCGTAGTAGGACAACAATATTCGAATCAGAAAATGACCGAACATTCGGCCGATACAGTGGTTAACCGCTTCGGAGTAGACCCCCTGGTAGGGTCGGCTTCCATTTCGAAAATGTTATTATGTAACTTTTTAGACCTTTGTATCCTGCTTATGCGTATGAAGTTTTATTAAAATCGGTTCATTCATTTCGAAAAACAAGGGCTTGAAAGTTTGTATTATTATGAAATGCCGTACGGTTTAAACGCTCTTAAACACTGATTTTATTATAATAATAATATTCCACAACTATCACACAACGCCGTCTAGTCTCAAGCTAAGCAGAGCTTGTGTTATGAGTACTAGACAACTGATAAACATACTTATATATTTCTAAATACATATATAGATAAATTACACCCAGACACAGAACAAATGATCATGCTCATCACACAAACATTTGTCCTGGGTGGGAATCGAACCCACGACCTCCGGCATAGCAGTCATAGTCACTGACCACTAGACCAACAGGCCAGGTTATAAAACGAATACGTGAGCACACAGTTTGTCTGTATCGACTTCTGGGTCAACTATAATACCATCTAATTTGCTAAAGTATTACAGCCCTTCTTACCTTAGCAATAGCCGCGATATTCCCGTGCGTGACGCCGCCGGGTCCCGTGTGTGCCGCAGAATTCTTCAACCTTTCTTCTAGATGATCCGCTCTCGCTTCTGCTTCTTGTCTGGCTGCGATGGCCGCTTCTAGTTTCGTTCTTAATTCCTCGACTTTCTTTTCCTCTTCGGCGCGTGATTTTTCTGGAATTAATGTACGTCGAAATAGTATTAAATGTAAAATAATATAAAGGAATCGCTTATGAATACGACCCCTAAGTTACTTACTGCGGAAAAATAGGCGATTTTCATCTTGATAATATATTTTTTATAAAATTAATTGTAAATAATAAAGTTTTTGTTTTCAGGGCTGTTACTAAGAAATTCCTAATGGAAAAACTCAATAACACTGCTCGACCCGGGAATCGAACCCAGGACCCCACCACAGTATAAAGATCATACAGTATGGTGACTCGGCCGTAACCTTGAAATAAATGCCTACAGCCGCGCGGTACGTAAACATGCGATAGGGCTGCCCGCCTCCAGCATTTTAATTACATTTGCCTACTTTGTGTTTCCATTTAGTTTTGTTATTGTATTTTACTGTGTGTACATAAATATTAATAATAAAAACCACGTCTTTACTTTGAATTTTACAAACTAACAAAACAAAACACACATGCCCCGAGGTTTTAACACAAGCGTACCTACCGTATAATGATTCATGACCCGCCTATAACTACCTATTTCACTCGTGTCTATCACTTTCCTTTACTCTATTCACTTTATTTATTAATCCAGGCATCCTTTTTTTCGGGAGATAAAAGGAAATACTTATCCATTAAAAAGACACACATTATGTACCTACCTACTAGTAAGTAAAATTATTTTATAGTCTTACCTTTCAGAGTTTCCAGGTAATCTAAAAAAAGTTATCTCTGGATGCGTTATTGACGAATTCATGCAACCAAAATCAGCACAATATATCCTACTCGTCATATTAAATATGTACTTCAATTTATTTTGCGCGGTTATTGTTAAAAAAAAACAACACACCGTCCGTTCGTCACTGCGGCACAGTCGCGACTGTCTGCATGCCAAGCGCATGCCGAGGTCGAGGCGCGTAGGTATAGCTCGCGTTTCGTCCGTTTGTATGAAGTCGAAATACTGTATATCTTTATACTGTGACCCCACGCTCAGCAGTCGCGCTTGCGACCACAAGACCAACGGGCCAGTTAATCGAAATAAATATTGTAGCGGTATCTACAACGCCACATGCGAACAACGCGACATACTGACGTCACGCAAATCCTGCATCGCGCAAGCAGAATTTACCGCGCAACTAGCATAGATACAACGGCCCGATATGATTCATCGGGCAGTTGCCTGCCAGACACAACACCCGTCTGGTCGGAGGATCCTCCCTTTTCTATAGAGTATGAGTGAACTTTACACCCTGTTCCTCATACCTCTATACTATTATAATAACAAACCCCCCCGCCCCCGACTTCCCCGTTGGTCTCGTGGTTGCAAGCGCGACTGCTGAGCGACGGTCCTGGGTTCGATTCCCGGGTCGGACAGTGTTATTGGGCTCCTGCGCCTGAACTCTCCCCGGTGGTGTCGGCTCGCCCCCCCATCGGACTATGAGAGTAAAGGAACAGAGAGTGCACCTGTGTTAGCGCACACACTTGTGCACTATAATATCTCCTGCGTACCTGGCTAATCTCCATTGAGATTGGTCATCGTGACCGGAAACGGTCGGGGAGGCTATTTTTTTTTTTTAAACGTTGCCCCACACTAGGAATTTCTCCTGTACTGTGGGTGCGTTTACAAACATTTAAACTCACATACACAAACAGCCAGACCCGGAACAACTACTTGTAGGTCATACAAATATTTGTTCCGTGCGGGAATCGAACCCGCGACACGCAGCGCAGCAGTCAATCGCTTAACCACTGCGCCAACCGTGCCGTCACTATTATTATAATAACAAACATACCTATAAGTCCATCTATGAGCGGCTGCACATCTATATTGAACCTCTGCGTCGCTCGGAAGTCCGGATCGTACCCGTTCTTGTGTAACACTATCTGCGTTATACATTCTTCTACTAGTTTGTAGTACGCTGGCCTGAAATAGAATAATGTCCATTTTAATAGAGAAAAATAGCGAAATTATAGTACTTGGGCGTTAATATGACATATTATCGAGCTTTGTCACACAATAATCTATCTAAACAACGTTAAATGCGCCAAACCTCTTAAGAGGTCATTGTACTCATCATTATGAACAACTTTTACTATGGGACCAAACTTGAATTCGCAAAAAAAATCTGCTGTTTACAATGACGTAGCGTGCCTTGGAGGAGCCCTGTATCAAAATTAGTTGGGGGGCCCCAAATGAAGGGTAAAGATTTCTCTCAAAAAATACAAAATGCTTGCATTAAATTAAAATAAATATTTATTAATTATAAGTTATCGCTTCCTCCTAGAAATTGAGCTAGCCAAACAATTCAAATTAAATATACACCTTTTATTTTATTTATTTATTTATATATACTTTATTGTACACCAGAAAATACATAACAAAAAAATACGATTAATACAAAACATACAATGGGCGGCCTTATCGCTTTCTGCGATCTCTTCCAGGCACTTTTTTGCCTTTTTTTCGGCAAATTGATTTATTAAATCATCTATAGCTGAAGACGATTTCAGTTTTTCTAAAATTTCTGCCTCTATAGACAATAGTGACAAGTCTGATAGCCGTTCCTGCCCCTTCGAAGTCCTTAGGTAATTTTTTATCAGTTTTAATTTTGAAAAAAATTCCCGGGAAGCACAAGATTAAGTGACATTTTTTTTTTCTTTTAAAAAAACGTTGCCCCACGCTAGGAATTTCTCCTGTATTGTGGGTGCGTTTACAAACATTGAAACTCACATACACAAACAGCCAGACCCGGAACAACTACTTGTAGGTCATACAAATATTTGTTCCGTGCGGGAATCGAACCCGCGACACGCAGCGCAGCAGTCAATAGCTTAACCACTGCGCCAACCGTGTCGTCAAACATTGTGGATAACATTTTACAAATTTTTGCTTACGTTATGGGCCTCTGTAGCCCGGGGGCCCCGTATAACTGATACGGCTGATACGGCGGTAGCTACGTCCCTGGCTGTTTAGTACATTTGACGAGCTATGCGAGTATATAAATGTAGGCAGCGGGATCGTCCGAAAGGGTTACCGCTGGCCCGGAACATAAAGGGCTAAGGAAGGAACACGGGTGGGTTTTAGTCAGTAAGAGTCTGACACTCCCTTCCGCTCCACCCAGAGCGGGAGGGGTCATTTGATGATTCCCCATCAAAAAAAAAGTATAAATGTAGGGAAAAACTGTTTTTTTTCGCGATTTCAGCTTGGTTCTGTAGTAAAAGTTGTTCATAATGATGAGTAAAACATCTTCGCTCCACCCAGAGCGGGAG
Source organism: Oligia fasciuncula (assembly GCA_963082905.1). Taxonomy (NCBI): domain Eukaryota; kingdom Metazoa; phylum Arthropoda; class Insecta; order Lepidoptera; family Noctuidae; genus Oligia; species Oligia fasciuncula. Next base: position 4,007,172 of record OY720414.1, on the reverse strand, counting down.
GGGTCATTTGATGAATTCCAATCCGCAAAAAAAAAAAAAAAAAAATTTGACTAGAGCGAGAAAAACGCGTCCTGAGATTCGGTCCGCTTGCGGCAAAGAGCGCGTCGGCTTTCAAGCAATCCGTCTCCCTCTAGTGACGGATGTTTCTGAGCGTCAGAGTGACGGGAAAATTAAAAACGAAAGAACTCTCTTCCAAATTGGTTTCTCCCGAACCAATTATGGTAAGAATACTTTTATTAAAAGAGGTTGTCGTCTCTACAACGACACCATTTCATTAAAAGCAAATCAAGATTTAGATATTTTTCACCTTTCTCTACCCAAATTCAAATTTTATATAAGAAATATTTTGGCATCGAAATTTAAATAATAATAATGTTATATAAGTTATATAGTATTAAATTGTAAATTCTGTAAATTTTAACGGTGTGAACTTCTGGTTGTTGTTACACTTGGGTACATATTATTTAATTGTATAATAATCTGTGGAAACTGTTTCTGGATTGTGTTTAAACTATTTGTATACTTATGTTTGTTATTGCATGTTTGTTTCTCAAATAAAACCATAAAACCATAATCAGCCTATAATGTTCCCGCTGCTGGAACACAGGCCTCCTCTAAATTTTCTCAAATAAAATAAAATAAAATTACTCACCTGATTAACTCATCATCCCTGATGAACAGTAAATGCTGTAATATCGATAGTAAGTAAGGTTCCGCCGGAGTGTCCATCACTAGGTTCTTGACTAGCTCGAAGCATTCGTTGACGTCGTGGAAATCCACTCTGAAAATGTTATATTTTGATTATGAAACAGTCCACACATATCTGAGTTAGGGTTTTTTCTTGGCTATTTCCCATGAGGGTCAGGAAAAGACTGCTTGAATAAATACTTCCATTACACAAACATAATCTGCCTACAATGTTTCCCACTGCTGGGACACTGACCTCATCTCTGTGAAAATGAAGTGGATGTCTGTACCTGTCTACATCACGTATACTAATTTGAGGTAGTAATGGCATAAAACAATCAATTGTTATTAATTACAACTTTTATTATTCATCTAACATAATTTACTAAGAATACTTTATTAATTGTTTTGATGCAGTTTTATACCATGTTATTTAATAATATCAAGTGTTACCTAGCACGATTTGAATTTATAATGAGACTATTTTAATTAAATCAATTGTCATTCGCCAACTTACATTAAAGTACTGGTAAATAAATAATACCAATAAATTCTAAATAAAATGTATACCAATTGCAAAAAAAAAAAAATATGGTCAGAAATGCGAAATGTAAAACTTATATTGAGTAACTCTATTGTAAATTTACTTTTGTTAAATTCAGTTATTGCTTTGTTGCATGCTCTTCGTTCTTACTGCATGAAATAGATATGTAAGGAATGCTATAGAAATGTTATATTTTGGGAATAAAGGGCTTTATTATTATTATTATTAATGGCATAAAACGCCATTTGCAAAAAATAGAAGATCTTCCTAAAGACCCAATTACATTTCCACCACCCTGTTGAAGTATTTCTTAGATCAAATCGGCACATCAAGCTACACGAAACTGTCAAATTTTCCCAATCAACTTTGAACCTTATACATAAGCGATAAAGCTGAAAATCTGACGAAAGAAATTTGACGGATTGTATCAGCTTGATCTGCTGGCGTCTGTGACGCCACAAGGCTTTCTCTGCCAGTCCACCTTTGGATTAATAGGATACGATAACATAGCCTTATAGTTCTGACTTTTAAATAATTATTTAACTAACCTGACATCATCAAACTTAGCGAGGAACTCATCTTGGTCGGCACCAGCATGTGTATCAAATACATTCATCTGAATCTGCCGCGCGCCTTCCGCGCCTGCGCGGAGCTCATCTGTGGACATACGATACAGGTATTATTATACGATACCCGTAAATTACAGAGAATTAAAATCAAAGTAACTCTGCTATCAAATCTCGAACGTTACAATACGACCGACGTAACTTGTCGGCCTGAACATAGGCACTAAGAACTTTCGCGCATGTTCTCTCACTCGCACTCGCCTCATGTCACCATTTGGTTCCTAAAAAATCTTACTGCGCAGCCTTCTGCGCAAAGTTCAGGCTCGCCAAGTTACGTCGTCGGTCGTATTGTACGTATCGTTAACATTGGCTAATTTGGATTTTAAATTGTTTGAAAACTTTATTCATATCTCCAATCCATACTAATATTATAAATGCGAAAGTGTGTCTGTCTGTCTGTTACCTCTTCACGCTTAAACCACTGAAGCGATTTAGATGAAATTTGGCATAGAGATAGTTTGCGTCCCGGGAAAGGACATAGGATAGTTTTTATCCCGATATTAGTTTTAGGCCAAATTTTCCTTGGCGTGGCGTTTTATCATGCAAAGTAAAATAAACCTTACCTATCAAATCATAAAGTCCAGTTCTCATAAACTCGCTGCGGAGATGAAGCCTGAATTCCAACTCTTCTGGTTCCGTTATGATAGCGTTCATCAGTTGCATGCAGCCTGTCTGGAATGGTAGTAAGGAATTGTGAGTCTTATTTTTATGCTTTAAGGGTCTCAAATTGAATAGCAGTTGCGTAAGTATACTATAAATACTTATGGAGTAAGTTAACTTTTTTTTTTTCCGGATGGGAAATCATCAAATGACCCCTCCCGCTCTGGGTGGAGCGGAAGGGAGTGTCAGACTCTTACTGACTAAAACCCACCCGTGTTCCTTCCTTAGCCCTTTATGAGTAAGTTACCTTCAAGCTCTCTGGCGTCTTGGACTCCAGACCCTCGATGATGGGCAGGAGTCGCGGCTTTCTGCTGGACTCGCCAGCCATCGTGATGGCTTCCAGAACCTTCTCGTGGCCGTTGGGGATCAGGCATATTGCGGCTAGCACCTGTAAAAATACAATTTACTTGATTAATGGTAGGTCTGACTATAGCAATACCTGTACGAAGGAATGCGCGAAGCTCGAGCTTCAGTTGTTTTTTTCTTAGGGTTCCGTACCCCAAAGGGTAAAAACGGGACCCTATTACGAAAATTCCACTGTCCGTCTGTCTGTCACCAGGCTGTATCTCATGAACCGTGATAGCTAGACAGTTGAAATTTTCACAGATGATGTATTTCTGTTGCCGCTATAACAAAAAATACTAAAAATAGAATAAAATAATTATTTATGGGGGGCTCCCATACAACAAACGTGTTTTTTCGGCGTTTTTGCCTTGTGGTACGGAGCCCTTCGTGTGCGAGTCGAGTCCGACTCGCACGTGGCCAGGTTTGCCCACCAGACACAACACCCGTCTGTGTCTGGCGGGCAACTGCCCGATGATTCATGTCGGGCCGTTGTATCTATGCTAGTTGTGCGGTAAACTCTGCTTGCGCGATGCAGGATTTTGCGTGACGTCAGTATGTGGCGTTGCAGATAACGCTATGCGACCCCGGCAGGTGGGACGCCGTGGACGTGTCACAGAGGTGACGTGGGTAGGTGAGACAGGCACTATACTCGTCTACCTACCTCTTGCTACAATATACCGTGATGTTAACGACTAACCTTGGCAGCTTCTAAAGCACAGTGCGGTTTCCTAGCGTCCAGACTCCGCGCTAACACCGGCAGCGCCTCCCGACACTCGAACATGGTGCGAATGCCCACTGTGTTGTTCAGGATCGCAGACAGACATCTTATGCATTCGTATTGGACCCTGTCGTAGCGGGAGTCGCTGGAATGGAGAAAAAAAAATTAAACATTTGTTACATACCGAGACCCCTCCGTGCCTCGGAAAGCACGTAAATCCGTTGGTCCCGGCTGTCATTCGTAGATCTTTGACAGTTGTTACGGGTAGTCAGAAGCCCAAAACAAGAGACTTGATGTTTTTGTTGAAGTAATTTCAGTCTTAAGAAGAGGGACATAAAGTTGAGTTTTGATAAAAAAAACGTTTTTCCGGTCTCGACATTTTTGTTTAAGTAATTTCAATCTTGCGACGCAGGAAATTAAGTTGAGTTTTGATCTAAAACAAATTCATTTATTTAAACAAGTATTATAAAAAGAAAAGCTTTGGTTTTTTTTTGTTTATTACGCTTTCACGCTAAAACGGTTGAACGGATTTGGATGAAATTTGGCACATGGGTAGATCATGACCTGGATAAGGACATAGGATACTTTTTATCCCGATATTCCCACGGAATCGAAACTTATGCGGGTGACACCGCGGGGCGCTGCTAGTTTATTATAACAAAAATCTTCTCATTCTTTGTATAGCTCTGCTATTGGATGAACACATCCAACTTACCGATAAAATCCACTCCCACTAGCAGCATGAAATAATAAATAACAATATTAAGAAACTGGTACATTTGTTATCAACTAAAGATGCTTAGGGCAGAGGCAATATCACTTCTAATGACCTACGTCATACCCATTTAAATAGTCATGAACTCACGAGGTATCTGTTGACCTATTCAAGGTATACAAATTAATAAGATAAAAAATCTAGAGAAATACCAGGGTCGGAAACGATTACCCTGGAGCTAGAGAACAACTTCGCCCTTTATAAACTGAGGCCATAATCTTTGATGTGATTGTCACCAAAAACAAAAAATAGCAAAAGCATAATCGTTCTATAATGTTCCCAGCTGGCAGGCAAGGAATATGAAGACACCCAGAGGCCATTTGATGAGATATCCAGGGCAATTTGATGAGTAGCCTGGTCCTATAAAATTACCTAGGGCAATTTGACCAAGTCTTGGTCAATTTAATGAGCAATCTGGGGCAACTATTTAACTCACAATAAGGCCCATTGTGAGTTAATAAGGCTAAAGGTCACCCAAAGGGCAATGGAGAGGGCTATGCTTGGAGTTTCCATGCGTGATCGAATCAGGAATGAGGAGATCCGCAGGAGAACCAATGTAGCCGACATAGCCCGAAGAATTGCCAAACTTAAGTGGCAGTGGGCAGGGCACATTGCTCGCAGAACAGATGGCCGATGGGGCCGAAAGGTTCTGGAGTGGCGACCGCGTACAGGAAGACGTAGCGTTGGAAGGCCTCCCACAAGGTGGTCCGACGACCTTGTGAAGGCCGCAGGAACCCGTTGGATGCGAGAAGCATAGAACCGGTCGAAGTGGAGGTGCTTGGGGGGAGGCCTATGTCCAGCAGTGGACGTCTTTCGGCTGAAATGATGATTAAACTCACTTCGTATAGCACTGGTTGAGGGTCGTGAGCAGACTCTCGATGCCCTTAGTGCCGAACTCCTCGATCCAGGACAGCGGGTTGTTGGTGAGCGATATCCTCAGGTTCTCCAGACAGCCGTGCAGCTTGCCTACTGACAGTTCTGGTTGGTTCAGGTAAGTGACGTAGTCTGAAGGTTTCTCGAATTTTGAGCGGCCTTCCTGAAAATTTTCGGGGTTAAAAGTAAGTTTTTTTAATATTTTTGAATGGCAAATAATTGCCATGGATTAGATATTGTTTCATGCTTTTCAGCTGTCGTATACAGAGTATAATTGAAATAACTGAAAAATAATCATTATGGAGAAGAGAACAACTAAGAGAACAACCCTGAAATATCTGCTGCTCCATACATTTATTTATCCATTTATTTCAGGCATCAAGGCCCATATAAACACATACAATAGAATATTAATATGACTTAAAAATACTATAAAAGTCTATGCCCTATGCCCTGGCCTGGCTATGGCCTTATGTTCGCTTAAAGGCCTATTCAGATATCGTCGCTCTTATGACTAAAAGACCTCTCTCATTTTTTTTTATCGATTTGAGTCAATGATTCTTTACATTTAGTTGCCTTTCAAAATGGATAGGTATATTTTGAGATCCAAATAACATAGAGGTACGACGTTTAGTGAAAAATGTAAAGAATCACGAATAGAAAAATGTAGTCGTAGCGAGTGATTGTGTAAGAATTTTAACAAAACAAGCTTGTTTACCTTTCTAGTAGCTTGGATTGGAACATAACAATAGAATAAGAGGTGTCATCAACTGATCAACAATGCTACTCAATAGGTATTAGACATGTTTTGAGGCCAACAGCAAAATCTAAAGACGTTTTAGATATTTCAAAATGTGGTGTCATTTAATCAATGAATAGAGTTCAGTTGTCACTCATACCTGTGTGACAGTCTCTAAAGCTGGCTGGTAACTTGGCTAATTTGACAAAATATTCGCGTTACTTTTGTAAAACAAAATATACTCTAATCTTATTGGTATAAAGTTAATTTTGTATTAACAAAACATCCAACCAACATCCAGCTCGATGTGCAATATTAACGCCTGGGTACAGGTGCCCTATTATGACGGTTTAATACCATCATGATTTCAGTGTTAGAGAGAGACGGAGCTATACATGATCGATAGCACCATCCTTTTTCGCACTGGAATCGTGAGGGCAATAATACTTCGTAATACGGCCCCTGCACTTCGTCTATCTATCCGCAAAAGCCGTATTGGCCGAAATAGTTCTAAAACGGTACTAACCTGTGTATTAACAAACTTATATGCGACCAGCATCTTCTTCTTCTGGTCGCGAGGGTACTTTCTAAGAGGCTCCTTCTTTTCTTCATTGAGATTCATGTCCGCCTGTAATTTGTAGAAATCATACGTAAGTTAGAGGGTGAGTATGTGATTTTTTAAAGGTTTCTGTATCCATCGTGAAGGCTAACATCGTCATCATTATTCAAACGAAAGACCGAGAGTCCGGCGTCAAGCAGCCTGCTATGTTTAAGTCGATGCGTGGGAGTTCCAGTGCTTTAGGCATCTTCTGGGCATGCTCGTTCCACCATAGACCTCATCCATCGCTTTCCATCAGGCGTGATCGAGGTCAAGAGCGGGCCCATTAAGCAATCAAAAAAAATAAGAACGTCTGCTTCTGGAAATAGACCTTCCCCAAGCAGCGGCACAGCGTACGATCCTGTGCTTCTCGCATCCAGTGGATACCCGCAACCTTGACGAGACCACCTCAAGCTTATAATGATATCTAAGCAGTCTTAGAAGAGATTCATAGCAATTGACTAACTTTCGTGTTTCTTAATGACACCTGAAGCCACCGCCTTTAGACAAAGACTGTCTATTTCTGGTACCGCTACGTGTAGCGGACCGTCCATCAAAGATATATGTTTGCCTTCGTCGCGGATGGCCGCCTAACAGAGCGAACGTCTTGGCTTTGACCCTGCTGTTTACTGTTCATTTTGTAACCAATTTTTTACTTACCAGCATCTCCTCAAACCGCCTTTGCAGCTGGGTATCATCCAGGGCATCTATCCTGCTGGTATACTCCGCGGTGGCCGATGGTTCTTCATCCTCAGCCCGGGGCTCCGCCCCTCGCGGTACAGTGTCATAACCGCGCTCGATCTGCCCCCCACCTTTCTTCGGCCTCCCGAACCATGTGTCCAGCTGTTGACAAAGAAATAATGTTATTAGTGATGAAAAAATTGCAAAAAGTTACTTTGTCTATTTGGCCTACTTCCTCAGTATCATAATCAGCCTATAATGTTCCCACTGCTGGGACACAGGCCTCCTCTCTTCGAGATGGGCTATAATGTACCACGCGGGCCCAATGCGGTTTGGTAGATGCTTGCTCAATATGCAGTGGTCTATTTTATTCTTAGGCCGAAGTCTATAAACGTTGCTTAGGCTTAACGTTACTCACACTACTGTCAAACTACAAGTGCAAGACAGAGACGGGACATGACTAAGTGAAAGCACGAGCTAAATGACATTTAATAAATCTCGGGAGAAGAGTCTTATGTCATAAGCGATTTGGAAGCGTTTTTCTAGCAAACCGATCGGTCAACTTGCTGTAAAACGATAGTACTTTGTCAGTATGATAAGAACTTTAGAAGCTACTAGATCACGAGCTTGAGGAAAATTTCTGGAATGAACTATCACCAAGAGAAAAATATACAGGCAGTTCACTTGCAAAAAAAAAATTCAATGTACATAGTGCGTGTGTTGAATAGGTTAGCCTGTTTAGGTACCTACATAAACCTTACATTGTAGCACTCTTGATAATTAATTGATACAGTTATCAATAGGGTATTCTATTTCATGAATGTGTGTGTAACGGACCGGAAAGGAAAAGTAAAGGGAAACATTTACTACGCGGAAGTCCATTACACAATTATTTAGTGGATTTAACACAACCGTTGATGTCAAACCTCGTTAATAATCTTTTGAAAGAATTCCTGCGCTTATGATCCAATTTACGAGGTTTTTACACGACAATGGTAATCATTTCCAAATCAATTATTATAATAGTCTACCTATTGCAGTCCCCTGCTGGACATAAGCCTCTCCTAAATCCCACTAATTACATCACATAAAAAAACCATTTTAAATACATTATAATCAAATTAGACGACAATCATGCGACACAGAAAAACAAACGCACACACGAACACAAAAACTGGCCACATCCCAAAAAAACAAATGAAAATGTAAAAAAAAAACAAAACCTTCGGGAAAAATTTGCGCAACACAATCCTCATGTCGACAAACGGACGCACCGACACCAAATCGATTACTAATATAATATAATCGATTATCATCGATGACAACAGACGCGATTCAGTTTGTATACAATACTGAATCGAATGACGTCCTTAAAAGTAATACAATGGCACAATGCGCAATGGCTGTGTCCTAAATGCGCTTGTTTATAGACTATTACTTCATTTAAAAGTAGAACTCGTATTGGTTTGTGCTTCTCTTTAAGGTCTAAGAAATGTTGAACAATATTCTATACTTTCTATACTTATAATAAATCTGTAGAAGTGAAAATTCTGTACATTGAAAATATCAAAAAAATAAATGGCAGGGGGTGTTACTAGACCGACACCGAACCCAAAAATGTGATTAAAAAAATGTTTGTCTGTTCGTCGGTTTGTTCAGGCATCACGCAAAAACTACCGGTTCGATTACGATGCAACTTGGTATAATTATTCTTTAATATCCTGGGCACCACACTGGGTACTTTTTATCCCGGAAAAGTATCTATATATATCTATATATATAAAATGGTAAACTGACTGACTGATTGTTGATATATCAACGCACAGCCGAAACTACTGGATCTAGGAATGTGGAATTTTGCTCATGGCTTCCTTTTATAATGTAGGGGAGCACTAAGAAGGGGTTTTTGGAAATTCAACCTTTAAGGGGGTGAAAAGGGGGGATTTCGTTTGTATGAAAAATCTTATTCCTTGAGTTAATAAACTTGAAACTTGGCACGAATACTTATCTAAGTAAATGATTAAGTTTGGCATTTTTTGTTTTTCTTAATTACCCCCTAAAGGGGGATTGGGGGGTGTCAAAGTTTGTATGGAAGAATTTTAACGGGCTGTCCGATTAACTCGAAACTCAGTATTTATACTTAAAACCAAAAATAGAGAATAACGTGTATCAGGGTTTTTCGAAAATGTACCCCTAACAGGGTAAAAAGGGGTAGTTAATTTTACAGGGGAGGATTTTACTGCGCGGCTTGATTAACTCGAAAATTGGTATAAATAATCTTTAAGTCAAGTAATGAGCACATCTTAAAGGATTTTTCGAAATTCCACCCCTGTGGGGGTGAAAAGCGGGGATACAGTTTATATGAAAAATCTTATTCAATCTATACATATAATAAAACAGTAACGAAAGAAAAACTGTACATTGAGAATTTTCGAGAAAAAATAAGTGGCTTTTGTTAGAAAAACGTAACTGATGACAAAAAGTGACTTTTTAGAGTTTTTGTCTGTTTGTCTGTGTGTATGGTAAGGCTTCACGCCAAAACTACTGGATAGATTGAATTGAAATTCAGCTAAAATGTTCTTTGTAAACCAAGGAAGGCTTTAGGCTACATATAATCACGCCGTATGTTATGGGAGGTAAGCAATATTGATTTTAAAAGGTTTTGGTTCGTAATTGAATGCACAAAATAATTGAATGCCCAAAATGACATGTTATTTATTTAGTTAATAAAAATTTAACCCTGGAAACATAACAATCACGCTATTTTTATAAAGGAGCGGAGCAGTAATATTATAAATTGCAAGGGAACAGCTATTTCAACCATATGTCAACAGGGAATTTAGCGGTAAGGTCAGGCGACCGTTTACCGCAATAGATGGTGCGAGTTCAAATCCCGGGTTATAAAAAAAAACTGTTATTGTTTTAAAAAATCGTAAAATTCTTTTTTTTTAGTTTTTGCATTTTTTATGTGCATTAGGAACGATACTGTTATGAAATCTGAGAACTTTACATGTCCTATCTACTTGTATGGGGAGTTTCACACCAATATTAATAAACAGATTGATTGGTGGTACAACAAGCTACACTATCATAAAGTCAAGTCAAACTTTTGGTTCTAAGTTATATCTTACCAAGCGCATTTGTTGTTTGTGGAGTGTCACGCAACAGTGACAAAGGGCGCGTGCTTAAAGATTGCTCTTTAACCGTGTGGGATGAATGCACTATGGCGAACAGAAAAGCAGTAGAGGCGGTAAACAGGACTTTGTAGGACATCCGCAGGAACCAGCAAATGATGGGTGGCGTTACAGTTCTGTTAAACGGCGATTTCCGACAAACGCTGCCTGTGGTGACGCGAGGAACTAGGGCTGATGAGGTGAATGCTTCGTTGAAATGCTCTTTCTTATGGCCACATATTCATAGGTTGCGCTTAACGATGAATATGAGAGCACAGCTTGGCGGGAATGTACACGCCCAAGAATTTTCTGATCTTTTCTTAAAATTGGGTGAGGGAACGCTACCAGTAGACGGTGGCCAGGTGGTTCTACCTGAGATACTTGGGAGAGTGGTGTCCACCTTAGATGATTTGATTCGCCTGGTACGGGGACATCAATAGGATACCGCACCAAGATAATTCTTGGGTGTGACGTGAACGAGTCATTTTAACACCCAGAAACGACCAACCTTCAGCGATCAATGAATGCATTCTCGCGGAAATTGAGGGATATGAAGTGACTTCAATAAACACTGTTGTCGACCAAGATGACGCCACTCAATACCCCGTAGAATTTCTCAATTCCCTCAGTGCAAGTGGACTACCAGCGCACACCATTAAGCTAAAGGTCGGTGTCCCAATTATGCTTCTTCGGAATCTCACTCCACCGAAACTGTGCAATGGGACCCGGCTCAAAGTCGTCTCGCTGCAGAGAAATATCATTGAGGCGGAAATTCTAACGGGTTGTGGTGTCGGCGAGACAGTGTTTATACCACGTATACCACTGATTCCCCACAATTACCCTTTTTTTTCGGATGGGAAATCATCAAATGACCCCTCCCGCTCTGGGTGGAGCGGAAGGGACTGTCTCTTACTGACTAAAACCCACCCGTGTTCCTTCCTTAGCCCTTTATGTTCGGGGCCAGCGGTAACCCTTTCGGACAATCCCGCTGACCCGGCAGGCTTCGGGCCCTCGATGCTGACATCTCTTTGAGGCGCGCGTGGAACACGTACGCGCCGTCCGGCACGGGCTTGGTCCTGATCGGACGGTGAGCTACCCATTACTCTCCGCCCGCAGGCCCGCACCGTAGGCCGGGAGTCGTCCCGTGGCTCCCGACGCCCGGAGCGTCTCACGCGGCGGCTGGGACGGGAGGCTTTCTCCCTCATCCGTCCCGCCACCTCCTTCGCTAGCATGACTGCTTCGCAGAAGGAGGTGACTGCCTCCAACTCCCTCTCGCCCCGGACCATAGCTTGCACCAGGGCCGGACGCGCCTCTACGAGGACACGGTGGTACTCCGCCCAAGCGGGGCAGACCTCCACCGTGTGCTCCACCGTGTCCTCTGGGCGATCCTGGCAATAGTGACACCCGGCCACAATTACCCCTTTCAATTCAAGCACGTGCAGTTTCCTGTGAGCGTGTGCTTCGCCATGACAATAAATAACTCGCAGGGGCAGACACTGAAGGCTGCGGGTGTCGACCTCAGGACGAGCTGCATCGCATAGCAAAAAATATTCCACGTGAAGAGCATTTTCTGCTGTGAGAATAAATTTGAAGATCTGGAACACCTGTTGTGGAACTCCAAAGCCCAGCGACACTATAACATAATTATAGGAATGACGTCTTAGCAAAAGTTGTTTAGTCTGATGGGCATTTCCTGTTGACTTACAAAAATGAAAGATCTGGAACGTCTCGAATCGTCTCGCGCATCAAGCCGTTTTCCCGTCCCCGGGCTCTTAGAATTTGACATCAGACGTTTCAGATCTTCGATTTTGACGACCCCGTTGTCGCTGGCATTAGCAACAGAATCCGCGTACGAAGTCGCGGGCAGAAGCTAGTATATATATATAATAATTCAAAGTCCTGACTGACTGACTGATATATCAACGCACAGCCTAAACCGCGGGTCCTAGAGACATGAAATTTGGAGGGTGTGTTATTTGTGAAGAGTAGGTATCCACTAAGAAAGGATTTTTCGAAATTCCACCCCTAAGAGGGTGAATGAGGAAAGGGTGAAATTTCACGCGGACGAAGTCGCGGGCAGAAGCTAGTTTACAAATAAAACAGCGCTGGCTCCGCGTGGTGAATTACGACCCACGGTCTCTAACAGACAGGCCTGATTCTGGGCAGTGAGAACATTATCGGCTAAATATGGATACCCTTCGTCTGATGAAACGCTAACTCTACAGACGGAGGATCCTTGAGGATGACATATTCCACTCCTACCGTCTTTAACATCACGCTTTTACCACTATTATGTGGTGGTTTGATGACGGAGTGTTGGGCGCAAATTGGGAGAGGTCTATGTCCAGCAGTGGACTGCAATAGGCCGAGTTGATTGGTGACCGCTATCAACACCGTAAAAGGAGGTGTAACGGTATTATAACCAAAATGGTAAGTTGTTGCCACAGTAAAGTCATCTCCAACCAAGTTGTAAGTGGTAATACTTACAGTATTTGTAGCAGACGTTTCAAATCTAGCAAGATATTATTACAACGAGCAAGCCTAAGATAAACGGAGCGATGATATCAGTAAGTATGTGCTAATTCGATCAAAATTCACTGGATCTTAATCACTTTGACAAAGCAATTAATATAGTTATCATCTAAAGATTCATGTGGTGAAATAGTATTTTGAATGTACTGAATTAGCCACAGCATACTCAACCTATAGTGGGGGATTTACACTAGGTCGATTTTCGCCGTGCGGCTGGTCTCTTATCAAATAGCCTTCTTTTTTTTTTTTGGGTGGGAATAAATCATCAAATGACCCCTCCCGCTCTGGGCGGAGCGGAAGGGAGTGTCAGACTCTTACTGACTAAAACCCACCCGTGTTCCTTCAGTTGCCTGTGCCAGGGGCCACGGTATCTCTTTCGAACAACCCGCGCGACCCAGGCGGGCATCGGCCCTAGCGGACCCCGTCAGTTGGTGCTCACATCTCCTTGAGGCGCGCGTGGGACACAACGCGCCGTCGACCCGGGCCTGGTCCTTACCGGACGGCGAGCTGCCCATGGCTCGCCGCCCGCAAGCCCGCGCCTACGGTGGCCGGGAATCGGCTGATGACTCCCGACGCCCCGGGGCGTCTCCTGCGGCGTTACCAAATAGACTCACAAGCCGAATCGACAGTTCGCCACCCATTTACACAGGTCGATAAAAATCGCAGGTGACTCAAAATCTCTCATCTTTTGCATAAAAATGTCGACCTTCTTGCGGCGGACGATCGCCTGCGACTGAGCATTTTCACGGTCAATTATAGTCACCCACCGCATGCGACCGGTCGCCGAACGACAAAAGACGAAACCTACTCTACTTTAGAATTTGCAATTTTAGTCCCATGCGGCCTAGCCAAATTGTCGTCATCAAAAGTCATTTATTCAAACTCAGCAGCAGAGTCAGCACTTTTCGAACGTCAAAATTACAAAAGACCGTCCCACAAAACGCCCGCCCTTCACCACTTCCTAGTGCTTTCGCTGGGGAGAAGTGGCGCAACAAACTCCCCAGCAGCACAGCTGTCTGTTCAGTTAGAAAATGCTTGATTGTATACAATACTAGGTATGGAAATGCATTTAGACAGTCACCTGTGTAAAATGTCCCCACTGCTGGGACACAGGCCTCCTCTCAGTGAGAGGGAGCGGGTCGTAATCCACCACGCGGCCTCAGTGCGGGTTAGTGCCACATAAAAACAAAACTTCTTCGGAAGCACCTTGAAACGCCGAGACATAAATGTAACCCGGTGTCTATCGGTCTTCGCCGAATGTCATCTGTGTCAAAGCGAATCATGTCAATTGTTTACATATTATTTATTCAATTTTTAAGGATGATTTCCACCAAACGGCTCGTATCGCATCGGATCGGAAAGGATACGAACGGATGCGGCGACAGCCGATCGCGTCCGGCTGGATGTCGACGCATTACGATCGGCTCCGTAAGTCGCTTGCGAACCGTATCCGTTTCTGCGCATAGTCTCATTTCTACCACCGTGTTGACGTGTTCTAATATTTGAAAATGGTTGAAGTTGACGTAGTATTGTTGGCTATTGCATTAGAAGAAGAAGAAAATAATCATTAAACAAGGAAGAAGAAAAGAAAAATTTTGACGACAGCCGAAAGGATTCGATCGGATACGACGACAGGCGTTCGGAGCCGATCGCGCGTCGCAGCATACTTTTGGCTACGATCGCGTGTCGTGGAAGACGCCCGCAGTCAAGCTGCTGTGCGCGGATACTATATCGGGTAATATAGACTTTAAATACTGTGTACACGATTTAATATCGTTTAAAGATTGTAAAATCTGTTCCGATCCGATGCGGTGCGAGCCGTTTGGTGGAAATCATCCTTTACACTCCCACTCAAGACACGTCACTTTTATATTTGTCAGTCATGGTCCATGCCATCATCATCATATCGTCTGAAAGACGTCCACTGCAGGACATAAGGCATTGTTTATTTTGTAAGTGTTTGAAGTATTTTTGTGGTGTACAATAAAGTATCCATACTAATATTATAAATTTGAAAGTAACTCTGCCTGTCTGTCTGTATGTTACCTTTTCACGCCTAAACCACTGAACGGATTTCGACAAAATTTGGCAGAGAGATAGATTGCATCCCGGGGAAGGACATAGGATAGTTTTTATCAACATACCTCGCGGGCGAAGCCGCGGACAGAAGCTAGTAAAGTATATATAAATAAATAAGCCTCCTCTATGCGCCATAAATAAATCATCATTTCATTTCATTTCATCATTTCATTTCATTTCATAACGACCCACCCTGTCTGTCCCGGACTTTCAAAGATTTATTTATTTATGTAAAATCTATGGTTGCTCGCATCTAGCGGATTCCCGCGACCTTCACTCGAAGGCCTAACTTATGGGGGCTACCAACTAATGTACAAATACGTCAACCTTTAGAAAGAGTCTGTCACACAGGTATGCAGGGCCATAATGTACATTGGCCACTCTGGGCAAGTGCCTGGAGCCCCCCTAGTTTCCCAGGCACACGGCGGCTTTGCTAGAGGCTGTCACAAGGAAACGCAATGGACCTGTTATAAAATTTCGAGCTCGCTCTTGCATCCTGCAATCTCCATAGGAGCCCCTAATTCTATAGTGCCCAGGGGTCCCTGCAGGTATGAGTGACAGAGACGACGCGCTACAAAATCGAACTTTTGTCCATCATTCGATAAGCCATAATATTTAGCTCCGGATACTATAATGCTGTTCTTAGAACCCAAATTCCTTTGATCACTACTAATACGTCTTTAATGTGGTTTAAGATAAGTAAGTATGAATGAATCATTGTTATTTAAGTTTCACGGTGAGCCAAGTTTTTCAATGTTATCCTTTTCGTTCAAGGTTGATTCAGTGCGTGCAGTTCTGATGTCATAAGTGTGTCATCAGACCGAAATGTCAATGTCAGGTAAGAAAACTAATGACCGGTCGCGGTCTAGCTAGCACTCCAATTACATAGAAATTCCTAGTCCATTGCTTTGAATGTTTGTAAAATCGTCTGCTAGACAACGTAAATAACGCAATGAATGTTGTAGAACTGTCAAAATGAAAGGCATGTGATACAAAAATAATAATTAAATTTTACAAATCATTAAACACATTTAAAACAAACAAACATCATTCTGTTTCTGACCAAAAGTTTTAATTTCGTAGGTAATTCAATTGTTATCTGACTTGCAGTTTTCCGTATTGAATTAAACCGAGCCAATAATATGCCACACTTATTTAAGAGTGAATCAGCAATACACGTTTATAAATAAATAAAATATTTATACGTATGTGTGGGTCGTTGTTCAAGGTCGTTAAGTATATAACGAATTGCATGCAAATGTGATGTCATTCTTGTGTCATCAAACTGTTCTGAATATGAAGTAGCTAGATTATATTCCTGCAGTGGTGGTCCAATGGTAACGGCCGCGACTTACGAGTTGTAGGTCGTAGGTTCGAACCTAGACAGGCGCTTTATTACGTGTAAATAATTTCATTACCACTGCTCTCAAAACGGTGAAGGAAAACATCGTGAGGAAACCGGCATGTTGTAGAACCAAAAATTCGAAGACATGTGCCATCTACCAACCCGCACTGGGTGTGGTAGATTACAGCCCACTCCCTCTCGAAGAGAGTGTCCGCTTTCTCTCTCTTGCGGAGAAGAGGCCTGTATCCCAGAAGTGGGAACATTATAAATTGTTTATGCAGTTAATACCTTGATGTATGCTCACAGCTAACACAATGGGTTAATAAATAAAAACGTTATCACACACAATAGTTGTTTCATTATAAACTTACCGAAAACGGTGCCAAAACATATTCACCCATACTTTTGAATGTATACATTTCTTCACTTAGTTTTTAAGACACACTATAGCATAGTCACTTTAGATATAGAAGCACTGGTAAACTATTGTTTAAAAGATCTAGGAGTGAAAGAAAACGAAAAGAGCTGTTTATTAATACCGTGCAAGGAATAAAGGTGTTTAAAAGACATTCAAAAAGGCACTCAGACAAGAGATATTTCAGTTATCTGATTATCTGTCGTTGGAGAAATCAGCCCTCATTCTTTTGTTTACGTGGATGGTTTCATCGAAAGTTATCTGACGAAATGCGTATCTGTCCTGCGTGTCTGTCGAGTTTCGTTTCTGACAAGTTGGCGAGTCTATCCTGAGAGATGACGAATTGCGTATTTGACCACTAGCGTTTCTGACGACATGCTCATAATCCGGGATCCATATAATTACACGGCTTTATTCTCTGAAGGGTTGCTATAGTACACCCAGTTTTTTTTTTCTATCGTATTAAATTAGTTACATTATGTTTTCAACACACTATCTACCTAGCATATATCCTGAAGAATATCATATACTTTTCTGATTTTGTTTACTGGAGTCGATCATATACTTTTATTGTTTCTAAAACTTGCGGTTTTTGCGTTAAGGTCCTGTAAGCCCCTTAATAACAGGAATTCTGGGCCGAGTATATTTAGATTGCTATCGACACGCTAAGAAGAAGAAGAATAAACAGGGTGGTTATTTCAGATGGGGCAGTAAGAATAGCTACCTTTTACATTGTTGCTAAGTATAGGAAAATATTCTTCGAAGACAAGAACTAACTTTTAAAGTTTCGCAAGACGATAATTCTCAGGTTTAATTTTTATGAATCCTGTCATCCTGTAACTTTTTAACCGTTTTAAAAAAATGAGGAGGTTCTCAATTGGATGTTTATTCTAAAATAAATTGTCATCTCTATCAGCCTTTGTTTTAGTTGGGAAAGACAACTAAACAAAACAAACGAAACCGGTTTACCTACATAACAGTCCTACATGCATCATCATCTGCCTAACCTTTTCCCAAATATGTTGGGGTCGGCTTCCAGTCTAACCGGACGCAGCTGAATACCAGTATTTTTGTACGGTTCCATACCCAAAGGGTAAAAACGGGACCCTATTACTAAGACTCCACTGTCCGTCTGTCACCAGGCTGTATCTCATGAACCGTGATACACATACAGTTGAAATTTTCACAGATGATGTATTTCTGTTGCCTCTATAACAACAAATTCTAAAAACTGAATACAATAAATATATGAGAAGCTCCCATACAACAAACGTGTTTTTTTCGGCGTTTTTGCCTTGTGGTACGGAACCCTTCGTGTGCGAGTGCGACTCGCACTTAGCCAGTTTTTTTATTTATACCGTATTTTTTTTTATTATGCTTATACGGTTTACCTACATACAAAGAGCGCTAAATACATAAACTTCTCCGGTTTTGAAGTTGTTCAAGAATCAAATGCATATTGCTTACAATGTACTTATGCCAAACCATAAGTATCAAAGCTTTCAAAGTACGGTCAGCAACAAAAGTCGATTAACACTTCAGTTTTTTTAATCTCTGTTATTGACCAAATTTTTGTTCAAAATTGCAGCAGAAGTACAATGCAATTTTGAACAAATATTAAAAAAACTGAATTGTTAATCGACTTTTGTTGCTGACTGTACATACTAGGTACACGTGTTTCATACAATAACAATACATACGCAGGTTTTCCTTAGGTGTTTACCTTTTATGTGGTAGTAATAAATTTAAATTACAAGATGCTGTCATCCTAATACCAACATCATGTACTGTCGCATGTCGCCAGAACATCAAGTCACCACAATCTGTCAAACTTCTTTAATGGTACGAGATACGGGGTTATTACACCATCAACTTTCAAACACACACTATCAGTAGCAATGGGTTTCAATTTGACAGTTCAACAACATTCATTGCGTTATTTACGTTGTTGAGCAGACACATTTTTCGTACATATGAAGCAATGGATTAGCAATATCCTTCAAAATTATTCAGATTGAGATTGATAGTGTGTTACGCAATTACGATGCCGGGCTGTTACTAAGAAATTCCTAATGGAAAAACTTGCCTGACCTGGGAATTGAACCTAGGACCCCACGCTCAGCAGCTGCGCTTGCGCACACTAGACCAACGGGGCAGTCATAGTTAAAACATACTTAAGTACCTTCATCTCAAGGTTCATTTTACATAATAATTACCTCTAAAAAGTTTACACAAGTTTTGAATTTACTACTAGTGTACTAGCTTCATCTTTCTATCTGACCGACAGACTCTGACACTGGCTCCTTGACAGTTCAAAAGTGCCTGTTTATGGTTTGAGTTTAAAATCTAGATTTACCAAGGAATTAGAAGCCATAGGCAGGTACCAGGTAGAGACGCAAGGTTTATGTAATTGTAATCGTTTCCTAGTCGGATATATTCGGATGCCAAACAGAGATAAGGTCTTATCAGTGCATCATATAAACAAACAGTGAATAAAACAATTAACAAACTTGCACGGGATAATAAAATCAGCTGTTTTAAGATAACCCTTGAACTTAAACAAAACACTACACTGAAAACTCAATCTTATTTAACAAGAAACAAGTCCTAAAATCGCTCACGACAATTCACTTGCAACTCCTAAGAAAAATCTTTAGCCAATTTTCTCAAACTCCCAGAAGAAAAAAATCACAACAATCCAAAACACTACACTGAAAACTGCACCCTATTCTCATAAGAACACAATTGAAAATCACAAACCAAGTCTAAAGCAATATTCTTTGGCCCTTACACACTTCCGACCAACACAAAGTGTGAACGTACACTGATCACTGAAAGTATTTCACTGTAAATAATTGGCGACGAGAAAATTAACTATGTATTTAAGAACTTATTTAAACGAATGGCGTCATTGTGAAATCAGCTGGTAGGATTACACGTAATACATTATTAATTTATGTTAAGTAAGTGCGGATTAAATAAAGCCTTTTGTATGCTTTTTTAATGCTTTGCTTTGTATAGTAGAGTCGCCATAGAAGGGGCCTGCTTCGTTAGGAGAAACAGGGGTTCTACTCCGAAGCGGTTAACCACTGTATCGGCCGAATGTTCGGTCATTTTCTACTGCCATTAATTTCCTATATTGACTATTGGTCCCGACCAAACTGTGCCAATCCGAACCTTTTTAGAACCCTTTTTTACCTTTTTTTTTTTTTTAAATTCGTAGTAGTACAACAATATTCGAATCAGAAAATGACCGAACATTCGGCCGATACAGTGGTTAACCGCTTCAGAGTAGACCCCCTGACTTGGGTAAGGTGTTTTAAACACACTAGCTGCGCGGTTTCACCCGCATTAGTCTCGATTCCGTGGTGATTTCGATATAGTACGATGTTTTCCTTCACCGTTTTGACAGCTGTGGTGACCCATTGGTAACTGCCGCGACTTGCGACTGACTCCAGTCTGCTACTGACAAACGAGACCAAGAAGAAAATCATATCATTAAGTCCGCCGTAAAAGTTTAAATAAATAATAAATATCATCAACATAACAATTTGTCTTTTCGACACTAAGACCAGAGACTCTTGGCAAACAAGTCTATAGCATAATGAAGTTATAAACACCGATGATGCCTTAATACTCGGTACTTAAGACAATGTGATCATTGCCATAAAATTATTTAAACTACTTGAACGTAGTTGTCACCTTTCCAACATCCTAAGAATTTATTTTTGTTGTTTACAAATTATAGAGGTAAGATTCTATTTTTGTCGCTTCCATAATGTCTGCTTGGATTTGTCGCTTCTACCCTTTTTTTTGCGGATGGGAAATCATCAAATGACCCCTCCCGCTCTGGGTGGAGCGGAAGGGAGTACCAGACTCTTACTGACTAAAACCAACCCGTGTTCCTTCCTTAGCCCTTTATGTTCCGGGCCAGCGGTAACCCATTCGGACAATCCCGCTGACCCGGCAGGCTTCGGCCCTAAGGGGGGGTTCCTCGATGCTGACATCTCCTTGAGGCGCACGTGGAACACGTACGCGCCGTCCGGCACGGGCCTGGTCCTGATCGGACGGTGAGCTACCCATTACTCTCCGCCCGTAGGCCCGCACCTACGGTGGCCGGGATTCGTCACTTGCGGCGGCTGGGACGGGAGGCTCTCTCCCTGAGCCGTCCCGCTACCTCCTTTGCTAGCATGACTGCTTCGCAGAAGGAGGTGGCTGCCTCCCACTCCCTCTCGCCCCGGACCATGGCTTGCACCAGGGCCGGACGCGAGAGGATGCAAGTTTCTGAGCTTAAGTGAAGACTGCTACCAGTTTCCTATGGAAGGCAGTGGCTTTGTGCTAATATTAAGGACCTGAGGGGCAATTCTCATAATTTTAGGAACGTTCAGTCTGATCTCAGTCTCAATCTGTCAAAAATACCTCTAATTTTCCGACATTTTTGACAAGTTTTTGACATTGATTATCACTCAAGGTCAAGATGAGATTGCGACTAGATTTTGAACGATTTTAGTTACGGGAATCGGCCTTCAGTTCTTTTTAAGATTAGGTCTTGTATCTAAAGGTTAGATAAAGGAAGCTATGTAGATGAAAAAGAGGAATATACGGCCTAAAAAATCACGACTTCTAAACACATGATTGATCCAATCACATGTTTCTTATTCATTCAGGAGCCACAGTTTTAAACACAATCATCATCTGCATCATCTGCCTGCCTTTTCCCAACTATGTTGGGGTCGGCTTCCAGTCTAACCGGAAGCAGCTGAATACCAGTATTTTACATGGAGCGACTGCCTATCTGAACTCCACAACCCAGTTACTGGGTAATACGATACCCTTGGTAAGACTGGTTGTCAGACTTTCGGGCTATTGACGACCTCTAACGACTGTCAAAGATCCTCGAATGACAGCCGAGCCGGGACCAACGGCATCATGCTTTCTGAGGTACGGAGGGGTCTTGGTATGTGAAGATGGTCACCCATCCACGGACCAACCGCGGCAAGCGTATTACTTAGCCACAAGCCCCTCTAAACACAATTGAAACCGCAATAAAAAACGTTAGCTAAAGATAAACAAAGTATGCAAATGAAATGACAATGTTATTTTTGTCACCTTCATTTGTATGGAGATACGGCACATAGAGGTCAATGGCATTATGGCACGGCTATAATGGAAGGTTAATGGGGCCTAATGGATTCTATATGAGTTAAATGAACCATTACAATGAACATTACATATCCGATATCGGTATAAGTAAAGGTCTGGAGGAGAAAGGACTTGTTAAATTATCAAGAAACTGTTTTTCAGATTTCTATATCTTTAAATATCAAATTCAAAGTACTGACATACTATATCAAGGCACAGCCTAAACTGCTGGTCCTACAGCTTTGTCCTAGAGACATGAAATTCGGAGGGTGTGTTCTTTGTAAAGACTAGGGATACACTAAGGGTTTTTCGAAATTCCACCCCTAAGAGGGCGAATGGGGGGACGGTGAAATTTCACAATGTTCTTTTAGTCCTTTGTATCCTGCTTATGCGTATGAAGTTTCATTAAAATCGGTTAATTCATTTCGAAAAACAAGGACTTGAAAGTTTGTATGAAATGCCGCACCGCACGGCGTAAACGCTCTTATGAGGAAATGCGGTCGGAGCGGGCCCTCTCAAAAAAGGAGAAGGCCTGTGTCCCAGCAGTGGGAACATAGGCTGGATATAAATTCCCGTTACCTTCAGCAGATTTATCTTAGCATCAAATTCAAACCAATGAACATCAAACATACAGATTTATACACTCCGAAAACTCACACCAACTCAATATAGTCCAACAGAATTACAGAAATAACAAACACGGACTGTTTATTTCATAAATCAGCTTATAAACGTGTTCATACATTTTATTAAGCTCTTACTCAAAGTCTTGAAGATACATATCGCACACCTAGATCTAAAGAGAGCTAACTCTAAAATCTAAATTTTTGAGGTATGCATACCATCGAATTCCCTAACTCACTACCTAGCGACCAACAAAACAGATTCAAAAATAGTTCCATTACTCAACTTAAAAAGTATTGATCAATACAGCAAACTCCTGCAGTGCATATGGACATAGTAATCAGTTTTTCAACTTTCCTGAAAAGTGTTTTTTTTTTTGAGTTAATCGCTGTTTAGATCTAGGTGTGCGATATACACTTTCGCTTGGAGTTGTGCCAACTCTCCCACGTGTTATGTCATTGTGGCGAAAGAATTGTGTGAATCACTCACTAGGTTAGTGGTCATTTTCAAAGCTTATCTTGCCGCGGTTGGTCTGCCTGATACCGTGACCCCCCCGTGCCTCGAAAAGCACGTTAAGCCGTTGGTCCCGGCTGTCATTCGTGGATCTTTGACAGTCGTTACGGGTAGTCAGAAGCCCGAAAGTCTGACAACCAGTCTTATCACGGGGTATCGTATTACCCAGGAACTGGGTTGTGGAGGTCAGATAGGCAGTCGCTCCATGTAAAATACTGGTATTCAGCTGCATCCGGTTAGACTAGAAGCCGACCCCAACATAGTTAGGAAAAGGCAGGCCAGTAAGTCGACTTATCATGCATACCCATAATACACCGTCAAGTTTACTGGACGCGGCTTCAAGTCCGCTGCAAACTTGACAAGTGAACTTGATCGTGAGTGGCCGGCATTAGAGCACAAATCCAGAATGCACCGTGTGCTTTTTTTTTCACACGTAATTAAACTATCGACAAGCCCGGACATCGCACAATATTTCCTAAATAAACGTCCAAGCGGCAAGCCGTTTTTTTCAGGCTAAAATTACCCAAAAAAAAAGTTAAAAAGTCAAAGTCAAAGTATTTATTAGTGTGTTTTTTGGTGATACAATAGGTCTTATATTTAGGATATGGTAACTCAAAAAACTACCCATTAGGGCATACACTATTTAGCGATTTAAGAATATAAAATCAATATTACATACAAATTAACATAAATTTCAATAGGTACTTCGAATACAATCTATTTTTATAATAACTATTTTGAATACAATTAATAAGTCAGGTTTTTGAATTGTCAAGCATAAATACATAATTATCATTTAGTTTACTTATTACATTTTGTCAAAAAGGAATTCGTCAATGGTATAATAGCATTTTTCAGTCAATAGGTTATTTAATCTCCGTTTAAATTGTGTCAAGTTAAGATCTTTAATGTCATTTGGTATTTTGTTGAATATCTTCGGGGCCATACAGAGGATGCTTTTGTGCATAAGGGCGGTCTTTGAGGGTCTCAGACATAATTCATGACGATATTCTTGTCTTGTCGATCTATATCGTTGCTCTGAAGCTTTCTTAAACAGTTCGCTATTTTTCTTGACAAACAATGCTGTCTCGTAAATATAAATACACGGTAATGTTAGTATTTTAAGTTGTTTGAAATGCGGTTTGCAACTTTCTGTTGATTTGAGACTGCATAATGATCTAATGCACCTCTTCTGTGCTTTAAAAATGTTTTCTTTTTCGCAGGAATTTGCCCAAAAAATTACTCCGTAACGTAATATGGAATCTACATAGCCATAATACGCAGCTACAACAGCTGCCTGATTAACTATTTTCTTAAGTTTATATAAAGCAAAGGCGAACCTACTTAATCTTGTTATAATAATTGATGCATGTTGTTTCCAAGTCAGTTTTGAGTCAATTGTCAAGCCTAAAAATTTTATATGTCCTACTTCATCAATTCTGTTATCCTCAAAGATATATTTATGTCAGGAGCTTTCAATTTTTGTCGAAATTGCATAATTTTAGTTTTATTTAAATTTAATTTTAAATTATTATGTTCAAGCCAGGTAATTGATTTTTGCAATGCATATTCCTATCAAAATCATAATCCTACAGTCACAAATTACCGTAATTATCCGCTTTCAAATAAATTCAAATAGTCTTAACAATAAATAACACACTGAACATAACCTAACAAGAACATCACTAGTCACGTTTCTGACGTCACCGATAACCGTTAATTCCCGAATCCCACGATATGACTCGGGATCGTTCGCGACCGATATTTTTGAATTAAGAACGGACACTGCATTCACGATGATTCACATTCGTCGTTGGCGCCAGTAGAGCCGTATTCATAGTGTGGAAATGTGGATATTAGCATCTATGGGGTTTATTTATAAACGATGACTAAAGTGACGTTTAAACGTCAAAAATGTATGGTTAAACAGTCGGTAATCACTACTTAACTTTAAGCAACGTTTATGCATGAAGCGGTATAATTATCATACATATTATAAAGTCAGCTTTCGTGTCTCGTCTGTGTTTCCGCGTTGTTCTTCTAAACTATGCAACGGATTTTCATGCGTTTTTCACCATAATTTAGAGAATTTATGCCAAAAGGTCAATGTGTATAATACATTAATATTGAACTCACAAAAAATAAAGAAATCTCGATATTTTGTCAAGTCATAAAACCCGAGCGAAGCAGAGGCGGGTCGACAGAAATACATTTCCATTTCATTTGTGACATACACGCGTCCTCTAGATTACTTTGATTTCTAATATGTCTGTACTGCTTAATAAAAACATTGTTTACAAACAAGCACACAAAGCGGAAATAAACATTAATTCGGCAACTAACACTAATTTCCACCAATGAACTATGTATGGATGATATCATTTCATCCGAGAAGGACCCATGACATCATCTATGCAATAGGTATTTATGATTGTGAATAATTTATCTAAATAACTAACACGTCACGTTTTAGAATAACACATTTCCATGAATTCACAGGAACATAATAAACTGTGATTGTTGTGTAATTATCTTTTTAACAGCATTTGAAAGGACTTTCAGTACCTCCGATTTTCATTAGAATAGAATAGAATACTCTTTATTATGTACACCATATAAATTACAGACATAATTTTAGAAACTGTGACTTTAAACACACGTAAAGTCTCATGAGAGTAGGCAGAAGCTACAGAACGCCACGTGCTACGAAGTACGAACCTCAAACTACTCCTTTTGCTTCGTCCAGGTTCATACATCTGAAGGACATTGCTCGTACATAAATGACGGGACCTCATCTCAGCGACAATCAATTTCAAAAAATTTACAAAAAATTAAATTAATTACAATGTTTTTTTATAGATTCAGACTCAAATTAGAATGCTAACGTTCCTAAAAATACGGGATAGAGCCTTCTGGTCATACACGCGCCGAAAAAGTAACATCACAAATGAAAAACTTTTTACAAAAAAAAAACAACGGACTTCCAAAAAAAACTACAAAGTGAAAAATATCTTTAATTTCGGAAGTCGGTGTCTTTGGATCTGTATTTTAGTTTTTTCTCACCGAACGAACTCAAACAAGACTATAAATACGACACGGTTAATGAAAATCGAGGGACAAACTAATTACTCAATTTAATTGAGTATGATATGACATAATTACGCGAATTTTATGTAGAAAAGTATCTCGTCAAGGTAACAGGAAACAATCCACTGTTAAATATTATAGAGCAAACTAAACCATGGCCTTATTACAAAACAAGGTTTAAATTTAGACCCAGGTTTAAACCATAGGAGCCATTTTTGAAATTCAACCTTTAGATAAACATAATCAGCCTATAATATTCCCACTGCTGGGACACAGGCCTCCTCTCTTCGAGAAGGAGTGGGCTGTAATCCACCAAGCGGGCCCAGTGTGGGTTAGTAGATGTCACATGTTTTCGAATTTTTGGTTCTAGCACATGCCGGTTTCCTCACGATATTTTCCTTCAGCGTATATCGACTTGGGTGTAAATATGGTGGCAATTTGGTAAGCTAACAGCCGCAAGGTGACAATCGACCTAGTGTAAATCCCCCATAAGAAATTCTAGTTGAATCCGAAACCGGGTTTTAACAATAAGTCAATGGGTTTTAATAAAACAGTTTCGTAACTTCGTAAGTATAACTAACAGCAGGTATCATGTAGAGTCACGAGCATATGTATGTATACACTTCTTGGCTTTATTCAAAGGCGATTTTCTCCTTTATTTTTGAATGAAATTTTATATTATTTTCGAACCCATAGGTTTATGTAAAGTGTCGTATTTCAACATTGCATTCGTTATTTCGTGAAAAAATTTAAAGTTGCCAAGTGTTGACATATTAGTGCTCGTGACTGTACAGTAGTACTATCAGTTAGGTACCAAGTTTGACGAAATTATTGATAATCGTGATGGCAATGGCGTTAAATTACTCGCAAAAGTAGAAACTATGATGAACTGCAAAATCTGCGGCAACACACTGCTTAGCACAGAAGGTTGAAAATCTAAGTGTGTTTTTTTTGGGCTGAGATACACTCTGTGGGATTTTCAACGCTCGATTCAACACCGAGAGTTGAAAATCTAACAGTGCGTTTTTTAGGGTTCCGTACCCAAAGGGTAAAAACGGGACCCTTTTAAGACTTCGCTGTCTGTCTGTCACCAGGCTGTATCTCAAGAACCGCGATAGCTAGACAGTTGAAATTTTCACAAATTATGTATTTCCCTTTGAAGGAGCTCTTCTGGGGAAGTGCTACCAGTATAGATGGGCAATCCACCAGGATTTAAACCTGGTGCTTTGATAAACACCCAAATTTGGTGTTTATCAAAGCAACGGGTTTAAACCCCGGTGGATTGCCCATCTACAACTACCAGCATACTTTATATCTGCCACTAAGCAGCATTGCTGTTCGCATTGAAGGATACACTTGGCCGTCTCAAAGAGATGTCAGCACTAACTGACGGGGTCCGCTAGGGCCGATGCCTGCCAGGGTCGCGGGTTGTTCAAAAGAACACAGGCAACTGAAGGAACACGGGTGGGTTTTAGTCAGTAAAAGTCTGACATGCCCTCCCACTCCGCCCAGAGCGGGAGAAGTTATTTGATGACCTCCCACCCAAAAAAAAGGATACACTTGACCGTAAATGGTACTGTCGACTTTGTGTCTACGATGGAAACGTACTAGCGGTGCCTCTGGTATTGCTGATGCCCAAAGTCCTCGGTGATCATGCTTGTTGGTCACCCAACAACACAAGATAATCACAGTATTTAATAAAACTAAGTCCATCTAATAAACACATGTCACTATAATGAACATAAGTGTCTTATCGCGTTCACTAAGACCCAACCTCATTTCGCGATATGATAACAGTTTCCGTCTTATTTTGTCCAGATAATCCAACAATGCGCACTGGCATGCACTAAGAGATTAGGGTTGCCCTAAAAATTTTACAACAAAATTCTAACAAGCTAGGTGAATGACACTTGCCTTTCAAGACATCAACCTGTTCAAAAATAACCGGGCAAGAGCGAGTCGGACTCGCGCACCGAGGGTTCCGTACCATCATGTTTTTAAATTTTCACCGGCGAGCTACTTACTAGATTCCGTTCAAAACCAATTTTCGGTGGAAGTTTACATGATAATGTACATCATATATTTTTTTTAGTTTTATCATTCTCTTATTTTAGAAGTTACAGGGGGGGGGCACACATTTTACCACTTCGGAAGTGACTCTCGCGCAAACTATTCAGTTTAGAAAAAAATGATATTAGAAACCTCAATATCATTTTTGAAGACCTATCCATAGATACCCCACACGAATAGGTTTGATGAAAAAAAAAAATTTTAGTTCTCAGTTTGGTTCTAGGATATTATGTCTCCTAACGAAGCGCGGCATGGCAAAATCAGCCTATATTGTTTCCCCTGCTGGGACACAGGCCTCCTTTCTTCGAGAGGGAGTGAGCCGTAATCTACCACGCGGGCCCAGGGCGGGCTGGTGGATGTGCGCGGCTTGACTTCTCTTTATTGTGAGGCCTCAAACTAAGCCACGTCAGTACTTGATTATGCTGCTCATAGGTCACCAGGCCACACCTACTTCAAACTATCTGCTTATACATAAACCGGTTATCCTATAATAACAATTACTTGGAGGTCAGAAGATGAAAAATATTTGAAGTAAAGAATGTTCTATTTTGGGATATGATTACGTTTATTGTGACTGACTGATTGTGAGTTATACAAAAGTTGTCTTGACAGAGAAGTAATTTAATAAAAAAAAAATGGACTTCAAAAATAAATTACTTTTTTTTTAATGTTATAAAACAACTTTAAATACCCCCACGAACCCTGTACCGTTGCATGCACCCATAAGCGCATTGTTTTGCGTGCGTTACAATGCGCACCACCGCAAACATCATAAACTGCTGGGACACAAGACGTATACTGTAGTGTATTACCACTATCGGATAGAGTTCAGGCGCAAGGCTAGCTTTACGCAGAAATTCCCATTGCTTTTGGCCCGACATGGGAATTTAATCAGAGACCTTAGAACCCGTAGCCGTAGCTGCTACACTGGACAACGAGGCAGTCGATTTAGCACTTAAACTCAAAGGTGACAATAATTGACACAGATATTAGAAAGAATGCCGTCCGCCCTAGAGCTACCGACCTTCTCACCAGATGTGAGCAGAATACTGATCATCTAGAATTCTAGTCGCATGGCGCAGGCGCACTTAGGATTTATTGTTCCTTAAAGTAGGCCAAGATTTGTGTTTTATTAGCGCCAGTGACAGTATCGTTTCCGTGACAATCTTGTCATGTTATTTTGTTCTTAGATAAATAAACTCTTCATGCTATGGTAGAAAATATACCTATTAAATACATAGGTATCTAATCTATACTAATAATACGAATGCGCTAATCTCTGGAACAACCGGTCGGATTTGAAAAAATCGCATTTGTTAGCAAAAAAAGCTAAGCGAAAACATGATCGACTACAGTTAACAAAATATATGATATTCTTCAGGATATATGCTAGGTAGATAGTGTGTTGAAAACATAATACAACTAATTTGATACGATAGAAAAAAATCATGAAGATACCTCTAAAAACATTCTTTTTACAATGAAAAACATAGTAATATACATATAATCATTCTGTTTTTTTGTCAGATTATTCTACAAGCAACATACTAAAATACTAATGTTTTAGTTTTTTAGACCAAACAATAGATTTTTTTAAATAACTGTTCCTATTTTGTCAATAAATTACTAGCGTTGTGTCATCGCGCTTCTCTTTCTTTTCTATGCAGTCCGACAGGGACTACTTGTCTTATAAGAAATGGTTATAAGTTTTTTTTCTCTCTCATGTTATGATAATCATGGAGTATGTCATGTATGTATGTGTTTTGTTTTTGGAATGAAGGCCAAGATGTATTTTTATTGGCGACAGAGCATGAGTATTTTAGTTGTTTTGGTGACATAAATATATTTTCAAGTTTCCAAGAAAACCATCTTCAAATAGATTTTTTTTATGCTCTGACATTAATTATTTAGAAAGTGGGAAAGTTTATAAAGTTTGCCCCAAAATGCTATTTAAAAAGTAGTTGCGCTTGCGACAGAAAGAAATACATAAACAAAAATTTCTTTCACAGTAACAGCTCAAGAGAATATAATTAAAATTCGAACTCATTGCGTTGACCCATTTCTTGTCATTACTTTCGTGCAATGTTTTCAATAAAATCTTCATAATTCTATCTTCTCTCGTGTGTTCAGATTAGCTACTAACCACACCGTAGCGGGGGAGAAAGGTTTATTCGGGTGACCATTGAAAATCAGCGCTATGCTATGTGTGTCCCCCATAGCACAGAATCATGCTAACTGAAAGTCTTTTTCGTCGAGGGGGGTCATATTTATTATGACGAACGTTGTTCTACTTCTAGATCTAGACCACGCGGGCACAGTGCGGGTTGGTAGATGTCACATGTCTTCGAATTTTGGGTTCTAGGACATGCCGATTTCCACACATGTTTTCGTTCATCGTTTTTTTTTTAAATAATTTACACAAAGTAAAGCGCCTGTCAGGGTTTGAACCTACGACTTACAACTTTGACGGCACGGTTGGCGCAGTGGTTAAGCGATTGACTGCTGCGCTGCGTGTTGCGGGTTCGATTCCCGCACGGAACAAATATTTGTATGACCTACAAGTAGTTGTTCCGGGTCTGGCTGTTTGTGTACGTGAATTTAAATGTTTGTAAACGCACCCACAATACAGGAGAAAATCCTAGTGTGGGGCAAAGTTAAAAAAAAAAAAAAAATTAACCAAAGAACTTTATTAACTCGTAACTCGCGGCCGTTACCACTGGGCCACCCACCACTGCTCCTATTCATCAGCAGAAAGCTAAATTCCGCAGCATTTCTGCAATAAATTAACTCCTAGACCCAGTCCATCAATTCAGCCTATCGCAGTCCACTGCTGGACATAGACCTCCCCCAGACTGCGCCACAATACCCTGTCCTCCGCCTTCCGCATCCAGTCTACCCCAGCCACCTTCTTTAGGTCGTCCGTCCATCTAGCTGGGGGGCGTCCCACACTACGCTTGCCGATACGCGGTCTCCACTCCAGGACTCGTCTGCTCCACCGGCCAACGGTCCTTCAAAAGACATGACCAACCCACTGCCACTTCAGTTTGTAAACTCTGCAAGCTATGTCGGTAACTCCGGTTCTTTTCCGGATAATTTCATTGGTGTTTTATCCTTCAACGAAACTCCGAGCATAGCTCGCTCCATGGCGCGCTGAGCGACCTTGAATCTGTGGACCAGCCCGACCGTCAGTGTCCACGTTTCAGCGCCGTATGTCATGACCCAGTTAATCAAGTCAACGGAAGTCAAATCAATTAATTACCAACGGAATGCAGTCAGCCGACAGAACTAGATTTTTTTTTAAACAAATCTATTACAATATAATATCAAATCAAACCAGTTAGTTGTACTTACTTGTACTGAACTTGATAGAACCCCGTTAGTAGTCGACCTTAGCTCGGTCACGAGTTTGTGAGGCTTTAGTTGTAGCGATTTATTATGGAAATAAGCCGTGTACCGTGGAAACAAGGCATAAATTAGGAACCCTCATACAAACTGACATCCTTTATAAAGCCTCTTAAGGCGACTACATGACCTAAAGCTGTCTTGTGTCTTTGTCGGACTGCATGCTGGTAATTTATTGCAAAATATGAAGCAATTATCAATTTATAAAAAATATATTGTTTCGACTAAAACATTAAAACACAATATCGCAAGGGTAAGGCTGGCCCATTGCCACTCAACGTGCTTATTCTGTGGGCGACACTTTTAAAATTGTTCTTTACCGGAACACTTTCTTCCGGATTCAATTCCTTCCTCAGACGCTCCAAGCCTCCAAGCATCTCTCCTAAGCTCGCCAAGTGACCTTGACTTTTTGGACCAGACATACTCCACGTCTCGGCTCCGTAAGTCATAACAAGCAGGACGTTTTCTTCAAGCTCTGACCATTAGCGTCGATTATACAATATCAGATATAACATTCTCTCATACATATTCAAGGCCGCATAACTAACTTGCGATGCTAACAGCGTGGTAATGACCGATAACTTATCTCAAGGTCAAACCCATTGCTTATTAAAATAATGTAGATGTTTGGAATATCTATCAATCAATCCGTTTAGCCTTTTCCCAACTATGTTGGGGTCGGCTTCCAGTCTAACGGGATGCTGCAGAATGGCCGTGTTTTACATGGTGCGACTGCGTATCTGACCTCCACAACCCAATTACTAGATACTTAGCACGATACACCTTGGTGAGACTTGTTGTCAGACTTTTAGGCCGCTGTGTGTGTTTGTGAGTAACGTAAAATCGCAGAATTTTTCAAATCCGACTGGTAGTTCCGGATATTTGCGCGTTCAAACAAATAAACTCTACAGCTTTATTATTAGTATAGTATAGATAGATAGTTTTGATATATGTATATGTAGATAGCTCGTTTCACCCGAGTGAAGAATAATAAAGGCGTTATCACCAGCTTGCCTCAGCAGATTAGAAGCTGTAGAAGGAGGCATTCTTTCTAACATCTGTGTCAATTTTGTCACCTTTGAGTTTAAGTGCTAAATCGATTGCCTCGTTGTCCAGTGTAGCAGCTACGGCTACGGATTCTAAGGTCTCTGATTAAATTCCCATGTCGGGCCAAAAGCAATGGGAATTTCTGCGTAAAGCTAGCCTTGTGCCTGAACTCTATCCGATAGTGTGTATTACGTCTCGTGTCCCAGCAGTTTATGATGTTTGCGGTAGTGCGCAATGTAACGCACGCAAAACAATGCGCTTATGCGTGCATGCAACGGTACAGGGTTCGTGGGGGTATTTAAAGTTGTTTTATAACATTAAAAACTTGTTTACGTAAAAAAAGTCGGTAAAATTTGGAATTTTGACCTTCAATATCTCCGTGCCAGAAGGTTCCCAGGTATGGTCCAGTACAAAAAAAATATCACAATGAGGGGGAGGGGAAGTACAAGTGACTCTCAACTTCGTTAAGTGTCTTTTATTACACCCGTTATAAACGAATACGGATTTTGTTCAGTTCTTACCATGATTGGTAGCTTTAAAAGAAGTTGTAGAGTGCGTTAAAAAAGTCTCCACGGCGACGGCGAATAACCGGGTTTTGTGGCACATCCTGGGAGAAACCTATGTCAGCAGTTGATTACCATAGGATGAGTTGATTGGGAGTAAATGTGGTGCTGTTCCACAAACGATGGAACACTTAATATCGTGTCCCTGTAACGACGTGCAGCTGACAGTCAGCTGCACGTTACTGGAACTGGTGGACGCTGCTGATGGCGCCAAAAAAGTAGCCGAATTCTGGGCCGAGTCCATTTAAATTCCCATCAACACGCTAAGAAGAAGAACTTGATTGAGTAGTGCAATTAGTGCAAACAAACGACATTACAACAGAAAATTTGTGTGTTAAAATTAAACGCAGGAAATGGGTTTAGCTGTGCATTTAGGCCCAATTGCACCCCAAATCACTAAATTCGTTCAGAGCACAGATATAGATAGGCCTTTATAACGCAAGTATCACGATCTGTATGATCTGTCGGGATAAAAACTATCCTATGTCCTTCCCCGGGATGCAATCTATCCCTCTGCCAAATTTTATCGAATTCCGTTCAGTGGTTTAGGCGTGAAAAGGTAACATACAGGACAGACCGAGTTTACTTTCGATTTTTTTAATATTAGTATGGATACGTTTAACGCATTTAGTGATTCGTCGGGCAAACGAGCCTTAAAGTCAAGTTTAATTCTTAGGATAACCTCCACTATACTTTTTATTATAGCCCTTACAAAGAGTTGAAAATGCCGGACATACTCGCGCATACTCCGCACCCCCAACGGCCTATCCTGCGAACGCAGATTCTCCTAAAGCAGCGCTTAAGGAAGATTGAACCCCAGTCTTGAGAAGCTAGATTTGTCATTAAATCTTTCTTCGATTAATATCCTCGAGGTATTCTTCAGGTTTTCCCTACAGGTTTAGGTTACAGGATACAAAAAGCTCAACGGACAACACCAACACACACTAGCAGTACTGCTTACCCCCTTTTTCCTCCATGTCTCCTTCCTTTTAAGCCTTGGCAGGCTACTGTAGTTCTTCTCACTCATTGCCACTCACTGTTTCTTTACATTTCACTGTTTCGTCACTTATTTATGGCACTTTTTGTCACTTTTCAGCACTGTATGTGAGTTTGTGAACAGTTCTGTCACTATTTTTTTGACACATCGTCGTTTTGACTATTGTCAGTCAATCACAATGATGCAACTGAAGTTTTAAAGTGTTAAGACTAGCCTATGTTAAGACCTGTTTGAGATAACACAAGTAATTAGCACAAACCGCACCTTAATTGATTTAGTCATTTCGTAGAAGAATGCTAACATACGAACTGACGACATACAGAGGCGACGACAAAATGATCAGTCCGATTCAAACTTAATGGCGGCTCGTAACATGAGGAGAGTCGCTGCACCAGTAACAAATTCACGTGTCGGCGGGGGTGAGGGGTGGGTGGGGTACTGCGCAGCGAGAAGCGCACTTCAAAGCCACCGTAAAGTGACGTATTCTACATTGGGCACCCGCTTATGCCACCTGAGTGAATGCACCTGACACACAGCGGCACATTCACTCAGGTGCCATTTAAGCGGGTGCCCAATGTGGAATACGTCCGTAAAGTTTGACGCGCACTACATATACTTGACCTGACGTCACAAATCAAAATGCACAAGTTTCGAAGACACGACACAATTAACAATCTTATCGACCTAGTTTTGATTTGTATAATGATGACACTGAAATGGAAGGAGGTAGGTCAAAATCCTGAGTCATAGGTTCTAAACGTGGGCGATACCCCTCGTGGATTTTTGAGGCTTTCGGGGAGGCAAGACTTTAACACTTTTATACATATCGGTTACAGATATAATACTGTTACACTTTTATAAGTGTTTTGGGTTAACAACTTAACACATTGAAAAACACATTTATAAGGGTTATGATTCTGTTAACTAAACTGTAACCTTTATGAATGTGTTTTTAAGTCCCTGCAAACTTCAATAAACTCTTAAAAAATCGATCAAAACATATTGAAGTGTCAAAAAAATACTACTAATAGCAATGACATTGCTTTCACATGATTAATAACTTTATCATTAACTATAGGTACATAAAACAAAGTCCATTATCAAAGTTTGTATTTTTGCACTAATCTCCAAAACTTCTAGACGAAATCCGACTCAATTTTCACTGGCACTTAGGGCATTTCGTCAAGTAGAATTTATTTATTTTTATTTTTGTCTCTCAATGTTTCAAATAATAACTTTTCGCACAACAAACACTTCTGGTTTGAACACAAATACAAAACTAATAAGTAAAGCACTCATTGATAGCCATTATCTACTGATAAAAGATAAGGAGAATTGTACAGGAATGTATTCATTGTATTAATCTAGATTTCACAGCTTGTTACCGATCGAGATTTTTGTTTATAGATATTATTAGAAATGTTTTTTTATTTTTATTTGATGTATCTAAGTATACCAAGATATGAATCAAGGGTTTTTCAATTCTTCTAAAATGGACAGCAACCCGACCATGACGTACATTATTGTCACATCTAAAGATCTGTAGGAGAAATGTCTGCCAGACTTTTAGGGACCTTAATGTCTTTATAATAGAGATAAAGATTCGCAATCTGTTAAATCATTTCTTCAAAACTTAAGCCCAGCATTGGGCATCACGTTTCATGAAACAAGAAATGCCAAACTTCAATGAAAGTGGAATGGCATTGGACTATGCACGCAGAACAGATGGGCCGAAAATTTTTGGAATGGCGACCGCATACCGAATGTTGTAGCATTAGGATAGGTAGACCGGTGACTTGGCGAAGGTCGTGGGATTTCACTGCATGGATGCGGAACCCACAGGACCAGTTGAAGTAGCGATGCTAGGGCCAATGTCCAGCAGTGGACTGTTTCAGCTGCTTTTTTGCAACTGGGTAGTCCCAATCGACATTCGTTGATCTTTCATAGTTGATACGGGTGAGTACTCAGAAGCCCGAAAGTCTGACAGACAGCAAACGACGGGTATCGTGTTACCTAGGTACTAGGTAGTGGAGATCGCTTCATGTAAAATACTGGTATTCAGCTGCATCCGGTTGGACTGAAAGCCGATCCCAACATAGTTGGGAAAAAGTTAGGCATGATGGATGAGAGTAGCCGAGGAACGAGTTAAATGGCGTGCGATTGGAGAGGTGAGGTCCAGGTCCAGCAGTGTTGCTATACGCTGAAGGTTGATGTTCATCTTCCGGCTGAATGATGATGAGTACCACCCAGCATAATTTTAATCAGTCCGTGTTGTCCCAGTGCTGGACAAAGGCGTCTCTTTTCTTTTTCCCCAACACAATTAAAATCGAGTTAAATGGCGTGCGATTGGCGGGGAATTAAAAACACCTTAAAGGTTACAGAATTATAAATGTTACATTTGAATTGAATTGATAACAGAATCAAATATGTAACCCTTATAAATGTGTTTTTCAATGTGTTAACCCACACCACAACACTTTTAAAAATGTAACAGTAATATATCTGTAACCGATATAAAAGTGTTAATAAGTATAACCGGTAAACGCAGCATTGCCAAAATAGCCGCAATCCCGACTAGATTGAGGCTATTTTGCCATCGCCGCGTCTGTCTGTCCGCCGCGCGTTTTTCCGGTACCGTGCAATTATACCTACAAGTGCTTATTTCTGTTACACATATTAACACATACATATAAAAGGTTACACTTTGATTCTGTAAGACTATTGGTTTGGAAGTGTTTTTCTTTTAAAACAGTTTTTAAAAGTGTTAAAAACACTTATTACGGTTACAGTTCGAGTTCCTGGCGATTGGAAAGGCCTATTTCCAGCAGTGGAGTGCCCTAGGCTGATGATAACGGACGTCTGTCGATGACGAGTAAAACAAACGTCACACACACACACACACACAATAATACTTTTTCAAAGGTTTCGGGATTTTTTTCCAATTTTTCACACTGTTAACACCACCGTTTCCTTCTCAAGCGGTTCTATACTAGATTTCCGTTTGTTCTAGGTTGTTTACTAACAAAATGTACTGTATATCACCGTCCATTGCGTAAGGTTTAGATGAAATGCATTATTTAGGATTCATGTTTTGTAAATATCTGATATTTATATAAGGTGGGTTTCATAAAGGCTCCTTCAAACAGGTGCGACACGCGATAAAAACGCGCGCGACACAAAGGCACCGCAAGTCGCGCAACGAGCCGGGTCAGCGGGATTGTCCGAAAGGCAGTGTTACCAACCCATAACAAAATTTGCCCCAAGATTTTTAAAAAATCCCCCTAAAAAAACCCTAAGTATAGGTTCACATAAGGTAAATTTCTTTGATGCAGTGCCCAACTCCCTAAGTCGTTCGTAACTCACAAAATAAAATGCATAGGTACATAGTTTGTAAAAAAAAAGACTAGGTACCTAAATACCTATTGCTAAACTACTAACTAAATTGTAATATAGTTGATCAGTTCCAGAACGGCATCATCATCATCGCCAGCGGTGCTACTGTTCAAGCTGGATGTATTTTTGAAATCATACATTCGTACGCTAAAGGCTTTTAACATACATATTTGCCGTAGGTTCAAACTTAACGCAAGACCCCCCTTTCGCTCCACCCAGAGCGGGAGGGGTCATTTGATGATTTCCAATCCGCAAAAAAAAAAACTCGAGTAACGTGCGGTGCCTTTAAAAAGCACCTTTAGCTTGTATATAATTATATACAAGCTGTTTAGAACGATTTATTCCGGTCTGGTCCCCTGGGGGATAAATCGGAGTCTAACAGGTGCATAATAAAATAGACTTCTCCCATTGGTCCACTTGGAAGTCCCTGAACCGTCTCCGAACCCAAGTGGGAAGATGTAAGTCGACCCTCGTAAAGTGGGGCTACCTCGACGGAACCGCAGCAGGGTGTGGGTGTGGAGCTGAGTCGCAAACTATGCTTCACCTCGTATCCTGCCCTCTGTGCCCCAAAACATGCAGCCAAAGTGACCTCTGCGCTGCCACTGATAACGCTGTGGAATTGGCGAATTTTGGGCCAAAATTTGAAAAACAGTCGTGCCAGCGACACGAAGAAGATAGAATAGTAAAAAAAACCTCACCAAAGACAAAGGCTTCAACAGTCAGCAGCAGTATGGACAAGCCTTTACAAAACCCTGTACACATTACTACATTCACGCGAGCAGATCATGACATAATATAGTGACGTCACCGCAAACAGTACTTTCATAATTAACAACTATTGTGTACTTACACTGCTGAAATGAAACAGCTGTTAATTACAGGAAAACATCTTCATAATGTGCAGTTTGTCTTACGAGTTTTTAAGCAATAAAAACTAGCTTAGCCCCTTGTATGCCATGACCAATGAGATAGAAAGAAATGAAACGAAATAGGTACCTATACTTGCGGTAAACATTATACAAAGAAAGAAAAAGCAAAAAAAAAAAAACAGGTGGGGGGAAAATAAGCGTCACATTCACGCAGAACGGCCATTGCACAGACAGACAGCTAAAGCATCACTATGTGGGTAGGGGAGGTTGTCAGAGACCTGTGAAAGTCGCGGGAATCCGCTGGGTGCGGGTAGGGCGGGACCAGTGGATGTGGTGATGCCTGGGGAAGGCAAACGTCCAGCAGTGGACGTCTTTCAGCTGCTTCCTTGCAGCTGGATGACCGTGTTACCCAAAACATCTTCTGCAGTTTGGCTTGCTTTCAAGCAATAAAAACTCTAGCTTAGCCCCTTGTATGCCTTGACCAATGAGATGACAGCTATAATATCGTCCCGACCGCATTTTGACGGTCAATCTCAACGGGAACTAGCCAAGAACAAGGGAGATATTATAGTGCACCACAATAAGTGTGCGTAGACACAGGTGCACTCCCTCTTCCCTCACTCTCATAGTCCGATAACACGGCAATCCGACACGACCAGAGAGAGATCACGCGCAGGAACGACGGCGACGAGTCTTAGATGAGTAGATATACATACAAGAAAAATTTATTTTTCTAATCGAAAACATCTGGACAAGCTGGACAAAACAAACGACCAGTGGTCCACTTTAGCCCTGGATCGAAAGAGCTGGAAGTCATAGGGAGAGGACTTTGCCCAGCCGTAGGATGATGCAGGCTAACAGACTTCTTTCTAACAGTAATCGAAAACAAATTTATGGGTAAACAAAGGGAAAAGGACCGAATTTGGACAAAGTTTTCTAATAACACTGAGAAAAGACAAAGGGGTTTATTTATAAACATTGCTTAAAAATCGCGAAAAAAGAATCAGCTGTATCTTACATTTTGACGAGTTATGCGAACATTAATTAATGTAGGGAGTAACTGATTTTTTTTCGCGATTTCAGGTTTGTTCCCATAGTAAAAGTTGTTCATAATGATAAGTACAATGACCTCTTAAGAGGTTATCCATTAATTACCGGACATCCTGTATATGTAGAATCAAAATTCAAATGAAAAAATCTAAGTCGCAGTCTTTTCAATGGCATGATATCACCCGAAGTTAATGCGCACGCAATGAAGTCCTAAAGCATTTTATAAAAATAACTGTTGCCTAATCCTTTGCCCAACCCAGTCTATCTAACACGCCATGGGCGCGATCTAGAATTATACATTTAGTCCAAACGACATTAGGCTATTACCTAGCCTAAAATATTTCGGGGGAATTCAACCTCCTGCACCCTTCATTGCGTGACACGGTTTGAAATATAACAGTGCTTTTAATTTTGACAATTCAAGAATACCTCCCATCCCCTTTTGTTTGTTGTCTAGAAAGCGA
The DNA here is from genome assembly GCA_963082905.1 of Oligia fasciuncula. Classification (NCBI taxonomy): domain Eukaryota; kingdom Metazoa; phylum Arthropoda; class Insecta; order Lepidoptera; family Noctuidae; genus Oligia; species Oligia fasciuncula. The sequence goes on along the minus strand of OY720414.1, from coordinate 3,967,161 downwards.
TTTTCTCAAACAGAATCAATAAATGTTGTATTTTCAAATCGAAAGTCAAAGTCAAAGTCAAATCATTTATTTCAAATAGGCACATTAAAGGCACTTTTGAACGTCAAAAAAAAAAAACTAAATAGAAATGATTCTAGTCGCCCATTCGAAAAGGTAGATTTCGTATGGAGAAGAATGGGCAAGAAACTCCACCGTTACTCTTTTAAAAATGTTTTACAAGGTCTTGTATACATAATAAAAATTATATGTGAACACGATGCACCCATAATAAAATTAGTCTACCACAAAAGGTAAAAAGAATTAAAAATTAAGCAATGACAGGTAAATCAAATAAGTGATAGATACATGGTGCTCACATATTTACAAGTTATTTAAAAAAAAAAATGCAAAAGTAGTTGAACTTTAACAAGTGTGTGAGCCACTGTAGTCGCAGATTGTAAAAATGAATTAGAATAAGATGTCATAATTGAAAATATATATATAAATTAAATTAGGAACAAGTTTGATTTTGTCTAGACTTTTAGATTGTCCTATGGAGCAGGACCAGCATGTTTCCAAACATTCTTATCTTGGATATAATCCTCTAATTTGTAATATCCTTGTTTACAAAGTGTACTTTTAATATGAGTTTTAAATTTTCTTTCATTTAATTGCAATATGTCACAAGGTATTTTGTTGTAGCATTTAACACAGTACCCCATAAAAGATGTATGTACTTTAGATAATCTAAAAAAAGGTTGATCTAATTTATCTTTATTTCTAGTATTAAAATTATGCCTATCACTTATTTTATTAAAAAGATGTTGATTTTTTAAATTTTTTAAAAGGGTTTGTCATTCCGAATGTGGTACGAAATTGAGTGTTAGGGTCTAAACAGACGGACTGCATTTGAACTGCATGCTAGCTTGGATGTTCTATGTTATGGGTTTGGTTTCCGCACTTAGTCCTTCAATGGACGATTGTGCGTGGGCCATGGCGGCCGTCGGTGGTATTCCAACCAGCCCACCTCCCTCCAGAAGCTGATGAAGTCTCCTGGTCTGTTGAGAACACGAGTTCTCAACAGACCAGGAGACTGGTCGACAGGGCGACAGTCTGGATGCGGTCGACATAACTAGGTTTCGAAGCAGCCAAACTGCGATGTTGCAGCTGAAATGCAGTCCGTCTGTTTAGACACTTTAGTGTTTTTGCTGAACTGGACGTGTTTGGCGTAGCCGTGACGCACACTTTTCTACCAATTTCTTACATCGGACTTTTCACTTTTTATTTATCTGATGTATTGTGTCTTTTAGTCTGTGCTAAATAAATGTATTCTTGCTTTCTTTCTTTTCGTATTCGTATTATTCGTAGTGTTTCGTATCGTCTCATAAGATTGGTTTTCATGATCCATCTGCGTCCTTCCCTTGTCCCATGTTACTTGGGGGTGGAAGCAACACCTTTTTTCTTTCATCTACTCCCCCCTGTCAACTGTCACGCTATCATTCACTCCTTTTTAGTTCATAGTCATCCCTCAGTCCCTCACACACACACACACATACCATTCATCTTTTCTTTGGTCTTCCTGTCCATCCATCATAATCCAGTATCTATGTACAGACGCCAGCACATCAACCTACTACAATCTGTCAAATTTCTTTAACAGATTTTCAACTTTATCGCTAAAGCATAAGGTTCAAAGTTGATTGCGAAAATTTTACAGTTTTGGGTAGCTTGATGTGCTGGCGTCTGTACCTTCAACATCCTACAATATTAGACGATGCTTATCATTAAATATTTGTCCATTTTGTACTAAACACATGTAAGTAATTAGTTCAGCTACCTTGGCGGCCTTGACCTTGGCGGCCATTGGCAGTTTGTTTTTCAAACGTGATTATGTAAGCTTACGTCACGACCGAATGGAGACGTAGAAGCGAATCGGGATTCAAGAGTAAAGCCCACTTTTGCACCACCTTTAATCACCCTATCAGATAATGTTCCCAATATTAGGGAGTGGGCCGTAATCCACCACGCGGACGGTTGGCAGATGTCAGATGTGTCTTCGAATTTTTTGGTTCCAGGACATGCCGGTTTCCTCACAATGGTTTCACGTCATGTTCATCATCATCATCTGCCTAGGCTTTTCCCAACTATGTTGGGGTCGGCTTCCAGTTTAACCGGATGCTGCTGAATATCAGTATTTTATATGGAGCGACTGCCTATCTGACCTCCACAACCCAATTACTGGGTAATACGATACCCCTTGGTAAGACTGGTTGTCAGATTTTCGGGCCGAGCTTCTGAAGTTCTGACTACCCGTAACGACTGTCAAAGATCTACGAATGACAGCCGGTACCAAAGGCTTAACGTGCTTAAAGCACGGAGGGGTTTCCATATATAATGGATGGTCACCCATCCACGAACCGGCCGCGGCAAGCGTAGCTTAACCTTCGGTCGACCCGTGCTGCTATTATTATTTAGCAACGAACACAAAAGAAACAAATACATAATCAATAACAAGACTTGACATAGAAAGTGTTGCTATGGCTATGGGCGACACACAGCATAGCGGTGATTTTCAAATGGGCACTCGAATCAGTGGGAACAGTATAGACTGATTATGCTATGACTGCTTACCACCAAACACGATTGGCCAGCATGATGATTAAAGGAAGGGTTTTTACTCAAAACCAGTACAAAACCATACAAACCCTTACTTCGACCCGTAATAAAATTATATACTTTTACAACCACACAGCTTTCCAAAACCAACTCTAAAATCCACCGCTTATACTCAAAACCACTACAAAATTACAACAATTACTTTAACGTTTAACTTAAACCCTACTTATAATTATAATGATAGTTCTAAGTAGGTAAACCATCATTATAATTATAAGTAGGTAATTTTACAACCCCACAGACTTTAAAATCCACCTTTTTACTAAAAAACCACTGGAAAATTACAAAAATAATAACTTGAATATTAAACATTCAACATAACACTGCTGAAAAATCACAATAACACTGAAGGCCGTCTGAAAACTAACTGAAAAGTGTCGCAAGCGACTCTACTATCGCGTGTACAGATAGCAAACAAAGTTAATATTTGAACGGTTTAATTTTATTATGTCGTAATACGGATATTTATGAATATTACACAATTTATAGATAAGCGGGTGATTCGAGTTTTTGTTTTGGGGTTTTTAATATTAAATCCTGTTTACCGAAAGAAAGTGGACTCCCTAGACGGGTCTCCACTTTCACATGTTTTGTACATCGTTTTTAAAGACAAACATTTTAAAAATGTACCTACCGTGTATACTTTTATAAGCATTTAGTTGAAAGCTGTTTTGACATTACAAACAGACACTTCAATAATGTATAGATATAATTATGTTTCTACACATTAATAGTGTAACCCGGTTTTTTGATCCGTGGTTAACTCCAACAATTGTTAAAAATAGAAACTAATGCTTAAATTTTGGCAAAATGTGTTTTTGATCAATTGTTTGTCTTTGAGGCTGGTTTTATCGTCACGCGTTTCGGCAGCGCCGTTGGAGCGCGCGCGTTCGAAGATGTATGGGGTAGTAGTTGCGTTTCAAAGTCACGCGCTTGAGCAGCGCCGTTGAGCAGTATGCGTTTTAATGTACACATACATCTTCGAACGCGCGCACTCAAACGGCGCTGCCGAAACGCGTGACGATAAAACCAGCCTAAATTGTCAAATAATTAACTATTAGTTGACCCAGTTGACCATTAGTTCAGTGCCTAGGAGGATATATCTTAGCCTTACGTAACGTAGTAATCGCAACCGGCTTGCGTGTATGATCACATTTATGAACGTAAACGAAGCTAAAGGAGTGTGCAAGGATCGTCGCAAGTGGCGTTCTTTAGTTTCTGCCTGTGTGTATGTAAAAAAAAACTTATTTTGCAAACCATACCGGTATCCTTTATCTACAATTGTACACGTTAATGCCATAGATAAAAAAAAACCACGCCTTCAACAAGCCGCGAGCACGCGAACTACTGAGGGCACGCCTACAACACGCTATTATATTATGATTTAAACAAACGATCCTGTTGTCTAACAGCTAAACTGAATTATGTGTTGTACTTGGTCGCAGAGGGATTTTTTTATGACATGGAACTGGGCTGGTCACATCTGTCGCATGCCGGAGGAACTATGGGCTAAAGTAATCACACAATGGGTCCCAAACAGCAGTAAACGACGGCGCGGCAGGCCCAGAATGAGGTGGCGGGACGAGCTCGACTCTTTTCAGAAGGATTGGCGTTTAACAGCACTGGATAGGGATAAGTGGAAGGAGGGAAGGGAGGCCTTTGCCCTGCAGTGGGACAGAAATGGCTGATAATAATAATAGTTTTATTTATGGTTATGCACGATTTTTATGACAGTTTTTTTTTATTTTTTATTATTAGTGGAGTCGATCAGTCGACACTACGAAGAGATGCCAATATTATCGATATCGACTTACTGCCAGTTGTGAAGAAAAAAATCTATCCATTTAAGGCATTATTGAATTGTTAAAGACACTCAAAAAGTCGGTCAGTTAGCCAGAGTTGAAGCTGCGAGGTAATTACGCAACACACTAACAGTAGCAGTGGCTTTAATTTTGACAGTTCAACAACATTCATTGCGTTATGTACGTTGTTGAGCGGAAAAAAAAATCGAACATATGAAGCAATGGATTAGCAATATCCTTCAAGATGATTCAGATTGTGATTTGACAGTTTGTTACACAATAAGGATACTGGACTGTTGGAAAGCGTCGAATCGCCTGCTTTGAAAATATAGAACATTTTAATTTATTTATACATATTGATTTAAAAATGAGCCAAACTAAATAATAAATTAATGTATTAAATGTTATAATATTTCCATTGCATAGACTGTATTAAATTCACGAATGTTTTACTGACCGTACATGTAAGTACGGTCTACCCAACAATGTCATGCTATGCCGACTTCGTAAACGAGGCATTAGCACGCTTGAATGGCGCACGCCTGTTTGTATGTGTCGTAAGTCTTATTTAGAATAGAAACATTGCTTTGCTACTGATATGATAATTACATAATGAGGTATTCTTTTCGGGATAATTTGCATATCGTGAACTAAATACAATACAATAACAATAGGCTACGAAAATCGACAAAAATTTTTTTTACTTCTATAGTTATCGAACAAAAAATCCCATTGCCAAAAAGAATTTGCAATTAACAAATTCACAATTTAAAAATAATTGAAACGGTGTAATATTTTTTGGCAATTTCAAAATTTTAAATGAAAGCAAATTGTTAATAGTTTTTTGCTGACTGTACAAAATTAAGGTAATTATTACAACTTGCTCAGTTAGTACTTTTGCAGAAAACAAGCACAACATTGTTGTAGCAACATACCAGGGGGCCTAAAAAGGCCACTTTGGCAGAATCATAAAAGGATAACATTATGAATCATGATGAAACATAATATGGCGAAGACAGTCCGTATTTTTCTTTTTTTTCGCTGCACTACGTAGGTATAATCAAAGAGATTGGGATTTGATTTGGATTGAATTGGTATTTTAGCACAGATGAAAAAACATTTACTGAAAAATCCTTCATCAATGGGATTTGATACGATTAACTTAACATTTAAGATTCATAATGTTTTCCTTGTATGATTCTGCCAAAGTGGCCTTTTGAGGCCCTCTGGACACATCACATGTTACACATTCTGTAACAATGCAATGTTGCAAGCAATATTATCGGTTAATTAATCAATTGTGTTATTTTGCTTCCTAATTTATGTTATAGGTATTTTGTACCGATCTTTTTTGTTGTCTTTTTTGTTGCAAGTGTTTAACAGTGGAAACTTGTAAATGGCCTTCAAATGCATTATTGTTTATGAGCGCTGTTTATATTAGCTGTAAGTTTCCCGAATAGAATAAAATAAAATAAACATCTTTCCAGCACAAACTCATGTTGCTGCAAGTATGTTGCGTTACTGCTGTCAAAGGCACAGATAAATGTAATATGAAACATGTTTTTTTTTTTTTTTTATGTTCCTATTATGAAACTTTATTCCCTGAAGTTTTTAGTTATAATGCCACTAAATCTATGGATATATAGTCCGTTTTTGCCCACAATAGAGAAGCACTTTTCCATATCAACCATATAAAAATAATATTACTTACAAAGCCACTCTTCGCTTTCTCATGGCGGGACATTTTTCTTTTTTTAACATCCAGATGCATTCTGTAACAAAAAGAAATAATGTTAACTTTAGTTTTTTAGGGTTCCGTACCCAAAGGGTAAAAACGGGACCCTATTACTAAGACTACACTGTCTGTCCGTCCGTCTGTCTGTCACCAGGCTGTATCTCAAGAACCGCGATAGCTAGACAGTTGAAATTTTCACAATTTATATATTTCTGTTGCCGCTATAACAACAAATACTAAAAACAAAATAAAATAAATATTTAAGGGGGGCTCCCATACAACAAACGCGTTTTTTTGCCCTTTTTTGCTCGATATCAATAATGGCAGGGAGGCACTTGAAATATTCACAAAATACTCAGTTGTATTTACTTTAATATAAAATTAAAAATAAAAAAATATTAAAAGGGCTCCCATACAAATAGAACAAACGTTTTTTTTTTCGGCGTTTTTGCCTTGTGGTACGGAACCGTTCGTGTGCGAGTCCGACTCGCACTTGGCCAGTTTTTTTTCTCTTCATGTTTTAAATATATAAGAATAATGGGACTTATACAGAAATACACAGAACTGTCTACCTATAACGATTCATGATTCATTCACGATTCACGCAAATGCACGAAATGTAGCTGCAACTTTTTACTTGAAGAATTTTTGCTCGTTAAATTATTCAGGCGTAAAAAATGTCAAAAACGAAAAATTAATTTTGTAAAGAAACTATTAAGATCTCCGTCACCCACTGTTGATTTTTGGAGGTACGAAATCAGGTACTAAATACTGGTTTGATCAAAATGATGTAATTCGTTGTAGTTTTGGAGTATAGGCATGGTCTCGTCATTATGACGCATCATAATGGCGAGACCAGTGTTATCGTGAAATTCCGATTGTGCCGTGTGAGGTACAAAAATTTTAGGACAGGTACAAAATAGGTACTAAATATACCTGGCAGAATCTTTCAATTACAAGAGTTGGTCTCGCCATTAAGACGTTTATTTTTTTTTGACCACCAACTTCTAAACTCTGGGCTGTTACTAAGAAAGTCCTAATGGAAAAACCTAATAACACTTTGCCCGATCTGGGAATCGAACCCAGGACCCCACGCTCAACAGTCGCTCTTGCGACCACGAGTCCTATGGGGCAGTTGACACGCAACACCCTTTGGTACTCAGTAATCAGTCCTGTGACCTTGATAACTGACAGCACCCCGCGATTTCACCCGCATAAGTTTCGATCCCGTGGTAATATCGGGATAAAATGTACCCTATGTCCTTTTCCGGGACTCAAACTATCTCTATACCAAATTTCACCTAAATCGGTTCAGCGGTTTAAGCGTGAAGAGGTAACAGACAGACACACTTTCGCATTTATAACATTACTAGCTGCGCCCCGCGGTTTTACCCGCGTAAATGTCGATCCCGTGGGAATATTGGGATAAAAAGTAGCCTATACTTGTTAATCCAGGGTGTCAGCTACCTCCATACCAAATTTTAGCAAAATTGGTCCAGCCGTTTGAGCGTGAAGAAGTAACAAACATATAAACACACCCCCACACACACTAACATACTTTCGCCTTTATAATATTAGGCCCCTCGCCCTTTTTGTAGCGATACAGTAGCGATGCTGTCGCGCGTTCGCATCGATACAGTCGCGATGCGGTCGCTAGCTGTTTGCCCTCGCCCACACCACGATTCTCAGTCGCGATGCGAACGCGATACTGTCGCGCTTCTGTCGCGATGCAAACGCGACTCACGCGCCACCCTCCCTCCGTTCTCTCCCCGATGTCGTCCGACACGGTCGCGCGTTTGCATCGATACAATCGCGATGCTGTAGCGCGCATCGATACAATCGCGATGCTGTAGCGCGTTGCAAATGCGACTAATGCGCGTTAGTAGCGATGCTGTCGCGCGTTTACGAAACGCGCGACAGAATCGCTACAAAAAGTCGCCGTGGGCGAGGGGCCTTAGTGTGATAATATTATTACAGTATAATAAATACATTTGACCTTTTCAGCCTTTAAGTGTCAGCGATAAGTTCTAAGCACTACTTAGAAAGAGTTAAAAGGGTTTTACTTCTAAATACTACTCCACAATTAACTGAATTGGATTGATTTCAATTTTACTGCTTTGTTGGTCGTATTAGGTCTTCAATATCGGAAAGCCGTTGGGCCCGGCTGTTATTCGTGGATCTTTGACAGTCATTACGGGTAGTCAGAAGCCCGAATGTCTGACAACCAGTCTTACCAGCTGACCCCAAGATGGTTGGGAAAAGGCTAGGCAGATGATGTAGCTGTTATTAATTAGCCACAAGCCCTCTAAGGTGTACAATTAATTCATGATATATTGAAACCCAGAGTATCAAATAATTTTGTGCCAATTTTTGGTATTATGTAAAAGTTACAGTTCTATAGAAAATTTAAAATCAGTCTAATTTGGCTGTAACACTATTTTTCGAAAATGTGCTCTACTAACTTTTTATTAGACCTTTGTATCCTGCTTATGCATATGAAGTATCATTAAAATCGGTTCATTCATTTCGAAAAACAAGGGCTTGAAAGTTTGTATTACATGCCGTACATCATAATCGCTCTTAAGTCCACCTCTGAGTTTCTTGCCCATTCTTCTCTATACAAAACTACCTTTTGAAAGGGGCAAATAGAACCAATTCTATTTCCTTATAAATTTTGATGTTCAAAAGTACCTTAGGATGACTGACTTTAAATATAAGTAGAGCATAAAAAGCATAAAAGAAAACATTCTTCGAGTTTATTAGTCTGAATGGCAGTTTAAATCTAGGTTAACATTAAAACTAGACAGAAACAACAGTTACCGGCACATTGTTGTCTGACAATACCATTCATGTTATTTTAAAACCAGGTAAAAACATGGGAAAAAAAATGTCTGTTTATTTCTATTAAAAGCAAAATTATCATGACCAGCTATATAGAAAATAAAGATTCTATCTAATCTGCATTTTTTAATAATATAATATTCGTATTTTTTGGAAAAATCTCAAAAACCATTGTGTGTATTTTGATTTAATTTTGACAAATGATTAGCCAGTGTTTTTGATAAAGATTGTTAAAAGTGTTAGGCATATTTGACTGTTAAAATTAGAATTAAGTTATTTTCTTTGAAGCTGTTAGAGACTTTAAAACTTTGTCCTACTTCTTCAATGAAAATAAACAAAAATGCAAAAGTTAAGGAACAATTTATCAGTTAGTCAGTCAATTCTGATCTTTCCCAGATAGACATAAATATGTTTATTCCCTATTTAAAATCTTTGATAAAACCAAAATTAATTCAGTTTTTCAAAAAACAATAATAAACAGTTTTTTCTCTTGCTCAAAATTCATCAGCATGGAATGCATACCAAAAAAAAAACAAAGATTTTGCGCACTTTTTTCTAAGTATACATGATAATGCATTGGCATTACAGTTAGCACCGCCTTTGGCGAAGGCCCCAAACAGTAAACATCGGGGTCATCACGACACAGAAATAAAAGTTTTACCCATAACTCAACTCAACATTCAGTAGCGATTTTCAAACTGTTGTATTTACTAGGATCACGCATCAAACAACATTATAAGTTGGTAATACGATGACTGTGCGAGTGATTTATCGTTTAACAACTCCATCCGCGTTCGAACGTTCGTTTTTCAATCATAAAAATGTAAAAACATGAGTTGTTACGTTCACAACGGTCACTGTTCGACATAACCTATGCAAACTCTGTTTTAGCAACTTTTAAACATATTAACTGATAAAGATAAGATATAAGATCTACTTTACCACTAAATAAGCGTAGATTTATTTCCATACAAGTTCACAAACATCACTTTTTTGATAAAAACATGATAGATAACACAAACAACTTTACACACCACACATAGGCAACACACTATAGTGACGCGCTACGTTCTCTTTATAATCGACAATCGAGATGAGATTCGTTACTTGTGTAGTGTTGTGTCTTATCATATTTTTCGCGACTGATAATAGCGACATCTATGTGTACGTTGTACACTAAATGATGAAAGTGAATACAAAACTATATAATACTAGCTTCTGCCCACGACTTCGTCCGCGTGAATTTCTTGTACCCCCACCCCGTCGCAACGGACTTCAAAAAAGGAGGAGGTTTCTCAATTCGACCGTATATTTTTTAATATTTCATTCTGACTTTTTTTTTTCTTTTTGCTCGGCTCCTAAGGGTCATAGCGTGATATTAAATAGCCTATAGCCTTCCTCAAGAATTGGGTTAGATTTTTTCAAATCTGACCTATAATTCCAGAGATTATCGCGTTCAAACAAACAAACTCTTCAGCTTTATTATTAGTATATAGATTTCAACGAACGAGAGGTAAACGAGAAAAAAAACCGCAAGAAGCACGCGTACCTACACTCTCATTCACGACTACGATAATACCAAAGAGTAAAGTAACTATGAAGAGAGGAACTGAGGACGATAATACTGATGCATCGGCAGACGTGTGGACACACGCCGGGCGCTCGCGCTGAAACCCTTTGATCCGTGCCACAAAAACCGACAACGAACGGATTGGTGGATGCCTCTGACGACGCGACGTCAAATACCTACCACAGACTAGCAAATTACCCCGTCACACATCGGCGGAGGCATTCGCAGATGGCCATTGGCCATCTGCTGATGAATCTGTCGACGTGTAGGAGGCTTTAGACATGACAAGATGGCCTAGTCGTAGGATGGTGGTGTGCGTACAATTTGGATGACAATTTATGCCAAAAAAATACCTAATGGAAAAATGCATTAATTAAATGGTCTACCGTCTACCGTCTACGCGTGTTGGGTTAAAAACGTTACGCGAAAATAGTTAATTGGGCGACTAGGACTCCGACTACTTGACCTTGTGGATGCAAGCCTGCTCCTTTTTGGGAGTTTACAGCAAAAAGGTTTTATTATTTTAAGTAGATACTTCTACAAATAATACTGCCTGCTAAATAAAAACAGCCTAATTCAAATCGAATATTCCGTTCTGCTAGAATCCGTAATTCAGTTGTTATATTCTCATTTTCCACGAACCAACAACCATCTTCCATGGAATAAAACATTGCTGATTCTTTTCAAGAATAATTTTTAATATTTTTTTTTATTTAACAAAATTATAGCGTTAGTTTCAACGTATCAATATGGATAAAAGCCAAGAACCACCAAAGAAATGCTTTTGTGCGAGATGTTTCCTTCCAATCGATCCTGAAGATAGGGTCGACATCGAAGGGCAGAGCTTCCACAGGTGTTGTAGCACGTGCTGTGAGTATTAACGTTTTTTTTTAGCGATTTCTGCAGGATTATCTTTGGTAGTATTATTGTCTTCTCTCCCAAATATCTCTCAATCTTACCAAGACCATTCAATCGCGCATTAAACACTCGCTCTACGAAAATCACCCTTACTACTGCAACAAAGCGCTGTCAATTTCATATAGTTAGTTCTGATGTGCGATTGACTGTACCGTCAGCAGCAGCAGCTATAAAAAACATGTAGGCTCTTTTTGCAAGGAGTGCAGGTAATAGCTTGGGGCTGGTGAGAAGAGAGTGGAAGTTAGTGACGGGGAGACAACAGGAAAAGACTACTGCATAGCAATTCCTCTCCTGCCCGTAGTTACCAAGATATATTTACACCCGTAACTTGAGTGACAAATAGAATTGGTAGTAAGTCCCGACTCAAATTCTTGTTTCGTCTTTATAACCGTCGTTTTATTTTCCAGGTGTCTGCCGAACGATTCCTACATCCCTGAAGATGTTCTACGGGCATGTGTTTTGCACCGAATGCTTCAAGACGCACGTCTTGTCGAGGTTTAGGGGCGAGAGTCCTCGCATCCATTCTAATAGCTGGTGGATGCAGTGGGCGCCTGGCGTTATCCCACAAGAGGCGAATAATAATGAGAGCAAAGGTGATTCCAACCACTATCATCATTGTCTTGCCCTTATCCCGATTTAGTTTGGGTCTAATCCTCATTATAAAACCACTAATCCTATTGAGCTATTAATCAGACTTTAATCATCTGAATATTATACATATGTGTCAGTTAGGTATACGGTCTATAACGTGCGGTTGTTTTATTCAGAGACGAAACCTGAGACCCCAGAGACACCGGAGGAGCCACCGAAGAGATGTATCTGCGCGCGCTGCCTTCAGAGTGTTGACGATAACAACAAAGTGGACATCGGAGGCCAAAGCTTCCATCCTCAATGTGCCAAGTGCTGTAAGTATCTTTCGACACAAGTTGATTTTTCCATCGTAAGAAATAGCATCATAGCTGAGCAGTACAGCTTTAAATTTGGGTGAACTTTTTACGTACGAGCTTGACACGCGTCGACAGAGGCAACCATCTAGGCGTCTGCGACAGCCGTCACGCGTGTAGATGGCAGCCACCGAGGCGTCGACCGTTGCAGTTACCTCTGTCGTGGCGCGTCTGAAGCAGGGTACTCAATCTTAGTACAAAAAACTGGGGACAGCAGTGGGTACAATGATACAAAATCAGGAAGTATTAAGTTGTATCTGTACAACATAAGTTTGAATGTGTTTTTTAATTTTGTCGGATTATAATTGCTCGGATACAACAAATATGATCACAAGATGGCAGTTCTGAAGCAAGTTCACTATTAATTCGAATAGATGGCTCTAAAAATAATTGCAACCAATCGCAACTTTGATACATCTGTAGCTCATTACTACTAAAATAGTATATTTGACTTCGGTTTTGTGTATCCAAAAAATATTTTAAAATAAGTCAACGGTTTTATTTACATTTATCGCAAAGTATGACATTTCATTATTTTTCGATCAATAATTATTACATATTGCAATAATTTTCACCAATATTTTGCAAACATTCATTGATGGTGGTAGAATTTCTTTGGTGGTTTTACTATCAATAAATTGGTATCCCCAATACAAATGTCTGATAACTACGTTGGTTTTTTAGCAATATTTTTGTGATCTTTCTGTGTAACGTTGTGCGTTTGTCATTAAATTGAGCAAAAGTTCCTCCGACTAATCCATATTTGTGACCAGAAAGTAATTTTATGAGTGGTTGTGTATTGTCTTTCGTGTATTGTATTGTGATTTATTTTAATGTGTTTGTCCTTGTCAAACTTGTAGCCTCTGTTGGCGATCAAATAAATAATAAATAAAAACATGATTAGCTAAATAACACTGTATTTCATTTATCAATCCCTGAAATGATAAACTAAAAATACCTAGCTATAAGCATACCGGTATAAAAAAAAGGTACCTAGGTGAAGGTGTAGTTCTAACTATGAATATCAGGTGGCGCTAGTTTCTTATGACCTGTTCCACGGAACAAGATTGGTCTCTATTACTAGTCTTATCAAAGTACTCTGTGGTCTGAAGTTTTATGGCTTTAGCGCTTTATACGGTCTCTGTATGTTTTGAATTTGCTTTTAAAACATCCCTAATTGGTCAAGTATGTCCAAAAATAGTTGTACTTCAACGACAGATAACATTTAATAACAGTGAACTAAATTCCAGATTTCTGCCACGCAATTCCGAAGGACAACGTAAAGATCTACTACGGACAAGTCTTCTGCGAAGAATGTTTCAACAAGCACGTTCTGAACCGTACCAAGGACAATCCTTCGGAGTTCTTCAAGGCTTGTTTTGAACAGTGGCAGAATAATACTCAGTTTGCTGAGAATATGAGGGAATTCCTCGCTGCGAATAAGGAAACTGCACCGTTTATTTTCATGATGAATCAACAGCAGCCGCCTTTCTGTCGATGTGGATGTGGTAACTGCCCGCAGGAGTGGTTTCAGAATAATGAACCCAAGAAATGTAAGTGGGACTTTGTATTAGGTATTTAGTTCAGCTTAGGGCTACTAGAGCAGTGGTGGCCCAGAAATGTTGTGGGTCGTGAGTTTGAACCCTGGCAGGTACTTGCTTTGTGTATTTAATTTCATCACCACTGCTTTCAAAATGGCGAAGGAAAACATCGTGAGGAAACCGGCATGTCCTAGGACCAAAAATTCGAAGACATAACACTGCCTCTCCCAGAGAGGCCTGTGTCCCGCCAGTGGGAGCAGTATAGATTGATTGTGCTATGACTACTGCTTACCAACAAACACCATTGGTCAGCATGGTGATAAGGCTTGCTTACCAACAAACACCATTGGTCAGCATGGTGATAAGGCTTGAGGAAGGGTCTCCCTCTCCCAGAGAGGCCTGTGTCCCACCAGTGGGAACAGTATAGATTGATTATGCTATGACTGCTTACCAACAAACACCATTGGTCAGCATGGTGATAATGCTTGCTTACCAACAAACACCATTGGTCAGCATGGTGATAAGGCTTGAGGAAGGGTTATTTTCCAGCAGTTGTCTACGCCTAGTTTTGTCTGTTTACCAAGCACAAAACTACTTTCGTCTATTCTGCATCGTAGTCTTCTATTGCATCCCTCAGGCTTTTCATAATGGCTTAGCTATTCATAAGCTGCAGGGCTAGAGTCAATTGAAGTTTATCTGTTATAGGCCTTGTGCACCGCAGCATAGTTCACCCCGTATGCGAGGACGAGCGAGAAAATAGATTGCAAAGTATGTACACCAATGAACATCACACATTCGTGGTCCATCTAGAATATTTTCTATTACAACTTATGTTACAACTAGTTGATAACCATTAAAAATCTCCCGTTTTAGGTGCGTAAGAGTTGAATATGAAAAATTTTCACAGCTGCAACACTTGCCGTTTCAACTGGGGACGACTCTTTGGGCGTCTGGGACTTTTCGTCCGAGAACAGGACCGAAGTTTCGATCTCTGATCTACCACCTGAAGCGTGCAACCCCATCGACGAATCAGCAATCGTGGAAAATTTCAACTATGTGTCTGCAGCAGAAAAAATCGAAAAGCTGACAAAATATCTACACGAGAAAGGTCTAAGGGAACCTTTAAAACGCCTGAAAAAATGGAAAAACTTCAATGATAATTCTAAATCATCGAAAAGCTCGTTTAACGAGTCTGGTGCATGGGTCGATCTACAGAATCAAAAAGTATGTAGTCGAACCCTGGATTGTCCTAAGTGTTTGTGGCAGTGTGGTCCTATATATGTAAACAGTGATTTTTTTGTGGAAAGAAGTTTATTGCCGAGATATTTTGAATAAAAATGTGGTGTCAATCTATAAATATTGTCGTTTAACTTACTTTCTTCAAATCCCCGACACTAAGCACACTATTCTTTATCTTCCTTCAAATTCCCTACACAAAGCAAGCACACTATCCACTATCCATGGAACTCTGCTACCCTTGGCTGTGTGGCCACTAAAATCTTACGTCTCGGTCGCAGAACTTCCACATCACAATCTTAGACCCCATCTCGGCCGTGTCTGCTCTTAGCTATTTTGAGCCTCTGATCTCAACTGCTATGTTGAGTTTCTGCTCTCAGCCGCTACAGTATACTTTCACAACTCCAATCGAAAATTTCTCTGGCAACGCTGGGATTCTCTCCCTTCAGCCAACGTCTTGTGAATCTGGTCTTGCCCACTTTGCGTTAAGTCTACTCTTAGCCACCATATTAGTCTGCTCTCAAACCATCTGATTCGCTCAGACACCGTCTTGACAATCTCTGCCACCATCTCGGGAATCTTGCTCTCGGCTACCTCAAGCCGGTTGCAGAACAAGAGCTAAACTAAAGTTTACGGCATGGACGTAATATATAGAAGCTACTTCTATATATTACGTCCATGGTTTACGGCTCGTGGCTGCGGTAATTTTTCGTTCATAGTTTGCGGTCTTTAAAAAGTATGAAAAACTTACATCAGCCGTGCAAGTTAAGCTAGACTGACTTAGCTTAGCTCTTGGTCTGCAACTGACCGAATATCGTGACATCCGGTCTTACCAAAGGATATTGTGTTACCCAGTAACTGGGTTGTGAAGGTCAGATAGGCTAGTGTCGCTCCATTTAGATACTGGTATTCAGCCACATGATTTGTCTACTCATGTGATTCAGCTGCATCAGGTTAGATAAGACCCCAACATAGTTCAGAAAAATAGTTTTGAAAAGTTTAGTTGTTGCGAGAGTCAGCTGGCGCTGCTGCTGCGGCTGCGGAAAACCTCAAGCGGCGAAAATTTAATAACCTTATCCGAAATTATATTTTCGAGCCGTTTGGGCTTGAAACCCTCGCGGGCCGTGGGGTCCGAGTGCTCATGGTCTAGAAATTTTGGACGGCCGGTTGACACTTACCATCACCCAAGAGCTGGCTTTTACCTTGGCCAGAGGCTAAGCATCGCCATCGCCACTTCTTTTTGCCAGCTAAAGCTCTATAGGGCGGGCTTTTAGGGCGTATATATCACACTAATATTATAAAGGCGAAAGTTTGTGTGGTGTGTTTATATGATTGTTACTTCTTCACGCTCAAACGGCAGGACCAATTTTGATAAAATTTTGCACGGCGGTAGCTGACACCCTAGATTAACATATAGGTTACTTTTTATCCCGATATTCCCACGGGTTCGACATTTACACGGGTGAAACCGCGGGGCGCAGCTAGTCTTGTATAATTTCGACGTTAACATTTTTCCGATTCTCAAGCCAATTTAAATTATTTTTAGGGTTCCGTACCTCAAAAGGAAAAACGTTATAAGATCACTTCGTTGTCCGTTTATCCGTCGGTCAAGACCTTTCACCTCAGGGCTGCAATCCTTTGAAGCAGTGAAAGAATCAAACTTCTAAGTCAACGCAATCAAAAGATACGGGCGTTCATGTTATTATAGGGTACTTCCCGTTGACCTAGAATCATGAAGTTTGACAAGAAACAATGTCATGTAGCTCAAGACGTACATAAAGGATAAAATCCGAAAACCGTAAATTTGTAGTTAGGTACCTACTTACATTACAGTTTTTTTTCTGTGATAAACTATTTATATAGGTACCTACAAATTTGTACGGAACCCTCGATGCGCAAGTCCGACTCGCACTTAACCGGTTTTTTTATTTTGGTTCTGAATAGAAAAGTGGTGGATCTTACTCTCACTAGGCTTACTACTTTAATAGAATCTATCTAAAAATCAAACCCAATATCCACATTACTCGTTTTTATTTACCAAGACATTCAATTTCCCCTGATCAACTCCACAATAATTATTATGCGACCTCCACGACATCTTCCACGACTTCCTTTTTAACTTATTGGCTTCTATCGTCCTTAGTGTCCGTATCTTTTTTTGTTATGTCTCCAGAACATTCATTCTTGGCGTGCGTAAAAATGTATTTGTAAAAGCAGTCTTTGCAGAAAACATGGCCGTAGTAGTTTTTTGAATGAACGGGTGGCTTACGGCAAATACCTGCAAGGAATATCGGTTATTCCGTTTATCCTTCCCACAAATGTTCGAGAATCCACACTAAGCCTATATTATTCCGGGCGTTTACCCATTTAGGCTTCAGGTGGATTCATCGGATATGCGTTTCCGCGTATCCACCTTAGGGTCACCTTAGGGTCTCCGTGCCCACCCTAGAATGGTCTGATGCCCAGCCTAGGATGTTTGGGGACCTATTCGAAATTCTAAGCTGGATACTTACATAATATAACTTCACACAAAAGCAATCAATTAAATAATCTACCACCAAGACCTACACAAACTTATTATTACCTACATACATAATACATTACATTTAATTACTTTTGAATTATCAAAAATAATTGAATCTACTACTACGCGCTACGCAACGTAATATTAAATTTCGTGCCACAAAGTAAAGTGACAAGCAGGCGCACGTCGGAACACCGCGCCGCCCGCCGCGCCGTTCCGCGCCGCGCGCTGCCGCTTCGATCGATGCATTTTTTACCGACTTCAAAAAAAGGAGGTTATCAATTCGATACGTATGTATGTAATATTATTGGAATTGCATTATATTCACATATGACAATCTATTAGGGCTTCCAAACAAATATACAAAATTTTATAGACGTATGTATGTATGTATGTATGTTTGTCCACGCATATCTCCGTAACTATTAATCGGATCGTGACCATTCTTTTTTTATTGGCTTACATTTACTTCAACTTAGGGAACAAGTTTCATCAAAATCGATTTAGTAATTTTCAAGATATAGACTAAGACGTGAAAGTGTGACGGCCTGGCTTAATGATACGAGCTACGGGTGTAGTGTCAAAGCGAAAACATTTCAAAACCTTGGTCAAATTCTAGTGCAACAACTAAAAATTACCAAATAAAAAGTAATTAAAAAAAATTAAACCGACTTCAAAAAGAAATGAACTCAAAATTATGAAATAACTTTAATTTCGGAAGTCGGTGGCAAAAAACTAAAACTAAAATACAGATCCCAAGACACCGACTTCCGAAATTAAAGTTATTTCATAATTTTGAGTGCATTTCTTTTTGAAGTCGGTTTAATTTTTTTAAATTACTTTTTATTATTAATTTAGATCTCGAAAGTGGAAAGCATTTTGTAGGGTAGGTATGTACGGACGCCAGCAGGTCAACCTACCCGAAACTGTCAGATTTTCCCAATCAACCTTGAACCTTATGATTTAGCAATAAAGTCGAAAATCTATTAAAGAAATCTGACAGATTGTAGTAACTTGATGTGCTGGCGTCTGTACAAGGGTATTCTCCAAATTGACGAAACTCTTTTAAGAGCAGAATGTTTAATAATAAAAAACGTGCTAAAAGAAAAGGATCGGTCGTGGGATTCGCCCGCACTTGGGGATGGGGCCCGCTAGGCATGGCGGGCTGATATCAGTCGAGGGTGTGGCGAATGTCCTCCAAGTATCTGTCGGGGCTCTCGGGCCCCCGACTTATGGTAGTAGAAGGAACAGTGGGGGTTTTAGTCGGTAGGAGTCCGATATAACGCTCCGTTCATCCCAGACGGAGGGTTTCCATTAAGATTTCCCAACGAAAAAAAAAAGGTTAGGGGCCAGCCCCCCCCGGAAAAGAGCCCTAGATACGCCAATGACAGTCGAACGAAGTCGCACCTTAAGGGTTTTTTTTTACTAATTGGTATGGAACCCTAAAAACAGTGGAAAATGAATACAACATTGTCAACTTTTGTACCTACATAACAGCAAACTTTTAAATCGATCGATTGTGATTGTGGACAATCAATAATTCTTCAAATTCTGATGTTTCAATGTTTCAGTAAATAATTAAAATACTAACGGCATAATAATCCACAATTCGTTCTACTGTGTGTAATCTTAACATCTTTTTCACTTTTGCTATTACTGATGTCTTGGGGAGACATAACACTATCTTCCATTTTACTATATATATCACTAGAAATTTTTATCGCCAATTACAATACAAAAACTGCCGCCTTTTGTGAATTTATTGTGATTGATTTGCTTTGACAAATGACAAGTCACATAAATTATGTTATTTTTATTGGCCAGTTTTTTCAATAATTACCAAGCATGCTTCACGAATTGTATCGTGGTAATTTTTAGATCGATGCTATCTTTATAAATGTTCAGTGCTTGTCAAATTACAATGGCAAGCTTTGTACTTCTGACTTCTCTTTCTTACTCATGACTTTACCATATACACTAGCTCCAATAATTTAAACAGTTCAAGTCCTGCATAAATATCTAATTTTGTCGGATTATAATCCAAATTGACAACGGAAAGTAGTAGCAACAAACAATTTTCAGGCGTGGCTATACAAAAGAAAACAGATATTATGACATAAATTGTGGCAAAAACAAGTTAAATGTGATCTTTACTGATTTATTACTCAACCGGGAATGTTTTACCCGGTGTTAACGCAGTGAAACTAGTGACTGAATACATTAACATAAAGGGCGTCAACTGCCGTTGAATTATTACGAAAAATAAACATGTACGGAAGAAAAACGCCTTCAACTTATCGATCAACGCCTT
Source organism: Oligia fasciuncula (assembly GCA_963082905.1). Classification (NCBI taxonomy): domain Eukaryota; kingdom Metazoa; phylum Arthropoda; class Insecta; order Lepidoptera; family Noctuidae; genus Oligia; species Oligia fasciuncula. The sequence continues at coordinate 3,947,084 of OY720414.1, read as the reverse complement.
CTGTGTACTCACATTACACCGGAAAGTAAGTTTTACAAGTTACATAAAAACTTCTTATTGGAAAAGGAGTTTGCATGTTAAGTTTCATGAAAAAAGTTTGTAACACTTGTTTGTTACAACAACCACAGATTATTGCATGCCAGTGTTATGATAAAATAACAGTTATATGATAAGCTCGTAGTTAGTATTAGTTAATTTATAATGTCAATTGCCTGCAATTACTTGTGACCAGAGATGTAAATCGATGCCTGGGACTGGGAATACAAATATAGATTTTTACTGTTATTTATCACTATTCTAATGGTGGTTATCGACCCCAGATGTGGACAGCCTGACTAATCGTCCAGATGCGATTTCAAGTCACCTTCTACTTGTGCAGGGTCCATATCTGGGGGCACAGTTATAGTGCCCCCTCTATGACCAGCCAAAAATAAAAAGCAGCGGGTCTCTACCTACCCATTCGCGAAGTGTTTCGTCGTACTTTCAAACCCTCATAGCTTTGGCCTGGATAGCGGTAGAGAGCTCAAATGCTCAGGATATGATGTAATTAGCAAGATTTACAAAACACACTAAGCTTCATTTGTTTAAAAAATATATTTTAAATAATACAGCCATACATTTTGGGGTAGCTTTGTTGAGCTAGGCCTAAGATTTTCTGCAAAAAAAAAATGGATTTAAGGGTTTTTGATTAGTTACTCATAATTATAGTGCCACAAACTTATCTGGCCCGGTGGCAAAAAGAGGAACTAACGACGCCATTTTGAAATGTCAATCTGCCTGCCTGCTGAAATGCCAACCAAATGCGATATCAGCGACTCCCTCATGAAACCGTTATGCATGTCTTGGTGGGATTGTGTCTTTTATGATTCTTAGCACAATAGTTTTCTGTAGCTATATAGTTGTTAGGTTGTTGGGGACATAGATAGAATAATAAATGTTGGGGATGTGTCCCCAACATTTAGTATTTTATCTGCATTTTATTCTATAGTAGAGGACATGACCCTAGGGCCAATTTTTAACCCACTTTTATAAGAGAAGGTCTATGTTCTATGAGTCTATGCTAGAGGGTTTGCTTTCCGTACATAACCCCTTCAGGTGGACCGTTGTGCTTGAACCATAGCAGCCATCGGTGGTTATTCCAACCGGACCACCTCCCTCCAAAAGCTGATTACATCTCCTGGTCTGTTAAGAACATCTGTGTAAGATCAGGGTGCCCTGAGTCTTTCTGTCCTTAGCGAGCAGTGTCTTGTGATGGTCCCCGTCACCAGGTGCTGGCTAGGTAATAAGAGGAGGTCTTGTAATTGACTCCAGCTGTATGCATGTATGTCTACAATTTCCTCAGAAACGACTACACCAATATTATGATGATGTTTTACCTTTCCCACTTATTCTAATCACAATAATATTACTTGCAGGTCCTCAACAAACCTTCGCTCATCGAAGTCAGTGAGATCACTAAGACTACCGTGGTACCAGAAGCCGATACTCCATGATGCATTCTTCTTGGATCTTCAGAGAGGGTCTCTGCTTACAGGATTCCTTACCCTTGTAAGTTACATTTGACGAAGATTAATAAAAGCTGGCCTTTACAAATTCAGGAGAGATGGGCATTTATCTTAGCAAATGGCAAAAGATATGCATTAAGCAATAAATCTATTTCATCAATATTGCCCTAGATGGTCAGGAAAAGGGGTTTGAAGATCTGGGTATACCTACCTGTCCGCCATTTTGTTTATTTTTTCAAAATGGCTGCCACGCATGAAACCTATATAAATCATAGACAGAGTAATCTAAAAATAAAAGTATCCTATGTGTTAATCCAGGATGTCAGCTACCTCCATAGCAATTTTAATCAAAATTCGTCCAGCCGTTTGAGTGTGAAGAAGTAACAAACATATAAACACACACACTCACAAAACTGTCCTTTATAATATTAGTGTGATTCATAATAAAACTTTCAATTTCCAGTTCATAGCCCTGTTCACGTTCGCGGAGAGCATCTTCGAACTGTACTGCTTGTACATGGCAACACCAGGCTTCACGCACACCGGATACTACGTCATCAGCTATCAGTTTGTCTATGTCGGGAGTCCTCCAGGTAAATAAATATGACGTACAGTCTCATGCACATACTTACATACTGGGTTGTGGAGGTCAGATAGGCAGTCGCTCCATGTAAAATATTGGTATTCAGCTGCATCCGGTTAGACTGGAAGCCGACCCCAACATAGTTGGGAAAAGGCTAGGCAGAAGATGAGGCTCACATACAGCAAAGAAAAAATTACAGTCCATGTCGCTTGTGGTAGTGCAAGGTTTCGATGGTTCCAATCTAAGACACTGGGCACTGGGTATTTTGTGACACTCTACAGTACCCGCTAGTAGAGCATTGGTGGCGCAGTGGTAACGTTCGCAACTTACGAGTTAGGTAAGATAATCGTTGTGCCGAAACGTTGACAGCTGGTTCAAGCACCTGAAACAGAGAGAGCATCCGAACACGGTACGCGGTCAGATTGTTTCCCCCCTCTGTAGCCCCATAGTATGAGCGCATGACATTTTCATTGATGGATCGTGTCCATCTCATGCGCTGCACACTTCCGCCGGGAGCTGGGACCCTATCAGAGGCTGATGGGCCTCGAGGTCCTAAGCCGTCCGGCGGCCGGCGTCCTCCCCGTCGACGAGCAGGTGGTGGCGTCGTGGGCGGAGAGAAATACTCGTCGCTCGAGCTCGACGCAACTGCCGCGGTCGGTGTCGTCACAGCGCTCACAGTGGGGCTGGGTACCGGCGGCGGCGTAAACTTAGGTCGTAGGTTCGAACCCAGACAGGCGCTTTATTTTGTGTAAATTATTTTATCACTCCTCTCAAAACGGTGAAGGAAAACACCTTCGGCATGTCCTAAAATAAACCCCCCCCCCCCCCCTCCTATGGAGCATACACGCGTAATGTTATTTACATAATAAAAAGTACTATTTGGGTTTAAAGATTCTTTATTTATTCTAAAAGAACATACATTGTTCACTTAACGAATAAACACATGACTAAGGTAAGGTAGTTCAGTAGCTAATAGTTTTTTTTTTTGTTCTTTCAGTTCGCAATGTCCTGATAATATTTGCGCTGTTCTCGTGGCTGGGCTCCCTCGCCGTGCTCGTGACTAGCATCATACTCATCAACGCGCTTAGAAAGGTATGAATATTAAAAATATTATAACTATCTTTTTAATGTACAGTCAGCAAAAGAGATAAGTATGCAGGATCGTCGGATATCGTTGAAGTTTAGTAAGAAACCGATGGATGTTTTCGAATAAAATTTTATATTATTAATTATTAATAGAAAACAAACATCTCATTTATCAAATTAAATTGCAGGCAACAACCTTCATCGGTTTCTTAATAAACTTCAACTATATCCGACGATCCTGTATACTTATCTCTTTTGTTGACTTTACGCACGGCGACATATCAAGCTAAACATTGCTCCCTTCCCCCCTTACTGATAAACGATATTATATCAGACTAGCAGCGCTCCGCGCTTTCACCGGCATAAGTGTCGATCCCGTTCGAAAGACACGTGGCTCCATCTATTATCATAATAACGTTATTGTTGTTTTCCTCGGGAACAGCAATTTTTTTCGGGATGAAAGGTACCCTATGTCCGTTTCTGTACACCTGACAACGTATATGCAAAATTTCAGGATGATCGGTTCAGTGGTTCAGGCGTGAAGAGGTAACACACATACTTTCGCATTTATAATATTACTAGCTTCCGCCCACGGCTTCACCCGCGAGGTATGTCGATAAAAACTATCCTATGTCCTTCCCCGGGATGCAATCTATCTCTCTGCCAAATTTTATCGAAATCCGTTCAGTGGTTTAGGCGTGAAAAGGTAACATACAGACAGACAGAGTTACTTCCGAATTTATAAAATTAGTATGGATGAATAGTTACACACCGATTTCTCTCTTTCAGTCGTCAGTAATTTGACTTTCGTAAGAAAAAGACAAAGCGTTGTGTAACTATACAGACGCTATACAACGTTTATTAGTAAGGGGCTTCCAGTATAAGCTGACTTCTCATTTTACGAAAACCCTTACAATGCGAGGTCAGCTAAAACTGGAAATGTATAAGCTTGATATGTCGTCGTGTTTACCTTGTACCAAACTGATATTTTTCTGCCATTGCATATTCAAGCCACTGCATAAACTTGTCTTTACACCATTATTTTAAATCTAAGCATCAAAGAAAAATGTATACTTCTTTTTTGAAGCTGACTGTACTATCAACTTTTAGCCCCCGAAATTCAAAGGAGTTCCGCCAAAATTGCCCCAGGCCCGGCGCAAAAGATAATTATGTGTCTGAGATTTAAGAGTAATAAAAGTAAAGAAATATTGTAAACTACCGCTATTGCCAAATTCGGTGGTTAACATAGTTTTTTGCCCGGAGAAGATGCTAGAAAAATCGTCACTTTTAAGGAAAAACTAAAAACCTATGTTAGCCACCAAATTGGGCAATACCAATACTTTACAATATTTCTACTTGTATTATTCTGAAATCTGAGATACATTTCTTTTGCGCCGGGACTGGGTTTTTTTTGTATGGGATTTGGCGCATCTCCTTTACTTATTTTTTTTTGCAATTTGCCGGTCAGTGTTAGCCGGTCGATTCTGTAAAAATCTCACCGTGAAAACTTAGGTGAAGTGAGTTTGTTTTTCCTAGGAATTGACACTATTGACAGCTCACTCCACGCTCACTTCACCTAAGTTTTCACGGTGAGATTTTTATGGTCGTATGTTGATTAAAATATGATTCGCGACGTAACAAATATTTATTTATATCGACGGCACGGTTGGCGCAGTGGTTAAGCGATTGACTGCTGCGCTGCGTGTCACGGGTTCGATTCCCGCACGGAACAAATATTTGTATGACCTACAAGTAGTTGTTCCGGGTCTGGCTGTTTGTGTATGTGAATTTAAATGTTTGTAAACGCACCCACAATACAGGAGAAACACAAACAACAAAAAAATAAATAAAAATAAAATCAAAATTATCATATTCTTTGTATTTTATCCCATCTCTTTCATCTTTATTTTATTCATATACTCACTCATACTAATTCACTCATTCGTTCACCATTCATGCTGACATCCAGCCGGTCGATTCTGTAAAAATCTCACCGTGAAAACTTAGGTGAAGTGAGCGTGGAGTGAGCTGTCAATAGTGTCAATTCCTAGCAAAAACAAACTCACATCACCTAAGTTTTCACGGTGAGATTTTCAAAGAATCGACCGGCTGTAGTTAGTAATGCAAGGAAAAAATAAGGTAAGTTAGCACTTATGCAAATTTTATAAATTACATAGATATTTGTTTTAAGCATGGGCTCTCAACCTTTTTTTGCCCACGCCCGCTTTTAGGTTATTTTTCTAGAGCCATCAATATTTTTTACTAATCATCTGTCGCGAATCTGAAACAGCTATACTACGATTATATTTAAACATGTAATATTATATAGTCGTAAGATAGGATATATAATTTTCTCTGGGTTGGGGACTTTCAAACCCATGAGGTTGCGTTATCGCCAACGCGGCAACGTCTAGAACCTATGGCTTAAAATAATATATGATGATGTATGATTCATAATGTTATCCTTTTATGATTATGCCAAAATGGCCTTTTTAGGCCCCCTGATTTGTAGATGCTCATGTAATTCTGTTGTATATGGTGTACAATAAAGTGTTTAATAAATATTAAAGTTTTCTCCTTACAGGAATACGAAAAACGCATAGTCCCCTGGCTATACTCCTTCGGTGTATTCATAGTCTTCCGTCTGATCGCTTTCGTGTTCGCATCTATAGTCAACGACATGATCTTCGCCTACAACGTCATCATGTGCCTGTTCTGGATAGTGTTCTGTGTCGCAGGCATGTACGGCTGGGTGCTGGTGTATAGTCTGTATTTGGAACTCTCTGATCTGACTAAATTGGAGGATTTGGCGCATTTGAGGGTGAGTTTTATTGATTTACCCCCTTAAGGCGAAAGCGCCAGGGTAGCCCGCGAAATTCATTTTTTTTTAGGTTTTTTGCAATTTGCTGGTCAGTATTAAGTTGTACGTTGATTAAAATATGATTTGCGGCCGTAACAAATATGTATTTACAGAATTATAATCATTAAAGTCATCAACACAACTCTCTAAGACCATGTAATCCCCAAGAATGACTATTTCATGAAATCTTGACATTTGGGGATTACATGGTCTTAGAGAGTTGTGTTGATGACTTTAATGATTATTATAATTCTGTAAATACATATTTGTTACGACCGCGAATCATATTTTAATCAACTACTGACCAACAAATTGCTAAAAACGTAAGAAAATTTTAATTTCGCGGGCCACCTTAGAGCTTCCCCCTTAATAATAAACGTTGTATAGTAGCGACGCGACAAAGACAGCACGTTCATACAAAACCCTTGTATTGTAAAACCGGTAAAGTGCGAGTCGGACTCGCGCACCGAGGGTTCCGTACAAATTTGTAGGTATGTAGCTACAAATTTACGGTCAGATCATGTGAAGACCGTGTAGATCGATGTCTGAGATGATCTTTTGAGGAAAGAACCACACAGATTGAGAGGACCTGTCCAGTCAGTGCACGCATTTGTCAAAAATCGTACAGATCCACTCGGAACTTGACGAGCTCAACGATTGTATCAACTGTTCCTATAATTTTTTGTATTTCCATCGTTCATCATCTAAAATTGCTAACACATAGCGTGGTGATTTGTGGTCCCTCTTTATTTTCATTTTTAGGGTTCCGTAGTACCTACAAGAAACCCTTATAGTTTTGTTGTTGAAAAACGAGTAAAAAAAAAATTATTTTTTTTCTCCCCTAGATGGGTACAATGGCCTCCCTCAACGCGTCACTGGCCGGCTCCCGCCCCACCACTCCCCACAGCACTGTCTCCACGATGCCGGCCTCACAGATATGATACGCGGCCTCGGACCAGCCCACCGAGACTACGCCCCTTGCTGAGATTTCGTCCCCCGGCGAGGGCAGTCTCGAAACTCCTGTGTGAATATGGGAAACTTTGGTAGGTTACAAATTTGGGGGATAAAGGGGGGTTCTGTAGTTGATATATTTGTAATAGCCTACACAATTGACAGAATTTTTGCGCGTTCAAGATTTGCCACGTCCTAAAGCCTGTGTCGCTCTCGCGTATAGGCTCTCAGTACAAAAGACAGCAAAAACTGCACAATTTTGCGCGCTGTGACAAACGACAGACGCACTTTTACTCCTTCAAAAGCGTCAACAAATGAAAATAATAACAAAAAAAACGTTGCAGACTCTAAGGGGCCGTCTCCACGAGCGAGAAAATCGCGGCGATATTATTATCGTCGTGCCACGTATTTCTATACACTCTCTTAGAACGTGTCTCCACACGGCGATATCATAGTGGCGAAAATTTAATGGCACGGCGAGACGATCGCCGCGATTTTCTCGCTCGTGGAGACAGCCCCTAACGCACAAAAATTCCATCGTCTAATTGGCAGGACTTTTGGGCAAATTGTAGAAAAACAATGTACTTACTGTAGCCGGGCGTCAATATGACACATCGAACTTTGGGCCCCATTTACACGCACAGTCTTATTACGGTACGGCGAATAAACTGCGCCGTAGAAAAATATGTCCGTCAACAAGTACCCATAGTGATTCATACAACACTGATGACCGTGCCTACACGGCGAATAAACTGTGGTTACAAAAGAAAATACGTGTGTATAGGGCCTAAGCGAGAGATCCGGGTACTGTATGTTCAGGACTATTAAGGTGAGTATACACCTATACTCCATTTGTAATAAGATTAGACATTTAAATAAACCTTTTTTACAGTCTGTTCAACCGATTTTGAATTCTATTGCGTTGGTGGCATGACAAATGGCAGCTGCAGTAAACAGTTGGTATTGTAACGACTTTTTTTGCTTTTAATGCCATCCTTATGCCTACGGTTTAGAAGTTAAAATTGGTTGAACGGACTGTATAAAATTTATTTAAATGTCTTATCTTATTTCAAATGGAGTATAGAGCTTTTCTCGAGCATTTCCATGTAACGTAACGTTCTTACGAATGGTACAATACAGGCAAAAGCTCAGTTTCCAAAAGCATTTCCATGTAATGTAACGTTTCTGCGAATGCTCGACGTTGCCTGTAACATTTCTTTCTACCTTGCGTTCATTGTTAAAATGTTGGAACTGCAGGTACAGTCAACAACAAAAGTATATGATCAAAATCAGAAATTCAATAGGAGTCAAAACTGATCACGAATATATGGCAGCTGTACTAGTAGTAAATGTTTTGTATAATTTACAATCACATGCTTTTAAATCACTTCGAGTTCGACGCCACACAGTTCTGACGCGAACTCCGTTAATTAGTATTGAACTTTTGCTGTTGACTGTACCGCTCGTGCTCGATAAAATGTTACACAATACGCTCGTTGGATTTTAAAATCATGTTGTAACAAAACATCGAGTGTCGTGGTCGAAGTGCGGTTCGATAAAATTTAAAAACGGCGAATGCTCGATGCTCTGTTACAAGTAAATGCTCTAGTTTATCTCTGTCTCGTGTATTGCTCACCTTTAGTAAATTATAAAAAACATAGCACCACATCAAGCTACTATAATCTGTCAAATTTTTTCAATAGACTTTCAACTTTATGGCTAAAATATAAGGTTCAAAGTTGATTGGGAAATTTTGACAGTCTCCTGCCATAAGTTTAGTTCATTGATAGACCTACATTAAACGCCTTTCAAAGTTTTGTAAAACATTTTGTATTTTCATATTTTTAGTATGATTAAACAATCAAGAAGATAATTTAAGGCGTGATAAGTGTCATTTGCCTACTCATAATGCACGAAAAATATTATAAATCTTATTAAAACGTTAAGGGGGGCGAAAAAGGAAGTGCTGAGGTAGCTTTAGAAATTCAATTTTCTCATGTTTTATGTGATTTTCAGGTCAGTGTCAGGTTGTAAGTTGATCAAAATATGATTCGCCACGGTAACAAATGTGTTTCCAGAAAATTCTAGAGGGTAATTTGAACTTAGAGAGTTGTATTGATTTTTTATTTTTTTTTTGGCTAGCTTGTGTTGGCGAGATGACCTGGGGGTCTACTCCGAAGCGGTTAACCACTGTATCGGCCGAATGTTCGGTCATTTTCTGATTGTCCTATTACGAATTTAAAAAAAAAAAGGTAAAAAAAGGGTTAAGGGTTCTAAAAAGGGTCGGATTGGCACAGTTTGGTCGGGACCAATAGTCAATATAGGAAATTAATGGTAGTAGAAAATGACCGAACATGCGGCCGATACAGTGGTTAACCGCTTCGGAGTAGACCCCCTGGACACGTACCGCGAGGGCTGGTTCGGGTGGCGGGGACTTGGGGGAGACCTTTGCCCAGTAGTGATGATTTTAATTCTTTTTTCTTTTTATTATTAGCACTTAATGTTCCACTGCTGGGCAAAGCCCTACTCTCTTTCCACCTCTCTCTGTCCAGAGCTGCCAAGGACCAACTTTTATTAAAGGAGTCCAGCTCATCCCGCCATCTGCGTCTGGGCCTGCCACGATGTCACTTGCCATTAAGCGGGACCCATTGGGTCGTAAGTTTGGCTCTTTGATCGTCTGACATGCGGCAGATGTTTTTTTATTGCTGAATGGCCCGCTCTTCACCTCGATCACGCCTGATGGAAAGCGAAAGATGAGGTCTATGATGGAACGAGCGTGCCCAGAAGATGCCTAAGGCACTGGAATTCCCACGCATTGACGAAACACAGCAGGCTGCTTGACTCCGGTCGGAGGGTGGTCGCAAACCACGGTAGCCCTACCACCTCAAGGGAAGAATTGGCCAGCCAAGTAAGGTGTTGGGTGTGACTGTCCAGGATGCGCCGAGCGCTCGGTTCAGTTGAGTAACTGGCGGAACAAATTGCACTACACGAGGAGACTTCTTAAAGCATCCCATGTGTCCAGCCCAATTCCATTTAAGCGTGGCAGTTTTCCGAGTGACATCAGTTATTTTAGTGATGGAACGGATTTGTCGTATTCTTATCACGGTCCACAAGTTTAATACCCAAAATACTCCGGTCCATAGCTCTCTGGCAAACCTCGAGCTTGGACCTGTTGAATGTTCAAACGAAATACATACGACGGTTAAAAGGAAGTAGGGCATAAGCGACATTTTGGTCAAAAATGAGTTATATATGCCATCCTACGTAAAATTTTCCGCTCTTTCGAATGCGCTTACTCCCATGGCTCTACGTTGACTTTTTTGGCGTTTATGCCCTAGCAAAAAAAAACATTTTCCTAGTATTATTTTTCGTAACCGACGAAAATTCAGGTCATTTTTGCTATAAAGGTGCTTGTACCCCTACAAAAATAATTTATTTTGGGTTTGTTGTCGGTAATGCTTCTTTACTTCATAAGGGTGTCGAGCTTTCGGTTGTTTATAGCCTACTTCCATTTCGTAATTTAACATAGCTATGGCGCTTGTACTCTATATACAAAATTCATTTTCATATTACTCTGTCGGTTATACCCTATTACCATTCAGTACTTTATGACAACTATGTAGTTTATGCCCTATTACCTTAATTTATTTTAATATCACACTGTTGGTTATACCTTACTTCCGTTTACAATATAAATACATTTTTGTCGCTAATACCATAATACTTAAATTAAATTAGATATCATGGTGTCGATTATAACCTACTTCCACGTTCTACAATCATACTTATACGTCACTTAGACTGCAATACCCAATAAGAATTTAATTACGAGTCGGTGCTTATGCCATTTGATATCACAAAAGTATGTTTTAAGCGCGTCGCTTATTCGAAAAACACTGCCGCGTGCTGCCGATTCTACGCCAACAGTCTCAGAAATAAGTCTGCCTCCTACATCGGAATTGCCTCGATGTAATAATAATTCACCATCAGTGAAATTGACAAAAAAAAAAATACTCGAAAATCGAAGCAATCCGTTGACGTTTGTCCAAGTACATCATCGGCAACCGATGATACCACAAATGCTCAAGCCTATAAATTGAGAACAGCCCATCCTACAAAGAAGTCCGCTTATTTAGACTACATGTCCGATGATGAGGTAGCTTTGTTAGGTGCCTTTGGCGATGTTGGAAGCTCTGACAAGTAGGAACCGAAAGTAAGTGGCAAGAAAAAAAAGAAATTATCAGTTGACCCCGAAGACGAGACTGTGGGCGATAGAACGGAAAAAAAAGGTGAATAAGAGAAAAGACACTTCTCAAAAGCGAATATCTGGACAGAGTTACACAAAATCAAATGGAAAAAATCCTTTATTCCTATGTTTCTTTGAATGCTGTTGTTTGACATAGATACCATGTTATGTTTAACAATTCCAAATAAGTCTTAAGTTTCGAAGCTTTTTATTATTTTCTATAATGTTTGTTACTTTTTAACCGACTTCATTTAAATGTTTAATATTACGGATACATACCATTATCATCATCATCATTTCAGCCGAAAGACTTCCACTGCTGGACATAGGCCTCCCCCAAGCACCTCCACTTCGACCGGTTCTGTGCTTCTCGCATCCAACGTGTTCCTGCGGCCTTCAAAAGGACCACCTTGTGGGAGGCCTTCCAGCGCTACATCTTCCGGGACGCGGTCGCCACTCCAGAACCTTTCGGCCCCATCGGCCATCTGTTCTGCGAGCAATGTACCCTGCCCACTGCCACTTAAGTTTGGCAATTCTTCGGGCTATGTAGGTTACCTTGGTTCTCCTGCGGATCTCCTCATTCCTGATTCGATCACGCAGGTAAACTCCAAGCATGGCCCTCTCCATTGCCCTTTGGGTGACTTTTAGCTTTCTTAAAAGGCCCATTGTGAGCGACCACGTTTCAGTGCCATAAGTCATCACTGGCAACTGGCACTGACTTAGAGTGTAGCGTCTGCGATCTTTATGAGAGTGGGTGTTACATGGGCATTTGACATGACCTTCGTTTTGTTCATGTTCATTTTAAGACCCACTCTTTCGGAGGCTCTACTGAGGTCATCGAGCATTATACTGAGGTCCTCCATAGTCTCAGCCGTGACTACGATATCGTCGGTAAAACCAAAGGTGAGTTATGTACTCGCCATTGATGTTAATGCCAGCCCCTTTCCAGTCCAGAACCTTGAAGAAATCCTCCAGTGCAGTAGTGAACAGTTTCGGAGAGATATCGTCTCCCTGTCTCACTACGCTGCAGAAGGATAGGTTTCGAGGTCTGATCCTGGAGTCGGACTGACATAGTGGCGTTTTCGTACAGACACTTCAACACCTCGATGTACTGATAGTCGATCTGGCACCGTTGAAGAGACTGCAGCACAGCCCATGACTCGATCGAATCAAAGGCTTTCTCCTAGTCCACAAACGCTAAGCAGAGAGCCAGGTTATACTCTTCGGTCTTCTGTATAACCTGTCGCAGCGATGTATGTGGTCTACGGTGCTAAAGCTTTTACGGAATCCGGCTTGTTCGGGAGGCTGGAAGTCGTCAAACCTGCGCGCGAGACGGTTCTTGATGGCTCTCGAAAACAGCTTGTAGACATAACTCGGAAGTGAGATGGGCCTATCATTCTTAAGAAGGGCATTGTCGCCCTTCTTAAATAAAAGTATCACCACATCTCTGTTCCATGCCTGTGGTGTTTTGGTCTCGAGTATGACGGAACCAAATAGCTTCTGAAGGGCCTTAAGAACGGGTTTTCCGCCGGCCTTCAGGAGCTCGGCCGTAATTCCGTCATCATCCAGCGCTTTGTTGTTTTTGAGCTGCTTTTTTGAGCTGCTTCAGAGCTATCCTAATCTCGTACAGGCTGACGTCCGGGATGTCTTCGGTATAGTGTCGGTTCAATCTAGCTCTTGGGTCGTTTGCCAGATTCATAACGGGGTTACTTGTTGACGTGTATAACTGTCCATAGAACCTCTCGATCTCTCTTAACAGCTCAGGTTTGGCGGATACGATCCTGCCATCATCGGTCTTCAGTTTCGTAAGCTTTCTCTGCCCAATAGACGGAATAGACGGATACATACCAAGTTTTCGTAATTGATTCTGTTACCTACCTACTAGCTGCAGTATTATTGTTTTCAAAAATGATTAGCAGGTTGATACCTACCCACTCTTTTTAAGTAGCTTTGATTTTTCTTGATTAAAAAATATTAACGAAAATGTCTTTTTTTATTTAAAAACATCTTACTATCCGCTTGTTAGTAAATAGGTAGGTAGGTGACATGAAAATAAGTATAATTGACGAACTATCATCTTTTAAACCTACAATTTAGTGTTTTGAATTACTTGAATGGGTAGGGTATACTGAAACAGGCCCCTAAGACTAAGGATCCTTAGCCTTTATCTATGAAAATCGACTCCCTAATACTTCTAAGTTGTCTTGTTTACTTCACCCTATTTTACTAGTTAGGGACTCAATTACAGTGTAATGTAATAGAACTTCTACCCGTTTTAGCTCATATCCTGATGAAGGATCGTGTTGGTTGCGCTACTTCATTATTTTTGGGGTGTCTTTTCATCCATATTTCCATAGACTTACGCAATGCCAAATGTTGATTATCCTTCTTTTCCTTTGCTTTCAAGCGACATTGTGTGTCACTAATGTCTTATATCCTGGTATTGTTTTGAAAGCCGACTGTTACTTGTGCTCTATTAACTTTTATACAATCACTGTGAAAAGTACCTTATCCTTATTTTCCTATAACACTCATTGAACTGTCCAGTCTCTTATACCCTTTTACCTTGCGATGTGAGAAATCGGCATGTCGCTTAGGCTTCTTATCCTTTAATATTTTACTATGTCATTTGTATCTTATGCCATATTTCCTCTTTGGAAAATTAAAAGCTATTGTTATAAGCGACAAAAACTACTTTAAATAGCGTCAAATCATTAAAACTAAAAATACCGGTAACTGCCCCATTTTTTTCTGATTTTATAACTGTTTTAGTTTTCACGATATCTTAATAAATGACAAAAATACGTCAGTTTTTCTAAAATTTAAAACTTTGAACGGCTCTCCTGAACATTTCATTTTTTGTCGCTTATACCCTACTTCCTTTTAACCGTCGATATCTCAGGTCGCGAATCATATTTTGGTTAACATACAACCTGATACTGACCTGCAAATTGCAAAAAACGTAAGAAAATTTGAAGTTTGCGGGCTATCCCAGCGCTTTAGCCTTAAAACGTTAAATAGTTAAATACTGTTCACTGGGAGGTTACCGTAGGGAATTGAAATGGTCCAAAAAGGCAGCAAAATATTAGTTCTTTAGTTTTTCATTGAAGCAGAGTCCTTGCAACGAAAAATGTAATTTGTTGTAGTGTAAAAGTTGGTGCTACAACACAGTATCCTACCATTACTAACCTTATGTTAAACAAGTACACTAAAATAAATATACTATAAGAAACGACAGTTGTTTTTTGTGCCGATTCAAAGCGCCCCCGCTCGAGCGTCTCAGGAACTAAAATTGACACATTATTGCAAATGTCCATCGCGTCGTGTTGTTTTTGGCACGTTTCTGATGATTTAGGTCTAAATCGTGGAATAAGACTTGTTTAAGTGTATTCTGTGTTTAATACGAGATATTTGGAACATCTATGTTCTATGTTAGGGGTTTGGTTTCTGCACTTAGTCCTTCAGTGGACCATTGTGCGTGGATATTTGGAACATTTTTATCATGAGAGTATGTGCATTTTGTAAAAACTCGCTATCAAAAATATTAGTTCTACGGACGCTCACGTTGCTATCAGCGCCAAAATCAAATGTCTTCGTTTTGTCATCGATAGTATGAAGTCCAGCGTACTTGTATAATATAGGGCAGTGGCTGCATGTCATACTATCTTACCATCTATAAAAATAAATAAAATAGTACATGCTGGATAGTACAAGTCATCCATGAGTCACAGTGAATTTCAAGTCATCCATGTAGAGGAGGTGAGATATGACCTGACCACCTCTTTTCAACCGATAGCCTAGACCTGAATCCTCCAGTAGTTCGCTTAGAGGATTCAGGGCTAAGTAGAACCAAAGTGGACCCAAACTGTCGCCTTAAATATTCCCCGTTTAATCCATACAGGCTCATCATTTCCCTGGATCTGTCGACATCCTGGATAACGAAGGACCTTCCTCCATTGCCCCATACACGACTCAAGGTGCGTGGAGTTGCATCTGTCTTGTACAACTCCAGCACCCTCATGAGCCATGTATGTGGCACCGAGTCGTAGGCCTTCTTATAATCTATCCAACATGTCGACAGATTCTTTCGGGATCGACGAACCTATTGGCTAATGGCCATGTCTGTCTATGAGGAGTAGCTTTTTAGTACCGCGGCATAGTACAGACGCCAGCACATCAAGCTACTACAATCTGTCAAATTTCTTTAAAAGATTTTCAACTTTATCGCTAAAGCGTAAGGTTCAAAGTTCATTGGGAAAATTTGACAGTTTCGGGTAGCATGAGGAGCTGGCATGTAAATTCCATTAATTAAACCCAGTTATAAAGCTCATTTTTCGTTGCAAGGACTGTATTATAATAATAATTTCTAAGTTTCAAAATATAAGCCCTTATTTGTTATAGAATTTCCGTCCTTAAATATTTTAATTAATGATTACTTTAATAACTTTAAGCGAACTATTTTCTCGTTAAGAATCTCATATTTTATGTATATTATTTTTATATGATGTTAATTTTTAACATAATTATTATATGTGTATGCTAATTTTATATCAATCTATAGTTTAAAGTGTAAGTAAGAATTTTGCAAGTTTATTTTCGAATATTTTAATTATTTTTGTAATATACTAAACTTAGGAAATTTTAGTTATTTTTCTATTAGATATGACAGAATTAAATTGTCAAAATAATCATTGCCATTGTTTCAGTTTTGCAAAAAAAAAAAGTGAATTATCGTACATAAAATATACCAATTACTTATTTATAAAATTACAGACAAAAAAAAAGTGAAGTGGTATGAATTCATGTTTTCATGATGTGATTTTGATGCATCTTTAACGAATGTTTGCCCACCTAGTTTAAACGTGAAACAGTCTTTTAATATAACTGCCAAACAATTAGATAAAATTAGGCTTAATTCTGCACTGACCAAATAAAACATATTGCTGTCTTTAAATTGTAAATCAAATACGAAAGGGATGGAAGGAAATTAAAGCTGAAAAAAATTAAAGACCTATGTTAGAGAAAGACAGCAATACTTTTATCAGTTGCCTCACATAAGTGGCCTTAGTGTAATGCAATCACATTTTGAATTTTGATAATATTTGATTTTAATGAGAGCAGTCTTTGGGCCTAATTAATATACAGGGTTATTGGAAAAACACAAACAACCTCTTAAGAGGTCATTGTACAGACGCCAGCCCATCAAGCTACCCGAAACTGTCAAATTTTCCCAATCAATTTTGAACCTTATGCTCCAGCGATAAAGTTGAAAATCTATTAAATAAAGACAGATTTTAGCTATGTGCTGGCGTCTGGACGTTGTTTTCAGGTTTGGTCCCGAAGTAAAAGTTGTTCATAATGATGAGTACAATGACCTCTTATGAGGTTGGTGTTTTTCCAATAACCCTGTATAGTATTTTGCAATCACTTTTTGATAATATTTAATTGATTTCAATGAGGGCAATCTGTATGAGTGAATTTTAGAACACTAAGAAATGACTTTTTACAAAAAAAAATTGTATGATGCACTTTTTAAAGCGAATTTTTCACGTAATTTTATAAATTGACATGTTTACAGATTAATGTATTAAAAACTACTGTTGTTAAGCCATAAATGAAAAGTATTACAATCACTGTTTGTGCCTTTTTGACAGTGCCTTGTTTATAATGCACAATGTTCATATTTTGTGAGGAACTCATTCTATTTGGGAAGACGACTGAGTTAGGTACGCATTTTTATTTGAGCAAAGTAAATAAAATTATAAAGGAATTATAAAATTCTATCGATTCGTATTCTAAGATTTCCACCATTTGCAAAGGTGGGTTAGCTAATTGCTGTAACTGAATACTCGAGCAAAAAAATAATAAATAAAAATGTAAACAAAAACTTACTACCTACGTGTTTCACGCGCGCCTCAAAGAGATGTCAGCATCGACGAGGGGCCCCATAGGGCCGAAGCCTGCCGGGTCAGCGGGATTGTCCGAAAGGGTTACCGCTGGCCCGGAACATAAAGGGCTAAGGAAGGAACACGGGTGGGTTTTAGTCAGTAAGAGTCTGACATTCCCTTCCGCTCCACCCAGAGGAGGGGTCATTTGATGATTTCCCATCCGAAAAAAAAAGGGCGAAATCCACCAAATTTATAGACCTAAGTCTTATTCTGAGAATAAATTTTGAATTTTTGACAGTTTTCCATACTAGAGCTGTTACTGTCAGATGTCGGAAGTACTAAAGGCAGTATAACCGGTCAACCACAGCGAATACACTTTAGTTTCCTTCAAAAACATATCTTTTTTTGTAATTTTGTACTTAGTCACTCAGTCGTTTTCAAACTGACTACGCTTTGTAATGTACTGACTAATTTAGACTAGTATAGTTGACTAAGCTCCGTCCAACGCGCATTTTTTACTTTATTATTGTACCTACATGTGTGGAATAAAATTTAATTAAGAATGTATCCTGTTTTTTTATTTCTTAATAATTTTGTATAGTTAACCTCTTAATTGTTTTACCACCCTAAAGTTGAATGCCATGTGCACGTTATAAAACGTCAGTGTCCATTCATGTCAATTTTCAATTTGCTGGGAGTTTTTGTCCGTCAAAAGAGATAATGCAATTACGAGGTCGACTGTACTTACAGCTTTCTCATTAAGATATTCCCTTCCGCCACCCTATTTACCAAAATCTTGAATTTTCTTTCTTACAGGTACCATTTTGAATTTTTATTACCTAATTTAGGAGTCTGATATTAGTAAAATTGGGCCCTTATATGCCTAAACGAACCGACCCAAAACATCCAAAGACACAGAGTACTTTGTATGTGTGCCAGTGTAAACTAAAGGCAACATGAGACATGCTTGTTGCACCTGCATGCACCGTGGGGGTATCGTGTTACCCAGTAAATGGGTTCTTGAGGTCAGATAGGAAGTTGCTCCATGTAAAATACTGGTAAGACTGGAAGCCGACCCCAACATAGTTGGAAAAAGGCTTGGTAGATTGATTGAGACATGCTTGTTACCAAGAGAATAGGATTTAAAATGAAACCAAGTAATACTGAAATATATGTTTTATTACATTTTACATAAATTCACATTCAGAAATATAGATCTTTCTACAATAAGGACACAATTTATAGCCTTAGAAAGAGTCAATTTCATGTCATCGTCAAAAATAAGTGTTAATTCAACTTTAGACAAAAATACATTTCAAGTTAAGAGGGCGCCGACCAAAAGCCGACCGCCTAGTGGCGATGGCGCCCTCTTCGTTTGTTTGGTTATTTCCTTTATTTTAGAATGTAAATGCAGAAAATCTATTATTAGTATGTCGGTGACGCGAACCCATAAGATTAACGCCTACCAAAAATTATTTCTTTTATTTTAGAATGAAAATGCAGAAAAACAATTATTAGTATGTCGGTGACGCGAACCCATAAGATTGTTGCCTACCAAAAATCTCACAATGCGCCTAAGTTTTCACTTTTATAAACAACGTTTTTCCTTCCAGGGATTCAAAACAGCTTTTATAAACCTTAACGATCAAACAAGATGAGTTGAAATTCTCTAAATAAAGAAATAGAAAAAACAATTGGTTTATAGCCTTGTGTGACCTAAGCCCGCACTTAAGTCTCGCTTTTCTCCCAAGAGCGGGTTTAGGTCACACGAGCTATAAAACAGTTAACGATACATGTGACTAAATTAGTCCATTATTGCACGGCGTAAAATTAGCGCCCAAGCGTAGCGAAAGAGCTAAAGGCCGTACATTAATGTACAGACGCCAGCAAATCAAGCTACTACAATCTGTCAAATTTCTGTTTTTCAACTTTATCGCTAAAGCATAAGGTTCAAAGTTGATTGGAAAAATTTGACAGTTTTGGGTAGTTTGATGTCCTGGCGTTTGTACTATTAAAGATGTCCATGCCTTAGTGAGACAATTTTGTCTAATTTTATAAACATAAGAGTACCTACAGAAATAAATTAATATCAAATCCATGACTACTTATATACCACCACGTCAAAAAAACAAAAACGTGCCCTCGGCGCCAAGCTAAGAATTACCTACAAAAGTCTGTCATGTAGTCGTGACCGAGGCGAGCTGGGCACATTTTGGTTTGTCATCTATACATGACTGGCGGTCAAAAGGTTAACTAAGCTAACACCGGTCACATGATTTCTCACAAATAATAAGAGGTGTTTATAATACAGGGTGGCAGGGCCATCGACGCGGAAACTGTAACCAAGAAATCAGCACATGATTTTAATAATTGACGAAAAAGGGCGTTGTCATTGGCAGTTTTTTTTTCAAAATGGCTTCCACGCCTTTTACCTATATAAATCGATAGCTGACAATAATGCAAACAGAAAACATAATAAGACCAAACCCCCACGCACAATGGTCCACTGTAGGACTAAGTGCGGAAACCAAATCCCCTAACATAGAACATAGAAGACCAAACCCCGTACCTATATAGTGTCACGTTTCCAAAATACGTTCAAAGTTGATCATGTGACATCTAAGAACTTGCTTAAATCTTGTTGCATAGATGTTTAGATTTTAAACACTCAGAGTGATTATTCCAACCATATATGCAACAAGATTTAAGCAAGTTCTTAAATGTCACATGATCAACTTTGAACTTATCTCGGAAACGTGACAAAGTAAAAAAAATATGGAGGTAAGTTGTTAAAAAAAATATGGATGTCACGGGATCAACTTTGAACGTTAATATCTTAGAAACGTGACACTGTGAGGTAAGTTATGTTTTCCTGTTTGCATTAATGTCAGCTATCGGTATCAGGCGTAGCTGCCATTTCTTTGTTTTTTTTTTCAAAATGGCGGCCACGCGGGCCGACAGTGGGAAATCTTCAACCCCTTTCAACGCAGGGGAGGTTCAGAACTAAATCCATGGCATCACCCTGCTCGTCGTCGTCGAAGTCGCTAACACCCTGCGGGGTAAATGCGTAACACACTATCAGTAGCAATGGGTTTCATTTTGACAGTTCAACAACATTCATTGCGTTATTCACGTTGTTGAGCGGACAATTTTTTCGAACGTATGAAGCAATGGATTAGCAATAGGTATGCTTCAAAATGATTCAGATTTAGATTGTTAGTGTGTTACGTAATTCGGGTGCTGCATACTCGTATTTACATATCAATGAAACAATTATGATTATTTTGAACTAAATTGGTATAATAAATATATTTGGTATTTAAAACATTCGACTTCATAAATAATTATCTGTCAAGAATATTCATACATATTTTTATAACAATACTTATTCAGCAGAAAAACAACATAATATCACGCTTGTAGACCTCAAAGAGGTAAGTAGCGGTTTATAGAACCTACACCCATATTTCCGTAGACAGAGTAAACTATAGACTGCTGCATATTTTCTTTTTCATTCGCACAAGAAAAAGAGAAATATATTAATGTCACTAGCAAAGAAAAGAGACAGTAAGAATATTTCTGTCCCTTACTGCGTGTCGGCTAAGCACATCAATGTGCACAACAAGTTTGACGTTTATGAAGGAATAATAAAATAATACAGCGCGATTAAACGGAAAATAAGATCTTTTTCGTGCATAATTCAATAACGGTACATTTGCGCAACTGTGAAAATGGTAAGGTGCAGTGTAATAAGCTGTAAAAATGATAGTATGATGAAGATTGCCGGATTTTTTTGTCCCTTTCGGTGACACGGATACCATGAGTCTATAGATTACTCTGTCTACGCATATTTCGCTAGTCATTTGACAAACTTATTGCCACTAACCGGGCACATGACATATCCAGACTCCGGGTTGCTGCTGAGAATTTCCTGATAGAAAAACCCAATAATTCCCAAGCTGTTCCTAAATCTTTTGGAGGCACCTTAAGACCTTAGTCAGGTCTGCGGGGTAATTGGGTAACACTATAAGTTTTTGTTGTTTATTAATAAAAAAACAACAAGTAAAAATGGCTTTCATTTTGACAGTTCAACAACCGTAGTTACTGAATATTAAGATGCCTCCCTCTTAAAAAATGATAAATGCTAAACATTTGGAATTGGCGACATAAATTCAACGTAGGAATATCTATAAAAAAAACGCTAAAATATAAGTTAGTCTGAAATAATAGCCCTGTATGTATATTATATTCTAGTTTTATAACATACGCATTACGGCGCCTATATCAAGAAGTTGCTACTGTAATCTAGCGCAAATTAAGACAAATATAAAAAAATAATTTATTAAAAAAAAAAATCTTTGAATACGTTACTTAAAATCCACGCCAGGTACTTATAATTCTCATTATGTACAAAAGTAATGAAAAATAATTATTCTTAAACCTTCTAGATATTGGTATGATACGGGGTCACGGGTTACCCCAACAAACGCATAAATATTAATACTATAATTTGTATTTTTACATAGTAATGTATATTTTATAACAAGTTTATACTATTTCAATGTAGATTATCACTGGGGTAAAATAATGCCCCATTCCTGTAGTACTAGTTCAAAGATACTTCGAAAAGCCTATAACATTATTACAAAGCCATTATTAATTTGTGTGGGGTAAGGAATACCATCTAAAAGATTATTATCGATGCGGAATCGCCTTGAGCCGATCAAGTATCAGCAAGATGCACATTCGTTTCCGATCGCTGTCTTTTACGCTTTCATTGTTTGGTGATATGAGGAACAGAGCCCGTTGGATGCAAGAAGCACAGAACCGGTCGAAGTGGAGGTGCTTGGGGGAGGCCTATGTCCAGCAGTGGACGTCTTTCGTCTGAAATGATGATGATGATGATGAGGAACAGGGTGTAAAGTTTACTCATCTTCCATAGAAAAGGGAGGATCCTCCGACCAGACGGGTATTGTGTCTGGCGGGCAACTGTCCGATCGATTGATATCGGGACCAGGGGCGTAGCTACCGCTGTATCAGCCGTATCAATGATACGGGGCCCCCCGTGCTACAGAGGCCCAACGTATGTAAGCAATAATTTGTGAAATGTTATCCACAATGTCACATAATCTCGGCTATCAGACTTCTCACTATTGTCTATAGAGGCAGCAATTTTAGAAAAACTGAAATCGTCTTCAGCTATAGATTTAATAAATCAATTTGCCGATAAAAAGGCAAGATATTAAAGGCGAGGTATTTAATTTGAATTGTTTGGCTAGCTCAATTTCTAGGAGGAATCGATAACAATCAATAAATATTTATTTTAATTTAATGCAAGCATTTTTGTGTTTTTTGTGAGAAATCTTTACTCTTCATTTGGGCCCCTCAACTAATATTGATACAGGGCCCCTCCAAGACACGCTACGCCGCTAATCGGGACGTTGTATGCAATATTTATTTTAGTTGCGTGGTAAACTCTGCTTGCGCGATGCAGGATTTTGCGTGACGTCAGTATGAAGCGTAGTTCACATGTGGCGGTGTAGATGCCGCTACAATTGCATGGACTTAAAGCTCTTTCTGACCGGCTCAAGCCGATTCCGCGTCCTTCCCTAATAGGACGCAGTTATGCCCAAATGGTTCCACCGACAACTTTAATATTTGATTTACGTCTAACCGTTTATATTACAAAGTAATATAAAACTTGTCTGAAGTATAGAGTTAAAATTATTCTGCTGTAATGATTCAAACAGCTGGAGAAAACAAACGACCAGTGGTCATCTTTAGCCCTGGATCGAAGGAGCTGGAAGTCATGGGGAGAAGCCTTTCCCCAGTAGTGAGATGATGCAGGCTTACACAGGAACAGTAATGATTCAAAATCATTACTTCGGAACGTGTAAGAACTGCACATAAGCTTACGCCTTCTTCCTCTTGGGACGAAGAAGAAGAAAGAAGAAGCTACAGAACACCACCTGCTAAGATCCTTTCATTTTCCGTTTTGCTTAGTTTAGGTTCATACATGGTTGCGAGTACTGCCTACCCGACCTTTCGCAACATGTAATAGGACATTTTAGTGTGGGTTGGTATAGTACATTTTAGTATAAATTATATATTGATACAAGTTAATCTCTGTAGACAAGGAAGAAATATAATAAGTATAAAACATATTTTAACATTACATACTCAAAAAATACTTATTAATTTATTTGAAAATTAATATCATGACATCTTCAGAGATTCAATTATCAGCCTAGTTGAATATAACAGTAATTTCCAATAAATATAATATTTATTAAATATATAAACAAGTATACAATTGAATCCCGCAAAATGCTTAAAATCTTTTTTCTTGTCAATATCTTTTATATTCGATTTTATTATTACATATTTTTTACAGAATTGATTCTGTAAATAAATCACAGGGGTAATTGCGTAACCCACTTACAATAGCAAGCCTTATATGAAGAGGTCATACGGAACAGACAGGTCTGCGTCAGTTTAGCCTTCCAAATAGGTATTTTTAGTGTAAACCTACTGCTATAAAAAATATAGGTACTCCATTCTTCTTTGGAAATGTTAAAAACTCCACTATTCCTTTAATGGTGATAACAATAACTCAAACCGTATTTAATAGCCATTTTAAATAGTTTTGTGTTATCCCGCGGTTTAAAGCCTTTAAACAAGTTGTGATACTTGTTTTCGACAAGTCAAAAACATGCGTATTAAACATGAGATGCACATAAAATATGATACATGCCTTGAGTTAGTTTCAGACATATACAGGGTTATTGGTAAAACACCAGCAACCTCTTAAGAGGTCATTGTATGTACTCATCATTATGAACAACTTTTACTATGGGACCAAACCTGTAATCGCGAAAAAAAATCAGCTGTTCCCTACATTTTGACGAGTTATACGATCATAAATGTAGGGAACAGCTGATTTTTTTTTCGCGATTTCAGGTTTGGTCCCATAGTAAAAGTTGTTCATAATGATGAGAACAATGACCTCTTAAGAGGTTGCTGGTGTTTTACCAATAACCCTGTATACAGTTCGCGTCAAATAACTTTGCCGCTCTGAAGTAGGCAACAAGTCACTACGCAGTAGTTAATCCTATGAATACAACAGCAGCGCGCATGGCGCGGATTGGCGCGGCTAGGAAAGAGCCTAGCTTCAGAGCGGCAAAGTTATTTGACGCGAACTGTACCTAACTAAATATACAAAAAATCTTTTTGTTTTCTGGTCACTTTAGCGTCGAATAACTCGTCCGCATCGCTGTCATCCAGAAACGTGCCCAGACTGACAATTGCCACGTTGAATGGCAATGCTAATTCTTTGGCCAAAGACCGAGCCAGACCTCTGGTCACGTGAAGTGTCGACCAATAGGCGAGAAATTTCCTTAAGGGTCTTACATGACCTAAAGCGCGGTCACTGTCGGACTGCATAGAAAAGAAAGAAAAGCGCGATGACACAACGCTGGTAATTTATTGCAAAATATGAAGCAATTATTTAATTACAAAAAATCTATTGTTTGGACTAAAAAACTAAAACACTAGTATTTTAGTATGTTGCTTGTAGAATATTTTGACTAAAAATCAGAATGATTGTATGTATATTAGTTTGTTTTTTATTGTAAAAATAAAGTTTTTAGAGGTATCTTCATGATTTTTTTCTATCGTAGCAAATTAGTTGTATTATGTTTTCAACACACTGTCTACCTAGCATATATCCTGAAGAATATCATATATTTTTCTGATTTTGTTCGACCATAAACTTTTATTGTTTAAAAAATTTGCGTTTTTTGGTGTTTAGGTCCTGTAAGCACCTTAAAAAGGAGACGCGCACTCGGGCCCCATGACCCGACAGTCTCGACCTCATAAGGCTCAAACTATAGTTACCCATAAGGTTACAGTATTTGGGCCGCTTGAGGGTCTCAGCAGCCGCAGTAGCTGCGCCAGCTCAGTAAGACATGCTTGGAACATGAATTAACTATTTTTTTGTTTACCTTTCTGACATTTTAACAAGTTTTGTAAACAACTACAACATGTAGAATATTATGTTTTATACCTTAGTGTAAACCTAATCAGCCTATAGGCTGTGTGACGAGGCCTGTGAGAGGGACTGGGCTGTAATCCACCACGCGGGCCCAGTGCGGGTTGGTAGATGGCACATGTCTACGAATTTTTGGTTCTGGGACATGCCGGTTTCCTCACGACGTTTTCCTTAACCGTTTTGAGAGCAGTGGTGATGAAATTATTTACACAGAGTAAAGCGCCTGTCTGGTTTCGAACCCACGACCTACAACTCGTAAGTCAGGGCCGTTACCACTGGGCCACCACTGCCCTTGGTGTAAACGTAGGGTTATAACTAACAGTTTATAATAACAGTATCATACACAATAACAATAAAAACCAAGTAATAATCATAGTAATTAATTCTAACAAAAAGTTTAATTAAAAAAAGAACAACAAATACAGGATGATTTTTACCGGCTCCAAATTTTTACAGGGTGTTCTACCCACGAATATGAACAACTTTCACTATGGGACCAACTCTGAAATAACGAAAAAAAAATCAGTTGTTTCATATATTTTGGTAAGGTAGGTAAGTATTGAACTTTTGTATGAAACAGCAGATTTTTTTTCGTAAAAATTTGGAACCGGTAAAAAAAAATCACCTGTATAATAAAGTCATGCTGTATTCTTACAAGAAAATCGGCATGAATTAATTAAAGAGTATTTTTCTTGACTTGTCTCATTTTTTTAACAAAAATATGGCGAAGAGAAAAATGCTAAATTCGAAACAGTTTTTTTAAGTAATTTAAATAGTATAATATGTTTCTTCTTTAAAGAGGTGCTCGTGGCTAAATAGTAACAGCCGCACGGGTCGACCGAAGTTTAAACTACGCTTGCCGCGGTCACTCCGTGGATGGGTGACCATCCATAACATATCGAGACCCTTCGTGCCTCGTAAAGCACGTTAAGCCGTTGGTCCCGGCTGTCATAAGTAGATCATTGACAGTCGTTACGGGTAGTTAAAAACCCGAAAATCTGACATCCAGTCTTGCCAGGGGATATCGTGTAACCCAGTAAATGGGTTGTGGAGGTCAGCTAGGCAGTCGCTCCATGTACTGGTATTCAGCTGCATTCGGTTAGATTGGAAGCCAACCCCAACATAGTTGGGACAAGGCTAGGTAGATGATTTGTTTCTTACAAAGATATATAATTTTATATCGATTCTTAACGTGTGTGCTTTCTCTCGTTTCGTATTTTTTGTTACTAAATATGACAAGTAAAGAAAAATACACTGTACAAAAAATATTCCTAAATTAAAACTTACTATAAATAATAATACATACAGTTTTAATCAAATCCATAATTTAATTAAAAACAAGATCAACATTAACAATTGGCCAAGCGTAAAAAAAAATATACAAAAAAAATCTACAAGTCCTAGAAAATAAAAATATGAAAATAAGTTCCTCAAAAAGGTAAAAATCACTTTAAAAAAATCGCTAATTAAATATTTACATATTTTCTTTTCCAGACATGGCCAATTAATTACTTCTTTTATTCATAGATGGCGCTTGCGATATGGGACAGAACTTAGCGAATTTTCATAATTATTACTTACATTAAAACAGAGGATATTACAATTTATTATACGTAAAAGATGATTTTGTAAAAATAAAAGATAATATATAAAAGCTAACCGACTAAATAATAATATGTACAGACGGCAAGCACATCAAGCTCCTCGAAACTGTCAAATTTTCCCAATCAACCTTGAACCTAATGCTTCAGCGATAAAGTTGAAAATCTATTATAGAAATTTGACAGATTGCAGTAGCTTGATGTGCTGACATCTGTACATGTATATAAAATAAAACAAGGGTAAAAAATCATAGGGCATCTGAAAATTCGTCCGCATTCGGTGTCGACGGGAAGGCTGGCAGCTTCGCCACGTTGTATGGCGATGCTGATTCTTTAGCCAAAATATAAGCCAGCCCTCTGGTCACGTGAAGAGTCGACCAACCGCTCGGCTATGTCTCGAAAAACCAAGCGGGCACTCGGACCCCATGGCCCTAGTGTTTCAACCCAAACGGCTCGAACATATAACTTCAAATAAGGTTGGAATATTTTCGCCGTTTAAGGTTTCCCACACCTGCAGCAGCCGTGGGGCGGTACAGCCCACCGTGCTAGGAAGATGGGATGGCGCGAGGGTGTCGACATATGTTGCATCCCACATCAAAAGCCTACCTAACTTTCAAGACATTAAGGTCATTCCGTCAAAGAGGCAATTTTCGTAATTTAAAACGTTCAAAATCTATAATCGGACCTATAGTCGGCCTTCTGGTCTCTTCCCATCGTCGCGTGCGACGCCGTTGGTTTCAAGTTGGTGACAAGAGCACGACGGATGATGTCATAATTACGTAAAATCAAAATGTTCTATCCCCAATTAAGATATATTTTGTAAAAGTCAATATCAACCTACTAGTTTAGAATCCTCCCGACAGATGGCGTTATCCTAAACATCGCAAGCGCATTCTACCAACCTCCAGAAACTAATCATTTAAAATACAGTGCTACCAACTTAACTGTCAAGACCGTGGTGCTTGCGCTTGATCCTCGCGTAAGGTCCAATTTCCGGGTCCATTACAAAGTCGTATAGTACTTTGGACCAACTGTCGTGATGTGGAAGATTGTCATAGAATTCTGGAGCGATGCGGCGTACCTGTTATTGAGAAAGATTAAACAATCAAGTATCTTGACTTAGCACACGAAGTTGTCGACATGTGGGTCGTGGACTCTGCCATCATTGTACCAATAGCCGTTACAGTAAATGGCCTAATCAATAAGCGGACCGGCCACGACCAACACCTCAGGCTCTCTGTAACTGGGTTGTGGAGGACGGATAGGCCGTCGCTCCATGTAAACTACTAGTATTCAGCTGCACCCGGTTGGACTGGAAGCCGACCTCAACATAGTTGTGAAAAGGCTAGGCAGATGATAATACTAGTTTTCTTATAACTTTAGTGTAAAATAAGTTGATTTCAGATGACACTACTTTTGAAAATGTCATAAACATATTGAAGTATCAATCGAAACTAAACTTTATGTGCAGACATTAAAGTTACTTTTCGGAAATCACATAAACATGATATCTTACCTCAGGTAGTTTGCAGCCAGGCACCGCCGGGAAGTCGTGATGTTCATTATGATAGCCCACGTTGAAGGTGATCCAGTTCAGAGGCCCGTAGTACGAGTAGGTTTCGTAGCCTTTCTTGAACATGTAGTGTTCGGCTATAAAGTGACCTGGAAAGTAGACAAAACAAAATTTGCGTGTAATTCTGGACAACAGACTTCTCCGTGAGATGCGTCATTAACACCAAGGCGTTGTTGCCTCCTCAAGGGGACTCCAACTGTAACAGGAATAAGTGTTTTTAACACTGTTTTTTAAAATTGTTTTAAAAGAAAAACACTTCTAAATGTAACAGATAGAATAATGTTACAGAATCAAAGTGTAACCTTTTAGTGTTAATATGTGTAACAGAAATAAGCATTTGTAGGTATAATTGCATGGTACCTACCGCAAAAACTCGCGGCGGACAGAAAGACAGAAATATCTTTTAAATTGGTCCAATATTGGAGGAGGAAATAGGGGGGAGCCAAACCTCGAATTCTGACTTTTTGCTTAGGATTTTTCAAAAGTCTCTCCGACCGCATTTCCTCTTAGGGTCAGTTCACAACGAGACGCAACGCGACGCGCAATTTTCAAGATAGAAATACAATTACACACCTTATCTACTACACAAAAAGGTACACGATTCAGTGAGCTACGCCGCGCGGCGGCGGCGCCGCGCTGCGTAGCTCGACGTAGCTAGTAGACAGTGAATTGTGTACCTTTTAGTGTAGTAGATAAGGTCTGTAATTGTAATTCTATCTTGAAAACTGCGCATCGCGTCGCGTCTCGGTGTGAACTGACCCTTACGGTGATCACTTGTCAAACTCTACAACATTACCTACTATAAAATATTTTTGTTTCTGATTTCAGTGTTCTTCAACTTTAATCACACTTAAGTTACTCAACACGTTGCTAAACTTAAGTTACTCAAATTTAACATTTGTTTTATTTTGTTTATTGTTACACAGATGATATTAGACCAACGTAATAATAAATACCTACCAAACGTTTAATAAACGTATCTTTTCCAGTAACTGAACAAACGGAGTTTCCTTGCAGTTTATTACGCATTCGGCTCAATTTACACCGCCGCGGAACTGAATGGAAGCGATTTTTTTTTGTATTATGAACTTTATGTCAATAGTGTAACGCACAAATTAGATACACACAGGTCGCGCATCTTCTGGAGAATTATCGCGCGTTCTCGAGAATTCCCGCAGTAACAAGCTCGTACCTAGTTTGTACGTTAGACAATTGACATAAAGTTCATTTTGCTATTACAAAAGCACGCAATTCCACTCCGTTCCGCGGCGATGTGAGCCTTCAGCTTTAATAATCCCTTCTCTAGATTATCTGCCTGAGAATCAGCATATTATGTAAGTTGAAAAAAAAAAAAATTTTTTTTCTTTCTTATGATAAATAGATTTTAATTTTGTATATTAACCTGCAACTGGATGAACGCCCATCGCCATAAGACCTCCATATATCAGGTAACCGAGCGCCTTCCATCCTGAAATACACCAAAATCTATATTAATAAAAAGAAAAGTCCTGACTGACTGACCGACTCAGTTGGGCAAACGTCATCTAAAACTATTCCGAATTTCAAGTTCAAAGCATTAGTACATCTTGAGATATCCAGCTGTGACAGACAGACAGACAGACTGAGTCTCACCATAAGGGTTCCGTTTTACCATTTTGGTACGGAACCCTAAAAAGAGGCACAATCATTATATTAGAGTCTCAATCATATTTTTAGGAGCGCAAAATAGGAACAATTACAGGTTCGATTAAAGTCATGGCCAAAAAAAGGACTCACCCCACAATTTAATAATAACCGCATCGAAAAACAGCTGTATAACCAAGTTTATCAGCTCCATGGGTGTGGGTGGCTTGGGACTGACCACCAGCGGTCGGAAGCTATAGAACAGTGGTTGCAGCATCATCCACAGGAACTTCCCACCTGTCGTACAGAATAGTTTCGCTTCTAACAGGGTTGGGAGATCTGTGTCTATTACTTCGTCACCTTGGTACTGGAAAGGAGAAAAATAATTGTTTAATATTGTACCCGAAACTGTAAAATTTTCCCAATCAACTTTGAACCTTATGCTTTAGCGATAAAGTTGAAAATCTATTACAGAAATTTGACAGATTGTAGTAGCTTGATGTGCTGGCGTCTGTACATAGTAAAGGCTAAATTATAACAGACTAGTTTATGCCCGCGGCTTCGCTCGCGTTAATTTGGAATTTGACAATCAAAAACTATAAAGTTTCTATTATAATTCAATCATGATTCGAAAGACACGTGGCGCCATCTATTATCATAATAACGTTATTGTTGTTTTCCTCGGGAACAGCACTTTTTTTCAGGATGAAAGGTACCCTATGTCCGTTTCTGTACACCTGACAACGTATGTGCAAAATTTCAGGATGATCGGTTCAGTAGTTTAGGCGTGAAAAGGCAACACACAAACAAACTTACTATCGCATTTATAATATTAGTTACGATGCACAGGTCGATCGGAGGTTAAGCTACGCTTGCCGCGGTCGGTTCGTGGATGGGTGACCACCCATTACATATTGAAGCCCTCCGTGCCACGGAAAGTACGTTAAACCATTTGTAGATCAGTCGACAGTAGTTACGGGTAGTCGGAACTTCAGAAGCCCAAAAGTATGACAACCAGTCTTACCAAGGGGTGTCGTGTAACCCAGTGACTGGGTTGTGGAGATCAGATAGACAGTCGCTTCTTATTTAAAAAAAGAAATGGATTATTATTATTATTTATTTTTATGATTTTACTTAACTCGGGACCATGGGGTCCCATATCACACTAATATTATAAAGGCGAAAGTTTATGAGTGTGTGTTGTGTTTGTTACTTCTTCGCGCTCAAACGGCTGGACCAATTTTGATAAAATTTTGTATGGAGGTAGCTGACACCCTGGATTAACATATAGGCTACTTTTTATCCCGATATTCCCACGGGATCGACATTTACGCGGGTAAAACCGCGGGGCGCAGCTAGTAACTTATAATAATAATTAACCATTTATTTTCAGGTAACAAAGACCCATAGATACATACCTTAACCTAAGTATACATAATAATATACTTAGTAACAATTTTTTTTTTTTATAGCTTGTCTGATTAAATACTTCGTAGTGTAAAGACGTTCCGTTTTATTTACTTTAGACCCCTTCTGTGATCACAGTCGGGGCCATTACTGGTCTATTTCAGATATCCCGACAAGAAAATCTCAGTTATCAGTAAATACTTCCAAGATCCCACTTACCCTATGATGTTCTAAATGGTACTTCTTAAAGCTGATAGACACAGGTATTCCTATTGGTAGATTTGCGAAGAACCCGAATAGCCTGTTGGCTAGCGGCCGGTTGTGTCCAAAGGCTAGGTTGTGTGCGATCTCGTGGATGGCTGAAACAAGGAGAAGGTTCAATTAAAACAATGATTAAGGTGGTTACAGGACCTGAACACAAAAAACGCAAGTTTTAGAAACAATAAAAGTATATGATCGACTACAGTAAACAAAATCGGAAAAAATATATGATATTCTTCAGGATATATGCTAGGTAGATAGTGTGTTGAATACATAATACAACTAATTTGATACGATAGAAAAAAATCATGAAGATAAAAAACTTTCTTTTTACAATAAAAAACATACTAATATACATTTTACAATCATTATGTTTTTTTGTCAGATTATTCTATAAGCAACATACTAAAGTACTAGTGTTTTATTTTTTAGTCGAAACAATAGATTTTTTGTAAATCGATAATTGCTTCATATTTTGCAATACATTACCAGCGTTGTGTCATCGCGCTTCTCTTTCTTTTCTATGCAAATTGGAATGGGCGACTAGAATCAATTCTATTTAGTTGTAATTTTTGACGTTCAAAAGCGCCTTTAATGTGCCTATTTGAAAAAAACTGGCCAAGTGCGAGTCGGACTCGCACACGAAGGGTTCCGTACCACAAGGCAAAAACGCCAAAAAAAACACGTTTGTTGTATGGGAGCCCCCCTTTAATATTTATTTTATTCTGTTTTTAGTATTTGTTGCTAAAACGGCAACAGAAATACATCATCTGTGAAAATTTCAACTGTCTAGCTATCACGGTTCATGAGATACAGCCTGGTGACAGACAGACGGACGGACAGACAGCGAAGTCTTAGTAATAGGGTCCCGTTTTTACCCTTTGGGTACGGAACCCTAAAAATTATTTGACTTTGACCAAGAGACGAACGGTCCAACTCCTATTAACGTATTGTTATTTCCACATTGTATAATACACTCCTTAAAAGATGCGTCGTCTTACTGATGTGATAATGAGTAACATTGACTGGCCTTGAGTTGGCGTGGCAACCATTGTTATGTTAGACGAAAATGTAGTAATACAGTAATTTAACGAAGACGCTCAATGTCCACACGACGACATAATATCAAGCTATACATCTCCAAGCTGTAGAGGGGCCCGTGGCTAAATAATAACAGCCGCACAGGTCGATCGATCAGGTTAAGAGTGGGCCCAATGACAGGATAAAATCTGATTTCACCCGCGCGTCTCCCAACCCCCGCATTAGTGCAAATAATAACCGCGGGTGGCGTGACGACGCGCGCAACGAAACTCTGTACACTAAACTTCAAGTGCAGTGCGTTTGCGTAGTATATGCAGGATATTCAGATAAAAATTGGCCAAGTGCGTGTCGGACCACGCACAATGAAGAGTTCCGTAGTTGAAATGAATTTACCCAAGAACAAATTTAACATTATAGTTGAAAATCATGTTCTCCCATACATGTAAGTTGGTCGACTATTATTCGTAAACTTGTAAAGCCTACTTAGCCGTGATAGTTTTCCTTTTAATTTCGTTATTACCTATATACTACTACCACGAATTTTTCACATATCCAAAGACAACCATTTAGATGGCAGGGGGGAACCCCTGTCAGCTAAATGTCAGAAAAATCATGTGATCGGAAACGCAAGCGAGCCCTACCGCTTGGACACGATCATCGGTGGACGGGATGCAGCGAGGACTGGTGGAGAGACCGAGTGTTGCGACAGTCGACAGTCGAGCTCGGACATTCTAGGCAAACGCTCAATACCAACGCACGTGTTAGTTCCCGACACACCTGTGCGTTTCGGTTGTTAATCGCTAGTTTATTAAAGTTACTTCAAATTCAAATAATCTTTTCGTTCGAGTACCCACTGCAGTGCCCACACCTATCTAAACTATGTTGGATCGTGAAGAAGACCCGATGTATCGCATCTCGGCCATCCAGTAATGCGACATATAATATCCATGCCAAATTATCGCTATCTAGTACTAAGAGTCTCTGAGCTAAGCTGCGGACGGACAGACGGACAGGGCGAAACTATAAGGATTCCTTGTTGACTACGGAACCCTGAAAACAAAGACTTTTTTTAAATTCTATTTTTAAATTTCTTTGGACAAAATAGTAATATGCGCTACGCTCTCGGTTTCACAAAATCATCAATTCGCAAAATGTAGCAGTGCTAATGTGCAGGGATAAGAATGTCTTTACTTGTGTAATATATACAATGCAATCCTATTTTGTGTTTGTATGTTGAGAAATAAAAGTTCTGTATACTCCATTCCACCATAAAAAATTAGAAGTGATAAAATAGGTGATAAAAAATCCAAAAGGTATAAAAGCAAATCAAACACAGTGATAAGAAATATCTTATAATCATCACAATGATTGTTTTTGAATTTATTTTTCGTGGGGTCCTTTAGTGTCGATTCAATGGATGAAAAAGTCAATCTGCTGACAGACAATCAGCTTTACGATGTTCACGCTCAATTCATGCAGTAAAAATCAAGCATCTGCGACGATATTACAAGCATCATGCATAAGAAAGCTGAAACTAAAACAAAATTGAAGTATCGGCCCTCTTCGTCAAACCGTCCTTGTGGATGCTCACAATCGCTGCAATAACAGTAATACCCACCGGTAGAGATTCCCAACGCCGCCATAACCACACATCACTTGAAAACAGAGATCTAGGTAAAGTCTGGAAATTTCATAAATCCATGGAAGTTAAAATCACGCCAAGAATCGATTCTTAGATACATATTATTGATTTACTGAATCAACACTTCTCATCTACACCCTGCTGTAATGAGAACTTAAAAGCAGCTACAGTAAACTATCTTTCAAATGTTCCAACTCCGGACCATCCCCCATTTATTTTTAGTAAATTTTCTGATTGTTAAGAAGAGCGTTGTTAAAATCACGTCTAATGCAGTTAGTAGTGACTGTGTCAGTTGGAAAATGATGCTGGGATGTCCTCGACGAAATCCTTCCTATTCTATGCTATATCCTAAACTACTCTTTAACCTATGGTGTCTTTCCTTCCGATGTGGAAAGAGCCAAAAATCACTGCTTTACCCAAAAAATCTAATCTTGCTTCCTTTACAGAATACCGACCTACTTCCATCTTGCCTTTCCTCTCCAAAGTCCTTGAACACCTTGTTCACAATCATCTTAGTGCATTTCTTTGCAAGAATAGTCTGCTGAATATTTTCCAATCCGGATTTCGTCCTGGTCACAGCACCGCTACTGTACGCTAGTGAACGTAGTAACTAAATGACATACGCTTAGGCATGGGGAGGAAATCTGACGATTCTTTGCTTATTGGATTTAAGCAATGCGTTCAATATCGTCAATTTCGATATCCTGCTTGGCATGCTTCGCTCGCTTCGTAGTTACCTGTATGGCCGCCGGCAACGTATATGCATAGAACAGACGTGTTCTTCTTGTTGTTATACTTCTGCCGGTGTACCTCAGGGTGGTGGTTTAAAATTGTTTTCGACCTCAATGGTACTACCGATAGAACCATCAACAAACTCGATCACTCGATTAATATCCTTTTCCGGGAACTGATACCTAAAACAATCGAGTTTTTGGAACAATCTTATATTCTTTGTTTTAATACCTCACTCGACTAGTTGTAAAAAAGTAACAAACAAAGAAAGAGACGGGTCGAGAGGGAGGGATATTGTAATTCTTTCGTATTTCTAATTTTAGTGAGGAAGCGTGGACAACACTCACATATTATCAAAAATAAATTCTAGCTAAATTATATAATTTCGCACGAAAACAATAAACGATCATATCGAGCGGTCAAATCATCTGTTTATTTTGCGTATACTATACGCATAAGTACCTTGATATAAAAACAAACCTTCGACTTCGGCAATTAGCAATCATTTTAGTCTTCAAGCGTTTAAGTTCTCGCTTTTTCATTGTATTTTTTTGTTTCCCATTTATTATTCAACAAAATGTCGATATTAATAATAGTTGCTAGGCGCGGAGAAAATTGTCATAGACTTCCCGTCTCAACAGAGCGAGGGGTACTGACAGGGGGGAGACAGTTAGAACAAGCACCACTTCAGTAAAGAAAGAGTCGCCATCTACTTTACTTAACCGAGAAACTATTAGTTTCATAATTATCGATAGATGTCTCTGTAATCCCAACTTTAACGAAAATAAGAAAATCAATTTAACAAGTTCTCTAATTTAATATAAAGTATTTTTCTAAAGAATAATTTTAATCAAGTTCAACAAAATTATCACATTATTTTATTTCATACATGTCCAGCATTATCAAATAAGGCAACCTTGTCACGGAAATCCAAATTGTGTGACATATTCTGGCTGGCAACATCACACAATATGGTTGCCGCAACTTGCGTCTGCGTTTGTTTATGTTTCATAAGTCCATTTTGTGTTTAATATGTGTTATAACGAAATGGTTAAAACTGTAACTGCCAATTCTATTCAAGTAGCGGGTGAAATTCAAGTTTTCTTATGTTTTTTGCAAATAGAAGCTGTGTTCATATCGTATTCGCTAATAAAAAATGATTAATTTAGTGATTGTAATTTAGTAAATGTATCATCATTAGATTCGCAAATCGCATTCTAATCGACATACGACGTAAACATAGCTGTTATTTGCAAAAAAACAAGAAAATTTGAATGATCACATGCAAAGAGTTTAATATAATTATAGTAATTAGTAAACAATATAAACCTATACGTAAGTAGGTATATATACATCTGTCATAGAGCCTTAGTTCCTGTTAAGATATGTAGATGGCGTTTCGAATGGAATGCTTTGAAATGGCACAAGAGGGCTCTCTTCTCCCGTATTATTATTATACTCTTTGGGTACTGACTGGTGAAACAAACTGATGCCTCAAGCTCGTGTCACGCGAGACGGAAGACAGCGTATCTCGCGGATTAAAAATGTAGTAAGCGCCAAATGCTTTTTATTCGATTATCTTTTAAAATAGACATTTTTTTTAAAAATCGCTTGGGTCATCGCTAGGTTATAATGAGTATTATTATTTGTCTAATTTGTGGTTCAGTAATATGCACCAAAATAGAATGCAAACCAAATTAGATGAAAATTAGAGGTAACTTTGTGATGGTTTTCTATCGAGAAAATTTTATCGTATCGTGTTTTCGTCTGGGTCGACCCTCACATTTATAATGAAGTTTCCTGCCATATACTTTTTTTCCAATTTGAACATGATTTACTACTGTTTAAATCTAATCTAAGATTGAAGATTTTGCTTTGGGCCTGCCCTTAAGCTACGCTTGCCGCAGTTGGTCTGTGGATGGGTGCATGACCATCTTTACATACCAAGACCCCTCCGTGCCTCGGATAGCACGTTAAGCCGTTGGTCCCGGCTGTCATTCGTGGATCTTTGACAGTCGTTACGGGTAGTCAGAAGCCCGAAAGTCTGACAACCAGTCTTACCAAGGGGTATCGTATTACCCAGTAACTGGGTTGTGGAGGTCAGATAGGCAGTCGCTCCATGTAAAATACTGGTATTCAGCTGCAACCGGCGGTTAGACTGGAAGCCGACCCCAACATAGTTGGGAAAAGGTTAGGCAGATGATGACATGTCCAAGCTGTACAGTCACGAGCACTACAACATATGTCAACACTTGGCAACATTCAATTGCGATTTTTTCGTGAAATAACGAATGCAACGTTGAAATACGACACTTTACATAATATTTTGTTCGTAATAACATAAAATTTCATTCAAAACTGAAGGAGAAAATCGTCTTTGAATAAAGCCAAGTGTATACATACTTATCCCGGGTAAGCTATAGTAAAAGTGCGCAGTGCACACCCCCATCCTACTTCAAGTTAAACAAATCATCATCATCATCTGCCTAGCCTTTTCCCAACTATGTTGGGGCCGGCTTCCAGTCTGACCGGATGCAGCTGAATTATTTTACATGGAGCGACTGCCTATCTGACCCCCACAACCTAGTTACTGGGTAATACGATACCCCTTGGTAAGACTGGTTGTCAGACTTTCGGGCTTCTGACTACCCGTAACGACTGTCAAAGATCCACGAATGACGCCGGGACCAACGGCTTAACGTGCTTTCCGAGGCACGGAGGGGTCACGGTATGTAAAGATAGTCACCCATCCATAGACCAACCGCGGTAAGCGTAGTTTAACCTGATCTATCGACCTGTGCGGCTGTTATTATTTAGCCACGGGCCCCTCTAGCTAGCCACTATATCTAATATGTATATTATATGTTGGGGTCGGCTTCCAGTCTAACCAGATGCAGCTGAATACCGTATTTTAGATGGAGTGACTGCCGTTTTCATTACACAATAGCGGCCTTCAGAAGGCATGGACGACTGAAACATAATTTATGATTTACACACATTCACAGCATTAAGGGGCTTAGATGACCTAAAGCGCGGTCACTGTCGGAATGCATAGAAAAGAAAGAGAAGCGCGATGACACAACGCTGGTAGTTTATTGCAAAATATGAAGCAATTATTTAATTACAAAAAATCTATTGTTGGGACTAAGAAATTAAAACACTAGTATTTTAGTATGTTGGTTGTAGAATATTTTGACAAAAAATCAGAATGATTGTATGTATATTAGTATGGTTTTTATTGTAAAAAGAAAGTTTTTAGAGGTATCTTCATGATTTTTTTTATATCGTATCAAATTAGTTGTATTATGTTTTCAACACACTATCTACCTAGCATATATCCTGAATAATCTATATACTAATAATAAATCTGAAGAGTTTGTTTGAACGCGATAATCTCTGAAACTACCGGTCAGATTTGGAAAAATCTTTTTGCATTTGATAGCACAATTCTTAAGGAAGGCTATAGGCTATTTAAAATCACGCTATGACCCTTAGGAGCCGATCAAAAAGAAAAAAAGTCAGAATGAACGCTAAGCGAATACGAAGTGTTGCGACGGGGTGGGGGTACAAGAAATTATTATCATATATTTTTCTGATTTTATCCACTGTAGTCGATCATATACTTTTATTGTTCCTAACATTTTAAAAGAGTAACGGTGGAGTTTCTTGCCCATTCTTCTCCATACGAAAACTACCTTTTGGAATGGGCGACTAGAATCATTTCTATTTAGTTTTTTTTTTGACGTTCAAAAGTGCTTTTAATGTGCCTATTTGAAATAAATGATTTGACTTTGACTTTAAAACTTGCGTTTTTTGTGTTTAGGGTCCTGTAAGCCCCTTATGTGTTGTCACGGTAATATTTATTTATTACCGTGGTGTGGTGTGGTGTTGTATTTGTGATTGTTTCAGTCTGCAAGACTGGAATTTATTGCCTTAGTAAATCTAAGATATTCGTCAGATTAGAATACTGGGTCAAATTAAATTAGTTAGAGAAACTCCGGAGACGGCATGGTATCGATAAGTGAACATAATAATTACCCTAAGTTTTCACGATGGGATTATTACAGAACAGATCAGCGCTTGATCTTTTTATCATTTCGAGAACTCTCCCCACATTTACCACTCTTTGTCAGACTTTCGGGCTTCTGACGACCCGTAACGACTGCCAAAGATCCACGAATGACAGCCGGGACCAACGTACTTTCCGAGGCACGGAGGGGTCTTGTTATGCAAAGATGGTCACCCGTCCACGGAGCA
Source organism: Oligia fasciuncula (assembly GCA_963082905.1). Lineage (NCBI taxonomy): Eukaryota > Metazoa > Arthropoda > Insecta > Lepidoptera > Noctuidae > Oligia > Oligia fasciuncula. The sequence goes on along the minus strand of OY720414.1, from coordinate 3,907,778 downwards.
ACCGCGGCAAGCGTAGCTTAACCTGATCGATCGAATCGTGCGGCTGATATTTCATACTCCTCTCCAAACAGTTAATAGCGTTAGATAAGATACGGCTGATAAATGACACACTTTTCAAGCACCGGGATTACAAGAATTACTTGATAACCTGTTATCAGTACATAACATAACAGTAATAGCACATGTGTTTTAAGCAGGCGTATCTTTGAGTGGTTCGTTATAAATGTAGGGAACAGCAGATTTTTTTTTCGCAATTTCTTCAATTTTTAACTTTATCGCTAAAGCATAAAGTTCAAAGTTGATTGGGAAAATTTGACAGTTTCTGGTAGCTTGGTGTGCTGGCGTCTTTACATTCATCATTACGGAAGTATTTCTTATATGAATGTTATGAACAGGATTACATTTTGATTGGGTAATTAATTCATGAATTATTGTTTTATTAACCCCCGACGCAAAAACGACGGGGTGTTATAGAGGTATGAGGAACAGGGTGTAAAGTTCATTCATCTTCCATAGAAAAGGGAGGATCCTCCGAACAGACGGGTGTTGTGTCTGGTGGGCAAATGCGTGAAGATTGTTTTTTTTTTTTTTTTTAAATGGCTTCTCTCAGTTCAGCCATAGGGGTTGTCGACTGCTTAACCGGACTTTCGGACTTCCTGTGGATGCCACAATAAATTGGGCCTCCAGCCAGGGCATAAATAACTTAAAAACTAAGCGACTACACACTAAGGGCACCCCCCGTGGGGTTCGGACCTCGGCTTAGGGCGTCGCTAGGAGAGGACAGCAAGGGACAGGCTGGATCGGAATTAGTTGATGGGGACGAATTTAAAGCTACAGGCTCAGCGGCGCTGGCTGGCTCGAGCAAGGGTCGGGGCGGACATGGTACGGGGTGTCGCGACGGGCCTCGACGGCGAGGACGGAAGGACGGATGTCGGGACTTGTACTTCTTGAGAGTACTGGTGGCCTTACTATTCTCCTGGAGAGTAGTGGCGTCGTCGGGGGTGGTATCGACGATTGATGTCGGGACGTTGTATAATTTAGGCTAGTCGCGCGGTAAACTCTGCTTGCGCGATGCAGGATTTTGCGTGACGTCAATGTGATGCGTTACGTAGTTCACATGTGGCGATGTAGATGTCACCACAGCATGAAACAGCCGATACTATAATTCTTTTTAAATTCGAAGGTCTATTTCTAACAGTGAACGTCTTTCGAGATTATAATTATGAAGATGTTCCACTTACCTAACATAAGAGAATGATTAATGACGCCCCCGAAGCAGTAAGCCACCAGCAGCATCATCGGCCAGCTGAGCTGTGTCACGAACGGTAGAGAGATGATCTGTACCAGCACCATCGCAGTCACCACCCATTTGAAGTTAGGGTCGTAGCCGAAGAGCTTCTTAATTTGTGGATACTTTTCTGTGGACAAAATACATATGATAAGGATTAGGGAAGCGGTAACCAGATGCATGAACATAAACGAAACAAAAACCGGTCAAGAGCGCAAACTCAAACCATTTATTAACACGCTTTTATTAGGTCGACCTGTATGTAACTAACTATGTAATGGACTCTAAGGTAACTAATTTAACCATCTTCCAAGGGTCGTAGCGTAATGAAAATTGGCAGCTGTATGTAGTTCTGATGACAATACAATAATATGGTACTGTCGAACTGATCTGATGATGGAGCCGCAAGATATGAACTGGAACTTTTTGGATTTCTTAGAAAAGTCTTGTAATGAACTTTGACCACGATTACTTTTCAAGGTCTGATGATGAAGCCGGAAGATAGGCACTGGCATTCCATGATAGAATATCGTATTCGTATCATAGTCGTGTTTGCACTTGTGAGAAAGCAGGCCACATAATGGACTTTGAACACGATGAGGTTTAAGAAAGAAAAGAAAGAAAAGAAAGAAAGAAAATACATTTATTTAGCACAGACTAAAAGACACACAATACACAGATGGTCAGGTAATAGTCGTACATCAGATAAAAACAAAAAATAAAAGGATAAAAATAAAAGTGCAAAGTCCGATGTAAGAAATTAGCAGGAATGTGTGCCTCACGGCTGCGCCAAAAAGGCCCAGTTCAGCAAAAATGCCAGACAACTAGTGCCTGACGCTGGTTTTCAACTGGACCTGATGTGTGAGGTGACGGATATAAACCAGTTATATACTGCAACGTGACGTGTGTATGCATAATTACATAAATAAATAAAAATAAATTTGTGTCACATAAAAACAATATTTAGTACATTGTAAAAACAAAAAATAAAAACATTAAAATACTGATAAATAAATATATGATATGATACATATAATTAGACCTTCTTAAGCAAATAAAGTACGAAACGAGTCAGAGCAAAAACCTGTTTTAATTTAAAACGATGCCTGACTTCCATGCTTCAACACATTGTCATAATAATTTATTATTAATCCGTGCTCTTTACGTACACACTATTTATGTACATTTTCGTGCGACATTCACCGACAGAAACACTGACACATACTCAGGTGGGTAGGTACTCGTACAGACGCCAGCACATCAAGCCACTACATTCTGTCAGATTTCTTTAATAGGTTTCTTTTTTGTTTTTACGTGCATTTATAAAAGCGTGTTTTTCTAATGTTTTTTAAACGATTAATTTATAATCTATTATATTCTAATAAAAATGGTTGCCTGTAAAGTCGGTTTTACGGGCGAAGATTTTACGTGACAACGACCGATCATCCGATCATAGTTGAGTGGGAGAGAGACGCAAGGCATTCGGCGGGCCTCTCTCTCGTTCGGTGACTCATCGTAACGTTACCGAGCGTTACACTTTTTCATAAGTGACTAGTAGGGTATTATTGGGCATTCTACCCCACCTTCCGTTCCATCGGCTCACTCCGTTCGCCTCGTCACTCTCGGTGGAGTAGAATGCCCAATAATACAAATGAAAAGTATTGGTTCGGCGCCTATTCCACCTGATGAAACGGATCATCGACTCCACTTTCGAATCTTGTTTGGTTGACAATAGCATAAATGGCTTGTCCGGTTGGATCCTATTCTTCGATGTACTTCAGTTTTCGACTCGTTTTATTCTTTCTAACATTCACTCTTTATAGGATATTGACTTCTCAACATATTTTTTTCCTTTCACAGCATTTAAATAATAGCATTCAGGAAAGTTCGTAGCATGCTGTAACCAAGGATCATCGTATATCTCCCAATCTTTGATACTACCTCCACAAGAAAAACACATGACTTTATCGTTTACACAATTTCCACAATAAAAAAATCCTGCATCAACCATTTCCATCACCAACCTTTTTTGTGATTGAGCGGTCGCCCAATAATGTCTGAACGAAAATAGACGAATTTGATGTTTGTTGTAAATTTCATATCGAGGACTATAATTTTTTGGATTCATTTTAAATAGCTGTTGATACGTTCACCTTCATCGCTTTCGGTGGTTGGAATGGCGGTTGCTCGTACATTTGATCGAGTTAGCGACAATGTGTTATAAATGTCAATGTAATACATTAATTGACTCATTATTAATATAACCGTTTCAAGCAGTCATCATGAAATTTGTAAAACAACCACAATCGTTACATGTGAACAAACTTTGTATTCATTCTCAGGAGACTGGTTTTCGCCATGGAGAATTATTACCTAAATCGGTACGATGCATCATTTGCGGGCCGTCAAACTGTGGAAAAACTAATTTATTAATAGGTCTTCTTATACACGAGAATGGTTTAAGATTTCAAAATGTTTATGTTTATTCTAAAACCTTGCAACAACCCAAGTACGTTTTTTTAGAAAAAGTCTTGCAACGAGTACCAGACATTTCATTTCAGAAATATCATGAAAATGAGCAAGTACTGAGTGTTCAGACCGCAAAACCGAATTCTATAATTGTATTTGATGATGTTGCTTGTGAAAATCAAAGTAGTATGCGTGATTATTTTGCTATGGGGAGACACAAGTTCATCGATTGTTTTTATCTAAATCAGACGTATAGTAAAATCCCTAAGCAGTTAATAAGAGACAACGCAAACCTAATCGTATTGTTTAAACAAGATGAAAGAAATATGAGACATGTTTATGAAGAACACGTCAACACTGACATGACATGGATTGAATTTCGTGAAATGTGTTCTGAAATATGGAGTATACCTTTTAATTATGTTGTAATTAATAAAGATTGTTCCAAAAACAAAGGATGTTATAGAAGTAAATTTGATACATTTGTAGTCTTTGACTAAGAACACGAATACATATAAAAGGCTGTTACCTGTCTGACATTATTATTCACCTTACGACCCTACTTCAACAACACACAACCACAACCATTACACCCTATTTTAACAATATGGAAAAATCACTGAAACGACAAATTGTTGATGCAGCAGAAGCTGTAAAGATAAAAGTACGAAAAATGAGAGATGCTGAGATTACCAATAAACAAGCACTGGAAACTGTTTTCAAACCTGTAACAGGCCCTCTCAACCTAATTGCTAATGCTAGTAAGCAAACTCCTTTCCTGCATGCTAGTGATGATTTTGCTGATGTTCCGTTTATTAACGAATCTTTGCAGAAAGAAGGAATTGGTAGCGCAGAAAGTAATGATAATAATGCTGATGAAAACAAATATGAATCCGATATCGACAGTGACTCTTCTTATGAATCAGTAGTTGAAAGGAATCAAGATTGTGATACGTCATCCTGGTCAGTATCTTCAGAAGCGTTGGTAGATATTCCATTTGGAGTTAGAGCAGACCGCGGGAAACTGCTGTTAGGTTCTGCTTACATATCGATCAACGATCAATACATCACCGTGGCTGGACGTAAATATCAAAATACACCTGGCTTAAAACAGTTGTTGCTTAAGAAAGATGTAGATCTAAGCTTGGTTACAGATAATGATATGCAAAATTATAAGTCGATGCTACTTGTTACAAATGCACATCGTCGAGACTATGATCCAAGTAAACCAATAAAAAGTAATAAAGGACAAAAATATTTGCAAGTTATTAAACCTCTTTTTAAACTGAAGAATGCAGTTCAGGGAAAGGGTCTACCGTTAATAAAAAAGTGGAGAAAAAACGTAGATTTAGTGTACTGGGATAATCCAAATGAATTAGTGGAAAGGTTGAAATTATTAATTGCGTCTAGAGATGCTGGCAACACAGGATTAGATAATGAAATTATATCTATCATTGAAGAATTGCGTGAAAGTAAAGTTATAAATAAATAAATATCTAAAAAATGTGTTTATTTTACTACCAACCTCTCAATACAATACACCTTAAACATGAACGTAGACAAATTCGGACATTACATTCACAAAAGAATGCGTTTATCAGAGCTAATCGAGTTTAATGAGAATGCATTGATAAAATCAGAAAACGGAGATTTCGATTTAAAAACATCAAGACTGAGAGGAATTAGATCTCCAGTAGAAGCAGACGATGGTGTGAACAAGGATTATGTAGATCGATTGAATGCTAACACATTAAATGAAATAAATAATCTGGCTGTGAACAAGGATTATGTAGATCAATTGAATGCTAATACGTTTAAAGAATTTAATAACCTGATTGGTACATTGCGTTCTCAAATCATAAAAGATGCAAAGACTACAGTTCAAGCTACTTTAAAAACAAGAATACCTGAGGTTTCAACTCATTTGCATGATAACTTTTATACTAAAGCAGAGGTAGATAAATTACTTCAAAAAACTCCGTAATGGTAAAACAACAAATTGTAAATGAAATACACAAAGCAGCACGAAGAAATTTTCTTCGACGTTCTGTTATTCTGAAAGGAATCCATGATTTATGGCAAGCAGACTTGATGGACATGCAAAACCTGAAAAAGTATAACAAAGGTTATGCTTTCATCTTAGTGGTGATTGACTGCTTCTCAAAGTATGCCTGGGCTGAACCGTTAAAATCGAAAAATAAATTTGATGTTGCTCGTGCATTCGAACATATACTGCTTAGCAGTCGTAATAATCCTGTTAACTTACAAACTGATATGGGGACAGAATTTTATAACATCACTTTTAAAACGCTCATGAAACAGCACAACATTAACCATTACTCATCGTTTTCTACCAAAAAAGCATCCATTGTAGAGAGATTGATTAGAACTGTAAAAAATAAATTATATAAATATTTTAGTCTCAATGGAAACTATAAGTGGTTAGGGCTACCATTGGAAGATACATTGAAGAGATATAACAACACAAAACATCGTACTATTCAATTTAAACCGGTTGATGTGAATAAATGTAATGAACAAATAATCAAAGAAAATATAAAAAAAATAAACAAACATGTTTTAGTTCAGTGGAAGCCTAAATTCAAAGTTGGTGATTGTGTTCGTATAAGTAAATACAAACATAATTTTGAGAAAGGTTATACTCCTAATTGGTCAACTGAATTATTTATTATAAAAAAGGTAAATAAAACCTTACCAGTGACATATCACATAGAAGATCAAAGAAAACAAATCATATTAGGCGCTTTTTACGAACAAGAACTGCAAAAATCTAATTATCCTGATGTTTATTTGATAGAAAAGGTTTTGAAAAAGAAAGGAAATAAATTGTATGTTAAATGGTTAGGTCTAAACAGTGCAGAAAACAGTTGGATTGAAAAAGCTGCATTAATGGACTAAGATATTATATAATCATTTTTCATTTGAAATCCTATCATTATAATTTGAGTAATGCAAGGGGGTGGACTAGTTAACAACATAATTAATAATCTACCATTCGAAGTTCATTTGCCAGGATACAATTATTGCGGACCAGGAACCAAACTTCACAAACGCTTAGCGCGAGGTGACCGAGGTGTAAATAAGCTAGATGAAGCTTGCATGCAACACGACATTGCGTATACAAACCATACAGACTTATCAAATCGTCACAAAGCCGATTTACAACTACTTAACATGGCTAAACAAAGACTTAAATCAAAAGATGCCGGGAAAGGTGAAAAACTAAGCTCTTGGTTAGTGAGCAAAGTTATGAAAGCGAAACTAAAGTCTGGATCAGGCATTAAAACATTTAAAAGCTTAGTTTCAAAAATAAATTCAAAAATTAAGAAACTCAAACGCAAAGATAATAAGACTTTAATAAAAGCAGCTTACTTATCCGCAAAAAAGTTATTTCCAATCATACATCATCGAATTCGAGTACCTCGAGTAATACCTATACCAAAGACTGGAGGAGTTCTACCTTTAATTCCAATTTTCGCTGGTTTGTCGGCTTTAGGAGCTTTAGCTGGTGGTGCGGCTGGAATTGCAAAAACTGTGAATGATTACAAATCAGCTCAGCAAAACTTGCGAGAGACAGAACGACATAACAGAACTATGGAGGGTTTAGCAGTGGGTAAGGGATTATACATAAAGCCTTATAAAAACGGTAAAGGATTGTTCATAAAATCATCAAAAAACTGAACAAGAAGCTACCCAATCGCCCACTAACTAATGTAGACATCCAAAACTACGCAAGAGACATCCCATATTTCCGAGGAGTATATATGAAAGATCAATTACCAAGGAAGCCGAAACGTATGGAATGTGGTATAGTCAACTTAGACGATTCTAAAAACGAAGGAACGCATTGGGTAGCTTATGTAAAAGTATATGACTATTGTGAATATTTTGATAGCTATGGAAATTTAAAACCTCCATTAGAACTGATAGGATATTTCAAGAATTGTAAAGTTTCATACAACTACACAAGGTATCAAAAATTTAACACTGTAAACTGTGGTCATTTATGTTTAAAATATCTGTGGACTTTTTGGAATAAAAATGTATAAAATAAATTGTTTTTATTTTATTACAATCATTTGCAAGATGTCACTCACTTTGTCGATAACTGGAAACTCATCAGTTTTATCTACGTACTATCCTAATACGTTGCAACTAAATGGAGAATATGAATGTGCTTTATTACATTTTTCAACATTTAATTCTATACCAAATATTGATAAAAGTAATAACAAGTTCTATTATGGCTCAAACGAAGTTATTGAAATACCGGAAGGCAGCTATGAATTGCAAGATATCAACGATTATTTAAAATCTGAAATAAAAGATGCTTCCATCAAATTACAATGCAATAACAATACTTTAAAAACTAACATATACTGTTCAAAAGATATTAATTTTAAGAAAGAATACTCTTTCAGTAGACTGTTAGGGTTTGACAAGCAGGTCTTGAAAGCAAATAAATGGCATGTGTCACAGTATCCAGTCAACATTTTACCGACGACAGTGGTAAGGATCGAATGTGACATTGTGAGCGGCTCTTACATAAACGGTGAAACAAGTCACATAATTCACGAATTCGCACTCAACGTGCCACCTGGATACAGAATCATAGAAATCCCGAAGAACGCTATATATTTTCCAATCAATCAAAACAACATAAGCTGCGTACATATTCGACTACTAGATATAAACAATCGCTTAATTAATTTGCGTGGTGAAGAAGTGCAGCTGTATTTACATTTTAGAAGAAAAAATGATTGATTACAATAAATATCTGCCTCAACAAATGAAAAATACCAGTTCTACTCAAGCTACCTACCAAATAAGACGTCGTTCTAAGAGCAAAATAAAGTTAACTAAAGACAATAAGACATTTCTCAGAGCGATCGGATTGATAAAATGAATATCTTAGACGTCGTTTCCACTCCGACTTACGACAACAGTATAGAAGGAATCGAATTTCATTCGTACAAACCTTATGTAACGAGTTTCAACAGGAACGATGAAATTCGCATACCTATCAACCAACAGGATCTTTACATATTACCATCAGCCAGCACTCTGTATTTAGAAGGAACCGTTATCGTCAGCAAAAAAGATTCAAAAGAGAAAGCTACTAGTATCAATTTTACGAACAACGGACTACTCTTCTTATTCCAAGATATTAGGTACGAACTAAACGGAGTGGAGATTGATAAAATAAAAAATGCAGGTATAACTACAACCATGAAATCATTAATATCAATGAGTGAGAATGAATCAAAATTATCCAAAGCTTGGGGTTGGAGTATCGATGGTATAAAAAATGTTAATGGAGGAAGTTTTTCTGCGTCTATACCACTTCGGAATATTCTCGGTTTCGCAGAAGATTTTAAAAAAGTTGTGATAAATAGTAGACATGAACTAATATTGTTACGAAGCAACACTAATTTGAACGCTGTAAAACTGAACACCGGTGAAATAGTGGAAGACATTCAAATCAATAAAATCATATGGCGCGTACCCCATGTTAAAGTATCAGATAAAGAAAAAATAAGTTTATTAAAACTGTTGGAAAAAGATCGATCGCTTCAGATGATATTTAGAAACTGGGATCTATATGAATACCCCGCTTTACCTAAAACTACAAAACATACCTGGTCTATCAAAACTTCATCTCAAATAGAAAAACCAAGATATGTTATAATTGGACTACAAACAAGTAGAAAAAATAATGCAAGTTCTGACATGTCACAGTTTGATCATTGCTATGTTCGTGATGTTCGTGTGTATCTTAATTCAACATATTTCCCGTATGAAAGCCTCAATGTGAACTTCGCTAATAACAGAATTGCTTTATTATATGAGCAATACATCAGATTTCAACAATCGTATTATGGACGTTGTCCGGAGTCTTTATTAAGCGAGAATCAATTTAAAGAGTTAGCACCGTTGTTTGTTGTTGATTGCTCTAGACAGATCGATAATCTGAAGACTGGACCCGTTGTGGATGTAAGGGTAGAAATTGAGAGTGATTCAGAAATACCAGATCAAACTTCAGCATACTGCCTCATTCTCAACGATTGCATTGTTGAATACAAACCATTAAGCAACACAGTGAAGAAGATATCATGAACGCAGATATTATCATTGTCGAACTCCAAGGATTTAAATATTTAGATAATAATTTTATCGTCAAAGAAGTGGCCATAGTAAGTAATGAACACACACAGACGTTCTTGGTTAAACCACCGCATTCGTTTTATTATTTGACTCAAGAAGAAAAGAAGCAGGTGCGATGGTTGGAAAGAAATCGTGGAATTTTCTGGAGTGAGGGTTTTGTAGACTACAGAGAGTTTCAACACGTCATCGTACCATATTTAGAAAATAAAAAAATTATTACAAAGGGATTGGAAAAAATTAAGTGGATTAAAGAGTTATGTGCAAACTGTGAAGTGATTGAAATAGGTGAAAAAGGGTGTCCTAATTTTGTGACATTACAAAAAAAGTTCTGTAAAAATAAAAATGATTTTAATTGTGTGAACCATAAAATGAATTGTGCATTAAATAATGCGGTGTGTATTAGAAAATGGTATGTGGACAATAATATGTCTGTATTTAATCTATTTTAATTTATTTTGTCATGTGAAGTTAATAAAATTTATTAATAATGTATTTATGGTTGTTTTATTTAAATTTATTCAGGATAACGTAAACATCAAACTTTATATTAGCCCTAATAAAATGAATCGAATTGAGTAAGTATTCTATTAATTTTAAAATAAGTATTGACATGTAATGAGATCATTTCATTAGAGATAATTTAAAGTGTGAGTTTGTTTATGTATTGCCAATAAAACATATTTTAAATTATAAATAAGTATATTATTTATTTAGTTTTTACATTATTTGCAATTATATAATATTTTATTTATGTACTTGAAACTTATGTAACTACTATGATCTATTATGTATTTAAACATATTTTAATACACTATCAGATTAACAAATACATTATTTTACTTCTTATAACTTAATCTCTATAGTTACAATAAAACTTATACCTTAGATACTTTATTTATACAATCAAAACATATTATAATAACTAAAAAACTTAGGTACTAAGGACTTAAATAAGAGCCACAAGTTTCCTTAATATTTTTTTATACAATTTAATACACTAGCAGATTAATAAATAAATTCATAATAGATACCAATTATTAAACTAATTATTTATTTCTCTTTAAACATTAAACATTCAAAACTTACACATACATTAACTAATATCCAGTAATGTTAGAACCCCGTGCTCAGTAGTCACGCTTGCAACCACTAGACAGCGAAGCAGTCTACAAACTGACACAATAAGTTAGTACTAGATAAATAGATTACTTACTTACTAATAACAATCGTCACCACAAAGTTTCTTTGAAATTTTATTTATCAATGATTGGGTCTCTTCCATAATATAGTCCACCGGTTCACTAACTACATATTGCGCACTTAACACTATCACCTCTTCACCATCACTTGAACTTGCAACACTTGGTTCTTGTCGTTCACTGATGTCCAACACCTGTATCTGGATCAGTCGTAAACCTTTTTTCTTTTCGTTGTTTATGACGTATGATTGACATAAAGGATGTTGATGTTCAGATGCTTTCCGTTTTAGACCCTCCCGTCTTGCTCGAGACTTTTTTATGGTTGGTTCAGGTATTTGTTGCTCTGGAACATGCCAGCTTAAACTTGGAGTGGGAAAACCTTGACCGTATTGGGAGAAGATGAAATCGGGAGAGTCACACATTATTGATGATCTGAAACAAACAAAGTTATAAATTATTGATAATAATTATATCTAACAGCATTTATGGTAATAATTTTATAAGTAGGTACTTATACGTTTGTACAATAGGTACTTACAATTTGTTCTGTTTTTATTCGACGTGATGTGACCGGTCCGACTGTCTGCCTTCTGAGGTATTTCATGTACTAATCCATCATATTATTATAAAATGCAAACTCCATAAAACCTTGCGCTGTGAATCAAGTTCATGTTTCGACAAGTTCAGCCTGATATGTACAACATGAAGCGACGTGCGCGTGCAGCTGATCGGTGTCATATTGCACAATCCAGTCGGCGTAATGCGCTTTGTCATCAGGAATGGAAATGAAACAGATTTATGAACTTGAACTATTATTTATTTAAGTATTATTTAGTAGGTACATGCAAATAAAAGTAAACTTATAAGACGTAAGTATAATTAACAGAAGCCGTATAGATAGAGTATAGTTATACCTACACTGTTTAGCTAAATATATTCACTATTCTAATTCTCATGTTGATATTTTACTAAAACTAATAATTATGTACTTAATAAAGTCTATGGGACACCAAGAATACATACATTTTAGAATTACATACATAATAAAGCTGGGTTCAATTATATTACACTACAATGTTACATTCACACTAAAAAAGTAACAATCATCTATCTATCCACCCTCACATACCTTTTATACCTATAACTTTCCATTTAATACGTTATAAGTTTTACAATCAATAAAATACATGCTATAAATGTAACATGTAACTACAGTTGGTTCCTAATTACATTTAAAATTATGGTAATGCATTACCTACATAAATATATTTGCATTACCCCAAGCTAAAGTAGATACTTTATCAAATGATAGCAATCGTTTATCATCATTGCTTGAAAGTGCTATTTTATTTACGTTCTGAGTGAATATTTCATGTTTTATTGATCTAAACAATACATTTTTTCTGCGAATGACATTGCAATTGTATAAAACATTTTTATAATCAAACATATTTAAATTTTTCGTTACACATTTTTTTGTACCTTTGGCTTTTTTAATTGTTTTGTTTAAGGTTTTAATACAATAAAGCTTTGAGCGCAGTCCTACGAATTCTTTGATAACTTTGCCACCCATTTCGTCCTTAAACAGTCCTGGAATCTTCTTATTAATAATAGGTAAGTCAAATTCATTGTTTAAGTCATAATTAGAGGTATCAAAATAATTTAAAAAATTGAGCTTGAAATCTTTATAAACGTTATTACTCTGTACATCATAAATTAGACTATCTGTGTCAGTATAACATAATTCAATTCGCTTACCATAAAAAGGTTTCATGATAGAGTAGTGAAAATCGTACATATGCGTCTTAGATAATTCTAATACTGTGAACCCTATGTATATCGGTTTATTAAGTATAACACGCAAAGGCTTCATTTGGATTGCTACTAAATCATCAGAAAATACAGAAGCGCTGTGAAAATATGGACTGGCTATCAATTTCTCAGCACAAATTGTCTTTTTTGTTTTATTGCTTGAGTCACACCACTTGTTTACTAACTTAACGTCTATTCGATTTTCACTGTTTTCTAAGGTTTTCCCAAAAATACAATTATTTAATAATTTGAAAAAATCTTGTTCAAACGTTGACTCTGCTTTTTGACGTAACTGAGTGTTTATATCAATATATCGCTTTAAAAAACAACTTTGCTTAAACATAATAGCGCGATGGATCCTTCTCAATATTAAACCGTACTGTAAGCATTTTTTTAAATGAACATAATGAATTACATAGTGATATTTGTCGTACAAATTCGGTATTAGTTTTTTATTTTTACCACCAGGTGGTAAACATTTTTCTGGACAAAAAGGAAAGTCATTGTGTTCATTGTGTAAATTTTCTGGATATATTAAATCAACTTCAAGAATGTAACCGTTTTCCGCATTATCATCGATGTCTGTCAAATTCTCTTGTAAAAAATCTATTTCTTGTCTATTCATAAATCTAAAACCGGAACAGGGCAGCGATTGACACATACTGTAACCGTATAAATTATTACAGTCTAAATAAATGATAAATGAATTTGGGCGGCTTGGATCGAAGGTATCTAAATATTTATGATTGGCTTTGGCATGTCTTTTGGAACACATACAAACACCTCCACGAATACCTTCTTGTATCATTCTAAAAATTTCTACATCGCTAATTAATTCTAATTTAACTCCTGTTTTTAAAAGCATTGCATCAAAAGATAGACTTGGTGCTGTAAGATAGAACGCAGGATCGAGATTGTAATGACGTTTACAAGTTTTCCGAAAATTTTCAAATACATCTGTTAGCAACAGAACGTCTGTTTTAAGATATAAATCGGTATACATACCCATGTTTTGAATATTAAATGTTGACCAAATGGTACAAGCGTGATTATAGTCTTCGTCAGTAATTGACTCATTGATTAAGGAGTTAAAAAAATATTTTTTTGCTGGCAGACACGTTTGTTCATATCGTTCCCATTGAGACATATAGTCATAAGGATACACTCCTTTACGCGTGAGTAGGTTAAATTGTGATTCATTAGGAAAATAAGATTTTAAATGGTTGAAGTCTTGTTTTTTCATTGTACCAACTAACTTTTCTAAACTAGTGCCTAAAAATTTGAAAGAATCTACAAACCGAACTTGAATGCTTTCCTCAGATGAAATCGGAATAAACTTTGTGAATGAAATATAGTTTTCTTTTGTTTTCGGTATCACTTTAATAGATCCAGGAGCTTCACCTAATTCTTTTATAAAAAGGTGACAATCGTATCCGGACAAATTATGAAAGAATACTGGCAAAAATGTTGGTAATCTGTATTGTAGGTTACAGTAACTATGAGCTGCGCCGCGATACTTTCCAGTCAAGTGACAATGATCACGAACCCTATCGCCAAACAAGAAGTGGTTGCAAATATGACAAGTCATAGCGTTTTCAAAGTCGCGAGCATTATCTTCTGAGTATATCATAGGAACATTATTTTTTAAAATAGCGTAATATTTTCGTGCATCTTTATAAATAGACTTCACAAAATTAGATACACAATCCGAACCGCGATAAGAAACGTAACGATTGTAGCTTTCGTCTAGCGCACACGTGATATGGTAAGCGTAAGCTATAGGCACGTGTCGCTGTTGCGTAACGGTGCTCGCCTTAGTGGGATCAGGGTCACAAGATTCATACCGTTCTAGCATTGTTTCAAAATCTGCGTATATAACAAATGGTACAATTTGCTTTCTGTTATAATTTTCAAACTGTATGAAAGAACCTTTTGGAGGCAGTTCTGTGACAACACCTCCACAATTATGTGAACTAAGATTAACGCATGAGTTAAAAAACATTAAACAAACATTACAAAAGTACAGTTTGCTGTGGTGCTTTGTTATTTGATTCTTAACAAGTCGCGGTAAGTCTTTAATGAGACAGTAATGCGATAAATCATCGCTTTCTAAATAAAGTAAATGAATCACCTTTCCGTTTAAAGTTTTTGGTTTGTAAAGAGGTCCTACGATGATATTATTTTTTAAACCATAAATATAAATACAAATTTCAGGGTTATTTCCTTCAAACCGGGTAATATCTGAGAAACTCATTGGGAATGATATATCCTGTACGTTTAATACGTTACGAAAATCAGGATAAGAAGATACTCTTTCAGGATGGCTTTTAGCTGGATATAAAGCAGCAACAACGGACCATAAAAAACAATAATCATCATTATTGCGAATATTAACACATGCTTTTTTCGATTTTATTGATGCAGGCAGTTCGATAAAACCTGAACCGCGCAAAGGTTGATATTTGTTAACATTGATTTCCAAATGGGAATTATTCAAGAACGTCCATCCACTATCTCGATCCTGAAATTCTTCTATCTTTTTTGTTAAAGTGTTTTTGACTTGAGACAATAATGAATCCAATTCATAATTCTGATGCAAAGTAAAGTTTTTTGTGGCAAATGATTTTATCTCCTGAGAGTCATTTTTAACCATTAGAAACAAAGCGAAATATTCGAAGTTAACTTTTAGACAAGTGTGTTCTATAAGAGACATGTCAATTAACGTTTTAATTTTATTTTCAATATTATTAAAAAATGATTCTAGAGAACAATTCTCAGACGGATCGATAATTCTATAAGAAGCTATACGATTCCGAAATGCAGAATGTATTATTGCAACACCTTCGCAAAAATGCGAAATATTTTTGTTTTTATGATTAGTACTACGTAAGTGACCTGTCCAGTGACTGCGCTCAACAGATGTGTTACAAACGGTACAAAAAGGCATTTTAGATTATTATTTTTATTAGGTACGCAAAAATAGTTTAGATTTACAGAGGTACCTACTAATAATTAATTTAGTGTCCCCAACAATTTAAAACTAACTTATTTTATACTTATACTATCGCTATAAAAGACAGGCTCGGAATTGTCGAACAATTCGTGAGTCCGTCTCATAAACATTTGCAGCCCATACCACTGGGGAGTGTTGGTATTAAGTTGTACTTTTAACGAGACCTGAGCTTTCTTCCACCGTTCTTCCTTGGGGATGGAGGCAACTTCGTCTTTTGAGTAAACTTTAACTTCCACGTAGAAGTCCCCCGTAAGGTCTGCCGTTCGCCGTACTTTCCCGTTGGCGACACGGCTGATGAGCGATGAAGCGAAGTCCCCGCTTGATGGCGTCTTTAAATTTTGACTGTTCTCCAGACCAAAGAGGTCCGAGCTCAAGCTGCGTCTTTTACTGTAAACAATTACACATTTCAATTATAATAATTTACATTTATTTCTTATCTAACTAAATTAATGTGTATTATACACCCCTGTTGAATCCTATGGGAATATAAAGCGTAATACATATTAGATTATAACCATTTCAATAAGAATACCTCATGAAGTAACTGACAACATTCCTGCATTGAATATAATAGGACAATGATTTTACCGTTCTCTGCGTTACAATTCTAAACTCATTAACCATTATGTATTACTGCACATACCAATTTAGTTGACTTATCATACCCATCAATCACCTAATCATACAAGCAGTAATATAAATTACCTTGACTTAGAGTCCGATGGGTGGGCGCTGGTTTCAGGTGTTTGGCGCTTCACCGCCTTTTTCTTAGGCTGCTTTTTTGTCACCTCGGCTACTGCAGCTGTGGGCTGTTGTGAATGGTATTCCAATTCCGAGTCAGACCTGAAATAGAACACACTAAGATTAATTTTGTAACTATAAGCAACCTCGATAATTATGGAGAGGAGAGTTTCAATGGAATATATCTCGCTAGAAGATGACTATAGATGTTATGATGATGATAGTTGCCCCAGCCGGCAGGCAGAAACCAGGTCCGTAGCTAGGTAGCAATTAAAAACAGATGAAAGTTACACCAGCCGGCAGGCAGAAACCAGGTCCGTAGCTAGGTAGCAATTAAAAAACAGATGAAAGTTACACCAGCCGGCAGGCAGAAACCAGGTCCGTAGCTGAGTACACATTATCAAATTCAGTAAACTTAGTAGTACTTACTCACATTTTAAAGTTGTAGGATATTGTAGTAGGTATGTAACGAAAAAGGTCAGTAGATCACTGGAAGATACTGGAGCGAATGTAATTTTATGATCAAAATTGATTGGTTTTATACATAAAAAATACCATTTCAGCAATATTTACCTCATAACAAAATTAAACCTTAACTACATATCCTCACAGGTGTATGACTAATTTATGTTACTTACGTCTAATTAAACCGTGTTGATTGAAAACCTTTTCTGTCAAATTGCAATTTTATCGTGAGAAATGAATTACAAAACCAGCTTCTTACCCTCACCGACAAAGGTGAAGCCGATACCAGGCTGTTACTTATAATTAATACAATAGGTATTATAATAAAGTATGTATGTTTGTTTAATAAGTCTTGTTGCATGACAAGTGAAAAAAAAAAAAAAAAAAATTCAAAGATGCAAGCTAAGGCGAGTTGATAGAAGGTGAGTTGATAGTAAAATATCCTGAAATCATTTTTTTTTTATTTTTTTTGTGCAAAACAATCCATGTAAACGAAGCCATGTCAAAACGTTAGTTCACAGGTATGTTGCAGTAAAACTTAAAATTGTTATAAAATCATCCAACGACGAAAACAACTTTTTATAACCATTTCATTCATGCAAATGTTCAGTAGGTACTGATATTAAGAATCATCTTTCAATCAATCCTAGATTGATAGAACTATCGCCTTATTATAAAACATATAAAATAATAAACAAAGGTATCAAAACTGGTATAAGATCATGTTCTATAAAAGGTTTCATCCCAACTCTACATGAAACGTTAAAAGTGTATAGTCAGAATGAAACACATTTAGACGAATTAAAAAATACTTAAAAATAAGAAATCGTAAAAAAGGCAAATTTTAATCAAAGACTGCTACATGCACGAGGATCATCTTACAGTGTAATTGTTAAATACATGGAAATTACTCATACAGACACGACACCTCATGTAACGATGTTAAAGTTCTATAACTGCAAATTTACATGATGCAATTTTGCAGTCTTTGAGATTTTAAAGACTTAATTACACTTATACTGTACGATCGTTTCCGACGCCGTCGTCAGGTGGTTTACATAGAATAAGTATGACACAATTAATTACTATGGTACGGTGCACGAACCGTTTCGAAGGTGAGAAAGCATCTTAATCTAAATCCAAGCGCAACGCAGAGTAACAGCAGACAACCAGTATCTAGTTGTTGTTAACATGTAAGGTAGTGTTAGCTGTATGAATTAATTAAATTAACATTTGGATGTCCTTGGTGTCCAATCTGGGACCATAGAAATAGAATGTGTGTGTGCCATTAGGTGCATGCATTTCTTACTCTGTGAAGAGACATGAGACAATCTGTCCCAAATTTTAGTTTAATGTTTGCGATATCCTAAAGTTCAGATGTCCTTGGTGCCCAATCTGGGGTCATAGAAATAGAAAATACGTGTGCCTGTAAGTGCATGTTATTTCTTGCTCTGTGAAGAGACATGAGACAATCTGTCCTGAATTTTAGGCTAACGGTTCAAGCAGTGACCGCCCTTATTTGTTAATAAGTAAACTAGTTGTTGTTAACGTGTAAGATAGTGTTAGCTGTATGAATTAATTAAATTAACATTTGGATGTCCTTGGTGTCCAATCTGGAACCATAGAAATAGAATGTGTGTGTGCCATTAGGTGCATGCATTTCTTACTCTGTGAAGAGACATGAGACAATCTGTCCCAAATTTTAGTTTAATGTTTGCGATATCCTAAAGTTCAGATGTCCTTGGTGCCCAATCTGGGGTCATAGAAATAGAATATACGTGTGCCTGTAAGTGCATGTTATTTCTTGCTCTGTGAAGAGACATGAGACAATCTGTCCTGAATTTTAGGCTAACGGTTCAAGCAGTGACCGCCCTTATTTGTTAATAAGTAAACTAGTTGTTGTTAACGTGTAAGATAGTGTTAGCTGTATGAATTAATTAAATTAACATTTGGATGTCCTTGGTGTCCAATCTGGAACCATAGAAATAGAAT
Organism: Oligia fasciuncula; assembly: GCA_963082905.1. Taxonomy (NCBI): domain Eukaryota; kingdom Metazoa; phylum Arthropoda; class Insecta; order Lepidoptera; family Noctuidae; genus Oligia; species Oligia fasciuncula. The sequence continues at coordinate 3,888,613 of OY720414.1, read as the reverse complement.
GTGTGTGTGCCATTAGGTGCATGCATTTCTTACTCTGTGAAGAGACATGAGACAATCTGTCCCAAATTTTAGTTTAATGTTTGCGATATCCTAAAGTTCAGATGTCCTTGGTGCCCAATCTGGGGTCATAGAAATAGAATATACGTGTGCCTGTAAGTGCATGTTATTTCTTGCTCTGTGAAGAGACATGAGACAATCTGTCCTGAATTTTAGGCTAACGGTTCAAGCAGTGACCGACCTTATTTGTTAATAAGTAAACTAGTTGTTGTTAACGTGTAAGATAGTGTTAGCTGTATGAATTAATTAAATTAACATTTGGATGTCCTTGGTGTCCAATCTGGAACCATAGAAATAGAATGTGTGTGTGCCATTAGGTGCATGCATTTCTTACTCTGTGAAGAGACATGAGACAATCTGTCCCAAATTTTAGTTTAATGTTTGCGATATCCTAAAGTTCAGATGTCCTTGGTGCCCAATCTGGGGTCATAGAAATAGAATATACGTGTGCCTGTAAGTGCATGTTATTTCTTGCTCTGTGAAGAGACATGAGACAATCTGTCCTGAATTTTAGGCTAACGGTTCAAGCAGTGACCGCCCTTGTTTGTTAATAAGTAAACTAGTGTCCACTGCATGACTTAATGAAAATAACGGTAACACGGTAAGTTAATATTTAGTTTTAGAACTAAAGTGTTCCTCTCACTGTGGCCAAGACACCTTTAGCCATCATCGATCCTATGAGTCTGTGGGATCGGCGGTGAGAAAACCATTTCCTGTGTACATTGCACGACGTACACAAATCCCTATTCCTACCCAAGTTCCGTCTGTTACCGTAGGTTTCCTTGTAACAGACTTCCCTCACGTTAAACCAACTAAACCTACGTTTGGTGTGGTTTGTATGGTAGGCTAGGGCGTTAGGATAACTAGGGGGCTAGGTTTATAGTTTCAGACATAGCCACGTCACGTACGCGCTTGGAATAATGGTCGTACTAAGCTGTAAGTCATGTTGGTGTGGAATAGGCGCCGAACCAGTATTTTACTGCACTACGTAGGAATTCATACTCCACCTTCCGTTCCATCAGGTGGAATAGGCGCCGAACCAATACTTTTCATTTGTATTATTGGGCATTCTACTCCACCGAGAGTGACGAGGCGAACGGAGTGAGCCGATGGAACGGAAGGTGGGGTAGAATGCCCAATAATACCCTACTGTGACTCCCAGCCGCAACCTAATTTAAGACGTTGTCACGTCAAAATAAAGCTAAAGAGTCTGTTTGAACGCGCTAATCTGGACAAGACAGAACGGACAGTTATAGTTTCAAATAAACCAATTACAGGCACTTTAGAATTATCAAGGGATCAGTCTGTCAGAAAGATGATTATAGTAGATTCCTATGGAGAAGAATAGGCGAGAACCACGGAAACTTTTTTAAATCAAAATATTGTTACAAAATAATGGATGGTTACATTATTCATTTTGAAATTATACATCTGAGCACGATGTAGAAAGAACGTTAAAACGCACGTTAAATAATAATAATATATCACAATGCACGTTAAAAACCTCCGTAATAACAATATTTAAAATAAAACGTAACAACACAAATGAAAATTAAAATAAGCCGTGACAGCAAAGATTAGCAGGACTCCTTACTGACGGGATCGCGACGTATGGGATCAGAACCATTCAGCTCAACCACTTTAAAGGAAACATGAAGCATTTGGAGAATCCGTGCCGGACGGCGCGTACGTGTTCCACGCGCGCCTCAAAGAGATGTCAGCATCGAGGAGGGGCCCCGTAGGGCCGAAGCCTGCCGGGTCAGCGGGATTGTCCAAAAGGGTTACCGCTGGCCCGGAACATAAAGGGCTAAGGAAGGAACACGGGTGGGTTTTAGTCAGTAAGAGTCTGACACTCCCTTCCGCTCCACCCAGAGCGGGAGGGGTCATTTGATGATTCCCCATCCGAAAAAAAAAAGCATTTGGAGAATGGTACACTCCTGTTTACTGATGACCACCATTTTGTAATGGCTATCAAGTACTTAATGATAGTTAATGTACTTCAATCGAATGTTTAATAAAACCAGGGCGTTCCAATTGAAGAACACTTGTGTTGAAACGTGAAAACATTTGACAGTTTTGTATTAGGCGAGGCGACAAAGAAGGGGTGCGCGTGCGGTGCTATTATGTAATTGAGCCAGTTACAGCCCGATTCAAAGGGCTTTGAGTTTGAAGATCCGTGGCTTAACTATCTCTATCGGTCCGCCATTTTTTTTTTTTTTTCAAAATAGCGTTTACGCATGAAACCTATAACCTATAGATAGCCGACATTAATGCAAACAGAAAACATAATAAGACCAAACCCCGTAGTGTCACGTTAAAAACGTTCAAAGTTGATCACGTGACATGCATATTTTTTGGGTTCCGTACCCAAAGGGTAAAAACGGGACCCGATTTCTAAAGCTCCACTGTCCGTCTGTCACCAGGCTGTATTTCAAGAACCGTGATAGCTAGACAGTTGAAATTTTCACAAATTATGTATTTCTGTTGCCGCTATAACAACAAATAAGTACTAAAAACAAACTAAAATAAATATTTAAGGGGGGCTCCCATACAACAAACGTATTTTTATCGGCGTTTTTGCCTTGTGATACGGAACCCTTCGTGTGCGAGTCCGACTCGCACTTGGCCAGTTTTTTAAAATCCTATTTCGAGACTTATATCATTCATAATTTTTCCTCAAGCACAGCTCATCTAGGCCTAAATTAATTTATGACAGGTAAAAGTGTTTTTTAAACCTATTTTGAGACTTATATCATTCATCATTTGTCTCTTATAGAAACCTCAAGCATAGCTCATCAGCCTAACAGTACTAATTGTTTTACTAGTTACTTCATTAGTTAATATATACCCTCTAACAGCTGTAATTGTTGTTAATAACACTCGACTGGTCTTCATTTGCCAGCCCGCATGTAGCAAGGTCTAAAGAACTTTGTGATGTCTTCAGTCTTGGTAAAAAGAAACTTGCCATATGGTCCCTGTTATATCTTTTGGGGATATACTGATGTAAATAAATCCCAGAAATAGCAGTTTTATACTTTTTATTTTAAAAGGACCAAGTGTACAAAGCTATTAGCTATTTAATTGGCTAATGGCGGGAAAGTCACCACAGATAAATTATAAACTAGTCACAACGTCATCATGACATTGACAGCGAACACAATGTTGCCAAAATAATAACGTGGATGAATAAAAGTGGATGTAACAGTGGCTCAAAGAGCGAATTACGTTGAATCACCTTAATATTTTAAGGATTCTTGATTAGGTGATGGTATGGAAAATTGAACGATATTTTCATTTTCGTCATTAGCTGGTAAATGCCTTTGCGTTGAGGCAGACAGTGGCAGACAGACGTGCGCCCACATTGACTGACAAACGCCCACTGAAGCTCTCCCGTCGGCCGACAGCGTTCCAGACGGGTGGGGCCGACCGCGGACGCAGCCTCTCGCGATGGATGCGCTCTCGACCAAGGTCGTCCAAAGGTCGTTTGACCACGCCTATATCTGGTCGGCCGACCAACGTCTACACGGTAGATTTTCACACCAACTGGACCAAGGTCACCTCTGTCGGCGGTCGGTCTGGATCGTTTATAACGCCTTTTACTGATCTCATCCAGCAAGTTATCTTTCAGGGGACAAAAATGCACGACAGTTCCACGTAAAAATTCATTGTATTACCTAGCAGGCATGATAACCTTCAGAATTTTTTGCCTATTCTTTTCGCCACATAAACCGTACTTTCCGATAAGATTAGAATAATTACCGTAATAATATTTAATGACTAATTGTAATAATCAGCTGTTTACCTACGTGGTGTAGTCTGCGTGTGAAAGATTAACGATAATCTGCCTTTATCAGACATCTGGTCTACATGATCTACATCAGGTCAAATCGGTTAGCGATCATTTGAGTCATTGTACATACAAAAATCATTTTGAAAGTCATCCTGGCAGTCATGTCGACGTTTATACATTTTGTAGTTGATAAGGAAAAAAAAAATGGCTACTAACTGGATAAGAAGGATAAAAAAACACTGTCTTTTTTATTGCTGAAAGAACCCGCTCTTGACCTCGATCACGCCTGATGGAAAGTGATGGACAAGGTCTATGATTTAACGACCGTGCCCAGAAGATGCTAAAGGCACTGGAACTCCCACGCATCGACGAAACACAGCAGGCTGCTTGACGCCGGACTCCGGTGTGAGGATGGTCGCAAACCAGGCGGGAGTTAGCCCTACCACCTCAACGAGAAGAATGGGCCAGTCAAATAAGATGTTTGGTGTGACTGTCCAGGATGCGTCGAGCACTCGGTTCAGTTGAGTAACTGGCTGAAAAAACGGCGCTACACGAGGAGCCTTCTTCATGCATCCCTGTCTTGTCTTTCAGCTACTAACATTTGCCATTGCTACTGATAATGTGTTACGCAATCTAAAGAGCTAAAGAGGGGCCCGTGGCTAAATAATAACAGCCGCACAGGTCGATCGATCAGGTTAAGCTACGCTTGCCGCGGTTGGTCTGTGGATGGGTGACCATCTTTACATATCGTGCGTGACCCCTCCGTGCCTCGGAAAGCACGTTAAGCCGTTGGTCCCGGCTGTCATTCGTGGATCTTTGACAGTCGTTACTAGTTTCTATAAATAGTTTGGTGATTACCAGTTTTAATGCTGGACGATTGCCGATAAGCATTAGGTTTCCGATACTGCCTCGTTGGCTTAGGCCCCTTGCCCACGGCGACTTTTTGTAGCGATGCTGTCGCGCGTTTTCGCTACTAACGCGCGTTAGTCGCGTTTGCAACGCGCTACAGAAGCGATGCCAACGCGCTACAGCATCGCGACTGTATCGATGCAAACGCGCGACCGTGTCGGACATCCATCCAATATTCACGCTGCTTTCGTTGCCCACGCTTCGGCTGCTTACGTAAAAGCAGCACCAAAGACAACGTGACTAATGTTGCCTCAATGGAGTCCATCTTGCAACTGTGGCATTTTTGTGCCGTTACCGAATCGCGTTTGCATCGCGACAGAAGCGCGACAGTATCGCGTTTGCATCGCGAGCGCGACTGAGAATCGTGGTGTGGGCGAGGGCAAACAGCTAGCGACCGCATCGCGACTGTATCGATGCGAACGCGCGACAGCATCGCTACAAAAAGTCGCCGTGGGCGAGGGGCCTAAGCGTAGAGGTATGAGGAACAGGGTGTAAAGTTCACTCATTCTCCATAGAAAAGGGAGGATCCTCCGACCAGACGGGAGTCGTATCTGGTGGGCAACTTCCCAACGCTTGATGTCGGGACGTTTGTATTGCTTGTTGCGCGGTAAACTCTGCTTGCGCGATGCAGGATTTTGCGTGACGTCAGTATCATGCGTAGTTCGCATGTGGCGAAGCAATTCGATCCCTGAGTCGGAAAAATGAATTAGGTTTTTTCCGATAGGAAATTCTCAGTAGCAGTTCTGGCAATAGTTTTACTATAACTTTTAGGTACAGAACTGGGGTCGAAAGGTTCTGAAGTGGCGGACCCCACAAGGTGAACTGATGACCAAAACACTTGTTGAAGGTAAAAACGCCGAAAAAATCACGTTTGTTGTATCGGAGCCCCCCTTAAATATGTATGTATTTTATTCTATTTTTAGTACCTATTTGTTGTTATAGCGGCAACAGAAATACATCATCTGTGAAAATTTCAACTGTCTAGCTATCACGGTTCATGAGGTACATCCTGGTGACAGACGGACAGTGGAGTCTTAGTAATAGGGTCCCGTTTTTACCCTTTGGGTACGGAACCCTAAAAAAGTCCACTCCTAAGTCATTGTAGGAGGAAATGATTCAACAGCCAACAAGCCTGTAATCTTTAATTCTGAAAAATGACTTATAAATGTTATATTTAGCATGAAATACCTATTAGGTACGTAATTTTTTATCACAATTATGTATGAGTTATAATGTTTACTAGTAATAATAATACATATGTATACCTACATTCGTTGGGAGGGGACGCCCTAGGAGGACATACCTTATTGGTCAGTAGCTTTCGCCCGCGAGATATGTCGATAAAAACTAATCTGGCTAATCAATTCTCAACTTTGTTGGGGTCAGCTTCCAGTCTAACCAGATGCATCTGAATACCAGTATTTTGTATAGAGCTACTGTCTACCTGAACTCCACAACCCAGTAACTGGGTAACATGTTAACCCTGCTTTCTGAGGCACGTACGGGTCTCGGCATGTAAAAAATGGTCACCCATACACGGACAAGCATAGTTTAACCTGATCGATTGACCCGAGTGGCTGTTATTACTTAGCCATGAGCCCCTCCCCTCCCTCTCCTATAGATTACAGGAATGTGGTGCCATATTTATTTTATCAACACTGAACATTTATCTGCACTGATTGCATGAATGCCTTTTACTGAAAGAACTGTAATTTTTATTTCAAATTGTAATTATTTTTATTTTACAATAACTTACATAATTATATTCATCTGATATATTGTGTATGAGTTTCTCAAAGGCTTTTCCAGGTTTCCTGTGCGTGTAAGTAACAAAAAAAAATTTTTTTTTCTTTCTTTTCTTTGTTTCATTTTCATGGGACTCACTGGCAGATAGCTGATGTTATAAGAAGTAACTTAGGCTATATTTTATTTAGAAAAAGAATTAGGGTACCATGCAAAAAACAAACCCACACGGGCAAAGCCACAGGCATAAGCTAGAACACAATAAATCCATACTAATATTATAAATGCGAAAGTGTGTCTGTCTGTCTGTTACCTCTTCATGCTTAAACCGCTGAACCGATTTAAATAAAATTTGATAAAAAGACAGTTTGACTCCTGGGAAAGGACATAGTTTTTATTCCGATATTCCTACGGGATCGACACTTATGTGGGTGAAACCGCGGGGTGCTGCTAGTACATACAATCATACATACATAAAGCATATATATGTATATCTAATCTAGAGTTGTAACCACCCACTGTGAAATAGTATGTAAATCACAGAACTGATGAGCTATCATGTTCATGTAAATTGTTGTACTTAGCATACAATAACTTAGGCAGTTCCTTACTGCAGTTAATAATAATAATTTAGTAAGGTACAGACGCCAGCACATCAAGCTACTACAATCTGTCAAATTTCTTTAATAGATTTTCAACTTTATCGCTAAAGCATAAGGTTCAAAGTTGATTGGGAAAATTTGACAGTTTCGGGTAGCTTGATGTACGAGCTTCCGCCCGTTAATAAAAGAGTAGGCATTGAAAGCAATTTGGTCAGAAAAGATTTATTTTCTGGCCAAATCGTTCCCTGCTGGTTCAAAGTCTTCCCCATGGAATTCCATGGGGAAGACTTACCCAGCAGAGGGTCAGTATTGGTTGGATTAAATGATATTGGTAGTTTCGGTCAAGAGTGCACTGAAGCCTCTAAACATTAGATAAAAAAAAAAAAATTGTTTACTACCTTGTTTTGAATTTTATTATACTGTGTAAAAATTTATTAAATAAATAATTATTACCGTAAGTACTTAAATATAAACAAGTATATTTTTTAAATTGTATAATAATAATTTATTGTGATACTTTTTACGAAAATTGTACAGAAAACCTAACATTGTTGATTTTCTAACACCATAAAACAACTTGTGTCATAATAACTCAAGAGTAATTTTATGGTATATACGGTAAATATTTTCATCCTACACTTCTCATGGTTCTCTCACATGAAATTCAATTGAATTCAATCAAATGGGGTGCTTAAATTACTTCATCAGTTGTTTAGTTTTCAACTGGAATAGTACAAGCAAGATTTTATTTTAATCAACAGAGTTTCTAAAAGAATCATTCAATGTTAGGGTCTTATGTTTTCTACATAGGTTCAGGGTCAATTAAATTGAAAAAAAACTTTTTAAGCTTTGTTTTATAAACCATCATCATTCTATTCAACATAGGTCTTACAATATGTCGTTAAATACGGGAAAAGGTAAGCCCCTAAGACGACCCACTGACCAACTTCTCTTCTTAGTTTGTGTACGGGAAATAGATTAATATTTTAATAAATATTTTTTTGCCTTATTTACCACGGAAAGGGCGAAGTTTCGCGACCAAACTAGGTATGCAGCTAGCTACGATTGGTTGCTGGCTGCAGTTTTCTCACTTTTACAAGCAATTAACAAGAGTTTATGACAACAAAATTTAAAGAAATCTGTTGTCAACCGGAAACTAGCTTAAATACTAGTGGGCAGAGACCACGACCTTTCTTTTTTTCCCGTCAAATTAGACCAAAGGAACAAAATTCGGTCCAGCCAAAATCTAGTAAGCTGTTAATATTACATGTACGTACGGTCAATTGGTTGCTATATATGATACGTGACGTAATAACATACCTAGGATTATTTTCCGGCGACTTGCATGAGGCTCCTCCGTGTAAACCCACTCAAAATCTGTTCTGGAAACCTTAGCACCCATGTTTGTAACACTTAACAAATGCTATTTCTAAAACACTAGCACACAGTCACAATGTGAACGATTTTAAGCGTCACTAAAAAGCTATAGGTGACTCGGTTTCACGAACTATCACTTTTTGTAAAAATAAATAGCGCGATACAACAGCTTTCCAGCGCCGCGGTTGATTGATTGATTGAAATTTGAATGGAAATGGATTGAATTTATTCATTCATTCAGCGCCTCATGACAGTAGACATTGACAGTCATGACATGACTGATATCATATAAATGAGTGAGTGAATGCCAATGAGTCACTAGGGCGGTGACCAGTGTGACCACGCACCTCCCGAAGGACCTCTCGGTTTTTTTTTTAATAATTTCGGTAAACACAAATGATAGGGATATCCACCGGATATTTATGGAAGACGAATGTGTATAATGATAAAAAGATTAAATTAGAATTACCAACTACCAAGTATATCACACTAATATTATCAAATCAAATCAAATCAAAAATGTTTATTTGTTAGAATATGGTAAAAATTATGTAGATGTTACAATATTGGGCGCTTTCCGAATTAGCTATAATCGCTCACAGCGCTCACATCATCTCACATGGCGTTCCGATTTAGATATCACGATTATGACAGCTGAGAGCTGTCAACAATTCGGAACGGCCGTGAGCGCGCTCACAGTGCTTCCTCAATGTAAAAACGATATTATTACAGTATTTCTTTGTATAAACACCACATTTCTTCTTCTTTGGTTAGGTGGCGACTATCAGCCAGAAGCACAATTTCGAAAATGCCACGTTAGTTTAATTTTATGATAAGGTGCAAATCAAAACAAAACACACACTGACACATCCTCACACACACACTGTCATTTTTGACAGCGCTCACGGTGATATTATTCTAGGGCATGGTCGGCGTTATCGCAAGATGGCGCATGTCATGACGTCATCTATGACGATTCACGGAACGTCGTTATCGCGCTCACGCTAATTCGGTACGGGTTTAAGCACGCTCACATCGATTATTTCCCAACACGGAACGCAGGGATTGGTTCCACCAGCATATCCTGCCATACTATAGCGTACAAATATTCCTATAAAAAAAGTCACATCTTAACCCACACTATCACACTAATATTATTATAAAGGCGAAAGTCTGTTAGTGTGTGTGTGTGTTTATATGTTTGTTACTTCTTCACGCTCAAATGGCTGGACCAATTTTGATGAAATTTGGTATGGAGGTAGCTGACACCCTGGATTAGCTTATATATGCTACTTTTTATCCCAATATTCCCACGGGATCGAAACTTATGCGGGTGAAACCGCAGGGCGCAGCTAGTATTTTTATATAAGGTACCTAATCTAATAGACGTCAACATCTGGTGATACATTAAATCGATCGATAAACTACATCAAACAGAGACGGCAAAGTTGCCACAAGGCTAGCAGCATAGCCACTACAGACAGACGCCAGCATAACAAGCATAGACTACTATTACAATACTAGAGATAGACTGGCAACTTAAGAATTTCTTAGGCAGCGCCATCTAGTTACCAGGACACACACTATTACACACAAACACACATACTCACACATACTACACCTACGTATTGTACGTATACACACAGCTATAAAGCTATATCGCACACCCAGAACAACACTGCACTAGTCTAAATAGCTCATTTTTCAGAATCGACGAAAAACCGCTATCTCTTATTGATTATGACAGTTATTGCGAATGTCCTGCACATTGCATGTAAAGAATCAAATGCAGGACATTCGCAATAACTGTCACAATCAATATGAGATAGCGGTTTTTCGTCGATTCTGAAAAATGAGCTATTTAGACTAGTGCAGTGTTGTTCTGGGTGTGCGATATTGTACAGAGTAGAATAATGTAGAATGGTTAAAAATTTTGTTGTAGGAAATCTAAACCCAAAAAATTAAAATGTGGTTTTGATATATTTTAGGTTTAGTTTAACTACAGCAAAATTTCCAACCATTCTACATTATTCTACTCGGTAAAGCTAAATATTTATTACACTAAACTTGTTGTTTCGAGGATAATAAAACAATTATACCAATTTTAGATGTTCATATTTATTGGGTAAAACAAAACATTACATACCTCAAAATATATTTATTTCTGTAAATTAAAATAATAAAGTAAGCAAATAACAACTGATACCTAATTAATTATTAAAAACTAAATAAAAGTTTGTAAAAATATCAAAATTAAATCCTAACTTAATTGTTGCGCGCATTTTTTTGTTTCACATAGTGTTTAGTTATTTCACAAAAACCATTTCCTGCTGGGGTAATGTTACCGCAGCCAGACATTTTCTTTTTTAATGGGAATATTGAAATAAATATTAGCTATACAGGGCGTCCCACGGCTATGCCACATGGAGGGAAAGTACCTTGAATATTGTAGATGGAGACATTATTTTAATTTAAAAAAGGGTATCATTTAAGCTATCACCAATTTAATTAGTTTTGTGTTTCTTAAATAATAGGGTTTGTCCTCCAAATAGTAGATCTGTCACCAAAATGTAGTCACCAAACAATGCAAAATCAGTTCCACAATAAATCACCTAAAATCCTGAGTTATAAGGTCTATTTAATTTTTTTTTTTAAATAATCTCTTTTTCCATATTTTTTTTCTTTAAAATTTAGTCGTTTCTGGCACTCGCCGGCCGCTGCCGCGGCACCGCTCGCTTCGCTCGCTCGGCTCGTGCGTAGGAGGTCACAGTTTTAACCTAACCTAAGCATTTTTTTTTAAATAATTAACCTCGTTTTTCAAGTAACAAAACTGTTATTATAAGAACGAAGTTTATATTCATGTAATGCAATATAATTTTATTGGTTATCGATCTCTTATTTTACACATATATTAACATTAATTTGATAATTCATACCTGGGAACAATTTTTGTTTATCTGAGAACGAAAATATTTCGTGGCGATAGATCTATTTATTAGGTGATACAACTTGATGACAAATATAAATTTTGGTGATAGAAAATATAGTTCCCTTTAAAAAACAATTTAAACTGCATTCATAGATTTTTAAATAATTACATGGTTGAACCAGGAATCAAACCCGCTACACGAGATAAAAAAAAAAAAAAAATGTCATACCGATCGAAAGGCCATCATAAGGATTATTTAAGCGGTATGATAAAGCTAAACCACGCGTAGCATGACGACGTTTTGTCGACGGAAGAATAGACAAAATGGCACATTTCCATGCTTAGACGCGTAGAATGCGTACAAATATTTCTACAATCTGTCATTTTGTCTATTCTTCCGTCGACAAAACCCGTTTCTACGGTGGTCATGCTGCGCGTGCAGGGTAATTTTTTTCTCGTGTAGCGGGTTCGATTCCCGGTTCAACCATGTAATTATTTAAAAATTTATGAATGCCATTTAAATATATTTTAAATTAAAATAATGTCTTCTTTCAGTAAAATGTTCCATCTACAATATTCAAGGTACTTTTCCCTCCATGTGGCATAGCCGTGGGACGCCCTGTATAATTAGTTGTCTAAACGAGGTAAATGCAGCAACTTATTTTGTATTTGTTCTTTCTTCGGCTGCAAAGTTATTCGGGATCCTGCTGGAGTAATGTTTGGGTTTTGCTGGATCTTTGAAATGGTTAAGCGGATTCTTATCATCTTTTGTATAAGACTTCTTAAGAATTAGTTTTGCAATAAAAAACAAAAATAATGCACCGTCCAAAGGATATTTAGTTAAATATAAAAACACTCCAAAAGGTCCTAATACTTTGAATAAGAGCTCTAAAGACTTACTGCTGCAAACGGTATGTTGTAGCTTGTAACTGCCTTCAAATAGAGAGAAGTCATACAAAAGATGATAAGAATCCGCTTAACCGTTTCAGAGATCCAGCAAAACCACAAACATAACAATATGGCTTTCATACCTTTTTCGTGAAGGAATTTGACCAATTTTCTAATATTTTCTTCAATCGTTTTTACCCAGCCTGTCAATGATAGCACATTTCTTAGACTATCAAATTTCATTGATTTTAAGACAGGCAGACTGGCACTCTAGAGCTCATGATGTGCTGAATTAGCTTTGACAGCGGATTTATGGGGTTTTCCCGGCAAAACGTCGTAACTTCCACTATCGAATAATTTGTTGAAGAATAACACTATATCTGCAGTTTGAGTGCATTCTTCATCTCTGAAAATTAAGAAATTATTCCATTTTTAATCATTACCATTATTGGTTGGTTTTCAAAATCGTTATTATAATACATTAAAAAGAAAGTGAGTGGGCGTCCATTTTTATGCTAGACTATCTCTAAAATGTCATCTAATAAGAAATTTACTTTCACAATTAAATTATGGTAAGAATATTGATACAATACATACCTGCCATAAGTCCTAAGGCTGCCCCAACAGAATGGCTGAATATTTGTGCACAGTGCTTAACCCACATTTTTGGTATGAGATGTTAATTTTGGTAGTATTTTAGAGCCTTTGTAGTTAGGCGGCCTCTCAAATAATTTTTGGATATGGCTCCATTTTGCTGTTTGAGCTTTGCCGTCCATCAAATAATTTAAGTTTTTGCAAAGCAAATTATTTCTAATGCAGTTCAATAGATGTGGAGGATCATGCAAGAAATAAATTTTTTCTTCATTCACTTCGAAGAATCCTTCTCTATACTCTGTATCTCTTCTTAAATAGGTGAATTTGGTGTCTGTAACTAGACTGTTATTTGCAGCAACGTTTGTTGTACCTTGGTCACAAATAGTGGCTACAACTTTTAGACCAGCTTCTTGTAGTTTTTTGATAACATTGATAATTTGTTTTTTTTTAAAGCCAATGTTTTGGTTGTACCGGCTGAATAACTGTAATAAACCGGTTGCTTGTATGCCTTGAATATATCTCTTATCATGAACACCAAAACATGGTCACAAAACTTATCTTCTTTTTGGTCACCATCATCCACAAAGCCTGCAATAGATTCTCTCGTTTTGTTGTAAGAACATGATGGGGCATTTCATCAAACACCAATGAACAGTGTCTCTGTATCTGCGGCATTTTTGCGACAATCTCTTTCAAATAATTAAAAATCCTTTGATTGAAACCAGGACCCAGTTTCACTTTGTATAACATATTCTGCAAAGTTCTTCTGCTGGGTAAAATACAAAAGTTACTCATAATCCTATAGGCTTTAGGAGAAGGCTTATATAGAGCTAAAGACAAAACTTTTTCTTCCATTGTAAATCTTCTTCCTCTCACAACATGTCTTTTCCCAGCTTGCTTAACAAATTTGCGTTCTCATCTTTTAAGGTTCTAGCAACAATCTGGAAAGCGTCTTTGAAGAAATTGTCTTTGAAATCCTTTTAGGGGTCATCCTTCTCATGTTGCAAGGCTGAATTTGTTTTGTATTTTTGCAATGTTTCTTGGGTTTTGATTCTAGGCAGTCTGGTAAACTCTGAAATTATAATAATGAACTATTTAATTTACTTATAAAATAATCAAAAACCAGCTGCTACCCAAAATTCTGGTGCTGCCTATGAAAATGTAGTATAATGGCATGTTTAAAACAAAACTGGTCAAGTGCGAGTCAGACTCGCACACGAGGGTTCCGTACCACAAGGCAAAAACGCTGAAAAAACACGTTTGTTGTATGGGAGCCCCCCTTAAATATTTATTTTATTCTGTTTTTAGGGTTCCGTAGCCAAATGGCAAAAACGGAACACTAATGGATTCGTCATGTCTGTCTGTCCGTCCGTATGTCACAGCCACTTTTTTCCGAAACTATAAGAACTACACTGTTGAAACTTGGTAAGTAGATGTATTCTGTGAACCGCATTAAGGTTTTTACAAAAAGTAGAAAAAAACAATAAATTATGGGGGTTCCCCATACTTAGAACTGAAACTCAAAATTTTTTTTTTCATCAAACCTATACGTGTGGGGTATCTATGGATAGATCTTCAAAAAATATATTGAGGTTCCAAATGTCATTTTTTTCTAAACTGAATAGTTTGCGCGAGAGACACTTCCAAAGTGGTAAAATGTGTGTCCCCCGTAACTTCCAAAATAAGAGAATGGTAAAACTAAAAAAAATATATGATGTACATTATCATGTAAACTTCCACCGAAAATCGGTTTGAACGAGATCTAGTAAGTAGCTCGCCGGTGAAAATTTAAAAACATATGATGGTACGGAACCCACGGTGCGCGAGTCCGACTCGCTTTTGCCCGGTTTTTAGTATTTGCTCTTATAGCGGCAACAGAAATTCCTACAACATCTGTGAAAATTTCAACTGTCTATCTATCACGGTTCATGAGATACAGCCTGGTGACAGATAGACAGACAGACGGACACGGGAGTCTTAGTAATAGGGTCCCGTTTTTACCCCTTGGGTACGGAACCATAAAAATATGTAATGAAATACATTTGACCCTAAACTAACGATAACAAACAACTTCTACTACTACTTCAACTTCTACTTGTTCTTCAAACAACTTCTTCTTATATATTGCTTTTACTGAACTACATGTGTAGTAGTGGCGCGGTGGTGGGGCCAACCTAGCCACATCAGGTTAAGATTTCCGATACATTTTCGACTACCGGGCATATCTCCTTCTTTCTTATATCTATGGATTGGACACTAATTACTAGTCCCCCTATAAGTTACTATGCCAATAAGTATTAAGCAGGATCTTACCCATGCTAGTTTGATGTAACCAAGGTCTGGTTACTGGGACTGGATCAACGCTTATAGGATTGTACAGATGTTGAAGGATGATTTTCAGGTATTCCATGTTGTTCCAATAGTATGTCTACATCCATGTATAGAGGCAGATTTTCAGATGTCACTTGATGCTCCATTTGTGTATCTACATCCAGTACTAGTTGATACTGCGATGCAGATGTTGATGGAAGGTTTTCAGGTGCTCCTTCTCGTTCTTGAGCTGTAAGTAATATGTGGAATTCAGTAAGGCTTAAAAATGTGAAACTTATCTTGAAATTCATAAAAACTGGCCAAGTGCGAGTCCGCACACGACGGGTTCCGTACCACAAGGAAAAAACGCCGAAAAAAACACGTTAGTTGTATGGGAGCCCTAAATATTTATTTTATTTTAATTTTATTACTCATTTATTATTAAAGTAGAAATACAACTGCGTATTTTGTAAATATTTCAAGTGCCTACCTGTTGCCATTATTGATATCGAGCAAAAAAGTGCAAAAAAATCGCGTTTGTTGTATGGGAGCCCCCTTAAATATTTATTTTATTTTGTTTTTAGTATTTGTTGTTATAGCGGCAACAGAAATACATCATTTGTGAAAATTTCAACTGTCTAGCTATCGCGGTTCTTGAGATACATCCTGGTGACAGACAGACGGACGGACGGACGGACGGACAGACAGCGAAGTCTTAGTAATAGGGTTCCGTTTTTACCCTTTGGGTACGGAACCCTAAAAACATAAATGTGGTGTCTTCACAATGTATTTTCTATTCTGTGACCTGTAATCATCATTTATATATACCTAAACTATGTTATAATAAACGATGGCAGTGTGATCCAATTGTGAATCTAAACCATCCAGGGACCCACTAAAAGTTTCATCACAATCGATGCAGCCGTTTAGGAGTTCAGTGACAACATTGTAATAACTATTAGTGTCCCAAATAAATAAACTGTATTTAGATAAAAAGACGTAACAAGATTGTTCACATTTAGTCAAGTACCTAAACCATTTCGGTATATGGTTCAGAGGATATGGCCATTAAAATAATGATATCTGTTACTATACCTATCTACTATATATATCTTGTAAAAAACTGGCCAAGTGCGAGTCGGACTCGCACACGAAGGGTTCCTTACCACAAGGCGAAACCGCCGAAAAAACACGTTTGTTGTATGGGAGCCCCCCCTTAAATATTTATTTTATTTTAATTTTATTATTAAAGTAAAAATACAACTGAGTATTTTGTGAATATTTCAAGTGCCTACCTGTTGCCATTAGAGCAAAAAAGGGCAAAAAAATCGCGTTTGTTGTATGGGAGCCCCCTTTAAATATTTATTTTATTACCGACTTCAAAAAAAGGAGGTTATCAATTCGACATATATGTATGTAATATTATTGGAATGGCATTATATTCACATATGACAATCTATTAGAGCTTCCAAACAAATATACAAAATTTTATAGACGTATGTATGTATGTTTGTCCACGCATATCTCCGTAACTATTAATCGGATCGTGATCATTATATTTTTATTGGCTTACATTTACTTCAACTTAGGGAACAGTGCAAGTTTCATCAAAATCGATTCAGTAATTTTCAAGATATGGAGTAAGACGTGAAAGTGTGACGGCCTGGCTTATTAATACGAGCTACGGGTGTAGTGTCAAAGGGAAAACATCTCAAAACCTTGGTCAAATTCTAGTGCAACAACTAATAAAAATTACGAAATAAAAAGTAATTTAAAAAAATTAAACCAACTTCAAAAAGAAATTAACTCAAAATTATGAAATAAGTTTTATTTCGGAAGTCGGTACCAAAAATCTTAAGCTTAATTACAGATCCCAAGACACCGACTTCCGAAATAAAACTTATTTCATAATTTTGAGTTAATTTCTTTTTGAAGTCGGTTTAATTTTTTTAAATTCCTTTTTTTTGTTTTTAGTATTTGTTGTTATAGCGGCAACAGAAATATATAATTTGTGAAAATTTCAACTGTCTAGCTACCGCGGTTCTTGAGATACAGCCTGGTGACAGACAGACGGACGGACGGACGGACAGACAGCGAAGTCTTAGAAATAGGGTTCCGTTTTTACCCTTTGGGTACGGAATTTAAGTCTCAGTCGATCTTCCAGCTTTAATATTCTTAGGGGCAGAGTACTTAGGAGATTTTTTTTTTTACAGATATGGGCCATTTTCCTTGCAGTCTGTTAAAAAAAAATCTCCGCAAAATTCATATAATAATTCATTATTAATTAAAATATCTGTGACGGGAATTAAATAAAAATTTACCTGATAGTTGTAGTTCTGGAATTGCTAATTTACAAAGCTGGTGGTTTGGGTAGAGGTAAACTAATTTGAAATGTTTACGACATACTCGTAGATTGTTGTAAACATACTTCTTATCCTGCAGATGTAGACCACCAATAGTTGAAACCCATGTCAAGTATCTTTCAAGATTGATTTTTGGATCTGGAAAACAACGTAAAGGAATACCTGAAATACAAACATAAATATTTATATCATTATCCCATTTATTATTTAAATCAATTGCCACATGTATGTAAGATTATCACTTGAGAACGACTGGACCTGTTTCATGTTCATAATTATCAGGATATGGTGTATATGTTACAGCCAAAGAAATAAATTCGGATATTATATATATTATCAATTTAGATAAAGTGATAATTGACACAGAATTAATTACATTAGCGAAGCGGGGCTACGTCGACATAGGATGCTAGAGCGGGCAAAGGGCACCCCGAGGTTCGGTTTGGTTAGGTTACTTTAAACCCTTTACACAGAAATAGGAGCCCCGCGAAGCGGGGCTACGTCGACATAGGATGCGAGAGCGAGCGAAGGGCACCCCGAGGTTCGGTTTGGTTAGGTTAAGTACTTTTAGTATAATGACCAGTCATTATATATAATAGCTATTTAATCACTATGACTGTAACATATAAGAAAGTTATATAAAATAGCTATTTAATCACAATGACTGTAACATATATGAAAGATGGAACAATCGACCGGGAACGTCGCGGGTCTGGTAGATTGCAACTGTGCGAAGCCAGCATGAGAAACAGCACCCTAATTGCGTAACACACTATTGCTCTCAATTTGAATCATTTTGAAGCATATTGCTAATCCATTGCTCCAAATGTTCGAAAGATGTGTATGCTCAACAACGTAAATCCACAATGAATGTTGTTGAACTGTCAAAATGAAACCCATTGCTAATATCAGTAGCAATGGGTTTCATTGTGTTACGCAATTACCCTGCAGGGTCCAGGTGATGGATACTCCGCCCCTAAGACGACCCACTGACTCTTGTTTATCTACTAAATGTTTACACAGTAAATACATTGTTAATAACAACATAGATTGTTGGCATAATTCCATCTAAATCCTTAAACTGTTAATGGGCCTCCCACACTAAATGGTTTTTTCACATAAAGCCCTATGTAAATAGTTCAACAAAATATATCAAATACGAACCCTTCAATAATATTTTTAGTTACCTAAGTGCAAATACATTATATACATATAAGGGTATAAAAAGAACATATATATTTACCGTCATCTTTGATGACTAGGCAGCCGGGCAGCAACACTTGTTTTGAGACACTGTATTTAAACACAAAACACTTAAATAATATGGTCCGCATTCTGTTCCATCACGGTAAAACACAAGGGGCTCAACTCAACGTGATTTAGAAAGAAGAGACACAATAGGAAATGGGAATGGGTATCTTCCAAGATTTTTAGCAAATACGGAGTAACAAACTCGACGTAAATTACACTTAAATCGGAAAGCAAACGAAATAATTACAAAATTGCCTGTGCGCAACCGCCGACATTTTTTTTTGCAATGAAATGTCAATATCGTGTGGCCCTATCTTGTGTTATAAATTCTACTAAAAGTTTATTTTTGATCAATATGAACAAAATATAAATAAATTATTATGATCCGGGAACTTTTACAAACATAAAAAAAAATACAAAAAATAATAACTAACTCACAATACATCAAAAATAAAAATTATATGGTTACAGTTCTACTAAAATATACTACCAATTTTCTAATGGATTTACGCTGACAACACTGATCATTTTTAACTGGTGTCCTGGTAGATAGATGGCGCTGAATACTGAGAAATTAAAATGTATAGGAGTTACCACCCCCTGATAACAAGCTACTACAATCTGTCAAATCTTTATCGCTAAACCACACCCTGAGGTTTTCCCACCGTTCGCGTCGTCGTCGGCGTCGTCAGATAAATAATAAATAAATTATAATTTTGAGAATTTTCAAGAATAGACAAAAACAGAACTTTTCTGACCGGATTTATTTAGTTGATACATTCATTGGAATAAATCTAGATCTTTAAACTAACAAATATTATTTTATTACAATAGTCGCATTGTAAAATACTCTATTAACTCGACTATCTGTTTGTTGCTTTCAAGGACGAACTGAATTTCTGCTACTCTATATTGTCGTTGGACATTGGAAGTCGACTCGCATCCATAAACAAAATAAAGTCTTTCTAAAGTTAGTAATTGAACATGGCGGTTGGTAAAAATAAAGGCCTCTCGAAAGGCGGTAAAAAGGGTGTTAAGAAGAAGATGTAAGTCTCCAATAAACCTCAAATCTATCAAACAATGTAATAATCTTTCGGTTAAACATTAGACGAAACCTGTGATAAATGTGATGTTGCGAATATTTTCGGATGAAAGTTCCATGTCTCGTGTCAAGATGTTTTCTCAATGCAACTTAGTTTTATCAGTGATTTGCTTGTTCCAGTGTGTTGCTATCGTTAATTCTCGTGATATAAAGAAAATGGCATGCAGTAATATATATTTCTTTACATAGTGTGGTGAGTTGGATAAAGTTTTGGGGTTATGTTAAATTGTTATACATTTTCAGTGTCGATCCCTTCACCCGTAAAGACTGGTACGATGTCAAGGCACCGTCCATGTTCACCAAGAGACAAGTGGGAACCACCCTTGTCAACCGTACTCAGGTATGTGAACTTCTCTAACCTCTGACCTAGGCTGTAAAAGTTCATGTCTTGGTCTGGCTGCTACCGGCATGTGCAGCATTCTACTCGACGCAAGTTGGGCGGTAAAATGGGATTTCTCTTGCTATAATCTTTGCGAAATATGTAAATTAAATACCACATGGACATGTTCAATAGTGTTTTTCAGTTGTTCAGAGTACTGCCATTGTTAGTACATAACCTAAACTCCAGGTGATTTACACCTGCCTGCCAATGTACGTCCAGAATGGACAAAATCCATGACGCCACTGAAAAGCCACTCCTTTTTCTTTTTTTACAAAGGGAGTAAGTATTGTTATTGTTTCTACTAGCAAACATGTGCTACTTTCAAATTTCAATGTGTCCTAAAAATGCTTAATGCTTCAGATAAATCCAGTAGTTTTAGGACACTTAATGACCCCACAGAGATTGCCTGTAGCCAGTGAGATACCTGAAACATGAACTTTTATCAGTAAAACATGCACTGCAAACTTTCTATGTAATTTTTTTTGATACATTTTAATTTTTTTTTTGTTCCTTGTGGAACAGGCTAGGGTTGACACATCTTCACCATAGAAATGAAGTTGCAAAGCAATAAACAACAGAGTTTTTATACACGAAAAAGTTTGCACTGTATTTAAATGCTAATATTTTACACCTAAAATGATGATCCACCTAGCTCGCAATGATAAATATCTGATGAAAACTTATGTTCCCTTTTGATTTACTTCTGAAATCTTTTCAAAAATACCCACACAACAGAGGTAAGTAAATATTTTACTAAAATATGCCTAATTCTATTTATAGGGTACCAAAATCGCCTCTGAAGGTTTGAAGGGCCGTGTATTTGAAGTTTCGCTGGCCGATCTTCAAGCCGATACTGATGCCGAAAGGTAGGTACTTAATTGTTTTATTATAGTAGTCAAATCCCTGATTTCTGAATGCCTGTATCACAGAACCTCATCAGAGACTGAAGCATTACTTAGAACTTGTTTAAAGCCATATCAATACCAGAAGTATCAATCAACATTGGGGACATATTGGCGAAAATGAGTTACTTAGGTAATTGGAATCAGAATTTCCTGCTGTATCTATTGGTATTATTAAAAAATTTCAATCGTAAAAAAAATGTCCCTTACAGTACAAATTTTTGGACTGCGTAAAACAATTTATGACAAAAAAAAAAAATTAACAGACAGCCATTAAACATTTTTAGGGTTAAGGGTAAAAATGGGACCCTATTACTAAGACTCCACTGTCCATCTGTCTGTCTGTCTGCCACCAGGCTGCATCTCATGAACCGTGATAGCTAGACAGTTGAATTTTCACAGATGGTTTATTTCTGAGGCCGCTATAATAACAAATAAAATAAATTTAAAAAATTTCGGCGTTTTATGCCTTGTGGTATGGAACCCTTCCATGTGCGGGTCCGACTTGCACTTGGCCGGTTTTTCTTATCAGAAAAATAGTGTAAGTTATATTAAATAATTTACACCCTCAAACCTCAAATCAGTCAAATTCTTTGATCCTGTCAGAATGCTGCTGTAATTTGTTGAATTAAATCCCACATGTTACGAGCTGTTGTCTTTGGTTGAGTCAAATAACCAATTATCAGTTTGTTTTTTTAAACACATTCAGAAACTGGGGGAGTATGAATGTTTATTGCAGTCCAGCTATATGAAGGAATACCATATGGTCTTCATATCGTTTTTGTCTGCAGAAAGTATATGCTACCGCACTGAAACGCCTCTGTATTTCGATATACTTTGGTACCTTGTGTCGTTGCTACAAATATTATTATTTTTTTTCATCAAATACCCTATCACTAGCAGCTTAGCCATGGTTTGATCCTCCGCCAGGGTCGCGGGTTGTTCGAAAGAGATACCGTGGCCCCTGGCACAGGCAAGTGACGAGTGGGTTTTAGTCAGTAATAGTCTGACACTCCCTTCTGCTCCGCCCAGAGCGGGAGGGGTCATTTGATGATTTCCCATCCAAAAAAAAAAAATCCACAAGTTCCTAATATTGTAGTCACAATAGTGTGCCTCCTACCCCTAGACTTGGTGAGGACTTCTCATGTGACCAGAGACTTAAAATTAAAAACCTAAATATATTTTAGGTTTCCGAATAGGTATTGAGTTTTTATCAGTACTTACCCTAACCTTACAGCCTGGTATTTGTATAGGCATTGATGCCAGTTCTAGAACCCATTTAGATTAACTAGAAACCTTACTGGGATGTGGCTCGTCTCCCGCTTCCCTGTGTGGAACTCAGCATCATTCGCCTTGTCCGTTCAGTAGCGGAAAGCATCTTTGTTATCCTAATTATGTACAAGTGATGTCACAGTTCCAGGGTGCCTAGTTAACTCACACGGGTTGTTGTAACCAAATTACACCCATAATTAGGCCCCCATTGATAAGGAAAGTCAATAAACAAATCTACATAATCACTAATATAAAACCTTTTTCATCAGGTCTTTCCGCAAGTTCCGTCTGATCGCTGAAGATGTTCAGGGTCGCAATGTGCTCTGCAACTTCCATGGTATGGACCTCACCACTGACAAGCTTAGGTTTGTACTATTTGTATTTATTTATCAATTTTCAGAACAACTGTCTTCATGAAAAATTTTGAAATATTTTTTTAGAGTTGTCGTCAGGATTGCGTCATTTGTTTTTTGTATGTAATTTGCAATATCTGCCAGATAAGTTTGCCCACATTTTGCCAGTTGTTGTTTTATTTTTCGAATTTTATAAAAAAGTATTTTAATTTACTTAACATTCAAATAATTTAGTATATATTGCAGTCCAGCTATATGAAGGAATACCATATGGTCTTCATATCGTTTTTGTCTGCAGAAAGTATATGCTACCGCACTGAAACACCTCTGTATTCTTATACTCTGGTACCTTGTGTCGTTGCTACAAACAAATGCATTCTAGTATTTTGGGTACGTAGAGACCAGATTGCCTCAGGTCTGGCAGCCTGGAGTCTAGGTTTATGACCAGTTGGCAAGACTCGGGAAATCAGGGTGTCACTTAAGAGTTGTTTTTAATTAGCTAATGAGACTAGCAACAACACCAAATAAAATTATAATTTCAATATAATTAAAAATACTCATTGTATCTGCAGAGTTTCCCCAACTATTTTAAAAACACGTCTGCCAACCTCAGAAATTAGAATACAGGCGGGATGTTATCAAGACACCGATCTCCTAACAATCCATTATGTACCAACAGGTGGATGGTCAAGAAATGGCAGACCCTGGTCGAGGCCAACATTGACGTGAAGACCACAGACGGCTACCTGCTCCGTGTCTTCTGCATCGGATTCACCAACAAGGACTCGCTCAGCCAGCGCAAGACCTGCTATGCCCAGCACACCCAGGTAGGCAAATCTTTGCATTTAGATACCAGCTGCTGAACGTTCGCCTATTAACATTTCTTAAGCGACTCTTGCTGCATGCAACGCATGATCTTTAGGCGATTATCACACTGCCACGCATCACGCAGCGGTGTGCGGGAAAAGGTGCCAAATTCCACGCGCGTGAGTGCGTTTTTATTGAATTTGTATGTAAAAAATCACGCGCGTGAGTGCGTTATCTGCGTCCCGCTGCGTGATGCGGTGCAGTGTGCCAATCGCCTTACAAAATGACAGATTGTAGAAAGATTTCTATTGAGTCAAAAGTGAAGAAAATAAATGTCACTGTCTTCGTAGGGATAGAAAAGGTCATGCTATGCTTAGCTAAGCATTCGTTGGTTACCTCAGTGATTTAGACACTTTAGTAGCTCGATACAGCAATTGAGCTGTAAACCCTGCATACTTTATCGCAATGCGCCTAAGGGTCAGTTCACACCGAGACGCGACGCGACGCGCAGTTTTCAAAATAGAAATACAATTACAGTCCTTATCTACTACACTAAAAGGTACACAATGCAGGGTTTACTACGGCGAGCCACGCCGCGCTGCGCAGCGCGGCGTAGCTCACTGAATCGTGTCCCCTTTTGTGTAGTAGATAAGGTCTGTAATTGTATTTCTATCTTGAAAACTGCGCGTCGCGTCGCGTCTCGGTGTGAGCTGACGCTAAAGTTTTTTCTTCAAAAATTTGCCGGTATTGCGGCCATACTTGAAAGTGTTTTGCAGCTCCATATTGGACCAATTGTTGCGCGTTTAGAAGCGCCCTTAGATTATATTACCTATCGCAGACTGCACTATAAAGGGCCTAGGTATCATTCTTGCTCTTTATAACTGCATCCCGCCGCTGCGTACATTAAAACTTCACGTTCATCACCACGAACGCGGCTCTCGGGGTTCCGTTGGCTTTTCGTGGTTTTGGTACAAACACCCTACTCTAATAACTTGTTTTGTGTGGCTCTCTGTGCTTGCTTGCCGATAGTTCTTCCTTCAACGACTTTTTCTTCGACGTTTTAAGAGCACCAAGCAAAGAGCACGCCTGTCTGTATTATTTTGTTTAAAAGATAAACATGCATGCCTTTTGCAATTTAATTCAACACCACTGCTTTTAAAACGGTGAAGGAAAACGTGGCTTTCACCGACACGCCATGGGACCGCGTGGTGTAATAACGGCCGGCCTGTTACTAAGAGAAGCGTGGTGTAATAACGGCCGGCCTGTTACTAAGAGAAGCGTGGTAATTGTGTTACATACTAGGGACTGATTTCACCAGTCAGTTATGTTACATCAGTGGAATAAAATTTAAGTCTGGCAGTTTTAGTATAGAAAAACTGTCGAAATGTATTCTAAGGTATAAAAGTTTGGTGAAATTCGCCTTACAACGTCAATGCCATTTTGACAGTTCAAAAAAAGTTCATTGCGTTATTTACGTTGATGAGCAGACAAATTGTTCAAACATGCAGCAATAGATTAACAATTTCTTTCAAAATTTTTCGGATCGTGATTGAAAGTATGTTGCGCAATTATGATGCAGGCCCGAGTCCCAGCAGTGGGAACATCTCATAATGTCACATGCACATCTCATAATTTGACGGCACGGTTATCGCAGTGGTTAAGCGATTGACTTCTGCGCTGCGTGTCGCGGGTTCGATTCCCGCACGGAACAAATATTTGTATGACCTACAAGTAGTTGTTCCGGGTCTGGCTGTTTGTGTATGTGACTTTAAATGTTTGTAAACGCACCCACAATACAGGAGAAATCCCTAGTGTGGGGCAACGTTTTTTTTTTTTAAAAAGAAAAAGAAAGAAAGAATGTCATCAAATACTTTTCATCTGCTAACCCATCTTTCAACTACAGGTCCGTGCCATCCGCAAGAAGATGTGCGAGATCATCACTCGTGACGTCACCAGCTCTGAACTCCGCGAGGTGGTCAACAAACTGATCCCGGACTCCATCGCTAAGGACATCGAGAAGGCGTGCCACGGCATCTACCCACTTAGAGATGTCTGCATTAGGAAGGTATGCGATGAAGATGTTTTTTGTGACTTTTTTGATGGTATATTGGTTGGGTTTGATATGTCTGTTTATTATACTGGAATTTTACCTTTATTCAACTATTGTCAATGTTTCTAAAAGGACGATGTGAAGGGTTAGACTACCAAGAGTTACAGACGCCAGTACATCAAAGTACTACAATCTGTCAAATTTCTTTAATAGATTTTCAACTTTATCGCTAAAGCATAAGGTTCAAATTTGATTGGGACAATTTGACAGTTTCAGGTGCCTTGATGTGCTGGCGTCAATTTGACACCGTACCAATGGTAACAAAACTAATATAAGCAGAGTCGGTCCTGTATGTAACTTCTGCTTATAATGGTTTTTATTACCATTGGTATACGATTGGCCATATGCATCTATAAAAGTTTGTAAAAAGTTGAGCTTTGTAGAGCGTTGTCTCTGTCACTCGCACAATATGTGCGACTCTCATAGTCCCACAGTAGTAGTAGTGGGGTAGTTGTGTGTCGTCTCATAGTGAGTGAAGGAAGAGGGAGTGCACCTGTGTCTGCGCGCACACTTGTGCACTATAACATCTCCCGCGCCGAAGGCTTGTCTCCGTTGAGATTGGCCGCCGTGGCCGAAATACGGTCTGGAGGACTTTGTGTGACAGTCTCTTCTAAAGCTCTATATGCCATATTTACGCTTTAGTACTGAAGCAACGATTTGAAAATTAGTCCCAAGTAGATGAAATATTGTGTATGTTTCGATATTCAAAACTTATCAACCCAACCAATCAAAAAATAATTACAATGATGATCCACCTAGCTCGCAATGATACACACCTGATGAAAACTCTTGTTCCCTTTTGATTTTTATCTGAAACTACCCCTAACACACAACCACCGGTCTACCAACCTGCACAGACTTACCAAAGAGTTTTTACTCCCAGGTCAAGGTCCTCAAGAGGCCGCGTTTCGAGATCTCCAAACTTATGGAGCTCCACGGCGAGGGTGGTGGTGGCAAGAGGGGCGAAGCCGGCGACAAGTCGGAGCGTCCCGAAGGCTACGAACCCCCCGTTCAAGAGAGCGTTTAAGTTAATATACGTTAAAAATTGATGAATGTCTTTTATTTTTACTTACACTGTCAAGAAAAGAGGTTGGTATACAGGCTGAAAAATGTATCTTTCTGTAACACTGTCGATTTGTTTAGTGCGTTAGATTTTTTGACTCACAGAAGCCTCATTTACACGATGCAAATGTTTAGCCAGTGCTATAACAAACTGAACAATCTTAACTGAAACAAGAAATGACTTGTTTTGTCTAAACACTGTTTAGACGGTGCAAGTTCTATTGTTGCTTCAACTTATGGTTTGAAACAGGCAATTTAATCACACTGTTATTCTGGCTTTTAGATTTATAACACTCGGAACATTGCCTGAATACCTATCTCTTTGTCTGACTATACTATGGTAATCTATTGTTCCAGTGATTTTACAACTTTGTCAAAGGTGAGCATAACTTTTTTTTAAAATTATTTCTAGGCCTGCTTGCAACACAAATCATGGAATATTTTTTTGTTACCTTTGTTTTTGTCAATTGTTTGAAGATGACAGATTTCTAAGATGTAGCGATAAATGTATTTAGTGGCTTGTGGTGCGAAACGGCCTCTTTTTAGTTGAGGCGGTGATTTTTGTAATTTTTGAGAATTTTTTTGACCATTTAAAAAAAATTCAAACAAAAAATGATAATCACCTACTCAACCAATAGATTTAATTCACAATGATGATCCACCTAGCTCGCAATGATACACACCTGATGAAAACTCTTGTTCCCTTTTGATTTTAGTCTGAAAATTATATTTCTTTAGTTTTTTTTCACCATTTTGTCGAAAATCACCATACTGACCTATTTTGTTTTTACAGGACAAGTCGCTGAAAAAGCATTTCAAGATCAATGCAAGTTGCGAGTCTCGACAAACCGTTGTACAGATGACAGCACATTAAGCTACCCAAAACTGTCAAATTTTCCCAATCAACTTTGAACCGTATGCTTTAGCCATAAAGTTGAAAATGTATTAATGGGCGGTAACAAGAGACGAGTGAGTGACAGAGATCATGCGCGAAAGCTCGGAGAGCCTATGTACGGACGCCAGCAGGTCAACCTACCCGAAACTGTCAGATTTTCCCAATCAACCTTGAACCTTATGTTTTAGCAATAAAGTCGAAAATCTATTAAAGAAATCTGACAGATTGTAGTAACTTGATGTGCTGGCGTCTGTACAGACCGGCTGTGTTACATCGGCGGTATTGTAAAGACCAGTGATAAAGATGTCTTCAGTTTTGAATCAATATACGTCTAAAATGGATGCTCTTGTTTGACTTACTTAGTAGAAACCTATCCCATACACTACACACTATTATAATACCTATTGCTGCGTAAAATATTAACAAACGCGCCAATAAATAGACCGCACGGGCGATTTTTTATCGCGACCAGGGATTTTCAAGGCACCAGAAGTTATAAACCCTTATAACTTTTGAACCAGTAACCGACAAATTCTGATATTTGGCGACAAATTTCGACTACTTAGCGACTAATTTTTTGTGCTATCAAAATTAAAATCCCTGATGGTGGCTCTGCCAGAGTCAGTGACACGCTGGGATGCACTCCATTGGATTCTTAAGTATCACTGACTGGCAGGGCCACCATCAGGGATTTTAATTTTGATAACACCAAAAGTTAGTCTGTATTTGTCGCCAAATATCAGAATTTGTCGGTCACTGGTTCAAAAGTTGTAAGGGTTTATAGGTGGCCGATCTGGAGAGTCTTCCCAGCAGCCCAGGGCCATATTTATTTCTCAAAAACTAGGGCACCTAGCGAAGATCTGTTTTCTCCCAATTTTTCCGCAAATTAGTCGGGATCAGTACCACTACTAAAACACTAACCACTACATAATTATACGTAGGCAAGCAGCCGAAGCAAGTAAAAAAGTAAAGTTACAATTCAAATCGATTAGACCAGCACCCTAAAATGGATTTGCAGTAACACTAATCCGTTGCTGAGGGGCTCGTTGCTAAATAATAAACAGCCGCACAGGTCGATCGAACAGGTTAAGCTACGCTTGCCGCGGTTGATCTGTGGATGGGTGACCATCTTTACATACCGTGACCCCTCCCTCGGAAAGCACGTTAAGCCATTGGCCTCGGCTGTCATTCGTGGAACTTTGACAGTAGTTACGGGTAGTCAGAAGCCCGAAAGTCTGACAGCCAGTCTTACCTACCCAAGGGGTATCGTATTACCCATCAATAACTGGGTTGTGGTGGTCAGATAGGCAATCGCTCCATGTAAAATACTGGTATTCAGCTGCATCCGGTTAGACTGGAAACCAACCCCAACATGGGAAAAGGTTAGGCAGATGATTGCTAATCCATTGCTCGGTTGCTCCGGTTGTTCGAAAAATGTGTCTGCTCAACAACGTAAATAACGCAATGAATGTTGTTAAACTGTCAAAGTGAAAGTCATTGCTACTGTTACGCAATTACCCCGCAGTTTCATGTTAATTAGGTTTACTTATGATAAAAAAACGACGTACGTTGTTTAAAAATAAATTGTATTTCTCCATAATTTCTTTTTACAATATATTATTCTTCACTCTACAACATCATAGTTTTAATAATAGAAATATTTAATTCATTAGTTAAAAATAATTTAAATTACAATACTAGCACTCGCCTGTGGATTTGTTCACAAATTACTGGTATAGATTGACTATTTGTATCTACAGTCCGGCCGTCGGTCGAGAGAAAACGTTCCTGACACGATAATGTGATAATTCTAGTAGCATATAAGGCGGGGATACACATGCTAGTAAATCGGAAAAGTAACTGGCATGTACGAGTGACTGGCACATTGCGGATACACTTGCAAGTATACTGGCATGCCAGTATTACCATCGCGTATACACAGGACAGTTCGTGAGAGTCACATCGCAAGAATAGGTATTCTTGCGCGCCAAAAATGGATAACAATCGAAGTGTTAAACAAAATCGTGTTGTTACTAGCAGAATGTGTCGCTAAATTAATGAGAGATAAAAGGAAAAAAAAAGAAGACTGGATTTAGGTAAGAGATTGGTTTAGCAGAAGGGAAGATTTTGGAGCAAGTAGAAGAAATGCGTCAAGAAGATCCTGATGGTTACAGAAACCATTTGAGAATGCCCCTAGAAAAATACGCCCACAACGGGTCAGCTTTTGGCATGCCCGTAGCTGTCGCGTCTGTTCACACGTGCCAGTTTGGCAACCCCCCGTGACCTCTCCCTCAACGGGCATGCAAGTAAATCAAATGTTGTGCTAGCTACTTGTATGCCAGTTAAGCGTATACACATGACAGTAGCTGGCATGCTAGTGGCTGGTATGCTAGTGTGCAAGCTACGGGTATGTGTATCCCCAGCTTGCACACCAAACACGTATTCGTTTGTATAAATCTGAAACTGGTGTCAAGATCAAGAACGCATTCTTTCGCGTCGGCCGCACTGTAAACGTAAAAACTTCAGATTTGTAGAGCGTCGTCTCTGTCACTCATACCCGTGTGACAGTCTCTTTCTTAGCCCAGAAGACCAAATTAAAAACATTGTCGAAATCTCAACTCACCGACAATAAATGTCAAAAACTTGTAAAAAAATATGAAAATTAGAGGTATTTTTGACTGAGAATTGAATGCAAACGTTCATAAAAATACGGGAATTGCAAGTTCACAAACTTGCTACAAATAATAACTATTAAAAAAAAATTAAACATTTTATTTTACTTTTCAACTACGTTATTGGTGGTCTATTTCTTTGAATGCTTTTCTTTTCATTTAAAATGCGTAAGTAGAAACAGCAGTAGCGACATCTAGTATGGAGTAGCATAACTATTATTTTAAAAAGGCATCTTATTTACAAATGTTTTATGTTTTTAATGTTCATCAGAGATTCATGTTCTTATACACTAATATTAAATTATTTTTCTATAGTTTAACATTGTAATAGCACATAAAAAAACATTATTCCCGCTTAAAAAAAACTAGATTACAAAAAATTCAGCATTTTTATACAATCATTCTTAAATTTTTTACCTCAACTAAAAATAAAAAATGCACTAGACAAGTATGCAATGTACTTACAGTCAAGGAAACAAATCGTTTAGCAAAATAATTGATTCAAATTGGAAGAAAGAAACGTACCTACATAACTTTACAAATTGAATCGATTATAGAAAGAAAATACACCTATCAACACAACAATAAAAAAGAATGTGAATTAAAAAGCAATATTTTTCTGTAAAGTAAGTATCTAAGTAAAGGAATGGTACTTACCTACTTTAATTAGATAGTGTATTTTTTATGTAAATTAAAACAAGACACAGCCAGTCTTTGACATCATCTTAATCTTATTATAAACTCCATTGTTTTATAATAATAATAGTAAAAAAGTTGACTTTTGGTTAAAAATTTGTTTGTTAAACTCGGATTTCGAGAAAAAATTCTAATAATCATTGTTTATTTTTTGTAACGTGGAATGTAGCCGAACTGACTTTTCATATAATTTTGTGTACAGCAAAGTATTGGTACACACAAAATATTAAACGACTATTCGTAGCTGGTATTTAACAAGAAGTCAGGCAAAATGAAGAACCAAGAAGTTCACCATTTTGGAGAAAAACTTGATAATAAAAATGGATTTCGCATTCTTTGGTTTGAATTTGAAATTGACAAATCTATGAAGTTAGCACATAACTACAAAAAACTATTGTTTCACGATGTTTGACTTTTTAGTTCAGTTTCCATAGGTATTTTAACTTTCAAAGTAGCGCACGGTTTTTGTTTTCTGCGGGCAAAAGTGCAGAGCAAGCATATTCCGGATCCAATGAATGCTATCACGCAGATCACAGTCAAGCCAAGTTGAGCTGCTGCTGTAGAGTAGGTGCCGTGGTAGACGAGGGACCGGAGGCCTTCAGGAAGCTCTTCTACGCCCTGAAAAGAAAAACAGAATTTAGGTTAATTTAATTCATATTCAATGAGGATCCACCGTCCAAGAATTTGACAGCTAGCTGTCACTATTCATTATATTTTTTAAACAAGCGATTTCTTTTATGCATAATTAATTAATATTTCCCGTTGCGCAACTGTTGCCTGCAAAAACACGACCCATGTATTTGCTAAAAATGTTAAATGATAAAAATTGTGGGAGAAACAAAATCTTTCCGAATATAAATTGGAAACCCGATATTTCGTCGCGACCATGAGCTATCCTT
Source organism: Oligia fasciuncula (assembly GCA_963082905.1). NCBI lineage: Eukaryota > Metazoa > Arthropoda > Insecta > Lepidoptera > Noctuidae > Oligia > Oligia fasciuncula. Next base: position 3,856,648 of record OY720414.1, on the reverse strand, counting down.
TTTAAACCTGAAGACTTTTATGGCAGGAATTCGTATGCTGGTGATACTGTGAGAACCAACCAAGTCCGTTTTTATTACCTACAGGCACTTGTGTCGTTATATTATGTGAATTATAGTAAAGGTGTGTTTAAGTGTGTTCTTATGCATCATATTAGATTCACCAAAAAAATTACTTCAAGTTAACAAACACAAGATAACTCATAAATTATAAAAAGTTCATAATTTATTGTCTTTCCCAGTAAAGCTGCTTTTTTACCAATGGTAGACGCTTCCCTTTTTCGTTGCTCGTCTTTTAATAGTGCAACACTCCAAGTATCATACATATTTAATTTGTGATTGCCACAAAAGTAAACATAAACCTCATTATAACCCTCTGTAAGAGTTTGATTTAAATGAAAAGCGACATCTAGTGTCGAGTTAATATCAATAAATAAAAAATATCAATAAAATCCGTAACTATTCTTTCACACTACTCAAAACTAGATGTCACTATTATCAGAATTGATACGCACGCCATCTATCCTCAGTAATGGTTTTTTTTATAGTCACTAGCGTCATCTAGCGTCGAGTAGTAAACAATCTGTTTTCTGGATTTAATTTGAATTAATTGCTAATTTATTTGTCCTCACCATTTCGATCCAAGCCACTGGTAAAATAAGTCCTTGATCAAGGTATTTAACCGACGAAAACAAGTCGGTCTTCCTCACTTGGACGTTGATTTGAATGCTGAAACAAAAAGTTGAAAGTTATAGTGTATGAACCAAGTGATCTCACAATTTCATGAATGAATAGATAATGTGATTAATAAACAAGGTGAAATTAAATTAGCTAGCGAAATTCCGCAGACGTGATGGTTATTGATAATTATCTTTTTCAAATCCGACCCTGTAGTTCCAGAGATTAGCGCGTACAAACAAACAAACAAACTCTTCAGCTTTATTATTGAAAATCTTTTGACATTATATTTAAAACTGTTTGACATTACATTGAAAACTGTTTGACATCATATTTAAACCAGATTGACATTATATTTAAAACTGTTTGACATTATATCGAAAACTGTTTGACATTACAATTCTTTAAAACAGTTTGGCACTTTTGAATTTCACTTGGATTGTTATTAATCATTCATAGTTCTTTGTATTTAAATTGCATTGTTTTATGAATAAATGAAATGGCAAATAGCCCTAGGCTTGAGTTGCGATAAGTAGTTAAGAGCATTTTCTTCATGGCTTTATCAGCACACGGCGTAATAAATAATTCCTACCTCGATTTCCCACTAAGAGCAATTCCCAAAGTAGGATGCAAATCTAGGAAGGAGTCGTGTTTCGTTGCGTTTGGCTTCAGTCCAGTTATTTCTTCACGAAGGCGAGGGTCTGCCAGGTAGAAGTGTGGGAAAGATACAAGCGCTGGAGCTCCTGGAAAAGAAAAACCGTTCTTGGTTAACACCTTCCGGCACGGTAACAAGCTGTAGCCTTAGTTTAAAAGTTCATGGAATGACAGTACGGCGACCGCCGTATAATTTGGTACTTTCTTTACGTCAAACACGGCTATCGTAGTGAAAAAATGTTGAATGAAAAAGTCAGTTTAAGTCGCCAGTTATGATTCATTAAGTCCCATGTAATAGGGGGCGCGCCTATTGCCATCAACCGGGCACAAACCCATACTCCGGGCTGTTACTGCGAAAACTCAATAGAACTTTGCCCGTCCCAAAACTAATTCCGCTACTCGACAACAGATGGCGGTACTTCACAAATGCCACAGATTAAAATACTATCCTACAAAAAAAATAGGATCTTTTGGCGCGTAATCAAAAATTGAAAATAACGCCGCCATCTTGTTTTTTCAATACATTTCTCATGGACGTAATAGAAGTAACTTCTATAAATTACGTCCATGAATTTCTGTGACAATTTGACAAGTGTTTACTAACAACGTCAATGTCAATGTCATTCGGGCGCCAAAGGATATTTGTAGCAGTTTACAAGGTAGGTTATCGTTAAAACTCACCCATAGTACAATCGGTAACATTGATGATTCCTCTTGGAGGGCAGGTAGCGGTGTCAATCTCACAGTAGCATAGGTTTGCAGGGTTATGAGATGGGTCATCGAAAACGTTCAACGGCATTCTATAGCGGTATAATTCTATGCCGTCTGCAATCTGTAGGGCAAAAAGAAAAGATTGATATCTTTTCTTTATAATAATTTTATATCTTTTCTTTATAATAATTTGAGGAGGGGCTTCTGGCTAAGTAACAACAGCCGCACGGATCGATCGATCAGGTTAAGCTACGCTTGCCACGGTTGGTCCGTGGACGGGTGACCATCTTTACATACCAAGAACCCTCCGTGCCTCGGAAAGCACGTTAAGCTGTTGGTGGCGGCTGTCATTCGTGGATCATCTTTGATATTCGTTACAGGTCGTCAGAAACCTGAAAGTCTACAACCAGTCTTCCAAGGGGTATCGTATTACCCAGTAACTGGATGGCGGTCAGATAGGCAGTCGCTCCATGTAAAATACTGGTATTCAGCTGGATCCGGTTAGACTGGAAGCCGACCCCGACATAGTTGGGAGAAGGCTAGGCGACGATCTTTATAACTTAAATACTAAATAAAATTGCTCCTGCTCTTGAAACAGTACGACTTATTAGAGAGAATAGTTCTAAGTAATAGTCTTCCAGACTGTGTTTCGGCTGTGGCGGTTAATCAAAAAAAGTCAACGGTCTTCAGTGCACAAGCGTGTGCGCAAACACAGGTGCACTACGATAGGACGGCAATCGGACACGACCGAAGAGACATCTAGCGCAGGACCACAACAGTTTCACGTGCTTTGCGAGGTACGGGGCTATCACACCGCCAACTTCCAAACTCCGGGCTGTTACTGAGAAATTCCTAATAGAAAAACTCAATAACACTGCCCGATCTGGGATCAGAACCCAGGACCCCACGTTTAGGAGTCGCACAAACATGCGACCACTAAACCAAGGGCAGTCGTCAGTTCTAAGTAAAAGCCGCACACGTCGATCGATCAAGGTTAACCTGTGCTGGCCGGGGTCGGTCCTTGGATGGGTACCGAAATACTCCGTTTTTCGATCGGAAATCACATTCAATCGGTTCCAGCTTTCATTGAGTCGCGTATACTGAACAGGGAGTAAAGTTCACTCATCTTCCATAGAAAAGTCCTCCCTTTTCTATAGAAGATAGTGAAGTTTACAATCTCCTACGACAACTGCCCGACGATTCATGTCGGGAAGTTGTATACAGGGTTATTGGTAAAACATTAACAACCTCTTAAGAGGTGATTGTACTCATCATTATGAACATTTTTTACTATGAGACCAAAACTGAAATCGCGAAAAAAAAAATCTGCTGTTGTCCTTCCTATTACGGTTGCCACAATGTTGGCCATTCTTCAGGTTGTCAGTTATCTCAGTTCTAGAGTGGACCTTCTTATTTCGGAACGCTATGCCGAAAATGGCATTTTAGGGTTCATGCAGTATCCAAATGGTGCCAACACTGCCAACGGGAGCCTACTAAGCCTCCGCCCGTCCGTCCGTCTGTTAGCGGGCTGTATCTCATGAACCATAATAGGTATAGGTAGACAGTTGAAATTTTCACAGAGTGTGTATTATTATTGCCGCTATAACAAAAAATAAAGTTCAAAATTTTATAGAGACGTGTTTTTTTCGGCGTTTTTTGCCATGCGATAAGTACCTATGGCTATTGTCATACTCAATGTATGATGTATGACTCATCATAAAAATAAACACAATTAGTTGCCTCCTCAGAATGACCCTCGAAGGCCACGAGCGCTAAAAACCCGAAAAGTTAACACCTTGCTAATCTTGTTAAGTGAGTAGGTAGTTGTTGGTTACTCGAGAATTTAGAATATATTCTAGTGATCTTATTTGACACACTAAACAAGATCGGGAAACATAAATTAATTGTGCCTGTAGCAAGAATAGCTCCTAGGGTGGCCAACTTTTTTATCAAATACAGGTTTTCTGAGTTGGTCCCATAGTGAAAGTGGTTCATATTTATGAGCAGAACACCCTGTAAAAATTTGGAACCGGTAAAAAGAATCATTCTGTATGGTATTTTCGAAGCCATTGCCTGTTATATGGCGAAAAAATAAAAAAATATAGTAGTGGTCGCATGCGTAACTGCTGAGCGTGTCGCCCTGGGTTTGAGTCCCAGGTCGGGCAGTGTTATTGGGTTTTTTTAGTAACAGCCCGGAATAAGGAAGTTGGCGGTGTGATAGAAAAGCACGTTAAGGGTCATAGCACACATATCAGCTCGGAAAGGGATCGTCAACGTATCGCCTTTCGCCTCGCCGTCAAACATGCGTCAACCAATGTGTGGGGCAACGTTTTATAAAAAAAAAAGAAAAAAAAAAGAAAAGAACCTACAGTTAGCATTAGCACGTAACCAAAGCGGATCAGAAGCTCGTATACGTCGACTCGGCTACGGCTATGCGACGCCGCGCTTACGGCTCGCCGACCGCTGGTTGATGATGCTGCAGGCAGGCCGCGGGAGGGGTGAGAGGGGCGAAGAGCCGTAAGCGCGGGAGCTGCAAGTTGACCACGCACCACACCACGGTTCGTGAGCTTATCCCGAGGCGAGGCGATTACGTTACGATTCCGATTAGCGTGCGTTGCAGTAGAAAGTTTCATATAAAGAATACTGAATGGCTCTAGTTGATTCGGTGACGATCCCTTTCTGAGTTAATATGTGTACATTAAGCCGTTGGTCTTGCGCCTGATCTCTCTCCGGTCGTGTCGGATTGCGTGTCGTCCCATCGGACTATGAAAATGAAGAAGAGAGAGTGCACCTGTGTCTGCGCATACACGTGCCCTATTATATCTCCCGCGCCGAAGGCTAGTCTCCGTTGAGTTTCGTCGCCATGGCTGAAATACGGTCTGGAGGACCTTATCTACATTTAAGGGGTATTTTACCTCAATAGTTTTTTCAAACTCGAAAGGTACTCTTCTGCAGAGGTTGGGGTAGAACACATAGAGAGTTGTATTCTTGTCCAACTGTGATGGCGGGAAAATGGAGCCGTCTGAAGCCTCGATACTGAAATAAAGAAAAATAATTATACACCCATACTAAAGCATAATCAGCCTATAATGTTCCCACTGCTGGCCTGGGACACAGATCACACAGAACTCCACTCTTCGAGAGGGAGTCAAAATCAAAAGACATTTATTCAAATGAGGCTGAGAATCGGCACTTTTTGAACGTCAAAATTACAAAAGACAGTCCGCCGCGATTGGTCTGTGGATGGGTGACCATCTTTACATACCGTGACCCCTCCGTGTCTCGGAAAGCACGTACAGCCGTTGGTCCCGGCTGTCATTCGTGGATCTTTGTTACGGGTAGTCAGAAGCCCGAAAGTCTGACAACCAGTCTTACCAAGGGGTATCGTATTACCCTGTAACTGGGTTGTGGAGGTCAGATAGGCAGTCGCTCCATGTAAAATACTGGTATTCAGCTGCATCCGGTTAGACTAGAAGCCGACCCCAACAGAGTTACTTATTACGCCTACGCCTATGCATGGCTTAGTTACGGCATAATAATGTGGGGATACAGTACAGACGCTCTTGCACTGTTCACGGTTCAAAAGAAATTTATCCGTATCCTAGTAAATATACAACAAATAGATAGCTGCAAACCCCATTTCATAAATCTGAATATTTTAACCCTGCCTTGTTTATATATCCTTGAAATATGTAAGTTCGCTCACAAACACCAAGACTTTTACACAAAACGAGAAGACATACAAACAAGATACACACTCCGACACAAAACACGACTCAACATACCAACATCCCGCTTAAAAATACACTCGACAAGCCCTCTAGTTATGTCAATCAAAATTTACAATATGTTACCCGAATACATAAGAAATGAAAAAAAACTCCATATATTCACGAACAAATTAAAAAAGCTACTATTAAGCAAATGTTATTATAGTGTTAACGAATATCTAAATGATAAATCCTTGAAAAAATTAAGTAGGTAAACAATAAGTAAAATGTTAAATAAATTATTAGTATACATTAATTATATTATAAAAGTGTGTTTAGAATAAATTTACAATAAGTTAGATTACATAAGTGATAAGTCCTCTTCTCCACATACCTATCTATCTTTTGCTGTGCCCGACAGGGTCCATGATTGTTTCTTTTGGCAAATGTTTACCACCTAAGCCTACATTGTGGAATGCAATAAAGAATTGAGTATTGAGTATTGAGTATTGAGTTGGGAAAAGGCTAGGCAGATGATGATTTTACAGATGCGAGTTTCTATCTGAACTTCACAACCCAGGGTAACACCACACCACCACCACCACCACCTCTTGTTATTGTTGTTGTTGTCTACCCGTAACATCTCTCAAAGATCTACCAATGACATTCGGGACTAACGGCTTAAAAGTGCTTTCCGTGGTACCGGGGGTTTCGATACGAAATGGATAGTTAATTGTTAATGGTCACATTGGACACCCATCGACGAAACGACTGCAGCAAACGTATGCTATGTTACTTAGCCACGAGCACCTCAAACGAATCAAATGTCCACACGATACGCAAATTAAAATGACAAAATCATATATATTAGGTACTTTTTAGACACAGTTTGTGCTGTTGGCTCAGGCGCTTGGTTATCAGTAATGATAACCTTTTGGCTGGATCATATGATGCGCATTACAAAATATTGATAATGTTTCTTGGTCTCATCTCATTGAAATGGTGTAGTCAATGACTTTAGTGAGATAACTCCACGCGCCATTTTAAAAAACAATATGGCGGGCGGCCACAGAATGGATTGGGCGGTATGTTTAGATTTTTATTGCGATAGATAAAGTGAATTTGTTTTTTTCACGATTTATTTGACAATTAAATACGTGTTTGGAGGTCTATCTCAAACATTAAAATTAAAAGTCATATTCAAACTATATTTGAATTAAGATTTTGAGTAAATTTTCAAGTTATGGAACAACAGACTGCCTAACATACTTCAAAAAGTTCAAATTCCATTGCAACCAAAACTTATTAGAAACCTTTTGTTTCAAATAGTCACTCAAAAATCAATTTTGAATACATTTCACTAAAGTAGATAACTGAATGTACCTTTTTTTTGTTTGCGGGGGGAAACCTTCAAAAGGCACCTGGAATTTGGGGACAAAGACCAGGTAGTGTGGGATTCTTCATCACCATCACCACATGGAGGGGGGCCCGTAGACCAATCCGGAACCCCCTCAGTGCCTGTCAGGGCACGTCTCTACGCTACAAATCAGCACTTTTCCAACGTCAAAATTACATATGTCACTACAGAATGATACGTGTGTGTAATGTTTGTGTGTTGTTCTATTGTAAATGCTTCTTGTCAATCTCCTCAATATCTTAAAGAAATGGACGTACCTATTACATTCCTCGCTGCCCCAGAATGATAGACTGTCATGTCCGTCAAATTCTTCAATGATGTTCATCTTGTCCTTATTGTATTCACCGGTGTTGATCGTAAACCGCTCCGACACCGTGCCGTTTTTCTGAAAATATACATTTTAATAAGTATCATGAACTTTAGCATCACACTATCAGTCATAATCAGAATCACTTTGAAGGATTGAATGTCGCTACGAATTCATTGATAATGTCCGCGTAGAGTTTCATAAGTGCCCATGTAGGCTTATGTGAAATAAAATATTTTGTTTTTTTTTTTATTTTTGAGTAGGCAGTGCTCTGAAAGAAATAAGCAGTAAATAAAAATGAAAAAATATCGATCTGCATTGCGATTTTGTAACCATCTCACCGTGAAAACTTAGGTGAAGTGAGTTTTATTTGTTAGGAATTGACACTATTGACAGCTCACTCCACGCTCACTTCACCTAAGTTTTCACGGTGAGATTTTTACAGAATAGCACCGCTGGTTTCCTGGGACACCCTGTATAGTGGTCGATGCAGGACGTCTATAGCAGGTTTTTTTTTTTTTGCTAGCCTATATCTGTCCCACTGATGGACGGTGCCGCCGAGGCCGGCCCAGAAAGAGATGGCGAGATGACCTGGACGCGTACCGCGAGGGCTGGTTCGAGGTGGCGCGGGAAAAGAGTTCCTGGAAGGATTTGGGGGAGGCGTTTGCCCAGCAGTGGGACAGTATAGTAGGAATAAGGTATTTTAAATAACTTACAGTAACCAGTAAGCCGAATTTATCGAATTTGAGTTGTCCTCCTAAACTTAGGAACGGCTTCGCGATGTCTATGATACTGTCTTCGTAGCCCCACAGGAACCTGAATTAATGAGAACACTTCAGTCATGGTGTGATTAATTAATTAATTAAATTAAACGAAAAAAAAATTCTTTAATCGCAAAATATCATCATCATCATTTCAGTCGAAAGACGTCCACTGCTAGACATAGGCCTCCCCCAAGCACCTCCACTTCGACCGGTTCTGTGCTTCTCGCATCCAACGGGTTCCTGCGGCCTTCACAAGGTCGTCGGACCACCTTGTGGGAGGCCTCAATATCTTCGCAATATCTTCTCGTCCCACATACCGCAGTGTCTCAAGACGAAAGTCTTTGACCAGTGCGTGTTGCCAGTGATGACTTATGGCACTGAAACGTGGTCGCTCACAATGGTCCTTATAAGAAGGCTAAAAGTCACCCAAAGGGCAATGGAGAGGGCTATGCTTGGAGTTTCCCTGCGTGATCGAATCAGGAATAGCAAAATATAGATTTTAATAATTATCATGTGAGCTATTCGGCTCCCTAATTGCGTAACACACATCAATCATAATGTGAATCATTTTGAAGGATATTGCTAATCCATTGCTTCATTATATGTTCGCAATGTCTGCTCAACAACGTAAATAAGGCAATGAATGTTGTTGAATTGTCAATAGGCTATTTGACCATGTAAAAAATAAGGTCATAATTATTGACACTCGTATAGATTTGCATTAATTTTACTACAAAACAATGTATTATTTATAAAAAAAATCCCGAAAAAACTTCATCTTTTTAAATCTGGCGCCACGTAATCGAAAACGGTTTGGATTGGCTGAACTTAAGATGACGTCATGATTCAGTAAATTTCTGTCTATCGTTGACAGAACAGATGACTTTTGTCTAGTATCTCGACCTTTTCAACGTTTGTTTACGTGAATCGTGACGTCACGACGCCATATTGTTAAAGATAGCGTTTTGGCGGCTTATTTAAACAGTACATTTCTATTTACTATTTTTTAAAAGAAATTCATTATGCAATTTGAAGTAATAGGTTTTTGTGGGCTCGTTAGACACCATTAAATAATCTGAGATGTTTATCAGAAATCAGTCAAATAGCCTATTACTGCAAAGGTTTGAAAGGAGTATGTCTTACCTATGCACAGGCAGTTTCGCGAAGGCATAAGGATGGTTTGCCCACGTCAGAGCAGAGCTGAGAGTCATTTGGCCGAGGCTATTGAGGTTCATGCTTACAGCTTTGGAGAGAACTCCCTGAAACAAAAGAATAAATAAAAAAACCATCACACTAATATTATAAAGGCGAAAGCGAAACTGCGAAACTTAGTGCGTGTTTGTATGTTTGTTACTTCTTTACGCACAAACGGCTCAACGGATTTGGATGAAAGTTGGCACACAGATAGTTTATAACCAGGATTAACACATAGGATATTTTTTATCCCGATTATTCCCACGGGATCGACACTTACGCAGGTGGCGCAGCTAGTATCTATCTAATTAAGTATACTATTCTATATCGCTCATCACACCGTGACCCCTCTATGCCTTAGAAAGCACGTCAAGCCGTTGGTCCCGGCTGTCATTCGTGGATCTTTGACAGTCGTTACGGTTAGTCAGAAGCCCTAAAGTCTGACAACCAGTCTTACCAATGGGTATCGTATTACCCAGTAAATTGGTTGTGGAGGTCAGATAGACAGTCGCTTATCCGCTGCATCCTGTTAGACTGGAAGCTGATCCCAACATAGTTGGGAAAAGGCTAGACAGTTGACTGTACATTTTACAACTTACATTATTACATGCATAAATACATGGTCAAATGTAATTAGCGGTGATCGGAATAGGATGAGTTATAGTTACCTAAAGTTTAAAAAAACAGAGAAGGAAATCGGAGACTTCCTTATGACAATTTTTTTTTTACCGGATTATAAATAAAATAACCAATATATAAACATTGATTACGATTTATTTAAGCATTTATAATGTTAATGATAAATTAATAAGATATTGAAAGTTACATAATTAAAGTTCCGGTAAATTTCCCGGTAAAAAAAAATTTAGTCAGAAGGAAGTCTGAATTTCCGTCTCTGTTCTTTAAACTTTAGGTAAATATACTCAGCCTATTCGGATCACTGGTAATTAGCTACGAAGCTGCGCACGATAAAACAAAGAAAAAAATGTTTGACAAGATGTTTTTTTTTCTGGGGTCAATGACCACTGTGTATTTACTTGAAGAAGTTGAGGAAAACGGTTTTTTTTGTTTTATCGTCTTAAGATATCGATACCTACGCATCACGACTGTGAAGATTACACAGAAAAAAAAAACAAATTTTGAAACTATTATTTCAAATGGCCTACCCAAATGTCCTTTCTTTGGTATATTGTTCGTCGAATCGTTGAGCTCCTCAAGTTATGAGTTGAGCTGCACGATTTTTGACAAATGCGTGCACTGATTGGACAGGTCCGCTCAATCTGTGTGGTTCTTTCCTCAAAAGACCATTTCAGACACCAATCTACATGGTCTTCACACGATCTGACCAAGATTTTGTCTGGACTTTAAAAGAGACTGTGACCTCTGAGTTTGTTTCGACCTTTCTTCTCAGAATAGTCAGATAGGAAACGCCGACCTCATCTAGATAAAAAAAATATGATTGACGCGTAATAGTGTTTGTACAAACCTACTTTCAGAAAATAAATCATTTTTCTTTTATCATTTATGAATATAGTCGTTGACCCCCAAAAAAAAAACAATAAATCAATTTTTTTTTCGTTTTATCGTATTTAGATAGGACCATCATGTCTCCGGAGTTTTACTAGCTAATTTAGCTAATTTTTTTAATTTTAATTAGACCCTGTATACTTACTTACTACAATGGAGTTTTCCAACATTTCTGAAGCGAATTTATTACTAGGAAAACCTCCTTATCAAGTTATTTTTTCGTGCTTTTATAGCAAAAAAGATTAGATAAGTTATTATTATTAATACTAGTAACTATGTATATTCTCTTGACTTGTAAACATGGGGTGTTATGAATAGACAGATAAACTTACTGCGAGCTGCGGTCATATTTTTGGATGGATGGCTTTCTTAAAACACCAAACTTTCGACTAGAATAAATCAATGTGATTCTAACAACAACAACGACAAATAAACAACAATATATAAAAAAAAAATTTCTTTCTTTATTCTTTTAATGTAATTGACTTTAAAGGGAAAAACATCGTACGAAAGGCCTCTATCCCAATACGATATTTATTTATTTATATTTTATACAGGATTATTGGAAAAACACCAACAACCTTTTAAGAACATTATGATGGTACGGAACCATCGGTGCGCGAGTCCGACTCGCTTTTGCCCGGTTTTTTTTCATCCAGCAATTTAGTTTTAGGTAAAGTTTTTTTTTATTTATTTATGCTGAGTCTGTCAGTGTCAATATAAGTCTGTGGTCAGATAAACAGCGGTTAGAAAAAAAAATCAGCTGTTCCCTACATTTATGTTCATATAACTCGTCAAAATGTAGGGAACAGCTGATTTTTTTTCGCGATTTCAGGTTTGGTCCCATAGTAAAAGTTGTTCATAATGATGAGTACAATGACCTCTTTAGAGGTTATTGGTGTTTTACCAATAATCCTGTGTAAAGGCGAAAGTTTATGAGTGTGTTAAGTAGGAAGTAAATTGTACAATATAAAGCGCCCAGGAGTTAATGCGAGACATCGAGCGTCACAAACACTTTACACGTCAATCATATTTTAAAAACTAGATGAGGTCGGCGTTTCCTATCTGACTGCTCTGAGAAGAAAGGCCAAAACAAACTCAGAGGTCACAGTCTCTTTTAAAATCTAGACTTAATCTTGGTCAGATCATGTGAAGACCATGTAGATTGGTATCTGAAATGGTCTTTTGAGGAAAGAACCACACAGATTGAGTGGACCTGTCCAGTCAGTACACGCATTTGTCAGAAATCGGGCAGCTCAACTCAAAACTTAAAACGTGGGTTTATGTATGACTAGCTGCGCCCCGCGGTTTCACCCGCGTAAATGTCGATCCCATGGAATTATCATGGGATAAAAAGTAGCCTATATGTTAATCCAGGGGGTCAGCTACCTCCATACAAAATTTTATCAAAATTGGTCCAGCCGTTTGAGCGTGAAGAAGTAACACACACACACACACACACCCCCACACACTCACAAACTTTCGCTTTTATAATATTAGTGTGATGTGTTATAAAGTTTACTTACAAGTAAAGGCAGATTCGGCACAATAACTTGATCAAAATGAGCGCCACTGCTTTTTTCAGGTAAAAACTGAAAATGGTTGCGTTCCTGAAAGCTCAGCTTGTCTTTATTAAACTGTATGTTCACCCTCTCCAGTTGTTGGCTGAAACAAATGAAAAGCAATATTAAATGGTGAAGAACAGATGAGTACAGGAAGTTTGAGGGGCACGTGGCCAGGGCTTGAAATACTGGTATTTTTGGGAGCCAGTACCATTGACCTAGATTTTTTGTCAGATCATTTTTAGCAACAAATCCCCCCCCCCCCCCTAATGAGTGCCATAGCGCCCTGTCTTCAGCTTGACGCATCCAGCTTCTGCCTGCAGTCTTTCGCAGATCGTCATCCCACCTGGCCGGAGGGCGTCCCACACTACGTTTGCCGAGTCGCGGTCTCCACTCAAGAACTTATTTTGGAATGAATAACCACTAATAATTATTTATAATAAAATTGTGACTTGTGTCATCGCGATTCTCCTTCTTTTATGCAGTCCGAAAGTGACTGCGCTTTAGGTCATGTAGTACCCATAGGTTTTGGTCATTGTTATAATTTAACTCAATACATACTCTAATTGGGGTGTAAGAGATCTTGCGTTAATTATGTTACATATTGTAGATGTAGATTAGTCGGTATAGATGTGACATAGCTACGATTGAAATAACTAAATAAATAGCCATTTTTATCATCTAGAATGTGTTACTAAAATTAATAACACTATATGACGATATATCGAGTATTATTGCCGATATTAGTCTCCCAAAAATAAGTCTGATATGACCACCATAAAGTATTTCATTAATGGGGGCACATTACTCGACGGGAGCCCGAAATATTACTGTTGAGACTATGGACTGAGGCATGAGAAGTAGCGGGAGCGACGACTCGATCGAGCGTTTAGACATTTCATACAAACTTTCAAGCCCTTGCTTTTCGAAATGTATAAACCGATTTTCCCGTTGGTTTTCTCCCCTTGTGTCTCATGTTAGTTAGTAACCTGTGTATGTAAAGATATACATACCTATATCTTTTAATCAATAAACGTATTATTATTTTATTTTTAAGCGTAAACCGCGCTCATTTGTTTGAATCGCCGGCCCGCTGCCGCTTGTGAGCTCGCTCCCATAATATCTCAGGCCTCAACCTTATATAAGGCATTTCCATAGTGGGCGCAGGCTTTTCATAGTCCTTCATAAAATGATAGACGTTATAGTTGCATGCCCAGATTAGGACTGTTGTCATACCTCTGAGCTTTAAAAGCATAATACAATGATCAAAACAATTATTTTATTTTAAAGCTAACTATTTTTATTAAGTAAATTATGTTGTCCCTATCATTACTTTATGCATTCAAAGTTGAGTCTTATTGCCTTGACATAAGATTTAATTTTCTTGGCTCAAGCGGCGATCAGTAGGGCAAAATACATAATCTAAAAAAAAAAAAAAAAACCTATCTTAAATGTTACCGAAATTGATTCAGTAATCAATTATGAACAAACTACTTTCAGGACTGGCGTTTATTCTGTTACACCTTGTATATAAAATAAGAAAATAATATGTATGTACCTATACTAATTGCACCGAGTTTGCCGTGTCTGGCCAATGTACCGCTGTTAAACCCGCGATGGTTTGTGCGGTATGTTTGATTGTTCATAATGTTTTGTAACTTTTTTTTGAATATTAAACAATAAAAAAAAAAAAAAAAAAAGCTCTGGGATGACGGCAGCAATCGTTTATTTTTTTTATGTAATTGGATGGCAATTAAGCTCACAGCATACTTAGTAAAAACATATCTCACAGCCTACTCGTTAAGTGTGCATACGAGGCCGAGGGTGACACTGAAAGTTCTTAGAAAATCAAAACCTCCATAAAAAAAAACAAAATTGGTCGAGCCGTTTGAGCGTGCAGAAGTAACAAACATATAAACACACACCCTCACAAACTTTCGCCTTTATAATATTAGTGTGATACTATGTAGTTTTCTCTACCGAGCTGGAAAGGCCCCTTTTCCTATTAAAACAGCAATAATTATTATTTTAATTAAATCTAGATTACATTATGTTTACTTCCAACAATTTGTGTTATCAGCAACAACTTTGAACTTCGCGTTAGACCGTGTTTCCGTCAGTAGACACAAAATTGACGTAGATTTGGTCTGCTGTTAGACTATAAAATTGACGTAAGTGTTCGTCTACGGCGTTTAAGATCTCGTATCTCGGAGTCTACTCTTTAACTCCGTCAACGAAGATATGGTCCCGTCTGAAAGTACAATACGACCGATGTAACTTTGCAGGCCTGAACTTCGCGCAGAAGGCTGTGCACGAACGTTTTTTAGGAACCAAATGGTGGCATGAGGCGAGTGTGAGTGAGAGAACATGCGCGAAAGTTCGCAATGGCTATACCAATGCCGCTATGGGCCTTAGTTGCCTGATAATAAAATGATTCTTATTATTATTAAACTCAGGCGCGCGGTCGTATAGTATCAAAATTAAAAGGAAGTGTCAAATCATTTTTTTCGGACGAGAAATTACATTGTACGTTGATTGTACACCCTAGAGGTAAGTTGTAGAGACACTTTATTTTTATTTTTACCGACTTCAAAAAAAAGGAGGTTATCAATTCGATACGTATGTATGTAATATTATTGGAATTGCATTATATTTACATATGATAATCTATTAGGGCTTCCAAACAAATATACATAAAAATAATTTAAAAAAATTAAACCGACTTCAAAAAGAAATAACTCAAAATTATGAAATAACTTTAATTTCGGAAGTCGGTGTCTTGGAATCTGTATTCTAGTTTAATTTTTATGCCACCGACTTCCGAAATTAAAGTTATTTCATAATTTTGAGTTATTTCTTTTTGAAGTCGGTTTAATTTTTTTAAATTATTTTTATTTCGTAATTTTTAGTTTTTGTACTAGAATTTGACCAAGGTTTTGAGATGTTTTCCCTTTGACACTACACCCGTAGCTCGTATCAATAAGCCAGGCCGTCACACTTACACGTATTAGTCCATATCTTGAAAATTACTGAATCGATCTTGATGAAACTTGCACTGTTCCCTAAGTTGAAGTAAATGTAAGCCAATAAAAAAAAAATCGTCACGATCCGATCAATAGTTCCGGAGATATGCGTGGACAAACATACATACATACATACATACATACATACATACATACATACATACGTCTACAAAATTTTGTATATTTGTTTGGAAGCCCTAATAGATTGTCATATGTGAATATAATGCAATTCCAATAATATTACATACATACGTATCGAATTGATAACCTCCTTTTTTTTGAAGTCGGTAAAAATTTTATAGACGTATGTATGTATGTTTGTCCACGCATATCTCCGTAACTATTAATCGGATCGTGTCCATTCTTTTTTTATTGGCTTACATTTACTTCAACTTAGGGAACAGTGCAAGTTTCATCAAAATCATCAGCATGAATAAATAAAAAAACCTTTACCTAAAACTAAATTAGGTTGACTGGTAAACTAGGCTGGATACTGGTAAATTCGGTTGGTTGGTGGTTGCGGGAGGATGATCCTCTCGCTGCGCCGCTCCGCAGACGAAGGGTTCGGAGAAGGCGCCGTCCTCTCCCTCCTCATGGTAGCGATGGGCGGGCGACAGGCACG
Source organism: Oligia fasciuncula (assembly GCA_963082905.1). Lineage (NCBI taxonomy): Eukaryota > Metazoa > Arthropoda > Insecta > Lepidoptera > Noctuidae > Oligia > Oligia fasciuncula. The sequence goes on along the minus strand of OY720414.1, from coordinate 3,840,482 downwards.
GGGGTGCCCTCGCCCGCATTGCACCCATCACCACCTTCGTCTGTTACTCCCGGGCCCTTCCCCCTCCCCACGGGGGGGGGGCGTGAGGGGTCCGCCTTGGAGGGCCATCGTCGGTGGAGGACTGGACGTCAAGGCTTTGCCGGTTTCCCAGTCCCCCGTCACTAGGACGAAGCGGGAGTGTCGCTGGGTTGTTTTAGTGGGTATACCGGGTCATACCGGGGAGTCCCACATAGCCCCCCCATCCCCCGATGGGAGGGTATGCGTAATGCATTTTGTCCCAGCGCAAACAAAAAAAAAAAAGGTTGGTTGGTTGGTTAATTTAGGTTGCCTGGTAGAAAATGCCTATGGCATTAAGTCCGCCTCTGTACATTTATGTGCTTGAAGTATTAAATAAATAAATAAATTGCAGGATAAAAAAAAAATTGTGTTCGAATTACCTTCAGAGGCGTAATGTTGTTGTTCACTCATATTTTGGGAAACTCTTGAATAATTTGAGAGCAGAGGTTGGCCAGTGGCAACCGCTGCGACTTACGAGTTGTTCGTAGGTTCTAACCCAGACCGGCTTTAGGATCACACTAATATTATAAAGGCGAAAGTTTGTGGGGGTGTGTGTGTGTTTATATGTTTGTTACTTCTTTACGCTCAAACGGCTGGACCAATTTTGATAAAATTTTGTATGGAGGTAGCCGACACCCTCGATTAACATATAGGCTACTCTTTATCCCGATATTCCCACAGGATCGACATTTACGCGGATGAAACCGCGTGGCGCAGCAAGTTTCATATAAATTATTTCTTCACGACTGCTCTAAAAAATTGGCCTAGTGCGAGTCGGATTCGCACACGAATGGCTCCGTACCACAAGGCAAAAACGCCGAAAAAACACGTTTGTTGTATGGGAGCCCCCCTTAAATAATTATTTTATTCTGTTTTTAGTACTTTTGTTGTTATCGCGGCAACAGAAATACATCATCTGTGAAAATTTCAACTGTCTACCTATCACGGTTCATGAAATACAGCCTGGTGACAGACGGACAGTGGAGTCGGAGTACGGAACTCTCAAAACAGTGAAGGAAAACATCGTGAGGAAACGGGCATGTTCTGGAATAAAAAATTCGAAAACATGTGACATCCGCCATCACGCACTGGGACCGCGTGGTGGATAAATGACCTCTTACAGAGAGGAGGCCTGTGTCCCAACAGTGGGAACATTATAGCCTGACGTAACAATGGGTCTAAAATGACACGTAGGTACCTATAAAATATATGTCTACGCGCCTATTAAACTTTGCTCATGCGTCGATACGATCTCGCTTATTTATGAATGAAAACAGTTCCTACGCAACTACTTACATATCGGTTGTTAATTGGGTCAATGAATTATTCATTTACTTTTCCCATTATAATTTATGAAAAGACAACAACATTGTCACTGACAGCTGCTAATGTCACTTTAGAAAATACATACATGGAGACAGTTTGTGTATGAAAACAAATGTTTATGTGTAAGGTTTTTTGTGTAATGTTTCGAAAAAACACGCGCAGGAGACAAAGCTTCAGATAGTATTTCGTTTTCCCTACTTTTTAAGATTCTTAGTATTACTAAACTAGGTAATACTAAGATTTGATTATATTTAATAAAAAAACCGGTCAGGTGCGGGTCGGATCGACTCGCGCACCGAGGGTTCCGAACTTTGTAGGTATGTAAATAGTTTATCACGGGATTTTCTTTAATGTAGTACCTACAAATTTACGGTTTTCTGATTTTTTCCTTTGTGCTACATGCTCTTGCTTGATTCTAGGTCAACCGGAAGTACCTACCCTATAAATTTTGATTCCCTTGAGAGTGTCGAAATATACGTTTTTGCGGCATAAACGGCCGTATCTTATTTTTACGTTAACTTAGGTGTTTGATTTTTTCACAGCTTCAAGGGACTGTAGACCTGAGTATATGGTTTTAATTTCAACTCGATACCTCCACGCGTTCTCGAGATAAAGTTCTGTGGTCTTGACAGACGGACGGACGGACAACAAAGTGATCCTATAAGGTACGGAACCCTAAAAACTAACTAATATAACATCTATATCTATGGTAAAAGACAAATTGTAACACAGGTTTTTCCAAAAAACCTTTATCAGACACCAGTCTCTCACAAAGGTGGAATACTGTTGAGACATTTTTTGTACCATTAACTTTGTGAAGAGAGAATCACACTAATATTATAAAGGCGAAAGTTTGTGAGTGTATGTGTGTTTATATGTTTGTTACTTCTTCACGCTCAAACGGCTAGACCAATTTTGATAAAATTTTGCATGGAGATAGCTGACACCCCATCCCGATATTCCCACGAGTTCGACATTTACGCGGGTGAAACCGCGGGGCGCAGCTAGTACCTAAATAATAAATGTCATCATCAGCCAAATCTTTTCCCAACTATGTTTGTTGTCCGAACAAGTTCTTCAAACTGAACAGACAGCTGTGCTGCTGGGAATTTTTTGCGCCACTCTCTCTTCCCAGCTAAAGCGTTAGGAAGTGGTGAAGGGCGGGCGTTTCAGGGGACTGTCTTTTGTCATTTAAAAGGAGCTGTTTCTCAGCCTAATTCCAAAAAATGGCTTTTGATTTTGTTGAGGTCTGCTTCCAGTGTAATTAGATGCAGCTGTACACCAGAATTTTACAAGAACCGACTGCCTACAATCCAGTTACTAGGTAACACAATACTCCTTGATAAGACCGGTTGTCAGAATCGCGCTTCTGTAGTTCTAACGACCGGTCAAAGGTGTATAAGATAGGTTCTTAACACAATTTTTAAATATAAACAATGTGTTATGTGTAAGCGATCACGCAGTGAATCTCTGCTCGTAGTTTTGTCTCTGTGCGATAACAGACTGGTTCGTTGATAACGGACAGTTTTTTTTTTAATAAGTAGTTGCCCTGTGAACTTACTGACAAGGCTGAAAGTTAAAATGCAACAGTAATTAATATTTTGTAGGCATTTATTGATTTGGGTTCAGTTAATCTTGTTGCGAAATTAAATAATACTGGTTTATCAACCTTGTTAACTTTGTATATACCGGATTCAATCAACGCAGCCTATTGCAGTCCACTGCTGGACATAGGCCTCTCCCAGGCTGCGCTACAACACCCTGTCCTCCGCCTTCCGCAGCCAGTCTGTCCCAGCCACCATCTAGCTGGGAGGCGTCCCACACTACGCTTGCCGATACGCTGTCTCCACTCCAGAACCCGTCTACTCCACCGGCCATCGGTCCTTCGACAAATATGTCCAACCCACTGCCACTTCAGATTGCTTACTCTGCAAGCTATGTCGGTAACTCCGGTTCTTTTCCGAATATTGATCCTTTAAAGAGACTCCGAGCATAGCTCGCTCCATAGCGCGCTGAGCGACCTTGAATTTGTGAACCAGCCCGACCGTCAGTGTCCACGTTTCAGCATCGTATCTCATGACGGGCAGGACGCACTGGTTGAAGACCTTAGTATTCAAACACTGCGGGATAGGCGACGAGAAGACTTGACGGAGTTTTCCAAATGCTGGCGGATACCATATACCGGATTATCATATTAAAATTAACATATATAATCACGCTTGTATTCCACGAAAGATTAGACAGGTGTACCACAATTCGCTAGTTATGGGCTTGGCACGCGACGATGGCAAGAGACCGGACGGTATGTCTTTATTTCCATGGAAGGTGGGTAGGCCTGTAGTGTGGGACGCAACGTTAGTCGATACTCTTGCGCCATCCCATTTTCCTGGCGCTGCTGCTGCGGCTGCGGAAAACCTCAAACGGCGAAAGTGTAATGCCCTTATCGGAAATTATATTTTCGAGCTGTTTGGGGTTGAAACCCTCGGGCCGTGGGGTCCGAGTGCTCATTGCTTGTTCAATGAAATCTCTAAACGGCTGGTTGACACTTCCCGTGACTCAAAGGCGGGCTTTACCTTGGCCAGGGGTTAAGCATTGCCATACAACGTGGCAATGCCGCCAGTCTCATGGATACATTACCAGTCAACAGCGATGCGGAGGAATATTTCGACGCTGTAGCGGTATCTACAACGCCACATGCGAACAAACGCGTCATACTGACGTCACGCAAATCCTGCATCGCGCAGAGAGCGCAGGTCGTTGGCTGTTCGATGTAACATGCTGGTTCGAAGATTTGCACGTTGTACAGATCAAGTTAAAGTCACTCTTTTCAAAGCTTTCTGTCAATCATTCTACACGTGCAGTCTTTGGACCCGCTTTACGCAGAGGACATACAGCGATCTGCGTGTCCATATAATAACGCGTTTAGGATACTGTTGGGGCTGTCGTGGCGTTGTAGTGCGTCCACTATGTTTGCGGAGGCGGGCACAGACGATTTTTACGCCATTATAAGAAAAAGGACCGCCTCCATAGCCGGCCGGCTACGCACCGCCACCAATAGTCTCCTGAGCGTGTTCTCAGATAGGTGGGACTCCCCTCTGCTGCGTCACTGGGTGAGGATCCATACTAATTGATATTCTATTCTATTCTATCTCCTCCTTATTACTAACACTAGTCATTAAGTTATTTTGTTGCTACTAACACTATGGACTTACGTCTGAAATAAAGAATTTGAATTTGAATTTACACCCTGTTCCTCATAGCTCTATAACGCAATATAGTTTTAGTTAGATTAAGATAATGCATTTTTATTTTTAATAATTTGTAGTTTATTTAGTTCTAGCAGCGCCCCGCGGTTTCACCCGCGTAAGTTTCGATCCCGTGAGAATATCGGAATAAAGAGTATCCTATATGTTAACCAGGAAATGGTCTATCTATGTGCCAACTTTCATCCAAATCTGTTCAACGGTTTACGCGTGATTGAGTAACAAATATCCAAACATCTTCACAAACTTTCACATTTATAATATTATTATGATTAGAAGTTTGTACATAATCACATTATTATTAATATTATAAAGGCGAAAGTTTGTGAGTGTGTGTGTGTGTTTATATGTTTGTTACTTCTTCACGCTCAAATGGCTGGACCAATTTTGATAAAATTTTGTATGGAGGTAGCTGACACCCTGGATTAACATATAGGCTACTTTTTTATCCCTATATTCCCACGGAATCGACATTTACGCGGGTGACACCGCGGGGCACATAATAAAAATATCAAATCTATAAAATGAAGTAGGTAGTTATTTACAAATAAATAATTATGAGCATGTAATTAGGCAATTCGAAAGGCTGCTGAATAAGAGAAGAGGGCGTGGCACGTACCTAGGTTACAGCCACTGAAAATAAGTAGGTATTATGTCTCGCCCACTTACAATCGCCTGGAGATAATATTGTGTTTAAATTAATTGATTATTTTAACTTTTAATTTTATGTAGGTAGGTATGTGATAACTGATAATACATATTTGACATTCAATTTAGTACACGTACCTCCTGACTTTGTTTATTATATATTGTAATTTTTGACATTAAAAAGTGCCTTCTAAGTGCCTTTTTTAAAATAAATGCTTTGACTTTGACTTTAAATCCTGTATTAAATAACGATAAGGGCAGAGAATTATGACTAAAGTGTGGCGATCCGTGATCAGCTGGTCGATTCTGGAAAAATCTCACCGTGAAAACTTAGGTGAAGTGAGTTTGTTTTTGCTAGGAATTGACACTATTGACAGCTCACTCCACGCTCACTTCACCTAAGTTTTCACGGTGAGATGCCGATTCAGCGTCAATGAGTGTGGTCACTCCCTTCACAGCTAGTTTCTGCACATATTATTGTGCTTATGGTGGTCTGAACTGTGTACGCACAAAGCGTCGAACTCGCGATATTGCGATATGGCTTCCGCTCGATATGGCATAATATTTTAAGGCTGGTATATTATGCCATATTGCCTATACTAACCATATGTTTGTGGTTACTATAGGTGTCTATTTTAATATGCTATTTTTCGCGTGTTTTGAGGTAGTAGACCAAAGACTTTGTCCAACCATGCTTAATATATTTTATATCTTCTTAGCGTGTCTATAGCAATCTAAATGGACTCTGCCTAGAATTCGGCAACGTGTGGCACAATTGCAATCCAAAGGGTTCTCACTAGACAAATCTGGATTTCTTTGTTCTTATGTCTACCGCAAAACTCACTGCGACATTTTTTGCGTTCAAGAGACCCATCGAGAACGAACTTAAAGCCGGCCACACACCTCTGAACTAACGCTTATCGCCGACCCCTGATGCTTAATATTATAAATGCGAAAGTAACTAAGACCTGGGTTAGGAGTTTAGGACATAGGATACTTTTTGAAGTTAAAACTTCTTTAGGCGCGTTGGTCATTTTTTGACATGGGGAAAAACCATTGAACTCGCGACACTGTTACTGTGTTTTGTTTATAAGACGAGTAGAAAAAATACACACGTAATTGTTCAAGTTTTCACTTTTGTCGGCGCTCCCGGAGTGCCACTATGTTTTTTATTCCGGTGGTATAATCTCGTGAGATGATTTCTGATCTCGCTTTATGACGGCACCGCTCTCTAAGGAAACCCAATAATAAAAAGCTACTCATTAAGAAATACTTACGAGTAAACATAAGGGCCAACTTCGTCAACATGTAGTCTGGTATCCAGGCCGTCTTTAACGCGTTCCCAATTGGTGTAGTTGAAGAGATGGACCTTCATGAGCGGTTGGACGTCGGGTCGCCTCCAGATCTTGTAGGCTAGCGAGTTGTTGCGGATTACCATGCTCTGGGAAAAGAGAATGCAATGAGAACTATGTTACACTGGGACCCTATGCATAAGCCTTAGGCAGTTGTCCCACCGCCGGCGAGGAATCGACTAACTATCGGCTATTTTCTCGCTCAAGAAATGTACAACAGATATAAATTCCGTGTAAACAAAAGAGATGCATATATAGAGGTATGAGGAACAGGGTGTAAATTTCACTTATACAGCGTGTTACGGAAAGGGTATATCCATACAAACGGGTTGAAGAGTGTATCTGGTCCAGAATCTATGTGCAAAGTTTCAGCTCAAAAGCAATAACTTTGAAAATGCATAATATTTTTTTTATTTCGATAGTTTATTAAATTGAAATCATAACAAATGTGTCACCGCACTACGAGGGTCATTAACATTATCCATTACGTGTCTGTGTGCCTAGCACACACGCACATCACGGCGGCGCCGCGGCGATCGGGAAATCCCCGAATCGTAAAAGAGCACCGCGCGCGGCGCGGCCCCTTTCTTTGCCTACGATGTTACGGGAAACTTAATAATTATGTAAAAAATTAAGAATAAGTTGATAAATGAAATTTTTTAAAGTAACTTACATTTTAAAGGTGAGGTTCAATGTGCTGGCCTTGGCGTTGTACGCACAAAGCCGCACGCTCGTTCAGATTTCGCTGAACATTGCGGAGCATATCCGGCGTTACACTCCTGAAGGCGTTTTTAATTCGCACTTCCATTACGAGCACGGTATCACACTCCACTGCATACACATCATCATCTCATAGTATTCGCTATTACTGCGTGACGACATTTTCACGAAAATTTATACAACAATCACTGATCTGCTAAACACAACTTCGCACCGATACAGACAGAAAGCGACTAAAAAGCACACGAAAAAAGTCGGATATCCTATTATCCTAGTACTAAGGGTAACTGACCCAATTATTGCTTTCGAATTTTTTTTTCTTTCATAATAAATTGACCGACTTACGACACGAAACACGTCATAAGAAGCATCTTTCATGCGTTAATACACGAAAATGATAAATCCATTTGAAAATTAACCTTAATTAAATGAACAATACTTACAAACATTGTAATTATTGTTCACTAAAAGTTTATTTTGAAATGAACAAGTAAGTTTTAGTTGCTAAACTTTGGTTACATGGATATTGGGGATAATCAGGAAATAAACAAAAGTTTTGAACATAAAACATAACTAAGCAAAATGCTGCTGTAAATCAAAATGAAAAAATAATTTCATAAAAAGCAGAAAACTGCCTCATTGACCCTAAACATCACTGTGTGGGTAACCTTTGTTATCCTACATGATTGTAAAAGTACAGAAATTAGGGTTCAGTATTATTACTGTGAAAATTTCCGTTACTCATGAAGTGAATAACTTCTCTTGCATAATTATGATGGAGACATTCGCTGATTACGGAAAATTTAAACACTTTGAACGTTTGAACGGGAGTTCAAACACGGCGCACGCGCCTGTCATCGACGATCGGACAACGGGACAACTGTAAACAAAGTGACGTGTTTGGATACATTTAATAATTCAATTGTTTTTGATATTATTAGCGGTATGCGATGTCAGCGGTTGTTAAGAAGTAACTACAGCCATAACACCTACATATTCAATTTAAAAATTTACTAAAAATAAAATTAAGTGCTGAACCCTCTGGCATTATTTGTACCAGGACACACATAAGTTACGTAAGAAAGTTTTCTAGGGTTCATTTTCAACTTTATCGAATATTTTTTTTTTGTATTGAGTAGTTTTGTAGTTTCCTATTATTGCAGTTTTAACACACTTTTGACAGCCATTTATCTCAGTTAGTTACAATGTCAAAAAAACAAAAAAGGATGATTATGCTAAACTTAAAGGAGATTTGCACGAAAATTGTTATTATTGCTGACATAGAAAATTTATTGAACTTAGTTGGATAACTGATGATGACTGCATGTAGTCATTTAATTCATAGAAAATTTGGGCTACAGCTTTTAGGAGTGTTTTAGTTGATATTTAAAAGATTTTATGAAAGAAAAAAAATACTCATACTGTATTAATAATTACGTAGATACATACTAGGCAGCACGTTTTTTTACTAAAAAACAAGTAACTCATTTGTGTTCAAATGTGTAATATTTTGTGGAATAAAACTAACATGCGGAACCCATTTAGCAAATAGTACCAGGAAACAAATCTTTTACCGAGTTGTTCTTTTGTGTGTAGTTTATTGACACCGATCAGCTGACTTGGTCTAGTGATGTGTAGAATTCAATTGGAAGCATTTGGATTTTTAGTTAAATGTTTTTTAACTTTCTAATTATGTAGGTATAGGTATTAAAAAATGTTGCCATGTAGTTCATTATCACCAAAAGAATCAGTGTGTTTGATATGTCCATACCCTTTACGTAACACACTGTACTATAGAAAAGGGAGGATCCTCCGACCAGACGGATGTTGTGTCTGGCCGGCAACTGCCCAAAGATTCATGTCGGGCCGTTGTATCTATGCTAGTTGCGCGGTAAACTCTGCTTGCGAGATGCAGGATTTTGCGTGACGTCAGTATGACGCGTTGTTCGCATGTGGCGTTGTAGATACCGCTACAGGTTTGTCATCTGTACATGACTGTGGCGGTCAAAAGGTTAATAGATTTTCAAATTTACCGCTAAAGCATATGGTTGAAAGTTGATTGGGAAAATTTGACAGTTTCGGGTACTTTAATTTGTACAAAGTATAGTGCATGGATGTCTGCAAGGGTTCAACCCATGACACATAGCTCTGGAGGACAACTGCTCTATCTCTTTAACAATAACTGATAAGCCAGTACATAATCAGCCTATAATGTTCCCACTGCTGGGACACGGGCCTCCTCTCTGTGAGATGGAGTGGGCCGTAATCCACCACGCGGGCCCAGTGCGGGTTGGTAGATGTCACATGTCTTGAATTTTTGGTTCTAGGACATGGCGGTTTCCTCACGATGTTTTCCTTCACCGTTTTGAGAGCAGTGGTGATGAAATAATTTACACAAAGACCTACAACTCGTAAGTCGCGGCCGTTACCACGTGGCCACCAATGCTCTGATAAGCCCATGAAAGTAGTAAAATATTTTATTAGTAGGTATATACTTACAGATAAAATGGCGTCGTTGATAGTATTCGTAAAACAAAAAAATATCGTTCCAATCATGCTGAGAACGAACGTCGTTGATATTAACATCAATACTGAAACAAAGAAATATAAAACGTTAGTTTCTTATACGTAATTACTAAAATTTAGGGGGCCGTGGCTAAATAATAACAGCCGCACAGGTCGATCGATCAGGTTAAGCTACGCTTGCCGCTGTTTGTCTGTGGATGGGTGACCATCTTTACATACCGAGACCCAATACTCAATACTCAATACTCAATACTTTATTTGCATTCCACAATGTGTACTTAGGTGGTAAGTTCCAAAAAAGAAAGAAATTATGTTCATTATGGACCCTGTCGGGCACAGCAAAAAAATAAAAAGAAAAACAAACACAAAAATGTAGGAGAGAGGAAGAACTTAGATCTAAAATAAATTCAATAATACCATATTAGGGACTCTTTATATTATATCGCTTTATATTTTATCGCTTAAATATTCGTTTAGACTGTAATAGCATTTTTTGATTAAAAATTGTTTTAGTTTTTTTATAAATACGTTTATTTTATCTTCTTTTTTTATTAATTCAGGAAGTTGCCTCGGAAAGCACGTTAAGCCGTTGGTCTCGGCTGTCATTCGTGGATCTTTGACGGTCGTTACGGGTAGTCAGAAGCCCGAAAGTCTGACGACCAGTCTTACCAAGGGGTTTCGTATTGCCCATCAGTAAGACTAGTTGTCTTACCAAGGGGTACCCAGTAACTGGGTTGTGGAGGTCAGATAGGCAGTCGATCCATGTAAAATACTGTTATTCTGCTGCATCCGCTTAGACTGGAAGCCAACCCTAACATAGTTGGGAAAAGGCTAGGCAGATGATGCAGATGATGAATCACTATTTATAATCATTAACACCAATATAGGTCTCGAAATTATATTTGCGGGGAGTCGTCATATTTTCACGAAATACTCTTATTTCCAGCAAGTTTAATTTAGCCATCAGACCTTGATGGATGCTCAAGTTGCCGTGCCTCGGAAAGCACGTTAAGCCGTTGGTTCCGGCTGTCATTTGTGGATCTTTGACAGTCGTTACGGGTAGTCAGGAGCCCGAAAGTCTGACAACCAGTCTTATCAAGGGGTATGAAAGTATACAGGGTTATTGGTAAAACACAAAGAGTGGTTTATCGTCGTTGGTAAAACATTAACAAACTCTTAAGAGGTCGTTGTACTCATCATTATACCTAATCAAATTTCACTATGGGACCAAACGTGAAATCGCGAAAAAAGAAATCAGCTGTTCCCTACATTTATGTTCGTATTTAATCATCATCATCATTTCAGCCGAAAGACGTCCACTGCTGGACATAGGCCTCCCCGAAGCACTTCCACTTCGACCGATTCTGTGCTTCTCGCATCCAACGGGTTCTTGCGGCTTTCACAAGGTCGTCGGTCCATCTTGTGGAAGGCCTTCCAACGCTACGTCTTCCGGTACGCGGTCGCCACTACAGAACCTTTCGGCCCCATCGGCCATCTGTTCTGCGAGCAATGTGCCCTGCCCACTGCCACTTAAGTTTGGCAATTCTTCAGGCTATGTCGGTTACCTTGGTTCTCTTGCGGATCTCCTCATTTCTGATTCGATCACACAGGGAAACTCCAAGCATAGCCCTCTCCATTGCCCTTTGGGTGACTTTTAGCCTTCTTATAAGGCCCATTGTGAGCGACCACGTTTCAGTGCCATAAGTCATCACTGGCAACACGCACTGGTCAAAGACTTTCGTCTTGAGACACTGCGGTATGTGGGACGAGAAGATATTGCGTAGCTTCCCGAACGCTGCCCAGCCGAGTCGGATTCGACGATTGACCTCTTTCTCGAAGTTAGACCTACCTAACTGGATAGTTTGCCCTAGGTAAACATCGTATTTAATAACTCGTCAAAATGTAGGGAACAACTGATTTTTGTTCCGTCACGCTATCATTCACTCCCTTCTCTCTCATTCATTCCTCACACAATCCGTTCATCTTATCTTTGGTTTTCCTCTCCATCCATAGACATTTATATTCATCACGCTTTTAGTGAGATGCGCAGGGTCTCGTGACTGACAAAAAACACATCACGATTACCTACAGTTTTAAATAAAAAAATATTTATAAAATAAAACATTAAATATATGATTACTTTTGTCTGATAAAGAAATGATCATACGATGTTGTTTACAATTTGTATAATTATTGTTTTTTAATTTTAATTAATTTTATTGTATTTTAATAGCCGGGGTGGCAACTAGGTAATACATAACATTGCGATTGTATTCCCCAAAGGAACAGGTATAATTTTTAACTGATTTTTTTTAAATTGCGAAAAAAAATCTGCTGTTCCCTACATTTTTATGTTCGTATAACTCGTCAAAATGTAGGGAACAGTTGTTTTTTTTTCGCGATTTCAGGTTTGGTCTCATAATAAAAGTTGGTCATAATGATGAGTACAATGACCTCTTAAGAGGTTGTTAATGTTTTATCTATAACCCTGTCTACTGATTACCTATATTAGGTTAGTGTAGTGTCGCACGTCTGTTCCCACCAGGAATTTCTTAATAGCAGTCCAGAGTCTGGATTTGTTCCTGGTTGATGGCAATAGGTTTCAAAAGGCAAACTATTACATGGGGCTAAAAAAACACAGAATTTTGTGTTCTATAAGATATGTGGTGGCATCTACATCGCCACAAGCGAACTACTCATCATACTGACGTCACGCAAACCCTGCATCGCGCAAGCAGAGTTTACCAGAAACCCATTGATTACTTTTCACAAACAAAATGAGCAAAGTTATCGATAAGAACTGAACACTGCTCTTCATTAATTCTGGCCCTAAGGGGCTTTTTTTTTGCGGATGGGAAATCATCAAATGACCCCTCCCGCTCTGGGTGGAGCAGAAGGGAGTGTCAGACTCTTACTGACTAAAACCCACCCGTGTTCCTTTCTTAGCCCTTTATGTTCCGGGCCAGCGGTAACCCTTTCGGACAATCCGGCTGACCTAGGACAATTAGCCCAGGAGTTTAGTCATTGCAGGCTAACAAAAATATCCCATATACCTTATAAGGGAGCACACAATATATGCTGTCTCGTTCCAACGTTTTATAATATTACATAAGGCGAATTTTAGCGCAGTACAGTATACTTCTATAAGTACGTCCCTGCCTGACTCTTCGGGGATTACAGGCCCGATTTCAGTTTACGCTACAGTAAATAACTTTAATTCGGAAATGGAGGATTCGGATTTGTAGGAATAAAAGTTATTTTTTCCAAATAATCATATTTATTTACATGTTTGGCAAAAAAATCGCGAACGGGATTACCGTCGGACTACGTTACCCCAGTACCTATTCAAGGTCTTGTTATGTCACGTCATGCTCATTAATTTGAGCACGAAACAATATAAGTGTCATTTCTTGACCAGCGGCTTAATAATGAGGTATCATAATAGCTGCCAATTATGTATAACTAGCTTCAGCGGTGCTATTCTGTAAAAATCTCACCGTGAAAACTTAGGTGAAGTGAGCGTGGAGTGAGCTGTCAACAGTGTCAATTCCTAGCAAAAACAAACTCACTTCACTTAAGTTTTCACGGTGAGATTTTTACAGAATCGACCGGCTGCTCGCGACTTTGCCCGTGTGAAATTTCTTGTTTTTCTTTTACCCCTCGCATCCGTCAGTTTCCGCTTGGCGTTCTTTCCGACTCTTTTAGGGCGCTTTCCGAATTAGCTATAATCGCTCACAGCGCTCACAAATCATCTCACATGCGTTCCGATTTAGATATCACGATTATGACAGCTGAGAGCTGTCAACAATTCGGAACGCCCGTGAGCGAAATGAATGAAGGTTCACTTCATGCAAGCGGTTTCTGACTGTTTGGTCGCTAATTAAGTTCCCTGAAGAGTGATGAAGCCTCACGGCTAACATCATGGAGGTTATTGTTGGAGCTCTTCGAGTTAAGATTTGAATGTATCGGTCTTGTCTCCGTGTGGTGCAGCGATACCGTCCTCCATGGCGCTCAGCCACGGTACCAGTGCTTCGGTAACGTGTCCAAAGTCGATTGATAACACTCTGACTTGTATTCAGAGCTAAAGCCACAGTACGTTGCCGGGAACCAGCTTCTATCATTCCCACGGCTCTGAGCATTTCTTCCCTGCTTAAATGACGTCGCCGCTCCATAATAACGTTGGTTTTAATCAGTAGTAGGGAAACAGTAGCACTAATAATGTCTTCAATGCGTTGTATGTTTTTATAGGGAAAATATTGACAGCTGATTTTCATCTTTTACTCGAATTTGATTTGGTTAAGCTACGCTTGCCGCGGTTGGTCTGTGGATGGGTGACCATCTGTACATACCGAGACCCCTCCGTGTCTCGGAAAGCACGTTAAGCCGTTGGTCCCGGCTGTCATTCGTGGATCTTTGACAGTCGTTACGGGTAGTCAGAAGCCCGAAAGTCTGACAACCAGTCTTACCAAGGGGTATCGTATTACCCAGTAACTGGGTTGTGGAGGTCAGATAGGCAGTCGCTCCATGTAAAATACTGGTATTCAGCTGCATCCGGTTAGACTGGAAGCCGACCCCAACATAGTTGGGAAAAGGCTAAGCAGATGATGACTCGAATTTGATTCACAGTTCCTGATTCAAATTATGAAATGCACCAAAAAGGATCCATATAAATTTATAAAATCATAAATTCATTACAAAGCCACATCTCAATCTCAAGAAATCCGCATAAAAATGCTTGATCCCTAGACACTTTTGATGTGTGTACTATGAAGATTCAGTAGAATTATTTTTTTACGAATATTGTTTCTTCGGTGTATTTTTCCATGGTATTTGAATGAACTAAAAATATAATGGTTTTTAGAAATAAGCTATCTTGGGACTTGAGGCATCCCGACTTGGTATAGGTTAGGTTCCTAGACAGAAATAGGGCCCCCCGCGAAGCAAGGCTCCGTCGAGCGCCGACTACGTCTACTCTTATTTATTATTGCTTGTAAACCAACTAATTATTTAAAAAAATGGTTAGTTTCCCCTACCCACGAGCTCACGTATGCCAAAAGACGATTCTGACTGTGAACTTTCTGCGATATGACGGTGTTACTTTTTAATTATTATGAATATGAAATTTATGCATAAAGACGATTTTATTTATTTATTTATTAAATCTTTATGCACAAGTAAAAACTGTACAAAGGCGGAAAGTAAAAACTGTACAAAGGCGGACTTAATGCCTTGGGCATTTTCTACCAATCTACCATACCATAGGGTGATGCAGACACAATACACGATTCTAAATTACAAAATTATGATTTTTAAATGTATCATAAATGAGTGTATGCCAAACGATTTTCTGCGAAATGAAGTTTATGCTATACGCTGTTATGCAAAATAATATTATCACATAAAAAGTTCTGTATATAGGGTGGACCCGTCATTATGCTGTGAGCGATGGCCGTTTTGCGTGTTGCAGTTTTTTCCGCCAAATTATTATTTTTTGTTTGTGTTCTTTTTCTGCGCCATGTTCACAGCAATTACCCGTATTTTCCTTCCTTCTTCTATAGAGGTATGAGGAACAGGGTGTAAAGTTCACTCATCCTCCATAGAAAAGGGAGGATCCTCCAACCAGACGAGTGTTGTGTCTGGCGGGCAACTGCCAGATGATTCATGTCGGGCCGTTGCATCTATGCTAGTTGCGCGGTAAACTCTGCTTGCGAGATGCAGGATTTTGCATGACGTCAGTATGACACATTGTTCGCATGTGGCGCTGGCGTTGTAGATACCGCTACACTTCTTTCTATATTTTGTTTTTTCTTAATTTCTAAGTAGTAAGTAGACTCCTAAAAATTTGACACAAATTATGTTAGACTTAGTGCAAAAATAACAATTTCTTGACTGCATACTTCTTAAACATTTTTGTTGCTTGTACTTCGCAGGACCTTGATTCACTATTATAAAACTCGTTACATCAATTAATTATAATCTTTGTTTCACGGAGACGCACTTATATTAATCACAGTTGCAATTAACCGGTCTGACATATTGACAAATGAATGCTAATTGCTAACGAAGCGACACGCGCTTTACTTACCAACTACAAACACGCTGTGAATGTGTGTGTACCTAAGCGCAGGAGCTAGGCTGTCGGTCGGTGCTGTCCGAGACAATGGTGAAGAGAGATGTGTGAGTGTGTGTGTGTGCGGATGAGGGGGTGTGTGTGTGTGCGGATGAGGGGGTGTGTGGGGGTGAGGGTGTGTGTGTGTGATTTGATGATATTTTATTTTAGGTTCAACGACCACTGGTAGTGTTGTTACATGAAGTTTAGTAGAGATACCTACCCATCAAATTGCGGAGTTTCGCTAGCTAATTAAATTTGACCGAGTAGAGAAGTATGACAGAAAAAAAAACCGGGCAAGAGCGAGTCGGACTCGCGCACCGAGGGTTCCGTACCATCATATGTTTTTAAATTTTCGCCGGCGAGCTACTTACTAGATCTCGTTCAAACCAATTTTCGGTGGAAGCTTACATGATAATGTACATCATATATTTTTTTTAGTTTTATCATTCTCTTATTTTAGAAGCTACAGGGGGGGGACACATTTTACCACTTTGGAAGTGTCTCTCGCGCAAACTATTCAGTTTAGAAAAAAATGATATTAGAAACCTCAATATCATTTTTGAAGACCTATCCATAGATACCCCACACGTATGGGTTTGATGAAAAAAAAATGTTTTGTTTCAGTTCTAAGTATAACCCCCATAATTTATTGTTTTTTTTCTATTTTTTTGTGAAAAACAGAATACATCTACTTACCAAGTTTCAACAGTGTACCTAGTTCTTATATGTAGTTTCGGAAAAAAGTGGCTGTGACATACGGACGGACAGACAATCAAACAGACATGACGAATCCATAAGGGTTCAGTTTTTTCCATTTGCCTACGGAACCCTAAAAAGACGATGAAAAAACCGATGTAAAACATAGCGGCGATGTGGTGCTGACCGGTGACCCCAAATAAATGATTAGTTATAGCTAAACAAATACTACAACCTCATTGTAATAGTTAGTAAAACGTAAATGTATGTTAATGCGATTCTATGAGCACAATTACAGTATCTTCAATAAACTGTTTGTTTCTAATGAAGGGGCTTACAGGACCTAAACGCAAAAAACGCAAGGTTTAGAAACAATAAAAATATACGATCGACTACAGTAAACAAAATCAGAAAAATATATACTTCATATTCTTCAGGATATATGCTAGGTAGATAGTGCGTTGAAAACATAATACTTACTACTAATTTGATACGATAAAATAAAATTATGAAGATACCTCTAAAAACTTTCTTTTTACAATAAAAACCATACTGTACGCAATTGGGATAACGGCCGTACTAAGCTGTGAAGCCCAGTGCGTATAGCCCAATTCTTGAGGAAGGCTATTCCACAGGCAAGGACTTTTAAGAGCCTAGTAACCCTGCGTTCCAATTCCAAGATGGGAAATAATCAATGTGACCCGTACCGAATTAGCGTGAGCGCGATAACGACGTCCCGTGAATCGTCATAGATGACGTCATGACATGCGCCATCTTGCGATAACGCCGACCATGCCCTAGAATAATATCACCGTGAGCGCTGTCAAAAATGACAGTGTGTGTGTGAGGATGTGTCAGTGTGTGTTTTGTTTTGCATCTTATCATAAAATGAAACTAACGTGGCATTTTTGAAATTGTGCTTCTGGCTGATAGTCGCCACCTAACCAAAGAAGAAGAAATGTGGTGTTTATACAAAGAAATACTGTAATAATATCGTTTTTACATTGAGTAAGCACTGTGAGCGCGCTCACGGGCGTTCCGAATTGTTGACAGCTCTCAGCTGTCATAATCGTGATATCTAAATCGGAACGCATGTGAGATGATTTGTGAGCGCTGTGAGCGATTATAGCTAATTCGGAAAGCGCCCTAAAAGAGTCGGAAAGAACGCCAAGCGGAAACTGACGGATGCGAGGGGTAAAAGAAAAACAAGAAAATTTAGCTTTTAATTATAGCTATAATCGCTCACAGCGCTCACAAATCATCTCACATGCGTTCCGATTTAGATATCACGATTATGACAGCTGAGAGCTGTCAACAATTCGGAACGCCCGTGAGCGCGCTCACAGTGCTTACTCAATGTAAAAACGATATTATTACAGTATTTCTTTGTATAAACACCACATTTCTTCTTCTTTGGTTAGGTGGCGACTATCAGCCAGAAGCACAATTTCAAAAATGCCACGTTAGTTTCATTTTATGATAAGATGCAAAACAAAACACACACTGACACATCCTCACACACACACTGTCATTTTTGACAGCGCTCACGGTGATATTATTCTAGGGCATGGTCGGCGTTATCGCAAGATGGCGCATGTCATGACGTCATCTATGACGATTCACGGGACGTCGTTATCGCGCTCACGCTAATTCGGTACGGGTCACATTGATTATTTCCCATCTTGGAATTGGAACGCAGGGTTACTAGGCTCTTAAAAGTCCTTGCCTGTGGAATAGCCTTCCTCAAGAATTGGGCTATACGCACTGGGCTTCACAGCTTAGTACGGCCGTTATCCCAATTGCGTACAGTATGGTTTTTATTGTAAAAAGAAAGTTTTTAGAGGTATCTTCATAATTTTATTTTATCGTATCAAATTAGTAGTAAGTATTATGTTTTCAACGCACTATCTACCTAGCATATATCCTGAAGAATATGAAGTATATATTTTTCTGATTTTGTTTACTGTAGTCGATCGTATATTTTTATTGTTTCTAAACCTTGCGTTTTTTGCGTTTAGGTCCTGTAAGCCCCTTCATTAGAAACAAACAGTTTATTGAAGATACTGTAATTGTGCTCATAGAATCGCATTAACATACATTTACGTTTTACTAACTATTACAATGAGGTTGTAGTATTTGTTTAGCTATAACTAATCATTTATTTGGGGTCACCGGTCAGCACCACATCGCCGCTATGTTTTACATCGGTTTTTTCATCGTCTTTTTAGGGTTCCGTAGGCAAATGGAAAAAACTGAACCCTTATGGATTCGTCATGTCTGTTTGATTGTCTGTCCGTCCGTATGTCACAGCCACTTTTTTCCGAAACTACATATAAGAACTAGGTACACTGTTGAAACTTGGTAAGTAGATGTATTCTGTTTTTCACAAAAAAATAGAAAAAAAACAATAAATTATGGGGGTTATACTTAGAACTGAAACAAAACATTTTTTTTTCATCAAACCCATACGTGTGGGGTATCTATGGATAGGTCTTCAAAAATGATATTGAGGTTTCTAATATCATTTTTTTCTAAACTGAATAGTTTGCGCGAGAGACACTTCCAAAGTGGTAAAATGTGTCCCCCCCCTGTAGCTTCTAAAATAAGAGAATGATAAAACTAAAAAAAATATATGATGTACATTATCATGTAAGCTTCCACCGAAAATTGGTTTGAACGAGATCTAGTAAGTAGCTCGCCGGCGAAAATTTAAAAACATATGATGGTACGGAACCCTCGGTGCGCGAGTCCGACTCGCTCTTGCCCGGTTTTTTTTTCTGTCATACTTCTCTACTCGGTCAAATTTAATTAGCTAGCGAAACTCCGCAATTTGATGGGTAGGTATCTCTACTAAACTTCATGTAACAACACTACCAGTGGTCGTTGAACCTAAAATAAAATATCATCAAATCACACACACACACCCTCACCCCCACACACCCCCTCATCCGCACACACACACACCCCCTCATCCGCACACACACACACTCACACATCTCTCTTCACCATTGTCTCGGACAGCACCGACCGACAGCCTAGCTCCTGCGCTTAGGTACACACACATTCACAGCGTGTTTGTAGTTGGTAAGTAAAGCGCGTGTCGCTTCGTTAGCAATTAGCATTCATTTGTCAATATGTCAGACCGGTTAATTGCAACTGTGATTAATATAAGTGCGTCTCCGTGAAACAAAGATTATAATTAATTGATGTAACGAGTTTTATAATAGTGAATCAAGGTCCTGCGAAGTACAAGCAACAAAAATGTTTAAGAAGTATGCAGTCAAGAAATTGTTATTTTTGCACTAAGTCTAACATAATTTGTGTCAAATTTTTAGGAGTCTACTTACTACTTAGAAATTAAGAAAAAACAAAATATAGAAAGAAGTGTAGCGGTATCTACAACGCCAGCGCCACATGCGAACAATGTGTCATACTGACGTCATGCAAAATCCTGCATCTCGCAAGCAGAGTTTACCGCGCAACTAGCATAGATGCAACGGCCCGACATGAATCATCTGGCAGTTGCCCGCCAGACACAACACTCGTCTGGTTGGAGGATCCTCCCTTTTCTATGGAGGATGAGTGAACTTTACACCCTGTTCCTCATACCTCTATAGAAGAAGGAAGGAAAATACGGGTAATTGCTGTGAACATGGCGCAGAAAAAGAACACAAACAAAAAATAATAATTTGGCGGAAAAAACTGCAACACGCAAAACGGCCATCGCTCACAGCATAATGACGGGTCCACCCTATATACAGAACTTTTTATGTGATAATATTATTTTGCATAACAGCGTATAGCATAAACTTCATTTCGCAGAAAATCGTTTGGCATACACTCATTTATGATACATTTAAAAATCATAATTTTGTAATTTAGAATCGTGTATTGTGTCTGCATCACCCTATGGTATGGTAGATTGGTAGAAAATGCCCAAGGCATTAAGTCCGCCTTTGTACAGTTTTTACTTTCCGCCTTTGTACAGTTTTTACTTGTGCATAAAGATTTAATAAATAAATAAATAAAATCGTCTTTATGCATAAATTTCATATTCATAATAATTAAAAAGTAACACCGTCATATCGCAGAAAGTTCACAGTCAGAATCGTCTTTTGGCATACGTGAGCTCGTGGGTAGGGGAAACTAACCATTTTTTTAAATAATTAGTTGGTTTACAAGCAATAATAAATAAGAGTAGACGTAGTCGGCGCTCGACGGAGCCTTGCTTCGCGGGGGGCCCTATTTCTGTCTAGGAACCTAACCTATACCAAGTCGGGATGCCTCAAGTCCCAAGATAGCTTATTTCTAAAAACCATTATATTTTTAGTTCATTCAAATACCATGGAAAAATACACCGAAGAAACAATATTCGTAAAAAAATAATTCTACTGAATCTTCATAGTACACACATCAAAAGTGTCTAGGGATCAAGCATTTTTATGCGGATTTCTTGAGATTGAGATGTGGCTTTGTAATGAATTTATGATTTTATAAATTTATATGGATCCTTTTTGGTGCATTTCATAATTTGAATCAGGAACTGTGAATCAAATTCGAGTCATCATCTGCTTAGCCTTTTCCCAACTATGTTGGGGTCGGCTTCCAGTCTAACCGGATGCAGCTGAATACCAGTATTTTACATGGAGCGACTGCCTATCTGACCTCCACAACCCAGTTACTGGGTAATACGATACCCCTTGGTAAGACTGGTTGTCAGACTTTCGGGCTTCTGACTACCCGTAACGACTGTCAAAGATCCACGAATGACAGCCGGGACCAACGGCTTAACGTGCTTTCCGAGACACGGAGGGGTCTCGGTATGTACAGATGGTCACCCATCCACAGACCAACCGCGGCAAGCGTAGCTTAACCAAATCAAATTCGAGTAAAAGATGAAAATCAGCTGTCAATATTTTCCCTATAAAAACATACAACGCATTGAAGACATTATTAGTGCTACTGTTTCCCTACTACTGATTAAAACCAACGTTATTATGGAGCGGCGACGTCATTTAAGCAGGGAAGAAATGCTCAGAGCCGTGGGAATGATAGAAGCTGGTTCCCGGCAACGTACTGTGGCTTTAGCTCTGAATACAAGTCAGAGTGTTATCAATCGACTTTGGACACGTTACCGAAGCACTGGTACCGTGGCTGAGCGCCATGGAGGACGGTATCGCTGCACCACACGGAGACAAGACCGATACATTCAAATCTTAACTCGAAGAGCTCCAACAATAACCTCCATGATGTTAGCCGTGAGGCTTCATCACTCTTCAGGGAACTTAATTAGCGACCAAACAGTCAGAAACCGCTTGCATGAAGTGAACCTTCATTCCCGAAGACCGCTACGGGTACCACCTATAGCAATGCACAATCGTAGGATTCGATATCAATGGGCTCTTGAACACAGAAATTGGGCAGAAGAACAATGGCGTTTCGTGTGCTTTTCTGATGAGTCTCGTTTTGGTATGAGACCGGATACAAGACGTATACGACACTGGAGAACCCCTGGACGCCAACAGCGATTAAAATCCTGCCAGGAAGTCCATCCTTATAGTGGTGGAACCATCATGGTATGGGCGGGTATTTGGATCGGCGGAAGAACTGAGTTGATTTGGATCAGAGGCAACCTCAACGCTCAAATTTATGCTGAGACGATTGTATCAGACGTCATCGTTCCTCTACAAGTGCAAATCGGTCCCTTATTTCAGTTAATGCATGATAATGCACGACCGCACACCGCAAGAGTTGTAAGACAGACTCTCGCCGCAGCTAACATCAATGTCCTGCCCTGGCCTGCTCAGTCGCCAGACTTGAACCCGATTGAGCATGCATGGGATATGCTACAGAGAAGAGCTCTGCCGAATATGGAGGGTATCCAGTCGCAAGAAGACCTTTTTTTGTTGTTGCAACGAACATGGGCGGCCATTCCACAGCGTGATTTGGATGAACTCATTTTGAGTATGCCAAACCGATGTTCTTGTGTTGTTAGTGTTCGCGGTAGAAACACGGATTATTAATTGTTTAAGTTACCCAATAAAATTTTAAAGAAAACTGTTATTTCAGTCTTTTTTTCGAACTTTCGTGTTAGTGGTTCAAATGTCAAAAATCCCTTTATTAGGAAAATGGCAAATTTCTTTATTAATGCAAAGGTGATGTTGGTTTATCGTTACTGTGACAAACGAAAACACTTTATTTGATGAATCCTTAAAGAAAATTTTAATTAATATCAATCAGGAGAAAAGTTATTGCAAAAATATATGTTGATCCCTAGACACTTTTGATGTGTGTATATGCCAAGTGAAATTATGCCAAATAAAATTCTGCCATTTTCATAGTATTCCAAGTGAAATTATGCCACATAAAATTCTGTCATCTTAAAAGTATGTCATTGTAAATTCGGACATATAAACATTCGGCCAAACAATTTCGTTTATGCCATGTGGGTTATGCCAAAAAAAATCTGCCAGATAGAGGGAACCCCATAATGACACTAACCCAATGCGAGACATAGCCACAGCGCTGGTTTTCAGCAACAGTCGGCGTTGACGTGATGACGGCGACGTACGGATTACAGCCTAGGTATACGGACAGCCTATGTCATAATTATTTGACAGTGACAGCTGTCAAATGTGACCTAAGCTGTTAACTTTTACTTTACTCCGAAGAATGAATAATTCGAGAAGCATTGAAAAGACAAATGACAAAGTACATACATATAATAACAACAAAAACCAAAATAATTCATTCATAAGTGGCCGAGGAGTACAAGAATTTAAAATAAAGTGAATAAATTGTCTCTCAATAAAAACATCTGTGATATTCCTACTTGAGATCATTGTTTTTTAACAGCCTGAATGTTTTTCTATACCTAATCTATTTCAAGGTTATTGGTGAATTACGGAAAAACCTGTACAAGAACAATAATCATTATAATCAGCTATAGGCTGATTATAATGATGTTCCCACTACTGGGACACAGGCCTCCTCTCCGTGTGAGAGAGTGGGCCGTAATCCACCACGCGGGCCCAGTGCGGGTTGGTGTAGGTACAAAAATAATAATGCCTGCCGGCTGCCTATATTATAGTCCCACTGCTGGGCAAATGCCACTTCTCATGCAGAGAAGGCACGAGTATTGATCACCACGGTTGCTCGAGAAGGGTTAGCGACTTCAGACTCCGCGTAAGTGTCAATCCCGTTGGAATATCGGGATAAAAAAGTAGCCTTTAAGTTAATCCAGGGTGTCAGCTAACTCCATACAAAATTTTGTCAAAATTGGTACAGCCGTTTGAGCGTGAAGAAGTAACAAACATATAAACACACACTCACAAACTTTCGCCTTTATAATATTACTGTGACTACTAGATTCTACTCGCGACTTGGTCCGCTTCAATCAAGATGGGATCAAGAAAGTTTGTCGCGTCCGTCGCATCGCCTGCCTGTCCACGCCATTATTTCGTTTTCGCTTAGCGATTTTTCTGACTTTTTATGGTCCGTACCCAAAGGGTAAAAACGGGACCCTATTACTAAGACTTCGCTGTCTGTCCGTCCGTCTGTCTGTCACCAGGCTGTATCTCAAGAACCGCGATAGCTAGACAGTTGAAATTTTCACAAATTATGTATTTCTGTTGCCGCTATAACAACAAATACTAAAAACAAAATAAAATAAATATTTAAGGGGGGCTCCCATACAAAAACGTGTTTTTTTTTTTTCGGTGTTTTTGCCTTGTGGTACGGAACCCTTCGTGTACGAGTCCGACTCGCACTTGGCCAGTTTTTTTTCTTTTTGCTCGACTCTTGAAGGGCCTTGTGTCATGTTAAATAGCCTACATTCTTCCTCAAGAAAATGGCTATGAATTGCAAATTATATTTTTTTCACAACAAACTCTTCGTCTTTGTCTCTTCGTTGTCTTAGTTTGTTTGTTTGAATGTGCTAATCTCTGGAACTTCCTGTCGGATTTGTAAAATTCAACAACAAACACACAACTCTAACATCACGCTAAGACTCATAGGGGACGCGCAAAAAGAAAGAAAGTCATTACCAGATATCCGTGGTCATTACTCAGTGCGTGCGTTGCGAACAATAAGCAACCCCGCCGCCCTCACCCCCATCCCCACCCAAGGCGCGGCCAACTACAGTTCCACGCGGCAGGGCTCGGAAACCGGTTGAAATTCTTACCCGGTTACGGTCATTGACCCCAAACCGAAATCGATTTAGGTTAAGGTTTGCACTTTACCGGTTTTTACCGGTTTATGCGGGAAACCGGTTTTTCATGAATTTTGATTTTGATAATGGTTACAAAATTTTATTACGGAATTAACCGGTTAATTTGGGTGCCAAAACCGTTTGTGCTTAAGTCACCGGTAACCTTTATCATTTGGGTTTCATAAGAACAGTTCACTTGTTTAACCGGTTAATGAAGGAACGATATATTTACCGGTACTTAATCGAAATTAACGGCTCTTTTTAAACCGGCGGACTATAGTGCCTGATGCTGGTTTTAAACTGGACCTGAATTTACTCATACCTAGTACTCATACACACAAATATTGTTTTTTTTTTTTACACTTATCAAATTGTGAATAATTTTTATCAAATGACATGGCGACCTTACGATCATTATTCTTAATATATAGGTACTACGAGTATGTGTCACTAAAAAAACCCGCGATTCGAATTTCTCGGGCGTAGTTCTGACAACATAACAAACCTCTCTGCGAGGAGTGGGCTGTCCACCAAGCGGGCCCAGTGCGAGTTCGTAGATGTCACATGTCTTCGAATTTTTGGTTCTAGAACATGCCGGTTTCCTCACGATGTTTTCCTTCGCCATTCAGTGGCTGACGTCATCACGTCTACGCCATTTTTTTTTGTTTGTGTTTTTTTTTATGCGTAATTTTTGCCGCAAACGTATTTTCTTTTTCAGAGCAATTAATTTTTCGAACATAAGCAGCAATAGATTTGCAATAGTGTGTTTCGCAATTAAGGTGCTGGTCGTTGTCGTTTAAGTAAGATTCAAATTTAGGGTGATAAAGCAGTTACGAGGTCGACTATACCTATACTTTAATAAAATTATGACCTTGAGAGTTCGTCTATCTGTGTGTTTAAGATAATCTTCGAAACGAGTGAACCGATTTAGACGAGGTTGTGCAATATTAGTTTAAGAAGATGCTTTGTTTATCCAGTTTATTAACGAATAAGTATAAGTAAGGAGTTTTAGTAGTTTTCTAGGATTTTTTTTTCATTAGACACCAATAGAAAGGGGGCCCGTGGCTAAATAATAACAGCCGCACAGGTCGATCGATCAGGTTAAGCTACGCTTGCCGCGGTTGATTTGAGGATGGGTGACCATCTTTACATACTGTGACCCCTCTGTGCCTCGGAAAGCACGTTAAGCCGTTGGTCCCGGCTGTCATTCGTGGATAGTTGACAGTCGTTACGGGTAGTCAGAAGCTCGAAAGTCTGACAACCAGTCTTACCAAGGGGTATCGTATTACCCAGTAACTGGGTTGTGGAGGTCAGATAGGCAGTCGCTCCATGTAAAATACTGGTATTCAGCTGCATCCGGTTAGACTGGAAGCCGACCCAACATAGTTGGGAAAAGGCTAGGCAGATGATGATATTAAGGCACCGCTACACAGTGGTCTGCGATTAAGCTACGCACATGAACTTAGTTACGCGACCAGAGGGCTTGTAGGTACCGGTATTTTTAGGAACACGTACCGTCGTTGGCCTTGGCGTGATACCGGTACCAGAGCAATCCCTGTACTATTGGTACCGGTACCAGACATATTACCTGTACTAGTGGTAAATCATCAATCACAAACCCAAACCAAACAAATATTTCCGTAAGTTAGAGTGAGAAAACAGATATGGGTAGTTATTAGCTGCACGAGGTTCCTTGTACAAATATGAGATTTGTGTAGGTACATGCCGGGTACCTGAATTTGGTACCAGTACCTTATGCGTGGTTGGCAAACAAATGAAATACGCAGCTAAGGCCCCGTTCAAGGCTTCGAGCGATGCGACATGCGCGTCACTTGATTCCATCCCTCGATGGAACGTGACACGTGGCATGCTTTGAACCACGTCTTTCATTTGTTTTCTCCGCAGTCGCTGTTGCAAGACGAGTGTTGCTTGAGCGTGTAGCTCGTGGCCACGGGCTAACGTTGCAAACCTCTCCGTGCATATCCCACGTAGCAGTGGACGGTCGACTTTAGTTCTGTGTCAGCTTGTGTCAGCTATAATTATTTGTTTTGATGCGCACTAAAGTTTCAGAACTTGATCCGTTAATTTGACGCCTAGTTTACTACGCAATCTACAAATACCTATAGGTTGATATTGGCGCCGATTCTGTTGTTCACACATTAAACTAAATTTAAGTTCAGGCATCTTTTTCTTTCTATTTCATTAAGAAAAGGACAGAAGATAAATATTAGTTTAGTCCTGTCAAATTAGTCAGCGCCTGACGCAAATTGACGTATTTTTAATAGCCAATTTTTTAATCTCGTCTAAATTGTCTATGGAGTATCTTGATTTGACAGGACTAAACTAATATTTATCTTCTGTCCTTTTCTTAATGAAATAGAAAGAAAAAGATGCCTGAACTTAAATTTAGTTTAGTTTGTGAACAACATAATCGGCGCCATTATGTATTATTGTTTTGCAGACGACCAATTTTTATTGGTGACCATGATTTGTAAAATCAAATCAAATGTATCCGACGTAACGTATCGTATCCTGCAAGGGCCGACTTTTGTCCGTGAGAATCGAATTTTCTGACGAAAAGATACCTACTCTCTTATCCCGCATCTACACCAATGTATAAAAAACAATGTTTTAAGATAGAATATAATTATATTCGCTAAAATACTTAGCCTACAATATGTTCTGACAAGTATTTTCGTTGTTCGTTCACAACTAAAACCAGTTTAAAATTGATTTCTCAATTGACAGATAATTTTTATTCGTGGAATAAAATTGACGTCTGACAGATTTTGTATAGAAGAACTGTCAAAAATTCAAAATTATTCCTACGATAGAATTATCTGGCGTTGGAAAAATCAGCCCTTAATGTATAAAAAACTTGTAGACAACAAAATGTCAAAGAGGTAAACAAAATAATTATGTAGTTACGGCCCGGTTCAAACTTTATGGCGGCTCGAACATGAGTTGAGTCGCTGCGCAGTAACAAACTCATGGGTCAGCGGGGGTGAGGGGTGAGGTACTGCGCAGTAACAAATTCATGGGTCAGCGGGGTTGAGGGGTGAGGTACCTACTGCACAGCGAGTAGCGCACTTCAGAGCCGTCATAAAGTTTGAATCGGCGCGGTAATTGCAGTAGAAATGGCTTTCATTTTGACAGTTCACCACAATTCATTGCGTTATTTACGTTGTTGAGCCGACAATTTTTTCGAACATACGAAGCAATGGTTTAGCAATATCCTTCAAAATCATTCAGATTGTGATTGATAGTATGTTACGCAATTCGGGTGCTGGCTGTTTAACATGTCTGAAACAAAGTCAAATGCATGACACATATTTTTGACAAAACTTTTAGGTTACCTACACGATTTGTCGAAGAGAAGTAGGTATCACAAGGGGAACACTGTAATATATACGTTATTTATGCGGGCGTAAATGACACTTGGAGTTAGAAAGAGACTGCTATGAGTGATAGAGACGACGCTCTGCAAAGCCGAACTCTTTCTAAAACGCGATGTGTCATATAAATTGCTAGAGTCAGTGCGTTGGCATCATTTCGCCACGTGCTCGCTGCGGGTTAGAGATCACGATACGTAAATAACTAGACAATCACACACTTAATACAATATATATATCGGCTTCCACAGTAACCTACTTCCTTTGTATGTAAGTACTTACGGGCGAACCCAAAAATATTTATTTTGTTATTTAAGGGGCTTACAGGACCTGAACGCAAAAAACGCAAGTTTTAGAAACAATGAAAATATTATGGTCGACTACAGCAAACAAAATCTGAAAAATATATTATACTAGCTTCCGCCCGCGACTTCGTCCGCGTGAAATTTCACCCTCCCCCCATTCACCCTCTTAGGGGTGGAATTTCGAAAAATCCTTTCTTAGCGGATGCCTACGTCATAACATCTACCTGCATGCCAAATTTCAGCGCGATCCCTCCAGTGGTTTGGGCTGTGCGTTGATAGATTTGACGGCACGGTTGGCGCAGTGGTTAAGCGATTGACTGCTGCGCTGCGTGTCGCGGGTTCGATTCCCGCACGGAACAAATATTTGTATGACCTACAAGTAGTTGTTCCGGGTCTGGCTGTTTGTGTATGTGAGTTTAAATGTTTGTAAATGCACCCACAATACAGGAGAAATTCCTAGTGTGGGGCAACGTTTAAAAAAAAAAAAAAGATCACTATGTCGTCAGTCACCTTTGACTTTTATATATTTAGATTCTTCAGGATATATGCCAGGTAGATAGTGTGTTGAAAACATAATACAACTAATTTGATACAATAGAAAAAAAACATGAAGATACATCTAAAAACTTTCTTTTTACAATAAAAACCATACTAATATACATACCTACACAATCATTCTGATTTTTTGTCAGGTTATTCTACAAGCAACATACTAAAATACCAGTGTTTTAATTTTTTAGTCCAAATAATAGATTTTTAAAAATTAAATGATTGCTTCTATTTTGCAATAAATTACCAGCGTTGTGTCATCGCGCTTCTCTTTCTTTTCTGTGCATTCCGACAGTGACCGCGCTTTAGGTCATGTAACGCCTTAAACAAACATATTTTCAGTTTAGAGTGTTTACGCCGTACGGCATTTCATACAAACTTTCAACCCCCTTGTGTTTCGAAATGAATGAACCGATTTTAATGAAACTTCATACGCATAATCAAGATACAAAGGTCTAAAAAGTTACTTAAGAACATTTTCGAAAAATAGTGTTACAGCCAAATTAGACCGATTTCCAGTTATCTTTTTTTAAATAAGACATTACGATTTCATTTAGCCTTCGAAATGATTCTGACTGTGATTTGAAAGTGTGTTACTCAATTAGGGATGAACCAAGTTACTGGGTAACACGGCAACCCTTGGTAAGTCTGGTTGTCAGACTTTTGGGCTTCCGACTACCCGTCAAGACTGTCAATGATCTATGAATGACAGCCGGGACCAACCGCTTATTGTGCTTCCCGAGGCACGGAGGGGTGTGTAACGGATGGTCACCCATCCACGAACCGACCAGGCAAGCGTAGCTTGACTTTCGATCGACCGGTTGGGCATTTTTTGAGATGGGAAAAAACCACTGTTACCGTAAGCGACACCGCGTGTGTTTTGTTTATAAGACGATTAAAAAAATACTC
This sequence comes from Oligia fasciuncula, assembly GCA_963082905.1. NCBI lineage: Eukaryota > Metazoa > Arthropoda > Insecta > Lepidoptera > Noctuidae > Oligia > Oligia fasciuncula. The sequence continues at coordinate 3,810,418 of OY720414.1, read as the reverse complement.
GCTTCGGATGTTTTCGGCTGTCCTCGGGATGTACAGTCACGAGCATAAGTATGTATACACTTAGCTTTATTCAAAGACGATTTTCTCCTTCAGTTTTGAATGAAATTTTATGTTATTACGAACAAAGTATTTTCGAACCCATAGGTTTGCGTAAAGTGTCGTATTTCAACGATGCATTCGTTATTTCACGAAAAAATCGCAATTGAAAGTTGCCAAGTGTTGACATATTAGTGCTCGTGAGTCGTGACTGTACTGTACCTACTCGGTTTTAATGTATATCCGATATGTCAGTGAGTGATGGCAAAGTATTCTGTTTGTGTTTTGTTTTCTCTTCTGTCGGCACTCCCGGAGTGCCACTGTTTTTTTTTATTTAACGATAGTTTGAGAATTACTCGTCACTTCATAAAAACATCAATTTACTAAATCATCAAAAGTTTTTGTATGATTTTGTAAGTACACTATTACATTTTTTTACACCATGCAAAACGAAACGTAATCAGACTTCCGCATAGTAGTTATCGAGTGTCATCCTTTGTCAAAGTCACAACGTTTTTTCTAACTAAAATGGCCGAACAAAAAGGGGTCTTAAACGATGATTAAAGTTAAGTGACGTTCAAACGTCAGAAATGTATGGTTAAACACACGTTAAACAGTTGCTAATCACACAGGCCACCTCTTTCTGTGAGAGGGAGTGGGCCGTAATCCACCACGCGGGTTCAGTGCGGGTTGGTAGATGTCACATGACTTCGAATTTTTGTTCTAGGACATGCCGGTTTCCTCACGATGTTTTCTTTCACCGTTTTGAGAGCAGTGGTGATGAAAATATTTACACAAAGTAAAGCGCCTGTCTGGGTTCGAACCCACGACCTACAACTCGTAAGTCCGGGCTGTTACCACTTGGCCATCAGGCACCACTACTATCTAAGCTCAAGGTCTTATCTAACAATCTATAGTAATACTAATAATAATAAGGAGGTCAAGTTTGTAAGTTTGCATGTAGGGGGTAATCTCTGGAACTACCAGTCTGATTTGAAAAAATGTTTTTGTATTTAATAGCCCAATTCTTGAGGAAGGCTATAGGCTATTGAACATCACGCTATGACCCTTAGGAGCCGACCAAAAAGAAAAAAAGTCAGAAAGAACGCTGAGCAAAAATGAAGTAATAGCGCGGGCAGGCGATGAGATGCGACGGGGTGGGTCGGGGGAACAAGAAATTTCAGACGGACAAAGTCGCGGGCAGAAGCTAGTATATAATAAAACTGAAGAGTTTGTTTGTTTGAACACGTTAATCTCTGTAACTACCAGTAGGATTTGAAAAGTTTTTATTGCATTTTATAGCCCAATTTTGTGAATTCTTGTAGGCTATTTAATATCACGTTATAACCCTAGTAACAATCAAAATGAAAAACTGGCCAAGTGCGAGTCGGACTCGCACACGAAGGGTTCCGTACCACAAGGCAAAAACGCCGAAAAAAACACGTTTGTTGTATGGGAGCCCCCTTTAAATATTTGTTTTATTCTGTTTTTAGTATTTGTTGTTATAGCGGCAACAGAAATACATCATCTGTGAAGATTTCAACTATCTAGCTATCACGGTTCATGAGATAGATACAGCTTGGTGACAGACGGACAGTGGAGCCTTAGTAATAGGGTCCCGTTTTTACCCTTTGGGTACGGAACCCTATAAAAAGTGTGCACCATTAGAAGCACAAACAGTTTTTAGAGGTTCATTAATTTTAAAGTTTCCAACCATATTATCACTGAGGGTAACTCGTATCTAAATATAAAGAAAACATTACTTATCTATTCGATTAAGTAGGTAAACATTTACTTATATATCTCTAACTAGCTTCTGCGTGCGACTTTGTACGCGTGCGTCAGATTTCTTGTTCCCCTGTCCCATCCCATCGCAACGCATCGCCTGAGCGGTTCTTTGTGACTTTTTTGGTTTTTGCTCGGCTCCCAAGGGTCCTAGCTAGCGTGAGCATGGGTTCCTCAAAAATCATCATCTGCCTAACCTTTTCCCAACCATGTTGGGGTCGGCTTCCAGTCTAACCAGATGCAGCTGAATACCAGTATTTTACATGGAGCGACTGCCTATCTGACCTCCACAACCCAGTTACTGGGTAATACGATACCCCTTGGTAAGACTGGCTGTCAGACTTTCGGGCTTCTGACTACCCGTAACGACTGTCAAAGATCCACGAATGACAGCCGGGACCAACGGCTTAACGTGCTTTCTGAGTCACGGAGGGGTCTCGGTATGTAAAGATGGTCACCCATCCACAGACCAATCGCGGCCTCAAAAATTGGCAATCAAATGCAAAAAATATTTTTTAAATCCGACTGGTAGTTCCAGAGATTGAGGCGTTCAAACAAACAAACACACAGACTCTTCAGCTTTATTGTTAGTACAGATACATTATGAACTTAGTTATTGACACAAGAATTTATACTTATTTCTTTGTGGACTTAAATGCCATGAAAATGAAATAAAACCATGGGCATAAAAAAATGATATCCCATTTTTGACAGACCATAAATTTTAGCTGTCATTACAGTTTTATTTTTCCAACTTGCTGCGCCCCGCGGTTTCACCCGCGTAAATGTCGATCCCGTGGGAATATCAGGATAAAATTAGCCTATACGTTAATCCAGGGTGTCAGCTACCTCCATACAAAATTTTATTAAAATTGGTCCAGCCGTTTCAGCGTGAAGAAGTAACAAACATATAAACACACACACACACACACGCCACATTTACAAACTTTCGCCTTTATAATATTAGTGTGATAAAAACAAAATGGCGGAAGGTTTCTTGAGCTTTTATCTAGATACTAAACGTTTCTGAACATACTGTAGACAGTCAACCCCGCTGACGAAGGTGGTCAGCTGACACTCTGACAGGCTAATATTTACCACAGCATTAGCATTGGAGGAGGAAATAGGCGAGAGCCAAACCTCGAATTATGACTTTTTACTTGGGCTTTGTCAAGTCTCTCCGACCGTATTTGATGTTCCATACATTTTGATCGCGCTGTTATTGAACTTTTCTATGAAACAACTGTCAATACCCTTTATAGTCCGCGTCAAAAGAGAAGATTACAATATATATATATGCCACATTATCTTATCTTCCATACGTCTCTGTTAGCAATCATCCAAATTCTTCTGCGTAGCTATTCCCAAATATATTGGGATCAGATTCCAATCTAACCGGACGCAGCTGGACACCAGTATTTTACATAGAGCGATTGCCTATCTGATCTCCACAACCCAGTTACTGTATAACACGATAAGACTGGGTTGCTAGTCTTCGGGATGCTGACAAGAACGACCGTCAAAGACCTATGAATGACAGCCGGGACCTTTTCGAGGCACGGAGGGGTCTCGGTATGAAACAAAATCGGACTAGTAGTTTCGGAGATAAATGGCAACATTGGTTTGCACGCACATCCTCTCACCCCAAACGCATAATTATACCGTTTCCGGGTAAAAAAGAGATAAATACTTACAACAATAATACTTCTTCTCCGGCTGTTTACCCCAACACAACACCGACCACTGGTTTTTTACCCTTCCACATGTAAATTGGGCACGTCCACACCCAGCACACCCATTTAAGTTAGCCAAAATAGTGTCCTCCCGAATTAAAATCTTTCCCACCCCGTTATGTGGGGTGATTACGACCATTTTTTCATCCCCATTCTCCTTCGGAAGCATAGGGGCCGATGAGATAGATTTGTCTAAGTTTTGGTGATCCATTTTCGCGATTTCTTTTGTTTTATAACATAGTTTTATTCCGGTTATATTTTGTGCGGAGCGCGCGTCTTTTTCCAATCGGAGTTGGCACACGACTGATGTGATCAGGTCATGTTGAGGGGTTATCATATTGTATACATATTTTTTGTAACGATTTAAATAGGTTATCTTGAGTTTAATGCTTGGTTTTCGTTGAGATTTTTAGTGGAGCATTTGTTAATTTTTGTTGAATATTTTATAAGATCAATACTTGGAGGGAATGAACTAGAATTTTTTTAAGATCTGATTAAATGCGACGGTGTTGTCACATTAACATCATTCATAACATCACGCCCGTAGTCACGAAAGGGAAAGGCAGTGACGAATAGTACTTTACTTGGTACAATTATTTTCACTTTTTTATTTTGTTATTTGTCTCTTGTGTTTCAGGAACTGTGACAAATTATTCTTTCTTTTCTTTCTTTAATGTGAACTTTAGAGCTTAACCTAAATCGAAAGTGTGTTATTCGATGATTGATTATTTTTAACCGAATTTAAAAAAGGAGGAGGTACTATGTTCGTCTGTATGTATTTTTTATGTACCTATGTTTATCGATATTTTCATCGATTTTGAAAATTCTTTTTTCATTTGGTAAGTAGAGGAAATCGTGGGATGGTCCCATATTAAGTTTGCTTTGGTAGTTTTTGAGTTAGCTTCAATAATACGTATTTAATACGCTTTGTGTATCTTGGTGATACTTCCTCTCATCATCATTTCAGCCGAAAGACGTCCACCACTGGACATAGGCCTCCCCCAAGCACATGTATCCACTTCGACCTGGGCTTCCCGCATCCAGCGGATTCCAGCGGCCTTCACAAGGTCATTGGTTCACCTTGTTGAGGCCTTTCAACGCTACGTCTTCCGGTACGCGGTCGCCACTCCAGAACCTTTCGGCCCCATCGGCCATCTGTTCTGCGGGCAATGTGCCCTGCCCACTGCCACTTCATCATCTGCCTAGCCTTTTCCCAACTATGTTGGGGTCAGCTTCCAGTCTAACCGGATGCAGCTGAATACCAGTATTTTACATAAAGCGACTGCCTATTTGACCTCCACAACTTAATTACTGGGTAATACGATACCCCTTGACAAGACTGGTTATCAGACTTTCGGCTTTCTGACTACCCGTAACTACTGTCAAAGATTAACGAAGGACAGCCGGAATCAACGGCTTAACGTGCTTTCCTAGACAAGGAGGGGTTTCGGTAGGTATGTAAAGATGGTCACCCATCCACAGACCAACCGCGGCAAGCGTAGCTTAACCTGATCGATCGACCTGTGCGGCTGTTATTATTTAGCCACGGGCCCCTCTGCCACTTATATTTGGCAATTCTTCGGGCTACGAGAGCTAATAAGTGAAAAACACGACTTACGAGTTGTAGGTCGTAGGTTCGAACCCTGAGGATTATTTCATCACCGCTGCTCTCAAAAACGGCGAAGGAAAACATCTTGAGGAAACCAGTCGTGCTTGCGACCACGTAACGATATTGCTACTGGGTCACTGAAGTAGACAAAATAATTGAATAAAATACAAGTGGGATTTTCCTGTTATAATCATTAACAAACAAAAGAAACTCGGCTTCTAAACTACTTAAAAAAAACTGGCCAAGTGCGAGTCGGACTCGCACACGCAAGGTTTCGTACCACAAGGCAAAAACGCCGGAAAAAAACGTTGGTTGTATGAGTACGACGCCGGAAAAAACACGTTTGTTGTATGGGAGCCATACAACAAACGTGTTTTTTCCGGCGTTTTTGCCTTGTGGTATCCGACGGAACGCTTCGTGTGCGGCCAGTTTTTTTTTTTTTTGCGGATGGGAAATCATCAAATGACCCCTCCTCTGGGTGGAGCGGAAGGGAGTGTCAGACTCTTACTGACTAAAACCCACCCGTGTTCCTTCCTTAGCCCTTCATGTTCCGGGCCAGCGGTAACCCTTTCGGACAATCCCGCTGACCATGGGAGCCCCCTTAAATATTTTTTTTTCTGTTTTTAGTATTTGCTGTTATAGCGGCAACAGAAATACATCATGTGAAAATTTCAACTGTCTAGCTATCACGGTTCATGATATACAGACGGACAGACGGACAGTGGAGCCTTAGTAATTGGGAATTGTACCCTGTACCCTGACCTGGTACCCTTTGGGTACGGAACCATAAAAACAAAAACATCGTCTTTGATTCAATAAAGTCCGTCCACAGTGATTTTATCTCTGACAGTACCAACCTAAAAGCAACCTTATTTTAACGAGATTAAAGATCATTGTGATTGTGACAGAACTGTCAGTGGTAGCAATATATATATATTCCACAATATAACCTTATTTTAACGACAATAAAGATAAGTTTTGTGTGTTTGATAGTGATGCAAAATTATAGGTGTAATTTATGAATGAATTTTAGGACAGTAGAGATAAACTTCAAACAAAAGAGTTGCGACTAAGTTGACTCCTTGTTGACCTTGATAAGCTTATTACGTGTACCATAGACGTTTAATAAATAACATAAAACCGGCCAAGTACGTGTCGGAGTCGCACACGAAGGGTTCTGTACCACAAGGCAAAAACATCGAAAAAAAACACGTTTGTTGTATGGGAGCCCACTTTAAATATTTTTTTTATTTTATTTTTAGTATTTGTTGTTATAGCGGCAACAGAAATATATAATTTCTTTTCTTGAGATACAGCCTGGTGACAGACAGACGGACGGACGGACAGACAGCGAAGTCTTAGTAATAGGGTCCCGTTTTTTTCCTTTGGGTACGGAACCCTAAAAACCGACCAAGTGCGTGTCGGAAAACGCACAATAAAGGGTTCCGTAGTTGGAATGAATTTATCCCAAGAACAAACTTAACATTGTAGTTGAAAATCATGTTCTCCCATACATTGCAACTGCAAATCGGCTATTACTCGTAAACTTGTAAAGACTACATAACTGATAGTTTTCCTTTTAATTTCGTATACAGGGTTATTGGTAAAACATTAAGAGGTCATTGTACTCATCATTTTGAACAACTTTTACTATGGGACCAAACCTGAAATCGCGATAAAAAATCAGCTGTTCCCTACATTTTGACGAGTTATCACGCTAATATTATAAAGGCGAAAGTTTGTGAGTGTGTGTTTATATGTTTGTTACTTCTTCACGTTCAAACGGCTTGACCCAGTTTGATAAAATTTGGTATGGAGGTATCTGACACCCTGGATTAACATATAGGCTACTTTTTATTCCGATATTCACACGGAATCGAAACTTATTATCGAAACTTATGCCGGTGAAACCGCGGGGCGCAGCTAGTCTTGACATAAATTAGCTTAGACATTTTTTTTGTACATATTCAGTAGGTAACTGGGTTGTGGAGGTCAGGTAGGCAGTCGCTCCATGTAAAATACCGGTATTCAGCTGCAGCCGGTTAGACTGGAAGCCGACCCCAACATAGTTGGGAAAAGGTTAGGAAGATGATGACTCTAAAGGCTCCTACAGACAGGCGCGACACGCGATATAATCGCGCGCGACACAAAGGTACCTACCGCTCGTTGCGGACTTGCGGTGCCTTTGTGTCGCGCGCGATTTTATCGCGGGTCGCGCCTGTTTGAAGGAGCCTTCTTAATTCGTAAAAAAAGGTTCTATGTTCTATGTTAGGGGATTTGGTTTCCGCACTTAGTCCTACGGTGGACCATTGTGCGTGGGCCATGGCAGCCGTCGGTGGTTATTCCAACCAGCCCACCTCCCTCCAGAAGCTGATCAAATCTCCTGGTCTGTTCAGAACATCTGTGTACGATCTGGGTGTCCCGAGGGTTTCTGACCTTATCTGGGTGACGCCTGTGCACTCAAAGAGCACATGCGCAATGGTTTCATCAGCCTCCATGCAATGCTCCTCCTGCACAGGGGACTGTCTGTTATGCCTAATGTGTAAAAATGTTTATTTAGTGAGCAGTGTCCCGTGATGGTCCCCGTCACCAGGCGCAGGCCTTTCCTGTCCAGTCGTAGTAAGCGCCTGGTTAGCCTGCCATCCAATAACGGCATGGCTTCTTTGGACTGCCTGCATCCTGGTGACGACGTCCACCAGCTTTCTGCTTGTGTGTGGGTGTGCTCCTGTAGCCACCTGCGTAGTTGGTTGAAAAAAAGGTTTGTTAATAGTATTTTTAATACTCATTTCATGAACGTGTATTTATTTGTATAAATTAGTAAACATTCTAAATAGTTCAGTGATCTATGGTAATCTTGATATAAATTAGCATAGATTTTTTTATTGTAGGTATGTTATTTAGTAGCCTACGTCGTTGGTCCATTGATCGCGAGCGCGAATGTTGAGCATGGTATCCTGCCTTTGATTCCCTGGCCAGGCAAATTGGAGTAATTCCACTTTGCCCCACCAAGCCCGCCACCCTGGTGTGGCAAAGTGGACTGCCTAAAATTTTGCAGTGGAATATGCCCCACTATTCTGATTTGATGGGGCGGATAACACTAACCTAACCTAAGCATTTTTTTTAAATAATTATCCTCGTCTAACTAATTCGGTTCTCGATAGCCTGTTAAAAATAATCTCTTTTTTCCATATTTTTTTTCTATATAATTTAGTCGTTTCTGGCACTCGCCGGCCGCTGCCGCGGCACCGCTCGCTTCGCTCGCTCGGCTCGTGCGTAGGAGGTCACAGTTTTAACCTAACCTAACCTAAGCATTTTTTTTTAAATAATTAACCTCGTATTTATGCTAGTGTTATCCGCCCCATCAAATCAGAATAGTGGGGCATATTCCACTGCAAAATTTTAGGCAGTCCACTTTGCCACACCAGGGTGGCGGGCTTGGTGGGGCAAAGTGGAATTACCCGCAAATTGTTATAAGGTTTTTCCATCAGTAGGTAATTAAGCACCCTTATTTCGTAACACACTGTTGGGAGTGTGTTTTTAGTCTGTGGTCAATCAAGTGACACAACATCTAAGTAGTCTGTGAAAACACGAAATAAAACTGCAATTAATTAATTTGCGTTTTAATTACCCAGTCTAATTAAAGTAATTAACGAGATACAACATTGGCGACGAGGACGGGATCCGAACCCACGCGTGCAAAATCATTTTGAAGGATATTGCTAATCCATTGCTTCATATGGTCGAAAAAATTGTCTGCTCAACAACGTGAATAACGCAATGAATGTTGTTGAACTGTCAAAATGAAAGTCATTGCTACTGTGTGTTACGTAATTACCTCGCTGGAGTTACTCAGTAGTAGCATCATCAGCCTATAATGTTCCCACTGCTGGGACACAAGCCTCCTTTCTTCAAGATAGTGGGCTGTACCTAATCCACCACGCGGGCCCAGTGCGGGTTGCTCACGATGTTTTCCTTCACCGTTTTGACAGCATCGGTGATGAAATTATTTACCTACACAAAGTAAAGTGCCTGTCTGGGTTCGAACCACGGATAGCGAGGGATATGTCTTGTAGGCGTGGCACATGTCGCCTCCATCCTGGCCATAACATTACAAATTTACAACAGTGACTTGAGTTACCTTTTGAGTATGTGTACAGAAAGCGTCACTATGTCCTAACCCCTCAAGTTTTAAAATGTTACACTGCTACAACATTGAATTCCTTACGAATAATCTAAAGAATACTTCAAAAAGAGTCCATTGTGTTGACTCGGATTCGAACCATCGCATCACCGAACGTCGTCATACTCATACCGGCAGTTTGACGAACTAGCCAGCGAGCCCATACGAATTGCGATGAAATTGTTATCTACTATCGGCTGAGTCATTATATCTTTAGGTCCCTGTCTAATCGAAAGATGTTATAATTTGAGGGTATCCATTAATTTTACTTACTTACGTTGTCTTTATAAAATTAATCCATACCTTCAAGTTAGAACTTTGTATACGTTCACTTAAAACGGCGAAGAGTAAACGACTACTATTTATCAATTATTTTTTTAAATGATTTCTGATTTTATGAGAACTAAAATAGTTGTTCTGTTTGTTGTAAAATAAGATCATAGTTTTGTTAAATAATAGCAATAATAAATATTAATAAATGATTAATAAAGTATTTTATTTTTCTTGATTTTTTAATTCTTTATAAATAATTACTACTTAAAACAAAATAGAAAAATATATCAAAATAATATAATGAACAAAAAGCACATTTCGTGCCTATATAGGATTTGAACTTCCAATCTTATGCACGGTAAGCGGTCTTGAAACCTCCAGTCTATTTAGACGATGAATAAGTTGTCGTAAATGTTAACCCTATTATTGTTGCTTGTCGTCGCAAAAGTATTGTTTTATTGAAAAAAACAATAATAAAAACAGAATTTAAAAAAAATACTTACTTAAACTTATTTATTCACTAAAACAATACATTATTTAAAATAAAATGTTTTTGCAAAATACAAAAACCAACTTGGGCCTATCACGGATTTGAACGCACATGTCTTTTGGTGGGGTAACTACTTAATGCAGCTGTGTGTACAATAAGATAGCACAAAAGTGTTACGCCTATTTCTTTGCGTGTGTGCCAAAAAAGCATCACGTGTGTGTTTTTGTGTGAGTTTCAGGAACGGGAAAAAGGTGGCGACCACAGTTGAACTCGAATAAATATAGAGTGAAGGCTTAACTCTCGAAGGGAGAGAGCCTCCCGTCCCAGCCGCCGAGGGAGACGCTCCGGGCGTCTCGGGACTCCCGGCAACCGTAGGCGCGGGCCTGCGGGCGGAGAGTAATGGGTAGCTCACCGTCCGATCAGGACCAGGCCCGTGCCGGACGGCGCGTACGTGTTCCACGCGCGCCTCAAAGCGATGTCAGCAGCAGAGAAGAGGCCCCTTAGGGCCGAAGCCTGCCGGTTCAGCGGGATTTTCCGATTGGCCAAGGAAGGAACATGGGTGGGTTTTAGTTAGTAAGAGTCTGACACTCCCTTCCGCTCCACCCAGAGCGGGAGGGGGGGTCATTTGATGATTTCCCATCCGCAAAAAAAAGGCGTATCTCTCGGATATCTATGGTTCGAACCCACGACCTTCAACTCGTAAGTAGGGGTCACCACTGTACTCAGTAGAAGCCCGGAATCTGTATTCGTGCCTAATGGCATTAAGCTCGCCCTTTTACATGGGACTTAATCATAACTGGTGGAATGCGGTATTATAGTTTGTTCCAAAAGCATCTACTGAAAATGTAAACAAATGTAAACGTACCTGTGGGGCATCCACAGGTACGTTTTCTGATTCATTTGTTTTAGTAGGTAGTGTCACTTACAAATACCACCATCTAAGTGAAAAAAGAACAGTGGCACTCCGGGAGTGCCGATAGAAGTGAAAACAAAACAGAATACTTTGCCATCACTCACTGACATATCGGATTTAAAACCGAGTAGGTACATCCCGAGGACAGCCGAACACATCCGAATGTAGCGCGGTGTCGGTAAGTGTCGCGAGTTCAATGATTTTTTCCCATCTCAAAAAATTACCAACGCGCCTAAAGAAGGTTTCACTTAAAAAAATAAAACAATTTACAGTTTTTTTGAAAAAGATGTTTTCATTTGACAATAGAAAATTTCGGTTAGTTTTATAACCTCAATTTTTCGTCGATGATTTTTCAGTTACAATTTAATAATGTTATTCAAACAATACTGAATGAATAAAAAATGTTAACTTCGTTAATTAACGATTAACGAGTTAATGCCCAGCTTTGCTTGTTTGGCGCCATCACCAGCGTCCATCAGTTCCTGTAACGTGCAGCTGACAGGACACGCAAGACACGATATTAAGTCCCATCGTTTGTGGAACAGCACGACATTTACACATTCTACTAATAATTTAATATTATAATAATTTAATTTAATATTATTAATAATCCTACTAATCACACTAATATTATACAGGCGAAAGTTTGTGAGTGTTTGTAAGTTTGTTACTTCTTCACGCTCAAACGGCTGGACCAATTTTGATAAAATTTTGCATGGACATATAGACTACTTTTTATCCCGATATTCCCACGGGATCGAAACTTATAATGCGGGTGAAACCGCAGGCGCGAAAATTTGTGTGGATGGACATATGTTTGTTACTCTTTTACGCAAAAACTACTGCGAGGATTTTGATGAAACTTTACAGTAATATAGCTTATACATTAGAATAACACATAGGATACTTTTATCCCGATATTCCTACGGGATCGACACTTATGCGGATGAAACCGCGGGGCGCTGCTAGTGACATCACACTTAAGGCGCTGAATAGACCCAAATAGGCTTGTCTCCAACAATTTTTTAGCCAAATCTATACAGTTTGAGACAGCGGAAAAAATATGTGTTAATCTTGAACATATTTCCTAAAACTTCGTTGTTTTCAAAACACGTTTTCGAAAAGTTTTCTCGATACAAAAAAATGGTAAACTAACCTCCTAAACTGATCTTCCAACAAAAAAATCTGAATTATTTACCAACGTACGTTGGTAAAATTTATAACAATAACTTATCATATCAAAATACAAAACTTGGTTGTCTAATATTTTTGACAACTCAACTTATTTTTAAGTAATTAATTATTTTGTGGTTTGTAAAAATGTACGAGCGTCGCGAAATCGCGCTTCTCTTTCTTATGTACGCAATCCGACAGTGATCGCTTAGGCGCGCTGCTAGACGGACGTATGTCGCTTTGCCTCGCAACCCGTTCATTTCATATTATCATCAAACAAAAATGTCGGAGGCCAGCAAAAAATCACTTCTATACTAACAAACCAATACGTCCCATGGAAGTAGTAATATAAGTAATTTTTATATTGACAAAACAGGTACACGAACAGAAAAACTGAAACTCTAAACAAATAGTTATTAGGCTATTTTGTACAACGCATTGCGTAAATTTATCGCTTATAACAAGGCTCGCTTGGTCGAGTGGTTTTTGCATAGATTCTGAATAGCGAGTTATCGGGTTCGAAACCAAGTTGAGCCTTATCAGGGAATTCGTATTGGTTTTTTAGTTTTATGATATTATCATTGTTTTTTTTTTAGTCTTAGGATATTTTTATTGTTTTTTTTTTATTTATTTTGTATATTTTTAGAATAATTATTAAAGTTCTTTACAGTAAAAAGAGACGTTTGGCGAACAGTTCAGAAGCGAAGCAGACGCGCGAATCCGCTTGCGCGACAGACGAGACAGTTGCGCGACAAAGTTGAGGAAAATGAGATTTCTCCATAACATCACGCATGTATTCTTTCAAAGGGTTGGGCAGCAGTGTATAGTACACCCACAATTCACCAATGCTTCATCATGGATATCGTTTATGATTTTCGAAAGTTGTAAAGCCGATCAGGTACACGAACAGAAAAAATGAAACTCTAAACAAATAGTTACTAGGCTATTTTGTACAACGCATTGCGTAAATTCATCGCTTATAACAAGGCTCGCTTGGTCGAGTGGTTTTTGCACAGATTCTGAATAGCGAGTTATCGGGTTCGAAACCAAGTTGAGTCTTATCAGGGAATTCGTATTGGTTTTTAAGTTTTATGATATTATCATTGTTTTTTTTTAGTCTTAGGATATTTTTATTGTTTTTTTTTTTATTTATTTTGTATATTTTTAGAATAATTATTAAAGTTCTTTACAGTAAAAAGAGACGTTTGGCGAACAGTTCAGAAGCAAAGCAGACGCGCGAATCCGCTTGCGCGACGAGACAGTTGCGCGACAAAGTTGAGGAAAATGAGATTTCTCCATAACATCACGCATGTATTCTTTCAAAGGGTTGGGCAGGAGTGTATAGTACACCCACAATTCACCAATGCTTCATCATGGATATCGTTTATGATTTTCGAAAGTTGTAAAGCCGATATAAAAGTCGAAATTAAAATCCAAGATGGCGGCTGAAAAGATTTTTCAAATTTGTCATCATGGGTGTCGTTTTCATGGTTTTCGAGGGTGCTGAAGCCGATAGTGAGGTCAAAATGAAAATCAAAGATGGCGGACGTGAAAAGTTTCAAATTTTTCATCATGGGTGTCGTTTTCATGGTTTTCGAGGGTGCTGAAGCCGATAGTGATGTCAAAATGAAAATTCAAGATGGCGGACGCGAAAATGTTCAAAGTTAGCGTGATCGGTGTCGTTTTCGTGGTTTTCGAGGGCGCTGAAGTCGATAGTGGGGTCAAAATAAAAATCCAAGATGGCGGACGTGAAAAATTTCAATTTTTTCATCATAGGTGTCTTTCCCTGATAGACTCAACCAAGTCTTTTAATCTTATTGAAGCTTGCCCATATCTTGGACGGCTATTTGTGTTTTGAGCCACTTGACAAAATTTGATAAATTTTTAGCTCCGTTAGGCTTTGCTGCTGACGTAATCCGTCTAAAAACTTCCATTGTCGGCACGGTTGGCGCAGTGGTTAAGCAATTGACTGCTGCGCTGCGTGTCGCGGGGTCGATTGGCAACATTTTACATGAAAATGTTTTTAGTGGGATTTTATAGTTACTTATCAGTTTAAGTTATAGGTATTTATATTACTTATAGCTAATAGGCTAGATTGTAATGTAAATAAAGTATCACCAACTGAGCTACTTTAAAAAAGAAAAAAAAACGACTGGTTTTGCTGTTAGTATCAGGAATTTCGAGGGTTAGAAGCGAAAAGGGGTTCGCTGGGGCTGAAATATTTGCATTGCGATTCCTGTATGCACTTTTTCAAGTACGTTACTGTAGGCAATTTTCCGGCTGACTCAATTGATGCAGTGCTAATGGTATGATCTGCAATTAGCTGCTGAGGTGCAGATTGCGTTCGGATTGCCTGATTTTTCATGTTGCATTATAATATCCCTTTTTTCAATCGTTGCCCGACTGGGAACATGATTGTGCTGGCATTTTAATGTTACTGAATCACCAGACAAGTGGCATCGACCCCGACACTTGTCACCTTTATCATGCCGCCTATATCGTCAATGCATCTCCAATATGTGTTTTCATAATTATTTTTATCAAAACTATATTTATACAACTTTGTTTTTAGTATACCTAAGTATGCGAAACCTGAATATAGTTTGTTCAGAATAAGTAACTGAATCGATTCCAATAATTTTTACCCAATGTTATATTTTTCTTAAAAATATAGAAAAAACTGGCCAAGTGCGAGTCGAACTCGCACACGACGGATTCCGTACCACAAGGCAGAAACGCCGAAAAAAACACGTTTGTTGTATGGGAGCCCCCCTTAAATATTTATTTTATTTTGTTTTTAGTATTTGTTGTTATAGCGGCAACAGAAATACATCATCTGTGAAAATTTCAACTGTCTAGCTACCGCGGTTCTGGAGATACAGCCTGGCGACAGACAGACGGCAAAAACGCCGAAAAAAACACGTTTTTTTGCATGGGAGCCCCCCTTAAATATTAATTTTATTTTGTTTTTGGTATTTGTTGTTATAGCGGCAACAGAAATACATCATCTGTGAAAATTTCAACTGTCTAGCTACCGCGGTTCTTGAGATACAGCCTGGCGACAGACAGACGGCAAAAACGCCGAAAAAGACACGTTTTTTTGCATGGGAGCCCCCCTTAAATATATATTTTATTTTGTTTTTAGTATTTGTTGTTATAGCGGCAACAGAAATACATCATCTGTGAAAATTTCAACTGTCTAGCTACCGCGGTTCTTGAGATACAGCCTGGTGACAGACAGACGGACGGACGGACGGACAGCGAAGTCTTAGTAATAGGGTTCCGTTTTTACCCTTTGGGTACGGAACCCTAAAAAGGTTAAAAGTTGGACACCAAGCGACACTAAGTAGGTTATCCAATCTCCGCGCCGAACGGTTGATGAGAAACTGATGGTGGTGGAGATGACAGTAGAAATTGACGAGAAGCTGATGGTGATGCAGATGACAGGAGTAGTTGAGGAGAAGGATGATGGTAGTAATAAGGGGGCACGTTGATGGAAGTTAATTAACATAGGAGAGGGTAGATTAGAACAAAAAGTATCTTCGTTGGAACTCATATTGATATGTGGCTGTTCCCCTGCGTTACCGGGTAGGCTACCTTGCCAAACACAAATATATCAATAAAGACAGCAACACCATAAGCCCGCAGGCGTGAATTTGATGGGAGTTTTAGCCAGACATAGGTCCGCTTCGCTTGCACCATAAATAACATTATTCAGTCTCTGTCAACTTCAAGAAACTGAATAAAATTGCAGGATGTTTTAAATTCGTTTAGCGTCAAATGTATTTAGTGATTTGTGGTGCAAGCGGGCCTCATACTGTTACCACCTTCACCGCTTGGAGGTACTCCCAGGTTATGCTATTGCTGTTTTTATTTCATTTAGCCAGCAGCTTTGCCACAACAAAAGATACCCATCACGAAAAATATGAACATTTTCGCGTCCGCCATGTTGGATTTTCATTTTGACCTCATTATCGGCTTCAGCACCCTCGAAAACCGTGAAAACGACCCCCATGATGAAAAATTTGAAACTTTTCACGTCCGCCATATTGGATTTTCATTTTGACCTCACTATCGGCTTCAGCACCCTAGAAAACCATAAAAACGACACCCATGATGACAAATTTGAAAATCTTTTCAGCCGCCATCTTGGATTTTCATTTCGACCTTTCTATCGGCTTTAAAACTTTCGAAAACCATAAACGATATCTATGATGAAGCATTAGTGAATTGTGGGTGTACTATACACTCCTGCCCAACCATTTGAAAGAATACACGCGTGATGTTATGGAAAAATCTCATTTCCTCAACTTTGTCGCATAACTGTCTCGTTGCGCAAGCGGATTCGTGCAAGTGTCTTTCGCGCAAGTGGATTCGCGCAAGTGTCCTTCGCGCAAGTGTCTTTCGCGCAAGAGTATTTCGCGCAAACGATCATTCGCGCAAAAGTCCATTTGCGCAAAAGTCTATTCGCGCAAAAGTCCATTCGCGGCAATGTCTTTTGCGCAGGTGTCCCAGATCCGTTTTCTGAACTGTTCGCCAAACGTGTCTTTTTATTGTAAAGAACATTAATAAATATGTATTCTAAAAATATACAAAATAAATTTAAAAAAAACAATGAAAATATTCTAAATATATACAAAATAAATTAAAAAAACAATGATAATATCCTATAACTAAAAAAACCAATACAAATTCCCTGTTATAACTCAACTTGGTTTCGAACTCGATAACTCGCTATTCAGAATCTATGCAAAAACCATTAGACCAACCAAGCCTTGTTAAAAGCGATGAATTTACGCTATGCGTTGTACAAAATAGCCTGTAAGGAACTATTTGTTTAGAGTTTCATTATTTCTGTTCGTGTACCTGTTTCGTCAATATTACATTATAAAAATTACTTACTTTACTACTTCCATGAGATGAATAATAATATACAAGAGCGCCATCTATTGGTTCATTGGTAATTATTATTAACCGCGTCACCGTGCCTGACTCGGTAGTTCACTGTATCACCGCCCTTTAAGAATGGCGCTAGGATATCGGAGAAATAGTGGGCGTGGCTAAAAATACCGAAACATCGGAACTCAATTTCGGGTGACAGCCCCTTAATATTATAAAGGCGAAAGTTTGTGAGTGTGTTTGTTACTTCTTCACGCTAAAACTACTGAACGGATTTGAATGAAATTTGGCACACATATAGCTTATAACCAGGATTAACACATGGGATACCTTTTATCCCGATATTCCCACGGGGTCGACACATAAGCGGGTGAAACTGCGGGGCGCTGCTAGTGACGCATAAACGGTACAGACGTCGGGTCAACGCTCTAATTAGTCAATAAGACGCAATGGCACGCTGCACTAGTTCCAATTGTTGCTTCCTGCATATGAATCGCTTTATATAACACCTTAGACCAGAATGTGTGACTTAGTGTCAAGTAGTGTCTAAACACACCATGCCGAAGGTACGCGACCGAAGTTCGGCATGATTACGCCTGCAATGCTATTTGAATTAGGTACATACTGCCAACACGTTATGCCGAAATTACGTTGCGTTATGGCGTACAACCGGACTTCAGTCGGGCGTAAGTTCAGCGGCAATTCGGCGGCAACGTATTCTGTAGAGCACACATTATACGCGACCGCAGTTCGGTTCGATTGCCGAAGAAGATCCGTGGCGGGGCGCAGCTGGAGGCAAGCATGCCCGCGCCCCGAGTGTGCGCAACTGAATTTCTGCCGCGTAAGTTCGGCACTTATGGTGTCATATCAGCCGAATACGTCGGAACGTAAAATCAGCCGCGGAACTTCGGTCGCGTAACTTCGGCATAGTGTGTTTGGACACCTATACTGCAGTTAGGACCATCTCAGATAAGTGCCTGAGAGGGTCCTAACAAGGACAACGGATACTTTTTATCCCGATATTCAGACTACCAGCCACCCTGCGAAGATCGTCGCTCCACCTAGCCTGAGGGCGTCCAACGTACCTTACGTTTGCTGATTCGCGGTCTCCACTCAAGAACACGTCTACCCCAACGGTCATCGGTTCCACGGCTAATATGGCCGGCCCATTGGCACTTCAGCTTGCTAATTCTGTGAGCCACATAATTATGTCGACTACTTCGGTTCTCTGCCGGATCACCTCGTTGAGCATTCGATCCCTCAGAGGGACTCCAAGCATAGGACCTTCTTTTGCGAAGCATGCTAGCGAAGGAGGTGGCGGGATGGATGAGGGAGAGAGCCTCCCGTCCCAGCCGCCGCGGGAGACGCTCCGGCCGTCGGGAGCCGCGTGACGACTCCCGCGGGCCTGCGGGCGGAGACTAATGGGGAGCTCCACCGTCCGATTAGGACCAGGCCCATGCCGGACGGCGCGTACGTGTTCCACGCGCGCCTCAAAGAGATGTCAGCATCAATGTAGGGGCCCCTTAGGGCCGAAGCCTGCCGGGCCAGCGGGATTGTTCGAAAGAGTTACCGCTGGCCCGGAACATAAAGGGCTAAGGAAGGAACACGGGTGGGTTTTAGTCAGTAAGAGTCTGACACTCCCTTCCGTTCCACCCAGAGCGGGACCCCAGTCATTTGATGATTTCCCATCCGAAAAAAAAAAGCGTAGGTCCCATTCCATAGCTCGCTGAGTTCTATAGCAACCTTGAATTTATGGACCAGCCAGCATTTCAACAACATTACAACATAATAACTTGTTTATTGTATAATTGTACAAATACCCTGACATTTACTAGCAAAGGGTTGTACTTCCGAATCCTTATCTTATCGCGTGTCGGTCTGTCGTTCATTCATGGTACATGTTCACGCCATGTTTGTGACGGAGAACGGAACTTTAGGGTCAAATTAAATTAGCTAACTAAACTCCGCAGACCTGACGGGTATCGATATCTAAGCATGATAAAAATACAACCCAAATAAAATTGATAGTTTTTTTTTTGTGGGGTCATCGATCGCAGTTAGTGTCGTCTGCGTCTGCCTAGCCTTTTCCCAACTATGTTGGGGTCGGCTTCCAGTCTACCCGGATGCAGCTGAATACCAGTATTTTACATGGAGCGACTCACGCGACTGCCTATCTGACCTCCACAACCCAGTTACTGGGTCATACGATACCCCTTGGTAAGACTGGTTGTCAGACTTTCGGGACTACCCGTAACGACTGTCAAAGATCCACGAATGACAGCCGGGACCAACGGCTTAACGTGCTTTCCGAGGCACGGAGGGGTCACGGTATGTAAAGATGGCCACCCATCCACGGACCAACCTCGGCAAGCGTAGCTTAACCTGATCGATCGACCTGTGCGGCTGTTATTATTTAGCCACGAGCCCCTCACGTCCGGTAATGAAAATCATCCGTCATTATATAGGGTGACTGGTAATTAGTGACCGATACTTAAACACGTGATTTTACTCATCATTATGAACAACATTTACTATGGGACCAAACCTGAAATCGCGAAAATAAAATCAGCTGTTATCTACATTTTGACGAGTTAGACGAACATAAATGTAGGGAACAGCTGATTTTATTTTCGCGATTTCAGGTTTGGTCCCATAGTAAAAGTTGTTCATAATGATGAGTAAAATCACTTGGTTAAGTATCGGTCACTAATTACCAGTCACCCTATATACTGGTTGCAATATGTACCTGTATGTATTCGCAAACATACAGGTAGACATAGCAACACAAAATACAGATAGTACAGAAGGCAATCACATGTATGTACTTCACTTTTCATACCTACGCTCGGCGGTCGCGCTAGGGTTGTCAACTTTGGCTTATGCACAAAAAACTATCATGGTAGTGGCACTCGTAAGTCGTATCTAGTTGTTTGATTTATTGTTGAGCTTATTCTACAATATTAAAACAAAACAATAAACATAGTATTACAATACAAAAAGTTTACAGAACAAAAACATAAAATTTTACATTTGTCAATTTTCACTACCGAAAATCCATAATAACTTCAAAACGGATTACCCTATTTACATAATTTATTTTACCCTATCCGTTTTAGACCTAAACCTATCAAATGACACTATAAACAACACAATATCTATACAAACAAAAAATCATATTTTCAACTTACGTAATAGTTGCTGGCGTGAATTTACCTTACAAAAAAATTACTTCGGTTATACTGATTCAAAATAGGAAACTATTATATAAATCGAGCTTAGATAGCCATTTTTCGTTGCTCCATTTTTGCACTTCACAGCGGATGGCATCCGCGCCCGCACTACTCCCAACCCGTCCGACATAACGTGTCCGTGAGCGGTGCCTATGTGTGCGTTGCTCGAGCGCACTTTGTATGTAGATTGACTTCTGTACTATGTGTTTTGTGATAGCAACCAGTATATAATGACGGATGATTTTCATTACCGGACGTGACAAGACGATTTTCCACAGGCTTAGAAAAATTACGGAGTGATTAGTATAGATAATACTCAATGTACAGAAGGTATGTTATACCTACAGCATATTGAATGTACAGACGCCACATTTTCCCAATCAACTTTGAACCTTATGCTTTCGTGGTAAAGTTGAAAATCTATTAGAGAAGACAGATTGTAGTAGGTTGAATGCTGCTGGCGTCTGTACATTCCTCCATTTTTAGGGTTCCGTACCTCAAAAGGAAAAATGGAACCCTCATAAAATCCCTTCGTTGTCCGTCTGACTGTCCGTCAGTCAAGACCCTTTTTCTCAGCAACGCGTGGAGTTCTCAGGGCTGCAATCCCTTGAAGCAATAAAAAAAAAAACTGGCCAAGTGCGAGCCGGACTCGCACACGAAGGGTTCAGTACCACAGGACAAAAACGCCGAAAAAAACACGTTTGTTATACAAACGTGTTTTTTTCGGCGTTTTTGTCCCCCCCCCCCCTTAAATATTTATTTTATTTTGTTTTTAGTATTTGTTGTTATAGCGGCAACAGAAATACATAATTTGTGAAAATTTCAACTGTCTAGCTATCGCGGTTCTTGAGATACAGCCTGGTGACAGACAGACGGACGGACGGACAGACAGCGAAGTCTTAGTAATAGGGTCCCGTTTTTACCCTTTGGGTGCGGAACCCTAAAAACAAACTTATGTCAACGCAATCATAAGATACGGGCGTTTATGTTCCGAAATCAAAACCTTTATGGTATGTACTTTCCGTTCGCCTAGAATCATTAAATTTGGCAAGGAGCAATGTCATGTAGCATAAATAAAGGAAAAAATCCGAAAACCGTAAATTTGTAGTGACATTACAAAACAAATTACGATGAAACTTGCACTGTTCCAGTTGAAGTATAATTATGTAAGCCAATAAAAAAATATGGACACAATCCGATTAATAGTTGCGGAGAAATGCGTGGACAAACATACATACATACGTCTATATTTGGTATATTTGTTTGGAAGCCCTAATAGATTGTCATATGTGAATATATTGCGATTCCAATAATATTACATACATACGCGTCGAATTGATTTCCTCCTTTTTTTTGAAGTCGGTATAAAATGCATAACTATTCTATTCATAACTAGCTATCACCAGCGACTTCCTCTAGAAATTTCTTGCTCCCCGCGTCGCTTTGCATCGCCTGCCCGCGCTATTACTTCGTTTTTGCTTAACGTTCTTTCTGACTTTTTTATTTTTGCTCGGCTCCCAAGGGTCATGTTTTTTGCCTTTATCCTTCCTCAAGAACTGGGCTATCAAATGAAAAAAAAAATCTAATCCGACTGGCACTTCCAGAGGTTATTATTAGTATAGACTAGCTGTTACCCGCGACTTCGTCCGCGTGGAATTTAACAAAGAAGTTATCGTTCAGTTCGCAGAGTTTACGTTAACTTATTAATTCTGTATTCCGCGTAAAGAAATACCTACATACCTATGCTAATTTTAATGAAATTCTTCTATTTTATGAATCGATATTTTGGTTTTTGTACATATTTCTCCATTTAGGTAGTTCTTTTTTTTCGTTTTTGCAATTTTAGTTTAATTATTATATATTTTTCGTATTAGCTTTATTGAAAAATTTCTTTATACAATATTTGGTGTATGATTTTCTTAGGCTAAAACAACAACGCTATACATTTATTTATTCAATCAATTTCTAATCTTCACGTATAGGATCCTATATCTACTCCGTTTCTTTAAAAAGATTTGTTTACATTTGGTTAAGTACGTAAATAAACGGAGTATAATACAACTTCCTTATTTTAATCGGATAATTATAATAATTAATTTCATTTCAATGGTTTTAATTTTTTTCGTAGGACCCTATTTTTTTTTAAATGAAACCTGAGTAGCCTGAGTTACTCCCTAAGACATCAGCTATCTGATAGTGAAAGTCCTGTCAAAATCGGTCCAGCCTTTTCAGAGATTAGCCGGAACAAACAGACAGACAGAAAAATATTATTTTGGTATATGTAATTACCGTGTATATATCCATAGGCATTTAGTAAAAAGCAGTTATTTTAATATTACAAACAGACACTCCAATTTTATTTATTTGTATAGAGTAAAGATGTATAGATTTCACATTATCCGCACGTTAACTTCTTATTTAACTTGATCTTGAATTTTTTTTTTCTTTGAAGAACAATTGAGTAATTAAATCATTAAAATCTATTACGTAAATGAACTTACATGAAACAATTGAAAAACGTTAGAAAAAAAAGCAAACTTACGTGTAAAATAAAAACACACAACAATATACAGGTTTTTCTAATGAATTTGTGATGGCTATGATGATCTTGATGGTTCACTTTTTTTGTGGAGCGGTAACATCTAAGAAACGTGGTCGCTCACAAAGGGCCTTAAAAGAAGGCTAAAAGTCACCCAAAGGGCAATGGAGAGGGCTATGCTAGGAGTTTCCCTGCGTGATCGAATCAGAAATGAGGAGGTCCGCAGGAGAACCAGGGTAACCGACATAGCCCGAAGAATTGCCAAACTTAAGTGGTAGTGGGCCCCTCACATTGCTCGCAGAACAGATGGCCGATGGGGCCGAAAGGTTCTGGAGTGGCGACCGCGTACCGAAAGACGTAGCCTTGAAAGGCCTCCTACAAGGTGGTCTGACGACCTTGTGAAGGCCGCAGGCACCCGTTGGATGCGAAAAGCACAGAACCGGTCGAAGTGGAGGTGCTTGGGGGAGGCCTATGTCCAGCAGTGGACGTCTTTCGGCTGAAATGATGATGATGACGATGACCATCTAAGAGCCCTACCTCGCTAGGACACCAGTGGCGAAATAACAATGGTTTATAATTATGTTCGAAAAATTTGTCTGCTCAACAACGTAAATAACGCAATGAAAGTTGTTGAATTGTCAAAGTGAAAGCAATTGCTACTGATTGTGTGTTACGCAGTTAAGTAAGAGATAATAGGAACTTTTTTTGAAATGCGACCATTGTTGTTGCGTCGCCACCTGGGTGTCCTAGCGAGGTAGGGCCTTTAGAGGTTACCGCTCCACAAAAATGAACCATAGATCATCATAGTCATACCAAATTCAATTAGAAAAACCTATTTTTGCTATTTTTTCTTACGTTTTTCGATTGTTTCATTTAAGTTCATCTACTGCATAGCTACCGTAACTTCAATTAGCAAAACTTTGTCTATTGTTGTGTAGTTTTTTATTGTTTATCGTTGTCATATTTTGTTGTTTTTAGTGTCATTTGATAGGTTTAGGTCTAAAACGGATAGGGCAAAATCATTAAGTAAATAGGGTAATCCGTTTAAAAGTAGTGAAAATTGACAAATGTAAAACTTTATTTGTTTTTGTTCTGTAAACTTTTTGTATTGTAATACTATGTTTATTGTGTGGTTTTAATATTGTAGAATAAGCTCAACAATAAATCAAACAACTAGATACGAGTGCCACTACCCCGATGAATTTTGAGCATAAGTCAAAGTTGACAACCCTAGAGCGCGACCGCCGAGCGTAGGTATGAAAAGTGAAGTACATACATGTGATCGACTTTTGTACTCTGTACTTTGTGTCGTAGTACTCGTAGTGTAGTTTTTGTTAAACACGTGCCATTTTTTTCTTACGTTTTTCGATTGTTTCATAGTTCATTTACGTACGTATTAGATTGTGATGACGTACGTATCAGCGGAAAGACCCGGCAGATATCTGTGTTGGGCATCATATTCACCTACGCGTTTGTAAATGAAAGCTAATGGAGTATATGCTCGAAAACCTTGGCAATGGTTGGCAGCATAGCGATGGGTCTGTGTTCCTCTACTGATGTTATGTCCATAATCAGCCTATAATGTTCCCACTGCTGGGACACAGGCCTCCTCTCGGTGAGAGGGGGTGGGCCGTAATCCACCACGCGGGCCCAGTGCGGATTGGCAGATGTCACATGTCTTCGAATTTTTGGTTCTAGGACATGCCGGTTTTTTTTTCCTTCACCGTTTTAAGAGCAGTGGTGATGAAATAATTTACACACCATTTACCACCTACAGCTCGTAAGTCGCGGCCGTTACCACTTGGCCACCACTGCTCCGCTCTGCTGCTGATGTTATGTCACTGAATAATAATGATACCAGACTCCGCGTCCGTACCTCGGAAAGCACGTTAAGCCGTTGGTCCCGGCTGTCATTCGTGGATCTTTGACAGTCGTTACGGGTAGTCCCGAAAGTCTGACAACCAGTCTTACCAAGGGGTATCGTATTACCCAGTAACTGGGTTGTGGAGGTCAGATAGGCAGTCGCTCCATGTAAACTACTGGTATTCAGCTACATCCGGTTAGACTGGAAGCCGATCCCAACATAGTTGGGAAAGGGCTAGGCAGATGATGAGATGATGATGACCAGCCTATTATTGGCACACTGCAGTTCCTCTGCAGGCCTCTTCTGCCGAGAAGGCTTGAATATTTATCACCGCGCTTTCTCAAGGCAACTGGGGGATCCCCCATGGAGGATGGGGGATGTTTTCCTTCACCGATCTCAGCGATGTCCAAGATGAATGTCGAAGGTACTGACGCCAGCACATCAAGCTTCTACAATATGTCAAATTTCTTTAATAGATTTTCAGCTTCATCGCTAAAGCATAAGGTTCAAAGTTGATTGGGAAAATTTTACAGTTGATGTGCTTGGCGTCTTTACATAATTAGGTATTGAATAAAAAATAAATACATAGTAGGTTTTTGCCCGGATTTGAGCCTATCTACAACAGCCTCATGCTTGGTAGGTGTTTAAATTATAAATTTTCCTTATAACATCGACTCGGTGATCGCCTTATTGTTTACTACCTGCGCCCCGCGGTGTCACCCGCGTTAATGTCGATCCCGTGGGAATATCGGGATAAAAAGTAGCCTATATGTTAATCCACAGTATCAGCTACCTTCATACAAAATTTTATCAAAATTGGTCCAGCCGTTAGAGCGCGATGAAGTGACAAACACACACACTCACAAATTTTCGCCTTTATAATAGGTATTAGTGTGATCACATACTAGCTTCTGCCTGCGACTGTGTCTGCGTGTTTCTTGTTCCCCAACCGACCCCGTCGCATCGCATCGCCTATCCGCGATTTTACTTAGTTTTCGCTTAGCGTTCTTTTTGACTTTTTTTTTCTTCCAATGGTTTTAGCGCGATGTTATATAGCCTTCCTCAAGAATTAGGGCTATCAAATTATGCAAAATAGTATATTTCATTACAAGTGCGGAAAGGCTGTCATTGCAAAGAGTTTCGACAAATGTCTACCCGAGCCGAGGCGCAGCCGAAGGCGAGGGTTGACAGTCGGAACAAGTTGCAATGACGGTTCCGCAGGTGTACTGAACGACTATTTTTAATACAGTTGCGAAAAAATTAAGCAATTTAATAAAATAATAAAAACACAATATTGCTTTTTTCTCTTCTCTCCACGCAAAAAATTAGTCGTATGTGGATATGTAACGACTTTTTGACTTTTCCGGTAAAATGTTCTCCGAAGCATTTTGTGCCCATTATACTGAGTTCCGGTGGTGTTAATTAAAAAAAAACAGGGTCGAAATTACTCATTTTGTGCAACAAACAACTAAACCCGCAAAGAAAATTTCTGGAAAATGGCGCCAACCGTAGAATATAAGCAGAGTTTTTTTTTCTTCACCCATTTTGGTAGGCAAAAGGAACTATCCATACAGCTTAGTCTTCAGTATATTTTTTTTATTGTTATGAAATGAAAATGAAATTTAATGAGATGAAATGAAATGAAACCTAACCTAACTCATTCAATTAAATCATTAAATCTGATATTGAAATAAATTAGTAGCTTCTTTTTAGAAATATACGTATTTGTATGAATCACAAAAACTCTTTAGTAAAAACTTCATGGTTGGTTTTTCTTTTTAATAGACATTATTTTGACAGTCGGGAAAGAGACACGCACGAGTTCGGAGAAGGTAAAAAAAAAGCACTAGTATGTAATAGCCCACTTCCCGTACGCTATACGTCCCTGCAATGCACCACTTTTTGAGCAACTGTATTAAAAAAGATTTTTTCTAATCCGACTCGTATTTCCAGAGATTAACGCGTTAAAACAAAAAAAAAACAAACTGTTTACCTTTATTATTAGTAAGTATAGATAAAATAATTAGGATAATTTTTATGATTTTTGTTAATTCAAGAACCGCTGGACCGATTTTTATGATCTTTGATTTGCTGGATTCCTCTCCGCCCCGAATACCAAAATAACTACAATGGGAAAAATTCACAAAAAATAAATGGCACTCCAGGAGTGCCGATAGAAGTGAAAACCTGAAAAAGCATAGTAATTTTATAAATATGTTTGAAGGTCATTCTTCCCAAAGAAAATGTACCGCGCGTTGATGTCTTTATCCATTAATTATTGTCCATTAATTATATAATGTTTAGTGTAATTATCTTTTGTTGGGGATCCTTAAAAAAAAAAAAAAAAGAATGGCCAAAACTTAAAACAGAGGTGTAGTTCAATGGTTTTTTAATTTTTAATGGGATGACTTTAGATTTAGCTAACCCGGCGAACTTCGTACCAACTCAGAATTAATAAAATAAAAAAAGCCATCCCATACAAAATGTATGAGAAAATGAATTATTTATCATCATTTTTTGAAGTGAAAACTTCTTTAGGCGCGTTGGGCATTTTTTGAGATGGGGAAAAAACCATTGAACTATACCTCTGTTTTAAGTTTTGGCCATTTTTTTTAAATATTTTATCTAACTAGCCTGTATTGTCCAACTGCAGGGTACAGTCCTCCCTCTCCCTTTTCCACATAATTCTGTCTTTTGCGAGTGGCCGGCCAGCCCTCTCGGTAGGGGTCAGGCTCGTCCCGCCATCTTCGTCTCGCGATGGCGTCCTGCGTTTAGTGGGACCCAATCGGTAATCTGCTAAACTTAAATGGGACTGACCGGACATGTCTGCCGCGGGTCAGCTATTACTGATAAATAATAAATAAATTAATAGTTTAAAAAACACTAGAAAAACACGCTTTTATAAATGCACGTAAAAACAAAAAACTAATCGTGGTCAAAGCTCATTACAAGACTTTTCTAAGAAATCCAAAACAGCTATGATACGATTTTCGTCATGAAGTTCCAGTTCATATCTTCCGGCTCCATCATCAGATCAGTTCGACAGTACTATATTATTGTATTGTCATCAGAACTACATACAGCTGCCAATTTTCATTACGCTACGACCCTTGGAAGATGGTTAAATTAGTTACCTTAGATTCCATTACATAGTTAATTACATACTGGTCGACCTTATAAAAGCGTGTTAAAAATAAAAGAAGGTGAAAGCCTAGATAAACAAATCAAGTATCTTGACTCTGCTCGTGAGGTTGTCGACATGTGGGATGTGGACTCAGCGATCATTGTGCCGATAGTCGTGACAACTAATGGATTACTAGCCAAGAGCCTCGACCAACACCTGAGGAGGCTCTCGTTGGGCAGCTGGATCAAGGGCTTGATTCAGAAAGCGGTACTTGTGGACACGGCTCGCATTTTCAGGAGGTTGGTTCCTCTCTCTGGAGCCCTGACCGCCGCGCCGGTAGCTGGGACCCTGTTCCCGATACCGGTGGGCTACCATTTTTTATAAGTATTTTTAAACCTTTTGGATCATAAAAATATTTAAAAATGTAATTTAAAGTATTTAAATGAAATAAAGGTTCCTCGAGATTTGCGGGAAAAAGAACCCATAGTAAGTTAACCTTTTCTCACTTGTCTGGTTTTTCAATAAAAACATTTTGGCAAACCCAAAGCCTATTAAAAAATTTGCAGAAAAACCGAAAACGTTATTTACTAAAAAAATATCTTTCTCAGAAGCAGTTGTCATAGTTTGTCCAGTGACAGATTAGACGTTGCGTTAAATAGATAATTAATGATAAGCACGACCTCTGCTGACCCCCCGAGCGACAATTTGTAATAGTTGTCAGTCTTACTTAAAATGCGGATAAATTATAAGTACTTCTTGTTTGAGTGTGAGTAAATGAGAAAATAATATTATCAGCCTATGTACCCGCGCTTACGTCTCTTCGTCCACCCTTGCCCCTCACACCCCTCGGGCCCAAGTCTGCTATTTTTATAAATTCGTCATTCCAACACGATCCCATTGTCATTTTGCTAAAAGTTCGTAATCTGCCAAATTCATAATGGTTGATCATTGGTCGACCAATAGCACAGAACATAATTAAACGATACTCGTAACGAATTAAAAGCAATGAAATTTTATAAATAAACGATATTATTATTATTATTAATGACTGCACAATGACGTTCTAGTGGTAGGTCACTGATCAAAGGAACTGTCAAAATTTTAGCAGCTTAACCTTCGATCAATAATAGTACTTAACGCCCAAGTCAGTCATTCATTTGTCATTATGTACGAGATTACCATTCTATGTCATTTCTTTCAATGGAGTGTCAGTGGAAAGTCATCAGTCAGTTGTCAAAATCAACAATTATGAAATCAATGATAGACCATTCTGAGATTATTGTAATAGCAGACTTGAGGCCCTGCCTGCTTGCTACACCATCACCCAGCGGTCGGCGAGCCGTAAGCGCGGCGTCGCCTAGCCGTAGCCGAGTCGACGTATCGGAGCTTCTGATCCGCTTTGGTTACGTGCTTACGTTAGGTTGACGCCTGTTTGACGGCGAGGCGAAAGGCGATACGGTGCCGATCCCTTTCCGATTTGGTACGTGTGTGTGAACCTTTAGAGTCGATCCCGTGGGAATATTGAGATAAAAAGTAGCCTATATGTTATTCCAGGGTGTCAGCTACCTCCATACAAAATTTGATCAAAATTGGTCCAGCCGTTTGAACGTGAAGAAGTAACAAACATATAAACACACCCTCACTCACAAACTTTCGTCTTTATAATATTAATGTGATAGTGTGATAAGTCCAGTTTTCCTTACGCTATAATATTTCCTTCACCTATGTCAGTTGAGTTCAAGATAAACTCAGAAAGTACATCATCAACATCTGCCTAGCCTTTTCCCAACTATGTTGGGGTCGGCTTCCAGTTTAACCGGATGCAGCTGAATACCAGTATTTTACATGGAGCGACTGCCTATCTGACCTCCAAAAACCAGTTACTGGGTAATACGATACCCCTCGGTAAGACTGGTTGTCAGACTTTCGGGCTTCTGGCTATCCGTAACGCCTGTCAAAGATCCACGAATGACAGCCGGGACCAACAGCTTAACGTATCCAGCTGTGACAGACAGACAGACAGACTGAGTCTCACCATAAGGGTTCCGTTTTACCATTTTGGTACGGAACCCTAAAACTAAAAACCCAATAACACTGCCCGACCTGACAATCGAACCTAGACCTTCATGATCCAGTAGTTCGTTTTTTATCCCAGAGACTAATCTGATATTTAAGTCTTTTGTGTTTGCGTTTTTTAGGGTTCCGTACCCAAAGGGTAAAAACGGGCCCTATTACTAAGGTTTTTTTTTTTTGCGGATGGGAAATCATCAAATGACCCCGTCCCGCTCTGGGTGGAGCAGAAGGGAGTGTCAGACTCTTACTGACTAAAACCCACCCGTGTTCCTTCCTTAGCCCTTTATGTTCCGGGCCAGCGGTAACCCTTTCGGACAATCCCGCTGACCCGGCAATTACTAAGGCTCTATTGTCCGTCTGTCCGTCTAGCACCAGGCTGTATCTCATGCATGAACCGCGATACCTAGACAGTTGAAATTTTCACAGATGATGTATTTCTGTTGCCGCTATAACAACAAATACTAAAAACAGAATAAAATAAATATAAAAGGGGGGCTCCCATACAACAAACGTGTTTTTTTCGGCGTTTTTCGTCGAACCCTTCGATTGGCCTGTTTTTTAGTATAGAAGTTTGACATTACACCTGTCAGATTAGCGCTTGCGGTCACCAGACCAACGAAGCGATTGAGGAAGGACAAAGGATTAAGATAAAAAAAAAAAAACAAAAACTATAATGTTGGAAACAATTATAATTTAATAAAGAAAATTGAGTATTTGTCCACAGAAAGATAACAATAAAACTTACATTTAGAGATTCTTTTCTTACTGTATAGTGAAATTAACTAATATCACATTTATTTTGGGACATACACAGATAAATTGTCTAAAGATTGAGTTTTTTTAATATACAGACGCCATCACATCAAGCTGTCAAATCAAGCTGTCAATCTGTCAAAGTTTTTTAAGTAATAGATTTTCAACTTTATCGCTAACGAATAAGGTTCAAAGTTGATTGGGAAAATTTTACAGTTTCAGGTAGCTTGATGTGCTTGGCGTCTGTACGTATGGGCAAACACCAATTCCACGTGTGTTTAAAAATATAGTGGATCATCACCATTACGTAACACACTTTCAAAGACAATCTGAATCATTTTGATTACATTGCTAATACATTGATTCTTAAGTTCGAAAAATGTGTCTGCTCAACAACGTAAACAACGCAATGGATGTTGTTGAACTGTCAAAAAGTCGTTGCTACTGCAAGTGTTGCGCAATTACCGCGCAGCTTGGATTGCCTCCTATAAGGGGACTACATGACCTAAAGCGCGGTCACTGTCGGACTGCATAGAAAAGAAAGAGAAGCAAGATGACACAACGCTGGTAATTTATTGCAAAATATGAAGCAATTATCTATTTTTACAAAAAATCTATAGTTTGGACTCACAAATTAAAACACTAGTGCTTTAGTATGTTGCTTGTAGATTAATCTGACAAAAAATGAGAATGACTGTACATGTACATATACATATTAACTAATATGGTTTTTATTGTAAAAAGAAAGCTATTAGAGGTATCTTCATGATTTTTTTCTATCGTATCAAATTAGTTGTATTATATTTTCAACACACTATCTAACTAGCATATATCCTAAAGTATATCATATATTTTTTTTACTTTTAGGCATTATAAAGCCGCAATTATATTTAGCCCGCGCCGCGTGTCGCCACGCGTGGGTAAGCTATCGGTTACATACATTTAGTATAGGATTGATTAAATTAGTCCCGCCCCGCGTGTCGCCACGCCACGCACTAAATGTATGTAACCGATAGCTTACCCACGCGTGGCGACACGCGGCGCGGGCTAAATACCTATAATTGCGGCTTTAGACTTGCGTTTAGGTATTGTAGTCCCTTTAGGCTACCGGTTCTTAGATAATCGGTAACCGCCATCGGTCGCAGTGACGGCAATCATGAAAATGATGACACTGGGGATTGACTTTAATGTGACGCGTTCTCTAGGAAAACACACAATGATATCACTTTCCGACGCGGTCATTTATTAGGGAAAGACAGTAGAATTTTTCATACAAAATCACAATACCAACAATATCACGGAAAATTAAATCGCTTACCTAGGGCGGTAGACGGCTACAACCGTATCCGTATAGAGCAGGGGTGGCCAACCGGTCGATCGCGACTATTAGTCCAGTCGATCGTGGCAAGGCAAAAAATATTTCCAACTACAAACCTGATTTTGCTAATCTAGCGAAAGATGCTCAAACGCAATGCTCACATTTATATAAAAGTAATTATAATATAATAGTAATTAAGTAGGTTACTAAGAATAATTTTCAGTTTTATTTTTTCGCTCTTAATAAAATTAAAAATACTACATAATTTTATGCTGTTTCATTTAAGATTTCAAGAAGTATGTAATTGGTAGATGTCGCACAGGCTGTCGTCAGTGAACAGTAGATCTTGGGTCTAACCAAGTTGGCCACCCCTGGTATAGAGCGTTGTGGATGAAATCTGTTTATGGTTGTGTAAGGCACACATTGAGAGCACGTACACCACTTGTTTTTTACAGTAAATCAACGTGATCTCATTGCTTAAAGCATAAAGTCTATACAATAAGCTAATAAATTTTACACTGCGGTAGCCGTGTTTGACGTAAAGTAAGTAACAATTTATACGGCTGTCGCCGTACTGTCTTTCCTCGAACTTTTAAGATACGGTTACAGTCGTTACCGCGCCGAAAGGTGATATTTTGATGACCCAATAACTAAAATTCGATACAATAAATAATATTGGTAAATCAATATACCAAGAAAATATCTATCAGGCATCAGAGAACAGAAGGATCACTCCTGAATTCGTTATTTTGTTCCTAAATAGTTTAGTAAATTCTTAGATCTTGTCAGTAAGTACGTATTTAGATAGATCTTAGTCATAGAAATGTAAAAAACAGTGCTTTTGAAATTAGGTATTCCTCAACCCCGTTCTAATATTTAATTTACCATATCTTAACTATTTCACAAATTGGATAAAACCGAGTCTCAGTCATTGCGTGACACACTATCAATCACAATCTGAATCATTTTGAAGGATATTGCTAATCCATTGCTTCTTATGTTCGAAACATTTGTCTGCTCAACAACGTAAATAACGCAATGAATGTTGTTGAACTGTCAAAATGAAAGCCATTCCTACTGATAGTGTGTTACGCAATTACCCAGAGGGGCAATTCTCGTAATTTTAAGAACGTTCACAGTCTGATCTCAGTCTCAATCTGTCAAAAAATCCTCCAATTTCCCTACATTTTGACAAGTTTTTGACATTTGTTTGTCGCCGAGGCGAGATGAGACTGCGACTAGTTATTGATCGTTTTAAATTATGAGAAATTGGCCTTCAGCGGTGCTATTCTGTAAAAATCTCACCGTGAAAACTTAGGTGAAGTGAGCGTGGGGTGAGCTGTCAATAGTGTCAATTCCTAGCAAAAACAAACTCACTTCACCTAAGTTTTCACGGTGAATTTTTTACAGAATCGACCGGCAGGTATTTCAAGTGAAACAAATGACAATAATTATATAACTTAATAAAATCGTTGCTTGACGAAACATACGTAGTGTGAAACGACACTTATTTTAAATATTTCAAAAACTTTCACCATGTAACGGAAAATCTTATCGGTTTTGACAAACATAATTGTGTATACTTGGCTTTACCATCATCATCATCATCTGCCTAGCCTGTCCCAACTATGTTGGGGTCGGCTTCCAGTCTAACCGGATGCAGCTGAATACCAGTATTTTACATGGAGCGACTGCCTATCTGACCTCCACAACCCAGTAATACTGGTAGTCAAACTTTCGGGCTTTCGGGTATACTTGGCTTTACCATTTGACACTTTATGTACTACGTATATACGAGTAGAATGACGGCTATACATATTCAGGTATACCTACTGGATTACTTGAATAACCTCTTTTTCTGCCTATCCTTTTCCCAACTTTGTTAGTGTCGGCTTTACGAAAAATTCGCGCATTGAAGTGGAGTTGCGGGCCCGTAATACCTATTACAAATACCTATAGTCTGACTTTTAATTAGCTGCAATAAAATGACACTTCATAATAACTCATTTCGGAATGAGTTTAGAGATCTGCATATCAAATAAGTTTCGTTTGTTACTCTATTCTGTACTAGAAAAACAAGATTGGAATTTCAGTCATTTAAGTAACACATAAGCTGTCATTTTACTGCAGCTAATTAAAAGTTGGACTATAGTGTCGGCTTCCAGTCGAACCAGATGCAGCTGAAAACCAGGATTTCACACGAAGCGACTGCCTATCTGACCTCCACAACCTCATTACTGGGTAACACGATACCTCTTGGCTCTTGGTAAGACTGGTTGACACACTTTCCAGCTTCTGACTACCCGTAATGACTGTCAAATAACCATAGAAAGCTACCAAAAAAGCGGACCTTTTTCTTATGAAGGTTTTCCCTATTTTAGATCTACCTGATAATGTATAGTCGTTTTAAAGCAATCGTGTCGTCTAAATATACGTGACACCAAGGTTTTATAATAATTTTTATTTTCTCCTTAAAATTACTATCCAAGCCAGAATAATTACTCAAATCCATTTTTTTTCAAAACTAGTTATATAATCAATCTGCTTCGCCAGCTTCTTCAACTATGTTGGGGTCGGCTTCCAGTCTGACCGGATGAATTTAAATACCAGTATTTTACATGGAGCGACTGCCTATCTGACCTGTACAACACAGTTACTGGTTCAAACGGTAAGATTTAACCAGTTATTTAGTATTTTGTTTTAAAGTGAATGGTCATCAGAACCCTGACTTGGCAGAACCGTCTATCTGACCTCTAAAACCCAGTTACTGGGTAACACGAAACACCCTTAGGTAAGATTGAACCATTCTGTTTCTTAAAAATGCCAGTTTGAATACGAAGCGTAGTTTTCAGAAAGGACATTTATTTTGGCTTGAATATTAGCTTATAATATTTAAATAAATAAATAAACTATCTACGACTTTATTTAGGCTAGTATGATACTTTAAAAGTAAGATTCCAATTTTTAATATCTATCAATTTGCCTAGCCTTTTCCCAACTATGTTGGGGTAGGCTTCCAGTCTAACCATGTAACATTTTGATGTAGAATATCATAGAATCAAAAACAGAAAGGGCATTGAAGATTCCTGGCACACCTACCTTGTCCGCCATTGTGATTTTTTTCAAAATGGCGGTCACGCTTGAAATCTATATAAATGGATAGATGACATTAATGCAAATAGAAAATATTAGAAGACCATACCCCGACAGTTTCAGCAATTAATTTATATAGGAAGGTTTTATGAGAGGCTGCCATTTTGAAAAAAAAAAAATCAAAATGGCCGACAGTGGGTATGCCAGCTTCCATATAAAAATCTTCAATTCCCTTTTAGTTGCAAAATAATAATTTCATTTTCCAAGGTATTTTTTATGACTTAAGAGGTTCATGAAAGCCCCTTGCTAAATTCCACACAGATGTAGGACTTCTACAGAGTAATACTAGCCTAATTTTTGGACCCTCAGAAATATGTCTTAAAATTCCTAGAACCTTTTTCCATTAAACTATATTTTAAACTAACAAGCAGATCATAGTTCATTTAAATGCGTTTCTCGATCCTTCTCCTAGGAACTATCTGATTAGCTGCACACACTCATACCTATTCAGGGTCAAATTAAATTAGCTAGCGAAACTTCGCAGACGTTAGAGGAATCGATATCTAAACACGATAAAACAAAAAAAGAAATTAATTTGATGGTTATTTCTGGGGGTCATTGGCCGTAGTCTTGTCACTTGAAATATAATTCGATAAAACAAAAGAAATCATATTTTCTTAACTCATACTTCTATTAACAACACTACCCAGCGTTAATTGACCCCAAAAAAAAAACAGTGGCACTCCGGGAGTGTCGACAGAAGTGAAAACAAAGTACAAACAGAATACTTTGCCAGCACTCACTGACATATCGGATATACATTAAAACCGAGTACATCCCGAGGGCAGCCGAACACATCCGAAGCGGGTATTTTTTTAATCGTCTTATAAACAAAACACGCGCGGTGTCGCTTACGGTAACAGTGGCGCGAGTTCAAGGGTTTTTCCCATGTCAAAAAATGCCCAACGCGCCTAAAGAAGTTTTCACTTCAAAAAAGTTTTTTAAAAATGTTTATACAATCATGTCATATAATGTCGTCATATATGTCACTTCTGAGTTTCGTTGGCAAATTTAATTTGACCCTGTTATACAGTCTTCACAGTTATTAATTTTACCTCTTATTTTGCATCACTGTTCAAATCACAGTGATATTTATTCTCATTCTAATAAGGTCGCTGTTGGGTTGCTGCCATTGACAAGTCTGTCAAAATCATTGTGATCTTTCTCTTCCCTCTCTTTGACACTAAACTGTCAAATAGTCTACATCACATTGGACTTAAACAAGAATCTTTATTGATTTTATAGAGTTTACTAACCAATGGGGGGCTATCGGTTTTGTGCTCACCATTTGGCGCCACTGGCGAGTAAGGTCCTGTCAGTACTTTTTTTTATATGCTTTGGATTCGCTTAAGGCTACTCTTTCGAAAAAAGCTTAAAAACAGCGTGAAGATGAAGCAGCTTTTCTCCGGAACTTACAGAGAAATTACATCTGAAAAAATAGTTGGTAATCTACATGATATGAATCGTAATTTGGTTTAACCATAATTTTTCTATCGATATCACTTATTAAGAAAAAAAACCACCAAATCACCTCCAAATCGTTGAGATGAAACCATTTTACTCCTTCATTTTTTATCAAAAGAATATAAAAAAAATATCTACTGCTTTGCAATACAAACGAAAATGATTTGGTTTTGTTACTTTTTAAAAACATGTATATTTTTTAATATAATAAATTAAAAATGCGATTGTTTAAAGTCCGTGTCTATATCATCCCCGCACTCGTCCACGAATTCAGTGCGGGGCGCCTCGTGTTGCTTTGCTAGGCAACGCGACGCCCAAATGCAAAGGTCAATGGCATGAATACAAGCCTTAAGTACCCATAACTTCATAATATAAGGTTTAATTTATTACATTTTAAAACTTCAAGGTAATATTTACATTATAATGTTCCTAAAATTGGCAAACATGAAGCAGACAAATATTGGCGCCGATTCCCTTATTCACAAACTAAACTAAATTTAAGTTCAGTGCATCTTTTTATTTCTATTCTATTAATAAAAAGACAGAAGATAAATTTTAGTTTAGTCCTGTCATATTAATCAGCGCCTGACACCTACTCCATACTAGTTTAGCCGTGATTACAAACTTGCCTACTAAAATTACGTCAACTTACGTCAGGCGCTAATTAATTTGACAGGACTAAAATAAAATTTATCTTCTGTGCTTTTCGTATGAGAGGTTTTCTTTTTGAGTATTAAAAAAAAAACATAGTTTCTAAGAACTCTATAGATGGCGTTAAACTGACTACGTTACTAGGTGCCAAAGCCAAAACGCTTGGAAAAAAAAAACATTGCGTCACGTCACATATGCTCGTTGACTGACACTTTCGTTTGCTTTCGTTTTACGATCTCTAAATTACATCCAAGTGAAATAATCAACAAACTTACAGCTTTCTAGCACTAACGGTCTTTTAGCAAAACCTCGGACAGACGGACGGACATGACGAAACTATAAGGGTTCCTTGTAGCTGTAGGTACCTACTACGGAACCCTAAAAAATGATGTGTCGTTCCGTGCGTTCCTTGCAGTAACTTACCAAGTTCAGCGCCATCTATCCAGCGACTAGGGAAGAGTAAAAAAAAAAAGAAAATCCCTCATTGAAATAGAAAGATGAAGATGCACTGAACTTAACTTTAGTTTAGTTTGTGAACAACAGAATCGGCACCTCTATCCTTCCTCCAAGTGCTACCAAACTAGAGTCTAATTTACGACTTAAAATCTTAAACCATAGTAATATTAGCACAATCTTTACAACAATTTTATTATCAATAATAAGTAAAAACACGCGATAAAAATCCCGCAAACAGTAAACATTCAGTGTTATTGACATATCTAGAGACCTTCCTCTACACTAGCGCCTCTAGCGGCGAATGCAAGCACGATAACCCTCATTAGAATACCGGTGTCACACTATTTTTTTTTTATCTCAGCTTCGACCAGAATTCAGCCACTATTTTTCTGACTACCATCCAATTTCTACTTAAGAGCTATAAACCTCTACCTACCATCTTACAGTATTGTCAGTGCGTTATACGGGGTGATGTGGGACGCTGCGAGACCGCAACGTGCGCGTCCAGGCTGTCGGACACGCGCGACGTGCGGCGCAGCCAACCCGCGCCGGAGGGTTTCTCTGTAAGTACTGATTGAGATTATGATTGTTGGACACAAACTCATCGTTTCTTTCCTCAGGTAGCTGGAAAGATTCTACCTGCGAATATAGGATTTTTAAGAGCCTATACTACCTCAACTAGCTTAGCATGATCCTCCGTTAAGTCTAAAATACTGCAGCATTAATTTTGAAATAAATATATGGTAAAGTTGAGGATTAATGTTAAGTACTTATATTTGACGAACATAAGATTCCATAAAATTTTATCTAGAGAAAAAAAAATCCAAAGTTACCTCCAAACCGAACAATAAACCGCTGGTATTAAAAAAATCCTTCAAATTAGATCATGAAACTTTGCATACTAACTGAACTAACTTTAAAGCAGGTCTTATTTTTTTTAATTACCATTATTTACACCGTAAAAAGCAAATACCTAAACTATTGACGCAGCACAGCACTCTGTCTCGCTCTCACTCAGTCCGCGAGCAGTATCGTGCGAGCGAGATAAAGAGTGAATTTTGGCTGAGGTAGTATGGGCTCTTAAGCTGTCAAAATAAGCATCCAGGGTTGCAAGGATATCGACGCAGAAATTTTACGGTTATTAAAATTGTACTTTACAATTCCACTTTCTTTTGGAAATTGTCCCACGGGAACGGGATATTGTAACCCTTGCCGTCTCGGATTTCATCGAAATCCGTTTAGCCGTGGAAAAGTAAAATACAGAGTTACTTTCAAAATAATAATCAGTATTTGAACTCACCAGGTAAGCTATCGCCCTTCTGTGTAATCAGTTGCTTGAACTCAGTGGAAAGCCTCCTCCGTCCATGTTCATACTTCGCTTCCTTAGCGAGAAGTGTCTCGCGTTGTATCTGAGTCCTCAACTCACTCGGGACGTCGGGTATGAAGAGTTGCATCAAACCAGTCAGGCCGAAGACTACGTGCTGTTGGTAAGGAGAAATGTCAGGTTAGTTTTGTTAGTAAATTGGCAAATAATTTAGACATGGTTAAAATGGCCTATTAGAAAAGGAGATGATAGCGTTTTTGTCACACGATAAGAATTGAACTAATATCGCTTCTCGATAACAGATGGCGCTCAATTAACCCGCAATAGCCGACGCAATTTAATTAAACATTTCTTGATCTAAGTCCACTACTCGATAAGAGATGGCGCTTTTTACAACTTAACTATTTCTTAACTGTTTCCGCAACTAACCGTTAGATGGCGCATGTAACA
Source organism: Oligia fasciuncula (assembly GCA_963082905.1). NCBI lineage: Eukaryota > Metazoa > Arthropoda > Insecta > Lepidoptera > Noctuidae > Oligia > Oligia fasciuncula. The sequence goes on along the minus strand of OY720414.1, from coordinate 3,770,928 downwards.
ATTTTATTGACCCCGCCCGCCCCAGGGTGAGACATCCATGAATTTGCCAATAGTTACTGTCGTAGTTTTTTTTTATTGTAAGTCTTTTTTGTTTTTTAGTTTCTATCATTTAATTTCTACATGGGTGTGGTGTGGATTAATGGTTCGTTGGCGTCATCTTGAATTTTGATTTTGACCCCAGTTTTGATATCAGAGACTTTAGAAACCCTGGAAGTGGCACCCATGATAAAAAAAAACCAGGTATTCATTGGCGCCATATTGAATTTTAATTTTGACCCCATTTTCGTTGCCAGAGCCCTAGAAAAAACGACACTCATGACGAAAAAATTTTAAAATTTACTTTGACGCCATCTTGAATTTTGTTTTGGATCAGTTTCATCATATCAGTTTTGATAACAGCGACCTAAAAAACCACGAAAATGACACCCATAATGAAAAATAAGCAAATATTCGGACCACCATCTTGATTTTTTTTTTGAAAATTGTTTTTTCATCTTGAATATTGACGGTGCTTACCTCAAAAATGACGACGAAAGCGAGTCTAGCCGCGAACACGTGCCAGTAGTGCGGCGATAGGCCGTACGGGTCGGCGTGCTCGGGCGGGTTGCGGTACCCCCGGTAGGCGCACACCGTCGGGTCCTCCTCGTTCTCGTCCGCGCCCCAGTCTTCCCTGTAGTCTGATGTGTTGAACCCTGACAAAAAAGTGATGATGAAATTAGTATCATAAAAGTGCATTAACATCATCAGCCTATAGAAGTCCACTGCTGGACATAGGCCTCTCCTATTGCACGCAATTCAACTCGATTCTCGGCAACTCTCATCCAGCTGCTCCTAGCCATCCTGTGAAGTTAAAAAAAAAAAAACAGCTGTGCCCTACATTTTGACCAGTTATACGAACATAAAATGTATGGAACAGCTGATTTTTTTTCGCGATTTCAGGTTTGGTCCCATAGTAAAAGTTTTTCATAATGATGAGTACAATGACCTCTTAAGAGGTTGTTAATATTTTACCAATAACCCTGTATAATTATGTAGAAATTATTCATAACCTTTAGGGTGACAAAATGGCGGTCTTACCGCTAAAAGCGATCTTTATAACCGAAATAGATACTTACATGATAAGGAATGGTCGATATACCCGGCAAGTGTATTATCGGGCGAGTACACATATTTGTAGACCATACGAGGTATGAAATCGCTCGTGTACGCTATCACAAAGGCCTGAAAACAAACAATAATATATTATTCAGGAAATTATTTAATTGTTTAAACCACAAATAAAATAATAATCTTTTTTTTAAGTGAAAACTTCTTTAGACGCGTTAGGCATTTTTTGGCATGGGAAAAAACCATTGAACTCGCGCCACTGTTATCGTAAGCGACACCGCGCGTGTTTTGTTTACAAGACGATTAAAAAAATACCCGCTTCGGATATATTCGGCTGTCCTCGGGATGTATATCCGATATGTCAGTGAGTGATTGCAAAGTAAGTATTATGTTTTCACTTCTGCCGGCACTCCCGGAGTGCCACTGTTTTTTTAAGGAATCTTTTTCTCTCTCTCTCTCTCGTCTCGACCCGAAGTCTCGGGATCCGAGATAACTAAATTTATATTAAATTCAAGGACCTCGGGACCCGAGACGTCCCGGGACTCAAACTCTAATTGCAGTTCATAGTGCTCAGTTAAGTACAAGCAAAATGTAACAAAGCAGTGATTAAAGATACCTATAAGTAGTGTCCGCCATTTTGATTTCTTTACATTGCCACCACGCGTGATACCTATATAAATCGACAGCTGACATCAATGGAAACAGAAAACATAATAAAACCAAACTCCGTAAAGCGTCACGTTTCCGAGAAAAAATATGAATGTCACGTGATCAACTTTGAACGTTAATTTCAAAGTTGATCACGTGACATTCACATTTTTTTTAAAAATGGCAGACGGAGATTTGCCACGAACCTTTGAAGCACTTTCTTCATGGAATAAAAAACAAAAGATATTGTGCTTTAGTACAGTAGATGCCCGTAGCTAAATAATAACAGCCGCACGGGTCGATCGATCAGGTTAAGCTACGCTTGCCGCGGTTGGTCTGTGGTTCGTGGGTCTTTGACAGTCGTTAAGGGTAGTCAGAAGCCGGAAAGTCTGACAACCAGTCTTACCAAGGGGTATCGTATTACCCAGTAACTGTGTTGTGGAGGTCAGATAGGCAGTCGCTCCATGTAAAATACTGGTATTCAGCTGCATCAGGTTAGACTGGAAGCCGACCCCAACATAGTTGGGAAAAAGCTAGGCAGATGACAGTAGATATTGTGCTTTGGCTACTTACATTTGACACGACAGCAGCGTATGTAATTCCTTTGAGAATGCCGTACCTAAAACAAACAACTTTATGAGAACTAGCAGCGCCCCGCGGTTTCACCCGCATAAGTGTCGACCTCGTGGGAATCATCATCATCATCATCATTTCAGCCGAAAGACGTCCACTGCTGGACATAGGCCTCCCCCAAGCACTTCTACTTCGACCGGTTCTGTGCTTCTCGCATCCAACGGGTTCCTGCGGCCTTCACAAGGTCGTCGGTCCACCTTGTGGGAGGCCTTCCAACGCTACGTCTTCCGGTACGTGGTCGCCACTCCAGAACCTTTCGGCCCCATCGGCCATCTGTTCTGCGAGCAATGGCCCTGCCCACTGCCACTTAAGTTTGGCAATTCTTCGGGCTATGTCGGTTACCTTGGTTCTCCTGCGGATCTCCTCATTCCTGATTCGATCACGCAGGGAAACTCCAAGCATAGCCCTCTCCATTGCCCTTTGGGTGACTTTTAGCCTTCTTATAAGGCCCATTGTGAGCGACCACGTTTCAGTTTCAGTGGTAATATCGGGATAAAAACTATCCTATGTCCTTTCCCGGGACTCAAACATCTCTATACCAAATTTCATCTAAATCGGTTCATCGGTTTAAGCGTGAAGAGGTAACAGACAGACAGACACAGTTTCGCATTTATAGTATGGATATTGTCCATGCCGTTTTCTTAGGGTCCCGTACCCAAAGGGTAAAAACGGGATCCTATTACTAAGACTCCACTGTCCTTCTATCTGTTTGTTTGTCACCAGGCTGTATCTCATGAACCGTGATAGCTAAGCAGTTGAAATTTTCACAGATGATGGATATTTCTGTTGCCGCTATAACAACAAATACTAAAAACAGAATAAAATAAATATTTAAGCGGGGCTCCCATACAACAAACGTGTTTATTTCGGCGTTTTTGCCTTGTGGTACCCCTGCCTGCTGCACCATCAACCAGCGGTCGGCGAGCCGTAAGCGCGGCGTCGCCTAGCCGTAGCCGAGTCGACGTATCGGAGCTTCTGATCCGCTTTGGTTACGTGCTTACGTTAGGTTGACGCCTGTTTGACGGCGAGGCGAAAGGCGATACGGTGCCGATCCCTTTCCGATTTGATACGTGTGTTATAAACTTAAGGCACAAGTCCGAGGTGGGCTGCAGACCGCAAACTGCAACCCCAAACTGCAAGCGACACCACTGGTTACTATGAATCTCTATGAAATTGATTCCGAGCGTGGCAACACTGCGGCCTGCAGCCGCGGACCGCAGACTCCAGCGCCAGTGGTGTCGCGAACCGCAGAGAGTTCACACGTACAAAAATGTCGACTTTTATAAAAAAGAAGATCAGGTGCATTTCTTTTTTTTCTGACATAAAGTAACAACAAGTCGTTATCATTTTCCTCTTCTAACAAAAGACACATTAGTAAACTATTGGTAGTGTTATCCGACATTCTGTCGCGCACAAAGGTATTGGAGTGACATGAGGCATCGTTCTATGCATTGTGCAGCCGCGGCATGCCGCCGTGCTTGGAAATAGAAACAACCGCGACTGCAGGCAGCACTGCGGTCAACCGCAGCCGCTAGCCGCATTGTCGCCTGCGGTTGCAGTCTGCAGCCCATCTCGGAATTGTACCTTTATACATACCAAGCACCAATATCTTCAACTCTCTCAGCCAATGGCCTGCGCGCTTGTGTGACCATCTTGTACGCGTCCAGTCGTATCTCAGCTATATTGTTCAGCAAAGCGAATAGAGGGGCGAGGGGAAATGCTGCCACGAACAGTGTCACAAAACCGTACTGGAGGACTGGAAATAAAAACAGAATGGTGAGCGATATATCCTAGGAGACAGTTACTTCATCATCATCATCATAATTTCAGCCGAAAGACGTCCACTGCTGGACATAGGCCTCCCCCAAGCACTTCCACTTCGACCGGTTCAGTGGCAGTGGGCAGGGCACATTGCTCGCAGAACAGATGGCCGACGCGACGGGGCCGAAAGGTTCTGGAGTGGCGACAGTTACTTAAACCAAGATAATTATAAAATGTCATCCTAGTAGGTATGTGGTGTGTGCATCTAGAGCACCACATGCAAATTACGCGTCATACTGACGTCACGTAAAAATCCTACATCGCGAAAGCAGAGTTTACCGCGCATCTAGTATATACAGTTGAATTTTTCAAGTGGGCGTGGATAGCCAAATCCGAACATATGAGGAATAGCGAAAAGTAATCAAAGGAGTCGCGGGCTCGATTTTGATGAAAACTAAAACTGCATCATTGGATTTTTGAAAAATCAATATTTCTAGTCAGGAATCGAACCCGTTGATTTTGATAAAAAAGCACACTGTATTATTACACCACTCGATAGTATCCCTAATAAGGATCAAATTCTGGGAAGTAATAACATACGGCAAACTTTAAACATAAAACTCATGTTTTTCCACTGTTGGGGGATTGTTTTTTTTACACCAAGACTCTCTTGCACTACAAATCACTGAATACATTTAGCGCTAAGCTTATTTTAAACATCGTTATAATTTTGTCATCTTCAGACACAGAACGAAGATTTTAAATACATTTAGCGGTAAACGTATTTAGGGGTTTGTGATGCAAGTTGACTGTAGTAATTACTCACTCATTTCCAGGTACTCATCGAAGAGCGCCAGTCTCCCCGGGTCTTGCATATGGTAGTCCTGCTCCCACGCCATGTGGGGCTTGCTCAGGTCTCTGGTCACCGCCCGGTGGGACCTCTGGCGCCACCAGTTGTGGAACTTCCTGTGGTGAGAGGTGGAGGGGAGAAATGAAGACATTTAAACTAATATCACACCTATACTCCTCGGAATATGAGGCAGAGGTGTAAAGTACGAACACATTTCACCAGTTTTGTTTAATACCCGGTCAAAGGTAAAGTAAAGTCAGTCAACAACTATGTGAAAAAATGCGTTGTGAGTGCCTCGCGTTTCGCTCAACAACACGCGTTTTGATCACCAACAAACATTTTGCTCATTATAGACATTCACAATGACACACGGTACGGGTATCCGAGCTCGACGAAGTTATTGACGAATTGTTTGCTTTAAATTTTTAAAGCCAATCAAAAATGTTTTTTTTTTTAATTTATCCTACACAAATGTTCAGTAGTCAGCGACACGCGACTTGACTTCGCTCGCAAACACGCGTTTCGCTCGCCAACACATGCATTTCGCTCACCAACGCACATTAAAAGACATTCACAAACACACACGTACGTACGGGTATCCGAGCTCGACGAAGTTATTGACGAATTGTTTGCCAATCATTATGATAGCTAATTGTATGCACAATTCTGACAGACAGCCGGCTGGGTCGCAGATGTCACCTTTTAGTTTGAAGAATTCCGACTTTCTTGCTTGGTCGTCGCCTGGATAGTCGTAGAAACGGCCCTGGTGAAGAGAAATGTAAATTAAAGTAGACCCACCCACCCAGAGCGGGAGGGGTCATTTGATGATTTCCCATCCGCAAAAAAAAAAAAAAAAAAAGTAGGTAAAATATTTTTTTAATACGAAATTTTCAGAACCACACGTCTTGGATTTTCTCGAATCCCATGGATTTTCCTAGATAATATGGAGTGCTTAAAAGTTGCAAAGGGGTCATACGAAAACATTAAACGGATATCTGACGGCACGGTTGGCGCAGTGGTTAAGCGGTTGACTGCTGCGCTGCGTGTCACGGGTTCGATTCCCGCACGGAACAAATATTGGTATGACCTACAAGTAGTTGTTCCGGGTCTGGCTGTTTGTGTATGTGAATTTAAATGTTTGTAAACGCACCCACAATACAGGAGAAATTCCTAGTGTGGGGCAACGTTTTATAAAAAAAAAATATCTATGGTTGATGATTTTAAACTCATCCCCTAATGGGGTTCAATAGGGTTTGAAAGTTGCTATGGAAGTTATTTAAGCCGTTAGGAACCATCGGACACAAGGACTTACCTTAAAGAAAGCAATATATATGAGAGAAGAGTAGAAGTTCATGAACTCAAAGAAGAATATCTTGAAGGTGTACGAGTCTTCATACTCCGTCTGAGTTCGAGGGTTCTCCATGTTGGTCAGATACACCGCTATTTGGGCATATATCTGCAACAAAATGTAAAGCATTAGCTTTTTTGTAGTTCTAAGCGTGAGATTTCAACCTTTTAGGGGTGGAATTCCGAAAAACCCTTTCTTAGTGCATACCTACTCTTCACAAAGAACACACCCTCCAAATTTCATGTCTCTAGGGCCAGTGGTTTAGGCTGTGTGTTGATATATCAGTCAGTCAGGACTTTGAATTTCATCCATACTAATAATATTATAAATTCGAAAGTAACACTGTCTGTCTGTCTGTATGTTACCCAGACATTTTCACGCCTAAACCACTGAACGGATTTCGATAAAATTTGGCAGAGAGATAGATTGCATCCCAGGGAAGGACATAGAATAGTTTTTATCGACATAGGTACCTCGCAAGCGAAGCCGCGGGCGGAAGCTAGTATAATATATAGATAAGATTTTATTTATGTTGTAGGTAGGAAATATGCATATGATGTATGAATGTAGGGTGTATGTATATGGGAGTGAGGGTGTGTGTATGAGGTTGCGTGAGTTATTTCGGGAACACTAAATTAGGCTATGGTAGTGAAAAGATCTTCAGTTTGGACGAAATCAAAGGAAAGAAGCCATTCAGTCAAAGTTCTTTTAAAAGTTGTTTTGCTTGGGATATGTTTGAAAGTAGGTTATTTAGTTCATTGAATAGAAACGAAAATGAGACGTACCTTAGTCAGAATCATGATGGTGACCAAGTTAATCATGGCAGCAGTCATGGTGGTGAAGATCTTGGCGTGGTCCTGTATGAAGAAGCCGGTGCCACCGTAGATGACGGACACCATGGATATCCTGTAGATGATGGTGCCAAGGACAGCTCCCATGACTATTGAGATCTGGTGGAAAATAATAATAATAAAGCCTTTGCGAAAGCCGAGAAAGATAAGCACATCAAGTATCTGGGCTCGCGAGGTTGTCGACATGTGGCATGTAGACTCAGCAATCATTGTGCCTGTAGCGGTATCTATCTAGAACGCCACATGCGAACAAGGCGTCATACTGAAGTCACGCAAATCCTGCATCGCGCAAGCAGAGTTTACCGCTCAACTAGCATAGATACAACGGCCCGACATGAATCATCGGGCAGTTGCCCGCCAGACACAACACACGTCTGGTCGGAGGATCCTCCCTTTTCTATAGAGTATGAGTGAACTTTACACCCTGTTCCTCATACCTCTATATGCCGATAGTCGTGAAAGAGAATGGCTTAATAGCCAAGAACCTCGACCAACACGTGAGGAGTCTCTCACTGGGCAGCTGGACCAGGGAAGCGGTACTTCTGGACACGGCTCGCATTGTCAGGAGGTTTCTCTCTCTGGAGCCCTACCCACGGCCAGTAGCTACGACCCCGTTCCCGATACCGGTGGGCTACTATTTCTTATATTTTTAAATGTTTTTAAATTTAAAAATATAATTTTTAAGTATTTATTGAAATAAAGGAGATAATAGTAATATTCTTTATTGTTTTTTAACACTTAGGTAATAGAGACTGGTGACTAAACTGGTGTGAAAAGGGTCAAATAAAAGCAATGGTTATTATGATCATTCAGCTAGCCTTCATCGCCTAGGAAATGATCGTGAGGAAACCGGCATGTCCTAGAACCACTGACCTCTATCATACAATGCAGGTCAGTGCCTAGAACCAACAAATTAGAAGACATGTGATAATGTCAACCATTTCATTCATCATCATCATTTTTTTTTTTTTTTTTTTAATAAATGATGATTATTATTATTACTATTATTTCGCACTGGACCCGCGTGGTGGATTACGGCCCACCTTTTTAACACCTTTATGACAAATTTAAATCAATGACATATTATACTTACAGGGTTATTGGTAAAACATTAACAACCTCTTCAGAGGTCATTGTACTCATCATTATGAACAACTTTTACTATGGGACCAAACCAGAAATCGCGAAAAGAAATCAGCTGTTCCATACATTTATGTTCGTATAACTCATCAAAATATGACCGGTTCTGTGTTTCTCGCATCCAGCGGAATCCTGTGGCCTTCACCAGGCCTCCACCATCATCCTTGCTTGCGAGGCTTTGGAGGTTTTCCAAAGCCACGTCTTCAGGTACGCGGTCGCCACTCCAGAACCTTTCGGCCCCATCGGCCACCAAGGTAACCAACATAGTCCGAAGAATTGCCAAACATAGATGGCAGTGTGCAGAACATTGCTCGCAGAACAGAGAGGCACTTTATTTTGTGGAAATTATTTCATCACCATTACTCTAAAAACGGTGAAGAATGAGAAAAGAATCACGAGGAAACCGGCATGTCCTAGATTAAAAAACCCCGCGTGCCCAGTGGTTGATTACGGCCCACTCCTTCTCACAGAGAGTAGGCCTGTGTCACAGCAGTGGGGACGTTAGATGATGATGATGATGTCTCACCATAAACAGTACTGCAGAGCTACTGGCCACATATTTGGCCGTCTTCTGCCAGGTCGGTAGGTACGGCTCCTTCTCTTTGGTCACTGGGTTGGTACGGTATGTCTTCACTGATGCCTCGAATTCAGGCCTAGGATCTTCATCCTGGTGAAAAAGATGGAGAAAGAAAATATAGGGTTTGAATATTTTATTGTTTTACTACAACTTTATGCTATTATCGTATTACCCAGTAACTGGGTTTTGGAAGTCAGATAGGCAGTCGCTCCATGTAAAATATTGGTATTCAGCTGCATCCGGTTAGACTGGAAGCTGACCCCAACATAGTTGGGAAAAGGCTAGGCAGATGATGATGGTTGTAAACTAAAATCGCGAATGCAGTTTCAATCAATCAATTAATTCAGCCTATCGCAGTCCACTGCTGGACATAGGCCTCTCCCAGGCTGCGCCACAACACCCTGTCCTCCGCCTTCCGCATCCAGTCTGTCCCAGCGACCAATGCAGTTTATTCTGATCAAAATAAGTAGGATGTTACAAACGTGATCAACGCCACCCATGTCCCACTCCCACCTCAACACAGACTGCTTCCGTTTCCATAGCTCCAGGAATGTAGTCGCTGAAAATGGAAAAAAAAAATTAACACAGTAACAAATATGGTATTACAGAATAATCATTGGATTTTTGAAGTGATAAATTCTTTAGGCGCGTTGGGCATTTCTTGAGTTGGGAAAAAACCGTTGAACTCGCGACACTGTTACCGTAACCGACACCTCTGTTTTAAGTTTTGGCCATTATAAAGACCTACGCGCAGTTCATTTTCTTTGGAAAGAATGACCTTCGAACATGTTTATAAAATTACTATGCTTTTTCAAGTTATCACTTTGTCGGCGCTCCTGGAGTGCCACTGTTTTTTTTTAATCTTCTACGCGGGGGGATTCAGAATCAGTACTGAATCTCCATGGGAACAGGTTACGCTTCGATGTTCCCTGTCACCCGTATACAAGTATACAAAATACAGTTCAATACAATTATATTACAAACTTACCCCAAAAAGACATAAAAATCGCAAAGAATACGGTCGCAGGGTTGTCGAATAAATAAGTCAGTTTGGCAAAGAGACAGGATTCAGCTAAGGTCTGGTATTTACACGCCTTGTCACAAAGAGGACAGAGTGTGGTATTTCCGGGGCCTTTCGTGTCGCAGATCTCTTTACTGTGGAAAAAAGAGAAGTAGGTATTAAGCCCTGGCTGTGATTGACTGACTGAAATAAGAACAGCTAATAAAAATGTCCTCCAGACTGAATTGCCATGGTAACCAATCTCAACGGAGAGCAGCCTTCGGTGCCGAAGATATAGTGCAGGCGTGTGTGCGCAGACACAGGTGCGCTCCCTCTTCCCTCACTGTCATAGTCCTCAGGGACGGCAATCCGACACGACCGGAGAGAGATCAGGCGCAGGAGCAGGCAAGGAATCCAACCCAGGACGAGACCAACGGGTCAGCCAATACAAGACATGGACAATATGCCAACAATTAATTGCTTTTATTGGGTGTTGCGTCATATCAAGATCTTTATTTCAGTGTAAGGACGTCCACTGTTGGACATATGCATCTCCCAAGTATCATCACAATGACAGCTCCTGTGCTTCCCGCATCCAGCAGATTACCAAGACCTTCACCGGTGGAATTCTGTCATAATCACAGATTGTTTGGACCAAGCATGCTACCTTGAGGCAATCCGTTTATTATACTGCATTGCGTGGTTGATATACATGAGTAATATTTATATAAAATTTTACACTGTTATCGTTATAAAAGTAACTGGGTTGTGGAGGTCAGAAAGGCAGCTACATTCAGCTACATCCAGTTAGACTGGAAGCCGACCCTTACACACATAATTGGGAAAAGGCTAGGCAGATCATGATTCTGCCGAGCCTGAGATCATATGACTACTAGAGACTTACCTAGGAATGTTATCATGTGAATCCATACTCGCCAGACCATATAGAAAGCAGAGTGTCCCCACAATGGCGGGCGCATACAGCATCTTGGTATAGAAACCAAGCCAGCAGAAGTAAAGGCCTATCTTGTCGCCGAAGTACCTCCGCACTAGCCAGAGAGGCTGCTTCTTGTACCATTTGCAGGGACGGGCCCATTCGAGGTACAGGAGCTGGAAAGAAAATAGAATTGACGTTTGGTTAAGAAACCAGCAAAAGCACTTGGGCAAACAAACTTAGTTATGTGGCGAGAAGGGAATTAAAAGATAACTTAGAAATTCCTAAAATGCTCAATTTCAAATTTGTTATCAGTTTTTAGGATTCCGTACCCAATGGGTAAAAACTGGACCCTATTACTAAGACTTCGCTGTCTGTCCGTCTGTCTGTCACCAGGCTGTATCTCAAGAACCGCGAAAGGTAGACAGTTGAATTTTTTTTTTAGAAATTATGTATTTCTGTTGCCGCTATAACAATAAATACTAAAAACAAAATAAAATAAATATTTAAGAGGGGCTCCCATACAACAAACGTGTTTTTTTTCGGTGTTTTTGCCTTGTGGTACGGAACCCTTCGTGTGCGAGTCCGACTCACACTGCGATGATACACGAGCAGGCTTCTTCATGCATGAATTTCCAAAAACCTCGCATTATTTATAGGCTTTTCGTACATTGAGAAGTCAGCTGGAAATGTATAGTTTGATATGTCGTCGTGCGTATCATGATTGTTAAAATATTCCACTTACTCTTCTATCAGTAACTCGGCCATCAGACATGTCAACTTCGTACCTCCCTTCGTGCAGAGGGTAGCACGCCGAATATGTGTTGTCGTTGAGAAGGCGGCGGATACCCATCTGAAATGTCAAACAGACTGAACTTATTGTAAAGGCTTTTTAGAGTCTCCAGAGTTTAATCATTAGAGTATGTCTCTATAGGTGTTTATACAATAACTAGCTTTTGCCCACGGCTTGGCTCGCGTGGATGTTGAAAAATATCGCACGGGAACATACTACAGGGATTAAAATTTACCCTATGTAAACGGATTTTTTGATGATATCTCGAGAACGGATTAACTGATTTCGACGGCAATACGAAGTTCGCCGGGTCAGCTTGTAAAAAGTACAAGAGGAAGTCTAAAAGTGGCACTGGTAACAGTAAAGTTGTGTGGAAATCGGTTGTCTTGGTATGGGCAAGTGATACGGAGAAATGAGGAAAATGTCGTGAGGAGAGTTTTGAGTAAGAATTTCTATGGCTATAAGAGTAGGGGAAGGGGAAACCAAAGAAACGATGGATAGAATGTGTGAATGATGATGTGGTTAGAAAGGGGGTGACTACCGAGATGACGACTAATAGAGAAGTATGGAAGAACAAGACATGACAAATAAATTGGGATGAGGGCAGGCAGAATGGTGATGAGGTGACAACATACCTTAATTTCGTCGTTGTCATATTTAGCTCTTAATAGTATCTGCATGACTAGTAAACTTCTTTGAGCTGGAGAGAACTGCGTGTGCCGGTCTTTTACTAAAAATCTGTAAGCAAACAAACGTGGGACAATATTACATTATGGAAACCACATAAATATGCAATAAATTATACCACATAGGTACTTGTTATCGCCTTTTCTGACGATATATAAAAAAAAAATGAACGAAAGCGGTCGCGAAAAAAAATCAGCTGTTCCTGACATTTTGACGAGATAAGCGAACTTAAATGTAGCGAACAGCTTTTCGTGACCGATTTCGTTCGTACTGTATAGGATGTTTGGTTAAACGAGGGACATTCAGGGTGATTCTAGACTACACTAGGTGTTCATTTTTTAGGGTTCCGTACCAAAATGGTAAAACGGAACCCTTATGGTGAGACTCTGTCTGTCTGTCACAGCTGGATATCTCAAGCGCTACTACTAATGGTATCAACTTGTTTGGAATAGTTTTAGATAACATTTGCCCAATTATTTTGCAAATAAGATAGAAATAAAAATATGTGTATATTTTTTGCAACAGGGGGACTGAAGAAAAATTCGCAGCGCAGTTTGCACATTCTCAAACATTTTTGCATTTTTTTTAACTTTTGCCGCATAGTTTTCGACTTTTGATGAAAAATTAAAAAAAAACATCTCCGAAGTTTGCAAAGAGAAAAATCTGAAATAATTCTATGTGATAGAAGTTTATGTAAAGAAAAATAAAACGAAGTCTCTAAATAGCACTCTTTTTCAGAAATAATCCATAAAAGTTACATTAGTTCCACTATCGGTCAAGAGATGGCGCTGTCATAAAACTGCAATATTCTACACCGCAGTGCACAGTGTTATGGAACGGTACGGTACCCTCGGTGCGCGAAGTTTTTGGTACTTGACCGGTTTTTTTTAGGAGTACTACACTCCCATAAAATACTGGCTGGCAAAGACGTCAACGCGCAAACTTTAACCATGAATACAGCACACATGATTCTAGACTTAGCATAGAAATTTTTCGTCGAATTTGTTTATAAAAGTCTGCTGTTTTGTAGAAAATTGCTAGTAATCCATTTAACAAAGCAGCTGTAGAGTGCGTGAGCTGGGCCCTAAGCGATTTCTTCAGAAAGTTGTTCAGGTTGTTCCTCAAAAGTTGTTCCTCCTAAACGCGGGGACTTTTAGTATGTTTACTCCCTAAGCACCCTGACGGACTGGATGGAGAGGAAGAGGAAGGACGAAGAAAAGATGGATGGATTGTGTGAGGAATGATATGAAAGAGAAGGGAGTGAATGATAGCGTGACGGTTGACAGAGGAGAATGGATGAAGAAAACGTGTTGCGCCGACCTCAAGTAACATGGGATAAGGGCAGGAAGATGATGACTCCCTAAGCACCCTGAACAACTTTCTGAAGAAATCGCTTAGGGCCCAGCTCACGCACTCTACACCTCCTTTTGGGTCATTCGTTGAGTGGGCTATAGTTTTTAATAAATAAATGTCACTTACACCTCTTCCCTACGAGCCCCCTTCTGTTCAGCAGCTCCGTAGAACGACGGTTCCACAGTGATCCTGGTGTGCTCATACTCATACAGTTGTTTCCAACGCCGACGCCATTTTGAATACCAGTGTTTGTCTTTTTCTGATTTAGGGTCGTCCTGAAAAACATGGTAACAATGAAAAATATTCTAGCAATAACTGATTATAAGTATAGTCTGTTTCATCAGATGTTAGCTATCGATTTATATTTATGGGTCATATTCAAAATAATTGTATATTTACTGCTGTCTTAATGTCCAACCCAATTATTTTCATAACGAGATGCAACTGACTAGAATTTCATAAACAAACAGATAAAATATTTATTTGAGCTTAATAAAAAACAACGAAACGTTTGGTAAACCTAAACAATTCATTTAAAAAAATTAAACCAGACATTGCGTAGGATCCGTTTCATACAAGTATTCTATGTCCACGTCTTTAACGGTAAACTAAAAAAAATAATTTAATTATTAACCATTCAACAAAAGTTAAAAAAAAAAATATATTCGGAGAATATTGTTTAAACTTTCAACACTTTACTAAACAAAATATAAAATATTATTTAGTGTACTCCAAATTTAATTTATTAATGAGTGTCCTGATTTTGCACATATCTGTTATTCTTCTCTGTTATGCTATTTTAACATTATTTCCATGGCAATAAAGAAATTTGAAATACTGGCAAAATTAGTTCACTAGCTGTTACTACACGACGCGTAAGAATAAACGCTTTGCCATTTTGTTCAATATAGTTTTTCAGCTCGTTTCGTGGTCGAAGAAAATTAGACTTTTAAAAGTAAATATTCAATGTGAGTCGTTTACAGTAGCGGTAAGTACTTACTGTTTTATTACTCATACTAGGAAAGGGCTGTATTGTGATATTTGTTATAACTATAAAATATTCGTATAATCATGTGAATTGGTGTGGAAATAAATAGATTTGTAGGATAGACACGTGCAATTAATTCATATACGTTATTTTATCTGTCACTTTTTTCCGTTACGTAACAGATATGAATGATTAGGCGTTATTCACATTGTCTCATGTATGAATTAATGAAAATAAAATATTAATAGGTACTTAGTGCACCGCAGGTTAGCCAAAACATTTTTTTTTACTTACTTAAATTTATTTGAAGTATGTAAAGTTTGCGTATATTGTGCCATGTATTGCATTGCTGTGCCATGTATTGTCTGTGTGTGCATGTTTTACTGCGTATCCTCAGTCCTCACTGCTTGAGCCTTTTATACTAACCGCGCAGCCTCGCCGAGGCGTACCCAGCCTCTCGTCGGCCGTCTCAGTATCAGTTAAGGGGGATGCGCCAAGGTAGCCCGCGAAATTCAAATTGACTCAGGTTTTTTGCAATTTACAGGTCAGTGTAAAGTTGTATGTTGATTAAAATATGATTCACGACCGTAACAAATATGGCTATACATAATTCTAATCATTAGAATCCTTTTGCCTTAATATTAATATCAAAATTTTAGGCTCGGTAGTTTCGGAGATAAGGCATTATGGCAATGATGATGATGAATTTATGGCAATTATACCAACTAAAATACGATCACCAAAATGTTATTTCATTATGTACCCACCTAGCGACCCACACCGACTTCGCACTCGTAGCCTGTTATAAACGTGTGCTATTTAAACTTGCCCTAATAATTCCTTTCTGTTATTTTTCTGTTACAATCAAATAATATTCATATCTGTTTCCTATCCGTAACTTACAATTATTTTGAATATGACCCTTATACAGGGTTATTGGTAAAACATTAACAACCTCTTAAGAGGTCATTGTACATTCATTCATAATTATGAACAACTTTTACTATGGACCCAAACCTGAAATCGCGAAAAAAATCTGCTTTTCTCTACATTATGACGAGTTATACGAACATAAAAATAGGGAAAAACCATTTATAAAACAAAGAACGGCTGGACCGATTTTTATGATCTATGATTTGGTGGATTTGTCTCCGCCCCGAATAGCAGAATAATTATTAAAACATGGAGAAACTCACGAAAACAATGAAGATAATTCATTTTCTCTCTTTTTTGAATTTATTGATTCTGAGGCGGTACGAAGTTCACCGGGTCAGCTAGTAGGTTATAAACGTGGCAGCCATTTTGAAAAAAGAAAAACAAAATGGCGGACAGGTAGGTAGGACACGGACCTTCAAAGCCCTTTCTTACGCCGGTGGGTCTAGAATCATTCGGACTGAATTTATGACAACAGTTTACGCGTCAATACACAAGTGTACCCAAGTGCGTAGCTCACCGTCTGATCAGGACCAGGCCCGTGCCAGACTGCGCGTACGTGTTCCACGCGCGCCTCAAAGAGATGTCAGCACTGAGGAAGGCGCCCCTTAAGGCCGAAGCCTGCCGGGTCAGCGGGATTGTCCGAAAGGGTTACCGCTGGCCCGGAACATAAAGGGCTAAGGAAGGAACACGGGTGGGTTTTAGTCAGTAAGAGTCTGACACTCCCATCCGCTCCATCCAGAGCGGGAGGGGCCATTTGATGATTTCCCACCCAAAAAAAAAAATCGTACCCAAGCGCTCACCGATATAGGAATAAACCGCCGTGTGGGTAGTTTCATGCCTGTGACCTCCGCCAGTCTCATCTCAGTCTTCCAAGGTATGTGGATTTTGAGGAACCAGGTCTTCTCGTCAAAAGATAGAATTTTGTTTTCTAGCTCCAGTTCTAGCCCTTCCTTTATTAGGTTATCCTGTAACAACATAAAAATATCAATGATTAGCATAATCAGCCTAGAATGTTCCCACTGCTGGGACACAGGCCTCCTCTCGGTGAGAGGGAGTGGGCTGTAATCTACCACGCGGGCCCAGTGCGGGTTGGTAGATGTCGCATGTCTTTGATTTTTTTTGTTCAAGGACATGCCGGTTTCCGAAGGCCTCCCACAAGGTGGTCCGACGACCTTGTGAAGGCCGCAGGAACCCATTGGATGCGAGAAGCACAGAACGGGTCGAAGTGGAGGTGCTTGGGGGAGGCCTATGTCCACCAGTGGACGTCTTTCGACTGACATGATGATAATGAATGAATCCCTGCCTTGGTACGCCAGCCCGCGTGGAGGCCGGAAATTATCACTGAGGAACGTACTACCGGGATAAAATGTATGGTTCACTGTCCACAAAATAGACACAATAGTTATAGTCGGCCAATCGCCAGGCGGTTGGTCGACTCTTCTCGCGACCAGAGGGCTGGCCTATTTTTTGGCCAAAGAATCAGCATTGCCATACAACGTGGCATTGCTGCCAGCCTTTTGGGCACGTTTTCTGTTGACAGCGATGCGGATGAATTTTTTGATGCCCTTTGATTATTTATCCTCCTTTTTATATACTTGTACCTATTACAGTTAACCACTCACATGTACGCTTCCCGCGTGAGGGGCATTGTTATGTCCCTACATTTTTTATTTTGGGCCGCGCCACTTATACACGACTCGTACAGAAAAAAAATCTATGGACCGATGTGATTCATGGGGCAGGGAATGGGTTAAGTCCTAAGCCTGGGCATAGTCTCCCTATGTGCAATCGAAATCCGTTCAGACGAGAGGTCGAGTTACTTTTGCATTTATAATAATAATAGCTACTTTTTAAAACAGACCGCAGATCGATCGTTCCGTGCGGCTGTTACACATGCTCTGCTCACCTGGAATGTTCTTCTATATTCTCGCTTCCTCGCTTCATTTTCAGTCATGACACCATAGTCTTCTTCTTCGTATGCTAGTACCATGTCTATCCTTCTTCTGCCATCGCGGAATAACAAGGATTCTGGCTCCAAACCCTGAGAACAATAGATAGGTGATATTGGCTTGCACTTTTTCCAAAATCTACTTAGATTTTTTTATGCGAATGAGACCTTTTTTTTCTTATGTGGGAAATTATCAAATAACTTCTCCCGCTCTGGAGAAGTTATTTGATAATCCGTAAGAAATTAGCAGAAAAGTGTGCCTCCCGGCTGCGCCAAAAAGGCCCAGTTCAGCAAAAATGCCTGACGTTGGTTTTCAACTGGACATCGTACGGACAACATGAGTTCAGAAACTGTCTCGCGTTCCGTATCGTTGTGTCGTGTGTGGTTCGCTAGTGTGATTAATTTGTTCGTAAAATTATAATTTGATTTGAACTGCAAACGGTTTTTCTATTGCGCAATAACCAACACTACCCATAGTACGCCCACAATAGTTACAATATTGCTGATAATAACGAGAGACACTTCTCCGTCATTAGAAATGAGATATATATGTATTGCTTCTCCGTCAAATGTATTTTATTACCCTATGTATATATTTATACCTTGGCTGCACAATTCATGATGATGATGGTGTGATGAAGATGAAATACATACGTACATCAGAACTGGTTTCTCCAACGTCGTCTTTTTCATTCGGTGAGAGAGGCAACCCTGGCTTTTTGTCATCTTTACCATAGTCGGAGTTTTTGCTGTCTGGCTTGGACTGAAACAAAAATAGTGTTATTTAAAGTGACGGCACGGTTGGCGCAGTCACATGAGTAGACAACCGTTTGTCTACTTATGTGGCGCAGTGGCTTATGACCTGCGACACGCAGCGCAGCAGGCTGCGTGTCGCGGGTTCGATTCCCGCGCAGAACAATATTTGTATGACCTACAAGTAGTTGTTCCGGGTCTGGCTGTTTGTGTATGTGAGTTTAAATGTTTGTAAACGCACCCACGGCCACAATACAGGAGAAATTTCTAGTGTGGGGCAACGTTATTAAAAAAAAAAAGTATCTGCAGCAGGTACCCTAACCGTTGTTGCTACAAGAAAATGTTCAGAGGCTTGTTTTGAGTAATCTTCTATCTCAATATCTTTAAAAAATAGTACAGTGTGCTAAAAGTACAGTGTACAGTCATTATTATGTTTAAAAAAACGTCAATTCTCAAGTCTTATTTTTATGATGCCAATCGATGGATTTTCGTTTATGGAGTAAAATACTCTTCTGGACCAACTGAGGCTAGAGTAGGTACCAGAAAAACCACAAACCACAAAACATCTTATCAATCAAGCCAGCCTCTCACAGTCCACAGCTGGACATGAAAAAAAAATTAATATTTCGTAAAAAATTTACGTCAATAAACGAAAGGAAATGAACAGCTATGTTGGGGTCGGCTTCCAGTTTAACTGGTTACAGCTGAATACAAGTATGTAACATGGAGCGACTGTTTATTTGACCCCCAATACCCAGTTAAAAGGTAAAAGGATACCCCTTGGTCAGACTTTTAAGCTTCTGACAACCAGTAACGACTGTCGAAGATTCACGAAAAACAGCCGGGAGCAAATGCTTAACGTGCTTTCAAAAGCACAGAGGGGTCTTGATGTGTAATATATGGTCACCAATGCACGAGCCGACCGCAGCAAGCAAAGCGTGGAGACGCTCCGAGTGTCGGGAGCCGCGTGACGACTCCCGGCCACCGTAGGCGCGGGCCTGCGGACGGAGAGTAATGGGTAGCTCACCGTCCGATCAGGACCAGGCCCGTGCCGGACGGCGCGTACGTGTTCCACGCGCGCCCCAAAGAGATGTCAGCATCAATCGAAGGGGCCCAAACCCACCGGGTCAGCGGGATTGTCCAAAAGGGTTACCACTCTGGCCCGGAACATAAAGGGCTAAGGAAGGAACACGGGTGGGTTTTAGTCAGTAAGAGTCTGACACTCCCTTCCGCTCCACCCAGAGCGGAACGGGTCATTTGATGATTTCCCATCCTGAAAAAAAAAAGCAAGCAAAGCGTAACCTTCGGTCGACTCATGCGGCTTGTATCATTTAGCCACAAGCCGCTGAAACGGACAAAATGAAACCCTATATTATAGTCCTCCAGACCGTAATGCGGCCAAGGCGGCCAATGTCAACGGAGACTAGCCTTCGGTGCAGGAAATATTATAACAAGTGCGTTCGCAGACACAGGTGCACTCTCTCTTTCCTCACTCTCATAGTCCGA
The DNA here is from genome assembly GCA_963082905.1 of Oligia fasciuncula. NCBI lineage: Eukaryota > Metazoa > Arthropoda > Insecta > Lepidoptera > Noctuidae > Oligia > Oligia fasciuncula. The sequence goes on along the minus strand of OY720414.1, from coordinate 3,751,115 downwards.
TGGGGCGGCAATCCGACAAGACCGGCGAGAGATCAAGAAACCCTACATGAACCTTCCACAAAAACCCTAAAGCCTAGAAACCTTAATGTACCTGAAAGCTTGGTTGTGGTGTTCCCGGTAAAACCGGTGGTGTTTCTTTGGTCTTCGCCGTAAAGGCTCCAGCTGCCGAAGTCACGGTCCGGACGAACCGCCAACCTCGAGACGTCTTCTCTTCGGAACTGTTGTCAGAACAAATCGACTTGATGTCGTCTCGAAGATGTACCTGGAAAGAAACGACCAAGACATAGACATCTTCAATCCCTCTTTAAACTAACGGAGGGGTTCCCGAAACATAATTAGACCATAATGTTCCCACTGCTGGGGGGCCTCCTCCCTTCGAAAGAGATTGGGCCATAATCTACCACATGGGCTTAATGCGGGTTGGTAGATGTCATATGTCTTCGAATTTTTGATTCTAGGACATACTGATAAATATCGTGGGGAACACGATGTTTGATTTACACAAAGTAAAGCGCCTGTTTGGGTGCGAACCTGCGACCTACAACTCCTAAATCGGCCGTTACACTTACCACTGCTCATAATGCAAAGATGCTTAATATATGTAGGTATCTAAAAATTTACATAATTAAAGATTAAGTTGGATTGCAGGGATTGGACCATGATTGGTCGCAGACAACAGCGGACTCACTGTATAATACAGTGAATGAAATTTAAAGGGAGGCGTCGGTCGCACAGGGAAACATTTTTTCAATAATCAAATAATATCATTAAAAAAACTACTTAACAGTAAACTAGTCACGAGCTCGAACTGGTGGTCATGGTCAAAAAGCACGCTGTCTCACCTGGCTTCGTGTCTGACAGAGCTAGTATCAGTGATGAGCAGTGAGACGCTAGTCTACACGCACAGAAACACCGTTCCGAACTGATAGGCGCGTAAAAAAAATCGAAAAGTTCTTTTGAAAATCGAGTTTAAAAAAACCACTACATAAATCAATTATAAATAAAGTTTATTGAACTCTTCGATAGCTCAGCTTTGTCGGTACGGACTTGGTTTTGAAGATTTTACAGTTCTTTTAATACTTATTTACACACCCTTTACGTAAAAATAGCAAGAAAAACGAATCTTTGATTGGCTCATAACTTTTTAATGGCTGTTTATTTTACTAATCTGTTTCCGTACAGACAAAATTAATCATAGTTCAAAACGATATCATGTTTACCTTTGGATGCACAATGTCAAACAGTGGAGTAATACTCTCCCGTTGTATGGAAAAAATATCGACTAGTGGCACCATAATCTACCTACATGCGATGCTGTGAAGGAACGCCACATCATACTTTGAACAGTAGCACACTAACAGTGACCTTATAGTAACAAGAATAAAGATCACAATGATTTTGACAGACTTGTCAGTGACAGTAACCTAACAACAACCTTATACGAATGAGAATAGAGATCACTGTCATTTGGACATTCATGTTAAATCAGAAGTAAAATAACTACGAACAGAGTTTCACTGAAGACTCTTTGGAATAAGACCTACATACTGCATACTATATTAAGATGAGGACAAAGTTTTTGATGCCTCATGATTCTTTTCCCTCCCTTTTTATATACTTGTACATATTAATATTTACATCTACAGCGCCACATGCACATCACACTGACGTCATGCAAAATTCTGCATCGCGCAAGCAGAGTTTACCGCGCAACTAGCATATAAACAACGTCCCAATATTAATCGTCGGGCAGTTGCCCAATAGACACAACACCCGTCTAGTCGCAGGATCCTCCCTTTTCAAAGAAAGAAAGAAAATACACAATACACCAGATAGTCAGATAATAGATAGTCGTACAGATACAAACAAAAATAAAAAAAAAGAACCAGAGAGAGTCTTCTCTATGGAGGATGAGTGAACTTTACACACCCTGTTCCTTATACCTTTATACAATACTCTATCAATAGACCTACTTGATGTACATTTCAGAATTATGACGAATCTGTCAAAAGCTTTCTGTTGTCAGATAAGACGTCGCTGTTAACAAAATAACATGCGAGAACCTTACAAACACTAAAATTCTTTAGAGAACCAAAATGTATGTGACGCAGCCCAAAGCGGCAGTGTCTTGCCAATTGTACGAAGAAGAGGCAGAGCTTACCAATGAGTGAGCCTTCCACCAAGATTCGATTCCTAATTTTGCTTGTCAACACCGGAGCGCTGGTGAACGAGAGAACCCGAAAATTGGACAGTCCATACAGCATCAACCACGACCTTTTTGCTCCAGTCACGGTATTCACGATATACATAATGATAGGTACTTTTGTCATTGGCCATATTCAGGATTATGGGGCCTCTCTATTCTTGCAAACCTATGGTCTGCTGGCGTCTGCTAGTTTGGAGCTGTTCCTATGCATCACAGTGTTTTCTATTCCACACGAAGAAAAAGGTACTTTTGTATTATTAATTAACGGACTCTTGCCGATATTAATGATTACCTTGATTGTAGCTGATCTAATCGTGGTAATGTTTGGTTCTCCCTCCGACATACACGACTTACCCAATGGAGTTGACGAATCACGTTTGGATCTTCCACCGGCGACTCCAAAATTACAACCAAAATCGGGTGCTGATCAAACAAATACTGCTCGAGATCAAACTGCTGCTGTGTGATATCCAATGAAATTATAAATAAAAGGATATAGTTACGTTACTTAGCCGACCTTCACTCGGACGTAAAAATGTCGCGCACTGGATTTTAAACTCTCTGTGTTGAGTCAAGAATTGAGAATCCAACACAGCGCATACAAGCGCCTTAAAAAGCCACGCTGTTGGATTTTCAACTCTCTGCTCTAAGCAGTGATTGAAAATCCAGTGTACGAAAAAATCCCTCCCCAATATTTTTACGGCTCTGCGAACGTCGGCTTACGCAACATTAGATTTTCTAAAATGGCGCTCTTATTGAACACATTCATGGTACACAACACGCTTCCGTGGACGCCGTCGCGACACTGAGTTCAGGTTTGCTTACTACCCAAGGATTAACGTGTCACGGGCGAGGCGCGTATAGAAAAAAATCTGATATCAAGATCCAGTACAGTTACAAAAACAATTACAGAAATGTAGATTAAAATGAAAATTATGAATAAAAGACCGATTTAACAAAGGAATTCCAAAGCGGATATCAGATCCTATCAGCTGCCACAGTCTTCAAGATTTCGTTGCGGCTGCCACACATTCTGCAGATCACCGTCCTTTTGCGAAGACCTATCTATATCGTTTTACTTATAATATCATTGTTTGTCAGTGTGATGTGCATGTATTGTTATTGTAAAGTATTATTTTAATTTCAATATAAATAATAAACTAATGTGGTAATACACTTGTTTTCTTATGTCCTCTCCGTGCCTCGGATACGAAAGCACTTTAACCCATATTAACCGTACCATCATATGTTTTTAAACATTGGCGAGGCTTATATTCGTCAGGGAATTTTAACACTGTGCACTACGGTGTAGAATATTGCAGTTTTATGTCAGCGCCATCTCTTGACCGATAGTGGAACTAATGTAACTTTTGTTGATGATTTCTGAAAAAGTGTGCTATTTAGAGACTTCGTTTTATTTTTCCTGTAATCTTTACACAAACTTCTATCACATAGAATTATTTCAGATTTTTCTCATTGCAAACTTCGGAGATAAGGGAACGGTATTTTTTTTCATTTTTTAACAAAAGTCGAAAACTTTGGCCTAAAAAAAAAATCTATGAGAAATGTGCAAACTGCGCTCTTTCATATGATACCCCAAATGCCCTAGTATAACGACTTACGAGTTGAGTTGGTCGCGGTTAAGAAATCTACGGGATAGCTGTGGAACAGAACAACACAATTCAGTGAGGTGGTGTCTGTTAGGGACCAATCCGGACCATGTAGTAAAAGACGCGGTAATACCGCCATTTTTCGCCTTATTTTTATTGCGAGTTTTTTCGGTCACTACTATGACTGTTGCGTATTAATTTATTAATTATACCATTTTCTTTACATTTTTAACCGACTTCAAAAAGGAGGAGGTTCTCAATTCGTCGGAACCTTTTTTTTTTTTTTATTTTTTTTTTTTATGTATGTTCCCCGATTACTCGAAGATGGCTGGACCGATTTCAAAAAATATTTTTTTGTTTGAAAGGGTATACTTTCCAGGTGGTCCCATTGTCATCAGGTCAGGATCTGATGATGGGATCCTGGAGAAATCGAAGGAACTCTTCAAATATTATAGGCACACCTATAGCGATTTGGGTATTTTTTATAGTAACTCGTGCATTTGCTCTCGAAAAGCACTATTTGGTGAAGTGGAACTGATGATGAAGACCATAGATGGCCACCGGAACTACTCAATAATAAGTATTTCATGGGTTGCGATTCGATTACATTATTATGGTTGCTAAGCAAGTTATGCTCGTCACAATGCGAATGGTGAAATGGAGCTGATGGTGAAATACCAGGAGAACTCTCAACAATGAATTTCCCTGCATCGGGAAAAGCAATATTTTGGTAAAGGCGATGAACAAGTTGACATTAGGCTATTGTAACTTAGATAAATTATAAACAGACCCACTAAAAAGCGGGAAATAAAAACTTTTTAACAAAAAAGAAAAACCGACTTCCAAAAAAAACACTACAAAGTGAAAAATAACTTTAATTTCGGAAGTCGGTGGCAAAAAACTTAAATACAAATCCAAAGACACCGACTTCCGTAATTAAAGTTATTTTTCACTTTGTAGTGTTTTTTTTGGAAGTCGGTTTTTCTTTTTTGTTAAAAAGTTTTTTTTAAAGACTATTGGCACTTTTTAGCGACTATTGCGCAGTGAAAGCGTATGTTAGGGACCATGTAGTAAAAGACGCGTTTGTACGTTCACCATTTTATTAGCAGAGAGAGAGTTCTTACATTATGTCACATAGAGTTGTGAGCATAGACCACAGACAAGATAATATAAAGGTTAATAAAACACACAATATTTTACAGTGTATACGTCGAGCTACGCCGCGCGGCCCACCTCACTGAATTGTGTACCTTTTAGTGTAGTAGGTAAGGTCTATAATTGAATTGCTATATTGAAAAATGCGCGCCGCGTCGCGTCGCGGTGTGAGCTGACCCTTAGTGTGTTCCACAGCTATCCCGTAGATTTCTTAACCGCCACCTTCAACTCGTAAGTCGGGGGGCTGTATAAAAAGTTGGACTATGGGTTTGGGTGGCTAAAGTGGACTGGTTACCAAGAACTATGGAAGAACTATGACCCCTGCCTGATCAATGTTTTATATATACACGGTAAAATGGCAGGGGGTAACGTAATTAAATAAGTAATGGGCCCCCGGAAACGGTCGCTAGCACATAGTGACGTAGCGACATCATTAGCATTATTATTAGTATAGTTATTATATACTTATACAAAAACACAAACAACTACTGCTGAAAGAACGTACCTAATTTAAATAAATACTATAATATAATACAATACTGGTTTTTGTGCAATGCAAGGCAATTTGAAAGACACAGAAAGGTGATAAGAAAAAGATACATATTTTATTATGTCAAACTCAAACTCAAAGCATTTATTTCAATTAAACCATTAACAGGCACTTTTGAATTGTCAAGAAGTCGGCCACTCAGAAAATGTATGTACAACAATGACATACATAATGTAATTAAAACTTTAATTGTTAGGGTATAAACAAAGCCTTCTGAACTCCGATAAAATATTAATTTAGTCTGTAATTTTAGTAATTTTGAAAGTTGAGTTTGTATTTTTACTGGATTTAATAAAGGCAGTTTTTTTGATTCAAACCTTATGCGTGTATGTAGGTATTTATACGTTTTAATCAAAAACTACTAAACCAATTTCGATGATTTTTAACCGCCGTTATGTAGGTATGTGTAAAAAAACGTCGTAACTAAAGTTATTCTTAAATTAGTCGCATTTTTGTTTTAAAACGTGTTTTTTTTTTATAATAAGGTCTTGACGCACCAATTACATAGAATACTGGCTATAGGAACCGGCGGGGTAATTACGTAACACACTAACAGCAGCAATAGGTTTCATTTTGACAGTTCAACAACATTCATTGCGTTATTTACGTTGTTGAGCAGACACATTTGTCGACCATATGAAGCAACGGATTAGCAATATCCTTCAAAATCATTCAGATTGTAATTGAACGCGTGTTACGCAATAAGGGTATCAAAATAAATGATCGGAACCAGAAAGAATCGAAACTTTAGCGAATTTGTATTATACCCAAAATAAACATGCATAAACAAGTACCTTTTTCTCATCGTAGCTACCAAACGGAGCACTCTGAAAATATGAAAATAAATAAAATTAAAAAGAAAATTTGTTTCAGCCTAGTGTGTCATGGTTCATAGAAAATGTACGGAAAAGTTTGTATTTTCAATATTTTAGGGGGACCAGCACCCTAAAGCCCCGTATTCATTTGTTAATAAACATTGTTTATAAACAGTGTTTCACTATGTTTCATCATCTCTGAAAACAGTTTATAAACAAAGGAGATGAAACATTGTTTCTTAAACATGTTGCCGTGTTTCCTACTTCGAGCGGAGAGCACGACAAAACATCTAGTTTACTCGTATAAGCAAAAATCAACAGGCGTGGACGTGTGTTGCGCGAGTTTAGACATGGAAGTAGTGTTTCCAGGTTTCGATGCTCATAGAACTTTATCAGCAGCATTGTGTGAACTGCCAAGTTTCAGAAACAGTGTTTACGGTAAACTTGTTAATAAACACGTCGTAAACAGTTTACTAACAAATGTTGCCTAATGAATACCCAGCTTAATTGCGTCACACGCTATCAATCTCAATCCGAAGGATATTGCTAATCCATTGCTTCTTATGTTCAAAACATTTGTCCGCTCAACGACGTAAATAACGCAATGAATGTTGTTGAACTGTTAAAATGAAAGCCATTGCTACTGATAATGTGTTACGCAATGTAAAGAGCTAAAGAGGGGCCCGTGGCTAAATAATAACAGCCGCACAGGTCGGTCGATCAGGTTAAGCTACGCTTGCCGCAGTTGGTCTGTGGATGGCTGACCATCTTTACATACCGTGACCCCTCCGTGACTCGGAAAACACGTTAAGCCGTTGGTCCCGGCTGTCATTCGTGGATCTTTGACAGTCGTTACGGGTAGTCAGAAGCCCGAAAGTCTGACAACCAGTCTTACCAAGGGGTATCGTATTACCCAGTAACTAGGTTGTGGGGGTCAGATAGGCAGTCGCTCCATGCACAGTCAACAAAGGAGTTAAGACAGAAGCGTCGGACATTGTTGAAGTTTACTAAGAAACCGATGGATATTCTCGAATAAAATTTTAGTTTATTAATAGAAAACAAACAGCTCATTTATTAAATTAAATTTCAGTCTAGAACATCCATCGGTTTCTTAGTAAACTTCAACTATATCCGACGCTCCTGTATACTTAACTCCTTTGTTGAGTGTACAATACTGGTATTCAGCTGCACCCGGTTAGACTGGAAGCCGACCCCAATATAGTTGGGAAAAGGCTAGGCAGTTTACCCCGCCGGTTCCTATAGCCAGCAACGAATCGTTGTTTTTTTAGCTAATGGTAGCTTTGAAAAATAACAGCCAGTGAGAAATACATTGAGAGGATTGGTAACTCAGTGGTAACGGCCGCAACTTACGACTTGTCATAGGTTTGAACCCAGACAGGCGCCTTCGAATCGCACGGTCTTCGAATTTTCAGTTCTAGGACATGCCGGTTTCGTCACGATCGTATCCTTCACGTTTTTAGAGCAGTGGTGATAAAATAAATTGCACAACAAAGGAACAGAAATATCGCAAGTTTCACCTTATTAGCCGGACTCTCCATGATATCAGCTAGGGATGTCCCAAAAGCTGATTCTGGTGCGAGGGTTTCAGCAGACTTCCATGGAGCCTTTAGATGCATCGGCGTCCCTGGTAACGCCGACTCGTGACTGCGACGACGAGTCTTTGTCTCCTAGAAAAGAAGAAGACAAAAATATTTCTTTGATAGCAGTCAAAGAGAGGGGCCCGTGGCTAAATAATAACAGCCGCACAGGTCGATCGATCAGGTTAAGCTACGCTTGCCGCGGCTGGTCTGTGGATGGGTGACCATCTTTACATACCGTGACCCCTCCGTGACTCGGAAAACACGTTAAGCCGTTGGTCCCGGCTGTCATTCGTGAATCTTTGACAGTCGTTACGGGTAGTCAGAAGCCCGAAAGTCTGACAACCAGTCTTACCAAGGGGTATCGTATTACCCAGTAACTGGGTTGTGGAGGCCATATAGGCAGTCGCTCCTTGTAAAATACTGGTATTCAGCTGAATCCGGTTAGACTGGAAGCCGACCCCAACATAGTTGAGAAAAGGCTAGGCAGTTGATGAGCAGTCAAAGATACCTTCGTTGTGTAAAATATTCCTGAAATGCAGCAGCCTCTAGTGTGCCCACTGCTGGGACACAGGCCTCCTCTCGGTGAGAGGGAGTGGGCCGCAATCCACCAGGCGGGCCTACGGGTTGGTAGTTATCGTTTTCTTTATTATGGTGTTTTTTTTTTTTTTGGTGAGCTATAAAATAGTATACGATAGGTACCTGTGACTTAAGTAATTTATAATGTTAATAATGGACAATTGAAGTTACACGTGTCGTAATGTACAGTTATTTCTGTAACCAGGTTTGAACAAATACGTTTACACGTCAACTATATTTTAAAACTTGATTAATTCGGCGTTTTCTATTTGACTAATATAATCTTGGTTAGATCATGTGAAGACCATGTAGATTTGTGTCTGAAAATGGTCTTTTAGGGTTCCGTACCAAAATGGTAAAAACGGAACCCTTATGGTGAGACTAAGTCCGTCTGTCTGTCTGTCACATCTGGATATCTCAAGAACTACTAATGCTATCAACTTGAAATTCGGAATAGTTTTAGATGACGTTTGCCCAACTATTTTGCAAATAAGAAAGAAATAAAAGTATATGTATATTTTTTGCAACAGGGAGTGAAAGGGGGTCTGAAAAATTCGAAGTGGGGCTACTAGGGCATGTGGGGTGGGGTATCATATAAAAGAACGCAGTTTGCACATTCTCAAACATTTTTTATTTTTTTTAGGCCCCATTGTTTTTGACTTAAACCATACAGAAAAAATTAAATAAATGTAGATAGAAATAACCATACGGATTGAGTGGACCTGTCCAGTCAGTGCACACATTTGTCAGTAATCGTACAGCTCATCTCAGAACTTAATGTTGTGTCACTTATTCCTTGTCTAAGAGTTAACATACTTTAGAAGTCATACCTGGGCTTCTCCTCCATCAGACAGGCTGAGTTCTGTCCTCGTGGTCGAAGTGGAATTGTTCAGGTTGCTCCAAGCGTCGAAGTTCGTCACCATCGCAGTAGGTGGCTCCGAGCTGGTACCATCTGGAAACATGAAGAAATTAGGATAGTATGTGAATGAAAAATGCCTGGAGCAGCTATTTGGCCATGAAAGACCTAATGAAGGGTGATCTTCCCTTGTCCCTTAAGAGAAGACTCATTGACGTGTGCATACTTCCCATCCTCACATATGGTGGTCAAACATGGTCTTTGACAAATCAGCAGAGGTCCATGCTCGAGGGCTATGGAACGGAGTATTCTGGGTATCAAACTAACAGACCGAGTTAGGAATACGACCATCCGTTCCATCACAAAGATAACTGATGTCACTTGGTAAGCTGCCACGCTAAAATGGAACTGGGCTGGACACATCTGCCGCATGTCAGACGAACAATGGGCCAAACTTACGACCCAATGGGTCTTCCCTCTTAATGGCAAACGACATCGTGGCAGGCCCAGACGGAGATGGCGGGATGAGCTGGACTCCTTCAACAAGAACTGGTCCTTAACACCTTTGAACAGAGAGAAGTGGAAAGAGAGTAGGGAGGCCTTTGCCCTGCAGTGGGACATCACGGGCTAATAATAATAATGTGAAATGGTCTAGTATATCCTCTCGCACGTTTGCCCGCCTGCCTGTCGAAACGCCCCACGCGTCGGATTAGTTGAATGAGCGCAATAAAGTCATTGTTTTAACAATGACAATAGAACAATGGCCAATGACACTGTTATGTACATAGGCTGTACCGTTGACATTTCGAGCACTTTTTCAGTACATATGCAGTACATTTTTTTTTCTCGGATGGGAAATCATCAAATGACCCCTCCCGCTCTGGGTGGAGCGGAACCCTTTCGGACAATCCCGCTGACCCGGCAGGCTTCGGCCCTATGGGGCCCCTCCTCGATGCTGACATCTCTTCATCATCTCCGCCCGCAGGCCCGCGCCTACGGTGGCCGGAAATCGTCCCGTGGCTCCCGACGCCCGGAGCGTCTCCCGCGGCGGCTGGGACGGGAGGCTCTCTCCCTCATCCGTCCCGCTACCTCCTTCTCTAGCATGACTGCTTCGCAGAAGGAAGTGACTGCCTCCCACTCCCTCTCGCCCCGGACCATGGCTTGCATCAGGGCCGGACGCGAGAGGTCGCCGCCGTTGACACTTGAGGGGATATCTGTGGTCAACAGTGTGGACGACAAGGTGTAACTGATCGGGAATATTCGGTACCACTCGGCCACCAATGGTCTACTGGGACACCACTGCTCTACCCTGCTATTCTGTAAAAATCTCACCGTGAAAACTTAGGTGAAGTGAGCTGTCAATAGTGTCAATTCCTAGCAAAAACAAAATCACTTCACCTAAGTTTTCACGCTGAGATTTTAACAGAATCGACCGGCTGTTCTGGGTAATAACATAAAATACAGTAAAAACCTACCCGCTCTAAGACCCTCCTTGTAAGCTCTGCCACCGTCATCACTATGTCTCCTTGATGAACTTTCACTTTGACTAGTTTTCAGCCTCTCACTTTCGTAACTTATTGTATCTAACGTATTGGGCCCAACTTTGTTTTCAAATCTTTTGCCAACTTTTTTGCTCAACAATTCTAGGTTCTGGCCAATTTGGTCGAGGTGGTCCAATCTTCTAGGGGCACGATTATCTAGGTGGGATAAAAGTTTTTTAACCGGTACTTCTTCAAAACTGCCATCGTCCATGGTTTGGTCCCTGAAAAGTAAAAAAAAAAGCGTTTAGAAGTTTTGTTGATGGTTTTTTTTGGATTAATTAGCGAAACTTCATAGAAGAGAAAATATTTTCAGCCAGAAACAGCCTTTCTTATTGTATTATTAGTGCCTTTTGTAGTGGTTTTTATCGCTTGACAAGATATCAAGATTTTCTTAACGTCTTTAAGTTAAATACATATAAATAATACAGGTAATAGATACGGGCTGGTGTCTGCAACTCCACGTCAACGGGCGTATTTTGCGTAGGTATGAAAAAAAAAAAAAAAAATCATTATTTCAGCCGAAAGATGTCCACTGATGGACATAGGCCTCCCCCAAGCACCTCCGGTTCTGTGCTTCTCGCATCCAACGGATGATTTATAATTAATATAATTATAAAATATAATAACATTCGTTTAATTCAGGCAATTTATTTATTTATTTATTCAAAATTTCGTAAATAACACCTTTATTTTTTGGCTTAATTTGTTAGTAATACATTATCTTCAAGCTATGTTAGTCATAAGGAGATCAATTTATGTATAAAAAAAGATTACGGATACATAGATTTACGGATTTTGATGCGGCTTCCGACATAATTTAGAGTGTAAATGATGGTGCCGCATCAAGATCCGTTGCGTATATGTTTGCGTAGTTTAGTATGTCATGTACATCAAATTGAGTAACATTGCACAAAAATAATTGCTGGAAAACGACTATTATTTTTGGTGTGATTTGCTGTTTACGGTAGTGCGCAATGTAACACACGCAAGGGTGCATGCAACGGTGCAGGGGTCGTGTGGGCATTAAAAGTTGTATTATACATACAGGGTTATTGGTAAAACATTAACAACCTCGACAACGTCAGTAAAAATTGGAATTTTGTTCTTCAATATCTCCATAATAAGAAGTTTGAAAAAAAAATGGTTACTAAACAATGACGGGGTGTACAGACACCAGCACATCAAGCTACTGCAATCTGTCAAATTTCCTTAATAGATTTTCAACTTTATCGCTAAAGCATAAGGTTCAAGGTTGATTGGGAAAATTTTAGGGTGCGTCCACATCTGGCTAATGTGCTGCGAATGTGCAGCTCGCGAGCCGTTTGCGAGCTACCCGCGAGCTGCGCGCGTGCATTTTTGTTCGTGCGCCGCTCCTGCGCCGCGCGCACGCCTTATACGAGCCTTGCATGAGTTACGCTAAAGAGGCGCACCAAACCAGTGCCGTGACTGCACGCGCGCAGCTCGCTAGCTGCACATTCCCGGCACATTCGCCAGATGTGGACGCACCCTTACAGTTTCGGGTAGCTTGATGTGCTGGCGTCTGTACAAGTGGCTCTCGGCTTCGATAAGTGTCTTTTTTACAACCGTTATAAATTATTTAATTGGAAACATTCAAATCATTCAGCTATACGGTTAAGAACGTAGACAGAGTAAACTATAGACTGCTGCATATCTTCTTTTTCATTTGCACAAGAAAAAGATAAATATATTAACGTCACTAGCAAAGAAAAGAGACAGAGTAAGAATATTTCTGTCCCTTACTGCGTGTCGGCTAAGCACATCAATGTGCACAACAAGTTTGACGTTTATAAAGGAATAATAAAATAATACACCGCGATTAAACGGAGAATAAGATCTTTTTCGTGCATAATTCAATAATAGTACATTTGCGCAACTGTGAAAATGGTAAGGTGCTGTAAAAATGATGAAGATTGCCGGAATTTTTTGTCCCTTTCAGTGATACGGATACCATGAGTCTATAGATTACTCTGTCTACTGCGATAGTATTAATAGTATCACAACTCAAAACTATCGATACTATTGGTATTCATCAATAGTATTACTAATTACTATTATGTGGTATTACATTTAAGTCTGTCGATTGATATTAACGAAGCCTGTCGATATTGTTACTAGTTTTCGAGGTCACGATAGTATTGAAATACCTACTGTCGAGAGTCAATCAATAGTTGAGCAACACAAATTTTATCATTCAAGAGGAAATGCCGTCGGAGAAACTTTAGAAAAAGTCTAAGTAAAAGTCATAATTCGAGGTTTTGGCTCTCGCCTATTTCCTCCTCCAATATTGGACCAATCTATAAGATAGTTCAAAAACTGAATATGAAGGATATTATACTGTGTCCCCCTATGTTTTTCTTTTTCATTATAGTTGTCAAAATACACTAGGCCTCTGTTGACAGCGGTTTTTTGAGGGTTCTAGTGCTTATAAAAATAATGTATCATCAAAAAGGAAAATATAGGGACATACAAGTAGTTAATATTTATTATTCTGTAACAAATCATTGCTTTATGGTCATTAACCAGAAAGAAAACAGAGTGTTTCTATGGAGAACAGACCACCCGCATTTCCTCGTTCAACAGATGATGAGACAATTTGCTTAGCAATTAAGATCCGTGACTTTATTTCATTCGAACCGAATATTTTCTTACGAAGATAAAAATATTCATAGCTACTTTGATGTTAGCGTATGATGAGTTTTCGAACCATTTTTGTATCGTTAATCAGTCATGTTAGGGAAAACCATTACCTATTTTTGTACGTGCGTGCTACCTGTACCTATAATTATCTACCGCCCCTAACCTACCCCGACCCACGCTCGCCCATGTCCAAATTAATAACCGCAGAGTAAAATGATGTCATACTAAATCCTATAGGGAAGCAGTGGTGCCCCAGTGGAAACGACCGCGACTTATGAGTTGTAAGGTCGTAGGATCGAACCCAGACGCCGCGCTTTATATGTTTCGTATCTCAAAAAGAAAAAACGGAACCCTCATAGGATCACTTTGTTGTCAGTCTGTCTGTTTGTCAAGACCTTTGAAGGTATCGAGTTGAAATTAAAACCATATACTCAAGTCTATAGTCCCTTGAAGGTGTGTAAAAATCAAACTTCTAAGCTAACGTAAAAAAAGATACGGCCGTTTCTGCCGCAAAAAAACATATTTTGGCACTCTCAAGGGAATCAAAATTTATAGGGTACTTCCCGTTGACCTAGAATCATGAAATTTGACAAGAAGCATGGTCATGTAGTACATAGGTACAAGTAAAGGAAAAAATCCGATTTGTAGTTACATTAAAAAAAAACTATTTACATACCTACAAATTTGTACTCGCACTTGACCGGTTTTTTTTATATCTTAACGTATGCTGCACCGGTTGACGTCATCATGTCAACGCCGCCGGTTGCGGAGAACTAATGCTGAGGCTGTGTCTTGCACTGATAGGGTCAAAATGCTGAGCAATGACCGTGTAGCGGTATCTACAACGCAACATGCAAACAACGCCTCATACGAACGTCACGCAAATCCTGCATCTCGCAAGCAGAGTTTACCGCACAACTAGCATAGACACACAGTCCCGACATGAAACATCGGGCAGTTGCCCGCCAGACACAACACCCGTCTGGTCGGAGGATCCTCCCTTTTCTATAGAGTATGAGTGAACTTTACACCCTGTTCCTCATACCTCTATAACCGTATTGCGTGGATGTGACGCACGTTTTTTTTTACTTGTAACTTTTTTCATGTTTGTTCTTTTTCTGCGTCATGTTTACCACAGCCCTTCCTTCTAAGGTTTAATGTCCCAAAACTATAATTATAATAAGCATTTAGAACGCGTGTCAATCATGGGCTGTCGTTTCTCCATTCTTATTCTATGTATGTTCCTACTAAATGTTAAATGTTCGGGAAGGTTACCGGCGATCGATACCTTTTCAATAATTCAACGGTCAGTCGTGTGACCATACCAGCTGTCTCCCATGTTTGCTTACCGCTCGTTGAGTGGACAGATTTCTACGTATGTGTGTTTATTTTTAAATCTAAGTCGTGAAGTGGAAGGTTGCGTTTACTGACGGTTGTGGCATGCTATTTTGTGTTTATGTTTGTTAGGTAAAGGAGGAAATTGTTAGAGCATATCACACTCGAAGGGGCTCGTGGCTATGAACTGCACGGGTCGATCGAACAAAAAACCTCGGACAGACAGACAGACGGACATGACGAAACTATAAGGGTTCCTTGTCAGAACTACGGAACCCTAAAAAGTTACGCTTGCCGCGGTCCGTGGAAGGTTAACTAACCATTTCATGCCTCGAAAAGCACGCTAAGCCGTTGGTCGCGGCTGTCATTCGCAGATCTTCATCCTTCATCTGGTTAGACTGGAAGCTGACCCAACATAGTTGGGAAAGGCAGGAAGACGCAATAAGAACAATATTGTCAGCCTATGTGTTTCGTAATAATATTATTGTTAAATATACAACGTCGAGACGACCATACGACAGTAAATGAACCTGGCACTAATATACAGGGCGTCCCACGGCTATGCCACATGGAGGGAAAGTGCCTTGAATATTGTAGATGGAACATTTTACTGAAAGAAGACATTATTTTAATTTTAAAAACAATTTAAACTGCATTCATAGATTTCCCGGTTCAACCATGTAATTATTTAAAAATCACGAGAAAAAAAAATATCCTGTAGCTTTATCATACCGACGATCGAAAGGCTTCACCATAAGGATTATTTTTTGCTAAATTACATAGTGTCAGAGATAAAAGGAAGACTATGAATTTTAACCTCCAGTCACAGAACAAGGGACTATCGCAATGAACACTTTCGTCCCTTTATCGGGAAAAGCGCCAGTCTGGGTTCGAACCTACGACCTACACGTAGGTTGGAACCCAGACAGGCGCTTTACTTTGTGTAAATTATTTCATCACCACTGCTCTCAAAACGGTGAAGGAAAACATCGTGAGGAAACCGGCATGTCCTAGAACCAAAAATTCGAAGACATGTGACATCTACCAACCCGCACTGGGCCCGCGTGGTGGATTACGGCCCACTCCCTTTCACAGAGAGGAGGCCTACTGTGTCCCAGCAGTGGGAACATTCTAGGCTGATAATGTATGTTTAAAATATTATGTAAACAAAAATATAGTACCGGGCTGATTGATTGGCTTGCGCACGCAAGGCAATAATTGAATTGAAAAACTTAAAAATAGTACCTACACATGACATGACATCACGCCTGTACTTGGCAAAGGATTCGGCAGACGTGTATATAGTAAACACCCCGTTGACTGCCCCGTTGGTCTCGTGGTTGCACGCGCGACTGCTGAGCGTGGGGCCTGGGTTCGATTCCCGCGTCGAACAATGTGTTATTGGGTTTTCCATTAGGAATTTCTTAGTAACAGTTCGGAGTTTGGAAGTTGGCGGTTTAATACCCACGTGCCTCGGAAAGCACGTAAAGCCGTTGGTCCTGCGCCTGAACTCTCCCCGGTCGTGTCGGATTGCCGTCCCATCGGACTATGAGAGTAAAGGAACAGAGAGTGCACCTGTGTTTGCGCACACACTTGTGCACTATAATATCTCCTGCGTACCTGGCTTATCTCCATTGAGATTGGCCACCGTGACCGAAAACGGTCGGGGAGGCTATTATAGTAAAACCGTGTCGTCAGTCAGGTTTATATATAAACTCATGCCTTCTCCAAAAGTGGATTTGCAGAAATACAGATCACCACCTGCTTCGATCCTTGTAAGTACAGACGCACGCACATCAAGCTACTACAATCTGTCAAATTTCTTTAATAGATTTTCAACTTTATCACTGAAGCTCAAGGTTCAAAGTTGATTGGCAAAATTTGGCAGTTTCCAGTAGCTTAATGTGCTGCCGTCTGTACACTCCGTTTGCTTCGTTTACGTTCATACAAATTCAGCCGGTCGATTCTGTAAAAATCTCACCGTGAAACATAGGTGATGTGAGTTTGTTTTTGCTAGGAATTTACACTATTGATAGCTCACTCCACGCTCACTTCTCCTAAGTTTTCACGGTGAGATTTTTACAGAATAACACCGCTGGGCCCTACCTGACCTTTCTGAAGAACATCACCAATAAGATAAAAAAATCGGTCGGGTCGATAATCAGGAAGAATCAGGTCGAAAAATAAAAAAAGTTAAATATGTCGTGACATTATTTAGCTTTTTTTATTTTTTGCGACTTTTATTTTTATGCAATGTTACTTTTGATGCATAGAATTCGTAGTTGAGGGTCTAGTTGGCTTCGGGAATCGACAGCCAATTCCGACCAATTCCGACGGCGAGCAATGGCCAGCTCGCCGTCTGGTAAGGATCAGACCCGGGTCGACCACGCGCGCCTCAAGGAGATGTCAGCACTAACTGACGGGGTCCGCTAGGGCCGATGCCTGCCAGGGTCGCGGGTTCGAAAGAGTTACCGTGGCCCCTGGCACAGGCAACTGAAGGAACACTGGTGGGTTTTAGTCAGTAAAAGTCTGAAACGCCCTCCCGCTCCGTCCAGAGCGGGAGAAGTTATTTGATAATTTCCCAGCCAAAAAAAAAGGGTCTTGTCGCATAGAATGTGTGATTATACTACGCTTATCATAGTCAATATAATCTTATAATTAAACCACCTCGCTTCATTAACCGGACGAAAGTAAACAAAGTTATCTTGTAAATGTCAAAGTGTTATGACAGATTGCTCACCGAGGGCCATTCTATATAGTTATTTATAACACTAGAAAGATGAGTAGGTCATTCTATGTTTTGTCTAGAGTGTAAAAAATGTTTCCGTGAGTGCTGTACTAAAGGAACGGTTCATTGGCAATTTAGGCTATCCATCTAGAGCAATGGTGACCCAGTGGGAATAGCCGTGACTTATCTACGAGTTGTAGGTCGTATAGGGTCGAACCCAGACAGGCGCTTTACTTGGTGTAAATTATTTCATAACCACTGCTCTCAAAACGGTGTAGGAAAACATCGTGAGGAAACCGGTATGTCCTAGATCCAAAAATTCGAAGACATTTCACTCCATTGAATGTTCACTCGAGTGAACGTTCATTTTTGTTTGATTGCACGTTCACACGACACAGACAAAATTACATAGAAATGAACGTTCATCTGCTCATTTCATTTCTTTTTTCGATCTTTCGGCGCGCGATTGACAGATGCCGACTAATAAAATAATTAATGTTTCACTTTTGATTAATTTTGTGTTCACTCTAAGTGAAAGATACCAAATAAAAGACGTACAGTGTCTTCCAAAAATTGGTTAACTATTTTCCACTTCAGCTGTGACACACCACATTATGATTTAAAAATCTAGTTATTCAAATGTGTGAACTATACAATTTTTATTGACTAATTCGACCTATGATCTATCATAAAAATAAGCAAGTAATCCCTCAGGATAACTTAATTATTTTTATATTTTTAATGTGAAAAATTTCAGTAAACTTTTGGAGGCCACTTTATGTCACACAATATGCTGTTGCTATATCTCTAGCAATCATTCAATCGATTGAATATTCAGAGTGAACGTTCATTTTTGTTTGATTCCACGTACTGACAAAATGACATAGAAATGAACGTACATCTCCTCATTCCATTTCCTTTTTCGATCTTTCGGCGCGCGAGTCTAAGATGAATTGGTTTACTAATAAATTAATGATTCACTTAAAATTTTGTTAACCGACTTCAAAAAGGAGGAGGTTCTCAATTCGTCAGAACCTTTTTTTTTTTTATGTATGTTCCCCGATTACTCGGAGACGGCTAGACCGATTTTAAAAAATTATTTTTTTGTTTGAAAGGGTATACTTTCCAGGTGGTCCCATTGTCATCAGGTCAGGATCTGATGATGGGATCTTGGAGAAATCGAAGGAACTCTTCAAGTATTATAGGCACACCTATAGCGATTTGGGTATTTTTTATAGTAACTCGTGCATTTGCTCTCGGAAAGCATCATTTGGTGAAGTAGAACCGATGATGAAGACCACAGATGGCCACCGGAACTACTCAATAATAAATATTTCCCGGTTTGCGATTCGATTACTTACTTTAATATGGTTGCTAAGCAAGTTATGCTCGTCACAATGCGAATGGTGAAATGGAGCTGATGGTGGAATACCAGGAGAACTCTTCAACAATTAACGTCCTTGCATCGGGAAAAGCAATATTTTGTAAAAGGCGATGAGCAAGTTGGCATTAGGCTATTGTAACTATTGTAAACCGACTTCCAAAAAAACACTACAAAGTGAAAAATAACTTTTATTTCGGAAGTCGGTGGCAAAAAACTAAAATACAGATCCAAAGACACCGACTTCCGAAATAAAAGTTATTTTTCACTTTGTAGTGTTTTTTTGGAAGTCGGTTTTTTTGTGTATTGAAAAATAACGAATGAAAGACAACGATGAACAAAAAGAGAAGCGTCTGATATTAGCTTTTCGAGTGGCGCCGACATTACGTAGATACTGGCGTCGCGACGCCGCCGCCGTATATTGCTCGACGATGACGTGAGTAGGATTACTTGCACGTACTAGTGAGAACGGCGGCGACGTCATGGTCATACAGACGTCATCAAAATTGCTAAGAATTTCAATCTAAACACACTATGCCGAATGATTACGCCTGCAATGCTGAATGATGCTTGAATTACGACACATCACGCCGAAATTACGTTGCGTTAAATAGGCAGGCGCAATCATGCGGAACTTCGGTCGCGTACCTTCGGCATAGCGTGTTTAGACACTGAGCGTGCGTAGGCAACTTGAATTGCATAGGTAAGCATAATCAGCCTATAATATTCATAATCAGCCTATAATGTGTCAGTAATTCAAATAGCATTGCAGGCGTAATCATACCGAACTTCGGCCGCGTACCCTCGGCATAGTGTGTTTAGACACTAAGCGTACGTCTTGCGCAATTTTTGTTGCAAAGTGATACCGGGGTTGTCAGGCCAGGGTGCGTGAATGCGTATTCCATGCCTATGTAAATGATGTTATGGTATAAATCGCGTGTCACTCGTGTGCATGCGGACTTGCGTAACAGTGGACGGTGGACTTTATTCTTGAATGAAAAACGTGCTATATTTGCAGCTTACTATCACGACATGATAAGAAACTCATTTGTTTTAAAATACAACGCAACAAAAACAAATGAGGCGGTATTCTGTAACCCATTCATAAAATCACAGACGATGGACATGCGTCGGCGGTCGCTTTAAAGTGAGTATAGACTAATCGATCGCGACTATTAGTCCAGTGATTAGAGCAGTGGTGGCCAAATGGTAACGACCGCGACTTACGAGTTGTAGGTCGTAGGTTCGAACCCAGACAGGCGCTTTACTTTGTGTAAATTATTTCATCACCACTGCTCTCAAAACGGTGAAGGAAAACATCGGGAGGAAACCGGCATGTCCTAGAACCAAAAATTCGAAGACATGTGACATCTGCCAACCCGCACTGGGCCCGCGTGGTGGATTACGGCCCACTCCCTCTCTCCGAGAGGAGGCCTGTGTCCCAGCAGTGGGAACATTATAGGCTGATTATGTATGTATGTATGTATGTATTAGTCCAGTCGATCGTGGCTAGGCAAAACATATGTATTTCCAACTACAAACATGATTATGCTTATCTAGCGAAAGATGCTCAAACGCAATGTTCACATATATAAATAAGTTAAAAAAAAAAGCAAAATAATTATTCTTAGTAACTAAGTACTATGAATAATTTTCAGTTTTATATTTTCCCTCTTAATAAAATAAAAAATACTACATAATAGTGTACTGAACTATGCTGTTTTATATATAAGATTTCAAGAAGTATGTAATTGGTAGATCGCACAGGGTGTCGTCAGTGAACAGTAGATCTTGGGTCAAACCATGTTGGCCACCCCTGGACTAGAGCATTTACTTGTAACAGAACATCGAGCATTCGCCGTTTTCTATATTTATCGAACCGCACTTCGAATACGACGTTCGATGTTTTGTTACAACCCACAGATATAGATAGACCTAGATAACGCAAGTATCACGAACTGTATGAAAACCAAGCGTGCCATTTTTTGACTACCTACTATGACGTCACAAGCTCGCGCTCTCGCTCATGCTTACCCAGCCAGCAGTACACAGGACTGAGCGCGAAAGTGGCGGCTTATGATTTTTTATCGTAAGCTGGTGCGATTTTTGGCACGCGAAGTAGTTGCTCTTGCGTTATCTAGGTGTATCTACATATATATCTATGTTACAACCTGATTTTAAAAACCAACGAGCGTATTGGAGTAACTTTTTATCGACTAAAGGCACGAGCGATCAACAACGCACAATCATCAACAATGAGCGCAAGGTAGAAAGAAATGTTACATGTACAGGTTCACTCGCCGTGAGCATTACATCGAGCGCAGCGTCGAGCATTCGCAGACACGTTACATTACATGGAAATGCTTTTGAAAACTGAGGGGCCCGTGGCTAAATAATAACAGCCGCACAGGTCGATCGATCAGGTTAAGCTACGCTTGCCGCGGTTGGTCTGTGGATGGGTGACCATCTTTACATACCGAGACCCCTCCGTGCCCCGGAAAGCACGTTAAGCCGTTGGTCCCGGCTGTCATTCGTCATCTTAACACTGAGAGGTATCGTTGCCCATGATGTTTAGCTTCACCGTTTTTCTCGGCATATCCAAGAACCAAAAATTTAAAGACATGTGAGATCCACGAGGATCTCACATGTCTTTATATATTAACTTATATGATAACCGCACTGGATCCGCGTGGTGTATAACGGCCCACTGCCTCTCACAGAGAGGAGGCCTATGTCCCAGCAGTGGGAACATTATAGGCTGATTATCCTAATAATTTTGGGGAGGGCTAGCCTGACAGAGGCATTATAGGCCAATCAGGTTAAGCTATGCTTGCCGCGGTTGGTCTGTGGATGGGTGACCATCTTTACATACCGTGACCCCTCCGTGCCTCGGAAAGCACGTTAAGCCGTTGGTCCCGGCTGTCATTCGTGGATCTTTGACAGTCGTTACGGGTAGTCAGAAGCCCGAAAGTCTGACAATCAGTCTTACCAAGGGGTATCGTATTACCCAGTAACTGGGTTGTGGAGGTCAGATAGGCGGTCGCTCCATGTAAAATACTGGTATTCAGCTGCATCCGGTTAGACTGGAAGCCGACCCCAACATAGTTGGGAAAAGTCTAGGCAGATGATGATGACGGTTTTGAAAACTGAGCTTTTGCCTGTATTGTACCATTCGTAAGAACGTTACATTACATGGAATTATGCTCGAGAAAATGCTGTATACTCACTTTTAAAAGCGGCTTTATCAACACATGGTCAACACTTTCCATACAAACCAATCGTGTCATCGTCTACCATGGACGTAATATATAGAAGTAACTATGTATTAAGTCCATGCCGTCTACTCACAATACGTCACTAATGACGTACCTATACTTAGAAACTGACGTTTTGAAGGAGATCCGCGACAGAAGTTGTGTGTGTTCAACCTACTTTCAGCGCCGCGAATTTTTAGGGTTCCGTACCCAAAGGGTAAAAACGGAACCCTATTACTAAGACTTCGCTGTCCGTCCGTCCGTCTGTCTGTCACCAGGCTGTATCTCAAGAACCGCAGTAGCTAGACAGTTGAAATTTTCACAGATGATGTATTTCTGTTGCCGCTATAACAACAAATACTAAAAACAAAATAAAATACATATTTAAGGGGGGCTCCCATACAAAAAAACGTGTTTTTTTCGGCGTTTTTGCCGTCTGTCTGTCGCCAGGCTGTATCTCAAGAACCACGGTAGCTAGACAGTTGAAATTTTCACAAATTATGTATTTCTGTTGCCGCTATACAAATACTAAAAATAAAATAAATATTTAAGGGGGGCTCCCATACAACAAACGCGATTTTTTTTGCCCTTTTTTGCTCGATATCAATAATGGCAACAGGTAGGCACTTGAAATATTCACAAAATACTCAGTTGTATTTTTACTTTAATAATAAATAATAAAATTAAAATAAAATAAGTATTTAAGGGGGGCCTCCCATACAACAAACGTGTTTTTTTCGGCGTTTTTGCCTTGTGGTACGGAACCCTTCATGTGCGAGTCCGACTCGCACTTGGCCAGTTTTTTAATAATTGAGTATCTTTTTAACTTTCAGGCTCTTTCTCACAGTTGTTCTTTGTAATTAAGCTAGTGCACCCTTTTTTTTTGTTCCGGGTTCGAAAATCCTCATGGATGTCTCTGTCAGACTCTTACTGACTAAAAACCACCCCAGTGTTTCATCTCACACCCACGCCGGGGGTCGCGGGAACGTATGTACAATCCTTCCGTCAAAATCTGAGATTTTGACATCATTAGCGAGTGCTGATGAAAAAAAATCAGCTGTTCCCTAAATTTATGTTCGTATAATTCGTCAAAATGTAGCGAAAGCTGATTTTTTTTCGCGATTTCAAGTTTGGTTCCATAGTAGTAGCCCTTGTATAAAAGGCGAGGTCAGAAAAAAAAATTGAAAATGTATAGCTTGATGTATCGTCATGTGTTCAGTCACGAGCATAAGAATGTATACAACCTACATTTGGCTTTATTCAAAGGCAATTTTCTCCTTTATTTTTGAATGAAAGTTTATGTTATTACGAACATAGTATTTTCGAACCCATAGGTTTATGTAAAGTGTCGTATTTCAACGTTGCATTCGTCATTTCACGAAAAAATCGCAATTGAAAGTGGTCAAGTGTTGACATATAGTGCTCGTGACTGTTCCTATTATTACTAAAACCTTCAGTTAAAAAAATACTAGTATAACCAGTTAATTGAAATAATGCGGAAAATACTCAAAAAGTCGGCAAACCTAATATGTTATTAAATAATAATTATGTGATTATAACATTCAGTAGGTACCTAGAGTCATCTCAAGGTTCCCACGTCACGTTAGATACGAGACTCGAATATTTATGTCGAGTATGTACCGAATATGCTGAGATGAATATATTATTGTATAAATTATGATATCCATCATATCATCATAGGTATCTACAGGGTCAAGCTGTTCCCTACATTTATGTTCGTATAACTCGTCAAAATGTAGGGAACAGCTGATTTTTCTTTCGCGATTTCAGGTTTGGTCCCATAGTAAAAGTTGTTCATAATGATTTAAGAGGCTGTTAATGTTTTACCAATAATCCTGTATATTTAGTATAGTTGTACACGGATCTATTCGCACGTGGCTAAAATCGGAACTAACGGCGCCATCATTATTATAATATTATATCATAACATCATCATATTATATTCAATACATTTTCACAAAACAATTGCGAGTGCCCGAGTAGAGCAGTTGATAGCCCAGTGGTAACGGCCGCAAGTTGTAAGTCGTAGGTTCAAACCCAGTCAGGCGCTTTAATTTGTGTAAATAATTTTATCACCACAGCTCTCAACATGGTGAAGAAAAACATGGTGAGGAAATCGGAATATACTGAGAAAGAGAACCAAAAAGTTTTAAGACATGTGACATCTACCCACTAGCACTGGACCCGCGTGGTAGAATACGGCCCTGTCACTGAGACAGCAGTGGGAATATTATAGGCTGATTATGCCACGTCAATGTCATTCGAGCGTCAAAAGATTCTTATCCATACTAATATTATAAATTCGAAAGTAACTCTGTCTGTCTGTCTGTATGTTACCTTTTAACGCCTAAACCGCGGAACGGATTTCTATAAAATTTGGCAGAGAGATAGATTGAATCCCGAAGAAGGATATAGGATAGTTTTTATCGACATACCTCGCGGGCGAAACCGCGGGCGGAAGATAGTAGCACTGTAATTATGTAGATATTTGTATAGAATAAGGTAATAAAATAAAAACAATATACTTAGAAATAGATAATATCAAAGACTCCCTCATGTAATATGCATAAGAGACAGACAATTATGGTAATTTCGCCTTGAAATTACTTGACATGCAAGTTAATTCTATATATTAGAAGATTCGTGTGTTTAAAGTACATAGTTTAAAGACAGTGTTTAAATTCATGGTCAATTTGAAAGTGGATAGTAATCAAGGCTAAGTGAATTCGATTCGAGGGGCTCATGGCTTGTACTATTAGCTGAACTAAGGTCAAGCTGCAGTTGCCGCTGTCGGTCTGAGGATGGGTGACCATCCATTCCATACTGAGACCTTCTCCTTGCTTCGAAAAGTACTTCAAGCCGCGTTGTCCTAGCTGTCATTCGTAGATCTGTGACAGTAGTTATGGGTAGTCTAGTCAGAAACCTGAAAGTATGACCCTACAAACAGTCCCGACACGCGATATAATCGCGCGCGACATAAAGGCACCGCTCGTTGCGCATCGAAAACTTAGGTGAAGTGAGTTGGTTTTTGCTAGGAATTGACACTATTGACAGCTCACTTCACGCTCACTTTACCTAAGTTTACACGGTGAGATTTTTACAGAATAGCACCGCAGAAGTAAAATTTATAGAATACTAGCAGCGCCCCGCGGTGTCACTCGCATAAGTGTCGATACCTTGCGAATATCGGGATAAAAAAGCTGACACCCTGGATTAACACAAAGGTTACCTATGTGTTAATCCAGGGTGTCAGCTACCTCCATACAAAATTTTATCAAAATTGGTCCAGCCATTTGAGCGTGAAGAAGTAACAAACATAATAAACACACACACACACCCCTGTTTGTACAGACACCCTTACGAGGACCTTGTTAGTCCTAGACCGAACCGAGGACCCTCCAAAAAACTGGTTTAAATACCTCGTTGGCCTTTCAGAATAAGATAGAAAGAGACAGGTGAGTAAATCTATAGTGATGATGTAAATTTTCAACTCCAATATGAATTGATAAATATTCATGTTTTTTTTACCAAGAAACAATCTTTTAATCTGTATCAATTTTGACATTATGTAATGGAATACAGCCGGTCGATTCTGTAAAAATCTTACCGTGAGAACTTAGGTGACGTGAGTTTGTTTTTGCTAGGAATTGACACCTCACTCCACGCTCACTTCACCTAAGTTTTCACGGTGAGATTTTTACAGAATAACACCGCTCGCGCTGGTCTGATATTTTGTTAGGATATTCAAAACCATGACGATAGACGCATGGAAATGCGATAAGGAAAGTTGTAAATTAAAATGGTCGACACAAGTGCCTACTGTTCTCATAGCTAATTCGAATCGATTTAGTGTAATCGCAGTAAATTGTACGTAGAATCGATTATATATAAGTAGAATTGACCATCTGGTATTTTCACTACTTAGGGGTGCTACACACTTGTTCGGCTCGGCAGTAGTTGTTGAACGATAAAGTCATCATGTGCGTGTGGTGTGAGGGCCACTTTGTTAAAACTCTTTGAAAATGTGCTTAGGATTTAGTGAACATTCGAAAAGAATTGTGAAAGTTGGAATCAGAATTTGTGAAAGTCAAATAACCGAGTTATGGACTGTAAAGTCGACCCGAAGTAGTTATCGAAGCAGTTATATTTTTTGCATGCACGTGTTTCTGTGACTAATAAACCTACATATTTATGTTTTCTTGCTTTTAATTACTACGTGTTTCTTTCGGCTGGTTCGCGATCGGTAAAGTACGTTCAGCAACTATCCACGCTTAATAATGTTCGGGTCGGTTCGGCATAATTCGAGCTAAGCCGAACGGTTTTTTCCTGGAACAAAGTCAAAGTCGAATCATTTAGACTAGGTATTAAAATGCACTTCTGAACCTCAAAATTTACCCTCTTGAAATAAATAAATGTGCCCCTTCTAAAACGGTAGTTCCGTATAATTATGGGGAAGATGAGGCAAGAGACTCCATAATTTCTCTTTTAAAATGTTTTACAATCTATACTAATATTATAAAGCTGCAGAGTTTGTTTGTTTGTTTGTTTGTTTGTTTGAACGCGCTAATCTCTGGAACTACTGCTCCGATTTGAATGATTCTTTTAGTGTTGGGTAGTCCATTTATCGAGGAAGGCTATAGGCTATACTTTTTTTTTCAAAATTAGGGATCCGTAATAAAATTGCTATTTTGTAACACAAGGTGTAAAATCGAAAACCTATTTTTGCGTGCGCTGCAAAAACTATTGACAATAGAACAAAATGATGTACTACGGGTTTGTAGAGCCCATTAAGACCTACAAAAAAGTCCGCGAGAACATATATCTAGCTATCATGGTTACAAGAAATTTCACGCGGACGAAGTCGCGGGCAGAAGCTAGTATTTTCTAAACCTTCATACAAAATTACCCTCTATACTACAATAGGTACACATGGCTACACATTAAGCTATACGTAACCAGTATAAGCTGACTTCTCATTATAAAAAACATTATAAAGGCGAAAGTTTGCGAGTGTGTGTGTGGGGGGTGTGTTTATATGTTTGTTACTTCTTCACGCTCAAACGGCTGGACCGATTTTGCTAAAATTTGGTATGGAGGTAGCTGATACCCGGGATTAACTTTTTATATATTCCCACGGGATCGACATTTACGCGGGTAAAACCGCGGGGTGCAGCTAGATTAGTTATATTATAATGTTATTAGTCTGTAAGAATTCCGAAAAAAAAATCTCTAAAAATCATCTCAGAATATTAGGCTTGGCTCACACTGTCACACAAATCAATCACTTCAATACTGACGCGTTTTAAACATAAACAATGCTAGAGTTTATTGTCTACGTATGTTTTCTGTTAACTGAAATAGATCAGAGGAGAAAAAGCTTTGTAACGTTGAAAACAGACTGTTTTTAACTCATTTGTACTAAGGAGACTCTAAGGTTAGTAGCTATACTACATTCGTTTAGGTGATTAACTAAAGGTAAACAAATCGTAAAAAGGGTTTTTTATAGATGACACTTTCTTGTTTAAAAATACGTTATATCCAAATGAAAATTTTCGATTTTTACGGTGGCGGGGTGAGCTGGACTCCTTTAACAAGAACTGGTCCTTAGCAGCTTTGAACAGAGAGAAGTAGAAAGAGAGGCCTTTGCCCTGCAGTGGGACATCACAGGCTAATGAAAAAAAAACAGTGGCACTCCGGGATTGCCGACAGAAGTGAAAACAACACACAAACAGAATACTTTGCCATCACTCACTGACATAATATCGGATATACATTCCGAGGGCAGCCGAACACATCCAAGCGGGTATTTCTTTAATCGTCTTACAAAAAAAATAAGCCCATGGGAACAAGGCATGAGTTTATTTCAAATTGATGTTATTTCAAGTTAAACAAATATTGGTAATTGAGTCTCTACAATTTTATTGTTGTAAATTAAAGTAAGCAAATTTTATAATAAATAATATCTAATTAATTAATAAAAAAACAAAATTAAATCCTAACTTAACTAAAACTATATACAAACGAAAATATAGCGTCGAAAAATTGATCCGCATCGCTGTCGACTGGTAATGTACCCAAGAGACTGGCGGCATTGCCACGTATCAGGCAATGCTTAGCCTCTCGCCAAGATAAAAGCCAGCCCTTGGGTCACGGGAACTGTCATCCAGCCGTTTCGAAATTTAATTAATTTGTAAGAGTGACTAGCACTATTGGAAAAGTTGTAAAAATGTTTGAAGTTGTAGAGCAAACTGCACTTTATTATGTAAGTAAGTAATTATTTATTTACTAAAAGACTTAGCCTAGGTAACATCAGTGTTAATTCAAAAAGGGATGGGAATGGCTATTACATTTGTGAAGATCCCTGCCCTTCTTTATGTAAGAATTAAAGTTATTTTTCCATAAACTCATATTTGTTTACATTTTTGGCAAATAAGCCGCGAATGCATTTATGTATGTGAATGTGTGTAAATGCATGGAACAGCTGTTGATTTAGAATTAACAAAAAAAAGTCATTGTAGAAATTGGCAAGTGTTCAAACACAAGGTAAAAAAAACTAGTGTAGTTTTAATGCAATCACGATAATTTCATTAAAAATTTCGATTCGCTTGGACACCGTCATTTTTCAAAATCAAAATCACAAAATATTTTATTTCACATAAGCCTACATGGGCACTTATGAAACGTCAGAAGCTAGGTGCACGGTTCCAATTGGTCGTTTCCTATGGAGAAGAACCGGCAAGAAACTCCACGGTTACTCTTTTTAAAAATAATTGGCTTTTACAATATTTTCAAATTACAGTAGGTATGGGAGGATAGCGTAGGCCTGTCAACAAGTATCAGGTACTTGATAAAATAAAAAATGGTCTACAGATCTAAAGTCTACAAGGCCTACAAAGTCCTCACATTTACAAAAAAAAAGTAATTTAAAAAAATTTAACCGACTTCAAAAACAAATCAACTCAAAATTATGAAATAACTTTAATTTCGGAAGTCGGTGTCTTGGGATCTGTATTTTAGTTTTTTGCCACCGACTTCCGAAGTTATTTCATAATTTTGAGTTGATTTGTTTTTGAAGTCGGTTTAATTTTTTTAAATTACTTTTTATTTCGTAATTTTTAGTTTTTGCACTAGAATTTGACCAAGGTTTTGAGATGTTTTCCCTTTGACACTACACCCGTAGCTCGTATCAATACGCCAGGCCGTCACACTTACACGTATTAGTCCATATCTTGAAAATTACTGAACCGATTTTGATGAAACTTGCACTGTTCCCTAAGTTGAAATAAATGTAAGCTAATACAAAAAAAATGGTCACGATCCGATTAATAGTTGCTGAGAAATGCGTGGACAAACATACATACATACATACATACATACGTCTATGAAATTTTGTATATTTGTTTGGAAGCCTTAGTAGATTGTCATATGTGAATATAATGCAATTCCAATAATATTACATACATACGTATCGAATTGATAACCTCCTTTTTTTTGAAGTCGGTAATAAGAATCTATCAAAAGGATAAATAAAAAATAAAAACCTAATAAAACCTCGTGATATGATTACCATTACAACCACTAATAAAGAGATGGAAAAAAATTGAATTTTCTGTATATAATGTCAAGTAATAAAGAGATTATTAGGTTTACCCTTTGAGTACGGACTCCAAGGGTAAAAACGGGACCCTATTACTAAGACTCCACTGTCCGTCTGTCACCAGGCTGTATCTAAAGACAGAATAAAATAAATATTTAAGGGGGGATCCCATACAACAAACCTGTTTTTTTTCGGCGTTTTTGCCTTGTGGTACGGAACCCTTCGTATGCGAGTCCGACTAGCACTTGGCCAGTTTTTTAAAATGTTGAAACCCATATCGATTGTTGAAATGCACACCTTTTACTGATATTGAATCTAAATTGCCATGGTGAAATAAACGTAGGTATTTTACTTTGGTACGTATTTAATGTTAAAAAAAATAGGTTTTCCTATTTCATGAAATTTGTTAAGTATGTGGGACTAGGGATTTAACATTTTGGTATATGTTTTTTGACTCTTTGATAAAAGGAATACACGATTCAGTGATTTTTTCTCGATACGAAAAAATTGCAAAGTTTATTTAATTAAAAGGGGACGGGGCCTGCGAGGAATTTGAAAAATAGGTATTTGAAGAAACTATTGCCGTCGCCTTACCTCAAGTCTGCCCCCGTAGTGTGTGATGACAGCTGCAGCTCAGACCGAAATTATCACAAAAATTTTGCCGAGATCGACGTTTCGTATTCCCCTTTTTTCTCCTCGAAAACTGAGCCGATTCAATTATTTTTTAAATTAACATTTTAAAAAAGAGTATGTTTAGGTTCCTATATATTTTTTTATTTTTTATTATCTATTATAAATTTAGGGGCTTTTGGTCACAACACGACCATGCCAGCCCCATCATAACCTAATTCAATAAAAGCTTTACACTATGCAGATTTCAAAACCTTATATACTATTTTATAGAGTAAGATAGCTGCATTCGAGACAGGCTCTGATGATGGGGATGATGGGGAACACATTTGTATGGAGAATCGGCGCCCTGTTCCCAAGAAATTTCTGTGCCATAGGCATGCCATTCCGTTTATCTTTTATACCCTGTTATCAGACCGTAAAAAAGTCAGCTGGTATAAATCGTTCAAACTGCCTCTACTTTCCTCGAACCATTTAAAAAGCATGTAAAACCCACACAATGGATGTTACAAGGTACATCAAATTCTCACGTATGCCTCTAATCACTAATGGTTCAACCGAGTTGCGTGACTGATTGGTTGCATCAACCAGTTTAACTTGACCCTTCGTTTTAATGCTCGGATTATAATGAAGTTTTGTATTTTCATGCCGGTTGGTTTTCCCGTGTACGGGGGATACACTTACATAATTACATTAGGTACTACATAAACTCAAGCCTTCTGCCCCTGGGGGCCCATGGCATAAACTACACGCTACTGCTACGAACCTTACATACTCATTTTGCTTCGTTTACGTTCATACATCTGGGGGCCTAAAAAGGTCACTTTGGCAGAATCATAAAAGGATAACATTATGAATCATAATATGGCGAAGACAGTCCGTGTTTTCCTTTTTTTCGCTGCACTACGTAGGTATAACCAAAGAGATTGGGATTGAATTTGGATTGGATTGATTGGTATTTAAGCACAGACAAAAAAAAAATAACTGAAAAATCCTTCACCAATGGGATTTGATACGACTAACTTAACAGTTAACTGTCCATTATGATTCATAATGTTATCCTTTTATGATTCTGCCAAAGTGGCCTTTTTAGGCCCCCTGGTCTTACACGCACACCGGTTGCGTGTACTACGCATCCTGATCTTTCTGAAGAACTTCACCAATGAGGTCACTATATGTAAGTACAATACGACCGACGTCACTTGGTGGGCTTAAACTTTGCGCAGACGGCTGCGCAGTAAGATTTTTTAGGAACCAAATGGTGACATGAGGCGAGTACGAGTGAGAGAACATGCGCGAACGTTCTTAGTGCTTATGTTCAGGCTTGCCAAGTTACGTCTGTCGTATTGTACTTGTCGACGTTTCCACTCACATCTGCCTTGGAAATATCTTTTGTTAGTCGCCATTCATTTATCTTCTCAACCTGACATCTAAGTACTTATACTTTATCAATTGTTGTCACTACATAGAGGGGCTCATGGCTAAATAATAACAGCCGCACAGGTCGATTGATCAGGTTAAGCTACGCTTGCCGCGGTTGGTCTGTGGATGGGTGACCATCTTTACATACCGTGGCCCCTCCGTGCCTCGGAAAGCACGTTAAGCCGTTGGTCCCGGCTGTCATTCGTGGATCTTTGACAGCCCGAAAGTCGGACAACCAGTCTTATAAAGAGGTTTTCTCAATGAATTCTTTGTTTATAAACGGTACCTAGAGCAGAGCTCAAGTAAATCTAGTCGATTATATAAAGTCGAGCACAATAGCCTTCATTCGTATAATCTGTTGGTAGATGCGCTAATACAAGTAATTACAGCCTGGTCGATTTGTACGTGTGGCCATGCGAACACTAGTGGGTAGGCAGAGAGACTACCATGCATGGGGAGATTGATATTTTATTTTTTTGTCAAAATAAACGGTTAAAAATTACAGTGTTGTAACACAAAATTTAAGCTACAGAATTGAAGTTATAAGACTAATGCGATAGCTCTTCGAATTTGATAGCTACAATTAAATTACTAATGTGTTATTAATAAAACTAAACAGGAATAACTCATCATCTGCCTGCCTTTTCCCAACGATGTTGGGGTCGGCTTCCAGTCTAACCGGATGCAGCTGAATACCAGTATTTTACATGGAGCGACTGCCTATCTGACCTCCACAACCCAATTACTGGGTTTAAACAGGAATAACTAAATACAAATAAACAAGAAGTATAAAAATACGATCTAAGAGTTGAAAATAACATTATCGTCATTGTAGTACTCATCATTATGAACCATTTTTATTATGGGACCAAACCTGAAATCGCGAAAAAAAAAACAGCTGTGACCTCATAAGAGGTTGTTGGTGTTTTTCCAATAACCCTGTAGGTATACATAGGCCTCATGCGTGGCCGCCATTTTCAAAATGGCGCGACAGTAGATATGTCACGGATCTTCAATTGTACGTTGGTTATAAAAAAAATACAGCTGTTTCATAGAAAAGTACAGACGCCAGCACAACAAGCTACTACAATCTGTCGAATATCTTTAATAGATTTTCAACGTTATCGCTAAAACATAAGGTTCAAAGTTAATTGGGAAAATTTGACAGTTACGGGTAGCTTGATTTGTTGGCGTCTGTACAATGCCTACGCGTTCAGAATGTATGGATACAGCTCTGTCGAAGCCTCAAGAGAAACGGCGTGATTTTATGTTATTTTATGATACGTCATTTAGCGGTGTAATTGCGGAAAAGTAACAGACTGATCAGAAACAAATGCTGCATGTATGGAGCCCATTGTTTTATCAAATACCAGTGAGCTGATGCAGAAGTGTTTATCTTAAACATAATGGAAATACCAGAGGGGAAATTCTCGTAATTTTAAGAACGTTCACAGTCTGATCTCAGTCTCAATCTGTCAAAAATACTTCTAATTTCCCTATAAGAGCGTTTACCCCGTTGGTACGGCATTTCATACAAACTTTGAAGCCCTTCATCATCATCATTTCAGCCAAAAGAAGTCCACTGCTGGACATAGGCCTCCCCCAAGCACTTCCACTTCGACCGGTTCTGTGCTTCTCGCATCCAACGGGTTCCTGCTGTTTGAAGCCCTTATTTTTCTAAATTAATGCACCGATTTTAATGAAACTTCATACGCATAAGCAGGATGCAAAGGTCTAAAAGAACATTTTCGAAATAACTTATTTAAAAAAGATAACTGGAAATCTCTGTTTCTATTGAAAATTTAAAATCGGTCTAATTTGGCTTTTAACACGAATATACAGTAGGTATGGGTACCATAAAATAAAAAATGATCTACAGATCTAAAGTCTACAAGGCCTACAAAGTCCTCACATTTACAAAATAAGAATCTATCAAAAGATACATTATAACCATCATCAGCCTGCAGCTGCTGCCACTGCTGGACATACATAGGCCTCTCCTATTGCACGACATTCAGCTCGATTTTCGGCAACTCTCATCCAGCTGCTACCAGCCATCCTACGAAGGTCGTCGCTCCGCATAGCCTGAGGGCGTCCTTTTTTTGTTCTCGGGGAAAATGTTCAAAAGAATCCTGGTCTTTGGGGATAAAACCAGGGAGTGCACCATTTGCACTATGGAAGGGAGCACCGTTACCTCTCAAAAGACCAATCCGGAGCCCCCTCTATGCAACGCATGTTAGGGCACATCTCTGGGGAGACTGTAAAGGGGTCTCCCCAAAACCTAGCTGAGCAAGTGTACAAGGCAGCACATGACCACTGAGCGCCGTCTTCCCTGAGGTCACGCAGTGGGCCGACAGAGTCCCCACTCTAATCGACTGCGACCCCGTATTCCCGCCTGCCTTAGATAATGCAGGCGGGGTTTCGGCGTGTTAGGCGCGTCGCTCACACGATCAACAGTCGAGGTGGAGTTGAGGCGCTGGCGCATAAGCGGCACGCCGCAACAAGATTTTCTTTACAAATGAATGGCAGTGCGCTCATATACAAGAGTTGCGGCGCGGGCGAGGTGAAGGCGAGGCGGAGGCGAGATGCAGGCGCAGGAGGGGCGCTCAAGTGTGCCCAAGCCACGACTCCACCGCCATTTTGTCATTTGGTTTCGTGCGTAGCTGCGTTTAGACGTTTTAAATGCGCGACGATTTTGAAACAGTATCAGTGCGAGTACGTCTTCGTCTTCTGACGACGACATGGTGAATGAATTACGTAAAATGTGAAGGAAGCATAGCCGCCTGCGCCTCGACTCTACGCAGAGACCTATCCTCGCCCGTGCTGCGACGCCGCGCCGCCGCCCGCTGACGCGAATTCCTACCTTACGTTTGCCGATTCGCGGTCTCCATTCAAGAACACGAGTCAAACACACACTATGAAGGTGTCATAAAACCTGTCAAATGTCGTTTCTCTACGCCACAAAGCAATTTAACACAACTGACAATCTGTATTATGTTGTGACAATATGTATTATACAATGTGGAGACAACTCAATCCTACTAATATTATAATATGCGAAAGTGTGTCCGTCTCTTATCTCTTCACGCTTAAACCGCTGAACCGATTTAGATGATATTTGCTTAAGATATAGTTTGAGTCTTTGGTCAACTGGACCCACTCGAACTGGACCCACAGGATCACTCAACCTAATCACATTTTGTATAGGTCGACTGGACCCACTGCCCAATTTCATCATTAGTACAGTCACGGAGTAAACCCGAATCTTTAAGTTTGAGTCCCGGGAAAGGACATAGAATAGTTTTTATCCCGATATTCTTGGCGGATTATTTTGTTCTAATTTAAATTTATTTCCGAACGATACATAGTGCTTTATATTATACCTACTTATTTCTATTAATATTTTTATTTTTATTAATACCTAATTATCTTACAATTTAACTCTAAAATATACATATTATATAGTATATACAAGTATATAAAAAAGAAGGGAAAAAAATTTGTTCTTGGGATAAATTCATTCCAACTACGGAACCAGTCGTTGTGCGTGGTCCGATACGCTCTTAGTCGGTTTTTTTATACTACAATAGTATAGCATAATAAGCCTATAATGTTCCCACTGCTGGGACACAGGCCTTCTCCCAGTGAGAGGGAATAGGCTGTAATCTACCACATAGGCCCCCTGCGGGTTGGTAGATGTGACATGTATTCGAATTTTTGGTTCTAGGACATGCCGGTTTCCTCACGATGTTTTCCTTCACCGTTTTGAGACCAGTGGTGATGAAATAAATCACACAAAGTAATGTGCCTGGCTGGGTTCGAACCCACGACCTACGACACGTAAATCGGAGCCGTTATCACGGGTCAACAGAAACCCGAAAGTGGGACAAACAGTCTTACCAAAGGGCACCCAGCAACTGGGTTGTGGAGGTCAGATAGGAAGTCGCTCCATGTAAAATAGTGGTATTCAGCTGCTTCCGGGTAAACTGTTCTTTAAAATAATATGACATGAAGGAAAAAATACACTGTAGGTATGAACTTCTTAGAGGTAAATTAGCTCATGAATTTATTGATGTCCAAGTAAAAAATTGTAATTAACGTTTTGTATGAAAAAAATATTAAGTACCTACCAGACACCGGAAAACAAGAAATACCTACTGGGGCCCTTGTACTTAATTGTACCAAAAACAATTATATATGCTAATAACTACATAATTAATAAAAAATATATTATTACGAGAAGACAAAACATGAAAACGTGACAAAAAATATAAATACAAGTGCCTACATAGTTTACGTAGATCAGTAAAAAAACATGCAAACATAACTTGTATAATTATTTCATTGTGATGCCGATTATCTACACTATACTTCTTACATATACTAACCTCCTTACTAATAAACGTTGTATAGCGTCTGTATAGTTACACAACGCTTTGTCGTTATCTTTCGAAAGTCAAATTACTGACGACTGAAAGAGAGAAATCGGTGTGTAACTATTCATCTGGTAATAATTTATTTGAACGCGCCAGTCTCAGAAACTACCAGTAGGATTTAAAAAAAATCTTTGCATTTGATAGCCCAATTCTTGGGGAAGGCTATAGGCTACTTAAAAGAAAATGCGGTCGGAGAGACTTTCGAAAAATCCTGAGTAAAGCCCGAAAGTCTGACAACCAGTCTTACCAAGGGGTATTGTATTACCCAGTAACTGGGTTGTGGAGGTCAGATAGGCAGTCGCTCCATGTAAAATACTGGTATAGCTGCATCCGGTTAGACTGGAAGCCGACCCTAACATAGTTGGGAAAAGGCTAGGCAAATGATGAGTAAAGAAATTGCGTTTTTTGTGACGTAAGATAATTTTGTCGTGAGATCAGATAAAAATAGATCCACAATTTCTAAGTGTGGGTGTAGAAGCTACATAATTTAGACTAGTCTAGTATTTGATCTAGATGTTACACAGATTTTCACTCGTAAAAAATTCGGGAACATTCATTTCCAATTTTGTCGAGCAGTCTATTTTGCGTAACACACTTGCAATAGTTTATTAGATGTTTTCCTTATTATAAAGGCGAAAGTTTGTGAGTGGGTGTGTATGTGTTTATATATTTGTTACTTCTTTAGGCTCAAACGGCTGGACCAATTTTGATAAAATTTTATGTGGAGGTAACTGACACCCTGTATTAACATATAGGCTACTTTTTATGCCGATATTCCCACGAGATCGACCTTTACGCGGGTAAAACCGCGGGGCGCAGCTATAAACATATAAATATTTTCAAAATCTCTTACACTAGGTACTAAATTAAAAGACTAATTAACTAACTATATAAATAAATACAAATGGATTTAGACGTTGAAGTACTCTTATGGCTGTCATCCGGAAACGTGCCCAGAAGATTGGCAGCATTGCCACGTTGAATGGCAATGTCTTTCCTAATCTTTTTCATAGAGATCTCCGTTTTCGAATGGGCAACCAGCTTCAACTTCCTGACCAACTGACCGACTCTTTGACAATTCAAAAAAGTTTTGGAATGGTCAACTAGTTTCATCTTTCCGACTAACTGACCGACTCTTTGACAACTCAAACACGTTTTGGAATGGGCAACTAGGTAGTTTAATCTTTCTGACAACTGACCAACTCTTTGACAATTCAAACACGTTTCGGAATGGGCAACCACCTTCAACTTCCTGACTAACTGACCGACTCTTTGACAACTCAAACACGTTTTGGAATGGGCAACTAGTTTCATGTTTCTGACTAACTGACCGACTCTTTGACAATTCAAACACGTTTTGGATTGGGCAACAAGTCTCATCTTTCTGACTAACTGACCGACTCTTTGACAATTCAAACACGTTTTGGAATGGGCAACTAGGTAGTTTAATCTTTCTGACAACTGACCAACTCTTTGACAATTCAAAGACGTTTTGGAATGGGCAACTAGTTTCATCTTTCCGACTAACTTACCGACTCTTTGGCAATTAAAAAGTGCTTATAAATGGTTTAGTTGAAATAAAACTATGAAGGAAGATAATCCCAAGTACCTATCAGTACGTCTTTAACACGAAGCAACTGACATCTGACCCCCTTAACGTGCCAGAGACGTACCTATTATCTATAATTATTGTTTACTTCATATTATGTTCTAGATTTCTAGATAGTAGTGGTTATAATGGCAATCAAATAATTTATTTTTATTTTTTACTAGCTGCGCCCCGCGGTTTCCCCCGCGTAAATGTCGATCCCGTGGGAATATCGGGATAAAAAGTACCTATATGTTAATCCAAGGTGTCAGCTACTTCCATACAAATTTTCACAAATACCCGACCGAAATTATCACAAAAATTTGGACGAGATCGACGTTTCGTATTCCCCTTTTTTCTCCTCGAAAACTGAGCCGATTCAATTATTTTTTACATTAACCTTTTAAACGCCAGAGCATAAACACACGCGCCTGCCCTCCACGCCAAGCCACAATTTTAATTAATTAAGGTACCTTAATTAAATCAATGATGATGAATGATTTAATTGTTTATTTCGTGATAAAGTGCACCGCATTTTTTGTCACATATTTGTGTCGCTCGTAATAGGATAGGCGACACACGACTGGCGTACAGGGCACGCGCTTGCTTGTCACGCATATAAAGATGGTCACCCATCCACGGACCAACCGTGGTAAGCGTAGCTTAACCTGACCGATAGACCCGTGCGGCTGTTATTACCTAGCCACAAGCCAAAGATACGGCAACAGAATTATAAATTGTAACACAAAAAGCGATGAAAATTTTAGCATCCTCAAGACTTAAGCCTTTTTTCACGGTACCTACTCGTCGATGTATACCAACCGGTTTTATTTGCGCTTGGTATCACAATGAATAATATTTATGCTATAACTCGGTGACAAATTTACTTATTACGGAAGACTGTTACAATGTCTATGGTTGAAACTTCATTTCAATTGTTTGGCGGAGTTTTTAACCATATTCTGCTTTTTTTTTTTTTCGGATTGGAAATCATGAATGAATGCTCTGGGTGGAGCGGAAGGGAGTGTCAGAATCTTACTGACTAAAACCCACCCGTGTTCCTTCCTTAGCCCTTTACCTATGTTCGGTCGGACATGTAGGTAACCCTTTCGGACAATCCCGCTGATATTCTGCTTACACTGCCTATGTGGTATTTAAAAGTAGTTACTGATTATTGTTTTATAGGTTTTCGAAGTGTGGAAAATCTGTGCTAATGTAAACAAACTCTGTTACCACGTGTCAAATGTCGATAAGAAATCAATTCGCATAATTTTTCAATGTTTTTTTTTTTCGCGGATAATTATTCAATTTCCTACCAAGTAATGTTTTTAAATCTTACCTTAATTGTTAATAGTCCATTTACAACACTACACAACACCACAAATATTTAGTTAACTTTTCATAATTTAGCATCACAGCAAAACAGTGTTTTATAAGTAATTTGTTAATAAAAAAAATAATGATTTGTTTTCACTACGATCATTCGCGCGCCATGACAGTATCGCGCGCTTCCGCCGGCGTTCGATTTTCAAATAAACTATCCAAGATGGCCGACTGAATGACAAGGTAATGGCTAGTGAAGTGGCAGTGGAAAACTGTCGATATGAATTTTCTTTTGTTTTGAAACATAATTATTTTTTTCATTAAAATGTCATGTTTGGTTTGAAATACTCGTAAGTTCAGATTATTGCGCAACAGTGCTGTAGGTAAGTACCTACCTACTGGTAAATTATTTCTCAAATAATTGGTTACGATACGTTTTCGCTTACTTTGTAAAAGTTTTTAACATTGGTTATTTTCAAAAATGTAATTTTTTATGTAATAACTGTTACAGATTAAAAATAGTGACGCCAAAATGACGTAAGTATACTTTGCAGGTAAAAACTAATGTTATCTATACTATAATATATCTATACTTTATATACTTTACTTATATTCTGTCATAGGATATTATAATAAGTAGTCTATGTTAAAACAAAAAAATTCACGCGGACAAAGTCGCGGAGAAAAGCTAGGTTCTTACAAAAATTTTAATAAAGGACAGCCAGAAGTAATAGTACTTATAAAGTAGGTATTCTGCCAAATATTGGGAGAATTTTACTTTTTACTATATTTTATTTCTTCCGAAAGTCGAGGAGTATCTTTTTATCTCGCCAATCGATATATTTTAAACTGAAACGTAGTCACCGCACATACCACTGGATGAAAACGATAAAGATTTCGCGATGCATTTGCTGGTTGCATAATTGAACACGCTCCGTTTTCTAATGCCAGTGCAAAGTCATAATTATGTGAATGTAAATGTGGACTTAAAATAATAAAATACTAATATTTCAGTAACACCTTTATAAAAGTCACTACTGCCCCACAGTTGGGCAAATGTCTTGCTTATAGAGGAAGATTCACAGATCAAACGTTGACTTTACTTTGTTTAGTAAGGGTACAAATATGGACCTTATTAATGTGTGTTTAATGTTCTCATTCGTATATGTGGATGTGAGCATGCGTTTCATACGAATATAAACTCTAATGATCAATGAATTAAGTTCACAATTCTATGAGACGCTTACTTTAAATTGCGTCTGGTCTTTATCAGCTCCCTTTTGTGAGTGGCCAATCCGTCATGAATCCAAGCTGTTAACCAAATAAGATATAATGACAAATCGGAGAGGCAGTAGGGATACCTAATTATTCTACTTTATAATATACATGTTACCGGAAATGTATGAAACCTAGGAATTTTACACAATTCCTAGGAAATATATGCAATTCCAAGCCTACTTAGGAAACGTGTAAAATAATCTTTCAAAGATTCTTTAATACACACATTTCCTGTGAAATGTATACGTATTTCCTAGGAATTGTATGCAATTCCAAGATGATACTAGGAAATATTTTTAATTTCATTTTTAATCTTTAACAGTTATTACTAATAATGTACCCAGGATTTTGTAATATCTTGATTTAAAAGAGTGTCCATGGAGTTTCTTGCCCGTTCTTCTCCATA
Organism: Oligia fasciuncula; assembly: GCA_963082905.1. NCBI lineage: Eukaryota > Metazoa > Arthropoda > Insecta > Lepidoptera > Noctuidae > Oligia > Oligia fasciuncula. Next base: position 3,710,148 of record OY720414.1, on the reverse strand, counting down.
GAGATCTACGCTTTGGAATGGGCAACTAGCTTCAACTTTCTGACTAACTGACAGACTATTTAATTTTGACAATTCAAAAGTGCCTGTACAAGGTTTAATTGAAATAAATGATTTGAGATTGAGTTTGATATAAAATTAAGCATAACATTCTAAGCATAAATTTAGCATGCTGCATGTTTTATTTCTAACGACGGGGTCGTCGATGTCGACATCAGGTCGACGGAGCCCCGTTGCGCGGGGCTCCCATTTCTGTCTGCAGGGTTTAAAGGAACCTGCTATTTAGGAAATGTATAGATTGCCTAGGAAAAGTGCATATTAAAAAATATATATGTAAATATATAAGGTGGCGGGACGGCTCAGGGAGAGAGCCTCCCGTCCCAGCCGCCGCGGGAGACGCTCCGGGCGTCGGGAGCCGCGCGACGACTCCCGGCCACCGTAGGCGCGGGCCTGCGGGCGGAGAGTTATGGGTAGCTCACCTTCCGATCAGGACTAGGCCCGTGCCGGACGGGGCGTACGTGTTCCACGCGCGCCTCAAAGAGATGTCAGCAACGAGGAGGGGCCCCATAGGGCCGAAGCCTGCCGGGTCAGCGGGATTGTCCGAAAGGGTTACCGCTGGCCCGGAACATAAAGGGCTAAGGAAGAAACACGGGTGGGTTTTAGTCAGTAAGAGACTGACACTCTCTTCTAGAATCTAGAAAGACTAGAATCAATTCTATTTCGTTGTAATTTTTGACGTGCAAAAGTGCCTTTAATGTTTTGCCTATTTGAAATAAATTATTTGACTTTGACTTTGACTTCCGCTCCAAATGGTCCCGCCATTTGATGATTTCATATCCACAAAAAAAAAGTCAGCATTTACCTATAACATTACTATCTACCTTGTGTTCATTGTGAAAATGTTGAACCTACAGGTACCGCTCGTGCTCGATAAAATGTTACTTCATTACGCTCGGTGGTTTTTAAAATCAGTTTGTAACAAAACATCGAGTGTCGTGGTCGAAGTGCGGTTCCGTACCACAAGGCAAAAACGCCGAAAAAAAACAGTTTGTTGTATGGGAGCCCCCCTTAAATATTTATTTTATTTTGTTTTTAGTATTTGTTGTTATAGCGGCAACACAAATACATAATTCGTGAAAATTTCTACTGTCTAGCTATCGCGGTTCTTGAGATACAGCCTTGTGACAGACAGACGGACGGACAGACAGCGAAGTCTTAGTAATAGGGTCCCGTTTTTACCCTTTGGGTACGGAACCCTAAAAACGGTGAATGCTCCATGTTCTGTTACAAGTAAATACTCCAGTCTATACTCACCTGCAGGGTAATTGCGTAACACACTATCAGTAGCAATGGGTTTCATTTTGACAGCTCAACAACATTCATTGCGTTATTTGCGTTGTTGAGCAGACAAATTTTAGTGATTAACTGAGCCAGATTAATAACGCTTTTTTTACCGACTTCAAAAAAAGGAGGTTATCAATTCGATACGTATGTATGTAATATTATTGGAATTGCATTATATTCACATATGACAATCTACTATGGCTTCCAAACAAATATACAAAATTTCATAGATGTATATATGTATGTTTGTCCACGCATTTCTCAGCAACTATTAATCGGATCGTGACCATTTTTTTTGTATTAGCTTACATTTACTTCAACTTAGGGAACAGTGCAAGTTTCATCAAAATCGGTTCAGTAATTTTCAAGATATGGACGAATAGGTGTACGTGTAAGTGTGACGGCCTGGCGTATTGATACGAGCTACGGGTGTAGTGTCAAAGGGAAAACATCTCAAAACCTTGGTCAAATTCTAGTGCAAAAACTAAAAATTACGAAATAAAAAGTAATTTAAAAAAATTAAACCGACTTCAAAAATAAATCAACTCAAAATTATGAAATAACTTTAATTTCGGAAGTCGGTGGCAAAAAACTAAAATACAGATCCGACACCGACTTCCGAAATTAAAGTTATTTCATAATTTTGAGTTGATTTATTTTTGAAGTCGGTTTAATTTTTTTAAATTACTTTTTTGTGAAGTATATTTTTGAAGTGAAAACTTCTTTAAGGTGCAATTCCAAGATGCACCGCAGGCCGCAGACTGCAGCTGCAGGTTCAAGCGACATTATTGGTTTCTATGTATCTCTATGAAAACTGCGGTCAACCGCAGCCGCTAGCCGCTTTTTTTCGCCTGCGGCTGCAGTCTGCAGCCCATCTCGGAATTGTACCTTTAGGCGCGTTGGGCAAATTTGGAGATGGGGAAAAAAACACTGAACTAGCGACACTGTTACCGACGAGTTCGGCTTACCTCGGTTCTAAATCCGATATGTCAGTGAGTGATGGCAAAGTATTCTGTTTGTGTTTTGTTTTCACTTCTGTCGGCAATCCTGGAGTGCCACTGTTTTTTTTTAATTCTTTTCTTTTTTTATTTCGTTGTAAGGATGTATTTGATAGTTTAAAAATCCTCCAACGCTTTAAAATTGGCAGTATTTTTATTTAATGACATATTTTCGTAGTCACATTGTATAGCAGTAAGTATAATATATGTTTTGTTGGAGATCCTAAATAAAAGAGTCTAAAATAAAATAAAACATTCCTTTAAGAATTAAAAAAAATCACTTCGGTAACCGCCACTGAACTCATAAAGCGATATATATCATAATTTTTATAGCATCACTTCAGTTACAACAAAAATAAAAAAAACCGGCTAGAGCGAGTCGGACTCGCGCACCGAGGGTTCCGTACCATCATGTTTTTATATTTTCATCGGCGAGGCCCATATTCGTCAGAGAATTTGAACACTGTGCACCGCGGTGTAGAATATTGCAGTTTTATGTCAGCGCCATCTCTTGACCAATAGTGGAACTAGGTAATGTAACTTTTGTTGATGATTTCTGAAAAAGTGTGCTATTTAGAGACTTATTTTTGTTGTAATCTCTACATAAACTTCTATCACATAGAATAATTTCAGATTTTTCTCTTTGCAAACTTTGGAGATAAGGGGCCGTGTTCCACGCGCCCCTCAAAGAGATGTCAGCGGGATTGTCCGAAAGGGTTACCGCTGGCCCGGAACATAAAGGGCTAAGGAAGGAACACGGGTGGGTTTTAGTCAGTAAGAGTCTGACACTCTCACACTGATTTCCCATCCGAAAAAAAAAAGGGGTGGGACCCCCCACATTTTTTTACATTTTTCATCAAAAGTCGAAAACAATGCTGCCTAAAAATAAAAGAAAAAATGTTTGAGAATATGCAAAGTGCGCTCTTTCATAAATGATACCCCACATGCCCTAGTAGCCCCACTTCGACTTTTTCAGACCCCTTTTCAGTCCCTGTTGCAAAAAATATACATATAATTTTATTTCTTTCTTATTTGCAAAATAGTTGGGCAAACATCATCTAAAACTGTTCCAAATTTCAAGTTGATAGCATTAGTAGTTCTTGAGATATCCAGCTGTGACAGACAAACAGACTAACAGACTGAGTCCCACCATAAGGGTTCCGTTTTACCATTTTGGTACGGAACCCTAAAAAGAACGTATCCACGGAAAATTTTCTCACGCAGCGTCTGTTTTTGCTATAGATCTTTCCAAGGCTGGTTCGGTCGTGCATGGGTTGAGTTTAATAATATTTCGCAAACGTCACGTCAGCGATAAGAACGTCATCAGATTGTTGGATTTTCAAATTTTCGGTGCTAAGAAATGCGTTGAAAATGCAGTGCGCGAAAAAAATCGCCCGTCGAATCGGTACGATGGCTAAGAATTACTGTTGAGACTCTTGATTACGCAGTCATCATTAACAATCTCACACAGATAAATTAAATAATTATTTTATATACAGGGTAAAACATTAACAACCTCTTTAGAGGTCATTGTACTCATCATTATGAACAACTTTTACTATGGGACCAAACCTGAAATCGCGAAAAAAAATCAGCTGTTCCCTACATTTTGACGAGTTATATGAACATAAATGTAGGGAACAGCTGATTTTTTTTTGTTCCCAATGTTTATTATTCGGTTTGAGAGTTACAAAAAGTTTTTGGAACTACAGAGCATCGTCTCTGCCACACAACTACTGCGTGAACAAAAAGTGGTAGATACAGCAGGTCGATTCTGTAAAAATCTCACCGTGAAAACTTAGATGAAATTGACACTATTGACAGCTCACTCCACGCTCACTTCACCTAAGTTTTCACGGTGAGATTTTTACTGAATCGACCGGCTGTCCGTTTTCAGTTATTTCACCTTTGTTGACGCCGCATAAAGTATCCGAACATATCAACCTACCTGGCAACACTCACAGCGGTATTGCGCAGCCGCAGGCCAATGGTGGCCCCGCGCCATGACGTGATGAATACACCAACCAATGGCGTTACCGCTGCATCACGCGATAAGCGCCGCCCGCCAGAGAACTTGACTGGAAACGTCACTTGCTCGACCGCCAACTACACACATGCAGTTTGTGCTTCCTAATAATATTTAATATCTAAAACTAAGTCCTAATTCCCTACTAAGTAATTGTTAATAATCTATGTTATAATAGCCTTTTGCATTAAACCTTATCTCAAGTCAATTCTAGTATTTATTTAAAGTTTTGTTCCCTATATCGAACAACCTCCGATTTTGCATCACTGTCCAAATCACAGTGATCTGTATTCTCATTCTAATAAGGTTACTGTTGGGTTGCAGCCCAGTTTAAAATAAATGTTAATGTGAACGGACTGTAATAATAATAATAATAATAATATTCCACAACTATCACACAACGCCGTCTAGTCTCAAGCTAAGCAGAGCTTGTGTTATGAGTACTAAACAACTGATAAACATACTTATATATTTCTAAATACATACATATATAGATAAATTACACCCAGACACAGAACAAATGATCATGCTCATCACACAAACATTTGTCCTGGGTGGGAATCGAACCCACGACCTCCGGCATAGCAGTCATAGTCACTGACCACTAGACCAACAGGCCATAGGTTATACGCGCTCCGCAAGTTTTAGACAGTTCACTCACAAATAGACAGTTCTAAAAAAAAACAGTGGCACTCCGGGAGTGCCGTCAGAAGTGAAAACAAAACACAATCAGAATACTTTGCCATCACTCACTGACATATCGGATATACATTAAAACCGAGTACATCCCGAGGACAGCCGAACACATCCGTAGCAGGTATTTTTTTAATCGTCTTATAAACAAAACACGCGCGGTGTCGCTTAAGGTAATAGTGGCATAAGTTCAATGGTTTTTTCCCACCTCAAAAACTGCCCAACGCGCCTAAAGTTTTTACTTCAAAAATTGTTGTTCCATACATTTTGACCGCTTAGAAACTCTTTTCTATAAACACACAAACAGCAGTTTTTTTTAAATCGACGAACATTCGATCTATAATCTTAAGCTGAATTCATGGTTAAAGTTTGCGTACTGGTTAAAAAAAAACCTGTAGTTTTGTTCAGTAAAGTTAAAAAAAAAATATTTATCGACGTCGATACCGACCGCAACACTAAAACATCGAGCACCGTGTAATTTGGTGACACGACACTGCCATCACTTGCCTATGATTACAACTGACCAACATACTGGACAGGTGCACACATATTAAAACATTACGCCTGTATTCCCCTAGGGGGGTTAGGTAGAGGTATAGGTATCTATACCTATTGTATATCAACATTTCGCCAGTAATGTTTAAAGGATGATTTCCACCAAACTGCTCGCATCGCATCGGATTGGAACGGATTTTACAGTATTTAAAGTCTATATTACAGCCGCGCACAGCAGCTTGACCGCGGGCGTCTTCCGCGACACGCGATCGTAGCCGAAAGTATGCTGCGACGCGCGATCGGCTCCGTACGCCTGTCGTCGTATCCGATCGAATCCTTTCGGCTGTCGCCCTTTTGTTATAGGTTGCAATTATAATTTTGCCAGGCGTTTTTTTTCCTTTATTTAGAACCCATCCATCGTAAAAAATTACTGTAGACAATTTCTTAAATTCTATAAAGTTAAGCTTATTTTAAACTTCTACGCCAGTAATTTAAACATTTAATTGAAGGTAAACGTCTCCTCTAGAGATTTCCATTTCTCCATGTCATTCTCTGTGTTCATCCCGTAGACAGATAGGTATCCGTGTCACCGAAAGGGACAAAAAATTCCGGCAATCTTCATCACACTATCATTTTTACAGCTTATTACAGCTGCACCTTACCATTTTCACAGTTGCGCAAATGTACTATTATTGAATTATGCAAGAAAAAGAACTTATTTTCCGTTTAATCGCGGTGTAGTTTTTATTATTTAATTCATAAACGTCAAACTTGTTGTGCACATTGATGTGCTTAGCCGACACGCAGTAAGGGACAGAAATATTCTTACTCTTTTGTCTCTTTTCTTTGCTAGTGACGTTAATATATTTCTCTTTTTCTTGTGCGAATGAAAAAGAAGATCTGCAGCAGTATATAGTTTACTCTGTCTACGGTTCATCCACTGTTCGCCAGCCATTTCGGCTATGTTCTATGTTATAGGTTTGGTTTCCGAATTTAGTCCTTCAAATGGACCATTGTGCGTGGGCCATGGCGGCCGTCGGTGGTTATTCCAACCAGCCCACCTCTCTCCAGAAGCTGATTTTAGTCTCCTGGTCTGTTGAGAACATCTGTGTACGACAAGTCTGCGGGTCTTTTTTCTTCTGATCTACTCTGATTTTGTTTCTGATCTAATCTGGGTGACGTCTGTGCACTCAAAGAGCACATGCGCAACGGTCTCATCAGCCTTCATGCAAGCCCTGCACAGGGGACTGTCCGTTATGCCTATTGGCCTATTGTGTGATAGAAAGAAAATACATTTAAGTATATAGCACAGACTAAAAGACACAAAATACACCAGATAGTCAGATAATAGACGTTACATCAGATAAAAACAAAAAAAAAGATAAAATTAAAATGTGCAAAGTTCGATGTAAAAAAGTTTTTAACAAAAAAAAAACCGACTTCCAAAAAAAACACTACAAAGTGAAAAATAACTTTTATTTCGGAAGTCGGTGTCTTTGGATCTGTATTTTAGTGTTTTGCCACCGACTTCCGAAATAAATGTTATTTTTCACTTTGTAGTGTTTTTTTTGGAAGTCGGTTTTTTTTTTTGTTAAAAACTTTTTATTTCTCGCTTTTTAGTGTGTCTGTTTATAATGTATCTAAGTTACAATAGCCTAATGCCAACTTGCTCATCGCCTTTTACAAAATATTGCTTTTCCCGATGCAGGGACGTTAATTGTTGAGGAGTTCTCCTGGTATTCCACCATTAGCTCCGTTTCACCATTCGCATTGTGACGAGCATAACTTGCTTAGTAACCATATTAAAGTAAGTAATCGAATCGCAAACCGTTAAATACTTATTATTGAGTAGTTCGGGTGACCATCTGTGGTTTTCATCATCAGTTCCATTTCACCAAATGATGCTTTCCGAGAGCAAATGCACGAGTTACTCCAGGATCCCATCATCAGATCCTGACCTGATGACAATGGGACCACCTGGAAAGTATACCCTTTCAAACAAAAAAATAATTTTTGAAATCGGTTCAGCCGTCTCCGAGTAATCGGGGAACATACATAAAAAAAAAAAATAAAAAAAAAAAAAAAAAAAAAGTTCCGACGAATTGAGAACCTCCTCCTTTTTGAAGTCGGTTAAAAATTAGCAGGAAAGTGTGCCTCACGGCTGCGCCAAAAAGGCCCAGTTCAGCAAAAATGTCAGACAACTAGTGCCTGACGCTGGTTTTCAACTGAACCTGATGTGAAAATGAAAAAGAAGGAGATGAAGAAAGAAGATGAAAAGAACCCCCTTCCCCATTCCCTCATGTGAAGTGTGTGTGTGTGTCATTTTGGCTATGTCGTCTGAGCACCGGGCAGCCGATCGACCTCTGTTTCTAGTGCGTGATGGCCCGTTCCAAGATTTTAGTCTGTGAGTCCATCGGTTATCTGTCAACCTAGCTGACCAGTCGAGAGCCACTCCTCAGTCTTGTCTTTAATCATTTTAAATGATATTTTTTTTATTCTTTTAATTTTCTCCCCATACTTCTTTAACATGATTTAATTTTTGATTTCAATCGGTATGTGAACTTCCAACGTAGTTCAATGATGGGAGGATGCAGGTATCTATGACTTTTTGTTAAATTTTGACCGGCATATCGCTCTTCACAATTTCTTTCAGGCTCCAAAACCCATCATACAGTAAATTATACTAAAATTTTCATAAAATCCTTTCCCTTCACTACATATACCATACTAGCTGCCGCCCGCGGCTTCGCTTGCGAGGTATGTCGATAAAAAAATCTATGCGTTCCCTGGGATGCAATCTATCGATCTGCCAAATTTTATCGAAATCCGGTCAGTGGTTTAGGCGTGAAAAGTACGTACCTAACTTAAAGACAGAGTTACTTTCGAATTTATAATATTAGTATGGATACACAGGTACTTTCAAACACAGTAAATAACCAGGAACTATTCTGACACTCAAAGGTTTTTATTAATTAAGTGGTAATACCTATAAATAATTTTTTCATCGACTTTCTAAAACGAGCGTGTCTAACGTCGGTAAAGAACGTAAAGCGTTGTTTTAATCGAAACTAAACTACTTCACCTCATCAGCCTTTTCCCAACTATGTTTGGGTCAGCTTCCAGTCTAACCAGTATTTTACATGGAGCGACTGCCTATCTGACCACCACAACCCCTCTTGGTTAGACTGCTTATTTTATTCCTTTTTTATTTTTTAACTAGCTGCGCCCCGCGGTTTCCGCATTTCCGCGTTTCGATATTCCCATGGGATCCACACTTATGCGGGTGAAACGGCGGGGCTCTGCTGGTTTGAAATTAAATGTTTTGATCAAATACTTACCTACAGGAATCCGGCCGGCACATGTCGCTCTATTAAATAAATCGATTATTCGCGTGGGTAACCTACATGTGATTTAGTTTCACAACTTGAGATTGTGTGCACCTGTTCTAATGAGTGTAAAGGTTTTTTTTTTGCCTAAGTTTATTGTTAAGTTATTAAATAAATAATATAAAATATAAAGAGAAGGCAGAGTTAGTATATCAATTTCCTTTGAATTTGTTTCTAAGAGACTCGCGAGGACCCATTTGATAGATTGCGCGGATTGCCCTCTTTTGGAAAATGAAAATTGAATCTACGTCAGCTGCCGATCCCCACAGCAGAACACCATAAGACATGTATAATACTGTGGAAATAAGCAAAGTATACTAACCTAGCTGTGGCTATATCTGTCGACTGCCTTATTTTTCTTACTGCATATGCAGCTGAACTTAATCTACCTGAGAGAGCTCTAATGTGTGCGCCCCATTGTAATTTTGAATCTAAAGTAATTCCTAGAAATACAGTTTCCGTAACAGCGTCTAGTTTTTTGCCATCAAGTTTTAAATTCAGACCCACTTGAGGTACATTTGGTAATGAGAACTTAAGACATTTGGTTTTGTTCGCATTAAGTAAAAGATTATTAGCTGCAAACCATTTCGAAAGAACAGCCAGACTATCGTTTACATGTAAGACATCCGTATCTTTTCTATTTTAAAAATAAGGTAAGTGTCGTCAGCGAATAAAATGATATCCGACAAGTTAGCCATCATGTAAGGAAGGTCATTAATATAAACTAGAAATAGGAAAGGGCCAAGAATTGAGCCTTGAGGCACGCCCATCTTAACTAAAGACCCCGATGACGTCGCCCCATTAACGTTTACTTTTTGCTGCCGCTTTGACAGATAGGAAAGAACAAGATCAGCAGCTTGTCCACGAATTCCGTAATACGAGTAGTATAATTTACACAAGAGTGTATTACGGTCAACGCAATCAAACGCTTTTGAGAGGTCACAGAAAATGCCAATTGCATCCTGGGACTTCTCCCAGGATTCCAAAATGTGACTGATGAGTTTTACTCCCGCATCCGTCGCGTCGACCTGCCTTTCGTGAAACCAAACTGGCGACTATGTAAAATCCCATTTGAATTAAAATGTGACAACATCTGGTCCAGCATGATTTTTTCATAAATTTTGCTCAATGCTGGTAGCACAGTTAAAGGTCTATAATTGGAGGGATCAAACTTACTTTCCGATTTGAAAATTGGTACTACTTTACTATGTTTCATTAAGTCAGGAAACGTACCGCTGTCTAAACATTGATTAAATATGCCTGTTAGGGCAGGGGCAATTGTGTCAATAATATCTCCAAGAACGTTAACAGAAATCCCCCATCCATAAGTCTTCAGTGTTTTTTATGTTAAGACTTTTAAATGCTTTTTTAATTGTGGCAACAGAAATGGGCTTGATTTCAAAGCTTAGAATATCCTTAATAAAGTTTTCTTTGAAGAGCTTCAGCTAACCTAGGTGATGAGGAGAGAGACTTAGTAACGTCTATTAGGATGTTGGTAAAGAAATTTCTAGTGTCTCAGCAACTTTTAACTTAACTGAAATGGTTTCATTATCATTTTTAAGGACAACTCATTCTGATCTCGCTGTTTTGTGTTTCCAGTTTCTTTGTTAATTACCTGCCACACAGCTTTTATTTTATTATTGGACAAACTAATTTTGTTATTTATTAATTTAGATATTTAGCCTCAGCGCAGACTCTTTTGAATATTTTAGAATCGGCAGTCGCCTTGTCGTTTGTGTGATACGTGCTACGGTAGATAGTCGCAATAACGACACATGATTTGTCGTCACCATAAGTCGTGACGTTTTTTTATCGTTTTACGACTATCGTGCTAGCCATTCCCATTGACTTGACAATCTGTCGTCACTGCAAAAAAAGTCGTGGACGACAGTTAAACATGTTGTCCTATATCTAAACACCTCCATTTAAATACACAAGCCACGACGCTTTTGACGACACGATAATCTGTCGTCACGACATAGTGGGAACAGGGCCTAAGCAAACTGAAGTGGCAGAGGGCTGGCTGTGTTTGTCGAAGAACCGATGGCCGATGAAGCAGACGAGTCCTGGAGTGTAGACCGCGTATCGGCAAGCGTAGTTTAGGACGCCCCCCTGCTAGATGGACGGACGACGTAAAGAAGGTGGCTGGGATAAACTGGATGCGGAAGCCGGAGGACAGGGTATTGTGGCGCAGTCTGGGAGTGGCCTATGTCCAGCAGTGGACTGCGATAGGCTGAGTTGATTGATTGATTGAGTCAAGTAGTCAACTTGCGTCGGTATGCGACACCCACTCGTAGTCTATTTTTTGGTCCTCGTGTTAAATATTCTATGAGTGTGTAGGTTGTAACACTATCGGAGACACAATGTGTGTGAAATGAGGTCGTAATCGTTAGTTATTTATAGTGAATGTTCTAATTAAACCTGATTTTAGATTTACTAGTTTTGCCCGCGGCTTTGTCCGCGTGGACGTCAGAAATTATCCCAAGGGATAAAAAAGTATCCTGCGTCCTAATCTAATTCATGATGTATCCGTGTGCCAAATCATTTCATCGAAATCCGTTAAGGTCTGAAAATATAACAGAAGGCCAAATTCTCACGGAGAGTAATGGGTAGCTCACCGTCCGATCAGGACCAGGCCCGTGCCGGACGGCGCGTACGTGTTCCACGCGCGCCTCAAAGAGGTGTCAGCATCATTTGAAGGGGCTCGTTAGGGCCGAAACCTGCCGGGTCAGCGGGATTGTCCGAAAGAGTTACCGCTGGCCCGGAACATAAAGGGCTAAGGAAGGAACACGGGTGGGTTTTAGTCAATAAGACTCTGACACTCCCGCTCCACCCGGAGCGGGAGGGGTCATATGATGATTACCCATCCGCAAAAAAAGTCCAAATTCTCGTAATTTAAAACGTTCAAATCTAGTCGAAGTCTCATTTCGGCGACAAACAAATGTCGAAAACCTGTCAAAATGTAGGGAAATTATTTTTGTCAGATTGAGACAGAACAGACTGTGATCGTTCTTAAAAAAAACCGGGCAAGAGCGAGACGGACTCGCGCACCGAGGGTTCCGTACCATCATATGTTTTTAAATTTTCATTGGCGAGGCCTATATTCATCAGAGAATTTTAACACTGTGCACTGCGGTGTAGAATATTGCAGATTTATGTAAGCGCCATCTCTTGACCGATAGTGGAACTAATGTAACTTTTGTTGATAATTTCTGAAAAAGTGTGCTATTTAGAGACTTCGTTTTATTTTTCCTGTAATCTTTTGATAAACATCTATCACATAGAATAATTTCAGATTTTTCTCTTTTCAAACTTCGGAGATAAGGGGGGCAGGGTATTTTTTTTTACATTTTTCATCCAAAGTCGAAAACCCTAAAAAAAAATAGAAAAAAATGTTTGAGAATGTGCAAACTGCGCTCTTTCATAAGATTTTCTTTCTTTTTTTTTTTCGTTTTTTTTTTCTTTGGGATTTTTCAGACCCCAGAAGCGGTGTCGGTTACGGTAACAGTGGCGCGACTTCAGTGGTTTTTTCCCATCTCAAAAAATGCCCAACGCGCTTATAAAAGTTTTCACTTCAAAAACAACATACAGTCGAATTCCTCCTTTTTGAAGCTCGAACCTCCTCCTTTTTGAAGTCGGTTAAAAAAAAACTTAACAAACCTTTGACGATTTAATGACGCGCGTTAGAGAAGAGTACATAAATCATGAATGAAGTGAAATGACGTCACACAAAACCCCTATGACGTAGACTGAAAGTACCCATGATAGGTTCTTTCATTAATTAGTTAGTTCGGCGTAGTTCCGAATGTGTATCGATCATCTCCCTTTAATTGGGTTATAGAGGTCAGCTGGTCGTGTGTAATGTGTCGTAGGTAGATATGTACAGTCACGAGCACTAATATGTCAACACTTGGCAACTTTCAATTGCGATTTTTTCGTGAAATAACGAATGCAACATCGAAATACGACACTTTGCACAAACCTATGTGTTCGAAAATACTTTGTTCGTAATAACATAAAATTTCATTCAAAACTAAAGGAGAAAATCATCTTTGAATAAAACCAAGTGTATACATACTTATGCTCGTGACTGTACAGTCGTGAGCATACATCAATATATGAAATTGCTAGCTGCGCCCCGCGGTTTACCCCGCGTAAATGTCGATCCCGTGGGAATATCAGGATAAAAAGTAGCCTATATGTTAATCCCGGGTATCAGCTACCTCCATACAAAATTTCATCAAAATTGGTCCAGCCGTTTGAGCGTGAAGAAATAACAAACATATAAACACACCCCCACACACACTCACAAACTTTCGCCTATAAAATATTAGTGTGATTGATGTATGCTTATTATTATTATTAAAACTATTCAAACTTATGTTTCAAATTAATATTATTTCAAGTTAAACAAATATCAACTTTATTACCGACTTCAAAAAAAAAAAAGGATGTTATCAATTCGACACGTATGTATGTAATATTATTGGAATTGCATTATATTCACATATGACAATCTATTAGGGCTTCCAAACAAATATACAAAATTTTATAGACGTATGTATGTATGTATGTATGTTTGTCCACGCATATCTCCGTAACTATTAATCGGATCGTGGCCATTCTTTTTTTATTTGCTTACATTTACTTCAACTTAGGGAACAGTGCAAGTTTCATCAAAATCGATTTAGTAATTTTCAAGATATGGACTAAGACGTGAAAGTGTGACGGCCTGGCTTATTGATACGAGCTACGGGTGTAGTGTCAAAGCGAAAACATCTGAAAACCTTGGTCAAATTCTAGTGCAACAACTAAAAATTACCAAATAAAAAGTAATTTAATAAAATTAAACCGACTTCAAAAAGAAATGAACTCAAAATTATGAAATAACTTTAATTTCGGAAGTCGGTGGCAAAAAACTAAAACTAAAATACAGATCCCAAGACACCGACTTCCGAAATTAAAGTTATTTCATAATTTTGAGTTCATTTCTTTTTGAAGTCGGTTTAATTTTTTAAAATTATTTTTTATTTATTGGCTTACATTTACTTCAACTTAGGGAACAGTGCAAGTTGTATCAAAATCGATTGAGTAATTTTCAAGATATGTTGTACACGGTGTAAGTGTCACGGCCTGGCTTATTGATTACGAGCTAGGGGTGTAGTGTCAAAGGGAAAACATCTCAAAACCTTGGTCAAATTCTAGTGCAATACGGTATTTACAACAAAACTATTACCTACTTATTACAAACCAGTAATCCAGCTTTTACTTAAAACTAAAAATTACGAAATAAAAAAGTAATATAAAAAAAAATTATCGACTTCAAAAAGAAATTAACTCAAAATTATGAAATAACTTTAATTTCGGAAGTCGGTGTCGAAAAACTAAAACTAAAATACAGATCTCAAAACACCGACTTCCGAAATTAAAGTTATTTCATAAAATTTTGAGCTAATTTTTAATAAAGTCGATTTAATTTTTTTAAATTCCTTTTTTTAATGGTAATTAAGTTGATTTCAGAGTGACTAGCACTATTGAAAAATATATAAAAATGTTTGAAGTTGTAGCTGAACTTTATTGTATAGGATTTACAGTTATTTTTCCGTATACTCATATTTGTTTACATTTTTGACAAATAAATCGCGAATACAGTATAGAAATATATTACTATAGCTTTTGCCTGCGACTTCGCCCGTGTGTTTCTTGTACCTTTCGCATCACATCACCTGCCCGCGCTTTTCCTTCGAATTCGCTTTGCGTTCGTTCTGACTTTTTAGGGTTCCGTACCTAAATGGTAAAAACGGGGACCCTATTACTAAGACTCCACTGTCCGTCTGTCTGTCACAAATATCTATTTTTCAAATTCCTCGCAGGCCCCGTCCCCTCCCAATTGGCACCAAGAGGGTCTGCACCACGAAGGAAAAAGAATAACAAAACAATAATAATAAGCACTGCGTAATTTGTCTATTCTAGTTCTAAACGGAATATAAACCTCACTCCTATGATCTATCAATCTTTGAAACCAAATGAAAATAATATAATTTGATCATTATCATTATAGTCTCGCTACAACATTTCGAGCTACGCCGTAGCACAGCGCGAGCTACGGCGTAGCGAAGGGTGCGCTACGTTCTTTCTAAAATAAATGATTTTTTAATGAATCACTTGTCTTATTATATTGCATTCTTTATTTTTCCAGGAGTTCAAAATAGCCTCCCTGTTCTTGTCGATGATTTCAAGTTTTTTTATTACTTTTTTTTTTTTTTTTAAAACGTTGCCCCACACTATAGGAATTTCTCCTGTATTGTGGGTGCGTTTACAAACATTTAAATTCACAGACACAAACAGCCAGACCCGGAACAACTACTTGTAGGTCATGCAAATATTTGTTCCGTGCAAGAATCGAACCCGCGAAACGCAGTGCAGCAGTCAATCGCTTAACCACTGCGCCAACCGTGCCCTCAAAATGTTTAATGAAGAACTAACTTTCTTAATAGCTACGAGTATGTACAGTCAGCAACAAAACTCGATTAACACTTCAGTTTTTTTAATTTCAGTTATTGAGCAAAATATTAACACTTCAGTTTTTTTAATTTCAGTTATTAAACAAAATATTAGCACTTCAGTTTTTTTTGTCTCAGTTCATCATCATCATCTGCCTAGTCTTTTCCCAACTATGTTGGGGTCGGCTTCCAGTCTAACCGAATGTAGCTGAATACCAGTATTTTACATGGAGCGACTGCCTTTTTTTTTTTTTTTCGCTGAGAAATGACTTTACGCATCTCCGCTCGTCGGGGGAAGAGACGGAGTATGTGGGACTCCCTGCCAGGGTGGCAGTATACCCACTAAAACTCAGCGGCGTTCCCTCATCGCCTTGATGGGGAGGTCATGGTAATCCGGCTCAGCCTTTGCATCCACAACCCCCCCGGCGCATGCCCGCCTAGCTGGCGGGCCCCGCATGTCCCCCCGTCTGGGGGGCTACGGGAATGGCCGGGAACACCTGGCCATTCCCGTCCGGCACTGGTGGAAGCCTGTGCAATACAGGCGAGGGTGCCCCCGCACCCGTCGCCTGCTGGCTTCCCCCTGGGAGGAGTCGGAGATGACTGTCATACTGACGTCTTCTTCGACCCCTCCTCCGCCTTCGGAGCGGTGCCGCGAGAGGGTCTTCCTCCCGCACGCGCTCCGCCGCCTCCTTCTGGGACATGACGTGTTCGCAGAAGGAGGCGACTGCCGCCCAGGACCCCTCATCCCCTAGCATGGCGTTGACCAAGCCGGGGAGCGAGAGGTCCGTTCCGATCGCCGCGGTAAGACTGCGGCGCGGCCCGGACCACGACGGGCACACCTCGAGAGTGTGCTGCGCCGTGTCCTCCGCCGCGCCACAGTCGTGACACGACGGCGTCTCCTCCCGCCCGATACGGTGCAGGTACGATCCGAAGCAACCGTGTCCGGACAGCACCTGCACCAGACGGAAGGAGAGGAACCCGTGCGACCGCTCGAGCCAGTCTCGCAGGACCGGCCCAATCGCGTCGAGGGTTCGGCGGCCGAAGGCTGCGGCGGCGAGGTCCCGCGTCCAGTGGACGACTATGGCGTCCTTTGCCTCCCGCCGGACGGCCTCCCGCTCTTCCGGGGCTGGGCGTTCTCCTCTCGCCCTTCGCCCCGCCGTCCATTCATATACTCTGGCGAGCACCCACGCCTCGAGTTCCCAAGGCGGGGTGCCGGCCAGAGCACATGCCGCGGAGAAGCCGACCGTGCGGTAGGCCCTCGCCGCCCGCTGGGCTATGACCCTTTGGGGGGCCCGCAATGCGGCGGCGTTCTCCCTCCTGTGGAGGGAGTCCTCCCAAATAGGGGCCCCGTAAAGGGCCATACTCCTCAAGATGCTGGCGTAGAGTTGCCGGCATCTCACGCTGGGCCCCCCCAAGTTGGGGAGCAGCCACGAGAGGGCGCCCGCAGTCTTCAGCAGGCGCGTCGATAGCCCGCTAAAATGCGGGCCGAAACGCCAACTGCTGTCGAGTACAAGGCCCAGATATTTCATCTGGGCCTTCACCTCGATTCGGACGCCCTCCACGAAGATGTGGGCGTCTGGTGGTTGGCGCTGCCAAGGCCCGTGGAAGAACACGGCCTCGGTCTTGTGCAGCGCCACCGTCAATCCTAGGCGGCGGATCCTCCCTGCGACCAAAGATCCGCCCGCCGAGGCCAAGTTGGCCGCCTCCCTGAAACTCTCCCCCCGGGCAGTGAGGAGAGTGTCATCCGCGTAGCAGACGACACTCGTGCCTCGGAGGAGAGTTCCCCGCAAGAGCCAGTCGTAGCCGACGTTCCAGAGGAGAGGTCCCACGACTGACCCCTGTGGAACGCCGGCCTCGACTGCGTACCGCCGGACTTGGCCAGCCCTGTTCACGAGGACGATCGCCCGATCCTCCAGGTAGCTGGCCAGCAGACGCCGCATGTATAGAGGCACCCCGTGGAATCGGAGCGCCTCTAGGATGGTGCTGTGGGGAACAGAGTTGAAGGCGTTGGCTATGTCGAATGACACCGCCAACAATCCGTCCCCCACCTCCATCGCCTCCTTCACCTGGCCCTTAAGGCGGGCCAGCGCGTCCACTGTGGAACGCTCAGCCCGAAAACCAAACTGAGCGTCCGACAAATCCGGCCCCACATTCCGCAGGTGGCTCTTTAGGCGGGCAGCGATTATCCCCTCGAACATTTTGCCGACCTCATCGAGCAGGACGATGGGTCGGTATGCCGAGGGCGAGTCTGCAGGGCGGCCCTCCTTGCGAAGAAGGCACAACTGCCCCTCCTTCCACGGCTTCGGGAACCTCCCAGACGCAAGACATGCGCTAAAGAGGTCCCGAAACCGCTCCTCCATTTGGGTGGCGGCAATTGCCACCACCCTCGCCGGGACACCGTCGGGGCCCGGAGCCGTCTTCTTGGCGCGGATGTGCACAATCGCCGCGCTGAGTTCCGACTCCGTGACAGGAGGGGCCTCCTCTTCCTCCTCAGCTGGCGGAGCCATCCCCCGCGGAGGGTCCATCACTGGTGGGGTGAAGTTGTCCCTGCACGGGAACAGGGACTGAACCACCCCATCCAGGAAAGAGGGCTCCAGGGTCTCGGCCACCGGGGGACCAAAGGGGCGCAGCTTGTTGCGCGCCACCCTGTATGGCCTCCCGTAGGGATCGTTGTCGAGACCCTCCAGCATCTCCGCTCTCGCCGAGTCCCTGGCGTCGGCGATGGCCCGCTCGAGGACCAGTTTTGCCTCTATGTACACCTCATAGAGGTGGTCCTCGTGGGCGTGGTCTCGTCGACGCCGCCGCCGACTCCGCGCGTAGGCTCCTGGCCCCCACGCACGCCGCTCGAAGCCCCTCCAGCTCCACCGACCACCAGTACACCGCCCGATTGGGCAGCGGTCGGCCTGACCGAGGCATGCTAGAATTGCACACCTCGGTCAGAGACTCCCTCAGGTGTCCCGCCACGGTGTCCACGTCCAGACCAGCGGAAGGCGGCGAAAGCCAGTCCTGGATAAACGCCGCCTCCGCCGCCGCCTCCCTGTCCAGGCGGGTGAGAGCCCACCGTGGAAACGCTGACCGCCCCGAGGGGGGCCGCGTCTCTCCGGAGCCACCAGTGGAGATGTCGAACCGCACGTAGCGGTGGTCCGACATGGTCTCCACCAGATCCACCCGCCAGTTCAGCACGCGCGCGACCAACGCAGGGGTGGCAAAAGTGACGTCCACTATCGAGCCACCCCGTCGCCGCACGCATGTCTGGACGTTCCCTCTGTTGAGGAGGGAGAGCCCAGAGAAGGCTGCCCACATCTACACCGCCCGCCCGCGAGGGTCGGTGACTGGGTTGCCCCAGGTCACCGACTTGGCATTCAGGTCTCCCAATACGGAGACCTGACGCGGCGCCGCCCTGCCGACCACTGCGGCCAGGACTCCGAGATAGTTCTCGAAGTCCTGGAGAGGGCGGTTTGGGGAGAAATAGACGCCCACGAGGGCTACCTCTCCCCACGCGGCGGCCACGTATCCCGGCCCCCTCTCTAATAGCGAGAGGGGAGGGGAGTCTGTGGAGGACCGCGCCGCTAGTGCCACCAAGCCGTCCTCGTCACCCAGCCAACTGCCGGGGATCGAGTAGGGCTCGGCGACCACCGCTACGTTCACCGACCACTCAGCCATGGCCTGCACCAGCAGGTCCTGGGCCGCTCTGCAGTGGTTGGTGTTCGCCTGGAGGATGCGATGATTAGAAACCATTATTCTGACATCGCACCCCCCTCCTCAGTTACCGCCGCTGGAGCTGGAGTTACAGCGGCGGTGACAGGGGCGGTGGCGGCGACAGGGCGAACCTGCGCCGGCACTATGCCCTTCCTCGTGGGCGGCTGGCAACTCCTGCCCCCCATTCTGTGCCCCGCGGGGCGGCCACTGGCAGCACACGCCGGGCAGTGTGGCGTGGCGGCGCTACAAGTGGCACTCCTGTGTCCCTCCTGTCCGCGCTGGAAGCAAGACTCTCCCCAGTCGGACTTGGAGGGACACGTAGATCGGGTGTGGCCCGGCGCGAAGCACTTGAAGCACCGCGCAGGCTTGTCCTCAAGCGGCCGGACCACAGCCGAGCTGAAGCCCACGAACAGCCGTCCCTTGGTCGCTTTAAGGGCGGCCGCCGCCGCGGCGACTGGGCACTCGACGCGGATGACGCCCATGCCGCGGCGACCGGGCCTGATGGCTCCCCCCTTCACCGCGCTAGCGCTGCAGCCTCCCGCAGCGGCGACGGCCGCCACCACATCCTCTTTGGTGACCGAATCGTCCATATCGATCACCTCCAAGGATGCGGTCTTGACTGGTCTGGCGACCGTCGCCACATCCGCGATGACCTCTTCCAACTTTTTTGCAAAGAGGTCCGCGTTTGCACCGCGCTGCTCCCCCCCGAACTCAAAAATTCGGGCTCCGGCCTGGGTGCGGCGGCACGTAATGTTGCCGATCCCCAGCCGGGAGGGGTCCGCGTTAGTACGAGCCAGTCTTAGGACGGACTCGTACGTTTCGCCCCGCTCCGCGGCCTCCGGGGTGATGGTCACCACTACCGCCGCAGTTTTGGGAGGAACCAACTTCCTCCCTCCCGCCGGAGCCTTCTGGGCTACCGAAGCAGTCGCAGCGGGCTTGGGCTTTTTGGCCTTTCTCCCCCTGCCCACCTCCGTCCACGCCTGGTTGGACGGCGTGGTAGAGGGAAGCATGGCGTCCTCCCGCTGCGTGCTCTGGGGAGCTGCCGGAGTGGCAGACGCTCCCTCCGCGCTTGTGGTGGGGGTTTGAGGGGCCACAGTGCTCCTCTTGCCCTTCCCTTTGCCCTTGGAGGGCTTCGAGGCCTGGGTCTGCGCACCCGATCGCATGTCTCCCGCAGGCTGCGCAGGCACAGGCACTGGCTCCGTCGGTGGCGGACTCTTATCCGCCGCTAACGGCGGGCGGAGCCGCTTTTCCGGCAAGAGCCGGTCCTCAATGCCCGCGAAGCAGCCTCTGATGAAGGCCCTCTCCTCCATGACAACCCCGCGGATTATTTCCACGAGGCTGCCAGGGGAGGAGGAGCCTCCGTCTGCCAGACCAGGGGCAGGGGCAGGCGCAGGTTGGGCGTGCCGGGCCGTGGCCTCAGCCAGCTTCTGGTGCAGTTGGCTGACCTCCAGCTGCAGGCGATCCACCTTCGCCTGCAGCTGCCGCGTCTCGTCCGTGGCTGTGCGCTGCATCAGCTCCAGGACAATGCCGTGCATGCTCACAGCCCGGCATTTGAGGGCCTTCTGGAAGGTCCCCTTCAAGTTCGAGGACTTGGAGGCGACCTCCAGTACCTCCTCCTTGTCCTGGAGCGCCATGCGCTCCAGCTCCGCCAGGGAGTGGTCGGCGTACAGCACTGTAGACGTGCCATAGCCAGCCCTCGACCTGGCGGCCCGCGCCTGCCGCTCCCTGGCAGCGACCTTCTCCTCCAGGTCCTGCTGGAGCTGCTCCCTCCTTGCCAAGCCTAACTGACGCTCGGCGTCCACCAGGCCCACATCGTGGGTGGGAGTCGAAGCAGGACTCGAAGCCTTTTTTGACTTCGCCTTCCTCCCCGACTTGCCCACCGACTCCGAGGAGCCCCCGGACCCGAGCCTCAGGTAGGCCCGCTTCCGCTGGAGGCGGTCGTTTTCGGCCGCCGACGTGTCCATGACGGACTCGTCGGAGTCCGAAAACTCCGCCCGCAGGCTGGATAAGCTGGCCGCAGATGGTGCGCGGTCAGCTTCGGCGTGGCCCTTAGAGGGGCCGGTGGATTGGCCCTGGTAAGAGCCACTGCGTTGGCCCTGAGAAGGGCCGTTTGGATCGTCCTGGGAGGGACTTTCAGATAAAAACCGCCCGGAGGCGTCTCGCCTTAGTTTTTTCGGCATCCTTGCAGTCGTCCGCCTTTTGTCTGCAAGTCACAGCACACTTTTGCCGCCGGTCTGCCACTCCGTTACGGTGGTCAGACACGGCGTTGCCCGGGGATCACGACGAGGACGTAAGTGCTGTGGGGGGACCCCCGGAGCGACTGCCTATCTGACCTCCACAACCCAGTTACTGGGTAATACGATACCCCTTGGTAAGACTGGTTGTCAGACTTTCGGGCTTCTGACTACCCGTAACGACGTCAAAGATCCACGAATGACAGCCAGGACCAACGGCTTAACGTGCTTTCCGAGGCACGGAGGGGTCACGCTATGTAAAGATGGTCACCCATCCACAGACCAACCGCGACAAGCGTAGCTTAACCTGACTGATCGACCTGTGCGGCTGTTAATATTTAACCACGGGCCTCTTGTCTCAGTTAATGAGCAAAATATTTGTTCAAAATTGCATTGTACATACTTCTGCTGCAATTTTGAACAACTCGACATTTGTTGCTTACCCGTACGTATTGGTGCGTGTAATCTTTATGTTCGCAACATGCAATTCATGCAATAGATTGCCAAGCTTATTTCTCAGGCGCTTTTCACTGACGGTGCTTTCAGACCACTAAATTAATTATGGAAAAACTTCTACGTTGACATTGTCATACAAACTTTTCTCTAATAGGACGTACAGCGACCTACCTGGATTCCCATGGAGTTGGAGGGTTTTTGACAAGCCATAGTTTACATTATTACTTAATAAAGTACAACCGTATTTCCGTTTCGGAAGTCGGGGGCAAAAACCTAAAATACAAATTCAAAGACACCGACTTCCGAAATCAAAGTTATTTTTCACTTTGTTGTGTTTTGGAAGTCGTTTGTTTTTTTTTTTTGTAAAAAAGTTTTTATTTTTCACTTTTTAGTGGGTCAGTTTGTAAATTTATCTAAGTTACAATAACCTAATGTCAACTGCTCATCACCTGTTACCAAATATTGCTTTTCCCGATGCAGGGACGTTAATTGTTGAGGAGTTCTCCTAGTAAGAATCAGGAGAACTGGAGCTGGTTGAGAAGTCAACATCAGCTCCACTTCACCATACGCATCGTGGCGAGCATAAATTGCTTACCAACCACAAATCGAATCGCAACCCGAGAAATACTTATTATTGTGTAGTTCCGATGGCCATCTGTGGTCTTCATCAGTTCCACTTCATCAAATGGTGCCTTCCGAGAGCAAATGCACGAGTTACTATAAAAAATACCCAAATCGCTATGGGTGTCCAGTCACGAGCACTAATATGTCAACACTTGGCAATTTTCAATTGCGATTCTTTCGTGAATATTATGTTCGTAATAACATAAAATTTCATTCAAAAGAATAAAGCCAAGCGTATACATACTTATGCTCGTGACTGTACCTATAAAATTTTAGGGTTTCCCTTGATTTCCATGGGATTCCCTCATCAGATTCCGACTTGGTGAAAACGGGATTACCTCAAGATCATACCCCTTTAAACAAAAAAATATTTTTTAAAGTACTTAGGTAGTTTATTGTCACAAAAAAACATAACATTTGTACACACTGAGTAACATATACAGATTTTGTGAGTCCTGCCTCTTAAACTAGGATAACCTGTATCTGCATAAAACCGGACATCCTCCTTTTTGGAAGTCGGTTAACCTTTTGAACGCCATTGTCACATATACGTGACAAGCAAGCGCGTGCCCTGTTGTTGAGATGTTAGTTTAGGCAGGAAAAATTAAAATTATAGACTGGAGCTGTAAATTACGAATGTATTCCGACGAACAAAGAATTCACAAAAAAAAACATGTAGGTAGACTTAAAACTAATTCACCGTCACAAAAATACGCCTG
The DNA here is from genome assembly GCA_963082905.1 of Oligia fasciuncula. NCBI lineage: Eukaryota > Metazoa > Arthropoda > Insecta > Lepidoptera > Noctuidae > Oligia > Oligia fasciuncula. The sequence goes on along the minus strand of OY720414.1, from coordinate 3,686,974 downwards.
ATAAAGTGTTCATTGCAGTAAGTTGCACGAAGCTGTTTTGCACAAATTGCTAATCTGAACACCTGTACGCCAGCGACACAAATATGTGACAAAAAATGCGATGCACTTTATCACGAAATAAACAATGAAATCATTACTTTTGTGTGTTTTTATTTGTATATCTTAAATATTTAAAATTGTGGCTTGGCGTGGAGGGCACGCGCGTGCGTTTATGCTCTGGCGTTCAAAAGGTTAAAAAGAAAGAAAAAATCAGTCTTATTTATTTTTCGCATTTGCAGGTTTTAACACTCCAGTTATTTGGGCATATGTTGATTTTTCTTCACGTCTTGGTGGTTGAATGTCACCACACTCAAGGGCGAGATCCGCATACACAACTTCATTAGCGGTGGACTGTGGACAAATTAGTTTAGAAATAGTCAATCAAATTGTACTTGTAAAAATCAAAACTTATCGCCGAATTTATGACTTACGTAAGTATTTAATTCTATTGTTTCTACCGGTTGCGAATTTCGATGGCAATATTTTTTGCGACTTATTAAATAAATCAATAATACTATAATACACATCCCTATCAAGGATGGTATCAAGTATGTTAACACAATGTTTTGCGATGACCGACGCTCATCATTTTCTGAAAAAAAAAAAAACTGTTGTACAATATACCTAACAGAGAACACCTAGTTCTGAGATCGGGTACGTATCAAAATCCCAAAGATTCATAATACCGATGATTGAAATACCGACGTCCAAAAGACCGAAATTCAAAATACCGAATGTTTTAAATGCCGATAGTCGTTATATCGAAACACAAAATACCGATTTTCAAATGCCCGAAAGGACGAAATCCCGAATGGACGAAATACCGATGGATGAAATCCCAAACGCAATAGGCGACGTATGATGCAAGAGCGAGCGAAGGGCACCCCGAGGTTCGGTTTTGTTAGGTTACTTTAAACCCTTTACACAGAAATAGGGGCCCCGCGAAGCGGGGCTCCGTCGACATAGACGGCGGAGCCCCCCGCCGGGCGGTGACGGTATTTTCGCTTTTGCATCCTATTTCGACGGAGCCCCGCTTCGCGGGGCCGTATTTCTGTGTAAAGGGTTTAAAGTAACCTAACCTCGGGGTGCCCTTCGCTCGCTCTTGCATCCTATGTCGACGGAGCCCCTCTTCGCGGGGACCTTAGGGCGTCCCGACACGGACAGGTTAGGTTAGGTTAGGTTGCTCCGGGGGACCACCCCACAGTGCTTACGTCCACGTCGTGTCCCCTGGAAACGGCCCAGTTCTGACCAACGTAACGGAGTGGCAGACTGGGTACGGCCAAAGTGCACTGTGCCTTCGTTGCGATTTTATTTTATTTTAACTGTCTTGTGCGTAACGAACCTGCGGAAATACTATGTCGAGCTCTATGCGGGATGCCTGCGGGCGATTTTTATAAAAACAACCAAAAGGCCCTTCTCAGGGCCAAACCAAAGGCCCTTCTCAGGGCCAATCCAACGCTGGCGACGCTTTGGCATCGGATGCTGACCGCGCACCATCTGCGGCCAGCTTGTTTAGCAGGCCAGACGAGTTGTCGGACTCCGACGACTCCAACATGGACACGTCGGCGGCCGAAACCGACCGCCTCAAGCGGAAGAGGGCCTATCTGAGGCTCGGGTCTGAGGGCTCCTCGGAGTCCGTCGGAAGTAAGGCGAAGAAGAAGAATAGGTCCAAAAATGCCTCGACTTCTAACCCGGCTTCTACCCACGATGTGGGCCTGGTAGACGCCGAGCGCCAGCTAAACCTGGCGAAAAGGGCGCAACTCCAGCAAGACCTGGAGGAGAGAATCGATCGCTATGGCACGTCCACAGTGCTATATGCCGACCACTCCCTGGCGGAGCTGGAGCGGATGGCACTCCAGGACAAGGAGGAGGTACTGGAGGTCGCCTCCAAGTCCTCCAACTTGAAGGGGACCTTCCAAAAGGCCCTCAAATGCCGGGCTGCCAGTCTACACGGCATTGTCCTGGAGCTGGTGAAGCGGACCACCACGGACGAGACGCGACAGCTGCAGGCGAAGGTGGATCGCTTGCAGGCTGAGGTCAGCCAGCTACACCAGAAGCTGGCTGAGGCCACGGCCCGGCCTGCTCAACCTGCCCCAGGTCCGGTGATAGGAGGCTCCTCCTCTTCCCCTTCCAACCTTGAGGATATAATCCGAAAGGTTGTCATGGGGGAGAGGGCCTTCACCAGAGCCTGCTTCGCGGGCATCGAGGATCGGCTCTTGCCGGAAAAGCGGCTCCGCCCGCCGTTAGCGGCGGATAAGAGTCCGCCACCGACGGAGCCGGTGCCCGTGCCTGCGCAGCCTGCGGGAGACCCGCGATCAGGTGCGCAGACCCAGGCCTCGAAGCCCTCCAAGGGCAAAGGGAAGGGCAAGAGGAGCACTGTGGCCCCTCAAACCCCCACCACAAGCGCGGAGGGAGCGTCTGCCACTCCAGCGGCTGCCCAGAACTCGCAGGGGGGGGACGCCCTTCTCCCCTCCACCACCCCGTCCAACCAGTCGTGGACGGAAGTGGTCAAGAGAGGAAAATGGAAGGGAGGGAAGAAGTCGGCCCCCAAGCCCGCTGCGACTGCCCCTGCAGCCAAAAGGGCCCCAGCCGGCGGGAGGAAGCTAGTTCCTCCCAAAACCGCGGCCGTCGTGGTGACCATCACCCCGGAGGCCGTGGAGCGGGGCGAGACGTACGAGTCGATCCTAAGACGGGCTCGTACCAATGCTGATCCCTCCCGGCTGGGGATCGGCAACATCACGTGCCGCCGAACCCTAACTGGGGCTCGAATTTTCGAGTTCTCGGGGGAACAGCGCGGCGCAAGTGCGGACCTCTTCGCAACCAAGTTGCAAGAGGTCATTGCGGATACGGCAACGATCGTCAGGCCTGTTAAGACCGCAGTCCTTGAGGTGGCCGATCTGGATGATTCGGTCACCAAGGAGGATGTGGTGGCGGCCGTTGCCGTTGCGGGAGGCTGCGACGCTGGCACGGTGAAGGGGGGAGCCATCAGGCCCGGTCGCCGCGGCATGCGCGTAATCCGCGTCGAGTGCCCAGTCGCCGCGGCGGCGGCCGCCCTTGCTGCGACCAAGGGACGGCTGCTTGTGGGACTAAGCTCGGCTGTGGTCCGGCCACTTGAAAACCAGCCTATGCGTTGTTTCAAGTGCTTTGCGTTCGGCCACACCCGAGCCACGTGTCCCTCCAAATCCGACTGAGGAGACACGTGTTACCAATGCGGGCAAGAGGGACACAAGAGTGCCACCTGCCGCGCCACCACGCCACACTGCATGGCGTGTGCCGCTAGTGGCCGACCCGCGGACCACAGGATGACGGGCAGGAGTTGTAAGCCCCCCGTGAGGAAGGGCATAGTGCCGGCGCAGGTTCGCCCTGTCGCCGCCACCGCCGCTGTCGCCGCCGCTGTAACTCCAGTTCCAGCGGCGGTAGCTGAGGAGGGGGGTGCGATGTCGGAATAATGGTTTCCAGTCATCGCATCCTCCAGGCGAACACCAACCACTGCAGAGCGGCCCAGGACCTGCTGGTCCAGGCCATGGCTGAGTGGTTGGTGAACGTAGCGGTGGTCGCCGAGCCCTACTCGATCCCCGGCAGTTGGCTGGGTGACGAGGACGGCTTGGTGGCACTAGCGGCGCGGTCCTCCACAGACTCCCCTCCTCTCTCGCTATTAGAGAGGGGACCGGGATACGTGGCCGCCGCGTGGGGAGAGGTAGCCCTCGTGGGCGTCTATTTCTCCCCAAACCGCCCTCTCCAGGACTTCGAGAACTATCTCGGAGTCCTGGCCGCCGTGGTCGGCAGGGCGGCGCCGCGTCAGGTCTCCGTATTGGGAGACCTGAATGCCAAGTTGGTGACCTGGGGCAACCCGGCCACTGACCCTCGCGGGCGGGCGGTGGAGTTGTGGGCAGCCTCCTCTGGGCTCTCCCTCCTCAACAGAGGGAACGTCCAGACATGCGTGCGGCGGCAGGGTGGCTCGATAGTGGACGTCACTTTTGCCACCCCTGCGTTGGCCGCGCGCGTGCTGAACTGGCGGGTGGACCTGGTGGAGACCATGTCGGACCACCGTTACGTGCGGTTCGACATCTCCACCGGTGGCCCCGGAGAGACGCGGCCCCCCTCGGGGCGGTCAGCGTTTCCACGGTGGGCTCTCACCCGCCTGGACAGGGAGGCGGCGGCGGAGGCGGCGTTTATCCAGGACTGGCTTTCGCCGCCTTCCGCTGGCCTGGACGTGGACACCGTGGCGGGACACCTGAGGGAGTCTCTGACCGAGGAATTCTAGCATGCCTCGGTCAGGCCGACCGCTGCCCAATCGGGCGGTGTACTGGTGGTCGGTGGAGCTGGAGGGGCTTCGAGCGGCGTGCGTGGGGGCCAGGAGGGCCTACGCGCGTAGCCGGCGGCGGCGTCAACGAGACCACGCCCACGAGGACCACCTCTATGAGGTGTACATAGAGGCAAAACTGGTCCTCGAGCGGGCCATCGCCGACGCCAGGGACTCGGCGAGAGCGGAGATGCTGGAGGGTCTCGACAGGGATCCCTACGGGAGGCCATACAGGGCGACGCGCAACAAGCTGCGCCCCTTTGGTCCCCCGGTCGCCGAGACCCTGGAGCCCTCATTCCTGGATGGGGTGGTTCAGTCCCTGTTCCCGTGCAGGGACAACTTCACCCCACCAGTGATGGACCCTCCGCGGGGGATGGCTCCGCCAGCTGAGGAGGAAGAGGAGGCCCCTCCTGTCACGGAGTCGGAACTTAGCGCGGCGATTGTGCACATCCGCGCCAAGAAGACGGCTCCGGGCCCCGACGGTGTCCCGGCGAGGGTGGTGGCAATTGCCGCCACCCAAATGGAGGAGCGGTTTCGGGACCTCTTTAACGCATGCCTTGCGTCTGGGAGGTTCCCGAAACCGTGGAAGGAGGGGCAGTTGTGCCTCCTTCGCAAGGAGGGCCGCCCTGCAGACTCGCCCTCGGCATACCGACCCATCGTCCTGCTCGATGAGGTCGTCAAAATGTTCGAGGGGATAATCGCTGCCCGCCTAAAGAGCCACCTGCGGAATGTGGGGCCGGACTTGTCGGACGCTCAGTTCGGTTTTCGGGCTGAGCGTTCCACAGTGGACGCGCTGGCCCGCCTTAAGGGCCAGGTGAAGGATGCGATGCAGGCGGGGGACGGATTGTTGGCGGTGTCATTCGACATAGCCAACGCCTTCAACTCTGTTCCCCACAGCACCATCCTAGAGGCGCTCCGATTCCACGGAGTGCCTCTATACATGCGGCGTCTACTGGCCAGCTACCTGGAGGATCGGACGATCGTCCTCGTGAACAGGGCTGGCCAAGTCCGGCGGTACGCAGTCGAGGCCGGCGTTCCGCAGGGGTCAGTCGTGGGACCTCACCTCTGGAACGTCGGCTACGACTGGCTCTTGCGGGGAACTCTCCTCCGAGGCACGAGTGTCGTCTGCTACGCGGATGACACTCTCCTCACCGCCCGGGGGGAGAGTTTCAGGGAGGCGGCCAACTTGGCCTCGGCAGGCGGATCCTTGGTCGCAGGGAGGATCCGCCGCCTAGGACTGACGGTGGCGCTGCACAAGACCGAGGCCGTGTTCTTCCACGGGCCTCGGCAGCGCCAACCTCTAGACGCCCACATCTTCGTGGAGGGCGTCCGAATCGAGGTGAAGGCCCAGATGAAATATCTGGGCCTTGTACTCGACAGCAGGTGGCGTTTCGGCCCGCACTTTAGCGGGCTGTCGACGCGCCTGCTGAAGACTGCGGGCGCCCTCTCGTGGCTGCTCCCCAATCTGGGGGGCCCCAGCGCGAGATGCCGGCAACTCTACGCCGGCATCTTGAGGAGTATGGCCCTTTACGGGGCCCCTATTTGGGAGGACTCCCTCCACAGGAGGGAGAACGCCGCCGCATTGCGGGCCCCCCAAAGGGCCATAGCCCAGCGGGCGGCGAGGGCCTACCGCACGGTCGGCTTCTCCGCGGCATGCGCTCTGGCCGGCACCCCGCCTTGGGAGCTCGAGGCGTGGGTGCTCGCCAGAGTGTATGAATGGACGGCGGGGCGAAGGGCGAGAGGAGAACGCCCAGCCCCGCAAGAGCGGGAGGCCGTCCGGCGGGAGGCGAAGGACGCCATTGTCGTCCACTGGACGCGGGACCTCGCCGCCGCAGCCTTCGGCCGCCGAACCCTCGACGCGATTGGGCCGGTCTTGCAAGACTGGCTCGAGCGGTCGCACGGGTTCCTCTCCTTCCGTCTGGTGCAGGTGCTGTCCGGACACGGTTGCTTCGGATCGTACCTGCACCGTATCGTGCGGGAGGAGACGCAGTCGTGTCACGACTGTGGCGCGGCGGAGGACACGGCGCAGCACACTCTCGAGGTGTGCCCGTCGTGGTCCGAGCCGCGCCGCAGTCTCACCGCGGCGATCGGAACGGACCTCTCGCTCCCCGGCTTGGTCAACGCCATGCTAGGGGATGAGGGGTCCTGGGCGGCAGTCGCCTCCTTCTGCGAACACGTCATGTCCCAGAAGGAGGCGGCGGAGCGCGTGCGGGAGGAAGACCCTCTCGCGGCGCCGCTCCGAAGGCGGAGGAGGGGTCGAAGAAGACGTCAGTATGACAGTCATCTCCGACTCCTCCCAGGTGGAAGCCAGCAGGCGACGGGTGCGGGGGCACCCTCGCCTGTATTGCACAGGCTTCCACCAGTGCCGGACGGGAATGGCCAGGTGTTCCCGGCCATTCCCGTAGCCCCCCCCCAAACGGGGGGACATGCGGGGCCCGCCAGCTAGGCGGGCATGCGCCGGGGGGGTTGTGGATGCAAAGGCTGAGCCAGATTCCCATGACCTCCCCATCAAGGCGATGAGGGAACACCGCTGAGTTTTAGTGGGTATACTGCCACCCTGGCAGGGAGTCCCACATACTCCGTCTCTTCCCCCGACGAGCGGAGATGCGTAACGTCATTTCTCAGCGAAAAAAAAAAAAAAAAAAAAAAAAAATTTAGGTTGCTCCCCCCCCCCAGTGGGTTCCCGCATTGTCGAGGCGGGGGGGGCTCAGTAGCCGTGGCTTGAACACCCACGGTGAAGCGAAGAGGAACCCGAGGAGGGGCCGCTCGTCAGGGCTTTTGCCGACAAGCCGACGACGTAGCGGCCAACATGTAGGTTGCGGTGCCGCTTGGGCGACATCGCAACTGAGGCGGGCCGGCGATGTCGTACCGGAGGCATCGCGGCTGAGGGTTGGAGGCCGCGGCGGGAGAGGAGTGCCGGTATTACGGTGCGCCGCTCTCCCTACCTTCCGCGGCCTTGACGGGGTTGCCACCGTTCGATGGCGGACGCGGTGGGGCCGCAGGGGAAGAGGAGTGTTGGTATGACGTTGGCCACTCTCCCTATCCTCTGCGGCCGAAAATTGGCAGGCGGCGGGGCCAATGACCTGACCCGTCGCAGGGGGACCAAGGGTGGCAGAGACGGGGTCGTCTGGCGCCCATGTGCTGGTTTGGTCCCTGGGGTGGTCACGGCGTGCTATGTGTTCTGGTGCGCCGGTGATGGGGAGTACTCCCCGGAGGAGGGTCCGGTGACGGACAGCCGCGGCGGTTTCACGGATGAGTGCTAACGCGTGCCCGTGTTCCCGCCATAAGCGGCAGAGGAGGACACCGTGGAGTTTTAGTGGGTTAGAGTCCCACATAACTGCACTATCTCCCCATGGTAGTGCAGAATGCATGAGCATTTCTCCACGTAAAAAAAAAAAATGATTAGGTTACTTGAAACCCTTTACACAGAAATAGGGCCCCGCTTGGCGGGGTTATTTCTGTGTAAAGGGTTTAAAGTAACCTAACCAAACCTAATGTCGGAGTGCCCTTCGCTCGCTCTTGCATCCTACGTCACCTATTGCGTTTGGGATTTCACCCATCGGTATTTCGTCCATTCGGGATTTCGTCCATTCGGGATTTCGTCCTTTCGGACATTTGAACATCGGTGTTTTGTCTTTCGATATAACGACTATCGGCATTTAAAACTTTCGGTTTTTTGAATTTCGGTGTTTTGGACGTCGGTACTTCAATCATCGGTATTATGAACTTTCGGGATTTTGATACGTACCCACCCGTTCAAAGATGTCACGGTTGTTTTAATAGTTCAGATGTACCACAAGGTAATATTAACAGTAAACCTGGATTTAACAGGGAACAGGGCGTGCGATTCTCCATACAAATGTATTCCCCTTTTTTCTTCCTGAATAATGCCTCTAGAGCAATATTTTTTTTCATAAAATTGAGGTCTGCTGTAAACACGTCCCTGTCATTTTCTTTTTTTCAGCAACTTATTAGTAAAAAAAATATGACCCAAAAATTACAAAAAATGCCCTGTTTTTACCGCCGTGATTAGAGGACTACCAGACAAATTAGATTCGTATTCGATGGATGGTACGGAAAACGGAAATTACAATCTGTATAATGAAGGTGAGTCAAAAAAGGCTTACCCACACATTTGTTTACAAGATCCACAACAACCGCACAGCCATAATCTCCACAGTAATGATAATCTGTAAGACAATAACACGAATCAATAGTTACGTTCCTCTGCATCGCATAAATATTAATCTTCACGATGACAGCTATAATAATCAGTTGAGTTATCACTCTCATTAAACTATTTACTGAAAACCATTGCAGGCAGTTAGTACTTGGCCAGACTGGCAGCGCGGGCACGCGGCGGGCGCGGCGCGTCGTACTCAAACATATGAACTTCATTTGAGTGCTGGGCGCGGTGAGCGGCGCGAGCTGCTCGGCTTCTCAAACTAGTTCGAGCTTATTTCTAGTCAAAATAAGTCTTCTTCATCCATATTATATTTTGACAAACATTGGACACAACAACACGCAAAATGCAGCCGCACTCGTTTGCGGACAGGCAGATCGCGCGCGTTTCCCGCCCTGCACTGCCAGTCTGGCCAAGCATTTAAAAGCTTTCATTATTGTAACCAATTGTAAAAATATAACATTCTCTCACATGGGACTTCCTTCTTCTGTGACATTTCCTCGACCTTCCTCCCTTTAGCTATTAAGAATGAGGGGCATACTATAACTGAACTATACAAATTTAGCTGAATTTGTATTTCAGCGGTATTTACAGTGTATTTACGAGTAGTATGATAAAATTCTTGACGTTTTCTCTGACCGGATGTTTGTGTGGTCTTCACCATTTCAAAAGTTGTGTCATCTGAAACGTTTTAGAAAAGCAAAATTGCACGTTATATTTTGAAAAACTTGTACAGCAATGGATAAACACTCTAGATATGCCTGTGACCATCCTGTGACTAAGTTCCAGTTGTGTTGAGGATGTTTAGTAAGTAAGGTTCACATTGAGCATGAACATACTACTAACGTGATACGAGTCATCGCCGAAATTTTGCAATGAAAAATTTAAATAAAATTCGTAATTGCAAGAAATCATTGCCAGTGGCGTCTGTACACGCAACTTGTTACTGCGGCGTGCGACTTCACGGCGACGGCGACGCGGGCATCCGCTGACTGCCACACAAGCTTTTTTGTTCGTAGATGCAATCTACAAATCACGAAGGCTGTAGATCGAGGAGGATCATCGAGGAGGGGCCCCATAGGGCCGAAACCTGCCGGGTCAGCGGGATTGCCCGAAGGGGTTACCGCTGGCCCGGAACATAAAGGGATAAGGAAGGAACACGGGTGGGTTTTAGTCAGTAAGAGTCTGACACTCCCTTCCGCTCCACCCAGAGCGGGAGGGATCATTTGATGATTTCCCATCCGGAAAAAAAAAAAGCTTTTTTGTTCGTAGACTCCATCAAATCACGAAGGCTGTAGATAACGCTAACGCTGCTGCGTCTAATATCAAGCGCTGTAAGCTGTAAGGAACAGTCAGCCGCGGGTGGAGGGCAAGGAAGAGTGGCGGCCGCTCGCGCTAATTTCGTATGCCAAAACTTCGGTTTTAGCAAAAATTATGATAACTATGCAGCACCCCACGGTTTCACCCGCATAAGTGTCGATCCAGTGGGAATATCGGGATTAAAACTATCCTATGTCCTTTCTCAAAACTCAAACTATCTCAATACCAAATTTCATCTAAATCATTTAGATATCCGATCTAAATCGTTTCAGCGGTTGAGATATCCGATCTAAATCGTTTCAGCGGTTTAAGCGTGAAGAGGTAACAGACACACTTTCGCATTTATAATATTAGTATGGATATTTGTTACAGCTTTTTTTTTTCAATTTTTACGAACTTATGTCGATAAACACGCTGAAAATATTTCCGAGGTCCGATACTATCCAAATGTTGCCGCCCCGTCTGTCAGGCCCAGTTTGCCCTTCCTTGCTCTCTTTAGTTGTGCCGTTCCTGAAGTCCTCCATAAAGTCTCACAATAAATATTCAGCAATATAATTATAACTCCTCCTCCTCCTCAAGTCGTGCTCCTCATTACTGAAGGTCGTGATCCTCCCTTGAAAACATCTTTTTCCTAACGATGTTTCGCCATCTCTGTCTATCCTTAGGCAGGTGCAACGCATCGTGAAATTTCGTGTCAAGCGAAGAGCTTATCTGATCGGACCATCGCAAAGGGCTGCGTCCTCTTGGTCGTTTACCGTCCACCTTGCCAGTAACCATTAGTTGTTCAAGGTTATTGCCGTCTTTAATAACTAGCAATATACAGGGTTATTTGTAAAACACCAGCAACCTCTTAAGAGGTCATTGTACTCATCATTATGAACAACTTTTACTATGGGACCAAACCTGAAATCGCGAAAAAAAAATCAGCTGTTCCCTACATTTTGACGAGTTATACGAACATAAATGTGGGGAACAGCTGATTTTTTTTCGCGATTTCAGGTTTGGTCCCATAGTAAAAGTTGTTCATAATGATGAGTACAATGACCTCTTAAGAGGTTGCTGGTGTTTTACAAATAACCCTGTATAATATAACAGCATTCCTTCCTAAACTGAGTGTTCATAAACAACAACAGATAAAATCCGGTTAAGAGCCCTCAGAACTGGGGGTTAATATTCCAGTTCCTCAATTCTTTCATACAAGTCTTTGAGTTAAACCAAACGTTGATAGGAAACAGTACATGAAAAAACCGACTTCCAAAAAAAAACACTACAAACTGAAAAATAACTTTAATTTCGGAAGTCGGTGTCTTAGGGATCAGTATTTTAGTTTTTGCCACCGACTTCCGAAATTAAAGTTATTTTTCAGTTTGTAGTGTTTTTTTTGGAAGTCGGTTTTTATTTTGTTAAAAAGTTTTTATTTCTCGCTTTTTAGTGGGTCTATTTATAATTTATTTAAGTTACAATAGCCTAATGTCAACTTGCCCATCGCCTTTTTATAAAATATTCCTTTTCTCGATGCAGGGACGTTAATTGTTGAGGAGTTCTCCTTTTATTAGTGTTTAGATTAGATGCTGATAATCCTGGCTGCAGCATCAGGCCAGACTTATGTCAACATTGCATTGAACTTAAAATTAGTCCTGTTTACAATGAGCCCAAACACGACTACTGTGCTGTAATTTCAAGGTTTGTACTTTTTCTGATGCTCCTGGCTTCAGCATCAGGTCTTCGGTGTTCCTCAGTAACAGTACGTTTATCCACACATCGAGCCCTTTTCAATGAGCCTAAACACGATATATCTGCTGTTAGTTGTCGAGGAGTTAGGTAGCATCAGGTCATGACTTGATGATCATGAGACCAAATGTGGCAAATGCCCTATCAAACATCAAAACAATTTACTAAAACAGTGCTTGCCTGTTCGAGTAACTTCTTACTGTTAAGGAGTTGTACCTTCCATCATCAGCTCAGCTACCTGAGATGGTGACAACCATACACAAATACACAAGATACTTCATAAAATATGCGAAAAACAATAAGTGAGCCTATAAAATTTGAGGGTTGCCCTCGATTTCTCTAAGATCCCATCATCAGATCCTAACTTGGTGACAATGGGACCACCTCAGAACTATATCTACTTTCGAACAAAAAAAGAATTTTGAAAATCCGTCGACAATTGGCGGAGTATTCGATGAACAAACATACAAAAAAAAAAACATACAAACACCCGAACATAGTACCTCCTCCTTTTAGTGAAGTCGGTAAAAAATTATTTTCACTGTTGCTCTCATTTAATTTAAGAGGTAAGTAGGTATGTAACATGCTCCCCAGGAATGTGCCTGACAGGCGTTGCACGGGGGGGTTCCGGAATTGGTCTTTTTAGAGGGACTGGGACAACCCCTATGTGCTGATAACTAGTGATCACCGGGGTAAAAATCCCACACTCCCCGACCCACCCCGACCTCTCTCCCCGGAGGTCGGGTGCCTTTTGTAGGATTCCCCCAGACAACAACAAAAAAGATATGTAACATCCTAACTATAAATATTAAATGCCATCAAAAACATAACTTGTAAAAAAAGCCAAGTCTCGCAACTCAGTTCTTCTTCCGTAAAAAGTTGTGAGATCCATGAAATATCAAGTCGGTTAATTTATTCACTCCCTACTTAAGGAACCTTCTGTCTTAAGTTATTACATAATTAGCTAACCTAACAACATCTTGTAGTGACCATCAATATTAAAAATCTTCTATGTTTTAAATAAATAAATTGACTTGGCAATCGCACTGTGAGATACATTGTGTTTTCATGCGATGGCGATGGCCAAGTCAATTTATTTATTTAAAACATAGAAGATTTTTAGTATTGATGGTCACTACAAGATGTTGTTAGGTTAGCTAATTATGTAATAACTTAAGACAGAAGGTTCCTTAAGTAGGGAGTGAATAAATTAACCGACTTGGTATTTCATGGATCTCACAACTTTTTACGGTAGAAGAAATGAGTTGCGAGACTTGGCTTTTTTACAAGTTATGTTTTTGATGGCATCTCACTTCTTTTTGTAGATAGTCCTACTTTTTTTCCTTTCCGGTACCTTTTTAACTTTTTATTTTTAACATAATCCGTTGACCATTTTACAAGTTACCTTTGAACATAATTATATCTAGGTACCTATCTACACCTATTATTCCATTCCGCCCGCTTCTTCTCTCGATAAAAAAACTACCGCAAGTCCTTTCCCGGGATGCAATCTATCTCTCTGCCAAATTTTATCGAAATCCGTTCAGTGGTTTAGGCGTGAAAAGGTAACATACAGACAGACAGACAGAGTTACTTTCGAATTTATAACATTAATATGGATAATTGTTATTTTCCTTGCTAGAGAGCTCCGATAAACGCGTGCGATCGCTGCTAATCTTAAAGTGCTAATAGGGCGAAGCGCGTTTTTGTTTTTTGACTATGGCATCTCGTAGTTGACCTTATTCTTCTTCTTAGCGTGTCGATAGCAATCTAAATGGACTTGGCCCAGAATTCGGCTACTTGTTTGGCGCCTTCACCAGCGTCCATCAGTTCCTGTAACGTGCAGCTGACAGGACACGCAGGACACGATATTAAGTGTCCCATCGTTTGTGGGACAGCACCACATTTACACTCCAAGGCGGAGTCGTCTATGAATCTCCGCCTGAACAGGCTTTCCTTGCTTCGGCCAACCTGGGTCCGGAGCCTGTTTAAAGACTTCCAGGTTACCCAAGGTAACTCATGTCCAGGTGGGAGGTCTTCAGCAGGTGGGAGGCCTTAAGCGGGTGGGACGAACGGTTTGGGTAAGGAAGCACTGTCTCGCCACAGCTTCAGTCTCTCTTGTGATGGTTCGCCAGTGAGTGGGACGACACACTTTAAAAAACTGTTTCGACTTTTCAGCCTTTGTGGCACAAGGATGTTGTCGTGTGTCGGAGACCATTTGGCTCTTTTGCTGGAGTTTGCCACCGCTCTGCAAAGCACTGGTGGCGCTATTCCTGCTAGTGGATACAGCATTTGTACCGGGGTTGGTTTTAGGCAGCCAGTGATGATCCGGCACGTTTCATTCAAAGCTGTATCCACCAGCTTTGCATGGGCAGAACGGCTCCACACGGGGCACGCAAATTCTCCCGCAGAAAAAGATAGCGCCAGTCCAGTAGTCCGCATAACTTCAGGCGAAGCACCCCATTTCGATGAGACCAGTCGACGAAGAAGACTGTTGCGAGTGTGCACCTTCTGCTTGATATTTTTGCAGTTTTTGCTGAATGTTAAAGACTAATACCAGGGTAATACCAAGGTATTTAGGGGAGTTGCTGAGCTCGAGGTACACCCCACCCCAAACGATGAGAGGTAGTGACTACTTAACCGTACTATCCTGTCGTTGCCATAGGTAAACTCACCAGCGCAACCGCTATGTCCCTACATTTTAAATCTGTAATATCTTCAAAAATATTCATTTAAATTACATGCTTCAAAGGGCCAAATTGATCTATAGTAAATGCACAATGTATTTAAGGTACTTAATTGGACATAGATTAATGCTGTATTGCTTAAAATCGCTTCGTAAACAAGCCACTATTTCTCGTAAAAAGTAAAGGATAAAAAATGGTGATTGTGGGTTATCCCTAACAGATAGACATATACCATCGCGGACTTTTTTGTAGACCTTTTTAAGGTGTGCAATACTGTAGTACATTATTTTGATCTATCTCGTAGGGTTCAGCTAGCTTTTGCAATATAAGCGCAAGAAAATCTGTTTATTTACGACATCACATTAGAAACCTCTAAAATTAACAGTGTTTCTCTACTATATTATGCATGTATTATACAAATAAACCTTCCTTTTGAATCATTCTATCTATTAAAAAAAACTGTATCAAAATCCGTTGCGCAGTTTTAAAGATCTAAGCATCCATAGGGACAGACAGACAGCAGGAAGCGACTTTGTTCAGGTACACTGATTCATTAACTGAAAATGTAACTTTGTAATTCTATATATTTATATGGGATTACAAAGTTATTTATGCAGTTGGTGTATCTAGAAAACTGGAACGAAATTGCAAAATATTTTAGTTTTTCCTTGATTTATACACTAAACGCTAATTGTGTTCTAAATTTGAAGCTTCTATGTCTGCTAGAAGTGCCTTAGAGTTTTGATGATCGGTCAGTCAGTCAGTCAGTCAGTCAGTGAGTGACAAAATTAAGAAACTTTGACTAGTTATAATTCTTAAACTACTGGTTCAAATTGAATGAAATTTGAAATATACCGTGTTTATACAATACCTGCTTGATTATTGAAAATTCAGGTCTCTAGTTTTATCCACAACGAAGTTATAGGGGGTCGAAAATGGCCTGAACTGCTTCGAGAAAAGGATGGTACGGCCGTGCCGCTTTTTGCTCGACTTGGCGGGGGCACTGCCGTGCCCCCCGAAATGCGAAAGTTAGTTTGTTACGCTATCACGCTAAAACGGCTGAACGGATTTGTATGGAATTTTGTACTGACGTGGGGTAGGACATAGGATACTTTAAATCCCAGAAGTACGTTCTCGTAGGATATTCTTGACATCAACACGGTCGAGGCCGCGGGCAAAATCAAGTGCTTTTATATTTTTTATTCGTCTGTTAAAAAACGTACGGAGAGACAAGGTTACGTCTACTCTAAGGAAGAAAACTTGAAGCTTACCTGTTATAAGTGTGACATTGATTGCAGTCACACTCGGTGATTTGTTGCTAATATATATATTCATAGAAAACGGATCACCCCCGACATAACCAAATTTCCAAGGAAACTGAGATACTGCCTCTGGTTTTAGTTTCTGCGGGTCTGCATAATCTAAACAAAACAGATTTTTTGTTATGCGACATTTGCACTCATTACACAGCGCTGCAAGAGGAAACTGTTTGGTTGTAATCAACTCGAAGCTGTTCAACATCGTAATAATTGTAGTGCGACACCAACATAATGTTCTTCCGAAACTAATGTTATATTTCACTATGTACTGGCTTTTTTAAAATTGGTTCTTCCTTGTAAAACCCTTTTTTTAGGGTTCCGTACCTCAAAAGGAAAAACTGAACCCTTATAAGATCACTTCGTTGTCCATCTGTCCGTCAGTCAAGACAATTTTTCTCAAGTACGCATGGAGTTATCAAGTTGAAATTATTATCAAATACTCAGGGCTGCAATCCCTTGAAGCAGTGAAAAAATCAAACATCTAAGTCAACGCAATCAAAAGATACGGGCGTTTATGTTCCGAAATCAAAACCTAAAGAGTACTTCCCGTTGACCTAATCCTGAAATTTGGCAAGGAGCAATGTCATGTAGCACAAGTAAAGGAAAAAAAATTAAAAGCGTAAAAATGTATTAAATTACAAAAAAAATAATTAAAACTTACATATTTACATATTATTTACATAAAAAATTTACATATTATTATGGAGAAATCATTATTAAATTTTAATAAAAAAAAGCGTTTACGCCGTACGGCATTTCATACAAACTTTCAAGCCCATTTTCAAAATGAATGAACCGATTTTAATGAAACTTCATACGCATAAGCAGGATACAAAGGTCTAAAAAGTTAGTAGAGAATATTCTCAAAAAATAGTGTTACAGCCAAATTAGACAGATTTTAAATATTCTATAGAAACAGAGATAGGATTTCTAAAATGTATTAGGCACCGAGATAAACTGCACGTAAAATCTAAGAAGTCACCAAGCAATTTAATACTACATGTAACCTATACGCGTTACCGTAATTACTGCAATATGCTACTGCGTAAATTAAAGAGGACATATGAAAGGAGTGAGCTTGAAAAATCTAGGAATAATCCAAAAGCATTATGAAAAACCAATAGGGAGATAACCAATACAGGTAAAATATGCTCTAGTCCTGTTGAACTACTCAAAGTATGCGACAGCCCTGCATCTTCCCTCAACTATGTCTGTTCCTTCTTTAGCAACATAGCCACTCACGCGTACGCCGTCATAAACTAACGCAACCTAAAATACGCCGCAATGACATCTGGATAAAACTCACATATCATAAAACTGTGACAGCAAGTCCTCAGTATTTATTTCGCGCGGGAAGCGTACATGTGAGTGGATAGGTAGAAACATGGCCGCAAAAATAATTAATGACCCAGCTAAAGTGCCTTTAAACCGCGGGACCATTCAGGGTGGTAATAACAAGACTCTGAAGTCGCCTGTCAATTCACTTGCTATCCAAAAAGTTAACGAATGTGACATAGAAGCTATTATACTCCAGATGCGACATGACTGTGCCGTGGGCTTTGATGGAATAGCTTCCTCGCTCCTAAAGTCATGTCGTCATATTCTAGTATCTCCGATAACATATATCGGCAATCTCTGCATTGAGACAGGAGTTTTTCCAGATTCTCTGAAGAGAGCCATAGTACATCCAATTTTTAAGGGAGGTAACAGAGGCTGTGTCGATAATTATAGGCCTATATCAGTACTGTCGTCGCTCTCTAAAATCCTCGAGAAGATTCTCAATAAAAATCTAAGAAGCTTTCTCGATAAATACAAAATTATAGCGGACAACCAGTACGGCTTCCGGTCTGGAGTCTCCACTGAAGACTCAGTATTGGATCTAACGCAATCTATTTCTAAGACTCTGGACAATAGAACAAAGTGCCTTGGTATTTTCTTGGACTTGTCAAAAGCTTTCGACACAGTCTCTGTTCCCAAACTGATTTCCAAGCTGGAGCGTTTGGGTGTACGTGGCATGGCTTTGGAAATCTTCAAAGATTACCTGAGGAATCGCACCCAGCTGGTAAAGATTGGCTCTAGCTACAGTGATGAAGAGGTCACGCTGTACGGTGTTCCCCAGGGAAGCATTCTGGGCTGGGCCCCACCCTTTTTCAGATATACATAGATGGGGATCCTGCCGTTTTGCCGAAAAGATTTTGCCAAAATTTCACTACCCAAACAAATTTTCGCAACCTTTTATTATACCAATGCAATGTTTGGAATAATTTTAGTATGCACATTTTCATTTGGTCAAATTTTTACTTGGCAGAATATTATTAAGGATAATGTCATTTAGGCATTTGGTCTTTAATCAAATGATTTATTACGGCAAACAATCTTTAGACAATAAACGTTTGGTCAAACGATTTGTTATGACAAAAAATATAAAGGCATAAATAAGTTTTTTTTTTCAGAATTAAATAATTAAAAAATGCAATTTTATTTTAAAATAATCATTTATTTAATACAAAATATTTGTAACTTACTATTTTAATTTTTTTGCAATGGACATTATCGAGAACCGAATTAGTTACGAGGTTAATTATTAAAAAAAAAATGCTTAGGTTAGGTTAGGTTAAAACTGTGACCTCCTACGCACGAGCCGAGCGAGCGAAGCGAGCGGTGCCGCGGCAGCGGCCGGCGAGTGCCAGAAACGACTAGATTATATAGAAAAAAAAAATGGAAAAAAAAAGTCTACCCGAAACTGAACTAGTTAGACGAGATTAATTATTTTAAAAAATACTACCAGAATACTTAATATTATTATTACCTACCTGTTTAGAATTTGTCACAAGTGGAAAAAACACCCTTGTAATAAAACGTCTTCAAAGATAGATCTTATGCTTGAAATGGCTGCCTTAAAACTGCGAAAACTGACGATACTAAATATTTGGCAAATGTAATTTTGCGTAAAATGAGTTATTCCAACTGAAATATTTGACTAAATAAAAATTGGTAAAAGTACTAGTTGGTAAACAAGTTATTGTTAATAATTCATCAAAAGAAATGTCTTTAGGAGAGAATTGTCAAAACAAAACATTAGGGTTAGGTTGGTTTTGCGCGAGCGATGAACTTCATTTCATAACAAAAATTGATAACGGAAGTACTCCGGTCGTTACTAAAAGAATTATTTTATCTATCGTTTCGCAAATTTATGACCCACTAGGCCTATTGTCATCAACAATTATAATTGCAAAGATTATTTTGCAGAAATTATGGTTATGCAAAATTGGATGGGACGATCCTATTCCACAACACATTGAATTAAACTGGAATAATTTCTTAAAAACATTAAGCTGCTTACACACTATACGGGTCCCTCGACATGTTATTGGAAATTGCTGTAACTATAATATAAAAGTTGAACTTCATATTTTTTGTGACGCCTCGCAAAGCGCGTACGGCGCCTGTGCCTATGTCCGCGCATTTAGTATTAATAATAATAATTCGGTCGATGCGTTATCAGTTCGCTTATTGTGTGCGAAGGGCAAAGTGGCTCCTGTAAAACCGGTTAGTATTCCGCGTCTCGAGTTATGCGCTGCATTGTTAGGTGCGAGATTGCATAGTAAAATAGTTAAAGTAATTAAGATTCCATTTAAAAATATTTATTTATGGTCTGACTCGACGACAGTATTAGGATGGCTAAATATAACACCGAGCTCTTTAAAGCCGTTTGTTCAGAATCGGGTTGTTGAGATTAATGAGCTTACTGAAGGTTGTTCTTGGTTACATATAAAGGGTAAGCAGAACCCAGCCGACTTAGTCTCGCGCGGTGTCAGCATAGATGCGCTTCAAAGTTATGGTGGCACGGACCGAGTTGTTTACGTGAACCTAACTCAAGTTGGGATAAAAGTCTTACGTCCGTCTATCACAATATTAATTTTGATGAGTTACCGGAACTTAAATTAACTACTGCCGCGATGGAATGTCAAGTAGGTACAGACCTAAACCTTTTCAATAGATTTTCTTCTTTAAATCGTTTAAAACACACAATGGCGTATGTGTTGCGTTTTATTTCTAACACAAGAATTAAACTTCATTCAAGTCGAGCCTACGGTGCCTTATCAGTTGATGAGCTCAATAACTCGATGGTTATTTTGTCTCGATTGTCGCAGAGGGAATCCTTTCCCATTGAATATGAACGTTTAAAAAATAAATTGTCAATAAAGTCCAACCGTAATTTATCTGGTCTTAATTTGTTTTTAGATGAATATGGACTTATGCGCCTTGGGGGTAGGATAAAAAATTCTCTTGAATTTACATTTGATAAAAAACACCCAGTAGTGTTATCTAGTAAACATGACTTCACGATACTTTTATTTAAATACGAGCACAATCGTTTATTGCACGCTGGACCTCAACTACTGTTATCAACTTTACGGGAAAATTGGTGGCCAGTAGGTGGTAGGAATTTATCTAAGAAAACTACTCGTAATTGTGTTGTTTGCACTCGGGTAAAAGGCAAAACAATAAAAGCTCAGATGGGCAACTTACCAGTTGAGAGGTTAGAATCAGAGTTTCCGTTCTATCGTTGCGGCGTAGATTACGCCGGACCACTGTACATACTAAACCGTAAAGGAAGAGGGGCTAAATTAGAAAAATGTTACATCTGTTTATTTATATGTTTTTCAACAAAGGCTATTCATTTGGAATTAGTTCAAAGTCAAAGTCAAATCATTTATTTCAAATAGGCACATTAAAGGCACTTTTGAACGTCAAAAAAAAACTAAATAGAAATGATTCTAGTCGCCCATTCGAAAAGGTAGTTTTCGTATGGAGAAGAATGGGCAAGAAACTCCACCGTTACTCTTTTAAAAATGTTTTACAAGGTCTTGTATACATAATAAAATTTATATGTGAACACGATGCACCCATAATAAAATTAGTCTACCACAAAAGGTAAAAAGAATTAAAAATTAAGCAATGACAGGTAAATCAAATAAGTGATAGATACATGGTGCTCACATATTTACAAGTTATTTAAAAAAAAAGAAAAATGAAAAAATGCAAAAGTAGTTGAACTTTAACAAGTGTGTGAGCCACTGCAGTCGCAGATTGTAAAATTGAATTAGAATAAGATGTCATAATTAAAAATATATATATAAATTAAATTAGGAACAAGTTTGATTTTGTCTAGACTTTTAGATTGTCCTATGGAGCAGGACCAGCATGTTTCCAAACATTCTTATCTTGGATATAATCCTCTAATTTGTAATATCCTTGTTTACAAAGTGTACTTTTAATATGAGTTTTAAATTTTCTTTCATTTAATTGCAATATGTCACAAGGTATTTTGTTGTAGCATTTAACACAGTTACTAGTCTCAGTACCGAAGCTTACATACTCGCTCTAAAAAGGTTCATATCTAGAAGAGGTAAACCTACGGAGATATTTTCTGATAACGGGACAAACTTCGTCGGAGCTTCAAAGGAACTTAATTCGTTCATCGTTCATTCGTTCGTTCTCCCCACTTCGGTGGTCTACGGGAGGCAGGGGTTAAGTCGTGCAAACATCATCTCCGTCGAGTGGTCGGTAATGCACATTTAACCTACGAAGAATTAAGTACAGTATTAGCATTAATCGAGTCTGTTCTAAATTCACGTCCTATATCCCCATTATCCTCTGATCCCACTGACGCACTGCCACTGACGCCGGCGCACTTCCTCATCGGCCGTCCACTCACCGCAGCAGCTTGTGACGACGTCACAACTACTCCAACACTACGGTTGTCGCGCTATGCAAGAGTAGAACAAATGAGACAACATTTCTGGCAGAGATGGACCAAAGAATATATTACGGAGCTTCAAGTGAGAACTAAATGGAAGAACAAGGATCAAGAAATTAAACCAGACACACTTGTTCTTATAAAAGAGGACAATTTGCCACCGTTAAAGTGGCGTCTTGGCAGAGTCACCAAGACTTTTACCGGAAACGACGGCATCTCCAGAGTCGCTGACATAACAACGGCGACTGGAATAATCAGACGGGCTTACACTAAATTATGCCCTTTACTCCTCGACGGTGAAGAAGTTGGTTCCAGAGCTGCTTCGTGACACCATATGTACTTCATTGGAAGCGGGTCCTTCCAAGGCGGGAGCTATGTTTACGCATCTACACGGCCCAACAACACATCTACACGGCCCAACATCCAACCGAACGAGGGGAGCAACTCACCAGGGGGGCAGGGGGGCGCGAGCGAAACGCAGCGCCACCGCCCGCCTCGCGACGACGGCGGCCAGTGGTGCCAACTTTGGGGTTTCCCCCCTAAATTTAGGGGGAAGAAGTCTTAAAAGGGGTATTTTTAGGGACAGATTTTTTTTGGGGTTATTTTTAGGGGCTTGCTAAAAGTTTGCTGTGGCGTTATTGACGCTGCCAACGCCTCCGTGGAGCGTGCCTTTTCTATTTATGCCATTATTTAAAAATACTTAAGAATCGTTTATCTCTGAATATGCTTGATGATAAGATTTTACCTGATCAGAGAATATGGGTCTTGCGTTAAGTTTGAACCTACGGCAAATATGTATGATATAAGCCTTTAGCGTACGAATGTCTGATTTCAAAAATACATCGACCTTGAACAGTAGCACCGCTGGCGATGATGATGCCGTTCTGGAACTGATCAACAATATGTACATACCTATTACAATTTAGTTAGTAGTTTAGCAATAGGTACCTATTTAGGTACTTACCTATTTTTTTTTTACAAACTATGTACCTATGCGTTTTATTTTGTGAGTTATGTACGACTTAGGGAGTTTGGCACTGCATCAAAGAAATTTACCATAAGTGAACCTATACTTAGGGTTTTTTTAGGGGGATTTTTAAAAAATCTTGGGGGCAAATTTTGTTATGGGTTGGTAACACTGACGGCGGCGCATGTCATCACTTGACCAACCGACTGTGGACGCGTGCGCACGCATACAAGCCGCCTACCTACTCACGCCACGTGCACCTGTATTTCTCTGTAAAACCTCTAAAATAAATGTCCTAAAGTAGCAACAATTAAAATAACGTCATTGAAGAGCTCCCAAGTCCTGAAGACCTCACACACACACAATAATCACCAACACTTATCTTCTAAGAGCAGAGAGGGCTCAAAGGGCTTTACTTAAAGTTATGCTAAGGAAACCCTACAGATACCCTACAGCGCAACTCTACGCTGATTGCAAAGTGTTGACGGTTCGGCAGCTCTTCATTCTCCAATCTTTCCTGAGGATACATGCCCGCTTACCCCCATCTGATCCAAGTAAGCGTATATATGTTCCCCCAGGTGTACAGTACAAAACCACATTTGCAAGACGTCAATACTATGTCCTAAGTCATCATGTTTTTAAAAGAATACAGAAAGAACTAGACATAATAGACCTAAATAAATTCAATGTCAAATCAAAAACTTCTGACTGGCTCATACAGCAGGACTATATTAAAACAGAGTCTATACTACTATCACACATCGCTTGACATAATTATCCATTTCAAAAACACCCACAAGATCTCATACTCATACTCACACACACATACACACTCACACACATATACACTCCCACACATACATCGGTTCACTCTCCTCCCTTGAGGTGTATGTACACCTCAACACTCACACATACTTGAATAACACTAACACTAATATTAATATGCATTAGTAATGGTAATAGACACACTTTCACACTTGTAAGTTTCACTCTTGTAAGTTTTAGTTTTACTAAATTTAAATATTGGCCGATCACTGTCTCTTAAGATACAGGTTTCTTCCTAGTTTAAGAGACAGGGTTCACTATTTCTTTGTATGCATAGACCTTTTTTGTAAAATCTAAATCTCCTGCTCACAAGCTATGTTTTTATGCTTATTCTATTTTAAGTATTGATTTGTTCTGAACTGTGTCTGTGTGTATTTATTTTAGATAAATAAACAAATTTACTATTATTATTTATTATAGAGATTTCCAGTTATCTTTTTTTAAATAAGACATTTCGAAAATGTTCTCTGCTAACTTTTTAGACCTTTGTATACTGCTTATGCGTATGAAGTTTCATTAAAATCGGTTCATTCAAAGTTTGTATGAAATACCGTACGGCGTAAATGCTCTTAAACATGGAAGGCGTAGCTAAAAAAGCTATTGTCCATAAATTGTCATTGCGACGCAGCCCGGCCACAGTCGATTTCGTAATATTGTATTGTTACGATGAGAAATGATGATTATTGTAGGTATGTCTAGAATTACCTATAAATTATATAAAAATATGAAAATATATATGTCGGATCCAGGTATGTGTACATTGGATTGTGATCAGACATACTTAGTGACATACATAGTGTCAGATATACAGTTATAGAGGTATGAGGAACAGGGTGTAAAGTTCACTCATACTCTACAGAAAAGGGAGGATCCTCCGACCAGACGGGTGTTGTGTCTGGCGGGCAACTGCCCGATGATTCATGTCGGGCCGTTGTATCTATGCTAGTTGCGCGGTAAACGGGTACGTATCAAAATCCCGAAGATTCATAATACCGATGATTGAAATACCGACGTTCAAAAGACCGAAATTCAAAATACCGAAAGTTTTAAATGCCGATAGTCGTTATATCGAAACACAAAATACCGATGTTCAAATGCCCAAAAGGACGAAATCCCGAATGGACGAAATACCGATGGATGAAATCCCAAACGCAATAGGCGACGTATGATGCAAGAGCGAGCGAAGGGCACCCCGAGGTTCGGTATTGTTAGGTTACTTTGAAAACATAATACAATAAAATAAAAATGTCAATCATAAAAATTTAAATAAAAAAATTGGGGTTGAAACTCTAGGGCCATGGGGCCCGAGTGCCCACGTGGTATTTCTAGACATCGCCAAGCGGTTGGTCGACTCTTCACGTGACCAGAGGGCTGGCCTATTTTTTAGCCAAAGAATCAGCATTGCCAAACAACGTGGCAATGCTGCCAGTCTTTTGGGTACGTTTCCTGTTGACAGCGATGCGGATGAATTTTTTGATGCCCTTTGATTCTTTCCTTTCCTTTTTATATACTTGTACATATTCTTATTATTATTTTAATACTGTACATAAATTAATGATCTAATAAATAAAAATAAAATAAAATGTCAAACGGAGTAAAAGTATGTCAAACCATAATAATAATATGTCAATCAGAGTAATAATACACATGTCAATCAGCAAGTGAATCATCATTAATAAAGCTGTCAACATTGTAATAGCATTTAAAAAGTAAGATTTCAATGAGCGCCCTTTTAAATTGTAATATAGTCAATTTTTTTATAATATTCGGTAATTTATTATAAATGCGAGGGGCAATACCAAAAAAACTTTTTAGCATAAGTGCAGTTTTACATTTCACATGACATAATTTATTAACGTATTGTGTCCGTCTTCGATCAATAATAGTACTAGATGAATGATTAGGAACAAAAATAAGTCGCTAAAGTGGCCACGTTTGCACACACATATACATTTATATTTCATAATACGAACTATAGAAAAAAGTTTAATAATATTAACAACTTCAGATTATTATAAACCTTAACACACTAACATAAAGTTTAATTACGATTGCAAATGATTAATATTTAAGTCCTTCTGTCATCGAAGCAATAAATTTAAAATGTCACTTGAAAATAAAAAGTCATTTTTATAATAAGTACAAAGATATTTATTCTAAAATGAAAGTTAACGTCTAAGCAATAAGGTTAAAAACATTTTGTTGACAATTTCGTACTTACTCGAATTTGGAACTAGACGTAGTTCTTGGAATTACATTTCAATGGTTCAATGTTTGTTAGAATAGTTGGCGCGTTGTCGCAAACATTGGCCAAACAATCATAATATTTGATAGTTGATTTTTACTATTTAATTCTGTTACTATTTTATGAAAAACATTTAATGATATAAAAACTTACCGAAAAATTGATACTTATTCCTTCCAAAATCTTGGTGTTACGGTGGTTATTTACACAACTTTTGAACGCGCACTGAGGCATTTTGACGTCTTAACATTGGCTATGATTGGACTATACTAATTTGAAATAAGAGCACAAAAGTATTCGTGCTCGTATTTTTCGGGCCGTTTTTGAAGCGCTTATCGGGCATCTAGTACTATTATTGATCGAAGGTGTCCGTATTGGATTTTTCCTGATCTCTGATAATTTTTGGAATAGTTGTGGGTTACATTTAACAAACAAGGCGGTTTCCAATATATGTATATAGATTGCCTGTTAAAATTTTTAATGACTTAAAATAGGGAACACGTCGTCGTCTTCAGGCCGCACATTGACCTGATGCATCGCTTTTGAAACCTAAACACCATTTCTCTATCAGTAGACTGCCCCCAGGATATAATGCCATATCGCAAAACAGAGGCAACCATTCCGTGGTAGGCCGTTAAAAGAGCCTGACTATTTACTTTCTTTGAAAGTTGATACAGAGCGTATGCGGATTTGCTGAGTTTTTTACAAAGTTCTTCTACGTGAGGTTTCCATGTAAGTTGATTATCAATTGTGATACCTAAAAACTTAGCTTTATCTGCTTCTTCAATATCGCAGCCCTTGAAGGAAATATTCACATTTGGGCTTTCACACCGTTGATAAAAATGCATGATTTTTGTTTTACTCAGGTTTATAACTAAATTATTATTATTAAGCCAATTTATTATGTCATTTAAGCAAGTATTGATGTCATTTTTATAATTATTTGGATCAGTACATTTTATAATAGCTGTACTGTCATCTGCAAAAAGAACCATTTTGTTGGTTGTTGCTTCTGGGAGATCATTTATATATATCAAAAAAAGTGGCGGACCCAGTACGCTACCTTGTGGAACGCCATATTTTACGTGTCTTGGTTTTGATACATATTTCTTTTCTAATTTACTTTTTGGACGTATCCTAGAAATTTCTGTGCACTGAATTCTATTACTTAGGTATGATTCTATTAACTTTAATATGTTCCCTCTTAAACCATAACTATGCAATTTATATAACAGGATCTTATGGTCTACATGATCAAAAGCCTTAGTCATGTCTGTATTTAATTGCGCAGACTGGATTCCGTTTATCTACAGATGACATAATGTTAGCTAATAAGTCAAATAGTGCCATATTAATCGTTGTGTTCCTTCGGAAACCTTTTTGTTCTTTGCAAAATAATTTATACTTTTCAAAATATGCATATAGAGAGTTATATATTACTTTCTCAAAAATCTTTGATATAATTGGAATTTTTGCGATAGGTCTGTAATTTTTTATATTCGTTTTGTCATCTTTTTTATAAAGGGGTTTAACTATAACTTTTTTGAGCTTGTTTGGAAATATGCCGTCGGCTATGCACAAGTTGATTATATGAGCTAATGGAGGTGCTACAAGTTCTTTGGTAAATTTTAATACTTTTGTGGAAATTCCATCGTCTCCAACAGTACTAGTGTTTTTAAGACTGCATATTATTTTTAATATATCATCAGTTGTTACAGGCTGCATAAATAGTGAATTTAATGTTTGTTTGTTTAAACTTATATTTTTTAATGTTATGTCAGCTTTTACATTATTCTCAATTGTATCAATTAAATAATCGTTAAATTCGTTTGCAATGTCCAAGGGGTCTGTAAATGTCAAATTATTTATTTATTTATTTAAACTTTTCGCACAAAAAGGTACAAAGGCGGACTTAATGCCTTAGGCATTCTCTACCAGTCAACCAAGAGTGGTGAAGAGATTAAATGGTAGGTGCTTTGGTTGAGAGGAACAATGATATAAATTTAAAAAAAATACTATTAAAACTAGGTACACAAATACATAAATAGGTTATATACACATACATACTATTTACTCTAATATATACTTATAATATATATATATATACATACAAATTCAAGGGAGAGAGGTGTTGAGATGACTCTACGCTATTTGTTTCGAAAATAACTCTGCAATTTCCGCTTAAATGCATACCGACTGGTGGCCGTCCTGATATCAAGAGGAAGTGCATTCTAAAGAAGAATGGATTGAATATGAAAGGAAGAATGAACAAAGTCAGAAGTATGAGAAGGGCAGAGTAGGAGAAGATTGTTAGAAGAACGCAGATTCTTAGCGTGAGAAGAACATAGATATTGGAAGTGAGACACGAGATAAGAAGGAGGAGTGGGAGAGTTGAGAAGGGAGAAAAGCGTGGTCAAAGCGCGCAAACTTCTTCTTTGGCGAATGGACATCCATTTGAGCTCAGACCTGTAGTTCGACACATGGTCATATTTCCTGAGGTTGAATATGAACCGGATACCATTGTTGAGTAATCTGTCGAGCTTATCCAGCAAAACCGCGTTCAAGTCAAAGTAACACACGTCACCATAGTCAATTATAGGGAAAATCAAAGTCTGCACAAGCATGGTTTTCGTCTTAGCGGGCAAAAAGTTCCTCAGACGATACAGGGATCGCAGAGTACCGTTGACTCTTTGACTAACACTTGAGACCTGGCGTTGCCAGCTAAGTGTAGAGTCAAGATGCAAACCGAGATCTTTCACAGTAGGGGTAATGGGTATGACGGTACCATTGAAAATAAGAGGAGGAAGAGAGCTAAGCGTCACCCTACCCATCATGCGAGAGCTTCCAATTAAAATGGCCTGACACTTCGAGGGGTTTACTGACACCCCGAAACTATCAGACCACTTTTTGATAGCATCTAAGTCTCGGTTAACATCTGCTATAGCGTCCGACAAGCCTTCTACCCGCTCAGCAGTATATAATTGAAGATCATCAGCATATAGATGATACGAACACCGAAGACAGTGAGTTATAAAATTAATGAAGATGGAGAATAACAATGGAGAAAGAATACCGCCTTGTGGAACACCAGCATCCAGGTCACGCCAACTCGACGAACTCTGATCAACGCAAACCGACTGCTGACGTCCCCGAAGATAAGAAGAGAACCATTTCAGAGCCTCGGACGAAACCATAAGGTGAGAGAGGATAGAAAGGAGAATATCGTGACTGACGGCGTTAAAGGCGTTGGAGAAATCAATTAATTAAAACCAATACGGTAACTTTGGTATCCTCCATCGCTTCTCTAATGTCACCAGTCACTTTAAGGAGAGCGGACGCTGTACTGTGCCCAGGCCTGAACCCAGATTGAAAGGAGCTAACGAGGTTGTTCCGATGAACAAACCCCGTAAACTGCTTGTGTACACAGGCCTCAAGCACTTTAGACAGGAATGGGAGAATGGAAATGGGTCGAAAGTGACTGGGTAGGGAGGGATTTGAAATTTTAGGAAGTGGGCGAACGTAGGCCATACGCCACTGGGATGGGAATTGTCCGGAGTCAAGGGAAAAGTTAATGATGTGGGTAATCGGAGGGAGAAGGCTATCAAGAATCCAAATGATCATACTACGACTGATGCCGTCATAGCCCACAGCCTTGGATTTTATGGACAGAATGATCTTTTTAATTTCGTCCAAGGTCACCGGAGAGAAGTGAAATGGTTCTATGATGGGACTCGCTAGGCCAGTGATGAAATCGACCGTCTGGGACAACATTTGGGAATCCAAATGACAAGTGGATGTGAAGTGACGTGATCATCAAGGCCAATTGTGTTAGGAAAATCCACATGCCGTGGTCTGCCGATACCAAGAGTACCAAGGAACTTCCAGATATCAGCAGGTGAAGAAGTAGAAATGTTCTCGAGAATATGGCGGTGTTTAGCGTTGCGTATCATCTGATTACACCGATTTCTAGCAGCTTTGAATAAGTTGCGATTTTCATCACTACGATCCTTTTTATATTTACGAAAGGCCCGATCCCTGCGCCTCATCGCCATCCGAACCCCTGTCGTCATCCAAGGAGCTGGAGGACGCTGAAGTTTAATCAGTTTAACAGGAGCGTGTTTGTCGTAGAGAGCAAGGACCGTCTGATCGAAAATACGCAGTTTCTCGTCTATATCAGTCGCCGCTGCCAGGGGTTCTCAACGTCCATACGCGCAAAACACCGCATGTGCAGAACTTTTGGGATAGGTTTAGGTGGTTTTAGGATATACGAGAGGAAAATAAGGTCATGATGGGAAAATCCAGGAGCGGGACACTGACCATGAGAGGGAACAAGGGAGGGTGCGGATGTAAGGATTAAGTCAAGCCAAGTGTCATCGCCAGATATATTAAAATGGGTAGGTTGCAGTGAAAGTATATGGAGACTAACGGAGTCAATGATGTGAAGGAGTTTACGGGATCGGGGAGTGTGATGAGCAAGGTCAGTGTTGAAATCACCCATGATGACGCAATGTGCATACTCTGACCCTACGGATTCAAGCGCCAATTCGAGGTTTGAAAAATAGTCAACGGCGGGCGGACAATAGACAACACCAAGTAGGGTCTTGACACCTTTGATGTAGACCTCCAAAAAGAGGTACTCAGCGGAAGCATGGTATTGTGAGGGGGACGAGGCAATGATTTTAAAAGGAAAATCGCTACGAAGATAGATAGCTACACCACCCCCTCCCTTTCCAATTCTATCATTGCGGATAAGAGTGAAACCTGGGAGAGAGTAGGTGGTGGAGAGGAGATGAGGTTTGAGCCAACTCTCAGAAACCAGAACGGCATGGACATTGGCGTCAGAAAAGGTGTCCAACAGGTCACTGTAGTGACTTGGGACACTTTGCACATTTATATGGCAGACATTAAACAAATGACCTTTCTGTTGGCTGAAGTTCCGACGCACAAAGTCACCAAGAGTGTCAGTCAAAGAGCCAAAACTTGCATTAGCGGAAGAGCTAGAGGAATCAATGGCAGAGTAAAACGAATCATCATCAGATATCATAAAATACAAATGTAAATAATATAAATATAAAAATAACTGCTAATTAAAAGCAAATAAACTAAAGCTACGACTGTGCAACACCACTATCTGTGCACCACCCACCAGCAGCACTAGTATAGTTGTACATGGATCCTTTGGAGCGTGGCCAAAATCAGAACTAAGGTTACTTTTTTCATTATCGTCAAAGTTATTCAAACGCCAAAAGATCACACGGTACAGTATTATTGAAATAAAACCAGAAATAAACATCAATAAAAGCATCACAAACATTAACACAAAATATTATGAAAAAGCAACAAACAAAACGAAACATGACAAAGTTACATGAGCAGAAACGGAACGCAATTTACGAAACACAACTAAACGTAGTTCAAGGAAAAATTGGACGTCAAGAAAAATAGGCAAATTCAAGATTGACAGGTGACAGTAACAAGTTGACAACTAATGACGAAACACAAACAAACAATTAAGCAAATTATAAGCGGAATTGTGATTTAAGTAGTTATGAGGTGAAAAAAGGAGATAGTAAGCAGGTAGATACGTACGGTAACTTTAAAAATTACGTGAATTGACGTCCCAAGCACAAAAACTGATAAGTTAGAGAACCACATAAACACTGATTATATTTTACGTACTCCACTATCAGGCTTGCCTTCAGTTCCAGATGACGCCCCGGGCTTCTTAGGGTACTTAATCAACAAGGGATTAAGCTCCTCTAAAGAACAAATCTTATGCCGTGTTCCATCGGGGGATCTGATGACAATAACCCCATCCTGAGTCCAGCATGCCGGCATACCGAAGTGCAGGCGCGCTCTGCTAAATACAGCTTGCCTAGACCGGGTCAAGAACTCCTTGACTGTGACCGTGGAGCCTTTCAATGCAGACTTTGCCTTCCAAACAGTGGACTTCAGGTCAACATTGGAGAACCTTACCAATATAGGTCTGCTGGTTGTTGGACCTTTTTTGGATGTTCCAAGTCGGGTTGGGTCTTATATCGAGTCGCCTGAATCTGAGGTAAGTGTGAATATTGGAGGGTGTAGGGGGTTCGTACTAAGCGATAAAATGTATTTTTTGCTGCCGGAGACGCGCCAAAATATTTTAATTATTATTTCAAAAACTTACAAATACTTAAAAAGGAACGTAATTTTGATACATTTCGTAGCGATTTCGATGCTCCGTTTGTCGAAATGTGTGAAACGAAACGTAAGCCGCCATTCTGTTTACATTGACAAATACTTTTGGCGTTCGTTTTGTCATTCCGTTGCTCTCGAGTTTACGTGAATTTTATATGTTGCTATGATTATTAGCTCCCCGCACCCTAATGAGTAACAGATCCTACCCAAAGCACACAGACTTGTGTTGGTTAGGTTAAGTTAGAACGGTGACCACTTAGCGCGAGCCGAGCGAGTTGTGTTGGTAGGTTAGGTTAGGTTAGAACAGTGACCACTTAGCGCGAGCCGAGCGAGCAAAGCGAGCGTGCCGCGGCAGCGGCCGGCGAAGCGCCAGAAAGTAACTATCTCCCCGTACCCTAATGAGTGACAGATCCTACCCAGAGCAGACAGGCTTGTGTTGGTTAGGTTAGAAAATTTTATTCAAAGTGGAATAACAGAAAAACTACGCATCTCCGGCAAGAAAAGAATCCGGGGGGTGAAACAGCCATCCCCCACCCTCCCCCCTACACCCCTCCCATCTTCGTACGAAGGCGACTTGATATAAGACTTTAACCCACCAGCGTTTTACAATCCTCGTTGTCCGCTTCAGAAAACCCGGTGAAGATAAGAGCTTTCCGACGAGATCTCGTCTCCAACCCATCAACCACTCTAGAGCACTCCAAGATCTGCTTCCTGAGAAGTCCCAGCACGCCGAACATGAGCTCTTGAAAGGACCGGAACTCTTCAGCAATCTTAGCAACAGTGTCTTTAGCGGGTCCCGCGCATTGGATCTGTGCCTCCAGCTCACCCATCTTCTTAAGGAAGCACTCCTCGAGGTTCTTCTGGGCCGATTGGATATCATCCAGTTGTGATGACATTATGTCTTGTGATGAATTAGCTGGCTATGAATTACTAGTGAGAAACTGGCAGGTTGTGTAGTGTAAGTGCTTGCGTTACATCGAATGTTTCACCAATGTAAGTGCAGCTTATTTAGCACTTTATGCAATAAATTTTATACTCAAATGCAAATAAAATACTTAAAAAATAATTTTAATTAAAAAGGATTTATGAAATTGCGTGTTAACTTTTCTACACCTACCCCCGAAAAACTGAAAATTAACTGTATTCACGCACATTATCGGCTCCAGTGGCAGACAAAATTTGGATTTATTTATTATTTGCCGTATTTATGAAATGATTGTTTTGGGCTTTTTGTGTGAGTTTAATAATTTTCCTGTAAAGTTTGGTGTAATTTTTAAGAACTAATTGATGTTTTGAGTCTGAGTTTAATCGATATTCCCAAAGTAACCGCCTTTGCTTGTTACTGCATACTTTTATTCCGTGAGATATCCACTTCGTTTTCTTTTCAGTTTTAATGATTATTATTTTATCCGGAAAACACAATCTATATAAAAGAGAGAAATCATATATAAAGTGGTCAAAAGCTTCGTTCGCATCCTTAGCATCATGTACTAGTCTAAAAGATAAAGATTTAAGATGTCTTTTAAATTTAATTAAGTTTTCAATGCTTATGTCCTGTTTTTTTGTTTTCCAGTATTTAAGTTTTATTTATGGGTACTTTAAGTATCTGAGATGTATGATCTGAAAGGACTAGATCTACAACTTCAGCTTGGCATTCTTTCCGATAGTTGTGAGCAAAATTATCAATACAGGTGTTATTTTTTGTTCCCCGTGCCTCCGTGCCCGTGTTCCCGCCATAAGCGGCAGAGGAGGACACCGTGGAGTTTTAGTGGGTTAGAGTCCCACATACCTGCACTATCTCCCCGTGGTAGTGCAGAATGCATGAGCATTTCTCCACGTTAAAAAAAAAATAATGGTTAGGCCGCGAAGCGGGGCTCCGTCGACATAGACGGCGGAGCCCCCCGCCGGGCGGCGACGGTATTTTCGCTTTTGCATCCTATTTCGACGGAGCCCCGCTTCGCGGGGCCCCTATTTCTGTGTAAAGGGATTAAAGTAACCTAACAAAACCGAACCTCGGGGTGCCCTTCGCTCGCCCTTGCATCATACGTCGCGTTTGGGATTTCATTCATCGGTATTTCGTCCTTTCGGACATTTGAACATCGGTATTTTGTGTTTCGATATAACGACTATCGGCATTTAAAACTTTCGGTATTTTGAATTTCGGACTTTTGGACGTCGGTATTTCAATCGGGATCCTGCCGTTTTGCCAAAAAGATTTTGCCAAAATTTCACTACCCAAACAAATTTTGGCAACCTTTTCTTATACCAATGCAATGTTTGGAATGATTTTAGTACGCACATTTTCATTTGGTCAAATTTTTACTTGGCAGAATATTACTATGGATAATGTCATTTAGGCATTTGGTCTTTAATCAAATGATTTATTACGGCAAACAATCTTTAGACAATAAACGTTTGGTCAAATGATTTGTTATGACAAAAAATATAAAGGCAAAAATAAGATTTTTTGGGAATTAAATAATTAAAAAATGCAATTTTATTTTAAAATAATCATTTACCTATTTAATACAAAATATTTGTAACTTACAATTTTAATTTTTTTGAATGGACAATTGGACATTATAGAGATCCGAATTAGTTACGAGGTTAATTATTTTAAAAAAAATGCTTAGGTTAGGTTAGGTTAAAACTGTGACCTCCTACGCACGAGCCGAGCGAGTGAAGCGAGCGGTGCCGCGGTAGCGGCCGGCGAGTGCCAGAAACGACTAAATTATATAAAAAAAAAAATATGGAAAAAAGAGATTATTTTTAACAGGCTATCGAGAACCGAATTAGTTAGACGAGGTTAATTATTAAAAAAAAATGGTTAGGTTAAAACTGTGACCTCCTACGCACGAGCCGAGCGAGCGAAGTGAGCGGTGCCGCGGCAGCGGCCGGCGAGTGCCAGAAACGACTAGATTAAATAGAAAAAAAAATATGGAAAAAAGAGATTATTTTTAACAGGCTATCGAGAACCGAATTAGTTAGACGAGGTTAATTATTAAAAAAAAATGGTTAGGTTAGGTTAAAACTGTGACCTCCTACGCACGAGCCGAGCGAGCGAAGTGAGCGGTGCCGCGGCAGCGGCCGGCGAGTGCCAGAAACGACTAGATTAAATAGAAAAAAAAATATGGAAAAAAGATATTATTATTAACAGGCTATCGAGAACCGAATTAGTTAGACGAGGTTAATTATTTAAAAAAAAATGCTTAGGTTAGGTTAAAACTGTGACCTCCTACGCACGAGCCGAGCGAGCGAAGCGAGCGGTGCCGCAGCAGCGGCCGGCTAGTGCCAGAAACTACTAGATTATATAGAAAAAAATATGGAAAAAAACAGGCTACCCGAAACTGAACTAATTAGACGAGATAAATTATTTAAAAAAAAATACTACCAGTATACCTAATATTATTATTAACAGTTTAGATTTTGCCCAAGTGGAAAAACACCCTTGTAATAAAACTTCTTCAAAGTTAGACCTTTGCTTGAAATGGCTGCCTTAAAACTGCGAAAACTGACGATACGAAATATTTGGCAAATGATATTTTGCGTAAAATGAGTTATTCCAAGTGAAATATTTGACTAAATAAAAATTGGTAAAAGTACTAGTTGGTAAACAAGTTATTGTTTAAACGTTCACTTGCCAAACATTAGGTTTGGGTTACAATTATTTGTGGAGAGATTTTTTGCTAAGTAATAATTTGGCAAATGAAATTATGCGAAAAATTGTTTGGGAATTGATAATTTGGCAATTTCTTTTTGGTAAAACAAGGGAGACCCATTTCAATCATCGGTATTATTAATCTTCGGGATTGTGATACGTACCCATCACAGACAGACCTTATTGATATACAATAAGTATATTTATGTCGTCAATGCATCGGAAATAAGAAAAGCGTACTTACCGTAATTATAAATACGATAAACGGTCACGTCCGTAGCCAAACTACTACACAGAGTCATAACTAAGCAAATTATTCTATACATCTTGACATAAATTAAACATAAATTGTGAGCTAGATATTATTATATTAAGTTACAATGTTTAGTAACACTTTAATAAAGTTATGAATTACACGTGCACCTGCAAGTACAAACAAACTGAAATCAGTAACAAAATTGGTTCGTGGTCCCTTTTATAATCCTCCTTTTTATTCAGTAACTTCCTCCTAATAAAAGTCAAACAGTAAAAACAAACCGCTTGCGAAAATAATATGGTTAATTATAAGCTTTATTAGTTCTGTCTGTGCTCACCACTCATTATTATTTCAGTAACTGCCTACATAAACATCAACTGCCGAGCATTCTCACAATCATCATCATCTGCCTAGCCTTTACCCAACTATGTTGGGGTCGGCTTCCAGTCTAACCGGATGCAGCTGAATACCAGTATTTTCCATGGAGCGACTGCCTATCTGACCCCCACAACCCAGTTACTGGGTAATACGAAACCCCTTGGTAAGACTGGTTGTTATACTTTCGGGCTTCTGACTACCCGTAACGACTGTCAAAGATCTACGAATGACATCCGGGACCAACGGCTTGACGTGCTTTCCAAGGCACGGAGGGGTCTTGGTATGTAAAGATGGCCACCCATCCACGGACCAACCGCGGCAAGCGTAGCTTAACCTGATCGATCGACCCGTGCGGCTGTTAATACTTAGCCACAAGCCCCCCCTGTCACCACCCTCCCCCTCCCCCTGTCATTTTCTTTTTTTCAGCAAGTAATTAGTAAAGAAAATATGACCCTCTAAATATTACAAAAAATGCCTTATTTTTACCGCCGTGATTAGAGGACTACCAGACAAATTAGAAAAGTTTTTAACATAAAATTTTTTTATAGGAACCTAAACATATTCTTTCTTAAAATGTTAATGTAAAAAATAATTGAATCGGCTGAGTTTTCGAGGAGAAAAAAGGGGAATACGAAACGTCGATCTCGTCAAAATGTTTGTGATAATTTCGGTCTGAGCTGCAGCTGGCTATCACACACTACGGGGCCAAACTTGTATTTCTTCAAATACCTATTTTTAAAATTCCTCGCAAGTCCCGTTCCCTCTTAATTTAAAAGCATCCGAATTGAGAACCTCCTCCTTTTTTGAAGTCGGTTAAAAAAGTTATAAAATTCGAATTCCTAAACCAATGAGCAAGGAAGTAGTTTACTTATTTATTTAATTCGGGAAAACATACAGTTACACAAACATCGTAATAAACAGGTAGTGAGCAAAGAAAGACATTGGGTATAGACGCCAAGCACGTCAAGCTACTACAATCTGTCAAATTTATTTAATAGATTTTCAACTTTATCGCTGAAGCACAAGGTTCAAAGTTGATTGGGAAAATTTGACAGTTTCGGGTAGCTTGATGTGCATAATTACCTATGTGTAGCTAACGACATGTTACGTAGTTATTGT
Organism: Oligia fasciuncula; assembly: GCA_963082905.1. Taxonomy (NCBI): domain Eukaryota; kingdom Metazoa; phylum Arthropoda; class Insecta; order Lepidoptera; family Noctuidae; genus Oligia; species Oligia fasciuncula. The sequence continues at coordinate 3,650,003 of OY720414.1, read as the reverse complement.
TAAATGTAAATTTTTAAAAATAAGGAAAATGTTATAAGCAAAATATATTATTAACTGTGATGATTAGGTTAATCATAACATAACAGTACCTATATTGGTTTGATCGCATTTAGGGGGATAACCATAAATAATAACGCTTTTCCTAATGACGAATGTATTACTTTGGCTATAAATAGATTAGACAATGGCGCCGATTCCCTTGTTCACAAACTAAACTAAATTTAAGTTCAGGCATCTTTTTCTTTCTATTTCATTAAGACAAGGACAGAAGACAAATATTAGTTTAGTCCTGTCAAATTAAGATACTCTATACCAAGTTTAGACGTGATTAAAAACATGGCTACTAAAAATACGTCAATTTACGTTAGGCGCTGTCTAATTTGACAGGACTAAAGTAATATTTATCTTCTGTCCTTTTCATAATGAAATAGAAAGAAAAAGATGTACTGAACTTAAAATTAGTTTAGTTTGTGAACAAGGGAATCGGCGCCATTAACTAATAAGAACCAAACTTCCTTGTAAGCTAAAAAATAAGAGTACCTACGATTGCTGCCAAGTTATTATTTCAATTCACAAAATTGTAATTCCATCATTCCATCTAGCGGCAGTATTGTGAAACTTATGATAATTTATTATGGTTTTTTTATTTAATATTTTGTTTTTTAATGCAAGTCTTTACCCGTCATAAACAAGTAACTACTTCGTCTTAGTCACTTTATAGGATTAATGCTTAGGATTTTGTATTTGGTACAAAATTATCCAACACCCAAGTTCAACGACTATTACTGCTAAACTAATAAAGTTATCTTAATTCCTATAGTTTTCCTTCAAAGTTCATGAAATGCACTATCATTTTGAATTTTTCCTGATTTTTCAAGCCAGCAGTTTAGCTTTTAGAGGGGGGGACGCCCTACTGGAACAAAAATTTGCACTTTAAAGTTTAATATTTCGTAAAAGGAGCATTAAATCGAAAAATATCTTTAGCAACCCTCAAGTCATTTTAGAAGACCTATTCAACGATACCCCATACGATGGGGTAGACGACGAAAAAAATATTCATTCCCACTTCACATGTAGGGGAGCTACCCTAAAAAAAAATATTTTCCAAAATTTTATTTTACCACTTTGTCGGCGTAATTTATATAGACATTCCTGCAAAATTACAGCTTTCTAGTACTAACGGTCTCTTAGCAAAACCTCGGACAGACAGACGGACATGACGAAACTATAAGGGTTCCTTGTAAGTACTACGGAACCCTAAAAACGTTACGTGTTGTCATTTGTTGTTGCTGATTTAAACTGTCAGAATGTACTCGGTTTGGAGGGTTGTATTGCATTAGGATTAATAAGTCAAATTAATGCAATCAATATTGATCACGACAATGATTTGCTTCAAGGACTTTGGAAATTACCCAGAAAATATAGTATTATTATAGTGGATAAAAATGTACAGCCAGTAGTTTGCCCAACTAGGAAGGTGGCTCCCTAAATTATATGTTAATTTTCATTAATATTCTGAAACAGTCACACATACAATCAAAATGGAACTTTAGTATATGATTTATTGGATCTTTTTCTTTTCATGTACTATAACAGTCAGAAGTCGACTAGCAATCTCACAAAACTATGGCATAAGAATATTAGTTGTACTTATGACCTTCTTCTATAAGAACGTTTGACAACACTACACATTGGCAACTTGTTGGCCGCTTATGATTGTTATTACAAATTTCAATACGGTGGCCAAAGTAGTTAGCATTGTGCCTCGCATGGCGAACGTTCGGGTTCGAGTCTCACATCAAACATGAAAAATATTTTTTAAGTATTAAGTATTACAATCATGTGAAATAAGAATTCCGAGTTGCTAACAAATATTTTAAATATTCCACAACTAAACGAATATTCTTTCGTTTAAACAATTATAATCTTAACGTCGTTATTAAAATATGAGGGTAGATTTGACACAAAGTGATAAGTTCACTTTGTAAATCTACCCTCATATTTTAACTACTTTACTAGTTTACCTAAATTATTCCACTATTCGCTATTGTTGGTTGGTGAACATAGTTACGAGCGTTTGTGTTATCTTGTTGTTGCTATTTTAGTATTCTTTTGAATTCAATATGCAGGATAATATTAGTATTGAAGCCAAGGCAAATATTATGGCCCTATCTATTATACATATATCTATACTAATATTATAAAGCTGCAGAGTTTGTTTGTTTGTTTGTTTGTTTGAACGCGCTAATCTCTGGAACAACTGGTCCGATTTGAATGATTCTTTTAGTGTTGGGTAGTCCATTTATCGAGGAAGGCTATAGGCTATATTTTTTTTTGTTCAAAATTAGGATCCGTAATAAAATTGCTATTTTGTAACACAAGGTGTAAAATCGAAAACCTATTTTTGCGTGCGCTGCAAAAACTATTGACAATAGAACAAAATGATGTACTACGGGTTTGTAGAGCCCATTAAGACCTACAAAAAAGTCCGCGAGAACATATATCTAGCTATCATGGTTTAATCACAATAACCGATTTTGTGTTCAAAATAATAATTAAATCGTCTGAAGAAAAAAAAACTACGTTAAATATGTATCGTAATATTAATCTTTATCGAAATTAAGCATTATGTTATCAAGAGTATTTATGAAGAAGTAAAATACTTTTTGTTTCATCTCAATCGGATATTTCGTTTAAAAGTTATCACGTGTGTAAGATGTTAAGAGTTGGTACCTATTAAGGAGTTATGGGCCATAGAGTTTTTTATCTATACTAATAATAAAGCTGAAGAGTTTGTTTGTTTGAACGCGATAATCTCTGGAACTACCGGTCAGATTTGAAAAAATTCTTTTTGCATTTGATAGCCCAATTCTTGAGGAAGGCTATAGGCTATTTAACATCACGCTATGACCCTTAGGAGCCGAGCAAAAAGAAAAAAACTCAGAGTGAACGGTAAGCGAATACGAAGTGTTGCGACGCGACGGGGTGGGGGCTACAAGAAATTTCACGCGGACGAAGTCGCGGGCAGAAGCTAGTACTTAATAAGACAGTAAAAAAACTGTGTCTGTACATTGAATATATTTAAAAAAAAAATAAAATAACTGAGAGGGGTTTAGAAACAGTAATAGAGCACGAATCCAAAAAAAAAAAATTTGTCTGTTTGTCTGTTTGTTTGTACACGCTAATCTTCGGAACTACTGGACGGATTTGTATGATTTTTTTTTGTTGTATAGGTATTATGTCTGGGCAACATATAGGCTATAATTTATCTTTTAAACTTGAACACCTGATGCAGAACCGCAACAGACCAGCTAAAATATAAGAGATTCAAAAACTGTACCATAGCAAAAATTGTTCCACGTGATGAGCATTTTGAAGATCTGGAACACCTGATGTGGAACTCCAAGAGCCCAGCTACACCATAACACATATAGGAATGACATCTTAGCAAAAGTTGTTCGGTCTGATGGGCATTTCCTCTTGACTTATAAAAACTGGCCAAGTGCGAGTCGGACTCGCACACGAAGGGTTCCGTACCACAAGGTAAAAACGCCGAAAAAACACGTTTGTTGTATGGGAGCCCCCCTTAAATATTTATTTTATTTTGTTTTTAGTATTTGTTGTTATAGCGGCAACAGAAATACATCATCTGTGAAAATTTCAACTGTCTAGCTACCGCGGTTCTTGAGATACAGCCTGGTGACAGACAGACGGCAAAAACGCCGAAAAAAACACGTTTGTTGTATGGGAGCCCCCTTAAATATTCATTTTATTTTGTTTTTAGTATTTGTTGTTATAGCGGCAACAGAAATACATCATCTGTGAAAATTTCAACTGTCTAGCTACCGCGGTTCTTGAGATACAGCCTGGCGGCAGAGAGACTGCAAAAACGCCGAAAAAAACACTTTTTTTGTACGGGCCCCTTAAATATTTATTTTATTTTATTTTTAGTATTTGTTGTTATAGCGGCAACAGAAATACACCATCTGTGAAAATTTCAACTGTCTAGCTACCGCGGTTCTTGAGATACAGCCTGGCGACAGACAGACGGCAAAAACGCCGAAAAAAACACGTTTTTTTGTATGGGAGCCCCCCTTAAATATTTATTTTATTTTGTTTTTAGTATTTGTTGTTATAGCGGCAACAGAAATACATCATCTGTGAAAATTTCAACTGTCTAGCTACCGCGGTTCTTGAGATACAGCCTGGTGACAGACAGACGGACGGACGGACGGACGGACAGCGAAGTCTTAGTAATAGGGTTCCGTTTTTACCCTTTGGGTACGGAACCCTAAAAATCGAAGATCAGAAACATCTGATGTAGAAATCAAAACTAAGTATCACTAATTTCACCTCCACACGGTGAAGGCGGTAACAGTTTAGGACTGATTTTCGATGACGATGGTATATCATTGAAAATTTGACTCTACTGGCCAAAACTCCCATTAATTTTTTTTTAACGTGAATAAATGCTCATGCGTTCTGCACTACCACGGGGAGATAGTACAGTTATGTGGGACTCTAACCCACTAAAACTCCACGGTGTCCTCCTCAGCCGCTTACGGCGGGAATATGGGCACGCGTTAGCACTCATCCGCGAACCCGCCGCGGCTGTCCGTCACCGGACCCTCCTCTGGGGAGTACTCCCCATCACCGGCGCACCAGAACACATAGCACGCCGTGACCACCCCAGGGACCAAACCAGCACATGGGCGCCAGACGACCCCGTGTCTGGGCACCCTTGGTAGGGGAGCAGTCACTTAGATTTTAATTGAACAGGTATCTTCTTCACAATAAAACTATAACCATGCCTAGAAAAAGGTCAAATCTTTTCCAATGTTCCAAAGGAGCTAAAAGATTGCGGATCATAAGATCCCAAGAATCTACCGAAGAGCGTCAGGAGAGACTTGATGCTGTTCGAGAACATCAGGCTGCAACTCGCTCCGTGGAAACCTCTTCGGATCGCGAAGCACGCCTGCGTTCTCAGCGTATTTACGCATCTACATCCAGGTCTCTAGAGACCAGTGAAGAATATGATGCGCGACTGACCGCTGATCGTGAACGTCATGCATTGTCTCGCGAGTCGGAGACGTTCACGGATAGAGAATTGCGCTTGAGTTCCAAGCGTATCGACGCATCGACTTTTAGGTCTCCAGAGACAAGTCGGGAACGTGATGTGCGACTGACCGCTGATCGTAAATGTCACGCATTATCTCGCGAGTCGGAGACGTTCACAGATAGAGAATTGCGCTTGAGTTCTCAGCATATCTACGCATCTGCTTCTAGGTCTCTAGAGACAAGTGCGGAACGTGATGCGCGACTGTCCGCTGATCGTGAGCGACATGCATTGTCTCGCGAATCGGAAACGTTTACCGATACAGAATCACGCTTGAGTTCTCAGCGTATTCGCACATCTACTAACAGGTCTTTTGAAACAAGTGATGAACGTGAGATTATCATACATTGTCCCGAACACGCACACAACAAAATACTCATAATCAGTTAGAAAGTGAGAAAGAAAGAATTGCTGGAGTACGGCATGAAGAGACAGATTAAGAAGAGCGCAACGAACGTTTGAATTCTGATCGACTTCGACATTCTCTGAACAGAATGTCGATATCATCTGAAGAATCGGATGTGTCTCAAGATATAGCCGTAGGGCATGGCGACCTTCCTTGGGTTGATAAGGAACGGAGTGTATACTCCTATGATTGACTACGCCACATATTCCGTCATCGGAGGTATGGTTCAAAATTGTACTTTTTGTGAAGCTGTTAAATGGCAAAAAGAAACAAACGGTATGTGTTGCTCAGGTGGGAAAGTACATATTAAAATATTACAAAATCCTCCAGAAATATTAAGATCACTGCTAATCGGTGACCATCCACAGTCAAAACATCTCTTGGATAACATACGTTCGTACAATAATGCCTTTCAAATGACATCTTTTGGTGCAGAACAGATTTCAGAAGGCCCATTTATGCCAACATTCAAAGTGCAAGGCCAAGTTTACCACCTTATTGGTTCATTATTGCCTGAAAATGACGTCTCGAATCGTCTCGCGTATCCCGTTGTTTTTCAGTCCCTGGGCTCTTAGAATTCGACATCAGACGTTTCAGATCTCCGATTTTGATGACCCCGTTGTCGCTGGCATAAGCAACAGGATCCGCGTACGAAGTCGCGGGCAGAAGCTAGTAATAACATAAATAAGTGGAAAGGATTTCTTTTGTACCTACCTATAAAAAATATTACAATGTTACCATATATCAAAATTTGTTTCATTTATTATCATATTATAATAATAAATTACTATTATTGTAATATCTATTTGTTCAAAGTAATTTACTAAAATAAATTACTAAAACATACAAATAATAATATAAAACATAAAAAAAAAAACTGGCTCAACTAGGATTCGAACCTACACCTATCCCGTTCACATTAGCGGGTGCAGCCTCGTTACCGATCTAGCTAATGTTAACTTATATTCACTTGTTGAAATTTTGCATTACTATGAAAAAAATAATCAGACTGCGATAAAGAAACAAGTTACTGATATTGTCATCCTTGTCTAGCATTGACCACATCTATGACTACTCGTAGCGCGATGCTACACGACATGTTAGTTTGTTAGCGTTGGAACATCACTCACACGGATAAAAATGCGTATGTGTGTCTAAGCGCCGCAGCCCGTATAGCGCAGGCGATAATGATCATTGCGGTGTAAGTGGACTTCTGGCCGTGACTGTACAAGATAGTTACGTACTTGTAACATTTTCGCTCGATAGCGGAATCGGCGGAGCTTGCGTGGAAATTACTAAGCTCTAAGGTGGCTCGCGAAATTCAAATTTTCTTACGTTTTTTGCAATTTGCTGGTCAGTATTAAGTTGTACGTTGATTAAAATATGATTCGCGGTCGTAACAAATATGTATTTACAGAATTATAATCATTAAAGTCATCAACACAACTCTCTAAGACCATGTAATCCCCAAATGTCAAGATTTCATGAAATAGTCATTTCCACGTTTGAAGAACATCTTCAAAACCTGGAACGCGTGCTCATGAAGATCCAGAGTGCCAACCTCAAGTTAAGTCCGAAGAAGTGTTCACTATTCAACCGACAGGTTAGCTTTTTGGGATTTGTAGTGTCTGAAGAAGGTATCCGCACGGATCCAGAGAAAATCGCCGCTGTCAAGGATTGGCCAGTTCCAAAAGACAAGACGCAGGTCAGAGCATTTTTGGGTTTGTGCTCCTATTATCGGCGATTTGTCAAGAACTTTGCAGACATAGCCAAACCCCTGCATAAGCTAACCGAAGAGAAGCGACATTTCTGCTGGGATGAAAGTTGCGACATCGCATTCCAGGAGCTAAAGGACCGTCTGTGCAAAACACCTATTTTGGGGTACCCTGATGCGGGCAAGGAATTTATAATTGACACAGACGCAAGTGACATAGGACTTGGCGGTGTGTTGTCTCAACGGAATGGTGATCAAGAGGTTGTGATAGCGTACTTCAGCAAGTCGCTGTCAAAGCCGGAAAAGAACTATTGTGTCACGAGACGGGAATTGCTTGCTGTGGTAAAGTCATTGCAGCATTTTAGCAAATATCTTCTGGGGCGGAAATTCCACGTACGATCTGACCATGCTGCACTGAAATGGCTATTGCAGTTCAAAAATCCAGAAGGACAAGTTGCGAGATGGATTGAGCTACTGCAGGAATACGACTTTGTGGTCGAACATCGCAGCGGGAAATCACATGGCAACGCAGATGCATTGTCAAGAAGACTGCAAGCATTGTACTAGGCAAGAAAGTAAAGAAGTCGTACCTGTGAGGATGCTCAAGACAGACCTCAGCAACGAGTGGAAGGAAAGCCTACAACGTGCACAGCAGGAAGATTCGGACATCAAGCCGATTCTGGAGTGGACGAAGGCCAGAGCTCCTAAGCCCAGGTGGAGTGACGTCTCAGCGATGAGTTCGATCACAAAAAGCTATTGGGCCCAATGGGACAGCTTGGTGATTCAGGATGGAGTCCTGTGCCGTAAATGGGAAAATGCTCGGGGAGACAGCTGTCATTTGCAAATGGTTGTCCCTAAAGCTCAAGTACTGGATGTTCTACAGCTGTACCATAATGGTTGTTCAGGAGGTCATCTGGGAGTAAAACGGACTCTACTGAAGATACGAGAACGGTTTTACTGGGTCCACTGTCGGGACGATGTCGAGGACTGGTGTCGCAAATGTACAAGTTGTGCAGCTGTAAAGGGACCTCAGACTCGCAGTAGAGGTGCATTGAAATTGTACAATGTTGGTGCACCATGGGAGAGGATAACCCTTGACGTTGCGGGGCCGTTTCCGGAAAGTGAAAGTGGCAACAAGTATTTCATGGTTGTGATGGATTACTTCACCAAGTGGCCGGAAGTCTTCGCCATTCCAAATCAAGAAGCTTCGACAGTTGCAGATAAATTAGTTCATGAAGTCTTCTGTCGTTTTGGAGTACCTTTAGAGATTCACAGTGATCAAGGAAGGACTTTTGAGTCACAAATATTCCAGGAAACTTGTCGAGTTATGGGTACTCATAAAACCAGAACAACTTCTTACCACCCACAGTCGGATGGAATGGTGGAACGATTTAATAAGACATTAGAGAGGTACCTAGCCAAAGTTGTGGAAAATCGGCAACGAGATTGGGACAAGCACATACAACCGTTTTTGTTGTCATATCGAAGCGCTGTTCACGAAAGTACATCGGTGACACCAGCTTTCGCAAACTTTGGAAGAGAATTACGGCTGCCTGCAGACCTGATCACCGGAATACCACCTGATGCCCCACGCAGTATAACCGATTATGCGAATGACTTGCGGAACAAAATGAATGACATTTATGAGCACGTCAGACAATCGGGCCAGCAAATGTCTGAAAAGATGAAAACCCGTTATGACCGCAAAATGAACAATAAAGGGTTCGACGAAGGTTCACTAGTGTGGTTGCACAATCCAGTCCGCAGCAAAGGGAAATCTCCTAAGCTTCAAGCTAAATGGGACGGACCGTACCGGATTGTGACAAAGATCAATGACGTAACCTACCTACCGGATACAGAAAGGTGCAAGAGGTACTCCTAAGATCGTCCATGTGGACCGACTGGCACGTTATTATGGGGCTGATAATGCTCGGGACGAGCATGTCTTAGGAGGGGGCAGTGTTGCGCGCCACAATTAATGCCTGGTACATCGTGACATTAGTTACCACTAGCGCCATCTAGTATCGAGTAGCAGAACTAGTCGAGTCACGATCGTTCTAGAAAATTCGATACTAGAACTTTGTAGAACTTTCTCGAACAATCGACATCTGGTTACTCGGGGCCGGTATGTACTCGAACATTCTAGATGTTTCTACAATGGAAGGTTCTAGAACTATCTGCGGCACTATATAAGGCCGGGATGCGCGACGACCGACACAGTTTGGATAAAGCGACAAGAGCGAAAACATCTAAGCGATCTTCAAGTGCGAATTAAGAGTGATCAGTAGTGTGATTGTGTTCTGTTAATTAGTGTTTTGAGTTGTAATTAGTGTTGTAAAATAAATTGTTATTTTTGGTTATTAAATCGGCAGTTTTTATTGTCACGAACCCGAAGCTAGTAACAGTACTATTATTGAATTATGCACGAAAAAGATCTTATTTTCCGTTTAATCGCGGTGTAGTTGATATTACGTACTTATTTCATTCATAAACGTCAAACTTGTTGTGCACACTTCAGACGCCATATATACGTTATTGGATGATGTGATAAGGAAAATTAATAATAAAATGAGAGTTGCAGGGATTTTTCTAGATTTAAGCTCTGCATTTGACACAATTGACCATGAATTACTTCTGACTAAAATGAGTCATTACGGAATAAGAGGAAATGCTTTGCGACTATTCTCTTCCTACTTAAAAAACAGGCGAATGTACGTTGAAATTGACAAAACTCAAAATAACTATAAGAAAAGGTATAAATCTAAAATTGTACGCATATCAACGGGTGTCCCACAGGGATCTATTTTAGGACCTATTTTATTTTTATTATTTATTAATGACTTGATTAATTATCTAAATACTATTTTACCGGACATTGAATTAGTAATTTTCGCAGATGACACAAATGCCATAGTGGCAGCTAATGACATGGTAGAGTTGACAGAAAGGGTAAATGCTACGTTACAGGCATTTCATGTGTGGTTCACGGCAAATAAATTATTTATTAATAGTAAAAAAACTCAAATAATGTTATTCAAAACTACAGCCCGTAACAAAGATAATTTAAATGTTGCCTTAAATGAAGTCGACATTGAGCTCGTTGCCGAAGTAAAATTTTTAGGTATACATATTGACCAACTGTTAAACTGGAAACCAGAATTAAAAGCAATTGATGCATCGGTATCGTCTGCATGTTACGCTCTGAGAGCCCTGAGAAATGAAATCGGCATAAATCAGCTAAAATGGTATATTTTGCGCTAGTAGAGTCAAAAATTAGGTATAGCATACTTTTTTGGGGGAATAGCTATGAATATAATAGTAGAAGAGCTTTCGTACTACAAAAACGTGCAATTCGTACTATGGTCCGCATCTCACAAAGGGAAAGTTGCCGACAACATTTTATCAATTTAGGCATACTTACAGTACCAAGTCTTTATGTACTGGTACTTTTAAGTAATATGGCCAAACACATACAGGACTATGAGACAGTAGAAGAACGGCAGATAAGGGAAGGCACCCGTAGACTGGACTTGAAGAATAAAAATTTTACTAATCATAACCTAAGAATTGTTAAACATAGTCCGCGATACCAGTCTGTAAAACTTTTTAACAGGTTGCCTTTAGAAATAAAAAGTACTGTCTACAGTAGTGTTTTCAAAATTAAACTAAAAAAAATCCTATTGATTAAGTGTCTTTATGCTGTAGAAGAATTGTAATTTTATTGAGATAATCATGGGTTGTTAAATTTTATGGGTTTTTTTTTTTAATTCTGATTTATTGCTTTATAAATTTAATATTATTATTTTTAATTAACTCGATCAATCTATGCTAATTTATTTCAATTAATTATTTTATTGTTATTATTTTAAATTTTAAGGTGTTGGTAATATTGTTTAATGTTGTGTATTTAAAATTATTGTGTATATTGTGTGTAAATTCAGATACAAGTTACTTGTTTATGAATAAATGACTATGACTATGACATTGATGTGCTTAGCCGACACGCAGTAAGGGACAGAAATATCCTTACTCTGTCTCTTTTCTTTGCTAGTGACGTTAATATATTTCTGTTTTTCTTGTGCAAATGAAAAAGAAGATATGCAGCAGTCTATAGTTTACTCTGTCTACGACTTTGAACCTTATGTTTCAGCGATAAAGTTGAAAATCTATTAAATAAATTTGACAGATTGTAGTAGCTTGATGTGCTGGCGTCTGTACTTTCGCATTTATAATATTAGACATGATATTATATGTGTTTAAATAATCTATTTGATGTCGGCTGTTCTATTTAAAGCCAAAGTAATGCGGTCATTAGGGAAACCATTATTATTTGTGGTTATCCCCCTAAATGCGATCAAAATAATATAGGTATTGTTATATTATGATAAACCTATTCATCAGTAAAGTTAATAATAGTATATTTCATTACAAGTGCGGAAAGGCTGTCATTGCAAAGAGATCCGACAAATGTCTACCCGAGCCGAGGCGCAGCCGAAGGCGAGGGTTGACAGTCGGAACAAGTTGCAATGACGGTTCCGCAGGTGTACTGAACGACTATTTTTAATACAGTTGCGAAAAATGAAGCAATTTAATAAAATAATAAAACCACAATATTGCTTTTTTCTCTTCTCTCCACGCAAAAAATTAGTCGTATATGTAACGACTTTTTGACTTTTCCGGTAAAATGTTCTCCGAAGCATTTCGTGCAATTATACTGAGTTCCGGTGGTGTTAATTCAAAAAATAGGGTCGAAATTACTCATTTTGTGCAACAAACAACTAAACTCGCAAAGAAAATTTCTGGAAAATGGCGCCAACCGTAGAATATAAGCAGAGTTTTTTTTTTCTTCACCCATTTTGGTAGGCAAAGGGAACTATCCATACCTACAGCTTAGTCTTCAGTATATTTTGACGTGACAACGTCTTAAATTAGGTTGCGACTGGGAGTCACTTATGAAAAAGTGTAACGCGCGGTAACGTTACGATGAGTCACCGAACGAGAGAGAGGCCCGCCGAATGCCTTGCGTCTCTCTCCCACTCAACTATGATCGGATGATCGGTCGTTGTCACGTAAAATCTTCGCCCGTAAAACCGACTTTACAGGCAACCATTTTTTTTATTGATATGAAATGAAAATGAATTTTAATGAGAGGAAATGAAATGAAACCTAACCTAACTCATTCAATTAAATCATTAAATCTGATATTGAAATAAATTAGTAGCTTCTTTTTAGAAATATACGTATTTGTATGAATCACAAAAACTCTTTAGTAAAAACTTCGTGGTTGGTTTTTCTTTTTATTAGACATTATTTTGACAGTTGGGAAAGAGACACGCACGAGTTCGGGAAAGGTAAAAAAAAGCACTAGTATGTAATAGCCCACATCCCGAACGCTATACGTCCCTGCAATACACCACTTTTTGAGCAACTGTATTAAAAAATATTTTGCGACGATACACACGCATCAGCTACTTAGCTGCTAGTGTGTCTACCAAATAATAATAATAACATTATCCTTATTTTTTAAATTTACATTTAACAACAACTACATAACATGGATAACTTCGTTAGCTACACATAATTATATACAGACGCCACCACATCAAGCTACCCTAAACTGTCAAATTTTCCCAATCAACTTTGAACCTTGTGCTTCAGCGATAAAGTTGAAAATCTATTAACCTTTTGAACGCCAGAGCATAAACGCACGGGCGTGCCCTCCACGCCAAGCCACAATTTTAAATATTTAAGGTATACATTTAAAAACACACAAAAGTAATGATTTAATTGTTTATTTCGTGATAAAGTGCACCGCATTGTTTGTCACATATTTATGTCGCCCGTAATAGGATAGGCGACACACGACTGGCGTACAGGGCACGCGCTTGTTTGTCACGTATATGTGACAGGCGTTCAAAGGGTTAAAGAAATTTGACAGATTGTAGTAGCTTGACGTGCTGCTGTCTATGTCCCAATGTCTTTCTTTGCTCACTACCTGTTTATTACGATGTTCTAAGAGGGAACGGGACCTGCGAGGAATATGAAAAACAGGTATTTGAAGAAACTATTGCCGTCGCCTTACCTCAAGTCTGCCTCCCTAGTGTGTGACAGGGACAGCTGCAGCTCAGACCGAAATTATCACAAAAAATTTGACGAGATCGACGTGTCGTATTCCCCTTTTTTCTCCTCGAAAACTGAGCCGATTCAATTATATTTTACATTGACATTTTAAGAAAGAGTATGTTAAGGCACAAAATACAGAGAGTAGTTTAGGGTCCTGTATTATTTTTTTGGATAAACTTTCCATTAAGTACCAAAGATTTGGAAGTTCATATTTTTTTTGTAGATAGTACCTACTCATAAATAGAAATGTTTTTACAAATTTTCAAGTTGCGGAGACTCACGGTTTACGAGATATAATTTTTCAAAGTTTCCATACAAATTGGAAAATATCACGCCATTTGCAAATTTTTAGGTTGGATAAATTGTCATGATAGACGTCAAAGTTGACATTTCACGTTTCGTTGACAATAGACGTGTATTTTATTCAATTTTATGTCATATTTTTTACTTAAATATAATTTTATTTTTAAATATTCACATATTAAATTTTGTGTGTAATTAATGTGCACAATAACCGTGCTGTATTATGCAATTACATTGCATAATACAGCACGGTTACCCCGCGAAGCGGGGCTCCGTCGACATAGGATGCAAGAGCGAGCGAAGGGCACCCCGAGGTTCGGTTTGGTTAGGTTACTTTAAACCCTTTACCCAGAAATAGGGGCCCCGCGAAGCGGGGCTCCGTCGACATAGGATGCAAGAGCGAGCGAAGGGCACCCCGAGGTTCGGTTTGGTTAGGTTACTTTAAACCCTTTACCCAGAAATAGGGGCCCCGCGAAGCGGGGCTCCGTCGACATAGGATGCAAGAGCGAGCGAAGGGCACCCCGAGGTTCGGTTTGGTTAGGTTACTTTAAACCCTTTACCCAGAAATAGGGGCCCCGCGAAGCGGGGCTCCGTCGACATAGGATGCAAGAGCGAGCGAAGGGCACCCCGAGGTTCGGTTTGGTTAGGTTACTTTAAACCCTTTACCCAGAAATAGGGGCCCAGCGAAGCGGGGCTCCGTCGACATAGGATGCAAGAGCGAGCGAAGGGCACCCCGAGGTTCGGTTTGGTTAGGTTACTTTAAACCCTTTACCCAGAAATAGGAGCCCCGCGAAGCGGGGCTACGTCGACTTAAGATACAAAAAAAAACTTTAACCATGGATATCTCCATAACCATGGGGTTCCGCGGGGTGGGGATGGTACAGGGGGGCAAACTGGGGAGGGAGAGGGAATCTTTCCCCCCAATTTGACTAAATAGTGCTATTCTAACCTAACCTAAAAACTTTAACCATGGATATCTCCATAACTATGGGGTTCCGTGGGGTGGGGATGGTACAGAGGGGGTTGCCCCCCTCCCCCCCCCTCCTTCCCCCCTCTCCGCATCATAATTTTTTGTGACTTAAAGGAATTTTTAACCATTTTTTTATTTTAATTACTTTTCTAATTTGTCTGGTAGTCCTGTAATCACGGTGGTAAACATAGGGCATTTTTTGTAAAAAAAAAATCTTTTTCTTTACACTTTACATACTATTTACTTTACTAAATCGTTGAGAGGATGTGCAGCAGCGTCCTCCGGTCTGCTAATAACAACATACTGCGGTCACCACTCCTTGAAGAGATATCTTCAACAACTTCATTGTAGCTGGCATTGAGACAATGCTTAGCAACAGGGGCTTGTGGCTAAGTAATAACAGCCGCACCGCGCGCGTCCGTGGATGGGTGACCATCTTTACATACCAAGACCCCTCCGTGCCTCGGAAAGCACGTTAAGCCGTTGGTCCCGGCTGTCAATCGTGGATCTTTGACAGTCGTTACGGGTAGTCAGAAGCAGTCTGACAACCAGTCTTACCAATGGGTTTCGTATTACCCAGAAACTGGTTTGTGGGGGTCAGATAAGCAGTCGCTCCATGGAAAATACTGGTATTCAGCTGCATCCGGTTAGACTGGAAGCCGACCCCAACATAGTTGGGAAAAGGCTAGGCAGATGATGATGATTGTGAGAATGCTCGGCAGTTGATGTTTATGTAGGCAGTTACTGAAATAATAATGAGTGGTGAGCACAGACAGAACTAATCAAGTTTATAGTTAACCATATTATTTTCGCAAGCGGGTGTTTAATTTTTATTAGGAGGAAGTTACTGAATAAAAAGGAGGATTATAAAAGGGGCCACGAGCCAATTCTGTTACTGATTAAAGTTTGTTTTGTACTTGCAGGTGCACGTGTAATTCATAACTTTATTAAAGTGTTACTAAACATTGTAACTTAATATAATAATATCTAGCTCACAGTTTAAATTTAATTTGTGTCAAGATGTACAGAATAATTTGCTTAGTTATGACTCTGTGTAGTAGTTTGGCTACGGACGTGACCGTTTATTGTTATGATGATTACTGTAAGTACGCTTTTCTTATTTCCGATGCATTGACGACATAAATATACTTATTGTATATCATTAAGGCGAAAGCGCCAGGGTAGCTCGCGAAATTCATTTTTTTTTACGTTTTTTGCAATTTGCTGGTCAGTATTAAGTTGTACGTTGATTAAAATATGATTCGCGGCCGTAACAAATATGTATTTACAGAATTATAATCATTATAGTCAACACAACTCTCTAAGAATCTAATCCCCAAGAATGACTATTTCATGAAATCTTGACATTTGGGGATTATACTAACTTATCAAGTTGTATTACTTGATTGTAATGATTATAATTCTGTAAATACAGATTTGTTACGACCGTGAATCATATTTTAATGTAACGGCTGTAGATGTAGTTCGCATTCCACCACATGAATGGCTGTACTTTTAATAAAACCACCAATGACCCTCAAACATTAGTTTTGAATTTTAGTTAATTTGTTTAAATGGTTTTGGCAGCTATTATCAAATATGAAGCTGGCATAATCAATTCAGCTGCGTATGATAGCAATGTATAGGGTCAGGTGGGCAACAGTGAACCACAAAAAATTCAAAGTTGTGTCATGTACTCAAATTAAAAGTTTTCGTTTTCTTTTTTCATGTATACCATTTAGTGTCTAATAGACTTAAGGTTTCTTTACAAAATTAAGCTCAAAAACTGATAGGTTAGACATTACCGAGTGTTTTAAAAAAATGGGAATTGGTTCATTGTGTACACTCTTTGGTACACACTGATCCATGATGAAGTTCACAGTGAACCACCGTTGGACACAGTGAACCATATCAGAATAAAACGAAGATAAGTTATATTTTAACTGGACTAATTCGGGTAAATCGGTCATCAATCAAAAATGCGTCATTAAAACAAAGTTTTTTCATTCATTCAAGAAGGTTTATTGCTTAGAATATCAAGAAAAAACAAAAAATTGAATTATAACTTAATCAGGATAACATACACAGCACATGTATTTAGAAATAATTGTTAAGATGGATACAAAACCTTTAAATTTCTGTAGAACAGTAACATAAAAAACGTACTCTAATTATAATTATGTCTTATCCGTATGTATTTTACTGTGTGTACATAAATTATAAAATAAATAAATAAAATATAATATTCTAAAAAAATACAATCAATGCGGTTTTTATTAATTGAGATCTATGTTATCAACTTATTATCTATCCTATAAAATCAGTCTCAAAGTTACTTTTACAGCCACAATAAAAAAAATCTTAATAATAATTTAAAAAAAAAGCCTAATATGTGAACTTCAGAAGTGAAATATTGACGGGGAATTTAAACGTCGCTTGGCGACGACTGCTTCCATCCACTTTTGGTTTAGGCAAAATATATTTGATATCAGTTTTCCGGACTCCTGCACAATCTGGTTCAAGAGGCTCGGAAAACTTATGATACACTTTACTTTTTAATTTTAAAAACGACACATAATAATCATAGTCATTTTCATCAGGTTCTTCTATAATCCTAGCAATATAAAATAATTTATTTTTCTTCTCTGTTTCAAGTAAAATTATTACATAATCTCCTACTTTTGGCTCCCGAGGTAAAGGCAAGAAATTTTCAGTTAAAATTATTTCTCCTTCTTCTTCATCACTAATAAAATCTTCTCCTCCCGAAGAGGAACCACTAGCTACGAAAATCTCTTCATCGGTCGTACTAGTACTATCGCAATCGATTGAAGTTGTTTTTTTCTCTTTAAAAATATCTCTTTTTTTCACGTTTTTAGTGCAGTGCATCTTTTTCTTGTTTTCTATTTCATTCTTTTCAGGAGTATCAGTAGCGATCATGCTTTTTCCTAGCTTTCTGCGCTTCCTGATTTTACGTGGTCCAGCTTTGATTGGTGGCCTAAACATACTTGGCGATATGAAAGTTCTATGTCCTCTTGAAGTCGACGGTATATCCAGTTGATTATCATATTTTTGTGGTTGAGCAGCGATGTCACTTGTAGCAATCGATGGGACATATAAAGGTTTCTGTGGAGCAGTGTCTATGACTGAGCAATTAACATCGTGGTTTGGTGTTTTTTCCTGAGCATCAAAAAGGGATGATATAATTTCTGAATTATCCTGAGTCATTTCTAAGAGTGATGGTGAGGCACAGGCACGAGAAAATTGTGCTTCAGTTGGTTCAGAAATCGTTAATTCTGGATCAGGTCTATCTGTGACAGAACTTGGCAAAAAATCTACATCTGTGAAGATCGAGTCATCGAATGGATGAATCCCACATTTTCTAAAAGCATTTGTGATATTTATAGGCGTCATTGCTTTTAAATAAGCTTGTCCAACACATTCAGCTACGTGATATATTGTCAGCATTTGGCCTGGGTTACGAAGCAGCCACGAATCAACAGCTGCGTTGTAGAAAGATTTAAATGGTGCATTTAATCCAACATCTAATGGCTGGAGTTTTGCAGTTGTGTGTGGAGGTAAAGTAAGCACGGTAACACCTGAGTTTTTAGCCAGATCCAGAGCTTGTATTGATAAATGGCTTTCGTGGTTATCTAATATTAGAAGTGATGGGTTGTCTTTTGAGGATGAAGTGTGCTTCACAAAATGTTTCATCACATCAACGAAGAGGTCTGCATTCATCCATCCCGAAGGTGCGGCTAAGCCCAGAGTACCCGGCGGAGCACCATGCAGCATATGGGTTTTGAAATTTTTACGAGGAAACACCATTGCAGGAGGCAAAGCTTGTCCAGATGCGGATATAATGGCACAAGTCGTAATCAAAACGCCTCGTTCACCACTGGTAATTTTACACACGTTAAACCCTTTTGGTGCTAGCACTTTTTGTGGCTTCTGGACAGTGGTTGTTGATGTCTCATCCAAGTTATATACTCGCATGCCATCACCGAAGCTATGATGTCGCTGCATAACTTCTTTTAAATTTGAAAAGAATTTTTCAACATTGTCCCTATTAAAGGCTGTGGCTCGAGCTAAGCTACATGGCTCAGGTTTTTTAAGGCTAAGATCTTGATGGCGTGTTCTAAACGATCGCAACCAGTCTTTTCCAGCTATTCCATTTGCTTCCCAAGATATTGGTGTTTTAATTTTGTTGGTTTTTGCCATTTGGTATGCCACTTGACGAACTTCTTTTGCCCCGAGCCCATAAAACATTAAGGCGCATTGTTTAATGTAATCTTTTAACACTAGTTCCTGGTCCTGGGAAAATATTGCATTGACTTCGTAATTAGGAACTAAGTTAGTGTTTTCATCCGACTGGATTTTTTTAGCGTACCTCCGTAGCGTAGGATATGCCAAGTGACACTCTTTAGCGGCCCTGCGTATGCTTGCACCATCTTTTATAAGCTGAAGTGCTTGCGCCATATCATCCTTGCTATGCCCCCCAATCTTTCTTTTCACTGCCTTAGTTCGACCCATCCTGAAGCAAAAAAAGTTGTATCTATTTAACTAATTTGATGTTGAACTTTGGTACACAATGAACCATCAAGCGGTACACACTGAACCACGGTTCACTGTGTACCCTGCAATACTGAGTCACTGTGTACCACCTACGTTATTTGACATTTGATGTTGAAAAAAGGCAATTGATCAAGGAATATGTTTAAAACATAATAACCATATTATTGCTAGATAGTGACTTTACATGTATATAAAATTCGGTACGAAAAGCTCAGAAAACACGACTTTGAAGAAGAAAAGCAAAACTTACCTATTTTTTACTTTTCGCGCGGGAAAACACAAATCGTCGCACCACACGACCGCTTACAACGGGCGCTCGCCCTCAACTGGGGAGTGAGGGAGACGTAACGAAACACGTTGCTACGTGTCGGTTCCATGATCCGGTAACTACTAGTTTTGAATATAATAATACCGATTCTCTGTGTACCACTGGCTCACTGTAGCCCACCTGACCCTAAACGACGTAAATGAGTGGGGTGTACGCCTTAGCCTGGACCAGTTAGTATTTTAAACACATTCAGAAATTTGGACGAATTGTCTCATAACTCATTAATATGTTTAGACCGATATCATTAATATGTGTAGAGACGTAGCGTTGGAAGGCCTCCCACAAGTAGGGTTGCCAACCGTACTCTAAAATAGAGTATTGTCCTCTATATCATGTAGGCGTACTCTATAATCTATAACACTAATAGAGTACGCTAAAATACTCTTTTTTACACAATGTTTACTTAAGAAGTCCTGAAGATATTGATTGTTTAAAAAAAAATATTAGCTATAATATCTACCCTCTGTTCCCGCCACTTCAGCATTTACTGAAAGAGTCTTTTAGGTCTTGAATGTGAAGTGGCGAGAATTGATCAAAAATGAGCTCTTGATATATATATAAATTTAGAGTTGGAATGTTTGGACTCATACAATTCCTTTAAAAACAATGAAATGAAATGAAATGATGAAATGATTTTATTTTTTGTAAGTAGGTTTGTACAAACACTTTTACACGTCAATCATGTTTTTTTTAAAACTAGATGAAGTCGGCGTTTCCTATCTGACTACTCTGAGAAGAAAGGCCGAAACAAACTCAGAGGTCACAGTCTCTTTTAAAGTCCAGACATAATCTTGGTCAGGTTATATGAAGACCATGTAGATCGATGTCTGAGGTGGTCTTTTGAGGAAAGAACCACACAGATTGAGAGGACCTGTCCAGTGCACGCATTTGTCAAAAATCGTGCAGCTCAACTCAAGACTTAAGGAGCTCAACGATTCGACGAACAATACCAAAGAAAGGACATTTGGGTAGGCCACATAAATTACTCAAACTGCCAGACCATGAGAAAAAAAAAAAAAAAAAAAAAAAAATGATTGAGTATGAAAAATTGTTATATGCAAAAAGTACAAAAAAGTACCTTTTTAAAAGTACAAAATAAATGTAAGTTCTTGTAAGTCCATACTCTTTATTTACCTCCTTTAAAATCAGATATACTCTATTTCTTCTAAAAAAAGTTGGCAACCCTACCCACAAGGTGGACCGACGACCTTGTGAAGGCCGCAGGAACCCGTTGGATGCGAGAAGCACAGAACCGGTCGAAGTGTAAGTGCTTGGGGGAGGCCTATGTCCAGCAGTGGACGTCTTTTGGCTGAAATGATGATGATGATGATGTTTAGACCATCTTAGAGATTGATCTAACCATAGTCCTTAATATTATAGTTGTCAATTACTTGGAGGGATCTTTTATTTATTTTAACATCAATAGTATATTTCCTAAACCCATTTTTAGGGTTCCGTTGTTCCTGCAAGGAACCCTTATAGTTTCGTCATGTCCCGTCTGTCTGTCCAAGGTTTTGCTAAGAGACCGTTAGTACTAGAAAGCTGTAATTTTGTAGGAGTGTGTATATCAATTACGCCGACAAAGTGGTAAAATAAACTTTTGTAAAATATTTGGGCTTCGCCGCAGTCGGGTTAAAATAAAGAAAGTTGATCTACGCTTTTTAGGCAACTTTTAAGTGTTTTGAGGTTAGGTTTACAAAAAATCGTTTTTCTCGGATACGGTGGTAATTTCGGAATTTTGAACTACGGGATTTTAAATTTTCGGGCAAATGAACTTTCGGGATTTTAAACTTTCGACCAAACAACCATTCGGCGTTTAAATTTTCGGGATTTCGTCCATCGGTATGTTAAAATTCGGTCTTTTAAAATTCGGGATTCTGATACGTACCCGTTTAAGAGCCTATACTACCTCAGCTAAAATTCACTCTTTATCTCGCTCGCACGATACTGCTCGCGGACTGTGTGAAAGCGAGACAGAGTACGGTGCTGGGCGGGAGGCAGCGCCAATAGTTTAGGTATTTGCTTTTTACGGTGAAAATAAAGGTAATTCAAAAAAACTAACTAACTAGTTAGTTCAGTTAATATGCAAAGTTTCATGATCTAATTTGAAGTATTTTTTGAATACCAGCGGTTTATTGTTCGGTTTGGAGGTAACTTTGGATTTTTTTTCTATCGAGAAAATTTTATGGAATCGTGTTTTCGTCTAACATAAGACCTTACATTAATCGTCAACTTTAGCATAAATTTATTTCAAAATTAATGCTGCAGTATTTTCGACATAACGGAGGATCATGCTAAGCCATTTGAGGTAGTATAGGCTCTTAACAGCTTCGAGTTGATTACAACTAAACAGTTTCCTCTTGCAGCGCTGTCTAATGCATGCAACAGGTGCACATGTCGCATTACAAAGATTATGTTTTGTTTATATAAAGCAGGCCAGCAGAAACCAGAACCAGTCGCAGTATCTCAGTTCCCGTGGAAGTTTGCTTATGTCGGGGGTGATCTGTTGAATATGAATATATTCATCAGTAGCAAATCACCGAGTGTGACTGCGATCAATGTCACACGTACAACAGGTAAGCTTCAAGTTTCTATAACAATCTACTACTACTCCATCGGTGCTATTCTGTAAAAAAATCACCGTGAAAACTTAGGTGAAGTGAGCGTGGAGTGAGCTGTCAATAGTGTCAATTCCTAGCAAAAACAAACTCAATAAACCTAAGTTTTCACGGTGAGATTTTTACAGAATCGACCGGCATAGCTCGCTATGTGCAAACTCTTGATAGACCGAGATAAATTAACGTTACTTAGCACGCACACGCTTTGTAAGTAAGTGAGTAAATAACGTTTTTAAATTCCAGTCAGTGATTTCCTTAGTTCCACTTTTGGGCACTGGCTCAGCCGGTCGATTCTGTAAAAATCACACCGTGAAAACTTAGGTGAAGTGAGTTTGTTTTTGCTAGGAATTGACAATATTGACAGCTCACTCCACGCTCACTTCACCTAAGTTTTCACGGTAAGATGGTTACAGAATAGCACTACAGGTAAGCTTCAAGTTTCTAACTTTATTCCTTAGAGTAGACGGAACCTTGTCTCTCCGTACGTTTTTTAACAGACGAATAAAAAATATAGAAGCACTAGATTTTTCCCGCGGCCTCGACCGCGTTGAAGTCAAGAATATCCTACGAGAACGTACTTCTGGGATTTAAAGTATCCTATGTTATGACATGGTAAGCCCCACGTCAGTACCTACTGCCCATGTACAAAATTCCATACAAATCCGTTCAGCCGTTTTAGCATGATAGCATAACAAACTTTCGCATTTTTTAATATTTAAGATAAGTTGTTACATATCTTTTTTTTTTGTTGTCGGGGGGAAACCTTCAAAAGGCACTCGACCTCCGGGAGAGAGGTCGGGGATTGTGGGATTTTTATCTCACTAAAACCACCCCGGTGATCACCATCAGCACATAGGGTGGTCCCGGTTTCAATATTTTTTTTTTATTTATATTATGAAAATGGCGGAAATTGACCCCTTGTCACCGCGTGACCCTCACGGTCTGCGCCCACTGAGCGGCAAAATGTTCGAATATGGTCTTTGTAGTCATGTTGTGAGTGAAAATGTAGGCAAGCATGCGCGAACACACGCCACAGGGAATGATTTCTTGCAATTATGAATTTTATTTTAATTTTTCAAAGCAAAATTTCTCGAGCATTTTACTCCTCGCTGCGATGACTCGTATGACGTTAGTTAGTAGTACGTTCATGCTCAATGTGAACCTTACTTACTAAACATCCTCAACACAACTGGAACTTAGTCACAAGATGGTCACAGGCATATCTAGAGTGTTTATCCATTGCTGTACAAGTTTTTCAAAATGTAATCGCTTTTTATAACGTTTCAGATCACAGCACAACTTTTAAAACGGTGAAGTACCCACGAGCAGATGATCAGAGCAAAGATCAAGAATATTATCATACTGGTTTTGACATGCAACATACCGGTGAAATACAAATTCAGCTAAATTTGTATAGTTCAAATATAGTATGTTCCTCATTCATATTAGCTAAAGGGAGGAATGTCGAGGAAATAACGAATGAGCCACTGAAGAAGAAATTCCCATGTGAGAGAATGTTATATTGTTACAATAATGAAAGCTTTTAAGTGCTTGGCCAGACTGGCAGCGCGGGGCGGGAAACGGCGCGGGTGCGGGAACGCTTGCGATCTGCCTATACGCAGTCGAGCGCGGCTGCGTTCTGCGTGTTGTTGTGTCCAATGTTTGTCAAAATATAATATGGATGAAGAAGACTTATTTTTACTAAAAAAAAAGCTCGAACTAGTTTGAGAACCCCGGACCCCGCGCGGGCCCCCACGCTCCCACTACGGCCAGACGAGCTAAGGCGTGAGTTGCGGCCGAGCAGGCCGCACCGCTCACCAGGCCTAGCTGCCCGCGCCGCTCACCACGCCCGCGTGCCTACTCAAATAAAGTTCATATTATTATGTTTAAGTACACCGCGCCGCACCCGCCGCGCGCCCGCGCTGCCAGTCTGGCCAAGCACTAACTGCCTGCAATGGTTTTAGTTATCACTCAACTGATCATTGTGAACATTGATATTTATGCGATGCAGAGGAACGTAACTATTGATTCGTGTTATTGTCTTACAGATTTTAATTGTGGAAGATATGGCTGTTTGATTGTTGTGGATCTTGTAAACAAATGTGTGGGTAAGCCTTTCTTGACTCACCTTCATTATACAGATTGTAATATTATAGTAAAAAAAGCAGTAAAGTGCGAGTCGGACTCGCGCACCGAGGGTTCCGTACCATCATACGTTTTTAAATTTTTATCGGCGAGGCCTATATTCGTCAGAGAACTTTATCACTACTTGTAAAGTAAATTGTTTTGATGTTTGATAGGGCATTTGCCACATTTGGTCTCATGATCATCAAGTCATGACCTGATGCTGCAGTCAGGATAGTCTGCAGAGTACCTAACTCCTCGACAACTAACAGCAGATATATCGTGTTTAGGCTCATTGAAAAGGGCTCGATGTGTGGATAAACGTACTGTTACTGAGGAACACCGAAGACCAAGATGCTGAAGCCAGGAGCATCAGAAAAAGTACAAACCTTGAAATTACAGCACCGTAGTCGTGTTTGGGCTCATTTTAAATAGGACTAATTTTATGTTCAATGCAATGTTGTTAGGTATACTTATTAAAAATGACAGCCAAAGAACATCGGGTGACAATTTTTGCGACATCTTGTACATAATGGGTAATGCAAAAATTATGGTAAGATATCTGTATCTGAGCGTATATCTTTCAATATGTATCTCTATATAATTCAATGAACTAATACACACAGCGCAGATAATTTATATTTTATCGTAAAGTATCTGTGGGCACCGACATATATCGAAAGATGGTGGGAATATTATCTGCATATACAAATATATCTGCAGATAACATTTGCAGGTAAATACAGGCGGTTGCGCAGAGGCGCGTGCACGTGCATCAAATTCAAAATCAGAATCTTCTTCTGACGATCTGTCTAGTAGATCCAGAAGCAATAAAGGCGAACTCATTGTAACACTGTAAAAACAATCCGCACCAAAAAGTAATTTAAAAAAATTAAACCGACTTCAAAAAGAAATGAACTCAAAATTATGAAATAACTTTAATTTCGGAAGTCGGTGTCTTGGGATCTGTATTTTAGTTTTAGTTTTTTGCCACCGACTTCCGAAATTAAAGTTATTTCATAATTTTGAGTTCATTTCTTTTTGAAGTCGGTTTAATTTTTTTAAATTACTTTTTATTTGGTAATTTTTAGTTGTTGCACTAGAATTTGACCAAGGTATTGAGATGTTTTCGCTTTGACACTACACCCGTAGCTCGTATCAATAAGCCAGGCCGTCACACTTTCACGTCCATATCTTGAAAATTACTGAATCGATTTTGATGAAACTTGCACTGTTCCCTAAGTTGAAGTAAATGTAAGCCAATAAAAAAAGAATGGTCACGATCCGATTAATAGTCACGGAGATATGCGTGGACAAACTTACATACATACATACATACGTCTATAAAATTTTGTATATTTGTTTGGAAGCCCTAATAGATTGTCATATGTGAATATAATGCAATTCCAATAATATTACATACATACGTATCGAATTGATAACCTCATTTTTTTTGAAGTCGGTAAAAAAACAAGTCTGAAGGAGTTTGAAGGATTTCGCGTGAATGTATATCTGCGTAGTGTATGATACTTTTAGATAATTAAGTTTTATACGCATATTAAATATTATTGTATCCGCGTAGTGTGTGAGTCACTTAAGGGTTGTCAGAAATTGGTGGAATTCTATTGTAAATTCTGATTTTCTCACTTGCGTTCAAATTACGATGTTCCAAACTTCTGATTAATAGATTTATATGGTTACAGATGCAGATCATACCGACTACACTATTATCATAATCGCTGTTATTTCTTCAATATGTGGAGCATTGTTGTTCCTGTTATTTATTCTTGCGATTCGGAAACGTTGCTGGTGCAAACGCAGTCCATCAGGCACACCCCAACTACCACCATGCGAAGTAAGTCGATCCCATGTATACACGATGATAGGACGACATATGAGTCGTCGTGTGGACGGCCTCATCATTAACAGAATGCATATTACTTCGCTTGTGATCTAAAACTAGTTTTGTGTTCATGTTGAGTGCCAAAAAAGTCAATTCACCAACCCTGCGTTCCGAGATGGGAAATAATCGATGTGAGCGTGCTTAAACCCGTACCGAATTAGCGTGAGCGCGATAACGACGTTCCGTGAATCGTCATAGATGACGTCATGACAAGCGCCATCTTGCGATAACGCCGACCATGCCCTAGAATAATATCACCGTGAGCGCTGTCAAAAATGACAGTGTGTGTGTGAGGATGTGTCAGTGTGTGTTTTGTTTTGATTTGCATCTTATCATAAAATTAAACTAACGTGGCATTATCGAAATTGTGCTTCTGGCTGATAGTCGCCACCTAACCAAAGAAGAAGAAATGTGGTGTTTATACAAAGAAATACTGTAATAATATCGTTTTTACATTGAGTAAGCACTGTGAGCGCGCTCACGGGCGTTCCGAATTGTTGACAGCTCTCAGCTGTCATAATCGTGATATCTAAATCGGAACGCCATGTGAGATGATGTGAGCGCTGTGAGCAATTATAGCTAATTCGGAAAGCGCCCCAAGTATCACAAACCAAATTCATATTATGATTAAATAATTTATGTTCACAGAAAGAGTCGTAACACTTTGTGGTATAGTTGTTTCGTCCAAAGAGTATTTCGGTTTTAAAGCCATTTATGCATTAAAATAATTATGACTTTTATTTTTCCAGCCCTTCTACCTGAACATGCTCTTCCGAAGAGAGTGTGATCAGGAGATCACGGAAATAGATCAACACCAGTATGAGGAAATCATTCCCCGAGTTACTGAAGGTAGCTGAATGTACGGTACATTCAGCTATAGGTCTACCAGAATCTCATGGCACAAAAAAAAAGTAGTTTTCATATGGATTGACATTACCATAAGAAAATCACAATTTTTTTTGACGTGACAACGTCTTAAATTAGGTTGCGACTGGGAGTCACTTATGAAAAAGTGTAACGCTCGGTAACGTTACGATGAGTCACCGAACGAGAGAGAGGCCCGCCGAATGCCTTGCGTCTCTCTCCCACTCAACTATGATCGGATGATCGGTCGTTGTCACGTAAAATCTTCGCCCGTAAAACCGACTTTACAGGCAACCATTTTTTACCTATAGGTAAAAAAAAATTGTGATTTTACCTACCTTCAGTTACTCGGGTAGTACCTTCAGTTACTCGGGGAATGATCTTCTCCTAGTGGTGTTGCTACCACGATGGATATGTCGCCGCCAACTATGTTTTAATAACATAAATAAAAAAAACTGGCCAAGTGCGAGTCGGACTCGCACACGAAGGGTTCCGTACCACAAGGCAAAAACGCCGAAAAAAACACGTTTGTTGTATGGGAGCCCGCCTTAAATATTTATTTTATTTTGTTTTTAGTATTTGTTGTTATAGCGGCAACAGAAATACATCATCTGTGAAAATTTCAACTGTCTAGCTACCGCGGTTCTTGAGATACAGCCTGGTGACAGACAGACGGCAAAAACGCCGAAAAAAACACGTGTGTTGTATGGGAGCCCGCCTTAAATATTTATTTTATTTTGTTTTTAGTATTTGTTGTTATAGCGGCAACAGAAATACATCATCTGTGAAAATTTCAACTGTCTAGCTACCGCGGTTCTTGAGATACAGCCTGGTGACAGACAGACGGACGGACGGACAGCGAAGTCTTAGTAATAGGGTTCCGTTTTTACCCTTTGGGTACGGAACCCTAAAAACGGAAGTAAAAGGTTGGCTACACTGACCGGACAATGACGTAAGCCCGGTTTGGCATTCGGACGGCGGCGGGAAGCGAACGGCGGGAAGAAAAATAAGTTTTGGTTCGCAATAAGTTTAGTTTTAAATGCTACAATACGTTTAGTTTTAAATGCCACAATATGTTTTGAAATTGAGTGATTATCTCGACAATAAGTTTGATAGCTAATAGTTTTGGTGCTCTGATTGTTACAGTTACAATAAACCCATTTTGAACACAATTGGTTTGTGCTTTTATCTCTGAGGTTGATTAAATATGTAGCTTAATTAGCCTATCAGTTAGCTGCCTAGCCTTTTAACTAAACGGCGTCGTTCAACTAGTGGCCTATAATATATGATATTCAGGCAATGCGTCTAATGTAACATTTAATGAATTTGGCTGCCTGATGTAAGCATCAGCCAGCCAAATTCATTTATATAATAGGGTGCAAACGTAGACAGAGTAAACTATAGACTGCTGCATATCTTCTTTTTCATTCGCACAAGAAAAAGAGAAATATTAACGTCACTAGCAAAGAAAAGAGACACGAGTAAGAATATTTCTGTCCCTTACTGCGTATCGGCTAAGCACATCAATGTGCACAACAAGTTTGACGTTTATGAATGAAATAATAAAAACTACACCGCGATTAAACGGAAAATAAGATCTTTTTCGTGCATAATTCAATAAGAGTACATTTGCGCAACTGTGAAAATGGTAAGGTGCAGTGTAATAAGCTGTAAAAATGATAGCATGATGAAGATTGCCGGAATTTTTTGTCCCTTTCGGTGTCACGGATACCATGAGTCTATAGATTACTCTGTCTACGGGTGCAAATGTGAAGAACTGATCTGACCTGTTCTTTAAACATTAGGCAGGTTATTATGACCAGTAGAAATAAATAACGGGCAGTCATTTTATTGTTCGGAAGTTGTTAATAATTAAAGAGTCTTGCCTAACTATCGATAGTTGATTTATTGATAGTTGACCTTGGAAACAAGTAACAATATCGATAAGGCTTTCGATAGTATTGGAATTTTACAATACTATCTATAGATGAAAACTATAAGGGGCTTACATGACCTGAAGCGCGGTCACTGTCAGACTGCATAGAAAAGAAAGAGAAGCGCGATGACACAACGCTGGTAATTTATTGCAAAATATGAAGCAATTATCTATTTACAAAACATCTATTGTTTGGATTATTAAATTAAAACACTAGTGCTTTAGTACGTTGCTTGTAAAATAATCTGACAAAAAATCAGAATGATTGTATGTATATTAGTATGGTTTTTATTGTACAAATAAAGTTTTTCTTCATGATTTTTCTTTCGTCTCAAACGAGTTGTATTGTTTTCAACACACCTATCTACCTAGCATATATCCTGAAGAATGTAATATATTTTTCTAATTTTCTTTACTGTAGTCGATCATATACTTTTATTGCTTCTGAAACTTGCGCTTTTTGCGTTTAGGCCCTGCACGTTATAACATTACATCTTTGGTTACAAGCTACGCCGGAGAACATTGCAAGCTACGGCGCGGCGTAGCGAAGTGTGCGCTACGCCCCTATCGTAAGCATTAGCATCAAAACTAAACGATTTTTTGATGAATCACTTATCAATTGCTATCTTTATTTTTCCAGGAGCTTTAAATAGCCTCCTTGTGGTCTTGTGATCTTGTCGATGATTCCCAAAAATGTTTCATGAAGAAGAACTTTCATAATAGCTATGCACCTATTGGTGCCTGTAACCTTTATGTTCGCAACATGCAATTCATGCAATAGATTACCAAGCTTATTTCTCAGGCGCTTGTAACTGACGGTGCTTCAGACCACTAAATTAATTATGGAAAAACTTCTACCTCACATTGTTGACATTGTCATACAAACTTTTCTCTAAAAGGACGAACATCGATCCGCATATATTTCTGTCCTTAAAATTAAAATAGAACGAAGTGTTATCAGCTTGCGCACGGCTGAAAAGCATTATAATATTAGTGTGATTGTAAGGGATGTCGTCACCGGAGCCGTCGCAATGACAAGTCCAGGTCTTGTTTTCAACGTTTATTCTTTACAAGAGTACTTTTCAATAATTTGGTTTTTTAGATAGGATTGTGCCAGGTCATCATAATTAAACAAGTTTAGATTTTCGTAAGTTCGTCACAGAGGCCTGTGTAACTTTTCCAAGTAGGGCGACATTTGTAGATGTACCGTTAGTTCAGTAGGTACATCACATGGACGTAATATATAATATATTACGTCCATGGTACATCATTACTGTACTACTGTTATTATGTATTCTGTGTCAAATGGATTAATATTCTAATGGGTCGTGGAAGCTATGAACAACGCTATTCAGAAAAGTGACGTCAAGCGACTGTGTCATCTAGCGGTAGTTTGTTTGACTGTTCGATAAGCCTGATCTAGTAAGGGAGTAAGTGAATACAACAACAAAGACAATCCCCCTTACTAATAAACGTATTATATCAGATGAATAATTACACACAGATTTCTCTCTTTCAGTCGTTAGAAATTTGACTTTCGAAAGAAGAAGACAAAGCGTTGTGTAACTATACAGACGCTATACAACGTTTATTAGTAAGGGGGTATGTAAATAAAGAGTATTGAGACAGATAGCACTAGTGGCGTGTCTTTATAAAATGGTTCGTTACAATAAATAGAATAGAATACTCTTTATTATGTACACCATATCAATATCTCATTAATGAGAGATTTCAAACAATATTGTACGATTTTTTTAAAGAGTAACTCTAGCCTATTCTCCCCCATAAGAAACTACCATTTAAAGTGGTCAACCAGATTCAATTCCTTTCCATTGTAAAGGCAATCAGAAGTGCCTGTTGATGGTCGGAAATAATTTGGACTTTGACAGCCACATCGACAGCGGTAGCAGTGAGATCGCACAGATCCTTTATAGTACAGGAGTTAGTGCACAGAGAGCAGAACTGGAGTGAGGCAGTCTGTGATGTGGATCCACAGTCGCACTGTGGCTCACCGGAGCACCCCGTCTAAGTATATTTCCATGGCAGTTGGTGATCTGCTGCGAGCTCTTCTGCAGATACGACATAGTCAGTGGGAGGGTGCTTGAGAAGCCATAGTTTTCATTATTACACATATTAAAGTACAACCGACTTCCAAAAAACACCACAAAGTGGAAAATAACTTTAATTTCGGAAGTCGGTGTCTTTGAATCTGTATCTAGTTTTTGCCACCGACTTCCGAAATTAAAGTTGTTTTTCACTTTGTAGTTATTTTTGGAAGTTGGTTGTTTTTTTTTTTTTTTGTAAAAATGTTTTTATTTTTTAACTGTTTAGTGGGTCAGTTTGTAATTTATCTAAGTTACAATAGCCTAATGAAAACTGCTATAACTGCTGCGGCTCATCACCTGTTACAAAATATTGCTTTTCCCGATGCAGGGATGTTAATTGTTGAGGAGTTCTCCTAGTACGAATCAGGAGAACTGGAGCTGCTTGAGAAGTCAACATTAGCTCCACTTTACCATACGCATTGTGGCGAGCATAAATTGCTTAGCAACCACATTAAAGTATACCTAACCGAATCGCAACCCGTGAAATACTTCTTATTTAGTAGTTCCGATGGCCATCTGTGGTCTTCATCAGTTCCACTTCACCAAATGGTGCTTTCCGAGGGTTTCCCACGATTTCCATGGGATTCCCTCATCATATTCCGACTTGGTAACAACGGGACCACCTCAAGACCACAACCTTCCAACAAAAAAAAAAAAATTAAAGAGGTCCCCAGTTGACGGAGAAATCGGTGAACTAAACATATATAAAAAAAAAATTGTTTATTGTCACAAAGAAACATAACATTAGTTATACACTGAATAACCTGATAATAACTACGCTGCAGAAGTCTGTAGACAGATTTTGTGAGCCCTGCCTCTTAAACTAGGATAACCTGTATAGCTACATAAAGCCGAACATCCTCCATTTTGGAAGTCGGTTAAAAAGAAAGAAAAAATCAGTCTTATTTATTTTTCGCATTTGCAAAGTCAAAGTCGAATCATTTATTTCAAATCGTGCCAGGTCTAAGGTTCCTTACTGCGATTTCTTTATTATTATAGTTAATGTTGTGTGACTTGGCCGTTGAAGGGTACACAAGGGTACAAAACCAGGTGCTCCATGACACCATTGCAGCAATCTGTCGCCAGAACCGCTACCCATTGACGATGGAAAATTGCCACTTGGAAAACGTTGATTCAATAACCAGTCAGCTCTTGTGTTTTCTAATCAGGGTCACCAGGTATTTCAGATCTTCGATTATCCTAATTTTTATAGTTTTCCCTTTATGTGGCCATTAAACCCTAACTCTGTACCAAATTTCAGTTCTTTGAGTGTATGGGAAGTACTAGTTCTATTCTGATGATCATGAGTGACTGAGTGTCATAAATGCGAAACTTTGCTTTCGCTTAACTTCGGAACTAAATGACCTACAGACTTGAAATTTTGGATTTTAAGTAATAGTATGTGATTATAGCTTACTGGATGACGAAAATTTCTGCGTTCTGGCCTTATCCAGAGGTTCTCAAATAGGGGCCTGAAAATGCGGCGAAATTGTTCCAGTAAAGGATGGTACGGCAGTATTTGCTTCGCGCTCGACTTGGCGGGGGCACTGCCGTGCCCCCCGATTAAAAATTAAGCAATGACAGGTAAATCAATTATTACAGATAGATGATAGATACATGGTGCTCACATATTTACAAATAATTACTTTTAAAAAATGTAAAAGTAGATGATTTTCCTAGAATTTTAATAAGTGTGTGAGTTACTATCGTCACAGATTGTAAAAATCAATGTCATAAAAAAAAAAAAAAAAAATGAGGAACCACCTAAGTACACATTGTGGAATGCAAATAAAGTATTGAGTATTGTAGGAACCAGTTTGATCTTGTCTAGACTCTAGATTGTCCTATGGAGCAGGACCAGCATGTTTCCAAACATTCTTATCGTGGTTAAATCCTCTAATTTGTAATATCTTTGTTTACAAAGTGTGCTTATAATATGAGTTTTAAATTTTCTTTCATTTTATTGCAATATGTCACAAGGTATTTTGTTGTAGCATTTAACACAGTATCCCACAAAAGATGTATGTACTTAATCTGAAAAACGGTTGATCTAATTTATCTTTATTTCTAGTATTAAAATGATGTCTATCACTTATTTTATTAAAAAGATGTTGATTTTTTCTTACATACATAATATTTTCATAAATGAATTGGCAAGGTACCATCATGATATTAACCTTTTTAAATAGTCAAGAGATTCGCGGCGACGTAGATTGTAAATGGCTCTGACAGCTCTCTTTTGTAAAATAAAAATGGATTGAATGTCAGCAGCCCGACCCCATAGTAAAATGCCATATGACATAATACTGTGGAAGTAACTAAAATAGACCAAACGCGCGGTTTCTACATGTGTTAACTGTCTTATCTTTCTAACAGCATAAGCGGCCGAGCTTAGCCGCCCCGCAATAGATGTTATATAAGGTCCCCATTGTAATTTCTCGTTTAGCGTGATTCCTAGGAAAACTGTCAGATTAATAAATTCTAGTTTTTGGCCATTCAATATGATTTCACATTCGCTACTTCTAACATTCGGTAATTTAAATCTAATGCATTTGGTTTGTTTTCATTAAGTACTAAATTATTTACCGTAAACCAATCTTGGACCTGAAGAATAGAGTTATTCACGATTTTGTGACCGTCGGTCTATTTTAAAGATCAATGATGTGTCATCTGCAAATAACCCATCTTCGGTTGATTTCTAAGTAATTGTGGTAAATCATTAATGTAAACTAAAAAGAGGAACGGACCCAATATCCAACCTTGAGGAACACCCATTGTCATTTCAGACCCTAATGAGTTTACGCCGTTTACTTGAACTTTAACCTTTCTATCTTTCAGATAGGATCTTCTCTCGAAATCAGCACTTGATTTGCTAATCAAGTGCTGATTTTTTAATTCCATAGTGCTCCAGTTTCATCAGAAGTGTCTCATGGTTTACGCAATTGGACGCCATATAGAGGTCGCAAAAGATTCCAATGGCATCTTGTGCTTCTTCTCAGGCGTTAAAAATGTTCTTTATTAGGGTAACACCGTCAGTAGTGCAACGCCCTTTGGTGAAACCGTACCGGTGTTCATGAAAGATGGAATTTTTATTAAAGTGACGTAACATTTGATTGAGCATCAACTTTTCAAACACCTTACTGAGAACTGGCAGAATTGACACAGGTCTATAATTGTTAGGTTCTTTACTATAACTGGATTTGAACAATGGTACTACTTAACTATGTTTCCTAAGATCCGGAAAGACTCCTTGGTCAACACTGGTGTTAAATATGAAAGCTAAATATTTCGATGAAAGATCTACATACTTTTACAGACATTCCCAAGAGATCTTCTGTTGATTTAATGTTAAGATCTTTAAAATCTTTTATAACAGCCTGGGGGTTTGTATGCTGAAACCTAAACTCTAAAGGGCATGCCTTTACATTATTTTTAAGTAAGGCAGCAGAAAGCGTGGGGGATGAATTAAAAGCTTCAGTAGTTTTAAGGGGAATATTAGAAAAAAAGTTTTCAAATTCCTGAGCTATTTCTACATTTCAGTTGATGGGGCCATGTGCAGTCTCTAAATTAAATTCAATATTACGCTGTTTTTCCTACCTGTTTCATTATTTATTATTTGCCAGGTAGTTTTTATTTTATCATCAGCTGATTTTACTTTATCGCTAATATAAAGAGCTTTAGCTTTTTGGCACACACTTTTAAAAGTTTTTGAATATTTTGCAACATATTGATGAAAGTTTGTATTATTCATATGTTGCTTTAAGCCATAGAGTTCAAAAAGGTTTTTCCCTGCTTTTACGAATACCTGGAGTCGCCCAGTCACTAAATTAAAACTTTGTGTAAATAGTACTTTTAGTTTTTAGTGGAAAAGTGTTATTAAACTGCGCGTTTAATTTTGAAAAGAACTCGGCGTAGAACTCGTTTGGGTCACCTATATTATTAAAATTCTGATCACATAATTTACTGGCCAAGGAATTATTTAGGTTTTGCAGGTTTTAACACTCCAATTATTTGGGCATATGTTGATTCTTCTTCACGTCTTGGTGGTTGTCTGTCACCACATTCGAAGCCGAGAACTGCATATACAACTTCATTAGCGGTGGACTGTGGACAGATTAGTTTAGAAATAGTCAATCAAATTGTACTTGTAAAAATCAAAACTTATCGCCGAATTTATGACTTACGTAAGTATTCAATTCTATTGTGTCTACCGGGTGCGAATTTCGATGGCAATATTTTTTGCCACTTAATAAATAAATCAATAATACTATAATACACATCCCTATCACGGATGGTATCAAGTATGTTAACACAATGTTTTGCGAAGACTGACTCTCAGCATTTTCTGAAAAAAAAAACTGTTGTATGTACAATATACCTAACAGAGAACACCTAGTTCTGAGATCATTCTTCTAATAGTACAGTCTATCGCACGTTCAAAGATGTCACGGTTGTTTTCATAGTTCAGATGTACCACAAGGTAATATTTACAGTAAACCTGGATTTAACAGGGAACAGGGCGTGCGATTCTCCATACAAATGTATTCCCCTTTTGTCTTCCTGAATAATGAGAGCAATTTTTTTTTTCATAAAATCAAGGTCTGCTGTAAACACGTCCCTGTCATTTTCTTTTATTCAGCAACTAATTAGTAAAAAAAATATGACCCTCTAAAAATTACAAAAAATGCCCTGTTTTTACCGCCGTGATTAGAGGACTACCAGACAAATTATTACAAAAGTTATTAACATAAAAAAAAAATTTTTAGGAACCTAAACTTAGGTACTCTTTCTTAAAATATGAATGTAAAAAATAATTGAATCGGCTCAGTTTTCGAGGAGACAAAAAGGGGAATACGAAACGTCGATCTCGTCAAAAATTTTGTGATAATTTCGGTATGAGCTGCAGCTGTCCCTATCACACACTACGGGGCAGACTTGAGGTAAGGCGACGGCAATAGTTTCTTCAAATACCTATTTTTCAAATTCCTCGCAAGCCCCGAGCGTGGTGATCAGAGCTTGTTCGCAGATGTCTTTGGTCTGCGATGACGTCACATGTTACATGACGTTATGACGCTTCACAAATTTTCAGTATGGCTTCTATAATAGCAAAATACGAAACTGGGGACACTTTAATAGTTTTGGTAGGACTGACCCTTCGTGGCGAGTCCGACTCGCATCTATACTTACTTGTAGCATTTGCAGCATTTTTTACTGTTGTCGTATCTATATTTTCGTATAGTGATGTCTTTAGAACATTAGTAGTCAAAGTCGTATTGTTCGAGTTGACTACATCAGTAGTTGGCTTCATAGCTGTACTAGTAACTAAAGGGGGACCTGCAATACACAATATCATTATTTGCAAGCCATTAAACTATTTTTGACGATATTAATTTATCTTCATACAAGAACGTTCAACCAACTATCAATACAACGAGCGAAAAGTTTGTTTTGTTTGTATAATGAAGTTGAGTCAAGAAAGGCTTACCCACACATTTGTTTTCAAGATCCACAACAACCGCACAGCCATACATTCCACAATTATTATAATCTGTAAGACAATAACACGAATCAATAGTTACGTTCCTCTGCATAGCACAGCTATAATGAGTGATAACTCTCATTAAACTATTTACTAAAAACCATAGCAGGCAGTTAGTGCTTGGCCAGACTGGCAGCGCGGGCACGCGACGGGCGCGCTTTTTTTCTAGTAAAAATAAATTTTCTTCATCCTTATTATATTTTGACAAACATTGGACACAACAACACGCAGAACGCAGCCGCGCTCGACTGCGTATAGGCAGATCGCGCGCGTTCCCGCACCCGCGCCGTTTCCCGCCCCGCGCTGCCAGTCTGGCCAAGCACTTAAAAGCTTTAGTTCATTATTGTAACAATATAACATTCTCTCACATGGGAATTTCTTCTTCAGTGGCTCTTTCGTTATTCCCTGGACATTCCTCCCTTCAGCTATTATAAATGAGGAGCATACTATATTTGAACTATACAAATTTAGCTGAATTTGTATTTCAGCGGTATTTACAATGTGAATACTAGTAACATAATATTCTTGACCGTTTCTCTGACCATCTGTTGGTGTTACCTTCAGCATTTCAAAAGTTCCGTCATCTGAAACGTTTTAGAAAAGCAAAATTACACGTTATATTTTGAAATAATTGTACAGCAATGGATAAACACTCTAGGTATGCCTGTGACCATCCTGTGACTAAGTTCCAGTTGTGTTGAGGATGTTTAGTAAGTAAAGTTCACATTGAGCATGAACGTACGACTAACTAACGTCATACGAGTCATCGCAGACAGCAGCAAAATGCTCGATAGATTTTGCTTTGAAAAATTAATAATTGCAAGAAATCATTACTATTTTCACTCACAAATTGACTGCAAAGACCATATTCGAAAATTTTGCCGCTCAGTGGGCGCAGACCGTGAGCGTCACGCGGTGACAAGGGGTCAATTTCCGCCATTTGCTAAATTGCTAAAAACATTATTGTTCGAGGTGCTCTAAACAGTCGGGAACTATGTACAGACGCCAGCACATCAAGCTACCCGAAACTGTCAAATTATCCCAATCAATTTTGAACCTTATACTTTATAAAAAAAAACCGACTGCGGTAAAAAAAAATAGTTTAAAAAAAAACTGAAAAGCTAAAAACAAGGCCATTTTAAATTAAATAAAAGTTGGAAGCAGGCTCCCCATACCATTTTTTTATTATATTTTCAAACTCAAATGGGTCCCGCCTGCTTCCAACTTTTTCTCCTCCTCGGTCCTCGACATGACTTTAAACTGTCGTGCATTTAGTATTGAACTAAATGTAGAACGCCACCCGCAGGCTATGGGATAAATTATACACCCAAATAGGCTCGGATGGAACAGTCGATATTAGTGCAGGATATCAACTCAGGGCGGTGGCTGATGAACGTCTAGCACGTCAAAGGCGGCGCCTACGGACCCAGTCAGGCGATCCACTGTACACCCACCAACTCGCAATAGACAAGCGCGGTGGGTTAATTTGTCTAAACCCCTACTCTCTCATGATACACACGAATAAAAATGCGCCTCAAGTACCCGGCATCGGTTCCAGCAGAGCCGACGCCGAGACTGACATTAGGCAGACTCTCTCTGGAACCAAGGGGCCTCAAAATCCCCGGGTGGGATCCCTTTGTCAGACGACCAAAGCATGCTCAAATGACTCAGAAAAGCTCCACATCCTAACATTAAACACCAGGACTCTTAGAACAGAAGAACGGATAACAGAACTAGAATATGCACTGGAAAGTATAAAGTGGGACATAATCGGCTTGGCCGAAGTAAGACGAGATGGAGAAGATACCCTAGAAAGAAATTCTAATATATTTTATTATAGCGGGGGGACAGCCAGTAGATACGGCGTGGGATTTATAGTTTCGAGAAAATGGAAGGATCACATTCTGGAGTTCAAAGCTTACTCAGATAGGGTAGCTGTTCTTAGATTCCGCATAGCCGACAAGAAAACCTTAGCAATTGTTCAAGTCTATGCACCAACATCAGCCCATCCTGATGACGAAGTTGAAGAGTTCTACGACCTCCTAAATAGGGCGTGCGACGATAACCGAGGCACGTGGACTATCGTACAGGGAGACTTCAACGCCAAAGTTGGTACTAGACAAGAACTCGACAATAGCAACATAGTCGGTCCATACGGACTAGGCTTAAGAAACGAGCGCGGGACAAGACTGCTTCAGTTCGCTTTTGGTCAAAACCTAAGCGTAGGAAACAGCTATTTCTATAAAAAGTCTCATCGTCGATGGACATGGCAGTCTCCGGATAAATTCACAAAAAATGAAATAGATTTTTGCCTCTCTTCACATAAAAAATTGGTTAACAACGTAGAAGCTCTTAATAATTTCAAGTTCAGTTCAGACCATAGACCTTTGCGCACGACTCTAAAATTCAACATAAAAATAGAGCGGGCCCAAATAATTAAAAACTCTATTAAAAAGTTAAACAGAACCACACTCATAGCAAACCAAGAGCAATTCGTTCTTGATTTAAAAAATAGTTTTACTTTATTAGGAACAAAAGATGAAGATACTGTTCAAACACAATATCACAATATCAAAGAGGTTATAAAAACGGTCATTAACAAAATAAAAACAAACAAATATAAAGACAGTAAATTAAGCTACCAAACAAAACAACTGATCGAAGAGAGACACAAACTAGCCATGTACACCACAGCTTACACCGCTACGGATAAACTTGTAAAGCGTAGTATACGTAAAGATTTGAGAAACCACAATACACATCTCATCAAGATTGCTTTGGAACAAAATACATCTTTAAAATCAGCAAAACAGGGAATTTCCAGCAAAGGGCGACCTATTATTGCCTGTTTAAGGGATTGTTCAGGTGCGAGGCAGAACGATAGAGACAAAATTTTAAACATCTGCACCGAATTTTACAGAAATCTTTACAGTGAAAAGCCGACCCTCCAATCTAACACAACTACGTATTTGTGCTCCGATCACATTCCACCATTTACAGGTTGGGAAGTCCACAAGGCACTACAGAGCATGAAATACAGCAAGAGCCCAGGCGACGATGGCGTAACCACGGAAGCCTTAAGAATAGGAGAGCCGGTTCTTCTCCCACATATTACGAATTTCTTTAACAGTATTTTAAAAACCGGAATTCTACCACACAAATTTTGCCACTCATTAATTATTCTCCTCCATAAAAAGGGTGACAAAACCGACATTAATAATTACCGCCCTATCAGTCTGGTTTCGCACCTGTACAAAGCCTTTATTAAAGTAATCGAAGACCGAATATCAGGATCACTAGACAAACAACAGCCTCCCGAACAGGCCGGATTTCGCCGCGGCCTCTCTACTACTGACCACCTTCACTCCATCAACCAAATTATCGAGAAACACTCAGAATTCCAGCTCCCACTTTATATCGCCTTTGTGGACTATTCAAAAGCTTTTGATAGTATCACCCATAGCTCAATTTTTAACGCCCTGGAAAATCAAGATATAGACACCACTTATATTAACCTTCTAAAAATTATTTATATGAACAGCACTGCAGCTATTAAGATCAGTTCCATAACAGGACCGTCCTTCCAGATAGAGAAAGGAGTTAAGCAAGGCGACCCGTTGTCTCCGAAACTATTCACAGCTGTGCTGGAGGAAGTCTTCCGAAAGCTGGCAGCGGGCTGGACGGAAAGGGGCATTATGGTCGGCCATAAGAGATTATCTAATCTCCGTTTCGCCGACGATATTGTGCTCTTTTCGTCTTCAGCCTCCGAGTTGACACAGATGCTAGACGATCTTGGCACGGCAAGCCTAGAGGTCGGACTTCAGATGAATATGTCAAAGACCAAGTTGATGACGAACAGCGCGCATCGCAGGATCACTGTGGCGGGTGGGGAGGTTGAATACGTTGATGAGTATCTCTATCTTGGCCAAATAGTCTCTTTCCAGGCAAGACAAAACAAAGAAGTTGCAAGACGCACCGAAAATGCCTGGAGGAGCTATTGGGCCATGAAAGACCTAATGAAGGGTGATCTTCCCATGTCCCTTAAGAGAAGACTCATTGACGTGTGCATACTTCCCATCCTCACATATGGTGGTCAAACATGGTCTTTGACAAATCAACAGAGGTCCACGCTCGAGGTTTGCCAGAGAGCTATGGAACGGAGTATTCTGGGTATCAAACTAACAGACCGAGTTAGGAATACGATCATCCGTTCCATCACAAAGATAACTGATGTCACTTGGAAAGCTGCCACGCTAAAATGGAACTGGGCTGGACACATCTGCCGCATGTCAGACGAACAATGGGCCAAACTTACGACCCAATGGGTCCCTCTTAATGGCAAACGACATCGTGGCAGGCCCAGACGGAGATGGCGGGATGAGCTGGACTCCTTCAACAAGAACTGGTCCTTAACAGCTTTGAACAGAGAGAAGTGGAAAGAGAGTAGGGAGGCCTTTGCCCTGCAGTGGGACATCACAGGCTAATAATAAAAAAAATATTTTTTTTTTACCGCAGTCGGGTTTTTTAGTTTTTTTAATTACTTGTTTTTTATTTCCAGCTTTTTAGTTTACAAATTTGGCAGACGATTTACTTATGTATTAATTATTAGCTGACCCGTAAAGTCACTCAACAGGGAACAAGAAATAATTATTTTATTTAACGTGTTATTTACGATTTGTCACGTCGAATTACTTTTAACCATATAAGTTGTATATATTTTTGTAATCACCGTTTAAAACCCTTAATTTTGATATTTCACTCGATGGTATTAGAAGAAAAAAAAAATCGAATTCCACAATATGGCACCCTAAATCCGCTATTTTACTTTGTTTTTGAATGTAGCCAGTGACACTCGCGCTACCAAGACAAATCTAAAGACGTATAATTTATCCAAATCCGTTCATTCGTTTAGAAGTTACGAGGGAACAAAGAAACGGACATACATACATACAGGTCAAACACATAACCCTCCTTTTGGGCTTCGCCGCAGTCGGGTAAAAACTACTTTCAGATTATAGTAGCTTGATGTGCTGGTGTCTGTAGACGCGACTTGTTACTGCGGCATGTGACTTTGACTCTTTAGTTGTGCCGTTCCTGAAGTCCTCCATAAAGTCTCACAATACATATTCATTCGACATAGTTATCAGCATTCCTTCCTAAACTGAGTGTTCATAAACAATAACAGATAAAATCCGGTTAAGAGCCCTCAGAACTGGGGGTTAATATTCCAGTTCCTCAATTCTTTCATACAAGTCTTTGAGTTAAACCAAAGGTTGATCGGAAATAGTACTTCAATTTTCACTATTGCTCTCATTCAATTTATGAGATATGTAGTAGGTATGTAACATCCTCCCCAGGGATGTGCCTTACAGGCCACGTTCCGGAATTGGACTTACTTGTATGGAATTTTGTACATGGGCAGTACTAACGTGGAGTAGGGCATAGGATACTTTAAATCCCCGTAGTCCGTTCTCGTAGGATATTCTTGACATCAACACGGTCGAGGCCGCGGGCAAAATCAAGCTTCTATATCTTTTATTCGTCTGTTAAAAAACGTACGGAGAGACAAGGTTCCGTCTACTCTAAGGAAGAAAGTTAGAAACTTGAAGCTTACCTACTGTATATGTGACATTGATCACAGTCACATTCGGTGATTTGTTGCTAATAAATATCTCCATATGCAACTGATCATCCCTGACATAACTAAACGCCCACGGGAACTGAGATACTGCGACTGGTTTTAGTTTCCGCGGGTCTGCGTTATCTAAACAAAACAGAATCTTTGTTATGCGACATGTGCACCCATTGCATGTGTTAGATTTAACATTTTATTTAATTATAATTGTTGGCGACAGATCTGGCAACCCGGTTGCTAGGGGCTTGTTATTCACAGAGTACTTTGATAAGACTAGTAATTGTTATTGTTGGTTGGCTAGCGACCGGGCGGCTTGCGTGTTTCTTACCTTTTTATAAGTTATTCTTGTGATCTTTATTTAATTTTAT
This sequence comes from Oligia fasciuncula, assembly GCA_963082905.1. Lineage (NCBI taxonomy): Eukaryota > Metazoa > Arthropoda > Insecta > Lepidoptera > Noctuidae > Oligia > Oligia fasciuncula. Next base: position 3,607,379 of record OY720414.1, on the reverse strand, counting down.
TACACCCTCTTGCACCTTATCTTGGTTTTAATTTGGTGCCTAACATTCTGGTCCTTCGATCCGTAAATTTTACCAGCGGTTTGTTAAAATTCAAAATTTAAATTTTCTTCCGGGTGTGAAAAATTTTTTAAACATGATCACACGAGCACAAACTCGTAAAGCCGACCCGCAGGAGCAAGGGAACAAGGAAAAAACACGTTCAGTGTCCTCAGCTTCAAGCGCCACGACAATTGGTCGCTTCAAGGCGGCCGAAGCAGCTCGCAAGACGCAGCTGCGTCTTGCGAGCTGCTTTGCAGAAATTGCAAAGCGGGAGGCCATCGCCGTAGCCGCTGCTGAACGCGAGGCTGCAGAAGCTACCTTTGAGGCGAATATCGCGGCGCTCGAGGTGGAGGAAGCCTTGAGTAACAGGAGCAGTCGCACTGCAAACTGGGTCCAGAAAACTAACTTCGCAGAAGCGGCAGACGACGTGGCAGCTCCCGACGGGAGTTTGCTGTGCGAGCATAGTATGGCGCAACACATTGCACACGTAGCTCCAGGTACGGAACTCGTGCGCGACGTCATGCAGCGTTCGCCGGCGGCAATTGCTAAGGCGGCAGTCGCTATGTCACCACGTCATCTGCGACCTATGTGTGATCTACCTCCTCAACCCTCATGCTCTGGTAATGTTACTGCACAACGGGTAAGTGACATAGAAAACCTAGCTAATGCTATAATTGCAGCACTACCAAAACCGAACCAAAATCAGAGCCGTTGTCAGGTAAAGCTTACTGAGTTTAGTGGCAACATAACTGACTGGCTCTTGTTCAAGCGGACGTTTGATGACACGAAGGACAATTATACAGCAAGCGAGAACATAGACAGGCTACGCAAAGTCTTGAGCGGAGAGGCTAAAGACGCAGTTCTTTCTCTCCTATTATGTTCCGCCAAACCTGAGCTGATAATGCAGTCGCTCGAGTCACGCTTTGCTCGTCCTAAACAAATTGTTCTTAATGAACTCGCTTCCGTAAGAAGTTTGCCTAAAGTTGGGCGAGAACCCAACGCATTGGCTATTTTTGCCAGTAAAGTAAAAAACTGTTTAAGTATAGTCAATTTATTAGGCGAATCACCGTACATTCAATCACCAGAACTCATTCATATTCTTGTTTCAAAGATGAACCCGCTTCTTCAAAACAAGTGGTGCGACTACGCGGCGGAGCACTGCGTTTCAGGACATCCGCAGATGGAAGTTTTCGCGCGTTTCCTTGAAGTGGAGGCCGACAAGCAAGCCAACTTCGGCCTGTGTGAAGTCTTCAATTCTCCACCTTTCAGCGACAAGCCCAGGCAACAGGCATCACAACCGGCAGGATTCCCTCAGCGCAGTAACCCACGACCGAATCGCATTTCACAGACACATCATACAGATACGTTCTCATCCACCGATTCATTTTCCCATCCAACTGTGAATTTAGCATCCTCATCAAACGCCAACACGCCTTCGCCATGCCTCTACTGTTCTGCGAGCAATCACAACGTGAAATTCTGCCCAGAGTTCGCAGCATTGAAAATGACCGATCGCATATCTTGGGTTAACGATAACAAACTCTGTGTGAAGTGTTTACGTAAAGGCAAGCACAGCTATAAGTTTTGCAAAGCAAAGCCGTGTAGTGTTGATGGTTGCAAGGAATTTCACAATAAAATTTTACATTTAGCGAAAAATTCATTATTTTTATCTCATCCAAATGTAAATAATGTCATGTCATCCGTCAATTCAGAACCATCGACATCTCATGTCATTAATGACAACCATAAAAAAGAAACTCAGTTGGATCGTGATAGAAAAGGTTTTATTGGTTCCAATGAGTTTTCATCTAACAAGGATATAATCACAAATACTTCGTATTCTTGCGCGTCCAATAATGAGCATTCTGTCTTTTTGAAAGTAATTCCAGTTATTCTTTCTGGCCCCAAAGGCGAAGTAGGAACTTTTGCTCTGCTGGACGACGGATCCACAGCAACCCTCCTTGATTCGGAGTTAGCTGATCAGCTAGGTGTTTCTGGGACCGACGAGAATATGCGTATTGAAACCATTACAGGAATTAGTGATAGTATCCCAGTTAAATTTGTAAATTTCCACATTCGCGGGAAATACGAGAAGGAGAAGTATTTTATACGTAAAGCCCGCGCTATTCCTAATTTAAAACTAAGACCGCAAGAGGTCACAGCTAGGGACACTAGCTTTCAGCACCTCCAGGATATTTCAGCCGAGTTAGTGTTTAGTATGGCAACGCCTAAATTGCTAATAGGTACATCTGATTGGCATTTGCTACTATCAAAGGAGAATAGAGTAGGAACCGCGCGGCAGCCTGCTGCCGTTCGTACTGACTTAGGTTGGGTTTTATATGGTAATCTTACTCCGAATTCTTTGTCTGATGTTTCCATTAATCATATTGGCACTAACGACTCTCGAGATATTGAGCTTGATAGCCTTATCAGAGATTATTATCGGTTAGATTCTATCGGCATCAAACGCGAGGATAAGGTAAATACAGAGGATGCTAAGGCTATTAGCATTTTAGACAAAACTACACGTCGTTTACACAATGGTAGATATGAAGTCGGTCTGACCTGGCGTGAAGATGAACCTCATATCCCAGACAGTTATAATCTGGCCTTGACGAGATTTCGTAGTTTATGTAAACGGTTTGATAAGGATAAGGAATATGCACGGTTGTATAAGCTTAACATTGAGGCACAAGTTCAAAAAGGTTATGCCGAAGAATGCGTTGATAGCCATGATAATCCGAGTTCATCTTCGCGTCGCTGGTATTTACCTCATTTTGGTGTGACCAATCCAAACAAACCGGGAAAGCTAAGAATAGTTCATGATGCATCAGCTAAATCATCAGATGTCAGCCTCAACTCGCTCATTCTTCCCGGGCCTGATCGGCTGCAGTCACTTTTCGGAATTCTAATGAGATTTCGTGAAGGTCAAATTGCTCTGAATGGGGACATTCGGGAAATGTTTCCCCAGATCAGGATTAGAGAGGATGACCGAGATTGTCAGCGTTACATTTGGTTTTCCCCTGACGGACATTTGAAAGAGTTTCGGATGTCATCGTTGATTTTCGGTGCATCGGCATCACCCTTTACCGCGATCTATATTAAAAATAAGAACGCTATGGACTTCCAGGATCGATATCCTGAAGCCGCCAGATCTATAATCCGAGATCACTACATGGATGATTTTCTGGCCTCGTGTGATTCTTTAGAAGATGCCACTCGCCTTGCTGGCGATGTCCTTCATGTACATTCTCAGTGCGGCTTCGAGATGCGATCTTGGGTGTCAAACGCTCCTGAGTCTCTTAAATTGATTCCTTCACATCTTCGAAAAGAGGATACGAGTAATGTCGACCTCAACTTGAGCGGAGCACAGGCGAAGCCTGATGTGCGCGTCCTGGGGATGCATTGGAATCCTCAAGATGACACTTTTAGTTTCAAGATTGACGTCGACATACCTCTACCTGCAAAGCTCACAAAGCGTCAGATTCTTAGAGATCTTATGCGCATTTATGATCCCTTGGGCCTTTTGCAGCCTACTATTACCAAGGGCAAGATTTTATTCCAAAAAACTTGGCAGCTAGTGAATTCTTGGGATTTTCCACTCCCGGCTTCCGAATATGAGCAGTGGGTGGAATGGTACAATGACGTTAAGGCGCTGAACGCTTTTAGCATTCCTCGAGCTTATAAGCCCAGCTCTTCGTTCGTTACACAAGAGCTTCATATTTTTACAGATGCCAGTGAAGTAGCATACGCATGCGTCGCGTATCATAGATTTCTGTTTCCGGATGGTACCATTCACATCGCTCTCACTGCCAGTAAATCTAGGGTAGCACCTTTAAAACCAGTTAGCATACCCCGTTTAGAGCTACAGGCAGCCTTGCTCGGTGTGAGACTAGCCCAAACGATATGTTGCGAACTCCGCAACCAACCTTCTCGTAGATTTTTTTGGTGCGACTCAAAAACCGTCCTTGCTTGGATTAGAAGCGACTCGCGCAAATACAAAGCGTTTGTCAGCCATCGACTTGGCGAAATTTCAGAATTAACACAGGTGAACGAGTGGCGTTGGGTACCTACAGCTTTAAATGTAGCTGACGACGCCACTCGTCTGAACACTGTCTCCATGGAGAGATGGTTGCATGGTCCCACGTTTTTAAAAGACACGGTAGACACCTGGCCTCAGGAAGTAGACAAAATTATCTCTCCAGAAGTTCTTGAGCTAAGGTCTAAAGAAAAGACGGCCTATATTAATTTGATTTCTTTGTCGGCAGAACGGTTTTCTGATTGGCGGCGGCTACTTCGAGTAGCCGCACGCGTCTACCAATTCATCCGTCTACTGAGAGGGAGAGACGCGCGAACTGCTGATGCTTTCTGCAGAGGATTGCGTCCGCTGCTCGCACGGGACGTCCATAACGCTGAGATATATCTTCTCGGACAATCCCAACGACATTCTTTCGGCGAAGAAATAGAACGTCTTCATCAAGGCAAGAACATTCCCAGGAGGAGCCGTCTGTGCAAGCTATCACCGAGGTTCGGTGACGACGGCTTGCTCAGGGCGAGAGGACGAATTACTTCTGCTACCGGAGTCACTTCAGATATAAAGGAACCAATAATATTAGACGGTCGACACCCTACGGTAAAATTGTTAATCGCAAGATATCACGTATGGGCTTTGCATGGGAACAATGAGACGGTGGTTAATGAGTTACGACAAAAATATGCCATCCTTCATCTAAGGCCATCCGTACGGTTCATAGCCGCGCGCTGCCGAATCTGTCGCCTCAAAAAAGCGAAGGCCCATATCCCGCCTACAGGTGATCTGCCTTCAGAAAGACTACAACACCACTATCCTCCATTCTCCTTCATTGGACTCGACTACCTGGGACCCATAGATGTCGCCGTGAAGAGGTCTCGTGAAAAGCGATATGTGGCGCTCTTCACATGTCTTGTGATAAGAGCAATTCATTTAGAAGTGGTCGCAAGTCTGACTGCGGACAGTGCAATTATGGGCATTCGAAGGTTTATTGCACGCCGTGGATGTCCCATCAAAATAATATCCGATAACGGGACAGCCTTCGTCGGAGCCAACAGGTTGCTGAAAGAAGCTTGGGCCGCGCTTGTTCACTCTCAAATACAGGAGTTTGCCGCATCCAACAATATAGAATGGCAATTCCTCCCTTCTGGAGCACCATTTATGGGAGGGGCCTGGGAACGCCTAGTGAGAAGTGTGAAAGTCGGCTTATCGGCTACACTCCGAGAACAGGCGCCTAGAGACGAAATATTGCTGACGCTTCTAGCAGAGATAGAGCAAGTAATTAACTCTCGACCGCTAACGCACGTGCCGGTAGCACATGAAGACGAGCCAGCCTTGACACCCAACCATTTCTTGTTGGGGATTCACTCCACATTACCATCGCCAGCATCCTCGGACGCGGACCTCAGCAGTAGGCAAGGATGGCTGAAGGCCAATCGCCTTGCTGACCAATTCTGGTCACGTTGGCTTAGGGAATACTTGCCCAATCTCCTGCCTCGGGGTCCATCTTTGGAACACCACAATTTACGAGTAGGTGATGTTGTTATTGTTGGTGATACAAATTTCCCCAGAGGGATCTGGCCTCGCGGTAGGGTTGTGCAAGTGTTCCCTGGTGGAGACGGGATTGTGCGAGTAGCGGACGTAAGGACTAGCACAGGGGTCCTACGTCGTCCTGTGCGTAATTTAGTTAAATTAGATCTGTCACCATAGCTGCTTTGGTAAGACTTTAGGTTCTTACCAGGGGGGAGAGATGTTGGCGACAGATCTGGCAACCCGGTTGCTAGGGGCTTGTTATTGTTGGTTGGCTAGCGACCGGGCGGCTTGCGTGTTTCTTACATTTTTTATAAGTTATTCTTGTGATCTTTATTTAATTTTATTATACCCTCTTGCACCTTACCTTGGTTTTAATTTGGTGCCTAACAATAATATTAGTCCGTGTAGTGCCGGACTTAAAGAATAGCACCACCCCATACTTCCCGTGGGTGTCGTAAAAGGCGACTAAGGGCCGTACCGGAGAATGGGCAGCAGCGTTCTCTGTGCATTCCACCACCATACCATACTGCGATCGCCAACCCGCCTGCCAAGCGTGGCGATTATGGCAAACCCCCCCCCCAAAAATGACAAGCACAAAAAACACTTGGCCCCTAGTACCCGGCGGCCCGCCTACCCTTGGTTACGGTAGCGGCCAAGGCCACGGTGAGGCAAGGGGTGCTAAGAATCCCCGGAAGAGATCCGGCTACCACAATCACCGAAAACTGGACCTGGCAACATACAACACGCGTACACTCCGGACCGACGAGAAGATCACCGAACTCGAGGAAGAATTGAGCAAGATACGATGGAGTATAGTCGGGGTATCTGAAGTCCGAAGAGAGGGGGAGGACTCGATAATCCTCAAATCCGGAAACTTGCTCTATTTCCGGGAGGGCGACCAGCAGTCCCAAGGTGGTGTCGGGTTTATCGTCCATAAGTCCCTTGTGAGCAACGTGGTGAAGATCGAGAGTGTGTCGACCAGGGTGGCGTACCTTATACTCAGAATATCCGAAAGGTATTCGCTGAAGGTCGTACAGGTTTACGCCCCGACCTCTTCACACCCCGACGATGAGGTAGAGACCATGTATGAGGATATTTCCAGAGCCATGCATGGGTCTAAAACTCACTTTACCGTTGTCATGTGGGACTTTAACGCGAAACTGGGTAAACGAAACGATGATGAGCTGCGAGTGGGGCAATTTGGAGTTGGACGCCGGAACCACCGGGGCCACCTACTGGCCAGTTTTATGGAGAAGGAAGGCCTCTTTATGATGAATTCCTTCTTCAGAAAACGTGAGCACAGAAAGTGGACCTGGCAGAGCCCGGATGGTGCAACTAAAAATGAGATTGACTTCATTATGTCGACGAAGAAGCAAGTGTTCAATGATGTCTCTGTGATCAACGCGGTGAAAACCGGAAGTGATCACCGCATGGTAAGAGGCACATTGAACTTAAATATCAAGCTGGAAAGATCTCGACTGATGAAGTCTACGCTCCGTCCTGCACCGATCCAGGTCCATAACCCCGAGAGCTTTCAGCTCGAACTTCAGAATCGTTTCGAATGCCTAGGGAGCTCCGTGGACGATTATAACGATGGGTTCGTGGAAACTGTCCATACGGTCGGGTCTAAGATCTTCAAGACCCGTCGTACGAATTCAAAAAAGAGGCTCTCTGATCCTACTTTGCGGCTCATGAAGGAGAGGCGCGAGATGATCTTGCAGTCTTCGGATGATGCGCAAAATTACCGGCAACTCAATAGACAGATCTCCAAGTCCTTGAAAAGCGATCTTCGCCGCTTTAATACAGACCGTATTAAGGACGCGATAGAGCGAAATAAAGGCTCCAAGGTCTTTGCTAGAGATCTGTCTATTGGGCAGAGCCAGCTTATGAAACTGAAGACCGAAGATGGCAGGATCGTATCCGCCAAACCTGAGCTGTTGAGAGAGATCGAGAGGTTCTATGGACAGTTATACACGTCAACAAGTAACCCCGTTATGAATCTGGCAAACGAACCGAGAGCTAGATTGACCCGGCACTATACCGAAGACATCCCGGACGTCAGCCTGTACGAGATTAGGATGGCTCTGAAGCAGCTCAAAAACAACAAGGCGCCGGGTGATGACGGAATTACGGCCGAGTTGCTGAAGGCCGGCGGAAAACCCGTTCTTAAGGCCCTTCAGAAGCTGTTTGGTTCCGTCATACTCGAGGGCAAAACACCACAGGCATGGAACAGAGGTGTGGTGATACTTTTCTTTAAGAAGGGCGACAATGCCCTTCTTAAGAATTATAGGCCCATCTCACTCCTGGCATCACGAACCGTCTCGCGCGCAGGTTTGACGACTTCCAGCCTCCCGAACAAGCCGGATTCCGTAAAGGCTTTAGCACCGTAGACCACATACATACGCTGCGACAGGTTATACAGAAGACCGAAGAATATAACCTGCCTCTCTGCTTAGCGTTCGTGAACTACGAGAAAGCCTTTGATTCGATCGAGACATGGGCTGTGCTGCAGTCTCTTCAACGGTGCCAGATCGACTATCGGTACATCGAGGTGCTGAAGTGTTTGTACGAAAACGCCACTATGTCAGTCCGACTCCAGGATCAGACCTCGAAACCTATCCTTCTGCAGCGAGGTGTAAGACAGGGAGACGTTATCTCTCCGAAACTGTTCACCGCTGCACTGGAGGATGTCTTCAAGGTTTTGGACTGGAAAGGGGCTGGCATCAACATCAACGGCGAGTACATAACTCACCTTCGGTTTGCCGACGATATCGTAGTCATGGCTGAGACTATGGAGGACCTCAGTACAATGCTCGATGACCTCAGTAGAGCCTCCGAAAGAGTGGGTCTTAAAATGAACATGGACAAAACGAAGGTCATGTCAAATGCCCATGTAACACCCACTCCCATAAAGATCGGAGACGCTACACTCGAAGTCGTGGACGAGTATGTTTACCTCGGACAAACTGTCCAGTTAGGTAGGTCTAACTTCGAGAAAGAGGTCAATCGTCGAATCCGACTCGGCTGGGCAGCGTTCGGGAAGCTACGCAATATCTTCTCGTCCCACATACCGCAGTGTCTCAAGACGAAAGTCTTTGACCAGTGCGTGTTGCCAGTGATGACTTATGGCACTGAAACGTGGTCGCTCACAATGGGCCTTATAAGAAGGCTAAAAGTCACCCAAAGGGCTATGCTTGGAGTTTCACTGCGTGATCGAATCAGGAATGAGGAGATCCGCAGGAGAACCAAGGTAACCGACATAGCCCGCAGAATTGCCAAACTTAAGTGGCAGTGGGCAGGGCACATTGCTCGCAGAACAGATGGCCGATGGGGCCGAAAGGTTCTGGAGTGGCGACCACGTACCGGAAGACGTAGCGTTGGAAGGCCTCCCACAAGGTGGACCGACGACCTTGTGCTGTCACAATTTTTTCCGGGTCTAGTTCAGGACGGGCTCAAAAAGCGGATGTGCACACGAGGCAGAATCGTGGACGCTCTCACGCGAGCGGTTAAATGTTATTACTATAAATGATTATGTAATATTTGATTATACTTGTAGTAGGTATATCTTAGATTTTATATTGCTAATTTAATATAATAAGCTGTTTCCAACGATTGGCACAATACTGTCAGTTGATGTTGATATTCTTTTTAATGATGGCTAAGAAATACGAATTAACTCTTATTAAATTGCTTAGTTACTTTATAATGTTTTAAAATGGTTTCACTAAATAAGATTTATTTATTATTACCTGTGTTAGAAGATATTAAGCCAAAATATATGATGATCTGTGATTGGTTCAAAATGGCGGTAGATGTTTGACCTAAAAGACGTTGGTATAGGACATAAAAAAGATTGTAATGACTATCAAATCAGTTGTTGTTTGCTAGATGTTAAATTGATAACTAGTACCGTTATTATGTGGAATAGATTGACCAGATGTCATGTAAGTTAATTGATATTATTATCTTGATTATTGCTGATAACTATGTTGTTCTGTATTGTTATAATAGAGCTGTTTTGCATTAAAACAAAACAGTTATTATGTTATGGAAAACACATAGCATTGGGTTGAAGAAGCAGTCTAAATATTTTACCAATAATACGCTACCAACAATAAGATATACGTGCCTTTTTAGTTACCTGTGGGATCTTTCAGTTTGGCAGATTTCGTGACAGCAAAGTCGTCACTTTCAAGTGTCATTCATAGAAGTCTTCAAAACTCAACAGCAAGCACATTGCTCCAATGCTATGTGTATTCCATAACATAATAACTGTTTTGTTTTAATGCAAAACAGCTCTATTATGTTGCTTTCAAACACATAGCATTGGGTTGAAGACCTGTTTGATATCTGCTGGTGAAAGAATACCCGAAGGATGTAGACGCTATGTGAATTATATATTAAGAGCCTATACTACCTCAAATGGCTTAGCATGATCCTCCGTTATGTCAAAAATTCCGCAGCATTAACTTTGAAATAAATATATGCTAAAGTTGAGGATTAATGTTAGACGAAAACACGATTCCATAAAATTTTCTCGATAGAAAAAAATTCCAAAGTTACCTCCAAACCGAATAATAAACCGCTGGTATTCAAAAAATACTTCAAATTAGATCATGAAACTTTGCAAAAAGCAAATACCTAAACTATTGGCGCTGCCTCCCGCCCAGCACCGCACTCTGTCTCGCTTTCACACAGTCCGCGAGCAGTATCGTGCGAGCGAGATAAAGAGTGAATTTTAGCTGAGGTAGTATAGGCTCTTAAATCCGTACGCAAAATACGCGCTTTGTCGTGAAGTTGCGGAAACCAGCCCGTATTACCTATTACCTATATATTAAATGAAATTAATGAATATTTCTGTCTGCATTCATTAAATGTTAAAACCAAAAATTAAGATATTTCAATCTATTATTCTAAAAAATTAACAAATCTTCTATAAAATGTTATAGATTATTAACAAATGTATTTGCCTTATATAGGGTGAACATGAAATATAAGGATATAATGATAATTTAAAATCAAAGAGATTTAAACTGAATTAAAATAATAATCTCATTAATAAAGGATAATTGGATCACTCATTTCCTTAATTAATCAAAAGTACAAATATTTTTGATTCTCAAACTTCATAAAGATGAAGACAAACTCAATGTCTTACATAATAAAGTTAAAATTCCGTTAAAACTGAAATTTATTTAGGACCTTTTATATTACTATGGTTAATAGATGCCTCGCATGTATTTGAAGTATAAGTCTCTTCATTTATCAATTAAATTTACTTAAAATATGAATCAACATAATTATTTTAATAGTTTCAATGGGAATAAAAATTCTCATAATTATGATAAACCCTCATCCCCCTTCACAGAGAGGAGACCTTTGTCCCATCAGTGGGTACATTATAGGCTGATCATTCTAAATACTCTTGAGAGATAGCCCTCTCTTTTACTACTTTACAGAAGTTATCATTCTGTAAGCCTAGTGGTTCTTTCAGTTTAATTTTGTCTGATGAACTAATCACCAGTCAGCCTTCCGAAGGCTACCACAGACCTCTTCTTCTGACTTCCTGGAGGCTCCTCTGTCTTAGTTTGTTTAAAAATCTTTTGAGCAAGCTTAGCCACACCTGTTATTGTAAACCAAAATCAACAATGATTATGGTAGCTTTTAGGTAAACTCTTTGATTTTGTCTTTGAGCCAAACCTTGGGCGCACTGTTATTACTTACCCTATTTTTAACTTCTCTTGCATGGTGACAATTTTTGTTATATGTATTGTACTCGTGTTTGAGCAAATAAATGATTATCTTAATCAACATTTTAAGTTAAGTTGTAAGATATCTTACAATATTAGGGTATGTAAATCTCTGCTAATCAAAGGGTAAGCAGTGGTTTAGCTAAGAATAATGATTTTTAGACTTTCTAAATGGATAAAATAAAAAATAAACTGTCTAGATGTCATGCAATCTACACTATGACATTCACCTCTGAATACAAGCTTTAAAGATAATTATTGTGGATCTCCACTACATTTTAGCAAGTTCCTTGCTCGTCTACCAACCACTGCCCCTTCCAACCTGACTGCTCTCCCCCCCCCCCAAACTTTCCAAGCTAGCAGTTGCAGCTTGTCAGGTCTAAGAGGTTCTTAATTAGATCTTGTCGTACTGGCAGAGTACAATCCTAGTGGGTAGGTTGCTCCTCAATTAACAAGTGTCTGTAGAGCTACTTTAGCAGCTAGCTCCTTTTGCTCTAGACCCACATTAGAGATCCCAGCCACAAGTCCCTCCGCGGGGGCTAAATAGTCTTCAGTTTTGTTTAGTGGCATAAGTAGGTACTCACTCTACCTACTTCTAATTCAGTGTGTGAAACACATGGGATGGGTGAGCATACATGTTAAGTTTACTTATCATGGATTGCTTTTCATGACGGGATGTCATAGAAAAGAACCTGCTTGAGTAATTTTAGCTCCTCAAGTCATTCAGTATTTGCTTTAGGAATTACTACTTTAATCATCATATTTTTACACTGAAATCCCTTTCCATAAGTTGTAATATGCTTTAAACACGAAAGGGTTGGTTATAAAACAACACTGCACTTCTGTCTGAAGTACCTAGATATTAGCAAGAAACAGATTAGTTTGTTGATAGTATTTTTGAGTAAGGTTAGTGATATAATGTGTCATAATAACAGATATTCAGCACTTACTTGGCTTATTGGCTACTCATCATTCAAATAAAAATGCGTAGGTCGACTTACAGGAAATCGGTTCGATCTCTTTGCCCTGTCGTTCGGCGGTGGGAAAAGGGGTGCCTCAATCCTCCGAGGATGAAGAGTTTTTCCCCACTATTGCGCTTAGGAGAATCGTGGCGCTCAGGGTCGGTAAACATGGTTCCTCAAAGTAACCGGTGACCACGTATCTAATTTGAACTTCCGATCTCCCTTTCGTCATTTCGGCGACTAACGATCTGCGCACCACTATATATCACTTACCACAATCACTATTATTTACTTTCTATAAAGTTTTACATGAAACTTTACAAATTTTCTATGAAAATTAACGAGAGAAAATTTTTTCCGTACGTTGGCGGCTAAATTTTTAGACGCTATGTGTCATACATAGCGTCTAAAAATTTTGCCGCCAACTTGAAAGTGACGGCTTTGCTGTCACGAAATCTGCCAAACTGAACAGTGTTACAAACCCATAACTAAATTTGCCCCCAAGATTTTTTTTAAATCCCCCTAAAAAAACCCTAAGTATAGGTTCACATAAGGTAAATTTCTTTGATGCAGTTCCCAACTCCCTAAGTCGTTCGTAACTCACAAAACAAAACGCATAGGTACATAGTTTGTAAAAAAAAGACTAGGTACCTAAATCATCATCATAAACAGCCTATAATGTTCCCACTGCTGGGACACAGGCCTCCTCTCTGTGAGAGGCAGTAAATACCTATTGCTAAACTACTAACTAAATTGTAATATTGTTAATCAGTTCCAGAACGGCATCATCATCATCGCCATCAAGGTCCATGTATTTTTTAAATCATACATTCGTACGCTAAAGTACGTAAACTTAACGCAAGACCCATATTCATACCCATAGATACGAGCAGCGTCAATAACGCCACAGCAAACTTTTAGCAAGCCCCTAAAAATAACCCCAAAAAAATCTGTCCCTAAAAATACCCCTTTTAAGACTTCTTCCCCCTAAATTTAGGGGGAAAACCCCAAAGTTGACAACACTGAAACTGAAAGATCACACAGGTAACTTACTCTAACTCTTATTTTTGGTAGCGTATTATTGGTAAAATATTTAGACTGCTTCTTCAACCCAATGCTATGTGTTTGAAAGCAACATAATATGGCCAATATTGCTAATGTTTTAAGGTGTATAATGGAATATTCCTAGCTACTGTTATTAAGCTGCTATTATTCTGAGTTCCTTGGACCATTGTCCAAGAGATAGAATTAATTGTTTTTAAAATAACGATAATTTATGACAATGCAATGTAATAAATTTGTTGATAGAATACTATAATACTGTTTCCATGGAGTTTCTTGTCCGTTCTTCTCCATGCTGATCTAGATTTCGAACGGACGACTAGCTTTCTGATTACTGACAAGCCTAAATTGAAATAAACATCAGCCGGTCGATTCTGTAAAAATCTCACCGTGAAAACTTAGGTGAAGTGAGTTTGTTTTTGCTAGGAATTGACACTATTGGCAGCTCACTCCACGCTCACTTCACCTAAGTATTCACGGTGAGTTTTTTACAGAATAGCACCGCTGGTCTTGTCTTTCTGTGCTTTATTTCATAAAATGCTTTCCATACATACATACCATATTCAGGGGTACTTCTACACACATTAAATAACTAGTAACCATTCTGATATTCAAAGCTTTATTTTTGGGTAATTTACATAATAATATTTCCTAACACATGCATTAGACAGCGCTGCAAGAGGAAACTGTTTGGTTGTAATCATTTCGAAGCGGTTCAACATCGTAATAATTGTATTGCGACACCAACATAATTATTAATTAATAGTCTGTAATTGACGTAAACACTAGTCCATGTCTCTGTTCACTGTTATTTGTAAATGTTTGTGTTGTTGATGTGCCTTAACAAATAAATAAATAAATAAACATGATGGTCTTCCGAAACTAAAGTTATTTTTCACTTTGTAGTGGCTTTTTTAAAGTTGGTTCTTCTTTGTAAAAACGTTTTTTTAGGGTACCTCAAAAGGAAAAACTGAACTCTTATATGATCATTTCGTTGTCCGTCTATCTGTCCGTCAGTCAAGACCATTTTTCTCAAGAACGCGTGGAGTTATCAAGTTGAAATTAATATCAAATACTCAGGGCTGCAATCCCTTGAAGCAGTGAAAAATCAAACTTCTAAGTCAACGCAATCAAAAGATACCTACTTCCCGTTGACAAAAAAAAAGAAAAAAAATGATGAAAATTTTCTCCACTAACTTTTTAGACCTTTGTATCCTGCTTATGCGTATGAAGTTTCATTAAAATCGGTTCATTAAGAGCGCAATAAAATATTTTCGCATCACCAAACCAATGAGTCAGTCCTGGGCAACCGTTTTCAAATCACATTTCACAATCACAGTCAGACCTTATTGATATACAATAAATATATTTATGTCGTCAATGCATCGGAAATAAGAAAAGCGTACTTACTGTAATCAGAAATGTCATAAACGGTCACGTCCGTAGCCAAACTACTACACAGAGTCATAACTAAGCAAATTATTCTATACATCTTGACATAAATTAAACTTAAATTGTGAGCTAGATATTATTATATTAAGTTACAATGTTTAGTAACACTTTAATAAAGTTATGAATTACACGTGCACCTGCAAGTACAAAACAAACTGAAATCCGTAACAAAATTGGCTCGTGGTCCCTTTTATAATTCTCCTTTTTATTCAGTAACTTCCTCCTAAAAGTCAAACAGTAAAAACAAACCGCTTGCGAAAATAATATGGTTAACTATAAGCTTTATTAGTTCTGTCTGTGCTCACCACTCATTATTATTTCAGTAACTGCCTACATAAACATCAACTGCCGAGCATTCTCACAACCATCATCATCTGCCTAGCCTTTTCCCAAGTATGTTGAGGTCGGCTTCCAGTCTAACCGGATGCAGCTGAACACCAGTATTTTCCGTGCGGCTGTTAATACTTAGCCACAAGCCCCCCTGTCACCACCCTCCCCCTCCCCCTGTCATTTTCTCTTTTTCAGCAAGTAATTAGTAAAGAAAATATGACCCTCTAAATATTACAAAAAATGCCCTATTTTTACCGCCGTGATTAGAGGACTACCAGACAAATTAGAAAAGTTTTTAACATAAAAAAAAATTATAGGAACCTAAACACTCTTTCTTAAAATGTTAGGTAATGTAAAAAATAATTGAATCGGCTCAGTTTTCGAGGAGAAAAAAGGGGAATACGAAACGTCGATCTCGTCAAAATGTTTGTGATAATTTCGGTCTGAGCTGCAGCTGGCTATCACACACAACGGGGCCAAACTTGTATTTCTTCAAATACCTATTTTTAAAATTCCTCGCGGGTGCCGTCCCCTCTTAATTAAAAACATCCGAATTGAGAACCTCCTCCTTTTTTGAAGTCGGTTAAAAAAGTTATAAAATTCGAATTCCTAAACCAATGAGCAAGGAAGTAGTTTATTTATTTATTTAATTCGGGAAAACATACAGTTACACAAACATCGTAATAAACAGGTAGTGAGCAAAGAAAGACATTGGGTATAGACGCCAAGCACGTCAAGCTACTACAATCTGTCAAAATTTCTTTAATAGATTTTCAACTTTATCGCCGAAAGCTCAAGGTTCAAAGTTGATTGGGAAAATTTGACAGTTTCGGGTAGCTTGATGTGCTGGCGTCTGTACATAATTATGTGTAGCTAACGACATGTTATGTAGTTATTGTTAAATGTAAATTTTTTAAAATAAGGAAAATGTTATAAGCAAAATATATTATTAACTGTGATAATTAGGTTAATCATAACATAACAGTACCTATATTGGTTTGATCGCATTTAGGGGGGGATAACCACAAATAATAACGCTTTTCCTAATGACGTATGTATTACTTTGGCTATAAATAGAACAACCGACATCAAATAGACTATTTAAACACATAATTATATTCTAACTAATATTATAAATGCTAAAGTAAGTTTGTTTGTTACCTTTTCACGCCTAAACCACTGAACCGATCATCCTGAAATTTGCAAATACGTTGTCTGGTGTACCGAAACGGACATAGGGAAAAAAAGTGCTGTTCCCGAGGAAAGTTCTGTCGGGGCAGTTAGTCTAACAATAATGCCTGCCTATACCTATTATAGTCCCACTTAAGGGCGAAGGCTTCTTCTCATACAGAGTAGGTACGATCACCACGCTTGCCCAAGGCGGATTGACGATTTCAGACTTGTATAGACGTTGTGCGTATAGACTAGCGTCTAACTGCTCATCACTGATACTATCTCTGTCGGACATGAAGCCAGGTGAGACAGCGTGCTTTTTGGCCATGACCACCAGAGAGTTCGTGCTCGCGACTAGTTCCACCTTAAATATGACCACACCTTTCTGATACATGCTGTATACAAAAGTTCCAAATAAGGAGGCAGGATATAATAAAGAAAGTAAACAAAGACAGTAAACAACGAATGCGAGATTGTTCTAAATCATTAATTAACAATTTCAAATTTATATTACAACTGAGAGTTTATTTTCCTTGGTATGAAAATAAATAAATTTACTCTCAGTCACGGGAGGAACATAATATTTTTGTCTACATACTAAGAGGACTTATTCGCAATTTTGTTTTACGTAACTGGGATTTTATAACAGCACCTACTTATTCATTGTTATTTTTATTAAAAAAAAAACATCTTTGTGATGATACGAAAATAAATACCTAGGTATTATCTTACATTATCCTCACTTTTTATTTGAAATTCTTTTAGCGCCACTAATCAACCAACAATCGAAAGCGATTAACATTATATTATGTAATCAATATCATTACTTTTTCAAATAACACAGGCAGCTTAGAAGTGACTGTGATAGTCATCTTATAGGTA
Organism: Oligia fasciuncula; assembly: GCA_963082905.1. Lineage (NCBI taxonomy): Eukaryota > Metazoa > Arthropoda > Insecta > Lepidoptera > Noctuidae > Oligia > Oligia fasciuncula. The sequence continues at coordinate 3,590,166 of OY720414.1, read as the reverse complement.
AATGATAAATGATAAATGATGATGATTGATAAATGATTTTTATTTCTGTAAGTAGGTTTGTACAAACACTTTTACACGTCAATCATATTTTTTTTTAAACTAGATGAGGTCGGCGTTTCCTAACTGACTATTCTGAGAAGAAAGGCCGAAACAAACTCAGAAGTCACAGTCTCTTTTAAAGTCCAGACAAAATCTTGGTCAGATCGTGTGAAGACCATGTAGATTGGTGTCTGAAATGGTCTTTTGAGGAAAGAACCACACAGATTGAGCGGACCTGTCCAATCAGTGCACGCATTTGTCAAAAATCGTGCAGCTCAACTCAGAACTTGAGGAGCTCAACGATTCGACGAACAATACCAAAGACAGGACATTTGGGTAGGCCGCATAAACTACTCAAACTGCCAGATCATGATTAAAACTAAGAAGGAAAAAAGAAATGACCCACATAGTCCTCACATTCACAATAATTAAATAAAAAATAATAATAAAAATTACTTACAAAGTAAATATTCATGTCATTGTCTAAATAAAATTCATCAATGTCAATGTGTATATAAAAAATCCGCCATAATCTTTGAGGACCATGTAGATTAGTGTCTGAAATGGTCTTTTGAGGAAAGAACCACACAGATTGAGCGGACCTGTCCAGTCAGTGCACGCATTTGTCAGTAACCGTGCAGCTCAACTCAGAACTTAAGGAGCTCAACGATTCGACGAACAATACCAAAGACAGGACATTTGGGTAGGCCGCATAAACTACTCAAACTGCCAGATCATGATTAAAACGAAGAGAGAAAAAACAAAAAATTACCCACATAGTCCTCACATTCACAATAATTAAAATCATATAATACTTTATACAGTAAATGTACATGTCATTATTTAAGTAAATAGATACTTAAAAAAAATAAAAAATATTAAAGTGTAAAATAGCAAAAATAAAAACAACATTCTAAACCTATTGGAGCAGCTCAATCCCAAGCCTGTTTGTCCTCAATATAGTCTTTTACAGTATAATAGGCTTTCTGACATAGTTTTCGCTTTATAAAAGATTTGAATTTATTGAGGCTTAGTTCTTGAATGTGGCTAGGAAGTTTATTATAAAAACGTATACATTGGCATCTAAACGAGCCACCTATTTTTTTGAGCCTTGTTGTAGGAACAACAAATTTGTGTTTGTTCCTAGTATTTATGTTATGGATATCACTGTATTTTTTAAACAGATTAATATTTTTATGTGCATACAAAAGATTATCATAAATGTACTGAGAAGGCACAGTCATTATATTAATCTCTTTAAATTTGTCTCTGAGGGAGTGTCTGGGACTTAATTTATAAATGGAACGAATTGCCCTTTTTTGTAAAATAAAAATTGTCTGAATATCGGCGGCATTTCCCCACAACAGAATACCGTACGACATCACACTATGAAAATAACTAAAGTATACTAAACGGGCTGTCTCTAAATCAGTTAAATCACGAATTTTCCTAACGGCATATGCTGCAGAGCTAAGCTTTTTTGACAATTTATCTATATGGGGGCCCCATTGAAGCTTGGCATCCAACGTTATGCCTAGGAATACTGTGCTATCTTCAGGTTTCAACTCTTCATCCTTAATGAGAACACTAGTTTCTACTTGTCTAACGTGGGGTATGGTAAACTTAATACATTTCGTTTTTTTTCCGTTAAGAAGTAGGTTATTGACATTAAACCAGTTAACTACTTTTGCAAGGGCGTTATTTACATTGTCAGTAACCAGCTGCTGACGTTTGAGTTTAAATAAAAGTGAAGTGTCATCTGCAAACAACACTATATCATGTTCATCCCTTATGAGGTAAGGCAAGTCATTTATATAAATAATAAATAAAAATGGGCCGAGAATTGAGCCCTGGGGGACCCCCATTCTTACTACAGATCCGGGTGACCTTTTTCCGTTAACATCAACTCTCTGAATCCTATCACTCAAGTAAGAAGTAAGAAGATCCAGAGAGGCGTTCCGGATTCCGTAGTGGTGCAGTTTCCTGATTAATGTTTCATGAAGAACACAATCGAATGCCTTGGACAAATCGCAAAAGATGCCCAAAGCATCGCATTTGTCCTCCCATGCATTATAAATATGTTCTAAAAGTTCAACTCCTGCATCGGTAGTCGAACGACCCCTTGTAAATCCGAACTGTTTGTCATGTAGTAATTTATTTTTATTAAAAAATCTTTGCAATTGATTTAAAATAAGTTTTTCAAAAATTTTACTAAAGGTAGGTAGTACTGAAATAGGTCTATAATTAGTAGGGTCTGATGTACTACCCGATTTAAACAACGGTATTATTTTACTGTTTTTCATAAGATCAGGAAACTCACCACGGTCAATACAATTATTAAATATAACAGCTAAAGTAGGTGCTACAATGTCTATAATCGACTTAGCAACATCCACAGAATTACCCCATAGATCTGCGGTCTTTTTAACATTTAACGTGTGAAAAGTTTTAATTATATCTTTACATGTTACATATTGGAAGTGAAATTCAGAATCGCAAACTGGAACGTTTTCTTTAAGTAAAGACTCTGCAGCAATGGGTGATGAGTTAAGAGATTTAGTAGTTGATACGGGAATCTCTGCAAAGAAATTTTCAAAGGCCGCGGCGACTTGACAATCTGATTTAATTATATTGTCATCAATAACAAGGCTGTAGTCACTACTTCGGGTGCATGACCTTCCCGTTTCGCTATTAATGACATTCCAAGTCGTTTTAATAATGTTACTACTATTTTTAATTTTTGAACTCAAATAACGTGACTTGGCAATACTACAAACTTTTTTAAATATTTTAGAATAATTCTTAACATATAAATTAAATTCAGCAGTGTTTATACAAATCCGTTCTTCATATAATTCATAAAGTCGTTTTCTACTTTTATGTATACCAATGGTGGCCCAGTCACTGAAGGAAGCAATACTACTAACCGATAATGTTTTTGGAATAAATGTGTTATCAAATTGTGTGCAATACATATTAAAAAAATCATTATATTGTTGATTAGGGTCATCATTAGTGAACAAAAGTGGTAATTTACCCATGAGTTTAGTTTTAAATGTTTCCAAGCGATTAGTTGTTTTTGGATTAACAGTGATATCTTTTTTAGTAACTTTTTTGTTTTTATTTGGAATAGTGATTAATTGTCCACAATGATCTGAGTCTATTAGGTTAATAATGTCTTTGTGGGTTGGTATAACATCTGTATAAATGTTATCTAGGCATGTGGCACTAGTAGGAGTTATTCTAGTGGGCTCCAAAAATTGGTTTGCAAGATTGTATGACTGAAACAAACTTATAATTTTAGTACTTAACCCAGAATTTTCTAACAAATTAACATTAAAATCACCACAAATGATGATGGACTTGTTTGTATTACAGATTTTGTGCAACACTTCATCCATAACTTTTTCAAAACAATCATACAATCCTGAAGGAGGTCTGTACACACTTAATATAATGAACTGCTCCAATTCTATACAGGCTATTTCAATTGTCCGTTCAACAGAGAGGCTCACAACATCCTTTCGGTCTTTAAACTTAAGCTGGTTATTTATTAAAATTAATGAGCCACCATGTATAGCATTTACTCTGCTGAATGAACTACCAACCTGGTGATTACTAAAATTGAACATGAACTGGTGACTTTTAAGCCAATGTTCTGTCACACAAAGAATATCTATATTGTAACAATTCAGGAATAATTCTACTTCTAAGTCTTTGTTTGAAAAACCTTGAATATTTTGATGCACCAGATTGATACTATTTAATTTTTTTACACTTTCATTTGACTTATTTACATTTTTGCAAGAGGTTGCCTCTGTTGTCTTAATTTCTAATTTAAATGATTAATGTCAATAATTTTAACCAAATTATTACCAGAGTAATTTAAAAAGTCATTGCATTGCTCAATAGGAGCAATTTGTTTAGCCAAATGTTTGGCTGAAATAGAAAAAAAATATGATAGCGACACAGCTATCTGTCTTTTTTGATAGTTAGAAAGATAGTACATAACAATATTATATCTATCTTTTGTCAAATATAAATTATTACCAACATAATAGTTAGTATCAATTAACTGGAATAAGTTATCATTATATGTCAAATTGTGCAATGTCATGTTTATATCAAATCTTAAGTTATTTTCTTCCTGTGGCAAACTGTTACTGTAAGGTAATGTAAACAAAACAATTTTTCTTAAGCTCAGGTTGCACAATGTTCTATGATATTGGAGCAATTCTCCTTTATTTAAATTACCCCTATTTCCCATAAATATTAATAAAGTTGTTTCCTGTTTAAAGTTACATTTAACAATTGTTTTCATAATATCAAATAAAGAACAACCAGGCATACAGTAATTTATTATTGAGTGTCCCGGATATTCATCTGTCAACAAGTGACCCAACTCCTTTCCAATCTCATCACAAAATAATATAATATCATGATTTACAATTTCTTTAGATGGCATAATGGTACTATCAACAGAGGGAATTGCCAAATCAACACAAGGCTGCGGTAATGTGGTATTGCATGCCGATAATGAATGGTCTGGTGTAGGTACATTGGATGGTGTTTGACAGCGCTCACAGCTGTTCGTTTGTGAGTTCACCAGCTCATTCATTGCCAACACATATTCCCTCATTAGATCTTCAGTCAGGTAAGCCTGCATGTCGTGATTATTCACATAATAATGATAGAAACACAATAATTATGTTTTCGTTAGTACTATAAAGCGCCAATAGATGTCATTACGTGTATCCAACTTACGTAATGAAAGTTGTTGTAGAATACTTTAAATTGATTATATCTTATGATAAAGTGAAGCGATTGCGATGAAACAAAAACTAAACACTACTCCGAGTTCTACACTATATTTGAGTATAAAAATTAACCATATTGGTTTGGTACTTTTTACGTTGAACCTGTTCAAATCAAATTTTGTCACATCCAAACAGACAAACCGACAAACAGTGTCATGCTCTGCCGCAGAGCCACCTTCTTAGAAACTGATCAATTATATCTTAAAATGATGTACGTAAAACGTACATAATGTACGTACTGCCGTTATCGCTGTACGTGCTTTAGATAATGAAAAAATAGACATTGATTGTGGCTCTGCTGCAGAGCATACTCTGCAGCAGAGCCACCAAAGTACATGTACTCAGGAAAGATAAACGCCACTGTTTTTTAATAAAAACTGTTGTACGAATAGTGTTTATTGTGTACGTGTTGAAAAATATCATTATTAATCAGTGGTTTTATTTATTTTAATGATTTTAACTTTACTAAAATTTTCATAGTAAGCGCCTGATTATTTTGTGTCGGCAAAAGTTTTTGTAGACAATCTGTTACCGTCAGGATGGCTGGACCCAACGAGATATGTACAGTCACGAGCATAAGTATGTATACACTTGGCTTTATTCAAAGGCAATTTGCTCCTTTATTTTTTAATGAAATTTAATGTTATTACGAACATAGTATTTCGAACCCATACATAGGTTTTTGTAAAGTGTCATATTTCAACGTTGCATTCGTCATTTCACGAAAAAATCGCAATTGAAAGTTGCCAAGTGCTACCTTTGCGTTAAGAAACATCAAAGAAATAAAGTGGTCAGCCATTCTGACGTCAGGTTGGCTAATCACTTTCAAGTTCTCATAGTTTTAGCATAATTATTAGAAACACATTAGGTAGTAAACAATAATTTATACGACAATGTAAAAATTCCAACAATAATAATATAATAGAGCTCCATCTACCTATCTTTAGCCGTAACTATAGGTTACATGAACACTAGATGGCGAATTGTGCTGTCAACACAAAATGAAGAGAGCTTCCTGTTACCCTGCATTGTATTGTATTATTGCATTTATTATCGTACTACCGTTATCGCTGTACGTGCATTAGACATTCCTTGACAATTCAAAAGTGCCTGTAATTGGTTTAATTGAAATATATGCTTTGAGTTTGAGATAATGATAAAATAGACATTGATTGTGGCTCTGCTGCAGAGCATACTCTCTAGCAGAGCCACAAAGTAGGTACGGACGCCAGCAGGTCAACCTACCCGAAACTGTCAGATTTTCCCAATCAACCTTGAACCTTATGTTTTAGCAATAAAGTCGAAAATCTATTAAAGAAATCTGACAGATTGTAGTAACTTGATGTGCTGGCGTCTGTACATGTACTCAGGAAAGATAAACGCTACTTTTTTTTATGAAAACTGCTGTACGAATAGTGTTTATTGCGTACGTGTTGAAAAATATCATTATTAGACAGTGGTTTTATTTATTTTACCTTATTAAAATGTGGATGGTGGATCGATCAGAGCGACGCGCAATGATTGTTGACATAATATTGTTGACATAACATAACATTGTTAACATTGTTGAGGCTCTCGTTGGGCAGCTGGATCAAAGGCTTGATCCAGAAAGCGGTACTTCTGGACACGGCCCGAATAGTTAGGAGGTTCCTCTCTCTGGAGCCCTGACCGCTGGTAGCTTGGACCCTGTTCCCGATACCGGTGGGCTACTATTTTTTATATTTTTAAATGTTTTTATATTTCTTTATACTAATATTTAAAAATATAATTTATAAGAATTTATTTGAATAAAGGAGATAATAATAATATTTTTATTTCGAGCAACAAGACTCATAGTGTTAGTAACAATATACTTACAAACTATGTTAGTAATACACATACAAAGACAAAAACAATACCAAACACAGAAAACCGATTGTGACATCACTGCTGCATGGTGACAGGCCCAGCCGAAACCTTGCAGCAATGATTCACAAACGGACAATCAAGCCTGATAGATTTAATAGATTTTCGACTTTATTGCTAAAACATAAGGTTCAAGGTTGATTGGGAAAATCTGACAGTTTCGGGTAGGTTGACCTGCTGGCGTCCGTACCTACTTTGTGGCTCTGCTAGAGAGTATGCTCTGCAGCAGAGCCACAATCAATGTCTATTTTATCATTATCTCAAACTCAAAGCATATATTTCAATTAAACCAATTACAGGCACTTTTGAATTGTCAAGGAATGTCTAATGCACGTACAGCGATAACGGTAGTACGATAATAAATGCAATAATACAATACAATGCAGGGTAACAGGAAGCTCTCTTCATTTTGTGTTGACAGCACAATTCGCCATCTAGTGTTCATGTAACCTATAGTTACGGCTAAAGATAGGTAGATGGAGCTCTATTATATTATTATTGTTGGAATTTTTACATTGTCGTATAAATTATTGTTTACTACCTAATGTGTTTCTAATAATTATGCTAAAACTATGAGAACTTGAAAGTGATTAGCCAACCTGACGTCAGAATGGCTGACCACTTTATTTCTTTGATGTTTCTTAACGCAAAGGTAGCACTTGGCAACTTTCAATTGCGATTTTTTCGTGAAATGACGAATGCAACGTTGAAATATGACACTTTACAAAAACCTATGTATGGGTTCGAAATACTATGTTCGTAATAACATTAAATTTCATTAAAAAATAAAGGAGCAAATTGCCTTTGAATAAAGCCAAGTGTATACATACTTATGCTCGTGACTGTACATATCTCGTTGGGTCCAGCCATCCTGACGGTAACAGATTGTCTACAAAAACTTTTGCCGACACAAAATAATCAGGCGCTTACTATGAAAATTTTAGTAAAGTTAAAATCATTAAAATAAATAAAACCACTGATTAATAATGATATTTTTCAACACGTACACAATAAACACTATTCGTACAACAGTTTTTATTAAAAAACAGTGGCGTTTATCTTTCCTGAGTACATGTACTTTGGTGGCTCTGCTGCAGAGTATGCTCTGCAGCAGAGCCACAATCAATGTCTATTTTTTCATTATCTAAAGCACGTACAGCGATAACGGCAGTACGTACATTATGTACGTTTTACGTACATCATTTTAAGATATAATTGATCAGTTTCTAAGAAGGTGGCTCTGCGGCAGAGCATGACACGACAAACAGACAAAAATTCTAAAAATGGATGAAATGGTATCTGTTGGTTATCCTATAACACCCCAACTATTTTTTTTATTTTTATTTTCAATGTACAGAAACGCCTCGTCTACAGATTTATTATATGTATAGGGGTCATATTCAAAATAATTGTAAGTTACGGATAGGAAACAGATATGAATATTATTTGATTGTAACAGAAAAATAACAGAAAGGAATTATTAGGGCAAGTTTAAATAGCACACGTTTATAACAGGCTACGAGTGCGAAGTCGGTGTGGGTCGCTAGGTGGGTACATAATGAAATAACATTTTGGTGATCGTATTTTAGTTGGTATAATTGCCATAAATTCATCATCACCATTGCCACAATGCCTTATCTCCGAAACTACCGAGCCTAAAATTTTGATATTAATATTAAGGCAAAAGGATTCTAATGATTAGAATTATGTATAGCCATATTTGTTACGGTCGTGAATCATATTTTAATCAACATACAACTTTACACTGACCTGTAAATTGCAAAAAACCTGAGTCAATTTGAATTTCGCGGGCTACCTTGGCGCATCCCCCTTAACTGATACTGAGACGGCCGACGAGAGGCTGGGTACGCCTCGGCGAGGCTGCGCGGTTAGTATAAAAGGCTCAAGCAGTGAGGACTGAGGATACGCAGTAAAACATGCACACACAGACAATACATGGCACAGCAATGCAATACATGGCACAATATACGCAAACTTTACATATTTCAAATAAATTTAAGTAAGTAAAAAAAAATGTTTTGGCTAACCTGCGGTGCACTAAGTATCTATTAATATTTTATTTTCATTAATTCATACATGAGACAATGTGAATAACGCCTAATCATTCATATCTGTTACGTAACGGAAAAAAGTGACAGATAAAATAACGTATATGAATTAATTGCACGTGTCTATCCTACAAATCTATTTATTTCCACACCAATTCACATGATTATACGAATATTTTATAGTTATAACAAATATCACAATACAGCCCTTTCCTAGTATGAGTAATAAAACAGTAAGTACTTACCGCTACTGTAAACGACTCACATTGAATATTTACTTTTAAAAGTCTAATTTTCTTCGACAACGAAACGAGCTGAAAAACTATATTGAACAAAATGGCAAAGCGTTTATTCTTACGCGTCGTGTAGTAACAGCTAGTGAACTAATTTTGCCAGTATTTCAAATTTCTTTATTGCCATGGAAATAATGTTAAAATAGCATAACAGAGAAGAATAACAGATATGTGCAAAATCAGGACACTCATTAATAAATTAAATTTGGAGTACACTAAATAGTATTTTATATTTTGTTTAGTAAAGTGTTGAAAGTTTAAACAATATTCTCTGAATATATTTTTTTTTTAACTTTTGTGTAGGAATGGATAATTAAATTATTTTTTTTAGTTTACCGTTAAAGACGTGGACATAGAATACTTGCATGAAACGGATCCTACGCAATGTCTGGTTTAATTTTTTTAAATGAATTGTTTAGGTTTACCAAATGTTTCGTTGTTTTTTATTAAGCTCAAATAAATATTTTATCTGTTTGTTTATGGGTCATATTCAAAATAATTGTATATTTACTACTGTCTTAATGTCCAACCCAATTATTTTCATAACGAGATGCAACTGACTAGAATTTCATAAACAAACAGATAAAATATTTATTTGAGCTTAATAAAAAACAACGAAACATTTGGTAAACCTAAACAATTCATTTCAAAAAATTAAACCAGACATTGCGTAGGATCCGTTTCATACAAGTATTCTATGTCCACGTCTTTAACGGTAAACTAAAAAAAATAATTTAATTATGAACCATTCCACAAAAGTTAAAAAAAAAATATATTCAGAGAATATTGTTTAAACTTTCAACACTTTACTAAACAAAATATAAAATACTATTTAGTGTACTCCAAATTTAATTTATTAATGAGTGTCCTGATTTTGCACATATCTGTTATTCTTCTCTGTTATGCTATTTTAACATTATTTCCATGGCAATAAAGAAATTTGAAATACTGGCAAAATTAGTTCACTAGCTGTTACTACACGACGCGTAAGAATAAACGCTTTGCCATTTTGTTCAATATAGTTTTTCAGCTCGTTTCGTTGTCGAAGAAAATTAGACTTTTAAAAGTAAATATTCAATGTGAGTCGTTTACAGAAGCGGTAAGTACTTACTGTTTTATTACTCATACTAGGAAAGGGCTGTATTGTGATATTTGTTATAACTATAAAATATTCGTATAATCATGTGAATTGGTGTGGAAATAAATAGATTTGTAGGATAGACACGTGCAATTAATTCATATACGTTATTTTATCTGTCACTTTTTTCCGTTACGTAACAGATATGAATGATTAGGCGTTATTCACATTGTCTCATGTATGAATTAATGAAAATAAAATATTAATAGGTACTTAGTGCACCGCAGGTTAGCCAACAAAACATTTTTTTTTACTTACTTAAATTTATTTGAAGTATGTAAAGTTTGCGTATATTGTGCCATGTATTGCATTGCTGTGCCATGTATTGTCTGTGTGTGCATGTTTTACTGCGTATCCTCAGTCCTCACTGCTTGAGCCTTTTATACTAACCGCGCAGCCTCGCCGAGGCGTACCCAGCCTCTCGTCGGCCGTCTCAGTATCAGTTAAGGGGGATGCGCCAAGGTAGCCCGCGAAATTCAAATTGACTCAGGTTTTTTGCAATTTACAGGTCAGTGTAAAGTTGTATGTTGATTAAAATATGATTCACGACCGTAACAAATATGGCTTTACATAATTCTAATCATTAGAATCCTTTTGCCTTAATATTAATATCAAAATTTTAGGCTCGGTAGTTTCGGAGATAAGGCATTATGGCAATGATGATGATGAATTTATGGCAATTATAGCAACTAAAATACGATCACCAAAATGTTATTTCATTATGTACCCACCTAGCGACCCACACCGACTTCGCACTCGGTAGCCTGTTATAAACGTGTGCTATTTAAACTTGCCCTAATAATTCCTTTCTGTTATTTTTCTGTTACAATCAAATAATATTCATATCTGTTTCCTATCCGTAACTTACAATTATTTTGAATATGACCCTTATGAAATTCTAGTCAGTTGCATTTCGTTATGAAAATAATTGGGTTGGACATTAAGACAGTAGTAAATATACAATTATTTTGAATATGACCCATAGATTTTCATCAGAATGACTGGCCAAAATGACCGATCGGCTTTGAAATAGTACTAAAATCGAATTCCTATTTGCTACTATTTGATACCTTTGTTTAAATACCACCTCGAGAGTATACCTTTTCAAACGAAAAAAGAATTATCAAAATCGGACTAGTCTGTAAAAAGTCATACATAAAAAAATCTAAACAGGATGTGTCGTAAATAGTGGTCCAGAGTAAAGGAATCGATACACTGTATTCTTATGTATCACATACCGAAATAATAACCATTTTCAGTTAAGGGTCTACGAAAAAACAAATGGTATACTCTCGAGGTGGTCCCATTGTCTTCAAGTTGGAATTTGATGAGAGGATCCCATGGAAATCCGCCGAAAAAACTGAAGAGTATAAAATAATAAACCTTTTTTATTTAACCTTAATAACTAAGTTCTTAAACTAATGTAAGTATACCTAAGTGATTTTGCCGCCGCGCATCGCATCACGCTTTACGTAATTAATTTGCTTATTTGGCGCCGACTCAAAATTACTTAGGTATACTTACATTAGTTTAAAAACTTAGTTATTAAGGTTAAATAAAAAAAAACACTACAAACTGAAAAATAACTTTAATTTCGGAAGTCGGTGTCTTAGGGAGTATTTTAGTTTTTGCCACCGACTTCCGAAATTAAAGTTATTTTTCAGTTTGTAGTGTTTTTTTTGTAAGTCGGTTTTTTTTTGTTAAAAAGTTTTTATTTCTCGCTTTTTAGTGGGTCTATTTACAATTTATCTAAGTTACAATAGCCTAATGTGAACTTGCCCATCGCCTTTTTATAAAATATTCCTTTTCTCGATGCAGGGACGTTAATTGTTGAGGAGTTCTCCTTTTATTAGTTTTTAGATTAGATGCTGATAATCCTGGCTGCAGCATCAGGCCAGACTTATGTCAACATTGCATTGAACTTAAAATTAGTCCTGTTTAAAATGAGCCCAAACACGACTACGGTGCTGTAATTTCAAGGTTTGTACTTTTTCTGATGCTCCTGGATTCAGCATAAGGTCTTCGGTGTTCCTCAGTAACAGTACGTTTATCCACACATCGAGCCCTTTTCAATGAGCCTAAACACGATAGGTATATCTGCTGTTAGTTGTCGAGGAGTTAGGTACTCTGCAGACTATCCTGACTGCAGCATCAGGTCATGACTTGATGATCATGAGACCAAATGTGGCAAATGCCCTATCAAACATCAAAACAATTTACTAAAACAGTCCTTGCCTGTTCGAGTAACTTACTTACTGTTAAGGAGTTGTACCTTCCATCATCAACCCAGCTACCTGAGATGGTGACAACCATACACAAATACACCAGATACTTCATAAAATATGCAAAAAAAAATAAGTAAGCCTATAAAATTTGAAGGTTGCCCTCGATTTCTCTAAGATCCCATCATCAGATCCTAACTTGGTGACAATGGGACCACCTCAGAACTATCTACTTTCGAACAAAAAAAGAATTTTGAAAATCCGTCGAAAACTGGCGGAGTATTCGATGAACATACAAAAAAAAAACATACAAACACCCGAACATAGTACCTCCTCCTACTTGTGAAGTCGGTAAAAAAGGTTTATTATTTTATGCACTTCAGTTTTTTCGGCGGTTTAATATTTTTGTTAAAAAGTTTTTATTTCTCGCTTTTTAGTGGGTCTGCTTATAATTTATCTAAGACACAATGGCATAGTGTCAACTTGCTCATCGCCTTTTATAATCATCATCATCATCATTTCAGCCGAAAGACGTCCACTGCTGGACATAGGCCTCCCCCAAGCACTTCCACTTCGACCGGTTCTGTGCTTCTCGCATCCAACGGGTTCCTGCGGCCTTCACAAGGTCGTCGGTCCACCTTGTAGGAGGCCTTCCAACGCTACGTCTTCCGGTACGCGGTCGCCACTCCAGAACCTTTCGGCCCCATCGGCCATCTGTTCTGCAAGCAAGGTGTCCTGCCCACTGCCACTTAAGTTTGGCAATTCTTCGGGCTATGTCGGTTGCCTTGGTTCTCCTGCGGATCTCCTCATTCCTGATTCGATCACGCAGGGAAACTCCAAGCATAGCCCTCTCCATTGCCCTTTGGGTGACTTTTAGCCTTCTTATAAGGCCCATTGTGAGCGACCACGTTTCAGTGCCATAAGTCATCACTGGCAACATGCACTGGTCAAAGACTTTCGTCTTGAGACACTGCGGTATGTGGGTCGAGAAGATATTGCGTAGCTACCCGAACGCTGCCCAGCCGAGTCGGATTCGACGATTGACCTCTTTCTCGAAGACTTACCTAACTGGACAGTTTGTCCTAGGTAAACACACTCGTCCACGACTTCGAGTGTAGCGTCTCCGATCTTTATGAGACGGTGGACGGTGGCGCGTTTGTTGAGTCATTCGGTTCCCTACAAAATGGTTGAGCTGGATGGTGCTGATCCACGCGTCATGTTCGTGAACGGGCGCCGTCAGTTGAGACTGGTCATCTCTTAACTGCCAAGGCTTATTTTTTTAATATTATGTCTTGAATTGTTTCTTCATTTAGAAGCTGGACTCAGATATAGAAGCAACAAGAATAATGTACCTACCCAGGATTTTGTAATATCTTGATTTAAAAGAGTGTCCATGGAGTTTCTTGCCCGTTCTTCTCCATAGAGATCTACGTTTTGGAATGGGCAACTAGCTTCAACTTTCTGACTAACTAACAGACTATTTAATCCCACCAAAAACATTTTCATGTAAAATGTTGCCAAGACGAGACCACATATGGCTCGCACTGCCAAAAAGTTATCAGATCTCATGTAGAGCCAAGCTTCTAACTCTACACGCCCTAACTTCACAAACTCTACACCTTAGTCAAAATATGAGGCTTGGCCGTTTCGTTACTACAAAAACTATTGTATAATAGAAAAGTAATGAATAGTGAATAAATTTTTCACCTTACGCACATGTGATGGTAGCGAAACGGCCAAGCCACATATTTTGACTAAGGTGTAGAGTTTGTGAAGTTAGGGCGTGTAGAGTTAGAAGCTTGGCTCTACATGAGATCTGATAACTTTTTGGCAGTGCGAGCCATATGTGGTCTCGTCTTGGCAACATTTTACATGAAAATGTTTTTGGTGGGATTTCACATCTTTTTGAAAGTTGCTTATGAAATTTTTTTTTTTTTTGGGGTGTTCTTTACTAAAAATCCTGAAATATGTATTTTATTATTTATTACAAGGAGTCCCTATATCAATTTTCAGAACTCTAGCATCAAAATTTGCGGAAGTCTCGTAGGAAGTCTCGTACAAACTTCCATCCCCTATTATAAAAGGGGTTGGAGGGTAAAAGTTCCAAGTTTTAGAATTGTTTTGTTGTTTGTGTACTATTGCTAGCTTACATACCAAATTTCAGCTTTCTAGGACTTCAGGAAGAACCTTAGAATATTGATGCTTATGAAATAAAAATATATTTTTTTGGGGGGTTGGGGGGTTATTTACTGAAAATCCTGAAATACGTATTTTATTATTTATAACAAGGAGTCCCTATATCAATTTTCAGAACTCTAGCATCAAAATCTGCGGAAGTCTCGTACAAACTTCCATCCCCTAGTTTAAAGGGTAAAAGTTCCAAGTTTTAGAATTGTTTTGTTGTTTGTGTACTATTACTAGCTTACATACCAAATTTCAGCTTTCTAGGACTTCAGGAAGAACCTTAGAATATTGATGCTTATGAAATAACAAAATATTTTTTTGGGGGGTTGGGGGGTTATTTACTGAAAATCCTGAAATACGTATTATTTATAACAAGGAGTCCCTATATCAATTTTCAGAACTCTAGCATAAAAATTTGCGGAAGTCTCATACAAACTTCCATCCCCTATTTTAAGGGGTTGGAGGGTAAAAGTTCCAAGTTTTAGAGTTTTTTTGTTGTTTTTGTACTATTACTAGCTTACATACCAAATTTCAGCTTTCTAGGACTTCAGGAAGACCCTTAGAATATTGATGATCATCAGTGAGTCAGTGAGTCAGTGACGAAATCGGGGTATTTTAGATATCAATAAAATCTAAAGTTTAAGAGCTATGCAATTGAAACTTTATAGGTTTAATAAGTCAACCACTGACATCATATCCCGAAAATTTTGTTTATCTGGTATAATCCAAACCCAAGATAGGAAGGTTCAAAAATGCGACGAAGTGCTTCGAGAAAAGGTAGGTAGTGCCCTTGCGCTTCGCTTGGCTCGTCTTGGCGGGGGCACTCCCGTGCCCCCAGATTTTGACAATAATTCAAAAGTGCCTGTACAAGGTTTAATTGAAATAAATGCTTTGAGTTTGAGTTTGAGTACCAATTTTGATAAAAAATTTGTATGGAGGAGCTGACACCCTGGATTAACATATAAGCTACTTTTTATCCCGATATTCCCACGGGATCGACACTTATGCGGGTGAAACCGCGGGATGCAGCTAGTAATTATTATAAACTAGCTTCTGCCCGCGACTTCGTACGCGGATCCTGTTGCTTATGCCAGCGACAACGGGGTCGTCAAAATCGGAGATCTGAAACGTCTGATGTCGAATTCTAAGAGCCCAGGGACTGAAAAACAACGGGATGCGCGAGACGATTCGAGACGTCATTTTCAGGCAATAATGAACCAATAAGGTGGTAAACTTGGCCTTGCACTTTGAATGTTGGCATAAATAGGCCTTCTGAAATCTGTTCTGCACCAAAAGATGTCATTTGAAAGGCATTATTGTACGAACGTATGTTATCCAAGAAATGTTTTGACTGTGGATGGTCACCGATTAGCAGTGATCTTAATATTTCTGGAGGTTTTTGTAATATTTTAATATGTACTTTCCCACCTGAGCAACACATACCGTTTGTTTCTTTTTGCCATTTAACAGCTTCACAAAAAGTACAATTTTGAACCATACCTCCGATGGCGGAATATGTGGCGTAGTCAATCATAGGAGTATACGTAAATGCACTCCGTTCCTTATCAACCCAAGGAAGGTCGCCATGCCCTACGGCTATATCTTGAGACACATCCGATTCTTCAGATGATATCGACATTCTGTTCAGAGAATGTCGAAGTCGATCAGAATTCAAACGTTCGTTGCGCTCTTCTTAATCTGTCTCTTCATGCCGTACTCCAGCAATTCTTTCTTTCTCACTTTCTAACTGATTATGAGTATTTTGTTGTGTGCGTGTTCGGGACAATGTATGATAATCTCAAGTTCATCACTTTTTTCAAAAGACCTGTTAGTAGATGTGCGAATACGCTGAGAACTCAAGCGTGATTCTGTATCGGTAAACGTTTCCGATTCGCGAGACAATGCATGTCGCTCACGATCAGCGGACAGTCGCGCATCACGTTCCGCACTTGTCTCTAGAGACCTAGAAGCAGATGCGTAGATATGCTGAGAACTCAAGCGCAATTCTCTATCTGTGAACGTCTCCGACTCGCGAGATAATGCGTGGCATTTACGATCAGCGGTCAGTCGCACATCACGTTCCCGACTTGTCTCTGGAGACCTAAAAGTCGATGCGTAGATACGCTTGGAACTCAAGCGCAATTCTCTATCCGTGAACGTCTCCGACTCGCGAGACAATGCATGACGTTCACGATCAGCGGTCAGTCGCGCATCATATTCTTCACTGGTCTCTAGAGACCTGGATGTAGATGCGTAAATACGCTGAGAATGCAGGCGTGCTTCGCGATCCGAAGAGGTTTCCACGGAGCGAGTTGCAGCCTGATGTTCTTGAACAGCATCAAGTCTCTCCTGACGCTCTTCGGTAGATTCTTGGGATCTTATGATCCGCAATCTTTTAGCTCCTTTGGAACATTGGAAAAGCTTTGACCTTTTTCTAGGCATGGTTATAGTTTTATTGTGAAGAAGATACCTGATCAATTAAAATCTAATTGACTGCTCCCCTACCAAGGGTGCCCAGACACGGGGTCGTCTGGCGCCCATTTGCTGGTTTGGTCCCTGGGGTCGTCACGGCGTGCTATGTGTTCTGGTGCGCCGGTGATGGGGAGTACTCCCCAGAGGAGGGTCCGGTGACGGACAGCCGCGGCGGGTTCACGGATGAGTGCTAACGCGTGCCCATATTCCCGCCGTAAGCGGCAGAGGAGGACACCGTGGAGTTTTAGTGGGTTAGAGTCCCACATAACTGTACTATCTCCCCGTGGTAGTGCAGAACGCATGAGCATTTAATCACGTTAAAAAAAAAATGGGAGTTTTGGCCAGTAGAGTCAAATTTTCAATGATATACCATCGTCATCGAAAATCAGTCCTAAACTGTTACCGCCTTCACCGCGTGGGGGTGAAATTAGTGATAGTTTTGATTTCCACATCAGATGTTTCTGATCTTCGATTTTTAGGGTTCCGTACCCAAAGGGTAAAAACGGAACCCTATTACTAAGACTTCGCTGTCCGTCCGTCCGTCCGTCCGTCTGTCTGTCACCAGGCTGTATCTCAAGAACCGCGGTAGCTAGACAGTTGAAATTTTCACAGATGATGTATTTCTGTTGCCGCTATAAATACAAATACTAAAAACAAAATAAAATAAATATTTAAGGGGGGCTTCCATACAACAAACGTGTTTTTTTCGGCGTTTTTGCCGTCTGTCTGTCGCCAGGCTGTATCTCAAGAACCGCGGTAGCTAGACAGTTGAAATTTTCACAGATGATGTATTTCTGTTGCCGCTATAACAACAAATACTAAAAACAAAATAAAATAAATATTTAAGGGGGCTCCCACACAAAAAAACGTGGTTTTTTCAGCGTTTTTGCCGTCTGTCTGTCGCCAGGCTGTATCTCAAGAACCGCGGTAGCTAGACAGTTGAAATTTTCACAGATGGTGTATTTCTGTTGCCGCTATAACAACAATTACTAAAAACAAAATAAAATAAATATTTAAGGGGGGCTCCCGTACAAAAAAACGTGTTTTTTTCGGCGTTTTTGCCGTCTTTCTGTCGCCAGGCTGTATCTCAAGAACCGCGGTAGCTAGACAGTTGAAATTTTCACAGATGGTGTATTTCTGTTGCCGATATAACAACAATTACTAAAAACAAAATAAAAGAAATATTTAAGGGGGGCTCCCGTACAAAAAAACGTGTTTTTTTCGGCGTTTTTGCCGTCTTTCTGTCGCCAAGCTGTATCTCAAGAACCGCGGTAGTTAGACAGTTGAAATTTTCACAGATGATGTATTTTTGTTGCCGCTATAACAACAAATACTAAAAACAAAATAAAACAAATATTTAAGGGGGCTCCCATACAAAAAAACGTGTTTTTTTCGGCGTTTTTGCTTTGTGGTACGGAACCCTTCGTGTTGGCCAGTTTTTTTATAAGTCAACAGGAAATGCCCATCAGACCGAACAACTTTTGCTAAGACGTCATTCCTATATATGTTATGGTGTAGCTGGGCTCTTGGAGTTCCACATCAGGTGTTCGAGATCTTCAAATTTATTCTCTCGGCAGAAAATGCTCATCACGTGGAACAATTTTTGCTATGGTACCATTTTTGTATCTCTTATAGTTTAGCTGGTCTGTTGCGGTTCTGCATCAGGTGTTCAAGTTTCCAAGATAAATTATAGCCTATATGTTGCCCAGACATAATACCTATACAACAAAACAAAAATCATTCAAATCCTTCCAGTAGTTCCAAAGATTAGCGTGTACAAACAAACAGACAAACAGACAAACAGACAGAATTTTTTTTTCGGATTCGTACCCTATTACTGTTTCTAAACACCCCCCAATTTTTTTTTTTTTTATATTTTCAATGTACAGACACAGTTTTTCTACTGTTTTATTATATGTATAGATCGACACCCGCTAAGTATACGTATGTAACTGCCAGATACACGAATCGGTTTTTATTGCATTTTTGGCATCTAAAAACCTTTATTTACCACATACATTTTTATTTTATTTTTTCAATTAACCCAACCTACTTTTTTCTCAAACGTATAATTGTTTATCTGCATAAGCTGACAAATAAACACAGCGTACAACCATTTAAGTTCCAGTTACATACTTTGACGCGGGGGGAAAGGGCGCGCGGTGCGGGTAACTGCCGGTCACTCAGTTCTCCGGCGGGCAGCGAGTTGTGCGCGCGAGTGTTGCGTTGTTTTTTACCATGTCGAGTGAACGTTTTAAATTTTTAACTACATTAAGGGAAGATGCAATTAAAAGACCAAAAAATGCTGTGGACCAAATAATAAGCGTAACATCAAACCAGATAGACTCGCAATCAAGGCAAGGTAAGTAATATTAACTAAATATTTTATAATTATTAAAGTATATATTTTAAGTGCACCTATAAATTGAGATTTCTACTTAAACTGTAAATATTTGAACACGTCTTAGAATGAAAATCTATCGTCATGACGATATTACTGCAATTTATTGATTCCCGATGCATAAGTATGTAACTACGCAGTTACACATTTTTACGTCGGAATTTAGTTTGATTAAAAAATGTATTTAGGCACTTACATACTTATTCTATGGAATGTGTTTATAATGAAATCAGTTAACTAATACTTATATTGTTTTACATTGGATTTTAACTTGATTATTAATATCTATCTGTATACTTACATAGTTTTACTTTTATGAAATGATGTTGATTGTCGTTGAAAATCGAGTGTTTTGTGGTTTTTTTGTTTCAGATACTCCAGTACACTTCTCAAAATATTTCACCGATGAAGACTTGCAACAAATGACGGAATTCATAGAAAACAGTGACGAAGAAACAAGTACTGCACAAAACCATCATAAAGCCTCAGAATGTTTCAGAACACATTCCCCAACCGTCACAAGTCATACAGCTCCAGTGATTTTGCCGAGTAACTCTCATGACCCCATATTGGCAACAATAACGCCACAATCACCCATGGTGAGCAATGTCAGTTCAGGCATTCGAAATGATATTTCTATTGAGTCGCCAAATTTCTCGTCAGTCATAGCTCAAGCAATTGCTCAGTTGGATTGTGATATAATATCACCAGCTCCTACACCAAACGTTGTCATGCCAGTTAGCTCACCTATGTCAATACAAACCCCGATAACAGAAAACACTCTTTCTGAAATTGAACCATCACCGAGGCGCAGGCTATCCACAAGAAAAAAAGATAAAGGTAGATTACGAATGGTCCATCAAGACCAATGGTTGGATGTTATGCGTAAGAAAAATAAAAATTTAGGAAATGCGTACAAAAGTAGGGATGGTAAAATGAGGGAAAAGAAAGAGATGGGGCCATCTTGTGGAGAGAAATGTAAGTTAAAATGTTCACAAAAAATTACTAATGTTGACAGAGATTTGCTTTTTGTGGCATTTTGGTCAATGGGAGATATAGTTCGTCATTGGGATTTTATCAATAAGTACTGTGATAAAATTCCAAAACGTAGGGTTACTACTGAAACTGCCTCTAGAAGAGAATTTACTTTGCGGTATTATTTACCAACAAAAATAGATAAAAAACAAGATGATAATGAGGTACATGACACTGATTCAGTGTCTCCAAAGACACAGATAACGAAGATACAGGTATGTAAAACCATGTTTTTGAACACTTTTGGGATCAAACAAGGCCTGGTATATTCTGCTCTGAAAAAGCTTTCATTGCAAGGCACTGTTGTCCACGACAAAAGAGGCATCCATAGACATACTAAGAAAATTACTGAAGAGATGATTGCAAGTGTTTGCGATCATGTGAACAGCTTTGCACCTGTGGAATCACATTATGTTCGAAAACGTACGAATAAAGTATACTTAGATGGATCTCTTACATTTGCTCGAATGTTTCTGCTATATAAAGATTGGAATGATCCTCAAAATCAAAGTAAAGTTAGAACAGCAAGACAATACCGTGACATTATCAATAAGAATATAAATTTGGGGTTCCACGTCCCCAAAAAAGATCAGTGTGATGTTTGTCAAGTGTATAAAAACTTACCACGTCCTGTGACTGAAGAGCAGCTTAACACATACAATACCCACATAAGAAACAAGACTATAGCGCGAGAGCTAAAGAACAAAGATAAAGAAAGCACTATGAAATCAAAAGAAGTACTCACAGCGGTATATGATTTTCAAAAAGTACATGGAATGCCCTGTGGAGAAACTAGTATTCTTTATTATAAGAGAAAGCTAACTGTATTCAATTTTACCATATACGAAATGGGAAGCAGAGTTGCCAAGTGCTATGTTTGGGATGAAAGCACTGCTTGCCGAGGAGCAAACGAGGTGAGTAGCTGTTTATATGATTATATTAAAGAACATCACCAAAAAGGCATAAAAACATTCAACTTTTGGTCCGACAATTGCGGCGGACAAAACCGCAATCGTATCGTTTTTGCAGCGTATTTACGAGCTGCAAAAGATTTTGAAGTCACTATAACTCATAAATATTTTGAGAAAGGCCATACACAAAATGAGGGTGATAGTGTACACGCCCTTATCGAGAGAACTGCCAAGAATAAAATGGTGTACACCCCCGAACAATGGTATGCCCTCATAAGGTGGGCCAAACAAGATGGAAACCCTTACCTAGTCCAGGAAATGACTACTTTAAATTTTATGAATTTTAAAGCACTGCTCCCTGGATGCAACTGGACTATAAATACAAACAGAGAACGAGTTTTCTGGTCTCAACTAAGACAGTTACAAATATTGCCGCAACTCTCTGACAGGATAGAGTATAAAACAGATTTTTGTGACCATGAGTTTAAATGCATTATTGTAAATAATGCACTAGAGACTCCCAAAACCAGATCAAGAAACCGCAAAGGATTAGACAACAGTCCACTTCCAGCCCCTCTGGCAAGAACATTGACCCCAGCTTACGAGGGGAAATTACCAATACCCGAGGCCAAACTTCAGGATTTGAAGTACTTATGCCGAAATAATATTATACCATCTGTTTATCATGACTTTTACATGAGTTTGATAGAGGGTAGCAATGAGAACCAACATGACAATGAAGATGAAGAAGACGAAGAAGATGAATGAAGAAGTCATCTTGTGATCTCTGTACTGATTAGTTGATTAATGTTGTGGTCATAAGTAATTAATGATAAAACGTGCAATTTTATTACTCAATAAGTAAAATATAGAATAAAACCTTGTTAAAATATAAAACCTTGTAAACAATGATAGTTCAGTAATATGAAATTAAATTTCATCTCAGTGCAAGAATGTTCAAATAGCTTTATGAAACGACTGATTTATATAATTGATAAGTAATAATTTTATATACTCATTCTATTTAGAATTAACATTACGTTATTTTGAGAATTTATTTTGAGACAAACCCCATACTTTTTACGAAATGAACAAAAATTGCCTTTAAGGCAATTTTTATAAAGTTTAAGAATATTGTTTTTTTTTTAGTTTTTAGTTAGTTTTACATAAGTGATTTCCAGTTCAGTAAGAACTTATACCTAATAAAACAAAAGATAAAAGTCTGATCACCAGTAGGTAGGTAGGTGCCATTTTTAATTAATGTTAGATTAGATCTTCGGTGTTATAAACATATAATTAATAATAATGTTACTTTTTGACACTTAAAACGTTTGAAATATATATTTTTGTGTTTTGAAAATAAATATTAGACAATACAAATATATCCACTGCTTTTATTTCAAAATACCAAAACACATGATGATTTTTACAAGTTTGGAATTCAGTTACACTTGTACGTACAATTATATAATTACGGTGGTAAATTATGTAAGTATCAGTTACACAGGATATTTCAATTGACTTTACCAATTATAAGTACGTATCTGGCACTTAAAGGAATAAGGTGCCTGAATATTCCAATGAAGAAATGTGTATGTGCCAGTTAGCATATTTTGATTGTTTTTTACAACGCAGTAAAAGTATGCATGTGTGATAAAACAAAAACTTGAAGATTTAGAAACAAAATATACTCTTAATTATAGATTTCACTTAAGTTTAAACCCGCTCACCAAATATTATACTTTAATTCCATATAGGGGCTTAGCTATGGCGATTTAAAAAAAATGAAATCTTCAATTCACTCTCCTATAAAATTTGCACTTTTCAGTTACTTAGTTGTACTTAGGAGGTGTCGAGATATAGAAGATGTGAAGACGATGTACCAATAACTAAGTAACGAACAGTAAGCAGTAAGTACACGTACTGTGTACCTACTCTTGAGGCACTCGCAACACAAGGTTATAATTATTATTTATTTCATAATAGTACATTATGATACATGTGTGCTATATTGATTAATGCACACGCGTTTCATACGACGTTTTTCAACACACTTGCGAGGAAAAAAAACAGACTTGTATTGTTAAATATTAACTTGTATGGAAAATGGCGCGCTGGTTTTGTTTTCCCGCGCGCCGTGCTAGCCAGCACTAGCTATGCGCGCGCAACATTGACTCATTTTAAACATATTAATCTATGGCACAGACAAAACCGATACAGCCTATAGAAAAAATATAATAAACACAAACCTGAAAATTGCAAAAAACCTAAGAATTTCGCGGTCTACCACTGCGCATTCACCTTAAATTGTCTGTGGTCCCCTGCGAGTTCATTTTGCGACCAAGGACAATACGGACTATTTAAAAAAAAATTGAAATATAGCCCGCGGATTTTTTCTTTCGGCATGAAGTCTCTTTGGGCGCTTTCCGAATTAGCTATAATCGCTCACATCACAGCGCTCACATCATCTCCATGGACGTAATATTACGTCCATGCATCATCTCACATGCGTTCCGATTTAGATATTACTAGTATGACTGCTGAGAGCTGGCAACAATTCGGAACACTCGTGAACGCGCTCACATGACAGTGCTTACACAATGTAAAAAAGATATTATTACAGTATTTCTTTGTATAAACACCACATTTCTTCTTCAGTTCTTCTACTTTGGTTAGGTGGCGACTGTCAGCCAGAAGCACAATTTCAAAAATGCCACGTTAGTTTAATTTAAAGATGATGCAACTCAAAACAAAACACACACTGACACAACCTCATACACACACTGTAATTTTTGACAGCGCTCACGGTGATATTATTCTAGGGCATGGTCGGCATTATCGCAAGATGGCGAATGTCATGACGTCATCTATGACGATTCACGGGACATCGTTATCGTTATCGCGCTCACGCTAATTCGGTTATTTCCCAATTCGGAACACATCGATTATTTCCCAATTCGGAACGCAGGGTTTGATGAGATTAAAAAAGCGCGCGTCTCCGACTAGTAAATTAAATAGTTATCTGTGGTATTACAGAACATGTGGATTAAAGTAAAGAAAAAGCACGCGTTCGTAATACACTCCATTATGGACCTTAAAGCGGTTCAATAAGAGCCACTTTACGAGCAAGTGTGTTGAAAAACAATTTACATTGTGTTTGAATTACAAAATTATTACATTTTAACCCTAACAGAAGCAATAATCAAATATTAACAAAAATAATTTTAAAAATATTAAGTACTATGTCATCTTTACATGTCAAACCATAAAAGCATAAAAACAACCATTTATATGTCCAACCATAAAAAGCCCAAACACAACCATGTCCATTCCATGTTAAAGACACGCTCTTGCAACACAAGGTTATATAAAACAAGAGGTGGTACTTTAGTATTAACACTTAAAAACAGACAAGTTGAGGACTTGGACATTTGTAAAAGGCTGTATAAAACGGATAACTTTGAGGTATGTGGAGTAAGGGACATTGAGGCAAACTCTTACATAATCTGTTGCTATAGAACACCCGTAAATAAAAACTGTGACGATTTTCTAGATAGATTGGAACAATGACTACAGTAGGTACTTTTCAATAAAATATGCTTTATCTACGGAGATTTTATTATTGACTTGTCAAAACAGGACAATAAAAGGAGTTCGTTTACCACCACTGGTAAAATGGTATAATTTAAATATTTATTTGATTCAATTACATTTGTGCGAAATAACTCCAAATCGTGTATATAATCAACTCGTAATAAATTGACCAATACCTGTGATACAAATATTGGTAGTATGCAGTAAGAACAGTCATTGACCACAATCGATTAGCACAAATGGGCATGCAGCCCTATTCTGTACAGCATAAATTTGGAAAAGTTTTAAATACATAGAAAGAAGATTATATAACGAGAAGAATAATAATTGAATATCTAAAATAATTTATCAATAAATCTTAAAAAATCAGTTTGAATACAATGTAAAATTGAATATAGGGGAGAACAGGGTAATGAGAGCCATCGGGTAAGTGGAGCCATGGTGATTGAACGGAAAGTAGGTAGGTACATTTACGCGATCGTACACACTCGGCCGCTTTTGTCAACCATCGAAAAACTTCACCTGACGAACACGAGCCGTTAGTGCCATGCATTAAGTCACGAGAGACGATTATGTGTTTTTCGCTCCACGCTTATAAAAAATTGCTGATTGTCGGCGCCGAGATAAGCATGAAGTTATGTTCCTATTTTATTATGTTTATGCTTATTATATCCCCAGATTCATGCACTAACAAGCCCAATTGATTAAATTGAGATTGAAAGTAGAATTACATATTTATGTTATTACTTTTCAAAATGGTAGTCGGCGGGTAATGGTAGCCTAGCATATTTATATTATCTTAATATTTTTTTCTTTACTAAGTTGATTTTTTTATTTGTCTTACAAATAGTTCTTTGTATTAATTACTAAGGTCACATATTTTAAAGTATGTCTAGTTAAATTTTCGGGAAAGAGTAAATTATGGCTCCCATTTCCCATATGGGCGTTAAGCGGGCTCTCATTACCCGCATATGTCGGGTAATGGGAGCGACTGTTTTTTTTTGTAAAATCGTTATTGTACCACTACAAGACTGTAATTGAATAAAACTTGTGTTTAAAATATACTCTAATAATGAATGTAAGAGTTCATAAATAAACATTATAAGAATGTTAACAAATGTGGTTGTTATGAAGTTTTTCCCTTAGTAGGCTCCCATTACCCTGTTCTCCCCTACATAAAATTGATGAAGTGACGCAAACTAAAGGAGATGTCCGCTTTTTGTATGGACGTTGGTTTTTTATTCCGAGAAAAATCTAACCAGAATCAAACTACATCCAAATAAAAGCTACTAAAATATGGAACTTGGAACCACTGAAATAATATTTTTAGACCACTCCATTTATGAGAAAAATTATAAATTATTTAATGTTAGTACATGTATATTATTTGTTGATGGCAACCCAAATGAAACCTCCCACGCACTTTGAAAATGTCATAATTGACAGATGGATTCTATTCATCTGTCATAATGACAAACTGTTGACATTAGGACTATTTAGGACTTTGGCTTTTAAATTGGATTTAAAACCCCGTATGTAAGTACTGTTCTTTATTTCTATTTAGCTCATTAAGGGTTTTATTTGCACAACCTTTGCCTGTTTTACGACCTCTGATAATTAATAATAATATTAACTTTCATTTCTATCTTCAGATTATGGCTCTCTGCATAAATTGCAATATAGCAGTACATGCTATAAATCAGCACTATGAATATAACCCTTTAAGCATGAGCCCAGAGATAGTCTCAATAATTGAAGAATGGACTGCTCAAGAGGTAATGTATTCTTTAACTTCCATTGTTATATTTTTTTTTTAATAATGTGTAACCAGGCTTAATAGCTTATGTTAAAAAAGATTAAATAGCACTACTTTGCTCAAAGAAGATGCAGAAAAACGATTCGGTGTTCTTAAAACATTATTTTGTTTTAGGTAACAGATGGAGATCGCATTTGCCAAGAATGCATCAACCTTCTACTAATAGAACTGAATAACAGAAACCAGCACAATATAGGTGACCAACAGCTGGGTCATCAATCAGTATGTGTATGTTGTGGCGTTTCTATCTCAAGAAGAACAGGCAGGCGCTCTCGTCCCTTACCTGATGATCATCCTGAGCGGGCTTATATAGCTGGCATCATCAACCCCGTCAGGTTAATATGTAAATTAAATAGTACATTGCACATAGTACATTATTGTATCTCTGATTAGTGGAACACACAATAAATTAAAACTTAATTTCAGATCCCTGCTAATGCTCGAGCATGTAATGCCTGCTGGCAAAGGGCTCATAACAATATTCGCAAAGTGATGGAACCACCAAGAGAAGCCCAAGTGACTGATGATAATCTAGAAAGTAGGTCTAGCTCTGTGGCTGAACCTGTAAGTGCACTCAGTTCGGATATTGATAATATAGTTCAAAATGAGAACAGGTATGTTGAATTGGATGGTTACAGCCGAACCCCAGATTCATCAAATCATTGTTTTGTTCCTGAGTGTACGAATACGGAACGTTTAAGAGTACCCCTGTATCTTAAAAAACAAATATTAATGGACTATAAATTGTATATTTCACCCGAGTATGTGAAGAACATGCAAGTGTTTATAATTGGGAACTGTTGAATGAATTTCAGTTCACAACGCAATTTACCCTGAATCATGTTGTAGAAATGCTAGATTTGTTAAGAAAAAAAACAATTACCAGTATTGATTTTGAAAACGTAGAAAATATGAACAACCAACCTATATGAGAAAGGCACGTAACAGCTTGAAAGAATTTTATGTACCAATACATTTAGGTGTCAATCATATTTCTCGAGCAAGCCTGACAAGTAGAAATCTTTTAATCCCACAGGGTCTTTTTGGAACAGCTGAAAATAATCCCATAATTATTTGCGATGGAACATACATATACTTACAGAAATCGTCAAATTATCTGTTCCAAAAAAAAACATACAGCTTACACAAGTTTTAAAATCTTGTAAAACCTTGTTTGCTGGTGGCCACCGATGGCCACATTATAGACATATTTGGCCCATACGCAGCCACAACTTCTGACACCACAATTATGCAACAGCTGTTCCAAAATGAAAATTCCACTTTAAGGCAGTATTTTAGACAGAATGATATACTTATTCTTGACCGCGGCTTTAGAGACTATCCCATTGCTCACATCTTTGGGATATACTGTGTGTAAACCAGAGACCCTAAGTGAAGGGGAAACTCAATTATCTACTGAAAAAGCCAACAAATCACGACTAGTGACACTGTGCAGGTGGGTTGTAGAAGTTGTAAACGGTCGGTTTAAACGGGATTTTAAAATCTTTCGGAATAATATTTTAATACTTATTGGGTCTAAAAATCTTATGGATGATTTCAAAATTGCAGGAGCCATTTTAAACCAATTCCATCCCGTTTTGACTGACCGTCCTGATGCCCAAACTATACTGGAAAGAGCTCGCCAGAGAATGAGCATGACAAATTATTTAACTGATCATGTAATTGGACATCAGCTTAATAGACGCCGAGCCAGTTTCGTCCAAATAAATGGTCAAATACCACAGCTCAATATGTTCCTCACCATGGAAATGTCAGATTTGATTTTATTAAGCCTAGGAATTTATCAAATTAAACAGGCTCGCTCTTATTATGGGGAACATATTCGGCTAAACGGTTCTTTTACTGTAGAAGTAAGTGAAGATTTAGAAATAATAAACATTCCAGGCATTTCATCATCACATGAGACAGTTTTGATAAGAGGACGAATAAAGTCACGCCACTACAGTAATAAAGTGTATTACACATACATATTATTGAAAGTGGGAGAGACTAGTTGGCAAAGGTGTGTTTCGGACTATTATTGCAGTTGCATAATTGGGAAAAAGACTGTAGGAAGCTGTGCTCATGTGATGACAATAGTCTGGTATCTTGGATGGGCTCGGCATCAAAACAATATATCTCCACCTGCTCAGTTTCTCGACAATATTTTAATAAGAGAAGACATTGAAAATGAAGTTAATAAATGAATATTCAAAACCAAAAAAATGTTTTATTTCATAACAATACATACATAAAATACAATAGTAGGTAACCCTTGTGTCCAATTATAGCATAATTTTTTATTGTTGATACACATTTCTCTCGATTCCAAATCATTGAAAAGGAATTTCAATCGGTAGATACTATTATCATTTATTCCTGCTAAGCCATCCCTGTGGAGTATGCTGAAACATGCACTTCTTGATAACCGAGGTCTTAGTAAAATATTGCAACTTGCACATGAACATTCGAAGTAGCCATAATCATGTAGAATGCGCTTTAGTTCTAAAAGAATTATGCTACACATTCACTGAAAACATTTCTTACTAGCTTCTGCCCGCGACTTCGAGTTACGATTACATCATTTTCGCTTAGTGTTCTCGTTACTCGGCTTCTGAGGGTCGTATCATGATGGTAATATATTCGATTGCCCTTATCCTTCCTCAAGAATTAGGCTATCAAATTCAAAAAGAATTATTCAAATCCGACTGGTAGTTCCAGAGATTAGCGCGTTCAAACAAACTTTTCAGCTTTATTATTCGTATAGATTATATTACAGAGGTAAATAAATAATCTGATTATATTTGTTTCGTTCACATTGTTCCATATTATATTATATTGCAGTCTTATTATATTATATTGCACTCGCAAATCAAATACCTAATTAACTTATATTGTATTCTGGTTGTCAGTATAATGTCAGTACCATGTGTCAATACTGTCAATTTTGACAAGTTAATATTTTTTTTGGGGTGTGTTCACTTTATTATCCGAGATAATTAGAAAGGTTTGTTCGTTTTAGGAGTAATTTCACACTAAAATAAAAAAATATTTTTCTCAAAATTGGAGTATTTAAAAAATCTATGAAATAGTTAGAACCACTTATTTTTGGGATGTCTATCCAAATATATTTAACTTATCCTGGTTAGAATTATTAAATAATAAAAAACCATTTCTGGACATGTCCTTTCTAGGCATAACTTTGGATCAAGACATAATTTGGAAAGCACATATTGATACCGTCTCCAAACGAATAAATAAGTTCGTATATGCACTTAACTCATGGCACAAAAAAAAATTGTGATTTTCTTATGGATTGAAATTGGCATGAAAATCACAAAAAAAAAATATGCCGTGTGATTCTGGTAGACCTACAGCTGAATGTACCGTACATTCAGCTACCTTCAGTAACTCGGGGAATGATTTCCTCATACTGTTGATCTATTTCCGCGATCTCCTCATCACACTCTCTTCGGAAGAGAGTGTTCAGGTAGAAGGGCTGGAAAAATAAAAGTCATAATTATTTTAATGCATGAATGGCTTTATAACCGAAATACTCTTTGGACGAAACAATTACCACAAAGTGTTCCGACTCTATAAGTGAACATAAATTATTTAATCATATTATGAATTCGATTTGTAATACTTGGTAAATTGACTTGGCACTCAACATGAACCCAAAACTAGGTTTAGATCACAAGCGAAGTAATGTGCATTCTATTAATGATGAGGCCGTCCACACGACGACTCGTCTCTGTCGTCATAACATCGTGTTTAAATGGGATCGACTTACTTCGTATGGTGGTAGTTGGGGTGTGCCTGATGGACTGCGTGTGCGCCAGCAACGTTTCCGAATCGCAAGAATAAATAGCTGGATCAACAATGTTCCAGATATTGAAGAAATAACAGCAATTATGATAATAGTGTAGTCTGTATGATCAGCACCTGTAACCACATGAGTCTCATTATTCAGAAGTTTGGAACATCGTAATTTTAACGCAAGTGAGAAAATCAAAATTTACAATAGAATTCCACTAATTTCTGACAACCTATAAGTGAGTCACACACTACGCGGATACAATATTTAATATGCGTATAAAACTTAATTATCTGAAAGTATCATACACTACGCAGATAACGAGACGATACATTCACGCGAAATCCTTCAAACTGAGTAGATTTGTTTTTTGGTGCGGATTGTTTAAGGCAGATTTAGACAGGGTCAGTGCACAAGTCAGTTACGGTGCCAGTGCCCGCGCCAAGACTGACTGCTGCCACTGTTTACATGGAGTCAGTTGTTGGTCAGTAGGTAGTCGCGGCTAGTTTTCACGGTGAGCACACGTTTGTCAAGTCAGTGCGAAACAAAAATGAATTCGCGACAAGGACGAGAAAAACAACTGAAACAACGACTAAGTTTCTTGTTGAACAATTTTACCGTTTTGCTATTTAATGAGGTTGCAAAAATGATAGAAACTGAATTAAGTAAAAATAAACGAATTTGGATAAGAAAATGGATTGAAGACAGAAACGAAACTGGTGGCTCTGCTTTGCACTCGTTTTCCCCATATAATTGCAACAATTTCGTTGTTTCGTCCTCCGTTAGTTTACGCGTTTTCTCCGTCATTTTCTCTTACTAGCCAGACGCAACGTCACCCCACCTCGCGGCGCCAGTGACTGACCAAGCGCTGACTTGACCCTTTACACGGGGTTTTTGTCACAGGCGCGGGTGGGCGCGGCTTGCGGGGGGCGCCGACTGACTTCTAAGGGCACACGATGCCGTCACCGCGCCGTCGCCGCGCCGACGCCGGTAGCGGCGGCGCAGTGGCGGGCTTCGCGCGACCGGTATCTACAGTGTAATTGTGCGGCGTCGCGTCGGCGCGGTGACGGCATCGTGTGCAGGAACGCTAAATATTCGTGTGCGAATTGACAAGTCAGCGCTGACTTCCCGCCACTGTACCGACTTGAAATCAATTTACACGAGGTTTTTTTCGGGTCAGCACTGACTTGTCTCGGTTCGGCGCCGAACCGAGTGAGTGAGTCAGTGATTGTTACAATGAGTTCGCGTTTATTGCTTCTGGATTTACTAGACAGCTCGTCAGAAGAGGATTCTGATTTTGAATTTGATGCACGTGCACGCGCCTCTGCGCAACCGCCGCAGGCGTATTTACCTGCAGATGTTATCTGCAGATATATTTGTATACGCAGATAATATTCTAACCATCTTTCGATATATTTCGGTTCCCACAGATACTTTACGATAAAATATAAATTATCTGCGCTGTGTTTTTGAATTTAATATTTTTTATTGAATTATATTCAAAAGTTATAAGTGTATTATTATAATTTGTGTAACTGACAAAGTTTGTAATCGGGAACCTATTACTAAATCTTCGTCCGTCTGTTACAGATCTGTGTCGTGATAGCTAACCAAATGAAATTTAACCTGGCCAAGTGCGTGTCCGACTCGCACTTGACCAGTATTTTATTTAGGCCTCTGCCACGAGTATATTTTATACTTACTTGTAGCATTTGCAGCATTATTTACTGTTGTCGTGTCTATATTTTCATGTAGAGATGTCTTTAGAACATTAGTAGTCGAAGTCTTATTGTTCGAGTTGACTACATCAGTAACAGGCTTTATTGTTGTCCTAGTAACTAAAGGAGGACCTGCAATACAAAATATCATTATTTGCAAGACCTTATACTATCTGACGATATTAATTTATCTTCATACAAGAAAGTTCAGCCAACTATCAATAAACCGAGCGAAAATATTGTTTTCTCTTCGTGAGTACTATAAAAAATAACAATAATAGGTACCTTGAGTAACACCCCTGTTGTGTGTCGTCAAAATGCATGTTTTTAAATATTTATAAATTTTAAGGACATAATTATATCTATCAGTTTTGATGCGTTTTTAGTGTTCCGTACCAAAATAGTAAAAAGGAATTATGGTGAGACTCAGTCTGTCTGTCCGTCTGTCACAGCTGAATATCTCAAGAACTACTAATGCTATCAATTTGAAATTTAGATTTATTCCCTTCCCGTTATGTCGAGTCTGGTAGTCTATTGTTCTCCAAAGTATTGATATTTTACGCTTTCTATTACCTTTATGTCGAGTTTGGTGAACAGTCAGGGATGTAAATTAAAAGCCAATGGCATAAAAACATTGTTTTTTATTATTATTTTGTTCTATTACTTATTTTCATATATATAATCTACCTCTCCTTGAAATGAAATGATTTTGAAATGATTTTATTTTTTGTAAGTAGGTTTGTACAAACACTTTTACACGTCAATCATGTTTTTTTTTTAAAACTAGATGAGGTCGGCGTTTCCTATCTGACTACTCTGAGAAGAAAGGCCGAAACAAACTCAGAGGTCACAGTCTCTTTTAAAGTCCAGACATAATCTTGGTCAGGTTATATGAAGACCATGTAGATCGATGTCTGAGGTCCTTCTTCTTCTTCTTCTTCTCTTCTTTCTCTCTCTTCATCTTTTTCTTCTTTTTTCTTTTTCTTCTAAACGTATAAATCACAGCATAATCATCACGTATATAAATAATACTTCTAAAAAATAACTTTCTTCATCTAAATAAATCACAATAAAATCATCACTATTGTGTAGTTTTACAGTAAAAAATAATTCTTCTTATTAAAGTTACTTCTTCATCTAAACAAATCACAGTATAATCACCACTATTATTAGTGAAAATATAAAAAAAGATATAGCTTTATAGTAAGTAAATAATTCTTTTAAATTAGCGTTATTGATTTACGTTATATCGTTGTATCATGATGATAGGCGTTTAAGACAAATCATTAAATCAATTTTGTTAAGTAAGTAGTTGTAAAATCTTCAACTATTTTATTTTATTCTTATACATATATCAATTATAGAGGTATGAAGAACAGGGTGTAAAGTTCACTCATACTCTATAGAAAAGGGAGGATCCTCCAACCAGACGGGTGTTGTGTCTGGCGGGCAACTGCCCGATGATTCATGTCGGGCCGTTGCGTTGCGCGGTAAACTCTGCTTGTGCGATGCAGGATTTTGCGTGACGTCAGTATGACGCGTTTTCGCATGTGGCGTTGTAAATACCGCTACATCACTCCCCCCCGGAGACCGGAGGTCGATAGTGGGCTGAGTCTTGTATCTTGCGATGCTTGCCAGGCCAGCTGAGGTTCCAGTGAGTCGGAACCGGTTGCTGCATAGTTCACGGTGAGTCGGAACTGTCTGCGAAGATGTCCCCAGTGAGTCGGGGTGGCGTTGCATTATGCTCCAGTGCGTCGGATGTGGTACAGCGCCGGGTTGAGGCTGACTGCTGGCGTCGACCAGGAGAGGGTTTCTATGGCTCTGCTTGTGGACCGGCCGAAAGTGCAGTATGCTGTGCCGAGGTTGCTGATGAGGCTGAGGGTGTTGACCATTGCGCGGTCGCTGCATGCTGGTGGTCAGGATACCCGTTGAAGCCGTGGTTGCTGGCTGGCTGGGTGACTCGCCGCTCTAAAGCTTGCGGGAGTGATGATGACGATGACGTCACGCTGAAGTAGTTGCACGAAGGCTGCGCTGACGTTCATACTCGGGGTCACCAGTATAGAGGTATCAATAGCCAAGCATTTTGTTTTTCTTAGGTTCTGATTGTCGTCGTTGTAGACATTTACCTTTTTGAACTTAATATTTTAAAAGATACTTTTCATCATGTAGGTACATAATTTCGAATATAAAAAAAAATACACTGTGATATTGTGACATACTTTGATGGTTAATAAAAAATATAATAGCACATAGTATTGTATGGTTAAAGTTATTACTTAGTTGTTTTTAAATTCTTTTTTGTGTAAAAATTTATTCTAAATTATGTGCATTATACATTTCATTGGACGTGACTGTACTTCTAAAATATGATATTATTAAACTCGACATAAAGGTAATAAAAGCGTGGTACATAAACTCGACATAAAGGGAATAGAAACGGGACAGAAAACTAAGCTCGACATAGGGGTAATAAGAGCGAGACAAGGTTTTCGGCTCGACATAAAGGGAAATCGAAAGGATTCATAGGGGGTTCATAGGGGATCGAAATTTAGAATAGTCTCAGATGGCGTTTGCCCAACTATTTTGCAAACAATTTTTTTTTTTTTTGCAACATCAACTGAAAGGTGTTCTTTAAAATTCGAAGTGGGGCTATTAGGGCATGTGGGGTATCATAATTATGAAAGAGCGCCGCGCTGTTTGCACATTTTCAAACATTTTTTCTTTTTTTTAGGCCGCATAGTTTTCGAAAAAATGTAAAAAAAAAATACCCCTTTTCTCTGAAGTTTGCATAGAGAAAAAACTGAAATCTATGTGATAGAAGTTTATGTAAAAATTACAGGAAAAATAAAACGATGTCTCTAAATAGCACACTTTTTCAGAAATCAACAAGATTATTAGTTCCACTATCGGTCAAGAGATGGCGCTGACCTAAAACTGCAATATTCTATACCGTAGTGATAAAATTCTCTGACAAATATAGGCCTCGCTGATAAAAATTTAAAAAACGTATATGGTATGGTACGGAACCCTCGGTGCGCGAGTCCAACTCGCACTTGACCGGTTTTTTGACTCTATTATTACAATCTGTATAATGAAGGTGCGTCAAGAAAGGCTTACCCACACATTTGTTTTCAAGATCCACAACAACCGCACAGCCATACATTTCACAATTATTATAATCTGTAAGACAATAACAAGAATCAATAGTTACGTTCCTCTGCATCGCATAAATATTATTGTTCACAATGACAGCTATAATGATCAGTTGAGTGATAACTAAAACCGTTGCAGGCAGTTAGTGCTTGGCCAGACTGGCAGCGCGGGCGCGCGGCGGGCGCGGCGCGGTGTACTCAAACATAATAATATGAACTTTATTCGAGTAGAAAAAACTGAACAGAAAAAACAGAAAAAACTGAGTGTAAATTTAATCTACTAATTTAATATAAAAATAAGAGTTAAAATATATATTTAAATAAATCAAAGCAACTATAAAATAATGAATTTCCTTGAAAACATCACGTTTCGGCGCACGCGCACACGATCAGAGCATAATAATGACGACAGTATAACTACCTGTACTCTGGACTGTACCACAAACAGCATGCCAGACATGTCTGAAGATGAGAACACATCAGACAAAGAAGAGATAGTGAACCTTAAGTCGCAACTAGAT
Source organism: Oligia fasciuncula (assembly GCA_963082905.1). NCBI lineage: Eukaryota > Metazoa > Arthropoda > Insecta > Lepidoptera > Noctuidae > Oligia > Oligia fasciuncula. Next base: position 3,554,062 of record OY720414.1, on the reverse strand, counting down.
AGTGCGCATAAAGAAATCGAAACACTGACTTTGGAAATCAGCAAATTGCGACAACTCAATACGGAGCTAATTAAGAAAAAGGAAATTTATAAAAAAATTACGAACAGTCCAATTAAACAAAAAATAAAAATGCCGAATACAATACCAATAACAAACCGAATGAGCGCCATTATGGACACAAAAGAAACGCAGACTACAGAACATGTACCTAACAATATTCATAGTGAATCACCGCAAGCAGTTCAGGCAATTATAAATACTGATGATTCAAAATCAGAATATCCCACCAAGGAAAATTCCCCGGTTGCTTTTAACTCAACTGATCGTGAGAAGACCAAAGGCAACACGGCTAAGTCTAGGCCCAAAATATGCATAATAAGTAGTAATAATAAACACAATGTATGGTTAACTGCTGATAATGCATTTCAGAATAACTGCAATGTAATTCATTATTTAAAATCAAATGGAAATACGAAACAGCTTCTGGATGGACTGTGTACCAAATTAAAAAATTATACTATGGAAGATTGCTGCATCATACTCCTTGGGCAAGAAGACTTCAAAAAAACTAATAACTATTATGATATTATCTTCCACTTGAGAAGCATTGTTCAAGATATAAGAAATACTAACATAATTATTTGTTTGCCTACATATAAGTATCCCTTTGACGCTACTTTATTCAACTGTCGAGTAGAGACATTCAATAATCTCTTAAACTTGGACATAATGACGCATGGACATGCATACCTTTTAGATAGCAACGTCAATCTGAAATATGACGAAAGCATGTTTAATATATACACAGGGACTATCAATAATCTTGGGCTACGTACAATATTTAACGATTTAAGGGAATTATTTGTTGAAATTACTCATAATTACACTGACATACGGCGAAATGGTATTGACAAAGACGAAGGAACTACAATGGATGATAATTTTTTTCGTGACTAAAAATCTACTTATCCTGCACCAAAACATCGCAGGCCTGCTGGCGAAATGTGATGCCCTTACAGTCAGCTTGAATGAATTGTTAGATAGAAAAATAAACGTGGACATTCTATGCATTACGGAGCATTTCATGATGGAAGGCTATGACAAACACCTTAACTTAAAGAATTACTGCTTGGCGGCTTCTTTCAGTAGAAAAGAGAGCAAGAGAGGTGGTGCATGCATACTGGTGAAGTCAGGCCATCAATGGAGAGAGTTGCCAAAAATAGCAAAAATGTCATCAACGGGTGTCTTTGAATGCTGTGCCATCGAACTTGTTATTCATAGGATTGTTTGTGTTTGTATTTATAGAGTACCTAATGCTAAAAATTTCAACGAATGTATGAATAAATTAGAAATAATATTACAGACTATAGTGAAAAAGAATTATAAAAATATTGTTTTAGTAGGTGATTTTAATATAGACGTTCTTAAGAGAAATAGGCAATCTACAGAATTTGAAAATTTGTTATTGAGTTTTAACTTAAAACTAGCTCTTCATCAACCGACGCGTCTTAAGAGCCAAACATGCATAGACAATTTTGCGCATAATTTTAAAAAGTCCTGTAAAGCTACAGTATTGGAGTTAGCGTTGTCTGACCATACTGCGCAGTTACTGAAATTTCCAATTAGTAACGTATGTATTTTTAAACGGTGGACTAAAAGAAAACGTGATTACAATAACGACAACATCAATAAGTTTAAAGGCTATCTGCAAAACCTAACTTTTTCTGACGTCTATGCTGCCAGGGACCCAAATGTAGCATATAATGAGTTCGTAGATATTTTCATTTTGTTATACGATCAATGCTTCCCTGTAAATCTTATTTCAGTTAATGTGCACAATAAACAAAAATGGGTATCGCGCGGTATTAAAAAATGCAGCGAGAAGAAACGTCAATTACTGTGGCAGTATCGAATAAAATCTACTCAACAGAATAAAACGCGATTTAATAATTACTCAAAACTATTTAAAAGAATAATAAATTTGACACAGAAAGCACAAAATAATTACAAAATTAAGACATCAATAAATAAGTCCAAAACTACCTGGCAAATTATAAACGAATCAAAATTAAATATACCAAAGAATAATATCCCCAGAATTAGAATTAATAATGAACTGATCTCGGATCCAAACCAGATTTCTAATTCATTTAACAATTATTTTATCGACAAAATTCAACCCTCAATAAATTCAGGGCATAGAGTAACAAAAAATATTTTGAACAGAAAGGATTCTATGTTTATCGCTCCAAGTATTCCGAATGACATATTAAAAATCATTCTAGCGCTAAACAATACAAATAGCGTGGGTTATGACGGGATCAGTACAAAAATACTAAAAACAGTAGCTGATGAAATAAGTCACCCGCTCAGTCATATTATAAATCTGTGTCTAAGTGAAGGGATTTTTCCAGACGCATTAAAAAAATCGGTAATAAAGCCATTATTTAAAAAACAAGACAGGGAACTAATGGAATGTTACAGGCCGATTGCATTAATTCCGATGTTCTCTAAAGTAATTGAATACTATATTTATAATCAACTTAGTTTTTATTTAGAAGTGAACAATATACTCTGTAACGAACAAAAAGGATTTAGAAAAAAGAAAACAATAAATATGGCAGTTTATGACTTTTTGCATTCGATTATGTCAAATATGGATAAAAGTACTCCAGTCTGTGCTATATTTTGTGACATGACTCAGGCATTTGATTATGTCCAACATGATATTTTATTAAAAAAGCTTGATGCATACGGTATTAGAGGGAATGTTTTTGAACTTATAAAATCATATTTGCACAACAGAAAACAAATAACTGAAATAAGTAGATTGAACACAAAAACCAAACATGAAGAAAACATTCTATCGGAGGAACGAACCGTTACCTACGGAGTTCCGCAAGGAAGTGTTTTAGGACCTCCACTTTTTACACTTTACATAAATGACTTTCCAAAATCAATTGACCATCCTGTAACACTTTTCGCGGACGACAGTACTATATCTATACCCTGTAGTAATAAAGACCTATATAAATATGACATTAATAATACATTGATCGATACTATACAATGGTTAGACAATAATAATTTAAAAATTAATTTAAGTAAGACAGTAATTATGCATTTTAGCCAGCGTTTATTGACATTTTCCAATCTTGACATAACATATAATAATATAACAATTGACACGGTTAATACAACTAAGTTTCTGGGACTAATTATTGATCGACATTTAAATTGGAAGGATCACATAGATTCTCTGAGTAAGAGAATTAGTAGTAGTGCCTATGCATTGTATTCGCTGTCACGAAAGGTCAATAGGGAGGCGTTATTAACAGCTTACTACGGTCTGGCTGAATCCGTTCTCAGATATGGTGTTATCTTTTGGGGTAACTCGACTAATAGAGAAGTAGCATTTAAAGCACAGAAGAGATGCCTTAGAGCAATGTTTCATTTGAAAACCACGGACAGCTGCAAACCATATTTTATAATGCATACAATTTTAACATTGCCATCCATATATATTGTTGAAATCGTTATGTTTGTCAGGAATAATCCTAAATTATTTCCGCGCAAAGCAGATCAATTTCCCAGGAACAGGCGTGACCAAACCCAACTATGTGTACCTCCCTGTAGGACTGCACTTATGCGTAAAAGTGTTTTTCATATGGCTCCAATTATTTACAATAAGTTGCCTAAAAGTTGGAAGGAGCTTAATAATGTACAGTTGAAAAAAAAACTGAAGACATATTTAGTAAATAAAGCATACTATAATATTAAAGAGTTCCTAGAGGAAAGAGTATTGGCATAGGTAGCTTAATTGATTTGATGATATTTTTTTTTTTTTTTTGTATTTGTTAATTTACAATGATAACTATTATTATTATTTTTCGCTCTTTTTATTATTATTTTTTTATTGTTGCAATGTTTTTTTGATGTTTAAAATTTATTAGAATATTATTATTTCTCTTTAATTACTTAATTTATTGTTATTTTATTATTTTAAGAGAATGTTGTAATTATAATAATATTTCTTGACATTTGCACGTCACATCGTGTGGCAAACATGCCTGTACCTAATAATGTTGTTACCATCTTGCATGCATGAATTTTCTTGTATGTATGACACATGTTTAAGCAAATAAATGTTATCTTATCTTATCTTATCTTATCTTAGTAGGCACGCGGGCGCGGTGAGCGGCGCGGGTTGCTGGGCGCGGTGAGCGGCGCGGGTTGCTGGGCGCGGTGAGCGGCGCGGGCTGCTCGGCGCGGGGAGCGCGCGGGCAACTCACGCCATAGCTCCTGTGTGACCGCAGCGGGTGTGCGGGCGGCCCGGGCTGTGACCGGGGTTCTCAAACTAGTTCGAGCTTTTTTCTAGTAAAAATAAATCTTCTTCATCCTTATTATATTTAGACAAACATTGGACACAACAACACGCAGAACGCAGCCGCGCTCGACTGCGGATACGCAGATAGCGCACGTTCCCGCACCCGCGCCGCTTCCCGCCTCGCGCTGCCAGTCTGGCCAAGCACTTTAAAGCTTTCATTATTGTAACAATATAACATTCTCTCACATGGGCATTCCTTCTGCAGTGGCTCTTTCGTTATTTCCTTGACCTTCCTCCCTTTAGCTATTAGAAATCGGGGGCATACTATATTTGAACTATACAAATTTAGCTGAATTTGTATTTCAGCGGTATTTCCAGTGTGAGTACTAGTAAAATAATATTCTTGACCTTTTCTCTGACCATTTGTTCGTGTGTTCTTCAGCATTTCAAAAGTTCCGTCATCTGAAACGTTTTAGAAAAGCAAAATTGCACGTTACATTTTGAAAAACTTGTACAGCAATGGATAAACACTCTAGCTATGCCTGTGACCATCATGTGACTAAGTTCCAGTTGTGTTGAGGATGTTTCGTAAATAAGGTTCACATTGAGCATGAACGTACCTACTACTAACTAACGTCATACGTACGAGTCATCGCAGACAGCAGCAAAATGTTCGAGAAATTTTGCTTTGAAAAATTAAAATAAAATTCATAATTGCAAGAAACCATTCCTTGTGGTGTGTGTTCGCGCATGCTTGCGTATATTTTCACTCACAAAATGACTGCAAAGACCATATTCGAAAATTTTGCCGCTCAGTGGGCGCAGACCGTAAGGGTCACGCGGTGACAAGGGGTCAATTTCCGCCATTTGCTAAAAACATTATTGTTCGAAGCTACCCGAAACTGTCAAATTATCCCAATCAACTTGGAACCAAAACCCCCCCAAACCCTTCAAACCCAAACCCTTTCCAATGGTCGCGACGATAGGTCGTGGTGGAGCAAAATGAAGCTAAAGTGGACTGTATAACAAGTATAATGTAATGAAAAAGGATATAAAAATACAACGGTCGGTTAAAATATGTGAACAAGATTATTTTGAAAATTAAGACGCGCAAGCGCAGCCGTGTACAAAGGAGATCTACAGCTGACTAAAAACTTGTGTTCGTAAAAAAAAATCCGAGGTCCGTTACAATCCAAATGTTGCCGCCCCGTCTGTAGTTCGAATTAAAACCCTTCGCAGGCCGGAGTTTGCCCTTCCTTGCTCTCTTTAGTTGTGCCGTTCCTGAAGTCCTCCATAAAGTCTCACAATAAATTTTCATTCGACATAGTTATCAGCATTCCGATAAACTGAGTGTTCATAAACAACAACAGATAAACTCCGGTTAAGAGCCCTCAGAACTGGGGTTAATATTCCAGTTCCTCCACTCTTTCAACCACCATCCATTCGTTAAACCATACGTCGATCGGAAACAGTACTTCAAAAAATAATTTTCACTGTTGCTCTCATTCACTTTAAGGCGAAAGCGCCAGGGTAGCCCGCGAAATTCAATTTTTTTTAGGTTTTTTGCAATTTGCTGGTCAGTATTAAGTTGTACGTTGATTAAAATATGATTCGCGGTCGTAACAAATATGTATTTACAGAATTATAATCATTAAAGTCATCAACACAACTCTCTAAGACCATGTAATCCCCAAATGTCAAGATTTCATGAAATAGTCATTCTTGGGGATTACATGGTCTTAGAGAGTTGTGTTGATGACTTTAATGATTATAATTCTGTAAATACATATTTGTTACGACCGCGAATCATATTTTAATCAACGTACAACTTAATACTGACCAGCAAATTGCAAAAAACGTAAGAAAATTTGAATTTCGCGGGCTACCTTAGAGCTTCCCCCTTAAGAGATATGTAGTAGGTATGTAACATCCTCCCCAGGGATGTGCTTTACAGGCCACGTTCCGGAATTTGACTTTTAAGAGGAACCGGGACCCCCACAGATATAGATAGACCTAGATAACGCAAGTATCACGAACTGTATGAAAACCAAGCGTGCCATTTTTTGACTACCTAGTATGACGTCAAAAGCTCGCGCTCTCGCTCACGCTTACCCAGCCAACAGTACACAGGACTGAGCGCGAAAGTGGCGGCTTATGATTCTTTATCGTAAGCTGTTGCGATTTTTGGCACGCGAAGTAGTTGCTCTTGCGTTATCTATGGTGTATCTATATCTATGGGGACCCCTATGTGCTGATGGTGATCACCGGGGTGGTTTTAGTGAGGTGAAAATGCCACCCTCCCTGACCTCTCTCCCCGGAGGTCGGGTGCCTTTTGAAGGTTTTCCCCCGACAATAAAAAAAAAAGATATGTAACATCCTAACCATAATATTAAAAACGCGAAAGTTATTTGTTACGCTATCACGCTAAAACGGCTGAACGGATTTGTATGGAATTTTGTACATGGGCAGTACTAACGTGGAATAGGACAGGATACTTTAAATCCCAGAAGTACGTTCTCGCAGGATATTCTTGACATCAACACGGTCGAGGCCACGGGCAAAATCAAGTGCTTCTATATTTTTTATTCGTCTGTTAAAAAACGTATGGAGAGACACCGTGGTTCCGTCTACTCTAAGGAAGAAAGTTACAAACTTGAAGCTTACCTGTTGTAAGTGTGACATTGAGTGCAGTCACAGACGGTGATTTGTTGCTAATAAATATTTTCGTATGTAACAACAAATCCCCAGCCACATAAGCAAATTTCCACGGGAACTCACATAGTGCGACTGGTTCTAGTGTCTGCGGGTCTGCGTTATCTAAACAAAACAGAATGTTTGTTAAAAAAGCCACATGTGCACCCATTGCATTCATTAGACAGTGCTGCAAGAGGAAACTCTTTGGTTGTAATCAACTCGAAGCCGTTCAACATCGTAATAATTGTAGTGCGACACCACCATGATGTTCTTCCGAAACTAAAGTTATTTTTCACTTTGTAGTAATGAAATGAAATGAAATGATTTTGAAATGATGAAATGAAATGATTTTATTTTTTGTAAGTAGGTTTGTACAAACACTTTTACACGTCAGTCATGTTTTTTAAAACTAGATGAAGTCGGCGTTTCCTATCTGACTACTCTGAGAAGAAAGGCCGAAACAAACTCAGAGGTCACAGTCTCTTTTAAAGTCCAGACATAATCTTGGTCAGGTTATATGAAGACCATGTAGATCGATGTCTGAGGTGGTCTTTTGAGGAAAGAACCACACAGATTGAGAGGACCTGTCCAGTCAGTGCACGCATTTGTCAAAAATCGTGCAGCTCAACTCAAGACTTAAGGAGCTCAACGATTCGACGAACAATACCAAAGAAAGGACATTTGGGTAGGCCACATAAATTACTCAAACTGCCAGACCATGAGAAAAAAAAAACAGAACAGAGAGAATAATAAAAAAATATATATAAGTATGACCCACATCGTCTTCACATTCACAATGAAAAAATAATATAATACTTTACAAAGTAAGCAAATGTCATTGTTTAAAAAAAAAAAATATTCATCAATGTCAATGTGTATATAAAAAAGAAAAAAATCATTCAAAATGCAGAAATTGGAAGCAGCTCAATCCCAAGCCTTTTTGTCCTCAATATAATCTTTAACGGTATCTGGGGGCACGGCCCGCAGTGCCCCCGCCAAGTCGAGCAAAAAGCGGCACGGCCGTACCATCCTTTTCTCGAAGCAGTTCAGGCCATTTTCGACCCCCTATAGCTTCGTTGTGGATAAAACTAGAGACCTGAATTTTCAGTAATCAAGCAGGTATTGTAATAAACACGGTATATATCAAATTTCATTCGATTTGAACCAGTAGTTTAAGAATTATAACTAGTCAAAGTTTCTTAATTTTGTCACTCACTGACTGACTGACTGACTGACCGATCATCAAAACTCTAAGGCACTTCTAGCAGACATAGAAGCTTCATATTTAGAATTCAATTAGTGTTTAGTGTATAACTCAAGGAAAAACTAAAATATTTTGCAATTTCGTTCCAATTTTCAAGATACACCAACTGCATAAATAACTTTGTAATCCCATATAAATATATAGAATTACAAAGTTACATCTGCAGTTAATGAATCAGTGTATCACTGCATAGTTTTAAACAAAGTCGCTTCCCGTTCTGTCTGTCCCTATGTATGCTTAGATCTTTAAAACTGCGCAACGGATTTTGATGCGGTTTTTTTTTAATAGATAGAGTGATTCAAGAGGAAGGTTTATTTGTATAATACATGCATAATATAGTAAAGAAACACTAATCATTTTAGAGGTTTCTAACGTGATGTCGTAAATAAACACATTTTATTGTGCTTATATTGCAAAAGCTAGCTGAACCCTACGAGATAGATCAAAATAATGTACTACAGTATTACACACCATAAAAAGGTCTACAAAAAAGTCCACGGTGGTATATGTCTATCTCTTAGGGATCACCCACAATAACCACTTTTTATCCTTTACTTTTTACGAGAAATAATGGCTTGTTTACGAAGCGATTTTAAGCAATACAGCATTAATCCTCATCCAATTAAGTACTTTAAATACATTGTGCATTTACTATAGATCAATTTGGCCCTTTAAAGCATGTAATTTAAATGAATATTTTCGAAGATATTACAGATTTAAAATGTAGGGACATAGCGGTTGCGCTGGTGAGTTTACCTAAGGCAACGACAGGATAGTCCGGTTAAGTAGTCACGACCTCTCATCGTTTGGGGTGGGGTGTCCATCGAGCTCAGCAACTCCCCTAAATATGTTGGTGTTACCCTGGACAGGTCTTTAACATTCAGCAAAAACTGCAAGAATATCAAGCAGAAGGTGCACACTCGCAACAGTCTTCTTCGTCGACTGGTCTCATCGAAATGGGGTGCTTCGCCTGAAGTTATGCGGACTACTGGACTGGCGCTATCTTTTTCTGCGGGAGAATTTGCGTGCCTCGTGTGGAGCCGTTCTGCCCATGCAAAGCTGGTGGATACAGCTTTGAATGAAACGCCGGATCATCACTGGCTGCCTAAAACCAACCCCGGTACAAATGCTGTATCCACTAGCAGGAATAGCGCCACCAGTGCTTTGCAGAGCGGTGGCAAGCTCCAGCGAAAGCGCCAAATGGTCTCCGACACACGACAACATCCTCCAACAGTTTTTTAAAGTGTGTCGCCACTCACTGGCGAACCATCACAAGAGAGGCTGAAGCTATGGCGAGACAGTGCTTCCTTACCCAAACCGTTCGTCCCACCCGCTGAAGACCTCCCAGCTGGACATGAGTTACCTTGGGTAACCTGGAAGTCTTTAAACAGACTCCGGACCCAGGTTGGCCGAAGCAAGGAAAACCTGTTCAGGTGGAGATTCATAGACGACTCCGCCTTGGAGTGTAAATGTGGTGCTGTGCCACAAACGATTTGACACTTAATATCGTGTCCTGCGTGTCATAATGTCACATAGTATGAAGGCTTGGGAGAAAGTTATTGAAAGGCGACTGCGAGAAGAGACTGAAATTTCGCAAACCCAATTCGGTTTTATGCCTGGTCGAGGAACAACAGATGCCATCTTTGCCATCCGCCAGCTGTGCGAGAAATACAGAAGTGCGCATAAAAACTTGCACATGGTATTTGTTGACCTCGAAAAGGCATACGACAGAGTGCCTCGTGAAGTTTTGTGGTGGGCGCTGAAGGAGAAAGGTGTGCCAGGGAAGTATGTGCAGTTGATTAGAGCGATGTACAGTCGATGCAGTACCCAAGTCCGGTCTACAGTGGGCACTACTGGCAGCTTCGATGTGGCTGTCGGCTTGCACCAGGGTTCAGCACTCAGCCCGTACCTCTTCGTGCTGATAATGGATTCTCTTACATCGGATATCCAAGAAGAGGCTCCCTGGTGTATGCTGTTCGCCGATGACATTGTGCTGGTTGCCGAGAACGGCCTAGAGGTCCAGAGCAGATTGGAGGTGTGGTGGGAAAGACTCGAGACCGTTGGCCTGAGAGTAAGTCGGACCAAAACCGAGTACCTGTTTTGCGACTTTGGTGGTCTCTCCAGTTCTGTGCCCATATCTCTCGCCGGAACGCCCTTACCGATCTGCTCCGACTTTCGGTACCTCGGGTCGCTTGTCCAAGGAGATGGCGAAGTAGACCGAGACGTAACGCACCGGATCAACTCAGGATGGATGAAATGGCGACAGGTCACAGGAACAACTTGCGACCCACGGATGCCCCTCAAGTTAAAGGGGAAAATTTATAAGTCCGTGATAAGGCCTGTCGTACTGTATGGGTCTGAATGCTGGGCCGTGAAGAAGACGGATGAAAAAAGATTGCATGCAGCGGAAATGAGAATGTTGAGATGGATGTGTGGAGTGACGAGAATGGATAAAGTAAGAAATGAGTATATAAGAGGAAGTCTGAAAGTGGCGCCAGTGACAGAAAAGTTGAAAGGAAATCGTTTGTCTTGGTATGGGCATGTGATGAGAAGGGACGAAACGCATGTGACTAAAAGAGTGATGGATATACATGTTGATGGATGGAGAGGGAGAGGAAGGCCGAAGAAAAGATGGATGGATTGTGTGAGGAATGATATGAAAGAGAAGGGAGTGAATGATAGCGTGACGGTTGACAGGGGCGAATGGAAAAAGAAAACGTGTTGCGCCGACCCCAAGTAAACATGGGATAAGGGCAGGAAGATGATGATCGTGTCCTGCGTGTCCTGTCAGCTGCACGTTACAGGAACTGATGGACGCTGGTGAAGGCGCCAAACAAGTAGCCGAATTCAGGGCCGAGTCCATTTAGATTGCTATCGACACGCTAAGAAAAAGAAGAAGGTCAACTACGAGATGCCATAGTCAAAAAACAAAAACGCGCTTCGCCCTATTAGTACTTTATGATTAGCAGCGATCGCACGCGTTTATCGGAGCTCTCTAGCGAGGAAAATAACAATCATCCATACTCATCATCTACCTAGCCTTTTCCCAACTATGTTGGGGTCGGCTTCCAGTCTAACCGGATTCAGCTGAATACCAGTATTTTACATGGAGCGACTGCCTATCTGACCTTCACAACCCAGTTACTGGGTAATACGATACCCCTTGGTAAGACTGGTTGTCAGACATTCGGGCTTCTGACTACCCGTAACGACTGTCAAAGATCCACGAATGACAGCCGGGACCAACGGCTTAACGTGCTTTCCGAGGCACGGAGGGGTCACGGTATGTAAAGATGGTCACCCATCCACAGACCAACCGCGGATGGGTGACCATTTTAAAATAATTATCCATACTAATGTTATAAATTCGAAAGTAACTCTGTCTGTCTGTCTGTATGTTACCTTTTCACGCCTAAACCACTGAACGGATTTCGATAAAATTTGGCAGAGAGATAGATCCCGGGGAAGGACTTGCGGTAGTTTTTTATCGAGCGAAGCCGCGGGCGGAAGCTAGTGTATAATATAATGGAATAATAGGTGTATATAGGTACCTAGATATAATTGTGTTCAAAGGTAACTTGTAAAATGGTCAACGGATTATGTTAAAAAAAAAAGTTAAAAAGGTACCAGAAAGGAAAAAAAGTAGGACCATCTACAAAAAGAAGTGAGATGCCATCAAAAACATAACTTGTAAAAAAAGCCAAGTCTCGCAACTCAGTTCTTCTACCGTAAAAAGTTGTAAGATCCATGAAATACCAAGTCGGTTAATTTATTCACTCCCTACTTAAGGAACCTTCTGTCTTAAGTTATTACATAATTAGCTAACCTAACAACATATTGTAGTGACCATCAATATTAAAAATCTTTTAGCTTTTAAATAAATAAATTGACTTGGCCATCGCCATCGCATGAAAACACAATGTATCTCACAGTGCGATTGCCAAGTCAATCTATTTATTTAAAACATAAAAGATTTTTAATATTGATGGTCTCTACAAGATGTTGTTAGGTTAGCTAATTATGTAATAACTTAAGACAGAAGGTTCCTTAAGTAGGGAGTGAATAAATTAACCGACTTGGTATTTCATGGATCTTACAACTTTTTACGGTAGAAGAACTGAGTTGCGAGACTTGGCTTTTTTTACAAGTTATGTTTTTGATACTAATTACTCTGATACTTATGTCTGTGTTATTTAAAAAAGTAATGATAACGATTATTATAATTATAATCTATAAATATAAAAGAAAGTCGTGTTAGTTACACTATTTATAACTCAAGAACGGCTAAACCGATTTAGCTGAAAATTGGTGGGGAGGTAGCTTAGAACCAGTTTAGTATTTAAGAGGACTACAAGAGCTAAGTGTCCTTGAGAAACGCAAGCACACATATACACAATCGACGCGAACGCCATCTAACGACAACGCCCATCACAATTATGACTTAAAGCATACATGAAATTTAGAAGTAATGGTTTTGCGAGATTACGCCCGTGTATTCCAATAGATGGCGCGAAAACAAGTAGTTATGACAACAAAATTATTACCTAACCGACTTCTAAAAAGGAGGAGGTTCTCAATTCGGATGTTTTTTTTTTTTATGAATGTTCCGGTCCTCTAAAGACGACCTCCGTATAGACGGATTTTCAAAATTCTTTTTTTATTCGAAAGAGGCTTATTCCGAAATGGTTGCATTTATATTTCGTAAAGATCAGCTGATGAGTTTCGGAGACAGACAACGGAACTCCAACAAATGCCAGAATATCAACCACGCGCTGCTATCACATTTGTATGTTTACACAATCACACAATATAACATCACGCCTGTACCCTTTAAAGGGGTAGGCAGATGTGTTCAATAGCTTCCTGTCACTGATATTCACATAGCAAGTAGTGTTGTATGAATTTGTGTGGGGTAGGTAGGGACTAAAAAGTGAAAAATAAAAACTTTTTTCCAACAAAAAAACAACCGACTTCAAAAAAAAAAACACTACAAAGTGAAAAATAACTTTAATTTCGGAAGTTGGTGTCGTTGGTTCTGGCTTTGTACTGTTTTTTTTTTTAGAAGTCGGTTGTTTTTCTTTTTTTGTAAAAAATGTTTTTTTTATTTGTTTTAAGTGTGAGTTGAAAAAATTAAGGATGTGGATGATTTTGAAATAAAACTGATTCAATGAAATATAAAAAAAAAATATTCAAAAAATTTCGGAGTGGTAGTTACTTACGAGATTTTTTTTTAATTTACACTATACCACATTAAGTTTTAAGCTATTTTTCAGGTTTACATTATACCTACCACATTTAGTTTAAGCTTTTTTTTACCGACTTCAAAAAAAAGGAGGTTATCAATTCGACACTTATGTATGTAGTATTATTGGAATTGCATTTTAATCACATATGATAATCTACTAAGGCTTCCAAACAAATATACAAAATTTTATAGACGTATGTATGTATGTTTGTCCACGCATTTCTCCGCAACTGTTAAACGGATCGTGACCATTTTTATTATTGGATTATATTTACTTCAACTTATGGAACAGTGCAAATTTCATCAAAATCGATTCAGTAATTTTCAAGATATAGACTAATAGGCTTACGATACGAGCTACGGGTGTAACGTCAAAGGGAAAACATCTCAAAACCTTGGTCAAATTCTAGTGCAATATTTATAACAAAACTATTAGGTACCTACTTATTACAAACAAATATTCCAATGTTTAGTTAAAACTAAAAATTACGAAATAAAAAAGTACCTAATTTAAAAAAATTAAACCTACTTCAAAAAGAAATGAACTCAAGATATTATGAAATAACTTTAATTTCGGAAGATGGCAAAAAACCAAAACTAAAATACAGACCCAAAGACACCGACTTCCGAAATTTTATTTCATAATTTTGAGTTCATTTCTTTTTGAAGTCGGTTTAATTTTTTTTAATTACTTTTTTTCATGTTTACAATTACACGTTTATATTACACCCATGATCATGTTATAAAATTATTTTTGTTCCTAAAGAAACGTGTAGACGTAACAACAAATGCCAACCATTATTTTGTTGTGAATAATTTTCTTCATAATTTTTACGTTCTTCTTTGTCGTTATCTTCGTTTTTGCTTTCGCTTTTCTCTTTGTTTTCGCTTTTATCTTCATTTTCGTTTATAAAACTATTCCGGTCCGTCTACAAGATTGGAGAAAGTGAAAGAAAATTATAGTAGAAGGTTTATACAATTTTTGGTCATGGGGAAAGCCTGATATACCCAGAAGTACTGGATAAAATGAAAGATGATTTCATAAAAAAATTAAAAAGGCGTACTAATACACCATGTGCTAATTTAGTAAAATATATAAGTACTTTACCGAAAAAAAATTGATCACGTAGAATCCTTATGCCATGGCCAATAAAATGAAAAAACTGCCCTCGCACAATTGGCTGTACAAGAACACATAACCATTAGACCATGTGGTTTATTTATAGACCAAGAACTATATTTCTTGGGTGCAGTACATCGCCTGATGGATTAACTGGAAAAGACACTGTGGTTGAAGTGAAGTGTCCTTTGACAGCCAATGAAAAGCATTGTACTGAGGTCCTCCATAGTCTCAGCCATGACTACGATATCGTCGGCAAACCGAATGTGAGTTATGTACTCGCTATTGATGGCAATGCCAGCCCCTTTCCAGTCCAGAACCTTGAAGACGTCCTCCAGTGCAGCGGTGAACAGTTTCTGAGAGATAACGTCTCCCTGTCTCACACCTCGTTGCAGAAGGATAGGTTTCGAGGTCTGATCCTGGAGTTGGACTAACACAGTAGCGTTTTCGTCCAGACACTTCAGCACCTCGCTGTACCGATAGTCGATCTGGCACCGTTGAAGAGACTGCAGTACAGCCCATGTCTCGATCGAATCAAAGGCTTTCTCGTAGTCCACAAACGCTAAGCAGAGAGGCAGGTTATACTCTTCGGTCTTCTGTATAACCTGTCCCGCGTATGTATGTGGTCTACGGTGCTAAAGCCTTTCCGGAATCCGGCTTGTTCGGAAGGCTGGAAGTCGTCAAATCTGCGCACGAGACGGTTCGTGATGACTCTCGAAAACAGCTTGTAGACATGGCTCAGAAGTGAGATGGGCCTATAATTCTTAAGAAGGGCATTGTCGCCCTTCTTGAAGAAAAGTATCACCACACCTCTGTTCCATGCCTGTGGTGTTTTACCCTCGAATATGACGGAACCAAAAAGCTTTTGAAGGGCCTTAAGAACGGGTTTTCCGCCGGCCTTCAAGAGCTCGGCCGTAATTCCGTCATCACCCGGCGCCTTGTTGTTTTTGAGCTGCTTCAGAACCATCCTAATCTCGTACAGGCTGACGTCCGGTATGTATTCGGTATAGTGTCGGGTCAATCTAGCCCTTGGGTCGTTTGCCAGATTCGTAACGGGGTTACTTGCTGACGTGTATAACTGTCCATAGAACCTCTCGATCTCTCTCAACAGCTCAGGTTTGACGGATACGATTCTTCCATCATCGGTCTTCAGTTTTGTAAGCTAGCACTGCCCAATAGACAGATCTCCAGCAAAGACCTTGGAGCCTTTATTTCGCTCTATCGCGTCTTTAATACGGTCTGTATTAAAGCGGCGAAGATCGCTTTTCAAGGACTTAGAGATCCGTCTATTGAGTTGCCGGTAATTTATCGCATCATCTAAAGACTGCAGGATAATCACGCGCCTCTGAGCTTTTTTTTGAATTCGTACGACAGGTCTTGAAGATCTTAGACCCGACCGTATGGACAGTTTCCACGAACGAATCGTTATAATCGTCCACGGAGCTCCCTAGGCATTCGAAACGTTTCTGAAGTTCCGAGTTGAAAGCTCTCGGGGTTTTGGACCTGGATCAGTGCTGGGCGGAGCGTAGACTTCTTCAGTCGAGATCTTTCCAGCTTGAAATGTAAGTGCAATGTGCCTCTTACCATGCGGTGATCACTTCCGGTTTTCACCGCGTTTATCACAGAGAAGACATCATTGAATACATACTTCTTCGACGACATAATGAAGTCAATCTCATTTTTAGTTGCACCATCCGGGCTCTGCCAGTTCCACTTTCTGTGCTCACGTTTTCTGAATAAGGAATTCATCTTATAGACGCCTTCCTTCTCCATAAAACTGACCAGTAGGTGGCTCCGGTGGTTCCGGCGTCCAACTCCAAATTGCCCCACTCGCAGCTCATCATCGTTTCGTTTACCCAGTTTCGCGTTAAAGTCCCACATGACAAAGGTAAAGTGAGTTTTAGAGCCATGCATGGCTCTGGAAATATCCTCATACATGGTCTCGACCTCATCCTCAGGGCGTGACGAGGTCGGGGCGTAAATCTGTACGACCTTCAGCGTTTACCTTTCGGATATTCTGAGTATAAGGTACGCCACCCTGGTCGATACACTCTCGATCTTCAGCTTTACCACGTTGTTCACAAGAGACTTATGGACGATAAACCCGACACCACATGGGACTGCCCTCCCGGAAATAGAGCATGTTTCCGGATTTTAAGGATTGTCGAGTCTCGTGTCTTCGGACTTCAGATAACCCATAGATAGACAACCCCACTATAATACTCCATCGTAACCTGCTCAATTTTTCCTCGAGTTCGGTGATCTTCTCGTCGGTCCGGAGTGTACGCGTGTTGTATGTTGCCAGGTTCAGTTTTCGGTGATTGTGGTAGCTGGATCTCTTCCGGGGATTCTTAGCACTCCTTGCCTCACCGTGGCCTTGGCCGCTACTGTAGCAAAGGGTAGGCGGGCCGCCGGGTACTAGGGGCCAAGTGTTTTTTGTGCTTGTCATTCTTGGGGGGGAGGTTTGCCATAATCGCCACGCGGCGCAGGCGGGTTGCCAGATCGCAGTATGGTATGGTGGTGGAATGCATAGAGAACGCTGCTGCCCAGTCTCCGGTACGACCCTCTTTTTTTTTTTTGCGGATGGGAAATCATCAGATGACCCCTCCCGCTCTGGGTGGAGCGGAAGGGAGTGTCAGACTCTTACTGACTAAAACCCACCCGTGTTCCTTCCTTAGCCCTTTATGTTCCGGGCCAGCGGTAACCCTTTCGGACAATCCCGCTGACCCCGGTACGACCCTTAATCGCCTTTTCGACACCCACGGTAAGTGTGGGATGGTGCTATTCTTTAAGTCGCGCACCGCCGTCACGATATATTTATCTATACAGTATTCTATCTTCATACAAACGGTCGGAACGCGAGTCATAACTACGCGCTTCGAGTTCGGTTTACACTCGGTTAACAAACAGTCTCAAATGCTCCGCAGTGACGAACGGACGGTGTGATGGTTTTGTAAGCAATAAGCGTCCGATTTGTGACAAATATTCATTGAAATAAGTACAAGTACTTAGTTACTTAATTAATATGGCAAAAAGAGACTATTGTGCTGTTGTTGGTTGTTTGAATTCGTCAATAAGTTATTTTTAACACGCTTTTATTAGGTCGACCTGTATGTAACTAACTATGTAATGGACTCTAAGGTAACTAATTTAACCATCTTCCAAGGATCGTAGCGTAATGAAAATTGACAGCTGTATGTAGTTCTGATGACAATACAATAATATGGTACTGTCGAACTGATCTGATGATGGAGCCGGAAGATACGAACTGGAACTTCATGATGGAAAATCGTATTATAGCTGTTTTGGATTTCTTAGAAAAGTCTTGTAATGAACTTTGACTACGATTACTTTTCAAGGTCTAATGATGAAGCCGGAAGATAGGCATTGGCATTCCATGATAGAATATCGTATCATAGTCGTGTTTGCACTTGTGAGAAATGCCACGTAATGGACTTTGAACACGATGAGGTTTCTTTTTTGTTTTTACGTGCATTTATAAAAGCGTGTTTTGCTAATGTTTTTTAAACGATTAATTTTTATTAAATATACTGATCAAAAAACACCATGTATTTTTATTGAACTCTTCCTATTTCATTCACAACGTGTTTAATTTTTTTTAATAAAAAAACTTTTTTCTTAAAAAAAAACAACCGACTTCCAAAAAAACCATTCCAAAGTGAAAAATAACTTTAATTTCGGAAGTCGATGTCAAAAAACGAAAATGCAGAACCAACAACCGACTTCCGAATTTTTTTTTTGTAAAAAAGTTTTTATTTTTCACTTTTTAGTTGAACCTACCCCACACAAATTCATATAACACTATACTTGCTATGTTAATATCAGTGACAGGAAGCTATTGAACACATCTGCCTACCCCTTTAAAGGGTACAGGCGTGATGTTATGTTGTGTGATACTGATTGCGTAAACAATACATACATATGACGTAGTTATGCCCTCGAACATACATAAAAAAATAGAAACATCCCAATTAAGAAATTCCTCCTTTTCAGAAGTCGGTTAAAAAAAAAACCTATATAATCACAAAACTTTAAAGAAAGTCAAGTAGGTAGGTTGATGAAATTAAAATACTGTAGGCGGGAAGGGCTATCGCGTGTTTACCTACATACCGCGCGGCTGTAGGTAATTATTTCTAGAACCATAGATATCCGTGTCTAGAACAGAGCCGAGTCACAATAATGTATAGATAATATACTGTGCCGCGGCCGCGGTGCCGCTGCGCTGTATTGGTTTGGTTGCCCTTGGATTTGTAGACATGAACCCTTGCAAACGGCGCGCGCCGCGGCCGCAGCGGCGCGCTTCGGCGGCGAGTTTTGATAGATCTTATCAAAACTCGCCGCCGCGCCGCCGCCGGCCGCCGCCCGCGCCGTCACATTACGCACACATTACTAGTTTACGCGTTAGGAAAAACTTCCGTGTTGATATTTTCAACTTTCTTTCTCCTGTGAAAGATAATTACATTGTTGACGTTTTTTTTTTGGTAATTTTATAAAAAAAAATTAATAAATATATAAAAATTCAAAATACATTTAAATAAAATTTAAAAAAGAAAATCCAATTTCGAATCCCTGGGAATTGAACCTGCGGACCTTTGAATACAAATCTACACATCGACCAAATACGCTAATGTAACAGTTGTACGTAAGATTGAAAAAATTGACCCTATGCATAAATGCGACTCACTTAGACGTTTCCAAATTTATAGTTTTTTTGTTAAAAAAATAAATATTCAGTAAATAATAAAATGCTCACTTTTTAATTTCGTTCGGAATTTTTTGAACGGAATTTTTCACTTTATTTCCCATATTTCCAAATGATAATTGATAACAAATTATTACGCTATTTTAACTTAAAAGTATTTTATATTTACACGAAAAAAATATTTACGGAAAGAAGATTATGCAAATAATAATAAACAATGAATTTACAAATAAAACTTTACAAAAACATAACAATTTTGGTGGAAATAATGCGGCGAAAAGAGCGACACGTCCGTTTAGCATCAGGCCTCGGCCGGCAGTGTCGCTACACTAGTGGTGGTTAATATATCATATAGCAAAATAAAGCACCTTGCTTAATACACACATCATAAAGCAAACGCTATCGTGGCTCTCACAAGTTGCTATTTGCTTATTGCTTTTTTACATCGCACTCTGTCTCTGTCATCGCGCGAAACGCATTAAGCAATGAATATATTATTAAATCGTTATAAGCAAGCACCGCGTGTGATTTGCGATCTCGGGCGGCTCACGTAAATACGTAATATAATTAATGATATGCTATTTGGTTCGTGTTTTTTACTTTTGTGATTATTTTGCTTCGTACTTTTTTAGTGTAAATAAATAATTATATATTAATAAATATCGTATGAGGTATATGAGGATATGTATAAGTATGAAGGAAAGTTGATGTTGTTGTTGTTGAGTTGTTGTTGTTGTTGATTTTGTTGTTGTTGAGTTGATGATGTTGTTGTTGAGTTGATGATGTTGTTGTTGAGTTGTTGTTGTTGTTGTTGATTTTGTTCTTGATGTTGTTGTTGTTGTTGTTGATGTTGTTGTTGTTGATGTTGTTGTTGAGTTGTTGTTGTTGATGCTGTTGTTGAGTTGTTGTTTTTCATTTTGTTGTTGATGTTGTTGTTGTTGAGTTAATGTTGTTGTTGTTGAGTTAATGTTGTTGTTGTTGAGTTGTTGTTGATGCTGTTGTTGTTGTTGTTGTTATTGATGTTGTTGTTGATGTTGTTTTTGATGTTGTTGTTGTTGATTTTGTTGTTGTTGATTTTGTTGTTGATGTTGTTGTTGAGTTGATGTTGAGTTGTTGTTGTTGAGTTGTTGTTGATTTTGTTGTTGATGTTGTTGTTGAGTTGTTGTTGTTGATTTTGTTGTTGAGTTTGTTGTTGTTGATGTTGTTATTGTTGTTGTTGAGTTGTTGTTGAGTTTGTTGTTGTTGATGTTGTTGTTGTTGATGTTGTTGTTGAGTTGTTGTTGTTGATGTTGTTGTTGTTGTTGAGTTGTTGTTGTTGTTGGTTGAGTTGATTGTATCTGTTTTATCGTAATTCATAAACGCGATGTAATATTCTCTTTAGCATGCTGTCAGTCACCGCGCTTGCTTTATTCGCGCCCGCCCGTAACATAACAAGTCAAGTATCAGGTACCTACGCGTATAAAAAAAGCATGATTTAATAAAGCATATTAAAAATCATGATTAAAATATAAAGCATTAAGCATTAAGCAAGTGATTGCCTTATAGCAACTTTGAACACCACTACGCTACACGGGCGTTTACGCACACATACGCACGTATTATGTTCGGAAATTTGAATATGCGATTTACAAAGAATCTATTGTTTGGATTAAAAAATTAAAACACTAGCATTTTAGTATGTTGCTTGTAGAATATTCTGACAAAAAATCAGAATGATTGTATGTATATTACTATGGATTTTATTGTAAAAAGAAAATTTTTAGAGGTATCTTCATGATTTTTTTCTATCGTATCAAATTAGTTGAATCATGTTTTCAGCACACTATCTATCTAGCATATATCCTGAAGAATATCATATATTTTTCTGATTTTGTTTACTGTAGTCGATCATATACTTTTATTGTTTGTAAAACTTGCATTTAGCTCTTGTAAGCCCCTTAATACTTTTATTTACTTATAGGAGTAGGGTAGGAGTAGTGTGGGAGTAGGGTAGAAGTAGGGTAGGAGTTGGGTAGGAGTAGGTTAGGAGTAGGGTAGAAGTAGGGTAGGAGTAGGGTAGGAGTAGTGTAGGAGTAGGGTAGGAGTAGGGTAGGAGTAGTGTAGGAGGAGGGTAGGAGTAGGGTAGGAGTAGTGTAGGAGTAGGAGTAGGGTAGGAGTAGGGTAGGGGTAGGGTAAGGTAAGGGGTAGGACACCACGCGAACGCGAACGCCGAACGATAGCGCCGGGCAGCTAGAAATAATTTATATGGCAAAACAACGTTTGCCGGATCAGCTAGTCTATCTATACATACATATAATAAATTTGTAGAAAAGTGGTGTCTGTACAATGGAAATATATAAAAAAAAAGTAGCAGGGGTTGTTATTATATCGAAGCCGAACTCAAAATTGTAATTAATTTTTTTTTGTCTGTTTGTCTGTTTGTCGGTTTGTCTGTTTGTCGGTTTGTCTGTTTGTCTGTTTGTTTGTGCACGCTAATATCAGAAACGGCTTATTCGATTTAGATGCGGTTTTCACTAATATATTGTAGTAGGCTTCACTTAACATTTAGTGTTTATTTCATGTCAATCGGTTCATAAATAAAAAAGTTATGTCAATTTAAAGAATCACGGCGAACATTTGTTAAGGTATTCTATCAGAGTACGTACACGCCTCGGGCCTGCGCGTCCGATCTTCGGAACTACTGGACGGATTTGAATGTTTTTTTTTTATTGTATAGTTATTATATGGCTGGACAACATTCAGGCTATAATTTATCTTGGAAACTTGAACACCTGATGCAGAACCGAAACAGACCAGCTTAACTATAAGAGATACAAAAATGGTACCATAGCAAAAATTGTTCCACGTGATGAGGATTTTCTGCTGAGAGAATAAATTTGAAGATCTGGAACACCTGATGGGGAACTCCAAGAGCCCAGCTACACCATAACACATATAGGAATGACGTCTTAGTAAAAAGTTATTCGGTCTGATGGGCATTTCCTGTTGACTTATAAAAATCGAAGATCAGAAACATCTGATGTGGAAATCAAAGCTATCACTAATTTCACCTCCACGCGGTGAAGGCGGTTACAGTTTAGGACTGATTTTCGATGACGATGGTATATCATTGAAAATTTGACTCTACTGGCCAAAATCCCATTTATTTTTTTTAACGTGAAGAAATGCTCATGCATTCTGCACTACCACGGGGAGATAGTGCAGTTATGTGGGACTCTAACCCACTAAAACTCCACTGTGTCCTCCTCTGCCGCTTACGGCGGGAACATGGGCACGCGTTAGCACTCATCCGTGAACCCGCCGCGGCTGTCCGTCACCGGACCCTCCGCTGGGGAGTACTCCCCGTCACCGGCGCACCAGAACACATAGCACGCCGTGACCACCCCAGGGACCAAACCAGCACATAGGCGCCAGACGATCCCGTGCCTGGGCACCCTTGGTAGGGGAGCAGTCACTTAGATTTTAATTGATCAGGTATCTTCATAATAAAACTATAACCATGCCTAGAAAGAGGTCAAATCTTTCCCAATGTTCCAAAGGAGCTAAAAGATTGAGGATCATAAGATCCCAAGAATCTACCGAAGAGCGTCAGGAGAGACTTGATGCTGTTTGAGAACATCAGGCTGCAACTCGCTCCGTGGAAACCTCTTCGGATCGCGAAGCACGCCTGCGTTCTCAGCGTAGTTACGCATCTACATCCAGGTCTTTAGAGACCAGTGCAGAATATGATGCGCGACTGACCGCTGATACGGTGAGATATCATACATTGTTCCAAACACGCAAACAACAAAATATTCATAATCAGAAAGTGAGAAAGAAAGAATTGCTGGAGTACGGCATGAAGAGACAGATTAAGAAGAGCGCAACGGACGTTTGAATTCTGATCGACTTCGACATTCTCTGAACAGAATGTCGATATCATCTGAAGAATCGGATGTGTCTCAAGATATAGCCGTAGGGCATGGCGACCTTCCTTGGGTTGATAAGGAACGGAGTGCATTTACGTATACTCCTATGATTGACTACGCCACATATTCCGCCATCGGAGGTATGGTTGAAAATTGTACTTTTTGTGAAGCTGTTAAATAGCAAAAAGAAACAAACGGTATGTGTTGCTCAGGTGGGAAAGTACATATTGAAATATTACAAAATCCTCCAGAAATATTAAGATCACTGCTAATCGGTGACCATCACAGTCAAAACATTTCTTGGACAATATACGTTCGTACAATAATGCCTTTCAAATGACATCTTTTGTTGCGAAACAGATTTCAGAAGGCCCATTTATGCCAACATTCAAAGTGCAAGGCCAAGTTTACCACCCTATTGGTTCATTATTGCCTGAAAATGACGTCTCGAATCGTCTCGCGCATCCCGTTGTTATCCAGCAGTCCCCGGGTTCTTAGAATTCGACATCAGACGTTTCAGATCTTCGATTTTGACGACCCCGTTGTCGCTGGCATAAGCAACAGGATCCGCGTACGAAGTCGCGGGCAGAAGCTAGTAATATAATAAAAATATGAATAGAATTTATCACAAATATTTAGAACTAGACAACTAGGTATTTTCTCTTTAATAGCATTTAAATTTATAGTAATTTTAATACTTCGTAAATAGCTATGCCCTTACACGGTTCATGTCAGGTGCTGGACCACTTGAATGTGCATAACATATGAGCGCAATAAAATATTTGAGTTTCAGCTTGAGAGTCCAGGATGCCTACCATGATCTAATTAAAAACGATTCAAAAGCAAGACATTTCAGTTTATGTTCCTAAACTGGATCGCTTCAAAGTCTTACCATGACGTCCAATACACTCATCGGCATTTGGATCGTTAAAAGTGAATGAAAGATCGCAATTTGTGGCTGAACCGCATTTGAAACGTTATTGGTGAAAAAGAGACAACGCTATTATTAGCAAATAAGTTTGTTTCACGCACATTTTAGTGTCCGACACGTTCAGAAGCGAGTAACATTTTATTTGTTCTTAACTCGTATATCATTATATAAAAGTAAAACAGACACTCAACAATTGTTTTTAAGATTCCACGTTAATACGTTAACTATTATTAAAATAATTCTTAGTCAAAGTAGATATTTATTTACCTTTTGCTATTTATTAACCAAAAAAATATTTCTATTTCGACGTAATCTGTTTCGAACGTACCAGAGTAAAAATAAGTTGTGCGAGTTGTCAGTTTAACTAGATACGTAGTCTGTGGAGTTGTGATCCCCGTATTTAAATTATTGTACTATGTGGTTGTGATTACGGTGGGAAAATTAAAGTGAAGTGTATAAGTTTAACATTATTTCAAGGAATGTCGTAAGTATTTAACTTCTTCAAAAAACTCAAATAAAAGTAGTTCATCAGACATCTGTAAAGAAAAACAAATGCGGTTAAAAAATGCATGTAAAATAAGTATTTTAGACTTTAAAGGAAAGATTAAAGTACACTTACATTGGTTTTTGTAAAATTCCACTAAAATAGC
This sequence comes from Oligia fasciuncula, assembly GCA_963082905.1. Classification (NCBI taxonomy): domain Eukaryota; kingdom Metazoa; phylum Arthropoda; class Insecta; order Lepidoptera; family Noctuidae; genus Oligia; species Oligia fasciuncula. The sequence goes on along the minus strand of OY720414.1, from coordinate 3,529,200 downwards.
ACAAAAAAACGTCGTTTTCGCCAATAATTCACAAAACGTTTCAGTTTATGTAGAGAAATAGTAACTTTTAGTGAATCGCTTATTTTGACAGTTAGCGTTTCAGTTTGAGCTGCTCTATGGACGTTATGGTACCAAACACAGTACAAAATTAAATGAATGAACCCAAAACTTGCGACTCAGTTTGGGATATTCGCTGTCAGATGGAGTGACCTAAATTGAATCGTTAAACTGACGTCATGGTACGAATTAGACGAACAGTTCAGTTTAGGTCCTAAAATGGATCGCGATAAGAGGTTGTGGTAGGCCTCCAGGACCCCATGCTCTGCAGTCGTGCTCGCCACCACCAAACCAACGAGGCAGTCCTGGGCAACCGTTTTCAAATCACATTTCACAATCACAGTCAGACCTTAATATTGATATACAATAAGTATATTTATGTCGTCAATGCATCGGAAATAAGAAAAGCGTACTTACAGTAATCAGAAATGTGATAAACGGTCACGTCCGTAGCCAAACTACTACACAGAGTCATAACTAAGCAAATTATTCTGTACATCTTAACAATTTAAATTTAAATTGTGAGCTAAATATTTATTTTAATAATAAGTTACAATGTTTAGTAACACTTCAATAAAGTTATGAATTACACGTGCACCTGCAAGTACCAAAAAAACTGAAATCAGAAACAAAATTGGCTCGTGGCCCCATTTATAATCCTCCTTTTTGGGGTTCCGTAGTACGTACAAGGAACCCTTATAGTTTCGTCATTTCCGTCTGTCTGTCCGAGGTTTTGTTATGAGACCGTTAGTACTAGAAAGCTGTAATTTTGCAGGAGTGTGTATATAAATTACGCCGACAAAGTGGTAAAATAAAATTTTGGAAAATATTTTTTTTAGGGCTCCCCTACATGTGAAGTGGGAATGAATATTTTTTTCGTCGTCTACCCCTTCGTGTGGGGTATCGATGAATAGGTCTTCTAAAATGACTTGAGGTTTGCTAAAGATATTATTATATATTTTCGATTTAATGCTCCATTTGCGAAATATTAAACTTTAAAGTGAAAAATGTTGTTCCAGTAGCGTCCCCCCCCTCTAAAAGCTAAACTGCTGGCTTGAAAAATCTGGAAAAATTCAAGATGATAATGCATTTCATGAACTTTAAAGGAAAACTATAGGAATTAAGATAATTTTATTAGTTTAGCAATAATAGTCGTTGAACTTGGGTGTTGGATAATTTTGTACCAAATACAAAATGCTTAGCATTAATCCTATATAGTGATTTAGGATTAAATGCTATAGAGACGAAGTATGGGTAAAGACTTGCATTAAAAAACAAAACATGAAATAAAAAAACCATAATAAATTATCATAAGTTTCGCAATACTGGCGCTAGATGGAATGATGGAATTACAATTTTATGAATTGAAATAATAACTTGGCAGCAATCGTACTCTTATTTTTTAGCTTTACAAGGAAGAAAGTGGTTCTTATTAGTTAATGTCGAATCTGTTTAAATAATTATCATCGAAAATCAATATTTTGTTGTGATTCGTATCGCTATTAGATAACAGATGGCGTTGTGCCGTGACGTCACTTTTGTAGATCGCGGTGTTGAGATTTTCTTACAAGGTATGACCTCCGGGTGGTTATCTCATTTCTTAAAATCTCAAGTATTTCTAAATACCTTTCCGTATTCAAATGCTCTTCGTAAAAATGTACTAAGAGGACCCGATTTTGTATTAAAAATGTTAAAATTCACGGTCTTCTTTTTATTTCTGACACTATGTTATTTAGCAAAAAATAATCCTTATGATGAAGCCTTTCGATCGGTATGATAAAGCTACAGGGTAATTTTTTTTCTCGTGTAGCGGGTTCGATTCCCGGTTCAACCATGTAATTATTTAAAAATTTATGAATGCAGTTTAAATTGTTTTCTAAATTAAAATAATGTCTCCTTTCAGTAAAATGTTCCAACTGCAATATTCAAGGTACTTTCCCTCCATGTGGCATTATAGCCGTGGGACGGCCCTGTATTGTTATTATAACCATAAACTCCTAATATCTTTACCATTACATAATTATATTCATTATATTCAGAATACAGAACAACAGAATCGTACTATATGTATAGTGATAGCGGGGCTACTACGGAACCCTACATTGTGCGTGGCCCGACACGCACTTGGCCGGGTTTTATTCAGTAACTTCCTCCTAATAAAAGTCAAACAGTAAAAACAAACCGCTTGCGAAAATAATATGGTTAACTATAAACTTGATTAGTTCTGTCTGTGCTCACCACTCATTATTATTTCAGTAACTGCCTACATAAACATCAACTGCCGAGCATTCTCACAATCATCATCATCTGCCTAGCCTTTACCCAACTATGTTGGGGTCGGCTTCCAGTCTAACCGGATGCAGCTGAGTACCAGTAGTTTACATGGAGCGACTGCCTATCTGACCCCCACTAGCCTGTTACTGGTTATTACGAAACCCATTGGTAATACTGGTTGAGACTTTCGGGCTTCTGACTACCCGTAACGACTGTCAAAGATCCACTATTGACAGCCGGGAACAACAGCTTAACGTGCTTTCCGAGGCACGGAGGGGTCTTGGTATGTAAAGATGGTCACCCATCCACGGACCAACCGCGGCAAGCGTAGCTTTACCTGATCGATCGACCCGTGCGGCTGTTATTACTTAGCCATAAGCCCCTGTCGCTAAGCATTGTCTCAATGCCAGCTACAATGAAGTTGTTGAAGATATCTCTTGAAGGAGTGGTGACCGCAGTATGTTTTTATTAGCAGACCGGAGGACGCCGCTGCACATCCTCTCAACGATTTAGTAAAGAAAATCCCACCAAAAACATTTTCATGTAAAATGTTGCCAAGACGAGACCACATATGGCTCGAACTGTCAAAAAGTTATCAGATCTCATGTAGAGCCAAGCCACATATTTTGACTAAGGTGTAGAATTTGTGAAGTTAGGGCGTGTAGAGTTAGAAGCTTGGCTCTACATGAGATCTGATAACTTTTTGACAGTGCGAGCCATATGTGGTCTCGTCTTGGCAACATTTTACATGAAAATGTTTTTGGTGGGATTTCATATCTTTTTGAAAGTTGCTTATAAAATAAAAAATAAAATTTTTGGGGGGTTATTTACTGAAAATCCTGAAATACGTATTTTGTTATTTATAACAAGGAGTCCCTATATCAATTTTCAGAAATCTAGCATCAAAATTTGCGGAAGTCTCGTACAAACTTCCATCCCCTAGTTTAAGGTTGGAGGGTAAAAGTTCCAAGTTTTAGTTAGTTTTTTTTGTTGTTTGTGTACTATTACCAGCTTACATACCAAATTTCAGCTTTCTAGGACTTTAGGAAGACCCTTAGAATATTGATGATCATCAGTGAGTCAGTGACGAAATCGGGGTATTTTAGATATCAATAAAATCTAAAGTAGAAGAGCTATGCAATTGAAACTTTATAGGTTTAATAAGTCAACCACTGACATCATATCCCGAAAATTTTGTTTATCTGGTATAATCCAAACCCAAGTTATGAAGGTTCAAAAAAATACGACGTAGTGCTTCGAGAAAAGGTAGGTAGTGCCCTTGCGCTTCGCTTGGCTCGTCTTGGCGGGGGCACTCCCGTGCCCCCAGATATAACCCTCCAAAAATTACAAAAAATGCCCTATTTTTATCACCGTGATTATAGGACTACCAGACAAACCAGAAAAGTTTTTAAAATAAAATAAATATTTAGGAACACAGACTACTCTCTGTATTTTGTGCCTTAACATACTAAATAATTGAATCGCCTCAGTTTTCGAGGAGAAAAAAGGGGAATACGAAACGTGCGTCGATCTCGTCAAAATTTTTGTGATAATTTCGGTTTGAGCTGCAGCTGTCCCTATCGCACACAACGGGGGCAAACTTGTATTTCTTCAAATACCTATTTTTCAAAATCCTTGCGAGTCCCGTCCCCTCTTAATTTAAAAACATCCGAATTGAGAACCTCCTCCTTTTTTGAAGTCGGTTAAAAAAGTTATAAAATTCGAATTCCTAAACCATCATAGCAAGGAAGTAGTTCTATGTTCTATGTTATGGGTTTGGTTTCCGCACTTAGTCCTTCAGTGGACCATTGTGCGTGGCAAGGAAGTACCTAGTTTATATTTTATTTATTTTATTCGGGAAAACAAACAGTTACACAAACATCGTAATAAACAGGTAGTGAGCAAAGAAAGACATTGGGTATAAACGCCAAGCACGTCAAGCTACTATAATCTGTTAAATTTCTTTAATAGATTTTCAACTTTATCACTGAAGAACAATAATAAAATAATAAATAAATAAAATGTTTATTTCAGTTAACAAATTTGGTTAACATTATATGATTTGGAGTCTCCTTTTAAGCAAGGGAATGCTTGTGTTAGGAGACCCCGCTCTTCCAATTATCATTTACCAAAAATATATTTGTAATTGATAAAGAACAAGGTTCAAAGCTTCTAGTAAGAAAGCTATAGAGCATCGGGTAGCGTGGCCACACATGAGACAAAAAACTAACTTAACTAACATGGGCTACTTAAGTAGCTGCCTTGAAAAAACGGGCACGCACTCAGAGACGGAAATAGTATAGATTTATCCTCTTCTGTTACTTATAATAACTCAATACTCTATTCTTTTCTTGTGGAAATGAAATGGAGATAGCCGCCGTCTATAATTTTCTTTGTCTAAGGTTCAAAGTTAATTAGGAAAATTTGACAGTTTCGGGTAGTTTGATGTGCTGGCGTCTGTACCTACATAAAATATGTATAGCTAACGACGTTAATTCATGTTACCTATGTAGTTATTGATAAATGCAAATTTAAAAAAAAAATAAGGAAAAATGTAACAAGGAAAGTAGGTATATTAACCAAAAAATCAAAAATGTGCCGTCGGCGTCAAAGTCTGTCATGTAGTCGAACCGTGGCGTGCTGGGCACATTTTGGTTTGTCATCTATACATGCGGTCAAAAGGTAAACTGTGATGACCTGTGGGACCAAGTCATTAAGGTAATCTTAATAAAAAGGTAATAAACATTATAGGTATTGTTTTGACCGCATTTAGGGTGATAACCACAAAGAATAATAGTTTTTCTAATGATCGTATTACTTTGGCTATAAATAGAACAGCCGACATCCACTAAACTATTTAAACACATATAGGCATTGACATAATATATTACTAGCGTAAGGACCGGGCTAACGGCGCGACTAAATGGCACCAACGCGCTGGCCCTAAAATGACGGTTTTAGGGCCAACGCGACTCAGTTGACAGTGGTGCGCGCGAACTTCGAATTTCGAACGAAGAACTTCTATGTAAAATGTTCAGGCGTATCCTTACTTTTGAAATCATTGCATATAGGTATCCTAACTAATATTATAAATGCGAAGGTAAGTTTGTTTGTTACCTTTTCACGCCTAAACCACTGAACCGATCATCCTGTTTGCAAATACGTTGTCAGGTGTACAGGAACAGACATAGGGAAAAAAGTGCTGTTCCCGAGGAAAGTTCTGTCGGGTCAGCTGCTAGTTTAATAATAATGCCTGCCTATACCTATTATAGTCCCACTGCAGGGCGAAGGCTTCTTCTCATACAGAGTAGGTACGATCACCACGCTTTCCCAAGGCGGATTAACGTTTTCAGACTTATAATATAATTATTAGCTGACCCGATAGTTCTTCAAGCACAAAATACCGTCCCGACTAACAAAACGGCATGTATTTTTTTTTACAGTTTAACTTTATCGCTGACTGGGACAATTTTTTTTTATTTTTATTAATTAATAATAATAATAAGTTTATTGATCCAAAGATATACACACAGGTTGTTTATGAGTTACATGCTAAGACTTAATCAACTAACAATGGACACAAGGGGAGAAAAACAGTTGTCTTTAATAACATAATAAATTAAATCCTGTCTCCTAAACTAGGGATGACCTGTATCTTAGGAGACAGTTGCTGTCTAGGTATGTACAAAATTAAAATATTTGAACTTTGGTTTTCTGATTCATGATAGCGCGTCCGTTTGCCATTTTCCGGAACAAAATGGTCGATGTCGCATTTTCCATATGATACATCAATATTGTATCGAAAGGAAATGAATTGTCCTGTTACAAAATTTTTTTGTATTAGTTATAACTACGTTTGTGTGTTTTTAAATAAGTAGGTAACTATGAAGTGTCCGGCGTATAATACTGATTAACAGTGCCGTAAATAGGGCGGTGCCAGCGGTGCCCAGGCACAGGGCGCAGACCCTGGAGGGGCGCAGAAATGACCATTGACCAGCTGGATCACTAACAATACCTAAATTATTTATTTATTTATACGTGTGGATTCTCGTCGTCCGCGTATATTCTTCTTACAAATAAATAATAATCGTAAAAGTTTGTGAAGAATGTGATATCGAAGACGATTTTCCTGAAAAGCGTAAAAAGCGTCTTTACTCGCGTAAAGAGGTCGGCAAGCTCTTTGAGAGATTGATTGCGGGAAACCTCGTCGGGCACCTGGTGAGGACGGGGCCGGATCTGGCGGACAGCCAGTTTGGCTTCCGCAAGGGGCGCTCGACGGTGGACGCCATCATGCGCGTGAGAGCCCTCACGACGGGGGAAGTGGTGTCCCGGGGTGGGGTCGTCGTGGCGGTGTCACTCGACATCGCCATCGCGCTTAACACCCTGCCCTGGAGCTGCATTGTGGAGGCATTCCGGTATCACCGGGTGCCGACCTACCTCTGTCGAATAGTCGAGGCGTATTTGACGGACAGAGCCGTCATCTACCCCGGTCGCGACGGGGAGTGGAACCGGCGAGAGATGTCGTGCGGTGTACCGCAGGGATCGGTTCTGGGGTCGTTCCTGTGGGACATCGGCTACGACTGGGTGCTGTGGGCCGACCTCCCTGATGGCGTCAACGTGGTTTGCTACGCTGATGACGCGCTGGTCCTGGCGCAGGGGAGGTCGCATCAGGCGCGGCCGACGCGATGACACGCGGGGTTGCGATAGTCGTGGAGAGGATCCGGCAGTTGAGCTTCGAGGTGGCATTGCATAAGTCCGAGGCCATGTCGTTTCATGGGCCCCGGAACGCGCCACCATCGGGATCCCAACTAACGGTAGGAGGGGTTCACTTCGGCGTCGAGACAACGATGAGGTACCTGGGTCTCGTCCTCGACAGCCGGTGGAACTTCGTCGAGCACTTCCCGACGTTTGGCCCCCAAACTAGAACGGGCCGGGACCGCCTTCAAGCGGCTCTTGCCCAACCTGAGGGGGCCAAACGCCTCCTGCCAGAGGCTTTACGCGGGGGTCGTGCAGTCCATGGCCCTATACGGGGCCCCGGTGTGGGCGCGTTCACTGCGGCGGCGAGCCGCCCACTACCTGAACGCGCCCCAGAAGGCTTATCCGGGGCTACCGCACGATCTCGGGCGAGGTGGCAAGCCTCCTTGCCGGACTGCCGCCATGGGATCTGGATAGTCCTCGCGCGCCTGTATTAGTGGCGCGCGGAGGCACTACGCAGGGGGGAAAATCCGCTTCCGCGGCAAATCGCGGCGGAGCGGACGGATCTCCGGCGTGACCTCATGGCGACATGGAAAGAGCGACTGTCGCAACCCAGCGCAGGGCACGCCACGATAGTGGCGATAAGACCCCTCTTTGAGGAGTGGCTAGAGAGGCACCACGGCGCCCTCACCTACCGCCTGACGCAGATCCGCCTGACACGGAAGTTTTGGGAGGTTCCTGCACATCATCAGGCGGGAGGAAACGCCCGGGTGTCACCATTGCCAGGATCGCCCAGAGGACAAGGTGGAGGTCTGCCCCGCTTGGGCGGAGCAACGCCGTTTCCTTGTAGAGGCGATCAGCAGCGGCGGCGACCTCTCGCGTCCGGCCCTGGTGTAAGCCATGGTCCGGGGCGAGAGGGAGTGGGAGGCAGTCACCTTCTTCTGCGAAGCATTCATGCTAGCAAAGGAGGTGGCGGGACGGCTCAGGGAGAGAGCCTCCCGTCCCGGCCGCCGCGGGAGAAGCTCCGGGCTACGGGAGCCGCGTGACGACTCCCGGCCTCCGTAGGCGTGGACCTGCGGGCGGAGAGTAATGGGTAGCTCACCGTCCGATCAGGACCAGGCCCGTGCCGGGGGCGCGTACGTGTTCCACGCGCGCCTTAAAGAGATGTCAGCATCGAGGAATGGGCCCCTTAGGACCGAAGCCTGCCGGGTCAGCGGGATATTGTCCCAAAGGGTTACCGCTGGCCCGGAACATAAAGGGCTAAGGAAGGAACACGGGTGGGTTTTAGTCAGTAAGAGTCTGACACTCCCTTCCGCTCCACCCAGAGCAGGTCATTTGATGATCTCCCATCCGAAAAAAAAGGGCGCGGATATAGCAGCTCGCACCGGGCGCATAAAAGGCTAATTACGGCACTGCTGATTAATGTTGCGTATTTAAGCTGCGCTTGACCGTACTTGGTCGGGTATTATTAATGAGAGTCTGGCTTCCCGCGCGGGGGGAAGCCAGACTCTCATTCTTTACGTAACCTAAAAAAGAAAGAATAACGCGAACTAAAAAGAAAAAAATAAATTTAACTGACATTTCATTATAAAATAATACTTAATTATATGTTTATTTTATTTATCCATTTATATCAGGCATCAAGGCCCATATAAACACATGGTACAGACGCCAGCACATCAAGTTATTACAATCTGTCAGATTTCTTTAATAGATTTTCGACTTTATTGCTGAAACATAAGGTTCAAGGTTGATTGGGAAAATCTGACAGTTTCGGGTAGGTTGACCTGCTGGCGTCCGTACAATACAATATTAATATAACTTAAAAATACTATAAATACATACAACATATTTACACTAAAAACTAACAACTAAAAGCTAACGCACACGAAGTGTCTGCGTCGTGTTTCGCTGACTAGTGTCATGAAGCCGGCCACGAAACCGGCAGTACACAACACCCTTCGGCCAGAACTCTTCCTTGAGGAACTTCTCGAGATGATTGTGTTGAAACACGTATATCATCATCATCATCATCATTTCAGATATATCATAGGCCTCCCCCAAGCACTTCCACTTCGACCGGTTCTGTGCTTCTCGCATCCAACGGGTTCCTGCGGCCTTCACAACACGTCCCTTGCGATGTGGAGCTGTCCTCTGCGGTCGCGAGCTGTCAGTCGTCCGCTGTGGAGCTGTCCCGGGAGGACGCATTCACACTCGTATGTTTGACGTCTTTTCCCTCATAACTACTTATTCTATCTTGCTCAAACTTGCACAGAGTGTACTAAACAGAACAAGAAAGATATATAATCCTTGTCAAGTACTTCAAACGAATGAACGACGATTCTACAGACGCCTCAGTAGTCCCGCGCCCGCGCGTCCTCACGGACCCATAACGGAAGACGGTAGTGATTTGTGAAAATGTGTTTTGTGAGTGTATAAGTGAGAAAACCAGCAAAAAAACACCATTTCGTCGTGAAGGGGTAAGTACTTTAGAGTTTTTAATGCATAGGCATTGAATTTAAGCAAAAAAATTGTTATTTCACGAACATCGAAAATATTTTTTGCACGCGACGCGCGTCATGGCCGCCGCTTGGCGCGGGTTTTACAATAATAATTAAACGAATTGTATCTAACTGTTGTTATTACGTATGTTTTTACGTATAGAATTATTGTTAATTAGCAACTAATTAAAAAATTACCGTTAGGAATTTGCGTAACACTGAAATTAGAAATTTGCGAACAAACTACAGGTGACTGTTGACCTCGAATGACCCTTTAACAATAACAAGTTTTTGTAAGGTCCTGGTGTAAAAAAAATGTATGGGGAGGTGTGTTATTTTTATTGATTAATGTGAAATAATGTATACTTACGTAATTAAAATAATAATATTTTGAAATAATGGTATTTTTTTTTAATTATAACGACCATTGTACAATAAACTGGAAAAAAGTCGCTCCTATTGGATTCCAATTAGATTCTATCTAGAATGAATAATACATTACACTGTGTTATATTTTTTAATATTAGCTTGTTTTATAACGATTCCAACGACATAACTTTTATATACAGCTCCCATACAAAACTTCAGAGATATCGTCGTTTTAATCAGCCGCGGCGTATTCGCGCGGGAAAGCGCGGAAGTGCGCACAGACGAAAACCAATGCGCAAAGATGGCGCCACATACAAATAAACGTAAAGCTAATTGAGGAATGCGGCCTAAATCTATGGTCAGTTGTCAAGTAGTATGTCACTGTCATGTCATCTGTCAAGTCCAGCATCATATTGTAGTCTTTGGTCAAGTCACAAGTTGTCAAGTCAACCTGATGATTACACTGATATTTTATTTCACAGAGTACATTTTTTATTTGTTGTTGTTCTTGTTGCTTTGTTCACTCTGCTAGTAGTGGCTTTCGTAAATAAATATTTAATCATTTTTCTAGTTTAGCAACGAAAATGCCTCCAAAAAAGAAAAATGTGTATACCTCGTCAAAAGAAGAGTTGTCTAAGTTAGATAATGAAGTAAATACTATACAGTAACTTAAATAAACTTAACCTCTTCTTAAATCATATTTCACAATATTTTAACTTATTTACAGGATCTTATTGCGAGAATTATTCAGCTGGAAGCCCATAATTTACAGCTGAAAAATATTATAAGCAAGAACTTAGCAGAAACTTGTAATAAAAAAGATGGAGAAGGGAAAAACCATTTGAATTTTAGCAAGTAAGTTCCTTATAAAGTTATTCGGTTATTCAAGGAGGTTAGACATTTAAAAGGGTAATAAAGAATTAAGTGTGTTTTGCTTGAAGAGTTCCATTCTGTCCTTTTTTATTTATATATAGCTAATTTCAATCTTGGCCATTTCAAACAAACACTAATATTATAATAATATATACCATGTACCATGTATACCATGTTTTATGCAAATAAATACTTACTTACTTACTTATACCTATAGTAAAAGTGCACACTGCTGCAACCCCCTACCCTATTTCAAGTTTTATAAACACTAATAAGGTAATTCACTGTTTTATTTCGTGGATAGCATAAGCACTAGGTAGCCTTACACTAATGTGTTCTTTTCACACTTGTCGGGTACTTGTATAAATCTTATTTGTCAAGATTTCCAAGTACCTACATTAAATACACACAACAAAGTTAATAAAAACAAATATCAACTTTATTTCAATGATAATTAGGTAAGTTATTGATTTTAGAGTGACTAACACTATTGAAAAGTTATAATAATAATAATTTATTTTCAGACATACGTCCATATATTTTTTAAAGATTAACATTACCCTCCTGCAAAGGCAGTTGGGTAAGAAGGGCCATATTTACAAGCATTAGTAGGGTTGTTAATAGTACACACAAAAAATAAAACAAAATAAAAAGGTGTTAGTAATTTGTTTGTAAACAAAACAAGTTCAGTTGCCCAGTACACAGTAAAAGGACTGTCTATTTTGCACGCTAACATTCTGAGGACACGGACCCTACTCATCATCGATGCAGTGCTTTTCCTAATGATGCAAAAGAAATCATCGATGGAAGCATCCGCAAACATTGTGGAAGCACTGCAGTGTCGGGGTTTTCTCAACACTGCCCTCAGCGCGTCATTGTACTGAACACGCAGGGCGTTGTAAGCCCGCCGCGTAAAGTTGATCCACAGACTGCACGTGTAAAAAGACTGACAGAAAGCTCTAAAAAGTGACAATTCTACATCTGTGGTACATCGTGCGAATCTGCGGGCCAACATATTGCAGCGGACTGCCAACACCCTCCTTTCCCTCTCTAGGTCTTCATCGTCCTGTAGCCGATCTGTCAGCATGTGACCCAAATATCTTACTTTAGACACCCTCACTAGTGCTGACCCACCAATCTTAATTGGCAGCACCTTTAAGGGAGCCTTGTTCCCTGCTTTGCAAAGCATGAGAACACTCTTACTAGCATTATATTTGAGTCCATGTGACAGGACATATGATTCACAAATGCCCAGAAGTCTCCTAAGCGCACTCACTGACAGGCTCAACAGAACCATGTCGTCCGCATAAATAATATTATTGATCATATACACTTTATAGAAATGTTTGAAGTTGTAGCGGAAACTGAACTTTATTGCATAGGAATTAAAGTTATTTTTCCATTAATTCATACTTGTTTATATTTTTGGCAAATAAATCGCGAACACAGATTACACATAGCACCTTTTTCAGAGAATAAAGATAAATGATGTAATATTATGAATTCCCAGATGCCACTTCCGTCGTGTACTACTCCGTATCCTCTACTTTGGTTGGGACTACAATGGTTTTGTGGTTCAAGAAGACACCAACCAGACTATAGAGCACCATCTCTTCCATGCACTGATGAAATCTTGCTTGATTCAAAGTAGACAGACATCAAATTACCATCGGTGCGGACGCACTGATAAAGGTGTCAGTTCCTTTGGCCAGGTATGTGAACAGGCCTAATGTGACTGTGCTAATCAACATTCTACCTGTTATCTTTTTACAAACACATTGGGGTTTATACATATACAACACTAGCTTCTGCCTTTCTTGTACCCCCACCCCGTCGCAACACTTCGTATTCGCTTGAAGTTCATTCTGACTTTTTTCTTTTTGCTCGGCTCCTAAGGGTCATAGCGTGATATTAAATAGCCTACAGCCTTCCTCAAGAATTGGGCTATCAAATGCAAAAAGATTTTTTCAAATCTGACCGGTAGTTCCAGAGATTATCGCGTTCAAACAAACAAACTCTTCAGCTTTATTATTAGTATAGATAGATTAGTTTTCGTTTATACTAAACCCGAAAAGGGGTCATTGTACTCATCATTTTGAACAAGTTTTTATATGGGACCAACATTGAAATCGCGAAAAAAAAAAACAGCTGTTCCATACATTTTGTCGATCGAAGTGAACACAAATGTATGGAACAGCTGATTTTTTTTTCGCCCGCGCGGTTTGTCGATAAAAAGGTCCTCCTCCGGGATGCAATCTATCTCTCTACCAAATTTTATCGAAATCCGTTCAGTGGTTTAGGCGTGAAAAGGTAACATACAGACAGACAGAGTTACTTTCGAATCTATAATATTAGTAGGTATGGATGTAAAAATGTAGAAAGTTTTCATTGCATTAGGCTTTCTGAGATTAGGTACTTTTTGAACGTCAAAATGACATATAAGACAGTCTCCAGCTTGTCATGCGACTTTAACATCATTGTCGTAAGGTTGAAATTGTAATGAAAAAAATTTTTTTACAGGTTATTTCAATATCGTTGCGCAGTAAATTCCCGTCGGCTCAGCAGAACACACAGCAAGCCATAGACAATGAAATGCTGTATTGTAAAATATTAAACGGACTTTTGCCAAAAGATATTAAAGCTGTGGCCTGGTACCCTATACCAGAGGATATGCCGGATTATAGTGCACGGTATGACCATTTTGTTGCATTCCTATATTTTTAGGGTTCCGTAGCCAAATGGAAAAAACGGAACCATAAGGATTCGTCATGTCTGTCTGTCTGTCTGTCCGTCCGTATGTCACAGCCACTTTTTTCCGAAACTATAAGAACTACACTGTGGAAACTTGGTAAGTTGATATATTCTGTGAACCGCATTAAGATTTTCACAAAAAAATAAAAAAAAAAACAATAAGTTCCCCATATTTAGAACTGAAACTAATTTTTTTTTTTTTCATCAAACCCATACTTGTGGGGTATCTGTGGATAGGTCTTCAAAAATGATATTGAGGTTTCTAATATAATTTTTTTCTAAACTGAATAGTTTGCGCGAGAGACACTTCCAAAGTGCTAAAATGTGTGTCCTCCCCCCCTGTAACTTCTAAAATAAGAGAATGATAAAACTAAAAAAATATATGATGTACAGTCAACAAAGGAGTTAAGTGTACAGGAGCGTCGGATATTGTTGAAGTTTACTAAGAAACCGATGGATATTCTCGAATAAAATTTTAGTTTATTAATAGAAAACAAACAGCTCATTTATTAAATTAAATTTCAGTCCAGAACATCCATCGGTTTCTTAGTAAACTTCAACTATATCCGACGCTCCTGTATACTTAACTCCTTTGTTGACTGTACATTATCATGTAAACTTCCACCGAAAATTGGTTTGAACGAGATCTAGTAAGTAGCTCGCCGGTGAAAATTTAAAAACATTGATGGTACGGAACCCTCGGCGCGCGAGTCCGACTCGCTCTTGCCCGGTTTTTTTTCAGATTAACCTTCTGGTCCGCGCGAACAGAGTAGCAAAATGCTCGAGTTTTGCATTGATAAATCGATATCTAACTAAATCACTACTGAAACAGAGTTCAAAATAGCATGCAAGAGATGATTATCTTTGGCCTGCGTTCGAGAATGGTTTTTAAAATTGCATAGAGTTGTTAATCTATATTTTTTTAACCACCGTAGTATAAAGTAAGCAAGTACGTTCATGGTTGTAACAGCTCTATTAGTTACTAGCTGACCCGGCAAACGTTGTTTTACTATATAAATGATTTCTAGCTGCCCGGCGCTACTTCGTTTGCGTGGTGTCCTAGCCCTTACCCTACCCCTAACCTACTCCTACCCTACTCCTACCCTAGTCCTACCCTACTCCTACCCTGCTCCTGCACAACTCCTACCCTACTCCTACCCTACTCCTACACTACTCCTACCCTACTCCTACACTACTCCTACCCTACTCCTACACTACTCCTACCCTACTCCTACACTACTCCTACCCTACTCCCATAGAATGAATGAATGAATGAATGAATGAATTGCACCGATCCCAGCGTGGTTAAACCAGACTCGATTAATCGAATGAACCCCAAGATTCGCACTAGCTCCTGTAGCCTCATGTTCATGGTGCTACAGCGACCATTGCATATCAAGGAATAGACCGGGGGGCGCGTTAATGGTAGGGAAGACGTGCCCGTAGGATAGGTAAGGATTTAAGAGCCTACCGGATATGCATCCTAGAGTAAGCATTGGACTAGTGGAGAGATGGGTAATTATTATCTATGGATGGGCATCTTTTATCGACCTTGCCGCTTGGTTGGTTCAGGTCGAGCTTCCTCGGTGCGTCTTTTGGCGAGCTTCTTCTGCTTTCTCGGTTCTTTTGTATGTCATTGCTCAGCTGTGTTGTGTTATATGTTGCTGTTGTCAATGTCTTCGTCGGAAGTTTCGCTACTATCCGTTTCCAGTTTTTTGTAAATCTCGCTAGCAGCGATCTTGATTTTACTTCTATCTTCTGCTGTATCCATCCAAAAATTGGTTCCCTTGTCGAAGTACTTCATGTCCTGTTTTAAATTGTCGTTCCATGTGTAAATAGGTCGGCCGACCTTCTTGGATTTGGCCTTGTACTGCATTGCTGCGTGCAGTAGATGTGGTTTGCGGCGCCTGTAGACATGTGCGAGGTAGCACATCCGGTGGTTCTTGATGCGTTTGGTTACTGTTTTTCCGTCTAAGATTTCATGCATTTTCTTTTGTCTTGGTTTATTTCTAGAGTGGTTAATCAAGTCTCTCATGATAACTCGCTCATATCTTCTGAGTCTTGACCTGTTAGCTTTGGTAAATGCCGATACTTTCAGACCATGTATCATACACGGTACGATCACCATTCGGTACATGAGTCTGGCTAATTTCCAGTCCATATTTGAGTTATTTATGAATGGTAGTAATGATTTGGCGTTTTTCATGGCCTGTTCGCAACGTTTTTTTATAGTGCTTTTTCTTCTTAATGTAGATGTTATGTATGTCCCTAGATATTTAATTTCGTCACATGTCGGTATACTTATTCCATTAAGGGTTACGTGTGTCGTTTTCTGTGTAGTTATGGGGTCCCTAATTAGTATTTTTGTTTTTGTTTCATTTATTTGGAGGCCTACACTGTCTAGTAGGGGTTTAATATGGTATAGGATACCTTCTAACCTTTCTAGGTCATCTGAAATGAAGATAAGGTCGTCCGCAAATGATAGTACTAGGGGGAGTGAGATTTCGCGATCCTGGTTGAGTTTTATTAATTGGGTTTCCTCTTCGAGGGTTCTAAGGACTTCGTCAATGACCAGTGTAAACAGGCGAGGGGACAGAGGGCAACCTTGTTTGACTCCCTTGCCTTTGATAATCCAACTGCTTTGCTGTCCACACCATTTGATGCATGTTCGTTCATTCAAGCATACCTTGATTATCCTGTTGGTTAGCGATTTGTTGGTTCGTTGTAATAGGATATCCCTCAGTGCATTAAGGTCGACATTGTCAAAGGCCTTTTCTATGTCGAGGGCAAGCACATAAGTTCTTTTACCTGCCCGCCATTCTTCGTCTAAGACCCTTTTAAGTGTAAACATATGGTCGTCTGTTGATCTATTGTTTAAAAAGGCCGCTTGATAGCTTCCCAGTTCCAATATTGTCTCGTCTAGTTTTTTAAGTACGTAGGAGGCGTAAATCCTGTAACCCGTGTTGCAAACCGATATGCGGCGATATTCATTCGCATTTTTAGGGTTATTATTTTTTGGAATTGGTATTTGTACGGTCTCCAGCCAAGCGTCGGGTGCTTCGTTCTGTGTCCAAGCTTTTTTCATGTGTTTGGTGACGGCTTCTTGTAATATTTCTGGCATTGCTTTGTACAGCTCGATTACCACTTGGTCAGTTCCGGGGGCTGTCCCGTTCCGCATTTTATTAATTATTCCCATTATGTCATCTGCAATGGGACCGTCACACTGTACTTCGGTTATCGGGTTTTTTATATTAACTGTTGGTATAAGGTGGCCTTCGGATTTTTTTAGTATTTGCTCCCATTTGGTCATCGGTATATAAGTGGATCTTTTTCGACGTTTTGCTTGAAGTTTGTTTCTACTGTAAAAAAAGTATAGCATCTGCATGCGTTTTGCAGGGTGTTTTTTTCCCAGTCCATTTAGACAGGCCCTGCATGCTTTTTGCTCTTCCTGATATTTGACCTTTTGAAGTGTTGCCTGACATTCTTTTACTAGGTTGTGCCTATTTGGGTTATCAGGTTGCCTTCTTTGTAGGAATTTGGCTTTTTGTAGTTTAGCAAGAGCTAGTCGATGCTCCCTGGAGAGAACTGGCTGAAGAATCAGAGTTTCCTGGGCAGCCGCTTTTAATACTTCCGTTATGGTATTCCAGGGTATTTCGATGTTTTTGTCCGTTGAGTTGATTCCTATATCTTTTAGTTTTTTTGTTATACAATCTTGGTATTTTGTTTTCGTGAATTTACTATTGAGGGATTGATAATAGCACTGTTTATAGTTGAAGTCCTTGGCCGCAATTGTTGTTTCCTTCGCGGCTTGCTGTTGTCCTTGTGCATTAATGTGTTTGGTGTTTTCTTTTTTGTTTGAAGTTCGGTTTGTTCTTAGCCGACCCCAGATTATTTTATGGTCGGAAGTGCCCCTATCGGCCCATTCGCCTTTAATAAGTTCGAAGAGTTTCTCTGTTGTATGTGGCGTTATAATGTGATCCAATTGGGACTTCTGAGTGCCCTTTGACCATGTTATCCTGCATGATGATCTCGCTTTTGTAGTTTCTATTTGCAGTTTTTCTCTGTTGGCTATATCCATTAACATTTCCCCGTTGTAGTTAGAAAAGTCATGGTGTAGGTTTTGGTGGATCAGTCCTTTGCGTTGGAAACTTTTTGTATCATGTCGACCAATATGAGCGTTGAAGTCGCCAAGAATTATTAAGGTACATTTCCTTGGTTTTTGTCTGATCAAGTTTAATAAGCCTGTGAAGGATCTGTTTGCTATAGATGTACAACTGTTGATGTGAGAGTTGATTATATACAGTTGAGCAGGCTTGTCGTTTCCCCTGTTAACTTTAAGAGTAGCTGACATCGCGTCTGTATCCTTTTTTCTGTTGACTAGTTCAATTTGGGCATCTTTTCTGATTAGAATTGCAAGTCCCCGGTGTGTTTTACCTGAGGTTCCATAGAGGTGCCATTCGTAGTGTGTAGAGTTGTATGTTCCAGAGTTCATACCTGTTTCTTGTATGCAGGCTGCATGAATGCCCCTAATTGAGAGTTCAGCGTCAATTTTATCTTTTTTGGTCGGTTTTGAGGCCCCACGGACGTTCCAGGTTGCAATACGCAATTCTGAGCAAGTATATTTTGTTGCGGTAGTCGGCTGGTTTCTAAGTATTGTGAACCCAGTAGCATCTGCGACTACATCTGATACCTGTGTATACATTGATGTTTGTTGTTCATACTGTGTTCCAACGCTAGCTAATTGAGGGCTGTTCGTTTGAGACTGGGGTATTATGGGTTGACCTTGCTTATCCCGTGCGTTGTACTGGTTAGTTATAGGCTTATTATGCTGTGTTATTTTGACGTTGTTTGATTTTTGCATAAGCTCTATCGGGTTGCTGTTGTAATGCTCGTCTTCAGTCATGACCCAGCTATCATAGTGCTGGTCCTTGTAGCGGATGTGTATGTTGCCGGGTACTGGTTCGCCGGTAGGTGAATACACTAGTGTGTGTCTTGTATCCGTGTGCACGTGCAGATTTACAAGATAGAACTCGGACGCGGCGATTAAGATGTCCTCTCCTCCCCAGAAGGTCTTGTTAAACTGCATGGTGATGTATTTTGTTATCCTTTGTTCCTGGGAGAGATTGCTGTTAGGGAAAAATTCTTGTATATTATTTAAAAGTGCTAGGCGAATTCTGTCGTCATTTCGATGTTCCCGTACATATGAGGCGAGGTCCTTGCGGACAGACACGTGATCGAAAGTTAAACCCATTAAATTATTTATTTGATGGGCTATAGCCCTAAATAGGCAATTGCCGTCTTTTGTCATACGCACCATTATGCCCATTTTTAAAGACAAAAGCCTTTTGTGTATATGGTATTGCAAGACTTTCTCAGCGAACATGTGCCGTGTGGCTTTTTGAGAAACAATAAAGCTGACAGGGGGCGCCTCAGATTTATGAGCTTTGCTATTTTTTGTTACTTAGCTTAACCTTTTTCTACTTCGAGTCGCGCACGTGTACAAAACTTGACTTACAGGCCAGGAAATATTTAGCTTGTTCAAGGCAGTTTTGGTAGTTTAGTACAATGTTAAATGAAGAAAAGCGTGGAATACGAATTCTAGAGCGATACCGTATTTTAGGCTAGAATAGTGGAGTGTACTAGTTTATCCCTCGCTCCTAGATGTAATATGCATACATTTCCCTAAAGCCTATTTTTAGCTTATAATGATGTTAAATTCGCGCGTGGCTTCAACAGTCCAAATTAAGAAAACAAAGCACGGCCGGATACAGCTTCTAATGGAGATCCCTGAAAATAAATATACGGAAAGATCTCACCAAATTTGCCCGCTAAGGTCTCTCGACGTCACCAAGGTCCTCGGCTGGACGGCCTAGGTCTCGGACTTGTATATCAGGAACACACGTATGCCACTTTACCACCGTTTTAAGGCGTTTTAATTTGCACCCACAAAACAACACGCGAAACACCGTTATGCCTGTTTAGTTAGAGCCATGTGCTACGCACGTTGCGTCAAGTATAAACAAAGGCTGGACACGACACGTCTGTCCCCTTCGGCGGTCACTACCCGAATCTACTCCTACCCTACTCCCATAGATATATTAAATTTTTCTCTGCGTGAGAACCATCCTCGTACTTCAAGGAATATTCTAAAAAATAATTAGCGAAATCGGTTCAGCTGTTCTCGAGATTTGCGCTTAGCAACACATTCAGCGATTCATTTCTATATTATAGATTAGCACATGTTCGTATATTTTCCGAATAAAGATGATAATTACCGAAGCTCATAATTTGTCTGATTTAACTGTGTGTTATACTGTTTTCAGATTCGACTGCAAGAAACGCACATACAAATACTACTTCCCTCGCTCCTCATTGGACATCCAAGCGATGCGTTCAGCCTGTTCCCGCCTCATTGGGTCCCATGACTACCGCAATTTGTGTAAAATGGATGTTGGTAACGGAGTGGTACAGTTCCGTAGAGAAATACTAAATGCTGATGTGTTACCAGTTAATAATATGGATAGCGAACTACGTAAGTTTATTTTAGGTAATTTCGCTAAAAAAAAGGCGCTTTTCGTGTGTCTGTGTGATCACATAAACCGAGTCATCATCTGCCTAGCCTTTTCCCAACTATGTTGGGGAATACTGGTATTTTGCATCAAGCTACTGCCTGTCTGACCTCCACAACTCAGTTATTGGGTAATACGACACCCCTTGGTAAGACTGGTCGTCAGACTATCGGAGTACTGATGACTCGTAACGACAGCCAAAGACGCACGTATTGGTCGCATCGCATCAAACGGATTAATTAGACTGCGTCCACTGTATCGGCAGCGATCGGATTGCCGACGCGAGTATCAGCAATCGGATTGCCGATGCCACCTTCATTCGGATTTTTGTAGTGATCGTACGTGCGGAAAGTGTTTGTGAGAATGGAAGAAAGCGATGGGGTGCGTCCACTGATCGGCATTCCGTATGACGTCATCGGTACGCATCGCATGTAGGCATTGCCGATGAGCCGTCCGTACGGTGCGGATCAGTGGACGCTGTTGTATGAGTTTTTATACAAGGCAAACTAAAATCCGGTACGTGCGATGCGTCCGATGCGAAACTGTGGACGCTTACCTTTAAGCTTATTTTTTTTAAAGCATAATTTCTCAAATATAATAATGATTATGCATAACATTCTAAAGCAGGACAGACAGTCCAATGATGTGGAAATGGATGACCACTCATCGTGCGTCATTCCAATATTTAAAATAGTGTTTTTCTTAGTGTATTTTTTGTGTAGCTATTTGTTTTTATGTGTGTATGTGTATTTTTGTGTATAAAATTGTATTGTTGTGTGTGTGGTTTTTTATGGACTTATGGTCTGAAATAAAATTTATTATTATTATTATTATAAAAAAAAAAAAAAAAAAAAAAAATATTATTATAAAGCATAAATTTAGCATGCTGCATGTTTTATTTCTAACGACGTCAGGTCGACGCGCGGGACTCCTTTTTTTTGTCTGCAGGGTGTTCAATGTTACCTTTGGACATTGACTCAGCACTCGGCCTGGCTTACGCGCGGCCCAGATGATTCGGTTGCATCTCACACGCATAGGACACATAGAATTTGTATAATAGTGTGTGTCAAGAAAAAGTAGTATATAAGCAGAACATTTTTGTAAATAATAATAATAATAAATAATAATATTCCTCAACTATCACACAACGCCGTCTAGTCTCAAGCTAAGCAGAGCTTGTGTTATGAGTACTAGACAACTGATAAACATACTTATATATTTCTAAATACATACATATATAGATAAATTACACCCAGACACAGAACAAATGATCATGCTCATCACACAAACATTTGTCCTGGGTGGGAATCGAACCCACGACCTCCGGCATAGCAGTCATAGTCACTGACCACTAGACCAACAGGCCAGTCAAAAGTAAATAAATGAGATTTGAATTTTATATTCTTGTCTCATTACCCCTCACTGTGGCCAAGACACCTTTAGCCATCTCTGGTTAGTCTTGTGAGTCTGCTTGACTGGCAGTGAGTTTACCCTTCCCGAACCTGGAATTCCTGTCTACTATCCGTCTGTAACCTTAGGTCGCATGGTGCAGACATCCTGAACTTATTTATATATTTATTTATCACACACTAGGTATATGATAGGTTAGGGCTGTAGGGCTTATAGGGCTTAGGGTCGTAGGGACTGTTAGGCTTGTAGGTCTTAGTAGGTTCCTTTAACTTATCATAAAATTCCATGTACCGTCACACCCTTGACAGTATTGCGGCCTTACGTGACTCCTGTTAAGGGTGGATGTACACAGGGTTTAAAGGAACCTAACCATACCGAACCTCGGGGTGCCCTTCGCTCGCTCTTGCATCCTACGTCGCCTAGCACAACATATTGATTTTTTAAGAGAATACTTTATTTTTAATCTTAAGTACTTTAGTTTAGTATTATGCGAATTCAATTTATGCCAAAACAAATTAGCCTTCAAGATTATTATACCAACATAAACTGTATGCCAAAAAAAAATATGGCAAAACAAATTATACCAAAATAGTCATGCCAAAGTATATTAGGAAAAAGAACATTATGCGAAAAGAAGGGATCCCGTTCCCGATTCGATGTTTTGAATAGCTAAGCTGAAATCATCAACAGAAATCGTGAGAACGTCCTAGAAAACGATTTATTTTCTTTTTTCCAGCCACGTCAATGTACTACCTTCTGATTGAGGGTAACGCGTTCCTGTGGCACCAGATACGGTGCATCATGGGAGTGCTACTCCTCATCGGTGGGGGGAAGGAATCTCCTGAAGTTATTAGCGAGTTGTTAGATGTAGAGAAACATCCCCGGTATGATCATTTTAACTACTATTTTTCCTATGCGTGTCCCATCGTTGCTTATTTCTGTCTTAGTTTTGTTTACCGTGTGACTCGGTCATGAATGTGGATGGGAAGAAAAGAATGAAAGAAAATGTATTAATTGTGACTCGTATGGGAAGATAACAAATTAAACTAAACACAGTAAATAAAATTATACTTATAAAAAAAATTACAAAAAGGAAAAACAAATAACAGAAAGTCCTATACGAGGCCAAAAGGCTCCTATCTCAGCATGACTGTAAGAGAAGATGATGGCTCAAAGAGTCCTGGTAAACCAAAGAATAGTACATTATGATACATGTGTGCTATGTGGATCATAGGCGAGCGCGAAAAGGTAGCCGATGAGTGTATAATGATCAATGCACACGCGTTTCATATGACGTTCTTCAACACATATGAGAGGAAAAAACAGACTTGTATTGTTATTAACTTTTATGGAAACTTTTTGTTTTTCCGCACGCCGCGCTAGTGATGCGCGCGCAGGTGTAAATAAAGGCACTGGCAAAACCGCTAAACAGCCTATAAAAAAATATAATAAACACAAAATATTTTAGACTGATCGTCTGTCAAATTGTAGTTTAGTTAGTATGGAATTAGAAAGTACTAACGGCATAAAGAAATATACATTAGTTCAGTGGGAATCCGCAATAATAGACCGCCAGTCAGGGTCTTTTCCTTGAACCTAAATATTAATACAATGCAAATGTCATTTAACTGTAGTATAATGCATAATAGTGGAAACGCCCGGGAAGGGACGAAATGTAGTGTGTGTGATATACGAACTACGCATTATCCTGACGTCACGCAAAATCCTGCATCGCGCAAGCAGAGTTTACCGCGCAACTAGTTGGTATTTTCATGTCAATGGAAAATATATTTCCTTACATAATTATATCGCATGAATATTCCTTGTATAGACTTTCACCTTCCGTTCTAAAATTTATATGTTTTTATGTATGTGGACTTGGTCATTATACCAAGTAATTGAACGTTATCATCTATAATTTTTGTACCATACGTAGGTACTTTAATAATAAATATTTATTCAGAATTCAAATTGGTCAAATATTAACATAATTATAATTTAATATTTTAAAAATTGGTTCATTAGTTTTTGAGAAAATCGCGGACATACATACATACGAATCGAATACAGAACCTCCATTTTTGAAGTCGGTTAAAAATAGTTTTTATTAGTAATATTTTATCATACTTGCTATATTGATTGAAGCAATCACCTTAAATATTATATTCTGTTATTTTTCCAGAAAACCACAGTACAATATGGCTTTAGATATACCACTGAACCTGTTCCACTGCTCCTACGATCTGCCCAGCTCTGGGTGGAGGTATGACAAACACCAGCTGTCAGAATTGTTGGCTCACCTGCAAAGCGAATGGACACTTCAAAGCATCAAGTTGGTATTTATTCACTTTTACACATCAATCATATTTTAAAAACTAGACGAGGTCGACGTTTCTGACTATTCTGAGAAGAAAGGCCGAAACAAATACAGCCTCTTTTAAAGTTCAGACATAATCTTGGTCAGGTCATGTGAAGACGATGTAGGTCGATGTCTGAGATGGTCTTTTGAGGAAAGAAACACCATAGATTGAGTGGATCTTGGGGCCTAAAAAGGCCACTTTGGCAGAATCATAAAAGGATAAAATATTGGACAGTTAACTGTTAAGGGGGAAGCTCTAAAAGTCATCAACACAACTATCTAAGACCATGTAATCCCCAAAAATGACTATTTCATGAAATCTTGACATTTGGGGATTACATGGTCTTAGAGAGTTGTGTTGATGACTTTAATGATTATAATTCTGTAAATACATATTTGTTACGACCGCGAATCATATTTTAATCAACGTACAACTTAATACTGACCAGCAAATTGCAAAAAACCTAAAAAACATAGAATTTCGCGGGCTACCCTGGCGCTTTCGCCTAAGTTAATCGTATCAAATCCCATTGGTGAAGCATTTTTCAGTTATTTTTTTTTTGTCTGTGCTAAAATACTAATCAATCCAATCCAAATCCAATCCCATCTCTTTGATTGTACCTACGTAGTGCAGAGAAAAAAAGAAAAACACGGACTGTCTTCGCCATATTATAAATTCATGATGTTATCCTTTTATAATTCTCCAAACCAAAGTGGCCTTTTTAGGCCCCCTTTCCAATCAGTTGTGTTATGTAACGCTTTATTTAAACCTTTTCAGGACAACAATGATGAAAGAAGTCATTAATGAACTGGAGTCGCAGTATTTGAAACTGTGCGGGGGCGAGGTGTCAGACTCGGATAGAGTTGTAGCATACACCAAACGTCTGCTGCAGGGTGATAAAGCTAGAGTTTATACGCCTTTGTTAAAAAGAGGGACATGTTGTGAGTATTCGGATGTCTGCTCTCAAAACGGTGAAGGAAAACATCGTGAGGAAACCGGCATGTCTTAGAACCAAAAATTTCGAAGACATGTGACATCTACCAACCCGCACTGGGCCCGCGTGGTGGATTACGGCCTACTCCGTCTCACCGAGAGGAGGCCTGTGTCCCAGCAGTGGGAACATTATAGGCTGATTATGGTATGGTATACACCAAACGTCTGCTGCAGGGTGATAAAGCTAGAGTTTATACGCCTTTGTTAAAAAAAGGGACATGTTGTGAGTATTCGGATGTCCTCAGACCTTTCACAGTTATTGGAACGAAGTTCTTTAACGGATCTCGCGGTTGGGGAGTAAATTCGTCGAAATCGTGACGTAACGAAAAAGGGATTTTCGGGATAAACAGTAGCCTATATGTTAATCCAGGGTGTCAGCTACCTCCATACCAAATTTTATCAAACATATAAACACACACACACAAACTTTCGCCTTTATATTTATATTAGTGTGATGATCAATAGAATTAGCATAAAAAATATTATTAATATCTCGATTATGAATGTAAATGTATGTATGCTTGGTAAATCCTTAGTATCAGGTGGGATGACACTGATAGCACACTCCACCTAAGTTTTCACACATATATAAGAGACGGAACTGCCATAGAAAAAGTTGAAAAACGTCGCTTGTATGAAACGTGCACTAAAACTGAATACCAACAAAACAAAAATAACACAGACTGCAGACATGACGTAAAGCTGCCAACATAATAACAAGATTGGGATGTACTAAACATGATAGAGTCGAATAGATGTTAAAGCGAGACAGCGATAGCCGCCATTATGTTTAGTGCACGTTTCATAGTTTCTTTTTTTATTAGACAGTTGCGTCACACTGGTGAGATAGTTACAAAATCGCACTGGTGGTGTTAGGGCCCACTCCCTCTCACCGAGAGGAGGCCTGTGTCCCAGCAGTGGGAACGTTATAGGCTTGTGTCCCAGCAGTGGGAACGTTATAGGTTATAGGCTGATTACGTTACGTTACAGCTGATGTATGATCGTAAAGGAAGCAATTGCGATGGTAGCAAATGGAGTTCTGTAGTTTCTGCCTACCCCATGCGAAGAAGGCGTGAGCTTATGTTTGTATTCAGGGTCAAATTAAATTGACTAGCGAAACTCTGTAGACCTGATATTTGTGTGTAAACTTCACAGGCATGATGGGTATCGATGTCTAAACACTACAAAATAAAAAATTAAGATTTTTTTTTTTTGGGATCAGCGACCTCTTCTGGTGTTGTTACAATATGTATGAAAGAGAATTTCGGAAATTCGGAAAAAAAAAAGTTGCACCCGTGCTTAACTGGGGCTGGCCGCTTGTTATTTTACAAAATGACAGCTACCAACTGTCAGTTTACTCCTTTGAAATAATTTGACCCTAGTTTTGCCAGCGGGTGTAATAGGGATGCGTAGGAGTTTGAGGTTGGTAAATTAAATAGAACCTTTTATTGTTACAGCGAGTTTAGAAGAAAAAATCGAGCGTAACGACAGGAAGAAAAGAAAAATGGCAGATCCAGATGAAGCTATGAAATGAACTGAAAATATATCTAAGTATTAAAAAAAATTCACTAAGCATAAAGTTATATTTTTTGTTTTACTTCAATCCCTATAAAACCTTCATGGGTGTCCCTCCATACTTAATGCCTTCATGGGTGTCCCTCCATACTTAATGCCTTCATGGGTGTCCCTCCATACTTAATGCCTTATCCTGATGTGATTGACACTAGGTGCAGACTCCAGCAGCTGCACATCAAGCCCCGTGTTACAACTGTTACATTATTTTCATTTCCAATCAACTTTGAACCTTATTCTTTAGCGATAAAGTTGAAAATCTATTATGACAATTTGACAGGTTGTATTAGTTTGATGTGCTGGCGTCAATACATGTGATGGGGCCCATAGATGAGCGCTAAAAAGGGTTTTTGAAAATTCGTCTCCTAAAGAAAAGGGTCGCATCGCCGTCGAGGTAGACCAAGGCGAAGGTGGTGTGACGATCTGATAACGTTTGCAGGGCCAACCTGGCCAGAGATCGCACAAGACAGGGAGGTTTGGAAGGAAAAAGGGGAGGCCTTTGCCCAGCAGTGGGACACAAACTAGGCTAACAAAAAAAAAAAGGTAATTAGAGGATGAACGGGAGATCTTAGTCTTTGCCGATGCGATGGGATATCCTATCTGGCACATGGCTGTCTCTATAATTTGCATACACCTTCGGCATTGACTGTCGCTAAGATAAGATCATTACATCAATAGATTTTAAACGATTTTAACTTCAGCGGTGCTATTCTGTAAAAATCTCACCGTGAAAACTTAGGTGAAGTGAGCGTGGAGTGAGCTGTCAATTTCTAGCTAAACCAAACTCACTTCACCTGTGAAAACTTAGATGGAGTGAGCTGTCAATTTCTAGCTAAACCATTCACCTGTGAAAACTTAGGTGAAGTGAGCGTGGAGTGAGCTGTCAATTTCTAGCTAAACCATACTCACTTCACCTGTGAAAACTTAGGTGGAGTGAGCTGTCAATTTCTAGCTAAACCAAACTCAGTTCACCTGTGAAAACTTAGGTGAAGTGAGCGTGGAGTGAGCTGTCAATTTCTAACTCACTTCACCTAAGATTTTTACAGAACCGACCGGAGCAGTGGTGGCCCAGTGGGGGAGCAGTGGTGGCCCAGTGGGGGAGCAGTGGTGGCCCAGTGCGGGAGCAGTGGTGGCCCAGTGGTCACGGACACGACTTACGAGTTGTAGGTCGTAGGTTCGAACCCAGACAGGCGCTTTACTTTGTGTAAGTTATTTCATCACTACTGCTCTCAAAACGGTGAAGGAAAACATCGTGAGGAAACCGGCATGTCCTAGAACCAAAAATTCGAAGACATGTGACATCCACCAACCCGCACTGGGCCCGCGTGGTGGATTATGGCCCACTCCCTCTCATTGAGAGGAGGCCAGTGTCCCAGTAGTGGGAACATTATAGGCTGATGATGACCGGCAGTACCTAAAACTGCAAAAAGTTCAACGTAATAACGTGATAGATCTGTGAATAATCCATTCTCGTAATCCTTTACCACCATAAAATTATTAATGCCACGCTCGCTTTTCAACCTTTTTAGGGTTCCGTACCCAAAGGGTAAAAACGGGACCCTATTACTAAGACTTCGCTGTCTGTCCGTCCTCCGTCTGTCTGTCACTAGGCTGTATCTCAGGAACCGCGATAGCTAGACAGTTGAAATTTGCACAAATTATATATTTCTGTTGCCGCTATAACAACAAATACTAAAAACAAAATAAAATAAATATTTAAGGGGGGCTCCCATACAACAAACGTGTTTTTTTTTTTGCGTTCTTGCCTTTTGGTACGGAACCCTTCGTGTGCGAGTCCGAATCGCACTTGGCCAGTTTTTTATAAAACTAATGACCCACCATTAGATCATCTCATTATTAAAATAAGGTCATTGAGCCAGTCGACTATTAAAAAACAAGCAAACGACCTCAAACAGTAGCGAGACTATTTTGTACAGTAATTGTCTTGTCTTCATAATTATTGTGGCATTGTAGGTATATTGTACCTACATTGCCTGTGCGTAAACCGGCCGCGGACGGCGAACGGCGAATACTATCTCGCGTTATTTCTTGAACAGTATTAGAAGGCCGCTGCAACCGGACAGCAGTCTTTACACCGCGTAACAATTTCGACACAGAAAAACTTGGATACTCGCATATTATTAAACTTTAGTAAAAAAACAAAACGCAACTGATATTTTTTTGCGCCAATTTTTTATTATAATCCGACTAAATCATAATGCTGCGTTTATATAAACGCGTGTTCCGCATCCGCGTTCTATTTTTTCGATCGGGTAATATAATTTTGACAGTTCGATGAAAATATTTATGTGACGTGACGTTTGTGAAAAACTTTTTTCGATCGAACAAGTTTTTAAATGGGAAACAAAAATATTTGTGACTTTAGATGTTTTAAAAATGTATTAAATTCGTGATGTGAGTGTGTGGATATGTGTCATAAATATAAACTTTTGGATTGCAATTTTATGGTGTGTATTTTATATTTTTACGTGTGTCAGCCTTGCCTTTACTGTAAAAAAATCATTGTAAGACTGAACTTACTACACCTTTTGTATAAACGTTATTGAAACGTCTTATAACTTATATAATAATGCAAAATAGTCGGCCAAAGGGTCACTAATCGTTACATTCCTCTCTCTACAGAGAGATAATCCAGATATTTTATTGTTTTTGTTTACCATTATACAATTTGTGATTGTGGATTTCTTCAAGGAAAAAGGCTAATTTATAAATAGAACAGCCTAGTCAGTCAAACCCATTTATTGAAGCCCTAATATGAAAATACTCTATGGTTTTAAAAATATACCAAAATTTTTAATTTGAATGCAAAATAAAAAGTAATTCAAAAAAATTAAACCGACTTCAAAAGAAATTAACTCAAAATTATGAAATAACTTTAATTTCGGAAGTCGGTGTCTTGGGATCTGTATTTTAGTTTTATGCCACCGACTTCCGAAATTAAAGTTATTTCATAATTTTGAGTTAATTTCTTTTGAAGTCGGTTTAATTTTTTTGCATTACTTTTTATTTCGTAATTTTTAGTTTTTGCACTAGTATTTGATCAAGGTTTTGAGATCTTTTCCCTTTGACACTACACCCGTAGCTCTTATCAATAAGCTAGGCCGTCACACTTACACGTATTAGTCCATATCTTGAAAATTACTGAATTGATCTTGATGAAACTTATGTATATATTTTTTTTCTTTTGCATTATATGTGTAGGTTTATTTAATATTCTAGTTTTAGACTTCACACATTCATATTTTCTCTTCTTGTTCTCACACACTATTGTCTACATTTCTTTTTTTACTTCTCCTTTCGCAGGTCTGCTGGAAGAAATTTCTTAAGAAATAAGCAGTACCTTTGTACTCTAATTATAATTATGTCTTTTCATTACCACACACACACCCCCACACACACACACACACACCCCCACACCCCCACACACACACACATACACGCACACTCACTACCCAACACACATACTTTTTATTTTTAATTTTTGTTTTTAAATTATAAGTTAATTTTTATTTTTATTTTGTTTAGAATCTATTCAAAATTCAATTGTAAGAACTATTCTAGTTGGTCCGGAGGAAGGTGATGGCATTCGTGATACAGGGTAATCCTAGTACGAGTGCCAAAGCACTCCTTTGACATCTAAGTGCACATTACTTAAGACCTAATTTGTTTGTTTTTTAAGGAGATTTACTGTACCCATTCTTCTAGTAATAAAGATTATTATTATTATTATTATTATATCTTATCCGTATGTATTTTACTGTGTGTACATAAATTATAAAATAAATAAATAAATAAACTTGCACTGTTCCCTAAGTTGAAGTAAATGTAAGCCAATAAAAAAAGAATGGTCACGATCCGATTAATAGTTACGGAGATATGCGTGGACAAACATACATACATACATACATATATACATACATACATACGTCTATAAAATTTTGTATATTTGTTTGGAAGCCCTAATAGACTGTCATATCTATACTAATATTATAAAGCTGCAGAGTTTGTTTGTTTGTTTGTTTGTTTGTTTGTTTGAACGCGCTAATCTCTGGAACTACTGGTCCGATTTGAATGATTATTTTAGAGTTGGGTAGTCCATTTATCGAGGAAGGCTATAGGCTATATTTTTTTTCTTCAAAATTAGGGATCCGTAATAAAATTGCTATTTTGTAACACAAGGTGTAAAATCGAAAACCTATTTTTGCGTGCGCTGCAAAAACTATTGACAATAGAACAAAATAATGTACTACGGGTTTGTAGAGCCCATTAAGACCTACAAAAAAGTCCGCGAGAACATATATCTAGCTATCATGGTTTAATCACAATAACCGATTTTGTGTTCAAAATAATTATTAAATCGTCTGAAGAAAAAAAAACTACGTTAAATATGTATCTTAATATTAATCTTTATCGAAATTAAGCATTACGTTATCAAGAGTATTTATGAAGAAGTAAAATACTTTTTATTTCATCTCAATCGGATATTTCGTTTAAAAGTTATCACGTGTGTAAGATGTTAAGAGTTGGTACCTATTAAGGAGTTATGGGCCATAGAGTTTTTTATCTATACTATTATTAAAGCTGAAGAGTTTGTTTGTTTGAACGCGATAATCTCTGGAACTACCGGTCAGATTTGAATTCTTTTTGCGTTTGATAGCCCAATTCTTGAGGAAGGCTATAGGCTATTTAACATCACGCTATGACCCTTAGGAGCCCAGCAAAAAGAAAAATACTCAGAGTGAACGGTAAGCGAATACGAAGTGTTGCGACGCGACGGGGTGGGGGTACAAGAAATTTCACGCGGACGAAGTCGCGGGCAGAAGCTAGTGTGAATATAATGCAATTCCAATAATATTACATACATACGTATCGAAAAAGAAAGATCGCAATCAGTATAAGTTAGATAATCTGGCTGGAATGAGTGTGACTTCTGAGACAGCTAATAGAGTTGTACAAAAAAGGGAGACACTTGCATCAACCCTAAAAAATTGGGATAAGAGTAGGAGGATAATTTATTATATCAACGAGTTCATGTTGGGTAGTCAATCCTTAGTCCATTTACTCAGTTAGGATGTGAAGATTCACACGTTAACTTAGTAAAAACATATAAACAAAACAATTGCTGTCCCGGGTCACAAGCGCTACATACAATGTTTACATTATATTTTTATTACATATAATTACAAAAGTGGTTGAAGTCGTGTTGCTTGGGGAGGCCTATATCCAGCAGTCAACGTCTTTCGGTGGAAATGATGATGATATTACTTTAATTATGGAGAATCTGGGGTGAACTATTGTGAAGCAATGGATTAGGAATATCCTTCAAAATCCTCAGATTGTGACTGAAAGTGTTAGCCAATTAGGGGACTAGTTCTGACCACGACCACCGACCGACCGTTCTGGTTCGGACCACGATAGAAACGGGTTTTGTCGACGGAAGAATAGAGAAAATTACATTGTAGAAAGATTTGTACCGTCTTAAGCATGGCGATGAAGAGAAGGAATGTTTCTATTCTTCAGTTAACAAAAGTCTACAATGTCATGACAACCAATTTTTCCTCTACTTATTTTATTTATTTATTAAGGTACACCAACAGCTTCCTAGTAGGTAACAATGGCCTCGGATTTACAGTCGCCAATTACAGTTGAACCAGCAATCATAGAATTTATAGTTGATAACACATAACATAACATAATCAGCCTATAATGTTCCCACTGCTGGGACACAGGCCTCCTCTCGATGAGAGGGAGTGGGCCGTAATCCACCACGCGGCCCAGTGCGGATTGGCAGATGTCACATGTTTTCGAATTTTTGGTTCTAGGACATGCCGGTTTCCTCACGATGTTTTCCTTCACCGTTTTGAGAGCAGTAGTGATGAAATAATTTACACAAAGTAAAGCGCCTGTCTGGGTTCGAACCTACGACCTATAACTCGTAAGTCGCGGCCGTTACCACTTGGCCACCACTGCTGCAATAATAAAACTAAAGGCTCTAGAATTTAGAAAATGATATTTACCTGCTTACTTTATGACATTTGGGGACTTACTTTATGACATTTATCAACAAGTGTCAAATATAGTCTACATCACATTGGACTAGACAAGAATCTATATTGATTTTAAAATTTGCTCCCTGTTGCTATGGAAAGAATAAATATTATATAAATATAATAAATATTAGGGTTAGCTAGACAGTTGAAATTTTCACAAATTAAGTATGTATTTCTGTTGCCGCTATAACAACAAATACCGTAAAACATGGCAACTTTGCCCATAAATTTAAAAAATAAATGCTTAATTAATGATATTTTGGAAAATTTTAATAAATTGATTATTGTTTCGGTGCCACATAATACTATATGCTCATGTCTCGATACACAAAACTAAAAATAGTAAAAAAAAAGCATATTTATTAGTGAAAATAACAATTATAGGTGTTGGGCAAAAAATCATATTATATACATTTGGTAACTTTGCCCACATTACAGATCTCCGTTACTATGGACTATATCACTATTCGAAAAGGACTGAATGAAAATACTGAGCAATGCAATAATGTATTAAATTATACGCCAAATATTCACATTCCTTGACCCTTAAAAATGAGTGGGCAAAGTCAAAAAGCCTTCTAGAACATTTTTCGTACAAAATGGCGATTGTTCAAGGGTTGTCACCATTGACAATACTTAACTATTTAATAATTTTTAGTGTGGAATATTATAATATATTATACTGATAAATTAAAAATAATATAACATCATTTTTTACATAATATGCTTTATTTCTAAAGTGTTCAAAAACTAAAAAATAATTTAAAAAAAAACTAAAAAGTATGTACCTATCTCGGTCTTTGTTTTTATATGAAAAAACAAATAACACTAAAATTTGTAATGAGTTTTACAGAAAAATTATATTGCATAGTTAAAATTGCGATGACTCATCGCAATATTAACTATGCAATATAATTTTTAGTAATTTTAAGTACCTATAAATATTAGGTACTTACTTATCTTTTATGTTATTGTTATATAATATAATCAACATTTAGCGTAAATTAATTTGGATACATATCTACACTGACGGACAAATAAACTGCAACAAAGTTCAGGATTAGGTACTAGTATGCAAAGTTTTTAGATTAAACTAAATGAAAATGTCGAGACTACCCATTATTAAAACAAATGTAAATTTATAAACAGAACTGCAGTAAAAGATAAAATTATAGCCGGGAAAATAAAATTTGAATAACTTTCATAGTACTTATATTAAAAGTTATTGCGTCTTGAACTTGATGCGATTTATAAATCCGAACCCTCCTTTTTTTACTAGATTAAAAAATGTACCTCGGGTGACAACCCTAGGGAAAAAGAAACGTTGGGCAATGTTGTCAACAATATTCAAAAAATATGCTTGTGACTTTGCCCACCGTTATATTTTATGATTATACGACGCATTTAGCGAAGAAAACTAGTCTATATTATTCATTTCCAATGTAATAACGGATGTATAAAAATTACTTACCTGCGATAACTCCAAGTAGCACTTCTCGAAAAAGTTTTTTTAAAAGATTTTGCCCGCAAAAAAACACTCTAACTTCAACGACGTCTGACAGACAACTGAAGTAACATCTGTGACAGCCCGTCACACAGTGTTGCCAGAAAAATGATGAATTTTTTACCATAGACAAAATGTTCTTACTAACTATAGACAAATTTGGTATATATTAAGTTTTTAAAAAAATACACAACTGGGCAAAGTCAAATGTCGAGGGCAAAGTTGCCATGTTTTACGGTACTAAAAACAAAATAAAATAAATATTTAAGCGGGGCTCCCATACAACAAACTTCTTTTTTTTTTCGGTGTTTTTTTTGACTCGCACTTGGCCAGTTTTTCTTTATTTCTGGAGTTGTCGACTCGCCCACAAATAAAATAACTCGTGGTTAAAGGTCGTGGATCCCAAAAAAAAAACATCAAAACTTTTTTTTTTGTGTTATCATGTTTAGTTTTAGATAAGTACAGACGCCAGCAGGTCAACCTACCCGAAACTGTCAGATTTTCCCAATCAACCTTGAACCTTATGCTTTAGCAAT
Organism: Oligia fasciuncula; assembly: GCA_963082905.1. Taxonomy (NCBI): domain Eukaryota; kingdom Metazoa; phylum Arthropoda; class Insecta; order Lepidoptera; family Noctuidae; genus Oligia; species Oligia fasciuncula. The sequence continues at coordinate 3,494,665 of OY720414.1, read as the reverse complement.
AAAGTCGAAAATCTATTAAAGAAATCTGACAGATTGTAGTAACTTGATGTGCTGGCGTCTGTACATTCGATAGCCATCACGTCTGCGGAGTTTCGCTAATTAATGTAATTTGACCCTGTGTATAAAAGTTGAAGTAATAAGTACCTAACAGTACTTGATTTTCCCCTTTTCTATTTAAATTTCCCAGAAATTGGATGTTGACATACAGACAGTATAAATGTTATTTTTCTTTTGTTCCAGATTCAAATGCTCCAAGGATGACCAGTCTAAAAAAAAACTTAAATTTAAAAAAATTAAAATATCCTAAAATGTAAAACAATTGACTGCTATAGGCCAGTATTTTTTAATTTAAAATATTTAGGTATTTTTTATTGTTTAATATGTGATCATTAAACCTTTTTACTTAGTAAGTAAAGACCAGTAATTAAAATAAATAGAAAAATAATTAACAGTTATGGTTCTGCAATGGAGCATGCTCTGTTATTCTTTTGTAAGTATATTTCTTGTTTTTTAACTTAAGAGTTGCTTAATCTAGTAGCGATTAAAAAGTAAATAAAAAAGTGTGCGGTCGAGGGACCGCCTCAAGAACCTCTCCTCAAGAACCCAATGAAGCCCGCCTCAAGAAGTTCCTTTTTGATGATACATTATTTTTATAAGTACTAGAACCCTCAAAAAAATTTCAAATTTGCCGCTGTCAACAGAGGCCTAGTGTACAAAGACTTTAATGAAAAAGGAAAAACATAGGGACACAGTATAATATCCTTCTTATTCTGTTTATGAAATATCTTTTAAATTGGTCCAATATTGGAGGAGGAAATAAGCGAGAGCCAAACCTCGAATTTTGACTTTTTACTTAGGCTTTTTCAAAAAGTCTCTCCGACATGTGCTTGATAACGACTAAAACGTTGTTTTATTTTGTCCACCAGCTCGAGACAACAGCATGTGAAGTGAAGAACGCACAAAAGGTGCTTAATGGTTTATATGGTGAGTGCTTTACTTTAACACACGTGACATACACAATAGAATAGAATAGAAATACTCTTTACTTCTTCTCCTCTTCTTCTTCTTCTTTGTTTTTTTGGTCTTTTTTTTGTTTCTTTCTTTTTTCTCTCTCTTTCTTTTCACAATATTCAATTCTTAACACTCCCCCCTCCTTCCCCTTTTCTCTTTTTTCTTTTCTTCTTTTTTAGGGTTCCGTACCTCCAAAGGAAAAAAACCGAACCCTTATAGGATCACTTTGTTGTCCGTCTGTCTGTCAAGACCCTTTATTTTAATGGTAATTATGTTGATTTCAGGGTGACTATGTCTAATCGAGATCCTATGTAAAGTCTATTCAAACTTTGTTTCAAATTAATATTATTTCAAGTTAAACAAATATCAACTTTATTTTAATGATAATTAAGTTGATTTCAGTGTCACTAGCACTATTGAATCAGTTAAAAAAATCTTTGAAAATGTAGCGTAAACTGCACTTTATTGTACAGTGTAGGAATTAAAGTTATTTTTCCATAAACTCATATTTGTTTACATATTTGGCAAATAAGTCGCGAATGCAGATTACATGAATGATTAAACAACATAAATATGATTGCGCTATTTTTTGTGAATCTCAAATACTTCCTATTTTGGAGTCCTACAAATAGGAAATAGGTAACTGCGTCCAACTTGGATGTAGCGCTCGCCGTCCGCTGCCGCAGCACCACTCGCTTTGCTTGCTCGACTCACAGTTCTAACCGAGTGTGGAACTTAAGATAGAAACACGCTTGTACGATACGACTACATACATAATAGAGATTTCTATTAGCCATGCTTTCCATGGCTAATATGAATCTCTATTCCTAGACAGCACGTTTCGCTGAAAACTTTGTTGATAGAAAACATTGTTCGTAGATATCTCGGTTCATAGGAAGCACTGTTGACAGAGATCTCTGTTCATAGATAGCACTTCTTGCCGGAAACATTGTTCATATGTAGAAACCACTGTTTCACCTTGGTTCACAGAAAGCGCCTTTGGTTCACGGAAACCAATTACCTAGATCATTATTTTTTAAGTAAGCTGTATTCCCATTCGCTCGCTCTTGCATCCTATGTCGACGGAGCCCCGCTCCGCCCTATTTCTGTGTAAAGGGTTTAAAGTAACCTTACCAAACCGAACCTCGGGGTGCCCTTCGCTCGCTCTTGCATCCTACGTTGCGCTTTTTTAACCAAGGTATCTGGAAACAGTGGTTTCTATGAACAAAGTTTACGGCAAGAAGTGCTATCTATGAACAGGTATCACTGTCAACAGTCCTTCCTATGAACCGAGATATCTACAAACAATGTTGTCTATCAACAAAGTTTTCGGCGAAACGTGCTGTCTAGGAATAGAGATTTCTATTAGCCATGCTTTCTGTATGTAGTCGTATCGTACAAGCGTGTTTAGATCTTAGGTTCCACACCGGTCCTAACCTAGCCGTTTGGTGCCTATTTAGAAATAGAAAATAGAAATAGAAAATATTTATTATCCAGGTAATACAATAAGTAGGTGGATTACAGCAAGATAAGACGACATGGGTAGCTTAAAATATTACCTATAGCTAGGTTACAATAATATTAACTAGTGAGCCCCAAACTAGACAGTCTGTATCTTGGGGCACGGAGTACGAATTCCAGAGTGAAGACTAGAGAGGTGATTTCAGATATGGTATGGTATGGTGCGTATGTATGTGTGATATTTGTGTGGTGTGTGTATATGTGAGATGTGTGAGTGGTGTGTGTGTAAGTGTGTATGTTTGTTCCATTGTGCTTCCTTTAATTTGGTGTCAGGTGAGGGTCTTTATATTAATTGTTCCGAGTCATCGTAGCCAGTGTTATGTAAAATTTCCTTTACAATTTTTTTGCAGCCGAATGAGGTAGTATTTTTAATTTCGCAGAGTTTGAAATTAATATTTGACCATGACTTGACTTTGAATCTGCACGGAACTAAATAAAGCTTTATTATGATTTATTATTATTATTCATCGTTTCGTTAGATGTAAGTACTACAGGAAATTCCTGATTTGGCCCCTTAGGCCAAATACTGGTTACGCCCATCGCTAATAAATTGATCTAGTGGTCTTGATAAAGATTCCGCGGTTCTCATGGCCGTAATGAGCTCAAATTCAGCTAGGTGTGGCAATATCTGTCAAAATAGAGCGGTGATGGGTCGACCTTGCTATCTCGAACATCGCGACATGAAGTAGCCTTAAGGGGGAGTACTACTTGGGCGGAGCACCGCCGTGTCCTCGTAGAGGCGATCGGCAGCGACGGCGACCTCTCGCGCCCGGCCCTGGTGCAAGCCATGGTCCGGGGCGAGAGGGAGTGGGAGGCAGTCACCTCCTTCTGCGAAGCAGTCATGCTAGCGAAGGAGGTGGCGGGACGGCTCAGGGAGAGAGCCTCCCGTCCCAGCCGCCGCGGGAGACGCTCCGGGCGTCGGGAGCCGCGCGACGACTCCCGGCCACCGTAGGCGCGGGCCTGCGGGCGGAGAGTAATGGGTAGCTCACCGTCCGATCAGGACCAGGCCCGTGCCGGACGGCGCGTACGTGTTCCACGCGCGCCTCAAAGAGATGTCAGCATCGAGGAGGGGCCCCATAGGGCCGAAGCCTGCCGGGTCAGCGGGATTGTCCGAAAGGGTTACCGCTGGCCCGGAACATAAAGGGCTAAGGAAGGAACACGGGTGGGTTTTAGTCAATAAGAGTCTGACACTCCCTTCCGCTCCACCCAGAGCGGGAGGGGTCATTTGATAAAAAAAAACCGGGCAAGAGCGAGTCGGACTCGCGCACCGAGGGTTCCGTACATCATATGTTTTTAAATTTTCACAGGCGAGCTACTTACTAGATCTCGTTCAAATCAATTTTCGGTGGAAGTTTACATGATAATGTACATCATATATTTTTTTTAGTTTTATCATTCTCTTATTTTAGAAGTTACAGGGGGGGACACACATTTTACCACTTTGGAAGTGTCTCTCGCGCAAACTATTCAGTTTAGAAAAAAATGGTATTAGAAACCTCGATATCATTTTTGAAGACCTATTCATAGACGTATGGGTTTGATGAAAAAAAAAATTTTGAGTTTCAGTTCTAAATATGGGGAACTTATTGTTTTTTTTCAATTTTTTTGTGAAAATCTTAATGGCGTTCACAGAATACATCTACTTAGTTTCAACAGTGTAGTTCTTATAGTTTCGGAAAAAAGTGGCTGTGACATACGAACAGACAGACAGACAGACATGACGAATCCATAAGGGTTTCGTTTTTGCCATTTGGCTACGGAACCCTAAAAAGAGAGTGCTCTCCCTTTATATTTATGGTCGCGCTGGCTAGTTCCTCAAACTGCCAGTATGAACAGTATGACGGCGTTCGGTGATGCGATGGTTTGAATTCAAGTCGAAACAATGAACTATTTTTGCCGATGCCTGTCAGCGTCGCGGGTTGTTCGAAAGAGTTACCGTGGCCCCTGGCACAGGCAACTGAAGGAACACGGGTTGGTTTTAGTCAGTAAAAGTCTGACATGCCCTCCCGCTCCAGAACGGTAGAAGATATTTGATAATTTCCCCCACAAAAAAAAGGGGGAGCACTATTTTGTTAAATAGTGTGGACGTTACAAATCTCCCTAGTCTTTTTTACCAACAATGTTGGGGTCAGCTTCCAATCTAATCGGATGTAGCTTAATACCAGTATTTTACATGGAGCGACTGCCTATTTGACCTCCAAAACCCAGTTACTGGGTAATATGATACCACTTGATAAGACTGGTAAACTGGTTGTTAGACTTTCGGGCTTCTGACTACCCGTAACGACTGTCAAAGATCCACGAATGACAGCCGGAACCAACGGCTTAACGTGCTTTCCGAGACACGGAGGGGTCTCCGTATGTAAAGATGGTCACCCATCCAGAGACCAACCGCGGCTAGCGTAGCTTAACCTGATCGATCGACCTGTGCGGCTGTTATTATTTAGCCACAGGGTAAAAGCCTCCTCCAAGGAATGCCAGTAATCTTATTATATTAAGCATAATTGATATAGGTATTTTTGTTTTTTAAATTTTTCATCAAAAGTCGAAAACTATGCGGCCTAAAAAAAAAGAAAAAAAACTTTTTACAAAAAAAACCGACTTCCAAAAAAACACTACAAAGTGAAAAATAACTTTTATTTCGGAAGTCGGTGTCTTTGGATCTGTATTTTAGTGTTTTGCCACCGACTTCCGAAATAAAAGTTATTTTTCCCTTTTGTAGTGTTTTTTTTGGAAGTCGGTTTTTTTTTTGTTAAAAAGTTTTTATTTCTCGCATTTTAGTGTGTCTGTTTATAATGTATCTAAGTTACAATAGCCTAATGCCAACTTGCTCATCGCCTTTTACAAAATATTGCTTTTCCCGATGCAGGGACGTTAATTGTTGAGGAGTTCTCCTGGTATTCCACCATCAGCTCCGTTTCACCATTCGCATTGTGACGAGCATAACTTGCTTAGCAACCATATTAAAGTGAGTTATCGAATCGCAAACCGGGAAATACTTATTATTGAGTAGTTCCGGTGGCCATCTGTGGTCTTCATCATCAGTTCCACTTCACCAAATGATGCTTTCCAAGAGCAAATGCACGAGTTACTGTAAAAAATACCCAAATCGCTATAGGTGTGCCTATAATACTTGAAGAGTTCCTTCGATTTCTCCAGGATCCCATCATCAGATCCTGACCTGATGACAATGGGACCACCTGGAAAGTATACCGTTTCAAACAAAAAAATAATTTTTGAAATCGGTCTAGCTGTCTTCGAGTAATCGGGGAACAAACATAAAAAAAAAAAAAAAAAAAAAAAGGTTCCGACGAATTGAGAACCTCCTCCTTTTTGAAGTCGGTTAAAAATGTTTGAGAATGTGCATACTGCGCTCTTTTATATGATACCCCACATTCCCCTAGCCCCACTTGGAATTTTTCAGACCCCCTTTCTGTCCTTGTTGCAAAAAAAATATACAATACTTACATATATTTTTATTTCTTTCTTATTTGCAAAATAGTTGGGCAAACGTCATCTAAAACTATTCCTTCAAGTTGATAGCATTAGTAGTTCTTGAGATATCCAGCTGTGACAGACAGACAGTCTTACCATAAGGGTTACGTTTTACCATTTTGGTACGGAACCCTAACAACAACAAATCTTCAGTATTATTTAGATCTCAGTGAGTTCTTCGCCTTACGAGACGCAAAAGCATCAAGCCAGTCGTGTCGCAACACACGATTTGATGTACAGTCGCCAGCACATCAACCTACTACAATCTGTCAAATTTCTTTAATAGATTTTCAACTTTATCGCTGAAGCATTAAGGTTCAAAGTTGATTGGAAAAATTTGACAGTTTCGGGTAGCTTGATATGCTGGCGTCTGTACATTCGGACACGAACGTACCTTTTTATCGACCTTCCTTTGCTAGCTTGAAATGTGCCTTGCTTTCTGTCATCTCGTTTTAATGTTAGGCAGATTAATAACATAGAGGCTTGTGACCAAGTAATAACAGCCGCACGGGTCGATTGATCAGGTTATTGCCGCGGTTGGTCCATGGATGGGTGACCATCTTTACATATCAAGACCTCTGCGTGCCTCGGAAAGCACGTTAAGCCGTTGGTCCCGGCTGTCATTCGTGGATCTTTGACAGTCGTTACCGGTCGTCAGAAGTCCGAAAGTACGACAACCAGTCTGACCAAGGGGTATCGTATTACATAGTAGGTAATTGGGTTATGGAGGTCAGATAGGCAGTCGCTCCATCTAAAGTACTGGTATTCAGCTGCACTGCTGCATCCGGTTAGACTGGAAGCCGACCCCAACATAGATGGGAAAAGGCTAGGCATATGATAAGATGATTAATAACAACATCACGCCTCTACACCTAGATGGGGTAAGCAGAGGTTTAAAAAACATCTACTTACACACATTGTCAAAATCAAAATATTTTATTTCACATAAACCTACATGGGCACTTTGAAACGTCAGAAGCTAGGTGCACGGTTCCAATTGGTCGTTTCCTATGGAGAAGAACCGGCAAGAAACTCCCTCTTCTTTTTAAAAATATTTGGCTTTTACATCATCACATCACTTCAGCCGAAAGACGTCCACTGCTGGACATAGGCCTCCCCCAAGCACCTCCACTTCGACCGGTTCTGCGCTTCTCGCATCCAACGCTTTTACAATCTTTCCAAATTACAGTAGGTATGGGAGGACAGCGTAGGCCTGTCAACAAGTACCAGGTACTTGATAAAATAAAAAATGGTCTACAGATCTAAGGTCTACAAGGCCTACAAAGTCCTCACATTTACGTTTGTAAATGTGAGGACTTTGTAGACATTGCGTCAGTTATGTTGAAGTCCCATGTGGTGGCAAGCTTACTGCCATCAATCGGACTCGGGTCTAGACTTCAGGCTGCTACCCAGAAATTCCTGATAGAAACATCTAGGTAAGTAAACTTTGCTCTGCCTGAGAATCGAACCCAGGACCTCACGCTTAGCAAGGCACAGCTACCTTGCGTAAAATGCATCTTCACAGCACATCTTACCAAAGAAGACAGAGTCTCACCATAAGGGTTCCGTTTTACCATTTTGGTACGGAACCCTAAAAACACCACCAATCGTCTTTTTACCCGACTGCGGCGAAGCCCAAAAGGAGGGTTATGTGTTTGACCTGTATGTATGTATGTCCGTTTCTTTGTTCCCTCGTAACTTCTAAACGAATGAACGGATTTGGATAAAGTATACGTCTTTAGATTTGACTTGGTAGCGCGAGTGTCACTGGCTACATTATAATAAAAAACAAAGTAAAATGGCGGATTTAGGGTGCCATATTGTGGAGTTCGATTTTTTTTTTCTTCTAATACCATCGAGTGAAATATCAAAATTAAGGGTTTTTAAAAGTGATTACAAAAATATATACAACTTATATGCTTAAAAGTAATTCGAAGTGACAAATCGTAAAAAAACACGTTAAATAAAATAATTATTTCATCTTTCAAATTTGTAAACTAAAAAGCTGGAAATAAAAAACAAGTAATTAAAAAAACTAAAAAACCCGACTGCGGTAAAAAAATTAAATTAAAAAAAACTGAAAAGCTAAAAACAAGGCCATTTTAAATTAAATAAAAGTTGGAAGCAGGCGGGACCCATTTGAGTTTGAAAATATAATAAAAAAATGGTATGGGTCCCGCCTGCTGCCAACTTTTATTTGGCCTTGTTTTTAGCTTTTCAGTTTTTTTTTATTTAATTTTTTTACCGCAGTCGGGTTTTTTAGTTTTTTTAATTACTTGTTTTTTAGAATCACATACACAAAGGGTGCAACATACGGGACCATATTATTAGAGCTTTCGCGCTGCCGCCTCTTTGTCTGCCTGTCCGTCACGGGGTTTTATGTTTTTGACAATTAAAAAACTTCGTAAGTATATAGTACCCATACCAATTCCTGCATGACTTGGTGCACGGAGAGGTTTGCCACGTTATGAAATGAAATGATTTTATTTTCTGTAAGTAGGTTTGTACAAACACTTTTACACGTCAATCATGTTTTTTTTTTTAAACTAGATGAAGTCGGCGTTTCCTATCTGACTACTCTGAGAAGAAAGGCCGAAACAAACTCAGAGGTCACAGTCTCTTTTAAAGTCCAGACATAATCTTGGTCAGGTTATATGAAGACCATGTAGATCGATGTCTGAGGTGGTCTTTTGAGGAAAGAACCACACAGATTGAGAGGACCTGTCCAGTCAGTGCACGCATTTGTCAAAAATCGTGCAGCTCAACTCAAGACTTAAGGAGCTCAACGATTCGACGAACAATACCAAAGAAAGGACATTTGGGTAGGCCACATAAATTACTCAAACTGCCAGACCATGAAAAAAAAAACTAACAGAACAGAGAGAATAATAAAAAAATATATATGTAAAATGACCCACATCGTCTTCACATTCACAATTAAAACATAATATAATACTTTACAAAGTAAGCAAATGTCATTGTTTAAAAAAAAGTTAGCTTAGCTGCGCGGTTCATTTGTTTGTCAGCCACGCATTCGTGCGCTGCATGCCTGTGGGTAACAGTGAACGATCCTGCCATCATTTTCATACAAAGCGAAGTTGCGTAGCTTAGCCGCGGGCAGCTGTGGAGTGGTACCTTTACCTACACGTAAGCTCATCTAGTTAAAATCGTGTCGCAACCCACGATCAGATGTACAACCGGACACGATTCGGCCTCTTTACTGACCTTACATACCTGCAATCGTAGGTCGCACTCACTAGTTACGAGGTCATACTGGTCCTCTTCCTTTTGAGTTTTTAGAGCTTCTAAACGGTACCAGTTTGGTGCCTGTGAGTAGGTAATTACTTCTGTTGGTACTTTTGTAAGGAAATGTTGTTAGAAAGGGGGTGACTGCCAAGATGAGGACTAAAAGAGAAGTATGGAAGAATTAAAATCATCAAGACAACCCACTAAGTTCATATAATACTATTGAATGACTATTAGAATAGAATACTCTTTTATGTACACCATATAAATTACAGACATAAATAATTATAGAAACTGTACAAAGGGTGACACACTACGCGGTGTTATCGCTAATAGCGATCATTTAAAGACAACCTTTGGATGGATTAAAAAGGGGAAGGACAGACAAATACTGTAGTCATACCTCGCGGGCGAAGCCGCGGGAGGAAGCTAGTATTATACAGTGTGAGTCTTCATAATGTGCACATATCGAAATGAGGGAAACTAAGCTTAATTTTATCGACGGAAAAAATACTTAAAAAAATAAAAATAAAAAAAATTTGTAGCATTTTTAAAATTCTTTTTCGCTGCTGTGACCCCTGTGTAAACAATCGCCCCTCAATTGAGAATTATGGTTTTAACAAAAATCTGAAATTGTTTCATAAATTTTTACAATAATTGTAAAATTACTCAATAAAAGCCCGATTACCTACCCTTTTTGATTACTTTAAATTATTCTTCATCGTGTCAGATTTCTAAACGTAAAAATACCATGTTTATAACTCAATCACATCACAACATTTCCTATCAACTGTTAAAGAAAGGCCTTGCAATCACTATACTTTAGCAGGTAAAGATCCTTTTATTTATTTATTTTTTTTTCAAATATTTTTTCCGTCCATAAAATTAAGCTATGTTTCCCTCATTTCGTTATGTGCACATTATGAAGACTCACACTGTATAGAGCCATTACGTCTGTGAAGTTTACACAAAAAAAACAGAATTTTTTAAACTGATATTTCTAGTGACTGCAATAACGATTTAATTTTTGTTTTATCAAGTTTAGATATCGATACTCATGGCGTCTGCGGAGTTTAGCTAGCCAATTAAATTTAACCTATTTACGTTACTATGTCTTACCGCCAACGGCGTACAAGAATCAATTAAAATTTTATAAATTATACCACGAACTTATATTGGCTAGACGACGCAAGTTTATGTACTTGGCGTGTAAAAAGGGAGTAAAAACTAGCCAAGTGCGAGTTGGACTCACACACGAAGGCTGGCCGGAAGGGTTCCGTACCACAAGGCAAAAACGCCGAGAAAAACACGTTTGTTGTATGCCCCCTTTAAATTTTTTTTTTTTTTTTCACCCGTGTCATTTCGATTCCGTGGGAATATCGGGATAAAAAGTATCCTATGTGTTAATCTAGGAAATGGTCTATCTATGTGCCAATTTTCATCCAAATCTGTTCAACGGTTTACGCGTGATTGAGTAACAAACATCCAAACATCACAAACTTTCACATTTATAATATTACTAGCTTCTGCCCGCGACTTCGTCCGCGTGAAATTGCACCCTCTTAGGGGTGGAATTTCGAAAAACCCTTTCTTAGTGGATACCTACTCTTCACAAAGAACACACCCTCCAAATTTCATGTCTCTAGGAGCAGCGGTTTAGACTGTGCGTTGATATATCAACAATCAGTCAGTTTACCATTTTATATATATAGGGGTGGAATTTCGAAAAACCCTTTCTTAGTGGATACCTACTCTTCACAAAGAACACACCCTCCAAATTTCATGTCTCTAGGAGCAGCGGTTTAGACTGTGCGTTGATATATCAACAATCAGTCAGTTTACCATTTTATATATATAGATATATATTATTAGGATTATTCTTATTATAATCATCTACACTTATTAATAACAACGCGACGGCAGGTAGGTAAAGGCTAACTCGTTCAGGATGAGTCCGTGTCACTAGGTGAAGGCCGCACAATATGGCGGCGGTGGCTGCGTCTGCGCACAACTCCCATACTTTATTAATTTGTAAATCATCATCTGGCTTGGCCTTTTCCAACTATGTTGGGGTCGGCTTCCAGTCTAACCGGATGCAGCTGCTGAATAGCAGTATTTTTCAATGGATGCAGCCAGAAATAGACACGGTCAGTATGGGTCAGGACACATTGATCGACGGCCTTTCGCACTTTGCCGATTGAAAAGGAGCACACGCCGACGAACGATCGCGTTTTTGTGTAAAAAAAAAATATATGACATTACCATGTAAACTTCCACCGAAAATTGGTTTGAACGAGATCTAGTAAGTAGCTCGCCGGTGAAAATTTAAAAACATATAATCATAGTACGGATTAACACAAAAATAAGTCTTATCGCTATGTGAGTGACAACCAGTGATGGCACTACTGGTTTGCGGTTGCGGTTGACCGCAGCATCAGGCGGCAACGTCGCCATCTACGGATGCGTGTGAATAGAGTTATATAGAAACCAGCAACCTAACAATTTGAATCATTTTGAAGGATATTGCTAATCCATTGCTTCTTATGTTCGAAAATGTTGTCTGCCCAACAACGTAAATAACGCAATGAATGTTGTGGAACTGTCAAAATGAAAGCCATTGCTACTGTTAGTGTGTTACGAAATTACCCCGCAGATTTGTCGCTGCAATCTGTGATTGCGATTGGGCGACGGTTGTCGCTTGCGGCACACTTGCGGTCTGCTTCGAAAGAGCACCTTAGAGCCAGCGCGCACTAACGACTTTTTGTTGACCGATAGCTTGATCGTTCAGGAAATTAGTGCGGATATCTATGGTATGGAGCTATGAAATGCACGCGTTTGATCGGCTGATTTTTAATCGCCAAATGGTATAACTCCATACTGATTCCCTGAACGATCAAAACTATCGGTCAACAAAGAGTCGATAGTGCGCGCTAGCTCTTACAGCCAACAAATCGTCTGACAAGTTTGCTGACTAAGCCACTGCGTGTCGAGAACGCACTGCAGTAACAAGTGTAGCGTGGGAACGTAACATTTTGTGCTTTCACTCGTCGCCTGCGCCGGTCGCTGATGACCGCTTGACGAAACTATAGATTGTAGGCTTAGCCTAGCTTTGAGGCTTGGTAGGTTAGCATAACCAGCCAATAGTGTTCACGAGTGCCGTGCGGGCCCAGTACGGGTTGGTAGATGTCACATGTCTTTGAATGTTTGGTTCTAGGACATGCTGGTTCGTCGAAAATATACCCCTAACGGGGTGAAAGGGGTAGTTAATTATACAAGGGAGGGTTTTACTGCGTGGCTTGATTAAGGCGAAAGCGCCAGGGTAGCCCGCGAAATTATTTTTTTTTTACCTTTTTTGCAATTTGCTGGTCAGTATTATGTTGTAGGTACGTTGATTAAAATATGATTCGCGGCCGTAACCAATAATGTATTTACAGAATTATAATCATTAAAGTCATCAACACAAGTCTCTAAGACCATGTAATCCCCAAGAATGACTATTTCATGAAATCTTGACATTTGGGGATTATACTAACTTAACAAGTTATATTACTGATTGTAATGATTATAATTCTGTAAATACATATTTGTTACGACCGCGAATCATATTTTAATCAACGTACAACTTAATACTGACCAGCAAATTGCAAAAAACGTAAGAAAATTTGAATTTCGCGGGCCACCTTAGCGCTTCCCCCATAAAGTCAAGTAATGAACATACCCCAAACGATTTTTCAAAATTCCACCCCTAAAAGGGTGAAAAGGGGGGAGGGTAAAATTCCACGCGGACGAAGTCGCGGGCAGAAGCTAGTTTTATATTTTTTTTTTTTTTTTTATTACTAAATGGGCCCGCTCTTGACCCCGATCACGCCTGATGGTAAGCGATAGATGAGGTCTATTTAGATAGATGAAGGAAACGAAGGGCTTTAGGTACAAATCCAAACTTTGGGCTGCTTCTGAGGAAGTCCTAATGGATAAATTAAAAACACACACACAGAGACACAGGACACAGTATATATCCTTCCTAATCTGTTTATGAAATATCTTTTAAATTGGTCCAATATTGGAGAAGGAAATAAGCGAGAGCCAAACCTCGAATTTAGACTTTTTACTTAGGCTTTTTCAAAAAGTCTCTCCGACCGCATTTCCTCCTAACGTGGTGGTAAAAACAGACATACAGTACTTAGCCTTTATGAGAGAGGACTGCTATCTAAGATCTGATATAACTGAGATAGGATCCTGTCTTTATCTTGCACTTGTAGTTTGACAGTTGTGCGACAGTCGTTTATTTGTTTTACAATGAATATGTTTTGTTTCAGGATGAGAGGGAGGGCGCGGGGCGTCGCGGAGGCGCCGTGCTGCCCTCTACAATGGAGGTACGTAACTCAAAAGCCACAAATTACGCTGAGAATCAGCATTTTTGGAACGTCAAAATTACATAACATAAACATAGTCTCCTAAAACGCCCGCCATTTACCACTATCGAGTGCTTTTGCTGGGGACAAGAAGTGGTGCAACAAACTCCACAGCAGAACAGCTGTCTGTTCAGTCAACTGAACAGACAGCTATAGAATCAAGTTCTTCTAACACACAACACACTATAGAATCAACAACAATAGCGTATAGCGTTAGCGTGTAGCGTTTAGTGTATAGCGTGTATCTGAGGGGCCATTCTAGTTATTTTAAGAACATTCACAGTCTGAACTCAGTCTCATCTCAACCTGTCAAATTTAATTGTTCGAGCACATAGAACATGACGACGAGGAAAACGACGACAAAATTCACGCTGCGGTTAAAACAGATTGAAAAGTCTGTTCTTTGTCAAATAAGCAGTAAAAATAATTCCACGTTCTAGAGGTGTGTATCGCTCCATGGCTTCATCATTTCAGCCGAAAGACGTCCACTGCTGGACATAGGCCTCCCCCAAGCACTTCCACTTCGACCGGTTCTGTGCTTCTCGCATCCAACGGGTTCCTGCGGCCTTCACAAGGTCGTCGGTCCACCTTGTGGGAGGCCTTCCAACGCTACGTCTTCCGGTACGTGGTCGCCACTCCAGAACCTTTCGGTCCCATCGGCCATCTGTTCTGCGAGCAATGTGCCCTGCCCACTGCCACTTAAGTTTGGCAATTCTTCGGGCTATGTCGGTTACCTTGGTTCTCCTGCATGGCTTGTTAACAACTAATTCTCTATATGTCTACAACATAAATGTCAAAGAGCACATTTGGCGCCATCTGCAGAAATTAAGGCACATTCACATTTATGACATTACTTTTACGCCACCCGTTGTATACGGACCGTAGACAGAGTAATCTATAGACTCATGGTATCCGTGTCACCGAAAGGGACAAAAAATTCCGGCAATCTTCATCATACTATCATTTTTACAGCTTATTACACTGCACCTTACCATTTTCACAGTTGCGCAAATGTATTATTTTTAAAGTACTATTATTGAATTATGCACGTAAAAGATCTTATTTTCCTTTTAATCGCGGTGTAGTTTTTATTATTTCATTCATAAACGTCAAACTTGTTGTGCACATTGATGTGCTTAGCCGACACGCAGTAAGGGACAGAAATATTCTTACTCTGTCTCTTTTGTTTGCTAGTGACGTTATATTTCTCTTTTTCTTGTGCGAATGAAAAAGAAGATATGCAGCAGTCTTTAGTTTACTCTGTCTACGATACGTACGGATGGAATTTGAATTTATTGCGCAACCTCTCAGACGAAGTACTATCGGTATTTCGGACCGTCATTTCACGGATTGGCATTGGGTTTCCCTAAGTCACAAGCTGACCTTTGAAGGACCACAGTTAGGTAAGCATCTCATCGAGGTATACTAAACGCGAATGGCTGGGAACTGGCACGGGTGCTGACCCTGTCAATTTGCCATGATTTACCGAGCTACTGTGCAAGTGTCGACGCTTTGAAGGA
Source organism: Oligia fasciuncula (assembly GCA_963082905.1). Classification (NCBI taxonomy): domain Eukaryota; kingdom Metazoa; phylum Arthropoda; class Insecta; order Lepidoptera; family Noctuidae; genus Oligia; species Oligia fasciuncula. The sequence continues at coordinate 3,479,460 of OY720414.1, read as the reverse complement.
CCACAGTTAGGTAAGCATCTCATCGAGGTATACTAAACGCGAATGGCTGGGAACTGGCACGGGTGCTGACCCTGTCAATTTGCCATGATTTACCGAGCTACTGTGCAAGTGTCGACGCTTTGAAGGACCACAGTTAGGTAAGCATCTCATCGAGGTATACTAAACGCGAATGGCTGGGAACTGGCACGGGTGCTGACCCTGTCAATTTGCCATGATTTACCGAGCTACTGTGCAAGTGTCGACGCTTTGAAGGACCACAGTTAGGTAAGCATCTCATCGAGGTATACTAAACGCGAATGGCTGGGAACTGGCACGGGTGCTGACCCTGTCAATTTGCCATGATTTACCGAGCTACTGTGCAAGTGTCGACGCTTTGAAGGACCACAGTTAGGTAAGCATCTCATCGAGGTATACTAAACGCGAATGGCTGGGAACTGGCACGGGTGCTGACCCTGTCAATTTGCCATGATTTACCGAGCTACTGTGCAAGTGTCGACGTGCAGACATGATTGACAACCTTGTTTCATGTGATGTGATAGAACAGAATACGAGTCTTTAAAAAATGATGTAGGGACAAAAATTTTAAAGAGTAAAAGTAAAGACAACTAACAAAATGTATTTACAAAGCAGATGTGAATGAAAACACCGGGAAGGGCCGCCCTAGATGATAATCGTCTTCCCAGAATTTGCTCCTTATTATGGACAGTATCGAGTGGTGTAATAATAATAATATAATATAATATTCCACAACTATCACACAACGCCGTCTAGTCTCAAGCTAAGCAGAGCTTGTGTTATGAGTACTAGACAACTGATAAACATACTTATATATTTCTAAATACATACATATATAGATAAATTACACCCAGACACAGAACAAATGATCATGCTCATCACACAAACATTTGTCCTGGGTGGGAATCGAACCCACGACCTCCGGCATAGCAGTCATAGTCACTGACCACTAGACCAACAGGCCAGCCAATAATAGTGTGTGGTTCGATTCCTGGGGGTCTACTCCGAAGCGGTTAACCACCGTATCGGCCGAATGTTCGGTCATTTTCTACTACCTTTCATTTCCTATATTGACTATAGGACCCTTACCCCTTTTTTACCTTTTTTTTTTAAATTCGTAGTAGGACAACAATATTCGAATCAGAAAATGACCGAACATTCGGCCGACACGACAATTAACCACTTCGGAGTGACCCCCCTGGCTACAAATATAGATTTTTCAAAAATCCAATGATGCAGTTTTAGTTTTCATCAAAATCGAGACCGCGACTCCTTTGAGTACTTTTCGCTATTCTTCTTAGTTTCCGATTTGGCCATCCACGCCCACTTGGAAAATTCACCCTGTATACATATACTTTATGATGTTCTTCGAAAAGTTCAGGTGAGTAGAACTCGCAACCGGCGTGCGTGTACGCGTGTAAGACCAGGCCAGATTTATGATTTTTTTTTGTATTTCCAATAACCGGATTCAGATTTGGACTCCGGACTGTTACTGAAAAAAAAACTGTAAATATGAACACTAAACATATTCTAATACTAAAATTCTAGAATGAAGAAGTAAGCTAAGGTTGCAATAAGGGTCAACCGGTATCTTTATGAGCATTAAATGGCCAATGGGCGTGTTCTAATAGCGTGTTGAGTATGTATTGAGCTTAGAGTAAGAAATCTATAGAACATTGGGTAGCGTGGCCACACATGAGACAAAAAACTAACTTAAATAACATTGGCTACTTATGTAGCTGCCTTGAAAAAACGGGCACGCACTGAGAGACGGAAATAGTACAGCTTTATCCTTTTCTGTTACTTATAATAACTCAATACTTTATCCCTTTCTTGTGGAAATGAAATGGCGCTACCCGCCGTCTATACTTTCTTTGTCTAAGGTATTGAGCAACTGCGATTTTTTAAACTTACGCATGTCACTATTATCATCCTTGCTTTTTTCTTGATCAATACATACAAAATAACATGAATATTTCATTTGTAAAGTATTAGACTAATAAGCCCTTTGGTCTTATATTAATTAGGTATAAGGTACTCACATGAAGTGCTCTAAAATGCATGTGAGATATATAAGCCCCGTAGACAGAGTAATCTATAGACTCATGGTATCCGTGTCACCGAAAGGGACAAAAAATTCCGGCAATCTTCATCATGCTATCATTTTTACAGCTTATTACATTGCACCTTACCATTTTCACAGTTGCGCAAATGTACTATTATTGAATTATGCACGAAAAAGATCTTATTTTCCGTTTAATCGCGGTGTAGTTTTTATTATTTCATCCATAACTTTTAATATTTCATTCATAAACGTCAAACTTGTTGTGCACATTGATGTGCTTAGCCGACACGCACCAAGGGACAGAAATATTCTTACTCTGTCTCTTTTCTTTGCTAGTGACGTTTATATATTTCTCTTTTTCTTTTGCGAATGAAAAAGAAGATATGCAGCAGTCTATAGTTTACTCTGTCTACGATAAGCCCTGACAACTCGGCTTTATAGATCGGAATGAAATAAGGCTGAAGATTAATTGATTCCATATCAAATCGAAATCGGGAATCGCCAACAGACAGCAAAATGCAACCGTTGCAAAATTCATTCCGAATAAATTCTAAATTTAAATGGACCAATGCGATACATCGATTTGAATATGGAACGTTGGAACAGACCAATCGTAATTGATCTATTGATTTATCAGTTATCTGATTGTGCGACGGGATTGGGCGATTGCAAAACGTTTTCTGTTCGGGTCCTGGCCGGGAAAGTTCGGCTTTTATAGCGAATTGTATGGAGTTACATGAGTGGGATGTTGGTTTATGTTGGAATTAATTTAATTAAGGCAGTCGAAGCCGTGAAATATGAGGTAATATAAACTAGATTTGTGTCACAAATGCCTTTCTGTTATGGTATTTGTAAGCGTTAACGGAGTACCCATTAATCGACGTGCTTTCAAAACGAACTGTACTCCTAAATTATATTTAAGTGACATTAGGCAAAAGTGGCCCACCCAGACACAAGTATGTTTTGGACCATTTCTTCGAGTAGAGTTTCCGCTCATCTTGACCAAATAAATTAGCTAGCGAAACTTTGCAGACATGATTGATCGATATCTAATTACGATAAAATCATCTGCCTAGTCTTTTCCAGTTTTCCCAACTATGTTGGGGTCGGCTTCCAGTCTAACCGGATGCAGCTGAGTACCAGTATTTTATATGGAGCGACTGCCTATTTGACCTCCACAACTCAGTTACTGGGTAATACGATACCCCTTGGTAAGACTGGTTGTCAGTCAGACTTTCGGGCTTCTGACTACCCGTAACGACTGTTAAAGATCCACGAAAGACTGCACGGAAGGGTCACGGTATGTAAAGATGGTCACCCATCCACAGACCAACCGCGGCAAGTGTAGCTTAACCTTATCGATCGACCTGTGCGGCTGTTATGATTTATCCACGGGTCCCTAATTACGATAAAATAAAAATATAAAATTGTTGATGAATTTTTTTGGGATCTACAACCACTGGAAGTGTTTTTACTTGAAGTATGACTTGAGAAAATATTTTTTATTTTTATTTTATCGTGTCTACATAACGATACTTCTGTGAGGCACAGAGAGAATAGAGACTATCACACAGATTCTTTGACATAATCTTTTTATTATTTGACATTACACAGGGTTATTTTTTAAACATTAACAACCTCTTAGGAGGTCATCGTACTCATCATTATGAACAACTTTTACTATGGGACCAAACATGAAATCGCAAAAAAAAACAGCTGTTTCCTACATTTTGACGAGATATACGAACATAATGTAGGGAACAGCTGATTTTTTTTTCGCAGTAAAAGTAAAGGTTAAAGTATTAATACCTACCTTTAATATGAGTTTGTTTTAAATTTTCTTTCATTTAATTGCAATATGTCACAAGGTATTTTGTTATAGCATTTAACACAGTACACCATAAAAGATCTATGTACTTTAGATAAATCTGAAAAAAGGTTGATCTAATTTATCTTTATTTCTAGTATTAAAATTATGTCTATCACTTGTTTTATGTGACATCTATCAACCCGCACTGGGCCCGCGTGGTAGATTACTGCCCACTCCCTCTCGAAGAGAGCAGGCCTGTGTCCCAGCAGTGGGAACATTATAGGCTGATAATCTATATACTAATACTAATAATAAAGCTGAAGAGTTTGTTTGTTTGAACGCGATAATCTCTGTCGCTACCGGTCAGATTTGAAAAAATCTTTTTGCATTTGATAGCCCAATTCTTGAGGAAGGCTATAGGCTATTTAATATCACGCTATGACCCTTAGGAGCCGAGCAAAAAGAAAAAAGTGCGACGGGGTGGGGGGTACAAGAAATTTCACGCGGACGAAGTCGCGGGCAGAAGCTATTGTAATAGGCTATATGACTGGTTTCTGATAAACATCTCAGATTATTTAATGGTGTCTAACGAGCCCACAAAAACCTATTACTTCAAATTGCATAATGTATTTCTTTTAAAAAATAGTAAATAAAAATGTACTGTTTAAATAAGCCGCCAAAACGCTATCTTTAACAATATGGCGTCGTGACGTCACGATTCACGTAAACAAACGTTGAAACGGTCGAGATACTAGACAAAAGTCATCTGTTCTGTCAACGATAGACAGAAATTTACTAAATCATGACGTCATCTTAAGTTCAGCCAATCCAGACCGTTTTCGATTACGTGGCGCCAGATTTAAAAAGATGAAGTTTTTTCAGGTTTTTTTTTTATAAATAATACATTGTTTTGTAGTAAAATTAATGCAAATCGATTTTAAAAGCGATAATCTATACGAGTGTCAATAATTATGACCTTATTTTTTACATTGTCAAATAGCCTATTATAAGTCAAGTAAAAAACGAATCTCACCATTTATTTCAGAGATGGGCGTAGACTTAGAGACCGTTTCACCTAGTTCGGTATACATTGCGTAAATAGTGAGGATGTTGCCAAGCTACCGACATTATTAAGAAATCGACCGCGCCTAGTGCGCCATTCTAAGCACTGCGCATCGTGGAAATGCCTTCATTTCGACATTTTATTAGTGCACATCAAGCTACTACAATCTGTCAAATTTCTTTAATCGATTTTCAACTTTATCGCCAAAGCATAAGGTTCAAAGTTGATTGGGAAAATTTGACAGTTTCGGGTAGCTTGATGTGCTGGCGTCTGTACTTTGATAAAAACTGGCCAAGTTCGAGTCGGACTCGCACACGAAGGGTTCCGTAACACAAGGCAAAAACACCGAAACAAAAAAAAAACACGTTTGTTGTATGGGAGCCCCCCTTTTTTTTTTTTTGCGGATGGGAAATCATCAAATGACCCCTCCCGCTCTGGGTGGAGCGGAAGGGAGTCTCAGACTCTTACTGACTAAAACCCACCCGTGTTCCTTCCTTAGCCCTTTATGTTCCGGGCCAGCGGTAACCCTTTCGGAAAATCCCGCTGTAAATATTAATTTTATTTTGTTTTTAGTATTTGTTGTTATATCGGCAACAGAAATACATAATTTGTGAAAATTTCAACTGTCTAGCTACCGCGGTACTTGAGATACAGCCTGGTGATCGACAGACGGACGGACGGACAGACAGACGGACAGACAGCGAAGTCTTAGTAATAGGGTCCTGTTTTTACCCTTTGGGTACGGAACCCTAAAAAAGGCAGTCCTTGAAAACAGGACAACTGTTGAATTTGAATTTTTAACCACTTTTACTATGGGACCGACTTTAATCTTTATACAGAGTCAAATTGAATTAGCTAGCGAAACTCAGACGGGATAGGTAATCGATAACTCAACGTGATAAAACAAAAAAAAAAAAAAAAAATGAAATTTTTTTTGGAGGAAGCTTACTTAATAATAAAGAGTCATCATCAGCCTAGCCTTTTTTTGCCAACTATGTTGGGGTCGGCTTCCAGTCTAGCCGGATGCAGCTAAATACCAGTATTTTACATGGAGCGACTGCCTATCTGACCTCCACAACCCAGTTACTGGATAATACGATATCCCTTGGTAAGACTGGTTGTCAGATTTTCGGGCTTCTGACCCGTAACGACTGTCAAAGATCCACGAATGACAGCCGGGACCAACGGCTTAACGTGCTTTCCGAGGCACGTAGGGGTCACGGTATGTAAAGATGGTCACCCATCCACAGACCAACCGCGGCAAGCGTAGCTTAATCTGATCGACCGACCTGTGCGGCTGTTATTATTTAGCCACGGACCCCTCTTACATAATAAAGAGTATTCTGTTCTATTCTATTCTATATAAGTATATAAATAAAGTGACACATACTTCAAATCAAATAGCGAAAAAAGTGCGGTGTGCGTCTCAAGGTTGCACCAAATGGGAGTCCAGGACAGCATGTCCTGACGCTAATACTCTGCTGGATCCCTGCAATGTCATACGGAAGTTCTATGTCTATGTTCTATGTTATGGGTTTGGTTTCCGCACTTAGTCCTTCAGTGGACCATTGTGCGTGGGCAATGGCGGCCGTCGGTGGTTATTCCAACCAACCCACCTCCCTCCAGAAGCTGATCAAATCTCCTGGTCTGTTGAGAACATAATATCTGTGTACGATCTGGGTGTCCCGAGGGTTTCTGTCCTTATCTGGGTGACGCCTGTGCACTCAAAGAGCACATGCGCAATGGTTTCATCAGCCTCCATGCAAGCCCTGCACAGGGGACTGTCTGTTATGCCTAATGTGTAAAAGTGTTTATTTAGTGAGCAGTGTCCCGTGATGGTCCCCGTCTGACATACGGAAGTCAAGCAGACGAGATAGATTGGAGTCCTATACACCAGTGGCGAAGGTTCCATACAACTCGATTCCTACCGGATTCCCTTTGAAAAAAGGGCACAGTCAGTATTCTATAGACAAATAATATAAGCATATTACCTAAGGGGGAAGCGCTAAGGTAGCCGGCGAAATTTAAATTTTCTTACGTTTTTTGCAATTTGCTGGTCAGTATTAAGTTGTACAGTCACGAGCGTGGTCACGAGCATAAGTATGTATACACTTGGCTTTATTCAAAGGCGATTTTCTCCTTTATTTTTGAATGAAATTTTATATTATTAGGAACATAGTATTTTCGAACCCATAGGTTTGTGTAAAGTGTCGTATTTCAACGTTGCATTCGTTATTTCGTGAAAAAATGGCAATTGAAAGTTGTTAAGTGTTGACATATTAGTGCTCGTGACTGTACGTTGATTAAAATATGATTCGCGGTCGTAACAAATATGTATTTACAGAATTATAATCATTACAATCAGTAATACACCTTGTTAACTTACTTAATATAATCCCCAAATGTCAAGATTTCATGAAATAGTCATTCTTGGGGATTACTTGGTCTTAGAGTTGTGTTGATGACTTTAATGATTATTCGGTAAAGACATATTTGTTACGGCCGCGAATCATATTTTAATCAACGTACAACTTAATACTGACCAACAAATTGCGAAAAACGTAAAAAAATTGAATTACGCGGGCTACCCTGGCGCTTTCGCCGTAAGGATATCTACTCCGGCTTACCTCTTACAAAAATTGACCCTTCGCTACTGCTCACCTTTGCCTATTGCTACGGCGAATAAAGATGTGTTGTTAAACTAGTCTTTCTAAAAACCAGTTTCGTACATCTCAAGGAGCGCCTTGCGTTTCATAAATTATGGTTTTCCTTCGTATATGGTAATTGGTAGTGGAAAACAGTCGTTTCCTCCGCTTAAAACGAGAGGCGTGTCTGGGCGCGGCTGATTTCATAAGCGGATGCTGGCTTCATCCTGAGATTCACATATTTGAATAAAATATTCGCAAACTGAAGTAGCAGTAAACTGAAATACATGGGCTCATGGTTAAGAGACATGACCACCGTAGAAACGGGTTTTGTCGATGGAAGAATAGACAAAATAACAGCTTAAAGACCGATTTAAAAAAAAAACCGTCATTTTGTCTATTCTATCTGTCGTTTTGTCTATTTTATCTGTCATTTTGACTATTCTATCTGTCATTTTGTCTATTTTATCTGTCAGTTTGACTATTCTATCTGTCATTTTGTCTATTTTATCTGTCATTTTGACTATTCTATCTGTCATTTTGTCTATTCTTCCGTCGACAAAACCCGTTCTTATTTTGGTCAATTGGTCTTACTGCGTGTGCAGGCGTTGTGGCGCAATTTGGGGAGGCCTATGTCGAGCAGTGGACTGCGATAGGCTGTGTCGATTAACCTTTTGAACGCCAGAGCATAAACGCACGCGCGTGCCCTCCACGCCAAGCCACAATTTTAAATATTTAAGGTATACAAATAAAAACACACAAAAGTAATGATTTAATTGTTTATTTCATGATAAAGTGCACTGCATATTTTGTCACATATTTGTGGCGTACACGCCAGCGACACAAATACACGGCACGGGCACGCGGTTGCTTGTCACGTATATGTGACAATGGCGTTCAAAGGGTTAAAATACAGTATGGCTGGAAAACAAGATACAGATGCCAGCACATCAAGCTACCTGAAACTGTAAAATTTTCCCAATCAACTTTGAGCTTTAGCGATAAAGTTGAAAATCTATTAAAGTTTGTCAGATTGTAGTAGCTTGATGTGCTCAGTCTGTAATACGTGAGTAAAATAAAAAAACTGGCCAAGTGCGAGTCGGACTCGCACACGGAGGGTTCCGTACCACAAGGCAAAAACGCCGAAAAAAACACGTTTGTTGTATGGGTGCCCCCCTTAAATATTTATTTTATTTTGTTTTTAGTATTTGTTGTTATAGCGGCAACAGTCATACATAATTTGTGAAAATTTCAACTGTCTAACTACCGCGGTTCTTGAGATACAGCCTGGTGACAGACGGACGGACAGCGAAGTCTTAGTAATAGGGTTCCGTTTTTACCCTTTGGGTACGGAACCCTAAAAAACAGTTGCTCAACAATAGTGTAATACCATCACGATCAAAATGTATGAAACAGCAGATTTTTTGGAACGAAGTTCTTTAATGCGACAGGCACTTTGTGTAAATTATTCCATCAACATTGTTCTCAAACCGCGGGTGAAGGAAAACATCGTGAGGAAACCGGCATGTCCTAGAACCAAAAATTATAGTCTGACTGACTATGCTATGCATCTTATCTTGTTCGTAGACCTCACGACAGAGTAATTAACACATAATTAGGGCTGTGTTCACTCAGTAATTGATAAAAATCGTGACGTTACACAACACAAGTGTGAAAGGGCGTGTCGACGCGCTGCGTATGCGCAACTATGTGCCCTAGCGCGGTCACAGTTATAGCGGATCGTTTTGTTACTTTTATTAGAAACAATAATGTTTTTTGTAGAAATTATAAACTAACCTGCTAAATGGGCCTGCCTGCTCTTGGCCTCGACCACGCCTGATGGAAAATGATGGATGAGGTCTATGATGGAACGAGCGTGCCCAGAAGGTGCCTGTTCACCCTTGCTTTGAAGGCAGACGGGTTAAATGTGGGAGGGGGGAACACAAACGCTTGCTGTGTTGGTGTAGAGTTCCACACTTTGTTTGTGCGCATAATAAATGTGGAGGAGAAGCGCTGAGTGAGTACGACTGGTCGGGATATCAACCAAGTATATTGTGTTCGCAAGCGCGACTGCTGAGTTTCAGTGGTAGGGGTTTTCAGGTTGAATTCCCAGGTTGGGCAAAGTATTATCCCTAGGTTTTCCCATTGGGATTTTCAGTAGCAGCCGGCAATCTGGATTTTTGCCTCGTTGGTTATGGCAAAAGGCTCATTGTGCGGGATGGCTTGTGGCTAAGTAATAACAGCCGCACGAGTCGATCGATCATTTTAAGCTACGCTTGCCTCGGTTGGTCCGTGGATGGGTCACCATCTTTACATACCAAGACCCCTCTATGCTTCGGAAAGCACGTTAAGCCGTTGGTCCCGGCTGTCATTCGTGGATCTTTGACGGTCGTTACGGATCGTCAGAAGCCCGAAAGGCTGACAACCAGTATTACCAAGGGGTACCGTATTACCCAGTAACTGGGTTAAGGAGGTCAGATAGGCAGTCGCTCGTGTCCTGGGCGGCAGTCGCCTCCTTCTGCGAACACGTCATGTCCCAGAAGGAGGCGGCGGAGCGCGTGCGGGAGGAAGACCCTCTCGCGGCGCCGCTCCGAAGGCGGAGGAGGGGTCGAAGAAGACGTCAGTATGACGGTCATCTCCGACTCCTCCCAGGTGGAAGCCAGCAGGCGACGGGTGCGGGGGCACCCTCGCCTGTATTGCACAGGCTTCCACCAGTGCCGGACGGGAATGGCCAGGTGTTCCCGGCCATTCCCGTAGCCCCCCCCCAGACGGTGGGACATGCGGGGCCCGCCAGCCAGGCGGGCATGCGCCGGGAGGGTTGTGGATGCAAAGGCTGAGCCGGATTCCCATGACCTCCCCATCAAGGCGATGAGGGAACACCGCTGAGTTTTAGTGGGTATACTGCCACCCTGGCAGGGAGTCCCACATACTCCGTCTCTTCCCCCGACGAGCGGAGATGCGTAACGTCATTTCTCAGCGAAAAAAAAAAAAAAAAAAGGCAGTCGCTCGAAGTAAAATACTGGTATTCAGCTGCATCTGGTTAGACTGCAAGCCGACCCCAACATACTTCGGAAAAGGCAGGCAGATGATGATGTACGGGATGGTTAATAAAACCTAGTTACAACCGCTAACACTAAAACCCGGGTGGGGTTTTAGTGTTAGCGGTTGTAACTAGGTTATTGCAACACTGCATGCACAAACGGCGACCACACACGAAGATGCACGATCAATGCCGAGTAGTGTTAGGTAGGTATATGAATTTGTGTGGTGGGGTGAAGTCAAAAATTAAACCTTTTTTACGTAGACAGAGTAAACTATAGACTGCTGCATATCTTCTTTTTCATTCGCACAAGAAAAAGAGAAATATATTAACGTCACTAGCAAAGAAAAGAGACAGAGTAAGAATATTTCTGTCCCTTACTGCGTGTCGGCTAAGCACATCAATGTGCACAACAAGTTTGACGTTTATGAATGAAATAATAAAAACTACACTGCGATTAAACGGAAAATAAGATCTTTTTCGTGCATAATTCAATAATAGTACATTTGCGCAACTGTGAAAATGGTAAGGTGCAGATGCCTTCAGCTTGACTCAGTAAATTAAAATCTGCACTCTATTTATTAAAACTTTATGCACAAGTAAAAGAAATACTGTACAAAGGCGGACTTAATGCCTGAGGCATTTTCTGCCAGTCAACCATAAGGTGATGCAGAGACAAAACATGGCAGGTGCAACATACGGGATAAATAGGGAAATGACAATCAAAATCAATCTCAATTAGCTTCTTGAAATGTTTAGTTCAACAACATTTCCAGGTATGCTAATAAAATTGAAATTAAATACAACCGAATGCAGTTAATACAACAAAAACAGGTATTTCCTAATGTAATAAAAAACCAACCGTTTAAACACCTAGGTGTTTAAACGGTTGGTTTTTTATTACATTGGAGTTACAGTTTTTATTACATTGGAGAATTACATACGGAGTAAGTAACAAGTTTAATAACAGCTGTTATTAAACTTGTTACTTACTCCGTTTTCCGTAGGGTTGCCACCTATTTATTTATTTATATATGCTTATTACGAACGAAGGTTGAATGCTTTTCGCGCGTTTATTTTTCACAACCTTTTTTTTAATTTGGCTCGCGCATTTTACTCTTTTTTTTTGGTGCCCGGTAGAAATCCTCATGGACTTCTAAACCATCGATTGGCCGCCGCGCACCGTGGTCGAAATACGGTCTGGAGGACTTTTTTTTTTGTGTGTCGAATAAACTTTTATAGACATTCTGTTAGTATGTCACGGGAAACTTCTAGACTACTTACATGATTCCAACATCCCCGAAGGGGTAAGCAAACAATTGGTTTCAGCAGCCAAAATAATGATATAGTCAGAACAATAATAAGTCCGCGGAATCGGTTTCATTTTGACAGTTCAACAACATTCATTGCTTTATTTACGTGTTGAACAGACAAATTTTTCGAACTTATGTTGCAATGGATTAGCAATTTGCTTCAAAATTATTCAGATTCCGACTAATAGTGTGTTACGCAATTAGGGTGATGGACTGGTGACGGCGAAGCAAGAGACGTACAATAGTTCGTGTGAGCCTAAGTTACTCCTTGTAACATCAGCGATCTGCCGGTGAAAGTCCCGTCAAAATCGGTCCAGCCGTTTCGGAGATTAGCCGGAACAAACAGCCACAGACAAAATCATAAAAAAACGATGTTTTGTTACAAGTAGGTACCGTCTTTACACACCGTTTTTGTTTTTTTAACCGACTTCAAAAAAGGAGGAGGTTTCTTTACTATAAAGCTGTTATTTTGGCATTAAAAACAGACACTTCAGTTTTATTTATTTTTATAGAGTAGGTAAGTATAGATATAATTCTTCAAACTGTAACAACCCTAAATGCGGTGTTGCTGTTTTCATAGTAATTGATCGAATTTTCACATTGCAACACAGTGGTTGCACTATAGGATTTCGTGTCTATCATGTATCCTTAGACTTGGTTCGAGGGCGAATATAGAGGAAGGTGTCAAATCACGCATGAAGAAGGGTTCCGTATCACATCACTACAACACTACATATTATATACCTAGGCTCCTACGAACAGGAGCGACACGCGATAAAATCGCGCGCGACACAAAGGCACCGCAAGTCGCGCAACGAGCGGTGCCTTTGTGTCGCGCGCAATTTTATCGCGTATCGCGTCTGTTTGTAGGGGCCTTAAATTCATTTAAGATTTTTATTAAGTAGATATTTTTGTTACAGGCTTGCGGGCCACCAATCCAACTGGAACCAGTAGACCTGAGCCTCAAACGACCACAGACGCCAAGAAAACGAGCTCGAGCAGTTGGCAAGTACTCTTTGTACAATTTATATTATACTCTTCATATCATAAAGTCGTCCGTGCACTGCTACGTAAGATCAGCACGGAGAGGCCACTTTGGCAGAATCATAAAAGGATGACATTATGAATCATAATGGACAGTTAACTGTCGTATCAAATCCCATTGGTCAAGGATTTTTCAGTTATTTTTTTTTTGTCTGTGCTAAAATACCAATCAATCCAATCCCGATCTCTTTGATTACGAGATGCCAATCATAAAAAAACTGGCCAAGTGCGAGTCGGACTCGCACACGAAGGGTTCCGTACCACAAGGCAAAAACGCCGAAAAAAACACGTTTGTTGTATGGGAGCCCCCTTTAAATATTTATTTTATTCTGTTTTTAGTATTTGGCGGCAACAGAAATACATCATCTGTGAAAATTTCAACTGTCTAGCTATCACGGTTCATGAGATACGGCCTGGTAACAGACGGACAGTGGAGTCTTAGTAATAGGGTCCCGTTTTTACCCTTTGGGTACGGAACCCTAAAAACACAATCCCGCTTAAGCAGACGACAGCCTCTTAGGTTGAACTGCGAGATGCCAATCAGTAAAGAAAAATAATCGTCGGGCAGTTGCCCGCCAGACACAACACCCGTCTGGTCGGAGGATCCTCCCTTTTCTATGGAGGATGAACTGATCTTGTAGCATCATCCTAAGTACTTATCAAAGATGTTTTCTTTGGATGTTGTAAATAACGTGATAGTAGTTAAGTACTTGACCTTGACTTGACCAAAATAGAATTAGTGCTTGATTGTGTAGCGGCATCTACATCGCCACATGCGAACTAAACATCATACTGACGTCACGCAAAATCCTGCATCGCGCAAGCCGAGTTTACCGCGCGACTAGCATAATACAACGTCCCATGACGACATGAATCATCGGGCAGTTGCTCACCAGACACGACACCCGTCTGGTCGGAGGATCCTCCCTTTTGTATGGAGGATGAGTGAACTTTACACCCTGTTCCTCATACCTCTATAGTACTGTTTATACGAGTTATTGTATCTCCTATCTATTCAGGGTTATTGGTAAAACATTAACAACCTCTTAAGAAGTCATTGTACTCATCATTATGAACAACTTTAACTATGGGACCAAACATGAAATCGCGAAAAAAAAATCGACTGTTCCACCAGCCCTACATTTTGACGAGTCATACGAACATAAATGTAGGGATCAGCTGATTTTTTTTTTCGCGATTTCAGGTTTGGTCCCATAGTAAAAGTTGTTCATAATGATGAGTACCTATCTTTAATGTTTTACCAATAACCCTGTATAAGTATACCCTGTTCTTGGCGAGTTTCGTAGTGTAACTAACCCATTAGTAGTTTAGTCGGTGACGTCACAGCTACTTAGTTAGGTACTTGCGTGTGCAAGAGGTACTCACCCGGTTTCGGTCATTTGCTTGCACTTTCGACTGTTTGATGTCGATCGTTAACTAGTAGGTAACTATTGGCGGTTACACCGTGGATTTGTCGTTGCGATATGAGCGAATATTTGAAATTAGAATGCTTAACAAATAACGTTTTAAGTACTTTCATAGAGAATTTTGTTCCATTGCTAATTGAATCTACTTTTTTGTCATACAACGCGGGCACTTTTCCAAATGAATTTTTTGAAAAAAAAAAAACAAAAAGCACCACACTTCACCTTAGTTTTCACGGTGAGATTTTTACAGAATAGCACCTCTGTATATAAATGTCTTTGCTAATTTGTCACTAGTTCAAATCAAACTATCATTCATCAAACGAAGCTCCTAGCCGTGTGACTTCAGCCTTACATAAGAGACTACCGTAGACAGAGTAAACTATAGACTGCTGCATATCTTCTTTTTCATTCGCACACGAAAAAGAGAAATATATTAACGTCACTAGCAAAGAAAAGAGACAGAGTAAGAATATTTCTGTCCCTTACTGCGTGTCGGCTAAGCACATCAATGTGCACAACAAGTTTGACGTTTATTAATGAACTAATAAAAATTATGAATGAAATAATAAAAACTACACCGCGATTAAACGGAAAATAAGATCTCTTTCGTGCATAATTCAATAATAGTACATTTGCGCAACTGTGAAGGTAGTGTAATAAGCTGTAAAAATGATAGTATGATGAAGATTGCCGGAATTTGTTGTCCCTTTCGGTGACACGGATACCATGACTCTATAGATTACTCTGTCTACGGAGGCTACCAATCACTTTCAAACCGTTCTTGAACCCAGCACTGACAGTCGTGCTTTTGAATAATTCATTGAAACAGGCGGAAATGTCACCTTCAGTTAGATAATGAAGCTCAAATTGATACGCTCGTGTATATTACGTTTTCGAGGTCGACCGGGACCGAACGGATGTGTTCCCGGATCTTGTTGGTATTGTTTTATGGTCTTATAATAGTAGCTTGGAGGTTCGACTCGAGCAGACATTCCATTTTCGTCAACACTAGCCATAGTCCGGTCAATATAGATATCCAAGGCTACAAAAATTCAAACTTTTTTTTTTTGGGATGGGAAATCATCAAATGACCCCTCCCGCCCTGGGTGGAGCGGGAGGGATTGTCAGACTCTTACTGACTAAAACCCACCCGTGTTCCTTCAGTTGCCTGTGCCAGGGGCCACGGTATCTCTTTCGAACAACCCGCGACCCTGGCAGGCATCGGCCCTAGTGGACCCCGTCAGTTAGTGCTGACATCTTGAGGCGCGCGTGGAACACAACGCGCCGTCGACCCGGGCCTGGTCCTTGCCGGACGGCGAGCTGCCCATGGCTCGCCGTCCGCAAGCCCGCGCCTACGGTGGCCGGGAATCAGCTATTGACTCCCGACGCCCGGTGCGTCTCCTGCGGCGGCTGGGGGCGTGACGGCGCAAGGATAAGCATCATAACCTGCACCTCAATTGAACACCTCAAGTCAACACTAGCCATTGCAGTGTTTTAGCTGACGAGCAGACGAAATTTTCAAATTTTTGAAGCAACTAGCTCCGCCCCACGGTTTCACCTGCGTAAATGTCGACCCCGTGGGAATATCGGGATAAAAATAGCCTATATGTTAATCCAGGGTATCAGCTACCTCCATACAAAATTTTATTAAAATTGGTCCAGCCGTTTGGGCGTGAAGAAGTAACAAACATATAAACACACACAAACGTTCGCCTTTATAATGTTACGAGCTTCGGGTTCGTGACAATAAAAACTGCCGATTTAATAACCAAAAATTACAATTTATTTTACAACACTAATTACAACTCAAAACACTAATTAAAAGAACACAATCACACTACTGAGCACTCTTAATTCGCACTTGAATATCGCTTAGATGTTTTCGCTCTTGTCGCTTTATCCAAACTGTGTCGGTCGGCGCGCATCCCGGCCTTATATAGTGCCGCAGATAGTTCTAGAACCTTCCATTGTAGAAACATCTAGAATGTTCGAGTACATACCGGCCCCGACCGACTAGGTGTCGATAGTTCGAGAAAGTTCTACAAAGTTCTAGTATCGAATTTTCTAGAACGATCGTGACTCGACTAGTTCTGCTACTCGATACTAGATGGCGCTAGTGGTAACTAATGTCGCCATCTACCAGGCATTAACTGTGGCGCGCAACACTGCCCCCTCCTAAGACATGCTCGTCCCGAGCATTATCAGCCCCATAATAACGCGCCAGTCGGTCCACATGGACGATCTTAGGAGTACCTCTTGCACCTTTCTGTATCCGGTAGGTTACGTCATTGATCTTGGTCACAATCCGGTACGGTCCGTCCCATTTAGCTTGAAGCTTAGGAGATTTCCCTTTGCTGCGGACTGGATTGTGCAACCACACTAGTGAACCTTCGTCGAACCCTTTATTGTTCATTTTGCGGTCATAACGGGTTTTCATCTTTTCAGACATTTGCTGGCCCGATTGTCTCACGTGCTCATAAATGTCATTCATTTTATTTCGCAAGTCATGCGCATAATCGGTTATACTGCGTGGGGCATCAGGTGGTATTCCGGTGATCAGGTCTGCAGGCAGCCGTAATTCTCTTCCAAAGTTTGCGAAAGCGGGTGTCACTGATGTACTTTCGTGAACAGCGCTTCGATATGACAACAAAAACGGTTGTATGTGCTTGTCCCAATCTCGTTGCCGATTTTCCACAACTTTGGCTAGGTACCTCTCCAATGTCTGATTAAATCGTTCCACCATTCCATCCGACTGTGGGTGGTAAGAAGTTGTTCTGGTTTTATGAGTACCCATAACTCGACAAGTTTCCTGGAATATTTGTGACTCAAAATTCCTTCCTTGATCACTGTGAATCTCTAAAGGTACTCCAAAACGACAGAAGACTTCATGAACTAATTTATCTGCAACTGTCGAAGCTTCTTGATTTGGAATAGCGAAGACTTCCGGCCACTTGGTGAAGTAATCCATCACAACCATGAAATACTTGTTACCACTTTCACTTTCCGGAAACGGCCCCGCAACGTCAAGGGCTATCCTTTCCCATGGTGCACCAACATTGTACAATTTCAATGCACCTCTACTGCGAGTCTGAGGTCCCTTTACAGCTGCACAACTTGTACATTTGCGACACCAGTCCTCGACATCGCCCCGACAGTGGACCCAGTAAAACCGTTCTCGTATCTTCAGTAGAGTCCGTTTTACTCCCAGATGACCTCCTGAACAACCATTATGGTACAGCTGTAGAACATCCGGTACTTGAGCTTTAGGGACAACCATTTGCAAATGACAGCTGTCTCCCCGAGCATTTTCCCATTTACGGCACAGGACTTCATCCTGAATCACCAAGCTGTCCCATTGGGCCCAATAGCTTTTTGTGATCGAACTCATCGCTGAGACGTCGCTCCACTTGGGCTTAGGAGCTCTGGCCTTTATCCACTCCAGAATCGGCTTGATGTCCGAATCTTCCTGCTGTGCACGTTGTAGGCTTTCCTTCCACTCGTTGCTGAGGTCGGTCTTGAGCATCCTCACAGGTACGACTTCTTTACTTTCTTGCCTAGTACAATGCTTGCAGTCTTCAGGACAAGGTCTTCTTGACAATGCATCTGCGTTGCCATGTGATTTCCCGCTGCGATGTTCGACCACAAAGTCGTATTCCTGCAGTAGCTCAATCCATCTCGCAACTTGTCCTTCTGGATTTTTGAACTGCAATAGCCATTTCAGTGCAGCATGGTCAGTTCGTACGTGGAATTTCCGCCCCAGAAGATATTTGCTAAAATGCTGCAATGACTTTACCACAGCAAGCAATTCCCGTCTCGTGACACAGTAGTTCTTTTCCGGCTTTGACAACGACTTGCTGAAGTACGCTATCACAACCTCTTGATCACCATTCCGTTGTGACAACACACCTCCAAGTCCTATGTCACTTGCGTCTGTGTCAATTATAAATTCCTTGCCCGCATCAGGGTACCCCAAAATAGGTGTTTTGCACAGACGGTCCTTTAGCTCCTGGAATGCGATGTCGCAACTTTCATCCCAGCAGAAATGTCGCTTCTCCTCGGTTAGCTTATGCAGGGGTTTGGCTATGTCTGCAAAGTTCTTGACAAATCGCCGATAATAGGAGCACAAACCCAAAAATGCTCTGACCTGCGTCTTGTCTTTTGGAACTGGCCAATCCTTGACAGCGGCGATTTTCTCAGGATCCGTGCGGATACCTTCTTCAGACACTACATATCCCAAAAAGCTAACCTGTCGTTTGAATAGTGAACACTTCTTCGGACTTAACTTGAGGTTGGCACTCTGGATCTTCATGAGCACGCGTTCCAGGTTTTGAAGATGTTCTTCAAACGTGCGGCCTACGATGATGATGTCATCTAAGTAGACCAAACAGGCATCGCCAATTAGTCCAGTAAGTACAAGTTCCATCAACCTTTCAAAAGTTGCCGGAGCATTGCACAATCCAAACGGCATAACTTTAAATTGCCACAGACCCTTTCCTGTCGAGAATGCAGTTTTCTCCTTGTCCTTAGGGTCAATTTCGACTTGCCAGTAGCCACTTTTCAGGTCCAGTGTGCTAAACCACTTTACTCCAGTAAGCATGTCCAGCGTGTCATCAATTCTTGGCAAAGGATAGCTGTCCTTCTTTGTAACGTCGTTCAGACGACGATAGTCAACACAAAACCGCATGCTGCCGTCCTTCTTTCTTACCAGCACTACAGGTGAACACCATGGACTAGATGAAGGTTCAATAACGCCATCCTTCACCATTCCCTCAATCATGGTTTCCACTTCCTTTTCACGTGCTACCGGCAATCTCCTTGGCCGCTGACGGATAGGCAATTCTTCTCCTGTGTTTATTTTGTGTTGAACTAAGCCAGTCTTCCCGATGTCAGCATCGTTTGACGAGAAAACATTGGCGTACTTGAGTAACATCTTCTTCGCCTTGACCATTTCATTTTGGGACAGAACGCTGCGGCAGTCTTCTAACAGTGTGGTCACTTTCGTTTGTGCATCCTTGCTGAGGGTCCCAGTCGATAGATATTGGCATCGACGCAACCAATCCACTTCCTCGCAAGTACCAACTATTGTGCCTTTTTCTATAGTCTGTTCCTGATCACAAAGGTTCAGCACACGTACCCCTGAGATGTCTGTGGCTCTGACCAAAGTTCGTGCCACTTTCCATGGAAGGTCATTGTCTACCCTTTCCACGAGTACACAACGATGAGTCTGCCCAGGATTCCGAGGAAGACTAACAGGCACAATCGTTTCTGATCTCGGCGGAAGAACAATCTTCTTAAGGCTGTACACATTCCCTGGTAACGCCCCTTCCACGAAAAGTTCCTCTTGTCCACATTTCAAAACGCCTTGCTTGACGTCAATCTCGCAAAAATTCTTCCTCATAAAGTCAAGGCCCAGGATGCAATCGTCCATTATATCGGCCACGATGACATTATGCAGGTAGATTCTGTTGCCTAGCTTCAACTCCATCTTCTTCTCTCCATGGACGGGTATGCGCTGACCGGTGGCTGTTACCAAATTAATGCGTTCTCGGTTGTGTGCGGAGTCCCCAAGGGACCGTCTTGTTAGTTGGGAACTGACAACCGTGCGAGAGGCTCCAGTGTCTATGGTCAGCTTACACGGCGTTCCGTTGACCTCGCCCTTGATGATTAGGCTGTTCCCGTCATGGGTTTGTGTGATCGAAACCCTTGGGGCTCTTTGAACATCAGCCAGCACCCGCCCCGCAGTCCTGGCTATTACTCGTTTCCCTGCTGCTGGTGCTGGGCGGTGCTGTTAGCCGCACTGCCCTCTGGAGATCGGCCGTCTTCTCTTTCTGCAGTTCGCTTAGGGCAACTGGATCGAAGGTGGCCCCTTTCCCCACAGCCGTAGCACCTAGGGCTGTATCCTTTATTGCGGTCGCGAACTGTAGCCGCTGCAACCTCCCTGACGCGATGGGAACGATAATCCTGCCGCACAGCTTCCACCTCCAGTGCATGGGCCAAGGCGTCCTTAAGCGTCCCGTGGTGACCGAGCCTCACAGCAACTCTCACTTCAAGGTCGCGGATGCCGTCGATGAATGCCTGCACCAGGTTTCCATCAATAAGCGCAGGTACAGACTGGTAAGCTTTGCGAACCAGCTTCTCCACTTCAAGGGCCCACTGCTGCAGGTTTTCGTTACTGCGTTGTACGCGATCCTTGAGCTGCGCACGAAACACGTGTTCCAGGTGAGCGTCACCATACCGAGACTCCAATGCCTCAAGGAGCTGCTCGTAAGTCACTTCCTTACCGAGAGCTTCCAGAACGGTTAAGGCCTGGTCGCGCAGGCCTAGGGTGAGGGCAGTCATGGCCTGACTTTTATTCCACCCGTTCGCCTTCATGACAGCCTCAAACTGGATTTTGTAGGCCGACCAGGAAGAAGTACCGTCGAACGGTGGCACTTTGAATCCACGTAGCGAAGGTGTTGTAGCTACGGGAGCTGCGATTCCGTCCCCAAGTTTGAGGTAATCCAGCGTTTTCTTCACGTCGGCCATCACGGTTACCTTCACGTCAGCCATCACGTTGTCAACCCGATTATTTACTTGGTCGATTCGGGTTTCAGCTTCCGACAGGCGGTTGTCATATTGAGCAACCTTATCCTTCACCTCCTTCATGTCTTTTCCGAAGGTAGCGTGAAGGTCCTTCATAAGGAGCATCTGCTCCTCCTGGCGGCGCGCCTGCTCCTCCTGTTGGCGGACCTGTTCCTCCTTATCACGCTGGAGCTGTTCTTCCAGCCGACGAGCCTGTTCCTCCTGTCGGCGGGACTGTTCCTCCTGTCGACGAGCCTGTTCCTCCTGTCGACGGGCCTGTTCCTCCTGTCGACGGGCCTGTTCCTCCTTATCCCGCTGGAGCTGTTCCTCCAACCGACGAGCCTGTTCCTCCTGTCGGCGAGCTTGTTCCTCCTGTCGGCGAGCTTGTTCCTCCTGTCGGCGGGCCTGCTCCTGCAGCATCATCATCAGAGCAGCCAAATCTGGTGCTGATGATGCTGGAGCAGCTGTGGACGGGCCGGCCTCCGTGGTCGGTAGCTGGCCTTCCGACCTCTGTGGCGTAGCTCCACCAAATCGCCTCTGGTCCGTCTCCTGCTGACGTTGACTCCGGGTACGGATACCCTCCGTGTCGTCTTTGGGTAAAACCGGCATAATCCTTGCTTCTGACACCAATTGTTACGAGCTTCGGGTTCGTGACAATAAAAACTGCCGATTTAATAACCAAAAATTACAATTTATTTTACAACACTAATTACAACTCAAAACACTAATTAAAAGAACACAATCACACTACTGAGCACTCTTAATTCGCACTTGAATATCGCTTAGATGTTTTCGCTCTTGTCGCTTTATCCAAACTGTGTCGGTCGGCGCGCATCCCGGCCTTATATAGTGCCGCAGATAGTTCTAGAACCTTCCATTGTAGAAACATCTAGAATGTTCGAGTACATACCGGCCCCGACCGACTAGGTGTCGATAGTTCGAGAAAGTTCTACAAAGTTCTAGTATCGAATTTTCTAGAACGATCGTGACTCGACTAGTTCTGCTACTCGATACTAGATGGCGCTAGTGGTAACTAATGTCGCCATGTACCAGGCATTAACTGTGGCGCGCAACAATAATATTACTGTGATGTATTTTAAAGTATCGTCAAAAAGAATTATGATATTCCGTTTGCTAGTCTGAAACCCGTAATTATAAGTACTTATTAATATGTACAGACGCCAGCATATCAAGTTACCCGAAACTGTCAAATTTTCCCAATTAACCTTGAACCTTATGCTGTAGTAGTAAAGTTGAAAATCTATTAAAGAAATTTTGACAGATTGTAGTACCTTGATGTGCTGGCGAACATGAGCAAGAAATAACTGATGACTGAACGTGATTACGTGACTAAGTAGGGTCAAATTAAATTAGCCAGCGAAACTTCACGGACATGGTATGTTTCGCTTTACAAAAAAAAAAGGTGTTTTTTTTTGGGGTAGCGTTGTTAGTGTTACTAAGTATGAGTTGAAAACTGTTTCTCGTATTTATTTTAGCGTGTTAAGATATCGATAGTGACCACGTCTGTGAAGTTTTTTTGTCTAAACAATTGTACCGGTATCTACAACGCCACATGCGAACAACGCGTCATACTGACGTCACGCAAATCCGCGCAATTAGCATAGATACAACGGCCCGACATGAATCATCGGGCAGTTGCCCGCCAGACACAACACCCGTCTGGTCGGAGGAACCTCCCTTTTCTATAGAGTATGAGTGAACTTTACACCCTGTTCCTCATACCTGTATACAATAGATTCTGTAAATAGATAATGGCTTCATATTTTGCAATAAATTCATTGTCATTCGTGTATCTTTGACAGTCGTTACGGGTAGTCAGAAGCCCGAAAGTCTGACAACCAGTCTTACCAAGGGGTATCGTAATACCCAGTAACTGGTTGTGGAGGTCAGATAGGCAGTCGCTCCATGTAAAATACTGGTATGCTGCATCAGGTTAGACTGGAAGCCGACCCCAACGTAGTTGGGAAAAGGCTGCTTGCTTTCTTGCTGCGCCCTAACAGTCATGTACTGACTAGTTTAAGCCTAGCCTATAACTATGTATGTGTACATTGTGCAATAAATAAATAAATAAGGCTAGGCAGATGATGATTTTGCAACAAATTACCAGCGTTGTGTCATCGCGCTTCTCTTTCTTTTCTATGCAGTCCGACAAAGACCGCGCTTTAGGCCATGTAGCTGTTAGAATTGCACTCACAAAACCCTTACAAAATATAGATCGGCTAACATTTGAAAGTAAACGTTCGTATTTACATAAAGTGTGCTGTTATCTCGTTGTATAATCCTTTCCCTGACTTAACATGGTATACCGAGGTAATTAACAAGTGGTAGTGAAAGGGAACAGGGCTGTAAGAACCTGTTCAGTACGGTCGGCTGGTGAGAATTTGGTGTTGGTATTGCAGACATTACATATTACGATGGCTATAAGGGCTCATACACACCACGTTTTTTTCAGGCGCCGTCGCCGCGCTTTTCCATACTATTCCATACCATACCATACCATACCTTTTCCATACCATTCTACCCTTTCTTCCCGCTTATGTATCCAACTTTCTTAGTTATAGGGATGGTTGGGTATTATAAGTTGGAGGTGAGGCGCAACCTCGCTCTTGTAACATATATTTCTAAGGTTTTTCGTGGGATACTGAATAATTCACAAATATTGGGATCGTTGGGATTGCTCGTTCCACACAGGAGGTTACAGTTGGGACTGAGGCAGGAACTTTTTAAGATTCCGACAACCCGTACAAACCTATTGCAGTTTGCACCTGTGATTCGTGCATTAAGAATTCTGAATAGTGTCTCTCGGCGTTTGGACATATTTTCTTGCTCTTTGGCGGAATTCCCAGAGGGTGACACTGGATATGTTGTCCACTGTGTAGCTTGTGCTTATATTGTTGGGACTGAACAATTAGCAATCCATGACTACTTTTGTTAGCTTGGGTATCACCTGTTAAAACAATTGTATATGCGTAATGAATAAATTATGAAGATGGACGGCGCGAAAGAGATGGTGAGTTGACCTGGACGCGTACCGCGAGGGCTGGTTCGAGGTGGCGCAGGAAAAGAGTTCCTGGGAGGAGTTGGGGGAGGCCTATGCCCAGCAGTGGGGCCGTATAGGCTTATCAACAACAAACAAAATTGATATTATTTCTGGAATAAAAACTAGAAAAACTGGATCAGACCGGAATGAGAAAGTTTATAGTGGATAAGACAGGGATTAAAACAGAAGAACTAACAGGGGATCGAGGAGGGGGGTGCAGGGGATCAGATCAAAATAACTCGTATTTTCAAATATGGCAGCTGCACTTCGCTGTGAAGGTTATAACGGTAATCTATAGCTCATGCCATCACCACCTCAGTTCGCACGACTTCTATAAAAAAATAAAAAATACCGCGTCCAGTTATCGCGAAGTCATCTTTAAATATTTGTTTCATCTCTGTGGGGATATCCGTGTTTTTTGTTCAGTTTCAAAGCTTTTATAAATAGTTTTGTACCGAGGCTTCTAGCAATGTACAGTCAGCAAAAAAGTTATGTATGCGTAGGACCTTAACACTACGCGGACAGACAAAGTTCGCCTTTGTATAACGTTGTCTTTGTCACAATTGTCACTCATACCTGTATGACAGTTTCTTTCACCAGGCAGATAACATGTCGTAATGATCCTTCTTGTAAAAAAGTTTGTAGCGGTATCTACAACGCCACATGCGAACAACGCGTCATACTGACGTCACGCAAATCCTGCATCGCGCAAGCAGAGTTTACCGCTCAACTAGCATAGATACAACGGCCCGACATGAATCATCGGGCAGTTGCCCGCCAGACACAACACCCGTCTGGTCGGAGGATCTTCCCTTTTCTATAGAGTATGAGTGAACTTTACACCCTGTTCCTCATACCTCTATAAGTTTTTCTAAAGTCCTTCTTTTTGATTGCTGAACGGGCCTACTCTTGACCTCGATCACTCCTGATGGATGAGGTCTATGATGGAACGAGCGTGCCCAGAAGATGCCAGTTTGTCCATATTTCTACAGCCAAATTATAATTGCTATGATTTGAAAGGAGAAATTATCTATTTTTTGCGAAATAGAACTTTATGCATGTTGAAAACCCTTTGTTACGATAAAGTCTTCATTATCCTTAATAATATTATATATTCGAAAGTAACTCTGTCTGTCTGTCTGTGTGTTACCTTTTCACGCCTCAACCACTGAACGGATTTCGATAAAATTTGGCAGGAAAAGAGATTGCATCCCGGGGAAAGGCATAGGATAGTTTTTATCGACATACCTCACTTGCGAAGCCGCGGGCGGAAGCTAGTATTATATAGTTTAACCATTTTCTGCCTAAGACGATATTTTCTTACGACTGTACACTTAACAATTTTGCCGTGTGTACAATATTATAAATGCGTTAGCATATTCTACGTCATTTCGTTTTTGTTACAAATGCTAGTGGACCATGGTTTAAGACTGCGTCAGAGACAAAGTTGATTAGTCTATGATCAAAATGGCCCACTCTTCTGTCCTTGAAAACATTTTGGAGACAAGACTTACCCATTTTTAGAGTATTAGGCTTCTGTACCAAAAGGGTAAAACGGGACCCTATTACTAAGACTCCGCTGTCCGTCTGTCCGTTTGTCCCCAGGTTGTATCTCATGAACCGCGATAGTTAGACAGTTCGAATTTTCACAGATGATTATTTCTGTTGACGCTATAACAGAACAGAATAAAATAAATATTTAAGGGGGGCTCCCATACAACAAACGTGTTTTTTTCGGCGTTTTTGCCTTGTGGTACGGAACCCTTCGAGCGCGAGTCCGACTCGCACTTGGCCAGTATTTAGGTAGGTTAGACCTCATTGGTCTCTTGATCGCAACCGCGACTCCTGATCGATTGATCTCTAGGTTTGACCCTTACGGCGGGCAAAATGTTATTAGATTTATCCATCAGGAATTCCTCAGTAGTAACCCAGTGTATGGCAATATGCTTGTCCTACGGGGTAACTGCGTACCACAATATCAGTAGCAATGAGTTTCATTTTGACAGTTCAACAACATTCATTGCGCCATTTACGTTGTCGAGGAGACAAATTTTTCGAACATATGAAGCAATGGATTGTGGGGCCTGTGGCTAAATAACAACAGCCGCACAGGTCGATCGATCAGGTTAAGCTACGCTTGCCGCAGTTGGTCTGTGGATGGGTGACCATCTTTACATACTTTGACCCCTCCGTGCCTCGGAAAGCACGTTAAGCCGTTGGTCCCGGCTTTCATTCGTGGATCTTCGACAGTCGTTACGGGTAGTCGGAAGCCCGAAAGTCTTACCAAAGGGTATCGTATTACCCAGTAACTGGGTCGTGGAGGTCAGATAGGCAGTCGCTCCCTGTAAAATACTGGTATTCAGCTGCATCCGGTTAGACTGGAAGCCAGTGGAAGCCGGCCCCAACATAATTGGGAAAAGGCTAGGCAGATGAAGATTGTTGATTTTAAACTAAAAATATTTAAGTAAAGTATTTTTTAAACCTAATAAAATTAAA
The DNA here is from genome assembly GCA_963082905.1 of Oligia fasciuncula. Classification (NCBI taxonomy): domain Eukaryota; kingdom Metazoa; phylum Arthropoda; class Insecta; order Lepidoptera; family Noctuidae; genus Oligia; species Oligia fasciuncula. The sequence goes on along the minus strand of OY720414.1, from coordinate 3,452,920 downwards.
AACGCATTTAGCATGCACCTGATTTTATCATTTACCAATTAAAATAACACAGTAAACGCAGTACAATTTGCAGTTTTACATACAAATTGTTGTAACCACTTAGAGCATTAAAATTAATATCAATGCTATGCCAAGGCGCACACTAATTTAATTATTCGTCATTATATGCTTTGACCAAAGGTCGGTCAGGTAATAAAAGGAATCGGGATGTTTTTTTTTTAAATAAGTACTTTTTGTTTTTTTGATCGCTTCGTTAGTATAATAGTGGTCGCAAGCGCTATAGCTGCGCATGAGGCCCTGAGTCGCTTCTGGGACACAGACCTCCTCGAGGGAGTAGACTACAATCTACCACGCGGGCCCCAGTCATGCGGGTCGGTAGATGTCACATGTCGTAAAATTTTTGGTTCTAAGACATGATGGACAGCGCCGCCGACCCCGGCCCAGAAAGAGATGGCGAGACGACTTGGGGTACCGCGAAGAGTTCGAGGTGTCGCGGGTGTTCCTGGAAGGAAGTATTTTGGGATTTGGGGAAGGTTTTTGCCCAGCAGGGGGACAGTAAGGGCTAACAACAAAAAAAAAGACGTGTCGCTTTCCTCACGATGACGACTTCCTTCACCGTTTTGAGGTGAGCGTCAAAATGAAGGGACCAAATCTCCAATGTCTGTCATACATATATTAAAAAAATCTACTATTTCCTACCTTTGCATTAATTTTAGCTACCTCATCATATACATAATACTTTAACAAAATGCCTGGTCCCTCCATCATGATATCAAGATGGAGGGACCAAACTGATAGGTTACCCCCTGAAATGTTCTACCTACTTAGTGTTATAATACCTTTTTTTTATTCTACCTTAATATTATTGATTTTGGCTGCCCGAAACATGTATCGTTTTAAAGATATCGATTAAATATAAGTTGGTCCCTCCAAATTGACAATTCAATTGTTTAGTGCAACAGGTAAATGGGCGGTTTATTTTCGATCTTCGAAGGATAAATATTTAATACCTATTTACTACCTTCTAATCGTGCAAAATTTCTTACGTTAAAGTTTATTTTAACTAGCCAAAAAAGAAATAAGTAGGTACAACTTACAAATTTTAATCGTAGTAGCATTAATAAAGGCGTTTTTTTTTTAAATAAGAATAACACAATAACAAAAATATCTACCTACAACTCGTAAGTCGGGGTCGTTACCAATGGGCGACCCCTTCTCCCCTGTTACTTGGTAAACAGACTTGGTGTAAATAAAACGAGTAGTTTTTAGCACCAAATTAAAATGCCTTATATCGTCATCAGCATCTTCGACGCACTAACTACATTCCTACCTATCCCTTCAAGTTTTAAAGGCGTGACTCCTTTCATGTTTAAGTCAAAAGTTTAACCTACAAACTTCACACTTAAACAAATGTTTATGTGTGTGTATAGTAAACACGTATCGATGCGCAAGCGCAGTCCATCTGCCGCGCCCGTGATGTTACCGTTCTTTGAATTACGAGTAATGATGGGACATACATCGATTGTTAATTTATGTCGATATCGATATAGTAATTATCTACCAAGTATAGTTAAGCCCAACGGCTTAAGAGATCACACAGACAGTCGTGACGGGTAGTCAGAAAATCGGTCTTTCCAAAAGGTATCGTGCTACCCACTAACTGGGTGGTCGAGGTCATGTAGGCAGTCGCTCCATGTAAAATGCCGTTATTCAGCTGCATCCGATTAGACTGGAAGCCAACCTCGACATAGTTGGGAAAAGGCTAGGCAGATGATGATTTAGATTTTGTACAAAAAACTTACTGATCTTGTAGCATCATCCTAAGTACTTATCAAAGATGTTTTCTTTGGATGTTTGTAAATAACGTGATAGTAGTTAAGTACTTGACTTACCAAAATATAATTAGTGCTTGATTGTGTAGCGCCATCTACATCGCCATATGCGAACTACGCATCACACTGACGTCACGCAAAATCCTGCATCGCGCAAGCAGAGTTTACCGTGCGACTAGCATAATACCACGTCCCATGACGACATGAATCATCGGGCAGTTGCTCACCAGACACGACACCCGTCTGATCGGAGGATCCTCCCTTTTCTATGGAGTATGAGTGAACTTTACACCCTGTTCCTCATTCCTCTATTGATAATTAACAATGTTAACTACGGTGACTGCAATTAATTAATAGCTCCTGGGCTGATATTGTTGCATTATATTTTACAAAATGAGTTTATTTTGATAAAAGTTGCATACTCGAAGCATTACCTAGTTCAGGCACAAATTATGGGTGAACTCGACATAGATTTAAGAAAAACTGTATTAACGTTAGTCTTTATATTTTGAATAAATTTATTTATTTATTTATTTCACTTAGACCATTTCGGTACAGGCACTTTGAACTGCCAAGGAGTCGGTCAGTCAGAAAGATGAAGCTCGTTGCCCATTCCAAAGCGTAGTAGGTTCCTATTGAGAAGAACGCACAATAAACTACGCACAATTTTTTTTTTACTCTCTTGTATGTAGCTCTTGATCCTGCGTCTCTAGCAGTGTGTTTAGTTTAGTTTGTGATATCCCTGTGCATAATCAGCCTATAACGTTCCCACTGCTGGGACACAGGCCTCCTCTCTGTGCGAGGGAGTGGGTCGTAGTCCTCCACGCGGGATCACTGCATATGTCACATGTCTTCAAATTTTTGGTTCTTGGACATGCCGGTTTCCTCACGATGTTTTCCTTCACCGTTTTGAGAGCAGTGGTGATGAAATAATTTACTCAAAGTAAATCCCCTGTATGGGTTCGAGCCCACGACATACAACTCGTAAGTCGCGGCCCTTACCACTGGGCCAAAACTGCTGAATATCCCTGTGCGAATTCCAAGAAATACTTTTTTATTTCTTTTATAATGTCATAAAGACACTATATATGTATACTACAAGTAATTGCTGTCGTGTTTTAGATTTTCCAGAACAAAATAAAATATATGGATATCTGGATAAACGCTTTGCGTGATTCCGTGAAAAACTAATACCTACCGAAAGAAAAAAAAGTGTCGTGATAATCTTTTAAATTGTTTGGAGCGACCTAAATTGTATTCAAGGCAAACGGTTATAAATAAAACAATAGGATGTTCGACTGCTATTGAATGTCTTGAATTTAAAAAATAATTATTTTCATTTCGGTTATGAAAGTCTAAAAAATTCTAAATTATAAAAATTGTCGAATTAAAACTACTGAGCGGAGAAAGTTATTTCACACTATTGAATTTTTTTTTTATGTTAGAAAGAACGCCAAGCGAAAACGAAGTAATAGCGCGAGCGGGCGATGCAATGCGACGAGTTGGGACGGGACACCCTGAACTCTTAAGCAGAAGCTAGTTTATTTAATTAATTCCTTAAATTACACTAAGTACATACTGATTTGTCGATATAAACCGATAATAATGTCGCAGCACGCGATGTCTGTCATCTTTAGTAATTACAAGTTAGTATACAAGGTCAAATTAAATTAGCTAGCGAAGCTCCGCAGACGTGACGGGTATATCTAAACATGATAAAACAAAAGAGAAATTCATTTGATGTTTTTTTTTTTGTAGGGTCATCAACCGCGACTAATGTAATTGTCATTTGAAATATAGTGTAAAAAAAAAAACAAGTCTTGTTTTGTGTAAACTTCACAAACGTGATCGTATCGTTATCTAAACACGATACAACAAAAGAAAACAGATTTTCTCAATTTATCCTTCAAATAATAAAACGTATCAGCGGACGTAGACCCAAAAAAAAAAGTTTTTCCATTTTTAAGGGTTTCGTACCCAAAGGGTAAAAACGGACCCTATTACTAAGGCTCCACTGGCCGTCTATCCGTCTGTCACCAGGCTGTATATCATGAACCGTGACAGCTAGACAGTTGAAATTTTCACAGATGATGTATTTCTGTTGCCGCTATAACAACAAATACTAAAAACAGAATAAAATAAATATTTAAGAGGGGCTCCCATACAACAAACGTGTTTTTTTCGGCGTTTTTGCCTTGTGGTACGGAACCCTTCGTGTGCGAGTCCGACTCGCACTTGCCCAGTTTTTTATCGATTCACCTCTATCGATAAAACTTTCAGAGGGACATTTCTCGTAACGTAGAGACTATATTTTGAACGTTTTTAATTACGAGAATTAGCACTAGCAGTATCGATAAGTGCAGAATCTCGTCACAGATGCATGTGATGTTACTTAAGCAAGCCGTTTATTTAAAGACGTCCATAGTTATCGATGAATTCAGCTCTATCGATAAAACATCACATCACTAGCACTGATGATGGGTGCAGCATCTCGTCCTAGATGCAATGCAAGTGATGTTACCTAAACAGCTACTTATTTAGATGTATCTTATTTATTCATGATACATCCGTAAAAAATGAGAAATACTTAGGGCAGCCACTGCTTCCAAAACGGTTAAAGAAAACATTATGAGGAAACCGGCAGGTCTTAGAACCAAAATTCGAAGATATATGACTACGACATCCAACCCCCGCTCTTGGGCTGCATGGTGGATTATGACCCACACCCTCCTAAAGAGAGGAAGCCTGTGTCCCAGCAGTGGGAACGTTATTAGCTGATTATGAGGTACGTCTAATTCTATACAAATATAAATACAAATAAATTAAATTGAATCTGTTTGTAATTTCAAAATAACAGCTTACGTACTTAACAATTTTTATTTTTTATGTTTGTCTGTTTGTTTGTTCCGGCTAAACTCTGAAACGGCTGGACCTATTTTGACGGGACTTTCACTGGCATATAGTTGCCCTCCCTGGCGGCTGATAGTATGTCATGCTTACTCAAATGTCTCGCTGACGGTGGCGTGTGTGTTAGATCATTTAGCTCCCTTCAAAATGGTTGAGCTGAATGGTGCTGATCTATGCGTCATGTTCGTGAACGGGCGCCGTCAGTTGGGGCTGGTCATCACTTAGCTGCCTCGCCTTATTTTTAATTATTTTATTTTTGTATTGTTGTTTCAGTACTATTTGTTGTACTCTGGACGCTTTTAACGCATACGTCTTGTTTATTTTTACATCGTTCTCACATTATTTAATTATAAATTCAAAAATAATTATGTAACTACTTAATATTTTTGTAAAATATAATTTAAAAAGAGTGTCCATGGAGTTTCTTGCCCGTTCTTCTCCATAGGTACCTACGCTTTGGAATGGGCAACTAACTTCATATTTTCTGACTGACCGACTTCTTGACAATTCAAAAGTGCCTGTTAATGGTTTAATTGAAATAAATGCTTTGAGTTCAGTTTTGAGTTTATTGAGCAATTCAGATACTTTCGGAACCTAAAATTCTGCCTAGGTACCCCAAAATCCTAACTTAAATACTTAGCTGTTACACAACATTCCCCGTACGCACCACTAAGTGACATCACCCGCGTTTATTTAACTTAAATATAACTTATGGCGCTGTTAGTCACCATGATACTTATTTATAACTTAATCTGGGGCTTAGAAGTAGCGTGCTGAGATGAGCGGAGCGATTTTGAGGATTTTATATTGCTAAATGGCCCGCTCTTGACCTTGATCACGGCTGATGGAAAGCGATGGATGATGTCCTTTATAAAGGCTCCTACAACAGGCGCGACACGCGATATAATCGCGCACGACACAAAAGCTCCGCTCGTTGCGCAACTTGCGGTGCCTTTGTGTCGCGCACGATTATATCGCGTGTCGCGCCTGTTTGAAGGAGCCTTAATGCGCACAGCAAAAGAGTGGAACTCTACCTGCATCTGTGTTTCCGAGCGCATACAACCCGAATCTCTTCAAAGTAAGAGTGAACAGGCTTCTTCTGGGTAAGCTCACTCCATCGTCGACTTTGTCTGTGTCACCTCTAACCTAGAAAGCAAAAGACAGAATTATGTGGAAAAGGGAGATCCCAGGGGCCCAAGTCTGCTATTTTTATAAATTCGTCATTCCAACACGATCCCATTGTCATTTTGCTAAAAGTTCGTAATCTGCTAAATTCATAATGGTCGATCATTGGGCGGTCAATGGCACAGAATGACTTAAACGATACTCGTAACGAATTAAAAGCAATGACTGCACAATGACGTTCTAATGGTCACTGATCAAAGGAACTGTCAAAATTTTAGCAGATTACCGCCTAAGTCAGTCATTCATTTGTCATTATGTACGAGATTACCATTATATGTCATTTCTTTCAATGGAGTGTCAGTGGTTGACTATTAGAAAGTCATAATGACGCCATTATATTAGTGGATTACCAAACTTGTCAAAATCAACAATTATGCAATCAATGATAGACCATTCTGACACTATTGTAATAGCAGACTTGAGGCCCTGGTCTTTGCCCTGCAGTAGGAAAATACAGACTAGTTAGATTCGATATCGTGCTTTATTATTTTGAAAATCATTATGTGAGGCTAGCGTTTTGGCGAAGTGCAATTGAAACTTGAGGGGCTTTTCAGACCAATAGCGCGGTCACTGTCGGACTGCATAGAAAAGAAAGAGAAGCGCGATGACACAACGCTGGTAATTTATTGCAAAATATAAAGCAATTATCTATTTACAAAAAATCGATTGTTTCGACTAAAAAATTAAAACACTAGTGCTATAGTATGTTGCCTGTAGAATAATCTGACAAAAAATCAGAATGATTGTATGTATAGTATGGTTTTTATTGTAAAAAGAAAGTTTTCTAGAGGTATCTTCATGATTTTATTCTATCATATCAAATAATAATAATAATATAATATAATAATATTCCACAACTATCACACAACGCCGTCTAGTCTCAAGCTAAGCAGAGCTTGTGTTATGAGTACTAGACAACTGATAAACATACTTATATATTTCTAAATACATACATATATAGATAAATTACACCCAGACACAGAACAAATGATCATGCTCATCACACAAACATTTGTCCTGGGTGGGAATCGAACCCACGACCTCCGGCATAGCAGTCATAGTCACTGACCACTAGACCAACAGGCCAGTCATCAATCAAATTAGTTGTATTATGTTTTCAACACACTATCTACCTAATATCCTGAAGAATATCATATATTTTTCTGATTTTGTTTACTGTAGTTGATTATATACTTTTATTGCTTCTAAAACTTGCTTTTTTTGCGTTTCGGTCCTGCCGGTCGATTCTGTAAAAATCTCACCGTGAAAACTTAGGTGAAGTGAGTTTGTTTTTGCTAGGAATCGACACTACTGACAGCTCACTCCACGCTCACTTCACCTAAGTTTTTACGGTGAGATTTTTACAGAATAGCACCGCTGTAATCCCCTTAACAAAACTCAAAAAACGCTGCTCGCTTACGTTTATGACTATGTCCGCCCCAATACCTCCTTTTAGCACACAACCTTATTAGAGGCATATAATTTATAATAATTAACCAATCCGACGACAGAATTATATTTTAGTCGATATAACGATGGATATAATTCAAGATATTTAACGATTAAAGGACAGGCAGGATTTAATGTAATTAATTCAATTCGTTCCGTCGGTCTAGTGGTACATGGTGGTGAGGGGCTTGGGGCTATGATATGAATGAATGATAAATGATTTATTTTCTGTAAGTAGGTTTGTACAAACACTTTTACACGTCAATCATATTTTTTTAAACTAGATGAGGTTGGCGTTTCCTATCTGACTATTCTGAGAAGAAAGGCCAAAACAAACTCAGAAGACACAGTCTCTTTTAAAGTCCAGACAAAATCTTGGTCAGATCGTGTGAAGACCATGTAGATTGGTGTCTGAAATGGTCTTTTGAGGAAAGAACCACGCAGATTAAGCGGAGCTGTCCAATCAGTGCACGCATTTGTCAAAAATCGTGCAGCTCAACTCAGAACTTGAGGAGCTCAACGACGACGGCTAAGTAATGACAGCTGCGCAGGTCGATCGATCAGGTTAAGGCGACTACATGACCTAAAGCGCGGTCTTTGTCGGACTGCGTAGAAAAGAAAGAGAAGCGCGATGCGATGACACAACGCTGGTAATTTATTGCAAAATATGAAGCAATTATCTATTTACAAAAAATCTATTGATTGGACTAAAAAATTAAAACACTAGTGTTTTAGAATAATCTGACAAAACATCAGAATGATTGTATGTATATTAGTATGGTTTTTATTGTAACAAGAAAGTTTTTGGAGGTATCTTCATGATTTTTTTCTATCGTATCAAATTAGTTGAATTATGTTTTCAACACACTATCTACCTAACATATATCCTGATGAATATCATATATTTTTCTGATTATTTACTGTAGTCGATCATATACTTTTATTATTTCTAAAATTTGCGTTTTTTGTGTTTAGGTCCTTTAAACCCCTTAAGCTACGCTTGCCGCGGTTAGTCCGTGGATGGGTAACCTTCTTTACATATCAAGACCTACCTTTACCTATGTATGTGTCGCAGCCAACTGGTTTAATTAGCCGTTGAGTTAACCGCCTAGCTTTTTAACTAAACGGCGGCTGTTGACTAACGGCCTGAATGATATTCAATTATAGTTTAGGTTGGAACTGTAACCAATCACGCGCGAGCCGAATTGGTCGCAGTAACTAACCCAGGGCACCCCAACCAAATGGGTTAGGTTAGAACTGTGATCAACCGCGTGCGAGCCGAGAGAGCGAAGCGAAGCGAAGCGAGCACTACTTCCATTCATCCTTTCCCCTAATAACATGCTCTAAATTAACTATTCTTTTATTTTAAATCTTAATTTGGCATCGCAGATCATCATCTGCCTAGCCTTTTCCCAACTATGTTGGGGTCGGCTTCCAGTCTAACCGGATGCAGCTGAATACCAGTATTTTACATGGAGCGACTGCCTATCTGACCTCTACAACCCAGTTACTGGGTAATACGATACTCCTTTGTAAGACTGGTTGTCAGACTTTCGGGCTTCTAACGACTGTCAAAGATCCACAAATGACAGCCGGGACCAACGGCTTAACGTGCTTTCCGAGGCCACAGACCAACCGCGGCAAGCGTAGCTTAACCTGATCTATCGACCTTTGCGGCTGTTATTATTTAGCCACGGGCCAATGTGGCATCGTAGCTGAAGTGGAAAAATGTCGACTAAATTTTGGAGGCCTTCGTAAGTATATATTGAATTGCAAATGAGCACTTACAACCTAACTTGCATAAAATAATAAATTATCAAGTAGACGATAACAAATTCTAAATGCATGTAATCCAATTAATTCGTTGTCTTGCAATTACTAATTCTGTGATTTGTTACTAAGGATTTATTTAAACTACTTAAGATATTGCGTAACAAATAGACGATTGAAGCACTTCTACTATTCCCTTTCCATTTCTTGTCACATGCATAATCAGCCTAAAATGTTCCCACTGCTGGGACACAGGCGTCCTCTTGGTGAGAGGGAGTGGGCCGTAATCCACCACGCGGGGCCAGTGCGGGTTGGTGTATAAAATCCATTGCTACTGTCAGTGAGTTACGCAATTACCCCATCATCATCTGGATTAACACATTGAAAAACACATTTATAAGGGTTACATATTTGTTTGATTCGGCCATTTTGGAAACGCCGCGTTTACCGGTTACACTTATTAACACTTTTATATCGGTTACACATATATACTGTTACACTTTTAAGTGTGTTGGATTAACACATTGAAAAACACATTTATAAGGGTTACATATTTGTTTGATTCGGCCATTTTGGAAACGCCGCGTTTACCGGTTACACTTATTAACACTTTTATATCGGTTACACATATATACTGTTACACTTTTAAGTGTGTTGGATTAACACATTGAAAAACACATTTATAAGGGTTACATATTTGTTTGATTCGGCCATTTTGGAAACGCCGCGTTTACCGGTTACACTTATTAACACTTTTATATCGGTTACACATATATACTGTTACACTTTTAAGTGTGTTGGATTAACACATTGAAAAACACATTTATAAGGGTTACATATTTGTTTGATTCGGCCATTTTGGAAACGCCGCGTTTACCGGTTACACTTATTAACACTTTTATATCGGTTACACATATATACTGTTACACTTTTAAGTGTGTTGGATTAACACATTGAAAAACACATTTATAAGGGTTACATATTTGTTTGATTCGGCCATTTTGGAAACGCCGCGTTTACCGGTTACACTTATTAACACTTTTATATCGGTTACACATATATTACTGTTACACTTTTAAGTGTGTTGGATTAACACATTGAAAAACACATTTATAAGGGTTAGGTACATATTTGTTTGATTCTGTTATCAATTCAATATGTAACACTTACAATTCTGTAACCTTCATGAAGGTGTTTTAATGTAATTCCCAACGCCCATGTAATAGAGGGCGAGCCCATTCACAAAATCATAACCATTCCTTTTCAATTCCGTAATTGAGTAAAAAGCCTACGTGTTGTTAGAATTTTACATCACAAGAAAATAGCGCAAGAAAACGTTAAATTACGGCTGTTCTGTAACAATTCTTTCAGCTAAACAATTTGTGTGTTCATTGCGCTTCACTTTTTGTTCAGCCGTGTTTGGTGTATCATTCATGAATAGGATATCAAGAACGAACAGTACTGGTGGCCCAATGGTAGTGGCCCTGACTTACGAGTTGTAAGGTCATGGGTTCGAACCCAGACAGGCGCTTTACTTTATGTAAATATTTCATCACCACTGCTCTCAAAACGGTGAAGGGAAACATCGTGAGGAAACCGGCATGTCCTAGAACCAAAAAATTCGAAGACATGTGACATCCACCAAGGGGCCATACGAATTCCGTAAGCAGTGCAGGGGGTCTTTGCTTTGTTTGTTTTTGATGACATGGGGGATGGGGGGGTCTGGATGGTGATTACGTCAGCAGTTTTATTTTTTTACTTTTTCGGATTTTCTACAAAATTTAGTCGATTTTGGTTTGAACACATAATTATGACAATCCTACTTGTCTATGCTTGAAAACGAAACGCATTTTCAGGGATTCTACTGGGACTTATAACTGCTGCTCATGAATCAATAAATAAACCAGAACACATTGAAAAATACACACATGTACCAATGTTGACGTAAGCATGGGGGGAGTAAGAGCTTTGCTTACTTTTGCTGACGAGGGGAAGGGGGGGGGGGGTTAATAATTGCAAGAAATCTGCTTACGTAATAAGTAAGTACTTGAACGGCCCCCAACCCGCACTGGGCCCGCGTGGTGTATTATGACCCCAGGCCTGGTAACTCCCACTCACCAGGCCTGTGTCCCAGCATTAGGAACTTTATAGGCTGATTATGCTATATGTGCTAAACCTGTAAAGCCTTTTTTTTTTTCGTCGTTGCGAGAGATAAAAACTATATTATTATTATTATTTATTTATTCATTCAAGTTACAAAGACTCATAGACAATATACAAAATTCAATAAAATACATCACACATACATCAAATTTTTTTTTAAATAAAATACATTAATAATTAACAAAACAATAACAAAAGACCACCGTACCTCCGACCCCTACACACGACTGGTAGGTAACGTGCAAGTCACAGCAGCGTCGCATGTAAGGACAGTCGAGCCTGTCCGCTATCATCATCAGCACGCTGTTGGGGCTGCCGCGCACCCTGCGCACCAGAGACGCGCTCCGCGCGCTTACTTAGGTCATGGGCCCACTGAATGGGGGATGCACGCTGCGCCTTCCAGTCGACACTTTAGAACCTTTTGGATCAACCGGCCATAATATGATCTGCTAGCAATGTTTCCGCCTACTGCCACTTAAGTTTGGCTTTTTGTACGGCGATCTGAGGAAACGATCGACTTTTGAGACATGGCGGCTGCAATGACATAACTCAATCATACTATTTGTTTAAATAGGCTAGGGTCAACTGTCAATGTCAGGCTTTACAGGTTGGTCAGCGGGATTGTCCGAAAGGGTTACCGCTGGCCCGGAACATAAAGGGCTAAGGAAGGAACACGGGTGGGTTTTAGTCAGTAATAGTCTGACACTCCCTTCCGCTCCACCCAGAGCGGGAGGGGTCATTTGATGATTTCCCATCCGAAAAAAAAAAAAAAAACCGATGGTCAGCAGTGGACGTTTCTCGGCTGAACGATTATCGCAATTTAATAACAAGTAATATTAAGCAGCCTTCACAAAAGTTTCTTTCACGAACTCGTAACAAATCAATCATCGATCGCCAAAAAACGTGAAAGATACATAACTCATGAATTTTAATATTGTTGATTTCTTGCTGTAAGTAATTTTGTTACATGTACTATTACCGTTACGCTTAGACGCATTCAATCATTAAAATGCCAAAACTAATGTTTAATTTGACATTTCAGAGAAGTCTGAATTTATACCAGCCGGTCGATTCTGTAAAAATCTCACCGTGAAAACTTAGGTGAAGTGAGTTTGTTTTTGCTAGGAATTGACACTATTGACAGCTCACTCCGCGCTCACTTCACCTAAGTTTTCACGGTGAGATGGTTACAGAATCGCACTGCAGCATGTCGATTCTGTAAAAATTCACCGTGAAAACTTGCGTGGAGTGAGCTGTCAGTGTCATCCCACTGATATTAGGGATTGACCAAGCAAACATTAACAATCATATTCGAGATTTTAGTAATACTTTTTATTTTAATTTTAGTGATCATTTTATTATGTATTATATGTATAAATTGTTTGTGCGTGACGCGCTCGCGCCTCAGGCTATATAAGGACTAGTCTAGCAAAAAAAAAAGGTTGTGGTTCAGACTAAGTTTCAGTTTTGCTATTTTAAAGGCCCACAAAATAGTAATGTTTTGACAAATAAAAGGAAACTGGTTGTGCAGACGCCAGCACATCATGCTACCCGAAACTGTAAAATTTTCCCAATCAACTTTGAACCTTATGCTTTAGCGATAAAGTTGCAAATCTATTAAAGAAATTTGACAGATTGTAGTAGGTTGATGTGCTGGCGACTGTACCATACACATACACCTCTGTGTAAACCTTCGAGGAATGCAGGCGTGATATTTGAAAGAAAGAAAGTAAATCCGTTTATTTGCGGCAAACATGACGCATAAAAATCTATCTAACTAGCCTGTACTGTCCCACTGCAGGGCAAAGGCCTCCCTCTCCCTTTTCCACACAATTCTGTCTCTTGCTAGTGCCGGCCAGTCCCTACGGTAGGAGTCAAGCTCGTCCCGCCATCTTCGTCTTGGCCTGCCGCGATGTCGTCGTGCGTTTAGTGGGACCCAATCGGTGGTTCTCTTAGCCCAATTGTCATCTGACATGCGGCAAACATGCCCGGCCCAGTCCCACTTAAGTTTAGCGGCTTTTTGGGTAACGTCTGTAATCTTAGTTTTGGCGCGCAGTATTGTGTTCCTTATACGGTCAGAAATTCGAACCCCCAGGATACTGCGCTCCATGGCTCGCTGGCAAACCTCGAGTCTGGACCTCTGCTGAAGTGTCAAAGACCAGGTTTGAGCACCATAAGTGAGAATGGGGAGAATACACATGTCCATTATTCTCCTTTTGAGACATAGCGGAAGATCTCCTTTTAGAAGATCTTTCATTGACCAATAGCTCCTCCAGGCGCTCTCAGTGCGTCGAGCAACTTCTTTGTCTTGTCGCGCCTGAAAGGAGCCTATTTGGCCTAGATATATATAGTCTTGGACATATGCAATCTCCTCACCCCCAATATACAGCCTGGGGTGTAAGGGGGAGCACACAATATCCGGACTCCTCAAAAGTCAACCTCACCTGCACGTGGTGCACCCTGCTGCTAACCAACGAGGCACTGACGACCGATAAATGGCGGGATATCCATTCGATAAACCTAATAGAGGGCTCAAGAACATGGATGCTCACACGAGACTTCTATTAGAGTAGTTGACATCAGTGCAGGATGTCAACTCAGGGTGGCGGCGGATGAGTATTCCACATACCAACGGCGGCACCCACAAGCCAAGTTAGCAGGCTTACTGCACGCTCACCAACCCGCATTAGACAAGCGTGGTGAGCTATATCGTCTAAACCCCTTTCCTATGAACCACACAACAAGCATAAAAATAAGAAAAAAAAAAAAAAATTGGAGAAAGTATGCGTCACATATACGCAAAACGGCCATCGCTCAGCATAATGCTAAGACCCTATACGAGACAGAGCCCTAGCGCTGATTTTCAGCGACAGCCGGAATTTTTTTATTTCGTTGCGGTTCCCACAAAACTACAACCTAGGACATCACACCCGAAAGCATTGCTTGCAAACCTATCAACACCACTAAAAAGTCAGCAAAAGTCAACATTAAACTGTGGAGTCTTTTTTTTAACCGACTTCAAAAAAGGAGGAGGATTTTTTTTTGTGTTTGTTACGTGATTACTCCGCCAATTGTGGACCGATTTTCAAAATTCTTTTTTGTTTGAAAGGGTATGGTCTCGAGGTGGTCCCATTGTCACCAACTCGGAATCTGATGAGGGAATCCCATGGAAATCGAGGGAAACCCTCAAATTTTATAGGCACACCTATAGCGATTTGGGTATTTTTTATAGTAACTCGTGCATTTGCTTTCGGGAAGCACCATTTGGTGAAGTGAAACTGATGATGAAGACCACAGATGGCCACCGGAACTACTCAATAATAAGCATTTCACGGGTTACGATTCAATTAGGTACTTTAATGTGGTTGCTAAACAATTTATGCTCGTCACAATGCTTATGGTGAAGTGGAGCTGAGGGTGACTTCTCAGCTCCAGTTCTCCTGGTTCTTACTAGAACTCCTCAACAATTAACGTCCCTGCATCGGGAAAAGCAATATTTTGTAAATTTTGACCCACTAAAAAGTGAAAAATAAAAACCTTTTTACAAAAAAAAAACAACCGACTTCCAAAAAACACTAGAAAGTGAAAAATAACTTTAATTTCGGAAGTCGGTGGCAAAAAACTAAAATACAGATCCAAAGACACCGACTTCCGAAATTAAAGTTATTTTTCACTTTCTAGTGTTTTTTGGAAGTCGGTTGTTTTTTTTTTGTAAAAAGGTTTTTTTTTTACTGTGGATTCTTTTATTGCGTAACAAATTATAACTAATTAGCCAGATGTCCTGTACAAAAATAATAATCATCCGTTTAGTCAATTCCGAGATACAGCAATCGTGCAAACGTTACCGCAGCAGGATCTATCTTCGCAACCTTAGCAAAGACATATACAAATTAAGTTGTACCATTTATTTCAAATTGATATCTTATTATTTAGCTAACATTTATTTCAACATACCCGTTAGAAAACAAAAGATCTATTAGACCTCTCGTTAACCGTACAAGCATTTTCGTAAACACACAGTCACAGATCGCGCGAGCGATACAAAAAGCTATAAGCTATAAATTATCGCGATACACATCTAGTGTGTGAGAGATTTTATCTTAACGCTCTCGAAAGCTGCACGTGTAAACGAATGGTGATCTTTATCGGAATAAGACCATGGTCTCTTCGCTAGACTCCTTCGTTGGTCTAGTAAGCGCAAGCGCCATTGCTATTGCACTAGGGCAGGGGTGGCCAACCGGTCGATCGCGACTATTAGTCCAGTCGATCGTGGCAAGGCAAAAAATATTTCCAACTACAAACATGATTATGCTATTCTAGCGAAACATGCTCAAACGCAATGCTCATATTAATATAAATAAGGTAGTTACTAAGAAGAGATAATTTTCGGTTTTATATTTTCCCTCTTAATAAAATAAAAAATACTAAGTACTTACCTAATTGTGTACTGAACTATGCTGTTTCATATAAGATTTCAAGAGGTATGTAATTGGTTAACTAAGTTGGTCACCCCTGCACTAGGTGATCAATATTTAGATCGGGCAAAGTGTTTTTGGGTTTAAATAAGAGCTCTTTACCAAAGACTACAATATGATGCTGCAATATATGCTGTATGCTGTATATGCTCTTTACATCTGCGACACTGTGCCGCGACAGTTGTCGCCGACACCGATCGCCGACTGTCGGCAGCACATGGACTGAGAGACGGGACGTATTTCTTTTCGCAAAAATTAACAACTTTGACATCCATTTATTGATTGTTTCGGTTAAAAAATATGAGTGTATATGGAATTATAAAATTAAGGAATACAGCAACAAAACAACTACGAGTGGTGCATAGATGTCAAAATGTGAAAAAAAAAACTGGGCAATGGATCTTTTTGGGTCATAAACGCTGTGTTCCCATTTATGTTCGTACAACTCGTCAAAATGTAGAGAACAGCTGATTTTTTTTTCGCTATTTCAGGTTTGGTCCCATAGTAAAAGTTGTTCATAATGATGAGTACAATGACCTCTTAAGAGGTTGTTAATGTTTTACCAATAACCCTGTATATTCACGTTGATAATTATCTATAGTATCGCCTCGCTCGCTACACATACAACAGAGCTTAATTTCGCAACTGCCAGTAACAATGTCTGGCGAGCGAATAAATTCGCGCGTAACTACACACTGTGTGTTTATGCGTGTAGCGTAAGCGATAAGCGGTAGCGAGTAACAAACTTAATTCATAAACGTTCAGTTTGTTCTACCTTCAGATCTGTCTGATCCTACCAAAATCTGTATCCATGTGTAACAGCCTCAAGATCGATCGCTTTCGAATGATTAGCTGCAGACGCCAGCACATCAACCTACCTGAAACTGTCAAATTTTCCCAATCAACTTTGAACCTTATGCTTTAGCGATAAAGTTGAAAATCTATTAAAGAAATTTGACAGATTGTAGTAGCTTGATGTGCTGGCGTCTGTACTAGCGAAGACTAAGGAAGCAAATCGTTTTTATTTATTTACCAGCTGCGCCCCGCGGTTTCACCCGCGTAAATGTCGACGAAAGGGGTAGCAAGAAGCTATCTCTTTCCGCTTCTACCTTGCGCTCCTGTGGAAAGTTCAGTCCAACGTAATGTTTTATACGTCTATGGTCCAGGCGAACTAATCAAATCGGCAGTCGCCATCTATCGGCTAAACTCCGTAACTGGAGTGCGATACTCTGTGGTTTTGAAGCTACGAAATAAGCGGAAATAGAACTCAAATGCTTTGAGCATTTATCTATATAAATAAAACAAAGTCGGGTTAGTTACACCATTTATAACTCAAGAACGGCTGGACCTATTTTTAACCGACTTCCAAAAAGGAGGAGGTTATATGTTCGACTTTATATATGTTTTTTTATGTATGTTCACCGATTACTCGAAGACGCGAGACGGCCCGATTCCAAAAATTCTTTTTTTGTTCGAAAGGGTATACTCTCGAGGTGGTCCCATTATCATCAAGTTGGAATCTGATGAGAGGATCCCATGGAAATCGAGGGAAACCCTAAAATTTTTAACCTATAGCGATTTGGGTATTTTTTAAAGTAACTTGAGCATTTGCTCTCGGAAATCATCATTTGGTAAAGTGGAGCTGATGATGAAGACCACAGATGGCCATCGGAACTACTCAATGACAAATATTTCACGGTTTGCGATTCGATTACTTTAATATGGTTGCTAAGCAATTTATGCTCGTCACAATGCGTATGGTGAGTGGTTGTTGAGGAGTTCTCCTCAACAATTAACGCCCCAGCATCGGAAAAAGTAATATTTTGTAACATGTGATGAGCAGGTGCCATTAGGCTATTGTAACTTAGATAAATTACAAACTAAACCACTAAAAAGTGAAAAATAAAATCTTTTTACAAAAAAAAAAACAACTGACTTCCAAAAAAAACACTACAAATTGAAAAATAACTTTAATTTCGGAAGTCGGTGTCTTTGGTTCCGCATTTTCGTTTATTGACACTGACTTCCGAAATTAAAGTTATTTTTCAGTTTGTAGTTTTTTTTTTTTGTAAAATTATTTTTTATGATATTTGATTTGTTGGATTTGTCTCTGTCGCCCTTTAAAACATGGGTAAATTCATAAAAAAAAATACGAAGATAATTAATTTTCTCGTAAATCTTGTATTTATTGATTCTGAGCCGGTCTTTCAAATAAACCAAGAACAGGCACTTTTGAATTGTCAAGGGGTCGGTCAGTCAGAAAGATGAAGTTAGTTGCCCAGTCTAAAGCATAGTAGGTACTAGGTACCTATGGAGAAGAACGTGCAAGAAACTCCACAGACATTTCTATTATCACGAAGTATCGAGGACGATGGGGTCTCAGGAATTATTGTTTCTTTAGAAAAAAAAACTGTGTTGTCATTTAAAAAAATGCTGGTTCTCAGATGCACCCAGACAGACTGGAAGCTGATACCAACATAGTTGGGAAAAAGCTAGGCATATGATGAAGCAAATTGGATGTCCCATGTAATAGGGGGCGAGCCTATGATGCTATTACTGAGAAACTCATGGTAGAAAAATCCAACAACACTATGTTCAACCTGGGAGTCGAACCCAGGACCTCACTCTCAACAGCAGCGTTTGCTACCAATAGAACAACGAGCAGACTCCTAGAAACTGTTTGCTATAATCTTGAAACCATTCCACATCAAAGCTAACTCCTAAAATCTATTCAAAGCCCGAAGAATTGCCAAACTTAAGTGGCAGTGGGCAGGGCACATTGCTCGCAGAACAGATGTCCGTTGGGGCTTAAAGGTTCTGGATTGGCGACCGCGTACCGGAAGACGTAGCGTTGGAAGGCCTCCCACAAGGTGGTCCGATGACCTTGTGAAGGCCGCAGGAACCCGTTGGATGCGAGAAGCACAGAACCAGTTGAAGTGGAGGTGCTTGGGGGAGGCCTATGTCCAGCAGAGGAGTACGTCTTTCGGCTGAAATGATGATGATGTCAAATCCTTGTTTCCAATTAATAAAATTGTCACTTAAACAAAAATCACCTTTATGTCATTGTTCTTTAAGGTGATTTTAGAATGACTGGTACTTTCTCTCGAAAAATCAATTTCTGTCGATATTCAGTAGTTATTGTCAGTCGTATTCATATAACAATTAAGAACTTATTATATTAAGTATTTTGTTTAAGTGAAACCTTCTATAAGCGCGTTGGGTATTTTTTTAAGATGGGGAAAAACTATTGAACTCGCGACACTGTTACCGTAACCGACATCTCTGTTTTAAGTTTTGGTCATAATAAAGACATCAACGCGCGGTACATTTTCTTTGGGAAGAATGACCTTCAAATATATTTATAAAATTACTAGCTGCGCCCCGCGATTTCAACCGCATAAGTTTCGACCCCGTGGGAATATCGGGATACAAAAATAGCCTATATGCTAATCCAGGGTGTCAGCTACATCCATACAGAATGTTATCAAAATTGGTCCAGCCGTTTGAGCGTGGAGGAATAACAAACTTATAAACACACACACTCACAAACTTTCGCATTTATAATAATTATTAGTGTGACTATGCTTTTTCAAATTTTCGCTTCTGTCGGCACTCCTGGAGTGCCATTGTTTTTTTTTTTTTGTATTCCTTTTTATGTTGCACCTGTTTGCACTGCACTGTTTTTCCAAAAACATATATTTGTTGTCATGTTTGGAATCAAAACACGAACGCAATAACCACAAGCCGACTTTATGGCCCATCTTTGGCCCATTAATGTTAACTGAAAACTGCCAAGATCTGCAAGTAGACTAGTGAAAGTCTGCTAACTGTTACTTTGTAAATTAGAATATCGACTGTCCCGTTGGTCTGTCCCTGGGTTCGATTCCGGGGTCGGGCAAAGTATTGCCGGGTTTTTCCATTGGGAATTTCTTAGTAGGTAAAGGCCTGGAGTTTGAAAGTCGGCGGTGTGATACCCCCTCGGAAAACACATCCTGCGCCTGATCTCTCTCTGGTCGTGTCGGAATGCCGTCCTTTTTTGAGTGTGGGATTTTTACCCCACTAAAACCACCCCGGTGATCACCATCAACACATAGGGGTCCCGGTTCCTCTTAAAAGACCAATTCCGGAACCCCCCGTGCAACGCCTGTAAGGCACATCCCTGGGGAGACTGTAAAGGGGCCTCCCCTGAGCCTCGATATGCACGGCAGCACGTGACCACTGTGCCACCATCTTCCCTGGGGTCACTTGGTGAGCGGACAGAGTCCCCACTCTGTGCGCCCGCGACCCCAAAGGTCCACCTACCAAGTTTGGTAAGCGGGTTTCGGTGTATTAGGCCGTCCTATCGGTCTGTGAGAGTGAGGGAAGAGAGACTGCACCTGTGCCTGCGCACACACTTGTGCACTACAATATCTCCCGCGCCGATGGCTAGTCTCCGCTAAGATTGATCGCCATGGCAGAAATTCGGTCTGAAGGACTTTATTTATTAATTAGAATAGATGACGTTCCCAGGCCGATCCCGGACGTGTACCTAACTATAGTTTATTGCTTTTTAACCTTTTGACCGCCACAGTCATGTATAGATCATCATCTGCCTGCCTTTTCCCAACTATGTTGGGATCGGCTTCCAGTCTAACCGGATGCAGCTGGATACCAAAATTATACATGGAGCGACTGCCTATCTGACCTCCACAACCCAGTTACTGGGTAATGCGATACCCCTTGGTAAGACTGGTTATCAGACTTTCGGGCTTCTGACGACCCGTAACGACTGTCAAAGATCCACGAATGACAGCCGGGACCAACGGCTTAACGTGCTTTCCGAGGCACGGAGTGGTCTCGGTATGTAAAGATGGGTGACCACCATCCACATACCAACCGCGACAAGCGTAGCTTAACCTGATCGATCGACCTGTGCGGCTGTTTTTATTTAGCCACAGGCCCCTCAATCCAATCCCTCCCCGAAAACTACTAACATACTCTTTAAAAATGTTATTACTTCATTTTCTTTGAACAACCAATTATGATTTTCCATTTTACACGTATCCGGAATTCCTGATCGCTATTAGGCCGCCTGCCGCGCTCATAATTGCAATATACATCCCGTTTTTAACAACTGCGTGCGCGCACACGGCTTGGACGTTTACAAAACGGTATGCACCACAAACCCATATTATGCTGAGTATGTCAACACGCGTAGCACAGATAATACCATAGATCTGGATATGACAGCATTATACCTAGTTTTAAATAACGTCGCATCTATTTCCCTCCAAGGGAAAGTTCGACGTGGCGACGCTTGGGGGAGGCCTATGTCCAGCAGTGGAAGTCTTACGGCTGAAATGATAAAGGTATGATTCCGATCTCGGCAGCACGCAGCAGTGCTGCTGCGTTTGTCATAGTCATTGTCATTTTACTAAAAGTTCGTAATCTGCTAAATTCATAATGGTCGATCATTGGTCGGTCAATGGCACAGAACATATACGATACTCGTAACGAATTAAAAACAATGAAGTTCTAATGGTAGATCACTGATCAAAGGAACTGTCAAAATTTTAGCAGATTAACGCCTAAGTCAGTCATTCATTTGACATTATGTACCAGATTACCATTCTATGCCATTTCTTTCAATGGAGTGTCAGTGGTTGACCATTGGAAAGTCATAATGACGCCACTATATTAGTAGATTACCAAACTTGTCAGAATCAACAATTATGAAATCAATAATAGACCATTCTGACACTATTGTAATAGCAGACTTGAGGCCAGGTATATCAAGCGACATCGCACGATTTCGCAGGCGACACGAGTCGCAAAATATTTGTCGCCTAATGAATACGACGCCTTACCGAACCTAAAACAGTTCTAAACAATCCGATCGCTCGTCCACAGTCTACCTAAAAGGTAAATACACAGTACACTAACAGAAACCCGCGCCAAATCCAGTGCTGATGTTATCTGTGGCCACATTATGGCCATTAGAAAGGCGGTGAGTGGTACTGGACAGTGGTCGTCGCCCTTCACTATGGATGAGTGTCCCTTGCGTGTAGGGTACCTAGAGATCATTTTGTTCATCTATGCCTTTCATTCAGCATCTTTTGTTTCGTGAAACGTCTGATCGTAAACATGGTCAAAAGTGTTTTTTATCCTTTAAAAAAACAAGTTCTTAGTAATTAATTACAGTCTAGATAAACAATTTAATCTTTAAGTTTTTACGTAGGTATATATTTGTACTTTACACAAGTCCGTACCAATTTCTTAGAGTCTGTTACTCCTAAACTATATTCTATGTTTCAAATTAATATTATTTCAAGTTCAACAAATGTCAACTGAACGTAAATACGTATTTGCTACGGTGGCGGATTATATTTTGACCAACACACAACCTGACACTGACCTGTAAATTGCAGAAATAGAAAATATTTATTGCCCAACTAATACAGTATGCAGGGTCACAGGCTAATAGCTCGTTGAGAGGACGTAAGTAGCTTAAAATACTACCTTCAGCTGGGTTACAATATATTCTTGGCTTTTGTTTAAACGCCTACCAGAAAAGTACCTATTTTACTACCAAAAAGTTCGAAATACCTGCCAGAATGGATAAATGCTCACCAAATTGTGTTTCATAAGGTATTGTAGAAATGAACCTATTTTCCTTTTTATTCTATGCCACATCCTATGTCGCCGGAGCCCTGCTTCGCGGGGCTCCTATTTCTGTGTAAAGGGTTTAAAGTAACCTAATAATAACCTCGGGGTGCCCTTCACTCGCTCTTGCATCCTACGGCGCCAATATTTTTCATTTTGGGTGTTAATGTTACTATTTCAGGGAAACAAGATTTGGTGAGCATTTATTCATTTTGTTAGGTTCAAAAATTATTTTGGTGAGCATTTAAATTGTACCCTATATTATTTGCCAGTGAGCCCCAAACTGGACTGTTAGTCTGTATCTTGGGGCTCGGGGGTACGAATTCAAATTCAAATTTAAATCATTTATTTCAATTAAACCTTGTACAGGCACTTTTGAATTGTCAAAATTAAATAGTCTGTCAGTTAGTCAGAAAGTTGAAGCTAGTTGCCCATTCCAAAGCGTAGATCTCTATGGAGAAGAACGGGCAAGAAACTCCATGGACACTCTTTTAAATCAAGATATTACAAAATCCTGGGTACATTATTCTTGTTGCCTCTATATGTGAGAACAATGTAAAAAAGACAGAAATGAAGAAACAATTCAAGACATAAGATTAAAAATAAGCCTTGGCAGTTAAGAGATGACCAGTCTCAACCGACGGCGCCCGTTCACGAACATGACGCGTGGATCAGCACCATCCAGCTCAACCATTTTGTAGGGAACCGAATGATCCAACACACGCGCCACCATCGGTGAGACATTTAATTTAATTCTAGAGTGGAGACTTGAGAATAGAGATACTTGAGAAAAACCGGTCAAGTGCGAGTCGGAGGTTTCCGTATAAATTTGTAGGTAAGTATGTAAATAGTTTATGCCGTAAATTGTTCACCGATGAGTGCTAACGCGTGCCCATGTTCCCGCCGTAAGCGGCAGAGGAGGACACCGTGGAGTTTTAGTGGGTTAGAGTCCCACATAACTGCACTGTCTCCACGTGGTAGTGCAGAATGCATGAGCATTTCTCTATGATAAAAAAAGTCTACCTGAGGAGTATTAGTGAAGATATTTACAAAGCAAAGTGTAATGCTTACCTAGGTGAGTCTGAACCTACAACTTATACGTCAAGACCGTTACCACAAAGGCCCACTTATTCGTATTTGGTGAATGTATCTAGTTCACAATTCCTATCTACTCCGAAAACGGCTACATTCGCTAGATCTTCAGTAGCAAGTTGTATGTAAAGCGTGGGAATAGGGACAGTCTTACGCCTCTAAGTTATGACCATCGGGATTGCGACATAAGCTTGTAAGGTACTTGCTAAAGTAGCCGTAGATACTGTGAGAGAAAATTTGTAACAAGATGTTGCACACCTTTAACATCGAAAATTTAAATATCGATTGTATCAAAATGTCGAAAATTGTTATACCTACGCTTAAAACGTCGAAGATTGAAATGTCGAGTGATTAAAATTTCGAATGATTCAAAATATCGAATGACATTATGCCTAAGTTCAAAATATCAACATTTAATACATCGAAGTTCTTAATATCTACGTTACGTTACGTTTGGGTTTTTATTATGTAAAAATAATTAAAGTACCTACATTACATGAGGTTTTCCTTGTTTTTTTTTTTGTAACCCACCTGATTTCCATCTAGCAAACAAGCATGCAGCAATCATGCAACATGCAAGCAAGCATGGCTTCTGTCACGGCTCCGGCGCTGCAGGGCTCCGGCAGTCCCACGCGAGCTTAACGTCGCAGATGGTTTAAACGCCCACCACCGCAGCTTCGGCTTGTTGGCCGGCTTCGCCGGCCAGCCTCAGCTGCGGCGGCGGGTGTTAAAACCACCTGCTCCTCAGCTCGCGGGCTGCCTCGCCCCTCCGCGACTACGCGATTCTAAATTACACTCTAGGGGTAGGGCAGACAAGACTACGTGGAGTCGGTTTTGCAGCGATACGTTTCTGTCACTAACTTTAGTAGCACAACCTGCACAACATATTGACTTTCAAGAAAATATTTTAATTTAAATAATACCTTCACGATTGACCTAGGCTTGTACACTGGACACTGATTTTCATGGATAAAATAGGTCGAAATTGTTCCAAAACCGAATTGGGGCACCCCGAATTTACGTAGTCTTTTGGCTGTTACCCCTAGAGTGTATATAAAAATCCGGAGGCGCGAAGGGAGGGACAAAGGATAGGCACCCATGTTCACCTCCGCAGCTTCGGCTTGCTGGTCGCCTCGGGCGACCAGCCTCAGCCGCTACGGTTCCCACGGGTGCCTATGCTTTGTTACAGCGGGCGGGGGTTGCACTTCCCGTAGCGCCGGAGACGTTGCAGAAGCAACCTTTTTCCACTCATACTACTTTATCAAAATTTGTTCGATATTTTAACTTGTGCGTATTTTTAGGGTGAATGAATGAATGTATTAAATGTTGAAAATTAACTCATTTTTACACGTAGGTATATTAATTTTCGATGTTCAAATAATTACCCATCGATATTTAGGACGTTCGATAATCTGTATTTCGATATTTAGATCTTTCGATGTAACTTTTGTAGATATTTAGATTTTAGATATATTGGACGTAGGATATTTAACCATTCGATAATATAAACTTTCGATATTTTAATTTTCGGTTATATGATCGTTCGATATTTCCATTTTCGATGTTTCGAACATCGATATTTTAACAGTCGGTATTTTAATCTTCGATATTCAAATACGTACCCAATTCGAAATTTGAAGATTTAATTTTCAACTTGGACTCATAAAATTACCTTGCACGACCATCTTCATCGAATCTTAAAACATTTAATATGTTTTAATGGAAGATGGTCGTGCATTTATTTTTAAAAGCAACCTCCGGTACATTGGTACCGGACCTTGCTTTTCTTCAAGACACTTCAGCAACACTCAACAGGTAGGTGTTAAACCAATTATTTACGAATTATGATTGACGTGTCCAAACCGTTTAGCGATACCTATTTCATACCAACATGAATATTTATACCCACTGAATAATCGACACCAATACTTTTTTTCGCCAATAATAGGCCCAATTTGCACATATTAAAGATACTTATAAATACCTAAATCATTTCGTGTCCTCAACCATTAAAATTATGTGCATAATTGATTTTGTAATTTTAGACATCCGTTTGATTTTGTTAAGTAATTTGACAATTGCTTGTGTAATAATGCTTAGATCCTCAATTTTGCCAATCAATGTACTTAGTAGGCTTTTTATATCTAATAGTCCAATTATTTTTACAGAGCCGCCCGTGGCTAAATAATAACAGCCACACAGGTCGATCGATTAGGTTAAGCTACGCTTGCCGCGGTTGGTCTGTGGATGGGTGACCATCTTTACGTACCAAGACCCCTCCGTGACTCGGAAAGCACGTTAAACCGTTGGTCCCGGCTGTCATTCGTGGATCTTTGACAGTCGTTACGGGTAGTGAGAAGCCCGAACCAGCCTTACCAAGGGGTATCGTATTACCCAGTAACTGGGTTGTGGAGGTCAGATAGGCAGTCGCTCCATGTAAAATACTGGTTTTCAGCTGCACCTGGTTAGACTGGAAGCCGACCAAGCCTAATTCCCATGGGTTTAGGCAGAAACTACAGAACGCTAGCTGCAACGCTCACACGCATGTCGGCTGCGCGTACTACGCATGTGACATTTTTAAGAACATCATCAATAAGGTCACTCACTATGTGTATGTCTTTCTAGACCGTCCTCTCCCAGCGTTTCCACTCACATCTGCTTTGTAAATCAAAACCTTTTGTTAGTTACTTTTCATTTATTCAGCTCAATAATTACCTAGCGTTGCTGGCTTAAAGAAATCGCACTGTGCCCCATCTCACCACACAAGGTAATACGAATAAAAAAGAAAAACAGCCATCAATCACATCACAGACTAAATAACCTCGAATTAGACCATAGACTGACCGATTGACAGTGCATTTTCCCGCCTTTTTGCGTCCTAGCAAGTCTATGCGTGGTTAGGGTTGACAAATGAAAAATTTAATCGTCAGTTTTATTTTATGATGTGAAATTACTGTGATAATTCATTATAAGAATTAAGTGATTTGGAACAATAGCGGTAGTTTTAATGATACAAAATTCATATAGGTAAGAGTTTTGGACAACATTTTTTTTTTTTTTGTGTATGGGAAATCATCAAATGACCCCTCCCGCTCTGGGCGGAGCGGAAGGGAGTGGCAGACTCTTACTGACTAAAACCCACCCGTGTTCCTTCCTTAGCCCTTTATGTTCCGGGCCACCGGTAACCCTTTCGGACAATCCCGCTGACCCGGCAGGCTTCGGCCCTATGGGGACCCCTCCTTCGGACAACATCTTCATCATCATCTTCTTATTGAGCCTATAATGCCTCTGTCAGGCTAGCCCTCCCCAAAACTATTAGGATAATCAGCCTATAATGTTCCCACTGCTGGGACATAGGCCTCCTCTCTGTGAGAGGCAGTGGGCCGTTATACACCACGCGGGTCCAGTGCGGTGAAAAACGGAAAAACGGTGAAGCTAAACATCATGGGTAACGATACCTCTCAGTGTTAAGATGACGAATGACAGCCGGGACCAACGGCTTAACGTGCTTTCCGGTGCACGGAGGGGTCACGGTATGTAAAGATGGTCACCCATCCACAGACCAACCGCGGCAAGCGTAACTGAACCTGATCGATAGACCTGTGCGGCTGTTATTATTTATCCACGGGCCCCTCTGTCTTTTTGCTAAGTATCGTTACCAATTTATGAAAGAAAAATGTTTATTTGTTTTGTTAATTATTTTCTGGGTTGTGGAGGTCAGATAGGCAGTCGCTTCATGTAAAATACTGGTGTTCAGCTGCGTCCGGTTAGACTGGAAGTGGACCCCAACATAGTTAGGAAAACCTAAGCAGATGGTGATTATGACGACCAACGATTTTGTTGATTTTGTGACGAGGTTTTTTACTTCCAATGCCTATTTCAACTTTCTAAGTTTCATTTAATATTTTTATATAGTGTGAGTCTTCATAATGTGCACATAGTGAAATGAGGGAACTAAGCTTAATTTTATCGACGGAAAAAATATGTAAAATTTGTGTAAACAATCCACAATCAACCCTGTGTAAACAATCGCCCCTCAATTGAGAATTATGGTTTTTTTTTAACAAAAATCTGATATTTTTTCATAAATTTTTACAATAATTGTAAAATTACTCAAAAAGCCCCGATTACCTACCCTTTTTGATTACTTTTTTTGATTTCTAACATTTCCTATCAACTGTTAAAGAAAGGCCTTGCAATCACCATACTTTAGCAGGTAAAGATCCTTTTATATATATTTTTTTTTTTCAAATATTCTTTCCGTCGATAAAATTAAGCTGTTTCCCTCATTTCGTTATGTGCACATTATGAAGACTCACACTGTATTTTCAAGACCAATGAAAAAAACTCCAACCCTATTCAAACCAGCATAGTACTTATAACAGTATTTACCAATAAAAACGTAGTTCCCTTTGTCGCGTTGCGCCGACGAAGTTAAATTGCGCCCTAACAAAAAATATGCCATCGATAAAGTTTATACCGAAGATCTACTTCGAACAAACGAGCGATGATGGTCACGTCGTGTTTTAGAATTAGAATGAACTAGCTGCGCCCCGCGGTTTCACCCGCGTAAGTGTCGATCCCGTGGGTATATCGATATCGGGATAAAAATTAGCCTATATGTTAATCCAGGGTGTTAGCTACCTCCATACCAAATTTTATCAAAATTGGTCCAGCCGTTTGAGCGTGAAGGAGTAACAAACATATGAACACACACACTCACAAACTTTCGCCTTTATAATATTAGTGTGATTTGTAGAGCGTCATCTCTGTCGCTTATACCTATATGTGACGGTCTCTTTCTAATGTCCCATGTGTCATATTTGCGCTATCTCATAATTAATCCGCTTGGCATTCTTAGAAGGGTCTCGTGAGGGGCCCGTGGCTAAATAATAACAGCCGCACAGGTCGATCGGTCAGGTTAAGCTACGCTTGCCGCGGTTGGTCTGTGGATGGGTGACCATCTTTACATACCGAGACCCCTCCGTGCCTCGGAAAGTACGTTAAGCCGTTGGTCCCGGCTGTCATTCGTGGATCTTTGACAGTCGTTACCGGTACTCAGAAGCCCGAAAGTCTGAACACCAGTCTTACCGAGGGGTATCGTATTACCCAGTAACTGGGTTGTGGAGGTCAGATAGGCAGTCTCTCCATGTAAAAATACAGATATTCAGCTGCATCCGGTTAGACTGGAAGCCGACCCCAACATAGCTGCGAAAAGGCTAGGCAGATGATGATTCTTAGGAGGGTCTTTTAATTAACCATGCTGATGGTTCTTAATTTTCATAATTTATAGTGAAAGTGATATCATCCTTCAAAAGACCACCTCAGACATCGACCTACATGGTCTTCATATAACCTGACCAAGATTATGTCTGGACTTTAAAAGAGACTGTGACCTCTGAGTTTGTTTCGGCCTTTCTTCTCAGAGTAGTCAGATAGGAAACGCCGACTTCATCTAGTTTAAAAAAAAAACATGATTGACGTGTAAAAGTGTTTGTACAAACCTACTTACAAAAAATAAAATCATTTCATAATTTCATCAAAAAAAAAAAAACATACCGTCGAATTGAGAACCTCCTCCTTTTTTGAAGTCGGTTAAAAATGATGTGTATTTCTGAGTCGGGAGTCTGAATTTGGGTCTGCACCCTGATTGCGTAACACGCTATCAATTTGAATCATTTTGAAGGATATTACTAATCCATTGCGCCATATGTTCGAAAAATGTCTCTGCTCAACAATGTAAATAACGCAATGAATGTTGTTGAACTGTCAAAATGAATGCCATTCCTACTGCTAATGTGTTGAAGATGTTGATGGCAATAGGCTCGCTTCCTATTTACATAAGATTTTTAAACATAACTGCCGAAAATTGTATGTACAGACGCTATCACATTAAGCTACTACAATCTGTCTTTCTTTAATAGATTTTCAACTTTATCGTTTATTCATAAGGTTTAAAGTTGATTGGGAAAATTTGACAGTTTCGGGTAGCTTGACGTGCTGGCGTCTGTACAATAGACCTCTGCCTCCACCCCTTTTTTTTTTTTCGGATTGGAAATCAAATGACCCCTCCCGCTCTGGGTGGAGCGGAAGGGAGTGTCAGACTCTTACTGACTAAAACCCACCCGTGTTCCTTCCTTAGCCCTTTATGTTCCGGGCCAGCGGTACCGGTAAACCTTTCGGACAATCCCGCTGACCCGGCAGGCTTCGGCCCTATGGGGCCCCTCCTCGATGCTGACATCTCTTTGAGGCGCGCATGGAACACGTACGCGCCGTGCCTCCACCCCTTTGAGGCGTAATGTTTTGTTATGACAGATCATTTTAGATACACCTGTATCTAAAATGTAAACCTCTAAGATAAACGTTTCTCTGACACTTTGTAGAGGCTTTTAAAGAATGAACCTTCTATGCTTGTCTATACCACGTACATGCGTTTACGCATCGATCGCCGGCAATATAAAAACTAAGGCATTTCGCTCATTGGCGTCATGGTTGTAAAAATGGTCGGTAATTGTGTTAAAGATTGTGTGCACTTATAGGCTTTTTGTTGAGGAATAGTTCTTATGTTAATGCTATCCAGATTTTCTGTGCCTGACATTAAAAAAAAAATCGTTGCCAAGACTGTATCTATCTATAGTAAAATAAGTAGTATCATTGGAAAACAGTCTTGTAGGAGTCTTTATTCAAGAAAAATCAGCTCGTTATCAAGAATCAATCCATTAACTCGGCTTATCGCAGTCCACTGCTGGACATAGGGCTCTCCCAGGCTGCGTAACAACACCCTATCCTCCGCATTCGGCATCCAGTCCCGGCGATAGTCCTGGAGTGGAAACCGCGTATCGGCAAGCGTAGTGTGGGAACCCCCCAGCTAGATGGACCTATGAGCCTAAGACGGTGGCTAGGACAGACAGGAGCACAACACCCTATCCTCCGCATTCGGCATCCAGTCCCGGCGATAGTCCTGGAGTGGAAACCGCGTATCGGCAAGCGTAGTGTGGGAACCCCCAGCTAGATGGACCTATGAGCTTAAGACGGTGACTGGGACAGACAGGAGCTGTCTATCCCAGCCACTTTCTTTGTCTTCGTCGAAATAAAATCAACATTTGTTGAAGGTTCCAAAAAATCCAGCGGATTTCTGTAACCCTCACCTGGTCATCGGTCTACCTTTGTCGTTCTGTGATCGGTGTACCCATTGTCGACCACGTATGCTTTAACACCCTAAGGTTGACTGTCACTTGCACATCATAAAATGACAAGGTCTATATGTCTATGTAACAGTCTGTTAGATAATTTAAACCTTCGTGACGTTTTGACTCATGGGAATTGTTGTCAAAAGTTGTAGAGCAATATAATAAAAAAGTGTTTGTTTGACTTTGCCTCTAAAGTTTCCTTATCTTGTTTTCAGGGGGTGTCACTCCCACTTCGTCCAAGATTGTCAGGGAAGGTGAAACCGCATCCACGGAACTGATATTTGAGTAAGTACCTACCTACCCTTTGTGTTGAACCACAACCTACCACCACAGAAAGAATTTGAGTTCGTCGCTGGTATAGCCGTCGTTAGCGCGACTGTACTTTGTGTTTGATCCTGGAGGCCTAAAAAGGCCACTTTGGCAGAATCATAAAAGGATAACATTATGAAATATGGCGAAGACAGTCCGTGTTTTTCTTTTTTTCGCTGTACTACGTAGTTATAATCAAACGAGATTGGGATTGGATTTGGATTGGATTAATTGGTATTTTAGAACAGACAAAAAAAATTACTGAATAATCCTTCACCAATGGGATTAGATACGATTGACTTAACAGTTAACTGTCCATTATGATTCATAAGGTTTTCCTTTTATGATTCTGCCAAACTGACCTTTTTAGGCCCCCTGGTTTTGATCTCCGGGTTGGGCAAAAGGTGTTTGTAGTTTTTTTTTCTTAAGAATTTTTCAGTACCAGTCGAGACTCGTAATTTGTTACCGGTTGATAAATCAAAATCAAATCAAAAGTCATTTATTCAAATTAGGCTGAGCTCAAGTCAGCTCTTTTCAAACGTCAAAATTACATAAGACAGTCCCTGAAAGCCTGAAACACGCCCGCCTTTCACCACTTCCTATTGCTTTCACTGCGAATTACAGACTAGCACATCAAGTTACTACAATCTGTCAAATTTCTTTAATAGATTTTCAACTTTACCGCTAAAGCATAAGGTTCAAAGTTGATTGGGAAAATTTGACAGTTTCGGGTAGCTTGATGTGCTGGCGTCAG
This sequence comes from Oligia fasciuncula, assembly GCA_963082905.1. Lineage (NCBI taxonomy): Eukaryota > Metazoa > Arthropoda > Insecta > Lepidoptera > Noctuidae > Oligia > Oligia fasciuncula. The sequence continues at coordinate 3,421,152 of OY720414.1, read as the reverse complement.
CACAGTATTTATTAAGAAAGTTAGATGAAGCCGAAATTGATCTAACTTAGCTGTGAAAGAAATTTTTATTGATATTTCAAGAAGATTAGGACATTTACTGAGGAGGACCCCTCTACGCCCTATATTACATAGAACTTTTAACACGTAGACAGAGTAAACTATAGACTGCTGCATATCTTCTTTTTCATTCGCACAAGAAAAAGAGAAATATATTAACGTCACTAGCAAAGAAAAGAGACAGAGTAAGAATATTTCTGTCCCTTACTGCGTGTCGGCTAAGCACATTAATGTGCGCAACAAGTTTGACGTTTATGAATGGAATAATAAAAACTACACCGCGATTAAACGGAAAATAAGATCTTTTTCGTGCATAATTCAATAATAGTACCTATATTTGCGCAACTGTGAAAATGGTAAGGTGCAGTGTAATAAGCTGTAAAAATGATAGTATGATGAAGATTGCCGGATTTTGTTGTCCCTTTCGGTGACACGGATACCATGAGTCTATAGATTACACTGTCTACGTTTTAACATAAAAATAACAATAAATGTAGGTATCTCTGACTCACCCTTCGGGTGATGTAGACGTTATGTTCAGTTACATGTATCCCCCGCATACATTTAATCAATTTCATAAATCTTTCAATGTTACATTTCAGCTCAAATCACCAATTGCCTAAAATAAAAATGGGTCCGGATCTCAGAAGCGCCAGGAGACCTAAACAACTTATGAACAAGTAAGTTTTTCAAGCAAGTAAATTTGGGATGCATGAAGAAGCCTCCTCGTGTAGCGTAGTTTGTTCCACCAGTTACTCAACTGAACCGAGCACTCGGCGCATCCTGGACAGTCACACGCAACACCATAATTGACTTCTTCCCTTCCGGGGGCTAACTCCCGCCTGGTTTGCGACCACCCTCCCACCGGAGTCCGGCGTCAAGCAGCCTGCTGTGTTTCGTCGGTGCGTGGGAGTTCCAGTGCCTTAGGCATCTTCTGGCCAAGCTCGTTCCATCATAGACCTCATCCATCGCTTGCCATGAGGCGTGATCGAGGTCAAGAGCGGGCCCATTCAGCTATAAAAAGTATTTTTTTCGAATTTATCTGCTTTTGTATAACATACTGATTTTTTCGTTCAGAAATAAATCTATTTCGTTGACATGCTATGACAAAACAATTCTCGTTTACTGTTTGTGCTCCTAGCGCCACTTGTGGTTAAACTTGGCAGTATACTCTCCTATTTGCTAAATGATCAACGTTTCTTTTCCAGACTAAAATCAACAACACACACACAGACAGCCTTATCGTCTTTAGAGCTAACAAAACCGTACCTACCGCTGATACCATTCATACCATCGCACAAACCAGCCACAGACGCCCAAATAAAGTCCTTCCTTCTAAACACGGCCTTACAAAACGCCCTAACAGACTCCCTAAACCAGCTTACACAGCAGAGAGGGGCTGTCAAAGTGACAGATATAAAAAAAGATGGCGCCGAAGTGTTTGCGAATAATAATGATGATGGGCCACGAAGGAGGTTACATAAATGTGACGTGGCTGGGTGTCATAAGGTGTATACGAAGAGTTCGCATCTGAAGGCGCATAAAAGGACGCATACTGGTGAGTTTTAACATACCATTAGTTATTTAGTCCTCCAGACCGTATTTTCGGTCATAGCGGCTAATCTCAACGGAGACTAGCCTTCGGCGCGGTAGGCATTATAGTGCACTCTCTCTTCCCTCACTCCCTTAGTCCGATAGGCCGGCAATCCCGCACGACCAGAGAGAGATCAGGCGCAGCACCAACGGTGAATGGATAATGGTAGACCGCGAAATTCAATTTTTCTTAAGTTTTTTGCAATTTGCAGGTCAGTGTCAGATTGTATCATGCAAATTGAATTTGAATTTGCGGTCTCAACTACCCATTCACCTTAACGTGCTTTCCGAGGCACGGGGGTATCACCGCCAACTTCCAAACTCCGGGCTGTAATTAAGAAATTCTTAATGGAAAAACCCATTGATCAATCGAACTTCATGGGCAGTCAACATACCATTATAATTACATGTTTAATTTATCGTTGACTGGCCTGTTGGTCTAGTGGTCAGTGACTATGACTGCTATGCCGGAGGTCGTGGGTTCGATTCCCACCCAGGACAAATGTTTGTGTGATGAGCATGATCATTTGTTTTGTGTCTGGGTGTAATTTATCTATATATGTATGTATTTAGAAATATATAAGTATGTTTATCAGTTGTCTAGTACTCATAACACAAGCTCTGCTTAGCTTGAGACTAGACGGCGTTGTGTGATAGTTGTGGAATATATATATTATTATTATTGATTTAGTACCTACCTTATTTTATACATTTTAAATATTTCTTAAAATAGAAAAAAATTGGTATAAAAAACATTTAAAAAAAAAACCGACTATTGAAAAGGATGAAACAAGAAAGTACCTTCCCGTGGTCGCATGTTGCCATTGCGACCACGGGAAGGAGTCTGTATTCGTGTCAGGTTATTCAGGGCTATTGCGCTTGAAATCGCCGCTAGAGGCGCTAGTGTAAGGTCTCTAGAAATTTCAAATACAGATTGTGCGATTTTTTATCTCGATTTTTCCAGTTATTAATTATGGCTTAAGATTTTAAGTAACAACTTAGGATCTAATTTGATAGTACTTCAAGGAAGAGGAATATTCAGTGGCAAATTTTATCGAAATCCATTCAGTGGTTTAGGCGTGAAAAGGTAACATACAGACAGACAGAGTTACTATCGAATTTATATTATTATGGATTCATTTGAAGTTTTAAAACGTATTAGGTAAAACAAACTTTATATGAAGTCATGGGTACTTAAACATATCCAAAGCTATCCAAATCATATCAATAAAAGCACTGACAGGTAACTCAGGTACCCTACCAACAAAAAAAAAAAAAAATAAGTGCGAGTCGGACTCGCACACGAAGGGTTTCGTACCACAAGGCAAAAACGCCGAAAAAAACACGTTTGTTGTATGGGAGCCCCCCTTAAATATTTATTTTATTTTGTTTTAGTATTTGTTGTTATAGCGGCAACAGAAATACATGATTTGTGAAAATTTCAACTTTGTAGCTACCGTGGTTCTTGAGATACAGCCTGGTGACAGACAGACGGACGGACGGACGGACAGCGAAGTCTTAGTAATAGGGTTCCGTTTTTACCCTTTGGGTACGGAACCCTAATTAACTATGAAAAAATAAATTAAAAAATAAATGAATGATAGATGATGATGAAGCTGTGAATTTGTTTGTTGCAAATATGCAAATACAGACAAGATGTTCTGTAGCTCATATTTATAAATTTTTCAGGAGAAAAGCCGTACTCCTGCGGCTGGGCAGGATGCGAATGGCGCTTCGCAAGATCTGATGAACTGACCCGACATACTCGCAAACACACTGGACATCGACCATTCACCTGTCCACTGTGTAGACGGTCCTTCGCCAGGTCCGACCATCTTGGACTACATATGAGGAGACACTGAATTTACGTTCGTAATCAGAATTTTAGGTAACTTCTGTATCGTTGCTTTCATCCACAGTACAGGCCTCCCATGTCTGTTCCAATTTTTGTATAAAGAAAATTTATTGAAAAAGTTACAATGATTTATGTGCAAAAAAAATTATCAGCTGTTTTTAGGGGCCCGTACCCAAAAGATGCCAATGCTAATGGTCTCTTTGGGATCCGTACGCACCTCTCCCACTCTTGCTCAAAAAACGTACAAAAAGATTGTAGGTTCCGTGTTAGTAAAAAGAGATACATAAAGGATTAGTTTTCAAAGACCAGCCAAATTTAAGGTTGTGGTACAGACCATCGCACTGAACAAGTTTCTCCATGGGACCAACATCGTAATCGGGAATTAAAATTCAGCCGTCTCCCATACGTTTAAGTCGAGAAGGTATTGAAGTTTTCACACTTTTTGGCAGGTCTTTGAAAACTAACCCTGTATTAATAGTTCTTCAAACAGCAGATTTTTTTTTAGCTGAGCTTTATGGTATCTCACCAGGCGTCCAATTGGATGCGCAGTCAACCATACATTTTTGGCAGTTGCGCCGCCATTGGTGTCCTTGAGGGTAAGAAAACCCACCCCCGTCCTACTGCCTGTATGTTACAGTACAGGTTACTTGCATTGTCCCACCATGTTACTTGAGGTCGGCTCAACTCGTTTTCTTCTTTCATTCTCCCCTGTCAACCGTCACGCTATCATTCACTCCCTTCTCATTCATATCATTCCTCACACAATTCTTCCATCTTTCCTTTGGCCTTCCTCTCCATGTCATAGAAAATAATAAAAATACGCTATAGTTTTGGTGGAGCGGTACCCTAAGTTTTTTAAAACTGGTATACAAAATATGTTTACAAAAATTATCTGAGATTCTAATTGCAAATATAAGAACATCCCAGAGACGGCAAAAAAAGAGGTATTATAAAAATTTCTAAGTAATATAAGTCTTCTACCATTCACATGTCCACAATGTAGACGAGACAAAACAGAATTTAGGAATATGACAGACGCAGTAGAGAGCAAAAGGAATATAGTACTCGATAGTAAATATGACACATCGAGTTTAAAGACAGTTCGAATCGATAAATCGATTCTGTTTGCATTGATGTCAACTATCGATTTATATATGTAACACGCGTGGCCGCCATTTTGAAAAAAAAACAAAATGGCGCGACAGTTGACACCCTTTAAATATTTTGCTCTCTGATTCCGGAAAATACTTTAGAACGGAATAGTAGGCGTTCTTATTTTAAATGAGAACTAAGTTCTTAAGGGCATTAATATTGTGATCTGTTGCTCAAACGATATGACAATAAGGCTGTCTTTCCACCAGATATGACCGAGGATGCGTAGCGAGGGATGTGTGTGAAACTAACCAATACCAATGCTAACTTAGTTCAAGCTATAAAAATGAAGCGATGTTATTGGTTGGTTTCACACACATCCCTCGCTACGCATCCTCGCCCATCTGTGGTGGAAAGGCAGCCTAATTATGATTTAATATATTTTATTGTAATTGCACATGTTTTTGGCAATTTTTAGCACCTAAAGTTTGATACTGTGGGATTTCTGGAATGGGGTTGGTAATCTTTAGGAATTTGTATTATTTTTTGATCTGGCACGTGTAGCGCATGTGTTTTTAGAGTGATCCCTATATGACTGATATTTTGGATTGGTGGCAAAAAGTAGAATGTTATTTTTTTTTAAACAGGGTCAGCCTGCCGGCAGGAGTGAAAACAGAAAAGTTTTATTTTTAAATAAATTGTAGTATCAGAAATTAAAATTTAATTATTTGTAGATTAAAATATATATATATGCGTTCACTGCTAGCCAAGCGCAACACGTCATATACATACAGCTACAGACATAGGTAGTGTTAATATGTCGGTGACGCGAATCCATAAGATTTTCCCTTACCAAACTCGCTCAACGCGCATAAGAAGTTTTCACTGAAAAAATACAGGCCTTTTTTAATACATATTGTTATTTCTTGAAAAATATGGCTGTTGTTTTTGAAAAATACTGGCCGTTTTTTTTTAATACATGCTGTTGTTTTTTGAAAAATACAGGCTGTTGTTTTTTAAAAAATACAGGCTGTTGTTTTTTGAAAAATACAGGCTGTTGTTTTTTAAAAATACAGGCAATTTTTTTTGAAAAATACAGGCTGTTTTTTCTAGAAAAAAAAAACAGGCTAACTGCCTGATTTGAAATAAAAACGAGATTTGAGAAAAGTCAAATTGCTTTCCCTCCATAGGCCGTCTTTCTTTCTACCCTGTATAATATATCTATGTAACACAATTTGACAAAGTTTCTAGAGATTACCTACCAACACAGGATCCCTGCTTATTATAAGTATGTAAAGTGGCATTATCCTTAAACAATTAAGGCCAGTAATATTAATACATTTATTATTTTAAGTTTACACTAGTATATTTAGTTTTATTTTATTATATTTTGTACTTATATGTAAGTATGTGTTGTATGAAAAGAAATAATTTCGCTCGAAGTACCTAAGTAAGCTCCTAAGCTTTAAAAGTTGTAAGAGGGCATACAAATCTATGATGAATGAAAATAGGAAGGTTTCAGGTGTAATTTTTCCAGTGAATACTCATATCTAAATGGTCTTAGTCTAAAGCAGATGAGAAATGTTGAATCGCATTGAGAAATTGACAGCGTCAACACTGACGCTGGTAGTGCGAATTGACAATTCGACAAGCGATTTCTTTTTTGTTTACTCATCAAAAATGAACTCTAAATGTCGTTCCCAAACACAAATAGCGGACGCTGGCGCACAGCTGCTGAACTAAATTGGAACTGGGCTGGCCATATCTGTCGCATGTCGGAGCAGCAATACACAAAAGCCACCACTCAGTGGATCTCAAATGGCAGGAAACGACTGCGCGGCAGGCCTAGAAAGCGAAGTCGTAATGAGCTGGACGGAGACCGGGAAAAGTGGAAAGAGAGAAGGGAAGCCTTTGCCTTGTAATGGCACAACACAGGCTTATAATAAAACTAGCAGCGCCCCGCGGTTTCACCCGCATAAGTGACGATCCCGTGGGAATATCAGGATAAAAAGTAGCCTATATGGTAATCCAGGGTGTCAGCTACCTCCATACCAAATGTTATCAAAATTGGTCCATCCGTTTGAGCGTGAAGAAGTAACAAACATATAAACACACACACACACACAAACTTTCGCCTTTATAATATTAGTGTGATAAATCGCTTTTTCAGTTGTCAATTCACACTATTTCGCATCGACATTCTCCATCTGATACCCCTCGACGGTCGAGAAACTTTGGCTAAGATCATTGAATGCGTCTCACAGAGTATATGAAAAATGATTAGATTGTTAAAGTATGCTTTTAAGCTGGATCTCTGATCAAGATATTATTTAATATTAGGTGTTATTAAGTAACCGTAAACCATGAAACACTAAAAGTGAAACTAGTAGAAAAACTTAATTAAAAATAATTGTAATAAAAATACATGGTTTGCGGAGTTTAATTTTTTTAATATGTATAATAATGCTCAAAAATAGTTCCGTTACTTGTAAAAAAAAAAATTAAAATATACAGGGCAGTAGTGGCAATATTAGTATTAATTTAAGAATTCCTATTTTTGTACTAAATAAAATTTTATCATAATTTTTTTCAAACCTAGATTTTATAATAACTTGTTTTGTTTCAAATGTTTATGTACTTAATTAGTTATAAGAAATAATAGATTTAAGTTTTTTAGATATAATTAATGGATTTAGTATAGTAAATAAGCAATAATATTTTTGGGGCCAGTATTTCAGAAATTATTTAGTTTTAATAAGAAAAATATACATAAATAAAATAAGCGAGAAAAATATTTTCGAAAAATAAAAAGTTAGGGTTTAATTGAAAACGTCCTGTGATTTTGTATACAGAAATTCCTTATAAAATAATCTAAATCTTTATAGATTAAATTATTTTTGTACCTTTCTACATTAAATTATGATCTCAATTGGTATTCCTCTCTCTAATCGTTTTATGTGAATTTGATCTCAAAAACAATAAACTAACAATTTTTTTTCTGTAATTAATATTTAATAAGAAATAAATCGAACGCATCATGTATATTTTTTTTTCTGTTTGTTTTTTTGTGGTTTGCGTTAAAATAAACAAAAAAAAAATCAATGACTGGTTTAAAAAAAAATTACAAAACATTCGAATTATTTCTTTTTGAATGCAAATAAACCAGTACTTAATTTAAACTATTAATATAATTAAAACACGCATTTTGACGGCCAGTAAGCGTTAATGCAAACTTTATTATCATTAAATAATTAATAAAAATAAGATTTTAATTTTTATATTTTACTATTAGGTCCTTACACACTGGCGATTTGCAAGCGAGTCCAAAGCGAGGCGAGTGCAAATCACCAGTGTGATAAAGCCTTTATTTTCATTTTATAGATATTAGATCTTTTGTAAGTGTAAAATGGTTTATGTATACATGGTGGCAGGGACATGTACGCACAGACAGTAACCACGGATTCAGCGGTGCTATTCTGTAAAAATCGCACCGTGAAAACTTAGGTGAAGTGAGCGTGGAGTGAGCTGTCAATAGTGTCATTTCCTAGCAAAAACAAACTCGGATCACCTCAGTTTTCACGGTGTGATTTTTAAAGATTCTGGACGTGGCATGATTTAACGGCGAAAAGCAACCCCGGGGGGTTTGCTTTTCGCCGTTAAAAAGAACATTTGCTGTTTCCTGCAAAAATGCCTAAGCTAGGCTGTCAAAATGTATGGAACGCCTAGTTTTTTGTGTCAGGTCGCGCCTCGAAGTCCCTGCCTTCCTGTATTTTTGTGAATAAAGAAATCTTCTAATAATATTTTTTGTAAAAATATTATTAAATTAATTTAAACCAGCAACGTTTTGTGCACCACCAGTAAAGTTATATTCAAATGGAGTAATATATATTTATAAGTTATATTCATTGTAGTTGCAAACAAGAAAATCACGATTCATAATCATATCAAATGATTCAATCACGATTCATAATCATATCAAATGATTCAATCACGATTCATAATCATATCAAATGATTCAATCACGATTCATAATCATATCAAATGATTCAATCGCGATTCATAATCATATCAAATGATTCATAAACAAACTCCTTTTTCATGAGTATTTTATCCACAGAAGCAACTTTGGGCTGTCGTGTAGTCGTCTTGTTAAGTTTGAACAAGTCTGACACCTGCACCCTAATTGTGTAACCCACTATCAGTCGGAATCTGAATCATTTTGAAGCAAATTGCTAATCCATTGCTTCATAGGTTCGAAAAATTTGTCTGCTCAACACGTGAATAACGCAATGAATGTTGTTGAACTGTCAAAATGAAACCGATTCCGATTGATAACGGGTTGCGCAATTGCCCTGCCGGTTTCGAGGAACAAAATCAACACGAAAATTAGCTAACAAATTGTCAAACGCAAATTGCCGGGTGTTTTTTTTTTTTAGTTTTGTTTTTCTAAGAAAGCGGTGAACGGTCACACCATAACAGCTGTCCAAAAGAGGGTTTTTTGATACCTTAAGCATAATCAGCCTGTAATTTTCCCACTGCTGGGACACAGGCCTCCTCTCTGTGAGAAGGAGTGGGCCGTAACCCAATCAGCCTATAATGTTCCCACTGCTGGGACACAGGCTTGGAGTGGGCCGTAATCCACCACGTGGGCCCAGTAGGTACGGGTAGATGTCACATGTCTTCGAATATTTGGTTCTTGGACATGCCGATTTTCTCACGATGTTTTCCTTCACCGTTTTGAGAGCAGTGGTGATGAAATTATTTACACAAAGTGCCTGCTTGTGTTCGAACTCCCGGACCTACAACTCTTTTGACACCTTATTTGTCAACGAATACAGGTGAAAATGATAGATTTTTATGACAGCTGTTGCAATATGACAGCCGCTTTCGTAGGAAACCAAAACTTGACACTTCATGTGTATTCTACTCCGTGTACACTGAATGGTTTTAATGATAATTTTTTTTTTTTCACTTTGGTCACAATGTTGAGTGAAAAGGAAGCCACTAGCACTGGGAAAAAATATTGTATCTAATTTTGTGTTTTATGATAATTTAAGCCGTGTCTCCTGCGCTTGTTTTTTCGAAACATTGCACAAAAACGTCATAACAAAGAGGCGTGGACATAAACATTTGTGTATGAAAACACGATATTTTTGTTTTACGTATAGAGGTATGAGGAACAGGGTGTAAAGTTCACTCATACTCTATACCAGACGGGTGTTGTGTCTGGCGGGCAACTGCCCGATGATTCATATCGGGCCGTTGTATCTATGCTAGTGGCGCGGTAAATTCTGCTTGTGAGATGCAGGTCTTTGCGTGACGTCAGTATGACGCCTTGTTCGCATGTGGCGTTGTAGATACCGCTATATACGAGCTGCATGGAAAACATTATCCGCGCGGGTGATGAGGGGAAGGGTTCGTTTCATTTTCAACCGTCACGCGCACCGCGTACCTACATTTAGCATTTAGAATTTTGAAAGCTTTCCAACTGACACAGGTTTTGAGGTTATATTGTTCTGTGAATAGTTGACACTAATCTAAAAATATTTTAATACGCAGGAGACGGCTTGTGTATGAAAACAAATGTTTATGTGTTTGGTGTATTGTGTTATGTTTCGAAAAAACACGCGCAAGAGACACGGCTTTACTTATATAATATTTGTTATATAACTGTATGTATAAGCGAATAATAAAAGTCAAGAAATGTAACTCAAGCTCAAAAATGGCACCACACAAATGTTTACCGCGGTGGGCGTTGCCGAAAAGGCCACCGCGCACCAGAACCAATCACGGCGCTTGCTGGAACACAACGGTTTACGCGAGCGCAGCTGATTGGCTCATTTGCATGTGTGTTCTTTCGTTCGATTACTCGAGGTATTTTGTCAAAGTAGTGAAGTTTGGAGCCGAATTTCTCGTTGATGTTGTTCATTACGCTTCCTGACTTTTTATTATTCGTAGGTATAAGCTAAAAAACGAGCGGTGATAATTTTTGTCTAATAAACGCTATGCATAGCAAAAATTTAACTATTTTATCTAAAGATTGTTTTAAAAACATGTATAAAATCTAAAGATCATCAGGTAGAATTCAGTATTTTACAGGTTAAAATTATTATCAACCTGTATTTCACCGCTCTTACTTCGAATTTAAACCTTATGGTGCTGAAACAAGGTTCTATATTATATGAAGCATAGGTATATATATTTATCTCGTTTTTATTATCATAATAAAATTGTGAAAAATATTTTGCTTTTTATTTTTATCTGTTAACAGTTTCTGTTACTGTAAAGCCTACATCATCCCACTGCTGGGGAAAGGCCCCATCATTTCCAGCTCTTTCGATCCAGGTCTAAAGTGGACCACTAGGTCATTTGTTTTGTTCAGGTCGTCTCGCCATCTTTTAGGACGCCTTGTGTTGCTCAAAAAGCCGCTAAGCTGAAGTGGGACTGGGCTGGCCACGTCTGCCGTATGTGTCACCGACTCTGGCAGAGCCATCATCAGGGATTGTAATTTTGATAACACAAAAAAAAATGTCGCTAATTAGTCGAAATTTGTCGCCAAATATCAGAATTTGTCGGTCACTGGTTCAAAAGATATAAGGGTTTATAGGTGGCCGATCTGGAGTAAGTCTCCCCAGCAGCGCTACATTTATATCTCAAAAACTAGGGCACCTAGCGAAGATCTGTTTTCTCTCCCATATTTTATCGCCAATTAGTCGGAATCAGTCGCCAAGTCACAGATTTAATCGGGTCTTAGTTTAGGAGATATAATGTGTGAGATACAACCTATAGTCCAAGCGCTAGATCGAAGAGTTTTTTCGTGAACTCTGCCAGGTAAGCAGAATCGTCTCATATGGGGGGTAAGTTGAAAAAGTGTCCAGCTATAAGCAGTAAATAACAGTTCAAAAACCCTCCAAAATGGCGCTAGCGTAGTCAAAGGATATGGTATGAATGTAGTAGTTGTTGACGGATTGAAGTATGCCGAGTTAAGAAAATTTAATATTTTTAGTGACTAGAGTAGTTAGTGACAGCCCAGTAGGTATAGCAAACCTCAACTATTTACGTACCAAAATAATTTTGTAAACACCTTTTGACGTCAAAAATCAAAAACGTACCCTCGGCGTCAAAGTCTATCATGTAGTCGAACCGTGGCGTGCTGGGCACATTTTGGTTTGTCATCTATACATGACGCGGTCAAAAGGATAACCTAAAATTACTGCTGTGGAAAACCCTGTTGCTACTGTGGCGCCACCATAATCGCAGTTTGACGGCCACTTTTTCACAACAGTGACTACTCCTTACCTCTACCCTTCATAGTTTGTATGGAAAGTGTTGACAAGTTGACAATTCCGTTGTTAGCAGCAGCCGCAGAGGCGTCTCCGGGTTCCTGGGCCAGTTTTACGAATTATTAATCCCATCCTGATTCCAGTGCCAAAAAGGGACGGTGCTATCTGTCATGTATAGCTCCGTCTCTCTCCTACACTGGAATCGTGACGGCATTAAACCGTCATAATACGGCTCCGTGTTCTATCCTTTAGCATAATTTTCTCGAGACCATGAAGAGGACTCTTTTGAAGAAAATCAAGAAGTTTTTTCTATTTTCAAAATCCTTGACAGACAGACTGCCAGACTGCTTTGACACACTTCATGCTGTCAATGAAAAAAACAATGTCAAAAATTTCGGTGCAAAATTAAAAATTCTGTGTAAATATTTCTATTTATAAAATGTAGATATTGACAAAAAAAAAATTGAAAAACAATGGCGTAAGTATCTTCTGAATTATTTTCACGATAATTATAATGTCTATTGAAGAAGGGGAGGCGTCGCGTCGCCTCGATGACGAAGACGCGCGAATGCTCGAGAATTAGGACAATGCATAGTACAGACGCCAAGCACATCAAGCTACCCGAAACTGTCAAATTTTCCCAATCAACATTGAACCTTATGCTTTAGCGATAAAGTTGAAATTGTATTAAAGAAATTTGATAGATTGTAGTACAATAGATAGTTAGCGACACGCGCTTTCAATGTACACAAGAAGTTTGACGTTTATGAATGAAATAATAAAAACTACACCGCGATTAAACGGAAACTAAGATCTTTTTCGCACATAATTCAATAATAGTACATTTGCGCAACTGTGAAAATGATAGTATGATGAAGATTGCCGGATTTTTTTTTGTACCTTTCGGTGTCACGGATACGATGAGACTATAGAATACTCTGTCTACGGCAGGAGCTCTCGGTAACTCGGTACCGTCTGGCATAGAATCAAAGTGGGCAATGTATCAGCCATATTTGCCGTAGAACCCCATGATATTTTATTAAAGAAGTAGATATGGCACTAGCGGGCGAAAATTGTTGCAGACAAATTCAGACAATTGTTGTAATTTCATTTAGTCCGCTAATCGCAGCGAGCAACACACTACAGATAGCTATCTCTTTCTGTGTCATACGTTCTTATTATCTATCGCAGTAAGTACTTTGTATTATCAACGCAACAATACAGAACGTCGCTCAGAAAGAACGTAGCGTATCTTTCCTTTATAATATCATTGGTAGAACCGATGACCCCGAATCGGCAAACGTAAGGTAGGACGCCCTCGGGGGACCGACGATCTTCGCAGGGTGGCTGGTAGCAGCTGGATGAGAGTTGCCGAGAATCGAGCTGAATGTCGCGCAATAGGAGAGGCCTATGTTCAGCAGTGGACTGCTGTAGGCTGATGTTCATCACCTGCCTGCCTTTTCCCAACTATGTTGGGGTCGGCTTCCATTCTAACCGGATGCAGCTGAATACCAGTATTTTACATGGAGCGACTGCCTATCTGACCTCCACAACCCAGTTACTGGATAATACGATACCCCTTGGTAAGACTGGTTGTCAGACTTTCGAGAACGACTGTCAAAGATTCACGAATGACAGCCGGGACCATCGGCTTAACGTGCTTTCCGACACGGAGGGGATAACATCACCATTGCTCTCAAAACGGTGAAGGAAAACATCGTGAGGAAACCGGCATTGTCCTAAGAACCAAAAATTCGAAGACATGTGACATCTACCAACCCGCACTGGGCCCGCGTGGTGGATTACTGCCCACTCCCTCTCACAGAGAGGAGAGGCCTGTGTCCCAGCAGTGGGAACATTATAGGCTGATTATGTTTATGTTACGTACATAACTATGCTATTATATACTTGTAGTTGCGAGTTATGTGAGCACTGTCAGAGTCCTGTGTCCGGAGACGATAAGATCACGATACGCGAGGGTTTCAGCTACCACAAGAGGTGTCATAAGTGCTGTGAGTACCTATACTTTTCCGTTTGGCAGCAGTGGACTGCAGTAGGCTGAGTTGATTGATTGATTGGATGTTTCTAATGTCAAAAATTCAAAATAACAGCTTCACTAAATGCATAATATGAACGTCTATACTCTATATGGTACATAAAAACAAAAACACAATTGTTACATTTTTTTTGTCTGTCTATTGGTTCCGTCTAATCTCCGAAATGGCTGGACCGATTTTGACGGGATTTTCACTAGCAGATAGCTGATGTTACAAGGAGTAACATAGGCTTTTGTCCCGGTAGTTCCCGTGGGTTTAATTACCAACATCCACGCGAGTGAAGTCGCGGCAACAGCTAATTGACATATAAAAATAAGCACACCCATACACACACACGAATGCAACACACCCACATCACACACACACACATGCAACACACCCACACCACACACACCCTCGCACATTGACGCCCCACACACCACACATTGTCTTAATAATCCTTTCTTTTTGATATCTGCTTTTAGATGTCTGCAGCGAAACTAACCTCCTGAACGCCGAGGTGTTCAAGGGGGTGATATTTTGCTCCAGCTGTGCTCAGAGAATATTCCAAGGATGCTCCACAGCTCGCAGGACCAAGACCATGAACACCAGCAGGGGAAGGAGGACCAGGTCCAAGTCGCACAGGTTAAACTACGTTCGCAATTTTGTTTCCAAAAATGTAAACAAATATGTGTTTTTGAAAAGTAACTGTAATGCACGCACATTGAGTTCAGTTTGCGCTACAACTTCAAAGTGTTTTTTAGCCAATAGTTCTAGTCATTCTGAAATCAACATAACAAAGTTGGAAATATGAATACATTATTATTATCATTCCGCTGAAAAATATCCACTGCTCATAAATCTGCTACCAAAGTGATGTCAGATATTATCGCTCTCAACGAGAAATCACATTAAGAACAAGAAAAAAAAACATTTTCTAGCATTTTATTTCCATTTTCTTTATAAATCTGCCTAGATATTTATATCGTAAGACATGTCTGGTGTTAAAGCCGATGCAGCATCGCTTGTCTCGTCCGACAGTTTTGGCGTTCCAGTTTTGGTGTTTGTTCTGCCCCTTGCATATGTCTTCTATAGAGGTATGAGGAACAGGGAGTAAAGTTCACTCATACTCTATAGAAAAGGGAGGATCCTCCAACCAGACGGGTGTTGTGTCTGGCGGGCAACTGCCCAATGATTCATGTCGGGCCGTTGTATCTATGCTAGTTGCGCGGTAAACTCTGCTTGCGCGATGCAGGATTTTGCGTGACGTCAGTATGGCGCGTTGTTCGCATGTGGCGCTGTAGATACAGCTACACTTCCACAAATGATCAAATATGTTTGCTGTCATGTTGACGACAGATATTAATGGTTGAATCATGAAATGAGATATTATTGTCCCTAGTAATATGTATACTCGTGATTGTACATGTTGGCATTATATAACAGTTATGTACTGGACACTAATAAAGTGATGATCTGAGATCAATCCTCATGCCTTCTCTGTATACCTACATAAATCAGGCTGGAATGTTCCCACTGCTGTCACACAGTTCTCCTCTCAGTGAGAGGGAGTGGGCCGCAATCCGCCACGCGGGCCCAATGCGGGTTGGTAGATGTCACATGTCTTCGAATTTTTGGTTCTAGGGTATGCCGGTTTCCACACGATGTTTTCCTTCACCGCTTTGGGAGCAGTGGTGATGATATAAAATACACAAAGTAAAACGCCTGCCTGGGTTCTGACCCTCAACCTACAACTTGCCACCATTGCTCCATCTTTGCTTGCAAAAAGAAGCCTTAGCGCAGCAGTGGAGCAAATAATAGGCTGACATAAATTACTCATTGGGTACAATTTAAATGCTCACCAAAATAATTTTTGAGCTTACCAAAATGCATAATTTGCTCACCAAATCATGTTTCCCTGAAATAGTAACATTAATAGTGTTACGAGCTTCGGGTTCGTGACAATAAAAACTGCCGATTTAATAACCAAAAATAACAATTTATTTTACAACACTAATTACAACTCAAAACACTAATTAAAAGAACACAATCACACTACTGCACCCCTAAAAAGGCCACTTTGGCAGAATCATAAACGTATTTTGCTTTTTTTCGTTGCAAGAGATTGGGATTGGATTTGGATTGGTATTTAAGCACAGACAAAAAAAAAATAACTGAAAATCCTTCACCAATGGGATTTGATACGATTAACTTAACAGTTAACTGTCTATTATGATTTATAATGATTTGATGAATTCCTTTTATAATTCTGCAAAAGTGGCCTTTTTAGGCCCCCTGATCACTCTTAATTCGCACTTGAAGATCGCTTAGATGTTTTCGCTCTTGTCGCTTTATCAAAACTGTGTCGGTCGTCGCGCATCCCAGCCTTATCGTGACTCGACTAGTTCTGCTACTCGATACTAGATGGCGCTAGTGGTAACTAATGTCACCATGTACTAGGCATTAATTGTGGCGCGCAACAATAGGTACCCAAAATTAAAAATATTGGCGACGTAGGATGCAAGAGCGAGCGAAGGGTTTGGTTACTTTAAACCCTTTACACAGAAATAAAGCGCGCGAAGCAGGGCTCCGTCGACATAGGATGTGGCATAGAATAAAAAGGAAAATAGGTTCATTTCTACAATACTTTATGAAACATAGTTTGGTATTTCGAATTTTTTGGTAGGTAGTAAAATAGGTACTTTTCTGGTAGGCGTTTAAACATAAGCCATAATTTAGGGAAGTTTAAGCCCAGATTTTAATTCTATTCCTTCATTTTTTTACCAGACGCGACAGAGATAGAGCAAAAGGCCCTGACAGGGTGATCGACAGGAGCCGAGACGGAGTCATAGAACTCGCCAGGCTGGTGGGATCCAACACAGACTCCGATGACCAGCCGGAGCAGAAGCAGAAGAAACCCAGGTGAGGACCTTGTTTATGTCAGCACTAACTGACGGGGTCCGCTAGGGCCGATGCCTGCCAGGGTCGCGGGTTGTTCGAAAGAGATACCGTGGCCCCTGGCACAGGCAACTGAAGGAACACTGGTGGGTTTTAGTCAGTAAAAGTCTGACACTCCGGCTCCGCCCAGAGCGGGAGATGTTATTTGATAACCCAAAAACGAAACAAGAAAAACTGGGCAAGTGCAAAACGGACCCACACAAGAAGGATTCCGTACCACAAGGCAAGAAGTCTAGAAGCATAAAATTTTACACACGAGGTCCTTATAAAAGAAAAGTGCGAAAGAGAATGCTAAGGAAGGGTTTTTGAAAATTCACCCCTTTTTTTGCGGATGGGAAATCATCAAATGACCCCTCCCGCTCTGAGTGGAGCGGAAGGGAGTGGGAGTGTCAGACTCTTACTGACCAAAACCCACCCGTGTTCCTTCCTTAGCCCTTTATGTTCCGGGCCAGGCGGTAACCCTCTCGGACAATCCCGCTGACCCGGCAGGCTTCGGCCCTATCCTCGACACACACAATAATATTATAAATGCGAAAGTTTGTGCGTGTGAGTTTATATGTTTGTTACTTCTTCACGCTCAAACGGCTGGACCAATTTTGATAAAACTTTGTATGGAAGTAGCTGACACCCTGGCTTAACATATAGGCTACTTTTTATCCCGATATTCCCACGGGATCGACACTTATGCGGGTGAAACCGCAGGGCGCAGCTGGTATTTTCTAATAAAAACGCGTTTTTTTTTTCAGCAAACTCACGATATCCGATCATACGTTGCAAGTCGACAGATATAACCATTTCGAAGTAAGTATTAAGTAGTTTGTCTTATATTTTTTGTTTATACTCATATAAATTTTGTTGTTTTAAATTGTATTAATACAGTAGGTCCGCGGCGTTAAACATCGATTTTCAAAGTTCAGACAATACAATCGACGTAATTTTTGGCGGGCCTGAACATAGGCACTAAGTACTTTCGCGCATGTTTTCTCACTCGCACTCGCCTCATGTTACCATTTGGTTCCTAAAAAATCTTACTGCGCAGCCTTCTGCGCAAAGTTCAGGCCCACCAAGGTATGTCGGTCGTATTGTACCTGTGTGAAAGACTACACTCTCTTTCTTAAACTCGTTGTGCCATATTAAAGCCCGGATACTGTATTTTTCACTTTTTAGAGTGGTTTTTACTCTTTTTGTTTTTGTTTTTAGAACTGCTTTTATTTCCAGACAGTGGACCGCCTAAAAAGGGATAGTCCAGGTAATTTTTAGGTACTTTCATATTTTTTCACTTCTCATGCTCTAAAAGTTCGTCTTTATGTTGTGCGTAGGCGACATAAAGTCGCTTTTTATGCTCTAGTGCATAAAGTTTTTTTTTTTTCGAAGTCGGCCCAACACGCACAATAAAACGTCACAGATTAAAGACGTTATTTTATTGCATTTGCTTTAATTTATAACTTCCATGTTTTCTATCGTTAATTTAATAAAACCAGCCCGATTCTGTAAAAATCTCACCGTGAAAACTTAGGTGAAGTGAGTTTGTTTTTGCTAGGAATTGACACTATTGACAGCTCACTCCACCCTCACTTCACCTAAGTTTTCACGGTGAGATTTTTACAGAATTGCTGTCCAGATAATATAGTTATAACTCGGGCATAAACGAGCCATTTTATGCACTAGTTGTACAATCTACTATTTTGTACTTTTGCACTAACGCGAAAAATAATTTTGAATTCTTATTTCAATCATTAGTTTATTATATAGATCCAAGCTAATGTGGGCCATAGATCTTTGGTTTGTCCTGCCCGTCCTGCCATCTTGGGGATCTGCTGCGACGGCTTCAGGGCTCCTTATAATGGCTATTTTGGCCCACAGCTCATTGGTCATGCGGCAGATGTACAGTCAGCCTCAAAAGATGTGACTGTGCAGCTTGGACTGACTGTACCCAGCCCACTCACACTATGAGGTTTTGAACATTCTTTTTTTTTTAAATAAGTATTGCTTTCTTTAATGTGTCTATTTATTTCAGAAATGGGAACCACCACCGATGTGACGCAAGAGTTACTCAAGAAGATGAATTGCATTGTACCGGAAATACCTGAAGAAAAACCCAAGTGAGTTTATTTGATATCTTTACATTTGACGTCGCGTTGACGTCGCCTTAGACTTTGGTTTGCTAGGAAAGCGGTTCCGTCATATTATAACGGCCGTCAAGAAAATCTGTCATTTTCATCTGTATTTGACATTAAGTCAATCAAACCGCGATGCCCAAATATTTAAACCGCTAGATTTGCCCACACCGTGCTTAGTCAGAAGAAAAAGTGTACAGTCACGAGCACCAATATGTCAACACTTGGCAACTTTAAATTGCGATTTTTTCACGAAATAACGAATGCAACGTTGAAATACGACACTTTACTTATACCTATGGGTTCGAAAATACTATTTTCCTACTAACATACAATTTCATTCAAAAATAAAGGAGAAAATCGTCTTTGAATAAAGCCAAGTGTATACATACTTTTGCTCGTGACTGTACACACTGAGAACCACAGAGTACTTTTTGATAGACTGCTGAGAACGGTGAGCTCACAAGAAAACGTGACCATACTGAGAACAGTGGGCGTGAACGTGTACATTATAAAATAGCGTTTCCATGACAATCTAGTGAAGTCACTGCGTCATTGTGTGTCAGAGGTGTCAAAATGAAACTCACTGCGTGTGCGTTTTCCGTCACAGCATCTCGAGAAGTTCCTCAAGGAAGAGTTCTGGCCGAAGGGTCACGAACACGACGCAGACACTTTGTGTGCGTTAGTTTTTTAGTTGTTCATTTTTAGTGTAATTTTAATTAAATAAAATGATTTAAAATGATGAGCGATGTGCAGTTGTTATGTATTATGGAAGTGTGGGGTGTGTCTGCAGGGGTGTGTTGTAGGTATGTGTGTGAGTGTATAAGAATATATGAATGTGTTGTGAGGGTTATGTTTGTTAAGTAAATGTATTTTTGTTATGGAAGTGTTAGCGTATTGCGTGTAAAGTATAAATGGGCATTAGGCGATGAAGGGAAGTAAGGACTCTGTATATATTTTTAACTAGCTGTTCCCCGCGGTGTCACACGCTGCGCGGCTCCTAAGGGTCCTAGGGTGATGTTATATAGCCTATAGCCTTCCTCGATAAATGGACTATCCAACAAAAAAATAATTTTTCAATTCGAACCAGCAGTTTCTGAGATTAGCGCGTTCAAACAAACAAACTCTTCAGCTTTATAATATTACTAGCTGTTCCCCGCGGTGTCACACGCTGCGCGGCTCCTAAGGGTCGTAGGGTGATGTTATATAGCCTATAGCCTTCCTCGATAAATGGACTATCCAACACAAACATAATTTTTCAAATCGAACCAGCAGTTTCTGAGATTAGCGCGTTCAAACAAACAAACTCTTCAGCTTTATAATATTATATATACTAGCTGTTCCCCGCGGTGTCACACGCTGCGCGGCTCCTAAGGGTCGTAGGGTGATGTTATATAGCCTTCCTCGATAAATGGACTATCCAACACAAACATAATTTTTCAAATCGAACCAGCAGTTTCTGAGATTAGCGCGTTCAAACAAACAAACTCTTCAGCTTTATAATATTACTAGCTGACCCGGCAAACGTTGTTTTGCTCCTACACTACTCCTACCCTACTCCTACCCTACTCCCACACTACTCCTACCCTACTTCTACCCTACCCCTACCCTACCCTACCCTACTCCTACCCTACTCCTACCCTACTCCTACACTACTCCTACCCTACTCCTACACTACTCCTACCCTACTCCTACACTACTCCTACACTACTCCTACCCTACTTCTACCCTACTCCTACCCTACTCCTACCCTACTCCTACTATAAAAAAAAATAAATAAAAAAAAAAGTATCCTATGTCCGTCTCCTGGTTCTAAGCTACCTCCCCACCAATTTTCAGCCAAATCGGTTCAGCCGTTCTCGAGTTATAAGTGGTGTAACTAACAGACTTTCTTTTATATATATAGACTAGCTGACCCGGCAAACGTTGTTTTGCTCCTACACTACTCCTACCCTACTCCCACACTACTCCTACCCTACTCCTACACTACTCCTACCCTACTTCGACCCTACTCCTACCCTACTCCTACCCTACTCCTACACTACTCCTACCCTACTCCTACAGTACTCCTACACTACTCCTACCCTACTTCTACCCTACCCCTACCCTACCCTACTCCTACCCTACTCCTACACTACTCCTACCCTACTCCTACACTACTCCTACCCTACTCCTACACTACTCCTACACTACTCCTACCCTACTTCTACCCTACTCCTACCCTACTCCTACTATAAAAAAAAAAAAAAAAAAAGTATCCTATATAAAACAATTTAAAATATAAAAAGCTTATTCGAAATGGTCTCCATTGGCTGCAATACAGTCCTTTAAACGTTGAGGCCAGTTATCAATAGAAGCACGCACTCTTTCCATGGGAAAATTCTTCACTGCCAATTGTATGGATTGTTTTAGGGACTCCAAATTATCATGTCGTTTAGAGCAAGCCGTACTCTCTAAAACTGACCATAAATGGGTAGTTCTTCAAAAAGTATTCTCCGCGTAACTTTCGTGGCGATTTTTTTTTTTTTAATAATCTACAAATAGATGTACACAGATTTAAGACGCTGTAAAAATAATACGTAATTTCTTATTTTATGTAAATCGGTGCATAAACTACAGAGATATTCTATTTTGAAATTTCTGTGCCCACGAAAGTTACGAAAGTCCGCACGAAAGTTACAGACGTATTTTCTGCAAGCAAAATATAGTTTTCTGCAAGCAAATACTTATTTTTTCTCAAATTTCCAGTTTATAAAATAAAAGACCTTATTATTATATGAATCAACTTGTATTTGAGATCAACAATTATATTGTTTTGAGATCAGCTTATTAGTACTCATTATTAACTTAGGTTGCTAATTAAACTTTAAAATTTGCAACATAAACATAATTATTACTTACTACTATTGCTGGCAAATAACGTGTGCTTTGAAATGCTTGGAATCATAAAATATACCATTTTCTGCCAGCTGCTTTATTTTAATAAATTTTTAATACAGTTGCTCAAAAAGTGGTGTATTGCAGGGACGTATAGCGTTCGGGAAGTGGGCTATTACATACTAGTGCTTTTTTTTTACCTTCCCCGAACTCGTGCGTGTCTCTTTCCCAACTGTCAAAATAATGTCTATTAAAAAGAAAAACCAACCATGAAGTTTTTACTAAAGAGTTTTTGTGATTCGTACAAATACGTATATTTCTAAAAAGAAGCTACTAATTTATTTCAATATCAGATTTAATGATTTAATTGAATGAGTTAAGTTAGGTTGCATCTCATTAAATTTCATTTTCATTTCATATCAATAAAAAAAAAATACTGAAGACTAAGCTGTATGGATAGTTCCTTTTGCCTACCAAAATGGGTGAAGAAAAAAAAATTCTGCTTATATTCTACGGTTGGCGCCATTTTCCAGAAATTTTCTTTGCGAGTTTAGTTGTTTGTTGCACAAAATGAGTAATTTCGACCCTATTTTTTTTAATTAACACCACCGGAACTCAGTATAATTGCACAAAATGCTTCGGAGAACATTTTACCGGAAAAGTCAAAAAGTCGTTACATATCCACATACGACTAATTTTTTGCGTGGAGAGAAGAAAAAAAAAGCAATATTGTGTTTTTATTAAATTGCTTAATTTTTTCGCAACTGTATTAAAAATAGTCGTTCAGTACACCTGCGGAACTGTCATTGCAACTTGTTCCGACTGTCAACCCTCGCCTTCGGCTGCGCCTCGGCTCGGGTAGACATTTTTGTCGGAACTCTTTGCAATGACAGCCTTTCCGCACTTGTAATGAAATATACTATTTCAGTCTCGTATCATTTAGAATTTATGAAAAGACATTTCCATGGCTATCACTCGTTTGTGAATTACCACTAAACATAACAAAAATCACAATATTTAAGATACTTATGTAATCAATATAATTAAAAATAATTGCAAATAATTTTTTTCATTTATTTTTCAGTCTTTCTTCTTTGAAGTTCTTTTAAGTCTATAATCACAAAATGTTTGTCTTAAGTTGTCAATAAATCACGAAAGCCATGCACTTCCCAACATAATTAATAATATTAATATGAACTTAATTTTTATTAAAAAAAAAAACTATACGGGATAATTTTTTAAGTAGTGCGCAAATTTTCACAGGCTGTTCTACCCATGAATTTGAACAACTTTCACTATCGGACCAACTCTGAAATCACGAAAAAAAAATCAGCTGTTTTGTAAGTAGTACATTTTGGTCGAGTAGGTATTGAACTTTTCAATGAAACCGCTGATTAGTTTTTCGTGAGTTCAGACAATTGATAAAACAGCCCAGTTTTGGGGTGGGAAAATTTTTTAAATTGGCTACGAGAAAACCTATAAACAGAAACACATACCTACTACGAGTCGTTAAAAGAATAAAAAATAAACACATACATGCATAAACACTTATACAAATACATGACAGCTTTTTTGAGCTTCGCGATAATCGAGTAAATGCATCTGCAGCGTCACAAGTAATCTAAAGTTATCATTCAATGGAGATATGTAACTTTCGTGGTGCGCTAGCTAACTTTCGTGGACAAATAACCACGAAAGTTGTGCCACGAAAGTTACGAAAAATTCACATTTTTGAGAATTACGATTAAACTTATAGGTAAATAAACAAAAAAAGTACTTGGGAATAATCTCGAAGATCTATCTTATTCCATAATACAAAATGAGTTGGAAAATTATAAGCATTATCCTTCAAAATATGCGCATGAAAGTTTCTAGACCAAGGCTACTTGAAAATATTCAAAGAATAAACCACCTCATATTTTTTTTGTTTAGAAGCGATGAACGTACGTGTCTTCCTCACTGACGCCGGGATACTCTGAGCGTCCGCGCAGCTAAAATGTGTAGCGACAAGTAGGCGCTCTTGGAAGATATGTGCAGTTTTGTTGCGCGTTCTCGAAACTAACAAAATCGTGTGACAGAGACTTATTGCCTATTAACTATTGTAACTTAAGAGATAAAATTAATGTACTTTGATAATTATGATGCATAGTTAAATACAATTAATTTGATGTATTACATTATATGCTTATGAATTGAATACAAAAGTTATCAAAGTTTGCCGTGAGCGCGAACAGAGTGTGACGCGTGAAGAACACCGATTTTGCTCCCGTTTTCGACATAAGATATTTTTTTTTATAAACATTATAAATAATTTTAGATGTTTAATGTTTAAATTATGTACACATATAAATAAAGATTAATCTGTATTTGGTCCTAACACTGAATGTTTAATAGGTTACGAATTAAGACCGTGTGACCGCGTTTTGAGGGACCTCGAAGAACTACCCAAATCATAATCCATCGGATTAAGATCGGGACTAGACGACGGCCAGTCTTCAGCTCTGATGAAGTCCGAAATGTTCACTTCCAACCAAGACTGCGTGGACCGAGCTTTATGACCCGGCGCCGCGTCTTGTTGGAAGGACCATACTTGGTTATTGAATATGGTGTTGTTAAGGGGCTTAACTACCTTCTCAAGAATGGTATCTTGATATACTTGTGCCGATGTTTTGATACCTTTTTCACAAAAATATGGCTCAGTCACTCCTTTTTAGCTAACACCCCACCAAACCATCACTGAAGTCGGATAATGCCCACGTTGCACTCTGTCGACTAATTGGGAAGCTTTCTTAGAGCTTTGAGCATAAATACGGTCATTTTGTTTGTTAAAATGTTGCTCAATTGTAAAGATTTTCTCATCCGTAAACAAAATTTTTCTGTGACCTCCCTTTGCGTACCGCTTCAGTAGTTGTTTCGATTTTACCACCCTATTCTTTTTTAAATTATCAGTTAAAAAATGACCAGTGCGTCTCTTATAGGCTGCAAGTCCTAAGTCATCTTTTAAAATACGCGACATGGTTCTGGGTGCTATCTTCATCTCCCGAGATAAAATCTTTTGCTTTCGGACAGGATTTCTTCGAATTCTTTCCCTTACTGCTTTGACCACCTTTTTCGTACGAACACTACGTGGACGGCCAGATCTTTTTCTGTCACAAACAGAGGAGGTCTCATTGTACCTATTAATAGCCCGGTACACAAACATTTTACTAATACCAAGCGTATGGAGAGTCTTAAAAATTGCATTTGGCTCCATACCAACTTTGTGTAATGCAATCACAGCGATTCGGTTTTCTTTATCACCCCACTCCATTTTAATATCGCAAAATATTGTACAATGTATTGGCGCCAAAATTAGAAAACATAATGAACAATCGTATAAGAATGACAGATTTCAAATTCAAATGTAATATCATTCTTATTTTTAATTGTAACAGTATTTATGGCCAGACTAAGTAGATATGTAGATAGGACCTATATGTAGATTAAGTAATTTGTTTGGTTTCAGGGTCACACCCTACACGCATCCAGTGGTTCCGCAACGTAGAAGACATTATAGAAGGAAGGAAATAAGTGACCTCGTAAGTACTTATAAACATACTAGCTGCACTCCGCGGTTTCACCCGCGTAAATGTCGATCCCGTGGGAATATCGGGATAAAAAGGACGTCGCCATGGCTTCCCGGTGAGGTATACATACATACATACATAATCAGCCTATAATGTTCCCACTGCTGGGACACAGGCCTCCTCTCGGAGAGAGGGAGTGGGCCGTAATCCACCACGCGGGCCCAGTGCGGGTTGGCAGATGTCACATGCCTTCGAATTTTTGGTTCTAGGACATGCCGGTTTCCTCACGATGTTTTCCTTCACCGTTTTGAGAGCCGTGGTGATGAAATAATTTACACAAAGTAAAGCGCCTGTCTGGGTTCGAACCTACGACCTACAACTCGTAAGTCGCGGCCGTCACCACTTGGCCACCACTGCTCTCGAGTGAGGTATGGCTCTTAGAAATTGCTGGCGAAATGCAGGTGATCTAACCTCCTCTGCCTAATTGTTGAGCTCCTCAAGGCTTGAGTTGAGCTGCACGATTTCTGACAAATGCGTGCACTGACTGGAGAGGTCCTCTCAATCTGTGTGGTTCTTTCCTCAAAAGACCGTCTCAGACATCGATCTATACCTATGGTCTTCATATAACCTGACCAAGATTATGTCTGGACTTTAAAACAGTGTGACTCTGAGTTTGTTTCGGCCTTTCTTCTCAGAGTAGTCAGATAGGAAACGCCGACCTCATTTAGTTTTAAAAAACATGATTGACGTGTAAAAGTGTTTGTACAAACCTACTTACAAAATTAAATCATTTATCATTTTACCTTTCGCGGAATACAGTCGTTAATTAATATATGTAACATGGTCGAAGAAGTAATATTATAAAGGCGAAAGTTTGTCAGTGTGTGAGTGTGTGTTTATATGTTTGTTACTTCTTCACGCTCAAACGGCTGGACCAATTTTGATAAAACTTTGTATGGAGGTAGCTGACACCCTGGATTAACATTTATCCCGATATTCCCACGGGATCGACATTTACGCGGGTGAAACCGCGGGGCGCAGCTAGTGGATTATAATTTTACTAGCTACTCGTCTCTGTTTCCCACGGTTTTCACGACTTGACAAAACATTAAGATTTCATTATCACACTAATATTATAAAGGCGAAAGTTTGTGAGTGTGTGTGTGTGTGTTTTGACGTGTGGCGGTCAAAAGGTTAATTTATAATTTACTATAGAATAAAATCAAGATCTGTTTCACAGAGAAACAAACAGAGCTGCAGTGATCTCAGAATAGCGGGTGAGTTTTATTATTTTTGACTGAACTGTTCCTAAAGCCGGCCATACACACTACGGTCCACCGGATAGGTCTTCCTGCGCAGGCGACCGGCGCAAAATCGAAAACCAATTCTTTCGAGTGACACCGTACGGTGTACCTGTAAAAGAACTGAAGGCTGCTTCGATACACCCGAACGTCCCCATACACGCTACCGAAGTGTGGTTGACCTGTGACAACTATTAATGAAAAAAGAACGCTGCAATGCTATTTAACGCAACGTAATTTCGGCATAATGTCTCGTCGGTAATTCAAATAGCATTGTAGGCGTAATCATGCCGAACTTCGGCCGCGTACCTTCGGCATAGTGAGTTTAGACACTAAAATCTTCGAATAACAGTCGTTTTTAACTTGCTTTTCTGTTCTCTTCCCAGAGCTCGGAATATCAACAGAGATAGCCAATATGGCACTGCGCAAGAACTCTGAAATGCCAGTTACCATACGCTCTGAGTAAGTTTAATTTGACAGAACACGAAATCGCCCCGTCGGCAGCGCCTTTACGAATAAGATTCGTGTCCAAATTCGGTGCATCTGAGCGCAAGCCAGCTGTCAAGGGGCATTGTTAGAAATGTCACGGGCCGTCAGTTTCTATGATTAAATGGTGACCTTTTCTGACACCCTTGATTTTATGAAGAGTATTGACACTACCTACCGTCTCTGGCAGCGGCCGACGAGGAGTCTTTGTGCTCTGTGGCTCCTTTGAAAGTTCACAGTGTTCAGATGTAGCGAAGGTCACTGAAATTTTGGTTACGGGGAAATTACTGCCACAATCCCCACAAAATCTAATCTTTTTAACAGATTCAGGCTTTCACGTGTATCACATAGCATAATCAGCCTACAATGTTCCCACTGCTGGGACCATAAAGGTCCCACACGTATCAAATCGGAAAGGGATCGGCACCGTATCGCCTTTCGCCTCGCCGTCAAACAGGCGTCAACCTAACGTAAGCACGTAACAAAAGCGGATCAGAAGCTGGTTGATGGTGCAAGCAGGCCGCGGGAGGTGTGAGAGGGGCAAGGGTGGACGAAGAGACGTAAGCTCGGGTACGGAGAGACGGGAACGACGAGCCGTAAAGCACCGCACCGCGGTTCGTGAGCTTGTCCTGAGGCGAGGCGATTACGTTACGATTCCGATTAGTGTGCGTTGCAGTAGGGAGTTTCACACAAAGAATACTGAACGGCTCGAGTTGATACGGTAACGATCCCTTTCCGATCCGATACGTGTGATATGACCTTAATCCACCACGCGGGCCCAGTGCGGGTTGGTAGATATCACATGTCTTCGATTTTTTGGTTCTGGGACATTCCAGTTTCATCACGATGTTTTCCTTCACCGTTATAAGAGCTGTTGTGACAAAAAGTAAAGTATCTACTGGTCGAAGTGTCGGTGTTAGGGGAGGCCTATGTCCAGCAGGAGACGTCTTTCGGCTGAAATGATGTTGATGATGATAAGAGTGCCTGCCTGCGTTCGAACCTAAATCGCCGTGTCCTAACCGAAAGCGACCTTCGCGTGACCATCGCCTTCGGTTATAGCCTTCGACCTACAGCTCGTAATCGGGGCTGTTGTCCACGGCACGATTAGCTTTAATAGGGATGATGACTGATAGTAAAAACGATCGAACGAATAATATAATTTCACGAAAGGCATAGGTAATAAATGTATGATAATCGAAAAAAAAACGTAAAATCAAAGGAAATTTGTAGAATCTACTTTGGTGGGGTTTTTTCCCGACCTTGTCGCGTGTTACTGACAATATGTGGCGCTATTATGGGGTTACATACTCGTGACGTCACTTCTTCGATAGTGGCGCCGATTCTGTTGTTCACAAACTAAACTAAATTTAAGTTCAGGCATCTTTTTCTTTCTATTTCATTATGACAAGGACAGAAGATAAATATTAGTTTAGTCCTGTCAAATTAGTCAGCGCCTGACGTAAATTGACGTATTTTTAGTAGGCAATTTTTTAATCTTGTCTAAAGTTGTCTATGGAGTATCTTAATTTGACAGGACTAAACTAATATTTATCTTCTGTCCTTTTCTTAATGAAATAGAAAGAAAAACATGCAGGAACTTAAATTTAGTTTAGTTTGTGAAAAACAGAACCGGCGCCAGTGACGTTTTTAAAACGTTTATAACTTGGCAATGTTTATGCACTATTAACGCGCCTGATCTACATGCTGTGCTGGCTCGCTTCTTTGTGCCAGACACTACAGCCGCGGCAGAAAACACAGGCGGTTTGCTGTGCCTCCATGTCGCACAGTTGCGCGTGCTAAGTCTCCAGTACCACGTACTCTGGGATACTAATCCAACAAACGATCTGTTTGCGGACGAATGGACGAAGATTTTGTCGGCATGGCAGAAGTACTGTGAGAACACACACTTGTTAAAGTTCAACTACTTTTGCATTTTTTTTTTTAAATAACTTGTAAATATGTGAGCACCATGTATCTATCACTTATTTGATTTACCTGTCATTGCTTAATTTTTAATTCTTTTTACCTTTTGTGGTAGACTAATTTTATTATGGGTGCATCGTGTTCACATATAATTTTTATTATGTATACAAGACCTTGTAAAACATTTTTAAAAGAGTAACGGTGGAGTTTCTTGCCCATTCTTCTCCATACGAAAACTACCTTTTCGAATGGGCGACTAGAATCATTTCTATTTAGTTTTTTTTTGACGTTCAAAAGTGCCTTTAATGTGCCTATTTGAAATAAATGATTTGACTTTTGACTTTGACTTTGAGAGGGATTTATGAAAGTGTTGTTAACTTTTTACTTGATTATTTTATCTTTTATGTGTACGTTGATTTTTTATTTGCGCTTTCAAGTTTGATCCCATAGTAAAAGTTGTTCATAATGATGAGTACAATGACCCCTTGAGAGGTTTTACACGTTGTACATACAATGTCTTTAATTTCGGTTTTAAACCGTATAAATAAATTAGCTTTTAGACTTTTTTAGCAGGTAGGTATTGTTTGCACTATTTACGAACATTTTTTTTTAGTTTATAATAAAAAAAATGTCCTCATCCCTGTTACGAGTATCCATTGAGATTTCTGATTGTTCTCATTATTTTATGTCATCACAACGTAGTGGGGACAGCTACAAACGAAAGTCGAAATCGAATAAGGGCTGCCAGACCCGTCCGTCCGGAGTCGCAATTCGCATTTTCCCCGTAAGTCTATCACTTTCTGTCGTTCAGAAACAACGTTCATTAGAGCGAGAAAGACGAATTTTCTCTCTCGTCAAGTAACCACGACCTTTAAGTTAATGTTCTTTTTCAGCACAAGATTTAAACAGAATACGTCGTATACTCTTTCAGTTGGTAATCTGAAATCAGGTAAGAAAAGTGTTGATTTATTCGATTTACTTATTTACAAAAATCAATCTTTAGTCGATTCTGTAATAATCGATATGAAGGTACTTATTTAAAAAAATAAAATTCTCCTTTAACCGCCATCTCTAATATTCTTCACTTGCCTTTTGAGCCTTATAATAGATGGATGCATATCCTTCCTAGTGACTTTCTAATTGGCTAATAATATACTTACAGTTATGAAAAGCCTATAACTCGTTTTATTGAAGTGCCGGAACCTAGATTTCCTACAGGTTATGGGACCAGGTTACGTTTTTACTGCAATATAAGTGGTTCAAAAAGTAAGTCCGTTACGAACTTTTTAAAATGGATAATCTATAAACAAAACGT
Organism: Oligia fasciuncula; assembly: GCA_963082905.1. Lineage (NCBI taxonomy): Eukaryota > Metazoa > Arthropoda > Insecta > Lepidoptera > Noctuidae > Oligia > Oligia fasciuncula. Next base: position 3,390,693 of record OY720414.1, on the reverse strand, counting down.
ATTATCAAGCCATTCGATGGTGAAATATACAGTGTCTAGAAGTTTAGAATACGGGCATTGTTATGTGAAATGGATGTGTTAAAAGTTATTGACGAAGAACCGATAATTGGATGCAACTTATGATGGCGTGATAACTGCGATCGCAACTTTATCGGAGGATAATTTAACGCTAGCATTTGTTAAAACAAGGTTTTCGGATCATGAAGTCAAGTTGAAAAATGAGTCTAGTGATACCAGTGTCAAAGTTTTGCAAGTTGAGTGGAAAAATGGACAGGAATTTCGAAAAAGATAATTCGATCATTTTCAAAATTATAAAGGGAATAATAGCTACAAGCAGAAGGACAACAGCAGCAGAAAAATACGGAAAGGACAAGGACGGTCCAGGCAGTTGAGATCAGTGGACCACAACAAACAATTCTTCTGGATTTGCTTTTATGGTGGGAGACTATCAAGCGGATGATGATGGAAGCAAAGTTACTTTCCTATGGATTCTGGAGCATCGGACCATATTATAAACCGGGAAGTTCTTTTCATTAGTCACACCGTCACCAACGCCATTAAAAATTTCTATTGCTAAAAATGGTGAATTTATGTTTCAGGTACCAAAAAGGAAACAATGTATGTGACCAGTGACCAGCAACATGGGCGTTCAAGGAGATTTAGAGGACGTGCTCTTCTGTGCTGAAGTACCATGCAACCTGCTATCTGTATCAAAAATGCAACATGCTGCGTTGACAGTAATTTTCGACCAGCTAGGAGTTCAAATACGTAAGGATAGTAAAACTATTAAGTAAGGTATGTTGAAAAATAATTTAATTGCTGTAGACTTAATGGCATCTGTAAATAAGTGTCAATCTGTTTCTCAAGTATGCAGTAATAAAAATATGTACAAATTATGGCATCATAACTTTGGTAATATTAGTAAAAAATAATTTCATTGAAATTAAAACTAATAAAATGGTTTATGACACCAGCCAAATTGAAACTGTAATGCCAGATGATGAGTTGTGTGAGGCCTGTATAAATGGAAAACAGAGTCGACTTCCATTCAATCTGGTTAAAGATAAAAGTCATGTTAAATGGCCATTATTATGTATATTGTGCACTCAGATGTTTGTGAACTTAATACTCCCCCAACTAACAACAACAAAAACTATTTTGTGTTTTTTGTTGAAGAGTATACTATACATTATTGCGTTACGTATATATTAACCTATAAATCAGACGTGTTTGCTGTTTTTAAAGATTAGGTATGTGGCTAAAAGTAAGGCTAAGTTTAATTTAAAATTAGTCAACTTATACTGTGATACTTAACGGTGGCGAATATCTAACGACTTAAATGAAAAGTTATTGTGTAGAGAGAGGGTGTGACTCTTCCCTTAGGGGGGTTGCCAGCAGGTAGGAATGTAGGGAGTTCGTAAATAATAAGAACTAGAAGATAGGTATACTTATTATTTATTGCCTAACTTCCGTGGCCTTCTCAAGTCCCGATAGCAGAGTGTAGTAATGGAGTAGGGAACACTGGCCTGAACCGTCTTCAGGTGATGATGGTAGTCCCAGACTTTGTCCGCAACTGCCGGCTCCAGTTCCAGGTTCTGTGGTAAAACTTCATTGTATGGTAGTAGACGTGAATCACTCTGTAGCAGAGGATCTTCACCAAGCGTCCTCCTTCACGCCGGAACCACGACGTGGCGAAAGGGTTGAAGGGTAGACTAGAATCCCTAGAGGGATTTCGCGAAGTATCTAGCAATATTATTTAATTACGTTCGGAGCGAACGACACAGCCTTCACCTCAAGCGCTCGGTAATGATCGTTTTAGAGTTGCGCGGGAGCATAGAACGAAGACCATTTAAGTTAATGACCGCTCGAAGGTTCCGTATAGTATTATTTAAGTTTATTGTTGTTTTAAGTGTTATGTTTACTTTTAATTATTACACTTGGTTATGTTTTAAGCTTTATGTGTAAATAGTATAGTTTTAAGTGTACATAGGTTAGTTATTAATAAGGATACTTATACTAAACTCTTTTAAAGTATAACTTGCTAGGTGCAACGTTACAAGGGATATCAACATTTAATAGTTCCGAGAACACCACAGTTGAATGGCGTTTCTGAACGTATGGGCAGAACCATTACTGAAAAAGCTCGTTCCATGATAAACGGTGCGAAATTAGACAAAGTGTTTTGGGGCGATGCAGTACTGACTGCTGTTTAATAAAATTAATTTGACCCCAACTAAAGCTTTGAAACATTCAAAAACACCATTCGCAATGTGGCATGATGAAAAACCTCAAATTAAATATTTGAAGGTATTTGGTTCAACTGTTTACGTTCATACTAAAATCAGTAAGACCAAGTTTGATGAAAAATCATGGAAAGAGATACTAGTGGGTTATGAACCAAACGGCTATAAAGTTTGGAACCCAGAATGCGAAAAATAATTCGCAATGTAGCATGATAAAAAAACCTCAAATTAAATATTTTATGGTATTTGGTTCAACTGTTTACGTTCATAATAAAATCAGTAAGACCAAGTTTGATGAAAAATCATGGAAAGAGATACTAGTGGGTTATGAACCAAACGGCAATAAAGTTTGGAACCCAGAATGCGAAAAATACGTAGAAGTCAGGGATGTTATTGTTAATGAGACTGGTTTTTTTTTAAATCCAGGCCAGACCTCAAGTCTGAAGGGAATATTAAAAATTCTCACGGCAAAACTGATGATGTAATAACCAAGTCAGTGCCGGTAAAGTCTCATAACTCTGATAATTTAATATCAGATACATCTAAACCTGATGGGCACGAGTGTCCTAGTAAAATTCGCAAATTAAACCATGATAATTTAATTGAATCGGAACAATTAGTTGATACACTTTCTGATAACCCGTCTTCACCAAAAGAAAACACAGATAATAATCCTGAGATTAGAATAAGCAATATACTCAAAAATTGTACACCTATTTCGTATAATGAAGACGATGATGATGTGTGATTGTGTCATTTTGTGTGCTCAGTCTATTCTATGTAAAATACCAAATTCATTACAAGATATCAAAACTCGAGACGATAGATCTCAGTGGGAAATCGCAAATAGGGATGAATTAAATTCTCTAAAGTTAAATAATATTTGGACTTTAGTACCAAAATACCTCAAAATAAAAACATTGTCGATTGTAAGTGGATACCTATTCACTATAAAAAAAAATGATGAATTTGGAAAACCTATAAGATACAAAGCACGACTTGTTGCAAGAGGTTTCAGTTAAGAATACCTCACAGACTATAATGAAACTTTATTTATACTTAGTTTTGCGAATCAATTTAATTTGCTAGTTCATCATACGGGCGTCAAAACTGCCTTCTTAAAAGGCGAATTAAAGCAAAAAAAAAAATTATGTGGAAGTCCCTGGGGGTATCTCTTGTCCAGATAATTATGTGTGTAAATTAAATAAAGCACTTTACGGCTGAAACAGGCAGCTAGGTGTTGGTTTGAAGTTTTCGAATAAAGAAGAAGGTTTTCAAAGTTCTTCAGTCGATAGGTAGATATATATTTGCAAGACAATGGAGATGTACATAAAAATATTTATGTCGTTCTTTATGTAGATGATTTAGTTATAGTATGCGCAGATATTGAAATAATGAATAAATTTTAAAAGGTATTTATCGAGTTAATTTAAAATGACTGATTTGAAAGAGATAAAATTATTTCTTGGTATAAAAATTAAAAGGCATGCAAATGAAATAAACATTAGATCAAAGTGCATACATAAAGACGATATTAAATAAATTTAATATGCACGACTGTAAACCTGTTAATACACCCATTGAAAATAAACTTAATTAAGACGCATTAAACTCGGAAGAAAAATATAACGCGCCATGTCGAAACGTTATAGGATGTTTAATGTATGTCATGTTGAGGCATTTTGGCTTAAATCACTAGCAGTTAGTATTAAGGGGCTTACAAGAGCTAAATGCAAGTTTTAGAAACAATAAAAGTATATGATCGACTACAGTAAACATAATCAGAAAAATATATGATATTCTTCAGGATATATGCTAGATAGATAGTGTGCTGAAAACATGATTCAACTAATTTGATACGATAGAAAAAAATCATGAAGATACCTCTAAAAATTTTCTTTTTACAATAAAATCCATAGTAATATACATACAATCATTCTGATTTTTTGTCAGAATATTCTACAAGCAACATACTAAAATGATAGTGTTTTAATTTTTTAATCCAAACAATAGATTCTTTGTAAATCGCATATTCAAATTTCCGAACATAATACGTGCGTATGTGTGCGTAAACGCCCGTGTAGCGACACTGCCGGCCGAGGCCTGATGCTAAACGGACGTGTCGCTCTTTTCGCCGCATTATTTCCACCAAGGTTGTTATGTTTTTGTAAAGTTTTATTTGTAAATTCATTGTTTATTATTATTTGCATTATCTTCTTTCCGTAAATAATTTTTTCGTGTAAATATAAAATACTTTTAAGTCAAAATAGCGTAATAATTTGTTATCAATTATCATTTGGAAATATGGGAAATAAAGTGAAAAATTCCGTTCAAAAAATTCCGAACGAAATTAAAAAGTGAGCATTTTATAATTTACTGAATATTTATTTTTTTAACAATAAAACTATGAATTTGGAAACGTCTAAGTGAGTCGTATTTATGCATAGGGTAAATTTTTTCGACTATTCGTATAACCGTTAAGTTAGCATGTTTGGTCGATGTGTAGATTTGTATTCAACAGTGCGCGGGTTCGATTCCCAGGGATACAAAGTTGGATTTTCTTTTTTAAATTTTATTTAAATGTATTTTGAATTTTTATATATTTATTATTTTTTTTTATAAAATTACAAAAAAAAAAAACGTCAACAATGTAATTATCATTCACAGGAGAAAGAAAGTTGTAAATATCAACACGGAAGTTTTTTTCTAACGCGTAAGTGATGTGTGCGTAATGTGGCGGTGGCGGCGAGTTTTGATAAGATCTATCAATACTCGCCGCCGAAGAAGCGCGCCGCGCCGGCTGCGGCGCGGCGCGCCGCGCCGCGCGCCGTGTGCAAGGGTTCATACCTACAAATCCAAGGGCAACCAAACCAATACAGCGCAGCCACCGGCACCGCGGCCGCGGCACAGTATATTTTCTATACAGTATTGTGACTCGGCTCTGTTCTAGAAATAATTACCTACAGCCGCGCGGTACGTAAACACGCGATAGCCCTTCCCGCCTACAGTATTTTAAGTTCATCAACCTACCTTTCTTTATAGTTTTGTGATTGTACCTATAGGTATTTTTTTTAACCGACTTCTGAAAAGGAGGAGTTTCTTAATTGGAATGTTTCTATTTTTTTTATGTAAGTATGTTCGGGCATAACTCCGTCATAATGTAGACGGATTTCCAAAATTTTTTTTTTTCGACAGGTTTATTCCGAAATGGTCCCATTTAAATTTCGTAACGATCGAGCGCGATGATGAGTTTCAGAGACAGAGAACAACTCTTCAATAAATGCCAGCAAATCAACCGCGATTGCTGCTATCGCACATGATTATTTACGCAATCACACAAAATAACATCACGCCTGTACCCTTTAAAGGGGTAGGCAGATGTGTTCAATAGCTTCCTGTCACTGATATTAACATAGCAAGTATAGTGTTATATGAATTTGTGTGGGGTAGGTTCAACTAAAAAGTGAAAAATAAAAACTTTTTTACAAAAAAAAAAACTTCGGAAGTCGGTTGTTGGTTCTGCATTTTCGTTTTTTGACACCGACTTCCGAAATTGAAGTTATTTTTCACTTTGTATTGTTTTTTTGGAAAAAAGTTTTTTTTTTATAATAAAAATGAAACACGTGAATGAAATATGAAGAGTTCAATAAAATACATGGTGTTTTTTGATCAGTATATTTAATAAAAATAACTTATTGACGAATTCAAACAACCAAAAACAGCACAATAATAATATAGTCTCTTTTTGCCACTTGTACTTATTTCAATGAATATTTGTCACAAATCTATCTATGGGTTATCTGAAGTCCGAAGAGAGGGGGAGGACTCGATAATCCTTAAAATCCGGTAACTTGCTCTATTTCCGGGAGGGCAGTCCCATGTTGTGTCGGGTTTATCGTCCATAAGTCCCTTGTGAAGAATGTGGTGATGCTGGAGATCGAGAGTGTATCGACCAGGGTGGCGTACCTTATACTCAGAATATCCGAAAGGTATTCGCTGAAGGTCTTACAGGTTTACGCCCCGACCTCGTCACGCCCTGAGGATGAGGTCGAGACCATGTATGAGGATATTTCCAGAGCCATGCATGGCTCTAAAACTCACTTTACCTTTGTCATGTGGGACTTTAACGCGAAACTGGGTAAGCGAAACGACGATGATGAGCTGCGAGTGGGGCAATTTGGATTTGGACGCCGGAACCACCGGAGCCACCTACTGGTCAGTTTTATGGAGAAGGAATGCCTCTTTATGATGAATTCCTTCTTCAGAAAACGTGAGCACAGAAAGTGGAATGGCAGAGCCCGGATGGTACAACTAAAAATGAGATTGACTTCAATAAGTCGACGAAGAAGTATGTATTCAATGATGTCTCTGTGATAATCGCGGTGAAAACCGGAAGTGATCACCGCATGGTAAGAGGCACATTGAACTTACATTTCAAGCTGGAAAGATCTCGACTGATGAAGTCTACGCTCCGCCCAGCACCGATCCAGGTCCAAAACCCCGAGAGCTTTCAACTCGGAACTTCAGAATCGTTTCGAATGCCTAGGGAGCTCCGTGGACGATTATAACGATAGGTTCGTGGAAACTGTCCATACGGTCGGGTCTAAGATCTTCAAGACCTGTCGTACGAATTAAAAAAAAAGCTCTTTGATTCTACTTCACGACTCATGCAGGAGAGGCGCGTGATGATCCTGCAGTCTTTAGATGATGCGATAAATTACCGGCAACTCAATAGACGGATCTCTAAGTCCTTGAAAAGCGATCGTCCTCCGAGTCCTTGAAAACGGAACCCTATTACTAAGACTTCGCTGTCCGTCCGTCCGTCATCCGTCTGTCTGTCACCAGGCTGTATCTCAAGAACCGCGGTAGCTAGACAGTTGAAATTTTCACAGATGATGTATTTCTGTTGCCGCTATAACAACAATTACTAAAAACAAAATAAAATAAATATTTAAGGGGGGCTCCCGTACAAAAAAACGTGTTTTTTTCGGCGTTTTTGCCGGCTGTCTGTCGCCAGGCTGTATCTCAAGAACCGCAGTAGCTAGACAGTTGAAATTTTCACAGATGATGTATTTCTGTTGCCGCTATAAATACAAATACTAAAAACAAAATAAAATAAATATTTAAGGGGGGCTTACATACAACAAACGTGTTTTTTTCGGCGTTTTTGCCGTCTGTCTGTCACCAGGCTGTATCTCAAGAACCGCGGTAGCTAGACAGTTGAAATTTTCACAGATGGTGTATTTCTGTTGCCGCTATAACAACAATTACTAAAAACAAAATAAAATAAATATTTAAGGGGGGCTCCCGTACAAAAAAACGTGTTTTTTTCGGCGTTTTTGCCGTCTTTCTGTCGCCAGGCTGTATCTCAAGAACCGCGGTAGCTAGACAGTTGAAATTTTCACAGATGGTGTATTTCTGTTGCCGCTATTACTAAAAACCAAATAAAATAAATATTTAAGGGGGGCTCCCGTACAAAAAAACGTGTTTTTTTCGGCGTTTTTGCCGTCTTTCTGTCGCCAAGCTGTATCTCAAGAACCGCGGTAGCTACACAGTTGAAATTTTCACAGATGATGTATTTCTGTTGCCGCTATAACAACAAATACTAAAAACAAAATAAATATTTAAGGGGGGCTCCCATACAACAAACGTGTTTTTTTCGTCGTTTTTGCCGCCTGTCTGTCACCAGGCTGTATCTCAAGAACCGCGGTAGTTAGACAGTTGAAATTTTCACAGATGATGTATTTTTGTTGCCGCTATAACAACAAATACTAAAAACAAAATAAAACAAATATTTAAGGGGGCTCCCATACAAAAAAACGTGTTTTTTTCGGCGTTTTTGCCGTCTGTCTGTCTGTCGCCAGGCTGTATCTCAAGAACCGCGGTAGCTAGACAGTTGAAATTTTCACAGATGGTGTATTTCTGTTACCGCTATAACAACAAATACTAAAAACAAAATAATATAAATATTTAAGGGGGGCTCCCGTACAAAAAAACGTGTTTTTTTCGGCGTTTTTGCTTTGTGGTACGGAACCCTTCGTGTTGGCCAGGTTTTTTATAAGCCAACAGGAAATGCCCATCAGACCGAACAACTTTTGCTAAGACGTCATTCCTATATATGTTATGGTGTAGCTGGGCTCTTGGAGTTCCACATCAGGTGTTCGAGATCTTCAAATTTATTCTCTCGGCAGAAAATGCTCATCACGTGGAACAATTTTTGCTATGGTACCATTTTTGTATCTCTTATAGTTTAGCTGGTCTGTTGCGGTTCTGCATCAGGTGTTCAAGTTTCCAAGATAAATTATAGCCTATATGTTGCCCAGACATAATACCTATACAACAAAACAAAAATCATTCAAATCCTTCCAGTAGTTCCAAAGATTAGCGTGTACAAACAAACAAACAGACAGAATTTTTTTTTCGGATTCGTACCCTATTACTGTTTCTAAACGCCCCCCCAATTTTTTTTTTTTAATTTTTTCAATGTACAGACACAGTTTTTCTACTGTTTTATGATATGTATATATAGATTAAAGTTATTTCATAATATTTTGAGTTCATTTCTTTTTGAAGTAGGTTTAATATTTTTAAATTAGGTACTTTTTTATTTCGTAATTTTTAGTTTTAACTAAACATTGGAATATTTGTTTGTAATAAGTAGGTAATAGTTTTGTTATAAATATTGCACTAAAATTTGACCAAGGTTTTGAGATGTTTTCCCTTTGACGTTACACCCGTAGCTCGTATCGTAAGCCAGGCCGTCACACTTACACGTATTAGTCTATATCTTGAAAATTACTGAATCGATTCTGATGAAACTTGCACTGTTCCATAAGTTGAAGTAAATGTAACCCTATAATAAAAATGGTCACGATCCGATTAATAGTTGCGGAGAAATGCGTGGACAAACATACATACATACGTCTATAAAATTTTGTATATTTGTTTGGAAGCCCTAATCGATTGTCATATGTGATTGAAATGCAATTCCAATAATACTACATACATAAGTGTCGAATTGATAACCTTCTTTTTTTTGAAGTCGGTAAAATAAAGCTTAAATTAAATGTGGTAGGTATAATGTAAACCTGAAAAATAGCTTAAAACTAAATGTGGTATAGTGTAAATTAAAAAAAAAACTCGTAAGTAACTACCACTTCGAAATTTTTTGAATATTTTTTTTAAAATTTTATTGAATCAGTTTAATTTCAAAATCATCCACATCCTTAATTTTTTCAAGTCACACTCAAAACAAATAAAAAAAACCTTTTTTACAAAAAAAAAAAACAACCGACTTCCAAAAAAAAACAGTACAAAGCCAGAACCAACGACACCAACTTCCGAAATTAAAGTTATTTTTCACTTTGTAGTGTTTTTTTTTTTGGAAGTCGGTTTTTTTTTTGAAAAAAGTTTTTGTTTTTCACGTTTTAGTCCCTACCTACCCCACACAAATTCATCTAACACTACTTGCTATGTGAATATCAGTGACAGGAAGCTATTAAACACATCTGCCTACCCCTTTAAAGGGTACAAGCGTGATGTTATGTTGTGTGATTGTGTAAACATACAAATGCGATAGCAGCGCGTGGTTGATTTTCTGGCATTTATTGAAGAGTTCCGTTGTCTGTCTCCGAAACTAATCAGCAGATCTTTACGAAATATAAATGCAACCATTTCGGAATAAGCCTCTTTCGAATAAAAAAAGAATTTTGAAATCCGTCTATACGGAGGTCGTCTATAGAGGACCGGAACACACATAAAAAAAAAACAAACATCCGAATTGAGAACCTCCTCCTTTTTAGAAGTCGGTTAGGTAATAATTTTGTTGTCATAACTACTTGTTTCCGCGCCATCTATTGGAATACACGGGCGTAATCTCGCAAAACCATTACTTCTAAATTTCATGTATGCTTTAAGTCATAATTGTGATGGGCGTTGTCGTTAGATGGCGTTCGCGTCGATTGTGTATATGTGTGCTTGCGTTTCTCAAGGACACTTAGCTCTTGTAGTCCTCTTAAGATAGACATTGATAAACCTATCATAATTTATGAGGATAACAAGGGCTGTTTAAGCATTGCAAATAATCCAACCAATAGAATTAAACTCTTAGAATAAGACTCTGAGTATTTTTGTGTTGTGATTAATTTAATTATTATTTAGTAATGGTCTGATTAAGGTTTTCTGGGTTTCCCTTAATCCTTAGCAACAAATGTTGGGCCATGAGATGTATTTCCCAGCAGCCACTAGGAAGTGAATATGGTCCGGTCAATTAGGTATTGACTTTAATTTATTTTATTTGGTAGATTAATTTTTTGAGGGGGCGTGTTGATTTATTCGATTTACTTATTTACAAAAATCAATCTTTAGTCGATTCTGTAATAATCGATATGAAGGTACTTATTTAAAAAAATAAAATTCTCCTTTAACCGCCATCTCTAATATTCTTCACTTGCCTTTTGAGCCTTATAATAGATGGATGCATATCCTTCCTAGTGACTTTCTAATTGGCTAATAATATACTTACAGTTATGAAAAGCCTATAACTCGTTTTATTGAAGTGCCGGAACCTAGATTTCCTACAAAAAGTATACTTAAATGAATAAAAAAAAAGTGGCCAAGTGCGAGTCGGACTCGCACACGAAGGGTTCCGTACCACAAGGCAAAAACGCCGAAAATAACACGTTTGTTGTATGGGAGCCCCCCTTAAATATTTATTTTATTCTGTTTTTATTATTTGTTGTTATAGCGGCAACAGAAATACATCATCTGTGAAAATTTCAACTGTCTAGCTATCACGGTTAATGAGATGCCTGATGCCAGACGGACAGACGGGACAGTGGAGTCTTAGTAATAGGGTCCCGTTTTTACCCTTTGGGTACGGAACCCTAAAAACGTACCGGTTTTACCAAATTTGTAGTGCTACTTAAATATTTAGTGCTTTGATTTCAAGTATTTGAATGATTTCAAGTATTGGAATACTTCTAAATTCTAATATTATGTTAAAAAAATATATATTCATCCTTCTTTCTTACATTTCACAGATAAATCCGGTGAAGGCTCGGACTGGGTGGAATCTTCATACAGTATCATCGAAGAATCGGAAACTTCGTAAGTAGATATCTTAATATTTAAATATCCCAACCTGGAACTAGGCTCTTCCCTTTCTGTTTAATAGTGATTTTATACGTCTATACTTAAGGGTATGAGGAACAGGCTGTAACGTGAAAAGGGAGGATCCTCCAACCAGACGGGTGTTGTGTCTGGCGGGCAACTGCCCGATGATACTACTCGGGACGTTGTATCTATGCTAGTTACGCGGTAAACTCTGCTTGCGAGATGCAGGATTTTGCGTGACGTCAGTATGACGCGTTGTTCGAATGTGGCGTTGTAGATACCGCTACACGTCTATGGAGTAAACATATGTATATTAGGGGAAACGTAACACAAAATGTAGCATACGTTGCATAATACAAAAATTAGGCGAATTGAAGAGCAGTCGTGGCCCAGTAGTATTGGCCTCGACTTACACGTTGTAAGTTGCGAGTTCGAACCCAGACAGAAATCTACCATCATGTGAGTCCCAGAAAACGTCCTGCGACAGCGTGGCTGACCCAGGAGAAGATTGCGGGACGAGCTTGACGCCTAAACAGACAGGATTGGTCTAAAGTCCACACTAGCTCAAGACAGAGAGGATCGAAAAGGAGAAACGAAGGCGCTTTGCCCTGCAGTAGGACAACATCTTCTGCCTAGCCTTTTCCCAACTATGTTGGGGTCGGCTTCCAGTCTAACCGGATGCAGCTGAATACCAGTATTTTATATGGAGCGACTGCCTATCTGACCTCCACAACCCAGTTACTAGGTAATACGATACCCCTTGCTAAGTCTGGTTTTCGGGCTTCTGACGATCCGTAACGACTGCCAAAGATCCACGAATGACAGCCGAGACCAGCGGCTTAATGTGCTTTCCGAGGTACTGAGGGGTCTTGTTATGTAAAGATGGTCACCCATCCACGGGGTGGCCATCCATGCAGTGAGACATCATAGGCTAAAAATAAATACCTACATTTCATGTTGCATTGCATGTATTTGTTAATTTCAACGTATGCTACATTTCATGTTACGTGTCAATCTGTATCCAGCGGCTTAAGCCTATCTACCATACGCGGTCTGGTCTATCTTCAGATACGACTGAAGGAGAACTGGGGGCCTAAAAAGGCCACTTTGGCAGAATCATAAATTGATAACATAATGGACAGTTAACTGTTAAGAGCCTATACTACCTCATCTAAAATTCACTCTTTATCTCGCTCGCACGATACTGCTCGCGGACTGTGTGAAAGCTAGACAGAGTGCGGTGCTGGGCGGGAGGCAGCGCCAATAGTTTAGGTATTTGCTTTTTACGGTGAAAATAAAGGTAATTCAAAAAAACTAACTAACATAAGACCTGCTTTATAGTTAGTTCAGTTAGTATGCAAAGTTTCATGATCTAATTTGAAGTATTTTTTTAATACCAGCGGTTTATTGTTCGGTTTGGAGGTAACTTTGGAATTTTTTTCTATCAAGAAAATTTTATGGAATCGTGTTTTCGTCTAACATAAGACCTTACATTAATCCTCAACTTTAGCATATATTTATTTGCAGAATTTTCGACATAACGGAGGATCATGCTAAGCCATTTGAGGTAGTATAGGCTCTTAAGTTAAAAAAAAAACCCATTTTTCAGTTATTTTTTTTTTGTCTGTGCTAAAATACCAACCTATCCAATCCAAATCCAATCCCAATCTCTTTGATAGTACCTACGTAGTGCAGCGAAAAAAAGAAAAACACGGACTGTCTTCGCCTTATTATAATTCATAATGTTATCCTTTTAAGATTCTCCAGTGGCCTTTTTAGGCCCCCTGACCATTAACGGTAACAATTATTTTGTTTGTTTTAAGCGTGATGGATCGCCGCCTTGGAAGCATACTCACAATGCCATTAAAACTATGTAAGTCCTTTTTAAGTACTATCAGGTTTGTTACACACATGTTCGGCAGGGTTGCGTAACACACTATCAGTAGCAACAGCTTTCATTTTGACAGATCAACAACATTCATTACGCTATTTACGTTGTTGAGCTGACAAATTTTTTGAACTTATTATGAAGCAATGGATTAGCACGGTGTGGAACCTAAGATAGAAACACGCTTGTACGATACGACTACATACAGAAAGCACAGCTAATAGAAATCTCTATTCCTAGACAGCACGTTTCGCCGAAAACTTTGTTGATAGACAACATTGTTTGTAGATATCTCGGTTCATAGGAAGGACTGTTGACGGTGATATCTGTTCATAGATAGCACTTCTTGCCGTAAACTTTGTTCATAGAAACCACTGTTTCCAGATACCTTGGTTAAAAAAGCGCAACGTAGGATGCAAGAGCGAGCGAAGGGCACCCCGAGGTTCGGTTGTGTTAGGTTACTTTAAACCCTTTACACAGAAATAGGGGCCCCGCCAAGCGGGGCTCCGTCGACATAGGATGCAAGAGCGAGCGAATGGGAATACAGCTTACCTAAAAAAATAATGATCTAATTGGTTTCCGTGAACCAAAGGCGCTTTCTGTGAAACAGTTCGGACGGTACGGAGCCGATCGCACGCGTCGATATACTGCCGGACGCGATCGGCTGTCGCCGCATCCGTTCGTATCCTTTCCGATCCGATGTGATGCCGTTTGGTGGAAATCATCCTTTAGCTGAACAACAAACGCAGGCCGAAGCAATTTCTACACATATTCGGCCCGTTCCGATCGACAAACTTCGTTCGGCACCTACCCTCGCTAAATGATGTTCGGGGGGGGGGGGGGGGTCATCGTCATTATCAGTCTCCACTCACTGCTAGGCCTGTCTTTTCTTGTGCCAATCCCCAAGCTCCTGTTCGGGTCGGCTCGGCACAATTCGACATACGCCGAGCGGCTTTTCCAGATTATATTTGATTTGGCCGCCAGCCTGGAGCAAGTGATTAGCACTTTCCATTCAAGCGTGCCTTAAAAAAAATGGATACTTAAAATCCAATTTTGTTTTTCAGTCAAAAAAAATATACTGGATCGGAGTTCCCTTGTTAGTGTATTAATGAGTTCAGAAAATGGACGTAGCGTGTAAGTAAGACAGCTGATTTTTCGAACATCACTCTAATATTATAAAGGCGAAATTTTGTGAGTGTTTGTGTTTATATGTTTGTTACTTCTTCACGCTCAAACGGCTGGACCATTTTTGATAAAATTTTGTATGGAGGTAGCTGACACCTTGGATTAACAAATAGGCTACTTTTTATCCTGATATTCCCACTAGTTTTTTTATATAAAACGGAGCAGATGTTTAGATTTGTCTGCAATAATTCAGTTCGTTAATGTCAATGTTATGAAGTTTTTGTATGGAAAAATTGTAATGGAGAAATAATTCCGAATCCAACCCAATCACCGATATTTTTTTTTTCAGACATATTTTCCGTAAAATAAAACAAATATTACGTGAAGAAGTGGTTGAGCATCAAGGTAATAAGTTTTTTTTATTACACATACATAACATAATCATCCTAGAATGTTCACTGCTGGGACACAGGCTCTGTGAGAGGGAGTGGGCCGTAATCCACCACGCGGGCCCCAGTGCGGGTTGGTAGATGTCACATGTCTTCGAATTTTTGGTTCTAGGACATGCCGGTTTCCTCACGATGTTTTCCTTCACCGTTTTGAGAGCAGTGGTGATGAAATAATTGTCGACTGAAATTTAATTTGATAAATGAGCTGTTTGTTTTCTATTAATAAAAAAAACTATATACGGTCGAATTGAGAAACCTCCTCTTTTTTTGAAGTCGGTTAAAAATTTAATTTTATTCGAGAACATCCATCGGTTTCTTACTAAACTTCAACTTTATCCGACGATCCTGCATACTTATCTCTTGTGTTGACGGTACCTACATCTTCGTGCTAATGTTTTTTTTTTTCAGATCGCGGCGTCAGGAGATTATATTCCACAATCAATCGCAGGAAGAAACCCTATACGCTAGGATGGTAAGCATTTTTGTCATAATTCCGCCGAAATACGTCCGTCCACTGCTGGACATCTCGGCGGCCGCAAAAGGCGTTACTGTCAACACTTTCCATATACAAAACTAGCATGGCACCTTTGACACTAATGTGAGGTCCGTCGCGACGCCCCATATACCATGTCAACCAAGATCCTTGCTCGAGCCAGCCCGCGCCGCTGAGCGGGTAGTTTTAAATTCGTCCCTAAATAATTCCGATCCAGCCTGTCCCTTGCTGCCCTCTCCCAGCGACGCCCTAAGCCGAGGTCCGTACCCCACAGGGGGTGCCCTTAGCGTGTAGCCGCTTAGTTTTTATCCCTGCCTGGAGGCCTTAATTTAATTGAGGCTTCCACAGGCAACTCCCATTCCCATCACACATTATCGCGTCACATGTTCGTGAACGGGCGCCGCGTAGGGACTGGTCATCTCTTTGCTGCCATGGCTTATTTTAATTTAATATTTGAATTTTTTTTTTTTTCGTCTTTTCATTTAGGACGCTTTTAACGTTTTGCATCGTTCTCACATGCATAATTTTTAACATGTATGATGTAAACAAGACTTTGTAACCATATTATTTTGATTTAAAAGAGTGTCCATGGAGTTTCTTGCCCGTTCTTCTCCATAGGTACCTACAATACGACCGACGTAACTTTGCGCAGAAGGCTGCGCAGTAAGATTTTTTAAGAACCAAATGTTGACATGAGGCGAGTGCGAAAAAGGTGGCGACCACAGTTGAACTCGAACAAATATAGAGTGAAGGCATATCTCTCGAAGGGAGAGAGCCTCCCGTCCCAGTCGCCGAGGGAGACGCTCCGGGCGTCGGGAGCCACGGGACGACTCCCGGCCGCCGTAGGCGCGGGCCTGCGGGCGGAGAGTAATGGCACAGTATAAAGATATACAGTATTTTGACTTCATAGAAACGGACGAAACGCGAGCTATAGGTACCTACGCGCCTCGACCTCGGAACGCGCTCGGCATGCAGACAGTCGCGACTGTGGCGCGTGACGAACGGACGGTGTGTTGTTTTTTTTAACAATAATCGCGCGATTTTTCACTAAAAATAAATTGAAGTAAGTACATATTTAATATGACGAGTAGGCTATATTGTGCTGTTTTTGGTTGCATGAATTCGTCAATAACGCATCCAGAGATAACTTTTTTTAAATTAATATATAATTATAAATTAATATATAATAATTTTACTTACTAGTAGGTAGGTAGGTACATAATGTGTCTTTTTAATGGATAAGTATTTCCTTTTATCTCCCGAAAAAAAAAGATGTCTGGATTAATAAATAAAGTGAATTGAGTAAAGGTAAGTGATAGACATGAGTGAAATTAGTAGTTATAGGCGGGTCATGAATCATTATACGGTAGGTACGCTTGTGCCTCGGGGCATGTGTGTTTTGTTTGTTTGTATAATTCAAAGTAAAGACGTGGTTTTTATTAATAATATTTATGTACACACAGTAAAATACAATAACAAAACTAAATGGAAACACAAAGTAGGCAAATGTAATTAAAATGCTGGAGGCGGGCAGCCCTATCGCATGTTTACGTACCGCGCGGCTGTAGGCATTTATTTCAAGGTTACGGCCGAGATACAATACTGTATGATCTTTATACTGTGGTAATGGGTAGCTCACCGTCCGATCAGGACCAGGCCCGTGCCGGACGGCGCGTACGTGTTCCACGCGCGCCTCAAAGATGTCAGCATCGAGGAAGGGGCCCCTTAGGGCCGAAGCCTGCCGGGTCAGCGGGATTGTCCGAAAGGGTTACCGCTGGCCCGGAACATAAAGGGCTAAGGAAGGAACACGGGTGGGTTTTAGTCAGTAAGAGTCTGACACTCCATTCCGCTCCACCCAGAGCGGGAGGGGTCATTTGATGATTTCCCATCCGCAAAAAAAAAAAAAGGCGAGTGCGAGTGAGAGAACATGCGCGAAAGTTCTTAGTGCCTATCTTCAGGCTCACCAAGTTACATCGGTCGTATTGTACGCTTTGGAATGGGCAACTAGCTTCATCTTTCTGACTGACCAACCCCTTGACAATTCAAAAGTGCCTGTAATTGGTTTAAGGTGAATGGGTAGTGGTAGACCGCGAAATTCAAATTTTCTTACGTTTTATGCAATTTGCAGGTCAGTGCCAGATTGTATCTTGATCAACATATGATTCGCGACAATAACAGGTACATATATAAAGAATTATAATCATTAGAATCATTAATATATCTTTCTAAGTTAGATTTCTACCACCAACCACCAATCTCCTATGGAAAAGTGTTAATGGTAGAAATCTAACTTAGAAAGATGTATTAATGATTCTAATGATTATAGGTAATTCTCTAAATATGTACCTGTTATTGTCGCGAATCATATTTTGATCAAGATACAACCTGACACTGACCTGCAAATTGCAAAAAACGTAAGAAAATTTGAATTTCGCGGTCTCAACTACCCATTCACCTAAATGCTTTATAGTTTGAGTTTGACATCTCCGCTACGCACAGCTCACATCTCCTCTCTGCTTTGTTGGAAATAACCTGCCAGCTTCGCAGCACATCTCCTCGCGTCTCTGTTTTGGTGGATACCGGGCCTTAGTGGAAACGGTCACATAGTTTCGTAGCTTAGCTTTCACGTCCTCGCTGCATAGCATTTCTCTGGTGGAAAAACAGCCTTAATAGGCTTACTTATTATTATTTTATTTTCAGGGTCGGTTTAGTCGCCAAAGTGTCAAGGTAAGGTCTGAAGAATATTTCTCTAACCAAGAGAACAGGACCGGACGTAAATATGGCACATCGAGCGTAAGAAATAGGCTTGCCAGATCCGTTTTTTTAAATATCGGGACTTAAACTTAAAAAAAGCGGGACTGGGATGAAATAATCGGGACATAGAAAAAAATCTAAATTATAGTTAAAATCCTTTATTACAAAACTACAGATTACTGAGATTAATCAAACCTTACGATATTAAACAAATATTATATTGTTATTATTAGGAACTTATATTTTTTTTAAAAGAACAAACAAGTACCAAGATATCATGTAAATCCTAAAAATTGGTCTACAATCCTTTGGTTTATTTTTTTCATGAGATCAGTAAGTCAGACGCATCAAAGCATAACAAAAAAAAAACGTTGCGTCGCCCAGTAACTTTCATGAAAAAGCGGGATTTTGGGCGTCCAGCTTAGGCGTTTGGCGGGACACGCTCAGAGAGGGTTAAAAAACGGGACATCCCGCCAAAAGCGGGACATCTGGCAACCCTAGAAGAAAGAGACTGTCACACAGGTGTGAGTGACAGAGACGACGCTCTACACTACAACGTCGAACTTTTTCTAAAACTCGAAGTGCCATATTTATTGCCGCAAAATTGTCCATCAGCAACACACAGTTACACTGGAAGCAGACGGCAACAATGCCATCGCTTCCAGTGTAACTGGCAGCTGAATACCAGTATTTTACATGGATCGACTGCCTATCTGACCTAATATGGACCAAAATATTGAAATATTGTTTCAGGGACTCCAATTTTTGCACTTGCTCTTACGGAAACAGGTAAATGTTATAATAACAATCCATACTAATATTATAAATTCGAAAGTAACTGTCTGTCTGTATGATACCTTTTCACGCCTAAACCACTGAACGGATTTCGATAAAATTTGGCAGAGAGATTGATTGCACCCCGGGGAAGGACATAGGATAGTTTTTATCGACATACCTCGCGGCCGAAGCCGCGGGCGGAAGCTAGTAATTAATAAAACAGACTGCTTCGTTAGCCTGCCGGTCGCGCTTGCTTGATTCGATCTCCAGGTGGGGCAGAGTGTTATTATAGGTTTTCCAGTAGGAATTTCTCAATAGCAGTCCGAGCTAATCTAGATTTGGGCCTAGTTAAAGGTTGCGCACTATTACATGCGACATAAACAGAACTGGGGAGATTTGTTTGTACAGAAAACTGCTGCGAAACTCTTCGGGGAAAAATAGGGCTTACAGGACGTAAACACAAAAAACGCAAGTTTTAGAAACAATAAAAGTATATGATCGACTACAGTAAACAAAGTCAGAAAAATATATGATATTTTTCAGGATAACAAAGAAAAACATCATAAAGATACCTCTAAAAACACAATAAAAACCATACTAATATACATACAATCATTCTGATTTTTGTCAGATTATTCTACAAGCAACATACTAAAGGATTAGTGTTTAAACTGTTTAGTCCAAACAATAGATTTTTTTGTAATTAAATAATTGTTTCATATTATTTTGCAATAAATTACCAGCGTTGTGTCATCGCGCTTCTCTTTCTTTTCTATTCAGTCCGACATAGACTATAAAAAGGTTAGTTATGTAATTAAACAGCCTGCCCCGTTGGTGTAATGGTAGCAAGGCCGACTGCTGAGCATGAAGTCTTAGGATTCGATCCCCAAAAGGCCAATTCTCGTAACTTGAAAGTTCAAAATCTAATCGTAGTCTCATCTCGGCGACAAACAAATTAATGTCAAAAGCTTGTCAAAAATGTAGAGAAATTAGAGGTATTTTTGACAGATTGAGACTGAGATCAGACTGAGTGTGAACGTTCTTAAAATTACGACAATTGCACCATAGGTCGGACAGTGTTATTAGCTTTGACAGAAATAAAGTCGTGTGTCGCTTCAGAACATATTCTTAGACATGAAATAATATTATAATTTGCTTTTTATCATCTCTTACAACTTGAAATATTCTTTCAGATGTAAACACTTCAGGAATTCGCACAGTTATCGCTGTATGAGAGCTCAAGTCATGAAGTTAGCTGGCCCAACGACTAGCGAGTAAGTAGCCTTTAGTTAAAATTAACACGAGCTATGTTCACAACTATCACGAGCTAAGTATGTTCAAAACTTCACAGCTTTTATTCATTCAAAACTATCATGAGCTATGTTCAAAATTAAAACGAGCTATGTTCAAAATTAAAACGAGCTATGTTCAAATTCAAAATTAAAACGAGCTATGTTCAAAATTAAAACGAGCTATGTTCAAATTCAAAATTAAAACGAGCTATGTTCAAGTATAAAACGAGCTATGTTCAAATTTAAAACGAAGCTATGTTCAAAATTAAAACGAGCTATGTTCAAATTTAAAACGAGCTATGTTCAAAATTAAAACGAGCTATGTTTAAAATTACAACGAGCTATGCTTAGAACTTACACACAAACTATGTTCAAAACTAACACGACTATGAGGGACGGTCCAGCGGAATAATTGCGTACCACTCTAACAGTAGAGCAATGGTTTTCATTTTGACAGTTCGACAACATTTATTGCGTTATTTGCGTTGTTGAGCAGACAAATTTTTCGAACATATGACGCAATACATTAGCAATAATCATCTGCCTAGCCTTTTCCTTTTTGGGGTCGGCTTCCAGTCTAACCGGATTCAGCTGAATACCAGTAATTTACATAGAGCGACTGGCTATCTGACCTCCACAACCCAGTTACTGGGTAATACGAAACCCCTTGGTAAGACTGGTTCTCAGACTTTCGGGCTTCTGACGACTCGTAACGACTGTCAAAGATCCACGAATGACAGCCGGGACCAACGGCTTAACGTGCTTTCCGAGGCACGGAGGGGTCTTGGTATGTGAAGATGGTCACCCACCCACTGAACAACCGCGGCAAGCGTAGCTTAACCTGATCGATCGGCCCGTGCGGCTGTTATTAATTACTTAGCTTCAGTAGCAACACTCGCTAATATTAATGGAATATTTTCAGGTTGGCTGTGTACAGAAATAAAATAAAGCGGTTTATAACGCCGCTATTCTTAAGAAATATGCTTACCTATAGTAAGTATACTTTACGTAAATAATTATGGCATATCGTGTCTTAGGGCAAGATTCTCAGACTGCATTTTTGACTTACCAAGTCGGCGCTCGCCCACGAACGAAAAAACGAATAAAAACATATCTTTCGATTGATAAATCAGCCCTTAGTGAAATGTAGTTCGAAGGGCTGATTTTTCAATCGACAGATAATTTTTTTCCTGGTATAAAATTTACGTCTGACAGATTTTGTATAGTAGAACTGTCAAAAATTCAAAATTATTCCTCGGATAGAGTTATCTGACGTTGGAAATATTCAGCCCTTAGTGAAATGTAATTCTATGTTGATTTTTGAGTGATCATTTGTAACAAAAAGGTCCTAATAAGGTTTTGGTTGCATTGGAATTGCACATTTCGTACAGAAATATTCATCAATAAAAGTAAAAAAAAAGTTGTTGTTTATAACTTTCAGGGGCCCTTAAAAGGCCACTTTGGCAGAATCATAAAAGGATAACATTATGAATCATAATGGACCGTTAACTGTTAAGTTAATCGTATCAAATCCCATTGGTGAAGGCTTTTCAATAATAGTTTTTTATCTGTGCTAAAATACCTATAATCCAATCAAACTCAAACTCAAACTCAAAGCATTTATTTCAATTAAACCATTTTACAGGCACTTTTGAATTGTCAAGAAGTAGGTCAGTCAGAAAAATGTGAAGCTAGTTGCCCATTCCAAAGCGTGGGTAGGTCTGTACCTATGGAGAAGAACGGGCAAGAAACTCCATGGACACTCCAATCCAAATCCAATCCCAATCTCTTTGATTAGGTATACCTACGTAGTGCAGCGACAAAAAAGAAAAACACGGACTGTCTTCGCCATATTATGATTCCTAATGTTATTATTTTATGATTCTGCCAAAGTGGCCTTTTTAGCCCCCCAGTTTTTTTTTCCATAACTTGAAAATTATCTCAAATATAGTGACTTGTCTATTTCTATACTTTGTCTAGTCTTTAAAATTTTCCTTCACTTTTTGCAGATAAAAACCTCCCGACCCTCAAATTATCGGCAGCTTGTCAAAAATCGTGCAGCAACAAAGCATAATAACTACTACAACTAAAAAAAAACTAAAAAATAGTAAAATAATGTCAATGTTTTTAATAAATGATACTACTCGTGTCAAAATATATTTTGTTTTTATTTTTTCACATTTAAGTACAGACGCCAGCACATTAACCTACTACAATCTGTCAAATTTCTTCAATAGATTTTCAACTTTATCACTAAAACATAAGGCTTAAAGTTGTTTGGGAAAATTTGACAGTTTCGGGTAGCTTGATGTGCTGCCGTCTGTACAGTACATACATTTTTGTTTTTTTGTATAGATCGGTGATTGCCAAATAATTATCATGTCACTAACGTACAATAAATCGCACGTACAATAACGCCAGATTTTAATGCGATTTTATCGTACGTGCAATGTCTTGTTTCATTTATTTTTGCCTGCAGTTATTCATCTTTCATTCGAAGTGAACCCGTCTGATCACAAAATAAATCAAAAGTGAAAAATTAATTCTTTATTGAACCGACCCGACGATGTTGAATTTCGGCACTCGGCTTCTTTCACTCGCCTACAGAATTATCAAAAATTAAATAAAATAAACAGATGAACGTTCATTCCTATTTAATTTTGACGTTTATACATACACAAAATGCTCATCATTTTTAATCGAACTTCCACTTAGATTATAAATATACAAACTTACATCACACACGGGTGTAGTTCGGGTCGACATTCGATTCGGCGGTATTTGTTGAATAACAAAGCCGACCCGAAGCAATTACTAATTATATATTCAGCTCGTCTCGATCGGCAAAGTTCGTTCGGAATGTACTCTCGCTTAGCGTCAGCTCACACCGAGACGCGACGCGACGCGCAGTTTTCAAGATAGAAATACAATTACAGACCTTATCTACTACACAATAAGGTACACGATTCAGTGAGCTACGCAGCGCTGCGCCGCGCGGCCCAGCGCTGCGTAGCTCGACGTAGTGAAACTGCGCGTCGCGTCGCGTCTCGGTGTGAACTGACCCTTAGTCATATTCGGGTCGGCTCGACACAAACCGGACTAAGCCGAGCGGCTTTTTCTGAATATACTTGGATTCGATTTGCAGCCTACCTGTGCTCAATCATACCGGACATGTGAGCACTCTCCACTACAGAACATTACGTGCTACAATCCTTACATACTTACCCATTTTTCTTCGTCCACGTTCATAATAAGGTTACTCCGTTTATTCACCCGAAAAAATCCAACCTAAGGTAGATATGCGTAATGAGAAGATTTTCAGACATGTGTGGGCGGATACCCTAGACCTAGTTGCATAAACGGAATTTATAGGTTTGGGGTGAATATCGGAGATTGCGTTTCAGCGAAAATCTTTTATCATTCAACTATTAAAGTATTCATTATCACTTACACACTATTACACCTCACATGCATACTTACACTCATCACATACTCACTCACACTTATTATATACATACTTACACTCATCTCACATACATACACACATACATTTGGTTACATTTTCACCGAGAGGAGGCCTGTGTCCCAGCAGTGGGAACATTATAGGCTGATTATGGTTATGGTTAATTACTTATACTGAAACCGTTGCAATAGTTATCTTGTCTTTTATACATACATACATAATCAGCCTATAATGTTCCCACTGCTGGGACACAGGCCTCCTCTCTGTGAGAGGGAGTGGTCCGTAATCCACCACGCCTTTGTCTTTTATAATTCATATTATTTGTCGAAAGAGACTGGATCCTGCGACACAGGGTATCCTAGTGCGAGATCCAGTGTCATACCTAAATATTGTAACACTTTTCTATTAATCAATAAACTTTATTACTATAATTAAAGCGTATCCACCTCAGGGTCGAATTTTTGAGCTAGATAAACGGAACAACCGCATAAATCTAATCTTTCATACTGGCTGCAAGTATTACCTGACCTTTTTAGGGTTCCGTAGCCAAATATAATGTAGGTTTTACATGAACTGTGGCAGTAGCGCACTAAAGTATATGCCATGTATTATAGATCTTCACGTTCTTCGTCAGAATCGTAGGTCTTGCGTGTTCTACACCTGGAGAAGAAGCCTTTCCTCCATAGAAGTACCAGCACTAGTACTATTGGGAATGTCACTATGATACCTGGAAAAATACAATAAGGTTTTAATGATGAATTAAAAGATTGTCCGTGGAGTTTCTTGCCCGTTCTTCTCCACAGGTATCTAAGGTTTGAAATGGGCAACTAACTAGCTTCACCGTTTCGAAAGTAAAGTACCTGCCTGGGTTCGAACTCACGACTCTTAAACTACCGCTGACATCGGTGAAGAAAAACATCGTGAGGAAACCTGGACTTATAATCAACTAGCAGTGCCCCCGCGTTTTCACCCGCATAGGTGTCGATCCCGTAGGAATATCGGTATAAAAACTATCCTATGTTCCGGGACTCAAACTATCTCTATACCAAATTTCATCTAAATCGGTTCAGCGGTTGAAGCGTGAAGAGGTAACCGACAGACACAGCATTTATAATATTACTAGCTGACCCGGCAAACGTTGTTTTGCCATATAAATTATTTCTAGATGCCCGGCGCTACTTCGTTTGCGTGGTGTCCTACCCCTTACCCTACCCTACCCCTACCCTACTCCTACCCCTACCCTACCCCTACCCTTCTCTTACCTTACTCCTACACTACTCCTACCCTACTCCCATAGATATATTAATTTTTTCTCTGCGTAAGAACCATCCTCGTACTTCAAGGAATATTCTAAAAAAAGAATTAGCGAAATCGTTTTAGCTGTTCTCGAGATTTGCTCTTAGCAACACATTCAGCGAATTATTTTTATATTATAGAAGATAGATAGGATTAGTATGGTAAGTCTGAAATCGCCAATCAGCCTTGAGCAAGCGTGGCGATCAATGCTTGTGTCTTCCCTGTATGTGAAGAGGTTTTGACCTCCAGTAGGGCAATAATAGGCTGGAATTATTATTAAGGTGCATGGATACTGGTAGACCGCGAAATTCAAATTTTCTTATGTTTTTTGCAATTTGCAGGTCAGGTTGTACCTTGATCAATTTTTTTTTTTTAAACGTTGCCCCACACTAGGTATTTCTCCTGTATCGTGGGTGCGTTTACAAACATTTAATCTCACATACACAAACAGCCAGACCCGGAACAACTACTTGTAGGTCATACAAATATTTGTTCCGTGCGGGAATCGAACCCGCGACACGCAGCGCAGCAGTCAATCGCTTAACCACTGCGCCAACCGTGTCGTCATGAAATATGATCCGCGACAATAACAGGTACATATTTAGAGAATTATAATCATCAGAACCATTAATATAATATCTTTCTGAGTTAGATTTCTACCACCAACCGCCAATCTCTTATGAAAAAGTGTTAATGGTAGAAATCTAACTTAGAAAGATGTATGGTTGAGCTGGATGGTGCTGATCCACGCGTCATGTTCGTGAACGGGCGCCGTCGGTTGAGACTGGTCATCTCTTAACTGCCAAGGCTTATTTTTAATCTTATGTCTTGAATTGTTTCTTCATTTCTGTCTTTTTTACATTGTTCTCACATATAGAAGCAACAAGAATAATGTACATACCCAGGATTTTGTAATATCTTGATTTAAAAGAGTGTCCATGGAGTTTCTTGTCCGTTCTTCTCCATAGAGATCTACGCTTTGGAATGGGCAACTAGCTTCAACTTTCTGACTAACTGACAGACTATTTAATTTTGACAATTCAAAAGTGCCTGTACAAGGTTTAATTGAAATAAATGATTTGAGTTTGAGTATTAATTATTCTAATGATTATAATTCTCTAAATATGTACCTATTATTGTCGAGAATCATATTTTGATCAAGATACAACCTGACACTGACCTGTAAATTGCAAAAAACGTAAGAAAATTTGAATTTCGCGGTCTCAATTACCCATTCACCTTAATTTAGCAGCTTACCTATCATAATTCCCAGAATGATGGCCATATTGGACGCCGGTAGCTCCGTGATACTCCCAGATTCTGGACACACTAGTATTTTTGACGCGTTGTTCAGCTGAGCGAATGTCAGACCGCGAAGATCTGCCGGTTTCTTGCATCTGGAAGTTAAAAACCGGTCGTTTGGGTATACCAGGGATGGACATGGGAAACCATTTTTGATGTTAAAGGGTCAGCACAGACCGAACTGCAAAATGCTCGCGCATAGTCGACCAAAATGTATATAGAGTATGAGTGAACTGCCCAATGATTCATGTCGGGCCGTTGTATCTATGCTAATTGCGCGGTAAACTCTGCTTGCGCGATGTAGGATTTACGTGACGTAGTATGACGCGTTGTTCTCATGTGGCGTTGTAGATACCGCTACATGTAGAATGCATACTCGAACACGCAGTCGGCCTGCTCGAGCATGGTCGAGCATCAAATTTGGGTGTATTAGGTAAATTTTGCGAAGTATGATAATAATCATAAGATATTTTTTTCAATAATCTCATTAAATGCTCTGCTCTGCTCTGCTCTTGGTGTGCGCTGACCCAAACGCGGAACTAGCTATATTTATTGGTTAGCCCATTTTGTAGGCTTTTTTTTTATGGTGGGAAATCATCAAATGACCTCTCCCGCTCTGGGTGGAGCGGAAGGGAGTGTCAGACTCTTACTGACTAAAACCCACCCGTGTTCCTTTATGTTCCGGGGTAGCGATAACCCTTTCGGACAATCTCGCTAATTTGTAGGCTTAATCCTGGAATTTGTAGTTGAACGCCTCAAAAAGTTAGAGAAGTTTAAGTTGGATCCCTAATTCAAACATCTGAATTGAGTGGTATCGGAGCAGTTCTTGCAGAATGCATTTTTCATGGTTCAATAAAGAACCTTTTCCTAGAAGGCACAACCTCTTTGTTCTAGTGGTCGTAAGCATGATTACTAATAATAGATTAATCTATAGTTTGTTTTTTTTTTCTGTGTTTAGTTTAGTTTGTGATCTTCCTGTACGAGTCGCAATAAATACTTTTTCTTTCTTTTCTTTACTGAATCAGATGTCTTGAACATTTGGGTTTGATTTCCAGGTCGAGAGTTGTTATGTGGTTATTCTAACAGAAATTTCATAATAGCAGCCTGGAGCATCTGTGCATTGGTGATTTCTTGCAATAGGCTTGCTCCCTATTGGGACGTAAACACAACGGGGCGAGATGTGGGTGTACTGACACCCACATCTCGCCCAACACGCGCGCATCTCGCATCGTATCGTTCGTATCTCGCGCGTATAACTCAGGAAAATAAGATTTTATCTGAGAACAAAATCCTTTGATTGCGCTGACTTAGAAGTTTGATTTATTCACTGCTTCAAGGAATTGCAGCCCTGAGTATTCGATATTAATTTCAACTTGATAACTCCACGCGTTCCTGAGAAAAAGGGTCTTGACCGACGGACAGACAGACGGATAACGAAGAGATCGAAGGGTTCCGTCTTTTCTTTCGAGGTACGGAACCCTAAAAATCGGGATATAATTATAATAATATGTTGAAAAAAAATCTGGTATACCTACACCATATTACTGATAGAGGCATTAGCAAGAGTGTTGATAAGCAGCGGAACCAGTACATCCACCACCCACTGGTTGTTGCAGTCACAGTTGAATGGATTGTTCGAGAAGTCTCCGGTCACCAGCTCGTTCCAGCTGTCTATGATACCCGAGTCTATGACCGACAGGTTGTTGCTGTTCAGGTATAGCTGGAAGAGAGCATTTTCATTAAGTTTTTTTTTTTGAAGTGAGTTTGCTCTTGACTCTAGTCTAGGTCAGAGTTGACAGAGACAATGTCGACGATGGAGTGAGCTTACCCAGAAGAAGCCTGTTCACTCTTACTTTGAAGAGATTCGGGTTGTATGCGTTCGGAAACACAGACGCAGGTAAAAAGTTCCACTCTTTTGCTGTGCGCATTATAAAAGACATTTGAAAACGCATATTGCGAATTGGTGGAATAGCAACTAGGCAGGGATGGTAACTTGCAGTGCGTCTGGATGTCCGAAGGTAGAAGGGGGCCGGTGGAATGAGGTCGTGGAGTTCTTGGGCACACTCACCGAAGTACAATCTGTAAAAAACCGACAAGCAGGCAACCTTGCGGCGATGAGCCAAGCTGTGAAGCTTGGCATCCACCAGTTCTACGTCGCCAATGAGCCTCTTAGCTCTGCGTTCCACCGAGTCAAGCGCGGCAAGTTGGTATTTCGCTGAGCCATCCCAAAGGTGGCTGCAATACTCCATGCAGGATCGGACTTGCGCTTTGTATAGGGTTAAAAGCTGTCCAGGCGTTAAGTATACCAATGGGCCACTTAATCGTAAACGACATCGCGGCAGGCCCAGCCGGAGATAGCGGGATTAGCTGGACTCCTTCAACATACAGGAAACTTACATCTGCCCAATGTGAAAACAAAATCCCGTGCACACGATGACCACATCTGTTAGCAAGCGTTACTATAGCGGCCGAGCGCTGCAAGCAAGAATAGCCCTTACGGTGTATACAGGGTTATTTGTAAAACACCAGCAACCTCTTAAGAGGTCATTGTACTCATCATTATAAACAACTTTTACTATGGGACCAAAACTGAAATCGCGAAAAAAAAATCAGCTGTTCCCTACATTTATGTTCGTATAACTCGTCAAAATGTAGGGAACAGCTGATTTTTTTTTCGCGATTTCAGGTTTGGTCCCATAGTAAAAGTTGTTCATAATGATGAGTACAATGACCTCTTAAGAGGTTGCTGGTGTTTTACAAATAACCCTGTAGATGTAAGTTTCCTCGATCGTACGTTCCGACTCTGTCATCATCTGCCTAGCCTTTTCCCAACTATGTTGGGGTCGGCTTCCAGTCTAACCAGATGCAGCTGAATACCAGTAGTTATACTGGACATGGACATGGACATGGAGAGACTGCCTATCTGACCTCCACAACTCAGTTACTGGGTAAAACGATACCCCTTGGTAAGACTGGTTGTCAGACTTTCGGGCTTCTGACTACCCGTAACAACTGTCAAAGATCCACGAATGACAGCCGGGACCGACGGCTTAACGTGCTTTTCGAGGCACGGAGGGGTCTCGGTATGTAAAGATGGTCACCCATCCACAGACCAACCGCGGCAAGCGTAGCTTAACCTGATCGATCGACCTGTGCGGCTGTTATTATTTAGCCACGGGTCCCTCCGACGTTCCGACTCTGTATGAGAACAATTTTTCGCCTAGCCAGTACACCGCGTCCTAACCAAAGTGACCGGTTGCGCGAATACACGAACGTCGCATAGTACACCTAAATATATCAGTCCTTTGTTTAGAAAACCGGAAGACGCCCTCTGTCAGCGCAACGACGCGTTCGGGTTCGCCGAAGAAAATAACCTTGTAACCAATGATATTATATTAAAGAGGTAGATATGGCACTAGCGCGCGCAAATTGTTGCAGACAAATTCAGACAATTGTTGTAGTTTCATTTAGTCCGCTAATAGCAGCGAGCAACACACTACAGATAGCTATCTCTTTCTGTGTCATACGTTCCATATTATCTATCGCAGTAAGTACTTTGTAAACAACGCAACAATACAGAACGTCGCGCGTCGCTCAGTATGAACGTAGCGTATCTTTCCTTTATAATATCATTGCTTGTAACCTAACCGAAAGCGACTACAATTACTTTGCACCACGGAGACGGATTTTGAAGCGGTTTTCGGCACAGTCAATTCCAATTAGGAATAAAATGTATGTTTATAATTTTTTCGTAATTTTCACTAATTATAAACACCATAATCTCAATTTACTCGAAATTCTTCCTTATAAATCCCTTTGTTTGAATATTATTAATTACATACTTACCTGCCACACCTTCAGTTTCGACCGTGTTTCACGACCGGGCTTGCCGGTTAGAACATAAATCGTAAACATATTTTTTTTTACGATTTTCTATAAATAATAACGTTTTCTAACTTAAATTTAAAAAAAAATTCTATACCTACCTCAAAACAGTCGATTGTTGATTAGCACGCGCGCACACGCGTGTTTTGAAACCACACATGCGTGTCTAGCTCGAAAAATCGAAAAAAAATTGACCGCCCACCGGGTAGATAAACTTGGTGACTTTTACAAAAATATTTTTAAGCCATTTTAACGTTCCCTGTTACTTTTAAAGCTGAGAGTAGTCAAGCACCATCAAAACACCCACCCCTTAGCCACTAGAGAGCCATAGTTTTATCGACAGAATTAAATTAAGCTAAGGGAAAATGGCATTAGTTCATACTCCCCCTCGCTCTGTCTTCCCCCCACCCCCGATCAAAGTTCCTCCCCTCCCCGCAGACTCTTCAGAGGCTACCAGCATGGAATCATGCATCGCCGTCATAAATGTAGACTTGCTGAATGTATTAAAACCAGCGTAAATGAGAATAAAAGTGTCACGGCCACCAATAAAAAGACCATTGCTCTGGCGTCGGATGAAATACGCATAGCGATATCAAAGCTCCCTAACTTCGCTCGTTCTTCTCAAGTTGAACTCGACCAGTAAGGCCAACCACCATCTTACATCGGCGACCTCAAAAACGAGATCATCATGAGTGTAAAGACAGAAGTCCAAGCCATGAAAAACCTCGTCAGAGCCGACGATGATAATGGGGCACTCCGAAAGGAGATTGCGACTTGCGTGCGAGAGGAGTTGACCAAGCACCTCACTACTATCACGAGTCCACTACTATTCCAGAGCACCAGTGTCACCGACTTACGCGCAGGCTGCTAGCGCGCCTGCATTCAGTCGTCCAATAAAAGACATACCACCTAACAGACCCGCCCTCATCGTCTCTACTAATTGCGACACACAAACGCGCCAGGAAGTCGTGGAGTCTTTTAAGAACAGCGTCAATTTCTGCACTACCACCTATGCGCCTTCAAAAATCCAGTCCGTATCCAATAACAAACTAAGGGTAGAGTTCGAAACGGAGAAACAGCGCGACGAGACCCTCAAGAAATTGGAAACTTCCACCCAGCTTACCGCGGAACCGGCAAGGAAACTGCGACCCATGCTCATCCTCAAGGGGATTTCAATAGACATGCCCTCGGAGGAGCTAATCGACATCATTCGCGGCCAGAACGAAGAGCTATCGCCTCTCATTGAGAAGAACGACGACCTGCGACTCGCCTTTAATAGAAATATACAACACCATCTTAATTGCTCACCCCATCCTATGGCGTAAAATAGGCAACATGGGAAGAGTTTCTGTCGACCACCAACGCGTCCATTCAGAAGACTTCTCGCCGTTTATCCAATGCAAAAAGTGCCTACAGTTTGGGCACATGAGGACAAAATGCACCGCGAAATCCCCTTGCGCCTACTGCTCTGAAGAAGGCCACAACATTGAAAGCTGCCCGATTCGGGAGAAGAAAGGCACGCCCAAATGTTTCAATTGTCACCTACACAACACTAAATTCAGCACCAGCTACGACGTTGGGCACAAGGCCACCGCACTAAATTGCCATAGAGTGAAATCACTAAAATTCTAAGTTACCAGCCCCACCGATTATGGATAAGCCACACATTAAAATAGTACAGTGTAAAATTGATCGCTCCAAAAATAGTTTTCATGAACTCCTAACATATTTTTTTAATGGCCCCCCATACGACATTGCCTTGTTGTTCGAACCTTACATAGGATCTGGCAAGGAGGTAAAGGATGCAATGTAAAGGCATGCATCCTCGTCAAACCTGGGTGTGGTGTGGTGTTGGGGGAGTCCGGAATGTCTTCGGCCAACTTAAGCGTTATTCAATTGCAAACCGACTACCAGAAATGGTACCTGGGCTCAGCTTACGTAGAGCCAAGAGACGACACCTCCTGCACGCTTGAAGCAATAGACTGCTTCCTCAAAGCCACATCGCAACACAAGTGCATACTGGGGGGAAATTTCAATGACTGGCACCCTGCGTGGGGAAGTGAAAAATCTAACCCCAGAGAACGCCACAAAACATCTATGGGCTAATCAGGAACTACGTGCAGGACAGAACCGCCACGTTGGACCACGCGGGAGTCCGAGTGCATAAAACCTTGACAAAGGGCTGCATTCAAGGATCGGCGTGTGGTCCGGTCTTATGGAACCTGATCCATGCAACTACCATCGATCTGCCATATGCAAGCCTTCGCGGATGACGTCCTGCTGGTGGTAACGGCAGACACACCTGATGCAGTGGAGCAACTCACCAACAGCATTCTCGCTAACATCAGTGAATGGGGCAAATGCGTGAAACTGACCTTTGGACCGGCAAAAACCCAAGTCATCGCCTTCACACCCAAAGCGAAAACCGCGCCACTCCAAATAGATGGCACCGACTTAGCATTTGTGCCAGAAATAAAACTGCTTAACGTCATCCTAAACGGAAAACGTAGGTTTAACAGCCACCTAAAATATGTGCTGGGCAAAGCCACTCGCATATTCAATAAATTACGAATGTACACTAGGTGCACATGGGGTGCACATCCGGAAAATGCTCGCACAACCTATTTACACGTTATAGAACCGATTGTCACGTACGCTGCCGGTATATGGGGACATATAGTCAACAGGAAGTGCGTAAAGAAGCAACTCGCCAGCCTCCAGCGGGGATTCGCACTAAAGGCCATACGTGCCTTCCGGACCGTCTCGACCACTGCCGCCCTGGCACTCGCAGAGCGTCTGCCTCGCGATTTTAAGATCCAAGAGGTCCACCACGTCGAGACTGTTCGCCTCACAGGCACGAGCCACTTTCTGCCAGCGGACATCACCCCTGAATGCCCCACGCCTATACGCGGGCTACTACACCCGGCAGTAAGACTGCCTAGATCAGTCACCAGCACCCACAGACACACTGAATTCGAGGCTGCACAACTGCAGCTATTAAACTCTTAAATAAATTGTAAACTATAGTTTTGTATAATTTAGAAGCAATTTTTAAATTTTGTAAATTTATGAACATGTTTTCGTTTATTATGATTTTTTTATGTTGACTTGAAAGAGCATGGCAGTTGAGAACGTGTCATGCTCACCTGATGGTGGCGCGTGTGTTGGATCATTCGGTTCCCTACAAAATGGTTGAGACTAGTCATCTCTTAACTGCCAAGGCTTATTTTTAATTTTATATTTTGAATTGTTTCTTCATTTGTGTCTTTTTTTACAGTGTTCTCACATATAGAAGCAACAAGAATAATGTAGCCAGGTTTTTGTAATATCTTGATTTAAAAGAGTGTCCATGGAGTTTCTTGTCCGTTCTTCTTCATAGAGATCTACGTTTTGGAATGGGCAGCTTCAACTTTCTAACTGACAGACTATTTAATTTTGACAATTCAAAAGTGCCTGTACAAGTTTTGATTGAAATAAATGCTTTGAGTATATTGTAGTCTTTGAGTAGCACCACATTTACACCGGCAGCAAACAGGACGATGGTGCCGTCGGAGCGGCCTTCGTTTGCTACGATCCGGGAGGAACTGTTGTCACCAAAAAGTATAAACTCCATAATACCTGCAGTCTTCCAGGCTGAACTATTCGCCATCCTAGAAGCTAGTAAATACTACTTACATCATAGCCATATAAATGAGCGCGACGATGACTTTCGGTTAGGACGCGGCTTGAACGTGACGGTCCTGTTCGCATGATGATTGCTTTGGTTAGGACGCGGCCGTAGAACAGTAAACAATCTATTAAATTATCCTAACTAATATTATAAATGCGAAAGTAAGTTTGTTTGTTTGTTACCTTTTCACGCCTAAACTACTGAAGCGATCATCCTGAAATTTTGCATATACGTTGTCAGGTGTACAGAAACGGACATAGGGTACCTTTCATCCCGAGAAGTGCTGTTCCCGAGGAAAACAACAATTAAGTTATTATCATAATAGATGGCGCCACGTGTCTTTCGAATCAAAAACAGGACTACGTCTGTCGAGTCAGCTAGTCCATACCAATATTATAAATTCGAAAGTAACTCTGTCTCTCTCTATGTTACCTTTTCACGCATAAACCACACCGGATTTCGGCATTTGGCTCTCTGATAGATTGCATCCCAGGAAAGGACATAGGATAGTTCTTATCCCGATATTCCCACGGGTTCGACACTTATGCGGGTGAAACCGCAGGGCGCTGCTAGTCTAATATAAATAATACCTGACGCCTAAGGGAGGACATCGCCGTCGAGGTAGACCACGGTGAAGGTGGTGTAATGATCTGATACGGTTTCCAGGGTCAACATGGCCAAACATCGCACAAGACAAGGAGTTTTGGAAGGAAAAAGTTGGAAACAATACAGGGTAACAAAAATAAAAATTATAGCAACTAACCTCTTTCAAATTCGGCCACAGCTCTTCATCGTCCTCATTCTTCCACACCAAGAAGTCAGGATCCAGGTTGGTCAACCTGACATTATAGTTCAGTCGCAGGGTCACCAGATCTGACAGTCCTGACAAGGCCCCAGCTGATATGTTCTGGAGTCTGCTCAGTCTACTTAGGCTGAGTTCTTGTAACTTCGTCATATTGGATATGGGACTGAAAAAATTTAAAAGTAAGTCATTAGGCGTCAGGTTTGAAAGTCGATTTCCTGCCGCGTTGGTCTTCGCAAAAGTAACCGCTGCGTTTGGGCCCTTTTTTTTGGTGGGAAATTATCAAATAACTTCTCCTGCTCTGGGCAGAGCGGGAGGGCGTCAGACTTTTACTGACTAAAACCCACCCGTGTTCCTTCAGTTACCTGTGCCAGGGGCCACGTTAACTCTTTCAAACAACCCGCGACCCTGGCAAGCATAGGCCCTAGCGGACCCCGTCAGTTAGTGCTGACATCTCTTTGAGGCGCGCCGTCGACCCGGGCCTGGTGCTTCCCGGACAGCGAGCTGACCATTGCTCGCCGTCCTCAAGCCTGCGCCTACGGTGTGCGTTTGGGGACCCTTGAGTTTGATCCTCAGGATATGCAAGATTTTATAAGGAGATTCTTTGTAGCAGCCCGGAGTCAGGACTTTGAGTTTTTTTTTTATTTGGATGAGAAATCATCAAAATGACCCCTCCCGCTCTGGGTGGAGCGGAAGGGAGTGTCAGACTCTTACTGACTAAAACCCACCCGTGTTCTTTCCTTAGCCCTTTATGTTCCGGGCCAGCGGTAACCCTTTCGGACAATCCCGCTGACCCGGTAGGCTTCGGCCCTACGGGGCCCCTCAATTTATGCTGACATATCTATGAGGCGCGCGTGGAACACGTACGCGCCGTCCGGCACGGGCCTGGTCCTGATCGAAGAAAGAAAGAAGAAGAAAGAAAGAAAAGAAAGAAAATACATTTATTTAGCACAGACTAAAAGACGCACAATACACCAAGTAGTTAGACAATAATCGTACATCAGTTAAAAACAAAAAAAGATATAAAAAAATAAAAAGTGCAAAGTCCGATGTAAGATGATCGGACTGTGAGCTACCCATTACTCTCCGTCCGCAGGCCCGCGCCTACGATGGCCGGGAGTCGTCATGCAGCTCAGGACTTTGGCTTGATTTTCATCTTTTTCCTACATGAAAGTTAACAGAACTACACGTATTATGATCGACTACAGTAAACAAAATCAGAAAAATATATGATATTCTTCAGGATATATGCTAGGTAGATAGTGTGTCAAAAACATAATACAACTCCAAAAATCAAGAAGATACCTCTCAAAACTTTATTTTTACAATAAAAACCATACTAATCTTATATATGGTTTTTATACATACAATCATTCTGATTTTTTGTCAGATTATTCTACAAGCAACATACTAAAACACTAGTGTTTTAATTTTTTAGTCCAAACAATAGATTTTTTGTAATTAGATAAGTGCTTCATATTTTGCAATAAATTACCAGCGTTTTGTCATCGCGCTTCTCTTTCTTTTCTATGCACTCCGACAGTGACCGCGCTTTAGGTCATGTAAGCCCTGTACATGAATTAAAAAAAAAAACTTACGTATTCGCTTCTAATGACTGCAGAGAGTTCCTATCCAGGTTCAAATAAACCAGGGTGGGAGCTTCCCTCAGGACAGCAGGAATTGTAGTGAACCTGTTGTTGCTGAGGTCCAGACGTCGCAACTTCCTATGTCTCCGCAGTAGGCCTTCTGGTAACGTATCCAGCTCACAGCTACCCAGCCTCAGCTCCTGAGAAGGTGGTATTGACATAGCATTATCGGCCTACAATGCGCCCACTGCTGGGACAAAAGCCTTCTCTCGATGAAAGGGAGTGGGCTGTAATCCACCACGCGGGCCCAGTGCGGGTTGGTAGATGTCACAGACTTCGAATTTTTGGTTCTAGGATATGCCGGTTTCCTCACGATGTTTTCGTTCACCGTTTTGAGAGCAGTGGTTATGAAATAATTTACACAAAGTAAAGTGCCTGCTTGCTTGTGCTCCCTTTCACCGAGAGGAGGCCTGTGTCCCAGCAGTGGGAACATTATAGGCTGATTATGTTATGTTAAAGTGCCTGGGTCCGAACCCCCGACCTACAACTTGTTAAAAAAGCTACTTACCCTCAAGTTCTTCAAATCAGATATAGCACCCATGGTGATCTGGTCTATGAAAGCCAGGGGGTTTCCGCTCAGGTCCAGGGTGAGAAGACCAGGCATGAACACGAAGATGTCTTGAGTCAACGTGTGTAGGTCGTTGTTTGCTAGACTAAAATACTGCATCTTCTTGAAATCTCTTGGACCATCTAAGCCAATGGGACCCTGTGAAGAAGATTGAATCTGCATTCGCGGAAAATAACATTGGGTTTTTCCGTAAGGAAATCCCCAGAAGCACCCCTGATTCGTGATTGTTAATGGGGTTCAGAATCTTGTACAGAATTCATGGTACAGACTGCGCGTCGATAGGGCTGCCACCCTTTATAGCTAGGTACTTACACTACCTCAGGGATGTGCCTTTCAGGCGTTGCACGGGGGGGTTCCGGAATTGGTCTTTTAAGAGGAACCGGGACCACCCCTATGTGCTGATGGTGATCACCGGGGTGGTTTTAGTGAGGTAAAAATCCCACACTCCCGACCTCCCTCCCCGGAGGTCTGGGTGCCTTTTGAAGGTTTCCCCCCGACAACAAAAAAAAAAAAAAAAAAAAGGTACTTACACCAAACACTTTCCTGCTGATCCCTGAAGTAGATATCTCATTGTCAGACAAATCTAACACCATCAAGTCTTCGAGGTAAATAAAGCTGCCGTCTTCAAATGACTGTATTTCACAATGGGATAGATTCAGCTCTTGTATGGGCAACTTGCTAATTCTCGTAACAGCTGTGATTGTATTCTGAGTTAAGTTCACTTTGATTGGCTGGAAATCTCTTAGACCTGGAATGAGAAATTGAGGTCCGGTGAAATGATCTGAATGCAGTTGGGTAATTCCGTAACACACTACCAGTAGCAATGCCTTTTATTTTGACAGTTCAACAACATTCATTGCGTTGTTTACGTTGTTGTTCAGACAAATTTTGCGAACATATGAAGCAAGGGATTAGCAATATCCTGCAAAATAATTCAGATTGCTGATATTTCGTACAAAGATTTACGTACCTATTTGGCAAAATATCTGGAGGTATTTGTTTAAATTTTATTACCATAATTATTATTGTACAGACGCCAGCACATAAAGCTACTACAATCTGCCAAATTTCTTTAATAGATTTTCAATTTTATCGCTAAAGTATAAGGTTCAAAGTTGATTGAAAAAATTTGACAGTTTCGGGTAGCTTGATGTGCTGCCAGTCTGTACATGATTATAGTTGATTTATATTACTCCGCATATATTGTTTCATTATAACCTTATCTGCAACTCGACACAAGCCTGTCATTTCGAACTCGTTGTTGTTTTATCTAGTGAAGACTACTCATCCGTTATTCAGTAATTTGTCGGAATTCACTATACGATTCTTAGCTTCTTCTCCTTTGTTCTCCTATTCATTCTTTATCATTGCTTGCTAGTTATGAGAAATGGCTACCTGCCTCACTCAAATAAAAGCTGGCTGAAACAAACTCCTACCCTCATATTCCTCTTCCCTCAGAACCCTTCAACTCTTCCACTCGTACTCCTTCTGTTTCCTTTGGACGGCCACTTAATTCTATTCTTATCCACAGGTCTCTGATGGCAATGGAAACCACCTACAGCTTACTCGGAAGAGTCTTGAGCGTTTACCCTGACAGTGACGGTAGTCACTAAGGTGAAACCGACGAGGGACATCATTTAGAGGCACGCACTCATATCTGCCCCCTTCCAGATTTTTGAAGTCCACACTTCAACCCGGGCAGCATGTTGGGAATCGAACCCAACACAGCGCGTTGCACGCGGTTTGCATGCTTAGGCAGCGTGATCGGCGCGTCATCGGCGAGTTGAGACGCGGCGCGGCGGCGACACGGCTCGGCCCGACGACCACTCGCTTCCACGGACTCCACCGCGACGGACGATACTCCTCTCAATAACTTATTGTTT
The DNA here is from genome assembly GCA_963082905.1 of Oligia fasciuncula. Taxonomy (NCBI): domain Eukaryota; kingdom Metazoa; phylum Arthropoda; class Insecta; order Lepidoptera; family Noctuidae; genus Oligia; species Oligia fasciuncula. The sequence continues at coordinate 3,352,043 of OY720414.1, read as the reverse complement.
GTCCGGGAAAATTAAGATTGTAAATATTAGCGGCAGTAAACCATTGCCTAAAATACAGTCCACTATATCATTGCTCCCCGCGCTAACATTGGTACCTACTCTAATAAAAATCTTAAGGCTACTCTTTCGAAAAAAGCTTAAAAACAGCGTGCAGATGAAGCAGCTTTTCTCCGGAACTTACAGAGAAATTACATCTGAAAAAATAGTTGGTAATCTACATGATATGAATCGTAATTTGGTTTAGCCATAATTTTTCTATCGATATCACCTATTAAGAAAAAAAACCACCTCCAAATCGTTGAGATGAAACCATTTTACTCCTTCATTTTTTATCAAAAGAATATAAAAAAATATCTAGTGTTTTGCATACCATCCCAATCAAGAGTCTCGAACAACGAGGTAATGTTCAGGTTCGCGCAATTGACCACACCATCAGCGCACGCGCATTGTTCGCATATTGAGTTCGAAACCACATCCACGGTAGTTGTGTCTGTGCCTGGAAATGGCCATAGAGTATAAATTACATTACACTAATAATAAAAAGGCGAAAGTTTGTGAGTGTGTGGGGGACCCCCACTGGGTGTGTGTGGGGGTGTGTTTATATGTTTGTTACTTCTTCACGCTCAAACGGCTGAACCAATTTTGATAAAATTTTCTATGGAGGTAGCTGACACCCTGGATTAACATATAGGCTATTTTTATCCCGATATTCCCACGGGATCGACATTTACGCGGGTGAAACCGCGGGGCGCAGCTAGTTAAAAATAAACGAAGGTACAGACGCCAGCACACCAAGCTACCCAAAACTGTAAAATTTTCCCAATCAACTTTCAACCTTATGCTTTAGTGATAAAGTTGACAATCCATTAAAGGACTAGTAGCTTGATAAGCTGGAGACTGTACATTTTTCATATGATACATATAATTATACTCATCATGATAATCATCTTCCTCTTCGTCTTCTTCTTCTTTCTTTTTCTTTGTCTGTTCCTGTGTTTGTGTGTGTGTGTGTATTTAGGGTCGGCGAAACATGTAATTTTCTTCTACGAGTATATCTACTTTTGTACAGGAGCCAGCACATCAAGCTACCACAATCTGTCAAATTTCTTTAATAGATTTTCGCCTTTATCGCTACAGCATAAGGATCAAGGTTGATTGAGAAAATTTTGCAGTTTCGGGTAGCTTGATGTCTGTACCTATCGCTCGTCGTCACAGTAAATAAAGATTCTGGTTCAAAACAGTCAAAACATTTGTCCGTTTAAAAGTTATTGGCACCGATTCTGTTGTTCACAAACTAAACTAAATTTAAGTTCATGCATCTTTTTCTTTCTATTTCATTATGAAAAGGACAGAAGATAAATATTAGTTTAGTCCTGTCAAATTAAGATACTCCATAGACAATTTAGACGAGATTTAAAAATGGCCATTAAAAATACGTCAATTTACGTCAGGCGCCGACTAATTTGACAGGACTAAACTAATATTTATCTTCTGTCCTTTTCTTAATGAAATGGAAAGAAAAAGATGCCAGAACTTAAATTTAGTTTAGTTTGTGAACAACAGAATCGGCGCCAATATCTGCTATATCAACTCAATCAAACATTTTATTTTTAACTAGCTTCTGCCCGCAACTTCGTCCGCGTGAAATTGCTTATTCAATGCAATCTATCTCTCTGCCAAATTTTATCGAAATCCGTTCAGTGGTTTAGGCGTGAAAAGGTAACATACAAACAGACAGACAGACAGAGTTACTTTCGAATTTATAATATTAGTATTGAAGTATGGATTACTTAGATACAAAAATAACTGTTTTATAAATTAATGTAATTTAAATTTTTTTTCATCCATATATTTGATTTTATATATTACGAGTACATGTACCAACATCATAAACACAAAAGACCATTTCAGACACCAATCTACATGGTCTTCACACGATCTGACCAAGATTTTGTCTGGACTTTAAAAGAGACTGTGACTTCTGAGTTTGTTTCGGCCTTTCTTCTCAGAATAGTCAGTTAGGAAACGCCGACCTCATCTAGTTTAAAAAAAATATGATTGACGTGTAAAAGTGTTTGTACAAACCTACTTACAGAAATAAAAATCATTTAATCATCATTTAATCATTTAATCATCATTTAATCATTTAATCATCATTTAATCATTTAATCATCATTTAATCATTTAATCATAGATATCCGTGACCAACATATTATTATTTATTATTATTTATTATTGTCCGAAATAAACATTTTGAATTTGAATGTACTTATATCAAAATGTAGATTATATATTATGGGCATGTGTTATGGGGAAATGAGGAAAATGTCGTGAGGAGAGTTTTGAGTATGAATGTCGATGGCTATAAGAGTAGGGGAAGACTAAAGAAACGATGGATGGAATGTGTGAATGATGATATGGTTAGAAAGGGGGTGACTACCGAGATGACGACTAATAGAGAAGTATGGAAGAAAAAGACATGTTGCGCCTACCCCAAGTAAATTGGGATAAGGGCAGGAGAATGATGAAATGATCAAAATGTAGATTATCTACATCCACATTCCATATTATACATAAAAAATGCGTCGAATGCATAAACTCAAGTCTATGAAGAACACGAAACAACAATGGCCATTGGCTTTCACCTTCATACTCCAATTGAATCGAAAAGAAAATAATTAACAACAAAAAACAACAGAAGACACTTACCTACATCAACTTGTGTTAAACTTAACTTAATTGTCACTAAAAATACTAAAACAGCACTAGAACTAACTAACTTATTTACAACCATCTTGAAACATCGTCCACGCACAATTTCACACCAAATATAACTAAAGGTTTGATAAAAAATTCTGTTACAAGATTGTGAAAAAAACAGTCCTTAAAGATTATTGGCTGGCATAGATAAAGATTTTGATAAAAATAGAAGGCACAGGGATCCTGGACTGCCAAACCGTTGCATATATTTATTAATGAAATTACATTATCATCATCTGCCTAGCCTTTTCGCAACTATATTATGGTCGGCTTCCAGTCTAACCGGATGCAGCTGAATTCCAGTATTTTACATGGAGCGACTGCCTATCTGACCTAGCCGGGACCAACGGCTTAATGTTCTTTCCGAAGCAAGGAGTGGTCTTGGTATGTGAAGATGGTCACCCATCCACGGACCAACCGCGGCATGCGTAGCTTAACCTGATCGACCGACCCGTGCGGCTGTTACCTATTACTTAGTTTTATATATGTATATTTAATGATAGCCTTTCTTGGCCGATTGTAGCCCTCAAATACGAAAGTATTAATTTCAACTCATTTTAAGATGACACAACTTCCGATGGATAGGTACTGCAATTGTAAGCAGAATTTGTGACTGATCAGGATCACGAAGTAAATTATATAAGAGTATGAAATGGTTTATTGTATTGTATTTTGTTTTTTTTAATTGAATAATTTAATGGCGATTTCCGTGCCTCGGAAAGCACGTTAAACCGTTGGTCCCGGCTGTCATTCGTGGATCTTTGACAGTCGTTACGGGTAGTCAGAAGCCCGAAAGTCTGACAACCAGTCTTATCAAGGGGTATCGTATTACCCAGTAATTGGGTTGTGGAGGTAAGATAGGCAGTCGCTCTAAGTAAAATACTGGTATTCAGCTGCATCCGGTTGGACTGGAAGCCGACCCCAACGTGGTTGGGAGAAGGTTGGGCAGACGATGAATTTATTGGCGATTTTGCGGTCCCCTTCGATAGGCACCCGGGGCTCGTGCCCTACTTGCCCCGCCCTAGTTACGCCTCTGGCCTTTGTCCTTCTCCAGGTCCCAGGCTACCTCTTCGTCTTTGATTACTCTCGGTTCAGCAGTTTTGTCGAGATATACATAGATACAAAGAGTTTCCTTCGCATTTGTAATATCAGTGTGATAAAACGATTCAGACCTTTGGATAGGCATAATAATATATTAAAGTGTATATAATGTAAAGAATTAACCCTTCTGTAACTTCACCTAATCTCTGCACAAACGATAGCTTATCTTTAGATAACATATGTATAAGTTTAAAATATTTCAATAAAAGGTCAAAAATTGCTTGCGTAGATATACTTTATAGATCCGTTACAGACCCAAAGTTAGCTGTTAGCTAGCACAAAAGTATGCAAGTAGCTTGCATGTCATTATGGTATTCACCAATCAGAAGTTGTTATGGCACACGGCCTGCAAGCTACTTGCAGACTTTTGTGCAAGTTACAGGCATGTGCATTCCGGGCTATATAGTTATTTTGGTAGGCGAGCCCAGAGGGTTTTTGAGCAAGCATATTCAGGGCGAAAAGTTGATAGCTGAGTAGGTGTGGCTGGAGGAGAGTACAGTCACGAGCATAAGTATGTATACACTTGGCTTTATTCAAAGGCGATTTTCTCCTTTATTTTTTAATGAAATTTTATATAATTAGGAACATAGTATTTCCGAACCCATAGGTTTATGTAAAGTGTCGTATTTCAACGTTGCATTCGTTATTTCGTGAAAAAATCGCAATTTAAAGTTGCCAAGTGTTGACATATTAGTGCTCGTGACTGTACACCGAAAATATGTTTGAAAAGTTTCTGATAGGAGCCCCGTGGTCAGGACTTTCAGATTTAAAAAAAAAGGGCTAAAAATAAAGTGATCTTCAGAGGCGTTGATTTTGGCATGATCGGGTGTGGCCTTACCCATAATGGGCAAATCTGTTGAAGAAATTGTGGGCTTTTAAATTTTGGTCAAGTAGTCGGACTTGACCAAAATTTAGGAAACAGCGGATTTTTTTTTTCGTGATTTCTGATTTAGTCCCATAGTGAAAGTTGTTCATATTCATGATGGGTAGAACCCCCTGTAAAAATTTCGAGACGGTAAAAAAACATCCAGTATAAATTGATAGCTAACATCAATGCAAAAGAAACATAAAATAGCACCAAACCCCGTAAAGCGTCATGTTTCAAAGTTGATTATGTGACTTCCATATTTTTTTTGAACTTGCTTGCAGGGGCGAACCGGAAGGAAACTTTTAATATGGATTTCAACTTTGAAATAATATAGTTTGTTGCCATCAAGGGCACTTAATCGTTAATAAAAGTAATGGGCCAAGTATGCTTCCTTGGGGTACTCTTGATTTGGCTTGACTATTTAGATAGATTCTATATGATATGGACTTGCTATTTTCGTTTAGTGAGCTTATTTCTTTTTGTTGACGGTTAGCTAAATAGCTAGTAATCAAATTAATAACTATTCCTCTAATTCCGTAGTTATTGCATTTTTGTATAAGTGATTCGTGGTTGACAAAGTCGAAAGCTTTGCTCATGTTAAAGAAGGTGACAGATACTGGAATGCGTTGTTATCAATTACATTATTTTTTGTTATTTGTTATATGCAGCTAAAGTAGTGCATGGCAAACAGGTAGGTATGCCAGGGACCTTCAAAGCCCTTTTGTCCCGATTCAGTCCTGCATTCTTGTTCACCTCGTTTTACGGAACCAGTTGTAAAAGTTGTTGGTTATTAGTAAAGACAATAATCTGCCTGTCTCGGGCATGCAAATTAATTTATGTCCGTAAGGATTGAGGAGCCACATCAGATTTTTAAAATCTGATCTCACCATTATTTAGCAGCAATGTAGCTTATTTTGCAGCACGAATTCTAGATTTAGCAGCAAAATATATCACTAGTTATTTTAATGCAAAAGTGGCTCCTCAATCTAAATGTCTGAATTGAGGAGCCACCTGGAACTCGTTAAGTAATAGATGAATATTTATGAAAAATTTGCATCATTTAGTAGCAATTTTGCATATTACCGTCTAAAAATTTAGGATCTGTAGCGCTAAAATGAAAGAAAATACAATACTTTTAATATGGCTGGCTGGCTTGAGTTTAGATTGAGAAATCTAAACTCAAGAGGTGAATTTCTATTGGATGTGAGCGATCAATTAATATATTCGACATATTGATCATTTAGCAGGTGTTGTGTTTGTTTTTGTAGTATAGGAGTAAAATAGTAAAACAGAGTAAATTTTGTATATGAACGCATTTTCTTTGGCTCCTCAATCCTGACGTTCTAATTATATATGTTTGACTGTAGCCACCTGAGATCTCAACGGAATCTAAAGCCAGAGATACTAACATTTAGCAGAAATATCTGCTAAATATATCTGCACAGTTCAGCAATGTATATATTTTGGATTCTGAAAAAAACAATACTTAACTATTTTCTTGTAAATTCAGTGTGTAGGGTGACCACATTTTGGGGGTACCTACAATAGTTATTTGTGCAATAAGAGAGCAAAGTCTTTTTTGCTGCGAGTTCAAGATTGAATCACGAGCGCAGCGAGTGATTCTAAAGTTGAATCCTGAGTGTGGCGAGGGATTCAAAGGCACGAGATGCAAAAAACTTTGCTCCGGATTGATTGTTATTTTAGCACAGACAAAAAAAATAACTGAAAAATGCTTCACCAATGGGATTTTATACGATTACCTTAACGGTTAACTGTCCATTATGTGATCCTTTTTTCAATTTTAGAAGAACAGACTTCAATCCTTCAAGAACAAAAGCCCTCTACTTTTATCAGACTTGACACAAGTCATTTTGTAAAAACTTTGCACAACTTAAAATGTTTTAATGATGTAGAACCAGACATAAAATATTTTTATATTCGCTGCATTTTGTTCTTAAAAGAGTGTGAAAATTTTGAAACTGCGAAAGAAGTCATCGGTGATATGATTCAGACTTGTCTTAGTCACTACGATGATGATTCAAGTCCTGCAAGTTCCAATTGTCAAGGTGCCTTAAACCGACTTGCCTTACGAATGAAAAATATTGAATTAGATCATACGACAGAATTCAGCTTTGTGGATGACGACAAACGGAACAACGACGAAGTTTTCGGAACTGAAGAACATCACACCGCAAATATTGATTTTTTTTTTTTGGTTGGATGATAAAGTAGCCCCATTTCAGAAACAATTAATGAAAATTCATAAAAATAATAATAAAAAATTAAATTTTTTACCAACATTTATGTCAGAATTCAGGAGGATTCTTGGAAAACTTCCAATATGGTCAAATTTATTGTGTTCTTTTCTTAAAGCTGATAATACTGTTCCATCATCGTCTGGAATTGAGAGCGAATTCAAAACTTTAAAAAAATTGCTCTTTATAACAAAGTTACAAAAGTACCGAATTGATGAATTTATAAAAATACATTCCCAATATTTATACGGGGAAAAATGATCTTATTAGTGACATACAGAATAAAGAAACTAAACGCTCTCGAAAAAGAAGTTTTCATTAAAAAAATCTCAAACCCAGATGGAAAAATCTCAAAAACGAGTAAAAACATCTCAAACGCAAGTGAAGAAAAGAAAATTAACAAAGTCTGTGAGAGTTAAGAAGATTAATCGGTCATTTGATGCCGAATAATTTTTTTCTGATCGACCTTCTTTTATTGAGAATAGGAGGGGTGAAGCCGATACTGATTCATTAACAAAAATAAAAGTAAAATTTGTAAAAAATGGCAACCTATGCGATGCTGTATCCATCGGTGAAAATTCTATTAAAGTAGATTTGAGAAACACATGTTGCTTTGATTCGGTCATTTATTTGTTGAGCATGGCTTTTAATCAAAGCAGACGTTTTCAAGAAATATTAAACACATACTCAGAAGATTTAATCTCACAATATATTAAACTTCTATCAGATTCTGCTTCTACTGACGGTGATATACACAAAATGAGAACCCAAATTGGCGTGCTGTATTTTGATACTACAGTATAGCCACTGTGAATTTGCTTGTAACGTGTCTTACATTTTTGAACACGTAGCCTTGAAGTATTGCTTTAGTGCCATTTTTACAAAAAAATGTACTAATGATTCGTGCCATTTTATCCCAGTATTCAGGCAGATCGCATTTTTGCCTTTGAATTTGAACATAATTTCTGTTTTTGGCATCCAAGGTTTAGAAGATGCAACTTTAATCGCTGAAGAAAAAACCGACTGTACGTTTTGTAACAACCAAACTGTGTGTAAATATACTCTATCAAACACAGTTTCATATGAAATGAATGGTTGTGAAAAGTTTAGAGTGAGAGAAATACCAGAATTTGTAATGTTTTCGAATAAATCATATAAATTAGTAGGTGCTATAGAATTTATTCCTGCAACTATCGAAACTGGCATAGGCCACTACAAATGTCACTATCTTACACCGAAAGATGAGACGTTGACGTTGCCACTTCAGCTTGCTTATTCTGTGAGCTATGTCTACAACTTTGGTCCTAAGCCGGATCACCTCATTTCGGATTAATACCTAACAGATACTTACTTTAGTACTTAAAATATACAGAATATACAAAAATAATAGCATAAGTTGAAATACTTTTTTTACAAAATAAACAACCTCCTTCCAAAAAAAAGACTACAAAGGCAGAGCTAAGAGGCTCATTGGCGACGAAGAACTGGTGGATGCCAAGCTTCACAGCTTGGCTCATCGCCGCAAGGTTGCCTGCTTGTCTGTCTTCTACAGATTGTACTTCGGTGAGTGTGCCCAAGAACTCCACGACCTCATTCCACCGGCCCCCTTCTACCTTCGGACATCCAGACGCACTGCAAGCCTACCATCCCTACCTAGTTGCTATTCCACCAATTCGCACTAAGCGTTTTCAAATGTCTTTTATAATGCGCACAGCAAAAGAGTGGAACTCTTTACCTGCGTCTGTGTTTCCGAGCTCATACAACCCGAATCTCTTCAAAGTAAGAGTGAACAGGCTTCTTCTGGGTGAGCTCACTCCATCGTCGACTTTGTCTCTGTCAACTATGACCTAGACTAGAGTCAAGAGCAAACCCATTTCAAATAAAAAAAAAAAAAAAAAAAAAAGGGAAAAATAACTAATTTCGGAAGTCGGTATCTTTGGTTCTGTTCTATCGTTTTTTGAAAGAAAAGAACATACGTTTTGCTGTGATGACGCAGTGAAAGTACACTAACAAAAAAAAAAACAAGTTTAGGGGAAATAATATGCGTTACATCTACGTTATGTACCTACTGAATTTATTTTTTGTACGCTAAGAAGACCCACGCAAAACGGCCATCATACATACATACATAATCAGCCTATAATGTTCCCACTGCTGGGACACAGGCCTCCTCTTGGTGAGAGGGAGTGGGCCGTAATCCACCACGCGGGCCCAGTGCGGGTTGGCAGATGTCACATGTCTTCGAATTTTTGGTTCTAGGACATGCCGGTTTCCTCACGATGTTTTCCTTCACCGTTTTGAGAGCAGTGGTGATGAAATAATTTACACAAAGTAAAGCGCCTGTCTGGGTTCGAACCTACGACCTACAACTCGTAAGTCGCGGCCGTTACCACTTGGCCACCACTGCTACGGCCAAAATGGCCATCGCTCAGCATAAATGGTAAGACCCTATGCGAGCCCCAGCGCTTTTTGCCACCGTCTCCCGAAATTAAAGTTATTTTTAACCGATTTCAAAAAAAGAGGATTTTCTCACTTTATATTTTTTTAACCGACTTCGAAAAAAGGAGGAGGTTGACAATTTGGATGTTCATTTTTTTTTCGTTCTCGTAAAATAGTTTTTATTCACTTCGTAGTAATTTGTAACTTTTGCTCTCCAAAATGTGCTGATTCACAACTGATTTTGAAAATAAAAATCAAGGCATACGTATTAAAAATACTTTATTTTATAATAATTCTTAAAACTAAAACTTAAAATTACAAAAAAAATATAAATCAAACGAAGTATCACTCGACTCTTCAACAATCACATGACATGATAGACAAAGAATCTCCACTGAATGACTGACTGAGTAACAAAAATAGTATTCTTATATAATTTACAATTTGAAATTGGGGGCTCGTGGCTAAATAATAAAAGCCGAACGGGTCGATCGGATCGTGGATGGGTGGGTGACCATCTTTAGATACCGATACGATATCGGAAGTAAAGCTGCCTCGGAAGGATCTTTAAAAACACGTAAAGCCGTTGGTCCTGCGCCTGAACTCTCCCCGGTCGTGTCGGATTGCCGTCCCATCGGACTATGAGAGTAAAGGAACAGAGAGTGCACCTGTGTTTGCGCACACACTTGTGCACTATAATACATATCTCCTGCGTACCTGGCTTATCTCCATTGAGATTGGCCACTGTGACCGAAAACGGTCGGGGAGGCTATTATGTATGTAGGTATGTTCGGGTTAAATCTTGTAACTGAATTTTAAGGCAGTTATCCTCAACCGATTGAGATGAAATTTTGCATACACGTTTAGTTTGGATGACAATGCATGGTTAGCTTAGTGACGTCATTCCAAATCCAATATGGCGGACGGCCCAAGATGGTGGATTAGTTATTTTTTGTGCACTCCCATGGTATCGGGTATCAAATGAAAGGGTTTTTCTTATTACACCATCACTATTTAGGAAAGGTCCCCGAATATCGCGTAGTTTAATATTTAATAAGGCTTTTTAGCTGCGCGGTTCATTTGTTGGGGGTCACAAACACATACAAAAGGGAATCTAAGTACATGTGCGTAGATTAACCATACCGTAGCGTTTTATCTTCACCGTTCAAATAGTATTGCTTGGCAGCAGAAATAGATATGGTATCAAATGGCTTTGTCACTCATATTAGTCAGTCTGAAGCCAGTTTAAAAACTAATACATGACATCATCAGCTGGGGCTCTTTTGTAGAAGGCTCGGGACACATCCGCTGGGGGGCGCATGCCTAGCCAGGCAAAGTAGCCATGGCGCCAGAGCAGCATCAGACTCAACATGATAGGAACCGCTAGGAGGACACCTGGAATCAAAGATAATAAGTAAAGAATGCGAGAGTGGCAATCCATACTAATATTATAAATTCGAAAGTGTGTCTATCTGTCTGTCTGTTACGTGATACGTCTTCACGCTTAAACCGCTGAATCGATTTTGATGAAATTTGCTATAGAGATAGTTTGAGTCCCGGGAAAGGACATAGGATAGTTTTTATCCCGATATTCCCACGGGATTGACACTTATGCGAGTGAAACCGCGGGGCGCTGTTAGTTGTTTAATGTACGAGACAGCAGTATTTATAATTTTAGGGTCCCGTTTTTACCCTTTGGGTACGGAACCCTAAAAACAGAATTTTGCAAATCCCTTACCAATAAGAGTCCCGAGCAGTATAGCTCCGTCTTTCTCGGGCCTGTGACCGTACTTGTCGACGCATCTCATCGTGCGGTGAATATCATGCAGGTGCTTCATCGTGTAGCCTTTCATTTCTACTGGTTCCTGACATCTGCAACAATCACGATAAGGTTAGGACTGCCAAAAACTATTAAGGGGACTACGTGACCCAAAGCGCGGTCACTGTCGAACTGCATAGAAAAGAAGGAGAAACGCGATGACACAACGCTGGGAATTTATTGCAAAATATGAAGCAATATCTATTTCCAAAAAATCTATAGTTTGGACTAAAAAATTAAAACACTAAAACACTAGTGCTTTAGTATGTTGCTTGTAGAATAATCTGACAAAAAATCAGAATGATTAGTACGGTTTTTACTGTAAAAAGAAAGTTTTCAGAGGTATCTTCATTATTTTCTATCTTATCCAATTAGTTGTAATATGTTTTCAACACACTATAGTATATCCTGAAGAATATCATAATACAGGGTTACTGGTAAAACATTAACAACCACTTAAGGGGTCATTGTATTCATCATTATGAACAACTTTTACTATGGGACCAAACCTGAAATCGCGAAAAAAATCAGCTGTTCCCTACATTTATGTTCGTATAACTCGTGAAAATGTAGGGAACAGCTGATTTTTTTTTGTAAAAGTTGTTCATAATGATGAGTACAATGACCTCTTAAGAGGTTGTTAATGTTTTACCAATAACCCTGTATTTTTTTGATTTTGATTACTGTAGTCGATCATAATTATACTTTTATTGCTTCTAAAACTTGCGTTTTTGCGTTTAGGTCCTGTAATCATCATCATCGACACGCAAACTGAAACCATGAATTCAGCTCATGTAATATAATGTTTTCTGTTTGCATTGATAATGGTTTCATAAGTGGCCGCCATTTTGAAAAAAATATCAAAATGGCGGACAGGTAGATATGCTACGTATCTTCAATGCGCCCTTTTTTTTTAATGACTTACGAAAAAAAAAATCTGACTGCAGGACGACACCGTAAGGATTAGGTACATAAGGACCGTAGCAGGTGTCCTGTAGTTTCTGTTTGCCCCCATGGGAACTAGGCGTGAGTTTATGTATATTATACTTACTCCATAGTCGAAGCGTTGCCCCCCTTGTTCTCTACAGCTGGAACGAGAACGTCCACCATCCATTGAGTGGAACAGTCACAGAGGTAGGGGTTGTCTGATACGTCCACCTTCTCAAGCAGGTCCCAGCGGGACAGCAGGCGGGAATCCACCTCCGATAGGTTGTTGGAATGAAGGTACAGCTGGAAAAAGAAATATTGAGAGAAAACAGAATGAAAAAGTATTTATTGGGATTCTCACAGGAAGACAATATAGGCCGACCGCTTAACTGAGACGTTGCCTGAGGTAGCAGCGCGGTGCGGGAGGGGTGTGGTGACGTGATGCGAAAGCTCAGTGATTCGTCAACTTGTGATAACTATCACCCTTCCCGCACCGCACAACTACTTTTTTTTTTTTTTTTGTTCCGGGGTGGAAAATCCTCATGGATGTCCGCCGCCCTGGGGTGGGCGGCGGGGTCTGTCAGACTCTTACTGACTAAAAACCACCCCGGTGTTCCGTCCCACACCTACGCCGGGGGTCGCGGGAACGTACTTATCCTTCCGCAACCCCCGACTGGTGCCGGCCCGCCACTGCGGGCCTCGTCGGGTCAGGGGGGGGAGTGAGGTGTTTGACTCCCCCCGTGACGTCTAAGAGGGGCGCGCGTGAACACTACGCGCCGCCACCTCGGGTCCTGATGTGTGGGGGGCGACGGACGTCCCCGAGTCCGTCGCCCCTGGACCCATTTAGGGGGGCTGGAAGAGGGCGACCGCACAACTACCTCAGGCAACGTGTCAGTTAAGCGGTCGGCCTATACACAAACTTGCTTGCTTGCTAAGTTTTACTATCGCGGTTGGTCACAGTTCTAACCTAACCCATTAGGTAGGGGTGCCCTGGCGTAGTTACTGCGACCAATTCGGCTCGCGCATGATTGGTTACAGTTCCACAACCTAAAATATAATTGAATGTCATTCAGGCCGTTAGTTGAACGGCCGCCGTTTAGTTAAAAGGCTAGGCGGGTAACTAAACGGCTAATTTAACCAGTTGGCTGCAAGATATAAACAACGTCCCGACATCAATCATCAGGCAGTTGCCCACCAGACACGACACCCGTCTGGTCGGAGGATCCTCCCTTTTCTATGGAGGATGAGTGAACTTTACACCCTGTTCCTCATACCTCTAAGTCATAATTGTTGTGGAATATTGACTCTGACAGCACATCTAAATATGCTGAGTGCGTTCAGTGTCATTGGCGAAATTAGCAAATACAACATACCTCCTTCACCAAAGGCCAGTCATATGTTTCCCCAATATCGTCAGGTCGAGCCAGCGCCTTTGCGTCCACGAAGCTCAATTTCGGATTAAAGCTAATATGGAGCCGCTGGACGCTTTCAAGTCCGGCCAGTGTTCCTTGTCCGATACGCGTGAGTTTCGGCATGTTGCACATGTGGAGTTCTTGGAGTTTTCGAAGACGGGGGAAGCCGCTGGAAAAAATAAGAATGTTATTTACTGATTTGGTACACTATCAGCAGTACATCATCATCATTTCAGCCGAAAGACGTCCACTGCTGGACATAGGCCTCCCCCAAACACCGCCACTTCGATCGGTTCTGTGCTTTTCCGCATCCAGTGGATTCCTGCGGTCTTCACAACGTCATCGTCCACCTTGTGAGAAGCCTTCCAACGCAATCTCATCGGTTTCGCGGTCGCCACTCCAGAACTAAATTGCTATACAAATAACACTTACGGATAGTCGTCAGAAAACGCATCCAGCTGAAGAATAGGGTTCTGGTTCAAATTCAAGTAGACCAAATCTTTGGCCTCTTCCAACTCCTGAGGGACGGCAGTGAGGAGGTTGTCACTGATGTCCAAACGTTCCAGGTATCGAGGAGTGTGCAGGAACTTACTAGGTATCTCCTTCAGCTGGCAAGAACGCATTCTTAGAACCTGAAAGTTAAAGTTGAAAAATTAGTAACAGCGCCATCTGTTGGGGAGTGGCTGTATTACTTTCTTTCTTCTGCAACTCTCACCGACTTATAATTAAGCACTACATAGAACTATTCAAACAATGATCAGAAGAGTCAAAATATTTTTTTTCTTTTTTTTTTGCGCCATAAAGTTTTATAGTTACGGCAACTTAACACTAGATGTCACTCACCTTCAACATCGGCAAACTAGATATCGCAATCAAAGTCACATGATCGATGGTCGTCAACGGGTTTCCACTCAAGTCCAGTTCTTCCAATTCTGGCATATGCTCGAATAAGTCCGGGTGTATCGAGTGAAGGTCATTGTAAGCTAGATTGAGGGTCCTCAAAGATGCTAGAGGCTCATACTCCTCTGGCATGAAGCGACCCTGAAATGGATTATATTTGCTTAGTAACGAATCATACATAATCAACCTATTTATCCCTATTAGTTACCATTGTTGAGAATCAGGCCTCCTCTCTGTGTGGTGGCGATGTGAAGATTTTAAATAGTTGGTATTTAAAGTAGGTACAATGGATCGGTTTGAAAAAACCTTGTAAAACATTTTTAAATGAGTAACGGTGGAGTTTCTTGCCCATTCTTCTCTATACGAACACTACCTTTTGGAAGGGGCGACTAGAATCAATTAAATTTTACTGTACTTTTTGACGTTCAAAAGTGCCTTTAATGTACCTATTTGAAATGATTTAATTTTGACTTGACTTTGACTTTATACCTATGTTAATTGATTTAGATATGATTGTAAACATACAGACTAATTTGACCGACCTAAATTCTTAATAGTTAAAGATTCACATGACGCATAACGTAAGAATAAATAATTAGAAGGATTTACTTAATTAAATCAATGCAGAGTCAGCATTCAAATAGCGTGTAGCCTCGCATATGTCATTCGTATAATATATGTCACGTAACGTGACTTTGAGTAGCTTTACAATCGGCATAATGATTTCTATATTTTTCGATTGCAATATTTTGGCGAGTCGTCAGATTTTAGCAAATGAGTTAAAAGGTTTTAAATATAAATAAAACAAAAACATACCCTTCCTCCCTCAAATAGCACCAAAATTTAATATAACAAGCCAAAACTACAAGTATTGAAGACCAAGATACCTCAAAAGCATGCGGGCTCAACTTCGCGGTGGTAAGCTGGTTGTGACTCAGGTCTAAGACCCTCAACTCCTGCAGATCTCTGAAGCTGGCGTTCTCAATGAACTCTATGCTGCATCGGGACAGATTCAGCACTTCAATGGTCAGGTCTGCTATGACGGTGACGTTCGTGAAGCGGTTCTCGCTTAGATCCACTATTTTTGGTTTGAAGTCTGTTAGATCTGGAATTAGGAGAGTTGTATTTAGATTGTTAGTTATAAGTAGATTACTGTAACCACATTTTAACGCTAGTGTTCTTTCCACACATATCGGGGCCGAGTCCAGGGGGCCTAAAAAGGCCACTTTGGGAGAACCATAAAAGGATAACATTATTAATCATAATATGGCGAAGACAGTTGGTGTTTTTCTTTTTTTCGCTGCACTACGTAGAATCAAAGAGATTGGGATTGGATTTGGCTGGATTTATTGGCACAGACAAAACAATTAACTTAACAGTTAACTGTCCTATATGATTATCCTTTTATGATTCTGCCAAAGTGGCCTTTTTACACCCCCAGGACGTGAACGGCTCGTGGTCCGTCAGGGGCTAAAAAAAGTATCAGTCTGTACATTTTTTATGAACCTGTAGATAGACATACCTGTCCATTCCTGTTTCGTGAAAAATGTAGTAATACTCTGGTCGAAACAGTTTACTTTACTATCTTCACATTTGCACAGCTTACAGATGTTAGATTTTTCAACTGCATTGGATGGCTCGGCTGTAGCTGAAAATATTTAGTTAGTTAGTAACGCTACTTGATACTAGATGGCGCTAAACTAAGTTCTCAGCAAACACGAAAGTTTTTTGTGTTGTAATTTTCATATTGTTTACTACAACTAGATAGATAAATAAAACATTTATTCTGTGCACACAAATGACACTGGTTTAAATTTATTTACTTTGAAAATTATCTAAATTAATAAAATTTTACTAGGTATGTCGCTTTAAAGAAATCCGACTTTCGTTATAAAAATTGCCAATAGATGGCGGTACATACCATCTTGGCAGTTGACCCCGACTGCTAGGATTACAAGAATGACACACGTTAGGACGCGCCCACCCATTTTCCTGTGAAAAACATTAATAATATCAATGACATATTGTTTTAAGGCCTTAACTTATCACAAAATCGAAAAGATAAAATATACAATCTGCAGACAACATGGAATAACGTCAACGTTATAACTTGACATTAAAAGCGCCTGTATTCCGTACCAGTAAGAGTGGTTATTGTACTATTGTCGTGAGGTCGACCTTACTTAGATACCTACTTAATCGTAAACCATTTATATTTTAATCGCAAAATCACTCGTATTACAAGTGTTAATTATTTCAACCGACGCCACAGTACAGACGCCAGCACATCAAGGTACTACAATCTGTCAAATGTATTTAATAGATTTTCAACTTTATCGCTAAGGCTTAAGGTTCAAAGTTGATTGGGAAAATTTGACAGTTTCGGGTAGCTTGATGTGCTGGCGGCTGTACATAAATACAAAAACTCACGCCGTTTTACTATTGGAGGTGGACAGTAACTACAGAACGTCACCTACGACTGAACGAGTTCTTAAACATTAAATTAGATTTCTATTTAATTACTTCATTTAACTACTATTCACTCAACTATAAGTTATGGTACAGACATCAAGCTACTACAATCTGCCAAATTTCTTTAATAGATTTTCAACTTTATCGCTAAGGCTTAAGGTTCAAAGTTGATTGGGAAAATTGGACAGTTTCGTGTAGCTTGATTTGCTGGCTTTGATTTGCTAGTAAATACATATTTGTTACGGCCGCGAATCATATTTTAATCAACGTACAACTTAATACTGACCAGCAAATTGCAAAAAAAAGGTAAAAAAATAATAATTTCGCGGGCTACCCTGGCGCTTTCGCCTTAACATCTACCAACTCGCACTGTCCTAGAGTGGAAACCGCGTATCGGAAAGCATTGTGTGGGACGCCTCCCAGCTAGAGGGACCGACTACCTTTAGAAGGTAGCTGGAACGGACTGGATGCAGAAGGCGAATGGTAGGGTGTTGTGGCGCAGCCTGGGAGAGGCCTATGTCCAGCAATGGACTTCGATAAGCTGAGTTGAACCCGCGTGATGGATGGGCTGCCTGAATCCCAGCAGTGGGAACATTGCAGACTGGTTGTGTCACCCAATCTCAGTTACAGTGAAAAGCGTAACTTGGTCCACCTACATTGTATTCGACTATCTCATTGATAACAAATTATCAGTTCCATTATCAGATTCAGTGGAAATAACTTGTGAGTTGTAACATAATGCAATGTGAGTGAAATTCAGATTCTACGGTCGTCGGTGATTGCTGTTTAAACAAAACACAAACTACTTTTATGTTCCCTGGTTACGATGAGTAGGATCTTGTTTTGCTCGACCTGGGAATTGAACCCAGGACCCCACGTTCAGCAGTCGCACTTGCAACCACGAGACCAACGGGGCAGTTTAGTGTTATTTAGTTTTTTCTATTAGGAATTTCTCAGTAACAACTCGGACTTTGGAAGTTGGCGGTGTGATACCCCCGTGCCTCGGAAAGCACGGGCGCCCTTTGGTCCTGCGCTTGATCAGCCTCCAGTCGTGTCGTATTGCCGTTCCATCGGACTATGACAGTGACGGAACAGAGAGTGCACCTGTGTCTGCGCACATACTTGTGCACTATAATATCTCCCGCGCCGAAGGCGTCTCCGTTGAGATTGGCCGCCGTGGCCGCAATAAATACGGTCTGGAGGACTATATTATTATATACTAATATAGAGGACGAATTAAAACGGGTTCTGTGTAAGTTCAACTGTTATTTTAGGGTTCGTTCCGTAGTCAACAAGGAACCCTTATAGTTTCGCTATTAGTACTAGAAAGCTATAATTTGGCATGGGCATACATATTATAAAGTGGTAAAATAAAATCAAGAAAATATTTTTTTTTTGGGTACCTCCTGTACCCGTAAAGTGGGGATGTTTTTTTAGTAACAAACTAAAATATGGCGCCATAATATTATTATTCCTCCGCTTCGCTGTCGACTGGTAATGTAGGTACCCAAGAAACTAGCGGCATTGCTACGTTGTATGTTAAATACTCAAAATTTTGGATAGAAGATAACATTAGATAACATAGATATGTACAAGATAAAGGAAAATTAAGTAGTTATTATACCTATAGAAAACTTTGTAGTATCGTAAATTCGTAATCCAAATATATTGTACTACAAGACACAGTCGTGTTACTTATATACTTATACGTACATAAACAAACATAGTTAACACACACGAAACCACATGAATATACAAATAACTCACAACAGTACCTATATATTTTTTAAAT
This sequence comes from Oligia fasciuncula, assembly GCA_963082905.1. Lineage (NCBI taxonomy): Eukaryota > Metazoa > Arthropoda > Insecta > Lepidoptera > Noctuidae > Oligia > Oligia fasciuncula. Next base: position 3,333,298 of record OY720414.1, on the reverse strand, counting down.
CATAAAGAAAATAAAAAAAACATCTATTCACCTTTTGTCTGGAGGAAAGATCACAAACACATGAACACTTTTTAATAAAACTCAGTAAAAATCACAATATGTTTGTCCAAGTACTTGTTGAGGAGTGAAACAAAATGTCTGCCGCAGTATCTTATCAGCTTTATCGCCTGTTATCAAAGGTGTAAGTAAAAGATATGACTCACAAAGTACTCATTTACGGCGAAAAACATGTATATTGTTACCTGTGTAGGTGACTTACCGTATTGACCAGTAACTGGGTTGTGGTGGTCAGATGGGCAGTCGCTCGCTCCATGTAATATTTTGGTAGTTACCTATTCAGCTGCATCCGGTTAGACTGAAAGTGGACCCCCTACATAGTGGATAGGTAATGATGGCCTATGTTGGTCAGATTAAAATAATGTCTATCCTCCTGCCCTGAATTTCGGATCTCAATGGAGACTAACCCACAACGCGGTACAAAGGAGATTATTGGTGCATGCGGGTGCGCAAATGCAGTTAGACTTCCCAAAATGAAATGGTATAAAGCTGGGTAGATCGAGCAAGATATTGGCAAATAACACTATGTTCGTAACCCTACTCCACGCACACACGTCTAATAAATAGATGAGTCTTCAATAATAAATATGACGTGTTTTTGGAAAAATACATAAAGTTTGGTTGGTGAGTATTGTATATACCTAGGTTTTACTTCTAAATTTTTTATGACTTTCTTAACAGTAATGGCCACATAGCTGGTATTGTTGAAGTAGGTACTACGAAATAGCCGTTCGCCTTTGGCCTCTCTCCTGTCGTGTCGGATTGCCGTCCCATTGGACAATGAGAGTGAGGGAAAAGAGAGTGCACCTGTGTCTGCGCACACACTTTTGCACTATAATATCTCCCGCGCCGAAGACTGCTCTCCGCTGAGATTGTCGCCCTGGCGGAAATTCGGTCTGGAGGACTTTAATTATTTATCGTATAAAGCGAAAGCGCCAGGGTAGAACGCGAAATTCAATTTTTTTACGTTTTTTGCAATTCGCTGGTCAGTATTAAGTTGTACGTTGATTAAAATATGATTCGCGACCGTAACAAATATGTATAAATTTTACAGAATTATAACCATTAAAGTCATCAACACAACTCTCTAAGACCAGGTAATCCTACTGAATGACTATTTCATGAAATCTTGACATTTTAGGATTACACTAACTCAACATTAGTCTAATGATTATAATTCTGTAAATATATATTTGTTACGGTCGCGAAACATATTTTAATCAACGTACAACTTATACTGACCAGCAAATTGCAAAAAACGTAAGAAAATTTGAAATTCGCGGGCCACCTTCATCAATCCGAAACAAGGATTAACAAATATCCCCTAATCATTAAATTCATTGTATTTATCTGTTATTCACTGTTATTTATAGAGTTTCCTTTCCCGGAATTGTTTGTTGCGTCAGTTCAAATGAAGTATTGTTGAGATCGTCACACTTCCGTAATCCGGTTAGAACTTGTCTTATCTCTTATCTTGATACTTTGGACACAAACATGTAAATCAAAGTGGAACATGAAGGTCTCACAAGTACCTACTCTCTCACAAGTAATTATCTCATGACCTTCCTGACCTCCTGATCCCAAAATACCTAACGATCTTGTAATAAGTAGATACAATGAGAACCTAACATCACATGAGTATTTTCACTCCGCGCCCTCAATCAATAATATTTTATCACTGATAAAGTAGATAACAGAAATGATTGCTAAGCCAAACCTAATTAACATACTTCTACAATCGAAAACCAACCTTATTTCTCCTGTCCAAAACAAAATTTCCAACGAAAAATTTCTGGAACATGACCAATATTAAAAGAACTAGCATTCTTGTAATGTACGTAAGAACACAGGTCAATTTAACCTGGTTGATCATACGCCCTAACAAGTCCCAGTAGACGGTAATCCGATGCGCGCCATCTAGCGGCGAGTAGCGTAATCACTTGATAATTGACATTAAGCGCCCGTTGACGACAAAATGGCGGTAATTCGCTTTAGCTGATTGCTGATATATTAAATATTAATTGTTTTTAATGATAGACTGAAATCTGTTAAGCTTTTGTTGATTGACACGATTTTTGGTATGTAGCGTTGACGTCCCAAAAACGTATGGTTCATAATAAAATTCATAATTCACTAGCTTCCGCCCGCGGCTTCGCCCGCAAGGTATGTCGATAAAACTATCCTATTGTCCTTCCCCAGGATGCAATCTATCTCTCTGCCAAATTTTATCGATTTTTCGTTGAAGTCCCAAAAGCGACTATTACTAAGGACTATTACTAAGGCTTCGCTGTCTGTCCGTCCGTCCGTCTGTCTGTCACCAGGCTGTATCTCGAGAACCGCGATAGCTAGACAGTTGACACTTTTTCACAAACTATGTATTTCTGTTGCCGCTATAACAACAAATACTAAAAATAAATATTTAAGGGGGGCTCCCATACAACAAACGCTTTTTTTTGCCCTTTTTTGCTCGATATCAATAATGACAACAGGTAGGCACTTTTTTCACAAATTATGTATAGCGGCAACAGAAATAACGGAATATTTACTTTATTTTGTTTTTAGTATTTGTTGGTAACAACAAATACTAAAAACAAAGTAAAATAAGTATTTAATGGGGGCTCTCCCATACAACAAACGTGTTTTTTTCGGCGTTTTTGCCTTGTGGTGCGGAACCCTTCGTGTGCGAGTCCGACTCGCACTTGGCCAGTTTTTATCTTATACTTGTTTTGACGGATCGTCTACTTCCGGACGGGGCGGTACCTATCTTCGTTGACGGATCGTCTACTTCCGGACGGGGCGGTACCTATCTTCGTTGACGGACATAGAAAATAGACTCCCAGGTGGGCCCACTCTATTGCCACCTATAATATTTATATTACCCTTAATCCCTTAAGAGGGTAAAGTAAAGGGTAAGTTCTATATTAAAACATGTTCAATCTATTACCCTAATGCATTAAAAAGGGGTGACATGTCTTTGTAATGGCGATTTTATCGAAATGTCGCGCCCCCAGGCGATATTTAACCTTTGTACGGCGCACTAATTTTTTTATTGCGACGTCGCGTCGGTACAAAGTTAGCGCTGACGGTTTTTTTTATCAAATTCAAAATTTATTCAAATTTATTTAATCAAGAACTTAAGACTATCGTGGCCCAATTACATTCTACCATTACATTTATGGTGTGCAAATGTGTCATATTAACAATTAAGTTTATGGAACAACCATTAATTCATGTCAAAATAGGAAAAACAAAAAACAGAAAAATTTATTAAAATATCAATTTACGTATATAATGCATGCAATATCGTGGACAGTCGTAATATTTTTGGCATAGATTTTATGAATTACTAGCAGCAGATCGCATCGCAGTTTCACCTATGCGGGTGAAACCGCGGGGTGCAGCTAGTAATTTCATAATAATAATGAAAAATAAAGTGCTAGCAAATGACATCCCCAATCTCTCAATAAATTGTGTCGGTCCTCCTACCAAACACCATGTAGTTCCAGAAGCATTTCGCTTTAAGGGGGAAGCTCTAAGGTGGCCTGCGAAATTCAATTTTTCTTAAGTTTTTTGCAATTTGCTGGTCAGTATTAAGTTGTACGTTGATTAAAATATGATTCGCGGTCGTAACAAATATGTATTTACAGAATTATAATCATTAAAGTCATCAACACAACTCTCTAAGACCATGTCGTCACCGGAAAGGCAAAAGTACTAAAGCGCCATTTTAGCTAAAATGAGTTTTATATATGGTTGGATTCGGTTTTTTTTTCTCTACACACTGGTCTTGGTCTCCTATCAATTTGAGCAATAATTAAAAAGTTACTGGCGCTTTAGCAGTGACATTTTTGTTTTTTTTCGATACGTCTTTTTTACTTACCTAAAGGAATTTATATGACTTTTATTGATAATGTTGGTTAGTTTTTTTTTCTTATTGCCATCTGCCTGTCGACCCTTGTTGAGAAACCTAAAATGCGTAATTTGTAACTAATGGGGTCGCTTAGTAAATTTGCCTTACGTAAAAATTTATGGACTTAACGCTTTAGTACTTTTGCCCTTCGACATTTTTAAATGAAAATCTTTTTAGTACCTTTGCTACAATTATCTACATTGTGTGGTGATTATTAGGCGTATTTGACGTTTTACTTTCTTGATGAAAAAGTATTTTAGCTATAAAAATTTTACTCCAAGAAAACTGTGGTGGTACATTAGTATTGAAACCAGTAAAAATCATCATCATCATCATCAGCCTATAATGTTCCCACTACTGGGACACTGGCCTCCTCTCAATGAGAGGGAGTTGGGCCGTAATCCACCACGCGGGCCCAGTGCGGGTTGGTGGATGTCACAGGTCTTCGAATTTTTGGTTCTAGGACATGCCGGTTTCCTCCAGTAAAAATATTAATGATAAATTGACAGTTATTGCAGCTGTATTTTTCTGGATTTTGTTATGGTATGTAACATTTAAGGATCATACGTTTGAAGCGTTGCGCATAGTCATTGGCGCTTCAGTCGATTTCCAAATTAAAATAACCAAAAAACGTACACAAAAAAAAAAAAAAAAAATAGAAAAAAAATATCAGCAAAAATTGTGTTAGATGACACTAAAGAGAACACAGAGCTAGAAAAAGGAGAGCGAAAAATTAGCAAGAGGAAAGTTAGGAGCAATCAAATGAACAGTGGAAAACAATAGGTACACAACTAAAAGTGGAAAAGTTATAGAAGACAAAAAAGTGAAGACTTCTACATGTACACCAGAAAATTGTCATAATAATGATAATAATTTGTCAAAAGCTTCAATAAAAGTTGATTTTCCGTGTAGAACATAAGTTTATTTTCCTTGTTTTTGCTGCAATCGCTGCAATTGTTCAGTAAGTATACAATCACTAGCTGACCCGGTGAACTTCGTACCGCCTCGAATATAAATTACTACACTACCCTAACCTGCACTACATACGTTACACTACGCTTCCCTACTCTACGCTACTCTTGGCTACGCTGCTCTACTGTACGCTAAGCTAAGCTACCCTACCCTACACAACACTGTAACACTAGTACTACTACAATCATTACAACAACAAAAAAAACTATTATTCGGGTCGGAGACAAATTCAACAAATCAAAGATCATCAAAATCAGTCCAGTCGTTATTAGCCGTTATAAATAGTGTAACTATTATTATTATTGACTTTGTTTTATTTATTGAGATTTAGATTGTTAGAGTTGATACACGTCAACAAGTAACCCCGTTATGAATCTGGCAAACGACCCGAGAGCTAGATTTACCCGGCACTATACCGAAGACATCCCGGACGTCAGCCTGTACGAGATTAGGATGGCTCTGAAGCAGCTCAAAAACAACAGGGCGCCGGGTGATGACGGAATTACGGCCGAGTTGCTGAAGGCCGTCGGAAAATCCGTTCTTAAGGCCCTTCAGAAGCTGTTTGGTTCCGTCATACTCGAGGGCAAAATACCACAGGCATGGAGCAGAGGTGTGGTGATACTTTTCTTTAAGAAGGGCGACAATGCCCTTCTTAAGAATTATAGGCCCATCTCACTCCTGAGCCATGTCTACAAGCTGTTTTCGAGAGTCATCACGAACCGTCTAGCGCGCAGGTTTGACGACTTCCAACCTCCCGAACAAGCCGGATTCCGTAAAGGCTTTAGCACCGTAGACCACATACATACGCTGCGACAGGTTATACAGAAGACCGAAGAATATAACCTGCCTCTCTGCTTAGCGTTCGTGGACTACGAGAAAGCCTTTGATTCGATCGAGACATGGGCTGTGCTGCAGTCTCTTCAACAGTGCCAGATCGACTATCAGTACATTGAGGTGCTGAAGTGTTTGTACGAAAACGCCACTATGTCAGTCCGACTCCAGGATCAGACCTCGAAACCTATCCTTCTGCAGCGAGGTGTAAGACAGGGAGACGTTATCTCTCCGAAACTGTTCACCGCTGCACTGGAAAGGGGCTGGCATCAACATCAACGGCGAGTACATAACTCACCTTCGGTTTGCCGACGATATCGTAGTCATGGCTGAGACTATAGAGGACCTCAGTACAATGCTCGATGACCTCAGTAGAGCCTCCGAAAGAGTGGGTCTTAAAATGAACATGGACAAAACGAAGGTCATGTCAAATGCCCATGTAACACCCACTCCCATAAAGATCGGAGACGCTACACTCGAAGTCGTGGACGAGTATGTTTACCTAGGACAAACTGTCAAGTTACGTAGGTCTAACTTCGAGAAAGAGGTCAATCGTCGAATCCGACTCGGCTGGGCAGCGTTCGGGAAGCTACGCAATATCTTCTCGTCCCACATACCGCAGTGTCTCAAGACGAAAGTCTTTGACCAGTGCGTGTTGCCAGTAATGACTTATGACTAATGAGGAGATCTGCAGGAGAACCAAGGTAACCGACATAGCCCGAAGAATTGCCAAACATAAGTGGCAGTGGGCAGGGCACATTACTCGCAGAACAGATGGCCGATGGGGCCGAAAGGTTCTGGAGTGGCGACCACGTACCGGAAGACCTAGCGTTGGAAGGCCTCCCACAAGGTGGACCGACGACCTTGTGAAGGCCGCAGGAACCCGTTGGATGCGAGAAGCACAGAACCGGTCGAAGTGGAAGTGCTTGGGGGAGGCCTATGTCCAGCAGTGGACGTCTTTCGGCTGAAATGATGATAATGATGAGAGTTGATAGAAGTAGGTAAGTAGCAAATATACGACTAAAAGGCAATAAGTCAAATTGTTTTAGATCTTTACACTTAATTATTACGTATAAGTAATAATGACTAAGAATGTATTAGTCTGGAATGCATGTTAGTTGTTTTTGCGTTCTTAAATTTCAATGGATTTATTGAATAGTGTTTATGCTTTACTGTACCTGAATATTTTTATGAAGATAAGTATTATTGCCTTACGAAGTGGACAGAGCATTTATACTAAAGCGACACTATCTTCGGAAATACAGTAATAATAGGCAATATGTCAACTTTAACACATAGATAATAATATAACAATGATTTTTTGCCTTCAGCATATTTAAATTGGAATGCTAGAAAAAAAGATATGCCAGATTTAGTATTTAAAAAAAGTTTAAACCGCTCTCCTGTAAAATGCCCTTTTTGCAGTTTAGTACTTTTGCCTTTCTAGTGACGATGTAATCCCCAAATGTCAAGATTTCATGAAATAGTCATTCTTGGGGATTACATGGGCTTAGAGAGTTGTGTTGATGACTTTAATGATTATAATTCTGTAAAAACATATTTGTTACGGCCGCGAATCATATTTTAATCACCGTACAACTTAATACTGACCAGCAAATTGCAGAAAACCTAAAAAAAATTGAATTTCGCGGGCTACCCTTTCGCCTTAATGTACTAACAACATACAAATTTTATGTCTATCCTTTAGATCAAAAACACTTCCACAAATATCTTCCATCCCCTTTTCATCCACTTTAATTACTGCAATAAACCTTTATCTAATTCACATAATTATATTTATTAGTTCCCTACATCAAACAAAACAGAAATAGGTACCTAATCATATTTGGCTTACAAAATCTATTTTAGTCTACCTTTGACGGTCGCACCTACCCCTAAAACCGGTTCAATCCGCTTCTAACTGGATCAAAGCGCCGCATTCCGGCTTGTAATAACTGCAAATTACTGGATGCCAAGTTAATTTTCCATTTGATAAGGGATTTTGGACTTTGTGTAAAGGTTACAAGGTTCGTATTGGAAAGGGATGAAGTCGGGCAGTAAAAATTGGTTCGATGGGAGTTTTATGTTTTCGGAGATTGTTCGAGTAGCACAGAAAATGGCAGAAGTTTCAAATGTTGCGGATTTTTTAATGGAAATCAGTAAAAATGTATACCAATTGACTTGACAGCATTGACATATATATTACTAGCGTAAGGAACGGGCTAACGGCGCGACTAAATGGCACCAACGCGCTGGCCCTAAAATGACGGTTTTAGGGCCAACGCGACTCAGTTGACAGTGGTGCGCGCGAACTTCGAACTTCGAACTTCTATGTAAAATGTTCAGACGGCGTATCCTTACTTTTGAAATCATTGCTTGACAGTCATTTTTAACAGGCCTAAACTATTGTAAAATTGGTCTCATCTCATAAACTAAATAAATTCACACATTTCATAATTGAAGCTTCCATACCACCAATAAGCAGAGCACTGCTACCCGGCCGTGTTAATGGCAAACCATCTTTTTAGGGTTCCGTACCAAAATGGTAAAACGGCACCCTTATGTGTGTCACAGCACTCACAGCTGGATATCTCAAGAACTTTTAATGCTATCAACTTGAAATTTGGAATAGTTTTAGATGACGTTTGTCCAACTATTTTGCAAATAAGAAAGAAATAAAAATGTATGTAAATTTTTTGCAACAGGGACTGAAAGGAGGTCTGAAAAATTAGAAGTGGGGCGGGCTACTAGGGCATGTACCGTCCCCCCCCCTTATCTCCGAAGTTTGCAAAGAGAAAAATCTGAAATTATTCTAAGTGATAGAAGTTTATGTAAAGATTACAGGAACAATAAAACGAAGTCTCTAAATAGCACACCGTTTCAGAAATCATCAACAAAAGTTACATTAGTTCCACTATCGGTCAAGAGATGGCGCTGACATAAAACTGCAATATTCTACACCGCAGCGCACAGTGTTAAAATTCTCTGACGAATATAGGCCTCGCCGATGACAAATTAAAAACATGATGGTACGGTATGGTGCGCGAATCCGACTCGTTCTTGACCGGTTTTTTTTAAACTCTATGTACTCACCGGCTACACTCAAGCTATACATAACCAGCCTAAGCTGACTTCTGATTCTACGAAAAACCTATACAATGCAAGGTCAGCTAAAACTGCAAATGTATAGCTTGTTGTGTAGCCTAGAATAGAATAGAATAGAATAGAAATACTCTTTATTATGTACACCAAATAAATTACAGACATAAAAATAGAAACTGTACATAGGGTGACACAATGGGCGGTCTTATCGCTAAAAGCGATCTTTTAAAGACAACCTTTGGATGGATTAAAAAGGGGAAGGACAGACAAATACTGTAGGTAGTCTGTGGTGTACCTATTACATAATACAATAATATAATAATATTCCACAACTATCACACAACGCCGTCTAGTCTCAAGCTAAGCAGAGCTTGTGTTATGAGTACTAGACAACTGATAAACATACTTATATATTTCTAAATACATACATATATAGATAAATTACACCCAGACACAGAACAAATGATCATGCTCATCACACAAACATTTTGTCCTGGGTGGGAATCGAACCCACGACCTCCGGCATAGCAGTCATAGTCACTGACCACTAGACCAACAGGTCAGTCGATACAATAAAACATACATAACGTATATTATACTAATCTAAATAAATATATACATATAATAATAAACATGAAACAGGAGCAAAGAAATTATGATGATGACGTTTAAGGAGAGAGGAAGTGCTTTTTTATCATAATTTTAAAAGTGGACAAAGATTGAGTACGCCTTACCGACACGGGCAAGTCATTCCATAACCGTACTGCTTGAACAGTAAAAGATTTATCATAGAAACTGGTGGAATGCATCGGCATCTCTGGTCTCAGGTTTTCCGATGACCATGTAGACAACCCTGGGTACTGTACAGTCTTGTCACAGCTATTTCACATCTGACAGCAACCCGACAACAACCTTATTGCAATACAATAAAGATCACTTTGATTTTGACAGTGATGCAGAATCTGAGGGCGATTCTCGTAATTTTAAGAACGTTCACAGTCTAATCTCAATCTGACAAAAATACCTCTAATTTCCTTCTTGACAAGTTTTTGACATTGATTGTCGCCGAGATGAGATTACAGAAATTGGCCTTCAAAGGTAAAATAACTATAAGTACAGCCGCCAGCACATGAAGCTACCCGAAACTGTAAAATTTTCCCAATCAACTTTGAACCTTATGCTTTAGCGATAAAGTTGAAAATCTATTAAAGAAATTTGACAGATTGTAGTAGCTTGATGTGCTGGCGTCTGTACATATGCCCATTTTTCGTGGACACGTCACAGTTGACTTACTGCTATTATCCTCTACAGTGTCGAGGGGTGAGATCATGAACAACTCTTTTAATTCGGGCGCAGAAGGCTCAATATCGACGTGATTTGATTATAAAAGGGACGATAGATAATATAATTGAATAAGGAACCATTTTTAGAAAACTGTAAGAATATTAAACATAACTGGCGAAATATGGGAGTACTTTAGGGACGTATTCCACATTGGGCACCCGCTTAAATGGCACCTGAGTGAATGTGCTGCTGTGTGTCAGGTGCATTCACTCAGGTGCTATTTAACTGGTGCCCAATTCCACATTGGGCACCAGTTAAATAGGTGTCATTTAAGCGGGTGCCCAATGTGGAATACGTCCTTTAGGTACAGATTTTCCTAACGCAACAGGAAGTGCAGGCGTGATGTTATGTTATGAGGAAGAATATAAGAAACTGTCAAATGTTCCCAATCAACTTTGTGCCTTATGTGTTAGCGATAAAGATGAAAACCTATTAAAGAAATTTGACAGATTGTTACTACAAATTGTCAAATAATAAAAATAAAAATTGCAAAGATTTTTTTTGATAAAAGTACACACAGGTAAGAAAATGTTAATTGTCTCTAAACACTGTTTATACGATGCCGAAGTGTTGTTATGTTCCATAGTTATACTTTAAGGCGAGTCACTGCTACGCACGTGTGGTAATTCTGATTCAGCCTGTCCCATGCTGCCCGCTCCCAGCGACGACCCGGAGTCAGATAAGATACAAACATTATAACAAATACTAATACTAGTTCTTAGCACTTATCAAAAAACCGCCACAAAAAAAAAACAAGATCTGTTTATCCGTAATTCCGTAGTAATTCACGTGAGTCAAATGAGCTAACAGTCGGCGTCTGAGCCACTGAGCTATAGAAGAGCTAGTGAGCTAGAAGAGTGATATAGCTCTTTCTTTATCTTTTCAATGCGCTATTTCGCTCATGTCTACCGCGTAGCAGTGGACGGTTGACTTTAAAGCGTATTAAAATCTTGGCTACCTTCAACATAACACCATCCGAGCGCGAGTACCCTTCTCACTCATTGTACCTGCGACAAAAACTAAATGCTATCCTACTGTGAGACATTATTAGTTATTACACCTTATGGCACTTTGACACGTACACCCCTCCCTCATCATCGGCTGGTTAGTCTTTTAAAACTTTAAATTTGCCTCATATTGGCAAATGGCTTGGTCACATTTTAACTCAAATGGGATTTTATACAAGAAGATTTTTTAATCACCATCCAAACCTCTGAAATCACGAAAAAAACATCAGCTGTTTAATACAAAAGTTCAATACTTGACCAAAATGTATGAAACAGCAGATTTTTTTTTCGTGATTTCAGTGTTGGCCCCATAGTGAAAGTTGTTCATATTCATGGGTAGAACACCCTGTAAAAATTTGGATGGTGATAAAAAAATCTTCCTGTATAGTCGCCAGTTTGGTTTCACGAAAGGAAATCGACGATTGGCACGGGAGTTAAACTCATGTCACATTTTGGAATCCGGGGAGAAGTCCCTGGATGCAATTGGCATTTTTTGTGACTTCTCAAAAGCGTTTGACTGCGTTGACCACTGTTGAGGTTTTATTTGCGAACGAAATCTGTGGTCAGGTTGATTTTGAATAAAAGTGAGTGACGTTTGACGACTCAGAAAAAAAAGGACATCTTTTACTAACCACGTAATGCGAACCTGAAATCTTCTATATATTTAAAAAATGGTAAACTGACTGACTGATTGTTGATATATCAACACACAGCCCAAACCGCTGGTCCTAGAGACATGAAACTTGGAGGGTGTGTTCTTTGTGAAGAGGAAGTATCCACTAAGAAAGGATTTTTGGGAATTCTACCCCCAAAGGGGTGAAATAGGGGATGGAAGTTTATATGAAAGTCCGTCAGTTTTGAAGTTAGGATCTTCAAATTTTGTGTTTAGGCTGAGGATTGAAAATTAATTTATACGTGTCTCAGCATTTTTGACAATTCTCCCGAAGGGTTAAAAAGGGGGATGAAGTTGAGTATGGAAAGTCCTTAATTTTCGAAGTAAAAATCACTAAATTTATTATCTAGGCTTATGGTTGGAAGGTAACGCAACGGTGTTGTTAGCATTTCAACCCTTAAGGGGGTGAAAAGGGGGATGACATTTTGTTTTTAATTAAAATTCTTAATTTTTTAAGTTAAATTACTAATGTTTCGGCTTATGGTTGGAAACTAACACAACGTAAATCGTTGTTTTTAAAATTTAAATTCAACCCACAAGGGGGTGAAAAGGGGGATGAAGTTTTGTATACACAATATTTATTTAAATATAAGATCGCGAACACGAAGTCAGAGGGCGCGGCTTAAGGATGCAGTTCGACGACAAGATGCTGATGCCAATCAATTGGGGCAAATGGTAGTACTACCGTCCTCTTTCACTGGTAGCCCGAGGTACATGCACGAGCGTACCCAGGATGCGATGACATATGTACGCAACTACGGTCGTCCTGACCTCTTTGTCACGTTTACATGCAACCCTCGCTGGGAGGACATCACCAAGTTTTACTTCCAGAACAAAAGTCTTGTGATCGTCACGATATAATTGCTAGAGTGTTTCATATAAAAGTAAAAAAAACTGATTAATATATTGATTAAAGGACAAATATTCGGAGAAATTCGTTGCTATATGCATTCAATTGAGTGGCAAAAACGTGGTCTTCCACATGTCCACATTCTTCTATGGCTGAAAAGTAGCATAACACCAGACTCTATCGACAAAGTAATCTGCGCTGAAACACCTGACCCTGCACTTGACCTAAAACTTCACGAAATAGTAAAGTCGAACATGATTCATGGCCCTTGTGGAAGCTTTAATCATAAATCCCCTTGTATGAAGGACAACAGCTGCACTAAAAGATATCCCCGACCTCTATTGAGGGAAACACAAACAGGTGATGATGGCTATCCACAGTATCGGAGACGATCCCCTAGCGAAGGCGGTTTTACCGTTAATATTCATGGTGTGGATTTAGACAACCGTTGGGTAGTTCCTTTTAACCCTGTTCTATTAAAAACGTTGAGTATTGCAACTCTGTGAAATCAATAAAATATGTAAGCAAGTATGTTAATAAAGGATCCGACCAGGCTACATTTGCTCTAGAAAACGAAAAAGATGAGGTGAAAATATATGAGAGCGGAAGGTACAAAAGTAGCTCAGAAGCAGTGTGGCAAATTGTTGGGTTTTCCATACATAAGCGTTTCCCCACAGTTGTTCATTTAGCACTTCATTTGGAAAACGGTCAAAGAGTTTACTTCAATTCAAATAAACTCGCTGACAAAATAGCTAATCCACCAAAAACTACGCTCTTAGCTTTTTTTGAACTATGTCAATCAGATAACTTTGCTAAAATTCTACTTTACTCTGAGGTACCCGCTAGGGAATGCAAATCCGTTCTGTTTCAAAATCCGGATTTTTAAGAACGGATTTTTGGTCCAATCCGGATTATCCGGATATTACGGATTTTTCATGAAAATAAACAAATCTACCCATATTAGTTGGTTAATATGATATTTCTTATATTTGTGTAAATTGATTAAAATAAAAGCACACGAAAATCACATCAAACGATTTTTTAAATTTCTTGATTTGGAATTATTCAAACTATCATCATTAAATACCTTAATTATGATGGTATTGCTATAATATGTACTTATTCTTATTAAAATAATTAGTCTGTGTCTCGCGTGCTAAGTAACGATGATAAAATAATTTATCATCATCATATCAGCCGAAAGACGTCCACTGCTGGACATAGGCCTCCCCCAAGCACCTCCACTTCAACCGGTTCTGTGCTTTTCACATACAAAATTAAAGGCTCCAAGGTCTCTGCTAGAGATTAATGGCCAGAGCCAGCTTAGGAAACTAACGACCGATTATGACAGGATCGTGTCCGCCAAACCTGTGCTGTTAAGAGAGATCGAGAGGTTCTATGGTCAGTTATACAAATCAACAAGTAACCCTGTTACAAATCTGGCAAACTACCCAAGAACTAGATTTACCCAACACTACACCGAAGACATCCCGGACGTCAGCCTGTACGAGATGAGAATGGCTCTGAAGCAGCTCAAAAACAACAAGGCGCGAAGTGATGACGGAATTACGGCCGAGTTCGTGAAGGCCAGCGGAAAACCCGTTTCTAAGGCCTTTCAGAAGCTGTTTGGTTCCGTCATACTCGAGGGTAAATCACTACAGGCATGAAACAGAGGTGTGGTGATACTTTTCTTTAAGAAGGGCGACAATGCCCTTCTTAATAATTATAGGCCCATCTCACTTCTGAGCCATGTGTACAGTCACAAGTAATAATATGTCAACACTTGGCCACTTTCAACTGCGATTTTTTCGTAAAATAACAAATGCAACGTTGAAATACGACACCTTACATAAACCTATGGGTTCGAAAATACTATGTTCGTAATAACATAAAATTTCATTAAAAAATAAAGGAGAAAATTGGCTTTGAATAAAGCCAAGTGAATACATATTTTTGCTCGTGACTGTACAAGGTGTTTTTGAGAGTCATCACGAACCGTCTCGCGCGCAGGTTTACACCACATATATACGCTGCGACTGGTTATACAGTAGACCGAAGAATATAACCTACCTCTCTGCTTAGCGTTTGTGGACTACGAGAAAGCCTTTGATTCGATCGAGACATGGGCTGTACTGCAATTTCTTCAACGGTGCCAGATCGACTATCGGTACATCGAGGTGCTGAGGTGTCTGTACGAAAACGCTACTATGTCAGTCCGACTCCAGGATCAGACCTCGAAACCTATCCTTCTGCAGCGAGGTGTGAGACAGGGAGACGTTATCTCTCCGAAATTGTTCACCAGTGCACTGGAGGATGTCTTCAAGGTTCTGTACTGAAAAGGGGCTGGCATTAACATCAATGGCGAGTACATAACCCACCTTCGGTTTGCCACCGATATCGTAGTCGTGACTGAGACCATGGAGGACCTCGGTACAATGCTCGATGACCTCAAAAATAATAAGGCATCTAAAGTGCTGTCGTTTAACCTGCTGCGAATTCACATAATTCATGCTGCGGAAAAAGCACGCTCTGATACGAAGCTTGTAGGCGGAATGCACTCTGAAGACACTTGTAAGCGGAATGAACGAAATGATCAAGGACGCCTCACATACTTTCTCGACCCGCGTCCCGCACCCTGCTCGCTTCCCCCAGAGCCGAAACGTGTTACAATTTCTTAAAAATTTAATTATTCAAAAAATCCGGATTCGATTTTCAAATCCGGATTTGGAAGTCTAGTAAAAATGTGCGGATATCCGGATTTTTCGGATTACGGATAATCCGGATTGCATTCCCTAGTACCCGCATATTACATATGGAATAAGAGTAATTTCGTAAGATGAAAAAGAGCAGTAACAGTTGATGGTTGGCCTGGTGTGATGAAGGAACACGCCTTAGGTAGAGTCTATTCTGTTCACCCGAACAATACGGAGTGCTATCATCTGCGTTTACTGCTACATGAAGTGCGGGGCCCAACTTCATTTGAAGCACTAAAACCGTGAATGAACACATACAATACAATATTAATAACATAAAAATACTATAAATACATACAACATTATAATTAAGTACATATAAGAAACTAATGAACACGAAGTGTCTGCGTTGTGTTTCGCTGACTGGTGTCATGTATCCGGCCACGAAACCGGCGGTACACAACACCCTTCGGCCAGAACTCTTCCTTGAGGAACTTTTCCGAGTTGTTGTGTCGGTACGCGCACCATGATCGACTTGAAGTTTGTGTTGTTGTGTGCGTGTTGTTCGTGTTGTGTTGTGGTTTGCTTGAAGATGACCTACACTGGCATGCGACGTTGGAAGAGGCAGTTTGTCAGTCACCAGCAAAAATGCGAGAACTGTTCACAATTATGTTAGTCTTTTGTCAAATATCAGACCCAATAGCTCTTTGGGAAGACTTCAAAGACTATTTGTCTGAAGATTTTAAGCACAGGCTGCAAAAAGAGATCGGAGACAATGTAAAGAATTTCAAAAACCAAATTTTAAATGAATGTCTGTCTGAAATTGAAGAAGCAGTGCTAACGTTAGGTGGAAAGTCGATAGATATGTACGGTTTGCCAAAACCAACCAAGCCACAAGTTGCCGGTAATACAGAGTACATGAGAGAAACTAATTTTGACACAGTAGCTTTGGAAAGTTTTGTAAATAATTATACGCAATCGTTGACCGTCGAGCAAAAGTCTGTATATGACAAAGTCATGAAAAGTGTAGAAGTAAGTGAAGGTAAAATTTTGTTTCTGGACGCCCCTGGTGGCACAGGTAAGACTTATCTTATAAATTTGCTCTTAGCAAAAGCAAGAAGCACTCGAGACATAGCTTTAGCTGTAGCGTCATCCGAGATTGCTGCTACATTATTAGAAGGAGGTAGAACTGCACACGCCTGCCTTAAAACTACCTCTAAACCTTACAAATAAATTAAAGAAGGCTCTTTGCAATAATTTCTTCGACAGAATAACATAGCCCTGAACATACAGTTTATTAAAGTAACACTGTCTGCTACCTAGTACATAGTTAATTGATATTCTATGTGTGAAAACTTGTAATTGGCCATTATCATGTTAAAACTAAGTAACTATTGTGTCAGATTAGCTGTAAGTTTTCCAAAAATAATAAAATAAAATAAATGTAGAGACACCCTTATGCAATATACCAAGGCAAAGCAATCTTGCTGAAGTGCTTAAAAATACTAAACTAATAGTATGGGACGAAATAACGATGGCGCACGAAAGAGGAGTCGAAGCCTTGAATAGGAGTTTGCAGGACATAGGAAATAATAAAAACATAATGGGTGGTATGACGGTGCTGCTGGCAGGAGACTTTCATCAGACTTTACCAGTAGTGCCCAAAGGAACGCGCGCACATGAGATCAAAGCATGCATCAAAAGATCTTTTTTATGGCTTTCAATTAAAATGCTAAAACTTACTCGAAACGCGAGAGTATGTACATCTCAGAGGTGAAGTTTCTGCCGGCAGATTTTCAGATCTTCTTCAAATCGGAAACGGAAACTTCGCACAAATAGATGGGTTGATACAAATACCAAATGAATTATGTAGGTACTGTGGTATCAACAGTTGAGGGACTTATAGATAAAATTTATCCTGATGTAAAAAAAATATTAAAGACAAACCGATGGAGTGGTTATGCGAGAGAGCCATTTTGACTCCCAAAAACGACCAAGCCGCTGCGATCAACGAAATGTTGATAAATACATTCGAAGGTGAAGAAATGATTTATAATTCTGTTGACATCATGGTCGATATGGACGAGTCGGTTAATTTATCCTGTAGAATTTTTAAACTCTCTAAATCCACCGGGTCTTCCATGTCACAGACTTATGTTGCGTGTAGGTGCTCCTGTCATGTTGCTTCGAAGTATACGGCCTCCAAAATTGTGCATTGGAACTAGACTCCAAATAACAGCTCTCCGCCGCAATGTTTTTGAGGCCAAAATACTAACTGGATCTGCCAGAGGAGAAACAGTGTTCATGTCGCGTATACCATTGATACCAAATGATCTTCCGTTTGAATTTAAAAGATTGCAGTTCCCAATCAAGGTTTGTTTCGCGATGACTATTAATAAGTCACAGGGACAAACTCTGAAATTTGATACTTAGTTAGGGAAAAGTGCAGAGAAATTTGGAGGGAGCATTTTGACGAGAGGTCATTATCTAAAAGCATCTGGTATAAGACCATACAGCCTTGCCTTACGCGTTCACCGTGGTTCGCAGAATCTGGTTTGTCTAGAACAGATGTTGTGACAGCCCTAAGACTTCGGTCCGGGCACATTCCGCTAAACAACTTTGCGTTCCTGATGGGTAAATCCAACTCACCAAATTGTGCTGAGTGTGGTGTGGTTGAGGATGTTTACCATGTGTTGGCCGAATGTGCCCGGAACGAGGTTGAGAGGGTTAGCTTTATGCTCGAACATGATGTGGATCTGCGGGAAATGGGCATGTGTAACTTGATTCTGGCCCGTCCTCTGTCAGAGGAGGCCAAGTCAATATACAATTTAGTTAAATTAGCCATTAAGCGTAGATAAGTCTATCTTTGTGAGGCCTATGAGGGTGGCATGATCATGCTTGATCAAACCCTCTATAAAATAAATAAAGATTAAAAAAAAAAATCTTCCGTTTGAATTTAAAAGATTGCAGTTCCCAATCAAGGTTTGTTTCGCGATGACTATTAATAAGTCACAGGGACAAACTCTGAAATTTGCTTGAGTCGATTTGCGGCAAGACTGTTTCTCCCACGGCCAGTTTTATGTGGCTTGCTCACGTGTAAGCTCTCCAACCAGCCTGGTTGTTTTAGTGCCCGCTTCCGAATTAGTAAAAAACATTGTTTATAAAGAAATACCTACTGTGAAGGACGTTATTTAGGTAGATACCGGTCCTTTACAGTATTCCTTAAATATCACACGTAGTGGAGAAAAATTAGCTGCAATAGATACTAACCTGCCTCGCTCGCATTCTGGTGCGCGCACAGCGAACTCGAGTCCTGCTTGGTAGTCGAAATTACAAGTTTTTACCCTTTTTTCAGTCAAAAATCACGACCTTTGACCAAAATTAAAAATTTTTGTTCAGCCTAAATTTCAGTTTCTGCATAAGTCGCTAGCCCGCGCAGAGACGCGTCTTTTGACACATCGCACGTACGCCTAGCTAATATAGAACTTCAAAAATTTTTGCAACAATTCGTCGTCTTGCTGTCCGGATGTGCTTAAAAACCCTGCCTCCTATTTATATTTGGGGAATCTGATTAAAATAAAGAAACTTTGTAGTATCTACGTGATATTATTTGCATAACTTATTACCTACGTAAATTATTATAAGTTATCGCTGTCGGTGATATGCGTCAATTACCTCCATTCGGAGATAACTGGATTTTTCAAAATTTACCTGGTAAAACCATTGTATCACTAGCAGGTCCGTCTTTGTGGACTTTGTTTAAATTATTTGAGTTAAAAATTATAATGCGGCAAAGAGACGACATAAAATTTGCAACTGCAATAAACAATCTAGCTTCTGGGAGCATGACGTCTGCAGACCTGGACCTAACGAGTGAGAGATGTTTCACAATCAACGAGCTACCTGCAGACGCCAGAGTTGCTGTGCATTTATTTAGCAGTAATGCTTTAGTTGACGCGCATAATGAAAGAGTTTTAAATGGAATGATCACTGAAGGCACCGTCGTTGATGCGTTGGATGAAGTTTTTGGACAGCCAAATCAATCCGCTAAAAATCGCGCCTTGAAATCAATTTTATCTTTGCCTACCCGCTCAAACATACGGATTACCTAAACAATTGAATTTAAAAATATCAGCTAGGTACATGATAACTGTAAATGTGGATATAGAGGATGGCCTGGTAAACGGAACTACTGGCAGATTGAGAGCCATTGAATACGGTATTAATAAAACAACGGGACAAAGAAGACCACTAAGACTGGTTAGAACTGGATGACATAAAAGCGGGCCAAAATAAAAGGAGAAATTATCAAAAGAGGCTACAGAATAGCTGGACTCCTTTAAAATGTGTTACTTACATTATCAAAAAGTGGAAAGCGTCGAACCTACAAATCCGCCGAACACAGTTCCCTTTAGTTCCAGCTGAGGCGATAACAGTTCACAAGAGCCAAGGAGCTACGATGGATAAAGTTGTGGTCCATTTAAGTTCTCACTTTAAAAGATCAATGCTTTAAGTAGGCTATTCTAGAGCTAGAACTTCAAAAGGATTGTTTGTAATCCCTGTAATGTTTTCTTAGAGATTACATACATAGATAGATAGATAGATAGATAAACCATTTATTTGGCGCACACAAAAAGACAGCACAACACACAAAAGTACAATATAAGATGATAACCAAACTAACTACATAAAATACAAAAACAAGGTGCCGATAAAAAAGCAATTCAATAAGCAATTTATTCTGATATAGTTTTTTTTGCAGAAACGTGGGCCAGTTCATCGGATTTGTTTAAAATTGATAATTTGGATATTATCTCAAAGACTCACGGCCCAAATTTAAATACAGCAAACCGCGGAATGGGTATGATTGTGTTGAAAAATATAAAAATATCCCGGAAATCAACGCATCAAGTATTTCAAACATCGTGTGGGAAAGGGCATAGTGAAGGCATTTCTTTTGATGTATGGCTACACCGACCGGCAAGTGGCGCCCTCATCGTTTGTATGGTTATTTCTTTTATTTTACAATGAAAATGCAGAAAATAAGCACGTTAAGTTGTGCTCCACAAGATTATACGTTAATATTATTAAAAACGGTAGTTTTAGATTGTTTAGTTTTATTATAATAATCACTAAAACGGATAAAAGTGGCCACTATTTTCCATTTTAGTCATTATAATAAAACTACAAATAAACAAACAAACAACAAATATATTACTACGTTATTATTACGTAACCTAAACTCCTAGTAAGATACGTGTTATTAAAATCCACGCGCGAACAAGACTTCACCAACGAAAACTACGTGATAAATAAAATCAAAACCGACTCAAAGGAAATCACACTAGCTATTCCCCCGTCGTCGCCTGCATTTAACAAAGTTACTCCGTCCGCACTAACCTTGTTATGACGTTCACTACAATCTCACGCACAATTTGACACTAATGTCGGTATTGTGCACGCCCTTGCAACGTTATTGTTTAGAAATGCTTGTTATTATTTGTGAATGTTTAGAAAATTGTGTGAAATGTATTTATTTATTGTATTATTATTGTTGAGGGTATTTTGATTGCTTGTTGGGGGTCCATAATCCAATTAATTGCAATTAGTTATTCTTGTGGAACGAAATTAAAGGGGTTTCAGATCGCTTCCTATTACGATAAACAAATCACCACGAGGTACATCATTACAAACAGTCATCATCTGCCTAGCCTTTTCCCAACTATGTTGGGGTCGGCTTCCAGTCTAACCGGATGCAGCTGAACACCAGTATTTTACATGGAGTTGTTGTTGGAGAGTTGGATAGTTGTCACAACTTGACGAATCACTGAACTCTCGCATTACGTCACCACACCCTTCCCGCACCGCGCACCTCTAGCAGCGTCTCGGATAAGCGGTCGGCCTATACTTAGTTTAGGTATTTATGTTTTTTTTTTTTTTTTTTTTTATATGACGTGTAAAAGTGACTCCGATATCCTATTTACAGAATAAATATTTTCATTACATTTCTTCTGAAGCGGCCATGTCATCGTCCTCTGGCCCTCATCCCAATTTATGTGTGGTCGATACAGAAAGTCTTCTTTTTATGGTTCCGTACCAAAATGGTATTCATGTGCTTCCACATGCCTCAACACGAATATGAACGTCGTGAACACATTGCGAATCATGCGATGAGCGTCGTGCGCTGCACATGACTTACAATTTGACGGCACGGTTGGCGCAGTGGTTAAGCGATTGACTGCTGCGCTGCGTGTCGCGGGTTCGATTCCCGCACGGAACAAATATTTGTATGACCTACAAGTAGTTGTTCCGGATCTGGCTGTTGGTGTATGTGAATTTAAATGTTTGTAAACGCACCCACAATACAGGAGAAATTCCTAGTGCCGCAACGTTTAAAAAAAAATGTCTGTATCCGCCTATAAGTAAAGAAAGTAGTCAGGATTCATTGTGTCATGGAATCAATATGTTGAATTTTGTTAAATAAAACATAAAACCCACAGGTATATTCTTTACTGCAATTTATTTAACAAAATGGAAAAATATCTACGACCAGAATGTTTCGACGGAGACCCGTCCTCAAGCCAAGATCTTTGCCCTCAGAGGACACATTGGAAAAGCACATTTGAAAATTTTCTGACAGCTATAATATAATATGATACAGTACTCTTATAACCAGTAATAACCCCATCCACATTAATACTCAAGGCTTTCTTCACATAAATATTCCTTAGTATCAAAATCAAAATATTTTATTTCACATAAACCTACATGGGCACTTATGAAACGTCAGAAGCTAGGTGCACGGTTCCAATTGGTCGTTTCCTATGGAGAAGAGCCCACAAAAAACTCCACGGTTACTCTTTTTAAAAATAATTGGCTTTTACAATGTTTTCAAATTACAGTAGGTATGGGAGGACAGCGTAGGCCTGTCAAGTACCAGGTACTTGATAAAATAAAAAAAATGGTCTCACTTGCCCATAACAAATGTAATAAAACGAAGTGCATATTTTTCCATTAATTTTATTTAAA
The DNA here is from genome assembly GCA_963082905.1 of Oligia fasciuncula. Classification (NCBI taxonomy): domain Eukaryota; kingdom Metazoa; phylum Arthropoda; class Insecta; order Lepidoptera; family Noctuidae; genus Oligia; species Oligia fasciuncula. The sequence goes on along the minus strand of OY720414.1, from coordinate 3,310,830 downwards.
TAACTTAATAGCTACATCACAAACAAATGTACAATAATATTCATTAACAGTAATTCTTCGTTTTCAAATAGGTAACTATTTTGCAAACCGGTCAACTAGTCTTCGATTCTATTGTAAAATTTTTAATACATCATTCACGATAGAAAAAGAAATTCCTTATTACAGTACCCAGACTAGGAGTGAGGCGTAATATCGTAACGGCTAAATCTAACAGGTATCACAAGATAACAGACTAACTGTGACAAACCGTTTATTCCCTGACGTCCTCGCCCTGTCGCCCCCACTGGGCACGAGTGGGAAAAAAAGTTTCGTTCCGCCCAAGTGGTGACCATTCGAACTTTTTATTTCCCACTCGTTCCGCTATAGACGGAGAGTCAAAATGCAATAATGGGGATTTCATTAAGGGTCAGTTCACACCGAGACGCGACGCGACGCGCAGTTTTCAAGATAGAAATACAATTACAGACCTTATCTACTACACAAAAAGGTACACGATTCAGTGATCTACGCCGCGCTGCGTAGCTCGACGTAGTAGGTAGACACTGAATTGTGTACCTTTTAGTGTAGTAGATAAGGTCTGTAATTGTATTTCTATCTTGAAAACTGCGCGTCGCGTCGCGTCTCGGTGTGAACTGACCCTAAGAGATTTCACGGATTGTTAAAATGTTTTAATTACGACTTTCAGTGCAAGAGTGAACAATGTTTTTGATTATAAATAATTTATTTTTCCCTTTTTTGTTGTGGTACCTACCCCAGTCTATTAAAAAGTACTCTGTGACCTACCCCTTACCACTTCGTGTATGTACCACTACTTGGTATGTAAACAACAGTTAAAGAAGTTTTATAACATCAGCATCATCAACATAGACCAAGTGGAATCAATACGTATTATTGAAGCTAAATCAAGAAAAATTCATACCCAAAACAAAATTCGTAAAATTTATGCGGAACCATCGCAACATCTTCCTCTATCAAATGAAATAAAAATCGGAGCACAATTGATGAAAATATCGACGAATAAAAATATAATAAAAAAATGGTTGTCTGTAAAGTCGGTTTTACGGGCGAAGATTTTACGTGACAACGTCTTTTTCTCGGTAGAATATTTATTGATATGAATATAATTAAATTGCACAATAGGAACAAGGAATTAAATGAAAATAAGAACGTAACGTTACCGAGCGTTACACTTTTTCATAAGTGACTCCCAGCCGCAACCTAATTTAAAATAAGAACGTAACGTTACCGAGCGTTACACTTTTTCATAAGTGACTCCCAGCCGCAACCTAATTTAAGACGTTGTCACGTCAAAAATACATACAGACGCACATAGAACCTCCTTTTTTGAAGTCGGTTAAAAAGTGATTAATCGACAAACAATACCACCACCATCATAATCAGCCTATGATGTTCCCACTGCTGGGACACTGGCCTCCTCTCGTTGAGGGAGTGGGCCGTAATCCACCACGCGGGCCCAGTGCGGGTTGGCAGATGTCACATGTCTTCGGATTTTTGACAAACAATACGTTACAGACAATTCCGAACAGCTGGCCATTTCATGAAAATACTGCAGCACTCGAGTAACTTTTATTATTGCTACGAAAATGAACTTTTATTGGTACTAACAAACAACCTATTTCTCGTAGTTAAATCTATATTTTGAGCTTTCCTATGCTAATTATAATTATTTACAATTTCATTACAATACAATCTGTCTAATATTGAGTTAACAGGTTAACACTAGTTTATTATCATTCAATTCTCTTTATACAAAGCTGTAACGTTTGATTACGCAGGTATAGTAAGTACACCCAGCGAAATTGATAAGTAAGCAGGCACTAAATGGGCCTGCGGGCGGAAAGTAATGGGCAGCTCACCGTCCGATCAGGACCAGGCCCGGGCCGGACGGCGCGTACGTGTTCCACGCGCGCCTCAAAGAGATGTCAGCATCGAGAAGCCTGCCGGGTCAGCGGGATTGTCCGAAAGGGTTACCGCTGGCCCAGAACATAAAGGGCTAAGGAAGGAACACGGGTGGGTTTTAGTCAGTAAGAGTCTGACACTCCCTTCCGCTCCACCCAGAGCGGGAGGGGTCATTTGATGATTTCCCATCCGCAAAAAAAAAAAAAAGCAGGCACTAAATCACAATCATCGTGGTGTTGTGGACGTCAGACAGACAGTCGCTCCATGTACAGTCACGAGCAAAAGTATGTATACCATAACCATAACCAACCATAATCAGCCTATAATGTTCCCACTGCTGGGACACAGGCCTCCTCTCGGTGAGAGGGAGTGGGCCGTAATCCACCACGCCGGCCCAGTGCGGGTTGGTAGATGTTACATGTCTTCGAATTTTTTTTGGTTCTAGTACATGCCGGTTTCCTCACGATGTTTTCCTTCACCGTTTTTGAGAGCAGTGGTGATGAAATAATTTACACAAAGTAAAGCGCCTGTCTGGGTTCGAACCTACGACCTACAACTCGTAAGTCGCGGCCGTTACCACTTGGCCACCACTGCTCTAAAGTATGTATGTATACACTTGGCTTTATTCAAAGACGATTTTCTCCTTAAATTTTGAATGAAATTTTATGTTATTACGAACAAAGTATTTTCGAACCCATAGGTCTGTGTAAAGTGTAGTATTTCAACGTTGCATTCGTTAATTCACGAAAAAATCGCAATTGTAAGTTGCCAAGTGTTGACATATTAGTGCTTGTGACTGTACACAAAATAAAGCGTCACTCTGGGTTCGAACCTGCGACCTACAAGTAAGTCGCGGCCGCTACCACTGAGCCACCACCGCTATAACATTTCTACCTGCTTACTTAATAATTTTGCTGCATGTACTTTCTATAACAATTCTGTTAAAAAAAATCTACTAACTTGGAGACAGTGGGCAAATTTATCATTTCTAACGTGACGATATTATCGTGGTCGTACACGGCATCACGATAACACAGGGTAGTAAAATGTATGGAAATGTATGGAGACGCTCGTAGAGGGAATTGAAGATTTTTATATGGAGTCAGACATATTTGTTTTTTTTTCTAAATGGCGGTCACTTATGTAACCTATATAAATCAAAAGCTTACATCAATGCAAACGGATATAAAAAAGACTTATCTCGGAAACGTGAAAGTTTACGGGGTTTGGTCTTATTATGTTTTCTATTTGATATAAACAGATATCATGCGCGGCCGCCATTTTGAAAAAAAAAAAATGGCGGGCAGGCAGTTATACCACGGATCTTCAAACCCCTTTCCGTCCACGATAACGTTACAACATGCACGTATTTTCATAAATTTTATGGACGTGAACGTGTACGATAATATCGACACGTTAGAAATCACAAAAGCGCATATTAGGATTTTATCAGTTTTCAAAATACATTCTAATATTATACTGTACAAACTAAATATTTTATTAAGGCTGCGCCGACCGCCAAGTGGCGCCCTCATCGTTTGTTTGGTTATTTCTTTTTTTATTTTACAATGAAAATGCAGAAAATAAGCACGTTAAGTTGTGCTCCACAAGATTATACGTTAATATTATTATAAAAGGTAGTTTTAGATTGTTTAGTTTGATTATAATCACTAAAACGGATAAAAGTGGCCACTATTTTCCGTTTGAGGGCGCCACTTGGCGGTCGGCGCAGCCTTAATAAATAGTAGTTAAAAATACTATTATTTTTAATGACTAGACTAGACTACACACTCAAATAGTCAATCATTTATTGTTTTATATTATAATACAAAATATTACTATTATTGCACTTAATAGTAATAACTACAAGTTGACTAGATCTCTTATCAATAAAATCAACTAGGTATTAGATCTATTTTTAATTTTTATTAATTTAAATACCAATTATTATTTCAAATTGAAATCGTTCGCATATTTTTTTAATTTACTCCTCATTTTGGGTTTTCCGAATGATTGCTTGATCTAAAACTTTACTGAGTCAAATTAAATTAACTAGAGAAACTCCGTACACGTGATTGGTATCGATATCTAAATGATAAACTAGAAAAAAACTGGCCAAGTGCGAGTCGGACTCGCACGCGAAGGGTACCGTACCACAAGGCAAAACGCCGAAAAAAAAAAGTTTGTTGTATGGGAGCCCCCCTTAAATATTTATTTTATTCTGTTTTTAGACGGCACGGTTGGCGCAGTGGTTAAGCGATTGACTGCTGCGCTGCGTGTCGCGGGTTCGATTCCCGCACGGAACAAATATTTGTATGACCTACAAGTAGTTGTTCCGGGTCTGGCTGTTTGTGTATGTGACTTTAAATGTTTGTAAACGCACCCACAATACAGGAGAAATTCCTAGTGTGGGGCAACGTTTTTAAAAAAAAAAGTATTGTTGTTATAGCGGCAACAGAAATACATCATCTGTGTGTCTCAAATTTCAACTGTCTAGCTATCACGGTTCATGAGATACAGCCTGGTGACACACGGACAGTGGAGCCTTAGTAATAGGGTACCGTTTTTTTACCCAAATATTATATAAAATTATAATTTGATGATTTTTTGTGTCATCGATCGCTGTTTGTGCATTCACTTCAAATACCAGTTTAAAAAATAGTTTTTCTGTGTAAACTTCACAGACATGATTGGGTATCGATATCGAAAAACCACAATAAAATATATTTTTCTGAACTCATACTTCAAGTAACAAAACTACAAGCGGTCGTTGACCTCTAAAAAGTCCACTTTTGTTTTTTTTTTTGTATCATGCTTAGATATCTCTTGATACCCATCACGCCTGCAGTTTCGCTAGCTACTTTAATTTGACCCGGTATAACTATAAATACCAACTGTCCCTCAATATTTTAGTGAAAAAACAATAATTTGTCAACACCATTTTATTTTCCGTAAGCGGTATTTGAATGGCCAATCAAGAGTCAAGACAAACTAATATTAAGTGACAGGCTGTCAAACTGATGTTACCAGCTGTGATTGGCTGCCTGAAATAACCTCTGAAGGACAATTTCAGTCTCAATCTGTCAAAAATACCTCTAATTTCCGTACATTGTTGACAAGTCTTTGACATTGATTGTCGCTAAGATGCGATTGCGACAAGATTTTGAACGTTTTTAATTACGGGAATTGGCTTTCAGAACAATGTCATCTACATCAATCATTGTACAGACGCCAGCACACCAACCTACCCGAAACTGTCAAATTTTCCCAATCAACTTTGAACCTTAAGCTTTAGCGATAAAGTTGAAAATCTATTAAAGAAATTTGACAGATTGTAGTGCTGGGGTCTGTACATGAAGATGACATTTGAGAATTTAAGTTAATTTTCGATTTTCAAAACTGGGTTAACTTACATACTACGTTCTATTTCTAAATATTAAGTTCAAGCCAATTTTTACGTGTTATTTGCAGAGTAGTGTTGTGCATAGTTCGATTCGCCAACAATGTCGATATCGCTGTCACTATGTTCCGTGTCTGAATCTGTCGATATTCTTGAGTTTTCAGCCTAGAAAAAATAAACATTTTTAATGAAAATGGCAATGTTAAATTCCACTGGGATCTATCATCAGTGACAGACAGCCGTACTACGGTGTGCACCAACTAGCTTCTGCCCGCGACTTCGTCCGCGTGTTTTGGCAACTAACCCACCGCGTCTCTGCTCATTCTTTCTTCATTTTTGTCAATTTGCTCGGCTCCTAAGTATCGTAGCGTGATGTTAAATAGCCTATAAAAATCCTCAAGAATTAGGCTATCAAATGCAAAAAGAATTTTTAGAGAAATTAGCGCGTTCAGGCAGAGAGACAGACGCGGCGGGGGACTTTGTATTATAATATGTGATAAGCCTGAAATAGTCAAAGTAATTTGGACATCGCCCTCCTGGTGATAAGAAGTGTATGTAGCTTAAAGTTTATAGCACACGTATCAAACCGGAAAGGGATCGGCACCGTATCAACTCGAGCCGTTCAGTATTCTTTGTATGAAACTCCCTACTGCAACACACTAATCGGAATCGTAACGTAATCGCCTCGCCTCGGGACAAGCTCACGAACCTCGGTGCGGTGCGTTACGGCTCGTCGTCCCCGCGCTTACGTCTCTCCGTACCCGAGCTTACGTCTCTTCGTCCACCCTTGCCCCTCACCCCTACGACCTGCCTGCTGCACCATCAACCAGCGCGGCAGCGGTCGAGCGTAATGCATTTATTAGCGAAAAAAAAAAAAGACAGGCAGATGATGATTAGAACATTTACCTTCCGACATTCAGAATGCGTTGCTGGATGTTTTGTGGTGAAGTCTACTGCTGCAGCTCCTGGCGACAAAAGGAAAAAAATGTATTAATTTTTTTTTTTTTTTTAACAGACGAAAAAACGGAGGAGGTTCTCAAGTTGACGCGTATTTTTTTGTTTTTGGTCAATAGCAATACATATTGCGTTTGAATATAGGTAATAAAGCATGAAACGTAAGTATTAGATTAGATTATGAAACGTGTATGTTTCAACGTGAAATACGTTACTGAAATGTTGACGTAAATATTCCTAAATGATCGCGGAGTACGCATTCGTAGCGCGTAGCAAACCATTATTTTGGCGTAGCAGCCGCTACGACGTAGCAACCTACGTAGTCGCTTAGTTATTGTATCAAAAATACATAAAATTAATTATTTTTTTTTACAGTCAACCCCGTCTGTGGTAACTAATTAATTGACTTCACTGATTACTTTAACAGCTTCACTTTTACTTTTATTTCATTGCAGCAACGGTGATTTTCGCAGTTTTGAAGTTCGTCGCCCGGTTGACTGTACATAGGCCAAGAATTTATGAAACTCCTTATATTGCTTGCTTTAGAAGCCTCCCATCGAAGTCCCCATCTTGCAAACCCCGACAATACGCACACAAAAATCATTATACTGCCAAGACGCTGCAATGAAAAGAAACAAAATCAAATAACCACCTACACACAATTACAACCTCTATCACTACACAATTAGACCCATTTTCGCGTACACTCCTTATTCCCCTCCCCTAAACGCCATTACCAACCGATTTTGAACCCAAAATCTAAAGAGATAAGTTGCGGAATAGCTTGCGAACGATTCTAAGACGTTGGTTGCCTAGCAACGGCGCCATATTGCTTCTAATTTGATTTGACAACATCTTGAGTTGTGGCGTCGCAGAGACATTATTAAATTGACGTGTCCTGAGGTTTAAGATGGCAATTTAGGGGAACGGAAGATTTAAGTACACTGGACTAAGTACATAATACACAAGATGGTTCACATACTTCAGCAGGACTACATCACAACAGAAAATCTACTAAACTCAAACTCAAAGCATTTATTTAAATTAAACCATTAACAGGCACTTTTGTATTGTCAAGAAGTCGGTCAGTCAGAAAATATGAAGCTAGTCATTCCCCCATTCCCAAAGCTTTACCTATCTATACCTATAGAGAAGAACGGGCAAGAAACTCCATGGACACGTTTTAAATTATATTTTACAAAAATAATAGTTACGATGAAAAAAAAAAGACGTAAGCGTTAAAAGCATCCAGAGTACAACACATAGAAACAAACAACAATCCAAAAAAATATGTATAAAAATAAGCCGAGGCAGCTAAGTGATGACAAGCCCCAACTGCCGGCGCCCGTTCACGAACATGACGCATAGATCAGCACCATTCAACCATTTTGAAGGAAGCTAAATGATCAAACATACACGCCACCGTCCGCGAGACATTTGAGCGAGCATGACATACTATCAGCCGCCAGGGTACATTCAAGTCAATGAAAGACATATTACCATAATCAGCCTATAATGTTCCCACTGCTGGGACACAGGCCTCCTCTCGGTGAGAGGGAGAGGGCCGTAATCCACCACGCGGGCCCAGTGCGTGCTGGCAGATGTCACATGTCTTCGAATTTTTGGTTCTAGGAAGGACATGCCGGTTTCCTCACGATGTTTTCCTTCACCGTTTTGAGAGCAGTGGTGATGAAATAATTTACACAAAGTAAAGCGCCTGTCTGGGTTCGAACCTACGACCTACAACTCGTAAGTCGCGGCCGTTACCACTTGGCCACCACTGCTCTCTTGAAAGACATATTATTACCCGGTAAATGGTACCCTAAACCCTAGGTTCATAGAACTCACATTTGTGCTATGCAATTATACAATACAAAGGTCTTTACTATGGTCAAGACCTGTTTCGCTGTGTTTGTCATTTACTTTGATTGTAAAAATATTAAAACTATTAACATCGCAACCACCATCTACTCATTTCTTAACGCCCATAAGCCCAGTTTCCACCGCGAGCGGAGCGGACCCATTAATGACTTCTTTTACCTTGCAAGAGAAAACTGCTTACATGTGTTTCCACCAACAATGAGTTGAACGGAAATGACTCAGCGGACAAGAAGAGTAAAAATAAGCTCGCTCATTCTTCTGTTTCATTTCTCTTTTGCGGTGGGAATCAGACCACTAAATTCTTTCTTGGTGGAAACGCAAACCTATTTCATGAAAACGAAGTCCGCTCCGCTTAGCTATTTCCGGCTCATTACTCTTTCGTGGTGGAAACCGGGCTTTATATAGTCCACACGTTCGTCAACACTATCAATCGCAATTTGAATAATTTTGAAGGATAATGCTAATCCATTATTCCATTGCTTCATATGTTCGATAAATTTGTCTGCTCAGCAACGTAAATAACGCAATGAGTGTTGTTGAACTGTCGAAATTAAAGCCATTGCTATGCGAAATGAAAGCCATAGTAATGGATTTTTTAATTAATTCCAATCAGCTTCTCTTTTAGGCCTCTGCCTCGAATCTTGCGGGCAACGGGGCGGCGGCGGCGCGGGAGCAGCGCGGGCAACGCCGACCCGTTCTCGAAACCAGCGGGCAGATCGCGCTATAGCGGCGTAGTGTTGTGTTTGTGGTTGTGTCGTCGAGATATTTGTTTTTATTCGCGAACGAAATGTCTGAACAACGGTGACAACATATTTTTTTATTCAAATTTATTCCTAACACTCGATTTATTGTGGGCAAAGGATGAAGTAAATCCCTAATGCAGACGCGCGGGCGGTCACCGCTTGACTGGAGTGTACCGCTCGTTGCCCGCTCCCGCGCCGATTTTTCGAGGGCCGGTCCATTTGATTTTATGCATTAAATCCTGCCGCTCCCGCGCCGCCGCCGCCGCCCCGCTGCCCGCAAGATTCGAGGCAGAGGCCTTACCCTCAACTACCACATATGTATAACTACGTCAGTACACACGAAATTCTCTAGCAAACATCAGTTAATTGGACAAGTTCGGAACGGAACTGTTCGACAAGAAGGTATTTCTTGGGAAGTACAAACTATGCTGCTCGCTAACTAGATATTATTAGAAAGTTTGGTCTGAACTGCGCGAGAGGGTGAATGCCGTCGATCTATGAAAATGAACAGGGTGATAGGAACAAAAAATAGCAAAAGACCTTTCCTCTTAGCAGGAGAATTTATATACACACATCAAAAGTGTCTAGGGATCAAGCATTTTTATGCGGATTTCTTGAGATTGAGTGTGGCTTTGTAATAAATTTATGATTTTATAAATTTATATGGATCCTTTTTGGTGCATTTCATAATTTGAATCAGGAACTGTGAATCAAATTCGAGTAAAAGATGAAAATCAGCTGTCAATATTTTCCCTATAAAAACATACAACGCATTGAAGACATTATTAGTGCTACTGTTTCCCTACTACTGATTAAAACCAACGTTATTATGGAGCGGCGACGTCATTTAAGCAGGGAAGAAATGCTCAGAGCCGTGGGAATGATAGAAGCTGGTTCCCGGCAACGTACTGTGGCTTTAGCTCTGAATACAAGTCAGAGTGTTATCAGTCGACTTTGGACACGTTACCGAAGCACTGGTACCGTGGCTGAGCGCCATGGAGGACGGTATCGCTGCACCACACGGAGACAAGACCGATACATTCAAATCTTAACTCGAAGAGCTCCAACAATAACCGCCATGATGTTAGCCGTGAGGCTTCATCACTCTTCAGGGAACTTAATTAGCGACCAAACAGTCAGAAACCGCTTGCATGAAGTGAACCTTCATTCCCGAAGACCGCTACGGGTACCACCTATAGCAATGCACAATCGTAGGATTCGATATCAATGGGCTCTTGAACACAGAAATTGGGCAGAAGAACAATGGCGTTTCGTGTGCTTTTCTGATGAGTCTCGTTTTGGTATGAGACCGGATACAAGACGTATACGACACTGGAGAACCCCTGGACGCCAACAGCGATTAAAATCCTGCCAGGAAGTCCATCCTTATAGTGGTGGAACCATCATGGTATGGGCGGGTATTTGGATCGGCGGAAGAACTGAGTTGATTTGGATCAGAGGCAACCTCAACGCTCAAATTTATGCTGAGACGATTGTATCAGACGTCATCGTTCCTCTACAAGTGCAAATCGGTCCCTTATTTCAGTTAATGCATGATAATGCACGACCGCACACCGCAAGAGTTGTAAGACAGACTCTCGCCGCAGCTAACATCAATGTCCTGCCCTGGCCTGCTCAGTCGCCAGACTTGAACCCGATTGAGCATGCATGGGATATGCTACAGAGAAGAGCTCTGCCGAATATGGAGGGTATCCAGTCGCAAGAAGACCTTTTTTCGTTGTTGCAACGAACATGGGCGGCCATTCCACAGCGTGATTTGGATGAACTCATTTTGAGTATGCCAAACCGATGTTCTTGTGTTGTTAGTGTTCGCGGTAGAAACACGGATTATTAATTGTTTAAGTTACCCAATAAAATTTTAAAGAAAACTGTTATTTCAGTCTTTTTTTCGAACTTTTGTGTTAGTGGTTCAAATGTCAAAAATCCCTTTATTAGGAAAATAGCAAATTTCTTTATTAATGCAAAGGTGACTTGGTTTATCGTTACTGTGACAAACGAAAACACTTTATTTGATGAATCCTTAAAGAAAATTTTAATTAATATCAATCAGGAGAAAAGTTATTGCAAAAATATATGTTGATCCCTAGACACTTTTGATGTGTGTATTTATGTTTATTTATTTGAGCATTAAGTATTTACTAGGCGGCCCGCGGTTTCACCCGCGTACGTTTTTCGATCCCGTGGGAATATTGGGATAAAAACTATCCTATGTCCTTTCCCGGGACTCAAACTATCTTTATACCAAATTTCATCATGTGGCAAACATGTATGCTTTATTTATTTTTTATGTTATCCTGCAAGCATTTTTATATTCAAGCCATGTGGGCGGGGTTCTAGCAGCGTTATATCGTTGTTGCAATTTTGCTTACATGGCAGGTGATTTTATTTTATTTTTGTAAATGAATAGACGTAGTGACTTATAACATCGCCTTGGATGATTCTGTAAAGGTGTTATAATTGTGGTTTAAATAAATAAATAAATATTATTTTAATTTTATTATTAAAGTAAAAATACAACTGAGTATATTGTGAATATTGCAAGTGCCTACCTGGCCTACCTGTTGCCATTATTGATATCAAGCAAAAAAGGGCAAAAAAATCGCGTTTGTTGTAAGGGAGCCCCCCTTAAATATTTATTTTATTTTGTTTTTAGTATTTGTTGTTATAGCGGCAACAGAAATACATAATTTGTGAAAATTTCAACTGTCTAGCTATCGCGGTTCTTGAGATACAGCCTGGTGACAGACAGACAGACAGACGGACGGACGGACGGACAGACAGCGAAGTCTTAGTAATAGGGTTCCGTTTTTACCCTTTGGGTACGGAACCCTAAAAAAGGAGGTTATTAAAAGCCAGATCCATGAATCCAGAGCATTTCAAGCAATTCTTTTCTCTGATAAAAGCTCAGTCACCTGTAGTACGTTTATCCATAAAAAAAAAACGTAGTATACTCTTAAACATCACATAAGGCTAATTCCCGTAATTAAAAATGTTCAAAATCTAGTCGCAGTCTCATCTCGGCGACAAAGAAACGTCAAAAAGTCAAAATGGACGGAAATTAGAGGTATTTTTGACAGATTGAGACTGAGATCAGACTGTGAATGTTCTTAAAATTACGAGAATTGCCCTCTGCTGTCAAGTATTAACCCTGGACTTTCTTTCCGGTTCTTCTCGAAAGTAAACGAACGATGCCCAGAACTTCTGACATTTCATAAGTGTCCATTTAAGATATTTTGAATTTTATGCCAATAATTAACGCATCCTCACCTCGTTGTTGCTGTTGCTTCCTCATTTGCTTCTTATGCTTCATCCTTCGGTTCTGGAACCAGGTCTTGACCTGCGTCTCCGAAAGGTTCAGGGCACCAGCCAGTTCCACCCGCTCAGGTGTTGAAAGGTACCGCTGGGATTCGAAGCGTTTTTCTAGGCCTGAACAAAAATCATAAGCATAATATTAAGAAAAAGTGTTACATTCTTGACATCCACAGAAAGTTAAGAACTTATCAAATGCCTAGCCTTTTCCCAACTATGTTAGGGTTAGCTTCCAGTCCAACCGGATACAACTGAGTACCAGTAATTTACATGGAGCGACTGCCTATCTGACCTCCACAACCCGGTTACTAGGTCATACGACCCCTTGGTAAGACAGCCGGTCGATTCTGTAAAAATCTCACCGTGAAAACTTAGGTGAAGTGAGTTTGTTTTTGCTAGGAATTGACACTATTGACAGCTCACTCCACGCTCACTTCACCTAAGTTTTCGCGGTGACATTTTTACAGAATAGCCCTGCTGGTTGTCAGATTTTCGGGTTACTGACGACCCGTAACGGCTGTCAAAGATCCACGAATGACAGCCGGAACCAATGGCTTAATGTACTTCGTAATTTATTTGAGGTCGGCGCAGCATTCTTTTTCTTTATAGGTATCACTATTAGCGCTCTCTCCTATCTATTCATCCCCTTAATTTCTAGATATTGTTATCATCTTTCACACAATCCATTCTGATCCATATTTTATTTGATCTAACACTTTTCAATCGACTTAAAAAAATCAAAATCACCGACTTTGGAAACATAAAGGAGACGGGGATTACCGGGTCTGATTTTAATAAAGTATTTCAAAATGTAAAAAATCAACCCCGTTTATAATTTGGCATTTAAATTTTCATTTAATTCAATTTCGTTGACATGTGATTGACATTTAATTTATATCTAACTGGAATTTAATTTACATTTAATTTTCAATAGGTCTATCTAACATGGAATGGACATGGTTGTGTTTGGGCTTTTTATGGTTGGACATATAAATGGTTGTTTTTGTGCTTTTATGGTTTGACATGTAAACGATGACATAGTAATATTTTTTAAATAATTTTTGTTATTATTTAATTATTGCTTCTGTTAGGGTTAAAATGTAATAATTTTGTAATTCGAACACAATGTAAATTGTTTGAAATAAATAAATAAAATCTGTCAAAAGAATAATCGAAAAATTATTATCGTGACTGAGTTGATACTAATTTATAAAATAAAATAGCTGTTACCAGATGATAAAGAATGATGGGCGTTTTCGCCGGGATGTCCAATAATATACCTACATCAAATGAAAGTTTTTATCGGCATCAATTCTCATTATGAGCAGAAGGCTGTGAAATACCGGGTTAAAGAGATATCAGACCTGCAAGTACCATGTAAACGTATTAGTTTATGACGCTAATGTTCACTGCAGTTCTCAATAATATCAGTTATTGACTCATAACATTGAGGGGGCTAAGTAATAACAGCCGCACGGATCGATCGATCACGTTAAGCTGCGTTTTCCGCGGTTGGTCCCTGGATGGGTGACCGTTTTTACATACCAACCCCCCCCCCCTCCGTGTCTCGGAGGCACATTGCCGGTTAGAAGCAATAAGTTGACATGCATTAGAAATCTATTGGTCATCAGGCCAGGCTCCATACAAAAATGCCCATTATTCTTTAATTTCATCTTACATCCAGGCCAGATTGTAGGTATTAAAGCCTTATCTTTCACTTTAAAGATTACATTTATGACAGAACGGTACGTTTTGAAGTCGGTTGTAACCTTATTGGAACTCACTTGATAACTTCAAAACAACCGGTTAACTGCGGATCGGAGAACTCACTTACTTATAACTTTAAAAACAACCGGTTAACTGTGGATCGGAGAACTCCCTTACTTATAACTTTAAAAACAACCGGTTAACTGCGGATCGGAGAACACCCTTACTTACTTATTTTTAATTTTAAAACTTACCGGTTAACTGCGGGTCTGAGAACACGGTCCTTGCTTTCCGCCGTCGGCAATGTTTCAATGCAGATAACGATAATTCTGACGGAGTGAACAGAGCATGATATGGCACTCCTGAAACAAACGAATATTCATGTTATTTTATAAATGCGTACATTGTTATTTTTATAAATGCGTACATTCTTATTTTTTTAAATGCGTACTTTAGCTCCTCATTATGTACCTGCCTCTTCCCAACCATGTATTATTATTGTTATTCAGTTAGCTTTATATTATTATTATATGGTGGATAGACAGATAGATAAAACAGCTTCAGCTGAATATCTGGTTTACATGGAGCGACCGCTTATCTGAATTCTACGACCCAATTACTGGGTAACACGATACCCCTTGTGGTAAGACTTGTGGTAGACTATCCAAAACATGAATGAAAGAGGAACGTCCGCCCGTCCGTAACCCGTCTGCTTTCAAAGCAAGAGTGAACAGGCATCTTCGGGGTACGCTCGTTCCATCATAGACCTCATCTATCGCTTTCAATCAGGCGTGATCGGAGTCAAGAGCGGGCCCATTTATATAATTTAAAAAAAAACGTCACAAATGACAGCCGGGACCGACGCGCGACGGCTTAACGTGCGACGGCTCGGAGGCGTCTCAGCAGTACGAAATAGATGGTCAGTCACCCAACCACGGACCGACCAGGGGGTCTGTTATTAGCCACACACAAGCCTTCCATCCTGTCTGTGGTGAGTCTATTACCACCTATAATTACACTAATTATAAAAGACTAGCAGCGACCCGCGGTTTCACCCGCGTAAGTTTCGATCCCGTGGGAATATCGGGATAAAAACTATTCTGTCCTTTCCCGGGACTCAAACTATCTCTACAAAAAAGGAGATTGGCAGAAACCCAAGTATTTTCAGTATCACATACAGGCTTACCGTTTCATAGAATGAATATGTGGATTTGAATGCTACAATAGAGTATAACCAAATATGTAAGACATACGTTAGACTTTGGGATATTAAATTGATTTATACATAACCTCAAATTGGACCACCAAAAATTTTGTTTCCGTAAAGGGGGCTGCACCCTAAAATCAAGGTGTTTTAATTACCCCCAACAACTATTAGGTAAAACATTTCAGCTTGAACTAGATTTTGAAACGTTTGTATTTGATGAGGCCAGGGCTCGGAAACCGGTTGAAATTCTTAACCGGTTACGGTCATTGACCCCAAACCGAAATCGATTTAGGTTAAGGTTTGCCCTTTACCGGTTTTTACCTGTTTATGCGGGAAACCGGTTTTTCATGAATTTTGGTTTTGATAGTGGAAATTAACCAGTTAAAACCAAGTTTGGACCCCCCCCCCCCCCGACCACGCCACTCTCGCGAGCACGGTCTGGACGTTGCGATATCATTTAGTTACAAAATTTTATTACGGAATTAACCGGTTAATATGGGTGTCACAACCGTTTGTTTTTAAGTAACCGGTAACCTTTATCATTTGGGTTTCATAAGAACAGTTCACTTGTTTAACCGGTTAATGAAGGAACGATATATTTACCGGTACTTAAAAGAAATTAACCGCTCTTTTTAAACCGGTTCAGAGCCCTTCATCTAAGTCGGTTCAACGGTTTAAGCGTGAAGAGGTATCATACAGACAGACAGACACTTTCGCATTTATAATATTAGTGTGGATAATATTAGTATGGTATAAGTTGAGTAGATGAAGTTAAGGTATCGCTAAAAAGTTCCCGCCGAAGCGCCGAAGCATCTTGCTCATATTACGCGAAGGGATAGATCCAAAGTAATAGGGTCAGTAAAGTGGTAGCGAGCGTGACTTCAGGGCCTCAAGTCTGCTATTACAATAGTGTCAGAATGGTCTGTCATTGATTTCATAATTATTGATTTTGACAAGTTTGGTAATCTGCTAATATAATGGCGTCATTATGATTTTCCAATGGTCAACCACTGACACTCCATTGAAAGAAATGGCATAGAATGGTAATCTCGTACTTATTGACAAATGAATTACTGTCTTTATGGGGGAATCTGCTAAAATTTTGACATTTCCTTTGATAAGTGATCTACCATTAGAACGTCATTGTGCAGTCCTTGCTTTTAATTTGTTACGAGTATCGTATATGTTCTGTGCCATTGACCGACCAATGATCGACCATTATGAATTTAGCAGATTACGAACTTTTAGCAAAATGACAATGGGATTGTGTTGAAATGACGAATTTATAAAAATAGCAGACTTAGGCCCCTGAGCATTAAGGGTCCTTCGATTCTCAGGCCATGCAAAATGTTATGAAAGGTTTGTCCATTAAATACTTATTAGGTTAAACTATCAAAATCGTATAGCGAACTATTAATCAATCGATTTAAAACAGCGTTATTCAAATGGCATTATAGAAAAATCATTCTATTCTGTGAAGAAGTATTTAGACTAAAGATTCACACTGACATGTTACTATTATGATTTGACAAATACTTGACATTTAAATGTAATAACTATGATTTATGTATGTCGCAGGGAAATGAGGTTATCAGGGATTTCACGAAATCCCTAGGGATATCACGAAATCCCGGTAGATGTCGAATATTCTTGTTTATTACGTCTTCTTACTAAAACTATCTAGTGATATGACAAAATACTAATATAAAGTCAGAGATATGTCATTTCACTATACTAAATGTAGTGAAATAAAGAATACTGTTGATGAATAAAGTAATAAAACAAAATTACAAATTAGCTGGTGCATTTTTATTAGAAAATAAAGTTTTAATCAACTAAACAATAAGCTGACAATGATATCAGGTATTATACCTTTTTCTATTAAGTACGTGGATTCGTTCATTAGGTACAAAAAAATAAATGTAAGAAGTAGAATAAAAAAAAAATCCCACTCGTGCCCGTGTGGGTACTAGAGCGAGCGAGAGAAATGCAGGGCTCGATTTTTATTCGGCAGTATTCGCTTTTCTGACATTTTACTAGATTTCGTTTAGTGAAACGACATATCACTGACGATAAATTGGTGTTTTGTCTTATCACTAGATAGTTTTAGTAAGAAGACGTATTAAACAAGAATATTCGACATCTACCGGGATTTCGTGAAATCCCTGATATCCTCATTTCCCTACGACATGTACAGACGGCAGCACATCAATGTAAACTCTATACATATCTATAACTACGATGCGCCGTATAGTGTTAGAAAGAAAGTATCCTTGGTATGATTGGTGGAGTTTTCAACGTTTCTAAAATTGACCAATGATTATGGTTGAACATACTAATAATTGGCAGCCAATTGTATTAGTTTCATTTATTTAATTCGTGTAATCAATAATTTTTCATGCTAGTTTTAGGTATACCGATTGTTTCAGAAACTGGTTTTAAAAAAACCCGACCGTCTGTAATGTGGTACCACAATTCTTGCAAATTCTGGCAAATGAATTTTATTTTATTTCTGCCGAAGGGATTTTAAGATACTATTAGAGGCAATTAGAAGAAATGCCATTGACAAATGTGGGCCGTAGGACACGAGACAGAGCCAAACAGAGATGGACCCCGTAGTTTGTACCAAGTAGATTTTGATGTTGTTCCGTTTGTCCCGTTGCGTCGATAGGAAGTATATTTAAATGTCTTTGACCACCACCAAATACGGGTACATCATAATCAGCCTATAATGTTCCCACTGCTGGGGCAAGTGGGACACAGGCCTCCTCTAAGTGAGCCGCCGACGAGTGAGTGGGCCGTAATACACCACGCGGGCCCAGTGCGGGTTGGTGGATGTCACAGGTCTTCGAATTTTTGGTTCTAGGACATGCCGGTTTCCTCATGTTCTTAGCAGAGTGGTGATGAAGTAGGTGATTTACACAAAGTAAAGCGCCTGTCTGGGTTCGAACCTACGACCTACAACTAGTAAGGCGTGTCCGTGACCACTGGGCCACCGCTGCTCTCTACGGGTACAAATTTGGGGAATACAGGAATGACGTTATGCTGTCTCGAGAGAAATGTCTCCCAGTCTGTTCTAGGCTTTTGGATCGTAAAAGATGTGTCAACGTTTTGACGTAGGATGTCAATCTGTCTCGTGACGTTCATGTCCCTGGGTGATTGAAGTTACTGTTGTCATCCTACTGGTTCTTCATACGTCAAAGTCAGCTGTTAGCATCATCATCGTAAGTAGTTTATAGTAGCTAGCATTAGAGTCCGTTCTCGTTTTCGGCTTTCGGCAATTTTTTGCCGAAATACTTATCCATTTTTAGCAATTTTCTTTTACACCCGAAAAACGGTAAATATACGGAATTCGTAAGTAGTAGAAGCGAGCATTTGAGTCCGTTCTCGTTTTCGGTTTTCGGCAATTTTCTGCCGAAATATCTATTTTTAGCTATTTTCTTTTACACCCGAAAAACGTAAAATATTTTTGGCAGGAGCACAAAAAAACACAAGTACACATCAATACTTTCAATTATTTTATTCAATGAATGTCCATAGTCACAACGAAAAGCACGATAATAACTGAAAAAAGTAACTACTGGAAAAAAAGGCTTTTTCTCGCATATTATAACATTCACCCGCGTAAATGTCGATCCCGTGGGAATATCGGGATAAAAAGTAGCATATATGTTAATCCAGGGTGTCAGCTACCTCCATACAAAATTTCATCAAAATTGGTCCAGCCGTTTGAGCGTAAAGAAGTAACAAACATATAAACACACACACCGCCCCACAAACTTTCGCCTTTATAATATTAGGGTCAATATCAACAAAGTGATTTTTTGTTCAATTTTGGTGGCGAATTTTTTTCTTCAGTTTTCGTGAAAAATAATGGCCTGGTATAATAATAGAAAGTCCAAGCTGGAAGGATCTTCAAGAGGTCTGAGAATATCTCGATAACTTTTTGAGATATTTTAGTTCAAAGTCTAATGTGGCCACCAAAATTGAAAATCGCCCACCAAAATCGAAAGTGCCCACCAAAATTGAAAATCAGTGGCACCAAAATTGGATTAGAAGGTGAATCTGAAACAATGTGTAAGGTAGATATCTCGGGAAATATTATTTCAGCCTGTTCGGGATTGCTCTTTATTCTTGCTTTTCTTCTTGACCCCTGTAACACAGGTTTTGCCTAGCACGGGGGTCATTGGTCATTTATTTTGGATCAGGATATTCGCATGCTTAAATTGTCACTCTGTATTTGTGTACTTACCTTTTTATGTCAAATAAAATGTATTATTTCCTTTATTCATTTACATAATCTTATTTTATTGTATTTTTAAATATTTCTTAAATATAAAATAAGTATAAAAAACATTTAAAATATAAAAAAATGCGATCCGCCGGTGTCGGGAGCAGGGTCCAAGCTACCGGTGGTTAGGGCTCCAGAGACAGGAACCTCCTCACAATGCGAGCCGTATCGAGGAGTACTGCCTTCTGAATCAGGCCCTTGACCCAACCGCCTAACGAGAGCCTCGATAGATGTTAATCAAGGCTTTCGGCCATCAGTTCATTGGCCGATACGACAATCGGCACAAAGATAGCCGAGCTTACATTCCACATGTCAACAAACTCGTGTGCTAAGTCGAGATATTTAATTTGCTTCTCTTTCTCAGGTTTCACGAGGTTCCCGTCACGTGGAATGGTAACATCGACAATCATTATCTCGTCTATCACTACTATATCAGGTTTATTGGCAACAATAGTCCTGTCAGTAATGATAGACCGATCCCAGTACATTTTCAAGAACTGGGTCGGGCACATACTTGTAGTACACCAAAGGTCACCAAAACGTAGCCAGGATACGGACGCTAAGAAGTCTACACCGGGCTCATGAAGAGCCCGATAGAAGCGCCCGTGAAGCTCCTTGCTTTGCCATACCTTCTTGCGGTCATCAGTAGAAAGTACTACAGGTTTGCGCCAGTTCTCTTTAGCCATGGAGAGCGGGATGAGCCCCTTGTCCACTGCGACCACATCACGGTGCATACCCACTTCGGCTTTTAAAAAATATTCCCTGAGACTGCACACCTCGCGGTTGTGGAGGGTCTTCGCATTTAAAAAGCCTCGACCCCCACACTTCCGCGGGATATACAGTCTCATCACCGATGATCGTGGGTGATGCATCCGGTTTGCGGTCAATAGTGTACGGACTCTTCTATCCAGGGCGTCGAGTTCGGTCTGAGTCCATTTGGGTATGCCGAAAGAGTACATCAAAACCGGCATGACCCAACCATTGTTGGGTCATGCCGGTTTTGATGTACTCTTTCGGCAGCGCCTGTCGCCTTCAATGGAAGGCGCGCACCTTATTTCCGCCCGAAAGAAGACTATTTAATACCTTCTTCAGGCGACAAAAGAAGCGCTCCTTCAACGATTGCTTCATGTCAGCATCGTTGATGCCTAACGCTTCCGACATACCCAAATACTTATAGCTTTCGGATGAGGAGAGGGATCTGAGGCTTATGGAATCGGAGAGTTGAATTCCCTCGGATTCCATAATCTCCCCTCGCTTTACATGCATGACTGCATTATTATTATTGTTATTATTTATTCTTCTTTCTGCCATTCTCTTATTAAGCAGCCTCTCTTCGGTGGTCTGTTTTGGCATTCTAAAAAGCAACAAAATAAAAATATAATGATAAGAAACTTGGTCATTACTCATTAGTAGGTCAAACTAAAACTCAAAGCATAACAGGCACTTTTAAATTGTCAAGGAGTCGGTTAGTCCGAAAATATGAAGCTATTTCTAAAAATATGAAGCTAGGTCCTTATAATAATAGACCACTTAGGTACTGCCAAGTAGGTACATAATATTTATTTATTTGCTAATCAAACTGACTTGCAACTTAAAAACTGGCTTTATAGGTACAAACAATACTTACAGTATATACTTAAAACTTGGTGGCTCGTTTTCAATTTTGGTGGCGTGAAAACGCCACCAAAACCACCAAAATTGAGCCACCAAAATTGAAACCAGATATAAAAAAAAACTTTAAAAATAGGGGTTTTAAGTTACAATTTATTTAATATCACTGATTTATGCGTAACCCAAATCACTACCTATAATGTGTACCTTACTATTAAAACACTTTAAAATTAACAGCAAATCGATCCACCAAAAATTGAACAATTCTTGTCCCCCGTGCCACCCAAGATGATACTTACGTTTTTGGCGGAAAATCAGAGCACTAATCACACACCTGTTACGCGCAAGTGCCGGCGCATGACTGAGAGTTGTGAAATAATAAAACGCGATTGATCGCACACGCACGAAACTTCATTTTATAGTATGTTGAATATGTGCCACCAAAATTTAGATTTTTGCTTGGACAAACTTTGATCGAGTATCCTGTGCTTTTAAATAAGATTTTCTAATATAGTTAATTGTTTTTAGATAATGTGTCATAAGCATACACTAATGAACTGGTTTATTTTTTATTGTATAGCAAATTGTTACTTTGGTGAATGCAATTATATCAAAAAATGGAGCTGGGACAAGCCACCTAACTTGAATTACAAGGCGATTTTTTTTTTCCTGATTATTTAAATACACATTTATAAAAAAAAAATGTGGCCCTAATTGAACCAAGTTACGTAGTTCACTATAAAAAAAAATAAGAAACATCCTATCATTTAACACCTCGATTCTCAACGTGGACGCGTAAAAATATTCACCCATTAGTGTGATATAGATATTGGTTGTTATATACGTTTAAATATGATGCTTTAAATGCGCAGTGCATTTTAATCATTTCTTTTTCTTTTACAAAAGAAAAATGTACCAAAAAAACTACAAAAAAAATATCGTTTTCGTTTTTCGGCTCAAAATGCCAAACATTCCGCATTTCGTTTTGAAGTCATCATGTTTTTGTACCTATTTTTTTTTGTGGGCTATCTTTCAATATTAACTTTTAATGTAAAGTAATTTGGGTTTTTTAGTCGATTCTGTGTTTATTTCTAATTTCTTTTTTCTAATCTACTTAGTTTCCGAACGAAACGTACGAGGATAGACGAGGGGAAGCGGGGAGAAAGAAAAAGATGATTGTAACAAGTGTGCTAAAAGCTAGTGTATTCTTCGTAAACAGAGACTAAAATAGCTCTTTAATCCCTAGGGACTAAAAGTGATTTGAATTTGGAATGTGGATATTGTTAGTAAAAGTTCCAATCACCAGAGATCAATCACGAACATTGTATTGTATGAACAATAAACAGGCTGTATGATAAAAAAATAAAAAAACGCGCGAAAAGCATTTTGCCTTCGTTCGTAATTGTTTACTCAAAATTATATGTAAATAAATAAACGTACTATTCTTATTCATAAGTTGCACTTACTTATTTTTTCATAGAGGGTGATAGAAAGTAGTGTCCACCTCGGGAGCAACACTATTTTAAGCTCGAGTGACGTACTTTGAATCCGTCGCTGCGCTCGGGATTCAAAGAAACACTCGCCTTCTAAATAGTTGTTTGCTCCCTTGGTAAACAATCTAAGTACTATTATTTCTGCCAATCCATAGAATTCTTCCATCCTATATTTCGACCGATTTGTTTGTGATCACGTTAGGAAGGTACCTAACCTAAGCTTAGTGCAGTGTTTTTTTTTTAACCGGGGTTGGTCCGATGGCAAAAAAGAAACAGCCACCCAAGTCACAATAAAAATAACTATTAAGTCACTATTTACCTGACTACGGGGAAGCAAAAAGGATTTTATTTGATTTAGTCGTAAGTATTATGTTTACCTCGCATTCCTCTCAAGGGTTGGAAAACCCTGATAATATAGAGGATGTATAATCTTTAAATTGATTAAAACCATCAATTTTGCCATAAAAATCACCATCAACTGCCTAGCCTTTTCACAACTATGGGGTCGGCTTTCAGTCGAACCGGATGCAGCTGAATACCAGTATTTTACATGGAGCGACTGCCTATCTGACCTCCACAACTCAGTTATTGCGCAACACGATACGCCTTGGTAAGACAGGTTGTCAGACTTTCGGGGTTCTGACTACCCGTAACGACTGTCAAAGATCCACGAATGACAGCCGGGACCAACTGCTTAACGTGCATTCCGAGGCACAGAAGGGTTTTGATATGTAATGGATTGTTACCCATCCTCGCACTGACCGCGGCAAATTAGCCCTTGCTTAAATACCGTAGGTATTATGAGAACTAAAACAATCGATTTAATCTTACCTTGTGACAAAAAATACGGCGCCTCAACAGCTTTATAAGTATTAGGCGTGTGGAGATAAGCCCCTAAAGCCCCCATAGCGACCTGGAGATACGACCCTTCTCTCCCCGGCACATGAGGTCTCATCTCATTGGGTACCGGGAAAAAAGGTTTAGGATCTCTGTCGTATTCAAACCGCCTCTGTTCAGGGGTTTTGAACGTGCGGGTCTCATGACTTCTGTACAGAATGTCTTCGATTAAAAAAGAGGTCTTTGACGTATGTTCTTGCCGATTTGTGTCACTTGGTGATTCACTTCTGGTTTCTGAATCCATTTTCTGGTTATTTTCGTGGCATGGATGTGGTTGGGTTAATTGTTGTTCGTTTTAAGCACTGATTGTGTCACTTATTTCTGCTTTTGCGTCACTGTTTCACTGGTTTATTCTTTTTTATGATTTGTTTTTAATTTTGAGAGCAAAGGATTGGTTTTTCTTAATTCAGACTAATGTTGGTTTGTAGTATAACTTAATAAAACATGCCAAATAACCACCTATTGTGGTTTGGTTCATTGTGATTTTATTTTAAATCAAGCAATTTATGATTTACTTAAATGAGTAATATTAGCCACTTTCTTACGTTTACAATATATTAAAAACACCATTTATTCAAAACAAAATCGTCACGAAAGACTAATAAGGATAAATAACACAAAAACATTGGCCACTCACTGCATTGAAAACAAAAAACAAAAAAAAATCAACACCAAATTCAAATCCTTTGCCGCCAAAAGTTCGAATTTGAATCCAATTCTTTTTTCCCGATTACGGTAATCGATGACAATTATTCAAATAATCGGCCGCTTTGAGCTGTATGACTGAAACGGGCCGAATGGGGCGAAACGCCGCGATAAACTGTCGTTACTGGGGTGAAATGGGGTGGGAGGAAAGGGGATGAGCCATCCGCAAGGGGGTGGGGAGCAACTCTCGCTACTGTGTATTTTTTAATAGAGACTCGGTCTTTATTGGTCGGTTTGGAACCGTTTTTGTGATTTTTTGTTTTCGAAAGGGACTTTTTATTTTTTTATGGATTTAAATACTACAGGCAGTGGCAATTAGCATTCATTTTGTGTTCATTGATGATGATAAGGCTTAATATTATTTTTGAAGTGAAAACTTCTTTAGACGAGTTGGGCATTTTTTTATATGGGAAAAACCATTGAACTCGCGCCACTGTTACCGTAAGCGACACCGCGCCTGTTTTGTTTAGAAGACGATTCAAAATACCCGCTCCGGATGTGTTCGGCTTTCCTCGGGATGTACCTACTCGGTTTTAATGTATCCATATTAATATTATAAATTCGAAAGTAACTCTGTCTGTATGTTACTTCACGGCTAAACCACTGAACGGATTTCGATAAAATTTGGCAGAGAGATAGATTGCATCCCGGGGAATGACATCGGATAGTTTTTATCCCGATATTCCTACGGGATCGACACTTATGCGGGTGAAACCGCGGGGCGCTGCTAGTATTTAATAACACCACACCTAAATTGTTAAAAGGGGTAGTCAGAGGTGCAGGTATACTACTTTGCCAACTGCCTACACCCACACTTCTCGTTATACAGGGTTATTGGTAAAACATTAACAACCTTTTAAGAGGTCATTGTACTCATCATTATGAACTACTTTTCAATACGAAACAATCAGCTGTTCCCTACATTTATGTTCGTACATAGGTACGGTAGGTATGTAAGTCCCAATAGGGAGTCTAATTGCCCCTAACCGGGATCCAAACTCCGGACTGTTACTGAGAAATTCCTGATGGCAAACCCCAATAACACTTGCAGCAAAAGAGTTAGGTATGCATATGATACAGTTGAAGTTTAGTAATAAACCGATGGATGTTGTCGAAAAAAAAATTATTTTATTAATTGAAAACAATCAGTTAATTTATCAAATCAAGTTTCAGTCGACAACATCCATCGGTTTATATCTAAACTTCAATTATATCCGACGATCCTGCATACCTAACTCTTTTGCTGACTGTACATCATCATCTGCCTGCCTTTTCCCAACTAAGTTGGGGTCGGCTTCCAGTCTAACCGGGTGCAGCTGAATACCAGTATTTTACATGGAGCGACTGCCTATCTAAACTCCACAACCCAGTTACTGGGTAATACGATACCCCTTGGTAAGACTGGTTGTCAGACTTTCAGGCTTCTGACTACCCGTAACGACTGTCAAAGATCCACGAATGACAGCCGGGACGTGCTTTCCGAGGCACAGAGAGGTCTTGATATGTAAAGATGATCACCCATCCACAAACCAACCGCGGCAACAGTAGCTTAACCTTATCGATCGACCTGTGCGGCTGTTATTATTTATTCACGGGCCCCTCTAGCTATAGGTACATGTATATAATATAAATATTGTATATTAGATTAAGCTCACGAGTGAGGATAAAGCCGGAATTCTGAATGAAATCGAGAGATTCCGCTGCAAATTGATGGAAGAATTCAATGTAAGGAGGAGTTTAGACAGCCCATTTTTAGTAGTGTGGGATTAGTACTGAGTAAGTATGTTAATTATAACCAGTAACACACTATATCAATAGCAACGGCTTTATTTTGACAGTTGAACAATATTCATTGCGTTATTTATGTTGTTAAGGGGGAAGCTCTAAGGTGGCCCGCGAAATTCAAAGTTTCTTACGTTTTTTGCAATTTGCTGGTCAGTATTAAGTTGTACGTTGATTAAAATATGATTCGCGGTCGTAACAAATATGTATTTACAGAATTATAATCATTAAAGTCATCAACACAACTCTCTAAGACCATGTAATCCCCAAATGTCAAGATTTCATGAAATAGTCATTCTTAGGGATTACATGGTCTTAGAGAGTTGTGTTGATGACTTAAATGATTATAATTCTGTAAATACATATTTGTTACGACCGCGAATCATATTTTAATCAACGTACAACCCTAATACTGATCAGCAAATTGCAAAAAACCTAACAAAAATTGAATTTCGCGGGCAATCCTGGCGCTTTCGCCTTAAGCAGACATTTTTTGAAGTGAAAACTTCTTTAGCGGCGTTGTACACTTTTTTTGTAATGGGTAAAAAATTTTAAACTCGCGTCAGGACACGTGACCAGCAGGGCTAACATGCGCAAGTCGACAAAATTTTGTAGACGCATTATCTCGTGCTGAGACGACATATGTCTGCTTGTCGATGGGAGCTAACATGGCGACACTTTTAGGTCGTGTCGTTCTGACATAGAAATCATGTCGTTCTGTCAAACCTGTTTTTGTCGTCAGGCTCTAACATGCGCGCTAAATTTTCTCGAATTTTGACATTTTCCTATGACAAGTTTCTCGTCGATGGTTTTCGTAGACGAGAAACCGCGACAAACAGAAAAAACTGAAAAGGGGTAACAGAATTCTGTCTGTGAACTTAAACAATTTAAGTATAATGGCTATGCCGTACTATAATTATCTATTAACTGTGTATGCGGAGAGGGAAGCTAGAAAAATACAGAGGAAGTTCATTCGCGATGTCTGCAACCCATTCGACTTACGGCATAACGAGTTCCAGTCCCTCTGGCGAATTACAAAGCCTATTTAAGAAACCTATTTATTTGTAACAACTTGTAAACTACATGAATTTATTTAATAATATTATTGTACACATTATGTGTGTAACATGACAAGTTAACTTTCGTTGGTATTACGAATAATGTTTCACAGCAATGACAGAATGTTGTACTTGATGAATAGTCAACATTCAATGTTGATTTATGTATGGTATAGTGTGTTTATGTTGTACATTACAGTTAGTACATTTCATCGAGATTATTAATGTAACATGATATTATGAATACATAATCTTATAACTCGTAGAAAAATCCATTCTTCACACGGTTTGTTTTGTAAGTCAATCTATACAACATTGAATATAGAGGTGCTAATAAACTAATATGCATCTGTGACGGGATTTTGATCTAATACTTACAATTTCTTTGATGCCAAAGCCATCTTCTTTGTAACAATTCCACAATTTCAAATTGTTTTGAAAATATTTGGCGCGTACCACAAGTACCACAACAAACAAAAAACCAATTTTGAATTGACCAAAATGTCAAAGAGACAATTGTATCGTCGCGTTCACAAATATGGCAGCGTTCACGCAATTCCTACCAATAATAGACCGAATGAAATGAATGAAACCGGCGTTACTAAATTATATTATGGTATGTTTTCATGCAATAGCAACATCGGTTATCTCGCGTCGAGAAGGCGAAGTCACGACGAGATATCTTCTCGAGCGTGGTGCGCATGTTAGGAAAAGTGACAAACGAATCGAGAACGACATATTTTGTCATCTCGTTTATGAGCTATGTCGACTTGCGCATGTTAGCCCTGCTGGTCGAAAATTCGTAAGACGGATGGAGAGTAGACAGCTGGCGTGGCGTAGGAGAGGGAGTATTCCCCTCTCTTTCTACGGCGCGGCGAAAATGTATGCCTGCGCCGGCTGTTTCGTTTAGGCGGCGCAGGGCGCTTGCGCGAATGTTCGTGTGTGTTTATGTTACAGCGTGCAATGTAATATAAATTGTCATGTTTGTGTACGATAGCGCAATAAATAAATATTGTATTCTACCACATAAAAGATAGTACTTTTATTCTGATAATTAAAGCAATTCGTGCAAAATTATTCCATAACCATTCCAAAATATCCAAAACGCAAAACGTTAATACTTAAGTTTTCACTTCTGCCGGCACTCCCGGAGTGCAACCCGTCGTTTTTTTTAACTTACGACGCAATGAATTAGCAATCATCATCTGCCTAGCCTTTTCCCAACTATGTTGGGGTCGGCTTCCAGTCTAACCGGATGCAGCTGAATACCAGTATTTATATGGAGCGACTGCCTATCTGACCTCCACAACCCAGTTACTGGGAAATACGATACCCCTTGGTAAGACTGGTTGTCAGACTTTCGGGCTTCTGACTACCATGAATTAGCAATATCCTTCAAAATTATTCAGATTCTAAAAGATAGTGTTACACAATTAGGGATCCGGAATAATACATGTACAGTCACGAGCATAAGTATGTATACACTTGGCTTTATTCAAAGGCGATTTTCATCTTAATTTTCGAATTAAATTTTATGTTATTACGAACATAGTATTTTCGAACCCATAGGTTTATGTAAAGTGTCGTGTTTCAACTTTGCATTCGTTATTTCGTGAAAAAATCGCAATTGAAAGTTGCCAAGTGTTGACATATTGGTGCTCGTGACTGTACAGTCAAAAGACAGGATCGTCGGATATAGTTGAAGTTTAGTAAGAAACCGATGGATGTTGTCGACTGAAATTTAATTTGATAAATGAGCTGTTTGTTTTCCATTAATAAAATTAAATTTTATTCGAGAACATCCATCGGTTTTTTACTAAACTTCAACTATATCCGACGATCCTGCATACTTATCTCTTTTGTTGACTGTACATAAATGATAAGTCGGTAAAAAGTGGTAAAGAAACATAGGGCATCGCTGAAGCCTGGCATTCGCCTCCAGCCTAAGTAATTACTTATTAGTCTATCTAAAAGGCTAGATTGTAATAAGATTAGGGTCCATCCTATTGTGGAACCCTAAGACAAGGAAAAAAAAAAATCGCCTCCGGCCTAATTTTGTAACACACTATTAATCTGAATCATTTTGAAGGATATTGCCAATCCATTACTTGAAATTTTCGAAAAATGTGTCTTCTGAACAACGTAAATGTCCTAGACTACATAGGTACCTACGTGTCGCTTGGTTACGGTTGTTGATAACATTTGTCAAAAAAAAAAAAAAAAAAAAAAAAAAAAAAAACGAATTGAGAACCTCCTCCTTTTTTGAAGTCGGTTAATAAAATACTGCTGTCACGAAATATTAGGTTTCCTGAATAGGCGCTTTCAATCAATTCAAGCTTTGTTTAAAATCTAGACTGGTATACTATAACTGGTATACTCCTATCCTATACAACCACTACACCAACAAGGCAGCTCTCACAAAGTTCCCAAAAAAACTCGCCCCCATACAAAATCCATCGCTCATTCCGGTCGTGTCGACTCAGCTCATAACTGGTATACTCCTATACATACGAATACATATACATACATCTGTATACCATGGATAGGCAGCTAAATTGCTGTAAGACGGTGTAACCCACTCGTCGGATCATCCCTAGAATGCAAAATGGGATACTGTGATGAAGGAGTCTTGATACTTGATTATTTTTTCACGTCTACGAGTAACTAGCATAATTATTCATAAATAATCCATACTAATATTATAAATGCGAAAGTGTTTGTCTGTCTGTTACCTCTTCACGCTTAAACCGCTGACCGATTTTGATGGTATAGAGATAGTTTGAGTCCCGGGAAAGGACATAGGATAGTTTTTATCCCGGTATTCCCACGGGATCACTTATGCGGGTGAAACCGCGGGGCGCTGCTAGTAATCTATAACCCTATAATCAGATTGTGATTGAAAGTGTCTGACGAATTAGGGCGCTGGCTGGTTGGTAGTTGTGCCGTTCTTAAGTAAACTACTATTATTTCTTGTCTATAATATCTTCGCATTTCCTTAGGTAACTATGCAACGTAATCTTGAAGACTGTGGATGACAGGGTGTCATCTCCACTGTAGAGGTTCCTTATTAAAACAATCAGTCTCGAATCTACATTTTAATTTTCGTTTGTGTAATATTGTTAGTTATAATGTACAGTCAACAAAGGAGTTAAGTATACAGGAGCGTCGGATATAGTTGAAGTTTACTAAGAAACCGATGGATGTTCTGGACTGAAATTTAATTTAATAAATGAGCTGTTTGTTTTCTATCAATAAACTTAAATTTTATTCGAGAATATCCATCGGTTTCTTAGTAAACTTCAACAATATCCGACGCTCCTGTATACTTAACTCCTTTGTTGACTGTACCTACAGACGCCAGCACATCCAGCTACTACAATCTGTCAAAGTTCTTTAATAGATTTTCAACTTTATCCCTAAAGTATAAGGTTCAAAGTTGATTGGGAAAATTTGACAGTTTCGGGTAGTTTGATGTACTGGCGTATACCTTACCTATGGATCCTTGATATCTGAATTAAAATATTTTTATTACTAACTCAAGATACCTACCAAGTGTAGATTCTGCAAAAGCAAGTCATCATGTTTTTGTTCTGCCTTAGCCATATGACTAAGAATAACATTGCATTTCTCTACATTACCTGTAACAAGAAATAAAACGCACAGTAAGAAATAAATCGACTAGTAAAGAAAAGAAAGAAAATACATTTATTTAGCACAGACTAAAAGACACACAGTACACCAAGATAAAACAAAAATAAAAATAATAAGTGCAAAGATATAAGAAATTAGCAGGAAAGCGTGCCTCACGGCTGCGCCAAAAAGGCCCAGTTCAGCAAAAATGCCAGACAACTACTGCCTGACGCTGGTTTTCAACTGGAGCTAGTAGTTTGATTCCCAGCTATTTCCCTGTCTTTATAATTCTGTTCCGATAAAAAACAATTCTTAATAAATTAATTACAAAAGCAATTAATCTCTTCTTAAATTGCAGCGAGCGTTTACAAATTAAAACAGAAAAAAAACTGTAATTATATAAAAAAATCTTAATCTCAATGATCAAGATTGTTTGCCAGTTAAGCCACCGTTTCACCCCCGACCTGCCCCCCTAATCCTCAAATAGGGGCGTGACTTGTTACCGTGGACCAATCAGAGAGCTCTGCGCGCGCAAGTGTATCGTCTCGACCAATGAGGGACCGCCAATTAGGGATCAAAAGCTTGCCGATTTGGGGTTGCATTTCAACGTTTGTCGTTTTGCTAACGTCACTTATTGAAGACTAGTTGTGAGGTGCCCGGATTTGTCTGCGGGCATTTAATTTAATTAAAATGTACTTTTTAATATTACTGTCGTATTTTAAGAGACGTTTTAATACAAGTTTGCCTAAAGTAACTCTGTATGTTACCTTTTCATGCCTAAACCACTGAACGGATTTCGATAAAATTTAGCAGAGAGATAGATTGCATCCCGGGGAAGGACATAGGATAGTTTTTATCCACATACCTCGCGAGCGAAGCCTCGGGCGGAAGCTAGTCTATATATATAAAAGAAAGTCTGTTATTTGGCTGAAAATTGGTGGGGAGGTAGCTTAGAACCAGGAGTAGTAGGAGTAGGGTAGGAGTAGGGTAGAAGTAGGGTAGGAGTAGCGTAGGAGTAGTGTAGGAGTAGGGTAGGAGTAGTGTAGGAGTAGGGTAGGAGTAGTGTAGGAGTAGGGTAGGAGTAGGGTAGGGTAGGGGTAGGGTAGGGGTAGGGTAGAAGTAGGGTAGGAGTAGTGTAGGAGTAGGGTAGGAGTAGTGTAGGAGTAGGGTAGGAGTAGGGTAGGGTAGGGGTAGGGTAGAAGTAGGGTAGGAGTAGTGTAGGAGTAGTGTAGGAGTAGGGTAGGAGTAGTGTAGGAGTAGGGTAGGAGTAGTGTAGGAGTAGGGTAGGAGTAGGGTAGGAGTAGGGTAGAAGTAGGGTAGAAGTAGGGTAGGAGTAGTGTAGGAGTAGGGTAGGAGTAGTGTGGGAGTAGGGTAGGAGTTGGGTAGGAGTAGTGTAGGAGCAAAACAACGTTTGCCGGGTCAGCTAGTTTTTAATAAAGCCTTCACGTGTGCAGTCCAACAAAAGTCGATTAACACTTAAGTTTTTGTAATCTCAGTTATTGAGCAAAATATTTGTTCAAAATTGAATTGTACTTCTGCTGCAAATTTGAACAAATATTTTGCTCAATAACTGGGATTTAAAAAAGTTAAGGGTTAATCGAATTAACCAGTGGTGGTCCAGAGAGCAATTGGTGGTCAAATGGTAACAGCCGCGAGTTACCAGTAGTAGGTCGTAGGTTCGAACTCCGACAGGCGCTTTACTTTGTATAAATTATTTTATCACCACTGCTCTCAAAACGGTGAAGGAAAACATCGTGAGGAAACCGGCATGTCCTAGAACCAAAAATTCGAAGACATGTGTGACATCTACCAACCCGCACTGGGCCCGCGTGGTGGATTACGGCCCGCTCCCTCTCACTGAGAGGACGACTGTGTCCCAGCAGTGGGAACAATTATGGTAAACGCAGCCAAATAATCTCTAATCTTTGTTTTTAAAACACTGTTCTGACAAAAACACTAAGTTCCGCGATACGAAATCTGTCGCCCTGGCACGTACAGTCACCTCTGCTAACACTACAAGTGGTACCAAGTGGTACTATATAGTGACAACAAAGGCCGGGTGATAGCTAAAAGTGGTGATAAGCCGGGTCCTCATTAGCGGGTAAAGGCGAGTTCTCACCCTCTGCAATTAGGGGCGCTAGGGACGTGGTGAAATGTGAGGACACGGTTTAGTGAACTTGTTAGATGGTTTTCGATGTCTTTGTTTTAAAAGAAAAACGTTGCCCCACACTAGGAATTTCTCCTGTATTGTGGGTGCGTTTACAAACATTTAAACTCACATACACAAACAGCCAGACCCGGAACAACTACTTGTAGGTCATACAAATATTTGTTCCGTGCGGGAATCGAACCCGCGACACGCAGCGCAGCAGTCAATCGGTTAACCACAGCGCCAACCGTGCCGTCAAAATTTATTCATACAGGGTTATTGATAAAACATTAACAACCTCATAAGAGGTCATTGTACTCATCATTATGAACAACTTTTACTATGGGACCAAACCTGAAATCGCGAAACAAAAATCAGATGTTCCCGACATTTATGTTCGTATAACTCGTCAAAATGTACTGAACAGCTGATTTTTTTTTTTGCGATTTTGGTTAGGTCCCAAAGTAAAAGTTGTTCATAATGATGAGTACAATGTCCTCTTAACTGTTTTTCAAATAACCCTGTATAAGGCAAGGCTACATAGACAGCCTCTACAGTACGTTGCAGATAAGTCCCTTGTAGAACAGGGCGAGCTAAAATTATCATATGAAGAACCCTGCACAAAGATATCAAAAGCGACAGTAACAAATGCAATAAAATTATCGAATAAACTACAAAAAAGGTACAAATTAGATTAACTTTATCTATCAGTACATCTAACTCCATAAAAGATAAGAGATCTGCTATTTTGACACAACTAAACAGCAGCCATAAGTGGTACTCAGCCACCCCCCGACTGCCAATTAAGTGCCAAAGTGGTACTACATTGATTGGCGATAAGTCACGCGCGTTTTGTTGACTGTGTTAGCACACAGCGATCATGATTTCTATGATAGAATAGTTTTATGTCAAACTTCATGGCTTGGTATAATGGTAGGTAAATTACCTATTTCATCACCACTGCTCTCAAAACGGTGAAGGAAAATCAAGAACCAAAAATCGGAAGACATGTCACCTCTACCAACCTGCACTGGGCCCACGTGGTGGATTAGGGCCCACGTGGTGGATTACGGCCCGCTTCCTCTCACAGAGAGGAGGCTTGTGTCCCAACAGAGAGGAGGCTCGTGTCCCAGCAGAGAGGAGGCTCGTGTCCCAGCAGAGAGGAGGCTTGTGTCCCAGCAGAGAGGAGGCTTGTGTCCCAGCAGAGAGGAGGCTTGTGTCCCAGCAGTGGGAAAATTATAGGCTGATTATTATTATTATAGTAAGACTAAACACCGGTTCCTGAAACGCCAACAAAATTTGGTAATTGGTAACATATTGTCAAACTCATTTTCAACTCAATTGGCTAATGACGACAGCCAATCAAATAATTTGACGTGAATTGTGTCAGATGATTAGCCTTTACCGGGCGTGAGACCGTCGGATACCTAACGAGTACCTATCTTGGAGGCATTATACAGAAAGTCCAAGTCTATCGATTGTGTTCACTTCTGTCCACAAGGCTAAGTATAGGTACACATGCCAGTAGCTGGCACAAAAGTATGCAAGTAGCTTGCATGTCATTGTATGCAAGTAGCTTGCATGTCATTGTATGCAAGTATCTTGCCTGTCATTGTATGCAAGTATCTTGCCTGTCATTGTATGTGATGGAGGTTGTATACCTACATGACAGTGTTTTAAGATTCGAGTAAAACTGTTTAGAATATGTCGCTACTAACTGTTCCGTCAAGGGAGAAAAAGTCGTTGTTTATTATAATAATTGTGGTGTTAATAAATGTGTTCGATCCAAGTAGCCTCTTGATTTCAACAGTATGCAAGTAGCTTGCATGT
The DNA here is from genome assembly GCA_963082905.1 of Oligia fasciuncula. NCBI lineage: Eukaryota > Metazoa > Arthropoda > Insecta > Lepidoptera > Noctuidae > Oligia > Oligia fasciuncula. Next base: position 3,276,242 of record OY720414.1, on the reverse strand, counting down.
CATTATGGTATTCACCAATCAGCTTGCATGCCGTGTGCCGTAACAACTTCTGATTGGTGAATACCATACTGGTATGCCAGCTACTTGCATAATTTTGTGCAAGTTACAGGCATGTGTGTGGGAGCCATAACAATAATAGCTTCATTGTACCATGAGTGCCATGACTTACTATTCTACTCACGCCGTATACAAAGCGTTTTGATAAAGATAATTTTAGCCGCGTGCGTCCAATAAACGCATCACTTTCGCTTACAAAATATATTTTGACAGTTTAATTTAATTTCCCGCGCAATTTGGCAGGGGGATACACTATCCCGTAATAAAATCGGCCATTTTGACTTGACCTGTCAAGGCGGTGCTCCGTCCATAGACAACTGTCAAACTCGGTACATTCGGATTTTCGTCGCAGACTAGATTATAGTGGTGGGTTTTAATTTAGTAAATTATTGTAAGCTTTTATTTTCATTCTAGTTATTTGAAAAGGTAATTTGGTTACGTTTAACTACGGAGTTGATTATTTCTTTGATGATTATGATTGGGGTGAGAAATTGAGAATGTCAAACGATAATTTGGGGAGCTTTGACGTTATTAAAATGAAAATGATTGTTGTTAATAGCAGTATTGTGTGAAGTAGTCCCTAGTTATTTGGCAGTCAGACCACGAGGATCCTGGTTCGACCTACAGGTCGGACAAAGCGTTAGGTATTGGGTTTTCCCATACGGAATTTCTCAATCCAAGCCTGGAGTCGAATTTCTGTCTAGACTTGAAAATAGTCGAGTTGTAGAACCCACGATCAGCATAACACTCCTGTACCTAACCCTTCATAACGTGATGTTATGTTTGTGTTCCGGTTCAAAGAAAAGATACTTTGTGCCTAAGGTTAGCTACACTAGTTTAGGATAGGATATCTTGTAACCTCATTCAATTCAATACCTACTAAGGAATAAAAAAAGCTTTGTTTGACTTTTCAAGGTACTTACAAGGTAGTACTGTCAAATTAATATACTCCATAGACAATTTAGACGAGATTAAAAAATTGCTTATTAAAAATACGTCAATTTACGTCAGGCGCAGACTAATTTGACAGGACTAAACTAATATTTATCTTCTGTCCTTTTCTTAATGAAATAGAAAGAAAAAGATGCATGAACTTAAATTTAGTTTAGTTTGTGAACAACAGAATCGGCGCCAATACCTACTTACGTGAAGTTATTCAACCCCAAAGCATCCCCAGTTTCCCACCGCTTAATAAACACAATTACTCACAAAAGTAACACACAACACAACAAAACAAACATTATTTACGAAATCAAATTCTAATCCTTTAAAACTGCTAATAGTCGGCCATTGTTGAGAGCTTAGTTCCGCTCCTCGCCGCGTGGCGCGCGCGTGTCCCTACTCAGATTTCTTGAGGGGCTCCTCAAAAAATGACGTAGGTATTGTTTTCTTTCCTATTTTATAAAGGGACATTTTTGACGTTGAGATGTACTTAAGATGAAGATGTCATCCGTTTAGGTTTCAAGGGCTTGGAGACAGTCGACCGGATAGGGATGAAGTCTTTTGTTTTTTTAGTTTTCTTATAAGTGGTTATTTTTTAAGTGTGGCTTCCTTGGATATGGATATTATAATAAGACCTTTTAGGCAAACGTTCTAGGGTAGCCCACAGTAGTTTAATTCAAATTGCCCGGTCAAATAACTATTTTTTATTTATTTATTATTTGCTCTCATGTACAGTCAACAAGAGCAGTGGTGGCCACGGCCGCGACTTACGGTCGTAGGTTCGAACCCAGACAGGCGCTTTACTTTGTGTAAATTATTTTATCACCACTGCTCTCAAAACGGTGAAGGAAAACATCGTGAGGAAACCGGCATGTCCTAGAACCCAAAAAAAAAAAATCGAAGATCTGCCAATCCGCACTGGGCCCGCGTGGTGGATTATGGCCTACTCCCCTCTCACCGAGAGGAGGCCTGTGTCCCAGCAGTGGGAACATTATAGGCTGCATGAGGGGTATAGTTTCAAAAACCGCTAAGTCCATTTTTTTCATGTAGCAATATTTTTATATCTCTAGTAACTAGAGTTACTAGAGATATAAAAATATTGCTACAATGCCTTTTCCGCACAATTTCAATTTATTAGATCTTACCAAACACAGCTATGTCCACTAGAAAATCTACTTTAAAGTAGGCTGTAAGTATCAAACACCGCAAAGTCCGTAGACAGAGTAATCTATAGACTCATGGTATCCGTGTCACCGAAAGGGACAAAAAATTCCGGCAATCTTCATCATACTATCATTTTTACAGCTTATTACACTACACCTTACCATTTTCATAGTTGCGCAAATGTACTATTATTGAATTATGCACGAAAAAGATCTTATTTTCCGGTGTAGTTTTTATTATTTCATTCATAATTTTTAATATTTCATTCATAATTTTTAATATTTCATTCATAATTTTTAATATTTCATTCATAAACGTCAAACTTGTTGTGCACATTGATGTGCTTAGCCGACACGCAGTAAGGGACAGAAATATTCTTACTCTCTTTTCTTTGCTAGTGACGTTAATATATTTCTCTTTTTCTTGTGCGAATGAAAAAGAAGATATGCAGCAGTCTATAGTTTACTCTGTCTACGGCAAAGTCCATCATAGTTTTATTCAAAAACCGCAAAGTCCCGACCAGCCAATAGCGAGCCACCATATTGGTCACGTGATACACAAAATTGTTATGGCGGCAGCTTCGTTTACGTCGTGAAAAAGTTAATGTTTTTAGTAGATACTGTGTTATTTTCAAAGTAAATGTGCTATCTTTACGAAGATGGATACAACCCCGACTGTTGTGAATATAAGTAAAGCTTGGAAACGGCAAAGAAATCCGAAACAATGGAAGAGAAACCTGCAGAAATTAGAGAGGTAAATAGGTACAGTCACGAGCACTAATATGTCAACACTTGGCAACTTTAAATTGCGATTTTTTCACGAAATAACGAATGCAACGTTGAAATACGACACTTTACATAAACCTAAGGGTTCGAAAACACTATGTTCCTACCAATATAAAATTTCATTCAGAAATAAAGGAGAAAATCGCCTTTGTATAAAGCTAAGTGTATACATACTGTTGCGCGCCACAATTAACGCCTGGAACATGGTGACATTAGTTACCACTAGCGCCATCTAGTATCGAGTAGCAGAACTAGTCGAGTCACGATCGTTCTAGAAAATTCGATACTAGAACTTTGTAGAACTTTCTCGAACTATCGACACCTAGTCGGTCGGGGCCGGTATGTACTCGAACATTCTAAATGTTTCTACAATGGAAGGTTCTAGAACTATCTGCGGCACTATATAAGGCCGGGATGCGCGACGACCGACACAGTTTGGATAAAGCGACAAGAGCGAAAACATCTAAGCGATCTTCAAGTGCGAATTAAGAGTGATCAGTAGTGTGATTGTGTTCTTTTAATTAGTGTTTTGAGTTGTAATTAGTGTTGTAAAATAAATTGTTATTTTTGGTTATTAAATCGGCAGTTTTTATTGTCACGAACCCGAAGCTCGTAACAATTGGTGTCAGAAGTGGGATTATGCCGGTTTTACCCAAAGACGACACGGAGGGTACCCGTACCCGAAGTCAACGCCAGCAGGAGACGGACCAGAGGCGATTTGGTGGAGCTACGCCACAGAGGTCGGAAGGCCAGCTACCGACCACGGAGGCCGGCCCGTCCACAGCTGCTCCAGTATCATCAGCACCAGATTTGGCTGCTCTGATGATGATGCTGCAGGAGCAGGCCCGCCGACAGGAGGAACAAGCTCGCCGACAGGAGGAACAGGCTCGTCGGTTGGAGGAACAGCTCCAGCGGGATAAGGAGGAACAGGCCCGTCGGTTGGAAGAACAGCTGCTGCGTGACAGGGAGGAACAGGCTCGTCGACAGGAGGAACAGGCTCGTCGACAGGAGGAACAGGCTCGTCGACAGGAGGAACAGGCTCGTCGATTGGAAGAACAGCTCCAACGTGATAAGGAGGAGCAGGCGCGCCGCCAGGAAGAGCAGATGCTCCTTATGAAGGACCTTCACGCTACTTTCGGGAAAGACATGAAGGAGGTGAAGGATAAGGTTGCTCAACATGACAACCGCCTGTCGGAAGCTGAAACCCGAATCGACCAAGTAAATAATCGGGTTGACAACGTGATGGCTGACGTGAAGCTAACCGTGATGGCTGACGTGAAGAAAACGCTGGATTACCTCAAACTTGGGGATGGAATCGCAGCTCCCGTAGCTACAACACCTTCGCTACGTGGATTCAAAGTGCCACCTTTCGACGGTACTTCTTCCTGGTCGGCCTACAAAATCCAGTTTGAGGCTGTCATGAAGGCGAACGGGTGGAATAAAAGTCAGGCCATGACTGCCCTCACCCTAGGCCTGCGCGACCAGGCCTTAACCGTTCTGGAAGCTCTCGGTAAGGAAGTGACTTACGAGCAGCTCCTTGAGGCATTGGAGTCTCGGTATGGTGACGCTCACCTGGAACACGTGTTTCGTGCGCAGCTCAAGGATCGCGTACAACGCAGTAACGAAAACCTGCAGCAGTGGGCCCTTGAAGTGGAGAAGCTGGTTCGCAAAGCTTACCAGTCTGTACCTGCGCTTATTGATGGAAACCTGGTGCAGGCATTCATCGACGGCATCCGCGACCTTGAAGTGAGAGTTGCTGTGAGGCTCGGTCACCACGGGACGCTTAAGGACGCCTTGGCCCATGCACTGGAGGTGGAAGCTGTGCGGCAGGATCATCGTTCCCACCGCGTCAGGGAGGTTGCAGCGGCTACAGTTCGCGACCGCAATAAAGGATACAGCCCTAGGTGCTACGGCTGTGGGGAAAAGGGCCACCTTCGATCCAGTTGCCCTAAGCGAACTGCAGAAAGAGAAGACGGCCGATCTCCAGAGGGCAGTGCGGCTAACAGCACCGCCCAGCATCAGCAGCAGGGAAACGAGTAATAGCCAGGACTGCGGGGCGGGTGCTGGCTGATGTTCAAAGAGCCCCAAGGGTTTCGATCACACAAACCCATGACGGGAACAGCCTAATCATCAAGGGCGAGGTCAACGGAACGCCGTGTAAGCTGACCATAGACACTGGAGCTTCTCGCACGGTTGTCAGTTCCCAACTTACAAGTCGGTCCCTTGGGGACTCCGCATACAACCGGGAACGCATTAATTTGGTAACAGCCACCGGTCAGCGCATACCCGTCCATGGAGAGAAGAAGATGGAGTTGAAGCTAGGCAACAGAATCTACCTGCATAATGTCATCGTGGCCGATATAATGGACGATTGCATCCTGGGCCTTGACTTTATGAGGAAGAATTGTTGCGAGATTGACGTCAAGCAAGGTGTTTTGAAATGTGGACAAGAGGAACTTTTCGTGGAAGGGGCGTTGCCAGGTAATGTGTACAGCCTTAAGAAGATTGTTCTTCCGCCGAGATCGGAAACGATTGTGCCGGTTAGTCTTCCTCGGAATCCTGGGCAAACACATCGTTGTGTTCTCGTGGAAAGAGTAGACAATGACCTTCCATGGAAAGTGGCACGAACTTTGGTCAGAGCCACCGACATCTCAGGGGTACGTGTGCTGAACCTTTGTGATCAACAACAGATTATAGAAAAAGACACACTAGTCGGTACTTGCGAGGAAGTGGATTGGTTGCGTCAATGCCAATATCCATCGACTGGGACCCTCAGCAAGGATGCACAATCGAAAGTGACCACACTTTTAGAAGAATGCCGCAGCGCTCTGTCCCAAAATGAAATGGTCAAGGCGAAGAAGATGTTACTCAAGTACGCCAATGTTTTCTCGTCAAACGATGCTGACATCGGGAAGACTGGCTTAGTTCAACACAAAATAAACACAGGAGAAGAATTGCCTATCCGTCAGCGGCCAAGGAGATTGCCGGTAGCACGTGAAAAGGAAGTGGAAACCATGATTGAGGGAATGGTGAAGGATGGTGTCATTGAACCTTCATCTAGTCCATGGTGTTCACCTGTAGTGCTGGTAAGAAAGAAGGACGGCAGCATGCGGTTTTGTGTTGACTATCGTCGTCTCAACGACGTTACAAAGAAGGACAGCTATCCTTTGCCAAGAATTGATGACACGCTGGACATGCTTACTGGAGTAAAGTGGTTTAGCACGCTGGACCTGAAAAGTGGCTACTGGCAAGTCGAAATTGACCCTAAGGACAAGGAGAAAACTGCATTCTCGACAGGAAAGGGTCTGTGGCAATTTAAAGTTATGCCGTTTGGATTGTGCAATGCTCCGGCAACTTTTGAAAGGTTGATGGAACTTGTACTTACTGGACTAATTGGCGATGCCTGTTTGGTCTACTTGGATGACATCATCATCGTAGGCCGCACGTTTGAAGAACATCTTCAAAACCTGGAACGCGTGCTCATGAAGATCCAGAGTGCCAACCTCAAGTTAAGCCCGAAGAAGTGTTCACTATTCAAACGACAGGTTAGCTTTTTGGGATATGTAGTGTCTGAAGAAGGTATCCGCACGGATCCAGAGAAAATCGCCGCTGTCAAGGATTGGCCAGTTCCAAAAGACAAGACGCAGGTCAGAGCATTTTTGGGTTTGTGCTCCTATTATCGGCGATTTGTCAAGAACTTTGCAGACATAGCCAAACCCCTGCATAAGCTAACCGAAGAGAAGCGACATTTCTGCTGGGATGAAAGTTGCGACATCGCATTCCAGGAGCTAAAGGACCGTCTGTGCAAAACACCTATTCTGGGGTACCCTGATGCGGGCAAGGAATTTATAATTGACACAGACGCAAGTGACATAGGACTTGGCGGTGTGTTGTCTCAACGGAATGGTGATCAAGAAGTTGTGATAGCGTACTTCAGCAAGTCGCTGTCAAAGCCGGAAAAGAACTATTGTGTCACGAGACGGGAATTGCTTGCTGTGGTAAAGTCATTGCAGCATTTTAGTAAATATCTTCTGGGGCGGAAATTCCACGTACGAACTGACCATGCTGCACTGAAATGGCTATTGCAGTTCAAAAATCCAGAAGGACAAGTTGCGAGATGGATTGAGCTACTGCAGGAATACGACTTTGTGGTCGAACATCGCAGCGGGAAATCACATGGCAACGCAGATGCATTGTCAAGAAGACCTTGTCCTGAAGACTGCAAGCATTGTACTAGGCAAGAAAGTAAAGAAGTCGTACCTGTGAGGATGCTCAAGACAGACCTCAGCAACGAGTGGAAGGAAAGCCTACAACGTGCACAGCAGGAAGATTCGGACATCAAGCCGATTCTGGAGTGGATGAAGGCCAGAGCTCCTAAGCCCAGGTGGAGTGACGTCTCAGCGATGAGTTCGATCACAAAAAGCTATTGGGCCCAATGGGACAGCTTGGTGATTCAGGATGGAGTCCTGTGCCGTAAATGGGAAAATGCTCGGGGAGACAGCTGTCATTTGCAAATGGTTGTCCCTAAAGCTCAAGTACCGGATGTTCTACAGCTGTACCATAATGGTTGTTCAGGAGGTCATCTGGGAGTAAAACGGACTCTACTGAAGATACGAGAACGGTTTTACTGGGTCCACTGTCGGGACGATGTCGAGGACTGGTGTCGCAAATGTACAAGTTGTGCAGCTGTAAAGGGACCTCAGACTCGCAGTAGAGGTGCATTGAAATTGTACAACGTTGGTGCACCATGGGAGAGGATAGCCCTTGACGTTGCGGGGCCGTTTCCGGAAAGTGAAAGTGGCAACAAGTATTTCATGGTTGTGATGGATTACTTCACCAAGTGGCCGGAAGTCTTCGCCATTCCAAATCAAGAAGCTTCGACAGTTGCAGATAAATTAGTTCATGAAGTCTTCTGTCGTTTTGGAGTACCTTTAGAGATTCACAGTGATCAAGGAAGGAATTTTGAGTCACAAATATTCCAGGAAACTTGTCGAGTTATGGGTACTCATAAAACCAGAACAACTTCTTACCACCCACAATCGGATGGAATGGTGGAACGATTTAATCAGACATTGGAGAGGTACCTAGCCAAAGTTGTGGAAAATCGGCAACGGGATTGGGACAAGCACATACAACCGTTTTTGTTGTCATATCGCAGCGCTGTTCACGAAAGTACATCGGTGACACCAGCTTTCGCAAACTTTGGAAGAGAATTACGGCTGCCTGCAGACCTGATCACCGGAATACCACCTGATGCCCCACGCAGTATAACCGATTATGCGAATGACTTGCGGAACAAAATGAATGACATTTATGAGCACGTCAGACAATCGGGCCAGCAAATGTCTGAAAAGATGAAAACCCGTTATGACCGCAAAATGAACAATAAAGGGTTCGACGAAGGTTCACTAGTGTGGTTGCACAATCCAGTCCGCAGCAAAGGGAAATCTCCTAAGCTTCAAGCTAAATGGGACGGACCGTACCGGATTGTGACAAAGATCAATGACGTTACCTACCGGATACAGAAAGGTGCAAGAGGTACTCCTAAGATCGTCCATGTGGACCGACTGGCGCGTTATTATGGGGCTGATAATGCTCGGGACGAGCATGTCTTAGGAGGGGGCAGTGTTGCGCGCCACAATTAACGCCTGGAACATGGTGACATTAGTTACCACTAGCGCCATCTAGTATCGAGTAGCAGAACTAGTCGAGTCACGATCGTTCTAGAAAATTCGATACTAGAACTTTGTAGAACTTTCTCGAAGTATCGACACCTAGTCGGTCGGGGCCGGTATGTACTCGAACATTCTAAATGTTTCTACAATGGAAGGTTCTAGAACTATCTGCGGCACTATATAAGGCCGGGATGCGCGACGACCGACACAGTTTGGATAAAGCGACAAGAGCGAAAACATCTAAGCGATCTTCAAGTGCGAATTAAGAGTGATCAGTAGTGTGATTGTGTTCTTTTAATTAGTGTTTTGAGTTGTAATTAGTGTTGTAAAATAAATTGTTATTTTTGGTTATTAAATCGGCAGTTTTTATTGTCACGAACCCGAAGCTCGTAACAATACTTATGCTCGTGACTGTACTACTATGAGTAGTTTTGATTTTGATCTTTCTTATTATTTAAACACTTGATATTGTATCTTTGTATTTTTACTAATTGAGTTAACCACGAAATATTACGTTTGCAGCCGCTCAGCGAAGAAAATGGTTAGCGTTTGTACCGAGTTGAGAGAATATAAAAAATATTTCTGAAAGAAGGACAGTAGGAAAGAAAACAGCAGTATTTAATTGAATTAGTATAATATGACTTGATTGTTAAATTAGTTTTTTTTTCTACAATACCCTTTTTAACGTGGCGACGCGATGTTATTAGAACATAAAAGTATCAAAATGGTTTTAGTCGGTGTTTACATCTTAATAAGATGTCGTAACAAATACAGCAATGTCCATGTATGTGTCACATGGATGGCACGGTTGGCGCAGTGGTTAAGCGATTGACTGCTGCGCTGCGTATCGCGGGTTCGATTCCTCGAACCTTTATTCAAATCCCTAGGAATTCTTACATTTCCATGTTTGTACATAGTAGAAGTGGCCTTATTCGTAAGAACGAACAAACACCTGTTTACGTCTATGGTTGATACAAGACAACACTCAAGGCCCATAAGGACCCAATATAAAAACCAACTTTACACAGGTGGTCATAAAACAGCCTTATCCAAAAAAAACATTTTGTTCATGGGTCCTCTTCTCTATAACAAAATACCTGAAAATCTCAAAGAACTACCCACCAATATGTTTAAAAAGCAGTTAACAAAACTGTTACTGGATAAGTGCTACTACACAATCAAAGATTTTTTAGAGGACAAAACTTTCAGTAAAAATACCTTATTTATTAATTAATTTTGTTGACATTTTAATCTGTAATTCCGAAGGTTACCGTTCTCTATTATTGACTTTATTTTTGACATAATTATCTTATAGGTATTCTTAAGTATTGACATCTCTGGGTTATTGACAACTCTATATTTTTGACATCTTTGTATTAAGTAAGGACAGTAATTAATTTTAATAGTGATTTGTGGTAAATAATAATTTTGCTTTATGTAAATTTGAAGGTGTTTATTGTATTGTTTTTTTTCTCTTTTTATTCGGATCGTGTATCTTAAACAATATTTGCATGCCGTAAGGTAAAATGTACTGGGACTCTCCACAAAATAACCATATTATATGTATACCTACATTTTTGGCAAATAAATGATTTCTTTCTTTCTTTCTTTCTTTCCCGCACGGAACAAATATTTGTATGTCCTACAAGTAGTTGTTTCGGGTCTGGCTGTTTGTGTCTGTGAGTTTAAATGTTTGTAAACGCACCCACAATACAGGAGAAATTCCTAGTGTGGAGCAACGTTTTAATAAAAATAAAAAAAATTCAGATTCAAAACTAGCAATGTCCGAACTTCAGTTTCAAATTCAGCTAAGTCCATCACTTTTTTGCTTTTTAGACGTTTGTAAAGCATAACAAATTAATGACTATGTTACTAAATGTAGCAAAAACGATCTATTTCTCAAAAAACACAAAAACTTAATTATTTAGGTAATGCTACAAGAATTCATTACAATTTTTTTTATTTCTGGATTATTCACGTCACTGGACTTTGAGGTTTTTGAAACTATATCCCTCTATGTATGTATTGTATATGTATGTACAGTCAACAAAAGAGATAAGTATACAGGAGCGTCGGATATAATTGAAGTTTACTAAGAAACCGATGGATGTTCTGGACTGAAATTTAATAAATGAGCTGTTTGTTTTCTATTAATAAAATAAAATTTCAGTCGACAACATCCATCGGTTTCTTACTAAACTTCAACTATATTCGAAGATCCTGCATACTTATCTCTTTTGTTGACGGCAAATACAAATAATCTCAGAAACAGTAGTCTAGATGAAACAGTAATAAACAAAATACAATAACACAGACAGTCATATTTACGTCAGATAAGGTATGTAGTAAAAATTATAATATTTAATAGCTAATAGTTACAATCAAGTCATGTCAATCCATTGTTAGTAATTTAATTGAAGTATGTTATGTCATTTTACAATACAATACAAAATAAAATCTTCATGCCACTGGGATAAGACAATATTTACGTCTTTGTTCAGACCGTAGTTTTGAAGTAAACCCTAATTGCGTAACACACTATTATTACTCTCAATTTGAATCATATTTCTAATCCATTACTCCATATGTTCGATAAATTTGTCTGCTCATCAACGCATATACAACGCAATGAATGTTGTTCAACTGTCAAAATTAAACCAATTGCTACTGATAGTGTGTTACGCAATTACAATTTTTTTTTTTTTTTTTTCAAAACGGTGAAGGAAAACATTGTGAGGAAACCGGCATGTCCTAGAACCAAAAATTCGAAGACATGTGACATCTGCCAATCCGCACTGGGCCCGCGTGGTGGATTACGGCCCACTCCCTCTCACCGAGAGGAGGCCAGTGTCCCAGCAGTGGGAACATTAAAAGGCTGATTATGGTTATGGTTATGGTGAATGTGAAGACGATGTGGGTAATTTTACATATATACAGGGTTATTTGTAAAACACCAGCAACCTCTTAAGAGGTCATTGTACTCATCATTATGAACAACTTCCTGAAATCGCGAAAAAAAAATCAGCTGTTCCCTACATTTTGACGAGTTATACGAACATAAATGTAGGGAACAGCTGATTTTTTTTTCGCGATTTCAGGTTTGGTTCCATAGTAAAAGTTGTTCATAATGATGAGTACAATGACCTCTTAAGAGGTTGCTGGTGTTTTACAAATAACCCTGTATATTTTTTTATTATTCTCTCTGTTCTGTTAGTTTTTTTTTCATGGTCTGGCAGTTTGAGTAATTTATGTGGCCTACCCAAATGTCCTTTCTTTGATATTGTTCGTCGAATCGTTGAGCTCCTTAAGTCTTGAGTTGAGCTGCACGATTTTTGACAAATGCGTGCACTGACTGGACAGGTCCTCTCAATCTGTGTGGTTCTTTCCTCAAAAGACCACCTCAGACATCGATCTACATGGTCTTCATATAACCTGACCAAGATTATGTCTGGACTTTAAAAGAGACTGTGACCTCTGAGTTTGTTTCGGCCTTTCTTCTCAGAGTAGTCAGGACTTCATCTAGTTAAAAAAAAAAAAACATGATTGACGTGTAAAAGTGTTTGTACAAACCTACTTACAAAAAATAAAATCATTTCACCATTTCATTTCATTTACCCTGCTGGCCATAGTGATTTAGGGCCCTGGTGTAATGTTTGTGGATACTGTTGTTTCTTTAACTAACAAATAAAAACAAATCGCAGTGCAAGTTCACGTTAAGCTGGTTGTTATAACAAGGGGTGAGCCGGGCTCAGGTTACGAACAAGAGGGTTTTTTACCGCGCTTATTATCCCACTGTAACTCGGCAATAGGGTTGGCACTAATAGACGGCATGACTGGCGCAGTGGTTAAGCGATTGACTGCTGCGCTGCGTGTCGCGGGTTCGATTCCCGCACGGAACAAATATTTTGTTCCGGGTCTGGCTGTTTGTGTATGTGAGTTTAAATGTTTGTAAACGCACCCACGATACAGGAGAAATTCCTAGTGTGGGGCAACGTTTTAAAAAAAAAAAACAAAAAAAAAAACAAAAAAAAAACAAAAAAAAAAACAAAAAAAAACTAAGGCAAACATTTATTTATTTTTGTATAGCCTTTCGCCGTCTTATTGATTTCTTGCGAGATGGATCCAAACGATCTACACACATCAAAAGTGTCTAGGGATCAACATATATTTTTGCAATAACTTTTCTCCTGATTGATATTAATTAAAATTTTCTTTAAGGATTCATCAAATAAAGTGTTTTCGTTTGTCACAGTAACGATAAACCAAGTCACCTTTGCATTAATAAAGAAATTTGCCATTTTCCTAATAAAGGGATTTTTGACATTTGAACCACTAACACAAAAGTTCGAAAAAAAGACTGAAATAACAGTTTTCTTTAAAATTTTATTGGGTAACTTAAACAATTAATAATCCGTGTTTCTACCGCGAACACTAACAACACAAGAACATCGGTTTGGCATACTCAAAATGAGTTCATCCAAATCACGCTGTGGAATGGCCGCCCATGTTCGTTGCAACAACAAAAAAAGGTCTTCTTGCGACTGGATACCCTCCATATTCGGCAGAGCTCTTCTCTGTAGCATATCCCATGCATGCTCAATCGGGTTCAAGTCTGGCGACTGAGCAGGCCAGGGCAGGACATTGATGTTAGCTGCGGCGAGAGTCTGTCTTACAACTCTTGCGGTGTGCGGTCGTGCATTATCATGCATTAACTGAAATAAGGGACCGATTTGCACTTGTAGAGGAACGATGACGTCTGATACAATCGTCTCAGCATAAATTTGAGCGTTGAGGTTGCCTCTGATCCAAATCAACTCAGTTCTTCCGCCGATCCAAATACCCGCCCATACCATGATGGTTCCACCACTATAAGGATGGACTTCCTGGCAGGATTTTAATCGCTGTTGGCGTCCAGGGGTTCTCCAGTGTCGTATACGTCTTGTATCCGGTCTCATACCAAAACGAGACTCATCAGAAAAGCACACGAAACGCCATTGTTCTTCTGCCCAATTTCTGTGTTCAAGAGCCCATTGATATCGAATCCTACGATTGTGCATTGCTATAGGTGGTACCCGTAGCGGTCTTCGGGAATGAAGGTTCACTTCATGCAAGCGGTTTCTGACTGTTTGGTCGCTAATTAAGTTCCCTGAAGAGTGATGAAGCCTCACGGCTAACATCATGGCGGTTATTGTTGGAGCTCTTCGAGTTAAGATTTGAATGTATCGGTCTTGTCTCCGTGTGGTGCAGCGATACCGTCCTCCATGGCGCTCAGCCACGGTACCAGTGCTTCGGTAACGTGTCCAAAGTCGACTGATAACACTCTGACTTGTATTCAGAGCTAAAGTCACAGTACGTTGCCGGGAACCAGCTTCTATCATTCCCACGGCTCTGAGCATTTCTTCCCTGCTTAAATGACGTCGCCGCTCCATAATAACGTTGGTTTTAATCAGTAGTAGGGAAACAGTAGCACTAATAATGTCTTCAATGCGTTGTATGTTTTTATAGGGAAAATATTGACAGCTGATTTTCATCTTTTACTCGAATTTGATTCACAGTTCCTGATTCAAATTATGAAATGCACCAAAAAGGATCCATATAAATTTATAAATTTATTACAAAGCCACATCTCAATCTCAAGAAATCCGCATAAAAATGCTTGATCCCTAGACACTTTTGATGTGTGTATTTCTGAATACGAATTTTAAAAATGAGCTTAGCTGAGACTTTGGTAAGATCCTCAGGGTAATTGCGTAACATACTAACAGTAGCAATGGCTTTAATTTTGACAGTTCAACAACAATCATTGCGTTATTTACGTTGTGGAGCACGAGCAGAAAATTTTTTCAAACATGTAGCAATAGACAAATTTTTCAAACATGTAGCAATAGACAAATTTTTCAAACATGTAGCAATAGACAAATTTTTCAAACATATGGAAATAGCAATAGATTGGCAATCTTTCACAATCTATTTTTTTACACTTCAGCTGTGACACACCACATTATGATTTAAAATTCTAGTGATTCAAATGTTTGAACTGCTATAACATTTTTATTGACCTTTGACTTACTTAAAAAATAATCAAGTATACCTTAGGAGTACCTGATTATTTTTTTTATTTTAAGGCGAAAGCGCCAGGGTAGCCCGCGAAATTCATTTTTTTTTAGGTATTTTGCAATTTGCCGGTCAGTATTAAGTTGTACGTTGATTAAAATATGATTCGCGGCCGTAACAAATATGTATTTACAGAATCATTATCATTAAAGTCATCAACACAACTCTCTAAGACCATGTAATCCCCAAGAATGACTATTTCATGAAATCTTGACATTTGGGGATTACATGGTCTTAGAGAGTTGTGTTGATGACTTTAATGATTATAATTCTGTAAATACATATTTGTTACGACCGCGAATCATATTTTAATCAACATACAACTTAATACTGACCAGCAAATTGCAAAAAACGTAAGAAAATTTGAATTTCGCGGGCCACCTTAGAGCTTCCCCCTTAAATCATAATGTGGCATCATAAAGTATCCAGGGTCGTCGGATATAAGAAATCGATGGATGTTTTCGAATGAAATTTAATCTATACTATAATATTATAAAGAGGTAAAGTTTGTAAGTTTGTATGTAGGGGGTAATCTCTGGAACTACCAGTCGGATTAAAAAAATATATTTTTGTATTTGATAGCCCAATTCTTGAGGAAGGCTATAGGCTATTTAACATCACGCTATGAGCCTCAGGAGCCGAGCAAAAAGAAAAAAGTCAGAAAGAGCGCTAAGCAAAAACGAAGTAATAGCGCGGGCACGCGATGAGATGCGACGGGGTGGGTCGGGGTAACAAGAAATTTCACACGGACGAAGTCGCGGGCATAAGCTAGTAATAGGATAAGTTAACTGTTTGTTATACAAGGAGTAACAGTAACATTAACAATTAAGATAGGTATTTTTTTTTAAATTATGTATTTTGCCATACTGATCGCCGATTGAGCCAAAGAAAATTAAATCTTATGTCAAGGCAATAAGACTCAATTTTGAATGCATAAAGTAATGATAGGGTCAACACATTTTACTTAATAAAAATAGCTTTAAAAAAAATTGTTTTGATCATTGTATTATGCTTTTAACTCAATACTCTAATTGGGGTGTAGGTATGAGGTCTTGCGTTCATTATGTTACGCATTGTATACGAGTTTAATTATTCATCGGTTTCTTACTGAACTTCAACTATATCCGAAGACGACCCTGGTTAGTGGTTACTTTATCTCCTTTGGTGAATCTACCTATAACAAAATTGCTCTCACCTCGTTCAGCCCTAGCCCGCGCGTGCTATCACAGTGTTCACGCTAGATTTGACCGAGAGCTGCTGTTCACTGCGCGTAAGATGACACCCAGTTGTTAACGTTTTACTTTTAATTGTCGTTTTAGAACTAATTGGTGTTTCGGGAACATTGAGGAACTTTGTAAAGGGAAGGCAGGAAGGAAATACAATTATTTGTAATGCACATTGTACTTAGAAAAACAACATGCTTAGAAATGGGAACTCTTGAAAACATATTGAATGAACAACTAATGATGCTCGCTCTTTTAAAATTAATAATGAAGCATATTTCTAATCCATTGCTCCATATGTTTGATAAATATGTCTGCTCAACAACGCAAATAACGCAATGAATGTTTTTGAACTGTCAAAATGAAACCCATTGCTACTAATAGTGTGTTACGCAATTAGGGTACAGTTCAATCAGTAGGTACAGCCAGTCTCAAAAGTCTCAAAAGATGACATCAATAAGAAATCATATAATAGGCTATTTGACTCGTTTCTGATAAACATCTCAGATTATTTAATGGTGTCTAACGAGCCCACAAAAACCTATTACTTCAAATTGCATAATGTATTTCTTTTAAAAAATAGTAAATAAAAATGTACTGTTTAAATAAGCCGCCAAAACGCTATCTTTAACAATATGGCGTAGTGACGTCACGATTCACGTAAACAAACGTTGAAACGGTCGAGATACTAGACAAAAGTCATCTGTTCTGTTGACGTCATCTTAAGTTCAGCCAATCCAGACCGTTTTCGATTACGTGGCGCCAGATTTTAAAAGATGAAGTTTTTTCGGGATTTTTTTTATAAATAATACATTGTTTTGTAGTAAAATTAATGCAAATCGATTTTAAAAGCGATAATCTATACGAGTCTCAATAATTATGACCTTATTTTTTACATTGTCAAATAGCCTATTATTATAATTGTCTACAATAAAGTTGTATCAATGTGTAGCCACAAAACATAATTATTACGTACTTATTTAATTGTGGCTACACATTGATACAGTATCATCTGCCTAGCCTTTTTCCAACTATGTTGGGGTCGGCTTCCAGTCTAACCGGATGCAGCTGAATACCAGTATTTTACATGGAGCGACTGCCTATCTGACCTCCACAACCCAGTTATTAGGTAATACGGATACCCCTTGGTAAGACTGGTTGTCAGACTTCCGGGCTTCTGACTACCCGTAACGACTGTCAAAGATCCACGAATGACAGCCGGGAGTCCGGGACCAACAGCTTAACGTGTTTACCGAGGCGCGGAGGGGTCTCGGTATGTAAAGATGGTCACCCATCCACAGACCGCGGTTGGTCTGTGGATGGGTGGCAAGCGTAGCTTAACCTGATCGATCGACCTGTGCTGTTATCATTTAGCCACGGGCCCCTCATTTGTACCACGGGCCCCACATTGATACAGTATATGGGAACACAAATTGTTGAAAATCCAATAAATTCATATCGACGTATAATTCTTTTTGAAGCGGACTGTACTTTATTCTAGCTTCTGCCCGCTTCTTCGTCCGCGTGAAATTTCTTGTTCCCCCGACCCACCCCGTCGCATCTCATCCTGTCCGCGCTATTACTTCATTTTTTTTCTTTTTGCTCGGCTCCTCAGGGTCATAGCGTGATATTAAACAACCTATAGCCTTCCTCAAGAATTGGGCTATCAAATACAAAAAGATTTTATCAAATACAAAAAGATTTTATCAAATCCGACTGGTAGTTCCAGAGATTACCCTACATACAAACTTAAAAACTTTACCTCTTTATAATATTAGTATAGATTTCTTTGCGGTGCTGCCCCGAAAAGGATGGTAGCGCCATCTGTCTTCATGGCCGCGAACTACGGGTAACCCTACGGCTCATAAGGGTTGGCTGTATTTAATGCGGTATTAAGTAAGCAGTTAGGGCTGATAGTGACGGAGCCAACAAACAGATGGCGCTGTTGCACGCTGTTTAACATCTAGCCTGCATTCCTCAAAAGGGTAGGTAGAGGTCTGTACAGACAAAGGTCATTAGTCTAGTAGCATCTCAATGTTCATCTTCGCCCGCACGCACGGTTCTGCGGAGTCAAGATCGTTCTAGAAATTTCGATGCTAGAACTTTCTAGAACTATCGACATCTGGTCAGTCAGGGCCGGTATGTACTCGAACATTCTAGATTTCTAGAACTATCTGAGGCACTATACATATAAGGCCGATAAGGGCCACGACCCGGGTCATTTGGATCACGGAATAGATAAATATATCTCTTCCGTGATTTGGATAAACGATACAAACGAATACACAAGTGTGATGTGACATAGCGATCAGTAGTGCAATTGTGTTTTATAATTAGTGTGTTTGAGTTGTTATTAGTGTTGTTTAATTAAAGTGTAATTTTTTGGTTATTACGAGGAGGGATCAAAAAGTAGTGAGAATAAGATAGAATATAATGACTATTGATAACTTAGGGTCAGTTCACACCGAGACGCGACGCGACGTTTTCAAGATAGAAATACAATTACAGACCTTATCTACTACACAAAAAGGTACACGATTCAGTGAGCTACGCCGCGCGGCGGCGGCGCCGCGCTGCGGAGCTCGACGTAGCTAGTAGACACTGAATTGTGTACCTTTTAGTGTAGTAGATAAGGTCTGTAATTGTATTTCTATCTTGAAAACTGCGCGTCGCGTCGCGTCTCGGTGTGAACTGACTCTTAATCATTTATTTTTCTACATACTCTCCGAGTCTCTCTACACACCGAGTCTAGCGCTTTTCCAAGGCTCCAATCCCTTTAAAAAAAAAAGTTTTGTCTTGGTCCTGCAAAAAGCTCTCCACGGCATCCATCACCTCGTTATCGTCTTCGTACCTGTTTCCCGTTAAGTATCCTTTCAATTTGGGGAACAGAAAAATCGCTAGGCGCCAGATCTGGTGAATAAGGGGGGTGGTCAACCAATTCGAAGCCAGCTTGCTGAATGGCAGCCATCGCAGCAGCAACAGCACGCCCCTTCGAAGTTTCCCTTTCCTTTTCTCTTTGATGGCATTCCTCAACTTGGGAAAATTGGGAATTGATATAGATTACAATTTGTCATGGAAAACACATGTAAATAATATCTGTAAAAGAATCAATAAATCGTCGTTCGCTCTCCAAAATTGTCAACAAAGAAGCCGTCTTAACGGCATATCACGGACTTGTTGCACCTGTATTAAGATATGGTGTAATATTCTGGGGCAACTCGGTAGACAAGTAATTTGTATTCGAAGCCCAAAAAGAATGCATCAGAGCAATGTGCCATCTAGATAGTACTACAAGCTGTCAACATTACTTTATAAATTTAAAAATTCTAACATTACCTTCCTTGCATATACGAATTAAATCTTTTTGTAAAATCGAATCAAGGCTATTATAAGACTGCTATTATAAGACTGCTTCTAAAAGCTATTACAGACAATTACGTGACAAAAAAAGGTTAGACGTAGAAATACCGTATGGGAAAACGGCATTACTCAATAAAAGTATCACTGATTTATAATAAATTGCCCGATGCTACTCATCTATTTAAGAAGAAATTATACACATTCCTAATTAAAAAGTGTTATTATAATGTAAAAGACTACCTCGAAGACAAAGATATTGTATTTTAATTATAGCAAATATTTGTACATTAATTCAATATGATAATAATAATTACTTACTATGATAATAATAACTGGCAACACCAATGTCAACAAGTCAAACAATTTTCAGTTTAATTTATTTTCTAAAAACAGTTTTGATAATCATTTGGAAATACTACTGCCATAGTCCTAATAATTTTAATATAATTTTCTATAGAAATAGTACTTCAATGGACCATATTTTGATAATATTAAACCAAAAATTGCCGAACCGGAGGAGGTGACATCTGTCATGTCACCTCCAATAAAACGAACAAGAACACAAAATAGGATGAAATGTTGACAAGATCAGCCAGAAGACTTGCACGCCTACCACCTCCGGACTCTTCGCTCAGCTCCGCCTCGCCGCCGCCGCCGCCGGTACCCAGCGCCACTGTGAGCGCTGTGACGACACCGACCGCGGCAGTTGCGTCGAGCTCGAGCGACGAGTATTTCTCTCCGCCCACGACGCCACCACCTGCTCGTCGATGGGGAGGACGCCGGCCGCCGGACGGCTTAGGACCTCGAGGCCCATCGGCCTCTGATAGGGTCCCAGCTCCCGGCGGAAGTGTGCAGCGCATGAGATGGACACGATCCATCAATGAAAATGTCATGCGCTCATACTATGGGGCTATTACTATGACATTATTAATATGCTTGACATTTCTGTTATAATTTTAATTCAGATTTAATTTAATTGACTATCCATGTATATTTCCAATGACAATGTAATTTAATATGTTAGATGAATAAGATCAATTGTGTCATAATGTTCCTAATATATTTTGCACACCTCACATGGTTATAATACAGTGTACCATAAGAACCTTTTATAACATCCTCTGAACCTGTGTTATGCAAATAAATGATTTGATTTGAAGATTTTTTTCTATATATTAATAAAGAAAAAAATCTTACATTCTCTTTTTTTTTGTAAAAAAATGAACTATGCCTCTCTCTGCCAGTATTTATTTTTTTTCTTACCAAAGAGTATGTCGTTCGCACTCCTTTTTGATCCCCCCTCGTGAATCGGCAGTTTTTATTGTCACGAACCCCAAGCTCGTAACAGTATTAATACGATAGTATTATCAATAAGTACTTGACTAAATTGTATTCTGTTGTGCTCTCACTACACGGCTGGTAACCTAATTTTCAATAAATAAACGTAGACATTTTTATTTGAGAGTATTTATAAAAATCACTGACGGGAAAGCGCAATTATAGGTACCTACCTAAATTTGAAGATGTTCAGGTTGCTTCGTCCTCTCCATTGGAGATGTATACATTAACAACATGGGTCACTTACATTGATGCGAATAATATAATTTCGGTTGGTTTAGATAGCATGCATCGAGCTAAAGATTTTTAAGAATTAAATATGTTGAAACACGCTATAATGAAAGAATTAATAGAGAAATATGCTGAATGGGTAGTTATTTACACAGATGGATCTATGAGCAAGAATGGTAGGGGAGCTTCATTTTATGTTCGCTCACAAGAAAATGTTAGTGGATGTTTCAAAGTAATTGGAAATGTGTGTATCATGTCGTTGGAGCTTATTGCGATCTCAGAAGCACTATCATATATCAAAACAATTGATGACAATAAAGCTGTTATATGTTCAGACAGTAAGAGTGCTTTATATCATACTAGCTTCTGCCCGCGACTTCGTCCGCGTGAAATTTCACCCTCTTAGGGGTGGAATTTCGAAAAACCCTTTCTTAGTGGATACCTACTCTTCACAAAGAACACACCCTCCAAATTTCATGTCTCTAGGAGCAGCGGTTTAGACTGTGCGTTGATATATCAACAATCAGTCAGTTTACCATTTTATATATATAGAAGATAACTCGATGCGCCTCTGGTCGCAGAGGTACACCGATAGCATACGAGATACTCTCTAAAATAGAGGAATTAGCGAAGAAAGGAGTGGATCTGAGGTTGCAGTGGGTTCCTTCGCACATTGGGATACGTGGTAATGAGGAGGCGGATAGATTAGCGAAAATTGGAAGTACAGAAGGACAAGAAATTTATGTGAAACCATATTATTCAGAAATATTAACGAAATATAATGGACAGTGTCATGATTTGTGGAAGGAATATTTCAATCAGAGATCATTGGACCAGAATCAGAACCGGACATATTCCATCAAACAATTTTGCCTTTTTAATGGGAAAGGTTTCTTCCCCTAAATGTGATGCTTGTGGAATAATAGACGATGTATATCATTTGTTGATGGAATGTGTTCAATTTCATGCAGAGAGAGAGGAATTATTTGAAAAATTGAATCTGGACAAATTGCAGGTTGGAATCATGAATTCTGTACTCTCAAACCCTAACAGTGAAGGAGCTTGTCTTTTGTTTACGCTATTATCATCTTAAGTTAAACTAATGATGTAACTAGTAAATAAGATTAATCGGACTGACATATACATGTAGTATAAAAGTTAAAAAAAAGGTACCTACTTAAGTAGGTACTTAATTAATAATCATATCGTCACGGTTGTAGAACACGTAATACTTTACTTATAGTTAAACAAGGAAATATATTAATGTTGTTTATTTTAAAGTACTTTGGCACCTAGAAGTATCTGTGTGGACATGTTTTAAAGCAAGTACACTAACAATGAACCGCGAGTTTGAATTTATTGAAAATCAGAGAGGAAAGTTGAGTTTGGATTCGCAATGATGGCCCCCCGGTATAATCTAAATTGGAAAAATACACATTGTGGTGGTGCATTAATCGTATAATAATATGTTCTGCCTAAATCACACTGGACCAAGACAAAAAGTGAATTACCTACGTGAATCGTGCCATGTTTGTGTAGCAAGTAAAACTTCATATAATCCAAACCCAAGTTAAGAAGGTTCAAAAATAAGTTAAGAAGGTTCAAATATAAGTTAAGAAGGTTCAAAAATAAGTTAAGAAGGTTCAAAAATAAGTTAAGAAGTTTCAAAAATAAGTTAAGAAGGTTCAAAAATAAGTTAAGAAGGTTCAAAAATTCGACGAAGTGCTTCGAGAAAAGGTAGGTAGTGCCCTTGCGCTTCGCTTGGCTCGTCTTGGCGGGGGCACTCCCGTGCCCCCAGATTTTAAAGGGAAAAGCAGATCTGAAAAAGGCAGTATATGATAATTCAGGTCCGTTACGGGAAACCGTTAAAGAAAATTAATCATTGAAGAAGACTAGAACACAGCATGATACGGTACCTCAATTTCAATCAATAAAAGACACTAAAGGCTCGACGATAATATTAAAAAAACTTTTACAAAAAAAAACAACCGACTTCCAAAAAACACTATAAAGTTAAAAATAACTTTAATTTCGGAAGTCGGTGTCTTTGGATTTGTATTTTAGTTTTTTGCCACCGACTTCCGAAATTAAAGTTATTTTTAACTTTATAGTGTTTTTTGGAAGTCGGTTGTTTTTTTTTGTAAAAGTTTTTATTTTTCACTTTTTAGTGGGTCAGTTTGTAATTTATTTAAGTCACAATAGCCTAATATCAACGGATCATCACCTTTTACAAAATATTGCTTTTCCCGATGCAGGGACGTTAATTGTTGAGGAGTTCTCCTAGTAAGAACCAGGAGAACTGGAGCTGATTGAGAAGTCACCATCAGCTCCACTTCACCATACGCATTGTAACGAGCATAAATTGCTTAGCAACCATATTAAAGTAATCGAATCGCAACCCTTGAAATATTTGTCATTGAGTAGTTCCGATGGCCATCTGTGGTCTTCATCATCAGCTCCACTTTACCAAATGATGATTTCCGAGAGCAAATGCTCAAGTTACTTTAATTATTGAGTAGGCCACACGACGAAAAATGACGCGATTACGCAACTTAAATTCGGTTTCAAATTGACGCATCAGCATGACTAGTAGGTAGTGGTCGTCCTATGTAAAACTACAATCTTAATTAGGTAGGTATTATTTTTGTACGACCTGAACATTTTGGCGTATTGAACCGTATGAAGTAAGCCCAACAAAAGGTAACTGCTGTAAATCGTTGAGGAATTCCCTCGACTGTCTATGGTCTCCATCATCAGACCTGTAATGGCACTTATAACCCATATGGGTGCAAAGTTTTTCCTTTGCCATTACAGTTCTCATAAATATAAATTAATTAATTCCAAACACAAGGTAGCTACTGTAAACTGTTGAGGAGTTCCCTTAACTGTCCTTCGTCTTCATCATCAGACCCCTAATGACAGTCACAACCCATCTAGGTGTAAAGTTCACATCAATACAAATTAATCAAGCCCAAACACAAGGTAACTGCTGTAAATCGTTGAGGAGTCCCCTCGACTGTCTTTCGGCTCCATCATCAGATCGACTCCAGGCCTTCATTAAATTGTAGTGCTTTAAAATACTTAACGAAAAAATTAACAAACGCACTAGTCGCTCCTACGATTTTCGAATGTTCCCCTCGGTTTCACTGGGATGCCATCATCAGATCCTGGTTTCCTTATCATGGTACCACCCTTGGCATATCTCCTTTCCAACAAAAAAAGAATAATCAAAATTGGTTCATAAACGACGAAGTTATCCGCGAACACACATAAAAAAAAAAAAAAAAATATACGGTCGAATTGAGAAACCTCCTCCTTTTTTTGAAGTCGGTTAAAAAAATGATTCACTTCACGCACTGTTACTATCCCAGAGGCTTAATGATTCACTTACTCATAGCGATACACTTGTAATCGGATACATTGTTTCACTCATTATATAAAGAGACCTTCGAGCTCATGAAGAACTGGGACGCACTTGTAATCGGATACATTGTTTCAGATGAAGTAGATGACATGGGATTTTATATAAAGAGACCCATGACCTGTTAAGCAGAGTGATGCTGAAAGATATTTCACTAATTACCTGTCAATTGTTTGAGGATAGAAATAAGGCTGCTCCTTTAGCATTATTTTTCACCAATCTGTGTAAAAATTACGGCCATCCAATATTAAATCCTACCGATGGAATAGTGAAATTAAGGGAGAATTCAACCAAGCATGTTGGCTTCATTTGCACCATTAATGGTGCAAACGAAACTAATTAGTCTCATCTGCACCATTGATGGTGCAGGTCAATGGTGCATACGGTACAACGGGTGATAAACTTGCAAAAAAGACTCTTTGGAAGTTCAGAGAAACCTATTTTTATGCCTTCTTATCCTTATCAGTGGCCTTATCAGTGGAAGACTCCCGATTGCCAACCTGTAAGGAAAAACCACTTATTCCTCTAGAGGATTGGGATTCTCTAATAATAGAACCATGAGTAAGCTTTAGAAATCGACCAAAAGGAGTTACTGAAAGATACCGCCTGCTCACCACCTAGAGATGAGTGGTACGTACATTATGATCCTTGTGCATTTAAAATATTGTATAATCAAAAGAAGCCTAGAAGTTCAGGCACATATGAGCCTAGGGTGGTTGCTAAAGGGGAAGAAGGAGAATTTGCCAGAAAAATTGCAGACCAAGAGTCATTGAATTACAACCATATGCGGGATGATATAGTCCAACTGTGTAGAAAAGAAAGGGAGCTGAATGTACAAGGCCGTGTATTTTGTAAGCAGACTTATGAAATGAGGTTAATGCAGGTCTGTTTAGAAAAGTCCATAAGTGATAACATTTCCCTTTATTCGTGAACAGACGATGACGAGCACTAAGCTTGAAGTTACCAAGCGTATGGATAAAGTAGCCTCAACTATATCAAAGGATGGGTAGGTACTATAACCTCAATCTTTACCTCACTAAATGAAACCAATTACAAAGACACGGGCTTAATAAGTATGTATTTGTTGAGTTAGATTAATCTTCATGGGAGGAAAAATCTATATTCAGACTCTCACCTGTGTTTCAATAGATGTATGGTATTGCTGGGGTCCAGACTCACTCCTCCTGAAATAGGGCCAGATGGAGAACCACTTGAAGGTGATTTTTGTCACTACAATCAACTAGCAGGTTTTGAAGGCATGCGCCAGACAGCCTGGACTATTACAACTATCATGATTATCGAGCCCGCTCTGGAGGATTGTGGATTAAGTGGAGAAACTATGGGGCATGGTGATAACCAGGTAATCCACTTAAGACTAACTAAAGAGCAACAAGCTGATCCTAATCACCATATTAAACTGTTATTAAACACGTTCGTATTAGGCTAGAGACTTGCAACGCTTAACCATATGCTTTCTGGCCCTGAATTTCCGGAATATATCTTTTGTATTCAAATGAGGAAGTTTGAAAGTGGCGCCAGTGACAGAAAAGTTGAAAGGAAATCGTTTGGCTTGGTATGGGCATGTGATGAGAAGGGATGAAACGCATGTGACTAAAAGAGTGATGAATATACATGTTGATGGATGGAGAGGGAGAGGAAGGCCGAAGTAAAGATGGATGGATTGTGTGGGGAATGATATGAAAGAGAAGGGAGTGAATGATAGCGTGACGGTTGACAGGGGAGAATGGAAGAAGAAAACGTGTTGCGCCGACCCCAAGTAACATGGGATAAGGGCAGGAAGATGATGATTCAAATCAAAATAAACCTTCGGGCTTGTCGAACTATATTTGTTGCCTGAGCAAGGTAGATTCTTTCCACAGCCTTATACCCACCCTGAGACGAGATATTTTAGAAACACGTTTCTCTGTTTATATTTCGCCAGAAAAATTCGAGCTCAGGGGGCCGATTCTACTAATAAAATTCTTAAAAAATCGCAACAGAACCACAACTGAATCACGGCTTTTAAGCGTTTTCACATTCTACAAATGAACAACGACTCCACTGCAGTTACGTTTTAGTTTAAGCCAATGTCCGATCGAAACAATTTCAAACCCTATTCTGCTAACAAAATCGAACATGAGCGTGACGTTTAGTCACATTCTACTATTATTTTGACATTTGTTAGAATCGAATCAAAACCGAACTTCAGCGGTTCATCTGTAAAAATTCACGGTTGAACATAAGTTGGTAAAGTAGAACTTCTACCGCATCGATCTAAGATTGATTATATTTTCTTCCATAGAAATATGATGTTTTATATGGATTTCATTGAACTTGCCCATGAGGTTGACATCGGAAACGTAAGAGCAAGAAATTGTCGTTAAGATTAAACAATAATGCTTTTGACCTTACGCATCGTCCGTTCGTTGAAACACATCGTCCGTTCGTTGAAACGTACCGACTCTCCATAGACCTTGTAAGAGCTTTGATTGACCAAACTTCCAAATGACCCTCAAGGGTTCACTTTAGCGCAAACGTTATGCTGATGACTCCCCCCGAGCAATGATATGTCATAGCCCCCGAGGGTTAGAACATATTAATTTATAGTTTTGTAGTGTCTTGTTATTTATCTTAGAACATAAATTACAATAGGTAGGTACCTAGTGAATTGTTATAAATTTAAATTCTTAGCTGTAAATTTGACTAAAATAAGTACTACCTTAGCTGTAATTAACACTAATATTTGCATGCCCTAAACAGGCAAAATATGGATTGTGCATAAACCACCAATTTAGACATTTGATAAAACCTGTATTTTCAGCAAATAAATTCTTACTGGTCATCTCATGCAAAAGTGGCACCAAATGGTATTGTTATGATGATTCTTCTATTAACTCTTTGATTGTCGTAATTAGAGACACAATAGAAAGACAATTGCTTATGTCGGACTGTGTAACATAAGACATTCGAGGAGTTAAAGTTACAAAAACAAATGTAAAAAAAAAAAAAAAAAAATATGCAATTAGATAAAGAAAGCGCCACCCTCTAAGAAGTTTAAGGTGTCTGAATCGACTGGAAAGATAATGGCTACAGTTTTTTGTGACTGAAGGAATTTTGTTGGTAGATTATAAAGAAAAGGGTACTACAATTAGTGGAGATTACTGCGCTTCAATACTGGAAAAGTTGAAGGAGGCTATCAAAAAAAAAAAAAGGAAAATTGACGAAAGGTGTGCTGTTCCTGCAAGACAATGCGCCAGTTTACAAGTGCATATGGGGAATTATATTGAAAAGGAAAAATAACTCTATTTTTATTTATTTTACAACCCCTCCGTTCCGCTAATTTTCGGACCTCTCCTCGTACTAATTTAATATAGAGTGAGGATTTGGGGGTGCTAGTTCAATATAGAATTATTTGATACTATATATTTGCTTATACTATGTATAGTATTAAAAATATCATGGTGGTTTCGCCGGGAAGGATACTCCCCAGCGCAAACACTTTCAATAAAAGTTTACGTCGAAACTAGAGATATAGATTTTTAATAGGACTAGAATTTTATAGACATTCCATAGAATTCTTAATGTAACTTATACTTGTTACAGCAAAGGTGGTTCCGCCAGGGAGCATGACGTAAAGATTTTTCAATTCTGACTGGTAGTTCCAGAGATAGCGTTCAAACAAACAAGGAAACTTAGCATTATTATTAGTGTAGATGATATACGAGCAGATAGATTAATGTAAGTTTCATCAAAATCCATTCAGTAGTTTTTGCGTGAATGAGTAAAAAACATCCGCGTTTATAATGTTAGTAGGATAGGATAGTAGGAAGTAAGATTATATTGTGTATATAAAGCATGATACAGTAACCTACAGCATTTATTTTACAATATATTACAGGAATACCAAGAATGTCAGCCTTATGGAATTATGGCTGAAGTTACGGCATCACAACACTCAGTTCAGTCCCTTGTTTCTAATAATGTACCTGACGTACCTGTTCCTGCAAACCCACAACCTTTATCACTAGGCAGAGCACAACAGGGCAGGGCTAAGGAGCCCTAGCCGCCTTGTACTACCCGCTGAAGCAGACCTATCACCATCCTTATTTAGACAGAGCACAGCAGAACAGGGCCCGACGAGGCGCCGAAGGCGGCGACAACAGCAGCCGAGTGCTACAGATGCAAGACAGCGACTGGTCATAGCTTCAGAAAGGTCAGCGACTGGTCATAGCTTCAGAAAGGTCAGCGACTGGTCATAGCTTCAGAAAGGTCAGCGACTGGTCATAGCTTCAGAAAGGACAGCGACTGGTCATAGCTTCAGAAAGGTCAGCGACTGGTCATAGCTTCAGAAAGGTCAGCGACTGGTCATAGCTTCAGAAAGGTCAGCGACTGGTCATAGCTTCAGAAAAGACAGCGACTGGTCATAGCTTCAGAAAGGTCAGCGACTGGTCATAGCTTCAGAAAGGTCAGCGACTGGTCATAGCTTCAGAAAGGACAGCGACTGGTCATAGCTTCAGAAAGGACAGCGACTGGTCATAGCTTCAGAAAGGTCAGCGACTGGTCATAGCTTCAGAAAGGACAGCGACTGGTCATAGCTTCAGAAAGGTCAGCGACTGGTCATAGCTTCAGAAAGGACAGCGACTGGTCATAGCTTCAGAAAGGTCAGCGACTGGTCATAGCTTCAGAAAGGTCAGCGACTGGTCATAGCTTCAGAAAGGTCAGCGACTGGTCATAGCTTCAGAAAGGACAGCGACTGGTCATAGCTTCAGAAAGGTCAGCGACTGGTCATAGCTTCAGAAAGGTCAGCGACTGGTCATAGCTTCAGAAAGGACAGCGACTGGTCATAGCTTCAGAAAGGTCAGCGACTGGTCATAGCTTCAGAAAGGACAGCGACTGGTCATAGCTTCAGAAAGGTCAGCGACTGGTCATAGCTTCAGAAAGGTCAGCGACTGGTCATAGCTTCAGAAAGGTCAGCGACTGGTCATAGCTTCAGAAAGGTCAGCGACTGGTCATAGCTTCAGAAAGGTCAGCGACTGGTCATAGCTTCAGAAAGGACAGCGACTGGTCATAGCTTCAGAAAGGACAGCGACTGGTCATAGCTTCAGAAAGAAGGACTCAAGCAGAGTTGGCCAACAGCCGTTCTGTAGAACGTACTGCTAATTTTCTAGGTGAAATAGTTTCTATATTAAGAAACATACAACCCGCGTAAGATATTATTATTATCATTTTTTAACTTTCAGCTCTTTCTCTAATAAATGCGCATTTATTGCCGCCTTGAGCTTAATCGTTGGAAAATCGTTTCCCACGAAGGTCTTTTTTCAAATTAGGGAACAAATAATAATCACTCGGGGCTAGGTCCGGGCTACAGGGTGGGTGGTTAATTTCTTCGAAACCACAATCTCGCACAGCAGCCTTGGAAACACGCGCCGTGTGGACCAGGGCGTTGTCGTGAAGAAGCAACACACCGTTTGGTCAGTTTACCCATCCTTTTTCTTTGATTGCATCCCGTAAATTTCAGTGTACACTAATTGTAGTGTCAATTTTCGTGTACACAATCAGCAAAATTCTCTTTGAGTCCCAAAACACAATGGCCATATTTTTTCCAGCAGACTTTGAATTTCTTTGGGAACGCAGTACACCCATCCTTGTGCCACTGCATGGGCTCTTGCTTACTTTCACGGTCATAATGATAAACCCATGTTTCATATCCAGTAAAAATTCGACTCTCGACCGATTTGACTCTCTCTGCCTCTTTTATGACCACTTTTGAACCGCAGATAACGAAAGTGAAAAATTTTGGTAAACAGCCACCATCTCTTCGTGAATAGTTTTCGATTTTTTCTTTGTTTGGTAAGGAATTTAATAACAGCGCGGTGCATGCTCGATTTTCTTCAACATTATCACGTTAGCCATTCTGGCAAACTTTAAGAAATTTTACCTTTAAACCCTTAGATAATGTCATTAATTAATTAATTTGTCAAATTAACCACATCATTAGTAAAAACAGCGAAATTAACCACATCATTAGTAAAAACAGCGAACTTAACCAACCAGAAGTTTACTACCTATCTCTTTCAGACTCTAACGCAGTTGCCAGAGGCGTGCAAGAGATCCTGCCTTGTAGCTATGCCAATCTGCAATTCTGTTGCGTTGACCAGCTATTGATTGAAGCTATTGATTCGAATAAGAAAATGCGCATGCTCAGTATTCATGAGTGGAAATGTGTGTTATTTTGGAGCAACTGACATTTGAGTTGCAAAAAGAATAATGTAGCATGGCCTTAACGTGCGTGTTCGAACTTGCCCTTAAGCGCAGCAAACGGGAGACGACACCTCCGCCCGCGACCGCGCGCCCCCCCTCGGCTAAGGCAGTGGACGAAGGGACGCGGGTCGGTACGCCACGCTCGCGAGCCGCTCATAAGTTTTAGTAGTTCATTTCGATTGTTTTTAATTCTTTCTGTGTTTCCTGTTTGTGCCCTTAAACTGTGTTTTACAATATATATACTTTCACTGACACGTGCGTTCTAATAATTACAAGAGACCCAACAACACCCCTGAGACAAAAGACACTCCACAAGTGTCGCCCAACTCGTGGCCAAGCTTTCAGTGAAAAACACGTAAAATACAAAACAGTGACAATAAGTGCTAAATCCTATCGTGCTAACACATACTGTGAACCCTTTCCGATAGTGCTTTCGGTAAATATCTCCACAAACAGTGCAAAAACAATCAGCAAAACTTTGGGCGAGTCCACTCTTCCCGCCAAAAATTCTAAAGGACGCGCGCGTGGCATTTTACCGCACGTGGTGTTTTGGCGCGAACAAAAGGGACATCAACGCTTTCACTTTCGTGCAACGGATTTAGTAACGAACACGTTGTTCGTTACTTATTACCACCCATATAACCATCACCCGTGTTGTTCGAGCGAGTAACAGCAGAGGTAGTGCCCTGTTACCATGCCGCCGAAACTAACGAAAAAATGTACCGGAAGAGATGGTGGGTCGGAATCCTCCGACACGGACGTAGAGCAAAATAGGACGGTGGTCGCATCATCACCATCGTCTCCGAGCATTGCCATGTCTGAGGACATGCTTCAGACCCTTGTGTCCAGTATAACAAGGAACCAAGCGGAAGCGAATCGCATTCTCATCGAGAGCATACTGGCGAACAGGGATGAACCATGCACATCATCGCCGCAGATACCCGAGACGCGTGATACCGCGCGGGGGTCAGGCAACTTCGCAAATTGTACGGCGCGTTTCGACGGGTCATCGAAGAACGCGGAAGAACTCGAGGCATTCATCGACGCTATCGAGGTATACCGCGACTGCATCAACATCAGCGACGAGCACGCGCTGCGGGGACTGCCTATGCTGCTAGCTGGCGAGGCCGCCGTCTGGTGGCAGGGCGTGAAGTCGTCGATAGCGTCGTGGTCCGACGCGCTGCAACGTCTTCGAGGGATGTACGGAGTGCCGCGACCCGGATATAAAATCTTACGTGAGATTTTCGGTACCGAACAAAATAGTGAACGGGCCGACGTGTTTATTAGCAAAGTGCGCGCTTTAATAATGAAGTTACCGTATGATGTGCCGGAAGTGATGATGTTAGATATAGTTTACGGATTGTTAGATCGTAGGATAAGAAAACGAGTGACTCGCGACGCGGTGCACGAGCTGGATCAGCTAATAGCGAAGGCCAGGTTAGTCGAAGAGTCGTTGGCGGAGGTAAGCGTTTCTACCCATTGTTATAATACTAGAGACAATGTAATCGATAACCATTCCGTCACAGCGCAGGAACGTTCGAACACAAACGTTAACCCTACGAACACCATAAGTGATCTGCCTAAGTCAAGTACTAATCAACGTGTTGTTAAGCCGTCTGACTCGCATGCACTAAATGGGGAAAATAATAACAATAGTGATGGGCGAAGGCGTGCTAGGCCAAAGTGTACTTATTGCAAGTTGTTCGGTCATACGGTAGACGAGTGCCGCAATAAGGATAAGAAGGACGGAAAGGTCACTGACCCGTCTAATAAGTCGAGCAAAAGTACCGAGTTACGTTGTTACGGATGTGGTCAGCTGGGAGTGGTGCGTTCAAAATGCAGTAACTGCAAAAACGCGTCGACTTCAAGCAAGTCGGATTTTTTTAGCGCTCAGGTAGCTGATACTGACGAACCGCGGCCGCTTGTGGAAATTCAGGTCGTGGATCGCAAGGGGGTAGCTATTTTAGACACGGGGGCCACACATTCCATCGCGGGCCCCATGCTGTACGACTTACTTCTTAAAGCCGGCGTCGTTTTTAAGAAAACGGTACGTACTATAGGGCTGGCCGACGGATCACAACAAGTAGTCCCTGTACTTGAGTGTGATACCAACGTCATATTAGAAAACCGCGTTATACCTACCACATTCACAGTTTTGCCGGACGCTCAAACCCGAACATTGCTAGGTAGGGATTTCATCATGAAAGCAAGTATCCTGCTGGACTTACCACAGAGCAGCTGGTGCTTTAACGACGAGCCGGAACGCTGGCACCCGTTTATCACCAGCTTCGACTTACCTACTGGCGGCCAGATGGAGCTGATGAAGGTAGAAGCATCAAACCTTGTGCTAAGGGATGATGAAGGGACCAAGTTAACAGCAGATCAGAGGATCCAACTGAATGCGTTTCTGTCGAAGAGGTCCGACCGCTTCGCAAAGGATGGACCACCAACGGAATACGCCACGCATCGGTTGAAGATAGACCCGAATCAGGAACCCATCGCCTCACCGCCTTACCGGATGTCTCCTAGTAAGAGAGCGATGCTGGAACAAGAGTTGCAGAAGTTACTGGATACTGACGTGATCGAAGAATGCGAATCACCTTGGGCTGCCAACGTGGTCCTCGTGACGAAGAAGGATGGAGGGGTCCGGCTATGTGTAGATTACAGGAAGCTGAATGCTGTAACCGAGCCTGATCGCTACCCACTTCCACGCATCGAAGACGTTCTCCACGCAGCTAAGAACACCAGTTTTATGACGACCTGTGATCTCCGATCAGGGTACTTTCAAATTGCTGTAGAACCGGCTGACCGTGACAAGACTGCGTTTGTAAGTCCACTCGGATGTTTTAGGTTTAAGAGGATGCCAATGGGTTTGCGGAATTCAGGAGCGACTTTCCAGCGGCTAATGGATCGATTCAGGTCCGGCAAGGAACTGGCCGATGTTTGCATGCTAACGTACTTAGATGACGTCATTGTCCTGTCGGAGTCGTTCCCCAAGCACCTGGAAGACTTGAACGCTGTTTTCGACCGGCTTGAGATGTACAACCTGCGAGTGAACCGCGAAAAGAGCTGCTTTGCTCGCGAGTCGGTAAAGTTTCTGGGCCACGTGATCGTACCAGGTGGAGTTAAGGCAGACCCCGATAAGACAGCAGCTATCGCGAATATGTCCCCTCCTGAGAACGTGAAACATGTGAAGACCTTTCTGCAAACGTCAAGTTGGTTCCGGCGCTTCATTCCCAATTACGCCGACGTAGCCAAACCTCTGACGGATCTTCTTAAAAAGGACAGCAAATGGGCCTGGACTTCGAAGCAACAAGACGCCTTCGACTGCATTAAGGAAAGGTTAATCACCGCTCCGATACTGCGCCAAGTTGACGAATCGATGCCGTTTACATTAAGGACAGATAGTAGCGGTTATTGTCTCGGAGCAGTACTGATGCAGGGGGAGGGTCCCAAGGAGAGACCAGTAGAATACGCCAGCCGTTTGCTGAATAGCGCGGAGAGAAACTATAACACAACGGAAAGAGAAGCGTTGGCAGTTGTATGGGCTGTCACCAAGTTCCGCGCATACATCGAAGGATCAGAGGTTGTGATAAAGAGTGACCACCAACCTCTGCGATGGTTGATGACTGTAAAATCGCCAAGCGGCCGGTTAGCTAGGTGGGCCCTTACTCTCCAGGAGTACAATCTCCGCATTGAATATACACCTGGCAGGTCGAACGTCATCGCCGACACACTTTCACGACCGCCTTGCGCAGGAGAAACGGATTGCGATATCCGCTACGCCGAGGTCGATTTCCCGTCAAGAAGTCCCAAGGATGTCCGTGAGAACCAACTGAAGGACCCTGACGTGCGAAAGATCGTTGAGGACCTCGAATCAACCGACGATCCGTTTAGGGGGAGGAGTTGGTCCGACCGTGGTTTCATTATGTCGGACGGCATATTGTACAGGTATGGACCTGACGAATATGGAGAAGAGACAGGATGTCTCGTTGTCCCGGAGCACGAACGTGATAAAGTCATGGCAGAATATCACGACGCGCCAACGGCTGGACATTGCGGAGTAGAGCGCACACTAGATCGAGTGAAGTCGAAGTATTACTGGCCAGGTATGCGGCAGTACATCGTTAGACACCTGAGGAAGTGCATAGAATGTCAGAGGTACAAAGCCGATAACAGAAAACCGGCCGGACTTCTGCAGACTCCCGCAACTAATCGCCGCTTTGAAGTCGTCGCCGTGGACCTTTTCGGTCCCTTGCCGGAGACCGCCGATAAGAACAAGTGGATCCTTATCGTAGAAGACACGTGCTCTCGATGGGTAGAGTTGTTTGCTCTTCAAGATGCTACTAGCTTATGCTGTTCCAAGATCCTGATCTCAGAGGTTTTCCTGAGATATGGAGTACCAAGACGGATCTTGAGCGATAATGGTGTACAGTTCATAAGCGAAATAATGCAGCAGGCATGCCATTCATTTGGCATTACTCAATCGCTGTCGCCTGTCTACCATCCGCAGGCGAACCCGGTGGAAAGAAAAAACCGTGATCTAAAACCCCAACTTGCCATTCTGGTAGGGAAAGATCACAATACATGGGACGCGCACTTACCCGCGATACGTTTCGCGATGAACTCTGCAGTGACCAGCAGCACCGGATTCTCGCCGGCTTACCTGACGTTTGGACGAGAGATGCGTGCACCGGCCGACGTCATCGCTGATATGCGCAACATTATTGAGAGTGACAACGTCGTGACGAGTCTTACCCCTTACCTTCAAAGATTGTCAACCGTGCTATTTGAAGCTAGGGACGTACATGAAAAGGTTCAAGCGAATCAGAAACGTTATGCCGACGAGGGTCGCAGCCCTGCACCTGATTACGCAATCGGTGATTTGGTCCTTTTGAAGACCCAGGGAAGTAACGACACGACCCGCGGACAAACGCCGAAGTTCATACCGCGACGGGACGGACCCTACCGTATTAAGGAACCCGCAAGCTCCACCACATATGTGTTGGAGAAGGTAAATAGTGGTGAAACGTTAGGGAGGTACCACGTCTCCCAGTTGACCCCATTCGTAGGCGACGTACCGCCAGCGCCAGTCAACGAAAAGCGTAGGCGCGGTAGACCTAAGCGTTATTTGAACTGACTCAGACGCGTGGGCGTATGTCTGGGTCAGAGGGGGAGGATGTAGCATGGCCTTAACGTGCGTGTTCGAACTTGCCCTTAAGCGCAGCAAACGGGAGACGACACCTCCGCCCGCGACCGCGCGCCCCCCCTCGGCTAAGGCAGTGGACGAAGGGACGCGGGTCGGTACGCCACGCTCGCGAGCCGCTCATAAGTTTTAGTAGTTCATTTCGATTGTTTTTAATTCTTTCTGTGTTTCCTGTTTGTGCCCTTAAACTGTGTTTTACAATATATATACTTTCACTGACACGTGCGTTCTAATAATTACAAGAGACCCAACAACACCCCTGAGACAAAAGACAACTCTACAATAATTAATTAAATAGATAAAAATGAAATATATTAATTATAATACAAAAATATTAAACAATACAACATCAATAAAATAAATAAATATATGTATTATGGAAGATCACATCACTATGGTCATACCGAGGTTATAAAAACGCGGTGCACACCAGTGACGGACCTCTTTTCGCCGCCAGTCATCGTCTAGGCAACATCGTTTCCTTGTAATATTGTCTCTGACATTTTTCTGCTGACATTTAATTTTGCTGTATTTGATTATTTAATTAAAATGTTAACGTATTTGTTGTTGTGAGCTTTTTAATTGAATTAGGATCAAATACACAAGATCAGAAGTGGGATAGGATCTTAGATTCTATCTCGCCCACCTGGTTTTTGTTTATTTGATTTATTCAAAGAAAAATGTCAGACGAGTCTAAAGGTGAGTACCGTCGCAGCCGACGTGGTAGTTCGGTTCGGCGTTCGAGAAGACAACGCCACCGCACGCCTGATGGTAAGTTCAGGCAGATGATGGAAACGATGATGAGTAGGCTCACAGCGTTAGAGGAGCGATCCGCAGCGCGACCCCGTCGATCGCATGAACGGTACGAGCCGCGGGCACTTGACAGTACGAGACAACCCTCACCGCCATCACGATGCTGCCAGTTCCTGTCACCGAGGTACCACACTCCGCCGTTATGTGGTCGGCGTGGGCATACGCCGCAACCACAACAAAGCGAGTCATGGGCGGACGGGGTGTCGGAAGACAGCTTGGAGCGTGCCGACAAGAAGGCGAGTGTAACAGCGCAGCCATCAGTAACAGACAGGATTGTTGATGCTATCAGGTCAATCAACACCACGGTAAGGTCAAATCAAAATTTTTACATATCCAGATTTGATCCCAATTTACATAATATTGACGATTGGTGTGCCGAACTTGATCGTGCAAAGTCTCTAAATAGTTAGAGTGATTCTGAGTGTCTTTCATGTATTGGAAATTGCTTAAGAGGAGACTCTCGATTATGGTTAAATGAGTGGGTAACTAACGACCGTTCGTGGAGCAATTTCAAGCGCGAGTTTAAACCTTTATGTCCTAAAACGCCTGATATCGCAAACATTTTATTTGAAGTTACGTGTAAAAATTCAGACGAATACCCTACTTATGCGGATTACGCTCGCCGCTCATTACTTCGGTTACGTATAGTGCGTGGACTTAGTAATGAATTAATATCTGCGATTGTAATTCGCGGTATCATTGACCCCCTTATAAGAGCATCTGCTACTAACGCGAAACTGTTACCTGACGATTTAGTTGAATTTTTTTCAATTTATGTAAAATCTAATACCACTAAAACTGGTACTGTTCATAATACGGCTCAAACTTTTCATAATACGAAAGATAGACATAACCATAATAATGCAAACGGAAAGCGTAGGTTTGATGACGGCAAGTGCTTTACGTGCGGACAAAAAGGGCATACCCAAGCCTTTTGTAAGAAACGTAAAATTGATTCAGTCGACGGTCCGGTTAGCAGAAATTCTAGTAATACCGATACTCCAAAGCCCAGTTTTGTACCAACAAAACCCGAACCTTGTTCTTTCTGCAAAAAGATAGATACCTGTTTTGCGAAGCTCAAATCTGAGTCACGTAATAAAAATGATGTTAATTAACTTTTCAGAGGAAACATTGCGTACCCACCCGCAATAACGATGTTATTGTGACGATAATTCAAGTTGTACCTGTTGACATTCTAATAGACAGTGGATCTACTATTTCACTCGTTTCTTCATTAATGCTGAAACATTTTGATTGCGCTCGTAAACCAACATTTCGTATATTGAGAGGTCTCTGTAGTCAGGAAATTGAAAGTACGTCCTATGTTACTTTGCGTGTGGAATTTGATGGTATAACTTTAGAAGTTGATTTGTTCGTTGTGGAGTCTGCATTTATGAATACACCGATCATAGTGGGAACGGATGTCCTTAATAGGGTGTAGGTACCTACGTTCATACACGTGATTCTCAGCAACTCACTAGGGCAGTAAGTAACACACACAACACACCAATATCAATTAATACGTCACTTTTTGGTGATTAATTACAACAATTGTTAGCTGTTATTAAAAAATTTTCTCAGTATTTCATTACCGGTACCGCGATTTTTACCGTTACTATGGGCAGCATGTCTATCAAATTAAGCAGTACTACCCTGGTCAATTATCGACCTCACCGTTTTTCCCATTCTATTTTGACCTCGGCAGGTTTTTCTGTTAATCTAAAGAAGTGTTTATTCCTTACAACCAAAGTCGAATATTTGGGTTGCTTTATATGTCGTGGTCAGGTACGGCCGAGTCATAATAAAGTTAAAGCGTTAGTTGATTCCGTGGAACCGAAAAATGTTAGACAGATTCGGCAGTTCATGGGCTTAGTCAGTTATTTCAGAAGGTGCGATGTGTACGATTCAAAAGCCACAAAATTGGGCGCACATAGCTCAGGCTGCTGATCAGGAGACTTTAAGTCTCAGACTGAAACTGACAAACGGACAATTAGACGCGACACGTTATTTTGTTAAAAATGACACCCTTTAAAGTTGGTTCTTTAGTTTTTGTCAGGAAACAAGCTCAATCAACCGGCAAGGCAGACGCCTGCCTGCTCCTGCCTACCTCACCGTGTGATGAAGATACTGCCACATGGGCGGTATGAACTGCAACTCCTGGCTGGCTCCTATGGGAAGTCAACTCAAGCAGCGGCTGAGTATATGATCCCGTGGCGCGGAGAGTGGACTCCTGAAGTATATGCTGTTTTCTTCGATTGTGAGTTGTTTTCTGTTAGGATAAGTGACATGCTGTGTTACTATCCTAAGGGTTGAGAATAAGCTTCACGTCGTGCCTCTTTTCTCAACCGTGGCTTAAGTTATTTGCTTCACGTCGTGCCTCTGGCTTAAGCTGGTCACAATATAAGTAATGCTTCACGTAGTGCCTCTTACTTAGCTGACTTTTTGTGACTAAGATATGCTTCACGTCGTGCCTCTATCTTGGTTTGATTTGTCTTTTGTGTTATGTAACTGAGATATGCTTCACGTCGTGCCTCTATCTTGGTTTGATTTGTCTTCTGTTTTATGTAACTGAGATATGCTTCACGTCGTGCCTCTATCTTGGTTTGATTTGTCTTCTGTTTTATGTAACTGAGATATGCTTCACGTCGTGCCTCTATCTTGGTTTGATTTGTCCTCTGTTTTATGTAACTAAGATATGCTTCACGTCGTGCCTCTATCTTAGTTTGATTTTTCCCTGTTGTATGAGACTAAGATATGCTTCACGTAGTGCCTCTATCTTAGCTCGTACTTTTTATGCTAACTACCAAGTTATAGCTTCACGCAGTGCCTCTGACTTGGTATGCTCTGTAAACATCATTAATGCTTTGAAAGCCATAAACTTATTTTCTTGTATGTTTTTTGTGTGTTACATATATGCAAGCCCGAATCACGAGGAGTCTACTGTTGTTGTCCAAGGCAACGATTCATCATCCAGAGCCACGGAGCCAGCTGTCAGCGGGAGGCAGCAGCCCAGCATGTCCCGAGTGCAGGGTGGCGTGTCCCCAAGCACATCAGCTACTGAGACGCATGCCAGCGTCGCCCTCGAGTTGCAAGAGGACCAGGCAGCGACAGGAGCTATTACTGAGGACAGGAACTTTCAAAGCCCAGAGCAAGAGCTTCATGAGCCTGACTGTGGACACCCTTTGCCGATGCAGGAGACTGACCTGTAAAGTTGAAGGAGCCCGAGGACGGACTCCTGTCAGGAGAGGCCGTATGGAAGATCACATCACTATGGTCATACCGAGGTTATAAAAACGCGGTGCACACCAGTGACGGACCTCTTTTCGCCGCCAGTCATCGTCTAGGCAACATCGTTTCCTTGTAATATTGTCTCTGACATTTTTCTGCTGACATTTAATTTTGCTGTATTTGATTATTTAATTAAAATGTTAACGTATTTGTTGTTGTGAGCTTTTTAATTGAATTAGGATCAAATACACAAGAGTATATAAATTTACATATACCGTAAACGCGGGTTACTTTAGCTAATTTTTTCATCTTTTTTAGGGTTCCGTACCTAAAGGGTAAAAACGGAACCCTATTACTAAGACTTAAGACGTAAGGTCTAT
Organism: Oligia fasciuncula; assembly: GCA_963082905.1. Lineage (NCBI taxonomy): Eukaryota > Metazoa > Arthropoda > Insecta > Lepidoptera > Noctuidae > Oligia > Oligia fasciuncula. The sequence continues at coordinate 3,236,044 of OY720414.1, read as the reverse complement.
ATAACGTCATGTTTTCAATTGATGTTTTTTATTACAATATGAAATGAAATTAGTCAAAGATAAAAAATTTAAATAAGAACAATAAAGCCTCATAGTGCTTTGGCTATGCGTAAATTGAATTTAAACTACAATAATACTATGAAAGAACTACATTCAGGTTACATAAATATTTTCTTTACAATTAAAAATAGTAACGCTGAATAATAATAATAATAATAAAATAATAATAATAATTTTATTATTATTATTATTTAATTTTATTATTATTTTTTTATTTATTTATTTTATTTTTTTATTTTTTTTACTTATTTGGTAATAAGTAGTACCTAAGGCGTAATATTTTTATTTGTTTATTTCAGGAGATTCTGGGTATCCACTCCGAAAAACTATGATGACACCAATATTGAATGCTGAACAGGAATCTACAGAAGCCTATTACACTGAGAAACATGCCCAGACCCGGAACATCATAGAGAGGACCATAGGGGCTCGATTTAGACGCTTACTAGTCCATAGTGCTTCATTACCAACCACATATAGCTGGCTGTATTACAAATGCAAGTGTGATTCTACACAACATTTGTAATGCAGCACATCTATCTGTACCAGAACTCGCAGAAGATGAAGCACAACAAGAAGCCTTCAACCATGTGAATTTGCATGAAGATCCAGCTGGTCGACGCAACAGAATTGCAGATTGGCATAGCTACAATCGCAGAAGATGAAGCACAACAAGAAGCCTTCAACCATGTGAATTTGCATGAAGATGCAGCTGGTCAACGCAACAGAATTGCAGATTGGCATAGCTACAAGGCAGGATCTCCTGCACGCCTCTGGTAACTGCGTTAGAGTCTGAAAGAGATAGGTAGTAAACTTCTGGTTGGTTAAGTTCGCTGTTTTTACTAATGATGTGGTTAAACATCTATCTGTACCAGAACTTGCAGAAGATGAAGCACAACAAGAAGCCTTCAACCTTGTGAATTTGCATGAAGATCCAGCTGGTCGACGCAACAGAATTGCAGATTGGCATAGCTACAATCGCAGAAGATGAAGCACAACAAGAAGCCTTCAACCTTGTGAATTTGCATGAAGATCCAGCTGGTCAACGCAACAGAATTGCAGATTGGCATAGCTACAAGGCAGGATCTCTTGCACGCCTCTGGCAACTGCGTTAGAGTCTGAAAGAGATAGGTAGTAAACTTCTGGTTGGTTAAGTTCGCTGTTTTTACTAATGATGTGGTTAATTTGACAAATTAATTAATTAATGACATTATCTAAGGGTTTAAAGGCGTTGTGCGTGTTACTACGAGGGTGAATCAAAAAATTCTTGGAATCAATATTAAAAAATGCCAAGATTTAAACAAAAATATTTTATTTTTCTACATAATCTCCCTCCAATGCAATGCATTTAGAATAACGCGTTTCTAACTTCCTTATTCCTTGTGAAAAAAAATGTTTTTCTTGACTCTCGAAAAACTCCTCTACGGCAGCCATGACTGCGTCATTATCGTGAAATTTTGTTCCACGAATTTCCTCTTTTAATTTTGGGAATAAGTGGAAATCACTTGGGGCTAAGTCCGGTGAATATGGTGGGTGGTTAAGGAGGTTGAAGCCAGCACAGCAGATTGCATTGAGCGCAACTTCTGATCGGTGAGCAGGAGCGTTATCTTGAAGAAACAGCACGCCCAATGACAGTTTTCCACGACGTTTTTCTTTAATCGCTTCACGCACTTTCGGGATTAAATTTGCATAATAGGGTCTAGTAATCGTCTGGCCTTTTGGCATGTAATCAATAAAAAGGATTCCTTCACTATCCCAGAATACTGAGGCCATAACTTTGCCAGCGGTAGGAGCAACTCGAAATTTCTTAATGGATGGAGAGGATGGTCGTTTCCAAGACATGCTTTGTCTCTTTGTTTCAGGATCGAAATGGTGGACCCACGTTTCATCCATAGTAACAAGGCGACGGCAAAAATTATCCGAATCACGCTGGAACATTTCGAGATTACGCTTACAAATTTCCAAACGTCGCTTTTTGTTTTCGTCGGTTAACATTCGTGGCACCCATCTTGCCGACACTTTTTTAAACCCCAGTGAATTAATTAAAATGGATTGAGCGCTACCAAATGATATCTTTAGGATCTCAGCTATATGTTTTATAGTTATTCTTCTGTCTTCCAAAACCAGACTCTCAGCCTTTTTGACATTTTCTTCCGTAACGGAGGTTGAAGGTCGCCCAGAACGCGGGTCATCTTTACAGCTTGATCTACCTCTTTTAAATTCAGCCACCCAGTACGCAACCGTAGAATAGGGTACAGCATGATCCCCTAATGTCTGCTGAATGTCCGAAAAAATTTCCTTCGTAGACATTTTTTTCAAACTGAGATATTTTATCACCGCACGTAACTCAATTTTATCCATAATTTCGGGTTTTTATCAACTCGTTGCACAAAACAATTTATTACATGCGAACGAACTGACAAAAACAAGTGACAGTTTGCATAAATATTGTGTAATAGACACTCTTAAATTTGAATATCGAACTTCTCCCAAAAAGGTTTTATATATATGCATTTCTAAGAACTTTTTGATTCACCCTAGTATATAGGGTGTCGAACCCAGACAGGCGCTTTACTTTGTGTAAATTATTTCATCACCACTGCTCTCAAAACGGTGAAGGAAAACATCGTGAGGAAACCGGCATGTCCTAGAACCAAAAATTCGAAGACATGTGACATCTACCAACCCGCACTGGGCCCACGTGGTGGATTACGGCCCACTCCCTCTCACAGATAAGAGGCCTGTGTCCCAGCAGTGGGAACATTATAGGCTGTTTATGATGATGATGATGACGAATTGCATGCTACACTGGTCTGACGCCATCACGTTGACGCCGGCTGCCGCTGAAAACCAGCGCTGGGACCAACTAACAAATTAATGTTTTATAATAGTTAAGTTGACGTTTTACATTTTCAATTAGTTTTTGAAGATTGGTCGCATAAACGTAAATATAAACGTTTATAAAACGCGAATTAGGCCCAAATTACAAGACAATATTATCGTTTAGTAGTTATGTAGAAGTCAGCCAATGACCGTTGAATGGTTATATACAAGTTAAGTAAAAGTACAAAGACCGACTTTTCGGTCCAATACTGGTTGTGATGAGACCCTTAAGTGACCGCTTATGTCACATAGCGGTTATAATGACGTTTTCAAATGACTGAAACGTTGTACTAGTGTCCAACAATACGACTCAAAGACAACCGTTTTGATTCTCGTGTTGAATATTGTGCTCGGCCGGTGTGTGTATAAAAAATAACAGAAAAAGGTAAGTGAAGTTAATTTTCATGATTACAAAATATCTACACTGTACATTATTTAAGCGAGTTTGATATAATAATAGGGGTTAATCTTTCAGGGAACTTTAGTTTTATGACAATGTATATATGTGTTGTTGTGAAATTTCTAACGCCCTCCCCTATTTCTTTGTATTTCAATGGTTTTAGTTAATTATCCAAAATATGTTTTCATAGTAAAAGCTCCAACCATCTTGTTTACGTTATATGGCGACCTCTTCATTACACTAATATAACAAAAAGGTCGCGTAGACTTTTCCTTGAGACCATGACGCCGCAGCCATGTTCAGCCGACTTTAGGGTTCCCTAATCATTACTTATATTGAATCTAATAAACATTGCTTGTCTTGAACAGAGATCTAACGCGGCCCTTTATAATATATTCATCTTCTTTTCGTGTCGATGGCTATCTAATCAAATAGTACGTTTAGCCCAGTTTCATTTATTTAAATGAAAAAATTAATTTATTTTCAGGTCTAACATAGGATATCAATGAAATATGGTAGTGTTCTTGGACATCGATAAATTTTTGACTCGGAATGATTTAAAACGTCTTAAAAGACGAAAATGGCCTTGGAGAAGAACTCATTTCACCTTGTCAAGCAGATGTTATAACTGCTACAGTTCTACTGCTACGGATACCCATAAACCGGCTCATTTTGTTATACTTAGTAGCAATCAAATAATGCACCTATTGAATCATAATTTTTTCTGGTGTACAACTTGTTCAGTTTTTAGTGTATATGATCACTTTCCCGAGGACGAGTGTGATTATTGCTATTACCAATTTTCTACCATTTAATAATAATCGCAGCAAGCGACCGTGTCGTTGGCGGAGCGTCGCAGGCGCCCCCTATATCTATACTTTTCGTTGGCATTACGCCGCACCGCGCTGCCGCGCCGCCCGCCGCCGGGCTGCTCGCCACGCCTTTTAGTAGTGAAGTATCCTTTGCACATCCAGCACGTGTCGCTTGCGCTCCGTGGAATGAAGGTAATATAATTCACGCACTTAGTCATATCAACGTAGAACAAAATCATAAATGTTCATTATTATTACATTGTATATAGTCAATTGAAAAAATTCACTTTTAACACGTTAACCATTGTGTAAATTTATAAAATGTACCTATGTAAATAGGGCATGCACTGTTGCGTCATGGTCTCGTCAGTGGTTCTTCTTTCGTGTGATAAACATGTACCTACCATAATGATTACCTTCTGTCATCCATCAGGCCGCGTTCTCGATGACTTACTTTTTTAATTTTACTTTGCTTTCTTTGCAGTAGGTAGCAAAATGCCGTACAAAATTGTAGAAACGTTGGAAAAAGGAAAAAATACCTTATTTTTTGTACCTAATAATTGGGAACAGAACAATATTTTGCATTGGCCAAAATGGAAAGTTGAGACATTGTTGGCTGTAGAAGATTCCTGCCCAGACTCTTCGTGGCATACCATGAAATGCCGAGTCAAAAGGACGGGATTAGTATCAAAAGCAAGTGCGGAAGCAGAATTGAACAATATGTTGGAAAAAAGTGACACAGAGGTAGAAGAATTCACATCTGAAAAGTCCAAACCCAAAAAGGCAGCAGATAAATGCAATTTGAATACGATTCAAGAGTACTTTGACGATATTTCAAAAACTTGTACCATTGTAAGTATTTTTATATGTTGGTGTCGGGGGAGTAGGTATGTGTGTGGGTGCGTGTGGGGTGTATGTGAATCTGTGAGTGGGTGTACGTGTAGATGACTAAATTATGATGCGTGTTGCATGAGTGCCTCGGTGTCCTCAATCATACGTAAGTGGTTAAATCTATTTAGTAGAAAGTTTTTTACACTCGAGAATCATGATAATATTATTAGTGTATATGTGTAGCCAGAGTAAATACAAATGAGTAGGATATCTTCATACATACGCACCGAACACGGTTTGTATGAGAGCGCGCTCGTACATAAGCGTCGTTACACGCACACACAGACAAAATTTAGAGCCGACGACGGTTACCGTCGCGCCGAGCGCGACGGATCTGTGTGAAGTCGTCCGTAATATCTAGTAAATTACAACTGCTCAGCATCGCGTCGCCGTCCCGCCCAGCCGCGCCGCGCCTGCTGTGTGCAGAGACCTTCACATTCAGCGGGTTCCTACGACCTTGTGAAGGCCGTAGGAACCCGCTGAATGCGAGAAGCACAGAACCGGTCGAAGTGGAGGTGCTTGGGGGAGGCCTATGTCCAGTAGTGGACGTCTTTTGGCTGAAATGATGATGATGACGATGAATTTTCATGGTAAATGAAAAAGTAAAAACACTTTATAGTGTAAAAAATACAATTTCATAATCATTTTATTTTATTTGAATTTTAAAAATAACTAAACAGATAACATGACGTAGGTAATGAATAAAATGTAGTCAGCTCCAACATTACTCAACTATTTATTCTTTTTTGAGGGTTTTCATTGGTTGTAAAACGTAATTTTTTATTTTAGGAATATGACAACACGTCCCAACCTCGATCTACAAGTATCAATGAATCTTCAATGTATGTAAGTACTTTAATTAAAAGTTAAGTAGTTCTTAACTTTCGGTCTAACTTATTTTTGAACTTCATGAGGTAGGGACCTACCTCAAAAAAATTATTTCGGTAATCTACTACTCAACAGTTCTATTTTTAGGGTTTTTATCTTTTTATTGGTTTGTAAAACGTAATTTTTTATTTTAGGAATTTGACAAGATGCCCGAACCTCAATCCACAAGTATCAATGAATCCTCAGTTTATGTAAGTAGGTACTCTTATTAAATGTTAGTTCTTAACTTTCGGTCTAAATTATTTTTTGAACTTTCATAAGTAGTATCTTAATTATTTCATTAACCAAACATTATTCATATTCTGTTCTTTTTTGAAGGTTTTCAATGGTTTGTAAAACGTAATTTTTTATTTTAGGAGTATGACAAGATTCCCGAACCTCAATCCACAAGTGTCAATGCATCCTCAATTTATGTAACATGTATACCAGGCCCTTTACAATCAAATTCAACATGTGGTTATGTTGGGAAGGACATGATTAGTAATTTGAACATTGCCGAGCCCTCTGAGCCTCAATCCGACAGCCTAAAAGAAGCAGTTTATGTAATAGGTACACCACAAGATAAATCAACAAACAACTATGTTGAACAAAATAATAAAATTGACACATTGATTGCGATAGCTGGAACACTGACACAGAACCAAGCTGTCATAATGGATTATTTAAAAAATTTGGAGAATAAAGTGCTTCATAAGCTATCTTACTTAAGTACCCAAATTGACACTTTTGTTACAATGAGTTCAAAAAGTCAGGGAAAAGAGAATAACGTATTCTTTAAATGCATAGAGAATAAACAAGACTTGCAAACATTGGAAAAAAACTTAGAAAACACTGAGTTTCGAGCGGAAACCAAACAAAGGCTCCTCTCCGTATGTGGAAAAGGAAAGGGCCGTGGACTAAATAACGCGTACACATTAGCGGATGTTATATTTACAAGGCAATTCCTGACGGAGTGTTCCTGGGCTGGCGGTTCTAAAACTAATACTGAAAAAATTTGTTTTAAATCTAATACTAAAATTATAGATCTGTTTTTTGAATTAGTGAACGAATCTGATAATAATTTCACGAAGAAAGAATGTGAATCTTTTTTTAAAAATATAATGCGCCACGCTGTTACTAGAAACAAAATTGAAATTAAGAGAGCTGCATCGGGCAAACGTAGAAGCCATAACAAATATGTCAATAATCAGCCCGCTGACCACCCAACGACTGACAATCAGAAGGAGATAGAATCTTGTGAATATGGGTCTAGTGAAAATGTGACTTCCAATAATAACGTTGAAAATAATTAAAGTATTATAACGCCATATTCTGCTCCACTTCCGCCCCGCTCCCCAAGGTGAGGACCCTATCCTACCCCTATCCTACTCCTACCCTACTCCTAACCTACTCCTACCCTACTCCTACACTACACCTACCCTACTCCTACCCTACTCCTGCCCTACTTCTACCCTACTCCTAACCTACTCCTACCCTACTCCTACCCTACTCCTACCCAAGTCCTACCCTACTCCTACACTACTCCTATAAGTAAATAAAGTATTAAAAAAAATATAATAATAACATTATGTCCGTCTCCTGGTTCTAAGCTACCTCTCCACCAATTTTCAGCCCAATCGCTCCAGCCGTTCTCGAGTTATAAATGCTGTAACTAACACGACTTTCTTTTATACAGGGTTATTGGTAAAACATTAACAACCTCTTAAGAGGTCATTGTATTTTTTCGAGATTTCAGGTTTTTTGTTATGTATTTTCTGGTGTACAATAAAGTATATATAAATAAATAAATAAATAAAAGTTGTTCATAATTATGAGTACAATGACCTCTTAAGAGGTTGTTAATGTTTTACCAATAACCCTGTATAAATAGATGTTAAGCCAAGTGTTTTTTGATAATAAGTGATAAACAGACTGTTGTTGATAATTTTTTAACCGAATGTGCCATATTCGTACCTACATTTTTATTAGATTATGTTAAGCTAAGTGTTTTTTGATAATAATAAGTGATAAACAGACTGTTGTTGATAATTTTTTAACGGAATGTGCCATATTCGTACCTACATTTTTATTAGATTATGTTAAGCTAAGTGTTTTTTGATAATAATAAGTGATAAACAGACTGTTGTTGATAATTTTTTAACCGAATGTGCCATATTCGTACCTACATTTTTATTAGATTATGTTAAGCTAATTGTTTTTTGATAATAATAAGTGATAAACAGACTGTTGTTGATAATTTTTTAACCGAATGTGCCATATTCGTACCTACATTTTTATTAGGTTATGTTAAGCTAAGTGTTTTTTGATAATAATAAGTGATAAACAGACTGTTGTTGATAACTTTTTAACCGAATGTGCCATATTCGTACCTACGTTTTTATTAGATTATGTTAAGCTAAGTGTTTTTTGATAATAATAAGTGATAAACAGACTGTTGTTAATATTTTTTTAACCGAATGTGCCATATTCGTACCTACATTTTTTTATTAGATTATGTTAAGCTAAGTGTTTTTTGATAATAATAAGTGATGAACAGACTGTTGTTGATAATTTTTTAACCGAATGTGCCATATTCGTACCTACATTTTTATTAGGTTATGTTAAGCTAAGTGTTTTTTGATAATAATAAGTGATAAACAGACTGTTGTTGATAACTTTTTAACCGAATGTGCCATATTCGTACCTACATTTTTATTAGATTATGTTAAGCTAAGTGTTTTTTGATAATAATAAGTGATAAACAGACTGTTGTTGATAATTTTTTAACCGAATGTGCCATATTCGTACCTACATTTTTATTAGGTTATGTTAAGCTAAGTGTTTTTTGATAATAATAAGTGATAAACAGACTGTTGTTGATAACTTTTTAACCGAATGTGCCATATTCGTACCTACATTTTTTTATTAGATTATGTTAAGCTAAGTGTTTTTTTAATAAGAGATAAACAGACTGTTGATAATTTTTTAACCGAATATGCCATATTCGTACCTCAATTTTTATTAGGTTATGTTAAGCTAAGTGTTTTTTGATAATAAGTGATAAACAGACTGTTGTTGGTTTTCAACACCAAAATTAGTTTTTAATTTTACTGTACTGTGATTTTTCTGGTGAATAAAAACAAATTGCTACTTCAGATCTTTAATTTTTTTACGATGACAATGTGTGAATTAAAGGTATAAAAAATGTATGCTCATTATAAGAAACGCTAACCAACTTGCATTTAACATCTGATATTTTATAAGATAATTCTGATTTATTAACAGTATTAGTATCACACTTATAAATATTTAAAAATGAAGATTTAATAGGCTTTTCAAACGCATCGGTACAATTTTCTAAAAGGTTACCAAATATTATAATATTTCTATCGTTGTCATTCACTGAAATAGTTTCAACTACATGATTATTTGAGTTTAGAAACCATTTATCATGATTTTGTGGAGATAGAATAAAATTTTCAAAATGAACAATGGAAATAACACCATGTTTGGTCCTTTTAGTTTTAATAAATGGAGTTCCCTTTATGTCCTTCTGGTCATAATGCTTTACTTCCACGTAATTTCTCTCCATAATCCTTTTTGCTATTTGACTCAATGGTTTATTACCTTGTCTTACCATTTTTTTTATAGCAAATAGTTTATTTTCAAATGGGTATGTGTTAAAATTTTGCAAAATACCAAATTTCTTTACTTCGTCGACTAAATGACATAGGTTGTGTACATTACTAGTAACGTAACCGCTACCATAAATGTTTCCATAAGTAGTTACAAAATATTTAAGCATTTCTTCAGCAAGCCGTAGGTAAGTAAAGTGTTGCTTATTTGAACATATGGTGATTGCGCAAAAAAAGCATAAAAAGTGATAAAACGCTTCATAGCATAATAAGTCCTTTAAGATTATAAAACTGAGATAATATAGAAATGTGCGAAATTCTGATCCCTTCCAATGTGCTAAAACTTCCAAAGTTCGGACGGATCTGTGAATTTCACTAGGCAGTTTGCAATTATTTAAATAATCCGATACCTTGGTAATGTCTCTAAAACACCACTTCGTCAAGTATTTGCCAAAATTGCCATCCCGCCATCCAGTCAATAGCCTCTTCATAATCCCCAAATCTATAAGATGTAAGGAATCACCCACGGGGACATCTTCAATCATATCTATCGGCAGCTCAAGAAGAGGAGAGTCATATTTATGATGTTGACCATATTTCTTGGAACGAAAATCAGCGTCATTTCGTTTGGGACAATCTATCCTCGGGAACACAACTGTGTGTGATGTTTGAGAATACTCTCCAACAACTGTGCATTTTAAGCATCCGTGTTTCCCGTTGAAGTTGCAAACTCCTGAAATCATTCCACGTATTGATGTTGAATCAGTTTTTGTAAAATATGACTCAGGTACTCAACACGCAACACAACACAATAGACGGGATGTAACTTCAGATGAAAAATATCATTTTCGTTTTGTAGGTATGGTTTTTATGGATATGAATTTTATTGTCCCGTTAAATCCCGTGTAAAAGTTGTCAGACAAGAATTATTTATTTACCTTTTAAAAGGGCTCTAGCCGGAGAATCACAAATAAAAGCTCTAATTTTTACTGAGCATTTATTTTCTAATCCATTTTTGGTTGTAACTTTCAGACCATTTTGAAGAAGTCCTTTCATTTCTGCTACGAAATGGTGTAAATAAGCGTTTAGATCACTAGGTTTACCTTTTCCTGCATAGATACCGACAACAAACGGTGGAATATCTTGTTTTTCAAAAATATTACAAAGTATAGGCCATACTTGCTGTCGTGAGCTATTATAAAGAGGGAGTCCATCAATATTAAATGTCAGCGTAAGATTATCTGTTATATCAGAAATATTTTCCAGTATTTCTCTCAGTGGTGCTGATACACCATTATGCCAATATTGGCCTGCGTCAACAGTAAATAGTGTTACATTGACCTTATTCGTTTTAAGAAGCGTTCTGGGGTCTATAGGAACTATATTGGGAAGTCTTTTATTTAAGATTTTGCTCAAAGACCTAATGGCTTCATGAGAAATGTTATAATCCATCGCCCATTTCTGTATGTCATCCCGAAATGCGAAATCTTTGTCATCGTCTGATGTGGTTGAATTTTCAGAAGCACCTTCAGATAACTCCAAATGTTCTAAGTAATCAGTTTCAGAGTCATCTAAAAATAAATTATTAAATCAATTTGAAATAAATCTGTAACCTATAAAAATTAAACATTATGTACCTAACTGTAACTAACCGAATGTTTCTAGTACATTATTTCTCTGTTCGTTACCAGTTGAACTATTCAATTCCGAACATGCCTTGTTAGTATCATCTGAAATAGGTAGGTATTCAATAAAGCAAACATTTTTTAAAACGCTAAACACAATTAGCAATAATCTTTAAAATTAAAAAGTATAATAATATACGGAACCATTTTCTGAAACAATCGTTCGTTCTTGTACGTCATTTTTGGGGGGATCAGAAAACGAAGAGGTTATCGGCTCATTTTTCAATGAGTGGAACGTTTTCCTAATTTTTCGCTTGAAGGCCCCACTTCTTTTAATTTTTCTCCATTTATTTGGATCCATATTTTTAATTAAATCACTTTTGTATTTGACAAAACTAAATAGGAATGGTTTAATTAAAGTGTGGGTTTGACCTTTAAATTATTTAAAAGTCTACTTAAAGTTATGTAACCGTTGAAATTCAACATTTTAGTCGCATACGAATCTTAGATAGTCTTTCATTCGACCAAAATAGTTTTGTTATATAAAGGTCATGCACAAACGTTTAAACGGCGTTTTAATTACTTAAAAGTTATGTTAAGATTCGCATACGACGACCTTTGTTTTACGAAAACCTTTTATTTAACCGAAACGTTTAAATGACCAATACATTGTCCAATAAACGTTATGACTGGCATCATTAACCGACGTCGTATAAGTTAATCCTGAAAACGTTTACTCAATATACGCACTCACACCATTAAATGACGTCATATAAGTTCGTCTTGAAAACGTTTACTCAACATATGCACTCACACTATTATATGACGTCATATAAGTTAGTCCTGAAAACGTTTACTCGACGTACAAACTCACACAATTATATGACGTTATATAAGTTAGTCTTGAAAACGTTTACTCAACATATGCACTCACACCATTATATGACGTCATATAAGTTAGTCATGAAAACGTTTACTCAACTTTATATTAAGACATTACAGTCACGCGACTGAACCGTCTCAAGATAAACGTCTATATGTCATAATAGTTAGCTACATACCACTATATAACATTTACATAACATGAAGTCTTATAAGACTGGAATTATACGACGTTTTTGCTAGTTGGGCTGTCTCGTATAGGGTCTTAGCATTATGCTGAGCGATGGCCGTTTTGCGTGAATGTGACGCATGTTAACCCCCAACTTGTTACTTTTTTTTTTGTGTGATTATGTTCTTTTTTATGCGTCATGTTTGCCGCTAATAAACGTATTTTCATTCTTTCTTGTATATATTTGTTGACTTTTGTTTTAGGTACCTACAGCGCAAAATACGCGCATTGTCGTGGAGTTGCGGAAACCAGCCCGTATTACCTAGGTACCTACAGGTGTTTTTGACATGGCTTCTACTTCATCTGGCAAAAAGCGCACTTATAAAGAAGCATTTCTACAATGGGGTTTCACAAGCATCGTAGACAAGAATATAGAAAAGCCTCAGTGTGTTTGTTTTATGTAATAAAGTGCTTAATCCAGAAAGCATGAAAAAATTAATAGTCTGAATATTTCACTGCAAGGAAATGAAACAAACATTTTGACGTTGCAGGATAAAATCGCAAGTTTTTTGCGCAAATTGGAACTTTACCAACGTAGGGTCCAAGCTGGCGATGTGTCAATGTTTACACAACTAAGTGAGCAATTAGTAAATAATAAACAAGACAAAATCACGTTTGAAAATTCCGTGGTTCAACATTTAACTGCTGTGATAGACTCACTGAAGCAATATTTTCCGAACATGGATAGTCGTGAGTCTTACTACTCCTGGATTTTAAGACCATTTTCTACTTGCGTCCATATTTTCAAGGACGAAGATGTGTCAGCAAAAGTAGAGGTTCTTGGACTACAGGAGGACAACTCATTAAAAGTTGATTTTCAAAATAATAAACTCAGCACATTTTGGCGAAAAGCAGCTGCAGAATACCCTATTATAGCTGACAGAGCTTTAAAAATGTTGATTCCATTTGCTACAAACTTACAGATGTGAAACTGGTTTCTCGACTCTTGTTACATTAAAAACAAAAGCCAGAAACCGTCTCAATGAGCCGCATGACATGAGATGCGCGTTGAGTGAAACCGAACCTAATATTGTTAAACTTGCGAATGCAAAGCAATATCAACCTTTACACTAGTTAAGTCCGAGATTTATATATTACTAGTTACCTAAAAGTGCAATTGCTTACCTAATAAAGATATTTTTGTTCGAATTTGTGTTGTTGAATTATTTTAAATTAGCTAGGGGTAAACTCAATTCCCATACTTGTTCACAGGGGTAGTGACATTGAAAAGGTTATGAACCACTGCTCTATAGTTTGTCTCAATCTTTTGAAAATTTTCGAATTGCTATAGAATCCAGGGATGATCTACCAAATCCAGAAAACTTAAAGATAAAAATTATCGAAGAAGCTGAAGCAAGAAGAAATATGGCTAGTACAAGTGAACAAAATTCTGAACAAGAAGCGCTATATAGTAGACAGCGCAGAAGAAACACAAATTTTATTGTTGAATGTTATAAATGCAAAAAGAAAGGACATAAAGCAAATGAATGCTGGTCAAAAGTAGTGAAGTCAGCCCCAAAAAGATGCAATAAAAGCATTTCAAATATATGTTGTTCTGAAGAAACATGTCTAAATACAAATGATAGTAAAGAAAAACTAAACATGTGGTGTCTTGACAGTGGTTGCACGTCACACATGACATCATTGAGCTAAATAACTAGAGAAGCAAACCTCATTAAAATGTGTCAAAAAAATTTAACCACTATTTAAACGCGACGACGTAGCTTTGAAACCACTACACATTTAAAAGTAAACATATATATGTCTCACTTACACAAGTCACAAGAATAATACCGTCGCTTAGATTAGACAAAGACCGCAATATAAACATGCAATGGCGGGAGGGTGTTGCCTAGCCATGCGAAATTTTACCCAACTTTTTAAGCCATAAAAAACGCAAAAAAAAAACATTAAACGTTATAACCGTTATTTTTGAATTATGTATTTAAATATTTAAAAACAATTATTTTTATGCTACAATGTTATTTTTTTGTTACACATTGTCACACATTTAGTTTTATACAATATTTTAAATCACATACTCTATAAATTAAAAACTCCCACATAATGTGGGAAACTAAAACTAAGTTTTTAGTGGCAACATTGAACCTAATTTACAAAATTCTACATTTTATTTATTTTTATTGCGTTTTTACGTTGATATAAACACAGAAACAATAAACTTACGCGTGGAAAGTAATTCCGGTTAATTTATTGTTTTTGTGACCTCGAATCGCACTCTTTCACTACGCATTTTCCCATTTTGGCGGTAATTTTCACTCGGCTAACTTCGGTTGGCGTCACACAGAGCACTGAACTGACATTAGCTACGATTGAGGCTGTGGCCTTGATCCCAGTGGCAACGCCTTGGCGCGGTAATTGCTAATCTAGTGTATGTTATCAATGCATGACATATGAATTAGAAAGATTCCGAAATCTTGATAAGAATGAAAAAAAATCGTTAAATTTAACATGGGAGAATGTAAACCCGTGTCTACGCCAATGGAGCCAGCTCTAAAGTTAGAGAAAAATGAGAATGATGAGAAGGACAACTTTCCATATCAAAAACTGATTGGTTCATTAATGTACAACTTTCCATATCAAAAACTGATTGGTTCATTAATGTACTTAGCTGTCGCAACAAGACCAGACATAATGTTTGCAGTAAGTTATTTAAGCCAATACAACAACTGTTTTGACCAAAGTCACTGGCAAGCGGCAAAAAGGGTCCTACGTTACCTGAAAGGAACGAAAAACATATGTATAAATATTATATTTTTAAGTATGGTGGTGGTCTAGTTAGTTACCAGACAAAGAAACAGAGAGTGGTTGCATTGTCAACGGCTGAAGCCGAATACATGGCAATGACTGAAGCAACAAAAGAAGCTTTGCATTTGAAACACCTGCTAGAAGACATTGGAGTGCCACAACAAACAGTCCTGATTTACAATGATAATATGGCTGCACAAAAATTAGCATACAACATGATTACCGGAAAAAGGTCAAAACACATTAACATAAAAGAACATTTTATAAGAGAATGTATTGAAAATAAATTAAACAATACGTTACAAGGACACTGAAAACATGGAGGCGGACATTCTAACAAAGGCGCTGCCTCAACCAAGGTTGATAAAGTTATTGAAGATGATGGGAATAGGAGTCACTCAGACAGAGAGGTCATCTTCGTGAGGGGGAGTGTTATAGATAAGAATATTGTCTGTGACATACATTAAAAAGAAATGTGCTTTTCTACTTCCTGTCAATAAAACAGCATCATTGTAGTATTTGTGCTAATGTTTTAATTATAATTTTAAAAGCCTGTTGCAACATAATAAATGTTCATAATTATTTTTTACAATAAAGACTCCTTTTGTCCTCTTTTTATTCCTTGTCATGTGTTTCAGTGTACAGGTGCTCCTGTTTCGAGACTTTTAAAAATATTAAAGTACAAAATTTAAATAATAATAAATCCATACAAAAGTTTACAAAGTCATTTTATTCCTACTTAATTACACGGGAGTTTTAAGCTAGAACGAAGCGTCATCTCCATAATTCGATACCTCTAGGGTGTAAAGCACATTTTGGGCATTTTGACATTTTATACTAATGTATTCTCACTCAGTTTTTGATTCTCTATCGATCTGTGTAATCCACGTGGCGAAATTCGCAAAAAATGGAGAATACAACCTCATAATTTTCGTTATGTAAACACATCTTATTGTGTCACTGACTCTGGCAGAGCCACCATCAGGGATTTTAATTTTGATAACACAAAAAATTTGTGGAAATTTGTCGCCAAATATCAGAATTTGTCGGTAACTGTTCAAAAGATATAAGGGTGTATAGGTGGCCGATCTGGAGAGTCTCCCCAGCAGCAGGGCCACATTTATAATTATCTCAAAAACTAAACCTAGCGAAGATCTGGGGGCCTAAAAAGGCCACTTTTGCAGAATCATAAAAGGAATTCATCAAATCATTATAAATCATAATAGACAGTTAACTGTTAAGTTAATCGTATCAAATCCCATTGGTGAAGGATTTTTCAGTTATTTTTTTTTGTCTGTGCTTAAATACCAATCCAAATCCAATCCCAATCTCTTGCAACGAATAAAAGCAAAATACGTTTATGATTCTGCCAAAGTGGCCTTTTTAGGCCCCCTGTTTTCTCCCATATTTTGTCGCCAATTAGTCGAAATCAGTCGCCAAGTCACATATTTAATCGGGTCTTAGTTTAGGAGATATAATGAGTTCGTATTCGTATCGTACATATCAAGCGGAAACTCAGTATTTTTCATGACTGATCCAATAGATAGGTACATTAATTACTGATTAGGATATATATAATGCGTTGCAAGTAGCACAGTGATTCTCTAAATGAGCGGATTCACACCAGCCACCATGAAGAGTAGAGCCATCCGTACGTACAACATGCCGTACTCGGCTTGCCTGAAGTAGGCGGCGCACGGGTCCGAGTCAAAGTCTGGCGAGATCTCGTCGACGCGCGGTAGTGGTTGCATCATGTAAAGATTGTACCAATGAAATACAAACTTCTTGTATGATTTGTCTATAGGACTGATTACCATAGTAACGGTTAATTAACAATCTTGTCATATGAAATATAATAAAATTAACGATTGTATTCAAGTGAATTTGCTTTATTAAATATTATTGCTAATTCTTCACACATCACCACCATGCGCCTGCGAGCGCGCGTCATCAGCTGAGGAGTCACCACCATGCGCCTGCGAGCGCGCGTCATCAGCTGAGGAGTCACCACCATGCGCCTGCGAGCGCGCGTCATCAGCTGAGGAGTCACCACCATCAGCCCTCATGTCTGGAATACGAGTTGAAACATTTGAAAATAAGGATATGGTGATATTTGCCTGAGCTGGTTGGTAAGCGTCTGAAAAATCGTTGAAGGGAATCTTAAGTAATTGGGACGTCACTATTACGAACTTATGTAATGGAATTGATTTGCTTCGATAGAAATGTAAATAAAAAGTGTGTATGTGTATACTAATAGTTACCTTTTCATATTCTTCTTGACATTGGAACCTTTCACGCTGAATTCGAGTCATATATGTCGGCTCATCATCGCCGTCGTTGTCGGAGTTACACATATTATTGATTTATATATCACTCAAATATACAGCAATACACAGTAATAGGAAATAACAGGAAAATGTTTAAAAGAGTACAAAGAAAATACCTCACTTCAATTCAGGATGTTTATTCCACGAGCAGCGAACTAAGAATGTCCTTCCATTCGCATTACAACAGTTTTTATACACAAAATTACCGCCAAAACTTGGCGCCAAACTTAACCGCGAAACTTTGCCGCTAAATAGAATTTATATAAATCAAGCGGAAGTCAAACTAATTCTAGATTGTCATTTTAAATAATTCAAGCGGATATGTCAAAATAAATCCTTAATACTACCCACATAGAAACAATATAAAGTTAACCGGAAACTACAATATTTAAAATAAATAAGAAGGAAGTATCAAAACAGAAACTTTATACAGATTCAACCGGAAACCACAATATTTAAAATAAATAAGAAGGAAGTATCAAAATAGAAACTTTACACAAATTCAACCGGAAACCACAATATTTTAAATAAATCAAAGTAAAAACTAAACAGATTTGACCGGAAATACAAGTATTAATTCAATAAATAACACGGAAGTCAGATTAAGTACAAAATAATCAAAACAAGCTTAAAATTATAATTAAATAATGGTTTGCCGCCCATACGGCCATTCTGATCTAGCGCGCTCTCTGCGCTTTAGAGCATTTTACATTAAAACGGCACCCATTTCGGGCTTAGCCAAAAATACACGGCATCACCCGCCTTGGATCTAGCCATATTTCATGGCATCACCCGCCTGGGATATAGCCCCCTAATACGGCATCACCCGCCTTGGATCTAGCCATATTTCATGGCATCACCCGCCTGGGATATAGCCCTAAGACCAGGAAAAGGGATACGCATGGTGGCCAGCCAGCGTGATAGGGAGGAAGGTGGAGCAGCTAAAATAATTTACAAATCATCCGCCCATACGGTCGGTTCGTTATCTTTGTCATACATAAATGGATCATAATTATGACACAATGTTATTAATTTGTATTGTATGCCCAAAAGGCGGGACATAGCTGATCAACATCACTGTAATTCTTAACACCTGTATCTATTTCTATACCTATGATCCACAATAAACATGATTGATTGAGTGATTGATTATTTTGAGCCAGAGGTGCTGGTCTCAAAAAATCATGACTAGCGATCTTTTCGGAACATCCCCTTAAGTTGACATGCTTTACTTTGTAGCGATTATTAGGCAATACTCTAGAACTTCCATAGGACCTTCATATTTAGGACCAAGTTTAGTCGTATGTCTTTCATGCTTATGCATTAAAACAAAATCCCACTTTTTAAAAGGCTTGATTTGAGCTTTGCCTTTGTCAAATCTTAACTTGTCCCGAAATGATCGCTCGTCCATCCTTAATTTACATAATGATCTAGCAGTATTAATATCTTCAATTGGTTTATCATCATCATCATCACACACAACTTTACTAGTGTATTTAAAAATTGCATTGTAAACTAGACTGGGCTATACTTAACAATGTACCTAACCATTTTTGCTGTTGTTTACCAAGAAAGCACTCAGTCAAAACAAAATGAAAACGGCTCACTAGATTCGGTAGACAATCCACTTGCTGTCACTGTTCCCTTGGCAGAAGTCGTGAAACTTCTTGCACGAAAAGCACCGTCCTTGATCAGCGATTATTCTTACAGGAGATCCAAAGAATGCAGCGCTGTCCGACACTGCCATCCTGCTTGCACATGTCCTTGTGTGTTAACCTCGGTGTCCGCGGCTTCGGGCCGCACTCTCTTGAACAGCGTCCAACCCGTGGTTGCGTATTCCGCCGCGTAATTGCTCGCCTGCTCCGACGTGTAGTCGCGCCGCTGGACGTCGTCAGCATACCGCAACTCTTCGTCGAACGTCTGGATCAGGTCTTGCTTAACTTGCTCCAACGTGGTGGATTGTAGGGACCACGTATCAACCCATGTCTTCGCTCATCCTTTCAGCTGCAGTATCGCCTTCATGCGAGCTTCATGTGGTGATATGCCAATAGTTGCAATGGTTTGGTCAACATTGGCACACCAGTCCCTGATGTCGTGTGAGCGCACATCGGGATCGAATAGCGGTAGGTAGAAATTGCCACGATCCCGTGAAGGCGCTGGAGTAGCTGATAGCGCAGCGGCCACGGCGCTCGATGTGGCTTGCTTCGTAATTGACGTCACCAGACTCATCACTCACTCCACCGAGAAAGATGGGTCTGGCTGAGCGGTCGGCACTGGTTTGCGGACCCGGAATCCAGAAGACCTCAGTAGGGGCGAGGTGGATCCCACCGCTGCTGTCGGCTCATCATCGCCGTCGTTGTCGGAGTTACACATATTATTGATTTATATATCACTCAAATATACAGCAATACACAGTAATAGGAAATAACAGGAAAATGTTTAAAAGAGTACAAAGAAAATACCTCACTTCAATTCAGGATGTTTATTCCACGAGCAGCGAACTAAGAATGTCCTTCCATTCGCATTACAACAGTTTTTATACACAAAATTACCGCCAAAACTTGGCGCCAAACTTAACCGCGAAACTTTGCCGCTAAATAGAATTTATATAAATCAAGCGGAAGTCAAACTAATTCTAGATTGTCATTTTAAATAATTCAAGCGGATATGTCAAAATAAATCCTTAATACTACCCACATAGAAACAATATAAAGTTAACCGGAAACTACAATATTTAAAATAAATAAGAAGGAAGTATCAAAACAGAAACTTTATACAGATTCAACCGGAAACCACAATATTTAAAATAAATAAGAAGGAAGTATCAAAATAGAAACTTTACACAAATTCAACCGGAAACCACAATATTTTAAATAAATCAAAGTAAAAACTAAACAGATTTGACCGGAAATACAAGTATTAATTCAATAAATAACACGGAAGTCAGATTAAGTACAAAATAATCAAAACAAGCTTAAAATTATAATTAAATAATGGTTTGCCGCCCATATATACATAAGTGTCCTCTAATACATCTTCCAACCTCTCATATTACTCTCCGATGTATACCTTTATAGGCAACGTAATCTGTGATATGCTTCGGCATGCCTAGTCCTCGAGGGCTGACATACTGCAATTGTACTTGATAGAGAGTTAGAAGCCGTGCAAGAGAATGAACAGTTCGACCATTCTTCAGGTCTCCAACCATAGTGATGGTTAACCTGTTAACTGTACCGATTTCTTCACGAATAGACGTCGAGGAGAGCTTGTGTGGGGGTGTTCTCCAATGCCATCTCCCGCATTTATTATAGGTTTACGACTATGGCGAGCTGCACGCTGAAGAATAAAATTCGAATTCGTATAACAACAACATATCATATAAATTGTAATTTTATGGATAGGATAAGATTTAGGATAAATAGAACTTACCGCAACTGCACCGGGCTCAGAATGTCGCAGTACCACTACATCAGAATAGCTTGCCATTACTGAAACACTGTCCTCCAAAGTTTCACCTTTCTTTGCTGATGAACTCGTAGCATCTGTATGGATTACAGAACCACCCAGTCTTTGCATTGCTGCTGAAAAACTGCAACTAATTCGCGTGCTGACTTCATAAAATATCGACTACATAACTTTGCCTCGTAAAATATCATCTAGGAATCGACCTTTGTTGATACTGGTTTTCATGAACTGCGCTAGATTGAATACATCATTGAGAGTATCTTTACTAAACGAGTCAACAGTTAGTATACTTTTTCCGAATAAGTCGCTACGTTGACGTTGAGAAACTGTTATTGCAGGAGGATTATAATTAGACGTACATCTTTGTCTAGTCACCTGGGGTAGTGGTGATAAACACTTTGCAGCTGCAATTTCACTGAAATGGACGTTAGGCTTGGATAGTGCCTCTCTTAGCATTCATTTCATTCCTCTCTTAGCTTTCTAACAGCGACTTCAGTACTTTTTATAGCAGCAGCTATTTGTTTAGCAGAAAATCCAATTTTCTTTGCCTTCTTTAAAACATCAAAAGGAATTGAACCATGATGATCGGCCTCCAGGACTTGATAGTAATCTATTATATTTTTGAACTTCTCGAGAAACCAATGATCAATTTTGGTTAATTCGTATAACTTATCCACAGTAGGTATAGCCTTTCCTTAGAGCAGCAGCTAAGACGAACATTCGCTTATCAGTCGGTTTTCGCAATTTATCTTCATTAACTTTTTTAATGTTTGGATCGAACCCGTTAACACTTTCATCGACCATCCTTAATGCCTTCTGGAAAGCTTCTTCAAAACTCCTGCCTATTGACATAACTTCCCCAACACTTTTCATAGAACTTCCAATATTTGAGCTGACTCTAGTAAACTTAGCCAAATCCCATCTTGGTATTTTGACAACACAGTAATCGAGACTTGGTTCGAAGCAAGCAGTCGTTACTCCGGTCACGGAGTTCTTAATTTCAGGTAACGATATACCCAGTGCTAATTTAGCAGCTACATAGGCCAATGGATATCCTGTTGCTTTACTTGCCAACACTGAACTTCGAGATAACCTGGCATTTACTTCTATAATAAAGAATTCTTCTGAATTTGGGTTCAATGCGTACTGAATATTACATTCACCTACAATTCCGAAGTGTTGAATAACTTTGATGGCAGTGTTTCTCAACATGTAATATTCTCTGTTTGAGAAAGTTTGACTAGGTGCTACAACAATTGATTCTCCAGTGTGTATTCCTAAAGGATCTACATTTTCCATATTGCACACAGTGATGCAATTATTAAATGCGTCTCTACACTCTCTTCTCCACTTCATATTCCACTTCTTTCCATCCTTTCAGAGATTTATCGATTATAAGTTGATAGGAATGTGATAGCCCGTGATGTGCGTGTGTTCGAAGTTCGTCTTCATTGTTCGCAAAACCGGATCCTAAACCACCGAGGGAAAATGCAGATCGAGCCATGACTGGATACCCAATTTGCTGTGCAGCTGACAGTGCTTCTTCAATTGTTGTCACAGCTGC
Organism: Oligia fasciuncula; assembly: GCA_963082905.1. Classification (NCBI taxonomy): domain Eukaryota; kingdom Metazoa; phylum Arthropoda; class Insecta; order Lepidoptera; family Noctuidae; genus Oligia; species Oligia fasciuncula. The sequence continues at coordinate 3,213,635 of OY720414.1, read as the reverse complement.
GCTTGGGGCAACTTTTTCGCCAATCGCATTAATTTTTTCAGCAAATATTTTGCGGTCTTCAGTATCAACTATTGACCGAATAGGCGTACCTAAAACGCTTACATTGTATTTTTCTAGAATCTTAGATTTTTCCAACTCGACTCCACAATTTTGGGCTGTCTGACCACCGAATGTGAGAAGTACTCCGGTGGGTCTTTCCGCTTTGATAACTTGTTCTACATATTCCAGTGTATTATGAAGGAAATATACTTTGTCAGCTAGGCCTTTTGACGTCTGTACAGTTGCAATATTAGGATTGATTAATACAGTTTGTATCTTTTCTTCTTGTAAAGCTTTGACCGCTTGCGATCCCGAATAGTCAAACTCGCCAGCTTGTCCGATTGATAAGCCACCAGAGCCAAGGATGAGTACTTTTTTTGGTATTTCATGTAAAGTCGGTATAACCTTAAGTTTTTCTGTAATGATGGCATCAATACTACACGACTTCTTATTTTTGTAAGACCGAACAGCATCGACGAATACATCAAAAAGACATTCTAAATCCGTGGGTCCGGCAGTGTGTTCCGGGTGAAACTGGACACTGAAGTAAGGCAAAGTTTTATGAATAATACCTTCATTCGTTTTATCGTTTTCATTGGTAAATAAAACTTTCCAACCATCCGGCAGTGAATCCGTGATTTTGTGATGTCATAAAACATCGGCCAATGCCGTTATGTGTGCAAGGTAAATTGTGTCCACGATTACCGTAACTGAAACAAAAAAAAATACCAATATGAAAATAAAGTACGACTGTTTCGGGCTGATACCAAAAAGGTGAGAATCAAATTGAGCCCTGAGACTTGAGAATCGAACCTGTGGCCCTCGCTGAGCAGATGATCACTAGCACTAGACTAACGAGGCCTTCAATATTCAAATTAGCAATAAAATAACATAAATAATAAAATTAGGTTTAATATCACAAGGGAACAAAGGTTTGACAACCAGAACAGTAATCATATATTTTTGTTGCACTACCTTCATCTTTCACCCATCAAGTCATCAAAGTGGTGTGACATGTCTCATATAAGTTTTATTCAAAGTTTCATATTTCGCTAGCATTAGCCTCCTGTACAGTCACGAGCATAAGTATGTATACACTTTGCTTGATTCAAAAGCGATTTTCTCCTTTATTTTTGCATAAAATTTTATGATATTACGAACATAGTCCTCCTCAAAATATATTATTATTAATTATTAATATCATCCTCAAAATATATTATTCACAATATTTCGAGTTAACAAGTTTTTTTTTCCATCATTACATAAAGTTAAGTTAGTTAAGACGTTTTGCACATAAAAATATGGCTAGTCATGAAAGATCTTGTAAAAATCCACCAAATAAATTTTGCTACGTGTGCGGATGTTATGTAGTTAAAAATCTAAAAAAATTACGGAAGAGATAAAAGCACTATTTTAGATTTACGATTGGAGATATTGAAAAGTTGTGGACTCCTAAAATGTGTTGTATTTCTTATTACATGGGACTTTTGAAGTGGATGAAAGGTAAACAAAAAAAAAAATGCCTTTTGCAGTTCCTCTCAGGTGGCGAGAGCCTTCGACTCATGTAAATGATTGCTATTTTTGCACTGTAAATGTCTCCGGATACTCGAAGAAGGATAAACATAAAATAAAATATCCAAACCTGTCATCAGCATCGCGACCTATCCCCCACGGAAAAACTATCCTGCACCAAGTGCACCATTAGCACACTACACTCTCATTTAGACTTTTTTCCTGATAATCTTGGCGCAGTGAGTGATGAACAAGGAGAAAGGTTTCATCAGAATGTACGAACAATAGAAATAAGATATCAAGGACGATGGGATCCAGCTATGATGGCAGATTTTTGTTGGTTCCTCAAAAAAGAAGATTCAACATCACACAAAAGGTAAAAGAAGAGTCATTAACCAAATAAAACCTGTATCTTCAAGCTTCAAATACTCAATAGTGGACAATTTGAAATTAATGCCATTATGTTAAAATTAGTTATCCACTCACGTGTACGGCTCCGAGACTTTGCATTGTGTGCACAGTTTCTACTTATGTCAGGCAATTGTAATCCGAAACAAGTATAATCTTGACAGTTGTATAAAAAAGTTTGAACTTGTTCCCTTGTGTAATTATTTATACTAATTAATTATACACGTACTTGTGTCAATGAGAAAAAAATCACGGAAATATTCGTTATTTACCTGGTTTTGTAAGTTTTACAGCCAGCTGCAGTGGATAGTAACTGATGTCCCAGACAGATACCAAATACAGGTTTCACGTTTGCCTTGTCTTGAATGATTGAGCGCATATTGTACACCACTTTCTTACACTTGACCGGGTCACCTGGACCGTCACTGATGAACAGGCCATCGTACTGGCTGGGGTCCAACTTGTGGTCCCATGGTACTAGCACAACCTTAACGTTTCGGTTGATCAAACACCTGATTTGGTTGTACTTCAACCCACAGTCAACAGCCATTATTGTTACTTCACCGCTGGGGTTGTATATTTTGGGGTCCTGAAAAAACAGTTGGTCACTATCACTATATAAACAATAGTTACAAATTCTCGACTCACTAGTAATTTTGATTCATGATCTTAACGATCTGATGATAACTGCATCAGAATGTGATTTTAATAACAAAATGTTGAAGAAAAACTCCAAGAGGAAACATAAAATATTATGTAACATGTAGTTATGCGTAACGCAATGCAATATTGTACAGTAAGTAACAAATACAACGGACTATTTTCCACTTTTGAGATCTACCTATATTGAATAAAATTAAAAAAAGATTTTTTGTTTGTGATTGAAATGAGTAAACTAGTGGATTTAAACTATACAATGCAGGGCGCATCTAGAGACAAAAAATAATCGTTAAGATAGTCTACGAAAGGCCGATGAAACTTGTTTACCTAAAAAATGGTTAGGCTCACCTTAACAGACACTTCAGCGACCAGATTCCTGGCATTCGGGTCCGATAGAGCTGGCAGTGGTCCAAACGGTGGGACTCCCTGAATGATACGTCCAAGAGTGACACCAGCTCGAAGACGGAAGGTCAGGGCTCGGGTGTCAACGTCACAGAGGCCTGGGATACCGTGGGCTGCTAGCCAGGATCCCAGAGAGCGTTTAGCGCGCCAGTGGCACGCGCAAGTGCTCACCTCGCCCACTATCAAGCCAGCTGCCCATATGCGGTTGGATTCAAACCACCTGAAATATAGCGTAGGGTGATAGTCATTATTTTTACTTCAAATCATTATGACAGGTGTGTGTGAGAAGACTTTAAAAGGTACGTCATGGCCGGGCAGATGGGGCAGGGCAGATGGGACAGGGCAGCTACTTGCAGGAAAATGTTTTCAAGTTTTAGTTTTATTTTTCTGAATGCAGCTTGCTGCGGGAACACCCAAATATTCCGAAATATTTTATTCCGAATTTCGATGCTCCGATTTTCATAACACCTAAGAATTATAACGTCTATTATTAAAAATCACGAAACTTATTTTACCGAAAGTAATAAATGCGATTTGTTTGTTTTCCGATTTTCATATGTTCGAAGAATCAAATGCTCGATGGGTCCAAAAACGACATTCCGATTTTCAACACTCCGAATTATTGCCACACCCGAACATAACGAACGCAATAGGCGACGTAGGATGCAAGAGCGAGCGAAGGGCACCCCGAGGTTAGGTTACTTTAAAACCTTTACACAGAGCCCAAACACGACTTACGGTGCTGTAATTTCAAGGTTTGTACTTTTTCTGGTGCTCCTGGCTTGAGCATCAGGTCTGTAAGTACTTCGGTGTTCCTCATTAACAGTACGTTTATCCACACATCGAGCCCTTTTCAATGAGCCTAAACACGATATATCTGCTGTTAGTTGTCGAGGAATTAGGTACTCTGCAGACTATCCTGACTGCAGCATCAGGTCATGACTTGATGATCATGAGACAAAATGTGTCAAATGCCCTATCAAACATCAAAACAATTTATTAAAACAGTCCTTGCCTGTTCGAGTAACTTCTTACTGTTAAGGAGTTGTACCTTCCATCATCAGCCCAGCTACCTGAGATGGTGACAACCATACGCAAATACACAAGATACTTCATAAAATATGCGAAAAACAATAAGTGAGCCTATAAATTTTGAGGGTTGCCCTCGATTTCTCTAAGATCCCATCATCAGATCCTAACTTGGTGACAATGGGACCAACTCAGAACTATCTACTTTCGAACAAAAAAAGAATTTTGAAAATCCGTCGACAATTGGCGGAGTAATCGATGAACAAACATACAAACATCCGAACATAGTACAGTCACGAGCAAAAGTATGTATACACTTGGCTTTATTCAAAGACGATTTTCTTCTTTAGTTTTGAATGAAATTTTACGTTATTACGAACAAAGTATTTTCGAACCCATAGTTTTGTGTAAAGTGTTGTATTTAAACGTTGCATTCGTTATTTCAAGAAAAATCGCAATTGTAAGTTGCCAAGTGTTGACATATTAGTGCTCGTGACTGTACCTCCTCCTTTTTGTGAAGTCGGTAAAAATAGAGAACGCATCGAAGTCAAGTAGTATCGCAGTGAAATTCTTTCGTGGTAACGTGCATCGAAGTCAAGTAGTATCGTAGTGAAGATCTATCGCGGTAACGTGCATCGAAGTGTAGTGGCGATGGCGTCGCAGAGACGGTCTTTCGCAGTACCTAACGTGCATCGCAATTTTGTAACATCATATTAGCATTTAGCCATATTTTGTGCGTCGAAATTCCGTATTCTACTCTTATATTTGTCTTGCTATTCAGTTTTACAAGGCGTTTTTATTTCGGAATTCTTTAAATTAATCGGAATTCGTATTTTTGATGTTTCGAATTATCGTTAATTCGGACTTTTTGTTATTCGATTTATTGAAACTCGGTATTTTGAGAATAGTAAATATAAACATTAGGAATATTGAAATTTCGGAATTATAAAAATAGGATGAATGATAGATAAATCGGAGTTGTTATATTAGGAATTCTGAACCATTCGGAATTATGAAAATCGGTATTTTGAAATTCGTATTTGTGATTGTCGGAATAAAGTTTTTCGTATTTATGTAGTGTATCCGCTTGCTGCGTTTACTTTCCTATTGCAAAATTTAGGGATGGTCTCCTAATGTTTCCCGATAGCTACAGAGTCTTAGGTGTAATTAAATTATTTATTCTGTAAACAATTGTCTTTCATTAGTGGCTGCCCTCGCCGCCCCATCTCAAAACAATTATATTATAGTTTTTTTTAATTGATCATCAGTGTTATAAGTATTGGCTGGCTACTAGTAAAACGTCTTACTTGGGTATTCCATGTTCGTCTCGTTCGTCTTCGTCGGGGACACCATAGTTACCAACCAGTGGGTATGTGAGCACCAACAACTGCGCGTGATACGACAAGTCTGTTAGTGACTCCGGGTATCCGACCATACCCGTCTGATATACTGATCAACAACACAACAATACAATTAGACAGTAAGGTACTAAATACCGCGATTGTTTTTAATACTTGTAAGTCCATTGTTATTTGCAAATCGGTCGGTGATGCGTTGTTTTTTTTATCAACCAAACTGTATTTTTTTCTAACAATATAGGTACCTAGGTAACTAGTAAGTAAATATATTTCTTTTAATAATTTTAGGGGTCAATTATTTGGTACCTACAGACAAATAATGGTACGTGATTTGAGGCCTTTAATTGCCGAAGCCTTAAAAGATATACCAAAATTAACCACAATAGCCGTTGGTCGTTAGCCGTTGGTCCCGGCTGTCATTTGCGGATCTTTGACAGTCGTTACGGGTAGTCAAAAGCCCGAAATTCTGACAACCAGTCTTACCAAGGGGTATCGTATTACCCAGTAACTGGGTTGTGGAGATCAGATAGGCAGTCGCTCCATGTAAAATACTGGTATTCAGCTGCATCCGGTTAGACTGGAAGCCGACCTCAACATAGGTAGTTGGGAAAAGGCTAGGCAGATGATGATGATGACCAAAATTAACCACAATATTTGTTGGTGGTTCTGGATATTTTTGAGTTAAGTGCAATGGACTCTTTTTGCTGGATAGTAGTAATTAAAATTATTGAAAGAGTTAGGTTCGTGTTAGCATAACAGGAACTTATTTATGTACTAACCAACTTCTCAGTCTGCAGGCACCTGGGCCCCGAAGCTCCGTCCTGTGAAGACCGATCGAAGACCATCGGCTAACACGAGGCTGCAGGGGGGGCCCACCTCACAACTCAAATCATGCATGGATCATTCGGTTCCCTACAAAATGGTTGAGCTGGATGGTGCTGATCCACGCGTCATGTTCGTGAACGGGCGCCGTCGGTTGAGACTGGTCATCTCTTAACTGCCAAGGCTTATTTTTACCGACTTCAAAAAAAAGGAGGTTATCAATTCGATACGTATGTATGTAATATTATTGGAATTGCATTATATTCACATATGACAATCTACTAAGGCTTCCAAACAAATATACAAAATTTCATAGACGTATGTATGTATGTATGTATGTATGTATGTATGTATGTATGTTTGTCCACGCATTTCTCAGCAACTATTAATCGGATCGTGACCATTTTTTTTGTATTAGCTTACATTTACTTCAACTTAGGGAACAGTGCAAGTTTCATTAAAATCGGTTCAGTAATTTTCAAGATATGGACTAATACGTGTAAGTGTGACGGCCTGGCGTATTGATACGAGCTACGGGTGTAGTGTCAAAGGGAAAACATCTCAAAACCTTGGTCAAATTCTAGTGCAAAAACTAAAAATTACAAAATAAAAAGTAATTTAAAAAAATTAAACCGACTTCAAAAAGAAATCAACTCAAAATTATGAAATAACTTTAATTTCGGAAGTCGGTGGCAAAAAACTAAAATACAGATCCCAAGACACCGACTTCCGAAATTAAAGTTATTTCATAATTTTGAGTTGATTTCTTTTTGAAGTCGGTTTAATTTTTTTAAATTACTTTTTTTAATCTTATGTCTTGAATTGTTTCTTCATTTCTGTCTTTTTTACATTGTTCTCACATATAGAAGCAACAAGAATAATGTACCCAGGATTTTGTAATATCTTGATTTAAAAGAGTGTCCATGGAGTTTCTTGCCCGTTCTTCTCCATAGAGATCTACGCTTTGGAATGGGCAACTCATGGACGTAATATATAGAGTTACTTCTATATATTACGTCCATGGGGTAACTAGCTTCAACTTTCTGACTAACTGACAGACTATTTAATTTTGACAATTCAAAAGTGCCTGTACAAGGTTTAATTGAAATAAATGATTTGAGTTTTGAGTTTGAGCCACCATCTAAAAACGCAAAGCAATATATTTGTTTGTTAGCCTACATTGTGTTTCGTCTATACCTGGACAAAGGCCTTCCCTTTTTCCTCGCAATCCAAGAGGATTATCATTAAATAGATTTTTTTTTGCGGTCTCTGGCTATGTGTGCGGGACCAACGTTTTATAATGTAGGTATGTTAATTTTTAGGGTTCCGTATCCAAAGGGTAAAAACGGGACCCTATTACAGACAGACAGACAGACAGACGGACAGTGGAGTCTTAACTCCACTGTCCGTCTGTCTGTCACCAGGCTGTATTTCATGAACCGTGATAGCTAGACAGTTGAAATTTTCACAGGTGATGTTTTTCTGTTGCCGCTATAACAGCAAATACTAAAAACAGAATAAAATATAAATAAACAAATATTTTTCACATTAATATTATAAAAGTGAAGGTTGGTGAGTGTGTACGTGTGTGAGTGGGGGTGTGTGTGTGTTTATGTTTGTTACTTCTTCACGCTCAAACGGCTGGACCAATTTTGATAAAATATTGTATGGAGGTAGCTGACACCCTGGATTAACATATAGGCTACTTTTTATCCCGATATTCCCACGGGATCGACATTTACGCGGGTGAAACCGCGGGGCGCAGCTAGTAATAAATGAATATTTAAGGGGGCTCCCATACAACAAACGTGTTTTTTTCGGCGTTTTTGCCTTGTGGTACGGAATCCTTCGTGTGCGAGTCCGACTCGCACTTGAGACAGTTTTTGTTACCTCGTGCCTATTTCTCCTAAGGAGTAGGCAGGGTGCACTGTACGCTCACATTTCGCTAGTTATTGTAGTTATATTTAATGACCCTTTAAACCCAGCACCCACCCGAGCAGTTTGTCTGACCTATAGGCATCGAACCCACGACTCTCGAGGGAGTCTACTCAGCACCACTGGACTAACGAAGCTATCGAGTTTTATTAATGTGTAATTATGTGTATCAAATGCATTCTATTATATTAAAATCATTCTATTAATCACTAATTGTTCGATCTGATTAGAGGAGCCAGAGAGAGATCAGAATGGAGTAGGTTGGAGGAGGCCTTTGCCAAGTGGCAAACGGACTTACAGAAAGTAAAGAAGCACCAAATACGCGAATTTTAAATTATGTAATAAAAAAAATATATATATAATATATATTATGTAACAGTGCAGTTGTGTAAGAAAAAGTAATTGTATATCTATGGTCCGAATAAAAGGCTTTATTATTATTATTATATATGACAACTAAACAGTTATGATTATTGAACACAATGACTGAAACATGACCTTCCTACCTAGAAGACTTAATGAATGTCGTGGATAAGCAAATTAATGCATTTCTCTTATATTTTACAGATTTTATTAATATTCTACCCAGATTCCTTTATTTTAATTCTCGTATCATAATTAAACAGCTTTTTTGCATTTAACGGAGCATCGTTGTTTTGTAGTTTGATACCTACTTAAAAAACAGCTGAGCCTTAGTAGCTATACGAGATTTTAAGGCTGCTCTAAATATGTAGATATATACAACACTTTTTCAGTAAGTAATATTTTGAAAGAATATGCTGTTTTAGGACCTATTGCATGAATGAACCGGTTGCATGTAGGTCCTTACCTATATATTACGGCTATCGTATATATAAAACAGATTATTAAACGGTAATCATTGATACACTGTAGTGAAACACACGTAGGTTGGTTAAACACTGATTTATTTACGGACACCCTCACATACAATGAATTACTTAGTATGATGTTATGTTGACATACCGTCAGACTACTTAATATACTACATCTCTTCCCTTCTAAGAAAACAATGCCAATTATTATTACACATTAAAGAACTAACTACATATATGACTAATGGTTACATGAATGTTGTTTGCTGAACGTACAAACTGTTTTGTATAGTTATAAACAACTGCCGGTAACTTACTGATAATTTAAAAAAAAAAAACCATTTTCTTTTACTAATTATAATTACATTTATACTTATTTTCTATATTTATTTTAATTTTCTTATTTCCATCTATTGAATCCTTTCCTATTCACGTCCTAAGAAAAGATTGGTCAGCATTCGTGCAGTTCTTTCCTTAGACCTTTCAATCGGAACCGCTATTGGCGAAGGTGTAGACGAATGATCGTGAGTATTACCTGGACTTTCATATTCACTACTCTCGTCGAGCAGTGCCGACTGATTGTTGCTTGCTGGACTTGTCTGCGCTTGGGTTGGGACTTCTGCCTGCGCCCTTTGTCTACGTCTACGAACACCTGTCGCCATCACCACACTTGGTGTCTTGCTACTACCTGCACTGTCTGTTGGTTGTCTCGCTGTCTCCCCTTCTCGATCTGTTGACCCAGCTGTACGCATAATCAACTGACTTCGTGTTCGCCGATAGCGGCCACCGCGTTCGTCTTCTACAATATACGAACGTGGTTGTGATGTTCGTGCCACTATTGTTACCAGTTTCCTGTCGCCGTTACTGGTCAAAGTTGCCTTATCACCTGTTGACAGGCGTTTTAGTGTGTTCGCCGTTTTGTCGTAATTTATTTTAATTTGTTTCCTGTTTGTCATTATACTTTTATAGTTCTGGTCGTTATCTACCTTCTCCGTTAGCAACTTAGCACTAACTGGTAACCTAGTTTTTAGTCGTCTTCCCATTAAAATCTGTGCGGGTGAGTCTATATTATGGCGTGGTGTTGCCCTAAAATTTAACAGTGCCAAATTAAAATCCTGTCCCGAGTCCACACACTTCTTTAACAAATTTTTAATTGTCTGTACGGTTCTTTCGCTTTTGCCGTTTGACTGTGGATAATGCGGTGATGCCGTCTCATGCCGTATTTCCCATTCGCACATAAACTTTTTAAACTCCTGTGAGCTATAAGCCGGCCCATTATCACTCACCAGTTCCGCTGGTATTCCGTGCCGCGAGAACTGCTCTTTCATAAAAGTAATAACCTGTCTTGAGCTGACACTCGACAACTGCCCGACCTCAACATAGTTTGAAAAGTAATCGACTAACACAATGTAATTTTTTTTTTTATATTCGAACGTATCTGAGGCTAGTTTGTGCCAAGGCAGTGCCGGGACGCTGTGCTGCAACAGCGGCTGGCGGCGCGGGCGGGGCGCGTGCATCGCGCATGCTGCGCACGATCGTACCACACGCTCCACGTCCTCGCACATTCCTGGCCAAAACATTACTTCGCGCGCGCGCCGCTTGCATCTTTCTATACCTAAATGTCCTTCATGAACTCGTGACAGCATGTTTTCTCGTAAAGCACGCGGAATAAACACGCATTCCTCCTTGAAAACTATACCGTCAACACAGTGTAGCTGCTCGCGATATGGCCAGAAAACATTAACTCTCTCGTTCACATCACGCCTATGTTTTGGCCATCCGTTCATAATATACCTAATTAACCATCTGCTGTCACTGTCTAACTCTATTTCTTTTTTAATGGCTTCCATATTTGATTGACTGAAAGGCACGTTCTCTAACATAAAGCACGTTTGTACTTCAACTTCTGCAGACACTCGGTCATGCATAACTTCCTGTAGAGGAGCCCGCGATAGCGTATCCGCTATATACATATATTTGCCCGGCGTGTATACCACCTTAAAGTCATATCCTTGCACTCTCATCATCATTCGTTGTAACCGGGCTGGTACCGAAACTAATGGCTTGCTAAATAAAGCTTCCAGTGGCTTATGGTCAGTATGTACGGTGATATCAGACCTGCCATAAATATATTGCCTGAACCGCTCGACCCCAAACACAATAGCCAGCATTTCTTTTTCTATATGTGCATACCTGGTCTGGGTGTCGGTAAGCGTGAGCGACGCGAACTCCACTGGTCGGCCACTCTGCAGCAGCACGGCGCCCAGTGCGACGCTGGACGCGTCCACCGACAGCACTATCGGCTCGCTGTCGCTGTACAGCGCCAGCACCGGTGCGCTGCTAAGCTTTGCTTTTAGCCTGTCCACAGCCTCTGAATGTTGGGATTCCCATGACCACTCCGATTCCTTTTTTAACAACGACCTAAGAACATTCACACTCTCCGAGTAGTTTTGTATAAATTTTGCCAAATAATTGACCATTCCTAAAAATCTCTCCAGAGCCTTCCTATCGGTCGGATACGGCATTTCCCTTATGGCTTTGATTTTTGAGTCGTCTGCCCGCATTCCGTTTGCATCAAACTTGTGACCTAAGTACGTAATTTCTGATACACCAAATTTACATTTTTCTCGATTAAATTTTACACCGATATCCTTAGCACGTCGCAAGAGACTGTTTAATCTCCGGTCGTGCTCATCCGTAGTGCGCCCCCATACTATTACGTCATCAATAAAAGATTCTACGCCTTCTAAATCTTCTAAATGCTGCCTAAGCTTCGCATGAAATACCTCTGGCGCACAATTTATACCGTAAGGTAAACGTAGAAATTGGTACCGACCGAACGGTGTGCTGAACGTGCAAAGATCGGCACTCGCGTCATCTATCTGAACCATCCAGAACCCACAGCGAGCGTCCAGCACGCTGAATACAGTAGCACCTCGCAGGCGCGCTGCTAGCTCTGGCACTGTCGGCAACGAGTACTGCGCACGTCGCACCGCGCGATTTAGTGGTCGTGGATCTAAACAAACACGAATGCTGCCATCTTTTTTCGCGACCAAAACAATTGCATTAACCCAAGAGGTTGGATGTGTAACCTTTCTAACTACACCCAACTGTTCCATTCTATGTATCTCATCCAACAACTTATCCTTAAGTCCTAAAGGAATTTTCCTAGTTGGGCAAACAACTGGCTGTACATTTTTATCCACTATAATACTATATTTACCGGGTAATTTCCCCAGTCCTTGAAACAAATCATTGTACAGATCAATATTTATTGCATTAATTTGACTTATTAATCCTAATGCAATGCAACCCTCCAAACCGAGTACATTCTGACAGTGTAAATCAGCAACAACAAATGACAACTCGTAACGTTTTTTATTAAATAAAAAAGGCACATTACCAATGCCTATAATTGGCAATTGGTTACCTGTGAAGGAATGTACACGTTTTGTGAATGGCTTAAGGTCTGTAATTAATAACCCTAAGTTTAAATAGGTAGTTTTAGAGATAACATTAATCATTGATCCTGTATCTATTTTTAAAGAAATGTTCATACCTTTGCATTTTACAACTTCTATCCATTCCATTGACGACTTACATTGTTGTTTGTCCTCTTCTAGTGTATTGACAAAAAACATTTCGTTACCGCTATCATCACTATTTAAGGTTTCTACACTGAGATTTAACACTTTGCGTATTGCTTTCTTTTGCTCACACACTCGCGAGAAGTGACCTTTCTTTTCACAAACATAACACAAGGCGTTACGTGCCGGACACCGCTCACCGCCGAGACACCACCCGCTGCCGCACAGCTCGCAGGCGCTGCGCTGTGCGCGCGCCGTCCGCGGCCCAGCGGCGCCGCCGCTGCCGCCGCCGCGCCGTCCTCTAGCGCGCCGTCCGCCTCGTGCGCTGCTACCGGGTTGAACTGCATTCACTTGCACACCTGCTGATGCGCCGTCTATGCATTTACTTTCCTCTTTGGACATCTCTGCCGCCTGGCAGATTTGTATAGCCTTTGATAATGTCAAATCATCTGTGCGAAGAAGTCGATCCCTCACAGTGTTGTTGTCAATACCACAGACGATCTTATCTCGCAACAAGCTCTCGTGCAATCCACTGAACTCGCACTGCTGACTCAACACCCTCAATGCTGTTACGTATTGGTCGATGTTTTCGCCGTCTTCCTGATTGCGTGTAAAAAATTTAAACCGCCTTACTGTGATATTTGGTTTTGTGCCGAAATACTTGTCAAACTTTTCCAATACACAATGTATGTCGTCTTCACTTTCGCCTTCACCGAACGTGAACGTTGTATATGCCTCATAACCAGCTGATCCAATGAGGTTAACCAACAAACTAGCCTGGACTTCTTTAGGCTCTTTGCTCACTCCAGATGCTTTTAGAAATACTTCGAACAGCTTCCGCCATTTGTGCCATGCGTCCGATCGCGCGGCCGGACCGCCGTCGAGCAATAACTCCACTGGAGGACGTGCGTGTTCCATTATTATTTTTACGTTTTACTAACACTATGTATCACGGCACTAAGATAAAATAGGTTCAAGTCCGTTTTAACCCTTATAAATGTTAAAAAAAAGCACACCGCTGCCACCATGTAGTGAAACACACGTAGGTTGGTTAAACACTGATTTATTTACGGACACCCTCACATACAATGAATTACTTAGTATGATGTTATGTTGACATACCGTCAGACTACTTAATATACTACATACACCATAGATACATAGCTAATAGATAAACATAGAAATAACAAAGAACAACAATTATAACCATTTCAAGGTAATTAATGTAATCATAAAATAAAATTCAATGTTGTGTTCATGAGTTCAATTTAAAAAACATTGATAAATTAACAAATTCAATTAAATATATAACAAAAATACAACCAAGTTTTTAAAACGAAACTAAAACAAAGTTTCATTTCGAACTTCATGAATGGCATCAATACCTCAAGACGAAGAACAAAGTGAGTTAGTTTTGGTTGCTTCAGACGGGGCATATTTATGTATATTGAGGTTCAAAGTTAGAGCTAACCTACGTATCGGTCAATAAACTTTAGTTTTACTCACTTTTTGTAGGTTCGCTGAGCCGGCCACGTGGTTTAAGGCTGCGCCGACCGAACAGTGGCGCCCTCATCGTTTGTTTGGTTATTTATTTTATTTTACAATGAACATGCAGAAAATAAGCACGTTAAGTTATTCGTGCTCCACAAGATTATACGTTAATATTATTATACACGGTAGTTTTATATTGTTTAATTTTATTATAATCACTAAAACTGATAATAGTGGCCACTATATTCCGCTATAATAAAAGAAATAACCAAACAAACGGTGAGGGCGCCACTGTGCGCTCGAGGAAGCCGGTGAGAAACGGTCCGGCGCTGTCGCGGTCTTAAAGTGCTCTGTGCGCGGTCTGCACGACGACAGGCTCGCTCAGGGTTGGATTTAGGTATGTTGAAAAAGATAGCACAAAAAAATGAAAAGGATAGTAGGTATTTATAAAAAAATTATAGAACACTTTCATTATTTTTTAAAATTTAACTTGATAGTCATTAAAATCAACTACTCAGACTTTTTTTTTTTTGGGTTGGATACTTCCGGTCTATCGTCATTTTCATGACCATCACTGCCACTTTTCCTAATTAAAACACTAAAAACGTATTATTTTACACAAAAATTCACAAGCTATTGTTGTCACTTTTACTGAATGGAATGGAAGGAACGAGATTAGTGGAAAGAGAGAAGTGTAGAATACTGCGGAGGATAGTCGGGGAATCTCCGGCCATCGACACAGAAAACATCACAAGATCAGAATTCGGTCAGATAGGTACACACAAGCACTGTCGAAATATTCATGTGACGTAAAACTAAGCATTCGGGAGCATAGTTAAAATTATAGTATTTTAACGTACTATTCTTAGATGTGGATAGTATATAGTACAAAGGGCGAAATTATAGTATAAATACTATAATTATAGTACAAAATCCAACCCTGGGCTCGCTTCACCCATTACCCACTCCTTATCATACTCCGTCACACTCACAATGAATCTACCTACTTTTGACTCCTTCACACTTCATTGACTTCTCTACGTGCGTCTCTTTCATGCCACTTGTTATCCACTCACGCGTCCCGCGTCCCAAGGTTACGTCATCAGTATGTACATTTTATGCTTCTATATCGAAGCGCACGGCAGTGCGCAGGCCAAGTTCCAGCAAGAGGCCGCACGTACGCCGTGCACTTTTTACCCGAACCGCTTCGAGCTACTTTTGAACACCCTGTATCTAACTATTTGTCACACGAAATCGAATCAAACTTCACATACATAATACCATGACTGCTGTTAGTTCGAATACCAAATTTCATAACTGTAGGTGTAGCTTTAATAGATTCGAAGTTATGGACTTTTCAAAATAGCTAAAGTGTCACTGACTGACTGACTGACTCACTCACTTAGAGCTAATCAAAATGTTTAGGGACTTCTAGTAGGCCTAGAAACTTGAAATTTGGCACTGAATTTTGACATTGATCTGTGGGACATTGAGAACAGGACTAAAGTTAAAAAACTTAAAATTAGATTCAGCTATGGTTTAGTTTATGATCTCGAGAGAGTGAAAACTAAAGAACAATGCTCATGGATGTATGGAATCTCGTACCTCGCTGCCTCAAAGTCAAGCTTTGTTTTTTTATAGACTACACTTAACATATTAACTCCTACTAAAGTTATTTTTGTAAACAAAACCCTGGTTTCGGAGATTTTCAAAAAATTCGAAACGGCCATTATTGGACCTGCTGCAGCGTCAATAGTATATTTTTTTATTTATGAAACAGATTCGGTTACCACCTCAAACTGTAATTATATAGACTTTGTTTTTTTTTCTTAAAATCTAAAAAAAACGTTTCAATACATGTTTTAATCAACGTATCCCAAAACTGAACTGGTTCACAAAAGTACTAATCTGTTTACTAGATCATATACAATAACATTAATGTATGTAATTGTCGATTTTACTATTCACCTACTAAATTATGAACTTTGCTAAAATTAAGTTAAAATGTAACGGAATACAATACAATGTAGGTAACTATTAGTTCAAAGTGTGATTTCTTATGATATTTATTGCAAGATAACAAAGGATTAGGTACTGCTTAGATTAATGGTTAACAATAGTTGAAACCTAGTTGTTAACTTTAATACAATAGATTTGGTGCAAATTATAACGATAATTTGGTAGTTTGAAAATATAACATACATGTGTAAATGAACAAAGAAGTTAGATAACAATGTTGTACTAACCTTTACAATTCCCTATAAAATGTTTAATACTACCTGAATATGAGTAATGGGGTCTGATGAGTATTGTTTGTCTTTAGTTAAAAGTTTTATCAACAAAACAATTAAGAACCACTGCAGTTGAGCTCCCAAAAGGACCTCGTGGCACGGTAGGTAAATAATTACCGGCTGGCTAGTCGGCCACATAATAGGGCCTACTCACACAAGACAATAGCCCTTCCCCGAAGGACCTACCTGCTCTGCTCATCCAACAATGTCTTTGACTAGTCACGGATACAAAGAAATGTGAAATAGCGTTAAAAACTTTTAGTTTTTGGAGTATCGTCATTTTGCTAAAAGTTCGTAATCTGCTAAATTCATAATGGTCGATCATTGGTCGGTCAATGGCACAGAAAATATAGGTACGATACTCGTTCATAGATTTGCTGAATAATTTGCGTGTTGGCGAATTGACAACGGCTCAACTTGAATTGCTTTGCGAACGTCGACGAGTACCTACCGTTGATAGGAGAATTTGCCGGTGGAGTTGCAGTTCGAATTTATCCGACTATACGAAAAGTAGAAGCTTAGAATGCTCATATAAATGATAGCTGAGAACGCAAAAGCACAGCGAATTTACACAATAATAATTAATGCTGTCGATGAATCTCCTGAAATTTCAACGTACGGAAATTTGCCTCCTGGTAATGTAATTCCTAAGGATGTGAACAACTGTGGAGGTCTTTTATCAACGGTACAATAAGGGATAGAGTCACGAGTAATGCTGAGGCGAAACATTTCTCAAGCACTTAAGAAATCGTGTATTTCAATGATGTTAGCGAGATCGGTCTTGTTTGGACGTAATTTTGATGCCAATGGGAATCTAAAGCGTTCCTCTCCATTTTCAGGTACCTACATACTGCGGAGTGAAGTCACTAGGTAACGAGATGTCGATTTGGTTTTGTTTTCTTATCTAGGTCTTTAGTTAAAAGTTTGATCAACAAAACAATTAAGAACCACTTCAGTTGCGCTCCCAAAAGGACCTCGTGGCACGGTAGGTAAATAATTACCGGCTGGCTAGTCGGCCACATAATAGGGCCTACTCACACAAGACAATAGCCCTTCCCCGAAGGACCTACCTGCTCTGCTCATCCAACAATGCCTTTGACTAGTCACGGATACAAAGAAGTGTGAAATACCGTTAAAAACTTTTAGTTTTTGGAGTAGGTATGATATTAAATAATGGACTTTGAATATTTGTTTGTGTATATTTTGCCACCATTTAACTACCATGCTCTATCATTCATGCGTTACTTATTGTTATCGGATGTAACACACTTGGTGACCTCTTCTCTCTATAGAAGAAGACTAGCTGCACCCGGTTTCACCTACATAAGTCTCGATCACGTGGGAATATGCGGATAAAAGTATTCTATGTCCTAATAGACTTTAAATACACACACACAATACAATATACATACACGATTTAACGTTTAAAGATTGTAAAATCCGTTCTAATCCGATGCGATGCGCGCCGTTTGGTAATAATTCTTTAGACGGGTATATAAATGAGAAGCATTACTAAAAAATATAATATATCTGGCTACGGAACCCTCACTTAACACATAGACATAAGGGAGAATCCGGCAGTACCGTCACCTTAAGGTTGATCAAAAACCTAATTTTATGAAAAACCACCAGTTTTTCATAAAATTAGGTTTCTGATCAAAAACCTAGGTTTTTGATGAAAAACCGGAAGATGACACATTTTAAACTCAATTTCATCATAAACCTGTAACAAAAATCTGTTTTTGATCAAAAACCTGAACTAATTTAGGTTTATGATAAAGTTCTTGTCAAAATCACGGGTTTGCTTTGTTTTATGACAAATAAATCAACTTTATCATAAACCCAAACTAGTTCAGGTTTTTGATCAAAAATCTGGATTGTTACAGAGGTTTATGATGAAATTGAGTTTAAAATGTGTCATCTTCCGGTTTTTCATCAAAAACCTAATTTTATGAAAAACCTGCAACATATATAAAATGGTAAACTGACTGATTGTTGATATATCAACGCACAGTCTAAACCGCTGCTCCTAGAGACATGAAATTTGGAGGATGTGTTCTTTGTGAAGAGTAGGTATCCACTAAGAAAGGGTTTTTCGAAATTCCACCCCTAAGAGGGTGAAATTTGACGCGGACGAAGTCGCGGGCAGAAGCTAGTTTAGGATAAAATAAAAATCCCCCAGGGTATATATTAAATATCGGCTAAAGTGTGTTAAGGCAGTCAATAACTATAAATAAAAACAATAAATTACTATTATTTTTAGAAACTAGCTGACCCGGCCAACGTTGTTTCGCCATATAAATTATTTCTAGCTGCCCGGCGCTACTTCGTTCGCGTGGTGTCCTACCCCTTACCCTTCCCTACCCCTACCCTACTCCTAGTCCTACCCTACTCCTACACGGCTCCTACCCTACTCCTAACCTACGCCTACCCTACTCCTATAAGTAAATAAAAGTATTAAATACTATGTCTGTCTAAAACCGAATAAAAAAACCGGATAAAAAGTATCCTATGTCCGTCTCTTGGTTCTAAGCTACCTCCCCACCAATTTTCAGCCAAATCGGTTTAGCCGTTCTCGAGTTATAAATAGTGTAACTATAGATTATATTTAATCATTATCATTACTTTGTTAAATAACACAGACATAACTATCAGAGTTATTTCGTCATAAAGGCAAGCCTTTACGACGTGATTATACACATAATAATGTTTTAAAGATCACAATATGTTTTCGTTCCACTTATTGCAAGACAAACAGACAAAAATTCCAAAAATTGATGAAATGGCATCTGTTGGTTATCCACAGCCCAACTTTTTTTTTTATATTTTCAATTTACAGAAACGCCTCGTCTACAGATTTATTATATTATTATGTATAGATATAGATATAGAAGATAATCAACTTTATTAATAGAGTATGAATAATCAACTTAAAAAATATTTTTTGTCGGAAAATCAAAGGTATCAAGCTCATACAGCCTCGTCGGTTTTCGTAATTTTATTTAATAATCATAACTGCATAATAAATGCGTATTCCTTTTTCAAAAAGATGTTTAATGCTTTATATACAAACTCAATGGTGTAAACACAGATGTAGTTCAGTATAAATTTCGATAAGTATTCCAAATTTAAATCACATTCTCCCCCTAGAGGATGAATGAAATTCAGTACAATTTTCTTTCCCTGTTTTTAACAGATTAAAAATGACTATTGTTATGTTCGCTTTTTGTGGCAGAGAATGTCACTTTTATGAGCAAGTGGTACGAAAATGATTTTTATACCAGGCAAGCCGCATGAGGTTCTAGGTTTGATAGCCAAGTCGGTTGTTTTTTCAATTTCGCATAAGCAGTCCGGATCTGGTCCTGGCTGATGACAATAGGCTCGTTCATTGTTACATACTTGGTACTGACAAAATGTGGGTGTACCACACCCCTCTGCCAACCCTTCGCGGAATACTTACCGGCGTGATGTTATCTGCACTGCACCAGCTATGTCGGCCATATCTTATCGCACGGTGCAACCTATACCACATCATATTAATTATGTCTGTCGATACATTTCACTTGATTTTTATTTTATGGTCACAATGCCGCGTCACTATCTCCCCGCGCGCAGACTCATCCACTAACATGGAAGGAGCGTCTCCAGTTTATGGTCACAATGCCGCGTCACTATCTCCCCGCGCGCAGACTCACCCACTAACATGGAAGGAGCGTCTCCAGTTTATGACCTAATAATTTAAATTATCTGCTCAGACGTGCAATATTGACAAAATATGAATCATTTTCTTATAATTCCGCGTTGAATAACCCATTCATTAATGCTAACTTGAGCCGGGAGCTAATAAAGTGTCAAGAGTATGTCTATGTGTTATGTGAGGGTTCCGTAGTCAGATATGTCTTATATTTTTTATCAATATAAGTAAGTAATGCTTCTCATTTATATACCCGTCTAAAAAATTATTACCAAACGGCGCGCATCGCATCGGATCAGAACGGATTTTATAATCTTTAAACGATATTAAATCGTGTATGTATATTGTATTGTGTGTGTGTATTAAAGTCTATTAGGACATAGAATATAATTATCCGCATATTCCCACGTGATCGAGACTTATGTAGGTGAAACCGGGTGCAGCTAGTCTTCTTCTATAGAGAGAAGAGGTCACCAAGTGTGTTACCGATAACAATAAGTAACGCATGAATGATAGAGCATGGTAGTTAAATGGTGGCAAAATATACAGAAAAAAAATATTCAAAGTCCATTATTTAATATCATACCTACTCCAAAAACTAAAAGTTTTTAACGGTATTTCACATTTCTTTGTATCCGTGACTAGTCAAAGGCATTGTTGGATGAGCAGAGCAGGTAGGTCCTTCGGGGAAGGGCTATTGTCTTGTGTGAGTAGGCCCTATTATGTGGCCGATTAGCCAGCCGGTAATTATTTACCTACCGTGCCACGAGGTCCTTTTGGGAGCGCAACTGAAGTGGTTCTTAATTGTTTTGTTGATCAAACTTTTATCTAAAGACAAACAATCTAGATAAGAAAACAAAACCAAATCGACATCTCGTTAGGGGAGTTGGGGGAATTGGGAGTCACTTAAGGAAAACTCGTTATTGTAATCACTAATGATCAGTCTTATAATTTGTTCACATTTACATAACTTTAAAAACTAATCAGGTATCCAGTTACAAAAATATTTTTTGGCGAAAATTACCATATACGTAATTATAATTAAAAAACAAAAAAGTAGTTTTGACTCCAATTACCCACATGTAACTTCATGTAAGGGAAATGAAAGTCAGTCCATGGGGTAATACGAGTCAAAATTATAAAACGAATAAAGTTACAAAATTATTATTTCTTTTAACAAAAAAATAAGAAATAACAAAATTGAAAGTTACAAATGATAACCCAATGGAATCATAACAAAGAATAGTAAATTAGCGACTTGGATCATCACATCCTGTATAATTATGTATGCCTCATGGGCCCATCCAGCACAGAGACGGCAACGGTACCAGATTTCTCTCGGTTTTCCCCTCTTCGAGGCATATCGTGCACACAGACTGATCACGCTCTTTCTGGGAGTTTTGCTGGATGTTTAGCGGGATTTCAATATTTTATAAGTCACTATCACCACTCTCATCATAAGGAACCTGTTCATCAGCCGATTCTTCAGATGAACTTGACTTAAATAAGTTCTTTTTTACTTCTTTTACCTTCTTCATAACTTTGCCTTTTGTATGCTTTTCTTTTTCCTTTCGTTTCTTAGCTTTTTCTTCAAAAACAGTTTTCAGAGGTGTGGCAGTAAGAATTTCTGATCGTTGTGTTCTCTTTCCTTTGCCTTTACCTTTTCCAATGCAAGGCAGAGGTGTTAGTTGCAGTCCAAGTCGCTTTAGAGGTCTTTCTTGTCCAGTTCCTTGGCATCTGAAATGAACAAAAAAGTTTTATCATAATAAAAGTCGAAGCGGGGAATGGGGGTCAATTGAATCTCATTACCCCAATGACAGTATGTTTGCTAGATTTAAATAAATACACAAAAAACAACAGAAAATCTAATAACTTGCATTGTTTGCGCCTGATGCTTTGGCGACTATAGTGTCCATGTCAAACGTTGCTAACAGTTTTATATCAGGCGCAATTAAGTGACGGTAGTTCACGCACAAAATAATTGAACATGGAAAAAATTCTACCTGACTTTTTTGATAAAGGGACAATAAAAATTTCTCGAACAAGGGAACATCGGTCCGCACCTTTCTTTATATTTTATATTTATAAACTTATTTAAAATTAGAATAAAACGATGTGTTTATGTTTTCTACTATCTACTTTCAAAATAGATTCAGTTTAAAGTAAAACTCCTTCGTTTTATTGAGCATCAAGCTCCAGTGTCTCGTCGTAGAAATAATTGGCGACCGTGACAGGACAGAATCGGAAGGAAATTTCGGGGTACCAAGGCCTAGCTGGAGTTGGCCAGCATCGCGCCGCAGCCATCAGTCGGTCAGCACCGCGCCGCATCCAGCCCTTGGAAGAAGCACGTACATCGGAAGCACATAAGAAGTACTTAGCACCGCCGGACATTGATGCTAAATACAGCGTCACACCGCAGCGCAGCAGCATTTCTGCAGCTAAGTGCCTTTCCTTCATTCCTAAACTTCCGTTACAACCACGTATCCTACGTCCTTATCCAATTTCTGTATGGTTTTTTCACTTGTGCAATTTCACATTTTTTATAGGTTCACCTTGGTCAAGGTTACAGTATTGCGTCATACTTAATTAAATCATAAGTTCGCTATTATTTATCAGTGACCAAACGTAAGGATATCTACGCCTGGATATTTCAATTTTTTACCGTTTTAGGTTTATTTTCAAGCGGATTTTCTAGTGCAACCTACACATTTCATATCTCAAAGTACATACCTACATGCCTGAAGTTATTAGGCAATAACTTTTGTATTTCTTTTAGGAAATCGTTCCCACAGGCTGCCGTGCCTATTTAGTTCCGTTAAGTGATTATTCCGCCGAACATTTCAGATTTGCCTAAGTTCCCGGTGCATCGCTGAGCGTCGCTCGTTGCCGCAGCGCGCTACGTCTGTGCAGCCTAGGCTGTCCCGCAGACCGGTGCCTGCAACTTCGGCTTCCCGTGCGGCAGGAGAGACCACCAACCAGGGGCGTGAGCGTATTCTTTTATTATTTTACTTGGTTTATTAAGTTAACGTTAGTTTTTTCTTGAGTTTATTTCAATCTTACATACTCAACTTTAATTTCTTTTTCGTGAGAATTTTGTTTGAATAAACAGTCATAATGGGCTTAGGTGATGATGCCAGGAACTTGGCGGAATTAAATGTTAGACGTAGTTCCGTCAAGGGCCAAGTAATTAAGTTTCGAAATTATTTAGAAAAAATATCACGTTTAGACAGTTTTACTACAACACATAGGGCGGAACTTACACTTAAGAGCCTATACTACCTCAAATGGCTTAACATGATCCTCCGTTATGTCGAAAATTCTGCAGCATTAATTTTGAAATAAATATATGCTAAAGTTGAGGATTAATGTAAGGTCTTATGTTAGACGAAAACACGATTACATAAAATTTTCTCGATAGAAAAAAAATCCAAAGTTACCTCCAAACCGAACAATAAACCGCTGGTATTCAAAAAATACTTCAAATTAGATCATGAAACTTTGCATACTAACTGAACTAACTATAAAGCAGGTCTTATGTTAGTTAGTTTTTTTTAAATACCTTTATTTTCACCGTAAAAAGCAAATACCTAAACTATTGGCGCTGCCTCCCGCCCAGCACCGCACTCTGTCTCGCTTTCACACAGTCCGCGAGCAGTATTGTGCGAGCGAGATAAAGAGTGAATTTTAGCTGAGGTAGTATAGGCTCTTAAACTGAGCAAATTTGAAACCTTGTCTTCAAAGTTTGATGACTTACAAAGTCAAATTGATTCTTAATTCTAGTGGGTTGAAGGATGAACTTGAAGAACGAGAAAATATTGAGAAGGAATTCATTAGCAATATTGTAATGGCTCAAGAGCTGTTACACTTGCACGGTAGGGATGAAGGCGTCCACGACTCAAGCAGTCCTCACAATATAACTCATTGCGCTGTTGATCATAATGAAATCGGTTTCAGGCTACCTTTGATACAGGTATCTAAATTCGACGGATCATACTTTCGATGGATGGAATTTCGTGACACGTTCCGATCCTTAATACATGAAAATAGTAGAATTAGTTCAGTAAACAAGTTTCATTATTTAATTTCATATTTAGAAGGTGAAGCAGCACGAACCGTCTCGAATCTAGAAGTGTCTGCTGATAATTATCGGGAAGCTTGGAACCTATTGCTTGAACGTTACGACAATAAACGTTTGCTGATAAGTCATCATCTCAGCGCATTATTTAACATTAATTCTGTAAACAAGGAGTCTGAGAAATCATTGCGTTTTTTGGTTGACCACGTGACAACAAATCTACGTGCCCTATCCAACTTAGGTCAAGCCACCGAGTATTGGGATGTCCTTATCATTCACTTAGTCGCTTCCAAGTTGGACAATAACAACTTCGTGAAATGGGAGGAACACCGTAACGCGTTGTCAACAGACACCCCTACACTTAAGGAATTTTATAAATTTTTAAATGATCGTGCAACTGTGCTTGAGTCCTTGCACCGCAGCAAGTCAGACAACGCCTCTAAACCCAATCATGATAAACAGCGTCCAGAAGGCCATTCAAAGAAACCGGACCACATACGTCATACTAAAGCAAGTGTATACATTAGTAGTAGTAACCAACCACAAACACAATCATCGTCGTCATACCTCTGTCCATGCTGTAATGCCGATCATAAAATATTTGATTGCCCATCGTTCAAGGCAAAGAGCATAAGCGAGCGTATAGCCGAGGCGACTAAATTGAAATTGTGTCTTAATTGTTTAAGGTTGGGTCACCCTACATTTAGATGTCGTTTAGGCCGTTGTAGTGAATGCAACAAGAGACACAATTCTATATTGCACCTTCCTACTGGTAAGGCTGATAGTTTACCTAGTACTAGTACAGACCGTCCTTCTGAGACGTTGGCTAACTGTAACAATCAAGGTAAGAAACATGCTCTTCTTTGTACTGCCTTGATTGAAATAATCAATCCCAAAACTAGTAATTCTGAAACGGTGCGCGCCCTGCTTGATTGTGGCAGCCAATCCTCTTTCATAAGTCTAGGCCTGAAACAAAGGTTAGCATTAGAGGACTGCCCTATCAATGCTGCAAAGGTAATCGGTTTTGGCAACAATGATGCAGGTACGATAACCGAATATTGCATTGCCCAATTAAAATCGGTAAACACACCATTCAACGTTATTTCTAACTTTTATGTTATGAAGGAACTAACAGCTTTAGTTCCCAATGCGGTAATTGATATTAGATCATTTAATATTCCTAAAGATATTATCTTAGCAGATCCTAAATTCTATCAGCCTTCTTTTATAGATATTCTCATAGGCTCAGATTTATTTTGGGATATTATAGGTTGTGAGCAGCGGTCATTAGGCCCAAATTATCCAAAGTTGCACGGCTCAAAGTTGGGCTGGTTGATTGGAGGCCCCCTGCAATATAAACAACCTAAGGATATTAAATGCAATCATGTACTTACCCATTTTTCTCATGATGAAAACATAGAATTAAAATTAAATAGATTCTGGGAGCTTGAAGAAATCCCATCTAAATCTTATTTAAGTGAAAGCGAGCAGGCATGTGAAACGCATTTTTTGCAGCACACCTGCCGCTTAGGAAACGGCAGATTCTCTGTCAAGTTACCTCTTATTGACTCACCGGATTGTCTCGGTGACTCCTACAAAATGGCCAAGAAAAGGTTTTATAATTTAGAACGGCGATTTAGAAGACAGCCTGAAGTTAAGTCGCAATATATTGAATTTATCAGAGAATATGCAGAATTGGGTCATCTCTCTGAAATTGCGCTAAATAACTTAAATTCTAATTTATGCTATTTCTTACCTCATCATCCTGTGTTTAGAGAAAACAGCGAATCGACAAAAATTCGCGTCGTCTTTGATGCATCAGCTCGCACTTCCTCAGGTCTGTCTGTCAATGACATACAAATGGTCGGGCCTCAAATTCAAGACTCTCTTTTCTCCATATTAATTCGAGCTCGTTTCTACAAATATCTTTTAGCAGCAGACGTAGAAAAATTATTTCGTCAAATATTAGTGGACGAGTCAGATCGAAATCTTCAGCTTATTCTATGGAGAGAAGACGAGCGTCAGCCCCTTAAGACGTTACGTTTAAATACGGTGACTTATGGTTTCGCAAGCGCAAGTTATTTGAGTACAAGGTGTCTTTGGCAGTCGGGTGAGGAGTGCGAGGATCCACTGATTAGAACGATCATACAACATGATC
The DNA here is from genome assembly GCA_963082905.1 of Oligia fasciuncula. Lineage (NCBI taxonomy): Eukaryota > Metazoa > Arthropoda > Insecta > Lepidoptera > Noctuidae > Oligia > Oligia fasciuncula. Next base: position 3,187,341 of record OY720414.1, on the reverse strand, counting down.
TATATGTAGACGACTTAATTACGGGCTGCAATTCTGAAAAGGAACTAATATATATTCAAAAATCTGTGTCAGAAGCCCTTAAGGCAGCGTGTTTTAATCTACGAAAATATAAATCTAATTCGCCTAGCGTTCTTGAAGCCTGCTCCGAAAACTCTACAGACACGCTTATCATTAGTGAGTCCTCAAACGCTCTCGGTTTAGGGTGGAATTCTAAAACTGATAGTCTACATTATTCTTTCGAAATTCCCCCTATCAATGAAAAAATTACGAAGCGCTATATTTTATCAACATCGTTTAAAATCTTTGACCCACTCGGTTTTGTCAGCCCCTGTATTCCTAAATTAATAATGCAGCAACTTTGGGTTGACAAGGTTGGCTGGGACGAACCTCTTTCCGAGGAAATAGAAAGAGCTTGGCGTAAGTTTTCCAATAATCTATCTAGTCTAGCTACATTTACACTGCCGAGGCAGGTTCTATGTGACTCACCTGTTGTCACAGAACTACATATGTTCAGCGACGCCTCCCAAAGAGCTTATGGCGCTTGTGCCTATATAAGGTCTATTGATGAAGAAGGTATCGTGCATGTCAAACTTTTGTGTTCCAAGTCAAAGGTGGCACCAATCAAGGCTTGTACTATACCTCGTTTGGAGCTTTGTGCCGCCTTACTTTCTGTTCGACTCTGCAAAGCCGTTGTCGATTCTTTGAGGCACCCAATATCACGTAAACTGTATTGGTGCGACTCCAGCGTCGTCCTTGCTTGGCTGCATACTAGCTCTAGAAGCTTAAAGACCTTCGTGGCTAATAGAACAGCAGAAATACTGGAATTGTCAGATGTTTCTTGTTGGCGTTATGTACCTACCTCTGAGAATCCTGCTGATCTCGTCTCGCGCGGCGTTTTTCCCGAGGAACTTAAAGATCGTAGTCTGTGGTGGTCAGGGCCCAAATTTTTACTTCAAGGTGAATCTTCTTGGCCTACCTTACCAAATAAACACGAATTTGAAATTCCTGAAATAAAGTCAAACATTGTTGCTAAGATGGATAATTCTTCGATCATTCCATTTCATAAATATAGTAAATTAAGTAAGATAAAACAAGATTACGCGTATGTATTAAGGTATTTTTATAATTTGCGCAATCCTAATTCTCGGCGTTTTGATGCTTCTACTTTTCGTATAGTCGGATAAATTCGAACTGCAACTCCACCGGCAAATTCTCCTATCAACGGTAGGTACTCGTCGACGTTCGCAAAGCAATTCAAGTTGAGCCGTTGTCAATTCGCCAACACGCAAATTATTCAGCAAATCTATGAACGAGTATCGTACCTATATTTTCTGTGCCATTGACCGACCAATGATCGACCATTATGAATTTAGCAGATTACGAACTTTTAGCAAAATGACGATACTCCAAAAACTAAAAGTTTTTAACGCTATTTCACATTTCTTTGTATCCGTGACTAGTCAAAGGCATTGTTGGATGAGCAGAGCAGGTAGGTCCTTCGGGGAAGGGCTATTGTCTTGTGTGAGTAGGCCCTATTATGTGGCCGACTAGCCAGCCGGTAATTATTTACCTACCGTGCCACGAGGTCCTTTTGGGAGCTCAACTGCAGTGGTTCTTAATTGTTTTGTTGATAAAACTTTTAACTAAAGACAAACAATACTCATCAGACCCCATTACTCATATTCAGGTAGTATTAAACATTTTATAGGGAATTGTAAAGGTTAGTACAACATTGTTATCTAACTTCTTTGTTCATTTACACATGTATGTTATATTTTCAAACTACCAAATTATCGTTATAATTTGCACCAAATCTATTGTATTAAAGTTAACAACTAGGTTTCAACTATTGTTAACCATTAATCTAAGCAGTACCTAATCCTTTGTTATCTTGCAATAAATATCATAAGAAATCACACTTTGAACTAATAGTTACCTACATTGTATTGTATTCCGTTACATTTTAACTTAATTTTAGCAAAGTTCATAATTTAGTAGGTGAATAGTAAAATCGACAATTACATACATTAATGTTATTGTATATGATCTAGTAAACAGATTAGTACTTTTGTGAACCAGTTCAGTTTTGGGATACGTTGATTAAAACATGTATTGAAACGTTTTTTTTAGATTTTAAGAAAAAAAAACAAAGTCTATATAATTACAGTTTGAGGTGGTAACCGAATCTGTTTCATAAATAAAAAAATATACTATTGACGCTGCAGCAGGTCCAATAATGGCCGTTTCGAATTTTTTGAAAATCTCCGAAACCAGGGTTTTGTTTACAAAAATAACTTTAGTAGGAGTTAATATGTTAAGTGTAGTCTATAAAAAAACAAAGCTTGACTTTGAGGCAGCGAGGTACGAGATTCCATACATCCATGAGCATTGTTCTTTAGTTTTCACTCTCTCGAGATCATAAACTAAACCATAGCTGAATCTAATTTTAAGTTTTTTAACTTTAGTCCTGTTCTCAATGTCCCACAGATCAATGTCAAAATTCAGTGCCAAATTTCAAGTTTCTAGGCCTACTAGAAGTCCCTAAACATTTTGATTAGCTCTAAGTGAGTGAGTCAGTCAGTCAGTCAGTGACACTTTAGCTATTTTGAAAAGTCCATAACTTCGAATCTATTAAAGCTACACCTACAGTTATGAAATTTGGTATTCAAACTAACAGCAGTCATGGTATTATGTATGTGAAGTTTGATTCGATTTCGTGTGACAAATAGATACAGGGTGTTCAAAAGTAGCTCGAAGCGGTTCGGGTAAAAAGTGCACGGCGTACGTGCGGCCTCTTGCTGGAACTTGGCCTGCGCACTGCCGTGCGCTTCGATATAGAAGCATAAAATGTACATAATGATGACGTAACCTTGGGATGCGGGACGCGTGAGTGGATAACAAGTGGCATGAAAGAGACGCACGTAGAGAAGTCAATGAAGTGTGAAGGAGTCAAAAGTAGGTAGATTCATTGTGAGTGTGACGGAGTATGATAAGGAGTGGGTAATGGCCTAATGGGTGAAGCGAGCCTGTCGTCGTGCAGACCGCGCACAGAGCACTTTAAGACCGCGACAGCGCCGGACCGTTTCTCACCGGCTTCCTCGAGCGCACAGTGGCGCGTTTGTTTGGTTATTTCTTTTATTATAGCGGAATATAGTGGCCACTATTATCAGTTTTAGTGATTATAATAAAATTAAACAATATAAAACTACCGTGTATAATAATATTAACGTATAATCTTGTGGAGCACAACTTAACGTGCTTATTTTCTGCATGTTCATTGTAAAATAAAATAAATAACCAAACAAACGATGAGGGCGCCACTGTTCGGTCGGCGCAGCCTTAAACCACGTGGCCGGCTCAGCGAACCTACAAAAAGTGAGTAAAACTAAAGTTTATTGACCGATACGTAGGTTAGCATTTCATGAAGTTCGAAACGAAACTTTGTTATTATTTCGTATTAAAAAGTTGGTTGTATTTTTGTTAAAATATTTAATTGAATTTGATGAACACAACATTGAATTTTATTTTATGATTTATATACACTAATTACCTTTAAATGGTTTTAATTGTTGTTCTTTGTTATTTCTGTGTAAAATCTATTAGCTATGTATGGTGTATCAATGATTACCGTTCAATAATCTGTTTTATATATACGATAGCCGTAATATATAGGTAAGGACCTACATGCAACCGGTTCATTCATGCAATAGGTCTTACAACAGCATATTCTTTCAAAATATTACTTACTGAAAAAGTGTTGTATATATCTACATATTTAGAGCAGCCTTAAAATCTCGTATAGCTACTAAGGCTCAGCTGTTTTTTAAGTAGTTATCAAACTACAAAACAACGATGCTCCGTTAAATGCAAAAAAGCTGTTTAATTATGATACGAGAATTAAAATAAAGGAATCTGGGTAGAATATTAATAAAATCTGTAAAATATAAGAGAAATGCATTAATTTGCTTATCCACGACATTCATTTAGTCTTCTAGGTAGGAAGGTCATGTTTCAGTCATTGTGTTCAATAATTATAACTGTTTAGTGTCATATATAATAATAATAATAAAGCCTTTTATTCGGACCATAGATATACAATTACTTTTTCTTACACAACTGCACTGTTACATAATATATATTATACAGGGTTACTGGTAACTCGACGTATTCCTTGCAGGACATCATGGTAGGGTTAAAATGCAACAAATTAAGCCACCAAATGTTCTACCGAAGTTCAGTAGTTTTTGAGTTAGTTAGATTATTAGTTTTTTTATGAAAAATCACAGATTAAATTATTTGGAGCCAATTTAAAAATGATTTACGGCGCGATTGTACTGAAATTTAAGTTAATATCATAGTTCATGCCGTAGCAGATCTTTTTTAATAATTGAAAGTTCAAAAATGCCTAAAACCTTGGCAAATATCACTAATCAAACATTAAATTTTTAGTAATTTTTGCTATTAGTCCATAAAAAAAGTTGTCTAGTGCAAAAAAAAAATACTACGCCTGATGTACAAATTACTAGGAAAATATCCTTGTCTTATCAGCTATTCAGAAAGGTATGATTGTCAATACTTTTGCATGTGTGACAGGGAAGGGAAGAGTTTTATGGGGAGCAGGTAAAATTGCGAGACGGTCAACCTATTGTTTCTTAGTAGTTTTTACCTGCGCTTGAACTTCAAACACTCGGCAAGCTTTGTGATTGGTCACTATTGTTCTCCCGCAAGAAAACGCGTAAGTGCCGTGATTTACATGGCGCTTAAGACCTTTTTGCCGAGAATAAATACACTTCCGCAGCAAATCCAGCGCTGTGGTAAATTAGTTACGGTTTAGACGAAGTGTTATTATTTTAGCGCTGCAGCGAACTAAAGATTATTACGAAGAATAGGACAATTCAGTTATTTGACGTAGCTTCTCTCGATGGTCGTCAGCGTCAGTTAGCATAGACTACTATTACAATACTAGAGATAGTGATGTGAACCGATTACAATTTTCAACACCGGTTTATACCGATTAGTTAATTATTAAAACTGGTTTTTTAAGGTTTTTTTTAGGTTTTTCCTAAAAAGTCCGTGGTCAGTCGTCCGTACGTCCGTCCGATCATCACAGTCAAATATTTATCAATTTTCTTTTTGTTACTTGCTGCGGTCATTTTCAGAGTAGTATGAAATATGGGGCGTGCGCGTGGAGTCTCCGTTGGTTTTTCTTGTGTTGTGCCAGTAGACGTTCCCTGTGCCTGTGTGTCACCTGGCTGATCACCCACTTCACCTCGATCCACCTCCACTGTAGCCTGGGGATGGTTTCTCTTAATATGTGCCAATATAAATTCGAGGTTCCTCCTCCAACTTTGATCACTTTAGCACATATCTTACACTTTGCAATAAGATTATCAATCTTCTCAAAATAATTTCTTGTACATACTTGATTTTACCTTTTACTTTAGCCATTTTCGCAAACAAACATGTCAACTCCAAATAATTCGCAAGCAAAATTCGGTGCTATTCTGTAAAAAAATCACCGTCATAAGTCAAAGTCAAAGTCAAAGTATTTATTAGTGCGATTTTTGGTGATATAACAGGTCTTACAGATATTTTATAGAATCTCAAAAATCTACCCTTTAGGGCATACACTATTAATTTAACAATATTAGAAATTAATTAAAACATTATATGAGTATGATACAATTCTAATAAAATTAAAAGTCTGATAGTAATATTAGGTACATCATAAATCATAAATACAGGATCATGCACAAGAAATTTTGTCAGCAAGAAATTCGTCAATGGTATAGTAGCATTTGTCTAATAAAAATTTATTTAGGCTGCGTTTAAATTGAGTCAAGTTTAAACTTATTAAAAATTTTCGGAGCCATGCAAAGTATGCTCTTGTGCATCAGGGCGGTTTTTGATCTTCTTAGGCATAATTCATGTCGGTATGTTGGTCTTATAGATCGAAGACTTTGCTCTGAAGCTTTTTTAAATAAATCACCGTTTTTTTTTACAAACAATGCGGTCTCGTAAATGTAAAGACAAGGCAGCGTTAGTATTTTGAGGGAAATAAAATAGGGTTTGCAACTTTCTGTTGATTTAAGATTGCATATAGACCTAATGCACCTCTTTTGTGCTTTAAAGATGTCATACTTTTCGCATGAATTTGCCCAGAAAATAACTCCGTAACGTAGTATGGAGTCGACATAGCCATAATACGCGGTTACGACAGCTGCCTGATTTACAATTTTTTTTAGTTTGTGAAGAGCGAAAGCAAACCTGCTTAATTTTTTAATTAGGATGGATGCATGTTCTTTCCACGTCAGTTTAGAGTCTATTGTCAATCCTAAAAATTTAATATGTCCTACTTCTTCAATTATATTATTATTAAAAGATATATTAATGTCAGGAGTGTTAATTCTTTGTCTAAACTGCATAATTTTAGTTTTACTTAGATTCAATGCTAAGTTATTTTGTTCAAGCCAGTTTATTGATTGTTGTAGTGCGTCTTTAATGTCATGTTCATAGTTTCCATTTTTATTATGTTTTATAATTAAAGTGCTATCATCGGCAAAAAGAACCATAGGGTAAGTGACATTTTTCGGAAAGTCATTTATGTAGACTAAAAACAATGGCGGGCCCAATACACTGCCTTGTGGCACGCCAAATGTGATTTTACGTTTTTCTGAAACGTATTTACATTCCTTTTTATCCTTTTTACAAATTCGTCTAACTTCCGTGCACTGTGTTCTATTGTCAAGATAAGATTTTATAAGAGAAAGTGCATTTCCCCTTATTCCGTAAGCACTTAGTTTTTCTAACAAGATATTATGTTCAACTAGATCAAACGCTTTCGTCATATCCATAAATAAAACGCTGGTGGGAGTTCTTTGATCGATATCTGTCATTATAATACTAAGGAAGTCATAGATAGCCATATTTATGGAATTATTTTTCCTAAAACCTTTCTGTTCCTTTACTAAAATGTTGTGCTTGGTGAAGAAGGAATACATGCGGTTATAAATAACTTTTTCAAATATTTTTGATATTACCGGTATAAGCGCAATTGGTCGGTAGTTATTTATGTCAGTCTTGTCACCTTTCTTAAGGTGAGACTGTCTGTCACAGCTGGATTGAAATTTGGAATAGTTTTAGATGACGTTATCCCAACTATTTTGTAAATAAGAAAGAAATAAAAATATGTGCTCCTTAAGTTCTGAGTTGAGCTGCACGGTTACTGACAAATGCGTGCACTGACTGGACAGGTCCGCTCAATCTGTGTGGTTCTTTCCTCAAAAGACCATTTCAGACACTAATCTACATGGTCCTCAAAGATTATGTCCGGATTTTTTATATACACATTGACATTGATGAATTTTATTTAGACAATGACATGAATATTTACTTCGTAAGTAATTTATATTATTATTTTTTTATTTTTTTTATTTAATTATTGTGAATGTGAGGACTATGTGGGTCATTTCTTTTTTTCCTTCTTAGTTTTAATCATGATCTGGCAGTTTGAGTAGTTTATGCGGCCTACCCAAATGTCCTGTCTTTGGTATTGTTCGTCGAATCGTTGAGCTCCTCAAGTTCTGAGTTGAGCTGCACGATTTTTGACAAATGCGTGCACTGATTGGACAGGTCCGCTCAATCTGTGTGGTTCTTTCCTCAAAAGACCATTTCAGACACCAATCTACATGGTCTTCACACGATCTGACCAAGATTTTGTCTGGACTTTAAAAGAGACTGTGACTTCTGAGTTTGTTTCGGCCTTTCTTCTCAGAATAGTCAGTTAGGAAACGCCGACCTCATCTAGTTTAAAAAAAATATGATTGACGTGTAAAAGTGTTTGTATGTACAAACCTACTTACAGAAATAAAAATCATTTAATCATTTAATCATTGTGTAGGTATATTTTTTGCAACATGGACTAAAAGGGGGTCTGAAAAATTCGAAGTGGGGCTACTGGCATGTGGGGTATCATATGAAAGAGCGCAGTTTGCACATTCTCAAACAATTTTTCTTTTTTTTTTAAGGCCGCATAGTTTTCTACTTTTGATGAAAAATGTAAAAAAAAAAATACCATTCCCCCCCTTTTCTCCGAAGTTTGTAAAGAGAAAAATCTGAAATAATTCAATGTGATAGAAGTTTATGTAAAGATTATTAACAGGAAAAATAAAACGAAGTCTCAAAATAGCACACTTTTTCAGAAATCATCATCAACAAAAGTTACATTAGTTCCACTATCGGTCAAGAGATGGCGCTGACATAAATCTGCAATATTCTACCTAATACCTAAGCTACATACCTAAGTTCTCCGTCACTTATAGACAGACGGATTTACAAAATTCTTTTTTGTTCGCAAGAGGTTTTTTCCCAAATGGAAAACAAATAAGAAATTTATATGGGACCACCATATTTTCTTATTCGTTTTTCCAAACTACCCCCGGTTTTGGAAAACGAATAATGTTAAACTTTATTATTTACTTTAGGTACTTTTTGTGCCACGTTTCAAGTTTATAAACCTAAAGAATAAGATTTTTCATATAAACGAATTCCCCCTTTCTTTTGAAACTACGAATAATTATGTACTCTACTTAGATACTGTCAAAAATTCAAGTTTCTATCTGCAACAGTTTGTGCTGTGGGAGGGTCTTATTTACATACCCTGTCCTTTTATATACGTAAAATATGTGCCTGCCTTATTAATATAGGTATTCAAAAATATAAATATTCCTTAGGATTCATAAAATTCAAAACCCTGCTGCTTTGGTAAACAAGATTGTGTTGTTATCAGGAACCCCTGCGTAAGGTCAAGTGGACACAGCAGATATAAGCTCTCCGTGAACAATTATCACATATCGTCATTACAATAAAGTAATTCAGAAGAAACACACATTCAAAATGGCTTCTAACGGAAAACTAGGTAAGTGACCCTCTATAATTTGTTTTAAAATAAATCACACTAATATTATAAAGGCTAATGTTTGTGTGTGTGGGGGTGTGTTTATATGTTTGTTACTTCTTCACGCTCAAATGGCTGGACCAATTTTGATAAAATTTGGTATGGATGTAGCTGACACCCTGGATTAACGTATAGGCTTTTTATCCCGATATTCCCACGGGATCGAAACTTATGCGGGTGAAACCGCGGGGCGCAGCTAGTTGTTTATTACGACTAAATGATATATTTACAAAGAAAAAAAAATACAACCGAATTGAGAACCTCCTCCATTTTTTTTGAAGTCTGTTAAAAATTAAGTACCTATTTCTTGATCATGGAAAAAACAATTTCAGTAATAATTGAGTCTTAGATTATATTTCGAATGCTGCAGTCAGAAGTCTATGTAGGTATATCAATTGGAGTCAAAGTGATACAAGGTCGATATCACTTTGACTAATTGATATACCTGATATTGTATTGATATGACTGTCTGAATGTATGAAGCATGTAAATCAAATTTTTTGAAGATGACTGTTATGATATAATGACCGCCACTTTAGAGTTGATGATCGTGCCCTTGGTCGAAATTACGTCACTAGATCATTATCCATTTGATTGAAACTAGACTGTTCAACAAGTAACTTTGTCCACAGCTCTTCTAAGCGTGTCTGACAAGACAGGCTTGCTGCCTTTGGCCAAAAGCTTATCAGACATTGGTCTCGGCCTGGTGGCTAGCGGTGGTACCGCTACAGCTATCCGCAATGCGGGCCTGGCGGTCACCGAAGTTTCTGACATCACTAAGGCACCTGAAATGCTCGGAGGGCGGGTGAAGACCTTACACCCTGCCGTTCATGCTGGTATTCTGTCTAGGTAAGTTCAGGAAATTCCGAAGATTGTTCTAACAATAATTTTCTAAATGAATTCCTTATTGTATCCAAGCAATACTTCTAAGTAGGTGTTTGATGCTTCTAAAGAGCCTTCTCCAAGTAGTATTAAAAAATATTCGGTTATTGCATACTTCCCAGTATACCTTAATTACTACCTTATAACCAACGACTGGTTCAGTATCTGGTATAATTATATTTTTTCTGGTCTTTTCTGATTTTTGCAAGGGAAAACAATCTCTACGAAAATTAAAATATATTTTATTTTCAGACTCACCCCCTCAGACCAGGAGGATATGAAACGTCAGAAGTTCGACATGATTAGCGTTGTCGTCTGCAATTTGTATCCATTCGTACAAACAGTGTCAAAGCCCGGTGTCACGATTGCCGATGCCGTTGAGAACATTGACATTGGAGGCGTTACTTTGCTCAGAGCGGCCGCGAAGAATCACGACAGAGTCACGATTATCTGCGACCCCAACGATTATGATACAGTTATCCAAGAACTAAAAGAAAGCAAGGACCATCAGACCTCTTTGAATACCAGGTAAAATTCAGTTTATAAAGTTATGCTCCAACAAATCGTAAACGGTTGCCTTTACCAATGTTGGAAAGAGTCTCTTATCGTAATAAGCAAGGTCAGATGATTTATATCGCGAAGTCAAATTGATCATTTTTATTTATAAACTTCGTGTTATTAACAGGTCTAGCCCATAATCTTGTTATCAGTGGAAGACACAGGTAATCAGCAGTTCAGTAACATCTTATTGATGACTTTCAAAGCCAAAATTTTTAAATTGACTAAGCAAATATTGACATTGTAATTGTTTTTTCTTTGCAGGAAGCGTCTTGCCCTGAAGGCATTCACACAAACATCGGAGTATGATCTCGCTATTTCCGACTATTTCCGTAGACAGTATTCTTCTGGACAGTCCCAGCTGACCTTGAGATATGGTAAGAAATAAGTACTATCTAAAAAGTGTAGATTAGATTTAATATTCGGGGATTTCCTCGTTTAAGTTATTGAAGTTGAATTCCTACACAAATAATAATATCTCCTAAGCCGAATTGCGGTAACGGGGGCCAATCTCAACGCAAACTTATCTATAGATATTGTAGCGTACAGTGTGTGCGCAATCACAGGTGCACTGTTTCTCTTCCCTCACACTCTTTAAATAGTATGTTGGGACGGCAATCGGGCACAAGCAGAGAGTAACAACACAACCAAAATGAGTGCTAGTAAAGACTGGCATAACATCACGCCTGTAGTCCCCGAAGGGTTAGGTAGAGGTGCACCTATATTACATCCACATTTCGCCTGTTAAGTTAAAGTGCCATGTAATAGGAGGCTCGGCAAGTCCTATTGCCACTAACCGGGAACAAATCCAGACTACGGACGGCTACTGAGAACTTCCAGATAGAAAAACCCAATAACACTGCCCAACCCAAGAATGGAACCCAGGATCTCATGCTCAGCAGTAACGCTTGCGACCACTAGACCAACGAGGCAATCAAAATTAGTGCTACTAACAAATGAATAAAATACTAACACAAAAACTCCACCATATAGGTATGAATCCTCATCAGAAACCAGCTCAAGTGTTCACGACCCGCGACAAACTTCCACTGACGACCCTCAACGGTTCGCCCGGGTTCATTAACCTCTGTGACGCACTAAACGCGTGGCAGTTGGTGAAGGAACTGAAGGAAGCATTAGGCTTGCCTGCTGCCACCAGCTTCAAGCATGTGTCGCCTGCCGGCGCCGCTGTTGGCTTGCCTTTGAATAAGGAAGAGGTAGGATTTAAAACTATCTCCTTATGTATTTTGAGCTCAGTTTTCAGTACTACACCTTCACTTAAGTAACGGACTATAGAACCGAGTCTAAGTGGTAAATTTTTTATTAAGATCTTAGTAATGTAAATGCCCCAATAATGTTCAAAATACAATAACTGGTTCGAAGGTTTAGCATGGACTAAAGTTAGAACTCATACTATAATGAAACGGATCGAGGCGTAATCTAACTGTGATGGTCAACATTAATTTAACATAAACATGAAATGTCATTATCCAAACATCTTCCTCCAGGCATCAGTATGTATGGTAGCCGACCTCCTCCCGAACCTGACACCAGTAGCTTGCGCATACGCCCGCGCTCGCGGCGCCGACCGCATGAGTTCATTCGGCGACTTCGTGGCGCTGTCGGACGAGTGCGACGCGATCACCGCCCGCATCATTTCGAGGGAGGTTTCCGACGGAATCGTGGCTCCTGGATACAGTGCCGAAGCTTTGGAAATTCTGAAAAAGAAGAAGGGCGGCAACTACTGTGTTTTGCTGGTAATTTGGGGTTTATAACTACTGGTTCTTTTTCGTAGATCAAAAACGTAATTTAGAATTCATGAATTACTTTAATTAATTTTGTTTTTTTGCTGTGTGACTTGTTCTTCGAACACAACACACAAGCGCCCAAATCTCTATTGCAAGTGATATGCTTCACATGCCCTACACTACTAATGTAATTATTTTTAGGACTTATGATCCAATGAAATAAAACTATCCTTACAATTTTAGATGGACCCCAGTTACGATCCCGACCTAATGGAACAGAAGATGATCTTCGGCCTGACTCTGGAACAAAGACGCAACGATGCGAAGATCACAGGAGATCTGTTCAAGAATGTGGTCACAAACAAGAATGCGTTGCCTAGCAACGCTGTAAGGGATCTCATCGTGGCGACTATTGCATTGAAGTACACGCAAAGTAACTCCGTCTGCTTCGCCAGACATGGACAGGTTAGAATTCCTTTTTTTTATTCATACTTATGCTACACAGAATATTAGGTCATGCTTCGACTATAAACAGGTGATCTTCGTTTAATGTGATGTTAATAGACACTCATTGTACAGATTTAAACTGTCATCCGAATGGATGATGATCATAAATTGGAGAGTTAAATGGCGTGCAGCTGGAGAGTCCTATGTCCAGCAGTAAACTGTTGATAAAGTTTGAATCAGGGGGCCTAAAAAGGCCACTTTGGCAGAATCATAAAAGGATAACATTATGAATCATAATGGACTGTTAACTGTTAAGTTAATCCTATCAAATACCATTGGTGAAGGATTTTTCAGTTATTTTTTTTTGTCTGTGCTAGAATACCAATCAATCCAATCCCAATCTCTTTAATTATACCTACGTAGTGCAGCGAAAAAAAGAAAAACACGGACTGTCTTCGACATATTATAATTCATAATGTTATCCTTTTATGATTCTGCCGAAGTGGCCTTTTTAGGCCCCCAGTACTCACCACATCACATCCTCATAATGTGCAAGCACTTATAGGGTAACTTATGGTCATCCGCACGTCAGTGTATCAGTAACAGACGATTTACGGAAACAACACTTACTGCTATGAAATAAAACCTATTAATCCTTGCTCTAACTTATTATTAGGTACGTTTTACATTACAATCACAAAAATGTTTATTGCACAGGTGGTAGGCATCGGGGCAGGCCAACAGTCCCGCATCCACTGCACGCGGCTGGCGGGCGGCAAGGCAGCGCTCTGGTGGATGAGGCGACACCCGCGAGTACTCGCTATGCGCTTCAAGCAGGGCGTCACTCGTGCCGTGCAGTCTAACGCTATCGATAACTATGTTAATGGCACTGTTGGTTAGTATGGTCATCTAAAAATCTTAAATTCATTCACTGACAGACAACGCAAAGCCTAAACCGCTGGGTCTGGGCATGCAATTTTGTACAAGAGTTCCATACAGAGTAAGTGAGTGAGCACTAATGAAGGACCTTTGAAAATAGTTAAATAGAGGATGAAAGTTTGTACGGAAGTTCGTCATTTTGCCGATGAGAAATCCCATTGGGTACACGGATTGTGTGCTAATATTTATTTAAGTGGTACTTACACTCAAAACAACGTGATTTTTCCATGAACGACATTTTATTAATGTGGCCTGGGAAAAACGATATCACAATAAACAGGGCCAATTTGTAATCATTGTAATCGGCTCCATGGTTGATTTCTTTGTCAATTTATTTCTATACGACTCGAAACGTATAAAAGTAGAATGCGGGATACTCTTTGAAAACTCGCAATTTCTATCAGTGTTCAACTGTTCATGTTACGAAAATATCTGCCGTATTCGTATATTTTGGTTTTGCCCTGTTATAATGGTCATACAACAGCTGATTTTAGATTTTCACAAGAAAGCTTTCAGTTTAAATTATACCAATCCTTTTTATTACACAGGTTCGGATCTTCCACTAGAACAATTTAATACGCTCTTCGAAGGTGACGCCCCGGTCTTACTGACTGAAAAGGAAAGGACCGAATGGGTCAGCAAGATGGACCGCGTCGCTCTCGCCTCAGATGCCTTCTTCCCATTCCGTGACAACATCGACAGGGCTGTGCAGGTCAGTAAAGACTAGTTACCATTATTGTTTCCCAAAAAAATACACAGTACAGCATTAATCAGTATTTGCTAAACTACAAAACATTAGAAGAGGACTTTTCTCATACAACTAGTTTTGAACTGGGGCTCATGTTTAACTCTCGCTGTTATTAATGAAAATTGTTGATGAAAAGCAGCTTTGACAGTTGCACCATAAGAAATTCCTTTTGTACCGTTTTGGTACGGAATCTTAAGAGGAACTGGGAATAATATAAAACCCAGCACAAAACCCTCGAAAATATTTAAAATAAAATATTTCTCCTAGTTTTCATGGAATGTCAGTGTTTCTACTTCCGACCCGTAACTTTCGTCGACTCAAGTGATATTTTTCTTTCCATAGTGCGGCGTCGAATACATCGGCAGTCCATCAGGCTCGAACAACGACCAGGAGGTGATTACAGCTTGCAATGAACACAAGATTATACTCGCACACACCAATCTCAGGCTCTTCCATCATTAATAAATCTAAGGATTGTGGAGAAACTATCAATAACTTCGAAAGAAGGGGACGAAATCTCCATCCATTATTTTTAAAAAACATTTAGTAGTGTAAGACACTTCATATTCAGTTTATTTTATAGAATAAACTGCATATTAAATGAACTAATATGAAATTAACTGTAAGAAAGTGATGCAAAAAGCATTGAAAGCACTTGTTATAAGTTATATAGAATATTTTTTTGATTGCGAAAATTTTATTTTCCTTTTACTTTAACCTGTTATTGGAGATTGCTATGAAGGATTTGAAATACGATCACTTATGCGGTGTGCCATACACAGCCCTGCCCATTGCTACAATACTCAGCGTATTAACCAGGAAGTCTATGCTAATGAAACGCAAAGAAACGAAGGCATACGGTACTAAGAAATCAATTGAAGGCCACTACAAGGCAAACCAGACGTGCCTTATAGTTGAAGATGTGGTTACATCAGGCTCCAGTGTGCTGCAAACTGTAAGAGATTTACGCAAAGAAGGATTGGTAGTCACGGATGCAGTCATTATATTAAACAGAGAACAAGGTGGCAGCAAAAATCTTGAAGTAGACGATGTACAAATTAAATCTTTGTTTACAAAGTCTTCTTTGATTGATATATTGGTGAAGAATGGGAAGATTACTGAAGAAACCGTAGTAAAGGTTAAAAATTACCTCAAGGAGACACAAGCTCCTGTTATAGGTAAGACTAAAAGACATGTCATTGAACTCACACTATTATTTTGGAGCGTACCTGTCTCACACACACTTGTGCACTATAATATCTCCCACGGCAATGGCTAGTCACTGGTGAGATGGCATGGCGGCCTACATTCAGGCTGGTGGACAATTTGTTTATTATTTAGTGTCAGACTAAAAAGTGGTTACTTAACTGTATCTATTTATATATACTTTATTGTAGACCACAAAAATACATAACATAAAAATGTCATCAAACGCTACAAAATATATACAATGGGCGGCCTTGGCCTTGCAATTTGCTTTCATTGAAATGATAATTTAATTTTTCAGATAAGCCATTGGACCGAGTCTTGCTTACTTACGAAAAGCGTGCTGAATTAGCCAAGAATGGTATAGCAAAACAACTGTTTGGCATAATGGCAACAAAGAAAACAAACTTGTGTCTCTCGGTCGACTTGACATCCACTATGAAGATCCTTGATCTATTAGAAAAAGTTGGGGAACATGTCTGTCTAGTAAAAACTCATGCTGACATTATCAAAGACTACAGCAAGGAATTTATTACCAGAATCAAACAGCTGGCTGACAGATTCAACTTTTTAATACTGGAAGACCGAAAGTATGCTGATATTGGACATACGGTCTCCTTGCAGTATTTGAAAGGGTTGTACAAAGTTGGCGAATGGGCGGATTGTGTGACTGCCCATTCATTGCCTGGTGAGGGAATACTCAAAGCCCTGAATTCGCCAAATGGTGTCAATCGTGGTGTGTTCTTGTTGGCTGAAATGAGTAGCGAGGTAAGATTACTTTCATAGATATTATGTTTAATTAGCACTACCAAATACTTCAGACCAATCAATCTGCCTAGCCTTTTCCAAATATATTGGGGTCAGCTTACAGTCTAACCGGATGCAGCTAAATACCAGTATTTTGCACAGAGCAACTACCTATCTGACCTCCACAACCTTTAATTACTGGGTAACACGATAACAATAACCCTTGGCAAGAGTGATTGTGAGGTTTCTGGCTACCAGTAACGATTGTCAAAGATCTACACATGACAGCTGGGACCAACTGCTTATCATGCTTTCCGAGGCACAGAGGAGTCTCGATATGTAATGGATGGTCACCCATCCACGAACCGACTGCGGCAAGCATAGCCTAATCTTCGATCAACCTGTGCAGCTGTTATTATTTATCTACCAAATACTTCCGACAATGCTAGTTTAAAAAAAGGTAAATGTCATTTCATTTATTTTATTTTTGTTTCCAGGGGAACCTTATAACACCAGAGTACAAAGAAGCAACAGTGTCTATGGCATCTAAATATCCAGATTTGATCACTGGATTTGTCTGCCAGAATAAGGACACTTTCAAGGACCCAGGTCTCATACAACTGACTCCTGGAGTACAGCTGGAAAGCAGCAAAGATGATCTGGGTCAGGTCTATAATACTCCAGAGAAGGTTATCTTCGAAAAGGGAGCTGATGTCATAGTTGTGGGGAGGGGCATTGTGGCGGCAAAAAGCCCAGAGGCCCAAGCAGTTATTTATAAGGATACTTTGTGGAAATGTTACTTGAACAGAGTTTCTGGGAAACTTGAGTAGGAAAATTTTAACATTTCACATTATTAATGTGCTACATAAATAAGAGGTACTCATTAAGTTTTTCTAAAATTTTACATTTCGTTAATCCATATCAATATCGAACCTCTTATTGGAGATTGCTATGAAGGATTTGAAATATGATCACTTATGCGGTGTGCCATACACAGCCCTGCCCATTGCTACAATACTCAGCGTATTAACCAAGAAGTCTATGCTAATGAAACGCAAAGAAACGAAGGCATACGGTACTAAGAAATCAATTGAAGGCCACTACAAGGCAAAACAGACGTGCCTTATAGTTGAAGATGTGGTTACATCTGGCTCCAGTGTGCTGCAAACTGTAAAAGATTTACGCAAAGAAGGATTGGTAGTCACGGATGCAGTCATTATATTAGACAGAGAACAAGGTGGCAGCAAAAATCTTGAAGTAGACGATGTACAAATTAAATCTTTGTTTACAATGTCTTCTTTGATTGATATATTGGTCAAGAATGGGAAGATTACTGAAGAAACCGTAGTAAAGGTTAAAAATTACCTCAAGGAGACACAAGCTCCTGTTATAGGTAAGACTAAAAGACATGTCATTGAACTCACACTATTATTTTGGAGCGTACCTGTCTCACACACACTTGTGCACTATAATATCTCCCACGGCAATGGCTAGTCACTGGTGAGATTAATCACCATGGCGGCCTACATTCAGGCTGGTGGACAATTTTTTTATTATTTAGTGTCAGACTAAAAAGTGGTTACTTAACTGTATCTATTTATACATTAGTGTACACCACAAAAATACATAACATAAAAATTACATCAAACGCTACAAAATATATACAATGGGCGGCCTTGGCCTTGCAATTTGCTTTTTTAAATGATAATTTAATTTTTCAGATAAGCCATTGGACCGAGTCTTGCTTACTTACGAAAAGCGTGCTGAATTAGCCAAGAATGGTATAGCAAAACAACTGTTTGGCATAATGGCAACAAAGAAAACAAACTTGTGTCTCTCGGTCGACTTGACATCCACTACGAAGATCCTTGATCTACTAGAAAAAGTTGGGGAACATGTCTGTCTAGTAAAAACTCATGCTGACATTATCGAAGACTACAGCAAGGAATTTATTACCAGAATCAAACAGCTGGCTGACAGATTCAACTTTTTAATACTGGAAGACCGAAAGTATGCTGATATTGGACATACGGTCTCCTTGCAGTATTTGAAAGGGTTGTACAAAGTTGGCGAATAGGCGGATTGTGTGACTGCCCATTCATTGCCTGGTGAGGGAATACTCAAAGCCCTGAATTCGCCAAATGGTGTCAATCGTGGTGTGTTCTTGTTGGCTGAAATGAGTAGCGAGGTAAGATTACTTTCATAGATATTATGTTTAATTAGCACTACCTAATACTTCAGACCAATCAATCTGCCTAGCCTTTTCCAAATATATTGGGGTCAGCTTACAGTCTAACCGGATGCAGCTAAATACCAGTATTTTGCACAGAGCAACTACCTATCTGACCTCCACAACCTTCAATTACTGGGTAACACGATAACAATAACCCTGGCTACCAGTAACGATTGTCAAAGATCTACACATGACAGCTGGGACCAACTGCTTATCATGCTTTCCGAGGCACAGAGGAGTTTCGATATGTAATGGATGGTCACCCATCCACGAACCGACAGCGGCAAGCATAGCCTAATCTTCGATCAACCTGTGCAGCTGTTATTATTTATCTACCAAATACTTCCGACAATGCTAGTTTAAAAAAAGGTAAATGTCATTTCATTTATTTTATTTTTGTTTCCAGGGGAACCTTATAACACCAGAGTACAAAGAAGCAACAGTGTCTATGGCATCTAAATATCCAGATTTGATCACTGGATTTGTCTGCCAGAATAAGGACACTTTCAAGGACCCAGGTCTCATACAACTGACTCCTGGAGTACAGCTGGAAAGCAGCAAAGATGATCTGGGTCAGGTCTATAATACTCCAGAGAAGGTTATCTTCGAAAAGGGAGCTGATGTCATAGTTGTGGGGAGGGGCATTGTGGCGGCAAAAAGCCCAGAGGCCCAAGCAGTTATTTATAAGGATACTTTGTGGAAATGTTACTTGAACAGAGTTTCTGGGAAACTTGAGTAGGAAAATTTTAACATTTCACATTATTAATGTGCTACATAAATAAGAGGTACTCATTAAGTTTTTCTAAAATTTTACATTTCGTTAATCCATATCAATATCAAACCTGTTATTGGAGATTGCTATGAAGGATTTGAAATATGATCACTTATGCGGTGTGCCATACACAGCCCTGCCCATTGCTACAATACTCAGCGTATTAACCAAGAAGTCTATGCTAATGAAACGCAAAGAAACGAAGGCATACGGTACTAAGAAATCAATTGAAGGCCACTACAAGGCAAAACAGACGTGCCTTATAGTTGAAGATGTGGTTACATCTGGCTCCAGTGTGCTGCAAACTGTAAAAGATTTACGCAAAGAAGGATTGGTAGTCACGGATGCAGTCATTATATTAGACAGAGAACAAGGTGGCAGCAAAAATCTTGAAGTAGACGATGTACAAATTAAATCTTTGTTTACAATGTCTTCTTTGATTGATATATTGGTCAAGAATGGGAAGATTACTGAAGAAACCGTAGTAAAGGTTAAAAATTACCTCAAGGAGACACAAGCTCCTGTTATAGGTAAGACTAAAAGACATGTCATTGAACTCACACTATTATTTTGGAGCGTACCTGTCTCACACACACTTGTGCACTATAATATCTCCCACGGCAATGGCTAGTCACTGGTGAGATTAATCACCATGGCGGCCTACATTCAGGCTGGTGGACAATTTTTTTATTATTTAGTGTCAGACTAAAAAGTGGTTACTTAACTGTATCTATTTATATATACTTTATTGTAGACCACAAAAATACATAACATAAAAATGTCATCAAACGCTACAAAATATATACAATGGGCGGCCTTGGCCTTGCAATTTGCTTTCATTGAAATGATAATTTAATTTTTCAGATAAGCCATTGGACCGAGTCTTGCTTACTTACGAAAAGCGTGCTGAATTAGCCAAGAATGGTATAGCAAAAATGGTATAGCAAAACAACTGTTTGGCATAATGGCAACAAAGAAAACAAACTTGTGTCTCTTGGTCGACTTGACATCCACTATGAAGATCCTTGATCTATTAGAAAAAGTTGGGGAACATGTCTGTCTAGTAAAAACTCATGCTGACATTATCAAAGACTACAGCAAGGAATTTATTACCAGAATCAAACAGCTGGCTGACAGATTCAACTTTTTAATACTGGAAGACCGAAAGTATGCTGATATTGGACATACGGTCTCCTTGCAGTATTTGAAAGGGTTGTACAAAGTTGGCGAATGGGCGGATTGTGTGACTGCCCATTCATTGCCTGGTGAGGGAATACTCAAAGCCCTGAATTCGCCAAATGGTGTCAATCGTGGTGTGTTCTTGTTGGCTGAAATGAGTAGCGAGGTAAGATTACTTTCATAGATATTATGTTTAATTAGCACTACCAAATACTTCAGACCAATCAATCTGCCTAGCCTTTTCCAAATATATTGGGGTCAGCTTACAGTCTAACCGGATGCAGCTAAATACCAGTATTTTGCACAGAGCAACTACCTATCTGACCTCCACAACCTTTAATTACTGGGTAACACGATAACAATAACCCTTGGCAAGAGTGATTGTGAGGTTTCTGGCTACCAGTAACGATTGTCAAAGATCTACACATGACAGCTGGGACCAACTGCTTATCATGCTTTCCGAGGCACAGAGGAGTCTCGATATGTAATGGATGGTCACCCATCCACGAACCGACTGCGGCAAGCATAGCCTAATCTTCGATCAACCTGTGCAGCTGTTATTATTTATCTACCAAATACTTCCGACAATGCTAGTTTAAAAAAAGGTAAATGTCATTTCATTTATTTTATTTTTGTTTCCAGGGGAACCTTATAACACCAGAGTACAAAGAAGCAACAGTGTCTATGGCATCTAAATATCCAGATTTGATCACTGGATTTGTCTGCCAGAATAAGGACACTTTCAAGGACCCAGGTCTCATACAACTGACTCCTGGAGTACAGCTGGAAAGCAGCAAAGATGATCTGGGTCAGGTCTATAATACTCCAGAGAAGGTTATCTTCGAAAAGGGAGCTGATGTCATAGTTGTGGGGAGGGGCATTGTGGCGGCAAAAAGCCCAGAGGCCCAAGCAGTTATTTATAAGGATTCTTTGTGGAAATGTTACTTGAAGAGAGTTTCTGGGAAACTTGAGTAGGAAAATTTTAACATTTCGCATTCTTAATGTTCTACATAAAGAAGAGGTACTCATTAAGTTGTTCTAAAATTTTACATTTCGTTGATACATAATCATGTTTTACGTATGTTACGAGAAATAAGCGGTACTGTTCCATAGTATTGAATATTCCTCTTAACATTAAGCATTTATAAACAAGGACCAATAACTGCTGTGATAGTTCATAGGTCGAATTATAATTAATATTTGGTGCTAATACCTAGTATACTTAGTGCCTTAACATTCCTAGGTATTATTACACGAATAAAACACATTTAACTTGTTAAAATAAGCTATACAAGTATTGTATTCATGTTATCATCTAATAAATAGCGAAATTTATCTAAAATCGTTGGTAATTATTTTACGTGACTCTTTTAATAATTATTATTATTAATAAATAGCGAAATTTATCTAAAATCGTTGGTAATTATTTTACGTGACTCTTTTGTGATGATGAAATGACAATCTGAAGGAAGCACAGCTGCTTAAATACCGATAAGTAATAAGTAATACCGCGTAAGTCGGATATAAACACCATGTTGTGGAGAACACGAGACGAGAATTACAATATTATTTTCCCATATGATTTTCGAATTCGACATACGTGTACTTACGGTTCCACCCAAGCTGGCCTCATTTGCAGGACCAGAAATATTTCTAAGTGGAATTGGCGATGAAAATGAAAATGCGAGGAAACCTTGAATATTAGTTTGAAATCGCCAACTTGGCAAGTTCGGTGTTGGTGATAAGCGTTTACTATTCTGGTTATTAATCGAAAGGACCAGCTAAAGAAAGCCTGCTACTATTTATCTTGAAGGACAAACATAATTGATTAATGAACGATATTATTTTAATTTATTATAGCTGGTATCCCAAGACAAAACTATCTAGCAATTTTATTATATCATGGGCGCTTTCCGAATTAGCTATAATCGCTCACAGCGCTCACATCATCTCACATGTGTTCCGATTTAGATATCACGATTATGACATCTGGCTGAGAGCTGTCAACAATTCGGAACGCCCGTGAGCGCGCTCACAGTGCTTACTCAATGTAAAAACGATATCAGCCAGAAGCACAATTTCGAAAATGCCACGTTAGTTTAATTTTATGATAAGATGCAAATCAAAACAAAACACACACTGACACATCCTAACACACACACTGTCATTTTTGACAGCGCTCACGGTGATATTATTCTAGGGCATGGTCGGCGTTATCGCAAGACATGGCGCATGTCATGACGTCATCTATGACGATTCACGGGACATCGTTATCGCGCTCACGCTAATTCGGTACCGGTTTAAGCACGCTCACATCGATTATTTCCCATCTCGGAACGCAGGGCATGTCAATACATGTCAATATCAAAAAAAACGTCAAAATTGATAATGATGACTGCTGCAGTTTTGTAAATAACTAATAAACGTTTCATAAAGCTAAAATCTGATAGCTTTAAAGTGGTATAACTTGTTAAAAATCTGATAGCTTTAAAGTGGTATAACTTGAAAAGCAGGTCGATCATCCAGGCGAGGATGAAACGCTTCAGCGAGAAACGTGCCATGACTATGAGAAAGAGCCAGAACAATATATCATCCCAAATCCAGACGGTTTTAGGGCTTGATAAGCTTCCCAACTCAGAAATTCAGCGAGCTAGGGAATATGCATATGGCAACGATGTACGTGTCGAACCATTGAGACTAGCGGAGTGGAATGGATATGTCGAACTAACTGATGAATGCCAGTTCGGCATGGCTTTATTTGAGATACGGGCCAACTATGTGTCTACTAACATCATCATTCCTATGAAAGAGCTTGAGACTAGAAGGGAAGTACATATTTCCTTGATGAAGGATCTTTCCAACACCCGCATAACGCTCACTCGAGGTGGGAATTACGCAACGATGCCTCTTCCATATATGGAAGTTTTCAAAGAAAAAGGACTTCAGAGATACTTACATGAATATGCAATGGTCGGTAGGCTGATCACTGACATACGCCAAGTTCAATCTGTACGAAACAGGTGGCTGCCATCTTATGTCACCGATCTCTCCGAGATAGAAACTGTGCTGAATAGTACCACTCATTTCAATATACATCGCCCAAATTTAATGGGTGATACACTATTTAAATGCATTCCTAGAACAATTGGACAATACATAATGTTAAGCATGTGCGAACGGCTTAGGAAGAGAATTAAGCACGGTATGAGTTCGAAGATACTTTTATACTCACTCTCATTAATAACTCAGCTCGCTCATGAAGGGCAGCTTGAGCTATTAAATTTCACTATTATGACTACGGCTTCCTGGATATCTCAGGGAACCTGTGATGACTGCTTAGTCAAACACCTTCGCTTTTTGAGCGGACATACTAAGCCAGAATATATCTTTTATATGACAGACACTTTTTCGAAATATGTTGTCCTTCCCGGTGACTTGACGATGGATATCGTCTATGGCAACTGTGAGGATAAAGCGGGAATTTTCAACTCATCTGAAAACATCAAACGCAAGGCCTTAAGAACAATTGGTTCGCATGGATTTCTTGTATCTCCAAAAGCCAATAGTCGAATTTCCATAAAAATAAGATTTTCAGAAGACTATCCTTTGATAAGTATTACTCCTACTCTGCGAGAGATGATTTCATTGATAACCATGCTGGATTTACATTCGCGAGTTCTTCGAGCCTCTGATTGGCAACAAGAGCGTCGCGCATTTAATAGTTGGTTTAATGAGAGACGTATTGAATCTGGAACCAATGCCAATGATTTACTTGACATTTTAATTAGTGACTTGATCAATTTGAGAAGGCTTACGCCAGGGATGGCTATGGCAGCAGCTCACTTGATATCATTACCCATTCGAGGAGAACTTTTCAAAGAGATGATTCAAGCGTATCGAGTGAGACCTAGAGGAGAACGTGCACATGAGTTCCTAATGCGGTTCGTATTTTATGTCGCTCCAAGCACACCTACCAGAAGATATGCCGATCTTCTATATTCAAGGTTCGAAAACGAGGGGGCGGAGGCCAGACAACTAGAAATTTCCTTCGTGATTGAAAATCAAAGACACCACTATGATATATGTCAATCAAATGAGATCAGTGACGCATCTCGTGCAATGGCTAGTCACTGGTGAGATTAATCACCATGGCGGCCTATTTTTTTATTATTTAGTGTCAGACTAAAAAGTGGTTACTTAACTGTATCTATTTATATATACTTTATTGTAGACCACAAAAATACATAACATAAAAATGTCATCAAACGCTACAAAATATATACAATGGGCGGCCTTGGCCTTGCAATTTGCTTTCATTGAAATGATAATTTAATTTTTCAGATAAGCCATTGGACCGAGTCTTGCTTACTTACGAAAAGCGTGCTGAATTAGCCAAGAATGGTATAGCAAAAATGGTATAGCAAAACAACTGTTTGGCATAATGGCAACAAAGAAAACAAACTTGTGTCTCTCGGTCGACTTGACATCCACTACGAAGATCCTTGATCTACTAGAAAAAGTTGGGGAACATGTCTGTCTAGTAAAAACTCATGCTGACATTATCGAAGACTACAGCAAGGAATTTATTACCAGAATCAAACAGCTGGCTGACAGATTCAACTTTTTAATACTGGAAGACCGAAAGTATGCTGATATTGGACATACGGTCTCCTTGCAGTATTTGAAAGGGTTGTACAAAGTTGGCGAATGGGCGGATTGTGTGACTGCCCATTCATTGCCTGGTGAGGGAATACTCAAAGCCCTGAATTCGCCAAATGGTGTCAATCGTGGTGTGTTCTTGTTGGCTGAAATGAGTAGCGAGGTAAGATTACTTTCATAGATATTATGTTTAATTAGCACTACCTAATACTTCAGACCAATCAATCTGCCTAGCCTTTTCCAAATATATTGGGGTCAGCTTACAGTCTAACCGGATGCAGCTAAATACCAGTATTTTGCACAGAGCAACTACCTATCTGACCTCCACAACCTTCAATTACTGGGTAACACGATAACAATAACCCTGGCTACCAGTAACGATTGTCAAAGATCTACACATGACAGCTGGGACCAACTGCTTATCATGCTTTCCGAGGCACAGAGGAGTCTCGATATGTAATGGATGGTCACCCATCCACGAACCGACTGCGGCAAGCATAGCCTAATCTTCGATCAACCTGTGCAGCTGCTATTATTTAGCTACCAAACACTTCAGACAATGCTAGTTAAAAAAAAAAAGTAAATGTCATTTCATTTATTTTATTTTTGTTTCCAGGGGAACCTTATAACACCAGACTACAAAGAAGCAACAGTATCTATGGCATCTAAATATCCAGATTTGATCACTGGATTTGTCAGCCAGAATAAGGACACTTTCAAGGACCCAGGTCTCATACAACTGACTCCTGGAGTACAGTTGGAAAGCAGCAAAGATGATCTGGGTCAGGTCTATAATACTCCAGAGAAGGTTATCTTAGAAAAGGGAGCTGATGTCATAGTTGTGGGGAGGGGCATTGTGGCGGCAAAAAGCCCAGAGGCCCAAGCAGTTATTTATAAGGATTCTTTGTGGAAATGTTACTTGAAGAGAGTTTCTGGGAAACTTGAGTAGGAAAATTTTAACATTTCGCATTCTTAATGTTCTACATAAAGAAGAGGTACTCATTAAGTTGTTCTAAAATTTTACATTTCGTTGATACATAATCATGTTTTACGTATGTTACGAGAAATAAGCGGTACTGTTCCATAGTATTGAATATTCCTCTTAACATTAAGCATTTATAAACAAGGACCAATAACTGCTGTGATAGCTCATAGGTCGAATTATAATTAATATTTGGTGCTAATACCTAGTATACTTAGTGCCTTAACATTCCTAGGTATTATTACACGAATAAAACACATTTAACTTGTTAAAATAAGCTATACAAGTATTGTATTCATGTTATCATCTAATAAATAGCGAAATTTATCTAAAATCGTTGGTAATTATTTTACGTGACTCTTTTAATAATTATTATTATTAATAAATAGCGAAATTTATCTAAAATCGTTGGTAATTATTTTACGTGACTCTTTTGTGATGATGAAATGACAATCTGAAGGAAGCACAGCTGCTTAAATACCGATAAGTAATAAGTAATACCGCGTAAGTCGGATATAAACACCATGTTGTGGAGAACACGAGACGAGAATTACAATATTATTTTCCCATATGATTTTCGAATTCGACATACGTGTACTTACGGTTCCACCCAAGCTGGCCTCATTTGCAGGACCAGAAATATTTCTAAGTGGAATTGGCGATGAAAATGAAAATGCGAGGAAACCTTGAATATTAGTTTGAAATCGCCAACTTGGCAAGTTCGGTGTTGGTGATAAGCGTTTACTATTCTGGTTATTAATCGAAAGGACCAGCTAAAGAAAGCCTGCTACTATTTATCTTGAAGGACAAACATAATTGATTAATGAACGATATTATTTTAATTTATTATAGCTGGTATCCCAAGACAAAACTATCTAGCAATTTTATTATATCATGGGCGCTTTCCGAATTAGCTATAATCGCTCACAGCGCTCACATCATCTCACATGTGTTCCGATTTAGATATCACGATTATGACATCTGGCTGAGAGCTGTCAACAATTCGGAACGCCCGTGAGCGCGCTCACAGTGCTTACTCAATGTAAAAACGATATCAGCCAGAAGCACAATTTCGAAAATGCCACGTTAGTTTAATTTTATGATAAGATGCAAATCAAAACAAAACACACACTGACACATCCTAACACACACACTGTCATTTTTGACAGCGCTCACGGTGATATTATTCTAGGGCATGGTCGGCGTTATCGCAAGACATGGCGCATGTCATGACGTCATCTATGACGATTCACGGGACATCGTTATCGCGCTCACGCTAATTCGGTACCGGTTTAAGCACGCTCACATCGATTATTTCCCATCTCGGAACGCAGGGCATGTCAATACATGTCAATATCAAAAAAAAACGTCAAAATTGATAATGATGACTGCTGCAGTTTTGTAAATAACTAATAAACGTTTCATAAAGCTAAAATCTGATAGCTTTAAAGTGGTATAACTTGTTAAAAATCTGATAGCTTTAAAGTGGTATAACTTGAAAAGCAGGTCGATCATCCAGGCGAGGATGAAACGCTTCAGCGAGAAACGTGCCATGACTATGAGAAAGAGCCAGAACAATATATCATCCCAAATCCAGACGGTTTTAGGGCTTGATAAGCTTCCCAACTCAGAAATTCAGCGAGCTAGGGAATATGCATATGGCAACGATGTACGTGTCGAACCATTGAGACTAGCGGAGTGGAATGGATATGTCGAACTAACTGATGAATGCCAGTTCGGCATGGCTTTATTTGAGATACGGGCCAACTATGTGTCTACTAACATCATCATTCCTATGAAAGAGCTTGAGACTAGAAGGGAAGTACATATTTCCTTGATGAAGGATCTTTCCAACACCCGCATAACGCTCACTCGAGGTGGGAATTACGCAACGATGCCTCTTCCATATATGGAAGTTTTCAAAGAAAAAGGACTTCAGAGATACTTACATGAATATGCAATGGTCGGTAGGCTGATCACTGACATACGCCAAGTTCAATCTGTACGAGACAGGTGGCTGCCATCTTATGTCACCGATCTCTCCGAGATAGAAACTGTGCTGAATAGTACCACTCATTTCAATATACATCGCCCAAATTTAATGGGTGATACACTATTTAAATGCATTCCTAGAACAATTGGACAATACATAATGTTAAGCATGTGCGAACGGCTTAGGAAGAGAATTAAGCACGGTATGAGTTTGAAGATACTTTTATACTCACTCTCATTAATAACTCAGCTCGCTCATGAAGGGCAGCTTGAGCTATTAAATTTCACTATTATGACTACGGCTTCCTGGATATCTCAGGGAACCTGTGATGACTGCTTAGTCAAACACCTTCGCTTTTTGAGCGGACATACTAAGCCAGAATATATCTTTTATATGACAGACACTTTTTCGAAATATGTTGTCCTTCCCGGTGACTTGACGATGGATATCGTCTATGGCAACTGTGAGGATAAAGCGGGAATTTTCAACTCATCTGAAAACATCAAACGCAAGGCCTTAAGAACAATTGGTTCGCATGGATTTCTTGTATCTCCAAAAGCCAATAGTCGAATTTCCATAAAAATAAGATTTTCAGAAGACTATCCTTTGATAAGTATTACTCCTACTCTGCGAGAGATGATTTCATTGATAACCATGCTGGATTTACATTCGCGAGTTCTTCGAGCCTCTGATTGGCAACAAGAGCGTCGCGCATTTAATAGTTGGTTTAATGAGAGACGTATTGAATCTGGAACCAATGCCAATGATTTACTTGACATTTTAATTAGTGACTTGATCAATTTGAGAAGGCTTACGCCAGGGATGGCTATGGCAGCAGCTCACTTGATATCATTACCCATTCGAGGAGAACTTTTCAAAGAGATGATTCAAGCGTATCGAGTGAGACCTAGAGGAGAACGTGCACATGAGTTCCTAATGCGGTTCGTATTTTATGTCGCTCCAAGCACACCTACCAGAAGATATGCCGATCTTCTATATTCAAGGTTCGAAAACGAGGGGGCGGAGGCCAGACAACTAGAAATTTCCTTCGTGATTGAAAATCAAAGACACCACTATGATATATGTCAATCAAATGAGATCAGTGACGCATCTCGTGCAATGGCTAGTCACTGGTGAGATTAATCACCATGGCGGCCTACATTCAGGCTGGTGGACAATTTTTTTATTATTTAGTGTCAGACTAAAAAGTGGTTACTTAACTGTATCTATTTATATATACTTTATTGTAGACCACAAAAATACATAACATAAAAATGTCATCAAACGCTACAAAATATATACAATGGGCGGCCTTGGCCTTGCAATTTGCTTTCATTGAAATGATAATTTAATTTTTCAGATAAGCCATTGGACCGAGTCTTGCTTACTTACGAAAAGCGTGCTGAATTAGCCAAGAATGGTATAGCAAAAATGGTATAGCAAAACAACTGTTTGGCATAATGGCAACAAAGAAAACAAACTTGTGTCTCTCGGTCGACTTGACATCCACTACGAAGATCCTTGATCTACTAGAAAAAGTTGGGGAACATGTCTGTCTAGTAAAAACTCATGCTGACATTATCGAAGACTACAGCAAGGAATTTATTACCAGAATCAAACAGCTGGCTGACAGATTCAACTTTTTAATACTGGAAGACCGAAAGTATGCTGATATTGGACATACGCACTATGGGACCAATCGGTATTTTCCATCTCAAAAATCGATAACTCTGTTGTTTTTTGATTTTTCTCCTTGAAATTTTTTTCACGTATTTGTGAATATCTAGGCAATAAAAGAAATCAAACATCATCATTTAAAAAATTATATATTTTTCGTAAAAAAATGACAAAGATAAAGTTATACGAAATTTCATACAAAAAATTATACAGTTATATTAAAATAGCAATAAAAGTTACACTTTTGCTTAAAATAAGTTTACAACTAAATTATTATTATTAAACAAACAGTTACATGACAAAAAAAAATTTTTTTTAGCGCTTATCCTATTCATCACTTTCTATTTCCAACAATTCTTTAGCTTCGTCAAACAATTCTTTGGATATTAGAAAAATTGTTTTATTTAAGCTAGATATATAAGGATCAGATGTATATAACAAAATATGCAGAACGTCTTCGTTTGTTGCTGATCTGAAACACTTCCTAGCGTGATGTACCCAACCTACCTATATTTCTTGTAATCTTTATTTCGGGCTTCCTGGGCATCTTCGGATAATTTTATTGTCCTATAGGCAAAACTGCATAATGCTCTATTATTTTAGCACCATGTATAAGTACTTTATGGACCGAAGATGGCATGTAGTACCAGTTATATTTGCTCACATACTTATTGCGCGGTTATCAATGTATACTGGCCGAATTTTTCTGCGTTTATAGGGAATCCCGATGACATAGTTTGAGGAATTACATATAATCTCTTGATTAATTCTTCATCAATTCCGGTTATCTCTGCAGAACATTGGTAATTTTGGAAAAATCTCAGTCATTGCTATTACCGGAACCTTGACGTGGTTTATCAATGTGCAAACCAAGAACTTATCGGAAACGTTTTTGGACATATTTTTTCTTGTCTTCTTGTTTTCTGGAGTTGTTGCAGACCACTTCTCAAAACCTAAATTGTAAGAAATATGGAGGTGTGGAGGATATGGTGATTGTAATTAATTACCACAACAGATAAATAGAACTTCCGCAGCAATATAGTTTATCATACTTGTGGTTAAGGTGATCACCGCAAACGAAAGTACCATGGGAAGATTCTTTCAAATATAATAGTAGTATATTCATTTTTTAATGTTATTCTATCATAGAAATGGAAAAGAAACAAGATAGACATCAAAATATATTAATTAAAAGAAGAACCGTAATTTTCGGGGATTTTTTTATTTTCCCCCGATTGACATTATTGCTTCTAATCACCACTGGCGCAAAAAACGCGCAAGTTTTTTTTTAATCCTCATACTACTGAATAGATAAGGTATCTAATAGAGTGATTAACTTGACACCGGCAGCTTTCGGCAACAAGGAAAACTCCAATTGAAATAAACAAAAACCGAAATTTTCTTTACTTCACTAAAAAAATATTAAAAAATTAAACAATTTTTTTTTTAATTAAATCCGAACGTGGTTGCAAAGTGTACATTCTAAGCTATCTAATGATGTATAACACTAATATACTTCCTTGGAAAACTTCCGAATAATTTTGTGTTGAACTTCCATAACGGTAATTTAATTGGCATGAAAATATTTATGTCCAATGTTTGAGGTTCATTTTATAAACGTAAAACTAAGTTATTTACATTTTTTTGTAATTTATTCGTAAGTTCCATCCTTTGACAGTATAAAACCATAAAGAAATCTATGAATTTACGACTTTCGTCACAACCATTTTTGAGATGGAAAATACTGTTTGGTCCCATAGTGATACGGTCTCCTTGCAGTATTTGAAAGGGTTGTACAAAGTTGGCGAATGGGCGGATTGTGTGACTGCCCATTCATTGCCTGGTGAGGGAATACTCAAAGCCCTGAATTCGCCAAATGGTGTCAATCGTGGTGTGTTCTTGTTGGCTGAAATGAGTAGCGAGGTAAGATTACTTTCATAGATATTATGTTTAATTAGCACTACCTAATACTTCAGACCAATCAATCTGCCTAGCCTTTTCCAAATATATTGGGGTCAGCTTACAGTCTAACCGGATGCAGCTAAATACCAGTATTTTGCACAGAGCAACTACCTATCTGACCTCCACAACCTTCAATTACTGGGTAACACGATAACAATAACCCTGGCTACCAGTAACGATTGTCAAAGATCTACACATGACAGCTGGGACCAACTGCTTATCATGCTTTCCGAGGCACAGAGGAGTCTCGATATGTAATGGATGGTCACCCATCCACGAACCGACTGCGGCAAGCATAGCCTAATCTTCGATCAACCTGTGCAGCTGCTATTATTTAGCTACCAAACACTTCAGACAATGCTAGTTAAAAAAAAAAAGTAAATGTCATTTCATTTATTTTATTTTTGTTTCCAGGGGAACCTTATAACACCAGACTACAAAGAAGCAACAGTATCTATGGCATCTAAATATCCAGATTTGATCACTGGATTTGTCAGCCAGAATAAGGACACTTTCAAGGACCCAGGTCTCATACAACTGACTCCTGGAGTACAGTTGGAAAGCAGCAAAGATGATCTGGGTCAGGTCTATAATACTCCAGAGAAGGTTATCTTAGAAAAGGGAGCTGATGTCATAGTTGTGGGGAGGGGCATTGTGGCGGCAAAAAGCCCAGAGGCCCAAGCAGTTATTTATAAGGATTCTTTGTGGAAATGTTACTTGAAGAGAGTTTCTGGGAAACTTGAGTAGGAAAATTTTAACATTTCGCATTCTTAATGTTCTACATAAAGAAGAGGTACTCATTAAGTTGTTCTAAAATTTTACATTTCGTTGATACATAATCATGTTTTACGTATGTTACGAGAAATAAGCGGTACTGTTCCATAGTATTGAATATTCCTCTTAACATTAAGCATTTATAAACAAGGACCAATAACTGCTGTGATAGCTCATAGGTCGAATTATAATTAATATTTGGTGCTAATACCTAGTATACTTAGTGCCTTAACATTCCTAGGTATTATTACACGAATAAAACACATTTAACTTGTTAAAATAAGCTATACAAGTATTGTATTCATGTTATCATCTAATAAATAGCGAAATTTATCTAAAATCGTTGGTAATTATTTTACGTGACTCTTTTAATAATTATTATTATTAATAAATAGCGAAATTTATCTAAAATCGTTGGTAATTATTTTACGTGACTCTTTTGTGATGATGAAATGACAATCTGAAGGAAGCACAGCTGCTTAAATACCGATAAGTAATAAGTAATACCGCGTAAGTCGGATATAAACACCATGTTGTGGAGAACACGAGACGAGAATTACAATATTATTTTCCCATATGATTTTCGAATTCGACATACGTGTACTTACGGTTCCACCCAAGCTGGCCTCATTTGCAGGACCAGAAATATTTCTAAGTGGAATTGGCGATGAAAATGAAAATGCGAGGAAACCTTGAATATTAGTTTGAAATCGCCAACTTGGCAAGTTCGGTGTTGGTGATAAGCGTAATAGTAATATTCTGGTTATTAATCGAAAGGACCAGCTAAAGAAAGCCTGCTACTATTTATCTTGAAGGACAAACATAATTGATTAATGAACGATATTATTTTAATTTATTATAGCTGGTATCCCAACACAAAACTGTCTAGCAATTTTATTATATCATGGGCGCTTTCCGAATTAGCTATAATCGCTCACAGCGCTCACATCATCTCACATGTGTTCCGATTTAGATATCACGATTATGACATCTGGCTGAGAGCTGTCAACAATTCGGAACGCCCGTGAGCGCGCTCACAGTGCTTACTCAATGTAAAAACGATATCAGCCAGAAGCACAATTTCGAAAATGCCACGTTAGTTTAATTTTATGATAAGATGCAAAACAAAACACACACTGACACATCCTAACACACACACTGTCATTTTTGACAGCGCTCACGGTGATATTATTCTAGGGCATGGTCGGCGTTATCGCAAGACATGGCGCATGTCATGACGTCATCTATGACGATTCACGGGACGTCGATATCGCGCTCACGCTAATTCGGTACCGGTTTAAGCACGCTCACATCGATTATTTCCCATCTCGGAACGCAGGGCATGTCAATATCAAAAAAACGTCAAAATTGATAATGATGACTGCTGCAGTTTTGTAAATAACTAATAAACGTTTCATAAAGCTGCCTCGATTATATTAATGTACATACACTAAAAGATTGGAGTAAATAAAGGTGAATGTATAAATAAATGCTTTTCGACAAGACGGTATACATTCTACGAGAAAATAATGTAGAAATAAAAATAAAATACTAGGAAATATTGTAATAATTATGCAACACCGGTGTGATAAAATTTTGTTGTGAAAATAATTAAATAATGTGTCAAAAAAAAAGAAATTTCAGATAGAACCTGTCATAGCCATGCTTTCAGGTTTTTGCTACAAACATTATTTATTGCTTTGCTACAAGACGAGATTTTGCGGCTTGTCTTCCCAAAGGTGACATCTTTAAATTAAAACAGCGATTTCTAGACAAACGAGAAAACGTCAATTTATTTTTTTAAACTGTCACTTTCTTGCCGTTGCGCGTCCGCGTCCGCGTTGGCGCGTCATTCTAGTGTCAAACAAAGTCACAAATCACACGTTCTACCCAAAGAGTATAATAATATGGTTCTACCAATCAATCAAAATTCAACCATCAATGAAAATGTCATGCGCTCATACTATGGGGCTACAGAGGGAGGAATCATTCTGACCGCGTACCGTGTTCGGATGCTCTCTTTTTCAGGTGCTTGAACCAGCTGTCAACGTTTCGACACAACGACTGTCGGATCAGGTGCGGGTCATTAAAATTGTTTTTTTTATACACTCCCCAATGTCTTGTGCATCGTCGTTGGAATACCTTGCTAGACAATAAAAAACTTGTTATATGAAACAATTGGAAAACTTAATGAAGAACAAATAAACACTAAACATGCCATAGAAAAGCCAATGCCGCAGTAGACAAGACATTATTATGGTCGAATTGAGAAACCTCCTCCTTTTTTGAAGTCGGTTAAAAAGAAAATGAGACAACGCAATGCCTCTATTATGAGGTTGTGTGAAAGTAAAGGGAAAATGGGTTCACTCGATTTTTTGAGAGTATTTGTTTAAGAATGTTATGTTATTACCATAATTATTGTAATACATTGATTGATTAAAATATACAATTTTAATTTAAGGGTAAATACTTTTTCTGTGAACAGCGATGCAGACAAAATTTTTGATGCCATAATGATTCTTTACCTTCTTTTTCTATATATATTATGTAGATATTATTAATATAATTTTAATTCTGATTAGCTTATATATTATAATATAGAACTAAAAAATAAATAAAATTAGAAATAAAAGTTGGGTGTTTTGTTACAAATATTTCTAATTTTATTTTTTGTTCAGAACGGACCACAACAATGTAACTAGTGTAGAATTTAGAACACTTCATTCAATTTGCTGAGGAAGTACACATGAGGTTGGAAGGTCTGGACAGTAGCCTTGTAGGGAGTGACTAGAGATGACCTGTGACAGGTCCCTGACTGTTCAACTGCATAAATAACAATGTTTAAAAGAAAAATTGGTTTATTCTGCACAATCTAGATGTACTCCCACATTCCCATGTAATAGGGGGACGCACACCTCAATAGGTGTGCGTCCCTTATTACATAGGATAAACATAACTGGTGGAAAGGCTAGGCAGATGATGGCAATCCATCATCATCATCTGCCTAGCCTTTTCCCAACTATGTTGGGCTCGGCTTCCAGTGTAACCAGACGCAGCTGAATACCAGTATTTTACATGGAGAGAGGAGCGACTGCCTATCTGACCTCCACAACCCAGTTACTGGGTAATACGATACACCTTGGTAAGACTGGTTATCAGACTTTCGGGCTTCTGACTACCCGTAACAACTGTCAAAGATCCACAAAAATGACACCTATTGCCATCAATGACTGACAAATTGACTTAACTTCTCCACCCAGACAACCATCTTAAAGTATTGATAAAATGCCAAAGAGCCAGACATGTACAGACAAATCCTGACCATACTAGAACTGTCAGACGTCAAATTTTATTCCACAGTTAAAAGATATATCTACCTTGGTAAAATCAGCCTCCCAAAGTAGGTAGGATGAGTATCCGATACATCTGAGAATCAGCACTTTTTGTACGTCAAAACTACTTAACGACAGTCCCCCAAAACATCCGCCCTTAACCACTTCCTAGTGCTTAAGCTGGGAAGAAGTGACGCAACCTCCACAGCAGATTTGATGCCATGACATTCATTCATGACACTCGGGTGAGTCGTAAGCTCGACGGATTTTGGGTCAGTGGGTCGTCTTAGGGGCGGATTTTGTGGGTGGAATTGCTCACGATTTTTACAAAACAGGACCAAACCGGCCCTCTGACCGAGGGACTTCAATTTCATCGAACACAAAAAACCGATGACGCGCGTATTACAAACTGCACAACTATTTTTACCAAAGCGATAGACCAAGACGCTACCTACTATCCCTGTGTGCTACCTACTTCGAGACCAATTGAAGCGATTTTTTGCAACCTAGATCAAGAAACAACAACAAGCAAAAGCTTTAGCAGGACATTTTTTTTTTCGAATAATCCTTTCGAATTTAATCAAGAACAATGAAACCAAGATACCCACATTATACCTCAATGAAGTGTGCGTGACGTGTGCTTTTACCTACCATGAAACTTGGGAGAACAATAAAATTATTGTCGCCATTTTTTGGCAACGTTTACAACAAAACAACACTTCAAAAATGATTAGAGACAAAAAGCAACAAGCAAGAGATATATCCTGTAGTTTCCGAGAATAAATTTATAGTTGTCTATCCATTATCACCATGCTCTGTGATTATCACTTTCGTTAATTTTCTTCTCCATAAATTATTGCAAAACAACACAAATTCAAACTGACAAGAACTACGGCGACGACGAGGCGATCAGAGAAGAGAATTTTTCAATTTTTGATAAAGAATTATTTAGTTTAGAATAGAAGGGGTAGTTTGAAATTTTGAATTTCGAGCAGTGTTGCCAGTGCATTTTAGTCAAATCCTCTAGTATTGTAATAGTAGTCTATGGTCAAATCCTTACCACAGAACACTATTACTCCTAGATCATTACACTACTATTAAATACTAGAGGTCAAATTAAAAGTAACGAGTAAAAATAAAAAGTAAGATTTTGATGACGAACAAATAATTTCGTCTAAAATATTTTTGTCTAAAATATTTTTTTAGGGAATATTTGATGCATTTACAAAAAACGTAAATGCATTGTACGCATTGACGCACTTCAATTTTAGGTATTGAGTCTTACTACAGACTGCACGTGCACAAAATTATGAGTAAAGTGGCACATGTGCGTGTGAACTGAGGGACCACTCTGATATTTCGCAAAATAAAAATCGTAGGATTTAATAATAGACTTAAAACAATTGTAGAACAAATCTGGGAATTTGTAAACAAATAAATTAAAAAATACAACCCTTAAAAATGGGTCCCTCAGTCGTCAAAGACCATCAGCCAGATTTCAGAAAGTATCTGAAAAATTAAGGTATTGTGACGACAGGCCACAATTGCGGCGATAAGTCCCCTCTTTGAGGAGTGACTAGAGAGGCGCCACAGCGTCCTCACCTTCCGCCTAACGCAGGTCCTCACCGGGCACGGCTGCTTCGGGAGGTTCCTGTTCAGAATAAGGCGGGAGGAAATGCCCGGGTGTCACCATTGTGTGGATCGCCCGGAGGACGCGGTGGAGCATACGGTGGAGATCTGGCCAGCTTGGGCAGAGCACCGCCGTGTCCTCACGGCGGCGATCGGCGGTGGTGATCTCTGGCGTCCGGCCCTAGTCCAGGCCATGGTACGGAGCGAGAGTGCATGGGAGCAGTGATGCTCGCGAAGGAGGAGGCGGAGCGCGTGAGGGAAAGGCAATCCTTGCGGCCTCACGCCCCTAGCCGCCGCAGGAGACGCCCTGGGCGTCGGGAATCGATAGCCGATTCCCGGCCACCGTAGGCGCGGGCTTGCGGACGGCGAGCAATGGGCAGCTCGCCGTCCGGTAAGGACCATGCCCGGGTCGACGGCGCGTTGTGTTCCACGCGCGCCTCAAGGAGATGTCAGCACCAACTTGTCACGATCCGATTAATAGTTAAATTGGAGGTCCAACCGCTCTACTTCCTAAATTGTCTACGATCTAGGATAGTGTAATCACGGCGAAGGATCGTACTGGTGCACGTTGTTGATACCGTGGGAATATCGGGATAAAAACTATTCTATGCTTCGATCAATAATAGTACTAGATGCCCGATAAGCGCTTCAAAAACGGCCCGAAAAATACGAGCACGAATACTTTTGTGCTCTTATTTCAAATTAGTATGGTCCAATCATAGCCAATGTTAAGACGTCAAAATGCCTCAGTGCGCGTTCAAAAGTTGTGTAAATAACCACCGTAACACCAAGATTTTGGAAGAAATATCTTTTTTTCGGTAAGTTTTTATCATTAAATGATTTTCATAAAATAGTAACACAATTAAATAGTAAATATAAATCAATAAGCAAATATTATTATTGTTTGGCCAATGTTTGCGACAACGCGCCAACTATTCTGACAAACATTGAAGCATTGAAATGTAATTCCAAGAACTACGTCCAGTTCCAAATTGGAGTAAGTACGAAATTGTCAACAAAATGTTTTTAACCTTATTGCTTCGACGTTAAGTTTCATTTTAGAATAAATATTTTTGTACTTATTATAAAAATGACTTTTTATTTTCAAGTGACATTTTAAATTTATTGCTTCGATGACAGAAGGACTTAAATATTAATCATTTGCAATCGTAAATAAACTTTATGTTAGAGTGTTAAGGTTTATAGTAATCTGAAGTTTTTAATATTATTAAACTTTTTTCTATAGTTCGTAGTAAGAAATATAAATGTTTATCTGTGTGCAAACGTGGCCGCTTTAGCAACTTATTTTTGTTCCTAATCATTCATCTAGTACTATTATTGATCGAAGATTCTATGTCCTTCCCCGGGATGCAATCTGTCTCTCTGCCATCGAAATCCGTTCATTGGTTTAGGCGTGAAAAGGTAACATACAGACAGACAGACCGAGTTACTTTCGAATTTATGATATTATAGTATTCTTTTTCTGTGGACAATGCTGTCGTTTCCCATACAGCCACCATGTTACAACATGGTGGCTGTATGGGAAACGATAGCATTGCCCACTATGTAGCATTTATTTATTTGAATTTGAAAATATAATAAAAATGTAATGTTTTTTTAGCTTTTCAGTTCTTTTAACTTAAGTTTTTTACCGCAGTCGGGTTTTTTTTTTTTAATAACTTTTTTATTTCCAGCTTTTTAGTTTACAAATGTGAAAGATTTCGCTGACGATTTAGTTCTTGGTACGTGTTTTTTACGATTTGTCACTTCGAATTACTTTTAACCATATAAGTTGTTTATATTTTTGTAATCATCTTTTAAAGTCCTTTATTTTGATACCCCACTCGATAGGTTTTGAGAAAAAAATTTTTGAAGACATAACATTGCGCCAAAAATCGGCCATTTTAATTTTTTTCAATTTTGATATACCCAGTGTCACTCGCAAAATTAAGACGAATCTAACGGCACCTCTCAAGCTGAAATCGATCAAGCCGTTTAGACTACAGATCGTGCCAAAGAGATATACATACATACATAGTAGTCGCCATATTGAATTTTCACTAACGTGTGTGTCTTTAGTGACACTCGCCGGACTAAGAGGAATCGATTGACGTGTGAATCATAAAAATCGGCCCAGGCGTTTGGTCTGTATAGTGCTTCAAAGGAACATACAAACATACATAGGCTGATGAACACATTACCACTCCTTTGCGTTGCGCAGTCGGGTAAAAATACTCTTTGGTAGCATTCGTGCGCGCGGTCTAATCGTCCACTTTGCTCAAACAAAGCGCGGACGCCGACTAGTCGTAGTACTCGTAGTCGTTCTAAATCGTATCGCCGTGATTACACTATCCATAGATCGTACACAAAATTTAGGAAGTAGAGCGATTGGACCTCCAATTTCCACTAAATGGTTACGAGTGTTACGACTTACCACAGAGCATGTAACACTTTACGACTTGCTACGCGCGGACAAGGACATCATTTTATTTACAAAAAAGGCTTTTTTGAACGTTAAAATTGTATTCTAGTCACCCTTTCCAAAAGGTAGATTCGTATGGAGCAGAACAAGCAAAAAACTCTACCATTAGAATTATATTGTTGCGCGCCACAATTGATGCCTGGTACATGGTGACATTAGTTACCACTAGCGCCATCTAGTATCGAGTAGCAGAACTAGTCGAGTCACGATCGTTCTAGAAAATTCGATACTAGAACTTTGTAGAACTTTCTCGAACTATCGACACCTAGTCGGTCGGGGCCGGTATGTACTCGAACATTCTAGATGTTTCTACAATGGAAGGTTCTAGAACTATCTGCGGCACTATATAAGGCCGGGATGCACGACGACCGACACAGTTTGGATAAAGCGACAAGAGCGAAAACATCTAAGCGATTTTCAAGTGCGAATTAAGAGTGATCAGTAGTGTGATTGTGTTCTTTTCATTAGTGTTTTGAGTTGTAATTAGTGTTGTAAAATAAATTGTTATTTTTGGTTATTAAATCG
This sequence comes from Oligia fasciuncula, assembly GCA_963082905.1. NCBI lineage: Eukaryota > Metazoa > Arthropoda > Insecta > Lepidoptera > Noctuidae > Oligia > Oligia fasciuncula. Next base: position 3,146,911 of record OY720414.1, on the reverse strand, counting down.
GCAGTTTTTATTGTCACGAACCCGAAGCTCGTAACAATTGGTGTCAGAAGCAAGGATTATGCCGGTTTTACCCAAAGACGACACGGAGGGTATCCGTACCCGGAGTCAACGACAGCAAGAGACGGACCAGAGGCGATTTGGTGGAGCTACGCCACAGAGGTCTGAAGGCCAGCTACCGACCACGGAGGCCGGCCCGTCCACAGCTGCTCCAGCATCATCAGCACCAGATTTGGCTGCTCTGATGATGATGCTGCAGGAGCAAGCTCGCCGACAGGAGGAACAGGCTCGTCGATTGGAAGAACAGCTCAAACGGGATAAGGAGGAGCAGGTGCGCCGCCAGGAAGAGCAAATGTTCCTCATGAAGGACCTTCACGCAACCTTCGGGAAAGACATGAAGGAGGTGAAGGAGAAGGTTGCCCGGCATGACAACCGCCTGTCAGAAGCTGAAACTCAGATCAGCAAGTTTAATGACGTCATTGCTGATGTGAAGCAGGAGTTGGGTAACCTTAAACTTGGGGATGGAATCGCAGCTCCCGTAGCTACAACACCTTCGCTACGTGGATTCAAAGTGCCACCGTTTGACGGAACTTCTTCCTGGTCGGCCTACAAAATCCAGTTTGAGGCTGTCATGAAGGCGAACGGGTGGAATAAAAGTCAGGCCATGACTGCCCTCACCCTAGGCTTGCGCGACCAGGCCTTAACCGTTCTGGAAGCTCTCGGTAAGGAAGTGACTTACGAGCAGCTCCTTGAGGCATTGGAGGCTCGGTATGGCGACGCTCACCTGGAACACGTGTTTCGTGCGCAGCTCAAGGATCGCGTGCAACGCAGTAGCGAAAACCTGCAGCAGTGGGCCCTTGAAGTGGAGAAGCTGGTTCGCAAAGCTTACCAGTCCGTACCTGCGCTTATTGATGGAAACCTGGTGCAGGCATTCATCGACGGCATCCGCGACCTTGAAGTGAGAGTTGCTGTGAGGCTCGGCCACCACGGGACGCTTAAGGACGCCTTGGCCCATGCACTGGAGGTGGAAGCTGTGCGGCAGGATCATCGTTCCCATCGCGTCAGGGAGGTTGCAGCGGCTACAGTTCGCGACCGCAACAAAGGATACAGCCCTAGGTGCTACGGCTGTGGGGAAAGGGGCCACCTTCGATCCAGTTGCCCTAAGCGAACTGCAGAAAGAGAAGACGGCCGATCTCCAGAGGGCAGTGCGGCTAACAGCACCGCCCAGCACCAGCAGCAGGGAAACGAGTAATAGCCAGGACTGCGGGGCGGGTGCTGGCTGAGGTTCAAAGAGCCCCATGGGTTTCGATCACACAAACCCATGACGGGAACAGCCTAATCATCAAGGGCGAGGTCAACGGAATGCCGTGTAAGCTGACCATAGACACTGGAGCCTCTCGCACGGTTGTCAGTTCCCAACTAATAAGACGGTCCCTTGGGGACTCCGCATACAACCGAGAACGCATTAATTTGGTAACAGCCACCGGTCAGCGCATACCCGTCCATGGAGAGAAGAAGATGGAGTTGAAGCTAGGCAACAGAATCTACCTGCATAATGTCATCGTGGCCGATATAATGGACGATTGTATCCTGGGCCTTGACTTTATGAGGAAGAATTGTTGCGAGATTGACGTCAAGCAAGGCGTTTTGAAATGTGGACAAGAGGAACTTTTCGTGGAAGGGGCCTTACCAGGGAATGTGTACAGCCTTAAGAAGATTGTTCTTCCGCCGAGATCGGAAACTATTGTGCCGGTTAGTCTTCCTAGGAATCCTGGGCAGACTCATCGTTGTGTTCTCGTGGAAAGAGTAGACAATGACCTTCCATGGAAAGTGGCACGAACATTGGTCAGAGCCACCGACATCTCAGGGGTACGTGTGCTGAACTTGTGTGATCAGGAACAGATTATAGAAAAAGGCACACTAGTCGGTACTTGCGAGGAAGTGGACTGGTTGCGTCGATGCCAATATCTATCGACTGGGACCCTCAGCAAGGATGCGCAAACGAAAGTGACCACACTTTTAGAAGACTGCAGCAGCGCCCTGTCCCAAAATGAAATGGTCAAGGCGAAGAAGATGTTACTCATGTACGCCGATGTTTTCTCGTCAAACGATGCCGACATCGGGAAGACTGGCTTAGTTCAACACAAAATAAACACAGGAGAAGAACTGCCTATCCGTCAGCGGCCAAGGAGATTGCCGGTAGCACGTGAAAAGGAAGTGGAAACCATGATTGAGGGAATGGTGAAGGATGGTGTTATTGAACCTTCATCTAGTCCATGGTGTTCACCTGTAGTGCTGGTAAGAAAGAAGGACGGCAGCATGCGGTTTTGTGTTGACTATCGTCGTCTGAACGACGTTACAAAGAAGGACAGCTATCCTTTGCCAAGAATTGATGACACGCTGGACATGCTTACTGGGGTAAAGTGGTTTAGCACGCTGGACCTGAAAAGTGGCTACTGGCAAGTCGAAATTGACCCTAAGGACAAGGAGAAAACTGCATTCTCGACAGGAAAGGGTCTGTGGCAATTTAAAGTTATGCCGTTTGGATTGTGCAATGCTCCGGCAACTTTTGAAAGGTTGATGGAACTTGTACTTACTGGACTAATTGGCGATGCCTGTTTGGTCTACTTGGATGACATCATCATCGTAGGCCGCACATTTGAAGAACATCTTCAAAACCTGGAACGCGTGCTCATGAAGATCCAGAGTGCCAACCTCAAGTTAAGTCCGAAGAAGTGTTCACTATTCAAACGACAAGTTAGCTTTTTGGGATATGTAGTGTCTGAAGAAGGTATCCGCACGGATCCAGAGAAAATCGCCGCTGTCAAAGATTGGCCAGTTCCAAAAGACAAGACGCAGGTCAGAGCATTTTTGGGTTTGTGCTCCTATTATCGGCGATTTGTCAAGAACTTTGCAGACATAGCCAAACCCCTGCATAAGCTAACCGAAGAGAAGCGACATTTCTGCTGGGATGAAAGTTGCGACATCGCATTCCAGGAGCTAAAGGACCGTCTGTGCAAAACACCTATTTTGGGGTACCCTGATGCGGGCAAGGAATTTATAATTGACACAGACGCAAGTGACATAGGACTTGGCGGTGTGTTGTCTCAACGGAATGGCGATCAAGAAGTTGTGATAGCGTACTTCAGCAAGTCGTTGTCAAAGCCGGAAAAGAACTATTGTGTCACGAGACGGGAATTGCTTGCTGTGGTAAAGTCTTTGCAGCATTTTAGCAAATATCTTCTGGGGCGGAAATTCCACGTACGAACTGACCATGCTGCACTGAAATGGCTATTGCAGTTCAAAAATCCAGAAGGACAAGTTGTGAGATGGATTGAGCTACTGCAGGAATACGACTTTGTGGTCGAACATCGCAGCGGGAAATCACACGGCAACGCAGATGCATTGTCAAGAAGACCTTGTCCTGAAGACTGCAAGCATTGTACTAGGCAAGAAAGTAAAGAAGTCGTACCTGTGAGAATGCTCAAGACAGACCTCAGCAACGAGTGGAAGGAAAGCCTACAACGTGCACAGCAGGAAGATTCGGACATAAAGCCGATTCTGGAGTGGATGAAGGCCAGAGCTCCTAAGCCCAGGTGGAGTGACGTCTCAGCGATGAGTTCGATCACAAAAAGCTATTGGGCCCAATGGGACAGCTTGGTGATTCAGGATGGAGTCCTGTGCCGTAAATGGGAAAATGCTCGGGGAGACAGCTGTCATTTGCAAATGGTTGTCCCTAAAGCTCAAGTACCGGATGTTCTACAGCTGTACCATAATGGTTGTTCAGGAGGACATCTGGGAGTAAAACGGACTCTACTGAAGATACGAGAACGGTTTTACTGGGTCCACTGTCGGGACGATGTCGAGGACTGGTGTCGCAAATGTACAAGTTGTGCAGCTGTAAAGGGACCTCAGACTCGCAGTAGAGGTGCATTGAAATTGTACAATGTTGGTGCACCATGGGAGAGGATAGCCCTTGACGTTGCGGGGCCGTTTCCGGTAAGTGAAAGTGGCAACAAGTATTTCATGGTTGTGATGGATTACTTCACCAAGTGGCCGGAAGTCTTCGCCATTCCAAATCAAGAAGCTTCGACAGTTGCAGATAAGTTAGTTCATGAAGTCTTCTGTCGTTTTGGAGTACCTTTAGAGATTCACAGTGATCAAGGAAGGAATTTTGAGTCACAAATATTCCAGGAAACTTGTCGAGTTATGGGTACTCATAAAACCAGAACAACTTCTTACCACCCACAGTCGGATGGAATGGTGGAACGGTTTAATCAGACATTGGAGAGGTACCTGGCCAAAGTTGTGGAAAATCGGCAACGAGATTGGGACAAGCACATACAACCGTTTTTGTTGTCATATCGAAGCGCTGTTCACGAAAGTACATCGGTGACACCAGCTTTCGCAAACTTTGGAAGAGAATTACGGCTGCCTGCAGACCTGATCACCGGAATACCACCTGATGCCCCACGCAGTATAACCGATTATGCGAATGACTTGCGGAACAAAATGAATGACATTTATGAGCACGTCAGACAATCGGGCCAGCAAATGTCTGAAAAGATGAAAACCCGTTATGACCGCAAAATGAACAATAAAGGGTTCGACGAAGGTTCACTAGTGTGGTTGCACAATCCAGTCCGCAGCAAAGGGAAATCTCCTAAGCTTCAAGCTAAATGGGACGGACCGTACCGGATTGTGACAAAGATCAATGACGTAACCTACCGGATACAGAAAGGTGCAAGAGGTACTCCTAAGATCGTCCATGTGGACCGACTGGCGCGTTATTATGGGGCTGATAATGCTCGGGACGAGCATGTCTTAGGAGGGGGCAGTGTTGCGCGCCACAATTGATGCCTGGTACATGGTGACATTAGTTACCACTAGCGCCATCTAGTATCGAGTAGCAGAACTAGTCGAGTCACGATCGTTCTAGAAAATTCGATACTAGAACTTTGTAGAACTTTCTCGAACTATCGACACCTAGTCGGTCGGGGCCGGTATGTACTCGAACATTCTAGATGTTTCTACAATGGAAGGTTCTAGAACTATCTGCGGCACTATATAAGGCCGGGATGCACGACGACCGACACAGTTTGGATAAAGCGACAAGAGCGAAAACATCTAAGCGATTTTCAAGTGCGAATTAAGAGTGATCAGTAGTGTGATTGTGTTCTTTTCATTAGTGTTTTGAGTTGTAATTAGTGTTGTAAAATAAATTGTTATTTTTGGTTATTAAATCGGCAGTTTTTATTGTCACGAACCCGAAGCTCGTAACAATATGTAAAGAACTGAAGACGATGCACCTGATTTAAAGAGCTTTCATGCGTGGCCGCCATTTTGACAAACCAGTAGGGATGTCAAGTTCCATATAAACATTTTCAATCCCCTTTCTCAAAATTAAACAGTCTCCTATGACCGTTTTCCTGAAGCTACAACGCTAAAGGTACGGACGCCAGCAGGTCAACCTACCCGAAACTGTCAGATTTTCCCAATCAACCTTGAACCTTATGTTTTAGCAATAAAGTCGAAAATCTATTAAAGAAATCTGACAGATTGTAGTAACTTGATGTGCTGGCGTCTGTACCTGCCCTTACTACCCCATCTCAAAAATCCCCCGTATAGAATACAACTTAGACAACATACACGCCGTACGGCATTTCATACAAACTTTCAAACCCTTGTTTTTCGAAATGAATGAACCGATTTTAATTAAAATTTATACGCATATTAAGCTTTAAGACCTTTGTATCCTAAAGGTCTAAAAAGTTACTTAGGAACATTTTCAAAAAATAGTGCTACAGCCAAATTAGACCGATTTTGAATTTTCCATAGAAACAAAGATTTTCAGTTATCTTTTTTTTAAAAAGACATTTCGAAAATGTCACAGCAAATTGAAAAACACAAGCTGGGTTGGGTCTTATATCGAGTCGCCTGAATCTGAGGTAAGTGTGAATATGGGAGGGTGTAGGGGGTTCGTACTAAGCGATAAAATGTATTTTTTGCTGCCGGAGACGCGCCAAAATATTTTAATTATTATTTCAAAAACTTACAAATACTTAAAAAGGAACGTAATTTTGATACATTTCGTAGCGATTTCGATGCTCCGTTTGTCGAAATGTGTGAAACGAAACGTAAGCCGCCATTCTGTTTACATTGACAAATACTTTTGGCGTTCGTTTTGTCATTCCGTTGCTCTCGAGTTTACGTGAATTTTATATGTTGCTATGATTATTAGCTCCCCGCACCCTAATGAGTAACAGATCCTACCCAAAGCACACAGACTTGTGTTGGTTAGGTTAAGTTAGAACGGTGACCACTTAGCGCGAGCCGAGCGAGTTGTATTGGTAGGTTAGGTTAGGTTAGAACAGTGACCACTTAGCGCGAGCCGAGCGAGCAAAGCGAGCGTGCCGCGGCAGCGGCCGGCGAAGCGCCAGAAAGTAACTATCTCCCCGTACCCTAATGAGTGACAGATCCTACCCAGAGCAGACAGGCTTGTGTTGGTTAGGTTAGAAAATTTTATTCAAAGTGGAATAATAGAAAAACTACGCATCTCCGGCAAGAAAAGAATCCGGGGGGTGAAACAGCCATCCCCCACCCTCCCCCGACACCCCTCCCATCTTCGTACGAAGGCGACTTGATATAAGACTTTAACCCACAAGCTTTTTATAACGTTATTTGTTAGATTATTTACAACGGATGCCAAATTGATCGTCTATGGTCCCCTTAGGTCTTGTACACGACTAGAGGTCCTGGTCTTGTATCTTGAACAAAACGTCATAGTCCTGTTTGTGTCACTGTCATTGTCAATTATTTTTGTTAGTTGGTGTGGCCATTGCATGGACGTAATATATAGAAGTAACTTACTTTACAATAGGATTCGCTTTTGCACGATTTTACGCAACACTTTTTGATCATTTTCACAAAAAAATACCGTCGATTTATCTGTTCATGCGCCCATGGTTCAAAACAACAATAAGAAAAAATCGCCATGACAATGACACACATGACAATGACACATTTCAGGGTTACCACAGTAGTTTTTACGAAAATTATTTAGAGCCGTCATTCTGAAGTTGGTTAGTTATTAAATAAATAAAATTATGAGAGTTTGCTGGTCTTGTAACCAAGCATAAATATTTACAAAAGTAATTATTTTCTTAGTTGCTACCTTCATGACTTAGAAGTTAAATATTTGACTGTTCGGTCAATTAAATATTTTTTACCATATTTAACATTTTTATCTCCTGGCAATTGAGAAAAAGGGACAGACGGCTCTTTTGTGGCTCTCTCTTTCGGCACGTTTTGCCTCGGTTACGACAATGTATCTAAAATAAACCCAAGGCCCAACTAATATGGTTCATTTTTGAATGACGCGATTTATCGAGTGCTCGGTCCTGTTACTTCTATATATTACGTCCATGGGCCATTGAGATAGGAAAACTTTATAAGTCAATGGGTGTGGCTTTACCATGAAGGTATTATCTATATCTTCATGGGCTTTACTTGCCTTCACAGCTTAGAGGGCAAAGGCGGAAATCCTTCCAGGAACTCTTTTCTCGCGCCACCTCAAACCAAAATAAGAGAAGTACCTTGCCATAATTAAAAATAGAATAGAATAAAATTATATAGTTTTGGTACTATTTACGGAACTCACTGTACTTTATGGCGAAAGCGCCAGGGTAGCCCGCGAAATTCAATTTTTTTTACGTTTTTTGCAATTTGCTGGTCACTTGGTCAGTATAAAGTTGTACGTTGATTAAAATATGATTCGCGGCCGTAACAAATATGTATTTACAGAATTATAATCATTAAAGTCATCAATACAACTCTCTAAGACCATACAGTAATCCCCAAGAACGATTATTTCATGAAATCTTGACTTTTGGGGATTCAAGTCATTGAGCTAAATAACAAGTTGTATTAAGATTATGAACTCGTGCATTTGCTCTCGGAAAGCACCATTTGGTGAAGTGGAACTGATGTAGACCACAGATGGCCACCGAACTACTCAATAATAAATATTTCACGGGTTGCGATTCGATTAGGTACTTTAATATGGTTGCTAAGAAAAAGCTCGTTAGAATGCGAATGGTGAAATGCAGCTGATGGTGCAACACCAGGAGAACTCCTCAACAATTAACGTCCCTGCACCGGGAAAAGCAATATTTTGTAAAAGGCAATGTGCAAGTTATCATGCTATTGTAACTTATAAGTAAACATTTTATAAAGACCCAATAAAAAGCGAGAAAAACTTAAAAAAAAAACCGACTTCTAATAAAACACAAAAAAATTTAAAAAACCTAAATTCGGAGGTCAGTTCCGAAAAAGACACCAACTTCCGAAATTAAAGTTACTTTTCACTTTGTAGTGTTTTTTTTTTTCTTTAATTTAAATTAACAAAAATTGTCTCGTCCTTTTAGCAGCTATTATCATTTATAACTATCAATAACTAGTACGACGGAGTGCAAACGCGCTGTACAGCCGTCACCACTTGTCGCTGGCACAATAGTCGACATCGGCTGAATTTTTTGTAACTTTATGCGTAATTCACACATAGAGCGGGGCGCGGGTCGGGCGCGTTTCGGGACGGGAGTACGGCGGGTCTAGTTCTTTGTATTTATATGAAAGACATCACACTGAAAGCGTGTGTGGGTCGGCCGTGGGGCGGGTCGTGCGCGGGAGCGGGGCGCCCGGCCCCCGTCGCCCGCCACTACAGACAGCGCGCGGGTGCGCTACATATTAGTAATCTGTGGTGCGCGGGTCGGGACAGTCGGGAGCGGGCATCATAACGTCGTTCTATTCTTCGTAAAACACGTACTCTACGTAAGGCACTCACGCTGGCGCGTGTGCGGGTCGTGCGCTGCGCGGGTTGAGAGTTTGTTTTGTGAATATTTTTACTATGGATCTCAATGAAAAAATTATTGAATGTGTTCGTAAACATAGTTGTTTGTACGAACCAAGTGATAAAAACTACAAAAACGCTGTTTTGAAAGCTAGGCTATGGCAGCAGATTGCAGAACAATTACACAGGCGATGATATTCTCCATATTGTAGTCTTTTTTTATTAATTTCATGAACCCAGAATCTTTTTCGTTTCTGTGCTTGTTGGGGATTCTTGAATGAAAACACGACACAGTAATACAATTCGAGACAACTTACTCCATTTATTGTTCCTTGTTTACATGTTGGCCGACGACTTGCTGATTAAAAACTAACTTTACATTGCAAAAAATGCTCGACCTTATACAATTTTACATAAGCGCAAGTAGTGACGGTGGTGCGCTTTCTCACATTTGAAACGCCAATTACAATAATTTTTGTTCGTGCCCAACTCTCGATCCGCCAATCACAGCAGTTTTGCTGTCGTTCAAATCTGGACAAGTTCAGACCTGTCGAGAGTGGAGCACGATCGTATCTAAACATACATATGTATAGAGACTTACGATACTAAACTGATACGCTAGCACATACGCACTATGACACTTATTTACTTTACGTTACCGTTTATAAGGTATATATAAAAGACAAATAGGTACCTTTAACTCTAAACGGAGTTGGAATTCTCTCTAATGACGGTGCCAAGGGGCAGAAAAGAGAAGTTAACACTGGTCGCGCACAATAAAGTCTCTATTATGAGTCACTTGTTGCACTTTCACTTTAGTCTGTCTTTAGCACTGAATGTCCGTTCACAACACAATCATGTTCACAACGTCGTAGCTTCGCAGACGGCGGCGGCGTCGCCAACAGTCTCCCCCTCGGTGCCTTGCACCTCAGCTTGCAGGGGCGACGTCGCTGGCACTATCACGACCAGCCGGGATGCTGGCCGCCGCAGTACGCCCGCCGAGGTGCGGACGTCGACGATCCTGGTTCTTCCATCTGGCCCGGGGTAGGTCGCGCTGATCTCGCCGCGTGGCCACGAGCAGCGTGGCAGGGTGTGGTCCACCAGCAGGACGAGGTCGCCGACGGTGGGATCCCGGTAATGGGGACCCTGGAAGTAACGGGGCGAGAGCGTAGGTAGGTACTCTCGCACCCATCTGGCCCAGAAGTGGTCGGCCAGGCGCTGGGACGTTCTCCAGGAGGGAGAACCGATGAGCTCGGCGTCGTCGAATGAACCAAATATGTGGGCTCCGCTGGACCTCCCGATAAGGAAGTGGTTGGGGGTCAGTGCTTCTTCTTCATTGGGGTCAGTGTCCACGGTAAATAGTGGCCGTGAATTGACCACATGCTCTGCTTCAAGCAGCAGGGTGTGCAGGACTTCTTCTTTCGGTCTTCTTTCGTAGAGCGTTGCTGCTAGTGCGGTCTTGACGGTGCGCACCAGCCGTTCCCAAGAGCCGCCCATGTTTGGGGCTCCCGGGGGAATGAACCTCCACACTATGCCGATCTTGTTGGTAGCCGTTTGAATGGCCTCTTGCAGCTCGCGACTTGCACCTATGAAGTTGGTGCCGTTGTCGCTCATGATGACTTTGGGAGTGCCTCTTCTGGCAATCATTCGCCTTAGGGCCAGCATCATGGAGTCGGTCGTCAGTGATGCGGCCAGCTCCAGGTGAACTGCGCGTGTCGTCATGCACGTAAATAGGGCGCCCCATCTTTTCTCGACGCGCCGTCCCACGGTGACCAGTAGTGGGCCGAAGTAGTCCACGCCCACGCAGGTGAAGGGAGGGCTTGTTCTTGTCAATCTTTCTTGAGGTAAGTCGCCCTGGGGTGCCAGTTGTGGTGCCTTCTTCCTTAGTTTGCACCACCCGCAGTCTCTTGCTGTTGCTTTGACGATGTTTCGCAGGCCAGGAATCCAGTATCGTTGCCGCAGCTCGTTCATAACTGTCTGATGATTCCCATGGTTCAGACGCTCGTGTACATGTTTCACTAATAGTCGAGTGATCTCGTGGCGTCCGTCCAACACTATGGGACTTTTGTAGGCGGCCGTTAGGTACTTAGCCGCGCCTACACGGGTCGATAACCTCATCATGCCGTCTTCAAACTTGATGGCGAAGTTCTTGAGCTTGTGGACTTGGTCGCTCTGTCTTCTTAAGGCGGCCAACTCTTCTGGGTAGCTATCTTCTTGAACTCGTTGAATTAAGAGTCGCTCGGCCTTTTCTACGTACAATGCAGACTTCTGGCGAAGGTTCAATTCTTCGCTTCTTTTCTTCAAGACGAGCGGCTTCTTGTCTTTCTTCTGAGCTCTCTTCCAGGCTGGATCGACTTCTTTCTTGGTGATTCTTCTGGTGCTGAGGGTTTTGTGGGCAATGCTTCGTTTAAAAGCGTCCACAACTTGCAGGAACCTCGCTGTCGCGTGCAGCAGTCTAGTCCACCGTGAGAACCTCCCTGGCTCTGGAACGATGGTGGGCGCGACTTTTCTCACGCTCAACGTGACGGCGTTCGGCTTTTCTTCTCCAGTGTTCTTGAGGGGTTCTTTATCTTCCTGTGGCCACTCTTCTTGGCCCTTGTAGAGGAATGACGGCCCCGTGAACCACCGATGCTCTTTATTGAAGTCCTTAGGCGCGTCTCGCGTGGCATCGTCCGCGACGTTGTGCTTGGTAGGTACCCATCGCCACTCTTTATGTCTGGTTAATTCTTCGATCTCGGCGAGTCGATGCGCGACGAATGGCTTGTATCTTCTGGGGTCAGCCTTGATCCATGCTAGCGCCGTCCTTGAATCTGACCAGAAGTATCTTCTCATGACGTGCAGGTCCATTTCTTGTTGCGCGTTCGTGGCGAGACGACTGCCCAGGAGACAGGCTTGCAGCTCGAGTCTGGGAATCGAGGTGGGTTTCAGCGGTGTCACTCTTGCTTTCGCCGCCAGGAGTTTTACTTCCACTTGACCGTCGGTACGTTGCGTGCGCCAGTACACCGCGCACGCGTAGGCCTTCTCGCTGGCGTCGCAGAACGTGTGGAGCTCCCCCTCGTCGGTGTTTCTTGTTAAACAGCGCGGGATACCCAGGTTCTCTAACTTCTTGAGGTCTTGCAGCCACCTGGACCATTCTTCTTCTCTTGCAGGAGGTACTCGCTCGTCCCATTCCACGCCGCTTCTCCAGAGGTTTTGCAGCATGATCTTGCCCTGGATCGTGATGGGAGCGGCTAAACCGAGCGGGTCGAATACTGTCATGACCGCGCTCGTTGCTTCTCTCTTCGTGGGAGCGCGCCTGCCGTCGATTGCTTCTTCTGGCGTGTTTCTTAACGTCAGCGTGAAGTGTAGACTATCTTCTTTCACGTTCCAGTTGAGCCCGAGTGTCTTCTCCACCTGGTCCTTTTGCTCACCCAGTCGAATCGTGCCCGTGGTGTCCTCGGCTAGGAGCCCTTCTGTGACTTCTGGATGATTGCTCGCCCAGCCTCGTAGGACGAACCCTCCTTTCTTGTGCACAGAGTCGACTTCGCTGGCGATTCTTCTTGCTGTCGCCGCGTCTGGATAGCTTGCCAAGTAGTCGTCCATGTAATGGTTGCGTGTGATTGCTCTCGCAGCCTCTGGATGTTGTGTCTCGAACTCGCTGGCATTCTTGTTCTTGACGTATATCGCCGTACACGGAGATGACGCAGCCCCGAATATCAATGACGTCATCCTGTATTCCTTGTCTTGCCACAGGAATCGTAGACTATCTCTGTCTTCCTCGTTGATTTTCACGCGCAGGAACATTTCTTTAATGTCTGCCACCACTGCTACTGCACTTTGACGAAACCGTAGCAATACTCCGAACAATGATTGTAACAGGTCGGGTCCGGCCAGTAGCGCGTCGTTGAGTGATCTTCCATTCGACTTAGCCGCGGCGTCGAAGACCAATCTCATTTTCTTCTTCTGCGGGTGGACGACTGCGAAGTGTGGCAAGTACCAAGTCCTTGCGGAGGTAGGTTCTTCTCTGGCTTCCTCTGCATACTCGCTGATGATCAAGTTGTTGATCTGCTCTTCATATTTCTTCTGAAACGCGCTGTCTTTTGTGAATCTCTTCTGTATTCCTTTCAGGCGTTGCGCAGCTGTTGTCTTGCTTTCGGGTAGCCGCTCGTCTTCTGTCTTCCAGATGAGCCCTGTGCTGAATCTCCCGTCGGTCAATCTCTTCGTAGTGGCGTCCAGGACTTGTAGCGCTCGTTGATCTATGTCGTTGGCTGGCTTCTTGTTGGAGATTCCCAGCGCTTCGATGGCGAAGTGATCCCTTATGAGCTTTTCTAAGTGATCGTCCTTGGCGTCGGGTTGTGTGGCGAGATGATTCACGACTCTGACTGGAGTGTTGCTGCTGAACCGCACTCCGTGTAGCACCCATCCCAGCTGCGTTTTTGAGGCGACTGGCTTGCTGCGGTGACCATGCTTGACTTCCTGTGAGACGATTAGATTCCAGTTATCTTGACCGATGAGCACCGTTGGCTTCGCGTTGGGGTACTTCAGCTGGTCTCGTATCTCTTCTAGATGTTCGCAGCCTTCCAGGTCCTTCTCGTTGATTTCTTGAGGCGACAGGTGCAGGTTCTTCACAGTGTACCCGGTTAGCTTTTCTATGTTACGGCCGAACATACCGCGGATCTTGATTTCAATTTTCTTAGACTTTTGATCCATACGGTGGCCGCCCACGCCTTCTATTCGCAGCTCTTCTTCTGGTCCCTGTGCCCCGATTTGCTTGATGACGGAGTCTTCAATCAATGTGACCGTAGAGCCTTCGTCCATGAGAGCGTAGACGCTGGCGTTCCCTTCTGGCCCCATTAATTCCACAGGAACAATCTTCAAATAGGCTCTTGATACTGTGCCCGCCGCGTTGACCGCGGAGCTTATCAGAGCCGTTGTTTCTTGCGTCGGCGGCTTCGCTGTTTCTTCATAGTGCAGTATCGTGTGATGACCCTTCTTGCATTTGCTGCATGGCTTTGCTTTGCATCTGAAGCCTCGATGTCTTCCTTCTAGACACTTGTAGCACAGCCCGGACTTCTTTGCTTGATCCCATTTTTCTTTGATTGACGCTTCGTTGAACTTGCTGCATTTCAGAAGAGTGTGTTCGCTTTTGCACAGCGGGCAGGAGCTCTTCTCGTGTTCCTTCTTGTTATCTTCTTTGCAGGAACACACCTTAGCTGACTTCGTCTTGCGTTCGCGTTCGCCTTCAGAGTCGTCTTCTGATGAGTCGGCTTCTTGCTTCTTTGCTGCTCGAGTGGTGTGCACGCCGCGGGAGCCCCCAGTACGCGTCCGGAACTTTGTGCCTTCTTTCTTCACTCTGGATCCTACACACTCGTGCATCTCGAATTGATCCACCATGTTGTTGAAGAAATGCATGAGGCTCAGGAGTATGGGCTCATCTTCTTCTTCTTTCTTCGCTCGATACTCGTACCACTTGAAACGTACCAGCGTACACATCTTCTCGATGATTCTACTTGAGATATCGCTTGAATGCAGGTAACTTTGTTTCTTCATTAGTCTTACGATGCTGACGGTGTTGGCTACTGCCCCGGCGTAGCGCACCAACTCTCTTGCGTCTTCTGACATGGGGGGAAGCTTCTCAATGTTTTCTATCTCGCTTCTAATGAGATAAGTCGGACGTCCGAAGCGGCGTTCCAATGCTGTCATCACTTCTTGCGGGTCGATTTGCGTGAACAATAGCGATTTCACGGCTTCCTTCGCCTTGCCCTTGATGGCTCTTCTTAGCCTTCCCATGTTCTCTATGTCCGAGAAGAGCGCACGGGTATCTTCGTATGTTGCCTTGAAAGCCATCCAATCGCAGGCGTCGCCTTCAAACTGATGTAACTCGCTAACGTACTTCGGTGCGTGTTGCACGAACGATGACGTCTTACTTTCCGACGCGGACTTGACTGCTTGAAGAATAGCTTCGGCCAGCTGGTTGGTGTGACTCGGTGCGGCGATCGCGGTCTCTGGGGCGGGCAGCCCACTTGGCGGCTCCCCCTCGTTGCGCTCCACACTCTTCGTCGTCTTCACCCATGCCGCAGTCGCTTCGGCTGCGGCGGCTTCGACTTTAGCGTCTTCTTCATCTTCTTGGTCACTCAGGTCCGTATCATCTTCTGCGCGCGCCAGTTCTAACTTGGTGCTAGCGAGTTTCGTCTTGATTCTTATTTCTTCTAGCTGCAGCTTTTCGAGCTCCAAACGTGCTTCTAATTCCTTTTTCTTGTTAGGATTCTTCTTGGAAACCGACTTGGGCTGCTTCTTGCTTTTCTCCACAATGGTGGCGTCGGCGTCTTCGATCATGGTCGTGTCTTCGGCCGTCGCGGCGCTGTCGGTCACCGTTTCCGACGTGGCGCCTGACGTAGTTTCAGTCGCCGTTGTGTCGCCGCCGCTGGTTTCTTCCTCCGTTGTCGACTTCGTGCTATCTCCTTTGCGGCTTCGCGTCATCATCTCTGGCTTCGAGAAGAGCGTCTTCTTAGCTCTTCCCAGCAAATCCCGACGAATCTTCAATAGGAAATCTTCCTGCTTCCAAGTCGCGACTTCCTAAGGTACTTTTTCTTCTTAGCGCAAGTAGTGGTGGGCCCGCTACCTTAGTCGACGCAAAGTACCTTATCCTAATGTCGTGCTCGAGCGTGGATTCGACGTAGGTTCCGATGAGATGATGGACGCAGCGATTTGTCTGGTCGTGTGCGGTCGTGGTCCTTAATGCGAGCTATACGTGTGTGGTCCTTTTGTTTTTGACTAATTCTGTAACGTTTTGACGATTCTGTACGTCTTTGACTATTTCTGTAACGTTTTGACTATTTCTGTAACGTTTCTGACGAATTCTGTATGCTTTGACCAATTCTGTTAAAGAACAGACCACACGTATCGCGACACTGCTACCTAACCCTAAACCACACGTTTCACTGACCAGACGATAGCACTTGTCTTCAAAATACAGCGGCGGAGTTCTTCAATTCTTCAATGGCGGCGAAACTGCATTTCTTCTGGCTTCAGTCTTGAATCCGGCTCACGAAGGACCATGTATTGTTGGGGATTCTTGAATGAAAACACGACACAGTAATACAATTCGAGACAACTTACTCCATTTATTGTTCCTTGTTTACATGTTGGCCGACGACTTGCTGATTAAAAACTAACTTTACATTGTTTTTTTTTTTTTTTTTTTTGAAAATGGCATCTCGCAGTTCAACCATAGGGGTTGTCGACTGCTCAACCGGACTTTCCTGTGGATGCCACAATAAATTGGGCCTCCAGCCAGGGCATAAAAACTTAAAAACTAAGCGACTACACGCTAAGGGCACCCCCCCGGGGGGTTCGGACCTCGGCTTAGGGCGTCGCTGGGAGAGGACAGCAAGGGACAGGCTGGATCGGAATTATTATTTAATGGGGACGAATTTAAAGCTACAGGCTCAGCGGCGCGGGCTGGCTCGAGCAAGGGTCGGGGTGGACATGGTACGGGGTGTCGCGACGGGCCTCGACGGCGAGGACGGAACGACGGATGTCGGGACTTGTACTTCTTGAGAGTACTGGTAGATTTACTACTCTCCTGGAGGAGAGTAGTGGCGTCGTCGGGGGTGGTGAGGGTATGCCTTGGTCGGCGAATCCTACTTATACGGGAGGGAGTGTAACGGGAGGCCGCCGCAATCAGGGGATTGGGATGCTTTATAGCAGAATCGAAGTAGCGCTTGGAGAGGCGCTTCATGAACTGCTGGACGGTGGGGAGTTTGAGATCGACGTGGAGATTCACGTTTCGGACATAGAAGGGGGCACCCGTGACCTTTCTGAGGAAACGGTTTTGGAGGGTCTGCATTTTATGCAGGAAGCGAGGGTTGGCGTGCGCGAAGATTACGCAAGCGTACGTCATAATGGGACGGATGACCGCGGTGTAGAGGCGCAATTTACACCTGAGGGACAATTTGCTGCGGGCGGTCAATAAGGAGTGGAGCCTACCGAGAGCGAAAGCAGCGCGCGAACGCGCCGTCTTTATGTGCTCTTTGAAGTTGAGACGGTGATCGAGAATTACGCCTAGGTACTTGGCTTGCTTACCCCAAGGGATCGGCTTGCCATACATAGAGATCGGGCTGGGGAGGGGGGTGAATTTACGCGGCTTTGAGAAAAGTACCGCCTGACTCTTGTCGGGATTGACCTCGATTCTCCATTTCCGGAACCAATCGCCTAAGGCGTTTGCGGAGGTTTGGAGCTTGCGAGCGATAGAGCCCTGATTGGGACCTGAGCAGTAAACGGCAGTGTCGTCGGCGAAGAGAGCCAACTGTGCCGAATTACTTTTGGGGATGTCACTGGTGAACAGCGTGAAAATGAGGGGGGATACTACGGAGCCCTGGGGGACTCCGGCGCGGATCGGGTGGGGGGGGGAGAGAGCACCCTCGATGCGGTAGCGGAAAGTGCGATCCGACAGAAAGTCTCGAAGGATGAGTACGAGACGGTCTGGCACACCGAGAAGGTAGAGCTTATATAATAAGCCATTGTGCCAGACTTTGTCGAATGCTTTCGCTATGTCAAAGAACAGAGCGCCCGTTGACGCACCGCGCTGAAAGGCAGCGCTAATGTGCTCAACGATGCGGTGGACCTGATGGATGCATGAGTGTTTAGTTCGAAAACCAAACTGCTCGTTAGGGATAAGGCTCTTTGCTTCGGCGTAGTCCTTGAGACGCTTATAAATAAGCCTCTCGTAGATTTTGCCAAAGACATTGAGCAGACTGATGGGGCGGTAACTGGAGGGCTCAGACTTGGGCTTGCCTGGCTTTGGGATACCGATGACCGTGGCTTCTTTCCACGCTTGGGGGAAGATGTTATTGCTCAGGGCGCCATTGAAGATGGCGGTCATGAGTAGAATGAGTGGAGCGGGGAGGAGTTTGTACACCCTATTGGTGATACCGTCCGAACCGGGGGCTTTGCGGGTTTCGAGCCCTTTAACGATGTCTTGCACTTCGTCAGGAGTGACGGGAGGCAGAGGATCATCAGGGTCTTCGACTGGTGGTAGGGAGGCTCTACGTTCGACCTCAGCGTTCACCTTATCGATGTGCGCTTGATCTACTAGTTGAGAGCTGGGGGAGCACTGGGACTCTAAGCTGGCGGCGAGGCATTCGGCTTTGTCGGGGTTGTCAAAAGCTACGGACTTGTCGGGGCGTATGAGAGGAGGTACAGTGGCCTCTTCGGGGGAGCGAAGCTTCCTCTGAAGCTGCCAGAAGGCTAAGTGATTGGGCTCTAGTTCGCCGAGCAATTTGGCCCATCCCTCGGAACGCAGCTCCGCTATGCGTTTCTTTACAGCACGCTGTAAATGGCGCATATGGGCTTTGTTCGCGTCACAGGGAAAAGAGTCGTAGGCACGAATGGACGCGTTCTTCTCGGTTATCAGATCACGTACGTCAGCGGGTAATTTCCAGCGATGGTCTTCCATCACTGGCACTTCCCGTGAGCAATCCGTCAATACGGATTGAACGTGATCTGTAAACGAGGCGATCGCTCCCGTTGTGACCGCGACTGAGACAATTTGCTCGGGAATAGAGTCCAAGTGAGGTGACGTGGTGGATTTCAGTCTTTCGCTTACTTTCCTCCAGTCGGTTACTATCTTGGTCGGAGGGGGCTGGTTGGGATCACGGGGGCCCGAATAGGGGGCTAGGTGAATAGTGACGGGACGGTGGTCGGAGTTGAGCTCTTGGTGCGTCTCGATAGATTGCAAACGGAGGTTTACATTCTTGAGTAGCGCTACGTCGAGCACGTCAGGAAGATGGGTGGGATCACCGGGATAGTGAGTGGGATGCATCGGAGCGATGACATCGAAGTTAAGGGTGGCGCCTAGGTTGAACAGGATTCTACCTCTGGTAGAAGTCGTGCTACTGTTCCAGGCGGGATGTTTGGCATTGAGATCCCCCGCCATGATGACGGAGTCACTCATACCGAAGAGGGCAGTGAAGTCTTTGGTGAGAGAGATGGGATCCTCTGCACCAGCCGTGGGCGGGATATAAGCCGAGATGATTAATAAGGATTGGTGGCCGGTCATGCCAAGCCGACAGATAGAGACCTCCAGGTGAGATAGGAGAGGAGGAGGGTCTATAGGGGAGCAGTGAAGGGACTTTTTGAAGTAGATAAGGGTACCACCCTTGTGACACCGAGACCTGTCATTGCGAACTATTTTAAAGTTGGCAATGTTCGGGTTACGGTGATGGGGCTTCAGGAAGGTTTCCTGGACTAAAAGGACGTCTAGTTGATGGTCGCGGAGGAAAGTGGCGATCTCATCACGCTGGCCAGAAATGCCGTTGGCATTGAAGAAACCTATTTTAAGGGATCGGGGTTTGGTAACACCTATTCTTTGTATATCCATTGGAGTAGCTAGAATTTTAGGGTTTGCAGGACTTGCGTAATCTCGGGATACGCATTGAAAATCTCGGCAATACGCCGGGGATTGCCATTGCAGGCTTGAATTTCCGCTGCCATCGCGTTAGCTGGGGCGATAAACGATGCATAAGCACCGATTATAACCTCCATGCTGCTGGGCTGAGGGCCGGAGACGGGGGATTGAGTGAACCTACTGGGGCGCGGGGCAGCGGTAGTGGGGTAGACTACTGGAGCGGCAACTGGGGCCGAGGGGACTGAAGGGGCTACTGCTGGCGGTGGGACGGGGATTGCCATCAGAGCTGGGGGGGTCGGGGGTTGGGCGGGCACCGAAGCTGCGGGAGCTTTCTGGTGGAAGAGATTTGCCCAAGGAGAGGGTCGCTGGGGACTGAGCCTATCGGGCATTTGTGAAGATGGGATCTTCACAGAAGAAGGACTTTCTCTTTGCTGACGATCGCTTGCGCGCTTCGCCAGTTTGGAGGAGGGGGCTTTAGGGGCTTTAGGGCAGCCCCGGTAGTTAGCCGGGTGCCCGGATTGGCCGCAAAGAACGCAGCTCGGTGGCTCTGTGCACAGAGTGCGGTCTTTGGGACGGGAACAATCAGCTGTTCCGTGATCGCCTAGACACTTGACGCATCTAGGCGTCGCGTAGCAGTGGGACTGGGAGTGGCCGTATAATTGGCACCTATGACATTGTCCAATGAGGTTGGACTTTCGGGGTTTCTCGATGGATATACCCGAGAGGGAACAGACTGACTTGACCTTAAAAATGGGATGGTGACCGTCAGTGGGGTCGCATACGACAAGGACCATGTCGTACACCAAGCCTTTTTTCGCTCTGTGTAAGCGATGGACGGCGGAAACGGGAATGCCTTGTGAAGCAAGGTCTTCTTTGATCTCCTCGGTGGAGATTTCTTTAGGGATGCGCCTAATGATAACGCGGGTGGGAGCTTCCTCCGGAAGGGAGTAGGTGTGGAACGAGTAGTTCCTTGCTTGGAGGAGTCGGGTAAATTCCCTGTAGTCCGAGGACGAGGGAACCGTTACCTTGATACCCTGTTGGGTAGATCGGGCGTTGGTGTAGTTGATCTTACGATCAACACACATTTTGGAAATTTCAGTCCATTTGGACTTCTCCTGAATGTAAACAGGGGGCGGGGGACGTTGCTTCTTAGCAGCGGGAGGGATAGCACTAGGGCTAGAAGTGGGGGCGGCTTGAGAGGTGGGGGCAGCCTGAGAGGTGGGGGCGGTCTGAGAGGTGGGGGCGGCCTGAGAGGCGGCGGGGGGCGGGGTGGGGGGGCGGGGGGACAGGGGAGCCGCTACTGGCTTTTTGGCTAAGCTAGAGTGAGAGGATGAGCCCTTCTTTCTCTTGCCTCCCTTTCCGACGACTTCGTAGTCGTCTTCGGAGGAGGAAGAGGCAGATAGTGCTTCATCCGAGTCTGGCTGAGGAACGGACGTATCCATGTCCTCGGGTTGGGAGGCGTCTATTGTCTCAGAGACAATAGGGGCTGGCACAATAGGTGCCGAAATGGGGGCTGCGGCGACCTTAGTCGGAGGAGTGCTAGAGGGCTTGGTGGGTTTGGCGGAATCCATTGTTGGGACGGACAATGGCGCCGGAGCGGGCTTAGCCGCGACGGAGGGGGCTGGGCCTTTGTCGGCCGTAGACGGCGGCGACGGGGAATCGAAAAAGTCGCAAAAATCTGCGACATTGACATTCGGAAGGGTTGGCTTCCGGAAACCAATCAGATGGGCGCCATATTTGGCAATAAACGATTCATCTTTGAAGAGAACCTCCTTGACGAATGCCAATATTACGGCATCCGCCATGGTGGCTCTATCGGAGGGAAGGGCCCGGGAGAAGAATTTGCATAGGGGCGTGAAACCCTAGGGATCCTAACGAGAACCTAGCCCCGGGTGGGAATGCCCGGGGGTGAGTGGATCCTACCCTCCCTGTCGGGTGAAGACAGGGAGGTGAGTACCTAAGGTGAGCCCTAAGCTTGTAACCCGTCGCTAATCTTATTGCGCGGACGGGGTCCTAACCAGTCAAGTGAAATGGGTGTAGAGACACCCAGACTGGTTCTAGTACGAAGGGGTTGACACACCCAACCGTACTAGATGCAAAGCTGTTGAGAAAAGGATTAGTTACAAAGCTAGGCTTGACTAGGAGACCCCCCAAGGCCAAGATTCTAGCTCCCGATTCCAATTGACTGCCTCACCCTGAAGGGGCGAGGCTGGTGGATTGGGGCACCACCCACTTGGCTTCGTTGACACCGTGAGGTTTCCACCAAGGACCACGAAACTGTGGTTTTACCCAGAAGGGGCCACAACAATCGACGAACGTTTTATTTGACGTTAAACTGTTAAGAAATACTCTATCAACAGTGCCTTGAAAAAGGCAGCTATTGATAGAAAACGGGTCGTAGTCGAAGACTACGGAACTCGTTACGGCAAGCGTAACGAAACCGGGCGGCGAGAGCAGCGAAACACGATGCAGCGGCGGAGAGCGGCACGTCCGTTCACGGCGAGCGTCGAGCGGCGAGTTAACTTTACATTGCAAAAAATGCTCGACCTTATACAATTTTACATAAGCGCAAGTAGTGACGGTGGTGCGCTTTCTCACATTTGAAACGCCAATTACAATAATTTTTGTTCGTGCCCAACTCTCGATCCGCCAATCACAGCAGTTTTGCTGTCGTTCAAATCTGGACAAGTTCAGACCTGTCGAGAGTGGAGCACGATCGTATCTAAACATACATATGTATAGAGACTTACGATACTAAACTGATACGCTAGCACATACGCACTATGACACTTATTTACTTTACGTTACCGTTTATAAGGTATATATAAAAGACAAATAGGTACCTTTAACTCTAAACGGAGTTGGAATTCTCTCTAATGACGGTGCCAAGGGGCAGAAAAGAGAAGTTAACACTGGTCGCGCACAATAAAGTCTCTATTATGAGTCACTTGTTGCTCTTTCACTTTAGTCTGTCTTTAGCACTGAATGTCCGTTCACAACACAATCATGTTCACAACGTCGTAGCTTCGCAGACGGCGGCGGCGTCGCCAACAGTGCTCTTCTTTTCAAAATAAGTAGAAATAATAACTCTTCGTTCGTGTCCGAATCCCCTGACATTATCGATCACACTGCATGTGTTGCTGCTGCTGAATCCGCTGTTACTAACATGGCTGCATGGCATGCCCGCGGCCTACCCGCCGACGACCCGCGCCCGCGTTGTGTGAAGGCGACGAACAGCGCGTGTCACGCGAGAAAGCCGACCCGCGTGTGCGTCAGAATGGCTGGTTGCCTGTGGCTTTGGTCTATGAGAGTTGATTAGAAAATTGCTACATAATTGCTTATATTTGCTACATTTAATAAATAATTGCTACATGACATACTATATATGTCTACGACGAGACACTGGAGCTTGATGCTCAATAAAACGAAGGAGTTTTACTTTAAACTGAATCTATTTTTGAAAGTAGATAGTAGAAAACATAAACACATCGTTTTATTCTAATTTTAAATAAGTTTATAAATATAAAATATAAAGAAAGGTGCGGACCGATGTTCCCTTGTTCGAGAATTTTTCTTGTCTCTTTATCAAAAAAGTCAGGTAGAATTTTTTCCATGTTCAATTATTTTGTGCGTGAACTACCGTCACTTAATTGCGCCTGATATAAAACTGTTAGCAACGTTTGACATGGACACTATAGTCGCCAAAGCATCAGGCGCAAACATCTTCCCCGCCGTTAAAGGCCTCCGGTCTTTAACTCTCACTCGATAAGATTCTTCGTCGCAGGCAGAGGGCAGAGTCGCTTGAAGGGCCTCCGGTAAGTACCCTGTGTTGTTTGAACATCTGCGACTCGACATATTCCATCAGGACCCGTAAAGAGTTTGCTGATTCGGCCCGTACGCCAGCACAATGGTGGTAAGTTGTCTTCCTGAAGCAGTACTAGGTCGCCAACGTTCAGTGGAGTATCATCGGTGCGCCATTTTGATCTCTGCTGCAGCTCAACCAGGTACTCCCTCTGCCATCTCCTCCAGAAGTGCTGACGGATTTGCTCAAGTCGTTGGTAGCGCTTCAGTTGAGTGGACTTGCAGTTTTCAAGGCTCGGTGAAGGCAGCGCAGTTAGCGGCCGTCCAAGCAGGAAGTGCCCTGGGGTGAGGAAAAGGAGGTCATTTGGAGACGTGGACATGGGGTAAAGTGGGCGACTATTTAATATGGCTTCCACTTGTGCGAACAACGTGGAAATCTCTTCAAAATTTAAATGCGTGTTGCCCATTACACGTCTTATATGATGTTTAGCGGATTTTACTCCGGCTTCCCAGATACCACCAAAGTGGGGAGCGTAAGCAGGTGAAAACAAAAATTTAATCTCTTCTTCGTTAGAGAAATCTGTAATTACTTGGCGGTTACATTTTAAAAAATTGCCAATTTCTTTGGCAGCAGCTACAAAATTGCGGCCGTTGTCACTAAAAATTTCAGTAGGCTTACCCCGACGGGATACGAACCTACGCAAGGTAAGAATGAAAGCGTCCTTCGAAAGATCGCTTACCGCTTCCAAGTGTACGCACTTGTACCTTAAGCAAACAAAAATGCATAAATAGCATTTTGTAACCCTTGATCCGCGACCCTTCCTATTTGAGATATAAAAGGGTCCGGCAAAATCTACACCAACGCTACGAAACGGGAAATCCACCGTAACGCGCTGAGAGGGCAAGTTCCCCATTAAGGGTGTTAAAGTCTTGCCCTGTACCTTCCTGCATGTGATGCAGTTGCGCACAGTCCTCCTAGCGAGTTGTCGCCCGTTGATAGGCCACACGTATTGCCTGACACTAGCGAGGAGAAGCTGTGGGCCAGCATGTAGTTTGTGTAAGTGTTCCCGCTCAAAGATTAATTTTGTAAGATGGTGTGAGGAATGTAATAGGATAGGGTGCTTGCTGCCAAATGGAATAGCCGAAGCATCCAGCCGGCCTCCTACTCGTATCAACCCATTTGCGTCCATGAAAGGCGTGAGTGCTATGATGAGTGATTTTGCACTAATTGATTTTTCCTTAGCTAACAAATTGTACTCAACAGGAAAAGATTCCTGTTGGGCCTTACGGCATAAAAGATGAAATGAATTTTGTAATTCTTCTAAGTTAAGGGCATCAAAACGCCGAGAATTAGGATTGCGCAAATTATAAAAATACCTTAATACATACGCATAATCTTGTTTTATCTTACTTAATTTACTATATTTATGAAATGGAATGATCGAAGAATTATCCATCTTAGCAACAATGTTTGACTTTATTTCAGGAATTTCAAATTCGTGTTTATTTGGTAAGGTAGGCCAAGAAGATTCACCTTGAAGTAAAAATTTGGGCCCTGACCACCACAGACTACGATCTTTAAGTTCCTCGGGAAAAACGCCGCGCGAGACGAGATCAGCAGGATTCTCAGAGGTAGGTACATAACGCCAACAAGAAACATCTGACAATTCCAGTATTTCTGCTGTTCTATTAGCCACGAAGGTCTTTAAGCTTCTAGAGCTAGTATGCAGCCAAGCAAGGACGACGCTGGAGTCGCACCAATACAGTTTACGTGATATTGGGTGCCTCAAAGAATCGACAACGGCTTTGCAGAGTCGAACAGAAAGTAAGGCGGCACAAAGCTCCAAACGAGGTATAGTACAAGCCTTGATTGGTGCCACCTTTGACTTGGAACACAAAAGTTTGACATGCACGATACCTTCTTCATCAATAGACCTTATATAGGCACAAGCGCCATAAGCTCTTTGGGAGGCGTCGCTGAACATATGTAGTTCTGTGACAACAGGTGAGTCACATAGAACCTGCCTCGGCAGTGTAAATGTAGCTAGACTAGATAGATTATTGGAAAACTTACGCCAAGCTCTTTCTATTTCCTCGGAAAGAGGTTCGTCCCAGCCAACCTTGTCAACCCAAAGTTGCTGCATTATTAATTTAGGAATAACTATACAGGGGCTGACAAAACCGAGTGGGTCAAAGATTTTAAACGATGTTGATAAAATATAGCGCTTCGTAATTTTTTCATTGATAGGGGGAATTTCGAAAGAATAATGTAGACTATCAGTTTTAGAATTCCACCCTAAACCGAGAGCGTTTGAGGACTCACTAATGATAAGCGTGTCTGTAGAGTTTTCGGAGCAGGCTTCAAGAACGCTAGGCGAATTAGATTTATATTTTCGTAGATTAAAACACGCTGCCTTAAGGGCTTCTGACACAGTTTTTTGAATATAAATTAGTTCCTTTTCAGAATTGCAGCCCGTAATTAAGTCGTCTACATATAGATCATGTTGTATGATCGTTCTAATCAGTGGATCCTCGCACTCCTCACCCGACTGCCAAAGACACCTTGTACTCAAATAACTTGCGCTTGCGAAACCATAAGTCACCGTATTTAAACGTAACGTCTTAAGGGGCTGACGCTCGTCTTCTCTCCATAGAATAAGCTGAAGATTTCGATCTGACTCGTCCACTAATATTTGACGAAATAATTTTTCTACGTCTGCTGCTAAAAGATATTTGTAGAAACGAGCTCGAATTAATATGGAGAAAAGAGAGTCTTGAATTTGAGGCCCGACCATTTGTATGTCATTGACAGACAGACCTGAGGAAGTGCGAGCTGATGCATCAAAGACGACGCGAATTTTTGTCGATTCGCTGTTTTCTCTAAACACAGGATGATGAGGTAAGAAATAGCATAAATTAGAATTTAAGTTATTTAGCGCAATTTCAGAGAGATGACCCAATTCTGCATATTCTCTGATAAATTCAATATATTGCGACTTAACTTCAGGCTGTCTTCTAAATCGCCGTTCTAAATTATAAAACCTTTTCTTGGCCATTTTGTAGGAGTCACCGAGACAATCCGGTGAGTCAATAAGAGGTAACTTGACAGAGAATCTGCCGTTTCCTAAGCGGCAGGTGTGCTGCAAAAAATGCGTTTCACATGCCTGCTCGCTTTCACTTAAATAAGATTTAGATGGGATTTCTTCAAGCTCCCAGAATCTATTTAATTTTAATTCTATGTTTTCATCATGAGAAAAATGGGTAAGTACATGATTGCATTTAATATCCTTAGGTTGTTTATATTGCAGGGGGCCTCCAATCAACCAGCCCAACTTTGAGCCGTGCAACTTTGGATAATTTGGGCCTAATGACCGCTGCTCACAACCTATAATATCCCAAAATAAATCTGAGCCTATGAGAATATCTATAAAAGAAGGCTGATAGAATTTAGGATCTGCTAAGATAATATCTTTAGGAATATTAAATGATCTAATATCAATTACCGCATTGGGAACTAAAGCTGTTAGTTCCTTCATAACATAAAAGTTAGAAATAACGTTGAATGGTGTGTTTACCGATTTTAATTGGGCAATGCAATATTCGGTTATCGTACCTGCATCATTGTTGCCAAAACCGATTACCTTTGCAGCATTGATAGGGCAGTCCTCTAATGCTAACCTTTGTTTCAGGCCTAGACTTATGAAAGAGGATTGGCTGCCACAATCAAGCAGGGCGCGCACCGTTTCAGAATTACTAGTTTTGGGATTGATTATTTCAATCAAGGCAGTACAAAGAAGAGCATGTTTCTTACCTTGATTGTTACAGTTAGCCAACGTCTCAGAAGGACGGTCTGTACTAGTACTAGGTAAACTATCAGCCTTACCAGTAGGAAGGTGCAATATAGAATTGTGTCTCTTGTTGCATTCACTACAACGGCCTAAACGACATCTAAATGTAGGGTGACCCAACCTTAAACAATTAAGACACAATTTCAATTTAGTCGCCTCGGCTATACGCTCGCTTATGCTCTTTGCCTTGAACGATGGGCAATCAAATATTTTATGATCGGCATTACAGCATGGACAGAGATATGACGACGATGATTGTGTTTGTGGTTGGTTACTACTACTAATGTATACACTTGCTTTAGTATGACGTATGTGGTCCGGTTTCTTTGAATGGCCTTCTGGACGCTGTTTATCATGATTGGGTTTAGAGGCGTTGTCTGACTTGCTGCGGTGCAAGGACTCAAGCACAGTTGCACGATCATTTAAAAATTTATAAAATTCCTTAAGTGTAGGGGTGTCTGTTGACAACGCGTTACGGTGTTCCTCCCATTTCACGAATTTGTTATTGTCCAACTTGGAAGCGACTAAGTGAATGATAAGGACATCCCAATACTCGGTGGCTTGACCTAAGTTGGATAGGGCACGTAGATTTGTTGTCACGTGGTCAACCAAAAAACGCAATGATTTCTCAGACTCCTTGTTTACAGAATTAATGTTAAATAATGCGCTGAGATGATGACTTATCAGCAAACGTTTATTGTCGTAACGTTCAAGCAATAGGTTCCAAGCTTCCCGATAATTATCAGCAGACACTTCTAGATTCGAGACGGTTCGTGCTGCTTCACCTTCTAAATATGAAATTAAATAATGAAACTTGTTTACTGAACTAATTCTACTATTTTCATGTATTAAGGATCGGAACGTGTCACGAAATTCCATCCATCGAAAGTATGATCCGTCGAATTTAGATACCTGTATCAAAGGTAGCCTGAAACCGATTTCATTATGATCAACAGCGCAATGAGTTATATTGTGAGGACTGCTTGAGTCGTGGACGCCTTCATCCCTACCGTGCAAGTGTAACAGCTCTTGAGCCATTACAATATTGCTAATGAATTCCTTCTCAATATTTTCTCGTTCTTCAAGTTCATCCTTCAACCCACTAGAATTAAGAATTTCAATTTGACTTTGTAAGTCATCAAACTTTGAAGACAAGGTTTCAAATTTGCTCAGTTTAAGTGTAAGTTCCGCCCTATGTGTTGTAGTAAAAGTGTCTAAACGTGATATTTTTTCTAAATAATTTCGAAACTTTGTTACTTGGCCCTTGACGGAACTACGTCTAACATTTAATTCCGCCAAGTTCCTGGCATCATCACCTAAGCCCATTATGACTGTTTATTCAAACAAAATTCTCACGAAAAAGAAATTAAAGTTGAGTATGTAAGATTGAAATAAACTCAAGAAAAAACTAACGTTAACTTAATAAACCAAGTAAAATAATAAAAGAATACGCTCACGCCCCTGGTTGGTGGTCTCTCCTGCCGCACGGGAAGCCGAAGTTGCAGGCACCGGTCTGCGGGACAGCCTAGGCTGCACAGACGTAGCGCGCTGCGGCAACGAGCGACGCTCAGCGATGCACCGGGAACTTAGGCAAATCTGAAATGTTCGGCGGAATAATCACTTAACGGAACTAAATAGGCACGGCAGCCTGTGGGAACGATTTCCTAAAAGAAATACAAAAGTTATTGCCTAATAACTTCAGGCATGTAGGTATGTACTTTGAGATATGAAATGTGTAGGTTGCACTAGAAAATCCGCTTGAAAATAAACCTAAAACGGTAAAAAATTGAAATATCCAGGCGTAGATATCCTTACGTTTGATCACTGATAAATAATAGCGAACTTATGATTTAATTAAGTATGACGCAATACTGTAACCTTGACCAAGGTGAACCTATAAAAAATGTGAAATTGCACAAGTGAAAAAACCATACAGAAATTGGATAAGGACGTAGGATACGTGGTTGTAACGGAAGTTTAGGAATGAAGGAAAGGCACTTAGCTGCAGAAATGCTGCTGCGCTGCGGTGTGACGCTGTATTTAGCATCAATGTCCGGCGGTGCTAAGTACTTCTTATGTGCTTCCGATGTACGTGCTTCTCCCAAGGGCTGGATGCGGCGCGGTGCTGACCGACTGATGGCTGCGGCGCGATGCTGGCCAACTCCAGCTAGGCCTTGGTACCCCGAAATTTCCTTCCGATTCTGTCCTGTCACGGTCGCCAATTATTTCTACGACGAGACACTGGAGCTTGATGCTCAATAAAACGAAGGAGTTTTACTTTAAACTGAATCTATTTTGAAAGTAGATAGTAGAAAACATAAACACATCGTTTTATTCTAATTTTAAATAAGTTTATAAATATAAAATATAAAGAAAGGTGCGGACCGATGTTCCCTTGTTCGAGAAATTTTTATTGTCCCTTTATCAAAAAAGTCAGGTAGAATTTTTTCCATGTTCAATTATTTTGTGCGTGAACTACCGTCACTTAATTGCGCCTGATATAAAACTGTTAGCAACGTTTGACATGGACACTATAGTCGCCAAAGCATCAGGCGCAAACAATGCAAGTTATTAGATTTTCTGTTGTTTTTTGTGTATTTATTTAAATCTAGCAAACATACTGTCATTGGGGTAATGAGATTCAATTGACCCCCATTCCCCGCTTCGACTTTTATTATGATAAAACTTTTTTGTTCATTTCAGATGCCAAGGAACTGGACAAGAAAGACCTCTAAAGCGACTTGGACTGCAACTAACACCTCTGCCTTGCATTGGAAAAGGTAAAGGCAAAGGAAAGAGAACACAACGATCAGAAATTCTTACTGCCTTACTTACTTACCTCTGAAAACTGTTTTTGAAGAAAAAGCTAAGAAACGAAAGGAAAAAGAAAAGCATACAAAAGGCAAAGTTATGAAGAAGGTAAAAGAAGTAAAAAAGAACTTATTTAAGTCAAGTTCATCTGAAGAATCGGCTGATGAACAGGTTCCTTATGATGAGAGTGGTGATAGTGACTTATAAAATATTGAAATCCCGCTAAACATCCAGCAAAACTCCCAGAAAGAGCGTGATCAGTCTGTGTGCACGATATGCCTCGAAGAGGGGAAAACCGAGAGAAATCTGGTACCGTTGCCGTCTCTGTGCTGGATGGGCCCATGAGGCATACATAATTATACAGGATGTGATGATCCAAGTCGCTAATTTACTATTCTTTGTTATGATTCCATTGGGTTATCATTTGTAACTTTCAATTTTGTTATTTCTTATTTTTTTGTTAAAAGAAATAATAATTTTGTAACTTTATTCGTTTTATAATTTTGACTCGTATTACCCCATGGACTGACTTTCATTTCCCTTACATGAAGTTACATGTGGGTAATTGGAGTCAAAACTACTTTTTTGTTTTTTAATTATAATTACGTATATGGTAATTTTCGCCAAAAAATATTTTTGTAACTGGATACCTGATTAGTTTTTAAAGTTATGTAAATGTGAACAAATTATAAGACTGATCATTAGTGATTACAATAACGAGTTTTCCTTAAGTGACTCCCAATTCCCCCAACTCCCCTAACGAGATGTCGATTTGGTTTTGTTTTCTTATCTAGATTGTTTGTCTTTAGATAAAAGTTTGATCAACAAAACAATTAAGAACCACTTCAGTTGCGCTCCCAAAAGGACCTCGTGACACGGTAGGTAAATAATTACCGGCTGGCTAGTCGGCCACATAATAGGGCCTACTCACACAAGACAATAGCCCTTCCCCGAAGGACCTACCTGCTCTGCTCATCCAACAATGCCTTTGACTAGTCACGGATACAAAGAAGTGTGAAATACCGTTAAAAACTTTTAGTTTTTGGAGTAGGTATGATATTAAATAATGGACTTTGAAGATTTGTTTGTGTATATTTTGCCACCATTTAACTACCATGCTCTATCATTCATGCGTTACTTATTGTTATCGGATGTAACACACTTGGTGACCTCTTCTCTCTATAGAAGAAGACTAGCTGCACCCGGTTTCACCTACATAAGTCTCGATCACGTGGGAATATGCGGATAAAAGTATTCTATGTCCTAATAGACTTTAAATACACACACAAACTACAATATACATACACGATTTAATATCGTTTAAAGATTGTAAAATCCGTTCTGATCCGATGCGATGCGCGCCGTTTGGTAATAATTTTTACCGACTTCAAAAAAAAGGAGGTTATCAATTCGATACGTATGTATGTAATATTATTGGAATTGCATTATATTCACATATGATGATCTATTAGGGCTTCCAAACAAATATACAAAATTTCATAGACGTATGTATGTATGTATGTATGTATGTTTGTCCACGCATATCTCCGGAACTATTAATCGGATCGTGACCATTTTTTTTTTATTGGCTTACATTTTCTTCAACTTAGGGAACAGTGCAAGTTTCATCAAGATCGATTCAGTAATTTTCAAGATATGGACTAATACGTGTAAGTGTGACGGCCTGGCTTATTGATAAGAGCTACGGGTGTAGTGTCAAAGGGAAAACATCTCAAAACCTTGGTCAAATACTAGTGCAAAAACTAAAAATTACGAAATAAAAAGTAATTTAAAAAAATTAAACCGACTTCAAAAAGAAATTAACTCAAAATTATGAAATAACTTTAATTTCGGAAGTCGGTGGCATAAAACTAAAATACAGATCCCAAGACACCGACTTCCGAAATTAAAGTTATTTCATAATTTTGAGTTAATTTCTTTTTGAAGTCGGTTTAATTTTTTAAAATTACTTTTTATTTAGACGGGTATATAAATGAGAAGCATTACTTATATTGATAAAAAATATAAGACATATCTGACTACGGAACCCTCACATAACACATAGACATACTCTTGACACTTTATTAGCTCCCGGCTCAAGTTAGCATTAATGAATGGGTTATTCAACGCGGAATTATAAGAAAATGATTCATATTTTGTCAATATTGCACGTCTGAGCAGATAATTTAAATTATTAGGTTATAAACTGGAGACGCTCCTTCCATGTTAGTGGGTGAGTCTGCGCGCGGGGAGATAGTGACGCGGCATTGTGACCATAAACTGGAGACGCTCCTTCCATGTTAGTGGGTGAGTCTGCGCGCGGGGAGATAGTGACGCGGCATTGTGACCATAAACTGGAGACGCTCCTTCCATGTTAGTGGGTGAGTCTGCGCGCGGGGAGATAGTGACGCGGCATTGTGACCATAAACTGGAGACGCTCCTTCCATGTTAGTGGGTGAGTCTGCGCGCGGGGAGATAGTGACGCGGCATTGTGACCATAAACTGGAGACGCTCCTTCCATGTTAGTGGGTGAGTCTGCGCGCGGGGAGATAGTGACGCGGCATTGTGACCATAAAATAAAAATCAAGTGAAATGTATCGACAGACATAATTAATATGATGTGGTATAGGCTGCACCGTGCGATAAGATATGGCCGACATAGCTGGTGCAGTGCAGATAACATCACGCCGGTAAGTATTCCGCGAAGGGTTGGCAGAGGGGTGTGGTACACCCACATTTTGTCAGTACCAAGTATGTAACAATGAACGAGCCTATTGTCATCAGCCGGGACCAGATGGACTGCTTATGCGAAATTGAAAAAACAACCGACTTGGCTATCAAACCTAGAACCTCATGCGGCTTGCCTGGTATAAAAATCATTTTCGTACCACTTG
This sequence comes from Oligia fasciuncula, assembly GCA_963082905.1. NCBI lineage: Eukaryota > Metazoa > Arthropoda > Insecta > Lepidoptera > Noctuidae > Oligia > Oligia fasciuncula. The sequence continues at coordinate 3,114,325 of OY720414.1, read as the reverse complement.
CTCATAAAAGTGACATTCTCTGCCACAAAAAGCGAACATAACATAGTCATTTTTAATCTGTTAAAAACAGGGAAAGAAAATTGTACTGAATTTCATTCATCCTCTAGGGGGAGAATGTGATTTAAATTTGGAATACTTACCGAAATTTATACTGAACTACATCTGTGTTTACACCATTGAGTTTGTATATAAAGCATTAAACATCTTTTTGAAAAAGGAATACGCATTTATTATGCAGTTATGATTATTAAATAAAATTACGAAAACCGACGAGGCTGTATGAGCTTGATACCTTTGATTTTCCGACAAAAAATATTTTTTAAGTTGATTATTCATACTCTATTAATAAAGTTGATTATCTTCTATATCTATATCTATACATAATAATATAATAAATCTGTAGACGAGGCGTTTCTGTACATTGAAAATATTAAAAAAAAAGTTGGGCTGTGGATAACCAACAGATGCCATTTCATCAATTTTTGGAATTTTTGTCTGTTTGTCTTGCAATAAGTGGAAATACGTAACGACAGCTATTGGCGCGATATAGTAGGTACTAACGAAAACATATTGTGATCTTTAAAACATTATTATGTGTATAATCACGTCGTAAAGGCTTGCCTTTATGACGAAATAACTCTGATAGTTATGTCTGTGTTATTTAACAAAGTAATGATAATGATTAAATATAATCTATAGTTACACTATTTATAACTCGAGAACGGCTAAACCGATTTGGCTGAAAATTGGTGGGGAGGTAGCTTAGAACCAAGAGACGGACATAGGATACTTTTTATCCGGTTTTTTTATTCGGTTTTAGACAGACATAGTATTTAATACTTTTATTTACTTATAGGAGTAGGGTAGGCGTAGGTTAGGAGTAGGGTAGGAGCCGTGTAGGAGTAGGGTAGGACTAGGAGTAGGGTAGGGGTAGGGAAGGGTAAGGGGTAGGACACCACGCGAACGAAGTAGCGCCACATGAGTAGACAACGTTTGTCTACTTTGTGGTAGCGCCGGGCAGCTAGAAATAATTTATATGGCGAAACAACGTTGGCCGGGTCAGCTAGTTTCTAAAAATAATAGTAATTTATTGTTTTTATTTATAGTTATTGAGTGCCTTAACACACTTTAGCCGATATTTAATATATAACCTGGGGGATTTTTATTTTATCCTAAACTAGCTTCTGCCCGCGACTTTGTCCGCGTCAAATTTCACCCTCTTAGGGGTGGAATTTCGAAAAACCCTTTCTTAGTGGATACCTACTCTTCACAAAGAACACATCCTCCAAATTTCATGTCTCTAGGAGCAGCGGTTTAGACTGTGCGTTGATATATCAACAATCAGTCAGTTTACCATTTTATATATGTTGCAGGTTTTTCATAAAATTAGGTTTTTGATGAAAAACCGGAAGATGACACATTTTAAACTCAATTTCATCATAAACCTCTGTAACAATCCAGATTTTTGATCAAAAACCTGAACTAGTTTGGGTTTATGATAAAGTTGATTTATTTGTCATAAAACAAAGCAAACCCGTGATTTTGACAAGAACTTTATCATAAACCTAAATTAGTTCAGGTTTTTGATCAAAAACAGATTTTTGTTACAGGTTTATGATGAAATTGAGTTTAAAATGTGTCATCTTCCGGTTTTTCATCAAAAACCTAATTTTATGAAAAACTGGTGGTTTTTCATAAAATTAGGTTTTTGATCAACCTTAAGGTGACGGTACTGCCGGATTCTCCCTTATGTCTATGTGTTAAGTGAGGGTTCCGTAGCCAGATATATTATATTTTTTATCAATATAAGTAATGCTTCTCATTTATATACCCGTCTAAAGAATTATTACCAAACAGCGCGCATCGCATCGGATCAGAACGGATTTTACAATCTTTAAACGTTAAATCGTGTATGTATATTGTATTGTGTGTGTGTATTTAAAGTCTATTAGGACATAGAATATAATTATCCGCATATTCCCACGTGATCGAGACTTATGTAGGTGAAACCGGGTGCAGCTAGTCTTCTTCTATAGAGAGAAGAGGTCACCAAGTGTGTTACATCCGATAACAATAAGTAACGCATGAATGATAGAGCATGGTAGTTAAATGGTGGCAAAATATACACAAACAAATCTTCAAAGTCCATTATTTAATATCATACCTACTCCAAAAACTAAAAGTTTTTAACGGTATTTCACACTTCTTTGTATCCGTGACTAGTCAAAGGCATTGTTGGATGAGCAGAGCAGGTAGGTCCTTCGGGGAAGGGCTATTGTCTTGTGTGAGTAGGCCCTATTATGTGGCCGACTAGCCAGCCGGTAATTATTTACCTACCGTGCCACGAGGTCCTTTTGGGAGCGCAACTGAAGTGGTTCTTAATGGATAATATTTTTGTGTTCACCAAAAATCTAAAGGTACATCTATGTATGCATTTCTAAAATATTATTCTTCCCCGAAAAATACTGATCGTGCACCAAATATTACAAAATATTTGTAACTTACTTTTTAATACAGTTGCTCAAAAAGTGGTGTATTGCAGGGACGTATAGCGTTCGGGAAGTGGGCTATTACATACTAGTGCTTTTTTTTTACCTTTCCCGAACTCGTGCGTGTCTCTTTCCCAACTGTCAAAATAATGTCTATTAAAAAGAAAAACCAACCATGAAGTTTTTACTAAAGAGTTTTTGTGATTCATACAAATACGTATATTTCTAAAAAGAAGCTACTAATTTATTTCAATATCAGATTTAATGATTTAATTGAATGAGTTAGGTTAGGTTTCATTTCATTTCATCTCATTAAATTTAATTTTCATTTCATATCAATAAAAAAAATATACTGAAGACTAAGCTGTATGGATAGTTCCTTTTGCCTACCAAAATGGGTGAAGAAAAAAAAACTCTGCTTATATTCTACGGTTGGCGCCATTTTCCAGAAATTTTCTTTGCGAGTTTAGTTGTTTGTTGCACAAAATGAGTAATTTCGACCCTATTTTTTTTAATTAACACCACCGGAACTCAGTATAATTGCACAAAATGCTTCGGAGAACATTTTACCGGAACAGTCAAAAAGTCGTTACATATCCACATACGACTAATTTTTTGCGTGGAGAGAAGAGAAAAAAGCAATATTGTGTTTTTACCGACTTCAAAAAAAAGGAGGTTATCAATTCGATACGTATGTATGTAATATTATTGGAATTGCATTATATTCACATATGATGATCTATTAGGGCTTCCAAACAAATATACAAAATTTCATAGACGTATGTATGTATGTATGTATGTTTGTCCACGCATATCTCCGGAACTATTAATCGGATCGTGACCATTTTTTTTTTATTGGCTTACATTTTCTTCAACTTAGGGAACAGTGCAAGTTTCATCAAGATCGATTCAGTAATTTTCAAGATATGGACTAATACGTGTAAGTGTGACGGCCTGGCTTATTGATAAGAGCTACGGTGTAGTGTCAAAGGGAAAACATCTCAAAACCTTGGTCAAATACTAGTGCAAAAACTAAAAATTACGAAATAAAAAGTAATTTAAAAAAATTAAACCGACTTCAAAAAGAAATTAACTCAAAATTATGAAATAACTTTAATTTCGGAAGTCGGTGGCATAAAACTAAAATACAGATCCCAAGACACCGACTTCCGAAATTAAAGTTATTTCATAATTTTGAGTTAATTTCTTTTTGAAGTCGGTTTAATTTTTTTAAATTACTTTTTAAATTACTTTTTATTATTATTTTATTAAATTGCTTCATTTTTTCGCAACTGTATTAAAAATAGTCGTTCAGTACACCTGCGGAACCGTCATTGCAACTTGTTCCGACTGTCAACCCTCGCCTTCGGCTGCGCCTCGGCTCGGGTAGACATTTGTCGGAACTCTTTACAATGACAGCCTTTCCGCACTTGTAATGAAATATACTATTTTAATACAGTTGCTCAAAAAGTGGTGTATTGCAGGGACGTATAGCGTTCGGGATGTGGGCTATTACATACTAGTGCTTTTTTTTTACCTTTCCCGAACTCGTGCGTTCTCTTTCCCAACTGTCAAAATAATGTCTATTAAAAAGAAAAACCAACCATGAAGTTTTTACTAAAGAGTTTTTGTGATTCATACAAATACGTATATTTCTAAAAAGAAGCTACTAATTTATTTCAATATCAGATTTAATTGAATGAGTTAGGTATTCATTTCATTTCATCTCATTAAATTTCATTTTCATTTCATATCAATAAAAAAAATATACTGAAGACTAAGCTGTATGGATAGTTCCCTTTGCCTATCAAAATGGGTGAAGAAAAAAAAACTCTGCTTATATTCTACGGTTGGCGCCATTTTCCATAAATTTTCTTTGCGAGTTTAGTTGTTTGTTGCACAAAATGAGTAATTTCGACCCTATTTTTTTTTAATTAACACCACCGGAACTCAGTATAATTGCACAAAATGCTTCGGAGAACATTTTACCGGAAAATTCAAAAAGTCGTTACATATCCACATACGACTAATTTTTTGCGTGGAGAGAAGAGAAAAAAGCAATATTGTGTGTTTATTATTCTATTAAATTGCTTCATTTTTTCGCAACTGTATTAAAAATAGTCGTTCAGTACACCTGCGGAACCGTCATTGCAACTTGTTCAGACTGTCAACCCTCGCCTTCGGCTGCGCCTCGGCTCGGGTAGACATTTGTCGGAACTCTTTCCGCACTTGTAATGAAATATACTAATTTTAATTTTTTTGAAATGGACATTATCGAGAACCGAATTAGTTACGAGGTTAATTATTTAAAAAAAAATGCTTAGGTTAGGTTAGGTTAAAACTGTGACCTCTTACGCACGAGCCGAGCGAGCGAAGCGAGCGGTGCCGCGGCAGCGGCCGGCGAGTGCCAGAAACGACTAAATTTTAAAGAAAAAAAATATGGAAAAAGAGATTATTTTTAACAGGCTATCGAGAACCGAATTAGTTAGACGTAAAACTAAAAAAATAAATGCTTGTTTTTAAAATTAGGTGTATTACTATTTTTACAAATTTGCAACAGTTGTTAAATAGATGCTCGTTATGACATATTTTAATGAACATATTTTGGTGCACATTCAGTATATTTGGTGGAACACAGGCAAAATTAGGTAAATGAAATGGGAATAAATTGAAGTACTTTTAAATACCATCCGTTCTTAATTGTTTTGTTGATCAAACTTTTAACTAAAGACAAACAATCTAGATAAGAAAACAAAACCAAATCGACATCTCGTTACCTAGTGACTTCACTCCGCAGTATGTAGGTACCTGAAAATGGAGAGGAACGCTTTAGATTCCCATTGGCATCAAAATTGCGTCCAAACAAGACCGATCTCGCTAACATCATTGAAATACACGATTTCTTAAGTGCTTGAGAAATGTTTCGCCTCAGCATTACTCGTGACTCTATCCCTAATTGTACCGTTGATAAAAGACCTCCACAGTTGTTCACATCCTTAGGAATTACATTACTAGGAGGCAAATTTCCGTACGTTGAAATTTCAGGAGATTCATCGACAGCATTAATTATTATTGTGTAAATTCGCTGTGCTTTTGCGTTCTCAGCTATCATTTATATGAGCATTGTAAGCTTCTACTTTTCGTATAGTCGGATAAATTCGAACTGCAACTCCACCGGCAAATTCTCCTATCAACGGTAGGTACTCGTCGACGTTCGCAAAGCAATTCAAGTTGAGCCGTTGTCAATTCGCCAACACGCAAATTATTCAGCAAATCTATGAACGAGTATCGTACCTATATTTTCTGTGCCATTGACCGACCAATGATCGACCATTATGAATTTAGCAGATTACGAACTTTTAGCAAAATGACAATACTCCAAAAACTAAAAGTTTTTAACGGTATTTCACATTTCTTTGTATCCGTGACTAGTCAAAGGCATTGTTGGATGAGCAGAGCAGGTAGGTCCTTCGGGGAAGGGCTATTGTCTTATAAAAATGGTATGGGTCCCGCCTGCTTCCAACTTTTATTTAATAAACACATTTTTATCTACAGCGACAATTATTTTACAATGGCGGCCATTGTGTGGCCAATGGCTGACAATGGCTCCTCGATGTGAACAAAGTAACCTTGTATGGACGTATTTTTTTTATTTCTGTTTTATTTTTGTCCTATGAACGTAGTGTCCTTCCATACCATTTTTTTATTATACATATTTTCAAACTCAAATGGGTCCCGCCTGCCTCCAACTTTTATTTAATTTAAAATGGCCTTATTTTTGTCCTATGAACGTAGTGTAAGTAATTTTGAATTTAGGTACCAAATTAGGAGAAGACATAGGTATAAACGATTTTTATACATTACGCGATAGCGAATACGATACAAATAATATTTAAATTACAGATTTCCAAACTAAGGAGCAGGCTTTTTAACTTCATGACAACAATGTCAATGAATCAAAATAGGTAATAATATAAGAAAACCAAACAGTATTTTATTGCAAAATGTATAATATGCTGTCTATTTGCTGCAAAAACTAGCTAGGTTTTTTTTTGTCATATTACTAAATTTTGATTTCGACTGTCTGAAATGAAATATTGAGAATCTTATATTTTCAGAATCTGGTATTTTGAGAATCTGGTATTCTGAGTTTAAAGGATATCGGCATGCAATGCAACCGACTTATACTGACTGACGACACAATGTGATAAAAAAACGCACGTACAAGGTTACGTCGTCGACCTATGCAACGCTGCACTCACGTAGTTCGTATGATTCATGACAGATGGCGTTACTTTTGCTTGTATGAAGAACGTATATGTAAAATGTTCAGATGGGCGTATCCTTACTTTTGAAATCATTGGAGTAGGCTCTATTATGTGGCCGACTAGCCAGCCGGTAATTATTTACCTACCGTGCCACGAGGTCCTTTTGGGAGCTCAACTGCAGTGGTTCTTAATTGTTTTGTTGATAAAACTTTTAACTAAAGACAAACAATACTCATCAGACCCCATTACTCATATTCAAGTAGTATTCAACATTTTATAGGGAATTGTAAAGGTTAGTACAACATTGTTATCTAACTTCTTTGTTCATTTACACATGTATGTTATATTTTCAAACTACCAAATTATCGTTATAATTTGCACCAAATCTATTGTATTAAAGTTAAAACTAGGTTTCAACTATTGTTAACCATTAATCTAAGCAGTACCTAATCCTTTGTTATCTTGCAATAAATATCATAAGAAATCACACTTTGAACTAATAGTTACCTACATTGTATTGTATTCCGTTACATTTTAACTTAATTTTAGCAAAGTTCATAATTTAGTAGGTGAATAGTAAAATCGACAATTACATACATTAATGTTATTGTATATGATCTAGTAAACAGATTAGTACTTTTGTGAACCAGTTCAGTTTTGGGATACGTTGATTAAAACATGTATTGAAACGTTTTTTTTAGATTTTAAGAAAAAAAAACAAAGTCTATATAATTACAGTTTGAGGTGGTAACCGAATCTGTTTCATAAATAAAAAAATATACTATTGACGCTGCAGCAGGTCCAATAATGGCCGTTTCGAATTTTTTGAAAATCTCCGAAACCAGGGTTTTGTTTACAAAAATAACTTTAGTAGGAGTTAATATGTTAAGTGTAGTCTATAAAAAAACAAAGCTTGACTTTGAGGCAGCGAGGTACGAGATTCCATACATCCATGAGCATTGTTCTTTAGTTTTCACTCTCTCGAGATCATAAACTAAACCATAGCTGAATCTAATTTTAAGTTTTTTAACTTTAGTCCTGTTCTCAATGTCCCACAGATCAATGTCAAAATTCAGTGCCAAATTTCAAGTTTCTAGGCCTACTAGAAGTCCCTAAACATTTTGATTAGCTCTAAGTGAGTGAGTCAGTCAGTCAGTCAGTGACACTTTAGCTATTTTGAAAAGTCCATAACTTCGAATCTATTAAAGCTACACCTACAGTTATGAAATTTGGTATTCGAACTAACAGCAGTCATGGTATTATGTATGTGAAGTTTGATTCGATTTCGTGTGACAAATAGTTAGATACAGGGTGTTCAAAAGTAGCTCGAAGCGGTTCGGGTAAAAAAAATGGTTGCCTGTAAAGTCGGTTTTACGGGCGAAGATTTTACGTGACAACGTCTTTTTCTCGGTAATTAAATTAAAAGGTTCGGTGACTCATCGTAACGTTACCGAGCGTTACACTTTTTCATAAGTGACTCCCAGCCGCAACCTAATTTAAGACGTTGTCACGTCAAAAGTGCACGGCGTACGTGCGGCCTCTTGCTGGAACTTGGCCTGCGCACTGCCGTGCGCTTCGATATAGAAGCATAAAATGTACATACTGATGACGTAACCTTGGGACGCGGGACGCGTGAGTGGATAACAAGTGGCATGAAAGAGACGCACGTAGAGAAGTCAATGAAGTGTGAAGGAGTCAAAAGTAGGTAGATTCATTGTGAGTGTGACGGAGTATGATAAGGAGTGGGTAATGGGTGAAGCGAGCCAGTCGTCGTGCAGACCGCGCACAGAGCACTTTAAGACCGCGACAGCGCCGGACCGTTTCTCACCGGCTTCCTCGAGCGCACAGTGGCGCCCTCACCGTTTGTTTGGTTATTTCTTTTATTATAGCGGAATATAGTGGCCACTATTATCAGTTTTAGTGATTATAATAAAATTAAACAATATAAAACTACCGTGTATAATAATATTAACGTATAATCTTGTGGAGCACAACTTAACGTGCTTATTTTCTGCATGTTCATTGTAAAATAAAATAAATAACCAAACAAACGATGAGGGCGCCACTGTTCGGTCGGCGCAGCCTTAAACCACGTGGCCGGCTCAGCGAACCTACAAAAAGTGAGTAAAACTAAAGTTTATTGACCGATACGTAGGTTAGCTCTAACTTTGAACCTCAATATACATAAATATGCCCCGTCTGAACCAACCAAAACTAACTCACTTTGTTCTTCGTCTTGAGGTATTGATGCCCGTAATTCATGAAGTTCGAAACGAAACTTTGTTATTATTTCGTATTAAAAAGTTGGTTGTATTTTTGTTAAAATATTTAATTGAATTTGATGAACACAACATTGAATTTTATTTTATGATTTATATACATTAATTACCTTTAAATGGTTTTAATTGTTGTTCTTTGTTATTTCTGTGTAAAATCTATTAGCTATGTATGGTGTATCAATGATTACCGTTCAATAATCTGTTTTATATATACGATAGCCGTAATATATAGGTAAGGACCTACATGCAACCGGTTCATTCATGCAATAGGTCTTACAACAGCATATTCTTTCAAAATATTACTTACTGAAAAAGTGTTGTATATATCTACATATTTAGAGCAGCCTTAAAATCTCGTATAGCTACTAAGGCTCAGCTGTTTTTTAAGTAGTTATCAAACTACAAAACAACGATGCTCCGTTAAATGCAAAAAAGCTGTTTAATTATGATACGAGAATTAAAATAAAGGAATCTGGGTAGAATATTATTAAAATCTGTAAAATATAAGAGAAATGCATTAATTTGCTTATCCACGACATTCATTAAGTCTTCTAGGTAGGAAGGTCATGTTTCAGTCATTGTGTTCAATAATTATAACTGTTTAGTGTCATATATAATAATAATAATAAAGCCTTTTATTCGGACCATAGATATACAATTACTTTTTCTTACACAACTGCACTGTTACATAATATATATTATACAGAGTTACTGGTAACTCGACGTATTCCTTGCAGGACATCATGGTAGGGTTAAAATGCAACAAATTAAGCCACCAAATGTTCTACCGAAGTTCAGTAGTTTTTGAGTTAGTTAGATTATTAGTTTTTTTATGAAAAATCACAGATTAAATTATTTGGAGCCAATTTAAAAATGATTTACGGCGCGATTGTACTGAAATTTAAGTTAATATCATAGTTCATGCCGTAGCAGATCTTTTTTAATAATTGAAAGTTCAAAAATGCCTAAAACCTTGGCAAATATCACTAATCAAACATTAAATTTTTAGTAATTTTTGCTATTAGTCCATAAAAAAAGTTGTCTAGTGCAAAAAAAAAATACTACGCCTGATGTACAAATTACTAGGAAAATATCCTTGTCTTATCAGCTATTCAGAAAGGTATGATTGTCAATACTTTTGCATGTGTGACAGGGAAGGGAAGAGTTTTATGGGGAGCAGGTAAAATTGCGAGACGGTCAACCTATTGTTTCTTAGTAGTTTTTACCTGCGCTTGAACTTCAAACACTCGGCAAGCTTTGTGATTGGTCACTATTGTTCTCCCGCAAGAAAACGCGAAGTGCCGTGATTTACATGGCGCTTAAGACCTTTTTGCCGAGAATAAATACACTTCCGCAGCAAATCCAGCGCTGTGGTAAATTAGTTACGGTTTAGACGAAGTGTTATTATTTTAGCGCTGCAGCGAACTAAAGATTATTACGAAGAATAGGACAATTCAGTTATTTGACGTAGCTTCTCTCGATGGTCGTCAGCGTCAGTTAGCATAGACTACTATTACAATACTAGAGATAGTGATGTGAACCGATTACAATTTTCAACACCGGTTTATACCGATTAGTTAATTATTAAAACCGGTTTTTTAAGGTTTTTTTAAGGTTTTTTTTAGGTTTTTCCTAAAAAGTCCGTGGTCAGTCGTCCGTACGTCCGTCCGATCATCACAGTCAAATATTTATCAATTTTCTTTTTGTTACTTGCTGCGGTCATTTTCAGAGTAGTATGAAATATGGGGCGTGCGCGTGGAGTCTCCGTTGGTTTTTCTTGTGTTGTGCCAGTAGACGTTCCCTGTGCCTGTGTGTCACCTGGCTGATCACCCACTTCACCTCGATCCACCTCCACTGTAGCCTGGGGATGGTTTCTCTTAATATGTGCCAATATAAATTCGAGGTTCCTCCTCCAACTTTGATCACTTTAGCACATATCTTACACTTTGCAATAAGATTATCAATCTTCTCAAAATAATTTCTTGTACATACTTGATTTTACCTTTTACTTTAGCCATTTTCGCAAACAAACATGTCAACTCCAAATAATTCGCAAGCAAAATTCGGTGCTATTCTGTAAAAAAATCACCGTCATAAGTCAAAGTCAAAGTATTTATTAGTGCGATTTTTGGTGATATTACAGGTCTTACAGATATTTTATAGAATCTCAAAAATCTACCCTTTAGGGCATACACTATTAATTTAACAATATTAGAAATTAATTAAAACATTATATGAGTATGATACAATTCTAATAAAATTAAAAGTCTGATAGTAATATTAGGTACATCATAAATCATAAATACAGGATCATGCACAAGAAATTTTGTCAGCAAGAAATTCGTCAATGGTATAGTAGCATTTGTCTAATAAAAATGTATTTAGGCTGCGTTTAAATTGAGTCAAGTTTAAATCTTTTATGTCATTTGGTAGCTTATTAAAAATTTTCGGAGCCATGCAAAGTATGCTCTTGTGCATCAGGGCGGTTTTTGATCTTCTTAGGCATAATTCATGTCGGTATGTTGGTCTTATAGATCGAAGACTTTGCTCTGAAGCTTTTTTAAATAAATCACCGTTTTTTTTTACAAACAATGCGGTCTCGTAAATGTAAAGACAAGGCAGCGTTAGTATTTTGAGGGAAATAAAATAGGGTTTGCAACTTTCTGTTGATTTAAGATTGCATATAGACCTAATGCACCTCTTTTGTGCTTTAAAGATGTCATGCTTTTCACATGAATTTGCCCAGAAAATAACTCCGTAATATAAATACAACGAAGGTCCTTTAGCATAACTGTTACTAACCGCCCATACGACGACCCACTGACCAAATAGTGAGTAAAGTACCTATTGTTTTACCTTACAAATTGATTTACTGACAAGTGCATGTCGGAAAAACAAATTGGATTTCATGGGTTTTAATTTTTTTACGCGGAACTCCAATTCTTTTTCTAAAATACAAGTAGTCTAAGTTAGTCCATATAACATCAGGTATCTTCCAGTGTAAGTCCTGTCAAATTCTGTCAAACCGTTTGTGAGATTTGCCAGAACAAACAGAGAGACATACTTACAGACAGACAAAAATTTTTATAATTATTTTTTTGTTAAATGTAAGTAGTTTACTTTTGTAGGCATTTAGTAAAAATCTGTTATTTTGACATTACAAACAGACATTTAAATTTTATGTACCTATTTGTATAGAAATGTTTAAAAAAAAATAATTAAAAAGTTTTATGGACCAACTGTGCCAGAGTTGTTGCTTTTGGCTTGCTCTCTTTAAATAATTATTGCTATAATAAAGCATTTTTGATACAACTTAAAGGGTAGTTCCAAAAGTTTCTACACATCGTACCCTCTTACAAAAATATTTCTAATTAAAATACTTCAGGTGAATAAACATAATAAAAATGTTTCTACAGTAACTTATGGAACCGATAATCACTAATTAGATATGGATTTAGTAAAACAGTTATTAATGCTTAGGCATTATCAGAACAATAGCAATACGTAAATAATTTATATATCGTCGCTGCGACTTTAAGACCTCTTGTGTCACTTTTGGCAAAATCACTTTTTTACGCCAGCCGATTCTACATTTTGAAGCTCTATCGAATGCAAAAACTCTCATGTGTATACGACGTTTAAATCGTAATTTATTTACGAAATTCAAGATCTCTAATGTGCTTGCTAATTAAAAGTTGGTGCTTAAAAAATCTTATGTGTCAACTAAAATTGTTTTATTTTTTTTTACAAGAAACTACTTTTGTTAAAACAACGAAAATCGTGTGGCTGATACCTATATTTTTGTTGTAGTTGGTTTCATTATATTTTTTTCAGTAGACGGTTTTTATCGATTTTCTCATAAAATTGATTTTTACACATAAGAGATCTTATGAATGAATGATATATTTATTTGCAAGAATATAGGTAGCTAACATAAGTTCTTAAGATCTCTGGGTTTCACTATATTCGGCATTTCAGCCGTGCAAATATTTAGATTCTTAAAGTCTTCTTCTTCGTCTCTTGAAGAGATCTTGAAGTCGCAACGACGATATGTAACCTTATAATATAATATTTCTAGCGAATACTTTGATAAGCAACTCATTTAGGTACTTAGAATAATAAAAATAATATGTTTTCAATTTATTCAACACTTGTTTTATCAATTCATTACACAATAGACACCAACACATGGGTGAAATTCAATCAAAAATGACATCTGAGGTTTAGTATTTGTGGAACAAAAATGTTGTAACAAGATACAATAAAATCTTTTCTATAATAAAAAAAGACAAACGACTTCCAAAAAAAAAAACACTACAAAATGAAAAATAACTTTAATCTCGGAAGTCGGTGTCGTTGGTTCCGCATTTTCATGTTTTGACACCAACTTCCGAAATTAAAGTTATTTTTCCCTTTGTAGTATTTTTTGTTGGAGGTTGTTTTTATTTTTGTAAAAAAGTTTTTATTTTTCACTTTTTAGTTGTACCCGCCTACCCCGCACAAAGTCATATAACACTACTTGCTATGTGAATATCAGTGACAGGAAGCTATTGAACACATCTGCGTACCCCTTTAGAGGGTACAGGCGTGATGTTATGTTGTGTGATTGCGTAAACAATGCATACATATGCATGGCATTTATTGAAGAGTTCCCTTGTCTGTCTCCGAAACTCATCATCAGATCTTTACGAAATTTAAATGGAACCATTTCGGAATAAACCTCTTTCGAAAAAAAAAGTATTTTGCAAATCCGTCTATAGCTATACTATATGACGGAGTTATGCCCGAATATAAGAGAACCTCCTCCTTTTTAGAAGTTGGTTGAAAATGTTCCACAACTTCTTCACATGGTGACCCCCAAGCAGAAACTACAGAATACCACCCGATACGATGCTTACTAATTCCATTTGCTTACTTCATACATCTGGTCATACACATATGCAATAATTGCTTGGAATTGTTACTTCTAGTGGCAGTGTGTCTCGGCCAGCTGCTACTACTTGCACTGTTCACGACTGACACAACCTTTCTATTCCAATTCTTAACGTATTCATGTTGTGATTCACAACCTGCAACTTGTGAATAATTTCCTGATCTAAGATTATAGTTATAAAATCCGAAATATTGTTGGTTTTATGGTCGTGGTATAAACTACCTACCTAATTAACACAATATTTATTAAGTATCACTAATGTTTTCGTTTAAGAACATTATTACAAGAGATTGAGACATCGAAAGTCAGATGTTTGTTCATTTTCAGCTGTTGTTGTCGCCAAGAGCAATAACTCTAGTTATTTACATTTAGTTGTATTAAAGTATGCTAGGGCTGTCACTCTCATTAAAACTAGAGATGGATGGTTTCATGTTTTTTTAACCGACTTCTAAAAAGGAGGAGGTTCTCAATTCGGATGTTTGGTTTTTTTTAGGGTTCTGTACCAAAATAATAATAATAATGTGTATAACACTTATGGATTTGAAATATTATACTTTCCTTGTTAGTAGTATTACATTATGAGCCAAGGATATGAAGGTGCTCACAATAATTTGGTTTTATGTCATAAAATTAATACTTACTGACACTTTATTTCTTATTTTAGGTTTTGAATGCATTCACAGTGAATGTGACCAAGGTATTGTACCTCGGTTCTTGTCTGAAATATTCCACAAGCTGAACCAAATGCCAGAGAGGGAATTTATATTACACATAACATGGATGCAAGTTGTCAACAATAATATATTTGATGTGCTAGGAGCAGGTCTGGTTAGGTGCTGCAATGTTGAGGAAGCCTTCCAGTACTTACAGCTGGGATGGCGACAGAGGTGTCAAGGAAACAACCACACTGCGTTCACAGTCAGCGTTGAACAGAAGTGGGTCAACACCAATGGAGTACTTAATCATAGAATGTCCACTGCCAGTTTCTGTGATCTAGCTGCATACCCAGAACCTGGGCTATTTGCCCTAGAGAACATAATAAAAGAGCTGCTAGCTGGCAATCCACCAAAGCAAATCAATTATGATCAGTGTATTCTCACTGCTATGCTCAGGGACTCCTTTGGGGGCAGAGCTTTTACCTGGGTAATTGGATGCATAAGTGCAGAACCTGAGGACTATCAAGACACTTTAAAAACCCTAAACTTGTGTTTATGTTGTAGAGGTATTAAGAATTTTGTTACTGTCAACTTATTTGCTGACAATAATACACCTGTTTACACAGATAAGGCAGTATTACCACATGCAGACAATAATTTTAATTTACAATTTGCTACAACTCAGTGGATTAAATTGGTTTCAAATGCAGAGGGGCTTTTCAATAAAATTCTTCAGTCCAAATCCTTGTCTGAAACTGATATTAATCAAGTCAGTGAATGGTTGTTTTTAAAGGCTGAGTGTGATGAATGTCTGAATAATGATGCTAGTGTTGATAATAAGGATGCAAATATAAAGCAGGGATTGCCTAGAATAGCTGAGGATACAGAGCCAAGTGAACCCAGTGAGTCAGATGTTGACTCGGACTCAGAGGAAGATACTCATTCTGACACAGTATTCCAAGATAAACTTGAAAAATTTATGGAATATTTTAGAGAAAAGAATGACCAACTTTTTGCTGACAGGTGTGAAGAATATTTGAATCACATTGACTCTGATGATATTACAATTTCGGAATTAAGTGGATCACAGTCTTTGCCTGTTATGACATCCCAGTCTAACTCTGGGCGAAGAAGAACTATACAACCTGGTGAGAGTTTGTCAGGAGCAGAGTTAGAGCTACTGAGAAAAGTTGCAGCTAAAGCAATATCACCTGAATCTCAAAAGATACTCATAGAATCTCACAAAAAGGATGTTGATCCAGAACCTAAATTAATTGAGCGGGAATTACTTAAAATGATCGACTCTCCAAAGACTGAGGAAATATGCAAGAAGTACAAAATGACGAAAGAAAAATACACTCAAAAGCAAATACTGGCCAGAAAACTTTCAAAAGAAATTGGTAGCAGCCAGTCACAGCTTAAAGAATTAATTAATCTTTGTATAGCCAAAGAGAGACTAATAAATGACTTGTCTAAATCTATGTCATACACAAAACAAGCATTATTCTGATAAGATAGAATCTAGTTTAATTGATCAAGATACTATGAGGGAAATAAAAAGGCATGAGACAAATCTCAAAACTTATAAAAAACAAATTGAACAAATCAAAAGACAGATTAAGAAAGACGAAAAACGCAAAAATACATTAGATGTAGAGCTTGTAAAAGATAAGTTAAAGCTAGATGAACTCTCTGACACATCAGTAGATGTGAAAGACAGGAAAACACACTCATTGAAACACTTTACGCATAGAATAACACAGCTTGACAGTATTTTGAAGGAAAAAACAAATGATTTAGAAACCTTAGAAATGTCCAAAGAAAAGGAGTTGTTGTTGAGGAAAGAAATCAAAAACCTGAGGAAGACTAGAGAATGCTTGCATGAACAGAGGTGTAGTTTAGGACATAAGAGAAAAATATACAAATCTCTTTCAGATTCCGAGGTAAGCAATCCAAGAATTTGATCCTTGTTAAAATAATTATGCATGTATTCTGTTTATAATAAAGCTAAAGAGTTTGTTTGAACGAGCTAATCTCTGGAACTACCAGTTGGATTTGAAAAATTCTTTTTGCATTTGATAGCCCAGTTATTGAGGAAGGATGTAGGATAATTAACATCACGCTAAGATACTAGCTGAGCAAAAACAAAAAAAGTCAGAAAAATCAGTAATAGCGCGGGCAGGCGATGCTATGCGCCGGGGTGGGTCCGGGGAACAAGAAATTTCACGCGGACGAAGTCGCGGGCAGAAGTTATTCATAAATCTTTTTTATTTTAGGAGCGCAAGCTGCTGGAATGCGAAGAAGCTATTGAAGCAATAGACACAGCAATAGAGTACAAAAACAATTTAATTTGTGGCAAGTCACCATCAGCTTCTCTGTCAGATTCTCAAGACAATAAAGATTCGAGGAGCAGGGGGGAACAAATGTTGATGGCGCGGCTTGACAAACTGTCGCATGACGAGATGAAAACATTGCTTTATAGGTATTTCCAAAAGGTAATGGTGTAAATTTTGCTGTATCAAGAATAGAGTAGAAAAATCAGGTTTTTCTTCTTTACTTACTGTAGACAGTCGAATAACACTTGTTTTGGTTTCAAAGTAAACTACAGTTCAAATAAAGTGCCAGTAATACCTACTACCTAGTATGTAAATTCACTGTTAGGCTCAGGTGTTGCTTATCATTTACGTATGTTTATTTAACGATTTTACCATTTATGTTATCCGTGACGAGCGACATAAACGTAAAATTTTAGTTTACGCAATACCATTATTCCGCGAACGCTTTTCCATATTCACCTTGCATTTTCATGAATATTTGGCACACAACAATAAATAAAAATCTAAATCCGTTCCTTCACTAAAATAATTAATGTCACTCCGAAAGCTGCCACGCTTAAATGGAATTGGGTTGGACACATCTCCCGCATGTCAGACGATCAATGGGCCAAACATACGACCCACTGGGTCCAACTTAATGGCAAACGACATCACGTCAGGCCCAGACGGAGATGACGGTATGAGCTGAATGCCTTTAATAAAGATTGGTCCTTGGCAGCTCTGGACAGAGAGAGGTAGGAGAGTAGGGAAGCCTCGATCTCTCCTTGATCGAACAAGTCATATAATTTTTGAATCTGAAGCTGAAACCAAACTTTCTAACCATGTTTTTGCAAGGTGGTGGATTTACGCGGCGCGTGCGCAGCTCTCGAGGCTGGCGTAGCGTCGGCCAGCGAGGAGGCGACAGTGTGGCGCGCCCGGGCTGCAGCCGCTTGGAGGCACGCACAACGTCTCAGACCACATGCTCATTCCCGGTAAGGCAGAGGGACTTCTTATTTCTCAGTCATTAAATAATAATAGTATCGACGTCAGACTTTGGCTTACCCCACAGAAGCACGGCTTGATGATTTTTTTATGCACATACAGCTTTACAAAGATATGCGCTTCGGTAATCTTCGTGTGTTGTTATTCTCCGAATTAGCAGGAATGTCGTGCCACAGAGGTAATGCTTCTAAGTTTTTTACTTCCGCGCTTTGTAATAGTGCAACTATCATTGTGGCTTTGCAGTTTTCTCTGTCGGGTTATCTACTCCGGTCTCAGATCGCCATTTGTCACCCAAAAGTTTTGAAAAGTTTTTTGGAATTGCAGTAAACATGGTAATACAAAATAGGCAAATCCTTGTTGTTGTTGTACTGTGTTGTAACAGCTTTATTTAATTAAATGTCAATATCGCGCATTCGTATTTCCGAAAATAGACTATCATGTCCGAAGCGCATACTTTTCTTTGCAAAGCTGTTGCTACTCCCCTTTATTTATAAAAGTTGTTATTAGCGACTGTTTTTTAACCATACAGTTTTGACGTTTTATAAATAAACCCCTTTTCATCTTTCAGGCACTTCCAATCATTCCATAGATGTCTGGACGGTGGCAATGCGGAGAGGGCGCTGTCTCTGGGCATGACGACTGATTCAGAGACATCGGACGATGCCATGAGATTGGTGGATCGCATGAAGCAGCTCGCGCGGTGTCCTCCGGTAAGTTTAATCAAGTCAAATAAAGCTTTGGAGAGCAGTGGTGGCCAAGTGGTGACGGCCGCGACTTACGAGTTGTAGGTCGTAGGTTCAAACCCAGACAGACGCTTTACTTTGTGTAAATTATATCATTACCACTGCTCTCAAAACGGTGAAGGAAAACATCGTGAGGAAACCGGCATGTTCTAGAACCAAAAATTCGAAGACATGCGACATCTACCAACCCGCACTGGGCCCGCGTGGTGGATTACGGCCCACTCCCTCTCACAGAGAGGAGGCCCGTGTCCCAACAGTGGGAACATTATAGGCTGATTATGTAAATAAAGCTTCGGACACATTTGCAATCACCCTGTATTATGTGAGATTACAATAGCTTTTCATGTATATTGTAATTACGGCATTCAAACAGTTAATGGGAACTTGACTCGCGTCTCGTGAGTTTTATGGCAATATCCATAACTTTAAAAAGTAATATATTTTATTAATGCTTTCAGCCACCCGTAATACCTAGTCAAAACCTGCGACAGCTCATGCCAGCGACAAATCTGCCTGTGGCTAAGGTGACAAAGGAGAAGAACAAACTCATTATAGTACAACAAAATAAAAAGCACTGATATTTGTACATAATTTTATTTGTCGTTATCAATTCTATCTTCATATACGTTTTCATGAAATACTTCATGTTGTTTATTGATCTAGCAATGTAGTCATAGTATGTAATTTATGAATACTATTGTGGTTTAACTATTTAGCTACTTAAACATCACAGTTTTAAATCGTGCACTGTAAATATTTTTAATGTAATTCGTATTCACAATGTTTGTATATATTTTTGCCAATTAATTGCTACTGGTTAGCGTGTATAAAAAATATATTTATCAACATTATTTTTCTTAAATGTATACATTCAACTAGATTCGAGCAATATAAGATCCTATTGTATTTTCTAAAACAAAAATTAAAAAAATAAATTGATTGATCTAAATATTATCTACATATTATTTACACTATCTATGGCATTTAGAAATCCCTATAGTTCTAACTCATGATTGAAAATTCCAAGGTATACATAATATCCCTTCTGATAGAACGGAGTAGTAATGGGTTATGTAGAGGACTGTTCCATGAAGTTTCTGAAACAAGTAAAAAAGAAATGTAGTAAGTATAAGTAACAGTTTGAGGAAGCATTAGGACAGATGGGCCAGGACCATCACGCAGTGGATGCCAGAAGACTTACGTCGTCAACGATGCATGCCTATAAAACGTTAGCGCGGGTCGCGCGGGCGCATGGCCAGAAAATGCGATAAGAGATATCTTGGAATGAGGAAAATAGGGGAGACCTGTCAAGCGTCACCCAACTATTTTGTGAATAAGAAAGAAATAAAAATATGTGTAGGTATATTTTTTGCAACATGGACTAAAAGGGGGTCTGAAAAATTCGAAGTGGGGCTACTGGCATGTGGGGTATCATATGAAAGAGCGCAGTTTGCACATTCTCAAACAATTTTTCTTTTTTTTTTAAGGCCGCATAGTTTTCTACTTTTGATGAAAAATGTAAAAAAAAAAAATACCATTCCCCCCCTTTTCTCCGAAGTTTGTAAAGAGAAAAATCTGAAATAATTCTATGTGATAGAAGTTTATGTAAAGATTATTAACAGGAAAAATAAAACGAAGTCTCAAAATAGCACACTTTTTCAGAAATCATCATCAACAAAAGTTACATTAGTTCCACTATCGGTCAAGAGATGGCGCTGACATAAATCTGCAATATTCTACCTAATAGGTACCTAAGCTACATACCTAAGTTCTCCGTCACTTATAGACAGACGGATTTACAAAATTCTTTTTTGTTCGCAAGAGGTTTTTTCCCAAATGGAAAACAAATAAGAAATTTATATGGGACCACCATATTTTCTTATTCGTTTTTCCAAACTACCCCCGGTTTTGGAAAACGAATAATGTTAAACTTTATTATTTACTTTAGGTACTTTTTGTGCCACGTTTCAAGTTTATAAACCTAAAGAATAAGATTTTTCATATAAACGAATTCCCCCTTTCTTTTGAAACTACGAATAATTATGTACTCTACTTAGATACTGTCAAAAATTCAAGTTTCTATCTGCAACAGTTTGTGATGTGGGAGGGTCTTATTTACATACCCTGTCCTTTTATATACGTAAAATATGTGCCTGCCTTATTAATATAGGTATTCAAAAATATAAATATTCCTTAGGATTCATAAAATTCAAAACCCTACTGCTTTGGTAAACAAGATTGTGTTGTTATCAGGAACCCCTGCGTAAGGTCAAGTGGACACAGCAGATATAAGCTCTCCGTGAACAATTATCACATATCGTCATTACAATAAAGTAATTCAGAAGAAAAACACATTCAAAATGGCTTCTAACGGAAAACTAGGTAAGTGACCCTCTATAATTTGTTTTAAAATAAATCACACTAATATTATAAAGGCTAATGTTTGTGTGTGTGGGGGTGTGTTTATATGTTTGTTACTTCTTCACGCTCAAATGGCTGGACCAATTTTGATAAAATTTGGTATGGATGTAGCTGACACCCTGGATTAACGTATAGGCTTTTTATCCCGATATTCCCACGGGATCGAAACTTATGCGGGTGAAACCGCGGGGCGCAGCTAGTTGTTTATTACGACTAAATGATATATTTACAAAGAAAAAAAAATACAACCGAATTGAGAACCTCCTTTTTTTTTGAAGTCTGTTAAAAATTAAGTACCTATTTCTTGATCATGGAAAAAACAATTTCAGTAATAATTGAGTCTTAGATTATATTTCGAATGCTGCAGTCAGAAGTCTATGTAGGTATATCAATTGGAGTCAAAGTGATACAAGGTCGATATCACTTTGACTAATTGATATACCTGATATTGTATTGATATGACTGTCTGAATGTATGAAGCATGTAAATCAAATTTTTTGAAGATGACTGTTATGATATAATGACCGCCACTTTAGAGTTGATGGTCGTGCCCTTGGTCGAAATTACGTCACTAGATCATTATCCATTTGATTGAAACTAGACTGTTCAACAAGTAACTTTGTCCACAGCTCTTCTAAGCGTGTCTGACAAGACAGGCTTGCTGCCTTTGGCCAAAAGCTTATCAGACATTGGTCTCGGCCTGGTGGCTAGCGGTGGTACCGCTACAGCTATCCGCAATGCGGGCTTGGCGGTCACCGAAGTTTCTGACATCACTAAGGCACCTGAAATGCTCGGAGGGCGGGTGAAGACCTTACACCCTGCCGTTCATGCTGGTATTCTGTCTAGGTAAGTTCAGGAAATTCCGAAGATTGTTCTAACAATAATTTTCTAAATGAATTCCTTATTGTATCCAAGCAATACTTCTAAGTAGGTGTTTGATGCTTCTAAAGAGCCTTCTCCAAGTAGTATTAAGTAGTATTAAAAAATATTCGGTTATTGCATACTTCCCAGTATACCTTAATTACTACCTTATAACCAACGACTGGTTCAGTATCTGGTATAATTATATTTTTTCTGGTCTTTTCTGATTTTTGCAAGGGAAAACAATCTCTACGAAAATTAAAATATATTTTATTTTCAGACTCACCCCCTCAGACCAGGAGGATATGAAACGTCAGAAGTTCGACATGATTAGCGTTGTCGTCTGCAATTTGTATCCATTCGTACAAACAGTCTCAAAGCCCGGTGTCACGATTGCCGATGCCGTTGAGAACATTGACATTGGAGGCGTTACTTTGCTCAGAGCGGCCGCGAAGAATCACGACAGAGTCACGATTATCTGCGACCCCAACGATTATGATACAGTTATCCAAGAACTAAAAGAAAGCAAGGACCATCAGACCTCTTTGAATACCAGGTAAAATTCAGTTTATAAAGTTATGCTCCAACAAATCGTAAACGGTTGCCTTTACCAATGTTGGAAAGAGTCTCTTATCGTAATAAGCAAGGTCAGATGATTTATATCGCAAAGTCAAATTGATCATTTTTATTTATAAACTTCGTGTTATTAACAGGTCTAGCCCATAATCTTGTTATCAGTGGAAGACACAGGTAATCAGCAGTTCAGTAACATCTTATTGATGACTTTCAAAGCCAAAATTTTTAAACTGACTAAGCAAATATTGACATTGTAATTGTTTTTTCTTTGCAGGAAGCGTCTTGCCCTGAAGGCATTCACACAAACATCGGAGTATGATCTCGCTATTTCCGACTATTTCCGTAGACAGTATTCTTCTGGACAGTCCCAGCTGACCTTGAGATATGGTAAGAAATAAGTACTATCTAAAAAGTGTAGATTAGATTTAATATTCGGGGATTTCCTCGTTTAAGTTATTGAAGTTGAATTCCTACACAAATAATAATATCTCCTAAGCCGAATTGCGGTAACGGGGGCCAATCTCAACGCAAACTTATCTATAGATATTGTAGCGTACAGTGTGTGCGCAATCACAGGTGCACTGTTTCTCTTCCCTCACACTCTTTAAATAGTATGTTGGGACGGCAATCGGGCACAAGCAGAGAGTAACAACACAACCAAAATGAGTGCTAGTAAAGACTGGCATAACATCACGCCTGTAGTCCCCGAAGGGTTAGGTAGAGGTGCACCTATATTACATCCACATTTCGACAGTTAAGTTAAAGTGCCATGTAATAGGAGGCTCGGCAAGTCCTATTGCCACTAACCGGGAACAAATCCAGACTCCGGACGGCTACTGATAACTTCCAGATAGAAAAACCCAATAACACTGCCCAACCCAAGAATGGAACCCAGGATCTCATGCTCAGCAGTAACGCTTGCGACCACTAGACCAACGAGGCAATCAAAATTAGTGCTACTAACAAATGAATAAAATACTAACACAAAAACTCCACCATATAGGTATGAATCCTCATCAGAAACCAGCTCAAGTGTTCACGACCCGCGACAAACTTCCACTGACGACCCTCAACGGTTCGCCCGGGTTCATTAACCTCTGTGACGCACTAAACGCGTGGCAGTTGGTGAAGGAACTGAAGGAAGCATTAGGCTTGCCTGCTGCCACCAGCTTCAAGCATGTGTCGCCTGCCGGCGCCGCTGTTGGCTTGCCTTTGAATAAGGAAGAGGTAGGATTTAAAACTATCTCCTTATGTATTTTGAGCTCAGTTTTCAGTACTACACCTTCACTTAAGTAACGGACTATAGAACCGAGTCTAAGTGGTAAATTTTTTATTAAGATCTTAGTAATGTAAATGCCCCAATAATGTTCAAAATACAATAACTGGTTCGAAGGTTTAGCATGGACTAAAGTTAGAACTCATACTATAATGAAACGGATCGAGGCGTAATCTAACTGTGATGGTCAACATTAATTTAACATAAACATGAAATGTCATTATCCAAACATCTTCCTCCAGGCATCAGTATGTATGGTAGCCGACCTCCTCCCGAACCTGACACCAGTAGCTTGCGCATACGCCCGCGCTCGTGGCGCCGACCGCATGAGTTCATTCGGCGACTTCGTGGCGCTGTCGGACGAGTGCGACGCGATCACCGCCCGCATCATTTCGAGGGAGGTTTCCGACGGAATCGTGGCTCCTGGATACAGTGCCGAAGCTTTGGAAATTCTGAAAAAGAAGAAGGGCGGCAACTACTGTGTTTTGCTGGTAATTTGGGGTTTATAACTACTGGTTCTTTTTCGTAGATCAAAAACGTAATTTAGAATTCATGAATTACTTTAATTAATTTTGTTTTTTTGCTGTGTGACTTGTTCTTCGAACACAACACACAAGCGCCCAAATCTCTATTGCAAGTGATATGCTTCACATGCCCTACACTACTAATGTAATTATTTTTAGGACTTATGATCCAATGAAATAAAACTATCCTTACAATTTTAGATGGACCCCAGTTACGATCCCGACCTAATGGAACAGAAGATGATCTTCGGCCTGACTCTGGAACAAAGACGCAACGATGCGAAGATCACAGGAGATCTGTTCAAGAATGTGGTCACAAACAAGAATGCGTTGCCTAGCAACGCTGTAAGGGATCTCATCGTGGCGACTATTGCATTGAAGTACACGCAAAGTAACTCCGTCTGCTTCGCCAGACATGGACAGGTTAGAATTCCTTTTTTTTATTCATACTTATGCTACACAGAATATTAGGTCATGCTTCGACTATAAACAGGTGATCTTCGTTTAATGTGATGTTAATAGACACTCATTGTACAGATTTAAACTGTCATCCGAATGGATGATGATCATAAATTGGAGAGTTAAATGGCGTGCAGCTGGAGAGTCCTATGTCCAGCAGTAAACTGTTGATAAAGTTTGAATCAGGGGGCCTAAAAAGGCCACTTTGGCAGAATCATAAAAGGATAACATTATGAATCATAATGGACTGTTAACTGTTAAGTTAATCCTATCAAATACCATTGGTGAAGGATTTTTCAGTTATTTTTTTTTGTCTGTGCTAGAATACCAATCAATCCAATCCCAATCTCTTTAATTATACCTACGTAGTGCAGCGAAAAAAAGAAAAACACGGACTGTCTTCGACATATTATAATTCATAATGTTATCCCAAGTAGCAAAATTCTCCTATAGCAATTGACTTATAAGATTACACGTCTTATAGAAATCTAGTAGACGCATTAACTCAGGCCACTGATCCTGCTAAAGCATCTTCGAAGATAATTTGCACTACAAGTACTTTCGAGCCTATCATTTAGTTTTATAAATGTTAATAGGATTATTTTACAAGACTCTTACTAGAGCGGTCAGTCAGGTTCAGTCTTATAAGTGCAAGTTATAGAAGTAATTAGCAAAGTGTGACTTTTGATCCGATAATCGCATTTAGTAAGATCGTTTTATCTTGTTAACGTCTTGTTTCATACTTCTATAAGACATGCACTTCCTATAAATGCCACAGATATAGCTGCTAGAGGTAAAGATATTATAGAACAAATTTATCTTAGTCGTGACCCTTAACGGATTTTTAGCACCAAGCTAGCATAGCCTGTGATTTTTATAAGTAAGATTCTACTTAAATGTGTTCTACATTTGCTATTATTAGAGTAATTGGCCATCTTGTGATTCGTTAGAGAAAGCTGGAACAATATAAATATGGATTTAAATAAATGGAGACGATTTAAGCGTAGTGGCGGTTATCGAATTTGCAACAACTTACAAGATTTGCTCATTACCGTATGGTTTAACTCACATTACCCACAGAACCCTAAAACTTAAATATGGTGGCGTAGGTATGTCATGTAAGCGTCTTAACTTTGATTAAAAAGTCATTTAAAGGTTCTGATAAATGCAACGTAATGGACGTGCCATTTTCGCCAGTTTCGACCATAAGTCGGATAGGTATTTATTAATTAACAAATAATGAAAATGTTAAATTTTGAAGGCGCATGAAGATATGTTTATTATCATCTAACACTTCATCAATAAAATTATTTTCGCAAGTTGAGTAGGCACTCCTTACAAAACAGTTACACGGCAAATTATGTTACTTTTTATAATGACAGGCATTATTAGAATGTGACTTTACTTACCTTTTGAAAATAAAAAAGTATTCAATGTCACGCACCAGCACAGTACAATAAATTAACGAAAAAAGAAGGAATGATCGACTGAATGAATCTACTAATGGTATTACGCTGATCACTGTAGGATCAATTACTCTAGTAGCGGCACGCGCCAGATCATAAGAGGACCGAATCGCTTTTTAGATGCATTTACCGGATTTTTATAGGACAACTATATTTTGTTAAAGCACTTAATAAGGTAATTATAAAATCAAATAGCACTTTACCGGATTATAACAAAGCGACTATAGGGCGTAATAGTCCTATAAACTGCGCCCAAATACGGCTCTATAAACGTTTACAGGATATCTATAGGATTAAAAAATACGTGCTCCTAGGATAATTATAGGGCCACATTTTGCTACTTGGGATCCTTTTATGATTCTGCCAAAGTGGCCTTTTTAGGCCCCCAGTACTCACCACATCACATCCTCATAATGTGCAAGCACTTATAGGGTAACTTATGGTCATCCGCACGTCAGTGTATCAGTAACAGACGATTTACGGAAACAACACTTACTGCTATGAAATAAAACCTATTAATCCTTGCTCTAACTTATTATTAGGTACGTTTTACATTACAATCACAAAAATGTTTATTGCACAGGTGGTAGGCATCGGGGCAGGCCAACAGTCCCGCATCCACTGCACGCGGCTGGCGGGCGGCAAGGCAGCGCTCTGGTGGATGAGGCGACACCCGCAAGTACTCGCTATGCGCTTCAAGCAGGGCGTCACTCGTGCCGTGCAGTCTAACGCTATCGATAACTATGTTAATGGCACTGTTGGTTAGTATGGTCATCTAAAAATCTTAAATTCATTCACTGACAGACAACGCAAAGCCTAAACCGCTGGGTCTGGGCATGCAATTTTGTACAAGAGTTCCATACAGAGTAAGTGAGTGAGCACTAATGAAGGACCTTTGAAAATAGTTAAATAGAGGATGAAAGTTTGTACGGAAGTTCGTCATTTTGCCGATGAGAAATCCCATTGGGTACACGGATTGTGTGCTAATATTTATTTAAGTGGTACTTACACTCAAAACAACGTGATTTTTCCATGAACGACATTTTATTAATGTGGCCTGGGAAAAACGATATCACAATAAACAGGGCCAATTTGTAATCATTGTAATCGGCTCCATGGTTGATTTCTTTGTCAATTTATTTCTATACGACTCGAAACGTATAAAAGTAGAATGCGGGATACTCTTTGAAAACTCGCAATTTCTATCAGTGTTCAACTGTTCATGTTACGAAAATATCTGCCGTATTCGTATATTTTGGTTTTGCTCTGCTATAATGGTCATACAACAGCTGATTTTAGATTTTCACAAGAAAGCTTTCAGTTTAAATTATACCAATCCTTTTTATTACACAGGTTCGGATCTTCCACTAGAACAATTTAATACGCTCTTCGAAGGTGACGCCCCGGTCTTACTGACTGAAAAGGAAAGGACCGAATGGGTCAGCAAGATGGACCGCGTCGCTCTCGCCTCAGATGCCTTCTTCCCATTCCGTGACAACATCGACAGGGCTGTGCAGGTCAGTAATCTGGTCTAAAGACTAGTTACCATTATTGTTTCCCAAAAAAATACACAGTACAGCATTAATCAGTATTTGCCAAACTACAAAACATTAGAAGAGGACTTTTCTCATACAACTAGTTTTGAACTGGGGCTCATGTTTAACTCTCGCTGTTATTAATGAAAATTGTTGATGAAAAGCAGCTTTGACAGTTGCACCATAAGAAATTCCTTTTGTACCGTTTTGGTACGGAATCTTAAGAGGAACTGGGAATAATATAAAACCCAGCACAAAACCCTCGAAAATATTTAAAATAAAATATTTCTCCTAGTTTTCATGGAATGTCAGTGTTTCTACTTCCGACCCGTAACTTTCGTCGACTCAAGTGATATTTTTCTTTCCACAGTGCGGCGTCGAATACATCGGCAGTCCATCAGGCTCGAACAACGACCAGGAGGTGATTACAGCTTGCAATGAACACAAGATTATACTCGCACACACCAATCTCAGGCTCTTCCATCATTAATAAATCTAAGGATTGTGGAGAAACTATCAATAACTTCGAAAGAAGGGGACGAAATCTCCATCCATTATTTTTAAAAAACATTTAGTAGTGTAAGACATTTCATATTCAGTTTATTTTATAGAATAAACTGCATATTAAATGAACTAATATGAAATTAACTGTAAGAAAGTGATGCAAAAAGCATTGAAAGCACTTGTTATAAGTTATATAGAATATTTTTTTGATTGCGAAAATTTTATTTTCCTTTTACTTTAACCTGTTATTGGAGATTGCTATGAAGGATTTGAAATACGATCACTTATGCGGTGTGCCATACACAGCCCTGCCCATTGCTACAATACTCAGCGTATTAACCAGGAAGTCTATGCTAATGAAACGCAAAGAAACGAAGGCATACGGTACTAAGAAATCAATTGAAGGCCACTACAAGGCAAACCAGACGTGCCTTATAGTTGAAGATGTGGTTACATCAGGCTCCAGTGTGCTGCAAACTGTAAGAGATTTACGCAAAGAAGGATTGGTAGTCACGGATGCAGTCATTATATTAAACAGAGAACAAGGTGGCAGCAAAAATCTTGAAGTAGACGATGTACAAATTAAATCTTTGTTTACAAAGTCTTCTTTGATTGATATATTGGTGAAGAATGGGAAGATTACTGAAGAAACCGTAGTAAAGGTTAAAAATTACCTCAAGGAGACAAGCTCCTGTTATAGGTAAGACTAAAAAACACGTCATTGAACTCACACTATTATTTGGAGCGTACCTGTCTCACACACACTTGTGCACTATAATATCTCCCACGGCAATGGCTAGTCACTGCTGAGATTAATCACCATGACGGCTACATTCTGGCTGGTGGACAATTTTTTTATTATTTAGTGTCAGACTAAAAAGTGGTTACTTAACTGTATCTATTTATATATACTTTATTGTAGACCACAAAAATACATAACATAAAAATGTCATCAAACGCTACAAAATATATACAATGGGCGGCCTTGGCCTTGCAATTTGCTTTCATTGAAATGATAATTTAATTTTTCAGATAAGCCATTGGACCGAGTCTTGCTTACTTACGAAAAGCGTGCTGAATTAGCCAAGAATGGTATAGCAAAACAACTGTTTGGCATAATGGCAACAAAGAAAACAAACTTGTGTCTCTCGGTCGACTTGACATCCACTATGAAGATCCTTGATCTATTAGAAAAAGTTGGGGAACATGTCTGTCTAGTAAAAACTCATGCTGACATTATCAAAGACTACAGCAAGGAATTTATTACCAGAATCAAACAGCTGGCTGACAGATTCAACTTTTTAATACTGGAAGACCGAAAGTATGCTGATATTGGACATACGGTCTCCTTGCAGTATTTGAAAGGGTTGTACAAAGTTGGCGAATGGGCGGATTGTGTGACTGCCCATTCATTGCCTGGTGAGGGAATACTCAAAGCCCTGAATTCGTCAAATGGTGTCAATCGTGGTGTGTTCTTGTTGGCTGAAATGAGTAGCGAGGTAAGATTACTTTCATAGATATTATGTTTAATTAGCACTACCAAATACTTCAGACCAATCAATCTGCCTAGCCTTTTCCAAATATATTGGGGTCAGCTTACAGTCTAACCGGATGCAGCTAAATACCAGTATTTTGCACAGAGCAACTACCTATCTGACCTCCACAACCTTTAATTACTGGGTAACACGATAACAATAACCCTTGGCAAGAGTGATTGTGAGGTTTCTGGCTACCAGTAACGATTGTCAAAGATCTACACATGACAGCTGGGACCAACTGCTTATCATGCTTTCCGAGGCACAGAGGAGTCTCGATATGTAATGGATGGTCACCCATCCACGAACCGACTGCGGCAAGCATAGCCTAATCTTCGATCAACCTGTGCAGCTGTTATTATTTATCTACCAAATACTTCCGACAATGCTAGTTTAAAAAAAGGTAAATTTCATTTCATTTATTTTATTTTTGTTTCCAGGGGAACCTTATAACACCAGAGTACAAAGAAGCAACAGTGTCTATGGCATCTAAATATCCAGATTTGATCACTGGATTTGTCTGCCAGAATAAGGACACTTTCAAGGACCCAGGTCTCATACAACTGACTCCTGGAGTACAGCTGGAAAGCAGCAAAGATGATCTGGGTCAGGTCTATAATACTCCAGAGAAGGTTATCTTCGAAAAGGGAGCTGATGTCATAGTTGTGGGGAGGGGCATTGTGGCGGCAAAAAGCCCAGAGGCCCAAGCAGTTATTTATAAGGATTCTTTGTGGAAATGTTACTTGAAGAGAGTTTCTGGGAAACTTGAGTAGGAAAATTTTAACATTTCGCATTCTTAATGTTCTACATAAAGAAGAGGTACTCATTAAGTTGTTCTAAAATTTTACATTTCGTTGATACATAATCATGTTTTACGTATGTTACGAGAAATAAGCGGTACTGTTCCATAGTATTGAATATTCCTCTTAACATCAAGCATTTATAAACAAGGACCAATAACTGCTGTGATAGCTCATAGGTCGAATTATAATTAATATTTGGTGCTAATACCTAGTATACTTAGTGCCTTAACATTCCTAGGTATTATTACACGAATAAAACACATTTAACTTGTTAAAATAAGCTATACAAGTATTGTATTCATGTTATCATCTAATAAATAGCGAAATTTATCTAAAATCGTTGGTAATTATTTTACGTGACTCTTTTAATAATAATAATTATTATTATTAATAAATAGCGAAATTTATCTAAAATCGTTGGTAATTATTTTACGTGACTCTTTTGTGATGATGAAATGACAATCTGAAGGAAGCACAGCTGCTTAAATACCGATAAGTAATAAGTAATACCGCGTAAGTCGGATATAAACACCATGTTGTGGAGAACACGAGACGAGAATTACAATATTATTTTCCCATATGATTTTCGAATTCGACATACGTGTACTTACGGTTCCACCCAAGCTGGCCTCATTTGCAGGACCAGAAATATTTCTAAGTGGAATTGGCGATGAAAATGAAAATGCGAGGAAACCTTGAATATTAGTTTGAAATCGCCAACTTGGCAAGTTCGGTGTTGGTGATAAGCGTTTACTATTCTGGTTATTAATCGAAAGGACCAGCTAAAGAAAGCCTGCTACTATTTATCTTGAAGGACAAACATAATTGATTAATGAACGATATTATTTTAATTTATTATAGCTGGTATCCCAACACAAAACTGTCTAGCAATTTTATTATATCATGGGCGCTTTCCGAATTAGCTATAATCGCTCACAGCGCTCACATCATCTCACATGTGTTCCGATTTAGATATCACGATTATGACATCTGGCTGAGAGCTGTCAACAATTCGGAACGCCCGTGAGCGCGCTCACAGTGCTTACTCAATGTAAAAACGATATCAGCCAGAAGCACAATTTCGAAAATGCCACGTTAGTTTAATTTTATGATAAGATGCAAAACAAAACACACACTGACACATCCTAACACACACACTGTCATTTTTGACAGCGCTCACGGTGATATTATTCTAGGGCATGGTCGGCGTTATCGCAAGACATGGCGCATGTCATGACGTCATCTATGACGATTCACGGGACGTCGATATCGCGCTCACGCTAATTCGGTACCGGTTTAAGCACGCTCACATCGATTATTTCCCATCTCGGAACGCAGGGCATGTCAATACATGTCAATATCAAAAAAACGTCAAAATTGATAATGATGACTGCTGCAGTTTTGTAAATAACTAATAAACGTTTCATAAAGCTGCCTCGATTATATTAATGTACATACACTAAAAGATTGGAGTAAATAAAGGTGAATGTATAAATAAATGCTTTTCGACAAGACGGTATACATTCTACGAGAAAATAATGTAGAAATAAAAATAAAATACTAGGAAATATTGTAATAATTATGCAACACCGGTGTGATAAAATTTTGTTGTGAAAATAATTAAATAATGTGTCAAAAAAAAAGAAATTTCAGATAGAACCTGTCATAGCCATGCTTTCAGGTTTTTGCTACAAACATTATTTATTGCTTTGCTACAAGACGAGATTTTGCGGCTTGTCTTCCCAAAGGTGACATCTTTAAATTAAAACAGCGATTTCTAGACAAACGAGAAAACGTCAATTTATTTTTTTAAACTGTCACTTTCTTGCCGTTGCGCGTCCGCGTCCGCGTTGGCGCGTCATTCTAGTGTCAAACAAAGTCACAAATCACACGTTCTACCCAAAGAGTATAATAATATGGTTCTACCAATCAATCAAAATTCAACCATCAATGAAAATGTCATGCGCTCATACTATGGGGCTACAGAGGGAGGAATCATTCTGACCGCGTACCGTGTTCGGATGCTCTCTTTTTCAGGTGCTTGAACCAGCTGTCAACGTTTCGACACAACGACTGTCGGATCAGGTGCGGGTCATTAAAATTGTTTTTTTTATACACTCCCCAATGTCTTGTGCATCGTCGTTGGAATACCTTGCTAGACAATAAAAAACTTGTTATATGAAACAATTGGAAAACTTAATGAAGAACAAATAAACACTAAACATGCCATAGAAAAGCCAATGCCGCAGTAGACAAGACATTATTATGGTCGAATTGAGAAACCTCCTCCTTTTTTGAAGTCGGTTAAAAAGAAAATGAGACAACGCAATGCCTCTATTATGAGGTTGTGTGAAAGTAAAGGGAAAATGGGTTCACTCGATTTTTTGAGAGTATTTGTTTAAGAATGTTATGTTATTACCATAATTATTGTAATACATTGATTGATTAAAATATACAATTTTAATTTAAGGGTAAATACTTTTTCTGTGAACAGCGATGCAGACAAAATTTTTGATGCCATAATGATTCTTTACCTTCTTTTTCTATATATATTATGTAGATATTATTAATATAATTTTAATTCTGATTAGCTTATATATTATAATATAGAACTAAAAAATAAATAAAATTAGAAATAAAAGTTGGGTGTTTTGTTACAAATATTTCTAATTTTATTTTTTGTTCAGAACGGACCACAACAATGTAACTAGTGTAGAATTTAGAACACTTCATTCAATTTGCTGAGGAAGTACACATGAGGTTGGAAGGTCTGGACAGTAGCCTTGTAGGGAGTGACTAGAGATGACCTGTGACAGGTCCCTGACTGTTCAACTGCATAAATAACAATGTTTAAAAGAAAAATTGGTTTATTCTGCACAATCTAGATGTACTCCCACATTCCCATGTAATAGGGGGACGCACACCTCAATAGGTGTGCGTCCCTTATTACATAGGATAAACATAACTGGTGGAAAGGCTAGGCAGATGATGGCAATCCATCATCATCATCTGCCTAGCCTTTTCCCAACTATGTTGGGCTCGGCTTCCAGTGTAACCAGACGCAGCTGAATACCAGTATTTTACATGGAGAGAGGAGCGACTGCCTATCTGACCTCCACAACCCAGTTACTGGGTAATACGATACACCTTGGTAAGACTGGTTATCAGACTTTCGGGCTTCTGACTACCCGTAACAACTGTCAAAGATCCACAAAAATGACACCTATTGCCATCAATGACTGACAAATTGACTTAACTTCTCCACCCAGACAACCATCTTAAAGTATTGATAAAATGCCAAAGAGCCAGACATGTACAGACAAATCCTGACCATACTAGAACTGTCAGACGTCAAATTTTATTCCACAGTTAAAAGATATATCTACCTTGGTAAAATCAGCCTCCCAAAGTAGGTAGGATGAGTATCCGATACATCTGAGAATCAGCACTTTTTGTACGTCAAAACTACTTAACGACAGTCCCCCAAAACATCCGCCCTTAACCACTTCCTAGTGCTTAAGCTGGGAAGAAGTGACGCAACCTCCACAGCAGATTTGATGCCATGACATTCATTCATGACACTCGGGTGAGTCGTAAGCTCGACGGATTTTGGGTCAGTGGGTCGTCTTAGGGGCGGATTTTGTGGGTGGAATTGCTCACGATTTTTACAAAACAGGACCAAACCGGCCCTCTGACCGAGGGACTTCAATTTCATCGAACACAAAAAACCGATGACGCGCGTATTACAAACTGCACAACTATTTTTACCAAAGCGATAGACCAAGACGCTACCTACTATCCCTGTGTGCTACCTACTTCGAGACCAATTGAAGCGATTTTTTGCAACCTAGATCAAGAAACAACAACAAGCAAAAGCTTTAGCAGGACATTTTTTTTTTCGAATAATCCTTTCGAATTTAATCAAGAACAATGAAACCAAGATACCCACATTATACCTCAATGAAGTGTGCGTGACGTGTGCTTTTACCTACCATGAAACTTGGGAGAACAATAAAATTATTGTCGCCATTTTTTGGCAACGTTTACAACAAAACAACACTTCAAAAATGATTAGAGACAAAAAGCAACAAGCAAGAGATATATCCTGTAGTTTCCGAGAATAAATTTATAGTTGTCTATCCATTATCACCATGCTCTGTGATTATCACTTTCGTTAATTTTCTTCTCCATAAATTATTGCAAAACAACACAAATTCAAACTGACAAGAACTACGGCGACGACGAGGCGATCAGAGAAGAGAATTTTTCAATTTTTGATAAAGAATTATTTAGTTTAGAATAGAAGGGGTAGTTTGAAATTTTGAATTTCGAGCAGTGTTGCCAGTGCATTTTAGTCAAATCCTCTAGTATTGTAATAGTAGTCTATGGTCAAATCCTTACCACAGAACACTATTACTCCTAGATCATTACACTACTATTAAATACTAGAGGTCAAATTAAAAGTAACGAGTAAAAATAAAAAGTAAGATTTTGATGACGAACAAATAATTTCGTCTAAAATATTTTTGTCTAAAATATTTTTTTAGGGAATATTTGATGCATTTACAAAAAACGTAAATGCATTGTACGCATTGACGCACTTCAATTTTAGGTATTGAGTCTTACTACAGACTGCACGTGCACAAAATTATGAGTAAAGTGGCACATGTGCGTGTGAACTGAGGGACCACTCTGATATTTCGCAAAATAAAAATCGTAGGATTTAATAATAGACTTAAAACAATTGTAGAACAAATCTGGGAATTTGTAAACAAATAAATTAAAAAATACAACCCTTAAAAATGGGTCCCTCAGTCGTCAAAGACCATCAGCCAGATTTCAGAAAGTATCTGAAAAATTAAGGTATTGTGACGACAGGCCACAATTGCGGCGATAAGTCCCCTCTTTGAGGAGTGACTAGAGAGGCGCCACAGCGTCCTCACCTTCCGCCTAACGCAGGTCCTCACCGGGCACGGCTGCTTCGGGAGGTTCCTGTTCAGAATAAGGCGGGAGGAAATGCCCGGGTGTCACCATTGTGTGGATCGCCCGGAGGACGCGGTGGAGCATACGGTGGAGATCTGGCCAGCTTGGGCAGAGCACCGCCGTGTCCTCACGGCGGCGATCGGCGGTGGTGATCTCTGGCGTCCGGCCCTAGTCCAGGCCATGGTACGGAGCGAGAGTGCATGGGAGCAGTGATGCTCGCGAAGGAGGAGGCGGAGCGCGTGAGGGAAAGGCAATCCTTGCGGCCTCACGCCCCTAGCCGCCGCAGGAGACGCCCTGGGCGTCGGGAATCGATAGCCGATTCCCGGCCACCGTAGGCGCGGGCTTGCGGACGGCGAGCAATGGGCAGCTCGCCGTCCGGTAAGGACCATGCCCGGGTCGACGGCGCGTTGTGTTCCACGCGCGCCTCAAGGAGATGTCAGCACCAACTTGTCACGATCCGATTAATAGTTAAATTGGAGGTCCAACCGCTCTACTTCCTAAATTGTCTACGATCTAGGATAGTGTAATCACGGCGAAGGATCGTACTGGTGCACGTTGTTGATACCGTGGGAATATCGGGATAAAAACTATTCTATGCTTCGATCAATAATAGTACTAGATGCCCGATAAGCGCTTCAAAAACGGCCCGAAAAATACGAGCACGAATACTTTTGTGCTCTTATTTCAAATTAGTATGGTCCAATCATAGCCAATGTTAAGACGTCAAAATGCCTCAGTGCGCGTTCAAAAGTTGTGTAAATAACCACCGTAACACCAAGATTTTGGAAGAAATATCTTTTTTTCGGTAAGTTTTTATCATTAAATGATTTTCATAAAATAGTAACACAATTAAATAGTAAATATAAATCAATAAGCAAATATTATTATTGTTTGGCCAATGTTTGCGACAACGCGCCAACTATTCTGACAAACATTGAAGCATTGAAATGTAATTCCAAGAACTACGTCCAGTTCCAAATTGGAGTAAGTACGAAATTGTCAACAAAATGTTTTTAACCTTATTGCTTCGACGTTAAGTTTCATTTTAGAATAAATATTTTTGTACTTATTATAAAAATGACTTTTTATTTTCAAGTGACATTTTAAATTTATTGCTTCGATGACAGAAGGACTTAAATATTAATCATTTGCAATCGTAAATAAACTTTATGTTAGAGTGTTAAGGTTTATAGTAATCTGAAGTTTTTAATATTATTAAACTTTTTTCTATAGTTCGTAGTAAGAAATATAAATGTTTATCTGTGTGCAAACGTGGCCGCTTTAGCAACTTATTTTTGTTCCTAATCATTCATCTAGTACTATTATTGATCGAAGATTCTATGTCCTTCCCCGGGATGCAATCTGTCTCTCTGCCATCGAAATCCGTTCATTGGTTTAGGCGTGAAAAGGTAACATACAGACAGACAGACCGAGTTACTTTCGAATTTATGATATTATAGTATTCTTTTTCTGTGGACAATGCTGTCGTTTCCCATACAGCCACCATGTTACAACATGGTGGCTGTATGGGAAACGATAGCATTGCCCACTATGTAGCATTTATTTATTTGAATTTGAAAATATAATAAAAATGTAATGTTTTTTTAGCTTTTCAGTTCTTTTAACTTAAGTTTTTTACCGCAGTCGGGTTTTTTTTTTTTAATAACTTTTTTATTTCCAGCTTTTTAGTTTACAAATGTGAAAGATTTCGCTGACGATTTAGTTCTTGGTACGTGTTTTTTACGATTTGTCACTTCGAATTACTTTTAACCATATAAGTTGTTTATATTTTTGTAATCATCTTTTAAAGTCCTTTATTTTGATACCCCACTCGATAGGTTTTGAGAAAAAAATTTTTGAAGACATAACATTGCGCCAAAAATCGGCCATTTTAATTTTTTTCAATTTTGATATACCCAGTGTCACTCGCAAAATTAAGACGAATCTAACGGCACCTCTCAAGCTGAAATCGATCAAGCCGTTTAGACTACAGATCGTGCCAAAGAGATATACATACATACATAGTAGTCGCCATATTGAATTTTCACTAACGTGTGTGTCTTTAGTGACACTCGCCGGACTAAGAGGAATCGATTGACGTGTGAATCATAAAAATCGGCCCAGGCGTTTGGTCTGTATAGTGCTTCAAAGGAACATACAAACATACATAGGCTGATGAACACATTACCACTCCTTTGCGTTGCGCAGTCGGGTAAAAATACTCTTTGGTAGCATTCGTGCGCGCGGTCTAATCGTCCACTTTGCTCAAACAAAGCGCGGACGCCGACTAGTCGTAGTACTCGTAGTCGTTCTAAATCGTATCGCCGTGATTACACTATCCATAGATCGTACACAAAATTTAGGAAGTAGAGCGATTGGACCTCCAATTTCCACTAAATGGTTACGAGTGTTACGACTTACCACAGAGCATGTAACACTTTACGACTTGCTACGCGCGGACAAGGACATCATTTTATTTACAAAAAAGGCTTTTTTGAACGTTAAAATTGTATTCTAGTCACCCTTTCCAAAAGGTAGATTCGTATGGAGCAGAACAAGCAAAAAACTCTACCATTAGAATTATATTGTTGCGCGCCACAATTGATGCCTGGTACATGGTGACATTAGTTACCACTAGCGCCATCTAGTATCGAGTAGCAGAACTAGTCGAGTCACGATCGTTCTAGAAAATTCGATACTAGAACTTTGTAGAACTTTCTCGAACTATCGACACCTAGTCGGTCGGGGCCGGTATGTACTCGAACATTCTAGATGTTTCTACAATGGAAGGTTCTAGAACTATCTGCGGCACTATATAAGGCCGGGATGCACGACGACCGACACAGTTTGGATAAAGCGACAAGAGCGAAAACATCTAAGCGATTTTCAAGTGCGAATTAAGAGTGATCAGTAGTGTGATTGTGTTCTTTTCATTAGTGTTTTGAGTTGTAATTAGTGTTGTAAAATAAATTGTTATTTTTGGTTATTAAATCGGCAGTTTTTATTGTCACGAACCCGAAGCTCGTAACAATTGGTGTCAGAAGCAAGGATTATGCCGGTTTTACCCAAAGACGACACGGAGGGTATCCGTACCCGGAGTCAACGACAGCAAGAGACGGACCAGAGGCGATTTGGTGGAGCTACGCCACAGAGGTCTGAAGGCCAGCTACCGACCACGGAGGCCGGCCCGTCCACAGCTGCTCCAGCATCATCAGCACCAGATTTGGCTGCTCTGATGATGATGCTGCAGGAGCAAGCTCGCCGACAGGAGGAACAGGCTCGTCGATTGGAAGAACAGCTCAAACGGGATAAGGAGGAGCAGGTGCGCCGCCAGGAAGAGCAAATGTTCCTCATGAAGGACCTTCACGCAACCTTCGGGAAAGACATGAAGGAGGTGAAGGAGAAGGTTGCCCGGCATGACAACCGCCTGTCAGAAGCTGAAACTCAGATCAGCAAGTTTAATGACGTCATTGCTGATGTGAAGCAGGAGTTGGGTAACCTTAAACTTGGGGATGGAATCGCAGCTCCCGTAGCTACAACACCTTCGCTACGTGGATTCAAAGTGCCACCGTTTGACGGAACTTCTTCCTGGTCGGCCTACAAAATCCAGTTTGAGGCTGTCATGAAGGCGAACGGGTGGAATAAAAGTCAGGCCATGACTGCCCTCACCCTAGGCTTGCGCGACCAGGCCTTAACCGTTCTGGAAGCTCTCGGTAAGGAAGTGACTTACGAGCAGCTCCTTGAGGCATTGGAGGCTCGGTATGGCGACGCTCACCTGGAACACGTGTTTCGTGCGCAGCTCAAGGATCGCGTGCAACGCAGTAGCGAAAACCTGCAGCAGTGGGCCCTTGAAGTGGAGAAGCTGGTTCGCAAAGCTTACCAGTCCGTACCTGCGCTTATTGATGGAAACCTGGTGCAGGCATTCATCGACGGCATCCGCGACCTTGAAGTGAGAGTTGCTGTGAGGCTCGGCCACCACGGGACGCTTAAGGACGCCTTGGCCCATGCACTGGAGGTGGAAGCTGTGCGGCAGGATCATCGTTCCCATCGCGTCAGGGAGGTTGCAGCGGCTACAGTTCGCGACCGCAACAAAGGATACAGCCCTAGGTGCTACGGCTGTGGGGAAAGGGGCCACCTTCGATCCAGTTGCCCTAAGCGAACTGCAGAAAGAGAAGACGGCCGATCTCCAGAGGGCAGTGCGGCTAACAGCACCGCCCAGCACCAGCAGCAGGGAAACGAGTAATAGCCAGGACTGCGGGGCGGGTGCTGGCTGAGGTTCAAAGAGCCCCATGGGTTTCGATCACACAAACCCATGACGGGAACAGCCTAATCATCAAGGGCGAGGTCAACGGAATGCCGTGTAAGCTGACCATAGACACTGGAGCCTCTCGCACGGTTGTCAGTTCCCAACTAATAAGACGGTCCCTTGGG
Source organism: Oligia fasciuncula (assembly GCA_963082905.1). Taxonomy (NCBI): domain Eukaryota; kingdom Metazoa; phylum Arthropoda; class Insecta; order Lepidoptera; family Noctuidae; genus Oligia; species Oligia fasciuncula. The sequence continues at coordinate 3,074,266 of OY720414.1, read as the reverse complement.
GACTCCGCATACAACCGAGAACGCATTAATTTGGTAACAGCCACCGGTCAGCGCATACCCGTCCATGGAGAGAAGAAGATGGAGTTGAAGCTAGGCAACAGAATCTACCTGCATAATGTCATCGTGGCCGATATAATGGACGATTGTATCCTGGGCCTTGACTTTATGAGGAAGAATTGTTGCGAGATTGACGTCAAGCAAGGCGTTTTGAAATGTGGACAAGAGGAACTTTTCGTGGAAGGGGCCTTACCAGGGAATGTGTACAGCCTTAAGAAGATTGTTCTTCCGCCGAGATCGGAAACTATTGTGCCGGTTAGTCTTCCTAGGAATCCTGGGCAGACTCATCGTTGTGTTCTCGTGGAAAGAGTAGACAATGACCTTCCATGGAAAGTGGCACGAACATTGGTCAGAGCCACCGACATCTCAGGGGTACGTGTGCTGAACTTGTGTGATCAGGAACAGATTATAGAAAAAGGCACACTAGTCGGTACTTGCGAGGAAGTGGACTGGTTGCGTCGATGCCAATATCTATCGACTGGGACCCTCAGCAAGGATGCGCAAACGAAAGTGACCACACTTTTAGAAGACTGCAGCAGCGCCCTGTCCCAAAATGAAATGGTCAAGGCGAAGAAGATGTTACTCATGTACGCCGATGTTTTCTCGTCAAACGATGCCGACATCGGGAAGACTGGCTTAGTTCAACACAAAATAAACACAGGAGAAGAACTGCCTATCCGTCAGCGGCCAAGGAGATTGCCGGTAGCACGTGAAAAGGAAGTGGAAACCATGATTGAGGGAATGGTGAAGGATGGTGTTATTGAACCTTCATCTAGTCCATGGTGTTCACCTGTAGTGCTGGTAAGAAAGAAGGACGGCAGCATGCGGTTTTGTGTTGACTATCGTCGTCTGAACGACGTTACAAAGAAGGACAGCTATCCTTTGCCAAGAATTGATGACACGCTGGACATGCTTACTGGGGTAAAGTGGTTTAGCACGCTGGACCTGAAAAGTGGCTACTGGCAAGTCGAAATTGACCCTAAGGACAAGGAGAAAACTGCATTCTCGACAGGAAAGGGTCTGTGGCAATTTAAAGTTATGCCGTTTGGATTGTGCAATGCTCCGGCAACTTTTGAAAGGTTGATGGAACTTGTACTTACTGGACTAATTGGCGATGCCTGTTTGGTCTACTTGGATGACATCATCATCGTAGGCCGCACATTTGAAGAACATCTTCAAAACCTGGAACGCGTGCTCATGAAGATCCAGAGTGCCAACCTCAAGTTAAGTCCGAAGAAGTGTTCACTATTCAAACGACAAGTTAGCTTTTTGGGATATGTAGTGTCTGAAGAAGGTATCCGCACGGATCCAGAGAAAATCGCCGCTGTCAAAGATTGGCCAGTTCCAAAAGACAAGACGCAGGTCAGAGCATTTTTGGGTTTGTGCTCCTATTATCGGCGATTTGTCAAGAACTTTGCAGACATAGCCAAACCCCTGCATAAGCTAACCGAAGAGAAGCGACATTTCTGCTGGGATGAAAGTTGCGACATCGCATTCCAGGAGCTAAAGGACCGTCTGTGCAAAACACCTATTTTGGGGTACCCTGATGCGGGCAAGGAATTTATAATTGACACAGACGCAAGTGACATAGGACTTGGCGGTGTGTTGTCTCAACGGAATGGCGATCAAGAAGTTGTGATAGCGTACTTCAGCAAGTCGTTGTCAAAGCCGGAAAAGAACTATTGTGTCACGAGACGGGAATTGCTTGCTGTGGTAAAGTCTTTGCAGCATTTTAGCAAATATCTTCTGGGGCGGAAATTCCACGTACGAACTGACCATGCTGCACTGAAATGGCTATTGCAGTTCAAAAATCCAGAAGGACAAGTTGTGAGATGGATTGAGCTACTGCAGGAATACGACTTTGTGGTCGAACATCGCAGCGGGAAATCACACGGCAACGCAGATGCATTGTCAAGAAGACCTTGTCCTGAAGACTGCAAGCATTGTACTAGGCAAGAAAGTAAAGAAGTCGTACCTGTGAGAATGCTCAAGACAGACCTCAGCAACGAGTGGAAGGAAAGCCTACAACGTGCACAGCAGGAAGATTCGGACATAAAGCCGATTCTGGAGTGGATGAAGGCCAGAGCTCCTAAGCCCAGGTGGAGTGACGTCTCAGCGATGAGTTCGATCACAAAAAGCTATTGGGCCCAATGGGACAGCTTGGTGATTCAGGATGGAGTCCTGTGCCGTAAATGGGAAAATGCTCGGGGAGACAGCTGTCATTTGCAAATGGTTGTCCCTAAAGCTCAAGTACCGGATGTTCTACAGCTGTACCATAATGGTTGTTCAGGAGGACATCTGGGAGTAAAACGGACTCTACTGAAGATACGAGAACGGTTTTACTGGGTCCACTGTCGGGACGATGTCGAGGACTGGTGTCGCAAATGTACAAGTTGTGCAGCTGTAAAGGGACCTCAGACTCGCAGTAGAGGTGCATTGAAATTGTACAATGTTGGTGCACCATGGGAGAGGATAGCCCTTGACGTTGCGGGGCCGTTTCCGGTAAGTGAAAGTGGCAACAAGTATTTCATGGTTGTGATGGATTACTTCACCAAGTGGCCGGAAGTCTTCGCCATTCCAAATCAAGAAGCTTCGACAGTTGCAGATAAGTTAGTTCATGAAGTCTTCTGTCGTTTTGGAGTACCTTTAGAGATTCACAGTGATCAAGGAAGGAATTTTGAGTCACAAATATTCCAGGAAACTTGTCGAGTTATGGGTACTCATAAAACCAGAACAACTTCTTACCACCCACAGTCGGATGGAATGGTGGAACGGTTTAATCAGACATTGGAGAGGTACCTGGCCAAAGTTGTGGAAAATCGGCAACGAGATTGGGACAAGCACATACAACCGTTTTTGTTGTCATATCGAAGCGCTGTTCACGAAAGTACATCGGTGACACCAGCTTTCGCAAACTTTGGAAGAGAATTACGGCTGCCTGCAGACCTGATCACCGGAATACCACCTGATGCCCCACGCAGTATAACCGATTATGCGAATGACTTGCGGAACAAAATGAATGACATTTATGAGCACGTCAGACAATCGGGCCAGCAAATGTCTGAAAAGATGAAAACCCGTTATGACCGCAAAATGAACAATAAAGGGTTCGACGAAGGTTCACTAGTGTGGTTGCACAATCCAGTCCGCAGCAAAGGGAAATCTCCTAAGCTTCAAGCTAAATGGGACGGACCGTACCGGATTGTGACAAAGATCAATGACGTAACCTACCGGATACAGAAAGGTGCAAGAGGTACTCCTAAGATCGTCCATGTGGACCGACTGGCGCGTTATTATGGGGCTGATAATGCTCGGGACGAGCATGTCTTAGGAGGGGGCAGTGTTGCGCGCCACAATTGATGCCTGGTACATGGTGACATTAGTTACCACTAGCGCCATCTAGTATCGAGTAGCAGAACTAGTCGAGTCACGATCGTTCTAGAAAATTCGATACTAGAACTTTGTAGAACTTTCTCGAACTATCGACACCTAGTCGGTCGGGGCCGGTATGTACTCGAACATTCTAGATGTTTCTACAATGGAAGGTTCTAGAACTATCTGCGGCACTATATAAGGCCGGGATGCACGACGACCGACACAGTTTGGATAAAGCGACAAGAGCGAAAACATCTAAGCGATTTTCAAGTGCGAATTAAGAGTGATCAGTAGTGTGATTGTGTTCTTTTCATTAGTGTTTTGAGTTGTAATTAGTGTTGTAAAATAAATTGTTATTTTTGGTTATTAAATCGGCAGTTTTTATTGTCACGAACCCGAAGCTCGTAACAATATGTAAAGAACTGAAGACGATGCACCTGATTTAAAGAGCTTTCATGCGTGGCCGCCATTTTGACAAACCAGTAGGGATGTCAAGTTCCATATAAACATTTTCAATCCCCTTTCTCAAAATTAAACAGTCTCCTATGACCGTTTTCCTGAAGCTACAACGCTAAAGGTACGGACGCCAGCAGGTCAACCTACCCGAAACTGTCAGATTTTCCCAATCAACCTTGAACCTTATGTTTTAGCAATAAAGTCGAAAATCTATTAAAGAAATCTGACAGATTGTAGTAACTTGATGTGCTGGCGTCTGTACCTGCCCTTACTACCCCATCTCAAAAATCCCCCGTATAGAATACAACTTAGACAACATACACGCCGTACGGCATTTCATACAAACTTTCAAACCCTTGTTTTTCGAAATGAATGAACCGATTTTAATTAAAATTTATACGCATATTAAGCTTTAAGACCTTTGTATCCTAAAGGTCTAAAAAGTTACTTAGGAACATTTTCAAAAAATAGTGCTACAGCCAAATTAGACCGATTTTGAATTTTCCATAGAAACAAAGATTTTCAGTTATCTTTTTTTTAAAAAGACATTTCGAAAATGTCACAGCAAATTGAAAAACACAAGCTGGGTTGGGTCTTATATCGAGTCGCCTGAATCTGAGGTAAGTGTGAATATGGGAGGGTGTAGGGGGTTCGTACTAAGCGATAAAATGTATTTTTTGCTGCCGGAGACGCGCCAAAATATTTTAATTATTATTTCAAAAACTTACAAATACTTAAAAAGGAACGTAATTTTGATACATTTCGTAGCGATTTCGATGCTCCGTTTGTCGAAATGTGTGAAACGAAACGTAAGCCGCCATTCTGTTTACATTGACAAATACTTTTGGCGTTCGTTTTGTCATTCCGTTGCTCTCGAGTTTACGTGAATTTTATATGTTGCTATGATTATTAGCTCCCCGCACCCTAATGAGTAACAGATCCTACCCAAAGCACACAGACTTGTGTTGGTTAGGTTAAGTTAGAACGGTGACCACTTAGCGCGAGCCGAGCGAGTTGTATTGGTAGGTTAGGTTAGGTTAGAACAGTGACCACTTAGCGCGAGCCGAGCGAGCAAAGCGAGCGTGCCGCGGCAGCGGCCGGCGAAGCGCCAGAAAGTAACTATCTCCCCGTACCCTAATGAGTGACAGATCCTACCCAGAGCAGACAGGCTTGTGTTGGTTAGGTTAGAAAATTTTATTCAAAGTGGAATAATAGAAAAACTACGCATCTCCGGCAAGAAAAGAATCCGGGGGGTGAAACAGCCATCCCCCACCCTCCCCCGACACCCCTCCCATCTTCGTACGAAGGCGACTTGATATAAGACTTTAACCCACAAGCTTTTTATAACGTTATTTGTTAGATTATTTACAACGGATGCCAAATTGATCGTCTATGGTCCCCTTAGGTCTTGTACACGACTAGAGGTCCTGGTCTTGTATCTTGAACAAAACGTCATAGTCCTGTTTGTGTCACTGTCATTGTCAATTATTTTTGTTAGTTGGTGTGGCCATTGCATGGACGTAATATATAGAAGTAACTTACTTTACAATAGGATTCGCTTTTGCACGATTTTACGCAACACTTTTTGATCATTTTCACAAAAAAATACCGTCGATTTATCTGTTCATGCGCCCATGGTTCAAAACAACAATAAGAAAAAATCGCCATGACAATGACACACATGACAATGACACATTTCAGGGTTACCACAGTAGTTTTTACGAAAATTATTTAGAGCCGTCATTCTGAAGTTGGTTAGTTATTAAATAAATAAAATTATGAGAGTTTGCTGGTCTTGTAACCAAGCATAAATATTTACAAAAGTAATTATTTTCTTAGTTGCTACCTTCATGACTTAGAAGTTAAATATTTGACTGTTCGGTCAATTAAATATTTTTTACCATATTTAACATTTTTATCTCCTGGCAATTGAGAAAAAGGGACAGACGGCTCTTTTGTGGCTCTCTCTTTCGGCACGTTTTGCCTCGGTTACGACAATGTATCTAAAATAAACCCAAGGCCCAACTAATATGGTTCATTTTTGAATGACGCGATTTATCGAGTGCTCGGTCCTGTTACTTCTATATATTACGTCCATGGGCCATTGAGATAGGAAAACTTTATAAGTCAATGGGTGTGGCTTTACCATGAAGGTATTATCTATATCTTCATGGGCTTTACTTGCCTTCACAGCTTAGAGGGCAAAGGCGGAAATCCTTCCAGGAACTCTTTTCTCGCGCCACCTCAAACCAAAATAAGAGAAGTACCTTGCCATAATTAAAAATAGAATAGAATAAAATTATATAGTTTTGGTACTATTTACGGAACTCACTGTACTTTATGGCGAAAGCGCCAGGGTAGCCCGCGAAATTCAATTTTTTTTACGTTTTTTGCAATTTGCTGGTCACTTGGTCAGTATAAAGTTGTACGTTGATTAAAATATGATTCGCGGCCGTAACAAATATGTATTTACAGAATTATAATCATTAAAGTCATCAATACAACTCTCTAAGACCATACAGTAATCCCCAAGAACGATTATTTCATGAAATCTTGACTTTTGGGGATTCAAGTCATTGAGCTAAATAACAAGTTGTATTAAGATTATGAACTCGTGCATTTGCTCTCGGAAAGCACCATTTGGTGAAGTGGAACTGATGTAGACCACAGATGGCCACCGAACTACTCAATAATAAATATTTCACGGGTTGCGATTCGATTAGGTACTTTAATATGGTTGCTAAGAAAAAGCTCGTTAGAATGCGAATGGTGAAATGCAGCTGATGGTGCAACACCAGGAGAACTCCTCAACAATTAACGTCCCTGCACCGGGAAAAGCAATATTTTGTAAAAGGCAATGTGCAAGTTATCATGCTATTGTAACTTATAAGTAAACATTTTATAAAGACCCAATAAAAAGCGAGAAAAACTTAAAAAAAAAACCGACTTCTAATAAAACACAAAAAAATTTAAAAAACCTAAATTCGGAGGTCAGTTCCGAAAAAGACACCAACTTCCGAAATTAAAGTTACTTTTCACTTTGTAGTGTTTTTTTTTTTCTTTAATTTAAATTAACAAAAATTGTCTCGTCCTTTTAGCAGCTATTATCATTTATAACTATCAATAACTAGTACGACGGAGTGCAAACGCGCTGTACAGCCGTCACCACTTGTCGCTGGCACAATAGTCGACATCGGCTGAATTTTTTGTAACTTTATGCGTAATTCACACATAGAGCGGGGCGCGGGTCGGGCGCGTTTCGGGACGGGAGTACGGCGGGTCTAGTTCTTTGTATTTATATGAAAGACATCACACTGAAAGCGTGTGTGGGTCGGCCGCGGGGCGGGTCGTGCGCGGGAGCGGGTCGCCCGTCGCCCGCCACTACAGACAGCGCGCGGGTGCGCGGGTCGGGACAGTCGGGAGCGGGCATCATAACATCGTTCTATTCTTCGTAAAACACGTACTCTACGTAAGGCACTCACGCTGGCGCGTGTGCGGGTCGTGCGCTGCGCGGGTTGAGAGTTTGTTTTGTGAATATTTTTACTATGGATCTCAATGAAAAAATTATTGAATGTGTTCGTAAACATAGTTGTTTGTACGAACCAAGTGATAAAAACTACAAAAACGCTGTTTTGAAAGCTAGGCTATGGCAGCAGTTTGCAGAACAATTACACAGGCGATGATATTCTCCATATTGTAGTCTTTTTTTATTAATTTCATGAACCCAGAATCTTTTTCGTTTCTGTGCTCTTCTTTTCAAAATAAGTAGAAATAATAACTCTTCGTTCGTGTCCGAATCCCCTGACATTATCGATCACACTGCATGTGTTGCTGCTGCTGAATCCGCTGTTACTAACATGGCTGCATGGCATGCCCGCGGCCTACCCGCCGACGACCCGCGCCCGCGTTGTGTGAAGGCGACGAACAGCGCGTGTCACGCGAGAAAGCCGACCCGCGTGTGCGTCAGAATGGCTGGTTGCCTGTGGCTTTGGTCTATGAGAGTTGATTAGAAAATTGCTACATAATTGCTTATATTTGCTACATTTAATAAATAATTGCTACATGACATACTATATATGTCTACGACGAGACACTGGAGCTTGATGCTCAATAAAACGAAGGAGTTTTACTTTAAACTGAATCTATTTTTGAAAGTAGATAGTAGAAAACATAAACACATCGTTTTATTCTAATTTTAAATAAGTTTATAAATATAAAATATAAAGAAAGGTGCGGACCGATGTTCCCTTGTTCGAGAATTTTTCTTGTCTCTTTATCAAAAAAGTCAGGTAGAATTTTTTCCATGTTCAATTATTTTGTGCGTGAACTACCGTCACTTAATTGCGCCTGATATAAAACTGTTAGCAACGTTTGACATGGACACTATAGTCGCCAAAGCATCAGGCGCAAACATCTTCCCCGCCGTTAAAGGCCTCCGGTCTTTAACTCTCACTCGATAAGATTCTTCGTCGCAGGCAGAGGGCAGAGTCGCTTGAAGGGCCTCCGGTAAGTACCCTGTGTTGTTTGAACATCTGCGACTCGACATATTCCATCAGGACCCGTAAAGAGTTTGCTGATTCGGCCCGTACGCCAGCACAATGGTGGTAAGTTGTCTTCCTGAAGCAGTACTAGGTCGCCAACGTTCAGTGGAGTATCATCGGTGCGCCATTTTGATCTCTGCTGCAGCTCAACCAGGTACTCCCTCTGCCATCTCCTCCAGAAGTGCTGACGGATTTGCTCAAGTCGTTGGTAGCGCTTCAGTTGAGTGGACTTGCAGTTTTCAAGGCTCGGTGAAGGCAGCGCAGTTAGCGGCCGTCCAAGCAGGAAGTGCCCTGGGGTGAGGAAAAGGAGGTCATTTGGAGACGTGGACATGGGGTAAAGTGGGCGACTATTTAATATGGCTTCCACTTGTGCGAACAACGTGGAAATCTCTTCAAAATTTAAATGCGTGTTGCCCATTACACGTCTTATATGATGTTTAGCGGATTTTACTCCGGCTTCCCAGATACCACCAAAGTGGGGAGCGTAAGCAGGTGAAAACAAAAATTTAATCTCTTCTTCGTTAGAGAAATCTGTAATTACTTGGCGGTTACATTTTAAAAAATTGCCAATTTCTTTGGCAGCGGCTACAAAATTGCGGCCGTTGTCACTAAAAATTTCAGTAGGCTTACCCCGACGGGATACGAACCTACGCAAGGTAAGAATGAAAGCGTCCTTCGAAAGATCGCTTACCGCTTCCAAGTGTACGCACTTGTACCTTAAGCAAACAAAAATGCATAAATAGCATTTTGTAACCCTTGATCCGCGACCCTTCCTATTTGAGATATAAAAGGGTCCGGCAAAATCTACACCAACGCTACGAAACGGGAAATCCACCGTAACGCGCTGAGAGGGCAAGTTCCCCATTAAGGGTGTTAAAGTCTTGCCCTGTACCTTCCTGCATGTGATGCAGTTGCGCACAGTCCTCCTAGCGAGTTGTCGCCCGTTGATAGGCCACACGTATTGCCTGACACTAGCGAGGAGAAGCTGTGGGCCAGCATGTAGTTTGTGTAAGTGTTCCCGCTCAAAGATTAATTTTGTAAGATGGTGTGAGGAATGTAATAGGATAGGGTGCTTGCTGCCAAATGGAATAGCCGAAGCATCCAGCCGGCCTCCTACTCGTATCAACCCATTTGCGTCCATGAAAGGCGTGAGTGCTATGATGAGTGATTTTGCACTAATTGATTTTTCCTTAGCTAACAAATTGTACTCAACAGGAAAAGATTCCTGTTGGGCCTTACGGCATAAAAGATGAAATGAATTTTGTAATTCTTCTAAGTTAAGGGCATCAAAACGCCGAGAATTAGGATTGCGCAAATTATAAAAATACCTTAATACATACGCATAATCTTGTTTTATCTTACTTAATTTACTATATTTATGAAATGGAATGATCGAAGAATTATCCATCTTAGCAACAATGTTTGACTTTATTTCAGGAATTTCAAATTCGTGTTTATTTGGTAAGGTAGGCCAAGAAGATTCACCTTGAAGTAAAAATTTGGGCCCTGACCACCACAGACTACGATCTTTAAGTTCCTCGGGAAAAACGCCGCGCGAGACGAGATCAGCAGGATTCTCAGAGGTAGGTACTGTAGTGCCTGTGTGTGCTAGCCTTTAGCAATAAGCACTGGCTAGAATTATGATTCGATTCGTTGGTTTAAACATATGTCAAATATTATTATGGCGTTTTGATTCTAGAAGCAGTGATTCATATCTTAACCGCGAAGTTGTATCGTTGCCTTTTTTATATTATAATTATTCTCCCAAAGTCTTAAAGTGGTCTTATTTGTATTATTTCCCCCTAAGTTCTACAATTGGTGGAGGCGCCGAACGAACCTACGCAATTCATCGTTTAATGGATTGATTTCAGATGAAGTAAATTTTCTATGTGCATGCCAAGCTGAGTTTATTTGACGGAAAAGTCAAGGATTATTTTATATGCGATCGCAGATTAAACTCCCCTTAGTTTAATTTGCGTTGGAGTGAATATAGAACAGGCGCAAAATCGTCGCCGGAAAAATAAAGCTAAGTGGTTAAAATATTATTTTTATAAAGAAAGCAAGATGTATGCGCTTTTCTCAGGAACTAATATGTGCCTGGAAAAATTTTTTGAACAATACAGAGCAATTGCCACACTTTATGGATGGCGTGAAAGTGATTGGGCATTAATAATGCAGGCTTATCTCCAAGGAGCAGCTCTGGCTTGTTTTAAGTGGATGTACCGCGAGGATATGTCATTTGAGGAGATATGCGATGGCTTTCGTGAGGAGTTCCCGTGCAGATGTCACGAAGCATTTTATAAAGCGAGGAAAGAGGAGATGTTAAAGGTTCCGTCTGAAGAATGCGGACAAAATAATGTTTTAAATGTTGATGATGATGCTTCTGTGTTATGTAGTGTAGAAGCAGATGTTAAAGAAGATGAAGACGAGCGCAGCAGCCAAGTATGCAGCCCCGCAGAGGCTGAGGAGCTGATGGAAGTGTTCGAGTGCGAACACGAGGAAGAAAACGGGAAATCGGAAGCAGATGTTAAAGAAGATGAAGACGAGCGCAGCAGCCAAGTATGCAGCCCCGCAGAGGCTGAGGAGCTGATGGAAGTGTTCGAGTGCGAACACGAGGAAGAAATCGAGGAATCGGGTCAGTCCATTCCAGTTATAACTAATGTATCTAGCTATGTTTCAGAACCGAAGGAAGAGCAATTTGATCACGATGTGCAAACCGATATAATTAACAACGATGATGATCATTTTAATGAAAATAATTTATCAATAAATATTTCCGAAACAAAGGAAAATAACCATTTTACAAATGAAAAGGGTGATGCTCAAATGATCATGTTGTCAGTTGAGAATAGTAAAGTGGATGATGAAGTAGGGTTAGATGAAGATGTTTTTAAGTTGGATGTAAGTGGAGATGAAGACGTAGAGGTGAAAGACATTTCTGTGCATTTTAAAAGCTCTTTTAGTTCTTCTACAGATGCGGGCGCAGAAGATAATTGTATTAATCTGGTCATTAATAATGTTAAAACGTTCCCAAGCATTCATCATGTAGTTATCCCTAAGTTTAATAAAAATAATTCTCATTATGCAACATTTAATATTAAAAAAGCACGCAAGAGAAAAGGATTCCAATATACTAGAAATGCTAGAACAAAATGTTCAATTTTAAAATGTTTTACAAATAGATATAAATTCATAAAAACATTTGCTAAAAACATAACTTTCCTTCTGACGCAGTCGGTTAAAAATAATGATCATTTGTCTAAGGATTTTTCATTTTTAAAACATATACATTTTAAATGGAAATGGAAGAATAAAGATAAAAACTTTCCATGTTAAAATTTAAATAAACCATTGTTTTTCCATTTATGTTTGATACGCGTCAGGTCACAGAGTAAATTTTGTTGACTATAACATTTGTTAGTCTGTAATATTTGTTAAGCTATGATATTTGGTAGTCTGTGATATTTGTTGGTCTACGACATTCGTTACACTGTAACATTTGATAGGCTGTGATGTTAGATAGACTGTGACAGACTTTGACTTTTGGTGTGTCATTTAGTTATTGTAAACATCAATAGAACATTATTTTAGTGAATATTGTGATAAAGTTATTAACATGTGTTTGTATGTGTGTTTCATATGCTGGGAAGATACTTCGGACGCAGCTGGGAGCGTGAGGCTTAAGGTCTCACGGCTCCATGACGCTTGAGGGACCGAATCTCCGTTTTCTAAATTACATAGGCCATGTTTAGTGTGAGTGAACTCCAGAAAATAGTAATGCGCGTTATAGGAGGAAGAGGGTTGTATAAAAACTGTTGTCACTCTCTAGAGGGGGGAGTGATCAGCTTAAGTTGAAACCAACTTTGCTAACGGGGCATAGCCTTTGCAAAGTGTGTTGAGTTGACACAACTGGTTCAGCTTGGGTTGGAGCACCCACAGTTTTTTGTAAATGGTATAGTTATTATAAACGCGGAGTATCTTTTGAATATAATGGAGTTCAGCCACTTATTAGATTTTTGAACATTGGCCTCATAACTTTTCGCTCCCTCTGGCTGATACCGTCCGATGGGGTAAAAGGATCTGAAGTTAAGTTCAGTTAACACGGTAAGCCTCATCCAGGCCGATGTGAACTTTCACATCATTTGTTATCGAAGGAGGCCAAGTCACATCTTTTCCGCTCGTTTTGTTATGACGAGGTTCAGGCATGACAACGTTAGTTTGTGTTGATGCATTTTAGCACTATTAAATGTAGACTTACCTAGCACTTGAGGGAGTGTTAGTTAAGTGTTTCGTTTGTCCTGACTTGAGCCCTGCTTTTAGAAAAAGCTGGACCTCACAGTGTTAACTTCGGGCGTTAGGTAGTTTTTTCCTTATAGGATTAATAATAGGTAGGAACGCTTAAATTTTCGAATCGTTAGAATTAAAGTCTTGTATTTTGATGCGAGCTAGGCCAATACTTTAATTCAAAGTGGGGCGTAGCTCGTGTAGTGCCTGTGTGTGCTAGCCTTTAGCAATAAGCACTGGCTAGAATTATGATTCGATTCGTTGGTTTAAACATATGTCAAATATTATTATGGCGTTTTGATTCTAGAAGCAGTGATTCATATCTTAACCGCGAAGTTGTATCGTTGCCTTTTTTATATTATAATTATTCTCCCAAAGTCTTAAAGTGGTCTTATTTGTATTATTTCCCCCTAAGTTCTACAGTACATAACGCCAACAAGAAACATCTGACAATTCCAGTATTTCTGCTGTTCTATTAGCCACGAAGGTCTTTAAGCTTCTAGAGCTAGTATGCAGCCAAGCAAGGACGACGCTGGAGTCGCACCAATACAGTTTACGTGATATTGGGTGCCTCAAAGAATCGACAACGGCTTTGCAGAGTCGAACAGAAAGTAAGGCGGCACAAAGCTCCAAACGAGGTATAGTACAAGCCTTGATTGGTGCCACCTTTGACTTGGAACACAAAAGTTTGACATGCACGATACCTTCTTCATCAATAGACCTTATATAGGCACAAGCGCCATAAGCTCTTTGGGAGGCGTCGCTGAACATATGTAGTTCTGTGACAACAGGTGAGTCACATAGAACCTGCCTCGGCAGTGTAAATGTAGCTAGACTAGATAGATTATTGGAAAACTTACGCCAAGCTCTTTCTATTTCCTCGGAAAGAGGTTCGTCCCAGCCAACCTTGTCAACCCAAAGTTGCTGCATTATTAATTTAGGAATAACTATACAGGGGCTGACAAAACCGAGTGGGTCAAAGATTTTAAACGATGTTGATAAAATATAGCGCTTCGTAATTTTTTCATTGATAGGGGGAATTTCGAAAGAATAATGTAGACTATCAGTTTTAGAATTCCACCCTAAACCGAGAGCGTTTGAGGACTCACTAATGATAAGCGTGTCTGTAGAGTTTTCGGAGCAGGCTTCAAGAACGCTAGGCGAATTAGATTTATATTTTCGTAGATTAAAACACGCTGCCTTAAGGGCTTCTGACACAGTTTTTTGAATATAAATTAGTTCCTTTTCAGAATTGCAGCCCGTAATTAAGTCGTCTACATATAGATCATGTTGTATGATCGTTCTAATCAGTGGATCCTCGCACTCCTCACCCGACTGCCAAAGACACCTTGTACTCAAATAACTTGCGCTTGCGAAACCATAAGTCACCGTATTTAAACGTAACGTCTTAAGGGGCTGACGCTCGTCTTCTCTCCATAGAATAAGCTGAAGATTTCGATCTGACTCGTCCACTAATATTTGACGAAATAATTTTTCTACGTCTGCTGCTAAAAGATATTTGTAGAAACGAGCTCGAATTAATATGGAGAAAAGAGAGTCTTGAATTTGAGGCCCGACCATTTGTATGTCATTGACAGACAGACCTGAGGAAGTGCGAGCTGATGCATCAAAGACGACGCGAATTTTTGTCGATTCGAGCTGTTTTCTCTAAACACAGGATGATGAGGTAAGAAATAGCATAAATTAGAATTTAAGTTATTTAGCGCAATTTCAGAGAGATGACCCAATTCTGCATATTCTCTGATAAATTCAATATATTGCGACTTAACTTCAGGCTGTCTTCTAAATCGCCGTTCTAAATTATAAAACCTTTTCTTGGCCATTTTGTAGGAGTCACCGAGACAATCCGGTGAGTCAATAAGAGGTAACTTGACAGAGAATCTGCCGTTTCCTAAGCGGCAGGTGTGCTGCAAAAAATGCGTTTCACATGCCTGCTCGCTTTCACTTAAATAAGATTTAGATGGGATTTCTTCAAGCTCCCAGAATCTATTTAATTTTAATTCTATGTTTTCATCATGAGAAAAATGGGTAAGTACATGATTGCATTTAATATCCTTAGGTTGTTTATATTGCAGGGGGCCTCCAATCAACCAGCCCAACTTTGAGCCGTGCAACTTTGGATAATTTGGGCCTAATGACCGCTGCTCACAACCTATAATATCCCAAAATAAATCTGAGCCTATGAGAATATCTATAAAAGAAGGCTGATAGAATTTAGGATCTGCTAAGATAATATCTTTAGGAATATTAAATGATCTAATATCAATTACCGCATTGGGAACTAAAGCTGTTAGTTCCTTCATAACATAAAAGTTAGAAATAACGTTGAATGGTGTGTTTACCGATTTTAATTGGGCAATGCAATATTCGGTTATCGTACCTGCATCATTGTTGCCAAAACCGATTACCTTTGCAGCATTGATAGGGCAGTCCTCTAATGCTAACCTTTGTTTCAGGCCTAGACTTATGAAAGAGGATTGGCTGCCACAATCAAGCAGGGCGCGCACCGTTTCAGAATTACTAGTTTTGGGATTGATTATTTCAATCAAGGCAGTACAAAGAAGAGCATGTTTCTTACCTTGATTGTTACAGTTAGCCAACGTCTCAGAAGGACGGTCTGTACTAGTACTAGGTAAACTATCAGCCTTACCAGTAGGAAGGTGCAATATAGAATTGTGTCTCTTGTTGCATTCACTACAACGGCCTAAACGACATCTAAATGTAGGGTGACCCAACCTTAAACAATTAAGACACAATTTCAATTTAGTCGCCTCGGCTATACGCTCGCTTATGCTCTTTGCCTTGAACGATGGGCAATCAAATATTTTATGATCGGCATTACAGCATGGACAGAGATATGACGACGATGATTGTGTTTGTGGTTGGTTACTACTACTAATGTATACACTTGCTTTAGTATGACGTATGTGGTCCGGTTTCTTTGAATGGCCTTCTGGACGTTGTTTATCATGATTGGGTTTAGAGGCGTTGTCTGACTTGCTGCGGTGCAAGGACTCAAGCACAGTTGCACGATCATTTAAAAATTTATAAAATTCCTTAAGTGTAGGGGTGTCTGTTGACAACGCGTTACGGTGTTCGTTTGACTAAAAATTCGTCCGCATCTCTGTCAATGGGATAAGTGCCCAAAAGGCTGGCAGCATTGCCGCGTTGAAATAGTCCAGCCTTCTGTTCCCCCTTTTTTTTGTTTCATTTTTTTCTAGGTTTCGAGAAAAAATAAAACCTGTCATATGCATGTTTCTTGGCTTCTGCCGGGGTCCTAAGGCACCTGTCCCACAGCCAAAGAGGAAGCGACTGGCTATCAATGATTTTTTTGCTCAAGAAACTTGCAAATGATTGTAGTACGCGAGCGACTAAGTAACAGAGATCAGATAGGTACATATACAGGATGAGAGGGAAACTCGACATATTCCTTGAAAGGAAGACTTTTTGGGGAGGGGTTACTAAAGGTCATTAGCAACAATTTAAGTCCAGTAAAAATAAAAATTATAATAACAATTAATTCAATATATTATTATTATTTAATTAATAGCATAATCAGTGTATATTTTTATAGTATTACCATTGCTGGGACACAGGCCATCTCTCGGTGAGAGGGAGTGGGCCGTAATCCACCACGCGGGCCCAGTGCGGGTTGGTAGGTATCACGTCTTTGAATTTTTGGTTGTAGGGCCGGTTTTCCTCACGTTTTTCATCACCGTTTTGAGAGCTGGTGTGATGAAATAATTTATAGCCTATCTGGCGACCTACAACTCGTAAGTCGCGGTCGTTACCCCCACCACTGCTCCACTGAGAGACTCCCGCTTGGACTTGGACTTTACGCATACCAGCGAGTTATCGCTCGACGTTTTTAGTTGCTAGCTCCAACTACTCGTTTCTCGTTAATCCCCAGCGGTGGAACAAGTGCCTTATTTCGGTGTTCAAGCCATTTTGTTTTCGTTGCCATGAAACGCTTTAGCTTGAACTCTGAACTTTTAAAGTGAGTTATTCGTGACACGTTAAAAGCTTTTCATGTGTGTTTGACGGAATAATTTTAGTGATATCAGATCTTGTATTATCAGGTTTCATTTAGTCAACTGTGCCAAATTATTTGATTTAGACGGTATTCAGTTAACGCAAACAGAGAGATTTTAGAAGATTAATATTCACTTGTTCCGACTTTTCGATAGAAAATCTCTAAAGAAGAAGGAAGGAATTGAAATAGCCACCTCATTTTATAATATCCAGCCATCTCATCATAGATAAATTATTTTATTTCACATAAACCTACATGGGCATTTATGAAACGTGAGAATCTAGGTGCACAGATTCAATTGGTCTTCTTCTTCGTCGTGTCGCTGGCACGACTGTATTTTAAATCTGGTTTTCCCAAAACTTTGCCACTTCCACGACGTTGTCGGTGGCAGCGCACTTTGACTGCATGTTTTGGGACACAGAGGGCAGGATAGAAGGGCAGTTTCAATTGGTCGTGTCCTATGAAGAGCCGGCAAGAAACTCCACGGTTACTCTTTTAAAAATAATTGGGTTTTCAAATTACAGTGTTCACAGGTACGGGAGGACAGTGAAGACCTGTCAATAAGTACCCTGTCAATAAGTACCAGTTAATAAAATAGAAAATGGTTGAAACGATGTACAGATTCTTTTATAAAAGAATCTATAGAAAATCAACACTATATTATACTTTCATAATAAGAAAATTTTATTTAATAGTTTCATTAAAATATCGTCACAGATGTCCAGTTTGTTCACGTAGGTACAAACATTAAAAACAAATAATTTATTAGACATACACAGTTCTCTTACAGTTACAACCATCTTGTGCGTTGGTTTTAAATAAACATTAACAAGTACTTAAAAACTAGTAATCTCATAATATAAAGTAAGAGATTCGATGTTATCAAAACAAAGATTCATATTGCTTTAAGTAAACTAAAATAGAAAACTAATTACATCAACTAAGTGTTACTTAAAGTTAAAATTCAACAACTCTGTAAAAATTCTAGAAAAGGCGTCTAATTTGTACAAATTTTATATTTTAGTTCTATCTAATAATCTCAAAGATCACTTAGTATACAGAGATCTTTTAACGATTGGCCTGGGGTATGACTTTAGTACCTACAATCTTCTGTCATTTAAAGCCAACCAAGATAATAATACAGGGTCCAAAAGACCCTTCAAACCTTCAAGTACGCATTCTGTTCTTCAATCAAACTAAATAACTGAGGCTTTAGTGTGAGTTTTTCACTCACGTTCGATTGCGAGCGCGTTAGAATTTTATATGGGAAAAAGTTCTAGCGCCACCTGGTGGTCACTAGGAGAAACCTAATTTCCCATACAAAATTCTAACGCACTAGCAATCGAACGTGAGTTGAAAAACTCACACTAAGGCCACTGTGCAAAAATGATTGCTGGGAAACTACCTTCATTATTGGTGTGAATATTCGCTGTTAACGATACAGCTTTAAGGGTGCATGAAAGTGCAGGGGTCGTGGGAGTATTTAAAGTTATACTTAACATTTAAAACTTGTCTTCAAAAAAAAACGTCGAAAAAAGTTGGTACTTTCACCTTCAATATCTTCGTAACCAGAAAGTTCCCAGGCATGGTCCAATACAAAAAAAATGATCATAATGATGGGAAGAGAAAGTGACTCTCGGTTTCGTTAAGGGTATTTTTACACCCTTTAATCACACAGAAAAAAGTAGCTTGACAAACAAAGGAACTGTCTTTTTGTCCTTAAGACTATGAAAGTTGTATGAACACTTTAAGCGGTAAATCTAAAAACCTGACAATGTTTTATAAAACTTTTTTATAAAAAAAAAAACCAACCGACTTCCATTTTCATTTTTTACTTTTTAGTTGTACCTACCTACCCCACACAAATTCATATAACACTACTTGCTATGTGAATATCCGTGACAGGAAGCCATTGAACATATCTGCCTACTCTTTTAAAGGGTACAGGCGTGATGTTATGTTGTGTTATTGCGTAAACAATGCATACATATACGATAGCAGTAATCACTGTTGATTTGCTGGCATTTATTGAAGACTTCCGTTGTCTTTCTCCGAAACTCATTATCAGATCTTTACGAAATTTAAATGGGATCATTTCGGAATAAACCTCTATCGAATTTTGCAAATCCGTCTATATATGAGGGAGTTATGCCCGAACTTACAAAAAAAAAAAACATTCGAATTGACAACCTCCTGCTTTTTTGAAGTCGGTTAAAAATTAATATTATGAATCTTCCTAAATAGCGTCATACACCAAGCCAACCATACTACTTACTACAGATCTCAAAGTATATGATTTTTACGGGTTAATATTAACAATAGTCTAGAGATATATCCTCATAAGGCACTGAAATCCTTGTAATGTTATGTACAATGTATCTTATGTACATTTCGAAGGCACTATATAACCGCAAATCTATACATAAACAATTATATTTAAATGCATTAAATGTAGTTAAAATTAGTGCTTACTCTAGTTTGGAAGACGTTATCTAACAGATATGTACAATCTTGCATACAAAACATGTCTTTTTTAAACAAAACTATTTTAGAACTAGTGTACTTTTTAATTTCAAAATATCTCCTACCATTTTCGTTAGAAAATCCATTATGTTAAAGACTTTTACAAACATTATCTTTAACAAATTGACTTTTAAAATATAGCTATAGTATTTTTATCTCACGTAGCGACGCGCGCTTCATTTGTGGTTAACAAGTGTACAAACACGCTGCGAATGTGTGCGTAAGCGCAGGAGCTCTTGGTACCGTTCAAGACAATAGCGAAGACGGAAGAGTGTGTGTGTATGTGTGTGTGTTATGTGCTGACGCTACTCGTCTTTTTTTTTTTCGCATGGGAAATCATCAAATGACCCCTCCCGCTCTGAGTGGAGCGGAAGGGAGTGTCAGACTCCTACTGACTAAAACCCACCCATGTTCCTTCCTTAGCCCTTTATGCTCCGGGCCAGCGGTAACCCTTTCGGACAATCCCGCTGACCCGCCAGGCTTGGGCCCTAAGGGGCCCCTTCTCTGCTGCTGACATCTCTTTGAGGCGCGCGTGGAACACGTACGCGCCGTCCGGCATGGGCCTGGTCCTGATCGGACGGTGAGCCGTCCGGAGCGTCTCCCGCGGCGGGACGAGCGGCTCTCTCCCTCATCCGTCCCGCCACCTACGCTACTCGTCTTCACGTACACATTCACAGCATGTTTGTACACTGTAAAGCGCGCGTCGCTTCGTAAGATAAAACTACTGTGACTCAGACTTGAAAAACATCACTGGATTAACTTTCCATACTGTAAATAACTTGCCAAAAACGATTCAGACCTTAAAATTTATAATAAAATTAATCAGTCTCGGTATGAGAAAAGTTCTTTTACAACCTTTAGTTTCTTGTGCACCATTTAACAGATCTTAAAACTACGTACCTACATTAGCTGCCATTATTACAAAAATCTTAAATAGAAATTGTTCATGTTCGCGAAAAGACTCTGCGTTGACTAAAGTTCAAATCACTGCCGCTGTAGAATATTGTTTGATTTTTAATTAAAAATATATCAAAATTGGACTATTGTATCATCTGGAGGTATTGGTTCTCTTCATAAAACGAAGATAGGGAGGTTTGCAGGTCGTTTACAACCATATTGTCACCACCCTGCAAGGGATGGGTACTACTCGACACCATCTCTGAACTCTTCCAATTTTCACAACTTTCAACATACTCTAGCGTTCTTTGATACGTTTCTTGTCTCATAGTATTCGCATTTTGATTCTTCTTATTATTTCTTCCATTATTTGCTTCTATTTGGGACTGGGAGATGTCCCAGACTTGGACTTCACTCGTTGGGTTATTTTGACTTCGCAAACTGTTCATACTGCAGTCTGTTTGCTGTTCACTTTTCATCTGATTCTGATTCGGATTCACCGGTACCCTTGCTCCATTCATTGGTTTTTGACTTCCAGTGGACATGTTAAGAGAATTCTGCACAGATTTTTGGATGTTGTGCTTATTGAACTGATTGCCTGGGTAGTCCCACTGGTTGTAAGGCCTCTGATGGTTGTAATACTGGTTGTTATTCAGCATCGTTTGATTGTACTGATGGTTATTCTTCGGAGGGGGTGGTCCCATCACATTCGCAGCGTTCACAACCGAATTATATGGCGGTGGTTGAGGGTACTGCATGTTCTGACTGTATTGAGGATTCTGAATCGGAGGACATTGGGTCTGCTGCTCACAGTAGTTGTTCATCGTCCCTCGACTCATGTTCCCACTGTTGTCTACACTCATCACTGATGATCTCGACATTTGCAGCGGATGCATCTGGTTGCTTTGGTTCGCGTAACTCACTGGTTGGTAATTCATCTGGTTGTTGTACACCATGTTCTGGTTGCTCATCTGATTCATCACCATCTGGTTCTGGTTGTATTGTTGCATCATCTGGTACTGCTGCATATTTTGACTTCTCATCACGTTTTGATTTTGCACGGGATAAGGCGGAGCTTGGTTATAATTCTGATTATGATATTGGTTCATGTTATTTCTATTCGGCACCTTGGCGTTACAATTTCTGTTGTTCATGTAATTTGGATTGACTCCCATTTGAGGACCTTGGTTCATATGACCCTGGTTCATGTTCATCATTTGATTTTGGTTCTGAACCTGCTGATTCATCGACATGTTTTGTACCATGGGACTAGTCATACCTTGTCCCATTGGACTTTGTAGCCCAGGATGCATCGGACTTGGCATGCCATGGCTATGCGGACTGGCTATATTTTGACCCATTGGGCTTGCCATATTTACCATAGGACTAGCGATATTCTGGGACATGGGGCTGCCGATGTTGTTGTGTCTTGGACTCATCATCATTTGATTTGGCATTTGTGGACTCATTAAGCTTTGCATGCTTTGTGGGCTCATGGCGTTGTGTTGTGGAGACATAACGCTCATCACACTTTGTGGACTCATGACGTTATACACACTTGGAGGGCTCATCACACTATGAGGAACATTATGAGGACTCATGACACTTTGAGGACTCATAGCGCTATGAGGAAGGCTCTGAGGACTTAGCATGCTGTGCGGTAAGTTCTGAGGACTTAAAACATTTTGACTCATGACTACAGTTTTAGGACTTATCGCGTTCTGTTTCTGAGGTAATGGGTTTGCTCGCATCCTATTCGTCTGTTCCGTTTGGTTCGCAGTCATTGTTTGCAATGACTGCAAAGGATTCGTAGAAACGTTACTTGAAGGCGGTTTCGTGTACTCCTTCTCACATTTCTCTGTGACAACTTCTGGTATGACTTGCTCCTGTAAAGGAGTAGCTTTATCGTCGGGTGACTTTGAATTGAGTAAAGAGCCACTGTTACCCGACATACTAACGTCTAAAGATCTTAAATCGACTGGAATATCACTTATGTTGAGATCACTTCCTATGGCACCTAAGTTTTTGAGTAGAGAATCGTCACTGGTGGCTACGTCACTGATTTTGTCACTGGAAGTGTTCGTGTTGGGGACGTCACTAGATGTATTGTCTTTGGTAGTACTTTCCTTGTCTTTAGGGGTTTCCGGCTCAGGTTGGTTGGTTGATTCAGTTTTAGCTGGTGTTACCGATTCCGTTGCCAATATTGATTGGTTAAGATATTGCATCATTTCATCTGGTATTACCAGCTTATTTTCTACCATTTCGCCTTCGGCAACCTGAAATGTGAAAACATCATTTTAGCCAAATGTAAAAAAGACACAGAGGTATTTTGGGACAGTAAGAAAGAAAATTTCATTAAAGCATTTACTTCTTGGTGATCTTAAATATTCAGTTTAATTTAAGTGGTGTTCCCTTACCTGTTCCAGATTGACCTCCTGATTGGGGTGGTGGACCTGCGCCGTGGTGATGACCACAGTGTTGGTGGAGTTGGAGCGAGACTCCTTGTACGTCACCGTGTCCTGGTCATCTTCTGTCTTGAACGGGAATGGAGCGTCGCCCTGGAAGAAGAAGCACATTTAGTTTATGACTCTGATGGCAGTCAATGAATTACAACACTAAATTAAATTGGTGAATACGAAGTGGAACCCATTAAACTAGTTTCAACTCTCAATATAATTTGGGAATTGTATAAGCTTTTGGAGAACTTTGAGTTTGGCACCATTTACCTTAAAAGTAATAAATAAATAAATTTCCCACTATATGTCGAATGCAATTGCAATGCAATGGCTCATAGAAATGAAGAGAACAAAAATGCAGATCTGTCTGAATCGTACAATACGACCGACGTAAATTGGCGGGCCTGAACTTTGCGCAGAAGGCTGCGCAGTAAGATTTTTTAGGAACCAAATGGTGACATGAGGCGAGTGCGAGTGAGAGAACATGCGCGAAAGTTCTTAGTGCCTATGTTCAGGGGGTCTACTCCGAAGCGGTTAACCACTGTATCGGCCGAATGTTCGGTCATTTTCTACTACCATTAATTTCCTATATTGACTATTGGTCCCGACCAAACTGTGCCAATCCGAACCTTTTTAGAACCCTTAACCCTTTTTTTACCTTTTTTTTTTTAATTCATAGTAGGACAACAATATTCGAATCAGAAAATGACCGAACATTCGGCCGATACAGTGGTTAACCGCTTCGGAGTAGACCCCCAGGCCCGCCAAGTTACGTCGGTCGTATTGTACATTTGCGTTTATCTGGACGTGTGAGGACGATGGGTTGTTTTATATGGTGTTTAAAATAAAGAGTATTCCATTCTGTACACAGATGTCTCTTACCTTCTACTGCTATCAGGCGACAGCTGGTCGTACACAGTAGTGTGCCACGCCTGTGGTGGTCGCCACGGCGCCCGACACCACGGAGGTACACAGTAGTGTGCTGTGCCACAAGTCGCGGCGGCCCGGCCACGCCTGTGGTGGTCGCCACGGCGGCCCGGCCACGCCTGTGGTGGTCGCCACGGCGGCCCGGCCACGCCTGTGGTGGTCGCCACGGCGCCCGACACCACGGAGGCTTGACTGCTCTTGCGGGATATATCAGATGACCTGAAAGAGAAATAAATTTGTATTTAAGTATCATTTTCAAAATATTTTTGACATAGGGTAAAAAAAAAAGAAGAAGGTCCTATGGTGCTAAAGATTCCACACCCCTTTCATTGAGATCTAAAATCCAAAATAATGTATGAAGCTATAGAATACCCTAAAGAATACGCTAACGATAGGCCGTAAAATATGGCAAATCGGCATCCAGAAAAGTTTGTCTTCTTAAAACATCGTCTCAGCTACTTACCTGTGTGGCAGACTCTTTTTAAAGTTCGATGTGTCATAATTATTTAGGCTTGTGTCCGGTGTATTAATATTCTCTTACTCTTTGTGACCCTTGGGTTTAAGTTATAAAATTAAACTTAAATATTTACCTTGCACTATAAAGGCTGCTTCCGGATGAGATGCCAGAATCCCGCCTGGTGTTAGGAACTCCTGTCTTCAGCTCAACCGCGACACTGGTGCTTCCGAGCTCCGTCCTCCCTTGGACACCACCTGGTGACAAAATATAGACCTTTAGATAGCTGTTACTTGGCTAGTAATATATTTTCTGGATTTTTTTTACAATTGTGATCTTCAAAACCCCTAGAAGAGGGTTGATTTATCTGCTATACAAAACTTATGCAAAGTTGTTATGCACTTAATGCAATAATGAATTTTTCAATGGATACATGAAGTTGGATTAACATATTTAGCGTATGTCCTAGCATATGTCTGAGCATATTTAGCGTATGTCCTAGCATATGTCTGAGCATATTTGACCTAATCAGATATGCTCAGACGAGATATTTGATCCACAAAAACCACGGTCACTTACCAGATCCAATATCCGCATGAGGAGGAGGCATGAGCCTCGCGACGGCCATCTTGTTCCCGAAGCGCGGCGCGTGGTGGCTCCCCGATGGCCACCATAGCGCGCAGCATCAGAGGCAGCTGTCCTACTTCTCCTACAACTTCTTGTTCAACCTGAGAATGAAAATGACGAATTTATTTACAAGTGCAAAAGTGCAAATTTATTCAAAGTGTGGGCAAACAATAATACTAAATCATTTGTCGAATTTGCTACCGATCTTGCTGAGTGGCTGATCCTTTCACCATGGCTTCCATCACGACAAAACAAAAAGGTATTTAGACGCCTAATAGGACTGCCTTTCACACAGTGGTGGTGGTGTGGTGTGGTGTGGTGTGTGGTGTGTGTGGTGTCTTCATCACACCACTCGGAGTGATGAAGTTTTGACTGTCAAAACTGTTTAGGTATATGATTAGGCGATTTATAGAGACTGGATTGATCACGTCGCGTTGTCACAATGCAGCTCATGTTTAGCAGTAGACGTTTTCAGGCTGCAGATTTTATTGATCACTTAGAAAACTGTTATTTTAGGACTTACCTCTCCATCTAATCTGAAGTAAGGTGCACCGTTCTCGTCTCCGAACCCTCCAAGACCAGAGCCTCCAAAGTCCAGTTCCCCACCACACTGTGCCGATAGCTGATGAATGAAACAAGACAACTATTTTAATGGTAATCAAATCCTTTTGAAAAGCTGAATATTTCTACAGAACAACGTTAGAAAATTTATTGTGTTTGTCACTGCCTTAAAATTTTGTGAATCCTTTAAGCCTAGCTCTTTCACATTTACGAAACAGATCTTATGAGGATGTTAATTGGATGGTTACTTTATAATGACCATCTTGCGTACGTCTTTTAAAGAATATCACCCGATTTTAGTAGTCTCTTCTGTGATATATGGTGACTTATTCAGAATTGGCATCTAGGTATTAAAAACTTTGAAATAAAATAGATTTTCCAAATACCTGATGAGTCCTGCTCATCAGGTATTGTATGTAATCCATGTGGTATGGGTGACGCTGGGCTCTCGCTCTTGACGGAAGCTGATGACGTGTGTCCTCGCACTCCGAGAGGAACTCCTCCCTCCTCTGACCGTGGGGAAGATCCCGCACCGCCACCACCTGATTCCGCAGAGTCGTCGCCACGACTGCAACCTGGAGAATAGAGATCGCATTAATTAGAGGCATTGCATTAATTAATGGTTTGATACTGTTTTTGGGAGAATTGAAGATACACGATTGAAGTCTAAGCCGCAGTGAAGGCCGCGTGGACGTGAACCATCCCCCAACTTTTTCTTTTTGTGTTTGTCTTTGCGTCTTGTTTACCGCAAAGAGAATACATTTAGTATTTATTCTCTTTCCTTAACTCAGAAAGAATAAATAGACAAATTGAAGATCTAGTGTAATCCAACTATGACTACATCAAAACATATTAAGAATATACTCTTCCCACTGTGAAAGTCAATAAAGTAAAGTTAAGTTAATTTATTTCTTGAAAACTGCGGGGAATGCAGCGATGCATTCCCCGCAGTTTTCAAGAAATAAATTATTTCGCGAAAATGTCTTAAATTTTTCAAGAGTTGGAAGTATTCAAGTGTGAGGAGTAGATCGTATTTACCTTTATGTTTCTTACTGGCGTAGAACTCAGCTCCGTGGACGGTCTTCACGTGTTTTCGTAATGATGAGGGGTCCGTATATCTCTTCGTACAGCCTGGCGCTTTGCAAACGTATGGTTTCTAAAAATACACAATTTACTTCTTGATTCTATAAAACTTGGAACTTGAGATACTATAATTATGTTTTTCTATTGAAAAATATAATTAATAATATCTGGACGGTAGCAAAGATGCAATGGCACTGTTTTTACTTTATAATATAATTGAAAATGCCAGACTTTTTAAAGGCAGCTAACCTAACTTATCTGCCTGAAGGGTCTGAAACACTTTTATAATTTTAAAACTAACAATTTGATTATATTTAGGGACTATCGCAGACACTCCCGCCAGACCACCACTAAATTAATTTTGGCTTGCACTCAAAAAATAGAAGTGCTCTCTAGCCCCGCGCCAAGGTCAAATAGTTCGTTCGTAAAATTCACAAAAGAAGTACACGTGATGCGTCACTAAGCTGCGCAGTGCAGGTTGCAACTTAATTGCGTTATCGCTTTCCTAATAGGCGAAAACTTAGAGGGCGTGGTTTAGCGCCGCAGGATTTAGGCGAAAAAAATTTTTAGTGATCAGGCGGAAGAGGCCGCGATGGTACTTAAACGGTTCTAAATTATTGTTAACAAAAACATACCTCATTGCTATAGGTCCTGTTCTGATGTTTGGCTCTGTCACTAGCATTCGAGAACGCCTTCGCGCATCCAGGGTATTCGCAGGTGTATGGTTTCTCACCCGTGTGACTTCGAAGGTGGGTCTTCAGGTTCTCTAACCGGGAGTAGGCTTTGCAGCAACCTTCGAACTGTGGAAAAAAGATTTTGGAACATTAACATTGGTCGCTATAATAACGCTAACAGATGTGGTCATCTTATGCACGGGATTTTGTTTTCAAATTGGGCAGATGTAAGATTCGAAGCTTACATCTATACACCGTAAGGGATATTCTTGCTTGCAGTGCTCGGCCGCTATAGTAACGCTTGCTAACAGATGTGGTCATCGTGTGCACGGGATTTTACCCTCTTTTTTAAAAGTAGTCATTCTCCACAGTCTTTTATATACAAAACGCAGTAAAATCAAGAAACGAAACTTTTCGTACTTGTAGCGGTATCAACGCCACATGCGAACAACACGTCATACTGACGTCACGCAAAATCCTGCATCGCGCAAGCAGAGTTTACCGCGCAACTAGCATAGATACAAACGGCTCGACATGAATCATCCGGCAGTTGCCCGCCAGACACAACACCCATCTGGTCGGAGGATCCTCCCTTTTCTATAGAATATGAGTGAACTTTACACCCTGTTCCTCATACCTCTATATACTTACCGTGCACTTATGTGGTTTCTCCCCCGTATGTCTTCTCATATGCACGACCAGCATGTACTGAGCCTTGAACGGCTTTTCATCTCTGGAGCATCCCACCCAGCGGCAGACAAAAGCCTTTTTACTAGCGTGGATGTGGTCCGTGTTGATGTGTTTTACCAGGTCGTCTTGTGTTGGGAACTCGAGTTTGCAATCCACCTGGAAAAAGTTCATTAACAAAAAATGGTTACAAAACTCAAACTCGAAGCATTTATATCAATTACACAGGCAGTTTGGAATTGATAAGGAAACTATTTGCTCTTAAAATGGATGGATCTCTAAGGAGAAGAAGGGTTAAGAAACTACACACACCACTCTTACTAAGTGAATGTGTTATACTCAACAATTAAAATACCAATGGCTGCGTTGCTGAATTTTAGGCAAACCAAATTTAAATACTATTTAGTCTGCATTCGCGATTTTTTTGCCAAAAATGTAAACAAATATGATATGAGGTTATGGAAAAATAACTTTAAATCCTACAAAATAAAGTTCAGTTTACGCTACAACTTCAAAATTTTTTATAACTTTTTAATAGTGCTAGTCACTCTTGACTATTAAAATAATGTTGATATTTGTTTAACTTGACTTTACATTATACAGCGTGATTGGTAAAACATTAACAACCTCTTAAGGGGTCATTGTACTCATCATTATGAACAACTTTTACTATGGAACCAAACCTGAAATCGCGAAAAAAAAACAGCTGTTCCCTACATTTATGTTTGTATTCGTATATCTCGTCAAAATGTAGGGAACTGTTTTTTTTTCGCGATTTCTGGTTTGGTCCCATAGTAAAACTGCCCCGTTGGTCTCGTGGTCGCAAGCGCGACTGCTGAGCGTGGGGTCCCGGGTTCGATTCCCGGGTCGGGCAAAGTGTTATTGAGTTTTTCCATTAAGAATTTCTTAGTAACAGCCCGGAGTTTGGAAGTTGGCGGTGTGATACCCCCGTGCCTCGGAAAGCACGTTAAGCCGTTTGGTCCTGCGCCTGATCTCTCTCCGGTCGTGACCGATTGCCGTCCCATCGGACTATGAGAGTGAGGGAAGAGGGAGTGCACCTGTGTCTGCGCGCATACTTGTGCACTATAATATGTCCCGCGCCGAAGGCTAGTCTCCGTTGAGATTGGCCGCCGTGGCCGAAATACGGTCTGGAGGACTTTTTAAAAGTTGTTCATAATGATGAGTACAATGACCTCTTAAGAGGTTGTTAATGTTTTACCAATAACCCTGTATTTTTTCGTGTTATTTTTGTCACCATCACACGCATAGAAGATCAAAATAACTAAATCATAATTTAAAGTGGGACTTGCAGACAATAAATATAGGTAATGATAATGAAAGTAAAAAAAAAACTTGATTCCTCATTATAACGACCATCGGTAACACTGACTTTAACCTTTCGTGCAAACGGGGATAAAATGGCTTTTTAATTCTTTCTGTGATTACGGCATTCAACTGGCTAAAAGCGACAAAGAGAAACGATAAATGACAAGATACTTACCCAATGACAGTTCGTCTCAATAAAGTCTCCAGGTTCGTCCTTAGAATCAAGCCCATCATGGACCGTACTCTCTGCTGCTGCTGATAACGGCTTGTTGCTGTGATGGTTGTCCCGATGACCCATCAGGCTCTGTGGGGACTTCCGCTGGGTCATGCCTGATGCACTGGAGATAAAAAAGTGAATTTGAAAATAATTACAAATTTTGTGTATTCATACATAAATGCATGGTGCTTGGGGGAGACCTATGTCCAGCAGTGGACGTCTTTCGGCTGAAATGATGATACATAAATGATCAAGACCCAATAAATTAATGTTTTCATTGCAGATGATCACTATTCGTAGAGTTGTTGCTCAAGTACTTCTTCAGGTTCAAAAGTTTTCGTTTTGGCAAAGTGCCATTCCTAAATATCAATTGGTTCTTACCTGTCAGCTTCCATGACACTGGTGACCTCAGGTTGCTGTGGTGGTTGCTGAAGGTGCTGAGGTGGCGTGCCGTCCAGCGTCAGCCCTGGTCGGACGTCCACTGGACCCATCAGGAGTTGGGTCGGGGAGGATATGTGAGATCTGTTGAGAAACAGACGAGAATTAATATATAATAGTAAGGAGTTAGAGAGAGATAGGAGAGAAAGGGACAAGTAGTAAACTGTCTTCCACTTCGATTACGATATATAAGATACCCTGCTCCCCCCCCCCTGCCCTGCCTGCGCCTGATCTCTCTCCGGTCGCGTCGGATTGCCGTCCCATCTGACTATGAGAGTGAGGGAAGAGGGAGTGCACCTGTGTCTGCACGCACAGTTTTGTACACTATAATATCTCCCGCGCCGAAGGCTAGTCTCAGTTGTTATTGGCCGCCGTGGCCGAAATACGGTCTGGAAGACTTTATAAGATATCTACATTTTTAAACCTACCAACCCGACCATTGGCTACAAGATATTACTGATTTGTCTAAACAAGGAAAGCCCTCGTGCCACTGGCGATTTTTCAAAACACTGTTTAGGATCGAGAGTTCAAAATTCAACAGTATGTTTTTTAACGCGCTGGGCTGCACTCTGTTGGATTCTCAATGCTCGTCTCAACAACAAAGAGTTGAAAATCAAGTGGGCGATAGAAAATTCTAAAAGATCTAAAAAATCGCCTATGCTAACCTGGGCTCAGTCCCAAAATGGATCTGTATGAATGATATACATCAAGCGCGATAAAGAAATATTTAGCGCAAAGATTAAACCAAGGAGATAACGATAAATCTCCGACTAAGCCACAATCAATAGCAAACCTATTATATACTTTATAGTTGTAAATGTCTAGTATTTTCAACAATATCCGCATAAGCTTAATAACAGCAAAGAAGCAGTACCCATATATTATATTCCAAGATAACAACAGACTCAATGAACTATGTCGGAGTCGGTAAACTTAGATCATTAATCAACCAAATCGGGGTCCGATAAATTCCGATACATTGACATCACGGAGTAATTTTCTAGCTTACTCATATATCTCAGAATTCTTGGCATAGCAAAAAGCTTTTGAACTATGAAAAGCTAAAATCTAAAACCACATGTTTGTAAAGATAAGAATAGTCTCGAAAGACCAAATTCGTTTCAAGCTGCTGATGACTTGAAAGGTCAAAGTGTGCGGTCATGCGAGTAATTGCTACCGGCGGCGTTGGAGATAATAATTTAATAATATTATAAATTAAAAGTTCTAAGCACGAGGTGTTGTGCTTTAAAGGTCCTTTTAGACGAGACAGACATATTTCATAAGTGAACGTTTTTCTCATAAGAAATAATATAATAATATATGTTTCTCTCTGAAATATGTCAGAATTCTTCAGTCAGGAGTCTTATAGAGGAACTCACTTGCTTTAATCGCTGTACACATTAACTAGCATTTTTTTTTAATAGTGTCAAGACGATCAAGGCTGGATAGTCTACATATATAAAATTCAAAGTCCTGACTGACTGACTGATATATCAACGCACAGCCTAAACCGCTGGCCCTAGAGACATGAAATTTGGAGGGTGTGTTCTTTGTGAAGAGTAGATAAACAATAAGAAAGGGTTTTTCGAAATAACACCCCTAAGAGGATGAAATTTCACGCGAATGAAGTCGCGGGCATAAGCTAGTCGAGTATAAAATTTAATAAAAATTCGTTTTGGATATTTTTTAAATATTTATTTTTAGTTATTGTCTCTTCTTACCTATGAATCCCCGCTACAAGATGCGCGTGAGCCGCATGGTGTGCCGCGGCTGCCGCAGCCTGCTGGTGGGCAGGGTCCATCAGAACCCCTCCCGCTAACACCCCACTACCACCCACTACCCCCCCTCGCGCCAACAACTGCTGCGCAAGAGACGCGTGAGAGAGGGAAAGTGCTGGGGAGATGGCACCTGTAAATAAAGAAAAAAAAATTTGTTATTATTAGGAGTTGAAAAAGGATGTAAATGACTGCTTAAATGAAAATATAGTATTAAAAAGTACACGCTGTTATTAACGCTTCAAAGATATTTAAATCAGTATATTAATAAACTATTACCTACGGTTTTTAAAAGTCCATTGTGGGACACAGGCCTCTTCCTAACTCCATCAAACGCCCAATACAAAAATGGCTGAAGATTTTGGATATGCGAGTGACATTAGGAGGAAAGTGTTAATAAGGTATTCCAAGAAATGACTAAACATAGGTTATTTCACACATGAATATAAATGAAAAATAACTACAAAATAAGTACCAAGACAGTGCCAATGATCTTCAAACTCACCGGCACTAAGATGTCCATAGCTGCCCGTGGAAGCAGCTGAGGGTGCTCTGACAGCCAGACTTGCAGGAGACGCCCTAATAACGGCCGCCAGGTCCAAAGATTCGGCAGAGTATGGGCTCCAGGAGACTGCCCTTTTCCGGTTAGCAGACGCCCCTATAGCTCCTCCTGATAGCATTAACCGAGTTGGTGAGGCTATTCTTGATCCTGAAGATTGGAGAAAAATACATAAGTCATCATTATCTGCTTAGCCTTTTCACTACTGGGGTCGGCTTCCAATCTCTCTTTATGCAGCTGAACAGTATGTTGCATGGAACGACTACCTATCTGACCTCCACAACATACCAGTGGGCGGTTTGTGTGGTGGTGATTGGGTATCATGACATAATACCTCTTGGTAAGACTGTTTGTCAGACTTTCGGGCTTCTGACTACCCGTATCGACTGTCAGAGATCTACAAATGACAGCTGAGAATAACGGCTGAACAGGCTTCCCGAGGCATAGAGAGGAAAGTTAAACACGTATTAAAATGAAATAGATAGATGATGAAAATTTATTGCTACCAGTAACTGGTGTTTAGCAAGAGCTATTTAAAAGTCAATCAACTATTAAAGGAAATTGACTTATGAATATGTAGTAATTTTGATAGAAATAACTGAGATGATTGATAGAGCAATATCAAGCTTTTGACTATTATTAAGTTGGCTAAATTACTTCCTGGACACATGAAAAGAATAGGTAGGTATATGAAGTGTACATCTAACTGATGCTGTTCAGTAGCTATGATTATTTTGTAATGAGTAGCCTACTTTGCAAAGAAATCCAGTATTGATAGACTTCGGACATTGCATTTAACTGTCGAAGCATAGTGTCCACTATTACGTATCCCAGCTTATTTTGTAGACCCACGCTTAAAACGTCAAAAATCTCCTGTAGGCATGGATTGACTTGGGAAATTAAACTCATCTATTGTACGATAATTTTCATTATTATATGAATTTATGTTATTGAGACACAATATATAGCCAGATTCAAACTTTATGACTGCTCGTCGCTGCGCAGCAACCAATTCATATGCTAGCGGGGGTGAGGGGTGAGGTACTGCGCAGCTAGTAGCGCACTTCAGAGCCGTCATAAAGTTTGAAACGGGCTGTAGTCGAAGCCTTCAATATCTTCATAAACTCACACGCACCTATTGTTCTATGAAACAGATATTAATTATGTAGCTAATAAAGTTCGCATATTAAATTAAGCAATCAGTCATAAGGAAGATACTAATAAGACTTCTATAAATGCCGAAGGTTTTATTGAAGAAACGTCCTTAGGATAACGTATTAAGGTTATGGTTAGTTTAGCGGACAAGGTCTCTTGGGTGATAGAAATGGCTAATGGTCAGACGATACAGAAGCATTGATCTGAACATTGATTCAATTAAAAAAATGGCATTGTTTACCCTAAGTTACCCTAGACGGAAATCACGACAATAATATTTAAAGCCATCGATATGTATATGACATCAAAACATGTTTAATGAAACAATTTTGGTTCAAGTAAAAACGTAGTTTTGTAGTTGAAACGCAAAATACTGGCAATAAATCTAACAGTAAATCTTAGCAAAATACTGGCAATGAAAGGAACTAGGGTCTCCCTTGTTTTGCCGAAAAGATTTTGCCAAATTATCACTTCCCAAACAATTTTCCGCATAATTTCATTTGCCAAATTATTACTTAGCAAAAAATCTCTTCAAAAATAATTGTAACCCAAACCTAATGTTTGGCAAGTGAACGTTTAAACAATAACTTGTTTACCAACTAGTACTTTTACCAATTTTTATTTAGTCAAATATTTCAGTTGGAATAACTCATTTTACGCAAAATTACATTTGCCAAATATTTAGTATCGTCAGTTTTCGCAGTTTTAAGGCAGCCATTTCAAGCATAAGATCTAACTTTGAAGACGTTTTATTACAAGGGTGTTTTTTCCACATGGGACAAATTCTAAACATGTAATAATAATATTAAGTATTCTGGTAGTATTTTTTGAAATAATTAATCTCGTCTAACTAGTTCAGTTTCGGGTAGACTTTTTTTCCATTTTTTTTTTCTATATAATCTAGTCGTTTCTGGCACTCGCCGGCCGCTACCGCGGCACCGCTCGCTTCGCTCGCTCGGCTCGTGCGTAGGAGGTCACAGTTTTAACCTAACCTAACCTAAGCATTTTTTTTTTAATAATTAACCTCGTCTAACTTATTCGGTTCTCGATAGCCTGCTAAAAATAATCTCTTTTTTCCATATTTTTTTTTCTATATAATCTAGTCGTTTCTGGCACTCGCCGGCCGCTGCCGCGGCACCGCTCGCTTCGCTCGCTCGGCTCGTGCGTAAGAGGTCACAGTTTTAACCTAACCTAACCTAAGCATTTTTTTTAAATAATTAACCTCGTCTAACTAATTCGGTTCTCGATAGCCTGTTAAAAATAATCTCTGTTTTCCGTATTATTTTCTATATAATTTAGTCGTTTCTGGCACTCGCCGGCCGCTGCCGCGGCACCGCTCGCTTCGCTCGCTCGGCTCGTGCGTAGGAGGTCACAGTTTTAACCTAACCTAACCTAAGCATTTTTTTTTAATAATTAACCTCGTAACTAATTCGGTTCTCGATAATGTCCATTGCAAAAAAATTAAAATAGTAAGTTACAAATATTTTGTATTAAATAAATGATTATTTTAAAATAAAATTGCATTTTTTAATTATTTAATTCCCAAAAAAAAATTCTCAAAAAATCTTATTTATGCCTTTATATTTTTTGTCATAACAAATCGTTTGACCAAACGTTTATTGTCTAAAGATTGTTTGCCGTAATAAATCATTTGATTAAAGACCAAATGCCTAAATGACATTATCCTTAATAATATTCTGCCAAGTAAAAATTCGACCAAATGAAAATGTGCATACTAAAATTATTCCAAACATTGCATTGGTATAATAAAAGGTTGCGAAAATTTGTTTGGGTAGTGAAATTTTGGCAAAATCTTTTCGGCAAAACGGCAGGCTCCCAAGGAACTATCATAACGAGAAATAGTAAGGTATAAACACGTTTTATGTCCAGTCACTTTTCCTAGGAAATT
Organism: Oligia fasciuncula; assembly: GCA_963082905.1. Lineage (NCBI taxonomy): Eukaryota > Metazoa > Arthropoda > Insecta > Lepidoptera > Noctuidae > Oligia > Oligia fasciuncula. Next base: position 3,039,231 of record OY720414.1, on the reverse strand, counting down.
TATACATTTCCTAAATAGCAATCGGAAATAAAAATTCAATATGTTGTGCTACTAGACGACGTGGATGCAAGAGCGAGCGAAGGGCACCCCGAGGTTCGGTTTGGTTAGGTTCCTTTAAACCCTGCAGACAGAAATAGGAGTTACTCCTATTTCTCGTCGTCGACGTCGACGACAACGTCGTTAGAAATAAAACATGCAGCATGCTAAATTTATGCTTTTACAGCTGATTATGCCTTAATAAAAATTCTGATTTCAGATTACAAACGTGTTTTATTTCTTTTATTCACAGAAAGCATTACTTTTTATATATTTCCTAGTATCATCTTGGAATTGCATACAAGTCCTAGGAAATACATACATTCCACAGGAAATGTGTGTATTAAAGAATCTTTGAAAGATTATTTTAGACGTTTCCTAAGTAGACTCGGAATTGCATATATTTCTTAGGAATTGTGTAGAATTCCTAGGTTTCATACATTTCCGGTAACATATACACTTGGCTTTATTCAAAGGCGATTTTCTCCTTTATTATTGAATGAAATTTAAAGGCTCCTACACACACACACACACACAGGCACACAGTGCCGGGTTCGAGCCGCCGCCGGTAAAAACGAGCTGCACAACTGAAATTATATTATTAGGAACATAGTATTTTGGAACCCATAGGTATATGTAAAGTGTCGTATTTCATTGGAGGTCTCGTTAACGAATTCAATTACATGGGAATAATTTGAGATACCTTGAATCAGATTGTGTGTGATCAAATTCGACGTTTCTTCACAATAAACGCTATGACGCATGTTAACTCAAAATATTATTTCGGAATGTAAAATTGTGTTCAATACAGTCTTCATTAACTGAAAGGGAAATCGTTTATTGCAGTATTATGGTACACAATGCTGGTCACGTTGAACTAAAAACTAGGAAAGTTCATCCGGAATGAGGAGTATAAGTAATCTCGCGACATCGCGCGACATCGGGCGGGGTCGCCGCGGTTCGTCCCGACACATCTCTCTATTGTTGTGCCATACGACAAGCGCCTACTCATCCTCGATGAAAACAATCCTAAGATCTCAGTTAACGTTTCACTTTTGGTCAAAATACCGTTCAGTAAAAGTGATTTCTTTATCAAAGGTCAACGATAGAAAACTGAACTATGAGTACGTTCTATTTACTCACCTACTTAGAGATGTCAGTGTTATTTCTCATTCAGTTAGGTAATCAATTGCTGTCAAACGTTAGTATGTGTATATTATTCATGTCAATAGTAACACAATGGGCATATTATTATAGTCGAAAAATCGCATCGCGGTATCGATTTCAAGATAACGTAAAGTATTGTTTATTCGATTATTCCATCCGAATGACCTAAATAAATACGTACTCGTTTCCTCCTGTTAATAGAATAAGTGGTAACTAGAACAGAGAGCTTGTGTTTGTACCATAAATCTGATAATTGTGTTAATTATGATGCTAAGTTATTACTGGAGCGCGGGTTACGGAGTATTGGGCACACAATACGCAAGAGATGCGGAGAGCGCGTTGATGTCTTTTGTAAGAAGATAAGTTTGGCCGGTAAATAATACAACAATATTGTTATATTGTTCATGGTTTTATTATTATATCTTTAGTTATATTGGTATTAACCTGCATCTGGTTAGACTGGAAGCCGACCTCAACATAGTTGGGAAAAGGCTAGGCAGATGATGATGAGTTATATTGACCGAAAATAGAACAGAACCACCTATCATAACGACAAACAAGGTATGTATGAAATAATGTCGAGTAATTACGAGTTGAAGGCGAGTGGTCATAAATCATATCGAAAGCAGCGTTGTTACCAAAGAAGACATCAAGCGTGGAATTTTCGATTGAGAATGATATAGGACTGCCGCAGTGATTCGGAATAATGCATTCTGGGCCGAATCACGGCACGCAGGAGATTGCGGTCAACGGCCTTCTTAAACACCCCGAGCCCTCCTCGACAACATTAATTTTAAAACAAGGACAGGGAAAAAACCTCATGAAACTTAACAATCTTTCAAATAAGATGCCAACTTGGATCGCGTTCGGGAACTCAACAATTAATGGCAACGATAAAACATTATTCTCGCGCTCTGACTTCTGACCAATTTAAATGGAATGCCTTTTAACATATAAAAGTTCCTGAACATAAAATTAAATACAAGTCAGGTCGAGAAAAGCTCGAGATAATAGCGGACTATAAAACTATATGACTTGAAGGAGGAGGATGACTTGAAACAAAAGCAATGTTTTGTTATCCTTTATATTTTAACCATTATCATTAAGGATCACTTAACGGACCATGTACTCTCAGAAGTTACAAGGAATTTCTTTTGAAACATTTATTGCGAAGTACTAAAGTAAATATCAAACTTATCAATCGTATTGTGATGGAGAAAGAATGACAGCTTCAATAAGTTCTAGACATGGCCGAGGCTTGAAAATCATCACGTATTTAGCAATAATTCGTACATAGACATATGTTAAGCGGAAAGATCTATTGCCTAACAATTAAATGGCAAGCACAAAGAATACGCATCATTACACATTAACAAAACCTCTTGTAAATTGAGTGACGGCACATCAGATGTGTTACGTCACGCTATAGTTAACAATAGTGCGGCGGCTTCGGCGTCAATCGCGCCTTGGAGACGATTTTAAATAAGTCCATGGGAGAAAGTGCATCGCCCGGGGCGTGGTCGTAACGATGTGCCTCGAACCGCCTCGAACCTGGAGATTACGGACCATAGGACGGCTAATTGAGCCCCGGCACTGCCCCCGCAGGTCACCGCCTGACTGCACAATTTAACGCATTTCATGGCCCCTTCCCACCTAATGTGGTAAGATCATTGATTGGGTCCACTCCGAGCGATGACGCAATGCCTTGTAAAGTGACAGGAATGATTAGTTAATAGAAAAAAGTTTCCCAAACATGCTCAAAGTCAAATTCATCATAACCACTGCGTCTCAGTCTGTTGCATCATTACATCAGATAACCCCCAAAGGGCCAAAGCGCAGCGATAAAGCAGTTAAAGTGAAGATTTATTAATATACTCTTGTGTGACGTTTACTGCATCTATTACCTAACAACCGGGTTTACGAGCGTAAAAGATAAAAGTGGGAAAATATTATTTTACGTAATAATCGCGTTAGACAGGTAGACATTTATTACTAAAAATCCGATTGGGTTAAGAATGAAATCCGAATCCCGTTAAATATTTGATCGGATTTACGTCAACTTATGATACATGGGGTAGACGGAGGTGACAGCTACCTGCCTCTACGAGTTTTTAAGTATCGATATTGTCATTTTGGTAACCTTAAACTTTTATTATCGAATCTATAAAAAGTGGAGGTTAAATAAGATAAAGAGAGATTAGTTATTTGCCTAAACCAACATGCCTTGGGTAATCTGTTACATCATCGGTCAGGCATGTACTTCTAATTAATCTTTAGGTTCCAAAGAGTTGATGACTAGATATTATGTAGTAGGTAGTTACCACAAACCTGGGCAAGGTACAGATAACTTTGTTCCCCGCTTTCTCTTTGCGTAACGCGCTGCATTGTTTTACAGTTTACATCACCAATTTACACATGGAGTTAGGTACTGAATTATCGATATTTGCACTTCGATTATGAAGTCTTTGAACGTTATTTAGATCAATTAGCATATTCAGCATCAGTTATACACAGATTCAGAGTTCATCAAAATATCTTTTGGAGACAAGATAGGCGGTGGTAGAATTTAGTGTTTGTCTTAAATAGCTAATTACAAGGTTTAAAACCTTACGTCATTATCATACTAATACACCACACCGGTTACAGCAATAATAATAAAGTAAATTAACAAATACAAAAAAAAAGTAATTTAAAAAAATTAAACCGACTTCAAAAAGAAATCAACTCAAAATTATGAAATAACTTTAATTTCGGAAGTCGGTGTCTTGGGATCTGTATTTTAGTTTTTTGCCACCGACTTCCGAAATTAAAGTTATTTCATAATTTTGAGTTGATTTCTTTTTGAAGTCGGTTTAATTTTTTTAAATTACTTTTTATTTCGTAATTTTTAGTTTTTGCACTAGAATTTGATCAAGGTTTTGAGATGTTTTCCCTTTGACACTACACCCGTAGCTCGTATCAATACGCCAGGCCGTCACACTTACACGTATTAGTCCATATCTTGAAAATTACTGAACCGATTTTGATGAAACTGTTCACTAAGTTGAAGTAAATGTAAGCTAATACAAAAAAAATGGTCACGATCCGATTAATAGTTGCTGAGAAATGCGTGGACAAACATACATACATACATACATACATACATACGTCTATGAAATTTTGTATATTTGTTTGGAAGCCTTAGTAGATTGTCATATGTGAATATAATGCAATTCCAATAATATTACATACATACGTATCGAATTGATAACCTCCTTTTTTTGAAGTCGGTAAAAAAAGTTTTCGTTTTCGATTTATTATTTCGAATATAGAATTGAGGACACAATTTATAATGAAGTTGAAATTTTGAAATCTGTCTGAGTACTTTACTTTTTACCAACAAAATACTCGTACTTTAGTGCTTTGGATTTAGCACTATTCCATTTGCATACAGACAATAATTATAATTGTTGTATCACATTATAATGAAATTACATAAAACACGAGAAAGTATTGAACTCTCCGAGGAAGTAGAATCGTGGCGTGTCAATATAAAAATCGATGTGCTACTTTGCACGTTACGTAAACCACGTTAAGTTGTATTTAGATTAGTCGGCAAACATGATGAATGGAGGACTGCAGTATCTCCATAAGTACTTTGGGAATAATAATATTATCGAACATTCGTCTTTTAGTTACAAAACAATAGAAGCAATAACTTCATTAAATTCGACTCTTGGTATTTACAAGATTTACTATTGAATATGGTGAAGCAAAACAGCTGCGTTATTACGTAATTACAAATTATACATGGTGCCAACACACGAAGCAAATAGATACTGAATAAGGACACAGTATCGCCTTGAATAAAAATGCCAATAATTATTTTCAATTACAAGATGTAACAATCACGAGCGGACTAATAGATTTCGTATCTGTGTATAATCATGTTCGGTACACAATACCTACTACGTGTATAATTTGTAAACGTACAAAAAGTTTGGTTAAACTTCGACTGAACTCAAGATTCGTGCGTTCCAAATGTCAAAACATACCACCATAAAAAGGTGGAGGTATAGGTGTATGTCGGATATCTATGGGTGTATGCAAAGTAAGTAATATGAAATAGACGATAGAGGATGACCACTAATCTTAACCAACTTAGGTACTACGTATTGCTTTTCTGTGGATTTTTAGCTATTTGTCCAAGTGTTTTCCAGTAAATTTTTATTCGTTTCAATCTACAAAAATAAGGGTAGACACCGTCGAATGTCTTGAAATGTTGGTTATGAATACTTTGTGGTCACCTTTAATAAAAAAAAAAATTCAATAAAAGTATCCCCATCAAAAAGTTTTGAATGTTAGTATCCTGTCCCTGGATATCCCCAAGGACACAGTGGAGCGCGTCATGGTCACCGCTCCATGGTTCCCGGAATATGATTTAGCCTGCGTTCAGACATGCGGGAATCGTGCGTTTACGAATCGCGCGGGTTCAAACCGCAAAATTGTGAAGCTATTCAGACACGCGCGGTTAGTATGCGATTTCGTGCGGGTTAAGCGTCAGTTTCAAAATGGAGGTCGACGAAGAAGTGTGTTTACTGTGGTTGCTCCTTAAAAAAAAGAAAAGAAAAAGGCGGTATTGGGTGCATCCAATATTACGTGACCGACTAGTACATGGTCAGTTCGTAACATTATATCCCAAATTAAGAATGTATGATAACAAATTTTTTGACTATTTGAGAATGTCAATAAAATCTTTTGATGAACTAATTGAACTGATCAGGCAAGATATTTCATGCTCTGAAACGCATTTGAGGCCAAGCGTGTCACCGGAAGAGAAACTCGTAATAACTTTAAGGTAAGATTTATTTATTGTTCTTCAAAATCAGCATAAATATTTTCTATAACTGTAGAGGACTGAGAGCCAGAACTAAATTGCGATGGTGACGGTGACGGTGCCGGAACAGGAGGAGATGATCCAGATGTAGTAAAATATCCTTGCGGGCTTGTATACTGTTGTCCTTGCCAATACGTAGGTGTGATCTGCTGAGTATTGTAGCGAACAGGGGGTGGTAAGCTTTGTCCTTTTTGTATCACTTGAAGTAATTCAATTTTGGTTGCTAAACGCCTATTTTCTGGTACTTTTCTGAGTTCTTTATATAACGACAAACAAAAGAGTTTGTCGTCATTTTGCTTGGTAATACTATTTTCTTGAAGTTCATTCTGAAAATGTTTTCGTGACTCGATACTTTTTTCTATTAAAACAGCTATTTTTTCTTCTGGCACTTGTGTTTTCTTACGTTTAGGGGGACGTATTTCAGTGGCTTCGGTTGCATTGGCGTTTAGTTCACTTGTCTCCTCACTTTGCCTTTCATTCTGTTCTTCAATATTAGTTGTAGTGTCTTTATTACTTACACTATTCTGCAGGAAAGATAATCTTGAAAAATACATATATCGGGCTCCTTTACGAGCACCTGAACCAGAAGGAGTTGTTTTTTCTTTTTTGTATTCTTTATTGTAGCAATCTCGTATGTTTTTCCATTTTTTTTGGAGTTGTGTACCTAAAAATAATAACATTATTAATAATATTCTTGTTTCAGATATCTTGGTACGGGTTGTTCATTTGGAGAACTAAGCTACAATTATCGCCTAGGAAAATCGACGATTACTGGAATTGTCCGCGAAGTATGTAAATCATTGTGGAATAAGTTGGTAAACATAGTCATGCCCGAAGCGACTGAAGATATCTGGAAGACAATAGCACGAGACTTTGAGAGATATGCAAATTTTCCAAATTGCATTGGTGCTATAGACGGCAAGCATATCCGAGTTATAAAGCCTGTTGATTCGGGTTCTTTGTATCATAACTATAAACATTACTTTTCCATAGTGCTCTTAGCACTTTGCGACGCCAACTATTGCTTTACTTATGTTGATATTGGGGCTTATGGCAAAAGCAGTGATTCTGCTATATTTAAAAATTCGGTTTTTTATAAACGCCTGACAGAAAAATCATTAAACATACCAACACCTAAACCAATATCTAATGTAGACCTAACACCAATGCCTTATGTTATAGTTGGAGATGAAGCCTTCGGCTTAGCAGAAAATTTAATGCGCCCATATTCAGGCAAATGTTTACCATATGAAAAAAGGATTTTTAACTATAGGTTATCGAGAGCCCGACGTAATATTGAGTGCACTTTTGGTATTTTGGCGAACAAATGGCGCATCTTTCATAGGCCTATAAATGTAAACATAGATTTTGCCGAAGATATAATAAAAGCTTCTTGTGTTCTACATAACTATGTGCGGACTAGAGATGGTCTAAAATTTAAAGATACTTTATATAATGCACCCATGACTAATCTCAATACCTTGCATGCGGGAAGAGGGACACCGTCATCTTTGAATATCAGAGATAAATTCGCTCATTACTTTGTGAACGATGGGCGTGTTCCATGGCAAGACACAAAGATATAGCTGCAACTAACATACCGTACTTGTAATGTTTAGGTACATAACTAAATGTAAACAAACGAAATATGGTAATACCGTTGTGACCTTCATTTGAAAAATGCTCGAAATGTCTGCATAAAGCAGCCGAAGTTTGTTTATATTTATTTAAGTACCGGTACCTAAAGTATACGGAGAGTATAATATACGCTTCATAACAATAATTATAACATAATTCTGTCAATTATTTTTTGGTGAATAAACCTACTTACTTAAAATATTTTTTTTTTCCACCGTGTCTTCGCAATTTCCAAATATCTCCACCAACTCTTGCCAAGCTCGGTTCTTGATAATTTTATTTGAGTAATCATCACACTGAATGTCCCATATTGCAGGTCTCTTCTCCACCTCATCAATAAATAGTTCAGTGTCGAAACGATCCATGGCGAACTCACGAACAGTGACGTGCTCACCGCGCGGTATCCGCAACGCAACTGAACGCGAAGTAAAGACTCCATTGTAATAGAAACGCGCGGGAGCAGCGCGATTCTATTTTCTGGCGGTTGGGTTGCGGTAACCGCGCGGCTTGATTAACCGCGCGGTTATGTCTGAACGATTACTAACTAACTCATATAAATAAGACCCGCGCGATTTCCATGCGATTCTATAATCGCGCGGTTCCCGCCGTGTCTGAACGAGCGCTAAGAATCTAAATATTTGCACGGCTGAAATGCCGAATATAGCGAAACCCAGAGATCTTAAGAACTTATGTTAGCTACCTATATTCTTGCAAATAAATATATCATTCATTCATTCATTCATAAGATCTCTTATGTGTAAAAATCAATTTTATGAGAAAATCGATAAAAACCGTCTACTGAAAAAAATATAATGAAACCAACTACAACAAAAATATAGGTATCAGCCACACGATTTTCGTTGTTTTAACAAAAGTAGTTTCTTGTAAAAAAAAATAAAACAATTTTAGTTGACACATAAGATTTTTTAAGCACCAACTTTTAATTAGCAAGCACATTAGAGATCTTGAATTTCGTAAATAAATTACGATTTAAACGTCGTATACACATGAGAGTTTTTGCATTCGATAGAGCTTCAAAATGTAGAATCGGCTGGCGTAAAAAAGTGATTTTGCCAAAAGTGACACGCAGCGACGATATATAAATTATTTACGTATTGCTATTGTTCTGATAATGCCTAAGCATTAATAACTGTTTTACTAAATCCATATCTAATTAGTGATTATCGGTTCCATAAGTTACTGTAGAAACATTTTTATTATGTTTATTCACCTGAAGTATTTTAATTAGAAATATTTTTGTAAGAGGGTACGATGTGTAGAAACTTTTGGAACTACCCTTTAAGTTGTATCAAAAATGCTTTATTATAGTGTAGTGTGTTAGGGTAGGTCAAGGTAAAACCTATTAAATAAACACTACTATATAATAAGATAAATGTTTATTAACATAAATAACACTTGTTAAACTAAAACAATTAATGCGCGGCGCGAGTTAAGAAAAGGCATGCATTCGCCGTAGAGGTTTCTAGCGGACTGGTGAGGACGTCCGAGGGGCGCGGCCGTGCGCGGGCGCGGGAGGCGGCGACCGATCGTGTCATGTTTCACGAATTCGCCTCGTCGTCGCTTCGTAGGTATCAACGCTGTGCGACACAGCGCGGGCGCAGGGCTCCGCTGGCCGGTGGCCGTGGCGCGCGGTCGAGCGGTAGGTAGGCAGTAAGGCGGTGTACAGACATGTGAAATTGTTAGGCTGTGTACACACGATTGTGGGTATATAATTAATGTGATATTATTACTGTTGTGTGTATATGTATGTATGTGTTGTGTGTAATATATATGTATGTATGTGTTTGATATTATGTGTGTTAGTATGTATAGCCTACATCACTCCCCCGCTGAGACCGGTTCACGGGCGATAGTGGCGCGGAAATCTTACGGTTCTTCCGCTTCTCGTTTTTACTTCAGGTGATGATGGTGCTTGCGACGATGGTGGTGGTGCTTGTGGTAAAGGTGGTGGTGTTTTCGAAGACGAGCCATCGTTGTCGGTAGCCATGTACGCTGGTTTTAGCCTATCAATGGTTACGGTTATGTGTTTTCCATGGACGTCTATTGTGAATGTCTTTGCTCCTCTTTCTACGACTTTGTGCGGACCGGAGTAGGGTGATTCCAATGACTTTTTTAACGGTCCTTTTCTCAGGAAGACGTAGCTGGCTGTACAAAGGTCTTTAGGTACATAAAACATTTTCTCACCGTGGGTGGATGTTGATGCGGGTGATAGTTTTGTTATGTGTCTTCTGAGTCGAGCTGCGAAGTCTGCTTCATCCACTATGTCATGGGTGGTCGATGGTTTTAAGAACTCACCAGGTAATCGAAGTGGCTCGCCGTACACCAACTCAGCTGCAGAAGTTTGGAGATCATCCTTCCAGGCGCTCCTCATTCCCAGGAGTACAAGAGGAAGTACCTCCGACCATTGTGCGTTGTTATGGCACATTATGGCGGCCTTGAGCTGTCTGTGCATTCTTTCTACCAGGCCGTTGCACTGTGGGTGGTAAGCTGTCGTGGGACAATGGTAGGCACCTATAATTGACGAGATGCACTGGAACAGTTGAGAGTCAAATTGTTTTCCGCGGTCAGTAGTAATCTTCTCTGGACACCCGAAGCGCGCGACCCAGCCAGTAATGAAAGTGCTAGCGCAGGTCTCCGCTGTGATGTCTGCTAGAGGGTAGGCTTCTGGCCATCGAGTATACCTATCTATAGCTGTAAGGCAGTACCTGAAACCAGAAGAAGGTGGCATAGGGCCTATTAAGTCAAGGTGGACGTGGGAAAAACGGTTGGAAGGAACAGGGAATGATGACAGAGGAGAGTGGGTATGGCGGGTTACTTTGTTGCGTTGGCAATCAGTGCATTGTTGAGCCCATTTTCTGCAGTCTCGACGAATCTTAGGCCACACAAATCGTTCTGATACTAGTTTAGCTGTTGCGTTGGGGCCTGGATGACTGAGATTGTGTAGGTTGTTGAAGATTGCTTTACGAAAAGTTGGTGTTATGAATGGCCTAGGACGAGAAGTAGACTGGTCGCAGTATATGTATCCGTCCATAGCTTTTGTTCTTTCTAACTTTAACGCTGTGTTGCTATTTAGTAAACTCTGTAACTCACGGTCATTTTCCTGTTCATTTTGAAGTGCTTTATAGTCAATGGTAGTGTCGATACTTTCCAGTCTTGAAAATGCATCGGCGACTACGTTGTGATTTCCTGAGATGTGATTGAGGTTGGTTGTGAATTGAGAGATGTAGTCGAGATAGCGGTGTTGACGAGGTGAGCAATTGTCTCTTTTTGTAGTGAAGGCGAAGGTGATGGGTTTATGGTCGGTGAACACTTGAAATGTTCTCGCTTCGACCATATACCTAAAGTATTTTATTCCTTCATAAATGGCGAGCAATTCACGGTCGTAGGTGCTATACTTTGTTTGAGCAGGAGATAACTTGCGGGAAAAGAATCCTAGTGGTTGCCAGCTGTCATTAGTTATTCTTTGTTGTAAGACAGCTCCGATGGCCACGTCTGAAGCGTCGGTAAAAAGTGCTAACTCAGCTTGTGTATCCGGATGCGAGATGAGAGTGGCTTCTAATAAGTTATTTTTGCATGCGTCGAATGCTTCTTGAATCTCAGGTGTTATAGTGATGGGCGTGTTACCTTTAATTTTTGGGCCACTTAAAGCTTGGTTGAGCGGGCCTTGTATTTGAGCGGCGCCAGGAAGAAATTTTCTGTAGAAATTTATCATCCCTAAAAATCGCCGTAACTCCTTAGCATTTTTGGGGAGGGGGTATTCTTGGATCGCTTTTACTTTTTCAGGCAGGGGTCTTATACCAGCTGCAGAAACATGGTAACCCAAGAATGTTATTTCGTTAACACCTAATACGCACTTATTAGTGTTGATTACCACGCCATACTTTTTTAATTGTTCAAAAAGTTTTTGTAGGTGTCCGATGTGCTCTGTCTCCCCTTTTGAGAACACAAGGATATCATCTAAGAACCCGAACGTAAATTCGAATCCTTGCAGAATTTCATCGAGGAACCTTTGGAAGGTCTGTGCAGCATTTCTTAAACCAAATGTCATTGCGGTGAATTCAAAAAGTCCGAATGGTGTTGTGATCGCTGTCTTTTTAATATCGTCTTCAAATACTGGTATTTGATTAAATGCTTTTACAAGATCAATTTTTGAAAAGATTGTGGATCCTGACAGCTGGTATGCGAAGTCGTGGATGTGCCTCACTGGGTACCGGTCAGGTATTGTGCGTGCATTTAAAGATCTATAATCGCCGCATGGCCTCCAGCCGTCGTCTTTTTTAGGTACCAGGTGTAGTGGAGATGACCATGGACTTTCTGAACGACGAGCTGTGCCATTTTGTAACATTTCCTCAAATTCTTTCTTCGCGATCTGTAGACGATCTGGTGCCAAACGACGCGGTCGTGATGTTACTGGAGGACCGGATGTTGTCCTAATGTGATGCTTTGTGTTATGTATTGGTACACTATTTGAACCAGCTGGTCTGGTTATCTCTGGATAACATCGTAGTAGATTGAGATAAGTTGTATTGCCAGTAAATGTTTTCAAGGACAGCAGTTCGTGTGTTATTTCGTGAGACGAAGGTGCGCCGACGGTCAGGTTCGTAATCGAGTCGATCAACTGTTGTTGTCTGCAGTCGACTAATAAATTGTAGAAACTTAAAAAATCGACGCCTATTATAGGTTTAGAAACATCTGCTATGATGAACTTCCAAGAAAACTCACGACGTAATCCAAGGTTAAGATTAAGTTGGTATGTACCGTAAGTAGGTATCGGAGTACCATTTGCAGCGACAAGTTCATAGTTGCATTTATTATTATATCGCAGCTGATTACGTAATAACGATTTAGGGTAGGCGCACACGTCTGAACCTGTGTCTACAAGAAACTGTATGCCGGTACGTTTATCTGAGATAAATAGGCGGCCTTTACAGGTAGAGCAGTCGTCAGCCGCCATTACTGACTGCTTTTGCAGTTTTCCGGCTTAAAATCGCAGGGCTGAACACATTTGGTGGCCTTCGCACCAAATTTATAGTGGTACCAACATGATGGATATTCCTTATTTCGTGAATGAGATCGGCTGTGGCGGGATTTTGATCGGTCGTCACGCCTTGTTGATCGGCCTGCGCGGGAAATATTGTCGACTTTTTGAGTTAATAATTGCACTTGTTTCGTAAGTTCGATCATTTGTTTAGACATAGTTTCCATATCACTCACCATATTTGCTGATGTCGACGCTACTTGATGACCTCTCGGCACGACGTCGTGAATTCTGTCTGCAAGATCGGCTAATTCATCCAGGCGCGCGGATACCTGAGACGCGATTATGGACTGTATGTTACTAGGCAGCCGGCTCGACCATATTGTTCTTAAAAATTCTTCAGGCACTTTAGGACCGGCGAGGTGCTGCAGGTGTCTAAGAAACTGCGACGGCTTCCTATCACCCAGCTCTTCGTGTGTCAGCAGTTGGTGAACTTTCTTCTCGCGGGATTCTGAGAGTCGCTTTATAAGTTCCGTCTTCAATTTGCCATATTTATCTGTCGCTGGTGGATTCACGATGATATCTTCGACCTCTGTTGAATATCGCGGGTCGAGATGACTGACGACGTAGTAAAACTTTGTTGTGTCCGCCGTAATATTCGATATCGCGAACTGGCCTTCTATTTGGGCGAACCAAATCGCGGGCTTCTCGGGCCAAAATGGAGGGACTCGCACGCCGACCCGAAATACGTCATGTGATGCCGGTGATCCAGACCGCTTCGTATCCTCCATGACCTGTTCGGAATCACTCATATTGTTCTGAAACGTTCAGTTTATGTTCACTTTTGAGTCCACACACTCCGCACCGCACTAAAGTTTCAGGTAGCACTAGCACGTGTTTACTGTTCGGGGTCACCACTGTAGTGTGTTAGGGTAGGTCAAGGTAAAACCTATTAAATAAACACTACTATATAATAAGATAAATGTTTATTAACATAAATAACACTTGTTAAACTAAAACAATTAATGCGCGGCGCGAGTTAAGAAAAGGCATGCATTCGCCGTAGAGGTTTCTAGCGGACTGGTGAGGACGTCCGAGGGGCGCGGCCGTGCGCGGGCGCGGGAGGCGGCGACCGATCGTGTCATGTTTCACGAATTCGCCTCGTCGTCGCTTCGTAGGTATCAACGCTGTGCGACACAGCGCGGGCGCAGGGCTCCGCTGGCCGGTGGCCGTGGCGCGCGGTCGAGCGGTAGGTAGGCAGTAAGGCGGTGTACAGACATGTGAAATTGTTAGGCTGTGTACACACGATTGTGGGTATATAATTAATGTGATATTATTACTGTTGTGTGTATATGTATGTATGTGTTGTGTGTAATATATATGTATGTATGTGTTTGATATTATGTGTGTTAGTATGTATAGCCTACAATAGCAATAATTATTTAAAGAGAGCAAGCCAAAAGCAACAACTCTGGCACAGTTGGTCCATAAAACTTTTTAATTATTTTTTTTTAAACATTTCTATACAAATAGGTACATAAAATTTAAATGTCTGTTTGTAATGTCAAAATAACAGATTTTTACTAAATGCCTACAAAAGTAAACTACTTACATTTAACAAAAAAATAATTCTAAAAATTTTTGTCTGTCTGTAAGTATGTCTCTCTGTTTGTTCTGGCAAATCTCACAAACGGTTTGACAGAATTTGACAGGACTTACACTGGAAGATACCTGATGTTATATGGACTAACTTAGACTACTTGTATTTTAGAAAAAGAATTGGAGTTCCGCGTAAAAAAATTAAAACCCATGAAATCCAATTTGTTTTTCCGACATGCACTTGTCAGTAAATCAATTTGTAAGGTAAAACAATACTTTACTCACTATTTGGTCAGTGGGTCGTCGTATGGGCGGTTAGTAACAGTTATGCTAAAGGACCTTCGTTGTATTTATATTATTGTAATGATGTTATTAGGACGCAAATTATGGCTTCTTTTATCCCCGGTATGCGAGCCATGGTGACTGCTTGTTTATAGAAATATAGACAATACAGCTACAATCTTTAGTAGTCAGCCAGGTGCCTTTAAACCTACATACCAAAAATATTTTGCAGGCCATCTCAGCTGTAGCCCTCCTAATATTAAATTTTATTAAACTCCTATTTAATTTCCTTTGAAGGTTTTATGGTTAAGTTTGTTAACATCGTCACATGTTAGGAATTAATGCATTGAGATTATATAAAATTGTGCTTTAACTTCCCTTTTTTGTTTGAAAGTGTATGTATAAGGACGATATAAATAATAATACTTCAAAATCAACCGAAGATGGTGTTATTTGCAGATGACACATCGTTAATCTTTAAAATAGACCGACGGTCACAAAATCTTGACGACGTGAATAACTCTATTCTTCAGGTCCAAGATTGGTTTACGGTAAATAATTTAGTACTTAATGAAAAAAAAACCAAATGCATTAGATTTAAATTACCGAATGTTAGAAGTAGCGAATGTGAAATCATATTGAATGGCCAAAAACTAGAATATTTGATCAGACAGTTTTCCTAGGAATCACGCTAGACGAGAAATTACAATGGGGACCTCATATAACATCTATTGCGGGGCGGCTAAGCTCCGCCGCTTATGCTGTTAGAAAGATAAGACAGTTAACAGATGTAGAAACCGCGCGTTTGGTCTATTTTAGTTACTTCCACAGTATTATGTCATATGGCATTTTACTATGGGGTCGGGCTGCTGACATTGAATCCATTTTTATTTTACAAAAGAGAGCTGTCAGAGCCATTTACAATCTACGTCATCGCGAATCTCTTAGGGAACTATTTAAAAAGGTTAATATCATGACGGTACCTTGCCAATTCATTTATGAAAATATTATGTATGTAAGAAAAAATCAACATCTTTTTAATAAAATAAGTAATAGGCATAATTTTAATACTAGAAATAAAGATAAATTAGATCAACCTTTTTTTAGATTATCTAAAGTACATACATCTTTTATGGGGTACTGTGTTAAATGCTACAACAAAATACCTTGTGACATATTGCAATTAAATGAAAGAAAATTTAAAACTCATATTAAAAGTACACTTTGTAAACAAGGATATTACAAATTAGAGGATTATATCCAAGATAAGAATGTTTGGAAACATGCTGGTCCTGCTCCATAGGACAATCTAAAAGTCTAGACAAAATCAAACTTGTTCCTAATTTAATTTATAATTATATATATTTTTAATTATGACATCTTATTCTAATTCATTTTTACAATCTGCGACTACAGTGGCTCACACACTTGTTAAAGTTCAACTACTTTTGCATTTTTTTTTTTTTTTAAATAGCTTGTAAATATGTGAGCACCATGTATCTATCACTTATTTGATTTACCTGTCATTGCTTAATTTTTAATTCTTTTTACCTTTTGTGGTAGACTAATTTTATTATGGGTGCATCGTGTTCACATATAATTTTTATTATGTATACAAGACCTTGTAAAACATTTTTAAAAGAGTAACGGTGGAGTTTCTTGCCCATTCTTCTCCATACGAAAACTACCTTTTCGAATGGGCGACTAGAATCATTTCTATTTAGTTTTTTTTTTTGACGTTCAAAAGTGCCTTTAATGTGCCTATTTGAAATAAATGATTTGACTTTGACTTTGAATAAAATAATAATACTTACCATAAAATTCTATTTGCTTACAAAAATAATAACACACCACCACGTAACTCAAATCAAAACAAAACGAAGAATTTGATTAGTTTTTTAGGTGTTGCCACAGACTACAATATAATGCAGCGTAAAGGCAGATATAGACAGGGTCAGTGACTGGCGCCGAATCGAGACAAGTCAGCGCTGACCCGAAAAAAAACCCCGTGTAAATTGATTTCAAGTCAGTACAGTGGCATGGCGGGAAGTCAGCGCTGACTTGTCAATTCGCACACGAATATTTAGAAGTCAGTCGGCGCCCCCCGCAACCCGCGCCCACCCGCGCCAGTGACTAAAACCCCGTGTAAACAATCAAGTCAGCGCTTGGTCAGTCACTGGCACCTATCGGAGGTCACTGGCGCCGCGTTGTGGGGTGACGTTGCGTCTGGCTAGTAAGAGAAAATGACGGAGAAAACGCGTAAACTAACGGAGGACGAAACACGGAGGAAAACGAGTGCCTATGGGATATAGAATCCCAAAATTATCCCTAAAATCGTTGGATAGAACTTGATACCAATGACAACAATTTGTCAAAAATCTGCGGTGACATTCTCAGAGCCATTTTATACCTACTCGTCCGGATCTTCAAATCTCAATTGCTTTAACAACAAAGCAGAGCCACCAGTTTCGTTTCTGTCTTCAATCCATTTTCTTATCCAAATTCGTTTATTTTTACTTAATTCAGTTTCAAAGGGTCAGTTCACACCGAGACGCGTCGCGTCGCGTCTCGGTGTGAACTGACCCTAACATTTCTGCAACCTCATTAGATAGCAAAACGGTAAAAACTTAGTCGTTGTTTTTCTCGTCCTTGTCGCGAATTCATTTTTGTTTCCCACTGACTTGACAAACGTGTGCTCACCGTGAAAACTAGCCGCGACTACTGACCAACAACTGACTCCATGTAAACAGTGGAAGTCAGTCTTGGCGCGGGCACTGGCGCCGTAACTGACTTGTGCACTGACCCTGTCTAAATCTGCGTTCAGTCTTGGCGCGGGCACTGGCGCCGTAACTGACTTGTGCACTGACCCTGTCTAAATCTGCGTTCAGTCTTGGCGCGGGCACTGGCGCCGTAACTGATTTGTGCACTGACCCTGTCTAAATCTGCGTTCAGTCTTGGCGCGGGCACTGGCGCCGTAACTGATTTGTGCACTGACCCTGTCTAAATCTGCGTTCAGTCTTGGCGCGGGCACTGGCGCCGTAACTGACTTGTGCACTGACCCTGTCTAAATCTGCCTTCAGTCTTGGCGCGGGCACTGGCGCCGTAACTGATTTGTGCACTGACCCTGTCTAAATCTGCGTTCAGTCTTGGCGCGGGCACTGGCGCCGTAACTGACTTGTGCACTGACCCTGTCTAAATCTGCGTTCAGTCTTGGCGCGGGCACTGGCGCCGTAACTGACTTGTGCACTGACCCTGTCTAAATCTGCGTTCAGTCTTGGCGCGGGCACTGGCGCCGTAACTGATTTGTGCACTGACCCTGTCTAAATCTGCGTTCAGTCTTGGCGCGGGCACTGGCGCCGTAACTGACTTGTGCACTGACCCTGTCTAAATCTGCGTTCAGTCTTGGCGCGGGCACTGGCGCCGTAACTGATTTGTGCACTGACCCTGTCTAAATCTGCGTTCAGTCTTGGCGCGGGCACTGGCGCCGTAACTGACTTGTGCACTGACCCTGTCTAAATCTGCGTTCAGTCTTGGCGCGGGCACTGGCGCCGTAACTGACTTGTGCACTGACCCTGTCTAAATCTGCCTTCAGTCTTGGCGCGGGCACTGGCGCCGTAACTGACTTGTGCACTGACCCTGTCTATATCTGCCTTAATGCCCACAGACATGTAACGTAATGCCAAAAGCTAGGACATAAAATTAAAATGTCACTTCCTCGGTCCCAGGGGGGCCATTCCTCTGTAGTTACTTTACTCTTTGCTCGGTCCTCCTTGTGTGATTGTCTCTTAATTGCAAGGAGGACAATGCTGTTTAGCTGCGTTCTTAGTTGGTGGGAGGGAGCTGAAAGCTAATAAAATTTTCTACAACTTTTGTCTACACTTTTTCTAAATTCTAATCAGTTTTCGAGCATCACGCTCTGCAAAGCTCCGCTGTTGTCTGTCTGTCTGTTACCTCTTCACGCTTAAACCGCTGAACCGATTTAGATGAAATTTGGTATAGAGATAGGTTGAGTCTCGGTAAAGGACATAGGATAGTTTTTATCCCGATATTCCCACGGGAAACTTATGCGGGTGAAACCGCGGGGTGCTGCTAGTACATAGTTAAAAGTTTCGTTAACTCAACGGCTAGTAAACGGATTTTGATGAAATTTGGTAGGTGGATAGATTAGGCTTTTAATCCCGAAACAACGCCGAAGTAGCAGGCAAATGCAAGTGTTTGATAAAAGTAATTTTTTCGAAAATTTTCACTTTTCCGGAACGTGTAGTTCGAAAATGGGTAGGAATTCGAAAAAAGTG
The DNA here is from genome assembly GCA_963082905.1 of Oligia fasciuncula. Lineage (NCBI taxonomy): Eukaryota > Metazoa > Arthropoda > Insecta > Lepidoptera > Noctuidae > Oligia > Oligia fasciuncula. Next base: position 3,020,339 of record OY720414.1, on the reverse strand, counting down.
TGTAAGATATAAGTTGTAGAAAATTGTATTATCTTTCATTACGTAGAAAATATTTTTTCTCTACGACGCACCGTTTTAAAGATATTAACGAAAAACTCAAAGGTGGGAACATTTATTTCATATTTATTAAGCACCCTAAACAACTTTCTGAAGAAATCGCTTAGGGCCCAGCTCACGCACTCTACAACTGCTTTGTTGAGTGGACTAATGATGAAAAAGCAATTAATTTTAGCCCAGTGCTACTACCCCTAGTAGCACTGGGCTAAAATTAATTGCTTTTTACATAACACCTCGTTATTTTTGGGTTGTCGTGTTTCACGTTGTCATAAAAGTAGTTCTGAAGGTTTAGGGGGAAGCGCTAAGGTGGCCCGCGAAATTCAAATTTTCTAAAGGTGCGTACAGACTATGTAACATGTTATATAACTTGTTTTATAACACGTCCACACTATGTAACCTTGTTATTCAACATTGCAACATAAAACAATACTGTACACATTGAAATAGCAATGCAATATAACAATGTTAGATAACCATTGTCGCGCGTTTGAGTACACGTGACTAGGTACCTAATATAACATTGTTGTACATATCAATAACATTCAGTGTCCACATTATCTGAAACATGTTCTAGAGCAATGTTGTATAACATGTTATGGTATATAGTCTGTACGCACCTTTACACTTTTGTTTGCAAATATTTGTAAATCTTATACTGCAGTGCGATTCTGTAACCATCTCACCGTGAAAACTTAGGTGAAGTAGGTAGTAGGTAGTAGGAGTGAGCTAGCAAAAACAAGCGTGGAGTCAATAGTGTCAATTGTTAGCAAAAACAAACTCACTTCACCTAAGTTTTCACGGTGAGATTTTTACAGAATCGACCGGCAGTAATGCTATTCAGTAAAAATCTCACCGTGAGAATACTTAGGTAAAGTGAGCTACTGAGCTGTCAATAGTGTCAATCCTTAGTATCAGGTGAAATGACAGCTCACTAAGCTCACTTCACAGTTGGCGCTAGCTGTCATGCAAACATTGTGCTCCCGTTATAAAATTCTTTAAAATTGTTATTTGAACAGTATCTACTTAAATACGTCATAAATAGCAAGAAAATAGTACAATACGTGTGTGAAAGTGTTATCCTAACAAATTATTCAATGTGGACTATGTAAACAAAACTTATATGTGGACAAAATTTTTGTGATAAAACAGTTTTGTGTGTGGTATATAAGACTATTATGAAATACATACCGCCAAATACTTAGCTAAGAAACGTGTGACATACAAAATACAAACAATAACAACGAAAAAAGTGATTCAACAAAAAGTGACACAGTGAAAAAATATTCAAATCGTTCAAATTACAACTGACATCTTTAACGAACTTTTTTATTTGGAAGAGCCTACTGTTCAACAATTTCGACATACATCATACGGCCTACATGTTACTCGAGTAGCCCGTGACTCGAGTTCGATCCCCGCAAATGGTTTCACTTTTTGTGTTTAAAAATATTTCAAATTAAAATGAACTTCTTCGGAAATATCACGCAACGTCGCAATCGAAGAGTCTCAGATACAAAAAGTGAAGATTCAAACGTTTCAAACACAACAGATAACGAACTAGATGGCACTACTAGCAACAGTCTACCAAACATCTCTGTCGAAGAGGACTGCGAAAAAACTGTCATCCATCAAAACAAAATAAAAGAATTGACTATTCAATTAGAAGCTGCACATACCGAAATAGAAAACCTAAATATTGACAACACAAATCTCAAAAAAACTATTGAAAATTTGACAAAAAAAGAAAATATTTACAAAAAACTTGCGTCAGACATTGTAAATTCTCCTAAGAAAAAAAACACCAAAGCAGTTCCCATAATAGATCTCAGCGTAACTCCCCAAACTAGGACGAACCAAAACAAGCTTACACCCCGAGTGACTGCCAAAACAACACCAACAGCTCCTAAACACACACTCGAGCTGGCCGACAAAACAACACCGTCAACACCGAAACCTACACCCCAGACAGCTGACAAATCTACTCAATGTGACGTCCATGTTAAGAAAGACCTATCGTGTGATAATTTGATTGATGGGCGATATCCAACCAAGCAACCCAAAACTGAACTATGTATAGTAAGTGCTAATAATAGAAACGGACTATGTAACATTATAGAAGATATTTTGGGAGCGGATCATGATTTCTGTCACTACTCTTATCCAAATGGTAGCATAGAAGAACTTCTACTTGGCATAGAAAATAAGCTTAGTAATTATAATAAAACTGACCATTGCGTCATATTAATTGGAGAAAAAGATTTCTTAAGTACAAAGAACTATCACGACTTAATCTACCATATTAAAGATACCATTGAAAAACTAAGCCATACAAATATTATTATATGTCTCCCGACCTACAGACAATGTGGCCAATACACAACACTATATAACTCTAGGATTGAAATGTTTAATAATCTATTGTATCTTCATAACACAGCGTATGAATATGCTTATTTATTGGACTCAAACGCTGACTTATCTTACGATTACTCAATGTTTTCGGGTCGTCAAGGTCTCCTGAATGATGCAGGTATGAAAACTATATTTATAAATCTTAAAAGGACAATTCATGAAATACAAATGACTAATAATGACACTGACGTGAAGGACAAATCGGAAGAAACATCGAACCATTTTTTTCTATAATTATCTCACAATATTGCATCAAAACATCGCAGGATTGATTAACAAATCAGATCAATTACTATTGCATCTACATGAACTTCAAAACAACATAGACGTTATTTGTGTGACCGAACACTTCATGGAAGCTGGATATGAAGACTTTCTCAGTCTACCTAATTATAAATTAGCAGCCTGCTACTCCAGAGACACAAAAAGAGGAGGAGCATGCATATTGGTAAAAATTGGCCATCAATATAGAGAGCTTAACGAAATCAAGAAACTTTCAGTTCCGGGAGCTTTCGAGTGCTGCGCAATCGAATTAATAGAGCATAATGTTACTATTATATGTATTTATAGGATACCTAAATCTAATAATCTTGACACATTCTACTCAAAACTTAATATTCTCCTACCAAAAACCTGTTACAAAGCGCGCAAAAATGTCTTAATATGTGGTGACTTTAACATTAACACTTTAAAAAAAGATAGAATATCTCGAGAATTTACAAATTACTTATTAAGCTATAACTTAAAATTACAAATTGACGAGCCCACCAGATTACAAAGCAATACATGCATAGACAATTTTGCGCACAATTACCCGCGAAAATGTATTCATCAAATAATGGATTTCAACATGTCAGATCACACGGCCCAACTTCTAAAGATTCCAGTAAAAAAATCTTGTGCAATTAATAGTTGGAATATTACAACGCGTGACTACAGTCACGAGAACCTTATTAAATTCAGATCATGCTTAAAGTTTTTAACTTTTTGCGATATCTTTCATGCCGATGATCCAAATAAATTTTATGGAAACATTTCAGCTGTTTTACAATTTATGTTTCCCCATATTTATTAAAAAAATTAAGTCAAAAAGAAATCCGAATTGGTTGACACCTGGTATAAGGCGTTGTAGCAAAAATAAACGACAACTTCTCTGGCAGCTAAGGCTAAAACCTAATTGTACTAACCAAACAAAACTAAAAAATTACTCAAATAGACTTAAGAAAATAATAAAATTGACACAAAAGGCAAAAAATAACCATAAAATAATGACATCAACAAATAAAACAAAGGATACATGGAAAATTATAAATGAAAATAGATATTGCCCTCCGTATGACTATATAACAGAAATACATAGTAATGGTAATAAAATAACAAACCCCAGTGATATAGCGAACGCATTTAACAACCACTTCGTAGATCAAGCTGAATTACATTCTAAAGCTTCAAAATCTACGAGCTGTAAGATTTCAAACATATGCGACAGCTCAATATTCCTGGCCCCGACTACGTCTTATGAAGTGCATCGGATTACACAAGACCTAAAAAATAAAGTTAGTGTAGGTTATGATGACATCTCAACAAGAGTATTGAAATTCGTTTCTGAAGTGATATCGAGCCCCATTAGTCATATAATTAATTTAAGTATAAGCTGTGGAATCTATCCCGATAAGCTAAAACCCACTATAGTTAAGCCCTTATTTAAGAAAGGTGACAAGACTGACATAAATAACTACCGACCAATTGCGCTTATACCGGTAATATCAAAAATATTTGAAAAAGTTATTTATAACCGCATGTATTCCTTCTTCACCAAGCACAACACTTTAGTAAAGGAACAGAAAGGTTTTAGGAAAAATAATTCCATAAATATGGCTATCTATGACTTCCTTAGTATTATAATGACAGATATCGATCAAAGAACTCCTTAGTATTATAATGACAGATATCGATCAAAGAACTCCCACCAGCGCTTTATTTATGGATATGACGAAAGCGTTTGATCTAGTTGAACATAATATCTTGTTAGAAAAACTAAGTGCTTACGGAATAAGGGGAAATGCACTTTCTCTTATAAAATCTTATCTTGACAATAGAACACAGTGCACGGAAGTTAGACGAATTTGTAAAAAGGATAAAAAGGAATGTAAATACGTTTCAGAAAAACGTAAAATCACATTTGGCGTGCCACAAGGCAGTGTATTGGGCCCGCCATTGTTTTTAGTCTACATAAATGACTTTCCGAAAAATGTCACTTACCCTATGGTTCTTTTTTCCGATGATAGCACTTTAATTATAAAACATAATAAAAATGGAAACTATGAACATGACATTAAAGACGCACTACAACAATCAATAAACTGGCTTGAACAAAATAACTTAGCATTGAATCTAAGTAAAACTAAAATTATGCAGTTTAGACAAAGAATTAACACTCCTGACATTAATATATCTTTTAATAATAATATAATTGAAGAAGTAGGACATATTAAATTTTTAGGATTGACAATAGACTCTAAACTGACGTGGAAAGAACATGCATCCATCCTAATTAAAAAATTAAGCAGGTTTGCTTTCGCTCTTCACAAACTAAAAAAAATTGTAAATCAGGCAGCTGTCGTAACCGCGTATTATGGCTATGTCGACTCCATACTACGTTACGGAGTTATTTTCTGGGCAAATTCATGCGAAAAGCATGACATCTTTAAAGCACAAAAGAGGTGCATTAGGTCTATATGCAATCTTAAATCAACAGAAAGTTGCAAACCCTATTTTATTTCCCTCAAAATACTAACGCTGCCTTGTCTTTACATTTACGAGACCGCATTGTTTGTAAAAAAAAAACGGTGATTTATTTAAAAAAGCTTCAGAGCAAAGTCTTCGATCTATAAGACCAACATACCGACATGAATTATGCCTAAGAAGATCAAAAACCGCCCTGATGCACAAGAGCATACTTTGCATGGCTCCGAAAATTTTTAATAAGCTACCAAATGACATAAAAGATTTAAACTTGACTCAATTTAAACGCAGCCTAAATACATTTTTATTAGACAAATGCTACTATACCATTGACGAATTTCTTGCTGACAAAATTTCTTGTGCATGATCCTGTATTTATGATTTATGATGTACCTAATATTACTATCAGACTTTTAATTTTATTAGAATTGTATCATACTCATATAATGTTTTAATTAATTTCTAATATTGTTAAATTAATAGTGTATGCCCTAAAGGGTAGATTTTTGAGATTCTATAAAATATCTGTAAGACCTGTTATATCACCAAAAATCGCACTAATAAATACTTTGACTTTGACTTATGACGGTGATTTTTTTACAGAATAGCACCGAATTTTGCTTGCGAATTATTTGGAGTTGACATGTTTGTTTGCGAAAATGGCTAAAGTAAAAGGTAAAATCAAGTATGTACAAGAAATTATTTTGAGAAGATTGATAATCTTATTGCAAAGTGTAAGATATGTGTTAAAGTGATCAAAGTTGGAGGAGGAACCTCGAATTTATATTGGCACATATTAAGAGAAACCATCCCCAGGCTACAGTGGAGGTGGATCGAGGTGAAGTGGGTGATCAGCCAGGTGACACACAGGCACAGGGAACGTCTACTGGCACAACACAAGAAAAACCAACGGAGACTCCACGCGCACGCCCCATATTTCATACTACTCTGAAAATGACCGCAGCAAGTAACAAAAAGAAAATTGATAAATATTTGACTGTGATGATCGGACGGACGTACGGACGACTGACCACGGACTTTTTAGGAAAAACCTAAAAAAAACCTTAAAAAACCGGTTTTAATAATTAACTAATCGGTATAAACCGGTGTTGAAAATTGTAATCGGTTCACATCACTAACTCTCTAGTATTGTAATAGTAGTCTATGCTAACTGACGCTGACGACCATCGAGAGAAGCTACGTCAAATAACTGAATTGTCCTATTCTTCGTAATAATCTTTAGTTCGCTGCAGCGCTAAAATAATAACACTTCGTCTAAACCGTAACTAATTTACCACAGCGCTGGATTTGCTGCGGAAGTGTATTTATTCTCGGCAAAAAGGTCTTAAGCGCCATGTAAATCACGGCACTTACGCGTTTTCTTGCGGGAGAACAATAGTGACCAATCACAAAGCTTGCCGAGTGTTTGAAGTTCAAGCGCAGGTAAAAACTACTAAGAAACAATAGGTTGACCGTCTCGCAATTTTACCTGCTCCCCATAAAACTCTTCCCTTCCCTGTCACACATGCAAAAGTATTGACAATCATACCTTTCTGAATAGCTGATAAGACAAGGATATTTTCCTAGTAATTTGTACATCAGGCGTAGTATTTTTTTTTTGCACTAGACAACTTTTTTTATGGACTAATAGCAAAAATTACTAAAAATTTAATGTTTGATTAGTGATATTTGCCAAGGTTTTAGGCATTTTTGAACTTTCAATTATTAAAAAAGATCTGCTACGGCATGAACTATGATATTAACTTAAATTTCAGTACAATCGCGCCGTAAATCATTTTTAAATTGGCTCCAAATAATTTAATCTGTGATTTTTCATAAAAAAACTAATAATCTAACTAACTCAAAAACTACTGAACTTCGGTAGAACATTAGGTGGCTTAATTTGTTGCATTTTAACCCTACCATGATGTCCTGCAAGGAATACGTCGAGTTACCAGTAGGGGAGCGTGGGTCACAGTGGATCCATTTTCTTTCAATGACTTGTAACTTTACTTTTTTTACCTCAAATTTTCTATCATGTTGACTGAGTCCTAGAAAATATATTTAAATTTGAACCTGTATTACAAAAACAGACCTAAAAGCACTCAGTATTTTTTTTTTATTATTTTTTTTTTAAGTGATAAATTATCCACTGTGCCCCATAACAGGGGCACAGTGGATACTGATTTGGGTTACACTGGATCCTGTGAGTCACACTGGATAATGATTAATATATATTCATTAAAAAACGTGTATTTAAATTAAGTGGTTTATTTTTAATCATTAAACATGCGTTTAATTGTAAACATAACATAAATCTTTATTTGAGGTAATTAAAAACGTGGACTTTGTATTTGGAAAGTACCTATAATACTTTAAACTTAGGTACTAGTTTCACAATATGAAAAAATCAAACGATCAATAAATAGAACACATCTGCTGTCCTTCAACTTATAAGGTTGACATAACTAAACCTCTTACAAACAATAAAAAACAATTACAATCATAATATTCTTAATCCTCCACAGTGGATACAAGATCCACTGTACCCCAATTCAAAACGATCCACTGTGCCCCAGTTGGAGAAGTCTTAATTAAAAAATCCTACCAAATTATTTATTTGTCAAATAAACATATTAGAGTAACAAAAATTCTCTACAGTAACTTTAGATCATATCACATTATCAACACTTGTAAAATTCTAATATACGGAAAGGCAAAACGTTTTACAAAAACACGTAAAATAAAAGTTTGTGGTTTACTTGTCGACGGATGCTCCGTACCGCGTGCGTCCACTCCGATACTAAGATGGCGACTAGCTCGGTTGCGGGGGGAGTGTAAGAACGGCAACGTCGCGAACGCGTACGCGTCTGTTTGCTTTAAATACACACCTACAATGATTTATCCACTGTGACCCAGGATCCACTGTGACCCACGCTCCCCTAACCCTGTATAATATATATTATGTAACAGTGCAGTTGTGTAAGAAAAAGTAATTGTATATCTATGGTCCGAATAAAAGGCTTTATTATTATTATTATATATGACACTAAACAGTTATAATTATTGAACACAATGACTGAAACATGACCTTCCTACCTAGAAGACTAAATGAATGTCGTGGATAAGCAAATTAATGCATTTCTCTTATATTTTACAGATTTTATTAATATTCTACCCAGATTCCTTTATTTTAATTCTCGTATCATAATTAAACAGCTTTTTTGCATTTAACGGAGCATCGTTGTTTTGTAGTTTGATAACTACTTAAAAAACAGCTGAGCCTTAGTAGCTATACGAGATTTTAAGGCTGCTCTAAATATGTAGATATATACAACACTTTTTCAGTAAGTAATATTTTGAAAGAATATGCTGTTGTAAGACCTATTGCATGAATGAACCGGTTGCATGTAGGTCCTTACCTATATATTACGGCTATCGTATATATAAAACAGATTATTGAACGGTAATCATTGATACACCATACATAGCTAATAGATTTTACACAGAAATAACAAAGAACAACAATTAAAACCATTTAAAGGTAATTAATGTATATAAATCATAAAATAAAATTCAATGTTGTGTTCATCAAATTCAATTAAATATTTTAACAAAAATACAACCAACTTTTTAATACGAAATAATAACAAAGTTTCGTTTCGAACTTCATGAATTACGGGCATCAATACCTCAAGACGAAGAACAAAGTGAGTTAGTTTTGGTTGCTTCAGACGGGGCATATTTATGTATATTGAGGTTCAAAGTTAGAGCTAACCTACGTATCGGTCAATAAACTTTAGTTTTACTCACTTTTTGTAGGTTCGCTGAGCCGGCCACGTGGTTTAAGGCTGCGCCGAATGAACAGTGGCGCCCTCATCGTTTGTTTGGTTATTTATTTTATTTTACAATGAACATGCAGAAAATAAGCACGTTAAGTTGTGCTCCACAAGATTATACGTTAATATTATTATACACGGTAGTTTTATATTGTTTAATTTTATTATAATCACTAAAACTGATAATAGTGGCCACTATATTCCGCTATAATAAAAGAAATAACCAAACAAACGGTGAGGGCGCCACTGTGCGCTCGAGGAAGCCGGTGAGAAACGGTCCGGCGCTGTCGCGGTCTTAAAGTGCTCTGTGCGCGGTCTGCACGACGACTGGCTCGCTTCACCCATTACCCACTCCTTATCATACTCCGTCACACTCACAATGAATCTACCTACTTTTGACTCCTTCACACTTCATTGACTTCTCTACGTGCGTCTCTTTCATGCCACTTGTTATCCACTCACGCGTCCCGCGTCCCAAGGTTACGTCATCAGTATGTACATTTTATGCTTCTATATCGAAGCGCACGGCAGTGCGCAGGCCAAGTTCCAGCAAGAGGCCGCACGTACGCCGTGCACTTTTTACCCGAACCGCTTCGAGCTACTTTTGAACACCCTGTATCTAACTATTTGTCACACGAAATCGAATCAAACTTCACATACATAATACCATGACTGCTGTTAGTTCGAATACCAAATTTCATAACTGTAGGTGTAGCTTTAATAGATTCGAAGTTATGGACTTTTCAAAATAGCTAAAGTGTCACTGACTGACTGACTGACTCACTCACTTAGAGCTAATCAAAATGTTTAGGGACTTCTAGTAGGCCTAGAAACTTGAAATTTGGCACTGAATTTTGACATTGATCTGTGGGACATTGAGAACAGGACTAAAGTTAAAAAACTTAAAATTAGATTCAGCTATGGTTTAGTTTATGATCTCGAGAGAGTGAAAACTAAAGAACAATGCTCATGGATGTATGGAATCTCGTACCTCGCTGCCTCAAAGTCAAGCTTTGTTTTTTTATAGACTACACTTAACATATTAACTCCTACTAAAGTTATTTTTGTAAACAAAACCCTGGTTTCGGAGATTTTCAAAAAATTCGAAACGGCCATTATTGGACCTGCTGCAGCGTCAATAGTATATTTTTTTATTTATGAAACAGATTCGGTTACCACCTCAAACTGTAATTATATAGACTTTGTTTTTTTTTCTTAAAATCTAAAAAAAACGTTTCAATACATGTTTTAATCAACGTATCCCAAAACTGAACTGGTTCACAAAAGTACTAATCTGTTTACTAGATCATATACAATAACATTAATGTATGTAATTGTCGATTTTACTATTCACCTACTAAATTATGAACTTTGCTAAAATTAAGTTAAAATGTAACGGAATACAATACAATGTAGGTAACTATTAGTTCAAAGTGTGATTTCTTATGATATTTATTGCAAGATAACAAAGGATTAGGTACTGCTTAGATTAATGGTTAACAATAGTTGAAACCTAGTTGTTAACTTTAATACAATAGATTTGGTGCAAATTATAACGATAATTTGGTAGTTTGAAAATATAACATACATGTGTAAATGAACAAAGAAGTTAGATAACAATGTTGTACTAACCTTTACAATTCCCTATAAAATGTTTAATACTACCTGAATATGAGTAATGGGGTCTGATGAGTATTGTTTGTCTTTAGTTAAAAGTTTTATCAACAAAACAATTAAGAACCACTGCAGTTGAGCTCCCAAAAGGACCTCGTGGCACGGTAGGTAAATAATTACCGGCTGGCTAGTCGGCCACATAATAGAGCCTACTCACACAAGACAATAGCCCTTCCCCGAAGGACCTACCTGCTCTGCTCATCCAACAATGCCTTTGACTAGTCACGGATACAAAGAAATGTGAAATAGCGTTAAAAACTTTTAGTTTTTGGAGTATCGTCATTTTGCTAAAAGTTCGTAATCTGCTAAATTCATAATGGTCGATCATTGGTCGGTCAATGGCACAGAAAATATAGGTACGATACTCGTTCATAGATTTGCTGAATAATTTGCGTGTTGGCGAATTGACAACGGCTCAACTTGAATTGCTTTGCGAACGTCGACGAGTACCTACCGTTGATAGGAGAATTTGCCGGTGGAGTTGCAGTTCGAATTTATCCGACTATACGAAAAGTAGAAGCTTACAATGCTCATATAAATGATAGCTGAGAACGCAAAAGCACAGCGAATTTACACAATAATAATTAATGCTGTCGATGAATCTCCTGAAATTTCAACGTACGGAAATTTGCCTCCTAGTAATGTAATTCCTAAGGATGTGAACAACTGTGGAGGTCTTTTATCAACGGTACAATTAGGGATAGAGTCACGAGTAATGCTGAGGCGAAACATTTCTCAAGCACTTAAGAAATCGTGTATTTCAATGAAGTTAGCGAGATCGGTCTTGTTTGGACCCAATTTTGATGCCAATGGGAATCTAAAGCGTTCCTCTCCATTTTCAGGTACCTACATACTGCGGAGTGAAGTCACTAGGTAACGAGATGTCGATTTGGTTTTGTTTTCTTATCTAGGTCTTTAGTTAAAAGTTTGATCAACAAAACAATTAAGAACCACTTCAGTTGCGCTCCCAAAAGGACCTCGTGGCACGGTAGGTAAATAATTACCGGCTGGCTAGTCGGCCACATAATAGAGCCTACTCACACAAGACAATAGCCCTTCCCCGAAGGACCTACCTGCTCTGCTCATCCAACAATGCCTTTGACTAGTCACGGATACAAAGAAGTGTGAAATACCGTTAAAAACTTTTAGTTTTTGGAGTAGGTATGATATTAAATAATGGACTTTGAAGATTTGTTTGTGTATATTTTGCCACCATTTAACTACCATGCTCTATCATTCATGCGTTACTTATTGTTATCGGATGTAACACACTTGGTGACCTCTTCTCTCTATAGAAGAAGACTAGCTGCACCCGGTTTCACCTACATAAGTCTCGATCACGTGGGAATATGCGGATAAAAGTATTCTATGTCCTAATAGACTTTAAATACACACACACACTACAATATACATACACGATTTAACGTTTAAAGATTGTAAAATCCGTTCTGATCCGATGCGATGCGCGCCGTTTGGTAATAATTCTTTAGACGGGTATATAAATGAGAAGCATTACTTATATTGATAAAAAATATAATATATCTGTCTACGGAACCCTCACTTAACACATAGACATAAGGGAGAATCCGGCAGTACCGTCACCTTAAGGTTGATCAAAAACCTAATTTTATGAAAAACCACCAGTTTTTCATAAAATTAGGTTTTTGATCAAAAACCTAGGTTTTTGATGAAAAACCGGAAGATGACACATTTTAAACTCAATTTCATCATAAACCTGTAACAAAAATCTGTTTTTGATCAAAAACCTGAACTAATTTAGGTTTATGATAAAGTTCTTGTCAAAATCACGGGTTTGCTTTGTTTTATGACAAATAAATCAACTTTATCATAAACCCAAACTAGTTCAGGTTTTTGATCAAAAATCTGGATTGTTACAGAGGTTTATGATGAAATTGAGTTTAAAATGTGTCATCTTCCGGTTTTTCATCAAAAACCTAATTTTATGAAAAACCTGCAACATATATAAAATGGTAAACTGACTGATTGTTGATATATCAACGCACAGTCTAAACCGCTGCTCCTAGAGACATGAAATTTGGAGGATGTGTTCTTTGTGAAGAGTAGGTATCCACTAAGAAAGGGTTTTTCGAAATTCCACCCCTAAGAGGGTGAAATTTGACGCGGACGAAGTCGCGGGCAGAAGCTAGTTTAGGATAAAATAAAAATCCCCCAGGTTATATATTAAATATCGGCTAAAGTGTGTTAAGGCACTCAATAACTATAAATAAAAACAATAAATTACTATTATTTTTAGAAACTAGCTGACCCGGCCAACGTTGTTTCGCCATATAAATTATTTCTAGCTGCCCGGCGCTACTTCGTTCGCGTGGTGTCCTTACCCTTCCCTACCCCTACCCTACTCCTAGTCCTACCCTACTCCTACACGGCTCCTACCCTACTCCTAACCTACGCCTACCCTACTCCTATAAGTAAATAAAAGTATTAAATACTATGTCTGTCTAAAACCGAATAAAAAAACCGGATAAAAAGTATCCTATGTCCGTCTCTTGGTTCTAAGCTACCTCCCCACCAATTTTCAGCCAAATCGGTTTAGCCGTTCTCGAGTTATAAATAGTGTAACTATAGATTATATTTAATCATTATCATTACTTTGTTAAATAACACAGACATAATTACTATCAGAGTTATTTCGTCATAAAGGCAAGCCTTTACGACGTGATTATACACATAATAATGTTTTAAAGATCACAATATGTTTTCGTTAGTACCTACTATATCGCGCCAATAGCTGTCGTTACGTATTTCCACTTATTGCAAGACAAACAGACAAAAATTCCAAAAATTGATGAAATGGCATCTGTTGGTTATCCACAGCCCAACTTTTTTTTTTATATTTTCAATGTACAGAAACGCCTCGTCTACAGATTTATTATATTATTATGTATAGATATAGATATAGAAGATAATCAACTTTATTAATAGAGTATGAATAATCAACTTAAAAAATATTTTTTGTCGGAAAATCAAAGGTATCAAGCTCATACAGCCTCGTCGGTTTTCGTAATTTTATTTAATAATCATAACTGCATAATAAATGCGTATTCCTTTTTCAAAAAGATGTTTAATGCTTTATATACAAACTCAATGGTGTAAACACAGATGTAGTTCAGTCATGGACGTAATATATAGAATATATTACGTCCATGAGTTCAGTATAAATTTCGGTAAGTATTCCAAATTTAAATCACATTCTCCCCCTAGAGGATGAATGAAATTCAGTACAATTTTCTTTCCCTGTTTTTAACAGATTAAAAATGACTATTGTTATGTTCGCTTTTTGTGGCAGAGAATGTCACTTTTATGAGCAAGTGGTACGAAAATGATTTTTATACCAGGCAAGCCGCATGAGGTTCTAGGTTTGATAGCCAAGTCGGTTGTTTTTTCAATTTCGCATAAGCAGTCCATCTGGTCCCGGCTGATGACAATAGGCTCGTTCATTGTTACATACTTGGTACTGACAAAATGTGGGTGTACCACACCCCTCTGCCAACCCTTCGCGGAATACTTACCGGCGTGATGTTATCTGCACTGCACCAGCTATGTCGGCCATATCTTATCGCACGGTGCAACCTATACCACATCATATTAATTATGTCTGTCGATACATTTCACTTGATTTTTATTTTATGGTCACAATGCCGCGTCACTATCTCCCCGCGCGCAGACTCACCCACTAACATGGAAGGAGCGTCTCCAGTTTATGGTCACAATGCCGCGTCACTATCTCCCCGCGCGCAGACTCACCCACTAACATGGAAGGAGCGTCTCCAGTTTATGGTCACAATGCCGCGTCACTATCTCCCCGCGCGCAGACTCACCCACTAACATGGAAGGAGCGTCTCCAGTTTATGGTCACAATGCCGCGTCACTATCTCCCCGCGCGCAGACTCACCCACTAACATGGAAGGAGCGTCTCCAGTTTATGGTCACAATGCCGCGTCACTATCTCCCCGCGCGCAGACTCACCCACTAACATGCCCAATAACTTTTGGAAAATAATATTGTAATTCTCGTCTCGTGTTCTCCACAACATGGTGTTTATATCCGACTTACGCGGTATTACTTATTACTTATCGGTATTTAAGCAGCTGTGCTTCCTTCAGATTGTCATTTCATCATCACAAAAGAGTCACGTAAAATAATTACCAACGATTTTAGATAAATTTCGCTATTTATTAATAATAATAATTATTATTATTAAAAGAGTCACGTAAAATAATTACCAACGATTTTAGATAAATTTCGCTATTTATTAGATGATAACATGAATACAATACTTGTATAGCTTATTTTAACAAGTTAAATGTGTTTTATTGGTGTAATGTTAAGGCACTAAGTATACTAGGTATTAGCACCAAATATTAATTATAATTCGACCTATGAGCTATCACAGCAGTTATTGGTCCTTGTTTATAAATGCTTAATGTTAAGAGGAATATTCAAGACTATGGAACAGTACCGCTTATTTCTCGTAACATACGTAAAACATGATTATGTATCAACGAAATGTAAAATTTTAGAACAACTTAATGAGTACCTCTTCTTTATGTAGAACATTAAGAATGCGAAATGTTAAAATTTTCCTACTCAAGTTTCCCAGAAACTCTCTTCAAGTAACATTTCCACAAAGAATCCTTATAAATAACTGCTTGGGCCTCTGGGCTTTTTGCCGCCACAATGCCCCTCCCCACAACTATGACATCAGCTCCCTTTTCTAAGATAACCTTCTCTGGAGTATTATAGACCTGACCCAGATCATCTTTGCTGCTTTCCAACTGTACTCCAGGAGTCAGTTGTATGAGACCTGGGTCCTTGAAAGTGTCCTTATTCTGGCTGACAAATCCAGTGATCAAATCTGGATATTTAGATGCCATAGATACTGTTGCTTCTTTGTAGTCTGGTGTTATAAGGTTCCCCTGGAAACAAAAATAAAATAAATGAAATGACATTTACTTTTTTTTTTTAACTAGCATTGTCTGAAGTGTTTGGTAGCTAAATAATAGCAGCTGCACAGGTTGATCGAAGATTAGGCTATGCTTGCCGCAGTCGGTTCGTGGATGGGTGACCATCCATTACATATCGAGACTCCTCTGTGCCTCGGAAAGCATGATAAGCAGTTGGTCCCAGCTGTCATGTGTAGATCTTTGACAATCGTTACTGGTAGCCAGGGTTATTGTTATCGTGTTACCCAGTAATTGAAGGTTGTGGAGGTCAGATAGGTAGTTGCTCTGTGCAAAATACTGGTATTTAGCTGCATCCGGTTAGACTGTAAGCTGACCCCAATATATTTGGAAAAGGCTAGGCAGATTGATTGGTCTGAAGTATTAGGTAGTGCTAATTAAACATAATATCTATGAAAGTAATCTTACCTCGCTACTCATTTCAGCCAACAAGAACACACCACGATTGACACCATTTGGCGAATTCAGGGCTTTGAGTATTCCCTCACCAGGCAATGAATGGGCAGTCACACAATCCGCCCATTCGCCAACTTTGTACAACCCTTTCAAATACTGCAAGGAGACCGTATGTCCAATATCAGCATACTTTCGGTCTTCCAGTATTAAAAAGTTGAATCTGTCAGCCAGCTGTTTGATTCTGGTAATAAATTCCTTGCTGTAGTCTTTGATAATGTCAGCATGAGTTTTTACTAGACAGACATGTTCCCCAACTTTTTCTAATAGATCAAGGATCTTCATAGTGGATGTCAAGTCGACCGAGAGACACAAGTTTGTTTTCTTTGTTGCCATTATGCCAAACAGTTGTTTTGCTATACCATTCTTGGCTAATTCAGCACGCTTTTCGTAAGTAAGCAAGACTCGGTCCAATGGCTTATCTGAAAAATTAAATTATCATTTCAATGAAAGCAAATTGCAAGGCCAAGGCCGCCCATTGTATATATTTTGTAGCGTTTGATGACATTTTTATGTTATGTATTTTTGTGGTCTACAATAAAGTATATATAAATAGATACAGTTAAGTAACCACTTTTTAGTCTGACACTAAATAATAAAAAAATTGTCCACCAGCCTGAATGTAGGCCGCCATGGTGATTAATCTCACCAGTGACTAGCCATTGCCGTGGGAGATATTATAGTGCACAAGTGTGTGTGAGACAGGTACGCTCCAAAATAATAGTGTGAGTTCAATGACATGTCTTTTAGTCTTACCTATAACAGGAGCTTGTGTCTCCTTGAGGTAATTTTTAACCTTTACTACGGTTTCTTCAGTAATCTTCCCATTCTTGACCAATATATCAATCAAAGAAGACATTGTAAACAAAGATTTAATTTGTACATCGTCTACTTCAAGATTTTTGCTGCCACCTTGTTCTCTGTCTAATATAATGACTGCATCCGTGACTACCAATCCTTCTTTGCGTAAATCTTTTACAGTTTGCAGCACACTGGAGCCAGATGTAACCACATCTTCAACTATAAGGCACGTCTGTTTTGCCTTGTAGTGGCCTTCAATTGATTTCTTAGTACCGTATGCCTTCGTTTCTTTGCGTTTCATTAGCATAGACTTCTTGGTTAATACGCTGAGTATTGTAGCAATGGGCAGGGCTGTGTATGGCACACCGCATAAGTGATCATATTTCAAATCCTTCATAGCAATCTCCAATAACAGGTTTGATATTGATATGGATTAACGAAATGTAAAATTTTAGAAAAACTTAATGAGTACCTCTTATTTATGTAGCACATTAATAATGTGAAATGTTAAAATTTTCCTACTCAAGTTTCCCAGAAACTCTGTTCAAGTAACATTTCCACAAAGTATCCTTATAAATAACTGCTTGGGCCTCTGGGCTTTTTGCCGCCACAATGCCCCTCCCCACAACTATGACATCAGCTCCCTTTTCGAAGATAACCTTCTCTGGAGTATTATAGACCTGACCCAGATCATCTTTGCTGCTTTCCAGCTGTACTCCAGGAGTCAGTTGTATGAGACCTGGGTCCTTGAAAGTGTCCTTATTCTGGCAGACAAATCCAGTGATCAAATCTGGATATTTAGATGCCATAGACACTGTTGCTTCTTTGTACTCTGGTGTTATAAGGTTCCCCTGGAAACAAAAATAAAATAAATGAAATGACATTTACCTTTTTTTAAACTAGCATTGTCGGAAGTATTTGGTAGATAAATAATAACAGCTGCACAGGTTGATCGAAGATTAGGCTATGCTTGCCGCAGTCGGTTCGTGGATGGGTGACCATCCATTACATATCGAAACTCCTCTGTGCCTCGGAAAGCATGATAAGCAGTTGGTCCCAGCTGTCATGTGTAGATCTTTGACAATCGTTACTGGTAGCCAGGGTTATTGTTATCGTGTTACCCAGTAATTGAAGGTTGTGGAGGTCAGATAGGTAGTTGCTCTGTGCAAAATACTGGTATTTAGCTGCATCCGGTTAGACTGTAAGCTGACCCCAATATATTTGGAAAAGGCTAGGCAGATTGATTGGTCTGAAGTATTAGGTAGTGCTAATTAAACATAATATCTATGAAAGTAATCTTACCTCGCTACTCATTTCAGCCAACAAGAACACACCACGATTGACACCATTTGGCGAATTCAGGGCTTTGAGTATTCCCTCACCAGGCAATGAATGGGCAGTCACACAATCCGCCCATTCGCCAACTTTGTACAACCCTTTCAAATACTGCAAGGAGACCGTATGTCCAATATCAGCATACTTTCGGTCTTCCAGTATTAAAAAGTTGAATCTGTCAGCCAGCTGTTTGATTCTGGTAATAAATTCCTTGCTGTAGTCTTTGATAATGTCAGCATGAGTTTTTACTAGACAGACATGTTCCCCAACTTTTTCTAATAGATCAAGGATCTTCATAGTGGATGTCAAGTCGACCGAGAGACACAAGTTTGTTTTCTTTGTTGCCATTATGCCAAACAGTTGTTTTGCTATACCATTCTTGGCTAATTCAGCACGCTTTTCGTAAGTAAGCAAGACTCGGTCCAATGGCTTATCTGAAAAATTAAATTATCATTTAAAAAAGCAAATTGCAAGGCCAAGGCCGCCCATTGTATATATTTTGTAGCGTTTGATGTAATTTTTATGTTATGTATTTTTGTGGTGTACACTAAAGTATAAATAGATACAGTTCAGTAACCACTTTTTAGTCTGACACTAAATAATAAAAAAATTGTCCACCAGCCAGAATGTAGCCGTCATGGTGATTAATCTCAGCAGTGACTAGCCATTGCCGTGGGAGATATTATAGTGCACAAGTGTGTGTGAGACAGGTACGCTCCAAATAATAGTGTGAGTTCAATGACGTGTTTTTTAGTCTTACCTATAACAGGAGCTTGTGTCTCCTTGAGGTAATTTTTAACCTTTACTACGGTTTCTTCAGTAATCTTCCCATTCTTCACCAATATATCAATCAAAGAAGACATTGTAAACAAAGATTTAATTTGTACATCGTCTACTTCAAGATTTTTGCTGCCACCTTGTTCTCTGTTTAATATAATGACTGCATCCGTGACTACCAATCCTTCTTTGCGTAAATCTCTTACAGTTTGCAGCACACTGGAGTCAGATGTAACCACATCTTCAACTATAAGGCACGTCTGGTTTGCCTTGTAGTGGCCTTCAGTTGATTTCTTAGTACCGTATGCCTTCGTTTCTTTGCGTTTCATTAGCATAGACTTCTTGGTAAATACGCTGAGTATTGTAGCAATGGGCAGGGCTGTGTATGGCACACCGCCTAAGTGATCATATTTCAAATCCTTCATAGCAATCTCCAATAAGAGGTTCGATATTGATATGGATTAACGAAATGTAAAATTTTAGAAAAACTTAATGAGTACCTCTTATTTATGTAGCACATTAATAATGTGAAATGTTAAAATTTTCCTACTCAAGTTTCCCAGAAACTCTGTTCAAGTAACATTTCCACAAAGTATCCTTATAAATAACTGCTTGGGCCTCTGGGCTTTTTGCCGCCACAATGCCCCTCCCCACAACTATGACATCAGATCCCTTTTCGAAGATAACCTTCTCTGGAGTATTATAGACCTGACCCAGATCATCTTTGCTGCTTTCCAGCTGTACTCCAGGTGTCAGTTGTATGAGACCTGGGTCCTTGAAAGTGTCCTTATTCTGGCAGACAAATCCAGTGATCAAATCTGGATATTTAGATGCCATAGACACTGTTGCTTCTTTGTACTCTGGTGTTATAAGGTTCCCCTGGAAACAAAAATAAAATAAATGAAATGACATTTACCTTTTTTTAAACTAGCATTGTCGGAAGTATTTGGTAGATAAATAATAACAGCTGCACAGGTTGATCGAAGATTAGGCTATGCTTGCCGCAGTCGGTTCGTGGATGGGTGACCATCCATTACATATCGAAACTCCTCTGTGCCTCGGAAAGCATGATAAGCAGTTGGTCCCAGCTGTCATGTGTAGATCTTTGACAATCGTTACTGGTAGCCAGGGTTATTGTTATCGTGTTACCCAGTAATTGAAGGTTGTGGAGGTCAGATAGGTAGTTGCTCTGTGCAAAATACTGGTATTTAGCTGCATCCGGTTAGACTGTAAGCTGACCCCAATATATTTGGAAAAGGCTAGGCAGATTGATTGGTCTGAAGTATTAGGTAGTGCTAATTAAACATAATATCTATGAAAGTAATCTTACCTCGCTACTCATTTCAGCCAACAAGAACACACCACGATTGACACCATTTGGCGAATTCAGGGCTTTGAGTATTCCCTCACCAGGCAATGAATGGGCAGTCACACAATCCGCCCATTCGCCAACTTTGTACAACCCTTTCAAATACTGCAAGGAGACCGTATGTCCAATATCAGCATACTTTCGGTCTTCCAGTATTAAAAAGTTGAATCTGTCAGCCAGCTGTTTGATTCTGGTAATAAATTCCTTGCTGTAGTCTTCGATAATGTCAGCATGAGTTTTTACTAGACAGACATGTTCCCCAACTTTTTCTAATAGATCAAGGATCTTCATAGTGGATGTCAAGTCGACCGAGAGACACAAGTTTGTTTTCTTTGTTGCCATTATGCCAAACAGTTGTTTTGCTATACCATTCTTGGCTAATTCAGCACGCTTTTCGTAAGTAAGCAAGACTCGGTCCAATGGCTTATCTGAAAAATTAAATTATCATTTAAAAAAGCAAATTGCAAGGCCAAGGCCGCCCATTGTATATATTTTGTAGCGTTTGATGTAATTTTTATGTTATGTATTTTTGTGGTGTACACTAAAGTATAAATAGATACAGTTCAGTAACCACTTTTTAGTCTGACACTAAATAATAAAAAAATTGTCCACCAGCCAGAATGTAGCCGTCATGGTGATTAATCTCACCAGTGACTAGCCA
Organism: Oligia fasciuncula; assembly: GCA_963082905.1. NCBI lineage: Eukaryota > Metazoa > Arthropoda > Insecta > Lepidoptera > Noctuidae > Oligia > Oligia fasciuncula. The sequence continues at coordinate 2,999,213 of OY720414.1, read as the reverse complement.
TTGCCGTGGGAGATATTATAGTGCACAAGTGTGTGTGAGACAGGTACGCTCCAAATAATAGTGTGAGTTCAATGACGTGTTTTTTAGTCTTACCTATAACAGGAGCTTGTGTCTCCTTGAGGTAATTTTTAACCTTTACTACGGTTTCTTCAGTAATCTTCCCATTCTTCACCAATATATCAATCAAAGAAGACTTTGTAAACAAAGATTTAATTTGTACATCGTCTACTTCAAGATTTTTGCTGCCACCTTGTTCTCTGTTTAATATAATGACTGCATCCGTGACTACCAATCCTTCTTTGCGTAAATCTCTTACAGTTTGCAGCACACTGGAGCCTGATGTAACCACATCTTCAACTATAAGGCACGTCTGGTTTGCCTTGTAGTGGCCTTCAATTGATTTCTTAGTACCGTATGCCTTCGTTTCTTTGCGTTTCATTAGCATAGACTTCCTGGTTAATACGCTGAGTATTGTAGCAATGGGCAGGGCTGTGTATGGCACACCGCATAAGTGATCGTATTTCAAATCCTTCATAGCAATCTCCAATAACAGGTTAAAGTAAAAGGAAAATAAAATTTTCGCAATCAAAAAAATATTCTATATAACTTATAACAAGTGCTTTCAATGCTTTTTGCATCACTTTCTTACAGTTAATTTCATATTAGTTCATTTAATATGCAGTTTATTCTATAAAATAAACTGAATATGAAATGTCTTACACTACTAAATGTTTTTTAAAAATAATGGATGGAGATTTCGTCCCCTTCTTTCGAAGTTATTGATAGTTTCTCCACAATCCTTAGATTTATTAATGATGGAAGAGCCTGAGATTGGTGTGTGCGAGTATAATCTTGTGTTCATTGCAAGCTGTAATCACCTCCTGGTCGTTGTTCGAGCCTGATGGACTGCCGATGTATTCGACGCCGCACTGTGGAAAGAAAAATATCACTTGAGTCGACGAAAGTTACGGGTCGGAAGTAGAAACACTGACATTCCATGAAAACTAGGAGAAATATTTTATTTTAAATATTTTCGAGGGTTTTGTGCTGGGTTTTATATTATTCCCAGTTCCTCTTAAGATTCCGTACCAAAACGGTACAAAAGGAATTTCTTATGGTGCAACTGTCAAAGCTGCTTTTCATCAACAATTTTCATTAATAACAGCGAGAGTTAAACATGAGCCCCAGTTCAAAACTAGTTGTATGAGAAAAGTCCTCTTCTAATGTTTTGTAGTTTGGCAAATACTGATTAATGCTGTACTGTGTATTTTTTTGGGAAACAATAATGGTAACTAGTCTTTAGACCAGATTACTGACCTGCACAGCCCTGTCGATGTTGTCACGGAATGGGAAGAAGGCATCTGAGGCGAGAGCGACGCGGTCCATCTTGCTGACCCATTCGGTCCTTTCCTTTTCAGTCAGTAAGACCGGGGCGTCACCTTCGAAGAGCGTATTAAATTGTTCTAGTGGAAGATCCGAACCTGTGTAATAAAAAGGATTGGTATAATTTAAACTGAAAGCTTTCTTGTGAAAATCTAAAATCAGCTGTTGTATGACCATTATAACAGGGCAAAACCAAAATATACGAATACGGCAGATATTTTCGTAACATGAACAGTTGAACACTGATAGAAATTGCGAGTTTTCAAAGAGTATCCCGCATTCTACTTTTATACGTTTCGAGTCGTATAGAAATAAATTGACAAAGAAATCAACCATGGAGCCGATTACAATGATTACAAATTGGCCCTGTTTATTGAGATATAGTTTTTCCCAGGCCACATTAATAAAATGTCGTTCATGGAAAAATCACGTTGTTTTGAGTGTAAGTACCACTTAAATAAATATTAGCACACAATCCGTGTACCCAATGGGATTTCTCATCGGCAAAATGACGAACTTCCGTACAAACTTTCATCCTCTATTTAACTATTTTCAAAGGTCCTTCATTAGTGCTCACTCACTTACTCTGTATGGAACTCTTGTACAAAATTGCATGCCCAGACCCAGCGGTTTAGGCTTTGCGTTGTCTGTCAGTGAATGAATTTAAGATTTTTAGATGACCATACTAACCAACAGTGCCATTAACATAGTTATCGATAGCGTTAGACTGCACGGCACGAGTGACGCCCTGCTTGAAGCGCATAGCGAGTACTCGCGGGTGTCGCCTCATCCACCAGAGCGCTGCCTTGCCGCCCGCCAGCCGCGTGCAGTGGATGCGGGACTGTTGGCCTGCCCCGATGCCTACCACCTGTGCAATAAACATTTTTGACGTGACAACGTCTTAAATTAGGTTGCGGCTGGGAGTCACTTATGAAAAAGTGTAACGCTCGGTAACGTTACGTTCTTATTTTTTAATAAAGCGCCATCTATGACATATTGTTAGCGTTATTCATAGTAGTTATATTTGTTGAAAATAGATGGCGCTTTTTGACGTGACAACGTCTTAAATTAGGTTGCGGCTGGGAGTCACTTATGAAAAAGTGTAACGCTCGGTAACGTTACGTTCTTATTTTCATTTAATTCCTTGTTCCTATTGTGCAATTTAATTATATTCATATCAATAAATATTCTACCGAGAAAAAGACGTTGTCACGTAAAATCTTCGCCCGTAAAACCGACTTTACAGGCAACCATTTTTTGTGATTGTAATGTAAAACGTACCTAATAATAAGTTAGAGCAAGGATTAATAGGTTTTATTTCATAGCAGTAAGTGTTGTTTCCGTAAATCGTCTGTTACTGATACACTGACGTGCGGATGACCATAAGTTACCCTATAAGTGCTTGCACATTATGAGGATGTGATGTGGTGAGTACTGGGGGCCTAAAAAGGCCACTTTGGCAGAATCATAAAAGGATAACATTATGAATTATAATATGTCGAAGACAGTCCGTGTTTTTCTTTTTTTCGCTGCACTACGTAGGTATAATTAAAGAGATTGGGATTGGATTGATTGGTATTCTAGCACAGACAAAAAAAAATAACTGAAAAATCCTTCACCAATGGTATTTGATAGGATTAACTTAACAGTTAACAGTCCATTATGATTCATAATGTTATCCTTTTATGATTCTGCCAAAGTGGCCTTTTTAGGCCCCCTGATTCAAACTTTATCAACAGTTTACTGCTGGACATAGGACTCTCCAGCTGCACGCCATTTAACTCTCCAATTTATGATCATCATCCATTCGGATGACAGTTTAAATCTGTACAATGAGTGTCTATTAACATCACATTAAACGAAGATCACCTGTTTATAGTCGAAGCATGACCTAATATTCTGTGTAGCATAAGTATGAATAAAAAAAAGGAATTCTAACCTGTCCATGTCTGGCGAAGCAGACGGAGTTACTTTGCGTGTACTTCAATGCAATAGTCGCCACGATGAGATCCCTTACAGCGTTGCTAGGCAACGCATTCTTGTTTGTGACCACATTCTTGAACAGATCTCCTGTGATCTTCGCATCGTTGCGTCTTTGTTCCAGAGTCAGGCCGAAGATCATCTTCTGTTCCATTAGGTCGGGATCGTAACTGGGGTCCATCTAAAATTGTAAGGATAGTTTTATTTCATTGGATCATAAGTCCTAAAAATAATTACATTAGTAGTGTAGGGCATGTGAAGCATATCACTTGCAATAGAGATTTGGGCGCTTGTGTGTTATGTTCGAAGAACAAGTCACACAGCAAAAAAACAAAATTAATTAGAGTAATTCATGAATTCTAAATTACGTTTTTGATCTACGAAAAAGAACCAGTAGTTATAAACCCCAAATTACCAGCAAAACACAGTAGTTGCCGCCCTTCTTCTTTTTCAGAATTTCCAAAGCTTCGGCACTGTATCCAGGAGCCACGATTCCGTCGGAAACCTCCCTCGAAATGATGCGGGCGGTGATCGCGTCGCACTCGTCCGACAGCGCCACGAAGTCGCCGAATGAACTCATGCGGTCGGCGCCGCGAGCGCGGGCGTATGCGCAAGCTACTGGTGTCAGGTTCGGGAGGAGGTCGGCTACCATACATACTGATGCCTGGAGGAAGATGTTTGGATAATGACATTTCATGTTTATGTTAAATTAATTTTGACCATCACAGTTAGATTACGCCTCGATCCGTTTCATTATAGTATGAGTTCTAACTTTAGTCCATGCTAAACCTTCGAACCAGTTATTGTATTTTGAACATTATTGGGGCATTTACATTACTAAGATCTTAATAAAAAATTTACCACTTAGACTCGGTTCTATAGTCCGTTACTTAAGTGAAGGTGTAGTACTGAAAACTGAGCTCAAAATACATAAGGAGATAGTTTTAAATCCTACCTCTTCCTTATTCAAAGGCAAGCCAACAGCGGCGCCGGCAGGCGACACATGCTTGAAGCTGGTGGCAGCAGGCAAGCCTAATGCTTCCTTCAGTTCCTTCACCAACTGCCACGCGTTTAGTGCGTCACAGAGGTTAATGAACCCGGGCGAACCGTTGAGGGTCGTCAGTGGAAGTTTGTCGCGGGTCGTGAACACTTGAGCTGGTTTCTGATGAGGATTCATACCTATATGGTGGAGTTTTTGTGTTAGTATTTTATTCATTTGTTAGTAGCACTAATTTTGATTGCCTCGTTGGTCTAGTGGTCGCAAGCGTTACTGCTGAGCATGAGATCCTGGGTTCCATTCTTGGGTTGGGCAGTGTTATTGGGTTTTTCTATCTGGAAGTTCTCAGTAGCCGTCCGGAGTCTGGATTTGTTCCCGGTTAGTGGCAATAGGACTTGCCGAGCCTCCTATTACATGGCACTTTAACTTAACTGACGAAATGTGGATGTAATATAGGTGCACCTCTACCTAACCCTTCGGGGACTACAGGCGTGATGTTATGCCAGTCTTTACTAGCACTCATTTTGGTTGTGTTGTTACTCTCTGCTTGTGCCCGATTGCCGTCCCAACATACTATTTAAAGAGTGTGAGGGAAGAGAAACAGTGCACCTGTGATTGCGCACACACTGTACGCTACAATATCTATAGATAAGTTTGCGTTGAGATTGGCCCCCGTTACCGCAATTCGGCTTAGGAGATATTATTATTTGTGTAGGAATTCAACTTCAATAACTTAAACGAGGAAATCCCCGAATATTAAATCTAATCTACACTTTTTAGATAGTACTTATTTCTTACCATATCTCAAGGTCAGCTGGGACTGTCCAGAAGAATACTGTCTACGGAAATAGTCGGAAATAGCGAGATCATACTCCGATGTTTGTGTGAATGCCTTCAGGGCAAGACGCTTCCTGCAAAGAAAAAACAATTACAATGTCAATATTTGCTTAGTCAGTTTAAAAATTTTGGCTTTGAAAGTCATCAATAAGATGTTACTGAACTGCTGATTACCTGTGTCTTCCACTGATAACAAGATTATGGGCTAGACCTGTTAATAACACGAAGTTTATAAATAAAAATGATCAATTTGACTTTGCGATATAAATCATCTGACCTTGCTTATTACGATAAGAGACTCTTTCCAACATTGGTAAAGGCAACCGTTTACGATTTGTTGGAGCATAACTTTATAAACTGAATTTTACCTGGTATTCAAAGAGGTCTGATGGTCCTTGCTTTCTTTTAGTTCTTGGATAACTGTATCATAATCGTTGGGGTCGCAGATAATCGTGACTCTGTCGTGATTCTTCGCGGCCGCTCTGAGCAAAGTAACGCCTCCAATGTCAATGTTCTCAACGGCATCGGCAATCGTGACACCGGGCTTTGAGACTGTTTGTACGAATGGATACAAATTGCAGACGACAACGCTAATCATGTCGAACTTCTGACGTTTCATATCCTCCTGGTCTGAGGGGGTGAGTCTGAAAATAAAATATATTTTAATTTTCGTAGAGATTGTTTTCCCTTGCAAAAATCAGAAAAGACCAGAAAAAATATAATTATACCAGATACTGAACCAGTCGTTGGTTATAAGGTAGTAATTAAGGTATACTGGGAAGTATGCAATAACCGAATATTTTTTAATACTACTTAATACTACTTGGAGAAGGCTCTTTAGAAGCATCAAACACCTACTTAGAAGTATTGCTTGGATACAATAAGGAATTCATTTAGAAAATTATTGTTAGAACAATCTTCGGAATTTCCTGAACTTACCTAGACAGAATACCAGCATGAACGGCAGGGTGTAAGGTCTTCACCCGCCCTCCGAGCATTTCAGGTGCCTTAGTGATGTCAGAAACTTCGGTGACCGCCAAGCCCGCATTGCGGATAGCTGTAGCGGTACCACCGCTAGCCACCAGGCCGAGACCAATGTCTGATAAGCTTTTGGCCAAAGGCAGCAAGCCTGTCTTGTCAGACACGCTTAGAAGAGCTGTGGACAAAGTTACTTGTTGAACAGTCTAGTTTCAATCAAATGGATAATGATCTAGTGACGTAATTTCGACCAAGGGCACGACCATCAACTCTAAAGTGGCGGTCATTATATCATAACAGTCATCTTCAAAAAATTTGATTTACATGCTTCATACATTCAGACAGTCATATCAATACAATATCAGGTATATCAATTAGTCAAAGTGATATCGACCTTGTATCACTTTGACTCCAATTGATATACCTACATAGACTTCTGACTGCAGCATTCGAAATATAATCTAAGACTCAATTATTACTGAAATTGTTTTTTCCATGATCAAGAAATAGGTACTTAATTTTTAACAGACTTCAAAAAAAAAGGAGGAGGTTCTCAATTCGGTTGTATTTTTTTTTCTTTGTAAATATATCATTTAGTCGTAATAAACAACTAGCTGCGCCCCGCGGTTTCACCCGCATAAGTTTCGATCCCGTGGGAATATCGGGATAAAAAGCCTATACGTTAATCCAGGGTGTCAGCTACATCCATACCAAATTTTATCAAAATTGGTCCAGCCATTTGAGCGTGAAGAAGTAACAAACATATAAACACACCCCCACACACACAAACATTAGCCTTTATAATATTAGTGTGATTTATTTTAAAACAAATTATAGAGGGTCACTTACCTAGTTTTCCGTTAGAAGCCATTTTGAATGTGTGTTTCTTCTGAATTACTTTATTGTAATGACGATATGTGATAATTGTTCACGGAGAGCTTATATCTGCTGTGTCCACTTGACCTTACGCAGGGGTTCCTGATAACAACACAATCTTGTTTACCAAAGCAGTAGGGTTTTGAATTTTATGAATCCTAAGGAATATTTATATTTTTGAATACCTATATTAATAAGGCAGGCACATATTTTACGTATATAAAAGGACAGGGTATGTAAATAAGACCCTCCCACAGCACAAACTGTTGCAGATAGAAACTTGAATTTTTGACAGTATCTAAGTAGAGTACATAATTATTCGTAGTTTCAAAAGAAAGGGGGAATTCGTTTATATGAAAAATCTTATTCTTTAGGTTTATAAACTTGAAACGTGGCACAAAAAGTACCTAAAGTAAATAATAAAGTTTAACATTATTCGTTTTCCAAAACCGGGGGTAGTTTGGAAAAACGAATAAGAAAATATGGTGGTCCCATATAAATTTCTTATTTGTTTTCCATTTGGGAAAAAACCTCTTGCGAACAAAAAAGAATTTTGTAAATCCGTCTGTCTATAAGTGACGGAGAACTTAGGTATGTAGCTTAGGTATTAGGTAGAATATTGCAGATTTATGTCAGCGCCATCTCTTGACCGATAGTGGAACTAATGTAACTTTTGTTGATGATGATTTCTGAAAAAGTGTGCTATTTTGAGACTTCGTTTTATTTTTCCTGTTAATAATCTTTACATAAACTTCTATCACATAGAATTATTTCAGATTTTTCTCTTTACAAACTTCGGAGAAAAGGGGGGGAATGGTATTTTTTTTTTTACATTTTTCATCAAAAGTAGAAAACTATGCGGCCTTAAAAAAAAAAGAAAAATTGTTTGAGAATGTGCAAACTGCGCTCTTTCATATGATACCCCACATGCCAGTAGCCCCCACTTCGAATTTTTCAGACCCCCTTTTAGTCCATGTTGCAAAAAATATACCTACACATATTTTTATTTCTTTCTTATTTACAAAATAGTTGGGATAACGTCATCTAAAACTATTCCAAATTTCAATCCAGCTGTGACAGACAGTCTCACCTTAAGGGTTCCGCTTTTACCATTTTGGTACAGAACCCTAAAAAAAACCAAACATCCGAATTGAGAACCTCCTCCTTTTTAGAAGTCGGTTAAAAAAACATGAAACCATCCATCTCTAGTTTTAATGAGAGTGACAGCCCTAGCATACTTTAATACAACTAAATGTAAATAACTAGAGTTATTGCTCTTGGCGACAACAACAGCTGAAAATGAACAAACATCTGACTTTCGATGTCTCAATCTCTTGTAATAATGTTCTTAAACGAAAACATTAGTGATACTTAATAAATATTGTGTTAATTAGGTAGGTAGTTTATACCACGACCATAAAACCAACAATATTTCGGATTTTATAACTATAATCTTAGATCAGGAAATTATTCACAAGTTGCAGGTTGTGAATCACAACATGAATACGTTAAGAATTGGAATAGAAAGGTTGTGTCAGTCGTGAACAGGGCAAGTAGTAGCAGCTGGCCGAGACACACTGCCACTAGAAGTAACAATTCCAAGCAATTATTGCATATGTGTATGACCAGATGTATGAAGTAAGCAAATGGAATTAGTAAGCATCGTATCGGGTGGTATTCTGTAGTTTCTGCTTGGGGGTGGGTCACCATGTGAAGAAGTTGTGGAACATTTTCAACCAACTTCTAAAAAGGAGGAGGTTCTCTTATGTATATTCGGGCATAACTCCGTCATATAGTATAGCTATAGACGGATTTGCAAAATACTTTTTTTTTCGAAAGAGGTTTATTCCGAAATGGTTCCATTTAAATTTCGTAAAGATCTGATGATGAGTTTCGGAGACAGACAAGGGAACTCTTCAATAAATGCCATGCATATGTATGCATTGTTTACGCAATCACACAACATAACATCACGCCTGTACCCTCTAAAGGGGTACGCAGATGTGTTCAATAGCTTCCTGTCACTGATATTCACATAGCAAGTAGTGTTATATGACTTTGTGCGGGGTAGGCGGGTACAACTAAAAAGTGAAAAATAAAAACTTTTTTACAAAAATAAAAACAACCTCCAACAAAAAATACTACAAAGGGAAAAATAACTTTAATTTCGGAAGTTGGTGTCAAAACATGAAAATGCGGAACCAACGACACCGACTTCCGAGATTAAAGTTATTTTTCATTTTGTAGTGTTTTTTTTTTTGGAAGTCGTTTGTCTTTTTTTATTATAGAAAAGATTTTATTGTATCTTGTTACAACATTTTTGTTCCACAAATACTAAACCTCAGATGTCATTTTTGATTGAATTTCACCCATGTGTTGGTGTCTATTGTGTAATGAATTGATAAAACAAGTGTTGAATAAATTGAAAACATATTATTTTTATTATTCTAAGTACCTAAATGAGTTGCTTATCAAAGTATTCGCTAGAAATATTATATTATAAGGTTACATATCGTCGTTGCGACTTTAAGATCTCTTCAAGAGACGAAGAAGAAGACTTTAAGAATCTAAATATTTGCACGGCTGAAATGCCGAATATAGTGAAACCCAGAGATCTTAAGAACTTATGTTAGCTACCTATATTCTTGCAAATAAATATATCATTCATTCATAAGATCTCTTATGTGTAAAAATCAATTTTATGAGAAAATCGATAAAAACCGTCTACTGAAAAAAATATAATGAAACCAACTACAACAAAAATATAGGTATCAGCCACACGATTTTCGTTGTTTTAACAAAAGTAGTTTCTTGTAAAAAAAAATAAAACAATTTTAGTTGACACATAAGATTTTTTAAGCACCAACTTTTAATTAGCAAGCACATTAGAGATCTTGAATTTCGTAAATAAATTACGATTTAAACGTCGTATACACATGAGAGTTTTTGCATTCGATAGAGCTTCAAAATGTAGAATCGGCTGGCGTAAAAAAGTGATTTTGCCAAAAGTGACACATAAGAGGTCTTAAAGTCGCAGCGACGATATATAAATTATTTACGTATTGCTATTGTTCTGATAATGCCTAAGCATTAATAACTGTTTTACTAAATCCATATCTAATTAGTGATTATCGGTTCCATAAGTTACTGTAGAAACATTTTTATTATGTTTATTCACCTGAAGTATTTTAATTAGAAATATTTTTGTAAGAGGGTACGATGTGTAGAAACTTTTGGAACTACCCTTTAAGTTGTATCAAAAATGCTTTATTATAGCAATAATTATTTAAAGAGAGCAAGCCAAAAGCAACAACTCTGGCACAGTTGGTCCATAAAACTTTTTAATTATTTTTTTTTAAACATTTCTATACAAATAGGTACATAAAATTTAAATGTCTGTTTGTAATGTCAAAATAACAGATTTTTACTAAATGCCTACAAAAGTAAACTACTTACATTTAACAAAAAAATAATTATAAAAATTTTTGTCTGTCTGTAAGCATGTCTCTCTGTTTGTTCTGGCAAATCTCACAAACGGTTTGACAGAATTTGACAGGACTTACACTGGAAGATACCTGATGTTATATGGACTAACTTGGACTACTTGTATTTTAGAAAAAGAATTGGAGTTCCGCGTAAAAAAATTAAAACCCATGAAATCCAATTTGTTTTTCCGACATGCACTTGTCAGTAAATCAATTTGTAAGGTAAAACAATACTTTACTCACTATTTGGTCAGTGGGTCGTCGTATGGGCGGTTAGTAACAGTTATGCTAAAGGACCTTCGTTGTATTTATATTATTGTAATGATGTTATTAGGACGCAAATTATGGCTTCTTTTATCCCCACCGGTATGCGAGCCATGGTGACTGCTTGTTTATAGAAATATAGACAATACAGCTACAATCTTTAGTAGTCAGCCAGGTGCCTTTAAACCTACATACCAAAAATATTTTGCAGGCCATCTCAGCTGTAGCCCTCCTAATATAAAATTTTATTAAACTCCTATTTAATTTCCTTTGAAGGTTTTATGGTTAAGTTTGTTAACATCATCGTCACATGTTAGGAATTAATGCATTGAGATTATATAAAATTGTGCTTTAACTTCCCTTTTTTGTTTGAAAGTGTATGTATAAGGACGATATAAATAATAAAATAATAATACTTACCATAAAATTCTATTTGCTTACAAAAATAATAACACACCACCACGTAACTCAAATCCACTCAAATCAAAACAAAACGAAGAATTTGATTAGTTTTTTAGGTGTTGCCACAGACTACAATATAATGCAGCGTAAAGGCAGATATAGACAGGGTCAGTGACTGGCGCCGAATCGAGACAAGTCAGCGCTGACCCGAAAAAAAACCCCGTGTAAATTGATTTCAAGTCAGTACAGTGGCATGGCGGGAAGTCAGCGCTGACTTGTCAATTCGCACACGAATATTTAGAAGTCAGTCGGCGCCCCCCGCAACCCGCGCCCACCCGCGCCAGTGGCTAAAACCCCGTGTAAACAATCAAGTCAGCGCTTGGTCAGTCACAGTCACTGGCACCTATCGGAGGTCACTGGCGCCGCGTTGTGGGGTGACGTTGCGTCTGGCTAGTAAGAGAAAATGACGGAGAAAACGCGTAAACTAACGGAGGACGAAACACGGAGGAAAACGAGTGCCTATGGGATATAAAATCCCTAAATTATCCCTAAAATCGTTGGATAGAACTTGATACCAATGACAACAATTTGTCAAAAATCTGCGGTGACATTCTCAGAGCCATTTTATACCTACTCGTCCGGATCTTCAAATCTCAATTGCTTTAACAACAAAGCAGAGCCACCAGTTTCGTTTCTGTCTTCAATCCATTTTCTTATCCAAATTCGTTTATTTTTACTTAATTCAGTTTCAAAGGGTCAGTTCACACCGAGACGCGTCGCGTCGCGTCTCGGTGTGAACTGACCCTAACATTTCTGCAACCTCATTAGATAGCAAAACGGTAAAAACTTAGTCGTTGTTTCAGTTGTTTTTCTCGTCCTTGTCGCGAATTCATTTTTGTTTCCCACTGACTTGACAAACGTGTGCTCACCGTGAAAACTAGCCGCGACTACTGACCAACAACTGACTCCATGTAAACAGTGGAAGTCAGTCTTGGCGCGGGCACTGGCGCCGTAACTGACTTGTGCACTGACCCTGTCTAAATCTGCCTTCAGTCTTGGCGCGGGCACTGGCGCCGTAACTGACTTGTGCACTGACCCTGTCTATATCTGCCTTAATGCCCACAGACATGTAACGTAATGCCAAAAGCTAGGACATAAAATTAAAATGTCACTTCCTCGGTCCCAGGGGGGCCATTCCTCTGTAGTTACTTTACTCTTTGCTCGGTCCTCCTTGTGTGATTGTCTCTTAATTGCAAGGAGGACAATGCTGTTTAGCTGCGTTCTTAGTTGGTGGGAGGGAGCTGAAAGCTAATAAAATTTTCTACAACTTTTGTCTACACTTTTTCTAAATTCTAATCAGTTTTCGAGCATCACGCTCTGCAAAGCTCCGCTGTTGTCTGTCTGTCTGTTACCTCTTCACGCTTAAACCGCTGAACCGATTTAGATGAAATTTGGTATAGAGATAGGTTGAGTCTCGGTAAAGGACATAGGATTTATCCCGATATTCCCACGGGAAACTTATGCGGGTGAAACCGCGGGGTGCTGCTAGTACATAGTTAAAAGTTTCGTTAACTCAACGGCTAGTAAACGGATTTTGATGAAATTTGGGATAGATTAGGCTTTTAATCCCGAAACAACGCCGAAGTAGCAGGCAAATGCAAGTGTTTGATTTTAATTTTAGCCCAGTGCTACTACCCCTAGTAGCACTGGGCTAAAATTAATTGCTTTTTACATAACACCTCGTTATTTTTGGGTTGTCGTGTTTCACGTTGTCATAAAAGTAGTTCTGAAGGTTTAGGGGGAAGCGCTAAGGTGGCCCGCGAAATTCAAATTTTCTAAAGGTGCGTACAGACTATGTAACATGTTATATAACTTGTTTTATAACACGTCCACACTATGTAACCTTGTTATTCAACATTGCAACATAAAACAATACTGTACACATTGAAATAGCAATGCAATATAACAATGTTAGATAACCATTGTCGCGCGTTTGAGTACACGTGACTAGGTACCTAATATAACATTGTTGTACATATCAATAACATTCAGTGTCCACATTATCTGAAACATGTTCTAGAGCAATGTTGTATAACATGTTATGGTATTAGTCTGTACGCACCTTTACACTTTTGTTTGCAAATATTTGTAAATCTTATACTGCAGTGCGATTCTGTAACCATCTCACCGTGAAAACTTAGGTGAAGTAGGTAGTAGGAGTGAGCTAGCAAAAACAAGCGTGGAGTCAATAGTGTCAATTGCTAGCAAAAACAAACTCACTTCACCTAAGTTTTCACGGTGAGATTTTTACAGAATCGACCGGCAGTAATGCTATTCAGTAAAAATCTCACCGTGAGAATACTTAGGTAAAGTGAGCTACTGAGCTGTCAATAGTGTCAATCCTTAGTATCAGGTGAAATGACAGCTCACTAAGCTCACTTCACAGCACAGAGTACTTTGATAAGACCACAGTTGGCGCTAGCTGCCATGCAAACATTGTGCTCCCGTTATAAAATTCTTTAAAATTGTTATTTGAACAGTATCTACTTAAATACGTCATAAATAGCAAGAAAATAGTACAATACGTGTGTGAAAGTGTTATCCTAACAAATTATTCAATGTGGACTATGTAAACAAAACTTATATGTGGACAAATTTTTTGTGATAAAACAGTTTTGTGTGTGGTATATAAGACTATTATGAAATACATACCGCCAAATACTTAGCTAAGAAACGTGTGACATACAAAATACAAACAATAACAACGAAAAAAGTGATTCAACAAAAAGTGACACAGTGAAAAAATATTCAAATCGTTCAAATTACAACTGACATCTTTAACGAACTTTTTTATTTGGAAGAGCCTACTGTTCAACAATTTCGACATACATCATACGGCCTACATGTTACTCGAGTAGCCCGTGACTCGAGTTCGATCTCCGCAAATGGTTTCACTTTTTGTGTTTAAAAATATTTCAAATTAAAATGAACTTCTTCGGAAATATCACGCAACGTCGCAATCGAAGAGTCTCAGATACAAAAAGTGAAGATTCAAACGTTTCAAACACAACAGATAACGAACTAGATGGCACTACTAGCAACAGTCTACCAAACATCTCTGTCGAAGAGGACTGCGAAAAAACTGTCATCCTTCAAAACAAAATAAAAGAATTGACTATTCAATTAGAAGCTGCACATACCGAAATAGAAAACCTAAATATTGACAACACAAATCTCAAAAAAACTATTGAAAATTTGACAAAAAAAGAAAATATTTACAAAAAACTTGCGTCAGACATTGTAAATTCTCCTAAGAAAAAAAACACCAAAGCAGTTCCCATAATAGATCTCAGCGTAACTCCCCAAACTAGGACGAACCAAAACAAGCTTACACCCCGAGTGACTGCCAAAACAACACCAACAGCTCCTAAACACACACTCGAGCTGGCCGACAAAACAACACCGTCAACACCGAAACCTACACCCCAGACAGCTGACAAATCTACTCAATGTGACGTCCATGTTAAGAAAGACCTATCGTGTGATAATTTGATTGATGGGCGATATCCAACCAAGCAACCCAAAACTGAACTATGTATAGTAAGTGCTAATAATAGAAACGGACTATGTAACATTATAGAAGATATTTTGGGAGCGGATCATGATTTCTGTCACTACTCTTATCCAAATGGTAGCATAGAAGAACTTCTACTTGGCATAGAAAATAAGCTTAGTAATTATAATAAAACTGACCATTGCGTCATATTAATTGGAGAAAAAGATTTCTTAAGTACAAAGAACTATCACGACTTAATCTACCATATTAAAGATACCATTGAAAAACTAAGCCATACAAATATTATTATATGTCTCCCGACCTACAGACAATGTGGCCAATACACAACACTATATAACTCTAGGATTGAAATGTTTAATAATCTATTGTATCTTCATAACACAGCGTATGAATATGCTTATTTATTGGACTCAAACGCTGACTTATCTTACGATTACTCAATGTTTTCGGGTCGTCAAGGTCTCCTGAATGATGCAGGTATGAAAACTATATTTATAAATCTTAAAAGGACAACTCATGAAATACAAATGACTAATAATGACACTGACGTGAAGGACAAATCGGAAGAAACATCGAACCATTTTTTTCTATAATTATCTCACAATATTGCATCAAAACATCGCAGGATTGATTAACAAATCAGATCAATTACTATTGCATCTACATGAACTTCAAAACAACATAGACGTTATTTGTGTGACCGAACACTTCATGGAAGCTGGATATGAAGACTTTCTCAGTCTACCTAATTATAAATTAGCAGCCTGCTACTCCAGAGACACAAAAAGAGGAGGAGTATGCATATTGGTAAAAATTGGCCATCAATATAGAGAGCTTAACGAAATCAAGAAACTTTCAGTTCCGGGAGCTTTCGAGTGCTGCGCAATCGAATTAATAGAGCATAATGTTACTATTATATGTATTTATAGGATACCTAAATCTAATAATCTTGACACATTCTACTCAAAACTTAATATTCTCCTACCAAAAATCTGTTACAAAGCGCGCAAAAATGTCTTAATATGTGGTGACTTTAACATTAACACTTTAAAAAAAGATAGAATATCTCGAGAATTTACAAATTACTTATTAAGCTATAACTTAAAATTACAAATTAAAATTACAAATTGACGAGCCCACCAGATTACAAAGCAATACATGCATAGACAATTTTGCGCACAATTACCCGCGAAAATGTATTCATCAAATAATGGATTTCAACATGTCAGATCACACGGCCCAACTTCTAAAGATTCCAGTAAAAAATCTTGTGCAATTAATAGTTGGAATATTACAACGCGTGACTACAGTCACGAGAACCTTATTAAATTCAGATCATGCTTAAAGTTTTTAACTTTTTGCGATATCTTTCATGCCGATGATCCAAATAAATTTTATGGAAACATTTCAGCTGTTTTACAATTTATGTTTCCCCATATTTATTAAAAAAATTAAGTCAAAAAGAAATCCGAATTGGTTGACACCTGGTATAAGGCGTTGTAGCAAAAATAAACGACAACTTCTCTGGCAGCTAAGGCTAAAACCTAATTGTACTAACCAAACAAAACTAAAAAATTACTCAAATAGACTTAAGAAAATAATAAAATTGACACAAAAGGCAAAAAATAACCATACAATAATGACATCAACAAATAAAACAAAGGATACATGGAAAATTATAAATGAAAATAGATATTGCCCTCCGTATGACTATATAACAGAAATACATAGTAATGGTAATAAAATAACAAACCCCAGTGATATAGCGAACGCATTTAACAACCACTTCGTAGATCAAGCTGAATTACATTCTAAAGCTTCAAAATCTACGAGCTGTAAGATTTCAAACATATGCGACAGCTCAATATTCCTGGCCCCGACTACGTCTTATGAAGTGCATCGGATTACACAAGACCTAAAAAATAAAGTTAGTGTAGGTTATGATGACATCTCAACAAGAGTATTGAAATTCGTTTCTGAAGTGATATCGAGCCCCATTAGTCATATAATTAATTTAAGTATAAGCTGTGGAATCTATCCCGATAAGCTAAAACCCACTATAGTTAAGCCCTTATTTAAGAAAGGTGACAAGACTGACATAAATAACTACCGACCAATTGCGCTTATACCGGTAATATCAAAAATATTTGAAAAAGTTATTTATAACCGCATGTATTCCTTCTTCACCAAGCACAACATTTTAGTAAAGGAACAGAAAGGTTTTAGGAAAAATAATTCCATAAATATGGCTATCTATGACTTCCTTAGTATTATAATGACAGATATCGATCAAAGAACTCCCACCAGCGCTTTATTTATGGATATGACGAAAGCGTTTGATCTAGTTGAACATAATATCTTGTTAGAAAAACTAAGTGCTTACGGAATAAGGGGAAATGCACTTTCTCTTATAAAATCTTATCTTGACAATAGAACACAGTGCACGGAAGTTAGACGAATTTGTAAAAAGGATAAAAAGGAATGTAAATACGTTTCAGAAAAACGTAAAATCACATTTGGCGTGCCACAAGGCAGTGTATTGGGCCCGCCATTGTTTTTAGTCTACATAAATGACTTTCCGAAAAATGTCACTTACCCTATGGTTCTTTTTGCCGATGATAGCACTTTAATTATAAAACATAATAAAAATGGAAACTATGAACATGACATTAAAGACGCACTACAACAATCAATAAACTGGCTTGAACAAAATAACTTAGCATTGAATCTAAGTAAAACTAAAATTATGCAGTTTAGACAAAGAATTAACACTCCTGACATTAATATATCTTTTAATAATAATATAATTGAAGAAGTAGGACATATTAAATTTTTAGGATTGACAATAGACTCTAAACTGACGTGGAAAGAACATGCATCCATCCTAATTAAAAAATTAAGCAGGTTTGCTTTCGCTCTTCACAAACTAAAAAAAATTGTAAATCAGGCAGCTGTCGTAACCGCGTATTATGGCTATGTCGACTCCATACTACGTTACGGAGTTATTTTCTGGGCAAATTCATGCGAAAAGCATGACATCTTTAAAGCACAAAAGAGGTGCATTAGGTCTATATGCAATCTTAAATCAACAGAAAGTTGCAAACCCTATTTTATTTCCCTCAAAATACTAACGCTGCCTTGTCTTTACATTTACGAGACCGCATTGTTTGTAAAAAAAAACGGTGATTTATTTAAAAAAGCTTCAGAGCAAAGTCTTCGATCTATAAGACCAACATACCGACATGAATTATGCCTAAGAAGATCAAAAACCGCCCTGATGCACAAGAGCATACTTTGCATGGCTCCGAAAATTTTTAATAAGCTACCAAATGACATAAAAGATTTAAACTTGACTCAATTTAAACGCAGCCTAAATACATTTTTATTAGACAAATGCTACTATACCATTGACGAATTTCTTGCTGACAAAATTTCTTGTGCATGATCCTGTATTTATGATTTATGATGTACCTAATATTACTATCAGACTTTTAATTTTATTAGAATTGTATCATACTCATATAATGTTTTAATTAATTTCTAATATTGTTAAATTAATAGTGTATGCCCTAAAGGGTAGATTTTTGAGATTCTATAAAATATCTGTAAGACCTGTTATATCACCAAAAATCGCACTAATAAATACTTTGACTTTGACTTTGACTTATGACGGTGATTTTTTTACAGAATAGCACCGAATTTTGCTTGCGAATTATTTGGAGTTGACATGTTTGTTTGCGAAAATGGCTAAAGTAAAAGGTAAAATCAAGTATGTACAAGAAATTATTTTGAGAAGATTGATAATCTTATTGCAAAGTGTAAGATATGTGCTAAAGTGATCAAAGTTGGAGGAGGAACCTCGAATTTATATTGGCACATATTAAGAGAAACCATCCCCAGGCTACAGTGGAGGTGGATCGAGGTGAAGTGGGTGATCAGCCAGGTGACACACAGGCACAGGGAACGTCTACTGGCACAACACAAGAAAAACCAACGGAGACTCCACGCGCACGCCCCATATTTCATACTACTCTGAAAATGACCGCAGCAAGTAACAAAAAGAAAATTGATAAATATTTGACTGTGATGATCGGACGGACGTACGGACGACTGACCACGGACTTTTTAGGAAAAACCTAAAAAAAACCTTAAAAAACCGGTTTTAATAATTAACTAATCGGTATAAACCGGTGTTGAAAATTGTAATCGGTTCACATCACTATCTCTAGTATTGTAATAGTAGCCTATGCTAACTGACGCTGACGACCATCGAGAGAAGCTACGTCAAATAACTGAATTGTCCTATTCTTCGTAATAATCTTTAGTTCGCTGCAGCGCTAAAATAATAACACTTCGTCTAAACCGTAACTAATTTACCACAGCGCTGGATTTGCTGCGGAAGTGTATTTATTCTCGGCAAAAAGGTCTTAAGCGCCATGTAAATCACGGCACTTACGCGTTTTCTTGCGGGAGAACAATAGTGACCAATCACAAAGCTTGCCGAGTGTTTGAAGTTCAAGCGCAGGTAAAAACTACTAAGAAACAATAGGTTGACCGTCTCGCAATTTTACCTGCTCCCCATAAAACTCTTCCCTTCCCTGTCACACATGCAAAAGTATTGACAATCATACCTTTCTGAATAGCTGATAAGACAAGGATATTTTCCTAGTAATTTGTACATCAGGCGTAGTATTTTTTTTTTGCACTAGACAACTTTTTTTATGGACTAATAGCAAAAATTACTAAAAATTTAATGTTTGATTAGTGATATTTGCCAAGGTTTTAGGCATTTTTGAACTTTCAATTATTAAAAAAGATCTGCTACGGCATGAACTATGATATTAACTTAAATTTCAGTACAATCGCGCCGTAAATCATTTTTAAATTGGCTCCAAATAATTTAATCTGTGATTTTTCATAAAAAAACTAATAATCTAACTAACTCAAAAACTACTGAACTTCGGTAGAACATTAGGTGGCTTAATTTGTTGCATTTTAACCCTACCATGATGTCCTGCAAGGAATACGTCGAGTTACCAGTAACCCTGTATAATATATATTATGTAACAGTGCAGTTGTGTAAGAAAAAGTAATTGTATATCTATGGTCCGAATAAAAGGCTTTATTATTATTATTATATATGACACTAAACAGTTATAATTATTGAACACAATGACTGAAACATGACCTTCCTACCTAGAAGACTAAATGAATGTCGTGGATAAGCAAATTAATGCATTTCTCTTATATTTTACAGATTTTATTAATATTCTACCCAGATTCCTTTATTTTAATTCTCGTATCATAATTAAACAGCTTTTTTGCATTTAACGGAGCATCGTTGTTTTGTAGTTTGATAACTACTTAAAAAACAGCTGAGCCTTAGTAGCTATACGAGATTTTAAGGCTGCTCTAAATATGTAGATATATACAACACTTTTTCAGTAAGTAATATTTTGAAAGAATATGCTGTTGTAAGACCTATTGCATGAATGAACCGGTTGCATGTAGGTCCTTACCTATATATTACGGCTATCGTATATATAAAACAGATTATTGAACGGTAATCATTGATACACCATACATAGCTAATAGATTTTACACAGAAATAACAAAGAACAACAATTAAAACCATTTAAAGGTAATTAATGTATATAAATCATAAAATAAAATTCAATGTTGTGTTCATCAAATTCAATTAAATATTTTAACAAAAATACAACCAACTTTTTAATACGAAATAATAACAAAGTTTCGTTTCGAACTTCATGAATTACGGGCATCAATACCTCAAGACGAAGAACAAAGTGAGTTAGTTTTGGTTGCTTCAGACGGGGCATATTTATGTAGGTATATTGAGGTTCAAAGTTAGAGCTAACCTACGTATCGGTCAATAAACTTTAGTTTTACTCACTTTTTGTAGGTTCGCTGAGCCGGCCACGTGGTTTAAGGCTGCGCCGAATGAACAGTGGCGCCCTCATCGTTTGTTTGGTTATTTATTTTATTTTACAATGAACATGCAGAAAATAAGCACGTTAAGTTGTGCTCCACAAGATTATACGTTAATATTATTATACACGGTAGTTTTATATTGTTTAATTTTATTATAATCACTAAAACTGATAATAGTGGCCACTATATTCCGCTATAATAAAAGAAATAACCAAACAAACGGTGAGGGCGCCACTGTGCGCTCGAGGAAGCCGGTGAGAAACGGTCCGGCGCTGTCGCGGTCTTAAAGTGCTCTGTGCGCGGTCTGCACGACGACTGGCTCGCTTCACCCATTACCCACTCCTTATCATACTCCGTCACACTCACAATGAATCTACCTACTTTTGACTCCTTCACACTTCATTGACTTCTCTACGTGCGTCTCTTTCATGCCACTTGTTATCCACTCACGCGTCCCGCGTCCCAAGGTTACGTCATCAGTATGTACATTTTATGCTTCTATATCGAAGCGCACGGCAGTGCGCAGGCCAAGTTCCAGCAAGAGGCCGCACGTACGCCGTGCACTTTTTACCCGAACCGCTTCGAGCTACTTTTGAACACCCTGTATCTAACTATTTGTCACACGAAATCGAATCAAACTTCACATACATAATACCATGACTGCTGTTAGTTCGAATACCAAATTTCATAACTGTAGGTGTAGCTTTAATAGATTCGAAGTTATGGACTTTTCAAAATAGCTAAAGTGTCACTGACTGACTGACTGACTCACTCACTTAGAG
The DNA here is from genome assembly GCA_963082905.1 of Oligia fasciuncula. Classification (NCBI taxonomy): domain Eukaryota; kingdom Metazoa; phylum Arthropoda; class Insecta; order Lepidoptera; family Noctuidae; genus Oligia; species Oligia fasciuncula. Next base: position 2,977,700 of record OY720414.1, on the reverse strand, counting down.
CTAATCAAAATGTTTAGGGACTTCTAGTAGGCCTAGAAACTTGAAATTTGGCACTGAATTTTGACATTGATCTGTGGGACATTGAGAACAGGACTAAAGTTAAAAAACTTAAAATTAGATTCAGCTATGGTTTAGTTTATGATCTCGAGAGAGTGAAAACTAAAGAACAATGCTCATGGATGTATGGAATCTCGTACCTCGCTGCCTCAAAGTCAAGCTTTGTTTTTTTATAGACTACACTTAACATATTAACTCCTACTAAAGTTATTTTTGTAAACAAAACCCTGGTTTCGGAGATTTTCAAAAAATTCGAAACGGCCATTATTGGACCTGCTGCAGCGTCAATAGTATATTTTTTTATTTATGAAACAGATTCGGTTACCACCTCAAACTGTAATTATATAGACTTTGTTTTTTTTTCTTAAAATCTAAAAAAAACGTTTCAATACATGTTTTAATCAACGTATCCCAAAACTGAACTGGTTCACAAAAGTACTAATCTGTTTACTAGATCATATACAATAACATTAATGTATGTAATTGTCGCTTTTACTATTCACCTACTAAATTATGAACTTTGCTAAAATTAAGTTAAAATGTAACGGAATACAATACAATGTAGGTAACTATTAGTTCAAAGTGTGATTTCTTATGATATTTATTGCAAGATAACAAAGGATTAGGTACTGCTTAGATTAATGGTTAACAATAGTTGAAACCTAGTTGTTAACTTTAATACAATAGATTTGGTGCAAATTATAACGATAATTTGGTAGTTTGAAAATATAACATACATGTGTAAATGAACAAAGAAGTTAGATAACAATGTTGTACTAACCTTTACAATTCCCTATAAAATGTTTAATACTACCTGAATATGAGTAATGGGGTCTGATGAGTATTGTTTGTCTTTAGTTAAAAGTTTTATCAACAAAACAATTAAGAACCACTGCAGTTGAGCTCCCAAAAGGACCTCGTGGCACGGTAGGTAAATAATTACCGGCTGGCTAGTCGGCCACATAATAGAGCCTACTCACACAAGACAATAGCCCTTCCCCGAAGGACCTACCTGCTCTGCTCATCCAACAATGCCTTTGACTAGTCACGGATACAAAGAAATGTGAAATAGCGTTAAAAACTTTTAGTTTTTGGAGTATCGTCATTTTGCTAAAAGTTCGTAATCTGCTAAATTCATAATGGTCGATCATTGGTCGGTCAATGGCACAGAAAATATAGGTACGATACTCGTTCATAGATTTGCTGAATAATTTGCGTGTTGGCGAATTGACAACGGCTCAACTTGAATTGCTTTGCGAACGTCGACGAGTACCTACCGTTGATAGGAGAATTTGCCGGTGGAGTTGCAGTTCGAATTTATCCGACTATACGAAAAGTAGAAGCTTACAATGCTCATATAAATGATAGCTGAGAACGCAAAAGCACAGCGAATTTACACAATAATAATTAATGCTGTCGATGAATCTCCTGAAATTTCAACGTACGGAAATTTGCCTCCTAGTAATGTAATTCCTAAGGATGTGAACAACTGTGGAGGTCTTTTATCAACGGTACAATTAGGGATAGAGTCACGAGTAATGCTGAGGCGAAACATTTCTCAAGCACTTAAGAAATCGTGTATTTCAATGAAGTTAGCGAGATCGGTCTTGTTTGGACCCAATTTTGATGCCAATGGGAATCTAAAGCGTTCCTCTCCATTTTCAGGTACCTACATACTGCGGAGTGAAGTCACTAGGTAACGAGATGTCGATTTGGTTTTGTTTTCTTATCTAGGTCTTTAGTTAAAAGTTTGATCAACAAAACAATTAAGAACCACTTCAGTTGCGCTCCCAAAAGGACCTCGTGGCACGGTAGGTAAATAATTACCGGCTGGCTAGTCGGCCACATAATAGAGCCTACTCACACAAGACAATAGCCCTTCCCCGAAGGACCTACCTGCTCTGCTCATCCAACAATGCCTTTGACTAGTCACGGATACAAAGAAGTGTGAAATACCGTTAAAAACTTTTAGTTTTTGGAGTAGGTATGATATTAAATAATGGACTTTGAAGATTTGTTTGTGTATATTTTGCCACCATTTAACTACCATGCTCTATCATTCATGCGTTACTTATTGTTATCGGATGTAACACACTTGGTGACCTCTTCTCTCTATAGAAGAAGACTAGCTGCACCCGGTTTCACCTACATAAGTCTCGATCACGTGGGAATATGCGGATAAAAGTATTCTATGTCCTAATAGACTTTAAATACACACACACACTACAATATACATACACGATTTAACGTTTAAAGATTGTAAAATCCGTTCTGATCCGATGCGATGCGCGCCGTTTGGTAATAATTCTTTAGACGGGTATATAAATGAGAAGCATTACTTATATTGATAAAAAATATAATATATCTGTCTACGGAACCCTCACTTAACACATAGACATAAGGGAGAATCCGGCAGTACCGTCACCTTAAGGTTGATCAAAAACCTAATTTTATGAAAAACCACCAGTTTTTCATAAAATTAGGTTTTTGATCAAAAACCTAGGTTTTTGATGAAAAACCGGAAGATGACACATTTTAAACTCAATTTCATCATAAACCTGTAACAAAAATCTGTTTTTGATCAAAAACCTGAACTAATTTAGGTTTATGATAAAGTTCTTGTCAAAATCACGGGTTTGCTTTGTTTTATGACAAATAAATCAACTTTATCATAAACCCAAACTAGTTCAGGTTTTTGATCAAAAATCTGGATTGTTACAGAGGTTTATGATGAAATTGAGTTTAAAATGTGTCATCTTCCGGTTTTTCATCAAAAACCTAATTTTATGAAAAACCTGCAACATATATAAAATGGTAAACTGACTGATTGTTGATATATCAACGCACAGTCTAAACCGCTGCTCCTAGAGACATGAAATTTGGAGGATGTGTTCTTTGTGAAGAGTAGGTATCCACTAAGAAAGGGTTTTTCGAAATTCCACCCCTAAGAGGGTGAAATTTGACGCGGACGAAGTCGCGGGCAGAAGCTAGTTTAGGATAAAATAAAAATCCCCCAGGTTATATATTAAATATCGGCTAAAGTGTGTTAAGGCACTCAATAACTATAAATAAAAACAATAAATTACTATTATTTTTAGAAACTAGCTGACCCGGCCAACGTTGTTTCGCCATATAAATTATTTCTAGCTGCCCGGCGCTACTTCGTTCGCGTGGTGTCCTTACCCTTCCCTACCCCTACCCTACTCCTAGTCCTACCCTACTCCTACACGGCTCCTACCCTACTCCTAACCTACGCCTACCCTACTCCTATAAGTAAATAAAAGTATTAAATACTATGTCTGTCTAAAACCGAATAAAAAAACCGGATAAAAAGTATCCTATGTCCGTCTCTTGGTTCTAAGCTACCTCCCCACCAATTTTCAGCCAAATCGGTTTAGCCGTTCTCGAGTTATAAATAGTGTAACTATAGATTATATTTAATCATTATCATTACTTTGTTAAATAACACAGACATAATTACTATCAGAGTTATTTCGTCATAAAGGCAAGCCTTTACGACGTGATTATACACATAATAATGTTTTAAAGATCACAATATGTTTTCGTTAGTACCTACTATATCGCGCCAATAGCTGTCGTTACGTATTTCCACTTATTGCAAGACAAACAGACAAAAATTCCAAAAATTGATGAAATGGCATCTGTTGGTTATCCACAGCCCAACTTTTTTTTTTATATTTTCAATGTACAGAAACGCCTCGTCTACAGATTTATTATATTATTATGTATAGATATAGATATAGAAGATAATCAACTTTATTAATAGAGTATGAATAATCAACTTAAAAAATATTTTTTGTCGGAAAATCAAAGGTATCAAGCTCATACAGCCTCGTCGGTTTTCGTAATTTTATTTAATAATCATAACTGCATAATAAATGCGTATTCCTTTTTCAAAAAGATGTTTAATGCTTTATATACAAACTCAATGGTGTAAACACAGATGTAGTTCAGTCATGGACGTAATATATAGAATATATTACGTCCATGAGTTCAGTATAAATTTCGGTAAGTATTCCAAATTTAAATCACATTCTCCCCCTAGAGGATGAATGAAATTCAGTACAATTTTCTTTCCCTGTTTTTAACAGATTAAAAATGACTATTGTTATGTTCGCTTTTTGTGGCAGAGAATGTCACTTTTATGAGCAAGTGGTACGAAAATGATTTTTATACCAGGCAAGCCGCATGAGGTTCTAGGTTTGATAGCCAAGTCGGTTGTTTTTTCAATTTCGCATAAGCAGTCCATCTGGTCCCGGCTGATGACAATAGGCTCGTTCATTGTTACATACTTGGTACTGACAAAATGTGGGTGTACCACACCCCTCTGCCAACCCTTCGCGGAATACTTACCGGCGTGATGTTATCTGCACTGCACCAGCTATGTCGGCCATATCTTATCGCACGGTGCAACCTATACCACATCATATTAATTATGTCTGTCGATACATTTCACTTGATTTTTATTTTATGGTCACAATGCCGCGTCACTATCTCCCCGCGCGCAGACTCACCCACTAACATGGAAGGAGCGTCTCCAGTTTATGGTCACAATGCCGCGTCACTATCTCCCCGCGCGCAGACTCACCCACTAACATGGAAGGAGCGTCTCCAGTTTATGGTCACAATGCCGCGTCACTATCTCCCCGCGCGCAGACTCACCCACTAACATGGAAGGAGCGTCTCCAGTTTATGGTCACAATGCCGCGTCACTATCTCCCCGCGCGCAGACTCACCCACTAACATGGAAGGAGCGTCTCCAGTTTATGGTCACAATGCCGCGTCACTATCTCCCCGCGCGCAGACTCACCCACTAACATGCCCAATAACTTTTGGAAAATAATATTGTAATTCTCGTCTCGTGTTCTCCACAACATGGTGTTTATATCCGACTTACGCGGTATTACTTATTACTTATCGGTATTTAAGCAGCTGTGCTTCCTTCAGATTGTCATTTCATCATCACAAAAGAGTCACGTAAAATAATTACCAACGATTTTAGATAAATTTCGCTATTTATTAATAATAATAATTATTATTATTAAAAGAGTCACGTAAAATAATTACCAACGATTTTAGATAAATTTCGCTATTTATTAGATGATAACATGAATACAATACTTGTATAGCTTATTTTAACAAGTTAAATGTGTTTTATTGGTGTAATGTTAAGGCACTAAGTATACTAGGTATTAGCACCAAATATTAATTATAATTCGACCTATGAGCTATCACAGCAGTTATTGGTCCTTGTTTATAAATGCTTAATGTTAAGAGGAATATTCAAGACTATGGAACAGTACCGCTTATTTCTCGTAACATACGTAAAACATGATTATGTATCAACGAAATGTAAAATTTTAGAACAACTTAATGAGTACCTCTTCTTTATGTAGAACATTAAGAATGCGAAATGTTAAAATTTTCCTACTCAAGTTTCCCAGAAACTCTCTTCAAGTAACATTTCCACAAAGAATCCTTATAAATAACTGCTTGGGCCTCTGGGCTTTTTGCCGCCACAATGCCCCTCCCCACAACTATGACATCAGCTCCCTTTTCTAAGATAACCTTCTCTGGAGTATTATAGACCTGACCCAGATCATCTTTGCTGCTTTCCAACTGTACTCCAGGAGTCAGTTGTATGAGACCTGGGTCCTTGAAAGTGTCCTTATTCTGGCTGACAAATCCAGTGATCAAATCTGGATATTTAGATGCCATAGATACTGTTGCTTCTTTGTAGTCTGGTGTTATAAGGTTCCCCTGGAAACAAAAATAAAATAAATGAAATGACATTTACTTTTTTTTTTTAACTAGCATTGTCTGAAGTGTTTGGTAGCTAAATAATAGCAGCTGCACAGGTTGATCGAAGATTAGGCTATGCTTGCCGCAGTCGGTTCGTGGATGGGTGACCATCCATTACATATCGAGACTCCTCTGTGCCTCGGAAAGCATGATAAGCAGTTGGTCCCAGCTGTCATGTGTAGATCTTTGACAATCGTTACTGGTAGCCAGGGTTATTGTTATCGTGTTACCCAGTAATTGAAGGTTGTGGAGGTCAGATAGGTAGTTGCTCTGTGCAAAATACTGGTATTTAGCTGCATCCGGTTAGACTGTAAGCTGACCCCAATATATTTGGAAAAGGCTAGGCAGATTGATTGGTCTGAAGTATTAGGTAGTGCTAATTAAACATAATATCTATGAAAGTAATCTTACCTCGCTACTCATTTCAGCCAACAAGAACACACCACGATTGACACCATTTGGCGAATTCAGGGCTTTGAGTATTCCCTCACCAGGCAATGAATGGGCAGTCACACAATCCGCCCATTCGCCAACTTTGTACAACCCTTTCAAATACTGCAAGGAGACCGTATGTCCAATATCAGCATACTTTCGGTCTTCCAGTATTAAAAAGTTGAATCTGTCAGCCAGCTGTTTGATTCTGGTAATAAATTCCTTGCTGTAGTCTTTGATAATGTCAGCATGAGTTTTTACTAGACAGACATGTTCCCCAACTTTTTCTAATAGATCAAGGATCTTCATAGTGGATGTCAAGTCGACCGAGAGACACAAGTTTGTTTTCTTTGTTGCCATTATGCCAAACAGTTGTTTTGCTATACCATTCTTGGCTAATTCAGCACGCTTTTCGTAAGTAAGCAAGACTCGGTCCAATGGCTTATCTGAAAAATTAAATTATCATTTCAATGAAAGCAAATTGCAAGGCCAAGGCCGCCCATTGTATATATTTTGTAGCGTTTGATGACATTTTTATGTTATGTATTTTTGTGGTCTACAATAAAGTATATATAAATAGATACAGTTAAGTAACCACTTTTTAGTCTGACACTAAATAATAAAAAAATTGTCCACCAGCCTGAATGTAGGCCGCCATGGTGATTAATCTCACCAGTGACTAGCCATTGCCGTGGGAGATATTATAGTGCACAAGTGTGTGTGAGACAGGTACGCTCCAAAATAATAGTGTGAGTTCAATGACATGTCTTTTAGTCTTACCTATAACAGGAGCTTGTGTCTCCTTGAGGTAATTTTTAACCTTTACTACGGTTTCTTCAGTAATCTTCCCATTCTTGACCAATATATCAATCAAAGAAGACATTGTAAACAAAGATTTAATTTGTACATCGTCTACTTCAAGATTTTTGCTGCCACCTTGTTCTCTGTCTAATATAATGACTGCATCCGTGACTACCAATCCTTCTTTGCGTAAATCTTTTACAGTTTGCAGCACACTGGAGCCAGATGTAACCACATCTTCAACTATAAGGCACGTCTGTTTTGCCTTGTAGTGGCCTTCAATTGATTTCTTAGTACCGTATGCCTTCGTTTCTTTGCGTTTCATTAGCATAGACTTCTTGGTTAATACGCTGAGTATTGTAGCAATGGGCAGGGCTGTGTATGGCACACCGCATAAGTGATCATATTTCAAATCCTTCATAGCAATCTCCAATAACAGGTTTGATATTGATATGGATTAACGAAATGTAAAATTTTAGAAAAACTTAATGAGTACCTCTTATTTATGTAGCACATTAATAATGTGAAATGTTAAAATTTTCCTACTCAAGTTTCCCAGAAACTCTGTTCAAGTAACATTTCCACAAAGTATCCTTATAAATAACTGCTTGGGCCTCTGGGCTTTTTGCCGCCACAATGCCCCTCCCCACAACTATGACATCAGCTCCCTTTTCGAAGATAACCTTCTCTGGAGTATTATAGACCTGACCCAGATCATCTTTGCTGCTTTCCAGCTGTACTCCAGGAGTCAGTTGTATGAGACCTGGGTCCTTGAAAGTGTCCTTATTCTGGCAGACAAATCCAGTGATCAAATCTGGATATTTAGATGCCATAGACACTGTTGCTTCTTTGTACTCTGGTGTTATAAGGTTCCCCTGGAAACAAAAATAAAATAAATGAAATGACATTTACCTTTTTTTAAACTAGCATTGTCGGAAGTATTTGGTAGATAAATAATAACAGCTGCACAGGTTGATCGAAGATTAGGCTATGCTTGCCGCAGTCGGTTCGTGGATGGGTGACCATCCATTACATATCGAAACTCCTCTGTGCCTCGGAAAGCATGATAAGCAGTTGGTCCCAGCTGTCATGTGTAGATCTTTGACAATCGTTACTGGTAGCCAGGGTTATTGTTATCGTGTTACCCAGTAATTGAAGGTTGTGGAGGTCAGATAGGTAGTTGCTCTGTGCAAAATACTGGTATTTAGCTGCATCCGGTTAGACTGTAAGCTGACCCCAATATATTTGGAAAAGGCTAGGCAGATTGATTGGTCTGAAGTATTAGGTAGTGCTAATTAAACATAATATCTATGAAAGTAATCTTACCTCGCTACTCATTTCAGCCAACAAGAACACACCACGATTGACACCATTTGGCGAATTCAGGGCTTTGAGTATTCCCTCACCAGGCAATGAATGGGCAGTCACACAATCCGCCCATTCGCCAACTTTGTACAACCCTTTCAAATACTGCAAGGAGACCGTATGTCCAATATCAGCATACTTTCGGTCTTCCAGTATTAAAAAGTTGAATCTGTCAGCCAGCTGTTTGATTCTGGTAATAAATTCCTTGCTGTAGTCTTTGATAATGTCAGCATGAGTTTTTACTAGACAGACATGTTCCCCAACTTTTTCTAATAGATCAAGGATCTTCATAGTGGATGTCAAGTCGACCGAGAGACACAAGTTTGTTTTCTTTGTTGCCATTATGCCAAACAGTTGTTTTGCTATACCATTCTTGGCTAATTCAGCACGCTTTTCGTAAGTAAGCAAGACTCGGTCCAATGGCTTATCTGAAAAATTAAATTATCATTTAAAAAAGCAAATTGCAAGGCCAAGGCCGCCCATTGTATATATTTTGTAGCGTTTGATGTAATTTTTATGTTATGTATTTTTGTGGTGTACACTAAAGTATAAATAGATACAGTTCAGTAACCACTTTTTAGTCTGACACTAAATAATAAAAAAATTGTCCACCAGCCAGAATGTAGCCGTCATGGTGATTAATCTCAGCAGTGACTAGCCATTGCCGTGGGAGATATTATAGTGCACAAGTGTGTGTGAGACAGGTACGCTCCAAATAATAGTGTGAGTTCAATGACGTGTTTTTTAGTCTTACCTATAACAGGAGCTTGTGTCTCCTTGAGGTAATTTTTAACCTTTACTACGGTTTCTTCAGTAATCTTCCCATTCTTCACCAATATATCAATCAAAGAAGACATTGTAAACAAAGATTTAATTTGTACATCGTCTACTTCAAGATTTTTGCTGCCACCTTGTTCTCTGTTTAATATAATGACTGCATCCGTGACTACCAATCCTTCTTTGCGTAAATCTCTTACAGTTTGCAGCACACTGGAGTCAGATGTAACCACATCTTCAACTATAAGGCACGTCTGGTTTGCCTTGTAGTGGCCTTCAGTTGATTTCTTAGTACCGTATGCCTTCGTTTCTTTGCGTTTCATTAGCATAGACTTCTTGGTAAATACGCTGAGTATTGTAGCAATGGGCAGGGCTGTGTATGGCACACCGCCTAAGTGATCATATTTCAAATCCTTCATAGCAATCTCCAATAAGAGGTTCGATATTGATATGGATTAACGAAATGTAAAATTTTAGAAAAACTTAATGAGTACCTCTTATTTATGTAGCACATTAATAATGTGAAATGTTAAAATTTTCCTACTCAAGTTTCCCAGAAACTCTGTTCAAGTAACATTTCCACAAAGTATCCTTATAAATAACTGCTTGGGCCTCTGGGCTTTTTGCCGCCACAATGCCCCTCCCCACAACTATGACATCAGATCCCTTTTCGAAGATAACCTTCTCTGGAGTATTATAGACCTGACCCAGATCATCTTTGCTGCTTTCCAGCTGTACTCCAGGTGTCAGTTGTATGAGACCTGGGTCCTTGAAAGTGTCCTTATTCTGGCAGACAAATCCAGTGATCAAATCTGGATATTTAGATGCCATAGACACTGTTGCTTCTTTGTACTCTGGTGTTATAAGGTTCCCCTGGAAACAAAAATAAAATAAATGAAATGACATTTACCTTTTTTTAAACTAGCATTGTCGGAAGTATTTGGTAGATAAATAATAACAGCTGCACAGGTTGATCGAAGATTAGGCTATGCTTGCCGCAGTCGGTTCGTGGATGGGTGACCATCCATTACATATCGAAACTCCTCTGTGCCTCGGAAAGCATGATAAGCAGTTGGTCCCAGCTGTCATGTGTAGATCTTTGACAATCGTTACTGGTAGCCAGGGTTATTGTTATCGTGTTACCCAGTAATTGAAGGTTGTGGAGGTCAGATAGGTAGTTGCTCTGTGCAAAATACTGGTATTTAGCTGCATCCGGTTAGACTGTAAGCTGACCCCAATATATTTGGAAAAGGCTAGGCAGATTGATTGGTCTGAAGTATTAGGTAGTGCTAATTAAACATAATATCTATGAAAGTAATCTTACCTCGCTACTCATTTCAGCCAACAAGAACACACCACGATTGACACCATTTGGCGAATTCAGGGCTTTGAGTATTCCCTCACCAGGCAATGAATGGGCAGTCACACAATCCGCCCATTCGCCAACTTTGTACAACCCTTTCAAATACTGCAAGGAGACCGTATGTCCAATATCAGCATACTTTCGGTCTTCCAGTATTAAAAAGTTGAATCTGTCAGCCAGCTGTTTGATTCTGGTAATAAATTCCTTGCTGTAGTCTTTGATAATGTCAGCATGAGTTTTTACTAGACAGACATGTTCCCCAACTTTTTCTAATAGATCAAGGATCTTCATAGTGGATGTCAAGTCGACCGAGAGACACAAGTTTGTTTTCTTTGTTGCCATTATGCCAAACAGTTGTTTTGCTATACCATTCTTGGCTAATTCAGCACGCTTTTCGTAAGTAAGCAAGACTCGGTCCAATGGCTTATCTGAAAAATTAAATTATCATTTAAAAAAGCAAATTGCAAGGCCAAGGCCGCCCATTGTATATATTTTGTAGCGTTTGATGTAATTTTTATGTTATGTATTTTTGTGGTGTACACTAAAGTATAAATAGATACAGTTCAGTAACCACTTTTTAGTCTGACACTAAATAATAAAAAAATTGTCCACCAGCCAGAATGTAGCCGTCATGGTGATTAATCTCACCAGTGACTAGCCATTGCCGTGGGAGATATTATAGTGCACAAGTGTGTGTGAGACAGGTACGCTCCAAATAATAGTGTGAGTTCAATGACGTGTTTTTTAGTCTTACCTATAACAGGAGCTTGTGTCTCCTTGAGGTAATTTTTAACCTTTACTACGGTTTCTTCAGTAATCTTCCCATTCTTCACCAATATATCAATCAAAGAAGACTTTGTAAACAAAGATTTAATTTGTACATCGTCTACTTCAAGATTTTTGCTGCCACCTTGTTCTCTGTTTAATATAATGACTGCATCCGTGACTACCAATCCTTCTTTGCGTAAATCTCTTACAGTTTGCAGCACACTGGAGCCTGATGTAACCACATCTTCAACTATAAGGCACGTCTGGTTTGCCTTGTAGTGGCCTTCAATTGATTTCTTAGTACCGTATGCCTTCGTTTCTTTGCGTTTCATTAGCATAGACTTCCTGGTTAATACGCTGAGTATTGTAGCAATGGGCAGGGCTGTGTATGGCACACCGCATAAGTGATCGTATTTCAAATCCTTCATAGCAATCTCCAATAACAGGTTAAAGTAAAAGGAAAATAAAATTTTCGCAATCAAAAAAATATTCTATATAACTTATAACAAGTGCTTTCAATGCTTTTTGCATCACTTTCTTACAGTTAATTTCATATTAGTTCATTTAATATGCAGTTTATTCTATAAAATAAACTGAATATGAAATGTCTTACACTACTAAATGTTTTTTAAAAATAATGGATGGAGATTTCGTCCCCTTCTTTCGAAGTTATTGATAGTTTCTCCACAATCCTTAGATTTATTAATGATGGAAGAGCCTGAGATTGGTGTGTGCGAGTATAATCTTGTGTTCATTGCAAGCTGTAATCACCTCCTGGTCGTTGTTCGAGCCTGATGGACTGCCGATGTATTCGACGCCGCACTGTGGAAAGAAAAATATCACTTGAGTCGACGAAAGTTACGGGTCGGAAGTAGAAACACTGACATTCCATGAAAACTAGGAGAAATATTTTATTTTAAATATTTTCGAGGGTTTTGTGCTGGGTTTTATATTATTCCCAGTTCCTCTTAAGATTCCGTACCAAAACGGTACAAAAGGAATTTCTTATGGTGCAACTGTCAAAGCTGCTTTTCATCAACAATTTTCATTAATAACAGCGAGAGTTAAACATGAGCCCCAGTTCAAAACTAGTTGTATGAGAAAAGTCCTCTTCTAATGTTTTGTAGTTTGGCAAATACTGATTAATGCTGTACTGTGTATTTTTTTGGGAAACAATAATGGTAACTAGTCTTTAGACCAGATTACTGACCTGCACAGCCCTGTCGATGTTGTCACGGAATGGGAAGAAGGCATCTGAGGCGAGAGCGACGCGGTCCATCTTGCTGACCCATTCGGTCCTTTCCTTTTCAGTCAGTAAGACCGGGGCGTCACCTTCGAAGAGCGTATTAAATTGTTCTAGTGGAAGATCCGAACCTGTGTAATAAAAAGGATTGGTATAATTTAAACTGAAAGCTTTCTTGTGAAAATCTAAAATCAGCTGTTGTATGACCATTATAACAGGGCAAAACCAAAATATACGAATACGGCAGATATTTTCGTAACATGAACAGTTGAACACTGATAGAAATTGCGAGTTTTCAAAGAGTATCCCGCATTCTACTTTTATACGTTTCGAGTCGTATAGAAATAAATTGACAAAGAAATCAACCATGGAGCCGATTACAATGATTACAAATTGGCCCTGTTTATTGAGATATAGTTTTTCCCAGGCCACATTAATAAAATGTCGTTCATGGAAAAATCACGTTGTTTTGAGTGTAAGTACCACTTAAATAAATATTAGCACACAATCCGTGTACCCAATGGGATTTCTCATCGGCAAAATGACGAACTTCCGTACAAACTTTCATCCTCTATTTAACTATTTTCAAAGGTCCTTCATTAGTGCTCACTCACTTACTCTGTATGGAACTCTTGTACAAAATTGCATGCCCAGACCCAGCGGTTTAGGCTTTGCGTTGTCTGTCAGTGAATGAATTTAAGATTTTTAGATGACCATACTAACCAACAGTGCCATTAACATAGTTATCGATAGCGTTAGACTGCACGGCACGAGTGACGCCCTGCTTGAAGCGCATAGCGAGTACTCGCGGGTGTCGCCTCATCCACCAGAGCGCTGCCTTGCCGCCCGCCAGCCGCGTGCAGTGGATGCGGGACTGTTGGCCTGCCCCGATGCCTACCACCTGTGCAATAAACATTTTTGACGTGACAACGTCTTAAATTAGGTTGCGGCTGGGAGTCACTTATGAAAAAGTGTAACGCTCGGTAACGTTACGTTCTTATTTTTTAATAAAGCGCCATCTATGACATATTGTTAGCGTTATTCATAGTAGTTATATTTGTTGAAAATAGATGGCGCTTTTTGACGTGACAACGTCTTAAATTAGGTTGCGGCTGGGAGTCACTTATGAAAAAGTGTAACGCTCGGTAACGTTACGTTCTTATTTTCATTTAATTCCTTGTTCCTATTGTGCAATTTAATTATATTCATATCAATAAATATTCTACCGAGAAAAAGACGTTGTCACGTAAAATCTTCGCCCGTAAAACCGACTTTACAGGCAACCATTTTTTGTGATTGTAATGTAAAACGTACCTAATAATAAGTTAGAGCAAGGATTAATAGGTTTTATTTCATAGCAGTAAGTGTTGTTTCCGTAAATCGTCTGTTACTGATACACTGACGTGCGGATGACCATAAGTTACCCTATAAGTGCTTGCACATTATGAGGATGTGATGTGGTGAGTACTGGGGGCCTAAAAAGGCCACTTTGGCAGAATCATAAAAGGATAACATTATGAATTATAATATGTCGAAGACAGTCCGTGTTTTTCTTTTTTTCGCTGCACTACGTAGGTATAATTAAAGAGATTGGGATTGGATTGATTGGTATTCTAGCACAGACAAAAAAAAATAACTGAAAAATCCTTCACCAATGGTATTTGATAGGATTAACTTAACAGTTAACAGTCCATTATGATTCATAATGTTATCCTTTTATGATTCTGCCAAAGTGGCCTTTTTAGGCCCCCTGATTCAAACTTTATCAACAGTTTACTGCTGGACATAGGACTCTCCAGCTGCACGCCATTTAACTCTCCAATTTATGATCATCATCCATTCGGATGACAGTTTAAATCTGTACAATGAGTGTCTATTAACATCACATTAAACGAAGATCACCTGTTTATAGTCGAAGCATGACCTAATATTCTGTGTAGCATAAGTATGAATAAAAAAAAGGAATTCTAACCTGTCCATGTCTGGCGAAGCAGACGGAGTTACTTTGCGTGTACTTCAATGCAATAGTCGCCACGATGAGATCCCTTACAGCGTTGCTAGGCAACGCATTCTTGTTTGTGACCACATTCTTGAACAGATCTCCTGTGATCTTCGCATCGTTGCGTCTTTGTTCCAGAGTCAGGCCGAAGATCATCTTCTGTTCCATTAGGTCGGGATCGTAACTGGGGTCCATCTAAAATTGTAAGGATAGTTTTATTTCATTGGATCATAAGTCCTAAAAATAATTACATTAGTAGTGTAGGGCATGTGAAGCATATCACTTGCAATAGAGATTTGGGCGCTTGTGTGTTATGTTCGAAGAACAAGTCACACAGCAAAAAAACAAAATTAATTAGAGTAATTCATGAATTCTAAATTACGTTTTTGATCTACGAAAAAGAACCAGTAGTTATAAACCCCAAATTACCAGCAAAACACAGTAGTTGCCGCCCTTCTTCTTTTTCAGAATTTCCAAAGCTTCGGCACTGTATCCAGGAGCCACGATTCCGTCGGAAACCTCCCTCGAAATGATGCGGGCGGTGATCGCGTCGCACTCGTCCGACAGCGCCACGAAGTCGCCGAATGAACTCATGCGGTCGGCGCCGCGAGCGCGGGCGTATGCGCAAGCTACTGGTGTCAGGTTCGGGAGGAGGTCGGCTACCATACATACTGATGCCTGGAGGAAGATGTTTGGATAATGACATTTCATGTTTATGTTAAATTAATTTTGACCATCACAGTTAGATTACGCCTCGATCCGTTTCATTATAGTATGAGTTCTAACTTTAGTCCATGCTAAACCTTCGAACCAGTTATTGTATTTTGAACATTATTGGGGCATTTACATTACTAAGATCTTAATAAAAAATTTACCACTTAGACTCGGTTCTATAGTCCGTTACTTAAGTGAAGGTGTAGTACTGAAAACTGAGCTCAAAATACATAAGGAGATAGTTTTAAATCCTACCTCTTCCTTATTCAAAGGCAAGCCAACAGCGGCGCCGGCAGGCGACACATGCTTGAAGCTGGTGGCAGCAGGCAAGCCTAATGCTTCCTTCAGTTCCTTCACCAACTGCCACGCGTTTAGTGCGTCACAGAGGTTAATGAACCCGGGCGAACCGTTGAGGGTCGTCAGTGGAAGTTTGTCGCGGGTCGTGAACACTTGAGCTGGTTTCTGATGAGGATTCATACCTATATGGTGGAGTTTTTGTGTTAGTATTTTATTCATTTGTTAGTAGCACTAATTTTGATTGCCTCGTTGGTCTAGTGGTCGCAAGCGTTACTGCTGAGCATGAGATCCTGGGTTCCATTCTTGGGTTGGGCAGTGTTATTGGGTTTTTCTATCTGGAAGTTCTCAGTAGCCGTCCGGAGTCTGGATTTGTTCCCGGTTAGTGGCAATAGGACTTGCCGAGCCTCCTATTACATGGCACTTTAACTTAACTGACGAAATGTGGATGTAATATAGGTGCACCTCTACCTAACCCTTCGGGGACTACAGGCGTGATGTTATGCCAGTCTTTACTAGCACTCATTTTGGTTGTGTTGTTACTCTCTGCTTGTGCCCGATTGCCGTCCCAACATACTATTTAAAGAGTGTGAGGGAAGAGAAACAGTGCACCTGTGATTGCGCACACACTGTACGCTACAATATCTATAGATAAGTTTGCGTTGAGATTGGCCCCCGTTACCGCAATTCGGCTTAGGAGATATTATTATTTGTGTAGGAATTCAACTTCAATAACTTAAACGAGGAAATCCCCGAATATTAAATCTAATCTACACTTTTTAGATAGTACTTATTTCTTACCATATCTCAAGGTCAGCTGGGACTGTCCAGAAGAATACTGTCTACGGAAATAGTCGGAAATAGCGAGATCATACTCCGATGTTTGTGTGAATGCCTTCAGGGCAAGACGCTTCCTGCAAAGAAAAAACAATTACAATGTCAATATTTGCTTAGTCAGTTTAAAAATTTTGGCTTTGAAAGTCATCAATAAGATGTTACTGAACTGCTGATTACCTGTGTCTTCCACTGATAACAAGATTATGGGCTAGACCTGTTAATAACACGAAGTTTATAAATAAAAATGATCAATTTGACTTTGCGATATAAATCATCTGACCTTGCTTATTACGATAAGAGACTCTTTCCAACATTGGTAAAGGCAACCGTTTACGATTTGTTGGAGCATAACTTTATAAACTGAATTTTACCTGGTATTCAAAGAGGTCTGATGGTCCTTGCTTTCTTTTAGTTCTTGGATAACTGTATCATAATCGTTGGGGTCGCAGATAATCGTGACTCTGTCGTGATTCTTCGCGGCCGCTCTGAGCAAAGTAACGCCTCCAATGTCAATGTTCTCAACGGCATCGGCAATCGTGACACCGGGCTTTGAGACTGTTTGTACGAATGGATACAAATTGCAGACGACAACGCTAATCATGTCGAACTTCTGACGTTTCATATCCTCCTGGTCTGAGGGGGTGAGTCTGAAAATAAAATATATTTTAATTTTCGTAGAGATTGTTTTCCCTTGCAAAAATCAGAAAAGACCAGAAAAAATATAATTATACCAGATACTGAACCAGTCGTTGGTTATAAGGTAGTAATTAAGGTATACTGGGAAGTATGCAATAACCGAATATTTTTTAATACTACTTAATACTACTTGGAGAAGGCTCTTTAGAAGCATCAAACACCTACTTAGAAGTATTGCTTGGATACAATAAGGAATTCATTTAGAAAATTATTGTTAGAACAATCTTCGGAATTTCCTGAACTTACCTAGACAGAATACCAGCATGAACGGCAGGGTGTAAGGTCTTCACCCGCCCTCCGAGCATTTCAGGTGCCTTAGTGATGTCAGAAACTTCGGTGACCGCCAAGCCCGCATTGCGGATAGCTGTAGCGGTACCACCGCTAGCCACCAGGCCGAGACCAATGTCTGATAAGCTTTTGGCCAAAGGCAGCAAGCCTGTCTTGTCAGACACGCTTAGAAGAGCTGTGGACAAAGTTACTTGTTGAACAGTCTAGTTTCAATCAAATGGATAATGATCTAGTGACGTAATTTCGACCAAGGGCACGACCATCAACTCTAAAGTGGCGGTCATTATATCATAACAGTCATCTTCAAAAAATTTGATTTACATGCTTCATACATTCAGACAGTCATATCAATACAATATCAGGTATATCAATTAGTCAAAGTGATATCGACCTTGTATCACTTTGACTCCAATTGATATACCTACATAGACTTCTGACTGCAGCATTCGAAATATAATCTAAGACTCAATTATTACTGAAATTGTTTTTTCCATGATCAAGAAATAGGTACTTAATTTTTAACAGACTTCAAAAAAAAAGGAGGAGGTTCTCAATTCGGTTGTATTTTTTTTTCTTTGTAAATATATCATTTAGTCGTAATAAACAACTAGCTGCGCCCCGCGGTTTCACCCGCATAAGTTTCGATCCCGTGGGAATATCGGGATAAAAAGCCTATACGTTAATCCAGGGTGTCAGCTACATCCATACCAAATTTTATCAAAATTGGTCCAGCCATTTGAGCGTGAAGAAGTAACAAACATATAAACACACCCCCACACACACAAACATTAGCCTTTATAATATTAGTGTGATTTATTTTAAAACAAATTATAGAGGGTCACTTACCTAGTTTTCCGTTAGAAGCCATTTTGAATGTGTGTTTCTTCTGAATTACTTTATTGTAATGACGATATGTGATAATTGTTCACGGAGAGCTTATATCTGCTGTGTCCACTTGACCTTACGCAGGGGTTCCTGATAACAACACAATCTTGTTTACCAAAGCAGTAGGGTTTTGAATTTTATGAATCCTAAGGAATATTTATATTTTTGAATACCTATATTAATAAGGCAGGCACATATTTTACGTATATAAAAGGACAGGGTATGTAAATAAGACCCTCCCACAGCACAAACTGTTGCAGATAGAAACTTGAATTTTTGACAGTATCTAAGTAGAGTACATAATTATTCGTAGTTTCAAAAGAAAGGGGGAATTCGTTTATATGAAAAATCTTATTCTTTAGGTTTATAAACTTGAAACGTGGCACAAAAAGTACCTAAAGTAAATAATAAAGTTTAACATTATTCGTTTTCCAAAACCGGGGGTAGTTTGGAAAAACGAATAAGAAAATATGGTGGTCCCATATAAATTTCTTATTTGTTTTCCATTTGGGAAAAAACCTCTTGCGAACAAAAAAGAATTTTGTAAATCCGTCTGTCTATAAGTGACGGAGAACTTAGGTATGTAGCTTAGGTATTAGGTAGAATATTGCAGATTTATGTCAGCGCCATCTCTTGACCGATAGTGGAACTAATGTAACTTTTGTTGATGATGATTTCTGAAAAAGTGTGCTATTTTGAGACTTCGTTTTATTTTTCCTGTTAATAATCTTTACATAAACTTCTATCACATAGAATTATTTCAGATTTTTCTCTTTACAAACTTCGGAGAAAAGGGGGGGAATGGTATTTTTTTTTTTACATTTTTCATCAAAAGTAGAAAACTATGCGGCCTTAAAAAAAAAAGAAAAATTGTTTGAGAATGTGCAAACTGCGCTCTTTCATATGATACCCCACATGCCAGTAGCCCCCACTTCGAATTTTTCAGACCCCCTTTTAGTCCATGTTGCAAAAAATATACCTACACATATTTTTATTTCTTTCTTATTTACAAAATAGTTGGGATAACGTCATCTAAAACTATTCCAAATTTCAATCCAGCTGTGACAGACAGTCTCACCTTAAGGGTTCCGCTTTTACCATTTTGGTACAGAACCCTAAAAAAAACCAAACATCCGAATTGAGAACCTCCTCCTTTTTAGAAGTCGGTTAAAAAAACATGAAACCATCCATCTCTAGTTTTAATGAGAGTGACAGCCCTAGCATACTTTAATACAACTAAATGTAAATAACTAGAGTTATTGCTCTTGGCGACAACAACAGCTGAAAATGAACAAACATCTGACTTTCGATGTCTCAATCTCTTGTAATAATGTTCTTAAACGAAAACATTAGTGATACTTAATAAATATTGTGTTAATTAGGTAGGTAGTTTATACCACGACCATAAAACCAACAATATTTCGGATTTTATAACTATAATCTTAGATCAGGAAATTATTCACAAGTTGCAGGTTGTGAATCACAACATGAATACGTTAAGAATTGGAATAGAAAGGTTGTGTCAGTCGTGAACAGGGCAAGTAGTAGCAGCTGGCCGAGACACACTGCCACTAGAAGTAACAATTCCAAGCAATTATTGCATATGTGTATGACCAGATGTATGAAGTAAGCAAATGGAATTAGTAAGCATCGTATCGGGTGGTATTCTGTAGTTTCTGCTTGGGGGTGGGTCACCATGTGAAGAAGTTGTGGAACATTTTCAACCAACTTCTAAAAAGGAGGAGGTTCTCTTATGTATATTCGGGCATAACTCCGTCATATAGTATAGCTATAGACGGATTTGCAAAATACTTTTTTTTTCGAAAGAGGTTTATTCCGAAATGGTTCCATTTAAATTTCGTAAAGATCTGATGATGAGTTTCGGAGACAGACAAGGGAACTCTTCAATAAATGCCATGCATATGTATGCATTGTTTACGCAATCACACAACATAACATCACGCCTGTACCCTCTAAAGGGGTACGCAGATGTGTTCAATAGCTTCCTGTCACTGATATTCACATAGCAAGTAGTGTTATATGACTTTGTGCGGGGTAGGCGGGTACAACTAAAAAGTGAAAAATAAAAACTTTTTTACAAAAATAAAAACAACCTCCAACAAAAAATACTACAAAGGGAAAAATAACTTTAATTTCGGAAGTTGGTGTCAAAACATGAAAATGCGGAACCAACGACACCGACTTCCGAGATTAAAGTTATTTTTCATTTTGTAGTGTTTTTTTTTTTGGAAGTCGTTTGTCTTTTTTTATTATAGAAAAGATTTTATTGTATCTTGTTACAACATTTTTGTTCCACAAATACTAAACCTCAGATGTCATTTTTGATTGAATTTCACCCATGTGTTGGTGTCTATTGTGTAATGAATTGATAAAACAAGTGTTGAATAAATTGAAAACATATTATTTTTATTATTCTAAGTACCTAAATGAGTTGCTTATCAAAGTATTCGCTAGAAATATTATATTATAAGGTTACATATCGTCGTTGCGACTTTAAGATCTCTTCAAGAGACGAAGAAGAAGACTTTAAGAATCTAAATATTTGCACGGCTGAAATGCCGAATATAGTGAAACCCAGAGATCTTAAGAACTTATGTTAGCTACCTATATTCTTGCAAATAAATATATCATTCATTCATAAGATCTCTTATGTGTAAAAATCAATTTTATGAGAAAATCGATAAAAACCGTCTACTGAAAAAAATATAATGAAACCAACTACAACAAAAATATAGGTATCAGCCACACGATTTTCGTTGTTTTAACAAAAGTAGTTTCTTGTAAAAAAAAATAAAACAATTTTAGTTGACACATAAGATTTTTTAAGCACCAACTTTTAATTAGCAAGCACATTAGAGATCTTGAATTTCGTAAATAAATTACGATTTAAACGTCGTATACACATGAGAGTTTTTGCATTCGATAGAGCTTCAAAATGTAGAATCGGCTGGCGTAAAAAAGTGATTTTGCCAAAAGTGACACATAAGAGGTCTTAAAGTCGCAGCGACGATATATAAATTATTTACGTATTGCTATTGTTCTGATAATGCCTAAGCATTAATAACTGTTTTACTAAATCCATATCTAATTAGTGATTATCGGTTCCATAAGTTACTGTAGAAACATTTTTATTATGTTTATTCACCTGAAGTATTTTAATTAGAAATATTTTTGTAAGAGGGTACGATGTGTAGAAACTTTTGGAACTACCCTTTAAGTTGTATCAAAAATGCTTTATTATAGCAATAATTATTTAAAGAGAGCAAGCCAAAAGCAACAACTCTGGCACAGTTGGTCCATAAAACTTTTTAATTATTTTTTTTTAAACATTTCTATACAAATAGGTACATAAAATTTAAATGTCTGTTTGTAATGTCAAAATAACAGATTTTTACTAAATGCCTACAAAAGTAAACTACTTACATTTAACAAAAAAATAATTATAAAAATTTTTGTCTGTCTGTAAGCATGTCTCTCTGTTTGTTCTGGCAAATCTCACAAACGGTTTGACAGAATTTGACAGGACTTACACTGGAAGATACCTGATGTTATATGGACTAACTTGGACTACTTGTATTTTAGAAAAAGAATTGGAGTTCCGCGTAAAAAAATTAAAACCCATGAAATCCAATTTGTTTTTCCGACATGCACTTGTCAGTAAATCAATTTGTAAGGTAAAACAATACTTTACTCACTATTTGGTCAGTGGGTCGTCGTATGGGCGGTTAGTAACAGTTATGCTAAAGGACCTTCGTTGTATTTATATTATTGTAATGATGTTATTAGGACGCAAATTATGGCTTCTTTTATCCCCACCGGTATGCGAGCCATGGTGACTGCTTGTTTATAGAAATATAGACAATACAGCTACAATCTTTAGTAGTCAGCCAGGTGCCTTTAAACCTACATACCAAAAATATTTTGCAGGCCATCTCAGCTGTAGCCCTCCTAATATAAAATTTTATTAAACTCCTATTTAATTTCCTTTGAAGGTTTTATGGTTAAGTTTGTTAACATCATCGTCACATGTTAGGAATTAATGCATTGAGATTATATAAAATTGTGCTTTAACTTCCCTTTTTTGTTTGAAAGTGTATGTATAAGGACGATATAAATAATAAAATAATAATACTTACCATAAAATTCTATTTGCTTACAAAAATAATAACACACCACCACGTAACTCAAATCCACTCAAATCAAAACAAAACGAAGAATTTGATTAGTTTTTTAGGTGTTGCCACAGACTACAATATAATGCAGCGTAAAGGCAGATATAGACAGGGTCAGTGACTGGCGCCGAATCGAGACAAGTCAGCGCTGACCCGAAAAAAAACCCCGTGTAAATTGATTTCAAGTCAGTACAGTGGCATGGCGGGAAGTCAGCGCTGACTTGTCAATTCGCACACGAATATTTAGAAGTCAGTCGGCGCCCCCCGCAACCCGCGCCCACCCGCGCCAGTGGCTAAAACCCCGTGTAAACAATCAAGTCAGCGCTTGGTCAGTCACAGTCACTGGCACCTATCGGAGGTCACTGGCGCCGCGTTGTGGGGTGACGTTGCGTCTGGCTAGTAAGAGAAAATGACGGAGAAAACGCGTAAACTAACGGAGGACGAAACACGGAGGAAAACGAGTGCCTATGGGATATAAAATCCCTAAATTATCCCTAAAATCGTTGGATAGAACTTGATACCAATGACAACAATTTGTCAAAAATCTGCGGTGACATTCTCAGAGCCATTTTATACCTACTCGTCCGGATCTTCAAATCTCAATTGCTTTAACAACAAAGCAGAGCCACCAGTTTCGTTTCTGTCTTCAATCCATTTTCTTATCCAAATTCGTTTATTTTTACTTAATTCAGTTTCAAAGGGTCAGTTCACACCGAGACGCGTCGCGTCGCGTCTCGGTGTGAACTGACCCTAACATTTCTGCAACCTCATTAGATAGCAAAACGGTAAAAACTTAGTCGTTGTTTCAGTTGTTTTTCTCGTCCTTGTCGCGAATTCATTTTTGTTTCCCACTGACTTGACAAACGTGTGCTCACCGTGAAAACTAGCCGCGACTACTGACCAACAACTGACTCCATGTAAACAGTGGAAGTCAGTCTTGGCGCGGGCACTGGCGCCGTAACTGACTTGTGCACTGACCCTGTCTAAATCTGCCTTCAGTCTTGGCGCGGGCACTGGCGCCGTAACTGACTTGTGCACTGACCCTGTCTATATCTGCCTTAATGCCCACAGACATGTAACGTAATGCCAAAAGCTAGGACATAAAATTAAAATGTCACTTCCTCGGTCCCAGGGGGGCCATTCCTCTGTAGTTACTTTACTCTTTGCTCGGTCCTCCTTGTGTGATTGTCTCTTAATTGCAAGGAGGACAATGCTGTTTAGCTGCGTTCTTAGTTGGTGGGAGGGAGCTGAAAGCTAATAAAATTTTCTACAACTTTTGTCTACACTTTTTCTAAATTCTAATCAGTTTTCGAGCATCACGCTCTGCAAAGCTCCGCTGTTGTCTGTCTGTCTGTTACCTCTTCACGCTTAAACCGCTGAACCGATTTAGATGAAATTTGGTATAGAGATAGGTTGAGTCTCGGTAAAGGACATAGGATTTATCCCGATATTCCCACGGGAAACTTATGCGGGTGAAACCGCGGGGTGCTGCTAGTACATAGTTAAAAGTTTCGTTAACTCAACGGCTAGTAAACGGATTTTGATGAAATTTGGGATAGATTAGGCTTTTAATCCCGAAACAACGCCGAAGTAGCAGGCAAATGCAAGTGTTTGATTTTAATTTTAGCCCAGTGCTACTACCCCTAGTAGCACTGGGCTAAAATTAATTGCTTTTTACATAACACCTCGTTATTTTTGGGTTGTCGTGTTTCACGTTGTCATAAAAGTAGTTCTGAAGGTTTAGGGGGAAGCGCTAAGGTGGCCCGCGAAATTCAAATTTTCTAAAGGTGCGTACAGACTATGTAACATGTTATATAACTTGTTTTATAACACGTCCACACTATGTAACCTTGTTATTCAACATTGCAACATAAAACAATACTGTACACATTGAAATAGCAATGCAATATAACAATGTTAGATAACCATTGTCGCGCGTTTGAGTACACGTGACTAGGTACCTAATATAACATTGTTGTACATATCAATAACATTCAGTGTCCACATTATCTGAAACATGTTCTAGAGCAATGTTGTATAACATGTTATGGTATTAGTCTGTACGCACCTTTACACTTTTGTTTGCAAATATTTGTAAATCTTATACTGCAGTGCGATTCTGTAACCATCTCACCGTGAAAACTTAGGTGAAGTAGGTAGTAGGAGTGAGCTAGCAAAAACAAGCGTGGAGTCAATAGTGTCAATTGCTAGCAAAAACAAACTCACTTCACCTAAGTTTTCACGGTGAGATTTTTACAGAATCGACCGGCAGTAATGCTATTCAGTAAAAATCTCACCGTGAGAATACTTAGGTAAAGTGAGCTACTGAGCTGTCAATAGTGTCAATCCTTAGTATCAGGTGAAATGACAGCTCACTAAGCTCACTTCACAGCACAGAGTACTTTGATAAGACCACAGTTGGCGCTAGCTGCCATGCAAACATTGTGCTCCCGTTATAAAATTCTTTAAAATTGTTATTTGAACAGTATCTACTTAAATACGTCATAAATAGCAAGAAAATAGTACAATACGTGTGTGAAAGTGTTATCCTAACAAATTATTCAATGTGGACTATGTAAACAAAACTTATATGTGGACAAATTTTTTGTGATAAAACAGTTTTGTGTGTGGTATATAAGACTATTATGAAATACATACCGCCAAATACTTAGCTAAGAAACGTGTGACATACAAAATACAAACAATAACAACGAAAAAAGTGATTCAACAAAAAGTGACACAGTGAAAAAATATTCAAATCGTTCAAATTACAACTGACATCTTTAACGAACTTTTTTATTTGGAAGAGCCTACTGTTCAACAATTTCGACATACATCATACGGCCTACATGTTACTCGAGTAGCCCGTGACTCGAGTTCGATCTCCGCAAATGGTTTCACTTTTTGTGTTTAAAAATATTTCAAATTAAAATGAACTTCTTCGGAAATATCACGCAACGTCGCAATCGAAGAGTCTCAGATACAAAAAGTGAAGATTCAAACGTTTCAAACACAACAGATAACGAACTAGATGGCACTACTAGCAACAGTCTACCAAACATCTCTGTCGAAGAGGACTGCGAAAAAACTGTCATCCTTCAAAACAAAATAAAAGAATTGACTATTCAATTAGAAGCTGCACATACCGAAATAGAAAACCTAAATATTGACAACACAAATCTCAAAAAAACTATTGAAAATTTGACAAAAAAAGAAAATATTTACAAAAAACTTGCGTCAGACATTGTAAATTCTCCTAAGAAAAAAAACACCAAAGCAGTTCCCATAATAGATCTCAGCGTAACTCCCCAAACTAGGACGAACCAAAACAAGCTTACACCCCGAGTGACTGCCAAAACAACACCAACAGCTCCTAAACACACACTCGAGCTGGCCGACAAAACAACACCGTCAACACCGAAACCTACACCCCAGACAGCTGACAAATCTACTCAATGTGACGTCCATGTTAAGAAAGACCTATCGTGTGATAATTTGATTGATGGGCGATATCCAACCAAGCAACCCAAAACTGAACTATGTATAGTAAGTGCTAATAATAGAAACGGACTATGTAACATTATAGAAGATATTTTGGGAGCGGATCATGATTTCTGTCACTACTCTTATCCAAATGGTAGCATAGAAGAACTTCTACTTGGCATAGAAAATAAGCTTAGTAATTATAATAAAACTGACCATTGCGTCATATTAATTGGAGAAAAAGATTTCTTAAGTACAAAGAACTATCACGACTTAATCTACCATATTAAAGATACCATTGAAAAACTAAGCCATACAAATATTATTATATGTCTCCCGACCTACAGACAATGTGGCCAATACACAACACTATATAACTCTAGGATTGAAATGTTTAATAATCTATTGTATCTTCATAACACAGCGTATGAATATGCTTATTTATTGGACTCAAACGCTGACTTATCTTACGATTACTCAATGTTTTCGGGTCGTCAAGGTCTCCTGAATGATGCAGGTATGAAAACTATATTTATAAATCTTAAAAGGACAACTCATGAAATACAAATGACTAATAATGACACTGACGTGAAGGACAAATCGGAAGAAACATCGAACCATTTTTTTCTATAATTATCTCACAATATTGCATCAAAACATCGCAGGATTGATTAACAAATCAGATCAATTACTATTGCATCTACATGAACTTCAAAACAACATAGACGTTATTTGTGTGACCGAACACTTCATGGAAGCTGGATATGAAGACTTTCTCAGTCTACCTAATTATAAATTAGCAGCCTGCTACTCCAGAGACACAAAAAGAGGAGGAGTATGCATATTGGTAAAAATTGGCCATCAATATAGAGAGCTTAACGAAATCAAGAAACTTTCAGTTCCGGGAGCTTTCGAGTGCTGCGCAATCGAATTAATAGAGCATAATGTTACTATTATATGTATTTATAGGATACCTAAATCTAATAATCTTGACACATTCTACTCAAAACTTAATATTCTCCTACCAAAAATCTGTTACAAAGCGCGCAAAAATGTCTTAATATGTGGTGACTTTAACATTAACACTTTAAAAAAAGATAGAATATCTCGAGAATTTACAAATTACTTATTAAGCTATAACTTAAAATTACAAATTAAAATTACAAATTGACGAGCCCACCAGATTACAAAGCAATACATGCATAGACAATTTTGCGCACAATTACCCGCGAAAATGTATTCATCAAATAATGGATTTCAACATGTCAGATCACACGGCCCAACTTCTAAAGATTCCAGTAAAAAATCTTGTGCAATTAATAGTTGGAATATTACAACGCGTGACTACAGTCACGAGAACCTTATTAAATTCAGATCATGCTTAAAGTTTTTAACTTTTTGCGATATCTTTCATGCCGATGATCCAAATAAATTTTATGGAAACATTTCAGCTGTTTTACAATTTATGTTTCCCCATATTTATTAAAAAAATTAAGTCAAAAAGAAATCCGAATTGGTTGACACCTGGTATAAGGCGTTGTAGCAAAAATAAACGACAACTTCTCTGGCAGCTAAGGCTAAAACCTAATTGTACTAACCAAACAAAACTAAAAAATTACTCAAATAGACTTAAGAAAATAATAAAATTGACACAAAAGGCAAAAAATAACCATACAATAATGACATCAACAAATAAAACAAAGGATACATGGAAAATTATAAATGAAAATAGATATTGCCCTCCGTATGACTATATAACAGAAATACATAGTAATGGTAATAAAATAACAAACCCCAGTGATATAGCGAACGCATTTAACAACCACTTCGTAGATCAAGCTGAATTACATTCTAAAGCTTCAAAATCTACGAGCTGTAAGATTTCAAACATATGCGACAGCTCAATATTCCTGGCCCCGACTACGTCTTATGAAGTGCATCGGATTACACAAGACCTAAAAAATAAAGTTAGTGTAGGTTATGATGACATCTCAACAAGAGTATTGAAATTCGTTTCTGAAGTGATATCGAGCCCCATTAGTCATATAATTAATTTAAGTATAAGCTGTGGAATCTATCCCGATAAGCTAAAACCCACTATAGTTAAGCCCTTATTTAAGAAAGGTGACAAGACTGACATAAATAACTACCGACCAATTGCGCTTATACCGGTAATATCAAAAATATTTGAAAAAGTTATTTATAACCGCATGTATTCCTTCTTCACCAAGCACAACATTTTAGTAAAGGAACAGAAAGGTTTTAGGAAAAATAATTCCATAAATATGGCTATCTATGACTTCCTTAGTATTATAATGACAGATATCGATCAAAGAACTCCCACCAGCGCTTTATTTATGGATATGACGAAAGCGTTTGATCTAGTTGAACATAATATCTTGTTAGAAAAACTAAGTGCTTACGGAATAAGGGGAAATGCACTTTCTCTTATAAAATCTTATCTTGACAATAGAACACAGTGCACGGAAGTTAGACGAATTTGTAAAAAGGATAAAAAGGAATGTAAATACGTTTCAGAAAAACGTAAAATCACATTTGGCGTGCCACAAGGCAGTGTATTGGGCCCGCCATTGTTTTTAGTCTACATAAATGACTTTCCGAAAAATGTCACTTACCCTATGGTTCTTTTTGCCGATGATAGCACTTTAATTATAAAACATAATAAAAATGGAAACTATGAACATGACATTAAAGACGCACTACAACAATCAATAAACTGGCTTGAACAAAATAACTTAGCATTGAATCTAAGTAAAACTAAAATTATGCAGTTTAGACAAAGAATTAACACTCCTGACATTAATATATCTTTTAATAATAATATAATTGAAGAAGTAGGACATATTAAATTTTTAGGATTGACAATAGACTCTAAACTGACGTGGAAAGAACATGCATCCATCCTAATTAAAAAATTAAGCAGGTTTGCTTTCGCTCTTCACAAACTAAAAAAAATTGTAAATCAGGCAGCTGTCGTAACCGCGTATTATGGCTATGTCGACTCCATACTACGTTACGGAGTTATTTTCTGGGCAAATTCATGCGAAAAGCATGACATCTTTAAA
This sequence comes from Oligia fasciuncula, assembly GCA_963082905.1. Taxonomy (NCBI): domain Eukaryota; kingdom Metazoa; phylum Arthropoda; class Insecta; order Lepidoptera; family Noctuidae; genus Oligia; species Oligia fasciuncula. The sequence goes on along the minus strand of OY720414.1, from coordinate 2,948,596 downwards.
GCACAAAAGAGGTGCATTAGGTCTATATGCAATCTTAAATCAACAGAAAGTTGCAAACCCTATTTTATTTCCCTCAAAATACTAACGCTGCCTTGTCTTTACATTTACGAGACCGCATTGTTTGTAAAAAAAAACGGTGATTTATTTAAAAAAGCTTCAGAGCAAAGTCTTCGATCTATAAGACCAACATACCGACATGAATTATGCCTAAGAAGATCAAAAACCGCCCTGATGCACAAGAGCATACTTTGCATGGCTCCGAAAATTTTTAATAAGCTACCAAATGACATAAAAGATTTAAACTTGACTCAATTTAAACGCAGCCTAAATACATTTTTATTAGACAAATGCTACTATACCATTGACGAATTTCTTGCTGACAAAATTTCTTGTGCATGATCCTGTATTTATGATTTATGATGTACCTAATATTACTATCAGACTTTTAATTTTATTAGAATTGTATCATACTCATATAATGTTTTAATTAATTTCTAATATTGTTAAATTAATAGTGTATGCCCTAAAGGGTAGATTTTTGAGATTCTATAAAATATCTGTAAGACCTGTTATATCACCAAAAATCGCACTAATAAATACTTTGACTTTGACTTTGACTTATGACGGTGATTTTTTTACAGAATAGCACCGAATTTTGCTTGCGAATTATTTGGAGTTGACATGTTTGTTTGCGAAAATGGCTAAAGTAAAAGGTAAAATCAAGTATGTACAAGAAATTATTTTGAGAAGATTGATAATCTTATTGCAAAGTGTAAGATATGTGCTAAAGTGATCAAAGTTGGAGGAGGAACCTCGAATTTATATTGGCACATATTAAGAGAAACCATCCCCAGGCTACAGTGGAGGTGGATCGAGGTGAAGTGGGTGATCAGCCAGGTGACACACAGGCACAGGGAACGTCTACTGGCACAACACAAGAAAAACCAACGGAGACTCCACGCGCACGCCCCATATTTCATACTACTCTGAAAATGACCGCAGCAAGTAACAAAAAGAAAATTGATAAATATTTGACTGTGATGATCGGACGGACGTACGGACGACTGACCACGGACTTTTTAGGAAAAACCTAAAAAAAACCTTAAAAAACCGGTTTTAATAATTAACTAATCGGTATAAACCGGTGTTGAAAATTGTAATCGGTTCACATCACTATCTCTAGTATTGTAATAGTAGCCTATGCTAACTGACGCTGACGACCATCGAGAGAAGCTACGTCAAATAACTGAATTGTCCTATTCTTCGTAATAATCTTTAGTTCGCTGCAGCGCTAAAATAATAACACTTCGTCTAAACCGTAACTAATTTACCACAGCGCTGGATTTGCTGCGGAAGTGTATTTATTCTCGGCAAAAAGGTCTTAAGCGCCATGTAAATCACGGCACTTACGCGTTTTCTTGCGGGAGAACAATAGTGACCAATCACAAAGCTTGCCGAGTGTTTGAAGTTCAAGCGCAGGTAAAAACTACTAAGAAACAATAGGTTGACCGTCTCGCAATTTTACCTGCTCCCCATAAAACTCTTCCCTTCCCTGTCACACATGCAAAAGTATTGACAATCATACCTTTCTGAATAGCTGATAAGACAAGGATATTTTCCTAGTAATTTGTACATCAGGCGTAGTATTTTTTTTTTGCACTAGACAACTTTTTTTATGGACTAATAGCAAAAATTACTAAAAATTTAATGTTTGATTAGTGATATTTGCCAAGGTTTTAGGCATTTTTGAACTTTCAATTATTAAAAAAGATCTGCTACGGCATGAACTATGATATTAACTTAAATTTCAGTACAATCGCGCCGTAAATCATTTTTAAATTGGCTCCAAATAATTTAATCTGTGATTTTTCATAAAAAAACTAATAATCTAACTAACTCAAAAACTACTGAACTTCGGTAGAACATTAGGTGGCTTAATTTGTTGCATTTTAACCCTACCATGATGTCCTGCAAGGAATACGTCGAGTTACCAGTAACCCTGTATAATATATATTATGTAACAGTGCAGTTGTGTAAGAAAAAGTAATTGTATATCTATGGTCCGAATAAAAGGCTTTATTATTATTATTATATATGACACTAAACAGTTATAATTATTGAACACAATGACTGAAACATGACCTTCCTACCTAGAAGACTAAATGAATGTCGTGGATAAGCAAATTAATGCATTTCTCTTATATTTTACAGATTTTATTAATATTCTACCCAGATTCCTTTATTTTAATTCTCGTATCATAATTAAACAGCTTTTTTGCATTTAACGGAGCATCGTTGTTTTGTAGTTTGATAACTACTTAAAAAACAGCTGAGCCTTAGTAGCTATACGAGATTTTAAGGCTGCTCTAAATATGTAGATATATACAACACTTTTTCAGTAAGTAATATTTTGAAAGAATATGCTGTTGTAAGACCTATTGCATGAATGAACCGGTTGCATGTAGGTCCTTACCTATATATTACGGCTATCGTATATATAAAACAGATTATTGAACGGTAATCATTGATACACCATACATAGCTAATAGATTTTACACAGAAATAACAAAGAACAACAATTAAAACCATTTAAAGGTAATTAATGTATATAAATCATAAAATAAAATTCAATGTTGTGTTCATCAAATTCAATTAAATATTTTAACAAAAATACAACCAACTTTTTAATACGAAATAATAACAAAGTTTCGTTTCGAACTTCATGAATTACGGGCATCAATACCTCAAGACGAAGAACAAAGTGAGTTAGTTTTGGTTGCTTCAGACGGGGCATATTTATGTATATTGAGGTTCAAAGTTAGAGCTAACCTACGTATCGGTCAATAAACTTTAGTTTTACTCACTTTTTGTAGGTTCGCTGAGCCGGCCACGTGGTTTAAGGCTGCGCCGAATGAACAGTGGCGCCCTCATCGTTTGTTTGGTTATTTATTTTATTTTACAATGAACATGCAGAAAATAAGCACGTTAAGTTGTGCTCCACAAGATTATACGTTAATATTATTATACACGGTAGTTTTATATTGTTTAATTTTATTATAATCACTAAAACTGATAATAGTGGCCACTATATTCCGCTATAATAAAAGAAATAACCAAACAAACGGTGAGGGCGCCACTGTGCGCTCGAGGAAGCCGGTGAGAAACGGTCCGGCGCTGTCGCGGTCTTAAAGTGCTCTGTGCGCGGTCTGCACGACGACTGGCTCGCTTCACCCATTACCCACTCCTTATCATACTCCGTCACACTCACAATGAATCTACCTACTTTTGACTCCTTCACACTTCATTGACTTCTCTACGTGCGTCTCTTTCATGCCACTTGTTATCCACTCACGCGTCCCGCGTCCCAAGGTTACGTCATCAGTATGTACATTTTATGCTTCTATATCGAAGCGCACGGCAGTGCGCAGGCCAAGTTCCAGCAAGAGGCCGCACGTACGCCGTGCACTTTTTACCCGAACCGCTTCGAGCTACTTTTGAACACCCTGTATCTAACTATTTGTCACACGAAATCGAATCAAACTTCACATACATAATACCATGACTGCTGTTAGTTCGAATACCAAATTTCATAACTGTAGGTGTAGCTTTAATAGATTCGAAGTTATGGACTTTTCAAAATAGCTAAAGTGTCACTGACTGACTGACTGACTCACTCACTTAGAGCTAATCAAAATGTTTAGGGACTTCTAGTAGGCCTAGAAACTTGAAATTTGGCACTGAATTTTGACATTGATCTGTGGGACATTGAGAACAGGACTAAAGTTAAAAAACTTAAAATTAGATTCAGCTATGGTTTAGTTTATGATCTCGAGAGAGTGAAAACTAAAGAACAATGCTCATGGATGTATGGAATCTCGTACCTCGCTGCCTCAAAGTCAAGCTTTGTTTTTTTATAGACTACACTTAACATATTAACTCCTACTAAAGTTATTTTTGTAAACAAAACCCTGGTTTCGGAGATTTTCAAAAAATTCGAAACGGCCATTATTGGACCTGCTGCAGCGTCAATAGTATATTTTTTTATTTATGAAACAGATTCGGTTACCACCTCAAACTGTAATTATATAGACTTTGTTTTTTTTTCTTAAAATCTAAAAAAAACGTTTCAATACATGTTTTAATCAACGTATCCCAAAACTGAACTGGTTCACAAAAGTACTAATCTGTTTACTAGATCATATACAATAACATTAATGTATGTAATTGTCGATTTTACTATTCACCTACTAAATTATGAACTTTGCTAAAATTAAGTTAAAATGTAACGGAATACAATACAATGTAGGTAACTATTAGTTCAAAGTGTGATTTCTTATGATATTTATTGCAAGATAACAAAGGATTAGGTACTGCTTAGATTAATGGTTAACAATAGTTGAAACCTAGTTGTTAACTTTAATACAATAGATTTGGTGCAAATTATAACGATAATTTGGTAGTTTGAAAATATAACATACATGTGTAAATGAACAAAGAAGTTAGATAACAATGTTGTACTAACCTTTACAATTCCCTATAAAATGTTTAATACTACCTGAATATGAGTAATGGGGTCTGATGAGTATTGTTTGTCTTTAGTTAAAAGTTTTATCAACAAAACAATTAAGAACCACTGCAGTTGAGCTCCCAAAAGGACCTCGTGGCACGGTAGGTAAATAATTACCGGCTGGCTAGTCGGCCACATAATAGAGCCTACTCACACAAGACAATAGCCCTTCCCCGAAGGACCTACCTGCTCTGCTCATCCAACAATGCCTTTGACTAGTCACGGATACAAAGAAATGTGAAATAGCGTTAAAAACTTTTAGTTTTTGGAGTATCGTCATTTTGCTAAAAGTTCGTAATCTGCTAAATTCATAATGGTCGATCATTGGTCGGTCAATGGCACAGAAAATATAGGTACGATACTCGTTCATAGATTTGCTGAATAATTTGCGTGTTGGCGAATTGACAACGGCTCAACTTGAATTGCTTTGCGAACGTCGACGAGTACCTACCGTTGATAGGAGAATTTGCCGGTGGAGTTGCAGTTCGAATTTATCCGACTATACGAAAAGTAGAAGCTTACAATGCTCATATAAATGATAGCTGAGAACGCAAAAGCACAGCGAATTTACACAATAATAATTAATGCTGTCGATGAATCTCCTGAAATTTCAACGTACGGAAATTTGCCTCCTAGTAATGTAATTCCTAAGGATGTGAACAACTGTGGAGGTCTTTTATCAACGGTACAATTAGGGATAGAGTCACGAGTAATGCTGAGGCGAAACATTTCTCAAGCACTTAAGAAATCGTGTATTTCAATGAAGTTAGCGAGATCGGTCTTGTTTGGACCCAATTTTGATGCCAATGGGAATCTAAAGCGTTCCTCTCCATTTTCAGGTACCTACATACTGCGGAGTGAAGTCACTAGGTAACGAGATGTCGATTTGGTTTTGTTTTCTTATCTAGGTCTTTAGTTAAAAGTTTGATCAACAAAACAATTAAGAACCACTTCAGTTGCGCTCCCAAAAGGACCTCGTGGCACGGTAGGTAAATAATTACCGGCTGGCTAGTCGGCCACATAATAGAGCCTACTCACACAAGACAATAGCCCTTCCCCGAAGGACCTACCTGCTCTGCTCATCCAACAATGCCTTTGACTAGTCACGGATACAAAGAAGTGTGAAATACCGTTAAAAACTTTTAGTTTTTGGAGTAGGTATGATATTAAATAATGGACTTTGAAGATTTGTTTGTGTATATTTTGCCACCATTTAACTACCATGCTCTATCATTCATGCGTTACTTATTGTTATCGGATGTAACACACTTGGTGACCTCTTCTCTCTATAGAAGAAGACTAGCTGCACCCGGTTTCACCTACATAAGTCTCGATCACGTGGGAATATGCGGATAAAAGTATTCTATGTCCTAATAGACTTTAAATACACACACACACTACAATATACATACACGATTTAACGTTTAAAGATTGTAAAATCCGTTCTGATCCGATGCGATGCGCGCCGTTTGGTAATAATTCTTTAGACGGGTATATAAATGAGAAGCATTACTTATATTGATAAAAAATATAATATATCTGTCTACGGAACCCTCACTTAACACATAGACATAAGGGAGAATCCGGCAGTACCGTCACCTTAAGGTTGATCAAAAACCTAATTTTATGAAAAACCACCAGTTTTTCATAAAATTAGGTTTTTGATCAAAAACCTAGGTTTTTGATGAAAAACCGGAAGATGACACATTTTAAACTCAATTTCATCATAAACCTGTAACAAAAATCTGTTTTTGATCAAAAACCTGAACTAATTTAGGTTTATGATAAAGTTCTTGTCAAAATCACGGGTTTGCTTTGTTTTATGACAAATAAATCAACTTTATCATAAACCCAAACTAGTTCAGGTTTTTGATCAAAAATCTGGATTGTTACAGAGGTTTATGATGAAATTGAGTTTAAAATGTGTCATCTTCCGGTTTTTCATCAAAAACCTAATTTTATGAAAAACCTGCAACATATATAAAATGGTAAACTGACTGATTGTTGATATATCAACGCACAGTCTAAACCGCTGCTCCTAGAGACATGAAATTTGGAGGATGTGTTCTTTGTGAAGAGTAGGTATCCACTAAGAAAGGGTTTTTCGAAATTCCACCCCTAAGAGGGTGAAATTTGACGCGGACGAAGTCGCGGGCAGAAGCTAGTTTAGGATAAAATAAAAATCCCCCAGGTTATATATTAAATATCGGCTAAAGTGTGTTAAGGCACTCAATAACTATAAATAAAAACAATAAATTACTATTATTTTTAGAAACTAGCTGACCCGGCCAACGTTGTTTCGCCATATAAATTATTTCTAGCTGCCCGGCGCTACTTCGTTCGCGTGGTGTCCTTACCCTTCCCTACCCCTACCCTACTCCTAGTCCTACCCTACTCCTACACGGCTCCTACCCTACTCCTAACCTACGCCTACCCTACTCCTATAAGTAAATAAAAGTATTAAATACTATGTCTGTCTAAAACCGAATAAAAAAACCGGATAAAAAGTATCCTATGTCCGTCTCTTGGTTCTAAGCTACCTCCCCACCAATTTTCAGCCAAATCGGTTTAGCCGTTCTCGAGTTATAAATAGTGTAACTATAGATTATATTTAATCATTATCATTACTTTGTTAAATAACACAGACATAATTACTATCAGAGTTATTTCGTCATAAAGGCAAGCCTTTACGACGTGATTATACACATAATAATGTTTTAAAGATCACAATATGTTTTCGTTAGTACCTACTATATCGCGCCAATAGCTGTCGTTACGTATTTCCACTTATTGCAAGACAAACAGACAAAAATTCCAAAAATTGATGAAATGGCATCTGTTGGTTATCCACAGCCCAACTTTTTTTTTTATATTTTCAATGTACAGAAACGCCTCGTCTACAGATTTATTATATTATTATGTATAGATATAGATATAGAAGATAATCAACTTTATTAATAGAGTATGAATAATCAACTTAAAAAATATTTTTTGTCGGAAAATCAAAGGTATCAAGCTCATACAGCCTCGTCGGTTTTCGTAATTTTATTTAATAATCATAACTGCATAATAAATGCGTATTCCTTTTTCAAAAAGATGTTTAATGCTTTATATACAAACTCAATGGTGTAAACACAGATGTAGTTCAGTCATGGACGTAATATATAGAATATATTACGTCCATGAGTTCAGTATAAATTTCGGTAAGTATTCCAAATTTAAATCACATTCTCCCCCTAGAGGATGAATGAAATTCAGTACAATTTTCTTTCCCTGTTTTTAACAGATTAAAAATGACTATTGTTATGTTCGCTTTTTGTGGCAGAGAATGTCACTTTTATGAGCAAGTGGTACGAAAATGATTTTTATACCAGGCAAGCCGCATGAGGTTCTAGGTTTGATAGCCAAGTCGGTTGTTTTTTCAATTTCGCATAAGCAGTCCATCTGGTCCCGGCTGATGACAATAGGCTCGTTCATTGTTACATACTTGGTACTGACAAAATGTGGGTGTACCACACCCCTCTGCCAACCCTTCGCGGAATACTTACCGGCGTGATGTTATCTGCACTGCACCAGCTATGTCGGCCATATCTTATCGCACGGTGCAACCTATACCACATCATATTAATTATGTCTGTCGATACATTTCACTTGATTTTTATTTTATGGTCACAATGCCGCGTCACTATCTCCCCGCGCGCAGACTCACCCACTAACATGGAAGGAGCGTCTCCAGTTTATGGTCACAATGCCGCGTCACTATCTCCCCGCGCGCAGACTCACCCACTAACATGGAAGGAGCGTCTCCAGTTTATGGTCACAATGCCGCGTCACTATCTCCCCGCGCGCAGACTCACCCACTAACATGGAAGGAGCGTCTCCAGTTTATGGTCACAATGCCGCGTCACTATCTCCCCGCGCGCAGACTCACCCACTAACATGGAAGGAGCGTCTCCAGTTTATGGTCACAATGCCGCGTCACTATCTCCCCGCGCGCAGACTCACCCACTAACATGCCCAATAACTTTTGGAAAATAATATTGTAATTCTCGTCTCGTGTTCTCCACAACATGGTGTTTATATCCGACTTACGCGGTATTACTTATTACTTATCGGTATTTAAGCAGCTGTGCTTCCTTCAGATTGTCATTTCATCATCACAAAAGAGTCACGTAAAATAATTACCAACGATTTTAGATAAATTTCGCTATTTATTAATAATAATAATTATTATTATTAAAAGAGTCACGTAAAATAATTACCAACGATTTTAGATAAATTTCGCTATTTATTAGATGATAACATGAATACAATACTTGTATAGCTTATTTTAACAAGTTAAATGTGTTTTATTGGTGTAATGTTAAGGCACTAAGTATACTAGGTATTAGCACCAAATATTAATTATAATTCGACCTATGAGCTATCACAGCAGTTATTGGTCCTTGTTTATAAATGCTTAATGTTAAGAGGAATATTCAAGACTATGGAACAGTACCGCTTATTTCTCGTAACATACGTAAAACATGATTATGTATCAACGAAATGTAAAATTTTAGAACAACTTAATGAGTACCTCTTCTTTATGTAGAACATTAAGAATGCGAAATGTTAAAATTTTCCTACTCAAGTTTCCCAGAAACTCTCTTCAAGTAACATTTCCACAAAGAATCCTTATAAATAACTGCTTGGGCCTCTGGGCTTTTTGCCGCCACAATGCCCCTCCCCACAACTATGACATCAGCTCCCTTTTCTAAGATAACCTTCTCTGGAGTATTATAGACCTGACCCAGATCATCTTTGCTGCTTTCCAACTGTACTCCAGGAGTCAGTTGTATGAGACCTGGGTCCTTGAAAGTGTCCTTATTCTGGCTGACAAATCCAGTGATCAAATCTGGATATTTAGATGCCATAGATACTGTTGCTTCTTTGTAGTCTGGTGTTATAAGGTTCCCCTGGAAACAAAAATAAAATAAATGAAATGACATTTACTTTTTTTTTTTAACTAGCATTGTCTGAAGTGTTTGGTAGCTAAATAATAGCAGCTGCACAGGTTGATCGAAGATTAGGCTATGCTTGCCGCAGTCGGTTCGTGGATGGGTGACCATCCATTACATATCGAGACTCCTCTGTGCCTCGGAAAGCATGATAAGCAGTTGGTCCCAGCTGTCATGTGTAGATCTTTGACAATCGTTACTGGTAGCCAGGGTTATTGTTATCGTGTTACCCAGTAATTGAAGGTTGTGGAGGTCAGATAGGTAGTTGCTCTGTGCAAAATACTGGTATTTAGCTGCATCCGGTTAGACTGTAAGCTGACCCCAATATATTTGGAAAAGGCTAGGCAGATTGATTGGTCTGAAGTATTAGGTAGTGCTAATTAAACATAATATCTATGAAAGTAATCTTACCTCGCTACTCATTTCAGCCAACAAGAACACACCACGATTGACACCATTTGGCGAATTCAGGGCTTTGAGTATTCCCTCACCAGGCAATGAATGGGCAGTCACACAATCCGCCCATTCGCCAACTTTGTACAACCCTTTCAAATACTGCAAGGAGACCGTATGTCCAATATCAGCATACTTTCGGTCTTCCAGTATTAAAAAGTTGAATCTGTCAGCCAGCTGTTTGATTCTGGTAATAAATTCCTTGCTGTAGTCTTTGATAATGTCAGCATGAGTTTTTACTAGACAGACATGTTCCCCAACTTTTTCTAATAGATCAAGGATCTTCATAGTGGATGTCAAGTCGACCGAGAGACACAAGTTTGTTTTCTTTGTTGCCATTATGCCAAACAGTTGTTTTGCTATACCATTCTTGGCTAATTCAGCACGCTTTTCGTAAGTAAGCAAGACTCGGTCCAATGGCTTATCTGAAAAATTAAATTATCATTTCAATGAAAGCAAATTGCAAGGCCAAGGCCGCCCATTGTATATATTTTGTAGCGTTTGATGACATTTTTATGTTATGTATTTTTGTGGTCTACAATAAAGTATATATAAATAGATACAGTTAAGTAACCACTTTTTAGTCTGACACTAAATAATAAAAAAATTGTCCACCAGCCTGAATGTAGGCCGCCATGGTGATTAATCTCACCAGTGACTAGCCATTGCCGTGGGAGATATTATAGTGCACAAGTGTGTGTGAGACAGGTACGCTCCAAAATAATAGTGTGAGTTCAATGACATGTCTTTTAGTCTTACCTATAACAGGAGCTTGTGTCTCCTTGAGGTAATTTTTAACCTTTACTACGGTTTCTTCAGTAATCTTCCCATTCTTGACCAATATATCAATCAAAGAAGACATTGTAAACAAAGATTTAATTTGTACATCGTCTACTTCAAGATTTTTGCTGCCACCTTGTTCTCTGTCTAATATAATGACTGCATCCGTGACTACCAATCCTTCTTTGCGTAAATCTTTTACAGTTTGCAGCACACTGGAGCCAGATGTAACCACATCTTCAACTATAAGGCACGTCTGTTTTGCCTTGTAGTGGCCTTCAATTGATTTCTTAGTACCGTATGCCTTCGTTTCTTTGCGTTTCATTAGCATAGACTTCTTGGTTAATACGCTGAGTATTGTAGCAATGGGCAGGGCTGTGTATGGCACACCGCATAAGTGATCATATTTCAAATCCTTCATAGCAATCTCCAATAACAGGTTTGATATTGATATGGATTAACGAAATGTAAAATTTTAGAAAAACTTAATGAGTACCTCTTATTTATGTAGCACATTAATAATGTGAAATGTTAAAATTTTCCTACTCAAGTTTCCCAGAAACTCTGTTCAAGTAACATTTCCACAAAGTATCCTTATAAATAACTGCTTGGGCCTCTGGGCTTTTTGCCGCCACAATGCCCCTCCCCACAACTATGACATCAGCTCCCTTTTCGAAGATAACCTTCTCTGGAGTATTATAGACCTGACCCAGATCATCTTTGCTGCTTTCCAGCTGTACTCCAGGAGTCAGTTGTATGAGACCTGGGTCCTTGAAAGTGTCCTTATTCTGGCAGACAAATCCAGTGATCAAATCTGGATATTTAGATGCCATAGACACTGTTGCTTCTTTGTACTCTGGTGTTATAAGGTTCCCCTGGAAACAAAAATAAAATAAATGAAATGACATTTACCTTTTTTTAAACTAGCATTGTCGGAAGTATTTGGTAGATAAATAATAACAGCTGCACAGGTTGATCGAAGATTAGGCTATGCTTGCCGCAGTCGGTTCGTGGATGGGTGACCATCCATTACATATCGAAACTCCTCTGTGCCTCGGAAAGCATGATAAGCAGTTGGTCCCAGCTGTCATGTGTAGATCTTTGACAATCGTTACTGGTAGCCAGGGTTATTGTTATCGTGTTACCCAGTAATTGAAGGTTGTGGAGGTCAGATAGGTAGTTGCTCTGTGCAAAATACTGGTATTTAGCTGCATCCGGTTAGACTGTAAGCTGACCCCAATATATTTGGAAAAGGCTAGGCAGATTGATTGGTCTGAAGTATTAGGTAGTGCTAATTAAACATAATATCTATGAAAGTAATCTTACCTCGCTACTCATTTCAGCCAACAAGAACACACCACGATTGACACCATTTGGCGAATTCAGGGCTTTGAGTATTCCCTCACCAGGCAATGAATGGGCAGTCACACAATCCGCCCATTCGCCAACTTTGTACAACCCTTTCAAATACTGCAAGGAGACCGTATGTCCAATATCAGCATACTTTCGGTCTTCCAGTATTAAAAAGTTGAATCTGTCAGCCAGCTGTTTGATTCTGGTAATAAATTCCTTGCTGTAGTCTTTGATAATGTCAGCATGAGTTTTTACTAGACAGACATGTTCCCCAACTTTTTCTAATAGATCAAGGATCTTCATAGTGGATGTCAAGTCGACCGAGAGACACAAGTTTGTTTTCTTTGTTGCCATTATGCCAAACAGTTGTTTTGCTATACCATTCTTGGCTAATTCAGCACGCTTTTCGTAAGTAAGCAAGACTCGGTCCAATGGCTTATCTGAAAAATTAAATTATCATTTAAAAAAGCAAATTGCAAGGCCAAGGCCGCCCATTGTATATATTTTGTAGCGTTTGATGTAATTTTTATGTTATGTATTTTTGTGGTGTACACTAAAGTATAAATAGATACAGTTCAGTAACCACTTTTTAGTCTGACACTAAATAATAAAAAAATTGTCCACCAGCCAGAATGTAGCCGTCATGGTGATTAATCTCAGCAGTGACTAGCCATTGCCGTGGGAGATATTATAGTGCACAAGTGTGTGTGAGACAGGTACGCTCCAAATAATAGTGTGAGTTCAATGACGTGTTTTTTAGTCTTACCTATAACAGGAGCTTGTGTCTCCTTGAGGTAATTTTTAACCTTTACTACGGTTTCTTCAGTAATCTTCCCATTCTTCACCAATATATCAATCAAAGAAGACATTGTAAACAAAGATTTAATTTGTACATCGTCTACTTCAAGATTTTTGCTGCCACCTTGTTCTCTGTTTAATATAATGACTGCATCCGTGACTACCAATCCTTCTTTGCGTAAATCTCTTACAGTTTGCAGCACACTGGAGTCAGATGTAACCACATCTTCAACTATAAGGCACGTCTGGTTTGCCTTGTAGTGGCCTTCAGTTGATTTCTTAGTACCGTATGCCTTCGTTTCTTTGCGTTTCATTAGCATAGACTTCTTGGTAAATACGCTGAGTATTGTAGCAATGGGCAGGGCTGTGTATGGCACACCGCCTAAGTGATCATATTTCAAATCCTTCATAGCAATCTCCAATAAGAGGTTCGATATTGATATGGATTAACGAAATGTAAAATTTTAGAAAAACTTAATGAGTACCTCTTATTTATGTAGCACATTAATAATGTGAAATGTTAAAATTTTCCTACTCAAGTTTCCCAGAAACTCTGTTCAAGTAACATTTCCACAAAGTATCCTTATAAATAACTGCTTGGGCCTCTGGGCTTTTTGCCGCCACAATGCCCCTCCCCACAACTATGACATCAGATCCCTTTTCGAAGATAACCTTCTCTGGAGTATTATAGACCTGACCCAGATCATCTTTGCTGCTTTCCAGCTGTACTCCAGGTGTCAGTTGTATGAGACCTGGGTCCTTGAAAGTGTCCTTATTCTGGCAGACAAATCCAGTGATCAAATCTGGATATTTAGATGCCATAGACACTGTTGCTTCTTTGTACTCTGGTGTTATAAGGTTCCCCTGGAAACAAAAATAAAATAAATGAAATGACATTTACCTTTTTTTAAACTAGCATTGTCGGAAGTATTTGGTAGATAAATAATAACAGCTGCACAGGTTGATCGAAGATTAGGCTATGCTTGCCGCAGTCGGTTCGTGGATGGGTGACCATCCATTACATATCGAAACTCCTCTGTGCCTCGGAAAGCATGATAAGCAGTTGGTCCCAGCTGTCATGTGTAGATCTTTGACAATCGTTACTGGTAGCCAGGGTTATTGTTATCGTGTTACCCAGTAATTGAAGGTTGTGGAGGTCAGATAGGTAGTTGCTCTGTGCAAAATACTGGTATTTAGCTGCATCCGGTTAGACTGTAAGCTGACCCCAATATATTTGGAAAAGGCTAGGCAGATTGATTGGTCTGAAGTATTAGGTAGTGCTAATTAAACATAATATCTATGAAAGTAATCTTACCTCGCTACTCATTTCAGCCAACAAGAACACACCACGATTGACACCATTTGGCGAATTCAGGGCTTTGAGTATTCCCTCACCAGGCAATGAATGGGCAGTCACACAATCCGCCCATTCGCCAACTTTGTACAACCCTTTCAAATACTGCAAGGAGACCGTATGTCCAATATCAGCATACTTTCGGTCTTCCAGTATTAAAAAGTTGAATCTGTCAGCCAGCTGTTTGATTCTGGTAATAAATTCCTTGCTGTAGTCTTTGATAATGTCAGCATGAGTTTTTACTAGACAGACATGTTCCCCAACTTTTTCTAATAGATCAAGGATCTTCATAGTGGATGTCAAGTCGACCGAGAGACACAAGTTTGTTTTCTTTGTTGCCATTATGCCAAACAGTTGTTTTGCTATACCATTCTTGGCTAATTCAGCACGCTTTTCGTAAGTAAGCAAGACTCGGTCCAATGGCTTATCTGAAAAATTAAATTATCATTTAAAAAAGCAAATTGCAAGGCCAAGGCCGCCCATTGTATATATTTTGTAGCGTTTGATGTAATTTTTATGTTATGTATTTTTGTGGTGTACACTAAAGTATAAATAGATACAGTTCAGTAACCACTTTTTAGTCTGACACTAAATAATAAAAAAATTGTCCACCAGCCAGAATGTAGCCGTCATGGTGATTAATCTCACCAGTGACTAGCCATTGCCGTGGGAGATATTATAGTGCACAAGTGTGTGTGAGACAGGTACGCTCCAAATAATAGTGTGAGTTCAATGACGTGTTTTTTAGTCTTACCTATAACAGGAGCTTGTGTCTCCTTGAGGTAATTTTTAACCTTTACTACGGTTTCTTCAGTAATCTTCCCATTCTTCACCAATATATCAATCAAAGAAGACTTTGTAAACAAAGATTTAATTTGTACATCGTCTACTTCAAGATTTTTGCTGCCACCTTGTTCTCTGTTTAATATAATGACTGCATCCGTGACTACCAATCCTTCTTTGCGTAAATCTCTTACAGTTTGCAGCACACTGGAGCCTGATGTAACCACATCTTCAACTATAAGGCACGTCTGGTTTGCCTTGTAGTGGCCTTCAATTGATTTCTTAGTACCGTATGCCTTCGTTTCTTTGCGTTTCATTAGCATAGACTTCCTGGTTAATACGCTGAGTATTGTAGCAATGGGCAGGGCTGTGTATGGCACACCGCATAAGTGATCGTATTTCAAATCCTTCATAGCAATCTCCAATAACAGGTTAAAGTAAAAGGAAAATAAAATTTTCGCAATCAAAAAAATATTCTATATAACTTATAACAAGTGCTTTCAATGCTTTTTGCATCACTTTCTTACAGTTAATTTCATATTAGTTCATTTAATATGCAGTTTATTCTATAAAATAAACTGAATATGAAATGTCTTACACTACTAAATGTTTTTTAAAAATAATGGATGGAGATTTCGTCCCCTTCTTTCGAAGTTATTGATAGTTTCTCCACAATCCTTAGATTTATTAATGATGGAAGAGCCTGAGATTGGTGTGTGCGAGTATAATCTTGTGTTCATTGCAAGCTGTAATCACCTCCTGGTCGTTGTTCGAGCCTGATGGACTGCCGATGTATTCGACGCCGCACTGTGGAAAGAAAAATATCACTTGAGTCGACGAAAGTTACGGGTCGGAAGTAGAAACACTGACATTCCATGAAAACTAGGAGAAATATTTTATTTTAAATATTTTCGAGGGTTTTGTGCTGGGTTTTATATTATTCCCAGTTCCTCTTAAGATTCCGTACCAAAACGGTACAAAAGGAATTTCTTATGGTGCAACTGTCAAAGCTGCTTTTCATCAACAATTTTCATTAATAACAGCGAGAGTTAAACATGAGCCCCAGTTCAAAACTAGTTGTATGAGAAAAGTCCTCTTCTAATGTTTTGTAGTTTGGCAAATACTGATTAATGCTGTACTGTGTATTTTTTTGGGAAACAATAATGGTAACTAGTCTTTAGACCAGATTACTGACCTGCACAGCCCTGTCGATGTTGTCACGGAATGGGAAGAAGGCATCTGAGGCGAGAGCGACGCGGTCCATCTTGCTGACCCATTCGGTCCTTTCCTTTTCAGTCAGTAAGACCGGGGCGTCACCTTCGAAGAGCGTATTAAATTGTTCTAGTGGAAGATCCGAACCTGTGTAATAAAAAGGATTGGTATAATTTAAACTGAAAGCTTTCTTGTGAAAATCTAAAATCAGCTGTTGTATGACCATTATAACAGGGCAAAACCAAAATATACGAATACGGCAGATATTTTCGTAACATGAACAGTTGAACACTGATAGAAATTGCGAGTTTTCAAAGAGTATCCCGCATTCTACTTTTATACGTTTCGAGTCGTATAGAAATAAATTGACAAAGAAATCAACCATGGAGCCGATTACAATGATTACAAATTGGCCCTGTTTATTGAGATATAGTTTTTCCCAGGCCACATTAATAAAATGTCGTTCATGGAAAAATCACGTTGTTTTGAGTGTAAGTACCACTTAAATAAATATTAGCACACAATCCGTGTACCCAATGGGATTTCTCATCGGCAAAATGACGAACTTCCGTACAAACTTTCATCCTCTATTTAACTATTTTCAAAGGTCCTTCATTAGTGCTCACTCACTTACTCTGTATGGAACTCTTGTACAAAATTGCATGCCCAGACCCAGCGGTTTAGGCTTTGCGTTGTCTGTCAGTGAATGAATTTAAGATTTTTAGATGACCATACTAACCAACAGTGCCATTAACATAGTTATCGATAGCGTTAGACTGCACGGCACGAGTGACGCCCTGCTTGAAGCGCATAGCGAGTACTCGCGGGTGTCGCCTCATCCACCAGAGCGCTGCCTTGCCGCCCGCCAGCCGCGTGCAGTGGATGCGGGACTGTTGGCCTGCCCCGATGCCTACCACCTGTGCAATAAACATTTTTGACGTGACAACGTCTTAAATTAGGTTGCGGCTGGGAGTCACTTATGAAAAAGTGTAACGCTCGGTAACGTTACGTTCTTATTTTTTAATAAAGCGCCATCTATGACATATTGTTAGCGTTATTCATAGTAGTTATATTTGTTGAAAATAGATGGCGCTTTTTGACGTGACAACGTCTTAAATTAGGTTGCGGCTGGGAGTCACTTATGAAAAAGTGTAACGCTCGGTAACGTTACGTTCTTATTTTCATTTAATTCCTTGTTCCTATTGTGCAATTTAATTATATTCATATCAATAAATATTCTACCGAGAAAAAGACGTTGTCACGTAAAATCTTCGCCCGTAAAACCGACTTTACAGGCAACCATTTTTTGTGATTGTAATGTAAAACGTACCTAATAATAAGTTAGAGCAAGGATTAATAGGTTTTATTTCATAGCAGTAAGTGTTGTTTCCGTAAATCGTCTGTTACTGATACACTGACGTGCGGATGACCATAAGTTACCCTATAAGTGCTTGCACATTATGAGGATGTGATGTGGTGAGTACTGGGGGCCTAAAAAGGCCACTTTGGCAGAATCATAAAAGGATAACATTATGAATTATAATATGTCGAAGACAGTCCGTGTTTTTCTTTTTTTCGCTGCACTACGTAGGTATAATTAAAGAGATTGGGATTGGATTGATTGGTATTCTAGCACAGACAAAAAAAAATAACTGAAAAATCCTTCACCAATGGTATTTGATAGGATTAACTTAACAGTTAACAGTCCATTATGATTCATAATGTTATCCTTTTATGATTCTGCCAAAGTGGCCTTTTTAGGCCCCCTGATTCAAACTTTATCAACAGTTTACTGCTGGACATAGGACTCTCCAGCTGCACGCCATTTAACTCTCCAATTTATGATCATCATCCATTCGGATGACAGTTTAAATCTGTACAATGAGTGTCTATTAACATCACATTAAACGAAGATCACCTGTTTATAGTCGAAGCATGACCTAATATTCTGTGTAGCATAAGTATGAATAAAAAAAAGGAATTCTAACCTGTCCATGTCTGGCGAAGCAGACGGAGTTACTTTGCGTGTACTTCAATGCAATAGTCGCCACGATGAGATCCCTTACAGCGTTGCTAGGCAACGCATTCTTGTTTGTGACCACATTCTTGAACAGATCTCCTGTGATCTTCGCATCGTTGCGTCTTTGTTCCAGAGTCAGGCCGAAGATCATCTTCTGTTCCATTAGGTCGGGATCGTAACTGGGGTCCATCTAAAATTGTAAGGATAGTTTTATTTCATTGGATCATAAGTCCTAAAAATAATTACATTAGTAGTGTAGGGCATGTGAAGCATATCACTTGCAATAGAGATTTGGGCGCTTGTGTGTTATGTTCGAAGAACAAGTCACACAGCAAAAAAACAAAATTAATTAGAGTAATTCATGAATTCTAAATTACGTTTTTGATCTACGAAAAAGAACCAGTAGTTATAAACCCCAAATTACCAGCAAAACACAGTAGTTGCCGCCCTTCTTCTTTTTCAGAATTTCCAAAGCTTCGGCACTGTATCCAGGAGCCACGATTCCGTCGGAAACCTCCCTCGAAATGATGCGGGCGGTGATCGCGTCGCACTCGTCCGACAGCGCCACGAAGTCGCCGAATGAACTCATGCGGTCGGCGCCGCGAGCGCGGGCGTATGCGCAAGCTACTGGTGTCAGGTTCGGGAGGAGGTCGGCTACCATACATACTGATGCCTGGAGGAAGATGTTTGGATAATGACATTTCATGTTTATGTTAAATTAATTTTGACCATCACAGTTAGATTACGCCTCGATCCGTTTCATTATAGTATGAGTTCTAACTTTAGTCCATGCTAAACCTTCGAACCAGTTATTGTATTTTGAACATTATTGGGGCATTTACATTACTAAGATCTTAATAAAAAATTTACCACTTAGACTCGGTTCTATAGTCCGTTACTTAAGTGAAGGTGTAGTACTGAAAACTGAGCTCAAAATACATAAGGAGATAGTTTTAAATCCTACCTCTTCCTTATTCAAAGGCAAGCCAACAGCGGCGCCGGCAGGCGACACATGCTTGAAGCTGGTGGCAGCAGGCAAGCCTAATGCTTCCTTCAGTTCCTTCACCAACTGCCACGCGTTTAGTGCGTCACAGAGGTTAATGAACCCGGGCGAACCGTTGAGGGTCGTCAGTGGAAGTTTGTCGCGGGTCGTGAACACTTGAGCTGGTTTCTGATGAGGATTCATACCTATATGGTGGAGTTTTTGTGTTAGTATTTTATTCATTTGTTAGTAGCACTAATTTTGATTGCCTCGTTGGTCTAGTGGTCGCAAGCGTTACTGCTGAGCATGAGATCCTGGGTTCCATTCTTGGGTTGGGCAGTGTTATTGGGTTTTTCTATCTGGAAGTTCTCAGTAGCCGTCCGGAGTCTGGATTTGTTCCCGGTTAGTGGCAATAGGACTTGCCGAGCCTCCTATTACATGGCACTTTAACTTAACTGACGAAATGTGGATGTAATATAGGTGCACCTCTACCTAACCCTTCGGGGACTACAGGCGTGATGTTATGCCAGTCTTTACTAGCACTCATTTTGGTTGTGTTGTTACTCTCTGCTTGTGCCCGATTGCCGTCCCAACATACTATTTAAAGAGTGTGAGGGAAGAGAAACAGTGCACCTGTGATTGCGCACACACTGTACGCTACAATATCTATAGATAAGTTTGCGTTGAGATTGGCCCCCGTTACCGCAATTCGGCTTAGGAGATATTATTATTTGTGTAGGAATTCAACTTCAATAACTTAAACGAGGAAATCCCCGAATATTAAATCTAATCTACACTTTTTAGATAGTACTTATTTCTTAACATATCTCAAGGTCAGCTGGGACTGTCCAGAAGAATACTGTCTACGGAAATAGTCGGAAATAGCGAGATCATACTCCGATGTTTGTGTGAATGCCTTCAGGGCAAGACGCTTCCTGCAAAGAAAAAACAATTACAATGTCAATATTTGCTTAGTCAGTTTAAAAATTTTGGCTTTGAAAGTCATCAATAAGATGTTACTGAACTGCTGATTACCTGTGTCTTCCACTGATAACAAGATTATGGGCTAGACCTGTTAATAACACGAAGTTTATAAATAAAAATGATCAATTTGACTTTGCGATATAAATCATCTGACCTTGCTTATTACGATAAGAGACTCTTTCCAACATTGGTAAAGGCAACCGTTTACGATTTGTTGGAGCATAACTTTATAAACTGAATTTTACCTGGTATTCAAAGAGGTCTGATGGTCCTTGCTTTCTTTTAGTTCTTGGATAACTGTATCATAATCGTTGGGGTCGCAGATAATCGTGACTCTGTCGTGATTCTTCGCGGCCGCTCTGAGCAAAGTAACGCCTCCAATGTCAATGTTCTCAACGGCATCGGCAATCGTGACACCGGGCTTTGAGACTGTTTGTACGAATGGATACAAATTGCAGACGACAACGCTAATCATGTCGAACTTCTGACGTTTCATATCCTCCTGGTCTGAGGGGGTGAGTCTGAAAATAAAATATATTTTAATTTTCGTAGAGATTGTTTTCCCTTGCAAAAATCAGAAAAGACCAGAAAAAATATAATTATACCAGATACTGAACCAGTCGTTGGTTATAAGGTAGTAATTAAGGTATACTGGGAAGTATGCAATAACCGAATATTTTTTAATACTACTTAATACTACTTGGAGAAGGCTCTTTAGAAGCATCAAACACCTACTTAGAAGTATTGCTTGGATACAATAAGGAATTCATTTAGAAAATTATTGTTAGAACAATCTTCGGAATTTCCTGAACTTACCTAGACAGAATACCAGCATGAACGGCAGGGTGTAAGGTCTTCACCCGCCCTCCGAGCATTTCAGGTGCCTTAGTGATGTCAGAAACTTCGGTGACCGCCAAGCCCGCATTGCGGATAGCTGTAGCGGTACCACCGCTAGCCACCAGGCCGAGACCAATGTCTGATAAGCTTTTGGCCAAAGGCAGCAAGCCTGTCTTGTCAGACACGCTTAGAAGAGCTGTGGACAAAGTTACTTGTTGAACAGTCTAGTTTCAATCAAATGGATAATGATCTAGTGACGTAATTTCGACCAAGGGCACGACCATCAACTCTAAAGTGGCGGTCATTATATCATAACAGTCATCTTCAAAAAATTTGATTTACATGCTTCATACATTCAGACAGTCATATCAATACAATATCAGGTATATCAATTAGTCAAAGTGATATCGACCTTGTATCACTTTGACTCCAATTGATATACCTACATAGACTTCTGACTGCAGCATTCGAAATATAATCTAAGACTCAATTATTACTGAAATTGTTTTTTCCATGATCAAGAAATAGGTACTTAATTTTTAACAGACTTCAAAAAAAAAGGAGGAGGTTCTCAATTCGGTTGTATTTTTTTTTCTTTGTAAATATATCATTTAGTCGTAATAAACAACTAGCTGCGCCCCGCGGTTTCACCCGCATAAGTTTCGATCCCGTGGGAATATCGGGATAAAAAGCCTATACGTTAATCCAGGGTGTCAGCTACATCCATACCAAATTTTATCAAAATTGGTCCAGCCATTTGAGCGTGAAGAAGTAACAAACATATAAACACACCCCCACACACACAAACATTAGCCTTTATAATATTAGTGTGATTTATTTTAAAACAAATTATAGAGGGTCACTTACCTAGTTTTCCGTTAGAAGCCATTTTGAATGTGTGTTTCTTCTGAATTACTTTATTGTAATGACGATATGTGATAATTGTTCACGGAGAGCTTATATCTGCTGTGTCCACTTGACCTTACGCAGGGGTTCCTGATAACAACACAATCTTGTTTACCAAAGCAGTAGGGTTTTGAATTTTATGAATCCTAAGGAATATTTATATTTTTGAATACCTATATTAATAAGGCAGGCACATATTTTACGTATATAAAAGGACAGGGTATGTAAATAAGACCCTCCCACAGCACAAACTGTTGCAGATAGAAACTTGAATTTTTGACAGTATCTAAGTAGAGTACATAATTATTCGTAGTTTCAAAAGAAAGGGGGAATTCGTTTATATGAAAAATCTTATTCTTTAGGTTTATAAACTTGAAACGTGGCACAAAAAGTACCTAAAGTAAATAATAAAGTTTAACATTATTCGTTTTCCAAAACCGGGGGTAGTTTGGAAAAACGAATAAGAAAATATGGTGGTCCCATATAAATTTCTTATTTGTTTTCCATTTGGGAAAAAACCTCTTGCGAACAAAAAAGAATTTTGTAAATCCGTCTGTCTATAAGTGACGGAGAACTTAGGTATGTAGCTTAGGTATTAGGTAGAATATTGCAGATTTATGTCAGCGCCATCTCTTGACCGATAGTGGAACTAATGTAACTTTTGTTGATGATGATTTCTGAAAAAGTGTGCTATTTTGAGACTTCGTTTTATTTTTCCTGTTAATAATCTTTACATAAACTTCTATCACATAGAATTATTTCAGATTTTTCTCTTTACAAACTTCGGAGAAAAGGGGGGGAATGGTATTTTTTTTTTTACATTTTTCATCAAAAGTAGAAAACTATGCGGCCTTAAAAAAAAAAGAAAAATTGTTTGAGAATGTGCAAACTGCGCTCTTTCATATGATACCCCACATGCCAGTAGCCCCCACTTCGAATTTTTCAGACCCCCTTTTAGTCCATGTTGCAAAAAATATACCTACACATATTTTTATTTCTTTCTTATTTACAAAATAGTTGGGATAACGTCATCTAAAACTATTCCAAATTTCAATCCAGCTGTGACAGACAGTCTCACCTTAAGGGTTCCGCTTTTACCATTTTGGTACAGAACCCTAAAAAAAACCAAACATCCGAATTGAGAACCTCCTCCTTTTTAGAAGTCGGTTAAAAAAACATGAAACCATCCATCTCTAGTTTTAATGAGAGTGACAGCCCTAGCATACTTTAATACAACTAAATGTAAATAACTAGAGTTATTGCTCTTGGCGACAACAACAGCTGAAAATGAACAAACATCTGACTTTCGATGTCTCAATCTCTTGTAATAATGTTCTTAAACGAAAACATTAGTGATACTTAATAAATATTGTGTTAATTAGGTAGGTAGTTTATACCACGACCATAAAACCAACAATATTTCGGATTTTATAACTATAATCTTAGATCAGGAAATTATTCACAAGTTGCAGGTTGTGAATCACAACATGAATACGTTAAGAATTGGAATAGAAAGGTTGTGTCAGTCGTGAACAGGGCAAGTAGTAGCAGCTGGCCGAGACACACTGCCACTAGAAGTAACAATTCCAAGCAATTATTGCATATGTGTATGACCAGATGTATGAAGTAAGCAAATGGAATTAGTAAGCATCGTATCGGGTGGTATTCTGTAGTTTCTGCTTGGGGGTGGGTCACCATGTGAAGAAGTTGTGGAACATTTTCAACCAACTTCTAAAAAGGAGGAGGTTCTCTTATGTATATTCGGGCATAACTCCGTCATATAGTATAGCTATAGACGGATTTGCAAAATACTTTTTTTTTCGAAAGAGGTTTATTCCGAAATGGTTCCATTTAAATTTCGTAAAGATCTGATGATGAGTTTCGGAGACAGACAAGGGAACTCTTCAATAAATGCCATGCATATGTATGCATTGTTTACGCAATCACACAACATAACATCACGCCTGTACCCTCTAAAGGGGTACGCAGATGTGTTCAATAGCTTCCTGTCACTGATATTCACATAGCAAGTAGTGTTATATGACTTTGTGCGGGGTAGGCGGGTACAACTAAAAAGTGAAAAATAAAAACTTTTTTACAAAAATAAAAACAACCTCCAACAAAAAATACTACAAAGGGAAAAATAACTTTAATTTCGGAAGTTGGTGTCAAAACATGAAAATGCGGAACCAACGACACCGACTTCCGAGATTAAAGTTATTTTTCATTTTGTAGTGTTTTTTTTTTTGGAAGTCGTTTGTCTTTTTTTATTATAGAAAAGATTTTATTGTATCTTGTTACAACATTTTTGTTCCACAAATACTAAACCTCAGATGTCATTTTTGATTGAATTTCACCCATGTGTTGGTGTCTATTGTGTAATGAATTGATAAAACAAGTGTTGAATAAATTGAAAACATATTATTTTTATTATTCTAAGTACCTAAATGAGTTGCTTATCAAAGTATTCGCTAGAAATATTATATTATAAGGTTACATATCGTCGTTGCGACTTTAAGATCTCTTCAAGAGACGAAGAAGAAGACTTTAAGAATCTAAATATTTGCACGGCTGAAATGCCGAATATAGTGAAACCCAGAGATCTTAAGAACTTATGTTAGCTACCTATATTCTTGCAAATAAATATATCATTCATTCATTCATTCATAAGATCTCTTATGTGTAAAAATCAATTTTATGAGAAAATCGATAAAAACCGTCTACTGAAAAAAATATAATGAAACCAACTACAACAAAAATATAGGTATCAGCCACACGATTTTCGTTGTTTTAACAAAAGTAGTTTCTTGTAAAAAAAAATAAAACAATTTTAGTTGACACATAAGATTTTTTAAGCACCAACTTTTAATTAGCAAGCACATTAGAGATCTTGAATTTCGTAAATAAATTACGATTTAAACGTCGTATACACATGAGAGTTTTTGCATTCGATAGAGCTTCAAAATGTAGAATCGGCTGGCGTAAAAAAGTGATTTTGCCAAAAGTGACACATAAGAGGTCTTAAAGTCGCAGCGACGATATATAAATTATTTACGTATTGCTATTGTTCTGATAATGCCTAAGCATTAATAACTGTTTTACTAAATCCATATCTAATTAGTGATTATCGGTTCCATAAGTTACTGTAGAAACATTTTTATTATGTTTATTCACCTGAAGTATTTTAATTAGAAATATTTTTGTAAGAGGGTACGATGTGTAGAAACTTTTGGAACTACCCTTTAAGTTGTATCAAAAATGCTTTATTATAGCAATAATTATTTAAAGAGAGCAAGCCAAAAGCAACAACTCTGGCACAGTTGGTCCATAAAACTTTTTAATTATTTTTTTTTAAACATTTCTATACAAATAGGTACATAAAATTTAAATGTCTGTTTGTAATGTCAAAATAACAGATTTTTTACTAAATGCCTACAAAAGTAAACTACTTACATTTAACAAAAAAATAATTATAAAAATTTTTGTCTGTCTGTAAGTATGTCTCTCTGTTTGTTCTGGCAAATCTCACAAACGGTTTGACAGAATTTGACAGGACTTACACTGGAAGATACCTGATGTTATATGGACTAACTTAGACTACTTGTATTTTAGAAAAAGAATTGGAGTTCCGCGTAAAAAAATTAAAACCCATGAAATCCAATTTGTTTTTCCGACATGCACTTGTCAGTAAATCAATTTGTAAGGTAAAACAATACTTTACTCACTATTTGGTCAGTGGGTCGTCGTATGGGCGGTTAGTAACAGTTATGCTAAAGGACCTTCGTTGTATTTATATTATTGTAATGATGTTATTAGGACGCAAATTATGGCTTCTTTTATCCCCGGTATGCGAGCCATGGTGACTGCTTGTTTATAGAAATATAGACAATACAGCTACAATCTTTAGTAGTCAGCCAGGTGCCTTTAAACCTACATACCAAAAATATTTTGCAGGCCATCTCAGCTGTAGCCCTCCTAATATTAAATTTTATTAAACTCCTATTTAATTTCCTTTGAAGGTTTTATGGTTAAGTTTGTTAACATCGTCACATGTTAGGAATTAATGCATTGAGATTATATAAAATTGTGCTTTAACTTCCCTTTTTTGTTTGAAAGTGTATGTATAAGGACGATATAAATAATAATACTTCAAAATCAACCGAAGATGGTGTTATTTGCAGATGACACATCGTTAATCTTTAAAATAGACCGACGGTCACAAAATCTTGACGACGTGAATAACTCTATTCTTCAGGTCCAAGATTGGTTTACGGTAAATAATTTAGTACTTAATGAAAAAAAAACCAAATGCATTAGATTTAAATTACCGAATGTTAGAAGTAGCGAATGTGAAATCATATTGAATGGCCAAAAACTAGAATATTTGATCAGACAGTTTTCCTAGGAATCACGCTAGACGAGAAATTACAATGGGGACCTCATATAACATCTATTGCGGGGCGGCTAAGCTCCGCCGCTTATGCTGTTAGAAAGATAAGACAGTTAACAGATGTAGAAACCGCGCGTTTGGTCTATTTTAGTTACTTCCACAGTATTATGTCATATGGCATTTTACTATGGGGTCGGGCTGCTGACATTGAATCCATTTTTATTTTACAAAAGAGAGCTGTCAGAGCCATTTACAATCTACGTCATCGCGAATCTCTTAGGGAACTATTTAAAAAGGTTAATATCATGACGGTGCCTTGCCAATTCATTTATGAAAATATTATGTAGGTATGTAAGAAAAAATCAACATCTTTTTAATAAAATAAGTGATAGGCATAATTTTAATACTAGAAATAAAGATAAATTAGATCAACCTTTTTTTAGATTATCTAAAGTACATACATCTTTTATGGGGTACTGTGTTAAATGCTACAACAAAATACCTTGTGACATATTGCAATTAAATGAAAGAAAATTTAAAACTCATATTAAAAGTACACTTTGTAAACAAGGATATTACAAATTAGAGGATTATATCCAAGATAAGAATGTTTGGAAACATGCTGGTCCTGCTCCATAGGACAATCTAAAAGTCTAGACAAAATCAAACTTGTTCCTAATTTAATTTATATATATATTTTTAATTATGACATCTTATTCTAATTCATTTTTACAATCTGCGACTACAGTGGCTCACACACTTGTTAAAATTCAACTACTTTTGCATTTTTTTTTTTTTTTTTAAATAACTTGTAAATATGTGAGCACCATGTATCTATCACTTATTTGATTTACCTGTCATTGCTTAATTTTTAATTCTTTTTACCTTTTGTGGTAGACTAATTTTATTATGGGTGCATCGTGTTCACATATAATTTTTATTATGTATACAAGACCTTGTAAAACATTTTTAAAAGAGTAACGGTGGAGTTTCTTGCCCATTCTTCTCCATACGAAAACTACCTTTTCGAATGGGCGACTAGAATCATTTCTATTTAGTTTTTTTTTTTGACGTTCAAAAGTGCCTTTAATGTGCCTATTTGAAATAAATGATTTGACTTTGACTTTGAATAAAATAATAATACTTACCATAAAATTCTATTTGCTTACAAAAATAATAACACACCACCACGTAACTCAAATCCACTCAAATCAAAACAAAACGAAGAATTTGATTAGTTTTTTAGGTGTTGCCACAGACTACAATATAATGCAGCGTAAAGGCAGATGTAGACAGGGTCAGTGACTGGCGCCGAATCGAGACAAGTCAGCGCTGACCCGAAAAAAAACCCCGTGTAAATTGATTTCAAGTCAGTACAGTGGCATGGCGGGAAGTCAGCGCTGACTTGTCCAATTGTAATAGTAGTCTATGGACTTGTCAATTCGCACACGAATATTTAGAAGTCAGTCGGCGCCCCCCGCAACCCGCGCCCACCCGCGCCAGTGACTAAAACCCCGTGTAAACAATCAAGTCAGCGCTTGGTCAGTCACTGGCACCTATCGGAGGTCACTGGCGCCGCGTTGTGGGGTGACGTTGCGTCTGGCTAGTAAGAGAAAATGACGGAGAAAACGCGTAAACTAACGGAGGACGAAACACGGAGGAAAACGAGTGCCTATGGGATATAAAATCCCAAAATTATCCCTAAAATCGTTGGATAGAACTTGATACCAATGACAACAATTTGTCAAAAATCTGCGGTGACATTCTCAGAGCCATTTTATACCTACTCGTCCGGATCTTCAAATCTCAATTGCTTTAACAACAAAGCAGAGCCACCAGTTTCGTTTCTGTCTTCAATCCATTTTCTTATCCAAATTCGTTTATTTTTACTTAATTCAGTTTCAAA
Organism: Oligia fasciuncula; assembly: GCA_963082905.1. NCBI lineage: Eukaryota > Metazoa > Arthropoda > Insecta > Lepidoptera > Noctuidae > Oligia > Oligia fasciuncula. Next base: position 2,920,274 of record OY720414.1, on the reverse strand, counting down.
GGGTCAGTTCACACCGAGACGCGTCGCGTCGCGTCTCGGTGTGAACTGACCCTAACATTTCTGCAACCTCATTAGATAGCAAAACGGTAAAAACTTAGTCGTTGTTTCAGTTGTTTTTCTCGTCCTTGTCGCGAATTCATTTTTGTTTCCCACTGACTTGACAAACGTGTGCTCACCGTGAAAACTAGCCGCGACTACTGACCAACAACTGACTCCATGTAAACAGTGGAAGTCAGTCTTGGCGCGGGCACTGGCGCCGTAACTGACTTGTGCACTGACCCTGTCTAAATCTGCCTTCAGTCTTGGCGCGGGCACTGGCGCCGTAACTGACTTGTGCACTGACCCTGTCTATATCTGCCTTAATGCCCACAGACATGTAACGTAATGCCAAAAGCTAGGACATAAAATTAAAATGTCACTTCCTCGGTCCCAGGGGGGCCATTCCTCTGTAGTTACTTTACTCTTTGCTCGGTCCTCCTTGTGTGATTGTCTCTTAATTGCAAGGAGGACAATGCTGTTTAGCTGCGTTCTTAGTTGGTGGGAGGGAGCTGAAAGCTAATAAAATTTTCTACAACTTTTGTCTACACTTTTTCTAAATTCTAATCAGTTTTCGAGCATCACGCTCTGCAAAGCTCCGCTGTTGTCTGTCTGTCTGTTACCTCTTCACGCTTAAACCGCTGAACCGATTTAGATGAAATTTGGTATAGAGATAGGTTGAGTCTCGGTAAAGGACATAGGATAGTTTTTATCCCGATATTCCCACGGGAAACTTATGCGGGTGAAACCGCGGGGTGCTGCTAGTACATAGTTAAAAGTTTCGTTAACTCAACGGCTAGTAAACGGATTTTGATGAAATTTGGTAGGTGGATAGATTAGGCTTTTAATCCCGAAACAACGCCGAAGTAGCAGGCAAATGCAAGTGTTTGATAAAAGTAATTTTTTCGAAAATTTTCACTTTTCCGGAACGTGTAGTTCGAAAATGGGTAGGAATTCGAAAAAAGTGTGTAAGATATAAGTTGTAGAAAATTGTATTATCTTTCATTACGTAGAAAATATTTTTTCTCTACGACGCACCGTTTTAAAGATATTAACGAAAAACTCAAAGGTGGGAACATTTATTTCATATTTATTAAGCACCCTAAACAACTTTCTGAAGAAATCGCTTAGGGCCCAGCTCACGCACTCTACAACTGCTTTGTTGAGTGGACTAATGATGAAAAAGCAATTAATTTTAGCCCAGTGCTACTACCCCTAGTAGCACTGGGCTAAAATTAATTGCTTTTTACATAACACCTCGTTATTTTTGGGTTGTCGTGTTTCACGTTGTCATAAAAGTAGTTCTGAAGGTTTAGGGGGAAGCGCTAAGGTGGCCCGCGAAATTCAAATTTTCTAAAGGTGCGTACAGACTATGTAACATGTTATATAACTTGTTTTATAACACGTCCACACTATGTAACCTTGTTATTCAACATTGCAACATAAAACAATACTGTACACATTGAAATAGCAATGCAATATAACAATGTTAGATAACCATTGTCGCGCGTTTGAGTACACGTGACTAGGTACCTAATATAACATTGTTGTACATATCAATAACATTCAGTGTCCACATTATCTGAAACATGTGGGATCCTGCCGTTTTGCCGAAAAGATTTTGCCAAAATTTCACTACCCAAACAAATTTTCGCAACCTTTTATTATACCAACGCAATGTTTGGAATAATTTTAGCATGCACATTTTCATTTGGTCAAATTTTTACTTGGCAGAATATTATTAAGGATAATGTCATTTAGGCATTTGGTCTTTAATCAAATGATTTATTACGGCAAACAATCTTTAGACAATAAACGTTTGGTCAAACGATTTGTTATGACAAAAAATATAAAGGCATAAATACGATTTTTTGAGATTTTTTTTTTGGGAATTAAATAATTAAAAAATGCAATTATATTTTAAAATAATCATTTATTTAATACAAAATTTTTGTAACTTACTATTTTAATTTTTTTGCAATGGACATTATCGAGAACCGAATTAGTTATGAGGTTAATTATTTAAAAAAAAATGCTTAGGTTAGGTTAGGTTAAAACTGTGACCTCCTACGCACGAGCCGAGCGAGCTAAGCGAGCGGTGCCGCGGCAGCGGCCGGCGAGTGCCAGAAACGACTAAATTATATAGAAAAAAAATATGGAAAAAAGAGATTATTTTTAACAGGCAATCGAGAACCGAATTAGTTAGACGAGGTTAATTATTTAAAAAAAATGCTTAGGTTAGGTTAGGTTAAAACTGTGACCTCCTACGCACGAGCCGAGCGAGCGAAGCGAGCGGTGCCGCGGCAGCGGCCGGCGAGTGCCAGAAACGACTAGATTATATAGAAAAAAAAATGGAAAAAAAATCTACCCGAAACTGAACTAGTTAGACGAGATTAATTATTTTAAAAAATAGTACCAGAATACTTAATATTATTATTACCTGTTTAGAATTTGTCCCAAGTGGAAAAAACACCCTTGTAATAAAACGTCTTCAAAGTTAGATCTTATGCTTGAAATGGCTGCCTTAAAACTGCGAAAACTGACGATACTAAATATTTGGCAAATGTAATTTTGCGTAAAATGAGTTATTCCAACTGAAATATTTGACTAAATAAAAATTGGTAAAAGTACTAGTTGGTAAACAAGTTATTGTTTAAACGTTCACTTGCCAAACATTAGGTTTGGGTTACAATTATTTGTGAAGAGATTTTTTGCTAAGTAATAATTTGGCAAATAAAATTATGCGGAAAATTGTTTGGGAAGTGATAATTTGGCAAACTCTTTTCGGCAAAACAAGGGAGACCCGAAACATGTTCTAGAGCAATGTTGTATAACATGTTATGGTATATAGTCTGTACGCACCTTTACACTTTTGTTTGCAAATATTTGTAAATCTTATACTGCAGTGCGATTCTGTAACCATCTCACCGTGAAAACTTAGGTGAAGTAGGTAGTAGGTAGTAGGAGTGAGCTAGCAAAAACAAGCGTGGAGTCAATAGTGTCAATTGCTAGCAAAAACAAACTCACTTCACCTAAGTTTTCACGGTGAGATTTTTACAGAATCGACCGGCAGTAATGCTATTCAGTAAAAATCTCACCGTGAGAATACTTAGGTAAAGTGAGCTACTGAGCTGTCAATAGTGTTAATCCTTAGTATCAGGTGAAATGACAGCTCACTAAGCTCACTTCACAGTTGGCGCTAGCTGTCATGCAAACATTGTGCTCCCGTTATAAAATTCTTTAAAATTGTTATTTGAACAGTATCTACTTAAATACGTCATAAATAGCAAGAAAATAGTACAATACGTGTGTGAAAGTGTTATCCTAACAAATTATTCAATGTGGACTATGTAAACAAAACTTATATGTGGACAAAATTTTTGTGATAAAACAGTTTTGTGTGTGGTATATAAGACTATTATGAAATACATACCGCCAAATACTTAGCTAAGAAACGTGTGACATACAAAATACAAACAATAACAACGAAAAAAGTGATTCAACAAAAAGTGACACAGTGAAAAAATATTCAAATCGTTCAAATTACAACTGACATCTTTAACGAACTTTTTTATTTGGAAGAGCCTACTGTTCAACAATTTCGACATACATCATACGGCCTACATGTTACTCGAGTAGCCCGTGACTCGAGTTCGATCCCCGCAAATGGTTTCACTTTTTGTGTTTAAAAATATTTCAAATTAAAATGAACTTCTTCGGAAATATCACGCAACGTCGCAATCGAAGAGTCTCAGATACAAAAAGTGAAGATTCAAACGTTTCAAACACAACAGATAACGAACTAGATGGCACTACTAGCAACAGTCTACCAAACATCTCTGTCGAAGAGGACTGCGAAAAAACTGTCATCCTTCAAAACAAAATAAAAGAATTGACTATTCAATTAGAAGCTGCACATACCGAAATAGAAAACCTAAATATTGACAACACAAATCTCAAAAAAACTATTGAAAATTTGACAAAAAAAGAAAATATTTACAAAAAACTTGCGTCAGACATTGTAAATTCTCCTAAGAAAAAAAACACCAAAGCAGTTCCCATAATAGATCTCAGCGTAACTCCCCAAACTAGGACGAACCAAAACAAGCTTACACCCCGAGTGACTGCCAAAACAACACCAACAGCTCCTAAACACACACTCGAGCTGGCCGACAAAACAACACCGTCAACACCGAAACCTACACCCCAGACAGCTGACAAATCTACTCAATGTGACGTCCATGTTAAGAAAGACCTATCGTGTGATAATTTGATTGATGGGCGATATCCAACCAAGCAACCCAAAACTAAACTATGTATAGTAAGTGCTAATAATAGAAACGGACTATGTAACATTATAGAAGATATTTTGGGAGCGGATCATGATTTCTGTCACTACTCTTATCCAAATGGTAGCATAGAAGAACTTCTACTTGGCATAGAAAATAAGCTTAGTAATTATAATAAAACTGACCATTGCGTCATATTAATTGGAGAAAAAGATTTCTTAAGTACAAAGAACTATCACGACTTAATCTACCATATTAAAGATACCATTGAAAAACTAAGCCATACAAATATTATTATATGTCTCCCGACCTACAGACAATGTGGCCAATACACAACACTATATAACTCTAGGATTGAAATGTTTAATAATCTATTGTATCTTCATAACACAGCGTATGAATATGCTTATTTATTGGACTCAAACGCTGACTTATCTTACGATTACTCAATGTTTTCGGGTCGTCAAGGTCTCCTGAATGATGCAGGTATGAAAACTATATTTATAAATCGTAAAAGGACAATTCATGAAATACAAATGACTAATAATGACACTGACGTGAAGGACAAATCGGAAGAAACATCGAACCATTTTTTTCTATAATTATCTCACAATATTGCATCAAAACATCGCAGGATTGAATAACAAATCAGATCAATTACTATTGCATCTACATGAACTTCAAAACAACATAGACGTTATTTGTGTGACCGAACACTTCATGGAAGCTGGATATGAAGACTTTCTCAGTCTACCTAATTATAAATTAGCAGCCTGCTACTCCAGAGACACAAAAAGAGGAGGAGCATGCATATTGGTAAAAATTGGCCATCAATATAGAGAGCTTAACGAAATCAAGAAACTTTCAGTTCCGGGAGCTTTCGAGTGCTGCGCAATCGAATTAATAGAGCATAATGTTACTATTATATGTATTTATAGGATACCTAAATCTAATAATCTTGACATATTCTACTCAAAACTTAATATTCTCCTACCAAAAACCTGTTACAAAGCGCGCAAAAATGTCTTAATATGTGGTGACTTTAACATTAACACTTTAAAAAAAGATAGAATATCTCGAGAATTTACAAATTACTTATTAAGCTATAACTTAAAATTACAAATTGACGAGCCCACCAGATTACAAAGCAATACATGCATAGACAATTTTGCGCACAATTACCCGCGAAAATGTATTCATCAAATAATGGATTTCAACATGTCAGATCACACGGCCCAACTTCTAAAGATTCCAGTAAAAAAATCTTGTGCAATTAATAGTTGGAATATTACAACGCGTGACTACAGTCACGAGAACCTTATTAAATTCAGATCATGCTTTCTGCTTTAACTTTTTGCGATATCTTTCATGCCGATGATCCAAATAAATTTTATGGAAACATTTCAGCTGTTTTACAATTTATGTTTCCCCATATTTATTAAAAAAATTAAGTCAAAAAGAAATCCGAATTGGTTGACACCTGGTATAAGGCGTTGTAGCAAAAATAAACGACAACTTCTCTGGCAGCTAAGGCTAAAACCTAATTGTACTAACCAAACAAAACTAAAAAATTACTCAAATAGACTTAAGAAAATAATAAAATTGACACAAAAGGCAAAAAATAACCATAAAATAATGTCATCAACAAATAAAACAAAGGATACATGGAAAATTATAAATGAAAATAGATATTGCCCTCCGTATGACTATATAACAAAAATACATAGTAATGGTAATAAAATAACAAACCCCAGTGATATAGCGAACGCATTTAACAACCACTTCGTAGATCAAGCTGAATTACATTCTAAAGCTTCAAAATCTACGAGCTGTAAGATTTCAAACATATGCGACAGCTCAATATTCCTGGCCCCGACTACGTCTTATGAAGTGCATCGGATTACACAAGACTTAGAAAATAAAGTTAGTGTAGGTTATGATGACATCTCAACAAGAGTATTGAAATTCGTTTCTGAAGTGATATCGAGCCCCATTAGTCATATAATTAATTTAAGTATAAGCTGTGGAATCTATCCCGATAAGCTAAAACCCACTATAGTTAAGCCCTTATTTAAGAAAGGTGACAAGACTGACATAAATAACTACCGACCAATTGCGCTTATACCGGTAATATCAAAAATATTTGAAAAAGTTATTTATAACCGCATGTATTCCTTCTTCACCAAGCACAACATTTTAGTAAAGGAACAGAAAGGTTTTAGGAAAAATAATTCCATAAATATGGCTATCTATGACTTCCTTAGTATTATAATGACAGATATCGATCAAAGAACTCCTTAGTATTATAATGACAGATATCGATCAAAGAACTCCCACCAGCGCTTTATTTATGGATATGACGAAAGCGTTTGATCTAGTTGAACATAATATCTTGTTAGAAAAACTAAGTGCTTACGGAATAAGGGGAAATGCACTTTCTCTTATAAAATCTTATCTTGACAATAGAACACAGTGCACGGAAGTTAGACGAATTTGTAAAAAGGATAAAAAGGAATGTAAATACGTTTCAGAAAAACGTAAAATCACATTTGGCGTGCCACAAGGCAGTGTATTGGGCCCGCCATTGTTTTTAGTCTACATAAATGACTTTCCGAAAAATGTCACTTACCCTATGGTTCTTTTTGCCGATGATAGCACTTTAATTATAAAACATAATAAAAATGGAAACTATGAACATGACATTAAAGACGCACTACAACAATCAATAAACTGGCTTGAACAAAATAACTTAGCATTGAATCTAAGTAAAACTAAAATTATGCAGTTTAGACAAAGAATTAACACTCCTGACATTAATATATCTTTTAATAATAATATAATTGAAGAAGTAGGACATATTAAATTTTTAGGATTGACAATAGACTCTAAACTGACGTGGAAAGAACATGCATCCAACCTAATTAAAAAATTAAGCAGGTTTGCTTTCGCTCTTCACAAACTAAAAAAAAATGTAAATCAGGCAGCTGTCGTAACCGCGTATTATGGCTATGTCGACTCCATACTACGTTACGGAGTTATTTTCTGGGCAAATTCATGCGAAAAGCATGACATCTTTAAAGCACAAAAGAGGTGCATTAGGTCTATATGCAATCTTAAATCAACAGAAAGTTGCAAACCCTATTTTATTTCCCTCAAAATACTAACGCTGCCTTGTCTTTACATTTACGAGACCGCATTGTTTGTAAAAAAAAACGGTGATTTATTTAAAAAAGCTTCAGAGCAAAGTCTTCGATCTATAAGACCAACATACCGACATGAATTATGCCTAAGAAGATCAAAAACCGCCCTGATGCACAAGAGCATACTTTGCATGGCTCCGAAAATTTTTAATAAGCTACCAAATGACATAAAAGATTTAAACTTGACTCAATTTAAACGCAGCCTAAATACATTTTTATTAGACAAATGCTACTATACCATTGACGAATTTCTTGCTGACAAAATTTCTTGTGCATGATCCTGTATTTATGATTTATGATGTACCTAATATTACTATCAGACTTTTAATTTTATTAGAATTGTATCATACTCATATAATATTTTAATTAATTTCTAATATTGTTAAATTAATAGTGTATGCGCCCTAAAGGGTAGATTTTTGAGATTCTATAAAATATCTGTAAGACCTGTTATATCACCAAAAATCGCACTAATAAATACTTTGACTTTGACTTTGACTTATGACGGTGATTTTTTTACAGAATAGCACCGAATTTTGCTTGCGAATTATTTGGAGTTGACATGTTTGTTTGCGAAAATGGCTAAAGTAAAAGGTAAAATCAAGTATGTACAAGAAATTATTTTGAGAAGATTGATAATCTTATTGCAAAGTGTAAGATATGTGCTAAAGTGATCAAAGTTGGAGGAGGAACCTCGAATTTATATTGGCACATATTAAGAGAAACCATCCCCAGGCTACAGTGGAGGTGGATCGAGGTGAAGTGGGTGATCAGCCAGGTGACACACAGGCACAGGGAACGTCTACTGGCACAACACAAGAAAAACCAACGGAGACTCCACGCGCACGCCCCATATTTCATACTACTCTGAAAATGACCGCAGCAAGTAACAAAAAGAAAATTGATAAATATTTGACTGTGATGATCGGACGGACGTACGGACGACTGACCACGGACTTTTTAGGAAAAACCTAAAAAAAACCTTAAAAAACCGGTTTTAATAATTAACTAATCGGTATAAACCGGTGTTGAAAATTGTAATCGGTTCACATCACTAACTCTCTAGTATTGTAATAGTAGTCTATGCTAACTGACGCTGACGACCATCGAGAGAAGCTACGTCAAATAACTGAATTGTCCTATTCTTCGTAATAATCTTTAGTTCGCTGCAGCGCTAAAATAATAACACTTCGTCTAAACCGTAACTAATTTACCACAGCGCTGGATTTGCTGCGGAAGTGTATTTATTCTCGGCAAAAAGGTCTTAAGCGCCATGTAAATCACGGCACTTACGCGTTTTCTTGCGGGAGAACAATAGTGACCAATCACAAAGCTTGCCGAGTGTTTGAAGTTCAAGCGCAGGTAAAAACTACTAAGAAACAATAGGTTGACCGTCTCGCAATTTTACCTGCTCCCCATAAAACTCTTCCCTTCCCTGTCACACATGCAAAAGTATTGACAATCATACCTTTCTGAATAGCTGATAAGACAAGGATATTTTCCTAGTAATTTGTACATCAGGCGTAGTATTTTTTTTTTGCACTAGACAACTTTTTTTATGGACTAATAGCAAAAATTACTAAAAATTTAATGTTTGATTAGTGATATTTGCCAAGGTTTTAGGCATTTTTGAACTTTCAATTATTAAAAAAGATCTGCTACGGCATGAACTATGATATTAACTTAAATTTCAGTACAATCGCGCCGTAAATCATTTTTAAATTGGCTCCAAATAATTTAATCTGTGATTTTTCATAAAAAAACTAATAATCTAACTAACTCAAAAACTACTGAACTTCGGTAGAACATTAGGTGGCTTAATTTGTTGCATTTTAACCCTACCATGATGTCCTGCAAGGAATACGTCGAGTTACCAGTAACCCTGTATAATATATATTATGTAACAGTGCAGTTGTGTAAGAAAAAGTAATTGTATATCTATGGTCCGAATAAAAGGCTTTATTATTATTATTATATATGACACTAAACAGTTATAATTATTGAACACAATGACTGAAACATGACCTTCCTACCTAGAAGACTAAATGAATGTCGTGGATAAGCAAATTAATGCATTTCTCTTATATTTTACAGATTTTATTAATATTCTACCCAGATTCCTTTATTTTAATTCTCGTATCATAATTAAACAGCTTTTTTGCATTTAACGGAGCATCGTTGTTTTGTAGTTTGATAACTACTTAAAAAACAGCTGAGCCTTAGTAGCTATACGAGATTTTAAGGCTGCTCTAAATATGTAGATATATACAACACTTTTTCAGTAAGTAATATTTTGAAAGAATATGCTGTTGTAAGACCTATTGCATGAATAAACCGGTTGCATGTAGGTCCTTACCTATATATTACGGCTATCGTATATATAAAACAGATTATTGAACGGTAATCATTGATACACCATACATAGCTAATAGATTTTACACAGAAATAACAAAGAACAACAATTAAAACCATTTAAAGGTAATTAATGTATAATAAATCATAAAATAAAATTCAATGTTGTGTTCATCAAATTCAATTAAATATTTTAACAAAAATACAACCAACTTTTTAATACGAAATAATAACAAAGTTTCGTTTCGAACTTCATGAATTACGGGCATCAATACCTCAAGACGAAGAACAAAGTGAGTTAGTTTTGGTTGCTTCAGACGGGGCATATTTATGTATATTGAGGTTCAAAGTTAGAGCTAACCTACGTATCGGTCAATAAACTTTAGTTTTACTCACTTTTTGTAGGTTCGCTGAGCCGGCCACGTGGTTTAAGGCTGCGCCGAATGAACAGTGGCGCCCTCATCGTTTGTTTGGTTATTTATTTTATTTTACAATGAACATGCAGAAAATAAGCACGTTAAGTTGTGCTCCACAAGATTATACGTTAATATTATTATACACGGTAGTTTTATATTGTTTAATTTTATTATAATCACTAAAACTGATAATAGTGGCCACTATATTCCGCTATAATAAAAGAAATAACCAAACAAACGGTGAGGGCGCCACTGTGCGCTCGAGGAAGCCGGTGAGAAACGGTCCGGCGCTGTCGCGGTCTTAAAGTGCTCTGTGCGCGGTCTGCACGACGACTGGCTCGCTTCACCCATTACCCACTCCTTATCATACTCCGTCACACTCACAATGAATCTACCTACTTTTGACTCCTTCACACTTCATTGACTTCTCTACGTGCGTCTCTTTCATGCCACTTGTTATCCACTCACGCGTCCCGCGTCCCAAGGTTACGTCATCATTATGTACATTTTATGCTTCTATATCGAAGCGCACGGCAGTGCGCAGGCCAAGTTCCAGCAAGAGGCCGCACGTACGCCGTGCACTTTTTACCCGAACCGCTTCGAGCTACTTTTGAACACCCTGTATCTAACTATTTGTCACACGAAATCGAATCAAACTTCACATACATAATACCATGACTGCTTTTAGTTCGAATACCAAATTTCATAACTGTAGGTGTAGCTTTAATAGATTCGAAGTTATGGACTTTTCAAAATAGCTGAAGTGTCACTGACTGACTGACTGACTCACTCACTTAGAGCTAATCAAAATGTTTAGGGACTTCTAGTAGGCCTAGAAACTTGAAATTTGGCACTGAATTTTGACATTGATCTGTGGGACATTGAGAACAGGACTAAAGTTAAAAAACTTAAAATTAGATTCAGCTATGGTTTAGTTTATGATCTCGAGAGAGTGAAAACTAAAGAACAATGCTCATGGATGTATGGAATCTCGTACCTCGCTGCCTCAAAGTCAAGCTTTGTTTTTTTATAGACTACACTTAACATATTAACTCCTACTAAAGTTATTTTTGTAAACAAAACCCTGGTTTCGGAGATTTTCAAAAAATTCGAAACGGCCATTATTGGACCTGCTGCAGCGTCAATAGTATATTTTTTTATTTATGAAACAGATTCGGTTACCACCTCAAACTGTAATTATATAGACTTTGTTTTTTTTTCTTAAAATCTAAAAAAAACGTTTCAATACATGTTTTAATCAACGTATCCCAAAACTGAACTGGTTCACAAAAGTACTAATCTGTTTACTAGATCATATACAATAACATTAATGTATGTAATTGTCGATTTTACTATTCACCTACTAAATTATGAACTTTGCTAAAATTAAGTTAAAATGTAACGGAATACAATACAATGTAGGTAACTATTAGTTCAAAGTGTGATTTCTTATGATATTTATTGCAAGATAACAAAGGATTAGGTACTGCTTAGATTAATGGTTAACAATAGTTGAAACCTAGTTGTTAACTTTAATACAATAGATTTGGTGCAAATTATAACGATAATTTGGTAGTTTGAAAATATAACATACATGTGTAAATGAACAAAGAAGTTAGATAACAATGTTGTACTAACCTTTACAATTCCCTATAAAATGTTTAATACTACCTGAATATGAGTAATGGGGTCTGATGAGTATTGTTTGTCTTTAGTTAAAAGTTTTATCAACAAAACAATTAAGAACCACTGCAGTTGAGCTCCCAAAAGGACCTCGTGGCACGGTAGGTAAATAATTACCGGCTGGCTAGTCGGCCACATAATAGAGCCTACTCACACAAGACAATAGCCCTTCCCCGAAGGACCTACCTGCTCTGCTCATCCAACAATGCCTTTGACTAGTCACGGATACAAAGAAATGTGAAATAGCGTTAAAAACTTTTAGTTTTTGGAGTATCGTCATTTTGCTAAAAGTTCGTAATCTGCTAAATTCATAATGGTCGATCATTGGTCGGTCAATGGCACAGAAAATATAGGTACGATACTCGTTCATAGATTTGCTGAATAATTTGCGTGTTGGCGAATTGACAACGGCTCAACTTGAATTGCTTTGCGAACGTCGACGAGTACCTACCGTTGATAGGAGAATTTGCCGGTGGAGTTGCAGTTCGAATTTATCCGACTATACGAAAAGTAGAAGCTTACAATGCTCATATAAATGATAGCTGAGAACGCAAAAGCACAGCGAATTTACACAATAATAATTAATGCTGTCGATGAATCTCCTGAAATTTCAACGTACGGAAATTTGCCTCCTAGTAATGTAATTCCTAAGGATGTGAACAACTGTGGAGGTCTTTTATCAACGGTACAATTAGGGATAGAGTCACGAGTAATGCTGAGGCGAAACATTTCTCAAGCACTTAAGAAATCGTGTATTTCAATGAAGTTAGCGAGATCGGTCTTGTTTGGACCCAATTTTGATGCCAATGGGAATCTAAAGCGTTCCTCTCCATTTTCAGGTACCTACATACTGCGGAGTGAAGTCACTAGGTAACGAGATGTCGATTTGGTTTTGTTTTCTTATCTAGGTCTTTAGTTAAAAGTTTGATCAACAAAACAATTAAGAACCACTTCAGTTGCGCTCCCAAAAGGACCTCGTGGCACGGTAGGTAAATAATTACCGGCTGGCTAGTCGGCCACATAATAGAGCCTACTCACACAAGACAATAGCCCTTCCCCGAAGGACCTACCTGCTCTGCTCATCCAACAATGCCTTTGACTAGTCACGGATACAAAGAAGTGTGAAATACCGTTAAAAACTTTTAGTTTTTGGAGTAGGTATGATATTAAATAATGGACTTTGAAGATTTGTTTGTGTATATTTTGCCACCATTTAACTACCATGCTCTATCATTCATGCGTTACTTATTGTTATCGGATGTAACACACTTGGTGACCTCTTCTCTCTATAGAAGAAGACTAGCTGCACCCGGTTTCACCTACATAAGTCTCGATCACGTGGGAATATGCGGATAAAAGTATTCTATGTCCTAATAGACTTTAAATACACACACACACTACAATATACATACACGATTTAACGTTTAAAGATTGTAAAATCCGTTCTGATCCGATGCGATGCGCGCCGTTTGGTAATAATTCTTTAGACGGGTATATAAATGAGAAGCATTACTTATATTGATAAAAAATATAATATATCTGTCTACGGAACCCTCACTTAACACATAGACATAAGGGAGAATCCGGCAGTACCGTCACCTTAAGGTTGATCAAAAACCTAATTTTATGAAAAACCACCAGTTTTTCATAAAATTAGGTTTTTGATCAAAAACCTAGGTTTTTGATGAAAAACCGGAAGATGACACATTTTAAACTCAATTTCATCATAAACCTGTAACAAAAATCTGTTTTTGATCAAAAACCTGAACTAATTTAGGTTTATGATAAAGTTCTTGTCAAAATCACGGGTTTGCTTTGTTTTATGACAAATAAATCAACTTTATCATAAACCCAAACTAGTTCAGGTTTTTGATCAAAAACAGATTTTTGTTACAGGTTTATGATGAAATTGAGTTTAAAATGTGTCATCTTCCGGTTTTTCATCAAAAACCTAATTTTATGAAAAACCTGCAACATATATAAAATGGTAAACTGACTGATTGTTGATATATCAACGCACAGTCTAAACCGCTGCTCCTAGAGACATGAAATTTGGAGGATGTGTTCTTTGTGAAGAGTAGGTATCCACTAAGAAAGGGTTTTTCGAAATTCCACCCCTAAGAGGGTGAAATTTGACGCGGACGAAGTCGCGGGCAGAAGCTAGTTTAGGATAAAATAAAAATCCCCCAGGTTATATATTAAATATCGGCTAAAGTGTGTTAAGGCACTCAATAACTATAAATAAAAACAATAAATTACTATTATTTTTAGAAACTAGCTGACCCGGCCAACGTTGTTTCGCCATATAAATTATTTCTAGCTGCCCGGCGCTACCACAAAGTAGACAAACGGAACAGAGATAAAACTTCATACAAACGCGCGAATCGGTTGCACTACTACAAGCACGCGGGGCATGTGTGCGTGACCACTGGCCGCTTGTCGCGTACGCGGCGAGACTGGACGAAACCGGTTTACGCTGGCACAGCCAGTTGACAATCTCAGGGTTGCGACACACGTTGTTTGTTTTTTTAGTTGCATTGCAAGTTAATCATAGCCATCATCACTCTTCTTTTGCGTTTCAAAAGTAATTGCATCACTTTCGCTAGCTTAGTAGATTTCAAGGATTTTAGATTTTCGAGGTAGCGTTTTAATAATGGTTGTTTATTGTCAGAGGTCTTTGTTTATTGTACTGTTTATTGTTACTTATCTGACGTTTTGTCAATAAGCTCAAATCTCTATAGCAACCACATGCAGAAGAAATGTAAATGAATAAAATATGGTTATGGTATGTATACAGTATGATCCTTTAAATTTAATTAATCCTTTTACTTTTATCGCATTTGTTGAATTGCTCGAGCAAAAGTTTCGCGAATATTACGATCTTGAAATAAATATTGTCAATGTTGGCAACGAAATACTTAAACGTATTAAAGATTATAAATTTGATATGCCATGTGAGTGTTTCCCGTTTACCTACTTGAAAAAACTATATGTTAGATTCAGAATTTACCACACCATAGAGTATGTAATTTGTAAATTTAATAAATTATTCTATCATACTGAATAATAAAACTATTTAGGTAACAAATGTTTTGTTTAATTTGTCTTAACGTAATGTGACAACCCTACCAGAATAGGTAACAATTTTGCACGTTCTTAAGAAGCTTTGCCTCTGTTCCGTTTGTCTACTCATGTGGCGCTACTTCGTTCGCGTGGTGTCCTACCCCTTACCCTTCCCTACCCCTACCCTACTCCTAGTACTACCCTACTCCTACACGGCTCCTACCCTACTCCTAACCTACGCCTACCCTACTCCTATAAGTAAATAAAAGTATTAAATACTATGTCTGTCTAAAACCGAATAAAAAAACCGGATAAAAAGTATCCTATGTCCGTCTCTTGGTTCTAAGCTACCTCCCCACCAATTTTCAGCCAAATCGGTTTAGCCGTTCTCGAGTTATAAATAGTGTAACTATAGATTATATTTAATCATTACTTTGTTAAATAACACAGACATAACTATCAGAGTTATTTCGTCATAAAGGCAAGCCTTTACGACGTGATTATACACATAATAATGTTTTAAAGATCACAATATGTTTTCGTTAGTACCTACTATATCGCGCCAATAGCTGTCGTTACGTATTTCCACTTATTGCAAGACAAACAGACAAAAATTCCAAAAATTGATGAAATGGTATCTGTTGGTTATCCACAGCCCAACTTTTTTTTTATATTTTCAATGTACAGAAACGCCTCGTCTACAGATTTATTATATTATTATGTATAGATATAGAAGATAATCAACTTTATTAATAGAGTATGAATAATCAACTTAAAAAATATTTTTTGTCGGAAAATCAAAGGTATCAAGCTCATACAGCCTCGTCGGTTTTCGTAATTTTATTTAATAATCATAACTGCATAATAAATGCGTATTCCTTTTTCAAAAAGATGTTTAATGCTTTATACAAACTCAATGGTGTAAACACAGATGTAGTTCAGTCATGGACGTAATATATAGAATATATTACGTCCATGAGTTCAGTATAAATTTCGGTAAGTATTCCAAATTTAAATCACATTCTCCCCCTAGAGGATGAATGAAATTCAGTACAATTTTCTTTCCCTGTTTTTACAGATTAAAAATGACTATTGTTATGTTCGCTTTTTGTGGCAGATAATGTCACTTTTATGAGCAAGTGGTACGAAAATGATTTTTATACCAGGCAAGCTGCATGAGGTTCTAGGTTTGATAGCCAAGTCGGTTGTTTTTTCAATTTCGCATAAGCAGTCCATCTGGTCCCGGCTGATGACAATAGGCTCGTTCATTGTTACATACTTGGTACTGACAAAATGTGGGTGTACCACACCCCTCTGCCAACCCTTCGCGGAATACTTACCGGCGTGATGTTATCTGCACTGCACCAGCTATGTCGGCCATATCTTATCGCACGGTGCAACCTATACCACATCATATTAATTATGTCTGTCGATACATTTCACTTGATTTTTATTTTATGGTCACAATGCCGCGTCACTATCTCCCCGCGCGCAGACTCACCCACTAACATGGAAGGAGCGTCTCCAGTTTATGACCTAATAATTTAAATTATCTGCTCAGACGTGCAATATTGACAAAATATGAATCATTTTCTTATAATTCCGCGTTGAATAACCCATTCATTAATGCTAACTTGAGCCGGGAGCTAATAAAGTGTCAAGAGTATGTCTATGTGTTATGTGAGGGTTCCGTAGTCAGATATGTCTTATATTTTTTATCAATATAAGTAAGTAATGCTTCTCATTTATATACCCGTCTAAAAAATTATTACCAAACGGCGCGCATCGCATCGGATCAGAACGGATTTTACAATCTTTAAACGATATTAAATCGTGTATGTATATTGTATTGTGTGTGTGTATTAAAGTCTATTAGGACATAGAATATAATTATCCGCATATTCCCACGTGATCGAGACTTATGTAGGTGAAACCGGGTGCAGCTAGTCTTCTTCTATAGAGAGAAGAGGTCACCAAGTGTGTTACATCCGATAACAATAAGTAACGCATGAATGATAGAGCATGGTAGTTAAATGGTGGCAAAATATACACAAACAAATCTTCAAAGTCCATTATTTAATATCATACCTACTCCAAAAACTAAAAGTTTTTAACGGTATTTCACACTTCTTTGTATCCGTGACTAGTCAAAGGCATTGTTGGATGAGCAGAGCAGGTAGGTCCTTCGGGGAAGGGCTATTGTCTTGTGTGAGTAGGCCCTATTATGTGGCCGACTAGCCAGCCGGTAATTATTTACCTACCGTGCCACGAGGTCCTTTTGGGAGCGCAACTGAAGTGGTTCTTTAGTTAAAAGATTGTTTTGTTGATCAAACTTTTAACTAAAGACAAACAATCTAGATAAGAAAACAAAACCAAATCGACATCTCGTTACCTAGTGACTTCACTCCGCAGTATGTAGGTACCTGAAAATGGAGAGGAACGCTTTAGATTCCCATTGGCATCAAAATTGCGTCCAAACAAGACCGATCTCGCTAACATCATTGAAATACACGATTTCTTAAGTGCTTGAGAAATGTTTCGCCTCAGCATTACTCGTGACTCTATCCCTAATTGTACCGTTGATAAAAGACCTCCACAGTTGTTCACATCCTTAGGAATTACATTACTAGGAGGCAAATTTCCGTACGTTGAAATTTCAGGAGATTCATCGACAGCATTAATTATTATTGTGTAAATTCGCTGTGCTTTTGCGTTCTCAGCTATCATTTATATGAGCATTGTAAGCTTCTACTTTTCGTATAGTCGGATAAATTCGAACTGCAACTCCACCGGCAAATTCTCCTATCAACGGTAGGTACTCGTCGACGTTCGCAAAGCAATTCAAGTTGAGCCGTTGTCAATTCGCCAACACGCAAATTATTCAGCAAATCTATGAACGAGTATCGTACCTATATTTTCTGTGCCATTGACCGACCAATGATCGACCATTATGAATTTAGCAGATTACGAACTTTTAGCAAAATGACGATACTCCAAAAACTAAAAGTTTTTAACGCTATTTCACATTTCTTTGTATCCGTGACTAGTCAAAGGCATTGTTGGATGAGCAGAGCAGGTAGGTCCTTCGGGGAAGGGCTATTGTCTTGTGTGAGTAGGCTCTATTATGTGGCCGACTAGCCAGCCGGTAATTATTTACCTACCGTGCCACGAGGTCCTTTTGGGAGCTCAACTGCAGTGGTTCTTAATTGTTTTGTTGATAAAACTTTTAACTAAAGACAAACAATACTCATCAGACCCCATTACTCATATTCAGGTAGTATTAAACATTTTATAGGGAATTGTAAAGGTTAGTACAACATTGTTATCTAACTTCTTTGTTCATTTACACATGTATGTTATATTTTCAAACTACCAAATTATCGTTATAATTTGCACCAAATCTATTGTATTAAAGTTAACAACTAGGTTTCAACTATTGTTAACCATTAATCTAAGCAGTACCTAATCCTTTGTTATCTTGCAATAAATATCATAAGAAATCACACTTTGAACTAATAGTTACCTACATTGTATTGTATTCCGTTACATTTTAACTTAATTTTAGCAAAGTTCATAATTTAGTAGGTGAATAGTAAAATCGACAATTACATACATTAATGTTATTGTATATGATCTAGTAAACAGATTAGTACTTTTGTGAACCAGTTCAGTTTTGGGATACGTTGATTAAAACATGTATTGAAACGTTTTTTTTAGATTTTAAGAAAAAAAAACAAAGTCTATATAATTACAGTTTGAGGTGGTAACCGAATCTGTTTCATAAATAAAAAAATATACTATTGACGCTGCAGCAGGTCCAATAATGGCCGTTTCGAATTTTTTGAAAATCTCCGAAACCAGGGTTTTGTTTACAAAAATAACTTTAGTAGGAGTTAATATGTTAAGTGTAGTCTATAAAAAAACAAAGCTTGACTTTGAGGCAGCGAGGTACGAGATTCCATACATCCATGAGCATTGTTCTTTAGTTTTCACTCTCTCGAGATCATAAACTAAACCATAGCTGAATCTAATTTTAAGTTTTTTAACTTTAGTCCTGTTCTCAATGTCCCACAGATCAATGTCAAAATTCAGTGCCAAATTTCAAGTTTCTAGGCCTACTAGAAGTCCCTAAACATTTTGATTAGCTCTAAGTGAGTGAGTCAGTCAGTCAGTCAGTGACACTTTAGCTATTTTGAAAAGTCCATAACTTCGAATCTATTAAAGCTACACCTACAGTTATGAAATTTGGTATTCGAACTAACAGCAGTCATGGTATTATGTATGTGAAGTTTGATTCGATTTCGTGTGACAAATAGTTAGATACAGGGTGTTCAAAAGTAGCTCGAAGCGGTTCGGGTAAAAAGTGCACGGCGTACGTGCGGCCTCTTGCTGGAACTTGGCCTGCGCACTGCCGTGCGCTTCGATATAGAAGCATAAAATGTACATACTGATGACGTAACCTTGGGACGCGGGACGCGTGAGTGGATAACAAGTGGCATGAAAGAGACGCACGTAGAGAAGTCAATGAAGTGTGAAGGAGTCAAAAGTAGGTAGATTCATTGTGAGTGTGACGGAGTATGATAAGGAGTGGGTAATGGGTGAAGCGAGCCAGTCGTCGTGCAGACCGCGCACAGAGCACTTTAAGACCGCGACAGCGCCGGACCGTTTCTCACCGGCTTCCTCGAGCGCACAGTGGCGCCCTCACCGTTTGTTTGGTTATTTCTTTTATTATAGCGGAATATAGTGGCCACTATTATCAGTTTTAGTGATTATAATAAAATTAAACAATATAAAACTACCGTGTATAATAATATTAACGTATAATCTTGTGGAGCACAACTTAACGTGCTTATTTTCTGCATGTTCATTGTAAAATAAAATAAATAACCAAACAAACGATGAGGGCGCCACTGTTCATTCGGCGCAGCCTTAAACCACGTGGCCGGCTCAGCGAACCTACAAAAAGTGAGTAAAACTAAAGTTTATTGACCGATACGTAGGTTAGCTCTAACTTTGAACCTCAATATACATAAATATGCCCCGTCTGAAGCAACCAAAACTAACTCACTTTGTTCTTCGTCTTGAGGTATTGATGCCCGTAATTCATGAAGTTCGAAACGAAACTTTGTTATTATTTCGTATTAAAAAGTTGGTTGTATTTTTGTTAAAATATTTAATTGAATTTGATGAACACAACATTGAATTTTATTTTATGATTTATATACATTAATTACCTTTAAATGGTTTTAATTGTTGTTCTTTGTTATTTCTGTGTAAAATCTATTAGCTATGTATGGTGTATCAATGATTACCGTTCAATAATCTGTTTTATATATACGATAGCCGTAATATATAGGTAAGGACCTACATGCAACCGGTTCATTCATGCAATAGGTCTTACAACAGCATATTCTTTCAAAATATTACTTACTGAAAAAGTGTTGTATATATCTACATATTTAGAGCAGCCTTAAAATCTCGTATAGCTACTAAGGCTCAGCTGTTTTTTAAGTAGTTATCAAACTACAAAACAACGATGCTCCGTTAAATGCAAAAAAGCTGTTTAATTATGATACGAGAATTAAAATAAAGGAATCTGGGTAGAATATTAATAAAATCTGTAAAATATAAGAGAAATGCATTAATTTGCTTATCCACGACATTCATTTAGTCTTCTAGGTAGGAAGGTCATGTTTCAGTCATTGTGTTCAATAATTATAACTGTTTAGTGTCATATATAATAATAATAATAAAGCCTTTTATTCGGACCATAGATATACAATTACTTTTTCTTACACAACTGCACTGTTACATAATATATATTATACAGGGTTACTGGTAACTCGACGTATTCCTTGCAGGACATCATGGTAGGGTTAAAATGCAACAAATTAAGCCACCTAATGTTCTACCGAAGTTCAGTAGTTTTTGAGTTAGTTAGATTATTAGTTTTTTTATGAAAAATCACAGATTAAATTATTTGGAGCCAATTTAAAAATGATTTACGGCGCGATTGTACTGAAATTTAAGTTAATATCATAGTTCATGCCGTAGCAGATCTTTTTTAATAATTGAAAGTTCAAAAATGCCTAAAACCTTGGCAAATATCACTAATCAAACATTAAATTTTTAGTAATTTTTGCTATTAGTCCATAAAAAAAGTTGTCTAGTGCAAAAAAAAAATACTACGCCTGATGTACAAATTACTAGGAAAATATCCTTGTCTTATCAGCTATTCAGAAAGGTATGATTGTCAATACTTTTGCATGTGTGACAGGGAAGGGAAGAGTTTTATGGGGAGCAGGTAAAATTGCGAGACGGTCAACCTATTGTTTCTTAGTAGTTTTTACCTGCGCTTGAACTTCAAACACTCGGCAAGCTTTGTGATTGGTCACTATTGTTCTCCCGCAAGAAAACGCGTAAGTGCCGTGATTTACATGGCGCTTAAGACCTTTTTGCCGAGAATAAATACACTTCCGCAGCAAATCCAGCGCTGTGGTAAATTAGTTACGGTTTAGACGAAGTGTTATTATTTTAGCGCTGCAGCGAACTAAAGATTATTACGAAGAATAGGACAATTCAGTTATTTGACGTAGCTTCTCTCGATGGTCGTCAGCGTCAGTTAGCATAGGCTACTATTACAATACTAGAGATAGTGATGTGAACCGATTACAATTTTCAACACCGGTTTATACCGATTAGTTAATTATTAAAACCGGTTTTTTAAGGTTTTTTTTAGGTTTTTCCTAAAAAGTCCGTGGTCAGTCGTCCGTACGTCCGTCCGATCATCACAGTCAAATATTTATCAATTTTCTTTTTGTTACTTGCTGCGGTCATTTTCAGAGTAGTATGAAATATGGGGCGTGCGCGTGGAGTCTCCGTTGGTTTTTCTTGTGTTGTGCCAGTAGACGTTCCCTGTGCCTGTGTGTCACCTGGCTGATCACCCACTTCACCTCGATCCACCTCCACTGTAGCCTGGGGATGGTTTCTCTTAATATGTGCCAATATAAATTCGAGGTTCCTCCTCCAACTTTGATCACTTTAGCACATATCTTACACTTTGCAATAAGATTATCAATCTTCTCAAAATAATTTCTTGTACATACTTGATTTTACCTTTTACTTTAGCCATTTTCGCAAACAAACATGTCAACTCCAAATAATTCGCAAGCAAAATTCGGTGCTATTCTGTAAAAAAATCACCGTCATAAGTCAAAGTCAAAGTCAAAGTATTTATTAGTGCGATTTTTGGTGATATAACAGGTCTTACAGATATTTTATAGAATCTCAAAAATCTACCCTTTAGGGCATACACTATTAATTTAACAATATTAGAAATTAATTAAAACATTATATGAGTATGATACAATTCTAATAAAATTAAAAGTCTGATAGTAATATTAGGTACATCATAAATCATAAATACAGGATCATGCACAAGAAATTTTGTCAGCAAGAAATTCGTCAATGGTATAGTAGCATTTGTCTAATAAAAATGTATTTAGGCTGCGTTTAAATTGAGTCAAGTTTAAATCTTTTATGTCATTTGGTAGCTTATTAAAAATTTTCGGAGCCATGCAAAGTATGCTCTTGTGCATCAGGGCGGTTTTTGATCTTCTTAGGCATAATTCATGTCGGTATGTTGGTCTTATAGATCGAAGACTTTGCTCTGAAGCTTTTTTAAATAAATCACCGTTTTTTTTTACAAACAATGCGGTCTCGTAAATGTAAAGACAAGGCAGCGTTAGTATTTTGAGGGAAATAAAATAGGGTTTGCAACTTTCTGTTGATTTAAGATTGCATATAGACCTAATGCACCTCTTTTGTGCTTTAAAGATGTCATGCTTTTCGCATGAATTTGCCCAGAAAATAACTCCGTAACGTAGTATGGAGTCGACATAGCCATAATACGCGGTTACGACAGCTGCCTGATTTACAATTTTTTTTAGTTTGTGAAGAGCGAAAGCAAACCTGCTTAATTTTTTAATTAGGATGGATGCATGTTCTTTCCACGTCAGTTTAGAGTCTATTGTCAATCCTAAAAATTTAATATGTCCTACTTCTTCAATTATATTATTATTAAAAGATATATTAATGTCAGGAGTGTTAATTCTTTGTCTAAACTGCATAATTTTAGTTTTACTTAGATTCAATGCTAAGTTATTTTGTTCAAGCCAGTTTATTGATTGTTGTAGTGCGTCTTTAATGTCATGTTCATAGTTTCCATTTTTATTATGTTTTATAATTAAAGTGCTATCATCGGCAAAAAGAACCATAGGGTAAGTGACATTTTTCGGAAAGTCATTTATGTAGACTAAAAACAATGGCGGGCCCAATACACTGCCTTGTGGCACGCCAAATGTGATTTTACGTTTTTCTGAAACGTATTTACATTCCTTTTTATCCTTTTTACAAATTCGTCTAACTTCCGTGCACTGTGTTCTATTGTCAAGATAAGATTTTATAAGAGAAAGTGCATTTCCCCTTATTCCGTAAGCACTTAGTTTTTCTAACAAGATATTATGTTCAACTAGATCAAACGCTTTCGTCATATCCATAAATAAAGCGCTGGTGGGAGTTCTTTGATCGATATCTGTCATTATAATACTAAGGAAGTCATAGATAGCCATATTTATGGAATTATTTTTCCTAAAACCTTTCTGTTCCTTTACTAAAATGTTGTGCTTGGTGAAGAAGGAATACATGCGGTTATAAATAACTTTTTCAAATATTTTTGATATTACCGGTATAAGCGCAATTGGTCGGTAGTTATTTATGTCAGTCTTGTCACCTTTCTTAAATAAGGGCTTAACTATAGTGGGTTTTAGCTTATCGGGATAGATTCCACAGCTTATACTTAAATTAATTATATGACTAATGGGGCTCGATATCACTTCAGAAACGAATTTCAATACTCTTGTTGAGATGTCATCATAACCTACACTAACTTTATTTTTTAGGTCTTGTGTAATCCGATGCACTTCATAAGACGTAGTCGGGGCCAGGAATATTGAGCTGTCGCATATGTTTGAAATCTTACAGCTCGTAGATTTTGAAGCTTTAGAATGTAATTCAGCTTGATCTACGAAGTGGTTGTTAAATGCGTTCGCTATATCACTGGGGTTTGTTATTTTATTACCATTACTATGTATTTCTGTTATATAGTCATACGGAGGGCAATATCTATTTTCATTTATAATTTTCCATGTATCCTTTGTTTTATTTGTTGATGTCATTATTGTATGGTTATTTTTTGCCTTTTGTGTCAATTTTATTATTTTCTTAAGTCTATTTGAGTAATTTTTTAGTTTTGTTTGGTTAGTACAATTAGGTTTTAGCCTTAGCTGCCAGAGAAGTTGTCGTTTATTTTTGCTACAACGCCTTATACCAGGTGTCAACCAATTCGGATTTCTTTTTGACTTAATTTTTTTAATAAATATGGGGAAACATAAATTGTAAAACAGCTGAAATGTTTCCATAAAATTTATTTGGATCATCGGCATGAAAGATATCGCAAAAAGTTAAAAACTTTAAGCATGATCTGAATTTAATAAGGTTCTCGTGACTGTAGTCACGCGTTGTAATATTCCAACTATTAATTGCACAAGATTTTTTACTGGAATCTTTAGAAGTTGGGCCGTGTGATCTGACATGTTGAAATCCATTATTTGATGAATACATTTTCGCGGGTAATTGTGCGCAAAATTGTCTATGCATGTATTGCTTTGTAATCTGGTGGGCTCGTCAATTTGTAATTTTAATTTGTAATTTTAAGTTATAGCTTAATAAGTAATTTGTAAATTCTCGAGATATTCTATCTTTTTTTAAAGTGTTAATGTTAAAGTCACCACATATTAAGACATTTTTGCGCGCTTTGTAACAGATTTTTGGTAGGAGAATATTAAGTTTTGAGTAGAATGTGTCAAGATTATTAGATTTAGGTATCCTATAAATACATATAATAGTAACATTATGCTCTATTAATTCGATTGCGCAGCACTCGAAAGCTCCCGGAACTGAAAGTTTCTTGATTTCGTTAAGCTCTCTATATTGATGGCCAATTTTTACCAATATGCATGCTCCTCCTCTTTTTGTGTCTCTGGAGTAGCAGGCTGCTAATTTATAATTAGGTAGACTGAGAAAGTCTTCATATCCAGCTTCCATGAAGTGTTCGGTCACACAAATAACGTCTATGTTGTTTTGAAGTTCATGTAGATGCAATAGTAATTGATCTGATTTGTTAATCAATCCTGCGATGTTTTGATGCAATATTGTGAGATAATTATAGAAAAAAATGGTTCGATGTTTCTTCCGATTTGTCCTTCACGTCAGTGTCATTATTAGTCATTTGTATTTCATGAGTTGTCCTTTTAAGATTTATAAATATAGTTTTCATACCTGCATCATTCAGGAGACCTTGACGACCCGAAAACATTGAGTAATCGTAAGATAAGTCAGCGTTTGAGTCCAATAAATAAGCATATTCATACGCTGTGTTATGAAGATACAATAGATTATTAAACATTTCAATCCTAGAGTTATATAGTGTTGTGTATTGGCCACATTGTCTGTAGGTCGGGAGACATATAATAATATTTGTATGGCTTAGTTTTTCAATGGTATCTTTAATATGGTAGATTAAGTCGTGATAGTTCTTTGTACTTAAGAAATCTTTTTCTCCAATTAATATGACGCAATGGTCAGTTTTATTATAATTACTAAGCTTATTTTCTATGCCAAGTAGAAGTTCTTCTATGCTACCATTTGGATAAGAGTAGTGACAGAAATCATGATCCGCTCCCAAAATATCTTCTATAATGTTACATAGTCCGTTTCTATTATTAGCACTTACTATACATAGTTCAGTTTTGGGTTGCTTGGTTGGATATCGCCCATCAATCAAATTATCACACGATAGGTCTTTCTTAACATGGACGTCACATTGAGTAGATTTGTCAGCTGTCTGGGGTGTAGGTTTCGGTGTTGACGGTGTTGTTTTGTCGGCCAGCTCGAGTGTGTGTTTAGGAGCTGTTGGTGTTGTTTTGGCAGTCACTCGGGGTGTAAGCTTGTTTTGGTTCGTCCTAGTTTGGGGAGTTACGCTGAGATCTATTATGGGAACTGCTTTGGTGTTTTTTTTCTTAGGAGAATTTACAATGTCTGACGCAAGTTTTTTGTAAATATTTTCTTTTTTTGTCAAATTTTCAATAGTTTTTTTGAGATTTGTGTTGTCAATATTTAGGTTTTCTATTTCGGTATGTGCAGCTTCTAATTGAATAGTCAATTCTTTTATTTTGTTTTGAAGGATGACAGTTTTTTCGCAGTCCTCTTCGACAGAGATGTTTGGTAGACTGTTGCTAGTAGTGCCATCTAGTTCGTTATCTGTTGTGTTTGAAACGTTTGAATCTTCACTTTTTGTATCTGAGACTCTTCGATTGCGACGTTGCGTGATATTTCCGAAGAAGTTCATTTTAATTTGAAATATTTTTAAACACAAAAAGTGAAACCATTTGCGGAGATCGAACTCGAGTCACGGGCTACTCGAGTAACATGTAGGCCGTATGATGTATGTCGAAATTGTTGAACAGTAGGCTCTTCCAAATAAAAAAGTTCGTTAAAGATGTCAGTTGTAATTTGAACGATTTGAATATTTTTTCACTGTGTCACTTTTTGTTGAATCACTTTTTTCGTTGTTATTGTTTGTATTTTGTATGTCACACGTTTCTTAGCTAAGTATTTGGCGGTATGTATTTCATAATAGTCTTATATACCACACACAAAACTGTTTTATCACAAAAATTTTGTCCACATATAAGTTTTGTTTACATAGTCCACATTGAATAATTTGTTAGGATAACACTTTCACACACGTATTGTACTATTTTCTTGC
Organism: Oligia fasciuncula; assembly: GCA_963082905.1. Lineage (NCBI taxonomy): Eukaryota > Metazoa > Arthropoda > Insecta > Lepidoptera > Noctuidae > Oligia > Oligia fasciuncula. Next base: position 2,893,348 of record OY720414.1, on the reverse strand, counting down.
TATTTATGACGTATTTAAGTAGATACTGTTCAAATAACAATTTTAAAGAATTTTATAACGGGAGCACAATGTTTGCATGGCAGCTAGCGCCAACTGTGAAGTGAGCTTAGTGAGCTGTCATTTCACCTGATACTAAGGATTGACACTATTGACAGCTCAGTAGCTCACTTTACCTAAGTATTCTCACGGTGAGATTTTTACTGAATAGCATTACTGCCGGTCGATTCTGTAAAAATCTCACCGTGAAAACTTAGGTGAAGTGAGTTTGTTTTTGCTAGCAATTGACACTATTGACTCCACGCTTGTTTTTGCTAGCTCACTCCTACTACCTACTTCACCTAAGTTTTCACGGTGAGATGGTTACAGAATCGCACTGCAGTATAAGATTTACAAATATTTGCAAACAAAAGTGTAAAGGTGCGTACAGACTAATACCATAACATGTTATACAACATTGCTCTAGAACATGTTTCAGATAATGTGGACACTGAATGTTATTGATATGTACAACAATGTTATATTAGGTACCTAGTCACGTGTACTCAAACGCGCGACAATGGTTATCTAACATTGTTATATTGCATTGCTATTTCAATGTGTACAGTATTGTTTTATGTTGCAATGTTGAATAACAAGGTTACATAGTGTGGACGTGTTATAAAACAAGTTATATAACATGTTACATAGTCTGTACGCACCTTTAGAAAATTTGAATTTCGCGGGCCACCTTAGCGCTTCCCCCTAAACCTTCAGAACTACTTTTATGACAACGTGAAACACGACAACCCAAAAATAACGAGGTGTTATGTAAAAAGCAATTAATTTTAGCCCAGTGCTACTAGGGGTAGTAGCACTGGGCTAAAATTAATTGCTTTTTCATCATTAGTCCACTCAACAAAGCAGTTGTAGAGTGCGTGAGCTGGGCCCTAAGCGATTTCTTCAGAAAGTTGTTTAGGGTGCTTAATAAATATGAAATAAATGTTCCCACCTTTGAGTTTTTCGTTAATATCTTTAAAACGGTGCGTCGTAGAGAAAAAATATTTTCTACGTAATGAAAGATAATACAATTTTCTACAACTTATATCTTACACACTTTTTTCGAATTCCTACCCATTTTCGAACTACACGTTCCGGAAAAGTGAAAATTTTCGAAAAAATTACTTTTATCAAACACTTGCATTTGCCTGCTACTTCGGCGTTGTTTCGGGATTAAAAGCCTAATCTATCCCAAATTTCATCAAAATCCGTTTACTAGCCGTTGAGTTAACGAAACTTTTAACTATGTACTAGCAGCACCCCGCGGTTTCACCCGCATAAGTTTCCCGTGGGAATATCGGGATAAATCCTATGTCCTTTACCGAGACTCAACCTATCTCTATACCAAATTTCATCTAAATCGGTTCAGCGGTTTAAGCGTGAAGAGGTAACAGACAGACAGACAACAGCGGAGCTTTGCAGAGCGTGATGCTCGAAAACTGATTAGAATTTAGAAAAAGTGTAGACAAAAGTTGTAGAAAATTTTATTAGCTTTCAGCTCCCTCCCACCAACTAAGAACGCAGCTAAACAGCATTGTCCTCCTTGCAATTAAGAGACAATCACACAAGGAGGACCGAGCAAAGAGTAAAGTAACTACAGAGGAATGGCCCCCCTGGGACCGAGGAAGTGACATTTTAATTTTATGTCCTAGCTTTTGGCATTACGTTACATGTCTGTGGGCATTAAGGCAGATATAGACAGGGTCAGTGCACAAGTCAGTTACGGCGCCAGTGCCCGCGCCAAGACTGAAGGCAGATTTAGACAGGGTCAGTGCACAAGTCAGTTACGGCGCCAGTGCCCGCGCCAAGACTGACTTCCACTGTTTACATGGAGTCAGTTGTTGGTCAGTAGTCGCGGCTAGTTTTCACGGTGAGCACACGTTTGTCAAGTCAGTGGGAAACAAAAATGAATTCGCGACAAGGACGAGAAAAACAACTGAAACAACGACTAAGTTTTTACCGTTTTGCTATCTAATGAGGTTGCAGAAATGTTAGGGTCAGTTCACACCGAGACGCGACGCGACGCGTCTCGGTGTGAACTGACCCTTTGAAACTGAATTAAGTAAAAATAAACGAATTTGGATAAGAAAATGGATTGAAGACAGAAACGAAACTGGTGGCTCTGCTTTGTTGTTAAAGCAATTGAGATTTGAAGATCCGGACGAGTAGGTATAAAATGGCTCTGAGAATGTCACCGCAGATTTTTGACAAATTGTTGTCATTGGTATCAAGTTCTATCCAACGATTTTAGGGATAATTTAGGGATTTTATATCCCATAGGCACTCGTTTTCCTCCGTGTTTCGTCCTCCGTTAGTTTACGCGTTTTCTCCGTCATTTTCTCTTACTAGCCAGACGCAACGTCACCCCACAACGCGGCGCCAGTGACCTCCGATAGGTGCCAGTGACTGTGACTGACCAAGCGCTGACTTGATTGTTTACACGGGGTTTTAGCCACTGGCGCGGGTGGGCGCGGGTTGCGGGGGGCGCCGACTGACTTCTAAATATTCGTGTGCGAATTGACAAGTCAGCGCTGACTTCCCGCCATGCCACTGTACTGACTTGAAATCAATTTACACGGGGTTTTTTTTCGGGTCAGCGCTGACTTGTCTCGATTCGGCGCCAGTCACTGACCCTGTCTATATCTGCCTTTACGCTGCATTATATTGTAGTCTGTGGCAACACCTAAAAAACTAATCAAATTCTTCGTTTTGTTTTGATTTGAGTGGATTTGAGTTACGTGGTGGTGTGTTATTATTTTTGTAAGCAAATAGAATTTTATGGTAAGTATTATTATTTATATCGTCCTTATACATACACTTTCAAACAAAAAAGGGAAGTTAAAGCACAATTTTATATAATCTCAATGCATTAATTCCTAACATGTGACGATGATGTTAACAAACTTAACCATAAAACCTTCAAAGGAAATTAAATAGGAGTTTAATAAAATTTTATATTAGGAGGGCTACAGCTGAGATGGCCTGCAAAATATTTTTGGTATGTAGGTTTAAAGGCACCTGGCTGACTACTAAAGATTGTAGCTGTATTGTCTATATTTCTATAAACAAGCAGTCACCATGGCTCGCATACCGGTGGGGATAAAAGAAGCCATAATTTGCGTCCTAATAACATCATTACAATAATATAAATACAACGAAGGTCCTTTAGCATAACTGTTACTAACCGCCCATACGACGACCCACTGACCAAATAGTGAGTAAAGTATTGTTTTACCTTACAAATTGATTTACTGACAAGTGCATGTCGGAAAAACAAATTGGATTTCATGGGTTTTAATTTTTTTACGCGGAACTCCAATTCTTTTTCTAAAATACAAGTAGTCCAAGTTAGTCCATATAACATCAGGTATCTTCCAGTGTAAGTCCTGTCAAATTCTGTCAAACCGTTTGTGAGATTTGCCAGAACAAACAGAGAGACATGCTTACAGACAGACAAAAATTTTTATAATTATTTTTTTGTTAAATGTAAGTAGTTTACTTTTGTAGGCATTTAGTAAAAATCTGTTATTTTGACATTACAAACAGACATTTAAATTTTATGTACCTATTTGTATAGAAATGTTTAAAAAAAAATAATTAAAAAGTTTTATGGACCAACTGTGCCAGAGTTGTTGCTTTTGGCTTGCTCTCTTTAAATAATTATTGCTATAATAAAGCATTTTTGATACAACTTAAAGGGTAGTTCCAAAAGTTTCTACACATCGTACCCTCTTACAAAAATATTTCTAATTAAAATACTTCAGGTGAATAAACATAATAAAAATGTTTCTACAGTAACTTATGGAACCGATAATCACTAATTAGATATGGATTTAGTAAAACAGTTATTAATGCTTAGGCATTATCAGAACAATAGCAATACGTAAATAATTTATATATCGTCGCTGCGACTTTAAGACCTCTTATGTGTCACTTTTGGCAAAATCACTTTTTTACGCCAGCCGATTCTACATTTTGAAGCTCTATCGAATGCAAAAACTCTCATGTGTATACGACGTTTAAATCGTAATTTATTTACGAAATTCAAGATCTCTAATGTGCTTGCTAATTAAAAGTTGGTGCTTAAAAAATCTTATGTGTCAACTAAAATTGTTTTATTTTTTTTTACAAGAAACTACTTTTGTTAAAACAACGAAAATCGTGTGGCTGATACCTATATTTTTGTTGTAGTTGGTTTCATTATATTTTTTTCAGTAGACGGTTTTTATCGATTTTCTCATAAAATTGATTTTTACACATAAGAGATCTTATGAATGAATGATATATTTATTTGCAAGAATATAGGTAGCTAACATAAGTTCTTAAGATCTCTGGGTTTCACTATATTCGGCATTTCAGCCGTGCAAATATTTAGATTCTTAAAGTCTTCTTCTTCGTCTCTTGAAGAGATCTTAAAGTCGCAACGACGATATGTAACCTTATAATATAATATTTCTAGCGAATACTTTGATAAGCAACTCATTTAGGTACTTAGAATAATAAAAATAATATGTTTTCAATTTATTCAACACTTGTTTTATCAATTCATTACACAATAGACACCAACACATGGGTGAAATTCAATCAAAAATGACATCTGAGGTTTAGTATTTGTGGAACAAAAATGTTGTAACAAGATACAATAAAATCTTTTCTATAATAAAAAAAGACAAACGACTTCCAAAAAAAAAAACACTACAAAATGAAAAATAACTTTAATCTCGGAAGTCGGTGTCGTTGGTTCCGCATTTTCATGTTTTGACACCAACTTCCGAAATTAAAGTTATTTTTCCCTTTGTAGTATTTTTTGTTGGAGGTTGTTTTTATTTTTGTAAAAAAGTTTTTATTTTTCACTTTTTAGTTGTACCCGCCTACCCCGCACAAAGTCATATAACACTACTTGCTATGTGAATATCAGTGACAGGAAGCTATTGAACACATCTGCGTACCCCTTTAGAGGGTACAGGCGTGATGTTATGTTGTGTGATTGCGTAAACAATGCATACATATGCATGGCATTTATTGAAGAGTTCCCTTGTCTGTCTCCGAAACTCATCATCAGATCTTTACGAAATTTAAATGGAACCATTTCGGAATAAACCTCTTTCGAAAAAAAAAGTATTTTGCAAATCCGTCTATAGCTATACTATATGACGGAGTTATGCCCGAATATACATAAGAGAACCTCCTCCTTTTTAGAAGTTGGTTGAAAATGTTCCACAACTTCTTCACATGGTGACCCACCCCCAAGCAGAAACTACAGAATACCACCCGATACGATGCTTACTAATTCCATTTGCTTACTTCATACATCTGGTCATACACATATGCAATAATTGCTTGGAATTGTTACTTCTAGTGGCAGTGTGTCTCGGCCAGCTGCTACTACTTGCCCTGTTCACGACTGACACAACCTTTCTATTCCAATTCTTAACGTATTCATGTTGTGATTCACAACCTGCAACTTGTGAATAATTTCCTGATCTAAGATTATAGTTATAAAATCCGAAATATTGTTGGTTTTATGGTCGTGGTATAAACTACCTACCTAATTAACACAATATTTATTAAGTATCACTAATGTTTTCGTTTAAGAACATTATTACAAGAGATTGAGACATCGAAAGTCAGATGTTTGTTCATTTTCAGCTGTTGTTGTCGCCAAGAGCAATAACTCTAGTTATTTACATTTAGTTGTATTAAAGTATGCTAGGGCTGTCACTCTCATTAAAACTAGAGATGGATGGTTTCATGTTTTTTTAACCGACTTCTAAAAAGGAGGAGGTTCTCAATTCGGATGTTTGGTTTTTTTTAGGGTTCTGTACCAAAATGGTAAAAGCGGAACCCTTAAGGTGAGACTGTCTGTCACAGCTGGATTGAAATTTGGAATAGTTTTAGATGACGTTATCCCAACTATTTTGTAAATAAGAAAGAAATAAAAATATGTGTAGGTATATTTTTTGCAACATGGACTAAAAGGGGGTCTGAAAAATTCGAAGTGGGGGCTACTGGCATGTGGGGTATCATATGAAAGAGCGCAGTTTGCACATTCTCAAACAATTTTTCTTTTTTTTTTAAGGCCGCATAGTTTTCTACTTTTGATGAAAAATGTAAAAAAAAAAATACCATTCCCCCCCTTTTCTCCGAAGTTTGTAAAGAGAAAAATCTGAAATAATTCTATGTGATAGAAGTTTATGTAAAGATTATTAACAGGAAAAATAAAACGAAGTCTCAAAATAGCACACTTTTTCAGAAATCATCATCAACAAAAGTTACATTAGTTCCACTATCGGTCAAGAGATGGCGCTGCCATAAATCTGCAATATTCTACCTAATACCTAAGCTACATACCTAAGTTCTCCGTCACTTATAGACAGACGGATTTACAAAATTCTTTTTTGTTCGCAAGAGGTTTTTTCCCAAATGGAAAACAAATAAGAAATTTATATGGGACCACCATATTTTCTTATTCGTTTTTCCAAACTACCCCCGGTTTTGGAAAACGAATAATGTTAAACTTTATTATTTACTTTAGGTACTTTTTGTGCCACGTTTCAAGTTTATAAACCTAAAGAATAAGATTTTTCATATAAACGAATTCCCCCTTTCTTTTGAAACTACGAATAATTATGTACTCTACTTAGATACTGTCAAAAATTCAAGTTTCTATCTGCAACAGTTTGTGCTGTGGGAGGGTCTTATTTACATACCCTGTCCTTTTATATACGTAAAATATGTGCCTGCCTTATTAATATAGGTATTCAAAAATATAAATATTCCTTAGGATTCATAAAATTCAAAACCCTACTGCTTTGGTAAACAAGATTGTGTTGTTATCAGGAACCCCTGCGTAAGGTCAAGTGGACACAGCAGATATAAGCTCTCCGTGAACAATTATCACATATCGTCATTACAATAAAGTAATTCAGAAGAAACACACATTCAAAATGGCTTCTAACGGAAAACTAGGTAAGTGACCCTCTATAATTTGTTTTAAAATAAATCACACTAATATTATAAAGGCTAATGTTTGTGTGTGTGGGGGTGTGTTTATATGTTTGTTACTTCTTCACGCTCAAATGGCTGGACCAATTTTGATAAAATTTGGTATGGATGTAGCTGACACCCTGGATTAACGTATAGGCTTTTTATCCCGATATTCCCACGGGATCGAAACTTATGCGGGTGAAACCGCGGGGCGCAGCTAGTTGTTTATTACGACTAAATGATATATTTACAAAGAAAAAAAAATACAACCGAATTGAGAACCTCCTCCTTTTTTTTTGAAGTCTGTTAAAAATTAAGTACCTATTTCTTGATCATGGAAAAAACAATTTCAGTAATAATTGAGTCTTAGATTATATTTCGAATGCTGCAGTCAGAAGTCTATGTAGGTATATCAATTGGAGTCAAAGTGATACAAGGTCGATATCACTTTGACTAATTGATATACCTGATATTGTATTGATATGACTGTCTGAATGTATGAAGCATGTAAATCAAATTTTTTGAAGATGACTGTTATGATATAATGACCGCCACTTTAGAGTTGATGGTCGTGCCCTTGGTCGAAATTACGTCACTAGATCATTATCCATTTGATTGAAACTAGACTGTTCAACAAGTAACTTTGTCCACAGCTCTTCTAAGCGTGTCTGACAAGACAGGCTTGCTGCCTTTGGCCAAAAGCTTATCAGACATTGGTCTCGGCCTGGTGGCTAGCGGTGGTACCGCTACAGCTATCCGCAATGCGGGCTTGGCGGTCACCGAAGTTTCTGACATCACTAAGGCACCTGAAATGCTCGGAGGGCGGGTGAAGACCTTACACCCTGCCGTTCATGCTGGTATTCTGTCTAGGTAAGTTCAGGAAATTCCGAAGATTGTTCTAACAATAATTTTCTAAATGAATTCCTTATTGTATCCAAGCAATACTTCTAAGTAGGTGTTTGATGCTTCTAAAGAGCCTTCTCCAAGTAGTATTAAGTAGTATTAAAAAATATTCGGTTATTGCATACTTCCCAGTATACCTTAATTACTACCTTATAACCAACGACTGGTTCAGTATCTGGTATAATTATATTTTTTCTGGTCTTTTCTGATTTTTGCAAGGGAAAACAATCTCTACGAAAATTAAAATATATTTTATTTTCAGACTCACCCCCTCAGACCAGGAGGATATGAAACGTCAGAAGTTCGACATGATTAGCGTTGTCGTCTGCAATTTGTATCCATTCGTACAAACAGTCTCAAAGCCCGGTGTCACGATTGCCGATGCCGTTGAGAACATTGACATTGGAGGCGTTACTTTGCTCAGAGCGGCCGCGAAGAATCACGACAGAGTCACGATTATCTGCGACCCCAACGATTATGATACAGTTATCCAAGAACTAAAAGAAAGCAAGGACCATCAGACCTCTTTGAATACCAGGTAAAATTCAGTTTATAAAGTTATGCTCCAACAAATCGTAAACGGTTGCCTTTACCAATGTTGGAAAGAGTCTCTTATCGTAATAAGCAAGGTCAGATGATTTATATCGCAAAGTCAAATTGATCATTTTTATTTATAAACTTCGTGTTATTAACAGGTCTAGCCCATAATCTTGTTATCAGTGGAAGACACAGGTAATCAGCAGTTCAGTAACATCTTATTGATGACTTTCAAAGCCAAAATTTTTAAACTGACTAAGCAAATATTGACATTGTAATTGTTTTTTCTTTGCAGGAAGCGTCTTGCCCTGAAGGCATTCACACAAACATCGGAGTATGATCTCGCTATTTCCGACTATTTCCGTAAACAGTATTCTTCTGGACAGTCCCAGCTGACCTTGAGATATGGTAAGAAATAAGTACTATCTAAAAAGTGTAGATTAGATTTAATATTCGGGGATTTCCTCGTTTAAGTTATTGAAGTTGAATTCCTACACAAATAATAATATCTCCTAAGCCGAATTGCGGTAACGGGGGCCAATCTCAACGCAAACTTATCTATAGATATTGTAGCGTACAGTGTGTGCGCAATCACAGGTGCACTGTTTCTCTTCCCTCACACTCTTTAAATAGTATGTTGGGACGGCAATCGGGCACAAGCAGAGAGTAACAACACAACCAAAATGAGTGCTAGTAAAGACTGGCATAACATCACGCCTGTAGTCCCCGAAGGGTTAGGTAGAGGTGCACCTATATTACATCCACATTTCGCCAGTTAAGTTAAAGTGCCATGTAATAGGAGGCTCGGCAAGTCCTATTGCCACTAACCGGGAACAAATCCAGACTCCGGACGGCTACTGAGAACTTCCAGATAGAAAAACCCAATAACACTGCCCAACCCAAGAATGGAACCCAGGATCTCATGCTCAGCAGTAACGCTTGCGACCACTAGACCAACGAGGCAATCAAAATTAGTGCTACTAACAAATGAATAAAATACTAACACAAAAACTCCACCATATAGGTATGAATCCTCATCAGAAACCAGCTCAAGTGTTCACGACCCGCGACAAACTTCCACTGACGACCCTCAACGGTTCGCCCGGGTTCATTAACCTCTGTGACGCACTAAACGCGTGGCAGTTGGTGAAGGAACTGAAGGAAGCATTAGGCTTGCCTGCTGCCACCAGCTTCAAGCATGTGTCGCCTGCCGGCGCCGCTGTTGGCTTGCCTTTGAATAAGGAAGAGGTAGGATTTAAAACTATCTCCTTATGTATTTTGAGCTCAGTTTTCAGTACTACACCTTCACTTAAGTAACGGACTATAGAACCGAGTCTAAGTGGTAAATTTTTTATTAAGATCTTAGTAATGTAAATGCCCCAATAATGTTCAAAATACAATAACTGGTTCGAAGGTTTAGCATGGACTAAAGTTAGAACTCATACTATAATGAAACGGATCGAGGCGTAATCTAACTGTGATGGTCAACATTAATTTAACATAAACATGAAATGTCATTATCCAAACATCTTCCTCCAGGCATCAGTATGTATGGTAGCCGACCTCCTCCCGAACCTGACACCAGTAGCTTGCGCATACGCCCGCGCTCGCGGCGCCGACCGCATGAGTTCATTCGGCGACTTCGTGGCGCTGTCGGACGAGTGCGACGCGATCACCGCCCGCATCATTTCGAGGGAGGTTTCCGACGGAATCGTGGCTCCTGGATACAGTGCCGAAGCTTTGGAAATTCTGAAAAAGAAGAAGGGCGGCAACTACTGTGTTTTGCTGGTAATTTGGGGTTTATAACTACTGGTTCTTTTTCGTAGATCAAAAACGTAATTTAGAATTCATGAATTACTCTAATTAATTTTGTTTTTTTGCTGTGTGACTTGTTCTTCGAACACAACACACAAGCGCCCAAATCTCTATTGCAAGTGATATGCTTCACATGCCCTACACTACTAATGTAATTATTTTTAGGACTTATGATCCAATGAAATAAAACTATCCTTACAATTTTAGATGGACCCCAGTTACGATCCCGACCTAATGGAACAGAAGATGATCTTCGGCCTGACTCTGGAACAAAGACGCAACGATGCGAAGATCACAGGAGATCTGTTCAAGAATGTGGTCACAAACAAGAATGCGTTGCCTAGCAACGCTGTAAGGGATCTCATCGTGGCGACTATTGCATTGAAGTACACGCAAAGTAACTCCGTCTGCTTCGCCAGACATGGACAGGTTAGAATTCCTTTTTTTTATTCATACTTATGCTACACAGAATATTAGGTCATGCTTCGACTATAAACAGGTGATCTTCGTTTAATGTGATGTTAATAGACACTCATTGTACAGATTTAAACTGTCATCCGAATGGATGATGATCATAAATTGGAGAGTTAAATGGCGTGCAGCTGGAGAGTCCTATGTCCAGCAGTAAACTGTTGATAAAGTTTGAATCAGGGGGCCTAAAAAGGCCACTTTGGCAGAATCATAAAAGGATAACATTATGAATCATAATGGACTGTTAACTGTTAAGTTAATCCTATCAAATACCATTGGTGAAGGATTTTTCAGTTATTTTTTTTTGTCTGTGCTAGAATACCAATCAATCCAATCCCAATCTCTTTAATTATACCTACGTAGTGCAGCGAAAAAAAGAAAAACACGGACTGTCTTCGACATATTATAATTCATAATGTTATCCTTTTATGATTCTGCCAAAGTGGCCTTTTTAGGCCCCCAGTACTCACCACATCACATCCTCATAATGTGCAAGCACTTATAGGGTAACTTATGGTCATCCGCACGTCAGTGTATCAGTAACAGACGATTTACGGAAACAACACTTACTGCTATGAAATAAAACCTATTAATCCTTGCTCTAACTTATTATTAGGTACGTTTTACATTACAATCACAAAAATGTTTATTGCACAGGTGGTAGGCATCGGGGCAGGCCAACAGTCCCGCATCCACTGCACGCGGCTGGCGGGCGGCAAGGCAGCGCTCTGGTGGATGAGGCGACACCCGCGAGTACTCGCTATGCGCTTCAAGCAGGGCGTCACTCGTGCCGTGCAGTCTAACGCTATCGATAACTATGTTAATGGCACTGTTGGTTAGTATGGTCATCTAAAAATCTTAAATTCATTCACTGACAGACAACGCAAAGCCTAAACCGCTGGGTCTGGGCATGCAATTTTGTACAAGAGTTCCATACAGAGTAAGTGAGTGAGCACTAATGAAGGACCTTTGAAAATAGTTAAATAGAGGATGAAAGTTTGTACGGAAGTTCGTCATTTTGCCGATGAGAAATCCCATTGGGTACACGGATTGTGTGCTAATATTTATTTAAGTGGTACTTACACTCAAAACAACGTGATTTTTCCATGAACGACATTTTATTAATGTGGCCTGGGAAAAACGATATCACAATAAACAGGGCCAATTTGTAATCATTGTAATCGGCTCCATGGTTGATTTCTTTGTCAATTTATTTCTATACGACTCGAAACGTATAAAAGTAGAATGCGGGATACTCTTTGAAAACTCGCAATTTCTATCAGTGTTCAACTGTTCATGTTACGAAAATATCTGCCGTATTCGTATATTTTGGTTTTGCCCCGCTATAATGGTCATACAACAGCTGATTTTATATTTTCACAAGAAAGCTTTCAGTTTAAATTATACCAATCCTTTTTATTACACAGGTTCGGATCTTCCACTAGAACAATTTAATACGCTCTTCGAAGGTGACGCCCCGGTCTTACTGACTGAAAAGGAAAGGACCGAATGGGTCAGCAAGATGGACCGCGTCGCTCTCGCCTCAGATGCCTTCTTCCCATTCCGTGACAACATCGACAGGGCTGTGCAGGTCAGTAATCTGGTCTAAAGACTAGTTACCATTATTGTTTCCCAAAAAAATACACAGTACAGCATTAATCAGTATTTGCCAAACTACAAAACATTAGAAGAGGACTTTTCTCATACAACTAGTTTTGAACTGGGGCTCATGTTTAACTCTCGCTGTTATTAATGAAAATTGTTGATGAAAAGCAGCTTTGACAGTTGCACCATAAGAAATTCCTTTTGTACCGTTTTGGTACGGAATCTTAAGAGGAACTGGGAATAATATAAAACCCAGCACAAAACCCTCGAAAATATTTAAAATAAAATATTTCTCCTAGTTTTCATGGAATGTCAGTGTTTCTACTTCCGACCCGTAACTTTCGTCGACTCAAGTGATATTTTTCTTTCCACAGTGCGGCGTCGAATACATCGGCAGTCCATCAGGCTCGAACAACGACCAGGAGGTGATTACAGCTTGCAATGAACATAAGATTATACTCGCACACACCAATCTCAGGCTCTTCCATCATTAATAAATCTAAGGATTGTGGAGAAACTATCAATAACTTCGAAGGAAGGGGACGAAATCTCCATCCATTATTTTTAAAAAACATTTAGTAGTGTAAGACATTTCATATTCAGTTTATTTTATAGAATAAACTGCATATTAAATGAACTAATATGAAATTAACTGTAAGAAAGTGATGCAAAAAGCATTGAAAGTACAGCTGGAAAGCAGCAAAGATGATCTGGGTCAGGTCTATAATACTCCAGAGAAGGTTATCTTCGAAAAGGGATCTGATGTCATAGTTGTGGGGAGGGGCATTGTGGCGGCAAAAAGCCCAGAGGCCCAAGCAGTTATTTATAAGGATACTTTGTGGAAATGTTACTTGAACAGAGTTTCTGGGAAACTTGAGTAGGAAAATTTTAACATTTCACATTATTAATGTGCTACATAAATAAGAGGTACTCATTAAGTTTTTCTAAAATTTTACATTTCGTTAATCCATATCAATATCGAACCTCTTATTGGAGATTGCTATGAAGGATTTGAAATATGATCACTTATGCGGTGTGCCATACACAGCCCTGCCCATTGCTACAATACTCAGCGTATTAACCAAGAAGTCTATGCTAATGAAACGCAAAGAAACGAAGGCATACGGTACTAAGAAATCAATTGAAGACCACTACAAGGCAAAACAGACGTGCCTTATAGTTGAAGATGTGGTTACATCTGGCTCCAGTGTGCTGCAAACTGTAAGAGATTTACTTGTGGCGGCAAAAAGCCCAGAGTCACAAGCGGTTATTTATAAGGATACTTTGTGGAAATGTTACTCGAAGAGAGTTTCAGGGAAACTTGAGTAGGAAAATTTTAACATTTCGCTTTATTAATGTGCTACATAAATAAGAGGTAATTTTACATTTCGATATCGAACCTGTTATTGGAGATTGCTATCAAGGATTTGAAATATGATCACTTATGCGGTGTGCCATACACAGCCCTGCCCATTGCTACAATACTCAGCGTATTTACCAAGAAGTCTATGCTAATGAAACGCAAAGAAACGAAGGCATACGGTACTAAGAAATCAATTGAAGGCCACTACAAGGCAAACCAGACGTGCCTTATAGTTGAAGATGTGGTTACATCTGACTCCAGTGTGCTGCAAACTGTAAGAGATTTACGCAAAGAAGGATTGGTAGTCACGGATGCAGTCATTATATTAAACAGAGAACAAGGTGGCAGCAAAAATCTTGAAGTAGACGATGTACAAATTAAATCTTTGTTTACAAAGTCTTCTTTGATTGATATATTGGTGAAGAATGGGAAGATTACTGAAGAAACCGTAGTAAAGGTTAAAAATTACCTCAAGGAGACAAGCTCCTGTTATAGGTAAGACTAAAAAACACGTCATTGAACTCACACTATTATTTGGAGCGTACCTGTCTCACACACACTTGTGCACTATAATATCTCCCACGGCAATGGCTAGTCACTGGTGAGATGGCATGGCGGCCTACATTCAGGCTGGTGGACAATTTGTTTATTATTTAGTGTCAGACTAAAAAGTGGTTACTTAACTGTATCTATTTATATATACTTTATTGTAGACCACAAAAATACATAACATAAAAATGTCATCAAAGGCTACAAAATATATACAATGGGCGGCCTTGGCCTTGCAATTTGCTTTCATTGAAATGATAATTTAATTTTTCAGATAAGCCATTGGACCGAGTCTTGCTTACTTACGAAAAGCGTGCTGAATTAGCCAAGAATGGTATAGCAAAACAACTGTTTGGCATAATGGCAACAAAGAAAACAAACTTGTGTCTCTCGGTCGACTTGACATCCACTATGAAGATCCTTGATCTATTAGAAAAAGTTGGGGAACATGTCTGTCTAGTAAAAACTCATGCTGACATTATCGAAGACTACAGCAAGGAATTTATTACCAGAATCAAACAGCTGGCTGACAGATTCAACTTTTTAATACTGGAAGACCGAAAGTATGCTGATATTGGACATACGGTCTCCTTGCAGTATTTGAAAGGGTTGTACAAAGTTGGCGAATGGGCGGATTGTGTGACTGCCCATTCATTGCCTGGTGAGGGAATACTCAAAGCCCTGAATTCGCCAAATGGTGTCAATCGTGGTGTGTTCTTGTTGGCTGAAATGAGTAGCGAGGTAAGATTACTTTCATAGATATTATGTTTAATTAGCACTACCAAATACTTCAGACCAATCAATCTGCCTAGCCTTTTCCAAATATATTGGGGTCAGCTTACAGTCTAACCGGATGCAGCTAAATACCAGTATTTTGCACAGAGCAACTACCTATCTGACCTCCACAACCTTTAATTACTGGGTAACACGATAACAATAACCCTTGGCAAGAGTGATTGTGAGGTTTCTGGCTACCAGTAACGATTGTCAAAGATCTACACATGACAGCTGGGACCAACTGCTTATCATGCTTTCCGAGGCACAGAGGAGTCTCGATATGTAATGGATGGTCACCCATCCACGAACCGACTGCGGCAAGCATAGCCTAATCTTCGATCAACCTGTGCAGCTGTTATTATTTATCTACCAAATACTTCCGACAATGCTAGTTTAAAAAAAGGTAAATGTCATTTCATTTATTTTATTTTTGTTTCCAGGGGAACCTTATAACACCAGAGTACAAAGAAGCAACAGTGTCTATGGCATCTAAATATCCAGATTTGATCACTGGATTTGTCTGCCAGAATAAGGACACTTTCAAGGACCCAGGTCTCATACAACTGACTCCTGGAGTACAGTTGGAAAGCAGCAAAGATGATCTGGGTCAGGTCTATAATACTCCAGAGAAGGTTATCTTAGAAAAGGGAGCTGATGTCATAGTTGTGGGGAGGGGCATTGTGGCGGCAAAAAGCCCAGAGGCCCA
Source organism: Oligia fasciuncula (assembly GCA_963082905.1). Lineage (NCBI taxonomy): Eukaryota > Metazoa > Arthropoda > Insecta > Lepidoptera > Noctuidae > Oligia > Oligia fasciuncula. Next base: position 2,877,599 of record OY720414.1, on the reverse strand, counting down.
AGCAGTTATTTATAAGGATTCTTTGTGGAAATGTTACTTGAAGAGAGTTTCTGGGAAACTTGAGTAGGAAAATTTTAACATTTCGCATTCTTAATGTTCTACATAAAGAAGAGGTACTCATTAAGTTGTTCTAAAATTTTACATTTCGTTGATACATAATCATGTTTTACGTATGTTACGAGAAATAAGCGGTACTGTTCCATAGTCTTGAATATTCCTCTTAACATTAAGCATTTATAAACAAGGACCAATAACTGCTGTGATAGCTCATAGGTCGAATTATAATTAATATTTGGTGCTAATACCTAGTATACTTAGTGCCTTAACATTCCTAGGTATTATTACACCAATAAAACACATTTAACTTGTTAAAATAAGCTATACAAGTATTGTATTCATGTTATCATCTAATAAATAGCGAAATTTATCTAAAATCATTGGTAATTATTTTACGTGACTCTTTTAATAATAATTATTATTATTATTAAAAGATTATCCATCAGCAGCTTGCTTTGAAATACAGCCTTGTGGAATCGGAGGTGCCGTACTACAGGTATGTGCCCGACCCAGTTCTCGAAAATGGTAATATCACATTGTACTGGGATCGATCCATCATCACTGACAGGACTATTGTTGCCAATAAGCCTGATATAGTGGTGGTGGATCGATCAGAGCGGCGCGCAATGATTGTTGACATAACCGTCCCGCATGATGAGAACCTCGTGAAAGCCGAGAAAGATAAACAGATCAAGTATCTTGACTTGGCTCGCGAGGTTGTCGACATGTGGGATGTGGACTCAGCAACCATTGTGCCGATAGTCGTGACAGCCAATGGGTTAATAGCCAAGAGCCTCGACCAACACCTAAAGAGGCTCTCGTTGGGCAGCTGGATCAAGGGCTTGATTCAGAAAGCGGTACTTCTGGACATGGCCCGCATTGTTAGGAGGTTCCTCTCTCTGGAGCCCTGACCGCCGGTAGCTTGGACCCTGTTCCCAATACCGGTGGGCTACTATTTTTTATATTTTTAAATGTTTTTATATTTTTTATATTCTAATATTTAAAAATATAATTTATATGTGATTTAATGAAATAAAGGATATAATAATAATTATTATTATTAATAAATAGCGAAATTTATCTAAAATCGTTGGTAATTATTTTACGTGACTCTTTTGTGATGATGAAATGACAATCTGAAGGAAGCACAGCTGCTTAAATACCGATAAGTAATAATACCGCGTAAGACGGATATAAACACCATGTTGTGGAGAACACGAGACGAGAATTACAATATTATTTTCCCATATGATTTTCGAATTCGACATACGTGTACTTACGGTTCCACCCAAGCTGGCCTCATTTGCAGGACCAGAAATATTTCTAAGTGGAATTGGCGATGAAAATGAAAATGCGAGGAAACCTTGAATATTAGTTTGAAATCGCCAACTTGGCAAGTTCGGTGTTGGTGATAAGCGTTTACTATTCTGGTTATTAATCGAAAGGACCAGCTAAAGAAAGCCTGCTACTATTTATCTTGAAGGACAAACATAATTGATTAATGAACGATATTATTTTAATTTATTATAGCTGGTATCCCAACACAAAACTGTCTAGCAATTTTATTATATCATGGGCGCTTTCCGAATTAGCTATAATCGCTCACAGCGCTCACATCATCTCACATGTGTTCCGATTTAGATATCACGATTATGACATCTGGCTGAGAGCTGTCAACAATTCGGAACGCCCGTGAGCGCGCTCACAGTGCTTACTCAATGTAAAAACGATATCAGCCAGAAGCACAATTTCGAAAATGCCACGTTAGTTTAATTTTATGATAAGATGCAAAACAAAACACACACTGACACATCCTAACACACACACTGTCATTTTTGACAGCGCTCACGGTGATATTATTCTAGGGCATGGTCGGCGTTATCGCAAGACATGGCGCATGTCATGACGTCATCTATGACGATTCACGGGACGTCGTTATCGCGCTCACGCTAATTCGGTACCGGTTTAAGCACGCTCACATCGATTATTTCCCATCTCGGAACGCAGGGCATGTCAATACATGTCAATATCAAAAAAACGTCAAAATTGATAATGATGACTGCTGCAGTTTTGTAAATAACTAATAAACGTTTCATAAAGCTGCCTCGATTTTATTAATGTACATACACTAAAAGATTGGAGTAAATAAAGGTGAATGTATAAATAAATGCTTTTCGACAAGACGGTATACATTCTACGAGAAAATAATGTAGAAATAAAAATAAAATACTAGGAAATATTGTAATAATTGTGCAACACCGGTGTGATAAAATTTTGTTGTGAAAATAATTAAATAATGTGTCAAAAAAAAAGAAATTTCAGATAGAACCTGTCATAGCCATGCTTTCAGGTTTTTGCTACAAACATTATTTATTGCTTTGCTACAAGACGAGATTTTGCGGCTTGTCTTCCCAAAGGTGACAACTTTAAATTAAAACAGCGATTTCTAGACAAACGAGAAAACGTCAATCTATTTTTTTAAACTGTCACTTTCTTGCCGTTGCGCCGCGTTGGCGCGTCATTCTAGTGTCAAACAAAGTCACAAATCACACGTTCTACCAATCAATCGAAATTCAACCATCAATGAAAATGTCATGCGCTCATACTATGGGGCTACAGAGGGAGGAATCATTCTGACCGCGTACCGTGTTCGGATGCTCTCTTTTTCAGGTGCTTGAACCAGCTGTCAACGTTTCGACACAACGACTGTCGGATCAGGTGCGGGTCATTAAAATTGTTTTTTTTATACACTCCCCAATGTCTTGTGCATCGTCGTTGGAATACCTTGCTAGACAATAAAAAACTTGTTATATGAAACAATTGGAAAACTTAAGGCGAAAGCGCCAGGGTAGCCCGCGAAATTCAATTTTTTTTAGGTTTTTTGCAATTTGCTGGTCAGTATTAAGTTGTACGTTGATTAAAATATGATTCGCGGCCGTAACAAATATGTATTTACAGAATTATAATCATTAAAGTCATCAACACAACTCTCTAAGACCATGTAATCCCCAAGAATGATTATTTCATGAAATCTTGACATTTGGGGATTACATGGTCTTAGAGAGTTGTGTTGATGACTTTAATGATTATAATTCTGTAAATACATATTTGTTACGACCGCGAATCATATTTTAATTAACATACAACTTAATACTGACCAGAAAATTGCAAAAAACGTAAGAAAATTTGAATTTCGCGGGCCACCTTAGAGCTTCCCCCTTAATGAAGAACACGTAAACACTAAACATGCCATAGAAAAAGCCAATGCCGCAGTAGACAAGACATTATTATGGTCGAATTGAGAAACCTCCTCCTTTTTTGAAGTCGGTTAAAAAGAAAATGAGACAACGCAATGCCTCTATTATGAGGTTGTGTGAAAGTAAAGGGAAAATGGGTTCACTCGATTTTTTGAAAGTATTTGTTTAAGAATGTTATGTTATTACCATAATTATTGTAATACATAGATTGATTAAAATATACAATTTTAATTTAAGGGTAAATACTTTTTCTGTGAACAGCGAAGCAGACAAAATTTTTGATGCCATAATGATTCTTTACCTTCTTTTTCTATATATATTATGTAGATATTATTAATATAATTTTAATTCTGATTAGCTTATATATTATAATATAGAACTAAAAAATTAATAAAATTAGAAATAAAAGTTGGGTGTTTTGTTACAAATATTTCTAATTTTATTTTTTGTTCAGAACGGACCACAACAATGTAACTAGTGTAGAATTTAGAACACTTCATTCAATTTGCTGAGGAAGTACACATGAGGTTGGAAGGTCTGGACAGTAGTAGGTGGACTAGAGATGACCTGTGACAGGTCCCTGACTGTTCAACTGCATAAATAACAATGTTAAAAAGAATAATTGGTTTATTCTGCACGATCTAGATGTACTCCCACATTCCCATTTCCCATGTAATAGGGGGACGCACACCTCAATAGGTGTGCGTCCCTTATTACATAGGACAAACATAACTGGTGGAAAGGCTAGGCAGATGATGGCAATCCATCATCATCATCTGCAAAATGACACCTATTGCCATCAATGACTGACAAATTGACTTTTAACTTCTCCACCCAGACAACCACCTTAAAGTATTGATAAAATGCCAAAGAGCCACACATGTACAGACAAATCCTGACCATACTAGAACTGTCAGACGTCAAATTTTATTCCACAGTTAAAAGATATACCTACCTTGGTAAAATCAGCCTCCCAAAGTAGGTAGGATGAGTATCCGGTACATCTGAGAATCAGCACTTTTTGAATGTCAAAACTACTTAACGACAGTCCCCCAAAACATCCGCCCTTAACCACTTCCTAGTGCTTAAGGTGAAAGCGCCAGGGTAGCCCGCGAAATTCAATTTTTTTTAGGTTTTTTGCAATTTGCTGGTCAGTATTAAGTTGTACGATGATTAAAATATGATTCGCGGCCGTAACAAATATGTATTTACAGAATTATAATCATTAAAGTCATCAACACAACTCTCTAAGACCATGTAATCCCCAAGAATGACTATTTCATGATATCTTGACATTTGGGGATTACATGGTCTTATAGAGTTGTATTGATGACTTTAATGATTATAATTCTGTAAATACATATTTGTTACGACCGCGAATCATATTTTAATCAACGTACAACTTAATACTGACCAGCGAATTGCAAAAAACGTAAGAAAATTTGAATTTCGCGGGCCACCTTAGAGATTCCCCCTTAAGCTGGGAAGAAGTGACGCAACCTCCACAGCAGATTTGATGCCATGACATTCATTCATGACACTCGGGTGAGTCGTAAGCTCGACGGATTTTGGGTCAGTGGGTCGTCTTAGGGGCGGATTTTGTGGGTGGAATTGCTCACGATTTTTACAAAACAGGACCAAACCGGCCCTCTGACCGAGAGACTTCAATTTCATCGAACACAAAAAACCGATGACGCGCGTATAACAAACTGCACAACTATTTTTACCTATTTTTACTAAAGCGATAGAATCGAGAAAACTAATTTCTTCGACAAGCAAGTTGCAGGTTTATTTTAGAGGACATTTTTTTTTTCTAATGAGCCCTATGATTCCAATTTAACCAAGAACAATGACCAAGACGCTACCTACTATCCCTGTGTGCTACCTACTTCGAGACCAATTGAACTTTGAAGCGATTTTTTGCAACCTAGATCAAGAAACAACAACAAGCAAAAGCTTTAGCAACACTTTTTTTTTTTTTCGAATAATCCTTTCGACTTCAATTTAACCAAGAACAATGAAACCAAGATACCCACATTATACCTCAATGAAGTGTGCGTGACGTGTGCTTTTACCTACCATGAAACTTGGGAGAACAATAAAATTATTGTCGCCATTTTTTGGCAACGTTTACAACAAAACAACACTTCAAAAATGATTAGAGACAAAAAGCAACAAGCAAGAGATATATCAGTAGTTTCCGAGAATAAATTTATAGTTGTCTACCCATTATCACCATGCTCTGTGATTATCACTTTCGTTAATTTTCTTCTCCATACATTATTGCAAAACAACACAAATTCAACAAATTCAAACTGACAAGAACTACGGCGCCAACGAGCCGAGCAGTGCTGCCAACTCTAAAAATTATTTTATGCTAAATCTACATTCGAAAAATGCCAAAAATATGCTAACATTTTTCGGAAAATATAAAAAAAATGCCAATAGGGAGAAAAAGAGCATTTTTTATAAAATCTATAAAAGAAGTACCAATTTTGTGACACATAAAACATCGTCGGTATCCTCTTGAATAGAAGCAGCCGGTAGATATAGCGCGGAAGACGTAGATGCATAAGCCTTATATTATGTCCCTATTTTTTGCAAGTTTGAGTCAGAGACCTCGTAGGAAAAACGGCATTTGTTAACCCTTTTTAATCCGAATCTTACATTATAAAATTGCATTGTATAAAAACAATGTTTCGCCATTGTGATAAGTTTATCAATTCCTATTGCATCTGTTTTAAATTCTTGGACTATTTCAACGATTGGTAGTTTGACAACTTTTAGCGTTTCTTGTGCTCAAAATATTTACATTTTTCGTAGAACTGCAAAGTTCGTAGTTTAGTAGGCAATCTGGCTTGTAATTCTGTTACAAGTTTAATAGTAAAATTAAAAAAAAATATACAAAATGCAGACTTTATCTTATCAGGGTAAAATGCTAAAAAATATGCTATCGGCTAAACTGAATTTTTCGTGCTAAATCACTGGGGAATGTGCTAAATTTAGCCAAAAAAATGCTAAGTTGGCAGCACTGGAGCCGAGCAGAGAAGAGAATTTTTGATAGAAGAGACACTGCCCGAAATTCAAAATTTCATACTACCCCTAGTTTGAAATTTTGAATTTCGGGCAGTGTTGCCAGTGCATTTTAGTCAAATCCATAGACTACTATTAAATACTAGAGGTCAAATCAAAAGTAACGAGTCAAAATAAAAAGTAACATTTTGATGACGAACAAATAATTTCGTCTAAAATATTTTTGTCAAAAATATTTTTTATGGAATATTTGATGCATTAAAAAAAAACGTAAATGCATTGTACGCATTGACGCACTTCAATTTCAGGTATTGAGTCTTACTACAGACTGCACGTGCACAAAATTATGAGTAAAGTGGCACATGTGCGTGTGAACTGAGGGAAAATAAAAATCGTAGGATTTAATAATAGACTTAAAACAATTGTAGAACAAATCTGGGAATTTGTAAACAAATAAATTAAAAAATACAACCCTTAAAAATGGGTCCCTCAGTCGTCAAAGACCATCAGCCAGATTTCAGAAAGTATCTGAAAAATTAAGGTATTGTGACGACAGGCCACAATTGCGGCGATAAGTCCCCTCTTTGAGGAGTGACTAGAGAGGCGCCACAGCGTCCTCACCTTCCGCCTAACGCAGGTCCTCACCGGGCACGGCTGCTTCGGGAGGTTCCTGTTCAGAATAAGGCGGGAGGAAATGCCCGGGTGTCACCATTGTGTGGATCGCCCGGAGGACGCGGTGGAGCATACGGTGGAGATCTGGCCAGCTTGGGCAGAGCACCGCCGTGTCCTCACGGCGGCGATCGGCGGTGGTGATCTCTGGCGTCCGGCCCTAGTCCAGGCCATGGTACGGAGCGAGAGTGCATGGGAGCAGTGATGCTCGCGAAGGAGGAGGCGGAGCGCGTGAGGGAAAGGCAATCCTTGCGGCCTCACGCCCCTAGCCGCCGCAGGAGACGCCCTGGGCGTCGGGAATCGATAGCCGATTCCCGGCCACCGTAGGCGCGGGCTTGCGGACGGCGAGCAATGGGCAGCTCGCCGTCCGGTAAGGACCATGCCCGGGTCGACGGCGCGTTGTGTTCCACGCGCGCCTCAAGGAGATGTCAACACCAACTTGTCACGATCCGATTAATAGTTAAATTGGAGGTCCAACCGCTCTACTTCCTAAATTGTCTACGATCTAGGATAGTGTAATCACGGCGAAGGATCGTACTGGTGCACGTTGTTGATACCGTGGGAATATCGGGATAAAAACTATTCTATGTCCTTCCCCGGGATGCAATCTATCTCTCTGCCATCGAAATCCGTTCATTGGTTTAGGCGTGAAAAGGTAACATACAGACAGACAGACAGAGTTACTTTCGAATTTATGATATTATAGTATTCTTAAGTTTTTTACCGCAGTCGGGTTTTTTTTTTTTTTTTTAATAACTTTTTTTATTTCCAGCTTTTTAGTTTACAAATGTGAAAGATTTCGCTGACGATTTAGTGTTTTTTACGATTTGTCACTTCGAATTACTTTTAACCATATAAGTTGTTTAAACTTGTTTATATTTTTGTAATCATCTTTTAAAGTCCTTTATTTTGATACCCCACTCGATAGATTTTGAGAAAAAAAATTTTGAAGACATAACATTGCCCAAAAATCGGCCATTTTAATTTTTTTCAATTTTGATATACCCAGTGTCACTCGCAAAATTAAGACGAATCTAACGGCACCTCTCAAGCTGAAATCGATCAAGCCGTTTAGGCTACAGATCGTGCCAAAGAGATATACATACATACATAGTAGTCGCCATATTGAATTTTCACTAACGTCATGTCTTTAGTGACACTCGCCGGACTAAGAGGAATCGATTGACGTGTGAATCATAAAAATCGGCCCAGGCGTTTGGTCTGTATAGTGCTTCAAAGGAGCATACAAACAAACATACATACCGCCTCTTTGCTTCAATAACGTGATAAGTCCGACAATTTCAATTTCCAAGATAACACATTATTGAAGCAAAGAGGCGATACATACATAGGCTGATGAACACATTACCACTCTTTTGCGTCGCGCAGTCGGGTAAAAATACTCTTTGGTAGCATTCGTGCGCGCGGTCTAATCGTCCACTTTGCTCAAACAAAGCGCGGACGCCGACTAGTCGTAGTACTCGTAGTCGTTCTAAATCGTAGCGCCGTGATTACACTATCCATAGATCGTACACAAAATTTAGGAAGTAGAGCGATTGGACCTCCAATTTCCACTAAATGGTTACGAGTGTTACGACTTACCACAGAGCATGTAACACTTTACGACTTGCTACGCGCGGACAAGGACATCATTTTATTTACAAAAAAGGCTTTTTTGAACGTTAAAATTGTATTCTAGTCACCCTTTCCAAAAGGTAGATTCGTATGGAGCAGAACAAGCAAAAAACTCTACCATTAGAATTATATGTGAAGAACTGAAGACGATGCACCTGGGGGCTTACTATCACCTTTTATAAAAACGTTCAATTTCCATTCAGTTCAAAAGCAGGCCTACTTCTGCTCTGCTAATAATCGTACTAGGAGAGTATTAAAAGTGAACGACTATTGCACGAATTTCACCGAAGTTGAATGGTAATGCTTGTCTGTGGCCTGCTGTAACGCCATTGTCTTTTTATTAGGCATCGTTCAAAAACTTAAATCTCATATTACCGGTTTTTTTAAAATAATAGAAACATGATTTTCTTAGGTATATACATATTCTAACTATGATTATGTATAACAAATTACCTTGATGCCATATCTAAAAGCACTATAGAGCTCAATTTCACGTTCAAAACAACTTTGTAACTTTGAAAGATTCAATGTGATTTTGAACGTGTGTGGTTACGTCGTGCAACAATTAAAAAAAAAATGTATTTTTGCGCGCCAAATAAATAATAATTATTTATTTGTATGTTTGTATTATCTTCACAATGTCGTCAGTTTGTTTACATGATGAAAATATCATAATGGTGTACTTAATTTACGCATTTTTAATTGGATTGGAATGTCGCTCAGATTTTATAACAATTAATGTGGTGAATTTTATTTCTAGTAAAACACGAACAAGTCGTTTTATTATGACCCAACTGCTTCGCCGGGAGTTCTTAAATAATCCTAGAGAAATAAAATAATGTAGTTAGGTATAACAAATCCTTCCAAGCATGGGAACAGCAAAATAATGTGGAAAATGGTTGCAGAGAGAAGATAGTATTTTTGGGCCCCCTATAGTGTAACGTCTATTAATTAATACCTAAAAAAATAACCTTAATATCATTTTAAATAGTCGATTTTTTAAATAAAGTTTAACCTGGATCACGAAATCGCAATAAAAAGAAAATGTTTTGATAATGCACTCAATTGATTCAATTCCCGTTATGGTCGTCAGTGTAATAAATACGTGTATTGAAGCGTATATTTTAACTATTTTAAATAAAAATATATTATATTCCTATTATATTTATACAGATCGAGGTGGTAACCAAATCTATTTTTAGAAAAACCATTGCCGCTGCAGCAGGTCCTCCTGTGTTTAATCCCTTTTTTTTAAGTTTACACTCTCGAGTTTAGTACAAACAGCGTGAAACGGATTGCAGTTTTTGGTTTCTTGTCAGTTTGACTCTAGTGTTGTACTCAGTTATTAACGGTTGCTACATATTAGTACTTAATCTGTGATTAACGGTCAGGCACTCGATTGTCCCGATTATATAGAATATGTAGTTCGAAAACTCAATTCAAGTTGAATCTAAGGTAGGTACTAGAGGGAACCTACCTCCAGTACCTTAAGGCACCTTAAGTTACCTTAAAGCAAGATCCAGAAAAAAAGGTTACATGCTCTGTGATCCAGAATAAAGCAACCGTTCTTTATTGGTACAGACGCCAGCACATCAAGTTACTACAATCTGTCAGATTTCTTTAATAGATTTTCGACTTTATTGCTAAAGCATAAGGTTCAAGGTTGGGAAAATCTGACAGTTTCGGGTAGGTTGACCTGCTGGTGTCTGTACATACATAGGTATTTAAGTCGGTAACATTCAACTAAGATCGGCTTTGATTTAAGTCAGTAACATTCAACTAAGATCGGCTTTGTTCGGCTTTGTAAAGAGTGTTTCTCCTACTCACATTCCACTGTCAATCAGAAAATCAATGACGGTACCTACGACGACGATTTTAATGACAAATTACACTTTATCAACTTCTCCCCAGCGAAAGCACTAGGAAGTGGTGAAGGGCGGGCGTTTTAGGCGAGTTTCTTTTGTAATTTTGACATTCAAAAAGTGATGATTCTCAGCTTAGTTTGAATACTTTATCTAATCGCGACTACATCAAGTGGCACATCGAGAGAAAATGGACTCGATCCTTTATTTAGAGTAATGAGTTTCATATTATAATCAAGCCGCAGCACTATCTATCTGACACTGTCAAAAAGACAAGTGTCACAAGAAGTGTCCAAAAACATTTCATTGATTTCATTCATTTATTTATTTAGTCCGTTTCTTTCGAATTGCATGAAATTGATATTTTTTGTTTTCCTGTGTGTAATTGAAGGGTTTTAATGAACATGGAATCTTCACGACGGTACAGCATTTACTCCAGAAGGATGTTGTGTTAATAATAATTCTTCAGTAAGATTTCAACGCAATGTGCGAAGACATTGTTGGCGTTGGCTGTTGTGCTTGTGCACATGTAGACATGGTATCAAGATGAGAAGTGGAGCGACCTGCATAATTTTAGATGAAATACTATTTACTTCTAAGTCGTCTGACGTTGAAATTGTTATCCTACATATTAGTAATTAAAATATTTTGTTAATTATGTGATTTTTGATTTCATGAACCGTTTTATACACCTTTAAATTGTTTAATCCTACTATTTATTACTGAAAAGTGCACTATTTTACTAAATTATAAAACCGAGGCCAAACTACTCACTAAACAATAGCTATTTTAGTGTGCGTATTTCTTATCGTATTTCTTAGTAGGTATTCCCGTTAGATAAGTTGAACTATTCTTTATTACCACTGTAATGTAGACATCCTAGGGAACAAATAAACCTGCAGCTTTTAGATAAGCCTCTGTGACACTGAAGTAAAATTGTGCATTGAGTGGCGTGGGTCATCTTGCAGCTTCGCCCTCGATGCGGCTGGCTATAGTCCTGCGGAGGCGCGATGCCAGTCAGTGGATACAGCATTCGCAACAGGGTCGGTTTTGACAGGGACATCGACGCGCAACCTGGTACAGACGCCAGCACATCAAGCTACTACAATCTGTCAAATATCTTTAATAGATTTTCAGCAACCAGTAATAATCAATAATGTCTCATTTAGAGCCAAGTTAAGTTTCTCAAGTTAGTGGATACATCCACTAACTTAGCGTGGGCTGATCGGCTCCATACTGGACAGGCCTGCGGAAAAACAAAGCGCCATTCCAGTTGTTCGCACGACTTGAGCAGATGCCTCCCATCTGGTGGATACGTTAGGCGACAGTAAGTGATTTCTGGGATGCACTTTCTGTTTGACATTTTCGCAGTTTCTCCGGGAGGGACCTATCCAAAGTGATGCCAAGATACTTTGGGTGAGTACTGTAGTCAATGTAGGTGATTGGAACCCCTTGCCATGAGATATTTAATGTTCGTCCCGCTTTTCTGTTACGAACGTGGAATGCGCATGACTGCGTTTTAGAGGGATTTGGTTTCAGGTTTCAGGGTGTTGCTGAGAGGGCGGTGGAAAGGTTGTTTTCAATCTCCTCAAAGTGAGTGGCTTGGCAAGAGGTCTGCGTACAGAAAGAGGGTTGTGTTTGGGCTCACCGGTTGATCATTAGTGTAGATGTTAAAGAGCAGAGGGGCCAGTACATTGATTACACTAGGCATTGCTATGTGTGGTCACTATTATTTTATTTTTAGTAGGTACTAGGTCAAATAAGAAAAATATTGATTCATATATTCCCTTTATTCATTTCAAAAGGGTTATTTATTTTCCTAGTGCGGCGCCGCGCCGTCGGTTTCTTTTTTCTATTCGATATTCACTCTCCAAATACTTCGTGCTCGTCACACATCTACAAAAGAATTAGAGAAATAATAAAAATAAGTGTTGTTTGGGCACTGAATTACAAAACAATGTTGAAAAAGCTCGTCTAATAGTAACTTATTCAAGATGGTTATAATTTGACGTTACAAACGTTCAGCAGTCGTTTTACTGTTGTCAATTAGCACGCCATAGTATAAAATTCTATACAAAAAACAAGGTGAACAGTTTTTGTAAACGTCAGCGTAGCAGGCCTGTTGCAGGCCTGCTAATAAGATCGCATAGTACAAAAAAGCAATGCAGTTCAACTTCTGCCCTGCTATAAGAGGTGATAGTAAGCCCCCAGGTCTTGTCATGGACGTAATATATAGAAGTAACTCTATATATTACGTCCATGGGTCTTGTATCTTGAACAAAACGTCATGGTCCTGTTTGTGTCACTGTCATTGTCAATTATTTTTGTTAGTTGGTGTGGCTTTACCAAATCCTTCCAGAAGGCGGATTTCACATGTCTTCAAATGTTTGGTTCTAGGACAAGGATTTTTGCCGGTTTCCTCACGATGTTTTCCTTCACCGTTTTTAGAGCAGAGGAACTCTTTTCTCGCGCCACCTCAAACCAACCTGCTCACAGAACACTATTACTAATAGAACCTGCTTCACAGACAAAAGAAGTAGTGATGTGAACCGGTTTCATAAAAACCTAAAATAAACCGGTTTTTGTTAAAACCGATAATCACCGGTTCTCATTGAAAAACCGATTACAATCACAAAGCATATATCCGAGTCTTTGATACGTATTAGAGGTTTGCACCGGAGCAATGAGCATTTTGCGGTGAACGTATTCGGTAAAAACACCGAACAAAAACAATTTTTTTTTTTTAATAAAGTTGATTTAATTAAAAGGTTGGTTTGTTATTCAACATTGTTTTTTATTTTATAATAATTAGTTATTATTTCTTATTTGCTTCTTTTGTTTATGACAAAATTTCAGACATTAATCAAAGCGTGACTGTCCATGTATATATGATTCATTTCACCTGCTACTAATTTCACAAATAACTCGTTGCAATGTGTATGATTATTCCCCATATTTTCGGTTTGAGTTCCTATTTCACATCTAATTATAGGTGACAACGGTTGCTGTTTTTTTGAAGGGTTTGCATTACACCAAGTCTCTGGTTTATCATCTGAAGACGACTCCATTGTTTGTGCTTTGTTCAAACAGATCTAAAACAAATTGACATAGCGTCCTTTACATACCCCAAAAGATACTAAAAGTCGTATAAAATCATAAAAACTTATTTCACCTTCACTCGCCATTAAAATGTGCCCAACGCCAAAAAAATATCAGCAGAAAATGTGTATATTTGTGTTCAAACAAAATGTCAGAGTTAGTGTAGTTCAAAACCAACTAAATTATTTTTTGTTAAATTAATGAATAAACATTTACAATCACTAACGAGATGGGCCCCTATTTTGTCTATGAAAACTTGTCCAATGGGAATTCTCTTAATAGTTTAAATTTCCTGGTTATTTGTTATCTGATTAATGACTTTCTTAATAATTTTAAGAAAAGTCGGTAAAATAAATAATAAGCCATAATTACATTTAAACTGGATTTTTTTTAGGAAAAACCTAAAAAAACCTTTAAAAAACCGGTTTTAATAAATATCTAATCGGTTTAAACCGGTGTTAAAAATTGTAATCGGTTCACATCACTAAAAAGAAGAGAAGTACCTTGCCATAATTAAAAATAGAATAGAATAAAATTATATAGTTTTGGTATTTATGGAACTCACTGTGCTTTATGGGTAGCCCGCGAAATTCAATTTTTTTTTACGTTTTTTGCAATTTGCTGGTCAGTATAAAGTAGTACGTTGATTAAAATATGATTCGCGGCCGTAACAAATATGTATTTACATAATTATAATCATTAAAGACAAGTCATCAATACAACTTTAATATTTAAACCTAAATTAATATCTGTATATTTATTTTATTTTATTAATTTTAGGAAAACTTACATAATATTATGATCATCATCATCTACATAGGTAGGTAAGTACTCCATATTTTTTGACGTGACAACGTCTTAAATTAGGTTGCGGCTGGGAGTCACTTATGAAAAAGTGTAACGCTCGGTAACGTTACGTTCTTATTTTAAATTTAATTCCTTGTTCCTATTGTGCAATTTAATTATATTCATATCAATAAATATTCTACCGAGAAAAAGACGTTGTCACGTAAAATCTTCGCCCGTAAAACCGACTTTACAGGCAACCATTTTTTATTACCTACTTATTATCGGTACCGGAATTTTTGTAACGACCTGCTCCGGAATCTAAGATTAGCCCACGAAAAAAGCGAACTTGAAAAATCTTCTAACAATCCCAAAGCAAATCGATTATTCTATCTGTAGATACAAAAATATTTAATTATAACTATGTTTTACTTTACCACTTGTGTACCCGTCTGTACCAAACACGTATTATTCTCACGTATTATCCTGTAAGTTTTAGAAGGTTGGTATAATGTATTGCGCGGCCGCTTTTTTATAACATCCTAGATTTGGTCGGTTTACCGCGCATAAATATTATTTCCGATTATCTCGTTAATTAATTAGTGTGAGAGTCTGAAATTTCACAGGTATATAATTGAACTGTATATCTAATTATTGATATAAGATTCAGTTACCACTACTACAGGAAACTCGGTTAATCGGTCGTCAAATAACTCGGCTGCGCGCCGTGGCCGGAACAATTGAATTTTCTTTATAACTTTTTAATTACGTATAGGATACTAATGAAACTTCAGTACCATTTACAGACAGTAATTACCTATTTAGTAACGTTTCAAGTTAGTCTTTGGAGCGCTTATTGGAAGTGCTAGGACCTATTAAAGCAGATTTCTATTTACTAAAATAACTTCAAAACGGTGCATTTTTGTGGATTCTTTTATTGCGTAACAAATTATAACTAATTAGCCAGATGTCCTGTAAAAAAATTATAATCATCCGTTTAGTCAATTCCAAGATACAGCAATCGTGCAAACGTTACCCCAGCAGGATTTTAAATATCTTCGCAACCATAGCAAATACAAATACAAATTAAGTTGTACCATTTATTTCAAATTGATATCTAATTATTTAGATAAAATTTATTTCAATATATCCGTTATAAAACAAAAGATCTGGCTGGGGTAACGTTACTCCAGCCGGAACTGTTTTGACGTGACAACGTCTTAAATTAGGTTGCGGCTGGGAGTCACTTATGAAATAGTGTAACGCTCGGTAAATGATGAAATGAAATGATGAAATGATTTTTATTTTTGTAAGTAGGTTTGTACAAACACTTTTACACGTCAATCATGTTTTTTTTAAAACTAGATGAAGTCGGCGTTTCCTATCTGACTACTCTGAGAAGAAAGGCCGAAACAAACTCAGAGGTCACAGTCTCTTTTAAAGTCCAGACATAATCTTGGTCAGGTTATATGAAGACCATGTAGATCGATGTCTGAGGTGGTCTTTTGAGGAAAGAACCACACAGATTGAGAGGACCTGTCCAGTCAGTGCACGCATTTGTCAAAAATCGTGCAGCTCAACTCAAGACTTAAGGAGCTCAACGATTCGACGAACAATACCAAAGAAAGGACATTTGGGTAGGCCACATAAATAACTCAAACTGCCAGACCATGAAAAAAAAACAGAACAGAGAGAATAATAAAAAAATATATATATATATGTAAAATGACCCACATCGTCTTCACATTCACAATGAAAAAATAATATAATACTTTACAAAGTAAGCAAATGTCATTGTTTAAAAAAAAAAATCATCAATGTCAATGTGTATATAAAAACGAAAAAAATCATTCAAAATGCAGAAATTGGAAGCAGCTCAATCCCAAGCCTTTTTGTCCTCAATATAATCTTTAACGGTATAAAAGGCTTTCTGGCACAACTTACGTTTAATGAAAGATTTGAATTTATTAAGGCTTAGATCTTGAATGTGGCTTGGTAGTTTATTGTAAAAGCGTATACATTGGCATCTGAACGAGCCACCTATTTTCTTGAGCCTGGTTGTAGGTACAACATATTTGTGTTTGTTTCTAGTATTTATATTATGGATATCACTGTATTTTTTAAACAATTTTATATTTTTATGGGCATATAAAAGATTTTCATAAATGTACTGAGAAGGCACAGTCATTACATTAATCTCTTTAAATTTGTCTCTGAGAGAGTGTCTCGGACTTAATTTATAAATTGATCGAACAGCTCGCTTCTGCAAAACAAAGATAGTCTGAATATCGGCGGCATTTCCCCACAATAGAATACCGTACGACATTACACTATGAAAATAGCTAAAGTACACTAAACGAGCAGTCTCTATATCAGTTAAATTACGAATTTTTCTAACAGCGTATGCTGCAGAACTTAGCTTTTTTGACAATTTATCTATATGTGGACCCCACTGAAGCTTAGCATCCAAAGTTATGCCCAGGAATACTGTGTTGTCTTCAGGATTCAATTCCTCGCCCTTTATCAACACATTAGTTTTCACCTGCCTTACGTGGGGTAGCGTAAACTTAATGCATTTGGTTTTCTTCTCGTTTAGAAGCAAATTATTAACATTGAACCAGTGGACTACTTTCGAGATCGCGCTATTTACATCGTCAGTAACCGACTGCTGACGTTTAAATTTAAACAAAAGAGAAGTGTCATCTGCAAACAACACTATATCATGATGATCCTTTATGAGGTACGGCAAGTCATTAATATAAATGAGAAACAAGAAAGGACCAAGAATTGAGCCCTGTGGGACTCCCATCGTTACTATAGATCCGGGTGATCTTTTTCCATTAACGTCAACGCTCTGAATCCTTTTACTCAAGTATGAAATAAGAAGATCCAGAGCAGTGTTTCGGATCCCGTAGTGGCGGAGTTTCCTGATTAACGTTTCGTGAAGAACGCAATCGAATGCCTTGGACAAATCACAAAAGATGCCCAAGGCATCGCATTTATCTTCCCATGCATTATAAATATGTCCTAATAGTTCAACGCCGGCATCAGTAGTTGAACGACCCCTTGTAAAACCAAACTGTTTGCTATGTAATAATTTATGTTTATTAAAAAATCTTTGCATTTGGTCTAAAATTAATTTCTCAAAAATTTTACTAAAGGTAGGTAGTACAGAAATAGGTCTATAATTTGTGGGGTCTGATGTACTACCTGATTTAAACAAAGGTATTATTTTACTATTTTTCATAAGGTCAGGAAACTCCCCATTGTCAATACAACTATTAAAGATAATAGCTAGAGTAGGCGCTACAATGTCAATAATAGACTTGGCTACTTCTACAGAATTACCCCACAGATCTGCAGTCTTTTTTACATTTAAAGTGTGAAAGGTTTTAATTATATCTCTACAGGTAATATATTCAAAACGAAATTCCGAATCGCAACCATTAACATTTTCCTTAAGCAAAGACTCAGCAACAGAAGGTGATGAGTTTAGTGATTTAGTAGTTGAAACGGGAATATCCGAAAAGAAATTTTCAAATGCCTCGGCGACTTGTGTGTCTGATTTTATTATGTTGTCATTAATAGACAGGCTGTAGTCAGTATTTCGGTTACTAGATCTTCCCGTTTCACTATTAATAATATTCCAAGTCGTTTTAATTACATTACTGCTGTTTTTAATCTTTGAACCCAAATAACGTGACTTGGCCACATAACAAACTTTTTTAAATAATTTTGAATAATTTTTAACATACAAATTAAATTCATCAGTGTTAATATAAGTCCTTTCATTGTACAGTTCATAAAGCCGTGTTCTACTTTTATGAATCACTGAACGATGCATTACTATTAACCGAAATAGTCTTGGGAATAAAGGTGGAATCAAATTGTTTACAGTATACATTGAAAAAATTATCATAAAGATGATTAGGATCAGCCTGAATAGACAAAACTGGTAATTTATCAATGAGTTTAACTTTAAAAGCCTCCAAGCGACTTGCAGTTTTGGGGTTAACAGTGATATCCTTTTTAGCCACTTTTTTGTTTTGATTTTGAATAGTAATCCTTTGCCCGCAATGATCAGAATCTAGTAAAGTTATAATTTCTTTGTGGCTTGGTATAATATCTGTATATATATTATCTAGGCATGTGGCACTAGTAGGGGTTATTCTTGTGGGCTCCAAAAATAGGTTTAGAAGATTGTAGGACTGAAACAGACTTAAAATTTTACTACAAGAAAATGAGTTTTCTAATAAATTGACATTAAAATCACCACAAATGATAACGGACTTGTTTGAGTTACAAATCCTGTGTAACACTTCATCCATTACCTTTTCAAAGCAGTCATACAATCCTGAAGGGGGTCTATACACACTTAATACAATAGAGTGCTCCAATTCTACACAGGTAATTTCAACCATACGCTCAACTGATAGGCTCACAATATCTATACGATCTTTAAATTTGAGCTGGTTACTTACTAAAATTAATGAGCCACCATGTATAGCATTTATTCTGCTAAACGAACTACCAACCTGGTGATTATTAAAATTGAACAAGAACTGGTGGCTTTTCAGCCAATGTTCTGTTATACAAAGTATGTCAATACTATTAAAATTCATAAATAATTGGACGTACTTATGCAAAAGGGAACCAACCCACACATTGACAGTTTCGAGATAAAACGATTTTTAACAAAATGTTGTAAAGAAAGTAAACTGTTCATAATTATATTAGGATTACTTTGCAATATTGTGTAAGATACTGCATTTTACGAATCTATGTAAAAATAAAAGAGTTTTTTATGTAAAAAGTGTCTTTTTTTTAATAAATTATCTCTGGTTCCTTGTTGCAAAAAACCTAAAATGTGGGTTGGTTCCTTGTTACACTAAATAAACATATGAATATTATTGGTGAAAATAACAAAAACTCGGTTTTTTAAGGAAATTTTATTGAAAAATTACTTGGATACCTAAATACTTAGGTACATAATCAGTGGAGCGATTTGAGGAACCAGATTAGTAAAATTTTGTAGCTAGTGAAAGCTAATAATTTTATTATTTTCGCTCATCTGGTTCATCTACCTCGAAATCAGGTTGCCCTGAAAAACCTTTCAGATTATCTTCAATTCTATCGTCTCCTAGAAGATTAATATAAAAGCCATGGGAATCTTTAGGAATGAGGTGCAGAAGGCTCTTCAGGCCCTTTCACTTACCATCAGGAACAGGCTTCCCGTTTGGCCAAAGAGGTTCCATTACCTCCCTCGTAAGAACAAAAGTTGGCCTACCGCCTACATTTTTTTAATGTTAACCTTTTTATAATCCTCGGTCAAATTAGACCTCGTAAAAATTTCCTCCTTTTTGAACATTATTTCCTTTGTGTCAAGTCAAGACACTTTATGACCATCTACAGTTTTCTTCCTATTTGTTATGTTTTTTCCAGCTTCAATGAAGACAAGAAATCTTCAGGCTTCATTCTATGTACGTGCATAGGTTTATTTTTTTTACAATTTTTCATAACCTACATGATTGTAATCATCAGGTGTGTATATACTCGTGTCATGTTGTTTTTATAAGGAAGATTCAGTTTTTCCGAAATCAGTGGCGTTGGGAAGAAAGCTGTGTCCCGATTCTACAAATTGTACGAGTATATTAATTTGTTCAATATGTGGCAGATCGAAAAGCACAGCTTTTAGCATCAAAACCAATTTTATATTACGGTTTTGTTTACCGCACAAATCACTCCATAGGATTAGGCGTTTCACGTTGCTCCCAATCCTCTCTAAAATATGCTTGATTAAACAACAGCCTTCCTCTTGAGCACCGCGGCCTGCTTCACCTTCTACCCAAAGACAACTTTGGGTATACAATTTATGTATACACACTGCGAGCAATGATGAAGCTCATTGCAATGTGTGGGTAGAAGGTGAGGCAGGCCGCGGTGCTCAAGAGGTAGGCTACTGTCTAATCAAGCATATTTTAGAGAGGATGGTCATAAAGTGTCTTGGCTTGACACAAAGGAAATAATGCTCAAAAAGTAGGAAATTTTCACAATTTTTATGAGGTCTTTGACAGAGGATTATAAAAAGGTTAACATTAAAAAAAATGTACTCGGTAGGCCAACTTTTGTTCTTACGAGAGAGGTAATACAACCTCTTTGGCCAAACGGGAAGCCTGTTCCTGAGGCTATGTTAAAGGACCTGAAGAGCCTTCTGCACCTCATTCCTAAAGACTCCCATGGCTTTTATATTAATCTTCTAGGAGACGATAGAATTGAAGATGATCTGGAAGGTTTTTCAGGGCAACCTGAGTTTGAGGTAGATGAACCAGATGAGTGAAAATAATAATAAAATGAGTAGCTTTCTGAAGGTACAAATTTTGACCCATCTGGTTCCACAACTCGCTCCATTTGGAGCGAGTTATCGAGCCAAGTGATTTTTCAATAAAATTTCCTTAAACAAACTGAGTTTTTGTTATTTTTACCAATGATATTGAAATGATTATATATTTTAACAAAGAATCAACCGACATAATAGGTTTTTTGCAACAAGGAACCAGAGACAATTTATTAAATTAAAAAAAGACACTTTTAACATAAAAATCTCTATTTTTTTTTACATAGATTCATAAAATGCAGTATCTTACACTATATTGCAAAGTAATCCTACTAGATTACTTTCTTCACAACATTCTGTTAAAAATTGTTTTATCTCGAAACTATCATTGTGTGGGTTGGTTCCCTTTTGCATAAGTACGTTCAAATAATAAACAAGGAACCATGTCATATGGATCTCATAGACTAACGGCAATTTTATTATGCAAACTGGAACCAAACCGCATGATCTCTTTTGTAAATTAAAAGAAATATCCTTTATGTGGAACCATGTGACATGGTTCTTTGTTAAAGCATAGGCTAACGGCAATTTTATTATGCAAACTGGAACCAAACCGCATGATCTCTTTTGTTAAATCATATAAATATGTTTTATGCGGAACCATGTGACATGGTTCTTTGTCAAACAATATAACCACAAAGATTTGCAGTTTTTAACATTACCATACAGCATGGGTCTTTTTATTTTATTCGGAAACTACTATTATATGAGTTGGTATCCTTGTCGACATGATGTTTTGATATGAAAGAGTCATCAGACAACTATGATCTTTATAGGGCCGATAGAAGGTGCATTTTAAAAATTTTCTGTATACTTAACTCAATTTTGACCTACTTGTGGGTTGGTTCCCTTTTGCATAAATACGTCCAATTCTACTTCTAATTCTTTGTTCATAAATCCTTGAATATTTTGATGCACTAGGTTGATACTATTGACTGATTTTAAGCTTTTTTTGCATACATTATAGCTAGAGGTTGCCTCTATTGTCTTAATTTCTAATTTAAATTATTAGCAATGTCATTAATAGAGACCAAATTATTGGCAGAATTATTTATAATGTCATTGCATTGCTCAAAAGAAGCAAGTTGTTTAGCCAAATTTTTGGCTGTAATAGAAAAAAAATAAGATAGCGACACAGCTATCTGTCTTTTATAATAGTCAGAAAGATAGTACATAACAATGTTATATCTATCTTTTGTCAAATAGAAATTATTACTAACATAATTGTTAATATCAACTAAATGGAACATGTTATTATTAAATGTCAAGTTATGCATTGTCATATTCAATTCAAATCTTAAGCTATTTTCTTCCTGTGGCAAACTGTTACTATAAGGGAATGTAAACAATACAACTTTTCTTAAACTAAGATTGCATAATGTTCTATGATACTGGAGCAGTTCTCCTTTGTTTACATTTCCCCTATTACCTATAAAAATTAATAAAGTTGTATCCTGGGTAAAGTTACATTTAATAATTTTTTTCATGATATGAAACAAAGAACAACCAGGCATGCAGTAATTTATTATTGAGTGTCCCGGATATTCAGCTGTTAACAAGTGTCCTAAGTCCTTACCAATCTCATCACAAAATAACACAATATCATTATTTAAAGTTTGTTTACACTGTTTATACGAACTATTAGTAGAAGGAATTATCAAATCAACACAGGGCTGCACTAAGGTGGTATTACAAGTTGTCAATGAATGGTCCGGTGTGACATTGGTTGGTGTTTGACAATGCTCACAGTTGGTTTTTTGTGAGTTTACCAGCTCATTCATTGCCAACAAATATTCCCTCATTAGGTCTTCAGAGGTATTATATTTGTTGGTCATTGAACTAAGTTTCTCCTGTAGATGGTCAAGTTCAGATTGCAAGGTCTCTGTGTCAATGTTGTACTTCCTAGTACTCTGCTCCAAATTATAAGAATACATGTCTAATTGTTTAATTAAATTCAACCTTTCTCTATTCAATTTAACGTTTTTGATAAAGAACTTTTGTCTTTTTACCATTTTTTGTGTTTTAACAATGTATTTATTAATTTTAATGTATTTTTTAAGTTTATTTTTACTACTTACTACCCTCACTGAATTATATGATTTTGATTCATCATCAGCTGTCAAATCCATAGTGTATGTGGGGTTTATGGTAGAAACCATTGACGGGGCAATAGGCATCAACTCATTGAACAGACTTTGGTTCAGCGAGGCGGTGATGTTAAGATTGGTCGTCTCAAGTTGTGTTATTTGACTTTGAGCCTCATGTAGCTGCTGTTGTAATATATGTTTTTGACTAAGAGCTTGTTCATACTCTGTGCTACACTGGCTGAACCCGTCCACAACAAGTCGAAGTCTATCCCGTTCTTCTATGGCATCAGTGTATTGATTATATATCTGAGCCATTTCAATTTTTAACTTCCTATTCTTTTCATGGTAACGTTACGATGAGTCACCGAACGAGAGAGAGGCCCGCCGAATGCCTTGCGTCTCTCTCCCACTCAACTATGATCGGATGATCGGTCGTTGTCACGTAAAATCTTCGCCCGTAAAACCGACTTTACAGGCAACCATTTTTTTTTTTATCAAATAATTAAAAAACTATCACTTTACCAAATTCAAAAATGTGCTTACCATTTACAGAAGCTGTATATCTAATTATCTATTGCACTTAGATGACGATTTTCGACAATATCTGGCTGGGGTAACGCACACGCGTTTGCGAAGTGTGGGATTTTGGGAGTGTTTTACATAGCAAAATTGTAAAGCTTCGGACGCGCGGCTGTTTAAGTACAGTGGAGCCCACGGGGACGTGCTACCGGGTCAAAAAGTAGCCTTTAAGCTTCTCCATAACATCAGCTATCTGCCAGTGAAATTCCCCAACAAACCGTAACAGACAGACAAAAATAAAAAAACAATGTTTTTTTATATAGGTAAGCGTATTTAAGCATTTAGTAAAAACCTGTTATTTTATTGATATTACAAACAGACAATTCAATTTTGTTTATTTGTATATGTATATGACAATATTTGAGGAAAAAATTGTCCTGTTTATGTGTCATGGATGGGATAAAATATCCAATTAACACTGCCCGACTTGGGGATCGAAGTTCGATCCCCAAGTAAGGCAGTGTTGATTGGGGTTCGATCATCGAACCCAGGACACCAATCGCAGCAGTCGCACTTGCGATCTCTGGCCCAGCGAGGCAGTTATAAAAAGCAATGTAATGATGCTCGTGGCCCTCCCTTAGAAGAAATATTAAAATAAAAAACATAAATTAAGAGAAATTATATATATTTCATTATATTTCCACGAATCGCACATCGTCTACGTCACACGCACTTAATATAGATCACATTTGAAACTCACACAGTCCGTCTAATAAATAAATATTGCTAAGTTTATACAAAGCGCTAACTCTAGGTTGCGACACTATTTCATAGAGAAAGTTTCAATAATGAACGTCCAACGTACGTCTGACGTCGGTCCATATGGATAAGCGCCATTTTTTCTCATTGTTCTTAAATAACATATAGCACAGAATATTTCTTTAGGCATTTATTTTGGCAAATGATAATAATCAATACAGCTAACAATATGACCGACGTAACTCGGCGGGCCCGAGTATAGCCTTTGCGAACTTTCGCGCATGTTCTCTCACTCACACTCGCCTCATCTTACTGCGCAGCATTCTGCGCGAAGTTCAATTTATGATTTTTATGAAATACTCATATTTTCCAGTAATCAAAACCGAGTAATTATATATTATGTTGATGAAGTCGCGAATCACATTTTGATCAACATACGACGCAATACAGAGCCGCCATTTGCAAAAAACGGAAATAAAACAATATGGCTACCACCCCTGCCTTAAAAATACCAAATATCAGGAAAAATGGCGTCAAGTTTTTAACACTGCACCATGCAGAACTCCACACAAGACATTTTGCACCGAAGCATTAAAACTTTCTCTATAAAAAATTAATAAACGCTAGAAAAACTAAATTACTGACTTGAATATTAGCAAGAATTGATTTTTATTCGTTATCAATCACTAATTGCATGTATCTGATTTTCAGTGCCCTCAAAAAAATATGGAATCTTATTATGGGGCCGGCGAACTACGCATGCTAATGCTTATTTCATAAAAACGTAATACCAAATTAATTTGTAATTCAAACATATTCTTAAGGTAGTGTGTATTTATTCCGATTGGATTACAGAATATCTAGGTTCCCAAATATATACATATTTTGAAAGGACTCTGATTTAGAGACGAGATATGAGGAATTTAAAATTTCTATAGAAAACTTATTTTTCTCATAACTCGTCTTTAAATCAGTGTCCATTCAAAATATATATTTGGGAACCTAGATATTCTGTAATCCAATCGGAATAAATACACACTATATTAAGAATAATTATGTTTGATTTACAAATTATTTTGTAATTACGTTTGTATGAACTACGCATGCTCCGCCGGCCCCTTAAGACGACATTGAACGCAATGTAAACCTCAAGCGATTTGATTGGCTACCATCAACCAATGACAGCAGCGAACATAAAATTTTACAGAAAGGGAACCCCTTTAAAAAACGGTTTGTTTCCTTATCAAATTAAATACTCGAAAATCAGATATGCAATCAGTTACAAAAAATATAAAGCAAATGTATCACTGTTATTTAAATTAATTACATATACATACATAGTTGCGACATCGCATCTCCTATAAGATTTAGATACCGTTATATTTTAGCCTCGAATATGACACAGCGAAAATAATATATGTAGTTTTTTTTTTATTGGTGCTTCCACATATTTTTTATAATTTTTTTGTAAACATTATCAGAAGGAAATATTTTTTTTTTACACATTATAAACTTCTTCGTGACGTTTTTCGGGATAGTTCTACCAGATACGAACTCAAACGAGGATAAGTTATAACTACACCAGCAGGGCAACTGCGTAACACACTATCAGTAGCAATGGGTTTCATTTGACAGTTCAACAACATTCATTGCGTTATTTGCGTTGTTGGGCAGACACATTTTTCGAACATATGGAGCAATGGATTAGAAATATGCTTCAAAATGAGTTAAATTGAGAGTAATAGTTTGTTACGCAATTAGAGTGCAGTACATATAACTTTATTATAAATTTCTCAAATACGTGGAAGCACATAATTTTGACAGCCTCACAGAAACATTTCTAATAAGATTATTAACAAAACAACATGCACTATTCAAAGATATCAATTAAATAATGCATGTTTCACTGTTAACTCAATTTATTAATTTTAATACAATACCTAGTAATTCCAAAAACCTAACACAACTACCATTGAGATTTTTATATCTATTTTTTAAGTTTTTTGTAATTAATTTTCGTTCTAATCGATGCCGAATTTAAAACTAACTTTTTTAATGGTCACTTACCAGGGTTAGTTTTCAAAGACCAGCCAATTTTAAAGGTGTGGTACAGGCCCTTAAAATTGGCTGGGTGGTTAAAATTGGGTACGGAGCGAGAGTGCATGGGAAGCCGTCGCCTCCTTCTGCGAAGCAGAAATGTTCGCGAAGGAGGAGGCGAAGCGAAGGAGGAGGCGGAGCGCGTGAGGAAGAATCTTTGGGCCCTCACGCCCCTAGTCGCCGCAGGAGACGCCCTGGGCGTCGGGAATCGATAGCCGATTCCCGGCCACCGTAGGCGCGGGCTTGACGGCGAGCAGTGGGTAGCTCGCCGTCCGGTAAGGACCAGGCCCGGGTCGACGGCTGACGGGGTCTGCTAGGGCCGATGCCTGCCAGGGTCGCGGGTTGTTCGAAAGAGATACCGTAGCCCCTGGCACAGGCAACGGAAGGAACACGGGTGGGTTTTAGTCAGTAAAAGTCTGACACACCCTCCCGCTAAGAGGTTATTTGATCATTTCCCACACAAAAAAAAAACCCCTGGACAGCCAGCTTCGCGACCACCTTGCTGACTCACTAATAGATATGTTTACCACGGCATAAGCTATTCTCTCCAATTTCGTATCGATACAAAAATCACACTAATATTATAATGGCCGAAGTTGGGGTGTGTGTGTGTGTTTGTCACGCTCAAACGGCTGGATCAATTTTGATAAAATTTTGTATGGAGGTAGCTGACACCCTGGATTAACATATAGGCTACTTGTTATCCCGATATACCGCGGGACGCAGCTAGTTGATAAATAATTTCAAGAAACTTTGAATTGACTCGTGAAAAATAAAATAATAAGTAAGTGACCATTTCATCAAGTGTTCAAAGTATATTCTTTAGTTACAATATTTATTTTCCAATCTTACAAAAAATAAATACAACTAAAATGCTAATTGCAGTCGTAATCGTTTTCAATCGAGTGCAGTGTTGCCATAGTAACATTAAATAGAATAAACCATTTTAAGGATTTTCGAGACGAATTAAAAAATAATTTGTCTAGTAATGGCAACACTTCGAGTTTACAAATGATTTTTAGGATATTTAGGTTATGTTACACAGTTTGGGCTGAGTTTGAAATATACCGCAGGTTGAATTCACAAAATCGAAGCGTTTCCTCCCGATCAAATTAATAGTTAACGTTACGAACTAAAACAATCCTCTATAGAGCACACATACAGATAATCAGCCTATAATGATCCCACTGCTGGGACACAGGCCTCCTCTCTGTGAGAGGGAGTGGGCTGTAATCCACCACGCGGGCCCAGTGCGGGTTGGTTGGTTGGTGCGGATTGGTTCTTTAGCAAATCTTTATTTTTAGCCCGTGGACCTACAATTCTACATTATCAACCCAAAATGCATCATAACCTATACTATAATATACCTAAAAAATCTTCGACATTTCTCTTACAATATTAATATTTTTTACACAATTACATAATATTATATTTATGTACAGTTTTATCGTGACAAATTATTGCGGGGAATAGTTTCGTCCGATTACCTGCGGCTGCGCAATGTACTGCTAACAACAGCGTTGTGTCACATTAGTACTTTATTACTAGCTTTTAGAATCATGCAAAATCATCACTGCTCGACAAAAGACGGGTTAATTCTGAAAAATATTACTTTTGCATGATTTTTAAAAGTTAAAGTTAATAAAAGAAAATGGTTTTCTCGATATAAATGCAAAAAGGTGCCTGTTGTAAGTACTATAAGGTCTACCAGAATCTCATGGCATAAAAAAAAATGTTATTTCCATATGGCAATGTCAATCCATATGAAAATTACTTTTTTTTATGCTTGAGTTTCTGGTAGACCTATATCACTCTTTATCTGAAAATCTTAAGAGGTTTGTAATAATTAAATCTGCAGTAAATTCGTAAACGTTAGCGGTTTATAAGCTGAATAAAGATTACCAGATAATTTGTCGAGTTCGAGAACATCATTATTCCTTCTAAAGTTATGGGTTAAACAAAACCAATAATTAATTATTTATTTACAAATAATATCTATTTATACTCACAAAACATTGGTGTTAACTTACCACATAATACGCACAAAATAACGTATGTTTTAGTACATTTACAGTACCCGGTCGTTAACGCTGAATGTTTATTCTGAAAGTTGGCAACGTCGCGAATAGCTGTCAATACTATTTTGTATCATTTGTCAATATAACTGTATGGAAATATGAAATATCGCCCTGTAGTGCAGTAAAACATTGATTATAAAATGCAATAATTACTATTGTAACACTGAGTATTTAGTTTTAAATGTAAAAAGAGCATTTGGTTTTCTTAAAATTTTACACTAAATCAGCGGTATTATTGCAATTCATCCATACTAATATTATAAATGCGAAAATGTGTCTGTCTGTTACCTCTTCACGCTTAAACCGCTGAACCGATTTAGATGAAATTTGGTATAGATATAGTTTGTGTCCCGGGAAAGGACATAGGATAGTTTTTATCCCGATATTCCCACGGGATCGAAACTTATGCGGGTGGAACCGCGGGGCGCTGCTAGTAATACATGTTTGTGCACTATAGAGCTATACATTTCCATACAGTCATAATCAGCCTATAATGTTCCCACTGCTGGGACACAGGCCTCCTCTCTTCGAGAGGGAGTGGGCTGTAATCCACCACGCGGGCCCAGTGCGGGTTGATAGATGTCACATGTCTTCGAATTTTTGGTTCTAAGACATGTCGGTTTCCTCACGATGTTTTCCTTCACCGTTTTGAGAGCAGTGGTGATGAAAGTATTTACACAAAGTAAAGTGCCTGCCCACTCCCTCTCACCGAGAGAAGGCCTGTGTCCCAGCAGTGGGAACATTATAGGCTGATTATGCTAAAGTGCCTGTCTGGGTTCGAACCCACGATCACTGTTAAGTCGGGGTCATTGCCACTGGACTACCACTGTTCCATACAGTATAATAGTAGATTTTTTGCTAAGGGAGCAAACAACTATTTTGAAGGCGAGAGTGTTTCTTTTAATCCAGAGCGGAGCGAATGATTCTAGAGTAAAATCACTTTTAGTCCCTAGGGTTTAAAGTTTTTAGTCCCTGTTTACGAAGAATACACTAGCTCTTTTTGAATAGATGTGATAAAAACAAATTAGTAAAAACAGGTAAATTTTTGACGGCTTTTTGCGACGTTGCTAACTTGTAGAATGCACACATCGAGCTTTAGAAAGAGACTGTCACACGAGTATGAGTGACAGAGACGACGCCCTACAAAGGCGAATTTCTTCTTAAACTCGATGTGTCATATTACCGACCAGGTACTTGTAGCTAATTAGTAAATGTGTAGTCATAATGAAGATATAAACAAACGCACAGCAGCGCGTGCGCCGATTTCGGTTATCTCCGAAAGTAGGATATATCCGAAATCGGCGGCTACTTTTACTTTAACAGTTATGATTGACAACAAGTATTGTCTAAGACTACACAAATACAGACTAGTATATAAACAAAATAAATGTACATAATTATGAATAAATGCGTTGTCGATAACTACCTAATTCATTATATTTTTATACAAAAGTTTGTTCGTTTTGAGATCAGACAATTTTTTGTATTCAGTCGCATTTCTATTGCAAGCATTTATAGCCAAACCCACAGCAGCGTGGCGTGTGTTAGTTGTGAGTGAGATCTGCCTGTAAGATCACTCTTTTGTCCATCTGTCACAGAGGTTTATTTTTGTTTTATCGTCATGAGTAGAGATCGGATATTCGGATGTATACAGCGTGTTACGGAAAGGGTATATCCATAAAAACGGGTTGAAGAGTGTATCTGGTCCAGAATCTCTGTACAAAGTTTCAGCTCAAAAGCAATAACTTTGGAAATGCTTAATATTTTTTTTATTTCGATAGTTTATTAAATTAAAATCATAACAAACGTGTCACAGCACTACGAGGGTCATTAACATTATCCATTACGTGTCTGTGCGCCTAGCACACACGCACATCACGGCGCTGCAACGGGCGGCGGGAAACAAATCTTTTACCGAGTTGTTCTTTTGTGTGTATTTTATTGACACCGATCAGCTGACTTGGTCTAGTGATGTGTAGAATTCAATTGGAAGCATAATTGATTTTTAGTTAAATGTTTCTTAACTTTATAACTATGTAGGTATAGGTATTAAAAAATGTTGCCATGTAGTTCATTATCACCAAAAGAATCAGTGTGTTTGATATGTCCATACCCTTTACGTAACACGCTGTATTTACCTAAAGTGAATTTATTGCTATGAAAGTATGGAAGCGGCGTCTTAAAAAATTTTTTCTGTAAAATAATCCCGGGATGCCAGGAACACCGGGAATGCATAACTACTAACTACTATAGTATGGAAAGAAGGAACTATATAAATAAAATTATTCTAAATGTATGTATTCCGTTATCTTATCTTGACGTTGTTTGCTATTGCAGTTTAGTACCTATTTTACAATATCAGGTAGGTAGAAATGCATCCGATTCTATAGTAAAAAAAAAAACACAAAATTCCGGAATCACGGGATTTTTACGATCGACACAAAAGCGCATTCCATATTAGCAAACATCTCAACTTTAGGAGAATATGCATCCGAATATCCGATCTCTAGTCATGAGATATCGATATCGATACCATCACGTCTGTAAAGTTACACCAACCTTCTAAATATGTTTATGCTCTAAGCACATGTAAAAACCGGTCAAGTGCGAGTCGGACTCGCACACACACAGGGTTCCGTACCACAAGGCAAAAAACGCCGAAAAAATCACGTTTGTTGTATGAGAATATATAGATATAAATATTTATTTTATTCTGTTTTTAGTATTTGTTTTTATAGCGGCAACAGAAATGCATCATCTGTGAAAATTTCAACTGTCTAGCTATCACGGTTCATGAGATACAGCCTGGTGACAGACAGCCAGGCGGACAGTGGAGTCTTAGTAATAGGGTCCCGTTTTTACCCTTTGGGTACGGAACGAAAGGTTTTGAACTTTTTTTAATACTAGACATTTTTAATATTATCTAAAATAATTGTTTTTATATAATTTTAACTTGACATTATGACATATCTTTACAATAATTAACTGACTGAACCATTTGTTTTAACCATTTTTTATTACTTAATTATTATTTTTTTTACAGTTGAAATTTTTTAATTATTATTTTCTTGCTGAATTCATTTTAAAATTATTATTACTTATTCATATTTGTACGCCGTCATCGGCAAAACATAGTGTACTATTTCAATATCAACACCTATTTTTTTACACCACCTATGTTTTTACAAATAAAGAAACTTTGACTTTAGGACCTGCGCAATAGCGAACTGAATGCAATAGAAATACACCGAATTTTTTCTCTTCATATTTCGAGCAACTGCCTTAAAAAATTGTACTGCTATTTTTGTTATTAGTAAAAAAAAAATGCATGAATAAAAAAAAAAGCTCCCAATACATTTAAATTATTAATAATACTGACGTTTTTGTAGAAAAAAAAAAAATGTTTAGTAAAAAAAGTAAAGCATTTGTCGTTTAAAAAGCGATGCGATGCTATAATATTTTTTTTCAGGTTTTAGCAGCACCTTAGACTAGATGATTTAACAATTCTTGCAGAAGAAAACATAGCCCTTTTTCTGACGCATTCTGTTAAAAATAAAGAATTAAAGAAAGTACGCATCCGAATTTTTAATTCTTATTAATCTTCTTTTTTCACGAAAACATCTAATAGTTTCGCACCGCTTAATTTTAACACAGTAGATACCTATTAGTAAATGAGTAAACAAGTAATCTAATTAATACAAAAAATCAACTACACAAGTATATATTAAACTGCATGGAAAATATCTATGACATTTTTTGTAACTTTCTAAAGGAAAATTTTGAGATTTTTTTTAATATAAAATAAAATCTCAAAATATTTATTTTGTATCATAGACCACTTTAGTTCCAGGCCAGCCATAGTTACTTTTCACATTTTAAAATTAGGCCTATATTTGAACATACTTGCTTTATAATAATTAAAAACCAACTAATAATCATGTTTTTCGACTATATACGTTTTTCTTTATATATTTTTTCAAACAATTACATTTTACACACGTTGTCTTTAATATTGCCATTATATACTTAGCAATAATCATGAACTTTACATTATGTACCTTTATATACATGTTCTTAGGTATATAGTTATATGGCCAGTGACCATTTACTTGGGGACTTATTCATTAAGCCCACGTTTGCACTGACGTGAAAATATCGCGGCGGGATTTTATCGTGCACTGGATTTTCAACTGTCGGTGTTCAGCCGAGCATTCAAAATCCAACACAGCACATCGCAGCGCGTCAATAACTGTTGGATTTTCAACTCTCGGAGGCTAAGCAAAGCGTTGAAAATCCAGTGCTTGAAAAAAAAATCGTCGCGGGAATAACACGCCCAGAAGTTAGTATCATTCACTTTTCCCCAGTCATGTTCCAGTTTCATGCAATATTGCCATGTACCGAACACACATCCTGATTTCGGACTGCTACTGAGGAATTCCTGATGGAAAAGCCAATAACACTGTGCCCGAACTGAGAATTGTACTCAGGACCTCACTTTCAACAGTTGCGCTTGCGGCCACTACACCAATGAGGTTGTCATTACTGATTTGATTATTATTTAATAGATTAGTGTAGGTCAGGGATGGCGAACCAATGGCACGCGGCACGTAACAAAATAATTTGGGCACGGGCCACGGCATAATTTCAGGAATTAAGTCCGGGACCCTGGGGGCCCGAAATATCACAAGAGTGATAAAAATAATAATGCGAAAGTGTACTTGGTTTTTTTTCAGTAATCCCTAAGCCAAGCCTGTTTGTTGGCACGTCTTGGCCGTATAAAAATATTTATTTGGAAAAAATGGCGCGTAGATGTACAGAGGTTCGCCACCCCTGGTGTAGGTAATCTCTTCGTCAATCATTTTTTTTTCTTCTTTTAATAGACATATCCCTCTTTTAAATTGCATATATATTTCAATCACATCGATACTACAAATTAGAGCAGCGGTGCTATTCTGTAAAAATCTCACCGTGAAAACTTAGGTGAAGTGAGCGTGGAGTGAGCTGTCAATAGTGTCAACTCCTACAAAAAACAAACTCACTTCACCTAAGTTTTCACGGTGAGATTTTTACAGAATCGGCCGACAGGCCTCATTGATGAATCGTAACACAATCTTTTATTTACAACTCTTTACAAGTCCAGACTGACACATCGAGCTCTAGAAAGAGACTGCCACACAGGTATGAGTGACAGAGACAACGCTCTACAAAAGCCAACCTTTTTGTGAAACTGAAATAAAACCTACTTTTTTTTACACTCAAAATTAAGCATTTTCAAAACAAAAAGCTACTCATTACAGTTTGACCTCCATCAGAAAATATCCTGATGAAAACCTGCAGTCACCTGGGACAGTCACCCTTCAAAATTAAACTTGTACCGACTTTCTGTCTCTCTTCAATTATAGTGGCGTCTCTTTCCTCCATTGGAACGCGTTAGTTTTGACAGCTGGGTTGTTCGAACTCGCGCTTGCCGCTAAGGCTACGCCAGTCCGGCGTATGTTCGCGGCTGCGCTGTCTGTAAAAGAATGGCGTATTTAGGAGAGAAATTTGAAACAACGTATTTTATTTCTTGTTTCTTAAGAGTTAGTCACCGCGACGCGGCGCGCAGTTCACAATTATAGACCTTATCTACTACACTAAAAGGTACACAATTCAGTGTCTACTACGTCGAGCTACGCCGCGCGGCCCAACTCACCTGTGAAGTGTGTACCTTTTAGTGTAGTAGATAAGGTCTATAATTGTATTGTTATCTTGAAAACTGTGCGCCGCGTCGCGTGACGGTATGAAGTTTGGGGGTGTTGGTAGTATTTGTTTATGCTTACCGAGACCGTTTCTGACGTTGGCGACCAAACGCATCGCCGGATTTGTCACTATGCCGTTCCTCTTGTTCTTACTATAAACAATAACAATAAATTAATACAACAGTCAGAACAGAGTATTATAAAAGTTCGAAGTTTTATTAAATCCGCATAAAAACAATATATCTGAGAGCTTCTTCTTAAAAATGACAGACGTGACTATGTATATGTCGCAGCCAACTGGTTAAATTAGCCGTTTAGTTAACCGCCTGGCCTTTGGAAGTAGTGCTCGCCTCGCTTCGCTCTCTCAGCTCGCACGCGGTTAATCACAGTTCTAACCTAACCTAACCCATTAGGTCGGGGTGCCCTGGATTAGTTACTGCGACCAATACGGCTCGCGCGTGATTGGTTACAGACTTCCAACCTAAACTATAATTGAATATCATTCTGGCCGTTAGTTGAACGGCCGCCGTTTAGTTAAAAGGCTAGGCCGTTAACTAAACGGCTAATTTAACCAGTTGGCTGCGACTTATATATGTGAATATATGCTATCATAATATCGAATTGGGGCCCACCATTCCGTGTAAATAACAGGAATATTTGTATCTCCCTTCATTGTTAGAAAAAGATGGAGCTTTACTGCACAAATAGCACTATCCCTTTCTCGCAAAGAACAGTAATGGTATCCTTACTTTGATCGTGTAATAGATGTCGTAGCATGGGAAACAAAACCCAATATTTTTCTATACAAATAATTCACTACTGAAGTAGTTTTAAGTGATATAGCACCGGTTACAACATAGTCATCTGCATGCTACCCACACATATACCCTAACGACTGTACTAAACGCCAAGGCAACCTCAGTCATAAAACGTGGAAGCGAGATAACACGACACTCAGTATAGAGTTTTTAGAACGAAATATGCACCGTCCCACTCGCACGTTTTATGACCGCAACTGCCACGACCCTTGGCGTTTAGTATGGTAGCCAATAGCAAACACACAATGGCGCCGATTCTGTTGTTCACAAACTAAACTAAATTTAAGTTCATGCATCTTTTTCTTTCTATTTCATTAAGAAAAGGACAGAAGATAAATATTAGTTTAGTCCTGTCAAATTAGTCAGCGCCTGACGTATTTTTAATAAGCAATTTTTTAATCTCGTCTAAATTGTCTATGGAGTATCTTAATTTGACAGGACTAAACTAATATTTATCTTCTGTCCTTTTCTTAATGAAATAGAAAGAAAAAGATGCCTGAACTTAAATTTAGTTTAGTTTGTGAACAACAGAATCGGCGCCATTGATAAAGAAAACCGTCTCCTTTTCTACATAATT
Source organism: Oligia fasciuncula (assembly GCA_963082905.1). Classification (NCBI taxonomy): domain Eukaryota; kingdom Metazoa; phylum Arthropoda; class Insecta; order Lepidoptera; family Noctuidae; genus Oligia; species Oligia fasciuncula. The sequence goes on along the minus strand of OY720414.1, from coordinate 2,842,134 downwards.
ATAAATTGTCGTGTTAGTTTCTTTTCGTGCAACCAACCACCCAAAGTTAGTGCAAGTTATATAGCCGCAAAGCTTATTGTTATATGTATGGATTATCATGTTAAATGCGTATTAATGCGATGTGAAAAGAAGTATACATTAACGTTTTCGTTCCGTAAAGGTGCCACACCGCGAGCAATTAAGAGCGACGACGTACGGCATTTCATACCAACTTTCAAGCCCTTGTTTTTCGAAATGAATGAACCGATTTTAATGAAACTTCATACGTATAAGCAGGATACAACGGTCTAAAAAGTTACTGAGGAACATTTTCGAAATGTCTTATTTAAAAAACGATGACTGGAAATCTCTGTTTCTATGGAAAATTTAAAATCGGTCTAATTTGGCTGTAACACTATTTTTCGAAAATGTTCTTAAGTAACTTTTTGGACCTTTTCCTGCTTATGTGTAGGAAGTTTCATTAAAATCGGCTTATTCATTTCGAAAAACAAGGGCTTGAAAGTTTGTATGAAATGCCGTACGTCGTCGCTCTTAAGGGCGAATTTCACCAATGAAACTGAACGCGTTCAGAACATCTAAACCGCGTTCAAGAGCTGTCAGTGTCAACATTGTTGTGGAATATTGACACTTTATTTAGATGTGCTAGTCGTTTTCAGTTTCATTGGCGAAAGGGGATTGAAGATTCTGTCGGGCCATTTTGTTTTTTTTTTTTTCAAAATGGCGTCCATGCATGAGACCTATATAAATCGATAGCTGACATCAAGTAAACGGAAAATGTAATAGGGCTAAACCCCGTAAAATGTCACGTTTCCGAGGTACGTACAAAGTTGATCACGTGAAAAAAAAACCGTTTCTCTTATTTGGTTTTTTTTTAGTGGGACTAACCCGCCACACTGTCTCCAATCATTGCAATCCCGGTTGCATCTATCTAGGTATTGATTTAGTAAACCGTTGATGGATGATGATGATGAGGCTGAAGCGAAGGTTCAGTAGGTACCAGCCAAGTAGCCAAACCCAGCCGAGGTAATAGGGGTGTGTGACTGTGAGTATCCTTCTAAATTCATAAAATATTGCGATGAAAAATACAAAGAAAAAGTATTAGGAAGATCACAAACTAAACTAAACACAATCATCAAAATATCACATCATTTGCCTAGCCTTTTCACAACTATATTGGGGTCGGCTTCCAGTCTAACTGGATTCAGCTGAATACCAATATTTTACATGGAGCGACTGCCTATTTGACCTACACAGCCCAGTTACTGGGTAATAAAATACCCCTTGGTAAGACTGGACAATCATAAAAATAAAGAAAAATAAAACAGAAAGTCCTGTACGAGACCAAAAGGCTTCGAGGCAAGGGGGAATACTTTGTCTTTGATAAAATGACCGAACCCATTTTAAAGTGACTTTGCAGAGTACGTTTTAAAATCGGTTCGGTAATTTTACTATCAAAATGTACCAAAAGGACATAAGGACTTCCTAGTTTTGAAGTTCATATGAATGTGAATGAATGTAAGACTTCTAAGAGCTGAGCTACCAGCCTTAGACTCGTCAACACTTACGTGTGTGTTCTTCTCGCTCTAGTGAATTGCACTTCTGAGTGACAGAAAGACATACAAACTTGTGTGTCTGAGTGGTTCTTTCCTCAAAAGACTCAATTCAATTCATTTATTTGGAAACAAAGATTACAATAGATGTTACAGTAACAAGAATATTATGATCTCTGATGTCTCTATGTCTGTGGTGTACAAATAATAACTATCTTGGACACTAATCTACATGGTCCTCATATGTTTTGACCAAGATAATGTTTGTTTCGTGTTTCTTATCAGAGTAGTCGGTTAGGAAACACCAACCTCACCTAATTTCAAAATATTATCATTTCTTTAGACGTGTAAAAGTGTTTTTTACAACAAATTTACAGAAATACAATTTCATTTATCATATCAAACATGAAAATGCTAATCTGTGCGTGTGATTTTAATCTACTAATAAACGTATATTATATCAGATTAATAGTTACACACCGATGTCTCTCTTTCAGTCGTCAGTAATTTGACGGCACGGTTGGCGCAGTGGTTAAGCGATTGACTGCTGTGCTGCGTGTCGCGGGTTCGATTTCCGCACGGAACAAATATTTGTATGACCTACAAGTAGTTGTTCCGGGTCTGGCTGTTTGTGTTTGTGAGTTTAAATGTTTGTAAACGCACCCACAATACAGGAGAAATTCCTAGTGTGGGGCAACGTCTTTAAAAAAAAAAATTGACTTTCGAAAGAAGAAGACAAAGCGTCGTGTAACTATACAGACGCTATACAACGTTTATTAGTAAGGTAGTAAAAGTGCAAGAAACCTCCACATTAACTCAATGACATCACTCACAGTCACACCCCACAAAACACACCCGTTGTATGAAAACTCACGTTTTTTTCAATATCCGGCCTCTGGCTCTGCCGATACTGCCCACTAGCTTGCTGTACGCAACGAGACCCATCGCTTTCCACACCTCGCTACGTTACACACATACTTTGCTGTAGTGTTATGTTTTATTTTTAATATGTCGGCGAATATTCGGCTTTCGGCAAAAAAAAATTCTGTTAGGTACGTTCACATATACAAGGTGTTGATTTGCATCCTAGTCAAATTCAAGGACGTAATTATGCTAATGATTCTCGACCCAAATCAACAATAAAATGGGTAGGTTTATTTTTTTTATTTACAGAAATCCGTAAATGTGAACCAGCCGTATTTAAACGCGGCCCGTCTGTTACTAGCCCTATAACCGCGCTTTCACACACAAACAAACGCCTTTTACTTTACTAAGTACTAAAATACTAAAATGTCTTTTATGACAACCTCCTAAAATTTTACGAGGATGCAAATCAACACCTTGTAGATATTTTTAATTTTATTTTCAAAAAGCGTCGGCTTTGAGTCAAAAAATCTCGAGAAACATACTGTAGGACACGCTGGCAGTAGACACATTTAACGCTAAACGTCTTTCCGTTTCTTTCAACAGTTCGAAAACGAGATACATGATGTTAAATGTAGTCAATGATTGGTGGTGCAAGTTGGCATAAGGTTCGTTTAAACGAGAAGTGTTTCTCGACCGTCGAGAGTCGAGAATGTCGCGACGAGACTTGCCAAGCGAATAAAGCACTTACTACACTATTCCCAACTGTAAATACGAATTTTCGTTTACGAAAGCCGAATGATTCGTCAAACATTTAACATTTGTTAGAAATTATTTCACATTTTACAAAAGCATTATTTTTAAACATATTTACGTTTCATTAGCCCCACGCTTCTATAATATCTTTTACTTCAGCAACTAGATTTCGGCTTGTTATAAAGAATATTCGGCACACAAATTGATGCCGAATATGCGAATACAATAGTCAAATCACATGCTATACATAATTCATCCCAAATACATAGCATGTCTCCCAATAAAGAAGCAACTACAGTTTTCACATAACAGACTTCATACATTTTATCAGATATTCTTACCCCACATGACAATATAGGTGTTTATTTATTAACATTGCTGAAGCTCAGCGACGTTTAACCTTTTGAACGCCAGAGCATGAACGCACGCGCGTGCCCTCCACGCCAAGCCACAATTTTAAATATTTAAGGTATACAAATAAAAACACACAAAAGTAATGATTTGATTGTTTATTTCGTGATAAAGTGCACTGCATTTTTTGTCACATATTTGTGTCGCTGGCGTCAAATACACGGCACGGGCACGCGCTTGTTTGTCACGTATATGTGACAATGGCGTAAGGCTAGGCGTATGCTGGGACGCAGGCGACGCAGGTCCGCGCAGCGCAGGGCAGAGCAGATTTTGTAATGTATGAAAGTACAGAGTGCTGCGTACGTTGCGGCGCAGGCACGTGCGAGGCAGACATGTGTCTGTCCTGCTCTGCGCCTCGTTGTAATGTCACAGATTCCTGCGCGACGACGCGTGTGAGTCGTGACGTCTATTCTTTGTACCAGCTAGAACGCGAATGCGTGCGTATGTTAACTGCGTCACAGCATACGCTCGCGGACTATGTCTGTCTCGCCTGCCCTGTGCTGCGCTGCGTCATCTGCGTCCCAGCATACGCTTAGCCTAAATGTCGCAGACGTTAATCATTACTAAACTTTAAGCAGTTTATAAATAAACCCCACACAAGCAGTTTATAAATTTTGCTTTTTGTTGACCCAAAATGGTGTAGACTCCGCAAACGAAGGCATTCTACACAAACTTGTATATTTATCTCGCTCTAACAATACTGACCTCTCACTCCGGTCCTGCTGGGGCTTGCTGTCCCGTCCCAGTATGATTCTCATGTGAGTATCTCTGTTGAAGTGGGTATCTGCCTGCACTGGTTGCACTGTCGTCAGGCTTGGTGGTTGCGATCCTGTTGGAGAAATTCAATTTGAATACATCTCGTGTTAAACAGAGAGATTAAAGGCCAGAGCGAATGAGGGCGGTTCACCACGCAACGCAACGCATTGCGAAAATCCACCTTCATCACTTTCGTAAATTTTTTATTAACTAACGCACACACTTTAGAGCGATGCCACACGGGCGTTGCGTCGTCGTGTGATTTGCACGAGCGCTGTGATGACGTCACCGCTTAGGCGTTGCAGCGCCGACGCAACGCCAATGTGGCATCGACAGGCGATATTATTCAGGTTTACTTTTTTATATTACAAACAGATTTACACTTGCTGGACTGATATTTATCATAATTAAATATAAAAAACTGATTTTTTTATATAAGCCTACTGTTTCTCTAATCTAAAATCAATAACATAATAGTCATGGTAACTTACATTGCTTGAATGATTTCATTTAATTCGTTTGGAAAGGCAGTTTGAACTTTTTTCTTTAAAAAAAACCTGCCAAACCCTCATATTTATTTCTGTAAACAAGTCCGCGACATGACTTTTTTTCGCTTAGCCTATGCTTTCCTGGGCATAGACCTCCCTAAAGTCCTTCAAGGAACTCTTTTCCCGCGCCACCTCAAACCAACCCTCACGGTACGCGTCCAGGTCATCTGTTGCTGTGCATGCTGTTGTTGTGCCTGTAATGTTCCCACTGCTGGGACCGAGTGTGAGAGGCCTCTTCTCTTCGACAGGGTAAACGACACGAAAACAGAGTAAAGCTCACCGTGCGCTGGCGCAGGCATGGCGGGCGCGGCGGGCATGGTGGGGCTGCAGACGTCGCTGCCGGGCGTCCGCGGCGGCGACGCGTACAGTGGCGACGCGTCGCCGCGCCAGCGTCGCGCCGCGCCCGACCACGCGCCCAGCTCCGCGTCGCGCTCGTTGGCGGCGTAGCTCCTGCGGACAGGGGACGGTTTAAAACATTCATTTCAACACAATAAATCTTGGATTTCATTAAAAAACCATACTTAAAATATGATATTACGATCGGAACAAATACGGTATGGCGATACCACTGTAGCGGTATCTACAATAGCCACATGCGATCTACGCGTCATACTGACGTCACACAAAATCCTGCATCTCGCAAGCAGAGTTTACCGCGCCACTAGCATATAAAAAACGGCCCGACAATCAACATGAATCATCGGGCAGTTGCCTGCCAGACACAACACCCGTCTGGTCGGAGGATCCTCCCTTTTCTATAGAGTATGAGTGAACTTTACACCCTATTCCTCATACCTCTATACAACTTTCTTAGAAAACCCATGCCACCCACCATATCGAAATTAAATATAATAAAGCGATTACATGACAAAATTTAATTGGTGAGGTCTTGTTTAGTTAACTAGCGAAACTTCACAGACATGACGGGTGCATGAAAGTTAGTCTCATATACATATACCTCAAGGGGCCACAGCCGAGGGGCCCGTGACTAAATAATAACAGCCGCAAAAGTGAATCGTTCAAGTTAAGCTGCGCGTGCCGCGGTTGGTCTGTGGTTGGGTGACCATCTTTACATACCATGACCCCTCTGAGCCTCGGAAAGCACGTTAAGCCGTTGGTCCCGGCTGTCATTCGTAGATCTTTGACTGTCGTTACGGGTAGTCAGAAGCCCGAAAGTCTGACAACCAGTCTTACCAAGGGGTATCGTATTACCCAGTAACTGGGTTGTGGACGTCAGATAGTCAGTCGCTCCATGTAAAGTACTAGTATTCAGCTGCATCCGGTTAGAGTGGAAGCTGACCACAACATAGTTGGGAAAAGGCTAGGAAGATGATGATTTTATAAGTACCTTAACTTAGAGTCTTTCTCCACGACCTGATGTTCAGGTATTTCTGTGTGTTCAGGAATATCTCTCCGTCCGCGGCCGCAGCGCGCGACTTGTTGCGCGAATGATAACGACAAGTTTGCGCGGTTTGCCTGTAACAAATGAATTGTATTAAAATCATCATCTTTCAAAATCAATTCTAATCACACTAATATTATAAAGGCGAAAGTTTTTGAGTGTGTGTGTGTGTGTTTATATGTTTGTTACTTCTTCACGCTCAAACGGCTGGGCCAATTTTGATAAAATTTTGTATGGCTACTTTGTAACCCGATATTCCCACGGGATCGACACTAATGCGGGTGAAACCGCGGGGCGCAGCTAGGCGAAAGTGTGTCTGTCTGTCTGTTTATATGTTACCTCTTCACGCTTAAACCGCTGAACCGATTTAGATGTTTTTAGTATAGAAATAGTTTGAGTCCCGGGAAAGGACATAGGATAGTTCTTATCCCGATATTCCCACGGGATCGAAACTTATGCGGGTGAAACTGCGGGGCGCAGCTTATAACCAATATCAGAAAGTCGATTCATAAAAATAAAAAGAAGAACAGTCAACAAAAGAGATACGTATGCAGGATCGCCGGATATAGTTGAAGTTTAGTAAGAAACCGGTGGAAATGAGCTGTTTGTTTTCTATTAATAAGCCTTATTAAGCCTTTGAAAGTCACACTCAAACCGTTGCCTTTTTTTCCGACACACGTCTATGGATGACAAAAAGACAAAGACTGAGTTTTTTTTTTTTATTTGAGGATGGGAAATCATCAAATGACCCGCTCTGTGTGGAGCGGAAGGGAGTGTCAGACTCTTACTGACTAAAACCCACCCGTGTTCCTTCCTTAGCCCTTTATGTTCCGGGCCAGCGGTAACCCTTTCGGACAATCCCGCTGACCCGGCAGGCTTCGGTCCTATGGGTCCCCTCCTCGATGCTGACATCTCTTTGAGGCGCGTAATAGATTATCCTAGTTATAGTTATTGTTATCATAAGTATTCTTTACTGTTGAAAACTTGATACAATAGTAATGTTTTGCATAACCCAAAACTTGTAACAAGTAGGTATCTAATACCTAATTTACAATATTTCAGAAAAAAAAAAAAATTTCTTTTTCTTTTGTCTCTTTTTTTTTCTCATTGTACTAATAAACAAATCTTATGTAGTGAAACCGTTTTAAAACAGTTGATTCGTAATTCTTACAAGTCTTTAAAAAGAACATCAACATCAACTGACAGAATTGTGCCAATCGTTTGATACAGCCTATTATATTAAAATAGCAACACTAAATCTAAGGTAACACTACAAGTATAATTAAATATTACTTAATAATTTAAATAATTTATGGTCATAGCTTTTAAGTGATTTTGGCAAGTTAAGACCCTTGTTTTTTTTTTTTGTAAACATATTAACTAGTCAAATTAGGTACTTCCACATTAATCCGAAGATTCGTAAATGTGACAGAATATGCCATTAGCCAACAAACGATATTATAATTATATCAAAACTGAATAATCTAACACGCGCGTGGAACACGTACGCGCCCCCCGGCACGGGCCTGGTCCTGATCGGACGGTCACGGAACGGACGGTCGGAAGACTCTTTGTCTTTTTGTCATCCATAGACGGAAGGAAAGATTACGATTTCGACGGAGCCACTCTCCTTCCACAAAAACCATGAATCTCACCTTCTCAGCGGTAGTATCGCTCGGTTCTTGGTGGGAATGCGACCTGGCTGATCCTCCAGTCAAGTTGGATGATGACTTGGTCGAGTTGGAGCTGTGCACGCTGCGACGTTTGTATTCTGGAGAGCCTGCGAAAACAGAAGGTTGTTTAATCGACTTCAAACAAAAAAGAAGGAGTTTCTCAATTCGAGTGCATGTTTTCTTTGTATGTTTGTTACGCAATATCTCCGGAAATTGTAAATCGATTTCAAAAATTCTTTTTTTAATGGATAGGGTATGCCTCAGGGGTGGTCCTATATAAATTTTATTTACTTTGCTTGGTTAGTTTTTGAGTTAGCTTCAATAGTATGTATTTTTTGCACTTAGTTTATATTGATGATGTTATAATAACTTCCTGTCACTGATATTTACATAACAAGTAGTGTTATACGAGTTTGTGTGGGGTAAGTACAACTTAAGTGAAAAGTAAAAACATTTTTACAAAAAAAAAAAACAATCGACTAAGTCAAAAATAACTTTGATTTCCAAAGTCGGTGGCAAACAACGAAAATGAGAACCCAACGACACCGACTTCCGAAATTAAAGTTATTTTTCACTTTGTAGTGTCTTTTTTGTAAAAAGGTTTTTAGTATTATCAGACCCAAAATAAGCTACACGGATCGAACAATGAAAGGTGAAGCAACACTTGCTGAGGTTGATCTGTAGATGCTTTCCGAGGTCTCGGAGACCTGTGCCGACCTCGGAAAGCACTTCGGCTGTCAATTCTTAGATCTTTGACACTCAGGTCGTCATGAAGCCCGAAAATCTAGGTTAGGCACTAGGTAGTGGTCCCCTACTTGAGTCCATTAGGTGACTACGTTAATCGCGGCATTAATGGCGTTTTCAGGTCTTAAAAACTTGAAAACGCCATTCATGCCGCGATTGTGACACTTAAAAAGTGTAAATAAATGGACTATCTACTACTTGCATATACATTATAAATTAAATTCGCTTTTTATGTTTGTCTGTGTAACCGCGTTGTTCTTTTAATCTTCGAAAAGGATTTTGAAGTGGTTTTCACCGTCATTTAGTGAATTTATTCTGGAAGGTTTTTTTTTCTTGCCTACTCTGTCCCACTCCTGGGCAAAGGCCTCCCTCCACTCCTTCTATATATTGCGAGCCCGCGCGTTGTCCTTTCAGTTTTGACAGAACCTATCCAGGTCGTCCCGCCATCTCCTCTCACTGTCTCAGAAGGTTTATATGTTTAAAACATTAATATTGAATTTACATATTATAAAGATTTTTTTGTCAAGTCGTTAAAACCGTGCGGAGCACAGGCGGGTCGATAGTTGTGTAGAAATGGTTCTTTCTCTCACCGGCGCTGGTGGGGCGGACTGGCTGGTGGGGCAGCTCGTGCTGCGCGGGCGCAGAGGGCGCGGAGGGCGCGGGGGGCGCGGGGGGCGCGGCGGCGGGCCAGCGCTCCAGCAGGCGGCAGATGTTGGCGTGGCCAGCGCGCCACGCCACCTTGGCGGGCGTGCGGCCTGCGGGAAACAACCGTTGGTGATGTAATCAGCCGATATATTTTGCAAAAAAATCACTTTGACCTTAGCTGATATGAGTTGTCAGTCCATAGCATCAGGGGGCCTAAAAAGGCCACTTTGGCAGAATCATAAAAGGATAACCTTATGAATCATATCTATCCTCGGAACGGAACTCCAAAAATAAAGCCAATTCGGTCCAGCCGTTCTCAAGTGATGTGTGTACCAATGAACAGTATTTCATTTTTATTTGTATAGATTTTATGAGTCATATTTATTAGGCGCAAATAAACTTATTTGCCTACTTTTCTTTTTCTTATTTAAGTTGTTCTACTAACCACAATGATCTGCCTGCTGGGGATCAGCTCCGTGCTGTAACAGCCACAGCACACATTCTTCATGTCCTTCCTGAGCTGCGATACCTGATAACAATAAAAACCGTAATCATTAACTCTGAATCCCTATTGGATAAAATGGATAAACGTCACTTAGCAAGTGCATTGGCTTGGACATGTTACCAACTCTTTATTTCACTTGTAGTTTGACAGTTATGTGACAATGACAGAAATCGCGGCCGACGTAACTCGTATTACGAAAAAAACCGCGCAAATATGAGTGAAATTTGTATGAAACCATAGGAAGGCACGTGGCTTGCGGATACTGCACGACTGGCTAGAGGTCATAGCACACATATAAACTCGGAAAGGGATCGCCTTTCGCCTCGACGTCAAACAGGCGTCAACCTAACGTAAGCACGTAACCAAAGCGGATCAAAAGCTCCGATATGTCGACTCGGCTACGGCTAGGCGACGCCGCGCTTACGGCTCGCCTACCGCTGGTTGATGGTGCAGCAGGCAGGCCGGAGGGGTGAGAGGGGCAAGGGTGGACGAAGAGACGTAAGCTCGGGTACGGAGAGACGTAAGCGCGGGGACGGAGAGACTTAAGCTCGGGTAGGGAGAGACGTAAGCTCGGGTACGGAGAGACGTAAGCTCGGGTACGGAGAGACGTAAGCTCGGGTACGGAAAGACGTAAACGCTGGGACGGAGAGACGTAAGCTCGGGTACGGAGAGACGTAAGTTCGGGTACGGAGAGACGTAACCTCGGGTACGGAGAGACGTAAGCGCGGGGACGGAGAGCTGTAAGCGCGGGGACGGAGAGACGTAAGCTCGGGTACGGAGAGACGTAAGCGCGGGGACGGAGAGCTGTAACGCACCGCACCGCGGTTCGTGAGCTTGTCCGATACGGTGACGATCCCTTTCCGAGTTGATATGTGTGCTATGTTCTTTACTTTGGCAGTGGGTTGCATCAAACTTCAATAGCTTTTGTACGGCTTGGCTTTAATTTAAACACCTACTTTAAAAAAATCTCATCATCAATGCACCTCGTGGGTCATTGGTTCATTGTGTGGGTAGGTGGGTCTGATATTGTCCTGCGTGCAGACCGTAGAGGGCGAGGCGCCGTGCCTGAGCAGCGTGCGCCCGCGCCGCCTGGCCACAGGTACATACCTAGTGGTGTAGCGCCCTGCGTGCAGACCGCAGAGGGCGAGGCGCCGTGCCTGAGCAGCGTGCGCCCGCGCCGCCTGGCCACAGGTACATACCTAGTGGTGTAGCGCCCTGCGTGCAGACCGCAGAGGGCGAGGCGCCGTGCCTGAGCAGCGTGCGCCCGCGCCGCCTGGCCACAGGTACATACCTAGTGGTGTAGCGCCCTGCGTGCAGACCGCAGAGGGCGAGGCGCCGTGCCTGAGCAGCGTGCGCCCGCGCCGCCTGGCCACAGGTACATACCTAGTGGTGTAGCGCCCTGCGTGCAGACCGCAGAGGGCGAGGCGCCGTGCCTGAGCAGCGTGCGCAGCACCTGCGTGCGCCCGCGCCACGCCGCCGCGTGCAGCGCCGTGCGCAGGCAGCGGTCGCGCCCGTCCACTGCCGCGCCGCCTGGCCACAGGTACAATAATGATAAAACTTTACATAATGTCCAATGAAACTATAAAGGTATGAGGAACAGGGTATAAAGTTCACTCAACTTCCATAGAAAAGGGAGGATCCTCCGACCAGACGGGTGTTGTGTCTGGCGGGCAACTGCCCGATGATTCATGTCGGGCCGTTGTATCTTTGCTAGTTGCGCGGTAAACTCTGCTTGCGAGATGCAGGATTTTGTAGATACCGTTACAAAACCATGAATAAAAACATAAATCCTCAAAACGGAAGGGCCAAGTGACAGGGGCATTCGTATTTGAATGGAGCATTTTCTTGCGATTTGTCATTAATTGGTTGAAGGCCGTAATTAAAGAAACAATTAAAAAGCTGTTATGTCTCGCGAGGATCCTCGTTCGAAGGGTTATTATTATTAGCCTGTGATGTCCCACTGCAGGGCAAAGGCCTCCCTACTCTCTTTCCACTTCTCTCTGTTCAAAGCTGTTAAGGACCAGTTCTTGTTGAAGGAGTCCAGCTCATCCCGCCATCTCAAAGGGTTAATGAATCATTATTATCAACCAATGCCCAATAAAAAAATATATACGCGTCGACTTGAGTCCCTCCTTAATTTATTTTTCATCGGTTAAAAAGAAAGTGAAGAATCTAATTCCCAATCTATCAAAAATTTATTTTAATTGTTAAGCTATTCATTGTAAATGTATGGGTTTTTATAAATAAACGATTATTATTTTTGACAAGTAGATTGTCCCTGAGATGAGATTGCGAATTGAATTTGAACCTTTTTTTATAAATTGACCTTTTGACGAATGGTATCAATCTTTATGACGGAAAAATGTGTCAACAAACTGTTACAGCTCCACTGGAAAATGCTGGATATCTGTAGACCTATTCTGGGGGCCTAAAAAGGCCACTTTGGCAGAATCATAAAAGGATAACATTATGAATCATAACATGGCGAAGACAGTCCGTGTTTTTCGCTGCACTACGTAGATATAATCAAAAGATTGGGATTAGATTGGGATTGGATTGATTGGTATTTTAGCACAGACAAAAAAAAATTACTGAAAAATCCTTCGCCAATGGGATTTGATACGATTAACTTAACAGTTAACTGTCCATTATAATTACATAACATACATAATCAGCCTATAATGTTCCCACTACTGGGACACAGGCCTCCTCTCGGTGAGAGGGAGTGGGCCATTATCATCATTATCATCATTTCAGCCGATAGACGTCCACTGTTGGACATAGGCCTCCCCCAAGCAGTTCCACTTCGACCGGTTCTGTGCTTCTCGCATCCAACGGGCCATTATAATTATATAGTATTACATTGTTACTATTTTACAATTTAACACTAAAATATACATATTTTAAAGTATATAAAAAAAAAGGAAAAGAAAAAGACAGGAGCTCATTGGGCATCAAAAAATTCGTCCGCATCGCTGTCAATGGCATAAGTGACTAAAAGGCTGGCAGCATTACCACGTTGGATGGCAATGCTTATTCTTTGGGCTAAAAATAGGCCAGCCCTTTGGTCACGTGATGAGTCAACCAACCGCTTGGCGATGTCCCGAAATATTTGATGAGCACTCGGACCCCAGGCCCTAGTGTTTCAACCCCAAACGGCTCAAACATATAGCTCCCAATATGGTTGTTATTTGTATCTTTTAATTTTCGCTTATTTTAATTGCATTGACATTTTATTTTAATTCCATGACCTTTTTTAATTTGTGTTCGTTAATTTATTTCGTATCGACATTTTATTTAGAGAAATTTTATTCTGTGGCATTGTAATATTTTAATTGTATGTAAATATGGGTCTTGCCTGAATTAAATGAATTTTATTTTTTATTTTTTTTTTATATTTGCGCCGTTTGAGGTTTTCTGCTCCTGCAGCAGCCATTATGATTAATAATGTTATCCTTTTATGATTCTGCCAAAGTGGCCTTTTTAGGCCGTGTTATGTTGTAAATGACAAATCTACATTGAACTCACCTATTTTGATGAGTAGATTCACCATATCCGTGTGTCCCTGCCACGCCGACACATGTAACGGTGTTCGACCCTGTAACAAAAATAATTAAATTACTAATTTAGACTTAACAACAGATAATCAGCCTGAGGGGCCCGTGGCTAAATAATAACAGCCGCGCAGGTCGATCGATCAGGTTAAGCTACGCTTGCCGCGGTTGGTCTGTGGATGGGTGACCATCTTCACATACCGTGACCCCTCCGTGTCTCGGAAAGCACGTTAAGCCGTTGGTTCTGGCTGTCATTCGTGGATCTTTGACAGTCGTTACGGGCCGTTATCGGGCAGGCGAGTGTGTGACTGAGAGTGCGGGTGATTGAGAATGAGGGTCAGTGAGAGTGCGAGCGAGGGTTATTGAGAGTGAGGGTCAGTGAGAGTGCGAGCGAGGGTTATTGAGAGTGAGGGTCAGTGAGAGTGCGAGCGAGGGTGATTGAGAATGAGGGTCAGTGAGAGTGCGAGCGAGGGTGATTGAGAATGAGGGTCAGTGAGAGTGCGAGCGAGGGTTATTGAGAGTGAGGGTCAGTGAGAGTGCGAGCGAGGGTTATTGAGAGTGAGGGTCAGTGAGAGTGCGAGCGAGGGTGATTGAGAATGAGGGTCAGTGAGAGTGCGAGCGAGGGTTATTGAGAGTGAGGGTCAGTGAGAGTGCGAGCGAGGGTGATTGAGAATGAGGGTCAGTGAGAGTGCGAGCGAGGGTTATTGAGAGTGAGGGTCAGTGAGAGTGCGAGCGAGGGTTATTGAGAGTGAGGGTCAGTGAGAGTGCGAGCGAGGGTTATTGAGAGTGAGGGTCAGTGAGAGTGCGAGCGAGGGTGATTGAGAATGAGGGTCAGTGAGAGTGCGAGCGAGGGTTATTGAGAGTGAGGGTCAGTGAGAGTGCGAGCGAGGGTTATTGAGAGTGAGGGTCAGTGAGAGTGCGAGCGAGGGTTATTGAGAGTGAGGGTCAGTGAGAGTGCGAGCGAGGGTTATTGAGAGTGAGGGTCAGTGAGAGTGCGAGCGAGGGTTATTGAGAGTGAGGGTCAGTGAGAGTGCGAGCGAGGATAATTGAGAGTGAGGGTGAGTGACAGTGAGGGTCAGTGAGAGTGCGAGCGAGGATAATTGAGAGTGAGGGTGAGTGACAGTGAGGGTCAGTGAGAGTGCGAGCGAGGATAATTGAGAGTGAGGGTGAGTGACAGTGAGGGTCAGTGAGAGTGAGAGCGAGGATAATTGAGAGTGAGGGTGAGTGACAGTGAGGGTGAGGGTGAGGGTGAGTGAGAGTGAGAGCGAGGATAATTGAGAGTGAGGGTGAGTGACAGTGAGGGTGAGGGTCAGTGAGAGTGAGAGCGAGGATAATTGAGAGTGAGGGTAAGTGACAGTGAGGGTCAGTGAGAGTGAGAGCGAGGATAATTGAGAGTGAGGGTGAGTGACAGTGAGGGTGAGGGTGAGGGTGAGGGTCAGTGAGAGTGAGAGCGAGGATAATTGAGAGTGAGGGTGAGTGACAGTGAGGGTGAGGGTCAGTGAGAGTGAGAGCGAGGATAATTGAGAGTGAGGGTGAGTGACAGTGAGGGTCAGTGAGGGTGAGGGTCAGTGAGAGTGAGAGCGAGGATAATTGAGAGTGAGGGTGAGTGACAGTGAGGGTGAGGGTGAGGGTCAGTGAGAGTGCGAGCGAGGGTTATTGAGAGTGAGGGTGAGTGACAGTGAGGGTCAGTGAGGGTGAGGGTCAGTGAGAGTGAGAGCGAGGATAATTGAGAGTGAGGGTGAGTGACAGCGAGGGTGAGGGTGAGGGTCAGTGAGAGTGAGAGCGAGGATAATTGAGAGTGAGGGTGAGTGACAGTGAGGGTCAGTGAGGGTGAGGGTGAGGGTCAGTGAGAGTGAGAGCGAGGATAATTGAGAGTGAGGGTGAGTGACAGTGAGGGTGAGGGTGAGGGTCAGTGAGAGTGCGAGCGAGGGTTATTGAGAGTGAGGGTGAGTGACAGTGAGGGTCAGTGAGGGTGAGGGTCAGTGAGAGTGAGAGCGAGGATAATTGAGAGTGAGGGTGAGTGACAGTGAGGGTGAGGGTGAGGGTCAGTGAGAGTGCGAGCGAGGGTTATTGAGAGTGAGGGTGAGTGACAGTGAGGGTCAGTGATGGTGAGGGTCAGTGAGAGTGAGAGCGAGGATAATTGAGAGTGAGGGTCAGTGAGAATGAGGGTGAGGAGAATTGAGAGTGAGGGTCAGTGACAGTGAGGGTCAGTGAGAGTGAGAGCGAGGATAATTGAGAGTGAGGGTGAGTGACAGTGAGGGTGAGGGTCAGTGAGAGTGAAAGCGAGGGTAATTGAGAGTGAGAATTAAAACCAAACAAGTGTCCGTAATCGGGCAGGTGAGTGTGTGAGTGAGAATGAGGGTCAGTGAGAGTGCGAGCAAGGGTAATTGAGAGTGAGGGTGAGTGACAGTGAGAGTGAAAGCGAAGATAATTGTAGAGTGAGAGTGAGGGTGAGTGAGAGTGAGTACAAGTGAGGGTGAGTGAGAGTGAGGGTGAATGAGAGTGAGAGTGAGTAAAATTGAGGGTGAGTGAGAGTGAGGGAGAGTGAGGGTGAGGGAGAGTGAGGGTAAGTGAGAGTGAGGGTGAGTGAGACTGAGGGTGAGTGAGAGTGAGGGTGAGTGAGAGTGAGTGAGAGTCAGTGAGAGTAGGTAAGTGTGGGTGAGTGAGAGTGAGGGTGAGTGAGAGTGAGTACAAGTCAGGGTGAGTGAGAGTGAGAGTGAGTAAAATTGAGGGTGAGTGAGAGTGAGGGTGAGTGAGAGTGAGGGTGAGTGAGAGTCAGTGAGAGTAGGTAAGTGTGGGTGAGTGAGACTGAGGGTGAGTGAGAGTGAGAGTGATGGTGAGTGAGAGTAGGTAAGTGTGGGTGAGCGAGAGTGTGGGTGAGGGTGAGTGAGAGTGTGGGTGAGTAAGAGTCAGGGTGTGTGAATGTGAAGGTGTAAAACCCTCGAGCTTACCTCGTTATCAGTAGTGTCGACCTGCGCGCCGCACTGCGTGATGAGATAGCGCGCCATGGCCATCCGGTTGTCCAGCGCCAGCACGTACAGGGTGCTCCTGCGGTCGGCGTCCAGGGCGTCGGCGTCGGCGCCGCGGGAGTACAGGGCTGCTACTGTTTCTACGTGCCCTTCTAGAGCTGCCAGTCTGTTAAAGAGATTCAATTGTTAGCACAAAAAAGTATTAATAAACCAATGGATAAAAGTTGGAATCTATATCTATATACAATATGTAACAAAAACCCTGTCCGATCCATTAAAGGCGTATTCCTGGTTCAACATACGTACTAAAAAAAATTGTTATAAAAATGTAACTCATAAAAACCAAAAGTTACTGATTTTTTATTTTTATAATCCATGCAAAATTTAACACTGAATATGGTAAATTTTCATAAGTTGACAACACTCCACCCGCCGGCAAAATCTTTTTATTTTTACCTATTTTTATTTCAAAGAACACCGCCCTACACTACCGCATTGTAGGAACTCTTTCAACTCGCCGCTCGAGTCGCCGACTCTTTGATGCCGCCGACTGGTTGCCTACCGGCGCGCTACTTGTTGCCAGTCTTTCGTGGAGATAGCTTTCGATCGGACGTCCGTACGTATCACGTGCCGCTATCGTTTCGCGAACATGTCGTATTCCAATCAGGAATATTTTAATATGTTGATGTGCTTAGGCAAGACCGACTGTAATTATGCAGCTGCGCGTAGAAGTATAAGGTGCGCTACGCTAATAGGCCAGGCCCAGGTGTGACAGTACCGTGTCGGAGCGTGCGTTCCAACGCCTGCATAACCGTGTCTACACCACAGGCAGTGTTCATGGGCACGAGTCGCAGGCCGCTGATGCTGGAAGACCACGAGAGCGCAACGTGGAAATCGAGGAACAAGTGCTAGATTATGTTTGCCGCGGATCCCACGCAATGCACAATTAGAGACAAACCACATGCGACAAATCCCTTGTGCCACTGATTACGAACCACGAAGTACGTGCAAATTTAGCGAAAAGGTGTCGATTGTGTATTAGTACTGGAGGTGGACATGTGGAGCACGATCGCCGAACTATGCAACAACAACAAGTTGATGTTTTAATGAACTGATACCTGCAGTCGGTAAGTACAGCAAAAGCCCATAAACAGGGCTACATTTAATTCAATTAATTGTTTCTTGTGTCTGAAATTCGTATCACTATGCCTACAAAACAATATCAGCTGATAGGCCTGCCTAAGCGTAGGCATAAGGTATGTATGACGTAGCGTAGGTTTCTTTCGTTATAAATTTGTTTGGCGGCGCGCGACAAAGCAGGTTCATGACAAAGGATCATACAAACCGTCTCGCTCAGGCGGCGTCTTTGACACAAAACTGTAGGTAGTTACACGTGAACTTTGTCGAGCGATCAGTGTTGCCTTTAATCAGTCTTTATTTTTTATTTTTATTTAAATTCACTGGGGAAAATTAATAATCTCAAATCCAATAAATGGTTACGTATATGTGTACACAGTACGATGCCGAATAATACTCTTAAGGATCGGACAGGGTTTTTGTTACATGCTGTATATTATAAATTAAAGTCGTGATGTGTGACCGTGTTGTCCGTTTAAACTCCGCAACGGGTTTTGATGCGGTTGTGATTATCATTCAGAGATTTTTTTTCCGGAAGGTTTATGTGTATAACATAACATAACATAATCAGCCTATAATGTTCCCACTGCTGGGACACGGGCCTCCTCTCGGTGAGAGGGAGCGGGCCGTAATCCACCACGCGGGCCCAGTGCGGGTTGGCAGATGCCACATGTCTTCGTTCATGTCTTGTGTATATAATACATGAATATTAAAATGACATATAATAATAAAATTTCGATGTTCCATCAAGTCGTAACCTTGCGGAGCAGGGGTGGGTCACTATTTTGTGATAAAAGGTCCTAAATACATTTTAGTTACAAAGGAATTTGAACTTTCTCATATATTACATTGAGTTTGTTTTTTCCAAAACTTGATAATGACCATAATTTACGTTTATTTTTATATGACGACCGTACCTGAAGGCAGTCTTGCCGTCATGCGCCCGTTGCTCCACCCGCGCGTCCCACTGCTCGATGAGCAGCTCCACCAGCCGGACGTGTCCCTCCTGGGCCGCCAGCATTAGGGGTCCTTTGCCATCGTTGTCAGCTTCGTCGACTTTCGCCCCGGCTTCGAGGAGGGCTTCGCAGACTTCGACGTGACCTGGGAATGAGAAGATAATCATGCTAAGCGGTAGGCAGTAGTTATTTGGTCCAGTGTAAGAGGAAGCCAGCCTATGGGCTGTTATGGAAAATCTAAATAATACTTGGTCTGACTAAGGGACCGACCCTAGGAATCAATGCCCAGGACAATAATGATTATGCAGGGTTATTGGTAAAACATTAACAACCTCTTAAGAGGTCATTGTACTCATCATTATGAACAACTTTTACTATGGGACCAAACCTGAAATCGCGATCAGCTTATGGAGGTATGAGGAACAGGGTGTAAAGTTCACTCAACCTCCATAGAAAAGGGAGGATCCTCCGACCAGACGGGTGTTGTGTCTGGCAGGCAACTGTCCAATGATTCATGTCGGGCTGTTGTATCTATGCTAGTTGCGCGGTAAACTCTGCTTGCGCGATGCAAGATTTTGCATGACGTCAGTACGACGCATTGTATGTGGCGTTGTAGATACCGCTACAAGCTGTTCCCTACATCTTGACGAGTTATACGAACTAAAATCGCGATTGCAGCTTTGGTCCCATAGTAAAAATTGGTCATAATGATGAGTACAACCTCCCATTTCCATTTGTCGCATGTTTTGAATTTCACCCTGTATAGATAGATATGTGGTTTCCATATACTGTATATAAAAAAATAGCTGTGTCAGGTCTTACCTTCAAAAGCGGCGTAATGTAATGGTGTCCAACCGGAGTTGTCCCTGTGATGTTCATCTAACCCTCGGTCGAGTAGCTGACGGACCACTTCCACGTTACCTAGATATAACACAGAAGAATTACAGTTGATAAAGAAAATAAACTAAAAACGATACAGGGCAGTTTCCCGCATGTCATTACTTCGAATGGTGTAATAATAGTGTGTTTTTTTCCAAAATCAAAGGGTTCGATTCCTGGCTAGAAATATTGATTTTTCAGAAATCCAATGATGCAGTTTTAGTTTTCATCAAAATCGAGCCTGCGACTCCTTTGAGTACTTTTCGCTATTCCTCATAGTTTCGGATTTTACCATCCACGCCCACTTGGAAAATTCATCCTGTATAATATACTGAAGAATATCATATATTTTTCTGATTTTGTTTTCTGTTTATTCGATCATATACTTTAATTGTTTCTAAAACTTGCGTTTTTTTGCGTTTAGGTCCTGTAAGCCCTTTAATGGACTGATGGTGTGGAAATGAAGTGAGTGACGCGACCCTTGTTGGCTGTAACGAGAACGTCTGGCTGACTTGATAACCCAACGCGAACTGAACTAATTATTATGAGTTGGAAATGTGTGGCGTGAACTGCTGAATTGCAGAATGCACGTACACGATATCTGTATTGGCTCAGGGGGTCTACTCCGAAGCGGTTAACCACCGTGTCGGCCGAATGTTCGGACATTTTCTACGACCTTTCATTTCCTATATTGACTATAGGTCCCGACCAAACTGTGCCAATCCGAACCTTTTAGAACCCTTATTTTACCTTTTTTTTTTTTAATTCGTAGTAGGACAACAATATTCGAATCAGAAAATGACCGAACATTCGGCCGACACGACAATCAACCACTTCGGAGTAGACCCCCAGGATTGGGTTGGAACAGAAGGATTTTGCGCAGTGGTTGGACACCACAAGTTGAATTACTGTTTATGCTTCTAGTTTATTCTGCTGGTCATAGGCCTCTTCCGAGCTGCGCTAGAACACCTTGTCCTGCGGTGACTTCCGCGTCCAGTCTGTCCCAGCCACTTTTTAAGTTCGTCGTGGTCCAGCAGTGGAGTGCGATATAATAATAATTTGGGACATGGGCTAATAGCCAAGAGCCTCGACCAACACCTAAAGAGGCTCTCGTTGGGCAGCTGGATCAAGGGTTTGATACAGAAAGCAGTACTTCTGGACACGGCCCGCATTGTTAGGAGGTTCCTCTCTCTGGAGCCCTGACCGCCGGTAGCTTGGACCCTGTTCCCGATACCGCTGGGCTACTATTTTTTATATTTTTAAATGTTTTTATATTTTTTATATTCTAATATTTAAAAATATAATTTATATGTGATTTAATGAAATAAAAGAGATAATAATTTATTTAATCACATAACAATGTTAACTTAAATAGTAGTTATCTGTAGGTACACTTGAGTTATGCTAGTTAACAAATCAGGTAGGTTTTGCAACCAACACCCCTACTAAGTTATAAAATAACTTGTGTTAAGGGCAGTGGTACAAGCCCATACATATTTAGGTTTCACAAATGAATTGCAGGAGAACAAGTGTTTTTGTTATTTTTTTTGTTAACATAAGACCATAATTGCAGAACTCAGAGAAAAAAACGGTTTACTTATAACAATTGGATTATTTGCTATTGTGTGTGTGGGGGTGTGTGTGTGTGTGTGAGGTGTGTGTGTGTGGTGTGTGTGTGTAGTGTGAGCATCATATTGTAGTCTTTGAGTGTGAGTGTGTTATGGTGATTGTGTGTATGTTTGTTATGGTGATGGTGTGTGTTGTCGGTGCAGAATGTGGGATACTTGCTTGTACTCGGTGGTAGCGCTTACGGTGGGTTATTATCAGAAAAAAAAAATGAGATATGTGTGTGTAGGTCACCTTGCGCAGCCGCCACGCTGAGCACGGTGCGGCCGTCCGCGTCCATGTTGTCGACCGTGGCGCCCCAGAACAGCAGCAGGCGCGCGGCGGGCGCGTGGCCGGCGGCCGCGGCGGCCCACAGCGCCGTGCGGCCCGCCGCGTCCGCCGCCTCCACGTCCGCCTCCGCCTCCAGCAGCAGCTCGCAGATCTCGCTGGGGGAGGTGGCTTATTAACAGCGTTTCATACAAACTTTCAAGCCCTTGTTTTTCAAAATTAATGAACGGATTTTAATGAAATTTCATACGCTGCAGGATACAAAGGTCCAAAAAGTTACTTAAGTTATATTGGACACGCGTACCCGACGGTTGATGTCGAAATATGCTGGTCGCGTGGTAAACTCTGCTTGCGCGATGCAGGACTTTGTGGCATGCGTAGACCGTATGTGGCGTTGAAGATACACATCATTTTAATTTAAAAGTTTGGTTTTTAACTCTACTACCAATTGGAGCGCAGCTTTTGTTTTCACAAAAAAGGTCTATTGAGGTCTAAATATTTTTATACTGAGACAAAAGATCAAGATAACTCGATTTTTTCCTGATTAAATAAGTACCCTTATTTTTCCATCTTTCAGTCCTTGATCCGATCAACACAATATAAATGTAACTCACGTGTGACCCTCGAAGGCGGCGACCAATAGCGGCGTAGCGTTGTCCCGGTCGGCGAGAGATACGTCCGCGCCCCTTTCTAGAAGTAATGCTGCGCAGGCACAGCCGCTGGCGCAGAGTGAGGCTACTGAGAGGGCTGTGCGACCTGTAGATAAAAGTTGAAAATATGTTTAACTAGCTTTTGCACGCGACGCACGCGTGGAGGTCGGAAATGATCCCACGGAACGCGCACGCCAGAAAAGCTCCCAGTCGGTATTTTTTTCCGAAATGAAGATATTTAAATTAATATTATGACGAAAACAAAAAAAAAAAATGTAATAACATCAATTTCAGCATAATGTGCGATTTTTTCGAATTGTCGAACTACCAGCAGGCGTAGCATGACCACGTTTTGTCGACGGAAGAATGGACAAAATGACACATTGCCATGCTTAGACGCGTAGAATGCGTACAAATATTTCTACAATCCGTCATTTTGTCTATTCTTCCGTCGACAGAACCCGTTTCTACGGCGGTCATAGAAATAGTAATGTTACACGGGCGCTAAATAATCGCCTATTGGAGTGGATAAACTCCCCGCGGGTAACCGACTCATTAAATTGTAACCAAAACTAACAAAAAATTTTAATGTTTTAAGCGTGGTGTGCTATTTCAACATTAATTGTACAAGCCCGGATAGCTCAGTCGGTAGAGCATTGGACTTTTAATCCAAGGGTCCAGGGTTCAAGTCCCTGTTCGGGCGGCTGTCTTTTTGTAGTTCTGTTTAGTGACATGCTTTGAGACAGCTAATTCTTTATTGGTAAAATATAGTGTGCTAACTATGTCACTATGCGCCTATTTTTTTTTCTTCTTAAATTTCATAACCTCGTTAATTTCAGTCATAGTCGGTCAAAATTTGCATAAAAACGTTAGAATGATTTATTCAAAATCAAAATTAAAATATTTTATTTCACATAAACCTACATGGGCACTTATGAAACGTCAGAAGCTAGAGGCACGGATCCAATTGGTCGTTTCCTATGGAGGAGAACCGGCAAGAAATTCCACGGTTACTCTTTTTTAAAAATAATTGGCTTTTACAATGTTTCCAAATTACAGTAGGTATGGGAGGACAGCCGTAGGCCTGTCAACAAGTACCAGGTACTTGATAAAATAAAAAATTTTATTTAAAAATAATTTCTTCAAATCCTAATTTTAGTTTTAGTAGGTCCGACTGAGTTATTGTGATATTTGTGGATAGCGTGAAACATGATAAAAATGTGTTTGATTGTATTTTACCATAAAAGGTTTGTTCTTCGTTTTGTTATACAAATTACCCGGCCATAACTATAGCAAAGCGTAGGGTTACAAAAAAAAAAACAGTGGCACTCGGGGAGTGCCGACAGAAGTGAAAACAAAACACAAACAGAATACTTTGCCATCACTCACTGACATATCAGCAGTGCCGGATTGAGACTACTTGATGCCCTAAGCAATCCACGCCTGTAGGCCCTCCTATCCACTAGTCGCCTCGTATTTTTCCAAAACATCGACGTGCGATTTTTAAAGATTGGCGCACATCTCTAGCTAGAGTGACTTTTGGGTCTTGTAATATCTTGCTGATAAACAGCCTTGCCTTTCATGTGCTAGCAAATACTGTTTCGGTGCTGTTTCTGATTTATGGTGCCCCCCGAGACGTGATGCCCTAAGCAATTGCTTAATTTGCTTATGGGCTAATCCGGCACTGGATCGACACTTATGCGGGTGACACCGCGGGGCGCTGTTAGTATAAATATAATATTTAAAATTCCGTCAAGCGCTCCTACCTGTGTGACATTCTCTTTCTAAAACCCCATGTGGCATACAGAAGCCCGGGTACTGCCGGTCGATTCTGTAAAAATCTCACCGTGAAAACTTAGGTAAAGTGAGTTTGTTTTTGCTAGGAATTGACAGCACACTCCACGCTCACTTCACCTAAGTTTTCACGGTGTGATTTTTACAGAATAGCACCGCTGTTAAGAACGTAGACGGGCTGCATTTTTTCCATACAAACGTATTCCCCTATTCTCTTCCTGGATAATGCCTTTAGAGTAATCATTTTTATTTATAAAAATCTAGGTCTATTGAAGGCATGCCCCTGTCATTTTTTTTTTTCAAAAAAGTTATTACAAAAATAAATATGATTTTCCGAAAACCTAAAAAAATGCCCCGTTTTTACCTACGTAATCAGACGACTACCAAAGAAAATTGAAAAGTTTTTAAGATAAAAACAAATGATAGGGGCATAGATCTATTCTTCCTTTAAATTTTGATACCAAAAATATTTTAATCGGCTTAGGTTTCGAGGAGAAAACAGTCCCGAATACGAAACGTCGATCGGTCATGGTTTTTTCTAGGTAAAATCGTTCTGAGCTGCAGTTGTCCCTATCGCACTCTACGGGGGGAGACTAGAGAGAGAGACGGCAATAGTTTCTTTAAATACCTATTTCTCAATTCTCTCTTGATGTTTGGAAACTCACCATCATCATCAGCATGATCGATCTGCGCGCCCGCGTCCAGCAGCGCGCGCACGATGTCGGCGTGGCCCATGTAGGCGGCCGCGATGAGCGGCGTGCGGCCCTCGGCGTCCGCGCGGTCCGGGTCGGCGCCGGCCGCCAGCAGGCGGGACACCACGGCTTCGTGGCCCGACCAGGCGGCCGCTCTGGTAACGAAAGAAGGGTACTTTTGTAATCTGCGTTCGCGATTTACCATAACCATACCATAATCAGCCTATAATGTTCCCACTGCTGGGACACAGGCCTCCTCTCGGTGAGAGGGAGTGGGCCGTAATCCACCACGCGGGCCCAGTGCGGATTGGTAGATGTCACATGTCTTCGAATTTTTGGTTCTAGGACATGCCGGTTTCCTCACGATGTTTTCCTTCACCGTTTTTGAGAGCAGTGGTGATGAAATAATTTACACAAAGTAAAACGCCTGTCTGGGTTCGAACCTACGACCTACAACTCGTAAGTCGCGGCCGTTACCACGTGGCCATCACTGCTGCATTTGTTTGTCAAAAATAAATGATTGATGTTTTATTTTTTTATTTTTTTGATTGATGTGATTTGTTTGTATTTGTTTGACAAATATGAATGAATGGAAAAATAACTTTAATTCCTACATAGTAAAATTCAGTTTACGTTACAACTTCAAACATTTTTATAACTTTTTCAGTAGTGTTAGTCACTCTGAAATCAACTTAACCCTTTGAACGTCACATATACGTGACAAGCAAGCACGTGCCCTGTACGCCAGTCGTGTGTCGCCTATCCTATAACGAGCGACATAAATATGTGACAAAAAATGCGGTGCACTTTATCACGAAATAAACAATTAAATCATTACTTTTGTGTGTTTTTAAATGTATACCTTAAATATTTAAAATTGTGGCTTGGCGTGGAGGGCACGCGCGTGCGTTTATGCTCTGGCGTTCAAAAGGTTAATTGTCATTGAAATAAAGTTGTTATTTGTTTACTACTACACTACTAATACTATCTGGGCTGTGGAGGTTTTTATCTCGATATTCCCACGGGATCGACACTTTTGCGGGTGAAACCACGGGACGCAGCTAGTCTTATATAAAACAAAGTCGGGTTAATTACACCATTTATAACTCCAGAACGGCTGGACCGATTTTTATGATCTTTGATTTGTTGGATTTGTCTCCGCCCCGAATAGCAGAATAACTATTAAAACATGGGAAAATTTCACGAAAGAAAATAATAATAAGATAATTCATTTTCTCATACATTCATCCTGAGACAGTACGAAGTTCAGTAAGCTCAAAAAAAAAAAACTAAAATGTTTATTGCACTTGTAACACACAATGGGTTGGAGATCACCTTTTAAGCAAGAAAAGAAAAAGCTAGTAAATAAATAAATGATTTGGCCCAATTGTAAGCTAGACATGCGTCTTCACCACAGATTAAAAAGAAAAACTGGCCAAGTGCGAGTCGGACTCGCACACGAAGGGTTCCGTACCACAAGGCAAAAACGCCGAAAAAAAAACACGTTTGTTGTTAAAAATTGCCCTTAAATATTTATTTTATTTTGTTTTTAGTATTTGTTGTTATAGCGGCAACAGAAATACATCATCTGTGAAAATTTCAACTGTCTAGCTACCGCGGTTCTTGATATACAGCCTGGTGACAGACAGACGGACGGACGGACGGACAGCGAAGTCTTAGTAATAGGGTTCCGTTTTTACCCTTTGGGTACGGTACGGAACCTTAAAAATGATCCTGTGCACGCATATTTATAGCATACCTCAAAGCCGTCCTGTTATCAGCGTCCACGCAATCCACGTCACAGCCGAATTCCAGTACCACTTCAACCACCTGAAAAAGAAAATGTTATTTAGCTCTCTTAGGACAATAAATTACAGAGAAAGAAAGAACGAAAAATAGGTTTATTTCAGAGTATCTTCAAAAGGAAAATAAGCAAACTGGAGTGGAAGTATGGATCAAATCGAATGGGGCGGGAGGTCATTCCCAAACTCTCTAACCCTGAGAATGTCGGTGAATTTTTTTACACACTTATGCGGGTGAAACCGTGGGGCGCTGCTAGTCTAGTATTGTATCGTCTCACCTCAGTGTGTCCCGCCCAGGCCGCCGCGCGCAGCGGGCTCCAGCCGTCCGCGTCGGCCGCGTCGGGGCGCGCGCCGGCCCGCAGCAGCACGGCCGCGGGGCGCTGCTAGTCTAGTATTGTATCGTCTCACCTCAGTGTGTCCCGCCCAGGCCGCCGCGCGCAGCGGGCTCCAGCCGTCCGCGTCGGCCGCGTCGGAGCGCGCGCCGGCCCGCAGCAGCACGGCCGCGGGGCGCTGCTAGTCTAGTATTGTATCGTCTCACCTCAGTGTGTCCCGCCCAGGCCGCCGCGCGCAGCGGGCTCCAGCCGTCCGCGTCGGCCGCGTCGGGGCGCGCGCCGGCCCGCAGCAGCACGGCCGCGGGGCGCTGCTAGTCTAGTATTGTATCGTCTCACCTCAGTGTGTCCCGCCCAGGCCGCCGCGCGCAGCGGGCTCCAGCCGTCCGCGTCGGCCGCGTCGGAGCGCGCGCCGGCCCGCAGCAGCACGGCCGCGGGGCGCTGCTAGTCTAGTATTGTATCGTCTCACCTCAGTGTGTCCCGCCCAGGCCGCCGCGCGCAGCGGGCTCCAGCCGTCCGCGTCGGCCGCGTCGGGGCGCGCGCCGGCCCGCAGCAGCACGGCCGCGGGGCGCTGCTAGTCTAGTATTGTATCGTCTCACCTCAGTGTGTCCCGCCCAGGCCGCCGCGCGCAGCGGGCTCCAGCCGTCCGCGTCGGCCGCGTCGGGGCGCGCGCCGGCCCGCAGCAGCACGGCCGCGGGGCGCTGCTAGTCTAGTATTGTATCGTCTCACCTCAGTGTGTCCCGCCCAGGCCGCCGCGCGCAGCGGGCTCCAGCCGTCCGCGTCGGCCGCGTCGGGGCGCGCGCCGGCCCGCAGCAGCACGGCCGCGGGGCGCTGCTAGTCTAGTATTGTATCGTCTCACCTCAGTGTGTCCCGCCCAGGCCGCCGCGCGCAGCGGGCTCCAGCCGTCCGCGTCGGCCGCGTCGGGGCGCGCGCCGGCCCGCAGCAGCACGGCCGCGGGGCGCTGCTAGTCTAGTATTGTATCGTCTCACCTCAGTGTGTCCCGCCCAGGCCGCCGCGCGCAGCGGGCTCCAGCCGTCCGCGTCGGCCGCGTCGGGGCGCGCGCCGGCCCGCAGCAGCACGGCCGCGGGGCGCTGCTAGTCTAGTATTGTATCGTCTCACCTCAGTGTGTCCCGCCCAGGCCGCCGCGCGCAGCGGGCTCCAGCCGTCCGCGTCGGCCGCGTCGGGGCGCGCGCCGGCCCGCAGCAGCACGGCCGCGGGGCGCTGCTAGTCTAGTATTGTATCGTCTCACCTCAGTGTGTCCCGCCCAGGCCGCCGCGCGCAGCGGGCTCCAGCCGTCCGCGTCGGCCGCGTCGGGGCGCGCGCCGGCCCGCAGCAGCACGGCCGCGGGGCGCTGCTAGTCTAGTATTGTATCGTCTCACCTCAGTGTGTCCCGCCCAGGCCGCCGCGCGCAGCGGGCTCCAGCCGTCCGCGTCGGCCGCGTCGGGGCGCGCGCCGGCCCGCAGCAGCACGGCCGCGGGGCGCTGCTAGTCTAGTATTGTATCGTCTCACCTCAGTGTGTCCCGCCCAGGCCGCCGCGCGCAGCGGGCTCCAGCCGTCCGCGTCGGCCGCGTCGGGGCGCGCGCCGGCCCGCAGCAGCACGGCCGCGGGGCGCTGCTAGTCTAGTATTGTATCGTCTCACCTCAGTGTGTCCCGCCCAGGCCGCCGCGCGCAGCGGGCTCCAGCCGTCCGCGTCGGCCGCGTCGGAGCGCGCGCCGGCCCGCAGCAGCACGGCCGCGGCGTGCGCGCGCCCCCCCCGCGCCGCCACGTGCAGCGCCGTGCCGCCCGTCGCGTCCGTAGCGTCCACCAGGACTGGGTAGCGCTGGAATCATGATGGGCACTTTACCATAAATATTACCCTCTGCAAAAATCTTTAATCTTGTCTTAGGAAGCCAAACATAAGATAAATAGACGTGTGAAAGACATAATGATAACATAAGAAATAGGGCCCAATTAGCTAACTGGGTTTCAGACTGACTAAAATAGACTCATCTTTCTTTCTGTTGAACTTTAAAATTTTACAATAAAATACCTCTTCCACATGCATCAAATGAAAGAGACTTAAAAATATTGTATTAAACGCACACTATGCATATAAGATATTTAGTGGACGGATTTTCTTTTACCGAGTTCCTAAGGATAGAGGAGAAAAAAACTAGTCAAGTGCGAGTCGAAAGGGTTCCGTACCACAAGGCTAAAACGCCGAAAAAACACGTTTGTTGTATGGGAGCCCCCCTTAAATATTAATTTTATTCTATTTTTAGTATTTTTTGATATAGCGGCAATAAAATTACATCATCTGTGAAAATTTCAACTGTCTAGCCATCACGTTTCATGAGATACAGCCTGGTGACAGACGGACAGTGGTCTTAGTAATAGGGTCCCGATTTTACCCTTTAGGTACGGAACCCTAAAAAGAAAAAAGAGTTGACACCTTTTTTTCTGACTAGACTTATCTACACATATAATAAAATATAGTAAGTTAGATTTTTGTCTGTTTGTCTCGATGTATATTCAACTATATTCCGGATTAGCGCATCGGATTTGAATGAAATTTGGCACACATATAGTTTAGATGTTCCACCCACGTGGGCGCGGCCAAGCCGCGGACAAAAGCTAGCTAATTTTAAGGGAAGACAAAACCTATATGCACCACTCCACTACCCATTTCATCTGTTACTTCACGGTTGTCAAAGAAATGCCATTTAAAAGAAAGAAAAAAGTTTATTTGGACACAGTTCGTGAAACACAAAATTAACAAAATAATAATAATAATTTACCTTTAACAAAGCAGCTAGCGCCTCCTCGTCACCCTTGGTAGCCAGCTCATGTACCACGTTAGGGTCTAAAGGCACCGCGTCTTCTAGTTCCTCTGCAGTTTCCTTGTTGTCCTCGCTTTCTAGAGGCTGGTCTGATGATAACTACAAGATAAAATACACCATAATGTAATATCATGTCTGTATTCAACGAAAGTTTAGATTGATGTTAAAAGTACACCCAGATTTAACCAGTTCCGATTTAAGAGGAAATGCGGATGGTCTTTTCTCTAAAAAGTTTCTTAAGAACATTTTCGAAATATCTTATTTAAAAACTGGCCAAGTGCGAGTCGGACTCGCACACGAAGGGTTCCGTACCACAAGGCAAAAACACCGAAAAAAACACGTTTGTTGTATGGGAGCCCCCCTTAAATATTTATTTTATTTTGTTTTTAGTATTTGTTGTGATAGCGGCAACAGAAATACATAATTTGTGAAAATTTCAACTGTCTAGCTATCGCGGTTCTTGAGATACAGCCTGGTGACAGACAGACGGACGGACGGACAGCGAAGTCTTAGTAATAGGGTTCCGTTTTTACCCTTTGGGTACGGAACCCTAAAAATCATGTGCTGGATTCCTCGTCGATGTCCGTGGAGACCTAGAACCCACTCACCAAAATATCCTCCCGTTCAGCCTCAGTAGGCACGGAGTCAGCTCTACTCAGCTCCAACAGCGCTCTCAAAACGCGTCGATCTCTCGGCCAATGCGTCGTGGACTCTCCGGCTATCAGCTCCGGGATTATAGCCTCCAGTGGTGTGGGATCTGCTAAGGAAAGATACGCAATTATATAACATAGCGCACGTTGCACAGAAGGTGTTGTCAGAGGTGTGAAGTAATTAACCAATTACCCAGTTAATTTACCAATTATTTATTACTAGCTGTGCCCCGCGGTTTCGCCCGCATAAGTGTCGGTCCCGTGGGAATATCGGAATAAAAAGTAGCCTATATGTTAATCCAGGGTGTCAGCTACCTCCATAGAAAATGTTATCAAAATTGATCCAGCCGTTTGAGCGTGAACAAGTAATAAACATATAAACACACAAACTCATAAACTTTCGCCTTTATAATATTAGTGTGATTTTTAATTTATTTATTTGTGCTTAATTTATTACCTTAGGGGCTGATTTTTCAGTCGACAGACATTTTTTTCGTCGAATAAAATTGGCGTCTGACAGTTTCTGCATAAAATAACTGTCAACAATTCAAAATTATTCCTCCAATAAAATTATCTGGCATTGGAAAAATTAGCCCGTACCTAAAATCATTCGACAGTCTGTTACCTTTTTTTTTTTTTACATAATCACACTAATATTGGGAAACCACGCGGGTGAAACCGCGGGGCGCCGCTAGTTCATTAATAAATCCACCAAGTAAGGAAAATTAAAATGTTTCTATTACCGAAAGCCCGTTCATGGAATTAACATAATTCAGTATGTACAAATGAAGGACGTCAAACAGTCCTTGGTAATTTATTATTACGTCAATACAAGCTATTTAAAGAGGCAGTCACTATCCACTACATACAGGGAAGAAGTAACATTACGTTAGGTTATTCATAGGCTTATTAACAAGTCAACTTTAGTTCGGGGTTTCCCAAAACACCGGGTAATGCGAATCATGTACAGTCACGAGCATAAGTATGTATACACTTAGCTTTATTCAAAGGCGATTTTCTCCTTTAATTTTGAATGAAATTTTATGTTATTACGAACATAGTATTTTCGAACCCATAGGTTTATGTAAAGTGTCGTATTTCAAGGTTGTATTCGTTATTTCATGAAAAAATCACAATTGAAAGTTACCAAGTGTTGACATATTAGTGCTCGTGACTGTACTCACTGCTAGAACTCATGCCTCCACTCTGTAAGAGATGTGACATCTACCAACCCGCACTGGGCCCGCGTGGTGGATTACGGCCCACTCCCTCTCACTGAGAGGAGGCCTGTGTCTCAGCAGATCAGATCAGATCAGATCTGATCTGATCTGTCTCAGCAGTGGGAACATTATAGGCTGATTATGCAATGCTAAAAAAGCCTTTTTTTTTAATACTGATGACCGCTTGACGACCTAAAATTCGTTAACCGCGGCCTTTAGTTCTGGCCGAAGGGTGTTGTGTACCGCCGGTTTCGTGGCCGGCTAAATGACACCAGACAGCGAAACACGACGCAGACACTTCGCGTGCGTTAGTTTTTTAGTGTAATTATAATGTTGTACGTATTTATAGTATATTTAAGTTATATTAATATTGTATTGTATGTTTCATATGGGCCTTGATGCATGAAATAAATGGATAATAATAATTTCAGAGGAGGTTCCTCTCCCAGGAGCCCTGATCGCCGGTAGCTTGGACCTTGTTCCCGATACTGGTGGGCTACTATTTTTTATATTTTTTTATACTAATATTTAAAAATATAATTTATATGTATTTAGTGAAATAAAGGAAATAATAATTTACACTAAAAGAGTCTTGTTTGTCTGTCTGTAATAAATGTTCAACTTACCAACTAACTGATGATAATGTGAATAATATAGGTACTCCATGTTCTCAACATTCGACATAACATGGCCATAGATTATATCGATCTCATTCAACATGAACTATGCACACTTTATAAGCTTCCTACACACAACTATATGCACTCAAAATCTCCATATATAGTTTACAGACACACCCACAGATTTAACACACTTTTTAAAGATATCAATTGTTTTATCTGGTTTTCAGGTGCAATTAAAACACATTGTAGGTACAGTTTATTGCTCCACATAGATTTAGCACAATGACTAATGTAAAAACACTTAAAAAATCACGTTTTAGTCACTCTAGCCGGCTTTTAAACCAAAATACCTAAATGCTTTAAAATAAAATTGCTCCGAACGTAGTATGTTTATAAGATAAAACTATTTGGTAAATTTTATATTTTCTCAATTCTTCTGGTTTCTTTTTAAGCGACGGAGTTCTCATTATTTTACACAGTCTAAATAAAATCGTCAAATAAAACTTTCGATCAAAAACTAACTACACAATAAAAACATAAAATAATTTATATTATGTATAGACGATTAAACACATAGGTACATTCTACACAACGTTTACTGAACTACTGAACACATTTTTGCTTTATTTTCCTATTAAGTAATTAGTCATAATTTAGACTTAATGTGTATAATGATAAGGGCTATATGCTAATAGTTAGTGGGAAATAATATTATGTATGTTTGTAGTGTCTGTTTGCACATATCAGTAAAGTTACTTAACAACATATTCTTGGTTATAGCATCATGCCTGTTTTTTACTAAAGGGGCCCGTGGCAAAATAAAAACAGCCGCACAGGTCGATCGATCAGGTTAAGCTACGCTTCCCGCGGTTGGTCTGTGGATGGGTGACCATCTTTACATACCGAGACCCCTCCGTGCCTCGGAAAGCACGTTAAGCCGTTGGTCCCGGCTGTCATTCGTGGATCTTTGACAGTCGTTACGGGTAGTCAGTAGCCCGAAAGTCTGACAACCAGTCTTACCAAGGGGTATCGTATTACAGATAGGCAGTCGCTCCATGTAAAATACTGGTATTCAGCTGCATTCGGTTAGACTGGAAGCCAACCCCAACATAGTTGGGAAAAGGCTAGGCAGATGATGAGTAGAAAGAGATGGAAGACATAAAGTAAACCTAAATTCCGCTAGTTATGTTAATGAATTAAACTTTTTGGGCTTATAATGATGCTAACTTATTTTTTTAAATAAGCCTTTTATTAAAGGATAAAGACAGGAAGCAAGCCTATTAACATTAACTAGGTTGTTACTGAGAAATCCATACTAATATTATAAATGCGAAAGTGTGTCTGTCTGTCTGTTTGTTACCTCTTCACGCTTAAACCGCTAAACCGATTTAGATGAAATTTGGTATAGAGATAGTTTGAGTCTCGGGAAATGACATAGGATAGTTTTTATCCCGATGTTCCTACGAGATCGAAACTTATGTGAGTAAAAACACGGGGCGCTGCTAGTTCCCAATAAAAACTACATAATATTATAATCTAATACTACTTCTTCTGACCTGGGAATCGAACCCAAGAGTCAACGTTATGCAGTCGCGTTTGGGATCATTTGAGCAACGAGGCAATAATATAGCATAATCAGCCTATAATGATCCCACTGTTGGGACACAGGCCTCCTCTCGGTGAGCCCTAGTGGGCCGTAATCCACCACGCGGACCCAGCGCGGGTTGGTAGGCAGTAATAAAAACAGCAGTAACATCACACTATCACACTAATATTATAAAGGCGAAAATTTTTGTGTGTGTGTGTGTGTGTGTGTGTGGGGGTGTGGGGGTGCGTGTGGGTGTGGGGGTGGGGGTGGGTGTGTGTGTGTGTGTTTATATGTTTGTTACTTCTTCACGCTCAAACGGCTGGACCAATTTTGATAAAATTTTGTATGGAGGCAGCTGACATCCTGGATTAACATATAGGCCTTTTATCATTCATTTTTATCCCGATATTCCCACGGGATCGACATTTACGCGGGTAAAACCGCGGGGCGCAGCTAGTTAATAATATAATTTAAACAGCAGACAAATCAGCAAACAATAGCTAGTGTATCCGACCGGACAGGCGGGATGCGATAATAAAATTAAAGTTAATTATTGCAATCATTATTCAAAGGAAAACAGTCAGTCAGTCAGGTCAGTTACATTACATTGATAAAATAATATGACAGCAGGGTGAGTATGCAAGAATAAAGGGGTTTAAAGATGTTTATATGGTGCCTGGCATACTGTCGCGCCATTTTGAAAATGGCGGCATCAATGCAAACAGAAAACATAATTAAGACCAAGCCCCGTGGTCAGCGGGATTGTCCGAAAGGGTTACCGCTGGCCCGGAACATAAAGGGCTAAGGAGGGAACACGGGTGGGTTTTAGTCAGTAAGAGTCTGACACTCCCTTCCGCTCCACCCAGAGCGGAAGGGGTCATTTGATGATTTCCCACACAAAAAAAAAGACCAAGCCCCGTAGTGTCACGTTTTCGAGTTTTTTTTTTTATATATCCTGCTAAACGCAACAATCTGTCCTTAGACATTTAGCTGCTCCTTTGTCCGAAGTTATTCTGTAATTGGTTTTTGAAGCAGTGAGGAGTTGTCCATTGACCACTCTCGCTTATACTATTGGGAATCGGTTTATTAGAGTAGGAACACTGTTCCTCCTCAGTCTTGTGTATACAGTATTTCCAGATCCCACTAAATCAGCAGCCAGGGAGTTGACATGTTTGGTTAGTTTTTTCTGGTAGTTTTGGCTATGTGCAGCGATTTCTTGTTTCACCGTTTAGAGTTTCAGATCTTGCAGGATGTATTTATTATGTATGCATTTAGGGATGTTGAACATGGATCTAATGGCTTTGGTCTGAAACCTTTCGAGATATTAACGTTAAAAGTTGATCATGTGTCTCAATCATCAACATTGAACGTTAATTTCTCGGAAACGTGACACTTTTAATGGGTTTTGTCTTATTATGTTTTCTGTTTGTATTATATCAGCTATCGATTCTAGAGTCTCCTATAGAAAAAATAATATTATTTAGAAGTGACGATTCGCCCGTTTCTGGCGAGTAAATTCGTGCGAATCACACTATTATTGTAAGGGGAAAGATTGTGAGTGTGTGAGGGTCCTGAGGGTGTGTGTGTGTGTTTATATGTTTGTTACTTCTTCACGCTCAAACGGCTGGACCAATTATGATAAAATTTTGTATGGAGGCAGCTGACATCCTGGATTAACATATAGGCTACTTTTTATACCGATGTACCTACGGGATCGTAACTTATGCGGGTGAAACCGCGGGGCGCAGCTAGTTGACTAATAAGCCGGAAAATAGATTATAAACTGGTACACTAATAAAGGATATTCGGATTAATTGATAAGGAACTTAATCAAAATTACGCTGTTTAAATGGTTCCTTAGGCCACTTTAAAATTATTTTTACTCGACTGCGCCAGAAGGAGGGTTATGTTTTTCGAGTGTATGTATGTTTTTATAACTCATCCTGTACACTAATTAGTAGGTAAGTATACGTATTAGATTCTTTGTTTATCTTATCTGCATAGTATCTATTAGTAAATTATAGGAAAACAAATGAATATTAAATACACTAATAGTATCGTTATCAGACTTTCAGAGTAAACTGTTATCAGTGTAAGTAAACTTATCCCTGTTATCTTTGTTTTCTGTTTTTATAGTTTTATGGTGTATTTATTTTGATGTAATGCCAATAAACGCATTTTTCTTTCTTTTCTTTCTGTTATTTTACAAAATCAAAAGTCATTCATTCAAACTAGGCTGAAAATCAGCACTTTTCGAACGTCAAAATTACAAAAGACAGTCCCCCAAAACGCCCGCCCTTCACCACTTCCTAGTGCTTTCGCTGGGGAGACGAAGTGGCGCAACAAACTCTTGTTAGCTTGGATCATCCCACTGCTGCTGCAGCTCTTTCGATCCAGGGCTAACGTGGACCACTGGTCATATGTTTTCTCCAGCTCGTCCCGCAATCTTCTACGGGGGGTTCTTAAGGGGGAAGCTCTAAGGTGGCCCGCGAAATTCAAATTTTCTTACGTTTTTGCAATTTGCTGGTCAGTATTAAGTTGTACGTTGATTAAAATATGATTCGCGGTCGCAACAAATATGTATTTACAGAATTATAAACATTAAAGTCATCAACATAACTCTCTAAGACCATGTAATCCCCAAATGTCAAGATTTCATGAAATAGTCATTCTTGGGGATTACATGGTCTTAGAGAGTTGTATTGATGACTTTAATGATTATAATTCTGTAAATACATATTTGTTACGACCGCGAATCATATTTTAATCAACGTACAACTTAATACTGACCAGCAAATTGCAAAAAACGTAAGAAAATTTGAATTTCGCGGGCCACACTGGCGCTTTCGCCTTAACTCATTCCTACCGGGTTAAAATGCGAGCGCGACGGTATCTCTTGGCGAAACGAATTACGAAAATGTATACTTAAACATCTCATCTCATCCGCATTAATTGATTATGAACTTAATCAAACTTAAACTGATGAAACAGCCTAAGGGCCAACATGGCCAGAGATCGCACAAGACAGGGAGGTTTGGAAGGAAAAAGGGGAGGCCTTTGCCCAACAGTGGGACACAATAAGAGGCTAAAAAAAAAACATCTCGTTTACGGATGTCCTACGAATAATAAAAGTCAAGAAATGTAACTCAGGCTCAAAAAATGGCACCACGCAAATGTTTACCGCGGTGGGCGTTGCCGAAAAGGCCACCGCGAAATTCCTAATGCACTGCTTCGTATGTTTGAAAAACTCATCTGCTCGACAACGTAAATAACGCAATGAATTTTGTTGAATCTTGAAAATTAATGGAATTCCAACTGTTACAGTGGTACGCACAAAATCACAGTGATCCTTATAGTAGTTACAATAAGGTTGCTATTGCGTTACTGCTGTTAGAGGTAAAATAATTGTGAAATGACTAAGCAACTTCTTATAAACTCGACGTATCATTATAACAAAAAAAAAAAAAAATCCTAATGCGAGTCGGATTCGTACACGAAGGGTTCCGTACCACAAGGCAAAAACACCGAAAAAACAACGTTTGTTGTATGGGAGCCCCCCTTAAATATTTATTTTATTCTGTTTTCAGTATTTGTTGTTATAGCGGCGACGGAAATACATCATCTGTGAAAATTTCAACTATCTATTACGGTTCATGAGATACTGCCTGGTGACAGACGGATAGTGGAGTCTTAGTAATAGGATCCCGTTTTACCCTTTGGGTACGGAACCCTAACAATGACCACAAACTTAAAAATATAATAAATCTATAGTGCATAATTTACACCTACATTATTTGACTAATTGAGGTGCAAAACCGCAAATGAAGTATTTTTTCCAATTAATTTGACGTTCCTTTCCTCATATTGAATGACCGATAGAATTAGCAATAATAATGACATATCTGGGTTATAGGGAAACAAAAAGTATAGCAGGAAACTTACGAGTACCTATGTTGTATAGAATAGAATACCATTTATTATGTACAGTCACGAGCATAAGTATATATACACTTAGCTTTATTCAAAGCCGATTTTCTCCTTTATTTTTGAATTAAATTGTATGTTATTACGAACATAGTATTTTCGAACCCATAGGTTTATGTAAAGTGTCGTATTTCAACGTTGCATTCGTTATTTCATGAAAAAATCGCAATTGAAAGTTGCCAAGTGTTGACATATTAGTGCTCGTGACTGTACACCATATAAATTACAGACAAATATAGAAATTTTACAAAGGGTGACACAATGGGCGGTCTTATCGCTAAGAGCGATCTTTTAAAGACAACCTTTGGATGGATTAAAAAGGGGAAGGAGAGACATATACCGTAGGTGTGTACCATTTACATAATACAATAAATACGTTCATAAAGCACATTATACTAATCTAAATAAATAAATATATATACATAAATAATAATAAACAGGAAACTTCTGTCAATATTATTGTTTTATCATCTATAATTAAACGTGAACAAAGGGAATAAAATTATTTATCAATTATTTTATTTTATTAATCCATACTAATATTATAAATGCGAAAGTGTGTCTGTCTGTTACCTCTTCACGCTTAAACCGCTGAACCGATTTAGATTAAATTTGGTATAGAGATAGTTTGAGTCCCGGGAAAGGACATAGGATAGTTTTTGTCCCGATATTCCAACGGGATCGACCTTTATGCGGGTGAAACCGCGGGGCGCTGCTAGTCACTTATACAATGCGTAACATAATGAACGCAAGACCTCATACACCCCAATTAGAGTATTGAGTTAAAAGCATAATACAATGATCAAAACAATTTTTTTTTAAAGCTAACTATTTTTATTAAGTAGATTGTGTTGATCATTACTTTATGCATTCAAAATTGAGTCTTATTGCCTTGACATAAGATTTAATTTTCTTTGGCCCAATCGGCGATCAGTATGGCAAAATACATAATTTAAAAAAAAAATACCTATCTTAAATGTTACCGAAATTGATTCAGTAATCAATTATGAACGAACTACTTTCAGGACTTGCGTTTATTCTGTT
Source organism: Oligia fasciuncula (assembly GCA_963082905.1). Classification (NCBI taxonomy): domain Eukaryota; kingdom Metazoa; phylum Arthropoda; class Insecta; order Lepidoptera; family Noctuidae; genus Oligia; species Oligia fasciuncula. The sequence continues at coordinate 2,803,697 of OY720414.1, read as the reverse complement.
ACTGTTCCTTGTATATTTAAGCTATTTTTCCTGAAAAACTAGGTCAGAGTTCAGTTGATATGGTGTTACAGGAAATGACATAGTTTCATGGTTATTAGATTAGGTTATTTTAATGGCCTTGGACTAAATAAGCAGGCCTACACTTTTGACTGTAATCGTAAAAGGTTCGGTTACCAAACATGAATTCTTCAAGTCATTCCATTATTTCTTTAAAGGGTTTTTTTTTCGGATGGCTTACATGTCCTAAAGCGCGGTCACTCTCGGACTGCATAGAAAAGAAAGAGAAGCGCGATGACACAACGCTGGTAATTTATTGCAAAATATCAAGCAAAAAATAAAACACTAGTATTTTAGTATGTTGCAGAATAATCTGACAAAAAATCAGAATGATTGTATGTAACGGGTGATTCATTTGGAGTTACTTATTCCAAAACTAAAAAAAATATGAATAAAACAAATTTATCGGGTAATCTTTATTATAATACAAAAGAACCATTCCTTACATTTACTTTTTAAAGATTATTTCTTTCAAATGTTGTCCGTAACGTGCTCTTGACTCTAGTCTAGGTCAGAGGTGAGGTGGTGAGGTGGTTTGGTTCACGGCTGTTTTCGCGTTTCGGACCAGTCAGTTGGCCGCCTAGATCCTATGATATCACACCCTTAGACTTTTTTCTGTGGGGATATGTAAAGTCCAAAGTTTATATGGATAAGCCGCGTACGATTGATGAACTGGAAGCCAACATTACTCGCGTTATTCGCCAAATACCACTGGAAATGCTCTGTCGGGTCATCGAAAACTGGTACTCCAGAATGGACCACCTTAATCGCAGTTACGGACAAAATTTGAAAGAAATAATCTTTAAAAAGTAAATGTAAGGAATGGTTCTTTTGTATTATAATAAAGATTACCCGATAAATTTGTTTTATTCATATTTTTTTTAGTTTTGGAAAAAGTAACTCCAAATGAATCATCCGTTATATTGGTAAGGTTTTTATTGTAAAAAGCAAGCTTTTAGAGGTATCTTCATGATTTTTTTCTTTCGTATCAAATTAGTTGTATTATGTTTTCAACACACTATCTACCTAGCATATATCTTCAAGAATATCATATATTTTTCTGATTTGGTTTACTGTAGTCGATCATATAGTTTTATTGTTCCTAAAACTTGCGTTTTTGGCGTTAAGGTCCTGTAAGCCCCTTAAGCGGTTTCCCATCAATATTTTCGCGGCGGAGGTGTGCTAAGGCCCTTACGATACGTTAAAGTTACGACATATAATATTCAGATTCTGAATGTTTATGTTGTAGCGCCATCTACATCGCTACATGCGAACTACACATCATACTGACGTCACGCAAAATCCTGCATCTCGCAAGCAGAGTTTACCGCGCAACTAGCATAGATACAACGGTCCGACATGAATCATCGGGCAGTTGCCCAGAAGACACCCCATTGCCCAAAAACACCCATCTGGACGGAAAATTCTCCCTTTTCTATGGAGGATGAGTGAAGTTTGTGTCTGTAGTTTGGTGCTACAGAATTAAGTAAAAAATAATGCAAGTGTTATGGCATTCATTATTTAAAAACAACATATTCCACTCACCCGATATAGAATCCTTGCTTTCAGATTCAGGATCCTCCTTGTCTTCTGGCTTCACGTCTTGTTTCTGTAACAAAATCATATTCACGTAATATCATAGTTCCGTACGCAAAATACGCGCTTTGACGTGGAGTTGCGGAAACCAGCCCGTATTACCTATTACCTATTATCATAGTTCTCCTTAGCTTTTCATGAGTATACGACAGGTTGCCGAATGGAAAATGACACATTTTATATAACTAACTAGCTCCTGCCCGCGACTTCGTCCGCGTGAAATTTCACCCTCGTAGACGGGGCGTGGAATTTTACTATCGCAGGTATCAGCATACCTGCGATAGTATAGTAACAAAAAAAAATTTAAAGAAGGGATTTCTTTAGAAATAGAAATAAATAAAATACGTTTATTTGCGGCAAACATGACGCATAAAAAAAAAAAAAAATAACAAAACGGAAAAATGCGTTCAAAGGTGATGCTTATTCTTTATTTGCTTTATTCTTGTCTGTTTATATGTGTGTACAGACGCCAGCACATCAAGCTACCCGAAACTGTCAAATTTTCCCAATCAACTTTGAACCTTATGCTTTAGCGATAAGGTTGAAAATCTATTAAAGAAATTTGACAGATTGTAGTAGCTTGGTGTGCTGGCATCTGTACATAAATGGTTAAATAAATAAATGTTTATTACCAGAGACTCATCATTTTCCAGTTGTTTGTGGGTATCGCTCTCTCTTCTTAACGCTGATTCTACGTCACAACCGGAATCTAACACCCAGAGGAGGATCAGGGTGTGGAGATCCAGTTCATCTTCTTTTTGTTCGCTAGAACAATAAGATTTTGATTTAGAGATGAAGCTTGTTGATGTTGGAATCGTGTGTGATGAGGGGATTGAAGACTTATATGGACTCTGGCATACCTACATGTCCGCCATTATGGTTTTTAGGGTTCCGTGTCCAAATGGCAAAAACGTAACCCTTATGGATTCGTCATGTCTGTCTGTCTGTCTGTCCGTCCGTATGTCACAGCCACTTTTTTCCGAAACTATAAGAACTACACGGTTGAAACTTGGTAAGTAGATGTATTCCGTGAACAAGATTTTCACAAAAAAATAGAAAAAAAAACAATAAATTATGGGGGTTCCCCATACTTGGAACTGAAACTCAAAATTTTTTTTTTCATCAAACCCATACGTGTGATCTATGGATAGGTCTTCAAAAATGATATTGAGGTTTCTAATATAATTTTTTTCTAAACTTTTGCGCGAGAGACACTTCCAAAGTGGTAAAATGTGTGTCCCCTGTAACTTCTAAAATAAGAGAATGATAAAACTAAAAAAAATATATGATGTACAGTCAACAAAGGAGTTAAGTATACAGGAGCGTCGGTTAAAGTTGAAGTTTACTTAGAAACCGATGGATGTTCTGGACTAGAGATGTGCCGTTGTCGGCAATATTGCCCGAAGTGGGAATATTGGTGGCAAGATTGCCGGCAATATTGCCGGGAGTGGAAATATTTGGGAATTTTGCTTAATTATAAGTCAAATTATCTACGAAAACTTTTTACAATACTTAAAATTAGCATTTAAAGGCCATAATCTACATTGTGTACAATAAAATATTGTTTTGGGTAAAATTGCCAAAATTGCCAGCATTTTTGGCAATATTCCCGGTATTTTACCGGCAATATTGCCTATATTGCCATACACGGTAGTGACTATAAGAAATAACACATAAATATTGAGATTAGAATTGAAAATCGTTGTGTATTGAATAAAACTGGCCAAGTGCGATTCGGACTCGCACACGAAGGGTTCCGTACCACAAGGCGAAAACACCGAAAAAAACACGTTTGTTGTATGGGAGCCCCCCTTAAATATTTGTTTTATTTTGATTTTCGTATTTGTTGTTATAGCGACAACAGAAATACATAACTTGTGAAAATTTCAACTGTCTAGCTATCGCGGTTCTTGAGATACAGCCTGGTGACAGACAGACGGACGGACGGACAAACGGACAGACAGCGAATTCTTACTAATAGGGTCCCGGGTATCTATGGATAGCTCTTTAAAAATGATATTGACGTTTCTAATATAATTTTTTTCTAAAATGAATAGTTTGCGCGAGAGACACTTCCAAAGTGGTAAAATGTGTCCCCCCCCCCCCCTGTAACTTCTAAAATAAGAGAATGATAAAACTAAAAAAAATATATGATGTACATTACCATGTAAACTTCCACCGAAAATTGGTTTGACCGAGATCTAATAAGTAGCTCAACTGTGAAAATTTAAAAACATATGATGGTACGGAACCCTCGGTGCGCAAGTCCGACTCGCTCTTGCCCGATTTTTTAACCCTTTGGGTACGGAACCCTAAAAAGGCATAAATTCGAAACATTTCTTTTAATGTTGTACTTGTTTTTCATATACATATAAAATACAGGTATAAGTATATGTATAATATTGGAAATAACAAAGTGTCAATCTTGACAAATATTTTATGATCGATATACTACACTAAATTTAACTAAACGATGATTACAATTGCAGTAATAATAAAATATATTGGTATTATTTGACAGGCAACTTTGGCAATATTGCCAATGTTGCCGGCAATATTGGTATTTTACCGGTAGCGGCAACATTGGGAATATTGCCGGCAGTGGCAATATTGCCACCAGGCACATCACTATTCTGGACTGAAATTTAATTTAATAAATGAGCTGGTTTTTTTTTCTATTAATAAACTAAAATTTTATTCGAGAATATCCATCGGTTTCTTAGTAAACTTCAACAATATCCGACGTTGCTCCGATGTTGCCGGCAATATTGGTATTTTACCGGTAGCGGCAACATTGGGAATATTGCCGGCAGTGGCAATATTGCCACCAGGCACATCACTATTCTGGACTGAAATTTAATTTAATAAATGAGCTGTTTTTTTTTTCTATTAATAAACTAAAATTTTATTCGAGAATATCCATCGGTTTCTTAGTAAACTTCAACAATATCCGACGCTCCTGTATACTTAACTCCTTTGTTGACTGTACATTATCATGTAAACTTCCACCGAAAATTGGTTTGAACGAGATCTAGTAAGTAGCTCGCCGGTGAAAATTTAAAAACATATGATGGTACGGAACCCTCGGTGCGCGAGTCCGGCTCGCTCTTGCCCGGTTTTTTTTTAATAATCAAACATCTTTGCGGCTGCGGAGTTTCACTAGCTATATTAATTTGACCATGTACCATGTGTGATGTGGCTGTCATTCGTGGATCTTTGACAGTTGTTACGGGTAGTCAGAAGCTCGAAAGTCTGACAACCAGTCTTACCAAAAGGGGTATCGTATTACCCAGTAACTGGGTTGTGGAGGTCAGATAGGCAGTCGCTCCATGTAAAGTACTGGTATTCAGCTGCATCCGGTTAGACTGGAAGCCGATCCCAACATAGTTGGGAAAAGGCTTGGCAGATGATGATAGTAATGTGTTCACAGAACTCACGTGTTTTTATTTTTCTTCTGCGACGCCATATGTTGTTCTAAGCTTGTCATATGAAACACGTAGTTGTGGATCTCCAGAGCGCTTAACCTGTAACAACAATATTTTATGAATTCACTATCTGGACCCGGCGAACTTCGTAACGCCCCTCCATGCGCCAGCCGCTCTGCCCCCAGCTTTTTAAATCTCTAATATCTTATAACTAACATATTCATTTTAATGATATGCTGTAAAGAGCAATTTTGATCTACATGAAATGCACAAGGAATCTAATGTATTTAATTAAATAAGGAATAATACTGTATTGTTTAAAATAGCTTGGTAAGTAATCCAGTTTTTTTTTTTTGTAATATGTAAAAGATAAAAATGGTTACTGTGGGTTATCCTTAGGAGATAAACATATCGCGGACTTCTTATCGATCTTTTTACCGACTTCAAAAAAAGGAGGTTATCAATTCGATACGTATGTATGTAATATTATTGGAATTGCATTATATTCACATATGATGATCTATTAGGGCTTCCAAACAAATATACAAAATTTCATAGACGTATGTATGTATGTATGTATGTATGTTTGTCCACGCATATCTCCGGAACTATTAATCGGATCGTGACCATTTTTTTTTATTGGCTTACATTTTCTTCAACTTAGGGAACAGTGCAAGTTTCATCAAGATCGATTCAGTAATTTTCAAGATAAGGACTAATACGTGTAAGTGTGACGGCCTGGCTTATTGATAAGAGCTACGGGTGTAGTGTCAAAGGGAAAACATCTCAAAACCTTGGTCAAATACTAGTGCAAAAACTAAAAATTACGAAATAAAAAGTAATTTAAAAAAATTAAACCGACTTCAAAAAGAAATTAACTCAAAATTATGAAATAACTTTAATTTCGGAAGTCGGTGGCATAAAACTAAAATACAGATCCCAAGACACCGACTTCCGAAATTAAAGTTATTTCATAATTTTGAGTTAATTTCTTTTTGAAGTCGGTTTAATTTTTTTAAATTACTTTTTATTTCTTAAGATATACAATTCCGTAATACATTAATATGCATGCATGCACATAATATAAACCTTACTCTTGAAATTGCTGAAAACTGTATTAAAAATGTGCGTGTGAACTGAGGGACCAAACTGCTATTTCGCAAAAAAAAAATAGTAGGATTTAGTAGTAGACTAAAAACAATTGTAGAACAAATCTGGGAATTTGTAAACAAATATATTAAAAACTACAGCCCTTAAAGTGCGGTCCCTCAGTCCTCACAGACCATCAGCCAGATCTCGGAAAGTATCTGAAAAATTAAGTTATTATGACTACAGACATTTAGTAAAGAATTTGTAAAGATATTTACTGAATACCAGACCACAAAGCATCAAAGATAAAAGAAGATATAACGACTAAAATGTGGTCCCTCAATCCACACAAGAAAGATAAATATTTCAGTGAATATTACCGAATCAAATAAAGAAAATCTTTCTTTTTCTACATAAAGTTTTAGTAAGAGACTTAAAACATTTCGTAAAAAAGAAATGGAACAAAAATATCGACGCAATTTGAAGATAGTGAATATTAAAACTGGTCCCTCAATCCTCACCTCTACTGACACATGTGCTTGTCTAACTGCTAGACGAGAGGAATATCAGAGAGTCTAGTGTACTTAAGTTTTAGTAAAAAGTGTCTACTAAATAATAGGTATCTAAAATTCTGCATTTCTTACCTCTTATTTGAGATAATATTATTTTTTTAATCCTATGAAAATAGATGGAATAATGTGACCACACAATGAAACAAAATGTAGACAGTACTATTATACTTAATTTAATATAGCATTAGACGATACGAAAACAAGGTTGTATGGTTAATTTAATGTTAGATTACATGGCGTATACATATTTAATAAAAAAGTAGATTACAAAATTAACTAATCACTTACTTTATAATACTTTTGTCATTAGGTACTTAATTTTGAAATATTGAACATCATAAAAGAAACGCTCAACTGTTGTATAATAAAGGGTATTAAAACAGGAATGTGGGTTTATCATACGAGGCGAAGCCGAGTGTTGTTGGCATTATGCTGTTACAGAAACTTTTATAGAGGATTTATTTTTGTTATGATGATCAAAATCTCAAAATTATTGGAAGTACAGCGGTGCTATTCTGTAAAAATCTCACCGTGAAAGGTTAGGTGAAGTGAGCGTGGAGTGAGCTGTCAATAGAGTCAATTCCTAGCAAAAACAAACTCACTTCACCTAAGTTTTCACGGTGAGATTTTTACAGAATCGACCGGCTGACCAACCAATATTCTTACATTCTAATAAGCTACATCCAAATTACTTAATTAAAAGTATTAGTATATGTGAGTAGTTCATTTTGTAATTTACTTTTTTCATTAAATACACATACGCCATGTAATCTAACATTAAAGTAACCGTACAACCTTGTTTTCGTTTCGTCTAATGCTATATTAAATGTGAAGTATAATACTACTGTCTACATTTTATTTCATTGTGTGGTCACACTATTCTATCTATTTTCATAGGATTAAAAAAATAATATTATCTCAGTTAAGAGGTAAGAAATACAAAATTTTAGATACCTATTATTTAGTAGACACTTTTTACTAAAACTTAAGTACACTAGACTCTCTGATATTCCTCTCGTCTAGCAGTTACACAAGCACATGTGTCAGTAGAGGTGAGGATTGAGGGACCAGTTTTAATATTCACTGTCTTCAAATTGCGTCGATATTTTTGTTCCATTTCTTTTTTACAAAATGTTTTAAATCTCTTACTAAAACTTTACGTAGAAAAAGAAAGATTTTCTTTATTTGATTCGGTAATATTCACTAAAATAATATCTTTCTTGTGTGGATTGAGGGACCTCAGTTTAGTCGTTATATCTTTTTTTATCTTTGATGCTTTGTGGTCTGGTGTTCAGTAAATATCTTTACAAATTCTTTACTAAATGTATGTAGTGATAATAACTAAATTTTTCAGATACTATCCGAGATCTGGCTGATGGTCTGGGAGGACTGAGGGACCGCACTTTAAGGGCTGTAGTTTTTAATATATTTGTTTACAAATTCCCAGATTTGTTCTACAATTGTTTTTAGTCTACTACTAAATCCTACTATTTTTATTTTGCGAAATAGCAGTATGGTCCCTCAGTTCACACGCACATGTATTAAAATCCGTTGCGTAGTTTAAAAGGTCTAAGCTTACAGACAGCGGGAGCGACTTTGTTTTACACTATGTAAAGAAGATTTGCAGTCTTAGTTCGTTAACCATGGTACAGGTGTCCCTCCACTCCGCCAGCTAGCCCGCGCGTGCTGCTCCCGGTGGAGCCGGAACCTACCCAGCTCGTCCCGCCACCTCCGTGGCCTGCCGCCTCACTGTCTCAGAGCACCAATTTTGTGCTATTTATGCCCACAGTTCGTCCATACGGCCGACTTGTCCTGGCCAGTCCCATTTACATTGGGCAGCCTTTTGAGCCCCGTCAGCTATCTTTATTTTGTTTTCATTTGATTTATTTTTTATTCAGACACATTGTCCAGCGAAAGCGGTGGCGAGAAGACCTGGACGCGTACCGCGAGGGCTGGTTCAAAGTGGCGCGGGAAAAGAGTCCCTGGAAGGACTTGGAGAAGGCCATAAAATAGTTATATAGAGGTATGAGGAACAGGGTGTAGAGTTTACTGATACTCTATAGAAAAGGGAGGATCTTCCAACCAGACGAGTGTTGTGTCTGGCGGGCAACTGCCCGATGATTCATGTCGGGCCGTTGTATCTATGCTAGTTGCGCGGTAAACTCTGCTTGCGAGATGCAGCATTTTGCGTGACGGCAGTACGACGCGTTGTTCGCATGTGGCGTTGTAGATACCGCTACAGTTACAAAGGTTTTAAATTAGTATTTAATGAGAAGTCGGAAGCCTAAAAGTCTAGTTGCAGACAGGTGCATAAGTTACCTCTTAGCATCCAGCGTGTAGTACATAGCGATGGCGGCGTGTCCCTCCGTGGGACAGCAGAGGTACCGCCGCGTGCAGTGTTTCACGTCCACCAGCCATTTGGCGAACGAATGATGGAACATTGACAGGAAACCCGTTGAGCGCTCCATTACTAAGATCCTGGGAACAAAGGAGGTTTCAGTTAGACACTAGCGCTGATTCCCTTGTTTACATATTATACTCGTAAAAAAAATATGTGTAGCGTCGGGGAAACCTCGGCAGGAACTAAGTTCAAAATGAAAATCAAAGATGTTGAAAATCTCAAAAAGGTTGAAAATTTTTTTAATGTTCGCAGCCGCCATCTTGGATTTTTATTTTAACCTCATTATTGATTTCAGCAACCAAGAAAACTATCTATATCTCTCTCTGTCACACATGTAATAAAAAGTCGCATGGAGGGGGCATAACGCTTTTTCGTTACGTGACGATTTCTCCCATTTTACTCCTATCACAAGCTCCGTTAAGGTGAATGGGTAGTGGTTACCGCGAAATTAAAATTTTCTTACGTTTTTTGCAATTTGCAGGTCAGTGTCAGGTTGTATCTTGATCAAAATATGATTCCCGTCAACAACAGGCACATATTTAGAGAATTATAATCATTAATACATCTTTCGAAGTTAGATTTCTACCATAATATTTACACTTTTCCATAAGGGATTGGTGGTTGGTGGTAGAAAGAGTGAGATAGTTTCTTGCCCGTTCTTCTCGGTACCTACGCTTTAGAATGGGCAACAAGCTACATATTTTCTGACTGACCAACTTCTTGACAATGCAAAAGTGCCTGTAAATGGTTTAACTCTTTGATTGTCGTAATTAGAGACACAATAGAAAGACAATTGCTTATGTCGGACTGTGTAACATAAGACATTCGAGAGGTTATTGAAATAAATGCTTTGAGTTTTTGAATTTGAGTTTGAGTCGGATCTTTAATTCGGATCGGATGTAGTGCAGAACCGCTCTAAGGATACCTTCTCAACAGATGTAGACGTCGATTAAAGTCTTCCCGGGTGACACTGTACTCTTTAGTCAGGAGGCATTTGTACAACATCTCTTCGGTGACGCCGCAGCGAGCCGCTAGCAGTACGTCCAGGAGGAGACGGACCTGAAATTTTAAAGAAGGGGATCGATTCGTTTTCAGTAGCTCTAGTACGAATAATTTTGAGGTTATGGACTTAGTAGAAGTGATACTTTTAATTCTACAATTAAAATTTATATTGGTACTAGCTTCCGCGCGCGGCTTCGCCCGTGAGTATGTCGCTAAAAACTATCCTATGTCCTTCCCCGGGATGCAATCTATCTCTCTGCCAAATTTTATCGAAATCCGTTCAGTGGTTTAGGCGTGAAAAGGTAACACACAGACAGTTACTTTCGAATTTATAATATTAGTATGGATAAACTCAGTGAAATTAATTGTTAAGCAAATTCAGACGCTACGTCTATTATGTTTATTGTGTTTTGTTGAAGTTGATTGTTTCCTATTAAATAGTGCAGTTGTTTTTTTTTTATTTAAATACCACTCCTGGTCCCTAAGAGTATATACAATGCGTAACATAATGAACGCAAGACCTCATACACCCCAATTAGAGTATTGAGTTAAAAGCATAATACAATGATCAAATCAATTTTTTTTTAAAGCTAACTATTTTTATTAAGTAAATTGTGTTGACCCTATCATTACTTTATGCATTCAAAATTGAGTCTTATTGCCTTGACATAAGATTTAATTTTCTTTGGCTCAATCGGCGATCAGTATGGCAAAATACATAATTAAAAAAAAAAACCTATCTTAAATGTTACCGAAATTGATTCAGTAATCAATTATGAACAAACTACTTTCAGGACTTGCGTTTATTCTGTTACACCTTGTATTACCTTAGTAAATCTCCTGCCATGGAACAGCCGCTGCGCCAGCCACAAGTACAGTCCGTTGAGCGTGCCCGGTATCTCACGGATCTCTCGTAGTGCTATGAATCCGTCTGCAACTCCGTCCAACACCTGCGATTACGAAGTAGACAGATATTGTTAAGTAAATGCTCAAGTTTGTGTAAATACTAGTTTTCTGTAGTCTGTTTTAATGTAGTGTCTGAAGGAATCATTTAGATTTGGGGCGGAAAGCAGCAGAAAAAATGGGATGTGGCTGTGTTATGGACACGGCCGTGTGTTGTACGTGAATACGTTAACGTAACGGGGTTGATCCGCTCGGCCGCATTCATTCTTTTACGTTCCCGGCACTGCTTGACTCGATCATATGGTGTTTTATTGGTACCATTCAATTGCTCTTGAGAAGCCCTTTCCAACCGTATACGTTCTCTGTATTTGGATTTGTCTTTTTGACGCGTATAGGCCGACATTATATATTTTGAATATTATTATTTTAACACATTATATTCACTGTCACTATTTTACACTAATGTTTTGTATACAATCGATATATTTTGACGAGAGCTGACGATTAAAACTTTAACGAACGTCGTAGCTTTTCTGAGTCAAAAATTATACTAAGTGGAAATCTCGATACGCAGCAAAATTACCTCAAAATGGCGGCGCGTCACAGTCCTCACTTGGAGTAATAAATTCTTTGATCCTTTAGCTATCCAATAGTGTAATTGAATTTAGGATGGAGATGATACATATGAAGCTGCAACACCAAACTGTATCCCCCGATTTTGTTATCATTGGTTTTTTTTGACTTGCCTCCCACTATGGACGCAATTTTAAAGACGTATTTACGTCAAAAAGTCCGACTTATAACTTATATGTCGTGGTTTCAAACCTAGTAAGTCGTGCAATTATAACCGCGGCAAGCGTAGCTTAATCTGATCGATCGACCTGTGCGGCTGTTATTAACAAGTTACCTTCTCCAAATACAGTAGACATCCATCACTCTTGATCCTCAGATGATCTAGCGCCGCGGCCGCAGCCGCCGCAGCCGTCGAGTCACTTGACACACGAGCTCTGTAAATAGAGAATACGCCAAGTTTATTTTTTTGTACTGGCTCGCAACTATTTCAAGAGCTAGAGACACATCATTTAAATCATCAATACATAAGTTCCCATAGAATGACTATTTCATAAAATCATGACATTTGAGGCCAATACTAACTCCACCATCATCTGCCTAGCCTTTTCCCAACTATGTTGGGGTCGGCTTTCAGTCTAACCGGATGCAACTGAAAACTTTATTTATTTATTTTATAATTTATGTACACACAGTAAAATACATACGGATAAGACATAATTATAATTAGAGTACAAAGGTACAAAATTTATAATTGATTTATGCAGTGGTTTTTTCATTAACTCAATTTTCCAACGCACTTTTCGAATTTTTTTACGCGCCTTTCAGTTCGGAACGGTGTTTCTGTGCGTGAGAACTAGACGTTGTGCGTGTAGACTAGCGTCTAACTGCTCATCACTGATACTAGCGCTGTCAGACACGAAGCCAGGTGAGACAGCGTGCTTTTTGGCCATGACCACCAGTGAGTCGCGAGGTCGAAAGCTCGCGACTAGTTTACTTTTAAATTCTTAGTTTTCTCCATGCTTTTAGTAAACTCACCTGAGCCGTGGCTCTGTATCCAACCGCGCGAGCACGTATCGTTGTACGTCGGCCGACACGTGCGCACGTTGTAACTCGTCCAGAGTTATCTTGCGGAAACCTGAAAAGGGACAACTCAAACTCAAAGATACATACTAACATTATTAATGCGAAAGTGTGTCTGTCTGTTACCTCTTCACGCTTAAACCGCTGAACGGATTTAGATGAAATTTGGTACAGATATAGTTTGAGTCCCGGGAAAGGACATAGGATAGTTTTTATCCCGATATTCCTACGGGATCGAAACTTATGCGGGTGAAACCGCGGGGCGCTGCCAGTTTAAAATAAACCCAATAAAATTACAGGCACTTTTGAATTGTCAAGGGGTCGGTCAGTCAGAATGATGAAGCTAGTTGCCCATTCCAGAGCGTAGTAGGTACTTATGGAGAAGAACGGGCAAGAAACTCCACGGACACTCTCTTAAATCAACTTTTAGGCTACATCCATGTTGAAATTATACATCATCATCTGCCTGCCTTTTCCCAACTATGCTGGGGTCGGCTTCCAGTCTTACCGGATGCAGCTGAATACTAGGATTTTATATGGAGCGACTGTCTGTCTGACCTCCACAACCCAGTTACTGGGTAATACGATACCCCTTGGTAAGACTGGTTCTCAGAAATCGGGCTTCTGACTACCCGTAACAACTGTCAAATATCCACAAATGACAGCCGGGACCAACGGCTTAACGTGCTTTCCGAGGCACGGAGGGGTCACGGTATGTAAAAATGTTCACCCATCCACAGACCATCGCTGCAAGCGTAGCTTAACCTGATCGATCGACCTGTGCGGCTGTTATTGTTTAGCCACGGGCCCCTATGAGAACGATATAGAAAGACGTTAAAAGGTCAATAATTTTGAAGGGAACTAATTGATCCAACGTAGTAGAGAAAAGGCTAGGCAGATGATGATGATGATGAACTAGGCTGTATCGTATCAGTCTCACCTGTGAACATCCTGGTGAGATTCCTGCAATGCTTCCGAGCGGTGCAGACTAGGAGCAGCCACTGTGGGAACAGGTGCTGGTGGCGCGAGAGTAGACTCGCCACGCTGGTGGAGCCTTCTGTACCTTCGCGATCTTCGCAGACACCTGGAAATAGATATAGCATACGTCAATTTAAGTTAGCATCAGTGGATTATTGATAAAACATCAACAACCTCTTAAGAGGTCATTGTACTCATCATTATGAACAACTTTTACTAAAGGACAAAACCTGAAATCGCAAAAAAAAAAAAAACAGCTATGTTCGTATAACTCGTCAAAATGTAGGGAACAGCTGATTTTTGATTTTTGGTCGAGCGGATCAACCCCGTTACGTAAACATATTCACGTACAACACACGGCCGTATCCATGACACAGTTACACCCCATTTTTTTATTTATCATCACTGTTATATTTTCAACACAATGTATTTTGTTATGAAATAAATGACTTATGACTGTGTAAGGAATATACAACGTTATTTTTAGTATATATATATGGTTTGTTCAGAATAAGTACTTAACTGAATCGATTCCAAGAATTTTTACCCCATGTTATATTGTGTCCCAAAAATATTTAAAAAAAGGTTAAAAGTTGGACACCGACCGACACTAAGTAGGTTATCCAATCTCCGCGCCGAACGGTTAGGTACCTAGGTACTATTATCAATGAGCGCAAGACGGCGCGGCGCGAGCGGCGCGGGTGAGCATGTTTTTGTACGGACAAACAGGTAACTTAACAAGCTTATAACTTTGTGATTTTTCATGATACAGTTTTGAAATTTTGTACATAGATTCTTTACATAAAAATACTAGACACGTGTTTCGGGTTTCGCATATACTAAAAATAATGTTGTATTTAAGCAGTTAAACTCACCGCCCAATATCCCTTCATCAATAGCATCCACGAGTAGAAAGAGACATTGTTTGGGAGGGTCGATCTCCAGCAGCGGGAAGAGAAGCGCCTTCTTGAAGCATTCGTCTGGATTCTTCTCCAAATTCTGGGGCAGCAGCGCCTGGAACCCGGTAGTATTTATGTCAATAACTTTTCAATTTTGATAATAAAACCCCTATTTAAAAAGGCGACTGGGAAAGTCAGTGTCGAAAATTTTGGGAGAAAAATGATCAGAATAAAAAGAAAATCAAACTTTATCCCAATAGAATAAAATTCTTATTAGAGTTGTCGTGTAGTGTTCCTTCAGAAAAACACCTTCTACGAGATATAGTCTCATTTTCTTAGTCGTTCAAAACAAACGAACAGAACTTCGGTCGCGCAAAATAAGTCGCGTAATTTAAGTTTGACAACTCATTTTGGAGCAGTGGCGGCGCAGTGTTAACGGCCTCGACGTACAAGTCTTTGGTCGTGGGTTCGAACCCAAACAGGCACTTTGTGTAAATTATTTCATCATCACTGCTCTCAAAATGGTGAAGGAAAACATCGTGAGGAAACCGGCATGTCCTAGAACCAAAAATTCGAAGACATGTGACATCTACCAATCCGCACTGGGCCCGCGTGGTGGATTACGGCCCACTCCCTCTCACCGAGAGGAGGCCTGTGTCCCAGCAGTGGGAACATTATAGGCTGATTATGGCTCTCAAAATGGTGAAAGAAAACGCACGCGGGGGCATTATCGCCCATGTTGAAGAACCTATGACCAAAGAAACGATGGATGGAATTTGTAAATGATGATATGGTTAGAAAGGGGGTGACTACCGAGATGACGACTAATAGAGAAGTATACTTCCAAAAAACACTGTAAAGTGAAAAATAACTTTAATTTCGGAAGTCGGTGTCTTTGGATTTGTATTTTAGTTTTTTGCCACCGACTTCCGAAATTAAAGTCGTTTCGTCGTTTAGCAACCATATTAAAGTAATCGAATCGCAACCCGTGAAATATTTGTCATTGAGTAGTTCCGATGGCCATCTGTGGTCTTCATCATCAGCTCCACTTTACCAAATGATGATTTCTGAGAGCAAATGCTCAAGTTACTTTAAAAAATACCCAAATCGTTATAGCTTTGCCTATAAAATTTGAGGGTTTCCCTCGATTTCCATGGGATCCTCTCATCAGATTCCAACTTGATGATAATGGGACCACCTCGAGAGTATACCCTTTCGAACAAAAAAAGAATTTTGAAAATCGGTCCACAATTGGCGGAGTAATCGCGTAACAAACACACACTTAAAAAAAAAAAAAAAAAAACATACATTCGAATTGAGAACCTCCTCCTTTTTTGAAGTCGGTTAAAAAGACATGTTGCGCCGACCATAAATAAATTGGGATAAGGGCAGGAGAATGATGAATGACGATGTTGAAGAACCTATGGGCTGTCACCAAATTTTTTTTTTTAACTCACCTGTTGAATCTCAGGCTCAGACAGAAGCTTATCATAATACGCGTTCGCTATCAAAGTCCTGGGACTAATCGGCAGACTAGGTATCGGGGGAGGTACATCATCTTCTTTCTTCTTCTCTATCTTCTCCACCACATCCTCTACTTCTGGCTTCAAGATGTTCTGGTACTCTGGCAGCTCTTCCTTGGGGGTTGAAGGTCGTTCTGGTTTCGTCTTAGCTGGTGAACTTTCTGCTGATCGTAAGTCACTTTTGTTTGGGTACCTGAAATGGTTGTAGCGTGTGTATCCTATATTGGCTGTTGTAGCGTATTTACTGAGCGAATGAGATGGGCAAGTAAGAAAATTATTATCCCCAATCAAAATTTGGTTTTTAGGGTTCCGTACCCAAAGGGTAAAAACGGGACCCTATTACTAAGACTCCTCTGTCTGTCACCAGGCTGTATCTCATGAACCGTGATAGCCAGACAGTTGAAATTTTCACGGATGATGTATTTTCTGTTGCCGCTATAACAACAAATCGATCATCCAATAGAACAATGACGTAATTACGTTCTAGCTATTTTTCAGGATAACGTTTTAAGTTTGAAATTGAAAATATGATATATTTCCAATGATTATGATAAAATCTTTTAATATTTTATGTATGTTACTTTACTAACAATAATAATTTGTAATAACTTCATGAGAAAACTCAAGAAAGCTGTTAAAATTTTTTCAAAATCTCAGATTGGACATTTTCGTAATTACGTCGTTGTTCTATTGGATGAGCGAAATACTAAAAACAGAATAAAATAAATATTTAAGGGGGCTCCGATACAACAAACGTGTTTTTTTCGGCGTTTTTGCCTTGTGGTACGGAAACCTTCGTGTGCGAGTCCGACTAGCATTTGGCCAGTTTTTTATTTCTTTTTACTCTCGGGGTGTACTCTCTCTTCCTTCACTCTCAACAACAACATGCATGCTCCAACATTTCTACTGACTTAAAACACATACCTGAAATTAGCAACCGGTATCCTGGACTTGGGAGGACTATTCTCGACTCTCCTATCCTCCCCGGAGCTGTCATTCTTCTGTTCTGTCGACAGACTCTTCTGTAGAACGTTAGCCTTCTTTTCACAGAGGGGCTCAGAAGATTGTCTTAGCAATCGAGAATTCCGCAACTCTTTGGACTGACGTTGCGAGATATTTCTAAGGAATAGATTCTCGTGGTTCTCGTAAAGCCGAAGGTCGTCTTTTTCGTCGTTTACGAACGGATTTGTAGGCTTCACTGATGATCTTGGCAAGATTTCTGGCAGCTGTAATGAGGGAAAAATCTTAAAGGGCTTTGAAACTAATAATAAGTGGATAATGTTGCTGGTAGTATAATAAGGATTTCGTATAATTAGTAAGCCGCCCGTACCGCCCAGTGTGTCACCCTATGTACAGTTTCTATTTTTATGTCTGTAATTTATATGGTGTACACAATAAAGAGTATTTAGCACGGCACGAGCGTGCCCTGAACATGCCTAAGGCACTGGAACTCCCACGCATCATAGATAGATAGAAAAATAAAACAGGCCATTTGAAAAAACCTTTTTTGGTGCGAATTGATACTGGCACCGATTCCCTTGTTGACAAACTAAACTAAATTTAAGTTCAGTGCATCTTTTTCTTTCTATTTCAATAAGAAAAGGACACAAGATAAATATTAGTTTTGTCCTGTCAAATTAAGATACTCCATAGACAAGTTTAGACGAGATTAAAAAATTGGCTACTAAAAATACGTCAATTTACGTCAGCCGCTGACTAATTTGACAGGACTTAACCAATATTTATCTTCTCTCCTTATCTTAATGAAATAGAAAGAAAAAGATGCACTGAACTTAAAATTAGTTTAGTTTGTGAACAAGGGAATCGGCGCCACTGTTTCTTTTATGGATCAAAAAAATGTACAGGAAAAGTTAGAATCCGAAAAAAAAAATTCCTAGGAAATGAGATTCCAAGATACTTTTTTATGATGGATAGAGTCTGCGCGCTAGTCTACAACAGTACAGCACACTTACATCGTCGACGTTGCTGAGCGGCGCGTCGGCGTGTAGATCCTTGTACTCGTCGCGCTCGTGGATGCGCTGGATGGTGCGCGTGCGCCGCGCGCTGGCGGGCACGTCCTCGTCGTCTGTGCGCTGGTCTGGAAGGGTGTAACAATGTTTTTGCTAGTAAACTTGTTCGTTTAAAGCTACTTTGGTCTAGCGATCGCAAGAGCTACTGAGCACGAGGTTTCGGGTTCGATTCCCAGGTCGAGTGTAAGTGTTATTGGGTTTTCCCATCAGGCATTTCTCAGTAGAACCAAACACTCGAAGACATGTGACAGCTACCAGCCCGCACTGGGCCTGCGTGGTATATTACGGCCTCTCAAAGAGGAGGGCGGAGTCCCAGAAGTAGTAACATGACTATGCTAAGTAATAAAACCGTTATTACAACTGTCAATAACATTTAGACGGCACGGTTGGCGCAGTGGCTAAGCGATTGACTGCTGCGCTGCGTGTCGCTGGTTCGATTCCCGCACGGAACAAATATTTGTATGACCTACAAGTAGTTGTTCCGGGTCTGGCTGTTTGTGTATGTGAGTTTAAATGTTTGTAAACGCGTGCAAGTCGGACTCGCACACGAAGGGTCCCACAAGACAAAAACGCCGAAAAAAACACGTTTGTTGTATGGGAGCCGCCCTTAAATATTCATTTTTTTTTTTTTTTAAAACGTTGCCCCACACTAGTAATTTCTCCTGTATCGTGGGTGCGTTTACAAACATTTAAACTCACATACACAAACAGCCAGACCCGGAACAACTACTTGTAGGTCATACAAATATTTGTTCCGTGCGGGAATCGAACCCGCGACACGCAGCGCAGCAGTCAATCGCTTAACCACTGCGCCAACCGTGCCGTGTGTGTGTTATTTGTTGTTATAGCGGCAACAGAAATACATAATTTGTGAAAATTTCAATAGGCTATTTGACAATGTAAAAAATAAGGTCATAATTATTGACACTCGTATAGATTATCGCTTTTAAAATCGATTTGCATTAATTTTACTATAAACCATTGTATTATTTATTAAAAAAATCCCGAAAAAACTTCATTTTTTTAAATCTGGCGCCACGTAATCGAAAACGGTCTGGATTGGCTGAACTTATGATGACGTCATGCTACAGTCAATTTCTGTCTATCGTTGACAGAACAGATGACTTTTGTCTAGTATCTCGACCGTTTCAACGTTTGTTTACGTGTATTGTGACGTCACGACGCCATATTGGTATAGATAGCGTTTTGGCGGCTTATTTAAACAGTACATTTTTATTTACTATTTTCTAAAAGAAATACATTATGCAATTTGAAGTAATAGGTTTTTGTGGGCTCGTTAGACACCATTAAATAATCTGAGATGTTTATCAGAAACCAGTCAAATAGCCTATTGCCTAGCTATCGCGGTTCTTGAGATACAGCCTGGTGACAGACGGACGGACGGACAGACAGCGAAGTCTTAGTAATAGGGTCCCGTTTTTACCCTTTGGGTACGGAACCCTAAAAAATAACATCATAAGGCGAACTGTTCATATAAAAGTTGGCAGTTACTCAAATATTTAATGTTCATATTCATACAGAACTCATACATAATGTATCGTCATTGTTCAGTTACTGACCTGAACAATGTCTTTGTTTATTGTATGTCGCCAAGCCGTCTGGCGGGTAACTCATAAATAATTAATTAATTATGTGCTTAAATTATGCTGAATACAGCACGATTTTTAAAAAAACATGGTTGATACACAAAACCTATTAAAATTTGTTCATACTAAGGCTTTTTTATACAAGAGCGACTATTGTGTAACTTGAACTTTTCCTAAACAGATATAGGACACAGCTAAATTGAGAGAGTATTTTTTTTTTAAGAAGAATACGATTTAATCAAAGTAATGGCAGTTGTGAGGCAAAAATCAGCTGTTCCCTACATTTATGTTCGTATAACTCGTCAAAATGTAGGAAACAGATGATATTTTTTTCTCGATTTCAGGTTTGGTCCCCATAGTAAAAGTTGTTCATAATGATGAGTACAATGACTCCTAAGAAGTTTTTGGTGTTTTTCCAATAACCCTGTATATACATACCTTCACTATCAGCCAGCAGTGGCTTGGAGCTCTCTTCACCATCGTCTGCGAGATCACGGAACCGACTGATCAGCCTCTCCTCTTCAGAGTTACGCCTGGAACAATAGTAGTTCAATGTTAAAAGTGGTGAGGGAATTACGAGGTCGACTATACGTTTATTTTGATATTGGTATAAGTCTACGTTCGCACAGACATAAAGATATCGTACGTCAAAACCTATGACGGCCGCCCTCTCGGCACGTCTGTAACAGATGGACCTAAAAGTGACACCTGCCCGCTGCGCATGACATCAACATCGAAAGGGATGCATTGTTTTATTTGTTTAAGGGCTGATTTTTCAATCTACAGATAATTTTTATTCATGGAATAAAATTGACGTCTGACAGTTTTTGTATGGAAGAACTGTAGCGGTATCTACAACGCCACATGCGAACAACGCGTCACGCAAAATCCTGCATCGCGCAAGCAGAGTTTACCGCACAACTAGCATAGATACAACGGCCGACATAAATCATCGGGCAGTTGCCCACCAGACACGACACCCGTCTGGTCGGAGGATCCTCCCTTTTCTATGGAGAATGAGTGAACTTTACACACTGTTCCTCTTACCTCTATAGAACTGTCAAAAATTTAAAATTATTCCTCCAATATAATTATATGGTGTTGGAAAAATCAGCCCGTAAGGTGTCCTTTATTTCACTTATAGCCTTGTGCGAAATATCACAAGATATTCCCAGATAAACCCAGGTTGGCTGAACTAAATGAAATGGGAAGGAGTACTCCCAGTGGCGTAACTATACCGTTCGGGGCCCGTGGCAAATTCAAGGGATGGGGCCCTGCCTCAATGTAAAGAAGCTCAACCAACGTTACAGTTATTTTTCTATTAGCACTTCTCCCGCGACTTTTTCCGCGTACATTTCATATTTTTCCCTACAAAATTGAACACCTGACTGCTTCTGTCCTTATGTTAGGATCCTCCTGTGCTCATGGCCCTCTTGGGCCGGGGGCCCCCTCTGGCTGGGGGCCCGTGGCATTTTGCCCTATAGTTACGCCACTGAGGCACTGAGTACTCTACTTCTTACAGTAAACTTTGGCTGGCCTGTTGGTCTAGTGGTCAGTGACTATGACTGCTATGCCGGAGGTCGTGGGTTCGATTCCCACCCAGGACAAATGTTTGTGTGATGAGCATGATCATTTGTTCTGTGTCTGGGTGTAATTTATCTATATATGTATGTATTTAGAAATATATAAGTATGTTTATCAGTTGTCTAGTACTCATAACACAAGCTCTGCTTAGCTTGAGACTAGACGGCGTTGTGTGATAGTTGTGGAATATTATTATTATTATATTAACTTATAATAAACCGTTACCTATGAGTGTGTGTACCAGACTCCCTTGGCGAGAGATCACAGGTATCAGCGCGAGCCCTCCTTGAAGAGTGGCTGAGTATCTGCATCGCAAGCGTGCGCACAAACTCGCCTGGACGTAAGCTGCTTTCTGTGTGACTCTGAAAATGTAAGAAAACATAATTTTTAATAATATCCTTCTGACCGAAACTCGCCGCGGAATTTGGTATTCCCTGCGGTGACGGCCGCCTCAAGGGTGATTACCCTTTTTTTTTTTTGAGGATGACAGAAATCATCAAATGACCCCTCCTGCTCTGGGTGGAGCGGAAGGGAGTCTCAGACTCTTACTGACTAAAACCCACCGGTGTTAACTAGC
Organism: Oligia fasciuncula; assembly: GCA_963082905.1. NCBI lineage: Eukaryota > Metazoa > Arthropoda > Insecta > Lepidoptera > Noctuidae > Oligia > Oligia fasciuncula. The sequence continues at coordinate 2,781,801 of OY720414.1, read as the reverse complement.
AAATACAGACCTGCAGAAAATGTCTAGCCAGCAGTCTCCTATTGAGGGCTCGTTGCTGCCTGGCCTGTGGCCCCTGACCGGGCTCGCTCAGCTCCTGGCACAGAGCTGTCTTACCGCTGCCCGCATCACCTGGAAATAGATGGATTTAATGTTAGTCAGCATGGAATTTTCTAGAGAACCCTGTGACTAAATAATAACTGCTGCACGGGTCGATCTATGCTTGCCGCGGTTTGTCTGGGGATGAGAGACCATCTTTATACATATACTGAGACCCCTCCGCGCCTCGGAAAGCACGTTAAGCCGTTGGTCCCGGGTGTCATTCGTAGATCTTTGACAGTCGTTACGGGTAGTCAGCAGCCCGAAAGTCTGACAACCAGTCTTACCAAGGGGTATCGTATTACCCAGTTACTGGGTTGTGGAGGTCAGATAGGTAGTCGCTTCATAAAAAATACTGGTATTCAGCTGCATCCGGTTAGACTGGAAGCCGACCTCAACATAGTTGGGAAAAGGCTGGGCAGATGATATAATTTTCTAGAGGTATACGTCCAGCAGTGCCTTGGGGCAATAATAAGAATTTTCCGAGGTTTCTTTTTTTTGATTGGAAATTCTATCGTCGAAAAAGACTGAAGAACATATTTTTAAAGTAACTTTAATCTTCTGTAAGTCATGATGGCCTAGGGGCTAAAGGCACACGCTTCAAAGCAAGAAGTTGCGGGTTCTAAACCGGGTAAGTAATTGACCTAAAAAAGGCTGGATCATTATTTATCTTCTGGAAAGCTCCCGTTCCGGCAGAATCTCCTCTTGCTGGTATCAATCAGTATGACTTACCCAGTATCAGCGCCCCGCAAGTCTTGCTAACAGGCCGCTGTTCCAGACAGTGAGCAATCTTCTGGAAGGCCCCCGTCCTGGCAGAATCTCCTCTTGCTGGTATCAATCAGTATGACTTACCCAGTATCAGCGCCCCGCAAGTCTTGCTAACAGGCCGCTGTTCCAGACAGTGAGCAATCTTCTGGAAGGCCCATTCCCGGCAGAAAAATCTTCTCTTGTCTGTGGATATGCTGGTCTCCGTCACTCTGTGGGCGGAAGAGGACTTGCGGACTGGACGGGTGTCCTTGTCGTGGGCCCGGGGAGCTATGGGGCTGAGTGGTGTGCCTGAAAACAGAAGCACATGCATAATCTGCCTAAAATGTTCCTACTGTTGGTTGTGTCACATGCTTTTTCTATGTGAGACTAGCTTCTGCCCGCGACTTAGTCCGCGTGAAATCCCTCTTAGGGGTGGAATTTCAAAAAACCCTTTCTTAGTAGATACCTACTCTTCACAAAGTACACACCCTCCAAATTTCATGTCTCTAGGACCAGCGGTTTAGGCTGTGCGTTGATATATCAGTCAGTCAGGACTTTGAATTTTGAGTTATTCCGGTCTGATCCCCTGAAACCTCCCTCCCCCCCTGGATCCCCCTGCTAGTTATTCTTTTGTTTTAATTTATGTTTTTTCGTTAATATTTATTTTCTTGTTTTGTTTTTTTTTTTATGTGTGTAAGATATGTTTAAAGCTGTCTTTTGTATCGTAGACATATCTTTCAGCGTTGCTGTGGGAACACAGCAGCGCTATTTGGCGGTACGTATATTATGGTGATACGTCCTCGGGCGAGCTCCTTCACAAAGAGTTCTACTACATACAGCTCAGATCAACACACTTAAAGAAAACCTCAAGTTATATCACTGACTAGCTGCGCCCCGCAGTTTCACCCACATAAGTGTCGATCCCTGGGAATATCGACGGGATATAAAGTATACTATGTGTTAGTCCAAGGTGTCAGGTATCTCCATACCAAATTTTATCAAAATTGGTCTAGCCGTTTGTGTGTGAAGAAGTAACAAACACACTCACAAACTTTCGCCTTTATAATACTAGTGTGGTTAACTTCCTCAGGACATTCACACGAAAAAACCTCGAGTAATATGACGCTACACAACACAAGATTACCTTCCCCAGTCTAATTGACAAAACGATTAAAGATTCACTCCATCGGAGTTACGGGTAGCTTACAACTCCCTAACAAACTCAATCCGGCCTCCCAACGGAATCGTGAAGCGCAACCATTTCGTTCCGAGTTCAAGTCAGAAAGTTTCTAATGTGATCACGATCATGTCTGCCTGTAAATCTGCATCGCTGAGGCGTTCCCTATGGACTGACTTGCTTGATATCTTTATTGCGAACTAGCTGCGCCCCGCAGTTTCACCCGCGTAAATGTCGATCCCGTAGGAATATCGGGATAAGAACTATCCTATGTCCTATCCCGGGACTCAAACTATCTCTAAGTATACCAAATTTTATCTAAATCTGTTCAGCGGTTTAAGCGTGAAGAGGTGACAGACAGAACGACACACTTTCCCATTTATAATATTAGTATGGATTCCCAAAAGACCCACTCACCATCAAAATCAAAAAGATCCCTCTCCCGTTCTCTATCCCTGTCTCTCTCTCGCCGATGTTCTCTGGAGCCTTCTCTGTCTCTCTCGGGGAAGCCTCGGTGCCGGTCGGTTGGTGTTCGGTCGTGGCCGCGAGCTGTCGCCACATCGTTAAGAGGAAGTGATCTGAAAATTGGGTTTAAGGAAATTTGTATGTAGATCTAGAGTTTTTGGTAAGAATGTAGATGACTGTAAGGGACTTCGTACATTGTTACTAACAGATTGAGTCTCCGTTACTTGTACATTAAATACAAATACAGTGCCTGAGATCCTTAAGAATAGAATAGAATACTCTTTATACTCTTCTCTCTCTTATCTTTCTTCTCTTCTCTTCGTCTTCTTCTTCTCTCTCTCTCTTTTCTCTCTCTTTTTCTCTTTTTTTTACTCTTTTTTTTTTTCTTTTTTTTCTCTTTTTTTTTCTCTTTCTCTTTATTTTTTTTTTCTTTATTTTTTTTTCTCTTTTCTTTTTTTCTCTTTTCTTTTTTCTCTTTTTTTTTTCTCTTAAGAGTAGGGTAAAACCAAAGAAATTGTATTAAAGATGATATGGCTCGAAAAAAACATCTATAATGGAACGAGTGTGCCCAGAACATGCCTGAAGAATTGGAACTCCCATCCTACGCATCGACGAAACACAGCAGGCTGCTTGACGCCGGCCGGACTCCGGTGGGAGGGTGGTCGGAAACCAGGCGGGCGTTAGCCCTACCATCGCAAAGGAAGAATTGGCCAGTCAAATGAGGTGTTGGGTATGACTGTCAAGGATGCGCCGAGCGCTCGGTTTAATTGAGTAACTGGCGGTAGAAACTGCGCTACACGAGGAGGCTTCTTCATGCATCCCAAAAAACAGATTACCATAATCAGCCTATAATGTTCCCACTGCTGGGACACAGGCCTCCTCTCGGTGAGAGGAAGTGGGCCGTAATCCACCACGCGGGCCCAGTGCGGATTGGTAGATGTCACATGTCTTCGAATTTTTGGTTCTAGGACATGCCGGTTTCCTCACGATGTTTTCCTTCACCGTTTTGAGAGTAGTGGTGATGAAATAATTTACACAAAGGAAAGCGCCTGTCTGGGTTCGAACCTACGACCTACAACTCGTAAGTCGCGGCCGTTACCACTTGGCCACCACTGCAAAAAACAGATTATGTTGACTAAAACAAGGGTTTATTTACCTGAGGTTGACCCGATGCTCAGCCTGCCTAACAGCAGAATGCCGATGCTGCTGCTGCCTCATGCTAACCTGGTACTGCCTCAAATACGCCTCCACCTTCCCTTCGCTCGCCTCATTTCGGACTCTTCTCGTCCTCCCAGAGTCCTCTTTGACCCTCCTAGGCTTCTCTTCCTTTTTATCCTTATCCTTAGCCTCAACAGGAGTACTCATAGCAAAATTCCCTCCGTTGTTAAAATTCAGAGGATCGAAATCATTCCTCTGAGCATTCTGGGTCTTATTGACTTTGGAATTTTTCGCCCGGTATTGTGATTTTGGGACAACCTGACTGTATATAGGTATCTGATTCGACATGCTTAAAAGACTAGCTTTGGTTCGAAAATATAGATTTTGACAATTTTTCTACTAGAGGTAGGTCCTAATGAGTTACTTTGGTTTCGCCTAATTGACTCTATAACTACAGGAACGCGGGATTTTAATAGTTTTCTAAATAGTAAAATAGGCCTGTATTTGATTGGCTGTTTGTTATCACAAGTATCTCTAACGTTCAGGTCATTCTGAGTTTTGACCTTCTCATTCTTCCATTTAATTTTTGCACTTGACTCGATTGAATTTCAGCTGCGCCATTTTGTTCGATGAGTAAATCTGTAACAAAGAAAAAGTCCATTAGTTTTGCGAACAAAGTGTTGGAAAGGTCAAACGAGAGAAACTGCGGTCGTTCAACGTTATAATCGAGTTCCGATGTAATGCGAAGTGTTGAGGTCAGCTGTACGATTATCTGACCGCGACCTCATGAACTACTTAGCTGAACGCATTCGTACAAAACATAGGCACTTAATTGAACTACAATGGCGGCACTGTGTGATGGCTTGACTTGTATTGACCGTTCAATGTGAGGAAACAGCCATACTACATAGTTGTACAAGACGCAATAGGGCTTGCTTAGGGTACGTCGCATCGCAGCAATTCGTGTTGCAGTTTTCTGCGTTGAGAATTCGCATCGCACCGATTCGCAGTTTTATGTACAAGCCCATAATGACGTATCGTTGGAACTATAGTTTATCGAATGGATAAGCTGTATTTTTATTATATGTAAGCTGTCACTAGCGCCATGAAACAATGCTGCTGGTTCTTAACTTCAGATAAATGGAGACAGCTTTCAGGTCAGACCTATCAGTGGCCTCCAGAAATTAGTCGAAATTTTTCCATTTCAGCTGTCATGCTGCATTTTGATTAAAAAAAATTATCACGTACTCCTAAAGGATTACTTGATTATTTTTTAAGTCAAAAGTGTTGTTCAGACGTAGAAATGATTATACATCAAACATGAAATCACGTAACACACATTCAGCACAATCACACAAATTCCTACCCTACAATATTCACACAAATTATTCCCAACTACCCTCCGACGTACCATTTAAAATACCACTCTACCCACATATATGAAATTCTTTGAACAGCTAAAACAAAAGTGCGTTGATGACGTGGCCCCTAACGAGCGTGGTTTACGCTTTCAAGCGAAGGATTAAAACCTTTTGAACCCTCCCTATGAGGTATTTAAGGGTTAAAGCTAAAAATGGACCGTCAATTTTGTATGGAACGACGATGAGGAATTCGTGGAAATAATATTTAGAAACGATGTCACTAATATATTGTAAGAATGTAATTTAAAAGACTGTCCATGGAGTTTCTTGCCCTTTCTTCTCCACAGGAAGCTACTACCTACGCTTTGGAATGGGCAACTAGCTTCATCTTTTCGAATGACCGACTTTGACAATTTAAAAGTGCCTGTAAATGGTTTAATTTTTATTCTATTCTTTTGTTTTTGTATTAAACTACCCACTGCTTTTTTCTTTCATTCATAATGTTATCCTTTTATAATTTTGCCAAAGTGGCCTTTTTAGGCCCACTGGTCTTCAGATTAAACTTTTTACTTTCGTTTATAATTTTGTGCTATCAGTCCCTGGAAACCTCAAACCAGTAGGTAAGCCAACCCGCCTACCGTAAAAACACCTTACTGAAAAAAAATCGACCTCCGTAACTCATATTCTAATTAAGCACCACTCTAAAGTACGGCGAAAAATAAATTCATTCAGTTCCTTTTGTTTCAAAAAGTCAAAACTTAACTTCAAGAGAAAATACACTTTCACAGAAAGCAAATAGAGTGTATTTTCCTCTTGGGCATTGTTATTAAAATTGAGCACACATTTAAAGGTTTCCTGTTATTGATAATTTAAGAAGGAAATGCCCTTTAACCTTTTATAGATGTGGTTAAGGGAATTTGAACTGTATTGTGACGAAATTAGAGTTTTGAATAGCTTGTGTAGTGCGATCAGACCAATTTAAGGAAGTAAGGGCCGCTTGATTCTTAATTGTGATCATTACTTACTTCACTTTTAAATACTTTTCGTAGTATTCAACACTTTTAAAAGCATTGTCTTCTGTTGTTGTTGTTGATGTGATGCTATTAAGGCCGCTATCCCACTGGCGTTTTACGAGCGTCGGCGTCTCTCGAACGTCTGCGCAGCGTCAACGTTGCGCAGACGCGACGTTGACGTCAACGCTCGTTAAACGCCAGTGGGATAGCGGCCTAAAAGTCATGCTATACACATCAGGAGGCCTAAAAAGGCCACTTTGGCAGAATCATAAAAAGATAACATTATGAATTATAATATGGCGAAGACAGTCTGTCCGTGTTTTTCTTTTTTTCGCTGCACTACGTAGGTATAATCAAAGAGATTAGGATTGGATTTGGATTGGATTGATTGGTATTTTAGCACAGACAAAAAAAACTACTGAAAAATCCTTCACCAATGGGATTTGATACGATTAACTTAACAGTTAACTGTCCATTATGATTTATGATTAATAATGTTATCCTTTTATGATTCTGCCAAAGTGGCCTTTTTAGACCCCCTGATGCAACCACGATGGTGTCAGAGTAAAAATTGAGGAAAATTATCGTGCCGAGCCTTTTACCAAGTAAGTTGGGGCAGGCTTGCAACCGGGTGCACCTGACCATCATCATCATCAGCCTATAACAGTCCACTGCTGGACATAGACCATTCCAATTGCACGCAATTCAGCTTGATTCTCGGCAGCTCTCATCCAGCTGCTACCATCCACTGTGAAGATTGTCACTCCACCTAGCCTGGCGTCCTACCTTACGTTTGCCATTCACGTTCTCCACTCTAGAACACGTCTACCCCAACGATCATCGGTTCTACGGCTAATATGGCCGACTCATTGCTTGTTCAGCTTGCTTATTGCGTGAGCTATGTCGACAGCTTTGGTTCTCTGCCGGAACACCGCCTTCCGGATTCGATCCCTCATCAGATGACCAGTATCCGTAATATTGTGGAAAAAAAACCGGTCACGTGCGAGTCGGACTCGCGCAGCGAGGGTTCCGTAAAAATTTGTAGATATATAAATAATTTACCGCGCGTAATGTAACTACAAATTTACGGTTTGCGGATTTTCCTTTCCTTGTGCTACATGACATTACTTCTTGTCAAATTTCATGATTCTAGGTCAACGGGAAGTACCTTATAGATTTTGATTCCGGAACTTAAACGCCCGTATCTTTTGATTGCGTTGACTTAGTAGTTTGATTTTTTTTTCACTGCTTCAAGGGATTGCAGCCCTGAGTATTTGATATCGCGTTCCTGAGAAAAAGGATCTTGACCGACGGACAGACAGACGAAAAATGATCTTATGATAAGGGTTCCGTTTTTCCTTTTGGTACGGAACCCTAAAATACCGGTTTCAGAACCATAACAAAGTATGTATTCAAAATACCATTCCACATGGTTATAAAACAAGATAACTGCTGTTCAGAATAACGTAACAAAAACTATCCACCTGCTGCCGCTGCAATTTCCCCGCTGTGCAGCTGACTGCACTGAAATATTCAGCAGTTTCATGTTGGCTGTGTCAGCAAATACTCGGGTTATCGTACCGTCGACATTTTTGGGTTAAAATGAGAAAAATATGCAATTTTAGTTCAAAGTTTATAAATGTAAACCGACTTTGATGAATGTGAGTATTTACTTAGCTTTAACTTTTACTATGGGACCAAACCTGAAATCGCGAAAAAAATATCAGCTGCTCCCTACATTTATGTTCGAATAACTCGTCAAAATGTTAAAAAACAGCTAATTTTTTTTTCGGGATTTCAGGTTTGGTCCCATAGCAAAAGTTTTTTTTTTTTTTTTCAAACTCATACTCTTTATTAGTTTATTTAGTTATTCATAATGATAAGTACAATGACCTCTTAAGAGGTTGTTAACGTTTTGCCAATAACCCTGTATAATCTGCGTTCGCGATTTATTTGCCAAAAATGTAAACAAATATAAATTAATGGAAAAATAACTTTAATTCCTACACAATAAAGTTCAGTTTACGCTACAGCTTCAAACATTTTTATAACTTTTTCAACAGTGCTAGTCATTGAAATAAAATTGATATTAAATTTGTTTAACTTGAAATAGGGTAGCCACTGCGCACTTTTACTATAGGTCTCATGCGTGGCCGCCGTTTTCAAAATGGCGCTACAATAGGTACGAGTATGTCACGGATCTTCAAAGCCCTTTGGTGGAGATTGCAATTTATCTCCATAACAAGTAGGTATTATTTTCCAACTCTATGTAATCTTACATTACTTATAATTAATTTATGGTGACTCACAATTTACCGCAGCCGTTTTTATTACTAACATAAAAACTATGTAGGTAGTTACGTTGTTAGTCATGGAGTCACGCACGATAACTGTCATTCAATTATCATAATTAGATGATCTAGGTCTTGTCAGTTTTTATTGGCATTAATCAGGAAGTCGTAATACAAAGAATGTTTCATCTTCTTGTCATTTGGTCATAAAAATTCTATACATGTTATCTCTATCAGGAGTCTTCTCAGCTCGCCGTCCGGTAAGGACCAGGCCCGGGTCGACGGCGCGTTGTATTCCACGTGCGCCACAAAGAGATGCCAGCACTAACTGACGGGGTCCGCTAGGGCCGATGCCTGTCAGCGTCGCGGGTTGTTCGAAAGAGTTACCGTGGCCCCTGGCACAGGCAACTGAAGGAACACGGGTGGTTTTAGTCAGTAAAAGTCTGACACGCCCTCCCGCTCCGGCCAGAGCAGGAGAAGTTATTTGAACATTTCCCACCCAAAAAAAAAAATACTTTCCAAGTGCGAGTTGGACTCGCACACGAAGGTTTCCGTACCACAAGGCAAAAACGCCGAAAAAACACGTTTGTTGTATGGGAGCCCCCCTTAAATATTTATTATATTTTGTTTTTAGTATTTGTTGTTAAAGCGAGTTATTCGGCAACAGAAATACATCATCTGTGAAAATTTCAACTGTCTAGCTGTCACGGTTCATGAGATACAGCCTGGTGACAGACGGACAATGGAGTCTTATTAATGGGTCCCGTTTTTACCCTTTGGGTACGGAACCGTAAAAAAGTCAGAAAGAACGCTAACCGAAAACGAAGTAATAGCGCGGGCGGGCGATCTGATGCGACGCATGGGTCGGAAGACCAACAAATTTCACGCGGACAAAGTCGCGGGCTGAAGTTAGTCAATAAATAAGATGCGAGACGCGCGTTGGCAAAACTTGCCAGGGGATTTTCTCGAACTGTCATCCAACTACTTAAAATACGATTTCCTCAACATCTGTATGTAAACGACGATATTATGGTATGCGCACACGCGAGCCAGGGTATTGAGGAAGCGGATCTAAAGTTTTGGCTTCCTAGAAAAGCGGTTCCGTCATAATTATTAAAAAGGTCGTCAAGAAAATCTGTCATTTTCACATTAAGATGTCAAAAAAACGCTCTGATTTTGGACAGCTGTCGTTGTGTGACAGTTCATCGCTTTCATAAGGGGCTTACAGGACCTAAACGCAAAAAACGCAAATTTTAGAAACAATAAACGTATATGATCGACTACAGTAAACAAAATCAAAAAAATATATGATATTCTTCAGGATATATGCGAGGTAGATAGTGTGTTGAAAACATAATACAACTAATTTGATACGATAGAAAAAATCATGAAGATACCTCTAAAAACTTTCTTTTTACAATAAAAACCATACTAATATACCTAGTATACCTACATACAACAATTCTGATTTTTTGTCAGATTATTCTACAAGCAACACACTAAAATATTAGTGATTTAATTTTTACATCCAAACAATACATTTTTTGTTATTAAATAATTGCTTCATATTTTGCAATAAATTACCAGCGTTGTGTCATCGCGCTTCCCTTTCTTTTCTATGCAGTCCGACAGTGACCGCGCTTTAGGTAAGCTCAAGCTTATTCGGATATTAATTGTTGAACGGGGCATATGTGATAAATGATTTTATTTCCGTAACTAGGTTTGCACAAACACTTTTACACGTCAATCATATTTTAAAAACTAGATGAGGTCGGCGTTTACTGTCTGACTACTCTGAGAAGAAAGGCCAGTCTCTTAAGTCCGTGTAGATTGATGTCTGAAATGGTCTTATGAGGAAAGAACCACACAGTGAGTGGACCTGTGCTTACCGCGAGCATTTTACACAGACGCTGTCAATTTCGAAGTCTTGTCGTTTCTCGCCTTTATGAGACTATTGTATGTATAGAAATGTAAAATATATCTTTCATATAGCTATGGTATGTACTGTTTACACCGTAGACAGAGTAAACTATAGACTGCTGCATATCTTCTTTTTCATTCGCACAAGAAAAAGAGAAAAATATTAACGTCACTAGCAAAGAAAAGAGACAGAGTAAGAATATTTCTGTCCCTTACTGCGTGTCGGCTAAGCACATCAATGTGCACAACAAGTTTGACGTTTATGAATGAAATAATAAAAATTATGAATGAATTAATAAAAACTACACCGCGATTAAACGGAATATAAGATCTTTTTCGTGCATAATTCAATAATAGTACATTTGCGCAACTGTGGAAATGGTAAGGTGCAGTGTAATAAGCTGTAAAAATGATAGTATGATGAAGATTGCCTGAATTTGTTGTCCCTTTCGGTGACACGGATACCATGAGTCTATAGATTACTCTGTCTACGGTTTACACGGAGTTTTTTTTTTAATCGCTTCTTCGGAGCAAGAAATTCTCCTCACATTATTGTCTCCTGCACACTGCAGGAGACAATAATGTGACACATGACAGTTCATGTCCTTATGAACTGTCATGTGTCAGTTCATAAGGACATTATCACGTTAATGTACTGACGTCGATTCTTAGAAAATGCCTGTATTTATGTTCGAAGATATTTATCTAACGGAAGCAGTAAAGAAAGGCACGAACAGTAACTTTTTTTTATATTTTCCGGCGACTAACCTTGGAATGAAAGATTTCTTACTAAGGCTTGATACACATAATCTGCGTTCGCAATTTATTTGCCAAAATGTAAACAAATATGAGTTTATGGAAAAATAACTTTAATTCCTACACAATAAAGTTCAGTTTCCGCCACACCCATGGTGGTAGGCAGAGACAACAGAACATCACTGCTACGATAATAAACTCCTTTTGCTTACTAAGGCTTAGAGTCTCCTATAATCCTATTAAGCGCTATCGGCGAAGTAAGGTGTCAAAGGGCTTTGAAGGTCCGTGGCATACCAACCTGTACGCCATTTAGATTTTTTTCAAAATGGCGGCCACGCATGAAACCCGATAATTGACATCAATGCAAACAGAAAAGATGAACATTTAATATATCGGAAACGTGATGCTTTACGGGGTTTGGTCTTTATGTTTTCTGTTTGAAAAACAAAATGGCAGACAAGTAGGTATGGCTAGAGTATTTTTTAACAGTAGAGTGCTTCAAAGACACCAAATTGTTATATTCATGTATACATAAGTAGGCATCTTGACACATCCTAAGACGCTGTGATTTTCTTCACCCTAATATCGTCCTGTCGTCGTAATATTGGAACATAATCTCTTTCAATATCGAAGATTACGAATTCGATATGAAACGTATGATTGAAAGGATCTTTGATCGTGTTCGTGTCGTATGGTCACCAGTGAGGTAAAAACCCCAAACTCCCCGACTTCCCTCCCCGGAGGTCGGGAGCCTTTTGAAGGTTTCCCCAAGTAAAAAAAAAAGAAAAAAGTTATTCAAAGCTCTTCGTTACTACAGCCATGTAGTCACTAGGACAATAATGGGTCTTCTGTGAGACCGTGATGGTCAAGAAGGAGGCCGCCGAGCGGGATCGGGAGAGGGCTGATCCTGCTCGGAGAAGGAGGCGTCGGGGTGGCAACCGCCTTGGCGCCTAACACGCCGAAACCCGCTTACCAAATAAGGTAGGTGGACCTTTGGGGTTGCGGGCGCACAGAATGGGGACTCTGCCCGTCCACCAAGTGACCCCAGGGTAGGCGGTGGCACAGTGGTCACGTGCTGCCATGCACAGCGAGGCTCAGGGGAGGCCCCTTTACAGTCTCCCCAGGGATGTGCATTACAGGCGTTGCACGGGGGGGTTCCGGAATTGGTATTTTAAGAGGAACCGGGACCACCCCTATGTGCTGATGGTGATCACCGGGGTGGTTTTGGTGAGGTAAAAATCCCACACTCCCCGATCTCCCTCCCCGGAGGTCGGGGGCCTTTTGAAGGTTTCCCCCCGACAACAAAAAAAAGGACACTAATGGGTCTAAGTGTGAAGTGGGTAAGTAATTACAGGCACATGAGACGGTTCAGTTTTTTTTTTTTTGCTGTATGGGCCCATGGAAAGCTGCCACGCTAAAATGGAACTGGGCTGGACACATCTGCCGCATGTCAGACGAACAATGGGCCAAACTTACGACCCAATGGGTCCCACTTAATGGCAAACGATATCGTGGCAGGCCCAGACGTAGATGGCGGGATGAGCTGGACTCCTTCAACAAGAACTGGTCCTTAACAGCTTTGAACAGAGAGAAGTGGAAAGAGAGTAGGGAGGCCTTTGCCCTGCAGTGGGACACCACAGGCTAATAATAATAATAAAATGGGCCCATGGGCCCGCTCTTGACTCCGATCACGCCTGATGGAAAGCGATGGATGAGGTCTATGATGGAATGAACGTGCCCAAAAGGTTCCTAAGGCACTGGCACGCATCGACAAAACACAGCAGGCTTCTTGGACTCCGATGGGAGGGTGGGGATCAGTTTTGTCTCTGGGATAGCAACACATATTATGTGAATACAGGGTTTATTAGAAAGGTGTGGTGAAACTTAAGGGTGTAATACAGACAGACCACAAAACTGAACAACTTTCTCCATGGGACCAACATCGTAATCGAGAAAAAATTATCAGCCCTCCCATACATTTTGGTCGAGTAGGTATTGACGGGACAGCTGATAATTATGAATCAATATAATTGATGGTCTATAATACCACACCCCTACACCTTTCTGATACACCCTGTATACGGACTTGCTTTCGGTATCAAATATGTCAATAGACGACGGTAGTCAAATGATAACAGGGGAAGTGAAGGGGCCGTGGCTAAATGGTAACAGCAGCACAGGTCGATCGATCAGGTTAAGCTACGCTTGCTGCGGTTGGTCTGTGGATGGGTGACCATCTTTACATACCGAGACCCGTCCGTGCCTCGGAAAGCAAAGCACGTTAAGCCGTTGGTCCCGGCTGTCATTCGTGTATCTTTGACAGTCGTTACACTAGTCAGAAGCCCGAAAGTCTGACAACCTGCAGTCTTACCAAGGGTTATCGTATTACCCAGTAACTGGATTGTGGAGGTCAGATTGGCAGTCGATCTATGTAAAATACTGGTATTGAGCTGCATCCGGTTAGACTGGAAGCCGGCCCCAACATAGTTGGGAAAAGGCAGATGATGAGACGACGGTTGCCACTAGTCATGAAGTCCACGCGCAAGAGTGTTAATTAGGTCATCATCATCATCATTTCAGCCAAAAGACGTCCACTGCTGGACATAGGCCTCCCCCAAGCACTTCCACTTCGACCGGTTCTGTGCTTCTCGCATCCAACGGGTTCCTGCGGCCTTCACAAGGTCGTCGGTCCACCTTGTGGGAGGCCTTCCAACGCTACGTCTTCCGGTACGTGGTCGCCACTCCAGAACCTTTCGGCCCCATCGGCCATCTGTTCTGCGAGCAATGTGCCCTGCCCACTGCCACTTAACGTTAATAAGGTGCAGTGCACCTTTCTGCATCCAGTATGAACGAGTCTTTAATAAAAACAAAGTAGTTTACCCACTTAGGCACTTTCAGGAATTACGATGAAGTTTATTTTTACATTTCCTGTTCCACGGGGTTTAGAGCACTCTTCAGCTTGTAGCGGAAGGAAATTAATAGAGGAGTGAGCTTACCGTCGCTATTCGAGCCGTAAATTTTAGTAGTTTTAAAAACTTTTTGTTTTGTTGAGTCTACGGATACGGTACGATTTTTCTGTAACGTTGTTGATATTTTATGCATCAGGGTTGATTGTAAACCCAGCGTTAGATATAACTTGAAATACGCAAAAAAATTATCGCAATGTGACATTTTGATTTGAGCATTTGTCCACAGTTGTTACATTGTTGTAAAGAAACCGGCATGTCCTAAAATCAAACATTCAAAGACATGTTACTTCTACCAACCCACACTGGGCCCGCGTGGTGGATTCAGGCCCACTCCCTCTCACAGAGAGGAGGCCTATGTCCCAGCAGTGGGAACATTATAGGCTGGTTATTGTTTGTTAGCCATTCTACTTATTTATCCTACTATAATATTATAAATGCGAAAGTTTGTAAGGATGTATGGATAGATGTTTGTTACTCTTTCAGGCAAAAACTACTGAACGGATTTTGATGAAACTTTACAGTAATATAGCTTATACATCAGAATAACACATAGGATACTTTTTATCCCGATATTCCCACGGGATCGCCACTTATGCGGACAGTTTACCTTAGACTTACACAGTCACCAATTACAGGTTAGGTAACCCGCCAGCATTCTCAAATACTATATTAGAGATACTAACTTATTCCTTAGGGCAAATTTTTCAAAAGTGTGTTCTCCATTGTAATCTTTTCGTACTGGTGAACAGATATACTTCCGGGAACCAGTTCCTACTGACATTAGTATAAAAAAAGAGCAAGGTCCATCCCACACGTATGCAAAGTTACAAGTTAAGCAAGTCAACTGAATGATCTGTCCACAAAATTGGACCTTAGCACTACAGACGAAATGGCGAGTAAAAATTTTTAGGCATGCTCCCGTTTCATCCACTTTTATGCCAGCTGGAATTTTAGCTGTATATCTGGGATAATTGAGGGGTATAAAATTTCTAATTAGTTGTATATAAAATAGTACAAATTAAAAGGATTTTATTACCATCAAAAGTAATAATTTATTTATTTATTTCAGGCGACGCAGGCCCATACATAAATACCTTAACCTAAAAAAAAATACATATTCTTATTATAAAACGCTACTTCACTAGCTAACTCTTGAGCAGTTCTGTGGTACTTGTCCGCGGAAGCGACGGAACACCACGTCCTGCGGCCAGAAGTCTTCTTCCATGACGACGGACAGATAGCAATTCGGCACGCGCACCACGAACGCCTTGATGTTGACGTTGCGGTGCGACTCCAGTAACTGCACCCTCGGCGCGTACCTCGTCTTCTGGCGCACGTACTCCACGATGTCCTCCGCCTTAGTGGTGTAGCGCAGGCGGGAGATGTACAACGGTGTGTTCGGCTTTGCGGCACGCACGCTGACTTCGGGCTCCGTAGGAGCTTTGCCGCAGCGGTTCTTGTTCGTTCGCGACCGGCGCTTCCTCCTTTGCACCGTCACGAAACCCTCATCATCAACCCTATTCGGTGCCTTTTTTGGCATAGGGTTCCTACTTCCTAATAATGAATGCGTTCATGGTCGTGCTACTAAGTACAACACCTTATGTTAATTTTGTACGCCATATAATATTGGCAAGCATAGTGCACATACTTAGACAACAAACTATCTGTAACCATACCTATGTTAACAAAATAAATGATTGATTGCTTGATTGAAGTTATACAGTTTATTAAAAATGTCGTAAGTAATGAATGCCTGACACACAGTTAGAATTATAATATCAATTAACTGCCCAACCTACAGTCTTTTATGTACAGAGAGTGTGTTCGCATATTTTTGCATACATAACATTATGATCAAAGCTTAACGAATGGCCTTAATCCTTCCCACGCTCTCATAAATAATGTGTGGTTAAAATTAGGCTTACAGATATCCTAACTAATATTATAAATGCGAAAGTAAGTTTGTTTGCTTGTTAACTTTTTGCGCCTAAACCACTAAACCGGTCATCCTGAAATTTTGAATATACGTTGTCAGGTGTACAGAAACGGACTTATGGTATCTTTCATCCCGAAAAAAAGTGCTGTTTCTGAGGAAAACAACAATAATGTTATTATGATAATAGATGGCGCCACGGGTCTTTCGAATAAAAAAAAAACTAAAGTCTGTCGGGTCAGCTAGTTTTTTATAATTTGTGACAAGAACGTCTTGAGTTATGGAGTCAGGAAAGTTGAATTTTCATCGTCAATCGTTATTAGTGGAGACTTGGAAACCTTCACGATTGGCCACAAAAGGCAACAGAAAGGGATCCTCCCTTTCTGTTCCCTTTTTGTTCTGAAAGCCTGTGGGTGGCCATGAGGGAGATTTTCCCAGCAATGGGATAACCGTAACCATACCGTTAACCGTATGGGTACCCGTCTGCCTTCAAAGCAAGAGTGAACAGGCATCTTCTGGGCACGCTCGTTCCATCATAGACCTCATCTATCGCTTACCATCAGGCGTGATCGGGGTCAAGAGCGGGCCCATTTAGTAATAAATAATAAAATAACTGCTCCGTATTCACTCCATTTTTTGGACAGTCGTGTAAAAGGGAACAATTGGTAATTTTATCCCAATAATATAGGTCAGCATCCCCCGCATGTGCTTGTTCAAAACAATGTAATTAATAGCTATATGCGGGCAAATAGGTTCCATTAAGTGATCGATAGGATAATAGGACCACTACACCCCAATTTAATATAAAGAGCTTGAATCACCGCTAAATGAATTTCAACAACACATCAGTCAAACAGACAATGGAGTTCACGAATCTCATACTTGATTACAACACAATCAGCCTGTAATGTTCCCACTGCTGGGACATAGGCCTCCCATCTGTGATCTGCTGTTTTTTTTATCATTGTTCCTCTCTACCAAAGCACCTGCCATTCAATTTCTTCACCACCCTTGGTTGACTGGTAGAGAATGCCTAAGGCATTAAGTCCGCCTTTTTACCTTTTTGTGCGAAAAGTTTAAATAAATAAATCTGCCACGGGCACGGTGCGGGTTAGTGGAAGCCATCATTCAAATATTTTGTTCTACGACATGTCAGTTTCCTCACGATGTTTTCCTTCACCGTTCAAGAGTAGAGGTTACGCAAAGAGATCAAGTTCTTCGGTAAGTCGGGGCAGTTACCTACCACTCGCCACCACTGCTGTACCTGTGTTTCACTAGCCGTATACTGGCTTGAATTGGTTCTGCCTAGGGCCATAAAATCCGACATAAGCCCTAAAACCAACACCTCAATAGTAAAGCCTAGCGAAAGTTCCGCTTCCTTAACATCCTGGCTCGTGTGTACGCATACCATATCCTCGTTTGCATACAGATATTAAGCTCAAAATTATGAGTGTGTGGCGCGCCTACGCCATTCATAATTTATAGGGTTGTCCGAAACTTTTTACATGTAAACTTTTGTATATTGTTGACTTATTATAATAATGAATATGCTGTCCTCCCATTGGTGACCATCTTTACATACCGAGACCCCTCCGTGTCTCGGAAAGCACGTTCGTGGATCTTTGACAGTTGTTACGGTTAGTCAGAAGCTCGAAAGTCTGACAACCAGTCTTACCAAGGGGTATCGTATAACCCAGTAACTGGGTTGTGGAGGTCAGATAGGCAGTCGCTCCATGTAAAATACAGGTATTCAGCTGCATCCGGTTAGACTGGAAGCCGACCCCAATATAGTTGGGGAAAGGCTAAGCAGATGATGATACTGTCCTCCCATGCCAATTAACACCATAATTTAATAACATTTTAAAAGCCAATTATTTTGGAAAAGAGTAACCGTGTTATTTCTTGCCAGCTCTTCTCCATAGGAAACGACCAAATGGAACCGTGCACCTCGCTTCTGAGTTCCTCAAGTGCCGATGTAGGTTTATGTGAAATAAAATATTTTCATTTTGAATTGTGAACATCGTCCTCCTGCCACTAACCGAATTTGTTTGTGGTAGGCACAGCATGCACTGTCTTGTTCCTCTATAGAGTACTCTAGACGTTTGCATCAGCAGTCATCTCAGTAATTTACACCTTTGTATCAGCTTTCGCATAGTCAATAGTCATCCATAGATTCTTTGTTCTTCCCCTAAATTACATTCTGTATTCCTCGTCATCACATGTTCATTCATACATTCATACCAGTCACTCGATTTAAGTACACATAGATTCTCGTTCACCTACTCATTTCTAGTCAGATCTGTGGACCAAATATTATGTATCTGACAAAGTGACAGCCCTGTTTCAAGTGGTACGGTTCGCAAATAAGCAAATAAACACGTTGCTTCGACAAAACGTTATAAATATACAACGTAATGGGCGCTCGCTCGTAAACGCATACACTACTCGACCCCACGCAGCGGGAGTGTTTGTTTTGCTGATTGTACTTGAATTATCAGATTATCTGGTGTTCATCCTAGGTACCTATTATTCCTAAAGATGGAGATCAATTTGCACAGACAGCCGGCCGATTCTGTAAAAATCTCACCGTGAATACTTAGGTGAAGTGAGTTGAATTGACGCTATTGACAGCTCACTCCACGCTCACTTCACCTAAGTTTTCACGGTGAGATTTTTACAGAATAGCACCGCAGTTTCAACAGTTTTCTTCTTATCGTTTCGGTAAACAACTCGAGGCGATTGATCTTTAGACCCACGAAAAACGGATTTTGGTAATTTACTGTTCGTGTATGGTCCTAACAGATGTGGAGGAAAGTTTCGGACTAATAGTTGCTTTTTAGGCATTAGTTTTCTTCAGGGATCAAAAAACAGTGACTTGTGTCCTTCATGGGCCAAGGGGCAATCGATCTAGGTAATTTATCGACTGGAGTTTGTGTAATACTTCAGGCAATATGACGTCCAGGCGAGTGTATCTTTTAAGATGAGTGTGTATAGAGCATTTTCTCGATAATTTCCATGTAACATAACGTTCTTACGAATGGTACAATATAGGCAAAAGCTCGGTATCCAAAAGCATTTCCATGTAAATATGGGAGCCCCACTGTGAAAATGTCAACTGTCTAGCTTTCACGGTTCATGAGATACAGCCTGGTGACAGACAGACAGACAGACGGACAGTCACAGACTTATAAGTCTGTGCGGACAGTAGAGTCTTAGTAATAGGGTCCCGTTTTTACCCTTTGGGTACGGAACCCCAAAAACGGCGAATGGTCGATGTTCTGTCATTATGTGCTCTAGTTTACCTTTTGGATCGGCAACAATTTTCCGTATTCAAGCCTTCTTGTTATACCAGTTCAAACTGGTACAACCACAACACACAATAAGTCGACCCCCTGCTGCTTCTGTTGGTTCAGAAGACTGATTATGACAGCAGTTTGGCGTTGATTGATCGATTGATTGATTCGTTCATTTACTTGCAAACGCTCTACTTTATCCGTGTTCATAGTTCGTGGCTAATTAGTTAGTCAAATAGACCGTGATTTGGCGATTTCATAGATTTATTTGGAAAATTAATGATTTTATCCATACTAATATTATACATTCTCTGTCTGTACATTACCTTTTCACGCCTAAACCATTAAACGAATTGCGATAAAACTTGGCAAGGAGGTAGATGGCATCCTGAGGAAGGACAAAGGCTACTTTCTGTCCCGGTAGCAAGTTCCCGTGGGATAATTTATGATTACCACGCGGGCGAAGCCGCAAGCAGAAATAGTAAATAAATTCCTTCTTTCAAACCAGTCTATTTTTCGCCATTTTAGGCCACAATCCAAACTAAAAAGCCTTCCAGAAAATTCACGACTTATCCTTCCAAATGACACTTTATACAAATCCAGTCCACGCTGCAAATTAAAAGGGGGTTAACGGCAAATAGCCACAGGCTATGAGCCACCAGGCAAGAAGGGAAATGAGCCCTTGACAGAACAATAGTAAGTGAGCTATCATTGAAAGCTTTGTACCAGCCACCATTGTCAGTGCACTGCATTGTCTTGTAATTCTATAAGAGTGCAGTTTAAAAGAGATTGTTAAGTTTGTTGCAGTCACTTGGTAGTGAAAATGAAAGCTATGCTAGGACACGGAAGACGAATGATGCGAAAATAAAAATTAAGTTATCTTTAAGTAGAGTGGCATGGACTCACGGAAGTCTCTTTAACGCATTTATTTAAATTACATAAACCATTTACAGGCAAAAATATGAAGAACAGAAATATGAAGCTAGTTGCCCATTCCAAATCGTAGTAGGTTCCTATGGAGAAGGACGGGCAAGAAACTCCACAGACACTGGTTATTTGGAAATAACAAGGTCTTAGTTTAAAACCACAACATTTAGTAGTATATTAGAGCCATAGCTGACCGGGACGCCATGGCGGCGCAGCCAGGTCGCGTCGCCAATATTATCTATGGTTGATTGCGGAACCAAGAGGACGCCAGGTGAGCCACGAGCCACCCACTATATAGCTGTATACAACGCGACGTGGCGACGCGGCGACGTCGCCATGGCGTCCCGGTGAGGTATGACTCATAAAGTAGAAATGGCAAATTGTTTGGACAAAAGCCTTTCTTCTTATTTATGCGAACGAAGTAAAAGGATTACAGTAAGTACGTGTTCGTAGGGCACATCAAATTTTAGAAGAATTTCGGTTCGTCTCTGTCAGTGATTGACAACTTTTCAATGTTATTGCTTAGGGCATAAGTTAGAAAAGTGGTCCACCGCTATTGTCCGCGTTTGTACATACTCACAACCATTTGTATAACCTTCCAAAACTTGAAGTTAATTTAAGACCACCGGAATTCGATCCTGCGGGGAAATTGCGTAACACTAACAGTAGCAATCGCTTTCATTTTGACAGTTCAACAACATTCATTGCGTTATTTACGTTATAGAATAGACCAATTTTTCAGACATATGAAGTCACGGATTAAGAATAATTCAAATTGTGGTTAAAAGTGTTTTTCGCAATAAGGAGTTGTGGTGCACTATGCAAAGCCATCAGCCCGTTGGACTGCCACAAGGTCAAGGGTTGGCCGGACACAATTTATGCCATAACATGTCTTAGGATCTGATGTAGCATAAATAGGAGGTGACCGGACTGCTAGACTAACACAATATTGCGCCTGTATTGTCGGTAGACGTGTACAAGTACATCCATGGTCAGGTCCAGTTAAAAACCAGCGTCAGACATTAATTGCCTGGCATTTTTGCTGAACTGGGCCTTTCTGGCGCTACCGTGAGGCATACTTTCCTGCTAATTTCTTACATCGGACTTTTACACTTCTTATTTGATTTTTGTTTGTTACTAGCTTCCGCCCGCGGCTTCGTCCGCGAGTTGTGTCGATAAAAACTATATCTTTCGCCGGGATGCAATCTATCTCTCTGCCAAATTTTATCGAAATCCGTGCAGTGGTTTAGGCGTGAAAAGGTAACATACAGACAGACAGAGTTACTTTCGAATTTATAATATTAGTATGGATTATCTGATGTATTTTGTGTCTTTTATTTAGTGTCTACTAAATAAATGTATTTTGTTTCTACCATATTATTTCGCCACACTGCCTCGTTGATCACCCTAAGTTATGACTGTTACGCAATTGTTAATTACCGAAATAATTAGGCAAACAGGCGGTGATGTTGTTTGTTAATTATTTTAATTGTCATAGGCACTTCCATCAGTGCCAAGCCTTTATTGCAAGCCACCTTTATTAGGGATGCCATTGGTTACCCATCCCTGGTTTAGAACGATGGTGATGAAAGAGTACTAACATATCAATCATGGATCAGAATAACCCGATTCCTTACATCATCCTGGCCTGCCATAATACTCAACGCAACGCATTATACTCTTGCGCAAAACCAAACAAATGCCACAGTGAATTCTACACCTTCTGCTTTAAAAATTACAGTTCAAAACTGTTTGCAAGTAAACACACGTGCGCAGTTTAAAATAAGAAACCTTACAACAAATAGTCGACTCTAGCCAAATTAACATAAGTTTTAAAATAGATTGTCATATTTAAACTTGGTGTGTATTTTACAACAGACGTTTTACAATTATAAATTTTAGACTTAATACCAAACAAGTTAGAGTATAAAATAAATTGTCTTCTAAACACGTGGTGTACGTGTATTTAAAAATATATTCTATGGGTATCATGTGGAGTTCAACAGACTTTGGGAATAATAAAAATATGGGTTAGCAACCTGTCACCGTTTTATGGGCTATGTTTAAAACAGACATACTGGGCCTCAAGTCTGCTATTACAATAGTGTCAGAATGGTCTATCATTGATTTCATAATTGTTGATTTTGACAAGTTTGGTAATCTACTAATATAATGGCGTTACTATGACTTTCCAATGGTCAACCACTGACACTCCATTGAGAGAAATGGCATAGAATAGTAATCTCATACAAAATGACAAATGAATGACTGAAAAAAATCTGCTAAAATTTTGACAGTTCCTTTGATCAGTGACCTACCATTAGAACGTCACTGTGCAGTCATTGCTTTTAATTAGTTACGAGTATCGTATATGTTCAGGTGCCATTGACCGACCAATGATCGACCATTATGAATTTAGCAGATTACGAACTTTTAGCAAAATGACAATGGGATCGTGTTGGAATGACGAATTTATAAAAATAGCAGACTTGGAGCCCTGGTCGTCGTTTCAGGATGATCTAATTCCCGTTACTGCCATTAAAACAGTACCCCCCTACCATTTTGAAAACATGCGATGGGAAAACGATATGCCTGCAATACTATTTTGCTACCAAGCAACCTTGCTACAACGACCTTCGCAGGGTTGTTCGTAGCAGCTGGATGAGAGTTACCAAGCGAGCTAAATGGCGTGCTATTGGAGAGGCCTATGTGCTTGGCCACACAGGCAGCGTGGGGCGGGCAGCGGCGCGGGTGCGGGAACGCGCGCGATCTGCCTGTCCGCAGTGGAGCGCAGCTTCGTTCTGAGTGTTGTCGTGTCCAGTGTTTGTCAAAGTATAATTTTTTTCTTTCTTTTATTAATTTAAAAATCCAGATAGGTACCTATGAGTTCTAGGACTAATGTATCTGTGTTCCTAGCTAGTTTTAAGTACTTTAAATTGTAATCTGTGGAGAACGTAGTGGGTAGCATAATTGTTTTATTAGTTA
This sequence comes from Oligia fasciuncula, assembly GCA_963082905.1. Classification (NCBI taxonomy): domain Eukaryota; kingdom Metazoa; phylum Arthropoda; class Insecta; order Lepidoptera; family Noctuidae; genus Oligia; species Oligia fasciuncula. The sequence goes on along the minus strand of OY720414.1, from coordinate 2,758,710 downwards.
TATTTAAGATTTTATGACTGTTTTTTATTGTGCTACTGTTTGTTTTTCCTTAAATAAATAAATAAATAAATTAATAATATGGATGAAGAAGACTTATTTTTACTAGAAAAAAACTCGAACTAGTTTGAGAGCCCCGGTCCGAACGCGGGCCGCTCGCGCATCCACTGCGGCCACTTGTATGAACGAGCTATAGCGTGAGTTGTCCGCGCACTCCCCGCGCCCGCGTGCCCACTATGGACACTCAAATGAAGTTATCATGTTTGAGTATGCCGCGCTGCGCCCGCCCCGCGCCCGCGCTGCCAGTCTGGCCAAGCATTTAGTGCTGTAGGCTCATGATGATGATGGAACGTTTCTATGTTGCGGTGTGAAGGGTCGCCCCAGCTTCGCATAGATGTCATTTTTTTTTCGAATATCCAAAATTTTCTTTCATACAAACCTTGTCCTGGCAATACCGAACACAACAAAAAAAAATAATTATCCAAATTGGTGCAGTCATTCGGAAGTTAAGCGCGTAAAGACATTTCGGCGACTTGTTTTATACTATGTTTTTTTTTTTTTTATTTGAAATGGGTTTGCTCTTGACTCTAGTCTAGGTCAGAGTATATAGTATATATGTAGTAAGGATTTATGGTTTTACGATAAAATATTCATGGCAATGAAACTACCAAATCGGATATCTATGCGTGTAACTTATCGGATGTCCTTGAAACTAGAAACCACAATAAAATAGTTTCATAGCATACGAAGCTACAAAAGGCCGAGGGAGATCAATAATAACCTTTACTCTGGAATCGGACCCAGTGGGGTAATTGCGTAACACACCAAGAATAGCAATGCCTTTCATTTTGACAGTTCATATAGATATATTTTGTTTTTATTTTTCCTGTTAGGGCCTGTGCATACCACGTTTTATAAACGCGCGTCGACGGCGCGCTTTTATCCTACAGAGCAGTGCCTGCCAGTATCTGACTCGCATGCGTATCGCGTCTGTATCGCTACAAACGCGCGTCAACGCGAGCGTTTAAACTTGGTGTGCACAGGCCCTTAATAGAATTAATTAAGTATATTTTTGTATGCACGTGTTTCTGTGACAAATAAACCTATTTTTCTTTCTTTCTAGTTCAAGAACATTCATTGCGTTATTTACGTGGTGGAGCAGACACATTTTTCAAACAGATGAAGCAATGGATTAGCAATATCCTTCAAAATTATTCAGATTATGCTTGATAGTGTGTTACGTGATTCGGGTGCATTCTTAGCTCCTGTGGGGCAGTCGTTGGTCTCTTCATCATCATCATCATTTCAGCCAAAAGACGTCCACTGCTGGACATAGGCCTCCCCCAAGCACTTCCACTTCGACCGGTTCTGTGCTTCTCGCATCCAACGGGTTCCTGCGGCCTTCACAAGGTCGTCGGTCCACCTTGTGGGAGGCCTTCCAACGCTACGTCTTCCGGTACGTGGTCGCCACTCCAGAACCTTTCGGCCCCATCGGCCATCTGTTCTGCGAGCAATGTGCCCTGCCCACTACCACTTAAGTTTGGCAATTCTGCGGGCTATGTCGGTTACCTTGGTTCTCCTGCGGATCTCCTCATTCCTGATTCGATCACGCAGGGACCAGTCGTTGGTCTAGTAGATGTTAATTCGACTGCTGACCGTAAGGTCGACAAAGTCTTAATTCGTGCCTCATCATCATCTGCCTGGATTTTCCCAACTACAATATTGGGGTCGGTTTCCAGTCTAACCAGATGCAGTTGAATACCAGTATTTTACAAGGAGCGACTGGGTAGTTTTATTGGGTAATACGAAAGCTTTTGGAAAGACTGGTTGTCAGATTTTCGGGCTTCTGAGGACCCGTAACGACTGTCAAAGATTCACAAATGACAGCCGGGACAAACGGCTTAACTTGCTTTCTGAGGCACGGAGGAGTCTCCAACCAACCAACCGTGGCAAGCGAAGCTTAACCTGATCGTTTGATCCATGCGGATGTTATTATTACGTAGCCACGAGCCCTCAGAGGCTAGATTCGTGCATGCATGGCTTGCCACAGTTGCCACCTATCACATAGGATTTGCAACATAACTGGCGAAATATTCTGTTGTACGGACATTGCCACTAGCACTTCGATTCATCTTCCCTGCCACAAAGGCACATAAACTAAAGAGTAACGGCCTTATAAATCATGCTGGTTAATAAACAAAACGTTTCAGAGACAGTTGTCACATTTCTGATTGATTTATTACGTAAACTGTCCGTTTATTGCACTGTAATGTCTATGTTTTGTTCTGACAGAATCTTGAAGAAATGCTGTGTGCATACCTTCAGTATGAAGACAATCTACTTTCGACATTATTTAATTTTATTAATTAATTAATTTTATCTAATCATTTATTGCAATTTTTGTGGGTCGGGAAATAAAAAATTTCACGCGGACGAGGTCGCTGGCAGAATTACACTAATATTATAAAGGCGAAAGTTTGTGACTGTGTGTGTGTGTTTATATGTTTGTTACTTCTTCACGCTCAAACGGCTAGACCAATTTTGATAAAATTTTGTATGGAGGTACCTGACACCCTGGATTAACATATAGGCTACTTTTTATCCCGATATTACCACGGGATCGACACTTATGCGGGTGAAACCGCGGGGCGCAGCTACTCTAGTAATAAATAAAGGCACTACACATCTTCAACTACCACATTTGACATTAGGGAATGAATACAAGCTTAACTTTTTGACCGCCACAGTCATGTATAGATGGCCAACCAAAATGTGCTCAGCACGCCACGATTCGACTACATGACAGACTTTGACGCCGAGGGCACGTTTTTAGGGTTCCGTACCCAAAGGGTAAAAACAGGACCCTATATAACTAAGACTCCACTGTCCGTCTGTCACCAGGCTGTATCTCATGAACCGTGCTAGCTGGACAGTTGAAATTTTCACAGATGATGTATTTCTGTTGCCGCTATAACTATAACAACAAATACTAAAAACCGAATAAAGAAATATTTAAGGGGGGCTCCCATACAACAAACGTGATTTTTTCGGCGTTTTTGCCTTGTGGTACGGAACCCTTCGTGTGCGAGTCCGACTCGCACTTGGCCATTTTGTTATTTTTTGACATGTGGCGGTGAGAGCAGTGGTGGCCCAATAGTCACGGACACGACTTACGAGTTGTAGGTTCGAACCCAGACAGGCGCTTTACTTTGTGTAAATTATTTCATCACCACTGCTATCAAAACGGTGAAGGAAAACATCGTGAGGAAACCGGCATGTCCTAGAACCAAAAATTCGAAGACATGTGACATCCACCAACCCGCACTGGGCCCGCGTGGTGCATTACGGCCCACTCCCTCTCATTGAGAGGAGGCCTGTGTCCCAGCAGTGGGAACATTATAGGCTGATTATGGTATGGTTATGGTATGTGGCGGTCAAAAGGTTAAAGTTATGTAACAGCATACCAGCAGCGTAGATATTTATAGTCCCTTCTATTTGTGAACACACGACCCACAAACGTCAATATTCCGGGAACAATGATAAATTCATAGCTCCCGCCGGAAGCCATCCGTCTTGTGGATGCTATGAGTTTCCTTGATTTACAATGTATGTACTTCGTAATGGATGTTCATTGAGCTTCTGGGTGTTTGTGTTATCCATGGAGGTGCTGTGTCGTTGTAGAACTTATTTTGGTAGTTCTCTCTCTGTTCGGTTTGTTTAAGCGCTGTCCTTTATTGAAGTGTTTTTTTTTTAAATAACCAACGTCTCGCTCCCATCGTTTTACCATCATAATGATGATCAGTAGACCAATTCTCGTAATTAAAACCGTTCAAAATCTAGTCGCAATCTCTTATCATCATTTCAGCCGAAAGACGTCCACTGCTGAACATAGGCCTCCCCCAAGCACCTCCACTTCGACCGGTTCTGTGCTTCCCGCATCCAGCGGGTTCCTGCGGCCTTCACAAGGCCGTTGGTCCACCTTGTGGGTCTTTTTCAAAAAAAAAAAAAAAAAATCTCATCCAGCTTTGAATTCCTCCACAACGATTTCAAAATATTATAAAAAAAAACAGGATTTTACAGGATTCTTAAGGCTTCTCCATTAGGAATTCCCAGTAGCATCCTGTTTGGATTTGTACACGATTAATGGCAGGAAGTAGGCTCTCCTCCTGTTAGATAAGACCTAAACCTAACTAGCGTAATATGGATGCAATGATAAATGATAAATAAATGATAAATGATTTTATTTCTGTAAGTAGGTTTGTACAAACACTTTTGCACGTCAATCATATTTTTTAAAATTAGATGAGGTCGGCGTTTCCTATCTGACTATTCTGAGAAGAAAGGCCGAAACAAACTCAGAAGTCACAGTCTCTTTTAAAGTTCAGACAAAAATCTTAGTCAGATCGTGTGAAGACCATGTAGATTGGTGTCTGAAATGGTCTTTTGAGTAAAGAACCACACAGATTGAGCGGACCTGTCCAATCTGTGCACGCATTTGTCAAAAATCGTGCAGCTCAACTCAGAACTTGAGGAGCTCAACGATTCGACGAACAATACCAAAGGCAGGACATTTGGGTAGGCCGCATAAACTACTCAAACTGCTAGATCATGATTAAAACTAAGAAGGAAAAAAGAAGAGATGATAAGTTAATAGAATTCTCAAAACAAAATTCATGACAGCAATACATGATTAATTTAATCATGTCAAATGCAGGACAATTTCCAGCTCTCAATTTCTCCTTCCAACTGTACGGGGTACTGCAGCCTTTAAAGTTACATAGTAAGGACTTATCCAAGCCACGTAGTGAACAATCTTGTACCCACGCCACGTACCGAGATTATCTTCCGAGTGTTGACAAAAAACTGGCCAAGTGCGATTTTTCTTGATTCCGTACCACAAGGCAAAAACGCCGTTTTTGTATGGGAGCCCCCCTTAAATATTTATTTTATTTTGTTTTTAGTATTTGTTGTTATAGCGGCAACAGAAATACATAATTTGTGAAAATCTAAATTTCAACTGTCTAGCTATCGCGGTTCTTGAGATACAGTCTGGTGACAGACAGACAGACGGACAGACAGCGATAGTAATAGGGTCCCGCTTTTACCCTTTGGGTACGGAACCCTAAAACGAAAAAGTATTAAGTTTTTTTCAATGTCTGCTAAAAAAAACAAAGTTGTGCACGTGAAGTGGCCCGCCCCCAAAGGATCTTTGTGCTAAGTTTTTAAATCGGATAGCGGTCTTTGTATAACGGGGTTTCGAATAAACGCAATTTTGTGTTACTGTTTTATTTATTTATTTATTAAAACTTTATGCACAAGTAAAAGAAATACTGTACAAAGGCGGACTGACTGTCTTTTCGTACTGACTTATTGACTGTGTGGTGAAAAACACGTTTTTTGAAGTTGTGGTCTTTCGATCCCCAGGGAAAGGACATAGCTAAACTACTGCCAGCTTATATAGAAATGCTAAGGGCAGTCGCCAAAAACTTAATTCAGCCATGTCCTTTTCAGTACTTAGTTCCTTCCTTACCAAAGATAACAAGTAAATAGCATCTATTAACATACGAAATCTAGAAATAATGGCTGCAGTCTGTGTAGACGCCACATAGTCATAATCATTATGAAATGAAATGAAATGAAATGATTTATTTTGTAAGTAGGTTTGTACAAACACTTTTACACGTCAATCATGTTTTTTTTTTTTAAACTAGATGAAGTCGGCGTTTCCTATCTGACTACTCTGAGAAGAAAGGCCGAAACAAACTCAGAGGTCACAGTCTCTTTTAAAGTCCAGACATAATCTTGGTCAGGTTATATGAAGACCATGTAGATCGATGTCTGAGGTGGTCTTTTGAGGAAAGAACCACACAGATTGAGAGGACCTGTCCAGTCAGTGCACGCATTTGTCAAAAATCGTGCAGCTCAACTCAAGACTTAAGGAGCTCAACGATTCGACGAACAATACCAAAGAAAGGACATTTGGGTAGGCCACATAAATTACTCAAACTGCCAGACCATGAAAAAAAAAAAAACAGAACAGAGAGAATAATAAAAAAAATATATATAATTACCTATGTAAAAAGACCCACATCGTCTTCACATTCACAATGAAAAAATAATATAATACTTTACAAAGTAAGCAAATGTCATTGTTTAAAAAAAAATATTCATCAATGTCAATGTGAAAAAGAAAAAAATCATTCAAAATGCAGAAATTGGAAGCAGCTCAATCCCAAGCCTTTTTGTCCTCAATATAATCTTTAACGGTATAAAAGGCTTTCTGGCACAACTTACGTTTAATGAAAGATTTGAATTTATTAAGGCTTAGATCTTGAACGTGGCTTGGTAGTTTATTGTAAAAGCGTATACATTGGCATCTGAACGAGCCACCTATTTTCTTGAGCCTGGTTGTAGGTACAACATATTTGTGTTTGTTTCTAGTATTTATATTATGGATATCACTGTATTTTTTAAACAATTTTATATTTTTATGGGCATATAAAAGATTTTCATAAATGTACTGAGAAGGCACAGTCATTACATTAATCTCTTTAAATTTGTCTCTGAGAGAGTGTCTCGGACTTAATTTATAAATTGATCGAACAGCTCGCTTCTGCAAAACAAAGATAGTCTGAATATCGGCGGCATTTCCCCACAATAGAATACCGTACGACATTACACTATGAAAATAGCTAAAGTACACTAAACGAGCAGTCTCTATATCAGTTAAATTTCGAATTTTTCTAACAGCGTATGCTGCAGAACTTAGCTTTTTTGACAATTTATCTATATGTGGACCCCACTGAAGCTTAGCATCCAAAGTTATGCCCAAGAATACTGTGTTGTCTTCAGGATTCAATTCCTCGCCCTTTATCAACACATTAGTTTTCACCTGCCTTACGTGGGGTAGCGTAAACTTAATGCATTTGGTTTTCTTCTCGTTTAGAAGCAAATTATTAACATTGAACCAGTGGACTACTTTCGAGATCGCGCTATTTACATCGTCAGTAACCAACTGCTGACGTTTAAGTTTAAACAAAAGAGAAGTGTCATCTGCAAACAACACTATATCATGATGATCCTTTATGAGGTACGGCAAGTCATTAATATAAATGAGAAACAAGAAAGGACCAAGAATTGAGCCCTGTGGGACTCCCATTGTTACTATAGATCCGGGTGATCTTTTTCCATTAACGTCAACGCTCTGAATCCTTTTACTCAAGTATGAAATAAGAAGATCCAGAGCAGTGTTTCGGATCCCGTAGTGGCGGAGTTTCCTGATTAACGTTTCGTGAAGAACGCAATCGAATGCCTTGGACAAATCACAAAAGATGCCCAAGGCATCGCATTTATCTTCCCATGCATTATAAATATGTCCTAATAGTTCAACGCCGGCATCAGTAGTTGAACGACCCCTTGTAAAACCAAACTGTTTGCTATGTAATAATTTATGTTTATTAAAAAATCTTTGCATTTGGTCTAAAATTAATTTCTCAAAAATTTTACTAAAGGTAGGTAGTACAGAAATAGGTCTATAATTTGTGGGGTCTGAGGTACTACCTGATTTAAACAAAGGTATTATTTTACTATTTTTCATAAGGTCAGGAAACTCCCCATTGTCAATACAACTATTAAAGATAATAGCTAGAGTAGGCGCTACAATGTCAATAATAGACTTGGCTACTTCTACAGAATTACCCCACAGATCTGCAGTCTTTTTTACATTTAAAGTGTGAAAGGTTTTAATTATATCTCTACAGGTAATATATTCAAAATGAAATTCCGAATCGCAACCATTAACATTTTCTTTAAGCAAAGACTCAGCAACAGAAGGTGATGAGTTTAGTGATTTAGTAGTTGAAACGGGAATATCTGAAAAGAAATTTTCAAATGCCTCGGCGACTTGTGCGTCTGATTTTATTATGTTGTCATTAATAGACAGGCTGTAGTCAGTATTTCGGTTACTAGATCTTCCCGTTTCACTATTAATAATATTCCAAGTCGTTTTAATTACATTACTGCTGTTTTTAATCTTTGAACCCAAATAACGTGACTTGGCCATATAACAAACTTTTTTAAATAATTTTGAATAATTTCTAACATACAAATTAAATTCATCAGTGTTAATATAAGTCCTTTCATTGTACAGTTCATAAAGCCGTGTTCTACTTTTATGAATACCAATGGTAGCCCAATCACTGAACGATGCATTACTATTAACCGAAATAGTCTTGGGAATAAAGGTGGAATCAAATTGTTTACAGTATACATTAAAAAAATTATCATAAAGATGATTAGGATCAGCATGAATAGACAAAACTGGTAATTTATCAATGAGTTTAACTTTAAAAGCCTCCAAGCGACTTGCAGTTTTGGGGTTAACAGTGATATCCTTTTTAGCCACTTTTTTGTTTTGATTTTGAATAGTAATCCTTTGCCCGCAATGATCAGAATCTAGTAAAGTTATAATTTCTTTGTGGCTTGGTATAATATCTGTATATATATTATCTAGGCATGTGGCACTAGTAGGGGTTATTCTTGTGGGCTCCAAAAATAGGTTTAGAAGATTGTAGGACTGAAACAGACTTAAAATTTTACTACAAGAACCTGAGTTTTCTAATAAATTGACATTAAAATCACCGCAAATGATAACGGACTTGTTTGAGTTACAAATCCTGTGTAACACTTCATCCATTACCTTTTCAAAGCAGTCATACAATCCTGAAGGGGGTCTATACACACTTAATACAATATAGTGCTCCAATTCTACACAGGCAATTTCAACCGTACGCTCAACTGATAGGCTCACAATATCTATACGATCTTTAAATTTGAGCTGGTTACTTACTAAAATTAATGAGCCACCATGTATAGCATTTGTTCTGCTAAACGAACTACCAACCTGGTGATTATTAAAATTGAACAAGAACTGGTGGCTTTTCAGCCAATGTTCTGTTATACAAAGTATGTCAATACTATTAAAATTCATAAATAATTCTACTTCTAATTCTTTGTTCATAAATCCTTGAATATTTTGATGCACTAGGTTGATACTATTGACTGATTTTAAGCTTTTTTTGCGTACATTATAGCTAGAGGTTGCCTCTATTGTCTTAATTTCTAATTTAAATTATTAGCAATGTCATTAATAGTGACCAAATTATTGGCAGAATTATTTATAATGTCATTGCATTGCTCAAAAGAAGCAAGTTGTTTAGCCAAATTTTTGGCTGTAATAGAAAAAAAATAAGATAGCGACACAGCTATCTGTCTTTTATAATAGTCAGAAAGATAGTACATAACAATGTTATATCTATCTTTTGTCAAATAGAAATTATTACTAACATAATTGTTAATATCAACTAAATGGAACATGTTATTATTAAATGTCAAGTTATGCATTGTCATATTCAATTCAAATCTTAAGCTATTTTCTTCCTGTGGCAAACTGTTACTATAAGGGAATGTAAACAATACAACTTTTCTTAAACTAAGGTTGCATAATGTTCTATGATACTGGAGCAGTTCTCCTTTGTTTACATTTCCCCTATTACCCATAAAAATTAATAAAGTTGTATCCTGGGTAAAGTTACATTTAATAATTTGTTTCATAATATGAAACAAAGAACAACCAGGCATACAGTAATTTATTATTGAGTGTCCCGGATATTCAGCTGTTAACAAGTGTCCTAAGTCCTTACCGATCTCATCACAAAATAACACAATATCATTATTTAAAGTTTGTTTACACTTTTTATACGAACTATTAGTAGATATACGAACTATTAGTAGAAATTAAATTACCCTCGTGACATCATGCCCTCATTTATTTGGAGTCGATGCATCATGTGAACTTCTTCCAAACCAGGGAATTGAAAAACGAAATGAATTTTGAGTAACGTTTCAAGTCCCTGTTCCAAACTTTTCTATCAACCGTCATTTTAATATGCATCCCTTTTCTAGCCATAGATTTTTTTGTCTTCACTTACTTTCTTCTACATATTACCAATCATATAGCATCCATAATCAGCCTATAATGTTCCCACTGCTGGGACACTGGCCTCCTCTCAGTGAGAGGGAGTGGGCCGTAATCCACCACGCGGGCCCAGTGCGGGTTGGCAGATGTCACATGTCTTCGAATTTTTGGTTCTAGGACATGCCGGTTTCCTCACGATGTTTTCCTTCACCGTTTTGAGAGCAGTGGTGATGAAATAATTTACACAAAGTAAAGCGCCTGTCTGGGTTCGAACCTACGACCTACAACTCGTAAGTCGCGGCCGTTACCACTTGGCCACCACTGCTCTCACTTGGCCACCACTGCTCTCTATATAGCATAGTATTCCTAATTTATGTCATCGTATGTAAAGTCTGACCTGATTGCTAAGTACGTGAACAGCTGTACTCGAATAAAACAATGCTGAAAAGAGGTTAAAGCTCTCATACAATACGACTGACGTAACTTGTCGGCCTGAACATAGGCACTAAGAACTTTCGCGCATGTTCTCTCACTCGCACTCGCCTCATGTCACCATTTGGTTCCTAAAAAATCTTACTGCGCAGCCTTCTGCGCAAAGTTCAGGCCTGCCAAGTTACGTCGGTCGTATTGTACAGACGCCAGCACATCAAGTTACTACAATCTGTCAGATTTCTTTAATAGATTTTCGACTTTATTGCTTAAGCATAAGGTTCAAGGTTGATTGGGAAAATCTGACAGTTTCGGGTAGGTTGACCTGCTGGCGTCTGTACATGGCCTAATTGTCCCAATTTAAGTATGCACCCGGCATAACAGTGATAAACAGGGATCTCAATCGAATGGACGTGAGTTGAATACAATTCTGCAATGCTCATGATGAGTATGTTAAGAGGAAGAACTGTTATTCGAACTAGTCCAAAATATAACAATACAAACAGTTAGATCAGATTAGAATTTAGGTTCGTAACTTATGTACAGACGCCAGCAAATCAAGCTACTACAACCTGTCAAATTTCTTTAATATATTTTCAACTTTATAGCTAAAGCTTATGGGTCAAAGTTGATTGGGAAAATTTGACAGATTCGGGTAGCTTGATGTGCTGGCGGCTGTACACAATCGCAACAAAAAAAAAATTAAAAGCTCAATGTGTAAATATTTTTATTATAATTAACTAAAAATAACAAAATTAAATTCTAAAATGTGTAAATTCATTGAGATCTATGGAAAAAGTGTATGAGCTACATGATATCTGATCCATGCATACACATACCCACATAATCAGCGTATCATGTTCCCACTGCTGGGACACAGGCCTACTCTCGGTGAGAGGTAGTGGGCCGCAATCCACCACCCCGCGTGCGTGGTGTGGGTTGGTAGATGTCACATGTCTTCGAATTTTTTGTTCTAGGAACTGCCGGTTTCCTCACGATGTTTTCTTTTACCGTTTTTAGAGCAGGGAGCCTAAAAGGCCACTTTGGAGAATCATAAAAGGATAACATTATGAATTATAATATGGCGAAGACAGTCCGTGTTTTTCTATTTTTCGCTGCACTACGTAGTAGGTACAATCAAAGCGATTGGGATTGGATTGGTTGGTATTTTAGCACAGTCAAAAAAAAAAATAACTGAAAAATTCTTCACCAATGGATTTGATACGATTAACTGTACATTATGTTATCCTTTTATGATTCTGCCAAAGTGGCCTTTTTAGGCCCCAAGAGGTGATGAAAAATTTACATAAAGTATAGCGCCTGTTTGGGTTCGAACCCAAGAATTACAACTCGTAAGTCACGGGCGTTACCACTTGGCCACCGCTGCTCTGATTGATTCATGCGTATGCGTCCTTCGAGACTGGTCTATTTAAACCTGCTATAGCGCACATAACAGACCAATAGATTCTTGCCCTAGTTTTTACAAACACCCAGTCCCGAATCTTTCATCACACTAATAAAATAAAGGCGAAAGTTTGTGTGTTTTGTTTATATGTTTGTTACTTCTCCACGCTCAAATGGGTGGACCAATTTTGATAAAATTTTGTATGGAGATAGCTGACACTCTGGATTAACATATAGGCTACTTTTTATTCCGATATTCCTCCGGGATCGAAACTTATGCGGGTGAAACCCCGGGGCGCAGCTAGTTCTACCAATAAAACAACAGGAGAAACTATGACGAGGACATATATGAGAAACAGCCGGTTAATTGCATCTTATAAGGTGAATGTGAATAAAAAGATGAGTTTTACGGAAACAAAAATGACTTCTAAACAAATTCCCAAATTGTATCTTACAGAATACAGCGAATCGACAAACTAACTTACCTAAACGAATGATACCAAATGTCCCTAACCAATATCCATAAATATTCTATCCGAACTCCAAGAAGTCAAAAACTTTTCACCCCTAAGGGCACAGAACTCGACACAAACAACCAATCAATACCCTGACCTTTACATAAGGCTGTTTACTAAGGTAAGCCGGACAAGCAAAGTCACTTTCTGCTACATATTTTTGTCGCAGAAAAGAAATTGAATCAAAAAAGTTTATTGTTGAAAAACTTCCTGTTTTTAGGGGCTGATAGGCTCAAAGTGGAATCTATTACAGCGAACTTCGCATCTTCGTCAGTGCGCCTGTATTGTTTGGCTCCAGGAATATTAAGGGTAAGTATTAACGGATCTGTTGGGTTGATAACTTAGAACTAGTTGCATGTTTGCATAATGCATGCATAATCACCCTAGAATGTTCCCACTGCTGGGACACAGGCCTCGCTCTCTTCGCGAGGGAGTGGGCTATGACCTAACACGCGAGCCCAGTGCAGGTTGGTAGATGTCACATTTTGGTTCTCTTCTAGGACATGCCGGTTTCGGGCTTCTACACAAAACTGCGATGCGACGTCGCCGTACGAGTCGCAATAAATACTCTTTCTTTCTTTTCTTCGCGTTGCAGTTTTCTCCGTTGCGAATTCGCATCGCACCGATTCGCAGTTTTGTGTACAAGCCCTTCCTCATGATGTTTTCCTTTACCGTTTTGAGGCTATTTAGTTTGTCCTAAGTGCAAATTAGCGACCATGATTTCAAAAGGGATGCTGTAGTAGCTAAATGAAGACGCCATTTCGCAGCTAATTCCCTCACGTTTTGATTCGTTAAATAAGTAATCTCTTGCCAAGTAAGTACGAATTAGCATTTCTGGGAAACCATAAATATTTACGAGCTCGAACGGTTGCGGAGAATGGGTTTAGGCCGGGAGTATATTTCCGATTTTCTGGTCCGATTGTAGGCAATCAGAAGAAGTTAAAAATATGTAAGCTACATTATTAGAGTAATTTTGTTTCGGGTTTTCGAATCGCAAGAGAGAAAAGTGCTTCCAGAAACGTCTAAATCCAACAAACGACAGTAATTCATTTATGGTCTTTCGATCCGCCATTCCGACAAGAGAATTGAGTAAGAGTAACACACTTGCAAACAAAAGCAAACAAAATCCGAAGGATTTAGAAAGAAATTCCTAATTCATTAAAACTGGCCAAGTGCGAGTCGGAATCGCACACGAATGGTTCCGTACCACAAGGCAAAAAAACGCCGATAAAAACACGTTTCTTGTATGGGACCCCCTTTAAATATTTATTTTATTTTAATTTTATTATTTAATATTAAAGTAAAAATACAACTGAGTACTTTGTGAACATTTCAAGGGCCTACCTGTTGGGGCCATTATTGATATCGAGCAAAAAAGGGCAAAAAAATCGCGTTTGTTGTTTGGGAGCCCCCCTTAAATATTTATTTTATTTTGTTTTTAGTATTTATTGTTATAGCGGCAACAGAAATACAAAATTTGTAAAAATTTTAACTGACTAGCTATCGTGGTTCTTGAGATACAGCTTGGTGACAGACAGACGGACGGACGGACAGACAGCGAAGTCTTAGTAATAGAGTTCCGTTTTTACCCTTTGGGTACGGAACCCTAAAAATCATAAAGTAAATAACGCAATGAATATTGTTAAATCGTCAGAATGAATGGCATTGCCATTGAAAGTAAGTGTATTACGCAATTACCCCACAGTTATTAATATATTAAGTATTCCATTTATTTTGGTTATTAAATTAAAATACAAATTGGTCCTGGAATGTCACTTAGTCCCTTATAATGACACCCTTGAGAATGGCAAGGCCTAACTCCTCATTTGGGTAAATATTCTGCCAGAATTAATTAATTTATGTTATCGTATTTGAGTTGAGACGGTATTGATTTTGTTCTGTGTTGCTTGTTTTACTATAGAATATTGACAGACTAGCAGCGCCCCGTGGTTTCACCCGCGTAAGTTTCGATACCGTGGAAATATCGGGATAAAAACTATCCTATGTCCTGTCCCGGGACTCAAACTATCTCTATACCAAATTTCATCTAAATCTGTTCAATGGTTTACGCGTGATTGACTAACAAACATCCAAACATCTTCACAAACTTTCACATTTATAATAATTATAGTAGGATTTCAGATATTGTTTTTTATATGAAACCGAAAAAAAATATTGGTATTGCATGAGGATTGTTAATGTGATATTAATATTTTCACAATACCGTGCAAACAATTTTTAATAAGAATTAATACCGCACCGTTTGGTACTTTGGTCCTTCGAGCCGCATACTTACAGACGCCAGCACATCAAGCTACTACAATCTGTCAAATTTCTTTAATAGATTTTCAACTTTATCGCTAAAGCATTAGGTTCAAGTTTGACTGGGAAAATTTGACAGTTTCGGGTAGCTTGATGTGCTGGCTGGCGTCTGAACAAGCCAACTTTATGAACATCAAAATCACCTTTATATGCTTCTAAAATGAATGTTTTTCAGGAAGGTCAGGTCAGTACTACTCGCAACCGGAGTGCGTGTATGACCAGGGCCTCAAGTCTGCTATTACATTAGTGTCAGAATGGTCTATCATTGATTTCATAATTGTTGATTTTGACAAGTTTGGTAATCTACTAATATAATGGCCTCATTATGACTTTCCAATGGTCAACCACTGACACTCCATTGAAAGAAATGGCATAGAATGGTAATCTCGTACATAACGACAAATAAATGACTGACTTAGGCGGTAATCTGCTAAAATTTTGAGAGTTCCTTTGATCAGTGACCTATCATTAGAACGTCATTGTGCAGTCATTGCTTTTAATTCGTTACGAGTATCGTATGTGCCATTAGCCGACCAATGATCGACCATTATGAATTTAGCAGATTACGAACTTTTAGCAAAATGACAATGGGATCGTGTTGGAATGACGAATTTATAAAAATAGCAGACTTGGGCCCCAGATGTATGAATGTAAATGTAAACGAAGCAAAAGGAGTTTGTAAGGATCCGAGCAGGTGGCGACAGGTGGCGTTCTGTAGTTTCTGCCTACCCCCATGGGACGAAGGCGTCCGTTTATGTATGATGCTTCTAAACTGTATCCATTAAATCGATATCTCAATACAACAGTCGTGTCAGAACATGTCACTATTTAAATCCCAGTTTGCATCCAATCACTCTACACGAGCGGGTCTATCGATTCTGGGAATACGCTAAATTTA
The DNA here is from genome assembly GCA_963082905.1 of Oligia fasciuncula. Taxonomy (NCBI): domain Eukaryota; kingdom Metazoa; phylum Arthropoda; class Insecta; order Lepidoptera; family Noctuidae; genus Oligia; species Oligia fasciuncula. The sequence goes on along the minus strand of OY720414.1, from coordinate 2,743,169 downwards.
GAAATACGGACATAGACAAATAGGACATGTGCTTTTAGCAAAATAGCTTCTACGAATAGTGATGACCTAAAGCGCGGTCTTTGTCGGACTGTGACTGTATAGAAAAGAAAGAGAAGCGCGATGACACAGCGCTGGTAAGTTATTGCAAAATATGAAGGAATTATCTATTTACAAAAATCTATTGTTTTAAAAATTAAAACATTAGTGCTTGCTTGTAGAATAATTTGACAGAAATCTGAATGATTGTATGTATTAGTATGGTTTTTATTGTAAAAAGAAAGTTTTTAAAGGTATCTTCATGATTTTTTTCAATCAAACTAATTGTATTACGTTTTCAACACACTAATCTACCCAGCATTATATCCTGAAGAATATCATATATTTTTCTGATTTTGTGTTTCTAAAACTTGCGTTTTTTGCGTTGAGGTCCTGTAAGCCCCTTAAGTTTTTAGTAATAGCTAACTGCATTCGCAGATTTATTTGGTTAAATGGTACAGTGATTCAGTCAGCGAGAAAACACGTCAATTCACAAATTCAATTTTTATGATGCAGTTTCGTTTATAGATTCAAACACTTTTCTGAACCAACCCTAAGTTAGAATAAAATACTCTTTGTAATGTACACCATAATTATAAATTACAGATACAAATTCAGAAATTTTACAAAGGGTGACACAATGGGCGGACTAATTGCTAATAGCGAAGTAAGGTACGAGCAGAGCGGTATAAGTTCAGTGTACTAGAAAGGTCACAAATCACACAAAAAAACTATTCCCATACTGCTCCACAGTGGCGAAAGTTCCATACAACTCGATTCCTACCGGCTTCCCTTTGAAAAATGGCACAGTCAGTATTCTATAGACAAATAATATAATCATATTAAAGATTATCTACTCCGGCTTACCTCTTACAAAAATTGACCCTTTGCTACTGCTGCTCCATCTCAAAAATCAAACCTGTATATCGGACACGTGAATCAGCAGAGACACTAGCTATCGATCCTTCGATTGCGCCAAAGTTGGAAACAGTGACAACAAATAGGATGCGACACATGAAGCTTTTAGCAGACGAGCGAGTATCGGGAATATTGGTCGTGGCTTTTGTCTTGGAAAATGAATGGCCTCCTGGGAAAACTAGGACAGTGCACAGGCAACATATTGTTCTTTTTTTTGTGAGCCTATAGAGGTATGAGGAACAGGGTGTAAAGTTCACTCAACTTCCATAGAAAAGGGAGGATCCTCCGACCAGACGGGTGTTGTGTCTGGCGGGCAACTGCCCGATGATTCATGTCGGGCCGTTGTATCTATGCTAGTTGCGCGGTAAACTCTGCTTAGGCGATGCAGGATTTGCGTGACGTGACGTCCGTATGACGCGTTGTTCGCATGTGGCGATACCGCTACAAGCCTATTTCGTGTCCAACCACTGGGCAAAGGCCTCCCCTTTTTCCTTCTAAACCTCCCTGTCTTGTGCGATCTCTGGCCATGTTGGCCCTGCAAACGTTATCAGATCGTCACACCACCTTCGCCGCGGTCTACCTCGACGGCGATGTCCTCCCTCAGGCATCCAGTGAGTGGGAGGACTGGGATGTTATTTTTATAAGCTCAATAATTGTCGTAAAAGTGGTAAGATATGAAGGTGAACCCTAAATACACGAAGCCGTTTTTTAAATATTGAAGGCCCTAAGCACTTTAGGGTACTGGGGCGCCTATGCAGAATCTAGGATGCAAAAGCAAGCAAAATGAGCTCAAAATTTCCTCTGATAGCCCTTAGCTACGACGCTGGCAGGAAATAGGAGGCCCAGAAGTGGCCAATGGAAAAGGAGGCCAAGAGTGGCCAACGGAAAAGGAAGCCCAGAGTGGCCAACGGAAAAGCAGGCCCAGAGCGGCCAAAGGAAAAGGAGGCCCAGAGTGGCCAACAGAAAAGGAGGCCAAGAGTGACCAACGGAAAAGGAGGCCAAGAGTAGCCAATGGAAAAGGAGGTCCAGAGTGGCCAATGGAAAAGGAGGCCAAGAGTGGCCAACGGAAAAGGAAGCCCAGAGTGGCCAACGGAAAAGCAGGCCCAGAGCGGCCAAAGGAAAAGGAGGCCCAGAGTGGCCAACAGAAAAGGAGGCCAAGAGTGACCAACGGAAAAGGAGGCCAAGAGTAGCCAATGGAAAAGGAGGTCCAGAGTGGCCAACGGAAAAGGAGGCCCAGAGTGGCCAACAGAAAAGGAGGCCAAGAGTGACCAACGGAAAAGGAGGCCAAGAGTAGCCAATGGAAAAGGAGGTCCAGAGTGGCCAACAGAAAAGGAGGCCCAGAGTGGCCAACAGAAAAGGAGGCCAAGAGTGACCAACGGAAAAGGAGGCCAAGAGTAGCCAATGGAAAAGGAGGTCCAGAGTGGCCAACGGAAAAGGAGGCCCAGAGTGGCCAACAGAAAAGGAGGCCCAGAGTGGCCAACAGAAAAGGAGGCCAAGAGTGGCCAACAGAAAAGGAGGCCAAGAGTGACCAATGGCAAAGGAGGTCCAGAGTGGCCAACAGAAAAGGAGGCCCAGAGTGGCCAACAGAAAAGGAGGCCAAGAGTGGCCAACGGAAAAGGAGGCCCAGAGTGGCCAACGGAAAAGGAGGCCAAGAGTGGCCAACGGAAAAGGAGGCCAAGAGTGGCCAACGGAAAAGGAGGCCCAGAGTGGCCAACGGAAAAGGAGGCCCAGAGTGACCAAGGGAAAACGAGGCCCTGTAAACACAGATGAATGTGTACCTGTTTGAACAGGTTTGTTTATACTTTCATCCTTCTTTCATCAAAATGTTTAAGAACGCCTAGATTAGATTTTATACGAATTTGAGAGTTGATAGCATATTTCTCAATCCTGAAAATACCAATGACCTATTGAATTAATAAAGAAAATACTTGGCACCTGGTATAGCACGTCTGCTCTGAATATGTGTCGATGCAGTAATCCGAAATGTAATGTGGCGTCCCAGAATAGCGTATATTACTCCATACTGCAATCAACAACTTGTGTATTGGGTTCATGACTTCATAAGCGCTCATTCATACAGGGCCTCAAGTCATCATCTGCCTAGCCTTTTCCCAACTATGTTGGGGTCGGCTTCCAGTCTAACCGGATGCAGCTGAAAACCAGTATTTTACATGGAGCGACTGCCTATCTGACCTCCACAACCCAGTTACTGGGTAATACGATACCTCTTGGTAAGACTGGTTGTCAGACTTTCGGGCTTCTACTAGCCGTAACGACTGTTAAAGATCCACGAATGACAGCCGGGACCAACGGCTTAACGTGCTTTCCGAGGCACGGAGGGGTCACGGTATGTAAAGATGGTCACCCATCCACAGACCAACCGCGGCCAGCGTAGCTTAACCTGATCGATCGGCCTGTGCGGCTGTTATTGTTAAGCCACGGGCCCCTCCATACAGGGCCTCAAGTCTGCTATGACAATAGTGTCAGAATGGTCTATCATTGATTTCATAATTGTTGAATTTGACAAGTTAAAGGCGCGCAAGACAAATATAATGGCGTCATTATGACTTTCCAATGGTCAACCACTGACACTCCATTAAAAGAAATGGCATAGAATGGTAATCTCGTACATAATGACAAATGAATTACTGACTTAGGCGGTAATCTGTGCTAAAATTTTGACAGTTCCTTTGATCAGTGACCTACCATTAGAACGTCATTGTGCAGTCATTGCTTTTAATTCGTTACTTGTATGCCAGTTACAGGCATGCCAGTTAGCGTATACACATGACAGTAGCTGGCACGTGCAAGGAGCTGGTATGTTGATCAGTGACCTACCATTAGAACGTCATTGTGCAGTCATTGCTTTTAATTCGTTACTTGTATGCCAGTTACAGGCATGCCAGTTAGCGTATACACATGACAGTAGCTGGCACGTGCAAGGAGCTGGTATGCCAATGTGCAAGCTACTGGCATGTGTATCCCCGGCTTAATAGTCTGCTGGTCAAACAAAACACTTTAGAGTACCGTAGTCATTGAAATTAATTGTTTAACAAATTGATTCATATCACGACTACCATTCCTTAGCAGTTGTTTGAAATGGCTGTAACATTTCAAATTATCTTAGTATGTCAATTTGATAGAGGGGCCCGTGGCTAAATAATAGCAGCCGCACAGGTCGATCAATCAGGTGAAACTTCGCTTGCCGCGGTTGGTCTGTGGATGGGTGTCCAATGTCCATCTATACATACCGAGACCCCTCCCCTCCGTGCCTCGGAAAGCACGTTAAGCCGTTGGTCCCGGCTGTCATTCGTGGATCTTTGACAGTCGTTACGGATAATCTGAAGCTCGAAAGGCTGACAACCAGTCTTATGATCAGTCAGATGATGATTAGTATACTATGGATAAATACAATTTATTCTATATTGGGAGATGTACCTATCAATACAGATTTTGTACCTAATCCTATTGGAAATTACATTGAAATCCTCAATATGAGCGGTGCGTGATTAATATGGAAATTACAAGATTATGTCGTTCAAGAGTACTTAATCTGTTTAGATTTACAACGGTTGATATTTTTGTGTGGCTTTCGTTGTGGAAATGTCCCCAACTAACACGGGACAGGGGCACGAAGATATTTATTTTATTTCTTAGTCTGTTCGCATCCATACTAATATTATAAATTCTAAAGTAACTCTGTCTGTCTGTCTGTATGTTACCTTTCACGCCTAAACTGAACCACTGAACGGATTTCGATAAAATTTGGCAGAGAGATAGATTGCATCCCGGGGAAGGACATAGGATAGTTTTTATCGACATACCTCGCGGGCGGAAGCTTGTGCTTTATATACATATCCTAGTTACACGGGTAAACCTATTATTAGCCATACAATACTGCAATACACATACTATTTGTATCGCTGTTGGTTGCCCAAATAAATGACGTTGATAAAATGAAAATTGAGTCTAAATAACAAACAAATTCATCAGCATCCGGCCGACAATACGGCACATCGCATTTTAGAAAAAGTTCAGCTTAGTAGAGCGTCGTGTCTGTCCCTGAATTTTATATGAAGCGACTGCCTATCTGATCATCACAACCCAGTTACTGGACAACACGTACCCCTTGCCAAGATTCGTTGTCAGACTTTCGGAGGTATTCCACTCGGAGCACTTCGGGCCTTTCTGAATACCCGTAACGACTGTCAAAGATCTACGAATGACAACCAGAACTAACAGCTTAACATGCTTTTCAAGTCAAGAGTCAATGAGGGGTCTCGGTAGGTATGTCATGTTATGGATGGTCTCCCATCCAAGGACCGAACTCGGCAAGAGTTGCTGAACCTAAGATCAATCCATGCAGCTGTTACTATTTAGCCACGAGCACCTCTTGCAGTGGGATAATAATAGGCTGGTATTATTACTATGCTGCACGCTGTACGATAAAAATCTAAGCCTCATTAAAAGCAATATCGATTCAGAACGTGACACCTTAACTATCATTGCATTTAATAATAACTATTAGTAAATTGCGACTAAGCATTTGTGCATAAGACGATCACACATCAGCGATCACAAACCGATATGTCGCAAATAGCAATAGATGCGTATATTCCTCCGCGTGCGCGTTCGTGCGAGCGGAGCGTTCCTTTACAAAAATGCATGCACGTGTTATTCAGTTTTTCCCTTTAGAATTTCTTAGTAACAGCCCGTAGTTTGGAAGTTGGCGGCGTGATACCCCCGTGTAGCGGAAAGTCCTGCGCCAGATTTCTCACCGGTTATGCCGGATTGCCGTCCTATCGGACTATGAGAGTGAGGGAAGAGGGAGTGGACCTGTCTGCGCACACACGCCTGCACTATAATAACTCCCTCGCCGAAGGCTAGTCTCCGTGGCCGGAATACGGTCTGGAGGACTTTATTTATAAACATAACATCACGCCTGTATCCCGAGGGGTCATGCAGATGTGTTACTATACCCGCATTTTGGCTTTTTATGTTTCAGGGGGCGAGCCTGTTGCCATCAACCAGACACAAATCCATAGATTCGAATCTGAATTCCTTGTCTGACCCGGGAATCACCAATAAATCTAAACCAGGACATCGAGCTCAGCAGTTCGCTTACGACCTCAAGGACCAACGAAACAGTTAAATTTAAAAAGAAAACTGTTCTTAAAATAATCTATTCGAAAATCGTTCACCTTACAAATTCACCTAGTCGCAAGCGCAACTCTATAGCCAGCCTAATGTCAAGATCATTAGTATTTCAAGCTGGGTGTTATCAGGGTCTTTCCTGCGTCAACGCCTTATACGTACTTCCTATTATATGCACTATGTATATGGCAATAGGTACTTGACCGTGTAGGTGCAGTATTAGCTTTGTGTTTAAGGGGCTTAAGGACCAGCTCGCCGTCCGGTAAGGACCAGGCCCGGGTCGACGGCGCGTTGTGTTCCAAGCGCCTCAAGGAGATGTCAGCACCAACTGACGGGGTCCGCTAGGGCCGATGCCCGCAGGGGTCGCGGGTTGTTAGAAAGAGATACCGTGGCCCCTGGCACAGGCAAGTGAAGGAACACGGGTGGGTTTTAGTCAGTAAGAGTCTGACACTCCCTTCCGCTCCGCCCAGAGCGGGAGGGGTCATTTGATGATTTACCTACCATCCGCAAAAAAAAAGGGGCTTAAGGACCTAAACGCAAAAAACGCAAGTTTTAGAAACAATAAAAGTATATGATCGACTACAGTAAACAAAATCAGAAAAATACATGATATTCTTCAGGATAGATACTGTGTTGAAAACATGATACAACAAATTTGATACGATAGAAAAAAATCATGAAGATACCTCTAAAAAACTTTCTTTTTACAATAAAGAATTTCTTACAAGAAGAATTTAATTTTACAATAAGGCTGTTTTGGGAAACACACGCTTTAGAAATCGTAAAGAACGCAAATAATAAAACCAAAACTTACAAACCCTATTAAAAAGATTTAACATTTATTTAACCCACAATCTGAATCAAATAAGCTTACTCAAATGACATTAGAACATAAGTTCGCGACGGTTCATTAGAGCTTTGCCCGCTAGTGCCCGCAATCCGACTGAATTTTCAGGTCAGAGTCCAGACCTCCTTCAGAACGCCCTCAGTGGGTCATAACTTAAATGAAGTCTGGCGTCTCAGCACGTCTGTGGGTTGATGACCAGAATGACAGCTGTCAATGTCAAAATCTGAGAAGCTTTCCCGCCTATATTATGTCAAAGAATTAGGTTGACAAGAAGGTGCAGTCAAGAGCAAAAATATAATATGTACGCTCTTGTATTGTGTGTCTTTTAGTCTGTGCTAAATAAATGTATTTTCTTTCTTTCTTTCTCTTTAATTCTACAACGGTTGCCAGGGTAGCCCACGAAATTCAAATTTTCTTACGTTTTTTTGCAATTTGCAGGCCAGTGTCAGGTAAAATATGATTCGCGACCCGTAACAAGTATTTCATAATCTGCCTAGCCTTTTCCCAACTATGTTGGGGTCGGCTTCCAGTCTAACCGGATGCAGCTGAATACCAGTATTTTACATGGAGCGACTGCCTATCTGACCTTCACAACCCAGTTACTGGGTAATACGATACCCCTTGGTAGGACTGGTTGTCGGACTTTCGGGCTCCTGACTACCCGTAACGACTGTCAAAGATCCACGAATGACAGCCGGGACCAACGGCTTAACGTGCTTTCCGAGGCACGGAGGGGTCATGGTATGTGAAGATGGTCACCCATCCACAGGCCAACCGCGGCAAGCGTAGCTTAACCTGATCGATCGACCTGTGCGGCTGTTATTTTACAGAATTACTCATAATCATTAAAATCCTCAATACAATGACATCAATTGAATCACTATTTCATAAAATATCAATGAAGATCTTCAATTGCAAAAAACGTGAGAAAATTTTGTTTTGTTTGTAATTATGAAGCGGTGTGATATAGCATCTTCGCACACCACTATACTTTATGAATTGTATCACATTTCACCATTTGAATTTGAACCGATACTCTATACGACTACTAACGGGAATCTCGGGTTTATACACATGCCTTGGAATGCATTTGTATTTTTTGCATATCATGTCTATTTCGCGATATTATAATATATTACCTAAGTTTTCTTGGATGGTTACTGAATTATTTAAACAAGCTCAAGCGAGCGTTAGCTAAACCAATAAAAATAAGTATTAATTCAATCTTATGATTTTCTTCCCGTTTCAAAACACGGGAAAACGCCTATTTTTGACCGGAGATCCCGCAGCACATAATATAAGGGTTCCGTTTTTGCTTTTGACGTACGGAAACCTAAAAATGGCTCTACTATTACTATGGTCAAACTATTGCTGTCCCTTACTAACATAATAAGATCGTAAGAGAAGGAAGACCATAGAAACGATGGATGAGTTGTGTGAAAGGTATCGATAGGTGATAACAGTCCTCCAGAACGAATTTCCGCCATGGCGACCAATTTCAGCGGAGAGTAGCCTTCGGCGCAGGACATATTATAGAAAGGAGAGAGCTATTATTGAAATCTATATAAATAAAAAGAAAAGTCCTGACTGACTGATTGAATGACTCATCAACGCCCAGCCCAAACCCTTGGACCTAGAAAGCTGAAATTTTGCACAGAGGTTCCCTTTATAATGTAGAAGACAAGGAATAAGGAAGGATTTTTCGAAATTCAACCCCTAAGAGGGTGAATGGGGAGAGGGGAAATTTCACGCGGACGAAGTCGCGGGCAGAAGCTAGTGTTCTAATAACACAGGAAGATTTTTTTATCACCATCCAAATTTTTACAGGACGTTCTACCCATGAATATGAACAACTTTCACTATGGGACCAACTCTGAAATAACGAAAAAAAAATCAGCTGTTTCATACAAAAGTTCAACACTTATTTGACCAAAATGTATGTAACGGCTGATTTTTTTTGTGATAAAAAAATCTTCCTGTATGGTTTGAAAGAAGGCTACTTCTAATGAGATGACAGCTAATAGAGAGACATATGGAAGAAGTATATGTATATTCTGCACCAACACGAAATAAATTGGTATAAGTCAGAAGGATGACAAATTCTCGCCGAGAAGAAGACCCTTTATCACTCTTTAACATAGGAACAATTGTAATTCCCGTAATTTTAAGAACATTATTATGAGCATTTTAATATCAGTCTCAAATCTCAATCTGTCAAAAATACCTCTATTTCCCCCACAATTTTGACATTTATTTTCGGTAGATTGCGACTATACTTTGAACGTTTTTAATCACTGGAATTGGCATTCTCTGCCAATTCTGATAAAGTTAAGTTTTGCCTGACCACAACAAAATACGCAACTAATATGATGTGTTCGCGCATTCGCCTCCGTGCAAAACAATATAAAAACATGCTTCAACCATTTTTCCTGCAGGCGAGTTCAACAAAGTTTTGCATGGTCCTATCTAGGAGCGAGCGGAGCTTTGAATAGCAGCATAAAACAAGCAACGAACAACAACTTTTAACTATTAACTGAAACTGTTACGTTTAACTCATGCATGGTTATTGAAATGAAACATTTTGTATTTGTATTTTTGTTTTTGAGGGGCCCGTGGCTAAATAATAACAGCCTCACAGGTCGATCGATCAGGTTAAGCTACGCTTGCCGCGGTTGGTCGGTGGATGGGTGACCATCTTTGCATACCGTGACCCCTCCGTGCCTCGGAAAGCACGTTAAGCCGTTGGTCCCGGTTGTCATTCGTGGATCTTGGACAGTCGTTACGGGTAGTCAGAAGCCCGAAAGTCTGACAAGCAGTCTTACCAAGGGGTATCGTATTACCCAGTAACTGGGTTGTGGAGGTCAGATAGGCAGTCGGCCGATGTACGAGTAAAATACTGGTATTCAGCTGCATCTAGTTAGACTGGAAGCCGACCCCAACGTACTTGGGAAAAGGCTAGGCAGATGATGATGACAAGAGTTTTAATTTTAACCAATTACGGGTACGTTAATGATAGGAATCGGCCATTAGACGTTAAAAGGTAACAGACTGACAGCGTTACTGTATTATTGTTAGTAGGCAAGATATGTAGTATGAATTATGTGTCATAGATACACCCTATGTCGAAACGATTTTGTCACATTTGCATTTCCGGAAAAAACCGACATAACATAACATAATCAGCCTATAATGTTCCCACTGCTGGGACACAGGCCTCCTGTCGGAGAGAGGGAGTGGGCCGTAATCCACCACGCGGGCCCAGTGCGGGTTGGCAGATGTCACATGTCTTCGAATTTTTGGTTCTAGGACATGCCGGTTTCCTCACGATGTTTTCCTTCACCGTTTTGGGAGCAGTGTTGATGAAATAATTTACCACCGGGCCACCACTGCTCTTAGAAAAACCGAACTCATTACATATTTCCACTTCACTTCACACTATGTTTAAACAGTAGTTGCGTAATTCGTGAGACATCTGTTGAAACGGGACGTACGCTATAGTAAGTAATTGTATTACTTACACAGTAACAAGGACTTCCTTCATTTGACTCATCAGGCACCCGGCTCGATTGTTATCAGCTAATGTACTTTCTCTGTTGGGACATGACTTCATGAGTAGGCTGACTAGACAACTTTGTCTCTGTCACCTCTGACCTAGACTAGAGTCAAGAGCAAACCCATGTCAAATAAATAAAAATGAAAAAAAACGAACGTGAAATTCACTCCCGAACTCCTAAGTCGAGCCACCATGCAATTCCATGTGAGGTTTATAAAGGCATAAAGCATCAAAATAAAGATGAGTCAAAGAAAAAGTTTTTATACAGTTTTGATGACGACATACTGGCCATCATCTTGATGTCGTCGTTGTTCCGAGTTTTGAAGTCACGATCATTTAAAAAGTTAGACTTCTATACAAAAAAAAAAAAAAAGTAAATACAAAAACTAAAAAACCCGACTGCGGTAAAAAATATAAGCGCTCTATTACGTTTGTTCAGTACCTCAAATTACTTTAGACTCGAAAGACATTCAGTGGTGCTTGGTACAAAATATGCAGATCAATGTATTAAATACATAGATGGACATCTGTCAAAACTACTGACGTCATTAGCGTGCGTAGAGAGTTCTGTCTAGACTAGTCTAGAGGAGGTCTAGAGAACGTGACCCGATATTGATACTGGCTGATAAGTCATAATAAAAACCGGGCAAGAGCGAATTTGACAACACGGTTGGCGCAGTGGCTGAGCGATCGACTGCTGCGATTCCCGCACGGAACAAATATTTGTATTGCCTACAGGTAGTTGTTCCGGGTATATTTGTAAACGCACCCACGAACCCACGATACAGGAGTAAAATCCTAGTGTGGGGCAACTTTAAAAAAAAAAACAAATAAATCGGACTCACGCACCGAGGGTTCCGTACCATCATAATTATGTTTTTAAATTACATCATATAGTTTTTTCATTCTCTTATTTTAGAAGTTACGGGGGGGGGGGGACATTTTACCACTTTGGAAGTGTCTCTCGCGCAAAAAACTTTAGAAAAAAATGATATTAGAAACCTCAATATCATTTTTGTTTGAAGAGCTATCCATAGATACCCCACACGTATGGGTTTGATGAAAAAAAAAATTATGAGTTTCAGTTCTAAGTATGGGGAAACCCCAAAATTTATTGTTTTTTTCTATTTTTGTGTGAAAATCTTAATGCGGTTCACAGAATACATCTACTTACCAAGTTTCAACAGTATAGTTCTTATAGTTTCGGAAAAAAGTGGCTGTGACATACGGACGGACAGACAGACATGACGAATCCATAAGGGTTCCGTTTTTTGCCATTTGGCTACGGAACCCTAAAAAGGGGAAAAAGGGGATAATGACCTTGTTCTTTTTCATTGTAAATGTATAATTTATTGTGTAATTTGTATGGAGCAGATGGAGGTCATGGGAAACATTTTATTTATTATTATTATATTGCTTTTTTAATTTGGAGCTGCCGGGAATAAAATTATGGAGTGCCTGGGAATATGCCCAGTTTGGCAATAAAAAATGCTACCATTGGTAAGCTATACGATTCGTTTTTGTTTATAGGAACCGAGCACAAACCACTGAACTGCGGGGTAATTGGGTAACACACTAACAACAGGAATGACTTTCATTTTGACAGTTCAACAACATTCATTGCGTTATTGACGTTGTAGAGCACGCAAATCTTTCGAACACATGAAGCAATGGATTAGCAATATCCTTCAAAACGATTCAAATTGTGTTGCGCAATTAAGGTGCCGATCGTGATGAAATTTGACAGATAGGTAGCCTGAGACCTGATAAGGATTATAGGCTATTTCTCATGCTGGGCTTTGGTTTAAAAAATGGATTACAAATGATGAAATACAAGCAGACGAAGTCGCTAGCAACAGCTCGATATGTCAATAACCTTATCGAGTTTCCGACCTGACCATGATTCTAATCTGCTACCTATTTAAATAACATGTCAGTATTATTACAAAACAAGTTGAAAAATCTATACTAATATTATAAAGCTGAAGAGTTTGTTTGAACGCGCTAATCTCAAGAACTGCTGGTTCGAATTGAAAAATTATTTTTGTGTTGGATAGTCCATTTATCGAGGAAGGCTATAGGCTATATAACATCACGCTACGACCCTTAGGAGCCACGCAGCGTGTGACACCGCGGGGAACAGCTAGTATATATATTATAAATGCACTGTCGTCCTTCTTTCCACACAAGCGTAGTGACAGCTACCTATTCTATTGTCTTTTTTTATTTGAAATGGGTTTGCTCTTGACTCCAGTCTAGGTCAGAGTTGACAGAGACAAAGTCGACGATGGAGTGAGCTCACCCAGAAGAAGCCTGTTCACTCTTACTTTGAAGAGATTCGGGTTGTATGAGCTCGGAAACACAGACGCAGGTAAAGAGTTCCACTCTTTTGCTGTGCGCATTATAAAAAGACATTTGAAAACGCTTAGTGCGAATTGGTGGAATAGCAACTAGGTAGGGATGGTAACTTGTAGTGCGTCTGGATGTCCGAAGGTAGAAGGGGGCCGGTGGAATGAGGTCGTGGAGTTCTTGGGCACACTCACCGAAGTACAATCTGTAGAAGACCGACAAGCAGGCAACCTTGCGGCGATGAGCCAAGCTGTGAAGCTGTCATGCATATTATTGCATCTGACAACCAGTCTTACCAAGGGGTACCGTATTACCCAGTAACTTGGATTGTGGAGGTCAGATAGGCAGTCACTCCATTGTAAAATGCTGGTATTCAGCTGCATCCGGTTAGACTGGAAGCCGACCCCAACATAGTTGGGAAAAGGCAAGGCAGATGATGATGATGATTATTGTATTTGAATAACATACTTATTCTACGTTTTTTTTTTGGCTCTCTGATGATATTTTTAGGCCTGTATTTTAGGACATTAATATCAGCCTATAATGTTCCTAATGCTGGGACTCAAGCCCCTGTGAGAGGGAGTGGGCTGTGTAATCCACCACGTGGGCGTGCGGAATGGTGGATGCCACGTCTTTGAATTGTTGGTTCTGGGCCATGCCGGTTACCTCACGATCTTTTTCTTCGCCTTTTTGAAAGCAAGTATGTAATGAGTTTTCTTATTTTCTGATCATTTTGAACTGTCTTTGACGCTAACTGTACAGTCGATCGCATGTACATAGTAACAGATTGACATTCACACAGCTTTTAATTCGTGGCAGTAAGGGCGGATTTCGTCTTTCTAATTAGAACGTCATAGAACAAATATGTTTCGTTTTAACAATATTTAATTAATCAACTAACCTTGAACTCATTGAAAGCCACCCTCTAAATAAAACCTGCTCTCCAGACTGTTACGTCACGCGTATTGATTAGCATGCCAGGGGCGCTCCCCTCGGGCAGACTGCCATGTCGACGACCCGCTGAATGAAGCCCTACCACCCCTGTGTGTGTACCCCTGGTTGGGTTGTAGGGTGTCTGGATGCGTCAGGGCAGTTAGGGTGACTGTTATTTATTGATTGGGTTGCCTATAGGTGCAGTCAAGGCAAAAAATATGTGCTGTACCTAAACGCAGGGAAGAAAATCGAGACTAAGTATCATGCGTGATAAATATTGTAGCCAATCAGCAAGATGGTGGGAGATAGCACAGAGTTCGCCTGAATTTGAAGTGAAAACTTCTTTTGGCGCGTTGTTTGAGATGGGAAAAAACCATTGAACTCGCGCCACTGTTACCGTAAGCGACACCGCACGTGTTTTGTTTATAAGACGATTAAAAAAATACCAGCTTCGGATGTGTTCGGCTGTCCTCGGGATGTACTCGGTTTTAATGTATTTCCGATATGACAGTGTGTGATGGCAAAGTATTCTGTTTGTGTTTTGTTTTCACTTCTGTCGTCTGTTTTTTATGATTATTTTAGCTTATTATATTATTTTATGATTATTTTAGCTTATTATATTATTTTATGATTATTTTAGCTTATTATATTATTTATGCTTTAAGCTCGTGCCTGAGAAGAGGCAAAAAAGCCCTGCAGTGGAACAATAGGCAGTTATATGGTTTATGCATAAATTAAAACAGCACATAGGGATTTTCTGCCATTATTAGAAAACTAAGTAAGTGTGGTAAAAACTAAATTATTTTTAGGGTTCCGCACCCAAAGGGTAAAAATGGGACCCTATTACTAAGACTCCACTGTTCGTCTGTGTGGCCGTCTGTCACCAGGCTGTATCTCATGAACCGTGATAGCTAGACAGTTAAAATTTTCAAAGATGATGTATTTCTGTTGCCGCTATAAAACAGAATAAATACAAATTAAGGGGTGCTCCTATACAACAAACGTGTTTTTTTCGGCGTTTTGGCCTTGTGGTACGGAACCCCCTGTGTGCGAGTCCGACTCGCACTTGGCCAGTTTTTTGTAACCACATCCAGTATTCCAACAGCCTCGTCTTACCACCCACCCTCTCGATGTGAATTATGGCATTAAAATGTAATATTTCTGCGTCATGAACAATTATTTAGCGTCAGGAATACTGCGATTCGATTATAAGTTCGTCATTTTAATGAAATGGTAAAACCCTATGGACATTAATTTTGTTGAGTGAGGCTTGAGTAGTTTTTTTCTGCTGTACTGTCGTGTAGCATGGAAATTGGATATTTTATTTGATAACTAGCTTATGCCCGCGACTTCGTTCGCGTGAAATTTCACCCTCTTAGTAGGGGTGGAATTTCGAAAAACCCTTTCTTAGTGGATACCTTCTCTTCACAAAGAACACACCCTCCAAATGTCATGTCTCTAGGACCAGCGGTTTATGCTGTGCGTTGATATAATTATCAGTCAGTCAGTCAGGACTTTGAATTCTATATATTTAGATTCCATGTGGCTTCTAGAGTTACCAGCTATCGAACTATCGACTTTCTAGAGTTAAATATTCACCCATACTAATATATAAATTCGAAAATAACTCTGTCTGTCTGTATGTTAACTTTCACACCTAAACCACTGAACGGATTTCAATAAAATTTGGCAGAGAGATAGATTGCATCCCGGGGAAGGATATACGATAGTTTTTACCGACATACCTCGCGGGCGAAGCCGCGGGCGGAAGCTAGTATAGTAGTAGCTAGTGTAGTGTAGTAGTTTATTGTTTTATATTTATTTGTATTCCATAATGTTGTAGAGGTGTTAAGGTACAGACGCCAGCACATCAAGTTACTACAATCTGTCAGATTTCTTTAATAGATTTTCGACTTTATTGCTAAAGCATAAGGTTCAAGGTTGGTTGGGAAAATCTGAAATTTTCGGGTAGGTTGACCTGCTGGCGTCCGTACAACTGTGGACCCTGTAGGACACAGCAAAAAGTATAAAAATACAATTAACAATAAGCAATTTTAAAAATATGCCAATAAAATTAAATAAGTAATATAACATTTTATTTTATTGAGATCAACTTGTTTTATGTTGTGGTACATAAAAAATACAATAAGTAGTTATTGTTTTTAACTTCCAGCACATCCTGTATGTTTACATACTGGCTTCTGCCCGTGACTTCGTCCGCGTGAAATCGCTCGCGCTGTATGTTACTTCATTTTCGCTTAGCATTCTTTCTGATTCGTGGATCTTTGACAGTCGTTACGGGTAGTCAGAAACCCGAAAGTCTGACAACCAGTCTTACCAAGGGGTATCGTATTACCCAGTAACGGGGTTGTGGAGGTCAGATAGGCAGTCGCTCCATGTAAAATGCTGGTATTCAGCTGCATCCGGTTAGACTGGAAGCCGACCCCAACATAGTTGGGAAAAGGCTAGGCAGATGAAGTTCTTTCTGACTTTTTTTTGTTACGCTCCTAAGATGTTCAGTATAGCTTTTAGCCTTCCTCAAGAATTGGGCTATCAAATACAAAAACACTTTTTCAAATCCGACTGATTGGGCGTTCAAACAAACATTAATCTTACCTCTTCATAATATTAATATAATAGGTATAGATAACAGAAAATCGACTACCTTTGATGACTAATTCAGTTGTTGTTTTCTCCAACCGGAATAAATCAGTTTTAGCACTTACCTACTTACTTAAATCAATATCAAAACATTGTAGGTTCAACAAAGGCAACATAACAAAAATTTTCAGCAGCTGCAACAATAAGTTGACTACATACCTCATCATCATCTGCATAGCCTTTTCCCAACTATATTGGGGTCGCTTACCTACCAGGCAATATTAATTCACTAGACGCCCCCTTTTTTTTGGGTGGGAAATTATCAAATACCTTCTCCGGAGCGGGAGGGCGTGTCAGACTCTTACTGACTAAAACCCACCCGTGTTCCTTCAGTTGCCTGTGCCAGGGGCCACGGTATCTCTTTCGAACAACCCGCGACCCTGGGAGGCAAGACGCAAAGATCTTTATGTTGATTGACAATGACCTACAATGCCCATAGTTCGTTAACCCCATAGACAAAATTAATACACGGTAGTGTCAAATGACAATGCTATATTGACAGAAAAAGAAACAAGGTCATCTCTACTGAAATAAAATTGCTTATTGTTAAAAAGAAACGCTTTTTTTAGCATTTTCCTTACTGTTCAAACAACAATCATTACTGTGAAAATACAAAATACCAAGTAAAAGATTTTCTTCATGAAAAACTTTTCCATTATGGATTTCAGTTTTCACATGCCAATGCTTATTTCAGGCGGCACGCTGTAAGGCAGCGTGGCCGAGCGGTCTAAGGCGCTGGTTTTAGGCACCAGTCCGAAAGGGCGTGGGTTCGAATCCCACCGCTGTCAAGAACCTTTTTTGTGTTTTTCACGGTTGTTGGAAAATGTTTATGATATTGTTGACATGAAGTTGTATGGTTTATGTGACGTAAGGGAGGTTTTCAGTAATTTTTGTGGCATTTTTAATAGCTTTATGAATATCGATTGCAGGTGATTAAATCCTTTTTGCAGAGTATTAACCTTATAGAGACCCTTACCACTATAATGTCAAGAAGTCATTGTAGAACAACGGTCAAGCAAGAGAGGTCACGATATATTATTTCATCAAGATATTATCGAACAAAAAGCATATCATATGACTTTGTTACAATTGTTACGTTCTAAGGAACAGTTCACATTAATAAATGTTAAGAGCCTATACTACTGGCTTAGCATGATCCTCCGTTATATCGAAAATACTGCAGCATTAATTTTGAAATAAATATATGCTAAAGTTGAGGATTAATGTAAGGTCTTATGTTAGACGAAAACACGATTCCATAAAATTTTCTCGATAGAAAAAAAATCCAAAGTTACCTCCAAACCGAACAATAAACCGCTGGTATTCAAAAAATACTTCAAATTAGATCATGAAACTTTGCATACTAACTGAACTAACTATAAAGCAGGTCTTATGTTAGTCAGTTTTTTTGAATTACCTTTATTTTCACCGTAAAAAGCAAATACCTAAACTATTGGCGCTGCCTCCCGCCCAGCACCGTACTCAAAACCAATCTGGGTCATTTTTCCACCATTAACAGAATGCAGATTCAATTTTGTCGCCTGTCACGCTCACCCAGCGTAGATATTGATATGTCTTACTCTTTACATAAAGTCAAGGCTGCCTTGAAGAAGGCTTTATCTTAAAAATTAAATATTTATAGTGTAGTTTCTATTGTCTTTCTCATTTAATTAATCTATATAAATAAGTTTAATATGCTTTGTAACTATATTTCCTACTCCTATGTTTAATGCATGCCGTGGCAGCCTTTAATTAAGGCTATATAAAATGTTTTATTATTGTGTATTTTATCATGTATTTTTGGTGTAAGCTTTGTTGGTTGTCCTAAATAAATAAACGTTGGCAGGCGATGCGATGCGACGGGGTGGGTCAGGGGTACGAGAAATTTCACGCGGGCGAAATCGCGGGCAGAAACTAGTTATTTTATAATGTATAACTTCAAGCGACTACAATCTGGCATTACAAGATTTTTTTGCAGAATTTGCAGTTTATGTGCAGGCAAGGCCGGAGGAATAAACGAGGTAAACATAAGCGCGAATGTTCACCGTTTTTAGGATTCCGTACCCAATGGGTAAAAACGGGACCCTGTTACTAAGACTCCACTGTCCGTCTGTCACCAGGCTGTATCTCATGAACCGTGATAGCTAGACAGTTGAAATTTTCACAGATGATGTATTTCTGTTGCCGCTATAAAACAAATATAAATTAAGTGGGGCTCCCATACAACAAACACTTCGTGTGCGAGTCCGACTCGCACTTGGCCAGTTTTTTAAAGATAATTGTTCCTTATCAATTAAACTACTGAACCAGTTTCAACATTTGTTTTTATTCTTATCTTTTATAAGAATTTAACGAAAACATAAGTGTGTTTATTTGTTTAATTTACTATGACCATAATTCGCGACCCAAAAAACTTCTGTTCACCATCATAATCTGCCTAGCCTTTTCCAAACTATGTTGGGATCGGCTTCCAGTCTAACCGGATGCAGCTGAATACCAGTATTTTACATGGAACGACTGCCTATCAGATCCCGCAACCCAATTACTGGGTAATTCGATACCTAAGTCAAATATTAAAGGATCAAAGGTGTCAAAGATCTACGAGTGACAGCTGGGACGATGCTATCCGAGGCACGGACGGATCTTGATATGTAATGCATGGTCACTCATCCACGGACCGACCTCGGCAAGCGTTGCTAAACCTTGAAAATCGACCCGTGCGGCTAATATTAATACCTCTAGGCAATACTACTTGCCAGACTTTCGGGCTACCAAAACTTCAAAAACAAACTTCCATTTCAAGATGATGATGATGAAAGATGTATCGGGAATATATCCCGATACATCTTTTAAATACCTACTCACAAACATCGTCAAGGTCTGTATTCAGTGTAATCACTCGCAATATTTACGATACGCGACTGATAAACTACAGTCACGGCGACATGTGATAAGGGGTCATTGCCACCAATTCTTTGTACTAGGAGTAGGAAGTGATAACGGATGGAGCATTTGTAAATACGTGAGCACCTTTTTACCTTTTGTGGTAGACTAATTTTATTCTAGGTGCATCGTCTTCACATATAATTATATTATGTATTGTAATACATAATATACCTTGTAAAACATTTTTAAAAGAGTAGCGTGGGTCAACGTTTAAAAAAAAAAAAAAACGGTTGTTGGCGGACACCATGTGACCGCGGTCGCAGTCAACGACTTAACCATGCAAAAATACAGACACCGATTTAAGGGGGAAGCACCAGGGTAGCCACTCCACTAGCCAGCGAAATTAAAATTTTCTCAGTGACTATTTCATGAAAGTCGATAGGATTATAATATGAACTTAGTTAGAGGGTTGTTACGCTCGCGAAACATATTTATATAATCAGGTTTCCCGTACCCAGCATAAAGTCGGGGTCCACATAAACTGTAACGAACGAGCTCTCGGCAGTCCACGGTGCCGTTCGAAACTCAACGGATGCTTTCAGAGCCTGTATTTCCGACGGCCGATATCGAGTGTGGGCGAGCGGCGCCCTTTCCACCTAAACATTAAAATAGCCTCCACGAGAGGCGGCCTATGATTCGATTGTCATAGGCCGCCTCTCGTGGAGGCTACTTGGTATTTCCCAGTAAAGCATTTCATTTCTTTTTGATTTTGAAGGGGATTCAGATTCACAGTTCGTTTTGCATCGTATGTTTTCGGAAGTCGGTGTCGTTGGTTCCGCATTTTCGTTTTTCGATACCGACTTCCGAAATTAAAGTTATTTATCACTTTGTACTGTTTTTGAAGTAGGTTTTTTTTTTTTTGTAAAAACAGTTTTAATTTTTCCCTTTTTAGTTGTAAGTACCTATCTATAGACTGATTATGCTTTCCTATGAAATTAAAGCTTTAAACTGGAAGTCGACCCCAAACTTAATTTAAAACAGCCTAGGCAGATGTCGTGTCACGGGCCACTAGACCGGTCACGTCATATTATCGTCTCTTGGGTATAGAAACACAGCAAACCGACAATCAGGTAAATGGACGCCTCCGTTACGTAGGTTAGAGGGTAGTTAACGACGAAACGTACGCACTAATTGGTATCAAAGCGCCACCTAACCTTTGAAAGTTTGGGCTTAAATGTGCTTTTGGGATCTCACCACGCAGGTTTATCCCTTTAGGGATACGAAGGTGTGACGTAAGAATGAATTTAATACGTAACCATTCTCATTTTGTGAACTACGAAAATCGACTTAGACAGTAACGTCTTGTTGTTGGGAGTTTGCTGCGTCACTTCGAAGTGGCGAAGCTCGAAGGGTGTGCGTTTCGGGGGCTGTCTTTTGTAACATTAGGCTTTTTTTCCCAGCCTAAGGGTGTTCCGTGTGTGGCCAACGACTATCAGTTCTCCCGGAAAACTGATGGCCGTTGGGGCTTAAGTAGGCTGAAACTGGAGGACTGCTCCGGCTTTCTTCTCTCGTTTAACACAGTAGAATAGATCACTTCGCACTAAAATATTAGATTATGTTAATATATGGTAGTTTTAGAGGTGCCCATGGCTAAATAATAACAGCCGCACAGGTCGATCGATCAGGTTAAACTACGCTTGCCGCGGTTGGTCTGTGGATGGATGACCATCTTTACATACAGAGACCCCTCCGTGCCTCGGAAAGCACGTTAAGCCGTTGGTCCCGGCTGTCATTCGTGGTTCTTTGACAGTCGTTACGGGTACGGGTCAGAAGCCCGAAAGTCTGACAACCAGTCTTACCAAGGGGTATCGTATTACCCAGTAACTGGGTTGTGGAGGTCAGATAGGCAGTCGCTCCATGTAAAATACTGGTATTCAGCTGCATCCGGTTAGACTGGAAGCCGACCCCAACATAGTTAGGAAAAGGCTAGACAGGCGATGATGATGAATATATGGTTAGTTTAATATACATAACATAAGTTTGTATTCATCATATCAAGCACGTAGACACGTGGTTGAGGTCACGTCCAAATCGCCGTGAAACTGTGTGATAACTCTCTAATGATAACTCTCACATTAGTATTATTTACGAAAGCATTATAATTATTAGTAATTAGTAATGATCATTACGGCTCGTTAATAAACCACTTGTTTGTTTTTAATTATTTACAATGATAGTAAAGTATTTATTTACATGATCATGGAATGTAATTTCTTTGTGAGACCGCTTCGTTCGTGGGATTCGACCGCTTGGTCGAGTGTGTTACTGTTTTTTTTTTCTCTCTCTAACTCTGGATTTGCGCCCACTTGGTCCCAGGTCATCATAATCAGCCTATAATGTTCCCACTGCTGGGACACAGGCCTCTCGGTGAGAGGGAGTGGGCCGTAATCCTCCGCGCGGGCCCAGTGCGGATTGGCAGATGTCACGTCTTCGAATTTTTGGTTCTAGGACATGCCGGTTTCCTCACGATGTTTTCCTTCACCGTTTTGAGAGCAGTGGTGATGAAATAATTTACACAAAGTAAAGCGCCTGACTGGGTTCGAACCTACGACCTACAACTCTTAAGTCGCGGCCGTTACCACTTGGCCACCACTGCTCTCTCTTGGTCCCAGGTAGCTCTCCCATAATAGGACCGATGACCTGGTGAAGGTCGCGGGAATCCGCTGGATGCGAGAAACACAGGACGGACGGATGTGGATGCTTGGGAGGTCTATTTCCAGCAGTGGACGTCTTTCAGATAAAATGATGATGGCAATAGGTCTCTGCCTACGCTTTCAAGACAGACAAGCGTGATATTATGCCTACAAACATTCTCTTACACTTTTACCAAGGCATCTTGATAAAGCTGAGATAATTTCTTATTTAGTTTGTAAACACTTTCACTTGTTAGATGTAATCTTAGTTTAAACAATTAACTGTTATGCAACAGCTATTATGATAGTGCAGATGAATTATAAGAAAAAGTTGGCTTCAGCATGAATATTCATTCATATTTGTATTATGAAGAACTTAGAAATAACACAGTGAAGTTTTTATGTGAACATAAAACAATGGTAAACAATACTTAATCTTATTTGTTTAACATGAACATTTTATTCAGTTTCACACTGTTACTTTTTGGACAGCATAATGCATAAAGTTCTCACTGCAGAGATACAGGCCTTGTGCCAGGCGGTGCTTTCCGAGGCACGGAGGGGTCACGGTATGTAAAGATGGTCACCCATCCACAGACCAACCGCGGCAAGCTTAGCTTAGCCTGATCGATCGACCTGTGTGGCTGTTATTATTTAGCCACGGGTTTTAACAAGCATGAATTACAATTTTGGTAGAAATATAACTTCATACCGAGCAATGCATTATTGAACCAAACCATGTGACTAGCAAGTTTGCATAATTTACCATACCAGTTGGATAGCAATAGGAAGTCAATGAAAACATACCAATGTTTACATTACAGAGTGCATAGTAGTAACATTACTATTGGTATATAATTTTATTACGTAATTGATTAAGCTACTCAAGGGTTTTAAAGGAATTAGAATGCTTTTCGTCTTTTCTGGAAATGGCAATAATGGTACAGTCAACAGCAAAAGTGGATGATCAAAATCAGAAATTCAATACTAATTAACGGAGTTCGCGTCAGTACTCTGCCACACAGCCACACAGTCTCTGCACACAGCTCAACAACAGCAACAGCTCTGCCACACAGTTCTGACACGAACTCCGTTAATTAGTATTGAATTTCTGATTTTGATCATCTACTTTTGCTGTTGACTGTACATTCAATATTTATTCTTCGAACTGAACAGATAAATGTGTTGCTTGGGAGTTTGTTGCAACACTAGGAATTGAAGATCAGGCATTTTGGAGGACTGTGTTATTTAATGTTGACATTAAAAAATTGCTGATTATCATCCTAATTTGAATTTAACATCATCAACATTTCAGCCGAAAGACGTCCACTGCTGGACATAGGCCTCCCCCAAGCACCTCCACTTGACACTCGACCAGTTTTTTATTTATTTACTACCACGCTACGACTCAAAGGAACCAACCAAAAAGAAAAAAGTAAGAAAGATTGCTAAGTGAAAACAAAATAATAATGTGGGCAGGCGATACGATGCAACGGGGTGTGTACGAGGAACAGCAAATTTCACACAGACAAAGTCACAAGCAGAAGCTAGTTTTGAATAAAGTCAACGACAAACACAAACTCACAGAGGAAAAACCAGAGTCCCAAAAGTGCAGTGATGTACTTTATTAACAAAATAAAAGTAAAATAATGAGTACTTTGTCAAACATTTCTTGATAATATCAGATCTGTAACATAATATCATGCAGTATCTCCACTGAATTTTTAAAGGAGATTTTAATGACAGACATACATACATGGCTAATCGGAAACATTACTAAATTCATTATGAGGATAATTGCTTTTAAAGTATAAAGATGGACATAATTACATACTTTGTCTCTTCAAATATTTTCTTATGGAACAGTCAACAGAGATATGATCTCTGTGTGATCAAAACCAGTTGCAGAACTTCTTTGGAGAAGTTGTGTAACAAACTAACAAGATAAGGGATATATATTATTTATTACAGCTGTGCCTACGACTTTGTTCATGTGTCGCTTAGGGAAGTTAGGGGTCGTCTCCACGAGCGAGATAATCGCGGCGATATTATACCGTCGTGCAACGTAGTTCTATACACTCTCTTAGAACGTGTCTCCACACGGCGATATCATGGCGGCGAAAATTTGATGGCACAGCGAGACTCGAGACTTAGAGAAGGTTTAGGAAGTTGTGTAACAAGATAAGGGATATATTATTTACAGCTGTCCCTGCGTGGATGTTTGTCCAGTACCAAACATGTCATGTCTCTTAGTGTAGGTACCAATCCTCTTTTGAAAAGGTAGAAAGAATCCTTTTTCTCTTTTTAGTTTTAGGTTTAATTTTTTTACACGAAACCCTACTTTTTTTTCTAAAAAAAAGTAAGTTTCTCCTTATAACTTTAGCTATCAGCCAGAGTCCCATCAAAATTGGTCTAGCCGTTTCGGAGATTATCCGGAACAAACAGACAGACAGACAAAAATGTTAATAATAGACTTTTTGTTATTTATAAGTACTGTTTATACTTTCATATGCTAGTAAATAGCCGTTATTTTGATGTTACAAACAAAGACTACAATTTTATTTGTTTGTGTAGATAGATTTATTACACAACAATGTGCACACAGTTAGAGGTTATCATTATGCTATACTTATTTATTTATTTTTTGGTAATTCGCAATCAGTTTTACTTTTAGCATATGAGTTGGGGGTAAACATTTGCAGGAAGAGTGTAACTCCAGCAAGTCATTCACTCATAAAGCTAGGCTACACTTAAGAGTAGGTACATGATCCTGTTAGGATGCAGCAAGTAGTAGGTATGGTCAGCAACAAAAGTCCATTAACACTTCAGTTTTTTTAATCTCAGTTATTGAGCAAAATTGCAGCAGAAGTACAATGCAATTTTGAACAAATATTTTGCTCAACAACTGAGATTAAAAAAAAACTAAAGTCTTATTAAATTGCTCATTAGCTGATATTTAAAAAACTGAAGTGTTAATCGACTTTTGTTGCTGACTGTACCTATAAATATTTTAGTTTAGTGCATTATGCTTAGAATGGTCAAACAAGTACTTATTCAATAGCATTCATGTATTACTAAACAATAAGTGATATACAAAAGTGATCTCATACATTATGTCAGTGCAAGTCATCAACATCTGCCTGCCTTTTCCCAACTATGTTGGGGTCGACTTCCAGTCTAATCAGACACAGCTGAATACAAGTATTTTACGTAGAGTGACTGCTTATACCTCTACAACCCAGTTACTGGGTAACACAATTATACCCCTCAATATGCAGTGCTTTAGTGGAATGGAAGTATGTATTATAATATTCCATTGTTTTTATAACATAAAACGTGTGCCTATTTATTGGAGAAAACATAGTCTAGATAAAAAAAAAAGCTGTTGTGGGCAAGTGTCTATTGAATACAAGCCCTAATGTTCATTTATTTTTATACGAATATTAAGGATGGTAGCATCGCAAATGGTCTGCTAAAAGTGCTAATTCCGCAGAATAACATAAAGAAATAAACTCTCGTAAACGTTTCAAAGACAAAACACCGTTTCAGTTAAAAATAAAACGATGTAAATGCATTTGCAGCCACTGAATCGTGTTAATTGACGGTAATTGAACGCGAATGGCAACAAAATTGGCTCCCACGTAAATAAACAACAAAAAAACGTTTCTTCTGTTACGAGCGTGGCTCGAGTGAGTCACTTGGCATGTTGCAGACAGATGTAAGTTCCGACAAGATTTATAACAAGGCGTTAAACGTAAACATAGTGCACACAAACTTACTTGTATCTTCCGACCGACAGGTTACAGGCAGACGAGACACCCACAAATCCTTCAAAAAGATACGCTTTCACACTCGCAAAACTTAACGAACACAAGGCAAATAAAGTAATCATACATTACACCCACGATTACAACCTTTCACGTCCATTTTGTGCGATAATTTTAATTAATTATTTACATTTGTAATCACATGTTAGAAAACACTGGATTTACACAAGTATATTTTTGTTTCTGAGATAAAATCAAACAGGCACTATGCATAACTCGCGACGTGAATCAACGAGAAAATATAATGTTTTCTATTGATACAGCGAACTGATTAACTGAACAAAAATAACGAGAGTATTACAAAATGCAGCGGGCAAAGTGGCGAATACCAAACGCGAAGGGCGAAAAGCTTAGAAAAGTTGAATGAAATGAGATTGGGGTTGCCAGATTCTTCATAATATTTCTACTCAGTTTAGTTTCTACTACATAATAAATCATACAAGCGTAGCTTATACAGAGTTTGGGTTTAAATAGTGGTCCCTAACATATTACAATTTTAACCATTTTAGCATAACATTTTTTTTTACAATGCTCATGAATTTGCATGATTACGTTAGAAAAAAAAACAGGGTTAAAATAGAGAAGAATAATGTTTTTTGTTGAAACTACCGTCAAACGGGGTGAATAGGGATGCAGGGGTGAATCGGGACGAAACTTTAAAAGCGATTGTAACATTGAAATAATATAGTTTGTTGCCAAAAAGGAGTCTCATGTGTTTATTGTATTATAATTAACGATTAAGTGTCCTTTTCGGCAACAGAATATATTATTTCAACGCTAAACCCAATTCACCCCTGCATCTCTATTCACCCCGTTCGGTGGTACATCCAAATTTGTAACATTAGGGAGAAATTACGTAAATATTAAACAAAAAAATAATATTTTCGGAACTCTTGGGCATTCCAGAAAACAATAAAATAAACCAAATTTAAACATTAAATTAATTTCAATAAAACATTTAATATTTGTTAATAAATTAAAATAGAAATAAAAATGGTAAATCATTTTCTCTTGTCATTGCTGCAATCTGCACAGCAAGTCTGGTTCTTTGATTTTTTTCTTTATGACAAAACTACGACTTTTTGCTACTAGTTTTATCTGGTGAGTGGTGCAAGTGGTGCAGGCCATTCTTGTTGGTTATCATTTTTGAGGTTCAATAGATTGTGCCATTTTTCTTATTTTAATTTTTGACGTGACAACGTCTTAAATTAGGTTGCGGCTGGGAGTCACTTATGAAAAAGTGTAACGCTCGGTAACGTTACGTTCTTATTTTAAATTAGGTTGCGGCTGGGAGTCACTTATGAAAAAGTGTAACGCTCGGCAACGTTACGTTCTTATTTTCATTTAATTCCTTGTTCCTATTGTGCAATTTAATTATATTCATATCAATAAATATTCTACCGAGAAAAAGACGTTGTCACGTAAAATCTTCGCCCGTAAAACCGACTTTACAGGCAACCATTTTTGACGTGACAACGTCTTAAATTAGGTTGCGGCTGGGAGTCACTTATGAAAAAGTGTAACGCTCGGTAACGTTACGTTCTTATTTTAAATTAGGTTGCGGCTGGGAGTCACTTATGAAAAAGTGTAACGCTCGGTAACGTTACGTTCTTATTTTCATTTAATTCCTTGTTCCTATTGTGCAATTTAATTATATTCATATCAATAAATATTCTACCGAGAAAAAGACGTTGTCACGTAAAATCTTCGCCCGTAAAACCGACTTTACAGGCAACCATTTTTTTTTTTTTTTACTGGACTTTTAACCATTTTTTTTTGTTTTTTAACAAAATAAATATCCAATGCAAATAAATTGCTCACTCCTTACCTTTTTGTTTGTACCAACTTGGTAGAAATATTTTTGTCTGGGCAATAAAAATGGCGCTGCTGTAGCAAAACAAAAAACTTCAAGAAAGCTTTATGCGTTCCGTTTCAAGCTGATTGTATCGTTAAGTTCTTATTTATAAAAAAAATATATTGCTAATTAATTTTTATTGAATCAATAATTAATTAATTCAATAAAAAAAATGGTTGCCTGTAAAGTCGGTTTTACGGGCGAAGATTTTACGTGACAACGACCGATCATCCGATCATAGTTGAGTGGGAGAGAGACGCAAGGCATTCGGCGGGCCTCTCTCTCGTTCGGTGACTCATCGTAACGTTACCGAGCGTTACACTTTTTCATAAGTGACTCCCAGTCGCAACCTAATTTAAGACGTTGTCACGTCAATAAGTACTCGACCGCAACTGGCGCGCGTTTATGACCAGATTCCGGAATGTGGAAACAAAAGCAGCACCTGCAGAATAAGGATCGAAGCCTTCAGATGGTGTTCCGTGTTCCGTAGTTTATAGGCACTGGATGACTGGAAGTGCCACGCAGCTATTGCCACAGAGTACATTATAGTATACTGAAAGCTATTGCGCGTGTGTCACAATTATGCAGCGTTGCCAGACCGTACCAAAAAGTACGGTTTTCCGTACTATTCATCACACAACCGTACCCCAGTGTAGACCGTACCTTTTTCGTACCTTTTCTATACTAGTGATTTATTTAAAACAATACTTTTTGTTCCTTTAAATATAGAGAAAAATATCGTTTCATATCTGAACTTCCTCATCACATTATTCCTATGATAAATTAAAAAAAAAATGTATTCATTGTATCATTAACGAATTCAATTACTTTACTTCATTCTATAATTGATTTACAAATGAATTTGTTCGATATTGGCAATCGGTAATAATGTTCTACTTTACCATATCCCTTTGATTATCCGATTCCCTATCGCTATTTTTCCAACCTATGGCCGCAG
The DNA here is from genome assembly GCA_963082905.1 of Oligia fasciuncula. Classification (NCBI taxonomy): domain Eukaryota; kingdom Metazoa; phylum Arthropoda; class Insecta; order Lepidoptera; family Noctuidae; genus Oligia; species Oligia fasciuncula. The sequence goes on along the minus strand of OY720414.1, from coordinate 2,714,499 downwards.
ACAGCCAACTCGAAGAAGAAAAAAACTGATCTAGTTCTTGCAGAAGTATCCCGACCCAACCGTACCTTGAAGTTAAAATCCGTACCTTTTCAGAAAGCCAACCGTCCAATTTTGGGAAATCATACTGGCAACACTGCAATTATGCGGAATTGCGGAGCTCCGCAACACCGGCTCAGTCGCGATTAGCTACTTGCTGTGATAAGGCGTCTCGAACGTAACGAAAAATATTACAAACATGCCTTATTGTGCAATTTTTACATGCAAAAACGATAGCAGGACAAAAAATGTATCTTGCGGAGGTGTATCGTATCACCGGTAAGTATAAAACTATGATATATTTCAATATACTTAATTGTTTTTTATTGACAAAACCATATTTATTACTTTGTTGCGAACTAAAAACTACCTTATATAATATGTCCATTGTTCAAAGTCTAAATCAACTTGCTCGCTGTCTTGAATATCATCGTATACATTCTAGAAAATTCGACGCTACTCGATTAGGGATGGGACACATTCAAATAGTTCGGTATCGATAAAATAATAAAATGTGTATTTATATAGTGAAACGTTACCATGACATTTATGTACTCGTTGTCGTTCTTCTGGATTAATTGAATTATATGGTTTGAGTATTTATATTCTGACAAATAAACCAATCATTCATTCATAGCTGGACGTAGGCCTCAAAAAGAACTAATACTAATAAAGTATGTAAATATTTCAGTTTTCCCAAAGATCCTTTTACCAAGGAGAAATGGATTGACGCTACGGGAAGACAGAACTGGATGCCGTCAAAATCAAGTACAATCTGTTCAGAGCATTTTGATGAAAACAATTTACAAACTTCAAAAAAAGGCTACAGATTTTTAAAAGATAACGCAATTCCTATTCATAACATTTTAATTTTTCAAGTATGTGCAATTTGTTTCCTATAATTTTTTACTTAAGTATTTGAGCCTGTCCTTATGTTTAACTACCGTTTAATATATTATTTTACAGGATCAAAATGATTCTAAAAAATGTGAGCCAGGACCCTCCAGTAAACGGCTCCAGGAAACGCCACCATTGCCTAGCTTAATTTCAGTAACACCAACAAAAAAGGCCCGTACAGTTATAGACCCTGAGTTAACTATCAGCCCCACGTCATCAATTCCAAGAAAAAAAAATTTAGCAAAGATGTTACAATGGACTCAAAGTAAAATAAGGAAACAAAATCTAAAAATCAAACTCTTACAAACTCGGAATCGTAGATTAAAAATAAAAGTCAAGAATATGGAAGAACTTCTAAAGATAAGATAAGATTTATTTGAAAGACACACATAGAGGAAATTGTTCGGCATCAGAACAAATCTCAATTTTAAACTGTTTATCGGCGGTAGAAAGAATTAATCTAAGTTCAGTGCGACAAGACTTAAACTGGGAAGATGATCAAAAGGAGGATGAATACTTAGATGACATTGATCTGCATCTGTCCGATTTCAGCAAGCAAACGATAGCTCACATTGCTGGTGACATAACAAAACAATTAATTTAAAAAATCAAGTGTGATATACATATGCGTTAGTGCTCTAGTAACAGAAAAAAATCAGTCACTACATAGATTTATAATAGCGAAGGATAAAGGAGGATTGTTGTACCCATCAGAGGATGTCAAGAGATATTTTTAAAAGACTGTCACATATTAAAAAAAAAAAACGTCGTTCTCATGTCTAAAATAATGCGCCAATTTATTGGGACGTCCATATTCCATAATTTTTTTAATCATCAGTTAGGAGAATTTCCTACATCGAATCACATTACGGATTTAATGAAAGCCATTGCGGAAAAATATGTCAATATCCGCATGCATCACTTGTTAAAATTAAATATAAAACAGTCGAAACGACAGTTTTTATACAAATATGTTTTATTTCAAGGGCAATAAATATTTTAAATTCACTATTTATCGTTACATTTTACCTTTTATACTAATCGGACTTTGGTCCATTACATAATATAAAAGATTTTAATTTTTACATTGTACAAAATATCGACGTTAAATTATCGATATCTTGTCCTCATTCCTAGCTGAGTAGAAAAATAGATAACAGGTGCATACGAATATGACATCTATTTCAATGATGTTAGCGTGCTAAATAGAGTAAATTAGTACAGCGCCCTCTAGCGTTGAGTAGCTGAACTCGTTGTGGATTGCTCGAATTTGATTGATAAATGGAAAAATGTACTTCATTGATTTTGATATGTAAAATAAAAAGGAATTTAAAAAAATTAAACTGACTTCAAAAAGAAATTAACTCAAAATAAAATTATGAAATAACTTTAATTTCGGAAGTCGGTGTCTTGGGATCTCTATTTCAGTGTTTTTGCCACCGACTTCCGAAATTAAAGTTATTTCATAATTTTGAGTTAATTTCTTTTTGAAGTCGGTTTAATTTTTTTAAATTACTTTTTATTTCGTAATTTTTAGTGTTTGCACTAGAATTTGACCAAGGTTTTAAGGTGTTTTCCCTTTGACACTACACCCGTAGCTCGTATCAATAAGCCAGGCCGTCACACTTAGACGTATTAGTCCATATCTTGAAAATTACTGAATCGATTTTGATGAAACTTGCACTGTTCCCTAAGTTGAAGTAAATGTAAGCCAATAAAAAAATGGTTACGATCCGATTAATAGTTGCTGAGAAATGCGTGGACAACCATACATACATACATACGTCTATGAAATTTTGTATATTTGTTTGGAAGCCTTAGTAGTTTGTCATATGTGAATATAATGCAATTCCAATAATATTACATACATACGTGTTGAATTGATAACCTCCTTTTTTTTGAAGTCAGTATTAAAAACAACATTCAATAGTTGTAATAAGACTTAATTATGAACAACAATAAATAAACATTTCGCCAGTTGCATTTATAATTAGTAGCCAATTATAACATCGTTTTCTGTGTATTGAAATGTTTATTTTAATTTGCAATTGTATGAGTTTGGCGACACTGGTTCCCGTACTAAGGAAGTCTTTCTAAGGACAATTCCACTGTTTTTTTCTATTCCGTGTTTATTTTTTTAATTTTTGTTTTATAAAAACGTTGCCCCACACTAGGAATTACTTAGGAATTTATAGGTACTGGGTTACTACTTAACTTGGGAAAAGGTGTGAAAGCACCCAAATTTTAGTGGGCAAAGCACAGAACACATAATATACTCCTAGCAGAGAGGCAAAGAACTCAAATTATAATAATACACACTATTAAATAAAATGTCTGTGACCTTTTCCACTAAAGTTAAGAACTGTGTTGTATTGCAGTTTTTGCTTATCCATAGCTGTTGGAAAAAAATAACTTTAGCACTGTTTCGGAACAATAAATAATTATTATTTATACCTACATATTTATGTTAGGATGGGTATGAATGCTGTCAGGATTAATTCTTATTTCTGTTTAGAAACCATTCAGCATATTATTTTGTCTAGTAGGCTTTTAGATTAATTTCTCAAAAAATATGCATTACTTTGTAATAAGAGTGGTAATGTTATAATCAGGGAACCAAACCCTACCAACTTTTACCTCTATCACCCCCCTCCTGCCAAACGATACTAGATCCGACCCGTAGAACTACGAATATAGTTGGGAGGGAAAATAAAAGTATCAAGCTACTTCACATGTTGGTACAGTAAATGAAAACCAAAGTCAAATGCTCACATTACGACTTTATTGCGAAACTTATGCTTAAATTAGTATGTACACACACTTTGTAGTCCAGAAATACACATTATACAACGAAAGAGGTTATAATAATTATCTTGTAGAAACTGTGGCCTCCTTACGCGCTGCATCTTGCAATAACTGGGTATCCACCTCGTCTGCCGGTAGTTGCACATAGCGGACCACAGACCCACGGATAAAGCAGTTTTTCACCGATAACATGTGAGGATATTTCTCGGGATCAATGACGCTTATGTCCGACAGCTTTATATTCAAATATTGGTCAACAGAATGCAAGGTGCCGCATATACTAAGGTCGTTCTTTAGTTCCACAACCACATCTTTCCCCACTAGCGATTTAAAGAAAGAATAGAATAACATTTTTGTTTATTTTTGTAAGAAAACTTTTCACCCGCCTCCGCTTGGCTTGCTTGCTTTAGGGCGCTTTCCGAATTAGCTATAATCGCTCACAGCGCTCACATCATCTCACATGGCGTTCCGATTAGATATCACGATTATGACAGCTGAGAGCTGTCAACAATTCGGAACGCCCGTGAGCGCGCTCACAGTGCTTACTCAATGTAAAAACGATATTATTAAAGTATTTCTTTGTATAAACACCACATTTCTTCTTCTTTGGTTAGGTGGCGACTATCAGCCAGAAGCACAATTTCGAAAATGCCACGTTAGTTTAATTTTATGATAAGATGCAAATCAAAACAAAACACACACTGACACATCCTCACACACACACTGTCATTTTTGACAGCGCTCACGGTGATATTATTCTAGGGCATGGTCGGCGTTATCGCAAGATGGCGCATGTCATGACGTCACCTATGACGATTCACGGGACTTCGTTATCGCGCTCACGCTAATTCGGTACGGGTTTAAGCACGCTCACATCGATTATTTTCCATCTCGGAACGCAGGGTTACAAACCAATGTCAACAATTGAACAATGTCAAAGTGACTGTCAGGTGTCAGTGTCATTAATTCAGTCAATACGTCAAACTCAGAGAAACAGACTAGAAAATTCTTCCGAGTAACGGAACCAGAAAATTACTAAACATAAGACTTACTAGAAACCCTAAAATGGCTAATTAATATTATTATGATTAAAACTGAACAATATTATTATACTTACCAAAAAATGTGCAGATTTTATGCAAATAATTTTACACAGACTACTCTTTAATATACTGAAAGAAAAAATTGATGCTCTGTGACCAAAAAATGGCTCTCTAGTTTATAATAGTAGTCTATGCCTATGGCGTCGTCGGGCAGGTATATATATTCTGTGGGCGTCAGCCCGTCAGGCAGGCGTCAGTGGCCAGTGTGACCATTTGTGGCAGATTTCTGCCATTCTGGCAGATTTCGCTCCTAGATTTTGTCTGTGGCAGATCATGCTGACAATTTAGAAAAGTGGCAGATTTATAAGATTAAATTACTTAATTTGAAGTTTAAATGCATTCATTTTTTTTTTCACCGGAAGACGTAGTGTTGGAAGATATAATAATGTATAAGAAAATTGTTAAATATTTTTGTTGATTAAATAAATTTAATTGAATTTGTTGTGTATTATTTTCAGTTTTCATGAAGGCATATTTCTGGCAGTTTTGGTGCCAAGTGTGGCAGGTTTCGGCAGATTTTTTGCCCAGTTTGTCTGTGGTGGCAGTTTCGCCATTTGTAAGATGGTCACACTGTCCGTGGCGTCACGTATGTTGTGTTTCGTATTCGTAGTCATTAAACAATTTAGTTTATTTTTCATTGTAACAGCAAAACCAGTGTTTCTTTTTAGCTTTATCCTATAATCTTGCATTACTCTTAGGAATTATAGTATAAAACGAATAATTTTATTAAGTTTCAGACATAACCTATAAATTCCAAACAAAAAAAAATGACGACCGCCGAAGAAAATGCTGAAATTGTAAGTTGATTATTTCCATACCTAACATAATCTAATCTGTTTAACTTAGTCTCTAAGGTTTGAATGTGTCCAACTTGTGTACAAAAAAACACAAATATCTTAGAACGCAGAACAATGCGCCGGTAAAAACTCAAGACAAGATGATTCTATATTAAAGCCCTTGTTTATTAGTTATACCCTGTTTTGAACTGGATGCCATACTCAAAAGGTGTTCATTTTATGAAGAAACTTTTTTCATTTGCCCTTAAGCCTACTTTTGTAATACCTTGGCCTGCTTTTATGAACTGTAAAAATTACACTTAATCACAGGACTGGGGAAACGAGCGTCTGAGCCGAGCTCAACGCGCAGTAGAAGCAAACACTTACGATGTGGACTCCTGGTCCCTTCTCATCCGTGAGGCCCAAACGAGGCCCATCACTGAAGTACGGTCGATGTACGAGAAGCTGATCAACGCATTCCCAACAACGGGCCGCTATTGGAAGATTTATATTGAACAGGAGGTAAGCTTTCTTCATCAGTAATTAGCAACAGTTTGGTAACAGAACTTGTAACAAATTTTTGTATATTTTTGTTAAAAATTCTCTCAAAAGTAAAGTTTTATTCCTTGGTTAACCTGTCAAATGATTGCCTACTAAAAGCTAGTTGCATGTAAGTGCTCAATGATTGTCACAATATACAGGATCCCATTAAAATAGATGGACAAATATTAACACAGCACTCAGTACGTCTAACTAAAGATATCCTAGGAAAAAAAAATACTGATTAAAAGGATTTTATTTTGACCTAAAATAATAAATTTTTTCGTTAGCTGATTATTTTTCTTGTAAGTATCTATGCATTTTTCTTATATATTTTTTTACCATCATCCTTATTTTGGTGGTCTGAATGATTTTTAAAAGTTTGTCCATCTGTTTTAATGAGACCTTATATATTTATTGTCATTTTAAGTGTATTTTTCTTATAAACAAGCCCTGATTCATATGAAAGTTATTGGGTTAAAGGAAATTGCCCTTAAAATAAAATTAATGTATGTAGTTTGTTTAATTTTAGAAAATTAATTAACTAATTATATTGATTGGCAACCTGTATGCATCTTTCATTGCTGTTTAATGCAATTTATTATTTAAAACTGTAGAACTTGTAGATGTATTGAATCATTCCAAGGTGTTTATTACAACAATTTTTTTTTTGTGATGTATATTTTATTTTGTCATCCGTTACAGATGAAGGCGAGGAATTTCGAGAAAGTGGAAAAGGTTAGTATTGTAACAGCGTAAGTTAGTTTATAATAAAAATAATGCAATAACTGTGATAATAATAAAAAGATGCCCGAGGCATTCAGTCGGCCACTGTACTGTTGTGTGCAGTAATAAATAAACAAATATAAGAATTTTGAAGGACGATTGGGAATATATCTGAGATCAATGTGATCTTAAAAAGGTCATATAAAGTGATTTAGTAAGTAAGCTAGCAAATAATTGAAATAAAACGGAAGAATGAAATTTTATCTTTTTTTTCGGCTAGGGCTAATGTGTTCAGACATATTGGAGGCGAGTTTTTGATGCAAATGTTACTTTATTTTCGTTTTTGACTGAGTAGCTAAATAATAAATATTATAAAAAAATATATATAATAACAGCACCATTGCCTATATTTCTCGAAGGGTAAGGCAGATGTCTTAACCCACATTTTTCCAGTTAGATTCCTTGTAAAAGCTGTTACTGTTATTATATTTAATTATTTTATGATAGCTTCTATAAACTTGATCAACGTAACAAAACCCTTAAAAAAAAAAGACAAAGGAACATTAACATTTGCAAAGAAAGCTCACTTTTGAAATGTAATAAACCCTATTTCATGAATTCCTTACTAAAGTAATATGAATGTAAACATAAAGAAAAAGGTACGTCTTTATAGAGCATTGTCTCTGTCACTCATACCTGTGTGACCGTCTCTTTCTAAAACTCATGTCAGACTAACGATTTAAAAGACAAGCATTTTCATCACAAGCTGTTTTAGACCGTATTGCTTACGTCACAAAGATTAGAAACGCTCGTGAGATTTCGACCTGCCATTTTGATCTTTATGATGTTACCAGTACGGTTTAAATTCGCTTTGCAATCGCGCTCCTTCGGAAGCCAGCTAGGGGTTTTACTAAAGTCCCGTATTCAATTATTCATGGTGGAAAATAGTTGCGTAAAATAATGATCGTCGGTAACATGTTTCGTCTCATTATACAAAGAGTTGTTACCACAGATATAGATAGACCTAGATAACGCAAGTATCACGAACTGTATGAAAACAAAGCGTGCCATTTTTTGACTACATACTATGACGTCACAAGCTCGCGCTCTCGCTCACGCTTACCCAGCCAGCAGTACACAGGACTGAGCGCGAAAGTGGCGGCTTATGATTTTTTATCGTAAACTGGTGCGATTTTTGGCACGCGAAGTAGTTGCTCTTGCGTTATCTAGGTGTATCTATATCTATGGTTGTTACTTTAGTTCAAGCTTAAATTTTAGAGCCAGTTATTGTATTTTGAACCTTATGCCGAGTAACATTAAGTTCATAACACAAAAAATTACTTTAGGCTCGAGTCAAGTTGACAATGGACAATGGGCCAAAATGTCGGAAGGTTTAAAGCTTGAACTAAAGTTGGGATTCTTTTGTAATAAGACAACATGGAATGTGGCAGTGTTGCCAGCAATACAACCCGCTAGCAACACTGCCACATTCCATGTTGCGAACGTGCTTCTCGCAACACAAACATGTTGCTGCAACAATGTTGCGCAACTTTTTTTCTACTATGAATACGAGGTTTTATTTTACACAAGACAAAGCTATAACACAATCTTTGGCTTTCCTACAATTTTGCACACAAATCTCATACTACAGCGTTAAATATAATGTTTTAAACACCATTATTTCTGTTTGCTATTGACAGAAATATAAATTCTCAGGCCCGCTCGCACCACAAATCGCTAAACACGTTTGGTGCTAAACGAATTTAAAACTTTGTTCTATCTGAGACGTAATGATGTTTTAAATACGTTTAGCGCTAAACGCATCTAGTTATTTGTGGTGCAAGCGGTTCTTAAATTCGCTTAGCGCTAAATGTATTTAGTAATTTGTGGTGCAAGTGGGTCTTGTGTTTTAGTGAAACCTTTCCTTAAAATTTTCACTAAGGCCACACACGAGCCGATTTACACATAACAGGGGGGGGGGGGGGGGATGTATGAACTTGTTAGGACATTTTCCAGGCTCCGGGCAGTCCTGGCCTCCAGTGTTCCAGAGCTTGCTCTGACGTACAGTCAGAGAAACCGATTGTTTAGCAACTTGACTACTACTAAAAGAGCCTTAAATTCTAATCTACAGTTCATTATCAGCCTTAGACTTACGTAATGTGTCAATTTGTTGAACAATACATTTCCCTGGCTGTACACGAACACAGCTCGGGCGACCCGCAGCTCGCCCCCTTATTTCTCAAAAACACGCGCGGCACGTTGCCAACGGAGAGTCAACTGTAGCCGTCGACACTCGTCGGCGACAGTAGATGCGTCGTCGGCTGCATTTGCCGCTGTCGTTGGCAACGTGCCGCTCGTGTGTTTGAGCACATACTCATATACAATACGACCGACGTAAATGGCGGGCCTGAACTTCGCGCAGAAGGCTGCGCACGAACGTTTTTTAGGAACCAAATGGTGGCATGAGGCGAGTGTGAGTGAGAGAACATGCGCGAAAGTTCGCAAAGGCTATACTCAGGCCCGCCAAATAACGTCCGTCGTATTGTACACGTGCGACATTCGTCGTGTATCTGTATATGAAGTCTTTACATTTTCGATCTCAGTTAAGAGACCTGTATTTAAAAACTACCGTAACTTTGCGTGAACATTTTCTTGTCACTAATTAGTAAGTTCTTGCGGGTAACTTATTAAAAGTAACGGTAAAGGTAAGTATGTTTTGAACTCTTCTAAATCTATCAACCACAGTCTGAATCTACTGCTGAATTTAAGGACCTCACAAGTAAGAATGCTTGTCAAAACATTAGGCAACAGGGTTGGCGACAATTTAGAGGTATGTACAGCTTTACAAAGAAAAGTATGCGCTTCGGGAATCATCGTATGTTTTCGGAAATACGATCTAATATAGAGCTGTTACTACCATGAAAGTAATTGCCTATTTTTTAATACCATGTTTACAAAATTAAAGATTAGCAACTCTATGCAATTCCAAAAATGTGTCCAGTGGCCAGCCCACAGCCACTTCAGTTTGCTTACTCTGCAAGCTATGTCGGTTACTCCGGTTCTTTTCCGGGTAACTTCATTCCTGATTTTATTTATTGCCATCAACTAGGTACTCATGGCAAAAGAATTTGTTTAACCTAGGTTTCAAATCCAAGTCCTAGGCTCCCCAGAAACCCTTGTTCAAAATATCAATATCCCATTCTGGCTGTTTGTCCAATCCAATTGCCAAGCATACCAACTCATGGGCCTGCGGGCGGAGAGTAATGGGTAGTTCACCGTCAGATCAGGACCAGGCCCGTGCCGGACGGCGTACGTGTTCCACGCGCGCCTCAAAGAGATGTCAGCATCGATGCCTCATATGGCCGAAGCCTGCCGGGTCAGCGGGATTGTCCGAAAGGGTTACCGCTGGCCCGGAACATAAAGGGCTAAGGAAGGAACACGGGTGGGTTTTAGTCAGTAAGAGTCTGACACTCCTTTCCGCTCCACCCAGAGCGGGAGGGGTCATTTGATGATTCCCCATCCGAAAAAAAAAAAGTATACCAACTCACAATGTCACATTTTAACAAAGCTTATATTCAGCAGTAGTTTTACCCCTTCAACGACAACAAATGACATGATAACATTTTGGCCGGGCAGTTGTTCCAGAGGTGCCTGATGAAGATCCTCAACATAGAGTTGTGGAGGCTGTACCTCAACTATGTGAAGGAGACCAAGTGTATGCTGCCAACTTACAAGTACGTATGAAGCTCAGCTGGAGCAACCGGTCGTTAAAGAATGATGGGCGTTTTGGCCGGGTATGTTCAATAAAACCACATATACATCAAATGAAAGTTTATATCATAAGCATTAATTCTCATTATGAGCAGAAGGCTGTGAAATACCGGGTTAAAGAGATATCAGACCTGCAAGTACCATGTAAACGTATTAGTTTATGACGCTAATGTTCACTGCAGTTCTCAATAATATTAGTTATTGACTCATAACATTGAAGGGGGCTTATGGCTAAGTAATAACAGCCGCACGGGTCGATCGATTAGGTTAGGTTGCACTTGCCGCGGTTGGTCCCGGGATGGGTGACCATTTTTACATACCAAGGTGCCTCGGAAAACACGTTAAGCCGTTGGTCCCGGCTGTAATTCGTGGATCTCATTTGAACTCTATTGGTCATCAGGCCAGGCTCCATACAAAAATGCCCATCATTCTTTGACATTTTTTTTGCATTATAGAATGAGTTCTAACTTTACATCAAGCGTTAACCTTCGAGCTGATTTTATCTAACTGCGCGGGAGCAAAGTCAGGGAACGACCTTGGGGTGTAGAAAGTGGGTGGCAAAGTGTTCTGGTTTCTTTATTGATTCATACCGAATACGTGCACATACACAAAACCAGCAGATTCTTCAGTTTCAACGATTAGCTTCTAATAGTAATCATTCCGACCGTCGTAGGCGATCGCTATTGTAGCCGTAACACACGGTATAGTAAGACAAATCTGAAGATAGAACTGACCATGTGTGGTAGCCTAAACACATCGCAGAGCCTTTCAGAGGGTGCATTCAGAAAGTCGAATATACAGCTTGTTTAGATTCATTTGTCAGTATCAAGTTCTGAGTTGAGCTGCACGATTTTTGACAAATGCGTGCACTGATTGGACAGGTCCGCTCAATCTGTGTGGTTCTTTCATCAAAAGACCATTTCAGACACAAATTACATGGTCTTCACACGATCTGATCAAGATTTTGTCTGGGCTTTAAAAGAGACTGACCTCTGAGTTTGTTTCGGCCTTTCTTCTCAGAATAGTCAGATAGGAAACGCCGACCTCATCTAGTTTAAAAAAATATAATTAACGTGTAAAAGTGTTTGTACAAACCTACTTACAGAAAATAAATCATTTATCATTAGTATAACTATGAAAATATGGAATATTGCACTGCAGTACACCAAAATACTGATTACTAGCTGTTGCCCGCGACTGCGTCTGCGAACCAGGATGAAAAGTAGCCTATGTTCTTCTCCAGGTCATGGTCTATCCATGTGCCAAATTTCATCTAAATCCGTTCAGCCGTTTTAGCGTGAAAGCGTAAAAAACAAACATACACAAAATAAAGTCTTTTATCAAGTGTAGTAGTTAGTGTTTTTTTCAAGTATTTTAGGTAGATGCTTTTTTACATAATTAGTATTTATAATTAATATGGCGTTCACCTTATATTAATTTTCAGAGAAAAAATGGCACAGGCTTACGATTTCGCCCTGGATAAAATTGGTCTGGACATCCACGCGTACCCGATATGGAATGACTACATAACGTTTTTGAAGAGCGTAGAAGCCGTGGGATCTTATGCTGAAAATCAGAAGATTTCAGCTGTTAGGAAGGTAAGGAAAAACCACTTTTAAATAAATCTAGCTATCTCTTTGGGGCCGTCTCCACGAGCAAGAGAATCGCGGCGATAGTCTCGCCGTGCCATCAAATTTCCGCCGCGATGATATCGCCGTGTGGAGACACGTTCTAAGAGAGTGTATAGAAATACGTGGCACGATGATAATATCGCCGCGATTCTCTCGCTCGTGGAGATGGCCCCTTATAGCGAGATTCACAGACCGATTCATATGAATATGAACCTTATTTTTTTGGGTGTTACGTTCAATGTTCGTATACGTGTAAGTAAATGTTAGCAACGTTTCACAGGAATATGAACATTACTGTTATAAGAATAAAGTTCATATTCGTATGAGACGATGACTTAGCAAAGAAAAGTCAAAGAGCGGTCTATGAATCTTGCTTTTAGATTCGTTCTCTAATTTTCCTAACATGTAAACAAATATGAGTTTTTGGAAAAATTACTTTAATACCTACACATAAAGTTCAGTTTGCGCTACAAATGCAAGTATTTCATGTATTATTCAGCAGTACTAAGCAGTCATTCTAAAATCAACTTAATTTACACTCGTATGAAGTTTATATTTGTTTATGTAGTATATAACATCAATTGGAAAGAAGGATTTGAATAGAATTGCCTTGTCATATTTCACACAATCCATCTAACATTTCTTTGGTCTTCCCCTACGCTTATATCCATCCATTTATATAAGAACCATAGAGTAACATTTCGTTATTTTTGCAGGTTTATCAAAGGGCAGTTATCACCCCCATAATAGGCATAGAAACATTATGGAAGGACTACATAGCTTTTGAACAGAGCATCAACACTATAATAGGTAAAACATATTTATTAACTCTTTGTTATTGATGTGCAAAAGTATAATCTGCGTTGGCGATTTATTTGCCAAAAATTTAAACAAATATGTATTAATGGAACAAAAAAAAAACCGACTTCCAAAAAAATCACTACAAACTGAAAAATAACTTTAATTTCGGAAGTCGGTGTCTTAGCGATCAGTATTTTAGTTTTTGCCACCGACTTCCGAAATTAAAGTTATTTTTCAGTTTGTAATGATTTTTTTGGAAGTCGGTTTTTTTTTTGTTAAAAAGTTTTTATTTCTCGCTTTTTAGTGGGTCTATTTATAATTTATCTAAGTTACAATAGCCTAATGTCAACTTGCCCATCGCCTTTTTATAAAATATTCCTTTTCTCGATGCAGGGACGTTAATTGTTGAGGAGTTCTCCTTTTATTAGTTTTTAGATTAGATGCTGATAATCCTGGCTGCAGCATCAGGTCAGACTTATGTCAACATTGCATTGAACATAAAATTAGTCCTGTTTAAAATGAGCCCAAACACGACTTTGCTGTAATTTCAAGGTTTGTACTTTTTCTGATGCTCCTGGCTTCAGCATCAGGTCTTCGGTGTTCCTCAGTAACAGTACGTTTATCCACACATCGAGCCCTTTTCAATGAGCCTAAACACGATATATCTGCTGTTATTTGTCGAGCAGTTAGGTACTCTGCAGACTATCCTGACTGCAGCATCAGGTCATGACTTGATGATCATGAGACCAAATGTGGCAAATGCCCTATCAAACATCAAAACAATTTACTTAAACAGTCCTTGCCTGTTCGAGTAACTTCTTACTGTTATGGAGTTGTACCTTCCATCATCAGCCCAGCTACCTGAGATGGTGACAACCATACACAAATACACAAGATACTTCATAAAATATACGTAAAACAATAAGTAAGCCTATAAAATTTGAGGGTTGCCCTCGATTTCTCTAAGATTCCATCATCAGATCCTAACTTGGTGACAATGGGACCACCTCAGAACTATCTACTTTTGAACAAAAAAAGAATTTTGAAAATCCGTCGACAATTGGCGGAGTATTCGATGAACAAACATACAAAAAAAAAAAAACATACAAACACCCGAACATAGTACCTCCTCCTTTTTGTGAAGTCGGTAAAAATAACTTTAATTCCTACACAATAAAGTGCAGTTTACGCTACAAACATTTTTGAAACTTTTTCAATAGTCCTAGTCACTGTGAAATCAACTTAATTGTCATTGAAATAAAGTTGATATTTGTTTAACTTGAAATAGGGTAGGGGTGTGCAGCACTGCGCACTTACTATAGATACCCCAATTCCCTAGCTTCAACTTTCTGACTAACTGTGACAATTCAAAAGTGCTTGTACAAGGTTTAGGGCCGTTGTATCTATGCTAGTGGCGCGGTAAACTCTGCTTGCGAGATGCAGGATTTCGCGTGACGTCAGTATGACGCGTTTTTCGCATGTGGCGTTGTAGATAACGCTACATGCATCTACACCGCCACATGCGAACTACGCATCATACTGACGTCATGCAAAATCCTGCATCGCGCAAGCAGAGTTTACCGCGCGGCTAGCATTAAATATATCAACAACCCGACATGAATCATCAGGCAGTTGCCCAACTTGCCCACCAGACACATCACCCGTCTAGTCACAGGATCCTTCCTTTTCTATAGAGGATGAGTGAACATTACACCCTGTTCCTCATACCTATATAAACCCATACTGAGTCGGATTACGGCCCACCCCTCTCAGAGAGGAGGCCTGTGTCCCAGCAGTGGAACATTATAGTCTGATTATGTTATTTGCTGATTTTATGTCTTAGTGGTATCAATTAGCACTAGATATTCCCTTTCTAATTTCCAGTACTCCCGGGGTATGTGCGTGCCCCAAGAAAATGAAGGTAATCAGCCGACTGTGTCGCCCGTTTTTGTTCTGAAAATTGTGCCGTGCGCAAATTTTATCAGTTTACACAGTCCAAATGCTGGTTTTTGTATTTTTTTTTAACTATAACTAACCTAGCAAGTACTATAATTTTCCTTTGACAGCCGAACGCATGGCAATGGAACGTTCCCGCGACTATATGAACGCTCGTCGTGTCGCTAAGGAGTTGGAGACTGTGACCCGAGGACTGAATAGGAACATGCCTGCCACGCCACCTACTGCTGATAGAGAGGAGATGAAACAGGTAAGGATCAGAAGATATTTTAGGTAGAAGAGCATTATAAACATCATGTGGACAGTTTTTCTTACTGACGTCATGCACAATCCTGCATCTCGCAAGCAGAGTTTACCGCGCGGCAAGCATTTTTTTTTTAAACAAATCTTTGCCCCACACTAGGAATTTCTCCTGTATCGTGGGTACAATCAGTAATACAACTTGTTAAGTTAGTATAATCCCCAAATGTCAAGATTTCATGAAATAGTCATTCATGGGGATTACTTGGTCTTAGAGAGTTGTGTTGATGACTTTAATGATTATAATTCTGTAAATACATATTTGTTACGGCCGCGAATCATATTTTAATCAACGTACAACTTAATACTGACCAGCAAATTGCAAAAAATGTAAAAAAAAAAAAAAGAATTTCACGGGCTACCCTGGAGCTTTCGCCTTAATATATTTTTTCTTTTCAGGTGGACCTCTGGAAAAAATACATTACCTGGGAGCGTGCGAACCCCCTTCGCTCGGAAGACACAGCTCTAGTAGCGAGACGAGTCATGTTCGCTATAGAACAGTGTTTACTGTGCTTGGCACATCATCCAGACGTGTGGCACCAAGCCGCGCAGTTCCTGGACCACTCGGCCAAGCTGCTGCAGGAGAAAGGGGTGAGTACAGCCACCCATCCACCTACAGGATTAAAGCCCCAAATTCATTGGAAACAATGTCGAATATGTTGGTGTTGTAATGCAGCCTGGGAGATCCTATGTCCAGCAGTGGACTGCAATAGGCTGAGTTGATTGATTGAATGTTGAGTATGTAGCTGTATCTACAACGCCACATGCGAACAACGCGTCATACTGACGTCACGCAAAATCCTGCATCGCGCAAGCAGAGTTTACCGCGCAACTAGCATAGATACAACGGCCCGACATGAATCATCGGGCAGTTGCCCGCCAGACACAACACCCGCCTGGTCGGAGGATCCTCCCTTTTCTATAGAGTATGAGTGAACTCTACATCCTGTTCCTCATACCTCTATAAGTATTATACCACGAATTCGGAACATTGCATGTTGCCAGCAACATACCAACATGTTTCCCGCAACACAAAAATATTTTTGTTGAAACATTGTCCCACTACTTTTAACAATATATTGCTTTAGGCTAAACTCGCACGTAGTTATTTATAACGTTATTAAAACAACAGAAAGGAATAGCAGTGTTTGCTTTTTACTTGGGCGTTTTCTGACCCCCCACCCCCCTTCCTCTACGTAATATATAATAAGACTCGGATGAATCCCTTCCCCCCCTTTCAATCTTACGTAAGATCAGGTTCTACCAAAATGTCAAAGAAAAAGTAGCAAAAAAATTCAAAATCATCTTCCTGTCCTTATCCCATGTTAATTGAGGTCGGCGCAACACGTTTTCTTCTTCCATTCTCCCCTGCAAAAAAATTAAAAGCTTATAATTTTTGTTTACTTTTGTGATCTTACGTAAAAACAATCTAAACCCCCTCCCACCCCCATGTATGAAAAAATAAGACTTGTTTGGACCTCCCCCCTCAAATCGTCTTACGTAATAAATGAACAGCATTACACCTAAAAAAATCACTTATCACAACAATTATAATAAATTCGTCACTCAGGACTCGAACGCCGCCCGCTTGTTCTCGGACGAAGCTGCAGCGGTATACGAACGTGCCACAAGCGGTCCTTTGAAACAGTCCACGTTGCTGCACTTCGCGCATGCCGACTATGAGGAGAGCCGACTGCACTATAATAAGGTAAGAACGCCACCCCATCCATGTCTATTCAAATTCATGTACAAATATCAACTTTATTGTAGTGGAAATTAAGTTGATTTCAGAGTGACTAGTACTATTGAAAAAAAAAAGAAGTTGTTTGTTTACGATGTTGGTCTCATGGACAAAATTGATCAGTTTGATGGTCTGTTCCACACCCTTAAATTTGGCTGGTCTTTGAAAACTAACCCTGTATGTACAGTCACGAGCAAAAGTATGTATACACTTGCCTTTATTCAAAGATGATTTTCTCCTTTAGTTTTGAGTGAAATTTTATGTTATTACGAACAAAGTATTTTCGAACCCATAGGTTTGTGTAAACTGTGTAAAGTGTCGTATTTCAACGTTGCATTCGTTATTTCACGAAAAAATCGCAATTTTAAGTTGCCAAGTGTTGACATTATATTAGTGCTCGTGACTATACAGATACTAATCTTATAACCAGGGACTTAAAACCGAAATGAATTTCGTTCCGTTACCACTAATGTTATCGTATAACGTTCCAAAATTTGTAACGATACTAAAACCTAAAAATATCAATAACGTTACAAAAAAAACGTTATAGAATTTCATTTTCGTAGAACAATATTATAAGTAACGTTACAGGTGAAACGTTACAGATTTATTTGTAACATTATTCTAAATACTTCTCGTCTTTTTCGTCATCTTTAAGCCATGAAGCTGGCAAAGTTGAGTATCGAAATTAATAACGTTATTATATCGTTATACTAATATCGATGTATTGATAATATTGTTATTGAACAGTTTAAGATTTCGTTCCGTTTGTCAGTATCGTTATAGCCAAGGAATTAATTTTGTTACGATCCTGGTGGAACGATACAAATTATCAGTACCGGAACTACGCGCAACGTTATTTTGAGTAACGTCTCAAGTCCCTGCTTATAACTTTATAACTTCGACCAGGTACACCAAGTATACACCCGGTACTTGGACATGGAGGACATTGACCCCACGCTAGCCTATGTGCAGTACATGAAGTTTGCGCGCCGCGCCGAGGGCATCAAGTCTGCCCGGACTGTGTTCAAACGAGCCCGGGAGGACCCCAGGTAACGATAATAGAACTATTAGTACATTATCTTCACATCCATAACCTTAATCAGCCTATAATGTTCCCACTGCTGGGACACAGGCCTCCTCTCAATGAGAGGGAGGGTTTTTTAATGTCTTCACATTATATAATGATAATTAAAGCGGAGGTTTTTTCGGAGCGGAGGTCGCGCCATTTTTTTTTTCCGTAATTGCGGCCACGCATGTATCCTATAAAAGTCACCCAAAGGGCAATGGAGAGGGCTATGCTTGGAGTTTCCCTGCGTGATCGAATCAGAAATGAGGAGAACCAAGGTAAACGACATAGCCCGAAGAATTACCAAACTTAAGTGGCAGGCCGATGGGGCCGAAAAGTTCTGGTGTGGCGACCGCGTACCGGAAGACGTAGCGTTGGAAGGCCTCCCACAAGGTGGTCCGAAGACTTTGTAAAGGCCGCAGGAACCCGTTGGATGCGAGAAGCACAGAACCGGTCGAAGTGAAGGTGCTTGGGGGAGGCCTATGTCTAGCAGTCGACATCTTTCGGCTGAAATGATGTAAATCGATGGCTGACATCAACGCAAATAGAAAACATAATATATTTATTTATTTATATGCTCTCATGTACATCACACATTTTACAGAATAATTTCTAAGTATCGGTTTTTGTACATGAACCCTGTCAGGGCGCTGCAAAATAATGTTGGTTTGCTGCTGAGTTTGTGGTCATAACAACATAAATTGAATAATTAACATAAATTGAGTCAAACAAATTACAATTTGAAAACAAATAATCCAATAGAAATAGTAGTCTAGATGTCGTTAAGATATATAGGACCAAACCCTGTAAAATGTTTGTGTTATCTCTACCAGGTCCCGCTACCACGTTTTCGTGGCCGCAGCGCTGATGGAATACTACTGCTCCAAAGACAAGAACATAGCGTTCAGAATCTTCGAGCTGGGACTGAAGAAATTCTCGAACATTCCGGAGTATGTGCTGTGCTATATCGACTATTTGTCGCATCTTAACGGTAAGTCATGTGGTCATTGTAATTTGAGCTTTATGTCGTAGAACATACAGTGGCCCCCAAAAGATAGTTGACATTTTTCCACTTCAGCTGTGATGCCAAATTACAATAAAAAATAATTAGGTACTTCCTAAGCGGTTACTTGGTTATTTTTTATGATTAGTCCAAGGAGAAGAAACAGAGATTTCCAGTTATCTTTTTTTAAATACATTTCGAAAAGTAACTCTTTAGAGCTTTGAATCCTGCAGCATATGAAGTTTCATTAAAATCGGTTCATTCATTTCGAAAAACAAGAGCTTGAAAGTTTGTATGAAATGCCGTACGTCGTAAACTCTTAATAAAGATTGGTCCTTCGCAGCTCTGGACAGAGAGAGGTGGAAGGACAGTAAAGAAGCCTTTGCCCAGCAGTGAGGCATTAATGGCTAGAAAAAAAAAAGTGGTATGTCACAGCTGAAGTGGAAAAATATCAACGAACTTTTGGCGGCCACTCATACAGTTGAAATGAAATGAAATGTTTTTAATGAAATGAAATGATTTTATTTTGTAAGTAGGTTTGTACAAACACTTTTACACGTCAATCATGTTTTTTTTTAAAACTAGATGAAGTCGGCGTTTCCTATCTGACTACTCTGAGAAGAAAGGCCGAAACAAACTCAGAGGTCACAGTCTCTTTTAAAGTCCAGACATAATCTTGGTCAGGTTATATGAAGACCATGTAGATCGATGTCTGAGGTGGTCTTTTGAGGAAAGAACCACACAGATTGAGAGGACCAGTCCAGTCAGTGCACGCATTTGTCAAAAATCGTGCAGCTCAAGTTGCATTTCCAAAATTTAGTTTTAACGTACTTTATCTGGGCGCGAATATGGCAAGTCGAGTTTTAGAATGTGGCTGTGACACAGGTATGAGCGATAGAGTTGACGCTCTAAAAACCTGGAGTTTTTCTAAAAGTTCATGTGCCATATTAACAGCGCACACTGAAATCGGCTGACGACGCTTCCGACGCGTCGTTGTTCACTAGAAATAAAGCTTGCATTACAATGTTCAATGTTTCATTCTGCGTCGAGTTAGTCACCTGCACCAACAATCACCAAATACATTAAGTTCTAAACATAAAATATAACATAATTTTTTGTCTGTGAACTTTTGAAACAAACAATTGTTACAAATGCCACTAGTTTTCAATTCTTTGGTTCGCTAGAAAAAAAAAGGAATCTAAATTATCTTTTTAGTAAGCACATATTTTCGTAGCAATTACACCAATTTTTCTTTGCCGTCTTACAATCAGGCCCAAGAGTACCAAATCCATTTAAATCATCGACCCTGTCGTGAATTTATTTATTATTATCGTTTTCATCCTTAGAGGACAACAACACTCGTGTGCTCTTCGAGCGAGTCCTATCCTCAGGCAGCCTCAAGCCTGAGAGCCAGGTGGACATCTGGAACCGGTTCCTGGAGTTCGAGTCCAACATCGGCGACCTCGTCAGTATCGTGAAAGTAGAGAAGCGGAGGCAGGCTGTGCTGGAGAAGGTATTACTTGAGGGCTAATCACACATTTTTCTGGCATAAAAATAATCTAATGGCGCCGATTCCCTTGTTCACAAACTAAACTAAATTTAAGTTCAGTGCCTCTTTTTCTTTCCATTTTATTAAGAAAAGGACAGAAGATAAATAGTTTAGTCCTGTTAAATTAAGATACTCCATAGACAAGTTTAGACGTGATTAAAAAATTGGCTAATAAATACGTCAATTTACGTCAGTCGCTGACTACTTTGTATGTATTTTTCTTAATTGTCATATAACCTATTCTGTACGTTTTCTTGAACAGATCAAAGAGTTCGAAGGCAAGGAGACTGCTCAACTGGTGGACCGATACAAGTTCCTGGATCTGTACCCGTGCAGCATCGCCGAGCTCAAGTCTATTGGATATACAGAGGTAAATAATTCTGACGTCATAAAGAAAAGGTACAACTAATTTTTTTTCCAAAATTGAGTAAAAAAACTGGCTTATGCGCCTTTTTTTTCTGATTCCAAATATGTATGCAGGGTTATTGGTAAAACATTAACAACCTCTTAAGAGGTCATTGTACTCATCATTATGAACAACTTTTACTATGGGACCAAACCAGAAATCGCGGGAAAAAAAATCAGCTGTTCCCTACATTTATGTTTGTATAACAGCAGATTTTTTTCCTTTTCCCAACTATGTTGGGGGTCGGCTTCCATTCTAACAGGATGCAGCTGAATATCAGTATTTTACATGGAGCAACTGCCTATCTGACCTCCACAACCCAGTTACTGGGTAATACGATACCCCTTGATAAGACTGGTTGTCAGACTTTCGGGCTTCTGACGACCCGTAACGACTGTCAAAGATCCACGAATGACGGCCGGGACCAACGGGGTAACGTGCTTTCCGAGGCACGGAGGGGTCATGGTACGTAAAGATGGTCACCCATCTGTAGCGGTATCTACAACGCCACATGGGAACAACGCGTCATACTGACGTCACACAAATCCTGCATCGCGCAAGCAGAGTTTACCGCGCAATTAGCATAGATACAACGGCCCGACATGAGTCATTGGGCAGTTGCCCGCCAGACATAACACCCGTCTGGTCGGAGGATCCTCCCTTTTCTATGGAGGTTGAGTGAACTTTACACCCTGTTCCTCATACCTTTATACATCCATGGACCAACCGTGGCAAGCCCTACCTAATCAATCGACCCGTGCGGCTGTTAGTACTTAGCCACAAGCCACAAATAATTATGTCAATTCTCGAATTCCTCAAAGTAAAAAAGTTTTCCTCTACAGGTGGCATCTATGTCAAACAAGTCATGGGCGCTAGGCGGACCGCTAGCAGGAATATCACCAGAACTGGCAGCTGTTATTCTTGGGCAGAAGTAAGTTAGACACATTTCATCACACCTGTTTTTCTCGAAGAGTAAGACACAGAAATGTATATTATGTATACAACGTAATTTTTAGTATATGCGAAACCTGAATATAGTTTGTTCAGAAGAAGTAACTGAATCGATTCCAATAATTTTTACCCCATGTTATATTTTGTCCCAAAAATATTTAAAAAAGGTTAAAACCGATTTAGATGCAATTAGGTATAGAGATAGTTACCGGGAAAGGACATAGGATAGTTTTTATCCCGATATTCCCGCGGGATCTACACTAATGCGGGTGAAACCGCAGGGCGCTGCTAGTATATTAAATATTGTAATCAAAACCATTTTTCACAGAGATAACGACCCCAACAAGGACATAGCTCGTCCAGACACGAGTCAGATGATACCATACAAACCCAAGGTCAACCCATTGCCTGGAGAACACCCTATATCAGGTAAAGTTAATCACACTAATATTATAAAGGCGAAAGTTTGTGTGTGTGTGTGTTTATATGTTTGTTATTACTACTTCACGCTCAAACGGCTCGACCAATTTTGATAAAAATTGGTATGGAGGTAGCTGACACCCTGGATTAACATAAAGGCTATTTTTTATCCCGATATTCCCACGGGATCGAAACTTATGCGGGGCGTGCTTTTTGGCCATGACCACCAGTGAGTTTGAGCTCGCGACTAGTTTACTCTTAAGGGAGCAACCAGAACCTTGGTCTATCGGCCGCATAGTGAAATATTTGTGTCTTTTGATGTCATATTTCGATCGGCCGCCGTCTGGATGCATCTTTACGAGTCTCGTATGGAGATTTTCGAATTTCCACAATCAAGAAACTCCTAGTGGTCTTTCAAAGTTGTTCTAAATACATTAAATTAACATAAGTTTTGTTTTTATTGACAGGCGGAACATTCCCGATGCCCCCGGCCGCCGCCCACCTGTGCACAATGATGCCCCCGCCCTCCAGCTACCGCGGCCCCTTCGTGGCGGTAGACCGACTGATGCAGCTGTTCAACCGGATCTCACTGCCGGATAAACGTGAGTGTATTTATATACGTGTCCCAAAATTCGACGATAAACGGGCAGCAGAGGGTGGACCTGCTCATGACTGCTCGAGCAAATATAATGAAAGAAAAATACCAATTTTTTTTTGGATATTACAAAAAATACATTGAAATTCTTCGAAAATAGGGTTATTTTTAACTACAATGACCACAATTTTTCAAATATTTCTAGTTTTTTTTACTTGTGTCGGCAATCTAAGTAGCACTGCTATCCACCACAAACCTTAAAAACAGAATAAAATAAATATTTAAGGCGGGCTCCCATACAACAAACGTGTTTTTTTCGGCGTTTTTGCCTTGTGGTACGGAAACTTTCGTGTGCGAGTCTGACTCGCACTTGGCCAGTTTTACCCTTTGGGTACGGAACCCTAAAAAGAGTAATTATGGAGTTTCTTGCGGGCTCTTATCTATAGAAAGCGACCAACTTGCAACCTAACTTTTCTAATCCTAACCTTCGACGTTTCAAAAGTGCCCCATGTAGGTTTATGTGATACATGTTGAATTTAAATGACTTGTGGGTGTTCGCAGATGAGCATGTAGATTGATTTTACGCAACAATGCGTAAAAGGTGCGTTTCCCTGGTGCGCAGGGTGTGGGGCGGCTCCAACAGTGTCTTAGAAATGGGACTGGTCTGTGTTTACGTGGGTCACTGTTGTGCCGTCTCTCATGGGATGCCGCAACGGTGACCAACCGTTATTTCTTGTGTTTTTTAGGGATCTGTGCCTCAAAAGGAAAAAACAACCCTTATAGGATCACTTTGTTGTCCGTCCGTCTGTCTGTCAAGACCCTTTATACCGTGGAGGTATCGAGTTGAAATTAAAACCATATACTCAGGTCTACAGTCCCTTGAAGCTTTGAAAAATCAATTACCTAAGTTAACGTAAAAAAAAGATACGGCCATTTATGCTGCAAAAAACGTATATTTCGACACTCTCAAGGGAATCAAAATTTATAGGGAACTTCCTGTTGACCTAGAATCATGAAATATGGCAAGAAGCAAGATCATGTAGCACAAGTAAAGGAAAAAATCCGAAAACCGTAAATTTGTAGGGACATTAAAAAAAATCCCTATTTACATACCTAGAAAGTACGGAACCCTCATGGGCGAGTCAGACTCGCACTTGACCGGTTTTTTAAGTTGTGTCTGTACTTACCAACGTAGTCGTAAGTTTTACTAACAATCTTGTTTGAGTCTTGGTTACTCCAATAAAGAAAAATTATATTCTATTCTACTTGTTATGTTCCCAGCGCCGGCACCGACTCAGGAGAATGGCTGCGACACCAAACTCTTCGACTTGGCGCGCTCCGTGCACTGGATTGTGGATGACGAGGGAATCACCACTGTGGCTAGCAAGGTATGGGTTTATTACGATGAGGTTTTAAAGTTCTCCAAGTATTTTTCATGTTGGCAATATTGATTTCTTAAACGGATAACCGTTTAAGACTGCCTGTTCATTGACGCGGAGCGAGGCTGCGGAGCGGAGAAACGGAGAAATATTACCCAATAGGATTGCCTATAAGGCCGCTATCCCACTGGCGTTTTACGAGCGTCGGCGTCTCTCGAACGTCTGCGCAGCGTCAACGTTGCGCAGACGCGACGTTGACGTCGCGTCGTCGCGTGACAAGCATTAACGTCCGCTGAACGCGTCGCGTCTGCGCAACGTTAACGTCGCGTATGTTGGCAACAGGTACAATCACGCCGTCCTGCTTTACAGAGCACTTTACAGAGCAAGACGGCGTGATTGTACCTGTATGACAATAAATCATTTATCAATATTAACTTGATTTGTATCTGTAAAGGCTCGCAGACGGAAAGCGGGTGAAGACTCCGATGACGACGAGCTAGGAGTTGCGCCGCCAGCCAACGACATCTACCGACAGCGGCAGCAGAAACGAGTCAAATAGACTGTGTACTGTTCACGTAGGTTTAAGCAGATGTATTTTGTATGGATTCTAATAAAGTGAAGATTTTTTAAATAAATAAAATTATGCAATGCGAACAGTTGGTGTTTTATTTCGAAATAGCTTTCGTCCGCGACTGCGGTTATTCCGCGTATCCACTTTAGGGTGGATTTTTTGGGGGTGGATAAACGGAATAACCCCGCGACTGCGTCTGCATGTATGTTTCTTTTAGCACAAATATCCAGGATGGTTCATGAATCACGAATTTAGACTCGTTCCTAACCGACTGGACGGAGAAGGCACAACATAAGAAAATGGGGGAGGCCTGGCCTTTGTCCAGCAGTGGGACAGTACAGGTTTACGAAAAAAAAAAAAACAGGTTTGATAGTAGATTACGCCTTCTCCAGGATTCAGGCTGCCTATCTCTCCATAACAATTGGTTCTGTGGGAGCGTGAAAAGATAACACGAGGAGTTACAATCGCATTTGAGTTTTTTTTTTATTATTATTAAATGGGCCCGCTCTTGACCCCGATCACGCCCGATGGTAAGCGATAGATGAGGTCTATGATGGAACAAGCGTGCCTTGTAGTAGTAAGTAACGATAGTAGCTTGCATATGGCTTTGAGAGGATTGCGCGTGGGCGCAAAATCGACCTTACTGCTACAACATAGAAATGCTGTGAAAATCCAACTGTTACCAGACCTATGGTTGACAACTACGGGGTTGTTGCAAATTGCCAGGAATTTACACAAAAACTTCAAAATGATATACCTACTTATCAGCAATTTATTATATTTAGGGCTCATTTTTCCAATGCCAGATAATTTTATCCGAGTAATAATTTTGAATTTTTGACAGTTTGTCCATACATTTGTCAGACGTCAAATTTATTCCACAAATAAAATGTATCTGTCGCTTGAAAAATCGAGTTTTTCCCAGTGGACAGATTGATGGTCAGACTAGTCTTTCCAACGGGAATTAATTTTTCCCGTTGATCAGATTTATTTGACAGCTGGGAAAACAACAGAAAAAAAGTAGAATGAAAGTAAAAACTGTTTTTTTGCATTTCTTATCTGTCTACGGCCCTTATAGATCGAGTCTTCATTTTGACCAATAACGGTCCATTAAATGTCACTCGGCTATTCGAGTCAGTTTGAACACCTCCATACAAGTTAAGGATGATTTCCACCAAACGGCTCGCATCGCATCGGATCGGAAAGGATACGAACGGATGCGGCGACAGCCGATCGCGTCCGGCAGCATGTCGACGTATACGATTGGCTCCGTATCTGCGACGCGCGTTAGCGTGCGGTTATGGCTTACTAGCAAAGACAAGAGCTCAATATCCCGATTCGGTAACTTCAACAGCGTAGACATTCAACATTCAACAGTCACTATAAAACACTTTAGCTAATGTACTCTGTGGTCACTAAATAAACTCCTTGCTGTCAAATTGATGACAGATGACAATATTGACAATACATGTCTCTCCTTTTCCATTGGTATGCACCTTTTTTTTGTAGGTATTTCCAGTCCATACTTTTCTATGTCAATTTCATTTTCGAACGGAACGCAGTCCCGTCAAAAATGGCCTCTTTGATCAATGTTTTGTTGCGAAAGTCCCCAAATTTGGGCCAAACAGCGGCCCTTGCTAAGAATTTACCAGCACTTTACAATGTGAAGTGAGTGTCTGTTGCATTAAAATATCAATTATTGCATAAATTCTGGTGTTAAAGTGAAATAAAAATTATGTAACATTTGAGGTTAAAACCGAACAAATCCCCTATTTGTTTTACAAACTATATTTCTTTCAGTATTAATTAAGGGAATGATTAGATGAACTGGCTGAAAAAAGTCTTAAAAGCATGGGTTTCAATTCTCACAAGTTCAAAAAGTGGAAGAACGAATTACAATGTTTTTCCAGTTTCTAAGTGCTAGTTAATTAAATATAAGTAGTAACAAAATGTTAAGCATGAATCATTGCTTAAAACTAAGTCTACCTTCTGACCGAAATGAGTTCTAAAGTCATAGCAACTTGGATTTAGTCATGAAAATGTTCATAACATTACTTGAACTCCCTTAATTAGTAAAACACTGATTCTAATCAATTCTATACCTATTCTTTCCAACACAGATAATCTCCATAAATGAACCCTCGGTCAGCCCTCCACTAAATTAACTGCAATTGCAATGCAAATATCAAAAATACAAAATATTATGTCTAACAGAGTCACCGAAGAAGAGATACTGTTATTCATATTGATTCAAAAGTACTTTAAATTAACAGACTTGGGGTTGAAACTGGGGGCCTAAAAAGGCCACTGGAGAATCATAAAAGAATAACATTATGAATCATAATATGGCGAAGACAGTCCATGTTTTTCTTTTTTTCGCTGCACTACGTAGGTATAATCAAAGAGATTGGGATTGGATTTGGATTGGATTGATTGGTATTTTAGCACAGACAAAAAAAAATAACTGAAAAATCCTTCACCAATGGGATTTGATATGATATTTTGCTCCAGTCATTCTCCCGGTAGAATACTAGGAAGTGGTGAAGGGTTGGTGTTGGGGGTTGTCTTTTGTGAATTTAGAGATTCAAAAGTGCAGATTTTTTCCAGTTCCCAAAATGTGCGCTTAGAATTGCAGACACCAGTCTTATAAACAGTTTGCAATGTGCAGTAATCATAAAAATTATAACAACACAAAATAATTCGTAATTTGAAAACTTCTGTCTGTGCCGCTCACCAACATAGGGCTCTCTCTTTTTACTTCAATGGACGTTATTTATTTTAATTTAAGACCCCAGTAAAAGGTCTCCTGCGCTATAGTTTTTTAAGTACAGGTTGCCCCTAGATGCTATTTTAGAAAAATTTAAATAAATCAAATCCATACTAATATTATAAATTCGAAAATCTGTCTGTCTGTATGTATGTTACTTTTTCATGCCTTAACCACTGAACAGATTTCGATAAAATTTGGCAGAGAGATAGATTGCATCCTGGGGAAGGACATAGGATAGTTTCTATCGACATACCTCGAGCGGAAGCTATGTAGTATGTTCTTATAATGAAAATGTGAAACCGTATATGTGTGAAATTAATTTTGCCATTAAATATAATATACAATACCATACAAAAGTGCTGATTCTCAGTCTAATTTAAATAAACATTTTTGTTTTGGAAGGTTCATCCTTACTTAATTCATAATTGTTTTTATATATAACTTACAGCAGCCAGCGAAATGCGCACAGATGGATGCCAGATGTGGAATACGTGAAGCAGTTCGATGGGGCCGTCATGTACCCTGATGAGGTCACTTCTCTGTTGAAACATCCACCATACCACAGTAAGTTGTATTTCAGATTTTCTTTCTAGAGTCGGCTCAATAATCAATACAAAATCATTTATTGCATTCCACAATTAGTACTCAGGTGGCAACTTAACTCTTTGATTGTCGTAATTAGAGACACAATAGAAAGACAATTGCTTATGTCGGACTGTGTAACATAAGACATTCGAGAGGTTAAAATTGATTGCTAAAACTATGGATGTACCTTACGACCTCTGCCTACCTCATCATAGTATTATACTTATAGTGCCTTCCATTCCGCAGGTGTGATCTCCCCCGGAGAGAAGCAAGTCCGCAACATGGTGCTCAACTTTGGACCGCAGCATCCTGCAGCCCACGGAGTGCTGCGTCTGGTGCTCGAACTTGACGGAGAGGTAAGATTTATTTCAATTAGACTGTTTATCATCATCATCAGCATTGAGCATAGAGGGCTCTGTGGCTAAATAATAAGAGCAAACACAGGTCGATCGATTAGGGTAAGCTACTCTTGTCGCGGTTGGTCTGTGTGACCATCTTTACATACTGAGACCCCTCCTTGCCTCGGAAAGCACGTTAAGCCGTTGGTCCCGGCTGTCATTCGTGGATTTGACAGTCGTTACGGGTAGAAGCCCGAAAGTCTGACAACCAGTCTTACCAAGGGGTATCGTAGTGGGTGCCGGGTGGCTCTAATGAGCTGTGACCTTTACTATTCATCTGATATAATACGTTTATTAGTAAGGGGGTAACAGTAGCAATGGCTTTCATTTTGACTGTTCAATAACATTAATTGCGTTCTTTACGCTGTTGAGCAGACACATTTTTCGAACATATGAAGCAATGGATTAGCAATACCCTTGAAACTGATTCAGATTGTGATTTATAGTGTCTCAAACTCAAACCATTTATTTCAATTAAACCTTGTACAGTCACGAGCATAAGTATGTATACACTTGACTTTATTCAAAGACGATTGTCTCCTTTACTTTTCAATGAAATTGTATGTTATTACGAACAAAGTATTTTCGAACCCATAGGTTTGTGTAAAGTGTCGTATTTCAACGTTGCATTCGTTATTTCACGAAAAAATCGCAATTGAAAGTTGCCAAGTGTTGACATATTAGTGCTCGTGACTGTACAGGCACTTTTGAATTGTCGAAATTAAATAGTCGGTCAGTTAGTCAGAAAGTTGAAGCTAGTTGCCCATTCCAAAACGTAGATCTCTTTGGAGAAGAACGGGCAAGAAACTCCATGGACACTCTTTTAAATCAAGATATTACAAAATCCTGGGTACATTATTCTTGTTGCTTCTATATGTGAGAACAATGTAAAAAAAGACACAAATGAAGAAACGATTCAAAATATAAGATTAAAAATAAGCCTTGGCAGTTAAGAGATGACCAGTCTCAACCGACGGCGCCCGTTCACGAACTTGATGCGTGGATCAGCACCATCCAGCTCAACCATTTTGTAGGGAAGGGTGTGTTACGCACGGTGCTGTTCATGTATGGTAAACTTAATACTTTAATACCTTCCACTTCTTTCAGACTGTCCGCGCCGCCGACCCTCACATCGGCCTCCTGCACCGAGGCACAGAGAAACTCATAGAATACAAGACTTACACCCAGGCGTTACCTTACTTCGACCGCCTGGACTACGTGTCCATGATGTGCAACGAACAATGTTACAGTCTCGCGGTTGAGAAACTGCTCAACATCGATATTCCAATCAGAGCAAAGTATATTAGAAGTAAGTTATATTACTAGCCAATCATTAAAACTAGATACTTCGACAGCTGTTACCTCGTCACGCTTAAACCGCTGAACCGATTTAGATGAAATTTGGTATAGAGATAGTTTGAGTCCCGGGAAAGGACAAAGAATAGTTTTTATCCCGATATTGCAATACGGCTTAGCGTGCTTTCCGTGCTTCGGAAAGCACGATGATGAGATATCGAACCCATCACGTCTCCAGAGTTTCGCTAGCTAATCTTATTTGACCCTGCAGTATATCTGAGCCTGAGTGTTCTTTCTTCACATAGTAATAGTAATGTTTCCTTGCCACAGCTTTATTCGCCGAGATCACCCGTATCCTGAACCACATCATGGCTATAGGCACCCATGCCCTGGACGTTGGAGCCCTCACCCCATTCTTCTGGCTGTTTGAGGAGCGAGAGAAGATGATGGAGTTCTACGAGAGGGTGAGCGGCGCGCGCATGCACGCCGCTTATATTAGGCCCGGAGGAGTTTCACTGGTAAGTCCTGGGGGCCTAAAAAGGCCACTTTGGAGAATCATAAAAGGATAACATTATGAATTATATTATGGCGAAGACAGTCCGTGTTTTTCTTTTTTTCGCTGCACTACGTAGGTATAATCAAAGAGATTGGGATTGGATTGATTGGTATTTAAGCACAGACAAAAAAAAAAATAACTGAAAAATGCTTCACCAATGGGATTTGATACGATTAACTTAACAGTTAACTGTCCAATATGTTACCCTTTTATGTTTCTGCCAAAGTGGCCTTTTTAGGCCCCCTGATACTCACAGGGTGTAAAATGATCCATCACGAAGCCGTTATCTATGCATTGTATACATCAAACTCAGTAACTTTGTGCAAAAATAATTGCTGGAAAATTACTTTTATTTTTGGTGAGAAAATTCGATGGTTCCGGTAGTGCGCAACGTAACGCAGGCAAGAAATTGTGCCCGTGACGTTACAGGGATCGTGGGAGTATTTAAACGTAAGTTTTAAAACATTATAAAGACGAAAACGTTAGAACATTTAAATCTTGGTTTCGTAAAAAACTATTTAAACTTTGACATTCAATATCTTCGCAACCAGAAAGTTCCCTGGTCCAGTACAAAAAAATTTACAGAATAACGGTAAGAACAAAATGACTCTCGGCTTCGTTAAGGGTATTTTTACAACCGTTATAGGTAGGTAAATTAGTAGCCGAATGGTACCCAAGAGAAGGCAAAAGGAAGAAAGGACGCCCGATACGTAGGTGGGATGACGACCTTAAGTTCTGAGTTGAGCTGCATGGTTACTGACAAATGCGTGCACTGACTGGACAGGTCCGCTCAATCTGTGTGGTTCTTTCCTCAAAAGACCATTTCAGACACTAATCTACATGGTCCTCAAAGATTATGTCCGGATTTTTTATATACACATTGACATTGATGAATTTTATTTAGACAATGACATGAATATTTACTTTGTAAGTAATTTTTATTATTATTTTTTATTTAATTATTGTGAATGTGAGGACTATGTGGGTCATTTCTTTTTTTTCCTTCTTAGTTTTAATCATGATCTGGCAGTTTGAGTAGTTTATGCGGCCTACCCAAATGTCCTGTCTTTGGTATTGTTCGTCGAATCGTTGAGCTCCTCAAGTTCTGAGTTGAGCTGCACGATTTTTGACAAATGCGTGCACTGATTGGACAGGTCCGCTCAATCTGTGTGGTTCTTTCCTCAAAAGACCATTTCAGACACCAATCTACATGGTCTTCACACGATCTGACCAAGATTTTGTCTGGACTTTAAAAGAGACTGTGACTTCTGTGTTTGTTTCGGCCTTTCTTCTCAGAATAGTCAGTTAGGAAACGCCGACCTCATCTAGTTTAAAAAAAAAATGATTGACGTGTAAAAGTGTTTGTACAAACCTACTTACAGAAATAAAAATCATTTATCATTTATAAGGTGACAGCTGGGCCAATGTGGAAGAGGGAAACCCATGACCGGGAACTATGGAAGAATATGGGGGAGGCCTATGCCAAGGCAAAACAATCTTCGGAAACCGATGTCTGAAGAGGAGATAAAAGAGAGGAATTATATTTTTCTTTTTTAACTATGTATTTATTATAATTATGTAACTAGTGTAAGATTGTTAATAAAGGCTATTATTATTATTATAGGTAGGTACCCTGTTTCGAAACTCATAATGGAAGTGTAAACAAACCTGTTCAAGTTAATTCATTCGCAATCACTCACTAAAGGCAATTAGTAACACATTCATCTGTTTGTAGAAGGTTTCAACTTATACAGGGTTATTTGTAAAACATTAATAACCTCTTAAGAGGTCATTGTACTCATCATTATGAACAACTTTTACTATGGGACCAAACCTGAAAACGCGAAAAAAAATCAGCTGTTCCCTACATATTGACGAGTTATACGAACATAAATGTACAGCTGATTTTTTTTTCGCGATTTCGGGCTTGGTCTCATAGTAAAAGTTGTTCATAACGATGAATACAATGACCTATTAAGAGGTTGTTAATAACCCTGTATAACTCATTTTTCCAGCAATTATTGTTTCAATAACATTATTAAGAGCCTATACTACCTCAGCTAAAATTCACTCTTTATCTCGCTCGCACGATACTGCTCGCGGACTGTGTGAAAGCGAGACAGAGTGCGGTGCTGAGCGGGAGGCAGCACCAATAGTTTAGGTATTTGCTTTTTACGGTGAAAATAAAGGTAATTCAAAAAAACTAACTAGTTACTTCAGTTATTATGCAAAGTTTCATGATCTAATTTGAAGTATTTTTTGAATACCAGCGGTTTATTGTTCGGTTTGGAGGTAACTTTGGAATTTTTTTCTATCGAGACAATTTTATGGAATCGTGTTTTCGTCTAACATAAGACCTTACATTAATCCTCAACTTTAGCATATATTTATTTCAAAATGAATGCTGCGGAATTTTCGACTTAACGGAGGATCATGCTAAGCCGTTTGAGGTAGTATAGGCTCTTAAAATGTGATAAAAAATCCACACTGGCGAAGCCACGGGCAGAAGCTAGTGTAATATAAAAACTTGACCTCATTTCTTCCAGGACATGCCTCTAGGTTTGATGGACGACATCTACGAGTTCAGCGCGAAGTTCTCGGAGCGCCTGGACGAGGTGGAGGATGTGCTGACGACCAACAGGATCTGGGTGCAGAGGACCAAGGACATTGGCGTGGTCACCGCGCAGGACGCGCTCAACTACGGGTTCAGGTGAGACAGGCGTCAGTGGACCCTGGACCCATAAGGATCTGCTATTTATCTGATAAATGATCGGGCCATATTGTATTTCTGAAGTGAAAACTTCTTATGGCGCGGTGGGCATTTTTTGAGATAGGAATAAACCATTGAACTTGCGCCACTGTTACCGTAAACCTACACCTACGCTACTCCTACAAAAAAAAAAGTATCCTATGTCCGTCTCCTGGTGCTAAGCTACCTCCCCACCAATTTTCAGCCAAATCGGTTCAGCCGTTCTCGAGTTATAAGTGGTGTAACTAACACTACTTTCTTTTATATATGTATATAGATTATCATATTCATAACGACTCAACCCAGGTGTGGCGTACAATGCGTTGTCCGTTGCCACGACAACACACTGATGGGGCATTGCCCTTGGTGCGTTGCGTTGCGTCGTTGCATTTTTTTTTTTTTATTGTTTAATATTCAAAAAAAAAGTTACTACTTGTTACTTACTTTACTTAGTCTTAGTTTTAAGTAAGTGGGCAAAATTGCAATGTTGTTCGTTTTTTTTATTTGTGTTATTAATCTTAAGTTTAAGAAGTATCTTGCCATAAAATTTTTAAGTTCTAGCCTTTAGTTTAGTTTTGTTATTATTATGTGTGATCACTTATTTCTGAGATTGCTGGTAAACCTGTAATTGGCGACTGTGTAAGACCGAGACTTTTGTGATCTATAGTACTTAAGATAAATTATACATAGAAGCTGTTGGTGTACCTTAATAAATAAATAAATGATTAAATTGTCATAATTGAATTAATCATTAGTCAGAATTGAGTCGACGCAACGCACTAATGGGGCCTCGCTCTAAGGACACCCCCTGTGGAGTGGGCCTCAGCTTAGGGCGTCTCTGGAGAAGCAAAGAACAGGCTGGATCGGATCAAATATTGTATTTATTCGTATTGTATGGAACCTACTTTTGTTTGTCCCCAGTGGCGTGATGCTGCGCGGCTCGGGCATCAAGTGGGACCTGCGCAAGTCGCAGCCGTACGACGCGTACGAACACGTCGAGTTCGACGTGCCCATCGGTACCAACGGGGACTGCTACGACAGGTAACACTTGCACTAACATCACGCCTGTATCGCGGAAGGTGTTTAAGTGGGAAGCTCTAAGGTGGCCCGCGATGTCAAGATTTCATGAAATAGTCATTCTTGGGGATTACATGGTCTTAGAGAGTTGTGTTGATGACTTTAATGATTATAATTCTGTAAATACATATTTGTTACGACCGCGAATCATATTTTAATCAACGTACAACTTAATACTGACCAGCAAATTGCAAAAAACCTAAAAAAAATTGAATTTCGCGGGCTACCCTGGCGCTTTCGCCTTAAAGAGGTGTTAGTACAGTCGGCAACAAAACTCCATCAACACTGTAATTTTTCGGGTTCCGTACCCAATGGGTAAAAATGGAACCCTATTACTAAGACTTCGCTGTCTGTCCGTCCGTCCGTCCGTCTGTCTGTCACCAGGCTGTATCTCAAGAACAGCGATAGCTAGACAGTTAAAAATTTCACAAATTATGTCAATTCTGTTGCCGCTATAACAAAAAATACTAAAAACAAAATAAAATAAATATTTAAGGGGGGCTCCCATACAACAAACGCGATTTTTTTTGCCCTTTTTTGCTCGATATTAATAATGGCAACAGGTAGGCACTTGAAATATTCACAAAATACTCAGTTGTATTTTTACTTTAATAATAAATAATAAAATTAAAATAAAATAAATACTTAAGGGGGGCTCCCATACAACAAACGTGTTTTTTTTGCCTTGTGGTACGGAACCCTTCGTGTGCGAGTCGGACTCGCACTTGGCCAGTTTTTTTACATGTTATTAAATTGACTACAATTTTTTTCAATAAACTGCTTTTTAGCTTTTCACATAATAGCAAAGAGTTTATCTTCTAAAAAATTTTCTTCTGCTGCAATTTTGAACAAATATTTTGCTCAATAACTAAGATTAAAAAAACTGAAGTGTTAATCGACTTTTGTTGCTGACTGTACACCCGCATTTTGATCACAAATGTGTTTACAGTTATTCTATACAACAATCAACCTTATTGCAATGAGAATAAAGATCACTGTCATGTAAAATCAGATAAAATAACTATGAAAGCACTAGCGGCATCTACAACGCCAGGTGCGAACTACGCTTCACCCTGAACTGACGTCACGTAAAATCCTGCATCGGTAATCACCTGGCGTGTCTCGCCTTTCAACTGTATTAGAAACTCTCCTTGTGGAAATGTACCTTTAAGGTCGTAGCACACGTATCAAATCGGTAAGGGATCGGCACCGTATCGCCTTTCGCCTCGCCTTCAAACAGGCGTCAACCTAACGTAAGCTCGTAACCAACGTGGATCAGAAGCTCCGATACGTCGACTCGGCTACGGCTAGGCGACGCCGCGCTTACGGCTCGCCGACCGCTGGTTGATGGTGCAGCAAGCAGGCCGGAGGGGTGAGAGGGGCAAGGGTGGACGAAGAGACGTAAGCTCGGGTATGGAGAGACGTAAGCGCGGGGACGGAGAGACGTAAGCTCGGGTACGGAGAGACGTAAGCTCGGGGACGGAGAAACGTAAGCTTGGGTACGGAGAGACGTACGCTCGGGTACGGAGAGACGTAAACGCTGGGACGGAGAGACGTAAGCTCGGTTACGGAGAGACGTAAGCTCGGGTACGGAGAGACGTAAGCTCGGGTACGGAGAGACGTAAGCGCGGGGACGACGAGCCGTAACGCACCGCACCGCGGTTCGTGAGCTTGTCCCGAGGCGAGGCGATTACGTTACGATTCCGATTAGTGTGCGTTGCAGTAGGGAGAATAGAATAGAAATACTCTTTATTATGTACACCAAATAAATTACAGACATAAAAATAGAAACAAAGAACAACATACAAAGAGCTTCATACAAAGAATACTGAACGGCTCGAGTTGATACGATCCCTTTCCGGTTTGATACCTTTATGCTTTTGTTTCTTTCTGAACAAGTACGTTGTGGCAGGTACCTGTGCCGCGTGGAGGAGATGCGGCAGTCTCTGCGCATCATCGACCAGTGCATCAACAAGATGCCTCCCGGAGAGGTCAAGACGGATGACGCCAAGCTCACTCCGCCCTCCAGAGAGGAGATGAAGGTATGGGGAACCTTGGTGTTCATAACTGGACACAGTTATACCGACATACGTCAAATTTTCTACCATTTTTTAGGGTTCCGTACCCAAAGGGTAAAAACGGGACCCTATTACTAAGACTTCGCTGTCTGTGCGTCCGTCCGTCTGTCTGTCACCAGGCTGTATCTCAAGAACGACGATAGGTAGACAGTTGAAATTTTCACAAATTATTTATTTCTTTTGCCGCTTTATCAACAATTACTAAAAACAAAATAAAATAAATATTTAATGGGGGCTCCCATACAACAAAGGTGTTTTTTTCGGTGTTTTTGCCTTGTGGTACGGAACCCTGCGTGTGCGAGTCCGACTCGCACTTTGCCAGTATTTTTTAAACAATTGTAATGATTTTGGATAGCAAAGATAACACTGGGGAACAAAAAAATATAATTTTTCTGCGGCAAGAATTTTGTTATTGGTTTTAATAAACACTTACATTAGACATACACGGAATGTATTTCCTTTTTTTTGATTGACTCTGGTTCTTGAGATAAATGACATATAAGCAAGCATTCGAAAAAATATGAACCTACCCTCCCGAGTTGTATTAATTTGAGTATTTCCAACTAAATTTTGTTTTCTATTCATTTAGATAGTTGTAATAGTTTCGATTACAAATATTAGACCTTAAGGTTATCAGTTCGTGCTCTATTTTAAGTATAAATTGTCTTGTTTTTCGTGACAAATATGAGTTCGTCGCGAAAGTCTTGCGTTAACAATCCTAACAGTTTTTGTTTTATATGTTGCAATGAAATGGTTAATGAAACAGTTTATAAAAGCCCTAGATCGGAATGGTGACTGTTTCAAGTATGTATGTCAAAAATTTCCCGCCCTGAGAATGGAAAAATTAAAAGCAGGCATCTTTGATGGACCCCAAATCCGTACCCCTAAAAAAGACACCGCATTTACAAGCCTTATGACACGGATCGAATCAGAAGCATGGCTAAGCTTTGTATTAGTAGTCAAACACTTTTTGGGTAATCACAAAGTACCAGAATATGAAGAACTAGTTGTAAAAATGCTACAGAATTTTAACCACTTAGGAGCAAATATGAGCATCAAATTACATTTTTTACATAGCCATTTGGACACAGATACAGCGAGGAGCAAGGAGAACGGTTTCACCAGGACATTAGGACCATGGAAGAAAGATATCAAGGTCGATGGGACAGCCATATGATGGCAGACTACTGCTGGACTTTAATTAGGGATTGTCCTGATCAAAAACACGATAGAAAGACCTACAAAAAAAGTTTTTTGTATTTTTTTTTATTATTATTTGTCTTAACAGCATATATATTTAGTTTTTTATCATTGATTATAGCCGCTCTTAAAATATATATATTTTAATACGTCATTGTATTTATTATTTTGACGTTTTCAGTCAAATATTTATTAGTCTTTATCTCATAAACTAGAGTCAATTTGACAAATCTGATATTTTTCTCGTATTCAGCATCCTGAACTTAAACAAAATTGACTTCAATCTACCTTGCCGCAAAATGACTGTTCCCCAGTGTAATTTACTTTTATTGTCATATAATAATACTACACCACACCTACCTCATAGCCCGAATATGATGACACATATTTATAAAACTGGCCAAGTGCGAGTCGGACTCGCACACGAAGGGTTCCGTACCACAAGGCAAAAACGCCGAAAAAAACACGTTTGTTGTATGGGAGCCCCCCTTAAATATTTATTTTATTTTAATTTTATTATTAAAGTAAAAATACAGCTAAGTATTTTGTGAATATTTCAAGTGCCTACCTGTTGCCATTATTAATATCGAGCAAAAAAGGGCAAAAAATCGCGTTTGTTGTATGGGAGCCCCCCTTAAACATTTATTTTATTTTGTTTTTAGTATTTGTTGTTATAGCGGCAACAGAAATACATAATTTGTGAAAATTTCAACTGTCTAGCTACCGCGGTTCTTGAGATACAGCCTGTTGACAGACAGACAGACGGACGGACGGACGGACAGACAGCGAAGTCTTAGTAATAGTAGTAACTTAGTATATAATAAGCATACCTCTGTCTAATTAGCCGTGATTTGTATTAACTTTATATTTTTTGTGCGTCACATCACGTAAATAACCGAATTTTCTTCTTCGTTTTCTCGTCAAAAGAACCAATATCACTTGACCCGACTCAGTCGAACTTACGACCATTCAATTCTTCCCCTTGTGTTACAGACCTCGATGGAAGCCCTGATCCACCACTTCAAGCTGTTCACGCAAGGGTACCAGGTGCCTCCCGGCGCCACCTACACGGCTGTGGAGGCGCCTAAGGGAGAGTTCGGGGTCTACCTCGTCTCTGATGGAGGCTCCAAGCCTTACAGGTATGTATTTAGGACTTTCGACGTGCGGTGCAGCTAGTTAATTTGAATCATTTTGAAGGATATTGCTAATCCATTGCATTGCAACTTAATTTCCATTAAAATAAAGTTGATATTTGTTTAACTTGAAATAACATCGATTAACGCCGCCCGCCGCCACCCACTTTAGTGTAATTCACGACACGTCGCCTCCGTACATTTTGTCTCTGTATAATTCACGCCTTAGGATGCACTTGCAACTGGCTAATAGCACTTTGATATTAACCTTTTGAACGCCAGAGCATAAACGCACGCGCGTGCCCTCCACGCCAAGCCACAATTTTAAATATTTAAGGTATAGAAATACAGCGGGATTGTCCGAAAGGGTTACCGCTGGCCCGGAACATAAAGGGCTAAGGAAGGAACACGGGTGGGTTTTAGTCAGTAAGAGTCTGACACTCCCTTCAGCTCCACTCAGAGCGGGAGGGGTCATTTGATGATTTCCCATCCGAAAAAAAAAAAAAAAGTTATAGAAATAAAAACACACAAAAGTAATGATTTAATTGTTTATTTCGTGATAAAGTGCACCGCATTTTTTGGCACATATTTGTGTCGCTCGTAATAGGATAGGCGACACACGACTGGCGTACAGGGCACGCGCTTGCTTGTCACGTATATGTGACAATGGCGTTCAAAGGGTTAAATAACAATTTGTTCCCACAGATGCAAGATCAAGGCGCCCGGCTTTGCTCACCTGGCCGCGCTAGAGAAGATTGGCAAGAACTCCATGTTAGCCGACATCGTGGCCATCATAGGAACTCTGGACGTCGTGTTTGGAGAGATTGACCGATAAACAACTAATCTATAGAGTAAATACCGGTACCACCGTGAAAACCGGTAATTAAAATGACCGAAAATCTAAACATTTTGTCAGATAGAAGAAAATTTACGGTTTTCGGTAATTTACGGTTTTACGGTACTTACTGGTTTTTAGTTAAGTGCAACATTCTTAGTATAAAATGTCAAAGTTATAGATTCTACATTTTTTAAGTTTTAAGCAATAAATTATTGTTATATAA
This sequence comes from Oligia fasciuncula, assembly GCA_963082905.1. Taxonomy (NCBI): domain Eukaryota; kingdom Metazoa; phylum Arthropoda; class Insecta; order Lepidoptera; family Noctuidae; genus Oligia; species Oligia fasciuncula. Next base: position 2,674,570 of record OY720414.1, on the reverse strand, counting down.
TTTTGAAGCTTATTCGTGTATATAACCGGTTACTACCAACAATCCCCACGTAGATGTTTGCGATGCATTGTACCAATACAAAGGAAAATAATAAAAATATAAATAATCAAATGATTACTGGGCGTTTTTAATTACATGAAGCTTCCATTTTGTTTAAAAAAACCGGTCAAAAGCGAGTCGGACTCGCGCACCGAGGGTTCCGTACGATCATGTTTTTAAATGTTCATCGGCGAGGCCTATAGTCGTCAGAGAATTATAACACTGCGGTGTAGAATATTGCAGTTTTAGGTCAGCGCCATCTCTTGACCGACAGTGGAACTAATGTAATTTTTGTTGATCGAAAACCCAGGACTTCATGCTGAGCAGTAGCTCTTGCGACTACTAGACCAACGACGACCAATACGTGAGAAGGCAACAGACAGTAACTTTCGTGTCACTGACTCTGGTAGAGCCACCATCAGGGATTTTAATTTTGATAACACAATAAATTAGTCGAAAGTTGCCAAATATCAGAATTTGTCGGTCACTGGTTCAAAAGATATAAGGGTTTAGGTATAGGTGTATTTATTAAGTATAGCCCAAGAGCTAGATCGAAGAGTTCACGAAAAAAATGTTCGACTAGCTCGTGGACTATACCTTACTAATTGAACTCATATCTCCTAAACTAAAGACCCGATTAAATCTGTGACTTGGCGACTGACTCCGACTAGTTGCCGACTAAATATGAGAGAAAACAGATCTTTGCTAGGTGCCCTAGTTTTTGAGATATAATGTGGCCCTGCTGGGGAGACTCCAGATCGGCCACCTATAAACCCTTATATCTTTTGAACCAGTGACCGGCAAATTCTGATATGGCGACAAATTTCGACTAATTAGCTACTGATTTTTTGTGTTATCAAAATTAAAATCCCTGATGGTGGCTCTGCCAGAGTCAGTGACACGTAACTTTCGCATTTATAATATTTATTTCGATTTCTTCACATTTGCTAAAACGGTTTTATTCGTCACTTTCTTTTTAATTTATTTTTTATTGCTGAATGGGCCCGCTCTTGACCTCGATCACGCTTGATGGAAACCGATGGATGAGGTCTATGATGGAACGAGCGTGCCCAGAAGATGCCTAAGGCACTGGAACTCGAACGCGTCGACGAAACACAGCAGGCGACGGACTCACGGCGGTGTTAGCCCACTAAAAGCCGCTTATCGATCCGTGCGGCTGTTGCTTAGCCACGAGCCCCTCCCAGCCGAGTTCAAGTTTGAAAAAGTTTCCAGGTAAGTTAACCCTAGTTTAAGGCGACTACATGACCTAAAGCGCGGTCTTTGTCGGACTGCATAGAAAAGAAAGAGAAGCGCTAACACAACGCTGGTAATTTATTGCAAAATATGAAGCAATTATCTATTTACAAAAAATATCTATGGTTTGGACTAAAAAATTAAAACACTAGTGTTTTAGTATGTTGCTTGTAGAATAATCTGACAAATATTTCAGAATGATTGTATGTACCGGTAAAATGGGGTTACATTGATTAATTTTGAAATAAAACTGACTGTAACTTCTTCAGTTATTTATAAAAAAAATACAAAAAAAATACTGTAATGGCGACTCATGGTTTTTTATTGATAAAATTATTTATTTAATTTTTACGCCCTGTAGGTTCCGAGAAAAAAAACATTAAGTGGCTTATCATCTATAAACTTGATATGGGGTCGCTTTGATTGCCCCCGTTTTTTGTATGTAATAAGAAAGTAGCCCCTAACAGGAAATCATCATCATCTGCCTAGCCTTTTCCCAACCATGTTGGGGTCGGCTTCCAGTCTAACCGGATGCAGCTGAATTCCAGTATTTTACATGGAGCGACTGCCTATCTTTCCCCTAACAGGAAATAGAAACAAAAATTAAAAAAATTGTTCACTCATTAGTTTTTGAATTAAAACACTCCATCAGTAATCATCAAAGACACCCCGCTATTCAAATGTCACCCCATTTTACGGTATGTATGGTTGGTATGGAAAGTTTTTAGAGGTGTGTTCATGATTTTTTTCTATCGTATCAAATTAGTTGTATTATGTTTTCAACACACTATCTACCTAGCATATATCCTCAAGAATATCATATATTTTTATGATTTTGTGTACTGTAGTCGATCATATAATTCATAATATTATTATATATTCGATCATATAACACCTGGCGAGCGGACAACTTCTTACCTAGTTCCTCGGTTAATTAACAGCCTACCTTCCGATTTGCGCAGTGACATTACGCCAAGAAATATTAAATCCATGACCGTTATTTGAAGCTTACTATTTGAGATAGGCCCTGTCTGTTTTCCGGTTATTTATGTCCTTCTTTTTCACTCCTATACATCTGTCTCGCTTGCACACTTCCCACCACCTTCCCACCAGGCAGGCCCGAGCGCAGTAGGGAGGCTCGAAGGCATTTACGAATCATTGGCGTCTTGTTTTCCGGCGAGTACGGTTGTCTTCACCTCCACTAAACCGTAAATAGAAGTTTCACCTGCGCGTGAGTTAAATTTTATATTTAAAACGGTGTTACCGTTCGTATTTCAAGTCGATTTGATATTAACGTTCATAATTCAAATTGATTACGCAGGTATGTAACGTATTTTTAGCGTTATTTTTCTTGGTCTCTTTTTTGTTTCTAGAAACATTTATCTATTGTCCTTTCTAGCTCAGGATAAAGCATTTAGTACATTTAGTATTTTATCTATGGTATAAAGTCTATCAAAAAGTACTCTGTGGTATAAAGTGTCATAATCATACTGTGTCCTAGTTGTGAATTTTCGTGTTTTACAAATACCTACCTTTTTTAAAAAAGTGTTTTACTTTTAGGATGGATGATTTAGATAAAAATAGTACATGTGTGAACGCGAGTGTTGAGGAGCCGCGACATGATTTATCGCGGGATCGTGTGCCAAAGCCGGCTCAGTCCAGTTCTCGGAAACGTGCACGCTCAGCTAGGAGTTCATCATCTAGTAGCAGCCCTTCTTCGTCAAGTGATTCCACGGATTCCGCGAGCTCTTCCGGCCGAAAGAAGAAACGCGGCCGTCACCACAAAAGAAGGGGGGGCAAATGTAGTCGCAAATCACGGAAAGACAATCGGCAGATGCACAAGTTATTCCGAGAGGTGAGTGAATTACGTAATCAAATTGCTTTATCATCATCAGTGCCATGTGGCGGTGCAGAGCCCGCGTCAGTTATAGACAACGACTTGTTGATCGATGACAATGTTAGTGGCATCTTGTACAATGATGGTAGTGACGCGTGTGCGAGTGAGCCTACTCAGGTTCAACTGCCGTTCAATTTCGATATTGAAACAAAACTGAAAGAGCCTGCGGTTCCTAGAGCACCCGATAATTTATTGAAAGCCCTTCAGGATATACAATATTTTAATAAAAGTGAATGGAGTGAGGTTAGGTACTCTGAAGTACAGAAATCATATTGCCATACGCCTGGTTTTATTGACCTAGAAGCTAATGAGGAGATTCGTGCGTATGATCAGTTGCGCCATTTGGCTTATGCTGACAAGGCTTACGCCGCTCTTACATTTTGTGCGCTGGAACAAAGGCAGGCGTTATCATCTACTTTGACAGAACTACTATCCTGGGCTCATGCAGAACAGGGTTTAAATTTTAATAGCTTGCAGGATAAGATCACGGAGGTTTTTTCTAAAGGTGATTTCCACAAAGCATCTTCAGATTTGTTGCAGCTTATCTGTGGACACAGGGCTGAAGTTATACAAATGCGCCGAGATGGGATAACTAATCACGTTCGTGATCCTTTAATAAAGGCAACGCTACGCAAGATCCCACCATCCGACCGCCATTTATTCGAAAGCGAATCGTTTACCGCTGCCCTTGAAAAAATGGGTGGGGTTAAGAAGACATTCATGCCCTTAGTTAAACCTACAAGCGGCTCTGCTTCGCAAGCAGGACCAAGCAAGACTGCACGCCACCCCCCGCAGGGGTCGGCTCACTATCATGGACCCTCGCAGGGCACCAGCCATGGATGCTGCGCCTCTGTGCCTCATCCACATTATCAATACCGCCAGTCCTCGCAGGACTGCTATCATGAACGCCCTCAGCGACAGAGCAACCAGAGTGACCGTCGCACGGCGCCTACAAGCAACAACAGAGGTTCATTTCGCTCGCGGGGTGGCCGCCAAAGCTACAAGCCTCAGAGTCAGGGCAAAGGAAACCGTAAACGCCCCGGAATCTCCTCAGACTACAACTCTGGAAATAAAAACCGTAAGTACTGACTCGACAGAATTCAGGGCGGGGCAACTAGCACTATTTTACAATCGATGGGAGGAAATGGGAGCTCCAAACTTTCTGTTGCGCATAATAACAGGGTATCGCATACCCTTTCTTCTAAAACCACCTCTAATGTTGCCACATTTGAGGAAAGGGCCCTACATCACACAGGAGTCCGAATCGATGTCGGCACTCATCAGTCAGATGAAAGACCAAGGCGTATTAGAAGCAGTGCGACGCTCCCCGAGCTTCCTATCAACAATGTTTCTTGTGCCAAAGAGCGATGGCTCCGACCGCCCAATATTCAACTTAAGAGCTTTAAACAACTATGTAATCACGGAACCCTTCAGCCTGATAAATGTATTTCGCATACCGGAGTTCCTCCAGCCAGGCGACTGGCTTTGCAAAGTAGACCTTTCGCAAGCCTACTTTCATTTACCAATATCTCCGGCACACAGAAGATTTTTGCGCCTCATTTACCAAGGGGAGCTATTAGAAATGACCTGCTTACCTTTCGGCCTCAGTACAGCACCGAAGGTGTTTGCTTCTCTGAGCAATTGGGTCGCTCAAACATTGCGAGAACAAAATCTGCGCATAGTTGTCTACCTAGACGACTTCCTGGTAGTTCACCAGGACAAGGACACTCTGCAAACTCATGTTCGTACTCTCCTGAGCCGTCTAGAATATCTAGGGTGGCAAGTAAATCTAAAGAAATCCGTTGTATCCCCACAAAAGAGTCTTGTGTATCTGGGAGTTCAGTGGGATCCTTGGGCCAACAAAAAATCACTGCCGCAAGACAAGGTCAGCAATCTTATCCACAAGGTCTCTGCAAGGCTGGACTCGGGCAAGGCTTGCCTGCAAGAATTGCAGAGCCTAGTGGGCCTTCTAAACTTTACAAGTTTTGTGGTGCCACAGGGCAGACTACATCACCGATCTCTGCTCAGTTTCCTAAATGCTTCTCTAAATATGCCAGCCAGGAAGGAGATCCACTTACCAGACGAAGTCCTAGAAGATCTTCAGTGGTGGCTTCACAACTGCCACCAAACATCTGCAATCCATCTACCACCACCAACTCACTTTGTGACCACAGACGCCTCCGATCTGGCGTGGGGAGCTCAGGTGGACTGTTACGCAGTGTCAGGTGTGTGGACTGCTCAAGAACAACATCTACATTGCAACCTAAAAGAGATGCTGGCAATCTTAAAGGTGCTCGAAACCCACGGTCCTCTACTGTGCAAGTCCACTGCTCTGTTCCAGTGCGACAATCGAACAGTTGTGGCCCACTTGCGGAACGAGGGCGGCACGAGGTCGCCACCTCTGATGGAAGTAACGTACAGAGTGTTCCGCTTACTAGATTGTCATCAAATAAATCTGACAGTCAATTATATACCCGGCATTTACAACGGACATGCGGATCACCTCTCCAGACACAAGCTAGTACCAGAATGGCACCTTCTGCCCGCTTGCACGGAGAAAGTATTTCACAAGTTTGGCACTCCGGTAGTAGACCTATTTGCGTCCAGCAGAGCAAACGTGGTAGCCAACTATGTGTCTCTGGATTTAACAGATACCCAAGCGTTATTCCACAATGCCTTTTCCCGGCAGTGGAACTACCACCTTGCGTGGGTGTTCCCACCACCATACCTGATACCCAAGGTGCTGGCCCACCTCAACTCGGCGACCGGGCTGTACCTTTTAATTGTACCCCGGTGGAGTCGGGTATTCTGGCGGGCCGATCTCAAAGCTCGAGCAGTAGCAGCTCCGTGGTCGATCACCAATCTCAAGGAGAATCTAATAGACACCACGACCGGTCTGCCACCCCCCAAGGTTCAAGAGATGGCGCTCGAAGTCTGGAAGTGTGGGGGTGGTCAAAGAGTTTGACGGGTTGGAATAGAGATCAAATACAATTACTTAAATCCTCGTGGCGTACTTCAACTCTTAAAACCTATAAGGTCGCGTGGGATCGATGGGTATCTTGGTCTAAAAAGTATAATTTGGATCCTTTTCACCCAACAGGACCCATCGTTGCTAGATATCTAGCGGACCTACATCTAGTCAACAAGTTTTCTTATAACACTATTTTGCTTCACAAATCGGTGGTGGCTACTCTATGCAATGCCGAAGATGCTGGACGAATAAGTTCGCATACATTAGTAAAACACGTCTTAAAGTCTATTGCTTTAAAGAGGCCTGTCGCCCATAAGCCTCCTGTATGGAATTTAGATACCCTGACCCCCTTTTTAAGTTCAAACACGGTAGATGAGAATAACCCTTTTGCCGCTTCTCGACATACAGCAACACTCCTCCTCCTGTGCTCAGGCAGACGAGTTCACGATCTGACGTTGCTGCTAGTGGACTCAGAGCATTGCGTCGATGACGGCAGTAACATTATTTTAAAGCCAGTATTTGGCTCTAAAACCGATAGTGACACTCATAGGCAATCGGGATGGAAGTTACTGCCTAATCCGAGTAATAAAAATCTGGATCCAGTGTTTTGGGTCAGAAAATTAATTGATCTTCTTAAAGATAGAAGAGATTCGTGTAATTGTCCAAACTTATTTATAAATATCAGAGGACAAGCAAAGGCGGCCTCTCGCACTGTGATTGCGGGATGGATTAAAACTGTACTAACAGAGGCTGGTATACCCGCTACACCTGGAAGTCTACGATCAGCAGTATCTTCAAAAAATTGGTCTGATAACTTACCTCTGGATGAAATTTTGTCCAGAGGAAATTGGAGGACCAAAGAGACTTTTACACGCTTCTACAGACGAGAGATACTGCCAACCTCTGCTAGCAACAGCATTACTAGAATGTTCAACCCAGCTGATTAAATTTTTATTTTTTATTTTCTGTATAAATTTTTTGGAACACAGATTATACTAATAGAGTGAGTTTTGTGATTACAGAATTGTTAATGATTGGTTTTTGTTGTATTTATTTCTTGCACACTCCAAAGCTGTTTAATATAATAATATATTATCTTCCAAATAATGAATATCTGTCTATGCGACATCCATAGGTATAGATTATTTTCCTGAAGTCAATCAAACTTACTTCACATTGGCGTCCCCACCACCAGGCGATAACAAACACGTCTCAAATAGTAAGCTTCAAATAACGGTCATGGATTTAATAGAAGCGTTTTTCCTGAAATAAAACGCATATTAAATACTTACCTTATTTGAAGCTTACAATTAATTTCTGCCTGGTATTTTCGACTCAATGATTCGTAAATGCCTTCGAGCCTCCCTACTGCGCTCGGGCCTGCCTGGTGGGAAGGTGGTGGGAAGTGTGCAAGCGAGACAGATGTATAGGAGTGAAAAAGAAGGACATAAATAACCGGAAAACAGACAGGGCCTATCTCAAATAGTAAGCTTCAAATAAGGTAAGTATTTAATATGCGTTTTATTTCAGGAAAAACGCTTCTATTAAGTTAAAACTTAAGTCCCACTACCTACAACACATTGAATGCTCAATGTGAAATGCAGCTAACGTAGTAACTAGCATAACACCTGAGATGAAGTTACCAAGTTTAGAAATAGGGTAATAAGTTGTATTTATTGTTTACCTTGATGTTATATTTACTGCGATGTAGCATTACATGTAGCATTAAGTACAAACCTTAGTGGTTTAAAAATGCTATTCTGCTGAAACAAATGTACTAATTTTTAAATGGTAAATAAAAAAAAAACAATAGGTATATACTTTTATTGTTTCTAAAACTTGCGTTTTTTGTGTTTAGGTCCTGTAAGCCCCTTAAGTTAAGAGGCAGGGCTCACCACCGTCTCCACGAGCGAGAAAATCGCGGCGATATTATCATCGTGCCACGTATTTCTATACACTCTTAGAACGTGTCTCCACACGGCGATATCATCGCGGCGGAAATATGATGGCACGGCGAGACTATCGCCGCGATTCTCTCGCTCGTCGAGACGGCCCCTTACTGTTTACAGACTTCTGATTTCTGGTCCATCCAAAGGTTGTCTATAAAAGATAGCTTTTAGCGATATGACCGCCCATTGTGTCACCCTTTGTACAATAATATCTTTTTGTTATTAAGTAGTAGGTAAGTTACTTTATCTAACTAGTGAATTCAGTCTGTAGCCATTTTGGAAATAAACAAATTACCTATTAATAAAAAAACCGTTTGGTACCCATTAGGTATGTTATAAATTTATAATTAAATGTGGCGTAATAATCCTAAACTAATGGTTAACAAAGTAACAACAGGAAACTGATAGGAGCAGCACCGGGCCGGAGTTACTGATATATACCAGGAAACTCTAACAACGACAACATCATTAAAACAGTTCTTATAATATACTCTATCCCACTAAGACCGGATGCTGGAATAAAAATCAACACAAAAAAGCGGTTAAGTGCGAGTCGAATTCGTACATAAAGGGATCCGTAGTACGTACTACCTACACTTAGTTACAGGCGGATCCGCACCAAAGAGTAAAGTAACTATATAGGAATCTGCACTTGCGCACGTGTATGGACACATTCGGACATGTTTGTAAAAAAAATTATTCAAGACATTTTCGTTATATCGCGCGTGCACACTGTGACGCGTCCATATAGCCGTTCGAGGCGCGTATTGCGTGTGCGGTTCGGTTCGGTTCGTTTTTTTTATTATTTTTTTAATGGTTAAGTCCGCCTTTGTACCTTTTTTGTGCGAAAAGTTTAAATAAATAAATAATAATAAATAAATGATAACAGCCGCACAGGTCGATTGATCAGGTTAAGCTACGCTTGCCGCGGTTGGTCTGTGGATGGGTGACCATCTTTACATACCGAGACCCCTCCGTGCCTCGGAAAGCACGTTAAGCCGTTGGTCCCGGCTGTCATTCGTGGATCTTTGACAGCTTTTACGGGTAGTTAGAAGCCCGAAAGTCTGACAACCAGTCTTACCAAGGGGTATCGTATTGCCCAGTAACTGGGTTGTGGAGGTCAGATAGGCAGTCGCTCCATGTAAAATACTGGTATTCGGCTGCATCCGGTTAGACTGGAAGCCGACCCTAACATAGTTGGGAAAAGGCTAGGCAGATGATGATAAAACAATGGATTAGCAATATCCTTCATTAAGATTAAAAAAATGTGATTGATATAGTGTGTTACGCAATTAGGGTCCAGTTGGCAGCCTTTGGGTACAGAACCCTAAAAACAACCCAGAGATTGTCAAGCGCTGAAAACTGCTGTGATTGGCTGACTTCATTATCAACAGCCAATAGGATGACGTTCGTTTAATTTAGACGCGGCGATCGCGATATTTCTTTGTCGAGAATTCCTCTATAGTTACTTTACTCTTTGGTCGAGAAACCCCGGGTTTTGTTCTCGCATTCATACTCACAATAAATTCTTTAACTGACGTGTTTTATTGTGTAAAATATTAACGATTTTATTAATCTAAGCAATTAAATTAATTTAAATTTACTAGACAATGTTTGGAAGTGCGAATAGTTCAAAAATAAATTCAATCAATTGTGTCGTTGCACGTTTTTCTGCCATTTTGGTTATTAGCGTTTCTGGTAAATGAGAGATTATAATTATTATACTGGTGAATAAATATTTACTGTAAGTACCTAGTATTATTTTAGTTAGGGGCCCGTGGCTACATAATAACAGCCACACAGGTCGATCGATCAGGTTAAGCTTCCCACGGTTGGTCTGGTGGATGAGTGACCATCTTTACATATCGTGACCCCTCCGTGCCTCGGAAAGCACGTGGTCCCGGCTGTCATTCGTGGATCTTTGACAGTCGTCAAGAAGCGCGAAAGTCTGACAACCAGTCTTACCAAGGGATATCGTATTAAGGCTCCTACAAACAGGCGCGACACGCGATATAATCGCGCGCTAATTCTATACTAGCATCGCCCTGCGGTTTCACCCGCATAAGTGTCGATCCCGTGGGAATATCGGAATAAACACTATCCTATGTCCTTTCCCGGGACTCAAACTATCTCTATACCAAATTTCATCTAAATCCGTTCCGCGGGCACGGGGAGCGGCGCGGGCAGCGTGCGGGGTGCGCGCGCTTATATTTTGACAAACTGGAGTACTGGACACGACAATACGCAGAACGCAGCCGCGCTCCAGTGCGAACAGGCAGCCTGCGCGCGTTCCTGCTCCCGCGCCCGCCCCGCTTCCCAGTCTGGACGGACACTTAATATTTGTGTAAAACGCATAATATTGTAATTTTTCCCATTAACAGCAGTCTTTTCTATTTTGTTTTAGAAAAATCGCAGCAGAAACTCCTCCATTCCTTTCCTGTTACAATTTGGGAGATAACTTGATGAATATGATTTTGAAGAACTTGCCACCGGCTGCGGCTTGGCGTATCATCAATCTATACAGAACTTCTGATAAATCAGGTAGGTACTTACCCAAGTTTTGAAGCATCTGTCAATTAATTATTTTTCGTTACTTTTAAATGTAACCCCTTGGCCACGGCCGACGACTTCCATGACGCGACGGTCAAGCGACACGAGACCGGGGGCTTAATTACCAACTTACCATCACCTCAGGGCAGAAGTTGAATTGCACTACTTTTTTGTACTAAGACGTCGTACATAAAAGTAATTCACACAAGCACAGAACCGGTCGAAGTGGAAGTGCTTGGGGGAGGCCTATGTCCAGCAGTGGACGTCTTTCGGTTGAAATGATGATGATGATGATGACATAAAAGTAGTGCAGTTCAACTTCTGCCCTGATTTAAGAGGTGATGGTAAGCCCCTTGCGACAGCGACTTCGGAGAAAACAAATGAAAGAATTTGCTCAGAGTGTCACGAGTCACTGTGACGTGACATTCGCGTATTCGTATTAGTGACGTGATGAATTGGCGGAAACGGGTGACGAGCGGTTTGGCGAGTAGCCGCCATGGACGTAATATATACTTCTATATATTACGTCCATGGTAGCCGCCGCCACAGACGTCTGGCATGGCATGTTGTCCTGTCGCGCGCGCTTGTCGCTTGACGCAAATCGCGTTGCAAGTCGCATAGCCCGTGGACGTATACGGGGAATCGAACCTGCACCCTAATGGCGTAAAACACTATCAATCGGAATCTGAATCATTTTGAAGCAAATTGCTAATCCATTGCTTCATAAGTTCGAAAATATGTCTGCTCAACACGTAAATAACGCAATGAATGTTGTTGAACTGTCAAAATGAAACTGATTCCGGTTGATAATGTCTTACACAATTGCCCCGCTGATCTTACACCGAATCACGCCGAAAATTAGCAATGACTTAAGCACGAAGCAACGATCACAGATATCTGGGGGTTTACTCTCTATGTCCGTCAAATATACGGGCCCGACCGTAGACAGAGTAAACTATAGACTGCTGCATATCTTCTTTTTCATTCGCACAAGAAAAAGAGAAATATATTAACGTCACTAGCAAAGAAAAGAGACAGAGTAAGAATATTTCTGTCCCTTACTGCGTGTCGGCTAAGCACATCAATGTGCACAACAAGTTTGACGTTTATGAATGAAATGAGAAAAATTATGAATGAACTAACAAAAACTACACCGCGATTAAACGGAAAATAAGATCTTTTTCGTGCATAATTCAATAAAAATGGTAAGGTGTAGTGTAATAAGCTGTAAAAATGATAGTATGATGCAGATTGCCGGAATTTTTTGTCCCTTTCGGTGACACGGATACCATGAGTCTATAGATTACTCTGTCTACGGGCCCGACCGACAGTACTTGATCCACCCTTACAAGTGCCAAATTCAATTTTTCTGACGGGCAAATAAATATCGAGAGTAGGGATAACTATGAAATCATGTTGTCATTCGTAATTCGTTAGGGCCCTGAACTAAATTCCTCCAGAGTTTCTTGGTTAATCGCGGGTAAATCATGGTAAAGCCAATTTTGACTGCAGTCTGTTGCTTGTTGTGGGGGACAAACAGGAATAAAAAGTTAAAGATAGAGTGAATAAAGTTTGAACTGTCATAATATGTCCCTCGTTGCTAAAAGTTTAAACTTTTTTTTCCGATCCGTCCTCCTAAGGGGACAAAGCATGCCGGACGGCGCGTACGTGTTCCACGCGCGCCTCAAAGAGATGTCAGCATCGAGGAGGGGCCCCTTAGGGCCGAAGCCTACCGGGTCAGCGGGATTGTCCGAAAGGGTTACCGCTGGCCCGGAACATAAAGGGCTAAGGAAGGAACACGGGTGGGTTTTAGTCAGTAAGAGTCTGACACTCCCTTCCGCTCCACCCAGAGCGGGAGGGGTCATTTGATGAATTACCATCCACAAAAAAAAGGGGACAAAGCAGGGTGACAGATCGGAGTAATTCCTTTGCCCGACCCAAAATCGAACCGAGAACCTCATGTTCGGCGTAGCTTTGGCGCTACTGCCGAACATGAGGTTCTCGGCAAAAAGTACTTCTTTAGTATATTGATAGAGTTTTGGTTAAAAGAAATGGCTTCTGGTTTCTTTCAGATATTGGTGTGAAAAAAACTCAGCACAGGACAATTGGTGAGGTGGATTTAAAGAACGAATGCAAAGGTAAGACTTTTTATACACTTTAGTTTTTAAATAAAAACAGAAGTTCTGACATACAAACCACGCGATTCAAAAAACATAGCCTACCTATGTTTTTTGAAACGCGTGGTTTTTATGTGGGGAGTATTATATTTTATATTATCTGTGGTAGGTACATGGGGACTGTCGACAGAAGTGAAACCCTAGCACTAGGAATTAATAATTGTAGAATTTAAATTTTATAATTTATGAATAATTTATTATACTTAAATTTAAATGATTACCTACTTATTTATAAATTAAAATGATTAATATAAATTAAATTGCTGGCCAGTCGCAGCATATCATACTCATAGCTACAGCTACAGATATAGTACTGTTAACATAGGTAGGTATATGTCGGTGACGCGGACCCATAGGATTTTCCGTAGAAGTTTTCACTTCAATAATATTAAAAATAATAATTATTAAAAATTATTATTATTTTAATAAATAATTAAAGCGTATGGACAACTTATTACGTGTAACACCTTTGTACCAACAATAATCTAACAAATAAATAATTTATAATAGTATATTATTGAGAATTTCTCAGAAGTAGCCCGGAGTCTGGATTCGTGGCCGGTTGATAGTAATAGCAGGCTCGCCCCCTATTAGATGAGACTTAAGGGGCTTACATGACCTAAAGCGCGGTCACTGTCGGACTGCATAGAAAAGAAAGAGAAGCGCAATGATACGACGGTGGTTATTTATTGCAAAAATTATTTAATTACAAAAAATCTATTGTTAGGACTAAAAAACTAAAACACTAGTATGTTGCTTGTAGTAATCTGACAAAAAAACCAGAATGATTGTATGCTTTTTATTGTAAAAAGAAAGTTTTTAGAGGTATCTTCATAATTTTTTCTACCGTACCAAATTAGTTGAAATATGTTTTCAACACACTATCTACCTAGCATATATCCTAAAGAATATCATATATTTTTCTGATTTTGTTTACTGTAGTCGATCATATAGATACCTACTTTTATTGTTTTTTTTTTTAAGTTATAAATGTTATAACATAACTGTGAATACTCCCGCGATCCCCGTTGCATGTTTTGCGTGCGTAACATTGCGCCCCGTAAACCGTGAATTTTCATACCAAAATTATATTGTAGTTTCCCAGCAATTAGGTATTTTACAAGTTATAAATGTACTTATTTTGATGTATAGAATGCGAAGATGACGACTTTGTGATGGGTCTTAATACACCCTGCATACGAAAACAAAGGAATACTACGTAGGCTATTAGACGTCAAAGTTACTAAGATTTCTTCAAGACATGTTACTTATTTCTAACAGTTAGTAGCTGCCATTAAGGCGAAAGCGCCAGGGTAGCCCGCGAAATTTTTTTTTTTTTGTTACGGCCGCGAATCATATTTTATAATCAACGTACTGACCAGCGAATTGCAAAAAACGTAAAAAAAAATTGAATTTCGCGGGCTACCCTGGCGCTTTCGCCTAGGGCGGGTTGTTTCCCGTCCACTTGACGTACGCGTATACGTCAAAAAATGGCGCTAACAATCGTCAAACAAAAAAATAACCTTTTTTAAAATTACAATTTACAAAATTATGGCATTGCATTATTGGCATTTTACGTTAACCAACCGTTTGAAATAACCGGCCCTAAGGTCCTAATTTAAAATCTTCTGAAATGTTAGTAATTATTTTGTTCCAGATGCTGAGGAAATGCAGTTTTTTATGAATATTATTTTCATTGTATCATGAAAAGGCCCAACAAGACTCAACGAATCTAATAATCTCTATGTTTGTACTATACTGGTTGGAATTATGATTAATCTTAAATGAGAATAATAATAAATTGTTTAATAAATATTCTACTTGATTACTATCCATAGGTACAGTCAACAAAAGAGATAGGTATTCAGGATCGTCGGATATAGTTGAAGTTTAGTAAGAAACCAATGGATTTTGTCGACTGAAATTTAATTTGATAAATGAGCTGTTTGTTTTCTATTAATAAAATAAAATTTTATTCGAGAACCTCCATCGGTTTCTTACTAAACTTCAAGTATATCCGACGATCCTGCATACTTATCTCTTTGGTGACTGTACCTACTTTAAATGAATAAATAATTACTAATTAAATGTATCATAATGCTAAAGTGACTTTGTCTGTCCACTTTTCACGAAATTTGGCACACGGATAGACCATGCACACACACACACACACGTCAGCACATCTAGCTACCCGAAACTGTCAAATTTTCCCAATCAACTTTGAACCTTACCTACCTAATCTCTAGCGATAAAGTTAAAAATCTATTAAAGAAATTTTGACAGATTGAGTAGCATGATGTGCTGGCGTCTTTAAATCCGTGTGCCAAATTTCATCGCAACCCAGGTGTGTGACATATGATTATCCCGGTAGAACGTTCCAGTGGAATAATTTCTGCACTCCGCGCAGGCTTAGCCGCGGAAAAAAAAAGCTCAAAATAAGCTGTTCAATTAAAAAACAAAATCAAAATCGGTTCATCCGTTCGGGAGCTACGATGCCACAGACAGACACACACACACACCCCGACACGTCAAACTTATATTATAACACCCCGTCGTTTTTGCGTCGGCAACAATTACTTCTGAGGCCGCATCACCCCCACTATTTTGGCATATGGAGATTCTTCCTCATGTCTTGGTGGTTGACTGTTTCCTTGCAAGAAGCTGAGATCCGCGTATAAAACTTCGTTCCTGGTGGCCTGGCAAAAATAAAGAAAACATTGGTAACCTACCTACCTACAGTAAGGGAAAATTGTTGTTTATCAAATTGGCACGCTACGCAAAGAATAATGGGCATTTTTGTATGGGGCCTGGCGTGATGACCAATAGAGTTCTTATAGTTTTAATGAGATTCACGAATGACAGCCGAGACCAACGGCTTTACGTGCTTTCCGAGGCACGGAGGGGTATTGGTATGTAAAAACTTTTTTACAAAAAAAAAAAAAAAACAACCGACTTCCAAAAAAAAAAAACTACAAATTGAAAAATACCTTTAATTTCGGAAGTCGATGTCTTTGGTTCCGCATGTTCGTTTATTGACACCACCACCATACCACCATTGTGACGAGCATACATTGCTTAGCAACCTTATTAAAGTAAAGGTATCGCAACCCGTGAAATATTTGTCATTAAGTAGTTCCGATACATAGGTACATAGTCCCACATACCGCAGTGTCTCAAGACGAAAGTCTTTGACCAGTGCGTGTTGCCAGTGATGACTTATGGCACTGAAACGTGGTCGCTCACAATGGGCCTTATAAGAAGGCTAAAAGTCATCCAAAGGGCAATGGAGAGGGCTATGCTTGGAGTTTCCCTGCGTGATCGAATCAGGAATGAGGAGATCCGCAGGAGAACCAAGGTAACCGACATAGCCCGAAGAATTGCCAAACTTAAGTGGCAGTCAGGGCAGGGCACATTGCTCGCAGAACAGATGGCCGATGGGGCCGAAAGGTTCTGGAGTGGCGACCGCGTACCGGAAGACGTAGCGTTGGAAGGCCTCCCACCAGGTGGACCGACGACCTTGTGAAGGCCGCAGGAACCCGCTGGATGCGAGAAACACAGAACCGGTCGAAGTGGAGGTGCTTGGGGGAGGCCTATGTCCAGCAGTGGACGTCTTTCAGCTGAAATGATGAGGATGAGTAGTTTCGATGGCCATCCGTGGTCTTCATCATCAGTTCCACAATACCAAAATATGGTGGATAAAGGATGCTGGTAACACTGGCCCAGTGACATTTGACTGCATATTTTTAAATTTGCAAAAATATAAATAAACACTTGAAATTGTATAAATAGTAGTGCGACAGACTGCAGTAACCATAATTTACATGTGATATTATTTGTGACTCTTTGTGATAAGTGTGGAAGTATTTAAGACAATAATCAATTAAATGTTCAGTTTTTGTGTGTTCAACGCTATCTTAAACAATTATTCTATAATCACAACAACACAATAACACTCAGTGACAAACAGTGACGATATCAATAAGTTTAAGGGAGTATTATACTTCTACAATGAAAAAACGTCTAATATAAAAACAGTTAAGAAAAATATTTCGAAATTTGGACTTTGATCTCTGCTACTATCCAACAACTAGCGCCATATTGTCCCCAAGCAGTGAATAGACGAACTAGTAAGTAGTACTACTAGTGCCATTACAGCCTCAAGCGGCAAGTAGAAGTACTAAAGTGTTACCATAATAAAAATAAAAGCAGTACTACTAGCGCCATTACAGCCTCAAGTGGCAAGTAGAAGAACTAAAAGTGATACCACATAAAAAAAATCATTTGGATTTGGGAGAAATTGGGTAAATTTGCTGTAGTTGAAGATCATACAAAAACCAGGAAATTATTTCAAGACAAATAATCGAGGAACATGGCTTTGCTTTCTTAGATATTCATCAGATATTAGTTACTACTTAGTTGCTTAAAGTGAACTGTTAAGTATAGCCCTGTAAAATAAAAAGGGCCAAGATGAATTTTTTAGAAAATATTACGTTTCGCCGGACTCGGACCAAGTCAGACTCTATCCGTAACGTCAGCGATACTTCACAAACACCTAATGCAACGTGCAATAGTGCACCGGAATTGTCGGATGACGAAGATGATGAACTTGTTAAAAAATTGCGTGAACAAATTGTTAATCTTGAAATGGAATTGCAGAGTGCTCATTCAGAAATTGAAACCCTTTCATTAGAAAACCGTAACTTGAAGAGCGTGAATGAAACTCTAATGGAAAAAAATGATATTTACAAAAAAGTTACCAGTACTCCAGTTAAACGTAAATCAATATCTACTCCAAATAAGAATTTAAACAATAGTAAAAAACAGAACAAACAGACTCAAACCGAAAAGCAAGATAACAAAAATACCGCAAAAGCAAGTGGGACATCACCAACAACTCAAAGTATCAATCTACAAGAAAATGATGATGAGGAACGCAATAAAATTTGTATTTTAAGTACTGACAATAAGAAAAACATCCTACAAATTGCAGAAAACACATTGGCTAAGTCCGATATTTGCCATTATATCACACCACACGGAAATATGCGTTGTCAACTAAATGGAATAAAACTGAAACTCTTAAATTTCACATTAAAAGATTGCTGTATAATATTGCTGGGAGAGGAGGACTTCAAATTTACGAACAGATACTTAGACGACGTATTTCTAATTAGAAAAGTTTTACAAGAAATAACCAACACAAACATTATTATCTGCACCCCAACGTACAAGTTCTTTAATAATAACTACCTCTTCAATTCAAGAGTGGAAACCTTCAGCAATCTACTATACCTAGACATACTCACTCACGAACACGCATACTTCTTGGACAGCAATAGAAATTTAAAATATGACGACTCGATGTTTGAAAGACGTACCGGAAAGGTAAATAGCTTTGGACTCCAATCTATATTTAAGGACATACACAAATTGATTAACTTCATAGGAACAAACTCAGGACAGTGTTCTGGAGCGAGTGAGAATAATTCGACACCAGACATAAATAAATGCATGGAAAAGGATCAAGCAAACGTGATTAGTAATGACTCGGAGTTTTTTCTTCTATAATTATATGCATATTATGCACCAAAACATTGCTGGTTTTTTAAATAAATCAGATCAACTAACAGTGCATATTCAAGAATTATCGCAAAGTCAAATCAACATTGAAGTAATATGCCTAACAGAGCATTTTGTCATGTCTAGTCAAGAAAAATTTATAAAGATACCAAACTTTAAACTGGCAGCGTGTTACTCTAGACGGGAGCAACGGCGCGGAGGTTCGTGTATTTTGGTTAAGACTTATATCGAGTTCAAGGAAATAATGTGTTTTTCAATCACAGGAGTTTTCGAATGCTGTGCAATAGAATTAACCAAACATAAGTTAATAATAGTATGTATTTATAGGCCACCCTACATGTCTAACATTAATCTTTTTTACGATACTTTAGATGCTTTATTAAAAAAGTTGTGCAATAAAACAAATGTAAAGGTGGTATTATGCGGAGACTTTAACATAGACATTTTAAAACGTAATAGATGTACTTTGGACTTTGAATTTTTGCTCCTAAATTACAACCTTAAGTTGAAAATACGGCAGCCGACGAGACCAAGAAGCCGTACATGTTTGGATAATTTTGCTCTTAACCCAAACCAAAAATGCACTAGTGATGTTATGGATTTTGCCATATCTGATCACTCAGCCCAAATTCTCAAAATTCAAGTTAGTCGAACTTGCAAACTAAAGTATTGGCGGGTGCGGAAAAGGGACTTTTCAAAGGAAAATCTGGTTAAATTTAATAATCTTTTGAAAAGCTTATCTTTCTCAAACGTATACAGTGAGAGTAACCCCAATTATTCATATGACATGTTTATGGAAATCTTTAAACTCCTTTATGATCAATGTTTTCCTACTAAATGGATAAAAATTCGATCAGAAGATAAAATTAAATGGATTTCTAAAGGCATTAAACTCTGTAGTAGAAAGCAAAGAAGCTTACTGTGGAAATACAGATTCAGTCCCACAGGAGAAAATAGAAAAACATTCAAGACTTACTCCCAAAGGTTCAAAAAAGTCATCAGACTCACACAAAGGGCACAAAATAATAACTTTATTAATAAAGCCCAGAATAAATCTAAGGCTGCGTGGCAAATAATCAATTATAATAATAAAAATAAAAAAGAACCTATTTTAAAAATTATCAATCAAAATGTGACAATTGAGAATCCTAAGGAAATTGCAACATCATTTAACGACTTTTTTATTGACCAAGTACAAAGTGTAACTAATAAAACATATTGTAGGAAAATTGACATTGACAACAACGCGAATTCGATATTTATGTCACCGGTCGTCCCAGACGACATAATTAGAGTAATCAAAAGCCTAAAAAATACACAAAGTCATGGTTACGACGGTATAACTACCAGTGTAGTTAAATTTGTCAGCGATGTTATAGCTGGTCCTTTGAGTCACATTGTGAACGTTAGTATTGCCGCTGGTATATTCCCTAACAGCCTGAAAACAGTTGTAATCAAACCTCTACATAAAAAGAATAACAAAGAAGATATATCGAACTATAGGCCAATAGCATTGATTCCAATATTGTCCAAGGTATTTGAAAAGATTATTTACAAAGCACTGGAAAAATATCTGACTAAATATAATATACTGAGCAATGAACAAATGGGATTTAGAAAAAACAAAAATATAAATATGGCTATATATAATCTATTGACTAATATTATGACAAATATTGACAAGAAAGTTCCTGTATGTGCTATATTTACGGATATGACTAAGGCGTTCGACTACGTAAGTCACGACGTCCTTTTAAAAAAACTTTACTCCTACGGCATTAGGGGGAATGTCCTGGAGCTTATTACCTCTTACCTTAGCGGCCGAAAGCAATACACAGAAATATCTAGAATATGTTCTAAGACCAAACATGAGATTAAATATACATCAGTAAGTAGAGAAGTCAAATGTGGCGTACCACAGGGTAGCGTTCTGGGGCCACCATTGTTTTTGCTATATATTAACGATTTGCCACGGCATACGCAACATCCTATGGTGTTATTTGCGGATGATAGTACGGTCATAATAAAATGTAATAATATAAAAGACTATGAAGAAGAAATTAATATAACATTAAAGGGTATTATTAACTGGCTTGACATTAATAACTTAGTTATTAATCTTAAAAAAACAAAAGTAATGCACTTTTACCAACGTACATCGGCGCCTAATGTAGTGGTTAGTTATAACGGACAAAATGTGGACTCAACAAATGTTGCAAAATTCTTGGGTGTCTTAGTTGACAGCAGTCTCACTTGGAAACCGCATGCTGTAGACGTTTGTAATAAGCTAAGCAAGTCAGCTTATGTGCTATATAACCTGTCGCATAAAGTAAGCAAAGATATACTCCTCACTGCTTACCACGGACTTGTTGCGCCAATATTAAGGTTCGGAGTGATATTTTGGGGCAATTGTAGTGACAGGGAGGAGATTTTTAAAGCCCAAAAACGGTGCATAAGATCTATGTCAAATCTTAAAACTACAGACACCTGTGAGCCTATGTTTAAGTCACTGAAAATACTAACCTTCCCGTCGTTGTATATATTAGAAGTGGCAATTTTTGTTAAAATGAATTTAAATTTATTTCCGTCACTAGCCGATATTAGGACTCGTTCAGGTCCTATGAGAACACAATATAAAAATTTATTACATACAGGCAATTACAAAACAGCACTACTTAGGAAAAGTATTATGGCAATGGGCCCTATAATATACAATAAAATTCCGCACAATTTTAAAGAACACCCTCTAAGAATATTTAAATCTAAGTTGACTGCATTATTATTAGAAAAATGTTATTATTGTATAAAAGACTTTTTAAATGATAAAAATATATAACATAAAAAAAAATATGACATTAGGTATACGAGAATTTATAGTAAATCAGAATTATGTAATTATTAATTGTTTATTTTAGATGAAAATTGTATCCTTAGTTTTTACGACTGCATGATTTATGAAAATTTTATGTTTTTAGTTTTTACGACTTTGCATGCCGTAAGGTAGAATGTAGCGGAAACATTTAGTGATGTACCATCTTATACCTGTACCTACATTGTTGGCAAATAAATAAATCTGAATCTAAATCTGAATCTGAATATATGCGTTATCGTATGAGTTTTTGCCAAAACAGCGCGAACCAGGCGCAAACTAATTCAGCTAGAAAATTATCGGCGCTTATCGGCACCGGTTCGCGCTGATTTGAGACAAACAAAAATATTCTTACATAAGTATTCAATTCCGATGCGTCTCCTGGGCCCGAACTTCGATTCCGACATTTTTTGACACTTAAATAAATTACCAATATTGAACCGCACAACACTACAACGGATGATATTGCGTATATAAAGACGTTATTTCGATATAATGTCAACGTTGACGGCGGCGCCGACGTGGACACATGGCCGGTATTGTCTGAAAAAAAAAAGCTTTGTCAGCACGCGTAGCATGACCGCCGTAGAAACGGGTTTTATCGATGAAAGAATAGACAAAATGACAGATTGTAGAAATATTTGTATGCATTCTACGCGTCTAAGCGTGGCAATGTGTCATTTTGTCTATTCTTCCGTCGACAAAACGCGTCATGCTACGCGTGCAGGAATGTAGGTAGGTCACGTAAAGAGTCAATCAAATTATCATCATCATCATCCAAAAATGCAGTGCTACAATAGCCTCCTCTCATCAACCAGGTGCTGCCAGCCTTCCTTCGAAGATCGTCGCTCCACCTATCCTGAGGGCGTCCCATCTACGCTCCAATTATGAAACACGCTTTCTTTCACAATGGAAAGGACTTTGAAAGAAATTCCTAATCCATTGCTTCATATGTTTGAAAAATTCGTAAGAGCGTTTACGACGTACGGCATTTCAAACAAAATTTAAAACCGTTGTTTTTCGAAATGAATGAACCGATTTTAATGAACCTTTGCTCTTTCCCACTTCAGCAGAGTAACACACATAAAATGAGAATTGATCGCATTTTCTTTCATTTTGACAGTTTAGCCACGTTCATTGCGTTATTTACGGCACTGAGCAGACGAATTTATTAAACCTATGAAGCAATGGTTTAGAAATATCCTTCAAAACTCTCAGATTGTGATTAAAATTGTGGTGCTTGCTTAGTTTGTCGGTCAATCAATTATATGTCTGTGGCTGTGGGAACATCTCATTCGCGATTCGATCCCTCAGAGAAAATCCAAACACAGGCCCACCGCAGGGTGGCTTAAAATTTGTGCTCCAGCTGTAACCTCAACAGTGCTATAAACCGAAACTGCTAAAAGATTGGGTTTGATTTCCTGTTAAGGATATAAAAGGAGTAATTGAAATTACTGAAAAGCCGTAAATGGGTATTGAACCACTTTTACTGCGGGACCTGCACTAAACTGACACTGTTTCATAAATTTATGTTCACATAGCATAATGAGCCTATAATGTTTCCACTGCTGGAGGAAGCTGCAACACTGAGGAAGTGGGCTGTAATCTACCACGCGGGTTGATAGATGTCACATGTCTTTGAATTTTTGGTTCTAAGACATGCCGGTTGCCTCACGATGTTTTCCTTCACCGTTTTGAGAGCAGTGGTGATGGGAAGGCGCTTTAGGACAAATGGCGAAAAAAAATCTGCTGTTCCATACGTTTTATTGCGTTTTGAGAATATAGCAGTTACAGCAGTGGTGTGTCCAAGTGGTATCGGCCCCAACTTACGAGTTGTAGGTCGTGGGTTCGAACCAAGGCAGTTGCTTTACTTTGTGTAAATAATTTCATCGCCACTGCTCTCAAACCGGTGAAGGAAAACATCGTGAGGAAACCGGCATGTCCTAGAACCAAAAATTCGAAGACATGTGACATCTACCAACCCGCACTGGGCCCGCGTGGCTCACTCGGTGAGTCCTGTCCTCCTGTCGCCTTTTTCCTGTCTTGCGGGTTTGCCCCTGCTGCACCTGCAGGCGAGATTAAAAGTACCAAAGTTCATTATATTTTAATAGCACATTGTACGAAAACCAAACATTGAATGTTAACAGATTGTCGGTCTTACCTTCAATACATTCGTTTTGTAAATCTATCACCAATACACAGTTGCTTGGATCCACACATAGGTTGCCTGCAAGAGAAATAATACCAATCATCGTTTATATAATTTTATAATATGTTGTTTATATTTTAATTTTAAACCAATGGGGATTTGTGAACTTTTGTCCACAAATCCCCATTATGTGCTCTATGAGAATTCAATGGGGATTTTGAACAAGAAATTGGATTCTCTATGGAGATTTGTGGAATAACCCAGGATTCTTGATCCCCCCTGCGTAATAATTTTTCGCTGGTTATTCAAAAAAAATTAAATTCGCACGTCTTGCAGAGACCAATCCACTTCGAAGGGTCGCTTCTCGAAGTTGTGAAGGATTATTCTACCTTTTTTTTCGCTGTGAAATGACGTTACGCATCTCCGCTCGTCGGGGGACTTCTCGAAGTTGTGAGGGATTATTCTACCTTTTTTTTCGCTGTGAAATGACGTTACGCATCTCCGCTCGTCGGGGGAAGAGACGGAGTATGTGGGACTCCCTGCCAGGGTGGCAGTATACCCACTAAAACTCAGCGGTGTTCCCTCATCGCTTTGATGGGGAGGTCATGGGAATCCGGCTCAGCCTTTGCATCCACAACCCCCCCGGCGGGCCCCGCATGTCCCCCGCGTCAAGGTTTATTCTACCTAGGCCAAGTCATCCAGCTCGGTAGACACAACTTTGAGAAAGAGGCCGACAGAAGGATCCAGTTGGGTTGGGCAGCATTTGGAAAACATCGTCAAGTATTCCCGTCGTCCCGCAGTGTTTGAAGACTAAGGTCTTCAACCAGGCGTCCTGCCCGTCATGACATACGGTGCTGAAACGTGGACACTGACGGTCGGGCTGGTCCACAAATTCAAGGTCGCTCAGCGCGCTATGGAGCGAGCTATGCTCGGAGTCTCTTTGAAGGATAGAACCGGAGGAGTTACCGACATAGCTTGCAGAGTAAGCAAACTGAAGTGGCAGTGGGCTGGCCATGTCTGTCGAAGGACCGATGGCTGGTGGAGCAGACGAGTCCTGGAGTGGAGACAGTGTATCGGCAAGAGTAGTGTAGGACGCCCCCAGTTAGATGGACGGACGACCTAAAGAAGGTGGCTGGGGTAGACTGGATGCCGAAGGCGGAGGACAGGGTGTTGTGGCCCTGCGCAGTCTGGGAGAGGCCTATGTCCAGCAGGGGACTGCGATAGGCTGAGTTGAAAAACAAAAAAAATCTGCTGTTTCATTGAAAAGCAATACCTAAATGGTCAAAATGTATGGACCAGCAAAATTTTTTTTTGTCTCCGAAGAAAAATTTGAACGCTGGGAGGTCTTGAATCATGAGCTCAATTCATGGTTACAGTTACGCGTCGATGTCTCATCAACATTCTCTTACCTTCAGATGTCGTGTTAGATAATGTCGCACTCCCTTTCAAAATGATGTATGTAGCACACTCGGCAGTTCCTCTGTATAATTGCATGCTAATATATATATATTGGGACTTTAATTTAATGTAACGGAGCTCTAAACAGTCTCCATCATCACAATGTATATTTTTGATCTTCATAGTGTTACCTGAAATGTAAAAAATAAAACAAATTTACACTAGTAATTTCGGCTAAACTGTAAATTACTGTTTATGTGTAAGCGCACCTATGGACAGAAACCCGTAAACTGGTGCTCCACACTTGTTCGGGTCGGCATGAGTCCTTACAGCCGGGCAAACGAATATACGTAGATAAAAAAAGTCATTCAAATTGTGCCGAACCGATCCGATCATGATTCAGCGAAGGTAGATGCCGAATGGAGTTTCAGATCGGCACGAGCCGAATATGTGTAGTAAATAGCTTCGGGTCGGCTTTCTTATCCAACAAATACTGCCGACCCGAACAAGTGTGTGTGTGTGTCTTACCAAACTTAAGAGGGAAGCGCTAAGGTGGCCCGCGAAATTCAAATTTTCTTACGTTTCAAAAAACAAACAATAAAAAAATAAAAAAACGTAAAAAAAAATAATTTCGCGGGCTACCCTGGCGCTTGAAATAGAAAGGCTATTCTTTAGAAGCAATATACGTAATATTTAGATGTATTTATTTAAAAGAAACCACAAACTCACCGGATGTTTGACTTGAATTCGTACGTGTTACATTGACAGCAGCGGTGACATTAGGAGCTTTATTCTTTATTTTTATATCCATCTTTAACATTTCATCCAAATGATATTCAAAGCCATATGTATTATTGACTGTTAAAGAAGGTACTGCTGGTAATGATACACTGTCTAAAAAAAGAAAATGTATATGATATTTTAGGTATAAAACTACATTCCTTGTTAAAAACAATGATTCAGATATAATCATTCGTTCTACGAGGATCTTTTGGCGCTTGTCTGACATTGACAGAAGGGCGCTGTTGGCAAATGTTCGTGAAATGAGGCTATCCACTGACGTACTATACAAGCGTACTTGTGTAATAGAGGTCAGTGGGGCTATCGCGTATGAATTCGCCACTAGAGGCGCTAGTGTAGCGTGAGGTCTCCGAAATGTCAAATGTCACTGTTGGTGGGTGGGCTACGCGGGTTTATTTCTAATTAGAGTAATGTTGTGAATATAGTTATGGCAAATATGAGTTACGAGTCAATGAATGTAAGGGCTTAAAAAGCGATGCTAAGAAAAAGAGGTGCAAAATTAAGCGGTCTGAAAGAACAGCTAATTCAGAGGTTAGTTTAAATAATAAAAAAGCAATGTCTGTAGAATTCCCCCAATAAATTAGTCTATATATAAGCGTAGATGTTACATAGGCATGGCAGGCTTGATTTATATGATGGCTCATTTCGGTCGGCAGCATAGTCAACATCAAAAATCTATGAGAACACTCCCGAATATTCGACCGATTCTTCGGAGTAGACCGCTAAAATTTAAAAAAAAAGTAGCAAAAAAAATTAAAAAACTTATAATTTTTGCTTACTTTTGTGATCTTACGTAAGAACAATCTAGACCCCTCCCAACCCCACGAAAGAAGAAATAAGACTTGTTTGGACCCCCTCCCCCGTCAAATCGTCTTCCGTAATAAATGAACAGTTACATAGTCCGCTCCGCTTATAAATCTTGGACCGCGTCGAAACAAAGGATCACGCCATCCATCACTACAAAATAATAAAGTAGGTACTTACGTCTCATACTATAATAATCTTTACCACTATAAATTTCCATGTCAAATGCAAAAACAACTGAAAATAATAAAAAGTAACACACTATCGAAATCATGTTTATGTAAGAACTTTCTTTATAAATTTTAAATTGTTAAAACTGTACTGTGTGTCACAAAATATATATTTTAAATGATGATATAATACGTCCTATAATGTTTTCGTTGTTAACTGGTCTGTCACACGGTAGTGTGTCAGACAAGTTCGGAAAAATTGGACGGCGGCAGCGCAACGCAACGAGTATTGTTTAAAAGGCGAAAGCACCAGGGTAGCTCGCGAAATTCAATTTTTTTTACGTTTTTTGCAATTTGCTGGTCAGTCCTATTAAGTTGTACGTTGATTAAAATATGATTCGCGACCGTAACAAATATGTATTTACAGAATTATAATCATTACAATCAGTAATACAACTTGTTAAGTTACAGTTAGTATAATCCTAAAATGTCAAGATTTCATGAAATAGTCATTTAGTAGGATTACTAAACTTGGTCTTAGAGAGTTGTGTTGATGACTCTAATGATTATAATTCTGTAAATACGTATTTGTTACGGTCGCGAATAATATTTTAATCAACGTACAGCTTATTACTGACCAGCAAATTGCAAAAAACGTTAAAAAAAATATTTCACGGGCTACCTTAGCGCTTCTTCCTTAAACGAACCATTTGGAGCTCTGTCAACCACCTAAATCATAATCTATTTGTCCTACAAACTTATAATTTGGTGCGTCCTCAATTACCTAAAACCCGATGTTTTATAAATTCAATCTAGAATTTTTTTTTTTTTATGACACTGATCACATCATATGTTATTCCAGCAGGCTTCAAAACTTGAAAATTAGCATCGACATAAAACGTTAGGCTTATAAAAAACTAGAGGTGTCGTGGGGCTGGGGCACCCGGTCGGGACGAAGTTCCTTTAGCTTTAGCACACTCAGAGACCGAAAAAAGTGTAACTAACAACAAAAATTAATAACCTCTTGTAGGATTATGATTCCTTTCCTTTCTTCTCTTCTTTTTTTGTTGTTTCCTTTTTGATTTCCTCTGGTTTGGTGATGGTTCTGCCTCTCTTTTATCAACGAAGCCGACTATTCCGCTCGTTCTTTTTCCGAACTTGGCTCACTCTTCACATTTATGTTTTCAGTGAGGTGTAACAAAAGTTCGTGGCTGGTTTTCCTTTTGGGTTTTGTTTCCTCCTTATTGCTGTGACGATAATGTCCGTTTTCACTCGCTTCATTCGCGCTGTTGTATTTACAACTTTCGGTGCTGAGCCGAGCGTCGAAAATCCAACAGCGCGCTTTTATTTAGGCATCTAAGCGTTATGTGGTTTGTTTTAAACTATGTGTCACCAAATTTGAAAATGGGTGATTCATGTTCATAATATCATTTAATAACTTGCCGTGCCTGCGGTGTCATCACGTGACTGCGCAATGCTATTGGCATTATAATTTAATAATAGCTATCCAATAACGTCCATCATCAGCCTACCAGTCAGCAGTCCACTGCTGGAAATAGGCCTCTTCAATTGCACGCCATTCAACTCGTTTCTCGGCAACTTTCATTCAGCTGTTCACCGCGCAACTAGCATAGATACAACGGCCCGACATGAATCATCGGGCGGTTGCCCGCCAGACACAACACCCGTCTGGTCGGAGGATCCTCCCTTTCCTATAGAGTACCTATGCGTGAACTTTACACCCTGTTCCTCATACCTACCATAAAGTTATGAATGACCAATTTTTGTTTTGTCAATTAAAGAAAAAAAGTAATTAAAGAAGACTATCAGGGCTGTCAATTTAATTTTTTTAGATAGCCCTGATAATTTTTTTATTATGATATTTTTGTTAGAGCATCGCTAGCACATAGTGACGTAGCGACAAGGAAGCAACATGTCCTGAGGTGCTATGAGGAGTGGAGAGGTATTCCACGGCTATCAGGCCAATCCCAGAAGTACGGTCAAGATCCAGCATCATCACCAGCATCTTCTTGGAATACTTCTTTCCTCCGAGCACGTTTCTTCTTGCGAATCTCCACTCAAGCCGGCCAATAAAGGCAAGAATGAGGTGGGAGCTCTGTTCCTCGTCATTGTTCACTCCAGCCGGCCAATAAAGGCAAGCCAGAGGTGAGGAACAAGACTTCTCCCGGGAGATAGGGTCCGTGGGGTCGCTACTGCATGCCCAACAGCTCGCCACATGCTGCCCTGCGGGTTTCTGTATCCCTCTTAGTCTGGCTCCTCACCTTAGACCTGTTCCGGTAAAATAAACTCTTCCAGCACAGACCAGAGTTCGGAGCGCGCAAGCCCCACCACGACGTCAACGTAGAGATACGGCCGTGGGGTTATTATAATTTTTTTAGAGTGTTTCCTCTTCTTAGCTCTTTGGCTGGTTTTTGCAACATTTACGGACTGAAGCCAAGTAAATGCAGCTTGTGGTGTGTTATGTTAAAGATGTCTTGTGATGAGGACCTTCGTTCGTTTTCATCTATTTGCATGAACTTTCTGACAATGCGACATGTATTTAAAATTGCAGCTTTTTGTAGGTTTACAGGGTTTCTTTTAGGTTTAGTAATTTAAGGCTATGGAGAAGGTAATTTGGAATGACGCCTGTTGTGGAGAGGACTATTAGGGACTACGTAAACTTTTTGTTGGCGCCATAATCTAGTTACTTCATCTTTGAGTTCTGCGTATTTACAATTTTTTCAGATATTGTCTTCTGAATGTTGTGTGTGTTGGGAACGGCAATATATATTAGGTAAGTTATTTATAATATGACATAACATAACCTTCTATCACATAGAATAATTTCAGATTGTTCTCTTTGCAAACTTCGGAGATAAGACCCCCCCCTTATCTCCGTATTTTTTTTTACATTTTTCATCAAAAGTCGAAAACTATGCGACTTAAAAAATAAAGAAAAAAATGTTTGAGAATGTGCAAACTGATGCGCTCTTTCATATGACACCCGACATGCCCTAGTAGCCCCACTTCGAATTTTTCAGAACCCCTTTCAGCCCCTGTTGCAAATATACACGGTATATATTTTTATTTCTTTCTTATTTGCAAAATAGTTGGGCAAACGTCATCTAAAACTATTCCAAATTTCAAGTTGATAGCATTAGTAGTTCTTGAGGTATCCAGCTGTGACGGACAGACAGACTTAGTCTCACAATACGGGTTCCGTTATTACCATTTTGGTACGGAACCCTAAAAATGGTAAAAAGATATTAATAATAAATCTTTAAGACTAAAAAGTAAAATAAAATAAAAAAAAAAGTTTTTAAAAACAAGCTTTTATTTATTTAAATAAAAACCTAACCTAAAAAAGAAAGGATTACGCGTACTAAAAAGAACAAAATACATTTAAGTGACATTTCAAATAAATTTTAAAAGCTTGAGGCACTGTTATTTTGTAGTAGGTACACCTGTGTAACGGATATCGTACATCAGTAGGTACCTCAGGCTGTTATCGAAATTCAAGTCTTACCACTGACGCGCAGTTGACGGTACTTAAGCTTACAAAACTAATCTACTCGTATTTACATATATCCATAGGTTTAAGCCGTGTGCACGATGGGTTTTCCCATCGCCAATAATTACGAACTTCTAATTACAAACTTTCATCCCCTATTTAACTCCTTCAGGGGATGAATTGTCAAAAATCCTTCCTTAGTGCTCACCTGAGGGGCAATTCTCGTAATTATAAGAACGTTCACAGTCTGATCTCAGTCTCAATCTGTCAAAAATAACTGTAACTTCCCTACATTTTGACAAGTTTTTGACATTTGTTTGTCGCCGAGATGAGACTGCGACTAGATTTTGAACGTTTTAAATTACGAGATTGTCCTTCTGTTTGGACCCTTGTACAGACGCGCACATCAAGCTACCCGAAACTGTCAAATTTTCCCATTCAACTTTGAACCTTTAGCTTTAGCGATAAACTTAGAAATCTATTATAGACAGATTGTAGTAGCTTGATGTGCCGTCTGTACAAAATCGAGACCCAGAGCGGTTTAGGCTATTCACTGTTGTCTGATATTGAGTTAAAGTTATTTACAATAAATAATAATAAGAATTCATGTTTAATTATACCGTCCTTTCACAGTTATTTTACCTCTGCCAGCAGGAATCCAACAGCAAACTTTTTCAAACTTGATTTTGACAGACTTGTCAGTGGCAGCCACCTAACAGCAACCATATTATAATGACAATAAAGATTAGAGTGCGCGCAAGATAAGTCTGCGCGCGGCGTTTGACTTCAAGATTATATCCCTGCTAGCACTTTTAATCACTTTCGGCATAATGATGGCAATTATTTATTTTAGAAAACACGGAACATAACACACTCTCTTGACACTTGAAATAAACGTCCAGATGGCGGCAAACGCCTATTTTTGATTTCGGCCGCGAGCAGACTTATTTGCGCGCACTCACTACTACTATGATTATGACAGTGATGCAAGATCGGAGATCAAATAAATATGAAAAGACTCTGGTCTGGTCTTTATGTCGATTAGACTTCAATACCACTCGTCAACTCAAAATGGGTTCGACACTTGACTGGAAAGATATAGAAGAACTCTGCAAATCGTGGCAGGTTTCAGCTACTGATACATAACTTCCTCGTAGTGCGGCTCCTCTCGAGCCTGGATTTCTAGTTCACATTCTCGCCTGAAGAGAAGATTGAGGTAGAATGGTGTATTGATATCGGGCTGTAAAAATTAAACAAATTGACTTAAATTACTAGCTTTAGCACACGTGACGTCTTGTCTACACTAATCTATATAAGTATTTATGTTAGTGAGTTATTCCAGTCTGATCCCCTGAACTCATCATTACGAACAACTTTTACTATGGGATCAAACCTGAAATCGCGAAAACAAAATCAGCTGTTCCCTACATTTATGTTCGCGTAGCTCGTCAAAATGTATGGAACAGCTGATTTTGTTTTCGCGATTGCAGCTTTGGTCCCTTATTAAAAGTTGTTCATAATGATGAGTACAATCTCCCATTTCGGTTTGTCGCATGTTTTCAATTTCAACAGAATGAAAGTACTTAACAAACACTTGGCGCCATCTACGCGGAACTAATTTGACAGTTGTCTTCTCCAATTGAAACTTACTTCATCGGCCGGTCGGAGTCTTGCGTCGGGTATTTGGGGTAATGGTAACTGGGCTCTTATTGGTCGATTAGTTTTTTTCAAGTAGAAATGTCTCATAATTGCACAAATCCCAACTAGAAGGAGCACCAGTATTGCAGATATTGATGAAATTATAATAGTAAAATAGTTCGGTTCTGCATCTGTAATACATTATAAAATTATTAACACCTTGCCTCTAATAATTTTATGAAGAGCATCCAGATGGCGACATATTGAATTTTTACGATATCCAAGTATCCATTTAGGTGTAAATGTTATGTATAATTTAAAACTTTTCCTATTTCAATCATTTAGCATAACAGCGATTTGGTGTTCATATAGGTACCTACTGTACTGTAAGCTACTATAAATATTGGGATACTAAAAATACTGGTATTCAGCTGCATCTGGTTAGACTGGAAGCAGACCCCATAATAGTTGGGAAAAGGCTAGGCAGATGGCAGATGCTACCTACTGTAAACTTAATACTATTATATTTTACATCTTCGATCTTCTGGTTACCTATATACAGGGTGTCCCAGAAGTCATTAGATTACATTTATTTATATTTTTAGATTCCAGCTTGACGTCGACTTCTGGGACATGCTGTATAAATAAAAATGCTGTTTGGTAAGCGTATCACTTCAGATTGAGAACACCTCACCCGCACCGATTTGGCTACTTTTTATTTTAAAATTTGTTTTTAATAATCCGAAATAGCACAAAATAGAAATAGTACAGAAGGCAATCTACATACAAAGTGCGCTCGAGCAACGCACACATAGACACCGCTCACGGACACGTTATCTTGGACGGGTTGGGAGTAGTGCGAGCGCGGGTGCCATCCGCTTGAGACACGCGTCTGTGAAGTGCAAAAATGGAGCAACAAAAAAATGGCTATTTATGCTCGATTTATATAATAGTTTCCTATTTTGAATCAGTATAAATGAAGTAACTTTTTTGAAAGGTAAATTCACGCCACCAAATATTACGTAGGTAAGTTAAAACTTAAAAACATGATTTTTTGATTGTGTAGATATTGTGTTGTTTTTAGTGTCATTTGATAGGTCTTAAGGCTTGTATTCATGCCAATGCCAACGACCTTGTGCATTTGGGCGTCGCGTTGCCTAGCAACACGAGGCGCCCCGTACTGAATTCGTGGACGAGTGCGGGGTGATATAGATACAGACACGGACTTTAAACGACCGCATTTTTAATTTATTATATTAAAAAATATACATGTTTTAAAAAAGTAACAAAACCAAATCATTTTCGTTTGCATTGCAAAGCAGTAGATATTTTTTTTATATAATATTCTTTTGATAAAAAATTAAGGAGTAAAATGGTTTCATCTCAACGATTTGGGGGTGATTTGGTGATTTTTTTTCTTAATAGGTGATATCGATAGAAAAATTATGGCTAAACCCAATTACGATTCATATCATGTAGATTACCAACTATTTTTTCAGATGTAATTTCTCTTTAAGTTCCGGAGAAAAGCTGCTTCATCTGCACGCTGTTATTCGAAAGAGTAGCCTTAAACGGATAGGGCAAAATAAATTATGTAAATAGTAATCCGTTTTGAAGTTATTAGGGATTTTCGATCGTGAAAATTGACAAATGTAAAATTTTATATGTTTTTGTTCTGAAACCGGCATGTCCTAGAACCAAAAATTCGAAGACATGTGATATCTACCAACCCGCACTGGGCCCGCGTGGACCACTCGGTGAGTCCTGTCCTCCTGTCATCTTTTTCCTGTCTTCCGCCGCACCTGCAGGCGAGATTAAAAGTACTAAAGTTCATTTTATTTTAATAGCACAAAGAACGAAAACCAAACATTGAATGTTGAACAGATTGTCGGTCTTACCTTTAATACATTCATTTTGTAAATCTATCACCAATACACAGCCGTGTGGATCCACACATACTCGTATGTTGTCTGCAAGAGAAATAATACCAATCATCGTTTATATATTATAATATGTTACTGTTGTTTAATGTTTTGTTTATATTTTAATTTTAAACCAATGGGGATTTGTGAACTTTTTGTCCAAATATCCCCCATTATGTGCTCTATGAGAATACAATGGGGATTTTGAACAAGAAGTTGAGAAATCCCCATTGATTTTGATGGGGATTCTCAATGGAGATTTGTGGAATGGAATACCTACCCATGATTCTGGACCGCTGCTTAGTAATTTTTCGCCAGTTATCAAAAAAATTAAATCCGCACGTCTTGCCGAGTCCAATCCACATCGAAGGGTCACTTCTCGAAGTTGTGAAGGATTATGTCTACCTAGGGCAAGTTATCCAGCTCGGTAGACACAACTTTGAGAAAGAGGCCGACAGAAGGATCCAGTTGGGTTGGGCAACATTTGGAAAACATCGTCAAGTATTCTCGTCGCCTATCCCGCAGTGTTTGAAGACTAAGGTCTTCAACCAGACACTGACGGTCGGGCTGGACCACAAATTCAAGGTCGCTCAGCGCGCTATGGAGCGAGCTATGCTCGGAGTCTCTTTGAAGGATAGAACCGGAGTTACCGACATAGCTTGCAGAGTAAGCAAACTGAAGTGGCAGTGGGCTGGCCATGTTTGTCGAAGGACCGATGGCCGGTGGAGCAGACGAGTCCTGGAGTGGAGACAGTGTATCGGCAAGAGTAGTGTAGGACGCCCCCAGTTAGATGGACGGACGACCTAAAGAAGGTGGCTGGGGTAGACTGGCTGCGGCAGGTGGAGGATATGGTGTTGTGGCGCAGTCTGGGAGAGGCCTATGTCCAGCAGTGGACTGCGATAGGCTGAGTTGAAAAACAAAAAATAAAACAGCTGTTTCATTGAAAAGCAATACCTACATGGTCAAAATGTATGGAACAGCAAAATTTTTTTTTATACCGACGAAAAATTTTTGCGCTTGGAGATCTTGAATCATGAGCTCAATTCCTGGTTACAGTTTGCGCGTCGATGTCTCACCAACATTCTCTTACCTTCAGATGTCGTGTTAGATAATGTCGCACTTCCTTTCAAAATGATGTATGTAGCACACTCGGCAGTTCCTCTGTATAATTGCATGCTAATATATATATATTGGGTCTTTAAATTAATGTAACGGAGCTCTAAACAGTCTCCATTATTACAATGCATTATATTTTTGTTCTCATTGTTACCTGAAATGCACAAAATAAAACAAATTTACACTAGTAATTTCGGCTAAACTGTAAATTACTTACTGTTTATGATGGGTTTCTAATAAACTGTAAGTTGCCCGTGTAAGCGCACCTATGGACAGACACCCGTTACTGGTGCTCCACACTTGTTCGGGTCGGCATGAGTCCTCACAGCCGGGCAAACGAATATACGTATATAACAAAGTCATTCAAATTGTACCGAACCGATCCGACCCTGATTCAGCGAAGGTAGAAGCCGAATGGAGTTTCAGATCGGCACGAGCCGAATATGTGTAGTAATAGCTTCGGGTCGGCTTTCTTATCCAACAAATACTGCCGAATCGAATGTGCCGACCCGTGTGTGTGTGTGTGTGTCTTACCAAACTTAAGGAAAAAGAAAGGCTAGTCTATTCTTTAGAAGCAATATACCTACATATTATTTAGATGTATTTATTTGAAAGAAACCACAAACTCACCGGATGTTTGACTTGAATTCGTTTGTGTTACATTGACAGCAGTGGTGATATTAGGAGCTTGATTC
The DNA here is from genome assembly GCA_963082905.1 of Oligia fasciuncula. Lineage (NCBI taxonomy): Eukaryota > Metazoa > Arthropoda > Insecta > Lepidoptera > Noctuidae > Oligia > Oligia fasciuncula. Next base: position 2,639,080 of record OY720414.1, on the reverse strand, counting down.
TTTAATATTATATCCATCATTAACATTTCATCCAAATGATATTCAAAGCCATATGTATTATTACTGACTGTTAAAGCAGGTACTGGTAATGATACACTGTCTAAAAAAAGAAAATTTATATGATATTTTAGGTATAAAACTACATTCCTTGTTAAAAACAATGATTCAGATTATAATCATTCGTTCTACGAGGATCTTTTGGCGCTTGTCTGACATTGACAGAAGGGCGCTGTTGGCAAATGTTTGTGAAATCGTTCATTCAACCGAGGTCTATCCACTGACGTACTATACAAGCGTACTTGTATAATAGAGGTCAGTGGGGCTATCGCGTATGAATTCGCCGCTAGAAGCGCTAGTGTATAGAGCTATACTTCAGGACCACACTCGATAGTGGCGCCAACTGGTGAGCACAAAAACAGTAGAAAAAAAAAAGATGTTGAAAAATCAAGATGGCAGCATTCGTACCGATTGTGGCGACGTGCCAAAATATCCTTCCACGACTAGGTACACAGTGTAAGTAGTTGTAGTGTCATATTATCAGACATCAAATGTACTTTCATTTCATCTTACAACGTGCGGTATCTACAACGCCGCATGCGAACAACGCGTCATACTGACGTCATGCAAAATCCTGCGTCTCGCAAGCAGAGTTTGCCGCGCAACTAGCATAGATAACGGTCCGACATGAATCATCGGCCAGTTGCCCCCAGACACAACACCCGTCTGGTCGGAAGATCCTCCCTTTTCTATGGAGGATGCAGTGAACTTTACACTCTGTTCCACATACCTCTATATAATTTGCCGTGTTATAGTTTTTCAAACAACTATCAAGGAATGACAGTTTTGATTGGTAGTACATTTTCAAAACAATTTATTTCACCGACTTTATATACATATGAGATCTATTAGACAGCCCAATTTTGACAATGTAAAAAATAAGGTCATAATTATTGACACTCTTATAGATTATCGCTTTTAAAATCGATTTGCATTAATTTTACTACAAAACAATGTATTATTTATAAAAAAAATCCCGAAAAATCTTCATCTTTTTAAATCTGGCGCCACGTAATCGAAAACGGTCTGGATTGGCTGAACTTAAGATGACGTCATGATTTAGTAAATTTCTGTCTATCGTTGACAGAACAGATGACTTTTGTCTAGTATCTCGACCGTTTCAACGTTTGTTTACGTGAATCGTGACGTCACGAAGCCATATTGTTAAAGATAGCGTTTTGGCGGCTTATTTAAACAGTACAGTTGTATTTACTATTTTTTAAAAGAAATACATTATGCAATTTGAAGTAATAGGTTTTTGTGGGCTCGTTAGACACCATTAAATAATCTGAGATGTTTATCAGAAACCAGTCAAATAGCCTATTGTGTAACACACCTTCTATCACAATCTCGAAATTCGTAAACAATTGCTTCTTATGTTTGAAAAATTCGTTAGCTCGACAACGTAAATAACGCAATGAATGTGGTTGAACTGACAAAATGTATAGCAGGTTTTGGTGAGGAAATAGTGTAGTACATAGATTTATAAGAACGACGTTCTTATAAATCTATGGTGTAGTAGATACCTATTAATAAGCCAGAACTATAGACAAACTTCTGCCTGTTTTTTCCTGCTTGGCATTATAAATACATGAATAAATCTTTTATTAGGTACATAAGTACATTATTGCATCGATCAGTAACCTTAAATATGTAGTACAGACGCCAGCACATCAAGCTACTACAATCTGTCAAATTTATTTAATATATTTTCAACTTATTATCGCTAAAGCAAAAGTTCAAAGTTGATTGGGAAAATTTTACAGTTTCGGGTAGCTTGATGCGCCATCTGTACAAACAATCTGGCAAAGTTGTCTGTCAATTAAATAGGAACACTCGCAATCCGAAACAAACAGTTAAATATTTTATGTCATATTCCAAAAATTTATGGATAAAGAAAAGCCGTATCTCAGAGATGAGTATTGTCGACCTCGTAATTGCTTTATGGGTTTTGAGAAGAGCTCCCACTAGAGTCCGTTTCACGAAAGAAGTCCCGCGGCATTATGTGGAACTAATAATTATTATATAATATAGTTAGCAACATTCCTACACCATCCTCCTACCTCAGACACTTTTTTCTATTTAAGATTGTTCATTTTATTAACCAGTGCCTCTACTAAGACGTCGAGATAAATAAACCAATCAATATTTAGGATTCCGTCGTACGACAGTGGCGCCGTTTCTACGAGACTTCTTTCATGAAACAGACTTTAAATTGAAACTTACCGGATATCTATGGTTGAAACTGCCTAACTGTCACATAGACCTTGAGGTTTACTCCGAAGAGACACATCCGAAAGTTCGGGACCGACCGAAACACGACCGAAGCTTGCATTGTGGTCCTACTACGAACAAAGTCCGGATAGGCCAAAGTCAAAGTCAAAGATCTTTATTGTGAGACAGTGGTTACAGAGTTGTTATTGAGTTTGGTGAGCGTTTGCACTGCTCCATCATGTTAGGCATACAATAGTTTGAACAATAAAACTTGTTTGGACCCCCTTCGAATCGTTTTAGGTAATAAATAAACACACACATAGTCCGCTCTGCTTATAAATCTTGGACCGCGTCGAAACAAAGGATCACGCTTCACTACAAAATAATAAAGTAGGTACTTACTGTTAAAATAATTTGTACCACTATAAATAGAAATCTCAAATGCAAAAACAACTGAAAATAATAAAAAGTAGCACACTATCGAAATCATGTTTATAAAAGTAAGAACTTTCTTTTTAAATTTTAATAAAATTTAAATTGTTAAAACTGTACTGTGTGTCACAAAATATATATTTTAAATGATGATATAATACGTCCTATAATGTTTTCGTTGTTAACTGGTCTGTCACACGGTAGTGTGTCAGACAAGTTCGGAAAAAGTGGACGGCAACGCAACGCAACGAGTATTGTTGAAGGTGAAAGCGCCACCGCGAAATTAAATTTTTTTTACGTAAAAAAAATTGAATTTCGCACTTCTAATGATTATAATTCTGTGAATACGTAATTGTTACGGTCGCGAATAATATTTTAATCAACGTACAACTTAATACTGACCAGCAAATTGCAAAAAACGTAAAAAAAATGGTATTTCGCGCTAAGGTATCTCCTTAGCGCTTCCCCCTTAAACGAAGCATTTGGAGCTCTGTCAACCACCTAATCATAATCTATTTGTCCTACAAACTTATAATTTGGTGCGTCCTCAATTACCTAAAACCCAATGTTTTATAAATTCAATCTAGAAAAACTATTTTTTTTATGACACTGATCACATCATTATTCCAGCAGGCTTCAAAACTTGAAAATTAGCATCGACATAGAACGTTAGGCTTAATAAAAAACTAGAGGTGTCGTGGGGCTGGGGCACCCGGTTGGAACGAAGTTCCTTTAGCTTTAGCACACTCAGAGACCGAAAAAAGTGTAACTAACAACAAAAAGTATAACCTCTTGTAGGATGATGATTCCTTTCCTTTCTTTTTTTTTCTTCTCTTCTTTTTTTTGTGTTTCCTTTTGATTTCCTCTGGTTTGGTGATGGTTCTGCCTCTCTTTTATCAACGAAGCCGACTATTCCGCTCGTTCTTTTCCCGAACTTGGCTCACTCTTCACATTTATGTTTTCAGTGAGGTGTAACAAAAGTTCGTGGCTGGTTTTCCTTTTGGGTTTTGTATCCTCCTTATTGCTGTGACGATAATGCCCGTTTTCACTCGCTTCATTCGCGCTGTTGTATTTACGACTTTCGGTGCTGAGCCGAGCGTCGAAAATCCAACAGCGCGCTTTTATTTAGGCATCTAAGCGTTATGTGGTTTGTTTTACACTATGTGTCACCAAATTTGAAAATGGGTGATTCATGTTCATAATATCATTTAATAACTTGCCGTGCCTGCGGTTTCACCACGTGACTGCGCAATGCTATTGGCATTATAATTTAATAATAGCTATCCAATATTGTCCATCATCAGCCTACCAGTCAGCAGTCCACTGCTGGAAATAGGCCTCTTCAATTGCACGCCATTCAACTCGTTTGTCGGCAACTTTCATTCAGCTGTTACCAGCAAAGATCGTCGCTCCACCAAGCCTGAGGGCGTCCTATCTTACGTATGCCGTCAACCGTCTGTAGCGGTATCTACAACGCCACATGAGAACAACGCATCCTACTGACGTCACGCAAAATCCTGCATCTCGCAAGCAGAGTTTACCGCGCAACTAGCATAGATACAACGGCCCGACATGAATCATCGGGCAGTTGCCTGCCAGCAGACACAACACCCGTCTGGTCGGAGGAAATGAAATGAAATAATGAAATGATTTTATTTTTTGTAAGTATAGGTTTGTACAAATACTTTTACACGTCAATCATGTTTTTTTAAAACTAGATGAAGTCGGCGTTTCCTATCTGACTACTCTGAGAAGAAAGGCCGAAACAAACTCAGAGGTCACAGTCTCTTTTAAAGTCCAGACATAATCTTGGTCAGGTTATATGAAGACCATGTAGATCGATGTCTGAGGTGGTCTTTTGTGGAAAGAACCACACAGATTGAGAGGACCTGTCCAGTCAGTGCACGCATTTGTCAAAAATCGTGCAGCTCAACTCAGAACTTGAGGAGCTCAACGATTCGACGAACAATACCAAAGACAGGACATTTGGGTAGGCCGCATAAACTACTCCAACTGCCAGATCATGATTAAAACTAAGAAGGAAAAAAAGAAATGACCCACATAGTCCTCACATTCACAATAATTAAATGAAAAATAAATTACTTGCAAAGTAAATATTCATGTCATTGTCTAAATAGAATTCATCAATGTCAATGTGTATATACTTAAGATATTACATTTGAATTTGGAATCTGTCATTTTTATACGATTGTTCATTGAGTTTTCTAATTTTGGCGCCAATACATTGTACAATATTTTGCGATATTAAAATGGAGTGGGGTGATAAAGAGAACCGAATTGCTGTGATTGCATTACACAAAGTTGGTATGGAGCCTAATGCAATTTTTAAAACTCTCCATACGCTTGGTATTAGTCAAATGTTTGTGTACCGGGCTATTAATAGGTACAATGAGACCTCCTCTGTTTGTGACAGAAAAAGATCTGGCGTCCACGTAGTGTTCGTACGAAAAAGGTGGTCAAAGCAGTAAGGGAAAGAATTCGAAGAAATCCTGTCCGAAAGCAAAAGATTTTATCTTGGGAGATGAAGATAACACCTAGAACCGTGTCGCGTATTTTAAAAGATGACTTAGGACTTGCAGCCTATAAGAGACGCACTGGTCATTTTTTAACTGATAATTTAAAAAAGAATAGGATGGTAAAATCGAAACAACTACTGAAGCGGTACGCAAAGGGAGGTCACAGAAAACCACTTCGAATAAGCTTTTTATATTTTAAATTGTTTCATATTTATGTATTAAACTAACACACTGTAAAAGTACTAAAAATTATTTGCAATAAAAAAAAAAATTTTTTCTTCGTGACAATATTTATGGCAAGACTAGGTATAAAAAAAAATCCGGACATAATCCGGAGCATCCTCCCTTTCCTATAGAGTATGAGTGAACTTTACACCCTGTTCCTCATACCTCTTTACGTCTACGTCCATTGCTCAGCATTCTCCCAATGCAATGCCAGCACAATGAAAATATTTCTTCAAGGAGTGTTGATCGCAGTGAAGAGGAGCTCGTGGCTAAGTTAGAGCCGCGCGTGTTTATCAATCAAAGGTTAGGTATGCGACGCTTGCCGAGTTCAGTCGGATGGATGACTATCCATTTCATACTGATACCCCTTACGCCTTGGGAAACACCTTGTGTCGTTGGTCCTGGTTGTCTTTCGTAAATCTTTGTACGTAAGTCGTTGTGGGTAGTCAGAAGCCCAAAAGTCTGACGACCAGACTTTCGGTGTCTTGGGATCTGTATTTTAATTTTAGTTTTTTGCCACCGACTTCCGAAATTAAAGTTATTTCATAATTTTGAGTTCATTTTGTGGGGTCGCTACTGCATGCCCAACAGCTCGCCACATGCTACCCTGCGGGTTTCTGTACCCCTCTTAGTCTGGCTCCTCACCTTAGACCTGTTCCGGTAAAGTAAACTCTTCCAGCACAGACCAGAGTTCGGAGCGCGCAAGCCCCACCACGACGTCAACGTAGAGATACGGCCGTGGGGTTATTATAATTTTTTTAGAGTGTTTCCTCTTCTTAGCTCTTTGGCTGGTTTTTGCAACATTTACGGACTGAAGCCAAGTAAATGCAGCTTGTGGTGTGTTATGTTAAAGATGTCTTGTGATGAGGACCTTCGTTCGTTTTCATCTATTTGCATGAACTTTCTGACAATGCGACATGTATTTAAAATTGCAGCTTTTTGTAGGTTTACAGGGTTTCTTTTAGGTTTAGTAATTTAAGGCTATGGAGAAGGTAATTTGGAATGACTCCTGTTGTGGAGAGGACTATTAGGGACTACGTAAACTTTTTGTTGGCGCCATAATCTAGTTACTTCATCTTTGAGTTCTGCGTATTTACAATTTTTTCAGATATTGTCTTCTGAATAATAATTTCAGATTGTTCTCTTTGCAAACTTCGGAGATAAGACCCCCCCCTTATCTTCGTATTTTTTTTTACATTTTTCATCAAAAGTCGAAAACTATGCGGCTTAAAAAATAAAGAAAAAAATGTTTGAGAATGTGCAAACTGATGACTCTTTCATATGACACCCGACATGCCCTAGTAGCCCCACTTCGAATTTTTCAGAACCCCTTTCAGCCCCTGTTGCTAAAAATATACACGGTATATATTTTTATTTCTTTCTTATTTGCAAAATAGTTGGGCAAACGTCATCTAAAACTATTCCAAATTTCAAGTTGATAGCATTGGTAGTTCTTGAGGTATCCAGCTGTGACAGACAGACAGACAGACTTAGTCTCACTATAAGGGTTCCGTTATTACCATTTTGGTACGGAACCCTAAAAATGGAAAAAAGATATTAATAATAAATCTTTAAGACTAAAAAGTAAAAAAAAAGAAAAAGTTTTTAAAAACAAGCTTTTATTTATTTAAATAAAAACCTAACCTAAAAAAGAAAGGATTACGCGTACTAAAAAGAACAAAATACATTTAAGTGACATTTCAAAAGCTTGAGGCACTGTTATTGTGTAGTAGGTACACCTGTGTAACGGATATCGTACATCAGTAGGTACCTCAGGCTGTTATCGAAATTCAAGTCTTACCACTGACGCGCAGTTGACGGTACTTAAGCTTACAAAACTAATCTACTCGTATTTACATATATCCATAGGTTTAAGCACGATGGGTTTTCTCATCGCCAATAATTACGAACTTCTAATTACAAACTTTCATCCCCTATTTAACTCCTTCAGCCGGCCGATTCTGTAAAAATCTCACCGTGAAAACTTAGGTGAAGTGAGTTTGTTTTTGCTAGGAATTGACGCTGTTGACAGCTCACTCCACGCTCACTTCACCTAAGTTTTCACGGTGAGATTTTTACAGAATAGCACCGCAGGGGATGAATTGTCAAAAATCCTTCCTTAGTGCTCACCTGAGGGGCAATTTTCGTAATTTTAAGAACGTTCACAGTCTGATCTAAGTCTCAATCTGTCAAAAATAACTGTAACTTCCCTACATTTTGACAAGTTTTTGACATTTGTTTGTCGCCGAGATGAGACTGCGACTAGATTTCGAACATTTTAAATTACGAGATTGTCCTTCTGTTTGGACCCTTGTACTGACGCGCACATCAAGCTACCCGAAACTGTCAAAATTTCCCATTCAACTTTGAACCTTTAGCTTTAGCGATAAAGTTGGAAATCTATTATAGACAGATTGTAGTAGCTTGATGTGCCGTCAGTACAAAATCGAGACCCAGAGCGGTTTAGGCTATTCACTGTTGTCTGCTATTGAGTTAAAGTTATTTACAATAAATAATAATAAGAATTCATGTTTAATTATACCGTCCTTTCACAGTTATTTTACTTCTGCCAGCAGGAATCCAACAGCAAACTTTTTCAAACTTGATTTTGACAGACTTGTCAGTGGCAGCCACCTAACAGCAACCATATTATAATGACAATAAAGATTAGAGTGCGCGCAAGATAAGTCTGCGCGCGGCGTTTGACTTCAAGATTATATCCCTGCTAGCACTTTTAATCACTTTCGGTATAATGATGGCAATTATTTATTTTAGAAAACACGGAACTTATCACACCCTCTTGACACTTGAAATAAACGTCCAGATGGCGGCAAACGCCTATTTTTGGTTTCGGGCGCGCGCAGACTTATTTGCGCGCACTCTATCTACTGTGGTTATGACAGTGATGCAAGATCAGAGGTCAAATAAATATGAAAAGATTCTGGTCTGGTCTTTATGTCGATTAGACTTCAATAGGTACCACTCGTCAACTCAAAATGGGTTCGACACTTGACTGGAAAGATATAGAAAAACTCTGCAAATCGTGGCAGGTTTCAGCTACTGATACATAACTTCCTCGTAGTGCGGCTCCTCTCGAGCCTGGATTTCTAGTTCACATTCTCGCCTGAAGAGAAGGTTGAGGTAGAATGGTGTATTGATATCGGGCTGTAAAAATTAAACAAATTGATTTAAATTACTAGCTTTAGCACACGTGACGTCTTGTCTACACTAATCTATAAGTATTTATGTTAGTGAGTTATTCCAGTCTGATCCCCTGAACTCATCATTACGAACAACTTTTACTATGGGATCAAACCTGAAATCGCGAAAACACGCAGTTCGCTTATCTCGTCAAAATGTATGGAACAGCTGATTTTTTTTTCGCGATTGCAGCTTTGGTCCCTTAGTAAAAGTTGTTCATAATGATGAGTACAATCTCCCATTTCGGTTTGTCGCATGTTTTCAATTTCAACAGAATGAAAGTACTTAACAAACACTTGGCGCCATCTACGCAGAACTAATTTGACAGTTGTCTTCTCCAATTGAAACTTACTTCATCGGCCGGTCGGAGTCTTGCGTCGGGTATTGGGGTAATGGTAACTGGGCTCTTATTGGTCGATTCGTTTTTTTCAAGTAATAATGTCTCCTAATTGCACAAATCCCAACTAGAAGGAGCACCAGTATTGCAGATATTGATGAAATTATAATAGTAACATAGTTCGGTTCTGCATCTGTAATACATTATAAAATTATTAACACCTTGCCTCTAATAATTTTATGAAGAGCATTCAGATGGCGACATATTGAATTTTTACGATATCCAAGTATCCATTTAGGTGTAAATGTTATGTATAATTTAAAACTTTTCCTATTTCAATTATTTAGCATAACAGCGATTTGGTGTTCATATAGGTACCTACTGTACTGTAAGCTACTATAAATATTGGGATACTAAAAATACTGGTATTCAGCTGCATCTGGTTAGACTGGAAGCAGACCCCATAATAGTTGGGAAAAGGCTAGGCAGATGGCAGATGCTACCTACTGTAAACTTAATACTATTATATTTTACATCTTCGATCTTCTGGTTACCTATATACAGGGTGTCCCAGAAGTCATTAGATTACATTTATTTATATTTTTAGATTCCAGCTTGACGTCGACTTCTGGGACATGCTGTATAAATAAAAATGCTGTTTGGTAAGCGCATCACTTCAGATTGAGAACACCTCACCCGCACCGATTTGGCTACTTTTTATTTTAAAATTTGTTTTTAATAATCCGAAATAGCACAAAATAGAAATAGTACAGAAGGCAATCTACATACAAAGTGCGCTCGAGCAACGCACACATAGACACCGCTCACGGACACGTTATCTTGGACGGGTTGGGAGTAGTGCGAGCGCGAGTGCCATCCGCTTGAGACACGCTTCTGTGAATTGCAAAAATGGAGCAACAAAAAAATGGCTATTTATGCTCGATCTAAATAATAGTTTCCTATTTTGAATCAGTATAAACGAAGTAACTTTTTTGAAAGGTAAATTCACGCCACCATCTATTACGTAGGTAAGTTAAAACTTAAAAACATGATTTTTTGATTGTGTAGATATTGTGTTGTTTTTAGTGTCATTTGATAGGTTGAGGTCTTAAACGGATAGGGCAAAATAAATTATATGTAAATAGTAATCCGTTTTGAAGGTATTAGGGATTTTCGATCGTGAAAATTGACAAATGTAAAATTTTATATGTTTTTGTTCTGAAACCGGCATGTCCTAGAACCAAAAATTCGAAGACATGTGATATCTACCAACCCGCACTGGGCCCGCGTGGCCCACTCGGTGAGTCCTGTCCTCCTGTCGCCTTTTTCCTGTCTTCCGCCGCACCTGCAGGCGAGATTAAAAGTACTAAAATTATCTTTATTTTAATAGCACATTGAACGAAAACCAAACATTGAATGTTGAACAGATTGTCGGTCTTACCTTCAATACATTCATTTTGTAAATCTATCACCATGAAACAGGTGTGTGGATACACACATAGGTTGTCTGCAAGAGAAATAATACCAATCATCGTTTAATATTATAATATGTTACTGTTGTTTAATGTTTTGTTTATATTTTAATTTTAAACCAATGGGGATTTGTGAACTTTTTGTCCAAATATCCCCCATTATGTGCTCTATGAGAATACAATGGGGATTTTGAACAAGAAGTTGAGAAATCCCCATTGATTTTGATGGGGATTCTCAATGGAGATTTGTGGAATGGAATACCCATGATTCTGGACCGCTGCTTAGTAATTTTTCGCCAGTTATCAAAAAAATTAAATCCGCCATCTTGCCGAGTCCAATCCACATCGAAGGGTCACTTCTCGAAGTTGTGAAGGATTATGTCTACCTAGGGCAAGTTATCCAGCTCGGTAGACACAACTTTGAGAAAGAGGCTGACAGAAGGATCCAGTTGGGTTGGGCAACATTTGGAAAACATCGTCAAGTATTCTCGTCGCCTATCCCGCAGTGTTTGAAGACTAAGGTCTTCAACCAGACACTGACGGTCGGGCTGGACCACAAATTCAAGGTCGCTCAGCGCGCTATGGAGCGAGCTATGCTCGGAGTCTCTTTGAAGGATAGAACCGGAGTTACCGACATAGCTTGCAGAGTAAGCAAACTGAAGTGGCAGTGGGCTGGCCATGTTTGTCGAAGGACCGATGGCCGGTGGAGCAGACGAGTCCTGGAGTGGAGACAGTGTATCGGCAAGAGTAGTGTAGGACGCCCCCAGTTAGATGGACGGACGACCTAAAGAAGGTGGCTGGGGTAGACTGGCTGCGGCAGGTGGAGGATATGGTGTTGTGGCGCAGTCTGGGAGAGGCCTATGTCCAGCAGTGGACTGCGATAGGCTGAGTTGAAAAACAAAAAATAAAACAGCTGTTTCATTGAAAAGCAATACCTACATGGTCAAAATGTATGGAACAGCAAAATTTTTTTTTATACCGACGAAAAATTTTTGCGCTTGGAGATCTTGAATCATGAGCTCAATTCCTGGTTACAGTTTGCGCGTCGATGTCTCACCAACATTCTCTTACCTTCAGATGTCGTGTTAGATAATGTCGCACTTCCTTTCAAAATGATGTATGTAGCACACTCGGCAGTTCCTCTGTATAATTGCATGCTAATATATATATATTGGGTCTTTAAATTAATGTAACGGAGCTCTAAACAGTCTCCATTATTACAATGCATTATATTTTTGTTCTCATTGTTACCTGAAATGCACAAAATAAAACAAATTTACACTAGTAATTTCGGCTAAACTGTAAATTACTTACTGTTTATGATGGGTTTCTAATAAACTGTAAGTTGCCCGTGTAAGCGCACCTATGGACAGACACCCGTTACTGGTGCTCCACACTTGTTCGGGTCGGCATGAGTCCTCACAGCCGGGCAAACGAATATACGTATATAACAAAGTCATTCAAATTGTACCGAACCGATCCGACCCTGATTCAGCGAAGGTAGAAGCCGAATGGAGTTTCAGATCGGCACGAGCCGAATATGTGTAGTAATAGCTTCGGGTCGGCTTTCTTATCCAACAAATACTGCCGAATCGAATGTGCCGACCCGTGTGTGTGTGTGTGTGTCTTACCAAACTTAAGGAAAAAGAAAGGCTAGTCTATTCTTTAGAAGCAATATACCTACATATTATTTAGATGTATTTATTTGAAAGAAACCACAAACTCACCGGATGTTTGACTTGAATTCGTTTGTGTTACATTGACAGCAGTGGTGATATTAGGAGCTTGATTCTTTAATATTATATCCATCATTAACATTTCATCCAAATGATATTCAAAGCCATATGTATTATTACTGACTGTTAAAGCAGGTACTGGTAATGATACACTGTCTAAAAAAAGAAAATTTATATGATATTTTAGGTATAAAACTACATTCCTTGTTAAAAACAATGATTCAGATTATAATCATTCGTTCTACGAGGATCTTTTGGCGCTTGTCTGACATTGACAGAAGGGCGCTGTTGGCAAATGTTTGTGAAATCGTTCATTCAACCGAGGTCTATCCACTGACGTACTATACAAGCGTACTTGTATAATAGAGGTCAGTGGGGCTATCGCGTATGAATTCGCCGCTAGAAGCGCTAGTGTATAGAGCTATACTTCAGGACCACACTCGATAGTGGCGCCAACTGGTGAGCACAAAAACAGTAGAAAAAAAAAAGATGTTGAAAAATCAAGATGGCAGCATTCGTACCGATTGTGGCGACGTGCCAAAATATCCTTCCACGACTAGGTACACAGTGTAAGTAGTTGTAGTGTCATATTATCAGACATCAAATGTACTTTCATTTCATCTTACAACGTGCGGTATCTACAACGCCGCATGCGAACAACGCGTCATACTGACGTCATGCAAAATCCTGCGTCTCGCAAGCAGAGTTTGCCGCGCAACTAGCATAGATAACGGTCCGACATGAATCATCGGCCAGTTGCCCCCAGACACAACACCCGTCTGGTCGGAAGATCCTCCCTTTTCTATGGAGGATGCAGTGAACTTTACACTCTGTTCCACATACCTCTATATAATTTGCCGTGTTATAGTTTTTCAAACAACTATCAAGGAATGACAGTTTTGATTGGTAGTACATTTTCAAAACAATTTATTTCACCGACTTTATATACATATGAGATCTATTAGACAGCCCAATTTTGACAATGTAAAAAATAAGGTCATAATTATTGACACTCTTATAGATTATCGCTTTTAAAATCGATTTGCATTAATTTTACTACAAAACAATGTATTATTTATAAAAAAAATCCCGAAAAATCTTCATCTTTTTAAATCTGGCGCCACGTAATCGAAAACGGTCTGGATTGGCTGAACTTAAGATGACGTCATGATTTAGTAAATTTCTGTCTATCGTTGACAGAACAGATGACTTTTGTCTAGTATCTCGACCGTTTCAACGTTTGTTTACGTGAATCGTGACGTCACGAAGCCATATTGTTAAAGATAGCGTTTTGGCGGCTTATTTAAACAGTACAGTTGTATTTACTATTTTTTAAAAGAAATACATTATGCAATTTGAAGTAATAGGTTTTTGTGGGCTCGTTAGACACCATTAAATAATCTGAGATGTTTATCAGAAACCAGTCAAATAGCCTATTGTGTAACACACCTTCTATCACAATCTCGAAATTCGTAAACAATTGCTTCTTATGTTTGAAAAATTCGTTAGCTCGACAACGTAAATAACGCAATGAATGTGGTTGAACTGACAAAATGTATAGCAGGTTTTGGTGAGGAAATAGTGTAGTACATAGATTTATAAGAACGACGTTCTTATAAATCTATGGTGTAGTAGATACCTATTAATAAGCCAGAACTATAGACAAACTTCTGCCTGTTTTTTCCTGCTTGGCATTATAAATACATGAATAAATCTTTTATTAGGTACATAAGTACATTATTGCATCGATCAGTAACCTTAAATATGTAGTACAGACGCCAGCACATCAAGCTACTACAATCTGTCAAATTTATTTAATATATTTTCAACTTATTATCGCTAAAGCAAAAGTTCAAAGTTGATTGGGAAAATTTTACAGTTTCGGGTAGCTTGATGCGCCATCTGTACAAACAATCTGGCAAAGTTGTCTGTCAATTAAATAGGAACACTCGCAATCCGAAACAAACAGTTAAATATTTTATGTCATATTCCAAAAATTTATGGATAAAGAAAAGCCGTATCTCAGAGATGAGTATTGTCGACCTCGTAATTGCTTTATGGGTTTTGAGAAGAGCTCCCACTAGAGTCCGTTTCACGAAAGAAGTCCCGCGGCATTATGTGGAACTAATAATTATTATATAATATAGTTAGCAACATTCCTACACCATCCTCCTACCTCAGACACTTTTTTCTATTTAAGATTGTTCATTTTATTAACCAGTGCCTCTACTAAGACGTCGAGATAAATAAACCAATCAATATTTAGGATTCCGTCGTACGACAGTGGCGCCGTTTCTACGAGACTTCTTTCATGAAACAGACTTTAAATTGAAACTTACCGGATATCTATGGTTGAAACTGCCTAACTGTCACATAGACCTTGAGGTTTACTCCGAAGAGACACATCCGAAAGTTCGGGACCGACCGAAACACGACCGAAGCTTGCATTGTGGTCCTACTACGAACAAAGTCCGGATAGGCCAAAGTCAAAGTCAAAGATCTTTATTGTGAGACAGTGGTTACAGAGTTGTTATTGAGTTTGGTGAGCGTTTGCACTGCTCCATCATGTTAGGCATACAATAGTTTGAACAATAAAACTTGTTTGGACCCCCTTCGAATCGTTTTAGGTAATAAATAAACACACACATAGTCCGCTCTGCTTATAAATCTTGGACCGCGTCGAAACAAAGGATCACGCTTCACTACAAAATAATAAAGTAGGTACTTACTGTTAAAATAATTTGTACCACTATAAATAGAAATCTCAAATGCAAAAACAACTGAAAATAATAAAAAGTAGCACACTATCGAAATCATGTTTATAAAAGTAAGAACTTTCTTTTTAAATTTTAATAAAATTTAAATTGTTAAAACTGTACTGTGTGTCACAAAATATATATTTTAAATGATGATATAATACGTCCTATAATGTTTTCGTTGTTAACTGGTCTGTCACACGGTAGTGTGTCAGACAAGTTCGGAAAAAGTGGACGGCAACGCAACGCAACGAGTATTGTTGAAGGTGAAAGCGCCACCGCGAAATTAAATTTTTTTTACGTAAAAAAAATTGAATTTCGCACTTCTAATGATTATAATTCTGTGAATACGTAATTGTTACGGTCGCGAATAATATTTTAATCAACGTACAACTTAATACTGACCAGCAAATTGCAAAAAACGTAAAAAAAATGGTATTTCGCGCTAAGGTATCTCCTTAGCGCTTCCCCCTTAAACGAAGCATTTGGAGCTCTGTCAACCACCTAATCATAATCTATTTGTCCTACAAACTTATAATTTGGTGCGTCCTCAATTACCTAAAACCCAATGTTTTATAAATTCAATCTAGAAAAACTATTTTTTTTATGACACTGATCACATCATTATTCCAGCAGGCTTCAAAACTTGAAAATTAGCATCGACATAGAACGTTAGGCTTAATAAAAAACTAGAGGTGTCGTGGGGCTGGGGCACCCGGTTGGAACGAAGTTCCTTTAGCTTTAGCACACTCAGAGACCGAAAAAAGTGTAACTAACAACAAAAAGTATAACCTCTTGTAGGATGATGATTCCTTTCCTTTCTTTTTTTTTCTTCTCTTCTTTTTTTTGTGTTTCCTTTTGATTTCCTCTGGTTTGGTGATGGTTCTGCCTCTCTTTTATCAACGAAGCCGACTATTCCGCTCGTTCTTTTCCCGAACTTGGCTCACTCTTCACATTTATGTTTTCAGTGAGGTGTAACAAAAGTTCGTGGCTGGTTTTCCTTTTGGGTTTTGTATCCTCCTTATTGCTGTGACGATAATGCCCGTTTTCACTCGCTTCATTCGCGCTGTTGTATTTACGACTTTCGGTGCTGAGCCGAGCGTCGAAAATCCAACAGCGCGCTTTTATTTAGGCATCTAAGCGTTATGTGGTTTGTTTTACACTATGTGTCACCAAATTTGAAAATGGGTGATTCATGTTCATAATATCATTTAATAACTTGCCGTGCCTGCGGTTTCACCACGTGACTGCGCAATGCTATTGGCATTATAATTTAATAATAGCTATCCAATATTGTCCATCATCAGCCTACCAGTCAGCAGTCCACTGCTGGAAATAGGCCTCTTCAATTGCACGCCATTCAACTCGTTTGTCGGCAACTTTCATTCAGCTGTTACCAGCAAAGATCGTCGCTCCACCAAGCCTGAGGGCGTCCTATCTTACGTATGCCGTCAACCGTCTGTAGCGGTATCTACAACGCCACATGAGAACAACGCATCCTACTGACGTCACGCAAAATCCTGCATCTCGCAAGCAGAGTTTACCGCGCAACTAGCATAGATACAACGGCCCGACATGAATCATCGGGCAGTTGCCTGCCAGCAGACACAACACCCGTCTGGTCGGAGGAAATGAAATGAAATAATGAAATGATTTTATTTTTTGTAAGTATAGGTTTGTACAAATACTTTTACACGTCAATCATGTTTTTTTAAAACTAGATGAAGTCGGCGTTTCCTATCTGACTACTCTGAGAAGAAAGGCCGAAACAAACTCAGAGGTCACAGTCTCTTTTAAAGTCCAGACATAATCTTGGTCAGGTTATATGAAGACCATGTAGATCGATGTCTGAGGTGGTCTTTTGTGGAAAGAACCACACAGATTGAGAGGACCTGTCCAGTCAGTGCACGCATTTGTCAAAAATCGTGCAGCTCAACTCAGAACTTGAGGAGCTCAACGATTCGACGAACAATACCAAAGACAGGACATTTGGGTAGGCCGCATAAACTACTCCAACTGCCAGATCATGATTAAAACTAAGAAGGAAAAAAAGAAATGACCCACATAGTCCTCACATTCACAATAATTAAATGAAAAATAAATTACTTGCAAAGTAAATATTCATGTCATTGTCTAAATAGAATTCATCAATGTCAATGTGTATATACTTAAGATATTACATTTGAATTTGGAATCTGTCATTTTTATACGATTGTTCATTGAGTTTTCTAATTTTGGCGCCAATACATTGTACAATATTTTGCGATATTAAAATGGAGTGGGGTGATAAAGAGAACCGAATTGCTGTGATTGCATTACACAAAGTTGGTATGGAGCCTAATGCAATTTTTAAAACTCTCCATACGCTTGGTATTAGTCAAATGTTTGTGTACCGGGCTATTAATAGGTACAATGAGACCTCCTCTGTTTGTGACAGAAAAAGATCTGGCGTCCACGTAGTGTTCGTACGAAAAAGGTGGTCAAAGCAGTAAGGGAAAGAATTCGAAGAAATCCTGTCCGAAAGCAAAAGATTTTATCTTGGGAGATGAAGATAACACCTAGAACCGTGTCGCGTATTTTAAAAGATGACTTAGGACTTGCAGCCTATAAGAGACGCACTGGTCATTTTTTAACTGATAATTTAAAAAAGAATAGGATGGTAAAATCGAAACAACTACTGAAGCGGTACGCAAAGGGAGGTCACAGAAAACCACTTCGAATAAGCTTTTTATATTTTAAATTGTTTCATATTTATGTATTAAACTAACACACTGTAAAAGTACTAAAAATTATTTGCAATAAAAAAAAAAATTTTTTCTTCGTGACAATATTTATGGCAAGACTAGGTATAAAAAAAAATCCGGACATAATCCGGAGCATCCTCCCTTTCCTATAGAGTATGAGTGAACTTTACACCCTGTTCCTCATACCTCTTTACGTCTACGTCCATTGCTCAGCATTCTCCCAATGCAATGCCAGCACAATGAAAATATTTCTTCAAGGAGTGTTGATCGCAGTGAAGAGGAGCTCGTGGCTAAGTTAGAGCCGCGCGTGTTTATCAATCAAAGGTTAGGTATGCGACGCTTGCCGAGTTCAGTCGGATGGATGACTATCCATTTCATACTGATACCCCTTACGCCTTGGGAAACACCTTGTGTCGTTGGTCCTGGTTGTCTTTCGTAAATCTTTGTACGTAAGTCGTTGTGGGTAGTCAGAAGCCCAAAAGTCTGACGACCAGACTTTCGGTGTCTTGGGATCTGTATTTTAATTTTAGTTTTTTGCCACCGACTTCCGAAATTAAAGTTATTTCATAATTTTGAGTTCATTTTGTGGGGTCGCTACTGCATGCCCAACAGCTCGCCACATGCTACCCTGCGGGTTTCTGTACCCCTCTTAGTCTGGCTCCTCACCTTAGACCTGTTCCGGTAAAGTAAACTCTTCCAGCACAGACCAGAGTTCGGAGCGCGCAAGCCCCACCACGACGTCAACGTAGAGATACGGCCGTGGGGTTATTATAATTTTTTTAGAGTGTTTCCTCTTCTTAGCTCTTTGGCTGGTTTTTGCAACATTTACGGACTGAAGCCAAGTAAATGCAGCTTGTGGTGTGTTATGTTAAAGATGTCTTGTGATGAGGACCTTCGTTCGTTTTCATCTATTTGCATGAACTTTCTGACAATGCGACATGTATTTAAAATTGCAGCTTTTTGTAGGTTTACAGGGTTTCTTTTAGGTTTAGTAATTTAAGGCTATGGAGAAGGTAATTTGGAATGACTCCTGTTGTGGAGAGGACTATTAGGGACTACGTAAACTTTTTGTTGGCGCCATAATCTAGTTACTTCATCTTTGAGTTCTGCGTATTTACAATTTTTTCAGATATTGTCTTCTGAATAATAATTTCAGATTGTTCTCTTTGCAAACTTCGGAGATAAGACCCCCCCCTTATCTTCGTATTTTTTTTTACATTTTTCATCAAAAGTCGAAAACTATGCGGCTTAAAAAATAAAGAAAAAAATGTTTGAGAATGTGCAAACTGATGACTCTTTCATATGACACCCGACATGCCCTAGTAGCCCCACTTCGAATTTTTCAGAACCCCTTTCAGCCCCTGTTGCTAAAAATATACACGGTATATATTTTTATTTCTTTCTTATTTGCAAAATAGTTGGGCAAACGTCATCTAAAACTATTCCAAATTTCAAGTTGATAGCATTGGTAGTTCTTGAGGTATCCAGCTGTGACAGACAGACAGACAGACTTAGTCTCACTATAAGGGTTCCGTTATTACCATTTTGGTACGGAACCCTAAAAATGGAAAAAAGATATTAATAATAAATCTTTAAGACTAAAAAGTAAAAAAAAAGAAAAAGTTTTTAAAAACAAGCTTTTATTTATTTAAATAAAAACCTAACCTAAAAAAGAAAGGATTACGCGTACTAAAAAGAACAAAATACATTTAAGTGACATTTCAAAAGCTTGAGGCACTGTTATTGTGTAGTAGGTACACCTGTGTAACGGATATCGTACATCAGTAGGTACCTCAGGCTGTTATCGAAATTCAAGTCTTACCACTGACGCGCAGTTGACGGTACTTAAGCTTACAAAACTAATCTACTCGTATTTACATATATCCATAGGTTTAAGCACGATGGGTTTTCTCATCGCCAATAATTACGAACTTCTAATTACAAACTTTCATCCCCTATTTAACTCCTTCAGCCGGCCGATTCTGTAAAAATCTCACCGTGAAAACTTAGGTGAAGTGAGTTTGTTTTTGCTAGGAATTGACGCTGTTGACAGCTCACTCCACGCTCACTTCACCTAAGTTTTCACGGTGAGATTTTTACAGAATAGCACCGCAGGGGATGAATTGTCAAAAATCCTTCCTTAGTGCTCACCTGAGGGGCAATTTTCGTAATTTTAAGAACGTTCACAGTCTGATCTAAGTCTCAATCTGTCAAAAATAACTGTAACTTCCCTACATTTTGACAAGTTTTTGACATTTGTTTGTCGCCGAGATGAGACTGCGACTAGATTTCGAACATTTTAAATTACGAGATTGTCCATCTGTTTGGACCCTTGTACTGACGCGCACATCAAGCTACCCGAAACTGTCAAAATTTCCCATTCAACTTTGAACCTTTAGCTTTAGCGATAAAGTTGGAAATCTATTATAGACAGATTGTAGTAGCTTGATGTGCCGTCAGTACAAAATCGAGACCCAGAGCGGTTTAGGCTATTCACTGTTGTCTGCTATTGAGTTAAAGTTATTTACAATAAATAATAATAAGAATTCATGTTTAATTATACCGTCCTTTCACAGTTATTTTACTTCTGCCAGCAGGAATCCAACAGCAAACTTTTTCAAACTTGATTTTGACAGACTTGTCAGTGGCAGCCACCTAACAGCAACCATATTATAATGACAATAAAGATTAGAGTGCGCGCAAGATAAGTCTGCGCGCGGCGTTTGACTTCAAGATTATATCCCTGCTAGCACTTTTAATCACTTTCGGTATAATGATGGCAATTATTTATTTTAGAAAACACGGAACTTATCACACCCTCTTGACACTTGAAATAAACGTCCAGATGGCGGCAAACGCCTATTTTTGGTTTCGGGCGCGCGCAGACTTATTTGCGCGCACTCTATCTACTGTGGTTATGACAGTGATGCAAGATCAGAGGTCAAATAAATATGAAAAGATTCTGGTCTGGTCTTTATGTCGATTAGACTTCAATAGGTACCACTCGTCAACTCAAAATGGGTTCGACACTTGACTGGAAAGATATAGAAAAACTCTGCAAATCGTGGCAGGTTTCAGCTACTGATACATAACTTCCTCGTAGTGCGGCTCCTCTCGAGCCTGGATTTCTAGTTCACATTCTCGCCTGAAGAGAAGGTTGAGGTAGAATGGTGTATTGATATCGGGCTGTAAAAATTAAACAAATTGATTTAAATTACTAGCTTTAGCACACGTGACGTCTTGTCTACACTAATCTATAAGTATTTATGTTAGTGAGTTATTCCAGTCTGATCCCCTGAACTCATCATTACGAACAACTTTTACTATGGGATCAAACCTGAAATCGCGAAAACACGCAGTTCGCTTATCTCGTCAAAATGTATGGAACAGCTGATTTTTTTTTCGCGATTGCAGCTTTGGTCCCTTAGTAAAAGTTGTTCATAATGATGAGTACAATCTCCCATTTCGGTTTGTCGCATGTTTTCAATTTCAACAGAATGAAAGTACTTAACAAACACTTGGCGCCATCTACGCAGAACTAATTTGACAGTTGTCTTCTCCAATTGAAACTTACTTCATCGGCCGGTCGGAGTCTTGCGTCGGGTATTGGGGTAATGGTAACTGGGCTCTTATTGGTCGATTCGTTTTTTTCAAGTAATAATGTCTCCTAATTGCACAAATCCCAACTAGAAGGAGCACCAGTATTGCAGATATTGATGAAATTATAATAGTAACATAGTTCGGTTCTGCATCTGTAATACATTATAAAATTATTAACACCTTGCCTCTAATAATTTTATGAAGAGCATTCAGATGGCGACATATTGAATTTTTACGATATCCAAGTATCCATTTAGGTGTAAATGTTATGTATAATTTAAAACTTTTCCTATTTCAATTATTTAGCATAACAGCGATTTGGTGTTCATATAGGTACCTACTGTACTGTAAGCTACTATAAATATTGGGATACTAAAAATACTGGTATTCAGCTGCATCTGGTTAGACTGGAAGCAGACCCCATAATAGTTGGGAAAAGGCTAGGCAGATGGCAGATGCTACCTACTGTAAACTTAATACTATTATATTTTACATCTTCGATCTTCTGGTTACCTATATACAGGGTGTCCCAGAAGTCATTAGATTACATTTATTTATATTTTTAGATTCCAGCTTGACGTCGACTTCTGGGACATGCTGTATAAATAAAAATGCTGTTTGGTAAGCGCATCACTTCAGATTGAGAACACCTCACCCGCACCGATTTGGCTACTTTTTATTTTAAAATTTGTTTTTAATAATCCGAAATAGCACAAAATAGAAATAGTACAGAAGGCAATCTACATACAAAGTGCGCTCGAGCAACGCACACATAGACACCGCTCACGGACACGTTATCTTGGACGGGTTGGGAGTAGTGCGAGCGCGAGTGCCATCCGCTTGAGACACGCTTCTGTGAATTGCAAAAATGGAGCAACAAAAAAATGGCTATTTATGCTCGATCTAAATAATAGTTTCCTATTTTGAATCAGTATAAACGAAGTAACTTTTTTGAAAGGTAAATTCACGCCACCATCTATTACGTAGGTAAGTTAAAACTTAAAAACATGATTTTTTGATTGTGTAGATATTGTGTTGTTTTTAGTGTCATTTGATAGGTTGAGGTCTTAAACGGATAGGGCAAAATAAATTATATGTAAATAGTAATCCGTTTTGAAGGTATTAGGGATTTTCGATCGTGAAAATTGACAAATGTAAAATTTTATATGTTTTTGTTCTGAAACCGGCATGTCCTAGAACCAAAAATTCGAAGACATGTGATATCTACCAACCCGCACTGGGCCCGCGTGGCCCACTCGGTGAGTCCTGTCCTCCTGTCGCCTTTTTCCTGTCTTCCGCCGCACCTGCAGGCGAGATTAAAAGTACTAAAATTATCTTTATTTTAATAGCACATTGAACGAAAACCAAACATTGAATGTTGAACAGATTGTCGGTCTTACCTTCAATACATTCATTTTGTAAATCTATCACCATGAAACAGGTGTGTGGATACACACATAGGTTGTCTGCAAGAGAAATAATACCAATCATCGTTTAATATTATAATATGTTACTGTTGTTTAATGTTTTGTTTATATTTTAATTTTAAACCAATGGGGATTTGTGAACTTTTTGTCCAAATATCCCCCATTATGTGCTCTATGAGAATACAATGGGGATTTTGAACAAGAAGTTGAGAAATCCCCATTGATTTTGATGGGGATTCTCAATGGAGATTTGTGGAATGGAATACCCATGATTCTGGACCGCTGCTTAGTAATTTTTCGCCAGTTATCAAAAAAATTAAATCCGCCATCTTGCCGAGTCCAATCCACATCGAAGGGTCACTTCTCGAAGTTGTGAAGGATTATGTCTACCTAGGGCAAGTTATCCAGCTCGGTAGACACAACTTTGAGAAAGAGGCTGACAGAAGGATCCAGTTGGGTTGGGCAGCATTTGGAAAACATCGTCAAGTATTCTCGTCGCCTATCCCGCAGTGTTTGAAGACTAAGGTCTTCAACCAGACACTGACGGTCGGGCTGGACCACAAATTCAAGGTCGCTCAGCGCGCTAGGGAGCGAGCTATGCTCGGAGTCTATAGAACCGGAGTTACCGACATAGCTTGCAGAGTAAGCAAACTGAAGTGGCAGTGGGCTGGCCATGTTTGTCGAAGGACCGATGGCCGGTGGAGCAGACGAGTCCTGGAGTGGAGACAGTGTATCGGCAAGAGTAGTGTAGGACGCCCCCAGCTAGATGGACGGCCGACCTAAAGAAGGTGGCTGGGTTAGACTGGATGCCGAAGGCGGAGGACAGGGTGTTGTGGCGCAGTCTGGGAGAGGCCTATGTCCAGCAGGGGACTGCGATAGGCTGAGTTGAAAAACAAAAAAAATCTGCTGTTTCATTGAAAAGCAATACCTAAATGGTCAAAATGTATGGAACAGCAAATTTTTTTTTTATCCCGACGAAAATTTTTAACGCTTGGAAGTCTTGAATCATGAGCTCAATTCCTGGTTACAGTTTGCACGTCGATGTCTCATCAACATTCTCTTACCTTCAGATGTCGTGTTAGATAATGTCGCACTCCCTTTCAAAATGATGTATGTAGCACACTCGGCAGTTCCTCTGTATAATTGCATGCTAATATATATAAATTGGGACTTTAAATTAATGTAACGGAGATTTAAACAATCTCCTCCTAGACATTGTATAATTTTTTTGTTCTCCTCCGTACCTGAAATGTAAAAAAATTAAACAAAACACTAGTAATTTCGGCTAAACTGTAAATTACTTACTGTTTATGATGGGTTTCTGATAAACTGTAAGTTGCCCGTGTAAGCGCACCTATGGACACACACCCGTTACTGGTGCTAGGTGCTACACACTTGTTCGGGTCGGTCGGCATGAGTCCTTACAGCCGGGCAAACGAATATACGTAGATAAAAAAAGTCATTCAAATTGTGCCGAACCGATCCGACCATGATTCAGCGAAGGTAGATGCTGAATGGAGTTTGAGATCGACATGAGCCGAATATGTGTAGTAATAGCTTCGGGTCGGCTTTCACCAACAAATACTGCCAACCCGAACAAGTGTGTGTGTGTGTGTGTGTCTTACCAAACTTAGGAAATAGAAAGGCTAGTCTATTCTTTAGAAGCAATATACCTACATATTATTTAGATGTATTTGTTTGAAAGAAATCACAAACTCACCGGCTGTTTGACTTGAATTCGTATGTGTTACATATAAAGCAGCGTTGACATTAGGAGCTTTATTCATTATTTTTATATACATTATTAATATTTCATCCAAATGATATTCAAAGTCATATGTATTATCTATGACCATAGGTCGGTATACACCGTCTAAAAAAAGGAAAATTAATATATTAGGCAAATTTTAGGTATAAAACTACATTCCTTGTTAAACAATGATTCAGATTATAAAAAGTACTCTGTGATTATAACCATTCGTTCGACGAGGATCTTTTGGCGCTTGTATGACATTGACAACAACATATATGACAAACAAAATGTTATTGGGCTACTATTAGACATGACGAAAGCATACGACAAAGTTCTTTATGACATCTTACGCACTAAACTATATGGTTGCGGCGTACGAGGACCAGCTTATTCGTGGTTCAAATCATATTTACATAATAGGACACAAATAGTACAAATTGAAAATTACGATCATGATAAAAATGAGATCAAAACCATTAGATCGCAAGAAAAACAAATTACTTGCTCAATCCCACAAGGAAGTGTGTTAGGATGCCCACTATTTTTAATCTATATTAATGACCTTCCAAAAACATTAGATAAAGAAAACGCTTTACCAGTATTATTTGCAGACGATATCTCAATATTAATCAAGTGTGAAAATGTAAATAACCCTAATCTACAAATACAAGATACCCTCCAAACTGTAGATACTTGGCTCCAGATCCACAACTTGGAAATTAATAGTAATAAAACGAAAATAATACAATTTAGATCATACAAAAAACCACCTCTCAATCTAAAAACAACATTCAGAAACACGCAAATAGAAGAAGTTAATACATTTAGCCTACTTGGCATAAATATTGACACACACATTAACTGGAAGTCACACATAGAACATATAAAAACAAAACTCTCCAGATTCTCTTACGCTCTTTTTCAAATTAAACAAAGCACTGACACACAAACAGCTATGGCTGCTTACTACGCATACGCATACCTACTCATGGCTGCGATATGGCGTCATGCTATGGGGAAATAGTGTAAACGTAAATGAACTATTCATATTGCAAAAGAAGTGTATAAGAATTCTAGCCCAAATTGATAATACGGAGAGCTGCAAACCATTCTTTATAAAGTATCAGATTCTAAGTCTGCCGTCAATATATATACTTGACGTTTGCGTATTTGTTTTTAAAAATATCGGCAAGTTCACTAAAGTAGAAGATACGCACAACGTCAACACTCGACATAAAAAGAGGTTATGCGCTCCATCCTCAAGAATTAAAATGCTAAGTGATAGCCCATATTATATGGCAATAAAAATATATAATAAATTGCCCAACATATTTAAAACTGAAAAATCAGTAACCATATTCCAAAAAAGGCTAAAACTATGTTTAATCCAAAAATGCTTCTACTCAGTAAAAGAATATTTAGAGTCTAGCTTAAAATAGCGATTTTCTTTAATGTACAAAATTGGCGATCTGTCCTATACAAACAAGATTTATTCTATCCTTTATAACTTCTTAAATAATTATAATTTGTACTTACTACCTGGAAAGGATGACATTAATATTGCTGAATAATTGTATTTAAAATTCATTATTGACATTTAATTTTGACATATCTATAATTTCTCAATTCAATTGTAATAATATAAAAGAAAATAATGAAGTAATAATAGTGTATAATGTAATGCATGATAAGGGTAGGCGAATGAAAATTGCAATGCTTGTAAAAGGCTGCTAAGTCATAAGTACTAACATAACATAACACCAACATTGTACACTTAGTTCGCAATAAACGTTTTGACTTTGACTTTGACAGAAGGGCGCTGTTGGCAAATGTTCGTGAAATGAGGTCTATCCATTGACGTAATACAAGCGTACTTGTATAATAAAGGTCAGTGGGGCTACCGCGTATGAATTCGCCGCTAGAGGCGCTAGTGTAGAGTGAGATCTCCGAAATGTCAAATGTCACTGTTGGTGGGTGGACTACGCGGGTTTATTTCTAATTAGAGTAATGTTGTGAATATAGTTATAGCAAATATGAGTTACGAGTCAATGAATGTCAGGGCTTTAAAAGCTGTGCTAAGAAAAAGAGGTGCAAAATTAAGCGGTCTGAAAGAACAGCTAATGCAGAGGTTTGTTTAAATATGATTTAAACATAATCTTTGTTTTCACGCCCGTAATAACTAACTTTGAGAGCTATACTTTAGGACCACACTCTATAGTGGCGCTAACTGGTGAGCACAAAAACAGTAGTCTTAATTGTGCTGAAAAATCAAGATGGCATTCGTACCGATTGTGGCGACGTGCCAAAATATCCTTCCACGACTAGGTACACAGTGTAAGTAGTTGTAGTGTCATATTATCAGACATCAAATGTTTGGTATTTTGTCGGCATGTCGACGGGAGTGCTGGTTAGGTACCAAACTTTTCCTTATTGGTTTGTACTAATGTAGCGACCTCATAGATGTAGAGGGGGGTACGTAGCCGTGCCGCATACAGCTATCTGGGCCACATAGCCGTGCCGCATACAGCTATCTGGGCCACATAGCCGTGCCGCATACAGCTATCTGGGCCACATAGCCGTGCCGAATACAGCTATTTAGGCCACATAGCCGTGCCGCATACAGCTATCTGGGCCACATAGCCGTGCCGCATACAGCTATCTGGGCCACATAGCCGTGCCGCATACAGCTATCTGGGCCACATAGCCGTGCCGAATACAGCTATTTAGGCCACATAGCCGTGCCGCATACAGCTATCTGGGGTACGTAGCCTTGCCGCATACAGCTATCTGGGCCACATAGCCGTGCCGCATACAGCTATCTGGGGCACGTAGCTGTGCTGCATACAGCTATCTGGGGCACGTAGCCGTGCCGCATACAGCTATCTGGGGCACGTAGCCGTGCCGCATACAGCTATCTGGGGCACGTAGCTGTGCCGCATACAGCTATCTGGGGCACATAGCCGTGCCGCTTACAGCTCTAAGACATTTCTCTTGCGCCCTAAAAGCGAGTTCAATGTCTGTAGAATTCCCCCAATAAATTAGTCTATATATAAGCGTAGATGTTACATAGGCATGACAGGCGGTTAGTACTGCTGCTTGATTTACATGATGGCTCATTTCGGTCGGCAGCATAGTCAACATCAAAAATCTATGAGAACACTCCCGAATATTCGACCGATTCTTCGGAGTAGACCGCTAAAATTTCAAAAAAAAATAAAAAAACTTATAATTTTTGCTTACTTTTGTGATCTTACGTAAGAACAATCTAGACCCCTCCCATCCCCACGAAAGAAGAAATAAGACTTGTTTGGACCCCCTCCCCCCTCAAATCGTCTTCCGTAATAAATGAACAGTTAGGTACATAGTCCGCTCCGCTTATAAATCTTGGACCGCGTCGAAACAAAGGATCACGCCATCCATCAATACAAAATAATAAAGTAGGCACTTACTTCTCCTAAAATATTCTCTACCACTATAAACTTCCATGTCAAATGCAAAAACAACTGAAAATAATAAAAAGTAACACACTATCGAAATCATGTTTATGTAAGAACTTTCTTTATAAATTTTAATAAAATTTAAATTGTTAAAACTGTACTGTGTGTCACAAAATATATATTTTAAATGATGATATAATACGTCCTATAATGTTTTCGTTGTTAACTGGTCTGTCACACGGTAGTGTGTCAGACAAGTTCGGAAAAATTGGACGGCAACGCAACGCAACGAGTATTGTTTAAAAGGCGAAAGCGCTAGGGTAGCCCGCGAAATTCATTTTTTTTTACGTTTTTTGCAATTTGCTGGTCAGTATTAATTTGTACGTTGATTAAAATTAAAATATGATTCGCGACCGTAACAAATATGTATTTACAGAATTATAATAATTACAATCAGTAATACAACTTGTTATGTTACAGTTAGTATAATCCTAAAATGTCAAGATTTCATGAAATAGTCATTTAGTAGGATTACTAAACTTGATCTTAGAGAGTTGTGTTGATGACTGTAATGATTATAATTCTGTAAATACGTATTTGTTACGGTCGCGAATAATATTTTAATCAATACAGCTTATTACTGACCAGCAAATTGCAAAAAACGTTAAAAAAAAATATTTCACGGGCTACCTTAGCGCTTCTTCCTTAAACGAACCATTTGGAGCTCTGTCAACCACCTAATCATAATCTATTTGTCCTACAAACTTATAATTTGGTGCGTCCTCAATTACCTAAAACCCAATGTTTTATAAATTCAATCTAGAAAAACTATTTTTTTTTATGACACTGATCACATCATTATTCCAGCAGGCTTCAAAACTTGAAAATTAGCATCGACATAGAGCGTTAGGCTTATAAAAAACTAGAGGTGTCGTGGGGCTGGGGCACCCGGTCGGAACGAAGTTCCTTTAGCTTTTGCACACTTAGAGACCGAAAAAAGTGTTACTAACAACAAAAAGTATAACCTCTTGTAGGATGATGATTCCTTTCCTTTCGTTTTTTTTCTTCTCTACTTTTTTTTGTTGTTTCCTTTTTGATTTCCTCTGGTTTGGTGATGGTTCTGCCTCTCTTTTATCAACGAAGCCGACTATTCCGCTCGTTCTTTTTCCGAACTTGGCTCACTCTTCACATTTATGTTTTCAGTGAGGTGTAACAAAAGTTCGTGGCTGGTTTTCCTTTTGGGTTTTGTTTCCTCCTTATTGCTGTGACGATAATGCCCGTTTTCACTCGCTTCATTCGCGCTGTTGTATTTACGACTTTCGGTGCTGAGCCGAGCGTCGAAAATCCAACAGCGCGCTTTTATTTAGGCATCTAAGCGTTATGTGGTTTGTTTTACACTATGTGTCACCAAATTTGAAAATGGGTGATTCATGTTCATAATATCATTTAATAACTTGCCGTGCCTGCGGTTTCACCACGTGACTGCGCAATGCTATTGGCATTATAATTTAATAATAGCTATCCAATATTGTCCATCATCAGCCTACCAGTCAGCAGTCCACTGCTGGAAATAGGCCTCTTCAATTGCACGCCATTCAACTCGTTTGTCGGCAACTTTCATTCAGCTGTTACCAGCAAAGATCGTCGCTCCACCAAGCCTGAGGGCGTCCTATCTTACGTATGCCGTCAACCGTCTGTAGCGGTATCTACAACGCCACATGAGAACAACGCATCCTACTGACGTCACGCAAAATCCTGCATCTCGCAAGCAGAGTTTACCGCGCAACTAGCATAGATACAACGGCCCGACATGAATCATCGGGCAGTTGCCTGCCAGCAGACACAACACCCGTCTGGTCGGAGGAAATGAAATGAAATGATGAAATGATTTTATTTTTTGTAAGTATAGGTTTGTACAAACACTTTTACACGTCAATCATGTTTTTTTAAAACTAGATGAAGTCGGCGTTTCCTATCTGACTACTCTGAGAAGAAAGGCCGAAACAAACTCAGAGGTCACAGTCTCTTTTAAAGTCCAGACATAATCTTGGTCAGGTTATATGAAGACCATGTAGATCGATGTCTGAGGTGGTCTTTTGTGGAAAGAACCACACAGATTGAGAGGACCTGTCCAGTCAGTGCACGCATTTGTCAAAAATCGTGCAGCTCAACTCAAGACTTAAGGAGCTCAATGATTCGACGAACAATACCAAAGAAAGGACATTTGGGTAGGCCGCATAAACTACTCAAACTGCCAGATCATGATTAAAACTAAGAAGGAAAAAAAGAAATGACCCACATAGTCCTCACATTCACAATAATTAAATGAAAAATAAATTACTTACAAAGTAAATATTCATGTCATTGTCTAAATAGAATTCATCAATGTCAATGTGTATATACTTAGTCTGGCCATAAATACTGTTACAATTAAAAATAATAAAGATATTACATTTGAATTTGGAATCTGTCATTTTTATACGATTGTTCATTGAGTTTTCTAATTTTGGCGCCAATACATTGTACAATATTTTGCGATATTAAAATGGAGTGGGGTGATAAAGAGAACCGAATTGCTGTGATTGCATTACACAAAGTTGGTATGGAGCCTAATGCAATTTTTAAAACTCTCCATACGCTTGGTATTAGTCAAATGTTTGTGTACCGGGCTATTAATAGGTACAATGAGACCTCCTCTGTTTGTGACAGAAAAAGATCTGGCGTCCACGTAGTGTTCGTACGAAAAAGGTGGTCAAAGCAGTAAGGGAATGAATTCGAAGAAATCCTGTCCGAAAGCAAAAGATTTTATCTTGGGAGATGAAGATAACACCTAGAACCGTGTCGCGTATTTTAAAAGATGACTTAGGACTTGCAGCCTATAAGAGACGCACTGGTCATTTTTTAACTGATAATTTAAAAAAGAATAGGATGGTAAAATCGAAACAACTACTGAAGCGGTACGCAAAGGGAGGTCACAGAAAAATTTTGTTTACGGATGAGAAAATCTTTACAAATGAGCAACATTTTAACAAACAAAATGACCGTATTTATGCTCAAAGCTCTAAGGAAGCTTCCCAATTAGTCTACAGAGTGCAACGTGGGCATTATCCGACTTCAGTGATGGTTTGGTGGGGTGTTAGCTATGAAGGAGTGACTGAGCCAAATTTTTGTGAAAAAGGTATCAAAACATCGGCACAAGTGTATCAAGATACCATTCTTGAGAAGGTAGTTAAGCCCCTTAACAACACCATGTTCAATAACCAAGTATGGTTCTTCCAACAAGACTCGGCGCCGGGTCATAAAGCTCGGTCCACGCAGTCTTGGTTGAAAGTGAACGTTTTGGACTTCATCAGAGCTGAAGACTGGCCGTCGTCTTGTCCCGATCTTAATCAGCTGGATTATGATTTATGGTCAGTTTTAGAGAGTACGGCTTGCTCTAAACGCCATGATAATTTGGAGTCCCTAAAACAATCCATACGATTGGCAGTGAAGAATTTTCCCATGGAAAGAGTGCGTGCTTCTATTGATAACTGACCTCAACGTTTAAAGGACTGTATTGCAGCCAATGGGGACCACTTCGAATAAGCTTTTTATATTTTAAATTGTTTTATATTTATGTATTAAACTAACACACTGTAAAAGTACTAAAAATTATTTGCAATAAAAAAAAATTTTTTTTCTTCGTGACAATATTTATGGCAAGACTAGGTATAAAAAAAAATCCGGACATAATCCGGAGCATCCTGCCTTTCCTATAGAGTATGAGTGAACTTTACACCCTGTTCCTCATACCTCTTTACGTCTACGTCCATTGCTCAGCATTCTCCCAATGCAATGCCAGCACAATGAAGATATTTCTTCAAGGAGTGTTGATCGCAGTGAAGAGGAGCTCGTGGCTAAGTTAGAGCCGCGCGTGTTTATCAATCAAAGGTTAGGTATGCGACGCTTGCCGAGTTCAGTCGGATGGATGACTATCCATTTCATACTGATACCCCTTACGCCTTGGGAAACACCTTGTGTCGTTGGTCCTGGCTGTCTTTCGTAAATCTTTGTACGTAAGTCGTTGTGGGTAGTCAGAAGCCCAAAAGTCTGACGACCAGACTTTCGGTGTCTTGGGATCTGTATTTTAATTTTAGTTTTTTGCCACCGACTTCCGAAATTAAAGTTATTTCATAATTTTGAGTTCATTTTGTGGGGTCGCTACTGCATGCCCAACAGCTCGCCACATGCTACCCTGCGGGTTTCTGTACCCCTCTTAGTCTGGCTCCTCACCTTAGACCTGTTCCGGTAAAGTAAACTCTTCCAGCACAGACCAGAGTTCGGAGCGCGCAAGCCCCACCACGACGTCAACGTAGAGATACGGCCGTGGGGTTATTATAATTTTTTTAGAGTGTTTCCTCTTCTTAGCTCTTTGGCTGGTTTTTGCAACATTTACGGACTGAAGCCAAGTAAATGCAGCTTGTGGTGTGTTATGTTAAAGATGTCTTGTGATGAGGACCTTCGTTCGTTTTCATCTATTTGCATGAACTTTCTGACAATGCGACATGTATTTAAAATTGCAGCTTTTTGTAGGTTTACAGGGTTTCTTTTAGGTTTAGTAATTTAAGGCTATGGAGAAGGTAATTTGGAATGACTCCTGTTGCGGAGAGGACTATTAGGGACTACGTAAACTTTTTGTTGGCGCCATAATCTAGTTACTTCATCTTTGAGTTCTGCGTATTTACAATTTTTTCAGATATTGTCTTCTGAATAATAATTTCAGATTGTTCTCTCTTTGCAAACTTCGGAGATAAGACCCCCCCCTTATCTTCGTATTTTTTTTTACATTTTTCATCAAAAGTCGAAAACTATGCGGCTTAAAAAATAAAGAAAAAAATGTTTGAGAATGTGCAAACTGATGACTCTTTCATATGACACCCGACATGCCCTAGTAGCCCCACTTCGAATTTTTCAGAACCCCTTTCAGCCCCTGTTGCTAAAAATATACACGGTATATATTTTTATTTCTTTCATAATTGCAAAATAGTTGGGCAAACGTCATCTAAAACTATTCCAAATTTCAAGTTGATAGCATTGGTAGTTCTTGAGGTATCCAGCTGTGACAGACAGACAGACAGACTTAGTCTCACTATAAGGGTTCCGTTATTACCATTTTGGTACGGAACCCTAAAAATGGAAAAAAGATATTAATAATAAATCTTTAAGACTAAAAAGTAAAAAACAAAGAAAAAGTTTTTAAAAACAAGCTTTTATTTATTTAAATAAAAACCTAACCTAAAAAAGAAAGGATTACGCGTACTAAAAAGAACAAAATACATTTAAGTGACATTTCAAAAGCTTGAGGCACTGTTATTGTGTAGTAGGTACACCTGTGTAACGGATATCGTACATCAGTAGGTACCTCAGGCTGTTATCGAAATTCAAGTCTTACCACTGAAGTGCAGTTGACGGTACTTAAGCTTACAAAACTAATCTACTCGTATTTACATATATCCAAAGGTTTAAGCCGTGTGCACGATGGGTTTTCTCATCGCCAATAATTACGAACTTCTAATTACAAACTTTCATCCCCTATTTAACTCCTTCAGCCGGCCGATTCTGTAAAAATCTCACCGTGAAAACTTAGGTGAAGTGAGTTTGTTTTTGCTAGGAATTGACACTATTGACAGCTCACTCCACGCTCACTTCACCTAAGTTTTCACGGTGAGATTTTTACAGAATAGCACCGCAGGGGATGAATTGTCAAAAATCCTTCCTTAGTGCTCCCTGAGGGGCAATTTTCGTAATTTTAAGAACGTTCACAGTCTGATCTAAGTCTCAATCTGTCAAAAATAACTGTAACTTCCCTACATTTTGACAAGTTTTTGACAGTTATTTGTCGCCGAGATGAGACTGCGACTAGATTTTGAACGTTTTAAATTACGAGATTGTCCTTCTGTTTGGACCCTTGTACTGACGCGCACATCAAGCTACCTGAAACTGTCAAATTTTCCCATTCAACTTTGAACCTTTAGCTTTAGCGATAAAGTTGGAAATCTATTATAGACAGATTGTAGTAGCTTGATGTGCCGTCAGTACAAAATCGAGACCCAGAGCGGTTTAGGTTAGGTATTCACTGTTGTCTGCTATTGAGTTAAAGTTATTTACAATAAATAATAATAAGAATTCATGTTTAATTATACCGTCCTTTCACAGTTATTTTACCTCTGCCAGCAGGAATCAAACAGCAAACTTAATCAAACTTGATTTTGACAGACTTGTCAGTGGCAGCCGGGTCTCCCTTGTTTTGCAGAAAAGATTTTGCCAAATTATCACTTCCCAAACAATTTTCCGCATGATTTGAAATGAAATGAAATGAAATGATTTTATTTTTTGTAAGTAGGTTTGTACAAACACTTTTACACGTCAGTCATGTTTTTTATAACTAGATGAAGTCGGCGTTTCCTATCTGACTACTCTGAGAAGAAAGGCCGAAACAAACTCAGAGGTCACAGTCTCTTTTAAAGTCCAGACATAATCTTGGTCAGGTTATATGAAGACCATGTAGATCGATGTCTGAGGTGGTCTTTTGAGGAAAGAACCACACAGATTGAGAGGACCTGTCCAGTCAGTGCACGCATTTGTCAAAAATCGTGCAGCTCAACTCAAGACTTAAGGAGCTCAACGATTCGACGAACAATACCAAAGAAAGGACATTTGGGTAGGCCACATAAATTACTCAAACTGCCAGACCATGATAAAAAAAAAACAGAACTATGTAAAATGACCCACATCGTCTTCACATTCACAATGAAAAAATAATATAATACTTTACAAAGTAAGCAAATGTCATTGTTTAAAAAAAAAAAAAAAAAATATTCATCAATGTCAATGTGTATATAAAAAAGAAAAAAATCATTCAAAATGCAGAAATTGGAAGCAGCTCAATCCCAAGCCTTTTTGTCCTCAATGTAATCTTTAACGGTATAAAAGGCTTTCTGGCACAACTTACGTTTAATGAAAGATTTGAATTTATTAAGGCTTAGATCTTGAACGTGGCTTGGTAGTTTATTGTAAAAGCGTATACATTGGCATCTGAACGAGCCACCTATTTTCTTGAGCCTGGTTGTAGGTACAACATATTTGTGTTTGTTTCTAGTATTTATATTATGGATATCACTGTATTTTTTAAACAATTTTATATTTTTATGGGCATATAAAAGATTTTCATAAATGTACTGAGAAGGCACAGTCATTACATTAATCTCTTTAAATTTGTCTCTGAGAGAGTGTCTCGGACTTAATTTATAAATTGATCGAACAGCTCGCTTCTGCAAAACAAAGATAGTCTGAATATCGGCGGCATTTCCCCACAATAGAATACCGTACGACATTACACTATGAAAATAGCTAAAGTACACTAAACGGGCAGTCTCTATATCAGTTAAATTTCGAATTTTTCTAACAGCGTATGCTGCAGAACTTAGCTTTTTTGACAATTTATCTATATGTGGACCCCACTGAAGCTTAGCATCCAAAGTTATGCCCAAGAATACTGTGTTGTCTTCAGGATTCAATTCCTCGCCCTTTATCAACACATTAGTTTTCACCTGCCTTACGTGGGGTAGCGTAAACTTAATGCATTTGGTTTTCTTCTCGTTTAGAAGCAAATTATTAACATTGAACCAGTGGACTACTTTCGAGATCGCGCTATTTACATCGTCAGTAACCAACTGCTGACGTTTAAGTTTAAACAAAAGAGAAGTGTCATCTGCAAACAACACTATATCATGATGATCCTTTATGAGGTACGGCAAGTCATTAATATAAATGAGAAACAAGAAAGGACCAAGAATTGAGCCCTGTGGGACTCCCATTGTTACTATAGATCCGGGTGATCTTTTTCCATTAACGTCAACGCTCTGAATCCTTTTACTCAAGTATGAAATAAGAAGATCCAGAGCAGTGTTTCGGATCCCGTAGTGGCGGAGTTTCCTGATTAACGTTTCGTGAAGAACGCAATCGAATGCCTTGGACAAATCACAAAAGATGCCCAAGGCATCGCATTTATCTTCCCATGCATTATAAATATGTCCTAATAGTTCAACGCCGGCATCAGTAGTTGAACGACCCCTTGTAAAACCAAACTGTTTGCTATGTAATAATTTATGTTTATTAAAAAATCTTTGCATTTGGTCTAAAATTAATTTCTCAAAAATTTTACTAAAGGTAGGTAGTACAGAAATAGGTCTATAATTTGTGGGGTCTGATGTACTACCTGATTTAAACAAAGGTATTATTTTACTATTTTTCATAAGGTCAGGAAACTCCCCATTGTCAATACAACTATTAAAGATAATAGCTAGAGTAGGCGCTACAATGTCAATAATAGACTTGGCTACTTCTACAGAATTACCCCACAGATCTGCAGTCTTTTTTACATTTAAAGTGTGAAAGGTTTTAATTATATCTCTACAGGTAATATATTCAAAACGAAATTCTGAATCGCAACCATTAACATTTTCTTTAAGCAAAGACTCAGCAACAGAAGGTGATGAGTTTAGTGATTTAGTAGTTGAAACGGGAATATCTGAAAAGAAATTTTCAAATGCCTCGGCGACTTGTGTGTCTGATTTTATTATGTTGTCATTAATAGACAGGCTGTAGTCAGTATTTCGGTTACTAGATCTTCCCGTTTCACTATTAATAATATTCCAAGTCGTTTTAATTACATTACTGCTGTTTTTAATCTTTGAACTCAAATAACGTGACTTGGCCATATAACAAACTTTTTTAAATAATTTTGAATAATTTCTAACATACAAATTAAATTCATCAGTGTTAATATAAGTCCTTTCATTGTACAGTTCATAAAGCCGTGTTCTACTTTTATGAATACCAATGGTAGCCCAATCACTGAACGATGCATTACTATTAACCGAAATAGTCTTGGGAATAAAGGTGGAATCAAATTGTTTACAGTATACATTAAAAAAATTATCATAAAGATGATTAGGATCAGCATGAATAGACAAAACTGGTAATTTATCAATGAGTTTAACTTTAAAAGCCTCCAAGCGACTTGCAGTTTTGGGGTTAACAGTGATATCCTTTTTAGCCACTTTTTTGTTTTGATTTTGAATAGTAATCCTTTGCCCGCAATGATCAGAATCTAGTAAAGTTATAATTTCTTTGTGGCTTGGTATAATATCTGTATATATATTATCTAGGCATGTGGCACTAGTAGGGGTTATTCTTGTGGGCTCCAAAAATAGGTTTAGAAGATTGTAGGACTGAAACAGACTTAAAATTTTACTACAAGAACCTGAGTTTTCTAATAAATTGACATTAAAATCACCGCAAATGATAACGGACTTGTTTGAGTTACAAATCCTGTGTAACACTTCATCCATTACCTTTTCAAAGCAGTCATACAATCCTGAAGGGGGTCTATACACACTTAATACAATAGAGTGCTCCAATTCTACACAGGCAATTTCAACCGTACGCTCAACTGATAGGCTCACAATATCTATACGATCTTTAAATTTGAGCTGGTTACTTACTAAAATTAATGAGCCACCATGTATAGCATTTGTTCTGCTAAACGAACTACCAACCTGGTGATTATTAAAATTGAACAAGAACTGGTGGCTTTTCAGCCAATGTTCTGTTATACAAAGTATGTCAATACTATTAAAATTCATAAATAATTCTACTTCTAATTCTTTGTTCATAAATCCTTGAATATTTTGATGCACTAGGTTGATACTATTGACTGATTTTAAGCTTTTTTTGCGTACATTATAGCTAGAGGTTGCCTCTATTGTCTTAATTTCTAATTTAAATTATTAGCAATGTCATTAATAGTGACCAAATTATTGGCAGAATTATTTATAATGTCATTGCATTGCTCAAAAGAAGCAAGTTGTTTAGCCAAATTTTTGGCTGTAATAGAAAAAAAATAAGATAGCGACACAGCTATCTGTCTTTTATAATAGTCAGAAAGATAGTACATAACAATGTTATATCTATCTTTTGTCAAATAGAAATTATTACTAACATAATTGTTAATATCAACTAAATGGAACATGTTATTATTAAATGTCAAGTTATGCAATGTCATATTCAATTCAAATCTTAAGCTATTTTCTTCCTGTGGCAAACTGTTACTATAAGGGAATGTAAACAATACAACTTTTCTTAAACTAAGGTTGCATAATGTTCTATGATACTGGAGCAGTTCTCCTTTGTTTACATTTCCCCTATTACCCATAAAAATTAATAAAGTTGTATCCTGGGTAAAGTTACATTTAATAATTTTTTTCATAATATGAAACAAAGAACAACCAGGCATACAGTAATTTATTATTGAGTGTCCCGGATATTCAGCTGTTAACAAGTGTCCTAAGTCCTTACCGATCTCATCGCAAAATAACACAATATCATTATTTAAAGTTTGTTTACACTGTTTATACGAACTATTAGTAGAAGGAATTATCAAATCAACACAGGGCTGCACTAAGGTGGTATTGCAAGTTGTCAATGAATGGTCCGGTGTGACATTGGTTGGTGTTTGACAATGCTCACAGTTGTTTTTTTGTGAGTTTACCAGCTCATTCATTGCCAACACATATTCCCTCATTAGGTCTTCAGAGGTATTATATTTGTTGGTCATTGAACTAAGTTTCTCCTGTAGATGGTCAAGTTCAGATTGCAAGGTCTCTGTGTCAATGTTGTACTTCCTAGTACTCTGCTCCAAATTATAAGAATACATGTCTAATTGTTTAATTAAATTCAACCTTTCTCTATTCAATTTAACGTTTTTGATAAAGAACTTTTGTCTTTTTACCATTTTTTGTGTTTTAACAATGTATTTATTAATTTTAATGTATTTTTTAAGTTTATTTTTACTGCTTACTACCCTCACTGAATTATATGATTTCGATTCATCATCAGCTGTCAAATCCATAGTGTATGTGGGGTTTATGGTAGAAACCATTGACGGGGCAATAGGCATCAACTCATTGTACAGACTTTGGTTCAGCGAGGCGGTGATGTTAAGATTGGTCGTCTCAAGTTGTGTTATTTGACTTTGAGCCTCATGCATAATTTCATTTGCCAAATTATTACTAAGCAAAAAATCTCTTCACAAATAATTGTAACCCAAACCTAATGTTTGGCAAGTGAACGTTTAAACAATAACTTGTTTACCAACTAGTACTTTTACCAATTTTTATTTAGTCAAATATTTCAGTTGGAATAACTCATTTTACGCAAAATTACATTTGCCAAATATTTAGTATCGTCAGTTTTCGCAGTTTTAAGGCAGCCATTTCAAGCATAAGATCTAACTTTGAAGACGTTTTATTACAAGTGTGTTTTTTCCACTTGGGACAAATTCTAAACAGGTAATAATAATATTAAGTATTCTGGTAGTATTTTTTGAAATAATTAATCTCGTCTAACTAGTTCAGTTTCGGGTAGACTTTTTTTCCATTTTTTTTTTCTATATAATCTAGTCGTTTCTGGCACTCGCCGGCCGCTGCCGCGGCACCGCTCGCTACGCTCGCTCGGCTCGTGCGTAGGAGGTCACAGTTTTAACCTAACCTAACCTAAGCATTTTTTTTTAATAATTAACCTCGTCTAACTTATTCGGTTCTCGATAGCCTGCTAAAAATAATCTCTTTTTTCCATATTTTTTTTCTATATAATCTAGTCGTTTCTGGCACTCGCCGGCCGCTGCCGCGGCACCGCTCGCTTCGCTCGCTCGGCTCGTGCGTAGGAGGTCACAGTTTTAACCTAACCTAACCTAAGCATTTTTTTTTTATAATTAACCTCGTAACTAATTCGGTTCTCGATAATGTCCATTGCAAAAAATTAAAATAGTAAGTTACAAATATTTTGTATTAAATAAATGATTATTTTAAAATAAAATTGCATTTTTTAATTATTTAATTAACAAAAAAAAAATTCTCAAAAAATCTTATTTATGCCTAAATTTTTTTTGTTATAACAAATCGTATGACCAAACGTTTATTGTCTAAAGATTGTTTGCCGTAATAAATCATTTGATTAAAGACCAAATGCCTAAATGACATTATCCTTAATAATATTCTGCCAAGTAAAAATTCGACCAAATGAAAATGTGCATACTAAAATTATTCCAAACATTGCATTGGTATAATAAAAGGTTGCGAAAATTTGTTTGGGTAGTGAAATTTTGGCAAAATCTTTTCGGCAAAACGGCAGGCTCCCGTGGCAGCCACCTAACAGCAACCATATTTTGATGACAATAAAGATTAGAGTGCGCGCAAGATAAGTCTGCGCGCGGCGTTTGACTTCAAGATTACATCCCTGCTAGCACTTTTAATCACTTTCGGCATAATGATGGCAATTATTTATTTTAGAAAACACGGAACTTATCACACTCTCTTGACACTTGAAATAAACGTCCAGATGGCGGCAAACGTCCAGATGGCGGCAAACGCCTATTTTTGATTTCGGCCGCGCGCAGACTTATTTGCGCGCACTCACTACTACTATGATTATGACAGTGATGCAAGATCAGAGATCAAATAAATATGAAAAGACTCTGGTCTGGTCTTTATGTCGATTAGACTTCAATACCACTCGTCAACTCAAAATGGGTTCGACACTTGACAGGAAAGATTTAGAAAAACTCTGCAAGTCGTGACAGGTTTCAGCTACTGATACATAACTTCCTCGTAGTGCGGCTCCTCTCGAGCCTGGATTTCTAGTTCACATTCTCGCCTGAAGAGAAGGTTGAGGTAGAATGGTGTATTGATATCGGGCTGTAAAAATTAAACAAATTGCTTTAAATTACTAGCTTTAGCACACGTGACGTCTTGTCTACACTAATCTATAGAAGTATTTATGTTAGTGAGTTATTCCAGTCTGATCCCCTGAACTCATCATTACGAACAACTTTTACTATGGGATCAAACCTGAAATCGCGAAAACACGCAGTTCGCTTATCTCGTCAAAATGTATGGAACAGCTGATTTTTTTTTCGCGATTGCAGCTTTGGTCCCTTAGTAAAAGTTGTTCATAATGATGAGTACAATCTCCCATTTCGGTTTGTCGCATGTTTTCAATTTCAACAGAATGAAAGTACTTAACAAACACTTGGCGCCATCTACGCAGAACTAATTTGACAGTTGTCTTCTCCAATTGAAACTTACTTCATCGGCCGGTCGGAGTCTTGCGTCGGGTATTGGGGTAATGGTAACTGGGCTCTTATTGGTCGATTCGTTTTTTTCAAGTAATAATGTCTCCTAATTGCACAAATCCCAACTAGAAGGAGCACCAGTATTGCAGATATTGATGAAATTATAATAGTAACATAGTTCGGTTCTGCATCTGTAATACATTATAAAATTATTAACACCTTGCCTCTAATAATTTTATGAAGAGCATTCAGATGGCGACATATTGAATTTTTA
The DNA here is from genome assembly GCA_963082905.1 of Oligia fasciuncula. Taxonomy (NCBI): domain Eukaryota; kingdom Metazoa; phylum Arthropoda; class Insecta; order Lepidoptera; family Noctuidae; genus Oligia; species Oligia fasciuncula. The sequence continues at coordinate 2,597,707 of OY720414.1, read as the reverse complement.
CGATATCCAAGTATCCATTTAGGTGTAAATGTTATGTATAATTTAAAACTTTTCCTATTTCAATTATTTAGCATAACAGCGATTTGGTGTTCATATAGGTACCTACTGTACTGTAAGCTACTATAAATATTGGGATACTAAAAATACTGGTATTCAGCTGCATCTGGTTAGACTGGAAGCAGACCCCATAATAGTTGGGAAAAGGCTAGGCAGATGGCAGATGCTACCTACTGTAAACTTAATACTATTATATTTTACATCTTCGATCTTCTGGTTACCTATATACAGGGTGTCCCAGAAGTCATTAGATTACATTTATTTATATTTTTAGATTCCAGCTTGACGTCGACTTCTGGGACATGCTGTATAAATAAAAATGCTGTTTGGTAAGCGCATCACTTCAGATTGAGAACACCTCACCCGCACCGATTTGGCTACTTTTTATTTTAAAATTTGTTTTTAATAATCCGAAATAGCACAAAATAGAAATAGTACAGAAGGCAATCTACATACAAAGTGCGCTCGAGCAACGCACACATAGACACCGCTCACGGACACGTTATCTTGGACGGGTTGGGAGTAGTGCGAGCGCGAGTGCCATCCGCTTGAGACACGCTTCTGTGAATTGCAAAAATGGAGCAACAAAAAAATGGCTATTTATGCTCGATCTAAATAATAGTTTCCTATTGTTACGAGCTTCGGGTTCGTGACAATTAAAAACTGCCGATTTAATAACCAAAAATAACAATTTATTTTACAACACTAATTACAACTCGAAACACTAATTAAAAGAACACAATCACACTACTGATCACTCTTAATTCGCACTTGAAGATCGCTTAGATGTTTTCGCTCTTGTCGCTTTATCCAAACTGTGTCGGTCGTCGCGCATCCCGGCCTTATATAGTGCCGCAGATAGTTCGAGAACCTTCCATTGTAGAAACATCTAGAATGTTCGAGTACATACCGGCCCCGACCGACTAGGTATCGAAAGTTCGAGAAAGTTCTACAAAGTTCTAGTATCGAATTTTCTAGAACGATCGTGACTCGACTAGTTCTGCTACTCGATACTAGATGGCGCTAGTGGTAACTAATGTCACCTTGTACCTGGCATTAATTATGGCGCGTAACACTGCCCCCTCCTAAGACATGCTCGTCCCGAGCATTATCAGCCCCATAATAACGCGCCAGTCGGTCCACATGGACGATCTTAGGAGTACCTCTTGCACCTTTCTGTATCCGGTAGGTTACGTCATTGATCTTTGTCACAATCCGGTACGGTCCGTCCCATTTAGCTTGAAGTTTAGGAGATTTCCCTTTGCTGCGGACTGGATTGTGCAACCACACTAGTGAACCTTCGTCGAACCCTTTATTGTTCATTTTGCGGTCATAACGGGTTTTCATCTTTTCAGACATTTGCTGGCCCGATTGTCTGACGTGCTCATAAATGTCATTCATTTTGTTCCGCAAGTCATTCGCATAATCGGTTATACTGCGTGGGGCATCAGGTGGTATTCCGGTGATCAGGTCTGCGGGCAGCCGTAATTCTCTTCCAAAGTTTGCGAAAGCTGGTGTCATCGATGTACTTTCGTGAACAGCGCTTCGATATGACAACAAAAACGGTTGTATGTGCTTGTCCCAATCTCGTTGCCGATTTTCCACAACTTTGGCTAGGTACCTCTCCAATGTCTGATTAAATCGTTCCACCATTCCATCCGACTGTGGGTGGTAAGAAGTTGTTCTGGTTTTATGAGTACCCATAACTCGACAAGTTTCCTGGAATATTTGTGACTCAAAATTCCTTCCTTGATCACTGTGAATCTCTAAAGGTACTCCAAAACGACAGAAGACTTCCTGAACTAATTTATCTGCAACTGTCGAAGCTTCTTGATTTGGAATGGCGAAGACTTCCGGCCACTTGGTGAAGTAATCCATCACAACCATGAAATACTTGTTGCCACTTTCACTTTCCGGAAACGGCCCCGCAACGTCAAGGGCTATCCTCTCCCATGGTGCACCAACATTGTACAATTTCAATGCACCTCTACTGCGAGTCTGAGGTCCCTTTACAGCTGCACAACTTGTACATTTGCGACACCAGTCCTCGACATCGTCCCGACAGTGGACCCAGTAAAACCGTTCTCGTATCTTCAGTAGAGTCCGTTTTACTCCCAGATGACCTCCTGAACAACCATTATGGTACAGCTGTAGAACATCCGGTACTTGAGCTTTAGGGACAACCATTTGCAAATGACAGCTGTCTCCCCGAGCATTTTCCCATTTACGGCACAGGACTCCATCCTGAATCACCAAGCTGTCCCATTGGGCCCAATAGCTTTTTGTGATCGAACTCATCGCTGAGACGTCACTCCACCTGGGCTTAGGAGCTCTGGCCTTCATCCACTCCAGAATCGGCTTGATGTCCGAATCTTCCTGCTGTGCACGTTGTAGGCTTTCCTTCCACTCGTTGCTGAGGTCTGTCTTGAGCATCCTCACAGGTACGACTTCTTTACTTTCCTGCCTAGTACAATGCTTGCAGTCTTCAGGACAAGGTCTTCTTGACAATGCATCTGCGTTGCCATGAGATTTTCCGCTGCGATGTTCGACCACGAAGTCGTATTCCTGCAGTAACTCAATCCATCTCGCAACTTGTCCTTCTGGATTTTTGAACTGCAATAGCCATTTCAGTGCAGCATGGTCAGTTCGTACGTGGAATTTCCGCCCCAGAAGATATTTGCTAAAATGCTGCAATGACTTTACCACAGCAAGCAATTCCCGTCTCGTGACACAATAGTTCTTTTCCGGCTTTGACAACGACTTGCTGAAGTACGCTATCACAACCTCTTGATCACCATTCCGTTGAGACAACACACCGCCAAGTCCTATGTCACTTGCGTCTGTGTCAATTATAAATTCCTTGCCCGCATCAGGGTACCCCAAAATAGGTGTTTTGCACAGACGGTCCTTTAGCTCCTGGAATGCGATGTCGCAACTTTCATCCCAGCAGAAATGTCGCTTCTCCTCGGTTAGCTTATGCAGGGGTTTGGCTATGTCTGCAAAGTTCTTGACAAATCGCCGATAATAGGAGCACAAACCCAAAAATGCTCTGACCTGCGTCTTGTCTTTTGGAACTGGCCAATCCTTGACAGCGGCGATTTTCTCAGGATCCGTGCGGATACCTTCTTCAGACACTACATATCCCAAAAAGCTAACCTGTCGTTTGAATAGTGAACACTTCTTCGGACTTAACTTGAGGTTAGCACTCTGGATCTTCATGAGCACGCGTTCCAGGTTTTGAAGATGTTCTTCAAACGTGCGGCCTACGATGATGATGTCATCTAAGTAGACCAAACAGGCATCGCCAATTAGTCCAGTAAGTACAAGTTCCATCAACCTTTCAAAAGTTGCCGGAGCATTGCACAATCCAAACGGCATAACTTTAAATTGCCACAGACCCTTTCCTGTCGAGAATGCAGTTTTCTCCTTGTCCTTAGGGTCAATTTCGACTTGCCAGTAGCCACTTTTCAGGTCCAGCGTGCTAAACCACTTTACTCCAGTAAGCATGTCCAGCGTGTCATCAATTCTTGGCAAAGGATAGCTGTCCTTCTTTGTAACGTCGTTCAGACGACGATAGTCAACACAAAACCGCATGCTGCCGTCCTTCTTTCTTACCAGCACTACAGGTGAACACCATGGACTAGATGAAGGTTCAATAACGCCATCCTTCACCATTCCCTCAATCATGGTTTCCACTTCCTTTTCACGTGCTACCGGCAATCTCCTTGGCCGCTGACGGATAGGCAATTCTTCTCCTGTGTTTATTTTGTGTTGAACTAAGCCAGTCTTCCCGATGTCAGCATCGTTTGACGAGAAAACATTGGCGTACTTGAGTAACATCTTCTTCGCCTTGACCATTTCATTTTGGGACAGAACGCTGCGGCAGTCTTCTAACAGTGTGGTCACTTTCGTTTGTGCATCCTTGCTGAGGGTCCCAGTCGATAGATATTGGCATCGACGCAACCAATCCACTTCCTCGCAAGTACCAACTATTGTGCCTTTTTCTATAGTCTGTTCCTGATCACAAAGGTTCAGCACACGTACCCCTGAGATGTCGGTGGCTCTGACCAAAGTTCGTGCCACTTTCCATGGAAGGTCATTGTCTACCCTTTCCACGAGTACACAACGATGAGTCTGCCCAGGATTCCGAGGAAGACTAACAGGCACAATCGTTTCTGATCTCGGCGGAAGAACAATCTTCTTAAGGCTGTACACATTCCCTGGTAACGCCCCTTCCACGAAAAGTTCCTCTTGTCCACATTTCAAAACGCCTTGCTTGACGTCAATCTCGCAACAATTCTTCCTCATAAAGTCAAGGCCCAGGATGCAATCGTCCATTATATCGGCCACGATGACATTATGCAGGTAGATTCTGTTGCCTAGCTTCAACTCCATCTTCTTCTCTCCATGGACGGGTATGCGCTGACCGGTGGCTGTTACCAAATTAATGCGTTCTCGGTTGTGTGCGGAGTCCCCAAGGGACCGTCTTGTTAGTTGGGAACTGACAACCGTGCGAGAGGCTCCAGTGTCTATGGTCAGCTTACACGGCGTTCCGTTGACCTCGCCCTTGATGATTAGGCTGTTCCCGTCATGGGTTTGTGTGATCGAAACCCTTGGGGCTCTTTGAACATCAGCCAGCACCCGCCCCGCAGTCCTGGCTATTACTCGTTTCCCTGCTGCTGGTGCTGGGCGGTGCTGTTAGCCGCACTGCCCTCTGGAGATCGGCCGTCTTCTCTTTCTGCAGTTCGCTTAGGGCAACTGGATCGAAGGTGGCCCCTTTCCCCACAGCCGTAGCACCTAGGGCTGTATCCTTTATTGCGGTCGCGAACTGTAGCCGCTGCAACCTCCCTGACGCGATGGGAACGATGATCCTGCCGCACAGCTTCCACCTCCAGTGCATGGGCCAAGGCGTCCTTAAGCGTCCCGTGGTGACCGAGCCTCACAGCAACTCTCACTTCAAGGTCGCGGATGCCGTCGATGAATGCCTGCACCAGGTTTCCATCAATAAGCGCAGGTACAGACTGGTAAGCTTTGCGAACCAGCTTCTCCACTTCAAGGGCCCACTGCTGCAGGTTTTCGTTACTGCGTTGTACGCGATCCTTGAGCTGCGCACGAAACACGTGTTCCAGGTGAGCGTCACCATACCGAGACTCCAATGCCTCAAGGAGCTGCTCGTAAGTCACTTCCTTACCGAGAGCTTCCAGAACGGTTAAGGCCTGGTCGCGCAGGCCTAGGGTGAGGGCAGTCATGGCCTGACTTTTATTCCACCCGTTCGCCTTCATGACAGCCTCAAACTGGATTTTGTAGGCCGACCAGGAAGAAGTACCGTCGAACGGTGGCACTTTGAATCCACGTAGCGAAGGTGTTGTAGCTACGGGAGCTGCGATTCCCTCCCCAAGTTTGAGGTAATCCAGCGTTTTCTTCACGTCGGCCATCACGGTTACCTTCACGTCAGCCATCACGTTGTCAACCCGATTATTTACTTGGTCGATTCGGGTTTCAGCTTCCGACAGGCGGTTGTCATATTGAGCAACCTTATCCTTCACCTCCTTCATGTCTTTCCCGAAGGTAGCGTGAAGGTCCTTCATAAGGAGCATCTGCTCCTCCTGGCGGCGCGCCTGCTCCTCCTGTTGGCGGACCTGTTCCTCCTTATCACGCTGGAGCTGTTCTTCCAGCCGACGAGCCTGTTCCTCCTGTCGGCGGGACTGTTCCTCCTGTCGACGAGCCTGTTCCTCCTGTCGACGGGCCTGTTCCTCCTGTCGACGGGCCTGTTCCTCCTTATCCCGCTGGAGCTGTTCCTCCAACCGACGAGCCTGTTCCTCCTGTCGGCGAGCTTGTTCCTCCTGTCGGCGAGCTTGTTCCTCCTGTCGGCGGGCCTGCTCCTGCAGCATCATCATCAGAGCAGCCAAATCTGGTGCTGATGATGCTGGAGCAGCTGTGGACGGGCCGGCCTCCGTGGTCGGTAGCTGGCCTTCCGACCTCTGTGGCGTAGCTCCACCAAATCGCCTCTGGTCCGTCTCCTGCTGACGTTGACTCCGGGTACGGATACCCTCCGTGTCGTCTTTGGGTAAAACCGGCATAATCCTTGCTTCTGACACCAATTGTTACGAGCTTCGGGTTCGTGACAATTAAAAACTGCCGATTTAATAACCAAAAATAACAATTTATTTTACAACACTAATTACAACTCGAAACACTAATTAAAAGAACACAATCACACTACTGATCACTCTTAATTCGCACTTGAAGATCGCTTAGATGTTTTCGCTCTTGTCGCTTTATCCAAACTGTGTCGGTCGTCGCGCATCCCGGCCTTATATAGTGCCGCAGATAGTTCGAGAACCTTCCATTGTAGAAACATCTAGAATGTTCGAGTACATACCGGCCCCGACCGACTAGGTATCGAAAGTTCGAGAAAGTTCTACAAAGTTCTAGTATCGAATTTTCTAGAACGATCGTGACTCGACTAGTTCTGCTACTCGATACTAGATGGCGCTAGTGGTAACTAATGTCACCTTGTACCTGGCATTAATTATGGCGCGTAACACTATTTTGAATCAGTATAAACGAAGTAACTTTTTTGAAAGGTAAATTCACGCCACCATCTATTACGTAGGTAAGTTAAAACTTAAAAACATGATTTTTTGATTGTGTAGATATTGTGTTGTTTTTAGTGTCATTTGATAGGTTGAGGTCTTAAACGGATAGGGCAAAATAAATTATATGTAAATAGTAATCCGTTTTGAAGGTATTAGGGATTTTCGATCGTGAAAATTGACAAATGTAAAATTTTATATGTTTTTGTTCTGAAACCGGCATGTCCTAGAACCAAAAATTCGAAGACATGTGATATCTACCAACCCGCACTGGGCCCGCGTGGCCCACTCGGTGAGTCCTGTCCTCCTGTCGCCTTTTTCCTGTCTTCCGCCGCACCTGCAGGCGAGATTAAAAGTACTAAAATTATCTTTATTTTAATAGCACATTGAACGAAAACCAAACATTGAATGTTGAACAGATTGTCGGTCTTACCTTCAATACATTCATTTTGTAAATCTATCACCATGAAACAGGTGTGTGGATACACACATAGGTTGTCTGCAAGAGAAATAATACCAATCATCGTTTAATATTATAATATGTTACTGTTGTTTAATGTTTCGTTTATATTTTAATTTTAATCCAATGGGGATTTGTGAACTTTTTGTCCAAATATCCCCCATTATGTGCTCTATGAGAATACAATGGGGATTTTGAACAAGAAGTTGAGAAATCCCCATTGATTTTGATGGGGATTCTCAATGGAGATTTGTGGAATGGAATACCCATGATTCTGGACCGCTGCTTAGTAATTTTTCGCCAGTTATCAAAAAAATTAAATCCGCCATCTTGCCGAGTCCAATCCACATCGAAGGGTCACTTCTCGAAGTTGTGAAGGATTATGTCTACCTAGGGCAAGTTATCCAGCTCGGTAGACACAACTTTGAGAAAGAGGCCGACAGAAGGATCCAGTTGGGTTGGGCAGCATTTGGAAAACATCGTCAAGTATTCTCGTCGCCTATCCCGCAGTGTTTGAAGACTAAGTTCTTCAACCAGACACTGACGGTCGGGCTGGACCACAAATTCAAGGTCGCTCAGCGCGCTAGGGAGCGAGCTATGCTCGGAGTCTATAGAACCGGAGTTACCGACATAGCTTGCAGAGTAAGCAAACTGAAGTGGCAGTGGGCTGGCCATGTTTGTCGAAGGACCGATGGCCGGTGGAGCAGACGAGTCCTGGAGTGGAGACAGTGTATCGGCAAGAGTAGTGTAGGACGCCCCCAGTTAGATGGACGGACGACCTAAAGAAGGTGGCTGGGGTAGACTGGCTGCGGCAGGCGGAGGATAGGGTGTTGTGGCGCAGTCTGGGAGAGGCCTATGTCCAGCAGTGGACTGCGATAGGCTGAGTTGAAAAACAAAAAATAAAACAGCTGTTTCATTGAAAAGCAATACCTACATGGTCAAAATGTATGGAACAGCAAAATTTTTTTTTATACCGACGAAAAATTTTTGCGCTTGGAGATCTTGAATCATGAGCTCAATTCCTGGTTACAGTTTGCGCGTCGATGTCTCACCAACATTCTCTTACCTTCAGATGTCGTGTTAGATAATGTCGCACTTCCTTTCAAAATGATGTATGTAGCACACTCGGCAGTTCCTCTGTATAATTGCATTCTAATATACATAAATTGGGACTTTATATGGTAACGGAAATATAAACAGTCTCCATCATTACAATGCATATTTTTGATCTTCTTCGAACCTGAAATGTAAAAAATAAAACAAATTTACACTAGTAATTTCGGCTAAACTGTAAATTACTGTTTATGTTTATGTGTAAGCGCACCTATGGACAGACACCCGTAAACTGGTGCTACACACTTGCTCGGGTCGGTCGGCATGAGTCCTTACAGCCGGGCAAACGAATATACGAGATAAAAAAAGTCATTCGAATTGTGCCGAACCGATCCGATCATGATTCAGCGAAGGTAGATGCCAAATGGAGTTTCAGATCGGCACGAGCCGAATATGTGTAGCGAGCCGAATACCTTCGGGTCGGCTTTCTTATCCAACAAATACTGCTGAATCGAATGTGCCGACCCGAACAAGTGTGTGTGTGTGTGTGTGTCTTACCAAACGTAAGGGAATAGAAAGGCTCCCGCCGGGGTCGCGGGTTGTTCGAAAGAGATACCGTGGCCCCTGGCACAGGCAAGTGAAGGAACACGGTTTAGTCAGTAAGAGTCTGACACTCCCTTCCGCTCCGCCCAGAGCGGGAGGGGTCATTTGATGATTTCCCACCCAAAAAAAAAAAAAAAAAGGGAATAGAAAGGCTAGTCTATTCTTTAGAAGCAATATACATAATATTTAGATGTAATTTATTTGAAAGAAACCACAAACTCACCGGATGTTTGACTTGAATTCGTATGTGTTACATAGAAAGCAGCGTTGACATTAGGAGCTTTATTCTTTATTTTTATATGCATCATTAATATTTCATCCAAATGATATTCAAAGTCATCTGTATTATTGACTGTTATAGAAGGTACTAGTCCTGATAAATGGCCTAAAAAAAGAAAATGTATATGATATTTTAGGTATAAAACTACATTCCTTGTTAAACAATGATTCAGATTATAAAAAGTACTCTGTGATTATAACCATTCGTTCTACGAGGATCTTTTGGCGCTTGTATGACATCGACAGAAGGGCGCTGTTGGCAAATGTTCGTGAAATGAGGTCTATCCATTGACGTAATACAAGCGTACGTGTATAATAAAGGTCAGTGGGGCTACCGCGTATGAATTCTCCGCTAGAGGCGCTAGTGTAGCGTGAGGTCTCCGAAATGTCAAATGTCACTGTTGGTGGGTGGACTACGCGGGTTTATTTCTAATTGGAGTAATGTTGTGAATATAGTTATGGCAAATATGAGTTACGAGTCAATGAATGTCAGGGCTTTAAAAGCGGTGCTAAGAAAAAGAGGTGCAAAATTAAGCGGTCTGAAAGAACAGCTAATTCAGAGGTTTGTTTAAATATGATTTAAAAATAATCTTTGTTTTCACGCCCGTAATAACTAACTTTGAGAGCTATACTTTAGGACCACACTCTATAGTGGCGTTAACTGGTGAGCACAAAAACAGTAGCCTTAATTGTGCTGAAAAATCAAGATGGCAGCATTCGTACCGATTGTGGCGACGTGCCAAAATATCCTTCCACGACTAGGTACACAGTGTAAGTAGTTGTAGTGTCATATTATCAGACATCAAATGTTTGGTATTTTGTCGGCATGTCGACGGGAGTGCTGGTTAGGTACCAAACTTTTCCGTAATGGTTTGTACTAATGTAGCGACCTCATAGATGTAGAGGGCAGGAATGGTTAAAATCTGAAGCTTTTTAAAATATGGCATACAGCTATCTGGGGTACGTAGCCGTGCCGCATACAGCTATCTGGGCCACATAGCCGTGCCGCATACAGCTATCTGGGCCACATAGCCGTGCCGCATACAGCTATCTGGGGTACGTAGCCGTGCCGCATACAGCTATCTGGGGCACGTAGCCGTGCCGCATACAGCTATCTGGGCCACATAGCCGTGCCGCATACAGCTATCTGGGCCACATAGCCGTGCCGCATACAGCTATCTGGGGTACGTAGCCGTGCCGCATACAGCTATCTGGGGCACGTAGCCGTGCCGCATACAGCTATCTGGGGCACGTAGCCGTGCCGCATACAGTTCTCTGGGGCACGTAGCCGTGCCGCATACAGCTATCTGGGGCACGTAGCCGTGCCGCATACAGCTATCTGGGCCACATAGCCGTGCCGAATACAGCTATTTAGGCCACATAGCCGTGCCGCATACAGCTATCTGGGGTACGTAGCCGTGCCGCATACAGCTATCTGGGCCACATAGCCGTGCCGCATACAGCTATCTGGGGTACGTAGCCGTGCCGCATACAGCTATCTGGGGTACGTAGCCGTGCCGCATACAGCTATCTGGGGCACGTAGCCGTGCCGCATACAGCTAGCTATCTGGGGCACGTAGCCGTGTCGCATACAGCTATCTGGGGCACGTAGCCGTGTCGCATACAGCTATATGGGGTACGTAGCCGTGCCGCATACAGCTATCTGGGGCACGTAGCCGTGCCGCATACAGCTCTAAGACATTTCTCTTGCGCCCTAAAAGCGAGTTCAATGTCTGTAGAATTCCCCCAATAAATTAGTCTATATATAAGCGTAGATGTTACATAGGCATGACAGGCGGTTAGTACTGCTGCTTGATTTACATGATAGCTCATTTCGGTCGGCAGCATAGTCAACATCAAAAATCTATGAGAACACTCCCGAATATTCGACCGATTCTTCGGAGTAGACCGCTAAAATTTCAAAAAAAAAGTAGCAAAAAAAATAAAAAGAAACTTATAATTTTTGCTTACCTTTGTGATCTTACGTAAGAACAATCTAGACCCCTCCCAACCCCACGAAAGAATAAATAATACTTGTTTGGACCCCCTCCCCCCTCAAATCGTCTTCCGTAATAAATGAACAGTTACATAGTCCGCTCCGCTTATAAATCTTGGACCGCGTCGAAACAAAGGATCACGCCATCCATCACTACAAAATAATAAAGTAGGCACTTACTTCTCGTAAAATATTCTCTACCACTATAAATTTCCATGTCAAATGCAAAAACAACTGAAAATAATAAAAAGTAACACGCTATCGAAATCATGTTTATGTAAGAACTTTCTTTATAAATTTTAATAAAATTTAAATTGTTAAAACTGTACTGTGTGTCACAAAATATATATTTTAAATGATGATATAATACGTCCTATAATGTTTTCGTTGTTAACTGGTCTGTCACACGGTAGTGTGTCAGACAAGTTCGGAAAAATTGGACGGCAAACGCAACACAACGAGTATTGTTTAAAAGGCGAAAGCGCTAGGGTAGCCCGCGAAATTAATTTTTTTTTTAGGTTTTTTGCAATTTGCTGGTCAGTATTAAGTTGTACGTTGATTAAAATATGATTCGCGACCGTAACAAATATGTATTTACAGAATTATAATCATTACAATCAGTAATACAACTTGTTAAGTTACAGTTAGTATAATCCTAAAATGTCAAGATTTCATGAAATAGTCATTTAGTAGGATTACTAAACTTGGTCTTAGAGAGTTGTGTTAATGACTCTAATGATTATAATTCTGTAAATACGTATTTGTTACGGTCGCGAATAATATTTTAATCAACGTACAGCTTATTACTGACCAGCAAATTGCAAAAAACGTTAAAAAAAATATTTCACGGGCTACCTTAGCGCTTCTTCCTTAAACGAACCATTTGGAGCTCTGTCAACCACCTAAATCTTAATCTATTTGTCCTACAAACTTATAATTTGGTGCGTCCTCAATTACCTAAAACCCAATGTTTCATATATTCAATCTAGAAAAACTATTTTTTTATGACACTGATCACATCATTATTCCAGCAGGCTTCAAAACTTGAAAATTAGCATCGGCATAGAACGTTAGGCTTATAAAAAACTAGAGGTGTCGTGGGGCTGGGGCACCCGGTCGGAACGAAGTTCCTTTAGCTTTTGCACACTCAGAGACCGAAAAAAGTGTTACTAACAACAAAAAGTATAACCTCTTGTAGGATGATGATTCCTTTCCTTTCGTTTTTTTTCTTCTCTACTTTTTTTTGTTGTTTCCTTTTTGATTTCCTCTGGTTTGGTGACGGTTCTGCCTCTCTTTTATCAACGAAGCCGACTATTCCGCTCGTTCTTTTTCCGAACTTGGCTCGCTCTTCACATTTATGTTTTCAGTAAGGTGTAACAAGTTCGTGGCTGGTTTTCCTTTTGGATGTTGTTTCCTCCTTATTGCTGTGACGATAATGTCCGTTTTCACTCGCTTCATTCGCGCTGTTGTATTTACAACTTTCGGTGCTGAGCCGAGCGTCGAAAATCCAACAGCTTTTATTTAGACATAAGGGTTATTGGGGTTTGTTTTATACTATGTGTCACCAAATTTGAAAATAGGTGATTCATGTTCATAATATCATTTAATAACTTGCCGTGCCTGCGGTTTCGCTCACGTGACTGCGCAATGCTATTGGCATTATAATTTAATAATAGCTATCCGATAACGTCCATCATCAGCCTACCAGTCAGCAGTCCACTGCTGGACATAGGCCTCTCCAAGTGCACGCCATTCAACTCGATTCTCGGAAACTGTCATTCAGCTGCTACCAGCGAAGATCGTCGCTCCACCAAGCCTGAGGGCGTCCTATCTTTCGTATGCCGTCAACCGTCTGTAGCGGTATCTACAACGCCACATGAGAACAACGCATCCTAATACTGAAGTCACGCAAAATCCTGCATCTCGCATGCAGAATTTACCGCGCAACTAGCATGGATACAACGGCCCGACATGAATCATCGGGCAGTTGCCCGCCAGACACAACACCCGTCTGATCGGAGGATCCTCCCTTTCCTGTAGAGTATGAGTGAACTTTACACCCTGTTCCTCATACCTCTATACGTCTACGTCCATTGCTCAGCATTCTCCCAATGCAATGCCAGCACAATGAAGATATTTCTTCAAGGAGTGGTTATCGCAATGCGGGAGGAGCTCGTGGCTAAGTTAGAGCCGCGTGTCTATCAATCAAAGGTTAGGTATGCGACGCTTGCTGAGTTCAGTCGGATGGATGACTATCTATCCATTTCATACCGATACCCCTTGCGCCTTGGGAAACACCTTGTGTCCTTGGTCCTGGCTGTCTTTCGTAAATCTTTGTACGTAAGTCGTTGTGGGTAGTCAGAAGCCCAAAAGTCTGACGACCATGCGACGATGGGTGTCATGTCAGCGGGTGTTGGCTGCAGGTCGGATGGGCAATCGTTTCATGTAAAATACTCGTATTCAGATGCATCCGGCTCGAGTACCTACAGCAACATGGTTGGGAAAAGACAAGACAGGTGACAGTGACAGGTGAAAAAGTTGTGAATCAAAAAAAAAAGTCATTAAAAAAGACTATCAGGGCTGTCAATTTAATTCTTTTAGATAGCCTTGTAAGTTTTTTTTAAATTATATTTTCTTAGAGCACTATGCGAAGTGATAGTAACTTTTGCACCGTAAAAAAATTCACCGACATTCTCAGGGTTAAAAAGTTTGGAAATGATTTCCAGGGATACCCTGCATATGTATATATTTATCTCATAGAGAAACTGCCTCTCTGTAACCCTATTATTGGATAACACGATAAGACGTTTGGTAAGACTGATTGCCAGATCTTGACTACCCGTAACGACTGTCAAAAATCTCCAAATGACAGCCGGAACCAAAGGCTTAACGTGCTTTCCGCTGAACTAAGCTGTATGTGATGGATGGTCACCTCGGTCAGGTAAGGTCGACCCCGAGCGCCTGTTATTACTGAGTCACTGGCCCCACTCTGTAGTCTGTATTCCAACCATGCCTTCCTTTTTATCGCCATCGCTTTGCGTAGCGTTTACTGTAATGTCAATTATTGTAGGAAAAATAATACAAAGTTAATACGAGTAACAGGAAAACCGACGCGACGATGAACAAATTAATGTTAAATTATTACTTCTATAAGTCTTGTACAGTAACGAGCACTAATATGTCAACACTTGACAACTTTCAATTGCGATTTTTTCGTGAAATAACGAATGCAACGTTGAAATACGACACAACCTATGGGTTCGAAAATACTTTGTTCGTAATAACGTACAATTTCATTCAAAACTAAAGGAGAAAATCGTCTTTGAATAAAGCCAAGTGTATACGTACTTATGCTCGTGACTGTACATATAAATAATAATAATAGCCTCCCCGACCGTTTTCGGTCACGGTGGCCAATCTCAATGGAGATTAGCCAGGTACGCAGGAGATATTATAGTGCACAAGTGTGTGCGCAAACACAGGTGCACTCTCTGTTCCTTTACTCTCATAGTCCGATGGGACGGCAATCCGACACGACCGGGGAGAGTTCAGGCGCAGGACCAACGGCTTTACGTGCTTTCCGAGGCACGGGGGTATTAAACCGCCAACTTCCAAACTCCGGACTGCTACTAAGAAATTCCTAATGGAAAACCCAATAACACTTTGTCCGACCCGGGAATCGAACCCAGGACCCCACGCTCAGCAGTCGCGCTTGCAACCACGAGACCAACGGGGCAGTACATATATGACCCCTGCAACACAGGTTCCACCTAGCATGGGGGTCATTGATGAAATCTCTGTGCACTTGTGAGTCCTACGTTGTAAAAAAATGGCAAAGTAAACTCTTCCAGCACAGACCAGACAGAGGTCGGAGCGCGCAAGCCCCACCACGACGTCAACGTAGAGATACGGCGGTGGGGTTATTATTTTTTTTTTTGTGTTTCCTCTTCTCAGCTCTTTGGCTGGTTTTTGCAACATTTACGGACCGAAGTCAAGTTAATGCAGCTTGTGGTGTGTTATGTTAAAGATCATGTCTTGTGATGAGGACCAATTTCGCTTTAAAAAAAAAAAAAGAAATAAATGTTTGAGAATGTGAAAACTGCGCTCGCTGCGGGTGTCATATGAAAATATGACACCCGCCACTTCGAATTTTTCAGACCCCCTTTCAGTCCCTGTTGCAAAAAATATACGTATATATTTTTATTTCTTTCTTATTTGCAAGGCAAACGTCATCTAAAACTATTCCAAATTTCAAGTTGATAGCATTAGTAGTTCTTGAGGTATCCAGCTGTGACAGACAGACAGACTTAGTCTCACAATACGGGTTCCGTTATTACCATTTTGGTACGGAACCCTAAAAATGGTAAAAAGATATTAATAATAAATCTTTAAGACTAAAAAGTAAAATAAAAAAATAAAAAAAGTTTTTAAAAACAAGCTTTTATTTATTTAAATAAAAACCTAACCTAAAAAAGAAAGGATTACGCGTACTAAAAAGAACAAAATACATTTAAGTGACATTTCAAATAAATTTTAAAAGCTTGAGGCACTGTTATTTTGTAGTAGGTACACCTGTGTAACGGATATCGTACATCAGTAGGTACCTCAGGCTGTTATCGAAATTCAAGTCTTACCACTGACGCGCAGTTGACGGTACTTAAGCTTACAAAACTAATCTACTCGTATTTACATATATCCATAGGTTTAAGCCGTGTGCACGATGGGTTTTCCCATCGCCAATAATTACGAACTTCTAATTACAAACTTTCATCCCCTATTTAACTCCTTCAGCCGGCCGATTCTGTAAAAATCTCACCGTGAAAACTTAGGTGAAGTGAGTTTGTTTTTGCTAGGAATTGACACTATTGACAGGAAACTCTCCACGCTCACTTCACCTAAGTTTTCACGGTGAGATTTTTACAGAATAGCACCGCAGGGGATGTGAATTGTCAAAAATCCTTCCTTAGTGCTCACCTGAGGGGCAATTCTCGTAATTATAAGAACGTTCACAGTCTGATCTCAGTCTCAATCTGTCAAAAATAACTGTAACTTCCCTACATTTTGACAAGTTTTTGACATTTGTTTGTCGCCGAGATGAGACTGCGACTAGATTTTGAACGTTTTAAATTACGAGATTGTCCTTCTGTTTGGACCTTTGTACTGACGCGCACATCAAGCTACCTGAAACTGTCAAATTTTCCCATTCAACTTTGAACCTTTAGCTTTAGCGATAAACTTGGAAATCTATTATAGACAGATGTGATATATTATAGATTATGTAGCTTGATGTGCTGGCGTCAGTACAAAATCGAGACCCAGAGCGGTTTAGGCTATTCACTGTTGTCTGCTATTGAGTTAAAGTTATTTACAATAAATAATAATAAGAATTCATGTTTAATTATACCGTCCTTTCACAGTTATTTTACCTCTGCCAGCAGGAATCCAACAGCAAACTTTTTCAAACTTGATTTTGACAGACTTGTCAGTGGCAGCCACCTAACAGCAACCATATTATAATGACAATAAAGATTAGAGTGCGCGCAAGATAAGTCTGCGCGCGGCGTTTGACTTCAAGATTACATCCCTGTTAGCACTTTTAATCACTTTCGGCATTATGATGGCAATTATTTATTTTAGAAAACACGGAACTTATCACACTCTCTTGACACTTGAAATAAACGTCCAGATGGCGGCAAACGCCTATTTTTGATTTCGGCCGCGCGCAGACTTATTTGCGCGCACTCTATCTACTGTGGTTATGACAGTGATGCAAGATCAGAGGTCAAATAAATATGAAAAGACTCTTTATGTCGATTAAACTTCAATAAGTACCACTCGTCAACTCAAAATGGGTTCGACACTTGACTGGAAAGATATAGAAGAACTCTGCAAATCGTGCCAGGTTTCAGCTACTGATACATAACTTCCTCATAGTGCGGCTCCTCTCGAGCCTGGATTTCTAGTTCACATTCTCGCCTGAAGAGAAGGTTGAGGTAGAATGGTGTATTGATATCGGGCTGTAAAAATTAAACAAATTGCTTTAAATTACTAGCTTTAGCACACGTGACGTCTTGTCTACACTAATCTATATAAGTATTATGTTAGTGAGTTATTCCAGTCTGATCCCCTGAACTCATCATTATAGTATCTGTATATTACTGATACTGTACTTACGCTTCATTTTCATTCATTCTCATCATATCTATGATTTTGTATCCTTTTATGATTTTCTTACTAAATATTATATTTCGCACTTTGGCTGTTACACAAAATATAGAACTCGAGTAGTTTCTGTGTTAGCGCTCTGCGAATCACTCTTAAACGAATCTTCTCTAAAGAATTAGGTACCTGATTATAAATTATAATTTTTCATCATTTTACACAATAATATTCTTGTTATGACATTTAAGTCAAACGCGTCAATCTGATGTCTACTTATTCTTCTAATTTCCTATGCAGTCTAATCAAAGAAGGTCGCAGTAGGATTGTATTTTCTAAAAATCATTTTATATCGTTTTGGATAATCTAAATTTGGTTTTTATACTTAATTGCGTTGTCTACTAAATAATGAAATTCTAAATTATAATTATAATATTCTTAAACGCACTCTCGGCATTAACAAGGAGGTAACGTAAGGTTCGAACGGTAACTGAGCCGTCGACTGGCGTCGACACCCGTTCCCCGGAGCCGTCCTGTAAGCCTACTTCCTATCCACTGTGCGTCGGAGTGCGTAGTGAGTGGGAGTGCGTAGTTGTAGGTTTATCTTTTTTTATTAAAATTTATTGAACTGTCTACTCCTTAATTATTTGTTAGGGATAAGTAGACACGACATCATTACGAACAACTTTTACTATGGGATCAAACCTGAAATCGCGAAAACACGCAGTTCGCTTATCTCGTCAAAATGTATGGAACAGCTGATTTTTTTTTGCGATTGCAGCTTTGATTCCTTAGTAAAAGTTGTTCATGATGATGAGTACAATCTCCCATTTCGGTTTGTCGCATGTTTTCAATTTCAACAGAATGAAAGTACTTAACAAACACTTGGCGCCATCTACGCGGAACTAATTTGACAGTTGTCTTCTCCAATTTAAACTTACTTCATCGGCCGGTCGGAGTCTTGCGTCGGGTATTTGGGGTAATGGTAACTGGGCTCTTATTGGTCGATTCGTTTTTTTCAAGTAGTAATGTCTCATAATTGCACAAATCCCAACTAGAAGGAGCACCAGTATTGCAGATATTGATGAAATTATAATAGTAACATAGTTCGGTTCTGCATCTGTAATACATTATAAAATTATTAACACCTTGCCTCTAATAATTTTATGAAGAGCATCCAGATGGCGACATATTGAATTTTTACGATATCCAAGTATCCATTTAGGTGTAAATGTTATGTATAATTTAAAACTTTTCCTATTTCAATCATTTAGCATAACAGCGATTTGGTGTTCATATAGGTACCTACTGTACTGTAAGCTACTATAAATATTGGGATACTAAAAATACTGGTATTCAGCTGCATCTGGTTAGACTGGAAGCAGACCCCATAATAGTTGGGAAAAGGCTAGGCAGATGGCAGATGCTACCTACTGTAAACTTAATTCTATTATATTTTACATCTTCGATCTTCTTGTTACCTATATACAGGATGTCCCAGAAGTCATTAGATTACATTTATTTATATTTTTAGATTCCAGCTTGACGTCGACTTCTGGGACATGCTGTATAAATAAAAAAGCTGTTTGGTAAGCGCATCACTTCAGATTGAGAACACCTCACCCGCACCGATTTGGCTATTTTTTATTTTAAAATTTGTTTTTAATATTTTATTTATTTATTTTATTAACAATTTTTACATTGTGTCGAAATTAGCATATTTAAATCTAAAATAACATAAAAAGCAACATAAAGATAGAAAAATTAAAATAAAATAAAAAATTATGAATACATCCTACATGAGTGACAAGTTTTAAAACAATCTTCGTAAAACATGCAAAAGCCACTGAGTAGATCAATAAAAAATAAAATAACAATTCAATTCAATTTACCAATACAAATGTCAAAAGAGAAAAAAAAAAAAAAAATATTATGTCAATAAAATTAAAAAGGTTACCTAATACTTAGTTATATTTTATATAACAGTCTAGTTATACACATCACTGAGAAACTCGTCAAGCGTATAATAGCATTTTTCTATCAGGAAGGACTTTACCTGGTTCTTAAACTGACTTAAATTATAAATGGACTTCAATTCTAAAGGCAGTTTATTAAACAATTTAATTGACTGATAGCTTGAAGCATGACTAACTACTTTCAAATGCGGTTGAATCGTATATTGTAGGTCCTTACGCCTTGTAGCTTGCCGCTTATTTCTTTCCTCAAGAGTTTCAGAATTTTGCAGTTTTTTCATGAGGTCTGTGAGTAGAACTAAAATATACAAGCAAGGGACTGTTAATATCTGTAGTTCTTTAAAGTACTCCTTACACGATACCCATTGGGGAATTCTCACCATGGTTCTTATGGCCCTTTTTTGTATGATAAACGCAGTATTCACATTATACGCATAGCTACCTCCCCATAGAGCGATACTGTACCTGAGCTTTGATTCAACAAGCGAGTAATATACAATTTTTAATTGTTTGTTGGAAATCTCATCTCGAAGGCTTCGAAGGGCGTAGCAAGCTGAACTAATTGAACTTTCTATGGCTGTCAGCTCCTGTTTCCAGTTTAAGCTTTCGTCAATATAAATACCCAAAAATTTCACTGTGTCTACTAATATTATTTTATCATCATTCAAAGTTATGTCAATTGTATCTTTGTTTCTCGCCGTTGTTCTAAATAACATGACATTAGTTTTATTTGTGTTTAAGTTGAGATTATTGATGGTGAACCAGGAATGAAAGAGAGCCAAAGCCTTATTTACCTTACTTCTTAGAGTTTCTATATTTTCTGCTGCTATAATAGCATTTGTATCATCAGCGAAAAGAACAACTTCTATATCCATTTGTTTTAGCATATAGTTAATTAAATCATTTATAAACAAGATGAAGAAGATCGGCCCTAATATTGATCCTTGTGGGACTCCTTGTCTAATTAGTTTTAGTCCCGATTTATACACTTTTTTATATTTTTCTTCTTCCACTGTAATTTCTACATATTGCTTCCGATTTTCTAAGTAAGATTTAAATAGATTTAAAACCGGTCCTCTCACTCCATAATGTTCCATTTTTGCTAATAGTAGCTTATGATTGACTGTGTCAAAAGCAGAGCTTAAATCAAGAAATAATCCTACTACTTTTAATTTATCATTAACTCCGTTCACTATTTCTTCCATTAACGTACACACATCAAAAGTGTCTAGGGATCAACATATATTTTTGCAATAACTTTTCTCCTGATTGATATTAATTAAAATTTTCTTTAAGGATTCATCAAATAAAGTGTTTTCGTTTGTCACAGTAACGATAAACCAAGTCACCTTTGCATTAATAAAGAAATTTGCCATTTTCCTAATAAAGGGATTTTTGACATTTGAACCACTAACACAAAAGTTCGAAAAAAAGACTGAAATAACAGTTTTCTTTAAAATTTTATTGGGTAACTTAAACAATTAATAATCCGTGTTTCTACCGCGAACACTAACAACACAAGAACATCGGTTTGGCATACTCAAAATGAGTTCATCCAAATCACGCTGTGGAATGGCCGCCCATGTTCGTTGCAACAACAAAAAAGGTCTTCTTGCGACTGGATACCCTCCATATTCGGCAGAGCTCTTCTCTGTAGCATATCCCATGCATGCTCAATCGGGTTCAAGTCTGGCGACTGAGCAGGCCAGGGCAGGACATTGATGTTAGCTGCGGCGAGAGTCTGTCTTACAACTCTTGCGGTGTGCGGTCGTGCATTATCATGCATTAACTGAAATATGGGACCGATTTGCACTTGTAGAGGAACGATGACGTCTGATACAATCGTCTCAGCATAAATTTGAGCGTTGAGGTTGCCTCTGATCCAAATCAACTCAGTTCTTCCGCCGATCCAAATACCCGCCCATACCATGATGGTTCCACCACTATAAGGATGGACTTCCTGGCAGGATTTTAATCGCTGTTGGCGTCCAGGGGTTCTCCAGTGTCGTATACGTCTTGTATCCGGTCTCATACCAAAACGAGACTCATCAGAAAAGCACACGAAACGCCATTGTTCTTCTGCCCAATTTCTGTGTTCAAGAGCCCATTGATATCGAATCCTACGATTGTGCATTGCTATAGGTGGTACCCGTAGCGGTCTTCGGGAATGAAGGTTCACTTCATGCAAGCGGTTTCTGACTGTTTGGTCGCTAATTAAGTTCCCTGAAGAGTGATGAAGCCTCACGGCTAACATCATGGCGGTTATTGTTGGAGCTCTTCGAGTTAAGATTTGAATGTATCGGTCTTGTCTCCGTGTGGTGCAGCGATACCGTCCTCCATGGCGCTCAGCCACGGTACCAGTGCTTCGGTAACGTGTCCAAAGTCGACTGATAACACTCTGACTTGTATTCAGAGCTAAAGCCACAGTACGTTGCCGGGAACCAGCTTCTATCATTCCCACGGCTCTGAGCATTTCTTCCCTGCTTAAATGACGTCGCCGCTCCATAATAACGTTGGTTTTAATCAGTAGTAGGGAAACAGTAGCACTAATAATGTCTTCAATGCGTTGTATGTTTATAAAGGAAAAAATTTTGACAGCTGATTTTCATCTTTTACTCGAATTTGATTCACAGTTCCTGATTCAAATTATGAAATGCACCAAAAAGGATCCATATAAATTTATAAAATCATAAATTTATTACAAAGCCACATCTCAATCTCAAGAAATCCGCATAAAAATGCTTGATCCCTAGACACTTTTGATGTGTGTATTAATTGCGTCATTTGTTCCCACATTTTTCTGATAGCCGAATTGTCTGTAGTTAAGTATTTTGTTGCGATTTAATCCGAATCCGAATAATCCGAAATAGCACAAAATAGAAATAGTACAGAAGGCAATCTACATACAAAGTGCGCTCGAGCAACGCACACATAGACACCGCTCACGGACACGTTATCTTGGACGGGTTGGGAGTAGTGCGAGCGCGAGTGCCATCCGCTTGAGACACGCTTCTGTGAAGTGCAAAAATGGAGCAACAAAAAAATGGCTATTTATGCTCGATCTAAATAATAGTTTCCTATTTTGAATCAGTATAAACGAAGTAACTTTTTTGAAAGGTAAATTCACGCCACCAAATATTACGTAGGTAAGTTAAAACTTAAAAACATGATTTTTTGATTGTGTAGATATTGTGTTGTTTTTAGTGTCATTTGATAGGTTGAGGTCTTAAACGGATAGGGCAAAATAAATTATATGTAAATAGTAATCCGTTTTGAAGTTATTAGGGATTTTCGATCGTGAAAATTGACAAATGTAAAATTTTATATGTTTTTGTTCTGAAACCGGCATGTCCTAGAACCAAAAATTCGAAGACATGTGATATCTACCAACCCGCACTGGGCCCGCGTGGCCCACTCGGTGAGTCCTGTCCTCCTGTCGCCTTTTTCCTGTCTTCCGCCGCACCTGCAGGCGAGATTAAAAGTACTAAAGTTATCTTTATTTTAATAGCACATTGAACGAAAACCAAACATTGAATGTTGAACAGATTGTCGGTCTTACCTTCAATACATTCATTTTGTAAATCTATCACCAATACACAGGTGTGTGGATACACACATAGGTTGTCTGCAAGAGAAATAATACCAATCATCGTTTATATATGTATTATAATATGTTACTGCTGTTTAATGTTTTGTTTATATTTTAATTTTAAACCAATGGGGATTTGTGAACTTTTTGTCCAAATATCCCCCATTATGTGCTCTATGAGAATACAATGGGGATTTTGAACAAGAAGTTGAGAAATCCCCATTGATTTTGATGGGGATTCTCAATGGAGATTTGTGGAATGGAATAACCATGATTCTGGATCGCTGCTTAGTAATTTTTCGCCAGTTATCAAAAAAATTAAATCCGCACGTCTTGCCGAGTCCAATCCACATCGAAGGGTCACTTCTCGAAGTTGTGAAGGATTATGTCTACCTAGGGCAAGTTATCCAGCTCGGTAGACACAACTTTGAGAAAGAGGCCGACAGAAGGATCCAGTTGGGTTGGGCAGCATTTGGAAAACATCGTCAAGTATTCTCGTCGCCTATCCCGCAGTGTTTGAAGACTAAGGTCTTCAACCAGACACTGACGGTCGGGCTGGACCACAAATTCAAGGTCGCTCAGCGCGCTAGGGAGCGAGCTATGCTCGGAGTCTCTTTGAAGGATAGAACCGGAGTTACCGACATAGCTTGCAGAGTAAGCAAACTGAAGTGGCAGTGGGCTGGCCATGTTTGTCGAAGGACCGATGGCCGGTGGAGCAGACGAGTCCTGGAGTGGAGACAGTGTATCGGCAAGAGTAGTGTAGGACGCCCCCAGTTAGATGGACGGACGACCTAAAGAAGGTGGCTGGGGTAGACTGGCTGCGGCAGGTGGAGGATATGGTGTTGTGGCGCAGTCTGGGAGAGGCCTATGTCCAGCAGTGGACTGCGATAGGCTGAGTTGAAAAACAAAAAATAAAACAGCTGTTTCATTGAAAAGCAATACCTACATGGTCAAAATGTATGGAACAGCAAAATTTTTTTTTATACCGGCGAAAAATTTTTGCGCTTGGAGATCTTGAATCATGAGCTCAATTCCTGGTTACAGTTTGCACGTCGATGTCTCACCAACATTCTCTTACCTTCAGATGTCGTGTTAGATAATGTCGCACTCCCTTTCAAAATAATGTATGTAGCACACTCGGCAGTTCCCTTGTATAATTGCATTCTAATATATATAAATTGGGTCTTTAATTTACTGTAAAGCTTTAAACAGTCTCCATCATTACAATGTCTATTTTTGATCTTCATAGTGTTACCTGAAATGTAAAAAATAAAACAAAGGACCATGCGTCATTTTGGGCCCACTTTTTAAACATTGTTCAACAGTGATGAGTTATATGTCATATGAAAGCTCTTAAAGTGTACTTTATTTCATTCTATGGCAGCTAAGTTCAAATCCAGCGCGAAAACGGTTTTTTTATGGGTTTTTTTAAAATGTTCAACATTGTGCAACAGTGATGAAACCTATGTCATGTGACAGCTCTTGGCGTGTACTTTATTTCATTCTACGGCAGCTAAGTTCAAATCCAGCGCGAAAATGTGTTTTTTTGCGTTTAAAAAAAAATGTTCAACATTGTTCAACAGTGATGAATTATGTCATATGAAAACTCTTAAAGTGTACTTTATTTCATTCTATGGCAGCTAAGTTCAAATCCAGCGCGAAAACGGTTTTTTATGCGTTTTTTAAATGCGTCATTTTGGGCTCACTTTTTGAACATTGTTCAACAGTAATGAGTTATATATCATATGAAAGCCCTTAAAGTGTACTTTATTACATTCTATGGCAGCTACGTTCAAATCCAGCGCTAAAACGGTTTTTATGCGATTTTTAAATGCGTCATTTTGGGCTCACTTTTTCAACATTGTTCAACAGTAATGAGTTATATGTCATATGAAAGCTCTTTAAGTGTACTTTATTTCATTCTGTGGCAGCTAAGTTCAAATCCAGCGCGAAAACGGTTCTTTTATGCGTTTTTTTTTAATGTTCAACAATGTGCAACAGTGAGGAAACCTATGTTATGACAGCTCTTGGCGTGTACTTTATTTCATTCTATGGCAGCTAAGTAAGCCGAACAATGTTGAAAAAGTGAACCCAAAATGACGCATAAAAAACCGTTTTTGCGCTGGATTTGAACTTAGCTGCCATAGAATGAAATAAAGTGTACTTTAAGGGCTTTCATATGACATATAACTCATTACTGTTGAACAATGTTGAAAAAGTGAACCCAAAATGACGCATTTAAAAAACGCATAAAAAACCGTTTTCGCGCTGGATTTGAACTTAGCTGCCATAAAATGAAATAAAGTACACTTTAAGAGCTTTCATATGACATATAATTCATCACTGTTGAACAATGTTGAAAAATGTTTTTTAAACGCAAAAAAAAACATTTTCGCGCTGGATTTGAACTTAGCTGCCGTAGAATAAAATAAAGTACACGCCAAGAGCTGTCACATGACATAGGTTTCATCACTGTTGCACAATGTTGAACATTTTTAAAAAACCTATAAAAAAACCGTTTTCGCGCTGGATTTGAACATAGCTGCCATAGAATGAAATAAAGTACACTTTAAGAGCTTTCATGTGACATATAAGTCATCACTGTTGAACATTTTTTTGAAACGCAAAAAAAACATTTTCGCGCTGGATTTGAACTTGGCTGCCGTAGAATGAAATAAAGTACACGCCAAGAGCTGTCACATGAGATAGGTTTCATCACTGTTGCACAGTGTTGAACATTTTTAAAAACCCATAAAAAAACCGTTATCGCGCTGGATTTGAACTTAGCTGCCATACAATGAAATAAAGTACACGCCAAGAGCTGTCACATGACATAGGTTTCATCACTGTTGCACAATGTTGAACATTTTTAAAAAACCTATAAAAAAACCGTTTTCGCGCCGGATTTGAACATAGCTGCCATAGAATGAAATAAAGTACACTTTAAGAGCTTTCATGTGACATATAAGTCATCACTGTTGAACATTTTTTTGAAACGCAAAAAAACATTTTCGCGCTGGATTTGAACTTGGCTGCCGTAGAATGAAATAAAGTACACGCCAAGAGCTGTCACATGAGATAGGTTTCATCACTGTTGCACAGTGTTGAACATTTTTAAAAAACCCATAAAAAAACCGTTTTCGCGCTGGATTTGAACTTGGCTGCCATACAATGAAATAAAGTACACGCCAAGAGCTGTCATATGGCATAGGTTTCATCACTGTTGCACAACTTTGAAAAGCGGGCCCAGTGTTCATTCAAAAGTGCCCATGGTCCTTTACACTAGTAATTTCGGCTAAACTGTAAATTAGGTACTGTTTATATTTATGTGTAAGCGCACAGATGGACAGACACCCGTTACTGGTGCTACACACTTGTTCGGCATGAGTCCTCACAGCCGGGCAAACGAATATACGTAGATAAAAAAAAGTCATTCAAATTGTGCCGAACCGATCCCACCATGATTCATCGAAGGTAGATGCCGAATGGAGTTTCAAATCGGCACGAGCCGAATATGTGTAGTAATAGCTTCGAGTCGGCTTTCTTATCCAACAGATACTGCCGAATCGAATGTGCCGACCCGAACAAGTGTGTGTGTCTGTGTTACCAAACTTAAGGGGAAAGCGCTAAGGTGGCCCGCGAAATTCAAATTTTCATACGTTTTTTGCAATTTGCTGGTCACTATTAAGACAACTTACCTAATAGTGACCAGCAAATTGCAAAAAACGTTGATTAAAATATGATTCGCGGTCGTAACAAATATGTATTTACAGAATTATAATCATTACAATCAGTAATACAACATAATCCCCAAATGTCAAGATTTCATGAAATAGTCATTCTTGGGGATTGTGGTCTTAGAGAGTTGTGTTGATGACTTTAATGATTATAATTCTGTAAACACATATTTGTTACGGCCGCGAACCATATTTTAATTAAAGTACAAAAAAAAAAAAACATCTTTATTTCAGACCTGAAAGTCCATAAGTTATTAGTTGTTAGTAACAGATTGTGCTTATATGCTATGTTAGTGTTGTTAACGTAATACTGACCAGCAAATTGCAAAAAACGTAAAAAAAATTGAATTTCGCGGGCTACCCTGGCGCTTGGAATAGAAAGGCTAGTCTATTCTTTAGAAGCAACTTAGATAATATTTAGATGTATTTGTTTGAAAGAAACCACAAACTCACCGAATGTTAGATTTAAATTCGTATGTGTTACATTGACAGCAGCGGTGACATTAGGAGCTTTATTCTTTAATATTATATCCATAATTAATGTTTTATCCAAATTATATTCAAAGCCATATGTATTATTGACTGTTATAGAAGGTACTGGTCCTGATAAAAGCCTAAAAAAAAGCCTAAAAAAAGAAAATGTATATGATGTTTTAGGTATAAAACTACATTCCTTGTTAAAAACAATGATTCAAATAATTATAATCATTCGTTCTACGAGGATCTTTTGGCGCTTGTCTGACATTGACAGAAGGGCGCTGTTGGCAAATGTTTGTGAAATCGTTCATTCAACGGAGGTCTATCCACTGACGTACTATACAAGCGTACTTGTATAATAGAGGTCAGTGGGGCTATCGCGTATGAATTCGCCGCTAGAAGCGCTAGTGTATAGAGCTATACTTCAGGACCACACTCGACAGTGGCGCCAACTGGTGAGCACAAAAACAGTAGAAAAAAAAAGATGTTGAAAAATCAAGATGGCAGCATTCGTACCGATTGTGGCGACGTGCCAAAATATCCTTCCACGACTAGGTACACAGTGTAAGTAGTTGTAGTGTCATATTATCAGACATCAAATGTACAGACGCCAGCAGGTCAACCTACCCGAAACTGACAGATTTTCCCAATCAACTTTGAACCTTATGCTTTAGCAATAAAGTCGAAAATCTATTAAAGAAATCTGACAGATTGTAGTAACTTGATGTGCTGGCGTCTGTACTTTCATTTCATCTTACAACGTGCGGTATCTACAACGCCACATGCGAACAACGCGTCATTCTGACGTCATGCAAAATCCTGCATCTCGCAAGCAGAGATTGCCGCGCAACTAGCATAATACAACGGCCCGACATGAATCATCGGTCAGTTGCCCCCCAGACACAACACCCGTCTGGTCGGAGGATCCTCCCTTTTCTATGGAGGATGAGTGAACTTTACACTCTGTTCCCCATACCTCTATATAATTTGCCGTGTTATAGTTTTTCAAACAACTATCAAGGAATGACAGTTTTGATTGGTAGTACATTTTCAAAACAATTTATTTCACCGACTTTATATACATATGAGATCTATTAGACAGCCCAATTTTGACAATGTAAAAAATAAGGTCATAATTATTGACACTCTTATAGATTATCGCTTTTAAAATCGATTTGCATTAATTTTACTACAAAACAATGTATTATTTATAAAAAAAATCCCGAAAAATCTTCATCTTTTTAAATCTGGCGCCACGTAATCGAAAACGGTCTGGATTGGCTGAACTTAAGATGACGTCATGATTTAGTAAATTTCTGTCTATCGTTGACAGAACAGATGACTTTTGTCTAGTATCTCGACCGTTTCAACGTTTGTTTACGTGAATCGTGACGTCACGAAGCCATATTGTTAAAGATAGCGTTTTGGCGGCTTATTTAAACAGTACAGTTGTATTTACTATTTTTTAAAAGAAATACATTATGCAATTTGAAGTAATAGGTTTTTGTGGGCTCGTTAGACACCATTAAATAATCTGAGATGTTTATCAGAAACCAGTCAAATAGCCTATTGTGTAACACACCTTCTATCACAATCTCGAAATTCGTAAACAATTGCTTCTTATGTTTGAAAAATTCGTTAGCTCGACAACGTAAATAACGCAATGAATGTGGTTGAACTGACAAAATGTATAGCAGGTTTTGGTGAGGAAATAGTGTAGTACATAGATTTATAAGAACGACGTTCTTATAAATCTATGGTGTAGTAGATACCTATTAATAAGCCAGAACTATAGACAAACTTCTGCCTGTTTTTTCCTGCTTGGCATTATAAATACATGAATAAATCTTTTATTAGGTACATAAGTACATTATTGCATCGATCAGTAACCTTAAATATGTAGTACAGACGCCAGCACATCAAGCTACTACAATCTGTCAAATTTATTTAATATATTTTCAACTTATTATCGCTAAAGCAAAAGTTCAAAGTTGATTGGGAAAATTTTACAGTTTCGGGTAGCTTGATGCGCCATCTGTACAAACAATCTGGCAAAGTTGTCTGTCAATTAAATAGGAACACTCGCAATCCGAAACAAACAGTTAAATATTTTATGTCATATTCCAAAAATTTATGGATAAAGAAAAGCCGTATCTCAGAGATGAGTATTGTCGACCTCGTAATTGCTTTATGGGTTTTGAGAAGAGCTCCCACTAGAGTCCGTTTCACGAAAGAAGTCCCGCGGCATTATGTGGAACTAATAATTATTATATAATATAGTTAGCAACATTCCTACACCATCCTCCTACCTCAGACACTTTTTTCTATTTAAGATTGTTCATTTTATTAACCAGTGCCTCTACTAAGACGTCGAGATAAATAAACCAATCAATATTTAGGATTCCGTCGTACGACAGTGGCGCCGTTTCTACGAGACTTCTTTCATGAAACAGACTTTAAATTGAAACTTACCGGATATCTATGGTTGAAACTGCCTAACTGTCACATAGACCTTGAGGTTTACTCCGAAGAGACACATCCGAAAGTTCGGGACCGACCGAAACACGACCGAAGCTTGCATTGTGGTCCTACTACGAACAAAGTCCGGATAGGCCAAAGTCAAAGTCAAAGATCTTTATTGTGAGACAGTGGTTACAGAGTTGTTATTGAGTTTGGTGAGCGTTTGCACTGCTCCATCATGTTAGGCATACAATAGTTTGAACAATAAAACTTGTTTGGACCCCCTTCGAATCGTTTTAGGTAATAAATAAACACACACATAGTCCGCTCTGCTTATAAATCTTGGACCGCGTCGAAACAAAGGATCACGCTTCACTACAAAATAATAAAGTAGGTACTTACTGTTAAAATAATTTGTACCACTATAAATAGAAATCTCAAATGCAAAAACAACTGAAAATAATAAAAAGTAGCACACTATCGAAATCATGTTTATAAAAGTAAGAACTTTCTTTTTAAATTTTAATAAAATTTAAATTGTTAAAACTGTACTGTGTGTCACAAAATATATATTTTAAATGATGATATAATACGTCCTATAATGTTTTCGTTGTTAACTGGTCTGTCACACGGTAGTGTGTCAGACAAGTTCGGAAAAAGTGGACGGCAACGCAACGCAACGAGTATTGTTGAAGGTGAAAGCGCCACCGCGAAATTAAATTTTTTTTACGTAAAAAAAATTGAATTTCGCACTTCTAATGATTATAATTCTGTGAATACGTAATTGTTACGGTCGCGAATAATATTTTAATCAACGTACAACTTAATACTGACCAGCAAATTGCAAAAAACGTAAAAAAAATGGTATTTCGCGCTAAGGTATCTCCTTAGCGCTTCCCCCTTAAACGAAGCATTTGGAGCTCTGTCAACCACCTAATCATAATCTATTTGTCCTACAAACTTATAATTTGGTGCGTCCTCAATTACCTAAAACCCAATGTTTTATAAATTCAATCTAGAAAAACTATTTTTTTTATGACACTGATCACATCATTATTCCAGCAGGCTTCAAAACTTGAAAATTAGCATCGACATAGAACGTTAGGCTTAATAAAAAACTAGAGGTGTCGTGGGGCTGGGGCACCCGGTTGGAACGAAGTTCCTTTAGCTTTAGCACACTCAGAGACCGAAAAAAGTGTAACTAACAACAAAAAGTATAACCTCTTGTAGGATGATGATTCCTTTCCTTTCTTTTTTTTTCTTCTCTTCTTTTTTTTGTGTTTCCTTTTGATTTCCTCTGGTTTGGTGATGGTTCTGCCTCTCTTTTATCAACGAAGCCGACTATTCCGCTCGTTCTTTTCCCGAACTTGGCTCACTCTTCACATTTATGTTTTCAGTGAGGTGTAACAAAAGTTCGTGGCTGGTTTTCCTTTTGGGTTTTGTATCCTCCTTATTGCTGTGACGATAATGCCCGTTTTCACTCGCTTCATTCGCGCTGTTGTATTTACGACTTTCGGTGCTGAGCCGAGCGTCGAAAATCCAACAGCGCGCTTTTATTTAGGCATCTAAGCGTTATGTGGTTTGTTTTACACTATGTGTCACCAAATTTGAAAATGGGTGATTCATGTTCATAATATCATTTAATAACTTGCCGTGCCTGCGGTTTCACCACGTGACTGCGCAATGCTATTGGCATTATAATTTAATAATAGCTATCCAATATTGTCCATCATCAGCCTACCAGTCAGCAGTCCACTGCTGGAAATAGGCCTCTTCAATTGCACGCCATTCAACTCGTTTGTCGGCAACTTTCATTCAGCTGTTACCAGCAAAGATCGTCGCTCCACCAAGCCTGAGGGCGTCCTATCTTACGTATGCCGTCAACCGTCTGTAGCGGTATCTACAACGCCACATGAGAACAACGCATCCTACTGACGTCACGCAAAATCCTGCATCTCGCAAGCAGAGTTTACCGCGCAACTAGCATAGATACAACGGCCCGACATGAATCATCGGGCAGTTGCCTGCCAGCAGACACAACACCCGTCTGGTCGGAGGAAATGAAATGAAATAATGAAATGATTTTATTTTTTGTAAGTATAGGTTTGTACAAATACTTTTACACGTCAATCATGTTTTTTTAAAACTAGATGAAGTCGGCGTTTCCTATCTGACTACTCTGAGAAGAAAGGCCGAAACAAACTCAGAGGTCACAGTCTCTTTTAAAGTCCAGACATAATCTTGGTCAGGTTATATGAAGACCATGTAGATCGATGTCTGAGGTGGTCTTTTGTGGAAAGAACCACACAGATTGAGAGGACCTGTCCAGTCAGTGCACGCATTTGTCAAAAATCGTGCAGCTCAACTCAGAACTTGAGGAGCTCAACGATTCGACGAACAATACCAAAGACAGGACATTTGGGTAGGCCGCATAAACTACTCCAACTGCCAGATCATGATTAAAACTAAGAAGGAAAAAAAGAAATGACCCACATAGTCCTCACATTCACAATAATTAAATGAAAAATAAATTACTTGCAAAGTAAATATTCATGTCATTGTCTAAATAGAATTCATCAATGTCAATGTGTATATACTTAAGATATTACATTTGAATTTGGAATCTGTCATTTTTATACGATTGTTCATTGAGTTTTCTAATTTTGGCGCCAATACATTGTACAATATTTTGCGATATTAAAATGGAGTGGGGTGATAAAGAGAACCGAATTGCTGTGATTGCATTACACAAAGTTGGTATGGAGCCTAATGCAATTTTTAAAACTCTCCATACGCTTGGTATTAGTCAAATGTTTGTGTACCGGGCTATTAATAGGTACAATGAGACCTCCTCTGTTTGTGACAGAAAAAGATCTGGCGTCCACGTAGTGTTCGTACGAAAAAGGTGGTCAAAGCAGTAAGGGAAAGAATTCGAAGAAATCCTGTCCGAAAGCAAAAGATTTTATCTTGGGAGATGAAGATAACACCTAGAACCGTGTCGCGTATTTTAAAAGATGACTTAGGACTTGCAGCCTATAAGAGACGCACTGGTCATTTTTTAACTGATAATTTAAAAAAGAATAGGATGGTAAAATCGAAACAACTACTGAAGCGGTACGCAAAGGGAGGTCACAGAAAACCACTTCGAATAAGCTTTTTATATTTTAAATTGTTTCATATTTATGTATTAAACTAACACACTGTAAAAGTACTAAAAATTATTTGCAATAAAAAAAAAAATTTTTTCTTCGTGACAATATTTATGGCAAGACTAGGTATAAAAAAAAATCCGGACATAATCCGGAGCATCCTCCCTTTCCTATAGAGTATGAGTGAACTTTACACCCTGTTCCTCATACCTCTTTACGTCTACGTCCATTGCTCAGCATTCTCCCAATGCAATGCCAGCACAATGAAAATATTTCTTCAAGGAGTGTTGATCGCAGTGAAGAGGAGCTCGTGGCTAAGTTAGAGCCGCGCGTGTTTATCAATCAAAGGTTAGGTATGCGACGCTTGCCGAGTTCAGTCGGATGGATGACTATCCATTTCATACTGATACCCCTTACGCCTTGGGAAACACCTTGTGTCGTTGGTCCTGGTTGTCTTTCGTAAATCTTTGTACGTAAGTCGTTGTGGGTAGTCAGAAGCCCAAAAGTCTGACGACCAGACTTTCGGTGTCTTGGGATCTGTATTTTAATTTTAGTTTTTTGCCACCGACTTCCGAAATTAAAGTTATTTCATAATTTTGAGTTCATTTTGTGGGGTCGCTACTGCATGCCCAACAGCTCGCCACATGCTACCCTGCGGGTTTCTGTACCCCTCTTAGTCTGGCTCCTCACCTTAGACCTGTTCCGGTAAAGTAAACTCTTCCAGCACAGACCAGAGTTCGGAGCGCGCAAGCCCCACCACGACGTCAACGTAGAGATACGGCCGTGGGGTTATTATAATTTTTTTAGAGTGTTTCCTCTTCTTAGCTCTTTGGCTGGTTTTTGCAACATTTACGGACTGAAGCCAAGTAAATGCAGCTTGTGGTGTGTTATGTTAAAGATGTCTTGTGATGAGGACCTTCGTTCGTTTTCATCTATTTGCATGAACTTTCTGACAATGCGACATGTATTTAAAATTGCAGCTTTTTGTAGGTTTACAGGGTTTCTTTTAGGTTTAGTAATTTAAGGCTATGGAGAAGGTAATTTGGAATGACTCCTGTTGTGGAGAGGACTATTAGGGACTACGTAAACTTTTTGTTGGCGCCATAATCTAGTTACTTCATCTTTGAGTTCTGCGTATTTACAATTTTTTCAGATATTGTCTTCTGAATAATAATTTCAGATTGTTCTCTTTGCAAACTTCGGAGATAAGACCCCCCCCTTATCTTCGTATTTTTTTTTACATTTTTCATCAAAAGTCGAAAACTATGCGGCTTAAAAAATAAAGAAAAAAATGTTTGAGAATGTGCAAACTGATGACTCTTTCATATGACACCCGACATGCCCTAGTAGCCCCACTTCGAATTTTTCAGAACCCCTTTCAGCCCCTGTTGCTAAAAATATACACGGTATATATTTTTATTTCTTTCTTATTTGCAAAATAGTTGGGCAAACGTCATCTAAAACTATTCCAAATTTCAAGTTGATAGCATTGGTAGTTCTTGAGGTATCCAGCTGTGACAGACAGACAGACAGACTTAGTCTCACTATAAGGGTTCCGTTATTACCATTTTGGTACGGAACCCTAAAAATGGAAAAAAGATATTAATAATAAATCTTTAAGACTAAAAAGTAAAAAAAAAGAAAAAGTTTTTAAAAACAAGCTTTTATTTATTTAAATAAAAACCTAACCTAAAAAAGAAAGGATTACGCGTACTAAAAAGAACAAAATACATTTAAGTGACATTTCAAAAGCTTGAGGCACTGTTATTGTGTAGTAGGTACACCTGTGTAACGGATATCGTACATCAGTAGGTACCTCAGGCTGTTATCGAAATTCAAGTCTTACCACTGACGCGCAGTTGACGGTACTTAAGCTTACAAAACTAATCTACTCGTATTTACATATATCCATAGGTTTAAGCACGATGGGTTTTCTCATCGCCAATAATTACGAACTTCTAATTACAAACTTTCATCCCCTATTTAACTCCTTCAGCCGGCCGATTCTGTAAAAATCTCACCGTGAAAACTTAGGTGAAGTGAGTTTGTTTTTGCTAGGAATTGACGCTGTTGACAGCTCACTCCACGCTCACTTCACCTAAGTTTTCACGGTGAGATTTTTACAGAATAGCACCGCAGGGGATGAATTGTCAAAAATCCTTCCTTAGTGCTCACCTGAGGGGCAATTTTCGTAATTTTAAGAACGTTCACAGTCTGATCTAAGTCTCAATCTGTCAAAAATAACTGTAACTTCCCTACATTTTGACAAGTTTTTGACATTTGTTTGTCGCCGAGATGAGACTGCGACTAGATTTCGAACATTTTAAATTACGAGATTGTCCTTCTGTTTGGACCCTTGTACTGACGCGCACATCAAGCTACCCGAAACTGTCAAAATTTCCCATTCAACTTTGAACCTTTAGCTTTAGCGATAAAGTTGGAAATCTATTATAGACAGATTGTAGTAGCTTGATGTGCCGTCAGTACAAAATCGAGACCCAGAGCGGTTTAGGCTATTCACTGTTGTCTGCTATTGAGTTAAAGTTATTTACAATAAATAATAATAAGAATTCATGTTTAATTATACCGTCCTTTCACAGTTATTTTACTTCTGCCAGCAGGAATCCAACAGCAAACTTTTTCAAACTTGATTTTGACAGACTTGTCAGTGGCAGCCACCTAACAGCAACCATATTATAATGACAATAAAGATTAGAGTGCGCGCAAGATAAGTCTGCGCGCGGCGTTTGACTTCAAGATTATATCCCTGCTAGCACTTTTAATCACTTTCGGTATAATGATGGCAATTATTTATTTTAGAAAACACGGAACTTATCACACCCTCTTGACACTTGAAATAAACGTCCAGATGGCGGCAAACGCCTATTTTTGGTTTCGGGCGCGCGCAGACTTATTTGCGCGCACTCTATCTACTGTGGTTATGACAGTGATGCAAGATCAGAGGTCAAATAAATATGAAAAGATTCTGGTCTGGTCTTTATGTCGATTAGACTTCAATAGGTACCACTCGTCAACTCAAAATGGGTTCGACACTTGACTGGAAAGATATAGAAAAACTCTGCAAATCGTGGCAGGTTTCAGCTACTGATACATAACTTCCTCGTAGTGCGGCTCCTCTCGAGCCTGGATTTCTAGTTCACATTCTCGCCTGAAGAGAAGGTTGAGGTAGAATGGTGTATTGATATCGGGCTGTAAAAATTAAACAAATTGATTTAAATTACTAGCTTTAGCACACGTGACGTCTTGTCTACACTAATCTATAAGTATTTATGTTAGTGAGTTATTCCAGTCTGATCCCCTGAACTCATCATTACGAACAACTTTTACTATGGGATCAAACCTGAAATCGCGAAAACACGCAGTTCGCTTATCTCGTCAAAATGTATGGAACAGCTGATTTTTTTTTCGCGATTGCAGCTTTGGTCCCTTAGTAAAAGTTGTTCATAATGATGAGTACAATCTCCCATTTCGGTTTGTCGCATGTTTTCAATTTCAACAGAATGAAAGTACTTAACAAACACTTGGCGCCATCTACGCAGAACTAATTTGACAGTTGTCTTCTCCAATTGAAACTTACTTCATCGGCCGGTCGGAGTCTTGCGTCGGGTATTGGGGTAATGGTAACTGGGCTCTTATTGGTCGATTCGTTTTTTTCAAGTAATAATGTCTCCTAATTGCACAAATCCCAACTAGAAGGAGCACCAGTATTGCAGATATTGATGAAATTATAATAGTAACATAGTTCGGTTCTGCATCTGTAATACATTATAAAATTATTAACACCTTGCCTCTAATAATTTTATGAAGAGCATTCAGATGGCGACATATTGAATTTTTACGATATCCAAGTATCCATTTAGGTGTAAATGTTATGTATAATTTAAAACTTTTCCTATTTCAATTATTTAGCATAACAGCGATTTGGTGTTCATATAGGTACCTACTGTACTGTAAGCTACTATAAATATTGGGATACTAAAAATACTGGTATTCAGCTGCATCTGGTTAGACTGGAAGCAGACCCCATAATAGTTGGGAAAAGGCTAGGCAGATGGCAGATGCTACCTACTGTAAACTTAATACTATTATATTTTACATCTTCGATCTTCTGGTTACCTATATACAGGGTGTCCCAGAAGTCATTAGATTACATTTATTTATATTTTTAGATTCCAGCTTGACGTCGACTTCTGGGACATGCTGTATAAATAAAAATGCTGTTTGGTAAGCGCATCACTTCAGATTGAGAACACCTCACCCGCACCGATTTGGCTACTTTTTATTTTAAAATTTGTTTTTAATAATCCGAAATAGCACAAAATAGAAATAGTACAGAAGGCAATCTACATACAAAGTGCGCTCGAGCAACGCACACATAGACACCGCTCACGGACACGTTATCTTGGACGGGTTGGGAGTAGTGCGAGCGCGAGTGCCATCCGCTTGAGACACGCTTCTGTGAATTGCAAAAATGGAGCAACAAAAAAATGGCTATTTATGCTCGATCTAAATAATAGTTTCCTATTTTGAATCAGTATAAACGAAGTAACTTTTTTGAAAGGTAAATTCACGCCACCATCTATTACGTAGGTAAGTTAAAACTTAAAAACATGATTTTTTGATTGTGTAGATATTGTGTTGTTTTTAGTGTCATTTGATAGGTTGAGGTCTTAAACGGATAGGGCAAAATAAATTATATGTAAATAGTAATCCGTTTTGAAGGTATTAGGGATTTTCGATCGTGAAAATTGACAAATGTAAAATTTTATATGTTTTTGTTCTGAAACCGGCATGTCCTAGAACCAAAAATTCGAAGACATGTGATATCTACCAACCCGCACTGGGCCCGCGTGGCCCACTCGGTGAGTCCTGTCCTCCTGTCGCCTTTTTCCTGTCTTCCGCCGCACCTGCAGGCGAGATTAAAAGTACTAAAATTATCTTTATTTTAATAGCACATTGAACGAAAACCAAACATTGAATGTTGAACAGATTGTCGGTCTTACCTTCAATACATTCATTTTGTAAATCTATCACCATGAAACAGGTGTGTGGATACACACATAGGTTGTCTGCAAGAGAAATAATACCAATCATCGTTTAATATTATAATATGTTACTGTTGTTTAATGTTTTGTTTATATTTTAATTTTAAACCAATGGGGATTTGTGAACTTTTTGTCCAAATATCCCCCATTATGTGCTCTATGAGAATACAATGGGGATTTTGAACAAGAAGTTGAGAAATCCCCATTGATTTTGATGGGGATTCTCAATGGAGATTTGTGGAATGGAATACCCATGATTCTGGACCGCTGCTTAGTAATTTTTCGCCAGTTATCAAAAAAATTAAATCCGCCATCTTGCCGAGTCCAATCCACATCGAAGGGTCACTTCTCGAAGTTGTGAAGGATTATGTCTACCTAGGGCAAGTTATCCAGCTCGGTAGACACAACTTTGAGAAAGAGGCTGACAGAAGGATCCAGTTGGGTTGGGCAGCATTTGGAAAACATCGTCAAGTATTCTCGTCGCCTATCCCGCAGTGTTTGAAGACTAAGGTCTTCAACCAGACACTGACGGTCGGGCTGGACCACAAATTCAAGGTCGCTCAGCGCGCTAGGGAGCGAGCTATGCTCGGAGTCTATAGAACCGGAGTTACCGACATAGCTTGCAGAGTAAGCAAACTGAAGTGGCAGTGGGCTGGCCATGTTTGTCGAAGGACCGATGGCCGGTGGAGCAGACGAGTCCTGGAGTGGAGACAGTGTATCGGCAAGAGTAGTGTAGGACGCCCCCAGCTAGATGGACGGCCGACCTAAAGAAGGTGGCTGGGTTAGACTGGATGCCGAAGGCGGAGGACAGGGTGTTGTGGCGCAGTCTGGGAGAGGCCTATGTCCAGCAGGGGACTGCGATAGGCGGAGTTAAAAAACAAAAAAAATCTGCTGTTTCATTGAAAAGCAATACCTAAATGGTCAAAATGTATGGAACAGCAAATTTTTTTTTTTACCCGACGAAAATTTTTAACGCTTGGAAGTCTTGAATCATGAGCTCAATTCCTGGTTACAGTTTGCACGTCGATGTCTCATCAACATTCTCTTACCTTCAGATGTCGTGTTAGATAATGTCGCACTCCCTTTCAAAATGATGTATGTAGCACACTCGGCAGTTCCTCTGTATAATTGCATGCTAATATATATAAATTGGGACTTTAAATTAATGTAACGGAGATTTAAACAACAATCTCCTCCTAGACATTGTATAATTTTTTTGTTCTCCTCCGTACCTGAAATGTAAAAAAATTAAACAAAACACTAGTAATTTCGGCTAAACTGTAAATTACTTACTGTTTATGATGGGTTTCTGATAAACTGTAAGTTGCCCGTGTAAGCGCACCTATGGACACACATCCGTTACTGGTGCTAGGTGCTACACACTTGTTCGGGTCGGTCGGCATGAGTCCTTACAGCCGGGCAAACGAATATACGTAGATAAAAAAAGTCATTCAAATTGTGCCGAACCGATCCGACCATGATTCAGCGAAGGTAGATGCCGAATGGAGTTTGAGATCGGCATGAGCCGAATATGTGTAGTAATAGCTTCGGGTCGGCTTTCACCAACAAATACTGCCAACCCGAACAAGTGTGTGTGTGTGTGTGTGTGTCTTACCAAACTTAGGAAATAGAAAGGCTAGTCTATTCTTTAGAAGCAATATACCTACATATTATTTAGATGTATTTGTTTGAAAGAAATCACAAACTCACCGGCTGTTTGACTTGAATTCGTATGTGTTACATATAAAGCAGCGTTGACATTAGGAGCTTTATTCATTATTTTTATATACATTATTAATATTTCATCCAAATGATATTCAAAGTCATATGTATTATCTATGACCATAGGTCGGTATACACCGTCTAAAAAAAGGAAAATTAATATATTAGGCAAATTTTAGGTATAAAACTACATTCCTTGTTAAACAATGATTCAGATTATAAAAAGTACTCTGTGATTATAACCATTCGTTCGACGAGGATCTTTTGGCGCTTGTATGACATTGACAACAACATATATGACAAACAAAATGTTATTGGGCTACTATTAGACATGACGAAAGCATACGACAAAGTTCTTTATGACATCTTACGCACTAAACTATATGGTTGCGGCGTACGAGGACCAGCTTATTCGTGGTTCAAATCATATTTACATAATAGGACACAAATAGTACAAATTGAAAATTACGATCATGATAAAAATGAGATCAAAACCATTAGATCGCAAGAAAAACAAATTACTTGCTCAATCCCACAAGGAAGTGTGTTAGGATGCCCACTATTTTTAATCTATATTAATGACCTTCCAAAAACATTAGATAAAGAAAACGCTTTACCAGTATTATTTGCAGACGATATCTCAATATTAATCAAGTGTGAAAATGTAAATAACCCTAATCTACAAATACAAGATACCCTCCAAACTGTAGATACTTGGCTCCAGATCCACAACTTGGAAATTAATAGTAATAAAACGAAAATAATACAATTTAGATCATACAAAAAACCACCTCTCAATCTAAAAACAACATTCAGAAACACGCAAATAGAAGAAGTTAATACATTTAGCCTACTTGGCATAAATATTGACACACACATTAACTGGAAGTCACACATAGAACATATAAAAACAAAACTCTCCAGATTCTCTTACGCTCTTTTTCAAATTAAACAAAGCACTGACACACAAACAGCTATGGCTGCTTACTACGCATACGCATACCTACTCATGGCTGCGATATGGCGTCATGCTATGGGGAAATAGTGTAAACGTAAATGAACTATTCATATTGCAAAAGAAGTGTATAAGAATTCTAGCCCAAATTGATAATACGGAGAGCTGCAAACCATTCTTTATAAAGTATCAGATTCTAAGTCTGCCGTCAATATATATACTTGACGTTTGCGTATTTGTTTTTAAAAATATCGACAAGTTCACTAAAGTAGAAGATACGCACAACGTCAACACTCGACATAAAAAGAGGTTATGCGCTCCATCCTCAAGAATTAAAATGCTAAGTGATAGCCCATATTATATGGCAATAAAAATATATAATAAATTGCCCAACATATTTAAAACTGAAAAATCAGTAACCATATTCCAAAAAAGGCTAAAACTATATTTAATCCAAAAATGCTTCTACTCAGTAAAAGAATATTTAGAGTCTAGCTTAAAATAGCGATTTTCTTTAATGTACAAAATTGGCGATCTGTCCTATACAAACAAGATTTATTCTATAATCCTTTAAACTTCTTAAATAATTATAATTTGTACTTACTACCTGGAAAGGATGACATTAATATTGCTGAATAATTGTATTTAAAATTCATTATTGACATTTAATTTTGACATATCTATAATTTCTCAATTCAATTGTAATAATATAAAAGAAAATAATGAAGTAATAATAGTGTGTAATGTAATGCATGATAAGGGTAGGCGAATGAAAATTGCAATGCTTGTAAAAGGCTGCTAAGTCATAAGTACTAACATAACATAACACCAACATTGTACACTTAGTTCGCAATAAACGTTTTGACTTTGACTTTGACAGAAGGGCGCTGTTGGCAAATGTTCGTGAAATGAGGTCTATCCATTGACGTAATACAAGCGTACTTGTATAATAAAGGTCAGTGGGGCTACCGCGTATGAATTCGCCGCTAGAGGCGCTAGTGTAGAGTGAGATCTCCGAAATGTCAAATGTCACTGTTGGTGGGTGGACTACGCGGGTTTATTTCTAATTAGAGTAATGTTGTGAATATAGTTATAGCAAATATGAGTTACGAGTCAATGAATGTCAGGGCTTTAAAAGCGGTGCTAAGAAAAAGAGGTGCAAAATTAAGCGGTCTGAAAGAACAGCTAATGCAGAGGTTTGTTTAAATATGATTTAAACATAATCTTTGTTTTCACGCCCGTAATAACTAACTTTGAGAGCTATACTTTAGGACCACACTCTATAGTGGCGCTAACTGGTGAGCACAAAAACAGTAGTCTTAATTGTGCTGAAAAATCAAGATGGCATTCGTACCGATTGTGGCGACGTGCCAAAATATCCTTCCACGACTAGGTACACAGTGTAAGTAGTTGTAGTGTCATATTATCAGATATCAAATGTTTGGTATTTTGTCGGCATGTCGACGGGAGTGCTGGTTAGGTACCAAACTTTTCCTTATTGGTTTGTACTAATGTAGCGACCTCATAGATGTAGAGGGGGGTACGTAGCCGTGCCGCATACAGCTATCTGGGCCACATAGCCGTGCCGCATACAGCTATCTGGGCCACATAGCCGTGCCGCATACAGCTATCTGGGCCACATAGCCGTGCCGAATACAGCTATTTAGGCCACATAGCCGTGCCGCATACAGCTATCTGGGCCACATAGCCGTGCCGCATACAGCTATCTGGGCCACATAGCCGTGCCGCATACAGCTATCTGGGCCACATAGCCGTGCCGAATACAGCTATTTAGGCCACATAGCCGTGCCGCATACAGCTATCTGGGCCACATAGCCGTGCCGCATACAGCTATCTGGGCCACATAGCCGTGCCGCATACAGCTATCTGGGCCACATAGCCGTGCCGAATACAGCTATTTAGGCCACATAGCCGTGCCGCATACAGCTATCTGGGGTACGTAGCCTTGCCGCATACAGCTATCTGGGCCACATAGCCGTGCCGCATACAGCTATCTAGGGCACGTAGCTGTGCTGCATACAGCTATCTGGGGCACGTAGCCGTGCCGCAT
This sequence comes from Oligia fasciuncula, assembly GCA_963082905.1. Lineage (NCBI taxonomy): Eukaryota > Metazoa > Arthropoda > Insecta > Lepidoptera > Noctuidae > Oligia > Oligia fasciuncula. Next base: position 2,555,305 of record OY720414.1, on the reverse strand, counting down.
ACAGCTATCTGGGGCACGTAGCCGTGCCGCATACAGCTATCTGGGGCACGTAGCTGTGCCGCATACAGCTATCTGGGGCACATAGCCGTGCCGCTTACAGCTCTAAGACATTTCTCTTGCGCCCTAAAAGCGAGTTCAATGTCTGTAGAATTCCCCCAATAAATTAGTCTATATATAAGCGTAGATGTTACATAGGCATGACAGGCGGTTAGTACTGCTGCTTGATTTACATGATGGCTCATTTCGGTCGGCAGCATAGTCAACATCAAAAATCTATGAGAACACTCCCGAATATTCGACCGATTCTTCGGAGTAGACCGCTAAAATTTCAAAAAAAATAAAAAAACTTATAATTTTTGCTTACTTTTGTGATCTTACGTAAGAACAATCTAGACCCCTCCCATCCCCACGAAAGAAGAAATAAGACTTGTTTGGACCCCCTCCCCCCTCAAATCGTCTTCCGTAATAAATGAACAGTTAGGTACATAGTCCGCTCCGCTTATAAATCTTGGACCGCGTCGAAACAAAGGATCACGCCATCCATCAATACAAAATAATAAAGTAGGCACTTACTTCTCCTAAAATATTCTTTACCACTATAAACTTCCATGTCAAATGCAAAAACAACTGAAAATAATAAAAAGTAACACACTATCGAAATCATGTTTAAGTAAGAACTTTCTTTATAAATTTTAATAAAATTTAAATTGTTAAAACTGTACTGTGTGTCACAAAATATATATTTTAAATGATGATATAATACGTCCTATAATGTTTTCGTTGTTAACTGGTCTGTCACACGGTAGTGTGTCAGACAAGTTCGGAAAAATTGGACGGCAACGCAACGCAACGAGTATTGTTTAAAAGGCGAAAGCGCTAGGGTAGCCCGCGAAATTCATTTTTTTTTACGTTTTTTGCAATTTGCTGGTCAGTATTAATTTGTACGTTGATTAAAATTAAAATATGATTCGCGACCGTAACAAATATGTATTTACAGAATTATAATAATTACAATCAGTAATACAACTTGTTATGTTACAGTTAGTATAATCCTAAAATGTCAAGATTTCATGAAATAGTCATTTAGTAGGATTACTAAACTTGATCTTAGAGAGTTGTGTTGATGACTGTAATGATTATAATTCTGTAAATACGTATTTGTTACGGTCGCGAATAATATTTTAATCAATACAGCTTATTACTGACCAGCAAATTGCAAAAAACGTTAAAAAAAAATATTTCACGGGCTACCTTAGCGCTTCTTCCTTAAACGAACCATTTGGAGCTCTGTCAACCACCTAATCATAATCTATTTGTCCTACAAACTTATAATTTGGTGCGTCCTCAATTACCTAAAACCCAATGTTTTATAAATTCAATCTAGAAAAACTATTTTTTTTTATGACACTGATCACATCATTATTCCAGCAGGCTTCAAAACTTGAAAATTAGCATCGACATAGAGCGTTAGGCTTATAAAAAAAATGGTTGCCTGTAAAGTCGGTTTTACGGGCGAAGATTTTACGTGACAACGTCTTTTTCTCGGTAGAATATTTATTGATATGAATATAATTAAATTGCACAATAGGAACAAGGAATTAAATGAAAATAAGAACGTAACGTTACCGAGCGTTACACTTTTTCATAAGTGACTCCCAGCCGCAACCTAATTTAAAATAAGAACGTAACGTTACCGAGCGTTACACTTTTTCATAAGTGACTCCCAGCCGCAACCTAATTTAAGACGTTGTCACGTCAAAACTAGAGGTGTCGTGGGGCTGGGGCACCCGGTCGGAACGAAGTTCCTTTAGCTTTTGCACACTTAGAGACCGAAAAAAGTGTTACTAACAACAAAAAGTATAACCTCTTGTAGGATGATGATTCCTTTCCTTTCGTTTTTTTTCTTCTCTACTTTTTTTTGTTGTTTCCTTTTTGATTTCCTCTGGTTTGGTGACGGTTCTGCCTCTCTTTTATCAACGAAGCCGACTATTCCGCTCGTTCTTTTTCCGAACTTGGCTCACTCTTCACATTTATGTTTTCAGTGAGGTGTAACAAAAGTTCGTGGCTGGTTTTCCTTTTGGGTTTTGTTTCCTCCTTATTGCTGTGACGATAATGCCCGTTTTCACTCGCTTCATTCGCGCTGTTGTATTTACGACTTTCGGTGCTGAGCCGAGCGTCGAAAATCCAACAGCGCGCTTTTATTTAGGCATCTAAGCGTTATGTGGTTTGTTTTACACTATGTGTCACCAAATTTGAAAATGGGTGATTCATGTTCATAATATCATTTAATAACTTGCCGTGCCTGCGGTTTCACCACGTGACTGCGCAATGCTATTGGCATTATAATTTAATAATAGCTATCCAATATTGTCCATCATCAGCCTACCAGTCAGCAGTCCACTGCTGGAAATAGGCCTCTTCAATTGCACGCCATTCAACTCGTTTGTCGGCAACTTTCATTCAGCTGTTACCAGCAAAGATCGTCGCTCCACCAAGCCTGAGGGCGTCCTATCTTACGTATGCCGTCAACCGTCTGTAGCGGTATCTACAACGCCACATGAGAACAACGCATCCTACTGACGTCACGCAAAATCCTGCATCTCGCAAGCAGAGTTTACCGCGCAACTAGCATAGATACAACGGCCCGACATGAATCATCGGGCAGTTGCCTGCCAGCAGACACAACACCCGTCTGGTCGGAGGAAATGAAATGAAATGATGAAATGATTTTATTTTTTGTAAGTATAGGTTTGTACAAACACTTTTACACGTCAATCATGTTTTTTTAAAACTAGATGAAGTCGGCGTTTCCTATCTGACTACTCTGAGAAGAAAGGCCGAAACAAACTCAGAGGTCACAGTCTCTTTTAAAGTCCAGACATAATCTTGGTCAGGTTATATGAAGACCATGTAGATCGATGTCTGAGGTGGTCTTTTGTGGAAAGAACCACACAGATTGAGAGGACCTGTCCAGTCAGTGCACGCATTTGTCAAAAATCGTGCAGCTCAACTCAAGACTTAAGGAGCTCAATGATTCGACGAACAATACCAAAGAAAGGACATTTGGGTAGGCCGCATAAACTACTCAAACTGCCAGATCATGATTAAAACTAAGAAGGAAAAAAAGAAATGACCCACATAGTCCTCAAATTCACAATAATTAAATGAAAAATAAATTACTTACAAAGTAAATATTCATGTCATTGTCTAAATAGAATTCATCAATGTCAATGTGTATATACTTAGTCTGGCCATAAATACTGTTACAATTAAAAATAATAAAGATATTACATTTGAATTTGGAATCTGTAATTTTTATACGATTGTTCATTGAGTTTTCTAATTTTGGCGCCAATACATTGTACAATATTTTGCGATATTAAAATGGAGTGGGGTGATAAAGAGAACCGAATTGCTGTGATTGCATTACACAAAGTTGGTATGGAGCCTAATGCAATTTTTAAAACTCTCCATACGCTTGGTATTAGTCAAATGTTTGTGTACCGGGATATTAATAGGTACAATGAGACCTCCTCTGTTTGTGACAGAAAAAGATCTGGCGTCCACGTAGTGTTCGTACGAAAAAGGTGGTCAAAGCAGTAAGGGAAAGAATTCGAAGAAATCCTGTCCGAAAGCAAAAGATTTTATCTTGGGAGATGAAGATAACACCTAGAACCGTGTCGCGTATTTTAAAAGATGACTTAGGACTTGCAGCCTATAAGAGACGCACTGGTCATTTTTTAACTGATAATTTAAAATAGAATAGGATGGTAAAATCGAAACAACTACTGAAGCGGTACGCAAAGGGAGGTCACAGAAAAATTTTGTTTACGGATGAGAAAATCTTTACAAATGAGCAACATTTTAACAAACAAAATGACCGTATTTATGCTCAAAGCTCTAAGGAAGCTTCCCAATTAGTCTACAGAGTGCAACGTGGGCATTATCCGACTTCAGTGATGGTTTGGTGGGGTGTTAGCTATGAAGGAGTGACTGAGCCAAATTTTTGTGAAAAAGGTATCAAAACATCGGCACAAGTGTATCAAGATACCATTCTTGAGAAGGTAGTTAAGCCCCTTAACAACACCATGTTCAATAACCAAGTATGGTCCTTCCAACAAGACTCGGCGCCGGGTCATAAAGCTCGGTCCACGCAGTCTTGGTTGAAAGTGAACGTTTCGGACTTCATCAGAGCTGAAGACTGGCCGTCGTCTTGTCCCGATCTTAATCAGCTGGATTATGATTTATGGTCAGTTTTAGAGAGTACGGCTTGCTCTAAACGCCATGATAATTTGGAGTCCCTAAAACAATCCATACGATTGGCAGTGAAGAATTTTCCCATGGAAAGAGTGCGTGCTTCTATTGATAACTGACCTCAACGTTTAAAGGACTGTATTGCAGCCAATGGGGACCACTTCGAATAAGCTTTTTATATTTTAAATTGTTTTATATTTATGTATTAAACTAACACACTGTAAAAGTACTAAAAATTATTTGCAATAAAAAAAAAATTTTTTTCTTCGTGACAATATTTATGGCAAGACTAGGTATAAAAAAAAATCCGGACATAATCCGGAGCATCCTCCCTTTCCTATAGAGTATGAGTGAACTTTACACCCTGTTCCTCATACCTCTTTACGTCTACGTCCATTGCTCAGCATTCTCCCAATGCAATGCCAGCACAATGAAGATATTTCTTCAAGGAGTGTTGATCGCAGTGAAGAGGAGCTCGTGGCTAAGTTAGAGCCGCGCGTGTTTATCAATCAAAGGTTAGGTATGCGACGCTTGCCGAGTTCAGTCGGATGGATGACTATCCATTTCATACTGATACCCCTTACGCCTTGGGAAACACCTTGTGTCGTTGGTCCTGGCTGTCTTTCGTAAATCTTTGTACGTAAGTCGTTGTGGGTAGTCAGAAGCCCAAAAGTCTGACGACCAGACTTTCGGTGTCTTGGGATCTGTATTTTAATTTTAGTTTTTTGCCACCGACTTCCGAAATTAAAGTTATTTCATAATTTTGAGTTCATTTTGTGGGGTCGCTACTGCATGCCCAACAGCTCGCCACATGCTACCCTGCGGGTTTCTGTACCCCTCTTAGTCTGGCTCCTCACCTTAGACCTGTTCCGGTAAAGTAAACTCTTCCAGCACAGACCAGAGTTCGGAGCGCGCAAGCCCCACCACGACGTCAACGTAGAGATACGGCCGTGGGGTTATTATAATTTTTTTAGAGTGTTTCCTCTTCTTAGCTCTTTGGCTGGTTTTTGCAACATTTACGGACTGAAGCCAAGTAAATGCAGCTTGTGGTGTGTTATGTTAAAGATGTCTTGTGATGAGGACCTTCGTTCGTTTTCATCTATTTGCATGAACTTTCTGACAATGCGACATGTATTTAAAATTGCAGCTTTTTGTAGGTTTACAGGGTTTCTTTTAGGTTTAGTAATTTAAGGCTATGGAGAAGGTAATTTGGAATGACTCCTGTTGTGGAGAGGACTATTAGGGACTACGTAAACTTTTTGTTGGCGCCATAATCTAGTTACTTCATCTTTGAGTTCTGCGTATTTACAATTTTTTCAGATATTGTCTTCTGAATAATAATTTCAGATTGTTCTCTTTGCAAACTTCGGAGATAAGACCCCCCCCTTATCTTCGTATTTTTTTTTACATTTTTCATCAAAAGTCGAAAACTATGCGGCTTAAAAAATAAAGAAAAAAATGTTTGAGAATGTGCAAACTGATGACTCTTTCATATGACACCCGACATGCCCTAGTAGCCCCACTTCGAATTTTTCAGAACCCCTTTCAGCCCCTGTTGCTAAAAATATACACGGTATATATTTTTATTTCTTTCTTATTTGCAAAATAGTTGGGCAAACGTCATCTAAAACTATTCCAAATTTCAAGTTGATAGCATTGGTAGTTCTTGAGGTATCCAGCTGTGACAGACAGACAGACAGACTTAGTCTCACTATAAGGGTTCCGTTATTACCATTTTGGTACGGAACCCTAAAAATGGAAAAAAGATATTAATAATAAATCTTTAAGACTAAAAAGTAAAAAAAAAGAAAAAGTTTTTAAAAACAAGCTTTTATTTATTTAAATAAAAACCTAACCTAAAAAAGAAAGGATTACGCGTACTAAAAAGAACAAAATACATTTAAGTGACATTTCAAAAGCTTGAGGCACTGTTATTGTGTAGTAGGTACACCTGTGTAACGGATATCGTACATCAGTAGGTACCTCAGGCTGTTATCGAAATTCAAGTCTTACCACTGACGCGCAGTTGACGGTACTTAAGCTTACAAAACTAATCTACTCGTATTTACATATATCCATAGGTTTAAGCACGATGGGTTTTCTCATCGCCAATAATTACGAACTTCTAATTACAAACTTTCATCCCCTATTTAACTCCTTCAGCCGGCCGATTCTGTAAAAATCTCACCGTGAAAACTTAGGTGAAGTGAGTTTGTTTTTGCTAGGAATTGACGCTGTTGACAGCTCACTCCACGCTCACTTCACCTAAGTTTTCACGGTGAGATTTTTACAGAATAGCACCGCAGGGGATGAATTGTCAAAAATCCTTCCTTAGTGCTCACCTGAGGGGCAATTTTCGTAATTTTAAGAACGTTCACAGTCTGATCTAAGTCTCAATCTGTCAAAAATAACTGTAACTTCCCTACATTTTGACAAGTTTTTGACATTTGTTTGTCGCCGAGATGAGACTGCGACTAGATTTCGAACATTTTAAATTACGAGATTGTCCTTCTGTTTGGACCCTTGTACTGACGCGCACATCAAGCTACCCGAAACTGTCAAAATTTCCCATTCAACTTTGAACCTTTAGCTTTAGCGATAAAGTTGGAAATCTATTATAGACAGATTGTAGTAGCTTGATGTGCCGTCAGTACAAAATCGAGACCCAGAGCGGTTTAGGCTATTCACTGTTGTCTGCTATTGAGTTAAAGTTATTTACAATAAATAATAATAAGAATTCATGTTTAATTATACCGTCCTTTCACAGTTATTTTACTTCTGCCAGCAGGAATCCAACAGCAAACTTTTTCAAACTTGATTTTGACAGACTTGTCAGTGGCAGCCACCTAACAGCAACCATATTATAATGACAATAAAGATTAGAGTGCGCGCAAGATAAGTCTGCGCGCGGCGTTTGACTTCAAGATTATATCCCTGCTAGCACTTTTAATCACTTTCGGTATAATGATGGCAATTATTTATTTTAGAAAACACGGAACTTATCACACCCTCTTGACACTTGAAATAAACGTCCAGATGGCGGCAAACGCCTATTTTTGGTTTCGGGCGCGCGCAGACTTATTTGCGCGCACTCTATCTACTGTGGTTATGACAGTGATGCAAGATCAGAGGTCAAATAAATATGAAAAGATTCTGGTCTGGTCTTTATGTCGATTAGACTTCAATAGGTACCACTCGTCAACTCAAAATGGGTTCGACACTTGACTGGAAAGATATAGAAAAACTCTGCAAATCGTGGCAGGTTTCAGCTACTGATACATAACTTCCTCGTAGTGCGGCTCCTCTCGAGCCTGGATTTCTAGTTCACATTCTCGCCTGAAGAGAAGGTTGAGGTAGAATGGTGTATTGATATCGGGCTGTAAAAATTAAACAAATTGATTTAAATTACTAGCTTTAGCACACGTGACGTCTTGTCTACACTAATCTATAAGTATTTATGTTAGTGAGTTATTCCAGTCTGATCCCCTGAACTCATCATTACGAACAACTTTTACTATGGGATCAAACCTGAAATCGCGAAAACACGCAGTTCGCTTATCTCGTCAAAATGTATGGAACAGCTGATTTTTTTTTCGCGATTGCAGCTTTGGTCCCTTAGTAAAAGTTGTTCATAATGATGAGTACAATCTCCCATTTCGGTTTGTCGCATGTTTTCAATTTCAACAGAATGAAAGTACTTAACAAACACTTGGCGCCATCTACGCAGAACTAATTTGACAGTTGTCTTCTCCAATTGAAACTTACTTCATCGGCCGGTCGGAGTCTTGCGTCGGGTATTGGGGTAATGGTAACTGGGCTCTTATTGGTCGATTCGTTTTTTTCAAGTAATAATGTCTCCTAATTGCACAAATCCCAACTAGAAGGAGCACCAGTATTGCAGATATTGATGAAATTATAATAGTAACATAGTTCGGTTCTGCATCTGTAATACATTATAAAATTATTAACACCTTGCCTCTAATAATTTTATGAAGAGCATTCAGATGGCGACATATTGAATTTTTACGATATCCAAGTATCCATTTAGGTGTAAATGTTATGTATAATTTAAAACTTTTCCTATTTCAATTATTTAGCATAACAGCGATTTGGTGTTCATATAGGTACCTACTGTACTGTAAGCTACTATAAATATTGGGATACTAAAAATACTGGTATTCAGCTGCATCTGGTTAGACTGGAAGCAGACCCCATAATAGTTGGGAAAAGGCTAGGCAGATGGCAGATGCTACCTACTGTAAACTTAATACTATTATATTTTACATCTTCGATCTTCTGGTTACCTATATACAGGGTGTCCCAGAAGTCATTAGATTACATTTATTTATATTTTTAGATTCCAGCTTGACGTCGACTTCTGGGACATGCTGTATAAATAAAAATGCTGTTTGGTAAGCGCATCACTTCAGATTGAGAACACCTCACCCGCACCGATTTGGCTACTTTTTATTTTAAAATTTGTTTTTAATAATCCGAAATAGCACAAAATAGAAATAGTACAGAAGGCAATCTACATACAAAGTGCGCTCGAGCAACGCACACATAGACACCGCTCACGGACACGTTATCTTGGACGGGTTGGGAGTAGTGCGAGCGCGAGTGCCATCCGCTTGAGACACGCTTCTGTGAATTGCAAAAATGGAGCAACAAAAAAATGGCTATTTATGCTCGATCTAAATAATAGTTTCCTATTTTGAATCAGTATAAACGAAGTAACTTTTTTGAAAGGTAAATTCACGCCACCATCTATTACGTAGGTAAGTTAAAACTTAAAAACATGATTTTTTGATTGTGTAGATATTGTGTTGTTTTTAGTGTCATTTGATAGGTTGAGGTCTTAAACGGATAGGGCAAAATAAATTATATGTAAATAGTAATCCGTTTTGAAGGTATTAGGGATTTTCGATCGTGAAAATTGACAAATGTAAAATTTTATATGTTTTTGTTCTGAAACCGGCATGTCCTAGAACCAAAAATTCGAAGACATGTGATATCTACCAACCCGCACTGGGCCCGCGTGGCCCACTCGGTGAGTCCTGTCCTCCTGTCGCCTTTTTCCTGTCTTCCGCCGCACCTGCAGGCGAGATTAAAAGTACTAAAATTATCTTTATTTTAATAGCACATTGAACGAAAACCAAACATTGAATGTTGAACAGATTGTCGGTCTTACCTTCAATACATTCATTTTGTAAATCTATCACCATGAAACAGGTGTGTGGATACACACATAGGTTGTCTGCAAGAGAAATAATACCAATCATCGTTTAATATTATAATATGTTACTGTTGTTTAATGTTTTGTTTATATTTTAATTTTAAACCAATGGGGATTTGTGAACTTTTTGTCCAAATATCCCCCATTATGTGCTCTATGAGAATACAATGGGGATTTTGAACAAGAAGTTGAGAAATCCCCATTGATTTTGATGGGGATTCTCAATGGAGATTTGTGGAATGGAATACCCATGATTCTGGACCGCTGCTTAGTAATTTTTCGCCAGTTATCAAAAAAATTAAATCCGCCATCTTGCCGAGTCCAATCCACATCGAAGGGTCACTTCTCGAAGTTGTGAAGGATTATGTCTACCTAGGGCAAGTTATCCAGCTCGGTAGACACAACTTTGAGAAAGAGGCTGACAGAAGGATCCAGTTGGGTTGGGCAGCATTTGGAAAACATCGTCAAGTATTCTCGTCGCCTATCCCGCAGTGTTTGAAGACTAAGGTCTTCAACCAGACACTGACGGTCGGGCTGGACCACAAATTCAAGGTCGCTCAGCGCGCTAGGGAGCGAGCTATGCTCGGAGTCTATAGAACCGGAGTTACCGACATAGCTTGCAGAGTAAGCAAACTGAAGTGGCAGTGGGCTGGCCATGTTTGTCGAAGGACCGATGGCCGGTGGAGCAGACGAGTCCTGGAGTGGAGACAGTGTATCGGCAAGAGTAGTGTAGGACGCCCCCAGCTAGATGGACGGCCGACCTAAAGAAGGTGGCTGGGTTAGACTGGATGCCGAAGGCGGAGGACAGGGTGTTGTGGCGCAGTCTGGGAGAGGCCTATGTCCAGCAGGGGACTGCGATAGGCGGAGTTAAAAAACAAAAAAAATCTGCTGTTTCATTGAAAAGCAATACCTAAATGGTCAAAATGTATGGAACAGCAAATTTTTTTTTTTACCCGACGAAAATTTTTAACGCTTGGAAGTCTTGAATCATGAGCTCAATTCCTGGTTACAGTTTGCACGTCGATGTCTCATCAACATTCTCTTACCTTCAGATGTCGTGTTAGATAATGTCGCACTCCCTTTCAAAATGATGTATGTAGCACACTCGGCAGTTCCTCTGTATAATTGCATGCTAATATATATAAATTGGGACTTTAAATTAATGTAACGGAGATTTAAACAACAATCTCCTCCTAGACATTGTATAATTTTTTTGTTCTCCTCCGTACCTGAAATGTAAAAAAATTAAACAAAACACTAGTAATTTCGGCTAAACTGTAAATTACTTACTGTTTATGATGGGTTTCTGATAAACTGTAAGTTGCCCGTGTAAGCGCACCTATGGACACACATCCGTTACTGGTGCTAGGTGCTACACACTTGTTCGGGTCGGTCGGCATGAGTCCTTACAGCCGGGCAAACGAATATACGTAGATAAAAAAAGTCATTCAAATTGTGCCGAACCGATCCGACCATGATTCAGCGAAGGTAGATGCCGAATGGAGTTTGAGATCGGCATGAGCCGAATATGTGTAGTAATAGCTTCGGGTCGGCTTTCACCAACAAATACTGCCAACCCGAACAAGTGTGTGTGTGTGTGTGTGTGTCTTACCAAACTTAGGAAATAGAAAGGCTAGTCTATTCTTTAGAAGCAATATACCTACATATTATTTAGATGTATTTGTTTGAAAGAAATCACAAACTCACCGGCTGTTTGACTTGAATTCGTATGTGTTACATATAAAGCAGCGTTGACATTAGGAGCTTTATTCATTATTTTTATATACATTATTAATATTTCATCCAAATGATATTCAAAGTCATATGTATTATCTATGACCATAGGTCGGTATACACCGTCTAAAAAAAGGAAAATTAATATATTAGGCAAATTTTAGGTATAAAACTACATTCCTTGTTAAACAATGATTCAGATTATAAAAAGTACTCTGTGCTTATAACCATTCGTTCGACGAGGATCTTTTGGCGCTTGTATGACATTGACAACAACATATATGACAAACAAAATGTTATTGGGCTACTATTAGACATGACGAAAGCATACGACAAAGTTCTATAAGACATCTTACGCACTAAACTATATGGTTGCGGCGTACGAGGACCAGCTTATTCGTGGTTCAAATCATATTTACATAATAGGACACAAATAGTACAAATTGAAAATTACGATCATGATAAAAATGAGATCAAAACCATTAGATCGCAAGAAAAACAAATTACTTGCTCAATCCCACAAGGAAGTGTGTTAGGATGCCCACTATTTTTAATCTATATTAATGACCTTCCAAAAACATTAGATAAAGAAAACGCTTTACCAGTATTATTTGCAGACGATATCTCAATATTAATCAAGTGTGAAAATGTAAATAACCCTAATCTACAAATACAAGATACCCTCCAAACTGTAGATACTTGGCTCCAGATCCACAACTTGGAAATTAATAGTAATAAAACGAAAATAATACAATTTAGATCATACAAAAAACCACCTCTCAATCTAAAAACAACATTCAGAAACACGCAAATAGAAGAAGTTAATACATTTAGCCTACTTGGCATAAATATTGACACACACATTAACTGGAAGTCACACATAGAACATATAAAAACAAAACTCTCCAGATTCTCTTACGCTCTTTTTCAAATTAAACAAAGCACTGACACACAAACAGCTATGGCTGCTTACTACGCATACGCATACCTACTCATGGCTGCGATATGGCGTCATGCTATGGGGAAATAGTGTAAACGTAAATGAACTATTCATATTGCAAAAGAAGTGTATAAGAATTCTAGCCCAAATTGATAATACGGAGAGCTGCAAACCATTCTTTATAAAGTATCAGATTCTAAGTCTGCCGTCAATATATATACTTGACGTTTGCGTATTTGTTTTTAAAAATATCGACAAGTTCACTAAAGTAGAAGATACGCACAACGTCAACACTCGACATAAAAAGAGGTTATGCGCTCCATCCTCAAGAATTAAAATGCTAAGTGATAGCCCATATTATATGGCAATAAAAATATATAATAAATTGCCCAACATATTTAAAACTGAAAAATCAGTAACCATATTCCAAAAAAGGCTAAAACTATATTTAATCCAAAAATGCTTCTACTCAGTAAAAGAATATTTAGAGTCTAGCTTAAAATAGCGATTTTCTTTAATGTACAAAATTGGCGATCTGTCCTATACAAACAAGATTTATTCTATAATCCTTTAAACTTCTTAAATAATTATAATTTGTACTTACTACCTGGAAAGGATGACATTAATATTGCTGAATAATTGTATTTAAAATTCATTATTGACATTTAATTTTGACATATCTATAATTTCTCAATTCAATTGTAATAATATAAAAGAAAATAATGAAGTAATAATAGTGTGTAATGTAATGCATGATAAGGGTAGGCGAATGAAAATTGCAATGCTTGTAAAAGGCTGCTAAGTCATAAGTACTAACATAACATAACACCAACATTGTACACTTAGTTCGCAATAAACGTTTTGACTTTGACTTTGACAGAAGGGCGCTGTTGGCAAATGTTCGTGAAATGAGGTCTATCCATTGACGTAATACAAGCGTACTTGTATAATAAAGGTCAGTGGGGCTACCGCGTATGAATTCGCCGCTAGAGGCGCTAGTGTAGAGTGAGATCTCCGAAATGTCAAATGTCACTGTTGGTGGGTGGACTACGCGGGTTTATTTCTAATTAGAGTAATGTTGTGAATATAGTTATAGCAAATATGAGTTACGAGTCAATGAATGTCAGGGCTTTAAAAGCGGTGCTAAGAAAAAGAGGTGCAAAATTAAGCGGTCTGAAAGAACAGCTAATGCAGAGGTTTGTTTAAATATGATTTAAACATAATCTTTGTTTTCACGCCCGTAATAACTAACTTTGAGAGCTATACTTTAGGACCACACTCTATAGTGGCGCTAACTGGTGAGCACAAAAACAGTAGTCTTAATTGTGCTGAAAAATCAAGATGGCATTCGTACCGATTGTGGCGACGTGCCAAAATATCCTTCCACGACTAGGTACACAGTGTAAGTAGTTGTAGTGTCATATTATCAGATATCAAATGTTTGGTATTTTGTCGGCATGTCGACGGGAGTGCTGGTTAGGTACCAAACTTTTCCTTATTGGTTTGTACTAATGTAGCGACCTCATAGATGTAGAGGGGGGTACGTAGCCGTGCCGCATACAGCTATCTGGGCCACATAGCCGTGCCGCATACAGCTATCTGGGCCACATAGCCGTGCCGCATACAGCTATCTGGGCCACATAGCCGTGCCGAATACAGCTATTTAGGCCACATAGCCGTGCCGCATACAGCTATCTGGGCCACATAGCCGTGCCGCATACAGCTATCTGGGCCACATAGCCGTGCCGCATACAGCTATCTGGGCCACATAGCCGTGCCGAATACAGCTATTTAGGCCACATAGCCGTGCCGCATACAGCTATCTGGGCCACATAGCCGTGCCGCATACAGCTATCTGGGCCACATAGCCGTGCCGCATACAGCTATCTGGGCCACATAGCCGTGCCGAATACAGCTATTTAGGCCACATAGCCGTGCCGCATACAGCTATCTGGGGTACGTAGCCTTGCCGCATACAGCTATCTGGGCCACATAGCCGTGCCGCATACAGCTATCTAGGGCACGTAGCTGTGCTGCATACAGCTATCTGGGGCACGTAGCCGTGCCGCATACAGCTATCTGGGGCACGTAGCCGTGCCGCATACAGCTATCTGGGGCACGTAGCTGTGCCGCATACAGCTATCTGGGGCACATAGCCGTGCCGCTTACAGCTCTAAGACATTTCTCTTGCGCCCTAAAAGCGAGTTCAATGTCTGTAGAATTCCCCCAATAAATTAGTCTATATATAAGCGTAGATGTTACATAGGCATGACAGGCGGTTAGTACTGCTGCTTGATTTACATGATGGCTCATTTCGGTCGGCAGCATAGTCAACATCAAAAATCTATGAGAACACTCCCGAATATTCGACCGATTCTTCGGAGTAGACCGCTAAAATTTCAAAAAAAATAAAAAAACTTATAATTTTTGCTTACTTTTGTGATCTTACGTAAGAACAATCTAGACCCCTCCCATCCCCACGAAAGAAGAAATAAGACTTGTTTGGACCCCCTCCCCCCTCAAATCGTCTTCCGTAATAAATGAACAGTTAGGTACATAGTCCGCTCCGCTTATAAATCTTGGACCGCGTCGAAACAAAGGATCACGCCATCCATCAATACAAAATAATAAAGTAGGCACTTACTTCTCCTAAAATATTCTTTACCACTATAAACTTCCATGTCAAATGCAAAAACAACTGAAAATAATAAAAAGTAACACACTATCGAAATCATGTTTAAGTAAGAACTTTCTTTATAAATTTTAATAAAATTTAAATTGTTAAAACTGTACTGTGTGTCACAAAATATATATTTTAAATGATGATATAATACGTCCTATAATGTTTTCGTTGTTAACTGGTCTGTCACACGGTAGTGTGTCAGACAAGTTCGGAAAAATTGGACGGCAACGCAACGCAACGAGTATTGTTTAAAAGGCGAAAGCGCTAGGGTAGCCCGCGAAATTCATTTTTTTTTACGTTTTTTGCAATTTGCTGGTCAGTATTAATTTGTACGTTGATTAAAATTAAAATATGATTCGCGACCGTAACAAATATGTATTTACAGAATTATAATAATTACAATCAGTAATACAACTTGTTATGTTACAGTTAGTATAATCCTAAAATGTCAAGATTTCATGAAATAGTCATTTAGTAGGATTACTAAACTTGATCTTAGAGAGTTGTGTTGATGACTGTAATGATTATAATTCTGTAAATACGTATTTGTTACGGTCGCGAATAATATTTTAATCAATACAGCTTATTACTGACCAGCAAATTGCAAAAAACGTTAAAAAAAAATATTTCACGGGCTACCTTAGCGCTTCTTCCTTAAACGAACCATTTGGAGCTCTGTCAACCACCTAATCATAATCTATTTGTCCTACAAACTTATAATTTGGTGCGTCCTCAATTACCTAAAACCCAATGTTTTATAAATTCAATCTAGAAAAACTATTTTTTTTTATGACACTGATCACATCATTATTCCAGCAGGCTTCAAAACTTGAAAATTAGCATCGACATAGAGCGTTAGGCTTATAAAAAAAATGGTTGCCTGTAAAGTCGGTTTTACGGGCGAAGATTTTACGTGACAACGTCTTTTTCTCGGTAGAATATTTATTGATATGAATATAATTAAATTGCACAATAGGAACAAGGAATTAAATGAAAATAAGAACGTAACGTTACCGAGCGTTACACTTTTTCATAAGTGACTCCCAGCCGCAACCTAATTTAAAATAAGAACGTAACGTTACCGAGCGTTACACTTTTTCATAAGTGACTCCCAGCCGCAACCTAATTTAAGACGTTGTCACGTCAAAACTAGAGGTGTCGTGGGGCTGGGGCACCCGGTCGGAACGAAGTTCCTTTAGCTTTTGCACACTTAGAGACCGAAAAAAGTGTTACTAACAACAAAAAGTATAACCTCTTGTAGGATGATGATTCCTTTCCTTTCGTTTTTTTTCTTCTCTACTTTTTTTTGTTGTTTCCTTTTTGATTTCCTCTGGTTTGGTGACGGTTCTGCCTCTCTTTTATCAACGAAGCCGACTATTCCGCTCGTTCTTTTTCCGAACTTGGCTCACTCTTCACATTTATGTTTTCAGTGAGGTGTAACAAAAGTTCGTGGCTGGTTTTCCTTTTGGGTTTTGTTTCCTCCTTATTGCTGTGACGATAATGCCCGTTTTCACTCGCTTCATTCGCGCTGTTGTATTTACGACTTTCGGTGCTGAGCCGAGCGTCGAAAATCCAACAGCGCGCTTTTATTTAGGCATCTAAGCGTTATGTGGTTTGTTTTACACTATGTGTCACCAAATTTGAAAATGGGTGATTCATGTTCATAATATCATTTAATAACTTGCCGTGCCTGCGGTTTCACCACGTGACTGCGCAATGCTATTGGCATTATAATTTAATAATAGCTATCCAATATTGTCCATCATCAGCCTACCAGTCAGCAGTCCACTGCTGGAAATAGGCCTCTTCAATTGCACGCCATTCAACTCGTTTGTCGGCAACTTTCATTCAGCTGTTACCAGCAAAGATCGTCGCTCCACCAAGCCTGAGGGCGTCCTATCTTACGTATGCCGTCAACCGTCTGTAGCGGTATCTACAACGCCACATGAGAACAACGCATCCTACTGACGTCACGCAAAATCCTGCATCTCGCAAGCAGAGTTTACCGCGCAACTAGCATAGATACAACGGCCCGACATGAATCATCGGGCAGTTGCCTGCCAGCAGACACAACACCCGTCTGGTCGGAGGAAATGAAATGAAATGATGAAATGATTTTATTTTTTGTAAGTATAGGTTTGTACAAACACTTTTACACGTCAATCATGTTTTTTTAAAACTAGATGAAGTCGGCGTTTCCTATCTGACTACTCTGAGAAGAAAGGCCGAAACAAACTCAGAGGTCACAGTCTCTTTTAAAGTCCAGACATAATCTTGGTCAGGTTATATGAAGACCATGTAGATCGATGTCTGAGGTGGTCTTTTGTGGAAAGAACCACACAGATTGAGAGGACCTGTCCAGTCAGTGCACGCATTTGTCAAAAATCGTGCAGCTCAACTCAAGACTTAAGGAGCTCAATGATTCGACGAACAATACCAAAGAAAGGACATTTGGGTAGGCCGCATAAACTACTCAAACTGCCAGATCATGATTAAAACTAAGAAGGAAAAAAAGAAATGACCCACATAGTCCTCAAATTCACAATAATTAAATGAAAAATAAATTACTTACAAAGTAAATATTCATGTCATTGTCTAAATAGAATTCATCAATGTCAATGTGTATATACTTAGTCTGGCCATAAATACTGTTACAATTAAAAATAATAAAGATATTACATTTGAATTTGGAATCTGTAATTTTTATACGATTGTTCATTGAGTTTTCTAATTTTGGCGCCAATACATTGTACAATATTTTGCGATATTAAAATGGAGTGGGGTGATAAAGAGAACCGAATTGCTGTGATTGCATTACACAAAGTTGGTATGGAGCCTAATGCAATTTTTAAAACTCTCCATACGCTTGGTATTAGTCAAATGTTTGTGTACCGGGATATTAATAGGTACAATGAGACCTCCTCTGTTTGTGACAGAAAAAGATCTGGCGTCCACGTAGTGTTCGTACGAAAAAGGTGGTCAAAGCAGTAAGGGAAAGAATTCGAAGAAATCCTGTCCGAAAGCAAAAGATTTTATCTTGGGAGATGAAGATAACACCTAGAACCGTGTCGCGTATTTTAAAAGATGACTTAGGACTTGCAGCCTATAAGAGACGCACTGGTCATTTTTTAACTGATAATTTAAAATAGAATAGGATGGTAAAATCGAAACAACTACTGAAGCGGTACGCAAAGGGAGGTCACAGAAAAATTTTGTTTACGGATGAGAAAATCTTTACAAATGAGCAACATTTTAACAAACAAAATGACCGTATTTATGCTCAAAGCTCTAAGGAAGCTTCCCAATTAGTCTACAGAGTGCAACGTGGGCATTATCCGACTTCAGTGATGGTTTGGTGGGGTGTTAGCTATGAAGGAGTGACTGAGCCAAATTTTTGTGAAAAAGGTATCAAAACATCGGCACAAGTGTATCAAGATACCATTCTTGAGAAGGTAGTTAAGCCCCTTAACAACACCATGTTCAATAACCAAGTATGGTCCTTCCAACAAGACTCGGCGCCGGGTCATAAAGCTCGGTCCACGCAGTCTTGGTTGAAAGTGAACGTTTCGGACTTCATCAGAGCTGAAGACTGGCCGTCGTCTTGTCCCGATCTTAATCAGCTGGATTATGATTTATGGTCAGTTTTAGAGAGTACGGCTTGCTCTAAACGCCATGATAATTTGGAGTCCCTAAAACAATCCATACGATTGGCAGTGAAGAATTTTCCCATGGAAAGAGTGCGTGCTTCTATTGATAACTGACCTCAACGTTTAAAGGACTGTATTGCAGCCAATGGGGACCACTTCGAATAAGCTTTTTATATTTTAAATTGTTTTATATTTATGTATTAAACTAACACACTGTAAAAGTACTAAAAATTATTTGCAATAAAAAAAAAATTTTTTTCTTCGTGACAATATTTATGGCAAGACTAGGTATAAAAAAAAATCCGGACATAATCCGGAGCATCCTCCCTTTCCTATAGAGTATGAGTGAACTTTACACCCTGTTCCTCATACCTCTTTACGTCTACGTCCATTGCTCAGCATTCTCCCAATGCAATGCCAGCACAATGAAGATATTTCTTCAAGGAGTGTTGATCGCAGTGAAGAGGAGCTCGTGGCTAAGTTAGAGCCGCGCGTGTTTATCAATCAAAGGTTAGGTATGCGACGCTTGCCGAGTTCAGTCGGATGGATGACTATCCATTTCATACTGATACCCCTTACGCCTTGGGAAACACCTTGTGTCGTTGGTCCTGGCTGTCTTTCGTAAATCTTTGTACGTAAGTCGTTGTGGGTAGTCAGAAGCCCAAAAGTCTGACGACCAGACTTTCGGTGTCTTGGGATCTGTATTTTAATTTTAGTTTTTTGCCACCGACTTCCGAAATTAAAGTTATTTCATAATTTTGAGTTCATTTTGTGGGGTCGCTACTGCATGCCCAACAGCTCGCCACATGCTACCCTGCGGGTTTCTGTACCCCTCTTAGTCTGGCTCCTCACCTTAGACCTGTTCCGGTAAAGTAAACTCTTCCAGCACAGACCAGAGTTCGGAGCGCGCAAGCCCCACCACGACGTCAACGTAGAGATACGGCCGTGGGGTTATTATAATTTTTTTAGAGTGTTTCCTCTTCTTAGCTCTTTGGCTGGTTTTTGCAACATTTACGGACTGAAGCCAAGTAAATGCAGCTTGTGGTGTGTTATGTTAAAGATGTCTTGTGATGAGGACCTTCGTTCGTTTTCATCTATTTGCATGAACTTTCTGACAATGCGACATGTATTTAAAATTGCAGCTTTTTGTAGGTTTACAGGGTTTCTTTTAGGTTTAGTAATTTAAGGCTATGGAGAAGGTAATTTGGAATGACTCCTGTTGTGGAGAGGACTATTAGGGACTACGTAAACTTTTTGTTGGCGCCATAATCTAGTTACTTCATCTTTGAGTTCTGCGTATTTACAATTTTTTCAGATATTGTCTTCTGAATAATAATTTCAGATTGTTCTCTTTGCAAACTTCGGAGATAAGACCCCCCCCTTATCTTCGTATTTTTTTTTACATTTTTCATCAAAAGTCGAAAACTATGCGGCTTAAAAAATAAAGAAAAAAATGTTTGAGAATGTGCAAACTGATGACTCTTTCATATGACACCCGACATGCCCTAGTAGCCCCACTTCGAATTTTTCAGAACCCCTTTCAGCCCCTGTTGCTAAAAATATACACGGTATATATTTTTATTTCTTTCTTATTTGCAAAATAGTTGGGCAAACGTCATCTAAAACTATTCCAAATTTCAAGTTGATAGCATTGGTAGTTCTTGAGGTATCCAGCTGTGACAGACAGACAGACAGACTTAGTCTCACTATAAGGGTTCCGTTATTACCATTTTGGTACGGAACCCTAAAAATGGAAAAAAGATATTAATAATAAATCTTTAAGACTAAAAAGTAAAAAAAAAGAAAAAGTTTTTAAAAACAAGCTTTTATTTATTTAAATAAAAACCTAACCTAAAAAAGAAAGGATTACGCGTACTAAAAAGAACAAAATACATTTAAGTGACATTTCAAAAGCTTGAGGCACTGTTATTGTGTAGTAGGTACACCTGTGTAACGGATATCGTACATCAGTAGGTACCTCAGGCTGTTATCGAAATTCAAGTCTTACCACTGACGCGCAGTTGACGGTACTTAAGCTTACAAAACTAATCTACTCGTATTTACATATATCCATAGGTTTAAGCACGATGGGTTTTCTCATCGCCAATAATTACGAACTTCTAATTACAAACTTTCATCCCCTATTTAACTCCTTCAGCCGGCCGATTCTGTAAAAATCTCACCGTGAAAACTTAGGTGAAGTGAGTTTGTTTTTGCTAGGAATTGACGCTGTTGACAGCTCACTCCACGCTCACTTCACCTAAGTTTTCACGGTGAGATTTTTACAGAATAGCACCGCAGGGGATGAATTGTCAAAAATCCTTCCTTAGTGCTCACCTGAGGGGCAATTTTCGTAATTTTAAGAACGTTCACAGTCTGATCTAAGTCTCAATCTGTCAAAAATAACTGTAACTTCCCTACATTTTGACAAGTTTTTGACATTTGTTTGTCGCCGAGATGAGACTGCGACTAGATTTCGAACATTTTAAATTACGAGATTGTCCTTCTGTTTGGACCCTTGTACTGACGCGCACATCAAGCTACCCGAAACTGTCAAAATTTCCCATTCAACTTTGAACCTTTAGCTTTAGCGATAAAGTTGGAAATCTATTATAGACAGATTGTAGTAGCTTGATGTGCCGTCAGTACAAAATCGAGACCCAGAGCGGTTTAGGCTATTCACTGTTGTCTGCTATTGAGTTAAAGTTATTTACAATAAATAATAATAAGAATTCATGTTTAATTATACCGTCCTTTCACAGTTATTTTACTTCTGCCAGCAGGAATCCAACAGCAAACTTTTTCAAACTTGATTTTGACAGACTTGTCAGTGGCAGCCACCTAACAGCAACCATATTATAATGACAATAAAGATTAGAGTGCGCGCAAGATAAGTCTGCGCGCGGCGTTTGACTTCAAGATTATATCCCTGCTAGCACTTTTAATCACTTTCGGTATAATGATGGCAATTATTTATTTTAGAAAACACGGAACTTATCACACCCTCTTGACACTTGAAATAAACGTCCAGATGGCGGCAAACGCCTATTTTTGGTTTCGGGCGCGCGCAGACTTATTTGCGCGCACTCTATCTACTGTGGTTATGACAGTGATGCAAGATCAGAGGTCAAATAAATATGAAAAGATTCTGGTCTGGTCTTTATGTCGATTAGACTTCAATAGGTACCACTCGTCAACTCAAAATGGGTTCGACACTTGACTGGAAAGATATAGAAAAACTCTGCAAATCGTGGCAGGTTTCAGCTACTGATACATAACTTCCTCGTAGTGCGGCTCCTCTCGAGCCTGGATTTCTAGTTCACATTCTCGCCTGAAGAGAAGGTTGAGGTAGAATGGTGTATTGATATCGGGCTGTAAAAATTAAACAAATTGATTTAAATTACTAGCTTTAGCACACGTGACGTCTTGTCTACACTAATCTATAAGTATTTATGTTAGTGAGTTATTCCAGTCTGATCCCCTGAACTCATCATTACGAACAACTTTTACTATGGGATCAAACCTGAAATCGCGAAAACACGCAGTTCGCTTATCTCGTCAAAATGTATGGAACAGCTGATTTTTTTTTCGCGATTGCAGCTTTGGTCCCTTAGTAAAAGTTGTTCATAATGATGAGTACAATCTCCCATTTCGGTTTGTCGCATGTTTTCAATTTCAACAGAATGAAAGTACTTAACAAACACTTGGCGCCATCTACGCAGAACTAATTTGACAGTTGTCTTCTCCAATTGAAACTTACTTCATCGGCCGGTCGGAGTCTTGCGTCGGGTATTGGGGTAATGGTAACTGGGCTCTTATTGGTCGATTCGTTTTTTTCAAGTAATAATGTCTCCTAATTGCACAAATCCCAACTAGAAGGAGCACCAGTATTGCAGATATTGATGAAATTATAATAGTAACATAGTTCGGTTCTGCATCTGTAATACATTATAAAATTATTAACACCTTGCCTCTAATAATTTTATGAAGAGCATTCAGATGGCGACATATTGAATTTTTACGATATCCAAGTATCCATTTAGGTGTAAATGTTATGTATAATTTAAAACTTTTCCTATTTCAATTATTTAGCATAACAGCGATTTGGTGTTCATATAGGTACCTACTGTACTGTAAGCTACTATAAATATTGGGATACTAAAAATACTGGTATTCAGCTGCATCTGGTTAGACTGGAAGCAGACCCCATAATAGTTGGGAAAAGGCTAGGCAGATGGCAGATGCTACCTACTGTAAACTTAATACTATTATATTTTACATCTTCGATCTTCTGGTTACCTATATACAGGGTGTCCCAGAAGTCATTAGATTACATTTATTTATATTTTTAGATTCCAGCTTGACGTCGACTTCTGGGACATGCTGTATAAATAAAAATGCTGTTTGGTAAGCGCATCACTTCAGATTGAGAACACCTCACCCGCACCGATTTGGCTACTTTTTATTTTAAAATTTGTTTTTAATAATCCGAAATAGCACAAAATAGAAATAGTACAGAAGGCAATCTACATACAAAGTGCGCTCGAGCAACGCACACATAGACACCGCTCACGGACACGTTATCTTGGACGGGTTGGGAGTAGTGCGAGCGCGAGTGCCATCCGCTTGAGACACGCTTCTGTGAATTGCAAAAATGGAGCAACAAAAAAATGGCTATTTATGCTCGATCTAAATAATAGTTTCCTATTTTGAATCAGTATAAACGAAGTAACTTTTTTGAAAGGTAAATTCACGCCACCATCTATTACGTAGGTAAGTTAAAACTTAAAAACATGATTTTTTGATTGTGTAGATATTGTGTTGTTTTTAGTGTCATTTGATAGGTTGAGGTCTTAAACGGATAGGGCAAAATAAATTATATGTAAATAGTAATCCGTTTTGAAGGTATTAGGGATTTTCGATCGTGAAAATTGACAAATGTAAAATTTTATATGTTTTTGTTCTGAAACCGGCATGTCCTAGAACCAAAAATTCGAAGACATGTGATATCTACCAACCCGCACTGGGCCCGCGTGGCCCACTCGGTGAGTCCTGTCCTCCTGTCGCCTTTTTCCTGTCTTCCGCCGCACCTGCAGGCGAGATTAAAAGTACTAAAATTATCTTTATTTTAATAGCACATTGAACGAAAACCAAACATTGAATGTTGAACAGATTGTCGGTCTTACCTTCAATACATTCATTTTGTAAATCTATCACCATGAAACAGGTGTGTGGATACACACATAGGTTGTCTGCAAGAGAAATAATACCAATCATCGTTTAATATTATAATATGTTACTGTTGTTTAATGTTTTGTTTATATTTTAATTTTAAACCAATGGGGATTTGTGAACTTTTTGTCCAAATATCCCCCATTATGTGCTCTATGAGAATACAATGGGGATTTTGAACAAGAAGTTGAGAAATCCCCATTGATTTTGATGGGGATTCTCAATGGAGATTTGTGGAATGGAATACCCATGATTCTGGACCGCTGCTTAGTAATTTTTCGCCAGTTATCAAAAAAATTAAATCCGCCATCTTGCCGAGTCCAATCCACATCGAAGGGTCACTTCTCGAAGTTGTGAAGGATTATGTCTACCTAGGGCAAGTTATCCAGCTCGGTAGACACAACTTTGAGAAAGAGGCTGACAGAAGGATCCAGTTGGGTTGGGCAGCATTTGGAAAACATCGTCAAGTATTCTCGTCGCCTATCCCGCAGTGTTTGAAGACTAAGGTCTTCAACCAGACACTGACGGTCGGGCTGGACCACAAATTCAAGGTCGCTCAGCGCGCTAGGGAGCGAGCTATGCTCGGAGTCTATAGAACCGGAGTTACCGACATAGCTTGCAGAGTAAGCAAACTGAAGTGGCAGTGGGCTGGCCATGTTTGTCGAAGGACCGATGGCCGGTGGAGCAGACGAGTCCTGGAGTGGAGACAGTGTATCGGCAAGAGTAGTGTAGGACGCCCCCAGCTAGATGGACGGCCGACCTAAAGAAGGTGGCTGGGTTAGACTGGATGCCGAAGGCGGAGGACAGGGTGTTGTGGCGCAGTCTGGGAGAGGCCTATGTCCAGCAGGGGACTGCGATAGGCGGAGTTAAAAAACAAAAAAAATCTGCTGTTTCATTGAAAAGCAATACCTAAATGGTCAAAATGTATGGAACAGCAAATTTTTTTTTTTACCCGACGAAAATTTTTAACGCTTGGAAGTCTTGAATCATGAGCTCAATTCCTGGTTACAGTTTGCACGTCGATGTCTCATCAACATTCTCTTACCTTCAGATGTCGTGTTAGATAATGTCGCACTCCCTTTCAAAATGATGTATGTAGCACACTCGGCAGTTCCTCTGTATAATTGCATGCTAATATATATAAATTGGGACTTTAAATTAATGTAACGGAGATTTAAACAACAATCTCCTCCTAGACATTGTATAATTTTTTTGTTCTCCTCCGTACCTGAAATGTAAAAAAATTAAACAAAACACTAGTAATTTCGGCTAAACTGTAAATTACTTACTGTTTATGATGGGTTTCTGATAAACTGTAAGTTGCCCGTGTAAGCGCACCTATGGACACACATCCGTTACTGGTGCTAGGTGCTACACACTTGTTCGGGTCGGTCGGCATGAGTCCTTACAGCCGGGCAAACGAATATACGTAGATAAAAAAAGTCATTCAAATTGTGCCGAACCGATCCGACCATGATTCAGCGAAGGTAGATGCCGAATGGAGTTTGAGATCGGCATGAGCCGAATATGTGTAGTAATAGCTTCGGGTCGGCTTTCACCAACAAATACTGCCAACCCGAACAAGTGTGTGTGTGTGTGTGTGTGTCTTACCAAACTTAGGAAATAGAAAGGCTAGTCTATTCTTTAGAAGCAATATACCTACATATTATTTAGATGTATTTGTTTGAAAGAAATCACAAACTCACCGGCTGTTTGACTTGAATTCGTATGTGTTACATATAAAGCAGCGTTGACATTAGGAGCTTTATTCATTATTTTTATATACATTATTAATATTTCATCCAAATGATATTC
This sequence comes from Oligia fasciuncula, assembly GCA_963082905.1. Classification (NCBI taxonomy): domain Eukaryota; kingdom Metazoa; phylum Arthropoda; class Insecta; order Lepidoptera; family Noctuidae; genus Oligia; species Oligia fasciuncula. The sequence goes on along the minus strand of OY720414.1, from coordinate 2,529,764 downwards.
AAAGTCATATGTATTATCTATGACCATAGGTCGGTATACACCGTCTAAAAAAAGGAAAATTAATATATTAGGCAAATTTTAGGTATAAAACTACATTCCTTGTTAAACAATGATTCAGATTATAAAAAGTACTCTGTGCTTATAACCATTCGTTCGACGAGGATCTTTTGGCGCTTGTATGACATTGACAACAACATATATGACAAACAAAATGTTATTGGGCTACTATTAGACATGACGAAAGCATACGACAAAGTTCTATAAGACATCTTACGCACTAAACTATATGGTTGCGGCGTACGAGGACCAGCTTATTCGTGGTTCAAATCATATTTACATAATAGGACACAAATAGTACAAATTGAAAATTACGATCATGATAAAAATGAGATCAAAACCATTAGATCGCAAGAAAAACAAATTACTTGCTCAATCCCACAAGGAAGTGTGTTAGGATGCCCACTATTTTTAATCTATATTAATGACCTTCCAAAAACATTAGATAAAGAAAACGCTTTACCAGTATTATTTGCAGACGATATCTCAATATTAATCAAGTGTGAAAATGTAAATAACCCTAATCTACAAATACAAGATACCCTCCAAACTGTAGATACTTGGCTCCAGATCCACAACTTGGAAATTAATAGTAATAAAACGAAAATAATACAATTTAGATCATACAAAAAACCACCTCTCAATCTAAAAACAACATTCAGAAACACGCAAATAGAAGAAGTTAATACATTTAGCCTACTTGGCATAAATATTGACACACACATTAACTGGAAGTCACACATAGAACATATAAAAACAAAACTCTCCAGATTCTCTTACGCTCTTTTTCAAATTAAACAAAGCACTGACACACAAACAGCTATGGCTGCTTACTACGCATACGCATACCTACTCATGGCTGCGATATGGCGTCATGCTATGGGGAAATAGTGTAAACGTAAATGAACTATTCATATTGCAAAAGAAGTGTATAAGAATTCTAGCCCAAATTGATAATACGGAGAGCTGCAAACCATTCTTTATAAAGTATCAGATTCTAAGTCTGCCGTCAATATATATACTTGACGTTTGCGTATTTGTTTTTAAAAATATCGGCAAGTTCACTAAAGTAGAAGATACGCACAACGTCAACACTCGACATAAAAAGAGGTTATGCGCTCCATCCTCAAGAATTAAAATGCTAAGTGATAGCCCATATTATATGGCAATAAAAATATATAATAAATTGCCCAACATATTTAAAACTGAAAAATCAGTAACCATATTCCAAAAAAGGCTAAAACTATGTTTAATCCAAAAATGCTTCTACTCAGTAAAAGAATATTTAGAGTCTAGCTTAAAATAGCGATTTTCTTTAATGTACAAAATTGGCGATCTGTCCTATACAAACAAGATTTATTCTATCCTTTATAACTTCTTAAATAATTATAATTTGTACTTACTACCTGGAAAGGATGACATTAATATTGCTGAATAATTGTATTTAAAATTCATTATTGACATTTAATTTTGACATATCTATAATTTCTCAATTCAATTGTAATAATATAAAAGAAAATAATGAAGTAATAATAGTGTATAATGTAATGCATGATAAGGGTAGGCGAATGAAAATTGCAATGCTTGTAAAAGGCTGCTAAGTCATAAGTACTAACATAACATAACACCAACATTGTACACTTAGTTCGCAATAAACGTTTTGACTTTGACTTTGACAGAAGGGCGCTGTTGGCAAATGTTCGTGAAATGAGGTCTATCCATTGACGTAATACAAGCGTACTTGTATAATAAAGGTCAGTGGGGCTACCGCGTATGAATTCGCCGCTAGAGGCGCTAGTGTAGAGTGAGATCTCCGAAATGTCAAATGTCACTGTTGGTGGGTGGACTACGCGGGTTTATTTCTAATTAGAGTAATGTTGTGAATATAGTTATAGCAAATATGAGTTACGAGTCAATGAATGTCAGGGCTTTAAAAGCTGTGCTAAGAAAAAGAGGTGCAAAATTAAGCGGTCTGAAAGAACAGCTAATGCAGAGGTTTGTTTAAATATGATTTAAACATAATCTTTGTTTTCACGCCCGTAATAACTAACTTTGAGAGCTATACTTTAGGACCACACTCTATAGTGGCGCTAACTGGTGAGCACAAAAACAGTAGTCTTAATTGTGCTGAAAAATCAAGATGGCATTCGTACCGATTGTGGCGACGTGCCAAAATATCCTTCCACGACTAGGTACACAGTGTAAGTAGTTGTAGTGTCATATTATCAGACATCAAATGTACAGACGCCAGCAGGTCAACCTACCCGAAACTGACAGATTTTCCCAATCAACTTTGAACCTTATGCTTTAGCAATAAAGTCGAAAATCTATTAAAGAAATCTGACAGATTGTAGTAACTTGATGTGCTGGCGTCTGTACTTTCATTTCATCTTACAACGTGCGGTATCTACAACGCCACATGCGAACAACGCGTCATTCTGACGTCATGCAAAATCCTGCATCTCGCAAGCAGAGATTGCCGCGCAACTAGCATAATACAACGGCCCGACATGAATCATCGGTCAGTTGCCCCCCAGACACAACACCCGTCTGGTCGGAGGATCCTCCCTTTTCTATGGAGGATGAGTGAACTTTACACTCTGTTCCCCATACCTCTATATAATTTGCCGTGTTATAGTTTTTCAAACAACTATCAAGGAATGACAGTTTTGATTGGTAGTACATTTTCAAAACAATTTATTTCACCGACTTTATATACATATGAGATCTATAGACAGCCCAATTGTGTAACACACCTTCTATCACAATCTCGAAATTCGTAAACAATTGCTTCTTATGTTTGAAATTTTTTTTTTCGTTATCTCGATAAAGAAAAGCCGTATCTCAGGGATGAGTATTGTCATCCTCGTAATTGCTTTATGGGTTTTGAGAAGAGCTCCCACTAAATTGAAACTTCGTTAAGGTTGAAACTGTCTAACTGTCACATAGACCTTGGGGTTTACTCCGAAGAGACCCATCCGAAAGTTCGGGACCGACCGAAACACGACCGAAGCTTGCATTGTGGTCCTACTACGAACAAAGTCCGGATAGGCCAAAGTCAAAGTCAAAGATCTTTATTGTGAGACAGTGGTTACAGAGTTGTTATTGAGTTTGGTGAGCGTTTGCACTGCTCCATCATGTTAGGCATACAATAGTTTGAACAATAAAACTTGTTTGGACCCCCTTCGAATCGTTTTAGGTAATAAATAAACACACACATAGTCCGCTCTGCTTATAAATCTTGGACCGCGTCGAAACAAAGGATCACGCTTCACTACAAAATAATAAAGTAGGTACTTACTGTTAAAATAATTTGTACCACTATAAATAGAAATCTCAAATGCAAAAACAACTGAAAATAATAAAAAGTAGCACACTATCGAAATCATGTTTATAAAAGTAAGAACTTTCTTTTTAAATTTTAATAAAATTTAAATTGTTAAAACTGTACTGTGTGTCACAAAATATATATTTTAAATGATGATATAATACGTCCTATAATGTTTTCGTTGTTAACTGGTCTGTCACACGGTAGTGTGTCAGACAAGTTCGGAAAAAGTGGACGGCAACGCAACGCAACGAGTATTGTTGAAGGTGAAAGCGCCACCGCGAAATTAAATTTTTTTTACGTAAAAAAAATTGAATTTCGCACTTCTAATGATTATAATTCTGTGAATACGTAATTGTTACGGTCGCGAATAATATTTTAATCAACGTACAACTTAATACTGACCAGCAAATTGCAAAAAACGTAAAAAAAATGGTATTTCGCGCTAAGGTATCTCCTTAGCGCTTCCCCCTTAAACGAAGCATTTGGAGCTCTGTCAACCACCTAATCATAATCTATTTGTCCTACAAACTTATAATTTGGTGCGTCCTCAATTACCTAAAACCCAATGTTTTATAAATTCAATCTAGAAAAACTATTTTTTTTATGACACTGATCACATCATTATTCCAGCAGGCTTCAAAACTTGAAAATTAGCATCGACATAGAACGTTAGGCTTAATAAAAAACTAGAGGTGTCGTGGGGCTGGGGCACCCGGTTGGAACGAAGTTCCTTTAGCTTTAGCACACTCAGAGACCGAAAAAAGTGTAACTAACAACAAAAAGTATAACCTCTTGTAGGATGATGATTCCTTTCCTTTCTTTTTTTTTCTTCTCTTCTTTTTTTTGTGTTTCCTTTTGATTTCCTCTGGTTTGGTGATGGTTCTGCCTCTCTTTTATCAACGAAGCCGACTATTCCGCTCGTTCTTTTCCCGAACTTGGCTCACTCTTCACATTTATGTTTTCAGTGAGGTGTAACAAAAGTTCGTGGCTGGTTTTCCTTTTGGGTTTTGTATCCTCCTTATTGCTGTGACGATAATGCCCGTTTTCACTCGCTTCATTCGCGCTGTTGTATTTACGACTTTCGGTGCTGAGCCGAGCGTCGAAAATCCAACAGCGCGCTTTTATTTAGGCATCTAAGCGTTATGTGGTTTGTTTTACACTATGTGTCACCAAATTTGAAAATGGGTGATTCATGTTCATAATATCATTTAATAACTTGCCGTGCCTGCGGTTTCACCACGTGACTGCGCAATGCTATTGGCATTATAATTTAATAATAGCTATCCAATATTGTCCATCATCAGCCTACCAGTCAGCAGTCCACTGCTGGAAATAGGCCTCTTCAATTGCACGCCATTCAACTCGTTTGTCGGCAACTTTCATTCAGCTGTTACCAGCAAAGATCGTCGCTCCACCAAGCCTGAGGGCGTCCTATCTTACGTATGCCGTCAACCGTCTGTAGCGGTATCTACAACGCCACATGAGAACAACGCATCCTACTGACGTCACGCAAAATCCTGCATCTCGCAAGCAGAGTTTACCGCGCAACTAGCATAGATACAACGGCCCGACATGAATCATCGGGCAGTTGCCTGCCAGCAGACACAACACCCGTCTGGTCGGAGGAAATGAAATGAAATAATGAAATGATTTTATTTTTTGTAAGTATAGGTTTGTACAAATACTTTTACACGTCAATCATGTTTTTTTAAAACTAGATGAAGTCGGCGTTTCCTATCTGACTACTCTGAGAAGAAAGGCCGAAACAAACTCAGAGGTCACAGTCTCTTTTAAAGTCCAGACATAATCTTGGTCAGGTTATATGAAGACCATGTAGATCGATGTCTGAGGTGGTCTTTTGTGGAAAGAACCACACAGATTGAGAGGACCTGTCCAGTCAGTGCACGCATTTGTCAAAAATCGTGCAGCTCAACTCAGAACTTGAGGAGCTCAACGATTCGACGAACAATACCAAAGACAGGACATTTGGGTAGGCCGCATAAACTACTCCAACTGCCAGATCATGATTAAAACTAAGAAGGAAAAAAAGAAATGACCCACATAGTCCTCACATTCACAATAATTAAATGAAAAATAAATTACTTGCAAAGTAAATATTCATGTCATTGTCTAAATAGAATTCATCAATGTCAATGTGTATATACTTAAGATATTACATTTGAATTTGGAATCTGTCATTTTTATACGATTGTTCATTGAGTTTTCTAATTTTGGCGCCAATACATTGTACAATATTTTGCGATATTAAAATGGAGTGGGGTGATAAAGAGAACCGAATTGCTGTGATTGCATTACACAAAGTTGGTATGGAGCCTAATGCAATTTTTAAAACTCTCCATACGCTTGGTATTAGTCAAATGTTTGTGTACCGGGCTATTAATAGGTACAATGAGACCTCCTCTGTTTGTGACAGAAAAAGATCTGGCGTCCACGTAGTGTTCGTACGAAAAAGGTGGTCAAAGCAGTAAGGGAAAGAATTCGAAGAAATCCTGTCCGAAAGCAAAAGATTTTATCTTGGGAGATGAAGATAACACCTAGAACCGTGTCGCGTATTTTAAAAGATGACTTAGGACTTGCAGCCTATAAGAGACGCACTGGTCATTTTTTAACTGATAATTTAAAAAAGAATAGGATGGTAAAATCGAAACAACTACTGAAGCGGTACGCAAAGGGAGGTCACAGAAAACCACTTCGAATAAGCTTTTTATATTTTAAATTGTTTCATATTTATGTATTAAACTAACACACTGTAAAAGTACTAAAAATTATTTGCAATAAAAAAAAAAAATTTTTCTTCGTGACAATATTTATGGCAAGACTAGGTATAAAAAAAAATCCGGACATAATCCGGAGCATCCTCCCTTTCCTATAGAGTATGAGTGAACTTTACACCCTGTTCCTCATACCTCTTTACGTCTACGTCCATTGCTCAGCATTCTCCCAATGCAATGCCAGCACAATGAAAATATTTCTTCAAGGAGTGTTGATCGCAGTGAAGAGGAGCTCGTGGCTAAGTTAGAGCCGCGCGTGTTTATCAATCAAAGGTTAGGTATGCGACGCTTGCCGAGTTCAGTCGGATGGATGACTATCCATTTCATACTGATACCCCTTACGCCTTGGGAAACACCTTGTGTCGTTGGTCCTGGTTGTCTTTCGTAAATCTTTGTACGTAAGTCGTTGTGGGTAGTCAGAAGCCCAAAAGTCTGACGACCAGACTTTCGGTGTCTTGGGATCTGTATTTTAATTTTAGTTTTTTGCCACCGACTTCCGAAATTAAAGTTATTTCATAATTTTGAGTTCATTTTGTGGGGTCGCTACTGCATGCCCAACAGCTCGCCACATGCTACCCTGCGGGTTTCTGTACCCCTCTTAGTCTGGCTCCTCACCTTAGACCTGTTCCGGTAAAGTAAACTCTTCCAGCACAGACCAGAGTTCGGAGCGCGCAAGCCCCACCACGACGTCAACGTAGAGATACGGCCGTGGGGTTATTATAATTTTTTTAGAGTGTTTCCTCTTCTTAGCTCTTTGGCTGGTTTTTGCAACATTTACGGACTGAAGCCAAGTAAATGCAGCTTGTGGTGTGTTATGTTAAAGATGTCTTGTGATGAGGACCTTCGTTCGTTTTCATCTATTTGCATGAACTTTCTGACAATGCGACATGTATTTAAAATTGCAGCTTTTTGTAGGTTTACAGGGTTTCTTTTAGGTTTAGTAATTTAAGGCTATGGAGAAGGTAATTTGGAATGACTCCTGTTGTGGAGAGGACTATTAGGGACTACGTAAACTTTTTGTTGGCGCCATAATCTAGTTACTTCATCTTTGAGTTCTGCGTATTTACAATTTTTTCAGATATTGTCTTCTGAATAATAATTTCAGATTGTTCTCTTTGCAAACTTCGGAGATAAGACCCCCCCCTTATCTTCGTATTTTTTTTTACATTTTTCATCAAAAGTCGAAAACTATGCGGCTTAAAAAATAAAGAAAAAAATGTTTGAGAATGTGCAAACTGATGACTCTTTCATATGACACCCGACCTGCCCTAGTAGCCCCACTTCGAATTTTTCAGAACCCCTTTCAGCCCCTGTTGCTAAAAATATACACGGTATATATTTTTATTTCTTTCTTATTTGCAAAATAGTTGGGCAAACGTCATCTAAAACTATTCCAAATTTCAAGTTGATAGCATTGGTAGTTCTTGAGGTATCCAGCTGTGACAGACAGACAGACAGACTTAGTCTCACTATAAGGGTTCCGTTATTACCATTTTGGTACGGAACCCTAAAAATGGAAAAAAGATATTAATAATAAATCTTTAAGACTAAAAAGTAAAAAAAAAGAAAAAGTTTTTAAAAACAAGCTTTTATTTATTTAAATAAAAACCTAACCTAAAAAAGAAAGGATTACGCGTACTAAAAAGAACAAAATACATTTAAGTGACATTTCAAAAGCTTGAGGCACTGTTATTGTGTAGTAGGTACACCTGTGTAACGGATATCGTACATCAGTAGGTACCTCAGGCTGTTATCGAAATTCAAGTCTTACCACTGACGCGCAGTTGACGGTACTTAAGCTTACAAAACTAATCTACTCGTATTTACATATATCCATAGGTTTAAGCACGATGGGTTTTCTCATCGCCAATAATTACGAACTTCTAATTACAAACTTTCATCCCCTATTTAACTCCTTCAGCCGGCCGATTCTGTAAAAATCTCACCGTGAAAACTTAGGTGAAGTGAGTTTGTTTTTGCTAGGAATTGACGCTGTTGACAGCTCACTCCACGCTCACTTCACCTAAGTTTTCACGGTGAGATTTTTACAGAATAGCACCGCAGGGGATGAATTGTCAAAAATCCTTCCTTAGTGCTCACCTGAGGGGCAATTTTCGTAATTTTAAGAACGTTCACAGTCTGATCTAAGTCTCAATCTGTCAAAAATAACTGTAACTTCCCTACATTTTGACAAGTTTTTGACATTTGTTTGTCGCCGAGATGAGACTGCGACTAGATTTCGAACATTTTAAATTACGAGATTGTCCTTCTGTTTGGACCCTTGTACTGACGCGCACATCAAGCTACCCGAAACTGTCAAAATTTCCCATTCAACTTTGAACCTTTAGCTTTAGCGATAAAGTTGGAAATCTATTATAGACAGATTGTAGTAGCTTGATGTGCCGTCAGTACAAAATCGAGACCCAGAGCGGTTTAGGCTATTCACTGTTGTCTGCTATTGAGTTAAAGTTATTTACAATAAATAATAATAAGAATTCATGTTTAATTATACCGTCCTTTCACAGTTATTTTACTTCTGCCAGCAGGAATCCAACAGCAAACTTTTTCAAACTTGATTTTGACAGACTTGTCAGTGGCAGCCACCTAACAGCAACCATATTATAATGACAATAAAGATTACAGTGCGCGCAAGATAAGTCTGCGCGCGGCGTTTGACTTCAAGATTATATCCCTGCTAGCACTTTTAATCACTTTCGGTATAATGATGGCAATTATTTATTTTAGAAAACACGGAACTTATCACACCCTCTTGACACTTGAAATAAACGTCCAGATGGCGGCAAACGCCTATTTTTGGTTTCGGGCGCGCGCAGACTTATTTGCGCGCACTCTATCTACTGTGGTTATGACAGTGATGCAAGATCAGAGGTCAAATAAATATGAAAAGATTCTGGTCTGGTCTTTATGTCGATTAGACTTCAATAGGTACCACTCGTCAACTCAAAATGGGTTCGACACTTGACTGGAAAGATATAGAAAAACTCTGCAAATCGTGGCAGGTTTCAGCTACTGATACATAACTTCCTCGTAGTGCGGCTCCTCTCGAGCCTGGATTTCTAGTTCACATTCTCGCCTGAAGAGAAGGTTGAGGTAGAATGGTGTATTGATATCGGGCTGTAAAAATTAAACAAATTGATTTAAATTACTAGCTTTAGCACACGTGACGTCTTGTCTACACTAATCTATAAGTATTTATGTTAGTGAGTTATTCCAGTCTGATCCCCTGAACTCATCATTACGAACAACTTTTACTATGGGATCAAACCTGAAATCGCGAAAACACGCAGTTCGCTTATCTCGTCAAAATGTATGGAACAGCTGATTTTTTTTTCGCGATTGCAGCTTTGGTCCCTTAGTAAAAGTTGTTCATAATGATGAGTACAATCTCCCATTTCGGTTTGTCGCATGTTTTCAATTTCAACAGAATGAAAGTACTTAACAAACACTTGGCGCCATCTACGCAGAACTAATTTGACAGTTGTCTTCTCCAATTGAAACTTACTTCATCGGCCGGTCGGAGTCTTGCGTCGGGTATTGGGGTAATGGTAACTGGGCTCTTATTGGTCGATTCGTTTTTTTCAAGTAATAATGTCTCCTAATTGCACAAATCCCAACTAGAAGGAGCACCAGTATTGCAGATATTGATGAAATTATAATAGTAACATAGTTCGGTTCTGCATCTGTAATACATTATAAAATTATTAACACCTTGCCTCTAATAATTTTATGAAGAGCATTCAGATGGCGACATATTGAATTTTTACGATATCCAAGTATCCATTTAGGTGTAAATGTTATGTATAATTTAAAACTTTTCCTATTTCAATTATTTAGCATAACAGCGATTTGGTGTTCATATAGGTACCTACTGTACTGTAAGCTACTATAAATATTGGGATACTAAAAATACTGGTATTCAGCTGCATCTGGTTAGACTGGAAGCAGACCCCATAATAGTTGGGAAAAGGCTAGGCAGATGGCAGATGCTACCTACTGTAAACTTAATACTATTATATTTTACATCTTCGATCTTCTGGTTACCTATATACAGGGTGTCCCAGAAGTCATTAGATTACATTTATTTATATTTTTAGATTCCAGCTTGACGTCGACTTCTGGGACATGCTGTATAAATAAAAATGCTGTTTGGTAAGCGCATCACTTCAGATTGAGAACACCTCACCCGCACCGATTTGGCTACTTTTTATTTTAAAATTTGTTTTTAATAATCCGAAATAGCACAAAATAGAAATAGTACAGAAGGCAATCTACATACAAAGTGCGCTCGAGCAACGCACACATAGACACCGCTCACGGACACGTTATCTTGGACGGGTTGGGAGTAGTGCGAGCGCGAGTGCCATCCGCTTGAGACACGCTTCTGTGAATTGCAAAAATGGAGCAACAAAAAAATGGCTATTTATGCTCGATCTAAATAATAGTTTCCTATTTTGAATCAGTATAAACGAAGTAACTTTTTTGAAAGGTAAATTCACGCCACCATCTATTACGTAGGTAAGTTAAAACTTAAAAACATGATTTTTTGATTGTGTAGATATTGTGTTGTTTTTAGTGTCATTTGATAGGTTGAGGTCTTAAACGGATAGGGCAAAATAAATTATATGTAAATAGTAATCCGTTTTGAAGGTATTAGGGATTTTCGATCGTGAAAATTGACAAATGTAAAATTTTATATGTTTTTGTTCTGAAACCGGCATGTCCTAGAACCAAAAATTCGAAGACATGTGATATCTACCAACCCGCACTGGGCCCGCGTGGCCCACTCGGTGAGTCCTGTCCTCCTGTCGCCTTTTTCCTGTCTTCCGCCGCACCTGCAGGCGAGATTAAAAGTACTAAAATTATCTTTATTTTAATAGCACATTGAACGAAAACCAAACATTGAATGTTGAACAGATTGTCGGTCTTACCTTCAATACATTCATTTTGTAAATCTATCACCATGAAACAGGTGTGTGGATACACACATAGGTTGTCTGCAAGAGAAATAATACCAATCATCGTTTAATATTATAATATGTTACTGTTGTTTAATGTTTTGTTTATATTTTAATTTTAAACCAATGGGGATTTGTGAACTTTTTGTCCAAATATCCCCCATTATGTGCTCTATGAGAATACAATGGGGATTTTGAACAAGAAGTTGAGAAATCCCCATTGATTTTGATGGGGATTCTCAATGGAGATTTGTGGAATGGAATACCCATGATTCTGGACCGCTGCTTAGTAATTTTTCGCCAGTTATCAAAAAAATTAAATCCGCCATCTTGCCGAGTCCAATCCACATCGAAGGGTCACTTCTCGAAGTTGTGAAGGATTATGTCTACCTAGGGCAAGTTATCCAGCTCGGTAGACACAACTTTGAGAAAGAGGCTGACAGAAGGATCCAGTTGGGTTGGGCAGCATTTGGAAAACATCGTCAAGTATTCTCGTCGCCTATCCCGCAGTGTTTGAAGACTAAGGTCTTCAACCAGACACTGACGGTCGGGCTGGACCACAAATTCAAGGTCGCTCAGCGCGCTAGGGAGCGAGCTATGCTCGGAGTCTATAGAACCGGAGTTACCGACATAGCTTGCAGAGTAAGCAAACTGAAGTGGCAGTGGGCTGGCCATGTTTGTCGAAGGACCGATGGCCGGTGGAGCAGACGAGTCCTGGAGTGGAGACAGTGTATCGGCAAGAGTAGTGTAGGACGCCCCCAGCTAGATGGACGGCCGACCTAAAGAAGGTGGCTGGGTTAGACTGGATGCCGAAGGCGGAGGACAGGGTGTTGTGGCGCAGTCTGGGAGAGGCCTATGTCCAGCAGGGGACTGCGATAGGCGGAGTTAAAAAACAAAAAAAATCTGCTGTTTCATTGAAAAGCAATACCTAAATGGTCAAAATGTATGGAACAGCAAATTTTTTTTTTTACCCGACGAAAATTTTTAACGCTTGGAAGTCTTGAATCATGAGCTCAATTCCTGGTTACAGTTTGCACGTCGATGTCTCATCAACATTCTCTTACCTTCAGATGTCGTGTTAGATAATGTCGCACTCCCTTTCAAAATGATGTATGTAGCACACTCGGCAGTTCCTCTGTATAATTGCATGCTAATATATATAAATTGGGACTTTAAATTAATGTAACGGAGATTTAAACAACAATCTCCTCCTAGACATTGTATAATTTTTTTGTTCTCCTCCGTACCTGAAATGTAAAAAAATTAAACAAAACACTAGTAATTTCGGCTAAACTGTAAATTACTTACTGTTTATGATGGGTTTCTGATAAACTGTAAGTTGCCCGTGTAAGCGCACCTATGGACACACATCCGTTACTGGTGCTAGGTGCTACACACTTGTTCGGGTCGGTCGGCATGAGTCCTTACAGCCGGGCAAACGAATATACGTAGATAAAAAAAGTCATTCAAATTGTGCCGAACCGATCCGACCATGATTCAGCGAAGGTAGATGCCGAATGGAGTTTGAGATCGGCATGAGCCGAATATGTGTAGTAATAGCTTCGGGTCGGCTTTCACCAACAAATACTGCCAACCCGAACAAGTGTGTGTGTGTGTGTGTGTGTCTTACCAAACTTAGGAAATAGAAAGGCTAGTCTATTCTTTAGAAGCAATATACCTACATATTATTTAGATGTATTTGTTTGAAAGAAATCACAAACTCACCGGCTGTTTGACTTGAATTCGTATGTGTTACATATAAAGCAGCGTTGACATTAGGAGCTTTATTCATTATTTTTATATACATTATTAATATTTCATCCAAATGATATTCAAAGTCATATGTATTATCTATGACCATAGGTCGGTATACACCGTCTAAAAAAAGGAAAATTAATATATTAGGCAAATTTTAGGTATAAAACTACATTCCTTGTTAAACAATGATTCAGATTATAAAAAGTACTCTGTGCTTATAACCATTCGTTCGACGAGGATCTTTTGGCGCTTGTATGACATTGACAACAACATATATGACAAACAAAATGTTATTGGGCTACTATTAGACATGACGAAAGCATACGACAAAGTTCTATAAGACATCTTACGCACTAAACTATATGGTTGCGGCGTACGAGGACCAGCTTATTCGTGGTTCAAATCATATTTACATAATAGGACACAAATAGTACAAATTGAAAATTACGATCATGATAAAAATGAGATCAAAACCATTAGATCGCAAGAAAAACAAATTACTTGCTCAATCCCACAAGGAAGTGTGTTAGGATGCCCACTATTTTTAATCTATATTAATGACCTTCCAAAAACATTAGATAAAGAAAACGCTTTACCAGTATTATTTGCAGACGATATCTCAATATTAATCAAGTGTGAAAATGTAAATAACCCTAATCTACAAATACAAGATACCCTCCAAACTGTAGATACTTGGCTCCAGATCCACAACTTGGAAATTAATAGTAATAAAACGAAAATAATACAATTTAGATCATACAAAAAACCACCTCTCAATCTAAAAACAACATTCAGAAACACGCAAATAGAAGAAGTTAATACATTTAGCCTACTTGGCATAAATATTGACACACACATTAACTGGAAGTCACACATAGAACATATAAAAACAAAACTCTCCAGATTCTCTTACGCTCTTTTTCAAATTAAACAAAGCACTGACACACAAACAGCTATGGCTGCTTACTACGCATACGCATACCTACTCATGGCTGCGATATGGCGTCATGCTATGGGGAAATAGTGTAAACGTAAATGAACTATTCATATTGCAAAAGAAGTGTATAAGAATTCTAGCCCAAATTGATAATACGGAGAGCTGCAAACCATTCTTTATAAAGTATCAGATTCTAAGTCTGCCGTCAATATATATACTTGACGTTTGCGTATTTGTTTTTAAAAATATCGGCAAGTTCACTAAAGTAGAAGATACGCACAACGTCAACACTCGACATAAAAAGAGGTTATGCGCTCCATCCTCAAGAATTAAAATGCTAAGTGATAGCCCATATTATATGGCAATAAAAATATATAATAAATTGCCCAACATATTTAAAACTGAAAAATCAGTAACCATATTCCAAAAAAGGCTAAAACTATATTTAATCCAAAAATGCTTCTACTCAGTAAAAGAATATTTAGAGTCTAGCTTAAAATAGCGATTTTCTTTAATGTACAAAATTGGCGATCTGTCCTATACAAACAAGATTTATTCTATAATCCTTTAAACTTCTTAAATAATTATAATTTGTACTTACTACCTGGAAAGGATGACATTAATATTGCTGAATAATTGTATTTAAAATTCATTATTGACATTTAATTTTGACATATCTATAATTTCTCAATTCAATTGTAATAATATAAAAGAAAATAATGAAGTAATAATAGTGTGTAATGTAATGCATGATAAGGGTAGGCGAATGAAAATTGCAATGCTTGTAAAAGGCTGCTAAGTCATAAGTACTAACATAACATAACACCAACATTGTACACTTAGTTCGCAATAAACGTTTTGACTTTGACTTTGACAGAAGGGCGCTGTTGGCAAATGTTCGTGAAATGAGGTCTATCCATTGACGTAATACAAGCGTACTTGTATAATAAAGGTCAGTGGGGCTACCGCGTATGAATTCGCCGCTAGAGGCGCTAGTGTAGAGTGAGATCTCCGAAATGTCAAATGTCACTGTTGGTGGGTGGACTACGCGGGTTTATTTCTAATTAGAGTAATGTTGTGAATATAGTTATAGCAAATATGAGTTACGAGTCAATGAATGTCAGGGCTTTAAAAGCGGTGCTAAGAAAAAGAGGTGCAAAATTAAGCGGTCTGAAAGAACAGCTAATGCAGAGGTTTGTTTAAATATGATTTAAACATAATCTTTGTTTTCACGCCCGTAATAACTAACTTTGAGAGCTATACTTTAGGACCACACTCTATAGTGGCGCTAACTGGTGAGCACAAAAACAGTAGTCTTAATTGTGCTGAAAAATCAAGATGGCATTCGTACCGATTGTGGCGACGTGCCAAAATATCCTTCCACGACTAGGTACACAGTGTAAGTAGTTGTAGTGTCATATTATCAGATATCAAATGTTTGGTATTTTGTCGGCATGTCGACGGGAGTGCTGGTTAGGTACCAAACTTTTCCTTATTGGTTTGTACTAATGTAGCGACCTCATAGATGTAGAGGGGGGTACGTAGCCGTGCCGCATACAGCTATCTGGGCCACATAGCCGTACCGCATACAGCTATCTGGGCCACATAGCCGTGCCGCATACAGCTATCTGGGCCACATAGCCGTGCCGAATACAGCTATTTAGGCCACATAGCCGTGCTGCATACAGCTATCTGGGCCACATAGCCGTGCCGCATACAGCTATCTGGGCCACATAGCCGTGCCGCATACAGCTATCTGGGCCACATAGCCGTGCCGAATACAGCTATTTAGGCCACATAGCCGTGCCGCATACAGCTATCTGGGCCACATAGCCGTGCCGCATACAGCTATCTGGGCCACATAGCCGTGCCGCATACAGCTATCTGGGCCACATAGCCGTGCCGAATACAGCTATTTAGGCCACATAGCCGTGCCGCATACAGCTATCTGGGGTACGTAGCCTTGCCGCATACAGCTATCTGGGCCACATAGCCGTGCCGCATACAGCTATCTAGGGCACGTAGCTGTGCTGCATACAGCTATCTGGGGCACGTAGCCGTGCCGCATACAGCTATCTGGGGCACGTAGCCGTGCCGCATACAGCTATCTGGGGCACGTAGCTGTGCCGCATACAGCTATCTGGGGCACATAGCCGTGCCGCTTACAGCTCTAAGACATTTCTCTTGCGCCCTAAAAGCGAGTTCAATGTCTGTAGAATTCCCCCAATAAATTAGTCTATATATAAGCGTAGATGTTACATAGGCATGACAGGCGGTTAGTACTGCTGCTTGATTTACATGATGGCTCATTTCGGTCGGCAGCATAGTCAACATCAAAAATCTATGAGAACACTCCCGAATATTCGACCGATTCTTCGGAGTAGACCGCTAAAATTTTAAAAAAAATAAAAAACTTATAATTTTTGCTTACTTTTGTGATCTTACGTAAGAACAATCTAGACCCCTCCCATCCCCACGAAAGAAGAAATAAGACTTGTTTGGACCCCCTCCCCCCTCAAATCGTCTTCCGTAATAAATGAACAGTTAGGTACATAGTCCGCTCCGCTTATAAATCTTGGACCGCGTCGAAACAAAGGATCACGCCATCCATCAATACAAAATAATAAAGTAGGCACTTACTTCTCCTAAAATATTCTCTACCACTATAAACTTCCATGTCAAATGCAAAAACAACTGAAAATAATAAAAAGTAACACACTATCGAAATCATGTTTATGTAAGAACTTTCTTTATAAATTTTAATAAAATTTAAATTGTTAAAACTGTACTGTGTGTCACAAAATATATATTTTAAATGATGATATAATACGTCCTATAATGTTTTCGTTGTTAACTGGTCTGTCACACGGTAGTGTGTCAGACAAGTTCGGAAAAATTGGACGGCAACGCAACGCAACGAGTATTGTTTAAAAGGCGAAAGCGCTAGGGTAGCCCGCGAAATTCATTTTTTTTTACGTTTTTTGCAATTTGCTGGTCAGTATTAATTTGTACGTTGATTAAAATTAAAATATGATTCGCGACCGTAACAAATATGTATTTACAGAATTATAATAATTACAATCAGTAATACAACTTGTTATGTTACAGTTAGTATAATCCTAAAATGTCAAGATTTCATGAAATAGTCATTTAGTAGGATTACTAAACTTGATCTTAGAGAGTTGTGTTGATGACTGTAATGATTATAATTCTGTAAATACGTATTTGTTACGGTCGCGAATAATATTTTAATCAATACAGCTTATTACTGACCAGCAAATTGCAAAAAACGTTAAAAAAAAATATTTCACGGGCTACCTTAGCGCTTCTTCCTTAAACGAACCATTTGGAGCTCTGTCAACCACCTAATCATAATCTATTTGTCCTACAAACTTATAATTTGGTGCGTCCTCAATTACCTAAAACCCAATGTTTTATAAATTCAATCTAGAAAAACTATTTTTTTTTATGACACTGATCACATCATTATTCCAGCAGGCTTCAAAACTTGAAAATTAGCATCGACATAGAGCGTTAGGCTTATAAAAAACTAGAGGTGTCGTGGGGCTGGGGCACCCGGTCGGAACGAAGTTCCTTTAGCTTTTGCACACTTAGAGACCGAAAAAAGTGTTACTAACAACAAAAAGTATAACCTCTTGTAGGATGATGATTCCTTTCCTTTCGTTTTTTTTCTTCTCTACTTTTTTTTGTTGTTTCCTTTTTGATTTCCTCTGGTTTGGTGATGGTTCTGCCTCTCTTTTATCAACGAAGCCGACTATTCCGCTCGTTCTTTTTCCGAACTTGGCTCACTCTTCACATTTATGTTTTCAGTGAGGTGTAACAAAAGTTCGTGGCTGGTTTTCCTTTTGGGTTTTGTTTCCTCCTTATTGCTGTGACGATAATGCCCGTTTTCACTCGCTTCATTCGCGCTGTTGTATTTACGACTTTCGGTGCTGAGCCGAGCGTCGAAAATCCAACAGCGCGCTTTTATTTAGGCATCTAAGCGTTATGTGGTTTGTTTTACACTATGTGTCACCAAATTTGAAAATGGGTGATTCATGTTCATAATATCATTTAATAACTTGCCGTGCCTGCGGTTTCACCACGTGACTGCGCAATGCTATTGGCATTATAATTTAATAATAGCTATCCAATATTGTCCATCATCAGCCTACCAGTCAGCAGTCCACTGCTGGAAATAGGCCTCTTCAATTGCACGCCATTCAACTCGTTTGTCGGCAACTTTCATTCAGCTGTTACCAGCAAAGATCGTCGCTCCACCAAGCCTGAGGGCGTCCTATCTTACGTATGCCGTCAACCGTCTGTAGCGGTATCTACAACGCCACATGAGAACAACGCATCCTACTGACGTCACGCAAAATCCTGCATCTCGCAAGCAGAGTTTACCGCGCACAAAGAGATTTAAGATTACCTAGAGGGGCCATGCAAAGAAATGTCTTAGAAAAACTGTGATCCCATGTCTCAGTGACGCCATCTAGCTAAGTATAGCCAAATTAGAGCGGCAATTTATTCAATTAGATTCAGCTATCGCTCGGTAGATGGCCAGTGTGGCTAGTGTTGCCAGATACGATTTCAATCGGTGGATTGAAAATCGGATCAGTGGTGCCTGAAGAACCTAATATAAATCGAATCAGTTATATAAATATCGAAAACTAAACAAATTAGGCAAAAATTGTCTCAGACAGAAAAAATATTCTACAATTTTATTCGCTACTATTCATTGTCCGTATCTCCGGGTTTCAGTGTATTTTTCAGTAGTTATTTACATTTTAAAATAAGATACGCGGTCGCGTTCCGGAACGGTATAGAGAATAAGCTCTCTTTTTCCCTCGCCAGGCCGTTGCGATAAAGGCACGTGGAACGCGCGCCCCTCGCACCAGTGCCCAGTTCCGCTAGGAGTAATAGTGTTCTGTGGTGCCTAGTCCGCTGCCCACACGCATACTGCGTAGACGCGACACGTATATTAAATGGGGGAGGCACGTGCCTCCCTCGTGCCGCCATTGTAACGCGAAAGAATAATTATTAAGGGTCTTCGTTCCCAATGTTTAAAACAAAAAATTAAAGTGTCCTAAACTAACTTTGTGCCTATAATACAAATATACTCTATGTCTAAAAGGTGGTTTCCCTAAGATAACCTTTAGATTCATACATTTAAATGAATATTATCGAAAACAAAATCGATATACAACATCACATCTCTGTAAGGCAGTATACTCCGACTTTTAATTAGTTTTTAATTCTACTAATAATTATTACCCTCTTTTAAAAAATCAATTTAACATGGATCGATTTTGAACTGAATGTTACTTGAATGAATCGATTATTTTGTCACACCACTATATAAATTTCGTTAAAAAGTGGTAACACTTAAGCTGTCATTTTACCCAACTATAGTAAAGCTACTCAGCAATAGATGGCGTTTAAGACAAAATAAGGAAATTTTCTAGATCTATTTATGAAAATTATTTAATTCTAATTACTGAGTAAATATAGATAATACATACGAAAATAAACTGAAGTTAGGTCCAGTTGTTCTACCATAACGAGACTTGCAGTGCTGTAATGCGCAACTCGGCATATTTCCATACAAAATATTTTTCTTTTGTTGGACACGAATGCGTCAATGCGACTTCACGCGCAGGCGTACCATACTAGACTGAGACACTCGTTACCGGTATGTAACAAGTATGGGATCACGGTTTTGTTCACTATGTCCCGTCTAGGGTAATAACTTTAATGTCTTTGACCGCGCAACTAGCATAGATACAACGGCCCGACATGAATCATCGGGCAGTTGCCTGCCAGCAGACACAACACCCGTCTGGTCGGAGGAAATGAAATGAAATGATGAAATGATTTTATTTTTTGTAAGTATAGGTTTGTACAAACACTTTTACACGTCAATCATGTTTTTTTAAAACTAGATGAAGTCGGCGTTTCCTATCTGACTACTCTGAGAAGAAAGGCCGAAACAAACTCAGAGGTCACAGTCTCTTTTAAAGTCCAGACATAATCTTGGTCAGGTTATATGAAGACCATGTAGATCGATGTCTGAGGTGGTCTTTTGTGGAAAGAACCACACAGATTGAGAGGACCTGTCCAGTCAGTGCACGCATTTGTCAAAAATCGTGCAGCTCAACTCAAGACTTAAGGAGCTCAATGATTCGACGAACAATACCAAAGAAAGGACATTTGGGTAGGCCGCATAAACTACTCAAACTGCCAGATCATGATTAAAACTAAGAAGGAAAAAAAGAAATGACCCACATAGTCCTCACATTCACAATAATTAAATGAAAAATAAATTACTTACAAAGTAAATATTCATGTCATTGTCTAAATAGAATTCATCAATGTCAATGTGTATATACTTAGTCTGGCCATAAATACTGTTACAATTAAAAATAATAAAGATATTACATTTGAATTTGGAATCTGTCATTTTTATACGATTGTTCATTGAGTTTTCTAATTTTGGCGCCAATACATTGTACAATATTTTGCGATATTAAAATGGAGTGGGGTGATAAAGAGAACCGAATTGCTGTGATTGCATTACACAAAGTTGGTATGGAGCCTAATGCAATTTTTAAAACTCTCCATACGCTTGGTATTAGTCAAATGTTTGTGTACCGGGCTATTAATAGGTACAATGAGACCTCCTCTGTTTGTGACAGAAAAAGATCTGGCCGTCCACGTAGTGTTCGTACGAAAAAGGTGGTCAAAGCAGTAAGGGAAAGAATTCGAAGAAATCCTGTCCGAAAGCAAAAGATTTTATCTTGGGAGATGAAGATAACACCTAGAACCGTGTCGCGTATTTTAAAAGATGACTTAGGACTTGCAGCCTATAAGAGACGCACTGGTCATTTTTTAACTGATAATTTAAAAAAGAATAGGATGGTAAAATCGAAACAACTACTGAAGCGGTACGCAAAGGGAGGTCACAGAAAATTTTTGTTTACGGATGAGAAAATCTTTACAAATGAGCAACATTTTAACAAACAAAATGACCGTATTTATGCTCAAAGCTCTAAGGAAGCTTCCCAATTAGTCTACAGAGTGCAACGTGGGCATTATCCGACTTCAGTGATGGTTTGGTGGGGTGTTAGCTATGAAGGAGTGACTGAGCCAAATTTTTGTGAAAAAGGTATCAAAACATCGGCACAAGTGTATCAAGATACCATTCTTGAGAAGGTAGTTAAGCCCCTTAACAACACCATGTTCAATAACCAAGTATGGTTCTTCCAACAAGACTCGGCGCCGGGTCATAAAGCTCGGTCCACGCAGCCTTGGTTGAAAGTGAACGTTTTGGACTTCATCAGAGCTGAAGACTGGCCGTCGTCTTGTCCCGATCTTAATCAGCTGGATTATGATTTATGGTCAGTTTTAGAGAGTACGGCTTGCTCTAAACGCCATGATAATTTGGAGTCCCTAAAACAATCCATACGATTGGCAGTGAAGAATTTTCCCATGGAAAGAGTGCGTGCTTCTATTGATAACTGACCTCAACGTTTAAAGGACTGTATTGCAGCTAGGGCTTGTAAATATTCGAAGTTTTTAGATAATCGAATATTCGAAGTTTTTACAGGCAGTATTCGAATTATTCGAATATTTATTCGAATATTAGCTTTTTCCTTTGAAACCAAGTTAAAAACTTGAAGGGACAACTTGCTTATACAATTAATACACAAGTTTGAGTTGAGTATTTTTATTATAAAAAATTGAATCACCTTTAACCTATTGACCGCCACACGTCAAAAAATCAAAAACGTGCCCTCGGCGTCAAAATCTGTCATGTAGTCGAACCGTGGCGTGCTGGACACATTTTGGTTTGACGTCTATACACGTCTGTGGCGGTCAAAAGGTTAAGCAACATAGTTTGACATTATAATGAAAAAAAAAAACAAATCAAAAATATTAAGGGGGAAGCGCTAAGGTAGCCTGCGAAATTCAAATTTTCTTACGTTTTTTGCAATATGCTGGCCAGTATTAAGTTGTACATTGATTAAAATATGATTCGCGGTCGTAACAAATATGTATTTACAGAATTACAATAATTACAATCAATTTGTTCGACGACACTACTTTTCACCTCGCTGCTTCCCTACGACTAGGCACTCCTTGCTGTTCTCCCCATCGCTGTCACTGTAGCGAAGATGTCAACAGCCTCGGACACCACCACGGCCTGTCTTGCAGCCGAAGTGCGGGTAGCTTAGCGCGGCACGCTTAGCGCGAACATTAATGACATCATCCGAAGAGCTCTTGTCACCGTCGGCGTTCCAGCTGTATTAGAACCCAATGGCTTGGCACGCGACGATGGCAAGAGACCGGACGGTATGTCTTTATTTCCATGGAAGGTGGGTAGGCCTTTAGTGTGGGATGCTACGTGTGTTGATAATCTTGCGCCATCCCATCTTCCTGGCTCGGCATGCTGTGCTGGCGCTGCTGCTGTGGCTGCGGAAAACCTCAAGCGGCGAAAATATAATAACCTCATCGGAAACTATATTTTCGAGCCGTTTGGGGTTGAAACTCTCGGGCCGTGAGGTCCGAGTGCTCATGGTCTTTTTAAAGAAATTTCGAAACGGCTGGTTGACAATTCCCGTTACCCAAGGGCTGGCTTTTATCTTGGCCAGAGGCTATATAGAGCATCGCCATATATAGAGCATCGCCATACAACGTGGTAATGCCGCCAGTCTCTTGGGTACATTACCAGTCGACAGCGATGCGGATGAATTTTTCGACGCTATTTTTTAGTTTCTGTATAGTTTTAGTTAAGTTAGGATTTAATTTTGTTATTTTTAGTTTGTATAGCCAAATAAATATTTTCAAAGAAAAAAAATCAGTAATACAACTTGTTAAGTTAGTATAATCCCCAAATGTCAAGATTTCATGAAATAGTCATTCTTGAGGATTACATGGTCTTAGAGAGTTGTGTTGATGACTTTATTCATAATAATTCTGTAAATACATATTTGTTACGGCTGCGAAACCTCGGAGTGGCGGCGCCGGCACTGTGTGTGTAGGTACGTGTAAAGCGCGGTCTGTAGGTAACAGGTAAGTTCGTATTTTCAAACTGAACTAAAAATTATTCGAATATTCGAATTTAACATCAGTCAATATTCGAATACCAAAAATGATCGAATATTCGCATTATTCGAATATTCGAATATTCGAATTACAAGCCCTAATTGCAGCCAATGGGGACCACTTCGAATAAGCTTTTTATATTTTAAATTGTTTTATATTTATGTATTAAACTAACACACTGTAAAAGTACTAAAAATTATTTGCAATAAAAAAAAAATTTTTTTCTTCGTGACAATATTTATGGCAAGACTAGGTATAAAAAAAAATCCGGACATAATCCGGAGCATCCTCCCTTTCCTATAGAGTATGAGTGAACTTTACACCCTGTTCCTCATACCTCTTTACGTCTACGTCCATTGCTCAGCATTCTCCCAATGCAATGCCAGCACAATGAAGATATTTCTTCAAGGAGTGTTGATCGCAGTGAAGAGGAGCTCGTGGCTAAGTTAGAGCCGCGCGTGTTTATCAATCAAAGGTTAGGTATGCGACGCTTGCCGAGTTCAGTCGGATGGATGACTATCCATTTCATACTGATACCCCTTACGCCTTGGGAAACACCTTGTGTCGTTGGTCCTGGCTGTCTTTCGTAAATCTTTGTACGTAAGTCGTTGTGGGTAGTCAGAAGCCCAAAAGTCTGACGACCAGACTTTCGGTGTCTTGGGATCTGTATTTTAATTTTAGTTTTTTGCCACCGACTTCCGAAATTAAAGTTATTTCATAATTTTGAGTTCATTTTGTGGGGTCGCTACTGCATGCCCAACAGCTCGCCACATTCTGCCCTGCGGGTTTCTGTATCCCTCTTAGTCTGGCTCCTCACCTTAGACCTGTTCCGGTAAAGTAAACTCTTCCAGCACAGACCAGAGTTCGGAGCGCGCAAGCCCCACCACGACGTCAACGTAGAGATACGGCCGTGGGGTTATTATAATTTTTTTAGAGTGTTTCCTCTTCTTAGCTCTTTGGCTGGTTTTTGCAACATTTACGGACTGAAGCCAAGTAAATGCAGCTTGTGGTGTGTTATGTTAAAGATGTCTTGTGATGAGGACCTTCGTTCGTTTTCATCTATTTGCATGAACTTTCTGACAATGCGACATGTATTTAAAATTGCAGCTTTTTGTAGGTTTACAGGGTTTCTTTTAGGTTTAGTAATTTAAGGCTATGGAGAAGGTAATTTGGAATGACTCCTGTTGTGGAGAAGACTATTAGGGACTACATAAACTTTTTGTTGGCGTCATTCCGCCGCAAGCGCTCGCGCAAACCGGTTGTTGTCTCATACTTCCTCCGCTAATTAGTTAAATACGTGCGTGTGTGTGTGTACTGTACGTGTTATCGCTACTGCGCGAGTCACTGTCCGTTGCCATAGAGTAGATAACGAGCCAGAGACTGCAGTCATCAGGATGACAACATTAAATAGCACATTTGAGCAAGTGGCTGATGATATACCTCGGCATGGCGAAATGAGCGTAGACGACTCGCTTATTGATGAAGAATCGCCACCTCCTTGCATCACGTTCCGGCAGGGAGTTTCTCGTGGTCACGCATCTGAATTCCGGCAAGAATTCAAACAATTTCAGGACAATATGCAGGCCATGCTGGAGAATTGGCTCACAAGGCAAGACGCCAAGTTTGGTAAATTGTTGGACGAGTTTGCAGGCGTGCAAAAATCTATCGAGTACATAGGCAATAAATATGATGACCTCGAAAAAATTACGCAGGAAGTCAATGGTCGCGTTCAAGTGGTCGAAAGAAACACTAAACTAAACTCATGGGTAAATTACCACTTTTGTTCACTAATGATGACCCTAATCAACAATATAATGATTTTTTTAATATGTATTGCACACAATTTGATAACACATTTATTCCAAAAACATTATCGGTTAATAGTATTGCTTCCTTCAGTGACTGGGCCACCATTGGTATACATAAAAGTAGAAAACGACTTTATGAATTATATGAAGAACGGATTTGTATAAACACTGCTGAATTTAATTTATATGTTAAGAATTATTCTAAAATATTTAAAAAAGTTTGTAGTATTGCCAAGTCACGTTATTTGAGTTCAAAAATTAAAAATAGTAGTAACATTATTAAAACGACTTGGAATGTCATTAATAGCGAAACGGGAAGGTCATGCACCCGAAGTAGTGACTACAGCCTTGTTATTGATGACAATATAATTAAATCAGATTGTCAAGTCGCCGCGGCCTTTGAAAATTTCTTTGCAGAGATTCCCGTATCAACTACTAAATCTCTTAACTCATCACCCATTGCTGCAGAGTCTTTACTTAAAGAAAACGTTCCAGTTTGCGATTCTGAATTTCACTTCCAATATGTAACCTGTAAAGATATAATTAAAACTTTTCACACGTTAAATGTTAAAAAGACCGCAGATCTATGGGGTAATTCTGTGGATGTTGCTAAGTCGATTATAGACATTGTAGCACCTACTTTAGCTGTTATATTTAATAATTGTATTGACCGTGGTGAGTTTCCTGATCTTATGAAAAACAGTAAAATAATACCGTTGTTTAAATCGGGTAGTACATCAGACCCTACTAATTATAGACCTATTTCAGTACTACCTACCTTTAGTAAAATTTTTGAAAAACTTATTTTAAATCAATTGCAAAGATTTTTTAATAAAAATAAATTACTTCATAACAAACAGTTCGGATTTACAAGGGGTCGTTCGACTACCGATGCAGGAGTTGAACTTTTAGGACATATTTATAATGCATGGGAGGACAAATGCGATGCTTTGGGCATCTTTTGCGACTTGTCCAAGGCATTCGATTGTGTTCTTCATGAAACATTAATCAGGAAACTGCACCACTACGGAATCCGGAACGCCTCTCTGGATCTTCTTACTTCTTACTTAAGTGATAGGATTCAGAGAGTTGATGTTAACGGAAAAAGGTCACCCGGATCTGTAGTAAGAATGGGGGTCCCCCAGGGCTCAATTCTCGGCCCATTTTTATTTATTATTTATATAAATGACTTGCCTTACCTCATAAGGGATGAACATGATATAGTGTTGTTTGCAGATGACACTTCACTTTTATTTAAACTCAAACGTCAGCAGCTGGTTACTGACAATGTAAATAACGCCCTTGCAAAAGTAGTTAACTGGTTTAATGTCAATAACCTACTTCTTAACGGAAAAAAAACGAAATGTATTAAGTTTACCATACCCCACGTTAGACAAGTAGAAACTAGTGTTCTCATTAAGGATGAAGAGTTGAAACCTGAAGATACCACAGTATTCCTAGGCATAACGTTGGATGCCAAGCTTCAATGGGGCCCCCATATAGATAAATTGTCAAAAAAGCTTAGCTCTGCAGCATACGCCGTTAGGAAAATTCGTGATTTAACTGATTTAGAGACAGCCCGTTTAGTATACTTTAGTTATTTTCATAGTGTGATGTCGTACGGTATTCTGTTGTGGGGAAATGCCGCCGATATTCAGACAATTTTTATTCTACAAAAAAGGGCAATTCGTTCCATTTATAAATTAAGTCCCAGACACTCCCTCAGAGACAAATTTAAAGAGATTAATATAATGACTGTGCCTTCTCAGTACATTTATGATAATCTTTTGTATGCACATAAAAATATTAATCTGTTTAAAAAATACAGTGATATCCATAACATAAATACTAGGAACAAACACAAATTTGTTGTTCCTACAACAAGGCTCAAAAAAATAGGTGGCTCGTTTAGATGCCAATGTATACGTTTTTATAATAAACTTCCTAGCCACATTCAAGAACTAAGCCTTAATAAATTCAAATCTTTTATAAAGCAAAAACTATGTCAGAAAGCCTATTATACTGTAAAAGACTATATTGAGGACAAAAAGGCTTGGGATTGAGCTGCTCCAATAGGTTTAGAATGTTGTTTTTATTTTGCTATTTTACACTTTAATAATTTTCTTTTTTTTTTAAGTATCTATTTACTTAAATAATGACATGTACATTTACTGTATAAAGTATTATATGATTTTAATTATTGTGAATGTGAGGACTATGTGGGTAATTTTTTTGTTTTTTTCTCTCTTCGTTTTAATCATGATCTGGCAGTTTGAGTAGTTTATGCGGCCTACCCAAATGTCCTGTCTTTGGTATTGTTCGTCGAATCGTTGAGCTCCTTAAGTTCTGTGTTGAGCTGCACGGTTACTGACAAATGCGTGCACTGACTGGACAGGTCCGCTCAATCTGTGTGGTTCTTTCCTCAAAAGACCATTTCAGACACTAATCTACATGGTCCTCAAAGATTATGTCCGGATTTTTTATATACACATTGACATTGATGAATTTTATTTAGACAATGACATGAATATTTACTTTGTAAGTAATTTTTATTATTATTTTTTATTTTTTAATTATTGTGAATGTGAGGACTATGTGGGTCATTTCTTCTTTTTTCCTTCTTAGTTTTAATCATGATCTGGCAGTTTGAGTAGATTATGCGGCCTACCCAAATGTCCTGTCTTTGGTATTGTTCGTCGAATCGTTGAGCTCCTCAAGTTCTGAGTTGAGCTGCACGATTTTTGGCAAATGCTTGCACTGATTGGACAGGTCCGCTCAATCTGTGTGGTTCTTTCCTCAAAAGACCATTCCAGACACCAACCTACATGGTCTTCACACGATCTGACCAAGATTTTGTCTGGACTTTAAAAGAGACTGTGACTTCTGAGTTTGTTTCGGCCTTTCTTCTCAGAATAGTCAGTTAGGAAACGCCGACCTCATCTAGTTTAAAAAAAAAAAATATGATTGACGTGTAAAAGTGTTTGTACAAACCTACTTACAGAAATAAAAATCATTTATCATTTATCATTTATCCAAACACATGAACCACGCCTCGTTGAGTTGGAAGCAAAAATTGAGTATATGGAACAAAGAGCACGTAGTTGTAATCTTGAAGTTAGCAACCTACCTGAGAGACGTGGGGAGAACCTAATATCAATTATTGAAAATATTGCAATGGTGATAAAACAGCCTATATCTACTCGGGATGTAATTTCAATCCATCGTGTGCCGCAAAGGAACCCTAATAATTCACGACCGAAGAATGTAATAGTCAAGTTTGCTTCCCAAATAATCAGGGACAACTTCGTATCAGCTGTGCGCCTCAACAAGGGTATCACGTCGGAGCAGATAAATATACAAGGATCACCTCAGACAATCTATATAAATATAAACACTTGACACTGCAAAACAAGAAATTACTCCGTCAAGCCAAAGAAAAAGCCAAAGAATTTGGATACAAGTTTGTTTGGATCAAGCACGGCACTGTACTTGTCAGAGCTGACATCCCCACCGCTGCCATCGCCATTCGCTCAGAAAGTGATATCTTTAAACTTAAACCCTGTGTTTCAGGAAACTAAATTACATATTAATTAGTGTGTGTAAATTGTTTGCTAAAAATGTCAGTGAAGTCATCGTAAGTAACACAGTAAATCTTATTGAGTTCTATGTAATACATAAAACGCTCCGCGTGAACACTCTGGATCCTGCATTACTCTGTGGACTGACAAGGTATGCGAGTACTCATCTTTTGTTCTTTTTTTTTACGTCTACCGCCATTATAATTTGTGTGTTCGATTTTGCAATAAATATTAAATATCAGTTTCTAAAATTAATAACACACCGTAACAATACATACAGGAAATATAATAATAAACAACTAACTAGGTATGAGCTTAACTTTTGTGGCGATCATTTACATCCAAAATTATATTTAATATTTGTAAAATCAATTTATGGATTTCGTTTTGTGCTGATTCTTGTAATAAAACAACGTACTTCAACTGAGATTTGGAACGACTAACTTTATTCAAAGGAAACAAGTACATGAATGAATGAATAGTTTACAGACGTTTGATACAAGATGGCGCTAGTAGGTTGTATCTATATTATGTTATTTACAACACTCCCACTCAAAATATAGATCATATCAATGCTATAGACCTATAACAGATACTAAAATAAAAACTATACTTTAACAACTCCTAAAGCATCCAAATGTTTATAATGTTTTACAGCATTTAAACTTTTAGTGAGTAAATCTGCAGGCATATCTGATGTACATAAATATTTAACACTAACAATATTTTCATTTATCATTTCTCTGCTATAGTGATATCTGACATCAATATGCTTTGTTTTATTATGGAATACAGGGTTTAGTAATAATTTCTGCGCACTCATACTATCATTATACAAAGTAATACAATACATTCTTTTAGTAACTTCATATTGTAAGCTTCTTAGATATGCTGCCTCTTTGCAGGCCTCTGATATTGACACATATTCTGCTTCTGTACTAGAGAGTGCAATACATTTTTGTTTACTACAGCTCCAAGATATAACAGAACCTGACAATGTATAACAAAATCCTGAATATGATCTCCTATCATTAACATCATTGCTCCAGTCTGCATCAACATATCCTTCAATATTAACATTCTTACTCTTACTATACTTCAAACCCAAATCTTTTGTCTTTTTTAAATATCTTAATATTCTTTTAGCATAAACCCATTGCTGTAATAGCTTTTGTTGACAGATTATATAACCTATATCCTTTGACATCCTCAGGGTAGCCAACCAGTATGCATTGTTCAGCTTTCTTGTCCCACTTATGTCTTTTCTCCTTGGGTATGTGCTTCATGACAGTACTACCAAAAATCCTTAAATGACTGAGGTTCGGCTTGGCCCCTGTCCACAACTCATATGGTGTACGGTTGTTCAATCCAGTTTTTACAATTCTATTCTGTAAGTAAACAGAAGTGTTAATGGCTTCTGCCCAGAACTCCTTACCAAGTTTAGCATCAAACAAAAGACATCTGGCTTTTTCAATTAGAGTTCTATTCATGCGCTCACAAAGCCCGTTTTGTTCAGGTGTGTAAGGATTTGTTTTTTGATGAACTATACCTGTTTTCTTCAAATAACTATTAAAATCTCTATTACAGAACTCTCTGCCATTATCACTTCTCAATATCTTAATTTTATTTGATGTTGAATTCTCAACTCTTGCTTTATACTCTTTAAAATACTGTAAAGCCTCATTTTTACTTTTCAAAAAATATACATATGTCATGCGGCTGTGATCATCAACGAAAATCAAGAAATATCTAGATCCTCCTACCGATACATTCTCCATCGGGCCACAGATGTCGCTGTGTACCACTTCCAGTAGCTTAGTGCTCCTGTTCCCTTCATGAGCAAAAGGCAAACGACTTTGCTTACCTTCGCAGCACACAATGCAGTTAGACTTGTTGATATTGGCCGTCTCAGTAAACTTGACTCCCTCCACAGCATCCTGCATTTTATTCATGTTATAACTGTTGACATGTCCCAATCTACGATGCCAAACTTCTGGAGACTCTGCTACTGCTGCCACCAAACAAGTAGAAGTGTTTAGTTTGTAAACTCCATTCACAAGCGACGCAGTAGCTACTAGAGTGTCATTTTTGTTGAGTATTTCACATCCTTTGCCAGTGAAATGCACTTTGTTGCCCTGCCTTATCAACTGACTTACTGACAACAAGTTAGTAGATAACTCTGGAACACACAACACATTTTCAACAGTTATATTAAAATCACATTCTTCAGTCGGCGTTGTTATATTTACATTTCCACAACACAGCACTGGGATTTTATTTTCATTAGCAACCATGATTTCTTTAGTGAAGCCAGAATAACACGTGTCGATCATCCAATCCTTATTACTTGTCAAATGCGAACTGGCGCCAGAGTCGATATACCAGTCACTCTTATCAAATATTCTGTTAAAAAACACGGCACTAAACGCATTACTTGTTTTTGACGTTTTATTTTCTGAATTCTTAGAAGATTTATCTTTGTTAGTGCATTGATTACGATAGTGACCTTGTTGTTTACAATTGTAACATTTGACATTAGGTTTTCCTTTGACAGATGTTGACACTTCTGCTTTCTCGCCATCTTTATTGGCCACAGACTGTGTACACTTTCCATTCTTTGAACGATGATTGTGATTCTTCCGGAAACATGCGAATGCATTATTGACATCACTATCTTCCGGTTCCATGTCCATCAACTTCCCTTTAATGGCGTCGGATGTAATTATGATGCCGGAATGTTCGATGGCCATTATCATGGGCATATATTTTTCACTTAGACCAGCCAGCATGATAGAGCCAATCCACTCGTCTGTTAATCCAAACCCCGTACCTTGTAATTTTTGCCCAGCTTCAACAATTTGAGTTACATAGGCCGTCATCGAAGCGCAATTTTCCAACCGAATAGATATTAAATTCCTCAGGAGACTAATTTTTCTAGTAAATCCCGAGTCATCGAATAACATCTTCAATTTATCCCACAATTCTTTCGATGTTTTGACGTCTTTTATATGAACGTAAAGAGCCGGGTCAATTGTTAGTATCAACTTTGCTTTTGTTCTAGCGTCATCTGCAGCCACTGGTGGATGATCGGACTCAGGTTTTATACACCCAACCATTCCTTCTAATACCAGGAAATTCTCTGCGGCGAAACACCATTCACTATAGTTCTCGCGCCCTTGTAATTTCGGGACGCTAACGAGATAGTTTGAACTGGACGCCATGACTGTTACACTCGCGCACGTTATTACTTGAAATAGCCTGTCTTTGCTCACTGTTCACTTTACACACAAGTCTGGTGGTAAAACGCAGTCTATTGTTCATCACACTGATAATTCTAACAATAAACTCACAATATCTAGCTATTAAACGGGTCTGGGCCCATAACCTGTAATAAAACAACGTACTTCAACTGAGATTTGGAACGACTAACTTTATTCAAAGGAAACAAGCAGTGTTGCCACCTTGTAGAAAACTTTTTCACTAGTTTTGGTCCGAAATTTCACCAGATTTAGCGATATTTTTAACTAAAAAAAACCCCAGAAATCACTAAATAATTTAAAATTAAATCACAAGGTAAGTAAAAAAATAATATTTTAATTGTGAATAAAAATGAACATGAAAAAACTAAAAATCAACTTCAAATACTTCTGCTGGTAATTCTGTAGGATCGTTTGCTACAGGCCGTAACCAGTTCTTGAACTCTTCTTGGACTTCCCATTCTTTCCGATATTTTTGAGAATAAAACGTCTTTTTGACGTGACAACGTCTTAAATTAGGTTGCGGCTGGGAGTCACTTATGAAAAAGTGTAACGCTCGGTAACGTTACGTTCTTATTTTAAATTAGGTTGCGGCTGGGAGTCACTTATGAAAAAGTGTAACGCTCGGTAACGTTACGTTCTTATTTTCATTTAATTCCTTGTTCCTATTGTGCAATTTAATTATATTCATATCAATAAATATTCTACCGAGAAAAAGACGTTGTCACGTAAAATCTTCGCCCGTAAAACCGACTTTACAGGCAACCATTTTTTGACGTGACAACGTCTTAAATTAGGTTGCGACTGGGAGTCACTTATGAAAAAGTGTAACGCTCGGTAACGTTACGATGAGTCACCGAACGAGAGAGAGGCCCGCCGAATGCCTTGCGTCTCTCTCCCACTCAACTATGATCGGATGATCGGTCGTTGTCACGTAAAATCTTCGCCCGTAAAACCGACTTTACAGGCAACCATTTTTTTTTTCAGTGGCACGTCCATGATATTACAAAATAAATATTACACAAAAACCCACACAAAACCTTTAGATCTTGACTTGAATGATTTCGATAAGTATTGTCTCCTACTTTCGCAAACGAAAACTAGCACTAACTAAATACAAGCAATAATATGCATGCACTCACTCATACAAACTTTACATACGTGTTATGTTTCATTTATTAGTTGGGGAATTCACAAGTATAACCAAACAAAAGACGTCTAAAGCTACGTTCCGAAACAGGTAATTTTTACTCGGCAAAGTGTATCCTGGATCCAAAACACAACATTCGTTAAATATCACTAAAAGTCATCAAATAATTTTTCAGTGATTTTTTTTTCAGATTATCACTGTCTAACTCCTAAAATTCACTAAATCTAGTGACAAAATCACTAAAGTGGCAACACTGGAAACAAGTACATGAATGAATGAATGAATAGTTTACAGACGTTTGATACAAGATGGCGCTAGTAGGTTGTATCTATATTATGTTATTTACAACAATTCTGATGGGTCACTTCTTCTCCTTTCTGCTAGTAACACTAATTAACATATTTATCCGGCACAATGACTAGCGACATTTCAATTTATTACCAAAACTGCCGAGGTTTAAGAACCAAACTAAATACTTTATACAATAATATTCTTACGGACTCACACGATATCATTGTTTTATCTGAGACATGGTTGGTACCTGAAATTGACGATGGTGAATTCATCGACTCAAGGTACATTGTTTACCGTTGTGACAGAAATCGCGTGTTATCTGGTAGATGACGGTGGGGGTGTTTTGATTGCGGTGCGTCGTGGTTTAAATTTAATGCGTTGTGAGTTTACGGCAATGCCTTGTCATGACGGGTGTTATGACACCATGCCACCTACTATCGATTACGTACTTTTAAAATTTTACTCTAAGACTGTTAATGAGTTTCACATTGTGTTTGGCGTATATGTTCCGCCTAACCAAACACTAACTACCTACCAATCGCTATTTAATCTGCTTGAGAAAGAAATTTCATCTCCTATTATTAGCAACACGTACATTTTTGGGGACTTTAACTTACCACAGCTTGAATGGCATGTACATGACACATCTGCACTTATGCCGCGCATACGCAGTGACAGTACTTCAATGGAAATCTTGCTACTTAATTTCTTAACAACTATAAACTGTAAGCAATATAACTGTTTAAAAAACCATATGGGTCGCACTCTGGATCTATTGGTTTCTAGTAACATATTATGTGTGTGCGTGCCGGCACCCATTCCCCTTACACCTGTAGATACTTTTCATCCACCATTTTTGGCACTTGTCTCCTTTGAATTAATGCATATGCCTATGACATGGTGCTCCGCGCCTAGATATCGTTTTGTAGAAGCCGATTACTCAGCCATTAATAAAGACATTAACTTAGTCGACTGGACCTCCGTCCTAGACAACATCTCACTGGATGCTGCTACCCAAAGTTTTTATGAAATAATTTATGAAATTATCAGGACTCACGTACCAATGCGACCAGTCAAATCCAATGAATACCCTATTTGGTTCTCACGACCACTAATCCATATTTTTAGAAATAAAGAAAAAGCCTGGATTAAATGGAAAAAATATAAAAACTGTGTGGACTATGAGCAGTTCTCTTTATACCGAAAGAGATTTAAGTTACTCTCTGCTGAATGTTTCAAAGGGTATATACATTCAATAGAAACCGGCATGCGCAAAGATATAAAACGTTTTTGGTCGTTTATAAAAAGTCGAAAAGGTAACACTGGCATACCCAACACTATGATATACAACAATGAGGTTTGTAACGGACCTGTGAATGTATGTAGATTATTCTCAAAATTTTTTAGTTCCGTATATGAGCCGACAGATAATAATGTCAGCAACGTTAATAAAGATTCTGCGTCTTCGATAAACAACGATGTAAGTATATCCAATTTGTCCTTATCTAGGGACACTATAGCTAAATCACTTAAATGTCTGGACATAACCAAAGGTTCTGGACCTGACTGTGTTCCTCCGTTCTTTCTAAAACACACAGCTGAGTCAATGTGTGAGCCTCTCTTTTATCTATTCAACCGTAGCCTGAGGGAGGGTATTGTGCCACAATCGTGGAAAACCGCCAATATTACGCCCGTATATAAAGGAGGTGCCAAAAATGATGTTACCAACTATCGTCCAATATCATTGTTGTCTGCCATGTCAAAAGTCTTGGAGCGATTAGTTCATAATGCAATTTACCCCATCCTACATAATAATATTATCCCTGAACAGCATGGTTTTGTCCAAAATCGCTCCACAGTTAGTAACCTGGTTTTGTATTCTAACTTTTTATTTGAAAATATGGACAATCAACTGCAAGTTGACGCAATCTATACGGATTTCTGCAAGGCTTTTGACAAGGTGGACCACACCATGCTCTTACAAAAAATCGAATTTAATGGTATCCATGGGTGTTTGCTCCGTTGGTTTACGTCTTATGTTAAAAATAGAACTCAGAAGGTTGTGATCAATGGTTTCGCTTCAGATGTGATCAGCGTGACATCCGGTGTTCCACAGGGGTCGATACTGGGTCCACTACTTTTTATCCTATTCATAAATGACATAAACAGATGTTTTAAAAATTGTGGTTTCCTCCTATATGCTGACGATCTTAAAGTTTTTCGTAAAATAAGAACCGTTGAGGACTGTGTGTGAAATTACAACAAGACCTTGATCGATTCTCTGCTTATTGCCAGGCCAATAAATTACATCTAAGTTTATCCAAATGTAAATATATTACTTTCACCAAAAAAACTAATACCGTTCAATTTACATATTCTCTCTGTAACATTCCTCTGGAAAAAGTTTCCCTAATTAAAGATTTAGGCGTACTCTTTGACTCAAAGTTACATTTTGATGCGCACGTTGATCACATCACAGCCAAGGGTTTTCAACTGTATGGCTTTGTAAGGCGGACCTGCAACCCATTTAAGAATCCATCCACATTCTTATTACTGTACAAAACACTTATTAGACCTCAACTGGAATATGCCACTTGTGTTTGGAATCCCTTCTACAATAAATACAGTGACCAGTTGGAATCAGTACAACGTAAATATCTTGGGTTTCTTAATTATAAATTATTTAAGAGGTGGTCATCATATCACACTCTTCTAGATAAATTTTCCCTCTCAACTCTTAAAGATAGGAGATTGTATCATGATCAATTGGTCCTATACAAGATTTGTCACAATAAATTTGATTGTAATAACCTAATAAACCAAATATACCTTCGCATACCTAGTCGCTCCCAACGTATTCGTGATACTTACACTCACAGTCTATTCGCGCCGAAGCGGTGCAGAACCAATGCAGGTGAACGAGCTCCTTTACGTCGACTAATGATTAGTTACAACGATGATTTCGCTGATATTGACATATTTGCATTGTCACTCGCACAGTTTAAAAATAGTGTTAATAAAAAAATATTTCAAATTAGTACCACATAGTTTTTAGTTGTTATATTCACACATCCAGTTTTCCACATGTTATTTCACCAAACCTAGTTAATCCATGATAGACAATAACTGTTTGCTAAGTTTGCTTGGATGTTACTCAAATTATTTTACAGTTTAATTAATTTGTGGATAACGATGCTGGTTGCGTGATTACTTAAGTGTTTTATAAAATATCTGTACCTAAATAATAAGCATTGCGCAATTGTTTGTTATCCTGAAGAAATAAAAATAAAAAATAAAATAAAATAATCTAGTTACTTCATCTTTGAGTTCTGCGTATTTACAATTTTTTCAGATATTGTCTTCTGAATGTTGTGTGTGTTGGGAACGGCAATATATATTAGGTAAGTTATTTATAATATGACATAACATAACCTTCTATCACAGAATAATTTCAGATTGTTCTCTTTGCAAACTTCGGAGATAAGACCCCCCCCTTATCTCCGTATTTTTTTTTACATTTTTCATCAAAAGTCGAAAACTATGCGGCTTAAAAAATAAAGAAAAAAATGTTTGAGAATGTGCAAGCTGATGCGCTCTTTCATATGACACCCGACATGCCCTAGTAGCCCCACTTCGAATTTTTCAGAACCCCTTTCAGCCCCTGTTGCATTTGCAACAGGGGCTGAAAGGGGTTCTGAAGAAAGTAACTTAACATGGGTGTGTCCCCTTAACTTAACATGGAGTCAGGAGCAGCAGCGCATTCTTCAGCACCTACGTACGCACACATTACCAGATCGGGGAGGGTATCGAAACCCCCCGTACGCTTTGCTGGAGGGGAACCATGAAGCAGCCCACATACTAACGGGCATACAACACGTCCGTCCGCACCGCCGCACAGCCGGGCACTGAGGGCCGACGCGCCGACCGCTGTGTATCTGCGCCCGCGCTGGCGGCCCGTGCGCCACCTCCACCGCACTGTGACGTAATCGGACAACGTGCCGCCTTGGAGCCAAGAGACGTACTGCCGCACCGCGTTTTTTTTTTTTTTTTTAACAATGGCATCTCGCAGTTCAACCATAGGGGTTGTCGACTGCTCAACCGGACTTTCCTGTGGATGCCACAATAAATTGGGCCTCCAGCCAGGGCATAAAAACTTAAAAACTACACGCTAAGGGCACCCCCCCGGGGGGTTCGGACCTCGGCTTAGGGCGTCGCTGGGAGAGGACAGCAAGGGACAGGCTGGATCGGAATTATTTAATGGGGACGAATTTAAAGCTACAGGCTCAGCGGCGCGGGCTGGCTCGAGCAAGGGTCGGGGTGGACATGGTACGGGGTGTCGCGACGGGCCTCGACGGCGAGGACGGAACGACGGATGTCGGGACTTGTACTTCTTGAGAGTACTGGTAGATTTACTACTCTCCTGGAGGAGAGTAGTGGCGTCGTCGGGGGTGGTGAGGGTATGCCTTGGTCGGCGAATCCTACTTATACGGGAGGGAGTGTAACGGGAGGCCGCCGCAATCAGGGGATTGGGATGCTTTATAGCAGAATCGAAGTAGCGCTTGGAGAGGCGCTTCATGAACTGCTGGACGGTGGGGAGTTTGAGATCGACGTGGAGATTCACGTTTCGGACATAGAAGGGGGCACCCGTGACCTTTCTAAGGAAACGGTTTTGGAGGGTCTGCATTCTATGCAGGAAGCGAGGGTTGGCGTGCGCGAAGATTACGCAAGCGTATGTCATGATGGGACGGATAACCGCGGTATAGAGGCGCAATTTGCACCTGAGTGACAATTTGCTGCGGGCGGTCAATAAGGAGTGGAGCCTACCGAGAGCGAAAGCGGCGCGCGAACGCGCCGTCTTTATGTGCTCTTTGAAGTTGAGACGGTGATCGAGAATGACACCTAGGTACTTGGCTTGCTTACCCCAAGGGTTCGGCTTGCCATACATAGAGATCGGGCTGGGGAGGGGGGGGGGGGGGGGGAATTTACGCGGTTTTGAGAAAAGTACCGCCTGACTCTTGTCGGGGTTGACCTCGATTCTTCATTTCCGGAACCAATCGCCTAAGGCGTTTGCGGAGGCTTGGAGCTTGCGAGCGATAGAGCCCTGATTGGGACCTGAGCAGTAAACGGCAGTGTCGTCGGCGAAGAGAGCCAACTGTGCCGAATTACTTTTGGGGATGTCACTGGTGAACAGGGTGAAAATGAGGGGGGATACTACGGAGCCCTGGGGGACACCGGCACGGATCGGGTGGGGGGGGGAGAGAGCACCCTCGATGCGGTAGCGGAAAGTGCGATCCGACAGAAAGTCTCGAAGGATGAGTACGAGACGGTCTGGCACACCGAGAAGGTAGAGCTTATATGTACAGGAAGACTTTGAATTCATTGGCAATATTTTAGTCCAAGAATCTAATTGAGGAACGAATAATAACTAATACTAGTAAAGTGTTCAAAAATAATAACCAAGAGATTTCTCAAAATGAACAAATAAAATAAAAGTATCAAATGGTGATAGCGCGCTATAAAATCAATAATAGGTGATTGCCTCGTCCCCCCCTCCGCCGCACACCATCACCGTCGCACGCGCGCCATTCAATTATTTGCGGGCGCGCGGTGGCGGCGGCGGCGGCGGCGGCGGCGGCGGCGGGCGGCGCGGCGCCCCCCGATTTGCATGTAGCAGGCACTAGCAGCTCAGCAGGCTAGCAGCTTCGACTTTTCTACGGAACTGAAGTGTAACGCGTACTTAAATTAAATTGTTTATGTTAGGTCCTTGACGCAGTTTAAAACACTTAACCCACATACACACACTAAGAAGCTCCGAAAATAACTAAAAACTTGACTGAAAATCACATTATCACCCATAAGAAAACAAGTTTAAAATGGCCGCGCCGCTTTGGCGCATAAATCATTAAAATGCAGAAAGCAAAACTCACATAATAATAAGTTGTAATAGTCGGTACCGTTGGCGCAGTGACTGAGCGACAGGCTACTGCGTTACGTGTCGCAAATTCGATTCCCGCACAGAAAGATGAAGTGTGATTTGAATTATTTCAATTATTATACCAACAATACTAGCGTAGGGAATGGTTTAAAAAAGAATGAAGAAGGATTGGAAAATTGAAAGTGATTTAAACTTTGGTGAAATGTCAAAACAAAAGTTACTGTTAATAAAAGTTTCAAATTACATACCTACAAGGCTACAAAATGTAATGATCGTTAAAAATTACTTAGTTTTTTGTCTGCATTAAAGTCGGTTAAAGTGTGCAAAAATTATTATCCCAATAATATCTCAATTGAATTCGCTAGTAAAACTTTGACTTTTAAAATACCTAATAAATGACGCGCCTGTTGTGCTTGTGCCCTGCTGGCTCGGCGCTGGCGCGGCGGAGCGCGGCGCGGGCGGGGCGCGCGTTTGTGTGCAGATGTTTAGTAAAGTACCTAACACTGCGATAGCCGCGCGCGACCTTTGACGAAACAGCTGATTGGGACTTGGGTGCACTTTTAAATTGAATTTACATAGCAGTATTACTTAGTATGTAGTTTTAAATTTTAATCACATTAATTTAAAATCGTTACTACGGCACAATAAAATAATTAAATCTTGTTTGTTGTTGTTGTTAAATGTTGAATAATGAAATGTTGTTGAATAAAATAAATAAATGTTGTGATGTTAATTAATTGTTGAGTCTGGCGGTTTGTGTGTGTGAGATTTGTGTTTGAAACCTAGTATAGCAACGTTTAAATTAAACTTAGTAGGTAGGTAGGTACTTACCTACGTGTACTTTAAGAGGTGCTCGAAATGTTCACCTCCTCTTTGTACACACAGCTCAGCACGGCGCCTATGGTTCACCTTCACATTTTGCAACACAAAAGTACGCGATTTAACCGTATCAAACGCCGTGATAATCTTTTCTTTTAACTGTTCCCGGCTTTCACTCTCTTGCTCGTAAACTAGTCTTTTAACCTCACCCCACAAAAAAAAGTCCAAGGGCGTCAGGTCAGGCGACCGCGCTGGCCAAGCTACAGGTCCGCCGCGACCAATCCAACGTTCACCGAATTTACGATCGAGGAAGGCGCGAACGTCACGCTGGTAGTGAGCCGGTGCTCCGTCATGCTGATAGTACAGCTCGGACTGATAGCTCTCAGGCACGTTCTGCAGCTGTTCTTCTACGGAGGTCTCTAACAACCGGAGATAGCGCTCCCCGGTCAGTCTCTCTTCAATAAAGAAGGGACCTATGATACAACTGTTAATTATGCCTGCCCACACGTTCACCGAGAAACGATTTTGAAAAGCGTGTCTTCGGCTTACGTGCGGGTTCTGCCCACGCTGAGCCCACCAATGCTCGTTGTGGACATTAAACAGCCCGAGTCGGGTGAACGTGGCCTCGTCTGTCCACAGGATATTTTTATCCAGATTTTGTAATAGCCAATTACAAAATCGGACCCTGGGCGTGTAGTCAGCCAACGCCAACTCCTGCACTTTTTGGAAATGGTAAGGGTGCATTCCAGAGGCGTTTAACAGCTTCCAGACAAAAAACTGGCTGACGTGAAAGTGTCGCGCTGCCTGTCTAGTGCTGGCCTGTGGATTCCTCTGGAAGTACCGCTTTATTTGCCGATGCAGGGTTCTTGGGTACACCGGCGCTCTACCACGCGCTTGAGCATGCGGTGGTACGTGGAACGATGCAAAATCCAGCAGGTTTTGCGTTGATCTCAAGATTCGGTCTCGCGATGGAATCGGTGCATCGGGGTAGCGACGGTGAAACATGAGACGAGTGCGCGGCAAACTGTGTGTTCTATCGTAGAATAAAACCATATCCAGGTATTGCTGGTTCGTGTACACTGCACTACGTGGTCGAGGCATGTTAGCCCTGTGGTTCACTGCAATCCAATATTTTTTTCGCCAATTACACGTAATTCACTTGACCAAATAAACTCGTGACTGGAGCAGCGCGGCGGCCGGCGCTCAGGCGCATGTGGGGGCGGGGGTGGGCGGGGGTGCGACGCGCGCGCTTGTAGTTTGTTCTTTTGCCGTATTGGCGGTATTTCTTTTGAAGGACATATCTACTGAATGAGAGCTCGTACGCTAGTTTTACTACACGTGTCGAAAGAATCTTGATAATTAAATTTATTTATGTTTAATTATCATTTTTTTTATTTCTTTTTTTTAATCTTGTTTATTAATTTCGGTCTTTATGTAAGTAAATATCAAGTTATATTACGTTTTTTAAATTAATAATTTGACCATATTAATATTCGATATTGTTGGCTTAAATGAACCAGTATCATGGTTGGAATACGTGGTTAAAATATTGCCAATGAATTAAATGTCATCCTGTATAATAAGCCGTTGTGCCAGACTTTGTCGAATGCTTTCGCTATGTCAAAGAACAGAGCGCCTGTTGACGCACCGCGCTGAAAGGCAGCGCTAATGTGCTCAACGATACGGTGGACCTGATGGATGCATGAGTGTTTAGTTCGAAAACCAAACTGCTCGTTAGGGATAAGGCTCTTTGCCTCGGCGTAGTCCTTGAGACGCTTATAAATAAGCCTCTCGTAGATTTTGCCAAAAACATTGAGCAGACTGATGGGGCGGTAACTGGAGGGCTCAGACTTGGGCTTGCCTGGCTTTGGGATACCGATGACCGTGGCTTCTTTCCACGCTTGGGGGAAGATGTTATTGCTCAGAGCGCCATTGAAGATGGCAGTCATGAGTAAAATGAGTGGAGCGGGGAGGAGTTTGTACACCCTATTGGTGATACCGTCCGAACCGGGGGCTTTGCGAGTTTCGAGCCCTTTAATGATGTCTTGCACTTCGTCAGGAGTGACGGGAGGCAGAGGATCATCAGGGTCTTCGACTGGTGGTAGGGAGGCTCTACGTTCGACCTCAGCGTTCACCTTATCGATGTGCGCTTGATCTACTAGTTGAGAGCTAGGGGAGCACTGGGACTCTAAGCTGGCGGCGAGGCATTCGGCTTTGTCGGGGTTGTCGAAAGCTACGGACTTGTCGGGGCGTATGAGAGGAGGTACAGTGGCCTCTTCGGGGGAGCGAAGCTTCCTCTGAAGCTGCCAGAAGGCTAAGTGATTGGGCTCTAGTTCGCCGAGCAATTTGGCCCATCCCTCGGAATGCAGCTCCGCTATGCGTTTCTTTACAGCACGCTGTAAATGGCGCATATGGGCTTTGTTCGCGTCACAGGGAAAAGAGTCGTAGGCACGAATGGACGCGTTCTTCTCGGTTATCAGATCACGTACGTCAGCGGGTAATTTCCAGCGATGGTCTTCCATCACTGGAACTTCCCGTGAGCAATCCGTCAATACGGATTGAACGTGATCTGTAAACGAGGCGATCGCTCCCGTTGTGTCCGCGACTGAGACAATCTGCTCGGGAATAGAGTCTAAGTGAGGTGACGTGGCGGATTTCAGTCTTTCGCTTACTTTCCTCCAGTCGG
Source organism: Oligia fasciuncula (assembly GCA_963082905.1). Taxonomy (NCBI): domain Eukaryota; kingdom Metazoa; phylum Arthropoda; class Insecta; order Lepidoptera; family Noctuidae; genus Oligia; species Oligia fasciuncula. The sequence continues at coordinate 2,487,278 of OY720414.1, read as the reverse complement.
TTACTATCTTGGTCGGAGGGGGCTGGTTGGGATCACGGGGGCCCGAATAGGGGGCTAGGTGAATAGTGACGGGACGGTGGTCGGAATTGAGCTCTTGGTGCGTCTCGATAGATTGCAAACGGAGGTTTACATTCTTGAGTAGCGCTACGTCGAGCACGTCAGGAAGATGGTTGGGATCACCGGGATAGTGAGTGGGATGCATCGGAGCGATGACATCGAAGTTAAGGGTAGCGCCTAGGTTGAACAGGATTCTACCTCTGGTAGAAGTCGTGCTACTGTTCCAGGCGGGATGTTTGGCATTGAGATCCCCCGCCATGATGACGGAGTCACTCATACCGAAGAGGGCAGTGAAGTCGTTGGAGAGAGAGATGGGATCCTCTGCACCAGACGTGGGCGGGATATAAGCCGAGATGATTAATAAGGATTGATGGCCGGTCATGCCAAGCCGACAGATAGAGACCTCCAGGTGAGATAGGAGAGGAGGAGGGTCTATAGGGGAGCAGTGTAGGGACTTTTTGAAGTAGATAAGGGTACCACCCTTGTGACACCGAGACCTGTCATTGCGAACTATTTTAAAGTTGGCAATGTTCGGGTTACGGTGATGGGGCTTCAGGAAGGTTTCCTGGACTAAAAGGACGTCTAGTTGATGGTCGCGGAGGAAGGTGGCGATCTCATCACGCTGGCCAGAAATGCCGTTGGCATTGAAGAAACCTATTTTAAGGGATCGGGGTTTGGTAACGCCTATTCTTTGTTGATCCATTGGAGCAGCTAGAATTTAAGGGTTTGCAGGACTTGCGTAATCTCGGGATACGCATTGAAAATCTCGGCAATACGCCGAGGATTGCCATTGCAGGCTTGGATTTCCGCTGCCATCGCGTTAGCTGGGGCGATAAACGATGCATAAGCACCGATTATAACCTCCATGCTGCTGGGCTGAGGGCCGGAGACGGGGGATTGAACTGCCGCACCGCGAGCCGGAGCGAGCCTTTTATATGTTTGCGCGTTCATGGAGCCGACGCCAAAATAAGGGAACGCGCGCGACGACCCCTGATTGGTCTATCCACAATCAGGGTAGGTTTAGCACTACCACTACTCAACAAATTGTAAACACAATATACCTGGGCTAAAATAAATGAATATTATTCTGATTATCATAAATCGCTGTTTTACTTATTAGAGACTACCGACCTCCTAAAGTGGTGGTGGTGGAGTGTGTGAGGTGAAAGTTAAGGGGTTCTGAAGAAGAAAGAAATAAAAATATATACCGTGTATATTTATACACGGTATATATTTTTATTTCTTTCTTATTTGCAAAATAGTTGGGCAAACGTCATCTAAAACTATTCCAAATTTCAAGTTGATAGCATTAGTAGTTCTTGAGGTATCCAGCTGTGACAGACAGACAGACTTAGTCTCACAATACGGGTTCCGTTATTACCATTTTGGTACGGAACCCTAAAAATGGTAAAAAGATATTAATAATAAATCTTTAAGACTAAAAAGTAAAATAAAATAAAAAAAAAAGTTTTTAAAAACAAGCTTTTATTTATTTAAATAAAAACCTAACCTAAAAAAGAAAGGATTACGCGTACTAAAAAGAACAAAATACATTTAAGTGACATTTCAAACAAATAAATTTTAAAAGCTTGAGGCACTGTTATTTTGTAGTAGGTACACCTGTGTAACGGATATCGTACATCAGTAGGTACCTCAGGCTGTTATCGAAATTCAAGTCTTACCACTGACGCGCAGTTGACGGTACTTAAGCTTACAAAACTAATCTACTCGTATTTACATATATCCATAGGTTTAAGCCGTGTGCACGATGGGTTTTCTCATCGCCAATAATTACGAACTTCTAATTACAAACTTTCATCCCCTATTTAACTCCTTCAGCCGGCCGATTCTGTAAAAATCTCACCGTGAAAACTTAGGTGAAGTGAGTTTGTTTTCGCTAGGAATTGACACTATTGACAGCTCACTCCACGCTCACTTCACCTAAGTTTTCACGGTGAGATTTTTACAGAATAGCACCGCAGGGGATGAATTGTCAAAAATCCTTCCTTAGTGCTCCCTGAGGGGCAATTTTCGTTATTTTAAGAACGTTCACAGTCTGATCTAAGTCTCAGTCTGTCAAAAATAACTGTAACTTCCCTACATTTTGACAAGTTTTTGACAGTTATTTGTCGCCGAGATGAGACTGCGACTAGATTTTGAACGTTTTAAATTACGAGATTGTCCTTCTGTTTGGACCCTTGTACTGACGCGCACATCAAGCTACCTGAAACTGTCAAATTTTCCCATTCAACTTTGAACCTTTAGCTTTAGCGATAAAGTTGGAAATCTATTATAGACAGATTGTAGTAGCTTGATGTGCCGTCAGTACAAAATCGAGACCCAGAGCGGTTTAGGTTATTCACTGTTGTCTGCTATTGAGTTAAAGTTATTTACAATAAATAATAATAAGAATTCATGTTTAATTATACCGTCCTTTCACAGTTATTTTACCTCTGCCAGCAGGAATCAAACAGCAAACTTAATCAAACTTGATTTTGACAGACTTGTCAGTGGCAGCCGGGTCTCCCTTGTTTTGCCGAAAAGATTTTGCCAAATTATCACTTCCCAAACAATTTTCCGCATAATTTCATTTGCCAAATTATTACTAAGCAAAAAATCTCTTCACAAATAATTGTAACCCAAACCTAATGTTTGGCAAGTGAACGTTTAAACAATAACTTGTTTACCAACTAGTACTTTTACCAATTTTTATTTAGTCAAATATTTCAGTTGGAATAACTCATTTTACGCAAAATTACATTTGCCAAATATTTAGTATCGTCAGTTTTCGCAGTTTTAAGGCAGCCATTTCAAGCATAAGATCTAACTTTGAAGACGTTTTATTACAAGTGTGTTTTTTCCACTTGGGACAAATTCTAAACAGGTAATAATAATATTAAGTATTCTGGTAGTATTTTTTGAAATAATTAATCTCGTCTAACTAGTTCAGTTTCGGGTAGACTTTTTTTCCATTTTTTTTTCTATATAATCTAGTCGTTTCTGGCACTCGCCGGCCGCTGCCGCGGCACCGCTCGCTACGCTCGCTCGGCTCGTGCGTAGGAGGTCACAGTTTTAACCTAACCTAAGCATTTTTTTTTAATAATTAACCTCGTCTAACTTATTCGGTTCTCGATAGCCTGCTAAAAATAATCTCTTTTTTCCATATTTTTTTCTATATAATCTAGTCGTTTCTGGCACTCGCCGGCCGCTGCCGCGGCACCGCTCGCTTCGCTCGCTCGGCTCGTGCGTAGGAGGTCACAGTTTTAACCTAACCTAACCTAAGCATTTTTTTTTTATAATTAATCTCGTAACTAATTCGGTTCTCGATAATGTCCATTGCAAAAAATTAAAATAGTAAGTTACAAATATTTTGTATTAAATAAATGATTATTTTAAAATAAAATTGCATTTTTTAATTATTTAATTAACAAAAAAAAAATTCTCAAAAAATCTTATTTATGCCTAAATTTTTTTTGTTATAACAAATCGTTTGACCAAACGTTTATTGTCTAAAGATTGTTTGCCGTAATAAATCATTTGATTAAAGACCAAATGCCTAAATGACATTATCCTTAATAATATTCTGCCAAGTAAAAATTCGACCAAATGAAAATGTGCATACTAAAATTATTCCAAACATTGCATTGGTATGATAAAAGGTTGCGAAAATTTGTTTGGGTAGTGAAATTTTGGCAAAATCTTTTCGGCAAAACGGCAGGCTCCCGTGGCAGCCACCTAACAGCAACCATATTTTGATGATAATAAAGATTAGAGTGCGCGCAAGATAAGTCTGCGCGCGGCGTTTGACTTCAAGATTACATCCCTGCTAGCACTTTTAATCACTTTCGGCATAATGATGGCAATTATTTATTTTAGAAAACACGGAACTTATCACACTCTCTTGACACTTGAAATAAACGTCCAGATGGCGGCAAACGTCCAGATGGCGGCAAACGTCCAGATGGCGGCAAACGTCCAGATGGCGGCAAACGCCTATTTTTGATTTCGGCCGCGCGCAGACTTATTTGCGCGCACTCACTACTACTATGATTATGACAGTGATGCAAGATCAGAGATCAAATAAATATGAAAAGACTCTGGTCTGGTCTTTATGTCGATTAGACTTCAATACCACTCGTCAACTCAAAATGGGTTCGACACTTGACAGGAAAGATTTAGAAAAACTCTGCAAGTCGTGACAGGTTTCAGCTACTGATACATAACTTCCTCGTAGTGCGGCTCCTCTCGAGCCTGGATTTCTAGTTCACATTCTCGCCTGAAGAGAAGGTTGAGGTAGAATGGTGTATTGATATCGGGCTGTAAAAATTAAACAAATTGCTTTAAATTACTAGCTTTAGCACACGTGACGTCTTGTCTACACTAATCTATAGAAGTATTTATGTTAGTGAGTTATTCCAGTCTGATCCCCTGAACTCATCATTACGAACAACTTTTACTATGGGATCAAACCTGAAATCGCGAAAACACGCAGTTCGCTTATCTCGTCAAAATGTATGGAACAGCTGATTTTTTTTTCGCGATTGCAGCTTTGGTCCCTTAGTAAAAGTTGTTCATAGTGATGAGTACAATCTCCCATTTCGGTTTGTCGCATGTTTTCAATTTCAACAGAATGAAAGTACTTAACAAACACTTGGCGCCATCTACGCGGAACTAATTTGACAGTTGTCTTCTCCAATTGAAACTTACTTCATCGGCCGGTCGGAGTCTTGCGTCGGGTATTGGGGTAATGGTAACTGGGCTCTTATTGGTCGATTCGTTTTTTTCAAGTAATAATGTCTCCTAATTGCACAAATCCCAACTAGAAGGAGCACCAGTATTGCAGATATTGATGAAAGTATAATAGTAACATAGTTCGGTTCTGCATCTGTAATACATTATAAAATTATTAACACCTTGCCTCTAATAATTTTATGAAGAGCATTCAGATGGCGACATATTGAATTTTGACGATATCCAAGTATCCATTTAGGTGTAAATGTTATGTATAATTTAAAACTTTTCCTATTTCAATTATTTAGCATAACAGCGATTTGGTGTTCATATAGGTACCTACTGTACTGTAAGCTACTATAAATATTGGGATACTAAAAATACTGGTATTCAGCTGCATCTGGTTAGACTGGAAGCAGACCCCATAATAGTTGGGAAAAGGCTAGGCAGATGGCAGATGCTACCTACTGTAAACTTAATACTATTATATTTTACATCTTCGATCTTCTGGTTACCTATATACAGGGTGTCCCAGAAATCATTAGATTACATTTATTTATATTTTTAGATTCCAGCTTGACGTCGACTTCTGGGACATGCTGTATAAATAAAAATGCTGTTTGGTAAGCGCATCACTTCAGATTGAGAACACCTCACCCGCACCGATTTGGCTACTTTTTATTTTAAAATTTGTTTTTAATAATCCGAAATAGCACAAAATAGAAATAGTACAGAAGGCAATCTACATACAAAGTGCGCTCGAGCAACGCACACATAGACACCGCTCACGGACACGTTATCTTGGACGGGTTGGGAGTAGTTAGGGATGTGACAGTATACATAAAAAATCGATTATTAATTAATCGATTATTTTGCCTAGTAATAAAATCGATTAAGTATAAAATAATCGATTTTTTTAATAAAAATAATCGATTTTATTAAAATAATCGATTTTTCCTTTTTTTTTTGATAGTTTAAATTAAACGCCTAAAATATCGATATTAACTATCTATCACAGCACTGTTTTATTAATAATAATAATAAACATTAATTACACAACAAGTTAATAATTTCACACAAAAAAGGGTTTTTTTAAATTTCTCCTTTCGCGCGAAATTCAAATTACATTAGATTAGACATTACGTTTACGTTACATTTCTACCACCAACCACCAATCTCATATGAAAAAGTGTTAATGGTAGAAATCTAACTTAGAAAGATGTATTAATGATTATAATTATCTAAATATGTACCTGTTATTGTCGTGAATCATGTTTTAATCAAGATACATCCTGACACTGACCTGCAAATTGCAAAAACCTTAAGAAAATTTGAATTTCGCGGTCTCTTAAGTAAAAAAAATCGGCAGTTAATAAGAAATCGATTTTTTATTAATCGATTTTTTGTAATATTAAAATCGATTATAAAAATCGATTTTTGTTGAAAAAAAAATCGATTATTAATCGATTTTTTCTATAATCGATTTTTTTTTCACATCCCTAGGAGTAGTGCGAGCGCGAGTGCCATCCGCTTGAGACACGCTTCTGTGAATTGCAAAAATGGAGCAACAAAAAAATGGCTATTTATGCTCGATCTAAATAATAGTTTCCTATTTTGAATCAGTATAAACGAAGTAACTTTTTTGAAAGGTAAATTCACGCCACCATCTATTACGTAGGTAAGTTAAAACTTAAAAACATGATTTTTTGATTGTGTAGATATTGTGTTGTTTTTAGTGTCATTTGATAGGTTGAGGTCTTAAACGGATAGGGCAAAATAAATTATATGTAAATAGTAATCCGTTTTGAAGGTATTAGGGATTTTCGATCGTGAAAATTGACAAATGTAAAATTTTATATGTTTTTGTTCTGAAACCGGCATGTCCTAGAACCAAAAATTCGAAGACATGTGATATCTACCAACCCGCACTGGGCCCGCGTGGCCCACTCGGTGAGTCCTGTCCTCCTGTCGCCTTTTTCCTGTCTTCCGCCGCACCTGCAGGCGAGATTAAAAATACTAAAGTTATCTTTATTTTAATAGCACATTGAACGAAAACCAAACATTGAATGTTGAACAGATTGTCGGTCTTACCTTCAATACATTCATTTTGTAAATCTATCACCATGAAACAGGTGTGTGGATACACACATTGGTTGTCTGCAAGAGAAATAATACCAATCATCGTTTAATATTATAATATGTTACTGTTGTTTAATGTTTCGTTTATATTTTAATTTTAAACCAATGGGGATTTGTGAACTTTTTGTCCAAATATCCCCCATTATGTGCTCTATGAGAATACAATGGGGATTTTGAACAAGAAGTTGAGAAATCCCCATTGATTTTGATGGGGATTCTCAATGGAGATTTGTGGAATGGAATACCCATGATTCTGGACCGCTGCTTAGTAATTTTTCGCCAGTTATCAAAAAAATTAAATCCGCCATCTTGCCGAGTCCAATCCACATCGAAGGGTCACTTCTCGAAGTTGTGAAGGATTATGTCTACCTAGGGCAAGTTATCCAGCTCGGTAGACACAACTTTGAGAAAGAGGCTGACAGAAGGATCCAGTTGGGTTGGGCAGCATTTGGAAAACATCGTCAAGTATTCTCGTCGCCTATCCCGCAGTGTTTGAAGACTAAGTTCTTCAACCAGACACTGACGGTCGGGCTGGACCACAAATTCAAGGTCGCTCAGCGCGCTAGGGAGCGAGCTATGCTCGGAGTCTATAGAACCGGAGTTACCGACATAGCTTGCAGAGTAAGCAAACTGAAGTGGCAGTGGGCTGGCCATGTTTGTCGAAGGACCGATGGCCGGTGGAGCAGACGAGTCCTGGAGTGGAGACAGTGTATCGGCAAGAGTAGTGTAGGACGCCCCCAGTTAGATGGACGGACGACCTAAAGAAGGTGGCTGGGGTAGACTGGCTGCGGCAGGCGGAGGATAGGGTGTTGTGGCGCAGTCTGGGAGAGGCCTATGTCCAGCAGTGGACTGCGATAGGCTGAGTTGAAAAACAAAAAATAAAACAGCTGTTTCATTGAAAAGCAATACCTACATGGTCAAAATGTATGGAACAGCAAAATTTCTTTTTATACCGACGAAAAATTTTTGCGCTTGGAGATCTTGAATCATGAGCTCAATTCCTGGTTACAGTTTGCGCGTCGATGTCTCACCAACATTCTCTTACCTTCAGATGTCGTGTTAGATAATGTCGCACTTCCTTTCAAAATGATGTATGTAGCACACTCGGCAGTTCCTCTGTATAATTGCATTCTAATATACATAAATTGGGACTTTATATGGTAACGGAAATATAAACAGTCTCCATCATTACAATGCATATTTTTGATCTTCTTCGAACCTGAAATGTAAAAAATAAAACAAATTTACACTAGTAATTTCGGATAAACTGTAAATTACTGTTTATGTTTATGTGTAAGCGCACCTATGGACAGACACCCGTAAACTGGTGCTACACACTTGCTCGGGTCGGTCGGCATGAGTCCTTACAGCCGGGCAAACGAATATACGAGATAAAAAAAGTCATTCAAATTGTGCCGAACCGATCCGATCATGATTCAGCGAAGGTAGATGCCAAATGGAGTTTCAGATCGGCACGAGCCGAATATGTGTAGCGAGCCGAATACCTTCGGGTCGGCTTTCTTATCCAACAAATACTGCTGAATCGAATGTGCCGACCCGAACAAGTGTGTGTGTGTGTGTGTGTCTTACCAAACGTAAGGGAATAGAAAGGCTCCCGCCGGGGTCGCGGGTTGTTCGAAAGAGATACCGTGGCCCCTGGCACAGGCAAGTGAAGGAACACGGTTTAGTCAGTAAGAGTCTGACACTCCCTTCCGCTCCGCCCAGAGCGGGAGGGGTCATTTGATGATTTCCCACCCAAAAAAAAAAAAAAAAGGGAATAGAAAGGCTAGTCTATTCTTTAGAAGCAATATACATAATATTTAGATGTAATTTATTTGAAAGAAACCACAAACTCACCGGATGTTTGACTTGAATTCGTATGTGTTACATAGAAAGCAGCGTTGATATTAGGAGCTTTATTCTTTATTTTTATATGCATCATTAATATTTCATCCAAATGATATTCAAAGTCATCTGTATTATTGACTGTTATAGAAGGTACTGGTCCTGATAAATGGCCTAAAAAAAGAAAATGTATATGATATTTTAGGTATAAAACTACATTCCTTGTTAAACAATGATTCAGATTATAAAAAGTACTCTGTGATTATAACCATTCGTTCTACGAGGATCTTTTGGCGCTTGTATGACATCGACAGAAGGGCGCTGTTGGCAAATGTTCGTGAAATGAGGTCTATCCATTGACGTAATACAAGCGTACGTGTATAATAAAGGTCAGTGGGGCTACCGCGTATGAATTCTCCGCTAGAGGCGCTAGTGTAGCGTGAGGTCTCCGAAATGTCAAATGTCACTGTTGGTGGGTGGACTACGCGGGTTTATTTCTAATTGGAGTAATGTTGTGAATATAGTTATGGCAAATATGAGTTACGAGTCAATGAATGTCAGGAAGAAAAAGAGGTGCAAAATTAAGCGGTCTGAAAGAACAGCTAATTCAGAGGTTTGTTTAAATATGATTTAAACATAATCTTTGTTTTCACGCCCGTAATAACTAACTTTGAGAGCTATACTTTAGGACCACACTCTATAGTGGCGTTAACTGGTGAGCACAAAAACAGTAGCCTTAATTGTGCTGAAAAATCAAGATGGCAGCATTCGTACCGATTGTGGCGACGTGCCAAAATATTCTTCCACGACTAGGTACACAGTGTAAGTAGTTGTAGTGTCATATTATCAGACATCAAATGTTTGGTATTTTGTCGGCATGTCGACGGGAGTGCTGGTTAGGTACCAAACTTTTCCGTAATGGTTTGTACTAATGTAGCGACCTCATAGATGTAGAGGGCAGGAATGGTTAAAATCTGAAGCTTTTTAAAATATGGCATACAGCTATCTGGGGTACGTAGCCGTGCCGCATACAGCTATCTGGGCCACATAGCCGTGCCGCATACAGCTATCTGGGCCACATAGCCGTGCCGCATACAGCTATCTGGGGTACGTAGCCGTGCCGCATACAGCTATCTGGGGCACGTAGCCGTGCCGCATACAGCTATCTGGGCCACATAGCCGTGCCGCATACAGCTATCTGGGCCACATAGACGTGCCGCATACAGCTATCTGGGGCACGTAGCCGTGCCGCATACAGCTATCTGGGGCACGTAGCCGTGCCGCATACAGTTCTCTGGGGCACGTAGCCGTGCCGCATACAGCTATCTGGGGCACGTAGCCGTGCCGCATACAGCTATCTGGGCCACATAGCCGTGCCGAATACAGCTATTTAGGCCACATAGCCGTGCCGCATACAGCTATCTGGGGTACGTAGCCGTGCCGCATACAGCTATCTGGGCCACATAGCCGTGCCGCATACAGCTATCTGGGGTACGTAGCCGTGCCGCATACAGCTATCTGGGGCACGTAGCCGTGCCGCATACAGCTATCTGGGGCACGTAGCCGTGTCGCATACAGCTATCTGGGGCACGTAGCCGTGTCGCATACAGCTATATGGGGTACGTAGCCGTGCCGCATACAGCTATCTGGGGCACGTAGCCGTGCCGCATACAGCTCTAAGACATTTCTCTTGCGCCCTAAAAGCGAGTTCAATGTCTGTAGAATTCCCCCAATAAATTAGTCTATATATAAGCGTAGATGTTACATAGGCATGACAGGCGGTTAGTACTGCTGCTTGATTTACATGATAGCTCATTTCGGTCGGCAGCATAGTCAACATCAAAAATCTATGAGAACACTCCCGAATATTCGACCGATTCTTCGGAGTAGACCGCTAAAATTTCAAAAAAAAAGTAGCAAAAAAAATAAAAAGAAACTTATAATTTTTGCTTACCTTTGTGATCTTACGTAAGAACAATCTAGACCCCTCCCAACCCCACGAAAGAATAAATAATACTTGTTTGGACCCCCTCCCCCCTCAAATCGTCTTCCGTAATAAATGAACAGTTAAGTCCGCTCCGCTTATAAATCTTGGACCGCGTCGAAACAAAGGATCACGCCATCCATCACTACAAAATAATAAAGTAGGCACTTACTTCTCGTAAAATATTCTCTACCACTATAAATTTCCATGTCAAATGCAAAAACAACTGAAAATAATAAAAAGTAACACGCTATCGAAATCATGTTTATGTAAGAACTTTCTTTATAAATTTTAATAAAATTTAAATTGTTAAAACTGTACTGTGTGTCACAAAATATATATTTTAAATGATGATATAATACGTCCTATAATGTTTTCGTTGTTAACTGGTCTGTCACACGGTAGTGTGTCAGACAAGTTCGGAAAAATTGGACGGCAACGCAACGCAACGAGTATTGTTTAAAAGGCGAAAGCGCTAGGGTAGCCCGCGAAATTAATTTTTTTTTAAGTTTTTTGCAATTTGCTGGTCAGTATTAAGTTGTACGTTGATTAAAATATGATTCGCGACCGTAACAAATATGTATTTACAGAATTATAATCATTACAATCAGTAATACAACTTGTTAAGTTACAGTTAGTATAATCCTAAAATGTCAAGATTTCATGAAATAGTCATTTAGTAGGATTACTAAACTTGGTCTTAGAGAGTTGTGTTAATGACTCTAATGATTATAATTCTGTAAATACGTATTTGTTACGGTCGCGAATAATATTTTAATCAACGTACAGCTTATTACTGACCAGCAAATTGCAAAAAACGTTAAAAAAAATATTTCACGGGCTACCTTAGCGCTTCTTCCTTAAACGAACCATTTGGAGCTCTGTCAACCACCTAAATCTTAATCTATTTGTCCTACAAACTTATAATTTGGTGCGTCCTCAATTACCTAAAACCCAATGTTTCATATATTCAATCTAGAAAAACTATTTTTTTATGACACTGATCACATCATTATTCCAGCAGGCTTCAAAACTTGAAAATTAGCATCGGCATAGAACGTTAGGCTTATAAAAAACTAGAGGTGTCGTGGGGCTGGGGCACCCGGTCGGAACGAAGTTCCTTTAGCTTTTGCACACTCAGAGACCGAAAAAAGTGTTACTAACAACAAAAAGTATAACCTCTTGTAGGATGATGATTCCTTTCCTTTCGTTTTTTTTCTTCTCTACTTTTTTTTGTTGTTTCCTTTTTGATTTCCTCTGGTTTGGTGACGGTTCTGCCTCTCTTTTATCAACGAAGCCGACTATTCCGCTCGTTCTTTTTCCGAACTTGGCTCGCTCTTCACATTTATGTTTTCAGTAAGGTGTAACAAGTTCGTGGCTGGTTTTCCTTTTGGATGTTGTTTCCTCCTTATTGCTGTGACGATAATGTCCGTTTTCACTCGCTTCATTCGCGCTGTTGTATTTACAACTTTCGGTGCTGAGCCGAGCGTCGAAAATCCAACAGCGCGCTTTTATTTAGGCATCTAAGCGTTATGTGGTTTGTTTTAAACTATGTGTCACCAAATTTGAAAATGGGTGATTCATGTTCATAATATCATTTAATAACTTGCCGTGCCTGCGGTGTCATCACGTGACTGCGCAATGCTATTGGCATTATAACGTCCATCATCAGCCTACCAGTCAGCAGTCCACTGCTGGAAATAGGCCTCTTCAATTGCACGCCATTCAACTCGTTTGTCGGCAACTTTCATTCAGCTGTTACCAGCAAAGATCGTCGCTCCACCAAGCCTGAGGGCGTCCTATCTTTCGTATGCCGTCAACCGTCTGTAGCGGTATCTACAACGCCACATGAGAACAACGCATCCTAATACTGAAGTCACGCAAAATCCTGCATCTCGCATGCAGAATTTACCGCGCAACTAGCATGGATACAACGGCCCGACATGAATCATCGGGCAGTTGCCCGCCAGACACAACACCCGTCTGGTCGGAGGATCCTCCCTTTCCTATAGAGTATGCGTGAACTTTACACCCTGTTCCTCATACCTCTTTACGTCTACGTCCATTGCTCAGCATTCTCCCAATGCAATGCCAGCACAATGAAGATATTTCTTCAAGGAGTGTTGATCGCAGTGAAGAGGAGCTCGTGGCTAAGTTAGAGCCGCGTGTCTATCAATCAAAGGTTAGGTGTGCGACGCTTGCCGAGTTCAGTCGGATGGATGACTATCCATTTCATACTGATACCCCTTACGCCTTGGGAAACACCTTGTGTCGTTGGTCCTGGCTGTCTTTCGTAAATCTTTGTACGTAAGTCGTTGTGGGTAGTCAGAAGCCCAAAAGTCTGACGACCATGCGACGATGGGTGTCATGTCAGCTGGTGTTGGCTGCAGGTCGGATGGGCAATCGTTTCATGTAAAATACTTGTATTCAGATGCCTCCGGCTCGAGTACCTACAGCAACATGGTTGGGAAAAGACAAGACAGGTGACAGGTGAAAAAGACAAGACAGGTGACAGGTGAAAAAGACAAGACAGGTGACAGGTGAAAAAGACAAGACAGGTGACAGGTGAAAAACACAAGACAGGTGACAGATGAAAAAGTTGTCAATCAAAAAAAAAAAGTCATTAAAAAAGACTATCAGGGCTGTCAATTTAATTTTTTTAGATAGCCTTGTAAGTTTTTAAAATTATATTTTGCTTAGAGCACTATGCGAAGTGATAGTAACTTTTGAACCGTAAAAAAATTCACCGACATTCTCGGGGTTAAAAAGTTTGGAAATAACCTTGCCCACGCCCCTATTCAATTTGATCCATACTTCCAGGGATACCCTGCATATGTATATATTTATCTCATAGAGCAACTGCCTCTCTGTTACCCTGTTATTGGATAACAAGATAAGACGTTTGGTAAGACTGATTGCCAGATCTTGACTACCCGTAACGACTGTCAAAAATCTCCAAATGACAGCCGGAACCAAAGGCTTAACGTGCTTTCCGCTGAACTAAGCTGTATTGTGATGGATGGTCACCTCGGTCAGGTAAGCAGAGGCGTCTCTAGCCCATGTAGCGCCCGTGTGCAAACATTACCCAAGCGCCCCCTAGTAAAAAAAAAAGCCCCCCCTAGTAACCGCGCGGTCAAAATTGAATGGGTACAAAGTTCAAGTAACAGCACATCAAGTTACCACAAATTGTCAAATTTCCCCAATGGATAATAGCTCGCTACAGCGAGCGGTAGAACAGTGCGGCACGCGCCACGCGTACTCACGCTTTTCAGAAATGCCGCGCGCTTGACATTCGTCCATGGCATGGCAATTTGAACTTTATTATCTATCCCAAACAGTTGAATTCGCATTTTTCGCAATATGATTGTCGGCGTGTTTTCAAACGAATCATTGAAACAGGTGCCGCCGAGCGTTGCGACACTCTCTACTACACTCAAAATATAATCTTTAATAATGTGTAATAAGGTTTATTTCATGTTGAAAAAAAGTTAATATTGTAAAAGCCGCTCGCGCGCTCGTGGCGCGGCTTGCTTTGGTGTAATTCGACAAATTTTATATAAGAAGAGCTCCAGATGCTATACAAAATGTATGGAAAGCGGAGCTCTTTTTACGTTGGTCTTTGAAAGTGCCGCGGCCGGCCATCGCGCGCGCCGAGTGGGTCTCCAAAGCGAGCGGCGCTCGGCGCCCCCTAGGACCGCTGCGCCCGTGTGCAACGCACACCCTGCACAATAGGTAAAGACGGCCCTGCAGGTAAGGTCGACCCCGAGCGCCTGTTAATTACTGAGCCACGGGCTTCACTCTGTAAGTCTGTATTCCAACCATGCCTTCCTTTTTATCGCCATCGCTTTGCGTAGCGTTTACTGTAAACTCAACTAATATAGGAAAAATAATACAAAGATAATACGAGTAACAGGAAAACCGACGATGAACAAATGTTATTAAATTACTTCTATAAGTCTTGTACATACTTACAGATCAGATACACGTTAGTATAAAATAAAGCGGTTTTCATAGTGTTTTAAGATAATAATTGATATAATATTTAATCAAGTATAGTAAACTAACTTTATAATTTATTCGTTATTAAAAATAAAAACTGTATTTTAATCGTAAATATGAAAACAAGCATTTGTTTCGTTTTAATGGTAACTATTAGTGTAGCAAAGTATGGTGACGTGAACGTTTATAATACTCGTGATTGTAAGTATTTCATTTTAAATATTACCTACCTCTTTTGGCCGTGGCCTTATTATGACGATATACCTACCTACACAAAATTCGGTACCTATAACTAACTAAATCGATGGTGTAGGTACAGACGCCAGCACATCAAGTTACTACAATCTGTCAGATTTCTTTAATAGATTTTCGACTTTATTGCTAAATCATAAGGTTCAAGGTTGATTGGGAAAATCTGACAGTTTCGGGTAGGTTGACCTGCTGGCGTCCGTACATCGATGGAAATAGCTTCTGCCTGCTGTCTAAGATTCCAAAAATCCGATCCTTTGCAATTATTGTCCTATAAAAATAAATAAAAAATATAATAAAATAAAAACTTTTTACTTCAGACTTTTAAATCCATATTTTAGTACAGTAGGTAAACCTTATGAAAACGCAAAGTCGCCTATGATTATCCTACAACATCTATCTATACATTAATAAATCTGTAGACGAGGCGTTTCTGTACATTGAAAATATTAAAAAAAAAAATAGTTGGGGTGTTATAGGATAACCAACAGATGCCATTTCATGAATTTTTAGAATGTTTGTCTGTTTGTCGGTTTGTCTGTTTGGATGTGACAAAATTTGATTTGAACAGGTTCAACGTAAAAAGTACCAAACCAATATGGTTAATTTTTATACTCAAATATAGTGTAGAACTCGGAGTAGTGGTTAGTTTTGGTTTCATCGCAATCGCTTCACTGTATCAAAAGATATAATCAATTTAAAGTATTCTACAACAACTTTCATTACGTAAGTTGGATACACGTAATGACATCTATTGGCGCTTTATAGTACTAACGAAAACATAATTATTGTGTTTATAACATTATTATGTGAATAATCACGTCATGCAGGCTTACCTATAAGATGACTATCACAGTCACTTCTGCCTGTGTTATTTGAAAAAGTAATGATAATGATTACATAATATAATGTTAATCGCTTTCGTTTGTTGGTTGATTAGTGGCGCTAAAAGAATTTCAAATAAAAAGTGAGGATAATGTAAGATAATATTATGGGTAATTCTTCAGGGACAAAATTTTCGATGTCTGTGGGTATATTTCTGTAACCAACTAAAAAAACGGCATGTAATATTTTTTTTTGTACAGTTTAGCTTTATCCCTTACTGGGACAAATGATTTTTTTTTAATAATTGCTGTCTAGGTACAAAATAAAAATATTTGAAGGTCATTCTTCTGATTCATATAGCGCGTCCGTTAGCCATTTTCCGGAACAAAATGGTCGATGTCGCATTTTCCCTTTGATACATCAATATAAATTATAATTATATCGAAAGGAAATGAATTGTCCTCTTACAAAAAAAATGTGTATTAGTTATAACTACGTTAGTCTGTTTATAAATAAGTAAAAAAGAAGTGTCCGGCGTATAATACTGATTAATGTGGCGTAAGCTGCGCTTGACCGTACTTGGTCGGGTAATAATAATGAGAGTCTGGCTTCCAGCGCGGGGGGAAGCCAGTCGTGCAACGGACGACCTAGAAGGTGGACGTGCGGCTGGTTGGCTTAGATCCGGTGTTACGAAGGAAAATACCTGATTCATCTGTGTTTGGTTCAGGTGGCATCCTGATTACAATGCCTACTTTATAAAATTTATTTTATTGTTTTAAAACTTCAATCTGTGTTTCGTGTGATGCTTTTGGGTTATAGATTCGCGTAGAAAAATGAAAATAATGAAGTTTGTATGTACGATGAGTTATGCATGATTGTAGGCAAAATCCTGATTCATCTGTGCCTGATTCGTATGGTCAAAACCCCATATGAATAATAAAATAAATTAGTTTTTCCCCTCTCCAGCACGATAGGAGTGCTTTTGTTGCGTAATTCTCCTTGTCCAATTTTTGACCGTGTACAAGTCAGTAGTTTTAATCTTATTTATTATTATTTACTTAGCTATAACCTTTTGAATAATAAAAAAATGACAGGAGTATAATCTTGTTCTAAATATGATACTTTTGATATGTCTTAGTCCTATTTAAGAATTAATAATTATTGTTTAGAATTTACATTCATAACTAACGGTGTATTTATTACTTTTTATTTCTGTTTCTGATTAATATGTAACACATTCTGATTCATCTGGGCACAAAATTAATATCTTGAAAACTACTTTATAAAAACGAGTCCCTCATTCAAATATATGTTATTTGGTATACCTATTTTCATATGAACATGTGTTACAGAGCTGAAAGTGAAATTAAATTTTGGCCATATGGATCAGTCAAAGAATCAAATTTCGAAGAACTACCCTTATGTGATGTGGTGTTCTGAGTGATAAAGATTGCAATGATAAATGATAAATGATTTTATTTTTGTAAGTAGGTTTGTAGAAACTTTTACACGTCAATGATGTTTTTTTTTTAAACTAGATGAAGTCGGCGTTTCCTATCTGACTAGGTACCTACTCTGAGAAGAAAGGCCGAAACAAACACACACACGGGCAACTTTATGTAGGAGCTCTTTCGAGGGGCAGCAACCTTTCTAACATTGTTAACAGAGAAGCATTTTCTTAGTGACCTACGGTTTTAAGATCATAATTATCATACTTTCATAGTTTTTTGCCTTTTTTCTCGATTTTTTTTAAATTTCTTTACCATGATAACGCTTCAACGCACACCTCCAGACGGGCTGTTGATTTATTGAGTATAGGTTCGGCAGGTGCACACCCTTTTTTTTTGTTTCCGGGGTGGAAAATCTTCAAAGGATGTCCGCCGCCCTGGGGCGGGCGGCGAGGTCTGTCAGGCTCTTACTGACTAAAAAATCACCCCAGTGTTCCGTCTCACACCTACGCCGGGGGTTGCGGGACCGTACGATCCTTCCGCAACCCCCGACTGGTGACGTCAAAGAGGGGCGCGCGTGGAACACTACGCGCCGCCAGCTCAAGTCCTGATGTGTTGGCGGTGACAGACGTCCCCGAATTCGTCGTCTCTGGATACGTTTAGGGGGGCTGGAAGAGGGCGTTGTCCGCCCTCCGCCGACGCCCGATGCGCCTACTGCGGGCCGGATGAGTGGATGAGATCTCCCTCTCTCCCTTTCCACAGCCTCCTTCTGCGAGACGACCGTTTCGCAGAAGGAAACCACCGCGTCCCAGGACTCTTCGCTGCCGTCGACTCGACTACGGCCGGCAGCGATACGTCAAGGTGCACACCCAATACAAGTAGCACTGCCATGTCGTAAAAAGGTATTGTAAATTATGTCTTCGAGACAATAACTAAATTTTTAGCCATTGTCTTGGTTAAAACCATATCGACCCTTTTTTTTTTCGGATGGGAAATCATCAAATGACCCCTCCCGCTCTGGGTGGAGCGGAAGGGAGTGTCAGACTCTTACTGACTAAAACCCAGCTACCCATTACTCTCCGCCCGCAGGCCCGCGCCTACGGTGGCCGGGAGTCGTCACGCGGCTCCCGACGCCCGGAGCGTCTCCCACGGTGGCTGGGATGGGAGGCTCTCTCCCTGAGCCATCCCGCCACCTTCTTTGCTAGCATGACTGCTTCGCAGAAGGAGGTGACTGCCTCTCACTCCCTCTCGCCCCGGACCATGGCTTGCACCAGGGCCGGACGCGAGAGGTCGCCGCCGCAGCCGATCGCCTCTAAGTACGAGGACACGGCGGTGCTCCGCACAAGCGGAGCAGACCTTCACCGTGTCCTCTGGGCGATCCTAGCAATGGTGACACCCGGGCGTTTCGTCCCGCCTGATGATGTGCAGGAACCTCCCGAAACTTCCGTGTCCGGTGAGGACCTGCGTCAGGCCGTAGGTGAGGGCGCCGTGGCGCCTCTCTAGCCACTCCTTAAAGAGGTGTCTTATCGCCGCTATCGCGGCGTGCCCTGCGCTGGGTAGCGACAGTCGCTCTTTCCATGCCGCCATGAGATCGCGCCGGAGATCTGTCCGCTCCGCACCGATTTGCCGCGGAAGCGGATCTTCCCCCGGCGTAGTGCCTCCGCGCGCCACTCATACAGGCGCGCGAGGACTATTGCCTCCAGATCCCATGGCGGCCCCGGCCCGTTCCAGTTTGGGGGCCAAACGTCGGAAATGCACCATATCGACCCTCAAGGTATCTTATGGCTATCCACCAAGAGAGAGTTAGCAAATGTGGGCACAGGTTTACAGAATAAGTTAAGAAAGACTTCAAACTACTTTTCAGATAAACTTCAGTAGGTAAGATTTAAGAGTAACACCATTGATGTATTCTTCTTTTTATCTTCAAGATATCTCGGCGCTATGATAAAGTCTTAATATTGGTATGTAAGATATCTACAATACCAAGTTAAGAATTTCTAAATTTATCGCAGAGCGGCAGAGAAGAAGAAAAGACTTATAAAAACTAACTTCAAACTTCACCTACTAATCTCAGATATACTTTAGATAAAATGGTGGTATGATTTTACGATTTATTCCGGTCTAACTTAGTATTCTAAAACAAATGCAAAATAAAATGGACATAATATGGCTATTTGGTCAGACAATCAGCCTCGAGCAGGCGCTTTCATTTTTATTTATCCTCAAAAATCAAAGTAACACTTCGTCGCATGTTCATTATGAACCCTGAAGACGCAGTGACTGCTGTGCAGTCGAAAGGGCTATGGTTGAGAACCCCAGGCAAGGGAAGCGTTACCAGACAAGATCGGAAGATTTTTCCTTTTACACCTTTCCTAAGCGACACATTATTGTGTTCCGACATCCATGCGAACGAAGTCGCGGGCACAGCTAGTTAAACAATAAAATCTTTATATATTTGCGAGCAGTTAAGGGTAGTTCTTCAGGGACAAAATTTTCGATATCAATGGGTATATATATAACCAACTAACAAAGCTTACTTAAATTTTTGACCGTGTACCAGTCAGTAGTTTTAATCTTACCGTAACCATACCATAATCAGCCTATAATGTTCCCACTGCTGGGACACAGGCCTCCTCTCAATGAGAGGGAGTGGACCGCGTAATCCACCACGCGGGCCCAGTGCGGGTTGGTGGATGTCACATGTCTTCGAATTTTTGGTTCTAGGACATGCCGGTTTCCTCACGATGTTTTCCTTCACCGTTTTGAGAGCAGTGGTGATGAAATGATTTAGGTACACAAAGTAAAGCGCCTGTCTGGGTTCGAACCTACGGCCTACAACTCGTAAATCGTGTCCGTGACCACTGGGCCACCACTGCTCTTAATCTTATTTATTATTATTTACTTAGCTTATAGCTATAACCTTTTGAATAATTAAAAAATGACAGGAGTATAAACTTGTTCTAAATGTCTTGTTCTTGTGTTGTTGTTGTTATTCTTGTTCATTTTGATATGTCTTAGTCTTAATCAAGAATTAATAATTATTGTTTAGAATTTACAATCATAACTAACGATGTATTTATTAAATTTTATTTCTGTTTTTGATTCATTTCTAACAAATCCTGATTCATCTGGGCACAAAATCAATATCTTGAAAACTACTTTATAAAAACGAGTCCCTCATTCAAATATATGTTATTTAGTATACTTATTTTCATATGAACATGCGTTACAGAGCTGAAAGTGAAATTAAATTTTGGCCATATGGATCAGTCAAATACCTAATCAAATTTCGAAGAACTACTGGTACAATGAGGTCAACATAAAACAGGCATTTAACGAATGATAAATTAGGTATGTTTCTGCCGCTGTGTCGATAAATAGAACAAGACAGGTGTCTAAAACTTGTCAAACATTTTGGTAAATTATCACGTTAATTTTAATACGTTACATCAGATTCTTTTTGTTTTAGATTGCGCACGACCTGGGATTAAACGTAAACCTGTATTCAAATCTGGTTTTCCGTGGCAATTTGAGTTCACCTCGAGTGATCAGTTATATATTATGTCAGTTCGTTATTTGAACAAATCATCGAGTGTTACTTGGGTTAATGTAACATATGAATCAGGTAAGGCTAGGCTTCTGGTTTCTAAGTTTCTACCTAAGATTAGACAGCACTGATAATTTTTGTGAATTTTGATTTCCAACAAATCCGTCGGAATTGTTCAACGAACTCAAAGACTTGTTTGATAAAACTGAGCTACAAGAAGATACTTTAACTAGATGCATATATGCAATTTACCATTCTAATGTGTTTCAGAAATCGTAAAGACCTGTAAATTAACACTACGCAATGGTATAAACGTTCCTGTATTTGTTCGTAAATTACGCGGTCCTAAATTAATAGTAAAACTAAATTTGTACACATCGCATGGCTTGTGTACATCATTAAGAGTGGCTGAGGGCAGACTCATCTCCACAGTACGTCACGAGAAAACTGAGAAGGAATATAAATGTAAAAGAATGATTGTTAAAATAATGAGAGCTTTATTTACTGTAAATAAGTATTTGCGATGCTTTCGAAACAAAACAAAAATATGATTTGATATATTGGTTGTTTTTCTTACAGATACTGATATTTGTTTGAAAGAAATCACTATAAACTACGTGTTAGTGGTGGATTTAAAGGACTTTATATGTAAAGGTAAGCTTTTTTTTCTGCTTTTTTTTCTAACTTTTTTTTTGCTCTCTACAATATTGTAAAGACCAAAAAAATCACAGAGCCAAAGCCAGAGCGAAGAAATTTAGAATGAATATTCATTCAAACTTACAATAATAACTTTAACGTTATCGATGTATATTTGCTCTATCTAAACATACATTTAAAAAACAAATGATTGAGCTCCTTGCTCAAATTTTTTAATTATTATATATTACCTAGCAGCGCCCCGCGGTTTCACCTGCCTGCATAAGTTTCGATCCGTACCAAAATGGTAAAACGGAACCCTTAAGGTGAGACTCAGTCTGTCTGTCACAGCTGGATATCTCAAGAACTACCAATGCTATCAACTTGAAATTTGGAACAGTTTTAGATAACGTTTGCCAAACTATTTTGCAAATAAGAAAGAAACAAAAAAATTATGTATTTTTTTGCAACAGGTACTGAAAGGGGGTCTGAAAAATTTGAAGTGGGGCTACTAGGGCATGTGGGGTATCATATGAAAGAGCGCAGTTTGCACATTCTCAAACATTTTTTATTTTTTTTTAGGTCGCATAGTTTTTGACTTTTGATGGAAAATGTAAAAAAAAATACTGTTTCCCCCTTATCTCCAAAGTTTGCAAAGAGAAAAATCTGAAATAATTCTATGTGATAGAAGTTTATGTAAAGATTACAAGAAAAATAAAAAGTAGTCTCTAAATAGCACACTTTTTTCAGAAATCATCAATAAAAGTTACATTAATTCCACTATCGGTCAAGAGATGGCGCTGACCTAAAACTGCAATATTCTACATCGCAGCGTGCAGAGTTAAAATTCTCTGACAAATATAGGCCTCGCCGATGAAAAGTTGGTACGGAACCCTCGGTGCGCGAGTCCGACTCGCTCTTGCCCGGTTTTCCCACTTTTGATTCATTTTGTGAGACTCATCTGATATGAGGTTCGTCAGTCACTATGCTGACTGGCTTGGCTTTTACACCATCACGAGAACTATCCTCGCACCGGAGCAATTAATAACATTGTATTATTGCAGGTCCTTCAAATACTACACAAAATGATAAAGATCTAAAGACAACAACGCCTTTAACTAGTTCAAAAAACAACAATACGTTTGTATCTAACGTTTCATCTGCGTCACACGAAGATAAGAAAACATCTACTAACAGCTCTGCAAGTAATACTGGTAAGTGTATTTTATATTTATCTGTGATGCCCAATATACTGGGTGAAATTGAAAACATGTGACAAATCGAAATAACGATTGTACTCATCATTATGAACATCTTTTTATGGGACCAAACCTGAAATCGCGAAAACAAAATCTGCTGTTCCCTACATTTATGTTCGCATACCTAACTCGTCAAAATGTATGGAACAGCTGATTTTTGTTTCGGGTTTGCAGCTTTGTTCCCTTCATTTCGGTTTGTCGCATGTTTTCAATTTCAACCTGTATTTAAAGTATTAGAAAATTGGCTTAAAGCTAGGCAAAATCATGGAGCTACAAATACCAGGGGGCCTAAAAAGGCCACTTTGGAAGAATCATAGCCATAGCCCCCTGGTCGCATAATATTCTAATTGCCCAGCCTATTCCCAACTATTTTGGGGTCGGCTTCAAGCCTAACCGGATGCAGCTGAATACCTGTATGCCTCAGGTTACTTACAGTTGATTTGTTGGATGTTGACGATAACCACAGATTTCACAATAATTTAGTTTATTCGTAAAAGTTACACGAAAGTTCCGTTGGATGCTAATCCGCGGTTATAGCGCTGCGGCAGCTATTGGTCAACTAAATAATTATAATTATAAAAGTAAATAAAATTAGTAGCGAAAAGTAGGTCGCGGCGTTAGCAATTTGCCTGTACGTGAACCATACCATAATCAGCCTATAATGTTCCCACTGCTGGGACACAGGCCTCCTCTCAATGAGAGGGAGTGGGCCGTAATCCACCACGCGGGCCCAGTGCGGGTTGGTGGATGTCACATGTCTTCGAATTTTTTGTTCTAGGACATGCCGGTTTCCTCACGATGTTTTCCTTCACCGTTTTGAGAGCAGTGGTGATGAAATAATTTACGCAAAGTAAAACGCCTGTCTGGGTTCGAACCTACGACCTACAACTCGTAAGTCGTGTCCACTGGGCCACCACTGCTCTCTTACCAGTGTTATACATGGAGCTACTGCCTATCTGACACACCAACCTGTCTATCCACAACCCAGTGGCTGGGTAACAAGAAAGCCCTTGATAGGACTAGTTTGAGAGCAAACTAGTCGCGAGCTCGAACTCACTGGTGGTCATGGCCAAAAAGCACGCTGTCTCACCTGGCTTCGTGTCTGACAGCGCTAGTATCAGTGATGAGCAGTTAGACGCTAGTCTACATGCAAAACGTCTAGTTCTCACGCACATGAACACCGTTCCAAACTGAAAACAGATGTGGGCCCAGTTAACCATTATCAATTTTTAAAAGGGGTAACTGGTCCGCGGTTCCAGTTCCATAGTGGGCCCCTAAGCCAAATGAATATTTAATTGACAAATCCATAGAATAGACATAATAATATAATTTAATAATAATTTTTTTAGATTAAATTAATATTAATAAAATGTTGACCTTAAATGAATAGTTTAATAATAGTGTGATTATTAATTGTACATACTTAGATTAAGTTGGTTTGCATGTTTAAATAAGTCCTCTTCCTAAAAATGTTTTGTTTTGCTGTGTCCGACATGACTGTTACAACAAATGTTACCTACCACCTAAGTATTTTTTTTTTTTGCTAGCCTATGCTGTCCCACTGCTGGGCAAAGGCCTCCCCCAAATCCTTCCAGGAACTCTTTTCCCGCGCCACCTCGAACCAGCCCTCGCGGTACGCGTCCAGGTCATCTCGCCATCTCTTTCTGGGCCGGCCTCGGCGGCGCCGTCCATCTTCAGGCACCCATTGTGTGGAGTTTCTTTTTTTTTTTTTTTTTTTTTTTTTCAAATCTCCGTCTAAGCATATACAATGCAATAAATGATTGAGTATTGAGTACTTAATAAATGTATTTTGTTTTCAGAAACCAACGACCAACAGCCGCCTCCTCATAACATTGTATTGATATACGTGATACCATCTTTAATGGGGATGTGTGTTGTCATGTTGGTAATTTATGTAACTGTCAAAAAATATTGTCTTCGAAATTCGAATCCAGTAGACACGATGGAATTAAATACTTACGTAAGTCATATTATGTTAAGTAAGTGATCACCTTTGTCAGTTCTCAATGTCAGTTATTGAGCAGAATGTTTTGTTCAAAATTGCATTGTAAGTACCTCTGCTGCAATTTTGAACTCAAACTCGAACTCAAAAGCCTTAATGGTGTAATTACACCATTAAGGCTCTAGAGTACAGACGGACCGCATTTCAACTGCAATCCAACCGCAAATTTGCAGTTCGGATGCAGTTTGAATGCAGTTGACACGACTGCAATAGAACTGCAAACCAAACGTGCAGTCCGATTGCAGTTCAATTGCAGTTCGGATGCGGTTGCAGTTGAAATGCGGTCCGTCTGTCTAGAGCCTAACAAGCACTTTTGAATTGTCAAGAAGTCGGTTAGTCAGAAAAATATGAAGTTAGTTGCCCATTCCAAAGCGTACAAATATTTTGCTCAATAACTGAGATTAAGAAAACTGAAGTGTTAATCGACTTTTGTTGCTTGCTGACCGTACTTACTGGAGAAAACCTTTAATCTATACATATAATAAATAAAACAGTAACGAAAGAAAAACTGTACATTGAGAATTTTCAAGAAAAAATAAGTGGCTTTTGTTAGAAAAACGTAACTGATGACAAAAAGTGACTTTTTAGAATTTTTGTCTGTTTGTCTGTGTGTATGGTACGGCTTCACGCCAAAACTACTGGATAGATTGAATTGAAATTCAGCAAAAATGTTCTTTGTAAACCAAGGAAGGTTTTAGGCTACATATTATCACGCCGTATGTTATGGGAGGTAAGCAATATTGATTTTAAAAGGTTTTGGTTCGTAATTGAATGCACAAAATAATTGAATGCCCAAAATGACATGTTATTTATTTAGTTAATAAAAATTTGACCCTGGAAACATAACAATCACGCTATTTTTATAAAGGAGCGGGGCAGTAATATTATAAATTGCAAGGGAACAGCTATTTCAACAATGTGTCAACAGGGAATTTAGCGCTGAGGTCAGGCGACCGTTTACCGCACTAAGTGGTGCGAGTTCAAATCCCGTTTTAAAAAATCTTAAAATTCTTTTTTTTAGTTTTTGCATTTTTTATGTGCATTAGGAACGATACTGTTATGAAATCAGAGAACTTTACATGTCCTATCTAATTGTATGGGGAGTTTCACACCAATATTATTACTAAACAGATTGATTGGTGGTACAATAAGCTACACTATCATAAAGTCAAGTCAAACTTTTGGTTCTAAGTTATATCTTACCAAGCACATTTGTGCAGTGCAGAGCAGTGCTGGCCCAGTGGTAAAGGCCGCGACTAACGAGTTGTAGGTCATAGGTTCGAACCCAGACAGGCGCTTTACTTTGTGTAAATTATTTCATCACCACTGCTCTCGAAACGGTGAAGGAAAACATCGTGAGGAAACCGGCATGTCCTAGAACCAAAAACTCGAAGACATGTGACATCTGCCAACCCGCACTGGGCCCGCGTGGTGGATTACGGCCCACCCCCTCTCACCGAGAGGAGGCCTGTGTCCCAGCAGTGGGAACATTATAGGCTGATTATGTTATGTTATGTATGTAAGCATATTTGTTGTTTGTGAAGTGTCACGCAACAGTGACAAAGGGCGCGTGCTTAAAGATTGCTCTTTAATCGTGTGGGATGAATGCACTATGGCGAACAGAAAAGCAGTAGAGGCGGTAAACAGGACTCTGCAGGACATCCGCAGGAACCAGCAAATGATGGGTGGCGTTACAGTTCTGTTAAGCGGCGATTTCCGACAAACGCTGCCTATGGTGACGCGAGGAACTAGGGCTATTGAGGTGAATGCTTCGTTGAAATGCTCTTTCTTATGGCCACATATTCATAGGTTGCGCTTAACGATGAATATGAGAGCACAGCTTGGCGGGAATGTACACGCCCAAGAATTTTCTGATGTTCTCTTAAAATTGGGTGAGGGAACGCTACCAGTAGACGGTGGCCAGGTGGTTCTTCCTGAGATACTTGGGAGAGTGGTGTCCACCTTAGAAGATTTGATTCGCCTGATGTATGGGGACATCAATAGGATACCGCACCAAGATAATTCTTGGGGGTGTGAACGAGCCATTTTAACACCCAGAAAAGACCAAGCTTCAGCGATCAATGAATGCATTCTCGCGGAAATTGAGGGAAATGAAGTGATCTACACTTCAATAAACACTGTTGTCGACCAAGATGACGCCACACATTACCCCGTAGAATTTCTCAATTACCTCAGTGCAAGTGGACTACCAGCGCACACACCAAAGGTCTGTGTCCCACTTATGCTCCTTCAGAATCTCACTCCGCCGAAACTGTGCAATGGGACCCGGCTCAAAGTCGTCTCGCTGCAGAGAAATATCATTAAGGCGGAAATTCTAACGGGTTGTGGTGTCGGCGAGACAGTGTTTATACCACGTATACCACTGATTCCCCACAATTACCCCTTTTTTTATCGGATGGGAAATCATCAAATGACTCCTCCCGCTCTGGGTGGAGCGGAAGGGAGTGTCAGACTCTTACTGACTAAAACCCACCCGTTTTCCTTCCTTAGCCCTTTATGTTCCGGGCCAACGGTAACCCTTTCGGACAATCCCGCTGACCTGGCAGGCTTCGGCCCTATGGGGCCCCTCCTCGATGCTGACATCTCTCTGAGGCGCGCGTGGAGCACGTAGGCGCCGTCCGGCACGGGCCTGGTCCTGATCGGACGGTAAGCTACCCATTACTCTCCGCCCGCAGGCCCGCGCCTACGGTGGCCGGGAGTCGTCCCGTGGCTCCCGACGCCCGGAGCATCTCCCGCGGCGGCTGGGACGTGAGGCTCTCTCCCTCATCCGTCCCGCCACCTCCTTCGCTAGCATGACTGCTTCGCAAAAGGAGGTGACTGCCTCTCACTCCCTCTCGCCCCGGACCATAGCTTGCACCAGGGCCGGATGCGAGAGGTCGCCGCCGCTGCCGATCGCCTCTACGAGGACACGGCGGTGCTCCGCCCAAGCGGGGCCGACCTCCACCGTGTGCTCCACCGTGTCCTCTGGGCGATCCTGGCAATGGTGACACCCGGCCATAATTACCCCTTTCAATTCAAGCACGTGCAGTTTCCTGTGAGCGTGTGCTTCGCCATGATAATAAATAAGTCGCAGGGGCAGACACTGAAGGCTGCGGGTGTCGACCTCAGGACGAGCTGCATCTCACACGGACAACTGTACGTCGCTTGCTCCCGCGTCACCAGTCCTGACTCGCTGTACTTACATATTGAATGAGACCGAGGGAAAAACAACGAACGTTGTTTACACAGAAGTGTTACAGTAAATTATAACACTTCTGTTATACGACGACTCCTAAATTTCCTTAATAACCTGACGTCTCTTACCAGTAAATTAACTACATAACTTTCAAATTTTGAGTTTACTTAGCCAAATAGTTTTGAGGGATCTAAGCTATAGTACAGTATGGGACGCATCTTTTGAGTGTTTCTGTAAATCAGCAAACTATCACTAACTATTATTAAAATAGAAATAATACTTATGCGCTACGTGGGCAAAGCCACGGGTACAGCTATAGTTTATAAAGATTTTTTTTTAAAGTTATTTGCAATATTATTGTTAATGCAGTGTACCCTTGGGATCCACTGCGGAATTACGGGAAGAAAAGTTTTTTGTTGTATAGGTACATTAGGTACTAAGTCTGGGCAACATATCGCACACCCAGAACAACACTGTATTATGTCGAAAAATCCCAAAATCGACTTTTAAATACAATTGAACTACTACTACTTAATGCGTTTACAATCAACTGAACTTATAATGCTGATACGCATTGGATTCTTTACATGCAATGTGCAGGACATTCACAATCAATATGAGATAACGGTTTTTCGTCGATTCTGAAAACTGAGCTATTTAGACTTAGTGCAGTGTTGTTCTAGGAGTACGATATAGGCTATAATTTATTTTGGAAAATGGAACACCTGATGCAGGACCGCAACAGACCAGCTAAAGTATAAGAGATATAAAAATGATGCGATAGCAAAAAATATTCCACGTGAAGAGCATTTTCTGCTGTGAGAATAAATTTGAAGATTTGGAACACCTGTTGTGGAACTCCAAAGCCCAGCGACACTATAACATATAGGAATGACGTCTTAGCAAAAGTGCTTTAGTCTGATGGGCATTTCCTGTTGACTTACAAAAATGAAAGATCTGAAACGTCTCGAATCGTCTCGCGCATCCCGTTGTTTTCCAGTCCCCGGGCTCTTAGAATTCGACATCAGACGTTTCAGATCTTCGATTTTGACGACCCCGTTGTCGCTGGCATAAGCAACAGGATCCGCGTACGAAGTCGCGGGCAGAAGCTAGTATATTTATAAACCACTAGCTTCCGCCCGCGACTTCGTCCGCGTGAAATTTCACCCTCCCCCATTCACCCTGTTAGGGGAGGAATTTCGAAAAATGCTTTCTTAGCGGATGCCTACGTCATAACATCTACCTGCATGCCAAATTTCAGCCCGATCCCTCCAGTGGTTTGGGCTGTGCGTTTATAGATCACTATGTCAGTCAGTCACCTTTGAGTTTTATATAGGTATATATTAGATTAATAATTTTTCATTAATAGTTTTTTTTAGTCACCTTTGAGTTTTATATAGGTATATATTAGATTAATAATTTTTCATTAATAGTTTTTTTTCCAGGCCACCGTAAATGAAGTTGTATATGCGGATCTCAACTTGATGCATGGAGACAGTCAACCACCAAGACGTGATGAAGAGTCGCCATATGCCGAAATACTTGGGGTTTTACATCCTCATTGAAATGAAACAGTCCATAGAGGCATAGACACTACATACACCCTGCTTGGTACTTTCGTTTCGCAGCTCACAGTATGCTACGGCGTAGCTCAAACCGTGCTACGGCGTAGCTCAAACTGTGCTACGGCGTAGCTCACACTATGCTACGACGTAGTTCACCATACCAGCATACCAGCGAATATGGCTGTTTTTTTTTAAATAAAATATTTCGTTTGTCATTTTGAAGCTTTTATTTAGATTTTATAATTAGACTCAAACTATTTTAAATAAATATTTAGTTAAGAGCGTTTACGCCGTACGGCATTTTATACAAACTTTCAAGCCCTTATTTTTCGAAATGAATGAACCGATTTTAATGAAACTTCATACGCATAAGCAGGATACAAAGGTCTAAAAATACTAACTTTTTAGTCCTTTGTATCCTGCCTAACTCACGCCACTGTTACCGTAAGCGACACCGCGCGTGTTTTGTTTTTATGACGATTAAAAAAAATACCCGCTTCGGATGTGTTCGGCTGTTCTCGGGATGTACCTACTCGGTTTTATATGTCAGGATGGCAAAGTATTATGTTTGTGTTTTGTTTTCACTTCTGTCGGCACTCCCGGAGTGCCACTGTTTTTTTTTTTATCTTGCCGCCTTTTTTCTTCGACAGCTTTCGTTGTCAGTCTAACAGTCTCACTTTTGCTTGTTTTTAACAAATTAAACATTTTTAACGCAGACAATATGATTTATACATATTTGTAATATGCTCCTCAAGATCTTCCATTTGACGCTCTGGGTGGAGCGGAAGGGAATGTCAGACTCTTACTGACTAAAACCCACCCGTGTTCCTTCCTTAGCCCTTTATGTTCCGGGCCAGCGGTAACCCTTTCGGACAATCCCGCTGACCCGGCAGGCTTCGGCCCTATGGGGCCCCTCGTCGATGCTGACATCTCTTTGAGGCGCGCGTGGAACACATACGCGCCGTCCGGCACGGGCCTGGTCCTGATCGGACGGTGAGCTACCCATTACTCTCCGCCCGCAGGCCCGCGCCTACGGT
The DNA here is from genome assembly GCA_963082905.1 of Oligia fasciuncula. Taxonomy (NCBI): domain Eukaryota; kingdom Metazoa; phylum Arthropoda; class Insecta; order Lepidoptera; family Noctuidae; genus Oligia; species Oligia fasciuncula. Next base: position 2,456,738 of record OY720414.1, on the reverse strand, counting down.
GGCCGGGAGTCGTCTCGCGGCTCCCGACGCCCGGAGCGTCTCCCGCGGCGGCTGGAACGGGAGGCTCTCTCCCTGAGCCGTCCCGCCACCTCCTTCGCTAGCATGACTGCTTCGCAGAAGGAGGTGACTGCCTCCCACTCCCTCTCGCCCCGGACCATGGCTTGCACCAGGGCCGGGCGCGAGAGGTCGCCGCCGCTGCCGATCGCCTCTACGAGGACACGGCGGTGCTCCGCCCAAGCGGGGCAGACCTCCACCGTGTGCTCCACCGTGTCCTCTGGGCGATCCTGGCAATGGTGACACCCGGCGTTTCCTCCCGCCTGATGATGTGCAGGAACCTCCCGAAGCTTCCGTGTCCGGTGAGGACCTGCGTCAGGCGGTAGGTGAGGGCGCCGTGGCGCCTCTCTAGCCACTCCTCAAAGAGGGATCTTATCGTCGCTATCGCGGCGTGCCCTGCGCTGGGTTGCGACAGTCGTTCCTTCCATGTCGCCATGAGATCGCGCCGGAGCTCAGTCCGCTCCGCAGCGATTTGCCGCGGAAGCGGAACTTCCCCCCGGCTTAGTGCCTCCGCGCGCCACTCATACACGCGCGCGAGGACTGTCGCCTCCAGATCCCATGGCGGCAGTCCGGCAATGAGGCTTGCCGCCTCGCCAGAGATCGTGCGGTAGCCCCGGATAAGCCTTACGGCTACCACCTTCTGGGGCGCGTTCAGGTAGTGGGCGGCTCGCCGCCGCAGTGAACGCGCCCACACCGGGGCCCCGTATAGGGCCATGGACCGCACGACCCCCGCGTAAAGCCTCCGGCAGGAGGCGTTTGGCCCCCTCAGGTTGGGCAAGAGCCGCTTAAAGGCGGCCCCGGCCCGTTCCAGTTTGGGGGCCAAACGTCGGAAATGCTCGACGAAGTTCCACCGGCTGTCGAAGACGAGACCCAGGTACGTCATCGTTGTCTCGACGCCGATGTGAACCCCTCCTACCGTTAGTTGGGATCCCGATGGTGGCGCGTTCCGGGGCCCATGAAACGACATGGCCTCGGACTTGTGCAATGCCACCTCGAGACCCAACTGCCGGATCCTCTCCACGACTATCGCAACCCCGCGTGTCATCGCGTCGGCCGCCGCCTGATGCGACCTCCCCTGCGCCAGGACCAGCGTGTCGTCAGCGTAGCAAACTACGCTGACGCCATCAGGGAGGTCGGCCCGCAGCACCCAGTCGTAACCGATGTCCCACAGGAACGGCCCCACGACCGATCCCTGCGGGACACCGCACGACATCTCTCGCCGGTTCCACTCCCCATCGCGACCGGGGTAGCTGACGGCTCTGTCCTGCCTCGACTATTCGACGGAGGTAGGGCGGCACCCGGTGATACCGGAGTGCCTCCACAATGCAGCTCCAGGGCAGGGTGTTGAACGCGTTGGCGATGTCGAGTGACACCGCCACGACGACCCCACCCTGGGACACCGCGTCCCCCGTCGTGAGGGCTCTCACGCGCATGATGGCGTCCACCGTCGAGCGCCCCTTGCAGAAACCAAAGTGGCTATCCGCAAGATCCGGCCCCGTCCTCACCAGGTGCCCGACGAGGTGGCCCACAATCACTCTCTCAAAGAGCTTGCCGACCTCGTCGAGCAGCACGATGGGCCGGTATGCGGACGGAGAGTCCGCAGGCCGCCCTCGCTTCCGAATGAGGACCAGCTTCCCCGTCTTCCAACGGAGTGGAAACTGGCCTCTCTCCAAACATGCGCTTAAGAGCGCCTCCAGTCGAGGCCCGAGAGCCCTCGAGGCCAGGACCCAGGCTTTGCCCGGCAAGCCGTCGGGTCCTGGGGCGGTATTTTTGGCCTTCAGCCTTCCTACCGCCGCTCTCAGTTCTACCCCGGTCACTTCAGGGATGTCGTCGTCGTCGTCCGCGTGGTCCGCTTCGGGCACCGCAATTGGCGGAGCCATGGGCGGGGGGGTGTGCTCCCCCCGTGAAGGGAACAGAGCGCCCACCACCTCCTCCACCAGCTGGGGGCGGAGACTCTGCGTCAGCGGGGGGGCCCAGGTGCGGAGTTTATTCCGCACCATTTTATAAGGGCGCCCCCACGGATCTCTGTTCAGAGTCTCCACCATCTCCTCGCGGGCCACATCTTTGGCCCGCTGGACAGCCTCTTGGAGGGCGGTCTTCGCTGCTCTGTACCCCTCGTACAGCTCCGCCTCCGTGGCTTCCGCATCCGTAGGACGAATGCGGAGCCTGCGGTGCCTGGTGTACCGGTGTCGCGCGTCGACGCACGCCTTGCGTAGCGCCTCCAGCTCCTGCTACCACCAGTACACCTGACGTCGGGCGCGTCCTGGCCGGACTCGGGGCATTGCCACGTCACAGATCTCGGACATGGCCTCCCGGAACCACTCCGCCTCCTCGTCGATATCGGCAGGCCTGTCCGGTGATGACACCCAGGCCTGCACGATCGAGGCTTCCAGGAGGAGCTCCCGGTCCAGCTGCTTCAGCGCCCACCGCGGACCACTCGGGGCCTGTTGGACCAGCGCGCTAGAGGTCTGGGCGGAGACGTCGAACCGGATATACCGGTGATCGGAGTAGGTCTCCACCTCCTCCATGACGCGCCAGTCAATTACACGCCGTGACAGAGCGGGGCTGGCGAACGAGATGTCCACCACGGACTCACCCCGCATCCGCACACACGTGGGAACAGAACCCCGATTTAGGACGACCAGGCCTGTTTCCAGAGCCCAGTCCTCCACCATCCTGCCCCGCACATCCGTGCAACGGGAACCCCAGGCCAAATTCTTGGCATTGAAGTCCCCGAGCACTAGCACGGGGAAGGGATGGCTTCCGGCGACGACGACACTCAACTCTGTTAAAGAGTTGTGGAACTCGGCGAGAGTTCGGCTCGGAGAGAAGTACACTCCCACGACTACAACCTCTCCGAACCGTGCTGCTACACACCCCTGTCCCTTCGTGACGCATTCCAGGGACGGGGTGCCGGCGGCGACCGACGAAACTATGGCCACTGAGCCGCTCAGGTCCTCCACCCAGTCATCCCTGGGCGGGACAAAGTACGGCTCAGCGACCACGGCGATGTTGATCGACCACTGCGCCACGCTCTGGAGCAACAGGTCCTGAGCGCAGGCGCAGTGGTTGATGTTCGCCTGGAGGAGGCGCAATGGAGCCATTACTCCTCCATTTCAGCCCCCTCCTGGGCCCCCTGCGAGGGCTCCACGACGGCAGCGGCGGCGGTGGCGGCGGTAGTGGCGGCGGCAACGGCGACGGCGGTGGCGACGGTTGTGGCGGCGGCAGCGGCGGCGGTGGTGGCGGCGGCAGCGGTGGCGGTGGTGGCGGCGGCAGCGGCGGCGGCGACGGTGGGAGTGGCGGCGGCGGCGGAGGGCCTGCCTTTCCTCCTGGTTCCGGTGGGTGGGGCGCAGGACTTGCTCCCCGCCCGGTGATCGGCCGGCTTGCCAGCAGCCGCACATGTGATGCAGTGCGGCGCGGCGTTGCACGAGCCGGCCTTGTGTCCGGGCTGACCGCAGCGGAAGCACAGTGTGCTGCGGTCTACCTCGGAGGAAATTAACCCCCTTACCCTATTAAATTTAGGGGGTGGATTCACCCGGACCATAATTACGAATTTATTGATACCTCATTCATCAAAATTGGTTCAGTAGTTTAGGCGCTGCAGTGGAACACACGTACCTAATTACAAACATACATAGACTGCTGAAATCATAACCCTTCCTTTTGGCTTTGCCGTAGTCGGGTAATAAACCGAAAAATCTTGCATCATGGACATGGAATGCAACAAGTCTATAAGGTCTTGTCATCGCACAATACCACAAAATACAGATACTTAGTACAGAAGGCAATCTACATACAAAGTGCGCTCGAGCAACGCACACATAGACACCGCTCACGGACACGTTATCTTGGACGGGTTGGGAGTAATAGTAGTAATAGTTTCCTGTTTTGAATCAGTAAAAACGAAGTAACTTTTTTGTAAGGTAAATTCATTCAATTACACGGCGTTAATATTTAGCGCTAAAACCGGTAGCGAACTGTTCAAAATCGCTCAACTAGGTTTTAATACTGTGACTAATTGGCTTCATAGTAATTTACTAACATTAAATGCCGACAAAACAAAATATATTCACTTCTCCATGCGCAAGCCTCAACTTAACATTACTAACCCTTATCTATACGCACATCAATGTGGAAACCGTACAATCCCCATGTGTAATTGTCCTTTGATCCACAAAACGAGCAACATAAAATACCTGGGGGTCATAATGGACGACACACTCTCTTTTAAAAAACATATTGAAAGCCTAGTTAAAAGAGTGCGCAAACTAATATATGTTTTTAAAAAATTGCGATCATTAGCAGATTCAAAATTAATCACGCAAGTTTATTTGGCCCTATGTCAATCTATAATTCAATACTGTATCACTTCTTGGGGTGGCGCACCAAAAACTAACTTGCTTCCTCTTGAAAGAGCTCAGAGAGCAATTTTAAAGGTAGCAAACTTCCATCCCTTCTTTTTTCCCACAGATCTCCTATATAAATCCTGCAATGTACTAACGGTTCGCCAGCTTTTCATCATGCACTTAGTATTAAAACAGCACACCATGCTTGCCTACAATGCCGACAACACTAACAAGAGACGGAATGATTTAGTATGCATATCTAATGCTACCTCAAAACATGTCTTTGTAGAAAGATTTTTTACTTTCCTAGGCCCATTCCTGTACAATAGATTAAATAGAAAACTAAGTATTTATAAACTAAATTACTATAGCTGTAAACAAATTATACTTAAATATTTATTAACCATCGACTATGCACAGACAGAAGACCTACTTATTGTTTGCAAATAGAACTGCTAACATGCTATTCTACTTTTATTTACCTATGTTTTTTAATTTAGTTTTTACGTTATACTGATTGTTAATTTATTACATTAAGTACTTATAAGCACTTTCTAGCCTGAAACACAGGTTCAACCTAGTTCAGGCAAATTTGCAACTGTGCGCTATCTTATTTTAACTGTTAAGCTATTCATTGTAAATGTATCCCTTTTTATAAATAAACGATTATTATTATTTTATTATTAAACGATTATTATTATTCACGCCACCAACTATTACTTTAAGTTGAAAACATGATTTTTGATTGTGTAGATATTGTATTGTTTTTAGTGTCATTTGATAGATTTCGGTCTAAAACGAATAGGGCAAAATAAATTGTGTAAATAGGGTAATCCGTTTTGAAGTTATTAGGGATTTTCGACAGTGAAAATTGACAAATGTAAAATTTTATATGTTTTTGTTCTGTAAACTTTTTTTATTGTAATACTGTGTTTATTGTTTTATTTTAATATTGTAGAATAAGCTCAACAATATATCAAACAACTAGATACGAGTGCCACTACTATGATAGTTTTTTGTGCATAAGCCAAAGTTGACAAACCTAGCGCGACCGCCGAGCGTAGGTACCTTTGAAAAGTGAAGTACGTATGTGATTGCCTTCTGTACTCTCTGTAATTTGTGATAATACTCTACGTAACCACAGACAACGCGACAGAACAGCGCGCCTCTCTGTTCTGTCGCATCGTCTGTGGGCTCACTTCGCTCGTCACGAAACTATGCTCAATACACTGGGCTGAGTTAAGGAAATCTATCGTAGCATGACGCTACATAAGCTTGCTCCATTCTTACTAATAAGAATGAGAATGACGCCGCGTGATTAGTGACTGGCAAGGTACTAGCACCGACTGAAAACTACTGTCGCTAGGTAAGTTTTGGTTACAGCTATCTATGACCAAACGTTTTCACGAAACATACGGCGCGGACTCGAACTGCGCCTAGGTACTTATTTAGTTTTTTTTGTAACTATTTTTTTTTCGACACAATAATAACAATACAAATAGTTACGTTTTATTGATGTTTGTTCAGTTTGGACAAGGTTCAAAATATGTCAGTAATAAAAATTACTTTAATTAAAAACAATTTATTAAATCTTCACATAAAATTAATAACAGTAGCAAGTAGCCGGTGCACATCCGCACGCTGGGGCGGCGTACATCGGGGGTGGCGCCAATGGGGCGGCGTACATCGGGGGAGGCGCCAATGGGGCGGCGTAGGCCACGGTTGGGGCTGCACAAGGGGCATATGGGGAGGGGAGTGCGTAGGGCGCCGGAGCGGGCAGGGCAAGAGGAGCGGGTAAAGCGTACGGAGCGGGCAAGGGCAATGGAGCACCACGTCCACAACCGCAAGGAGGCAAGGCAGCTTCCAACAAGGGTCCAGCCGCAGACAGCACGGAGGTCAACACTGTAGGTAAAGCAGCATCAAGTAGAGGAGGAAGCGACGCCGCGATGGATGCAGAAATGGTGTTGGCTAGTGCGGGCGCCAGAACGGGTAGAGAGGGCGCTAGAGCGGCGAGTGCCGGGGGGACCGCGCATGGGTTGGCGGGCGCCAGCGCGGGAGCGGGCAGCACGAGGGGCGCCGGGGCAGCTGCGGGGCAAGGGTAGGCGTAGTTGCAGTACGCTACCTGTAGGAAGTAACATAAATATTGTAATTAAAATTCGTATGGCTTTGACTATACTTAGGCGGATATCTATATATTTGCGTATTTAAATCGGGTAATTGAATCCATAATAAAAAAAAAACTACGAACTGTCGTAGTTTTTTTTTTTGGAGACTGCTCCAGAAAGGATTAGTTGTTTGCAGTAATCAAAATTCAGACAAACAAATCAGCCTCCAAATTAATAACTTATGAATTGCGTTAATGTTGCTCACCCATTCGTTTCGTACAAGGGTATGTATTTAGCCAAATAGGGTTAGCAGGAAAATTGACTAAAGTTATAATATAGGTGGTTAGGTAAAGAGGCTTGGACCCTGTTTCCAACACGAATGGATGCAAATTTTTGACAGATTTTATATATTTTTTAAGGAATTATAGAACACTAGTAGTGCCCAGCGGTTTCACCCACATAAGTGTCGATCCCGTGGGAATATCGGGATAAAAACTATCCTATGTCCTTCCCCGGGATGCAATCTATATCTCTGCCAAATTTTATCGAAATCCGTTCAGTGGTTTAGGCTTGAAAAGGTAACATACAGAGTTACTTTCGAATTTATAATATTACGAGTAGTGTCTAGTATTTAAGGATAAAATGTAAAATAAATATTAGTAAGTAGTAAATAATAAAATGAAATATATAAAAACAAACTCTTACCTCCACGGCAGCGGCGAAGCAGAAGATAGCGATGATGGACTTCATTGTAGTGTCAGTAGAACAGTTGAGTTCGATATGTCACTATTCCGTTCTGGCGTCCTATATTCATCCCCTTATCGCGGCTTGCCAGAAAGTTGCGCAGTCTGTTGCCAATAGGCATTGCGTTGCATAGTCCGTTTATCGGAGAATTTAGTTGCATTTTGTTATAATTTTGTTTGTGAAAACTTATAGTAGCACCTTATCTGAAAATACGTGACCTTTCTTACTAGGTTTCTTTAATTATTTATTTTCTATTTTATTATAGTGTTAGCCACACTGTTTTGATCAGCGGGATTGTCCGAAAGGGTCACCGCTGGCCCGGAACATAAAGGGCTAAGGAAGGAACACGGGTGGGTTTTAGTCAGTACGAGTCTGACACTCCCTTCCGCCCCACCCAGAGCGGGAGGGGTCATTTGATGATTACCCATCCCAAAAAAAAAAAAGCCACAACGTTTTATAGGGTAGGAGGGACGGTTGACGGCTTTCCAATCGTACGGTCCACCGCCCACTTGACTGATACGAAAACCAAACTACTATGAAATAAAGAGCGCAAAATCGACGTGTGGTTTACTGTACCTACCTAATCATCTCGTTTAGATGTGATGATTCAGTGTGTTCGAATGAGGTCGTGTCGCTAGTAAAATGCACTATTTAACACGCTAATAAAATAGAAAATACTTGAAGAAACCTATTATGAAAGGTCACGTATTTTCAGATAAGGTGCTACTATGAAATGTGAAGCAAATATTAAGTAAGTACTACATATTTGAAGTTTTTTACCTATAATCTTGTACGTGCGAGTGCGATAGTGAAGAGGCACGAATGTGACATGTGGGATAATTGCGTAACACACTGTCAGTAGCAACGGCTTTCATTTTGACAGTTTAACAACATTCATTGCGTTATTTACGTTGTTGAGCAGACGAATTATTCGAACATATGAAGCAATATCCTTCAAAATGATTCAGATTGACATTGATAGTGTGTTACGCAATTAGGGTGGACTGCCTCGTTGGTTTAGTTGTCGCAAGCACGACTACTGACGGTCCTGGGTTTGTTTCCCAGGTCCGAATAAAGAGTTCTTGGGTTTTTCCATAACGAATTTCCCGGTAAGTATCGGCAACTGAGAAAAAAAAATGATTTTTTTTTATACTTTCGTTATGCACCAGAAAATACATACTTAACAGATTTCTGCCCGATTGATGGCAAAATATAATAGGCTTACACCCTTATTACATCTGCCTTTTAGCGTAAATATCCCTCACATTCTGGACAAACAGTAAGTAGGTAGGTTCGAACAAATCTATCTTGGTTTGGCAGTCAACCCTGCCTCTATTTTGCGCCCTTTATTTCTTAGTAGTTTAGTTTTCGTATCGTAGATCAAGTGCGATACGATGCGTACGATTTGGACATCAACTGTCTCTTCTACCCTACAAAACTTTCACAAACAAAACCATTACAAAATTATAACAAAATGCAACTAAATCCTCCGACAAACGGACTATGCAACGCATTGCCATAGTGTTTACTATTGGCAACAGACTGCGCAACTTTCTGGCAAGCCGCGATAAGGGGTTGAATATAGGACGCCAGAACGGAACAGTGACATATCGAACTCAACTGTTCTACTGACACTACAATGAAGTCCATCATCGCTATCTTCTGCTTCGCCGCTGCCGTTGAGGTAAGGGTTTATTTTAATATATTTCATTTTATTATTTGCTACTTACTAATATTTATTTTACATTTTATCCTTAGATACTAGATACTAATATTATAAATTCGAAAGTAACTCTGTCTTTCTATATGTTACCTTTTCAAGCCTAAACCACTAAACGGATTTCGATAAAATTTGGCAGAGATATAGATTGCATCCCGGGGAAGGACATAGGATAGTTTTTATCTCGATATTCCTACGGGATCGACACTTATGCAGGTGAAACCGCGGGGCACTACTAGTGTTCTATAATTCCTTAATAATATATAAAATCTGTCAAAAATTTGCATCTATTGGTGTTGGGAACAGAGTTCAAGTGAAGCCTCTTTACCTACCCACCTATTATTTATAACTTAAGACAATTTTCCTGCTAACCCTATTTGGCTAAATACATACCCTTGTACGAAACGAATGGGTGAGCAACATTAACGGAATTCATTAAGTTATTAATTTTGGAGGCTGATTTGTTGACCAATGACCATGGGCGATCATGGGGCCTGAATTCTAATAGCTGCAAACAACTAATCATTTCTGGAGACTGTCGTTGTTTTTTTCTAATATGGGCTCAAATTGCCCGATTTAAATACGCAAATATAGAGATATCCGCCTAAATATAGTCAAATCCATGCCAATTTTAATATTTATGTCACTTCCTACAGGTAGCGTACTGCAACTACGGCTACCCTTGCCCCGCAGCTGCCCCGGCGCCCCTCGTGCTGCCCGCTCCCGCGCTGGCGCCCGCCAACCCATGCGCGGTCCCCCCGGCACTCGCCGCTCTAGCGCCCTCTCTACCCGTTCTGGCGCCCGCACTAGCCAACACCATTTCTGCATCCATCGCGGCGTCGCTTCCTCCTCTACTCGATGCTGCTTTACCTACAGTGTTGACCTCTGTGTTGTCTGCGGCTGGACCCTTGCTGGAAGCTGCCTTGCCTCCTTCTTGCGGTTGTGGATGTGGTGCTCCATTGCCCTTGCCCACTCCGTACGCTTTACCCGCTCCTCTTGCCCTACCCGCTCCAGCGCCTTACGCACTCCCCTCCCCATATGCCCCTTGTGCAGCCCCAACCGTGGCCTTCGCCGCCCCATTGGCGCCTCCCCCGATGTACGCCGCCCCAATGTGCGGATGTGCACCGACTTGCTACTGTTATTAATATTAAGTGAAGTTTTAATAAATTGATTTTACGTGAACCTGTGATTTTCATTATTGACATATTTTGAACCTTATCCAAACTGAATAAACATCAGTAAAACGTAACTATATTGTGTATTCCACTGCAGTTTATTCTAACCATAGATATTTACATTTCTATGGTTCTAACAGTTCAAATATTGCCATTCTTGTGTGTAGGAACGTAAACATAAATAGTAGGTAGTAAAAATCACACTAATATTATAAAGGCGAAAGTTTGTGAGTGTGTGTTTATATATTTGTTACTTCTTCACGCTCAAACAGCTGGACCAATTGTGATAAAATTTTGTATGGAGGTAGCTGACACCCTGGATTAACATATAGGCTACTTTTTATCCCGATATTCCCACGGGATCGAAACTTATGCGGGTGAAACCGCGGGGCGCAGCTAGTACTTAATAAGAATAATCAGTCCAATAAATGAAAACAAGCAAAATAATTAAATAAAATCATTTAATAAACTTTGGTTAAAGAATTTAAACATGGCGCTAAATTCTAAACAATGCTGATCGGCCGGCGCTTATTCGCGCGCATTTTTGTGACAAAGACAAAAATGGCGGACCAGGCGCCTGGCCGGACCCACAACCAACATACAACGAAATAATTGAACCCCCGACTAGTTAAAATGATTCTTAGGCCTGCTTACAGAACAAATCACTGAGTAAACAAAGCGCTAAACATATTTAAGTTATAGATCATCAACTTCAAATGGTTGATTGAATTGACGGATGTTTTGACAGGAACTACGACGCGTCAACTGTAACCATAAATTCTAGACCCCCTAGCGAAATTTTTCGTCGGTTAGCATAAAAAAACTGCTGTTTCATAGATAAGTGCAACACATATTCGGTAAAATGTATGGAACAGCAATTTTTTTTTAAATAACCGACGAAAATTTTCAACACACTTGGGTACAGAATCATGTATTGAATGCGTAGACAGAGTAAACTATAGACTGCTGCATATCTTCTTTTTCATTCGCATAAGAAAAAGAGAAATATATTAACGTCACTAGCAAAGAAAAGAGACAGAGTAAGAATATTTCTGTCCCTTACTGCGTGTCGGCTAAGCACATTAATGTGCACAACAAGTTTGACGTTTATGAAGGAACTAGCTTCCGCCCGCGACTTCGTCGGCGTGAAATTTCACCCTCCCCCCATTAACCCTCTTAGGGGTGGAATTTCCAAAAATCCTTTCATAATGGATACTTACTCTTCACAAAGAACACACCCTCCAAGTTTCATGTCTCTAGAACCAGCGGTTTGGGCTGTGTGTTGATATATCAATAATCAGTCAGTCAGTCAGTTTACCATTTTATATATTATATAGATAATAAATAATACACCGCGATTAAAAGGAAAATAAGATCTTTTTCGTGCGTAATTCAATAATAGTACATTTGCGCAACTGTGAGAATGGTAAGGTGCAGTGTAATAAGCTGTAAAAATTGTCATTTTTACGATAAAGATTGCCGGATTTTTTTGTCCCTTTCGGTGACACGGATACCATGAGTCTATAGATTACTCTGTCTACGATTAAATCCATGGTAAAGTTCAGGTTGCGAGCCGATGTCCCGGCGCTGAATAGTGATTTGTGGTCAACGGGACTTTATAAAAATGATCAAACAAAAAAATTAGGTACTTGTGATTCGGATTCGGACGGGCCAATCGTAGGTTAGGTATTACGATAATTTGTAAACGTTTAGTTATACTTGTTTGATGATTTTTACAGTCGGCGCCGAATCCCTTGTTCACAAACTAAACTAAATTTAAGTTCAGTGCATATTTTTCTTTAGTTTAGTCCTGTCAAATTAGTCAGCCATAGTCAGCCTATAATGTTCCCACTGCTGGGACACAGGCCTCCTCTCGGTAAGAGGGGATGGGCCTTAATCCACCACGCGGGCCCAGTGCGGATTGGCAGATGTCACATGTCCTCGAATTTTTGGTTCTAGGACATGCCGGTTTCCTCACGATGTTTTCCTTCACCGTTTTGAGAGCAGTGGTGATGAAATAATTTACAAAAAGTAAAGCGCCTGTCTGGGTTCGAACCTACGACCTACAACTCTGCTCTCAATTAGTCAGCGCCTGACGTAAATTGACGTATTTTTAGTAGCCAATTTTTTAAACACGTCTAAGCTTGTCTATGAAGTATTTTAATTTGACAGGACTAAACTAATATTTTTAATCTGTCCTTTTCTCAATGAAATTTAAAGAAAAAGATGCACTGAACTTAAATTTAGTTTAGTTTGTGAACAAGGGAATCTGCGCCAGTATTTTATACATTTATAATGTAATGACTAAAATTAACATTTGGTGTTTCTAGTTACATGTCACTTTTAAAACTATTATTTACATTTGTACTTAGATGACACTATACTCCATTTGAAATAAGATTAGACATTTAAATAAACATTTTTTACAGTCCATTCAACCGATTTTGACTTCTATACCGTAGCCATAAGGATGGTATTTAAAGTAAAACAAAAGTGGTTACAATACCAACTGTTTAGGTACTACAGCTGACTTAAGTCATGCCACCAACGCAATATAATTCAAAATCGGTTCAACGGACTGTAAATAAGGTTTATTTAAATGTCTCTTGTTTCAATTTCAAATGGAGTATAGAACAACGGCTGGGATTTGAACTTACGACCATTTATTGCAAGTCAAAGTCTTCACCGCTGAACTATTGCGTTCATATTAATGTTAGTAGAAATAATTTAACAATTACAATATTCACTTTTACATACGCGACAAGTATAACCAAAACGGTAATGCACAATCAGGGATTCAGATCGTTTAGCAAATTGGCTACACATACGGCAAAATTACGTAAGCAGTGTGTCAATGTGCTAAACAATACATTTCTCTGAATGTTAACCAAAATGACAGTCAGTGAAAAACATCTAAAATAACATTGAATACAGACGTCGGGGGAGTCATAAAAATCAAAAATAAAACAAACAATTACCAGTAGGATATGCGTTAACTAAGCGACTACAAGTCGATTGGGGGGGGGGGGGGGCATTTTGCGGTGATCAATCGATACATTTTGAGGCTGAACTACCAGCACACCTATTGCTTCATACACTTTCAATCACAATCCGAAGGATTTACAGAAAGTTTCTAATCCATTGCTTCATTTGGGTTTGAAAAATTTAACACCGCAAATAACGCAATGAATGTTGTTGAACTGTCGTTGTCACTAGCAATGTCAATGCCCTTTACTTACGCAATTACCCCGTAGTAAATTGCCTCATAACCAGGGTGTTTTGACCAGGGAATTCCTCAAAATGCCCCCACCAATAATACCACAGTTTGAAACGCCCAACAGTCAAAGACTGTCGTTCTGACTAGATTGGTATACCAATAATATTGAACCATAGATAACTTGAACGAGATTCGCGATAACTCAGATCATCACAACGAAATAATTATATTTATTTTGAGGTATTTTTTAAGTTAATAAATCAATTATAAAGGGTTGACGAAATTATATTTAATTCACATAAATTATAGATTTTTTGAAGGATTAAAATATTATTAATTAATAAGTAAAAAATTAAAAAAAAGTTAATTCAAACTTTTTTATATTGATCTGAGCGTGTTTTTTAACAGACAGGGGAGCGATTTTGTGACTCTTTTTGTGAAACAAATCTCGAAAACTGCTCTAATTTGTGTAATAATAATACTTCATGATATTACTTATCTAAATAAATCAGTCAAATTGTAAAATCTACTAACTATTTTGTGAAACATTGTATAATATCTTTTTTATAAGATGACTACAAAAAAATAAAATATAAAATCAAATCCAATGTTGCCAGCTCAAAATCACGATGTTTTAGTGTGAGCACACAACCGCCCCCTGTCGTGACAAGCAGAAGGCATCAAACTGTGGCGTCGCTACATTTGAGACTGAAAAACTGCTTTTACACAATGGCCCACAATGGTAGACCAATGTCCAATAACGACCAATTTATCATTATTTTATTCGTGTTAATTATACATGAATATTATTTCATTATAATTGAACAACGGGTAGACTAAGTCAATGCCTTAACAGATGACGTATGGTTACTTCAACTGTCAAATTTTTGAACAGTGGTTCACAATTGTCGGCCACAGTGTAAACGCAGAAAAATAATAATAATGATAACTTAAAAAACTAATTTGGCAACTATATTGCACTAAGATCTAATTAAAAATAACAATGGCTCCAATATGACACGATTTCGTATGCGTGACACTCTTAGGTTAAGCGATGCTTCCCGAGGTATGGACTTGGATGGTGGCTTTAAGTTTTTATGGGATGCTGTAAAAGCAACATCAGTTTGACGAGTAGCATTAAAATAGGATTGAAATTTAAATAGAAAATATAGCAACGACATTTGATAATATTTTACAGAGCCTTTTTGGATTACTTGGCGAAACTTCACAGACACACGGGTAACTCCACAGCGACCGTTAATTACGTTATCAGCTGTCATCATCATTTCAGTCGAAAGACGTCCACTGCTGGACATAGGCCTCCCCCAAGCACCGCCACTTCGACCGGTTCTGTGCTTCTCGAATCCAGTGGCCTTCACAAAGTCATTGGTCCACCTTGTGGGAGGCCTTCAAACGCTACGTCTTCCGGTACGCGGTCGCCACTCCAGAACCTTTCGGCCCCATCGGCCATCTGTTCTGCGAGCAATGTGCCCTGTCCATTGCCACTTAATTTTGGCAATTCTTCGGGCTTTGATAATTAATTAAGAATTCCTCATCACGCCTATGAAGATTCGCCGGCCAATTTAATTTGAACTTGTAGATTGACTAAAGATCCAACCATATTTGGTCATCTTTACAGTTTTTCAAATTCTTATCCGTTCATTCTCGGGGAAGTCTTCTTTTGGCACAAAATAGCCATTATAAGGCACTTTATAATATCGTGTTTACTGAGTGTCAAAATAATGTAGAATGTAGGTAAAGTCTGAATTTATTTGAAAAAGGTGACCAAGGTAAATAGTTGTTTCTTACCTCAAACTAAACTAAGTTTTCCTTAGCTTGGATAGGCATAAAAAAAAGAATTACAAATACAAAAAAAAAAAAACAATAGTAACCAGTCTTTTTGGGCAAAACAAAAAGAAATTACCACTATGACATGGATTTTAATTTTAATAAAAAACCATGAAATAAGTAAAATTAATCAACCAGATCATGGTTTTTTGATATGATTCCCACATTCTACATGTAGCAAGGTAAATGCTTCCATCAACTTCATCAATGAGATATTTAACAAATTATTGCTTACTTTAAAGTTTCCCCTTCCCACATAAAATCATAGAATTTTAAACTTGATCAGTTTAACAATTTAATAGTTAAACAAAATTCAATTCCTTAACAAAAACTTTTCTATTATATTAATATTGCACCACTTCTAAGCAAAAAGACTTAGCATGCGCCTGCGCCTCAAAAGGGGTAGACAGAGATTTTGTTGTACAGACGCCAGCACATCAAGCTACCCGAAACTGTAAAATTTTCCCAGTCAATTTTGAACCTTATGCTGTAGCGATAAAGTTCAAAATCTATTAAAGAAATATGACAGATTGTAGTAGCTTGATGTGCGTCTGTCTGTACATCCCAAATTTCGCCATCAACCGGGCACAACACAACTCCAGACTCCGGGCTGCTATTTAGAAATTCGTAATAGAAAAACCCACCCTCGACCCGTGGATCGAACCCAGGACCGCACACTCAGCAGTCACGTTTGCGACCACTAAACCATCGCGGCAGTCAGCCCTAAGAAACTTTTAAATAGTACACTGATATTTAGTTTGGTTCCAGACCAAATTTATGATGTGTAGATAGATTCATTGGTTTGGTTCCAGACCAAATTTAAATATTCTCAAATGATACTGCATTGTTTTGTAGACAAGAAACAAGTGAATATATATTATATTGAAGTGGTGCAATAATTGTATCGATATATCATCAAAAAGTGACGACAAATATCAATGTCAAACAAAACGTTACTTACATATTTCTTCACTCAAACTCAAAGTACTTATTTCATTAACGCGATAGCGCCAGGGTAGCCCGCGAAATTCAATTATTTTTGCAATTTGCTGGTCAGTATTAAGTTGTACGTTGATTAAAATATGATTCGCGGCCGTAACAAATATGTATTTACAGAATAATAATCATTAAAGTCATCAACACAACTCTCTAAGACCAAGTAATCCTACTGAATGACTATTTCATGAAATCTTGACATTTGGGGATTATACTAACTTAACAAGTTGTTTAACTGATTCTAATGATTATAATTCTGTAAATACATATTTATTACGGTCGCGAATCATATGACTATTTCATGAAGAAGTCGCTCAATTGGATTATATCAACTTAGAGGGGTCGTATTGATGATTTTAATGATTATAATTCTGTAAAGTCAGTTACAGTCGCGAATTATATTTTAATTAACATTCAATATGACACTGAACTGCAAATAACGTAAGAACATTTGAATTTCGCGGGCTACCCTGCTCATCCACTTTATCCACCTGTCACTTATGAACTGTCAAGGAGTCGGGGTCAGTATGAAAGATAAAGCTAGTTGCCCATTCCAAAACATAGGTGGTTCCTACGGTAAAGAACCGGCAAGAAACTCCACGGACATGCATGTATGTATGTGCATATATATTTTACGTTGAAAATAATAGAATTTTTTAAAAAACCTCTACATTCGGCAGTGGATGTCATTTAGCTGACATGTTGCTAATATTCGTTTACTATTTATCAATATTGAATATGACGTCAAAATATTACATCGTTCTGTTGCAATAAAGTTGCGTGACGTTGACATTGACGTCGCCTCGCCTATCACGTATCAAACAATTTATCAATGCTTATAAACTCTATGGGTGTGTACAAAGTATATCTTAACGCCTGTACTCCCCGACCCTGGGTTGGCAGAGTTCTATTGAGCACATTCCGTCAGCCATGTTTAGATCCCATTTAATAGGGGGCGAGCCAATGAAATAGTTTTTTGGATGCTATTATTGTTCCCTATAAAAAATCTAAAGATAAACTTTTAAGGTCTTTGAAAACCAATTTTATTTGGTGAAAACTACCACCCGGTATAGCGATTTCATTCGCATTGATAAATTGCAAATTTTTTGTCATTCAATTCTTCCTACAACGACGTCAGTTGCATACGCACTGGGCATCTGGAATTTTAAAACAAAAAAAAAATGCAACTGACCCTTTGTAAAAAGAATTCAACACAAGCTAGGAACAGATCTGAAACACGCTACGCCAATCACTTGTGCTGGCGTGGGGTGTCACAAATACATCCCTAACCAAAGAAGTTTTTTCTTTCATTCCTTTTTACCCCGGAGGCCATCCCATCTGCCTTCCTCCGAGGACGTGTAGATGAAGATGATATACTGACTGAGCGCCGTCTCTCCCGTTGTTGACGACTAGGCGCCAGCCCGACGGCGCCCGAGCTGCCCCGAGTGAACGGGCGACCAGCATTAGGTGTCCGAGTAACTGGAAGGATAAAGTTGTAGGTGTCAGACGGCATCTTTTGTCGGATTTGAAAAATATTTTTGTATTTCATAGCCTAATTCTTGAGGAACCCTGAGGAGCCGAGCAAACAATGAATTAGGTAGAAGCACGGGCGAGCGATATGGGATGCGGCGCGATGGGTCGGGCGGGGGTCGAAATATCACGTGGACGCAGTCGCGGGCAGAAGCTAGTAAGAGATAAAATGATTGAATGCAATGTGTTACCCTGTTCAGTTTTGCTTTTTTATATTGCTGTATGGGCCTGTTCTTGCTTTTGATACTGTTTGTTTTTATCATATAAAACATTGTACAGACGCCAGCACATGAAGCTACTACAATCTGTCTAGGGTAGCCCGTGAAATTCAAATTTTCTCAGGTTTTTTTTTAATTTGCTGGTCAGTATTAAGTTGTACGTTGATTAAAATATGATTCGCGGTCGTAACAAATATGTATTTACAGAATTATAATCATTAAAGTCTTCAACACAACTCTCTAAGACCAAGTAATCCCACCGATTGACTATTTCATGAAATCTTGACATTTTGGGATTATACTAACTTAACAAGTTGTATTACTGATTCTAATGATTATAGTTCTGTAAATACATATTTGTTACGGTCGCGAATCATATTTTTTTCAACGTACAACTTAATACTGACCAGATTGAAAAAAACGTAAGAAAATTTGAATTTCGCGGGCTACCTTAGCGCTTCCCCTTAAAAGATTTTCAACTTTATCGCTACAGCACAAGGTTCAAAGTTGATTGGGAAAATTTGACAGTTACGGGTAGCTCCTCTTATCGTTATCAGCAAATTCTTTAGGCAACCTTTCCTTATTGTTTACACCCCTTCTGCGCAATAGATAACTTGATTAATAATATCGACTGGCTGAGAAAAGATAATAGTGGAATTAGTAAGCGAACACTAAAGGTGAAATTAAAAACTGAACTGCTTAATGAAATTGTCGCAACATGCGACAAT
This sequence comes from Oligia fasciuncula, assembly GCA_963082905.1. NCBI lineage: Eukaryota > Metazoa > Arthropoda > Insecta > Lepidoptera > Noctuidae > Oligia > Oligia fasciuncula. Next base: position 2,438,057 of record OY720414.1, on the reverse strand, counting down.
AATTAGTTGCGTAGAGCTTCTTACCGTCCATTTAAAGTAACTGTAGACTGTATCTTAGTTAGATGTTTTAGAAATTGTTGATACCAAATATAAGACCGTATTTAAGACAAGCGCTAATCCTGCCTACAAACTGTCACGCAGTTTGGCAGGTTTATATATGTGTACAAGTGTTTGGTCCAAAATAAATCATTTATTATTATTATTAGGCACTAATTATTTGAAATGTCTTTGTTACATTACATAATCGTTAATATTTTTTTTTTATTCCCACTGCTGGGCCAGGCCTCCTCTCTGTGAGAGGGAGTGGGCCGTAATCCACCACGCGGGCCCAGTGCGGGTTGGTAGATGTCACATGTCTTCGAATTTTTCGTTCTAGGACATGCCAGTTTCCTCACGATGTTTTCCTTCGCCGTTTTAAAAGCCGTGGTGATGAAATTATTTTCACAAAGTAAAGCGCCTGTCTGGGTTCGAACCTACGACCTACAGTCGTAAGTCGCGGCCGTTACCACTGGGCGACCACGGCCTTGTTACATTAGACTGAAATATAATTTGATAAATGAGCTGTTTGTTTTCTATTAATTAAATTAAATTTTATTCGAGAACGTCCATCGGTTTCTTACTAAACTTCAAGTATATCCGACGATCCTGCATACTTATCTCTTTTGTTGACTGTACCTACAGATTGTCATAATCACATTAGCGAACAAACTCTTTAAATAAAGATTAAAACAGAAAACCTATAAAAAACTGGCCAAGTGCGAGTCGGACTCGCACACGAAGGGTTCCGTGCCACAAGGCAAAAACGCCGAAAAAAAACAAGTTAGTTGTATGGGAGCCCCCCTTAAATATTTATTTTATTATGTTTTTAGTATTTGTTGTTATAGCGGCAACAAAAATACATCATCTGTGAAAATTTCAACTGTCTAGCTATCGCGGTTCTTGAGATACAGCCTGGTGACAGACAGACGGACGGACGGACAGACAGCGAAGTCTTAGTAATAGGGTCCCGTTTTTACCCTTTGGGTACGGAACCCTAATAACTTCTGGCTATATTAATTATAGCGGTTAGATATGTGACGATATCGCATCACCCGCCGCGCGCTAAATTCCCCTCCTATCAGCGATCGCGTTATCAATGGCGTGCGTGCCTCGTACATTAGTCACGGGCGATCTAACAATAATGTACGCTAATCGATGTAGTAGTTTTTGATAAAGGGAAAATGGGTTTTTTGAAGTGAAAACTTCTTTAGGCGCGCTGGGCATATTTTTGATGGGAAAAACCATTGAACTCGCGCCACTGTTACCGTAAGCGACACCGCGCGTGTTTTGCTTATAAGAGATTTAAAAAAATACCTGATTCAGATGTGTTTGGCTGTCCTCGAGATGTACTTCTGTTTGTTTTGTTTTTTTCACTTGTGTCGGCACTCCTGGAGTGCCACTGTTTTTTTTTTGTTCAATTGAGAATCTCAAACTCAAACCATTTATTTTAATTAAACCAGGCACTTTTAACCAGTCAAAGAGTCTGTCAGTTAGACAGAAAGTTGAAGCTAGTTGCCCATTCCAAATTGTATGAAATAGGTTTTTTTTTTCGACAGGAATTTTGAGTCGTAATACATATACTGAATCCATAGTTAAGGTTTGCGTGTCAATGCCACACTGTATAAAGTTGCATATGGAATCCAGAGATGCAGTTCAATTAACACTCTCACCGCCACCCATATATAGAATTTTTCAGTGCAGCAGGCCATGCGGTCTGCCGGCGGCCGCAACTTCGCCTACCCGTGCAGGCTGCGGTGAAACATCTGTAATGAGTGAAGCAGGCCGTACTACGGGCCGCCGGCGGGCTCACTGCTTGTTGTTGCTAGCTCGCCATGCGGTCCGCCACGACCTCGCAATTTCATAATATTCAATTAGTAGTGCATGGCCTGCTGCTGATCTCGCTCAGTGCAACATGTAGGTGGGGTACCTTACTCGAAAAGATACGCCCCGCCGGCGGACCGTATGTCGGTGAGAGTGTTAATTATAATCTGAATATGTACAGATAGGTTTTGCTTATTTTTTGCCTTATTGCTTACTTTTAAAAAGTAAGTTGTCTTTGATGTCATGGACTTGGCGAGAAGATGAATGAAAGGCAATGAACAAAATAATGGAATTTTATAAATGAACCCCAAAATTATCAGTAGGTATTGTATATTTGTAGGCTGCCTGAATTATTTTTGTTTAAAAATTTTACAATAATAAGAAATCTCAGTATTTTGTTAAAAAATTTTTTTCTTTTGTTCCTTGTGTCTAGGGTCAGGGACCAGCTGCTGCCTAGTAATCAGTTAGTTCGTTTTTTTTTTTGTAAATGCAGTTAAATTTATTAGTTTATATAAATTTTGTTCCAAGTTTCAAGATACAGAAACTGCAGCGTCTTGCCACAGATTTTAAAAAATTGCCGCCTTGTTTTCAAGCACAAAAAACTACTCTAACCAGTCAGGTTCTACTCACATCCATATCGTTTTGTTCCGCATCCTGCAACCTTGGAATTCTTCGCTTTGGTATCACTAGGAAATGCACGGGAGCTTGCGGAGAAACGTCGTTGAAAGCCAAGCACAGGTCATCTTCATAAATAATATCCGCTTTAATCTCTTTAGAAATTATCTTGTCGAAAATAGTCGGCCCCGGCGCAGCGACGCTTTGCGCTTGCGCGCGGCGCACTTCGTCGCTATACGGTCTCTGTACCGCTATTGCCGACCCACGAGATAAATCATATATATTCGTAGGATAAGTCTTCTTCAATCTGAATTTTAGGGCGCGTTGCAGCACTTTATTAAACATTTTTATTGTTTTTCACAGAGGAATTCCATCGTCACAAAATCGCACAAGTTTTGGTTTTGACAATTTTGACATTGACAATTGACAGAATTGCAAATTGACACTGACGTCAGAAAAAATCAATAATGTTGCAGCGTAATAAAACGAAAACTACTATATACGTAGAGTATAATATTATCTGCGATATTGATAATAAGCACTCTGCGTCAGTGGTCAGAATGTTAGTTCATCATTAAAAATGCTTTTTAGTAGCACTGCTGTTTGTGCCGTAAGTGCACTAGTACTGGTTTTCGGTGCTTAGAAAGTGACTACATACATGTAGGGAATACGACTTCTGCAGTATAACTTTGCGGGATTAGTTGTTTTTTAGGTAGAGGGGGAATAACTCAAAAGCACGAACGAAAAGCATGAACGTTAATAAGTTGAAGTATAATTTATTTGTTTTAGACAGAGAATACCCTTTTTAGGGTTCCGTATACATAAAGGGTAAAAACGGGACCCTAATACTAACACTCCACTGTCCATCTGTCTGTCACCAGGCTGTATCTCATGAACCGTAATAGCTAGACAGTTGAAATTATCACAGATGATGTATTTCTGTAGCCGCTATAACAACAAATACTAAAAACAGAATAAAATAAATATTTAAAGGGGGCTCATACAAAAAACGTGTTTTTTTCGGCGTTTTTGTCTTGTGGTATGGAACCCTTCGTGTGCGAGTCCGACTCGCACTTAGCCAGTTTTTTTCTTTCCTCTCCTTTTTTTCTTTAAAGTAACATTCTTGTATAGAAACGAAAGTAGTTTCAGACCTGCCAGTTTTGCGATATGCCTTATATGACGACGGCATACAGGACTGCAATGCGGGATTTTTAATATAAAGAAAACCACATGCTTTATAAAATATGTATAATACTTTGATTTACAATACATTTGATTAGTTAACACTACCTTAGCCTATTATTATCAATCCTTACCCACACAGCACATAATATCTAGTAGATATCCAATATTAGTCTACTGAAATCTAAGATATCTAAGATCATAATGGAACGTTTAGTAGATATCTACAACTGGTCTTGAAATCATCTCTTAGTTAAGATATTACATAATATCTAGAAGACATCTATAGCTGATCATCTCTTAGAGAAGATATTGCATGACGTCTAGTAGATATCTACTGTTGGACTTAAAAATGACTCTGAAAGTTCAGAAGAAACAAAGAAAATCAGCAATTTTTTTCGCTGTACTGAACCTTGCAATGCAAATTTATACTTACAAAATAATGAGTTGGGCCCCGTTTTTCTATTTTTATTATTTAAAATAGACATACAATTTAACGAAATGATTATAGACGTGGACGTTACATTTTACAATTCAACTCAGCAGATCGTAATAATCATCGCTTACGGCAAAAACACTTTGTACTTACAATAAATCGAGTTTATTGATTGGTTCTTATTATTTATTTTATGAAACATTTTATTACAAAAAACATTTTAGTGTTTTTTGTAATGTTTGAAAGCTTTGTTTTCGAATTTTGCAACGCAGCGAGACGACGCGTTATGATTACGTGTATAGGAACGCAACGGAGTAATAGTGTTCTGTGGCCCCTATAAACAATATAACCCTAAAAAAAAGGCACGCCGTTCGGCTCTTTAATTCTTTTAAAAACGTGTTTTCTTTGCATAAATACCTAATTGGTGAAATCACGATGTGGTAATTTGACGTAAAAGTGCAAAAAAAAAGCTATCTTATATTATATGATGTAAATTAGAGGATGTGATGTGTAAAGAACTTGTTGTTTTCAGATCAGTTATTTGAAGAAATACGGTGGAAGCAATGTATACGCAGCAACATTTACTCTTTTGCGGGTGATGTTTTCTGATTGCACTGGCTCCAAGTACTCTTGGGTTGGGGCTAAAAAGAAAAAGTTTTCTCGTGTAGATAATCTAGAAGATATCTTTTAAAGTTTACTAGTAGACATTTAGAAGACATGTCTAGTAGATGTGTAGTAGATGTGCATTTAAAATGTCTAGAAGACATTTAGGAGGCGGACATAGAGTCATCTTCTAGATATCTACTATAGTACTTGTAAATATCAGCAGAGGTCTCCTAGATGTTTGTATGAATATTTAAAAGATATTTACTAGATATTCTTTAGACATTGTGTGCTGTGTGGGTATTCAACTTCATAGCCTAAGATACACTCTAATTTTTCATAAATTCTACATAATTGTAACCATTACCACTACCCGTAAAAATACATCATCTGCCTAGCCTTTTCCCAACTATGTTGGGGTCGGCTTCCAGTCTAACCAGATGCCGCTGAATACCAGTATTTTACATAGAGCGACTGCCTATCTGACCTCCACAAACCAGTTACTAGGTAATACGATATATACCCCTTAATAAGACTGGTTGTCAGACTTTCGGGCTTCTGACTACCCGTAACGACTGTCAAAGATTTACGAATGACAGCCGGGACCAACCGCTTAACGTGCTTTCTGAGGCACGGAGGGGTCTTAGTAGATATGTAAAGATGGTCACCCATCTACAGACCAACCTCGGCAAGCGTAGCTTAACCTGATCGATCGACCTGTGCACGGAGTACAGTAATACTTAAGGGGGGACCTGTGCGGCTGTTTTTATGTAGCCACGGGCCCGTAAAAATACTTGCCTTCAAATCTGAAGATGCAAAAAACATTCATTTTTATAATTTTCTTTATAGAGAAAATTTTGTCAATTTAATTATCATCATGACCAGATGTGTTACACAACTCTTAGAAACTTAATATTAACTTATTTTTTTATTTCTTGAGCAATATTTTTAATAGAATATAATAATTATCTAGCTACATTTTTATGTTATACCAACAAGCAAAACTTTCAAGGTACCAATACCAATCCATTCAGACCACCAATTTTACAAGTTAGCTATTACATATTACCATTTAATTAATACAAAGAGTGCTTATCTGCGTCTTACTGGTACAGTCAACTGCACGTCCTTGGTAACCATTCGACATCGACAGTGCTATTTCAAACGCCCTTTCAGTTCACGTGTCACTACTGACATGCTATGGACTGTACAACAAGTACAAACACTACGTATGACAAATGTATTTACATCTTAAAGATAATAATAATGCTTTTCTATCTTCAGCTCTGTCGTATGCGCATGTAAGCTGAGCTGAGAATCGTGAGCAGCATTTTGAAGGTCCGGTAAACAAAGGTTTTAATGTATTGGTTCTGGAGCGCCAGCCGGCAGAGGAGGGTTATCACGAAGAACAAGACGCCTTGATGCACGTAATACATCCTGAAATTAAATAAAGTTTGTCAAGTTAGATTTCAAGGTTTCTGCCTATGCACACTCATAAGCATAATTTGGCGGGACGAACATGGACGCGGGGGCTCGCGAAAGATGGAAGGGGTGGAGGCCTTTGCCCAGGAGCGAGACAGAGCAAGGATGAAAAAAAACATAAATTGCTAATCACATCCTGTTACATCCTGTAATTACATCCTGTTACTGAGAATTTCCAAATGGAATAATCTTATAATCCATCACTTAGTAGTTGCGCTTGCTTCTCTTGCGAGGTCTCGACTAAAGAGGCAGTACTGTAGCTTGAAATAAAAAGAAAACTAACATAATTTATTGAGGTTGAGGACACTTACTTGCGCAGATGCTTTTTTGCTATGTCGATATCTTGGTCTTTCTCTTGTAAAAGATATTTTCTTGTTCCTATGACGAAATTTTCGTAGTGATCATCCCAACTGCGAATAAAAACTTTAAATTAGTATTTCACGCGGACAAAATATATTATATAGTATTTATACATTATTTTTAACCGAAATAGAGGTTCTTTCGTAAGTTTCTTCCGTCCTTGAGTTTCTCAAAATCGTAATCTTTATACACACGTCTGTGTATAAAGATTACGATTGTAAGAAGATTACCAAACTAATATAGACTTTGGAAATTAATATTTTGAATACGGAACGGGACTGCTTTATGGATTTGGTTTAATTAAAATAAAAATGACTTCAAAACAAAAGTTTTCGGTGTCGTCGTACCGACTTACTTGATAGTTTGAGGATCTAAATTATAGATGGCAGCATCTTGAGGCGAGAGTCTGGCTTGTAGTTTTCTCACATTGTTTGTTGCAAAGTGCCATTCACGTACAGAAAAAAATCTTAACACCTCGTTCATAGCTATGAGGCGCTGACTGACAGTTATGAGGCTCATTCTAGAACAAAACATTTTATGAACCATCTCTCGAATGAAGAATATTTACTTGAAAATAAACTCTTTACTTTAAAAATTAAACTAACATTATGGTAGAAAGAGTTTACTATGGCAACATTATCATATGCGTTACTTTTAACGCAGAGTTCACAAAATTTTCGTTTTAATTACCTCATTTTTATTCCAAGAATTTTGGTGATGTATTCGGCGATATGAAGAGGCGCAGTTTGCAGTAATGTCTCCAAAGTCTTTTGTGTGATCCTGTAAAAAGAAAAGTTTGTAAGTAGTTCTGGCTTTTCCGGATAGAGGGCACACGGTGTCGCAAGCAGTTTCGATATCTTAAATCTTTTTAAATCATTGGATGGTAATCAAGTAAAGTCGCAATTATGGACATCTGCTACACCAGAGGCATTCCAGATACCCACGTTGCCATCCCAGAGACAAAGATGAAATGTCTTATTTCTTCACAGGAACATAGCAACCCTGCTTGGCGGCAGATATAGGTATGGAGGTAGTAATTACCCGAACGAGCCTCGTCCACAAAGAGCTCTTCTAATTTATCCTAAACTTACTTGTTTTCAACAGCAAGGCCGCTGGGGTACCAGAATGTGTTGTCAAGCGGATGTCCTCGCAAGTGTCTGCGCAGGCCCACTTCGAAGTCGCCCCAAGTGGTTGGATTCTCGTAAGTACTGCAGTTGTAAACGCGGACTTGCTCTGGCCTGAAACGAAACATAAGGTCCTATTAACATCGTGCCTATGTTATATATTTATTACTAGCTGCGCTCCGCAGTTTCACCCGCGTAAGTGTCGATCCCGTGGGAATATCAGGTTAAAAGTAGCCTATATGTCAATCCAGGATGTCAGCTACCTCCAATCCTCCATACAAAATTTTATCAAAATTGGTCCCGCCGTTTGAGCGTGAAGAAGTAACAAACATAAACACACACTCACACCCACAAACTTTCGCCTTTATAATATTAGTGTGATACTGGGTCAAATTAAATTAACTAGCGAAACTCCACCGACTTGATGGTTATCGTTATTGTTTATCAATCATAGTCACAGTGTAATAAGTGAAACAGCGGTGCTATTCTGTAAACGTCTCACCGTGAAAACTTAGGTGAACTGAGCGTGGAGTGAGCTGTCAATAGTGTCAATTCCTAGCAAAAACAAACTCACTTTTCACGTTGAGATTTTTACAGAATCGATCGGCAGTACTAAGTAGGTAGTGAAATATTTATTCCATACGGGGATAAAAATCGAACCCCGCACCTCACACGTCACTTACGGAAAAATCATCCGGAACAAAAATCATAAGGTCACCCACGAAGTCACATTGTTCTCGAGCAATGTCGCTACTTATTATTATCGATAATTGTGTTGTAGACATCTTAAATAGGGCATCCGTTTCGCAACTCATTTTCCGGATGTTTGTAATTGTTATTGTATCCTTCAACTGTAATTATTATTAACAGTGTGAAAGAAAACAATGACCTCTCTTTCAGCGGGGTAATTGCGTAACGCACTATAAAGGTACGCGTCCACAGTTTCACATCGCACGCATCGGACGCATCGCATCAAACGGATTAGTTTTTCATAAAGCGTCCACTGTATCGGCAGCGACCTGACTTGCCGACGCAACCACCATCAATCGGATTGCCTCAATTTTATTCGGATTTTCGTAGTGAACGTATACAATGTGGGGAATGTGTTTGTGAGATAATGGAGGAAAGCGAAGAAGAACGCGCCAGCACGCGGGGCGCGTCCACTGATCGGCATTCCGTATGACGTCATCGGCACGCATCGCAATAGTTGCCCCTCGGAGCAAAGGCGTCGGCATTGCCGATGAGCAGATTATTGCGATCCGTACGATGCGGATCTGCGGACGCACTTGTGTTACTTTCTATACAAAAATGACTAAAATCCGTTACGTGGGATGCGTCCAATGCTTACGATGCGAAACTGGACGCTTACCATAGAGGAATGGCTTTCATTTTGACAGTTCAACAACATTCATTGCGTTATTTACGTTGTTGAGCAGACAGTTTTTTCGAACTTATGAAGCAATGGATTAGCAATATCCTTCAAAATGAATCAGATTGCGATTGATAGTGTTACGCAATTATGGCCCTGATCCATGGTTTCAGTTTGCGCGTCAATTTCCCTGCCAACGACCGATAGGTACTACTTTACTTGTGGATAGGGGGGCCCATTGCGTGGATTGCTTAGGGCATCAAGTAGTTTTAATCCGGCACTGCACAAAAGGGAGGAGGTCTACACTCAGCTGTGGGTGGATCAAGACTGCCCCTGTCGATGATGATGAAATTATTAAAACAAACGAAGACTCCTCACCGGTCCACAGCAGTCTCCCACGCCACAGCCAACAAAGTATCGATGGCCATATCAACAGGCAACATATCGGCCCTCGCAGTGTCCTTGCAGCAGAACACGTGCAGCAGTCCCTTGCCTGCACCCACCACCACGCCGCTGGGGCCGTTGAGGTTCTCTATCCAGCCAGGGTATGGGTGGCGGAGGGAGGATATCACTGGAAGAGAGGCAGAACGGGGTAAATAAAGACTAAAATACAAAAATAAATTTTATTCATATAGCGCCACCTATACTACTACATAAGAATTACGTAGACTGCTAGTGAACTACAAATTGTAGACGATTGACGTTGACGTCACAGAATCCTGCATCGCGCAAGCAGAGTTACTACTAATGACAAAAAAAATTGTTGCGTGCTCTACTAAGTTTTGGAAATAATTGATTAACAAGCATAATCAGCCTGTAACGTTCCCACTGCTGGGACCTGGGACACAGGCCTCCTCTCTGTGAGAGGGAGTCGGCCGTAACACACCACGCGGCCCCAGTGTGGGTTGGTAGATGTCATGTCTTCGAATTTTTGGTTCTAGGTCATGTCGGTTTCCTCACGATGTTTTCCTTCACCGTTTTGAGAGCAGTGGTGATGAAATAATTTACACAAAGTAAAGAGCCTGTCTGGGTTCGAACCCACGACAACAACTCGTAAGTCGCGGCCGTTACCACTGGGCCACCACTGCTCACGGATGATTCCCAAAGGATAATTTCCACCAAACGGCTCGCATCGCATCGGATCAGAAAGGATACAAACGGATGCGGCGACAGCCGATCGCGTCCGGCAGCATGTCGACGCATACGATCGGCTCCGTACCGTCGCTTGTGAACGTATCCGTCAAATAGTTTTATTCCTACCGTGTTGACGTGTTCTAATTTTGGAAAATGGTTGAAGTTGATGTAGTATTGTTGGTTGCATTAGAAGCAGAAGAAATTAATCCTAAAACACAGAAGAGGAAAAGACAAATTTGGACACGAAAACGTCGACAGGCGAACGGAGCCGTCCGCGCGTCGCAGCATGCTTTCGGCCACGATCGCGTATCGTGGAAGACGCCCGCGGTCAAGCTGCTGTGCGCGGCTTGGTAATATAGACTTTAAATACTGTGTGCACGATTTAATATCGTTTAAAGATTGTAAAATCCGGTCCGATCCGATGCGATACGAGTCGTTTGGTGGAAATCATCCTTAACAATGATTTTATATATTTTAGCCTTTATTACTTACCGATAGTTGGTCTAAAGATAGCAATCGGAAATCCTTTATTTCCATGTTCTTGGACTACATTCTCCGCTAGAGCCTTCGTGAAGGTGTAGGTATTAGGTTTCGGAGAGATGTATCTGAAAGCAATTAATTTTTTTTTAGATTCATAATCAGCCTATAATGTTCCCACTGCTGGGATACGGGCCTGCTCTCTGTGAGAGGGAGTGGGCCGTAATCTACCACGCAAGCCCAGTGCGAGTTGGGCGATGTCACATGTCTTCGAATTTTTTGGGTCTAGGGCATGTCGGTTTCCTCACGGTGTTTTCCTTCACCGGTTTGAGAGCAGTGGCGATGAAATAATTTACACAAAGTAAAGTGCCTGTCTGGGTTCGAACCTACCACCGTAAAAGCTAAAGTTCGTGTGTCGCGGCCATTACTCAGTAGTAATGGCCGCGAGATTTTGAGAGCAGTGGTAGTGACCCAGTGGTCCTACTGGGGCCTAAAAAGGCCACTTTGGCAGAATCATAAACGTATTTTGCTTTTTTTCGTTGCAAGAGATTGGGATTGGATTTGGATTGGTATTTAAGCACAGACAAAAAAAAAGTAATTTAAAAAAATTAAACTGACTTCAAAAAGAAATCAACTCAAAATTATGAAATAAAAACTAAAATAGATAGATCTATTTTAGTTTTTTGCCACCGACTTCCGAAATTAAAGTTATTTCATAATTTTGAGTTGATTTCTTTTTGAAGTCGGTTTAATTTTTTTAAATTACTTTTTATTTCGTAATTTTCAGTTTTTGCACTAGAATTTGACCAAGGTTTTGAGATGTTTTCCCTTTGACACTACACCCGTAGCTCGTATCAATACGCCGTACCGTCACACTTACACGTATTAGTCCATATCTTGAAAATTACTGAACCGATTTTGATGAAACTTGCACTGTTCCCTAAGTTGAAGTAAATGTAAGCTAATACAAAAAAAATGGTCACGATTTTTTTGAAGTCTGTAAAAAAATAACTGAAAAATCCTTCACCAATGGGATTTGATACGATTAACTTAACAGAAGTTAACTGTCTAGTATGATTTATAATAATTTGATGAATTCCTTTTATGATTCTGCAAAAGTGGCCTTTTCTCAAAATCTGTGTAAATTAGGCGCGATAAATGATAAGACGATCACAAGACATTATACATGGTGTTTCTTTTTCTGGGACAGTGCGGGATCCCGAGTCCAAGAGATACGAGGTAACAGTCTTAGGAATAATTAGCTCTTTTTTAATGGAAACAATTTTGGCATACCTACTAAAGTTGGTCAAGTGTGAGTTGATTAATTTACCCATCTTGTCCTACTTAAAAAAAAAACACTATTTAAAGTATACTAAACTAACTGCCAAAAAATTGCAAAGAAAAGTTATTGATTGGCAAATAGGATTCTAACCAGCCGACAGCCAAACTCACTTCAGGAACTATTGTGTGTACAGTCACGAGCACTAAGATATCAACACTTGGCAACTTTAAATTGCGATTTTTTCACGACATAACGAATGCGACGTTGAAATACGACACTTTACATAAACCTATGGGTTCGAAAATACTATGTTCCTAATAATATAAAATTTTATTCAAAAATAAAGGAGAAAATCGCCTTTGAATAAAGCCAAGTGTATACATACTTATGCTCGTGACTGTACTATCTCGATTGAGGATTCCACTGTTGCTTTACACTCAGCAGATTTTTATTTAGCTCTTGACCTCGATCACGCCTGATGGGAAGCGATGGATGAAGTCTATGATGGAACGAGTCTGCCCAGAAGATGCCTGGTTCAGATGGCAGACGGGTTAAATGTGGGAGGAAACACAGACGCAGGCAGAGAGTTTTTAAACTCAGTAGTGGCCAACACGGCCACTGCTGAGTAATCAAGCAGGTCTATGAAGCATAATTTCCATCATGATGAGTGGTCTACTCTACTTACTCTGCGTTGATCTTGCCGAGCAGCTCCTCCGGCAACAAGTCTGCGACGGCGCAGGCCTCTTCCAGGGGGACCGGGGGGGGATATACGCGCTCTTCTACGTATGTGAGCTCAGCGTTACTGTATGCTGTTGATACGTGGATAAACGCCTGTAGGGAACCAAAAAATTAATTATTTAGGGTTCCGTACGCAAAAGGTAAAAACGGGACCCTATTACTACGACTCCACTGTCCGTCTGTCTGTCTGGCTGTCACCGGGCTACCGTGATAGCAAATACTAAAAACAGAATAAAATAAATATTTAAAACGTGTTTTTTTCGGCGTTTTTGCCTTGTGGTACGGAACTCTTCGTGTGCGAGTCCGACTCGCACTTGGCCCGTTTTTTAATCATACAAAATACAGGTTTTTCCTGGTTTGAAGGACAGCGGGGTAATTGCGTAACAATGTGTTTCATTTTGACAGTTCAACAACATTCATTGCGTTATATTTACGTTTTTGAGCTGACAAATTTTTCAAACATTATGAAGCAATGGATTAGCAATTTCCTTCAAAATAATAATAATTTATTTCATAAAAAAGTGGTACAGTCTGTTACAAAGTAGGGTGACAACTTAGGAATAGTTTAAATCTAAGATGAGTAGGTAACAATACAATTTTACGATCTGATGTCCTAGCTAGGCTACTTAGTAGCCTGTATTAAACACAAAATGATTCAGATTGAGATTGATATATATTGTGTGTTACGCAAATAGGGTACAGCGGTGCTATTCTGTAAAAATCTCACCGTGAAAACTTAGGTGAAGTGAGCGTGGAGTGAGCTGTCAGTAGTGTTAATTCCTAGCAAACACAAACTCACTTCACCTAAGTTTTCACGGTGAGATTTTTACAGAATCGACCGGCAGGTTACCCATCCAGACACATATTTTATTGAAACAACATCTTTTTGGTAAATAAATAATTACCTACTTACTAAATACATATGTTCTGTTTGTAAATAGCAGCTCTGTTTTTAGTTTTTGGTTGAAAAGCGAGATTTGCGACAGAAACGATATTCAGTAGATTTAAAGACCCTGTGAGCAGATTTTACTAAAGTCAGATGTCTTTTATCCGTGAAATAAAATTGACGTTTGACAGTTTTTGTATGAAACAACTGTCAAAATTTCAAAATTATTCCTCAAATAAAGTTAACAGATGATTGAAAAATCAGCCCTTAAGGAATAATCATCAGCAAGGTAAATAAGGGATAAGGGAACGATTTTAAAGAAACAATTTGAAATAACATTGTGGGAAAGATGATAAACGGCTAGAATGAGGTGTATTAAAATCCTTTGATACCTTTACACGTCAATATTTTGTTGGTCAATATTTTAAAACAAGATGGCTCCGGCATTTCCTAGCTGACTGATCCCTGAGAAGAAACGCCGAAACAAACTCAGAGGTCATGGTCTCGTTTAAAGTCCTAACATTATATTTATAGGATTCTAAGAGAGTGTAACGGCACTGAAACGTGGTCGCTCACAATGGGCCTTATAAGAAGGCTAAAAGTCACCCAAAGGGCAATGGAGAGGGCTATGCTTGGAGTTTCCCTGCGTTATCGAATCAGGAATGAGGAGATCCGCAGGAGAACCAAGGTAACCGACATAGCATAGCCCGAAGAATTGCCAAACTTAAGTGGCAGGGCACATTGCTCGCAGAACAGATGGCCGATGGGGCCGAAAGGAGTGGCGACCGCGTACCGGAAGACGTTGCGTTGGAAGGCCTCCCACAAGGTGGACCGACGACCTTGTGAAGGCCACAGGAACCCGTTGGATGCGAGAAGCACAGAACCGGTCGAAATGGAGGTGCTTAGGGGAGGCCTATGTCCAGCAGTGGACGTCTTTCGGCTGAAATGATGATTGATGATGACGATGAAGCGAGTGTAACAAATGCAGGCAATGCCATGTTTAGAAGGGCCTTTTGAAGAAAGACCCATTGCAGCTTTGAGTTGACCTGTCCCAACAGACAGCATGCTTGCATCAGTCATCGTGTAGAAAAGAGAGAGAATTGAGGTGTGAAGGCTTATAGAGATGTATGGGAGAAAAATACGGAGGTGATGAGTCTGTATTATACCTCGATGTTAGGCAGTTTATCACATATTTCCAGCAGTCGTTGCACAGAGCGGACGTTCTGGTCAATGGCGACCCGCAGTGGTTCGTCGAACTTCAGGGTAGCCGCTGAATGGAAGACTATGGACACCTGCAACAAATGGGAAGAAAAGTGAAAAATTTGATAAATGGAAGAGTTTAAGGAAAACAATAATAGATGGCGCTGTATTTAGTTTTATTTTAGACTAGCTGCACCCCGCGGTTTCACCCGCGTAAATGTCGATCCCGTGGAAATGTCGGGATAAAAAGTAGCCTATATGTTAATCCAGGGTGTCAGCTACCTCCATACAAAATTTTATCAAAATTGGTCTAGCCGTTTGAGCGTGAAGAAGTAACAAACATATAAACACACACACTGACAACTCACAAACTTTTGCCTTTATAGTATTAGTGTAATATGCTTTCTTTTTTTCGATTTTATTAGCTTCGCTTGTAACTAATTATCCATGTAACAAAATCTTAGAAATAAACCCGCGAAGATATGACATTTGACATTTCGGAGACCTCACGCTACACTAGCGCCTCTAGCTGTGTGTGTATTTTGACAGTTCAATAACATTCATTGCGTTGTTGAGCTGACAAATTTTTCGAACATATGAAGCAATGGATTAGCAATATCCTTCAAAATGAATCAGATTGTGATTAATAGTGTGTTACGCAATTAGGGGGCCGGCTTACAGATTGCGTTATTCTTATAAATGCGTATCATAGTGAAAGTACCGCTCCCACACGCAACATAAAAAACAATTTTGAAATAATTATATTATTTATGTCAATGTTATTATAAATATCATGATTTAAGGTGAATGGATAGTGGTAAACCGCGAAATTCAAATGTTCTCACGTTTTTTGCAATTTGCAGGTCAGTGTCAGATTGTATCTTGATCAAAATATGATTCGCGACAATAACAGGTACTTCATTAGAGAATTATAATCATTAGAATCATTAATATATCTTTCTAAGTTAGATTTCTACCACCAACCACCAATCTCTTATGGAAAAGTGTTCATGGTAGAAATCTAACTTATTAATGATTCTAATGATGATAATTCTCTAAATATGTAGGTACCTGTTATTGTCGCGAATCATATTTTGATCATGATTCATGATACAACCTGACACTGACCTGCAAATTGCAAAAAACGTAAGAAAATTTGAATTTCGCGGTCTCAACTACCCATTCACCTTAAGTAATGTCAGACAATAAAGTTCACCTCGTAGCATGGCAATGTGAACCCTTTTCATTGCGTTTTTCATGACATTTCCACACACATTTCCTGCGTTATCTCAGTGACTGTATCTCGCATATTTTGTTTTAATTATTGAAGGTTCATTGGCCTGTTAGCATAGATACGTCCTTTTTTTTTTTTTTTTTTGTGGATGGGAATTCTTCAAATGAAGGGGTCATTTGAAGAATTCCCATCCACAAAATCACATCCGCTCTGGGTGGAGCGGAAGGGAGTGTCTGACTCTTACTCCCTAAAACCCACCCACGTTTCTTCCTTAGCCCTTTATGTTCCGGGCCAGCGGTAACCCTTTCGGACAATCCCGCTGACCCGGCAGGCTTCGGCCCTATGGGGCCCCTCCTCGATGCTGACATCTCTTTGAGGCGCGCGTGGAACACGTACGCGCCGTCCGGCACAGGCCTGGTCCTGATCGGACGGTGAGCTACCCATTACGCTCCGCCCGCAGGCCCGCGCCTACGGTGGCCGGGAGTCGTCACGCGGCTCCCGACGCCCGAAGCGTCTCCCGCGGCGGCTGGGACGGGAGGCTCTCTCCCCGTCCCGCCACCTCCTTCGCTAGCATGACTGCTTCGCAGAAGGAGGTGACTGCCTCCCACTCCCTCTCGCCCCGGACCATGGCTTGCACCAGGTCCGGGCGCCGCCGCTGCCGATCGCCTCTACGAGGACACGGCGGTGCTCCGCCCAAACGGGGCAGACCTCCACCGTGTGCTCCACCGTGTCCTCTGGGCGATCCTGGCAATGGCGACACCCGGGCGTTTCCTCCCGCCTGATGATGTGCAGGAACCTCCCGAAACTTCCGTGTCCGGTGAGGACCTGCGTCAGGCGGTAGGTGAGGGCGCCGTGGCGCCTCTCTAGCCACTCCTCAAAAAGGGGTCTTATCGCCGCTATCGCGGCGTGCCCTGCGCTGGGTTGCGACAGTCGTTCCTTCCATGTCGCCATGAGATCGCGCCGGAGCTCCGTCCGCTCCGCAGCGATTTGCCGCGGAAGCGGAACTTCCCCCCGGCGTAGTGCCTCCGCGCGCCACTCCTCCAGATCCCATGGCGGCTGTCCGGCAATGAGGCTTGCCGCCTCACCAGAGATCGTGCGGTAGCCCCGGATAAGCCTTATGGCTACCACCGTCTGGGGCGCGTTCAGGTAGTGGGCGGCTCGCCGCCGCAGTGAACGCGCCCACACCGGGGCCCCGTATAGGGCCATGGACCGAACGACCCCCGCGTAAAGCCTCCGGCAGGAGGCTTTTGGCCCCCTCAGGTTGGGCAAGAGCCGCTTGAAGGCGGCCCCGGCCCGTTCCAGTTTGGGGGCCAAACGTCGGAAATGCTCGATGAAGTTCCACCGGCTGTCGAGGACGAGACCCAGGTACCTCATCGTTGTCTCGACGCCGATGTGAACCCCTCCTACCGTTAGTTGGGATCCCGATGGTGGCGCGTTCCGGGACCCATGAAACGACATGGCCTCGGACTTGTGCAATGCCACCTCGAGACCCAACTGCCGGATCCTCTCCACGACTATCGCAACCCCGCGTGTCATCGCGTCGGCCGCCGCCTGATGCGACCTCCCCTGCGCCAGGACCAGCGTGTCATCAGCGTAGCAAACCACGCTGACGCCATCAGGGAGGTCGGCCCGCAGCACCCAGTCGTAGTTGATGTCCCACAGGAACGGCCCCACGACCGATCCCTGCGGGACACCGTACGACATCTCTGGCCGGTTCCACTCCCCATCGCGACCGGGGTAGCTGACGGCTCTGTCCGTTAGATAAGCCTCGACTATTCGACGGAGGTAGGGTGGCACCCGGTGATACCGGAGTGCCTCCACAATGCAGCTCCAGGGCAGGGTGTTGAACGCGTTGGCGATGTCGAGTGACACCGCCACGACGACCCCACCCTGGGACACCGCGTCCCCCGTCATGAGGGCTCTCACGCGCATGATGGCGTCCACCGTCGAGCACCCCTTGCGGAAACCAAACTGGCTGTCCGCAAGATCCGGCCCCGTCCTCACCAGGTGCCCGACGAGGCGGCCCACAATCACTCTCTCAAAGAGCTTGCCGACCTCGTCGAGCAGCACGATGGGCCGGTATGCGGACGGAGAGTCCGCAGGGCGCCCTGGCTTCCGAATGAGGACCAGCTTCCCTGTCTTCCAACGGAGTGGAAACTGGCCTCTCTCCAAACATGCGCTTAAGAGCGCCTCCAGTCGAGGCCCGAGAGCCCTCGAGGCCAGGACCCAGGCTTTACCCGGCAAGCCGTCGGGTCCTGGGGCGGTATTTTTGGCCTTCAGCTTTCCTACCGCCGCTCTCAGTTCTACCCCGTGGAGGGCGGTCTTCGCTGCTCTGTACCTCTCGTACAGCTCCGCCTCCGTGGCTTCCGCATCCGTAGGACGAATGCGGTGCCTCCGGTGCCTGGTGTACCGGTGTCGTGCGTCGACGCATGCCTTGCGTAGCGCCTCCAGCTCCTGCGACCACCAGTACACCTGACGTCGGGCGCGTCCTGGCCGGACTCGGGGCATTGTCACGTCGCAAATCTCGGACATGGACTCCCGGAACCACTCCGCCTCCTCGTCGATATTAGATACGTTCCTTTAGATAGCCCTACAGAAACATGTCAGGAGCTGTTAAATGCCGTTCTTTTTTCAATGTGTCGATTGTGGCTCGTGCCGTGTGACGTGTGGTTCCGTCTTGTTGGAACCATGTGTTTCATAAGCGAAGAGGAATTGCTTTATCTGTTCGACGAGGAACAGCTTTATCTGTTACAATGCCATGCTGCTCAAAATTCGCTAGCCGCAAAAGGTAGGTAAGTGATTTCTACCAAAAATTTACCGCAATTTTCTTAATTTTCGCGATACGTGATTGTGTTGAAGTTGTAGTCATAAAACGCTCCTTATCAAATTTGCCGTATCTACACAAAATAATATTTCATGAAACAAAACAAAATGGCGGCAATAAAAAGTTGTAGTACCTCCAAGTTACCTACTACAATTATTAGTATGGTTATAGGTAGGTACGATCAACTGCACGTAACTCTTGGACTGCAAAATTCGCTCTTACAGCTACGAAATAAAGGCACGCCCAAATTCAAACAGCATCCTAGTTGCGTTACACATTGATCAATCACAATCTGAGTCACATTGAACGACATTGCTAAACCATTGCTTCATATGTTCGAAAAATTTGTCTGCTCAACAACGTAAATAACGCAATAAATGTTGTTGAACTGTCAAAATGAAAGCCATTGCTACTGTTAGCCTGTTACGCAATTCCCCGCTGTAGTCCAGTCGACTACTGTACAGAATCAGTTTAAGTTTCTTAACGTAAGTATGTTGTAAGACTTCAAATTCCAAGCTACCTGCCAATCATCGCAATTTTAAAATAATTGCATGGATTATGATACAGGCATTACAAAATATAAGTAGGTATGGTCTATTCAAATTCATCTTTCCAACTGATGTTGTTTCAAGTTAAACAAATATCAACTTTATTGCTGTGAAAATTAAGTCGATTTCAGAGTGAAGTTGTAGCGTACACTGAACTTTATCATCTAGGTATTAAAGTTATTTTTCCAGAAACTCATGTTTGTTTACATGTTTGGAAACTGTTTTGCAAATGCAGTTGAGGTAATAAGTGGATTAGAACACGTAAATCATTAGATAGAGGCATGGGTAGTAATTATGTATAGACTCCATTTTGATATAATTCCAATCTATAGGTATATTATGTACGGTACGGCCTGCTACATCTGATTTATTATGTTAGGAAAAATCATTTGTTATTTATTATTTTGAACTTAATTAATATCGATTATTCTGATTTTAATTGTTAACCTACCTAAATGATGAAATGAAATGATTTTATTTTTTGTAAGTAGGTTTGTACAAACACTTTTACAAGTCAATCATGTTTTTTTTAAAACTAGATGAAGTCGGCGTTTCCTATCTGACTACTCTGAGAAGAAAGGCCGAAACAAACTCAGAGGTCACAGTCTCTTTTAAAGTCCAGACATAATCTTGGTCAGGTTATATGAAGACCATGTAGATCGATGTCTGAGGTGGTCTTTTGAGGAAAGAACCACACAGATTGAGAGGACCTGTCCAGTCAGTGCACGCATTTGTCAAAAATCGTGCAGCTCAACTCAAGACTTAAGGAGCTCAACGATTCGACGAACAATACCAATGAAAGGACATTTGGTTAGGCCACATAAATAACTCAAACTGCCAGACCATGAAAAAAAAAAACTAACAGAACAGAGAGAATAATAAAAATATATATATAAGTATGTAAAATGACCCACATCGTCTTCACATTCACAATGAAAAAATAATATAATATTTTACAAAGTAAGCAAATGTCATTGTTTAAAAAAAAAAAACATCAATGTCAATGTGTATATAAAAAAGAAAAAAATCATTCAAAATGCAGAAATTGGAAGCAGCTCAATTCCAAGCCTTTTTGTCCTCAATATAATCTTTAACGGTATAAAAGGCTTTCTGGCACAATTTGAATTTATTAAGGCTTAGATCTTGATTACCTAGTTATTATTGATTTATTTTTATTATTTTTAAAATTGTGATGTATTGAATTTAGTTCATATATTTTTAAATTGTTATTACCTACACTATGCTTAACGGAGAACTTTATTATAAGGAAAAATATCTAAGTTATATTAGGTACCCATGTTTGCAAATAAATAAATAATTTATGATTTGGCTAGTTCTACAAATTGAGGAATTATGGTTGGCTCAGGTCGTAGAATAATATATATTATATATTTGTGTTAATTGACACTATGAAATAAAAGTTTATATTGGTTTCTAATTGGGCACTAAAAATCATTTCTCTCAAGCAAATATTTATACGATAAATTTACATAAAAAGGGGCAAAATTGTCACTTCCCTGTGGGGCGACATTCCAAAATGCAAAATATAAGACCATGTAATAAGGTTTAAAAAGTAGTTTAGTAGAATAATTTTATTATAAGATAATAATCATATACATAAGGTTTCCATAAAACGCTAAAACAGTTTCATGGTCTCTTATTTTCTCCGAATATTGTCGACTTTACAAAGGCGACGCGTATTGAGTATCACTTCCCTGTCACCTAAAAGTTTGTTAAAATCACCTTGAAATTGAATAGTAAGTAACGTTGCCGCTCGGGCAATAGAAAGAAAGGGGTGACGACAGCATGTAACGGCTGTGTTTTGTTTCATTCGAGCAGCGATCGGGTCGTGTCCGTGCGTTTAGTGGTGACATTTGCGTTCGGGGTCAGTCAAATTCTCACTCACATGGTACGTATTTACAGTTAAATTATAAAATATTATTTAATTTTAATACATTGTAAGTATATATTTTAGTTGCACTAAAGATTTATGGAGATTTTAATTGTAATAAAATAAAGCAATCTTCTAGATTTAGGGAAAAAACATTCAAAATATCACTTCCGTGTGTATCACTTCCCTGGAAATACATAGACAGGGAAATGAGAACACTCCAGAGAAGTGATAAAAGGCTTGTTCTGTGGCTGTTGGCACTAAATAAAATGTGCACTGCGTTATTACAAGCTTTTATTTAACTTGCCGTGTGCGTTAGTTTGTTAGTTATTATGTATGGGTCAAATCTTGCAAGTAAAATTTGACCAACTTCCCAGGGTCCAATCGAATTGAAATTTTGTACACCTGTTTAGGTCAGGTGACAATGCAATATTACGTTACCATTGAGCTGGTCTAATGAAGGAGACGAATGTTGGCCATAAGAACTCCTAAATTTTACTGTTTTTTCGTTATTTTAATGTATGTGATTCTATTTTTACTTATATTTGCCAATAATTTAAGAGCCGAAAATAATTTCGAAGTTCTTTATAGAACCGATATGAGCAAACCAAAAGGGAAATCGCAGACTACAGAAGAAATATTGAGAAAAAAAGGAGAAAATGAGAGAAAACACAAGTATAAGAAAGACTATCTCTGAAATGTCGGATCGAGAAAAACGACTATTGTAGAAAAAGCATGGCTGGAGAGATCCAGTAAACACTATAAAAAAGAAATGTGCTGTAAAAAAAGCTTCTGTAGATTTTATGAGAGCTTAATACATCATCTTCTCGTCCCACATACCGCAGTCTCAAGACGAAAGTCTTTGACCAGTGTGGGTTGTTGCCAGTCATGACATAAGGCACTGAAATGTGGTCGCTCACAATGGGCCTTATTAGAAGGCTAAAAGTCACCCAAAGGGCAATGGAAAAGGCTATGCTTGGAGATTCCCTGCGTGATCGAATCAAAAATTAAGAGATCCGCAGGAGAACCAAGGTAACCGACATAGCCCGAAGAATTGTCAAACTTAAGTGGCAGTGGGCAGGGCACATTGCTCGTAGAACAAATAACCGATGGGGCCGAAAGGTTCTGGAGTGGCGGAGATGTAGTGTTGGAAGGCGTCTCACAAGGTGGACCCGACGACCTTGTGAAGGCCGCAAGAAGTCGTTGGATGCGAGAAGCATAAAACCGGTCGAAGTGGAGGTGCTTGGGGGAGGCCTATGTCCAGCAGTGGACCTCTTTCGGCTGAAATGATGATGATAAGTGATGAATACACCATCAAGCCTCATTTCGTTTAATAAAGAAAACTTAATATTCTTCATAATTCATATTTCTCTATAACGACAGCATTATCTTGTCTGAATTATCACTTCCCTGGTTGGTATTATAGTACACGTTTAGATTTATTTTGGCATATAAACTGTTCTATTTATTTAATAAATATCATATTTACTAGTATTTACTACAACGTTTACTGTCAAGTCGATTTTAAGATCAAACAATCTTCTAGAGTCACTTCCCTGTATCTACTCTCATTTCCCTGTCTTCTGCAAATTGAAAAATGCCTATAACTTCTAAATTAATCAATATTTTGACTGACCCTTTCAATTCTAGATTACTCCATCATGTTTTAATAAAATAGTTAACTTTAAAATGATTTACATTAAAAAAAACGATGGGCCGAAAATAATTCAATTTTATTCCCTTGTTTGTAGAACTAGCCATTTACGAAATTATGCCGCGGGTCTCCAGTAACTTATACCTAACCATAACATAATGTCGTAACAAGGTCGAAATATTAAAACACAATATAGCTGCGCCCCGCGGTTTCACCCGCGTAAATATCGATCCCGTTAGAATCTCGGGATAAAAAGTAGCCTATATGTTAATCCAGGGTGTCAGCTACCTCCATACAAAATTTTATCAAAATTCGTCCAGCCGTTTGAGCGTGAAGAAGTACCGTCAAACGGGTCACCCCGTTTGACGGTAGGGATGTAGAGGTGAATCGGGACGAAACTTTAAAAGCGATTTTAACATTGAAATAATATAGTTTGTTGCCAAAAAGGAGTCTAATGTGTTTATTGTATTATAATTTAACGATTAAGTCATTCCTATTCACCCCGTTTGGTGGTAACAAACATATAAACACACACACACACAAACTTTCGCCTTTGTAATATTAGAGTGATTAAAAGATTTCAATATCTATCGTTTCGCCATAACGTCGATTATGTTCATACTTATTAGTTGCGGAGTTAAAATTAAAGGGCCGTTTTCTGGGCTAAGGGCATTGTCGACAGCATCTATTTAAAAGGGTTCGCAACGCGGCCAGGGTCGACTTGGATTAGGAAAACACATTCTCTCCAATATCGAGAGTTCGAGGCGTTAAAGACACGCACGGCTAAACCTTTGAACTTTCATATTTTGAACATTGGTCAACCTCTAATCGTTAGGAAAAGTATGTAAGTACCTACACCATTAGAGCATCGCCATACAACGTGGCAATGCTGCCAGCCTTTTGGGCACAGTTCCTGTTGACAGCGATGCGGACGAATTTTTTGATGCCCTATGATTATTTTGCTTATTTTTTTTCATAATAAGCCTATAACGTTCCCACTGCTGGGACACAGGCCTCCTCTCTGTGAGAGGGAGTGGGCCGTAATCCACCACGCGGGCCCAGTGCGGGTTGGTAGATGTCACATGTATTCGAATTTTTGGTTCTAGGACATGCCGGTTTACTCACGATGTTTTCCTTCACCGTTTTGAGAGCAGTGGTGATGAAATAATCTACACAAAGTAAAGCGCCTGTCAGGGTTCGAACCTACGACCTAAGTATATTTCGTAAGTCGCGGTCGTTACCACTGAGCCACCACTATCACACACTCTACTCCTACTCTGGGTACATATTATTATTATTTTAAATATTAGCATAGATTATGTAAATACTATACCATATTGAAATGAAACTAGTAATCTAGAGTCTAAGGTGTACTTACATAGGTACTTTTCCTAATCACCTACTTATTGCATAAATCAGAACGGCCAAACTCAAAGCATTTTTTTTTTTCTAATAAACCAATTACAGGCACTTTTGAATAAGCTAGCTGCCCATTCCAAAGTATAGTGGGTACCTATGGAGAAGAACCTCCACTGACACTCTTAGAAAAAAAAATATGGTTACAAAATATTCGTTACATCATTCATGTTGAAATCAAATTATGCTTGTGAGAACGATACAGAATGAATCCGTAATGAAACGATTTAAAAAAATCAATTCAAATATTACTTAAATTAAATTAAAATAAGCCATGGCAGCCAGTGCCGGATGAAGTCTAGGTACCTACTTGATGCCCTAAGCAATCCACGCCTGTAGGCACTCACTAGTCGCCGCGTATTTTTCCAAAACATCGACGAGCAATTTGTAAAGATTGGCGCACATCTCTAGACTGACTTTTGGGTCTTGTAATATCTTTGTTGATAAACAGCCTTGCCATTCGTGTGTTAGCAAATACTGTTTCGGTGCTGTTTCTGCCTTATGGTGCCCCCCGAGACGTGAATGCCCTAAGCAATTGCTTAATTTGCTTATGGGCTAATCCGGCACTGATGGCAGCTCTCAACAACCCAGTTACTGGATAATACGATACCCCTTGGTAAGACTGGTTGTCAGATATTCGGGCTTCTGACGACCCGTAACGACTGTCATAGATCCACGAATGACAGCCGGGATCAACGGCTTAACGTGCTTTCCGTGGCACGGAGGAATCTTAATATTTGTAAAGATGGTCACTCATCCACGGACCAACCGGGGCACCTGATCGATCAATTCGTGCGGCTGTTATTACTTAGCTACTCTCAACAACCGGGTAGAAATCCAGTCTCCGGGCTCCTACCTACTAAAAAATCCTTGATGGAATATTTAAACAAAATACCATTTGCACTGCCTTGACCATGGGATCGAATCTAGGACGTTTCGCTCAACAGTCGCACTGGCGACCACGCAGGGTTATTGGCAATCTCTTAAGAGGTCATTGTACTCATCAAATCGGAGTTATACGAACATAAAGGTAGGGAACAGCTGTTTTTTTTTCGCGATTTCGAATTTGGTCCTATAGTAAAAGTTGTTCATAATGATGAGTGAGTACTAGGCTGTTAATGTTTTACCAGTAACCCTGTATATGTATGTATACTTTCTTACTTACACAGTTTTCAATCCAATCTAGTTTCTATAATGAAAGGTAGGTGATAAGTACCTCTTTTAGCTGCGAGATCGCCTCAGCTTCCATGCCGAGATGTGGCTTGGAGACATCTCCGCTGACCGCGAACAGTTTGTCCAGCTGTCGGTGGTTGCGAGCGCGGACGCTGTCGAACACCTGCAAATAAACATGGATATAGAATAAACTTTATTAGGCACTAGCTTTTGCCCGCTACTTCATTCGCGTGGAAGTCCATAAACCACAAGCATAGATAATATACTCAAGGTACAGACGACAGCACATCAAGCTACTACAAATCCCACATGTCGACAACCTCGCGAGCCAAGTCAAGATTAGTATTAGTATCATTGACATATATATTACTAGTATAGAACATGAGTTCAGACTTTTAGTGAAAAGCGTCTTTACACGAGAAGAGTTTCTTCTCCCGCGTACTTTACATACCTGCGACTGCTTGAGCTGTGCTAGCCTCTTCTGTGGCGAGTGCCCCTTCTTACCCCTCATCAGGAGATGTAGGCGTCCCACCTCAGGACATGTCGTTAGGATGCGTTCTACCAGCACCTGCACAAAAAGAAGTGCTGACATTAGCTCCATGATCCTGCCCAAGCTGCTTGCGTCGGGTATGGTCACAGGGTAGCAGGATGATACCTGCGCGAAAGTGATCTGCACGACGATCTGGGGACATGTCCTAGAACCAAAAATTTGAATACATGTGACATCTGCCAACCCATACTGGGCCCGCATAGTGGATTACGGCCCACTCCCTCTACACACAGAGAGGAGGCCTGTGTCCTAGCAATGGAAACAATATAGGCTGATCTTGATCAGCTTTTAAACTTCTAATAAGTAGTACCAAACTTGTATACTTGTATTCATTCCGGCCACCCTAGGCTTGCGTTACATCAGCACACGGTACAATTTTCTTTTCCATCAGATAGATCTAAAGGTGGTACTATTGTAAGATTTGTAAGTACCTATTGTATGGTATCCGTACACTCGATGTATGGTATCCTATATATATATATATCCTATACTCGATACGCACCTTGCCCATGAAGCCAGTTGCTCCGGTGATGAAGATGGACCTGCCCGCGTAGAAGCGGGGCAGCAGCGGCTCCGGGGGACTCGGGGATACCGGACGAGGTACCATGGTCGCTGGAAGTAAAAGATGGAGGTAAAAAGAGAGAGAGGACATACAAGAACCCCTTAGTATCTCCTCTAGTAGTCCAATATTAGACGAATATGAAGTGTCATGCGATTTTGAACCATGTGCCCTAAACAGTCGGTCGATTCTATTAGAATCTCACAGTGAGAAGTTATGTGAAGTGAACTGTCATTCCACCTGCGGTGCGATTCTGTAAAAATCTCACCGTGAAAACTTAGGTGAAGTGAGCGTGGAGTGAACTGTCAATAGTGTCAATTCCTAGCAAAAACAAACTCACTTCACCTAAGTTTTCACGGTGAGATTTTTACAGAATCGATCGGCTGATGCTAGGGATTGACACTAATGACAGCTCACTTCACCCGAGTTATCAAGGTGAGATTTTTACAGAATAGCACTACAGCCGGTCGATTCTGTAAAAATCTCACCGTGCAAACTTAGGTGAAGTGAGTTTGTTTTTGCTAGGAATTGACACTATTGACAGCTCACTCCACGCTCACTTCACCTAAGTTTTCACGGTGAGGTGGTTACAGAATCGCACTGCAGCAGTGCGATTCTGTACTAATTCTAACTGAACTAACTTTATAGCAGGTCTTATGTTAATTAGTTTTTTTGAGTTACCTTTATTTTCACCGTAAAAAGCAAATACCTAAACAGTCCGCGAGCAGTATCGTGCGAGCGAGATAAAGAGTGAATTTTAGCTGAGGTAGTATAGGCTCCAACAAGGGTAATAGGTACGTTCCTGGCTAACTTATATAC
Source organism: Oligia fasciuncula (assembly GCA_963082905.1). Classification (NCBI taxonomy): domain Eukaryota; kingdom Metazoa; phylum Arthropoda; class Insecta; order Lepidoptera; family Noctuidae; genus Oligia; species Oligia fasciuncula. The sequence goes on along the minus strand of OY720414.1, from coordinate 2,410,641 downwards.
CATAGACAAACATTACAGGCGACGCCACGTACCTACTAGGTGCGTAAGTGCGTTCACAAATGCACAAAACGTGACGCCACAGAATGTTTATTTTACTTGACCTAAGCATCTACTCCAAGATAAATCCTTGTCACTAAAAATAAAGCCAAGTACCGCAGCCATCACTCAGTTCAAGTACCACAAGTAGGTACTAGAAGAAATTAAACCTTGGGCATTAACGCAAGTTTGCACTCACAATACCTAATCAAACATAAGTATTTATGTAAACGAAGAATATTCCATATTTATGGAAACACGTGAGATGTCGAACTTGGGATTTCATTCCGCAGCTTTGTCAAAACTAATATTGATACAGTCAGAGTGTCAGACGAACTTATTCTATGTAACGCGTATGGTGTTTGTTGAATGAAGATGTAATGTCAAAAACCGATCAAGAACGAGTCGGACGCGCGCACCGAGCGAGGGTTCTGTGCAAAGTAGGTGTAACTACAAATTTACGGTTTTCGGATTTTATTTCCTTTACTTGTGCTACAGTCATGATCTTGCTTCTTGCCAAATTTCATGATTCTTTAAGAAAACGGGAAGTACCCTATAAATTTTGATTCCCTTGAGAGTGTCGAAATATACGTTTTTTGCGGCATAAACGACCGTATCTTTTTTTTACGTTAACTTAGAAGTTTGATTTTTTCACAGATTCCAGGAGAGATTCCAGCACTAGCTGATATAATTTGATCCTGCATATTCTCCTCAAACCCCGGTACTCAGAGTCGAGAGTTTAATTGACAAGTATAAATTGGAATGCTGTCAGCCAAAAATATTGCAGATAGAAAATATTTCAATCTTGTTGACATTTGTGCCAAGTTATGCTGGTTAATAAAAGTTAATGATTGATCAATTTTAAGTGACGTCTCTGAGTGCGATTAAAAGTGTCATAGATATGTAAACTATAAAATAAACAATAGAATCAGACGTCACTTTGTGGACTTCTGTGATAATTAACAATTAGATTATGAATAGCTATTAGTCTATGATTTATGGTATGATTCCGCTAATCAAATAAAAGTTATAAAATAAAGCGAAATTAACAGTAAGTACCTACCTAGATATAATATTGGCACGTTTAGTAAGTACTTAATTTATTGTTTGTATTATGTATTCTTGGGATAAAACTAAGCAGATGACGATGATGTATTGCTGTTGTGTTTTCCCATTGTAGTTTGGGTTTCTCTGTCAAGATTTTCTCGTTAGCAGGGCCCTAAATTCACTATGAGCTGCAGTGCGATGCGTCGGGAGCCGCGTGACGACTCCCGGCCACCGTAGGCGCGGGCCTGCGGGCGGAGAGTAATGGGTAGCTCACCGTCCAATCAGGACCAGGCCAGTGCCGGGGGGCGCGTACGTGTTCCACGCGCGCCTCAAAGAGATGTCAGCATCGAGGAGGGGCCCCCTTAGGGCCGAAGCCAGCCGGGTCAGCGAGATTGTCCGAACCGAAAGGGTTACCGCTGGCCCGGAACATAAAGGGCTAAGGAAGGAACATGGGTGGGTTTTAGTCAGTAAGAGTCTGACACTCGCTTCCGCTCCACCCAGAGCGGGAGGGGTCATTTGATGATTTCCCATCCGCAAAAAAAAGTGTCGTCAGTTTAGTTATACAGTTTCAACCTAAACTGTTGGCTGCGACATATTGACATAAGTTGTCAAGTTCAATAGAGCTAGCACGTTATCATCTTTGACAAGCAAATAGGTAATAGAACAGTCAATATTTGTATACCAGTGGACGTCAGTGGACAAGCAAGTTCATTGCTGCGCATGACATCAACGTACATCACATTAGTAATAATAATAACTTATTATAATGTATTTTGACATCATCATTTTTAGGGTTCCATACCAAAATGGTAAAACGGAACCCTTATGGTGAGACTCAGTCTGCCTGTCTGTCTGTCTGTCGGTCTGTCTGTCTATCACAGCTGGATATCTCAAGAACTACTAATGCTATCAACTTGAAAGGAATAATTTTAGATGACGTTGGCCCAACTATTTTGCAAACAAGAAAGAAATAATAATATGTATATTTTTTGCAACAAGGACTGAAAGAGGTCTGAAAAATTCGAAGTGGGGGGCTACTAGGAGTGACAAAATGCTAATCCATTGCTTATGGAAAAATGTGTGTGCTTAACAACGTAAATAATGCAATGAATGTTGTTGAACTGTTCATATAATTTTCAAGATGCTAAATCATCTAAATAGTATTTTATAAATGAAATTGCATGTACCTACTTAAGTACATTAAAAAATTAAACAGATTTTTTTATTTACGCCCGTTTTTAGGGTTCCGTACCCAAAGGGTAAAAACGGGACCCTATTACTAAGACTCCACTGTCCGTGTGTCTGTCTGTCACCAGGTTGTATCTCATGAACCGTGATAGCTAGACAGTTGAAATTTTCACAGATGATGTATTTCTGTTGCCGCTAAAACAACAAATACTAAAAACAGAATAAAATAAATATTTACAACAAACGTGTTTTTTTTCGGCGTTTTTGCTTTGTGTGGTATGGAACCCTTCGTGTGCGAGTGCGACTCGCACTAGGCCAGTTTTTTATAATTACGAAAACGTAATACCGGATAAATGTATCGTATTTCCTGACTCGGCCATGATCTACCTGTGTGTCAAACATCGAAATTTGTTCAGCCGTTTAGGCGTGACAAGGAAAGACAGACAGAGTCGTATTTATAATAATAACTGTAATACTTCAGTGTGGAAGTAAGGATTAATATCTTACCAGCGGTCGTTGACCCCTAAAAAAAAACATCAATTTTTTTTTGAGTTTCACTAGCTATTTTTATTTGACCCTCTATACAACACAACATTAATTCATTGATTGGTTACCCATTTGTAGCAGTTGAAGTCGCCATTCAGATTCAAGTAATGTCCCCATTGACTTTAAGGATTCTTGAACGCATCCATTGTAACTTGGAACGCGGATAAAAATGGAACTAAATTGAAATTCATAATGAGTGTTGACGGTTTAGCCAGCAGCGCCACAGTGAAATGTCAAAATATATTGGACAAATTGTCAAATGTGATCATTATTTTGTTTCAATAAGTAATTCCCGGCTCATGTAAGCTTGTGTTTGACCATAACCATAAATAATAAGTAAGTACTTCATATTGAAATAGACGTCAGATTCTTTTGCGCCATTCATCTATTCATCTATAGAGATAAAATTACTGACAGATCCTATATCAACGCACAGCCTAAACCACTGGTCCCAGAGACATGAAATTTGGAGGCTGTGCTCTTTGTGAAGAGTAGATATCCACTAAGAAAGGGTTTTTCGAAATTCCACCCCTCACTCCCTTAGGGGTGAGGGTAATGGGGGGAGGGTGAAATTTCACGGGGACGAAATCGCGGTCAGAAGCTTGTTTGTAATTCAATATTGTTTGTAATACTTTAGGGTTCTGTGCCATAAATTTATGTTCGTATAACTCGTCAAGATGTAGGGAACAGCTGATTTTTTTTTCGCGATTTCAGGTTTTGTCCCATAGTAAAAGTTGTTCATAATGATGAGTACAATGACCTCTTAAGAGGTTGTTAATGTTTTACCAATAACCCTGTATATGTAGTGCTATTATTTAATTAATAACTGACTTCCAAATTAAGAAAGATCAGAATGTGAAAAAAAAACAATAAAATCCGATTTAAATCAAATAAATCCGTTTTTTTTTTAAATCGTGATTTTCATCAACCCTGGTTTTAGCTGACCTCGTCTTGTATAGAATTGTTGTACACTAAGAGGTCAGCTTATACTGGAAAATTTAGCTTGATATATTATATCGTCGCGCGTCATGCGCACTACAGACAAAGATATTAATTTTACGTGCATCAAATGTATTAAAAGTGCAAGGTCAAGATACTGTGAACTGTGCTAATATTGATGATGATTCAAATTATTTATTATCAAATATTATTTGTGGCACGTTTTTAATTGTTATTTGTTCTAAAGTAATCATTAGTAACGCCATTGTTTGAGCTCCGCGCTCAGGGTCGCGAGTTCGATAGCCGATGCTGTAACACACAATGACAAGGCAAGTACTAAGTGTTACAATAACCTACAAAAAAACCCTTAGTTTAGAAGGAAAAATGTTTTTCTATACAGGGTTATTGGTAAAACATTAACAACCTCTTAAGAGGTCATTGTAGTCATCATTATGAACAACTTTTACTATGGGACCAAAACTGAAATCACGAAAAAAAATCAGCAGCCAGTCGATTCTGTAAAAATCTCACCGTGAAAACTTAGGTGAAGTGAGTTTGTTTTTGCTAGGAATTGACACTATTGGCAGCTCACTCCACGCTCACTTCACCTAAGTATTCACGGTGAGATTTTTACAGAATAGCACCGCTGTTCCCTACATTTTGACGAGTTATACAAACATAAACGTAGGCCTCCCACAAGGTGGACCGACGACCTTGTGAAGGCCGCAGGAACCCGTTGGATGCGAGAAGCACAGAACCGGCCGAACCGGAGGTGCTTGGAGGAGGCCTATGTCCAGCAGTGGACGTCTTTCGGCTGAAATGATGATGATGATGAAATGTAGGGAACAGCTTTTTTTTTTTAATAAAAAAAAAAAATATCGGAATAAAAAGTAGTCTACATGTTAATCCAGGGTGTCAGCTACCTCCATACAAAATTTTACCAAAATTGGTCTAGCCGTTTGAGCGTGAAGAGAAAGTGAGTAACAAACATATAAACACACACACACACACACCCACACAAAAACTTTCGCCTTTATAATTGATATTAGTGAGATGTTTGAAGGTCATTCTTCCCAAAAAAATGTACCTACCGCGCGTTGATGTCTTTATAATGGCCAAAAAGAATGAAAGAAAGAGAAGAAAATACATTTATTTACCACAGACTAAAAGACACACAATACGCCAGATCTAGTCAGATATTTAATATATTGATTATTGTTTGAATTCGATCGCTCTTGTTTTGTTCTGTATTAATTTGTTACAATTTTAACTTTTTAATTTAATGTAATTATTTTATTTAATCTTATTCATTTGATTGTATTATTATTAATTTATTTGATTTTATATTTACGAATTTATTAGGCTTTTTTTTTTTATTATTAACTTATTTGATTATACCTATTGTTACTTTTATCACTTCAATCATGTACAGCTACCTAGTAAATCAATTAGGCAAACTATGTAAGTGCTGTGCACACCTTTAAGTGATAAGTTCACTGAAGTACTGTATATAATAAGGCTAAACTTTCTGTTAATGTTTATGTGAACTAATCGTTGGAGTGCCATAATAATAAATAAATAATAATAAATAAATAAATAAATAGATAATAGTCGTACATCAGATAAAAATAAAAGTGCAAAGTCCGGTGTAAGAAATTAGCAGGAAAGTGTGCCTCACGGCTGCGCCAAAAAGGCCCCGTTCAGCAAAAATGCCAGACAACTAGCGCCTGAAAACTGAAAACAGAGATGGTGGTTTTTCCCATCTCAGAAAATAACCAACGCGCAAAAAGTTTTTACTTCAAAAAACCGGGCAAGAGCGAGTCGTTATATGTTTTAAAATTTTCTTACTAGATCTCGTTCAAACCAATTTTCGGTGGAAGTTTACATGATAATGTACATCATATATTTTTTGTAGTTTTATCATTCTCTTATTTTAGAAGTTACAGGGGGGGACACACATCTTACCACTGGAAGTGTCTCTCGAATCGCGCAAACTATTCAGTTTAGTAAAAAAATATGTTAGAAACCCGATATCATTTTTGAAGACCTATCCATAGATACCCCAAGCGTGTGTTTGATGAAAAAAAAATTTTTTAGGGTCAGTTCTAAGTATGGGGAACCCCCATAATTTATTGTTTCTTTCTTTTTTTTGTGAAAATCTTAATGCGGTTCACAGAATACATCTACTTACCAAGTTTCAACAGTGTAGTTCTTATAGTTTCGGAAAAAAGTGGCTGTAACATACGGACAGACGGACATGACGAATCCATAATAAGGGTTCGTTTTTGCCATTTGGCTACGGAACCCTAAAAAACTGACTATAACGCAACGTTTTCGCGTTTGTATTTCGTAGAGCAGTTTTTGTAGTCCAATAGTGTTTCGGTGACGAGCGGTTGACCGTCGTTGTCAACTGAATCAAGGCATCGTGCATCGTCGCCGACGAGTGTATGTCAATGGCACGCGCCTCCCTACGTGACCGATAGGTTATAGGCACTGGGTAGAGGTTATCGCATAATGTTGGCATTTGTTTAATAAGATAGGTTAGGTCATAGGTGGGTTATCAATCACACTAATATTCTAAAGGCGAAAGTTTGTGAGTGTGTGTGTGGGAGTGTGTGTGTGTTTATATGTTTGTTACTTCTTCACGCTCAAACGGCTGGACCAATTTTGCTAAAATTTGGTATGGAGGTAGCTGACACCCTGGATTAACATATAGGCTACTTTTTATCCCGATATTCCCACGGGATCGACAATTACGCGGGTAAAACCGCGGGGCGCAGCTAGTTTATCATAAATGTTATGTTCAATAAAAACAAAACACAAACAGAATATTTTGCCACCACTCACTGACATAATTATCGGATAAAGGTACATCATCCCGAGGACAGCCGAACATATCCGAAGCGGGTATTTTTTTAATCGTCTTATAAACAAAACACGCGCGGTGTCGCTTACGGTAACAGCGTCGCGAGTTCAATGGTTTTCTCCCATTTCGAAAATTCCTGACGCGTCTAAAAATCAAAATCAAAATATTTTATTTCACATAAGCCTACATGGGCACTTATGAAACGTCAGAAGCTAGGTGCACGGTTCCAATTGGTCGTTTCCTATGGAGAAGAACCGGCAAGAAAATCCACGGTTACTCTTTTTAAAAATAATTGGCTTTTACAATATTTTCAAATTACAGTAGGTATGGGAGGATAGCGTAGGCCTGTCAACAAGTATCAGGTACTTGATAAAATAAAAAATTGTCTACAGATCTAAAGTCTACAAGGCCTACAAAGTCCTCACATTTACAAAATAAGAATCTATCAAAAGGATAAATAAAAAATAAAAACCTAATAAAACCTAGTGATATGATTACCATTACAACCACTAATAAAGAGATGGAAAAAATTTGAATTTTCTGTATATAATGTCAAGTAATAAAGAGATTATGTCAAAAAAGTAAATAAAGTAAATTAAATAAAAAATGAACATCGTAATTTGAGAGCAGTTAATAGAAGTTTTCACTTCAAAAACAGGGTGGCGGGACCCCCTGTGTGGAAATTTTTCAACGGTTACCTATTATACGCGGCCAAAATAAGTGGTACAGTAATTTATAAAAAACAGTGGCACTCCAGGAGTGCCGACAGAAGGGAAACTTGAAAAAGCATAGTAATTTTATAAATATGTTTGAAGGTCATTCTTCCCAAAGAAAACGTACCGCGCGTTGATGTCTTTATAATGGCCAAAACTTGAAACAGAGGTGTCGTTATGGTAACAGTGTCGCGAGCTCAATGGTTTTTTCCCATCTCAAAAAATGCATACCGCGCCCACTTCAAAAAAATATCGACAAAAATTTCAACGCTGCCGCCGAGGGGTTCGGATTCATGTACTGAATCCAATCCATGGTGTCAGGTTCCGCTTCAATATCCTTGCCACCCTATATTGACCTTAATTTATTTAATATTTATTTATTTATTGCACAATGTACACATACATAGTTATAGGCTAGGCTTAAACTAGTCTTTAAACTTAAACTAGGCTTTAAAATATTTCAAGATTCAAGATTCTCATTTGTGGAAACATGAGTGTACATACAGAGCATGCAAGTTATCACAATACATTATTAGATCACTCATGTTTGGCCTTAGAAAATAACATAATAATTGGATAAATTCATAAAAAAAAAAAATTGTTAAATGTCAATTTTGAAAACAAAAAAAAAGAAATAGTGATAAATACAATTACAATTGTAAAATGTTGGTTTATTATTATGATTATGTCAAAGATGCATGCATGCATTTTATGCTTACCACTCTAGTTTTTTACAAATAAATCATTATTATCTACACGGTACGTAAAGATGGTTACCCATCCACAGACCAACCGCGGCAAGCGTAGCATAACCTGATCGTGTGCGGCTGTTATTATTTAGCCACGGGCCCCTCCAAAATAAAAATAAACTTACTACCTAATAAATACCAACTATATTATATTAAATTCTCAATTCTTTATTGCGTACCATAATGTAATATAGTTGGTATGGAAATAATTATATTAGTCACACACAATTATGGACCCTGTCGGGCACAGCGTAGATAGGGTGAGAGGAGGAAGATCACTGTATGTTTAATGTGATAAATTTTATATTAGATAAGTAGTTAGTAGTTATACTATTTTATTTACAGAATTGAATACACAATATACCTACTACAAAAAAACCTAAGCTCCTAAATTCCCGAACAAGGAATTGGACCCAGGTTTGCGACATCTTCGTCACTGAACTTACATCGCAAAGTGAAAGCAACGCATCTCGGCGGGAATTTTGAAAAACAGGATATTTTTTGTACATTTAGATAGATCCGAGGCATATTATATCCGAGGAATATACGAGGAGTATTTCTATTCTATTCTATTTTATTATACAAACTTTTTTTTTTCTAGATTATTATAGATTCAGGTTCCTTCCATGTCGTTTTGTTACATATTATACCTACGCAAACAAAAAGAAATCTAAAAAATAGATTTTCTAAAAATTCCCAATTCTACCCGTCTGCTTTATTAGTTCGCATTATATAAATTAAATAATTTCTTACAACAAATAAAATAGTAAAAACTTACCAAATTAAAAATGCGGCAAAAATAAACAAAACACTTCGTAAATCCGACAGCACAATATAATAATATTCAAAACAAGTTGCAGTTGCAAATATTTTTTAAAGTTTGTGTTAAAACAATGACGATTAATTTAAGCCTAATTTATTTCCGAAAATAAACAGTACAGATAGATTTGTCCTATGTACGTTGAGTTTGCGCGCCAAACTTGAACTGGCACATTCAACGATCACGCAGAAATCACAGATGTACCTACCTAAATGTGCGCAGGAGATGTTAGACGGAGCAGTGTTTAAGTAGCCAATTTAAGATGTAACGTAATTGTTTTACATACTTATTAGTTTACTTTACTGAGAATACGCTGTCTACAGGGTGGTTGCAACATTGACGGGCAAACGGACACCATAGATTCAGTCGGATATCAAAAAAAATATCTGAATCTTTTGACTTGACTTTTGGTACGCTCGACGACATAAATATCAAGCTATTCCAGTATACGTTGACTTCTTACTGTACGAAAATTCAAATTCAGATTCTTTATTGCGAACTAAGTGTACAGAATTTTGAAGATTAACATCTTCAAAATTCTGTACACTTGATACACTGATTAATAATGTAATCTTTTTACGATCCTGCCAAAGTGGCCTTTTTAGGGCCCCTGACCTTTAGACGTAATGCAGAATGGCTTATGCAATTCTGCGTGTTCAAGTTCAGGGGGCCTAAAAAGGCCACTTTGGCAGAATCCTATAGGGATAACATTATGAATCTTATTGGACAGTTTGTATGAAATTTCGTTCCGGCGTAAACGCTAAGAGCGTTTACGCCGAACGGAATTTCATACAAACTTTCAAGCCCTTGTTTTTCAAAATGAATGAACTGATTTTAATGAAACTTCATACGCATAAGCAGCATGTAATTAATAAATCCTGCATGTATTTTTTTTACATAAATCCTTCTTTATGAATATACAGGGTTGTAATTCGACGTATATCCGTCAGGAGCTGTTAGGGGGGCCAAAATGCAAACAAACTGAACACCTCATATGTATGGCCAAAATTCAAATGTGCATCTGGATTGAGTGTCAATTTTTGAACCCTTGCGAAACGAAATAGACCTTTATGGAAATTAGTTAAACATAGTAAAAACTTAAAGCAGAGGGCCATGAATTTCTTAAAATGGAGCCATGTAACCATAAAATAGTCTTATATCCTAAAAATACGAAATTGCGAGTGAGCGAAGTTACTTTTAGTTATGAGTGCAACTATATGGCTCCATTTTCAAAGATGAAAATACATGTTTCGTTAATTATTACAATAGATATGGATATCAAATTTAAGCCCCAGGTGAGTACATACATATCATCACAAATAAACTGTTTGATTCGATTTGATTTGTCTTACTAAATAAATAAAGTCCTCCAGACCGTATTTCGGCCACGGCGGCCAATCTCAACGGAGACTAGCCTTCGGCGCGGGAGATATTATTATAGTGCACAAGTGTGCGCGCAGACACAGGTGCACTCCCTCTTCCCTCACTCTCATAGTCCGATGGGACGGCAATCCGACACGACCGGAGAGAGATCAGGGGGCCGATTCTACTAATAAAATTCTTCAAAAATCGCAATAGAACCACAACTGAATCGTGGTTTTTAAGCGTTTTCGCATTCTACAAATGAACAACGACTCCACTGCAGTTACGTTTTAGTTTAAACCAATGTCCGATCGAAACAATTACAAACCCTATTCTGCTAACAAAATCGAACATGAGCGTGACGCTAAGTCACATTCTACTATTATTTTGACATTTGTTAGAATCGAAACAAAACCGTTCATCTGTAAAAAATCACGGTTGAACCTCAGAGTACTTTTACTTTAAGGGTTGAATATAAGTTAGTAAAATGCAAATTTTACCGCATCGATCTAGGGGGCCGATTCTACAAACAAAATTCATCAAAAATCGCCATGGAACTACGGCTGATATGCGTTTTCACATTCTACTAATGAACAACGTTTCTACTTCGATTACGCCAACGGTCGATCGAAAAGATTTCAAAACCTATTCTGCTAACAAAATCGAACATGCGCGTAACGTTTAGTACTTACCCACAATTATGTTTCGTCACATTCTACTATTATTTTGACACTTGTTAGAATCGAATCGAAGCGGTTAACTGTCAAAAAATCACGGTTGAACATAAGTTGGTAAAGTGCAACTTATACAGAGTCGATAAAAAATTGCTTTCGTCGTCTGACATAGGAATATAATGTTCTATATGGATTTTCTTAAACTTGCCCACGAGGTTGACATCGGGAACGTAAGAAGGAGAAATTTCTCGTCAAGACTACAAAATAATGCTTTTGACCTCACGCATCGTCAGTTCGTTAAAACGTACCGACTCTCCAAAGACCTCGTAAGAGCTTTTGATTGAAGAAATTAGTCCTCACATGCCCGTCAATCTTCGTTCTGACGGTGATACGGAAACAAAGGTTAGTACATATTTACTATCGTTTTGCGCCAGTAGGTACAGAGGTATGTTATAATGTGATCAATTATTCTTTAAAACATCTCTATTCTCGTTTTAGATCTTGGTTGCACTGGCTTTTTATGCAACTGGTTCATACCAAACACTGGTAGGCCAGTCTCAATGTCATGCCGTGTCACAACCCTCAGTTTCTCGAGCAATAAAACAAGTGACAGAATAGATGTACATATTATGCCACATATTTTTAAGAAGTATGTCAAACCAAGCACCAGAGAAGACCGTAATGAAATCAAAAGCAGCCCAATGCAATATTTCCATATCTATTTGTTTGCACACCTAGACTTAGATCCAAATTTATATAAATAATGTGTTATATTTTGCAGATTCAATAGGAAGTTTGGCATTTCTGGAGTTCTGGGGTGCATTGATGGCACACATGTTGCTATAGTACCCCCAACCATTCATGAAGAGCAGTACTTTAACCGAAAGAGATATCATTCCTTGAATACTTTAATTGTGAGTTGTTTCTTCTTTATTACCCACAACGGTATGTGCGTTTGGAGTGAGAGGATGTGTTTGTGCAAACCAATGTTGCCATTTATCTCCAAAACTACTAGTCTGATTTGGATGCGGTTTTCATCATCAATAATGGCTTTGTGGTTGATTAGTGAGGATTCTTAAATCACTAGGAGGCGCTGCAGTATTATATTTTATTTTAGCTACTACATATTATGTTTAATGAATGAACCTATGCTCTTTAGAAAGTTTGAACTAAAAAGCAAAATTAAACATTTTAATTTTGCTTTTTCGGTTCCCACGCACAATGGTCCACTGAAGGACTAAGTGCAGAAACCAAACCCATAACATAGATAGATATACATTATCAGTCTATAACATGCCCACTGCTCGGACACAGGCCTCCTCTCTGTGAGAGGGAGTGGGCTGTAAACCACCACATGGGCCCAGTGCGGGTTGGTGGATGTCATGTCATCGAATTTTTGGTTCAAGGACATGCGTTTTCCTTCACCGTTTTGAAAGCAGTGGTGATTTAAATAAATACACAAGGTGCCTGTCTGGGTTCAAACTCACTACGTACAACTCATAAGTCGGGGCCGATACCACTGCTCTAATTGCAAATTGTAATATTAATTTTCTTTTCGCAGGTGCTTATTAGTAGACAGAAAGCTGCACTCCTCTCAACTGTTGATTAATCTTATTAAGATTGGTAACAAAAGAAAAGTAATTGTGTCTCATTAGCGACAGTTGAACTCGGATTTTATTTTGGGTTTAAATAAAACATACTTAATTTATTGTAACATAAATTATTTATTAAAGACTAAGGATTTGGTATATTTTTATTGAAGTTTTTTAATATAATTTATCTTAACCTTACTCAAGTTATTTTTATTTCAATCAGTCTCATTAACCCACAACAAAGATTCGTGTAGGTCAGAATGACGGGTGTATTGTTACAGAAATGAAAATGCTATTTATGAAAGGAATGTACAGACGCCAGCACATCAAGTTACTACAATCTGTCAGATTTCTTTAATAGATTTTCGACTTTATTGCTAAAACATAAGGTTCAAGGTTGATTGGGAAAATCTGACAGTTTCGGGTAGGTTGACCTGCTGGCGTCCGTACAGACGCCAGCACATCAAGCAACTACAATCTGTCAAATATCTTTAATAGATTTCAACTTTATCGCTAAAGCTTAAGGTTCAAAGATGATTGAGAAAATTTGAAAGTTTTGGGTAGCTTGATGTGCACAAAATAAAATAAATATTTAACAGCGATTTTTCCTTGGCGGAATTGGAAAGCCTAGAGAGTCCATTATACACACGGACAGCAAAGAAGTTCAACATATCTACGATTTACTATGAGTATTCGTTTTAGGCTAATACTGATTATTTATTTATCAAATCAAATGTCGCACCAAAGACCGTTATTGTTATTCTATAACTAATGTTAAGCGACGGAACGACGCGTCTGTACCTTCAATGTACAGACGCCAGCACATCAAGCTACCCGAAACTGTCAAATTTCCCCAATCAACTTTGAACCTTATGGTGTAGCGATAAAGTTGAAAATCTATTAAAGATATTTGACAGATTGTAGTAGCTTGATGTGCTGGCGTCTGTACCTCATAGAGGATTATTTACATTTAAATTGTACAAACGAATCTTGTGTTATCAATAATGTAACCAGAAAAATTGCTTTTCTGCCACTTGATACCAACAAAAAGGAAATTTCAGAAATAAATAAATCCGCAGTATCTATGCTGGAAAGCAAAAACATAGTATCGTGTCGCCGTAACACGATACACAAAATGCACTTATCCTAAGTTACATTAGCTCCTTAAAATTTGGGCACTTTATGGGGCTAGTGATTCACCTTTCAAACCTTATGACAGATATGTAGTTTTAACTGCTTACTGCATACACTTTACACACAATAACCATGGGTACATGATGACAATATACAAATTATTTAGTTATAATTTACTGATTGAAAGGTAACATAAAAATACATAGTAAAATATGGTTAAACTGCATGTTTGTCTGTTCTTGAATCAAGTTAACTAAATAAAAACAACTTAAAGGAACATCAATATAAGAACGGGGGCCTTTTTTCATTTTCTTTGAGGTGCACTCTAAAGCGTTTAAATCTTCTCTCCTTTTGTCATCCTCTAGCATCTCGCTACAGTCAGATGTAGACTCCATTTGAAGAGATTTTATGGATATTGATGATTCTGTGTGAGTTACGGAGGGAGTATAAGAAGTATCACTATCTGATTGTTCTATTTGTTTGGCTATTTACTTAAAACACTTATACTTGGTCTTGATGGGTTACTATTAACACCATGCTTGATTTTAAATGGTGGTTTAGAAACAGAATGTAGAAACAGCTTCAATGGTGATGTCATCTAATTTATCGAACTGACTTTTGTTTGGTTATATAGTTTCCATATCATTTGGCAACTGAAAAAAGAAAAGTAAACAATTAAAATTGATAAAAAGAATGCTCTCCAAGACCAAAACAAACGTAACCTCAATTATATTAGTTATTTCATAGCCTCAATATTTCAACTATTTCACGTCAAACGAACATTTTTAAGTTTAAAACCTATCAATACTTAGTAACATACTCACATCAAAATGGTCTTCACAGAATTAGAGTGGCGAATTCGTGAATAAGTCGTTCGGGTTTCGTCGTGCGAGCTTTATCCATTGATCTCGTTTTTTTTCTTGTTTGAGACTTATATAAACACCTTGTTAGGTGTGGTTATTGATGTGTTTTTACACTGTGGCACTGCACACCACTTATAAACTTTACAATTCATTTTTATCACACGAAATATGCAATGTTTGTTATCTTTCTTCTAACTGCGCGTACGCGTAGACCAGGGACGGTTACCGTTACCAAAAAAATACCGGTAAAATTACCAAAACATTTCGTTCTGTTACGTTAAATATTTAACGTTAAATAAAACGTTATAACACAGGATTTACCGGTATTAAAATAGCGTTACCAATAACGTTATTTTGCTAAAATTTACCTACGTCTGGTGCGACGCGACGTTGCCAAACCGAAACGCGCGCTGTGCGTTCGCCGGGGCTTCTAAGCGGAGCGGCAACAAAAATATGAATACAAGACGGCTCGCGCTCGCGCGTTTCATTTTATAATCATACTAGCTGACCCGGTGAACTTCGTACCGCCCCGCCAGCCGCTCGCGCTTTTTAAATCTCTGATATCTTCTAAGATATTCATTTTAATGATATGCTGTAAAAGGCAATTTTGATCTACATGAAATTCACAACGTATGTACCTAATGTATTTAATTGGATAAGGAATAATACTATATTGTTTAAAATAACTTTTTATAAACATGATTATAATCCTTAAGTATCCAAATAAATACGTTATTCATTACGTATTTAATTTTGAACAAAATTGCCCTTGACATCATTAATTGATTTCAATGAATATCTCAGGAGATAGTTTTAAAATAATAAAGCTGAAGAGTTTATTTGTTTGAAAGCTCTAATCTCTGGAAGTAGCGCTCGGATTTATAAAAATGTTTTTGCATTTGATAGCCCAATTTTTGAGGAAGGCTATAAGCTATTAAACATTACGCTAGAACCCTTAGGAGTTGAGCAAAAAGAAAAAAAGTCAAAAGTTTTCGCTTTAGCGAAAACGAAGTAATAGCGCAGGCGGGCGATGCGATGCGACGGGGTGGGTCGGGGGAACAAAAAGTTTTACGCGGACGAAATCGCGAGCGGAAGCTAGTGATAACAATAATGGGGTCCTCATTTAACATCTCTTGCAGGACGGCTAAGTTCAGCAGCTTATGCTGTCAGAAAAATCCGTCAATTTACTGATGTGGATACCGCGAGACTAGTCTATTTTAGTTACTTTCATAGTGTCATGTCTTACGGTATTTTACTTTGGGGACGGGCTGCAGACATCGATTCTATTTTTATTCTGCAGAAAAGAGCCATCAGAGCCATATATAACCTCCGCAGGCGCGATTCTCTGAGGGAACTGTTTAAGGAAATTAACATCATGACGGTACCTTGTCAATATATCTACGAAAACATCATGTATGTAAGAAAAAACTTACATCTTTTTAGTAAAAGAGGTGAAAGACATAATTATAGTACTAGAAATAGGGACCTATTAGTTCAACCAGGTTTCAGACTGGCTAAAGTAGACTCATCTTTTATGGGGTACTGTTTAAAATGTTATAATAAAATACCTCCCCACATTCTTCAACTGAATGAGACAAAATTCAAGTCTTGTATAAAACGCACACTATGCAGTCAGGCATATTATAAGTTAGGGGATTACATAGCTGATAAAAATGCCTGGCTCAATGCTGGTCCTGCTCCACAACCACAACTAATTGATTAACACCTGAAAATACTGTTGGAGCTGCTGAAGATTGTAAGACTATCTTTGCATTGTATTATAAACTCAATTTCATTTGTATTGTATAATTGCATAGCACAGATGTGAGTTCTATGTAAGTACTATACCTTATTTTACCATTTACCGGGTAATATGTCTTTCATTGACTCGAATGTGCCCTGGCGGCTGATAGTATGTCATGCTCACACAAATGTCTCGCTGACGGTGGCGTGTATGTTGGATCATTTAGCTCCCTTCAAAATGGTTGAGCTGAATGGTGCTGATCTATGCGTCATGTTCGTGAACGGGCGCCGTCAGTTGGGGCTGGTCATCACTTAGCTGCCTCGGCTTATTTTTAATTATTTTATTTTTATTTTTGGATTGTTGTTTTAGTACTATTTGTTGTACTCTGGACGCTTTTAACGCATACGTCTTGTTTTTTTTACATCGTTCTCACATTATTTAATTATAAATTCAAAAGTAATGATGTAACTAATATTTTTGTAAAATATAATTTAAAAAGAGTGTCCATGGAGTTTCTTGTCCGTTCTTCTCCATAGGTACCTACGCTTTGGAATGGGCAACTAGCTTCACATTTTTCTGACTGACCTACTTCTTGACAATTCAAAAGTGCCTGTTTGTATTATACATTACATACATTAATTAATTATTTATTTACTCAAATTCAAAAGTGCCTGTAAAATGGTTTAATTGAAATAAATGCTTTGAGTTTGAGTTTGAGTTTGAATGGGTTTCATACTACCTTCGTAAACTACCTGTCATAAACTGCCTAGCCTTTTCCCAACTATGTAGGGGTCGGCTTCCAAACTAACCGAATGCAGCCGCTCCATGTAGAATACTGGTATGCAGCTGCATACCAGTATTTTACATGGAGCGACTGCTTATCTGACCCCCACAACCCAGTTACTGGGTAATACGATACCCCTTGGTAAGACTGGTTGTCAGACTTTCGGGCTTCTGACTACCCGTAACGACTGTCAAAGATCCACAAATGACAGCTAGGACTAACGGCTTAACGTGCTTTCCGAGGCACGGAGGGGTCACGGTATGTAATGATGGTCACCCATCCACAGCCCAACCACGGCAAGCGTAGCTTAACCTGATCGATCGACCTGTGCGGTTGTTATTATTTAGCCACTGACCCCCCTGTCTACCTACCTATTATATAAAGTACCTTCTTCATATTATTTCCTTTATTTCACTAAATACATATTATATTTTTAAATATTAGAATATAAAAACATTTAAAAATATTAAAGCCCACCGGTATCGGGAACAGGGTCCAAGCTACCGGCGGTCAGGGCTCCAGAGAGAGGAACCTCCTAACAATGCGAGCCGTGTCCAGAAGTACTGCTTTCTGAATCAAACCCTTGATCCAGCTGCCCAACGACAGTTTCCTCAGGTGTTAGTCGAGGCACTTGGCTATGAACCCTTTGGCTGTCACGACTATCGGCACAATGATTGCTGAGTCAACATCCCACATGTCGACAACCTCGCGAGCTAAGTCAAGATACTTGATTTGTTTTTCTTTCTCGGCTTTCACGAGGTTCTCATCATGCGGGACGATTATGTCAATAATCATTGCGCGCCGCTCTGATTGATCCCCCACCACTATATCAGGCTTATTGGCAACAATAGTCCTGTCAGTGATGATGGATCGATCCCAGTACAATGTGATATTTCCATTTTCGAGAACTGGGTACAGACGCCAGCACATCAAGTTACTACAATCTGTCAGATTTCTTTAATAGATTTTCGACTTTATTGCTAAAACATAAGGTTCAAGGTTGATTGGGAAAATCTGACAGTTTCGGGTAGGTTGACCTGCTGGCGTCCGTACATACCTGTAGTACGGCACCTCCGATTCCACAAGGCTGTATTTCAGAGCAAGCTGCTGATGGATTATCCTGGCTACAAAGTTGTTCCTATGCAAGTAATCCCCGTTAGCTAGACGAGAACATCCGGAGTTAATATGCCTGATTGATTCCCCCGGCCGGTGGTATGCCCAAAAGATGTCAACGTGCCATCTTTCACAATAAATCTCAGATAATTGTTCGCCATCATAACTTCGTCCATAATTACATAGACAAAACCTTCGTTTTCTCCAAAGAGGTTACCGAAACGCAGCCAGGCGACGGACGCTAGTAGGTCTACATCGGGTCTATGTAGGGCCCGGAAAAAGCGTCCGTGAAGCATCTTCCTCTGCCATACCTCCATGCGATCATTAGTGTCAAGCACTACTGGCTTGCGCCAGTTCTATTTACCTAAGGAGAGCGGGGTGAGGCCCTTGTCCACCGCGACTACATCTCGAACCATCTCCACGTCGGTTTCTAGGAAATATTCTCTGAAACTGCGTATCTCGCGGTTGTGGAGGGTCTTATCGTTTAAAAAGCCTCGACCTCCACACTTTCGCGGGATATACGCCTCATTCATTACCGATGACCGTGGGTGATGCATTCGATTTGCAGGCAGCAATGTACGGACCCTCCTATCCAGGACGTCGAGTTCGGTCTGAGTCCATTTGAGTTTGTCGAAAGAGTACATCAAAACCGGCATGACCCAACCGTTGAAGGCGCGCTTCTTGTTACGATCCTGAGTGTATCGCTCTACTCGCCGTTTATACCGACGAATACGGTTCGCCCATGCATACACTTTCTGCTACAGGAAGTCGATGCGCTTTATTATGACATAAGAAATATAGTCTTGAAGACATGAACATGAACGTACTTGATATCAGTACGTTCATGGTTTTCGAGGGTGCTGAAGCCGATAGTCAGGTCAATATGAAAATCCAAGATGGCAGCTGCAAAAATTATAATACTTGTCGTCATGAGTGTCGTTTTCATGGTTTTTGAGGGTGCTGAAGCCAATAGTGAGGTCAAGAGAAAAATTCAAGACGAAGGCAATAATGTACTTCAAAATTTCGTGATTTTAAAATTTTCGCAACCGCCAACTTGGATTTCCATTTTGAATTTCGTTCTTGACGGGGGTCCCCCGAGCCCACGTTTTTTTTTTCAAATCCCAAGGTTTGGGTTGTAACTTGTATGGATAGATCTTAAAAAATGCAACCAAAACGTACTTATATTTCGAACAAGATAGGATGCTTTGACAGGTTTTGTGAATACCCGCAGTTGTAATAAATGTCTTTCCTATCTTCCAAACATCCAAACATCTTTCACACTATTTCTATAGTAAGATAGGAATGATTAAATTTAAGAAAACCGGCCAAGTGAAGTGAGTGTCAGCTAGACCAGGCACAATTAAAGTTTCTATAGTTGGGACTTGGGAGTTTGGGACGAATTTATCCCAAACAACATTTCATGTTCTTAATAATTGCAAAGTAGACGCTACAGAACACTAAGTTGAAAAGCGTGTCCTACACGCATTCGATTTTTTTTTTTACCTTATTTTTATGTTTTTACCTACATATTTGTGTCTGTCAAGATCATATTGTATACAGAGCCGTGCGGTTGACTGTTCTGTTCATGTACCTATTTATGTGACTTATATGTTTACTGGCCGATGTTTTAGTCAGAAATTTTAAATATTATGTATGTACTTGTAGCGGTATCTACAACGCCACATGAGAACAACGCGTCATACTGACGTCAAGCAAATCCTGCATCGCGCAAGCAGAGTTTACCGCGCAATTAGCATAGATACAACGGCCCGACATGAATCATCGGGCAGTTGCCCGCCAGACACAACACCCGTCTGGTCAGAGGATCCTCCCTTTTCTATGGAGGTTGAGTAAACTTTACACCCTGTTCCTCATACCTCTATATACTTACACATTATACGGTTCTCGTAATCTCTCTTTTTTAGGGTCCTGTACCTCAAAAAGTAAAACCGAACCCTTATAAGATCATTTCGTTGTCAGTCTGTCTGCCCGGTAGTCAAGATCCTTTTTCTCAGGAATGCGTAGAGTTATCAAGTTGAAATTAAAATTTTATTTTAAAACTAGCTTCTGCCCGCGACTTCGTACGCGGATCCTGTTGCTTATGCCAGCGACAACGGGGTCGTCAAAATCGAAGATCTAAAACGTCTGATGTCGAATTCTAAGAGCCCGGGGACTGGAAAACAACGGGATGCGCGAGACGATTCGAGACGTCATTTTCAGGCATAAATGGGCCTTCTGAAATCTGTTTCGCAAGTTAAGATGTCATTTGAAAGGCATTATTGTACGAACGTATGTTGTCCAAGAAATGTTTTGACTGTGATGGTCACCGATTAGCAGTGATCTTAATATTTCTGGAGGATTTTGTAATATTTCAATATGTACTTTCCCACCTGAGCAACACATACCGTTTGTTTCTTTTTGCCATTTAACAGCTTCACAAAAAGTACAATTTTTAACCATACCTCCGATGGCGGAATATGTGGCGTAGTCAATCATAGGAGTATACGTAAATGCACTCCGTTCCTTATCAACCCAAGGAAGGTCGCCATACCCTAAGGCTATATCTTGAGACACATCTGATTCATCAGATGATATCGACATTCTGTTCAGAGAATGTCGAAGTCGATCAGAATTCAAACGTACGTTGCGCTCTTCTTAATCTCTCTTCATGCCGTAGTCCAGCAATTCTTTCTTTCTCACTTTCTGATTATGAATATTTTGTTGTGTGCGTGTTCGGGACAATGTATGATAATCTCACGTTCATCACTCGTATCAGCGGTCAGTCGCGCATCATATTCTTCACTGGTCTCTAGAGACCTGGATGTAGATGCGTAAATACGCTGGGAACGCAGGCGTGCTTCGCGATCCGAAGAGGTTTCCACGGAGCGAGTTGCAGCCTGATGTTCTCAAACAGCATCAAGTCTCTCCTGACGCTCTTCGGTAGATTCTTGGGATCTTATGATCCTCAATCTTTTAGCTCCTTTGGAACATTGGGAAAGATTTGACCTCTTTCTAGGCATGGTTAAAGTTTTATTATGAAGATACCTGATCAATTAAAATCTAAGTGACTGCTCCCCTACCAAGGGTGCCCAGACACGGGGTCGTCTGGCGCCCATGTGCTGGTTTGGTCCCTGGGGTGGTCACGGCGTGCTATGTGTTCTGGTGCGCCGGTGATGGGGAGTACTCCCCAGCGGAGGGTCCGGTGACAGACAGCCGCGGCAGGTTCACAGATGAGTGCTAACGCGTGCGGCGTGCCCATGTTCCCGCCGTAAGCGGCAGAGGAGGACACCGTGGAGTTTTAGTGGGTTAGAGTCCCACATAACTGCACTATCTCCCCGTGGTAGTGCAGAATGCATGAGCATTTCTTCACGTTAAAAAAAAATGGGAGTTTTGGCCAGTAGAGTCAAATTTTCAATGATATACCATCGTCATCGAAAATCAGTCCTAAACTGTTACCGCCTTCACCGCGTGGAGGTGAAATTAGTGATAGCTTTGATTTCCACATCAGATGTTTCTGATCTTCGATTTTTATGAGTCAACAGTAAATGCCCATCAGACCGAATAACTTTTACTAAGACGTCATTCCTATATGTGTTATGGTGTAGCTGGGCTCTTGGAGTTCCCCATCAGGTGTTCCAGATCTTCAAATTTATTCTCTCAGCAGAAAATCCTCATCACGTGGAACAATTTTTGCTATGGTACCATTTTTGTATCTCTTATAGTTAAGCTGGTCTGTTTCGGTTCTGCATCAGGTGTTCAAGTTTCCAAGATAAATTATAGCCTAATGTTGCCCAGCCATAATAACTATACAACAAAAAAAAATCATTCAAATCCGTCCAGTAGTTCCGATGATCGGACGCGCAGGCGCGAGGCGTGTACTTACGTACTCTGATAGAATACCTTAACAAAATGTTCGCCGTGATTCTTTAAATTGACATAACTTTTTTATTTATGAACCGATTGACATAAAATAAACACTAAATGTTAAGTGAAAAGCTTACTACAATATATTAGTGAAAACCGCATCCAAATCGAATAAGCCGTTTCTGATATTAGCGTGCACAAACACACAGACAAACAGACAAACCGACAAACAGACAAAAAAAAAATTAATTACAATTTCGGGTTCGGCATCGATATAATAACAACCCCTGCTACTTTTTTTTTATATATTTCCATTGTACAGACACCACTTTTCTACAATTTTATTATATGTATATAGAATATAGATTATTCAAGGCTGCAATCTCTTGAAGCAGTGAGAAAATCAAACTTCTAAGTCAACACAATCAAAAGATACGGCCATATATGTTCCAAAATCAAAACCTATAGTAGGGTACTTCCCGTTGACGTAGGATCATGAAAGGCACATTACAAATAATAAAAAATAATAAAACTATATCTACAAATAGACAAACTACAAAAAGAAAACTATACAATGAGTGCAAAGTGCTAAATGTTCGGCAACACTTCATACTACAGACAGTCATTCTCCAACACCGCAACACCCCATACCGAATAATAGAAAATAGAAAACGTAGTAAACGTCGAAAAGATGGGATATGCACCGTGCCGCGTGTACGCTCAACTTTTGTCAAGAGATTTTTTCACTTTCTTGGTCCGTTTCTATACAACAAAATAAACGAAGAGTGTCAAATCTACGGTTTATTTATTATTATAGCTTTATTTTTATCCATACATATAATAAATTACATTATAACGATTTGTAAATGTAAGTATGTGTTTTATTGTATGGCCCCTAAAGGGTAGAAAGCCTCCTCCATCTTTATCCATGTATGCCTGTCTTGAGCTGTAATCATCCAGTTTTTTCCTACTGTTTTTACAATATCGTCGATCCATCTTTTCCTTTGTCGACCTTTTTTTCTTTTTCCATTGGGACCAAGCCACTTCGTTGTTTGTGATGTCCATCTGTTATCCTGGTATCTAGCTAGGTGGCCTGCCCACTTCCATTTCAGGGTCATGGCGTGTTGTAGTGCATCCTTGAATTTTGTTTTGTTGCGTATGTCTGTATTTCGTGTTCTATCTATTCTTCTCAGTTTCAGGACACTTCTTTCCATGGCGTGCTGGCAAGACAGGATTTTGTTCTTGATCTTTTGAGTAAATATCCAAGTCTGACTTGCGTATGTTAAGGAAGGCAAGATGCTTGAATCCATTATTATCTTCTTTAGCTGTAGACTGTAATTACCTTTGAGAATTTCTTTCAGTGCCCAATACTTTTTCCACGTTATGTTTATTCTTCTATCTACTTCATTCTCGTGTCTGTTGGTATCGAATGACATTAGTTTTCCGAGGTATATGTATTCCTTGACGTATTCTATAATCGTTCCTTCTATTTTAATCGGGGTTTGGTTACTGTTGGTCATTATTTTAGTTTTGGTAGTATTCATTTCGAGTCCAACTTTTTTACTTTCTCTGGCGAGATTTTGAAGCATCTTTTCTAGTTCTGTGGGAGTTTCGCTAAAAAGAGCTATATCGTCCGCAAATCGGAGATGTGTTAGACGTCTGTGGTTTATCCACACCCCTTTGTTTGCCCAGTCTATGTTTTGGAAGATATCCTGAAGAACCGCTAAGAATAGCGTTGGTGACAGCGGATCTCCCTGCTTCACGCCTCTTTCTATAGGAAACTCCTCTCCTTTCATTTCCAATTTTATTCTACTTACGCTTTTTGAGTACGTATTTTTTATTATATTTACGTATTTTTCGTGTACGTTGTTATTTTGTAGTGCCTCCCATATAGATTTGTGTGAAATACTGTCGAACGCTTTTGAGTAGTCGACAAAAGCTATATAAAGTTGTTTATTAAATTCCTGATATTTCTCTGTTAATTGGTCAACAGTGTGGATATGGTCGATAGTTGAATAGTTAGGTCGGAACCCTGCTTGTTCAGTCGGTTGGTTTTTATTAATTATTGGTGCTACTCTACTGAGCAGGATCGAAGAAAATAGCTTATATAGAGCAGATAATAGGCTTATAGGCCTGTAGTTCCCTACATCTTGTGGATTTCCTTTCTTGTATAATAATATTATATGTGATAAGCCCCATTGTTCTGGTATTTGTTCTGATTCTATAATTCTGTTAAAGAGTTTTGTCAAGTAAGGGGTTAGTATCCGTGCTCCGATTTTTAGGGTTTCGTTGGTTAGATTATCTGGTCCTGGGCTTTTCTCTGTTTTCAATGCCCTTACATGCCTCAAAACTTCCATTTCACTTATTGGATCTATTGTATCTTCGGATTGTTCTATTTCTTTATATTTGTTATCGTTTATGACTGGTTCTTCTGGTGATTTTTTATATAGGTCTCTATAGAATTCAGTAGCGCATTTTAGAATGTCTTTTCTACTTTTTGTTTCGTTCCGGCTGTCCTTTAGGTTATGAATCCATGTCTTGTGTGTTGCCAGTTCCTTGTTCGCTCGTTTTGAACTTCGGAGCATTATGAGGTTTTTTTTCGATGATCATTTTTCTGTAAGTGTTGTAATCTTCTCTGATAGATTTATTTGTTTTTTTAAATAGTTGTTTTAATTCGTCTTTCTCTTCTTTGGTTTTGTTTTTTAGTAGTAGTAGCTTCCCACGTCTATCTATCAGGTCCAACGTTTCGTTAGTTAGTATTTTATGTTTGTTGGTTTTTGTTTTGTTGTTCTGTTTGAGACATTTCGTTATTACATGTTCTAACTTGTAGCTTATAGTTTGCACATCATTTTCGGTTTCCAAAAGTTCATCGAGTATTATGGAGTGCTTTTCTAAATTCTTAATATAAGTTTCTCTTCCATTTATAGTCTTAAGTAAGTTTGTTGAGAATTGGAAAGATTTTCGACTGGTTTTAGGTGTTTCAATCATTAGCGAACATCTGAGCATTCTGTGGTCTGATGGGAAGTTGACTAAGTTGAGTGCTTCCACATTTGTTATGGACTTTGGAGTGTTGGTTAGTATATAATCTATTTCATTTCTGGTTTTCTGGTCAGGTGATATCCATGTCCATCTACGGGACTGTTTCTTTTTAAAGAATGTGTTCATTATTGCCAGTTTATACTCATTAGCGTGTTGTATAAGGCGTTCCCCCCTACTGTTCCTTTCTCCATATCCGTATTTTCCCATTATCATGCTTTCCTCTAGCTTTGGTTGTCCGATTTTTGCATTAAAATCGCCGATCACAAGAAAATGTTTATCCGATAGTTCTTGTGCTGTCTTCAGG
The DNA here is from genome assembly GCA_963082905.1 of Oligia fasciuncula. NCBI lineage: Eukaryota > Metazoa > Arthropoda > Insecta > Lepidoptera > Noctuidae > Oligia > Oligia fasciuncula. The sequence goes on along the minus strand of OY720414.1, from coordinate 2,385,264 downwards.
TCATTATAAAATTTGGCAATTTCTTCTTCGCTTGAGCTTTCAGTAGGTGCATATGTTTGGATTATGGTAAGTGGTAAATGTTCAAATTTGAGTTTTAAAATTCCAATTCTTTCCGATATTCCTACAAAATTTACTATATTATTTTTGAGCGTTTTCTTTATAAGGAAGCCTACTCCGTATAGACCCGCTGTTTCGCCTATATAACATAGGATGTAATTTTCATGTTCTTCTATCTTTTGGCCTTTTCTTCTAGTTTCTGCCAGTCCTATAATATCCCAATCTATTTTCTCTATGGTGTTATTTAGCTCTAGTAGTCTTTCTCTCGTTGATAATGTTCTTACATTGTATGTGCAGACTTTTAGCTGGTGTGTATTTTTCAATTTATCAATCTGTGATGGAGGGTTGTGGTCGTTCTCCCCACGGGGACCAGCCGGGTTGGGGAATTGAGTTTTAGGTTTTCTGTTGTTTAATTTTGTTGTGTCTTTTCTGTTCTTGAATTCCGATTTTTTGCCGATACTTGTTGTTTTCGAATTTACGTTTAGAATAGTTATGTTAGTTTCTGTTTGTGTTTTTATCCGATTGTGAATGTGATCTCGACCGCATGTACTGAAAGGCATTAATTTGGGACGCAGTTTTTTGAAAAATATCTTTGTTGCCTGTTTTTTGCACTTTCGAGGTTGTCATGTTTTCGTTGCGAGGACTTGGGGTTTCCGATCTTTTCCTTTTCTCAATTTCAGTTTTTTCTGTAATTTTCCCCTTGTTTTCCTTTTTCTTCTGTAATACTGCTTTTGGTAAGTCATGTGTAATGTAAGTGTTTGGTTTCAGCTTCTTTTTGTTTTTCAAGATCTGTATTTTTTTCTGAAGTGTAGTAGTTGCAAGTAAGATTGGCCTGATTTTCTTTTCAACATCTTCTCCCTTTTTTCCCAGCCTCTGAATTCTGTCTATTTCACCTACTCCAATATCCACTTCAATATCTTTCAGCGTAGATGTTACGAGAGTAATCAAGCCTTCAGTGTCTTCTTCTTTAGGTTCTGGGAGTCCGTGAATTAGTATATTGTTTCTCTTGCTGTTGGTTTCGAGATTTAATATTTTGCTTTTCAGTATTTCCACTTCACTTTTAAGTTTTTTATTTTCTTCTATTATCGGTGCAATTTTCTCGTCTACTTTCGTTAATACTGCTATTGTGATGGTTTCAGTTATTGTAGCTGTTTGTAAGTTTAGTTGTTCCGTCATTTTAGCGAGAAGTAGTGACATTTCGGGTGACAGCTCGGCAGACATTGTGAGGTGAAACGAAACGTATTAACGTTAGTTGAGGTTTCCGAACGTTTCTTTGTTTTTGTGGGTTGGTAGCACTGTGCCGCAGTGGCAGTTGTTTATGTCTATCAAAAAGTACTCTGTGGTTTACGTTTGACACTTAACCTCACACGGCAAATTATGAAATGTGTTTAGTATTTTTTCACTTTGATTGCGTATTATTGTAACTTTATGTTCTTTGTTTCGAAGCACACACGTATGGAGACTATTTGTGGTAGCACTTTTGCACTGGATGTTTGCTAATTTTCACTTTTACTTAATTATTTGTTAGAGCGTTCGTCTGAGCGTCTGACTTTCGTATAGCCGGAACCGGAATCTACGGTTTACCGTACTACAAATGCAAAAAGGCTATACAATCGTACCTCCAAGATAAGTCTTATGACGAAACTGAAAGGATCTTAACATAAGGTGATGAACATTGACAAGCGCACACACACATACACACACACACCCACACACCCTCACACACACACACCCATCCACACACACCACACACCCAATCACACACACACACAACACATAAATATTTATATCAAATTATTTTATTGTAACCACAAACTTTTAATCTTTCTCAAACTCAATTCCTCTAAATTGTAATAACAGTAACATCAGAAGCACTATGGAAATTTTACGTCACTGTACTTTAGGGGACCGGACTGCTTCTCCTTAACACAGGTTTCCATAACCTAGCTAGGAGAGCAGTGCTCACCCACATGCTTGTAGAAATAGTACCATTTTGTAAAACTGTATTTTTTTTTGTGTTCTACAATCTTATGTATTGAGTAAATAAATAAAATAAAAAAATAAATTTATACGGAGCCCTCGGTGTGCGAGTTCGAGTCGCACTTGACCGGTTTTTTAAGTATATATATATGTCGCAGGATGCAGCACAGAAACAATATACCTATATTGTATACACGCTGCTAGTCGTACTTAACACCAAACAAAATATGCTAGTCTCCCCACCGTCATTGATAGAGATAGACGTATATTTATACGTCTATCTCTTTCTATCCCTCCTCGTCTATCTCTTTCTTTTCTTTCTATTTATTAGCACCGGTAAAAATTACAATTGTTATACCGGTAATTTTACCGGTATAATAATTGTAATTTTTACCGGTACTAATACCATTAGATAACGTTAACTGACTGACGGGTATCGTTATAAATATCGTTACTTTTTTAACGTTATCATAACGGTAATTGGTAACGTTACCAAAAAAGTAACGGTAATTCGGTCCCTGGCGTAGACAATTTTGATTTTTGATGTTTATTTACCTAGGCGTGACGCGTGACGTCTTACGTCAGACCACAGAGTACTTTCGTCAGACCCGACGCCATGACACAGCTGTTTTCGCGCCCTATTGAAAAAATATTAGAAAAATGGCTTTAAACTTTAGTTTATTACCGAAATAAAGGTGTTTTCGTATATAGTAAATGAGAACCTACATTACGGAAGAGGATTTCAAAATCTTTCGTCATGCCTAGTTAGGGACACGAAAAAAGTATCGATACTTTGTAGTATCGAGTACATTTCCATTCGATACCGATACTTTTGTACTCGATACTTTGTATTCGATGCTTTTACTCAATGAGTACTTTTTGGCAGGTATCGTATCGAATAAGAAATTAAGTTTTAAATGGGTAATCTTAGAAATTACCCATTTAAAACTTGCGACCTTCTTTATTCTTTACGGCTTATGTTTACGGTTATGGCAACGCCATCTAGTGATTGTACGGAGGAGGAATGGGAACTTTAATGTATATATGCCTATAGTACTGAATAATTTAATTTTGTTTCTATTTTTTTTTTATTGTTGAAGTTACAGTTTTCTTTTTCTATTATTGTATTAAAGTGTACCAATACCATTTGTTTTTTCATGTCCTGCTCTACTGAAGTTAAACTGACGTTATTTACTGACTGATATTGACCTATGCTCTATGCGACGCTCCAAGCGGATTCGCCTTGCGCTGCAAGCGTCAGCGTCGAGCGTCAAAAACAAATGTATGTCTAATAACTACGAGGCCACAAAGTAGCGCTGCAAGCAGCAGCGAAATTTGCTACGAGTGAATTTGCACGAGCCTTGGATGATCCGACGCGCGTTTTATATGAGCGTCAAAAACAATTGTATGAGAACATTCCACAGTGTGCACGTAACAGTCGCTCCACGCGCTCCGATAAAGCGGTCGCTCCGCGCGTCTGTGTCTAAAACAAATTGTTTTGTTTTTGTCGCGTTTATAGTAACTAATTCAATATGAATATTGAAGAATTTATCACTGCAATCCAAAATTGAATGCGTTATGGATGAGTTCACATCTGCAACATAAGTTTAGGAATGTTGTAAAAAAATTGTGGGAAGAAATTAAAATTCTTTTTTAAGATTTATTAACAATATTATTATAGGTATTTTTGACAACGACATTTTCACGTGTAATGTCGACGCGTGCTCACTCTGTACTCACAGAGCATGTTACTGAACTGATTCATTCCCCCACCGACGTACACGCTACAGGCGAATATTTGAAGTTCGTGGCCTTGCTTTTGACGCTTAGAAAAAACACTTGTAGCGAATTGACGCCTCAAGCGTGGCGTTTATTTCGTGGCCGAGGCATAAGAAAAGTACTCGATACCTTGAAGTATCGATACTTTTGTTTCGATAGTTACTTTTATGAATACGTTTTTTTTTTTCGATACTACTCATGAGTACAGTATCGATACTTTCTATTCGATACCGTGTCCCTATGCCTAGTGGTATGTCTTTGACATAACCGAAACGTTTCGTTTCAAGTCTTTGGCCAGCAACTGACGAAGAACGAAACGTTCTTCTGAGTTTTTATAATTAAAAAAGTTGAAATGTTGTATGTGTAACAAAAAAATATACAATACAAAAGTTTAATTATGGTCTAAATTTCATTTTGTATTCAAAAATACTTTCGGTGACATGTATTCGTAATAACATTTTTAGATACAACTTTTTTTTCTGTGGTATTATTAAAACATACTATTTTGCATGTTGGTAACACAGGTTACCCGCTGTTACGTGCCCGATACGTCAGTGGTGCCAACTTTAGGGTTTTCCCCCTAAATTTAGGGGGAAGAAGTCCTATAAGGGGTATTTTTAGGGACAGATTTTTTTTGGGGTTATTTTTAGGGGCTTGCTAAAAGTTTGCTGTGGCGTTATTGACGCTGCCCGTATCCAACGCCTCCGTGGAGCGGGCTTTTTCTATTTATGCCATTATTTAAAAATACTTAGGAATCGTATAACCCTGAATAATTATGACTATTTCATGAAATCTTGACATTTGGGGATTATACTAACTTAACAAGTTGTATTACTGATTGTAATGATTATAATTCTGTAAATACATATTTGTTAAGACCGCGAATCATATTTTAATCAACGTACAACTTAATACTGACCAGCAAATTGCAAAAAACGTAAGAGAATTTGAATTTCGCGGGCCACCTTAACGCTTCCCCCATATGTGAACCTATACTTAGGGTTTTTTTAGGGGGATTTTTTAAAAATCTTGGGGGCAAATTTTGTAATGGGTTGGTAACACTGCGATACGTTCAGTTTCGATTCAGTTTCCAGTTTGCATAAGAAATAGTAGAATGACTTTTTATGTAACTATCGAACGGAGATCGAAATCGAACTGTTGCTAAACCACAATTTGATCGTGTAACGTTGCAAATTAGTAGAATCGGCCCCCAGGCGCAGGACCAACGGGTTAACGTACTTTCCGAGACACGGGGGTATCACACCGCCAACTTCCAAACTCCGGGCTGTTACTAAGAAATGCTAAAAAATTTTATTGTGTGAAATGTTATTGTCTTACTATGAACATTATGGCCACCCTACTAAATGTTCTCCTAGAAAAAGTTGAAATTCAATTTTCTCTTAAAGTTATGACATTTAGAAGAACGGACGTTATGTTACAATTTAATTAAGAAATAGTTAAAAATCTTATTCTAATTTGCGTTAATCTATGAGGTTGAGCCTAGTCAATAAATCCGAAAATATTGGGCTGTCAGTTCAGACGTTTTAGTCAAATTCGACTTTCATTTTCGTCTTAACAATTATCTTTTGTGTCACTATTTCTTTTTAACTAATTCACAATAGGTATCTAAATAAAATATGTTAAAATAGTATTTATGTATTTCTTCAGATAAATTCATGTTTTGCAGATTCCTCAAAACAGACAATAATGAAATGATATAAATCTGTATATGTAATGACATATTCTACAGATTTGGGAATTTCTTAAAAATATTTAAGAAATTCTTAACTATATTCGTAAATAAAAATTATTAACCCAGAGATAGTACTTTTACTGAGATTTAGGCTATGCCACTTTATGCACGCGTCTGGATTGAGGGCCCAAGTTATTTTTTTTTTTTATTTTTTTTTTTTAATTAATTTCCCTATAAGTCTTATTTCGTTTCGAAAGGGTTCAAAAAATGGGCCCTCAATCCAGATACACATGAAATTCAATAGTTTTTAGAGATATTTGAATTTTAAGGGTTTTTCGATATAAGTCCAAATAAAAAAAAACTTATACATATTGAATACGTACCATTAAAAATGATAGTGTAGCTGGCACTTCAATTAAGCTATGAACATAATTAAAAGTACTTAATTTAACAAAATAATAAAATGATGAGCTGATTTAAGCACAATAACTTACCAATATTTTCAAAATGTTTAGTAACAAATTGAACCCCCCATATGAATGGCCGAAATTGAATATATAGATTTCGAGATATTTGAAACATTTTTGAAGCGTAAAATGAAAATATTGGTAAAATATTATTCTGGTAGTAAATTCTGGTAATAAAAACCAAATCGATAATCGAATTGGTTTTTATTACCTCGCAGTAGGTGCGAAAAGTACTGTATTCTCTTCGGGGATAAAGGTGTCTTAGTCTTGGGAAAGCTTGAATAGCACTGCACTCAGAATTCAAAATAGCGCCCGCGACAATAAGACACCACTTTATTCCCTTAGTGAATAATCTAATATTTATGTACTTCGAAAACCTAAAGTATTTCTTAGTTCTTTTTCATTTTTATAAATCCGTCTGAGTAATGTGACAAGTTTGCTGCAAGTTATGTTTTTCTACCTTTTTATATCACTTTTTTTTTATATTATTCGAAATGTTTTACAAGATAAATTAAACGAGTTCAGTGGCGAAGAGAGTCCGTATTTTTCTTTTTTTTCGCTACACTACTTATGAAAAACCGCTAATAAACGTTGGTCAGATGTTTTACACAACGGAGCTGTTTTGTAAGACAGCTAGCTGTTATTTAAAACAGCGGATTCGACAATCCATCTGCGACATCTACATAACTGGAGAAAGGTTATATTTCAGTCAGTTATACACATACCTAGTACACCTACTTAAGGCGACTACATGACCTAAAGCGCGGTCTTTGTCGGACTGCGTAGAAAAGAAAGAGAAGCGCGATGACATAACGCCGATAATTTATTGCAAAATAAAAATCTATTGTTTGGACAATAAAATTAAAACACTAGTTCTTTAGTATGTTGCTTGTCGAATAATCTGACAAAAAATCAGAATGATCGTTTGTATATTAGTATGGTTTTTATTGTAAAAGAAAGTTTTTAGAGGTATCTTCATGATTTTTTTCTATCGTATCTTTGTTGTATTATGTTTTCAACACACTATATCTACCTAGCATATATATCCTGAAGAATATCATATATTTTTCTGATTTTGTTTACTGTAGTCGTTCATATACTTTTATTGTTTCTAAAACTTGCGTTTTCTGTGTTTAGGTCCTGTGAGCCCCTTAACTGCCTATCCGTTCGGGCTGCATTCAGTGAAGCGTGATGATGATGATGTCTAAGTTTCTTAATCACCAGTTGGTTTAGTAGTTGGAGTGCGGAGTCGCCGGTTCGATGCCCAGATAAGTGAAGTTAATTAAATACTCGATTAAAATTTGTTCTTAATTCACGCTAAGTACTTGAGCAATGTTTTGTCAAGTGCGAAACAGTTTTGGGCAAACTTCCGAAACTGTTTCACACATTTCTTAAGATACTAAATTATTTTTCACAACAGTGTTAGACAGGGTCAAATGAAATTAGCTAGCGGGACTCTGCAGACCTGATGGGTATCGATACCTATATCTAAAACATGATAAAATAAAAATAAAAAAGATTTGATGTTTTTAGGATTCCGTACCAAAATGGTAAAACGGAACCCTTATGGTGAGACTCAGTCTGTCTGTCTGTCACAGCTGGATACCTCAGGAACTACTAATGCTATCAACTTGAAAATAATAGTTTTAGATGGCGTTTGCCCAACTATTTTGCAAATAAAAAAAAAAATGAAAATTTTTGTATATTTTTTGCAACAGGGACTGAAAGGGGGTCTGAAAAATTCTAAGTGGGGCTACTAGGGCATGTGGGGTATCATATGAAAGAGCGCAGTTTGCACATTCTCAAACATTTTTTTCTTTTTTTTTCAGGCCGCATAGTTTTTGACTTTTGATGAAAAATGTAAAAAAAATACCGTTCCCCCCCATATCTCCGAAGTTTGCAAAGAGAAAAATCTGAAATTATTCTATGGGATAGAAGTTTATGTAAAGATTACAGGAAAAATAAAATGAAGTCAATGGCACACTTTTTCAGAAATCATCAATAAAAGTTACACTAGTTCCACTATCGGTCAAGAGATGGCGCTGACATAAAACTGCAATATTTTACACCGCAGTGCACAATGTTAAAATTCTCTGACGAATATAGGTCTCGCCGATGAAAATTTAAAAACATAATTATGATGTTACGGAACCCTTTCAGTCCCTGTTGCAAAAAAAAAAAAAATATTACCTACTTTTTTATTTGCAAAACCGCAAATGCTTATGGCAAACGTCATCTAAAACTATTGCAAATTTCAAGTAGATAGCTTCAGCAGTTCTGGAGATATCCAGCTGTGACAGATAGACATTGTTATGTCGTGACCCACTGCTGGGCAAAGACCTTTCCTTTTCCTTCCAAACCTCCCTGTCTTGAGCGATCTCTGACCATGTTGGCCCTGCAAACCTCGTCAGATCGTCACACCACCTTCGCAGTGGTCTACCTCGACGGCGGCGGCGCTGTCCTCCTTCAGGTGTCCAGTGAGTGACGATCTTTGCCCATCTCTCCGGGTGCATTCGCGCGACGTGTCCACCCCACTCCCAGCCTGGCTGTTCTTTCTTCAACATCCACGTTTGAGTCTAATGGAACGCAGGGTGACGCCTATTATGCTGCGATCCATTGTCCCTTGGCAAATCTTCAGTTTGAACTTCTGTTGTTCAGTTCAAGTCGTAATAAAAAGATTTAAAAATTAAAATATTCGTAAATACAGACGCCACACATCAAGCTTGTACAATCTGTCAAATTTCTTTAATAATATTCAACTTTATCCCTAAGTACCTATAACGTTCAGAGTTGATTGGGAAAATTTGACAGTTTCGGGTACCTAGCTTGATGTGTTGGCGTCTGTACATAGGTAAACGTATCTATTTTACGGGAGTGATATGAAGATTCGAATGACATTATTGCGACGCACGCTATTTCGAAAAAAATTAAGAGTGGTACGCCAGTTCGAAAACTCATAAAATCGAAAACCGCTATATCGAATGACGTTGTCGCGAACACGCTGATTCGAAAAACTGTTTGAATGGTACGCTAGTACGAAAGTCTTGGCATTGAAATCCACTGTTGCGAATAGCCAAATATTCCAATCTGAATTTGTCTGAGGATCAAACTCGCGACCCCGACTTACTGGAAATTAAAAAGTTAACTTTTTAATTTCCAGTAAGTATAGTAATCAACACAGTAGTCAACAAATCAAAATTATAGGTGGTATATAATACTCATTAGGTACCAAAAGTTAACTTAAAATAATAGGTACTTCTTATTGCTCTTGTTTCCCAAACCCAATACATAGCTATAAGGCTTTATCGGGGTCGCGAGTTCGATCCTCAGACAAATTCAGATTGGAATATTAGGCTATTCGCAACAGTGGATTTCAATGCCAAGACTTTCGTACTAGCGTACCATTCAAACAGTTTTTTGAATCAGCGTGTTCGCGACAACGTCATTCGATATAGCGGTTTTCGAATTTATGAGTTTTCGAACTGGCGTACCACTCTTAATTTTTTTCGAAATAGCGTGCGTCGCAATAACGTCATTCGAATCTTCATATCACTCCCCTATTTTACAGTTCGTTCACACATAGTGTCCGTATTTACGGTACCCGTTTTAACGGATACGAATACTTAATAATACTATACGGAATACTGTGTCATATGTGAAGTCGCTCCAACATCAACTCCAAACGCCATCGATGAAAAAAAACGTATCCGATAAAACGGAGACCATTTGTGAACGGGGGGCTGTAAAGGCTCGTACAAACAGGCGCGACACGCGATATAATCGCGCGCGATACAAAGGCAGCGCTCGTTGCGCAACGAGAGCGGTGCCTTTGTATCGCGTGTCGTGTCGCGCCTGTTTGAAAGAGGCTTAACGCGGAGTTAATCATTTCTACATCAGTAGTATTTCGTTCAGACACAATAAATACCTAACGTTAGCTCAAGAAGAACCAAACCGGATGTAGGTAGCTGAAGAAAAATATCAATATCTATCGCTAAAAACAGCTCTTTACGCAGCAGAACTGAATTACCAATAGGTATAGACATAATAAAAACTTGTTGTACAAATATTTTCATAGACTATCAGGTATGTACGTCAGCCTCGGTACCTAACACGTGACCAGCGGTGCTATTCTGTAAAAATCTCACCGTGAAAACTTAGGTGGAGTGAGCTGTCAATAGTGTCAATTCCTAGCAAAAACAAACTCACTTCACCTAAGTTGTCACGGTGAGATTTTTACAGAATCGACCGGTAGGACATGTCAATGCGTCAATGCACTTGACAATCTCACCCTGTTCCAATCAAAGAGTAGAGTAACTATAGTCCATTTGCACAATTCGTCCGCTATGCTCATAGACATTTCAAAAAAGGTTACTTTTCACTATTAGATACGAAGAGTTGTGAGGGTCTTCGATATCGAAAAGCGTATTATGGAACTCAACTGGAGATGGGCAGGACACCTACTGGCAAGGCGCAGTGGTGACCGGTGGAGTAAGGCTGTGGCAGAGTGGAAGACGAAGACGAGATTATCAGCAGAATTCCCGCCAAAATCTTAATTTTTTTCAACTGTCACACCAACTGACAACTGTCTCTTCTCCGTGGGCAAAGGGATTTCCACATACTTCCACACTCCCGGTGTTGCCACGTTGTCTCAATCGGGAGCGTCACAGTCAGGCATAATAAGTAAGTTACATTTACAAATGACTAGTTTCCTTATTGATTCTCAAGTGCTAACTACATTATAACCAATGTCAATAGTCAATACAATGCAAAACATTGTCAATACTGTGTTAAACAGAGAAATAGGTATCTACATATTCACAAGTCCGGTGGCAGAGACAAGCACGTGTTTCTACAAAAGGATATTCTAAGAAACGGTTTGTCATAGCTTTTAAAACGGTGTTTATGTACAGTGAATTACAGTAAAATATAGGTTATTGTTCAGTGGTTATGTACGTTCTAAATAATAGTTTTAATGGGAAATAATTACGCTTACGTCCTGCCCTTTTAAGTACAGACTAGCTATTATGTTTCATCACAGAATATATCTTTTAAATAAATACCTACATTACATCCGTCAGGCGACACTCTGATATCCATATCCAAAGGCGAAGAGTAGGACTCTTTCTTACACATCATCTACCTAGCCTTTTCCCAACTATACAGGGTTATTGGTAAAGCATTAACAACCTCTTAAGAGGTCATTGTACCTACCTACTCAACATTTTGTGAACAACTTTTACTATGGGACCAAAACTGAAATCGCGAAAAAAAAATCTGCTGTTTCGTACATTTATGTTCGTAATAACTCGTCAAAATATAGGGAACAGCCGGTCGATTTTTAAAGAATACCACCGCAGCTCATTTTTTTTTTTGATGCGCGATTTGTCTGAGACGCGGTTCTATGTTGATTAAAATATGATTCGCAACCGTAACAAATATGACTAGCTAAAGTCATGAATAGAACCCTCTGAGTTCATATAATCTTATTGAATGTCTATTTCATGAAATATCAATCAATAGTATTATATGAACTGAGAGGGTTGTATTGATGATTTTAATGTTAAAAATTTTGTAAATACATGACATACTTGTTGCGTTCGCGAATCATATTTTATTCAAAGGACAACTTAACACTGACCTGCAAATTGCAAAATTCAAACTTAGTATTTAAGTGGCTTATCTTATAACCACATTAACGTCGTCGCCTAGTGTACCTACCTCGTTGAAGGTAAAAAAAGCTACAATTAATTTCCAATATTTAATATATTTATTCAGCACATACAGGTTTATAAAGTAATAGAAATCACAATATATTATTAATATCAGATATTTGTAGAGACACGCACCAGTACACATTATTTATTATTAGATATTTATTACGTCTCGACTCGCGGGTGTGCACGGATATCGGACATTTTAGTGAAATTAAATTAAATGTTTATTTCTTTAAGCACGTCAATATTTTGTTGGTAATTTTTAATTTATGAGATTCGACTAAATTTTGACCGTTTTTAATTACGAAAATTGGGACCGGACGATACCTAGGTACAGTCACGAGCAAATGTATACACTTGGCTTTATTCAAAGGCGATTTTCTCCTTTATTTTTAAATGAAATTTTATGTTATTACGAACATAGTATTTCCGAACCTATAGGTTTATCTAAAGTGTCGTATTTCAACTTTGCATTCGTTATTTCGTGAATATTACATATTAGTGCTCGTGACTGTACATGATAAATTCTTAATCTAGTTACTTACCTATTTTGTGTGACAAACGACGAAAATTTTAATTTTATTAGCGATTTCAAAATGTCCGATTTCTATGCATACCCGCGACTTCAGATTTAAACACCAGTTTTAACATTAGTTTAATTTTTATAAAACACACCAATGACAGGCAGTATTGAAGTTATCTGTAGTCCAGGGTAATTTAAAAGTGTGGGTAGGTAAACACTGGTAGAGGTGTGGAGGTGAATCCTGCGCAGGCCGCAACTTCACGCGACTAAGCCCAAGTTCGCACGTACGATTTTTCCGCGCACTGGATTTTCAACGAAGTGCTAAGCGCCGAGAGTTGAAAATCCAACAGCGTGTTTTTTTGACGCGTTGGTGTGCGCTTGGATTCAAAATAATTAAAAAACTTTAGCACACGTAAATTGAAAATCAAAGCTCATTTTAACGAGGTGAGTTTCTTGCCTCAAAATAACCTTTATTTTTATTTTTTTATGTTACTTTATAAATTAGGTACTAGCAGCGCCCCGCGGTTTCACCCGCGTAAGTTTCGATCCCGTGGGAATAACGGGATTAAAACTATCCTATGTCCTTTCCCGGGACTCAAACTATCTCTATACCTCGGTTCAGCGGTTTAAGCGTGAAGAGGTAACAGACAGACACACATTCACATTTATAATATTAAAAGTATCGATATAAATATGTATATAGAATGAATGTATAATCGTCATGGACTACAGACAATCTTGGAATTGTATAAACTTTAGCAACATCTCATAAAATACTGTAAAAGGCGGACAATATCAACATTACCCGTCAATTACTGGGTGCATGTACAGACGCCAGCACATCAAGCTACTACAATCTGTCAAATTTCTTTAATAGATTTTCAACTTTACCGCTAAATCATAAGGTTCAAAGTTGATTGGGAAAATTTGACAGTTTCGGGTAGCTTGATGTGCTGGCGTCTGTACCTACTGGGCAATGTTGAAACTGTTCTAGATTATTTAAGTCAACTTTTAATCACTATGACGACGATATAAGGTCTGGGTATTACCTACTGAATTCCTTGCGGTATTATTTGTAAAGTATTATCCGGTTAATGTTGAAAATGACTAAAGAGGTACATTAAGCTAATATAATACGCTAGTTCCTTACTCTAATGACTCATCATGATATAGTTTATTAGCCAAATTGCTAATATTTTCAGCATTAACCGGATAATCCTGTCACTCGACACAATCATTAGCATTTTACACACATTTAATATCATAACTCTTATTTAAATACGAAAATGACAGCATTGACCGGGCAATATTATCGTGTTCATAGGTCACATTGTGCTTTGCCCGGGCAATATCAGCATGTACCCGTAAAGGAAAAATGTAAATATTGTATAATATAATAATCCCGTTATTAATAGTTCTAACATCATCCATCGAATAATTACAATTATTATTTTACTTATTTTATATAGATATATCTAAAAATTTGGTGTTCTTGTTGCATTATATCTAGACATATTATATTTAAGTTTAACCAATAGAAATAAATAAACGCCTATTAATTACCTAACTTAATGGTTACCTTATTTTTAAATTCATTAATTACTAGGGATACCTACGCGAAAAATACGTAAAATGTAGGTAACTTGGTTTCATTTTTACAAATTGGCTAAATAAAATGTTTAAATTCTGTTTTAAATTATTTAACTCACTTCCAAGGTCACATCTTTATACAGGGTGTTGTTGAATTAACCCAAACCTCTTAAGAGGTCATTGTCCTCATCATTATGAACAACTTTTACTTGGGAAAAAACCAGAAATCGCAAAAAAAAAATCAGCTGTTCCCAACAAATGTTCGCATAACTTTTTTTCGCGATTTCAGGTTTGGCCCCATCATAGTAAAAGTTCAATTCAAAGCTCATAATGATGAGTACAATGACCTCTTAAGAGGTTGTTAATGTTTTACCAATAAAACCCTGTATACATAATTAATTTAATAACACAACTGTCTCATCTGTAGGTAGGTCTACTCTTATGCCTTGGCCACGAAAAAAACGCCACGCTTGAGGCGTCAATTCCCTACAAGCGTCATTTCTAAGCGTCAAAAGTAAGGCCACGAACTTCAAATATTCGCCTGTAGCGTGGTACGTCGGTGGGGGATTGCATCAGTTTAGTACAGAAAAAGGTTACATGCTCTGTGAGTACAGAGTGAGCACGCGTCGATAGTCTAATACACGTGAAAATGTCGCTGTCAAAAATATCTAAATATTGTTAATAAAACTTAAAAAATAATTTTAATTTCTTCCCACAATTTTTTTACAACATTCCTAAACTTATGTTGCGGATGTGAACTCATCCATAACGCAGGTCGATTTTGGATTGCAGTGATAAATTCTTCAGTAAGTATTCATATTGGATTAGTTACTATAAACGCGACAAAAACAAAACAATTTGTTTTAGACGCAGACGCGCGGAGCGACCGATTCTATCGGAAAGCGTGGAGCGACTGTTTCGTGCACACTGTGGAATGTTCTCATACAATTGTTTACGACGCTCATAAAAAACGCGCGTCGGATCATCCAACGCTCGTGCAAATTCGCTCGTAGCAAATTACGCTGCTGCTTGCAGCGCTACTTCGTGGCCTTGTAGATAATAGACATAGTATTTGTTTTTGACGCTCGACGCTGATGCTTGCAGCGCAAGGCGAATTCGCTTGGAGCGTCGTATTTCGTGGCCCTCGGGTTACCGATCAATATCTGAAATAGCTTACTCGATTATGTCAAACTAGCGACAATAGCTTCTCTCGTTTTTTACTCTTTGACAAAACATCGAGATAGGAACACATAGGTCAATAACAGGTACAGACGCCAGCACGTCAAGCTACTACAATCTGTCAAATTTCTTTAACAGATTTTCAACTTTATTGCTGATGCACAAGGTTCAAAGTGGATTGGGAAAATTTGACAGTTTCGGGTAGCTTGATGATGGCGTCTGTACAATTCAGTAGGTTTTAGTATTATATCAGCGAAAAATACTTGCATGTTTTTTCCAGAATTATTCACTAGCCTAAACTATGCCTAAACACAGCGTTTATTTATTTCTAAAGGCGAATTATCATATCCATTTGCCTGTAACTATAAACTAGATCAATTATATTATCTACTCCAAGCGGGACAGGCACGACAATTATATTTTAATGCTAAAGTAAAAAGGAAGAAGAATTTAACAACAAACAAACATTATTTATTTCTTTCTTGATCGCACAAAAATTCTATTTCCTTTTTTAAAAATCTCCCACTGTTATTAGTAAGATTTTTAAGCTGGTAACCCAGCGGTTTTAATATGAGTTTTCTCTCGTAAGGAAAGTAAATTATAGGGTTACAGCCTACAGGCGAACATCCAGGCCCCTCTTTTCCATTGGACACACTGGGCAAGCGCCCAGGACCCGGCGATCGGCAGGGGCCCCAGCCTGCCCTAAAAAAATAATTCTTTGCAGCCGCCCGTTCCATTCTACGCATTATTAGTATAACCTACCCGATTCAATGACAAAATAATTGATTTGCAGTGCGATTAGGGTCCAGCACCCCAATTTCGTAACACACTATAACTCTCAATTTGAATAATTTTGAAGCATATTTCTAATCCATTGCTCCGTATGTTCGAAAAATGTGTCTGCTCAACAACGCAAATAACGCAATGAATGTTGTTGAACTGTCAAAACTGAAACCCATTGCTACTGATAGTGTGTTATCACTGACCTCTATAATACAACTTGTATTATAGAGGTCAGTGTGTGTTATGCAATTACCCTGCTGTACCCCTGCGATCTTAATCTGATTAATTTTGAAGGATATTGCTAATCCATTGCTTCATAAGTTCGAAGAATGTGTCTGCTCAACAACGTAGGTAAATAACGCAATGAATGTTGTTGAACTGTCAAAATGAAACCCATTGTTATTGAGCAATTACCCCACTGATTGCAATAAAAATAATAAATTATTCAATTGAATGACTGACATTCGGCGACCTCCAGAAATAGATTCAATATGTAACGGATCCATATACGATCTTCGCGACGTGCATTCGACGTGAAGGCTAGCGGACTAATTCAAACTGTCAATAGGGATAACCTGATGAGGAAAATGACTTGGATTGATTGAAGCATTATACCTACTTGTTAGAAAGGTGAAGGTTTTATAAACTGTGGCATGGCCTTTCAAGTCTTCGATATTTTGATCGAATTCTCAAGTACCCACTTCGTAGACACAGTAAACTATAGACTACTGCGTAGACAGAGTAATCTGTTACACTGCACCTTACCATTTTCACAGTTGTGCAAATGTACTATAATTCAATTATGCAAGAAAAAGATCTTATTTTCCGTTTAATCGCGGTGTAGTTTTTATTATTTCATTCATAAATGTCAAACTTCTTAAGCACATTGATGTGCTTAGCCGACACGCAGTAAGGGACAGAAATATTCTTACTCTATCTCTTTTCTTTGCTAGTGACGTTAATATACTTCTCTTTTTCTTGTGCGAATGAAGAAGAAGATATGCAGCAGTCTATAGTTTACTCTGTCTACGCCACTGAAAGTACCTACAAAGCACCGCTGTCAGACTGCAGTATCGTATGTGTAGTGATTTTGCAGAATTTAAGGCTTCTGAGTTCTGACTATAATGGGTATAATACAGCACATTATTTACGTAATCACTATCAATCACAATTGCTAATCCATTGCTTCATTATGTTCGAAGAATTTGCATGCTCAACAAATTAAATAACGCAATGCATGTTGTTGAACTGTCAAAATAAAAGCCATTGCCACGGATAGTGTGCGCAATTAGGGCTGGTAGGCAATCGCCTGCGATAAAATGTTTGCGTAGCAAAATGGCCACATTTTTTCATAATATTGATAAGTTAGTAATTGACCACTATTTCAAACTGCGCAAACTGGTAAAAGTAACTAACTATCGCAAACTGGTAAGCGATGATGTACGGACGCCAGCACATCAAGTTACTACAATCTGTCAGATTTCTTTAATAGATTTTCGACTTTATTGCTAAAGTATAAGGTTCAAGGTTGATTGGGAAAATCTGACAGTTTCGGGTAGGTTGACCTGCTGGCGTCTGTACATATTTTTAGTCGACGATGGAGCACGCTTGCCACAACTTCTCAATTTCCAATCTGTGTTGGAAAGCTGGCAGCACACCCAATGTTCAGTGGTCACCCAACGCTACCCACAAATAAAAAAAATAAAAATAAAAATGAAATTTCAATGAAAGCCATCGTAGGCCGGAATGCCTCGGCGTCCCTCGGGATGCTTCGGTAGAAGAGTTACGACTATTTTGAAAAGAACGCGCGAGCGCGATGTCTAGTCGGTATGCTTTGGCGTGTCTAAATACACTACGCCGAAGTTACGCGACCGAAGTTCGGCATGATTACGCCTGCAATGCTATTAGAATTACGGACGTAACACTATGCCGAAATTACGTTGCCATAAATAGCATTGCAGGCGTAATCATGCCGAACTTCGGTACCTAGCATAACTTCGGCATAGTGTTTAGACACTACGGATGCCGCGGCATGCCTAATGATACCGCGGCATCGTTGCCATAAGTATGCGCTTGCATTGTAGTGATTCCAAAGGATGGTGATGTAACGTGCCGCCAGCGACGTTGCTTAGCGGCAGGAATTCCCGCACGGAACAAATATTTGTATGACCTACAAGTAGTTGTTCCGGGTCTGGCTGTTTGTGTATGTGAGTTTAAATGTTTGTAAACGCACCCACAATACAGGAGAAATTCCTAGTGTGGGGCAACGTTTAAAAAAAAAAAAAAAAAATAGGTGGTAAAACTTCCCCGGACGAGCTCTATAATTCTACACCTTACTATTTACTACTGTGTTATTTATCTATAAATGTAGCTTCATTAGGATTATAGTCAGACAGCCTCTTAGTAATTCTGCTGCGCAATTTGTGGTACCTACTCTATAAACTGTCAATCATGTGTTGACATTCCCGCCAAATATGTACGTAATTCATTTTCACATTGGTCACCTTGTAAAGTGCTAAGCAAAAATAAGTTTGTTTCTATACAAGTTTCTACGTACTGGCTTCCGCACGTATATCACATGCAAACGTGAAATAAAATAGTAGATACCTATGTTTTTCTAAAAAATCTATTTTGGTTCGTGTATCATTAGGATTTATGTAATCCGGATCGGTGATCTTAATGTGGTCATGGTATGGGTTTAGATCTTTAAAACAATTCATAGTGTTTTTTAAATCGGTTATTAGATACAGGACCTAATCGACAAGTTCTACGAATATGTGTACCTAAGTTTAATGTGAAATCAAGTTGTAAATAAAGGTATCTCTTATAATAACTCGGAACCTTAAAAAGGTTTTAGGATTCCTGAAGGGTGTTAAAGGGTTATGGATATCTTTTGAGCCGGGTACTCACTAGCGAGATCTAAGGCTCAATTTACACCGCCGCGGAATGGAATGGAAGCGAGTTTTCGTAATAACAAAATGAACTTTATGTCAAATTGTCTAACGTAGGTATGTACAAACTAGATACGACTTTGCTACTGCGGGAATTCCCGAGAATGCGCGATAATTCTCCAGAAGATGCGCGACCTGTGCGTATGGGTGTATCTAATTTGTGCGTTACAATATTGACATAAAGTTCATAATGCTTTAAGTATACAAAAAAAGTTCGCTTCCATTCCGTTCCGCGGCGGTGTAAATTGAGCCTAAGGGGCCGCCTCCACGAGCGAGAGAATCGCGGCGATATTATCGTCGTGCCACGTATTTCTATAATACACTCTCTTAGAACGTGTCTCCACACGGCGATGTCATCGCCGCGAAAATTTGATGGCACGGCGAGACTATCGCCGCGATTCTCTCGCTCGTGGAGACGGCCCCTAAGAGTATATAAAATACGTGGCACGACGATAATATCGCCGCGATTCTCTCGCTCGTGGAGGCGGCCCCTAACTGTATGTTATCGGTCGCATACCTACAGTTTATTCACAGTTATTTTTTACCTCGGAGTTTGCATCACTGTACAAAATCAGTGATCTTAATGCTCATTATAATAAGGTTGCTGCCATTAAAGTCTGTCAAAATCATTGTAGTCTTTAATCACGTTACAATAAGGTTACTGTTAGGGTCAGTTCACATCGAGTCAGACGCGACGCGACGCGCAGTTTTCAAGATAGAAATACAATTACAGACCTTATCTACTACACTGAAAGGTACACAATTCAGTGTCTACCTACCACGTCTCACTGAATCGTGTACCTTTTTGTGTAGTAGATAAGGTCTGTAATTGTATTTCTATCTTGAAAACTGCGCGTCGCGTCGCGTCTCGGTGTGAACTAACCCTTAGAGGTTGCTGCTGTCAGAGGTAAAATATCTGTCAACGGAATATACGGCGAGTTTTCGTACGCCGCGTTTAGTTGCTATTTGAATGTACTGATCAGCAGGGTGATTGCGTAACACACGATCAGTAGCAATGGGTTTCATTTTGACAGTTCAACGACATTCATTGCGTTATTTACGTTGATGAGCAGACACACTTTTCGTACATAAGGAGCAATGGATTAGCTATATCTATATCTATCTATTCTATATATACATATAATAAATTTGTAGAAAAGTGGTGTCTGTACAATGGAGATATATAAAAAAAAAGTAGCAGGGGTTGTTATTATATCGAAGCCGAACCCGAAATTGTAATAATTATTTTTTTTGTCTGTTTGTCGGTTTGTCTGTTTGTTTGTGCACGCTAATATCAGAAACGGCTTATTCGATTTAGATGCGGTTTTCACTAATATATTGTAGTAGGCTTCACTTAACATTTAGTGTTTATTTCATGTCAATCGGTTCATAAATAAAAAAGTTATGTCAATTTAAAAAATCACGGCGAACATTTGTTAAGGTATTCTATCAGAGTACGTACACGCCTCGGGCCTGCGCGTCCGATCTTCGGAACTACTGGACGGATTTGAATGATTTTTTTTTATTGTATAATTATTATATGGCTGGACAACATTCAGGCTATAATTTATCTTGGAAACTTGAACACCTGATGCAGAACCGAAACAGACCAGCTTAACTATAAGAGATACAAAAATGGTACCATAGCAAAAATTGTTCCACGTGATGAGGATTTTCTGCTGAGAGAATAAATTTGAAGATCTGGAACACCTGATGGGGAACTCCAAGAGCCCAGCTACACCATAACACATATAGGAATGACGTCTTAGTAAAAGTTATTCGGTCTGATGGGCATTTCCTGTTGACTTATAAAAATCGAAGATCAGAAACATCATTGATGTGGAAATCAAAGCTATCACTAATTTCACCTCCACGTGGTGAAGGCGGTAACAGTTTAGGACTGATTTTCGATGACGATGGTATATCATTGAAAATTTGACTCTACTGGCCAAAACTCCCATTAATTTTTTTTAACGTGAAGAAATGCTCATGCATTCTGCACTACCACGGGGAGATAGTGCAGTTATGTGGGACTCTAACCCACTAAAACTCCACTGTGTCCTCCTCTGCCGCTTACGGCGGGAACATGGGCACGCGTTAGCACTCATCCGTGAACCCGCCGCGGCTGTCCGTCACCGGACCCTCCGCTGGGGAGTACTCCCCATCACCGGCGCACCAGAACACATAGCACGCCGTGACCACCCCAGGGACCAAACCAGCACATGGGCGCCAGACGATCCCGTGCCTGGGCACCCTTGGTAGGGGAGCAGTCACTTAGATTTTAATTGATCAGGTATCTTCATAATAAAACTATAACCATGCCTAGAAAGAGGTCAAATCTTTCCCAATGTTCCAAAGGAGCTAAAAGATTGAGGATCATAAGATCCCAAGAATCTACCGAAGAGCGTCAGGAGAGACTTGATGCTGTTTGAGAACATCAGGCTGCAACTCGCTCCGTGGAAACCTCTTCGGATCGCGAAGCACGCCTGCGTTCTCAGCGTATTTACGCATCTACATCCAGGTCTCTAGAGACCAGTGCAGAATATGATGCGCGACTGACCGCTGATACGGTGAGATTATCATACATTGTTCCGAACACGCACACAACAAAATATTCATAATCAGAAAGTGAGAAAGAAAGAATTGCTGGAGTACGGCATGAAGAGACAGATTAAGAAGAGCGCAACGGACGTTTGAATTCTGATCGACTTCGACATTCTCTGAACAGAATGTCGATATCATCTGAAGAATCGGATGTGTCTCAAGATATAGCCGTAGGGCATGGCGACCTTCCTTGGGTTGATAAGGAACGGAGTGCATTTACGTATACTCCTATGATTGACTACGCCACATATTCCGCCATCGGAGGTATGGTTGAAAATTGTACTTTTTGTGAAGCTGTTAAATAGCAAAAAGAAACAAACGGTACGTGTTGCTCAGGTGGGAAAGTACGGACGCCAGCACATCAAGTTACTACAATCTGTCAGATTTCTTTAATAGATTTTCGACTTTATTGCTAAAGCATAAGGTTCAAGGTTGATTGGGAAAATCTGACAGTTTCGGGTAGGTTGACCTGCTGGCGTCTGTACATATTGAAATATTACAAAATCCTCCAGAAATATTAAGATCACTGCTAATCGGTGACCATCACAGTCAAAACATTTCTTGGACAATATACGTTCGTACAATAATGCCTTTCAAATGACATCTTTTGTTGCGAAACAGATTTCAGAAGGCCCATTTATGCCAACATTCAAAGTGCAAGGCCAAGTTTACCACCCTATTGGTTCATTATTGCCTGAAAATGACCTCTCGAATCGTCTCGCGCATCCCATTGTTATCCAGTCCCCGGGTTCTTAGAATTCGACATCAGACGTTTCAGATCTTCGATTTTGACGACCCCGTTGTCGCTGGCATAAGCAACAGGATCCGCGTACGAAGTCGCGGGCAGAAGCTAGTGCTTCAATATGATTCAAATTGAGAGTAATAGTGTGTTACGCAATTATGGTGCTGCTTTCTTGGAACGCTCACTGCAGCTTTATCAATGCTAGGAAAAGTTCAGACTTCAGAGCCCCCGCCCAAGATTACTTTTATCTGCGGTTGAGCTCGTAAACGGTCGTCATGAACATGGTGACAGGTAATCAAATTCGATTAAAATTCCAGTGATACATTCACGAAACCGAAAACTCTTTTTTCTTTCCAGCTGTAATAGACGAGACGTTTTTTTTTTGTTATTGTTGCCGATTCGCTTGTTCAAATAAATTAAAAACAGACTATTTACGTAGGTACTCGAGTGAAGAACCTACATGAAGAAAAAAAATTGATTAATTAGAGTATTTTGCGCCAAAAAAATTATTCATATTAGTTGAGAAAAAAAATTAATTGAAGTTATTTATTCAATGACTATTGTTAAGTCCAAGGCCCTACACAAAAATAAATCGCTTCCTATTGTTAATTTTACTAAAAAAAATACTAGCCCTTAGGGTCAGTTCACACCGAGACGCGACGCGACGCGCAGTTTTCAAGATAGAAATACAATTACAGACCTTATCTACTACACAAAAAGGTACACGATTCAGTGAGCTACGCCGCGCGGCGGCGGCGCCGCGCTGCGTAGCTCGACGTAGTAAGTAGACACTGAATTAAGTTCAAATAAGCCTTAATGCATTAAACTCGTTATTCCGTGCCTGTCCTAGCGTAATACCAATTATTATTGTAAAAACAGTCATCCAAATAAATTATTCTAAAAAAAAAGTGAACGAAAAATAAATCAAAAAGAAAATAATTTTGTACTACATTATATTTCACTGCATTAATTTAAAAAAAATACACATACTTACACACATAGTATGATATACATTAATATTTAATTTATTTATTTTTAAATGCCGTCTAAAATCCTCGTAGCCTATTTTTACAAAGAAAAAATAAATAAAAATAAAAAAATCTATCTACTTACAGAGAATAAATTATTACTCCTATATTACTATTTATAATCTAATAAAATATTAATTTAAAACTATAAAATACACAACGAATTCGCTTAACCAAGAAAAAAATTGTGCGATTCAAGAAAAAGACTAAAAATTATCCTACACACAATTATTTATTATTGACGCTGGCAGCACTGCTTGGTTTTTTGGCAAAATACTTTCTTGTCACTGGCAACTCTAATCTTTGATTTTAATGGCGAACAATCAACTCGTAAATTATTAGTAAGAAGTAGTTAGACGCAATTTCTTATGCTTTGGTTAAGTTAGATGCTCGCAACTCATATTCGCACAACAAAAAATTAAACATCTTTCTCGATTACATCTGATTTTGAATAACATAGGTAATACCGAGTTGCTATTTGCAAAAATCGGAAAAAAAAAACTGCTACCTACCTTAATTTAAAAAATATAAGAATATCACTATACTCAAAACAAAAGGTATACGAGTTTGTATTATGGCAACATAAATAAAATACTGAGTTGATAGCTATTATTACCAAAAAAATCTGAAGCATTAGTAGATAGCTGCCAGTACAAAAAAAAACAACACTACAAAACCAGTGTTGCCAGCTCTCATAAATTATTACTTAATGTTCGTCTTTCACACATGTTGACTAACACAAAAACTTATTACTAGGGTGAAACGGACAATTGTCGGCCATGACCTGTCAAAAAATATTCTCATTACAAAATTACAATTAACCGTAAAAGCAACGTTCAATTTAAGGAGAATTTTTCATTCATATTTCATTTCACTTCCGCTTTTATATCAGCTTCGTGATAATTATTATTCTAATAATAAATACATGCGATCAATAAAAAAATGTACAATACATACTATATAGTTAGGACAGTTTGTAACGAGTACATTGCTTGATTGATTTATAAAAACAAAAATAACTTTTTTTTTTTATGTTAGAAGTATTTCATTTATGAAATCTTATAGCATACTACACCCTTACTGGTTGGTTAATATTGTTATCACGGCATAAACTATTCACATACAAGGTGGAGAGGACAATAACCAGCCTACAACGTTCCCACTGTTGGGACTGAGGCCTCCTCTCTGTGAAAGGGAGTGGGCCATAATCCACCAGGCGGGCTGAGTGCGGGTGTCACATGTCTTCCAATTTTTGGTTCCAGGACATGCCGGTTTCCTCACGATGTTTTCCTTCACCGTTTTTGAGAGCAGTCAAGTGGTGATGAAATAGATTACACAAAGTGAAGCGCATGCATAGGTTTGAACCCAAATTAAACTTCGTGTATCTAATGCTGTTCCCAGTCTGCGTACGAATCTTCAATCAAATTCAGGGTGTATCAGAAAAATCTGGTCAAAATTAAGGGTGTTGTACGGATCATCGAACTGATCAACTTTCCCCATGGGACCAACATTCGTAACGCGAAATGATCTCATATAGATAATTCATGTCGGGCCGTTGTATATATGCTAGTTGCACGGTAAACTCTGCTTGCGAGATGCAGGATTTTGCGTGACGTCAGCACGCGTTGTTCGCATGATACCGCTACACAGTTCAAAATACTCTTACGCATTATTATTGCCAGTATTTGTATTTATTGTCGTCTCCAAATTGCACAGTTCTTTCCTTCGAACCTAGAGAAGTATTCAAGTAATGGCCGACACTTCTCCGTCCGTCCGTCTATCAGCAACAATGTTCTACTCAACACGGTGCGTTAAAACAATATATTTATATAAATTCCAGCTCTTTTACATCACTTGTGCCTGTGAAAACTGTGTTTGTTATTATTTTTACGTTTTCAGCACTTTTTACAAAATATCACGCCTTGTTTTCCCGAAAGGTTGGGCAGAGGTGTACCGTCTATAGTACGGTCAGCAACAAAAGTCGATTAACACTCCGGTTTTTTTTTTATCTCTTGTCTAATGAACTTGTCGGCGCTTATCGGCGAAGGTTCGTGCTGATTTGGCAAAAAGTATGAAACCTGGTAACCGGAACCAAGGTAACCGACATAGCCCGAAGAATTGCCAAACTTAAGTGGCAGTTGGCAGGGCACATTGCTCGCAGAACAGATGGCCGATGGGGCCGAAAGGTTCTGGAGTGGTGACCACGTACCGGAAGACGCCGTGCCGTAGCGTTGGAAGGCCTCCCACAAGGTGGTCCGACGACCTTCTGAACCGCAGGAACCCGTAGGATGCGAAAAGCGCACAACCGGTCGAAGTGGAGGTGCTTGGGGGAGGCCTATGTCCAGCAGTGGACGTCTTTCGGCTGAAATGATGATGAAAGCTGCCTGCGCCGATCAGGGTTGACAACCCGGAAGCGTTTGCATATCGGCGCCGAATGAATACATGAATGCGTAACGAGACATCGAGCTTTAGAAAGAGACAATCTATGAGTGACAGAGAACGCTCTACAAACTAAAACTTTTTCTTAAACTCGCTGTGCCATATTGACCTGTACCGTTGTAAATATAACGCAACATTTCCAAACCACCATAATAATAATAATAACAAACACAGCCAATTAAAAAAACCCTAACACAGCTATAAAGGTAAGCAAGCCTGCTCGTACAAACACAAAACTTTATGAATCAATTCGTACTGCTCAGAATTCTGAACCATCCCGCCTCGGTTCAAACGCATATTACACACTATTCCCAACACATCGACCTTCTCATCTATTGTCAACTGTTTTATACCGTTCAGGATGGCTATCAGACACCCCGTTCGACCGATCCCAGCCGAACAATGCACTATAGTAGGAGGAGTCATCATCTCAATAGAGAAATCAAACGGACTAGACAAATTAACAGTAATTTCACATGGAGTAGGCTGTTCTAAAGGGGGAAACACAAACTTGGAATCCTGCTTAGGAGTCTCACACTTACACATGTCATCGTCATAATCCGTTGCACCACTAAAATCGTACGCACTGTCTTTTAAAACGTCCAAACTTAGATTTAGCAATGCGTTCACATCCTTAGGACATTTGTGGTCGGCCCAGTTGTGGAACCAATAGTGGTAGACTGTCAGTTCACTGTCACTTACACACTTTTTGTATATCACTGTGAGTTTGCGGATGGTGTAACCAGGCTTCCTGATCATACCACTGTTTTTGACCACAAATACATCCGTTTCATTAGTTATTTCTTCCAGATTTTGAATTATGATTTCCTCGTTTAATTCTAGAGGGAAATACTTTTCGCATTTTTGTCTGTTGTTTTCTATGAAGTTTGTAAGCATGACTATCTTCTGTATGAGCGCTGGGTCTGACCCGTCGGAATTGAGTTCTGACAGACCGCAGTGGTCAAACATGTTTTGGTAGACCATGAGCCAGAAATCGTGGATGGTGTTCTGTAGAGGACCCTGGGTCGCGATGTATGTGTTCTTGGTGTATTCATGCCCCTGGAAAATTATGAAATAAAAAGATTAATCTTGATCCTCAAGTAAACTTATAGAGATCAATTTTTTAGAGATGTGCCGAGTATGGGCTTTTTCGGATACGAAGATTTGGCGGAATGATCAGTTATAATTTGACTTGTAATCGAACTAAAAAGTTCATACTTCGGAGATGGCAAGAACAAAATCAAAGATAGGTTTGCCTCGGTTGTAGAAAAAATCTATCACTGAACTAAGATTAGACAAAAGATTTAACTATACAGACTTTCAGCAACCAGTCGCAAGAATTCATAGCAAAAAAAAAATTATAAGAACCTTACCTTAATATAATTGGCATTAATATACCCTTCGGCAGACCCAGAATCAGCCCTCAAGATAAACCTCGAATGCTCATTAGGTAGGATCGTTTTATACCTATTCTTAGGATGAGAACCAGACACTATCGGTTTCTCCTGAAAATTCGTCGGCATATCCCAGAATTCCTGATGTAGATTCCTTAGCAACATCTTTTGGTATTCAGAACAGGGTTGAGAGGTCACAGGGTCTGGTATCACCATCTGGGGATTGTCTTTGGCAATATCTTCGACCCGACCAGTACAGCAGTGCTGTCCTTCTCCCAAAATATGACATTTGACCTTCGAATAACCATTTTGGAATACATCGTTCAAATCTCGTAGATTCTGTCTCGACAAGACGCTGGAAGCGATCTGTAAGTGCTGCATATTTGCTAAATACAGTCGGAAGTCTTCAGAAGTGCTCTGAGGGCTAAGAGGTTTCGTCGTTATGTTTCGCGTGAAACCCGGCTGAAAATTCGGATCGTCTTGTCTGCCAAAAGCGTATATGATTTCGTTTTCCTGGTCACCGCAGACGTAGGTTAAGTTTTGAGGGGATTCCTGCTCCGTAGTGTAAGACGTCGACCAGAGATTGTCGTGGGATCCAAAACCTACTGCCTTATCGGTTGAGCGTAACCTAGTACGGTTTTTGTAAGATTTTGGTATCAAATTCTCTGTGCTTAACGACTTTCTGTGCTTATCTCTATGTGGCAAATCTTTAAGATTCGTTTCTATCAACGTTTCGTCGATTTCCAAATCTCTGGGCTCCTCTCTCGGCTGTATGTTTAGCGTCAGCGAGGTATTTGAGCTGCGTCTTTCCAAAATACCTTTCTTGGGTTCCGCCGGCGGGTTGTCTATGCTTATGTTGCTGTTATACCTACTTAAGTTGCACGTTGAGCCGTTTAAGTTGTAGTTCGATACGCTTAAACCTCTGTTTACTGAGAGTTGTGGGTTCGACTGATTAATATTTAAAGTTAGGGAAGTGTTTGAACTTCTGCGTTCAAGTAAACCCTTTTTCTGTCCAGGTTTAGCGTCCTTGTTCAACGAGCTATTACTCGAGTGCCTACTCAAGTTATTTGAAGATAGTATATTTAATGTGAGACTATTATTCGACCCCCGACGTTGTAGTAAACAATTTTTCGACACTTCTCCGGACACATTCGTGTTTGAAGAACAAATGACGCGTCTCGATGGCGTTAGATGTTCAGTGTTCGCCAAAGAGGTGTTAGAATCTCGCCGGTCTATAGACAGTTTCTTTTGTCGACTATCGGAATTGAGGCTAAAATTCGATATGCTGGTCCTCACTGTTGAGAGATTATGGCAGGAGGCGCCAGAACTGTTTAGGGAGCAGTTGGAACTTTGCAAACTATGTGTGCTAAGCATTAGACTCTGGTTGGAGTTCCTTCTATGTAATTTCTTCGTAATTTTCTCGTCTTCCGCACTAGGTTCAAAGTCGTCTGACGGCACACCTTCAGGTAACGTCTTCAAGTTAGTACTAGATACACTAAGATTCTGCTTATAATTGGATAAATTCGAGCCTAAATTCTGTCCTGTATCTAGAGGGTAACACCTGTTATCAGTCCCAGAAATGTTAATTTCTGGGGTGTTTTCGAAGTCCGCCATATTTTCATCAAAAGAACCCATCTGTCTGGAGCCCATGCGGGAAGTACCAGGCTGGTATAACATGAGGGTAGCATGGTTATCTCTAAGATAGATTCCACTATCTTGTCCCTTCATGTATAAACGTCGTTGCTCCGCGTTTGATTGAAGAGAATTATACCCAAGCTTCGCGCCAGCAAAATCATGTTTGTTGGTATTCTTTTGTGCTAGGATCCTCTTCAACTGTCTTTTAGGCGTATTTGGCATGGAAACCGAGTTCTGAGGGACTTCCAAAGTCTTTTTCTGAGGGAGAGAGAGATTAACTGTCTCAGAAGAGTCTAACGAAGTCGCTTTGACTTTCAAAGTCGGGGTTTTGACTTTCTTCTCTTCAGCATCTGTGTATAACTTCTCGAATTCTAGTAGTTCCTTTTCTAAATCGCTGTCTCTTTTAGTTAGATCTATTCTTAAGTTTCGTAGATTCTTTCCTTTCTTTTTAATCTGTGTTTCGGCGGGTATTGTGGCCCCTTCTTCAGTCGTAACAGTTATTTCGAACTCCTTCGGTGAAAACCTCGGCATGTCTAAGAAAGATTGTGTATCCGAACTCTGTCGAAGAGTCTTTTTTAGTTTGACATCAGGGGATTTCGGATCTTCGGTCTCTGGGATTTTCTCTTTCACTTCGCCTTCAAATTTGAACACAGGCCTTTCGTTCGTCGGTGTTTTCTGAGCGTGGCATCGTTCCATGCTTTCACATGATGTACTAGTCTCCTGATTCTTATAGGCCTCATTCATTTGATCTTTCATCTGCTTAGCTATAGGCAAACCTAGGTTTTGTTCTATAATTTTCGCGTTATCGGAGTCTAGGGATATCGATTTAAGTCTCTGTCGTCTTGCTTGAGCAGAGTTTGAGGGACTGGGACCCGTTTCGGGCTCTTCGAGAACTTTCGGTTCGATTTCTAAGGTATCCATTTTATGGCAGCAGTCAGGGACATCTTCACCTAGTTTCGTTTCTGCGTCTTTATTATCGTCACATTTACTTATATTAAGTTCTATGGTTTTATAGTTAGTTTCGCAGCTATGGTGTCGCCTGTATTTCCTTACTTCTTTATCCGCGGGTGGTGTGAATCGTTCTTTTTCTATAGAATTCCTTCCGCCATACCTTTTTGGCCTAGCTGCTGTATCTTCTAAGCAAGACTGTTCGAAAGTGAAATAGTTTTCTTTATTGTAACTGTGTACTTTAGGACTGGGTTTGTTCAATACTCTCGGGGAACAGGGTTTCTCTGTAACCCCATTTCTGTTTAAATGGTCGCCTAAGGTTCTCGGTGACTGTGGAACAGGTACTTCAGCATCGCGAGGAGTTTCAGGGAAGAATTTTGGAGACCGTACTGTGTCGTAATAAACCGACCTCGGCGATGGTTCCGCGAAGAACATTGGAGACACTGTTTCAGGAGGCGTGAAGAATCTCGGAGAAGCCATAGTTTCTGCCAAGAGTTTTGGAGAAAAGTCGAATTTAGGTGCGAAAGACTTTTCTTTCGCTGAATTACATTCTAACACTCTCGGAGAGTTTTGCATCTCTAATCTCTCTTGCTGCCCCTCTAAATGAGGACCCTCATTCACACTACACATATTTAACCTTGTACTGACTGACCGAAACCTCCTCAAATTGCTTGGAGACGCCTCCTCCCCCTCCGGGGACCTCTCACTCATATTCTCACTTAGCTTCTCAACTGCTTCAGAATCAAAACCGAATACCTCTTTATCTGTCTTCGGGGTAGCGCTCACTAAAAACGGAGACTTATCGTCTTTCTCTAACGAAGGAGACCGGGTTGCACTGTACTTTTTGGCGCGAGATTCCTGCGTCAAATCTGCGCCTAGATCCGCAGAGATTTGAGCTAACGGGTGCGGGATGTTTGTGTATTTGTAGTCTAGTCGTTTATGTAGCCACTGTTCCGGTAAGGGCAGTTTGGGGAGGAATTCAGAGGGACCGGGGTCTGCGGGCTGTGGAGGTGTTGGTGCGGGGTTGTTAACGATTATGATCTGTGGGGGTATGTTCTGGGGGTCGTCGGCAGGGGCGCCGGAGAGGGCAGCGCGGGCGCGGCGCGGAGTAGCCACCACGCGGCCGCACAGAGACACGCGCCGCGGCACTATCAGCCGCGGCACTGAGCCACGGACTATGTGCACCTGGAACAGAGAACGGGATAGTTTAAAGCTGAATCTTCCAAACGAACGTCGCACCACCAGCTCGCCTGCTCGCCCCCCCTCGCCGACACTCTGTCACTAGTGTGTACTCACGTGATGCGTGCTGGAGACACGCTTGCGTGTGTTGCGGCGGAAGCGCGCGGCGAGCAGCAGCAGCAGCAGCGCGGCCGCCGCCAGCGCGCCGCACCACCAGCCCGCCTGCGCGCCCCACATGTCACGCTCACATCTGTAGAGGAAGACAGAACATGTATGACGTCAGAAAGGAGACAACGACTCGCTGCTATGGCTACCAGGTACCATTCGGTGTCCTGCGACAGACGGCAGATAACAACGGCAGCGAATAATAATGAAATGTAACGCGGTGCGTGCCGCAAACGATGTACAGACGCCAGCACATCAAGCTACCAGAAACTGTCAAATTTTCCCAATCAACTTTGAACCTTACTCTTTAGCGTTAAAATAGAAACTCTATTAATTTTTTTTTACAGATTATAGTAAATTCATGTGCTGGCGATTGTACTTTTGTTTTTGGTGCGCGGAGGAAATCCTCATGGACTACCATAATCGTGGGGGTGATAGAGGGGCATGCCGGTCTCTTACCGGCTAAAACCTCCGCGGTGTTCCACCTCTACCTACATTAGATCATACTGCAAAGTAATAAATGTAGCAATGACGATGCGGCATTGCCGTTGTTGTCTGCCGCAGTCACGCAGAGCAATCCACGAAATTGATCGGTTAGGTGTGAAAACACTGTTGTGCACGCCGTCCTAACAGCAAAATCAGAGAGTTATGCTTAGTCTGGACCAGGCTATGAATGATAGTGATAATGAATGGGATTCAAAAGCCGACCGTCCCAATTCAATGTTATAATAGTTCACAATACACTCTATAATTAAAATGTAAACAACCTATACATCAATCAGTATAATACGTCTAATGTAATGTGTGGTAAAGACTGACAATCATAAGGGCTCATGTACACGAGAAAAGTCTCTCGCCTCGAATAGGCGGTTATAGAAATGAGATAAAGTGACTCGTCTAAACAGTACAAATAAATACTGCACCGTGCACGATGATGGCTAGAATAATCTCGCTACCTCGGACCATCTTTACATACCAAAACCCCTCCGTGCCTCGGAAAGCACGTTAAGTCGTTGGTCCCGGCTGTCATTCGTGGATCTTTGACAGTCGTTACGGGTCGTCAGAAGCCTGAAAGTCTGACAACCAGTCTTACCAAAGGGTTTTGTATTACCCAGTAACTGGGTTGTGGGGGTCAGATAGGCAGTCGCTCCATGTAAAATACTGGTACTCAGCTGCATCCGGTTAGACGCCGACCCCAACACATTTGGAAAAAGGCTAGGCAGATGATAGATGAGGCAGGTTACACGGTGGTGAAACTATTTACTTGATGCTCGAAAATCTTTGGAAGATTTTCGAGCACCAAGTAAATAGTTTTATTTGCAGGTCAGTATCAACATTGACCTGCAAATAAGAAAATTTGAATTGCGCGGGCAAGAAGTTTCACCCTCTATCTATGTTATGGGGTTTGGTTTCCACACTTAGTCCTTCAATGGACCATTGTGCGTGGGCCATGGCGGCCGTCCGTCGGTAGTTATTCCAACCAGCCCACCTCCCTCCAGAAGCTGATTAAGTCTCCTGGTCTGTTCAGTGCCGGATTAGCCCATAAACAAATTAAGCACTTGTTTAGGGCATCACGTCTCGGGGGGCACCATAAGGCAGAAACAGCACCGAAACAGTATTTGCTAGCACATGAATGGCAAGGCTGTTTATCAGCAAGATATGAACCAAAAGTCACTCTAGAGATTTGCGCCATTAAAAACCCCTCTTCGATGTTTTGGAAAAATACGAGGCGACTAGTGGATAGGAGGGCCTACAGGCGTGGATTGCTTAGGGCATCAAGTAGTCTTAATCTGTCACTGGGTCTGTTGAGAACATCTGTGTACGATCTGGGTGTCCCGAGTGTTTCACCCTCTCCATGTTTCTATTTCTAATTACGATAGAGATTACTTACATACAACACTGTTTGATAATTTGCAGCTGAGATTCCATTTCGAGTATTTTCGAAATATTATTATTTATTTCAACTACTTAAATATTTAATACAAACTTTTTTTCAACAATTTTTTTAACAAAATATTTAAGTATGTAAATATTTACATTTTTTTTAATGAAATATTCTTTTAAGTACTGTTCGGACATTTTTTTCCTCTGAAAGTTGGAATGTTATTGAGTGAATGAGCATGAAGCGTGTAGATAAACCCAAGATAGTGACACAGTCATATTGTGCTGATTCACTAACCACCCTCTGAGGGGGGGAAAGGGTTATGACTCATTGTACTAATTGCAAAGTATTGTACACTACGGCCGAAATATCTTGGCAAGTCTAAACTTAGGCACTAAGAACTTTCGCGCAAGTTGTCTCACTCCCACTCGCCTCATGTCACCATTTGGTTCCTAAAAAATCTTACTGCGCAGCCTTCTGCGCGAAGTTCAGACTTGCCAAGATAAATCGGCCGTACTGTACATCTGAATGAAAGGGGTGAAATAGATCTATTGTTAGATTTAGACCAGTCTGCAGGGTCTGGACTATTTAAAACTTAAATCAATATACTAGCAACATTGTACATCTGAATGAAAGGGGTGAAATAGATCTATTGTTAGATTTAGACCAGCCTGGAGGGTCTGGGCTATTTAAAACTTAAATCAATATACTAGCAACATTATGAAGGTCATCTTGCAAGCTGCAGAATTATTATAAGACTTCCATTTTTTTTTAACACAAACTATACTCCATTTAATAATATTATAGCATTAGACAATAATGGGTACTTAATGACAGTTATTGTGTAATATTATTGAAATTACTGCACTTTAAAAGTACTCAATACTAATCTATACTAATATTATAAATGGGATAGTGTGTCTGTCTGTTACCTCTTCACGCTTAAACCGCTGAACCGATTTAGATTAAATTTGGTATACAGATAGTTTGAGTCCCGGGAAAGGACATAGGATAGTTTTTATCCCGATATTCCCACGGGATCGATACTTATGCGGGTGAAACCGCGGGGCGCTGCTAGTTATTACATAATAACATCGCTTTGCCTAATAATTTGTCAATATGCATGAGTATTTTCATTATTATTGCACTATGAGTGGCAATCACAGGGCATAATCAAACTTATTTTTCTTATGTATTTATATAATTTACACATGAAGTACTTAATGCAGGGTTGTAAATAAACTATTTATTTATATATATTTATATTCTATTATATTCTATATCTATTTATATTAGTCATCATCATTTCAGCCGAAAGACGTCCACTGCTGGACATAGGCCTCCCCCAAGCACTTCCACTTCGACCGGTTCTGTGCTTCTCGCATCCAACGGGTTCCTGCGGCCTTCACAAGGTCGTCAGCCCACCATTTATATTAGTAACTAGCTTCTGCCCGCGACTTCGTCCGCGTGAAATTTCTTGTACCCCCACCCCGTCGCGTCGCAACACTTCGTATTCGCTTACCGTTCACTCTGAGTTTTTTTCTTTTTGCTCGGCTCCTAAGGGTCATAGCGTGATGTTAAATAGCCTATAGCCTTCCTCGATAAATGGACTACCCAACACTAAAAGAATCAATCAAATCGGACCTGTAGTTCCAGAGATTAGCGCGTTCAAACAAACAAACAAACAAACTCTGCAGCTTTATAATATTAGTATAGATATGTAGTAATGTCTTTAGTAATGTGATTGTTATCCTAATTTTGACTGCCCCGTTGGTCTCGTGGTTGCAAGCGCGACTGCTGAGCGTGGGGTCCTGGGTTCGATTCCCGGGTCGGACAAAGTGTTATTGGGTTTTCCATTAGGAATTTCTTAGTAACAGTCCGAAGCTTGGAAGTTGGCGGTTTAATACCCCCGTGCCTCGGAAAGCACGTAAAGCCGTTGGTCCTGCGCCTGAACTCTCCCCGGTCGTGTCGGATTGCCGTCCCATCGGACTATGAGAGTAAAGGAACAGAGTGTGCACCTGTGTTTGCACACACACTTGTGCAGTGCGCTATAATATCTCCTGCATACCTGACTAATCTCCATTGAGATTGGCCACCATGACCGAAAACGGTCGGGGAGGCTAATATTGTACTAATTTAAAAGAAAATAAATAGAGAAACTATTGAATCGTTTTTATTTTCTCCTACCTTGAGTGTTGCCAGACGAAAATTACCTTACTCTCGCAGTAATATAGGGCATAAATTATTGTGATCAACTTTTTATTTAACGAATGAATATTAATAAAATCTTTAATTATAGCCCGAAATTAATAAGAATTAAATCACAGTAACACAGAGAATAGACTTATTTTATATAAAATAAGACTTAAAATCCCACTTCTTGTGAGAAACTGTCATGTGGATTGAGTCAGACATTTTTTCTTGAGAAAATTGGGGACTGAGGATCATTGGTGGGAAATCTGGAGCATTGCTCATAGTGTGACTTGACATCTTTGAGGAAAACCATTATTTCACAATGAATGACAATATAATATATTAATCAAGCAGGATTAGAGTCCTAGTAACTCTGCCATAGTAATTTTTTAAAATCAAGTTCTTTGCTTAGGAAGTTTTAAGTTAGCTTCAATCAATGTTTTTTTTCATAACTTCCTGTCACTATTATTTACATAGCAAGTAAAGTAGTAGGATACGAATTTGTGTAAGGTATGTGTCTACCTTACACAAATTCGTATACTACTACTTTACTTGCTATTATAAGCAGTTAAAACTACATAATTGTCATAATAATAATTCATAAGCATTGAAAGACTCATAGCCTCATTAAGTGCCTTAATTATAAGAGTTAATTTAACTTAGGGCTGCTTTTTCAATCAATGAAATTTTGACAGTTATTTCATACAAATACTGTCAAATGTGAATTTTCTTATCTTCAAATATTCCTGAGTCATGGAAGACCCAAATCATAATCCCCATCTTAAAGCCTGGGAAAGACCCAAATCTTTCAACATCTTATAGACCTATTGCCTTGTCGTCGGTTTTGGCAAAGATCGCAGAGCATCTTATAAAAAACAGACTGGAATGGATCCTTGAAAGTCGTGGTTTACTCTCCAACACTCAATTTGGATTTAGACGTAGTACGGGCACGATCGATAGTCTAAGCATTCTTACCTCCCAAATAAGGCTTGCATTTTCTCGTAACGAACACGTTATTGGGGTCTTCCTTGACATCTCGTCAGCTTATGATAATGTCCAGCTTCCGCTACTCAGGCAGAAAATGCTTGAGCTGAGTATCCCCGTGAGACTGGTAAATTTTATCTTTAATCTTTTTATGTGCCGTTCCATACGTGTACGTTCTCAAGGTGGTCTTCTGTCTTCCCGTGTTGTCTGGAGGGGTCTCCCGCAAGGTTCTGTCTTAAGTCCAATCTTATATAACCTATACACCGCCAGTCTTGACTTAACCGTTAATTCCTTTTGCAATATCCTGCAGTATGCTGATGATATTGCCCTATACACAAGTTGTTCTTCTTTGTCCAGTGGTGCTCATAAATTGAACTCTGCTCTTGGTTACCTGAATGATTGGCTCTCGGAACATGGATTGGAGCTTTCTATTCCTAAGTGTCAAGCCGTAATATTTTCCCGTAGAAGAAATATCCCTCCAGTTAACATCTCTGTTGCTGGAGAATCGATTGTGATTCAAGATAAAGTTAAATTTTTGGGCATTGTTCTTGACTCCAAAATGACAGGTTTATATCATTTACAATATATATATAATAAGAGTGAGAAGTCCATCAATGTTTTGAGATCTTTATCTGGAGTTCGTTGGGGGTCTCACCCGGCATCACAAAAAATGCTTTATAATGCCATTGTACGCAGTCATTTTGACTATGGATGTTTTATACTAGAACCTTGCAGTAAATTGGCTCTGACTAAACTGGATAAGCTCCAATCTAAATGCCTACGCATTATTACTGGTGCAATGAAATCATCTCCAATTAATGCACTCCAAGTGGAATGTGTTGAGCCCCCACTTCATCTTCGTAGACAATTTTTGGCAGATAGATATTTTTCGACAGCATCTCAATTTCCCTCACACCCTCTGCTTAGTATTCTTCGTCCCCTTTCTTGTGCTATCGAAACTTCAACTTATTGGAGGAATAAATCCCCTCCTCTATTAGTGAACAGTTTTAATAATAATAATAAGAATCTTACATTTCCAGTTATGCCACTGGATAATCATCCCCTTTTTCTGGTTCCTTATGACTCGGTGATCTATCAACCCAGAGTGATACTAGATTTTGGTATACATAGACAAAGTCCCGAGCCCAACAATCTTTTCAATAAAATTTTAAAGAAAAAATGGCCAAATTGGATTCTACTATTCACAGATGCGTCAAAAATAGATGGATCTCATTTAGGTTCCGCTGTGTTCATACCTAAGTTTAATGTGGTCTTAAGTTTTAAGAGTCCACCTGAGTGTTCTATTTTTACAGGAGAATCCTTAGCAATTTTAGAGGCGGTAAAATACATTGATGCCAACCAACAACATTTTGATAAATCCTTGATACTCACAGACTCTCTTAGCTCTCTCCAAGATTTGTTGAAAATTCCATTTCGCAGTAAAGATAACTCTATAATTATTCTCAGAATTAAGGAAATTCTCTATAGGTTAAATCAGTCTGGCTTGGAAATTGTCTTGGCTTGGATCCCGGGTCATACAGGCATATTGGGCAATGAAGAAGCTGATTTCTTTGCTAAGCAATCTATCCAGATCGGTTCAACGTCTTTCTCTAACGTTCCGGCTCGGGACGTTCGCTGCCTGGCTAAACCACGTCTCATGAAGTCTTGGGATGATCTGTGGCAAAGATCTAGGGTAATTAAGGGCAAATATTATGGCAATATTCAACCCAACATCCCAGCTAAACCCTGGTTCGTCAAAAATAAGAAATGTAATAAATTAACCACATCTATCATTATCCGCCTCAGATTAGGTCATGTTTGCTCTCCAGTGTTTTTGGCTAAACTACGCATTCGGAATCATTCTCTATGTGAGTGCGGTGTAGAAGAGGGTACTCTTGAACACATATTTTTCTCCTGTCGTAATCTTGTAGTCCCGCTATATGATATTCTACCCCCTAATTTCCCCAGACCTATTAATATCCCATTCCTTTTAACTCTTGTTGATTCCCCATTAATTAAAACACTAAAAAAATTTATATTATTAAACAATATTAAACTATAACATAACTCATAGTGATGGTTCATTGTGTTCGTAAAAATTAATTTGTGCTGTCTGGTTATTAACAATGTATTCTAATATATATATTGTGTTGTCCCTACAGGCTACTCAAACAGATCCAGCTGTAATCAAACCGTTCTTAAGGCAGTATAACCGGTCAATCTCAGCGAATACACTTTGTTTCCTTCAACCTTGACATTGGCAGAATCATCGATAAAACGATGGAGCCATTATTATAAAAATTGGAATTGGAATCATCCCCTTTTTCTGGTTCCTTATGACTCGGTGATCTATCAACCCAGAGTGATACTAGATTTTGGTATACATAGACAAAGTCCCGAGCCCAACAATCTTTTCAATAAAATTTTAAAGAAAAAATGGCCAAATTGGATTCTATTATTCACAGATGCGTCAAAAATAGATGGATCTCATTTAGGTTCCGCTGTGTTCCAGTGGCGTGCCTAGGGGTCAAAATTAGGGCAAGCCAACAGATTTTCAAGGTATAAAAAAAACGCCCAACTGAGGGATTGGATTGATTTTCTTGTTGTTAATGGTTGTTAGTAGTACTAACATCATTATTATAATTTTGGTAAGAAAACCTTTAAAATACGAAGACCAGGTACTACTTATTTCAAGCATCAGTACGTAATTGTCATAAGCGCCATCTATATTAAATAAATGAACCACAGCGCTTAGCCCATAGATTATACAGTCTATTATTGGTAGCTTAGCCGGACCTTTTTCATTTTGCTTGTCACTTGCAAAATTTGTTCAATCAAAATGCACTAGATGGCCTCCAAATTTTACTATCGATTTATTGTTATTTTCTCGTACGCATTATTTTATGAATTAGGTACTTACATTTTAAAGTCAATTGATAATTTTAACATAGGTTTGTCATATCATATTCATACCTAATAAACGATCGAATGAGTAGGTACCTATTTTATTTATTCTGTCTTCTTGACTGACAAAAATACTTGTTTTTATTTCCGAGAAGTACCTACCGACAGTCCGACAGTAATTTAAGATTGGCTACGGTGAAGTAAAGAGTTATTTATTGGCAGAAAATTGCAGAAAACTCAATGTATTTACGTACCTTTTCGATGACAGATTCCGAACACAATGATAAAAGAACACTATATTCATTAACCATTTACAAAATTATAGGGAATGACATCACCAATCACCACAATCAATATTTTTTTCAAATAATAAAACTAATTCTCAAAGTATTCAAAACAATAACAATTTGTTTGAGTCGCGTCGTGTCATCGACTCATCGCGCCCGCCACACGTGCTTTCGCAACTAACTTTACGCAGGTCAACGCAACGCGCGGATAGTGCATTTGCGCGAACTTCATGCCTCTCAAAAGCCTGGCTTTTCATTTCATAGAACTCTGTGTATAAGTACTTACCAATATATCAACAAATGTAAACGTTTCTATAGCAATTTGTATGCGAAAACTGCGAGACAGAGAAAGGAAAGGCAAGCCAGGTAAAAGCCAGACTAAGTGTGAGCGAGATGGCGCATTGTATAGCGTTTAGAGCCGAATTCCGAATTTGGCGCGAACCTAGCCCAAAGTTAGCGCTAGTTCGGATTTCGAAAAGGTATTCTTAAGTCATGAATGTTTGAGTTCGAGTTAATTGACTGGAATTTTTTGAATATATTTTTTATTGATTTTGTTGTTGTGAATTATGATTTTATTAGGGCAAGCCGGGCTTCTCTGCTTCTATGAAGGTACCGCCACTGCTGTGTTCATACCTAAGTTTAATGTGGTCTTAAGTTTTAAGAGTCCACCTGAGTGTTCTATTTTTACAGGAGAATCCTTAGCAATATTAGAGGCAGTAAAATACATTGATGCCAACCAACAACATTTTGATAAATCCTTGATACTCACAGACTCTCTTAGCTCTCTCCAAGATTTGTTGAAAATTCCATTTCGCAGTAAAGATAACTCTATAATTATTCTCAGAATTAAGGAAATTCTCTATAGGTTAAATCAGTCTGGCTTGGAAACTGTCTTGGCTTGGATTCCGGGTCATACAGGCATATTGGGCAATGAAGAAGCTGATTTCTTTGCTAAGCAATCTATCCAGATCGGTTCAACGTCTTTCTCTAACGTTCCGGCTCGGGACGTTCGCTGCCTGGCTAAACCACGTCTCATGAAGTCTTGGGATGATCTGTGGCAAAGATCTAGGGTAACTAAGGGCAAATATTATGGCAATATTCAACCTAACATCCCAGCTAAACCCTGGTTCGTCAAAAATAAGAAATTTAATAAATTAACCACATCTATCATTATCCGTCTCAGATTAGGTCATGTCTGCTCTCCAGTGTTTTTGGCTAAACTACGCATTCGGAATCATTCCCTATGTGAGTGTGGTGTAGAAGAGGGTACTCTTGAGCACATATTTTTCTCTTGTCGTAATCTTGTAGTCCCGCTATATGATATTCTCCCCCCTAATTTCCCCAGACCTATTAATATCCCATTCCTATTAACACTTCTTGATTCCCCATTAATTAAAACACTAAAAAAATTTATATTGTTAAACAATATTAAACTATAACATACTCATAGTGGTGGTTCATTGTGCTCGTCAAAATTAATTTGTGTTGTCTGGTTATGAACAATGTATTCTAATATATAAATTGTGTTGTCCCTACAGGCTACTCAAACAGATCCAGTTGTAATCAAACCGTTCTTAAGGCAGTATAACCGGTCAATCTCAGCGAATACACTTTGTTTCCTTCAACCTTGACATTGGCAGAATCATCGATAAAACGATGGAGCCATTATTATAAAAATTGGAATTGGAATTGGAAAAGTTATTTAGCAATGGAAAAATCAGCGTTTAGGATAAGTGTATTTTGTTTATTGTTCCATTGGTCAATAAATATATTTGAAAATGATGAAAATGACTAGAGGGATTGCAAGTGGATACTAAAGACAAATCTGAAATTTCTTGCATCTTTTATCATCATCATCCTACAGCAGTCCACTGCTGGACAATGGACATAGGCCTCTACTATTGCACGCCATTCAACTCGATTTTCGGCAACTCTCATCCAGCTGCTACCAGCCATCCTGCGAAGATCGTCACTCCACCTTATATCTTTACTGCTGTGCATTTGCAAAGTAAATTATATATTACGTAGATTAAAATGTTTTGTTAACCAGTTTCAATGGAAGAAGACTTTCGTATACTATTGAGAATATTCACATCTACACTTAGCAAGTACTGGTTGGTGTACAAATGTCTGCAACGCAATCAGTGTTGCAGAAATTTGAGAAAAAATAAGTTTTCTATAGAAATTTGAAATTCCTCATCATATCTCATCTTTATATCAGTGTCCATTCAAAATATATATTTGGGAACCTAGATATTCTGTAATCCAATCGGAATAAATACACACTACCTTAAGAATATGTTTGATTTACAAATTATTTTGGTATTATGTTTGTATGAACTACGCATTCTACGCTGGCCCTTTAATATTGAGTAATTTAATACAAATATGACTACTGCTTATACTGTTTGTGATTAGTCAT
Source organism: Oligia fasciuncula (assembly GCA_963082905.1). Lineage (NCBI taxonomy): Eukaryota > Metazoa > Arthropoda > Insecta > Lepidoptera > Noctuidae > Oligia > Oligia fasciuncula. The sequence goes on along the minus strand of OY720414.1, from coordinate 2,343,742 downwards.
GATATTATGCACTGATTACCAGCTGATACACTTTAATTTCCCTTTCATTCTAAAGATTACAGAGCTAATATGTACTTACTAATAATATTTTGTTATTATCAACTTACAATAAACCTTTTTGCTGTATAATTTAAGCTCTAAATGCTACGACGGTGACACAAACAGTCTTACATGCAAAATAAAATCATATTTCTATTTATGGTTCTGACAACTATTACTACCAACGAAAAAAATAAGCCTGAATATTCAAGAGTATAATATTTTATCGCTGTTTTTGCATTCTCACCTCGTTCTTTACGTACTATCAAGGCTCGGGCACAGTTTTGACGACGAAACACATCGTTTCCGGACATCAAAACCTTCAAAATATACATCGAGAAAATATTCAAAGTAATGATTTCAATAAATATAGTCTCAAAGGAAATTAACGTAACGGCTGCAGGGTGACGACATATAACGTGTTTTAATGCCTTTTTGCGCGTAAAAAAGGCGTTATAATACTAAACATAACATAAAAATACTTACTGTGCATCTATTCAGCAGGTAGGAACTACACAGTAAAATCCGTCACCATACGATTATAAACTGTAAATTCACTGTAGGACACTATAATATAGTCACTCAAACACGTCACCAACACCAAAATGCACTTTTTCACTATTTCAATGGTATTTTACACGTTTTTAGAATAATCTCTCGCCCTAAGAGTTTTGACATTACGTGAGTCGGCCATTTTTCTTTCTGGGGACAACAAAAGCGGGGAGTGTTGCCAGTATATAAAGTTAAATCTTCCTTTAGATATTAGTCATCAGCTAAAGGTTTGTTATTTATACACAGTTTGTCATTAACTTCAATGACCATGAATTTACGCTTTGAACTGATCACGAAATGACTCAAAATGTTAGAAACAAAGACATATTTTTCTCAACTCACAACTATAATTAAACATATTAGAACCTCATTTGGTTGCAACCTCTACACTTTTTGACTTTAAAGTTTTAATCCGCGATTATTTACCACAAAATCGAGCAATATTCTAATATTTTTTCACGTTGAGCCATTGTCATGGAGCGTAGTCTGGTTTTCCATTCAGCGCTGTTATGCACATGCGCGGTGTAAGGCCCGGCCACGATGTAGGCCACTGGGGCATCGACTGTCCCTACGAGCGCGCTCCTAGGTCAAAACATACAACGTACATACTTATCTACTATCTAGGTCGCGAGGGCTTTGAACTAAATTTGGTAAAACACATTAAAAACAGATTCTGTTTAACAGAACCAGACGTCAAGCCGTCTGTTAACGTGACCAACGATGTTAATGAAACGTAAAATTAACATAGGTAAATGTATCACGGAAAGTAGTAAGATACGATGAGTATTATTGTTGGCTTTATTCTGTAACTTAGCAACGTGTTACTCATCATGCAGACTTGCAATATTTTATTCAATGTCTCCCCGTCATGACGTGGGGTCATAACGTCATGAAACGGTGGGTGTCTCACACCCACTGTATTCCTCTGTAATTTCTTTGTCCGAAACGTTCTAAATGGGATGTGGATAATTATGTATGACTGTAGAGTTCGTTTACGCAATGGCTCAAGTAAGTAGGTGTAAAATTAGATTAGGTAACTAATTATGGCATCGTCCTAAAAGACCGCGAATGCGCGATCAACGTAGGTTCGCGCGAATTCTACTCGTACGAACGCGCGATCAAACGTAGTGAAGTCGAATAGGTGTCCTAATTTTGGTACCGACCGTGCCATTGCCAAACTAGGTACTCCACGGTCGCTCGCGTCGTAAATTCGCGCGATAATATGATCGCACGTGATTCGCGTTCTAATATGACGATGCCTCCGTACGCAAAATACGCGCATTGACGTGGAGTTGAGGAAACCAGCCCGTATTACCTAGGACGATGCCTAACATCCTAATAAAGGAGTCTCTCGTTGGTTTGGGTCATTAGCAAGACTACTGAGCGTGAGGTGCTCAATCCCCATTTTGGGGATAGAGTTAATATTGGATTTTTGCTTAGGATTTTTTCTGTAACAACTCGGGAGTCTGGTCCGGATGTGTGCAGCTGGTAATGGAGCTATCCCTATTACCTGCACACATAACGTAACAGAGGAATTAATCATTTTTATGGGTTTATTTAACGATGACTAAATTCAAGTGACATTTAAACGTCAAAAATGTATCGTTATCGCTAATCACTAGGCAACGTAAAAAGGGTAGGTAGTTAGCGGTTAGTCTGTGGATGGGTGACCATTTGATTTTTACATAACAAGACCCCTCCCTGTCTCGGAAAGCACGTTATGCCGTTGGTCCCGGCCTGTCATTCGCAGGCGCGGTCGCAGCCTGAAATTTTGGAGGGGGTCACTAGTGCACTTCACTAATAAAAAATAGATATCTGGAATAAAATAAACATTATTGCACAAGACACAATTTTAATTATAAATTTATCGCTGTTATTATAAATTTATAGCTAGAAATTTCCTTTTATTATTTGGCAAATTTTTGAGATTTTTCAATTTGACCTTAGATTTTGGGGAGGGTCATGTCCCCTGTGACCCCCCCCCTTCGGACCGCGCCTGGTCATTCGTTGTGGAGTGCTTTTTACGTCCGTGCGAATGTGCGCTTACTGGGGTAAAATAGATCAACACTCACAGACATTCGTTTTCAGTTGTATCAAGAGCAGTTGTAAGTCGTTATGAACTGCCCCATTGATCTCGTGGCTGCAAGCGCAACTGCTGAGCGTGGGGTCCTGGGTTCGATTCTCGGGTCGGGCAAAGTGAATTTGGCGGCGTGATTACCCCGTGCCTCGTTAAGCCGTTAATGGTCCTTCGCCTGATCTCTCTCCGGTCGTGTCGGATTGCTGTCCCATCGGACTATGAGAGTGAGGGAAGAGGGAGTGCAACTGTGTCTGCGCGCACACGCCTTCACTATAATATCTCCTGCGCTGAAGACTAGTCTCCGTTGAGATTGGCCGCCGTGGCCGAAATACAGTCTGGAACACTTTTTTTAAGTCGTGATGTCATTCGAATCAATGCTCGGTAGATAAACGAATGCTGAAAGCTTTCGATTATCAAGTATGTACCTACGGCGACTGAAATAGGTTGTTGACGTTATTGTTCAATATCAGATAGTGTTTAGACTCTGATAATGATAAAACACTATTGAGATTAAGCACATACTTAAACTGCATTCGCTATATTTGCCAAAAATTTAAACAAACATGAGTTTATGGCAATTTATCTTTAAATCCTACACAATAAAGTTCAGTTTACGCTACAACTTCAAGCATTTTTATAAATTTTTCAATAGTGCCAGTCACTCTGAAAACAACTTAATAAACATTAAAATAAAGTTGTTATTTGTTTAATTTGAAATAATATTAATTTGAAACATGTTTGAATAGACTTTAGTTAATCTGTGCCTAGGTACACTGTCATTGTCATGGCCCTTACCTATAGATACTGTAATCATTAGCTGACCTAGGTAAGACAATTATTAAGACTGCCTGCGGGTAAATTTTGCGGGTAATTTAGTAGCAGTGGGTTTCATTTTGACAGTTCAACAACATTCATTGCGTTATTTACGTTGTGGAGCAGACAAATTTTTCGAATTTAAGAAGCAATGGATTAGCAATATCCTTCAAAATGATTCAGATTGAGATTGATAATGGTTGATGGTCTAGGCTGGTCGCAAGTGCTACTGCTGACCATGGGGTTTGACCAAATCGGGCATGTACGGTCAGCAAGAAAAGTCGATTAACACCTTCAGTTTTTTTTAATCTCAGTTAACGAGCAAAATATTTGTTCAAAATTGCAGCAGAAGTACAATGCAATTTTGAACAAATATTTTGCTCAATAACTGAGATTAAAAAAACTGAAGTGTTATTCGACTTTACTTTGTGTAAATTATTTCATCACCACTGCTCTCAAAACGGTGAAGGAAAACATCGTGAGGAAACCGGCATGTCCTAGAACCAAAAATTCGAAGACATGTGACATTCACCAACCCGCACTGGGCCCGCGTGGTGGATTACGGCCCACTTCCTCTCACTGAGAGGAGGCCTGTGTCCCAGCAGTGGGAACATTATAGGCTAATTATGAAAAAAAAAATATAAGTCAATGGTCGCTGAGATGAGATTGCGACTGGAATTTTAACGTTTTTAATTACAAGAATTGACCTTCAGGTAGCCAATTCCCGTAATCAGACTGTCAACGGTCTTAAAATTACGGGAATATTGCCCCTCTGAAGTATTTCGTCGTGTTCAGTGCTGGATTAGCCTTTAAGCAAATTAAGCACTTGCTTAGTGCATCACGTCTCGGGGGCACCATAAGGCAGAAACAGCACCGAAACAGTATTTGCTAGCACATGAAAGACAAGGCTGTTTATCAGCAAGATATTACAAGACCCAAAAGTCACTCTAGAGATGTGCGCCAATCTTTACAAATCGCTCATCGATGTTTTGGAAAAAATCGAGGCGACTAGTGGATAGGAGGCCCCTACGGGCGTGGATTGCTTAGTAGGGTAAGTAGTCTTCCCCCCCGGTGGGTTCCCGCATTGTCGAGGCGGGTGGGCTCAGTAGCCGTGGCTTGGACACCCACGGTGAAGCGAAGAGAAACCCGAGGAGGGGCCGCTCATCAGGGCTTTTGCCGACAAGCCGACGACGTAGCGGCCAACATGTAGGTTGCGGTGCCGCTTGGGCGACATCGCAACTGCATGAGGCGGGCCGCGATGTCGTATCGGAGGCATCGCGGCTGAGGGTTAGAGGCCGCGGCGTGAGAGGAGTACCGGTATTGCGGTGCGCCGCTCTCCCTGCCTTCCGCGGCCTTGACGGGGTCCCCACCGTCCGATGGCGGACGCGGTGGGGCCACAGGGGAAGAGGAGTGTTGGTATGACGTTGGACACTCTCCCTATCCTCTGCGGCCGAAAATTGGCAGGCGGCAGGGCCAATGACCTGACCCGTCGCAGGGGGACCAAGGGTGGCAGACACGGGGTCGTCTGGCGCCCATGTGCTGGTTTGGTCCCTGGTGTGATCACGGCGTGGTATGTGTTCTGGTGCGCCGGTGATGGGGAGTACTCCCCGGAGGAGGGTCCGGTGACGGACAGCCGCAGCGGGTTCACGGATGAGTGCTAACGCGTGCCCGTGTTCCCGCCATAAGCGGCAGAGGAAGACACCGTGGAGTTTTACTGGGTTAGAGTCCCACATAACTGCACTATCTCCCCGCTGGTAGTGCAGAATGCATGAGCATTTCATCACGTTAAAAAAAAAAAGGATAAGTAGTCTTAATCCGGCAGTGGTCGTGTTCAGAGAATCATTTTATCGAAATAAATCCGTTGATTAAAAAGTCATACCACAAAACTATAATGTAGATTCAATAGATATGAACCCAGGTTAGTCTTACCTCAGAAACCAAACAATGTAAGTGCAGGGTGGAGCTTGCAAACTGACCTGCCAATATAAAAATAAAACTGAGGTCAGTAGTCGCTCCATTTAGGTCATATCAAATACACGGTGAGACTATAATCAATACCTAGTACCCGAGCTTGACACGACTTTGCGCTATAACATCACGCCTGTAATCTCCGAAGGGGAGGCAGAGGTGTGCAGTAGTATCATAATCAGCCTATAATATTCCCACTGCTGGAACTGGGACACAGGCCTCCTCTCTTCGAGAGGGACTCGGATATAATCTACCATGCCGGCACAGTGCGGGACATACCTCGCGATGTTTTCCTTCACCGTTTATAATTGACTAGCTGCGCCCCGCGGTTTCGCCCGCATAAATCGCGATCCCGTGATTTCTAATATAATTCAATCATGATTCGAAAGACACGTGGCGCCATGTATTATCATAATAAAGTTATTGTTGTTTTCCTCGGGAACAGCACTTTTTGCGGGATGAAAGGTACCTTATGTCCGTTTCTGTAGACGAAAACGTTTTGTGAATTCCAAGTGTGCGCGCGATTTTGTATCTATTGCTTTTACTGAACCACCTACATGTGTAGTAGTGGCGCGGTGGTGGGGCCAACCTATAGCCGCATCTCGGGTTCTGTGGCCTTAGTGTGAGTTTTTTCACTCACGTTCGATTGCGAGCGCGTTAGAATTTTGTAGGGAAAAAAGTTATAGCGCCACCTGGTGGGGCTGGTGGTCACTAAAAGAAACCTAATTTCCCATACAAAATTCTAACGCGCTCGCAATCGAACGTGAGTCGAAAAACTCACACTTAGGGCTCTGATACATTTTCAACTACCGGGCATATCTCCTTCTTTCTTATATCTATGTACAAAACGATTAGTTATCGTGATTTGTACAAATATTTGTTTAGTGATAATAATGTTACGAATTACTTCTATATTTGTGCTGTATAATGCTCAGTTCCGTCACAGACATAATGGGGAACGAAACGCTTGCGTAGATATTTAAGGGGGAAGCTCTAAGGTGGCCCGCGAAATTCAAATTTTCTTACGTTTTTTGCAATTTGCTGGTCAGTATTAAGTTGTACGTTGATTAAAATATGATTCGCGGTCGTAACAAATATGTATTTACAGAATTATAATCATTAAAGTCATCAACACAACTCTCTAAGACCATGTAATCCCCAAATATCAAGATTTCATGAAATAGTCATTCTTGGGGATTTTTTTTTTTTTTTTTTGCGGATGGGAAATCATCAAATGACCCCTCCCGCTCTGGGTGGAGCGGAAGGGAGTGTCAGACTCTTACTGACTAAAACCCACCCGTGTTCCTTCCTTAGCCCTTTATGTTCCGGGCCAGCGGTAACCCTTTCGGACAATCCCGCTGACCCGGCTTAGAAATTAAATAAAACATTATAGAAACAAACAAACATTACTATACTATGAATAAATATGATTCGCGGTCGTAACAAATATGTATTTACAGAATTATAATCATTACAATCAGTAATACAACTTGTTAAGTTAGTATAATCCCCAAATGTCAAGATTTCATGAAATAGTCATTCTTGGGGATTACATGGTCTTAGAGAGTTGTGTTGATGACTTTAATGATTATAATTCTGTAAATACATATTTGTTACGGCCGCGAATCATATTTTAATCAACGTACAACTTAATACTAACTAGCAAATTGCAAAAAACCTAAACAAAATTGAATTTCGCGGGCTATCCTGGCGCTTTCGCCCTAAGACGGGACGGGGCCTGCGAGGAATTTGAAAAAAAAAATAGGTATTTGAAGAAACTATTGCCGTCGCCTTACCTCAAGTCTGCCCCCGTAGTGTGTGATAGGGACAGCTGCAGTAGCAGCTCAGACGGAAATTATCACAAAAATTTTGACGAGATCGACGTTTCGTATTCCCTTTTTTTCTTTTGTATGGGAGCTGTATATAGGGTGACTGGTAAATAATGACCGATACTTAAATATGTGATTTTACTCATCATTATGAACAACTTTTATTAAGGGACCAAACCTGAAATCGTGAAAAAAAAACAGCTGTTCTCTACATTTTGACGAGTTAGACGAACATAAATGTAGGGAACAGCTGATTTTTTTTTCGCGATTTCAGGTTTGATCCCATAGTAAAAGTTGTTCATAATGATGAGTAAAATCACGTGTTTAAGTATCGGTCACTAATTACCAGTCACCCTATATCTGCGGGCACGGCAGTGCTCCCGCCAAGTCGAGCAAAATAAAAGTTATGTTGTTGGAATCGTTATGAAACAAGCTAACATTTAAAAATGTAATGCAGTATTATTCATTCTAATTAGAATCTAATAGGAGCGAATTAATCCAATTTATTGTAAAAAAGTCGTTATAATTTAAAAAATGTACAGACGCAAGCACATCAAGCTACTACAATCTGTCAAATTTCTTTAATAGATTTTCAACTTTATCGCTACAGCATAAGGTTTAAAGTTGATTGGGAAAATGAGAGACAGAGCCCCAGCGCTGGTTTTCAGCGACAGCCGGCGTTGACGTGATGACGTCAGTCAGTGCAGCATTCGATTAGAAATAAATTAAAACAACAATCAAAAATGAATCAATGAGGCAGTCACGACCAATTAATCCATGTGATACCGGTTTTAACATTATGTCTCTAAGATTTAGTAAACGTGTTATTTATCACATTTTTAGGGTTCCGTACCTCAAAAGGAAAAACGGAACCCTTAAAAGATCTCTTCGTTGTCAGTCTGTCTGTTCGTCGGCGAAGACCAATTTTTCTCAGGAACACGTGGAGTTATCAAGTTGAAATTAATATCAAATACTCAAGGCTGCAATCCCTTGAAGCAGTGAAAAAATCAAACTTCTAAGTTAACGCAATCAAAAGATACGGGCATTTATGTTCCGGAATCAAAATCTATAGGGAAGAAGCAATGTAATTCTTCTTCTTCGTGTCGCTGGCACGACTGTATTTTAAATCTTATTTTCCCAAAACTTTGCCACTTCCACGGCGTTGTCGGTGGCAGCGCAGAGGTCACTTTGACTGCATGTTTTGGGACACAGAGGGCAGGATAGGAGGTGGAGCATGGTTTGTGACATAGCTCCGCAATCACACCCTTCTGCCGTTGCGTCAAGGTAGCCCCATTTTACCAGGTTGGACTTACATCTTCCCACTTGTGTCCGGAGACGGTTCAGAGATTTCCAAGTGGGCCACGGAAGGTTACACCCTGCAGGGAGATGCTCCTTTGGTGGTAAGTAGTGAGTAGGAGGGGGAAGAGTATCCTGCCACAGTTTGCAACGGGCGTCGGCCGGGTTTCCTGACAGAGACGCTGTCGATTTCAAGAAGCTGTGTCTGCTTTTTAGCCGTTGCGTTGGTAGCTGTGCGCCAGATAGTGGGTGTCTGGTATCAGATTCCTGTTTGAATTTCTCCACTGCGCATGCAACTTCTCTTCGGACTTTTAATGTAGCACAAGTAAAGGAAAAAAATCCATAAACCGCTGTAATTCAATACAAAAAAAAAAATACCGTGATAAACTATTTACATACTTACAAATTTGTACGGAACCCTCGGTGCGCGAGTCCGACTCGCACTGGTTTCAAATATATCACGCGCTTGCCTTTGCTGAATTTGTAGGCAGAACTATACCCACTTATTCGAAAATCCATGAATTAAATTCGAAGGCATAATGAAAAAAAAAAACTTTGTATTATAATTTTTTTATTCATACATTACGTGTTTTTATATGCTTAAATTAAATACAAAAACTTATTATATAAGAACGTAACTACGTAATATTATAAGGTTTAGCAGAAAGGTAAATAATACTTTGGGGATAAAAAAATAACAACTTTGAATAAGACATAAAGAAAGTTCAGCTTAGTACAGACGCGTAGACGCCAGAAAATCAAGCTACTACAAACTGTCAAATTTATTTATTATATTTTCAACTTTATCGCTAAAGCATTAGGTTCAAAGTTGACTGGGAAAATTTGACAGTTTCGGGTAGTTTGATGTGCTGGCGTCCTCTAAAATAAGCTCTTATAAAAGCGGAGGCAACACTCTAAATACCTAAGGGAAGACTACTGTGGTCGGATCTCTCTTTCTAAATACACAAATAAGAACGAGACAGTGATATGTGTTTTCTTTGTCATATGCATGTATTCAGAAAGAGAGGTCCGACCACAGTCGTTTTCACTTAGGTATTTATATTATAGTGTTGGCTCTATTTTTATCTATAAGCTTCTTGGCTTTGTAGAGTCACAAAGTAGACAAACGGAACAGAGATAAAGCTTCATACAAACGCGCGAATCGGTTGCACTACTACAAGCACGCGGGGCATGTGTGCGTGACCACTGGCCGCTTGTCGCGTACGCGGCGAGACTGGACGAAACCGGTTTACGCTGGCACAGCCAGTTGACAATCTCATGGTTGCGACACACGTTGTTTGTTTTTTTAGTTGCATTGCAAGTTAGTCATAGCCATCATCACTCTTCTTTTGCGTTTCAAAAGTAATTGCATCACTTTCGCTAGCTTAGTAGGTTTTCAAGGATTTTAGATTTTCGAGGCAGCGTTTTAATAATGGTTGTTTATTGTCAGAGGTCTTTGTCTATTGTACTGTTTATTGTTATTTATCTGACGTTTTGTCAATAAGCTCAAATCTCTATAGCAACCACATGCAGAAGAAATGTAAATGAATAAAATATGGTTATGGTATGTATACAGTATGATCCTTTAAATTTAATTAATCCTTTTACTTTTATCGCATTTGTTGAATTGCTCGAGCAAAAGTTTCGCGAATATTTCGATCTTGAAATAACTGTTGTCAATGTTGGCAACGAAATACTTAAACGTATTAAAGATTATAAATTTGGTATGCCATGTGAGTGTTTCCCGTTTACCTACTTGGAAAAACTATATGTTAGATTCAGAATTTACCACACCATTAAAAGAAACAATAAATTATTAAAAAACAAAAAGTATAAAAAGTAAATTATTAGAGTATGTAATTTGTAAATTAAATAAATTATTCTATCATACTGAATAACTATTATTATAGAACTAACTATTTAGGTAACAAATGTTTTGTTTAATTTGTCTTAACATAATGTGACAACCCTACCAGAATAGGTAACAATTTTGCACGTTCTTAAGAAGCTTTGCCTCTGTTCCGTTTGTCTACTCATGTGGTAGAGTGTCGTCTCTGTCACTCATACCTGGGCCCCAATTCTATATCGTAATTATTATTTCCCGCGTAATTTTACCACGTGCAAACCACGTACGGTTGTCAAGCCAAGCGTGATATTTTGACAGGACACCTCCTGTATAAAAAGTATACCAGTTATTTTTATACAGAATACTTTTTGTGACACAGCAGATAAAAAGTATACTTACCAGTTATTTTTATACAGAATACTTTTTGTGACACAGTCTGTATAAAAAGTATACCAGCTACTTTTTATAAAGAATACTTTTTGTGACACAGCCTGTATAAAATGTATACCAGCTACTTTTTATAAAGAATACTTTTTGTGACACACCATGTATAAAAAGTACACCAGCTACTTTTTATAAAGAATACTTTTTGTGACACACCATGTATAAAAAGTACACCAGCTACTTTTTATACAGGATGTGCGCAACCAGTAATTTTAATATTTTTGTTATTTTACCCCTAAATTATCATTAAAAACTTTTCTGTAACACTTTAAACGCATAAAAACAATATAAATACCTAGGTAAGAAATTTAACAGAAGAGAGAAAATACATTTTGGAAATCACAGCCTCTTCCTTTACTTATATTTAATTTTATCAAGCCTAATAATTATTTGTCATTTTTTTAACAAGTCACATAAGGGTCAGTTCACACCGAGACGCGACGCGACGCGCAGTATTCATGATAGAAAAACAATTACAGACCTTATCAACTACACAAAAAGGTACACGATTCAGTGAGCAACGCCGCGCGGCGTTGCTCGACGTAGTAGACCCTAAATTGTGTACCTTTTAGTGTAGTAGATAAGGTCTGTAATTGTATTTCTATCTTGAAAACTGCGCGTCGCGTCGCGTCTCGGTGTGAACTGACCCTTAAATTCTATCAGTGAAGGTGCTGCCACACTGCTGTTTTAAAATGTTTACAAACATTTTCTAACATTGTGATCTAATACATTCAATCAAAAAGCTTTTCAGAAATCAGAAAGGTTTTCATGTTAGGTAATGTTAGTAAACATTTTTAAACAGCAGTGTGGCAGCACCTTAAGCTGGGGCGCGTTTTTCCCTAGATTTTTTTACGCGCACTGGATTTTCAATTCACTGCTTAGCGCCGAGAGTTTAAAATCCAACAATGTGTTTTCTTGACGCGCTGGTATCCGCTGTGTTGGATTCTCGATGCTGGGCTCAACAGCGAGAGTTCAAAATCCATTGTGCGATAGCGAAATTTTTTTGTCCGTGCGAACGTGGGCTAATACTGAAATTGAGCGCCACGAGAATAGGCTATTTGACAATGTAAAAAATAAGGTCATAATTATAGACACTCGTATAGATTATCGCTTTTAAAATCGATTTGCATTAATTTTACTACAAAACAATGTATTATTTATAAAAAAAAACCCGAAAAAACTTCATCTTTTTAAATCTGGCGCCACGTAATCGAAAACGGTCTGGATTGGCTGAACTTAAGATGACGTCATGATGTAGTAAAATTCTGTCTATATATCGTTGACAGAACAGATGACTTTTGTCTAGTATCTCGACCGTTTCAACGTTTGTTTACGCGAATCTTGACGTCACGACGCCATATTGTTAAAGATAGCGTTTTGGCGGCTTATTTAAACAGTACATTTTTATTTTTAAAGAAATACATTATGCAATTTGAAGTAATAGGTTTTTGTGGGCTCGTTAGACACCATTAAATAATCTGAGATTTTTATCAGAAACCAGTCAAATAGCCTATTCCTTTTTACTGATTGTTATGTCGCACACCTAGATCTAAACAGCGATTAACTCAAAAAAACACTTTTTTCAGGAAAGTTGAAAAACTGATTACTATGTCCCTGTGCACTGCAGGAGTTTGCTGTATTGATCAATACTTTTTAAGTTGAGTAATGGAACTATTTTTGAATCAGTTTTGTTGGTCGCTAGGTAGTGAGTTAGGGAATTCGATGGTAGGTATGCATACCTCAAAAATTTAGATTATAGAGTTAGCTCTCTTTAGATATAGGTGTGCGATGTATGGAAAACATAAATTTTAATAACATTTATTTTGTGTGCCTTTTAATAATAAATTAGTGATTGAGACCCCGCCACTGCGACCACCAATCCGCACTGGACCCGCGTGGTGGTTTATGGCCCACTTCCTCTCACTGTGTCCCAGCAGTGGGAACGTTATAGATTGATTATGCTACATTACATTGTGCCTATAGTCCGCGCGGAACTAGTTGGCCGCGCCTTAGGTGGGGACGGGGGTGAGGGCGGCGGGGCTGCCTAGTGTTCGCAACGCACGTACTGAGTAATGACAAAGCGCCCCCGCCCCTCCGTCACACCGCTCACATACCTAAGGCGCGGCCAACTAGTTCCGCGCCGACTATAGCGGATGTTATTATAGTTGCAACTTTGTTCATTTGGCAATCGCAGTCATATACCTTAAGTTTTTTTTTAATGAAAATAAATAAAACATAATAATACATCTTATTTCATGAAGCCTTCGAGTTGTCGGTAACAATAATTTGACTTACTTTTAAACACATTTCGATGCGAAGATTAAGGCCCATTTGCACCAATCATCAAAGCGTGTTTAAATCATCGTTCCGTCTCTGTCATCTTCAAACGGTTGACAGAAACGGAACGATGTTTTAAATACGTTTAACGCTGTATTATTTTGTGATTCGTGGTGCAAGCGGACCTACTGTATTTTTTATTATGTATCTAAAACGCTGGATGCGAGAAGCACAGAACCGGTCGAAGTGGAAGTACTTGGGGGAGACCTATGTCCAGCAGTGGACGTCTTTTGGCTGAAATGATGATCTAAAACGTGACCAGACGTCCCGTTTTGAACGGGACTGTCCCTTTTTATAATTACGAGTCCCGGTGTCCCCGAAATAGAGTCTGGGACGCAAAATTGTCCCGTTTTCGGAAACCGCGCGAAAATTTGAGGATTGGAGCCGGCCGGACCCGACCGGACGCGAGCGGTGTGCGAGAGCGAGACCGCGTCATCGGTCTCATCATCATCATCATCATCGGTGTCGTCATCGGCATGCTACAAAAATGCTCCAGTAGAAAGAGTCAAATTGTGGACATCTGAGAAAACTCAATTACATAATTCCGGTTCTAAAGGCGATGTTGATAACTAAGATGAATATAAAAAGAAACGTGCCACGAGTTTCATTCTTACTTAAAATCATCACCTGCCATATTGAAACAAATTTGTTCCTCTCATCATCATCATCATCATTTCAGCCAAAAGACGTCCACTGCTGGACATAGGCCTCCCCCAAGCACTTCCATTTCGACCGGTTCTGTGCTTCTCGCATCCAACGGGTTCCTGCGGCCTTCACAAGTTCGTCGGTCCACCTTGTGGGAGGCTTGTTCCTCTGATAAATAGAAATATAACTAAACATTTGGATATATTTTTTAATTCGTAATTTCTTTTTTTGAGTAAATAATTTAAAAAAAAGTGTTCTAAGTGCAACAAAAGACGCGACGCGGCGCGTTTTATTTAATCGTTAACAATCGGATTTATTTAATGAAAATGTATATTCTATATTCATCGCTGATAGCCTTCAATGCTTTGTCAGAAATGTACTTACAACAACACTTATTAGTCAGTAATTCTTAGCTTAGTGGGATCCAATTTCATTTGATATAATTCTTACTACGATCCACGCGATTATATACGTCCCTTAAAATTTTAACAAAATAAAAGTCCTCTTTTAGTGTCAAGTCAGATAGGTTCCACACTTGACGTGACATCACCTCAACTGCGTCACATGACAGCGTCAACAAGCCATAAACATATTCAGTTTGAGTCTCCTATAAACTTTAACTTTATTCAGCGATGCTTGCTGTGAAACGCACAGTACAGCGTAAATTATTACAATATTGAGTATTGCACATTGTATTGTTACCAGAACTAAAGGTGTATGCAAAATTTCAGCTCAATCGGATACCAACAAATGGTCGAAAAATGGTTTGCAAATTTTGACGGACAACTTACATATATACCTACTTACATACGAACAGTGCAAGCTAAATAATATAAAAGCTTGTAAAAATACTCTGTGACATTTGACAGTGACATCAAACGTCACTTAGTTCAATAGGAGACTCCAGCCTAACAAAATAAGACAATAATTCTCTATCAGAAACATACTTACAACACTAGACGCGGCAACTTAATTTATTGTTGCGTTGCATCACAATAGGCTATTTGACAATGTAAAAAATAAGGTCATAATTATTGACACTCGTATAGATTATCGCTTTTAAAATCGATTTGCATTAATTTTACTACAAAACAATGTATTATTTATGAAAAAAATCCCGAAAAAACTTCATCGTTTTAAATCTGGCGCCACGTAATCGAAAACGGTCTGGATTGGCTGAACTTAAGATGACGTCATGATTTAGTCAATTTCTGTCTATCGTTGACAGAACAGATGACTTTTGTCTAGTATCTCGACCGTTTCAACGTTTGTTTACGTGAATCGAGACGTCACGACGCCATATTGTTAAATATAGCGTTTTGGCGGCTTATTTAAACAGTACATTTTTATTTACTATTTTTTAAAAGAAATACATTATGCAATTTGAAGTAATAGGTTTTTGTGGGCTCGTTAGACACCAATAAATAATCAGAGATGTTTATCAGAAACCAGTCAAATAGCCTATTTTAACAAGCCAAAAACATACTTCCACCACATGAGGCGCTTTCACACTACAGATAGTGCAGTCTACGAAGACGCGGCCCACTGTTTTTCCTAATCGTTAGTGGTTATCACTAGTTAATTCCGCTAGTGCTTTAGTTTTTTCAATACACACTAATTACCCACTTATAATAATTAGTAGGGAGAGCAGTGGTGGCCCCGTGGTATCGGCCGCTACTTACGAGTTTTAGGTCGTAGGTTCGAACCCAGACAGGCGCTTTAGTTTGTGTAAATTATTTTCATCACCACTGCTCTCAAAACGGTGAAGGAAAACATCGTGGGGAAACTGACATATTATTATCCTAGAACCAAAAACTCGAAGACATGTGACATCTACCAAGCCGCACTGGGCCCGCGTGGTGGATTACGGCGCACTCCCTCTCACAGAGAGGACGCCTGTGTCCCACCAGTGGGAACATTATAGGCGGATTATGAATAATTAGTATGTACAGTCAGCAACAAAAGTCGATTAACACTTCAGTTTTTTTTAATCTCAGTTATTGAGCAAAATATTTGTTCAAAATTGCATTGTACCTACTTCTGCTGCAATTTTGCTCAATAACCGAGATTAAAAAAACTGATGTGTTAATCGACTTTTGTTGCTGACCGTACCGACAAAACTAAAACACCACCTCAGACATCGATCTACATGGTCTTCATATAACCTGACCAAGATTATGTCTGGACTTTAAAAGAGACTGTGACCTCTGAGTTTGTTTCGGCCTTTCTTCTCAGAGTAGTCAGATAGGAAACGCCGACTTCATCTAGTTATAAAAAACATGACTGACGTGTAAAAGTGTTTGTACAAACCTACTTACAAATAAAAATCATTTCATTTCATTTCACCGGAATGTTGCACACTTGTGTTGTAAGCATTAGGAAAAAGAGTGGGTGGCACTATCTGTACTCTAGATTCTAGTATAGAGTCTAGAAGGTTTGCAACAAGCGTCTATTAGTGTTAGCAACTAGATCGTCGACAGTTAGCAACATGTTGAATGACAGGAACATAGCGGCAGCCGACATGACGTGCCACGCGTCGTGACTATCGTACAGTTGTAAGATAGAACATTCTGCGTTGTGACGACGGGATTGTGCCGGTGTTTGCTGGAAAGAGAGAGAACGAATTGTTCAACAGGGTGTCCTGCCTTTTCGCCGAAAATTGTTCGGCAGTTTAATTATCACTTGCCAACCAACGTTTCGCCGATGTTTTACTTTGACAACTAACGATTAGCAAATTTTTGTATGACAACGTTTCATTTGGTAGAATTATTGTTAAGCTGATTATTATAATGACACAAAACGTTTGGGACATTTATCATTTGTCACACATTTCACACACTGATTCCGTTGTCGACATAAGATGCAAGAGCGAGCGAAAAAAACCAAACCGAACCTCGGGCATTTTAAAAAGTGTCATTATGAAAAGCAGACCAAACGTACAGTTGGTAACTGTTAGTTTTGGAAATAAAACAAAATTATATGACAAGTTGGCAAATGCTTATTCGGCGAAATAAAATTCTGCGAAACGTTAGTTTGCAAGTGAAAACCAGGCAAACAATTTTCGGCGAAAAGGCAGAAAACCGATCAACAGAGAAAACCTGGCAAGTGCGAGTCGGATCCGCACAATTTTTTTTTCTTTCTGTAAGACCTTTGTGCGGGTTAATGGCAAATTTGACACGGAGTGTTACATATTTTAGAAAAACCTCGGACTTTAAAAAAAGCTTCGTTTTTAGGGTTCCGTACCCGAAGGGTAAAAACGGGACCCTATTACCAAGACTTCGCTGTCTGTCCGTCCGTCTGTCTGTCACCAGGCTGTATCTCAAGAACCGCGATAGCTAGACAGTTGAAATTTTCACAAATTATGAATTTCTGTTGCCGCTATAACAAAAAATACTAAAAACAAAATAAAATAAATATTTAAGGGGGGCTCCCATACAACAAACGTATTTATTTCGGCGTATTTACCTTGTGGTACGGAACCCTTCGTGTGCGAGTACCACTCGCACTTGGCCAGTTTTTCTGACTAGCGCATGTGGAATTGACACCTTGGTAAGAAACGTAAAAAAACCAATGACCATAAATCGCGGACATACAAACAAACATACATACGGGTCGAATACCTACACAACCTCCTTTTTTGAAGTCAGTTACAAAAACACTTAAAATCGATTGGTCGTACTCACCGACCACTTAGTCTTCGAGTCCAGGAACAGCTTCAACGCAGTAAACCAGGCCACATGAGCCAACACGAAGTAGAACCAGGTGTAGGCAGCGATCCTCTCGCGATGGACCAGTTTCATGATTACGTAGAACATTGTGTAAAGGATGGCATTACCCATCAGTATAGCAAGCAGCTGACGCGCGAAGTCCTTGTTGTGCTCTATGGCGCTAGAAAGAGATAGATATATTGTATGTTCTTACAACGAAAACTATCAACAGATACAGAAACAAAAGAGTTTCGAGTGTATGCCATTTTTGTTGAATAAACGATGATGTAGATTTGTAGAATATAATTTTCCCCTCATTTTGAGGAGCTCATTTTTCAGCTAGCAACACTAAACTCTCAAGCTAGAAACAGACTTGTAACATTCGGCGCGACAACATTTGAACCGTGTCTTGTCATAAAAGCTATACTTTATTTAGAATTACAGCTGCGATTTGAATAATTATTCATGGATAATTTACGTTGATAGTTAATTTGATTGCTAAACAATCCGAATTTGGTAGTTCAACAACATTCATTGCGTGATTTATGTTGACACATTTTTCGAACTTATGGAGCAATGGGTTTAATTTTGACAGTTCAACAACATTCATTGCGTGATTTACGTTGTTGAGCAGACACATTTTTCGAACTTACGGAGCAATGGGTTTCATTTTGACAGTTCAACAACATTCATTGCGTGATTTACGTTGTTGAGCAGACACATTTTTCGCACTTACGGAGCAATGGGTTTCATTTTGACAGTTCAACAACATTCATTGCGTGATTTACGTTGTTGAGCAGACACATTTTTCGCACTTATGGAGCAATGGGTTATATTTTGACAATTCAACAACATTCATTGCGTGATTTAGAAAGAAAGAAAGAAGTTTATTTGGACACAGTTCGTGAAACACCAAATACAAACACGTGACGTGACACGTGATTCATTGCGTGATTTACGTTGTTGAGCAGACACATTTTTCGAACTTATGGAGCAATGGATTAGCAATATGCTTGAAAATGATTCAAATTGAGAGGAATAGTGTGTTACGCAATTAGAGTGCTGTTTGCTGTCGGCAGGTTATTGAAATGTGTCATATTCGATACGATGGCCTGTCGAATTACTGTGAATAGCTATTAAGGTGAGGCAGATGATGTTAGTGGGAGGCAGTCACCTCCTTCTGCGAAGCAATCATTGACGGCACGGTTGGCGCAGTGGTTAAGCGATTGACTGCTGCGCTGCGTGTCGCGGGTTCGATTCCCGCACGGAACAAATATTTGTATGACCTACAAGTAGTTGTTCCGGGTCTGGCTGTTTGTGTATGTGAGTTTAAATGTTTGTAAACGCACCCACGATACAGGAGAAATTCCTAGTGTGGGGCAACGTTTTTTTTTTTTTAATCATGCTAGCGAAGGAGGTGGCGGGATGGATGAGGGAGAGAGCCTCCCGTCCCAGCCGCCGCGGGAGACGCTTCGGGTCGTCAGGAGCCACGGGACGACTCCCGGCCACCGTAGGCGCGAGCCTGCGGGCGGAGAGTAATGGGTAGCTCACCGTCCGATCAGGACCAGGCCCGTGCCGGGGGGCGCGTACTTGTTGTGTCAGCAACAGAGGAGCGCTAGGGCCGAAGCCTGCCGGGGCAGCGGGATTGTCCGAAAGGGTTACCTACCGCCACCCCGGAACATAAAGGGCTAAGGAAGGAACACGGGTGGGTTTTAGTCAGTAAGAGTCTGACACTCCCTTCCGCTCCACCCAGAGCGGGACCCCGTCATTTGAAGATTTCCCAACCAAAAAAAAAGGCAGATGATGTTGATTGATTATTACCTGTATATAGCGAAGGTCCAGTTGGCAATGTTAGCGATACAGACGAGCGCAGCGCGCGCGCGGTGCGCCGGCAGTAACGCGCGCCAGCGGTCGGAGCGGACCGCCATTACACCACGCGATAACGCCGACCATTCTGTGTAGACAGAATTAAAAATAGTCTGGAGAGTTAGGGGAAAACTTGGATTTTGGACTGTATTTCAAAGGTTTCTTCATTGTGTACTGGCAGGGGACAATATTGAAATAGTTTTGCAAATCATTTATATTTTTATTTATAACTTAAGCTGCGTTCACATTTATGACATAGTGGCGGCATCTACATCGACACATGCGAACTACGCATCACATTGACGTCACGCAAAATCCTACATCGCGCAAGCAGAGTTTACCGCGCAACTAGCAACATATACAGGGTTATTGGTAAAACATTAACAACCTCTTAAGAGGTCATTATACTCATCATTATGAACAACTTTTACTAAGGGACCAAACCTGAAATGGCGAAAAAAAAACTGTTCCCTACATTTATGTTCGTTTAACTCGTCAAAATGTAGGGAACAGTTGATTATTTTTTTTGCGATTTCAGGTTTGCATTGGTTTGTTTGGGTTTTGCATTTAGAAACGTTCTTAAACGAGAGATAACAAGAGTAAAGGAGGGTTTAAGCGTAACTACAAGTACTAAGTTTTGTACGGAGTATTGTCCGCTGAAATGTCACAGCTTTAGGGACGAAATACTGTCCTCGTATAAATGAGCCATAACTGTGATATCGGAACGTTGTCGTCTTAGACAATTATATTATCTGTGGTAGTAGTATGTCTGGACTGTTCATAGTTGTCGCTGTCTCGCTCTCGCGACCGATCAGCCATGTTGTAAAACCCCCTATGTTATAGTACTAATAAGAATAAATACAACTTTTATTTAATATAAGTGTTTAACTTAGTATACACCGTGTTCCGGACGATATACATAAACTTAGACCAGATGTTCAGACCATGGAAATAATCATTTTTCATTATGGACACATTCATTCATTCTTAGTTTTTATTTTTTTGTTAATTTTCATATAAACTAAATACTTTGACGTAAATCACCCGACATGCATGCCTCTTTATCCGAATTGGCAACGTCATATTTGCATTCATAAGATTTGGCGGGCTGAAACTTGTCAAAAATAAGTAAAGACCCTTTCTTACTGCATAGCTCAATTAAGTTCACATTAAATGAAATTACAAATATCTTTGTAACGAAGCCTTTTTAAGTACTACTTCCTTTGTTAGATTTGATTTGTAAAAGCTATAGAAGCGTTTGTCAATGTTTATGGATAAAGTGAAGAGCACGGTGTATAACAATAACAGTAAAATAACTTACCTAAATCAAACTTGCTGGCGTAGTAGATCTTGAGCGTGAGAACGAAACACGCCAGCATGTGGAGTATCGTGAACAGTGCGGAGAACGTGACACTTGGGAACAGGATGCCGAATAGACCTACCAGATGAAAACTTAGTTAACCTTTTGAACGCCAGAGCATAAACGCACGCGCGTGCCCTCCGCGCCAAGCCACAATTTTAAATATTTAAGGTATACAAATAAAAACACACAAAAGTAATGATTTAATTGTTTATTTCGTGATAAAGTGCACCGCATTTTTTGTCACATATTTGTGTCGCTGGCGTACAGTCAACAGCAAAAGTAGATGACCAAACTCAGAAATTCAATACTAATGAACGGAGTTCGCGTCAGAATTGTGTGGTGTCGAAGTGATCCAAAAGTATTCTACGTAGTAAGTATTCTAAGTAGTAGTACTTAGACGCCACACAGTTCTGACGAGAACTCCGTTCATTGGTATTGAATTTCTGATTTTGATCATCTACTTTTGCTGTTGACTGTACAGGGCACGCGCTTGCTTGTCACGTATATGTGACAATGGCGTTCAAAAGGTTAAGAACATGAAACTGTTTGGTGTCCACCTCAGCTTTTTGAGCAACGTCAGTAATCTGTATTTTGGAGCGCAGTGTGGTGTTGCGAATATGGTCTGTCAATTTGACGACTAGAATACTGCGCTCCATTGCACGTTGGCAAAACCTTGAGTTTGGACTTTTAGAATGTTTGTCAAAGACCAATTCTGGGATTCATAGGTGAAAATGGGAAGGATGCACATGTCCATAACTTTTCATGAATTTGTCCATAGTTATTAGTCTCCTTTATTTCAATAAATACATATTATACATTACATTTTTAAATATTAGAATATAAAAACATTTAAAAATATAAAAAATAGTTGCCC
Source organism: Oligia fasciuncula (assembly GCA_963082905.1). Taxonomy (NCBI): domain Eukaryota; kingdom Metazoa; phylum Arthropoda; class Insecta; order Lepidoptera; family Noctuidae; genus Oligia; species Oligia fasciuncula. The sequence goes on along the minus strand of OY720414.1, from coordinate 2,322,086 downwards.
ACTGGTATCAGGATCAGGGTCCAAGCTACCGGCGGTCAGGGCTCCAGAGAGAGGAACCTCTGACAATGCGAGCCGTGTCCAGAAGTACCGCTTTCTGTATCAAGCCCTTGATCCAGCTGCCCAACGAGAGCCTCTTCAGGTGTTGGCCGAGGCTCTTGGCTATTAATCCATTGGCTGTCTGTCACGACTATCGGCACAATAATTGCTGAGTCCACACCCCACATGTCGACAACCTCGCGAGCCAAGTCAAGATACTTAATTTGTTTATCTTTCTCGGCTTTCATGAGGTTCTCATCATGCGGGACGGTTATGTCAACAATCATTGTTACAAGGGGTGATTTTTCCAATGCTAGATAAATTTTGATCGGAGGAATAACATTGAATTTTTGACAGTTCTTCCATACAAAGTTATCTGGCTATTAAAAAAATCAGCCCTAAATGTATTAGTAAAAGTGTAGATAACTAAACCTTACCCAAAGTCATGATGAACGCCAGTATCATGAATGCAGTGTGCGCGCTGGGAATGATGTCGGAGTGTCTGTTCTGATATAACTTGATCATCACTAGAACTGCTATCACGTACATAAATGAAGAATCTGAAAGCCAAGATACGATGATAACGCCTGCACTTGGCACAATCAGCCTATAATGTTCCCACTGCTGGGACACAGAAATCCTCTATGTACGATGAACCCGCACTCTGTCATTCGTGTATCTTTGAACCCGTAACGACTGGTTACGGGTCGTCAGAAGCCCGAAAACCTGATAACCAGTTATAGAGGTATGAGGAACAGGGTGTAAAGTCCACTCATATACTCTATAGAAAAGGGGAAAAGGGAGGATCCTCCGACCAAACGGGTTTTGTGTCTGGCGGGCAACTGCCCGATGATTCATGTCGGGCCGTTGTATCTATGTTAACTGCGCGGTAAACTCTGCTTGCGCGATGCAGGATTTGCGTGACGTAGTATGACGCGTTGTTCGCATGTGGCGTTGTAGATACCGCTACACAGTCTTAACAAGGGGTGTCGTAATACCCAGTAACCGGGTTATGGAGGTCAGATAGGCAGTCGCTCCATGTAAAATTCTGATATTCGGCTGCCTCCGGTTTGACTGGAAGCCGACCCTAACATTAGTTGGGAAAAGGCTAGGCAGATGAGAAGAGTATACGTACCAAACTGGAAGTTCATCTTGTTGGGACAGAGGTGGTAGCAGCCCGAGAGCAGACCTTCCATCACCAGGCCCAGCCCCATGGAGTAGAGGAGGCCAAAATGCTGAGGTACGCCCATGTTCTGAGGATACAAGTGAGGTTCATGGCTATAATGGCGTGGATCGAGTTACTTCGCTCTTGCTTTGTTTTAGCTTAGCGTTCTTTTTCTTTTTGCTCGGTTCCTAAGAGTCTTAGCGTGATGTTAAATAGCCTATAGCCTTCCTCAAGAATTGAGCTGTCAAATGCAATCTATATATATAAAAGAAGGTCGTGTTAGTTACACTATTTATAACTCAAGAACGGCTGAACCGATTTGGCTGAAAATTGGTGGGGAGGTAGCTTAGAACCAGGAGACGGACATAGGATTTTTATCCGGGTTTTAAAAAAATACTTTTATTTACTTATAGGAGTAGGGTAGGAGTAGTGTAGGAGTAGGTTAGGTGTAGGGTAGGAGTAGGTTATTAGTATGGTAGAAGTAGGGTAGGAGTAGTGTAGGAGTTGGGTAGGAGTAGTGTAGGAGTAGGGTAAGGGGTAGGACACCACACGAACGAAGTAGCGCCGGGCAGCTAGTATACCTATAATATAAAATACTGGTATTCAGCTGCATCTGGTTAGACTGGAAGCCGACCCCAACATAGTTGGGAAAAGGCTAGGCAGATGATGATGAATGTGGGGTCACAACAGCTGAAGAGAAATAATGTCAACTAACTTTTGGAGGGCACTGTATATTTTTACGCGTTTGGAAACTAAAGTATCTATTTGAAAACCTGTCTTCTCACCTGCGGCCTGGCCTTGTTCCTGACCTGTCGGCGCCGCACCTGCGCGATGAACACCAGCCCCAGCACCACGTACCCCACGTTGGAGTACACGTGATTGAAGTCTGAGAGGAAGCCCAGCGGGTGCGCGCACAGGAAGTTGTAGTAGCAGAGGTCTTGGTCACCGGTTTGGAAGACCATCTTAGGAAAAAAAAAAACACGAAAAAATTGGAGAAGATGAGGAAAAACATGACTTTGACATTTTGATGATTATACAGTAAATACATCCACAAAATCACGCCATTTTCGCATGGGGCTAGGCAGAAACTACAGAACGCCACACACAGGTGAAATTTATCGAATACTTGACCAATATTAGATTAAGAATTTTAACGCCTTTGTTGAATTTTGTATGTATGTAACATTTTGTTCCGGTGACGCAAGTAGACGCAGCTAAATTTAGTATTTTTAAATTAAAGCCAATAAAATGTACTTTTTGAATATTAAAAAAAACGGGTTGAGTGCGGTTGAGTATAAACATTTTTACTATGAGAATAAAAATAAACTGATTAAAAATAGTCTTGTGTTTAAAACGATATACCTTCACTTTCGTAAGTGATGTAAACGTTTTAGTTATTTGTTAAAAAAAACATTTACCTGAAAGTATGGAATTCATAATATTTTAATCCAAATATTCACTAAACAAATAGTAAACGTGGCTTAAAGAGTTATTGAAAATCGTAATAAATTATTCCACTAAACAACCACTACCTTATTCAAATATGTAGGTAGTAGAATAAAACGTGTCAAACGTTTTGCTGGTCACTAATAGATGGCGCTATATACCCGGATGGTAATTTAGGTTACTACTTTTGAATAAGAGAAACTTCATTTTATCAATTTTGGCCATAAAATGCGTAAATTTCACCTGTGTGCGCCACCTGCTACGATCCTTCAAGGATCCTCAAAGGTTTTCTTCTACGGATAATAAAAAGCCAGGAAGTTACACTTCCTTAGCCCTCCTCGTTGCTGACATCTCTTTGAGGCGCGCGTGGAACACGTACGCGCCGTCCGGCACGGGCCTGGTCCTGATCGGACGGTGAGCTACCCATTACTCTACGCCCGCAGGCGCGCGACTCCTTCGGCGGCTGGGACGGGAGGCTCTCTCCCTGAGATTTCGCCTTGGTGATGAATCTTTCTAAGCTTTGTCGTATAGGTGCTGACCTACACCCAAGAACTGCTGATTATCAAACTCACCCGTTGATATGTGAACAGTAGTTGCACGACGGGCAGTGCGTACACCACGGACACTGTGAGCGCGCCCCAGAAGTACCTGCCAACCAGATAGAATATAATATATTTTTATTGTAAAACATGAGTATACACTGACTGACTGGACAGGTCCTCTCAATCTGTGTGGTTCTTTCCTCAAAAGACCACCTCAGACATCGATCTACATGGTCTTCATATAACCTGACCAAGATTATGTCTGGACTTTAAAAGAGACTGTGACCTCTGAGTTTGTTTCGGCCTTTCTTCTCAGAGTAGTCAGATAGGAAACGCCGACTTCATCTAGTTTTAAAAAAACAAAAAATACCCGCTTCGGATGTGTTCGGCTGTCCTCGGGATGTACTCGGTTTTAATGTATATCCGATATGTCAGTGAGTGATGGCAAAGTATTCTGTTTGTGTTTTGTTTTCAGTTCTGTTTTCTTTTTGTTTCTGTTCTGTTTGTTTTTTAGCAATATCTCTCTTGTCTATTGCAAGTCGTCTTGGTATGTGATATGTGATAAGGAGGAATGAGGGATATGTCGCGAGGAGAGCTCTGCTGACTATTAACGTATAAGGAAAAAGAAGACAAGAAAAACGATATGTGATGAGGAGGAATGAGGGATATGTCGCTAGGAGAGCTCTGGTGACTATTAACGTATAAGGAAAAAGAAGACAAGAAAAACGATATGTGATGAGGAGGAATAAGGGATATGTCGCGAGGAGAGCTCTGCTGACTATTAACGTATAAGGAAAAAGAAGACAAGAAAAACGATATGTGATGAGGAGGAATGAGGGATATGTCGCGAGGAGAGCTCTGCTGACTATTAACGTATAAGGAAAAAGAAGACAAGAAAAACGATATGTGATGAGGAGGAATGAGGGATATGTCGCGAGGAGAGCTCTGCTGACTATTAACGTATAAGGAAAAAGAAGACAAGAAAAACGACAGAATCCTACTAATATTATAAACGCGAAAGTTTGTGAGGTTGGATGGTTTGTGACTCTTTCAAGCAAAAACTACTTACTATTTTGATGAAATTTGACCTACGAACCCCGCTTGTTTGGCCTACACCTATATCGAAAATATAAGTCACTAGATGCGCCCCGCGGTTTTACCCGCGTAAATGTCGATCCCGTGGGAATATCGGGATAAAAAGTAGCCTATATGTTAATCCAGGGTGTCAGCTACCTCCATACAAAATGTTATCAAAATTGGTCCAGCCGTTTGAGCGTGAAGAAGTAACAAACATATAAACACAGACACACACACCCAGAAACTTTCGCCTTTATAATATTAGTGTGATGTTATTACCTGCTAGATTTTCTCGTGAACGAGTCATGTGGGACTTGCGTCAACATATGCACGGTCAGCGGGTTCAAGCGAGTCCATTCATCATCTGTAAAGACATGTAACGTATACTTACCTACTTAGATGTTTAATCGAATTTTTGATATTTAAGGTGCCACTAGTCCATATTTTTTCCATTCAAATTTCGGGAGAGTATTACTCCACTGTTTGACATTGTGCATCCAAAGTTAAACATGATATCGTTTTGAATTATTATTAATTGTGTCTGTACGGAAACAGAATAGTAAAATAAAAAACCATTAAAAAGTTATGAGCCAACAGAGATTCGTTTTTCTTGCTATTTTTAACGTAACTTTGGGTGTAAATAAGTAATTTTAAAAAAATTAACATCTTCAAATCCAAGTCCGTACCGACAAAGCTCAGTTGTCGAAGAGTTCAATAAACTTTATTTATAATTGATTTATGCAGTGGTTTTTTCATAAAACTCCATTTTCCAAAGCACTTTTCGAATTTTTTTACGCGCCTATCAGTTCGGAACGGTGTTTCTGTGCGTGAGAACTAGACGTTGTGCCTGTAGACTAGCGTCTAACTGCTCATCACTGATACTAGCTCTGTCAGACACGAAGTCAGGTGAGACAGCGTGCTTTTCGGCCATGACCATCAGTGAGTTCGAGCTTGCGACTAGTTTACTCTTAAGACCGTGTTTAAGACGAGCGCTAATCCTGCCGACAAACTGTCATGCAGTTTGGCAGGTTTATGATGTTTACAAAGTGTTTGGTCCAAAATAAATCATTTATTTATTTATTTTTTTATAATGACACAGAAGCTCCACACTGCTGGAGAGGCGACCGCGTACCGGCAGACGCAACGGCCGGCCCCCCACAGCGTGTATCCACGACCTGCTGGCGGTCCTGGGAGTTCGATGGACGCGGGAAGCATCGTCTTTACATATACTTATACAGATTTATTGGTAAAACATTAACACCCTCTTGAGAGGTCATTGTACTCATCATTATGAACAACTTTTACTATGGGAACAAACCTGAAATCGCAAAAAAAAATCAGCTGTTCCCTACATTTATGTAAGTTTGTTTCGGCCTTTCTTCTCAGAATAGTCAGATAGGAAATACCGACCTCATCTAGTTTAAAATAAATATGATTGACATGTAAAAGTGTTTGTACAAACCTACTACTTACAGAAAATAAATCATTTATCATGGAAAAACAAGTCGTACAGTTCCGTTAGAGGAGTATACACTTCCATTTTTTTTTAAATTATTAATTATTATTAATAATTTATTATTATTATTTATTATTACCTTGCGGTTCATATTCAGGTTCATCCAGTATAGGGGCACTCTCTGCAGTGCTCGCCTCTCCGGAGGTGGACGCGTGGGCTATCGGTTCCGCCTCGATTAAAGTTACTGTTTCTGCATAAAAAACAAATACAGATAATTCAATTTTAAAAACTAAAAAAAAACCGACTTTAAAAATAAAATTTATCAAAAACGCGACGGCAAAGTGAAAAAAAAAAAAAAAAAAAACGATTGTATGAGAAAATTAATTCATCAAAAAAAAAGAAGAAAAAAAAAGAGATTAGGAAATTAATTATCTGTGTGAACTTGTCCCATGTTTTAATAGTCAGTAGACAAATCAAAGATTATAAAAATCGGTCCAGCCGTTCTTGAGTCATAAATGGTGTAACTAACCCAACTTTGTTTTATTTATATGATTTTACCTATATACATAGAAGGTGTAACAGAATAAACGCAAGTCCTGAAAGTAGTTTGTTCATAATTGATTACTGAATCAATTTCGGTAACATTTAAGATAGGTTTTTTTTTTAAATTATGTATTTTGCCATACTGATCGCCGATTGAGCCAAAGAAAATTAAATCTTATGTCAAGGCAATAAGATTCAATTTTGAATGCATAAAGTAATGATAGGGTCAACACAATTTACTTAATAAAAATAGTTAGCTTTCAAAAAAATTGTTTTGATCATTGTATTATGCTTTTAACTCAATAGTCTAATTGGGGTGTATGAGGTCTTGCGTTCATTATGTTACGCATTGTATATGATGTTTTGTGTATAAATGCTATATTTACCAGTACACTGACAACTGCAAGCAGCCATCGCGATAATGACGAGCAACGCCACGACGCACACTAGTGCGAGCGTCACCAGCGCACCCACCACGTATTCACGGTACGAGATCGTCGCTATCACGCGAAACCTGGGAAAAAATATAAGTGATTTTTGTTCAGAAAACCAATAAGCGCCCATTGTCGACGCGACCACGCGTTCTGAGGCTTAAGCCCACGTTCGCACAGACGTAAAATTATCGCGGCGGTATTTTATCGCGCACTGGATTTTCAACGCACTGCTTAGCGCCGAGAGTTGAAATTCCAACAGTGTGGTTTTTTGACGCGCTGGGATACGCTCTGTTGGATTCTCAATGTTTGGCTCAACACCGGGAGTTGAAAATCCATTGCGCGATAAAATTCTGCCGCGATAATTTTACGTCCGTGCGAACGTCCGCTAAGTGTGAGTTTTTTCACTCACGCGAGCGCGTTAGAATTGGGGCCTGCGCCCGCATGGTGGATTACGGCCCACTCCCTCTCACCGAGAGGAGGCCTGTGTCCCAGCAGTGGGAACATCATAGGCTGATTATGTGTGTGTTATGTGTATGTCAGTTAGTCAGAAGTCAGAAAGTTGAAGCTAGTTGCACATTCCAAAACGTAGCTCTGTGCAGGAGAACGGGCAGATGTCGTTCCACAGCGGGCGGCGAGGAGAGTCACTGGCGCCAAACTATCAGACAGTGAACGCTACTCACCTGAAGCTCTTCATTCTATTGTCGTTCTACAGCGGGCGGTGTGGAAAGCCACTGGCGCCAGCACTATCAGACAGTGAACGCTACTCACCCGAAGCTCTTCATTCTATTGTCATTCCACAGCGGGCGGTGAGAAGAGTCACTGGCGCCACTACTATCAGACAGTGAACGCTACTCACCTGAAGCTCTTCATTCTATTGTCGTTCCACAGCGGGCGGCGAGGAGAGTCACTGGCGCCAGTACTATCAAACAGTGAACGCTACTCACCTGAAGCTCTTCAGTCTACTGTGGTTCCACAGCGGGCGGCGAGGAGAGTCACTGGCGCCAGTACTATCAAACAGTGAACGCTACTCACCTGAAGCTCTTCATTCTATTGTCATTCCACAGCGGGCGGTGAGAAGAGTCACTGGCTCCAGTACTATCAGACAGTGACTCACCTGAAGCTCTTCATTCTATTGTCGTTCCACAGCGGGCGGCGATGAGAGTTACTGGCGCCAGTACTATCAGACAGTGAACGCTACTCACCTGAAGCTCTTCAGTCTACTGTCATTCCACAGCGGGCGGCGAGGAGAGTCACTGGCGCCAGTACAGCCGTCATCGTTCTCATTCACAATGAACACTATGTAAAAACCGTGCGGGAACATTGTTTGCTGAAAGAAGTATATACTTAGTTTGTACAGTCAGCAACAAAAGTCGATTAACACTTCAGATTTTTTAATCTCAGTTATTGAGCAAAATATTAACACTTCAGTTTTTTTTTTATCTCAGTTACCGAGCAAAATATTTGTTCAAAATTGCATTGTAATCTGCTGCAATTTTGAAGAAATATTTTGCTCAATAACTGAGATTAAAAAAACTGCATACATAGAAACGATAATATAATGTACAGTCAACAAAGGAGTTAAGTATACAGGAGCGTCGGATATAGTTGAAGTTTACTAAGAAACCGATGGATGTTCTGGACTGAAATTTAATTTAATAAATGAGCTGTTTGTTTTCTATTAATAAACTAAAATTTTATTCGAGAATATCCATCGGTTTCTTAGTAAACTTCAACAATATCCGACGCTCCTGTATACTTAACTCCTTTGTTGACTGTACGGACGCCAGCAGGTCAACCTACCCGAAACTGTCAGATTTTCCCAATCAACCTTGAACCTTATGATTTAGCAATAAAGTCGAAAATCTATTAAACTGTTTTGTTGACTGTACATTACGTTTTATTATAACCTTGAAACTATATTGGTTGCAAATCATTGAGAATCCAACAGAGCACACCCCAGCGCGTCAATAAAACACACTGTTGGATTTTCAACTCTCTGTGGTGAGCCGAGCATTGAGAATCCAACAGAGCACATCCCAGCGCGTCAATAAAACACACTGTTGGATATTCAAAGCTCGGCACTCAACAGTGCGCGAAAAAAAATCGCCGCGGGAAAACTGCGCACGTACAGACGCCAGCACATCAAGCTACCCGAAACTGTCAAATTTTCCCAATCAACCTTGAACGTGATGCTGTTGCGATAAAGTTGAAAATCTATTAACGTTTGACAGATTGTAGTATCTTGATGCCTGGGCTAAGTAGGGGGGTAGGGGGTGGGGGGGGTCTAGTAGTGGGTTTTATATGGGCCTTGATGCCTGAAATAAATGGATAAATAAATAAGTATGAATACGGATAGCTACAAGAATCCATTACAGGTATTAAGGAAAAAATTCTCTCACCGTTAACGTGATGCCACCCTTACTCATCATAGTCAGATGGTATCCCTTGTAAAACACTTCCTTCTCGCTGTCAAATACTGGGCACTGTAACAAACATGTGTTATTAACCCTTTGAACGCCATTGTCACATATACGTGACAAGCAAGCGCGTGCCCTGTACGCCAGTCGTGTGTCGCCTATCCTATAACGAGCGACATAAATATGTGACAAAAAATGCGGTGCACTTTATCACGAAATAAACAATTAAATCATTACTTTTGTGTGTTTTTAAATGTATACCTTAAATATTTAAAATTGTGGCTTGGCGTGGAGGGCACGCGCGTGCGTTTATGCTCTGGCGTTCAAAAGGTTAAAAATATCATAATATAACGCCTTGTTTCCCCGAAGAGTTTGGCAGAGGTGACCTGTAGTACACCCACATTTCGCCAGTTATGTTTAAGTCCCATGTAATATTTAAGTCCCATGTAATATTTAAGTCCTATGTAATATTTAAATCCCATGTAGGTAATATTTAAGTCCCATGTAATATTTAAGTCCCATGTAATATTTAAGTCCCATGTAATATTTAAGTCCCATGTAATATTTGAGTCCCATGTAATATTTAAGTCCCATGTAATATTTAAGTCCCATGTAATATTTAAGTCCCATGTAGGTAATATTTAAGTCCCATGTAATATTTTAGTCCCATGTAATATTTAAGTCCCATGTAATATTTAAGTCCCATGTAATATTTAAGTCCCATGTAGGTAATATTTAAGTCCCATGTAATATTTTAGTCCCATGTAATATTTAAGTACCACGTAATATTTAAGTCCCACGTAATATTTAAGCCCCATGTAATATTTAAAACCCATGTAATACTTAAGTCCCATGTAATATTTAAAACCCATGTAATACTTAAGTCCCATGTAATATTTAAGTCCTATGTAATATTTAATTCCCATGTAATATTTAAGTCCCATGTAATATGTCCCAAGCCATATTTAAGTCCCATGTAATAGGGGGCGAGCCTATTGCCATTGCCGCCCTTGTGCCAGTCTCATCCAGGTTCTATTCTCGCCGTCGGACGACCGACATCACCGACCATCCGACCGTCATCGGTCGGGTCAGTTCAAAGTCATCAACACAACTCTCTAAGACCAAGTAATCCCCAAGAATGACTATTTCATGAAATCTTGACATTTGGGGATTATACTAACTTAACAAGTTGTATTACTGATTCTAATGATTATAATTCTGTAAATACATATTTGTTGCGGCCGCGAATCATATTTTAATCAACGTACAACTTAATACTGACCAGCAAATTGTAAAAAAACGTAAGAAAATTTGAATTTCGCGGGCTAACTTAGCGACATCGCATGAACGTCGCGTTTCGTGTAATATTGATATGCTATAAGCGTTTGTGGAACGCCTCAAGTTTCTTAGTATAACAAGTGTGTACATACCGAGTTATTCTGTATAGATACTGTAGCACATACATCATCGTCAGAATCAATCATTAGAATCACACTCTTTGGAATTGTGTAGTTAAACCTGCAACAAAATATTCTTATAGCAAAAAAAACTTATCATTACAGGATGGATGGACTGACTGAAAGATGTGGCTATGCTATGTGGCGATGATGGCTAGAAATGACTACCGAGATGACGACTATAAGGTATGTATAGCACACGTGTCAAACCGGAAAGGGATCGGCACCGTATCAACTCGAGCCGTTCAGTATTCTTTGTATGAAGCTTCCCTACTGCAACGCACACTAATCAGAATCGTAACGTAATCGCATCGCCTCGGGACAAGCTCACGAACCGCGGTGCGGTGCGTTACGGCTTGTCGTCCCCGCGCTTACGTCTCTCCGTACCCGAGCTTACGTCACTTCGTCCACCCTTGCCCCTCTCACCCCTCCGGCCTACCTGCTGCACCATCAACCGCCTAGCCGTAGCCGAGTCGACGTATCGGAGCTTCTGATCCGCTTTGGTTACGTGCTTACGTTAGGTGGACGCCTGTTTGACGGCGAGGCGAAAGGCGATACGTGCCGATCCCTTTCCGATTTGATACGTGTGCTATGACTTTAATAGAGAAGTATGGAAGAAAAAGACATGATCAAAATCAAAGTCGTTTATTCAAATTAAGCTGAGAATAAGCTCTTTTCGAATGTCAACATTATTACATAAGACAGTCCCCCGGCACGCCCGCCCTTCAACACTTCCTAGTGCTTTTGCTGGGAAGAAGAAGTGGCGCAACAGACTCCCCAGCAGCACGGCTGTCTGTTCAGTTAGAAAAACTTGTTTCTATACAATAGTAGGTATGCAAACTTTGAAATGAAATGAAATGATGAAATGAAATGATTTTATTTTTTGTAAGTAGGTTTGTACAAACACTTTTACACGTCAATCGTGTTTTTTTTGTTAAACTAGATGAAGTCGGCGTTTCCTATCTGACTACTCTGAGAAGAAAGGCCGAAACAAACTCAGAGGTCACAGTCTCTTTTAAAGTCCAGACATAATCTTGGTCAGGTTATATGAAGACCATGTAGATCGATGTCTGAGGTGGTCTTTTGAGGAAAGAACCACACAGATTGAGAGGACCTGTCCAGTCAGTGCACGCATTTGTCAAAAATCGTGCAGCTCAACTCAAGACTTAAGGAGCTCAACGATTCGACGAACAATACCAAAGAAAGGACATTTGGGTAGGCCACATAAATTACTCAAACTGGCAGACCATGAAAAAAAAAAAAAAGTAATTAACATTACGAGACATAGAACATTAAATTAAATTATTTTACATTATGTCAGCTCCATAATGGCTCCTACAAACAGGCGCGACACGCGACGCGAATCGCGCGCGACACAAAGGCACCGCTCGTTGCGCGACTTGCGGTGCCTCCAGTCATGTTGCGCCGATACCAAATAAATTAGGATAAGAGCAGGGCTAATTCCCCGAAATATTATCTGAGAGGAAATTCTAATTTTAACCTTTTGAACGCCAGAGCATAAACGCACGCGCGTGCCCTCCGCGCCAAGCCACAATTTTAAATATTTAAGGTGTACAAATAAAAACACACAAAAGTAATGATTTAATTGTTTATTTCGTGATGAAGTGCACCGCATTTTTTGTCACATATTTGTGTCGCTCGTAATAGGATAGGCGACACACGACTGGCGTACAGGCCACGCGCTTGCTTGTCACGTATATGTGACAATGGCGTTCAAAAGGTTAAAAACGTTCACAGTCTGATCTCAGTCTCAATCTGTCAAAAATACCTCTAAGTTCCGTATATTTTGTAATTTTTTTGTCGCCGAGATGAGACTGCGACTATATTTTGAACGTTTTAAATTAGGAGAACTGGCCTTCTGGTGCATGCAGACTGACTTTAGCGATTTTCACTAGAAGTACACCCATATAAGAGCAAAAAGGCACAAATCTAGACTCGGTTGCTGCTAAAAAAACCTGATAATGAAACCCAATAGCACTACCTGACCTGAGTATCCAATTCACTCAGTCCTTTTTTGGTTGTTATGGAATTTGAACCTTGTCGTATATGAAATTGAGTTTGTTTTCAAAACTTGAGAAACATAAGGTTTCAAGTATAAAGGAGCTACAGTGTGTAAAAGTACTTACCGGGACCTCATCTCAATAGGACCTGTTTTGCTGATGTTCCACGGATGCTGGTCGAAAGAGAAGAAGAAATACTTTGGTGAACTCGGCGTCACATTTAACGAAATCTCCTGAAAAGGAAGAACGACTTTAAATCACTGCCATAAGGTTTAAATTGCAATGATTGACGCGCGCCTGAAAAACATGAACTTTACTAAAGTTTTTGCGACTTTAAGGTCATAACATAAGGTTTGAATCGAAACCTGAAATCGTGAAAAAAAATCAGCTGTTCCCTACATTTTGACGAGTAAGGCTCAACACACACCAAAAGAGCGTCGAAGCGCGGCGAAGCGGATCGCAGTTTCAGTGTCATATGAATTTTAACTTTATTTTCATTACTATAATACTTATTATCGCATGAGAAATCGAACGAGTCGCGCGGATGCCAGCGGCGCCGCTGGAATTCCAGCGAATTAGCCGTGCGACTGCGCGAGAAGGCGCGGAAAGTCCCGAGAATGCTCGAGCAGTCGCGAGCGGCTGCTGGCAATATCCCGCCCCTCGCGGCCGCTCCCCGCGCGCGTCTGTTGCGCGCTAGCATTTGCATTCATTCCTTGCAGTGCAACGAATACAAAAGTGACGGAAATGGATGAAGAAAAGTTTATTTATTTGGTGCAAATGTACGACTGCCTATACAATATCAAATCAAGGCATTAGGCTCAACTCACACCAAAAGAGCGGCAAAGCGCGGCGAAGCGCCCTGTAGAGAAGGCGCGCGGATTCCAGCGACTGCCCGAGAAGTCGCTGGAATGCTCGAGAAGTCGCGGGAATCCGCGCGCCTTCTCGAAAGGTCGAAACAAACTCACATAAATGTAGGGAACAGCTGATTTTATTTTCGCGAGATCAGGTTTGGTCCCATAGTAAAAGTCGTTCATAATGATGAGTACAATGACCTCTTCAGAGGGAGTTAATGTTTTACCAATAACCCTGTATAAATCGATAACTGATATCAATGCAAACAGAAAACATACTAAGACCAAACCCCGTAAAGTGTCACGTTTCCGAGATATAACGTTCAAAGTTGATCACGTGACTCAATCATCAACTTTGAAGACTAAGGCTCAAATCACACCGAGATGGAAGCGAAGCGGAGCGCAGTTTCAGTGTCATGAATTTTAACTTTATTTTCATTACTATAATACTTATTATCGCATGAGAAACTTGAGGCATCGGAGAGCACGCGGCGCCGCGGGCGGCCGCGCGACACCCCTGCACTATAACATTGCGATTTGAGCCTTATGCGTGGCCGCTATTTTCAAAATGGCGCGACAGTAAGTATGCCACAGTCTCTATATATATTTTTTTTCTATTCCATTTTATCTACAATCGGCTGTTTAGCCATGATTAGATGTGGTCTACTAGTGTGGAATCTCTATATGAAAATCTTAATATTATGTGTAGGCATTAAATTCAAATTCTTTATTTCAGACGTAAGTCCATAGTGTGAGTGGTAACAAAATAATGACTAGTGTTAGTAATAAGAAGGAGATAGAATAGAATATCAATTGGTATGGATCCTCACCCAGTGGCGCAGGAGGGAGTCCCACCTATCTGAGAACACGCTCAGGAGACTATTGGTGGCGGTGCGTAGCCGGCCGGCTATGGAGGCGGTTCTTTTTCTTATAATGGCGTAAAAATCGTCTGTGCGCGCCTCCGCAAACATAGTGGACGCACTACAACGCCACGACAGCCCCAACAGTCTCCTAAGCGCGTTATTATATTGGACACGCAGATCGCTGTATGTCCACTGCGTAAAGCGGGTCCAAAGACTGCACGTGTAGAATGATTGACAGAAAGCTTTGAAAAGAGTGACTTTAAGTTGATTTGTACAACGTGCAAATCTTAGAACCAGCATGTTACATCGAACAGCCAACGACCTGCGCTCCCTCTCTATATTAAAGTTACTTTTACCTTACCTTATTAACGTCGACATAGAAGTCAGTGACGCGCCTCAACTTAATGTCAACTGACACGTTTTTAGGATTAGATGTCGTTATTTGTATCATCGGACGGTTTTCTGATTTTATATCTGCAACAAAACGGTTTGTACAGTCAGGTACATATTTAGTCCTCCAGACCGTATTTCGGCAACGGCGTGGCGGGCACTCACAGGCTGAAGCCACACGGTGCGGTGCGGCGCCGCACCGCAAAGATTTCGACCAATCGGCGGGCACCCGAGCTGCTTGTGTGCCCGCCGATTCGGCAAAATCTTTGCGATGCGGCGCCGGCGCCGCACCGCACCGTGTGACTTGGCTCTCAACGGAGACTAGACTTCGGCGCGGGAGATGTTATAGTGCAGGGGTGTGCGCGCAGACACAGGTGCACTCCCTCTTCCCTCACTCTCATAGTCCGATGGGACGGCAATCCGACACGACCGGAGAGAGATCAGGCGCAGGACCAACGGCTTGACGTGCTTTCCGAGGCACGGGGGTATCACACCGCCAACTTCTAAACTCCGGGCTGTTATTAAGAAATTCCTAATGGAAAAACAGCCAGCCGGTCAAGTAAATTACGTGTTATACCCATGTAATGCGACTGATACAGTATGACAGCTGTGATTTGAAAATACCATCGATTTCAGTTAGTAGTCAATTTGCTAAACGTTTCCCTGATGCTACGCGACATTGTCGCGATAAAGCGAACTCGCCCTCTTTCTGTTGTACAGCGAGACTTCGAGCGGTGTGCGAGAGAGAGCGCACGAAGTGTAGTTCGCGTCATCGCGACAATGTAGACGTAGTATAACAGCGAGACGTCGAGCGGTGTGACCAGTGTGACACATAGATTTTAAGAAAAAGTTCAGCTTTGTAGAGCGGAGCGTCGTCTTCCTCACCAAATGGTATCCTACCTAGGTAATATTATAAAGAGAAAACATTTGATTTTTTGTATGTCTGTTTGTTACGATTTCACGCTAAAACGGCTGAATGGATTTGGACCAAATTAGGCACATGGGTAGACCATGATCTGGATTAGCACATAGACTATTTTGTCCCGAAATTCCCACAGGATCGAGACTTTTATGCGGATGAAACCGCGGGGCGCAGCTAGTCTAGTACAGTTTACACATATGTGACAGTGTTTGCCTAAAACTCCATGTGCCTTCTTTACGCCCGCGTACTGTAATGAAAACTACACGAGAAAAACAATGTAAAAGTACTGACCTGGTCCAGCGTCATGTGGGCACAACGTCCGCGCCATATCCGAGAAGAGAAGCGCGCCGGTCTGTGTCTGCACGAGCAGTGGTATCTCCCACGACGATATACCTTGGAAATGTAAGTAACAGCTTAATATTAATATTGGCATTGCCTCCCGGCCCGCCGGCCATGATCTGCAGTAGCATATACGGAAAGCTCTCAATCGATTGCGTACTCAAGTAGGTCGGTGCAGACACAATTTGTCGAAGTGGGGGATTGCTGACCCATCCAATACTCAGTGCGAGTGCGAGTGCCTCTAATCAGACCATGCCCTACTTGCTGGAATGCCCCAAGTGCACGTCCACGGTCCACCTGTACCATGGATGACTTAATGAATGCCACTGATGCGGCAACCAACGTGGCCACCTACTGCGCTCGAACAATCACACTAATATTATAAAGGCGAACGTTTGTGAGTGTGTGTGTGTGTGTGTGTGTTTATATGTTTGTTACTTCTTCACGCTCAAACGGCTGGACCAATTTTAATAAAATTTTGTATGGAGGTAGCTGGCACCCTGGATTAACATATAGGCTACTTTTTATCCCGATATTCCCACGGGATTGTCACTTATGCGGGTAAAACCGCGGGGCGCAGCCAGTATAAAATATCGAAGAACAGTACCATCGACCGGAAAAGAAGAAGAGTAATGATATTCATCATCTGCCTGCCTTTTCCCAACTCTGTTGGGGTCGGCTTCCAGTCTAACCGGATGCAGCTGAAAACCAGTATTTTACATGGAGCGACTGCCTATCTGACGTCCACACAACCCAGTTACTGGGTAATACGATACCCCTTGGTAAGACTGGTTGTCAGACTTTCGGGCTTCTGACTACCCGTAACGACTGTCAAAGATCCACGAATGACAGCCGGGACTAACGGCTTAACGTGCTTTCCGAGGCATCGACAAGAAGATTTATTGCTAAAAGTAATGAAATCAGGCGTTGCTAAGCGGAAATCCATGACTTTAATATTATGTATGTCGGATTTTGCGGAAGGAAAACAAAATGTTTTTGCATGACATTTACGGCGCGGTTGCAGTACTTTTTAACCGACTTCAAAAGGTTCTCAATTCGGATGTTCATTTTTTTTAAAATCTTTTTTTAACCTCTGTAAATCTAGCAAGATATTACAAAAAGAAAATATTTTAGGATAATAATTGAACATATTTTCAAGCGCTGTGTGAAGATAGAAACATGAATTAAAATAATTGGCTGGATAAAAAAAAATCATAAAGATCAGTAAATCGCTATTTAAAACGTGAACCTTGAAAAGATTACATTGTTAAAGTATTGTTTTTTAGGGCTTGGTGAGAACACATTTTATAACTTCCTTATTATTTTTATATGAAACAAATCAATACTAATCTATACTAATATTATAAAGCTGCAGAGTTTGTTTGTTTGTTTGTTTGTTTGAACGCGCTAATCTCTGGAACTACTGGTCCGATTTGAATGATTATTTTAGTGTTGGGTAGTCCATTTATCGAGGAAGGCTATAGGCTATATTTTTTTTCTTCAAAATTAGGGATCCGTAATAAAATTGCTATTTTGTAACACAAGGTGTAAAATCGAAAACCTATTTTTGCGTGCGCTGCAAAAACTATTGACAATAGAACAAAATAATGTACTACGGGTTTGTAGAGCCCATTAAGACCTACAAAAAAGTCCGCGAGAACTTATATCTAGCTATCATGGTTTAATCACAATAACCGATTTTGTGTTCAAAATAATTATTAAATCGTCTGAAGAAAAAAAAAACTACGTTAAATATGTATCGTAATATTAATCTTTATCGAAATTAAGCATTATGTCATTATGTTATCAAGAGTATTTACGAAGAAGTAAAATACTTTTTGTTTCATCTCAATCGGATATTTCGTTTAAAAGTTATCACGTGTGTAAGATGTTAAGAGTTGGTACCTATTAAGGAGTTATGGGCCATAGAGTTTTTTATCTATACTAATAATAAAGCTGAAGAGTTTGTTTGTTTGAACGCGATAATCTCTTTAACTACCGGTCAGATTTGAATTCTTTTTGCATTTGATAGCCCAATTCTTGAGGAAGGCTATAGGCTATTTAACATCACGCTATGACCCTTAGGAGCCGAGCAAAAAGAAAAAAACTCAGAGTGAACGGTAAGCGAATACGAAGTGTTGCGACGCGACGGGGTGGGGGTACAAGAAATTTCACGCGGACGAAGTCGCGGGCAGAAGCTAGTACTAATAATAAAGCTGAAGAGTTTGTTTGTTTGAACGCGATAGTCTCTGGAACTACCGGTCAGATTTGAAAAAATCTTTTTGCATTTGATAGCCCAATTCTTGAGGAAGGGTATAGGCTATTTAATATCACGCTATGACCCTTAGGAGCCGAGCAAAAAGAAAAAAAGTCAGAATGAACGCTAAGCGAATATGAAGTGTTGCGACGGGGTGGGGGTACAAGAAACACGCAGACGAAGTCGCAGGCAGAAGCTAGTTACACAATAGGGGAAGGGGGAGGGGATAAGGACAATGTACAGAAAAAACGAACAACTTCTTTTATTCCGATATTCCCACGGGATCGACACTTATGCGGGTGAAACCGCGGCGCGCAGCTAGTTATATCATAGAACTAAATTATAATGATACTAGCTTTTGCCCGCGACTTCGTCCGCGTGAAATTTCATCTTCCCCGCGTTCACCCTCTTAGGGGAATTTCGAAAAATCCTTCCTTATTCCTTGTCTACATTATAAAGGGAACCTCTGTGCAAAATTTCAGCTTTCTAGGTCCAAGGGTTTGGGCTGGGCGTTGATGAGTCAGTCAGTCAGGACTTTTCTTTTTATTTATATATATATAGATTTTCCTCTAAAAATTTCGAAAATGTAATCTAATTATCATTTATTTAGATAAATAAGTAATCGGGTCAATTTTCAAGTTTCATATAAACTGTATTCCCGTTTTTCACCCCCAAAGGGGTGGAATTTCAAAAAATCGTTTGGGATATGTTCATTACTTGACTCAAAGATTATTTATACCAATTTTCGAGTTAATCAAGCCACGCAGTAAAATCCTCGCCTGTATAATTAACTACCCCTTTTCACCCCGTTAAGGGTAGATTTTCGAAAAACCCTGATACACGTCATTCTTTATTTTTTATCTTAAGTATAAATATTGAGTTTCGAGTTAATCGGACCGCGCGTTAAAATTCTTCCATACAAATTTTGACACCCCCCAATCCCCCTTTAGGGGGTAGTTTAGAAAAACCAAAAAAAATGCCAAACTTCATAATTTACTTAGATAAGTATTCGTGCCAAGTTTCAAGTTTATTAACCAAATGAATAAGATTTTTCATATAAACTGTATTTCCGCTTTTCACCCCCATAGGGGTGGAATTTCAAAAAATCTTTTGGGATATGTTCATTACTTGACTCAAAGATTATTTATACCAATTTTTGAGTTAATCAAGCCACGCAGTAAAATCCTCGCCTGTATAATTAACTACCCCTTTTCACCCCGTTAAGGGTAGATTTTCGAAAAACCCTGATACACGTCATTCTTTATTTTTGATCTTAAGTATAAATATTGAGTTTCGAGTTAATCGGACCGCGCGTTAAAATTCTTCCATACAAATTTTGACACCCCCCAATCCCCCTTTAGGGGGTAGTTTAGAAAAACCAAAAAAAATGCCAAACTTCATAATTTACTTAGATAAGTATTCGTGCCAAGTTTCAAGTTTATTAACCAAATGAATAAGATTTTTCATATAAACTGTATCCCCGCTTTTCACCCCCACAGGGGTGGAATTTCGAAAAATCCTTTAAGATGTGCTCATTACTTGACTTAAAGATTATTTATACCAATTTTCGAGTTAATCAAGCCGCGCAGTAAAATCCTCCCCTGTAAAATTAACTACCCCTTTTTACCCTGTTAGGGGTACATTTTCGAAAAACCCTGATACACGTTATTCTCTATTTTTGGTTTTAAGTATAAATACTGAGTTTCGAGTTAATCGGACAGCCCGTTAAAATTCTTCCATACAAACTTTGACACCCCCCAATCCCCCTTTAGGGGGTAATTAAGAAAAACAAAAAATGCCAAACTTAATCATTTACTTAGATAAGTATTCGTGCCAAGTTTCAAGTTTATTAACTCAAGGAATAAGATTTTTCATACAAACGAAATCCCCCCTTTTCACCCCCTTAAAGGTTGAATTTCCAAAAACCCCTTCTTAGTGCTCCCCTACATTATAAAAGGAAGCCATGAGCAAAATTCCACATTCCTAGATCCAGTAGTTTCGGCTGTGCGTTGATATATCAACAATCAGTCAGTCAGTTTACCATTTTATATATATAGATAAGTCTTATTAACTTTAAATACCTCCACAACTCCTGCGGTGCTATTCTGTAAAAATCTCACCATGAAAACTTAGGTGATGTGAGCGTGGAGTGAGCTGTCAATAGTGTCAATTCTTAGCAAAAACAAACTCACCTCACCTAAGTTTTCACGGTGAGATTTTTACAGAATCGACCGGCTGTACGTACAGACGCCAGCACATCAAGCTACCCAAAAAACTATAAAATTTTCCCAATCAATCTTGAACCTTATGTTGTAGTGATAAAGTTGAAAGTCTATTAAAGGAATTTGACAGATTGTAGTAGCTTGATGTGCTGGCGTCTGTACATTCCAAACCAGGGTAATTACACCATCAAAGTAATTTCTCAGGTCCTATCACTATAAAGAACATTCGTGATTAAAGTTTCCCAGCATTCATATTTGCTCAATGTTACGTATTATGTTATGTTCTATTCTATTCTATTCTATGTACCTAGGTATGTTTAGTTTGATGTGAATGCGAAGATAACGGTTATGTGATGGGTCCTGTTAGACCCTGTAGGTATAGTTGAGGCCTTGTTTAATAGATCAGATAGAACAGCACATAGGACACTCTTAGCATACACTGAAATTTCTGTACTAACATAGATTCAGACTGGGTTCTCCAGAAAACCTTTTGTGAAATTCCCGATTTTCCTAACGCTTTCGACTCTGTCAATCATTATAAATAAGAAAATATTTTAAACCACAAGAGTATTATAGAGAACAAGGCGTTTGGGCTCTCTGAATTGTTATTGCAAGTAATAAGCTCAGAGAATTGACAAACAAACGATAGCAGAATTTTAAGAATAGCTTAGCAGATGCTGTAAGCGTTCCGCAGGGTTCAATTCTAGGTCTTGGACCGATATTTCCGATACGGGGCCTAATAAGGTACATTTTTAGCCAGAAATCGGCTTTGTAGAACGTCTTGTCACTCATACCTGTGTGAAAGTCTTTATCTAAAGCTCTAATGCTACGGCTACATTGTCGACATCTCACTGTACAACCAAAAGCGCGCGAAGTGTAGTTAGCGTTATCGCGACAATGTAGCCGTAGCAAAAGCGTCATATTAAGGACCGGGTACTGTAGTACTTACCCTTCTGTTGCGTGGCGCTCACGAAGATGGGGTTGTCAATGGTGAGAGTCTCGTTGGTGGAGACGTGCACGCGGGTGGGGTAGCCGTGCCATATCTCGGATTCCTGTCACAACCAAGTTGTTGATGTATTTTCTTTATTACTTTTTTTAGAATCTGTTCTTCAGACTGTTATGTGACATGCAAATATGTAAAACCATAGATACCAGTTTTGAAAGTATAAATGATCACAAGTTAGAAATAGGATATGGTCAACCGCATACCAGCATAACATTCGAACTACGAACAACGAAAATTTAATTTAACAATGTTGTAAAAAGATGAGTGCATACCTCAATAAATTCCATGATCTGTTCTGTAGTACCATTGACAACAACATTAATTCTTGTGTCATATTTGTAGCTGAAATATAACATACATTGTTGTAAAAAATTAAAAGACTAATGGAATCATCATCATCATCATCATATTCTCCTAGCCTTTTCCCAACTATGTTTGGGTCGGCTTCCAGTCTAAACAGATGCAGTTGAATACAAATATTTTACATGGAGCAACTGTCTATCTGGTCTCCACAACCCAGTTACTGGGTTTTTCCGTGCTGCGGTTGATCCGCGGATGGGTGACCATCTTTACATACCAAGACCTCTTCGTGCCTCGGAAAGCATGTTAAGCCGTTGGTCCCGGCTGTTATTTGTAGATCTTTGACAGTCGTTAAGGGTCGTCAGAAGCCCGAAAATCTGACTACCAGTCTTACCAAGGGGTATCGTATTACCCAGTAGCTGGGCTGTGGAGGTCAGATAGGCAGTCGCTCCATGTAAAATACTGGTATTCAGCTGCATCCGGTTAGACTGGAAGCCAACCCCAACATATTTGGGAAAAGATTAGGCAGATGATGATGATGTATCTGCTGTTGTATTAATATTCTATAGGGGCGAGCATACTGCCATCACACAGTTCCAGGTTGCTACTGATAAAGTCCTCATGGGAACAACCCAAAAAATGTTTCTGTTGGCCTGCGGGTTGAACCCCAAACTATATCCTAAACAGTCACACTAAACTACTCCAAAAAAATTAAATGTTCTTTCATTTGAAAGCTATTATAATATTGCTACTTTTAAAGGAAAATATTACAGGAAATGGATATTAATATACCAAATGAAGACAGATAAGGATAGTTTCCTAAAAATTTGGTAAGTATCCCTGTCATGTTTCCGGACTTTTCTAATCATTACTAAGAAATTGAACTGATATCGCGTTATCAGAGGCGAGGGGAATTCCCCGAAAATACTTTTATAATAGAGGTGTGTTTGTAACTATTCAGACATTCTTAAGCACATCTGGGACAATTTAGCTGTACAACCTTTTTACTATGAATGAAACTGAACTAATTATTTTTTAAACATAATTTACGTCGATTCGAATAAGAAAATATATGGAGGAAGACGTAAACAAAAATAATCTTGTTGAAATCTACTTACATATTGTAAAAGAAGTTTCTTTTGCTCACTCCACTGTTGTTCTGGGTTGCACAATGCACTGTTAAGTATAATAAAGCACCGACGATTATTCTAAACATATTTACAAATTAAAATAGTTTTACGTTCGAATCGAACTTTTCATGATCAACACTTCAACAGTACTGAAAGAAGTTTTTTCATATGTCGACTTTGCTGTTGACTTTGGATTGTCAGATATTGGTTTTATTATGTAGCCCAAAACAATCTGGAACCGAAACGCAATTATAAAGTTACAGCATCTTATCATAAATAACGTTTTGTTTAGTGTTATCAAGAGTCTAATCGAATTCATATTTTATTTATAAAAAAGAAATAGAGAAATATAATTCGAATTATGTGCCCCAGTAAAAACCTTTTTACGTCAAACAAATAGACGTAGGAGAATTGTTGACATTGAATTTTTCGTTCAGAAACATGTACTTTCGAACAACGCGGGAATATTTTCTTAAGATTGGGTATAAATCAGGATAATATTAAAAAAAAAATAATGACTGAGAATGGAGTGGTTCTTTGTTGGGCACAATTTCACTACTGTAACGAAATCGGTTCAGCTTGAATTCAAGTCGACATTGCGTTGCCAACGCGTGGGAGTGGAGAGGACACTTTGATCTTACTAAACTTTTGAGACCGAAAGACCAACCAGAAAATCAAATACGAGACCCTGATGATAGCATACCTACTTGTATGTACATCGTACGTGTACATACATACATTCGGTTAGATAGCTCTAGTTTCTATCACCTAGACTAAAAAATCGGTAGACGGTGTGTGGTGAGTGGATTTTACTTAGATCAAATTAAGGCTTCAAACATTTGGACCTGTCTGAAGACCTTGCAACAGGCATTTGATTTGAACACAATCGTTTGTGTAGTACCCCCACTTACCCCATGACAGATTATAGACAAGCAGACAAAATTTGTCTGCTTGTCTATAATCTGTCATGGGGTAATGGGGCAAATTGTTACTCGTTTTGTTTGAAGACGCTGCAAGACGGGATAGTAAATTGCAAAACCGCAACTTTATGTATTGTAGTGTGTAATGCAATGATATTATAAGTGTTTTTACTTATAATATCATTGGTGTAATGTGTAAGTATTCAAACCTTACACAATGCAAAAATATCTGTGCCAAGCATGGTGGCGATAATGGTATTGGGTAGTTGGGTATCATCATAAACCATGGTACCTATATGCAAATCAATGCAAACGATCACACATTGTTACTCATAAAAATATTATATTGATTTTCACTTACAACAAACTTGCGCAAAATCCCGTTGTCTGTCTCGAATATTGAAAAATGTTTCAATGAAAACAAATGATATTTGAAAATTATGTCCGATTCATATTGTGAATTTTTGATACTCAAATTAATTTTTAGTTACGTATTGTTTCTGCGGCTGTACGGCAAAACACTTGTCGATCGCAAATTTTGTTTGTATTAAGTGTAGTAGTGACCATCGTACCGTCACTGCCTCTTTTTGACGGACTTCAAAAAAGGATTAGTATGAATGCGTTTTTAGCCTCTTGTAACAGTATTCGTTTGTGTAAAGCTTGCTAATATGCCTCCTTGTTTTGAAAAACGGGCCTCATGGGCGCCTGGGTCTGGCAGTATACTAAATTACGCTTGGGCTTGCAATCAATTCTGAATCCAAGGTATGAATCGGAACAATTGTCTATGCATTGCTGTCGAACAACAAGAACGGACCAACCAATGATAAATAAATTGAAAATGGCGTCGTTTAGCCGACCAAATGAATCAAAGAATATATATTTCAATTAATTCAATTTAGTAATTCAACATTTTTATAATCAAACTTTGAAAACATTACAATTTTACTAGTTTACGCGTGTTTTACGCTTTTTTAGCAATTGTGGACGGTGCTACGTGCAAGTGAAACCAGAAATGGTGCTGTGTATTGTGTCAGTGTAATAACAAGTCTGTTTACATGATTTCGGCGCGGATTATATTGGTAAAATGTTACCGACGGTGGAAGAGACGCGAGGGTACGACTTCCAGGACCCTGAGAATGTGGAAAAGTGGCGCGGAGTGTTTATAGCTGCTCTGCGTAAGGTAAGCACGACGAACGTTCGAAGTTCGGTATCATGTCGTATTGTTTGCAAAATATCGATGGAATTCTCAATTAACGTGCCTTTATTCTGTATTAGAGTGTTAAAATGTCCAAGAAATTAGTTTACTGTAGTTTTGTAAACGAGACCTTGGTCCAGATGTTAGTAAACTAGTGTTTTCGTGATAGCATGCACAGTGGCTACTGTCAAGGTTCCTGATAACTTATCAATCAAAATCAGTAATTGTGATTAAAGAAGATCGCATTGTCATTGTAGCTTCGTCTAATGCCTCGAAATTACTTAGAAAATTGTAAAATAGTAAAATCAATGCTATTCTGTGATGTTACCTTTTAAATTTTTATGTAAAATCAATGTACATAAACAGAAAAAAAGCATGATTGACATTTAAAATAAAATTGTTAAAACTACTCAAAATAAGAGGAATTATAATTATAAACCTTCATTTAATATAATTATTGTTTTTCTTATTATTGTAATGTAAATGTCACAAGTGTAATACTAATTTGTCCCTGCAGCTTTGCCTGTGTTTAGGGTTTTCATTCCTCAGAGATCAATAGCACCCTAGCCATCACACCCAGGTCTGCAAAAGCCTATGAATACTTAGCCATTAATCATTGTAATTGGTATCATAGCTTTCATACAAAAATGACAGATCACTTTCAAAAATACCTAGATTTATATATTTCTAGTACAGACGCCAGCAGATCAAGCTACTACAATCTGTCATATTTTTTTAATAGATTTTCAACTTTATTGTTAAAGCTTATGGTTCAAAGTTGATTGGGAAAATTTGACAGTTTCGGTTAGCTTGATGTGCTGGCGTCTGTACATTAGTGGTTTCTTATGTGGAGTTAATGCCACTAGACATTTCTACCAGTCAACCTTTGGGTTTTTGGGATCCCTAGATCTCTCAATTATCCAAATTGACCAACCAAAATATTGCACCATATAATAAAATAATAGTACACACATTACTCATTCTTGTCATGACATTGAACTAATTTTGGGTGGTAACACCAAGAAGTACAGTCAACTGCATGTCTATATAGCAATTTGACTTTGACAGCAGTATTATTTTGTATTGAGTAAGTGCAGTTTTCATAGTTCAAGTATGTGGTTGACCGTACTTATCTAATGTTGGGCCTCATTTCCAACACAGTGTATCGTTGGGATTATGGTCAGTGCACCCTGACTGGCAACATGAGAGAACAACTAAAAAAAAAAATTCGTTTGAACTAAATAGCAACCAAAATTTAATTCAAAAAGGCATGCACAAGATATTATGTCCTGTGGCAAGTGGGAGTGTAAGCTGGCTGTAACATGTTGCTGCTTGGTATGTCCTGGGGGCCTAAAAAGGCCACTTTGGCAGAATCATAAAAGGATAACATTATGAATTATAATATGGGGAAGACAGTCTGTGTTTTTCTTTTTTTCGCTGCACTACGAAGGTATAATCAAAGATATTTGGATTGGATAGATTGGTATTTTAGCATAGACAAAAAAAAATAACTGAAAAATCCTTCACCAATGGGATTTGATACGATTAACTTAACAGTTAACTGTCCATTATGATTCATAATGTTATCCTTTTATGATTCTGCCAAAGTGGCCTTTTTAGGCCCCCAGACCACAGTGCAATAATGCTAATATTCATCGTTATAGCATTGATCCACAAAATCCACTAAAGCTCTCACAAGTCTCAAATTCAGAATTTCAGACATGCTGCACTAAAGTCCAATTTGGTTGCCTCAAAATGAGCTTTATTTTGATAGTTTTCTTGCCTTAAGGTGCCACTACTCGATATTTTTTCCATACAAATTTCGGGAGAGTATTACTCCACTGTTTGACATTGTGCACCCAAAGTGAAACATAATATAGTTTTGACTTATTATTAATTGTATCTGTTCGAAACAGAATACATAAAAAAGTTATGAGCCAACAAAGATTCGTTATTCTTGCTATTTTTAATGTAACTTTGGGTGTAAGTAAGTAATAAAAGAACTGTAAAATCTTCAAATCCAAGTCCGATAAAGCTCAGTTATCGAAGAGTTCAATAAACTTTATTTATAATTGATATATGCAGTGGTTTTTTCATAAAACTCGATTTTCCAAAGCACTTTTCGAATTATTTTACGCGCCTATCAGTTCGGAACGGTGTTTCTGTGCGTGAGAACTAGACGTTGTGCGTGTAGACTAGCATCTAACTGCTCATCACTGATACTAGCTCTGTCAGACACGAAGCCAGGTGAGACAGCGTGCTTTTTGGCCATGACCACCAGTGAGTTCGAGCTCGCGACTATACTACGCGACGCGTTAGTTTACTCTTAATCAAAGGAACCTCATTCTGAGCTACATTTAGTGAACTTGGTAATCATTAGAGGCAGTTCTCAAACAACCTATAATGTTCCCACTGCTGGGACACAGGCCTCGTCTCAGTGATAGGGAGTGGGCCGTAATCGAATTTTTGGTCTTAGGACATGCCGGTTTCGGCACTATGTTTTTCTTCACCGTTCTGAGAGCAATGGTGATATAATAATTTACACAAAGTAAAGCGCTTGTCTGGGTTCGAACCTACGTCCTACAGCTCGTTAATCGCGGCCGTTACCACTGTGCCACCACTATTCTCAATCAGCCTCAGAATGTCTAATGGGACTTTCAGAATTTATAAAAGCAAAAAAACGCAAGTTTTAGAAACAATAAAAGTATATGATTGACTAGAGTAAACAAAATCAGAAAAATATATGATATTCTTCAGGATATATTCTAGGTTGATAGTGTGTTGAAAACATAATACAACTAATTTGATTCGATAGAAAAAAATCATGAAGATACCTCTAAAAACTTTCTTTTTACATTAAAAACAATACTAATATACACACAATCATTTTGATTTTTTGTCAGATTAATCTACTAGCAACATACTAAAACACTACTGTTTTTATTTTTTATTCCATACAATAGATTTTTTGTAATTAAATAATTGCTTCATATTTTGCAATAAATTACCAGGGTTGTGTCATCGCGCTTCTCTTTCTTTTCTATGCAGTCCGACAGTGACCGCGCTTTAGGTCATGTATGCCCCTTAATGCTGCTCATACTGAGGCTAAAATGGAAACAGCTTATTACAAGAGGCAAAAATCATTATAGTTATGTCTGTCTAAGTATATTTGAATAGTTTTTTAAGGAAATTTCCTGTTTTTGTATTCATAATTACCTACTCTGTCCTCTGTATGTAAAATATTGTTATTTACATTATGCATTATTAGCCGCACGGGTCGATCGATCAGGTCATGCTACGCTTGCGGTTGGTCTGTGGATGGGTGACCATCTTTACATACTGAGACCCCTCCGTGCCTCGGAAAGCACGTTAAGCCGTTGGTCCGGGCTGTCATTCGCGGATCTTTGACAGTCGTTACGGGTAGTCAGAAGCCCGAAAGTGTGACAACCAGTCTTACCGAGGGGTATCGTATTACCTAGTAACTGGGTTGTGGAGAACAGATTTCATCCACAACTCTCTATACGGATACGGTTGTAGCCGTCTACCACCTTTGGGAAAAGATTAAATTTTCCGTGATATTGTTGGAATGGTTGTGACAGTATTGTGATTTTGTATGAAAAGTTCTACTGTCTTTCTCTAATAAAGGGCCGCACCTGAAAGTGTTAACACAAGGGTGATTTTACATTAAAAGTTCATAAAAAAAAGCCTTTTATTTCCAATTTTTACAGATTAACATAAAGAATGTTATATCTACCTCTAAACTTACAAAAGAATGAAAAAAATAGAAAAAATAAATATCTATGTTACCTAAATTCTCTTAATTTATACCTAATTATTATTAATATATAAAAACATATTTTAAGTAGGTAGGCACTAGTACATTATTCCACTGGAACCCATCTCAGGTAAAGGCCTCCTCCAAAGCTTTCCATTTCTCTCGGTCATGGGCTATTTGTTGCCATTGGTGGACCAGCAATTTTTTTAATATCATCTTCCCATCTAATTAACAGTCTCCCTCTGTATCGTTTACCCAATGGGCTTTTCCATAAATTTCATTTGTAACTAAACCATTCTAATTAATACAGCTACCAGGTATTGGTTCAAGTACATAAATAACATTACATAAGGCTGATTAGCCATTGTAACTATGAATTTACCTCAATATTTTGCCAAATGTTAACCTCATTCAATATTGTTATTGCGGGCGGGATAAGGAAACAACTACCAATTAAAATATAATAATTATTAGTTTAGCTTATGTGGCCGAAACCGTAGGGAACCATAGTTAGCAATATGCCTTCACTCGGTCAACACATTTCTATCAACTGTTCTGGGTGAGTAATTTATTTAGTTTAGTTTTAAAGATGGAAGGTGTGAAGGGAGGCCTTTGACGAGGAGTGGGACAGCGCTAGCAAAAAAAATAATCATCAAAAGGCGTTGTTTCTTTATAATGCTGTTCTCAAATATTATTTTTGTCAATAATATTACAAGGATAATATTTATTTTTGGTATATTATATCTGGTTTGCTAACCTATTATTTAACAATAATGTGTAGATGATTTGGATTTTTTAGAAGAATTAATTACAATTAATTTAATATGTTAAAGAAGGGCAGCTCTTGCTTGAAGAATTAATATGCTGTATATTTATATGCTACTATAGTAGCATATAAATATACAGCCTAGAATTGATAATATTACTAGCTGCGCCCCGCGGTTTCACCCGCATAAGTGTCAATCCCGTGGGAATATCGGGATAAAAAGTAGCCTATATGTTAATCCAGGGTGTCAGCTACCTCCATACAAAATTTTATCAAAATTGGTCCAGCCGTTTGAGCGTGAAGAAGTAACAAACATATAAACACACACTCACAAACTTTCGCCTTTATAATATTAGTGTGATAGTGTGATGTTACCATTATTTATTTATTTAAACTTTTTACACACAAAAAAGATATAAAGGCAGACGTGATGCCTGCTTAATGCTTATTACCATTCTTTTTATTTTTAATTAATTAAATTGTTTAAACCAAAATCGTCTACATGACCTTCAATTTTGAATTTTTTAAGGATATTTAAGCAGGCTACATGTTTTCCGATTCAAATTTTTTTTTTATAATATAAATAAAATACCGATTAAAAACAAAATTTATGGCACAATAATTTAATTTAAATTATATTGTATTAATTAATTAATTGTTAAATTAATTGATTATTATCATAATTATTGTAAAAATGAATTAATACTGAACAACTGCTAACTGAACACATAATAACTTAATTATAAAACAGCGACTGTATAATCAAACCAATTTTTTTTAATTAATAAATTTTTTATTGATCTAGATTGCTCAGCAACAGACAAAAAATCGTCATCAGCCTCAAACAGACTAAAAGAGTTATATATAAACTTATAAACTCTGAATAACATCTTATCTATGTATCTATCTATCAGAATAAAGCTGAAGAGTTTGTTTCAACGTACTTATCTCTGGAACTACCAGCTGGATTTGAAAAAATCTTTTTGCATTTGATAGCCCAATTCTTGAAGAAGGTTATAGGCTATTGACATCATATTTATCACCCTTAGGAGACCCTTTTTATTTTTCGGATGGGAAATCATCAAATGACCCCTCCCGCTCTGGGTGGAGTGGAAGGGAGTGTCAGACTTTTACTGACTAAAACCCACCCATGTTCCTTCCTTAGCCCTTTATGTTCCCGGCCAGCGGTAAGCGGTAACCCTTTCGGACAATCCCGCTGACCCTTGGAAAACAAAACAATAGCGTGGGCGGGCAATGCGATGCAAGCCGCTGGCAAAAGCTCGTAACTTCATAAAATCATTATTTAATTTTGTAAAATTAGAGACATAGTGCAGGAAAATAACCACGAGGAAACCAGAACTTACATACTTTTAAATAATAATATTAGCGATAAGGCCGCCCATTGTATATTTTGTAGTGTTTGGTGTATTTTTCTCATGTTATGTATTTTTGTGGTGTACAATAAAGTATAATATTTAATAGTTAGTTGAAACACTAGGGCCATGGGGTCCGAGTGCCCACTTGGTTTTTCGAGATATCGCCAAGCGGTTAGTCGACTCTTCACGTGACCAGAGGGCTGGCCTATTTCTTGGCCAAAGAATTAGCATTGCCATACAACGTGGCAATGCTGCCAGCCTTTTGGGCACTGTTCCTGTTGACAGCGATGCGGACGAATTTTTTGATGCCCTATGATCATTTTGCTTATTTTTTTTTTCATATAAATGTACATATTATTATTATTTTAAATAGGTATTAGCATAAATTATGTAAATATCATTTGATCGTTATATTAAATAAAAATAGTGTTATAGTTAGTTATACGCAAAATACGCGCATTGACGTAGAGTTGCGGACACCAGCCCATATAACCTACTACCTATTAGTTATGGGTAGGTAGGTACTGTCGCTATCCATACTACAATATTACCTATAAATGCGAAAGTGTGTCTGTCAGTCTGTTACCTCTTCACGCTTTTTTTTTTTTTTTTGCGGATGGGAAATCATCAAATGACCCCTCCCGCTCTGGGTGGAGCGGAAGGGAGTGTCAGACTCTTACTGACTAAAACCCACCCGTGTTCCTTCCTTAGCCCTTTATGTTCCGGGAGAGCGGTAACCCTTTCGGACAATCCCGCTGACCTCTTCACGCTTAAACCTGCTCAACCGATTTAGATGAAATTTGGTATAGACATAGTTTGAGTCCCGGGAAAGGACATAGGATAGGACGATATGAGTGGCATCCAATTAGAGAGGAATTAGTGTGAGACACTGTTAAGGCTCCGCGACGCGGCGGTGCGACGCGATTCTGGTAGAACAATTTCCATGAAGTTTTCATAGAAATTTTCCACTAGAGTCACGTCGCGCTTGTTTGCGAGAGCCTTTATAGGCTGATAGAATGACAACCATAGGAACTGGCAATAATCTATGACCCTTTCAATACTCATGAACTTCATGAATTCCAAATCTCCCTTCCAAAAGAGAGAGTCATTTCAAAAGGCTCTTATTGAAGGTCAATATTAGACAAAAAGTGTATCCGCCTATTACAAAATGAGTTCCAATTTGACTTCAAGTTTAAATCGTTGACCCAGTTATTGTATTTTAAACTTTATTCCAACATACGTAAAGTTCTTAATACAGAATTGTCAGTTTAGACTCTGTTCTGAAATCAATTTTGTATTAAGAACTTTACGTTTGCCGGAATAAAGTCCGAAATACAATAACTGGCTCGAAGATAATGAGAGGGTATGTGTTGAGGTCAGCGGGATTGTCCGAAAGGGTTACCGCTGGCCCGGAACATAAAGGGCTAAGGAAGGAACACGGGTGGGTTTTAGTCAGTAAGAGTGACACTGCCTTCCGCTCCACCCAGAGCGGGATGGGTCATTTGATGATTTCCCATCCACAAAAAAAAAGGGTATGTGTTGTACGATTTTGTTCCTTGTAATCCTTGACCTGACCTGCAAATGATTTTTTGTAAGAGATTCATTAATACAACTTCTTCGCAGGTACTTGATCACGAACACCCCACCCTCACAGCTGAAGAGAGCGCCCTTCAATATGTGGAGTCACTGTGTCTTCGACTCCTCGCCCTACTATGTGCTGTGCCCTCGCCGCTTACTGTACAGGTAAGGCAGGGGTTTGTGGCTAAGTAATAACAGCCGCACGGGACGATCGATCAGGTTAAGCTACGCTTGCCGGGGTCGGTCTGTGGATACTGACTATCTTTACATATCAAGACCCCTCCGTGCCTCGGAAAGCACGTTAAGCCTTTGGTCCCGGCTGTCATTCATGGACCTTTGACAGTCGTTACGGGTCGTCAGTAGCCCGAAAATCTAACAACCATTCTTACCAAGGGGTATCGTATTACCCAGTAACTGGGTTGTGGAGGTCAGATAGGCAGTCGCTTATTGTAAAATATTGGTATTCAGCTGCATCCGGTGAGACTGGAAGCCGACCCCAAAATAGTTGGAAAAACGCTAGGCGGATGATTTTTAGGTTTCTAAGTTTTTACCTACCATGTTTATAACTGTAATCCTTTGACTCCAGGATGTGGAAGAGCGAGTGGCCCGGACGTTCCCCACGCCCCTGGACAAGTGGGCCATCACTGAGGCACGGGACCTTGTCACCATAAAGAGACGGAAACCCATGATACCATGTGATAAGCTGCATCAGTTGCTGCAGAAGGTAAGCTATACCAATTCAGCTTATATGAAAAACGGCCACATGGCTGGACTTAGGCGTTCCTCAAGGAATGCAATATTCACAAAATTCGCTGAAAATCAGCGCTGGGGCTCTGTCTCGTATAGGGTCATAGCATTATGCTGAGCGATGGCCGTTTTGCGTAGATGTGACGCATACTTTGTCCCAAATTGTTTTTTTGTTTTGTTTGTGTTTATTTTTAGGGTTCCGTACCCAAAGGGTAAAAACGGGACCCTATTACTAAGACTTCGCTGTCTGCCCGTCCGTCCGTCTGTCTGTCACCAGGCTGTATCTCAAGAACCGCGATAGCTAGACAGTTGAAATTTTCACATATTATGTATTTCTGTTGCCGCTATAACAACAAATACTAAAAACAAAATAAAATAAATATTTAAGGGGGGCTCCCATACAACAAACGTGTTTTTTTTTTCAGTGTTTTTGCCTTGTGGTACGGAACCCTTCGTGTGCGAGTCCGACTCGCACTTGGCCAGTTTTAGTACCAGTATTATTACCATACAGCCTGATCAGTAACAAATTCTAATTAAAAATATACAAATACCCAGCCCAAAATATTCAGATTTTCTTCCGTTTTATGCAATTTGGAGCTCAGTAGCTGCAAATTGCATAAAACGGAAGAAAATTTGAATATTAAAACTAATTAAAATTGATTGATTGATTTATTGTTATTTGAATATTATGACTTTGTCTTCAACTTTATCTGACACTAACTTACCTTTCCCAGGAGGTACTCCTCTACAAAATCGACGTGTCAGTGTCGCAGTTCATAACGGCGGTACTGGAGTTCATGACCAGCGACATACTGCGGCTGGCCGGCAACTATGTGAAGAAGATCTCACAGAAGTCGGGCTATGACACTATCACCTGCCGGGACATCAAGACTGCCATGTGTGCTGATAAGGTTTGTACTTCAAAATTAAATTAAGTTAAGCTACGCTTGCCGCGGTTGCTCTGTGGATGGGTGACCATCTTTACATACCGAGATCCCTCCGTGCCTCGGAAAGCACGTTAAGCCGTTGGGCCCGGCTGTCATTCATGGATCTTTGACAGCCGTTACCGGTAATCACAAGCCCGAAAGTTTGACAACCAGTCTTACCAAGGGGTATTGTATTACCCAGTAACTGGGTTGTGGAGGTCAGATAGGCAGTCGCTCCATGTAAAATACTGTTATTCAGCTGTATCCGCTTAGACTGAAAGCCGACCCCAATATAGTTAGGAAAAGGCTAGGCAGATGATTCATGACCAACATTTTACACTACTATTATAAGGTATTTTTTGTTATCAACACAAAAATTTGCAGAAAGATTGTCAAATGATTTGATTGGCTATTTTATTTCAAGCTGCAGTGATATAGCCTATCACTGCAGCTTGACGGTCTGTCAGCAAAATCCTTTCAAGAACCTTCTAACTGCACCGTTTTCTCCATCTCCCCAGGTGCTAATGGACATGTTCTACCAAGAATCCGAGCTCGCCTCATCAGAATCGTCGGGTAGCGGCACCGAGCGTCGAGGCCGCCGCGGCTCACTGTCCTACGCAGAACTGGTCCGCGACCTCTTGACGGACGAGAAGCACTTCTTGAGAGACCTGAACCTCATCATCCGGGTGTTTAAGGATGAGCTCGAGAAGATCCTTGATAGGGATAGTCGGGTGAGTTTGAGTTTTTTACTAAACTTATTTTGGCTTTGGACTAGATGTCAAGTGGAAAAATTCGTGTAGCATTGTATTTACAGGCAGCGACAAAAGTTGATCAAGTGCAAAGGACTTTGAAGGTCTGTGGCATACATACTTGCCTGCCACTTTGATTTTTTTTCAAAATGGCGGTTACGCAGGAAACCCTATACAGGGTTATTGGTGAAACATTAACAACCTCTTAAGAGGTTATTGTACTCATCATTATGAACAACTTTTACTATAGGACCAAACCTAAAATCGCGAATAAAATATCAGCTGTTCCCTACATTTGGGAACAGCTGATTTGTTTTAATGTTTGACCAATAACCCTGTATAAATCGATAGCTGATATCAATGGAAACGGCAAACATACTAAGATCAAACCCCACAAAGCGTCATGTTTCTGACATATTAACTTCCATAGTTGATCACGTGACATCCA
Organism: Oligia fasciuncula; assembly: GCA_963082905.1. Lineage (NCBI taxonomy): Eukaryota > Metazoa > Arthropoda > Insecta > Lepidoptera > Noctuidae > Oligia > Oligia fasciuncula. Next base: position 2,286,732 of record OY720414.1, on the reverse strand, counting down.
TATTTTTTTGAACTTGCGTACGTCATGTTACTTAGATGTTTGAAACTTTAAACATTCAGAGGGATTATTTCAAACGTCTATGCAACAAGATGTTAGCAAAACCGTGCGTGGCCGCCATTTTGAAAAAATAAAAAACAAAATGGCGGACAGTAGGTATTGCACGGACCTTCAAAACCCTTTATTTGACTATCACACACAAACACACACACTCCTGTAGCTATTTCAAGTTTTGTAATTTTGTCCCCAGGCGATATCTTTAATATTCGGTAACATAGTGGACATCTACGAGCTGACGGTGACGCTGCTCGGGAACTTAGAGGACGCCATGGAGATGTCACAGGACTCGCCCACTCCTTACATCGGCAGCTGCTTCGAAGGTACGTTTGTACGACAAGAAATAATATTTTTGTACGTCCGGGGCCCCAATTCTGTATTATTCCCCGCGAAATCTTAGTACGTGCAAACCACGTTAATATCGTGTCTTGTTAACGGCAAGGAATCGATGTCAACTGTACGGAAAACATGAATTTCGACAGTTCAAACCACGCCATTGTGTCACCATCCGTGCCTCGGAAAGCACGTAAAGCCATTGGTCCCGGCTGTCATTCGTGAATCTTTGACAGTTGTCACGGGTCGTCAGAAGCCCGAAAGTCTGACAACCAGACTTACCAAGGGGTAACGTATTACCCAGTAACTGGATTGTGGAGACCAGGCAGGTAGTTGCTTCATGTAAAATTCAAAACGGGTTGTCAAAACTGACGCTGTCAGTAGCACATACGCTCCTCAAGTATTTTCGCGATTTCCTATAAACCTGTGAAGTTGTGCCTCAAAACATTGTGAAAGTGTGGCCAAAGTGTTTCGGATCCCGTGTTAATGTTATCTAGTGTTATGAGCAACTAAAACCACAAAAAACTAAATCTAAAGTCTCAAGTTTCTCCCAGTGAAAAACATCTACCCACATTAAATCATGTTATTTAAACTTTTTTCTGTGTCACTGTCAAAGTGTCAACGTCAACTTCAAAGCAGTGTTGCCATTTAAAAAGTTAAATAACCCCAGTATCCATGGATAGCCAAATAGAAAATTCTAAAAAGAATAATGCAAGTGCGACTAAAATATTAAGTCAGCAAATATTCCACAAAAGCTTATTTATTAGTCGACCCAGATCAAACTCTTGTAGTGGTACGATACCTACTGGTGACGCTGGTGAGACGATAGACCTAGTAGCCTCCGACAATGCTCCTGAAGAAAACTGGGTGGAGGTACCCGGACGCAAAAGACCTCGTAGCCCAGATGAACTACCAACTAGCCAAAAACAAACAAAATTAAATAGCTACTGGCTGAGTGCTCCTGTTACTACCTCCAACCGATTCTCTAGCCTTGATGTCACTAATGATCCACCTGAAATGGCTCAAAAGCCCATCAAACCACCTCCATTGTTCATAGACAAAGTAAGCAACATTCATCCACTTTATGAAATGCTGAATGACACAGCCGCTGATCAGTATGAAATCAAGATCCTCCGTGGGGAACAAGTGAAAATCCAGCCAAAAACCACAGAAGCATATTCCAAAATCTACAAGGAACTTCAAAAACGAGAAACTGAATTCTATACCTACAAACCCAAAGAAGATAGGAGCTTTCGAGTAGTCCTTAAAAATATCCACCCGTCTACTGACTCCAACGAAATAAAAGGAGCTATTGAAGCATTAGACCACAAGGTTACAAATATCTGGAATATAAAGGATAGAAAAACCAAAACACCTCTTCCACTGCACTACATCGATCTCAAGCCAAACCAAAATAATAAAAGCATTTATAATGTTAAGCACCTTCTCCATTGCTGCGTTGTATTTGAACCACCAAGACCAAAAAGAGAGATCCCCCAATGCTCTAACTGCCAGAGATACGGTCACACGCGTAGGTTCTGTCACCGTCAGCCCAGATGCGTTAAGTGCGCTGGAGCTCACGCTACCCTTGACTGCGCGAGGAAAGAGCGATCAGATAATGTGCGGTGCATCCTTTGTGAAGGAAACCACCCCGCAAATTACAAGGGATGTTCTGTGTATAAGGAATTGCAAAAGGTTAAGTACCCCCCGCTGAGACCAAAAACCCAACACAGCAAAGACACACAAGAGAAAAATGGCGGCCCAGTCAAATATAGCCGATATGAAAATGTTGGCAATAAATCATACGCTGAAATAACATCTGGTATACCAACCAAAGAAACCCATCCAACATCACACCTGCCACAACCAAAACCAAACCCCTTACCTGACATTAAAGAATTTATGCAGTCACTCATGAACCAGATGATGCTAATGACTAAGATGCTGGGAGATCTCATGTCCATGCTTCCAAATTTAATTCATTAACATTATGCATCTGGAACGCAAATGGCCTGTCACACCACTCCGAGGAGTTAAAACTTTTTTTATTCCAACACAATATTGACATAATGTTAATATCTGAAACACATTTCACTTCAAGAAGCCATATGGAATTCCCTGGATATAAGCTTTACCATACCACACACCCCGATGGGAAAGCACATGGTGGATCAGCTATCATCATTAGAAACAAATTAAAACATTACGAATCAGTACCGTACTGCAAAGCACCAATTCAAGCAACAACTGTCATAGTTGAAGATTTGGTAAGCTCCATTACTGTGTCAGCTCTCTACTGTCCACCAAAACACATTATCAAACAGGAAGAGTTTAGCGAGTTCTTCAATTCCCTCGGCGATCGGTTCATAGCTGGCGGGGACTTCAATGCGAAGCATACCTATTGGGGCTCAAGATTGACCCTCCCCAGGGGCCGAGAGTTACTAAAGACTGTTGAAAAACTAAAAATGGAAATTATTTCAACAGGTGAACCCACATATTGGCCCACTGACAGGAAAAAAGTACCTGACCTAATTGACTTCTGTGCTGTTAAAGGTATCTCGAAAAATTACTTTCAGTGCCAGAGCAGCTATGAGCTATCTTCGGACCATTCACCGGTCTTAGTTACCTTATTAAGTTGTTTCAAAGAAACTCCAGAAACCTGCGTTCTTCACACCAAAAAGACAGATTGGGAAACCTTCAGATCAATGGTCGATCAGGCTTTGACGCCTACAGTCAGTTTAAAAACAGAAGATGATATAGTAGCAGCAATAGAATACTTTAATAATTCAGTCCAATCTTCTGCTTGGCAATCTACTCCTGCCAACAAATTGAATAAGAACAAGACATCTATATCCCTTATTATACTGGATAAAATATCTGGAAAACGAAGACTCAGAAAACAATGGCAAAAATTTAGATGCCCTGATGATAAAAGAAAATTAAACTACGCAGTTAAGAAACTCAAGAAGTTTTTAGACGATGACAGAAATAATAGTGTCCAGGCGTCCCTGAGCAACCTTGATGCTACAGCTGCTACCGACTACTCACTGTGGAAAGCTACCAAAAAAATAAAGCGCCCTAAAACGGTGTCTCCACCACTTCGGCAAGCCAACGGGTGCTGGGCTCGAAGTGACGAAGAAAAATGTACAACATTCGCCGAACACTTAAAAGGCGTATTTCAGCCACACTCCTACGAGGGGCCCCCAGAGCACAAAGAAGAAGTTCTTAAAGAGGTTCTGCTGGATTGTGATTCAACTACAAGCCCTGACATAACATTTACGAAGCAAGAGTTAATTAGAGCTATAAATAACGTAAAACCTAAAAAAGCCCCTGGCTACGATTTGATAACTGGCACGATTCTGCAACAACTTCCAGATTCTGGCCTAACCTTCCTGCTGTCTATTTACAATGCCATGTCACGACTTTGCTTCTTTCCTCCTCAATGGAAAACAGCTAAAATCCTAATGATTCCTAAACCAGGAAAACTTCATGAAGACCCGAAGTCATACCGGCCTATAAGTTTGCTTCCAATAGCTTCAAAAGTTTATGAATCGCTCCTTCTATTTCGTCTACTGCCTATAATCAAAGAAAAACATTTAATACCCGACCATCAATTTGGGTTCCGACAGAGACATGGCACAATAGATCAAGTCCACAGGCTCGTTAGTAAAATTCACAATACATTTGAAGATAAGGAATATTGTGCTGCTGCATTCCTTGACATCTCTCAAGCGTTTGATAGAGTTTGGCATGAAGGTCTCCTCTATAAAATAAAATACAGCTTCCCAGGCAACATCTTCCTAATCTTGAAGTCGTACTTGAGGGATAGGTATTTCTTTGTGCAGAGTGGCGAAGCTGTATCAAAACTATGCCCTATTATTGCTGGAGTTCCTCAGGGCAGTGTGCTTGGACCTATTTTATATTTGATTCATACTGCTGACCTCCCAATATCAAATTTAGCGACTACAGGAACCTTTGCGGATGATACAGCTGTACTAGTGTCCCATACTGATCATAAAGTCGCATCAGCTATGCTGCAGACCTGTTTGGACGACATAGCCCTCTGGCTCAAAAAGTGGAGGATAAAAGCCAACGAGACCAAATCGGTAAATGTCACATTCACTAAGAGGAAGGATACCTGCCCTCCAGTACAGTTAAATAGGATACAAGTGCCTCAAGCTGAACATGTCAAGTACCTTGGTTTATACCTTGACAGACGTCTTACTTGGAAAAAGCACATTTTCATGAAACGGAAGCAACTTGGACTGACACTAAGAAAGTTCTACTGGATAATTGGTCGAAAGTCACAATTACACCTGGAAAATAAAACCCTTGTTTACAAAGCTATAATCAAGCCAATATGGACCTATGGCATTCAGCTATGGGGAACAGCATCACACTCTAACATAGAGATCATACAGCGATTTCAGAACAAGCTTCTGAGAACAATCACAAATGCCCCATGGTTTGTACCAAATGAAGCACTACACCATGATCTGAAAATACCGACAGTCAAAGAGGAAATAAAACGCTATATCATGTCATATAAAGAAAGAATAACTCGCCACCCAAATAACCTGGCAAACCACCTAATGGATAAGAAAGGCATACGCAGGCTAAAACACAAAATACCACAAGATTTCATTGGCCAAACTTAGCTTGATGCTTTATAAATAGTAGGATGTGTCATAGGACGCATACCGAGCAAGACATCTAACACGTCATCATAATTACTGAATGTCCTAATATAGTGACAGATTGTAAGGAAAAAAAAGAGACAAAAAAAAAAAAAAAAAAAAAAAAAATGTAAAATTCTGGTATAGAGGTATGAGGAACAGGGTGTAAAGTTCAATCATCCCCAAAGTTCAAACCACGCCATTGTGTCACCATCCGTGCCTCGGAAAGCACGTAAAGCCATTGGTCCCGGCTGTCATTCGTGAATCTTTGACAGTTGTCACGGGTCGTCAGAAGCCCGAAAGTCTGACAACCAGACTTACCAAGGGGTAACGTATTACCCAGTAACTGGATTGTGGAGGCCAGGCAGGTAGTCGCTTCATGTAAAATTCTGGTGTAGAGGTATGAGGAACAGGGTGTAAAGTTCAATCATCCCCCATAGAAAAGGGAGGATCCTCCGACCAGACGGGTGTTGTGTCTGGCGGGCAACTTCATGTCGGGCCGTTGTATCTATGCTAGTTGCGCGGTAAACTCTGCTTGCGAGATGCAGGATTTTGCGTGACGTCAGTATGACGCGTTGTTCTCATGTGGCGTTGTAGTTACCGCTACACTGGTATTCAGCTGCATCAGATTAGACTGGAAGCCGACCCCAACATTGTTGGGAAAAGGCAGGTAGATGATGATGAGTCAATATTTCCCTAACTTCAGTGTCAAGATAATGGGCCGAATTTGATCAGACCAACTAACAATATTGAACAATTTTTTTCATTTTCCTTGTTTATACTCACGATAAAGTGTATTTCGTTACAGAGCTGGCAGAGGTAGAAGAATTCCGAGCGTACGTCCGCTACGCCAACATAATCACAAGGAAGGAGTCGCGGGAAGCATTGCAGAGCATTGTCGACGATCCTGTGGTAAGTTACTACTGCTATGAGAGCTTTTTTTTTTAATTATAAGAACGTTCACAGTCAGAGGTATTTTTGACAGATTGAGACTAATCTCAATCTGTCAAAAATACCTCTAATCCATACTATAATAATTATTATAAATTCGAAAGTAACTCTTGTCTGTATGTTGCCTTTTCACGTCTAAACCGCTGAACGGATTTCGGTAAAATTTGGCAGAGAGATAGATTGCATCCCGGGGAAGGACATACCTCGCGGGTAAAGCCGCGGGCGGAAGCTAGTTTCCCTATATTTTTGACAAGTTGTTGACATTGATTGCCGCTGAGTTGATATTGCGACTAGATTTTGAACGTTTTTAATTACGGGAATTGCAGGCCTTCAGATCTGGGTTTAAAATCTACGTTAATTGTGTACTTTTACACTTCGATCAACAATAGTGCTACCAAAAATATTATTTATTATTTATATTTATTTATATATACTTTATTGTACACCACAAAAATACATAACATGAAAAAAGATACATCAACATTACAAAATATACAATGGGCGGCCTTATCGCTTTCTGCGATCTCTTCCAGGCAACCTTGGAATGGACAGTGATTTTCCTGGACATAAAATGGGGCTGTCGTTGGTACAAATATTATGTATACAATACACTAAGATAGATACACAGATATATACATATCCAAAATTATAGATACATAAATACATACATACTAAATTATATAAGCAACGAAAATAAAAGAAGACGGTAGATGATTGCAGTTAGGACAACAAGATCACAACGACAAGTAGTGCTCTTTCACGAGCCTTTTGAACACATGTAACGACTGCGCGCGTTTAATATCAACTGGCAATGCATTCCACAAACGAGCAGCCTGGACAGTAAAGGATTTATCAAAGAATATCTTTCATGATGTATCAATTCCCTCCCAGCTGTCGGAGCGGCTGGACACGGCCGGGCACGGCTTCCGGCTGGCCGTGAAGTACTACCTGCCCAAGCTGCTGCTGGCGCCGGTGGCGCACGTGTTCCTGTACCACAACTATGTGCTGGCGCTGCTGCAGATCGCGCCCGCCAGCGAGGACCGCGAGAGCTTCAAGCAGGTCAGTGCGCACTGTGCACGGTGTATTTTTTTAAGAGCTTTCAACCGCCCCCGCGCTTAACCGCTAGTGCGTTTGCCCACCTACTAAAGGTGTATGAGGAACAGGGTGTGAAGTTCATTTATCCTCCATAGGAGAGGTAGGATCCTCCGACCAGCCGGTTGTTGTGTCTGATGAGCAACTGCCCGATGATTGATGTTGGAAGGTATTACAACAGTATTTTTAGTATATGCGAAACCCAAAACACGTGTCTAGTATTTTTATGTAAAGAATCTATGTACAAAATTTCAAAACTGTATCATGAAAAATCACAAAGTTATAAGCTTGTTAATTTACCTGTTAGGCCGTACAAAAGCATGCTCACCCGCGCCGCTCGCGCCGCGCCGTCTTGCGCTCATTGATAATAGTACCTAGGTACCTAACCGTTCGGCGCGGAGATTGGATAACTTAGTGTCGCTCGGTGTCCAACTTTTAACCTTTTTTAAATATTTTTGGGACAAAATATAACATGGGGTAAAAATTTATTGGAATCGATTCAGTTACTTATTCTGAACAAACAATATTCAGGTTTCGCATATACTAAAAATAACGTTGTACATGCTAGTTGCGCGGTAAACTCTGCTTGCGAGATGTAGGATTTTCCGTGACGTCAGTGTGATGCGTAGTTCGCATGTCGCGAGGTAGATGTCGCCACATTACTAACATAAAATTTACAAAAGCTTTTAAAACCGAAATGGGTTCAGGCTGTTTATAATTTTTTATGTTTTTTTTTGTATTTATTTTTTGTTACGTTCATGTTATTACAGATTACCCCTGCAGCTGAAGACAGAGAGAGCTTTAAACAGGTCAGTTGGGTCATTTTAGGGTACAAGGGTCAAGTTAGGGTTCTTTGGGTCAAAGTAAAAAAAAAAAACTCTTTTGTTTCTTTTTTATATTTATGAGTCGATAACTCGTCATTAGTAATATTTTTTTTTTGTCAGGTGGAGTGCAATCTACATCCGATCAAAAAGTTATTGATAAAAGCATTGGGAAATGGACCAAAAATGTGAGTACACACTTTTACCTACCCCCTTTGGTGAATAAAGGCACACATCACAGATATAGATGTAGATAATGCAAGAGCAACTACTTCGCGTGCCCAGCTTACGTACAAAAATCGTAAGCCGCCACTTTCGCGCTCAGTCCTGCGGTGCTATTCTGTAAAAATCTCACCGTGAAAACTTAGATGAAGTGAGCGTGGAGTGAGCTGCCAATAGTGTCAATTCCTAGCAAAAACAAAGTCACTTCACCTAAGTTTTCACGGTGAGATTTTTACAGAATCGACCGGCTGTAGTAGTGCCCGGAGGTGGGGTGAGGGGGGTGCCGCACGCGGCGGTGTCTTTGAATCGATTTGATTTTCCCATCACTAACCAGTGCTTGTGACGTCATAGTGGGTAGTCAAAAAATGGCACGCTTGGTTTTCATACAGATCGTGATACTTGCGTTATCTAGGTCTATCTGTGGCACATATCCGTATAAAGTTAGACACAAGTAAAGGAATAAATCCGAAAACAGTTTTGTAGTTACATCACAAAAAAATATTTTAAAACTATTTACACACCTACAAAGTACGGAACCCTCGGTGCGCGAGTCCGACTCGCATTTGACCAGTTTTTTTTTAATATTTATGTTATTTTTCCATTATCACAGGGACGCAACCCTCCGCATGGCGAGCCGAGCGCGGCGCCAACTCGCCATAGAGAAATGCAACGAGCTGGCTCGGATAGTAGATAACTGGGACATCAGGGATATTGGACAGTGCTGCAATGAATTTATCCGAGGTATGTTACTTTTTCCAACGCCACGTCTTTCAATCAAAATCAAAATATTTTATTTCACATAAGCCTACATGGGCACTTATGAAACGTCAGAAGCTAGGTGCACGGTTCCAATTGGTCGTTTCCTATGGAGAAGAACCGGCAAGAAACTCCACGGTTACTCTTTTTAAAAATAATTGGCTTTTACAATATTTTCAAATTACAGTAGGTATGGGAGGATAGCGTAGGCCTGTCAACAAGTATCAGGTACTTGATAAGATAAAAAATGGTCTACAGATCTAAAGTCTACAAGGCCTACAAAGTCCTCACATTTACAAAATAAGAATCTATCAAAAGGATAAAATAAAAAATAAAAACCTAATAAAACCTAGTGATATGATTCCCATTACAACCACTAATAAAGAGATGAAAACACTTTCGTCGTCTTCTAGCCTCCCACAAGCTGGACCGATGACCTTCTTGTTATCCTCCACACCCTTCCCCCCCAATCCACCCCTCCTCACCCCATCTCATTCGTTCCATCGTTTCGTTTCCATTTCGTTCTCATTCTTCTCTTCCCTTCCTTTCCTTCGTGGTTGTGACCTTCTTGTTATGGGTTTGGTTTCCGCACTTAGTCCTTCAATGGACCATTGTGCGTGGGCCATGGCGGCCGTCGGTGGTTATTCCAACCAGCCCACCTCCCTCCAGAAGCTGAGAACGTTTTAATCTTAAGTTGGCTTGTTTTCACCTTGTAAACATTATTATCATGATCGTAGCGAGGTGTCGGTGTTTTTGAGGTGAAACAAATGTTTATGTTGAACACTGTTTATTGATTCACTCTCAAACTGTTCTTAGTGATAAAATGTTAATGAAATGTTGATGGAATGTGAACACCCGGCTAACGCGGTAGACAAAAGTGCACTGAATATAATATCTAATATAAAATACTAAGTGGGCAAACGCACCTAGCCACTTTTTCAGTTTAATATGCAACCGCTTATGATTGTACGGCGGTTTAGTGCGTACGATCACAAGCGGTTGCATATTAAATTCGGTTAGCCGCCCCCGCGGTTAACCGCTAGTGCGTAAGAGGGCTAAGTAATAAAATTAGGTCAACGCTTTGCGCCGATATTGCTAACAGGTGTTCGGGTAAAACACTGAACATATTCCAAAGTCAAAGTATTTATTAGTGTGTTTTTTGGTGATACAATAGGTCTTATATTTAGGATATGGTAACTCAAAAAACTACCCATTAGGGCGGGCATACACTATTTAGCGATTTAAGAATAGAAAATCAATATTACATACAAATTAACATAAATTTCAATAGGTATTTCGAATACAATCTATTTTTATAATAACTATTTTGAATACAATTAATAAGTCAGATTTTTGAATTGTCAAGCATAAATACATAATTATCATTTAGTTTACTTATTACATTTTGTCAAAAAGGAATTCGTCAATGGTATAATAGCATTTTTCAGTCAATAAGTTATTTAATCTCCGTTTAAATTGTGTCAAGTTAAGATCTTTAATCTTCCGGGCCACGAAAGATAGGGATGCTGAGATGAAACATTTTTTTTGAAGTGAAAACTTCTTTTAGTGCGTGTGGCATCTTTTGAGATGGGAAAAAACCATTGAACTCCACTGGTTTTTTCCCATAACATTGGCGCCACTGTTACCGTAACCGACGCCTTTGTTTTAAGTTTTGGCCATTATAAAGACATCAACGCGCGTACAAATTCTTTGGGAAGAATGACCTTTAAATATATTTATAAAATTACTAGGCTTTTCAAGTTTTCACTTCTGTCGGCACTCTTTGTTTTTGTTAGCTCTACTGTCCCACTCCTGGGCAAAAGCCTCCCCCAAATGATGACATAACTTGTATTAATCTGACAGTTATCAAAACGTAATTTTACGACTGTTGTCATTCTAAATTCAACTTATCCTACCCTTTAGTAAAGTTGAAACTTGTTAAGGGGGAAGCTCTAAGGTGGCCCGCGAAATTCAATTTTTTTTACGTTTTTTGCAATTTGCTCGTCAGTATTAAGTTGTACGTTGATTAAAACATGATTCGCGGTCGTAACAAATATGTATTTACAGAATTATAATCATTTAAGTCATCAATACAACTCTCTAAGACCATGTAATCCCCAAATGTCAAGATTTCATGAAATAGTCATTCTTGGGGATTACATGGTTTTAGAGAGTAGTGTTGATGACTTTAATGATTATAATTCTGTAAATACATATTTGTTACGGCCGCGAATCATATTTTAATCAACGTACAACTTAATACTGACTAGCAAATTGCAAAAAACCTAAACAAAATTGAATTTCGCGGGCTACCCTGGCGCTTTCGCCTTAAGTGAAAATAACATGTATTTGTATAGACCTAACGTATATTATTCGTTGTTACAGAGGATACGCTGTCTAAGATCGGCCCGGGCAAGCGGATAGCGGAGCGACGAGCGTATCTGTTTGACGGACTACTGTTGCTATGCAAACCTATCACTAGCATCGTGAGTACATTTTTTGCACGACTTATAATACGAAGCTTTAGAGATTGCTTTTTTTTTATGCGGATGGGAAATCATCAAAATTAAATGACCCCTCCCGCTCTGCGGTGGATCGGAAGGGAGTGTCAGACTCTTACTGACTAAAACCCACCCGTGTTCCTTCCTTAGCCCTTTATGTTCCGGGCCAGAGGTAACCCTTTCGGACAATCCCGCCGACCCGGCAGGCTTCGGCCCTAACCGCGGGCACAAGGCAGCAACCATCGTTCAGTTTTTGTCTTGAGATCGACCGCGAAAGACGTATTATTCTACTCCTGTTACTAAGGCGACGAATGAAGAAAAAACTGAATCAAAGAAAATATTGGGTGAATCCATATCTTTCTATCATGAACCAAGATGGAAGTCATTTTGAGAGGAATTATGAAGCGCTGAAAATATGTGGTGATGAAAAATTTTACGAATATTTTAGAATCAAGTTTTGAAAATACCGGCCTTGTGCCTGCGGTGCACACAGGTTACACGGTGGCTGGTGTCGTACCGTAGACATGTGTCCACGCCTTTAGGCTCTGGGACACCAAGGTGGGCCAACCATGGTCTGGTTGCCAGCAAAATATGCACAGCTTTACCGTGGGTATCTCACCAGGTAATCGGATGAGCAACCAACCATATATTTTTTGGCATTGCGATCACGGTTGCGACGCCACTGGTGTCTTAGTGGTATAGGGCCCTTAAGAGTAAACTAGTCGCGAGCTCGAACTCACTGGTGGTGGTGGTCATGGCCAAAAAGCACGCTGTCTCACTTGGCTTCGTGTCTAAAAGAGCTAGTATCAGTCATGAGCAGTTAGACGCTAGTCTATACGCACAACGTCTAGTTCTCACGCACAGAAACACCGTTCCGAACGGATAGGCGCGTAAAAAAAAAAACGAAAAGTGCTTTTGAAAATCGAGTTTTATGAAAAAAACACTGCATAAATCAATTATAAATAGAGTTTATTGATCTCTTCGATAACTGAGCTTTGTCGGTACGGACTTGGTTTTGAAGATTTTACAGTTCTTTTATTACTTATTTACACACAAAGTTACGTTAAAAATATCAAGAAAAACGAATCTTTGTTGGCTCATAACTTTTTAATGGCTTTTTATTTTACTATTCTGTTTCCGTACAGACAAAATTAATAATAAGCCTAAACGATATCATGTTTAACTTTGGATGCACAATGTCAAACAGTGGAGTAATACTCTCCCGAAAGTATGGAAAAAATATCGACTAGTGGCACCTTAACTGATTTATTTTTACTGAACATCATCATTATATTTTTTCTTTGCTCCTGTTTCATGTTTATTATTATTTATGTATATATTTATTTAGATTAGTGTAATATACTTTATGTATGTATATATTGTATTATGTAAATGGTACACCACAGACTACCTACAGCATTTGTCTGTCCTTCCCCTTTTTTAATCCATCCAAAGGTTGTCTTTAAAAGATCGCTTTTAGCGATAAGACCGCCCATTGTGTCACCCTTTGTACAGTTTCTATAATTATGTCTGTAATTTATATGGTGTACATAATAAAGAGTATTCTATTCCCTTTTTTTATGTGTATGGTAAATTGTCAAATGACCCCTCCCGCTCTGGGTGGAGCGGAAGGGAGTGTCAGATTCTTACTGACTAAAACCCACCCGTGTTCCTTGCTTAGCCCTTTATGTTCCGGCCCTGTATGTTCTATTCTATGCCATCATTACTAACGTAATTTTCATCCCTTTAGGTGGTAAACAGTAGCGGTAGTGGCTCGGGGTCGGGCGGTGCGCAACAGCTTAAGCTCAAGGAGAAACTGCACATACGCAAACTGGAACTTGTTGATAGGCCTGACACTGAAGGTATGTAATCTACGTTCGCGATTTATTTGGCAAAAATGTAAACAAATCGCACGCTTAATCATATACCATACCATAATCAGCCTATAATGTTCCCACTGCTGGGACACAGGCCTCCTCTCGGTGAGAGGGAGTGGGCCGTAATCCACCACGCGGGCCCAGTGCGGGTTGGTAGATGTCACATGTCTTCGAATTTTTTGGTTCTAGGACATGCCGGTTTCCTCACGATGTTTTCCTTCACCGTTTTGAGAGCAGTGGTGATGAAATAATTTACACAAAGTAAAGCGCCTTTCTGGGTTCGAACCTACGACCTACAACTCGTAAGTCGCGGCCGTTACCACTTGGCCACCACTGCTCTCTTAATCATATACTGACCGATTAGTGTTTCGGTCAAAGTTAAGTATACCAAGAAGTTTATTTTAACGCCCTCTTTCGGCCTATCTCGGAATTTTTTTGATATCTTGTTTCTAGGCGGAGTTATACCTATGTCTGTCTCTTTCACACGCAAGCCATTTTGTAAGGTAAGTCAGGTTTGCTAAATCGTTTTTTGCGATTTCACGAAAAACGTCTTTTTTGAGTTATATCAGTATATGATTAAGCGTGCGAAATATGAGTTTATGGAAAAATAACTTTAAATCCTACGCAATAAAGTTCAGTTTACCATGCACTAATAAATGAATCCTCTCCCTCAGAGGGCCGCCACATGGTGGAGCTGTGCCCGCGCGTGGGCCCCGCCGTGGTGCTGGCGTGCGCGTCCTGCGCAGAGAAGAGGAACTGGATGTGCGACCTCGTCATGCTGAACACCAAGCCCATGCTGGACAGGTTCCTGGACAGGTGAGCTTCATCATCATTCAGCTGAAACACGTCTGCTGGATATTTATTTATTTATTGGCCTATCTACAATAAAGAAAGAAGAAAGAAAGAAAAAGTATTTATTGCGACTCGTATAGGAAGATCACAAACTAAACTAAACACAGTACAATAAAAAACCAAGATAATAAAAAAAAAAGTAACAAAAGGAAAATTAAACAGAAACTCCTATACGAGGCCAAAAGGCTCCTATCTCAGCATGATGCTGCGACATTTAAAACAAAGAAAATGTCACAGCGCTGGTATTCTGATAGGGCCCGCAGTGATGTCACGGGCAGTTACAGAAACAGAAATAAATAATTAGATAAAATATTAGCAAATACTAAAATAAAATATTTTTATTCTTTAATCTGCGCCAGACGTAACCTCATTACTTGTCTATGCCTTGAGCGCCAGAGGCTTTCAGTATACTATAATGTACTCTGTTGTGTCTGTGGCATATACGTAGTATCTCTAAATAGTCTGTGGTGGCATAGGTGTGACAAGTAAATGGTCGCAGGCGCCGAACCTTACGGAATACGGCGAGATTAAGTAAATACAAATAAATACATTTAAAATATATTACACATAACGTTACGGCTATCTAGTGGAACAGTATTACAGAGAGTAGACAATAAAAGTGGAATGTGGTACTTCAATTTTAACGGCATGGTTGAAATGGAGAAATAGAAATAAACTAATGATGAGTGTTAACGAGTTACAAATTTTTTCAAGAAACAAATGACAACGAAGCAAAACATTGTGTAGGCCAGCAACAACTATTCGTGTGATGCTGCCAGTAAAAGTGTGGAATAAACAATAAAATTAATTAATTATCGAACATGTACATAATGAACACAAAACAAAAACACTAGGACATAGTTTAGCAGAAAGGAACAAAAAAAAATGACAATCAAAAAAATTGCGTTAGTCTGTGTGTGTGTGTCTGTGTACTATTATGTCTGAAATAAATAAATAATTATTTTATTAGTATATTAGCCCGTAGGTGACAATATTTCAAATAATTCCAGATACAACAACATTGCAGCAATTCACACCTAAATTTAAAACCACGAGCACTGATATTATGTCAACACTTGGCAACTTTAAATTGCGATTTTTTCACGAAATAACGAATGCAACGTTGAAATACGACACTTTACATAAACCTATGGGTTCGAAATACTATGTTCTTAATAATATAAAATTTTATTCAAAAATAAAGGAGAAAATCGCCTTTGAATAAAGCCAAGTGTATACATACTTATGCTCGTGACAAAAACAAAAATAAAGATTAAAAAAAAATGCAAAGTCCGATGTAAGAAGTTAGCTGGAAAGTGTGCCTCATGGCTGCGCCAAAAATGCCCAGCGGCCTTATTGTGAGTTTTTTCGACTCGCGTCCGATTGCGAGCGAAATGAATGACTAGCTGTTCCCTACGGTGTCACACGCGGCCCGGCTCCTAAGGGTCGTAGCGTGATGTTATATAGCCTATAGCCTTCCTCGATAAATGGACTATCCAACACAAAAATAATTTTTCAATTCGAACCAGCAGTTCTTGAGATTAGCGCGTTCAAACAAACTCTTCAGCTTTATAATATTAGTATAGATTTTTCAACTTGTTTTGTAATAATACTGACATGTTATTTGAATAGGTAGCAGATTAGAATCATGGTCAGCACGCGTAGCATGAGCACCGATTTGTCGACGGAAGAGTAGACAAAGATGACCACAGACTAAGAAAGAAGAGAAAGATGACGTTCCGTGTAGACAAGGGTACTTACTACTTCTCTTCTTAGTCTGTGGTGTAGACAGTACGACGGCAGCAAAATAGAAAGAGTCAACTGCACTTTTTACGAAATTCACTCTTTTACATAATAATTCTTTGTTGTCATAGGTTTTTTTTTTCTTTTTGATTCTTAATTTTTATTGATATTAAGTCACATTACTTATAAGGAGTTTTCTACTGCATTATATTGTAGTCTGTGGCGATTACAAAATCTCTTAGACAACTGTCAGTTGTCAATGTGATTTTGACAGTTGGGATAGAAAACTTTCTTCTGAAATAGTCTACATATAAAAGGACCTAGACAAAGATCGTTTGAAACGAAAGACAAACTGACAGATTGTAGAAAGATTTCTAGGCGGTATGTCAAAAATGAAGAAAATAAATGTCACTTTGTATAGAAAGCAATGTGTCTTCTCTTCGTAGAGATAGAAGTGTTCATGCTACGCGTGCAGGTGGCGCTATAACTTTTTCCCATATAAAATTCTAACGCGCTCGCAATCGAGAACGTGAGTGAAAATACTCGCACTTCAGCAAAAATGCCAGACAACTAGTGCCTGACGCTGGTTTTCAACTGGACCTGGAAGCACCTACCTACCTGAACCTGTTCTATCTTTCCAGCATACTCCTCGACCTGGAACGTCGGCACCCTCTCAAGCTGCCCCCGGCCTCCCTGTACCGGTTCGCAGTGCCCGACTCTCCGAACAACATAGTGCTGGAGGAGCATTCAGCTGCACGCCATCAGGGAAACGCTGCTGTGCCACTCATTAAGGTACCTACACGTTATACTGTAGCGGTATCTACAACGCCACATGCGAACAACGCGTCATACTACGTCACGCAAATCCTGCATCGCGCAAGCAGAGTTTACCGCGCAGTTAACATAGATACAACGGCCCGACATGAATCATCGGGCAGTTGCCCGCCAGACATAACACCCGTCTGGTCGGAGGATCCTCCCTTTTCTATAGAGTATGAGTGAACTTTACACCCTGTTCCTCATACCTCTATAATACTGTCCTACTAATCACACTAATATTATAAAGGCGTAAGTTTGTGTGTGTGTTTGTTTGTATGTTTGTTGTTGGATGAAATTTGCCACACAGATGATATATTCACTGTCACTATTTTACACTAATGTTTTGTATACAATCTATAGACAATTGAAACTTAAACGAACGTCGTAGCTTTTGCGAGGCAAAAGTTGTACTAAATGGAAATCACGATACGCAGCAAAATGACTTCAAAATGGCGGCGCTTCCCCCTCCACCGCGCGCGATGCGTCACAGTCCTCACTTGGCGTAATTAATTCTTTGATCCTTTAGCTGTCCAATGGTGTAATTGAATTTAGGATGGAGATGATAGATATGAAGCTGCAACACCAAACTGTATCCCCGGATTTTGTTATCATTGGTTTTTTTGACTTGCCTCCCACTATGGAAGCAATTTTAAAGACGCATTCACGTCAAAAAGTTAAAATCTAGTCGCAATCTCATCTCAGCGACGAACAACATCAAACATTTATGGAAATTAGACGTATTTTTGAAAGATTAAGACAGATAAAAAAAAATGCGACCGTTCTTAAAGATACGGGAATGTCCCTCTGATCATTTTGTTGGACTCTCATTGTATTGCGATGACTCTTAACTCCCAATCAAGCTGATTTCAACCTTAACTCCTTGTTCTCAGGGTGCAACGTTACTCAAGCTGGTCGAACGGCTAACCTACCACATATACGCGGACCTCAATTTGGTGCGAACATTCCTGACCACGTACAGATCGTTCTGTTCGCCTGGAGAACTGCTAGAGTTATTGATTGAAAGGTTCAAAATTCCGGAGCCCAGTGAAGTGTATGACACGCCACGGACTGGTGAGTACTTACATACACGTATAATCAGCCTAAAATGTTCCTCCTGTTGGAACTTAGCTCTCCTCTTTCTGAGAGGGAACGGTCTTTAAGGCGGATGGGTTCGGTAACCCGCGAAATTCAATTTCCTTAAGGCGAAAGCGCCAGGGTAGCCCGCGAAATTAATTTTTGTTTAGGTTTTTTGCAATTTGCTGGTCAGTATTAAGTTGTATTAATGATTCTAATGGTTATAATTCTCTAAATATGTAATGTCTCACCGATGGTGGCGCGTGTGTTGGATCATTCGGTTCCCTACAAAATGGTTGAGCTGGATGGTGCTGATCCACGCGTCATGTTCGTGAACGGGCGCCGTCGGTTGAGACTGGTCATCTTTTAACTGCCAAGGCTTATTTTTAATCTTATGTCTTGAATTGTTTCTTCATTTCTGTCTTTTTTACATTGTTCTCACATATAGAAGCAACAAGAATAATGTACCCAGGATTTTGTAATATCTTGATTTAAAAGAGTGTCCATGGAGTTTCTTGCCCGTTCTTCTCCATAGAGATCTACGCTTTGGAATGGGCAACTAGCTTCAACTTTCTGACTAACTGACAGACTATTATAGAGAGAGAGATATTGTACTTATGTTTGAGCAAATAAATGATTATCTTATCTTATCTTATCTATTATCTTATCTTAACTATTTAATTTTGACAATTCAAAAGTGCCTGTACAAGGTTTAATTGAAATAAATGATTTGAGTTTGAGTTTTGAGTTTGTACATGTTATTGTCACGAATCATATTTTGATCAAGATACAACCTGACACTGACCTGCAAATTGCAAAAAACGTAAGAAAATTTGAATTTCGCGGCCTACCACCACTACCCAATTCACCTTACGGATTGGATACAAAATTTTATGCCTCGGTTTTTTTTATAAGTATCATGTATATTTGTGCACGCTAGTCCCAAGGATCAAGACACCTAAAAAGGACGTGAGTCCGAACTCATCGCTGCTGGATATTGATCTAGGTAATCTTATCATAATTATGTTTAAAGGGCTTACATGACCTAAAGCGCGGTCACTGTCGGACTGCATAGAAAAGAAAGAGAAGCGCGATGACACAACCCTGGTAATTTATTGCATAATATGAAGCAATTATTTAATTACAAAAAATCTATTGTTTGGACGAAACAATTAAAACACTAGTATTTTAGTTTGTTGCTTGTAGAATAATCTGACAAAAAAATCAGAATTACTGTATGTATTTTAGTATGGTTTTTATTGTAAAAAGAAAGTTTTTAGAGGTGTCTTCATGATTTTTTTCTATCGTACCAAATTAGTTGTATTATGTTTTCATTACACAATGGTAGATTGTGTAATGAAAACATAATACAACTAATATACACATTAAAAAATCAATCAATGTTTTTTTTTTAATAAAAATCTTTGACTTTGACTTTGACTCCTGAAGAATATCATATATTTTTCTGATTTTGTTTACTGCAATCGATCATATACTTTTATTGTTTCTAAAACTTGCGTATTTTGTGTTTAGGTCCTGTAAGCCCCATATGTATGTTATACTAGTGTAGCAATGATAGACCATAATCAGCCTATAATGTTCCCACTGCTGGGACACAGGCCTCCTCTCGGTGAGAGGGAGTGGGCCGTAATCCACCACGCGGGCCCAGTGCGGATTGGTAGATGTCACATGTCTTCGAATTTTTGGTTCTAGGACATGCCGGCTTCCTCACGATGTTTTCCTTCACCGTTTTGAGAGCAGTGGTGATGAAATAATTTACACAAAGTAAAGCGCCTGTCTGGGTTCGAACCTACGACCTACAACTCGTAAGTCGCGGCCGTTACCACTTGGCCACCACTGCTCTCACCGCTCTCAATGATAGACACCTGCCGAAAATACGGCGTTATTCTCCAGCTAAATGAGGGCTACCGTTTTTGTGGTCACCGGTTGGCGCCACTGTCGAGTAAGGTCCTGAAGTATAACTTTGACGGCACGGTTGGCGCAGTGGTTAAGCGATTGACTGCTGCGCTGCGTGTCGCGGGTTCGATTCCCGCACGGAACAAATATTTGTATGACCTACAAGTAGTTGTTCCGGGTCTGTAAACGCACCCACAATACAGGAGAAATTGCTAGAGTGGGGCAACGTCTTAAAAAAAATAAAAAATAACTCGAAGTTTGTTATTACGAGCGTGAATACAAAGTTCACATTTAAATCTATATGTCTATACAGGGTTATTGGTAAAACATTAACAACCTCTTAAGAGGTCATTGTACTCATCATTATGAACAACTTTTACTGTGGGACCAAACCTGAAATAGCGAAAAAAAAATCAGCTGTTCATTTATCTCGTCAAAATGTAAGGAAAAGCAAATTTTTTTTTCACGATTTCGGGTTTTGTCCCATAGTAAAAGTTGTTCATAATGATGAGTACAATGACCTCTTAAAGGGTTGTTAATGTTTTACCAATAACCCTGTATAATTATATTTAAACAAACAATAAAAAAACAAAAATAGAGTTTATAAACAGTATAAAATTGGTTTGTAAACAAACTAACCTCTGAATTGACTGTTCTGTTATCCCGCTTAATTTTGCACGTCTTTTTCTTAGCTCTGCTTTAAATCACTGACATTCATCGATCCGTGTTTGCCATAAATAATCTCAGGTATTGCAAAATATTGGCGCCGATTCTGTTTTTCACAAACTAAACTAAATTTAAGTTCAGGCATCTTTTTCTTTCTATTTCATTAAGAAAAGGACAGAAGATAAATATTAGTTTAGTCCTGTCAAATTAGTCGGCGCCTGACGTAAATTGACGTATTTTTAGTAGCCAACTTTTTAATCTCGTCTAAATTGTCTATGGAGTATCTTAATTTGACAGGACTAAACTAATATTTATCTTCTGTCCTTTTCTTAATGAAATAGAAAGAAAAAGATGCATGAACTTAAATTTAGTTTAGTTTGTGAACAACAGAATCGGCGCCATTCACAACATTATTCTAACTAGAAATAAACCCGCGTAGCCTACCCACAAACAGTGACATTTCGGAGACCTTACGCTGCACTAGCGCCTCTAGCGGCGAATTCATACGCAATAGCCCTTTTTTTTTTGCGGATGGGAAATCATCATATGACCCCTCCCGCTCTGGGTGGAGCGGAAGGGAGTGTCAGACTCTTACTGACTAAAACCCACCCGTGTTCCTTCCTTAGCCCTTTATGTTCCGGGCCAGCGGTAACCCTTTCGGACAATCCCGCTGATACGCGATAGCCCTCATTTCACATCAGAACCAAAATTACGCGCCGTAGTTTCTATACAAAATACAAAGAATGCATTATTGCTGAACTAACGTTATATCGGTCTGATTTGTAACTGGTATTTAAAGGCCAATTGGCAGGCGTAAGTACGCCGAATTTCCGTCGCGTAATTTCTGTAGATGTGTCTTATAATTGTATTGTGTTGTGTAACTCCATGTTCTACGTACCAGAACTTCAGTTTTTTTTTCGCTACTGGAATACATTTTTACTTAGAGTCCTTAAGGCTGATTTACATTGATCCAGTATCGATCCCGGCTCACTGGATTATATATACCAGGGGTGGCCAACTTGGTTAGACCCAAGATCTACTGTTCAATGACGACAACCTGTGCGATCTACCAATTACATACTTCTTGAAATCTTATATAAAACAGCATAAGTAGTTCAGTACACAATTAAGTAGTATTTTTTATTTTATTAAGAGGGAAAATATAGAACTGAAAATTATTCTTAGTAACTACTTATTTATATTAAAGTGAGCATTGCGTTTGAGCATCTTTCGCTAGATTAGCAAAATCATGTTTGTAGACTTTGGAAATATTTTTTGCCTTGCCACAATCGACTGGACTAATAGTCGCGATCGACCGGTTGGCCACCCCTGCTATATACTATAGTCCTCTTTACCGTAACCGGCGACAGCGACCCAGACTAATTTTTATTCCTTTCGTGGGCTCTGATGGCTTGCAAAACCAAATTTGGCTTTGAAAACCCGGTCATACCGTGTACAGAAGAGCTGATCAGCTTCTTTTTATGTATATGAATATGAAGGCTTTTTGTTTTTGAGGATGGGAATTCATCAAATGACCTCTCGCGCTCTGGGTGGAGCGAAAGGGAGTGTCAGACTCTTACTGACTAAAACCCACCCGTGTTCCTCCCTTAGCCCTTTATGTTCCGGGCCAGCGGTAACCCTTTCGGACAATCCCGCTGACCCGGCAGGCTTCGCCCCTCGATGCTGACATCTCTTTGAGGCGGGCGTGGAACACGTACGCGCCGTCCGGCACGGGCTTGGTCCTGATCGGACGGTGTGTTACCCAATATGAAGGCTTTAGGCGACTTTTGCGTAATTTTGGGGATACTTGAAGAAGCCTCCTCGTGTAGCGCAGTTAGTTCCGACTGAACGCTCGCGCTTGACACCTTATCTGACCGCCAAGTCGTCCCTTGCGGTGGTAGGGCTACAGTCACACCAACATCTTATCTGACTGCCAAGTCTTCCCTTGCGCGGTAGGGCTAACGCCGCCTGGTTTGCGACCACCCTCCCACCGGAGTCCGGCGCCAAGCAGCCTGCTGTGTTGCGTCGATGCGTGGGAGTTCCAGTGCCTTAGGCATCTTCTGGGACGCTCGTTCCATCAAAGACCTCATCTGTCGCTTTCCCTCAGGCGTGATCTAGGTCAAGAGCGGGATCAATCAGCAAGTTGGCGCTTCTTTTCTTGGTCTTGAAGACTATTGAATTCTAGCGCTAGATTGAAATACTGGATCAATGTAGATTAACCATTATTCTAATAGAATCATCTGTCTGATCTCATAGTGCTAGAAAAGCTATAAAACATTAATCTCTTTAACAGCGGAGAGTATAGAGAGCGTTGCGAGTAGCGACGCGGAGAAACTTAGTAAAAATACGGCGCGGGAAGACTGGAAGAGGTATCGGAAAGAGTTCCAGCAGCCGGTCAAGTTTAGGTGAGTGTCTTAACGTTTCCTTTTACTTCATCTTGTATCATTAGTAGCAGAGCTCTTAGTGAAGGAGCTCGTCCGGGGACGTACTACCACCATACATGTGTAGCGGCATCTACAACGCCAATGCGAACTACGCATCATACTGACGTCACGAAAAATCCTGCATCGCGCATACAACATCTCGACATGATGGTCGGAGGATCCTCCCTTTTTTATGGAGCATGAGTGAACTTTACACTCTGTTCCTCATACCTCTATACATCTTTCTGCCACCAAGCAGCGTTGCTGTGATTGCAGTCACGTGAGACATTTCAGCTTCATGTCTGTGATGGCAACACAACGTATTGCAGATGTGCATGTTGACACGCCATTTTACCGAGCGTCGGTAAATAATTTTATCAAAATGTTTTTTTTTTTACACTCACGGCGGCTGCTAAAGCATTAGGAAGTGGTGAAGAGCGGGCGTTTTGAGGGACTGTCTTTTTTTTTATGCGGATGGGAAATCATCAAATGACCCCTCCCGCTCTGGGCGGAGCGGAAGGGAGTGTCAGACTCTTACTGACTAAAACCTACCCGTGTTCCTCCCTTAGCCCTTTATGTTCCGGAGCAGCGGTAACCCTTTCGGACAATCCTACTGACCTGACTTTGTAATGACGTTCAAAAAGTACTGACTTTCAGCCTAATTTGACTTTTGATTTTGTTATTTTACAAAAGAAATTATTTTTATCCTTTGCAGGGTAATTAACGTGCTTCGTCACTGGGTGGATCAGCATTTCTACGACTTCGAGCGCGAGCCGGCGCTGCTGGAGAAGCTGCGTGAGTTCTTGGAGTCGGTGGACGGCAAGCCCATGAAGAAGTGGGTGCAGAGTGTGCTAAAGACGTTGCAGAGGAAGGTAGGTGTCACTGTAACTGTAGAGGACTGAAGGCTACCGGCTGTACGTGGTCAGTTCTACCTTCAGATCCGTCTGACCGAAATTTGTATCGTGTGTAGCTTTAATAGCCTCAAGATCGATCGCCTACGACAGGTGGAATTATTGCTATTAAGGGGGAAGCGCTAAGGTGGCTCGCGAAATTCAAATTTTCTTACGTTTTTTGCAATTTCCTGGTCAGTATTAAGTTGTACGTTGATTAAAATATGATTCGCGGTCGTAACAAATATGTATTTACAGAATTATATACCATTCACCATTCGGCATGCAACATTTATATTATTAACATTAACTTAAGTTTTGCCAAAAGCCAGCAAGCCAGATCCATCAATCCAGAGTAATTCAAGCAATTCTTTTCTCTGATAAAAACTTACACACTACTCTTAAACAGCACTGTTGTCAAGTCTTTCCGACCATTTGGTAATTTAATGAAAACTAGCTTCTGCCCGAGGCTTCGCCCGCGAGGTATGTCGGTAAAAACTATCCTATGTCCTTCCCCGAGATGTAATCTATCTCTCTGCCACATTTTAGCGAAATACGTCCAGTGGTTTAGGCGTGAAAAGGTACTATACAAGGTAACATACAGACAGACAGAGTTACTTTCGAATATTAGTATGGATGAATGGGGCCATAGAGTAAACACTTCGCGCGCAAAAGTGCGCGCGTCATACTTCAGTTTTGAGTGAGTTTCAATAATACGGTACTAAGTGGGATTACAGGAACCCGTTGGATGCGAGAAGCACAGAACCGGTCGAAGTGGAAGTGCTTGGGGGAGGCCTATGTCCAGCAGTGGACGTCTTTCGGCTGAAATGATGATGATGATGATGAAGTGGGATTGCTGAAATGTAGGTTTTATAACAGTGTTATGTTGTACGTGTACAGAGCTTACCATCGGACTGCGAGTCGATGTCCGCGCTGCCGGGCGCGGCCGTGGTGTCCCACGTGTTCGACCGCCTGCCGCCCGCGCCGCTGCGCCACGTGGCGGAGCCCGAGCGCTGCGACTGGCATCCGCTGGCGCTGCACCCGCTGGAGCTGGCGCGACAGCTCACGCTGCTCGAGTTCCATCTGTACAGACAGGTACGCGCACACAAGACTACACATCGCGCCGCTGCGCCACGTGGCGGAGCCCGAGCGCTGCGACTGGCATCCGCTGGCGCTGCACCCGCTGGAGCTGGCGCGACAGCTCACGCTGCTCGAGTTCCATCTGTACAGACAGGTACGCGCACACAAGACTACACATCGCGCCGCTGCGCCACGTGGCGGAGCCCGAGCGCTGCGACTGGCATCCGCTGGCGCTGCACCCGCTGGAGCTGGCGCGACAGCTCACGCTGCTCGAGTTCCATCTGTACAGACAGGTACGCGCACACAAGACTACACATCGCGCCGCTGCGCCACGTGGCGGAGCCCGAGCGCTGCGACTGGCATCCGCTGGCGCTGCACCCGCTGGAGCTGGCGCGACAGCTCACGCTGCTCGAGTTCCATCTGTACAGACAGGTACACGCACACAAGACTACACATCGACCTATACCTCTCCAGTTTTAGCTGACCACGCAGTCAGAAGTCAAGTCAGCTTATTCTGGAAATATACAGCTTGATATGTATTTGTGCGTACAGAAGAATTTATGAAGACAAAGATTCAATTTGGTAACTTTAAAACTTAGGGCACTCTCCCTTCATGTCCCGTACGATCTTACACAAAAATAATGGTAACTGAAGTGAAATCTTCTTTAGACGCGTTGAGCATTTTTTGAGATGGGGGAAAAACCATTGAACTCGCGACACTGTTACCGACACCTCTGTTTTATGTTTTGGCCATTATAAAGACATCAACGCGCGGTACATTTTCTTTGGGAAGAATGACCTTCAAACATATTGTTACGAGCTTCGGGTTCGTGACAATAAAAACTGCCGATTTAATAACCAAAAATAACTCTTTAATTAAAAACACTAATTACAGCTCAAACACACTAATTATTAAAACACAATTACACTGCTGATCACTCTTAATTCGCACTTGAAGATCGCTTAGATGTTTTCGCTCTTGTCGCTTTATCCAAACTGTGTCGGTCAATGGGGATATCGCGACGCCCCCGTCAGGGGGCGTGGCGAGCGGTGCCGGGGCTTGGCCCCCCGGCCGCGGAGGCCTTGCGGTGGCCTGCTAATACAGGCCCCTCACCGTGTTGGCGACAATGGCCCTGTGTCGGTCGTCGCGCATCCCGGCCTTATATAGTGCCGCAGATAGTTCGAGAACCTTCCATTGTAGAAACATCTAGAATGTTCGAGTACATACCGGCCCCGACCGACTAGGTGTCGATAGTTCGAGAAAGTTCTACAAAGTTCTAGTATCGAATTTTCTAGAACGATCGTGACTCGACTAGTTCTGCTACTCGATACTAGATGGCGCTAGTGGTAACTAATGTCACCATGTACCAGGCATTAATTGTGGCGCGCAACAATATTTATAAAATTACTATGCTTTTTCAAGTTTTCACTTCTGTCGGCACTACGGGAGTGCCACTGTTTTTTTTTTGTATTATTATTACTTCTAGTCTAAATAATTCTTTATCGTCTCCAGGTAAAACCTTCAGAACTCGTGGGCGCTGTGTGGACCAAGAAAGACAAGGACAAGACCAGCCCCAACCTACTTAGGATAATTAAACATACCACCAATGTGAGTATCACTACATTCATTAGAAACTTTACAGTGGAAAATATATATTCAACGTTATTTTTAGTATATGCGAAACCTGAATATAGTTTGTTCAGAATAAGTAACTGAATCGATTCCAATAATTTTTACCCCATGTTATATTTTGTCCTAAAAATATTTAAAAAAGGTTAAAAGTTGGACACCGAGCGACACTAAGTAGGTTATCCAATCTCCGCGCCGAGCGGTTAGGTACCTAGGTACTATTATCAATGAGCGGAAGACGGCGCGGCTCGAGCGGCGCTGGTTTTTGTACGGACAAACAGGTAACTTAACAAGCTTATAACTTTGTGATTTTTCAGTTCTGATTTTACAGTTCTGAAATTTTGTACAGTCAACAAAGGAGTTAAGGCGGATGTTCCGATGGGCCGTCCATACATTTTTTGTGGGGATTATACGCTAAACATAGACACTCTTTGTTGAAAACAAATCATTTTATCACTTTTCTATAATGAACTGTCCCCGCGATCGACCTTTTTAGGAAATAATTTACATTATTTACTGAGGAAAACGATCGCGAAATCCAGACCAAAGGAGATGGCCAATTTACTTAGGGCACTCTGCCTAGCATGTAAAAATTCATGTACATTAACGAATTTTACTTTATTTTGAACTTAATAAGCCCTAAAACTAACTGTAAAAGTTACATAATCCAGTAACTTCAGATTTCTTAGAAATTAACAAAAACATATTTTGGTCATGAACCTACTCGGACTCTATAACTAAGTAGTAGCCAGATTATTCTGCTTGGGTAAGTTGTCATGATCAATGGATGGGTGATCATTTTCTTTTCGATACCCTTCCGTGCCTCGGGAATGTAGGTATGTAAAGCCGTCGGCCCTGTATGTAATATCACTCAGGTCTTGTCAGATTGCCGTCCCATCTGACTATCACAGTAAGTAAGTCATCTGAATATCATAGTAAGAAATAGAAGTATAGTCTCAAGTTTAAACCCAGAATTACCAAGACTTCAGAAATCATGTAAGATAATATTGAATTATCATTTTCTTTACCGTGAAGGAAAACATTGTTAGAAATCCAGCCCTCTCTCTTGTCTGATGTGATGTACATACTATGTAGGTATATAATATAATCTCATAATCTAAACCCTGTGAGAGTAAGTAGGTAGTGGGGCAGTAATGGAATAATTAAGTACATATTAACATGTATAATTGAAGTCTTGATAAAAGGTTAGGTAGTAGCATAAAGGATTGCAGTGTTAAAATAAAAACAAACGTTCATTTGAATAAAATATTTAATATTCAATAATTCTAAAAAAAATATCGTCTAAAAATGATGCTGGTGGATTAATATTGGTCTGATATCTTGCCCACCCTAAATACCAGATCATTGTCATCACGTGGCAACAACACCCTACCGTCCTATTACCGACCAAGCAGTTGCAATAGTAACCCAAAATTGATTCGAGTGGGCAGTTGCTGCTGGGCTCAACATCAAACAAAATATATGTATAATATATCCTTTGACTCGTATGCCTAGACTTTATACGCCCCCTTAATAAATAGGGCGTATTCCCTCCTGTATGTAGGACCATCTCCTGGGAATGATCCAGTTCTGGACACACTTCCACCTCATAAACTCCATTTTGTCTGATGTGTTCCCCATAATATGATCGTGCCTGTTTCACTTGGTATGGCCCTAATGCGAATAACAACAATTGATTATAAGAAAATATTGGAAACCTCTCCAGTTGCGGTAGATTACCGTCAATTCTTGTGAACATAGTTCTTCTCCTATTTATATTAAATTCGTTCACCAACTGCCCCAGGTGATTTGGCACATCCATAAACCGTAACGCCCTTTGAATAATTTGTTCACAATTAGGACTATCTATGAGACAAGGATGGAATTTATTTAAAATAGCTGCAGCTATTTTAAAATCAATCATTAAATGAGTAGCAGCTAGATTAAAAAACCGTTGCCTAAATAATTTAAAGTCCCTTTTAAACCTACCATTAACAACTTCGACTACCCATCTGCAAAGTGTTACCCTTCTGCTTTTATTAGCCTGGGAATAGGTTAATTGAGTTTGTCCTTGCTCTAGTGATTCTGGTTTAAAAACTCTATAGTTATAACGTTCCAAAGTTGGTATAGCATCGCGAAAGCCACGATCTAAGATAAATATATCATTTGCTCTAAAAAGTCTACGGTAAGCACCATTTTCATTTTCAAACAAATTGGTCATGATATCTGCATCACTCTGAGTTGCGGGAAATGGACCAACGGCGTCAATAATATGACCATCACATGACACAATCAAAAATGGTTTCACTAAGTTGTCATATTTGTGTAAGCTATAAGTTTTTTTTTGAAACATATAGTTCGCACTTTTCTGTAGGTAAATATATGTACCATCAAATATGATTATAGCAGACCTATTCTCAGGTGCTGCTTCTGGGTCAGTAAAGAGAGCAGAAGGAATTCGTAAATTCCTGGCAACAATTTCGGAATGACTTATATGATTGACTCCTAAATGCTGTGGTACAAAATTCTCATACATGCAAGATCTAACTTTTTTCATTTTAAGTTCTAAAGTAGCTCTAGGAATATTAAAAATTGTTGACAATCTACGGTTACTTTCACCAGACCTTAACTTGGCTAAATATATGGCTAACGCTGTTTTTGGTTTCCGTACATTAAGTGCTGGCAAACTATTCAATAAGCTAATGAACTCGGTTACAGTAAGTCCTGTCCAATAATGACACACATGGTTGGGCATTGCATGGATATTTTCAAAATTAATGTATTCACCAGTACATTTACATATTTTGATTATATCCTCTATTTGACTGGCATTAAAAGAAGAAAATGACAAACTAGTTTGGGGCAACTCATGCCACTGATTTGCATATAAATGTGACTCGCATACTCTTGAACTACGAGGAATATAAAAATTATGATCATTGATTAAAATTCGTTTTACAAAATCAGGTATTAGATAAAAGGATCTATTATAACATCTCATAAATACACAATGGGCAGAGGTATTTGAAGCCCGCTTATAGTTAGGTAATGTAATTAGTGTAGTACTACGAGTTGGTGGTAAAACAGCCGGTGGAGGTAAGATGGGGGGCTCTGGTGGTGGTGACATTGCATTTTCATTTTGTATGTTATCTGCAGGTTCACCAGTTTCTTCTCGAGCTGAATCTTGAAGTAATTGTCTGTTAGCCCTCATCCAGCAGGGATGACAAACATAGTTCCTTGTTATTCCCTAAAACAAATAATATTGGCATGTAACTAATATAGCTTGTGATAGCTTAATGGTGTGAATGTTACATGGAATGTAAAGTTTTTAAATCTTCTCGGTCTTGCATACATATCAGACATACATCTCTGACTCTCAGAACCTTTATACATGACATTTTATAATAATTTATCACTTTTCATATAAGGTGAAAGAAAATCATATGAGAAACCCTTGCAAATGCCTATGAGTTATTCATAATAAATAGATATCTTTGGACATCCCACATAAGGCCATCTGTTCCCAAACTAACTCTGCTTAATGCTAATACTGTGGCAACCAGATAACTGATAAAAATAAATATTTTAAAATACATACATATATAGATACATAGCATACAGACAGCACTAATACTTGTGCTCATTATGCGAATATTTCACAAGGGAAAACTTTGGGAATTGAACCCACAACCTTCAGCTTAACAGTCAAGATCGCTGCCTACTAGAATAACAAGCCATAATGTTCTCCAAGGTGCGAAGTCAGGCATTCTGCACTGGCAAATGATATAAGCTATAGTCTCATTTCACTTAAGTATTATTAGAAAGGGGAACATTATGTTTTTTGCTATCCACTTATTTTTGTATTATTTCCATAAATCATTACTTTACATTACACATGATAATAATCATACCTGAAGTCTTGCAGTAAAAGAAAATTGCAGTAGAAGTGGTGTCTCTGGTTCAATAATGTGATGTCTTATGTCCCTTACTGATCGGCCACAACCAAGGCACACCATAGTGTGGCCCAGTATTCTATGATTGGCACCTTCTGAAGTTAGCAGCAAAAAGCATGGGTGACAAATATGTCCATCTTCTGGAAGCTGAAAGGCAAAGTAGATTATTAGTTTAGGTATATCAACATTTTATTTATTGTATTAAGAAGAAGGTTCTAAATAAATACTTTTTTAAATATTTAAAGGTGAAAATCAGTTGTATAAGTAGAAATAATAATTGCTTGTACAAAATCATTCGCTGTGCTGTTTAGAAAACTCAAGAGAACATGTTTTATGTATCTATAGGTTTTCATAATTTATTTTAAACATACATACCTGAATTGTTAGCCATTGAACAAGCATTCTTTGGATAGGAATGTCTAACGAAGACACAACATGTCTTCTTACCCGTCCCGTAGCTATACCGCAGTTAATACACCTCATTGTGAACAATGTCCGGTCAGTGGGTCGTCTTAGGGGCGGATTTCCAAAACGTATTTTCAAAAACGTAAGCACAATCAAGTCCGTATTTAAAAGCACTAGATAATCGTTGGGCAATGGAATCAGTCCGTGTAGAATAGCAATGGTCGTTATGGAGAAAAGATAATCGCAGTCACACAGTTTACAAACAAACAGAAAACAAACGTACGCGCAAGTTACGAGATGTCAAACGAAAACGATCGATATGGCGGATGTCAAGCGATTGTCGAAGTCGAACCTGTCACTGTCATGTCGTTTCGTTTCGTTGTTACAAGAAAAAAGTTATTTCAAATAAATATTTCATAGCACTCGAGTGATTAACAAAATATGTTTGTTTATTATGATTTCGATAATGAATAATCATTTTACAGTCAGAATAATTTATAATATTACTCTGATGGAACATTAATATTTTAGCTTTACAGGGAATGGAACGTTTATCCAAAATGCGCGTTATCTCGATACGCCGGAAACGCAACACAACTATTTAAGTTTAAATATTTTTCCAGGAGTTGTACGAAAATGTTAAGAGTTTTATAATTTTTATTTCTATTTTTATTTATTTATAATTAGGCGTCTATTAATGTACATGCCATTGAGTAACTAGGCTGAAACTGGCCATGTCCTTTGACAGTTGCGTCACTAGTGTGCGTGAGTTTTGACAAGCAAAGTAAGCAAACTCAAGCGCCATGATTGCGATAGTTTAGAGATGAGAACGCTAGATGGCGTGTAGGCATTATTATAATTCTGTTTAATCAATATCATACGTACAATAATTGATTTATTTCCTTTCATACCTTTCA
Source organism: Oligia fasciuncula (assembly GCA_963082905.1). NCBI lineage: Eukaryota > Metazoa > Arthropoda > Insecta > Lepidoptera > Noctuidae > Oligia > Oligia fasciuncula. The sequence goes on along the minus strand of OY720414.1, from coordinate 2,255,080 downwards.
TGAACAGGTTCAACAAAAAAAACTTTATAATTAATAACCTGACCTGACGACCTTCCCAACATAAACGACTTTATTACATAATATTGTTTTGTGGCAACATAAATATCATTATTCGTAGATAGGATTTATGCGACGTTGCCGTCCCACCCGAGCTGTGTTCGTAACCTTGAACTCATGAACTACATCGAAAGAATTACCAAGAAAACCGTTGCCACTCTTCTTTCGCCGTAGCGACATGATATAAAAATATAATTTTGAGATTGCTTGTATGCAATAGCTTGGCGCGCGGAATTGCTCGCGGAATTATTCTATTTTGTATGCTTTGCATTTTCATTGATTCAAATTATTGCAATATTTCTAGTATGTTATTGCAATTTATTGTAGGTATAGTAACTAATAATGATTCAATTTTAAAAATAAGTAGGTAAGTGCCTATCTTTCGGCGGTTTTAGAAACAGAAAGTTGCCCCGTGAGTTAGGTTTTAGGCGCTGAAATCCCGTCACAATACTAATTACTTACCTATGTATCAATTACATAAGTACAAAGTCAGTGGTTATCATAACTTTAATGCGTTTGTACCTATATTTTTTGGTCAACAATAAATTAAATAAAGTACATAATATGTATTATAATTCGGAAACCCAACAAACATTTGCAAAATCGAAGTACCTACAAAATAGAATACCTTTTACGCACAGTATAAACAGTTTCAGACAAACATATATTATTTATAGTTTGATAGTTATGTCGCACGGCGGACGCCGGACGGCGCGCAGCGTAGGTACCTCCAACAATAGAGCTAGACGTGCGTTCAGAAACAAACAAATGATTGAGTTACTTACATCAAATTAATAAACGTGATTTATTGTTTGTATTTAAACATCTAATCTGTTTATTTTTTTTCTTATTTGTCGACTAATACTCTACCAGGAATATAAAGATAAGTAAAATTTTATATGTATTATTAATATTAATAATGAGTTCAGAACGTAACCTTGTCATAGATAGTATGCCCAGAGTACTTTGCAAAGAGTAAAGTAACTATACATGAAGTACTTTGATAGTATGTGATCGTATCATATCCAGTAAGATCAATATCTTATAAAGTAGCAATTCTTTTCTAGTAGAATGCTTCAATTTCTTATAATAATAGTAGCAATTCTTTTCTAGTAGAATGTTTCGTCTACGAAATTCTGCTAGCTCATTGTACGGTTGTGAAATTCGATACTATTAAATTTTATTCAAATACTGAGTGTATAGAAGTAACATAATATTCTTTTGTTTTACTTTATTTCAGATTTCTCTAATCCTGAAACTGATTCATTACAATTGACTGTGGAAACTGTTCCAAAGAAATGGATATCTGGGTATCGCATTGTGGACCTGAAGAATGTAATTGAGTGGGCATTCCAATTGGAAAGACACCGAAATATGTGTGAATCTTCACAAATTGAATTTGGTAATGAGAGACTTGATGGATTTCGAAGTGAATTAATTTTCAAGTGCAGTATGTTTGGTAACTAAGACGACCCACTGACCGTGGAAGCACTACGGAGAGCAGTAATAAAATAAATACTGCATTTTTGTGGGCAACTGCGACTGCTGATAGCTGCTACTACACTCAATCAGCTCACATTACAAGTCTCATGAATATTCCAACAATGTCGGCAAATAAATTTCGTCGTGTTGAAAAAAAATTAGGCAGTGTGTGGTTTGAACATTTGTCAGAGGAAATCAAAACTGCTGGTGAACAAGAAAGGTCAGATACTATTCAAAAAGGTCATGTATCTTCAGACAGTGTTCCATTTGTTACTGTATGTAGTCGGAGGATGGCTGAAAAGGTCATATGGCCATAACTTTGATTCATCTTCTGATAAGGTAAGTTAATATATTACTAAACACATACATACATAAACTCACGCCTTCTTCCCATGGGGGTAGGCAGAAACTACAGAACGCCACCTGCTACAATACCTTACATACTCCTTTACTAAACACATATTTGGTTCTGTATGAACTTTTTATTATGTGCAATATTTACAAGTGTTGCTTTTCATTTCCAGGCCTGCATTATTGGTAAAGAAACTAAGAAATGTCTATTTCTTGGTGTTCAAAACAAATATTGTTATACGTGTCAATATTATGAAAAAAAAGTAATTTAAAAAAATTAAACCGACTTCAAAAAGAAATTAACTCAAAATTATGAAATAACTTTAATATCGGAAGTCGGTGTCTTGGGATCTGTATTTTAGTTTTATGCCACCGACTTCCGAAATTAAAGTTATTTCATAATTTTGAGTTAATTTCTTTTTGAAGTCGGTTTAATTTTTTTAAATTACTTTTTATTTCGTAATTTTTAGTTTTTGCACTAGTATTTGACCAAGGTTTTGAGATGTTTTCCCTTTGACACTACACCCGTAGCTCTTATCAATAAGCCAGGCCGTCACACTTACACGTATTAGTCCATATCTTGAAAATTACTGAATCGATCTTGATGAAACTTGCACTGTTCCCTAAGTTGAAGAAAATGTAAGCCAATAAAAAAAAAATGGTCACGATCCGATTAATAGTTCCGGAGATATGCGTGGACAAACATACATACATACATACATACATACATACATACGTCTATGAAATTTTGTATATTTGTTTGGAAGCCCTAATAGATCATCATATGTGAATATAATGCAAATCCAATAATATTACATACATACGTATCGAATTGATAACCTCCTTTTTTGAAGTCGGTAAAAAGGAAACATGGACATGAAAGCACATAATTGCTGCAAAAAATTTACTTGACCGCCTACAGCAATGGAATCACAAATTATTGTGGAAAGCTTTCAAAAGAGTGAAGAAATGCATCAACTTCGTTATTTGAGTTTTATTGGAGACGGAGACTCGTCCGTGTTTGCAAACTTGAAAGAGAAAGGTTCATATAGTAACTTTAGTCTGAGGTGGGAACATAATAAAACAAATTGAATGCAAGAATCATGTAATCAAAAACTATACCAGGGCACTATACAAGGTAAATAAATAAATCAAATTGGTATTGACATCTCAAGATCAGTGAAGCATATTCTGTATTCATATTTGTACTTTTTTTAGATCTTGGCCAACACTAAGCTCGCACTATTATAAATATTTTAAAGCCAAACATGATGAAGCTTACACTAGTGGCATGGAAAATTATAACGTATAAGAGTGAGAGTGCTGCTATGGCAGCAGCATAGCATAGCAGCATAGCCCGCTTCATATATTCGGAATACATGAAAACTGCAAGGATTTTTACTGCAATGTCAATAAAACAGCTGCAAATGGAAATATAATAAGTAAGAATTGTAGTACCAGTTAGAAATGCTTTGATTATCATGGTACAGCGGTGCTATTCTGTAAACCGTGAAAACTTAGGTGAAATGAGCGTGGAGTGAGCTGTCAATAGGTCAATCTCTAGCAAAAACAAACTCACTTCACCTAAGTTTTCACGGTAAGATTTTTACAGAATCAACCGGCAGTATTGTTTCTTTGTACGTTACATAATCATCTATTTTTTTATTGATATTTTCTAGTAAAATATTCTATTTTCAGGATTATCGCTTGCTACTGGACACAAATGGCATACATAGCCCAGGGGCATATTTTTCAAAATACATAAATGGAAAGGAACAAATCAGAATACGACAGAAGTCGTCAACACGAAAACGACGTATTCTGCCAGAAATCATATTGAGACATGTTCAAAAAAATGCTAAATGTATAGATTTGAATGGTATGTATACTCAGCTAGATATCAAGTTATACATTTCCAGTATAAGCTGACCTCCCATTGTACGGAAATCCTATACAATGCGATATCAGCTACTGGAAATGTATAGCTGGTTAATTCTTTTTTTTACTTCATAAATTGCATCAATTTCAATGTCTAAAATATATTATTATGTTATTCTAGTGAAAAATCGTCCATCAACATCAGTTGGAAATTCGAGCAACTAGTAAAGTTTCAATATATAGCAGTTTTGGAGAATGATGGTAAAGGACATTTTGAAATGAATGGGCAACAATATTCGTCCAAAGTAACATAATTATATTCTAAGTAAAGTTATTTTTCTTTGCAGCAGTAGCAGCCTTTAGCAGTAGACAAGAAGACTCACGGCACATGGTGAAAACAACCAAGTCAAACGATTTTTGATAAAATTGTATTTTTGTAGTAGTTTGTTTAGAATCAACATTATCATATCATTGTATATTACTTTTTATTTGTATTTACTATAAAATGAAAAGGTGAAATAATACTTTATTATGTAAGTATAACCACCTGGTGATCTCAATCGCAGGTCTTTAGATTTTTCTTTTTCTAAAAACTTTGGTAGGAGTGCTTTGACATTATAAAATATTTTACACTCTGGTTATAAGTAATTGCATACTACATTGTATTTTTTTGATTTGTTGTTATCTTTTTTTTTTCTTGTGTCTGCTAGGTGTAATATCTGTAATAATTGGATATGCTATAAATTTAATCATGTATCAGGCTACATTTGTGTCACTTCAAATACTTTTATTTATATTTAATTAGTAGTAAGGTAATAAAATAAAACTATCTTTATAAACTGTATAGATTGAAGTTTTTGTAACTGAACAGACAGCTGTGCTGCTGGGGAGTTTGTTGCGCCACTTCTTCTTTCCAGCTAAAGCACTAGGGAGAGGTTAAGGGCGAATCCCATCGACAAAAGACATGCCGGGGGTAGGCAGAAACTACAGAACGCCACCTGCCACGATACCTTACATACTCCTTTTGTCTCGTTTAAGTTCATAAATCTGGTCATACACGCACGCCGGTTGTGAGTACTACGCACAGGCACAGTATTCATAATATTCGCAAGGAACGCATTTAATTTTTCATATAAATATCGTAGCAGGTGGCACATTTTTTAAATACACGCCACCTAGTAGTCTATTCTTGTAAACGTTTGAAAGTACTCGCTTACGTCTGTGTGTGTAAACGACCTGTATTCAATGGCAGATTTTATTTGGGGATTATGTGTCGAATTGGGTGGATTTTGAGGCAATGTTATGACCAAATACAATAAAGAGTAATGTCCGATAACCGCGTCTACCACTTCTACGACTTAATAATGTGCCAATTACACATAAAACAAAATAAACTAAAAATGTTGACATCAGCGCCATCTAGCGGGAAAATGGCCCGGAGCAGATCGTATGATCCTCCTTAAGTATACAGGAGCGTCGGATATAGTTGAAGTTTACTAAGAAACCGATGGATGTTCTGGACTGAAATTTAATTTAATAAATGGAGCTGTTTGTTTTCTATTAATAAACTAAAATTTTATTCGAGAATATCCATCGGTTTCTTAGTAAACTTCAACAATATCCGACGCTCCTGTATACTTAACTCCTTTGTTGACTGTACATAGATTCTTTACATAAAAATACTAGACACGTGTTTCGGGTTTCGCATATAGTAAAAATAATGTTGTATATATTTTTTAATAATAATCATCATCTGCCTAACCTTTTCTTAACTATGTTCGGGTCGGCTTCCAATCTTACCGGGTGCAGCTGAATACCAGTATTTTACATGGAGCGACTGCCTATCTGACCTCCAAAACCCAGTTACTGGGTAATACCATACCCCTTGGTAAGATTGGTTGTCAATTGTCAGACTTTCGGGCTTCTGACTACCCGTAACGACTGACAAGGATCCACGAATGAAAATTAAAAAAACTAAGAGGGCTATCAATTTTTAGGTAGCCCTGATAGTTTTTTTTATGATTTTTTTTCTTTGAGTGCTCTGCGAAAGTGATTGAAAAAAAATTTGTAATAACTTTAGAACCGTAAAAAATATTCACCGACATTCTCAGGGTTAAAAAGTTTCGAAATGACCTTGCCCACGCCCCTATTCGATTTGATCCATACTTCCAGGGACACTGTGTAATAGAACACTTTTTTTTTTTTTTAATAACTTGTAATTATATGAGCACCATGTATCTATCACTTATTTGATTTACCTGTCATTGCTTAATTTTTTATTCTTTTTACCTTTTGTGGTAGACTAATTTTATTATGGGTGCATCGTGTTCACATATAATTTTTATTATGTATACAAGACCTTGTAAAACATTTTAAAAGAGTAACGGTGGAGTTTCTTGCCCATTCTTCTCCATACGAAAACTACCTTTTGGAATGGGCGACTAGAATCATTTCTATTTAGTTTTTTTTTGACGTTCAAAAGTGCCTTTAATGTGCCTATTTGAAATAAATGATTTGACTTTGAAGAAAGACACAGAGAGAGAAAGTAGCACGAAACCGGTTGCCATCCGCGGGACTTCGTTCCAAAAATTTACGACTAACTAAAAACTAAATTCTTACGCCCACAGTTCACCCGCTGGATGGAAAAATGGATAGTAGAAAGCGAAAATCTAGAAGAACGCGTCGGCGTAGTCTGTAGACTGCTGGACGTGTGCGTCGCCCTGCGGCACCTCAACAACTTCAACGGAGTGCTGGCCGTCGTCGCGGCCTGCGGCAGCGCCTCCGTGCATCGCCTCCGCGCCACCTTCCAGGTGAGGCTCCCGAGAACGTTAACTATTTTTATCTCACGACGCATCGCGCGCTTTACGTATATACATATATATTATATTACTAATAATAAAGCTGAAGAGTTTGTTTGTTTGAACGCGATAATCTCTGGAACTACCGGTCAGAATTGAAAAAATCTTTTTGCATTTGATAGCCCAATTCTTGAGGAACGCTATAGGCTATTTAATATCACGCTATGACCCTTAGAAGCCGAGCAAAAAGAAAAAAAGTCAGAATGAAATTTAAAAAAGAAAAAAAAAAAAAGAACCCTAAGCGAATACGAAGTGTTGCGACGAATTTCACGCGGGCAGAAGCTAGTGATCAATAAGTGTACAAACCCGCTGGGAATGTGTGCGTCAAAACGAATAGCGTCAGCACATTACACGCACACACACACATCTGACATCGCCATTGAAGAACGGTACCGGGAGCTCCTGCGCTTACGCACACATTCACGGCGTGTTTGTACACTTGGTAACCACAAGTAAAGCGCGCATCGATTCTTGAGATAAAAAAATACAGTAGCAGTAGATTTTTTATTGTTTTCTCATACGAGTCAGGATAAACTCGCCCCTAGTTACGTGGGACTTAAACATAACCGAAATGAGAGTATTCACGTTACACCTTTGTCCTCTCTACTTATAGCGCATGGCCCATAAGGACTATTTTCACCAAACTTTTTTATATATGTCGCATCCGGTTATTCGTTTGAATATTCGGAACGCTAGCGCTATCTGGTGGCGCTTGACAGAGTCTAGCCTGAGTTCGTGGGGAGTCGACGACAGCGCGACAGAACGGTGTGGAGCTGACTTGGACATTCGACATCGTACGGACATTTTTTTTTTTTTTGCTCAGAAACTGTCCCGCGTTCCGTATCTGGGGGTTTACTCCGAAGTGGTTGATTATCGTGTCGCCCGAATGTTCGGTCATTTTCTGATTCGAATATTGTTGTCCTACTACGAATTCATTAAAAAAAAGTAAAAAAAGGGTAAGGGTTCTAAAAAGGTTCGGATTGGCACAGTTTGGTCGGAACCTATAGTCAATATAGAAAGTGAAAGGTAGTAGAAAATGACCGAACATTCGGGCCGATACGGTGGTTAACCGCTTCGGAGTAGACTCCCTGGTTGTGTCGTGTACCTACAGTGTGCGATTCGCTGGTGTGATTAATTTGTTCTTGAAATTATAATCTGATTTGAACTGCAAACGGTTTTTCTATTGCGCAATAACCAACACTACCCAATAGTACGCCCACAGTAGTAAAAATATGGCTGATAATAACGAGACACACATACCTTCTCCGTCGGGTACGTATTTGAATATCGAAGATTAAAATACCGACTGTTAAAATATCGATGTTCGAAACATCGAAAATGGAAATATCGAACTATCATATAACCGAAAATTAAAATATCGAAAGTTTATATTATCGAATGGTTAAATATCCTACGTCCAATATATCTAAAATCTAAATATCTACAAAAGTTACATCGAAAGATCTAAATATCGAAATACAGATTATCGAACGTCCTAAATATCGATGGGTAATTATTTGAAGATCGAAAATTAATATACCTACGTGTAAAAATGAGTTAATTTTCAACATTTAATACATTCATTCATTCACCCTAAAAATACGTACAAGTTAAAATATCGAACAAATTTTGATAAAGTAGTATGAGTGGAAAAAGGTTGCTTCTGCAACGTCTCCGGCGCTACGGGAAGTGCAACCCCTTCGCCCTTGCGTAACAAAGGATAGGCACCCATGTTCACCTCCGCAGCTTCGGCTTGCTGCAGCCTCAGCCGCTACGGTTCCCACGTGTGCCTATGCTTTGTTACAGCGGGCGGGGGTTGCCCTCCCTTCGCGCCTCCGGATTTTTATATACACTCTAGGGGTAACTATTAAAACACGTAGTCGTGAATCAAATGACGGAGTAATTTATTGTTATAAATTCATGTTGAAGTTAGTCTTAGCTGCCAGTTAGTACATAAGCAATGGTAGTAGTATTTACTAAAGTATTATTTTGATATTAATTCTAACACCTCCACTTATCAAAATAATCTGAACTTTAGATATTTTATTAAACTGAATATAAATTTAATAAACTAATAGAATACAGCCATCAAACAATATTTTTAATACCTAACCTCTTCACAAAATAGTTATGTTTTACTCTACTCAATCCTTTGGTCAGTAGGTCTGCTGGCATTTCAGATGTTGGCAGATAAACTATCTTAAGGCGCTGAATAGACCCAAATAGGCTTGTCTCCAACAATTTTTTAGCCAAATATATACAGTTTGAGACAGCGGAAAAAATATATGTTAATCTTGAACATATTTCCTAAAACTTCGTTGTTTTCAAAACACGTTTTTGAAAAGTTTTCTCGATACAAAAAAATGGTAAACTAACCTCCTAAACTGATCTTCCAACAAAAAAATCTGAATTATTTACCAATGTACGTTGGTAAAATTTATAACAATAACGTATCATATCAAAATACAAAACTTGGTTGTCTAATATTTTTGACAACTCAACTTATTTTTAAGTAATTAATTATTTGGTGGTTTGTAAAAATGTACGAGCGTCGCGAAATCGCGCTTCTCTTTCTTATGTACGCAATCCGACAGTGATCGCTTAGGCGCGCTGCTAGACGGACGTATGTCGCTTTGCCTCGCAATCCGTTCATTTCATATTATCATCAAACAAAAATGTCGAAGGCCAGCAAAAAATCACTTCTATACTAACAAACCAATACGTCCCATGGAAGTAGTAATATAAGTAATTTTTATATTGACAAAACAGGTACACGAACAGAAAAAATTAAACTCTAAACAAATAGTTACTAGGCTATTTTGTACAACGCATTGCGTAAATTCATCGCTTGTAACAAGGCTCGCTTGGTCGATTGGTTTTTGCATAGATTCTGAATAGCGAGTTATCGGGTTCGAAACCAAGTTGAGTCTTATCAGGGAATTCGTATTGGTTTTTTAGTTTTATGATATTATCATTGTTTTTTTTTAGTCTTAGGATATTTTTATTGTTTTTTTTTTATTTATTTTGTATATTTTTAGAATAATTATTAAGTTCTTTACAGTAAAAAGAGACGTTTGGCGAACAGTTCAGAAGCGAAGCAGACGCGCGAATCCGCTTGCGCGACGAGACAGTTGCGCGACAAAGTTGAGGAAAATGAGATTTCTCCATAACATCACGCATGTATTCTTTCAAAGGGTTGGGCAGGAGTGTATAGTACACCCACAATTCACCAATGCTTCATCATGGATATCGTTTATGATTTTCGAAAGTTGTAAAGCCGATAGAAAAGTCGAAATTAAAATCCAAGATGGCGGCTGAAAAGATTTTTCAAATTTGTCATCATGGGTGTCGTTTTCATGGTTTTCGAGGGTGCTGAAGCCGATAATGAGGTCAAATTGAAAATCCAAGATGGCGGACGTGAAAAGTTTCAAATTTTTCATCATGGGTATCGTTTTCATGGTTTTCGAGGGTGCTGAAGCCGATAGTGAGGTCAAAATGAAAATCAAAGATGGCGGACGTGAAAAGTTTAAATTTTTTTATCATGGGTGTCGTTTTCATGGTTTTCGAGGGTGCTGAAGCCGATAGTAATGTCAAAATGAAAATTCAAGATGGCGGACGCGAAAATGTTAAAATTTTTCGTGATCGGTGTCGTTTTCGTGGTTTTCGAGGGCGCTGAAGTCGATAGTGGGGTCAAAATAAAAATCCAAGATGGCGGACGTGCAAAATTTCAAATTTTTCATCATAGGTGTCTTTCCCTGATAGACTCAACCAAGTCTTTTAATCTTATTGAAGCTTGTCCATATCTTGGACGGCTATTTGTGTTTTGAGCCACTTGACAAAATTTGATAAATTTTTAGCTCCGTTAGGCTTTTCTGCTGACGTAATCCGTCTAAAAACTTCCATTGTCGGCACGGTTGGCGCAGTGGTTAAGCGTTTCGCTACCATCACATGGGCGTAAGGTGAAAAATTTATTCACTGTTCATTACTTTTATGTTATACAATAGTTCTCGTAGTAACGAAACGGCCAAGCCACATATTTTGACTAAGGTGTAGAGTTTGTGAAGTTAGGGCGTGTAGAGTCAGAAGCTTGGCTCTACATGAGATCTGATAACTTTTTGACAGTGCGAGCCATATGTGGTCTCGTCTTGGCAACATTTTACATGAAAATGTTTTTAGTGGGATTTTATAGTTACTTATCAGTTTAAGTTATAGGTATTTATATTACTTATTAGCTAATAGGCTAGATTGTAATGTAAATAAAGTATCACCAACTGTGCTACCACAAGGCAAAAACGCCGAAAAAAAACACGTTTGTTGTATGGGAGCCCCCCATAAATATTTATTTTATTTTGTTTTTAGTATTTGTTGTTATAGCGGCAACAGAAATACATCATCTGTGAAAATTTCAACTGTCTAGCTACCGCGGTTCTTGAGATACAGCCTGGCGACAGACAGACGGCAAAAACGCCGAAAAAATTACGTTTTTTTGTATGGGAGCCCCCCTTAAATATTAATTTTATTTTGTTTTTAGTATTTGTTGTTAAAGCGGCAACAGAAATACATCATCTGTGAAAATTTCAACTGTCTAGCTACCGCGGTTCTTGAGATACAGCCTGGCGACAGAAAGACGGCAAAAACGCCGAAAAAAACACGTTTTTTTTGCGTTTTTTTGTATGGGAGCCCCCCTTAAATATTTGTTTTATTTTGTTTTTAGTATTTGTTGTTATAGCGGCAACAGAAATACATCATCTGTGAAAATTTCAACTGTCTAGCTACCGCGGTTCTTGAGATACAGCCTGGCGACAGACAGACGGCAAAAACGCCGAAAAAAAAACTTTTTTTTGTATGGGAGCCCCCCTTAAATATTAATTTTATTTTGTTTTTAGTATTTGTTGTTAAAGCGGCAACAGAAATACATCATCTGTGAAAATTTCAACTGTCTAGCTACCGCGGTTCTTGAGATACAGCCTGGTGACAGACAGACGGACGGACGGACGGACAGCGAAGTCTTAGTAATAGGGTTCCGTTTTTACCCTTTGGGTACGGAACCCTAAAAAGGTTAAAAGTTGGACACCAAGCGACACTAAGTAGGTTATCCAATCTCCGCGCCGAACGGTTGATGAGAAACTGATGGTGGTGGATCTCTCATCAATCGTTCCGACCGACCGTATCCGACCGTAGAAATTGAGAATTTGAGAATCTTTTCAGCCGCCATCTTGGATTTTAATTTTGACCTTTCTATCGGCTTTAAAACTTTCGAAAACCATAAACGATATCTATGATGAAGCATTGGTGAATTGTGGGTGTACTATATACTATATACACTCCTGCCCAACCCTTTGAAAGAATACACGCGTGATGTTATGGAAAAATCTCATTTCCTCAACTTTGTCGCATAACTGTCTCGTCGCGCAAGCGGATTCGTGCAAGTGTCTTTCGCGCAAGCGGATTCGTGAAAGTGTCTTTCGCGCAAGTGGATTCGCGCAAGTGTCCTTCGCGCAAATGTCTTTCGCGCAAGAGTATTTCGCGCAAACGACCATTCGCGCAAAAGTCCATTTGCGCAAAAGTCTATTCGCGCAAAATTCCATTCGCGGAAATGTCTTTTGCGCAGGTGTCCCAGATCCGTTTCTGAACTGTTCGCCAAACGTGTCTTTTTATTGTAAAGAACATTAATAAATATGTATTCTAAAAATATACAAAATAAATAAATAAAAAACAATGAAAATATTCTAAATGTATACAAAATAAATTAAAAAAACAATGATAATATCCTAAAACTAAAAAAACCAATACAAATTCCCTGTTATGACTCAACTTGGTTTCGAACTCGATAACCCGCTATTCAGAATCTATGCAAAAACCATTAGACCAACCAAGCCTTGTTAAAAGCGATGAATTTACGCTATGCGTTGTACAAAATAGCCTATAAGGAACTATTTGTTTAGAGTTTCATTATTTCTGTTCGTGTACCTGTTTCGTCAATATTACATTATAAAAATTACTTTACTACTTCCATGAGATGAATAATAATATACTAGAGCGCCATCTATTGGTTCATTGTTAATTATTATTAACCGCGTCACCGTGCCTGACTCGGTAGTTCACTGTATCACCGCCCTTTAAGAATGGCGCTAGGATATCGGAGAAATAGTGGGCGTGGCTAAAAATACCGAAACATCGGAACTCAATTTCGGGTGACAGCCCCTTAACAAGATTGTTAGCTACCGCTTCTCTAACAAAATGGTGACGCACGTCAATGTGCTTAGTCCTTTTATGGAACAAAGGGTTTTCTGTCAACTTCTGAGCACCTTGATTATCATTATACAATATGATCTTAGAATCATAAAAATCTACAATTTCAGACAACAAGTTTTTTAAATATATAGCTTCTTTACAAGCCTCCGCTATCGCCATATATTCGGCCTCTGTACTTGATAAAGCTACAGTCTGTTGTTTCTTACATTCATATGAGATAACAGTTCCTGAGAACTTAAAATAAAAACCTGTGTAAGATTTTCTATCTAAAGTATTTGAGGCCCAGTCTGCATCAACGAAACCTTCCAAGTTACAATTATCTTTACCATCCCATAAGATTTAGTTTTACATAAATATCTTAGAATTCGTTTTGCATGCTTCCAATGGGTTAAAGAAAAACAGTTATTGAACTGGCTCAAATAACCTACACTGTAAGAAATATCTGGGCGAGTTAAAACACTTAAGTACATCAAGCTTCCTATTAGTTGTTGATACGGGTATTGTTTACAAACATCTAAACTTTTCTCTAGTTTTAAATTACTTTCAATGGGAGTATCAACAACTTTACAGTTTGTCATATTGAATTTACTTAAAATATGATCTACAAACTTTTCTTGATCTAAGGAAATACAGCCATTTTTATACCTTTTTACTCTCATACCTAAACATTGTTTTAATTGCCCCAAATCCTTAATTTTAAATTCAGACATTAGCTTAGTTTTTAGCTCATTTACCATATTACTGCTGTTGGAAAAAATGAAAAAATCATCTACAAAAATTGCTATTATGATCTGTTCCTTTTTACACTTTTTCATATACAGGCATGGTTCTAACTTGGACTTTACAAAACTGGATTCCAATAAACAATCATTTATTCTAACATTCCAAGCCCTAGCCGATTGCTTCAAACCATAAATTGCACGTTTCAATTTAAGAACATAATTATCTTTACATTCTAAATTAGGTGGAGCTTGCATGTATACATTTTCGCTTAGGTAGCCATTTAGGAATGCTGTAGTTACATCGAAATGAGTAATTTCAAAGTTGAGTTTAACACTTAAAGCGAATAAAAGTCTTAAAGTTGAGTAACGTACCACTGGTGAGTATGTCTCAGTATAGTCCACCCCTTCTTTTTGAGTAAACCCTTTCGCGACCAGTCTTGCCCTATACCGCACTTTATTATCACTTTCGAACTTTTTCTTGAAAACCCACTTGCACTGTACTACCCTATCAGCTTCTTTCCTTTCTACGAATTCCCATGCTTCATTATCATCAAAAGCCTTTAGTTCATCTGTCATCGCCTGTCCCCACTGTTCTTTCTCCGGTCCATTCATTACTGCTTCATAACTGAGTTCTTCACCGCAGGATTCCAGCTCGTCCAAAATACTGAGATTGGTTACACCATACCTTTCTACTGGTTTTCTCTTACGCTTACTAACCTCCACCATTGGAACTTCTTCCTCTGTGATAGACTCATTTTCTGCTTCTGACACCGTTTGATATGAATCATCTTGGGAGCTTGATGAGTCACAGATATATGTAGGATCATTTGGATCTAAAACTGTATTCTCAGATGAACTTTCTTCTCCTTCTGAGTTTTTATCTTTCTCTGACTTTTCTTCTTTTTCATTTACTACTATCTGAGCTTTGTCGGAGTCTTCTTTCTCCATAATAATGACATCTCTGCTCGTAGTAATTTTTCTTGTTTTTGGGTTATATAATCTGTATCCTTTTACATTATCTGGATACCCCACTAGAATCAAATTGTCAGCCTTCTTATCCCATTTTTGTCTTTTTATTTTGGGAACATGCACCATTACTTTGCTGCCGAATATTCTAACATGGCTCAGGTCTGGTTTCTTACCTGTCCACCTCTCGAATGGTGTCATCATGCCTAAACTGGCGGCTGGCGTTCTATTCTTCAAGTACACAGCAGTATTTACTGCTTCAGCCCAAAAACTTTTGTTGAGATCTGCTTCAAACAGTAAACATCTTGCCCGTTCAACTACAGTTCTGTTGAACCGCTCCGAGAGACCATTCTGCTCGGGAGTGTGAGGATTGGTCTTCTGATGGACGATACCAGCTTGTCTCAAGAAGCTCTCCATCTCTCCTGAACAAAACTCCCCTCCGTTGTCAGTTCTCAATATCTTTATCTTGTTTCCTGTTTGATTCTCAACCATACCACGAAAATCCCTGAAATGCTGGAATACCTGGTTCTTCTCCTTCAAGAAGTAGACAAAAGTCATTCTGCTGGCGTCATCCACGAATAGAAGAAAATACTTCGACTGACCAATCGACTTGGTCTCCATCGGCCCACATAAATCTGAGTGTACTACTTCCAGTAGTTTTTCACTTCTATGGTTATCTGA
The DNA here is from genome assembly GCA_963082905.1 of Oligia fasciuncula. NCBI lineage: Eukaryota > Metazoa > Arthropoda > Insecta > Lepidoptera > Noctuidae > Oligia > Oligia fasciuncula. The sequence goes on along the minus strand of OY720414.1, from coordinate 2,239,830 downwards.
TGGGAAAGGAAAACGTGTCTGTTTTCCCTCACAGCACACTTCACAATTCTGGATCTGTACGTCAGCTTTCTTGTTAAAAGAAACTCCTTCTACAGCACCTTCTTTCATTTTCTGCAAAGCCTTACTGTTAATATGGCCTAGCCTTCTATGCCAAATCGACATGGCCGTCATTGCCGACAACATATTCTCGGATTTTATTGTGTTTAATTTGTACACACCGTTATTCAAATTCGCAGTGCCAACAAGCTCATTCACTTGATTATATATCAAACAGACATCCTTCTTGAACGCTACTCTGTTGCCGTTAGCTATCAGTTGGCTTACTGATAGTAAGTTTGTCGCGAGCTTCGGTATGTACAAAACATTCTTCACAATCACATCATACTGAGAATCATTTACAATTGTCGTAATCTGTGTCTCACCGACACTTACTATAGGCACAGTCATTTGATTTGCGACTACGATTTCTTTGTTTTCATGCACGCGTCGGGTTCGCAGTAAACATTTTTGGTTTGGCGTCATGTGAGCGCTTGCGCCCGAGTCGACGTACCAGTCATCTGTGCAAAAATTTCCGTTGAAAAACGCTGCACTAAAAGCATTTATAGGTTTATTTGCTTTTAATTCGGGGCACTTATTCCGAAAATGACCGATTTTCTTGCAATTGTAGCATTTTATTTGTTTACTGCTGGTTGACGTGTCATTTGACGTTGACGTTTGTGATTTGGCACCGCGGTTAGTGTTGCCACTTTTCGACCGCTGCTGTTTCGACCAAAATGCAGAGTCTCTTCCAGTATTGCCAACTTCTTCACACATATCAAGTAATTTTGTCTTTATGACATCTGCAGTTATCGAAATACCCGAATGTTCAATTGCCATTATCATTGGAGAATATCGTTCTGACAAACCTGCTAATAATAGTGATCCTACCCATTCATCTGTTATTGTAAATCCCGTGCCATTTAACCGTTGAGCCGTTTCGATCATTTGTGTGACGTAGGTAGACATCGAGTCACAATTTTCAAGTCTTATGGATATCAAATGTCGAAGCAAGGTTATTTTTCTTGAGAAACCAGAGTCATCAAACATGGTCTTTAACTTTATCCATAATTCTGCCGAGCTCTTGGTGTTCTTAATATGCACATACAATGTTGGATCTATCATTAATACTAACTTTGCCTTCGTTTTTGCGTCATCTACTGGCTTTACTTCAAAATCTGAAGTTGGTTTGATGTACTTGTCCATCCCTTCTAGCACCAATAAATTTTCTGCCGCAAAACACCACTCATCGTAATTCTCCCTGCCTTTTAACTTCGGCACACTAGCAATATAGCTCGAAGTCATGTTTACGCGAAACAACGTACACAATTTAACAATTTTAAAATGCCTGGGCCCATAACCTATTAAAACACGTAGTCGTGAATCAAATGACGGAGTAATTTATTGTTATAAATTCATGTTGAAGTTAGTCTTAGCTGCCAGTTAGTACATAAGCAATGGCAGTAGTATTTACTAAAGTATTATTTTGATATTAATTCTAACAGTAACAGCCAAAAGACTACGTAACTTCGGGGTGCCCCAATTCGGTTTTGGAACAATTTCGACCTATTTTATCCATGAAAATCAGTGTCCAGTGTACAAGCCTAGGTCAATCGTGAAGGTATTATTTAAATTAAAATATTTTCTTGAAAGTCAATATGTTGTGCAGGTTGTGCTACTAAAGTTAGTGACAGAAACGTATCGCTGCAAAACCGACTCCACGTAGTCTTGTCTGCCCTACCCCTAGAGTGTAATTTAGAATCGCGTAGGCGCGGAGGGGCGAGGCAGCCCGCGAGCTGAGGAGTAGGTGGTTTTAACACCGACCATCTGCGACGTTAAGCTCGCGTGGGCCTGCCGGAGCCCTGCAGCGCCGGAGCCGTGACAGAAGCCATGCTTGCTTGCATGTTGCATGATTGCTGCATGCTTGTTTGCTAGATGGAAATCAGTTACTGGGTGGGTTACAAAAAAAAACAAGGAAAACCTCATGTAATGTAGGTACTTTAATTATTTTTACATAATAAAAACCCAAACGAAACGTAACGTAGATATTAAGAACTTCGATGTATTAAATGTTGATATTTTGAACTTAGGCATAATGTCATTCGATATTTTGAATCATTCGAAATTTTAATCACTCGACATTTCAATCTTCGACGTTTTAAGCGTAGGTATAACAATTTTCGACATTTTGATACAATCGATATTTAAATTTTCGATGTTTTGAACATCGATATTTTAACAGTCGATATTTAAATTTTCGATATTCAAATACGTACCCTCTCCGTCATATAGAATGAGTACTATCCTGTGAATAAATTTAAATTTTTTGACAGTTTTGCCATCCTAGAGCTGTCAGACGTCAATTTCATTCCACGGATAAAAGATATCTTTGGTAAAATCAGCCTTTGCACGTATATTCCTAACACTTATATTCCTTTGACAGATGGTACCTCTCCGCCTAATCCGAGCACTAGAAGAATTCCGCGAACTGAACTCTGACCACTTCCGAAGATACCAGGAGAAGCTACGCAGCATCAACCCACCGTGCGTGCCCTTCTTCGGCATGTACCTCACCAACATACTGCACATCGAGGAGGGGAATTTGGGTGAGTAGACACTGTAGACCGCTGTTAGTTGACGGTCATCATTTCAGCCGAAAGACGTCCACTGCTGGACATAGGCCTCCCCCAAGCACCTCTACTTCGACCGGTTCTGCGCTTCTCGCATCCAACGGGTTCCTGCGGCCTTCACAAGATCGGCGGACCACCTTGTGGAAGGCCTTCCAACGCTATGTCTTCCGGTACGCGGTCGCCACTTCAGAACCTTTGGACCCCATCGGCCAGTTCACGATGCGTCACGTCTATTCTTGTAAATAAACCGTTTTAAAACAAAATCCGATTGCTTAAAACGGTTTAAAACCACGACCACGTGTGCCGTTCACTGATTAAGTAAAAAAAAATGAGTATAATTTTCGTAGTTGTTCTGTATTTTGATCAGTGTTTGCTCAGTAATAACAGTCGGCTCGATTGATCAGGTTAAGCTACGCTTGCCGCGGTTGGTCCGTGGTTGGGTGACCATCTTTACATATCAAGACCTCTCCGTGCCTCGGAAAGCGCGTTAAGCCGTTGGTCCCGCAGGCTTATTACGTAAGAAAGAGCAATCAGCAAATATCGCGCAGTCATTGCGCGATCAATCGCTAAACGCTAAAAAAATCGGTATTATCTAAAAATCGTTCGCTAATCGCTCGCCAATTGTTATACATGCACTTATCGCTACGACACTAGCGCCAAAACGATTATGTAGCCAACTTCGGAACTAAAGTCAATTGTCAAATGAAGAATGTTAACAAGTTTTGTTACGAAAAAAACTTATAAACCACTTAAACCCTCTTAAAATTCACCGAAAATAGCTTGGCGCCGGTTACAAGATGTTTAAGTGGGTGAAAACAGTGTTAGCTTGGACTCGAAGCGATATTCGACTGTTCAACAAGTAAGTTTTAAAATATTATAGATCAATATTGATGTGAAACAAATGTGTATTAATTAACTTTGAAATTAACAATACATAATCTTGTTTCAGTATAAAATGGCAAATAGAGTGTCCAATGATCAACTAGAAGAACGATTAGATTTTCTAGCTCAGCATCGGTGTTGGCCTTGACTCAAGATTTATTATAAACATGATTATCTATCATATTTAAAGTAGGCTTAAAGACTAAACAATGCAAAGATATTATCATTTACACCTACTTACTTTACATTCTACACTAACTTTTGTTCTTCTTCTCGTTCGTGGCATGAACGGTCTAAGTTCAGTGCACAAATTCATAAACAGCTCTTTGGAAAGTCTGTAATGTTTGAACTCGGCGTCAGATAAATTCAAAGCATTGGCTTGATCTCGCAGGCTACGACGCAACCGTGCTGTGTTACGGCTTTTAATCCTGCTGGCTTCAGCCTCAAGCGCTTCAAGCAAGAAAACAGCATTTGCCATACCAATACCTCAATAGAGACTAGAGACGCAAACAATGTTAAATTTAACTAGAATACACTGGATGAATAGTCTTTTACGGTACACACAGTTTGTTCTAATGAGCACACGACACACGACGGAGTTAAAATGTACACAATTTTAGATAAAATTCTTCGAATTAGAAGACTAATTTCTTATTTAGCAATCAGCGAGCGATTAACAACAAGGGAAAAGGTTAACGCAATTTGACAACCAAATTTGCTCGCCGATGGCTGTCGCTCTGCTGTCAAAAACCATGCGTAATACGAAATAGTCGCAATCACCATGCGATCACAGTAGGAAACTGCACTTTTAGTTAACTGATTGTTCCATAGAGGCAGCACTATCGATAGTTTGCTATGCTGTGGCTATCGCTGTTACATAATACGGATTTGCGAAATTTGCGCGATATTTGCGCAAATTTCGCTATTGCTAGGCTTCTGCAAGATACGTAATAAGCCTGCCGGCTGTCATTCGTGAATCTTTGACAGTCGTTACGGGTCGTCAGAAGCCCGAAAGTCTGACAACCAGTCTTATCAAGGGGTATCGATTACCTAGTAATTGGGTTGTGGAGGTCAGATAGGCAGTCACTCCATTTAAAATACTGGTATTTAGCTGTATCCGGTTAGACTGGAAGCCGACCCCGACATAGTTGGAAAAAATCTAGGCAGATGATGATTTTGATTTTCTGATTTCGAATAAAATTAAAATGAGTGAATTATGTCTATTTTTTACAGACTACCTGCCCGACTCGGAGCTGATAAACTTCTCGAAGCGCCGCAAGGTGGCGGAGATAACGGGAGAGATACAACAGTATCAGAACCAGCCGTACTGCCTCACGCCGGAGCCGAAGACCAGGGTATGTAATCTCTGCGGACGGAGAGCTGTAGGCAGCTCGCCGTCCGGTAAGGACCAGCCGGTCGATTCTGTAAAAATCTCACCGTGAAAACTTATGTGAAGTGAGTTTGTTTTTGCTAGGAATTGACACTATTGGCAGCTCACTCCACGCTCACTTCACCTAAGTTTTCACGGTGAGATTTTTACAGAATAGCACCGCAGGCCCGGGTCGACGCCGCGTTGTGTTCCACGCTCGCCTCACAGAGATGTCAACACTAACTGACGGGGTCCGCTAGGGCCGATGCCTGCCAGGGTCGCGGGTTGTTCAAACTCAAACTCAAAGCATTTATTTCAATTAAACCTTGTACAGGCACTATTGAATTGTCAAAATTAAATAGTCTGTCAGTTAGTCAGAAAGTTGGATCTAGTTGCCCATTCCAAAATTACATTTTTGGCAAATAAATCGCGAACGCACTGCAGTAACTATGGGCGATGCCACACGGGTGTTGGCAATGCGTTGCGTCGGCGCTGCAACGCCTGAGCGGTGACGTCATCGCAGCGCTCGTGCGGCACTGCTCTAACTGTACAAACACGGATCAGCTAATTAGCTGCTAGTGTTTCTTACCAAATAATAAGAATAATTGTTATGTCACTTCTCAAGTTCTGAGTTGAGCTGCACGATTTTTGACAAATGCGTGCACTGACTGGACAGGTCCGCTCAATCTATGTGGTTCTTTCCTCAAAAGACCATCTCAGACACCAATCTATGTAGATTGGTGACTGAAATGGTCACAAAATCTTGGTCAGATGATCTGAAGACCACATGATCTGACCAAGATTTGGTCTGGACTTTAAAAGAGACTGTGACCTCTGAGTTTGTTTCGGCCTTTCTTCTCAGAATAGTCGGATAGGGAACGCCGACCTCATCTAGTTTAAAAAAATATGATTGACGTGTAAAAGTGTTTGTACAAACCTACTTACAGAAAATAAAACATTTATGTTCCAGGCTTTCCTAGAATCCCTGGACCCGTTTCCCGGCAAGGACGACAACGAGATCACAAACTACCTGTACGCGAAGAGCTTGGAGATTGAGCCGCGGCTCGTCAAACAGATGCCCAAGTTTGTGAGTACATTGGTCCAGCCGTTTGTGTGTGAAGAAGTAACAAACACACTCACAAACTTTCGCCTTTATAATATTAGCGTGATAAAGAGAATCCCGGTGAAAAAGTTTTAATATGATTTTTTTGCAGTCCTGCCTTTAATTTCTTTTATTTTCAAAGGGTACGTTGGAAATCATTACATGTGTAGTTTTTAACATTATATTCGTTTATAGCCACGCAGGTACCCGGACCTGTCCCTGAAGCAGGTGAAGGTCCGTCGCTCGAACCTCGACAACCCGACCGGCTCCACGACCTCCGTTGGTTCTAGCAACACTTCGCACTGTGACGATACTATGAGTAAGTAACATCGCTCATCACTCGCGGATCTTCGTGCGCATTCGCGGCCCTTCGTGCGCATTCGCGGCCCTTCGTACGCACTCGCGGCCCTTCGTACGCACTCGCGGCCCTTCGTGCGCACTCGCGGCCCTTCGTGCGCACTCGCGGCCATTCGTGCGCACTCGCGGCCCTTCGTGCGCACTCGCGGCCCTTCGTGCGCACTCGCGGCCCTTCGCTTTTTAGAAAAAGCTGCCTTGTCGCTCTCTGCCCATAATCTTCTCTATGCAAAAATAACATTGACCGGAAATAACATTTTGTTTGTGTTGCAGGTATGACGTCACAAATATCTCCGACGAGTATCAGCCAATGGGACGGTGGCTCACTACAGTCTCTACCCTTAGATTTTCGTAAGTACTAATAACACTACAGTACCCAATACCTCGTAACTTGCACCGTGACTCACGAGTTGTAGGTCGTAGGTTTGAACCCTAACAGGCACACCGTGAAGTTGTAGGCCGTAAGTTTGAACCTCGACAAGCACTTTGTCTAAATTATTTCATCACCACTGCTCTCAAAACGGTGAAGGAAAACATCGTGAGGAATCCGGCATGTCCTAAAACCAAATATTCGAAGACATGTGACATTTACCAACCCGCACTAGGCCCGCGTGGTGGATTACGGCCCACTCCCTCTCACTGAAACGCTCGATCACAGTCGCTCACAGGATTATGCACTATATAATCTTTATACGTACAGTCACGTGCAAAAGTATGTATACACTTGGCTTTATTCAAATGCGATTTTCTCCTTTATTTTTGAATGAAATTTTATATTATTAGGAACATAGTATTTTCGAACCCATAGGTTTATGTAAACTGTCGTATTTCAACGTTGCATTCGTTATTTCGTGAAAAAATCTCAATTGAAAGTTGCCAAGTGTTGACATATTAGTGCTCGTGACTGTACAAGGTTCATTGTCGTATAAAACACTACTCTATTTAGCATGAATAAAGTCTAATTTCGCTTTATAGATCTCAGGCTGAGTGTGAAACATATTCAGCTACACAAAATTATGTTTACCATTAATCAGAGGCTTTATAATTGTAGCAATAAGGTCTAAAATCGTTATTTTATTTCAGTTTCGGGCAGCAAACAAGAGCTAGTCAGCCCTCGGTTAGAACGATGTTCGCTGTCTCAACTCAGTCAGCTGAGCCTGTTCGACAAGGGACTGGCCCTGTTCGATAAGAACAAGCCCACTAATAATCACAAGTACGTTTATTTCAAAATCTATACTAATATAAAAAAAAAAGTTTGTATGTGTATACAGGGTTATTGGTAAAACATTAACAACCTCTTAAGAGGTCATTGTACTCATTATTATGAACAACTTTTACTATGAGGCCAAACCAGAAATCGCGAAAAACCATCAGCTGTTCCCTACATTTATGTTCGCACTAGCTGCGCCACGCGGTTTCGCCCTCATAAGTGTCGATCCCGTGGGAATATCGGGATAAAAAGTAGCCTATATGTTAAGCCAGGGTGTCAGCTACCTCCATACAAAATTTTAACAAAATTGGTCCAGCCGTTTGATCGTGAAGAAGTACCAAACATATAAACACACACACACACACTAACTAACACACTCACAAACTTTCGCCTTTATAATATTAGTGTGATAACTCTTCAAAATGTAGGGAACAGCTGATTTTTTTTTTCGCGATTATAGTTTTGGTCTCATAGTAAAAGTTGTTCATAATGATGAGTACAATGACCTCTTAAGAGGTTGTTAATGTTTTACCAATAACCCTGTATAACCTATTTATGTATTTGTGTACCTAGTTTTAATAGTTTTTTTTTTATCATTGTTCCTCTCAACCAAAGCACCTGCCATTTAAGGAAAGATAACACAAATAAAAGGAAAATTACACATTTAGATTTTCAAATGCCCGTTCCAAAGCTAGAACTTTTTCGGCGGATCTGCGTTTACATGGCTCCCCTTATTTACAATGCTTTGCCTAAGTCAATTACTCAATTACCCTTCAATAAGTTTTGTGTTGCGTTGCGGAAGTGGTTGTTACAAGAATGTTTTTATTCGATAGATGAGTTCTTTCAAAAGTGTCCCTGTAAATTCTATACAATAAAGCACAGATATAGATAACTGTTAAGAGCCTATACTACCTCAGCTAAATTTCACTCTTTATCTCGCTCGCACGATACTGCTCGCGGACTGTGTGAAAGCGAGACAGAGTGCGGTGCTGGGCGGGAGGCAGCGCCAATAGTTTAGGTATTTGCTTTTTACGGTGAAAATAAAGGTAATTAAAAAAAACTAACTAACATAAGACCTGCTTTATAGTTAGTTCAGTAAGTATGCAAAGTTTCATGATCTGATTTGAAGTATTTTTTGAATACCAGCGGTTTATTGTTCGGTTCGGAGGTAACTTTGGAATTTTTTTCTATCGAGAAAATTTTATGGAATCGTGTTTTCGTCTAACATAAGACCTTACATTAATCCTCAACTTTAGCATATATTTATTTCAAAATTAATGCTGCGGAATTTTTGACATAACGGAGGATCATGCTAAGCCATTTGAGGTAGTATAGGCTCTTAAGTAGATACATAAATTAAGAAAATGTAGTTACGTAATAATGAAAATCTTAAAGGTAAAAATTGTACTATTGCATGCTAAATATTGGCCAAATGTGTGTTACTTAATATTTTTATATAAGAACTTAATGTACCTACCATATTTGATGCAATAAATGAATTGAATTTAATCTCTTCACCACCCTTGGTTGACTGGTAGAGAATGCCTAAGGCATTAAGTCCGCCTTTGTGCCCCTTTGTGCAAAAAGTTTAAATAAATAAATAATTATTATTGCAAAGCTGAAGTTATATAGCCTTCCTCGATAAATGGACTATCCAAAACAAAAATAATTTTTCAATTCGAACCAGTAGTTCCTGAGGTTAGCGCGTTCAAACAAACAATCTTTTCAGCTTATATATATTAAAAAATACTAGCTTCTGCCCGCGACTTCGTCCGCGTGAAATTTCTTGTACCCCCCCACCCCGTCGCAACACTTCGTATTCGCTTAGCGTTCATTCTGACTTTTTTTCTTTTTGCTCGGCTCCTAAGGGTCATAGCGTGATATTAATATGAATTGGGCTATCAAATGCAAAAAGATTTTTTCCAATCTGACCGGTAGTTCCAGAGATTATCGCGTTCAAACAAACTCTTCAGCTTTATTATTAGTATATAGATTAACGTGGTTGTTTTGGTTGTGGAGGTCAGATAGGCGGTCGCTCCATGTAAAATACTGGTATTCTGCTGTATCCGGTTAGACTGGAAGCCGACCCCAATATAGTTGGGAAAACTAGGCAGATGATGATGATGAACGCGGTTGTTCTATTCTTAATAGAAGCAGTACACGAGACGAGCCTCCTTCGCCCAGGGACCGACATTCGCCTAGACACGATCGGTGAGTAGCTAAATAAATAAACAATTTTTTTTTTATATACAGTGTGAGTCTTCATAATGTGCACATATCGAAATGAGGGAAACATAGCTTAATTTTATCGACGGAAAAAATATATGAAAAAATAAAAAAATATTTAAAAGGATCTTTACCTGCTAAAGTATGGTGATTGCAAGGCCTTTCTTTAACAGTTGATAGGAAATGTTGTGATTGAGTTATAAACATGGTATTTTTACGTTTAGAAATCTGATACGATGGAGAATAATTTAAAGTAATCAAAAATGGTAGGTAATCGGCTTTTATTGAGTAATTTTACAATTATTGTAAAAATTGATGAAAAAATATCAGATTTTTGTTAAAAAAAAACCGTAATTCTCAATTGAGGGGCGATTGTTTACACAGGGGTCACAGCAGCGAAAAATGTTTAAATTTTTTTTTTTTTTTAGATTTTTTTTCCGTCGATAAAATTAAGCTTAGTTTCCCTCATTTCAATATGTGCACATTATGAACACTCACACTGTATTTCAAGTTCCATAAACTTAAACAAGGCACACAATTGGACCTCTGGGGTCTGTCTTAGCATGCCGTGCAGTAATACCCCTATTTGAATACTTTCTCCGGACAAACCTAGTTACAACCAGTAAAACAACTTGTTGAGTTAGTATAATCCTAAAATGTCAAGATTTCATGAAATAGTCATTCAGTAGGATTACTTGGTCTTAGTCTTGTGTTGATGACTTTAATGATTATAATTCTGTAAATACATATTTGTTACGGCCGCGAATCATATTTTAATCAACGTACAACATAATACTGACCAGCAAATTGCAAAAAACGTAAAAAAAATTGAATTTCGCGGGCTACCCTGGCGCTTTCGCCTTAACAGCCTGTTATTGTATATAAATACAGGTTAAAGTGTCAAACACAGTAATTCCATTTTTAAAGTCGGTTAAAAACTTTGGCAGAATCATAAAAGGATAACATAATGGACAGTTAACTGTTAAGTTAATCGTAATCAAATCCCATTGGTGAAGCATTTTTCAGTTATTTTTTTTTGTCTGTGCTAAAATATCAATCAGTCCAATCCAACTCCAATCACAATCTCTTTGATTGTACTACGTAGTGCAGCGAAAAAAAGAAAAACACGGACTGTCTTCGCCATATTATAATTCATAATGTTATCCTTTTATGATTCTCCAAAGTGGCCTTTTTAGGCACCCTGATATGCGGCAGACCTGTGCGGCCCAGTCCCACTTAAGTTTATCGGCTTTCTGGCTAGCGTCCGTGATCTTGGATTTGGAGCGTTCAGTATTATGCTCCTTATACGGTCAGAAATTCGAACCAGGATACTGCGCTCCATGATTCGCTGGCAAACTGGACGAAGGTATGTTAGCTATTCTTCCCTTCGACTACTTACAATAAATCGTTTTTTGTCGCAGTCAAACGTCAACGTGCGAGCGCAAGCCGGCCGCGCTGTCGCCGCGCAACGCCATCGTGGACGCCGAGCTGTTCTACTCGCGCACCCTCGACCATCGCCTCAGCGCCAAGAAACCGGAACAGGTGCGTGGACAACTCATGAATACTAAGGCTCAACTCACACCAAAAGAGCGGCGAAGCGCCCTGTAGAGAAGGCGCGCGGATTCTAGCGACTGCTTGAGAAGTCGCTGGAATGCTCGAGAAGTCGCGTGAATCCGCGCGCCTTCTCTTCTTCTTTCATGTGTTTATCGCTGTAATGCCTTGATTTGATATTGTATAGGCAGTCGTACATTTGCACCAAATAAATAAACTTTTCTTCATCCATTTCCATCACTTTTGTATTCGTTGCACTGCAAGGAATGAATGCGAATGCTCGCGCGCAACAAACGCGCGCGGGGAGCGGGCGCGAGGGGCGGGATATTGCCAGCGGCCGCCCGCGACTGCTCGAGCATTCTCGGGACTTCCCGCGCCTTCTCGCGCAGTCGCACGGCTAATTCCAGCGGCGCCGCTGGCATCCGCGCGACTCGTTTCATTTCTCATGCGATAATAAGTATTATAGTAATGAAAATAAAGTTAAAATTCATATGACACTGAAACTGCGATCCGCTTCGACGCTCTTTTGGTGTGTGTTGAGCCTAACCACTCGGTTTCACCCGAATAATTGTCGATCCAGCGGGAATATCGGGATTAAAAGTATCTTAAGTGTTATTCTAATGTAATAATAAAAAAATCAGTTGTTTCATACAAAAGTTCAATACTTACTTGACCAAAATGTATGAAACAGCAGATTTTTTTTCGTGATTTCAGAGTTGGTCCCCGTAGTGAAAGTTGTTCAGTTCGATGGTCTCAAGCACCTCTTAAAGTTTGTCGGATTATTTTTTTGACACTTTTTATAAAGAATTCTTGTGAAAATTCCCAGTGGTTCAGGTTCTGCATTGTCTGTCAGTGAATTGTAAGATTTTTATTGATTAGATAAGTGAGTTCAAACGAGTAACCATAGTCTCCTCCCCAGGAGCGTGTCCCGCCGCTGCTGCCCCGGAGCGGCGAGCCCGAGCGCCCGCCCGCACCGCCGCGCCGCCCGGCCTCGCCCGCGCACCATGCCAGCTGTACGTACTCCACAGCTGTACCTACACATAGTCCCCCCCCAGGAGCCCGAGCGCCCGCCCGCACCGCCGCGCCGCCCGGCCTCGCCCGCGCACCATGCCAGCTGTACGTACTCCACAGCTGTACCTACACTAGTCCCCCCCCAGGAGCCCGAGCGCCCGCCCGCACCGCCGCGCCGCCCGGCCTCGCCCGCGCACCATGCCAGCTGTACGTACTCCACAGCTGTACCTACACATAGTCCCCCCCCAGGAGCCCGAGCGCCCGCCCGCACCGCCGCGCCGCCCGGCCTCGCCCGCGCACCATGCCAGCTGTACGTACTCCACAGCTGTACCTACACATAGTCCCCCCCCAGGAGCCCGAGCGCCCGCCCGCACCGCCGCGCCGCCCGGCCTCGCCCGCGCACCATGCCAGCTGTACGTACTCCACAGCTGTACCTACACATAGTCCCCCCCCAGGAGCCCGAGCGCCCGCCCGCACCGCCGCGCCGCCCGGCCTCGCCCGCGCACCATGCCAGCTGTACGTACTCCACAGCTGTACCTACACATAGTCCCCCCCCAGGAGCCCGAGCGCCCGCCCGCACCGCCGCGCCGCCCGGCCTCGCCCGCGCACCATGCCAGCTGTACGTACTCCACAGCTGTACCTACACATAGTCCCCCCCCAGGAGCCCGAGCGCCCGCCCGCACCGCCGCGCCGCCCGGCCTCGCCCGCGCACCATGCCAGCTGTACGTACTCCACAGCTGTACCTACACATAGTCCCCCCCCAGGAGCCCGAGCGCCCGCCCGCACCGCCGCGCCGCCCGGCCTCGCCCGCGCACCATGCCAGCTGTACGTACTCCACAGCTGTACCTACACATAGTCCCCCCCCAGGAGCCCGAGCGCCCGCCCGCACCGCCGCGCCGCCCGGCCTCGCCCGCGCACCATGCCAGCTGTACGTACTCCACAGCTGTACCTACACATAGTCCCCCCCCCAGGAGCCCGAGCGCCCGCCCGCACCGCCGCGCCGCCCGGCCTCGCCCGCGCACCATGCCAGCTGTACGTACTCCACAGCTGTACCTACACATAGTCCCCCCCCAGGAGCCCGAGCGCCCGCCCGCACCGCCGCGCCGCCCGGCCTCGCCCGCGCACCATGCCAGCTGTACGTACTCCACAGCTGTACCTACACATAGTCCCCCCCCAGGAGCCCGAGCGCCCGCCCGCACCGCCGCGCCGCCCGGCCTCGCCCGCGCACCATGCCAGCTGTACGTACTCCACAGCTGTACCTACACTAGTCCCCCCCCTATCCAACCTTATTTATTTTAGGTATGGTAGGATACAACGAGCTAAGGGTTAGGAGGGACCTTGCACTCACCTCATATATAATTAAGTTACTGAGAGGAAAGGTGCATAATGCAGTTATTTTTGCTGGGGCTGGTGAGTCTGTGCGTTGGCGAGCGGTACCGGGGCCGAGCCCCCGGCCGCGGAAGACTACGGTGGCCTGTAAACACAGGCCCCTCATTTGATTTGCGACATTGACTGGTGGACGGTGGTGGGCCCATGTGAGTGGTTGCATGTTGTGTTTCTGTAGGCGCGCCGAGACACTGATTCACAGCGCTGCTTTCTTCACGACACCCGCCAGGTGAGACCCACAGTTGCCCGGGGGAGGCCCGGTGGAGGATGACCAGCGACAAAGGTGCCAACTCGACGCTCCTATAGAATATAGATGGGTTGCTCCTGCCCGCCCCGTTTCCAGAGCCAGCCGGTCACGGTCCGGGCTAAGGAGCAGTCGTGTGAGAGTGGAACCGCGCGCTCGGGCTCCTTTTAAGGGAAGCGCCCCTGACGCGTGCACTCCGCACACTCAACCTCATAGCGAGTGGGACGGACTTATTCTGTTCTTCTCTGAGTGAAGTCACAAGGAATGCATTATTTATAATAAATTATAGATTTTAGTATCATTTAATTTAGGATAAGGGCATTTACCGCACCGAGTATCTATCATGATAAAACAAAAAAAAAAAAATTAAATTGATGTTTTTTTTTGGTGTCAGCTACCGCAGTTCAAAAAAAATTTTTTTTTTTTGTAAGCTTTGCTGACGTGTGTCAATTCTCGGTGATAAAACAAAACAAAAAAAAAAATGGTCTCAGTTGAGACAATCTGTTTTTTTTTTGTTTTGTTTACATATTTCAAGTATCAACACTACCAGCGAAAATCGGTTCGTTGAACCCTATTTTTAATTTTCAAATCTTGTTTATTTTTATTTGTCGTGTTTAGATATCAATACCCACCACGTTGGTGTCGGCGTGGTATCGGCCGCGACTTATGAGTTGTAGGTCGTAGGTTCGAACCTAGCCACGCGCTTTACTTTGTGTGAATTATTTCATCACCGCTGCTCTCAAAACGGTGAAGGAAAACATCGTGATGAAACCGGCATGTCTAGAACCAAAAATTCGAAGGCATGTGACATCTACCAACCCGCACTGGGTCCGCGTGGTGGATTACGGCCCACTCCCTCTCACAGAGAGGAAGCCTGTGTCCCAGCAGTGGGAACATTATAGGCTGATTATGACCCACCACGTTTGCTGACTAATTTAATTTGACGTTTGTGTAAAATTTTAGTTTGTCATAATGATATTTTACATATTAATTATTTATTTCTGTAACTGGCCGTGACATCACAGCGGGCCCTCTAAGAATACCAGCATCATGCTGAGATAGGAGCCTTTTGGCCACGTATAGGACTTTCTGTTATTAAAATGTTGAATATTTATTTTAAACAAGCACAAACTATTTACACTAGATACTAAATTAAAAGACTAACTAACTTACTATACAAATAAATACTATACTTTCTGTCATTTTCTTTCATTTTCCTTTGTTACTTTTTTTTTTATATAACTTGGATTTTTATTTTACTGCGTTTAGTTTGTGACCTTCCTGTACGAGTCGCAATAAATGTAATCTTTCTTTCTATGACATTTCGAGCGTGTTTCGAAATTATAGTGGAAGTATATGTTTTGAGCTAATCTCCTTGTGCGTACAGTATCGTCGTCCACGTGCGAGCCTCCGCCCGAGCCGCCCGACCGGCCGCTGCCCAGTCCCAAACATCACGACCTCTTCAGGTTAGTATCACTCTATACTTAAGGCCACTAGTCGATGTTTTTTCCATACAAATTTCGGGAGAGTATTACTCCACTATTTGACATTGTGCATCCAAAGTTAAACATGATATCGTTTTGTCTTATTATTAATGTTGTCTGTACGGAAACAGAATAGTAAAATAAAAAGCCATTAAAAAGTTATGAGCCAACAAAGATTCGTTTTTTTCTTGCTATTTTGAACGTAACTTTGGGTGTGCATAAGTAATAAAAGAACTGTAAAATCTTCAAAACCAAGTCCGTACCGACAAAGCTCAGTTATCGAAGAGTTCAATAAACTTGATTTGTAATTGATTTATGCAGTGGTTTTTCCATAAAACTCGATTTTCCGAAGCACTTATCCAATGTAATTATCAAATCCAAAAAAAAATCCCGTGATAAACCATTTACAAATTTGTACGGAACCGGAACCGCGCGAGTCCGATTCGCACTTGACCGGTTTTTTTTTCTTTTTATTTTATCATGTTTAGGTATCGATACCAATCCCGCCCGCGGAGTTTATCTAACTAATTTAATTTGACCTTGTCTAATGAAAACATGCATGTTCGCACATCATATTACACCGCTGTCTGTTCCTTCGGGGACTCCTGGCGTGATGTTACGTGATGTTCTACGACCTTCCAAAATATCGATTTAGAGATACAACAACATATTGCCGTGTATCTAGTTTCACTAATATAACAGCGCAATGTTTGGTAATTCGATTCTAGGTCAGGGGTAGACAACATTTTAAACTAAAATTGGATGGCAAAACTTTTTTTTTTTAATTTTGTAGTTTTTGTGCCTACTGTGATCCTGTGTTGGTCGAAATAAACGATTTATTTTTATATATTATTAAGGCCCGGCGGCGGCGCCCACTATCGGCATCGGCACGGCTGAGGATTTTTATGCTACGAATAAAAATGTAACTTAATTGTATGACGATAAAATTGAAATTTCAATGATAATAATCATCGTAGGTGCAAAAATAAAGATAGGGTATCCGATATACCGTGTCATTGAAATTTAAATTTTATTGTCATACTAATAAGTTATATTTCTAAGTAAGTTATAGTGGGCGCCGGGCATAATGCTGCTTCAAAAATAAATTAACTCAAAATTATGAAATATCTTTAATTTCGGAAGTCGGTGTCTTTGGATTTGGATATTTTAGTTTAATTTTTTTGTCACCGACTTCCGAAATTAAAGTTATTTCATAATTTTGTGTCGAATTGATAACCTCCTTTTTTTGAAGTAAAAATAGGCCAGCCCTCTGGTCACGTGAAGAGTCAACCAACCGCTTGGTGACGTCCCGAAATATACGATGAGCACTCGGACCCCAGGCCCTAGTGTTTCAACCCCAAACGGCTGAAACATATAACTCCTAATAAGGTTGTTATATTTGCGCCATTTGAGGTTTTCTGCTCCTGCAGCAGCCGCCCCAGCACAGCCCACCGTTCTAGGAAGATGGGATGGCGCGAGGGTGTCGACACAGGTTGCATCCCACACCAAAGGCCTACCCAACTTCCAGGGCATTATTGTCATTCCATCTGGGGCCCAAGTCTACTATTTTTATAAATTCGTCATTCCAACACGATCCCATTGTCATTTTGCTAAAAGTTCGTAATCTGCTAAATTCATAATGGTCGATCATTGGTCGGTCAATGGCACAGAACATATACGATACTCGTAACGAATTAAAAGCAATGACTGCACAATGATGTTCTAATGGTAGGTCACTGAGCAAAGGAACTGTCAAAATTTTAGCAGATTACCGCCTAAGTCAGTCATTCATTTGTCATTGGAAAGTCATAATGACACCATTATATTATTAGATTACCAAACTTGTCAAAATCAACAATTATGAATTCAATGATAGACCATTCTGACACTATTGTAATAGCAGACTTGAGGCCCTGACCTCTTCTCGTCGTCGTGTGCCAAGTCATTTTATTTATTTTTTTCTGATGGGAAATCATCAAATGACCCCTCCCGCTCTGGGTGGCGCGGAAGGGAGTGTCAGACTCTTACTGACTAAAACCCACCCGTGTCCCTTCCTTAGCCCTTTATGTTCCGGGCCAGCGGTAATCCTTTCGGACAATCCCGCTGACCCGGCAGGCTTCGGCCCTAAGGGGGCCCTCGATGCTGACATTTCTTTGAGGCGCGGGTGGAACACGTACGCGCCGTCCGGCACGGGCCTGGTGCTGATCGGACGGTGAGCTACCCATTACTCTCCAGCCGCAGGCCCGCGGTGCCAAGCCATTGGGTTGTAAAACAGCTGGCACCCCGGCGTGGCGGTGACAAGAGTCCGATGGATAAGGTCGTTAATGCTGGCATAAAATGTCATAGAATGTTCATAGGTTTAATATCCCTGCATAACCACTATCATTATCACAGTGCTAGTCTGTCGAATTGTCCGTCTGTTATTTAATGTACTTAATTGACTTGACCGAGCTTGTGGCGTGTGAAACATAGAAACAAAGAATTGTGTTCTGAACGTAAAATATTACGTGGTTTTTAGTAAGTATCTCTCATGAAAATAAACATGGCCTTTTCCTGCCTTTGGCATGTATGTATGTCCGCGATTCTCACAAAAACTACTTAACCAGTTTCGGTGATGTTTTTCACTAACTTAACAAACAAACGGACAGATATCCTATATCTCAAAGCTATATACAGGGTTATTGGTAAAATATTAACAACCTCTTATGAGGTCATTGTACTCATCATTATGAACAACTTTTACTATGGGACCAAACCTGAAAAAAAATCAGCTGTTTATTTATGTTCGTATAACTCGTCGAAATATAGGGAACAGCAAATTTTTTTTTATCTACCCTCCGTATAGAGAGGTTTCCCATTTATTATTTTAAACGTCATCGTCATTTATTTTTTTTGTCAATATGTGACGCATAAGAATTTCTACCACCTTCGTGTGTCCTGCAAATGGTGATGGGAGGGCCCCAGGTGCCGCCAACCCAGTAGAAGTAGTAGTTAGATGTTTGTGTATTGTTACAGAATGCCCGCGGTCTCTCCCAAACGGTCGCCGGCGCCGCAGCCGCCCGCCAGCCCGCTAGTACCCGCCGACAGGTAAACTTTACTTGATACTAACAGCGCCTAGCGGTTTCACCCGGGAAAGACGCGATCCCGTGGGAATATCGGGATAAAAAGTATCCTATGTGTTAATCCAGGGTGTCAGCTACCTCCATAACACATTTTGTAAAAATTGGTCCAGACGTTTGTGAGTGAAGAAGTACCAAACATACTCACAAACTTTCGCCTTTATAATATTAGTGTGTTGTAATAAACATATAAACCTTCCTCTTGCTGAAAACTGCATTCAAATCTGTTGCGTAGTTTAAAACATCTAAGCTTACAGACAGCAGGAGGTGACTTTGTTTTATACTATTTAAAGATTTGATTTGTTATTTTGAAACTCTTGTATGCGTGTGTACAGAGGCGTCGCGTTCAAGTTCGAGTGGCGAGGTGCGCCCACGCCGTCGCCGCCTGCGCCGCCGCTCACGCCGCATCACCGTGAGTACACAACTATCTTTATATCATTACTAGCTTCTGCCCGCGACTTCGAGTGCGTGGTAGTCATAAGATTCACAATGCCTATACTAAAATAACAGTCACGGTTTTATTAAACTTTCTTTCTGACTTTTTTTCATTTTCCTCGCCTCCTATTGGTCCTAGCGTGATGTTATTATATCCTATAACCTTCCTCGAGAATTAGGCTATCAACTGCAAAAATAATTTTAATATCCTAAAATTTTTGCAATTTTTTTAAATCCGACAAAAAAAAGACTTTTTTATTTATTTATTTAGTGATAATTTCCGAGTGTAGATTAGAGCGCCTTTATGTTGAATTTTTATATTATTTGTCGATTAATTTGTTTTTGTTTTAGTAAAGTTTACTTAAAATAATTAATAAGTTGATAAGTTAACCTTTAATAAGGCAATATATAATTTACTCACCAAGACTGTTTTTTAATATTTATTTTTTACGTGACAGATAACCTGTAATATGAATTCAAGCATACTTAGTAGCTTCTTGGTATATTTAAAATTTCTAACCTGAGAACACTGTTGGTAATAATGTCATCTTGTGGATGATAGGTCAATTTCAAAATGAAATGACGTGTTTCAGTACAGGTTTGTGAAAAAAAAAGGTATTTCTGAGCCATAGGCTACTACTCCGTTCACCTCTTATACCCTGCCATGTTTCTATCCAGTCGGTAATAAGTTCCAAATCATACCGAGATGGAAGCGAAGCGGAGCGCAGTTTCAGTGTCATAAAATTTTAAACTTTATCTTCATTACTTGAAACTTGAAAGGTCGCGCGGCCGCCCGCGGCGCCGCGTGCACTCCGATGACTCAAGTTTCTCATGCGATAATAAGTATTATAGTAATGAAAATAAAGTTAAAATTCATATGACACTGAAACTGCGCTCCGCTTCGCTTCCATCTCGGTGTGATTTGAGCCTAAAAGTCGGAAGGTATATTATTATGTTATTTATCCTGTATTTATAATAATAATAACGTGTACGTACAGCGGTGTCGTGCGGCACGCCGCCGCCGCTGCCGCCGCGCCGCCGCCGCGACTCTGCCGCGCCGCCCACGCCGCTGCCGCCCGTGAGTACATGCTGCAGCTTCTTTATTTATCTATACGTTGGTTTGAGGGGATTGTGGCTAAGTAATAACAGCCGCACGGGTCGATCGATCAGGTTAAGCTGCACTTGCCGCGGTCGATCCGTGGATGAGTGACCATCTTTACATACCAAGATCCCTCCGTGCCCCGGAAAACCACGTTAAACCGTTGGTCCCGGGTCCCGGCTGTCATTCGTGGATCTTTGACAGTCGATACGGGTCGTCAGAAGCCCGAAAGTCTGACAACCAGTCTTACCAAGGGGTATCGTGTTACTTAGTAACTAGGTTGTGGAGGTCAGATAGGCAGTCGCTCCATGTAAAATACTGGTATTCAGTTGCATCTGGTTAGACTGGAAGCCGACCCCAACATAGTTGAGAAAAGGCTAGGCAGATAATGATGACGTTGATTTGATAAATAAATAGAAATGTTGCTAGAATAGGGAAAGACCAAAAACAATGGATGGACTTTGTAAAAGATGATATAGCTATAAAGGGGGTGACTACCGAGAAGATGACTACTATAGTCCGCGCGGAACTAGTTGGCCGCGCCTTAGGTATGTGAGCGGTGGGACGGAGGGGCGGGGGCGCTTTGTCATTACTCAGTACGTGCGTTGCGAACACTAGGCAACCCCGCCGCCCTCACCCCCGGCCCCACCCAAGGCGCGGCCAACTAGTTCCGGGCGGACTACAGTGAAGTATGGAAGAAGACATGTTACGTCGACCACTAAATCAATTAAAGCTTATTACAATTTTCGTTTCCAATTGACGTTATTTCCATATAAACAAATATCAATTTAATTATAGTGAAAATTAAGTTGATTTTACAATGACTACACTCTGTCCACCAGGTTATTCGTTTTTTGACAGTTGCCGTAGAACGTAACTAGTCCAGACTACGTAAAGTTAACTTTAAAATGCGTAATAAAATAAATATATAAACAGCATTTTCTTATTGAATTATCTACAGAATTATCTATCTTACAGGCATTATTATACCGTACGTGTATCAGTTTTGACAAAAAATTAATAATTGTTATGCGTATTAATTTAATTCAGTATGACTGTCTGTTATGCCTATTGTGTGGAAGTGTTTGTTTAGCGAGCAGTGTCCTGTGATGGTCCCACTCACCAGGCGCAGGCCGTTCCTGTCCAGGCGCAGTAAACGTTTGGTTACTATATGTATTCCCCCCGCAGTCATCATCCGTGCCGGCGAGCTCGCCGCCCGTGTACGGCACGGCGGGTGCGCCTGCGCAGGGCGCGCCGCCGCCGCTGCCGCCGCGGCCCGCGCCGCCGCCCGAGCTGCTGCGGCCCGCGCACTCCACCATCCTGCAGCGCCGGCACAACAACACGTGAGGATACGTTCCCTTTACTTACTTAAGAGGGACAGGTGAGCCACCTGCTGTGGCTGTTACCCACTTTGGCGTCACCCTCTTTAACCGTAACCCTCGACGAAATCCCATTTGAAGATGTCATCCTTTGCAGCGTTACCGTGTGTAGTCAACTCTTACGCCGCTGGAGGTGTGCGGACGTTTAAGAAAAAATGTCCTGGAATTAAAATCTTCCGGATTCCAAAACATCTGCAAAAAAAATCGTTTCATATAATTATTATGTTAAAACGTGTTCTTTCCCAACAGCGGCGCGCCCCGCCTGCCGCCCAAGCCCGCGCCCAGCAACCCGGCCGCGCGCACGTAGCGCACGCACACGCGCACGTAGCGCACGCGCACGTAGCGCGCGCACACGAGCGTGCACCCACACTCGACGTACACACACAGACCAGTTCACGTAAGACCAAAAAACACTCCGGTACATCGTAGGTTAGCGCATATTATGCAGTCTCTAGACGGTTAATAATGCACGAAACTTTTTCGTGCTTGTCAAGCAATTTTGATCGTTTAGAACTAAGCTTGATGTGTCTGAAAAGCAAGCTCCGTGCTCGATCATGTTTGACAAAACGGATGGCAATGAGTGTGAATGATTGAACACAGTGCTTGTCGTTGCAACTAGCCTCATCAAGCGTACTTCCGTAGAGCCGCATTGCAATATAAAAAGCCCGCGGTCCGCTTAAAATGTGCAATATGTGTGAACACGATGGAGGGCTTTAGCTTTGCGTTGCGGCGCGGACGCACAAATGTGCGCTAGCCTTTAAACCCCACTTATGTTATTAAATATCGCAGAAAATTTACATTTGTTCTCAAACTTCTTACAAAAGAATATCTTTGTCAAGGGCCTTGGTCGTAGCGGCAAAGTTTTTATGAATAAGTGGGTAAGTCGGTCTTACCCTTAAAACAGCCAAGTTCACTCATGTATTGTAAAATGAATTGTACATTGTAGACATTCCAAAGTAATGTTAAACTGGTCAATTCTGACGTTATGTTTGGTTTTTCTTTATAATATTTGATGCTGGTTTAAGTCCTAAACCATTGTATTGGAAAAATATAAAATTTCCTGTCATCACATAGATAAATAAAAAAACATATATACAAGGAAATACAGTCATAAAAAACCATACTATTCTGTGCCCAAAATTAAAACAATCTAATTAAGATTACACAAGCAAACAAAACCTTTAGATAATTATAATATAATATGTAAAACAAAAATAGGCGTGGCTTACACCCGATTTATTATAAAAACAAATGGACGCTTGTTGTAAATGTTGCCAATACTGTATACAAGACGATATATAAAGTTATACAATGCGTATAAGCTGACTTAGCATTGTATAGGCTTTCCATATAATGAGAGATCACCTTATACTGTATAATATATACATAGCTTGGTGTGTACTCGTGTGTACTGACACTGATGTGAAGGAGCCTCAATATACTGGAGTTTACATAGTTTTAGAGGTATGTACAATTTTTTAACATAGCACATAACAGCGGGCAGAGCTGTAGACCCACAGGCTTGTAATAACAGCCGCACAGGTCAATCGATCAGGTTAAGCTACGCATGCCGCGGTTGGTCCGTGGATGGGTGACCAGCTTCACATACAAAGACCCCTTCGTGCCTCGGAAAGCACGTTAAGCCATTGGTCCCGGCTGTCATTTGTTGATCTTTGACAGTCGTTACGGGTCGTCAGTATCCCGAAAGTTTGACAACCAGTCTTACCAAGGGGTATCGTATTACCCAGTAACTGGGTTGTAGAGGTCACATAGGCAATCGCTTCATGTAAAGTAGTGGTATTCAGCTGCATCCGGTAAGACTGGAAGCTGACTCCAACATAGTTGGGAAAAGGCTAGGCAGATGAGAGCTGTACATCCACATTTCGCCAGTTATATTTAAGTCTCATGTAATAGAGGATGAGCCTATTGCCATCAAACAGGTACAAATCCAGTCTCCGTTTTACTACTGAATAAATTCTAATAGAAAAACCCACTACATAACTGCTAATATACGTTACTTCCAACTTTCAAAAAAATTACTAAGGATTTACATTTATTTTATACTAGCTTCCGCCCGCGGCTGTTCCCGCGAGGTATGTCGATAAAAACTATCCTATGTCCTTCCCCGGGATGCAATCTATCTCACTGCCAAATTTTTACCGAAATCCGTTCAGTGGTTTAGGCGTGAAAAGGTAACATACAGACAGTCTGAGTTACTTTCGAATTTATAATATTAGTAAGGATTTCAAAATCTTTTTATTCGTTTTTCAAATTCACCTCAATAACAAAGGAGTGTTAATTACTTTTTCAGTGTCTCGTTCGGTAATCTTGAGACATCTCTCCCTTCAGTTACTATAAGTGACGAAATATAATTAATATTATGTCCAAACAGTTTCTTGACAAATGAATTCTCTTCTTCACATGGCAAGTATGTACACGAATTCGTTTGCCATAGAAAGCGTTTTTTATTTCTAATTTTCCTGATAATATTAACAGTTGCATTCGTTTTTGAGATCCACCTCAATGTCGTAGAAGTTTATCACGAATTATTACGGCTTGCTTTTGATATGTCTTATTCGGTAATGTTAAGACGGCTCTCCCTTCGGCTACTATTATTGACGACAAATAGGTAATATTTCCGAAAACGCACTTTCTTGGAACCTAATATTAAAAAAAAAAGTTCCTGAAAATAATAAAAGCTTTTTTTTCTTCTAAATCTACAAATAATATTTCCGAAAACGCACTTTCTTGGAACCTAATATTTAAAAAAAAAGTTCCTGAAAATTATAAGTTTTATTTTCTAAGCGTCCGGTCACACCGAGACGCGACGCGACGCGCAGTTTTCAAGATAGAAATACAATTACAGACCTTATCTGCTACACAAAAAGGTACACGATTCAGTGACCTACGCAGCGCTGCGCCGCGCAGCGCTGCGTGACTCGACGTAGTAAACCCTGCATTGTGTACCTTTTAATGTAGTAGATAAGGTCTGTAATTGTATTTCTATTTTGAAAACTGCGCGTTGCGTCGCGTCTCGGTGTGAACTGACCCTTAATCTTCACATTTATCTTTCAAATCTATCATTGGCAAACAAGGATTTACCGGGACTAGTGATTTGCTCCTATCAGTGTCTTATGTCGATAAATGAGCTATTTTTAATACATCTCTTTCAATTCTTTTTCTAGTGACATTTCAGTGATCTCTTCCGGTAATGTTGCCACTCTAACAGGTTCGACCTTTGATATGATTAAATAAATGAATACTTAAATGATTTTATTTCTGTAAGTAGGTTTGTACAAACACTTTTACACGTCAATCATATTTTTTTTTAAACTAGATGAGGTCGGCGTTTCCTAACTGACTATTCTGAGAAGAAAGGCCGAAACAAACTCAGAAGTCACAGTCTCTTTTAAAGTCCAGACAAAATCTTGGTCAGATCGTGTGAAGACCATGTAGATTGGTGTCTGAAATGGTCTTCTGAGGAAAGAACCACACAGATTGAGCGGACCTGTCCAATCAGTGCACGCATTTGTCAAAAATCGTGCAGCTCAACTCAGAACTTGAGGAGCTCAACGATTCGACGAACAATACCAAAGACACATGACATGTTACATTGTTCTCAGCCATCACTTGCATTTTGCAACATTATCATTTCAAGTACTAACTAGTACTACTAGTGAAGCGAACAAATTACTCTTTTCTTTTATGTCCCAATTTTTATTTCTAATTTTGGCCGGTTTTTTACTGATGTGAATGTCGTTTCGGTTGTCCCATTCAGATCGTATTTATTATTTTTAGAGATAATTAATACATTTATGTCGCATCTCTCCTTCCAGCTATTAAGAATGAGGAACATAATATATTTGACATTTTAATTAGATATCTGCGATGACATTCGGTGATTTATTTTTCCAATTTATATTCATAAAAAGTTATCATTCCAGTTAAACTTGAATTTCCAAGGAAAGCTTATCGACACAAGCGGTGAATATTTTTTTCTTTTTTTATACTCAATAAGCTATCACTCGAGTGAAACCTGTGAACTTCTATGGAAACTGAGTATCGTTTTTTAATTCAAATTCGTTTTATTTACATGTAAACACGGTCTTTCTTGCGTGTTAGGAATTCTTGATTAAGAGGACCAATTAAAAATAAATGGCGGTCTGCTGTTAACCTCGCCTGGTGGAAAGTGACCAATGAGGTCTACAGTTGAACAGGGGTAAACAGAAGATACCAGTTTCCTCTTCTTAAGTTTCATTTTTTTTAAATAATGCAATCTTAGAGTGCAATGACAAATTACACGCGTTTCACACGACGTTTTTCAAAACATTTCCACGAAAAAATAACAAATTCTAGATTGAATTGTCTATTCTTTCCTAAAATCACAAACTTGATTGATAAAATTTATTTGCATTAGTAAGTTTTCGAGAGATATCCGAATTTCAATGGAAAATGAATACCAACAATTTGTTTTATTTCTTCAAAATCTTTCCATTCGTTCTTTAAGTCCACTTCAATCTTGGAATTCCTTCTTCAGTGGCTCATTCGGTAATTTTGAGACATCTCTCCCTTCGGCTACTGTTATTGACGACAAATAATATTTCTAAAACGCCGTTGCTAAATTCTTTTTTCTTGTCATCTGATCGATATTTTAAATATGCAGACACGTGCGGTGATTTGTTTTTCCAATCTATATTCATAGGGAATCATCCGAGTGATAACCAAACTTCCACGGGAACCTGAAATCGTTATTTTAACAATACGAGCCAGTTTTAAAAAAAAACTTGTATGTATACTGTATAGCCCTGGGTATACAGAAGATACCAATTTCCTCTTCTTCAGTTTTATTTTAAAGTAATGCAGACTTAAGAGTGCAATGACAAATTGCACGCGTTTCAAACGACGTTTTTCAAATCATTTCCGAGAAAAAAAAAACAAATTCTAGATTGAATTATCTATTCTTTTCTAGAATCACTAACTTACTTGATTGATAAAATTTATTTGCATTAGTAAATTTTCGAGAGATATCCGAATTTCAATGGATAATTAATACCATCAATTTGTTTTATTTCTTCAAAATCTTTCCATTCGTTCTTTAAGTGCCACTTCAATTTTGTTATGGTTTTTTTAGACACCAGTTTCCTCTATTTTTTTAAATAATGCAATCTTAGAGTGCAATGACAAATTACACGCGTTTCACACGACGTTTTTCAAAACATTTCCATGAAAAAAAACCATTATAGATTGACTTGTCTATTCTTTTCTAGAATCACTAACTTACTTGATTGATAAAATTTATTTGCATTAGTAAATTTTCGAGAGATATCCGAATTTCAATGGATAATTAATACCATCAATTTGTTTTATTTCTTCAAAATCTTTCCATTCGTTCTTTAAGTGCCACTTCAATTTTGTTATGTTTTTTTAGACACCAGTTTCCTCTATTTTTTTTAAATAATGCAATCTTAGAGTGCAATGACAAATTACACGCGTTTCACACGACGTTTTTCAAAACATTTCCATGAAAAAAAACCATTATAGATCGACTTGTCTATTCTTTCCTAAAATCACAAACTTACTTGATTGACAAAATTTATTTGCATTAGTAAATTTTCGAGTGGTATCCGAATTTCAATGGAAAATGAATACCAACAATTTGTTTTATTTCTTCAAAATCTTTCCATTCGTTCTTTAAGTGCCACTTCAATTTTGTTATGTTTTTTTAGACACCAGTTTCCTCTATTTTTTTTAAATAATGCAATCTTAGAGTGCAATGACAAATTACACGCGTTTCACACGACGTTTTTCAAAACATTTCCATGAAAAAAAACCATTATAGATCGACTTGTCTATTCTTTACTAAAATCACAAACTTACTTGATTGACAAAATTTATTTGCATTAGTACATTTTCGAGTGGTATCCGAATTTCAATGGAAAATGAATACCAACAATTTGTTTTATTTCTTCAAAATCTTTCCATTCGTTCTTTAAGTCCACTTCAATCTTGGAATTCCTTCTTCAGTGGCTCATTCGGTAATTTTGAGACATCTCTCCCTTCGGCTACTGTTATTGACGACAAATAATATCTCTAAAAAGCCGCTTTTTTTTGCTAAATTCTTTTTTCTTGTAGTCTGATGGATATTTTAAATTTATTTATTTTAGATTTGTTTTTCCAATCTATATTCATAGGGAATCATCCGAGTGATAACCAAACTTCCACGGGAACCTAAAATCGTTATTTTAACAATACGAACCAGTTTCCAAAAAAACTATTGTATGTATACTGTATACCCCTGGGTATACAGATAAGATAAGACATTTATTTACAGAAGATACCAGTTTCCTCTTCTTCAGTTTTATTTTAAAGTAATGCAGACTTAAGAGTGCAATGACAAATTGCACGCGTTTCAAACGACGTTTTTCAAATCATTTCCGAGAAAAAAAAAACAAATTCTAGATTGAATTATCTATTCTTTTCTAGAATCACTAATTTACTTGATTGATAAAATATATTTGCATTAGTAAGTTTTCGAGTGATATCCGAATTTCAATGGAAAATGAATACCAACAATTTGTTTTATTTCTTCTAAATCTTTCCAATCGTTTCCGCTTCATTCTGGAATTCCTTCTTCAGTGGCTCATTCGGTAATTTTGAGACATCTCTCCCTTCGGCTACTGTTATTGACGACAAATAATATTTCTAAAACGCCGTTATTTTTTTGCTAAATTCTTTTGTCTTGTTCATTTGATGGAAATTTTAAATATACATCTGCAGACACGTGCGGTGATTTGTTTTTCCAATCTATATTCATAGGGAATCATCCGACTGATAACCAAACTTCCACGGGAACCTGAAATCGTTATTTTAACAATACGAGCCAGTTTCCAAAAAAAACTTGTATGTATACTGTATACCCCTGGGTATACAGAAGATACCAGATTCCTGTTCTTCAGTTTTATTTTAAAGTAATGCAGACTTAAGAGTGCAATGACAAATTGCACAATTGCATTTTCAAAACATTTCCAAGAAAAAAAAAAACAAATTCTAGATTGAATTGTCTATTCTTTCCTAAAATCACAAACAAACTTGATTAATAAAATTTCGAGTGATATCCGAATTTCAATGGAAAATGAATACCATCAATTTGTTTTATTTCTTCAAAATCTTTCCATTCGTTCTTTAATTCCACTTCAATTTTTGGAATTCCTTCTTCAGTGGCTCATTCGGTAATTTTGAGACATCTCTCCCTTCGGCTACTGTTATTGACGACAAATAATATTTCTAAAAAGCAGTTTTTTCTTTGCTAAATTCTTTTTCATCTGATGGAAATTTTAATAATTATACATCTGTAGACACGTGCGGTGATTGGTTTTTCCAATCTATATTCATAGGGAATCATCCGAGTGATAACCAAACTTCCACGGAAACCTGAAATCGTTATCTTAACAATACGAGCCAGTTTCCAAAATAAAACTATTTTTTTATTTTCTTTTCGTGCAACCTCAAGCTCACCTGATGGACATTTTAAATAAACATCCGTGGTTACATTCGGAGATTTATTTTTCCAATATATTCATAATTAAAAAGAAGTGATCACTGGAGTTAAACTCGAATTTCCACGGAAAGTGAATATCGATATTTCATTCACTTTTCGGTACACAAGCCATTTTTTTTGCTATTTCAATTTTCTTTAAAACGTTTTTTCGCTACCTTCACTGATGGATTTTAAATACAGATTGCGGTCACATTCGGTGATTTGTTTGTGGTTAAAGAATCTTTATTTTTACTCAAAAGAAATTTACAATAAATTTCACTTAATGAGAAACATTTTAACTATAATTAATGATGACATTCATGAGCAGAGCTAGTATGGACATGCACAAATATTAAAAGAAGACAATATTAAATAACGCACTTAACATAACATTGAAGGTCGCAGTAAAAGATTCATGCGAAACAAAAATCTAAATTTTGTGGGTAAATTAAAAACATGAACCAGGGCCGGATTTAAATTTTGTCAATAATAAAAGATTTTAACTGAGTTTTAAATTTTTGTAAACTAGTAGTGGTTTTTATTTCTCGTGGTAGTTTGTTGAACATCTGTGCCCCTTCGTATGTAATACTTTTCTTCCCGTAATTTGTACGTGTTCTCGCAAGACAAATATCGTTTGCGTTTGCGTTGCGTTTCTATAATATATTTCCATATATAATCGATCACTCGATTGATAACCAAATGTAATTAAGGGGCTTACAGGACCTAAACACAAGAAACGCAAGTTTTAGAAACAATACAAGTATAAGATCGACTACAGGAAACAAAATCAGAAAAATATATGATATTCTTCAGGATATATGCTAGGTAGATAGTGTATTGAAAACATAATACAACTAATTTGATACGATAGAAAAAAATCATGAAGATACCTCTAAAAACTTTTTACAATAAAAACCATACTAATATACATACAATCATTATGATTTTTCGTCAGATTATTCTACAAGCAACATACTAAAACACTAGTGTTTTAATTTTTTAGTCCAAACAATAGATTTTTTGCAAAGAGATAATTGCTTCATATTTTACAATAAATTACCAGTGTTGTCATCGCGCTTCTCTTTCTTTTCTATGCAATCCGACAAAGACCGCGCTTTAGGTCATGTTCGCCTTAAAGTACCAAGTAATACTGCTATTAGTTCTGGTTCAGTCCCAGATTTCTATTTCTTTTGAATTCAAGATACTTATTTCATTTTAAAATGTATTCTAAATCTACACTGGACGACTTCTTTTCTTCAGAATAATTATATGTAAGTAATTTAATATTTTTTGGCGGTTACTTATGTCATTTCGGATAAAAAACAGTCTTCTATTATTAATGTCTTTGCTTTCTTTAAAAGTGAATAGACAATTTAAATGCTAAACTTGGTCAAGGTTTACAAAAATAAAACATTTTTATTCAACCCCTTATTTCTGTTTCATTATCTTTTCTTCACATCTCGGAAAGCACGTTAAGCCGTTGGTCCCGGCTGTCATTCGTGGATCTTTGACAGTCGTTACGGGTAGTCAGAAGCCCGAAAGTCTGACAACCAGTCTTACCAAGGGGTATCGTATTACTCAGTAACTGGGTTGTGGAGGTCAGATAGGCAGTCGCTCCATGTAAAATACTGGTATCCAGCTGCATCCGGTAAGACTGGAAGCCGACCCCAACATAGTTGGGAAAAGACTGGACAGATGATGATCTACTTTCACGCTTAAACTTATAAACGTTCTTTGTTAAATTAAAGTATGAAGTACACACATGCCATCTCTAAAACTATTCAAACTCCAGTTCGCATACGGAACTGAAAACTATGACAAAACATGCATTTATGTACATACTAAATATATGCGTTAACGATAGCTGCGTGTGCGCTGCTGGACCGACCCCGGTGACACCGCCGCTGTAACTTAGATGTAACATAATTTATAAGAACTTCCTTACAACTATCGGTGTCTGTCCAGCAGTGTTTCAGATCGATGTTATAAAATAGTAAATAATTAGTATGAAATGCTCTTAGCTATAAATATTATTATTATATATTGTTTTTAAAACTGTTAAAACAACAATAAATTCCTATTATGTTGCCATAGTAAAATAATATTCGTGAATATTGTTGTTATACATTGTTAATTTTTAGTGTGGATATTACGTGCAGTGGCCGTTTAGATGGCGGGAATTAGCCAATTCGCATATTCACCGGCCAATACTGTTACAAAGAA
Source organism: Oligia fasciuncula (assembly GCA_963082905.1). Lineage (NCBI taxonomy): Eukaryota > Metazoa > Arthropoda > Insecta > Lepidoptera > Noctuidae > Oligia > Oligia fasciuncula. The sequence continues at coordinate 2,208,553 of OY720414.1, read as the reverse complement.
ACTTATACAGCAGCATTAACTAATTATAAAATATATATAATAAAATCCATTGTATATTAAATACTTGTAAAGTAAATGACGATGTTTTAGCGAAATTTAAATAAAATATAATGTACAGTTAGTTTTTAAGTGAGAAACAATAAAATAATGCGAATTAATGTAAATGAAATAGAATTATATACTTAGATGTGATTTACCCGCTAAGTGGCTAAAGCTGTAATAGCCGATATACTATGGTGCTTAAGTGATGGGCTGCTAGCTGGCACATTAACCGGTCATAACATGAATTAATAAATAGAACAATGATCAGGAAATATGCAGCAGTTGCGACCTAACAACACCCAACAACGCTGCCTGTAAGATGATATTTTCACACCGAAATGTTAGGTTTGTCTTTTTTTTTTACTTTTTCTTTCTTTTCTTTCTTATAAAAAGGCCAAATGTGACAGTTAGCACCAATATCGCCGTTTTCAAACAGTTCCTGTGTCAGGCCAACTCCAAACCCCGATGGCTTCATTATGGCATAGTTAAAAACACTTTCGGACAATATAATGTAAGTTGTAATAAAAATCACATCACCTTTAAAAACAAAGGTGATGTGCTGGAGTGCAACAACTATAGAGGAATAAAGCTAATGTCACACAGTATGAAGGCTTGGGAGAAAGTTATTGAAAGGCGACTGAGAGAAGAGAGTGAAATTTCGCAAAACCAATTCGGTTTTATGCCTGGTCGAGGAACATCAGATGCCATCTTTGCCATCCGCCAGCTGTGCGAGAAATACAGAGGTGCGCATAAAAACTTGCACATGGTGTTTGTTGACCTCGAAAAGGCATACGACAGAGTGCCTCGTGAAGTTTTGTGGTGGGCGCTGAAGGAGAAAGGTGTGCCAGGGAAGTATGTGAAGTTGATTAGAGCGATGTACAGTCGATGCAGTACCCAAGTCCGGTCTACAGTGGGCACTACTGGCAGCTTCGATGTGGCTGTCGGCTTGCACCAGGGTTCAGCTCTCAGCCCGTACCTCTTCGTGCTGATAATGGATGCTCTTACATCAGATATCCAAGAAGAGGCTCCCTGGTGTATGCTGTTCGCCGATGACATTGTGCTGGTTGCCGAGAACGGCTTAGAGGTCCAGAGCAGATTGGAGGTGTGGTGGGAAAGACTCGAGACCGTTGGCCTGAGAGTAAGTCGGACCAAAACCGAGTACCTGTTTTGCGATTTTGGCGGTCTCTCCAGTCCTGTGCCCATATCTCTCGCTGGAACGCCCTTATCGATCTGCTCCGACTTTCGGTACCTCGGGTCGCTTGTCCAAGGAGATGGCGAAGTAGACCGAGACGTAACGCACCGGATCAACTCAGGATGGATGAAATGGCGACAGGTCACAGGAACAACTTGCGACCCACGGATGCCCCTCAAGTTAAAGGGGAAAATTTATAAGTCCGTGATAAGGCCTGTCGTACTTTATGGGTCTGAATGCTGGGCTGTGAAGAAGACGGATGAAAAAAGATTGCATGCAGCGGAGATGAGAATGTTGAGATGGATGTGTGGAGTGACGAGAATGGATAAAGTAAGAAATGAGTTTATAAGAGGAAGTTTGAAAGTGGCGCCAGTGACAGAAAAGTTGAAAGGAAATCGTTTGGCTTGGTATGGGCATGTGATGAGAAGGGATGAAACGCATGTGACTAAAAGAGTGATGAATATACATGTTGATGGATGGAGAGGGAGAGGAAGGCCGAAGAAAAGATGGATGGATTGTGTGGGGAATGATATGAAAGAGAAGGGAGTTAATGATAGCGTGACGGTTGACAGGGGAGAATGGAAGAAGAAAACGTGTTGCGCCGACCCCAAGTAACATGGGATAAGGGCAGGAAGATGATGATACGGTCCATTTTTCAAGGAAACAAATGAATTCAATTCCTTTAATTTCTGGCCCATTTATCCAAATTGTTAGAACCGTGTGTTACTGTCATGATAGTTGAAGCTTGCTTTGAAGTCCGGTCTATTTGGAATATGTACAAGATGGCGCCCGCATACGAACGTCTTCTTTTTATAAGTTTGAAGTCTGACTTCTTGTAATTTAAAACGTTCAAAATCTAGTCGCAGTCTCGACTCGGCGACAACCAAATGTCAAAAACTTGTCAAAATGTAGGGAAATTAGAGGTATTTTTGACAGATTGAGACTGAGATCAGACTGTGAACGATCTTAAAATTACGAGAATTACCATTCCCGTAATTTTAAGATTAGATGAAGATAATTTTAAGATTATTTAAAGATTTTTTAAGATTTCATATAGTTGGAATGTCAGTCGTTCGTTTCTTGTAAATTCATCACATTTTCAAACTTTTGCGATAGGCCTGATTCGGGAGTAGTGAAAGATATCCGCTGTATCCTATTGAATGTATCAAACAGAGGCCCTTTTTTCGCAATTTCACAATAAAATTGCTCCCTTAACTGTTAATCAAAACATTTGAAACAAGACAAAATAAATTATAAATCTGGTGGACAGACTCCACACTGCCTACTATTCGTTTTATGAGTTACAATTTGATATACACACTAAATAAAAGTAACATTTTATCCGTTCGTCCGTTTGCGCGCGCCCTATAGTTACAAAATGTCAAACAAATGACAATGTATGATAGATAATAATTTGTACATAATATAAAAATATATAAGTAGTTGATACATAGGGGTGGGCCATACGACCATGATATATTGACCATTATTGTAGTACAAATAATAAGGATTATAGTATGTAATATTGCCAATGGCAATAATTTCAACTTGATGTAATGAAATTGGATTCTAAACTTTGAAATGGAAAAGCGATTTTCTTTTATGTAATAGATTGAAATTATAAAGGTACAAATGAATGGTGGGATATAATAACTTAATTTTATTCTATAATTTAAAAGGAAATCGCTTTTGAATTGTTAATATTGATTAAACGCACTGCGAATAAAATCCGAATGAAACTTTTCCTTCCCTTCATGAGACATGTTTATTAATATTTACGGTTTTAGCAAGTAAGTATTTATATCGGGTTCGCCCGACTTCGATTTCCAGAACTAGAGTTCTTTGGGCTCGTAAATATGAATGAATATGGTCGAGAAGTCGTGAGAAACATGTGGATTATACAAAGTATACAGTATTCCAGTTCCACCTTAGAAAAATTGTGTTGGTCGCCTAGTAAATACGCGGTTGCACTTTAGCTGCAGGTTACAGGAATCTTAAGAATTATTCGCAGTGCGGGCCAAATCTTCTGTCGGACTTTATTGCCCACCCCCAAACGTAATGAAAAATTGTAGAAAAGACGATATTTGGCCTAAGCATGAATCTATACATAAATATATATAAGATAGCAAGTTGTTAGCGTTAAGTGAAGCCACTGTGAATATACTGTAAATATTATATCAAAAGAATTCATATATACAGTTTTTTGTTGTTTCATTTCTCTTTAAACCACAGCACTTTCACAACATGGAGTTTCTTCGCTTTGAAATGGGCGACTAGCTTTCCGAGGACTTCCTGCAGTACGGGCGGTGATAATTATAGAGACAGTGGGTCTACTTGTTTAAGTCCTATATGGATTTGGAAAGACGCTGTCTTCGAACAGATTTTAATGGCTGCGGTGCTGTTTCTATAAATATTTTGCAAAAGGTTTATGTACAGTCAACAAAAGAGATAAGTATGCAGGATCGTCGGGTATAGGTTAGTATTTTATTTTATTAATAGAAAACAAACAGCTCATTTATCAAATTAAATTTCAGTCGACAACATCCATCGGTTTCTTCAACTATATCCTACGATCCTGCATACTTATATTTTTTGTTGACTGTACGTAGTGTCTATTTTTGAGTAATCTACGAATGCAATATAAAGTGGGAGCCTGGAACCTAGCTGTGTTGTTTCTAGAGAATCTAGTTGATGGAGTGGAGGTGGTCAATGGTAGAGGCCTCGACGAAATCCGGCCTGTTTAGGTGGCTGATGTTTGTCGAGGGCTCCGGCTTTTCTGTTCTCGATTACTTAATGAAAGCTTTGTACAGGTGCGAAACCAGACTGATAGGACGGTAATTGTTTGTCACTGACTCTGGCAGAGGTACTTCTACGTTGGTCTCAAGCTTCTTAGATGTGACAGATGTCATTAGCCAACAAACTATAATTATTATATTAACAAAATGAATGGTGAATCAAATCAAATTTTCTTACGTTTTTTGCAATTTGCAGGTCAGTGTCAGATTGTATCTTGATCAAAATATGATTCGCGACAATAACAGGCACATATTTAGCTAATTATTATCATTAGAATCATTATATATTATATATCTTTCTAAGTTAGATTTCTACCACCAATCTCTTATAGAAAAGTGTTAATGGGACTTGGCGACTGATTCCGACTAATTGGCGGCAAAATATGAGAGAAAACAGATCTTCGCTAGGTGCCCTAGTTTTTCAGATATAAATGTGGCCCTGCTGGGGAAACTCCAGATCGGCCACCTATAAACCCTTATATCTTTGAACCAGTGACCGGCAAATTCTGATATTTAGCGACAAATTTCGACTAATCAGCGACAATATTTTTGTTACCAAAATTAAAATCGATGATGGTGGCCCTGCCAGAGTCAGTGACACGTCGGTGATACTTTTTAGAAGCGAATTCTTTCGATCTAAACTGAAAAAATAAATAAACAAAATATTCCCGGTCACTGGGAAAAACAAGAAAAAAGTTGAAAAAAAAAAGGATTTATTCAAATAAAACAATAATGAACGATGTTCGTACAAGTTTATTAATAATTATTTATAATCAGCGCCACCAGCGCCCTCTACTACAGTTAAATAATAATATATATATATTATTGTACATTTAAATATACAACAGATGTGAGCGCTACGTCTTAGCATACTTGTTTACACGGCTGGACTCGAACGCGATACCTTTAACAATAATACCAAACAGTTAACAATTTTACTCATATACTTAAGGCTTCTGCAAACAGGCGCGACGCGACGGTGTGACGCGATTCTGGTAGAACAATTTCTATTAAGTTTTCATAGAAATTGCTACTAGTCGCGTCGCTCCTTTGTGCTAGCCTTTACTGTGAACGGCTCCCGACTTAAAACCATTACTATTGTAAAAAAAAATACATTTTTAAGGGAAAGATTTGGGACAAAGATATTACCAAAATGGCAAGATTAATTATTATTTTTTCCGTAGCGAGGAAATTTCGAATGCTTGAATGGAAGTTCCAAAAGGCATAAGCTCTAACAAAAGGTTTCCGATCGATTTCGCAATATTCAAAACCTTCCAAACTACTTCTACTACTAATAATATTTGCAGATATGTTAGTCAAGACAACTTGTAAGGGCGCGTTCCCACTATGTCGTGACGATTAATTTGTCGTTGGACGACTGTCGTCTCTAGCTGTTCCCATTATATCGACTGTTTATCGTCACTGTGTCGTCGAAATATTTTATCGTTGAACGACTGTCGTATCTAGCTGTTCCCATTGGATCGTGACGACATTTTTACTGTTCACGGCAGTCGCCTTGTCGTTTGTGTGATACGTGCTACGATAGACAGTCGCAATAACGACACATGATTTGTCGTCACCATAAGTCGTGACGTTTTTTTTATCGTTTTACGACTGTCGTGCTAGCCGTTCCCATTGACTTGACAATCTATCGTCACTGCAAAAAAGAGTCGTGGACGACAGTTAATCGTGTAGTCCTATAATGTGAACACCTCCATTTAAATACACAAGCCACGACGCTTTAAACGACACGATAATCTGTCGTCACGACATAGTGGGAACGAGGCAAAATAAATCGAATTCCAAAAGCAAGTAACATGTCAGGGACACACGCTACCAGTAGCGAAGGGTCAATTTTTGTAAGAGGTAAGCCGGAGTAGATAGATATCTTTAATATGATTATATTATTTGTCTATAGAATACTGACTGTGCCAAGGGAAGCCGGTAGGAATCGAGTTGTATGGAACCTTCACCACTGCACGCTACTAACACGTCAAAATGTAGGCATCAGCGTTATAATATAATCGTTGAAACGATAGTTGAGATTTCAGCCCGATATACACGATGCGATGAAAAACTTAGGGGTTGTCTCCACGAGCGAGAGAATCGCGGCGATATTATCGTCGTGCCACGTATTTCTATACACTCTCTTAGAACGTGTCTCCACACGGGGATATCATCGCGGCGAAAATTTGATGGCACGGCGAGACTATCGCCGTTTCCGATTCTCTCGCTCGTGGAGACGGCCCCTTATGGAATGCCACACAAACCATACGTTAAAGCAAAATTTAAAGTTGTTAAAAGTTAATGCAAGTCATTTTTTACTTCAATTTCATTGGATGCGATAAACAAAAATCTTTCATCGTGTAATGTCGACTTCTATCTCAAATATGACAACCGTTATCTCAATACTTTTTATCGAAATCGGTTCAGCAGTTTAGCCATTAGTAGATAGATAGAATAACATTCAAATATTAATATGGATTAGAAGAAATAACTATATGAGTAAAATGTTAACCGCAAGCAGTACAAATTAAGTTTACAGTTATACAACAAGTTTTTATACAAGCAAATTACATTATAAATATTAAAAATAAACCCTCGATATGAAATTTATTTGCTTTGTTAAAAGCTCTAAGTGCAAGAGACAACGAAGCTGTCTGCACGAGGACGTGTGTGGAACAAAATGGGTTCGAGACAAAAATGATTACTGGTCATTTAAATTATCAACATACTAAATTAAATTTGTTGGAAAATAAGAAAATTTCATGAAAGATCATGACGTTCCTCATGAAATATAACTTCAGAGCGACTAGAATGACATGGTACAATTTTTACCGTTTAATTTGTTTGACCGATAAAGCAATCAAAATTGTTTGAAATTGTCGAGCCCAGCCAAGTCTAGGATTGAGGATTAAAACATTAATTTAAATCTTTATACAAGAGTCGAAATAGTTACCATACAAAACTAAATGTTGTCAGACTCGCGATCGACGTGCATCAATTCGATTGATTTAATTGACAAATGTAAGTACAGTCAACTCTAATACACACACAGGCGTTCTCGATTTGACTCTATCAGCGCCTATAAGCCGTCGCAGGTTTTGTAATTCAAATTTTAGAATTGACATGCTGTTCACTGTACTATGCCTGATTGATCGACGACCTCAATACGAAAGGATCAATTTAGATGAAGAATACTATTTCAACCATGATCTTACGCGTAAAGATAATTATGGTTATGCTTCACAAATCGCGATCATTTAACTCAATTGAATTTATTTATTCAGTAACAATTGATACTGCGTTCGAATATAATCCAGTATGAAACATTTAAGTATTAGATGTACAAGTTTAAAAAGAATACATTGTATTAAAATTATTATATATTATTTAGTTTTTTAAATATTAAGATACCGTCAAAACATGAATTATAAAACCAATTGTCAACAAATTAATAGCAGAACACAATTTAACGTTACCCAATACCTTATTAATAACAATTTAAATTCATTGATTCAAATCGATGCAACGTCGATCGTCGATGTGTTGCAACACCCTAAGGGCCTGTGCGTGTGTGTGTTTAAACGCGCCGTTGACGCGCGTTTGTAGCGATACAGACGCGATATGCACGCGAGTCAGACACAGCCTGTAGACCTTCTGTAGGATAAAAGCGCGCCGTCGATGCATGTTTCTAAAACGCGCTTCAACGGCGCGTTTAAAAAACGTGGTGTGCACAGGCCCTAACAGACACAATATTTAGCGAGGTTATGTCGTTTGCAACTAGTGCCCCTAGCCCATATAAATATAAAAAACAAAATACATTGCAAGACAATGTCAATGATTTATTACTATAACATTCAATTTTGTATGACAAACTATTGTAGACATGCTTCAATGTAAAATCAACTGTATAGTTACATTTTTAGAGTTCGACATTTGGAAGCATGTTTATTCTAAGATTAGAGAGGCTACAGTTTAGTTATGTTTGCAATGTAGTACATTTTTTATTATTTTTTAGCTGCAAAATTTTACTAAAATGCAAATATTGTAATTGTTACAGTACTCGTAATGTTACAATAATAGTTGTATGTCGTCTACAGTCACTGTCAACCATTTTAGAAACACAAATTCATAAGTCCATTAGATACAGGGTGTAAAAAGACAGATCACATAGCCGCCAACTACGCATCCTGTACATCAAACTAAGTACATTGCACAAAAATAATTGCTGGGAAACTACTTTTATTTTTGGTGTGAAAATTTGCTGTTTGCGGTAGTGCGCAATGTAACGCACGCAAAACATTGTGCGTATGGGTGCACGCAACGGCACAGGGGTCGGTTTGTGTTATAAAATTAACAATTTGTTTTCGTAAAAACACGTCAGTAAAAGTTGGAATTTTGACCTTCAATTTCCAGGATAAGGAGGAGAAAAGGAAGGATAAGGCAAGGAAGAAAAGAAGAAAGGAAGGGGTAGGGCAAGGGGGAGGATTTTTCAATTTTCAGTACAAAACGAACATAATGCCGGAAGCCGACTTCGTTAAGTGTCTTTTTACACCCGCTAGTGTACTTTCTAAGTTTATCTTAGGGCCCGATCACACGCACCACAACCACAACCACATCGCACCGACAAAATGAGGGCAAGCAGTGGTTGCGTGTGAATAGTGTCGCTGCAGCTTCCTGCAGTTGCGTTGTGGTAACTACAAAATTTCGATGTTGTTGCGATGTGGTTATGTTTTGGCAAGTGTTAGCAGACAGACAGGTCGACTCCGCTTGTGAGTGTCGTCGCGTAGACGCAACGTTGTGGCTGCGTCGTCGTCTTCATAGGAACATGCGAACAAACTATTCATTTTCATACAAATTAGCGCCACTGACATAGGGTGAAGGAAAACATCGTGAGGAACACAGAAGGCCTGCTCCCGTAATCGAAAACGTTCAAATACTAGGGGGCCGTCCCATAATCACCAATCCCCCTTGGTGATACATGGTAAGGTTTAAGACTAACCCCCCCTCCCCCTCCCTATATCACGTGTAGTAACTACAAAGAATCTTATTTTTTTTTTAAATACATGGCAACGGCGAATCAAAGTCACACTACAAGCCGATTTCGATTTTGTACGCGTTTGACGAAAAAATAAATACACGTGATATATTACTACAATCCCCCTCCCCCCTTGTGATATTTCGTGATTTTTATGGACCCCACCCCCCCCTTTCGAGCCTCACGTGATTAATGGACAGCCCCTAGTCGCAGCGACAAAAAATTCATTACGCATTTAAATTTAACAATAATTCCAAATAACAAAACAATAACAAAATTCATTTTTTTTTTAAATTAACCAGTATCAATAAAAAAACGAATAATTCACAAATCATTTAACTGTGGCTGTCGTTTGTCACCTAAGAACTCATCTACAATACGACCGACGACGTGACTTGGCGGGCCTGAACTTTGCGCAGAAGGCTGCGCAGTAACATTTTTTAGGAACCAAATGGTGACATGAGGCGAGTGAGAGAACATGCGCGAAAGTTCTTAGTGCCTATGTTCAGCCCGCCAAGTTACGTCGGTCGTATTGTACAGACGCCAGCAGGTCAACCTACCCGAAACTGTCAGATTTTCCCAATCAACCTTGAACCTTATGCTATTAGCAATAAAGTCGAAAATCTATTAAAGAAATCTGACAGATTGTAGTAACTTGATGTGCTGGCGTCTGTACACTGTTACATTTTAATCGTCCTAATCATTATAAGGGGTAATTGTACTCATCATTATGAACAACTTTTACGTGGGACCAACTCTGAAATCGTGAAAAAAAATCAGCTGATTCATACATTTATGTTAGCATAACTCGACATAATGTGTGGATCAACAGATTTTTACCTTTACAGTTTTTACTTAAAACTAAAAATTACAAATAAAAAAGTAGGTCATTTAAAAAAAATGAACCGACAACAAAACAAAAAGAAATGAACTCAAAATTATGAAATAATGTGGCAAAAAACTAAAACTAAAATACAGATCCCAAGACACCGACTTCCGAAATTAAAGTTATTTCATAATTTTGAGTTAATTTCTTTTTGTTTTGAAGTCGGTTTATTTTTTTAAAAATTATTCTTGATTACGATGTCGATCCCATGGAGAAAGTTGTTCAGTTCAATAGTTTTTATCACTCACTTAATTTGCACCCCAATCCCGTAACACACTATCAATTTCACAATCTGAATCATTTTGAAGGATATTGCTAATCCATCCTAATATTATAAATTCGAAAGTAACTCTGTCTGTCTGTTATCTTTTCACGCCTGAACCACTGAACGGATTTCGATAAAATTTGGCAGAGAGATAGTTTGCATTCCGGGGAAGGACATAGGTTAGTTTTTATCGACATACCTCGCGAGCGAAGCCGCGGGCGGAAGCTAGTTGCTTCAGATGTTCGAAAAATTTTTCAGCTCAACAACGTAATGTTGTAGAAAAAAAAAAAAAACATACAAACACCCGAACATAGTACCTCCTCCTTTTTGTAAAGTCGGTAAAAATCGAAGCTATTTCTACTGTTAGTGTGTTACGTTACTACCCCGCTGTTTAGGCAACTTGTTATATAAAAAAACAACTCTATGCTAAAAATAAAGCGTTAGAAAGAGAGCCACAGTCATGATATTCAATAGTATACCTAATCTAGTGATTTGAGAATTTCTTTATTAAGATTATTACAAGTAAATATCACACAAAATTTCGAATTTACTCGTACAAAATGTGTTGCATTAAAGTAGCCGACGACGTTGCGCAACACTGAGCAACATTGCGCTACATCGTGGCATATTGCGCGACATAAATAAGTGTTCTACAAAAAACCTAGTTACGGTGAAATCTCCTATAAACGTCGGTCGTACATATTGTCTTTACATACTCCGCGTCAAGTTTGCTAACTTAGATGAACAAAAAACAAGACACAACATGAAGTTCAAATTCATACTTGAAAAGCGTCCATACTTTATTTTTCATACGTTGAAACAACAATCTGTTCTCAAAACCCACCCATATTACTATTACGTTACGACTCAATTTTCTAAAACAAACCATTCATTCCAATTAAACCATTTAGACGCTTTTGAATGGTCAAGAAGTCGGTCAGTCAGAAAATATGAAGCTCGTTGCCCATTCCAAAGCGTAGTAGACGCCAGCACGTCAAGCTACTACAATCTGTCAAATTTCTTTAACAGATTTTCAACTTTATTGACTAAAGCATAAGGTTCAAAGTTGATTGAGAAAATTTGACAGTTTCGGGTAGCTTGATGTGCCCGGCGTCTGTACCTATGGAGAAGAACGGGCAAGAAACTCCATAGACATGGATGTCGTATCTAGAGTTTGGTTAATCTAAGTGAATGTGTAATCGACCTCGAAATTGTTTTACCACTTTTGACAACAAACTTTACTAAGGTTGAAACTATCTAACTGTCACATGTAGCGCTACAAGGCTATTATGGCGCGTGGTAAAAATAGGAACTAACGACCGCCATCTTGTTTTTAGAATACATTTCAAGTGACATCTCGCAAAACAATTGCAAAAATGTTTTGGTAAGTATTTGTGCAATTGTTTTGTGAATGGGCGTTGTTGGTACAGTGACATGTATGAAGCCAGCGCGCGCGCCGCGCGGCCCATGTGTGTGTGTTGTTGACAGTATTAAACTAGTGTTCAAGTAAGACGGTTCTTTCCTTTTAATCCCGCGCAGCATATATAACAGTGGCGACGAGGTGTACAAACGAATACCTACGAAAATAATTATAAAAAAAATGAACGCGTATCTAGGAAATTTGTCTTCATTTGACCACAAGACCAGCGAATGGCAAATTTATAAGGGAAAATTAACGCAGTTTTTGAAAATCAACGGTGTTAAAGACGATGTGAAGAGTGGAATATTACTGTGCCATCTTACGGAGGAGACGTATCGTCTACTACTTAACCTAGCGTTTCCAAAGGAGTTGGAAGCGCTGAGCTATGAGAACCTAGTGGGATTACTCGACAGCCATTTCAAGCCAAAAAAGTGCTCATTTGTGGATAAGGCGAAATTTTTTGGTGCCAGCAGAACAACAGGCGAAACCGTTGGAGAATGGGCGGCGCGATTAAGAGGTTTGGCAACTTATTGCGACTTCGGCACCGCTCTAGAAACGAACTTGAGAGATCGTTTTGTCCTCGGCCTGAGTGCAGGTCCAGAACGCGACAAGCTGTTCGAGCAGGAACCGTCGACGCTCACGTTGTCGCGGGCTATTGAAATGGCGGAGCAGGCAGCGTGTGCCAAGGAGGCAAAGGCCTTGTTAAGCAGCAGTTCGGAGACCATTCCTATCAAGGAGGAACCAGTATTCCGCGCGAAGTTCCAGGGTCAAGCTAGCCGTGGACGTGGTGCAGGTGGTGCTGATGCAGCAACCCGCCGTGATACGGAGCGTTGTGAGGTTTGCGGCATGAAAAATCATAGTGGTGAAAAGTGTAGATATAAGGGTTATACGTGCCAAAAGTGCGGTGTTAAAGGTCATTTAAAAAAAGTGTGCGGTAATTCTAAAAACACTCGTGTATATCATGTTGACTCAAATGAAGGAAGTAGCGGTAACCAGCCCCAGGACAAGGGTTGTGAGGAGTGCCAGAATTTTAACATAAGGTACGCGGCTGATAAGCCTATTGAAATTGAATTAGTTTTAGGTGATCAGTTTATTACAATGGAATTAGATTCAGGATCGGGTAGCACTGTTATTTCTGATAAATATTATTTTAAAAAGTTCTCGCAGTACTCGCTACAAAATTGCAATGTAAAGATGTGCTTGTACAATGGTCATAAAATCTCTCCACTAGGATTTTTCACTGCTAAAGCAAAATTTAATAAATTACAAAGGGAAATTAAAGTTTTTGTAGTTAAAAATGGAGGCCCTCCATTGTTGGGTAGGGATTTCATGACCACTTTTAATTTAATAATAACAACAAACATTAACTCTTTAGTAAATAGCGATAAGGATATTCTGGAATTGCATGAAAAATATCCAGATCTATGGCGAGATGAGTTGGGTGCATTTAATAAATTTAAAGTTACCCTACAACTTAAAGAAAATTCAGTTCCGAAGTTTTTTAAGCCACGAAGTGTACCCTTTGCCCTAAGAGATAAGGTCGAACGTGAATTAGAGCGGTTAGTAGGTCTGGGTATTTTGGTGTCAATAAATCACGCGCAATACGCCACTCCAATAGTGCCGGTGTTAAAGGAAAACGGGCAAGTCAGAATCGCGGGGGATTTTTCGGTAACACTTAATAAAGACCTTGTAATTGATAAATACCCATTACCCAGGATTGAAGAGGTTTTTGCGAAGATTGGAGGGGGCGAGCTGTATAGTAAAATCGATCTAAAAAATGCATACAATCAATTTATATTCGACGAGTCATCACAGGAACTAACGGCAATTAATACTCATAAAGGTCTATACAAATTTACACGTTTAGTTTACGGCCTAGCTAACGCACCCGCTATTTTTCAAAAGTCCATGGAGACACTATTAGCAGGAATAGACGGAGTCTGTGTCTGGCTCGATGACATATGCATTACGGGTCCCGATAGAAACTCGCACATTAATAGACTAACGGAAGTTTTAGGAAGATTAAGCGATGCGGGTCTACGTCTTCAAAAAGACAAGTGCCAGTTTTTCAAACAAAGCGTGCTTTACTTAGGCTACGTGATTAGTAAAGCGGGACTAATGACGAGTCCAGAAAAGGTCAAGGCAATATTAAGCGCCCCCGAGCCGACCAACGTTTCCGAGGTAAAAAGATTTTTAGGCGTTGTTAACTATTATAGGAATTTTATCCCTAACGCTTCGTCAGTACTTAGTCCTCTCCACGAACTATTACGAAGCGATGTGCCTTGGGAGTGGGGAGACAGGCAGCGGCAAGCTATGGTAGCGGTGTGCCGGGAACTAGCCTCGGAGCGCGTACTAGCGCATTTCGAGCCGACGGCGCAGCTCGTGCTCACGGTGGACGCGGGCCCAAGTGGGCTCGGTGCCGTGCTCTCGCAGCGCGGGCACGACGACACTCATGAGCGACCGCTCGCGTATGCATCACGCTCGCTTACCGCTAGCGAACGAAACTATAGTCAGATACAGAAAGAGGCGACGGCTATAATATTTGGTGTGAAAAAGTTCCATCAGTATCTGTACGGTCGCAGTGAGCCATTCATTTTAAAAACAGATCATAGGCCTTTGGTTTCCATTTTTAATAATAAAACGGGTATACCGGTAACGACAGCTCTAAGACTACAGAGATATGCTATAACATTATCGGCATATAATTATGTGGTACACTATGTATCCGGTGATAATAATTTAGTAGCCGATTATTTTTCCCGCGCGCCTATAAAATGCACAAACAAGTCTGAAGAGACCGATAATAATGTAGATCTAGATACCTATTACACACTCAAGTTTTTGGATGAAGGGTCGCCCGCAACGACGACACGCGACATAAAACAGGCAACGGAGAGCGATACGGTGATCCAAACTGTCACTAGGTACATGCAGAAAGGTTGGCCTCGAAAAATAATTTGTAAGTCTGTTTTCCCATATTTTCAGTGCAAATCCGATTTGCAGTACGAGAAAGGGTGCCTTTTTAGGGGTCACAGAATAGTTATACCGTCTGTACTAAGAGATAAAATGCTACGTGAATTGCACGATACTCACTTAGGTATAATTAAAACTAAAAGTAATGCACGAAGTAGGATGTGGTGGCCCGGCATTGACGGCGACATCGAGCGTTGGATAGGGTCCTGCGGCACGTGCGCGAGCGTGCGGCCTGCGCCGCCGCGCGCTTTCCCCGCGTCCTGGCCCGCCGCCGCCGCCGTCTGGCAGCGCGTGCACATCGATTATATGACGGTAGGGCAGAGGGTATATCTCGTGGTTGTAGATTCTTACAGTAAATGGGTAGAATGTTTACACATGCATAATGGTACTACAACTAAGGCTCTGATTACTAAACTCAAAGGAATTTTTTCAACTTTTGGTGTACCGAATTTGTTGGTATCAGATAATGACGTCAAGATAAATTCAGACGAGTTCAAGACGTTTTGCTCTGCAAATGGTATTAAATACATGACGACGCCCATTTACCATCCGCCCAGTAATGGCCAAGCCGAAAATTCGGTGAGAATATGTAAAAAAATGCTAAAATGTATTTTAAAAGATACTTTACCGTTGCATCAAATCAATGAATTGTTGTTAGGATATTTGTTTAATTACAGAAATACCGTGCACTGTACCACTGGGGAAACACCAGCAAAGTTAATGTTTGGAAGAAATCTACGATCACGTCTCGATTTAGTTTTACCATCAAGTGACGCTATGCACGTCGATACTTCGGCGGAGCCAGGGAAAAGACAATTTATGACGGGCGATGTGGTTTGGACCCGATGGTACAGGGCACGGAAAGAAACATGGCAGTTAGGTATAGTAAAACACAGAATTGGCAATAAAATGTACAAAATTTATATAAATGACTTAGATCATCACTGTATAAGGCATGTAGATCAGTTACTGAAATATACTGGTAGCCATCTGCCCACAGAAATAACAGATATTAAGGTGCCACATCAGCAACAGTCGCCCGACATTTCCAGTACCACTAGTTCAAGTCAAAATTCAACATTACCAACAGTATCTAGCGAGCAATTGGCTATGAGCTCACCCGTGGCAACTGAAACTAATGTCGCACCTGTTGCACCAAATGCGGAATGTATCGCTGATGATGGTGATGAGGAGGAATGGCGTGATTGTGAGGTGATTGAGAGTGAGGGAGGGAACGCTGATAATTTAGCATCGCCGCCGTCACCGGCAGCGCAGCCCGAGGTACTCGTGTCCGAGGGAATTCAGTCTCGAAGTACGGAAGAGTGTAATGTTGACGTACCGCGCGCTCCATCACCCAAACTCTCGCGCCCAAAGCGCTATAGGAAGGAGGTAGATTATAAGAAATACTTTTAACGGTTTTGTTTTTGTGTACGGCTCATTTTTGGTAACTTATTTAGTTTTTAAATTATAATATATTGTCACCAGGGTTTGAAAATTTAAGAGTGAAGGAGTGACATGTATGAAGCCAGCGCGCGCGCCGCGCGGCCCATGTGTGTGTGTTGTTGACAGTATTAAACTAGTGTTCAAGTAAGACGGTTCTTTCCTTTTAATCCCGCGCAGCATATATAACTTATTAAATCAAAATCAGAAATTCAATACTAATGAACGGAGTTCGCGTCAGAACTGTGTGGCGTCGGAATGATTCAAAACTATGTGATTGTAAATTATACCAAACATTTACTACTAGTACAGCTGCCATATATTCGTGATCAGTTTTGACTCCGATTGAATTTCTGATTTTGATCACCTACTTTTGCTGTTGACTGTACAGCAGCTGTGGTCCAGTGGTAAGACGGTTCGAAACTACGACCTACACAACACAGGCGCTTTACGCATCATGTTAAGTATTTCATCACCACTGCTCTCAAAACGGTGACGGAACATCGTGAGGAAACCGGCATGTTCTAGGACCAAAAATTCGAAGACATGTGACATCTACCAACCCGCACTGGGCCCGCGTGGTGGATTACGGCCCACTCTCTCTCGAACAGAGGAGGCTTGTGTCAAAATATTTGTTCAAAATTGCAGCAGAAGTACAATACAATTTTGAACAAATATTTTGCTCAATAACTGAGATTAAAAAAAACTAAAGTGTTAATCGACTTTTGTTGCTGACCGTACTACATAACCAGCCTATAATGTTCCCACTGCTAGGACACAAGCCTCCTCTCTTCGAGAGAGGGTGGGCCGTAATCCACCACGCCAATGTAATGTGCGTTTTGTTTGTGAAGAATAAACAATTTTTCTTTTCTTTCAATGTCATTCAGTCGCCAGCAGATCCTTGTAGCAATAAACAAAAAGATCTTGTCGTTTTATAACGTGCAAGTGACATTCAACCTTAAGGTGATCAAGAAATTACGAGGTCGGCTATACTGATGTTGTCTCTTAGAAACGCTCATTTTAGCTTGAAAGTTAGTAAAGTCAGATGGTACCGATAACGTTTAAATAGGAGATTTCAGCCCGCAACTGTCGATTACAAAAGAGCGCAACTTTAGCGCCACATTGCGCCTGCGCAGACTCACCTTGCCTACGCGAGGTAGGAGTACGTGTCCAGCGCGGCGGGCGCACGCTCCAGGTACTGCTTGTCGATGAGCGCCTCGATGCACTTCTTGATCATGGCGACGGAGGGCGCGAAGGAGCCGCGCGCCTGCGACACCACCTCCTGGATCAGCTCCGTGTGGCGGAGGACCTGCGGACGTGGGTTATACGCTTCATTGTATTACATATTACATAAATACGACTAAAATTTAAATTATTAGTGCTTTCGGCAAGTGTGACGATGCCAAATTTATACAGGATAGAATTGAATAGGTGCGACAAATTTTAATATCTAATTCAACGTGTTATAAAGTAAATTTAGAGCATGTTATTAAGAATAGGGAAAGAGACGTCGTCGCGCGCTCTTTTTAGGGTTCCGTATCTCAAAAGGAACGGAACCCTTATACGATCACTTTGTTGTCCGTCTGTCTGTCAAGACCTTTATAATGATTATGTAACAATTATCGCACCTCCTATTTCGATTTCGCGCAAGTTTTAAATTTCATCCTGTATAGACATCTCACCTTCCTCTCGAACCTTACCTCACCTCACCTTCTAAGCTCCAAGCTAAGTAATAACAGCCGCACGGGTCGATCGATCAAGTTAAGCAACGCTTGCCGCGGTTGTTCCATGGATGGGTGACCATCTTTACATACCAAGTCCCCTCCGTGCCTCGGAAAGCACGTTAAGCCGTTGGTCCCGGCTGTCATTCGTGGACCTTTGACAGTCGTTACGGATCGTCAGAAGCCCGAAAGTCTGACAACCAGTCTTACCAAGGAGTATCGTATTACCCAGTAACTGGGTTGTGGAGTTCAGATAGGCAGTCGTTCCATGTAAAATACTGGTATTCAGCTGCATCCGGTTAGACTGGAAGCCGACCCCCAACATAGGAAAAGGCTAGGCAGATGATACCGTCTCACCTTCCTCTGCTTCATGATGCGTACGATGGCAGCCTGTAGATACATCTTGCGGTCATCGTCGCAGTGCGTGGCCGTCTCGCCGCTCTCGGCCGCCGCACCATTATTACTTGACCCGGCGCCGCCTGCGAACGTAAACTTAAGTAGAGATATCAGCGCCAATGAAGGGACCCCTTAGGACCAAAGCCTGCCGGGTCAGCGGGATTGTCCGAAAGGGTTACCGCTGGCCCGGAACATAAAGGGCTAAGGAAGGAACACGGGTGGGTTTTAGTCAGTAAGAGTCTGACACTCCCTTCCGCTCCACTCAGAGTGGGAGGGGTCACTTGATGAATTCCCATCCTCAAAAAAAAGACAAACTAATATCAACTTTACTTGCGTGGAAATTGAGTTGATTTTAGAATAATTAGTACGGTAGGCAGACACGCCAATGGTAACAGCCAGTATAACCAGAAGGCGAATTCTCGTAATTTAAAACGTTCAAAATCTAGGCGCAGTCTCATCTCGGCGACAAACAAAATGTCAAAAACTTGTCATAATTGTAGGTAAAACACACTAATATTATAAAGGCGAAAGTTTGTGTGCGTGTTTATTTGTTTGTTACTTCTTCACGCTCAAACGGCTGTACCAATTTTGATAACATTTTGTATGGAGGTAGCTGACATCCTGGATTAACATATAGGCTACTTTTTATCTCGATATTCCCAAGGGATCCACACTTATGCGGGTGAAACCGCGTGGCGCAGCTAGTTAGAGATATTTTTGACAGATTGAGACTGAGATCAGACTGTGAACGTTCTTAAAATTACGAGAATTGCCGCTCTGGTCTCTTATTCTATTGAAACTTCGTACTAAGCGAGGCCAGTTAAAAGTCGAAGTAGTACAGTCAGCAACAAAAGTCTATTAACACTTCAGTTTTATTAATCTCAGTTATTGAGCAAAATATTTGTTCAAAATTGCATTGTGCTTCTGCTGCTCACACACTTGTTGAAATTCTAGAAAAATCAACTACTTTTGCATTTTTTTAAAAATAACTTGTAAATATGTGAGCACCATGTATCTATCAGTTATTTGATTTACCTGTCATTGCTTAATTTTTAATTCTTTTTAGCTTTTGTGGTAGACTAATTTTATTATGGGTGCATCGTGTTCACATATAATTTATATTATGATACAAGACCTTGTAAAACATTTTAAAACAGTAACGGTGGAGTTTCTTGCCCATTCTTCTCCATACGAAAACTACCTTTTGGAATGGGCGACTAGAATCATTTCTATTTAGTTTTTTTTGACGTTCAAAAGTGCCTTTAATGTGCCTATTTGAAATAAATGATTTGACTTTGACTTTGTACACAGTGATATAGTTGTTGTGAGTGTACCTGGGTGGTTGGGCGCATTGGCACACGTGAGGCGCACCTTGGTGCGCTTGCAGCTGAAGGCGAGGTTGAGCGCGATGGTCGCGTCGGCCGACGTCTCATCTTCAGTCTCCGAGCCCACCTCACCCGTCGCTGTTAGGAGGCCTGTAACAATAATTAACGACCAATGTAGGGGTTATGTTCTTTTAAACGTTTTGGAACGAAGTTCTTATACGGAGCTTGCCGTAGGAGTAAACTGGTAGAAATCGTCACGTAACGAAAACCCGTTATGCAACTTTTTATTATATGAAAGAGACAGAGAAAATTATCAAAATTTTCGGCATGAGTGTCGTTTTCACAGTTTTCGAGGGTGCTAAAGGCGGATAGTGAGGTCAAATAATCTCCTTTTTTTTGAAGTCGGTAAAAATGAAAATCCAAGATGGCGGCTGCAAAAATGTTCATTTTGAAATTTTTTCAGCCGCCATCTTGGATTTTTATTTTGAACTTCGTTCCTGCCGGGAGTCACTCGACACGTTTTATATATTTTTTTTAAATATCCGTAGTAATACGGGTCGGTAATACGGGCTGGTTTCCGCACGTAACAGTTCGAATCAGGTTCATACGAAATAAAGAAACATTTTATAAGTTGCCGAGAAAATTGGGGAAAACTGAAAGTGCATTTTCTATGGGAATTTTGTATGAATTATTGGAATTTGGACAAAACAACGTCTGTCGGGTCAGCTAGTAGTTCATATAAACGATCGCGACCTTCACCAGGTTGTCAGTTCACCTCGTGGAGGGCTGAAGGGGGAAGGGGGGGTAGGTGTAGTAGTGTTACCAGCATCAAGCAGCGGCCGCAGGTGCCGGTGCCAGGCGTCGCCGGTGAGCTGCAGCGACTCGCGCAGCTCGCGCGCGTTCCACACGTCCACTGTCTCGAAACTTAGCAGGAGCGCGCACTGGAAATAAAGTCAATGTTTGTACAAAAAAAGTTATGCGTGGTCATACATAAAAAAATATATACGCGTCGACTTGAGAACCTCCTCCGTTTTTTCGTCGGTTAATAAAATCTATATTAATTATATAAAATTCAAAGTCCTGACTGACTGATATATCAACGCATAGCCTAAACCGCTGGTCCTAGAGACATGAAAGGAGGGTGTGTTCTTTGTGAAGAGTAGGTATCCACTAAGAAAGGGTTTATCGAAATTCCACCCCTAAGAGGGTGATTGGGGGAGGATGAAATTGCACGCGGACGAAATCGCGGGTAGAAGCTAGTCACAATATATAGTGACTATAATAGGGCTAACAGAAATACAAGTTTAGTGATAGAGTTGATGATGTCACCTGTGGCGTGGTGGCACTGATGTGGTAGAGGCGCGGCGTGTAGCGCGTGCGCAGGTCGCCGGTGCAGAGGTGGTGCAGCCAGGCGAGGCGCCGGCCGCTGAACGACGCGCGGTAGAAGGCCTCGAACAGCCGCGCCGGCCGCTCCAGCTGCAGCGGCGGGGCCAGCGGGGCCATGGCGCCGCCCAGGGGCCACGCGCCCGCCTGCAGGACCTGCCCGGGCAACATGACGTGTCATTCAAATACGAAAACCTACTTTTATTCGATAAATCACCAAAAATCTTTTTTATCACATCTATTCAAAAAGAGCAACTGTATTCTCAGGGACTAAAATAGCTCTTTAATCCCTAAGGACTAAAAGTGATTTGAATTTGTAATGTGGATATTGTTAAGTAGTAAAAGTATTAGTACTTTTTGTTGTTGTTTTTTGTTGTTATTGTCGTTGCTGTTTGTTGCTATTACAACGCTCACCTGTATAAAGAAGCCAGTACTAGTGGCCAGGTTATTATCTCGTAGATGTTGCTGAAACTAGACGAGGCACACCCCATACACACAGCCAGTACACATACAGTTGTTAATTATTGTGGTTTGTTGTTGATTATTGTTGTTTGTTGTTAGTTATTGTTGTTTGTTGTTATTGTTATTTTTTATGCTGTTGTTTTTTGTTGTTATTGTCGTTGTTGTTTGTTGCTATTAAAGCGCTTACCTGTATAAAGAAGCCAGTGCTGGTGGCGAGGTTATTATCCCGAAGGTGTTGCTGGAACTTGGCGTTAAGGTCCGCGGACACGGCCACGTCTGTGAACATCCTGTGAAGTTTGTTTGTGAACTCGTAGCCGCACGCTGCTTTCAGGCGGTTTATCATTGCTTCTTCCTGAAAAGATTTTTTTTTTGTTTTTTTTTTTTCGCTCAGAGTATATTAAGGCGAATGGGTAGTTGAGACCGCGAAATTCAAATTTTCTTACGCTTTTTGCAATTTGCAGGTTAGTGTCAAATTGTATCTTGATCAAAATATCATTCGCGACAATAACACACCTGTTCCATAGAAGCGCTGAGTTGATGTATGAGCCTACGCGCGAGCGCCCGCGCATAGTACTTCTGGAAGACGTCCTTGTCGTCCACGTATTTGAACACCACGATAGCGGCCGCCAGCTTGTCGTCCACGTCGGTGTCGGCGCCGGCGCGCTTGCGCAGGAGTGCGTCGCAGTAGCGCGCCAGCAGCTCGGGCGCGCGCGCGGAGCCGTCCGCGGGCAGGCGGGAGTTCACTACTGCGCTGCACGCCTAGGCAGAGTAGCAGTTCAAAGGTTTATTACACAACTTACAACTGCACATTCATAGAAAGATTATTATTATAATCATGATTTACCTTATCCAGCGCGCCGACGAAGGCCTGCGCTCCGCCGAAGACTTCGCCGAACAGCTTACTGTATTTACCGTGGAGAGACAGCATTGCGTTCACGAAGTGTGTGTGAGCCTGTGTTCAAATAAAATGTTTTATAGATTCAGTTTATTTACTTTTCTCATTTTCTCCTAACTTTATTGTTTTGACATATATTAAATACAATATAAAAGCTAATACTAATATAAATATGTTATGTACAAGTATAAAACATTATTTTCAGTGCGAAAACTGAATATAGTTTATTCAGTTCAGAAAAGTAACTGAATCGATTCCAATAATTTTTACTCCATGTTATATTTTGTCCCAAAAATATTTAAAAAAGGTTAAAAGTTGGACACCGAGCGACACAAGTAGGTTATCCAATCTCCGCGCCGAACGGTTAGGTACCTAGGTATTACATATCAATGAGTGCAAGACGGGCGCGGGTGAGCATGTTTTTGTACGGACAAACAGGTAACTTAAAAAGCTTATAACTTTGTGATTTTTCATGATACAATTATATATATACAACATAGATTATTTTCATAAAAACCGACTTCCGAAAAAAAACACTACAAACTGAAAAATAACTTTAATTTCGGAAGTCGGTGTCTTAGGGATCAGTATTTTAGTTTTTGCCACCGACTTCCGAAATTAAAGTTATTTTTCAGTTTGTAGTGTTTTTTTTGGAAGTCGGTTTTTTTTTTGTTAAAAAGTTTTTACTTCTCGCTTTTTAGTGGGTCTATTTATAATTTATCTAAGTTACAATAGCCTAATGTCAACTTGCCCATCGCCTTTTTATAAAATATTCCTTTTCTCGATGCAGGGACGTTAATTGTTGAGGAGTTCTCCTTTTATTAGTTTTTAGATTAGATGCTGATAATCCTGGCTGCAGCATCAGGCCAAACTTATGTCAACATTGCATTGAACATAAAATTAGTCCTGTTTAAAATGAGCCCAAACACGACTACGGTGCTGTAATTTCAAGGTTTGTACTTTTTCTGATGCTCCTGGCTTCAGCATCAGGTCTTCGGTGTTCCTCAGTAACAGTACGTTTATCCACACATCGAGCCCTTTTCAATGAGCCTAAACACGATATATCTGCTGTTAGTTGTCGAGGAGTTAGGTACTCTGCAGACTATCCTGACTGCAGCATCAGGTCATGACTTGATAATCATGAGACCAAATGTGGCAAATACCCTATCAAACATCAAAACAATTTACTAAAACAGTCCTTGCCTGTTCGAGTAACTTCTTACTGTTAAGGAGTTGTACCTTCCATCATCAGCCCAGCTACCTGAGATGGTGACAACCATACACAAATACACAAGATACTTCATAAAATATGCGAAAAACAATAAGTGAGCCTATAAAATTTGAGGGTTGCCCTCGATTTCTCTAAGATCCCATCATCAGATCCTAACTTGGTGACAATGGGACCACCTCAGAACTATCTACTTTCGAACAAAAAAAGAATTTTGAAAATCCGTCGACAATTGGCGGAGTAAACGATGAACAAACATACAAAAAAAAAACCTCCTTTTTGTGAAGTCGGTAAAAATACTAGACACGTGTTTCGGGTTTCGCATAAACTAAAAATAATGTTGTATAAAATAAAGGGAAGAGCTCAATTGGCAGAAACTCGTCCGTGCCGCTGTTAATGGGAAAGGTGCCCAAAAGTCTGGCAGAATTGGCACGTTGAATGGCAATGCTGCCAACCTTTTGGATTTGACTTGTTATTTGATAAATAGGAAATATACAAGTAATTCAATACTCTTTCATTATTTACATTATACACCGAGTTCTTCACGTCATCCATAAACTTTGTCAAACGCTTCTATAGCTTTTACAAATTAAATCTAACAAAGGAAGTAGTACTTAATAACTTTTTTTATTTCCAGCTTTTTAGTTTACAAATGTGAAAGATTTCGCTGACGATTTAGTTCTTGGTACGTGTTTTTTACGATTTGTCACTTCGAATTACTTTTAACCATATAAGTTGTTTATATTTTTGTAATCATCTTTTAAAGCCCTTTATTTTGATACCCCACTCGATAGGTTTTGAGAAAAAAAATTTTTTTGAAGACATACATCATACATAGTAGTCGCCATATTGAATTTTCACTAACGTCATGTCTTTAGTGACACTCGCCGGACTAAGAGGAATCGATTGGCGTGTGAATCATAAAAATCGGCCCAGGCGTTTGGTCTGTATAGTGCTTCAAAGGAACATACAAACATACATACATACATACATAGGCTGATGAACACATTACCACTCCTTTGCGTCGCGCAGTCGGGTAAAAAGGACATCGTCGGATTCTGAAAGCTTGTCATACTAAAAGTCAGCACACGTATCAAATCGGAAAGGGATCGGCACCGCATCGTCTTTCGCCTCGCCATCAAAAAGGCGTGAACCTAACGTAAGTACGTAACCAAAGCGGATCAGAAGCTCCGATACGTCGACTCGGCTACAGCTTGGTGTTGCCGCGCTTACGGCTCGCCGACCGCTGGTTGATGGTGCAGCAGGCAGGCCGGAGGGGTGAGAGGGGCAAGGGTGGACAAAGAGACGTAAGCGCAGGGACGACGAGCCGTAACGCACCGCACCGCGGTTTGTGAGCTTGTCCCGAGGCGAAGCGTACGTTACGATTCCGATTAGTGTGCGTTGCAGTAAGGAGTTTCATACAAAGTATACTGAATGGCTCGAGTTGATACGGTGCCGATACCTTTCCGGTTTGACACGTGTGCTATGGCCTTAATCTGTCGGGTAAATGCTTGGCTGTTGTTATTTATTCCAACCAATCACAGTACTCTCCATAATTGAATAGGCTATTCTGGACAGGTGTCAAAATAACAAACTGTCAAAACAAAGCGGTAACCCTGGCAACGAGCCCAATGACACATCACGAAAAATGTTGTTGCGGGATTGTTAGCGTTTTAACGGTAAGTTTTGAAAAAAAAAACATCTGGTGCTTATGAATGTTACATAATCAGCCTATAATGTTCCCACTGCTGGGACACAGGCCTCCTCTTAGTGAGAGGGAGTGGGCCGTGATCCACCACGCGGGCCCAGGGTTAGTAGATGTCACATGTCTTTGAATTTTTGGTCCTAGAACATGCCGGTTTCCTCACGATGTTTTCCTTCACCGTTTTGAGAGCAGTGGTGATGAAATAATTTACACGTCCCCCGAGTCAAGACCAAGAGTCGAGAGTCGGGGTCGAGTCAAGTCAAGTTTACCCGTCTGTGTTTGTACCTACAACTCGTAAGTCGTGGTCGTTACCACTGGGCCCCCCTTCCTATTGTGTTACTGTTTGAATACATAACGTTATTTCTCAATTTTTATTCTTATCCTGCCTGCCTGTCTTATCTTGATATGTTAATTTTATATTTTTTCCCTTCTAATTCTTTTATTTGTATCGAGTCTTTACGTGACCAGAGGGCTGGCCTATTTCTTGGCCAAAGAATTAGCACTGCCATACAACGTGGCAATGCTACCAGCGTTTTGGGCACTGTTCCTGTTGACAGCGATGCGGATGAATTTTTTGATGCCCTATGATTATTTTGCTTATTTTTTCATACAATTTGTATTCATCATTCGTAATTTATTTTCTCTATTTTTATCGTGTTTACACCTGGTTATATGTGCATGCTGTGGTCTCCTGTAATTGAAGGAGCACACGTAAAAGAACCTTCTTTATTATTGTAAATTTCTGTTGTTTATATGTATCCTTTGTTGGTGATCCTCAATAAATAAATAAATAACAACATGGCATTTCATGTAGTTTAACTTTTGATTTCGTGTATGACGTTCAAACAAAGTCATCTCGTCATGCCAACGACATAATATGATGGTCATGAAAATCGGCTAGGAATGTTCGCATTCTAATCTATCTCAATCTGTCAAAAATACAATCAATTTACAAACATTTTTGACAAGTTTTTGACATTGACTGTCGCCGAGATGAGATAGCCACTTGAATTTGAACGTTTTGTAAGTACGAGAATTGGCCTTCTGAACCTTCACGAATTCAATTATTTAGGGTGAGTAGGCAACATGAGATTTCAGTACTGATTTAAGTCCGCGTGCATCACAAATCACTTTAGATTTAACGCTATATCATTTGAGAGAGACCGAACGCAGAATGTTTTTTTTTGTATATCATCATCTGCCTAGCCTTTTCCCAACTATGTTGGGGTCGGCTTCCAGTCTAACCGGATGCAGCTGAATACCAGTATTTTACATGGAGCGACTGCCTATCTGACCTCCACAACCCAGTTACTGGATAATACGATACCCCTTGGTAAGACTGGTAGTCAGACTTTCGGACTTTTGACTACCCGTAACGACTGTCAAATATCCACGAATGACAGCCGGGACCAACGGCTTAACGTGCTTTCCGAGGCACGGAAGGGTAACGGTATGTAAAGATGGTCACCCAAAGCCCTTCATAATATTGGTATACAAGGTGTTATTGAATTAACCCAAAACCTCTTATGAGGTCATTGTACTCATCATTATGAACAACTTTTACTATGAGGCCAAACCTGAAATCGCGAAAAAAATCAGCTGTTCCCTACATTTTGACGAGTTATGCGAACATAAATGTAGGGAACAGCTGTTTTTTTTTTTTGCGATTTCTGGTTTGTTCCCATAGTAAAAGTTGTTCATAATGATGAGTACAATGGTTTTAACGAATGGGTTTAACGATCAGAGACTTGAGAAGGCTTTCAGAAACCGAGATAGTTTAGATTTCAACACACCTCAGCTCCATTTCCATAATAATCGGCTGGCTGTGGAGAGATAGCGATATTTTCAAGTAAAGGCGATGTGTTTCATCTCACTGGACTCATCAAATTGTACGTATCAGCAGCAGTAGTCTTATTTATTTATTTATTTTAGTACATGGAGGACTTATAGCTAATAAAAACAATCAAAAAAGCAAATCATAGTCACAAGAAAGCCAATTACAAATCCTCACGTATAGACTTATAATAATAATTTATGGTGTGAGCAAAAAAACAAAAAATAAACACATCGCCTAAATTAAAGCTAAGAAGCAATTTAAATACTTAGTTTGCAATTATATGCCCAAAATAATAGAGAAAATAATAATATAATAACAAAATCAAATAATATAACCTACCGCTACTTGAAAAATTTGAGGCTCAAACACCTTCTGGCCGAATTGTTGGATTTTCAATTTTCGCCGCTGAGCCGAGCGTTGAAAATCCAACAGCCCGCTTTTATTTAAACATTCATATAGGTGTCGCTTAGTGTAAGTTAAAACTGGCATGGCAATGTGTGACGTGTGAACTGTGTAGTGTGTGTTACATACCTCTTCCTTGTTGTGCGAGAGCGCCAACAGCGCCTGTCCGTCGGCCGCGGCCTGCGCATGCGCCGCGTCCACCAGCGGCCGCAGAGCGTTCGCGCCGAGCGGCCGCAGCAGCGTGTACATGCGCCGGAGGTCCAGGCGACGCTGGCGGAGTACACATGTCATTTAAAATTAATCATAGATAGATAGATAGATGTAGGAATGGAATGTTGATGGATACAATACGACCGATGTATCTTGGCGAGCCCGAACTTTGCGCAGAAGGCTGCGCAGTAAGATTTTTTAGGAACCAAATGGTGACATGAGGCGAGTGCGAGTGAGAGAACATGCGCGAAAGTTCTTAGTGCCTTTGTTTAGGCTCGACAAGTTACGTCTGTCATATTGTACAGTCAACAAAAGAGACAAGTATGCAGTATCATCGGATATACTTAGTTGAAGTTTAGTAAGAAACCGATAGATGTTGACTGAAATTTAATTTGATAAATGAGCTGTTTGTTTTCTATTAATAAAATACATTTTTTGTCAAGAACATCCATCGGTTTCTTACTAAACTTCAGCTATATCCGACGATCCTGCATACTTATCTCTTTTGTTGACAGTACATGACTGTGAAAGAGCTGAATGCTAAGGTGTAAGTGAGACAGATGATGTATGCCAAAGATGTGTGTATTTAGGGTAGAATGACAGTTGTTTTTGAACGACGGAGAAAAGATGATAGGACGTGATTTTTTCCCAAAATGTATGATTATGTTTTTTATAATAATTTATTTAGGGTTGAATTTTCAATCGACAGGTATTTTTTATTCGTGGAATAAAATTGACGTCTCACAGTTTTTGTATGGTAGAACTGTCAAAAATTCAAAATTATTCCTCCTATCTGGGGTTGGAAAAATCAGCCCTTACAAGAATAAACCAGTTTGTGATATTTATTTTACTGTTCCTTTGACCCCTTATTTCCACATAGATTTCAGAAAAAAAAAACAGTGGCACCCTGGGAGCGCCGACAAAAGTGAAAACTTGAGCAATTACGTGTGTATTTTTTTAATCGTCTTATAAAAAAAACACGCGCGGTGTCGGTTACGGTAACAGTGTCGCGAGTTAATGGTCGTTTCCCATCTTAAAAAATGCCCAACGCGTCTAAAGAAGTTTTCACTTAAACACAAACAAATTTTTGTAAAGTTATTATAATGACGACAACACAAAATAAGATAAAACATATAGAAGAAGAAATAAACCAAATAAAAAACCAACAACACACCGAAAGTACGATTCCTAACCCGCTCGTCTTATGCCACCAAAACCTCATTCTCGAGCTAAAAGACCGTAATTGTGGGTATATCGGAAATTAACGAGAGAAACACAAATTCCAGGCGAAATTACGATAATAATGAAGCCATGAAGATAATTACAACACTGTACGAAGACTGCCCTAAACCAATTAAAACCATCAGACTGGGGAAATATATCCCAAACAAAAACAGACCATTAAAAGTATGTTTCAACAATACGAACGTTCCAAAATACCTACTAAGAAATAAGAAAAACCTACAAGATAATAATATACAGATTTACTCAGACCAAACCCCAGCTCAAAAAGAGTATTTACAATTATTAAAAGAGGAGCTAAACAAACGCATTGAAGACGGCGAAAGGGATCTCATTATTAAATACATAAAAGGAATGCCGACAATCACACTTAGCAAAACCAACCAAAAAAACCAATAACCGACCTAAAACAAAAGGCAAAATACACGGATAGACTAAACCATCAAATAGTAAGTAGTTATGAAGATATACCATCCCACCCGTCCTCGTTACGATTTTTTTATGCTAATTTACGCAGTATCCGCAAGACTGGCAAACTTGACGAAATAAAATGCATAATAAAAGCAACACCAATGACTATACACTTACTCATTTTTACTGAAACGTGGATTACTTCGGAAGCGGACGCTAAATTATACCAGCTACCAAACTATAAACATGTCTATAACTACAGGCAAGATCGCAAAGGCGGCGGCGTTTCAATTTATGTACACGAAAGTATCAAACACGAAATAACAGAAGAAATATGCGAACTTAATAACCACTACCTATGGATACACATAGATAAACTTTCATTGAATATCGGAGTGATTTATAAACCAGGTGAATCCAATATAAATAATTTCTTAGAAACATATATCTCACAGTTGGAACGTCGAAAGAGGACTGTTGTGTTCGGAGACTTTAACATCGATCTACTTAGTAAAGACAGTCACGTCACAAGATATATAAATGAAATAAAAGGAACAGGCTACGAAATATTAAATAAAATAAATAAACTGTACAGTACCCGTGAAACCAGCACAACAAACACTATACTGGATCACATATGCACGAACATAAACAATCACGCGTTCAGTAGGTATATCTATAATAACCAGGAATATCTATCTATCTATCTATCCTTGAGATAGGCAGCTTGACACCAAAGATAAACAAAAGGATCCAATACAAAGCACTCAACTATAATAATAATAATAATTTATTTAAATCAGATACAGAGATCCATATTTATGTTAGTAAGTACACTTAAAAATTATGTTAGTAACCAAGGAATAAAATACATGTCGCAATAATATTATTATAACTAAATCAATTAAATAAATAACACTAAATTGAAAAATTGAATTAATTAAATCACAAAACATTTAAATCACAAATTAATATCAATTAAAATCAGAAATTCATTAATAATACTTAATACATAGAAAAAATTAAAAGACAATTACAAGAAAATGCAGAAATAAATAGACAATTACAAGAAATTCCAGAAAACAATCATCACTTAATAAATGGTGACGAACTGGCATGCAGGTGCATCCACCTCTCCAACATCACCGAGTCCCACCGCTCGGACAATACGCTCAGAACAACTATGAAAAACTATACAATAATACCCTAACAGCAAACTACAATAATAACGAAAACGACTACTACTATTTAGAAAGATATATCTCAGAACAAATAAAGAAAAATAAAGAAGATAAGACGAAAATCCTAAACCTACCTCAAGAAGACTGGATAAACCGAAATATTATAGACTCAATCAACCTACGAAATCACTTATGGCAACAAACAAAATCTCACCCAAAAGACGACGACCTACGGAAGAATTTTAATGAAGAACAGGACAGGGTAAAAAACCTAATCAAGACAAAGAAGAAAACCTACTACTACAACTTATTTCATAACAGCTAGAAACAACCTAAAAAAATGTGGGAAATCATTAATAACTTAGCATCTAACAAAATTAGAGATAGCAGTGCTCCCCCCAAACTAATGTGGAACTCGGAAAGTATAACAAACGGTAATGAAATTTGTAACGTATTTAACTCATTCTTTGCATCAATAGGCGCGGACTTAGCTAATAAAATACCAAATAAGTACCACATAAACACAGGTAATATTCTCATGTACGACAATAATTACACACATGATATGACCTTGAACGAACTTTCCCCCTGTAACACTGACGAAATATCACAAATTATTGACCATCTTGACACCAACACCAGTACAGGTTTGGACGGTATCAGCACAAAAGCTATTAAATGCCTTAAGAATATAATTGTCGAAAAACTAACTAACTGTATAAATGTGTGTTTAATGCGCGGCATTTTCCCCGACTCACTTAAAGTTGCAAGGGTAAGTCCAATTTACAAATCTGGAAGTAGAACTGACCCCGGCAACTATCGACCGGTATCGGTCTTACCCGTTATTTCAAAAATCTTTGAACGAGTGTTATACAACCGTCTAAACACATATTTAACAGAGAAGAAATTCCTAATTAATAAACAATATGGTTTCCGCCCTAAATCAAGCACTCTCACGGCCTCAGTAGATTTAATAACAAAAATCAAAACTAATATTGATCAAAAAAACGTCGTTGTAGGTATTTTCGTTCGTCGTTCGCGTACGATACGGTAAGCCATCAAAAGCTACTACAGAAATTAGGTAATATAGGTATTACAGGCAGCGCCCTCAATATGTTCACTTCATATTTACAAAACAGACAACAAGTCGTTAAGATAGATAACTTCACCAGCACGATACAAAACATAACATACGGCTGTCCGCAAGGCTCAATTATTAGCTCATTACTATTTCTAATTTACATAAATAACATTGATAAAATAGGGCTAACAGGACACCTAACGTTACACGCGGATGACACTTGCCTTTTTTACTTCGATAAATCGTTACAAAACATTATGACAGATGCCCAAAAGGACCTTGACCTACTCAACGAATGGTTAAAATATAACTTACTAACTATTAACACATCAAAAACATCATTTATGATTTTCTCCGCCAAAAATAAGCCTTTACCGGAGTTCTCACCTCTTACGATTAAAGGCTCTTACACACCGGCGCGACTTGTCGCGCGACGTGTCGCCCCTGTGTGAAGTGTCGCGCGCGTTTCCATAGAAATTGTTCTATGGATATATATCGCAGAATCGCGTCGCACTGTCGCGTCGCGCCTGTGTGTAAGAGCCTTAACGGAGAAATAGTCAAACGGTCTAATCACGAAAAATACCTTGGTCTGTGGGTAGATGACAAACTTTCTTGGAAACTACACATCGATCACGTCAAAATAAAATTAGTATCACTATTAGGAGCGTTACGAAAAGTTACCAAATGTATCCCGAAAAAAGTTCGTACAATTATATATAACTCTCTAGTAAAATCAAACCTTGAATACCTAATCGAAGTGTGGGGATCAGCCGCTAAATCTAATCTAAACTCACTACAGCGAATACAAAACAAAATTATCAAAGTACTTTTTCACTATCACTATCTATATCCAACAAAAAAATTATACCAAAAAACTTAACTACTAAATCTCACACAACTATACACATATTACACATGCATTCTCATAAAAAAAATCACCACGAATTCCGTACAATCAAACATACAACTACATAAAAAAGCAAAAACATACAACACAAGAAGCAAAAACAAATTTCAACTAATGACCGCACGTGCACGAACTAATTACGGAAAAAAAACAATATTGGTTGAAGGAGCACAACTGTTTAATGATTTACCGGAGGATGTAAAGAGGTGTAATAGCATAAACATATTTAAGGCGAAACTTAAGAAACATGTATGTACCCTGTAAAGTCGGCAACGTCCCAGAGGCAAATATGATATTATTATTTATCATTTAGATATTTAAGCACTTTGTATCTCATTTTAAGTGAACTATGTTATTTAAGTTCTTATGAGAAATAAATGTCTTTAAACCTATAATGTCTTGTCAGGGACTCTAGGTACACAGAAAAAAAAAAAAAAACTCGTCTCTATTTTTTATCCGACTGTGGCCGGTCTAGTTAAAAGGTAAAATTTACTCGATGGGTATGATAAATGTGATGATCGAGGGTTTGTTAGATTTGCAATGTAACAAGTTGTCGGTATGTATAGTCACGAGCACTAATATGTCAACACTTGACAACTTTCAATTGCGATTTTTTCGTGAAATAACGAATGCAACGTTGAAATACGACACTGTACACAAACCTATGGGTTCGAAAATACTTTGTTGGTAATAACATACAATTTCATTCAAAACTAAAGGAGAAAATCGTCTTTGAATAAAGCCAAGTGTATACATACATATGCTCGTGACTGTACAAACGACCGACGTAAATTGGCGAGCCTAGGGGTCTACTCCGAAGTGGTTGATTGTCGTGTCGGCCGAATGTTCGGTCATTTTCTGATTCGAATATTGTTGTCCTACTACGAATTAAAAAAAAAAAAAAAAGGTAAAAAGGGTAAGGGTTCTAGAAAGGTTCGGATTGGTACAGTTTGGTCGGGACCTATAGCCAATATAGGAAATGTATGGTAGTAGAAAATGACCGAACATTCGGCCGATACGGTGGTTAACCGCTTCGGAGTAGACCCCCTGAACTTTGTGCAGAAGCCTGCGCAGTAAGATTGTCTAGAAACAAAATGGTGACATGAGGCGAGTGAGAGAACAAGTTCTTAGTGCTTATTTTCAGGCTCGTCAAGTGACGTCGGTCGTATTGTAGTGCAGTGCGCCCACCTCGCCGGCGCCGGGCTGGTCTGCGGCGGCGTCCCGCAGCAGCTGCTGCACCGTGCCGTGCAGCGCGGCCAGGTGCGCGGCCACGGCGGCGCGCTCGTAGCAGCCGCGCACTGCCTCCGCAGACGACGAGTCCAGGAAGCGCGCGCCCAGCGACACCTGGCCGAGGGACAAGGGCGGTTGGGAGAATTTACGACGTACGGCATTTCATACAAACTCTCAAGCCCTTGTTTTTCGAAATAAATAAACCGATTTTAATGTAACCTCATATGTTACAGTCATATGTCTCATATGTCAGTAATTTCTATACTTTTGCATGCCTTGTAATTGGCAAAATATGGCTGTTTCTGTATGTATATTATGTACCACCATGATTTGTACCCTTATTTGCAAAATAAAATATCTTTATGCATAAGCAGGATACCAAGGTCTAAAAAGTTACTTAAGAACATTTTCGAAAAATAGTGTTACAGCCAAATTAGGCCGATTTTCAATTTTCCATAGAAACAGAGATTTCCAATCATCTTTTTTTAAGTAAGACATTTCGAAAATGTTAAAAATCAAAATCAAAATATTTTATTTCACATAAGCCTACATGGGCACTTATGAAACGTCAGAAGCTAGGTGCACGGTTCCAATTGGTCGTTTCCTATGGAGAAGAACCGGCAAGAAACTCCACGGTTACTCTTTTTAAAAATAATTGGCTTTTACAATATTTTCAAATTACAGTAGGTATGGGAGGATAGTGTTCTCTACTAACTTTTAGACCTTTGTATCCTGCTTATGCGTATGAAGTTCCATTAAAATCGATTCATTCATTTGTGAGTAACCGTGCAGCTCAACTCGTGGTGTATCCTCTCAGGGGGCCTAAAAAGCCACTTTGGCAGAATCATAAAAGGATAACATTATGAATCTTATTGGACAGTTAACTGTTAAGTTAATCGTATCAAATCCCATTGGTGAAGCATTTTTCAGTTATTCTTTTGTCTGTACCAATCAATCCAAGCCCAATCTCTTTGATTATACCTACGTAGTGCAGCGGGAAAAAAGAAAAACACGGACTGTCTTAGCCATATTATGATTCATAATGTTATCCTTTTATGAATCTGCCAAAGTGGCCTTATAGAGGTATGAGGAACAGGGTGTAAAGTTCACTCATACTCTATAGAAAAGGGAGGATCCTCCGACCAGACGGGTGTTGTGTCTGGCGGGCAACTGCCCGATGATTCATGTCGGGCCGTTGTATCTATGCTAGTTGCGCGGTAAACTCTGCTTGCGAGATGCAGGATTTGCGTGACGTCAGTAGGACGCGTTGTTCGCATGTGGCGTTGTAGACACCGATACAGCCTTTTTAGGCCCCCTGCTCTCTTGTGGGTAAGGCTAGGCTGGTGATGGTTACCTCTCTGTCCAGGCCGGCCAGTGCGTGCTTGGTGTAGTGCGCGACGTCGCCGCTGGCGAGCAGCTCGGCCGCCAGTTTGGCGTGTGCTGCGGCCGCCGCTGCGAGGTAGGGCTCCAGAACTAGTTGCTAAAAGTAAATACATCTATAATTATAAAAACTAATCGCTGAATGTGTTGCTAAGCGCAAATCTCGAGAACAGCTGAACCGATTTCGCTAATTCTTTTTTTAGAATATTCCTTGAAGTACGAGGATGGTTCTTACGCAGAGAATAATTTTATACATCTATGTGAGTAGGGTAGGATTAGGGTAGGAGTAGTGTAGAAGTAGGGTAGGAGTAGGGTAGGGTAAGGGGTAGATACCACGCAAACGAAGTAGCGCCGGGCAGCTAGAAATAATTTATATGGCAAAACAACGTTTGCCGGGTCAGCTAGTAATAATATAGTAAGTTATTAATTAAGTGTGCATAAACACGAACGATACGCATCGAATACAGAAGCAACTGCAACCGTCGACGCGGGTCGCTCGTGCGTATTCACACTAAAAGAAGAATCACAGTGAACATGACGCAGCCAACTGGGTTAATTAGCCGTTTAGTTAATCGCCTAGCCTTTTAACTAAACGGCGCGCGGCGGCCGTTCAACTAACGGCCTGAATGATATTCAATTATAGTTTAGGTTGTGGAACTGTAATCAAACAAGCGCAAGCCGAATTTGGTTGCAATAACTAAGCCAGGGCACCCCGACCAAATGGGTTAGGTTAGGTTAGATCTGTGATCAACCGCGTGCGAGCTGAGAGAGCGAAGCGAGCCGAGCACTACTTCCAAAGGCCAGGCGGTTAACTAAACGGCCAATTTAACCAGTTCGCTGCGACAATCCATCCATACTAATATTACACATTCGAAAGTAACTCTGTCTGTATGTTACCTTTTCACGCCTAAACCACTGAACGGAATTCGATAAAATTTGGCAAAGAGATAGATTGCATCCCGGGGAAGGACATAGGATAGTATTTATCCCGATATTCCCACGGGATCGACACTTATGCGGATGAAACCGCGGGGCGCTGCTATATATAATATTTACAACCCCTCGTAATTATTACCCTCATTTTGTCATATATAGAACTATATGAACAGTATTGTTAACTATTATTTTTTGTTCACGTTATTTTCTGCAAGTTTTCTCTTTACAACCCATGTGTAGGTCTGTGTTAACCCTAAACGAAAAAATAGTAGACACATCATGGAGAATACATGTTTCATACCGTGCTGTAAACGTAGGGTCATAATTCAACTTGCAACATACAAGGTCAAATTAAGCTAGCTAGCGAAACTTCAGAGTAAACTCAGACTAAATTGTATACAGTACCAGCGACCGTTACTCAACGGAAGTAATTTAAAAAACTGGGCAAGAGCGAGTCGTATTCGCGCACCGAGGGTTCTGTGTGTAGAGAATTTTAACACTGCATGCTGCGGTGTAGAATATTGCAGTTAATGTAACTTTTGTTGATGATTTATGAAAAAGTGTGCTATTTAGAGACTTCGTTTTATTTTTCATCTAAAACTATTCCAATAGCATTAGTAGTTCTTGAGATATCCTGCTGTGACAGACAGACAGACTGAGTCTCACCATAAGGGTTCCGTTTTACCATTTTGGTACGGAACCCAAATTACGAGTTTAAAAATATATTTTTTTTAGATACTCAACGCGTCTGTGAAGTTTCGGCAGCTAATTTAATTTAAACTTGTATTTAAAGGCACATGTCTAACCTGGTACAGCTGCAGCGGCGCGCGCACTCGGAAAGCCCTGACTTGAACAGTGGAGTGGATGGCTTCACGTAGTATGGACGCATGCGCCGGGTCGGGGGGTGACTCGCGGGCCGCTGCCAATGCGTTTACTATGCGACCTGTATAGCACAATCACACTAATATTATAAAGGCGAAAGTTTGTGAGTGTGTTTATATGTTTGTTACTTCTTCACGCTCAAATGGCTGGACCAATTTTGATAAAATTTTGTATGGAGCTAGCTGACACCCATATGATGTAACATATTTTTTATTTATGGAAACATAATTTTAAAAGCTAACAGTGTTAAAATAATAACAAGAATATGTACAAGTATATAAAAAGAAGAGAAAATAATCAAAGGGCATCAAAAAATTCATCCGCATCGCTGTCAACAGGAAACGTGCCCAAACGACTGGCAGCATTGCCACGTTGTATGGCAATGCTGATTCTTTGGCCAAAAAATAGGCCAGTCCTCTGGTCACGTGAAGAGTCGACCAACCACTTGGCGATGTCTCGAAATACTAAGTGGGCACTCGGGCCCCATGGCCCTACAGTTTCAACCCCAAACAGCTTGAAATTAATTAATAAAAAAGTAATTTAAAAAAATTAAACCGACTTCAAAAATAAATTACTTAACTCAAAATTATGAAATAACTTTAATTTCGGAAGTCGGTGTCTTTGGGATCTGTATTTTATATAGTTTTAGATTTTTGCCACCGACTTCCACACTACACCACACCCGTAGCTCGTATCAATAAGCCAGGCCGTCACACTTACACGTATTAGTTCATATCTTGAAAATTACTGAATCGATTTTGATGAAACTTGCACTGTTCCCTAAGTTGAAGTAAACGTAAGCCAATACAAAAAAAAAATTGTCACGATCCGATTAATAGTTTCGGAGATATGCGTGGACAAACATACATACATACATACGTCTATGAAATTTTGTATATTTGTTTGGAAGCCCTAATAGATTGTCATATGTGAATATAATGCAACTCCAATAATATAACATACATCCGTGTCGAATTGATAACCTCCTTTTTTTTGAAGTCGGTAAAAAATAAGAAAATTACTTCTTGATAAATTATGTTCATTGGTTACCTGTGAGCGCGGAGCTAAGCGGCTTGACCAGAACTCGCTCCCAAATCTCGAGACCCAGCTCCCCAACCTGGACAGAAAAACATGTTTTAAAGTTTCGCTACTTTAAAAAGGCTATATGAAAGACAGTTATCGACATAGCTTGCAGAGTAAGCAAACTGAAGTGGCAGTGGGCTGGCCATGTCTGTCGAAGGACCGATGGCCGGTGGAGCAGACGAGTCCTGGAGTGGAGACCGCGTATCGGCAAGCGTAGTGTGGGACGCCCCCCAGCTAGATGGACGGACGACCTAAAGAAGGTGGCTGGGGTAGACTGGATGCGGAAGGCGGAGGACAGGGTGCTGTGGCGCAGTCTGGGAGAGGCCTATGTCCAGCAGTGGACTGCGATAGGCCGAGTTGATTGATATGAAAGACAAATGACAATAACATGCCCGGACTGGAGGCTTTAATTTGGTAGCCCGGTTATTAGCCAACAATCTACTAGTTTTTTTTTATTGAAATGAAATCTTCTTTACGCGCGCTGGGCTATTTTTGAGATGGGAAAAATCTATTGAACTCGCGCC
Organism: Oligia fasciuncula; assembly: GCA_963082905.1. Taxonomy (NCBI): domain Eukaryota; kingdom Metazoa; phylum Arthropoda; class Insecta; order Lepidoptera; family Noctuidae; genus Oligia; species Oligia fasciuncula. Next base: position 2,170,078 of record OY720414.1, on the reverse strand, counting down.
ATACCGTAACCGACACCGCTTCGGATGTGTTCGGCTGTCCTCGGGATGTACTCGGTTTTAATGTATATCCGTATTGGCTTAATTTATTGAGGTATCCACAGGCAAGACCGGTTAAGACGACAACCTCCTAGGTTGAACTGCGAAATGCCATTCCCAAAAAAAAAAAAAAAAAACAGTGGCACTCCGGGAGTGCCGACAGAAGTGAAAACACAAACAGAATACTTTGCCATCACTCACTGACATATCGGATATACATTAAAACCGAATACATCCCGAGGACAGCCGAAGCAGGTATTTTTTTAATCGTCTTACAAACAAATCACGCGCGGTGTCGCTTACGGTAACAATGGCGCGAGTTCCATGGTTTTTTCCCATCTTAAAAAATGCCCAGCACGCCAAAAGAAGTTTTCACTTCAAAAACAAAAAAAAATAAAGTTCACCTGCGAGGTGCCCAAAAAATAAAGACAATAGCACCAGGGCCTCAAGTCTGCTATTACATTAGTGTCAGAATGGTCTATCATTGATTTCATAATTGTTGGTTTTGACAAGTTTGGTAATCTACAAAATTATAATGGCGTCATTATGACTTTCCAATGGTCAACCACTGACACTTTATTGAAAGAAATGGCATAGAATGGTAATCTCATAAATTATGACAAATTAATAACTGACACATGCGGTAATCTGCTAAAATTTTGACAGTTCCTTTGATCAGTGACCTACCATTAGAACGTCATTGTGCAGTCATTGCTTTTAATTCGTTACGAGTATCGTACATGTCCTGTGCCATTGACCGACCAATGATCGACCATTATGAATTTAGCAGATTACGTACTTTTAGCAAAATGACAATGGGATCGTGTTGGAATGACGAATTTATAAAAATAGCAGACTAGGGCCCTAGCCGGTCGATTCTGTAAAAATCTCACCGTGAAAACTTAGGTGAAGTGAGTTTGTTTTTGCTAGGAATTGACACTATTGACAGCTCACTCCACGCTCACTTCACTTAAGTTTTCACGGTGAGATGGTTACAGAATCGCACTGCTGATAAGTATTGTTTACCTCAAGTTGGCGCGCATCGTGTTCCGGGCACGTCACGGTGGCCGACGAGCCGTAGATGATCTCGGCATCCGACACCTGATGACAAACACTCGAAGTTTACGTTTTATTTCTATCAGAATAGCAGCGACATTTAAAAAATTTATGTCGCAGCATCATGCTGAGTTGAGTCTTTTGGCCTCGTACAGGACTTTCTGTTTTTATTACTTTACTTATATAGGTACACTGTGTTCTTCACGTTATGCACAAACTTTGGCAAACGCTTCTATAGCTTTTATAAATCAAATCTAACAAAGGAAGTATTTGTAATTTCTTTTAATAAAATTTAATTGTGCTAAATACTGGTATTCAGCTGCATCCGGTTAGACTGGAAGCCGACCCCAACATAGTTGGCAAAAGGCTAGGCAGATGATGAAAATTTAATTGTGCTATGCAGTAAGAAAGGATCTTAACTTAGTTTTGACAAGTTTCAGGCCGTCAAATCTTATGAATGAAAATACGACGTTGCCAATTCGGATAAAGAGGCATGCATATCGGGTGATTTGTTAGTTTGTATGAAAATTAACAAAAAATAAGAATTCATTAATGTGTCCTTAATGAAAAATGCTTATTTCCATGGTCTGAACATCTGGTTGCAGTTTATGTATATCGTCCGGAACACGGTGTATAATTTTGTTTCTTTATTTTTTTTTATGATCGTGTTTAGTTTAGATTGTGGTCCTCCTGTACGAGTCACAATAAATACTTTTTCTTTATTTCTTTTTCACACAAAATCCATTGCCTCTTGTGGTAAAACACGTGCCCGAAAACAAGAATGAATCCAAGTAATTTCCTTTGGCATAGCATTAAGGCGAAAGCGCCAGGGTAGTGCGCGAAATTCATTTTTTTTACGTTTTTTGCAATTTGCTGGTCAGTATTAAGTTGTACGTTGATTAAAATATGATTCGCGGTCGTAACAAATATGTATTTACAGAATTATAATCATTAAAGTCATCAACACAACTCTCCAAGACCAAGTAATCCCCAAGAATGACTATTTCGTGAAATCGTGACATTTGGGGATTATACTAACTTAACAAGTTGTATTACTGATTGTAATGATTATAATTCTGTAAATACGCATTTTTTATGACCGCGAATCGTATTTTAATCAACTTACAACGTAATACTGACCAACAAATTGCAAAAAACTTAAGAAAATTTTAATTTCGCGGGCTACCTTAGCGCTTCCCCCTTAATTGAAGCAACAATAAAAGTAGCATCGTCTAAACAGTGTTAGAAGACACATTGTTGTATCAGACAAGAATCTTACAAGTTGCAAATGGGGCTTACCACAATGGATATTGTTGATATACAATGCGTAACATAATGAACGCAAGACCTCATACACCCCAAAAGCATAATACAATGATCAAAACAATTTTTTTTAAAGCTAACTATTTTTATTAAGTAAATTGTGTTGACCCTATCATTACTTTATGCATTCAAAATTGAGTCTTAATGCCTTGACATAAGATTTAATTTTCTTTGGCTCATTTGGCAAAATACATAATTAAAAAAAAAAATACCTATCTTAAATGTTACCGAAATTGATTCAGTAATCAATTATGAACAAACTACTTTCAGGACTTGCGTTTATTCTGTTACACCTTGTAGATATATGGGAGAAGGATACATGTCATGTTATGGATAGGAGGATGATGCATAATCAGCCTATAATGTTCTCCCACTGCTGGGACACAGGCCTCCTCTGTGTGAGAGGGAGTGGGCCGTAATCCACCACGCGGGCCCAGTGCGGGTTGGCAGGTGTCACCTGTCTTCGAATTTTTGGTTTTAAGACATGTCGGTTTTCTGACGATGTTTTCCTCCACCGTTTTGGGAGTAGTGGTGATGAGATAATTTTCACTAAGTAAAACGCTTGTCTGGGTTCGAATCTACGACCTGCAACTCGTAAGTCGTGGCCGTTACCACTTGGCCGACACTGCTCTCAGATCACTGGAGATGATAATTGTTAAAATTTCAAAAGTAAAGGGATTGCCATTTCGTTTGTGATGACCTAATGGTTGGCTAGTATACTCATCACCTCTAGACTTTCCATAGAATAAGAATAATTTATTGGGGTACTAGCAGCGCCCCGCGGTTTCGTCCGCATAAGTGTCGATCCCGTGGGAATATCGGGATAAAAACTATCCTATATGTCCTTCGTCGGGAAGCAATTTATCTCTCTGCCAAATTTTATCGAAATCCGTTCAGTGGTTTAGGCGTGAAAAGGTAACATACAGACAGACGGACAGAGTTACTTTCGAATTCATAATATTAGTATGGATGACTATGTTGGGGTCGGCTTCCAGTCTGACCGGATGCAGCAGTATTTTACATGTAGCGACTGCCTATCTGACCTCCACCACCCAGTTATCAGGTAACACGATACCCGTTGGTAAGACTGGGCGTCATACGTTCGGCCTTCTGACTACCAGAAGAGATACTATTACACAGTAAAGGCAGAAACCTTGGTTCTCTTTCGTTTGACCGCTTTTCGGGGAGGATTGCACCGCGGGCAAACTGGCCTGTGTTTGTTGACGCCGAAGCCTCTACCATCCTATGAAATGTAAATTTTAAGTTAAGGCTCAACTCACACCAAAAGAGCGTCGAAGCGCGGCGAAGCGGAACGCAGTTTCAGTGTCATATGAATTCTAACTTTATTTTCATTACTATAATACTTATTATAGCATGAAAAACTCGAACGAGTCGCGCGGATGCCAGCGGCGCCGCTGGAATTCCGGCGAATTGCCTTCTCTACCGAGCGGTTGCGAGAATAAGTATTATAGTAATGAAAATAAAGTTAAAATTCATATATGACACTGAAACTGCGCTCCGCTTCGACGCTCTTTTGGTGTGATTTGAGCCTTAGCGATCAGAATGGAATTTCTCAATATTATATAAAACCGAAACTATGAGGAATAGCGAAAAGTACTCAAAGGAGTCACGGGCTCGATTTTGATGAAAACTAAAACCGCATCACTGGATTTTTGAAAAATCAATATTTCTAGCCAGGAATCGAACCCGTTGATTTTGAAAAAAAACAAAACACTGTTTTATTACACCATTCGATAGTGTCGCTGATAAGGATCGAATTCTGGGAAGTAATGACATACGGGAAACTAAAGAAAAGAGCTAATTTTTAACAAAATACTTTTTTTTTGTTTTTGTTAAGTTACCTATTCAAATGTCCTCACACAAAAACAAAAGAAATGGATACGGCCCACTCGATGCTTTTTTGGCACACACGCAAGAAAGAAGGCGTAACACTTTTGTACTATCTTATTCATGCTCAAAAGGGGCGGGCACTAGAAAGTATAGATACAGTCACTGAATGCACACATGCAACTCTGCACTGCGTAACACATTACCAATCTCAATCTGAATCATTTTTAAAGATACTGCTAATCCATTGCTTTATATGTTCGAAAAATGTGTCCACTCAACAAGGTAAATAACGCAATGAATGTTGCTGAACTGACAAAACCCATTGCTACTGAAGAAAGAAAAGAAAGAAATAAATAAAATACGTTTGTCTGCGGTAAACATGACGCAATAATGAATATAAACACAAAAAAATAATATGAGAAAGAGTTGGGGGAAATATGCGTCACATCCACGCAAAACGGCTATCGCTCAGCATTATGCTGCGACCCTATGCAAGTCAGAGCCCCAGCGCTGGTTTTCAGCGAAATCTGGCGCCGACGTAATGACGTCGTCCGGTGCAACAAACAATTATTATGACGCTGTACTGATACAGCATACACAACGAAAATTAATATTATAATTGAAACTAAATGTGATAAATAAAATACCAAACAGGAATATAAAAAGGAAATAGATATACATGCTATGAGAATATCATCCTCAATAAACGTTTTACGTTTTATGTAGTGGCAACATTTCGGAACGTCATATTTAAATTTAGCTTGCTACACATTTGTAATCTGTGGTCAGTGCACCTAACATGCACCAACCAAAGCAATTATGATGTAAGAAATTACAAAATGGCCAATGATGCAATGTGTTACCTAATCAATGTTGTAATTGTAAATGTTGTAGGATATTTTCATCAAGTCTTTATGCAAAAGTTATGTGTCAGTGTTGATTGTGTGTACGCAATTAAATTTTTGGTCAGTTTGATCGGATGGAGGCGACATGTGTCACGCCTCCATGACATATCCCTCGATATCCGTGATTCTAGTAGTAAGCACGTTACCTTCTGCCTCTTGACGTGCTGCAGGTTGAGGTAGGAGTACAGGCTGTTCAGGTAGGCCACGCCCTGGCTGTACTCGCGCCACGCCGTCACGTATCTGTAGCACAGACAAAACCAACGATATACTAAAGCACGATCTACACGGTTTAAAACGGTGGTTTCAAACACGGAATAGATAAATAAGGTTGGAAAGGCCCTCGCTGCAATTTTGTACTAGGACCAGTGTCGCCGCTTGACTCCCACTATTTTAATTTCTACACATACGCAATACTATGTTTACAAATATTTCGCACACAACCAAATCACACACACATAAATCTCAGGGCAGATATTCGTTCGCCCACTAGCAATACGCTCCCGTAGGCATAGACACTCAAACACGCATAAATGCAATAAAAATTTTCATACACGCTAGTGCTTGACAAAGCCGATATTCTTTGTCGATAAATTATCTGATGAACTTATGGGGAAAAATGAAACATTAAATAAATATTAAGAAATATTTTTATTTTATTTTGATTAATTACAAATAATCACTGACCTTGGAATAAACATATTTATTAAGTAATTGGCGCTTGCTATTAATTGCGAACGAATTTAGTACTCGTCTTTGTCGGCATTCAGTTTCCTCTACCTGTCACGTTAATCCATTGTTCCCTGGCGTTAGGTTTTTTAGGAAACCTAAAATTTATAATTTATTGCATAATTCAAATTCCTCAAATTTAATTTTACTAAATGGTGTAAATAAAAGTTTTAAGAATATAAACGTAAATATTTAAATATAACAAAATAATACACATAATGCATAAACTTAAATAAAAAATCAGAGATTAGTCCCTTTATAACATTCGGTAGGATTCATTCAATGATTAATATAATATTTAATTTACCTACTCAAAATACGTCTAAATAAAAATATACAATCATTAATTAAATATAAAATAATCCAAAAAATATCTTTTTCAAACGTAAATATAGTCGAGAATTCTATCGATGACTTTATTTAACCACATGGTTACCTCACTATCGATAAACATGCGCCGTGCATCACAGCCAATCAGAGCAAAGGACGAAACGTCAACGGTTGAAGTGTAGAGGACGCAATGCATGCAGTACATTGTACGCGTACTTGGTCATTGTGTTGATTGAGCGAGTACACAGCGGGCAATGTATATTTTTTGTAAATTGTTGCAATAATGTTGTTAATGTTTGGTATTTCATAATGATCAGTATATTTTTATGTTTTTGACACATAATATTGTAATTAAATGTTATTTTGGACTTACCGATGGAAAGATATACCTCCTCGCTTTATACCTGAGGTCTGACTTTTTGTCTTACATGTTATAATTGCACAACACGGCATTATTAAGCAGAGTTCTGTTCTCCGAAGTATTCCGACGCGCACTGAACGCGGTGAATGTATGAATCGGTCGAGTTATGATTGTCGAATCATAACTGTGGCGCGCTTGCCCCGCCCACATTACCATTCCAACCTTATTTATCTATTCCGTGGTTTCAAACCTAAGTTTAAAACAGTACAGACAGTGGTTTTAAACCAATTTCGTATGTCCTTTATACGCCCTTGGTAGAAAGGTCTGCGTTGCAAACCAGTGGCAGAAGAAAATGTTGGTTTTAAACCGTGTAGCAGGCATCTCGCAACAACAACTTCAAGGTCATCTTGATTTGTAGACTGGTTTCAAACCGTGTAGATCGTGTTTAAATAATAAATGATTTTATTTTTGTAAGTTTTTTTTTTTTTTTTTTTTTAATACTAGGTTTATTTAGACAGGTAAAATTAACAAAATTAAATTCTAATTTTTGTAAGTAGGTTTGCACAAACATTTTTACACGTCAATCATATTTTTTTTTAAACTAGATGAGGTCGGCGTTTCCTATCTGACTACTCTGAGAATAAAGGCCGAAACAAACTCAAGAGGTCACAGTCTCTTTTAAAGTCCAGACATAATCTTGGTCAGGTTATATGATGTTACTATCACGTTACACCTTTAGCGAGTGATTGTATAGGAATCCTTACAAAACAAAGTCGCCAAAATGTCTGTCGGCGCATAACTTCCTAATGACTGCACTAAATTGGATAACTTTTTTTTGTTGGGTTCGGTATTGCCAGGACGAAGTTTCTATGAAAGAAAATTTTGGAAATTCGAAAAATAAATATGGTACCCGTGCGAAGTTGGGGCGGGCCGCTAGTTAGTTATAATTCGGCCGAAAACATGTAATATTTTCGGAACGAAATCTTAAACTGTTCACTAACAATATTATCAATATATCGTTATTAGTATAACGATATTAATTTCGATACTCAACTTTGCCAGCTTCATGACGTATAAGATGACGAAAAAGTATGAAGAATAACGTTACAAGTGATTCTGTAAAGTTTCTCCTGTAACGTTATTACAAGCGGATAAGCTTAATATTACTGATACCTATAACGTTACATAGAATATTGTTCTACGAAAATGATATTCTACAGGGTCCCATTAAAATCGGTGGACAAATTTTAACATAGCGCTCAGTACGTCTAACCAAAGACATGCAAGCAAAAAAAAAACACTGATTAAAGTGATTTTATTTTTACCTAAAATAATAAATTGCCGGCACATTAGTGTATTTTCGTTAGCTGATTATTTTTCTTGTAAGTATCTATGCGTTTTTCTTATATATTTTTATATACCATCGTCCTTATTTTGGTGATCTGAATGATTTCTAAAAGTTTGTCCATCTATTTTAATGGGACCTTATATAATGTTTTCTTTTTTAACGTTAAGTATTAATATTTTTAGGTTTTATCGTTACAAATTTTGGAACGTTATACGTTATCATTAGTGGTAAAGGAACGAAATTCATTTCGTTTTCAAGTCCCTGCTTAAATCAAAGAGTTTTGAAGCAGATTATAATAAAACCGGATTTTGTGAGTACAGACCTGGTAAGTAGTCCATCGTTGTGATCGTTGTTGTCAAGCGCGACGGTCCCACGAACTCGCTTCAGCAGCCCCTGCACATGCTCCTCCAGAAAGTTCCTAAAAAACAGTACTGAGTATAGTGATGCGAAAAAATATCCAATTTACATCATCATCTGCCTAGCCTTTTCCCAACTATGTTGGGATCGGCTTCCAGAATAAGTGGATGCAGCTGAATACCAGTATTTTACATGGAGCGACTGCCTAGTTGACCTCCACAACCCAGTTACTGGGACGATACCCCTTGGTAAGACTGGTTGTAAGGCTTTCGGGCATCTGACTACCTGTTACGACTGTCAAAGATCCACGAATGACAGCCAAGACCAACGGCTTAACGTGCTTTCCGAGGCACCGAGGGGTCTCGGTATGTAAAGCTGGTCACCCATCCACAGACCAACCGCGGCAAGCGTAGCTTAACCTGATCGATCGAAACATACTACTGAAAATCGTATCTATAGTTTCATGCGGGATGTTGCTAGCTCACTCTTCTCAGTGTAAACAAAGTTGCGCGCGACCTAAGTAGTGAGGGTGAGTGAGGGCACATCTAACCATTGAAATCTTTGGTTCTGCTCACCTGGTTTCGTCATATAGCTTGTCGGCGAGCGGCTCGGGGTGAGCCACGCACAGCGCGTACACATCGGAGAAGCGAGTGTTCCACACGGAGCGCTCCACCGCGCGGAGCCCTACCACACCCGCCACCTGTAGCACAAAAACACACACACTTTACATACCATATGTGTTACCAAATGGCAATAACCTTGGCTGTCAATTTTAGAGTGACACTACTATAAATGCTTTTAGACTGGAAATAGAACCCATAGCTGAACTCTGACCCCCAAAATCCAGGTCCAGGCCTAGTTTGGGGGTTAGGATCAGTTTTGTGGCAATACATTCGTGTTTATTTTATGATGAATGGTTTGTAACATGTAATTCTTAGCCCCGACAATGCGGGAACCCACGGGGGGGGGGGGCAGTTTACTCCTTCTACTTCAGTTATTTTGGGTCCAAACTAGTACTACTATAATGATACAAGACGGTGCCACGCAATAGAGATCAGAAGGCCAATTCTCATAATTTAAAACATTGAAAATCTAGTCGCAATAGCTGTGGTATTTGATTCACGACGACTGATGCAACTCCTAGAAGGGTTCATGACAAGATTGTAGTGAAAATGGGTAAATAATATGTATATTACCGTCTCCTTGAGGTTAGCCCATGTCTCCGTAAAATCAACGTTCCGGGGCTTCAGTGACATCATCACAAATAGCTACCATGTACCTGCAACATAATCATAATAACCTGTTAATATTATGGGGTTTATTTATAAACGACTAGCTTCCACCCGCGGTTTCGCCCGCGAGGTATGTCGATAAAAACTATCCTATGTCCTTCCCCGGGATTCAATCTATCTCTCTCCCAAATTTTATCGAAATCCGTTCAGTGGTTTAGGCGTGAAAGGTAACATACATACAGACAGACAGAGTTACTTTCGAATTTATAATATTAGTATGGATGATTAAAGGTAAGTGAGTGAGAGGGCCCGTGGCTAAATAATAACAGCCGCACAGGTCGACCGCTCAGGTTAAGTTACGCTTGCCGCGGTTGGTCTGTGGATGGGTGACCATATTTAAATACCGAGACCTCCTCCGATAAAAATCTATGATGCTACATTTGACCTTAATGTAGAATTTGTGGGGTTAATACGGGACTAAAACAAACAAAAAGATAAAATAACTTATCTATACTAATACTAATATACTAATACTAATCTATACTAATATTATAAAGCTGCAGAGTTTGTTTGTTTGTTTGTTTGTTTGAACGCGCTAATCTTTGGAACTACTGGTCCGATTTGAATGATTATTTTAGTGTTGGGTAGTCCATTTATCGAGGAAGGCTATAGGCTATATTTTTTTTTCTTCAAAATTAGGGATCCGTAATAAAATTGCTATTTTGTAACACAAGGTGTAAAATCGAAAACCTATTTTTGCGTGCGCTGCAAAAACTATTGACAATAGAACAAAATGATGTACTACGGGTTTGTAGAGCCCATTAAGACCTACAAAAAAGTCCGCGAGAACATATATCTAGCTATCATGGTTTAATCACAATAACCGATTTTGTGTTCAAAATAATTATTAAATAACTTGACCGTAAATTCGAAGCTTAATTATTTGAGATAGCAACACTGTGATCCCGCGTATTTCCCTACTTTTTCTACCCTATATATCCCTCTCTTTCGCACATCCCTCACCCTTCACCTCTCTTTCACCACCTGGTGGGGCTCGTCGCTAACAGCGTTCGAGTCTCTTGTTCATTTGGCGTTCTGTTTCCCGCTGCATAGGGTTCGATCACGAAACCTAATACATATTTCCCTAAAGAATATAAACTAAGTGATATTCTAATTGCATTACTATTGTTGATAACCGAATTTTATTTTGAGGTTTCAATATAAATAATTGTCAGAAAAGCTGTAAACATCATACATGTGAGTGTTTATTCAATTATTATTTCCTAACAGTTATACTGTTCGTTTCTACATTATAATATAATCTAGCAAATGGTCGACGATCATTGCTGATTTGTCTTTTGTATGATTTTATATTTGTTTGTGTCTACCCTCAGATTTTTATATTCCCCAAAAAATTCTCTGATTGCGGAACGAATTATTTCTATAGCGGATATTTATTTATTTTTCGATTTGTTTGGTACTAGGATGGATAACCAGGCTGTGCCTTCTGAAATCAATCCTGGTAAAGTGTCAGTGGCTCCACAAAAGTCACGCCACAGATCGACTAGCAGTTCATCCAGTAGTTCTAGTACTTCATCGAGCTCTAATAGTAGTACAGGTAACTCGGCGAGCCGCAAACGAAGACGTGCAAGGCGCCACCGTCATAGAAAATCCAAACGATCTCGACGTACGGGCAGTAGGTACGATAAATTATCCAGGGAAGTAGGTGAGCTTCGTGATTTACTTGCACGTAATAACACATGCAATCCTACCGGTCCTGTCGATTTTTGTAATGAATCGTGTATAGACTTGAACGAAAGCCGCGAATTATTTTTTGATAATAAAGAAAGTGTGGGTAATTCTAGTGAAGCTGCAAAAGAATCTTCTTTTGAGTTTGCTATTCAGACTAAATTAAAGGATCCGTCAGTTCCTGTAGCCCCTAATGACTTTTTAACTACCTTAAACAGTATTCAGCATTTTGATAATAGCCACTGGTGTGAAGTTCGTTATGCCGATACACAAAAAATATATAATCATTCTCCAGGTTTCGTAGAATTAGAAATTAACGACGAAATTAAAGCCTATGAGGCATCGCGACAATTGGCTCAAGTGGATAGGGCCTATGCTGCACAAACCTTCTGTTTATTGAAAGTTAGAGAAGCTCTGCAAGAAACCATCAAAAGTTTCTTAACATGGGCAAAAGATCAACAAGATTTGAACTTTGAAAATTTACAAGAAAAAATTATTCAGTTATTTTTAAATGGTGATGTACATAAAGTGTCATCCGATTTGTTGCAATTATTATGCGGACACAGAGCCGAGATAATTCAGATGAGACGTGACGGCATAATGAAATTCATACGAGACCCTCTTATAAAAACGACTTTACGTAAAATTCCGCCTTCATGCCAACATATTTTTAATGCCGACTCCTTCACGACTGCGCTCGAGAAAATCGGTGGGGTTAAGAAAGCATTTTTTCCACCTAAATCAAACAACGCTAGCCTCGCCTCACAGGCAGGCCCTAGCGGATCTATACCTAACAACCGCTTTCCGAAGGGAGCGGTCTATTACAATGGGCCTACACAGACTAACGTACCCGGATGCTGTCATGCGCAAGCTGAACATCCAAGACACAATGCTCCTCCGAGAGGTAGCTATTCTCAATATCCTCAGGGATATCTAGGCAACAACAATTCGAGTCGACGGGGGACGTCCAATACCAGGGGTTCCTTTCGATCACGAGCTGGACACCAAAACCGGCCTGTCAATGGCCATTTCAAAAACACAACAAATCAGAGCGCATCCACCGGTGCCTCAAAAAATGTCAATTTTAAAAATCGAAGGTATTGACTCGTGTCACAGGAGCACCGAGTTCAAAGCCGGTCAGTTATCCCAGTTTGTCCATCATTGGGAGAACTTGGGAGCTCCAGAAATCCTTATCAAAATAATAAAAGGTTATCGAATACCATTTCTTCAACGGCCTCCGCTAATTGTACCAAACTTGAAAAAGAGTACCTTCGCTATTCCCATTTCGACAGAAATGACGGTTCTCGTAAATCAAATGAAAATGCAGGGTGTTCTCGAGATTGCAGATTTATCCCCAAGCTTTCTATCAACAATTTTCTTGGTTCCGAAAAGCGAAGGCTCCTTTCGGCCAATTTTCAACTTGAAAGCCCTAAACAAGTTTGTTCTCACAGATCATTTCAAACTTATAAACATCTTTCGGATACCGGATTTTCTCCAACCTCGGGATTGGCTTTGCAAAATAGACCTTTCCCAGGCATACTTTCATGTGACTATTACCAAGTCCCAAAGACGTTTTCTCCGACTTATTTACGACGGAGAGTTACTCGAAATGACATGCCTGCCGTTCGGACTGAGCACAGCTCCAAAGGTTTTCGCATCCTTGACCAATTGGATCGCTCAGACCTTGCGAGAACAAGAAGGCATTCGCGTCGTTGTGTATTTGGACGATTTTTTGATTGCCCATCAGAATATGGACATCCTCAGATCGCAAGTTCAGTTGGTAATAAAAAGACTACAGTACCTAGGTTGGCAAGTAAACTTTCCAAAATCCGAGCTTACTCCTCAAACGAACCTAGTATATCTAGGTATTCATTGGGATCCTTGGCTCAATCAAAAACGTCTTCCATTAGAAAAATATCACAGTCTATTGACCAAACTGTCACGAATTCTGAAAGACAACAGAGTGGGATTAAAGAAACTTCAAAGCCTAGTGGGCCTGCTAAATTTTGCCAGTTTTGCAGTCCCAAAAGGCAGACTCAACCATCGGAGTTTGCTGGAGTTCCTAAATTCAATTCCAAAATCGTCAAAGGAGCTACATACTGTTCCAGTAGAAGCACAGACAAATCTGAAGTGGTGGCTACAAAATTACCAGGCCTCGTCACCGATTCACATTGCACCACCAAGTCATTTCCTAACAACAGACGCGTCCGATCTGGCGTGGGGCGCACAGTTGGACAATCAGCCTCTGTCAGGACCATGGAACGAGCAGGAAGCTCTATTGCATTGCAACCAAAAAGAAATGATAGCCATCTTAAAAGTCCTACAAGGCCATTGTCAGCTCCTGCGATGCTCTACAGTCCTAGTTCAGTCCGACAACCAAACAGTAGTTGCTTACTTGCGCAACGAGGGGGGGACGATATCAAAACCTCTGATGAACATTACAAAAGAGGTATTCAAAATTCTGGACCAACATTGCATCATTCTAAAAGTTTTTCATTTACCAGGCAGATTCAATATTCTTGCCGATCGCCTATCTCGGCGTCGAAGCGCTGTGGAATGGCACCTGGTACCTCATTGCACAGAAATTATATTCAGAAAATTCGGGACCCCTGTGATAGACCTTTTTGCATCAGAAACAGCACATGTCGTTGCCAACTATGTATCGTTAGATATAACCGACAAACAAGCAATTCATCACGACGCGTTTTCAATAGACTGGAATTTCCAATTAGCATGGATATTCCCACCACCTTGTCTCGTACCAAGAGTACTAGCGCATCTCAATCGAGCCTCCGGAATTTTCCTCCTGGTAGTTCCTCGGTGGGATCGAGTGTTCTGGAGGGGAGACCTGAAAGCACGAGCAATAGCAGCTCCATTCACCATACGGAACCTCGGTCATTCCCTAGTGGACACGTCAACGGGCCTTCCACCTCCCAAAGTCCAAGATATAACTCTAGAGGTATGGAAATGTGGGGGTGGGATCAAAATCTATTAGACTGGAATTCTGATCAAATCAATTTATTACAATCATCCTGGCGGAACTCAACTCGTAAAACCTACAAAGTTGCTTGGTCACGATGGCTTAAATGGGCGGGAGAGCATAGAATTAACCCCGTCAATCCAGAAGGTTCAGTGGTAGCACGGTTTTTGGCAGATTTATTTTTAATTGACAAACTTTCGTACAAAACTATCCTTTTGTATAAGTCTGTAGTGTCTACACTGTGTAATGCGGATGCAGCTGGTCTTTTAAGTTCTCATACCTTAGTTAAGCATGTTCTTAAGTCGATTGCTCTCAAACAACCGGTAGCAAACAGACCCCCTATATGGAATATTGATGATCTTGTTTCTTATTTAAAAAATAGTTCAATCGATTCAAACAATATTTTTGCTACATCCAGACATACAGCTGCATTATTACTTCTTTGTTCAGGTAGACGAATACACGACCTGACTCTGCTCAGTGTTGATTCAGAGCATTTGATTATGTCTACTGATAATATAGTATTTTGGCCAGTTTCTGGATCCAAGACCGATTCTGCAACTTATAGACAATCGGGCTGGAAATTAACAAAAAACCCAGATAACAGGAATCTTGACCCTGTATATTGGATAAAACAAACTATTTATATTCTCAAGAACAGACGAAGTTTGGCTTTATGCAATAATTTATTTATAAATATTAGAGGTCAAGCAAGACCAGCCTCGCGAGCAGTAATAGCAGGTTGGATTAGATCTCTTTTATTAGAAGCTAATATAATAGCGACCCCTGGTAGTTTTAGGTCCGCGGTTGCATCCAAAAGTTGGTCCGAAAATCTCCCAATCGAAAACATTTTAGCTAGAGGTAACTGGAGAGCTGAAAATACTTTTAAGAAATATTACAAACGCCAGGTTATGCCAACCGTCTCTAATTCGGGTACTATTGTTGATTTATTTGATCCTGTTAATTGATGGCAGTGATTAATTTGAATTGTATTGTTGTTGAATTGTGTATTATTATTTTAAGTAGGTAATATTCTAAACCTTCATTTGTAAGTTCTCAAGGGAGACCGTTATTTTTGTTTTTACAAGTGCTTGATGTACGCTGTAAATGACCTTACTTCACTGATAATAATTGTGAATTATTATTTTTCTAAAAATTTTTTTGACTAATAAATAAAAATTATTATTATTCCTTCCAAGATGAATTTTAATTTTAATGATAAGTATGTAAATATAACTCCCTTCACCTTTTTAGATTTGATATACTCATTTCATAGCTTGTATTCCGTATACTTACACTGAACTATATTTATCTAGCATCATCCTCACATTGGCGTTCTTCACCACCAGGCGATAACAAACACGTCTCAAATAATTAAGCTTCGAATTTACGGTCAAGTTATTTAATAGGAGCGTTTTTCCTGAAATAAAACGCATATTAAATTACTTACCTAAATTCGAAGCTTAAGATAATTTCTGCCTGTTGATTTTCAACGCAATGAACAAGAGACTCGAACGCTGTTAGCGACGAGCCCCACCAGGTGGTGAAAGAGAGGTGAAGGGTGAGGGATGTGCGAAAGAGAGGGATATATAGGGTAGAAAAAGTAGGGAAATACGCGGGATCACAGTGTTGCTATCTCAAATAATTAAGCTTCGAATTTAGGTAAGTAATTTAATATGCGTTTTATTTCAGGAAAAACGCTCCTATTAAAACGTCTGAAGAAAAAAAAACTACGTTAAATATGTATCGTAATATTAATCTTTATCGAAATTAAGCATTATGTTATCAAGAGTATTTATGAAGAATTAAAATACTTTTTGTTTCATCTCAATCGGATATTTCGTTTAAAAGTTATCACGTGTGTAAGATGTTAAGAGTTGGTACCTATTAAGGAGTTATGGGCCATAGAGTTTTTTATCTATACTAATAATAAAGCTGAAGAGTTTGTTTGTTTGAACGCGATAATCTCTTTAACTACCGTTCAGATTTGAATTCTTTTTGCATTTGATAGCCCAATTCTTGAGGAAGGCTATAGGCTATTTAACATCACGCTATGACCCATAAGAGCCGAGCAAAAAGAAAAAAACTCAGAGTGAACGGTAAGCGAATACGAAGTGTTGCGACGCGACGGGGTGGGGGTACAAGAAATTTCACGCGGACGAAGTCGCGGGCAGAAGCTAGTTAAATTATAATTGCTAGAACATTAAAATAAACATATTAAACCACATACAAACAGACATATCTAAGGGGATTAATATTTTTTGCTATTAATGTAATTTATGCCAAATTTAAATTTATTATTATTTTTGTAGCAACATGACTTTGTTGCTGGCAACATGTTTCATATGTAATGCTACTAGCAGCTTGTCCATACTTTAGCAGTTACGTTTAACCCGTAGTATGTCGGAACGTAGATCCACGCGAGACACAATGGCTTTTTAATTGTTTCTGTAATTACGACATTCAAACGGTTAAGCCAGATTTAATAGAGAATGGGCATTACCTAAAACAAATCTAGACAGCGGACTTCTATTGAGAAATTCCAGACGGAATCAAAATATTTTATTTGCACATTTATTATTGTTTATTTTTAATTAAAACGGTAACACCAATTACATAGAAACCTATATGGACACTAATAAAAAATCAGAAGTTAGGTGCATGGTTCCAATTGGTTGTTTCTTATGGAGAAGAGCCGGCAAGAAACTCCATGGTTACTCTTTTAAAAATAAATGGCCTATACAATGTTTTCAAATAACAGCGTTAATAGTTGGAGAAGAACAGTGTAGCCCTGTCACCAGGTACTTATTAAAATAGAAAATGGTCTACAAATCTAGTCTATAAGGCCTACAACATTCTCACATCACAATAATACAGGCTGTTAGTGTGAACAGTGGCAATATTTAAGGAGGTGCATAAGTATCATGAGTAGATTCTAAAACCGTTGAAAAAATATGACCTTTTTTTTTTTAAATTTTTCTTCTAATATCCCGAAAATTAAAAAATCATAGTCACATTACTGTTAGGCCTCTGCCCCGCATGTACCGGGCCGCGCCGGCGGCGCGCGCGCAACGTCAGTCTGCGCTCAGTCGCGCTAGAGAGTGTACGTGTGCCGTTTGCGTACAGACAACTCTCGCGCATCACGTAGATACGTGTATCGACGCGATATTAGTTACCGACAATGGCCGCGTTCTCGAACGAACAACTTACCGAAATGGTTAGACTCTATGCGATAGCCGGTGATAGTTTCCTTGCTGCTCAGGACCTGTACCAGGAGTTGTACCCGGGTCAACGGGCGATGGATTGGTCGCGGAGAACCTGTCGGCTGGCCTCCTCGCTCGCGTGACCTGACTCCCCTTGACTATTTTTTATGGGGCGATTTAAAACGCCGTGTGTATGCCACGGAGTTTAATACCAGACGCGAATTGAAAAGACGCATTAAAAGTGCTTTCAATGACGTAAAGAGTGAGAGTGTTGTACTTAATCGAGTGCAAAGTAACTTAAGAAGACGTGCGGAGACATGTTTAGCCGTAAACGGTTCACATTTTGAACAGATTTTAAGACTAATGTAAGTTATTATTGATTTTCTTAGTAAGTAGGTATTTAATCATTATTTAAAATTTAAATCAAAATCAGTGCAGTGTTGAAAGGGACAACCTAACTAAATTACTTGTAAATAATGTGATTCTCTTTTTAAATACGCCAAAAATACCTAACTTAGAAATTAAGATGTAGTAAAGTTCGCTAATTCGCACTGTGCGTCCATTGTGCATCTCATTGTTTCGACAACATCGTAAAAAAAGTGTCGGTACCGCCAGCCCAGCCAATACGTAATAAGGGCGATTTTTTGTGCATCGGTGAATGAAAGTTATCGAATGGCGTGTACATGTGTGCGTGCGCCACGTACGCGATCGTGGCGGCGCGGCGGGCGCGCGGCGGCCGGGGGACACCCCGGCCGCGAGTGCGTTATCGTAGGGTGCGGTCACTTCGCGTAAAATTTCGGAATTAGAAAAATGTAAAATTCGCAAAAAAATTGTGACTTATACATTTAAAACTTTTGTAATATTTTTTTATTTAAGGTTATCTATCCGCCCTTTGAAAATTGCCACTGTTTACCCTTACATCCTGTATTATAAAGGCGAAAGTTTGGGTGTTTATATGTTTGTTACTTCTTCACACTCAAACGGTTGGACAAATTTTGATAAAATTTGGTATGGAGGTAGCTGACACCCTGGATTAACATATAGGCTAATTTTTATCCAGATATTCCCACAGGATCATTCAGAAAATATAAAAGAATCAATCAAAAAGACAAATAAAATAAAAAAATATAAAAACCTAATAAAACCAAATGATAATTATGATTGAATAACAATAAGTCCACAGGATTGAACCTATAACCCCATCTTCAGCAGTTGCACTTGAGATCACAAAACCACAGAGGTAGTAATTGTGAAACTTGGCAGGTACATTGATATTATTTGGAAGACTCAGTAAATCTGCAGAAATAAACTAGTGTATAATGAATGAAGGCATCACACTAATATTATAAAGGCGAAAGTTGGTGAGTATGTTTGTATGTTTGTTACTCCTTCACACACAAACGGCTGAATGGATTTGGATGAAATTTGCCACACAGATAGTTTATAACCAGGATTAACACATAGGATACTTTTTATCCCAATATTCTTTGTGGGTTAAACCGCAGGGCGCTGTTAGCCAGGTATGAAAATATGTGGGTAGTGTATGCATACCAAAATAGTTTGTACCCAAAGTTTTCATTTTGACAACAAAGGGAAAACCACAAGCTGTTTTATTTTCTTTTAGAGGCAACATTTTCATGAGGAAAATTAATTATTATTCTGTTTACCAGTAAGTGCGTATATACAATCAGTTTTAGTTCATATTTTGAGCATTTGGTTGACAAAGAAGTGTGTGCCGCTACAGCAGCTATCTCAACAGCCAGTGCCAAAACACAGCTGAGGTTGCTACAACCTCATTATTTACAAATTACATTTAAATTGTGCCGTCGTAAACACGCTGAGTAGTATTCCGACATTATATGGGTCAATAACATGACGACAAGAACGCAAGTCATTGTGAATGACCATTGTTTGTGACCGAATTCACGGCTCAGGGGTGCAAGGTGACGACCTTACTCCTCATTCCACCCTGAACACCACTTCCGCAGCTATAACACGGCTTGATAATCAAGATTCGCCCATACGGCTGGTTGACAGGAGGAGCGCAATTTTCACGCAGTTTCCACTCTGATAAAATTGGCACGCTGACAAGTTCGCAGCAACAAAGACCGCGCTGAACGCCGCAGCTTACTAGCCAGAAATTACTCAGCAGGATTGGCACAAAACAAAAATAATATATATCGATGCAATGACAGCCACATACAAATAACCGAAATTTATCACGTTTTATATGATTTTCTTCATCTCACCTTTGTTGTATAGTGTAATCCAGTAACGCACACGTTAATTTACTAGGCAACCGTGAAACTTTTAGCTTATTTTAACGATAAAATTAATCATAATCAAATAAAATCGGGTTCGCAATATTTCTGTAGCACTAATTTGAAGTCTGATCAAATGTTGCCAGTGTAAATAAATATGTGCTAGTTTTCGTTTCGTTTCAGTCATAATCGTAAAACATCCACGATTGTGAAAAATACCACCCTAATGCAATCTATTGATTGAGTATAATCTTTCTTTATTTATTTTTTATTATGTTAAAATTAACTCCATCTTATAATTTTAGGCCCTAAAAATTGAAAAATAAGGGGGTAAGAACCCCAGCTAGGTCAACGGACGACCGGACCTAAAGATGGCTAGGACCAAAGAGATTGTAAATATTTTAATGTCTTTGGTTAGGACGGACTGGACGCGGAGGGCGGAGGACAGAATAGCATTATATTGTAGTCTTTGGACAGAATGTTTTAGCGCAGCCTGGGAGAGGCCTATGTCCAGCAGTGGACTGCAATAGGCTGAGTTGATTATTTATTTTGAAGGCTAAGAAACCAAAAACCTCGAAATGGTTTTGAAATCAGCATAGGATTTTTTTTCTTTAATCTTTATTGGCCAACCAACAGACGATGTCAACAGATTCTCGGTATAGGATTGAGGTAAGGTTCTAGGATAGAGATACTTGAGGTTAATATAAAACAATTCTTGTTTGCATTTTCATAAACCCTTTAATTGTTATTTAATAAATAAAATGACTATTTACAAAAAACATTACAACAATCTAATTCATATCACTTTTCCATGAACACGCTAAGTATATGATACTATTATTTATTAACATTTCTATAAGTGAATTCAAGTAACCCAATACTCTGACTAAGCGTAAACTCGAAAGCCCAATCAAGCTGTCATTCTTATGTAGACTAGTAAACAATTCATGTGTTATATAATCTAGCACAAAATAAATATTTTTAATAAGGAACAAAGTGCACCCAGGGCGGCGAATCATGGAACTAAATACAAATGTCAAAAGATTTTTGACAGTTGCAGTTGCAACAAAACTAGCGTGTCAAAAAAATAATGGACACCGCACAGGCTAAAGGGCCACAAACTTATCTGGCCCGGTGGCAAAAAGATGAACTAACGACGCCATTTTGAAATGTCAATCTGCCTGCCTGCTGAAATGCCAACCAAATGCGATATCAGCGACTCCCTCACCGGGCCAGATAAGTTTGTGGGACAGGTGGGACTGTAAAATAGTATTCTCTGTCTATGACATGTCTAGTATTGTCTAGGACCACTGACCAGCTGTATTATACAACTTGTATGATAGAGGTCAGTGTCTATAAGGACACACTAATTATACAACACATTTGCAATCTTTATAGTAATATTATAGGCACAGTAAGCTCCGCTATAATGCCATCTTCTTGAAAACATACTTGTATATTATTAGCATTATGAACCTGTATAAAAATACAGTAATCGTAAGTAGGACTATGTGGTGAACGACATGTAATCTGAAAACAAAACAGAAATATAAAAATTAGTTAGAGAAAAAGAACAAATTTTTAAAAAGACTCATCACATAATTGTCATCTACGCGTTCTGTAAATCAAATTACGTTACTTTGCAAAAATAATTGGTGCGAAACGATTTTTTTTTTGTGTGAAATATGTAGTTTTTGTGTGAAAATAGCTGTTCACGACAGCGCGCAATGTAGGTAACGCGCACAAAACATTGTGTTTAGATATGGGTGCAACGTTACAAGGGTCGTGGGTCGTTTGGGTATTTACAGACTTTACAACATTAAAAACCAGGTTTCCGTGAAAAAAAAAAAACCTAAGGTTTTAAGGTATGGGCAAATCATTACTATACTCTATGGTATGGGCCATTACAATGATCAAGCGACTTTTTACACACGTTATATTGTTGAAAGTTTTTCGAGATTGCCTGGCTTATTTTGAATGGAGAAGTCACGCATGGAGCTGCATTTGAGAGTCTGGAGCTGGTCGAGAAAACACCAAAACATGCGAACAGCCAACCAAATCAAAAATATTTGCGGCTTAAGCTACAGTTTCCTAGAAAAGCGGAGGCCGCCACATAGTGCCTGATATTTACCGTAGAATGACGTCACTGAAACGTTAAATTTAAAATTTCTATAATAAGAAGAGTGAACATTATTATTAGTTATTAATAATGTTCACTCTTCTTATTAATCATCACTCTTCTCAGTATTAATACAATCAAGTGAATTCACTGCGTCATTAAATTGTGTGTCAAAGGTTGTGAAACACAAACGCGACTATCTTTTGCCGAGGTTGGGCCAATCTAACGATTTAAATCTTTACCGCTGTCATTATTTCCATGACAGGTGTCACTGCAGCTGTTGTGTGGTCGCCACAGCTCTCATGGGAAACCGTAGCTTATGGGTTTATCTTTTCACCTGTTAATATGTTTTTTAGCCTTCGGGAGGTTTTCGTCTTTTTCCTTCAGCAGGTACTTGCGCGCGCCCTTCACGAAGTTGAACGTGTGCTCAGCCCAACTAAGAAAACATTACCTTAGTTTAATAATGCCTGGCACCCAAATTGCATAACTACTCTATCCTATCTCAATCAGAACCATTTTGAAGGATATTGCTAATCCATTGCTCCTTATGTTCGATAAATGTGTCTGCTCAACAACGTAAATAACGCAATGAATGTTGTTGAACTGTCAAAATGAAACCTATTGCTATTGATTGTGTGTTATGCAATTACCTCGCGGGTTACACGAGGGAAGTTTTTGAGGGTAGGAAAGCAAGATTGTGTTAGTTTTTCCCTCCTTTGGCACTCTGGCACTTCTGGCAGTCTAAGTGCCAGAGGATTGAAAGGACCGTTATGCTTACCGTGCATTCACGATTTATTTGCCAAAAATGTAAACAAATATGAATTAATTGAAAAATAACTTTAATTCCCACACAATAAAGTTCAGTTTACACAAAAAATTCAAACATTTTTATAACTTGTTCAATAGTGCTAGTCACTCTGAAATCAACTTAATTTTCATTAAAATAAAGTTGATATTTGTTTAACTTGAAATAGGGTGGGGAGGGTGCAGTACCTACTGCGCACTTTTACGTAAACCTAGGTTAGAATAGAAATAGAATAAACATCTATTGTCTTCAGTATTACAGGTATTATTACGTACTAATACACAAAACTATAATATCGGAAGCACAAGGCTCATGCGGCAGCATTATGCTAGTTTGCTTAGTTCCTCCCTAGCGGGTTTTCTAAGCACCAGTTTTGAGCATAAACCCTAAAGCTTAAATCTAATAAACATTGTGTCCTAAGAAGAAATAATAAGAAGAAGAAAAAGAACGAAGAACGAAGAAGAGAGAAGAAGAAGAAAGGAGAATAAGAAAAGAGAAGAAGAAGAAAGGAGGATAAGAAAAGAGAAGAAGAAGTCTTCGACCATTTCCCAAATAATAGACAAAGGGCCACATAACTTACTTGACGGCCCTAATATCCAGGCTGTACATAGCCCTGTCTTGTCGCGACAGTCTGGTGCGCAGGCGCTGCACGTTGTCCGTGCTGAACTGCCACTCGCGCGTCGCGAAGTATGCTAGCACGCGAGTCATTGCTTGCAGGCGCTCGCTGGCCGTCACTAGACTTAGTCTGTAACAAGCAATGTAGTCAGGAAACGGGTTGTTTAGCTAATTGACTACGAACATAAATTCACTAACATGTACAGGTACGCTAATGGGGTAGAAACTGAAAGCGCGTCATAGGTGGCAGCACTGTTCAGCGTCTACAAACTGCCATTGTTGTTGTGTAGATCACAAATTGAACGAAAACTAGATAAATGTATGAGAGGAGCTAAGGAAAAGGGAAGCGTCTACCACTGGTAAAAAAACGGCTTCAGTGGGAAAGACAATAAATGATGAACGTTTTTTTTAATTTAGAGTTTATCTTGTGTTTGCTAACTTGAAGTTAATTTGTTGGTGAAGACTGGAGGTGTACGACAGGAACCACCCCAAACTGAAAATCCAAGTTCAGACCATTGGGAATGTACAGACGCCAGCAGGTCAACCTACCCGAAACTGTCAGATTTTCCCAATCAACCTTGAACCTTATGTTTTAGCAATAAAGTCGAAAATCTATTAAAGAAATCTGACAGATTGTAGTAACTTGATGTGCTGGCGTCCGTACCCTAGAAATGTAAAAAACATATATCTATGGTTGGGACGTCGTTCTTTAATATATCTATGGTTGGGACTCTAGGACCAAGATTGTGCGCTAAAAAATCACCGTAATTTCCTGTGCCAGTCCGAAATAATTACTTTTATTTCTGTTATTCAGGGCAAGATTCACAATTATTATTTTTTAAACGTTGCTCCACACTAGGAATTTCTCCTGTATTGTGGGTGCGTTTACAAACTTTTAAACTGACATATACAAACAGCCAGACCCGGAACAAGTACTTGTAGGTCATACAAATATTTGTTCCGTGCGGGAATCGAACCCGCGACACGCAGCGCAGCAGTCAGTCACTTAACCACTGCGCCAACCGTGCCGTCAAATCGTACAAATCCAAATCGTACTTTCCTAAGCAAAGTAAGCGTTTCGTACGAATGTGTACCTTATTAATGTTCATATTCGTATAAGTGAGTGCAATCAAACGCTTCGTACGAATAAAAACTGTATACGAATAATGTTCAAATTCAGTTGAGACGCTAACTTTTTTTAGGGCCGAGGTTTCAAGTGCCTGATTTTTATCTGTTGAATAAATATTGCGGTTTGACATTATTATTCTATAAGAAGGCTGTCAACCCACAATTTATTATTATAAAAAGATTGGAAAAATCCCAATACCCCCGATCCAGCATGTCCCTTGCTGCCCTCCCCCCACGACGCCCTAAGTGTGACCTTAACGTGTCGCAGTAGCGAAGGGTCAATTTTTGTAAAAGGTAAGCCGGAGTAGATATCATTACTATGATTATATTATTTGTCTATAGAATACTGACTGCCATTTTTCAAAGGGAAGCCGGTAGGAATCGAGTTGTATGGAACCTTCACCACTGCACTGGCGTGTAGTCACTTAGTTTTTAAGTTTTTTAAGCCCTGGCTGAGTCCTTAATTTAGTGAGGCTTCACAGGCAGGTCCGGTTAAGCAGACGACAAACTTGACCTGTGACGTCATTTCAACAAAAAAAGATAAATATAGTAAAGTCCGGTCTGTGAATGTTGCCCTAAGCGTCGATGAACTCACTGCATCTTGACGCCGCACGCTTTTGCTATATAGTTGGCGACGTACAGCGGCGCCGTCTGTAGCAACATCTCCAGGCTCTTGTACACATATCTGAAAAAAAATTAAAAAAAAATTAATTAATTGTATTATGTTTTCAACACACTATCAAGTGTGACGCAACTGTCTAATAAAAAAAGAAACTATCGCAACTGTCTAATAAAAAAAGAAATTATGAAACGCACTAATCATAGATAAAATACAAAAAATTTAGTGCAAGTTTCATACAAGCGACGTTTTTCAACTTTTTCTATGGGAGTTCCGTCTCTTATATATGTTTAGGTACATGTTTACTTACTCTATGAGACTATCTACCTAGCATATGTCTTGAGGAATATCATGTATTTTTCTGAATTTGTTTACTGTAGTCGATCTTATGCCTTTATTGTTGCTAAAACTTGCGTTTTTTGCGTTTAGATCCTGTCTAGTCCTTAAAAATAATATATAATTGTAAGCCCAATTGTAAGCTAGTATTACTACACTATTGTATTAGGTAAGCCTGTGATGATAGTGTATGTGTTTTAAAATAAATAAATAATAATAATAATAATATCTGTAAGCAATGTATGATAATTAATGAAAAAAAAATCTTAAACTGTAACACCTTTATACCATGTTTATAGCAAATAAAGACTTATCTTATCTTATCTTATCTTAAACTTAAAGATAAGCCTGCTATTGGCTGATGATAATGAATGCTTTGCAGTACGCGTACGGAAAGACGCAAAAAACCCTTTGTACACACAAGTTTCATACACTGGGATAGTCTAAGTCCAGGGGGTCTACTCCGAAGCGGTTAACCACTGTATCGGCCGAATGTTGCGGTTAACCACTGTATCGGCCGAATGTTCGGTCATTTTCTGATTCGAATATTGTTGTCCTACTAAGAATTAAAAAAAAAAAGTAAAAAAAGGGTTAAGGGTTCTAAAAAGGTTCGGATTGGCACAGTTTGGTCGGGACCAATAGTCAATTTAAGAAATTAATGGTAGTAGAAAATGACCGAACATTCGGCCGATACAGTGGTTAACCGCTTCGGAGTAGACCCCCAGAACCAGCTGCAGTCCAGCAGTACCTACGAGAGCAGTCGTCCAGCACACGTCTTTCGGCAAACGACCCAATCTGTAGCCTCATCAGATAATCGACAAAAAGCATGGCTATTGCCGTGGCTTTGTATGGAGTATTATAGTTCGTTGAGGTTTCACAAATGTAAACAAACGCAGCGTATGATGCTGACTCGTGCGTGCCAACTGTCAGTAGGTACAAGTGAAATTGTGTTATTAATTATCATAATTTGCATTACATATTTAATAACTAGCAGCGCCCCGCGGTTTCACCCGTGTAAGTGTCGATCCCGTGGGAATATCGGGATAAACTATCCTATATCCTTTCCCGGGACTCAAACTATCTCTATACCAAATTTCATCTAAATCGGTTCAGCGGTTTAAGCGTGATGAGGTAACAGACACACAGACAGACACAATTTTGGCATTTATAATATTAGTATGGATTATAAGTCTGAAGTTTGAAATCACCAACCCGACTTTATAATGCTCGTGTCTCGTGCCTTCTTTGTATGAAAACAGTGCTTGTGGTTTAATTGAAATAAATGCTTTCAGTATTTTGAGTTTACCTGTTCTTGGCCCCGAACGTGAAGGGGTAGTACATCACATTGTCGAAGGGATGCCTCCTGGTCGCGCGCAGGATGGTAGAGCGGAAAAAGCCCCATGTAATCGGGTTCTCCTGGGAGCACGAGTTGTATACGCGGACTTCGGGGGACCTGGGAATGAGAACGGCTGAATAATGCGAATCATCATCATCATCTGCCTGCCTTTCCCCAACTATGTTGGGGTCGGCTTCCAGTCTAACCGGATGCAGCTGAATACCAGTATTTTACATTGAGCGACTGCCTATCTGACCTCCACAACTCAGTTACTGGGTAATACGATACCCCCTTGGGAAGACTGGTTGTCAGACTTTCGGGCTTCTGACGACTCGTAACGACTGTCAAAGATCCACGAATGACAGCCGGGACCAACGGCATAACGTGCTTTCGATGCACGGAGGGGTCTCCGTATGTAAAGATGGTCACCCATCCACAGACCAACCGCGGCAAGCGAAGCTTAACCGGATCGATCGACCTGTGCGGCTGTTATTATTTAGCCACGGGCCCCTCATGTCAGTGAAGACAATAAATTAAAAAGTATTACTAGATTTTTTAACTCCCTTCGCTACTTACTTGTCCGTGGCGATCTCCCATGCCACCGCCAGCATGGTATCTATAGCAACGTCCACAGGTATGAGGTCTGCCCGGGCCCGCTGGTCCAGGTTGAAGGCGTGCAGCAGGCCCTTCCCGCAGCCCACCACCACCCCGCTGGGGCCCGCCAGGTTCTCGATCCAGCCGGGGTACGGGTACCGATGCGCAGATACCACTGAAGGAAAGTGTCATCAGCGATGTAGCTCGTGTAGCGTTGTATGGGTTCAATTGGAAATTATAATATAAAAGAAGTAGTGGACTGTGTAAAAAGAGAGACTTTAGAGACTCACCAATGGAAGGTCTGACGATGGCAGTAGAATAGTGTCTGCCGGGACGCTGGTCGATCATAGATTCGGCGATTGCCTTCGAGAATATGTACGTGTTGGCTTTTGGTGATATGAACCTGGAAAGAGAGGCGAAACAGTGTTTTAATTCACCACTTGCACCACACACCACTAATTCTTTCATTATTTCCTCAAAAGACCATTTCAGACACCAATCTACATGGTCTTCACATCATCTGACCAAGATTATGTCTGGACTGCCGCCACTGCTGGACGAGCTCACGTCCAGCAGTGGCGGTGGCAACGCCTTTTTTTTTTGTCGCTGAGAAATGACATTACGCATCTCCGCTCGTCGGGGGACGAGACGGAGTATGTGGGACTCCGTGTCAGGGTGGCAGTATTATACCCACTAAAACTCAGCGGTGTTCCCTCATCGCCTTGATGGGGAGGTCATGGGATTCCGGCTCCTAGCGAGCGACGCGGGCGCAGCGTACACTTACCTGGCAGTGAGCTCGTCCAGCAGTGGCGCAGGCTGGCGAGCGACGCGGGCGCAGCGTACACTTACCTGGCAGTGAGCTTGTCCAGCAGTGGCGCAGGCTGGCGAGCGACGCAGGCGCAGCGTAAACTTACCTGGCAGTGAGCTCGTCCAGCAGTGGCGCAGGCTGGCGAGCGACGCGGGCGCAGCGTACACTTTCCTGGCAGTGAGCTCGTCCAGCAGTGGCGCAGGCTGGCGAGCGACGCGGGCGCAGCGTACACTTTCCTGGCAGTGAGCTCGTCCAGCAGTGGCACAGGCTGGCGAGCGACGCGGGCGCAGCGTACACTTTCCTGGCAGTGAGCTCGTCCAGCAGTGGCGCAGGCTGGCGAGCGACGCGGGCACAGCGTACACTTACCTGGCAGTGAGCTCGTCCAGCAGTGGCGGTGGCAACGCCTGCACCAAGGCGCGCAGGCTGGCGAGCGACGCGGGCGCAGCGTACACGCGCTCCTCGATGTGTTGGTGTTCCGCGTTGCTGTAAGCTGTGGACACGTGGACCAGAGCCTGCAAGATACAGAAAGAAAAATAAAAACATTTATTTGTCTACGGCTTCTGTAAAACGCACGGTACACCAACATAGAAAAAAAAAACCAGTCAAGTGCGAGTCGGACTCGCGCACCGAGGGTTCCGTACAAATTTGTATCACGGGAATCGTGTCTCGAATATTTTATAGGAAAAAATCCGAAAACCCTTGTACTTAAGTAGTTAGGTACCTACATTACAAAATAATAAACAAAATTGTTTTTTTTTTCCTAATTTAACGGTTTTCGGATCTTTTTCTTTACTTGTGCGTCATGATATTGATTCTTGCCAAATTTCATGATTCTAGGTCAACGGGAAGTGCCGTAGGTACCTATAGGTTTTGATTCCCTTGTGAATGTCAAAATATGTGGCATAAACGGAACATAAACGCCCGTATCTTTTGATTGCGTTGACTTAGAAGTTTGATTTTTTCACTGCTTCAAGGGATTGCAGCCCTGGGTATTTCATATTAATTTCAACTTGATATCTCCACGCGTTCCTGAGAAAAAGGGTCTTGACAGAGTATGGGACCAAAACTGAAATCGCGAAAAAAAAATCAGTTGTTCCCTACATTGATGTTCGTATACCTCGTCAAAATGTAGGGAACAGCTGATTTTTGGGTAGATTTTCATTTTATGATTTATTTTGACAATTTTTTGAGAAATTTTATTATTTTTTATTAGCTTGGTGGACAAATCAACGACGACTGAGGGGCCGCGCGGGGTAAGGCCCCCGGAATGCGTTCGGATACTTGAATTTAGTTCTTTTGATCGACAAAATTTATCAAACAAAAATCGCCGAAGTTAATGATGAAATCTTTGTGACAAAATTTTAAATGGATAAATAATAACATAAGGGGTAAATTCCGATGTAACTAATATAGTAATTGTTCAGTATACACTATAATTTTTACATATGGGGTGAAATTAAACAAAATTTAGGCAAGAACTTTGAGTATTCATGAGATCAATAAATGTAGTGTAGAAAATAACGGAGAGGTAAATGATTTCCAGGATAGTTTTTTGTAAGTTTAAATATTTTATCATACTTATATTATGATTTTATTTATTACTAGTTACAAAAAAAAATACAAATTATAAACTGAAGTAAATTTTACGCAATGCTTAATGGATATTTAAGCCTTATTGTGGAAGAACAGCAAAAAATGCTATTTTGAAAATCTACCCTTTTTCTTTGCGATTTCAGGTTTGGTCCCATAGTGAAAGTTGTCCATAATGTTGAGTACAATGACCTCTTAGGAGGTTGTTAATGTTTTACCAATAACCTTGTAGCAGTGGCTTTCCTTTTGACAGTTCAACAACATTCATTGCGTTATTTACGTTGTCTAACAGGCAAATTTTTCGAACAAATGATGCAATGGATTAGTAATATGCTTTAAAATAGTTCAGATTGTGATAAATTGATACAGGTATTATTTTATTTTACAGTTTTTGGAAAACTTACAGCTAAACACTTTTGTACGATTAAGAGTAACAGAAATAAGGCCAATTACAAGTTTTCACAGATAGAAGAGCATACCTATTACAACAACAAAAAAAAATATTTGAGAAGGTAGACAGTTTTTGCGTAGAAACATAAGTAAGGTAAAAAGGTAAAAATGTGTTTCAAACAGAGTAATTTGTTACTAGATAACAATTTACTCTGTCCGAAACACATTTTTGCGATCTCTTTCCTGATCACGCAAGCCGATAGATTCTATCAGATTACCCGACCAAAAAAGATATCACAAAGAGTCCTTTTTAATACAATAAAATAAAATAAAAGTGATCCTGTATACTTTGTGACCGTACCTCTAGTTTGGGCAGTTGATCGCAGAGGTCCATGAGTGCGATGACTGATGTGACGTTCTGATGCAGCGCCGTCTCCAGACTCTCCCAGAACTTGATGGTGGCTGCGCTGTGGAATACCACCGACACCTGCCGTTGGAACAAACACATACCTATAAGCTTCAAAATCAATGCGTCGTCGCTTTCTATACAAATAAACAAAAATGAAGTGTCCCTTTGTAATGTCAAAATAACAGCTTTTTACTAAATGCATATGAAGGTATACACAGTAGGTACCTACGTATATATAAAAAAAAAGTTGTTTGTCTGTTTGTTCCGGCTAATCTCCGAAACGGCTAGACCGTACGATGTAAGAAATCGGAAAATCAAATTCATAATCCTAATTCATTACTATAGTATATGTTATCCATACACTATATTATTATTAGTTTTTTTTTGTTTTACGTTTTTTAAGTTTTTCATAATTTTAAATTGTTTTCGCATTAGGTATAGGTACACCTGTAATGATAGTTGTAAGGGAGATTTTGATAAATCACACTAATATTATAAAGGCGAAAGTTTGTGAGTGTGTGTGTGTGTGTGTTTATATGTTTGTTACTTCTTCACGCTCAAACGGCTGGACCAATTTTGATAAAATTTATTATGGTGGTAGCTGACACCCTGGATTAACATATAGGCTACTTTTTATCCCGATATTACCACGGGATCGACATTTACGCGGGTGAAACCGCGGGGCGCAGCTATATATATACACAATGAGAGGTATCATTCGTAAGCACCAATTTTCAGTTTGCCTATAAGTATTGAAAAAATGCACTCATTAACACGAATTAATCGTTGATTAACATTCCAACAGGACGTTAGGTATTACAAGTCATGTTTTTGAGTTGTTTGCAGTAGTGTTGTGAAAAATCGATACTTTTACAAACATTACATAGAGAAAAGAGAGAAAAAGGATATCGGAAGACTTTAGAAGAGTTTACCTAAGAATAACCGACAGAGACATTCTACCTGATTTTTCATTTTTTTCCAATCACTACACAATGTATTTTGACAGCTGTCAAATTAGACTTCTTAGATTGACAGGAACATTTATGTATACCTCTTGCAGCTGGGTGAGCGCGGTGTCTTCGAGGCCAAGGCGCGGTTGTGCCACGTCGCCCGACACTACCCTCAGCTTGTCCAGCTGCCACGGACATCTTGCTTTGACGTTGTCAAATGCCTGTTAGTTGAAAGTATAGAAACTGTTATTAAATCGAGCCTCTATTCTCCCAAGGAGGCAGAGGATTATAGCACACCCAGATTTCAGCGATCATGTTTTAAATCTTAGGTTTATAGGCACTATATACCCTATTGTCAACGACAAAAACCCTATAAATCCAGATTCCAGGCTGCTTTCTTAATGGAAAACCAATACCTTTCCCTGGGGATCGAATCATAACCGAATTTTTTTATTCTCTCATAGTTTGTCCTGCGGGGTCGGTAATTGCGTAACACACTAACTGTAATAATTAATGGCTTTCATTTTGACAGTTCAACAACATTCATTGCGTTATTTACGTTGTTGAGCAGATATTTTTTTTAAATACCTCTAAGAAGCAATATGGCCTGCAATGGATTAGCAATATATCCTTCAAAATGAATCAGATTGTGGTTCGTTCTTTTTGTAGTCGATAGATGTGTAGGTACCTGTGACTGCTTGAGTTGTGCTAATCTTTTGAGCGGCTCCTGTCCATGCTTGTCCCTCATCAGCAGATGCAGCTCATGCACGTCCGGACATGTTGAGAGCAGCCTCTCGATCAGCACCTATAAGGAATTATATACCTCTTGTATTTATTGGTATATTGGCGTGGCTAGCTGACATATGGCAAATAATTTAATTTAATGTTCTGTGTCTCGTAATTTTAATTACTTTGCGTACTAGACAGCTGTGCTGCTGGGGAGTTTGTTGCGCCACTTCATCTTCTTCCAGGTGCAACCTTGGGAATGGACAGTGATTTCGTGGACATAAAAGAAAGTAATACGTACCTTGCCCAAGAATCCTGAGCCTCCTGTGATGAGTATTGAACGTCCCGCGTAGAAGGGTGGCAGCAGCGGCCCACCACTGACCTCTGTGGGGACTACCATCCTGCTACAAGAACAAAAAAGGTTATTACCAACGTTCAGCCTGTATATTCTATCTGCCCCGTTGGTCTCGTGGCCGTTAACGCGACTCCTGAGCGTGGGATCGTGGGTTTAATTCCCGGGTCGGGCAAAGTGTATTGTGTTTTTCCATTAGGGTAACAGCCCGGAGTTTGAAAGTTGGTGATGTGATACCCCCGTACCTCGGAAAGCAAATTAAGCCATTGGTCCTGCGCCTGATCTCTCTCCGGTCGTGTCGGATTGCCGATCGATCAGACTATGAGAGTGAGGGAAGAGGGAGTACCTACACCTTGTGTGTGTGCACACTGTGCACACACTTGTGCACTATAAGAATTATCTCCCGCGCCGAAAGCTAGCCGAAATACGGTCAGGAGGACTATTATATTTTGTACAACAATGACCTGTCATTCCAAGGAATAATTAACACTATTGACAGTTCACTTCACCTAAGCTTACACGTTGAGACTTTAACAGAATAAATAGGTTGTTTTCTGGCAATAAGCTAGGCATCTACGTAAGACGGTTCGGAACGGTGGGTGCGGCGAGACAATCGACACTATGTTCCGCTGTATGTCACAACAGCGCCGGAGTCCTTGGCATGCCGTTGCCTACCGCAGGACGCCACGGCATCCCGCCGCGGGAGCTCGTTGCGCGTCCTTCAATGCCGTGCAATGAATCCCTTTCGATGCCACGGCATCATTTTAAAGCATAGTAATTTATGTCGTATTTCTATATCAATTCGTTTAAATGTCCATTAGTCAAAATTGAAATCCTTAGCCATGCCGTCCAGGTCTGCGTAGGCCTTATGTAGGTCGTAGGTTCGAATCCAGACAGGCGCTTTACTTTGTGTAAATTATTTCATCACCACTGCTCTCAAAACGGTGAAGGTAAACGTAGTAAGGAAACCGTCATGACTTAGAACCTAGGTAAAATCCGAATACATGTAACATAGATCTACCATACCGCACTGGGCCCGCGTGGTGGATCACGGCCCACTCCCTCTCACAGAGAGGAGTCCCAGGAGTGGGAGGGAACATTATAGGCTGATTATATGCATTAGCAATGTTTTATGCATATACTAAAATATTCACTTGAGCACGTTCGATAGGCATTGTGTTATTCTTGACTGATTTATTATATTCATTTTTAAAACGCAAATTTTTACTATTAAGTACCAACGTCGGTGACATTGAAATGTTTATATAATATTTGTTATTTATGCATTTCATGTCAAGGCTTGCGACCGGATATCTATGCTTGCGACATTGTCTGTAGGTACCTACTGTGTTGGAATTGGAGGTTTGTACCTAGTACCTACAAATAATACAGTTTTATACTTACAGGATTTTTTTTAAACAGTGCAGCGTAAGCTGTAACCATCAACATCATCATCATCTGCCTAGCCTTTTCCCTAAGTATTTTGGGGTCGGCTTCCAGTCTAACCGGATGCAGCTGAATATACAAAATAACAATATGTGATATGTATCACATATTGTTATTAAAAAAGCCGCTTACAAGGGTTTTTTATTTAGAAGGGACTTTAAAGGAATAGCATTTATTAGTAGGTACTTAGAGAATCCCCAGCTTAGGGGATCGTAGTCGCCCGGGTATCACCATTGCCAGGATCGCCCAGAGGACACGGTGGAGCACACGGTGGAGGTCTGCCCCGCTTGGGCGGAGCACCGCCGTGTCCTCGTAGAGGTGATCGGCAGCGGCGGCGACCTCTCGCGTCCGGCCCTGGTGCAAGCCATGGTCCGGGGCGAGAGGGAGTGTTAGGCAGTCACCTCCTTCTGCGAAGCAGTCATGCTAGCGAAGGAGGTGGCGGGACGGCTCAGGGAGAGAGCCTCCCGTCCCAGCCGCCGCGGGAGACGCTCCGGGGTCAGGCGGGAGCCGCGCGACGACTCCCGGCCACCGTAGGCGCGGGCCTGCGGGCGGAGAGTAATGGGTAGCTCATCGTCCGATCAGGACCAGGCCCGTGCCGGACGGCGCGTACGTGTTCCACGTGCGCCTCAAAGAGATGTCAGCATCGAGGAGGGGCCCCATAGGGCCGAAGCCTGCCGGGTCAGCGGGATTGTCCGAAAGGGTTATCGCTGGCCCGGAACATAAAGGGCTAAGGAAGGAACACGGGTGGGTTTTAGTCGGTAAGAGTCTGACACTCCCTTCCGCTCCACCCAGAGCGGGAGGGGTTATTTGATGATTTCCATTCCAATGCGTAAAAAAAAATGTTTAGGTAGTCCATTCTGTTGCAGGAGCTTTTTACTGGCCAAAATAACATCGCAACTGTATTCCCAAAAGATTGGGCAGAGCTTTAGCATGTACAGGACGCCAGAACATCAAACTACCCGAAAATGAAAAATTTTCCCAATCAACTTGGAACCTTACGCTTTAGTGGTAAAGTTGAAAATCTATTAAATAAATTTGACAGATTGTAGTAGCTTATGTGCTTATGTTAGGTATATTCCTTTTGGAAAAATAACAACATTGCTCGATCTGGGAATCAAACCTAGAACTCCGTGCTCAGTAAGTACTGGCTCTTGCGACCATTAAACCAATGAGACATTTGGTTAGAAAAAGACTTTTTTACAAAAAAAAAAACAGAATTAAGAACCTCCTCCTTTTTAGAAGGCGGTTAAAAAAACACAACTTTAATTTCGGAAGTCGGTGTCGGGTTCGCAATTTCGTTTTTTGACACCGACTTCCGAAATATTGCCGGAGATAATCGCGTAAAGGCGCGTACGCACGTACGAACAAAACATGGTGAACACGAACATAATGGATCGCCTCGAACATTTTTGACGAACACAGGTTATGTTCGTTAGTGGTACGCACGTGCGAACAAAGTGTTCGATGTTCGTGTTTACCATGTTTTTGTTCGTACGTGCGTACGCGCCTTAACATACATACAAAAACATTGTCGTTTACTTGAATTTTTACTCGTCATTTTGGTTTAAAAACCAAACTACTAAACCGATTTTGTTAAACTTTCTAAGAGACCAATCTGAAAGTAGGTACCTATAACCTTTCATATAAAAAAAGATTTTTGCAAATCGGCTTATAAATAACGGAGTTCTGAGAAAACACAAATTAAAAAAAAAACAACTGAATTGATAACCTTCTTTTTTGAAGTCGAATAAAAAAAATAAACAAAAAAAAACTTACCTTTTTCTTTTTACTCGAATCTGGAAACCCCTCTAAGTGTTAGATCCGACAGTTACAATGAACGCATCTATGCGTATACATCGGTAGGTATCTATACTTTTCTCAGTAGGTACTGTGTATTTCCTTTTAATAAACCCATCATTTAAACAATTGTGTCCATTAATTGCACTTCCCAAAATTTTTAAACGTCACTTGTAATTATTCACGCTCAGTGATACTATTAAATTGTTACGAAAAACAGTGTTAAATGTAAAAAAAAAATCTAATTAAAAAATTGGCGCCGTCATCAGGGTTTAAAAAAAAAACGAAATGGGAAATATATCAGAATCAATACCGGTACCGTGTCCTTTGGGATCGCGTCGTGTGTAGTCGACTCGAAAGACGCGCGCGAAGTGCAACGCTCACTGGTCTGTAGCAACTTTTATCACTGCGGTACTATGTAAATAACAGTTCCGTGGTGGCACAATGGCATAACGGACAGTCCCCTGTGCAGGGCTTGCATGGAGGCTGATTAAACCATGTGCCAACCAACCAACCAGTGCTCTTTGAGTGCACAGGCGTCACCCAGATAAGGTCAGAAACCCTCGGGACACCCAGATCGTACACAGATGTTCTCAACAGACCAGGAGACTTAATCAGCTTTTGGAGGGAGGTGGGCTGGTTGGAATAACCACCAACGGCCGCCATGGCCCACGCACAATGGTCCATTTGAAGGACTAAGTGCGGAAACCAAACCCATAACATAGAACAGTTCCGTAGCACTGATATTTAATAACTAGCTTTTGGCCGCATGAAATTTCTTGTGAAGCTAGTATAACAATAATAATTTATTTAGGCAGATATAAGTATTTGGCATCTTCTTCGGGGCTTGACGTTGCGTTAATTTTGAGTTTGTAAGGTCAGCAAACTTCACAATTGAAACAATCAATTCTCAATTGTATTTTCTAGTGTTTAGATATCTGATATTAGTTTTATGTTGGGGCACATATAATTCGGCAGTATTTGTTAGCCTTCATTAAGAACTAGGCTATCAAATGCAAAAAGTTTTTTTCAATCCGACCGGTAGTTCAAGAGATTAGCGCGTTCAAACTCTTATTAGTACTAGCTTCTGCCCGCGACTTCGTCCGCGTGAAATTTCACCCTACCCCCCTAGTCACCCTCTTAGGGGTGAAATTTCGAAAAATCATTTCTTAGTGGATACCTACTCTTCACAAAGAACACACCCTCCAAATTTCACGACTCTAGGAGCAGCGGTTTAGGCTGTGCGTTGATATATCAGTCAGTCAGGACTTTGAATTTCTACGAGCAGGAGCAGTGGTGGCTCAATGGTAACTAACGAGTTGTAGGTCCTAGGTTCGAACCCAGACAGGCGCTTTGCTTTGTGTAAATGACTTCCTCAAAACGATGAAGAAAACATAGTGAGGAAACCGGCATGTCGTAGAACCAAAAATTCGAAGATATGTGACATTTCTCGCACTGGGCCCGCGTGGTAGATTACGGCCCACTCCCTCTCACAGCGAGGAGGCCTGTGTCCCAGCAGTGGGAACGATATAGGCTGATTATGATATTACTACAGTACCACATACATTTCAGGCCTCCCACAAGGTGGTCCAACGACCTTGTGAAGGCCGCAGGAACCCGTTGAATGCAAGAAGTACAGAATCCGTCGAAGTGGAGGTTTTTGGGGGAGGCCTATGTCCAGCAGTGGATGTCTTTCGGCTGAAATTGTGATGATGATGACATACATTTCGCCATTAAGTTTGAGTCCTATGACAAAAAGGGCGAGCTCATTGATTTATCTTGCAGTAGGTTTTTGTGAAGGAGATCGTCCGAGGAAGTACTTCGACCATATCAAATTCTGCCGCCAAGCCACGTAGCTCTGTTGGTTCGAACCGACCCACGTGGGATGCATGAAGAAGCCTCCTCGTGTAGCGCAGTTTGTTCCGCCAGTTGCTCAACTGAACCGAGCGCTCGGCGCATCCTGGACAGTCACACCTGCCAAGTCTTCCCTTGCGGTGGTAGGGCTGACGCCAGAATGGTTTGCGACCCCACCGGAGTCCGGAGTCACGCAGCCTGCTGTGTTTCGTCGATGCCTGGAAGTTCCAGTGCCTTAGGCATCTTCTGGGTACGCTCGTTCCATCAGACATCATCCATCGCTTTCCATCAGGCGTGATCGAGGTCAAGAGCGGGCCCATTCAGCAAAAAAAAAAAAGTAAAGACACGATGTATTTCAGCCTTATCTTTGGAATGGCATAGCACCTGTGATATCTCCGATATTAGTTCATAGAAGGCCACTTCTCATCAGATGGGCCGCCTGCTGCTGGGTTCAACGTCATCTGCCTGCTTTTCCCAACTATGTTGAGGTCGACTTTAAGTCTAACCGGTCGCAGCAAAATACCAGCATTTTGCATCACGCGATTGCCTGTCTGACCTGCACAACCCAGTTACAGAGTGCGGCCATGGGGCATCATGATGGGTTGCCAAATAAAAAAAGGAAAGGTAGGTAAATAAAAGTCGCATAGTAACAGAAGTACCAGACTAAACATTTTATTTTCTGGCGAGCCACTTGCGCAGTGTAGATACCATTCGGTGTCTTTCTGTAAATGACGTCATGGCACAATACTTTGTAATAATTTGATTTAACCTTTTTATCGCTTGGTTATTTATATACTTACGGCTTTGTTTGAATTTGGTAAAACTATGATAGTGACTAATAGAGTTGTGCAAGCATCAAATTTCTGCATAATGTCCACAAAATAACTCCTATTTTTGTATGACAGTAAAAAAAAAATATATTGGAGGCGGGTTTTCAAAATTTCTGAGCTCGCTCCGCTCGCTCTTGCATCATACATTCTCTTAATTCTAGAACTTTTTGTGCATGAGTTGATAAAGTAACTCATTATTCAGTATGAATGCTCAGAAGAATAAAATTTTCGAGTTCGCTCCGCTCGCTCTTGCATCTTACATTCTCAAACTTTTCTGTATTTTGTTTTGCCGCTTCTGAACTCTGATAGGCATAGTCTGCCACTGATATGTTTTTTTTTTTAATATACCAATGATAATTTATTGTCTATGTAATTTCTTTGTCGTAGAAACACCGAATGGTACCTTTCGCGCAGGGGCGGTATGTTTATTGGCAACAAACAATAAATTATGAAACTAATAACTTCACGTTGCTACTATATTTACAAACTTCACAAAATACTTCTACAACCCGTGCTTAATCCGTTTTTCATACCTGAAAACAAAATTAAATAGTATTTAGTTGACTTTAAGCAACTTTTTATAAATTATTGGGTACTTATAAAAGTTCCCTAAGGGGACTTAATGACCTAAAGCGCGGGGTATAGACAACTATTTTAAAAAGAAATGCTCTTTAGAAAAAAAATATGTGCATAGCGTTGACTATTAATATGAGCACAAACTGCGAATTTTATTACAATAATTTCATTGAGATTTTTTTGGCTATTTGCAAATGTTTTTTTTATTAACTATTTATTTGAAACATTATATGCTTTTAAAATTATCATGTTCTCAAGTATGTTCCGGTACAGACGCCAGCACATCAAGCTACTACAATCTGTCAAATTTCTTTAATAGATTTTCAACTTTATTGCTAAAAGTATAATGTTCAAAGTTGATTGGGAAAATTTGACAATTTCGGGTAACTTGATGTGGTCTGAACCTATAAGATCCAATTAAATTGACTGGTGAACCTTGGCAGACGAGATGGGTATCGATATAAGACATCATCATCTGCCTAGCCTTTTCCCAACTATGTTGGGGTCGACTTCCAGTCCAGTACCAGTATTTTACATGGAGCGACTGCCTATCTGACCTCCACAACCCATTTACTGGGTAATACGATACCCCTTGGTAAGACTGGTTGGAAGTGAGCGTGGAGTGAGCTGTCCGTGCCACCCCACCTGATACTACGGATTGACCAAGTATACATTTACAATCATAATCGCGATTTTAATAATATTTTTTATGTTAATAAAAAAATCAGCTGTTCCCTACATTTATGTTTGCATAACTCGTCAAAATGTAGGGAGGGAAACAGCTGATTTTTTTTCGCGACCGATTTCGTTTTTTTTTGTATGTCGTCAGAAAAGGCGATAACAAGTATGTGGTATAATTTATTACATATATGTGGTTTCCATACTGTATAAGGAACTCTTTTGCAAAATTTCATGCTTCTAGAACCAGCAGTTTAGGCTGTGCGTCTGTCAGTGAATGGATGAATGAAATAATGAATTCAAGATGTTTATTAAGTAGATTATAATATTGATATTCTTACGCCTAGAGGAAGTTAGCACCGACACCGAACTGCAGGCCGGCCGAGTGCACGTCGTACTGCTGCGCGCGCAGCGGCACGGCGTAGTTGAGCTCGAGGCGCGCGGCGCGGCCGAGGCGCACGCACACGCCCGCGCCGCACGACACGCGCGCCAGGCGCAGCGCCTCCAGGGACGCCAGGCCGGCGCCCTCTGCAATCATATACACGCTACGACGTTACAAACACACCCCACGCTAGAGTCTGACCTAGTTTTGTTTCTGTTTTTGGCCAAAATCTTCATTTATGGCAGTTTTAAGTCGGCGGTTTGACCTTTGTACAAAAAATATGCTCTCTCTTTCCTTCAATTCGCCTACTCTTTGCACGTTATTCGTTTTAATTTCATTGATGTCATGTTATGATTCGTGCCCCCGGCACATGACCCCTGCGCTACAATTCGTTAAGTACCTACAGGTTGCTCCAAGGTGATATTTTAGAAAATCACACTGATATTATAAAGGCGAAAGTTTGTGTGTGTTTGTTACTTCTTCACGCACAAACGGCCTCACGGAACGCTCTATAGTCTGTTCCAAAAACATTGATAAAAATGTAAACAAATGTATCAGAAAACAAACCTGTGGATGCCAATATGTCGTCCCACTTACAAGTTGTTTACATTAATTTGATTATTAGGACCCGAAATTCTGATTTAATCACCCTAAAGATGTTTTTCATTTGACAATCAAGGTTAATTATACAACATTAGTTTTTGTTTATACTAAACCCGAAAAGGGGTCATTGTACTCTCCATTTTGAACAACTTTATCTATGGGACCAACCTTGAAATCGCGAAAAAAATCAGCTGTTCCAGACATCTGTGTTAACTTAAATCGACAAAATGTATGGAACAGCTGATTTTTTTTCGCGATTTCAAGGTTGGTCCCATAGAAAAAGTTGTACAATGACCCCTTTTCGGGATTAGTATAAACAAAAAGTAATGTTGTATAACCTCAATTTCCGTCGATGAGTTTTCACTAGCAATTAAATAATTTTATTAAAACCATAATAAGTTGGAAAGAGAGATGCGATATTAAGTTTGACAAGATAATAATGTTTTTTGTTACTTTATAAAGATACTAGCAGCGTCCCGTGGTTTCACCCGCATAAGGGTCGATCCCGTAGGAATATCGGGATAAAAACTATCCAATGTCCATTCCCGGGACTCAAACTATCTCTATACCAAATTTCATATAAATCGGTTCAACGGTTTAAGCGTGAAGAGGTAACAGACAGACAGACACACTTTCGCATTTATAATATTAATTATGGATATGAATTATTTAATTTATTTAATTAGTAGAAATATTGCAAATTGATTGGTGTCGTTGTGAAGCCACTGACCTGGCATGGCGAGGCAGCCGGCGTTGAGGAACAGGTGTGAGCGGAACAGCGCGCCCAGCCCCGAGCGCGCGCCCTGGAAGGGCAGCGGCGCGTATATGTGCAGCCCGCCCGCCCAGTACACCTGCGGGCGGAGGGGTCAGTACAACAGAATAGGAGGCCTAAAAAGGCCACTTTGACAGAATCATAAAAGGATAACATTGTGAATCATAATATGGCGAAGACAGTTCGTGTTTTTTTTTTTTCGCTGCACTACGTAGTTATAATCAAAGAGATTGGGATTGGATTTGGATTGGATTTATTGGTATTTTAGCACAGACAATAAAAATAACTGAAAAAATCCTTCACCAATGAAATTTGATACGATTAACTAAACAGTTAACTGTCCCTTATGATTCATAATGTTATTTTTTTTTTTTTTTTTTTAAACGTTGCCCTAAACTAGGAATTTCTCCTGTATTGTGGGTGCGTTTACAAACATTTAAAATCACATACACAAACAGCCAGACCCGGAACTACTACTTGTAGGTCATACAAATATTTGTTCCGTGCGGGAATCGAACCCGCGACACGCAGCGCAGCAGTCAATCGCTTAACCACTGCGCCAACCGTGCCGTCAATCCTTTTATGATTCTGCCAAAGTGGTCTTTTTAGGCCCCCAGAAAGGAGAAAATACATTCTTGAAATGAGGATGTACTACAGGTACATCTCTGCCTAACTGGTTGACTAACCCTTCAGGGATTATAGGCGTGACGTTATGATGATGAAGATGATAAAATACATTTTTTAACGATGGCAATCTAAACAGCGCCGTACCAGAATTTGGCTACGACCGCAAGGGAAAAATTGGCCAGTCAAATAAGGTGTTGGGTGTGACTATCCAGTATGTGTCAAGCGCGAGCTTTCAGATGAGTAAGGATCTGTCCGACGTCGTCAACGCGGCACGGTGCGTTGACTTAACATGCAAATTTACGTTACCGTATCGTAAAAATGCACGTCACGACGCCGCAACGTTACACGTCGCCGTGCGTTGTAAAATTCCGGTACATTCTTCACTAACGTACCAGAGAAATAGCAGTCTCGTTCTAGATATGGACCGCACAATACGTATTCTGCTATTATATTTATATTATTCTTTTTATTCTGCTTCTTCTTCTTTTAGGGACAACTAATCGCTAAGACAATGAAACATTAACTAAGCGAGCGCATCGTAGCCACATTGCCTTACAACGACGTCAGACGTGCCGTTCCACGGCGACGTTGCCGTACCGTGCAACGTTCCACGTTGACGTGGAGATGTGGACAGGCCCTTACTGGCGGAATGAACTGCGCTACACGAGGAGGCTTCTTCATGCATCCCAGATAAGGTCTGCAGGACTATTATTGGTAGGACACTACTCACTTTGCCGCCAGTGGCTTGACCATCGTTGTGTGG
Organism: Oligia fasciuncula; assembly: GCA_963082905.1. Taxonomy (NCBI): domain Eukaryota; kingdom Metazoa; phylum Arthropoda; class Insecta; order Lepidoptera; family Noctuidae; genus Oligia; species Oligia fasciuncula. The sequence continues at coordinate 2,127,255 of OY720414.1, read as the reverse complement.
TCCAACGCCTCTCTGCTGGAAGCCGCGGAGGGTGGTGGGACCTCCCAGGTAGAAGTGGTCGGGCAGTTCCGTGCCGAACACGTCGTGGAGCACGCCCACGGCGCCCGTCAGTTGTAGCACCTGGACACAGAGACACATCATATCGGCGCCGTGCAGTGAAAGTAAAGATAAATATATTGTACTAGCAGCGGCCCGCGGTTTCACCCGCATAAGTGTCGATCCCGTGGGAATATCGGGATAAAAACTATCCTATGTCCTTTCCCGGGACTCAAACTATCTCTATACACACACACACACACACCCCCACGTGTGTGTGTGTGTGTGATGTGGTGAGTGTGGGAGTAACTTTAGGATGTGTGGGGGTATGCATGGGGTGTGTGTGTGTGTGATTGTGGGGATGTGTGGAACTCACCACATCCTCCATGAGCGTGGCGTTAGCCTGCGCGTGCAGCTCGGTCTTCAGATTGGCGACCCCGCCGCCCAGGCCAGCCACCTCGCTCGTGAACTGCACCCACGTGCCGCGCGTCGGGAAGATCGGCTCGTCGCGATGATCCACCGCGACTATGTGCCGTAGGATAGACTTCATTTGAGGACCTGTACATGGGAAACCTTATATAAAATGTGGTAAAGTCGAAGTGGAGGTGCTAGTTCAAGTGCTAGTCACTCTGAAATCAACTTAATAACCATTAAAATAAAGTTGATATTTGTTTAACTTGAAACCAGTTTGAATAACCTTCATCATAATCAGCCTATAATGTTCCCACTGCTGGGACTCAGGCCTCCTCTCTGTGCGAGGGAGTGGGCCATAATCCACCACGCGGGCCCAGTGCGGGTTGGTAGATGTCACATGTCTTCGAATTTTTTGGTTCTAGGACATGCCGGTTTCCTCACGATGTTTTCCTTCACCGTTTTGAGAGCAGTGGTGATGATATAATTTACACAAAGTACAGCGCCTGTCTGGGTTCGAACCTACGACCTACAACTCGTAAGTCGCGGCCGATACCACTGGGCCACCATTGCTCTCCTTACTGCAACATATTATTGTTATTGGGAGTAGTCACTGACCGCTACTTTCCCTCACTTTGAAGCTGGTCGTCTTGCTGAGCACGGATGTGTCGCGCACCAGCCCCTCCCACTGCACGTTGTGTCGCGTCTGAACAGATATAATACAAGTTGTGAATATAGATAGATAAATAAAACGTTTATTCAGAGCAACAAAAGACTTTTTTTTTAATATGACATCTTATTTTAATTCATTTTTTACAATCTGCGACTACAGTGGCTCACACACTTGTTAAAGTTCAACTACTTTTGCATTTTTTTTTTAAATAACTTGTAAATATGTGAGCACCATGTATCTATCACTTATTTGATTTACCTGTCATTGCTTAATTTTTAATTCTTTTTACCTTTTGTGGTAGACTAATTTTATTATGGGTGCATCGTGTTCACATATAATTTTTATTATGTATACAAGACCTTGTAAAACATTTTAAAAGAGTAACGGTGGAGTTTCTTGCCCATTCTTCTCCATACGAAATCTACCTTTTCGAATGGGCGACTAGAATCATTTCTATTTAGTTTTTTTTTGACGTTCAAAAGTGCCTTTAATGTGCCTATTTGAAATAAATGATTTGACTTTGACTTTGACACAATACAGGTATTAAAAAATACCAGAAAAAGGTGAAAGAAAAAAAAAAAAACAATGATTAAAAAGATAAATTGACCCATAGACACGCCTAGCTCATACATCAATAAAAAAAAATCAAATATCATCAATATGTCATACAAGTAGCCATTTTGATACACAAAGTAATATAATAATATTTAAAGGGATTACAGGACCTAAACGCAAAAAAACGCAAGTTTTAGAAGCAATAAAAGTGTATGATCGACTACAGTAAACAAAATCAGACAAATATATGATATTCTTCAGGATTTAAGCTAGGTAGATAGTGTGTTGAAAATATAATACAACTAATTTGATACGATGGAAAAACATCATGAAGATACACTCTAAAACTTTCTTTTTATAATAAAAACCATACTAACATACAATCATTATGATTTTTTTGTCAGATTATTCTACAAGCTACATAATAAAGCACTAGTGTTTTAATTTTTTAGTCCGAACAATAGATTTTTTGCAGGGACCACCCTGGATGGGTAACCGTTTTAACATACCAAGTAATTGCCGGTCATTGTCATCAGGCCAGGCTCCATAGAAAAATGCCCATCATTCTTTACAGATTTGGTTGTAGAGGAAATTCCTCCGTTAACAAGAAAGGAACTTTTATCTTTACACCTCCAACGACTTAAAAAGTACTATTCTACTCACCGCGGACGATGTCTTGAAGGCGAGGTCGAGCAGCAGGCCGCGGTCGAGCAGCCGGTAGCCGGACCACGGGTACTCGTGGTTCTGCTGATATATCGACGTTGAAAGTCTGCCAACAACACACTACACCGTAATTCAATCTACATAAACATATTAGCCTCCCCGACCGTTTTCGGTCACGGTGGCCAATCTCAATGGAGATTAGCCAGGTCCGCAGGAGATATTATAGTGCACAAGTGTGTGCGCAAACACAGGTGCATTCTCTGTTCCTTTACTCTCATAGTCCGATGGGACGGCAATCCGACACGACCGGGGAGAGTTCAGGCGCAGGACCAACGGCTTTACGTGCTTTCCGAGGCACGAGGGTATTAAACCGCCAACTTCCAAACTTCGGACTGTTACTAAGAAATTCCTAATGGAAAACCCAATAACACTTTGTCCGACCCGGGAATCGAACCCAGGACCCCACGCTCAGCAGTCGCGCTTGTAACCACGAGACCAACGGGGCAGTCTCACATAAACATAACGGGGGGGTAAACGGAGCCGGTCGAAACCAAACAGGGTTTTGAAAAGGCAGGGTCCCGAGAAGGACACACGACGTGCGACAAGGATGGTTTCATCAAGGTGGAGGAGAAGAAGAAGCCTCGTTGTCGGAACCAGTGCGGCACCGCGTAGGCAGGACCCAACATGCTGTTGCGTCCAGCAATCCCGACGACGCAGCTGTACGTGTCCAGACTGCACCACTCCACGAAGGTTGAGGAGATCGTGGAGTACATGCGTATGAAGACCAACTGGACTTTGAGGGTCGAGAAGTTGGAGTCGTGTCACAGCACGAACTTCAAGTCGTTCGTGGTGCGTGTTCCGACAAATCATCTCGAGAAGTTCCTCAAGGAAGAGTTCGGACCGAAGGGTGTTGTGTACCGCCGGTTTCGTGGCCGGCTACATGACACCAGTCAGCGAAACACGACGCAGACACTTCGTGTGCGTTAGTTTTTAGTGTAATTATAATGTATGTATTTATAGTATTTTTAAGTCATATTAATATTGTATTGGCGCCGATTCCCTTGTTCACAAACTAAACTAAATTTAAGTTCAGTGCAACGTTTTCTTTCTATTTCATTAAGAAAAGGACAGAAGATAAATATTAGTTTAGTCCTGTCTGCAACTTTTGAAAAGAACCTCAAAAACATACAGTCGGATTGAGAACCTCCTCATTTTTTACCCGACTACGGCGAAGCAAAAAGGAGGGCTATGATTTTGATCGGTATGTATGTTCATCTGTTCCCTCGATAACTTCAAAAGTACTTATAATAATTTGACAAATGAGGTATCAATAGAAGCGTCTTGACTATTGACCGTCCGCTGGTTATAGGCTATGTGACGTCACACTAAATTCAATATGGCGCTTTCTAGAGGACACAAAGTAATTCATTTTAAAATAAATATTTTGAGATGGTGCCTTGTGGGGTATCAAATGAAAGGACTTAATTAGCACATTTCAAAAATATAAATATTACTGAAATAAGCCACAAAAAAAAAAACCAAAACCCGACTACTGAAAAGGATGAAACAAGAAAGTACCTTCCCATGGTCGCATGCTACCATCACACTAATATTATAAAGGCGAAAGTTTGTGAGTGTGTGTCTATATGTTTGTTACTTCTTCACGCTCAAACGGCTGGATCAATTTTGCTAAAATTTGGTATGGAGGTAGCTGACACCCTGGATTAACATATAGGCTACTTTTTATCCCGATATTCCCACGGGATCGACATTTACGCGGGTAAAACCGCGGGGCGCAGCTAGTAGCTTTATAAATACAGCGGCATGCGATCACGGGAAGGTACAGTCAACAGCAAAAGTAGATGATCAAAGTCAGAAATTCAATACTAATTAACGGAGTTCGCGTCAGAACTGTGTGGCTTCGAAGTGATTCAAAAGTATTCTACGTAGTAAGTATTCTAAGTAGTAGTACTTCGACGCCACACAGTTTTGACGCGAATTCCGTTCATTAGTATTGAATTTCTGATTTTGATCATCTAGTTTTGCTGTTGACTGTACTTTCCTGTTTCATCTTTTCAGTAGTCGGGTTTTAGTTTTTAAACTTATTTTTGAAGTCGGTTAAAAAGGATTGACAGTTTACTTACACAGGAATGAGTGGCTTCTGCGGGAAAGGCTTGGTGCCTGCGATGCTGAAGTTGGAAGACGATCGGTAGCCCATGCTGTACTCCGCCTGGACCCGCTCGCCGCGACCCAGCACGTTGGGCATCTTCACGCCTGAACACCAAATATAACAGAGCGCTGCTTCATTTTTGTTACCACACTAATATTATAAAGGCGAAAGTTTGTGAGTGTGTTTGTGTTTATATGTTTGTTACCGCTTCACGCTCAAACGGCTGGATCAATTTTGATGAAATTTTGTATGGAGATATCTGACACCGTGGATTAACTTATAGGCTACTTTTCATCCTGATATTCACCCCGGATCGACACTTATACGGGTGAAACCTCGGGGCGCTGCTAGTTAGATATAACAGCCGCACAGGTCGATCGATCAGGTTAAGCTACGCTTGGTGACCATCTTTACATACCGTGACCCCTCCGTGCCTCGGAAAGCATGTTAAGCCGTTGGTCCCGGCTGTCATTCGTGGATCTTTGACAGTCGTTACGGGTAGTCAGAAGCCCGAAAGTCTGAGAAGCAGTCTTATCAAGGGATATCGTATTACTAACTAACTGGGTTGTGGAGGTCAGATAGGCAGTCGCTCCATGTAAAATACTGGTATTCAGCTGCATTCGGTTAGACTGGAAGCCGACCCCAACATAGTTGAGAAAAGGCTAGGCAGATGATGATATTACGTGTCCGTCACACTAATTTCAAATATTATAGCCATATCATTAGTAGTTCCTGAAATAAGCAGCTGACACAGACAGACGGACGGACGGATAGACAAAGTCGCGCCATAAGGGTTCCCTTTTCCATTTTAGTACTCACTCCTAAAAAGTCAGTCTTAACTGCGTCACACCATGGGACATTACAATACGCGGGCCTGAACCTTGCGCAGAAGGCTGCGCAGTAAGTTTTTTTTAGGAACCAAATGGTGACATGAGGCGAGTGCGAGTGAGAGAACATGCGCGAAAGTTCTTGGTGCATTTTTTGTTTATATATAATTAACTATTTTATTACAATTTAACTGTAAAATATACATAAATTATATCTTATATATATAAAAGAAAGTCGTGTTAGTTACACCACTTATAACTCAAGAACGGCTGAACCGATTTGGCTGAAAATTGGTGGGGAGGTAGCTTAGAACCAGGAGACGGACATAGGTTTTTTTTTTTTTTATAGTAGGAGTAGGGTAGGAGTAGGGTAGAAGTAGGGTAGGAGTAGTGTAGGAGTAGTGTAGGAGTAGTGTAGGAGTAGGGTAGGAGTAGTGTAGGAGTAGGGTAGGAGTAGTGTAGGAGTAGGGTAGGGTAGGGGTAGGGTAGAAGTAGGGTAGGAGTAGTGTAGGAGTAGTGTAGGAGTAGGGTAGGAGTAGTGTAGGAGTAGGGTAGGAGTAGTGTAGGAGTAGGGTAGGAGTAGGGTAGGAGTAGGGTAGAAGTAGGGTAGAGTAGGGTAGGGGTAGGGTAGGGTAAGGGGTAGGACACCACGCGAACGATAGCGCCGGGCAGCTGGAAATAATTTATATGGCAAAACAACGTTTGCCGGGTCAGCTAGTAGTATATACAAATATATAAAAAAAAGGAAGGAAGCTTTTTTTCCTCATTGGGCATCAAAAAATTCGTCCGCATCGCTGTTAATGGCATAAGTGCCCAAAAGGCTGGCAGCATTACCACGTTGGATGGCAATGCTTAGTCTTTGGGCTAAAAATAGGTCAGCCCTCTGGTCACGTGAAGAGTCATCTTCGTGCCTATGTTCAGGTCCGCCAAGTCACGTTGGTCGTATTGTATATGACACATACCGAGCACTAGGTTGCCTTCGTTTTCGCTGACTGTCGTGTTGATTCCGCCGACTATGCGCGACAACTCGCGCACCTGGAACGTTACCTGTACACACACATACTAAATTACAAAGTGAAATTCTTACACAAGCACACACAGAAAAAAAAACAATGGCACTCCCGGAGTGCCGGCAGAAGTGAAAACAAAACACAAACAGAATACTTTGCCATCACTCACTGACATATCGGATATACATTAAAACCGAGTACAGTCACGAGCATAAGTATGTGTACACTTGGCATTATTCAAAGGCGATTTTCTCCTTTATTTTTGAATGAAATGAAATTTTATATTATTAGGAACATAGTATTTTCGAACTCTATAGGTTTATGTAAAGTGTCGTATTTCAACGTTGCATTCGTTATTTCGTGAAAAATCGCAATTCAAAGTTGCCAAGTGTTGACATATTAGTGCTCGTGACTGTACATTCCGAGGACAGCCGAACACATCCGAAGCGGGTATATTTTTCAATCGTCTTATAAACAAAACACGCGCGGTGTCCGTTAACAGTGGCTCCGAGTTCAATGGTTTATTCCCGGTCTTCAAAAATGACCAACGCGCCTAAAGGTAGGGCTAACGCTAGCCCGGTTTGCGACCACCCTCCCACCAGAGTCCGGCTTCAAGCAGCCTGCTGTGTTTCGTCGATGCGTGGGGGTTCCAGTGCCTTAGGCATCTTCTGGGCACGCTCGTTCCATCATAGACCTCATCCATCGCTTTCCATCAGGCGTGGTCGAAATCAAGAGCGAGCATTCAGCAATAAAAAAAACCTGTAATATTTTCGGCATTGGGCAAACAAAAATAAGACTATAGAGGTATGAGGAACAGGGTGTAAAGTTCACTCATACTCTATAGAAAAGGGAGGATCCTCCAACCAGACGGGTGTTGTGTCTGGCGGGCAACTGCCCAATGATTCATGTCGGGCCGTTGTATCTATGCTAGTTGCGCGGTAAACTCTGCTTGCGCGATGCAGGATTTGCGTGACGTCAGTATGACGCGTTGTAGATACCGCTACAAGACCACGAATATAATATATTTTGGATGCGACTGTACCTCAAGTCCCTCGGGGGTGGCGTCAGGGCCAGAAGACACGTCGATGAACACACCGATGTCCCGGAAGCAACCCATCGCGTCAAGCGCGCGTCGCACCTGCAACATCGAGTGACGCGGTAACACACAGCTCTACTTCTACATGTGTGTTTAAATGAGGGTGTGCATGTGTGTGTAAAAGACCCTTAACGAAGCCGAGAGTCACTTGTTTACCCCGTCATTGTGGCATGTTTTGTACAGGATCATAACTGGGAACCTGCTGTTACGGAGATATTGAAGGCTTTTTACTATTTTCCACGCAAAACAAGTTTTAAACTCAAACTCAAAGCATTTATTTCAATTAAACTATTTACAGGCACTTTTGAATTATCTAGAAGTCGGTCAGAAAATATGAAGCTATGTAGTTGCCCATTCCAAAGCGTAGGTACCTATGGAGAAGAACGGGCGAGAAACTCCATGGACACTCTTTTAAATTATATTTTTACAAAAATATTAGTTACATCTTTAATGTTGAATTTATAATTATATGTGAGAACGATGTTAAAAAACACTTACGCGTTAAAAGCGTCCTGAGTACAGCAAATAATAAGAAAACAACAATCCAAAAATAAAATAATTTAAAATAAGCCGAGGCAACTAAGTGATGAATTTAAATGTTATAACTTAAAGCATATTCAAACTTATGTTTCAAATTAATATTATTGCAAGTTAAACAAATATCAACTTTATTCTAATGATAATTAAGTTGATTTCAGAGTGACCACCTATATTGAAAAAGTTAAAAATGTTTGAAGTTGTAGTGTAAACTGAACTTTAATATGTAGGATTTAAAGTTATTTTTCCATAACCTCATATTTGTTTACATTTTTGTCAAATAAATCGAGAATGCAGATTAACTTTAAATATCCCCATAACTCAGATGAGAAGGTGAGATTTGAGAGGGTGTGTAGGTATGTGTATGGGCGGTGTGTGTGCGTGGCTTCCCTGGCTACTCATTAACGGCTTAACTATTTAAATGTCTATTAACTGCTCTCAAATTACGATGTTCATTTTTTATTTACTTTACTTTATTTACTTTTTTGACATAATCTGTTTATTACTTGACATCATATACAGAAAATTCAAATTTTTTCCTTCTCTTTATTAGTGGTTGTAATGGTAATCATATCACTAGGTTTTATTAGGTTTTTATTTCTTATTTATCCTTTTGATAGATTCTTATTTGTAAATGTGAGGACTTTATAGGCCTTGTAGACTTTAGATCTGTAGACCATTTTTTATTTTAACAAGTACCTGATACTTGTTGACAGGCCTACGCTATCCTCCCATACCTACTGTAATTTGAAAATATTGTAAAAGCCAATTATTTTTAAAAAGAGTAACCGTGGAGTTTCTTGCCGGTTCTTCTCCATAGGAAACGACCAATTGGAACCGTGCACCTAGCTTCTGACGTTTCATAAGTGCCCATGTAGGCTTATGTGAAATAAAATATTTTGATTTTGATTTTATGTATGTGTATTGGTTACCTTATGAGCGCGCAGTATCACATCCTCGAAGTCGGAGGCCTGGAACAGCTCGTCGACAGTGCTGCGGATGATATCATCCTTAGTCCGGTTTAGACCATCCACGTGAACCCGGTCCACGCGAGCCTACAACACAAACGTTATGTCAGCTTTAAAAGACAGAACAAACGGTCATGTATCACCATGCTGTCAAAAGGGTCCATGTTTTTCCAGTTATGGCAAAATGTATCATCCACCACATGCTCCCAGGGCTGATTTTTCCATTGTCAAATAACTTTTATTCGATGAATAAATTTGACGTTTGACAGTTTTTGTATGAAGTAACTGTCAAAGTTTCAAAATCATTCCTCGAATAAAGTTATCAGACGATTGAAAAATCGGCCCTAAGTTGATTAGTTTGTTTTAAATCTATTATTAATTTAAACTTTGGCTGTACTATGTTTGCTAGAACATACAATAATTGCAATATTAACCTTTTGACCGCCACAGTCATGTATAGATGACAAACCAAACTGTGCTCGGTTCCGGGCGTCGGGAGCCGAGTGACGACTCCCGGCCACCGTAGGCGCAGGCCTGCGGGCGGAGAGTAATGGGTAGCTCACCGTCCGATCAGGACCAGGCCCGTGCCGGACGGCGCGTACGTGTTCCACGCGCGCCTCAAAGAGATGTCAGCATCGAGGAAGGGGCCACTTAGGGCCGAAGCCTGCCGAGTCAGCGGGATTGTCCGAAAGGGTTACCGCTGGCCCGGAACATAAAGGGCTAAGGAAGGAACACGGGTGGGTTTTAGTCAGTAAGAGTCTGACACTCCCTTCCGCTACAACCAGAGCGGGAGGGGTCATTTGACAATTTCCCATTAACATAAAAAAAAGGAATAGAATACTCTTTATTATGTACACCATATAAATTACAGACATAAATATAGAAACTGTACAAAGGGTGACACAATGGGCGGTAAAAAATCCCCACGGTTCGACTACATGACAGACTTTGACGCCGAGGCGCGAGGGCACGTTTTTGATTTTATGACGTGTGGCGGTCAAAAGGTTAAATTAGTTTGAAGTAATTGTAAAGAATTATTGAGATATTGTGGGCTATTATGGCATTTTGGAATCGCTGGAAAAAAATTATTATGATATTGAAACACATGGATTTGAACATGCAGCTTGAATCAACCTGATGGTCAACAGCACAAAGGCGTTCAACCCCACTCAACCCCCCCACCCCCCCTGTCAAAGCAAGAGATTAGTGACGTGTGACAATGAACAAACCAAGTGCAACACAGTTTATCAAATAAGTAATATGATGTTAGTATGTAGTTGCTTCAATAACACCTAATCTATGTTACTTCATATTCCAAAACAAATTCAGTTATGAGGTATTCACAGTACGCGAACGTTAATAATATGGCCCGTCGAGTTTTAGGAAAATTTGCCTTTGTGGAACGTCATCTCTGTCACTCATACCTGTCTCTTTCTAAAACTCGATTTGCCATAAGGGCCCGGGGTAGAGTAGTTCAAATACACATAGGGGTCGTCTCCACGAGCGAGAGAATCGCGGCGATAGTCTCGCCGTGCCATCAAACTTTCGCCGCAATGATATCGCCGTGTGAAGACACGTTCTAAGAGAGTGTATAGAAATACGTGGCACGACGATAATATCGCCGCGATTCTCTCGCTCGTGAAGACGGATGACAATGAAAACAGAGAGTTTCCCCAAACTAGGATTTCTCCGTAATAGTAAGTTGAACTCACTACAGCATACTCGATTTCAGGATCATATACCTGCAGACCATATAAATATTTATTTGATGTGGAGAGCGAACCTACAGTCCAACGAATAGTCATCATCTGCCTGCCTTCCCGTCTAACTGGATGTAACTGAATAGGTACCAGTATTTTACATGGAGCGACTGCCTATCTGACCTCCACATACTCCACGTCAATGCGTATTTTGCGTACAGGTGACGAAATCGATTATTCGATCCACCCCAACTCTTCAAGGAAATGTTACTAACCCTCTTACGGTAGCTACTTGGTAATATAATACCCCTTGGTAAGACTGGTTGTCAGATTTCCAGGCTTGTGACGACCCGTAAGGACTGTCAATGATCCACGAATGATAGCCGGGCCCTAACGGAGACGTGTCGCCGGCCGCCCCTAGAGGCGGATTTGTCAACACTTGCCAGACAAGTCACCGTTTAGTCACTACGACACAAATGGCGCAAAGAAACTAACGGCTTTGACGGCAGTCCGTTCTGCGCGCACTTTCGACGCTACGAAATTTATTAGGGCGTGGGCACATGTCTACGGTACGGCACCGGCCACCGTGTAACGGCACGACGCCGCGCCGCTACCGGGAGACGGCACGTCGTCGTGCCGCGGCACGGTGCCGTGTACGGTGCACCGCGGGCACAAGGCAGGTATTTTCAAAACTTGATATGGACATTCTAAAATATTCGTAAAATTTTTCATGACCACATATTTTAAGCGCTTCATATTTCCTCTCAAAATGACCTCCATCATAGTTCGTTATGGAAAGGATTCACCCAATATTTTCCTTGATTCAGAAAAAACTGAATCGAAATGTAACAGCTGTAGAATAATACGTCTTTCGCGGTCCATATCAAGACAAAAACTGAACGATGGCTGCTGCCTTGCCTTGTGCCCGCGGTGCACCGCACACGGCACCGTGCCGTGGCACCGGTAGCGGCGTCGTGCCGTTACACGGTGGCCGGTGCCGTACCGTAGACATGTGTCTACGCCCTAAGTATTGCCGTCTGCCGACGCGGCCGGCGCGGCAACTGACTGCTATGAATTCTGATCGATATTTGGTCTAGGTCTAGTCAGAGACCGTAGTAGCTCAAATGTGGCTAATCAGACACAATCGCATTAGCTTGGCTGTCTAAGGCATAGGGATGTTACACAGCCAACTTCTTAAATCCAAGCTGCAAATGTGAACTTTATAACTGAAAAACACTAAGCCAGGATTTGAACCCGGGACCTGACAATCCGCAGCAGAAGTAAGTCGCTAGATCAATCAGCCAGTTGGGTATAAATAAGATGTACACATGAACATTACCCGCACTCCATTCAGTTTGATGGTTGGTTTGGAGATGGGCTCGTCCTCAATCTCCAGTGGTTCTTCAAACTCGAACAGCCCCCCGCCCACCTCCACGCTCTCACCATGTTCGGCCTGCACAAACACACATCTGTATTAAAAATAAAGCTGAAGAGTTTGTTTGTTTGAATGCGATAATCTCTGAAACTACCGGCAGATTTGAAAAAATCTTTTTGCATTTGGTAGCCCAATTCTTGAGGAAGGCTATAGGCTATTTAATATCACGTTATGACCCTTAGGAGCCGAGCAAAAAGAAAAAAAAGTCAGAATGAAGACTAAGCGAATACGAAGTGTTGCAACGGGGTGGGGTACAAGAAATTTCATGTGGATGAAGTCGCGGGCAGAAGCTACATTTCATCAGAGACTTTTAGGATGCAGAATGAGTTGGACTCCTTTAACAAGACCGGGTCATTAGCAGCTGTAAATATGTGTGTGGTCTTTGCCCTGGAGTGGAACATAACAACCACAAGCTTTAAATTATCGAGTGTGCAAGTCACCCCGTACCATTTCATATAAAACATTAGTCAGGCAGGGGCTATAGTCTTTCCATAGCCCTAAATAACCAGCAGGGTAATTGTGTGACACACTATCAGTAGCAATGGGTTTCATTTTGACAGTTCAACAACATTCATTGCGTGATTTACGTTGTTGAGCAGACACATTTTTCGTACATATGGAGCAATATGCCTCAAAATGATTCAAATTGAGAGTAATAGTGTGTTACGAAATTAGGGTGCAGTTCACTTTAGCCACCCAAACCTGCAATCCAATATCTTTGTTTCCATATTGCAGTAGTCAGACACCAACCTAATAACTTTTGGAACAGACCATAGTGTTGTCTCTGTTACTCAGACAGGTGAAAGTCTGTATCTAAAGCTTTATGTGCCATGTTGGTGCGCCGATAATGTTGGACTAAACTCAAAATTGCATGCCCCTTTACCAAGTCTTAGTTAAAATCAAGTACTAATCGTGGCAGTTTTACAATTTTTTTACAACCCATTACGTGAGTACACATACATATAATGAAGACAGTCTAGGAAAGACTAGAAGCTGACCTCCACATCATTTGGGAAAGGCTAGACAGATGTACACATTGCTTATTATGTGTACTTGCAAGGGTGCACTTTTAGCTTAGACAATTTCTATCAGTTTTTATTGGACACTGACACATTCGTATAAATACATTGTGTGTTGAAGATCCATAGCGTTTTACTATCCTGACACAATTACTCCATTATAATCAACCAGCCACTTGCCAGGCTGCAATACGGCCTTATTCGTCAGTCTTCCACTAGGCGAATGAAATATTTCTTTAAATTAAATGAAAATGATCATCAAGGATTTTTCTATATTCTCACATAGGTACTGTTCTTGGCAATATCATCAATAAAACGGTTAATCTGATATTCACAATAAGTCTGCGCTTTATGTATAATGAGGATAGTCTTTAGAACTGTGAAAGAACTTGTAAAATACGACTTATTTAACTTTAAATATTTTTTGTACCATCATAACCTTACATTTGTTTCAAGTCAAGATATCACTAAAATTATGAACAGTTACCTTAGCATGTACAGTTCCCATGGTGGATTGTGTGTTTTACTACTTCTAAGTGGAAGTTATAAGTTTCTAATTACAATCTAAACACAATTTGGAATTTTTCTATTTTGAAATTACATAAACAATAAGTTTTTGACAGTTCGACCGAACGATTTTGTACTCTGGCAACATTCATTTATCGTTCAAAAAGTATTTATACCACACATGTAAACGACTGCAAAATCAGAAAAATTGGTTAGTAAAAAATACTTCAAAGAGATTAAAAAATCTTACAAATAAAAACAGTTCGGGCCCTTATCTCCTAAGTTGCTGTCCGGCGCTACTTCATTCGCGTGGTGTCCTACCCCTTACCCTAGCCTAAGAGACCCTACTCCTACCGTACTCCTACACTACTACTACACTACTCCTGCCCTACTCCTACCTTACTCCTACCCTACTTCTACCCTACTCCTAACCTACTCCAGCCCTTCTCCTACCCTACTCCTACACTACTCCTACCCTACTCCTACCCTACTTCTACCCTACTCCTAACCTACTCGTATCCTACTCCTATCCTACTCCTACTCCTAACCTACTCCTACGTTATCGAGCGGGATGAAAAATGATTAAATTACTAAAATGTCTTTTAAAAAATAGGGGTTGGTGATAGAAGAGTGAAAATTTAGGGTTGTATGTACTTTTTAATGCCACATTATCTTTATAATGTGGCATTAAAAAGTACATACAACCCTAAATTTTAAAATAAAAAATAAAAATTTTGTCTAAAAAATAAATGTTAGGGGTGGACAACCCTTATCACTTAGGGGTATGAAAAATAGGTAGTAGCCGATTCTCAGACCTACTGAATATGCATATAAAATTTCATAAAAATCGGTCAAGTTGTTTCAGAGGAGTCTGGTAACTAACATTGTGACACGAGAATTTTAATTTAGTGTGGGAAATCCTCAAGTGACCCCCTCCCGCTCTGGCTGGCGCGGAATGATGAAAAGGCATCAAAAAATTTATCCGCATCGCTGTCAACAGGAAACGTGCCCAAAAGGCTGGCAGCATTGCCACGGTGTATGGCAATACTGATTCTTTGGCCAAAAAACTGGCCAGCCCTCTGGTCACGTGAAGAGTCGACCAACCGCTTGGCGATGTCTCGAAATACTAAGTGGGCACTCGGGCCCCATGGCCCAAATGTTTCAACCCCAAACGGCTCAAACATGTAAGTTCCAAAGAGACGAGACGAGAGGTTTTCCGCACCTGCACCAGCCGCCCCAGCACAGCTCACCGTGCTTGGAAGGTGGGATGGCGCAAGAGTGTCGACACACGTTGCATCTCAGACCAAAGGCCAACCTAACTTCCGAGGTATTATAGTCATTACGTCTCGTCGCTTCCCATCGTCGCGGCCAAGCCATTGGGTTCTAAAATGCAGCAATTCACGTACGGACAGTCCAGCCTGGTCGAAATTAGAGATAGTATACTGTGGTTGCATTAAAATGATGTAAGAAGTACCTTTTCAACAACAGTAGTTTGAAAGGTACTTCTTACATCATTTTATTTATAATAGTCAACGATCGTCGCAAACCTTTCTAAATGAACTAGTTGCGCCACGCGGTTTCACCCGCATAAGTTTTGATCCCGTGGGAATATCGGGATAAAAAGTAGCCTATTATGTTAATCCAGGGGGTCGGCTATATCCACACAAAATTTTATCAAAATTGGTCAAGCCGCTTGAGCGTGAAGAAGTAACAAACATATAAACACCCTCACACACACACCCCCTCACAAACTTTCGCCTTTATAATATTAGTATGATATAGTGTGATTACTAGCTTCCGCCCGCGAGGTATGTCGATAAAAACTATCCTATGTCCTTCCCCGATATGCAATCTATCTCTCTGCCAAATTTTACCGAAATCCGTTTCAGTGGTTTAGGCGTGGAAACTGAAAAGGTAACATACAGACAGACAGAGTTACTTTAGAATTTATAATATTAGTATGGCTGAGCATTCAAATTTTTCGAACATATGAAGCAATGGATTAGCAATATCTTTCAAAATGATTCAGGTGCTTAGTTGGTGCATACCTCGTAGGACTCGCAGCACAGTTCAGTATAACCTACATTTGTTTGTAGCACTCGTAGCGAAGGATAAGCTCCTTCGTAGTCTCGTAGCGAAGGGTATGCTACCTCGTAGTACTCGTAGCGGAGAATAAGCTACGTCGTAGCACTCGTAGCGAAGGATAAGCTCCGTCGTAGTACTCGTAGCGAAGGATATGCTACGTCGTAGTACTCGTAGAGTCGTAGCGGAGGATAAGCTACGTCGTAGCACTCGTAGCGAAGAATAAGCTCCGTCGTAGCACTCGTAGCGAAGGATTATCTACGTCGCGTCGTAGCACAGTGTTTGGTGTCTACGACGACATACACTGACCGGCCCGTCCGGGGATCGAACCAAGGACGCTCGTTTGCCTAGTCACGTTTGCGACCACTACTCCAACAAGGCAGTCATTATTATTATTATACCCATAGAACCCGCATTGTAGTATTATGTAGGTAATTCAAAGGTTGGTAATAATACAAATATGTCGCATAATGTTATAAAGCATTTTATTGTTTACTTTGTCATGCATTCCATCAGAGGTTAACTTCGATGTCCGCTTTCAGTTTATAGATCCATCATATAGCTAAATTAACTTTAAATACTGTTATAAATAAAAGGGTACGTATTTGAATATCGAAAATTAAAATATCGACTGTTAAAATATCGATGTTCAAAACATCGAAAATTTAAATATCGATTGTATCAAAATGTCGAAAATTGTTATACCTACGCTTAAAACGTCGAAGATTGAAATGTCGAGTGATTAAAATTTCGAATGATTCAAAATATCGAATGACATTATGCCTAAGTTCAAAATATCAACATTTAATACATCGAAGTTCATAATATCTACGTTACGTTACGTTTGGGTTTTTATTATGTAAAAATAATTAAAGTACCTACATTACATGAGGTTTTCCTTGTTTTTTTTTGTAACCCACCTAGTAACTGATTTCCATCTAGCAAACAAGCATGCAGCAATCATGCAACATGCAAGCAAGCATGGCTTCTGTCACGGCTCCGGCGCTGCAGGGCTCCGGCAGTCCCACGCGAGCTTAACGTCGCAGATGGTCTAAACGCCCACCACCGCAGCTTCGGCTTGTTGGCCGGCTTCGCCGGCCAGCCTCAGCTGCGGCGGCGGGTGTTAAAACCACCTGCTCCTCAGCTCGAGAGTCGGTTTTGCAGCGATACGTTTCTGTCACTAACTTTAGTAGCACAACCTGCACAACATATTGACTTTCAAGGAAATATTTTAATTTAAATAATACCTTCACGATTGACCTAGGCTTGTACACTGGACACTGATTTTCATGGATAAAATAGGTCGAAATTGTTCCAAAACCGAATTGGGGCACCCCGAATTTACGTAGTCTTTTGGCTGTTACCCCCTAGAGTGTATATAAAAATCCGGAGGCGCGAAGGGAGGGCAACCCCCGCCCGCTGTAACAAAGCATAGGCACCCGTGGGAACCGTAGCGGCTGAGGCTGGTCGCCGGAGGCGACCAGCAAGCCGAAGCTGCGGAGGTGAGCATGGGTGCCTATCCTTTGTTACGCAAGGGCGAAGGGGTTGCACTTCCCGTAGCGCCGGAGACGTTGCAGAAGCAACCTTTTTCCACTCATACTACTTATATCAGTTCGATATTTTAACTTGTACGTATTTTTAGGGTGAATTAATGAATGTATTAAATGTTGAAAATTAACCCATTTTTACACGTAGGTATATTAATTTTCGATGTTCAAATAATATATGTACCCATCGATATTTAGGACGTTCGATAATCTGTATTTCGATATTTAGATCTTTCGATGTAACTTTTGTAGATATTTAGATTTTAGATATATTGGACGTAGGATATTTAACCATTCGATAATATAAACTTTCGATATTTTAATTTTCGGTTATATGATCGTTCGATATTTCCATTTTCGATGTTTCGAACATCGATATTTTAACAGTCGGTATTTTAATCTTCGATATTCAAATACGTACCCAAATAAAAACCCGAAAGCCCGAAAGTCTGACAACCAGTTTTTGCAAGGGGTACCGTATTGCCCAATAACTGGGTTGTGGAGGTCAGATAGGCAATCGCTCTATGTAAAATATTGGTATTTTCGGCTGCATCCGGTTAGACTGGAAGCCGACCCCAACGTAGTTGGGAGGCAGATGATGATAAATATATTGAGTTCACACTATTGTCGGAGTGGATGTATCGTGCCGATTATGTTTGCATAGTGCGACTCTTCGCTTCGGCTTTCTGGTTCATGCCTATCTCTCACTAAGTCGAGGTTCGCGTATAAAACTTGATTTTGGGTTGCCTGAAATAAAAAAAAAGTATTTTCAATCAAAATATTTTATAAGGAATTATAGGAATACATGTCAGATCGCGGAGAAGGAAATATAATAAATAATATTGGTATTGGTGATAATTGGAATTGTAATGATTTGAATTAATATGACCTTATAATAATTGATTAATGTTGACATTTTTTTAAATTTAAAATTATAGTATTGTGCATGTTAATTATTTGCACACCATGTGTAATGGTAGGATGTAATGGGACCATTATAGTTTAAGATCATCATGTAAACCTACATTCTCGCAAATAAATAGATTTGAATTTGAATTTGAATTTATTTCACGTAAGCCTACTACATGGGCACTTATGAAACGTCAGAAGCTAGGTGCACGGTTCCAATAGGCTATTTGACTGGTTTCTGATAAACATCTCAGATTATTTAATGGTGTCTAACGAGCCCACAAAACCTATTACTTCAAATTTCATAATGTATTTCTTTTAAAAAATAGTAAATAAAAATGTACTGTTTAAATAAGCCGCCAAAACGCTATCTTTAACAATATGGCGTCGTGACGTCACGATTCGCGTAAACAAACGTTGAAACGGTCGAGATACTAGACAAAAGTCATCTGTTCTGTCAACGATAGACAGAAATTTACTAAATCATGACGTCATCTTAAGTTCAGCCAATCCAGACCGTTTTCGATTACGTGGCGCCAGATTTAAAAAGATGAAGTTTTTTCGGGTTTTTTTTTATAAATAATACATTGTTTTGTAGTATAATTAATGCAAATCGATTTTAAAAGCGATAATCTATACGAGTGTCAATAATTATGACCTTACTTTTTACATTGTCAAATAGCCTATTGGTCGTTTCCTATGGAGAAGAACCGGCCAGAAACTCCACGGTTACTCTTTTTAAAAATAATTGGCTTTTACAATATTTTCAAACTACAGTAGGTATGGGAGGACCAGCATCATATTGTAGTCTTTGGGACAGCGTAGGCCTGTCAACAAGTACCAGGTACTTGATAAAATAAAAAATGGTCTACAGATCTAAATAAAAAATGGTCTACAGATCTAATTAATATAATTTTAAAACGCAAAACCTTGAACATCGCACTTTTGCGATTTAATATTTGCTTGTTAGCCACAAGCATTAGTCGATCGATCACGTTAAGCTACGTTTGCCGCGGGTGGTCCGTGGATGGGGGACCGTCTTCACATACCAAGACCCCTCCGTGCCTCGGAAAGCACGTCAAGCCGTTGGTCCCGGCTGTGATTCGTGGATCTTTGACAGTCGTTACGGGTCGTCAGAAGCCCGAAAGTCTGACAACCAATCTTACCAAGGGGTATCGTATCGCCCAGTAACTGGGTCGTGGAGGTCAGATAGGCAGTCGCTCCATGTAAAATACTGGTATTCAGCTGCATCCGTTTAGACTGAAAGCCGACCTGACCGGAAAAGGCTAGGCAGATACTGAGTGATTTTTTAATTCAGTAGTCAAAGGTGTACAGTATACTACGCAAGGTGTTGAATTACTGAAACCTCTTAAAAAAATCAGCTGTTCCATAAAGTCTGGAACAAATTTAATGTCTTCCGTGTATTTTGTAAATTAAATTATTGGTGAGAAATAAACAATTTTTTTTATGTGTTTTGTGTGGGGCGTTGATAGTCGCGCCACACTTTCGCAGCTATGTTCGTATCTTCATCATCATCATAATCAGCCTATAATGTTCCCACTGCTGGGACACAGGCCTCCTCTCAGTGAGAGGGAGTGGGCCTAAACACACCACGCGGGCCCAGTGCGGGTTGGTGTAAGTCACATGTCTTAGAATTTTTGGTTCTAGGACATGCCGGTTTCCTCACGATGTTTTCCTTCACCGTTTTGAGAGCAGTGCTGATGAAATAATTTACACAAATAAAAACACCTGTCTGGGTTTGAACCTACGACCTACAGCTCGTAAGTCGTGTCCGTTACCACTGGGCCACCACTGCTCCACACAAGTTATACCTAAATTGTTATTATTTATTATCATTAATTTATTTTCGCAAAACGCGACAATACGTAGCGAACTGCCGGTCGATTCTGTAAAAATCTCACCGTGAAAACTTAGGTGAAGTGAGTTTGTTTTTGCTAGGAATTGACACTAATGACACTATTGACAGCTCACTCCACGCAAAAGGTACACAATTCAGTGTCTACCTACTACGTCGAGCTACGCCGCTAGCTCACTGAATCGTGTGCCTTTTTGTGTAGTAGATAAGGTCTGTAATTGTATTTCTATCTTGAAAACTGCGCATCGCGTCGCGTCTTGGTGTGTAAGTACTGACCCTAAGTTTTCACGGTGAGATTTTTACAGAATAGCACCGCTGTGTCTGTTTTCCCATTGATGGCCCCCTTTCAGGATATCAATTCAAAAGGCAAGCGCTTCATATACAAATTAAATAATAAATAACTTACACAATTATCCAATTCCACCGTTTCTTCTACTGGCTGCGAAGGCTGCGAATTTGTTCGGCAGTGTTTTTTTTTAATAATGTAAAGCGCCAACATTACAAGACACGTCCCTAAGAACATTGGTACTAAGTATATCAACCAATCGGCCAGAGGAACCTTCGTCTGCCCTTTATTAAGATCTGAAAAATAACAAAACTTTTGTAACTACGCAAAATTTGCGCTAGAAGGTAGAGTTGCGGGTACCATGCGTCTACTGCTAGAGCAGGCTTTTTTTTATATTTATTAAGTACTAGCTTCTGCCCGCGTCTTCGTCCGCGTGAAATTTCTTGTACCCCCACCCCGTCGCAACACTTCGTATTCGCTTAGCGTTCATTCTGACTTTTTTCTTTTTGCTCGGCTCCTAAGGGTCATAGCGTGACGTAACCTAGACAAACTTATTCTTTGCGGTTGGTACAGTAATCGGGTCTAGGGATCGAACCGCAAAATTAAGTTTGTTTTTTATTCTATATACTTTTCCGGGATAAAAAGTACCCAGTGTGGTGCCGGATATTAAAGAATAATTATACCAAGTTTCATCGTAATCGAACCGGTAGTTTTTGCGTGATGCCTGAACAAACAGACAGACAGACAAATTTTTTTTTAATCACATTTTTGGGTTCGGTGTCGGTCTAGTAACACCATTTTTTTTTTTTTTTTTTTTCATCGTACAGAATTTTCACTTCTACAGATTTATTATCTTGTATGATTTCAAGAATCGACGTCCGCTATGCCGTCACTACTCGCCTACACGCACGCATTCACAGCGTGTTTGTACACCTTGGTTTGTCACGTTAGCTCTGCGGTTCATTTATTTGCTAATCTCGCATGCGTGCGCTGCACGACTGTGGGTCGCAGGTGGACGGTCCCGCCTAAATGTTCATACAATGCAAAACTAAAGGTCTCTGCACGCACACAGCGGCGCGGCGCGGCGCGGCGTGGCCGGGCGGCGACCGGGGCGCTGCTGGCGCGGCGGCAGCGTTCACACTGCGGGCGCGATCGCGTCCCGTCCCGCCGCGCCCATGAACAGTGTTTTTATACTGCCTATGGCCCAAATCGTACAAACATAGGTACGTGAGCACGAACACATTCGATTAGTTTTTCGACATCCATCGGCAGTGTGACTACCACATACGTAAACCATACAACACAAAGTTTCGGCGTCCCACCACGCCATGCCCCGCCCCGCCTCTGAGTTGTATTCGCGCTCGGCGCGGTGGAGGCGGGACGCGACGGATACCGTCGCGCCGAGCGCAATGGCTCTGTGTGGAGTCGTCCGTAATATCTAGTACATTACAACTGCTCACCGTCGCGTTGCCGTCCCGTCCCGCCGCCCGCGCCGCGCCCGCTGTGTGCAGAGACCTTTAGTACTCGCGCGGACCGTATTGTTGTGGACCATATATCTAGCCAATGTTATGGACGCCAGCGCATCAAGCTACTACAATCTGTCAAATTTATTTAATAGATTTTCAACTTTATCTCTAAGGTACCTATAAGGTTCAAAGTTTATTGGGAAAATTTGAAAACCATTGCTAGGTACTTATAGTGTGTTATGCAACTACCCCACAGCAATGATTTCAAAAGTAAGGATACGCCCGTCTGAACATTTTACATAGAAGTTCTTCGTTCGAAGTTCGCGCGCACCACTGTCAACTGAGTCGCGTTGGCCCTAAAACTGTCATTTTAGGGCCAGCGCGTTAGTGCCATTTAGTCGCGCCGTTAGCCCGGTCCTTACGCTAGTAATATATATGTCAATGCCCCACAGGTTCTACCCGCGATGGCCACGATGTAGTCCGCCGTCTAGTTATCTAAGTAGTAAGGAAACAATTACCTTGGCATTTGTTTTTTAAATCCACAACGATTTTACAAGGTTTTGGCGCTACACAATAGACAGCCTCTGAAAGAAAAAAAAAATGTTGACATTATTCTTTTCAAGAACAATTTAATGTCAAACATACAGTTCGCAGTTTATCAACTTTGTTTTAAGGATGATTTCTACCACACCGCTTGCATCGCATCGGATCGGAACAGATTTTACAATCTTAATACGATATTAAATCGTGTGTTACACAATATTTAAAGTTACCAAGCCGCGCACAGCAGCTTGACCGCGGGCGTCTTCCGCGACACGAAAGTATGCGACGCGCGATCGGCTCCGTTCGCCTGTCGTCGTATCCGATCGAATCCTTTCGGCTGTCGTTCCGTGCGCTCATTCTCGAAAGTGTACGCACTGCAGACGTCACTCAATCATGGATTTAGAAGAAAAATTGATTTGTTTGGTGGATACGTTCGCAAGCGACGGTAAGGAGCCGATCGTACTTAAGCGTCGACATCCTGCCGGTCGCGTTTGGCTGTCGCCGCATCCGTTCGTATCCTTTTCGATCCGATGCGATGCGAGCCGTTTGGTGGAAACCATCCTATAGGGTATAATACTATTAATAATATAGCGTTGATAGCTTATTCTGTCGTTTAATTTTAACAAAAAAAAAAAAAACGTTTACGGTCAGGGGATCTCCGTCAGTAACGAAGGTCCTTACAAGCAACTCGCATACACACACTTGTATAAAATATGTAGAAAGAGACGGAGAGAGAGAAAGTGTGAATTTAATACGCGTTTTAATACAGAGCCAACTAGTTATAAGTTTTTAGATGCTGTTTTGATGTTGCCATCTTGGATTTTAATTTTGACCTCGCTATTGGCTTTAGCACCTTCAAGAACCATGAAAATGACACCCAAGGCGAAAAATTTGAGTTTTCGCAGCCGCCTATTGGTTTCAGCATCCTCGAAAACCATGATAAAGACACCCATGCTGAAAAAAAAAATATCGAAATCCATAACTGTCTCTCTCAGAAACACAGAGAGAGAGAAAGTCCGCTTCGCAAGCATGAGAACAGACTGGATTGTCGACAAAGGTTTACAAAATGAAACCAAGTCGCGGGGCCAAGTACACTGCCAGGTTTTGTCTCTGCATCAGTAAAGCATACAAAAAAACTTACCGTGGTATAATTTGATGGGCTGATTATAGTTGTAGACAATTTTTTTGTTATCCTTATAATATGGTGTCAAATTTATCTTATCTCTTCCTTCAGCTATATTTGTTCTTTCACAGACTGTTGATTGGCTGTGTAATTCTACGTCAACAGCTATGTATTGGTCTACTAAATGTTTCAGGATCATAAATTTAAGTTCGCTTGTCGGTTTTTCTATTAATTTTACCTCCTTGTCTGGAAAGAGTTACATTCTTATTAATGAGGTCCTTAAATTTTGCGATTCACAGCTCTGTCGGTCGGTCGCGAGTTCATATAAATTTTTCTTTCTTTCATATCTTGTAGTGTAGTGTCTGCAGACCACGAGGGCTGTATTATTAGACTAAAAATACTTAATTTGTTACTGTCGCATCAAATTTTTTTATTACCATATTATTAAAACCTGTTATAGAGCTGCAAATTGCAAAAAAATAAGAAAGGGCTACCTTAGCGCATTCCCATTAGCGCCATAACAAACTTACTTGGTTTCCCATAGGTATATTGTCCATATGAATATAGTAAATGGACGGCGGTCACGCTCGGTGATATATTCTTGAGTATTATTTCCATCAATAAGAAATCATGGCTTGCTTTTAAATAATAGAAAAGGAAAGGCGTATGATTAAATTTTACATTTGGTTCACCTGGAAACAGAAAAAATAATAAAATTTAAAAGAAAACATCCTATTCCAAAAAAAAAATGGTTGCCTGTAAAGTCGGTTTTACGGGCGAAGATTTTACGTGACAACGACCGATCATCCGATCATAGTTGAGTGGGAGAGAGACGCAAGGCATTCGGCGGGCCTCTCTCTCGTTCGGTGACTCATCGTAACGTTACCGAGCGTTACACTTTTTCATAAGTGACTCCCAGTCGCAACCTAATTTAAGACGTTGTCACGTCAATAATAATGATATATTCTAAAAAAATATAACCAAGCTAGCCATGGGCGCGACATGATGTCCATGTTTCTCAAGTCGTGTATCTACGCACGAGCGAACAAACCATGATGAACACGAACACCGACCACATAACATTTGGTTCGTACGTGTGGACGTAAATTAGCAAAGCGAACACGAACACCTTGCGAACACAGTTCTACTTGTGTTCGCGCGGAATACCACGGTATTCACCGTTGGAAGTGGTCGACAGTGAAGTAGCACCAAATTTCTCTGAACACCGTCCGCACAGAACGACCAGATTGGTCACAGAACATACGTACATTTTTGACGAACACAGCGTTTGATGTTCGTTATTGGTACGCACGTGCGAACAAAGTGTCTTTTATTTGCGTACCTCACAGAGGTACTCTAGAGGTCCCCTCCGCACCTCTATATTTGGTGGAGGCGCCTAAGCGAATAAGCGCCTAATTGAAGTACGCACCCCACGTCGTACGATATTTGTTTCATTTTCATGTCATCATTTTCAGATTGGTAAAGAAAAGCGCCAATGTCGCGCTATCATATAAAAAGTGAGACCTCTCGCAAGCCAAGGAGTCGCAAGCCAAGCAGTAAGGGCAGTGAGTATAAAACAGGCGCAGAATCGTCGCCGAAAATTGCTTTGAGAACTGTGGTCACTCCTACAGGGGGGGTGACAGACACTCAGCTTAGTAAACTGCTAACTACTTAACTAATATAAAATTTATCACATTAAACATAGTGTTCTTCCTCCTCTCTCCTACTATCTATGCTGTGCCCGACAGGGTCCATAATTGTGACTAATATAATTATTTCCATACCAACTATAATACAATAGGGTACGCAATAAAGAATTGAGAATTGAGCTTTAAATGTTGAAACCCACTTTGCTAACGGGGCATAGCCTTTGCAAAGTGTGTTGAGTGTGTTGACTATTCTGCCGAGTAAAAATTTTACCAAATGAAATTGTGCGTACTAAAATCATTCCAAACATTGCATTGGTATAAAAAAGGTTACTAAAATTTGTTTGTGTATTGAAATTTTGGCAAAATCATTTCGGCAAGACGGCAGGATCCCGTACCAATAGTACACTGAGAATATAGGTTAGCAATTTAATGTTAATTTAATAAATACATTTTAACTTACTCAACAAAATGTGATAATCAGAACTAAACACATGAACCACCAGAATGGCCAAGAAGTATCCAGAGCCCGTGACCGAATGCATTGCTACAATATTATTGGTAGGTATCGAGGGACACTATGAATCACATTTTTTTTTTTTACAAAGTTATGTTAAACACTTGAATACTGAATTAACTGCGGTGACATTTGACAGTGGACTGTTTATATAAAAGGAAATAAATTGTATAACACAATGAGTACTTTATAGTTTATTTTTTTCCTGTTAATTTTAATCTACTAACCTAAAGTGATGTGTGTACGTTGTGACACAGAACATGGTTGTGATTCACACCGAATTTAATAAAATTATAATTATAGCAATACTCAATACTTTATTGCATTCCATAATGTGTACATAATGATAGTTGGTATTTAAAAAAATCTAATCAATTATGGACCCTGTCGGGCACAGCAAAGTTAATTTTAATAGGAGAGAGGATAGGCGCTTTTTGATATAGAAAAATAAATTAATATTAAATTAAAATAGTATCATTATATAGTTTAATCCCTACCTGATAATATGTAACTCCTAATATGTCTCTTTATTTTAATGGAAATTTAGTTGATTTCAGAGTGACTAGCACTATTGAAAAAGTTCTTGTATCGTAAACTGAACTTTATTGTGTAGGTTTTAAAGTTATTTTTCCATGAACTCATATTTGTTTACATTTTTGGAAAATAATTCGCGAATGCAGAATATGTCCACACGGCGAGTAGGTTAGTTAGTAGTAGGTTTTAAAGTTATTTTTCCATGAACTCATATTTGTTTACATTTTTGGAAAATAATTCGCGAATGCAGAATATGTCCACACGGCGAGTTGCGGCGTCGCGTCGCGCGTCGCTGCGTCGTCGTTGCTACTCTACGGCCCTCTTCGAGTTATTCCATTTATATAAAAACTTTATCTCTAAAGCATAAGGTTCAAAGTTGATTGGGAAAATTTGACAGTTTCGGGTAGCTTGCTGTGCTGGCGTCTGCCATAATAAAAAGTGTTAAAAATATATATTAGCCAATGTCCAAGAGAGCCGCTCCACAACCACCACCAGATGGCGCTAGAGTTCCGAATAGTCAAACGAGTGACCGGATGCAACAAAGCTGCGCCCCGCGGTTTCACCCGCATAAGTTTCGATCCCGTGGGAATATCGGGAAAAAAAGTAGCCTATATGTTAATCCAGGGTGTCAGCTACCTCCATACCAAATTGTATCAAAATTGGTACAGCCGTTTGAGCGTGAAGATGTAACAAACACACACACACACTCACAAACTATCCCCTTTATAATATTATTAGTGTGATGTGTCACCGTTTGTTTTCCCTTATCTATATACATATAATAAAACAGTAGAAAAACTGTGTCTGTACATTGAAAATATAAAAAAAAAAAAAATTGGGGGGTGTTTAGAAACAGTAATAGGGTACGAATCCGAAAAAAAAATTCAGTCTGTTTGTCTGTTTGTTTGTACACGCTAATCTTCGGAACTACTGGAAGGATTTGAATGATTTTTGTTTTGTTGTATAGGTATTATGTCTGGGCAACATATAGGCTATAATTTATCTTGGAAACTTGAACACCTGATGCAGAACCGCAACAGACCAGCTAAACTATAAGAGATACAAAAATGGTACCATAGCAAAAATTGTTCCACGTGATGAGCATTTTCTGCCGAGAGAATAAATTTGAAGATCTGGAACACCTGATGTGGAACTCCAAGAGCCCAGCTACACCATAACATATATAGGAATGACGTCTTAGCAGAAGTTGTTCGGTCTGATGGGCATTTCCTGTTGACTTATAAAAAAACTGGCCAACACGAAGGGTTCCGTACCACAAAGCAAAAACGCCGAAAAAAACACGGTTTTTTGTATGGGAGCCCCCTTAAATATTTGTTTTATTTTGTTTTTAGTATTTGTTGTTATAGCGGCAACAGAAATACATCATCTGTGAAAATTTCAACTGTCTAGCTACCGCGGTTCTTGAGATACAGCCTGGCGACAGACAGACGGCAAAAACGCCGAAAAAAACACGTTTTTTTGTACGGGAGCCCCCCTTAAATATTTATTTTATTTTGTTTTTAGTATTTATTGTTATAGCGGCAACAGAAATAGGTACACCATCTGTGAAAATTTCAACTGTCTAGCTACCGCGGTTCTTGAGATACAGCCTGGCGACAGACAGACGGCAAAAACGCCGAAAAAAACACGTTTTTTTGTATGGGAGCCCCCCTTAAATATTTATTTTATTTTGTTTTTAGTATTTGTTGTTATAGCGGCAACAGAAATACATCATCTGTGAAAATTTCAACTGTCTAGCTACCGCGGTTCTTGAGATACAGCCTGGTGACAGACAGACGGACGGACGGACGGACGGACAGCGAAGTCTTAGTAATAGGGTTCCGTTTTTACCCTTTGGGTACGGAACCCTAAAAATCGAAGATCAGAAACATCTGATGTGGAAATCAAAACTATCACTAATTTCACCTCCAGGCGGTGAAGGCGGTAACAGTTTAGGACTGATTTTCGATGACGATGGTATGTCATTGAAAATTTGACTCTACTGGCCAAAACTCCCATTTTTTTTTTAACGTGAATAAATGCTCATGCTTTCTGCACTACCACGGGGAGATAGTACAGTTATGTGGGACTCTAACCCATTAAAACTCCACGGTGTCCTCCTCTGCCGCTTACGGCGGGAATATGGGCACGCGTTAGCACTCATCCGTGAACCCGCCGCGGCTGTCCGTCACCGGACCCTCCTCTGGGGAGTACTCCCCATCACCGGCGCACCAGAACACATAGCACGCCGTGACGACCCCAGGGACCAAACCAGCACATGGGCGCCAGACGACCCCGTGTCTGGGCACCCTTGGTAGGGGAGCAGTCAATTAGATTTTAATTGATCAGGTATCTTCTTCACAATAAAACTATAACCATGCCTAGAAAAAGGTCAAATCTTTTCCAATGTTCCAAAGGAGCTAAAAGATTGCGGATCATAAGATCCCAAGAATCTACCGAAGAGCGTCAGGAGAGACTTGATGCTGTTCGAGAACATCAGGCTGCAACTCGCTCCGTGGAAACCTCTTCGGATCGCGAAGCACGCCTGCATTCTCAGCGTATTTACGCATCTACATCCAGGTCTCTAGAGACCAGTGAAGAATATGATGCGCGACTGACCGCTGATCGTGAACGTCATGCATTGTCTCGCGAGTTGGAGACGTTCACGGATAGAGAATTGCGCTTGAGTTCCAAGCGTATCTACGCATCGACTTTTAGGTCTCCAGAGACAAGTCGGGAACGTGATGTGCGACTGACCGCTGATCGTAAATGTCACGCATTATCTCGCGAGTCGGAGACGTTCACAGATAGAGAATTGCGCTTGAGTTCTCAGCATATCTACGCATCTGCTTCTAGGTCTCTAGAGACAAGTGCGGAACGTGATGCGCGACTGTCCGCTGATCGTGAGCGACATGCATTGTCTCGCGAATCGGAAACGTTTACCGATACAGAATCACGCTTGAGTTCTCAGCGTATTCGCACATCTACTAACAGATCTTTTGAAACAAGTGATGAACTTGAGATTATCATACATTGTCCCGAACACGCACACAACAAAATACTCATAATCAGTTAGAAAGTGAGAAAGAAAGAATTGCTGGAGTACGGCATGAAGAGACAGATTAAGAAGAGCGCAACGAAAGTTTGAATTCTGATCGACTTCGACATTCTCTGAACAGAATCTCGATATCATCTGAAGAATCGGATGTGTCTCAAGATATAGCCGTAGGGCATGGCGACCTTCCTTGGGTTGATAAGGAACGGAGTGCATTTACGTATACTCCTATGATTGACTACGCCACATATTCCGCCATCGGAGGTATGGTTCAAAATTGTACTATTTGTGAAGCTGTTAAATGGCAAAAAGAAACAAACGGTATGTGTTGCTCAGGTGGGAAAGTACATATTAAAATATTACAAAATCCTCCAGAAATATTAAGATCACTGCTAATCGGTGACCATCCACAGTCAAAACATTTCTTGGATTTAACATACGTTCGTACAATAATGCCTTTCAATTGACATCTTTTGGTGCAGAACAGATTTCAGAAGGCCCATTTATGCCAACATTCAAAGTGCAAGGCCAAGTTTACCACCTTATTGGTTCATTATTGCCTGAAAATGACGTCTCGAATCGTCTCGCGCATCCCGTGGTTTTTCAGTCCCTGGGCTCTTAGAATTCGACATCAGACGTTTCAGATCTCCGATTTTGACGACCCCGTTGTCGCTGGCATAAGCAACAGGATCCGCGTACGAAGTCGCGGGCAGAAGCTAGTAGATAAATAAAGTAAAAGGCGAACACATAATAATTATTACTTTTTTGAGGTTTTTATTTGTCTTGGGTTTTTTTTATCTTCGTTAGCAACTTGCAGCTTGGTTGTATATTAGTAGCCCTAATACACATTACATATAGGTACACTAATATGGCTGGTAAGCTACCACAAGTCCGGGTCAGCGGGATTGTCCGAAAGGGTTACCGCTGGCCCCGAACATAAAGGGCTAAAGAAGGAACACGGGTGGGTTTTAGTCAGTAAGAGTCTGACACTCCCTGCCGCTCCACCCAGAGCGGGAGGGGTCATTTGATGATTTCCCATCCGAAAAAAAAAAGCCACCACAAGTGTGGCATCATTTTTATTTATAACGAGCATTAATTTCGTTATGAAAATAATTAATTTTAATATCAGCATGTTCATTACTCATTACCACATTAGCCTTTATTCGATCATTTTCCTTAATCGAGGACAAACACATACCTATTATAGTCTTTATTACTTACTAGCAGCGTCCCGTGGTATCACCCGCATCATAAGTTTTGATCCCGAGGGAATATCGGGATAAAAACTGTCCTATGTCCTTTCCCGGGACTCAAACTATCTCTATACCAAATTCATCTAAATCAGTTCAGCGGTGGCCTTCTAGATAATAGACTATATACATTTTATTTTTGACGCTCGACGCTCACGCTTGCAGCGCAAGGCTAATTCGCTTGGAGCGTCGCATTTCGTGGCCCTCTGGTTATCTGTCTAGCCGCCCGATCTCTTGCCGGTGTGCCTCACGCACACATACACAGAGCGCATAGAATACCTAAAATCGATCAGCGCTAGAAACTCGGTGTGCAGAGGGAACATACAGGCAGACAGACACACTTTCGCATTTATAATACTAGCTGCGCCCGCAGTTTCACCCGCATAAGTTTCGATCCCGAGGGAATATCGGGATAAAATGTATCCTATGTCCTTTCCCGGGGCTCAAACTTTTTCTATACCAAATTTCATCTCAATCGGTTCGGCGGTTTATGCGTGAAGAGGTAATAGACAGACAGACAGACCCACTTTCGCATTTATAATATTAGTATGGAAGTATGGATTGTGAGGTACCTACCTATGATATTTGTAATTGTTACTCTTTTGGTAGCCTAAAGCGTAATATTACCAGCCTAACATTAGCCCACTGCTGGGCCGAGGCCTCTTCTCATACAGAGAAGGCAAAAGGAATGCTTTTGTGAAGAAATTTCAGGCGGACGAAGTCGCAGGCAGAGGCTAGTTGTATAATAATTTTTCTTAAAGTATTTGCCTATAGGGACGATATCTCTTATGTCTAAGTATAACTCGAAGTAGGTACGTCATAATAACATCCTTTATCCTCTAGCCATCCTATATTAATTATGACTTATTTACTCATTTAAATGTACCTAGCTAGTTGATCTGCTTGTGGTTCTGCAGCTTCCAATATGTTCAGTGTTCTATTCCTATTGCTAACTTTACTGTATTATTCTGATGGAGACCCAACTAGCGATGCAATACAAACATCTGGTAAGTCCTGTAGTTATCTACTGATTTTTCCAAAGCCTGTTAATTTTATCCCAGGTATAATTTCCAATTTTTGACAGTTTTGAATACAATATCTGTCAGACTTCAATTAAATATCTGTCGATTGAAAAATTTGCCTTTAGTACAACTTTTTCTAAAGGTGAGGATTTTGAATTCCACATAATAAATAGTATCTACCTACGTCTCTAAAATAAAACTTTTTAATTTATTTAGACTTTGAAATCCCTAGAATGTTAGTACCTACTTACAGTATAACTTATGATACTAGTGTGTTAGCACTTAGATAGGGCTGATTTTTCCATAGCCAGTAGATAACTTCTATTCGAGGAACATAATTGACGTTTGACAGTTTTTGAAATAACCATGGACGTAATATATTATATTATAGAAATAACTGTCAAAATTTCAAAATTATTCCTCGAATAAAGCTTTCAGATGATTGAAAAATCAGCCCTTAGTTATAAAATTAAACATTATAATTATTTATTTTCTAACGAAATAAGAGGGGCTTGTGGCTAAGTAAACTACGTTTACTTACCCCTCCGTGCCTCGGAAAGCACGTTAAGCCGTTGGTCCCGGCTGTCATTCGTGGATCTTTGACAGTCGTTACGGGTCGTTAGAAGCCTGAAAGTCTGATAACCAGTCTTACCAAGGGGTTTCGTATTATCCAGAAACTGGGTTGTGGAGGTCAGATAGGCAGTCGCTCCATGTAAAATACTGGTACTCCGCTGCATCCGTTTGACTGGAAGCCAACCCCAACATAGTTGGGAAAAGGCTATAAGAAGATGATTTTTAAAATAATAAAATAATTGTGTAGGTGCCCATTGAGACGGAAAATAAATTGTTTCCATTTTGTTATTTCTGATACAGACCTACTTTTATGAAGTAATTTATCTGACTTGTATTATTATAAGTGCTTGGCCAGACTGCGGCGCGGAGCGAACTTCATTTGAGCGTCCATAGTGGGCACGCGGGCGCGGTGAGCGGCACAAGCTCAACAACTCACGCCTTAGCTCGTTCATACAAGTGGCCGAAGTAGTGCGCGGGCCGCCCGCGCCCCCCCGGTCCCCACCGGGGTTCTCAAACTAGTTCAAGCTATTTTCTAGTAAAAATGAGTCTTCTTCATCCATATTATATTTTGATGCCGCATTTACACAATCGCGCGAACCGCGAGGCGAGCCACGAGGCGAATAACGAACCCGCATGTAAACAGTCGCCTCGTGGCTCGCCTCGCGATTCGAGTGCTCGCGTTGTGGCTCTCGTTGTCAAAATACTTTACCCCGCGAATGTGTGAACAGTAGTTCGCGAAGGCCCATGGTTCGTCGAATCGTTCGTCGAGTCACGAGGCGAATAGCGAGCACGATTGTGTAAATGCGGTATGACAAACACTGGATACGACAACATTCAGAACGAAGCCGCGCTCGACTCGACTGCGGACAGGCAGATCGCGCGCGTTCCCGCACCCGCGCTACTCCCCGCCCCGCGCTGCCAGTCTGGTCAAGCACTAAGGATATCTACATACAGAGTAATATGACTTCATTCCGGTAGTTCGGTCGCTAAAATACCAACAACAGAAACGCCCACATTCAAGCCGCAGTAAAGCCACGTCCACACCAGATGTATAGTCAGCCGCCGATTGTGAGCAAGCTCACTAAGATAACGTTTTAGCTCGTAGTTTAAGGGGATTACAGGACCTAAACGCAAAAAACGATAGTTTTAGAAGCAATAAAGGTATATGACCGACTACAGTAAACCAAATCAGAAAAATATATGAAACTAGCTTTTGCCCGCGGCTTCGCTCGCGTTAATTTAGAATTTGATAATCAATTCGAAAGACACGTGGGGCCATCTATTATCATATTAACGTTTTTGTGGTTTTCCTCGGGAACAGCACTTTTTTCGGGATGAAAGATACTCTATGTCCGTTTCTGTACACCAGACAACGTATGCAAAATTTCAGGATGATCGATTCAGTGGTTTAGGCGTGAAAAGGTAACAAAGAAACAAACAAACTTACTTTCGCATAATTTATAATATTAATTAGGATTCTTCATAC
The DNA here is from genome assembly GCA_963082905.1 of Oligia fasciuncula. Classification (NCBI taxonomy): domain Eukaryota; kingdom Metazoa; phylum Arthropoda; class Insecta; order Lepidoptera; family Noctuidae; genus Oligia; species Oligia fasciuncula. The sequence continues at coordinate 2,093,733 of OY720414.1, read as the reverse complement.
AACTAATTTGATACGATAGAAAAAATCAGGAAGATGACCTCTAAAAACTTTCTTTTTAGAATAAAAACCATATTAATATACATAAAATCATTCTGATTTTTTGTCAGATTATTCTACAAGCAACATCCTAAAGCACTATAGCGTTTTAATTTTCTAGTCCAAACAATAGATTTTTTGTAAATAGATAAAATTGCTTCATATTTTGCAATAAATTACCAACGTTGTGTCATCGCGCTTCTTTTTCTTTTTTAAGCATTCCGACAGTGACCGCGCTTTAGGTCATGTAGTCCCCTTAACAGAACGAAAAGTTGAATATGTATGGAAAAGCAGTGAACTCCATTACACTCGCTCAAAGTCGGCGGCTGACAATACATTTAGCGTGACCGATACGAACAAGGCCTCGCAGTGTAACAGAACTGTAAGATGCTGCGGATGGTCTCCAAAATAGTGTTATTTTTACATGTCGAGATCCTACACGTACAAGCTGTAAGGGCTCATAAACACGATAAGACGTCGAAGAAATACACTTTATTTCTTCTAGAAAAAGTTGGCAACCATATTATCCTCGGACACTCCCTCTCACATAGACAGGGAGTCCGAGTCTTAGCAGTGGGATTGTCCACTAATGCGAACATTGCCGAAAATAGACATCGATCGAAAATCCTAAAACGACCATTGCCCAAAATGGACATCGAAACTAAACCACAGAATGTCCAGGCGCACTTTCGGACGTTTTTATTTTTAGCAATTTTGTCTAATATGATCATTATTGATTACCTAAACTATAATGATGATATGAGATGATAGCCTAAGTGCGTATCACAAGTTTACCCTATTACATAAATTTTCAGAATCTGCAATGATTATGACGCGAGTAAGGAGTCTAACATGTCACTCTTCTGTTAATCTTTCGCGTTTTGTGGGCCAAATGGTGGTATACCATGAATGGAACCAAGCTTACCCTGGAAGTAAGTATCAATATTATTTAGATATTTAACAAATATGTGGAAAAAATCAATTGTCCCTGGAGGAACTACTTTAAATCCTTAAGATATATTATTTTACTTAAAGGAAACATTCCTTTATTTTTAAAAAGAAACGAAACTGCATTCACAGATTTCTCGACAAGCTTACCTAAACCGGGAATCGAACCAGCTAAAAATAAAAAATAAATAAACACTCGCCAGTGGCGCCAACTGCTAAACGTAAAAACGATACCAGCCGCCATTACCCCACAGTTTCGTGCCAACTTTATGTGTTTCAGACTTGTCCGCTATGAACTTACCATCCATAGAAGCATTTAATACTCAGTACACACTTGAATTGCACAAGTTTGACAACAACACTAATATATATAGCATGATTAGCGTATATAATGCTTCGAACGGACTTGAACATGTGTTCAACTACGCTTTAGACTGCTCTGTATTGCAAAGAAAATGGATTAATCTGGTTGATGATGATATTTGTAAGTGTTACAACTGTTTATTTTTTTCCATTTTTGTTTTGGGTCAGTGGGTCGTCTTAGGTTGGTACTAAGTATGTGTAACGTAAGGGTGTATTCACCTCGAAAGATGTTATAACCGGGCGCCGAAAAGCGCCGGCATATCAGCGCAGGTTACTAGCTTTCTACGTTAATACAACCTTAGACAGGTACCATTGGCGAAGGTTCCATACAACTCGTTTCCTACCGGCTTCCCTTTGAAAAATAGCACAGTCAGTATTCTATAGACAAATAATATCTATAATAATTTTAAAGATATATATCTACTCCGGCTTACCTCTTACAAAAATTAACCCTTCGCTACTGGCAGGTACAGGTCTCAACGTGTAATTGTGTCATTATATTTTTCTTTGAGTAAACCTTTTGTAAATTATTTCAGATCGGTATCAATTTGATCACATATTGACTTATGTTGGCACAAAAAGCGTGAAGTTCAGCTGCCTACAATATTTGAATTTATCCAGTAAGTTTCAGTTATTATTTCTTTTTTTTGGGGATGTGACCACCAAGAGTTGCACTGCACGTGGTACAGACGCCAGCACATCAAGCTACCCGAGAATGCCAAATTTTCCCAATCAATTTTGAACCTTATGCATTAGACATAAAGTTGAAATTTATTAAAGAAATTTGACAGATTGTAGTAGCTTGATATGCTGGCGACTGTACATGATGTGGCATGATTTTTATTTACACTGTTGGTGGCAATCTTTGTCAGTGACTGCGACATGGTCATATATACCAAACTGCCACTGTCAGTAACTGCGACATAGTTACGTACCAGACTGTCAATGTCAGTGACTGTGACATTTATATACCAGACTGCCACTATCAGTGACTGTGACATTTATGTACCAGACTGCCACTGTCAGTGACTGTGACATTTATGTACCAGACTGCTACTGTCAGTGACTGTGATATTTATGTACCAGACTGCCACTGTTAGAGACTGTGACATTTATGTACCAGACTGCCACTGTCAGTGACTGCGACATGGTTATGGACATTTGTGTACAAGACTGCCACTGTTAGTAACTGCGACATAGTTATGTACCAGACTGTCTCTGTGAGTGACTGTGACGTTTATATACGAGACTGCCACTGTCAGTGACTGTGACATTTATGTACCAGTCTGCCACTGTCAGTAACTGCGACATAGTTATGTACCAGACTGCCACTCTCTGTGACTGTGACATTTATGTACCAGACTCCACTGTCAGTGACTGTGACATTTATGTACCAGACGGCCACTGTCAGTAACTGCGACATAGTTATGTACCAGACTGTCACTGTCAGTGACTGTGACATTTATGTACCAGACTCCACTGTCAGTGACTGTGACATTTATGTACCAGGCTGAATGTCGGTAACGTTGACAGGTGATACAAAAAGGGACTGTCTAGTCATTTACACAAGCATGAGTGACAGACAGGACGCAAAGTAGAACTTTTTTTTTTAAAGGCCGGGACGGTTCGAATAATCTCGTTTCTCGTTGACATCCCGTTGACGCTGGCGGGTGGACAAACGGTGTAAGTCTCATACTATGTCTGTACTATGTGTGCTATTATTTATCCTGTTAATTCTGTAGCGTTAAGATTAAAGTATGTTTTAGATCTTCTAGAGATACAAATAGGATGGATTACTACTGCAGGAGACAAGGTTTTTACCTTTATAGAAAAAGAAATCCTAATAAATCTGACAGACGTTTACAATGGGTCCATGCTGTGTTGTTTATATTACACGACATCTGATTTTAAGAACGGGAAGCAAATACAACGTTTTGTGAAGGATAAAACTTTGCTGATTTATCAAAAAGAGACGCCGAATAGTAAGGGTCAGCCTACAGGCACAAGTGAGTACTTATGATACTAATAACTCCTCATAATAATAGTACCTACCTACTTATAAAATATTTTAAAGGGATGACTAGGTAATAAGTAATAGGTAATACGGGCTGGTTTCCGCAACTCCACGACAAAGCGCGTATTTTGCGTACGTGGGATGACTAATTGCATAAAATAACTTGAGGCGCCACTTCACACCAGCCCACAGCTAAGCTACGCACGTGGCGTATGAAAATGTAGCCGGGATCGTCCACTGCGACCCACAGCCACATGAGTAGACAAACGGTATGTCTACTCATGTGCCACAGCTACGCTACGTACGGATGCGTCCAAAAAAAAAATTAACCGCGCAGCTAACGTGGCAAACCCATCCGTGTGAATCTTAGGTAGAGTGGACGGTCGCCTTTAAAATGTGACCAGCATTGAAAATAAAATAGCCGTTTTTTGAAGTAAAAACTTCTTTAGGCACGTTTTGGGCATTTTTTGAGATGGGAAAAAACCATTGAACTCGCGCCACTGTTACCGTAAGCGACACCGCGCGTGTTTTGTTTATAAGACGATTAAAAAAATACCCGCTTCGGATGTGTTCGGCTGTCCTCGGGATGTACATACATACTCGGTTCTATTTTTATCCGATATGTCGGTGAGAGAGGGCAAAGTATTCTGTTTGTGTTTTGTTTTCACTTCTGTCGGCACTCCCGGAGTGCCACTGTTTTTTTTTTGTACACATTTTGATCGGGAAGGGTTCTTGGGCTTTTTGCACAAAACAGGTGAAACTACTTTCTCGAAATTTTAGATTGGATCCCGGAGTAAATTAAGTTGTTAAAATTCATGAGTCATGTGGACTCATGAGTATTATCGCCCCTTAAAAAAATAAAATATTATTAATAATGATGGGTGATAAAAGCACAAGTCTACAGATTAGGATCAATTATTGAATTTTACATTTTCATGTGGTGGTTTTTTTTTCAGCTACTGAAAGTTATTGTGAAAATGAAGGCAACAGAAATAATACGGCTAGTCCAACTACTACACAGTTTAACACGGATACTTCAACTGCAACAGGGAAAAACTTGAATACTAAAAATAAAATAGGCATAACCGCAGGCACTTTAAATGAAACAAGGAAATACTCAGGCATTACAAATGAAACAGACCAAAAAACAAATAATACAAATACAACTGACAGAACCGCAGGCACTAAAAATGAAACCAGCAAATACTCAGGCACTACAAAATATGAAACAGACAAAGAAACAAATAATACAAATACAAGTGACACAACCGCAGGCACTAAAAATGAAACCAGCAAATACTCAGGCACTACAAAATATGAAACAGACCAAGAAACAAATAATACAAATACAGCAGGCAAAACCACAGGCGCTACAAATAGAACTGACTCAAGTAACCACGGTTTGTACTTCTTTTTAATAAATTCGACCTAGTAATTATGTAGAAGGGTCGTGGCTAAGTAATAACAGGCGCACGAGTCGATCTTCAGGGATAAGCAACGCTTGCGCATCGGAGACCATCCATTTAAAAACCAAGACCGTTGGTGTGATTCATAGATCTTTGACAGTCGTTACGGGTAGTCAGAACTTCAGAAGCCCAAAAGTCTGACAACCAGTCGTACCAAGGGATATGGATAGGGAAAATTGTATTAATAGAGTTGTGAAAGGATTATGCATGTGATGACTATCAATACAACAAAAATGTGAGACATGTTAACTACCACTGAAAGCTTCTTAACTTTATATTGAACTATCTCAATAAATCACTTTGTGATATTTCAACTCCGCCTATCGCAGTCCACTGCTGGACATAGGCCTCTCCCAGGCTGCGCCACAATACCCTGTCCTCCGCCTTCCGCATCCAGTCTGTCCCAGCCTTCTTGTGATATTTATAGCCGGAATCTGGTACCTAATAGGCCAAGTCATAATAGTTATCAGAAAATATAAAAAAATCTGAGTTGAATATTCTAAAAATTATTGACATTTAAAAAAAATCTAGAAAATCTGCACCCTGTGAGTCTTTTCAAACCTGTTTCAAAAAAAAATTGTTATGTGATTCTGAATAATGTTTCTGTAAACTCTTGCCTATAAATATGTAAAGCCAGCTGCTCCGACTTGGAAGAAAATGCCACTTTTTGCCCAACCAAATAGGTATTCAAAATTAATACTTCGCCCAACTTTGACTGACTGTACTGAAAAAAAAATGTACTATGCGAGTTTGGCAAGTAAGTACTTAGTTTGAGTTTTTTTTTCTGATAACTATTATGACTTGGCCTATTACACGATTCCGGCCTGACGTCGACTTCTGGGACACCCTGTATATAGGTAACAAGAAGATCGAAGATTTAAAATATAATACAAATAAGCTTACAGTAGGTATCATCTGCCATCTGCCTAGCCTTTTCCCAACTATTATGGGGTCGGCTTCCAGTCTAACCGGATGCAGCTGAATACCAGTATTTTTAGTATCCCAGTGTTTATAGTAGCTTACAGTAGGTATATGAACACCAAATCGATGAGAAAAAGTAAGTGTTAAATTATAGGTACATAACATTTACACCTAAATGGATAGTTGGATATTATCGTAAAAATTAAATATGTCAGTATCTGGATAGCTCTCTGTAAAATTATTATAGGCAAGGTGTTAATAATTATGTATTACAGATGCAGATACGGACTACGTTATTATTATAATTTCATCAATATCTACAATACTGGTGCTCCTTCTAGTTGGGTTTTGTGCAATAAGGAGACATTACTACTTGAAAAAAACTAATCGACCAAAAAGAGCCCAGTTACCATTACCCCAAATACCCGACGCAAGACTCCGACCGGCCGATGAAGTAAGTTTAAATTGGAGAAGACAACTGTCAAATTAGTTCTACGTAGATGGCGCCAAGTGTTTGTTACTTTCATTCTAAATAGTATTAGCAGCGCCCCGCGGCTTCACCCGCGTAAGTGTCGATCCCGTTCGAAAGACACGTGGTGCCATCTATTGTCATAATAACGTTATTGTTGCTTTCCTCGGGAACAGCACTTTTTTTTCGGGAAGAAAGGTACCCTATGTCCGTTTCTGTACACCTGACAAAGTGCAAAATTTCAGGATGATGGGTTCAGTGGTTTATGCGTGAAAAGGTAACAAACAAACAAACTTACTTTCGCATTTATAATATTAGTTAGGAAATACTAATTCCATACTTTGATTCTCTTGCCAATGGCCTTGCCATTGGCAAGAGAATCTTGGCCAAGGCCAAGAGGTATAGACGAAACTAATATTTTATGAGAGGTAAATTGTTTGTTCGTAAACGGTAATCTCTGGTCCGATTACAAAAACCCTTTCACCGATACAAAGCTACACTATTTCCGAGTACCCATAGGGTATACATTGTTTTATATTAAACAATGGACGTCATGTGAAGTGGTGTGCTAAAGCTGTTAATTTTAATCATTTTTTTTTTATTTTTACAGCCCGATATTAATACACCATTCTACCTCAACCTTCTCTTCAGGCGAGAATGTGAACTAGAAATCCAGGCTCGAGAGGAGCCGCACTACGAGGAAGTTATGTATCAGTAGCTGAAACCTGCCACGACTTACAGAGTTTTTCTAAATCTTTCCAGTCAAGTGTCGAACCCTTTTTTTTTTGTTTTTTTTTTAAGTTGACTCGAGTGGTATTTAATCGATATACAGACTAAAGACCATATTTGAGAGCAGTTAATAGACATACAGGATGTAAGGGTAAACAGTGGCAATTTTCAAAGGACGGATAGATAACCTTAAATAAAAAAATATTACAAAAGTTTTAAATTTATAAGTCGCAATTTTTTTTGCGAATTTTACAGTTTTCTAATTCCGAAATTTTACGCGAAGTGACCGCACCCTACGATAACGCACGAACCGCGCGCCCGCCCGCCACGATCGCGTACGCGGCGCACGCACACATGTACACGCCATTCGATAACTTCCATTCACCGATGCACAAAAAATCGCCCTTATTACGTAGGGGCTGGGCTGGCGGTACTGACACTTTTTTTACGATGTTGTCGAAACAATGAGAAACACAATGGACGCACAGTGCGAATTAGCGAACTTTACTACATCTTAATTTCTAAGTTAGGTATTTTCGGCGTAGTTATCACGTTATTTACAAGTAATTTAGTTAGGTTGTCCCTTTCAACACTGCACTGATTTTGATTTAAATTTTAAATAATGATTAAATACCTACTTACTAAGAAAATCAATAATAACTTACATTAGTCTTAAAATCTGTTCAAAATGTGAACCGTTTACGGCTAAACATGTCTCCGCACGTCTTCTTAAGTTATTTTGCACTCGATTAAGTACAACACTCTCACTCTTTACGTCATTGAAAGCACTTTTAATGCGTCTTTTCAATTCGCGTCTGGTATTAAACTCCGTGGCATACACACGGCGTTTTAAATCGCCCCATGAAAAATAGTCAAGGGCAGTGAGGTCAGGTGAGCGAGGAGGCTAGACGACAGGTTCTCCGCGACCAATCCATTGCCCGTTGACCCGGGTACAATTCCTGGTACAGGTCCTGAGCAGCAAGTAAACTATCACCGGCTATAGCTTAGAGTCTAACCATTTCGGTAAGTTGTTCGTTCGAGAACGCGGCCATTGTCGGTAACTAATATCGCGTCGATACACGTATCTACGTGATGCGCGAGAGTAGTCTGTACGCAAACGGCACACGTACACTCTCTAGCGCGACTGAGCGCAGACTGAAGTTGCGCGCGCGCCGCCGGCGCGGCCGGTACATGCGGGGCAGAGGCCTAACAGTAATGCGACTATGATTTTTTATTTTTCGGGATATTAGAAGCAAAATTTAGAAAAAAAAAGGTCATATTTTTTCAACGGTTTTAGAATCTACTCATGATACTTATGCACCTCCTTAAATATTGCCACTGTTCACACTAACAGCCTGTATACATAGTTATGCCGTTAAAGGTGCCAGGAAAGCCACATGTGCAGAAGTAATTATTGCTAAAATAACTTGTCTTCAACGTAGTCTTTAATCTTATAATATGCTTTTTTGATAAGGACACGTTTGATGAAGGTTTTGAATTTTCCATTGCTAAGTTCTGTAACCGGCTTTGGCAACTTGTTATAAATAAAAACGGACGCTGTTTACAAGAAATGACTTGCTAGTTTTAGTTAATCTAAATTTAGGTAACACAATTTCATTTTTACTACGTGTATTTATATTATGGAAATCGCTTCTTATTTTGAAAAGTCCTAAATTTTTGCGAACATACAAAATACTTTCTAAAATATAGAGAGAAATTGATATACTAACTCTGCCTGAGTTAGTATATCAATTTCTTTGAATTTGTTTCGAGACTCGCGAGGACCCATTTTATAGATTGCGCGGATTGCCCTCTTTTGTAAAATGAAAATTGAATCTACGTGAGCTGCCGATCCCCACAGCACAACACCGGTTTTTTTTTTTTTTTGTGGGTGGAAAATCATCAAATGACCCCTCCCGCTCTGGGTGGAGCGAAAGGGAGTGTCAGACTCAGAGGCGTCTCTAGCCCATGTAGCGCCCGTGTGCAAACATTACCCAAGCGCCCCATAATAAGCGCGCGGTCAAAAAGGAATGGGTACAAAGTACCACAAACTGTCAAACCCCAATGGTTATTAAACTCTATTGTTTGGAGATGAAGAAGAACTTCGTCGGTTTTGGATACCATGATGTGCTGTTGGCTGTATTTAGAATTATACAGGGCGTACTGGTGTTTACCCTAACAAGCCAAAAAGTACCCATGTTAACATGTCTTTATAGATGTTATGTTACATCATATCAATGTCAAAATTTTGAAATTTCTTCATTCTAATTACGACCTCATATCAAACAAAGTTCAATATTATAAAGAAGAAGCGATGCGACACTCACTACGACACCAAATATAATATTAATTAATGTAATAATAATAATAAGTCCCGCGGAACCCAAGAATTATAGACCGATCACGTGTTTGTCGACGGTTTATAAACTTCTTACATCTATTTTGAGAGCGAAAATTAATACACACATTGAGAGTAACTCGGTTATGTCTGCCTCTCAAAATGGATGTAGGAATGGGTCCCGCGGTACTAAGGAGCTACTCCTCATAGACATGACCATTAGCCAACAGGTTCGTCGATCCCGCAAGGATCTGTCGACATGTTGGATAGATTACAAGAAGGCCTACGACTCGGTGCCACATACATGGCTCATGAGGGTGCTGGAGTTGTACAAGATAGATGCAACTCTACGCACCTTCCTTGAGTCGTGTATGAGGCAATGGAAGACGGTCCTTCGTTATCCAGGATGTCGACAGATCCAGGGGAATGTTGAGCCTGTATGGATTAAACGGGGAATATATCAGGGCGACAGTTTGAGTCCACTTTGGTTTTGCTTAGCCCTGAATCCTCTAAGTACACTACTGGAGGATTCAGGTCTAGGCTATCGGCTGAAGAGAGGTGGTCAGGTCATATCTCACCTCCTTTACATGGATGATTTGAAACTCTTTGCCCCTAACAAATTGCGTCTAATGGAGCTACTGAAGGTAACTGAAACTTTCAGTAGCGCCATCAGGATGGAATTTGGTGTGGACAAATGTGCAGTCATGCATGTAAAGCGAGGGGAGATTATGGAATCCGAGGGAATTCAACTCTCCGATTCCATAAGCCTCAGATCCCTCCCCTCATCCGAAAGCTATAAGTATTTGGGTATGTCGGACGCGTTAGGCATCAACGATGCTGACATGAAGCAATCGTTGAAGGAGCGCTTCTTTTGTCGCCTGAAGAAGGTTTTAAATAGTCTTCTGTCGGGCGGAAATAAGGTGCGCGCCTTCAATGGTTGGGTCATGCCGGTTTTGATGTACTCTTTCGGCATACTCAAATGGACTCAGACCGAACTCGACGCCCTGGATAGAAGAGTCCGTACATTACTGACCGCAAACCGGATGCATCACCCACGATCATCGGTGATGAGACTGTATGTCCCGCGGAAGTGCGGGGGGCGAGGCTTTTTAAATGCGAAGACCCTCCACAACCGCGAGGTATGCAGTCTCAGGGAATATTTTTTAAAAGCCGAAGTGGGTATGCGCCGTGATGTGGTCGCAGTGGACAAGGGGCTCACCCCGCTCTCCATGGCTAAAGAGAACTGGCGCAAACCTGTAGTACAGACGCCAGCACATCAAGTTACTACAATCTGTCAGATTTCTTTAATAGATTTTCGACTTTATTGCTAAAGCATAAGGTTCAAGGTTGATTGGGAAAATCTGACAGTTTCGGGTAGGTTGACCTGCTGGCGTCTGTACTTTCTACTGATGACCGCAAGAAGGTATGGCAAAGCAAGGAGCTTCACGGGCGCTTCTATCGGGCTCTTCATGAGCCCGGTGTAGACTTCTTAGCGTCCGTATCCTGGCTACGTTTTGGTGACCTTTTCGGGGAAACTGAAGGTTTTGTCTGTGCAATTATGGACGAAGCTATCTTAACGAATAACTACCGGAGACATATTATGAAGGACGGGACGGTTGACGTGTGTCGGGCATGCCACCGTCCGGGTGAGTCTATCAGACATATTATCTCTGGTTGTTCTCGTCTGGCTAACGGCGAGTACTTGCACAGGCATAACCAAGTAGCTAGGATTATTCACCAGCAACTTGCTTTGAAATATAAACTTGTGGATTCTGAGGTACCGTACTACAAGTATGTGCCCGACCCAGTTCTTGAAAATGACCATGTCACATTGTACTGGGATCGGTCTATCATTACTGACAGGACTATTGTTGCCAATAAGCCTGATATAGTAGTGATAGACCGATTAGCGCGCCGCACAATGATTGTCGATGTTACCATTCCACATGACGGGAACCTCGTGAAAGCTGAGAAAGAGAAGCAAATTAAATATCTCGACTTAGCACACGAGGTTGTTGACATGTGGAATGTTAGCTCGGCTATCATTGTGCCGATTGTCGTATCGGCCAATGGACTGATGGCCGAAAGCCTCGATCAACATCTATCGAGGCTCTCGTTAGGCGGTTGGGTCAAGGGCCTGATTCAGAAGGCAGTACTCCTCGATACGGCTCGCATTGTGAGGAGGTTCCTGTCTCTGGAGCCCTAACCACCGGTAGCTTGGACCCTGCTCCCGACACCGGCGGATCGCTATTTTTTATATTTTTAAATGTTTTTTATACTTATTTTATATTTTAAGAAATATTTAAAAATGTAATTAGATGTGTAAATAGACAAATAAACGAAAATAATAAGGTTTATTTAATGTTGAAAAAAAGTTAATATTGTGAAAGCCGCTAGCGCGCTCGTGGCGCGGCCTGCTTTGGTGTAAATCGTCAAATATAAGAAGAGCTCCAGATGCTATACAGAATGTATGCAAAGCGGAGCTCTGTTTACGTTGGTCATTGATAATGGCGAGCGGCGCTCGGCGCCCCCTAGGAACGCTGCGCCCGTGTGCAACGCACACCCTGCACAATAGGTAAAGACGGCCCTGGTCAGACTCTTACTGACTAAAACCCACCCATGTTCCTTCCTTAGCCCTTTATGTTCCGGGCCAGCGGTAACCCTTTCGGACAATCCCGCTGACCCGGCAGGCGTCGACCCTAAGGGGCCCCTTCCTCGATGCTGACATCTCTTTGAGGCGAGCGTGGAACACGTACGCGCCGTCCGGCACGGGCCTGGTCCTGATCGGACGGTGAGCTACCCATCACTCTCCGCCCGCAGGCCCGCGCCTACGGTGCGTCTCCCGTGGCGGCTGAGACGGGAGTCTCTCTCCCTGAGCCGTCCCGCCACCTCCTTCGCTAGCTTGACTGCTTCGCCGAAGGAGGTGACTGCCTCCCATTCCCTCGCGCTCCGGACCATGGCTAGCACCAGGGCCGGACGCGAGAGGTCGCCGCCGCTGCCGATCGCCTCAACGAGGACACGGTGGTGCTCCTTTGCTACGGGTACGTATTGTAATACGAGTATCTAAAATTAAAAGAACTAACGCATTTACGTTAACCTACGCGTGTGTACTTCGGGAGGCGGCGACGTAGGATGCAAGAGCGAGCGAAGGGCACCCCGAGGTTAGGTTTGGTTAAAACGGTATAGTCGACTAATGCTATATTATAGAAATGTCAGACGAGTTTAAAACGCCAGATTCTGTGAATGCCAGATTCTACAAATGCCAGATTCTACAAATGTCAGATTCTATAAACGCCAGATTCTAATAATGCCAGATTCTATAAATGCCAATTTTTTTTTTTTCTAAATTCTTTTAATGTCACATTTTTGTTATAGTTGCAATATAATAATTTCCTTACGTGCATGTATATATCCCACACAGCATATAATATCTAGTAGATGTCCAATATTAGTCTACTGAGATCTAAGATATCTAAGATCATAATGGAACGTTTAGTAGATGTCTACAACTGGTCTTGAAATCATCTCTTAGTTAAGATATTACATAATATCTAGAAAACATCTACAGCTGATCATCTCTTAGAGAAGATATTGCATAACGTCTAGTAGATATCTTGAATCATTTAGAAAACGTCTAGAAAATATTCAGCATACTTTCTATTAGACATATAGCAGATAATCTAGAAGATGTCTATACTACACTCTCGAATCATCTAGAAGATGTCTAGAGGATATTTTGCTAAATTCCTACTGTAGCAAACCTTATTTTTTAATCTACTAACGCCACCTATTACTTATGAGAGACACTACAACATGTCGCAACTCTACGCTAGATGGCGCTGACGCAAAACGTCACGTTTCTGAACCGCGGTGTCGAGATTCTCCGATGGTTAATGACCTCCGCTAGTATATTTTATTTTATTTGAGAAAACTGAACTAGTGGTGCATCCGTGGATTACGTCCTACCTTGGAATAGTCACACGGGACATCGCTACTTAGTTAGCCTAACTCTAGACCTAGTGTCCTTTTTGGTTTAGAGGACACCTTTCCCCCTCCTTCGTCCCTTCTGGGAAAAGGTTGTGTGGATTCGTCCTATATATATATAGGTACAATTATACTCTGTACGTTGTGTAATAAATCCTCCGGCGACGACATCCCTTACACTACTAGATATTTTGTAGATAATCTAGAAGAAATCTTCTAAAGTTTACTAGTAGACATCTAGAAGACATGTCTAGTAGATGTGCATTTAAAATGTCTAGAAGACATTTAGGAGGCGGACATAGAGTCATCTTCTAGATATCTACTATAGTACTTGTAAATATCAGCAGAGGTCTCCTAGATGTTTATATGAATATTTAAAAGATATTTACTAGATATTCTTTAGACATTGTGTGCTGTGTGGGATATAAACAGAAGGCCAACTCCTGTAACTAAAAACGTTCAAAATCTAGTTGCAATCTCATATCAGCGACAGCCAATGTCAAAAACTTGTCAAAAATGTATGGAAATTAGAGGAATTTTTGACAGATTGAGACTGAGATCCGACCGTGATCATACTTAAAATTATGAGAATTGCCCCTCTGATAACCATAATCAGCCTATAATGTTCCCACTGCTGGGACACAGGCCTCCTCTCGATGAGAGGGAGTGGGCCGTAATCCACCACGTGGGCCCAGTGCGGATTGGCAAATGTCACATGTCTTCGAATTTTTGATTCTAGGACATGCCGGTTTCCTCACGATGTTTTCCTTCACCGTTTTGAGAACAGTGGTGATGAAATAATTTTACGGTATATACTGCGGGGTAATTATTACGCAAAGACATTAAAGTTATTAACCCTCTTTGTTATTACGTAACACACTATCAGTAGCATTGGGTTTCATTTTGAGAGTTCAACAACATTCATTGCGTTATTCACGTTGTTCAGCAGACACATTTTTCGAACATATGAAACAATGGATTAGCAATATCCTTAAAAATTATTCAGATTGAGATTGATAATGTGTTACGCAAACACACAATGAGGGTGCAGATAGTATTGTTATTGATATCTATGGTTAAAACTTACCGAATTATCCATGGTTTTATACCTGTCTCTCTCTCTCTCACCAGCATGCGTCCTTTTCTAATCAAGAAGGACGCTTGGCGCGAAGCTGTCAATGTCATAGCGTTTGTAAATTTTGTATATGGTTTACCCGTTAGGGTATATGTGTTCTGTGGTTTAAACGTTCACTTGCCAAACATTATGTTTGCGTTAAAATTTTTTGTGAAAAGTTTATTTGCCAAGTAATGATTTGGCAAATGAAATTATGCGGAAAATGGCAATTTCTTTTCGATGAAACAAGAGGAAGACACAAAATTATTATAGGTAAGGTGTTAATCATTTTATTATGTATTACAGATGCAGATACGGACTATGTTACTATTATAATTTCATCAATATCTTCAATACTGGTGCTCTTTCTAGTTGGGATTTGTGCCATTACGAGACATTACTTGAAAAAAATTATTGGACCAAAATTAACCCAGTTACCATTACTCCAAATACCCGACGCAAGACTCCGGCCGGCCAATGAAGTAAGTTTAAATATTTAAATTGGAGAAGACAACTGTCAAATTAGTTCCGCGTAGATGGCGCCAAGTGTTTGTTACTTTCATTCATGGACGTAATATATTCTATATATTACGTCCATGCTTTCATTCTATAAAGTACTAGCAGCGCCCAGCGGTTTCACCCGCATAAGTGTCGATCCGGTTCGAAAGACACGTGGCGCCATCTATTATCATAATAACGTTATTGTTGTTTTCCTCGGGATCGGGAACAGCACTTTTTTTCGGGATGAAAGGTACCATAAGTCCGTTTCTGTATACGTAGTATCTCTAAGTAGTCTGTGGTTTCTGTACACCTGACCACAGAGCATGTAACCTGACAACGTGCAAAATTTCAGGATGATCGGTTCAGTGTTTAAGCGTGAAAAGGTAACAAACAAACAAACTTACTTTCGAATTTCTAATATTAGTTAGTAAATACTAATTCCGCACTTTGATTCTCTTGCCAAAGGCCTTGCTGAAAGAGATTGAAGATTTTTCTAAGGAGCCTGCATGGACGTAATATAATACTTCTATTATATTACGTCCATGGGATCCTGGCATACCTCCTGTCCGCCATTATTGTTTTTTTTTTTTAAATGGCCGCCACGCATGTAACCTCAGAACAATAACTGCGGTGCTATTCCGTAAACATCTCACCGTGAAAACTTAGGTGAAGTGAGCTTGGAGTGAGCTGTCAATATTGTCAATTCCCAGCAAAAACAAACTCACTTCACCAAAGGGTCAGTTCACACCGAGACGCGACGCGACGCGCAGTTTTCAAGATAGAAATACAATTACAGACCTTATCTACTACACTAAAAGGTACACAATTCAGTGTCTACTAGCTAGGTCGAGCTACGCAGCGCGGCTTTCTATCTTGAAAACTACGCGTCGCGTCGCGTCTCGGTGTGAACTGACCCTAAGTTTTCACAGTGAGATTTTTACAGAATCGACCGGCTGCTTAAATTTAGTTATTGTTCTGAGCATGTAACCTATAATATCGACAGCAGGCTCACATCAATGCCAACCGAAACAAACTCCGTAAAGCGGTAAAGCGTCACTAACATAAGCGTTCAAAGTTGATGACGTGACATCCATACTTTTTTTGAACTTGCGTTTAACTTGTTGCAGTGGCGGACAGGTATTGCACGAAGGTATATACGTACCTACGCTAGTAATATAATAAGTCAATGTATATACGAAACTAATATTTTATGAGAGGTAAATTTTATTATTTGTTTGTAACCGGTAATCTCTGGTCCGAATATAAAAACCCTATTTCCGAGTAGGTACCCATAGGATACCTTGTTTTATGTTAAACTAGCTGACCCGGCAAACGTTGTTTTGCCATATAAATTATTTCTAGCTGCCCGGCGCTATCGTTCGCGTGGTGTCCTACTCTACCCCTACCCTACTCCTACCCTACTCCTACACTACTCCTACCCTACTCCTACCCTACTTCTACCCTACTCCTAACCTACTCCTACCCTACTCCTACACTACTCCTACACTACTCCTACCCTACTCCTACACTACTCCTACCCAACTCCTACCTATAAACCTCACGGAGCCCGAGACCTTTCCAACGAATGCAAAACCGTGGAAATCGGTTCGTGCGTTCTAGGGGTCTACTCCGAAACGGTTAACCACTGTATCGGCCGAATGTTCGGTCATTTTCTGATTCGAATATTGTTGTCCTACTACGAATTAAAAAAAAAAAGAGTAAAAAAAGGGTTAAGGGTTCCAAAAAGGTTCGGATTGGCACAGTTTGGTCGGGACCAATAG
The DNA here is from genome assembly GCA_963082905.1 of Oligia fasciuncula. Classification (NCBI taxonomy): domain Eukaryota; kingdom Metazoa; phylum Arthropoda; class Insecta; order Lepidoptera; family Noctuidae; genus Oligia; species Oligia fasciuncula. The sequence goes on along the minus strand of OY720414.1, from coordinate 2,077,069 downwards.
TCAATATAGGAAATTAATGGCTGTAGAAAATGACCGAACATTCGGCCGATACATCGGCTAACCGCTTCGGAGTAGACCCCCTGGAGTTATAGCGTCAGGAAGGAAAACCCGACTTATTTTTATATAGTAGAAGACAACGGACGCCATGTGGACAAAGTGGTGTGCTAAAGCTGGTATTTTTAATTTTTACAGCCCGATATCAATACACCATTCTACCTCAACCTTCTCTTCAGGGCTGAAGGAGAATGTGAACTATAAATCCAGGCTCGAGAGGAGCCGCACTACGAGGAAGTTATATTATGTATCAGTAGCGGAAACCTGTCACGACTTGCAGAGTTTTTCTCTTTCCAGTCAAGTGTCGAACCCATTTTGAGCAGTGTTACCAACTTTCAAAAATATTTATCCCTAAAGTTTGTGTCAAAAATCCCTAAAATCGCCTTAATTATTGAGTTGTCCCCATAAAAAAAATATAAATGTAAATTCATAATGATTTAGAAATAATATGGTGTAATATGTTTCAAGTCTTTTTATTATAAGTTATTTAATATATAAAATATTTCGTCTTCATCTGAAGATTCAGATTTTTTTAAATCATACATGTTGATATTGAATAAATTTAACATTTTATTGGATGGATTAAGCCAGTGGCGCCAGTATTGCCGCCAGTCACCACAGAGTGGTTGTAGAATTACGTACTAGATGTCGTTATAAGTCGCTAGGTCAAGAAATAAATATTAATATTACCTATCAATTTAAAAATATTAAAGAGTCAAAAAATCCCTGAAAAAAACCCAAAAACTTTCAGACCCCTAAAAAAATTCCATCCCACTTATTTACCCCCTAAATCTGGGGGGAAAACCCCTGAGTTGGCAACACTGATTTTGAGTTGACTCGAGTGGTATCTGGGGGCACGGGAGTGCCCCCGCCAAGACGAGCCAAGCGAAGCGCAAGGGCACTACCTACCTTTTCTCGAAGCACTTCGTCGTATTTTTGAACCTTCATAACTTGAGTTTGGATTATACCAGATAAACGAAATTTTCGGGATATGATGTCAGTGGTTGACTTATTAAACCTATAAAGTTTCAATTGCATAGCTCTTATACTTTAGATTTTATTGATATCTAAAATACCCCGATTTCGTCACTGACTCACTGACTCACTGATTCACTGACTCACTGATGATCATCAATATTCTAAGGGTCTTCCTGAAGTCCTAGAAAGCTGAAATTTGGTACGTAAGCTAGTAATAGTACACAAACAACAAAAAAACTCTAAAACTTGGAACTTTTACCCTTCAACCCCTTAAAATAGGGGATGGAAGTTTGTACGAGACTTCCGCAGATTTTTATGCTAGAGTTCTGAAAATTGATATAGGGACTCCTTGTTATAAATAATAAAATACGTATTTCAGGATTTTCAGTAAATAACCCCCCAACCCCCCAAAATTTTTTTTTTTATTTCATAAGCATCAATATTCTAAGGTTCTTCCTGAAGTCCTAGAAAGCTGAAATTTGGTATGTAAGCTAGTAATAGTACACAAACAATTCTAAGACTTGGAACTTTTACCCTCCAACCCCTTAAACTAGGGGATGGGAGTTTGTATGAGACTTCCGCAAATTTTGATGCTAGAGTTCTGAAAATTGATACAGGGACTCCTTGTTACAAATAATAAAATACGTATTTCAGGATTTTCAGTAAATAACCCCCCAACCTACCCAAAAATTTTTTTTTTTATTTCGTAAGCTTCAATATTCTACGGTTCTTCCTGAAGTCCTAGAAAGCTGAAATTTGGTATGTAAGCTAGTAATAGTACAAAAACAACAAAAAAACTCTAAAACTTGGAACTTTTACCCTCCAACCCCTTAAAATAGGGGATGGAAGTTTGTACGAGACTTCCGCAAATTTTGTTGCTAGAGTTCTGAAAATTGATATAGGGACTCCTTGTTATAAATAATAAAATACGTATTTCAGGATTTTCAGTAAATAACCCCCCAACCCCCCAAAAAAATATTTTTTATTTCATAAGCATCAATATTCTAAGATTCTTCCTGAAGTCCTAGAAAGCTGTAATTTGGTATGTAAGCTAGTAATAGTACACAAACAATTCTAAGACTTGGAACTTTTACACTCCAACCCCTTAAACTAGGGGATGGAAGTTTGTAAGAGACTTCCGCAAATTTTGATGCTAGAGTTCTGAAAATTGATATAGGGACTCCTTGTAATAAATAATAAAATACATATTTTAGGATTTTTAGTAAAGAAACCCCAAAAAAAAAAAAATTATTTCATAAGCACCTTTCAAAAAGATGTGAAATCCCACCAAAAACATTTTCATGTAAAATGTTGCCAAGACGACACCACATATGGCTCAAAAAGTTATCAGATCTCATGTAGAGCCAAGCTTCTAACTCTACACGCCCTAACTTCACAAACTCTACACCTTAGTCAAAATATTATGTGGCTTGGCCGTTTCGCTACCATCACATGGGCGTAAGGTGAAAAATTTATTCACTGTTCATTACTTTTCTGCCGGTCGATTCTGTAAAAATCTCACCGTGAAAACTTAGGTGAAGTGAGTTTGTTTTTGCTAGGAATTGACACTATTGACAACTCACTTCACCTAAGTTTCCACGGTGAGATTTTTACAGAATAGCACCGCTGTTATACAATAGTTTTTGTAGTAACGAAACGGCCAAGCCTCATATTTTGACTAAGGTGTAGAGTTTGTGAAGTTAGGGCGTGTAGAGTTAGAAGCTTGGCTCTACATGAGATCTGATAACTTTTTGAGCCATATGTGGTGTCGTCTTGGCAACATTTTACATGAAAATGTTTTTGGTGGGATTGTCTTTTCATATTTATTTGACCACTGTTCTTGCATCACTGTCAAAATCACATTAAAGTGCGCGCAACATGTAAGTCTGCGCGCGGCCGTAATCATAAAAATAGGCGTTTGTCGCCATCAGAGGCTTTTAGTGTGAGTTTTTTCACTTACGTTCGATTGCGAGCGCTTTAGAATTTTTTAATGGAAAAAGTTATAGCGCCACCTGGTGGTCACTAGGATAAACCTAATTTCCCATTAAATTTTTTAACGCGCTCGCAATCGAACGTAAGTGAAAAAAAAATCCCACGAAGGCCACTGGACGTTTATTTCAAGTGTCAAGGGAGTATGTTGTGTTCCGTGTTTTTTTTTTTTATTCTTTGTTTATTTAGGGACATTTATAATCGCAATGCGTAATTGCGTCCCATCGTACCCTAAATACACATTTCTCATATCTGGTCCATGAACCTAAACAGTCCGTGTTTTCTAAAGTAAATAATTGTCATCGTTAGATATGCAAAAAGTGATTAAAAGTGCTGGCAGGGATATAATCTTGAAGTTAAACGCCGCGCGCAGACTTACCTTGCGCGACCTCTAATCTTTATTTTCATCAAAATATGGTTGCTGTTAGGTGGCTGCCACTGACAAGTCTGTCAAAATCAAAGTGAAATCTTTATTCTCCTTGATTAAGTTTGCTGTTAGATTCCTGCTGGCAGAGGTAAAAGAACTGTGAAAGGACGGTATAATTAAAAATGAATTTTTATTATTATTTATTTTAAATAACTTTAACTCAATAGCAGACAACAGTGAATACAGCCTAAACCGCTCTGGGTCTCGATTTTGTACTGACGCCAGCACACCAAGCTACTACAATCTGTCAAATTTCTCTAATAGATTTTCAACTTTATTGCTAAAGCTCAAGGTTCAAAGTTGATTGGGAAAATTTGACAGTTTCGGGTAGCTTGATGTGGCGTCTGTATAGGGTTGAAAACTTGAAACACACTAGGCGAGCACTAAGGAAGTATTTTTTACAATGAGGTTTTCTTTTAGAGTATTAAAAAAAAATAGTTTCCAAGAACTCTGTAGATGGCGTTGTACTGACTACGTTACTAGGTGACAAAACCAAAACGCTTGGAAAAAAATCATTGCGTCACATACGCTCGTTGACTGACACTTTCGTTTGCTTTCGTTTTTCGATCTCAAAATTACATCCAAGTGAAATAATAAAAAAATATGTGAAGTTTCGTTCCTTGCAGTAACTTACCAAGGTCAGCGCCATCTATCCAGCGACTAGGGAAGAGTTAAAAAAAAAAGAAAAATCCCTCATTCATCAGGGGTTAAATAGGGATGAAAGTTTTTATAGAAGTTCGTAATTATTGGCGATGGGAAAACTTATTGTGCACACGGCTTATAAAGATAGATATATATTAGATATACATTAGTTTTATAAGCTTAAGTACCGTCAACTGCACGTCAGTGGTAAGACTTGAATTTCGATAACAACCTGAGGGGCAGTTCTCGTAATTTTAAGAACGTTCAGTCTGATCTCAGTCTTAATCTGTCAAAAATACCTCTCTATTATTTCCCTACATTTTGACATTGATTGTCGCCGAGGAAATGTTATTGCGACTTTATGCACAGCTATTTGGCTATAGGTCTACCGGAATCTCGTGGCGTAAAAATAAATGATTTTCATAATGGCAATGTCAATCCGTAAGAAAAATCACAATTTTTTTTATGCCTTGATATTCTGGTAGCCCTATAGATTTTGAACTTTTCTCCTGGCCAAACTATTACCACGGGCGTGCGGGTTGACTGTAGGTACGCACGGCTACGATCAAGCTATACATATCCAGTATAAGCTGACTTCTGATTGTACACACGCCAGCACAACAAGCTACCCGAAACTGTTAAGTTTTCTCCATCAACCTTGAACCTTATGCTGTAGCGATAAAGTTGAAAATCTAAGAGAGATTTGACAGATTCTAGTGGATTGATGTGCTGGCGTCTGTACTAAAGATAACTTGATTTGTACTCGGTTAATGACTCGCCCCCATCTCGCCTCTATTAAGGCGAAAGCGCCAGGGTAGCCCGCGAAATTCATTTTTTTTAGGTTTTTTGCAATTTGCTGGTCAGTATTAAGTTGTACGTTGATTAAAATTTGATTCGCGGCCGTAACAAATATGTATTTACAGAATTATAATCATTAAAATCATCAACACAACTCTCCGAGACCATGTAATCCCCAAGAATGACTATTTCATGAAATCTTGACATTTGGGGATTATATGGTCTTAGAGAGTTGTGTTGATGACTTTAATGATTATAATTCTGTAAATACATATTTGTTACGACCGCGAATCATATTTTAATCAACGTACAACTTAATACTGACCAGCAAATTGCAAAAAACGTAAGAAAATTTGAATTTCGCGGGCCACCTTAGAGCTTCCCCCTTAAAGGGGCCTTAGAACGTAGTGAAGTTTAGTTCTAAGCTTCACCACGTTCTTTATTTTTTACCTATGCATGAAAGATTAAGAGAAGGTAATAATATAATTTTATTGAACTCTGTTCTCAACATCTGGACAATGGATAATGTGCCGGAAGTTCTAACACAAGTATTCTGGGATAGTATATACTAATTCCATAATTCCGGTGAATTCCTTCATGTATAATCATTGTGTTGCCACGTTCTTACTTATTATTGTTGCCCTCTCAATAAACAACAACTCAAAAAAAAATACCAAACATTTTCACGCGGCGCCTCCAAAAATTATTAAATTTTATTTGTTGGTAATATAAAAAATTAAGGCTGAATTCCTAAACCCAAACGTTTCATTATATAAATTAATATTTTATCTAAAAGAGGTATGGTCATGTTTTAGTTTATTTTTGATTTAATTTTGTTATAAGTAGGTAATTTGATTTAATTGCAATAATTTCTTAATTTGTAATGAATTGGTTTTGATTGTAATTTTGATATATTACGTGTACTAACATAGTTTAAAATATTGTATCTGCTAACAAAATATGGATTGCTATTGTCTGAAATAAACGTTTTGAATTTGAATTTTGAATTATACTTTGGTGGTTTATAAAGGGCTTCAGCTTTTCTGCTTAGGTCGACAAAATAAGTTTTCCTATTTCTGTATGAATAGTCAAAAGAAACCGAACGTAGAGGCTATTTTCAAGCTAACTTTGCTTGCCCTTACATATGTATTCTCATAATTCTTGAGTTTATCTGAATATCTCGACAAACTTCTATTTCTATATGAACGGTCAAAATAAAATCTAACCTAGCCAATGGGGCGCAGTAATTTTCAAACTTGTTTTCGCTCGCTCTTACATTCTTTAGCTTTTCTGGCGTATGACGACAAAGTAACCCGGGAAGCGTAATGATTTTTAAAACAAAGTTAAGGGGATCGCGAATGTTAAAAGGTGGAGAACCCCTGCTTAGCTAGTTTAGAGCACTTGTATGACAATCCACAAAATCTTTCGTTTTGACAACAGAGCAAAATAAACACCGTGCATGCGGAACTAGCATTACACAGCACTGACAGCGATACCACAAACAATCTTTAACTGTCAAAACCCGACAAACGTCATTGTCAAACTCTATGGTTTTTCGTTTTTGGCGCACGCGGAAGTGAACATTCGAGTGATTTCCTTTTCCTAAAAATTTCAAATAGTCTCAAAACTTTTGATTTAGCGCATCAAAAATATTTTTCAACGTTGCATCAACGTTTTTTTACTTGTGTCGAGTGTTCGTGACTTCGTGTGGTGTTTAAAATGGAGGTGACAGACTTAAACGATCTGCTTAATGTGCGCTCGATCAAAATGGAGCAAGGGGACACTGGATTTGACGAAAATACTGTGGAAACATCTGACCCTCTATCTATTATACCTCAATATGTGACCGAGTCTGAGTTAGGTAAGCTCAGATTAGTTTATTTATCCGTTTCGAACGATTTCTCTAACAGATTTGTTTGTGTGCACTAAGTTTCGACCTTCAATTTTAGTCAATATTTTCCTTATAAGTTTAGCGATGGTCGATTTCGATTCTATTCACTTCGAAGACTGGGTTTTCTTATCATTAATATTGTTTTTAGTTTTTATTGTAGTTTCAGTAAAATGTGGAAAGTAATTCAGAATATACAAACAAAAATGATAAGAATAAAAAACTTATTGATTAAGGATCACACTCTGATTAATCACAATCACTTTTCAACGTCTTGTTACTAATGACATTAATTTCCATTCACTCAAAATATCTCAGGACCAGTCTTTTTCAGCCTTTTTGTTATGGCCTGAGTTTTATGGTTGTGGGTTTGAAGCCAAAAACCAACCCAAGAGACAAACTTCGCTCTGTCCCGGAGCAGGCCTCTGGCGGCCCATTTCAATAGAAAATCAATTGTGTCTTATTAGCGGGTAAAAGATACAACCAAGTCGAGATCAGAAAGCAAAACTGTTTTATTTCCTCTTTACCCTCATTACAAAAATGTTACACTTGACAACTAATCAAAACAATCTGCAAGGTTCAAACATAACAGCGGGGATCAAGCGATTAAAGGCTCTTACACACCGGCGCGACTTGTCGCGCGACGTGTCGCCTGGCGATTCTGCGATATTATCGCGCCGCAACACCTTTCCCACAAGCGCGACGCGAATCGCGGCGCGACACCATACTAAATGAACATTTAGTATGGTGTCGCGGCGATATCGCGGCTACACGGTGTAGCGCTACTAGACAAGTCGCCCCTGTGTGAAGTGTCGCGCGCGTTTCCATAGAAATTGTTCTATGGATATATATCGCAGAATCGCGTCGCACTGTCGCGTCGCGCCTGTGTGTAAGAGCCTTAACTCTGTGAAATTTATTTCATTGCAACGGTTCTTAAATAATGTATAAGTATACATTGTTGCATAAATGTTTATGTAAAGGAAAGTGTTATGAAATTAAACAGACAGTTAAATTCAAAATCATTTTATCAAATAATAATGTAACAATTGTAGGTATATTACAGATACAGTCTGGTAAGTCTTGGTATACCTACACCATATTTTAAACACCTCGATCTAAACAACGATTAACTCAAAAAAACACTTTTTTCAGAAAAGTTGAAAAACTGAATAATATGTCCCTGTGCACTGCAGGAGTTTGCTGTATTGTGTTACTTTTTAAGTGCAGATAGAACAATGATGTTTTATGAGTCTTGTTGTTTAATCATATAATGGGGCTGAAAATTGAATTTTTGTAGTTATTTTCCTATCAATGTCCCTGTTTTGGTGGGGGAGGAGCGCGGTTCGCTCGTTCAACAAACAACAATTAATTGGATAATATAACTAATTGGATAATGTAAATAATTGAATATATGAATGTGTGACTGATAATGTATAAGTAAGTGTAAAAATCATTGATTCAGTCATTATAATTGTACCTACCTAAAATATTTGCACGCCATGAGAAATGGCAGACATGTCGTGAGCCACTCATAATCTAAGATCTTGCATGCATGTTTTTATTTTAATTCTGTATGTATACACATGTCAGAGCAAATAAAATTTCTTTCTTTCTTTCAAACAATAAGGGCTTCCGGCGTCATCTAGCGTTGAGTAATGGAACTATTTTTGAATCTGTTTTGTTGGTTGCTAGATAGTGAGTCAGGGAATTCAATGGTATGCATACCTCAAAAATTGAGATTTTAGAGTTAGCTCTCTTTAGATCTAGGTGTGCGATTTTACCTTTCAACATGCGAAGTTTTTATAAACAAAACACAGACATTTTAAAATTATTAAAGAATAAGCTTAAGAATGATATCTCTGTTAACACTAAAACATTTTAAAAAAATTACAGAATAAAATTATGAGCTCTTCATTTTATTTAATAACAGCTGCGCCCCGCGGTTTCACCCGGGATAAAGATGTTATATATGTATATGTCAATCCGGGGTGTCAGCTCCATACAAAATTTTATCAAAATTGGTCCAGCCGTAGCATGAAGAAGTAACAAACGTATAAACACACACTCAGCAACTTTCGCCTTTATAATATTAGTGTCAAAACTAGTATAAAAATACAGTTAACAGTTTGTCAGAAGAATTTATATTTAGATTTGTCACCAAAAAATCCCTCGTCCAGTCAGGAGTAGTGTCTGTGGTGGCTCTGCTACCCAATTTATAAAATACTAGCTGTTCCCCGCGGTGTCACACGCTGCGCGGCTCCTAAGGGCCTTCCTCGATAAATGGACTATCCAACACAAAAATAATTTTTCAATTCAAACCAGCAGTTCCTGAGATTATCGCGTTCAAACAAACTCTTCAGCTTTATTATTAGTATAGATATAAATTATATTTTAGGGCTCATGCAGGCTGGTGGCGAAATATTACAGACACCTCTGGCTGTATTCTCCGATACCCCGGATGAAGATGACACCATGCAGAGCACAGAAAGCAGTGGTGAGTTGTACAGTCAGGCTAATTAATATTTAATCTAATTGGTACACTACTTTAATGTCAAAGTCAAATCATTTATTTTCATATAGGCACATATACTTTGAATGTCAAAATTAATAAATATAAAATAGAATTGATTCTAGTCGCCCCTTCCAAGAGGTAGTTTTGTATGGAAAAGAATGGGTAAGAAACTCCCGTTACTCTTTTAAAAAGTTTTACAATATTTTGTACCTAGAATAAAATTATTACTATAAATATAAGATCCGAACTGATAGGCGAGTAAAAAAATTCGTTGTTCTATGTAATTGTTGTGCTATTCCCAATAATTGTGTTGCAGATGAGGTGATAGTTCAGCTCATGGACATCAGGACCAACTTGTCTCGCCTCCGGGCAATGCTGGAGAGAAGATTGGGTTTTGATCTCTCAGATTATACATTCTGGCTGCAAAACGCTAAAATGGTAAGAAATAACAATTTGACTTCACACCTAGATACCCGAATAACTAGAGGTGTAAAGTACACCCCGATAAATATTAAATTAGTTGTAATTATTAGTCGGTACACCAAAAAAAGTAATTAAGTAGAAAGTAAGTAAGTAGAAATTTAGTAGTAAAAACTTACATCTTTTTAGTAAAAGAGGTGAAAGACATAATTATAGTACTAGAAATAGGGACCTATTAGTTCAACCAGGTTTCAGACTGGCTAAAGTAGACTCATCTTTTATGGGGTACTGTTTAAAATGTTATAATAAAATACCTCCCCACATTCTTCAACTGAATGAGACAAAATTCAAGTCTTGTATAAAACGCACACTATGCAGTCAGGCATATTATAAGTTAGGGGATTACATAGCTGATAAAAATGCCTGGCTCAATGCTGGTCCTGCTCCACAACCACAACTAATTGATTAACACCTGAAAATACTGTTGGAGCTGCTGAAGATTGTAAGACTATCTTTGCATTGTATAAACTCAATTTCATTTGTATTGTATAATTGCATAGCACAGATGTGAGTTCTATGTAAGTACTATACCTTATTTTTACCATTTACCGGGTAATTTATGTCTTTCATTGACTTGAATGTGCCCTGGCGGCTGATAGTATGTCATGCTCACACAAATGTCTCGCTGACGGTGGCGTGTATGTTGGATCATTTAGCTCCCTTCAAAATGGTTGAGCTGAATGGTGCTGATCTATGCGTCATGTTCGTGAACGGGCGCCGTCAGTTGGGGCTGGTCATCACTTAGCTGCCTCGGCTTATTTTTAATTATTTTATTTTTATTTTTGGATTGTTGTTTTAGTACTATTTGTTGTACTCTGGACGCTTTTAACGCATACGTCTTGTTTATTTTTACATCGTTCTCACATTATTTAATTATAAATTCAAAAGTAATGATGTAACTAATATTTTTGTAAAATATAATTTAAAAAAAAGAGTGTCCATGGAGTTTCTTGTCCGTTCTTCTCCATAGGTACCTACGCTTTGGAATGGGCAACTAGCTTCACATTTTTCTGACTGACCTACTTCTTGACAATTCAAAAGTGCCTGTAAAATGGTTTAATTGAAATAAATGCTTTGAGTTGAGTTGAGTTGAGTTGAGTTGAGTTGATTTAATAAAATTAAACTGACTTCAAAAATAAATTATGTCAAAATTATGAAATAACTTTAATTTCGGAAGTCGGTGTCTTGGGATCTGAATTGTAGTTTTAGTTTTCAGCTACCGACTTCCGAAATTAAAGTTATTTCATAATTTTTGGTTAATTTATTTTTGAAGTCAATTAAATTTTTTTTAATTACACTTTTATTTCGTATGTTTTAGTTTTAAGTAGAAACTGGAATATTTGTTTGTAATAAGTAGGTAATAGTTTTGTTGTAAATATTGCACTAGAATTTGACCAAGGTTTTGAGATGTTTTCCCTTTGACACTACACCCGTAGCTCATATTAATAAGCCAGGCTGTCACACTTACACGTATTAGTCCATATCTTGAAAATTACTGAATCGATTTTGATGAGACTTGCACTGTTCCCTAAGTTGAAGTACCTACCTAAATGTAAGCCAATAAAAAAAATGGTCACGTTCCGATTAATAGTTGCAGAGAAATGAGTGGGCAATTTATGATTCTGCCAACGTGGCCTTTTTAGGTCCCTCTGGTCTTATTCTGTCACTCAGCTTATCATACTCTTTTCAGCTGGAAAACCACAAGACCTTAGTGGAACAGTGTATCAGAGGAGAGGGGGTGGTGCAGGTTAACATACAGATCCGGTCTGCGGAGAGGAAGATCAACATTCTGGACGTTTTGAAACCTGATGAGGAGTTGGTTCAGCTGCCTAACCAGATGGATGAAGACCGTGAGTAGTCAATACATACATTGATTTTGCGATAATTTTCGTTCTAGAAACTGGCCCTAAGCCGCTTGTTGGAACCTTTGGTATTGTGGTTGGAGAAGGTTGTAAATGAAATTTAATTTATAATTAACTAGCAGCGCCCCGCGGTTTCACCCGCATAAGTATCCCGTGGGAATATCGGGATAAAAACTATCCTATGTCCTTTCCCCGGGACTCAAACTATCTCTATACTTACCAAATGTCATCTAAATCGGTTCAGCTGTGTAATGTGAAGAGGTAACAGACAGACACACTTTCGCATTTATAATATTAGTATCGATTAATTCCGAGGGGCCCGTGGCTAAATAATAACAGCCGCACAGGTCGATCGATCAGGTAAAGCTACGCTTGCCGCGGTTGGTCTGTGGATGGGTAACCGTCTTTACATACTGTGACCCCTCCGTGCCTCGGAAAGCACGCTATGCCGTTGGTCCCGGCTGTCATTCGTGAATCTTCGACACTCGTTGCGGGTAGTCTGAAGCCCGAAAGTCGGACAACCAGTCTTACCAAGGGGTATCGTATTACCCAGTAACTGGGTTGTGGAGGTCAGATAGGCAGTCGCTCCATGTAAAATACTGGTATCGAGCTGCATCCGGTTAGACTGGAAGCCGACCCCAACATAGTTGGAAAAGGCTTGGCAGATTATGTTGAGAATGGATTAATTCCAGTGTCCGGAATAAAGTCTATTGAATATTAATTAGCACAGGGACGTTTCTTACATAATCTATACATCACCCTAATTGCGTACCTAACACACTATTAATCACAATCTGATTCATTTTGAAGGATATTGCTAATCCATTGATAAATGATTTTATTTCTGTAAGTAGGTTTGTACAAACACTTTTACACGTCAATCATATTTTTTTTAAACTAGATGAGGTCGGCGTTTCCTAACTGACTATTAGGAAAGGCCGAAACAAACTCAGAAGTCACAGTCTCTTTTAAAGTCCAGACAAAAACTTGGTCAGATCGTGTGAAGACCATGTAGATTGGTGTCTGAAATGGTCTTTTGAGGAAAGAACCACACAGATTGAGCGGACCTGTCCAATCAGTGCACGCATTTGTCAAAAATCGTGCAGCTCAACTCGGAACTTGAGGAGCTCAACGATTCGACGAACAATACCAAAGACAGGACATTTGGGTAGGCCGCATAAACTACTCAAACTGCCAGATCATGATTAAAACTAAGAAGGAAAAAAAGAAATGACCCACATAGTCCCCACATTCACAATAATTAAATAATAAAAATTACTTACAAAGTAAATATTCATGTCATTGTCTAAATAAAATTCATCAATGTCAATGTGTATATAAAAAATCCGGACATAATCTTTGAGGACCATGTAGATTAGTGTCTGAAATGGTCTTTTGAGGAAAGAACCACACAGGTTGAGCGGACCTGTCCAGTCAGTGCACGCATTTGTCAGTATTGCTTCGCATGTTCGAAAAATTTGTCTGCCCAACAATGTAAATAACGCAATGAATGTTGTTGAACTGTCAAAATGGAAGCCATTCCCTACTGATAGTGTGTTACGCAATTACCCCGTAGAATACAAGTTGTTGCTACGGCGTGGCGTAGGAAAGACTACTACACTGTATGCGCGGGGAACATTGCATTTAGCTTTGTCAGCATTATGCTAAAGGATACCAGTAGCTGGCACAAAAGTATGCAAGTAACTTGCATGTCATTATGGTATTCACCAATCAGCTTGCATGCCGTGTGCCATAACAACTTCTGATTGGTGAATACCATATTGGTATGATCAGCTACTTGCATCCTTTTGTGCAAGGTATGCTTGGGATACACATGCCCGTAGCTTGCACTAGCATACCAGCTCCTTGCACGTGCCAGCTACTGTAATGTGTATACGCTAACTGGCATACAAGTAGCTAGCACAACATTTTATTTACTTGCATGCCCGTTAAGGGAGGGGACGCTGGGGGTTGCCAAAGCATACTTTTGTGCGACGCGATGGTAATACTGCCATACAAGGCACAACTAAACGTAAGTGGCAGTGGGCAGGGCACATTGCTCGCAGAACAGATGGCGAAAGGTTCTGGAGTGGCGCCCACGTACCGGAAGACGTAGCGTTGGAAGGCCTCCCACAAGGTGGACCGACGACCTTGTGAAGGCCGCAGGAACCCGTTGGATGCGAGAAGCAAAGAACCGGTCGAAGTGGAAGTGCTTGGGGGAGGCCTATGTCCAGCAGTGGACGTCTTTTGGCTGAAATTATGATGATGATGATGAAGGGCACAACTTGCATGCCAGCTACTTTCCCGATTTACTGGCATGTGTATCCCCCGCTTTAAGGATACACATGCCAATAGCTGGCACAAAAGTATGCAAGTAGCTTGCATGTCATATTGGTATTCACCAATCAGCTTGCATGCCGTGTGCCATGACAACTTCTGATTGGTGAATACCATACTGGCATGCCAGCTACTTGCATACTTTTGTGCAAGTTACAGGCATGTGTGTGGTACACTTTATTGCTATCTGTAGTACGTACACCGCTTATGACATTTTAATTTGGATTTAACCTGTGTACAGTCACGAGCAAAAGTATGTATACACTTGGCTTTATTCAAAGGCGATTTTCTCCTTTATTATTAAATGAAATTTTATATTATGAGGAACATAGTATTTTCGAACCCATAGGTTTATGTAAAGTGTCCTATTTCAACGTTGCATTCGTTATTTCGTGAAAAAATCGCAATTTAAAGTTGCCAAATGTTGACATATTGGTGCTCGTGACTGTACAGTCAACAGCAAAAGTAGATGATCAAAATCAGAAATTCAATACTAATGAACGGAGTTCGCGTCAGAACTGTGTGGCGTCGAAGTACTACTACTAGAATACTTACTACGTAGAATACTTTTGAATCACTTCGACGCTTAGGTATTGCCTGGAAAATAAACATTTGTTTGTATTGGGTTACTTCAGTGTTGGAGCTGTCGGAGCCGCAGGCCGCGCCGCCTGCGCGCGCACAGCTGGACGTGGTGTCGCACGCGGCGGCCGTGAAGTGGGTGGTGGACGCGCAGTTCAAGAGCGAGCACCGCGTGCGCGTGCCCGACGACCCCGCGCTCTGGTCAGTATGAGCTGGACGCGGGTATTATCATCACACTAATATTATAAATGCGAAAGTTTGTGGGTGTGTGTTTATATGTTTGTTACTTCTTCACGCTCAAACAGGTGGACCAATTTTGATAAAATTTTGTATGGAGGTAGCTGACACCCTGGATTAACATATAGGCTACATTTTATCCCGATATCCCCACGGGATCGACATTTACGCGGGTGAAACCGCGGAGCGCAGCTAGTTATAAATAAACTGGAAAAGCATTTTTTTTTGCATTTCTGCGGCTGTTGTGAACATGGATATTCTCTGAATATAAAGATAGAAAGAAAAATTGATTATTCTGCACAAACAAAACGCACATTACGAATAAAAAAAAAAAAAAACAAAATTTGAACATACAACATACCTCGTACTAAAATGTTGACAATATATTAATTATAATATATTATTGAATAATTATTTGTAACTATTGATTTGCTGGCACTTATTTTTTTAAGGTTCCGTACCCAAAGGGTAAAAACGGGACCCTATTACTAAGACCACTGTCCGTCTGTCACCAGGCTGTATCTCATGAACCGTGATAGCTAGACAGTTGAAATTTTCACAGATGATGTATTTCTGTGGCCGCTATAACAACAAATACTAAAAACAGAATAAAATATTTAAGGTGGGCCTCCCATACAACAAACGTGTTTTTTTTTTCGGCGGTTTCGCCTTGCGAGTCTGTCTCGCAATTAGCCAGTTTTTCGCCCTCAAATTGCTAAAAATTTATATTTTTGCCGAAAACGAGAATCGTTCGGACTCCATAAATAATGTCAAACGTTTGTATATCAGGTCAGTGCAGCACGTGAAGCTGTGGATACAGTGGGCGGTGCGGCAGTTCAACTTGATCGGCATAAAGCTATCCGACTGGAACATGAGTGGGGAGGAGCTGTGTGCGATCAACCATGACGACTTCAAGTAAGTACCATGCTCTCAGCAATAGAGCCCGCGCTCGTCAGTATCAGCAATATGGTCATCATCATCTGCCTAGCCTTTTCCCAACTATGTTGGAGTCGGCTTCCAGTCTAACCGGATGCAGCTGAATACCAGTATTTTACATGGAGCGACTGCCTATCTGACCTCCACAACCCAGTTACTGGGTAATACGATACCCCTTGGTAAGACTGGTTGTCAGACTTTCGGGCTTCTTCTGACTACCCGTAACGACTGTCAAAGATCCACGAATGACAGCCGGGACCAACGGCTTAATGTGCTTTCCGAGGCACGGAGGGGTCTCTCTCTGTATGTAAAGATGGTCACCCATCCACAGACCAACCGCGGCAAGCGTAGCTTAGCCTGATCGATCGACCTGTGCGGCTGTTATTATTTAGCCACGGGCTGTTATTATTCAGCAATATAGTATAAGTGAAATAATAAATACAAGTTCAAATTCAAGTAAGTAGATGTGTTGGACAATAAAAAACGGCGATCAAAAAGGCATCAAACCTGAAATCGCGAAAACAAAATCAGCTGTTCCCTACATTTATGTTCGCATAACTTGTCAAAATGTAGGAAACAGCTGATTTTTTTTTCGCGATTACAGCTTTGATCCCTTAGTAAAAGTTTTTCATAACGATCAGTACAATCTCACATTTCAATTTGTCGCATGTTTTCAATTTCACACTGTATAATATGTTGCTCAAAACTTTTGTTTTTCCATAAATGTGGGTGTCTGTTTGTTTTAGAGAGAAAGTACCTTCCGACCCGGGGGACATATTCTGGACACACTTCGAGTTGCTAAGGAAGTGCAAGTTTATTGGTAAGTAAAACAATTGCTTCATAAAACACATTTATGCCCGGGATACAAGAGGTTAGCTTTTCAAAGCTAGGATAACAAAAAACCTCTCTAAAGTTCTTTCGTGGCTTGTTGTCCAGGCTTGGCGCAAGCTGTTTACACGAGAAAGGAGATGTTCCAAAAATGTATGGAGCCTGGGCTAGCACTATGTACACTAAATGTAAATATCGCTATACAATATAGAAACCGTTTCTTAATGTTAATTTTCTGTAATTTGACTTCGTTTTAATGTACATTAGAATTAACTCTGTCAAGGAGAGCAACACAAAATAAATATGGTGGATCAGCAATATGTGAAATGTCACTATGACAATGACATTAAATTGATGTGTCGTCAGGGTTGGATTTCGGTAGGTTGAAAAAGATAGCACAAAAAAATTAAAAGGATAGTATTTAGAAAAAAATTATAGTACACTTTCATTATTTTTTTTAATTTAACTTAATAGTTATTAAAATCAACACCAGCACTCAAGAAGTTTTTTTTTTGGGGTGGATACTTCCGGTCTATCGTCATTTTCATGACCATCACTGCCACTTTTCCTAATTAAAACACTAAAAACGTATTATTTTACACAAAAATTCACAAGCTACTGTTGTCACTTTGATTGCATTTCGAATGGAATGGAATGAACGAGATTGTGGAAAGAGAGAAGTGTATGTACAATACTCATCATCTTCCTGCCCTTATCCCGTTACTTTGGGTCGGCGCAACACGTTTTCTTCTTCCATTCTCCCCTGTCAACCGAGAAGTGTACAATACTGCGGAGGATAATCGGGGAATCTCTGGCCATCGACACAGAAAACATCGCAAGATCAGAATTCGGTCAGATAGGTATACACAAGCACGGTCGAAATATTGATATGACGTAAAACTAAGCATTCGGGAGCATACTTGAAATTATAGTATTTTAACGTACTATCCTTAGATGTGGATAGTAGGTATATAGTACAAAGGGCGAAATTATAGTATAAATACTATAATTATAGTACAAAATCCAACCCTGTGTGTCGTATTAACTGTGAAAGAAAACAAAACACGAATTCCGAAAATACATGGGTTTTGACTAACATTCAAAATTGAAAACATACCAAAACAAAAACAATCACTAAAAACTCCGTAACACATCCAATTCAACACGCGGGAACACAACAATCCAGAAAAAGTCAAACTGTCAAAGAAAGACGTCACTCACGAAACTTAAAACTGTCAAAGTCGTCAAACGTCATGTCAAACAACTGTCATGGCTACCTTAAAAATAGGGTTATCTAATCAAAAAACTTCCCAAATAATCATTTGTGTACACCTGTACTTTTCTTCAAATTAATTTGTTGGTATTTTTATGAAAATCCGCAATTTTTTTCCTATTTATCTATGTAGTGTACATGGTGGTAGCCCAAAATCAAACATCTCCTTTGTACGGAACCCTCGGTGCGCGAGTCCGACTCGCATTTGACCGGTTTTTTTTTTACTTTGACCTTGTCATTTTATGATGTTTACTTCAAGGGTTAAAAAAAAAATAAAAGCCCGTTTTGACAGTTGTCATCGCGATGTAACTAGTGAAGTAACTATACGACTCGGTACTCGATACTCACGATAAATCGATTCAAGTTTGTATGAGTATTTGATCGATTTGATCATGTATTGTAAAGTGATATTAATCTTATTTTTTCGATTCCAAATCACTATCTTTAAATCAATGTCCAAAATAGAAGAGCCAAGGTCAACGTGATAGTAAACAGAAATAGTCAAAAAGCAAAGCCGTGCCGCATGGTCAGAGACAAGCCATTCTACAGAAACCAGTGTCGCCAATTCAAAATTTTATTTACGGCTTTGAGCGCCAAGCTCATTCTTTTCAGTCAAGATCACTACACAATATTTAATTACTATTAAAATCGAATGAAGCTGGTGAAAATCAGTAATTACAACACTGGTATTAAAAAAAAAAGACTGTGAACGTAACTGTTTTTGAGACGTTTCGTAATAATTAGAAATTGCATGCTAATAAAGTAAGCGCAAAAAGAATACTCACAATATATTCCATCATAATATTTAACGCGCCAAAAAAATGTATGTATTTTTTTTACATTTTATGTGATTAATTTATTATTTTATTGTTTCGTTACAAGTTACATTCTAGGGTCTTTCTCAAATGTCAAAACGGGCCTTTTATTTTTTGACAACTTTAATGGACAAAATGTAAATATAATGATTATAATGTCGACAGCGGTGATTCAGAACGACGAGCAGCCAGTCAAAGATCCTCTAGAAGTTCCGCAGTCCGCTATCAAGAAGAAGCCTAAACAGGTGAGTGAAAAAATCTATCCAGTGGGGTAACTGCGTAACACACTATCATCTGTCACTAGCAATGACTTTCATTTTGACAGTTCCACAACATTCATTGCGTGATTTACGTTGTTGAGCAGACACATTTTTCGAACTTATGGAGCAATGGATTAGCAATATCCTTCAAAATTATTCAGATTGAGATGGATAGTCAATTAAAACATTTTATTGCATTTTGACTCTCGGTCTATAGCGGAACGAGTGAGAAATAAAAAGTTCCAGTCGTCACCACTGGGAAGGAACGAAACTTTTTTTCCCCACTCGTGCCCAGTGGGGACCACGGGGCGGGGACGACCGGGAATAAACGCGTTTTGGGGCGCTTTCCGAATTAGCTATAATGGCTCACAGCGCTCACATCATCTCACATGCGTTCCGATTTAGATATCACGATTATGACAGCTGAGAGCTGTCAACAATTCGGAACGCCCGTGAGCGCGCTCACAGTGCTTACTCAATGTAAAAACGATATTATTACAGTATTTCTTTGTATAAACACCACATTTCTTCTTCTTTGGTTAGGTGGCGACTATCAGCCAGAAGCACAATTTCGAAAATGTTAGTTTAATTTATACTAATATTATAAAGCTGCAGAGTTTGTTTGTTTGTTTGAACGCGCTAATCTCTGGAACTACTGGTCCGATTTGAATGATTCTTTTAGTGTTGGGTAGTCGATTTATCGAGGAAGGCTATAGGCTATATTTTTTTTTTCAAAATTAGGGATCCGTAATAAAATTGCTATTTTGTAACACAAGGTGTAAAATCGAAAACCTATTTTTGCGTGCGCTGCAAAAACTATTGACAATAGAACAAAATGATGTACTGCGGGTTTGTAGAACCCATTAAGACCTACAAAAAAGTCCGGGAGAACATATATCTAGCTATCATGGTTTAATCACAATAACCGATTTTGTGTTCAAAATAATTATTAAATCGTCTGAAGAAAAAAAAACTACGTTAAATATGTATCGTAATATTAATCTTTATCGAAATTAAGCATTATGTTATCAAGAGTATTTATGAAGAAGTAAAATACTTTTTGTTTCATCTCAATCGGATATTTCGTTTAAAAGTTATCACGTGTGTAAGATGTTAAGAGTTGGTACCTATTAAGGAGTTATGGGCCATAGAGTTTTTTTATCTATAAAGCTGAAGAGTTTGTTTGTTTGAACGCGATAATCTCTGGAACTACCGGTCAGATTTGAAAAAAATCTTTTTGCATTTGATAGCCCAATTCTTGAGGAAGGCTATAGGCTATTTAACATCACGCTATGACCTTAGGAGCCGAGCAAAACGAAAAACAGTCAGAATGAAATTTAAAAAAGAAAAAAAAACGAAGTGTTGCGACGGGGTGGGGGTACAAGAAATTTCACGCGGACGAAGTCGCGGGCAGAAGCTAGTTTTATGATAAGATGCAAATCAAAACAAAACACACACTGACACATCCTCACACACACACTGTCATTTTTGACAGCGCTCACGGTGTTATTATTCTAGGGCATGGTCGGCGTTATCGCAAGATGGCGCATGTCATGACGTCATCTATGACGATTCACGGAACGTCGTTATCGCGCTCACGCTAATTCGGTACGGGTTTAAGCACGCTCACATCGATTATTTCCCAACTCGGAACGCAGGGTTGGTATTACGTTTGTATGAACTGAACTACGCATGCTTAAAAACACTTTAAAGTGAAAAATAACTTTAATTTCGGAAGTCGGTGTCTTTGGATTTGTATTTTAGTTTTTTGCAACCGACTTCCGAAATTAAAGTTATTTTTCACTTAAGTGTTTTTTGGAAGTCGGTGGTTTTTTTTGTAAAAAAGTTTTTATTTTTTACTTTTTAGTGGGTCAGTTTGTAATTTATCTAAGTTACAATAGCCTAATGTCAACTGCTGATCACCTTTTACAAAATATTGCTTTTCCCGATGCAGGGACGTTAACTGTTGAGGAGTTCTCCTGGTAAGAAACAGGAGAACTCCTCAACAACCACCACCACCACCATACGCATTGTGACGAGGATAAATTGCTTAGTCCGTGCCTGTTCGAGTAACTTCTTACTGTTAAGGAGTTGTACCTTCCATCATCAGCCCAGCTACCTGAGATGGTGACAACCATACGCAAATACACAAGATACTTCATAAAATATGCGAAAAACAATAAGTGAGCCTATAAAATTTGAGGGTTGCCCTCGATTTCTCTGAGATCCCATCATCAGATCCTAACTTGGTGACAATGGGACTACCTCAGAACTATCAACATTCGAACAAAAAAATAATTTTGAAAATCCGTTGACAATTGGCGGAGTATTCGATGAACAAACATACAAACATCCGAACATAGTACCTCCTCCTTTTTGTGAAGTCGGTAAAAAGTGTGGCTGTACTATAGCTACATCTTTGCCCTTCGAGATTATGATGATGATGATAATAGTGTATAAAAGAAAGAAACTACGTTTATTTGCGGCAAACATGAAAACGTCGGTATGGTACCCCCAGGTGGTAATCCGACCGACGGAAGAAGACTGGTCGTCGTACGTGACGTCACGGAACGGCAACAACGGCCAGATCCAGCTGTGGCAGTTCCTGCTCGAGCTGCTCACCAGCGCCGAGTACTTCGACGTCATCCGGTGGCACGGTGAGTTCGAGTTGAAGTTAAATTAACCAGCAAAACTTCACAGAAGTGATGTCCAAATAATGATTAAACAGTAACAAAGTATTATATCCTATCTTAATATCACACTAATATTATAAAGGCGAAATTTTGTGAGTGTGTTTGTATGTTTGTTATTTCTTCACGCACAAACGGCTCCCACTCCCGGCGGGGACTCCCGCTCCCTGGTCTAGGGAGTAACAATAGTCTTACTATCTTCCGCCCGCAGCTTCGCCCGCGAGATATGTCGATAAAAACTATCCTGTGTCCTTCCCCGGGATGCAATCTATCTCTCTGCTAAATTTCATCGAAATCCGTTCAGTGGTTTAAGCGTGAAAAGTTAACATACAGACAGACAGAGTTACTTTCCAATTTATAATATTATTATGGATTTTCATCCCAAAAAATGTACGCTCCTTGGCTGAAACCACGGGAGCGAAGCCAATTACAAAAACTAGTAATGCTAATAATGTATTTTGTGGGTATAAGTATAATTTTAAGAGCAGTGGTGGCCAAGTGGTAACGGCCGCGACTTACAAAGTCAAAGTCAAATCATTTCAAATAGGCACATTAAAGGCACTTTGGAACGTCAAAAAAAAACTAAATAGAAATGATTCTAGTCGCCGAGTTACGAGTTGTAGGCCGTAGGTTCGAACCCAGACAGGCGCTTTACTTTGTGTAAATTATTTCATCACCATTGCTCTCAAAACGGTGAAGGAAAACATCGTGAGGAAACCGGCATGTCCTAGAACCAAAAATTCGAAGACATGTGACATCTGCCAACCCGCACTGGGCCCGCGTGGTGGATTACGGCCCACTCCCTCTCATCGAGAGGAGGCCTGTGTCCCAGCAGTGGGAACATTATAGGCTGATTATTACGTTATGTGTGTATAAGGCACTGAAGGCGAGTTCAAGCTGCTGGAGCCCGAGCGTGTCGCGCGGCTGTGGGGCGCGCGCAAGCACAAGCCGGCCATGAACTACGAGAAGCTGAGCCGCGCGCTGCGGTACTACTACGACGGAGACATGATCGCCAAGGTGTCCGGCAAGAGGTACGTACCGTAGCGACATCTGCGGGCCTAAAAAGGACACTGGCAGAATCATAAAAGGATAATAATAAGAATCATAAAATGGCGATGACAGTCCGT
The DNA here is from genome assembly GCA_963082905.1 of Oligia fasciuncula. Classification (NCBI taxonomy): domain Eukaryota; kingdom Metazoa; phylum Arthropoda; class Insecta; order Lepidoptera; family Noctuidae; genus Oligia; species Oligia fasciuncula. Next base: position 2,054,357 of record OY720414.1, on the reverse strand, counting down.
GTTTTTCTTTTTTTCGTTGCAGTACGTAGGTGTAATCAAAGAGATTGGGATTGAATTTGGATTGGATTGATTGGTATTTTTTTTTTGGTTAGCCTGTTCTATGCCACTGCTGGGCAAAGGCCTCCCCCATGTTCTTCCACATTTCCTTATACTGTGCCTTCTCCGTCCAGTCGGTTAGGAACGAGTCTAATTCGTCACGCCAGCGTTTCTTAGGGGCCGCCTCCACGAGTGAGAGAATCGCGGCGATAGTCTCGCCGTGCCATCAAATTTTCGCCGCGATGATATCGCCGTGTGGAGACACGTTCTAAGATAGTGTATAGAAATACGTGGCACGACGATAATATCGCCGCGATTCTCTCGCTCGTGAAGACGGCCCCTTAGGCCTGCCTCGGTGTATTTTAACACAGACAAAAAAAAAATAACTGAAAAATCCTTCACCAATGGGATTTGATACGATTAACTTAACAGTTAACTATCCATTATGTTATCTTTTTATGGTTCTGCCAAAGTGGCCTTTCTAGGCCCCCTGAACCTACCGCCGCATACAGACTACGCATGACATGTGACGCAATTGAAATTTTTGGGTTTATCCGTCAGGATTTTTTCAGTAGCAGTTCAGACTGGATTTTTTTTTTCAGGACAAAAAATTCGTGTCCTGTAACATAGGTCTTGACATAAAATATGGTAAAATAAGCCGTATATCCGATATGATATTTCATCGGAAAAAAATTACGAAAGTTTATACAAACTTTCATTCTTTATTTTTAACCCCTAAAGGGTGACGCCTGTGACCCCTCTTCATGTGACCAGAGGTCTCGCCTATTCTTGGCCAAAGAATTAGCATCGCCACACAACGTGGCAATGCTGCCAGCCTTTTGGGCATTGTTCCTGTTGACAGCGATGCGGACGAATTTTTTGACTTCCTATGATTATTTTGCTTCTTTTTTCCTATACATGTAAAGTCCCCGTCACGAGAAGCTATAGGTACATTTTGTAAGCACACATTCAGGGGTTCCCAACCTTTGGATCAAATAAAATATAGATAGTTTTATAATGATTTTTATATAGGGATATAATTAATATGTTAACACACACATCGAATTACTGTCGTCAGACGATTCCGACTGTTCTGCAGCATTGACAGCGTCAGCGCGAACTTACGTCAAAATGGCCGCCCAAATGTTTACGTTCCATGAGTCTGAGTCAGACGCGTTCCAGTACCACAAAACATTAGACGACAGCGCTTTATATCGCTAAAATATAACCCGACCAAGTGAAATTGCTCGTTAGTTTCGTACAATACGACCGACGTAACTTGGCTGGCCTGAACTTCGTGCAGAAGTCTGCGCACGAACGTTTTTTAGGAACCAATTGGTGGCATAAGGCGAGTGTGAGTGAGAGAACATGCGCGAAAGTTCGCAATGGCTATACTCAGGACCGCCAAGTTACGTCAACTCAAAGTAATATACGTGTAATACAATTATTACACGTATATTACTTTGAGTTGATTGAATTTGGGATTATTTATTGTACCTAATGTTATTTCCAGATTCGTGTATAAATTCGTGTGTGACCTGCGACAGTTGCTGGGATACGGCGCGGGAGAGTTAGCTGACTTAGTGAAGGAGGTGCACGACAACAGACCTATCATCAAATCTATTGATGACGTCAAGAAGATCGTCTTCTAATACTTACGGAGAAAAGAGAGAAATTACTTGATGTTGAACGGCCAATATGGCGGAGAACAGACGGGTCAAAACGGACGTATCCGAACAAAATAAATTTTGAACTGCCTGCTCGTCTAAATTTGAATTCAGAATTTCAGATAATTATCAAGTTTTTGGACAACAAACTCAATGTCGTTTAAGACAAAGTTCAAATTCCTTTGCTATCAAAATTTTTATTGGAGCTCTCATTACAAATGGCCACTTAAAAATCAACTTCATCTACACAATGTTAAAGTAGATAGTTGCGTGGCAATCAATGTAAATTATTTAAGATCCTGAAATTATAGTGTAGTGTAAGGAGAATACAGGTACGTAATTAGGTGTAATTTTTAAAATAAAATGATATACACGTTTAAATTTAAGTCGTTCTGTACCTCTTCAGGGTTCATTGTACTCATCATGAACAACTTTTACTATGGGACCAAACCTGAAATCGCGAAAAAAAAAAAACAGCTGCTCCCTACATTTTGACGAGTTATACGAACATAAATGTAGGGAACAGCTGATCTTATTTTCGCGATTTCAGGTTTGGTCCCATAGTAAAAGTTGTTCATAATGATGAGTACAATGACCCCTGAAGAGGTCACGACTTAAATTTAAACGTGTATTATTACGATTCTCGCGTATGTAATTTTATGTTGGCTTATGAAATAGCCCACAGATTTGGAACATCATCCTACTAATATTATAAACTAGCTGACCCGACAGAGCAGTGGTGGCCCAGTGGCATCGGCCGCGACTTACGACTTGTAGGTCGTAGGTTCGAACCCAGACAGGCGCTTTACTTTGTGTAAATTATTTCATCACCACTGAAACCGGCATGTCCTAGAACCAAAAATTCGAAGACATGTGACATCTACCAACCCGCACTGGGCCCGCGTGGTGGATTACGGCCCACTCCCTCTCAGAGAGAGGAGGCCTGTGTCCCAGCAGTGGGAACATTATAGGCTGTTTGTGCTTTAGGGCCTATACAAACCTATGCGGTATTCGCTGCCGCTGTGGGTAGAGGTACATACCGTGCGGGTTTCGCTCAGGTATTTAGTATCAAGTTCCGCGGTAAAAAGCGGAATAGTTGGTGCCATAGTACCGCATTATTGTTTACCTTCTACAAAAACTTGTCAAAAACATGTCTTCGAATTTTTGGTTCTAGGACATGCCGGTTTCCTCACGATGTTTTCCTTCACCGTTTTGAGAGCAGTGGTAATGAAATTTAAAACACAAAGTAATGCGCCTCCTTGGATTCGAACTCACGGTCTACAACTTAAATCTGGGAAGATACCACTGGGCCACCGCCTCTGCCATAGTAAAAGTTGTTCTTAACGATCAGTTCGATGACCACTTTTCGGGTTTGGGACCATTCAAGTATTATGTAAGCACTACAGGGGGGCGGGGGGTCTTTGCTTCGCTTATTTTTGATGACATGGGGGATGGGGGAGTCTGTAGTATTTTTTTTTTTACTTTTTCGGATTTTCTACAAAATTTAGTAGATTTTCACGTATGGCAACCCTACTTGTCTATGCTTGAAAACGAAACGCATATAACCGCTGCTCATGAATCAATAAAGGAACCAGAACACATTGAAAAATGCTTGTAGTACCAATGTTTACTTAAGCATGGGAGGGGGTTCAGGGAGAGAGCCTCCCGTCCCAGCCGCCGCGGGAGACGCTCCGGGCGTCGGGAGCCGCGCGACGACTCCCGGCCACCGTAGGCGCGGGCCTGCGGGCGGAGAGTAATGGGTAGCTCACCGTCCGATCAGGACCAGGCCCGTGCCGGGGGGCGCGTACGTGTTCCACGCGCGCCTCACAGAGATGTCAGCATCGAGGAGGGGCCCCATAGGGCCGAAGCCTGCCGGGTCAGCGGGATTGTCCGAAAGGGTTACCGCTGGCCCGGAACATAAAGGGCTAAGGAAGGAACACGGGTGGGTTTTAGTCAGTAAGAGTCTGACACTCGGAGACCCCTCCGATTTGATGATTATTCCCATTCGCAAAAAAAAAACATGGGAGGGGGGGTAAGAGCTTTGCTTACTTTTGCTAACGAGGGGAACCCCCCCCCCCCCCGGGTTTTAATAATTGCAAAAAATCTGCTAACGTATACTTGAACGGCCCCTTTTCAGTTATTTCAATTACCTACACCTTGAATTTAGGTATAAAGTCTTACCAAAATAGTATATTTATGTGTTAGATATAAGTTTACACTGCGACGTGTTAATGATTCCATTTCAATTTATGCAAATTAGGCTGACTAGGTACTTTTAACTTCAAAAGTTGTTAGAGCAAAACTCACTACCGCTTCCCAGTGTTTTAGCTGGGTAAAGCGGCGCAACTAACTCCTTACCAACTCATCTGTATATTCTAAGGTAGCCCGCGAAATTCAAATTTTCTTACGTTTTTTGCAATTTGCTGGTCAGTATTAATTTGTACACTGATTAAAATATGATTCGCGACCGTAACAAATATGTATTTACAGAATTATAATCATTACAATCAGTAATACAACTTGTTAAGTTAGTATAATCCCCAAATGTCAAGATTTCATGAAATAGTCATTCTTGGGGATTACTTGGTCTTAGAGAGTTGTGTTGATGACTTTAATGATTATAATTCTGTAAATACATATTTGTTATGACCGCGAATCATATTTTAATCAACGTACAACTTAATACTGACTAGCAAATTGCAAAAAAACGTAAGAAAATTTGAATTTCGCGGGCTACCTTAGCGCTTCCCACTTAAGAAAATTAAATACAAACTATTTAGCAGGGACTTGAAACGTTATTCAAAATAACGTTACGCGTAGTTTCGGTACCGATAATCTGTACCATTCCACCAGGATCGTTACAAAATTAATTCCTTGGCTATAACGATTCTGACAAACGGAGCGAAATCTTAAACTGTTCAGTAACAATATTGTCAATACTTATATCGTTATTAGTATAATAATTTAATAACGTTATTCATTTCGATACTCAACTTTGCCAGCTTCATGACTTAGAAGATGACGAAAAAGACGAAAAAGTATGAAGAATAACGTTATAAATGAATCTGTAATGTTTCTCCTGTAACGTTATTACAAGCGGATAATGGTCACGAGCATAAGTATGTATAATGTATACACTTGACTTTATTCAAAGGCCATTTTCTCCTTTCATTTTGAATGAAATTTTATGATAATAAGAACATAGTATTTTCGAACCCATAGGTTTATGTAAAGTGTCATATTTCAAGGTTGCATTCGTTATTTCACGAAAAAATCGCAATTTAAGGCGAAAGCACCAAGGTAGCCCGCGAAATTCAATTTTTGACGTGACAACGTCTTAAATTAGGTTGCGACTGGGAGTCACTTATGAAAAAGTGTAACGCTCGGTAACGTTACGATGAGTCACCGAACGAGAGAGAGGCCCGCCGAATGCCTTGCGTCTCTCTCCCACTCAACTATGATCGGATGATCGGTCGTTGTCACGTAAAATCTTCGCCCGTAAAACCGACTTTACAGGCAACCATTTTTTGACGTGACAACGTCTTAAATTAGGTTGCGACTGGGAGTCACTTATGAAAAAGTGTAACGCTCGGTAACGTTACGATGAGTCACCGAACGAGAGAGAGGCCCGCCGAATGCCATGCGTCTCTCTCCCACTCAACTATGATCGGATGATCGGTCGTTGTCACGTAAAATCTTCGCCCGTAAAACCGACTTTACAGGCAACCATTTTTTTTTTTTTAAGTTTTTTGCAATTTGCTGGTCAGTATTAAGTTGTACGTTGATTAAAATATGATTCGCGGCCGTAACAAATATGTATTTACAGAATTATAATCATTAAAGTCATCAACACAACTCTCTAAGACCATGTAATCCCCAAGAATGACTATTTCATGAAATCTTGACATTTGGGGATTACATGGTCTTAGAGAGTTGTGTGATTAAAATTCTGTAAATAGGTACATATTTGTTACGACCGCGAATCAACGTACAACCTAATACTGACCAGTAAATTGCAAAAAACGTAAGAAAATTTGAATTTCGCGGGCCACCTTAGAGCTTCCCCCTTAAAGTTGCCAAGTGTTGACATATTAGTGCTCGTGACTGTACACTCGTAGGAAAAATAAAATAAATGTTGAATGTAATTGCAAATAGATGATTTAGGAATGAAGTTTCAGTGCCAGTCTTTATATAATTTATGTTTCGATAAAAAGTGATACTGTATATACCTAGATGTATTTTGATTTAAGCTATTTGTACAAATAAAGTCTATTTTTGAGTTTAACAATTTGTTTTCCTTTAAAAACCACCACCCCACCACCGGAGTCGGGCGAAAAGCAGCCTGCTGCGTTTCGTCGATGCGTGGGAGTTCCAATGCCTTAGGCATCTTCTGGGCACGCTCGTTCCATCATAGACCTCATCCATCGCTTTCCATCAGGCCTGATCGAGGTCATGAGCGAGCCCATTCAGCAATAAAAATAAAAAAAACTTCGCTCGCGACAAGGCGTGAGGTTTCTATGACTAACTTGGCTTGGCATGTGTTGCAATACTTTTTTATTTGTTGTTAGGAACCTTCTACGGCGCGCACACAACAACTTAGCAAAGTTTCATCACAATCGGTCGAGCCATTTTTGAGTTTTTGCGAGACTAACGAACGGCACTTGATTTTTATATAAAAAGTGGACTGATGTCAATCATGACATCAGTCCATTTAGTTTACAAAACATCGAAGATTAATATCATGCCAGCCTTATGTACAGACGCCAGCACATCAAGTTACTACAATCTGTCAAATTTCTTTAATAGATTTTCAACTTTATCGCTAAAGCATAAGGTTCAATGTTGATTGGGATTGTTGTCAGGAAGCATGTACGTAATGACTAACATGCGTTCGCGAGTTAACGTTCCAAAAACACGTTTGTTTTCATGTTTGGAAGCTCCAAACATGAAAACAAACGTGTTTTTGGAGAAACAGCTATAACATCAGACCCATAAACTTCAGTTTACACTACAAAAAACATTTTTACGGCTTTTCTATAGTACCTACTAGTCATTCAACTTTGTTTATTTAATTGGAAACAAGGATTGAAATAAACTTTAAGTACCTACTTGCAGCCCGAAAAAAAAAAAAAACATTTTCAAGATTCAAAATAAGATGTATTTCAGAAACGTCAGAAATAAAGAAAAAATACTCCACAGCACATAGGCATACAGCACTAATATCATGTAATTAACTACACACAGTATTTTCTGTTTCTTCACGCCGTCTCTCAGGCCATCTTTTATGATGTATTTCTTCAGTCCGATGAGCCAGGCCTTTATGAAATTTAGGAAGCTCACCGTTGTCAAGTCACAGTTAAATATGACTTTGTCAACATCCGACATGTTCTCGATCATAGCTCGCATGTTGTCGTCTCTAAATTCCCATGAGTATGACAAAAAATATCTGTATACGTACGACATTTTGTCAATTGACGTGTAGAGCTTCACGAATCTGTAAAGAAAGTTTTTTTTCCATTTATTTATTTTCCTCTTTTACAAACTCATCATCATCTGCCTAGCCTTTTCCCAACTATGTTGGGGTCGGCTTCCAGTCTAACCGGATGCAGCTGAATACCAGTATTGACCTCCACAACCCATTTACTGGGTAGGTAATACGATACCCCTTGGTAAGACTGGTTGTCAAACTTTCGGGCTTCTGACTACCCGTAACGACTGTCAAAGATGAATGACAGCCGGGACCAACGGCTTAACGTGCTTTCCGCGAGGCACGGAGGGGTCACAGTATGTAAAGATGGTCACCCATCAACAGACCAACCGCGGCAAGCGCCCTTCACCAATTCCTAGTGTTTCAACTGGTCTTCAGCGTTACTTACGACGGTATCTCTTTAGGCTTGACCGGTATGATAGCACACACGCCATCTAGTATATAAGCAGGTATATAGTGGAGCAGCCAGGTCAGGGTCCAGTACAGCAGACGATTTTTAGTTTCTATCAGACCGCAGTACCACACCGCTTTGGGGGACGAAAACTTTCTACCATCCGTGCGCATTACATTGCCGGCGAAAGCTGAAAAGATATTTACACAAAGTTAAATAATCCATACTAACTATACTAATTTAATATTATAAATGCGAAAGTGTGTCTGTCTGTCTGTGTGTTAGATGAAATTTGGTATAGAGATAGTTTGAGTCCCGGGAATGGACATAGGATAGTTTATATCCCGATATTACCACTGGATTGACACTAAATGCGGGTGAAAACGCGGGGCGCTGCTCTCCGCGTATAACCCGAGCAAAGTAAGTTGTCAATGGTATTGGTATTACATCGAGTTCTTTTTAACCCCCGACGCAAAAACGACGGGGTGTTATAAGTTTGACGTGTCTGTGTGTGTGTGTATGTGTGTCTGTCTGTGGCATCGTAGACGTATAAATTTGAAAACATCCTATGGAAGTCGGGGGACCTCAGAAGCAGAATAGAAGGTGTTCCACAGAACGACGGTCCCCCGACTTCCATAAGATTTTTTCAAATTTATTTTTTTATTTCATGCTTTTTGTAGGGATTCCTTAATTTTATTTTTGTCGGGGGTTTTTTAAATTTTTAATTTAATTTTTTTTTATTCGTTTATGGTTTCAACATTTTTTTTAGATAAAGAAATAAATGTAGGTAATTTAAAAAAAACCGGCCAAGCGGTACAAATTATTTGTATAAGCTTAGAATAGCTGTAGCGTGCCCCCTTTTTCGGCTCTCATGGTGGTCCTGCTGAAGGGAGCGTGACTACCGCCGGACCACCTTCAAAGTCGACTTTCTCGAAAACTACTAAGGTACTAATTTTGTTGTTCGAGTACCAATTGAGTACTAATTATTTACCAAATATGGAAGCGATTAGCGTTGGTGTGGTTGGTAGTGACGGACATCGCATTTCCTATGAAAACCATACAACTTTTCATTCCCCCGAGTTGGAATTTGAACCAGGCGGGGCAATTGCGTAACACATTATCAATCGGAATCAGTTTCATTTTGACAGTTCAACAACATTCATTGCGTTATTTACGTGTTGAGCAGACAATTTTTTCCAACTTATCAAGCAATGGATTAGCAATTTGCTTCAAAATGATTCAAATTCCGATTGATAGCGTGCAGGGTCTGTAGACAAAGGCTCCATTCAGACCGCGTCATTCAGTACATATATTATCTACTATTAAATGGTATCACAGACACAGCGCAGTTTCATTGCACATTAAGGGTCTAAACAGACGGACTGCATTTGAACTGCATGCCAGCTGCAACATGCAGTTGACTTGACTTAAGTTTCGAAGCAGTTAAGGCAACTGCATCCAAACTGCATGTTGCAGCTGAAATGTAGTCCGTCTGTTTAGACCCTTACTCTATTCTATACCATGTCTACTGCATTTGTTTTTAGCCGTATGAACAGTCGGAACGTGAAATGTGTGATACCCAATGATGTTACTAAAAAATATCGTAGGTACAGTACAACCAATGCCTGAATGCCGTACGTATGGGCGGCCGCTGTGGATAACATAGCAGTTTAAAACGCAACTTACACCAAGGCATAAAGCACTCCTTTCTAGCCACTGTGTACAAGGGTGTGTCCCGGTCGCCGCGCCCGCGCCGCTGCGCCGCGTCCCAGCCGGCCGTTATGATGGCGTTGTTCACGTAGTCCACCGGTACGAGCGCCAGGCGGTTGTCCACGTCCACGAAGAACACGTGGAGGACCCCCAGAGTCACGCCTACCATTATCTGTGGGCATAGAGTAAATGTTAATAACAAAAAGGAATTAAAAAACCGGGCAAGAGCGAGTCGGACTCGCGCACCGAGGGTTCCGTAACACCATAATTATGTTTTTAAATCATCGACGAGGCCTATAATATTAGTCAGAGAATTTTAACACTGCACTGCGGTGTAGAATATTGCAGATTTCTGTCAGCGCCATCTCTTGACCAATAGTGGAACTAATGTAAATATTGTTGATGATTTCTGAAAAAGTGCTATTTAGAGACTCCGTTTTATTTTTCCTGTAATCTTTACATAAACTTCTATCACAAAGAATAATTTCAGATTTTTCTGAATAAGGGGGGCAAACTTCGGAATAAGGGGGGGGGGGGGACGGTATCATTAAAATTCGAAAATTATGCGGCCTAAAGAAAAAATGATTGAGAATGTGCAAATTGCGCTCTTTCATATGATACTCCACATGCCATAGTAGCCCCATTTCGAATTTTTCGGACCCCCTTTCAGTCCCTGTTGCAAAAAGATATTTTTATTTCTTTCTTATTTGCAAAATAGTTGGGCAAATGTCATCTAAAACTATTCCAAATTTCAAGTTGATAGCATTAGCAGTTCTTGAGATATCCAGCTGTGACAGACAGACAGACTGACAGAGAGACAGACTGAGTCTCACCATAAGGGTACCATTTTACCATTTTGGTACGGAATCAAAATAACCTTGTGGTGTTCTAAAGGGCGGTTGAATCAAAAGTAAAACGTGTTTTACGACGGTATGGTACGATGGTATGTCCTATGTTACGCTTTATGGTTTGGTTTCCGTACTAGACCTTCAAGTGGACCATTGTGCGTGGGCCATGGCGGCCGTCGGCGGTTATTCCAACCAGCCCACCTCCCTCCAGAAGCTGATCAGGTCTTCTGGTCTGTTGAGATCATCTGTGTAAGATCTGGGTGTCCCGAGGGTTTTCTGACCTAATCTGGGTGGCGCCTGTGCACTGAAAGACCACATGCGCAACGGTTTCATCAGCCTCCATGCAAGCCCTGCACATGGGACTGTCCGTTTTGTTGTGTGGAAGTGTTTGTTTAGCGAGCAGTGTCCCGTGATGGTCCCCGTCACCAGGCGCAGGCCTTTCCTGTCCAGGCGCCATCCAATGATGGCATTGGCTTCCTTGGACTGCCTGCAGCCCGGTGACGACGTCCACCAGCTCTGCTGCTGCAGTGTGGGTGTGCCCCCGTAGCCACCTGAGTAGTTGGTTGAAGGGGATGGGCACGATAGGTTCCGGTCCACAAACTGACGTAATGAATGCCCTTCTGGCCAGATCGTCAGCTGCGTCGTAAGGTACGATGGTAATTTGCATAAATCTTAGGTACCTAGGTACCTCAGTTTTAATTTCGCAGTCTGTCTAGTCGCGTAAAGATTATGTGTGACACTTACCCCGGTGGGTCCCGCGATGCAGCTCATGTCCAGCCAGCCAGGCAGAGGCTCCAGGTAACTGTTAACCACTGAAACATACACGTTTACGATTACAGAATCTTCACTGGCGGTTGCCTCGCTTATTACAGAGTGTGTACTACTTTTGCGCCACCCTGAAGATGCGCTCATTTTTGCAAAAGGCATTTTATTTCATAGCGACTTTGATATTAATTTGTGAAGTAGACAGATGTACACCTAAAATATTTCGTTGAGCTCCATTCACCATAAGAGCGTTTACGCTGTACGGCATTTCAATACAAACTTTCAAGGCCTTGTTTTTCTAAATGAATGAACCGATTTTAATGAAACTTCATACGCATAAGCAGGATACAAAGGTCTAAAAAGTTACTTAAGAACATTTTTTAAAAACAATGTTACAGCCAAATTAGACCGATTTTTAATTTTCCATAGAAAAAGAGATTTCCAGTTATCTTTTTTTAAATAAGACATTTTTTTTTTTTGAGTTTATTTTTATTTCGTTTCGATGTTTATGATTAACAAAAGTGTTTGTGCGTAAACGTAGGTAGGTATTTACAAAAAAAAAAAAAAATTACCATTTATAAGCACGGCTCGGTCGGATCGGTCACGTTAGTCAGTGAGACAAGAATATGATTCTCATCACTCTTCACTGCTCCTGGAGAACTGGTGGTGGTTTGCTTTACCGGTAAGGAGGTATGTAGCGGTATCTACAACGCCACATGAGAACAACGCGTCATACTGACGTCACGCAAAGTCCTGCATCTCGCAAGCAGAGTTTACCGCGCAACTAGCATATACAACGGCCCGACATGAATCATCGGGCAGTTGCCCGCCAGACACAACACCCGTCTGGTCGGAAGATCCTCCCTTTTCTATGGAGGTTGAGTGAACTTTACACCCTGTTCTTCATACCTCTATACTGGTGACCCCGAAAATGAACGTCAGCGCAGACTTCGTGCACCTACTCCAGCGTGACGTCATCATCATCACTCCCGCAAGCTTTAGAGCGGCGAGTCACCCAGCCAGCCAGCAACGGGTATCCTGACCACCAGCATGCAGCAACCGCCATACCTGGTCATTACGCTCAGCCTCATCAGCAACCTCGGCACAGCATTGCGGCATTGTTTACTTACCTATGGGTGGTCTGATGACGCAGACGGGCAGGTCAGCAGCACTGGACCTCACCACCTCCTCGGCCACCGCCTTCGTGAACGTGTAGGTGTTGGGCCAGCCCTTGATCATCCTGGTCCACCAAAAAACATTGTAAGTATTTCACAGTAGGTTAATTCTGACTGAATATAACGTATAGAGGCCTCTAAACGAGCGATACTTTCATCCTACTGGCAATGTTTTTATTGCAGAGTAAATGGTAAATAATCTTGCAGGAAAAGTTGAGTTCGAGATAGACCATATTTTGCGTAGAACAAGGTCTTATTTATCTCTGTAAATGTGCGAGGATTACATTAATATTAAAAGTGTTAAAGTGTCTTCGGCTCCCCAACGTTATAATCACCTTATACCAGTACTCTGCTGGACATTGCCTTCTCCAATCGTATGTCATTCACCTCGACCCTCAGCAGCGCCGGATGAAGACTACTTGATGCCCTAAGCAATCCACGCCTGTAGGCCCGCCTATCCACTAGACGCCTCGTATTTTTCCAAAACATCGACGAGCGATTTGTAAAGATTGACGCCCATCTCTAGATTGACTTTTGGGTATTGTAATATCTTACTGATAAGCAGCCTTGCCATTCATGTGCTAGCAAAAAGGTACTGTTTCAGTGCTGTTTCTGCCTTATGGGGCACCCCGAGACGTGATGCCCTAAGCAATTGCTTAATTTGCTTATGGGCTAATCCGGCACTGACCCTCAGCTATTTTTCATCAGCTGCTACAGCCACCTTGGGACCCTCGTTACTCAACCTATCCTGAAGGCACCCTACCTAAGGTTGCCGCTTCCCGGTCTCCGCACAAGAACCGTCTTCCCTAACGGTCATCTAATCTTTGGCAAATCAGATGACCGTTACGGGCCGTTCACGACTTCGGTCTAAGAGCGGCGGCTAGGCGCGGGGCGGCGAGCGGTAGGAACAAAAGTGTAAAAACGGCGTCTCGTGGCGTGCTTCAAACATTTCTATATTTTTGTTCTTGCCGCTCGCCGCGCCGCGCTTAGCCACCGCTCACAGCGGCAAGGTCGTGAACGGGCCGTTAGGGAAGACGCGTTCTTGCTTGCTTAACCGGTGTGTTCTTACCCTGGCGTAATGCTGTTGAGTCTGTCCTGGTCCATCTGCTCTGCCATGGTGATAATCAAGTGTGGCGCTACGGGGGTTGGGTAGAAGTGTTCCCGCACCTCCTTCCCTATGCGGTCGTAGGTCGCGTGAGTGTACGCTGTTGATACGTACACGAAGTTTCTGGAAGAATCGTGTTCAATTGTTACGCTTAAGGTTTCCATATAAAGTATTATTAGGTATTCAGGGTTATTGGTAAAACATTAACAACATCTTAAGAGGTCATTGTGCTCATCATTATGAACAACTTTTACTATGGGATCAAACCTGAAATCGTGAAAAAAAATCAGCTGTTCCCTACATTTATTTCGTTCGTTTATCTCGTCAAAATGTAGGGAACAGCAGATTTTTTTCGCGATTTCAAGATTTTTTTTTTGGGATCCAGGTAACAAATGACGTCGACGACGACGACGACGCACGTAAAAATGGCCAAGTGCGAGTCGGACTCGCACACGCAGGGTTCCGAATCCGTACCACAAAGCAAAAACGCCGAAAAAAACGTTTGTTGTATGGGAGCTCCCCTCAAATATTTATTTTATTTTAATTTTATTATTTATTATTAAAGTAAAATACAACCGGTTATTTTGTGAATATTTCAAGTGCGTAGCACTGCGTACCTGTTGCCATTATTGATATCGAGCAAAAAAGGGCAAAAAAATCGCGTTTGTTGTATGGGAGGGCCCCCCCTTAAATATTTATTTTATTTGGTATTTAGCATTTGTTGTTATAGCGGCAATAGAAATACATAATTTGTGAAAATTTCAACTGTCTAGCTGCCGCGGTTCTAGAGATACAGCCTGGTGACAGACAGACAGCGAAGTCTTAGTAATAGGGTTCCGTTTTTACCCTTTGGGTACGGAACCCTAAAAAGTAATCTCTATAGTTACTTTACTCTTTGAAAGTAACTCTCTCTCTCTCTTATTAGTTTGTTTCTTATAAAAGCTAAAGTGAACATGACGAAACACTTTTGTTATATTGTTAGCATGTTTTATGTCGGTTCAATTTAGCTCTTTACTAGACGTCCTAAAACCTGGCCTCCTGACACCTCATCTCGACGTCCTGAAACAACGTCATCCCGGACGTCATAAATTACCGTCATCTCGACGTCCTGAGACAAGGTCATCCCGGACGTCATGAATTGTCGTCATCTCAACGTCTTTGAAAGACGTCTTAAAACTATGACAAATGTACGTCATTTAGGTACTGGAACTACCGACGTCATATTATGACGACATTTACGTCGATAATGGCCTTAAAGTGACGTCGGTATGACGTAAAATTGCTAGCTGGGATACCTACCTAGTTCTATGCTGGATTTTGATCGAAATAACCTCCTTTTTTTTGAAGTCAGTAAAAATAGTACAAATGTGTGAAGATGTGTGAGAAAAGAAATAAGCGGTAGTTTTTTTCAACGTCTATTTGTTCCGAATGGATAATTCATGGTTTTCCGGGTGCGTCTCTTTATTCCGATGTACATTTGAGTGGATAATGGTATTACAGCAAAAAAACCAACCACCACCTAAGTGAAGTGAGGCTCACCGGAGTTTGGAGCAATCCTTGGCGAGAGCCACTGTCTCCCTGGTGCCGCGGACGTTAGTCAAGGTCGCCACACGCATAGGCTCATCGAACCTTATCGTCGCAGCCATGTGGATTACCATATCCACCTGGAAATAAGATTATAGTTTTAGTAATAAGGTTTTTTCGCGATCAACGTGGCTTTCTTATTTAATAAATTACCGGAATAAATATAAAATGTCAAATTTCAAACACAACCACTGAAAATCAGCGCTGAGGTGTGGGTTCCCATTCTCTATAGGCCTACGCAGACCGGTACGGCATGGCAAGGGATTTAATTTTTTACTAATGGACATTCAAACGTATCGATATAGAAATACGACATAAATTGCTATGCTTTCAAATGATGCCGTGGCATCCTGCGGTAGGCAACGGCATGCCAAGGACTCCGGCGCTCGTTGTGACATACCGCGGGGTGAGGCGGTGGGGGTAAAGAAGCGGGGAAGCCGCTGGAATGCCGCGGTATCTAAGCGGCTAGTGTGCGCTGACTGACGGCAAAATCCCTTGCCATGCCGTCCCGCAGGGTAATTGCGTAAAACACTATCAGTAGCAATCATTTTGACAGTTCAACAACATTGATTGCGTGATTTACGTTGTTGAGCAGACACAGTTTTCGAACATATGGAGCAATGGATTAGCAATATGCTTCAAAATTATTCAAATTGAGAGTAATAGTGTGTTACGCAATAGGCTATTTGACTGGTTTCTGATAACCCTTAATTGGGCATGGCGTGTGTGCGTTCTACTCGGTTTTATAAACCTAGTGGGAATTTTTTATTTAGGAATAAGATTAAAATTCATTTTTTTGTTTTTATTTTTTTTTATTATTTAAATAAAAAAACAACGTGGGAAATATACTCCTACTGCAAGTGTAGGGCTAAATGAAGGGAGCTCTATGTGGGAAATAATCTACATGTTGGAGAGTGCTGGTGTAGAATGATAATTCTCAAAGCATGGAGCAGCGCATAAGGATACCAAACATATGGAACAAGAATATTTTGTCCTCTGCTCTTTTGCCCGGGTGCTACAGAATCGACACCTTCTATATTTACTAATGCGTGGCATATGTAGTCCAACATTTGATAAACGGGTCTCATCTGGCACACCATAACAGCCTCCTTTTTTCGTTTTGAATACTGCAGCCTGCTTCTTTCTGCTACTAAAATTATCAATAAGTGCACGTGCAAGTCGTAAACGGAATTCTTTATGGGTGTTTCTTCGTATTGAATGAGTAGTCATATATACTATATATGAATTTATAATGGCAGCTTCCAGTAAAAACCAGAATATTCGGTGCCAATTCGGTAACTTTTGACGGCATAGAGACACTTAAAATGATGTGGGAAGTATTCTCCTTTAGTCCAATTAAGGGATAAACATCTCAGATTATTTAATGGTGTCTAACGAGCCCACAAAAACCTATTACTTCAAATTGCATAATGTATTTCTTTTAAAAAATAGTAAATAAAAATGTACTGTTCAAATAAGCCGCCAAAACGCTATCTTAAACAATATGGCGTCGTGACGTCACGATTCACGTAAACAAACGTTGAAACGGTCGAGATACTAGACAAAAGTCATCTGTTCTGTCAACGATAGACAGAAATTTACTAAATCATGACGTCATCTTAAGTTCAGCCAATCCAGACCGTTTTCGATTACGTGGCGCCAGATTTAAAAAGATGAAGTTTTTTCGGGATTTTTTTTATAAATAATACATTGTTTTGTAGTAAAATTAATGCAAATCGATTTTAAAAGCGATAATCTATACGAGTGTCAAAAATTATGACCTTATTTTTTACATTGTCAAATGCCTCGCCTCAAGGAGATGTCAGCACCAACTGACGGGGTCCGCTAGGGCCGATGCCCGCCGGGGTCGCGGGTTGTTCGAAAGAGATACCGTGGCCCCTGGCACAGGCAAGTGAAGGAACACGGGTGGGTTTTAGTCAGTAAGAGTCTGACACTCCCCTCCGCTCCGCCCAGAGCGGGAGGGGTCATTTGATGATTTCCCAACCAAAAAAAAAAAAAAGGGTGGTCTGCGTAGGCCTTATAACAGCATGATTCTGAGTGGAAGCCTTCTTGTCACAGTCATGACGTGCAGCCGTCGACTATATCTGCTTTGTGCTCGCGATTATCTTTATAGATAAATATTTTGTTTTTAATATTTTTCTTATTATTTGAATGAATTATCTTTTTGTTTGCACGTGTTTCTGTGAATACGACAGAGATTAAAACCATTAAAACAGAAGACGAACAAACAGGGGATCGCGTCGGGGGGGGTTTTAGGGGATCAGACCGGAATAACTCGACAAATATACCTATTTTTCTATCGGGTTGTAGGTCGTGAGTTCGAACCCAAGTAGGCACTTTGTGTATTTAATTTCAACACCACTGCCCACTGCTCTCAGTTCACCGTTCCGAGAGCAGTGGTGAGGAAAACATCGTGAGGAAACCGATATGTCCTAGAACCAAAAAATTCAAAGACGTGACATCCACCAACCCGCACTGGGCTCACGCGTGGTGGGTTATGGCCCACTCCCTTTCCTAGGGAGGAGGCCTGTCTCCCAGCAATGGTAACAGTAGAAGCTGATGTTATGCAGACGAGCTGTCGTGTCGGCTTAGTGTGCATACATACGAGCAACACGCGTCGGTGACGTACGTAGGCAACTGAAAACGTCGACGCGTGTGTAAATAGTGCTTGTGACGTCATAGTAGGTAGTCAAAAACCGTGCCATTTTTTAACTACTATGACGTCACAAGCACTATTTAGTGATGGGAAAATCAAATCGATTCAAAGACGTTGGCACAACGTTGGCGCGTGCGGCACCCGTCTCGCCCCACCCCCGGGGCCTAGCGCCAGCGCTCACGCTCATCCAGCCAGCACTAGGACTGAGTGCAAAAGTGGCGGCTTACGATTTTTATACTTAAGCTGGGCACGCGAAGTAGTTGCTCTTGCGTTATCTAGGTGTATCTCTGTGTTTGCCATCCTTATTATAACATTAAAAAAAAAAAGTAATTTAAAAAAATTAAACCGACTTCAAAAAGAAATCAACTCAAAATTATGAAATAACTTTAATTTCGGAAGTCGGTGTCTTGGGATCTGTATTTTATTAGATTTTTGCCACCGACTTCCGAAATTAAAGTTATTTCATAATTTTGAGTTGATTTCTTTTTGAAGTCGGTTTAATTTTTTTAAATTACTTTTTATTTCGTAATTTTTAGTTTTTGCACTAGAATTTGACCAAGGTTTTGAGATGTTTTCCCTTTGACACTACACCCGTAGCTCGTATCAATATGCCAGGCCGTCACACTTACACGTATTAGTCCATATATTGAAAATTACTGAACCGATTTTGATGAAACTTGCACTGTTCCCTAAGTTGAAGTAAATGTAAGGTAATAAAAAAAGAATGGTCACGATCCGATTAATAGTTACGGAGATATGCGTGGACAAACATACATACATACATACATACATACATACATACGTCTATGAAATTTTGTATATTTGTTTGGAAGCCTTAGTAGATTGTCATATGTGAATATAATGCAATTCCAATAATATTACATACATACGTATCGAATTGATAACCTCCTTTTTTTTGAAGTCGGTAAAAATGGAATGTGTTTAAAGGCAATGGTAAGTTTCATAAAACTCTAAACAGCTTGTATTGTATGTACGGACGCCAGCAGGTCAACCTACCCGAAACTGTCAGATTTTCCCAATCAACCTTGAACCTTATGTTTTAGCAATAAAGTCGAAAATCTATTAAAGAAATCTGACAGATTGTAGTAACTTGATGTGCTGGCGTCTGTACATGCTTAGTTGTCACAATATTGTGAACTTTTTTGACGTTCATATATTTTTGAAGCCTGATAGGGCCAATATATTAATGAACTCGACTGTACGTGAATACGTTTACGTAACGGGTTGATCTTCTAGGCCGCATTCTATGTGGGTCATTTCTTCTTTTTTTTTTTGTTTTCCTTCTTGGTTAGTTTTAATCATGATCTGGCAGTTTGAGTAATTTACGCGGCCTACCCAAATGTCCTTTCTTTGGTATTGTTCGTCGAATCGTTGAGCTCCTCAAGTTCTGAGTTGAGCTGCACGATTTTTGACAAATGCGTGCACTGATTGGACAGGTCCGTTCAATCTGTGTGGTTCTTTCCTCAAAAGACCATTTCAGACACCAATCTACATGGTCTTCACACGATCTGACCAAGATTTTGTCTGGACTTTAAAAGAGACTGTGACCTCTGAGTTTGTTTTGGCCTTCTCAGAATAGTCAGATAGGAAACGCCGACCTCATCTTAGTTTAAAAAAATATAATTGACGTTTTATTTTATCATAATTATTATATTCACAGGTTCTATTTTACACTAATGTTTTGTATACAATGGATAGATTTTGACGAACGCCGACGATTGAAACTTAAACGAACGTCGTAGCTTTTCTGACTCAAAAGTTATATACCTAAAGTGGAAATCTCGATAGGTACGCAGCAAAATTACCTCATAATGGCGGCGCTTCCCCCTCCGCCGGGCGGGATTCGTCACAGTCCTCACTAGGCATAATGAATTCTTTAATCCTTTAGCTATCCAATTCACGTGACCAGAGGGCTGGCCTATTTCTTGGCCAAAGAATTAGCATTGCCATACAACGTGGCAATGCTGCCAGCCTTTTGGGCACTGTTCCTGTTGACAGCGATGCGGACGAATTTTTTGATGCCCTATGATCATTTTGCTTATTTTTTTCATATAAATGTACATATTATTATTATTTTAAATAGGTATTAGCATAAATTATTTAGGATGATGCTGCAACACCAAACTGTATCCCCCGTTTTTGTTATCATTGGTTCTTTTGACTTGCCTCCCACTATGGAAGCAATTTTAAAGACGTAGTCACGTCAAATTCGGTCAAATAAAGTATCTCCACACACTGCCCCAATGTTGCCATTACTTATAATATATGAATTATTAATGTTATATGATCCTTCTAAGTGCCTACTGCTGTGCTGTAGCTACTTATTAAGTATTGATACAATAAACACACTGTAGAGAGTATACCTTAGAGTAAGAAAGCTATTCTTTGTCTAAGGAGTATACGGTAAAGACTTTATTAATGTTCATCAACCATAGAGTAATCTGTCTGCTGTCACGTGACATACCGACCACAGACTAATATAAGGGCCGATACACAACACTACTATAAAGTAGAACTTCATATTTACCTCAGTCGCGATCGTGGTCCAGTCTTTGTCACTAAGGCCCAGCCTTATATCGGCCACGTCGCCTTTCACCGGCACTATCCTGTCTGCAAAGCGAGGCTGCTTCGAACGCACCAAGTCATACACCTGTTGGAATAATACTGTTATGTATAAATAAATACCTATCGGGTGTAAAAAACTCATCACCAAACAATATACCAGGCATTCTGTATTTGACAGTTCCGAAAGTAGGTATCTTTTTTTTTTTTTTTCTTTCTTCTTTGGCTTCGCCTTTCTAGGTATCTAATTGATAGTGTAAACAAATGGATCAGAAAACGTACAGTCACGAGCATAAGTATGTACAGTCAACAAAGGAGTTAAGTATACAGGAGCGTCGGATATTGTTGAAGTTTACTAAGAAACCGATGGATATTCTCGAATAAAATTTTAGTTTATTAATAGAAAACAAACAGCTCATTTATTAAATTAAATTTCAGTCCAGAACATCCATCGGTTTCTTAGTAGACTTCAACAATATCCGACGCTCCTGTATACTTAACTCCTTTGTTGACTGTACCTATACACTTGGCTTTAGGTAAGTTAAAGGCGATTTTGCTCCTTTATTTTTAAATGGAATTTTATATTATTAGGAACACAGTATTTTCGAACCCATAGGTTTATGTAAAGTGTCGTATTTCAACGTTGCATTGGTTATTTCGTGGAAAAATCGCAATTTAAAGTTGCCAAGTGTTGACATATTAGTGCTCGTGACTGTACCTGTGGATGCTAATATGTGTCGTAGCACTTACAAATTGAGTGCATTTTTGATTACCCAGGAAAATTAAAAAACAATGTTAATTTGAAATCACCTCTAGTTTGTTTTTCATTTATTTTGATAATTTGAGGTTAATTTTATAAACTCAATTATTAACAAGTAATCATGTTATTCAAACAATAATAAATTGAAGGTGAAAGAAGTGAAGTATACAGGTGACTAAATAAACATGATTGTGTTTTATAAATTAATCCCTTTAGTGAGATATAAGAGATGGTGGTAGGCCCCCAGGATTTGTTTCCGCTTTCATCAGATAGGTCAATGATTTCAAGTAATATATTATTATAGGGTGACTGGTAATTAGTGACCGATACTTAAACACGTGATTTTACTCATCATTATGAACAACTTTTATTATGGGACCAAACCTGAAATCGCGAAAAAAAAACAGCTGCTCCCTACATTTTGACGGGTTAAGCGAACATAAATGTAGGGAACAGCTGATTTTTTATTCGCGATTTCAGGTTTTGTCCCATAGTAAAAGTTGTTCATAATGATGAGTAAAATCACGTGTTTAAGAATCGGTCACTAATTACCAGTCACCCTATATTTATGTCAATGTCAATGAGATAGGTACAGACGCCAGCACATCAAGTTACTACAATCTGTCAGATTTCTTTAATAGATTTTCGACTTTATTGCTAAAACATAAGGTTCAAGGTTGATTGGGAAAATCTGACAGTTTCGGGTAGGTTGACCTGCTGGCGTCCGTACTTTCGGAAAAGATCATACTTACTGTAAAAAAAAAATATTGAGAAAAAGTAATTACTCGGTACTTGGTTGTTTTTTTTTTTACCTACTTTATTTATTCGGCACACGTCCGATGCACGGCCGGAACGGATAGGAATGTCACTCGCGATCGATTTGTTGAGGGTGAAGAATGCGCTTATGGAGGAAAATTCAATAAAGGAACTTACCGGATCTTTCAGCATGTAGTCTAATCGCTCCTGCATCGATTTCCCCTTCTTTGGTCTCAGCAAAATGAACATTTTCTTTACTTTGCACGATCTGCGTTGATAAAACAAAATTAATGTAAGCCTAAGCTGAGGGTGACAGAGTCCCAAGAGGCAAGTCTTCGGAAAAAAAAATAGAAGGTGGAGCATGAAACATGAGAATGACTTCGCAGCTATAAGGAATCATTCCTTGAACCATAATTGGCTTTAGGGACGTACTATTTTGGTAGTGAGAAATGTTGATGTTGGCGAAATTAAGTGTCTAAAGTTTAGACACTTAATTTCGCCAACATCAACACTTAGTTTAGACTCTAAATACACTATGCCGAAAGTACGCGACCGAAGTTCCACGGCTGATTTTACGTTCCGACGTATTCGGCTGGTATGACACACCGTGTGTTTAGAGTTTAGACACTTACTATCACATACTAAATACAACCGACAACTGCTGCCGTTGGTGAAAACGAAGCTGTAAATTATCCAACTGTATTTTCAAATTCACTAGATGTGCCAGAAATGCACCGCAAAATCTACTATTGAAGATGTTTGTCGATAATTCTGTTTCGTAATTTAAATCCACCAATATTACGCAACGGCAAACGTTTGTTCATCAAACGGATCACAGGAAATGTTTTTGAAGTACCTAACCATTTTTAAAGGAAAGTTTAGAGGCGAAATGGTTCGGTTGCCGCGTATCCCTATGACACCTTTATTACGGAGACCGACGTAACTTGGCGGACCTGAACCACAGCCTGAACATAGGCACCAAGAACTTTCGCGCATGTTCTCTCACTCGCACTCGCCTCATGTCACCATTTGGTTCCTAAAAAATCTTAATGCGCAGACCCTGGAGGGGCGCAGAAATGACCAGACCAGGGCCACATTCACCAGTTCTTTGATTTTTTGACAGTAGAACACATTACCCAGTAGCCTTGAATCTTTACTACCTATCTGTCCTGATCAGTATTTGGTGTCATTTCTGTAGGTAGTGTCTAATTGAGAATTTTGACAAATATTTTCGAATAAACGTTTTTTCACCTAATTTAAAAACGCAATTAAGTAATTTGAACTTCTCAAAACTTTACCAAGTACTTAAAATTAAGTTTACAAAAACTTAATTTTAACTTAGTTTTTGGATGATAGATTTATTTTTATAGACAATCCATTTTATTGTCAGAACCGGTTATGATTAGAAAATATTTCAAGGGCGCGGTTATAGCAGCTCGCACCGGGCGCTTAAAAGGCTAATTACGGCACTGATGCGCAGCCTACTGCGCAAAGTTCAGGCCCGCCAAGTTTCGTCTGTCATTTAAATTCCCCATTCGTTTGGCATTCGAAATGACAATCAACAAATCACATGGGCAGACAATGTCCATACGTGGCCTGAGAAAATCCATATTTCTCCAATGGCAAATTATACGTTGCGTTGTGTAGATAAGCCAACTAATCTATTTATATTGGCAAAAGACGGATTGACGAAAATATAATGTCGTCGATTCCCTTGTTCACAAAATCATTAAAATTTACATTTCATTAAGAAAAGGACAGAAGATAAATATTAGTTTAGTCCTGTCAAATTTGTCAGCGCCTGACGTAAATTGACGTATTTTTAATAGCCAATTTTTTAATCTCGTCTAAATTGTCTATGGAGTATCTTAATTTGACAGGAATAAACTAATATTTATCTTCTGTCCTTTTCTTAATGAAATAGAAAGAAAAAGATGCAGGAACTTAAATTTAGTTTAGTTTGTGAACATAGGAATCGGCGCCATTGTTTACCAAATGTTAAGTAGGTAATTACTAGATATATTTAAACTACTGTCATTGCTTAACCTTAATTATACTCAGCATTGAAGATCACTGAACGAAACACAATAGAAGTTTTATTTTAAGTAGGTAGGTAGGTACAAACGCCAAGCACATCAAGCTACCCGAAACTGTCAAACTTTCCCAATCAACTTTGACCTTAGAGGTAATTTAGCGATAAAGTTGAAAATCTATTAAAGAAATTTGACAGATTGTAGTAGCTTGATGTGCTGCCGTCTGTACATAGGTACTCTTATTACAATGTAATCATTACACTTCTTGAATACATAGCATCATCATCTGCCTAGCCTTTTCCCAACTAGGTACTTCTTGAATACATAAAAAATGTATTTAAAAAATATAAGAACGGTCGCGTTTATTGGGTCTCACTCACTAAACGCGCGACAAAGATGGCGGCCAAAACAAAGATGGCGGGACGAGCTTGACTCCTACCCGTAGGGACTGACTCGCAAAAGACATGATTGTGTGGGAAAGGGAAAGGAAGGTCCTTCCCCAGCAGTGGGACAGTAGTAGGCTGCTATTATTATTATTACTATGAATGGATAAATCTGATTTTTTAATTTGTTATACAGGGTTATTGGTAAAACATTAACCTCTTAAGAGGTCATTGTACTCATCATTATGAACAACTTTACTTCCGTTTGTCTACTCATGTGACTTTACTATGGGACCAAACCTGTAATCGCGAAAAAAAAGTCAGCTGTTCCCTACATTTTGACGAGTTATACAAACACAAATGTAGGGAACAGCAGATTTTTTTTTCGCGATTACAGGTTTTGTTGGTCCCATATTAAAAGTTGTTCATAATTATGAGTACAATGACCTCTTAAGAGGTTGTTAATGTTTTACCAATAACCCTGTATATAGGTACAGCAGAACGGTTGGTCAAGGGAGGTGAAAAGTTCTGGAGAGGCGGCCGCGGACCCAGCGTGGGTAGGCCTCCTACTAGGTGGTTAAGGAACATGATGAAGGTCACGGGAATCCCCTAATCGATGCGTGAGGCACAAGTCTGGTAGATGAGGCGATGCTTGGGGGAGGCCTATGCCTTTGAATATTTTATTTTATTTATATAATATGTATTTTATTTATTTTATACTAGCTTCCGCCCGCGGCTTCTCCCGCGAGGTATGTCGATAAAAACTATCGAAAGTCCTTCCCCGGGATGCAATCTACCTCTCTGCCAAATTTTTGCGAATTCCGTTCAGTGGTTTAGGCGTGAAAAGGTAACATACAGACAGAGTTAATTTCGAATCTATACATACATATAATAAATTTGTAGAAAAGTGGTGTCTGTACAATGGAAATATATAAAAAAAAGTAGCAGGGGTTGTTATTATATCGATGCTGAACCCGAAATTGTATTTTTTTTTTTTGTCTGTTTGTTTGTGCACGCTAATATCAGAAACGGCTTATTCGATTTAGATGCGGTTTTCACTAATATATTGTAGTAGGCTTCACTTAACATTTAGTGTTTATTTCATGTCAATCGGTTCATAAATAAAAAAGTTATGTCAATTTAAAGAATCACGGCGAACATTTGTTAAGGTATTCTATCAGAGTACGTACACGCCTCGGGCCTGCGCGTCCGATCTTCGGAAATACTGGACGGATTTGATTAGCTTACAATATACACGCAGTTATTGATAATTTAACTGAGACTAGGTTAAGTGACGAAACAGTATTATCTAGTACTTCTAATAATACTGCTAATACTGCAGGAAAACATCGTGAGGAAACCGGCATGTCCTAGAACCAAAAAATTCGAAGACATGTGACATCTA
Organism: Oligia fasciuncula; assembly: GCA_963082905.1. NCBI lineage: Eukaryota > Metazoa > Arthropoda > Insecta > Lepidoptera > Noctuidae > Oligia > Oligia fasciuncula. The sequence continues at coordinate 2,028,991 of OY720414.1, read as the reverse complement.
CCAACCCGCACTGGGCCGGCGTGGTGGATTACGGCCCACTCCCTCTCACCGAGAGGAGGCCTGTGTCCCAGCAGTGGGAACATTATAGGCTGATTATGGTATGGTTATGGTAGTTAATTCACCAGAAAAATGTAAGCTCATTTCATTGTTTAAATCATTTAATTTAAAATGTATATTTAATGAAGCAACTAGAATAACAGCAACTTCAGCTTCATGCATCGACAATGTATTCACTAATTGTAAAATAAAAGACTCGTCTTTAATTAGTGGCGTCAGGTCTGACCATACTGGTCAACTTGTGTCATTTGACTTAGGTAAAAGATTACACATAGATAAATCAATAAATTCAATTAAGACCTCTAACTAAAAATAAATTGAAAATGTTTAATAATAATGTTCTTAGCAATCTTTCAACAGCAAGTTTTGATTCACAAGACCCCAACATAAACTATGGTACAGACGCCAGCAGGTCAACCTACCCGAAACTGTCAGATTTTCCCAATCAACCTTGAACCTTATGCTTTAGCAATAAAGTCGAAAATCTATTAAAGAAATCTGACAGATTGTAGTAACTTGATGTGCTGGCGTCTGTACATTATTTTCTACAGTATGCCAAGAATTCAATAAAGCATGTCCTGTAAAAAAAGTTACTATCAATACTAAACCAAAATTTAGCGAATGGGCCACTGCTGGCATTAGAAAAAGCAGAGATATTTTATATAATCTGTATCACGAGAAATCATTAACCTCTGATCAAGCCCTTCATAATTATGTAAGAAATTATTCTAAAATATTCAAAAGAGTCTGCGCTGAGGCTAAATCTAAATTAATAAGTAACAAAATTAGTATGTCTAATAATAAAATAAAAGCTGTGTGGCAGGTAATTAACAAAGAAACTGGAAACACAAAACAGCGAGATCAGAATGAGTTGTCCCTAAAAATTGATAATGAAACCATTTCAGATAAGTTAAAAGTTGCTGAGACACTAGAAAATTTCTTTACCAACATCCCAATAGAGGTTACAAAGTCTCTCCCCTCATCACCTATATTAGCTGAAGCTCTTCTTAAAGAAAACTTTAATAAGGATATTCCAAGCTTTGAATTCCAGCCCATTTCTGTTGCCACAATTAAAAAAGCATTTAAAAGTCTTAACATAAAAAACACTGAAGACTTATGGGGGATTTCTGTTAAGGTTCTTGGAGATATTATTGACACAATTGCCCCTGCCCTAACAGGCATATTTAATCAATGTTTAGACAGCGGTACGTTTCCTGACTTAATGAAACATAGTAAAGTAGTACCAATTTTCAACTCGGGTAGTAAGTCTGATCCCTCTAATTATAGACCTATATCTGTGCTACCAGCTATGAGCAAAATCTATGAAAAAATCATGCTGGACCAGATGTTGTCACATTTTAATTCAAATGGGATTTTACATAGTCGCCAGTTTGGTTTCACGAAAGGTAGGTCGACGACGGACGCGGGAGTAAAACTCATCAGTCACATTTTGGAATCCTGGGAGAAGTCCCAGGATGCAATTGGCGTTTTCTGTGACCTCTCAAAAGCGTTTGACTGCGTTGACCATAATACACTGATCTGTAAATTATACCATTACGGAATTCGTGGACAAGCTGCTGATCTTGTTCTTTCCTATCTGTCAAAGCGGCAGCAAAAAGTAAACGTTAATGGGGCGACGTCATCGGGGTCTTAAGTTAAGATGGGCGTGCCTCAAGGCTCAATTCTTGGCCTTTTCCTATTTCTAGTTTATATTAATGACCTTCCTTACATGATGGCTAACTTGTCGGATATCATTTTATTCGCGGATGACACTTCCCTTATTTTTCAAATAGATAGAAAAGATACGGATGTCTTACATGTTAACGAGAGTCTGGCTGTTCTTTCGAAATGGTTTGCAGCTAATAATCTTTTACTTAATGCGAACAAAACTAAATGTCTTAAGTTCTCATTACCAAATGTACCTCAAGTGGGTCTGAATTTAGAACTTGATGCCAAAAAACTAGACGCTGTTACGGAAACTGTATTTCTAGGTATTACTTTAGATTCAAAATTACAATGGGGCGCACACATTAGAGCTCTCTCAGGTAGATTATGTTCAGCTGCATATGCAGTAAGAAAAATAAGGCAGTTGACAGATATAGCTACAGCTAGGTTAGTATACTTTGCTTATTTCCACAGCATTATGTCTTATGGTGTTCTGCTGTGGGGATCGGCAGCTGACGTAGATTCAATTTTCATTTTACAAAAGAGGGCAATCCGCGCAATCTATCAAATGGGTCCTTGCGAGTCTCTTAGAAACAAATTCAAAGAAATTGATATACTAACTCTGCCTTCTCTTTATATTTTAGAAAGTATTTTGTATGTTCGCAAAAACTTAGGACTCTTCAAAATAAGAAGCGATTTCCACAATAAATACACGTAGTAAAAATGAAATTGTGTTACCTAAATTTAGATTAACTAAAACTAGCAAGTCATTTCTTGTAAACGGCGTCCGTTTTTATAACAAGTTGCCAAAGTCGGTTACAGAACTTAGCGATGGAAAATTCAAAACCTTCATCAAAGGTGTCCTTATCAAAAAAGCATATTATAAGATTAAAGACTATGTTGAAGACAAGGTAGTTTGGCAATAATTCCTTCTGCACATGTGGCTTCCCTGGCTACTCATTAACGGCTTAACTATTTAAATGTCTATTAACTGCTCTCAAATTACGATGTTGATTTTTTATTTACTTTACTTTATTTACTTTTTTGACATAATCTTTTTATTACTTGACATTATATACAGAAAATTCAAATTTTTTCCATCTCTTTATTAGTGGTTGTAATGGTAATCATATCACTAGGTTTTTTAAGGTTTTTATTTTTTATTTATCCTTTTGATAGATTCTTATTTTGTAAATGTGAGGACTTTGTAGGCCTTGTAGACTTTAGATCTGTAGACCATTTTTTATTTTATCAAGTACTTGATACTTGTTGACAGGCCTACGCTATCCTCCCATACCTACTGTAATTTGAAAATATTGTAAAAGCCAATTATTTTTAAAAAGAGTAACCGTGGAGTTTCTTGCCGGTTCTTCTCCATAGGAAACGACCAATAATTGGAACCGTGCACCTAGCTTCTGACGTTTCATAAGTGCCCATGTAGGCTTATGTGAAATAAAATATTTTGATTTTGAATGTTTTTTTTTTTTATTGTATAGTTATTATATGGCTGGACAACATTCAGGCTATAATTTATCTTGGAAACTTGAACACCTGATGCAGAACCGAAATAGACCAGCTTAACTATAAGAATACAAAAATGGTACCATAACAAAAATTGTTCCACGTGATGAGGATTTTCTGCTGAGAGAATAAATTTGAAGATCTGGAACACCTGATGGGGAACCCAAGAGCCCAGCTACACCATAACACATATAGGAATGACGTCTTAGTAAAAGTTATTCGGTCTGATGGGCATTTCCTGTTGACTTATAAAAATCGAAGATCAGAAACATCTGATGTGGAAATCAAAGCTATCACTAATTTCACCTCCACGCGGTGAAGGCGGTAACAGTTTAGGACTGATTTTCGATGACGATGGTATATCATTGAAAATTTGACTCTACTGGCCAAAACTCCCATTTATTTTTTTTAACGTGAAGAAATGCTCATGCATTCTGCACTACCACGGGGAGATAGTGCAGTTATGTGGGACTCTAACCCACTAAAACTCCACTGTGTCCTCCTCTGCCGCTTACGGCGGGAACATGGGCACGCGTTAGCACTCATCCGTGAACCCGCCGCGGCTGTCCGTTACCGGACCCTCCGCTGGGGAGTACTCCCCATCACCGGCGCACCAGAACACATAGCACGCCGTGACCACCCCAGGGACCAAACCAGCACATGGGCGCCAGACGACCCCGTATCTGGGCACCCTTGGTAGGGGAACAGTCAATTAGATTTTAATTGATCAGGTATCTTCATAATAAAACTATAACCATGCCTAGAAAGAGGTCAAATCTTTCCCAATGTTACAAAGGAGCTAAAAGATTGAGGATCATAAGATCCCGAGAATCTACCGAAGAGCGTCAGGAGAGACTTGATGCTGTTTGAGAACATCAGGCTGCAACTCGCTCCGTGGAAACCTCTTCGGATCGCGAAGCACGCCTGCGTTCTCAGCGTATTTACGCATCTACATCCAGGTCTCTAGAGACATGTGCAGAATATGATGCGCGACTGACCGCTGATACGGTGAGATTATCATACATTGTTCCGAACACGCACACAACAAAATATTCATAATCAGAAAGTGAGAAAGAAAGAATTGCTGGAGTACGGCATGAAGAAGAGCGCAACGAACGTTTGAATTCTGATCGACATCGACATTCTCTGAACAGAATGTCGATATCATCTGAAGAATCGGATGTGTCTCAAGATATAGCCGTAGGGCATGGCGACCTTCCTTGGGTTAATAAGGAACGGAGTGCATTTACGTATACTCCTATGATTGACTACGCCACATATTCCGCCATCGGAGGTATGGTTGAAAATTGTACTTTTTGTGAAGCTGTTAAATAGCAAAAAGAAACAAACGGTATGTGTTGCTCAGGTGGGAAAGTACCTACATATTGAAATATTACAAAATCCTCCAGAAATATTAAGATCACTGCTAATCGGTGACCATCACAGTCAAAACATTTCTTGGACAATACGTTCGTACAATAATGCCTTTCAAATGACATCTATTGTTGCGAAACAGATTTCAGAAGGCCCATTTATGCCAACATTCAAAGTGCAAGGCCAAGTTTACCACCCGGTTCATTATTGCCTGAAAATGATGTCTCGAATCGTCTCGCGCATCCCTTTGTTATCCAGTCCCCGGGTTCTTAGAATTCGACATCAGACGTTTCAGATCTTCGATTTTGACGACCCCGTTGTCGCTGGCATAAGCAACAGGATCCGCGTACGAAGTCGCGGGCAGAAGCTAGTTTATAATATTAGTATGGATTTCTGACAACAAGATCCATTTGGTTAGTAAAATAATGCTTAGTAATAATACTGATTCCTCACCTGAAGAGTTTCTCAATGAGCTGCTTGCCGAGGAAACCTGAGCCGCCCGTGACGAAGACCGAGGCACCGCTGTAGAACTGCTGCACGGCTGAGTCTCCGCGATAGATAACTTCATTCATCAGCTTCTGGTGAGACAGCATCTCTGCTTCAAACTCCTGAGACGGGTCCATGGTGAACTCCCACCAACAATAACCTCAATCCAACAACTCTTCAATAATTTTTCTTTCTGCCTAGCCTTTTCCCTTGGGGACGGCTTCCAGTCTAACCGGATGCAGCTGAATACCAGTATTTTACATGGAGCGACTGCCTATCTGACCTCCACAACCCAGTTACTGGGTAACACGATACCCCTTGGTAAGATTGGTTACAACAACAACAAAATATTCTAGGGAATATCTCTCTGCATGAAAAGACGTCTTTGACCACCAGTGGGCCAACAATGATGTTATAATATATTTTATTCCGTAAAAAAATGTAGCACCACACTACTGTCCAACTGAAATACAACATATGACGACAATGTAATTTTGAATGACTTGGTAGTTACAAATTGTAATTAGGTACTTAATTACGAATGAAACGATTTTATTGTAGTCAAAGTCAAAGTGTATTGGCTGATCGATAGAAGACAAAGCATTATAGTTCAAAGGTGACCTTACTATGACATAAATTTAACATAGTTAGACGGTTTTGTGTTTTCATTATAAGAACATATTTTAACTTAAACTTTTTTATTTCATTTTTATAAAATAGCATCTTGGAGCAACCAGAAGGCAAATTCTCGTAATTTTAAACGTTCTAAATCAAGTCGTAGTCTCATCTCGGCGACAAATAAATGTCAAATTGTAGGGAAATTAGACGTGTTTTTGACAGTGCGCCGTCACGCGAATCATAACATGGCGAATAAAGTGCAAAGAGTAGGCGAATTTGAAGGAAAGAGAGTCTATGTCGGCGTGCGGCGCAGGCGGTAGTTTTCAAATTACGAATTATTTTATGTTGTTAAGTAGGTATTTGTATGATTAGGTACTGGCCACTTCACCTACTCGTGTGTTAAATGAATGTCACCGTTGTAGCACAGTCACCAGCAAGACATAGACACAGTATAAAGATCATACAGTATTGTAACTCGGCCGTAACCTTGAAATAAATGCCTACAGCCGCGCGGTACGTAAATATGCGATAGGGCTGCCCGCCTCCAGCATTTTAATTACATTTGCCTACTTTGTGTTTCCATTTAGTTTTGTTATTGTATTTTACTGTGTGTACATAAATATTAATAATAAAAACCACGTCTTTACTTTGAATTTTACAAACTAACAAAACAAAACACACATGCCCCGAGGTTTTAACACAAGCGTACCTACCGTATAATGATTCATGAACCGCCTATAACCACAGATTACTGAATAGTTACTACGTAACAGATACTTCACTCAGTAGAAAATTTCCAATACCTATTACGATAATTGCCTACTCCCTCGCGTCAACAACCACTGTATGCTAAAATGCGCCTAAATGCTCAAGCGTACAGCAGTGATTGCTTCGCACCGCGCGATTCCACAGTAATTGCAGGGCTGCCTCTTCGATAAAATTAAATTAACATAACTTTTTATCTATGTTATTGAGAACTGTGAATATGTTCTGACTTTTATGTGGCAGTTAAAAATTTTATCATTTATAAAATATTTAACCAACTTAAAAAAAAGGAGGTGATCAGACATACAGGCCAAACTGAGATGTTTGACTTGTATGGTTTGTAGGTATGTATGTTTGTGCGCGATAATCTCGCGTTTGGCTAAACCGATATCGATGCGGTTTTCAGAAAAGGATTTGTTACATTTAGGAGAACGTTTTAAAATAAGTATAATACTTCTTAGTTTGATGATGATCTTCGGAGATGTTCACTAGAAATGAAAAAAAAAAAGCCTTAAAAAAAAAAAGAAACTTCAAATAAAGCACTAAGCCGTAAGAAATAATTTGTTTTTTTTTATGTTAGTGCTAACAGCTGGTAATTACGAATCATTCATTGACAGGTAAATGGAAAAATGTAAGGTGCTTATCCCTTCTTTTGCTTGATTTACACCCATCTACAGCACATAAGGCACCACACGGCATCGTAATACGCGACGAACGAACAGCACTATTAAAATTGAACGGCGTGCGCGCGCTTCGCTTGCGAAAACCGCACTGAATTTGATCCGCCGGCGGACCGAGACCGCTCGGCTGGGCGGTAGGCACTTATAGCGCGCAAGTACATGGAGTGACGGAGGCCTGCTATAACTACCTATTTCACTCGTGTCTATCACTTTCCTTTACTCTATTCACTTTATTTATTAATCCAGACATCTTTTTTTTCGGGAGATAAAAGGAAATACTTATCCATTAAAAAGACACACATTATGTACACACAGTTCCACTAAGTAGTTACCCCACCAAAAGACATGTGCGTTCAAATCCGTGATAGGCCCAAGTTGGTTTTTGTATTTTGCAAAAACATTTTATTTTAAATAATGTATTGTTTTAGTGAATAAATAAGTTTAAGTAAGTATTTTTTTTTAATTCTGTTTTTATTATTGGTTTTTTCAATAAAACAATACTTTTGCGACGACAAGCAACAATAATAGGGTTAACATTTACGACAACTTATTCATCGTCTAAATAGACTGGAGGTTTCAAGACTGCTTACCGTGCATAAGATTGGAAGTTCAAATCCTATATAGGCACGAAATGTGCTTTTTGTTCATTATATTATTATGATATATTTTTCTATTTTGTTTTAAGTAGTAATTATTTATAAAGAAATCAAGAAAAATAAAATACTTTATTAATCATTTAATAATATTTATTATTGCTATTATTTAACAAAACTATGATCTTATTTTACAACAAACAGAACAACTATTTTAGTTCTCATAAAATCAGAATCATTTAAAAAAATAATTGATAAATAGTAGTCGTTAACTCTTCGCCGTTTTAAGTGAACGTATACAAAGTTCTAACTTGAAGGTATGGATTAATTTTATAAAGACAACGTAAGTAAGTAAAATTAATGGATACCCTCAAATTATAACATCTTTCGATTAGACAGGGACCTAAAGATATAATGACTCAGCCGATAGTAGATAACAATTTCATCGCAATTCATACGGGCTCGCTGGCTAGTTCGTCAAACTGCCGGTATGAGTATGACGACGTTCGGTGATGCGATGGTTCGAATCCGAGTCAACACAATGGACTCTTTTTGAAGTATTCTTTAGATTATTCGTAAGGAATTCAATGTTGTAGCAGTGTAACATTTTAAAACTTGAGGGGTTAGGACATAGTGACGCTTTCTGTACCTAGGTACCTACTAGTAAGTAAAATTATTTTATAGTCTTACCTTTCAGAGTTTCCAGGTAATCTAAAAAAAGTTATCTCTGGATGCGTTATTGACGAATTCATGCAACCAAAAACAGCACAATATATCCTACTCGTCATATTATAATGTATTTATAATGTATTTAATAATAATGTATTTATGTATTTATATATTTATGTATTTATTAAATATGTAGGTACTTCAATTTATTTTGCGGTTATTGTTAAAAAAAACAACACACCGTCCGTTCGTCACTGCGGCACAGTCGCGACTGTCTGCATGCCAAGCGCATGCCGAGGTCGAGGCGCGTAGGTATAGCTCGCGTTTCGTCCGTTTGTATGAAGTCGAAATACTGTATATCTTTATACTGTGACATAGATGACGTGATGTGCATCTGGATTGAGGGCCCATTTTTTGAACCCTTGCGAAACGAAATAAGACTTAGGTATAGGGAAATTATTTAAAAATATTAAAAACATAAAGCATATAGTAGTAGGTACCTTAAGGACTAACATCATATAATTAAAAATGACATTAAAAATAAAGAAAACAAAATTGTAAATACTAGTTATACAATACTTTTAGCTGCAAATATTATGACTTTCCGACTGCGCTTTACAAAATGTACCTACAGGTACTTACTAAAAACATTATGGTCACCCTACAAAATTTTCTCCTAGAAAAAGTTAAAAATCAATTTTCTTATAAAGTATGAAATTTAGAAGAACGGACGATATGTATTGTTACAATTGAATTAAGGCGCTGAATAGAGCCAAATAGGCTTGTCTCCAACAATTTTTTAGCCAAATCTATAGAGTTTGAGACAGCGGAAAAAATATATGTTAATCTTGAACATATTTCCTAAAACTTCGTTGTTTTCAAAACACGTTTTTGAAAAGTTTTCTCGATACAAAAAAATGGTAAACTAACCTATAATGATCTTCCAACAAAAAAATCTGAATAAGTTATCAACGTACGTTGGTAAAATTTATAACAATAACGTGTCATATCTAAATACAAAACTTGGTGGTTTCATATTTTCGGGAACTCAACTTATTTTAAAGTAATTAATTATTTTGTGGTAAAATTATTTTTGGTTAAAGGTATCAATTCACATAGGTATCTAAGTAAAATATGTTAAAGTCGTATATATGTATTTCTTCAGATAAATTCATGTTTTGCGGATTCCTCAGTTCAGACAATAATGAAGTGAGGGCCCTAGATATACTTACTGCCATAAAGCTGTAATGTAAAATATTTAAGAAATTCTTAAATAAAAATTATTAACTCAGAGATAGTATACTTACTGAAAGGACAATGAAATGATTTTATTTTTTGTAAGTAGGTTTGTACAAACACTTTTACACGTCAATCATGTTTTTTTTTAAACTAGATGAAGTCGGCGTTTCCTATCAGACTACTCTGAGAAGAAAGGCCGAAACAAACTCAGAGGTCACAGTCTCTTTTAAAGTCCAGACATAATCTTGGTCAGGTTATATGAAGACCATGTAGATCGATGTCTGAGGTGGTCTTTTGAGGAAAGAACCACACAGATTGAGAGGACCTGTCCAGTCAGTGCACGCATTTGTCAAAAATCGTGCAGCTCAACTCAAGACTTAAGGAGCTCAACGATTCGACGAACAATACCAAAGAAAGGACATTTGGGTAGGCCACATAAATTACTCAAACTGCCAGACCATGAAAAAAAAAACTAACAGAACAGAGAGAATAATAAAAAATATATATATAAGTATGTAAAATGACCCACATCGTCTTCACATTCACAATGAAAAAATAATATAATACTTTACAAAGTAAGCAAATGTCATCGTTTAAAAAAAAATTAAAAATATTCGTCAATGTCAATGTGTATATAAAAAAGAAAAAAATCATTCAAAATGCAGAAATTGGAAGCAGCTCAATCCCAAGCCTTTTTGTCCTCAATATAATCTTTAACGGTATAAAATGCTTTCTGGCACAACTTACGTTTAACGAAAGATTTTAATTTATTAAGGCTTAGATCTTGAACGTGGCTTGGTAGTTTATTGTAAAAGCGTATACATGGCATCTGAACGAGCCACCTATTTTCTTGAGCCTGGTTGTAGGTACAACATATTTGTGTTTGTTTCTAGTATTTATATTATGGATATCACTGTATTTATTAAACAATTTTATATTTTTTAACCGACTTCAAAAAGGAGGAGGTTCTCAATTCGTCGGAACCTTTTTTTTTTTTTTTATGTATGTTGCCCGATTACTCGAAGATGGCTGGACTGATTTCAAAAAATATTTTTTTGTTTGAAAGGGTATACTTTCCAGGTGGTCCCATTGTCATCAGGTCAGGATCTGATGATGGGATCCTGGAGAAATCGAAGGAACTCTTCAAATATTATAGGCACACCTATAGCGATTTAGGTATTTTTTATAGTAACTCGAGCATTTGCTCTCGAAAAGCACTATTTGGTGAAGTGGAACTGATGATGAAGACCACAGATGGCCACCGGAACTACTCAATAATAAGTATTTCGTGGGTTACGATTCGATTACTTTATTATGGTTGCTAAGCAAGTTATGCTCATCACAATGCGAATGGTGAAATGGAGCTGATGGTGAAATACCAGGAGAACTCTCAACAATGAATTTCCCTGCATCGGGAAAAGCAATATTTTGGTAAAGGCGATGAGCAAGTTGACATTAGGCTATTGTAACTTAGATAAATTATAAACAGACCCACTAAAAAGCGGGAAATAAAAACTTTTTAACAAAAAAGAAAAACCGACTTCCAAAAAAAAAAGAACTTTAATTTCGGAAGTCGGTGTCTTTGGATCTGTATTTTTGTTTTTTGTCACCGACTTCCGAAATTAAAGTTATTTTTCACTTTGTAGTGTTTTTTTTGGAAGTCGGTTTTTCTTTTTTGTTAAAAAGTTTTTTATGGGCATATAAAAGATTTTCATAAATGTACTGAGAAGGCACAGTCATTACATTAATCTCTTTAAATTTGTCTCTGAGAGAGTGTCTCGGACTTAATTTATAAATTGATCGAACAGCTCGCTTCTGCAAAACAAAGATAGTCTGAATATCGGCGGCATTTCCCCACAATAGAATACCGTACGACATTACACTATGAAAATAGCTAAAGTACACTAAACGAGCAGTCTCTATATCAGTTAAATTACGAATTTTTCTAACAGCGTATGCTGCAGAACTTAGCTTTTTTGACAATTTATCTATATGTGGACCCCACTGAAGCTTAGCATACAAAGTTATGCCCAAGAATACTGTGTTGTCTTCAGGATTCAATTCCTCGCCCTTTATCAACACATTAGTTTTCACCTGCCTTACGTGGGGTAGCGTAAACTTTATGCATTTAGTTTTCTTCTCGTTTAGAAGCAAATTATTAACATTGAACCAGTGGACTACTTTCGAGATCGCGCTATTTACATCGTCAGTAACCAACTGCTGACGTTTAAGTTTAAACAAAAGAGAAGTGTCATCTGCAAACAACTACTATATCATGATGATCCTTTATGAGGTACGGCAAGTCATTAATATAAATGAGAAACAAGAAAGGACCAAGAATTGAGCCCGGTGGGACTCCCATTGTTGTTGTTGTTCTTTTTCCATTAACGTCAACGCTCTGAATCCTTTTACTCAAGTATGAAATAAGAAGATCCAGAGCAGTGTTTCGGATCCCGTAGTGGCGGAGTTTCCTGATTAACGTTTCTTGAAGAACGCAATCGAATGCCTTAGACAAATCACAAAAGATGCCCAAGGCATCGCATTTATCTTCCCATGCATTATAAATATGTCCTAATAGTTCAACGCCGGCATCAGTAGTTGAACGACCCCATGTAAAACCAAACTGTTTGCTATGTAATAATTTATGTTTATTAAAAAATCTTTGCATTTGGTCTAAAATTAATTTCTCAAAAATTTTACTAAAGGTAGGTAGTACAGAAATAGGTCTATAATTTGTGGGTCTGATGTACTACCTGAGATCAATGCTCTTGGATGTATGGAATCCCGTACCATTTTGTGTCAAAGTAAAACTTTGTTTTTTATAGACTAGGTACACTTATCATATTAACTCCTACAAAAGTTATTTTTGTAAACAAAACCCGGGTTTCGGAGATTTTCAAAAAAATCAAAATAACCGAAAGACTAGGCACCTACTTTATTTTGTTTGACATGTCATAAGTACACGAACGGCAAAAATCGCACATCTGCAGCAGTTTCGGACAATGTCTTCGCATATTGCGTTGAAATCTTAATTAACACAACATCCTTCTGGAGTAAATGCATTATAATCCTTCAATTATACACAGGAAAACAGAAATACCTATCAATTTCATGCAATTCGAAAGAAACGGAAAAAATTAATTGACAGTCTTTCTGACAGTGTCAGTGATCAAATATGGCATTGACGACCATATCCGGAATTGAGTCAATTGAGTGCATTATCAAAATATTTTCTTTTTATTACGATTTCGTGATCCCGGTTAGACTTTATTGAAAAAATCGACCATTTTAAATGATAAATTGGTTACATTTTTTTAAGTATAAATAAAACTATCTTCATTCAATGTTATATTGATCATATCATTTGAAACGGAACGTCATGTAAAGGGAATAAAACAATATCAACACTTTTGACGTGACAACGTCTTAAATTAGGTTGCGGCTGGGAGTCACTTATGAAAAAGTGTAACGCTCGGTAACGTTACGTTCTTATTTTAAATTAGGTTGCGGCTGGGAGTCACTTATGAAAAAGTGTAACGCTCGGTAACGTTACGTTCTTATTTTCATTTAATTCCTTGTTCCTATTGTGCAATTTAATTATATTCATATCAATAAATATTCTACCGAGAAAAAGACGTTGTCACGTAAAATCTTCGCCCGTAAAACCGACTTTACAGGCAACCATTTTTTTACTTTAATTTAAATTCCCTGTTCAAAAATCAAATCCCCGACGCGTAATGTCGTAAAAAATATGAAAATAATTACTGTAATATTTTGATCTTGAGGCATGAGACTTTTTGGTACCACAATCGGTCATTCTCCTTTAGGCTATGCCACTTTATGCACGCGTCTGGATTGGGGGCCCAAGTTATTTAATCATAACAGTTTTAATTCACGTTTAAGAAATGAATGGCCCTTTGCTTTAAGTTTTTACTATTTTTAACTACTTAATTTCCCTATAGTAAGTCTTATTTCGTTTCGCAAGGGTTCAAAAAATGGGCCCTCAATCCAGATGCACATGATGACGTGGGGCGGGTCAGCTCGCGCATATTAATCATTAATCATCATAATACAGGCTAGCTATGCCATGACTGTGCTAGTAATTTAAATACACAAAAAAGACGGTTTATTGAAACTAAAATTAGCTATTGCGGTAAAAAAACACGATTAAAAAAGGTTTCCGATACCCCCTTTTTTTTTTTTTTTTGGGTGGGAAATCATCAAATGACCCCTCCCGCTCTGGGCGAAGCGGAAGGGAGTGTCAGACTCTTACTGACTAAAACCCACCCGTGTTCCTTCACTTGCCTGTGCCAGGGGCCACGGTATCTCTTTCGAACAACCCGCGACACTGGCGGGCATCGGCCCTAGCGGACCCCGTCAGATGGTGCTGACATCTCCTTGAGGCGCGCGTGGAACACAACGCGCCGTCGACCCGGGCCTGGTCCTTACCGGACGGCAAGCTGCCCATTGCTCGCCGCCCGCAAGCCCGCGCCTACGGTGGCCGGGAATCGGCTATCGACTCCCGACGCCCGGGGCGTCTCCTGCGGCGACTGGGGGCGTGAGGGCGCAAGGATTGCCTCTCCCTCACGCGCTCCGCCTCCTCCTTCGCGAGCATCACTGCTTCGCAGAAGGAGGCGATAGCCTCCCATGCACTCTCGCTCCGTACCATGGCCCGGACTAGGGCCGGACGCGAGAGATCGCCGCCGCCGATCGCCGCCGTGAGGACACGGCGGTGCTCTGCCCAAGCTGGGCAGATCTCCACCGTATGCTCCACCGTGTCCTCCGGGCGATCCACACAATGGTGACACCCGGGCGTTTCCTCCCGCCTTATTCGGAACAGGAACCTCCCAAAGCAGCCGTGTCCGGTGAGGACCTGCGTTAGGCGGAAGGTGAGGACGCCGTGGCGTCTCTCTAGCCACTCCTCAAAGAGGGGACTTATCGCCGCAATTGTGGCGTGTCCTTCCGATACCCCCTTACAACAAAATACAGAGAGTACAGAAGGCAATCACATGTATTCATATCTACGCTCGGCGGTCGCGCTAGGGTTGTCAACTTTGGCTTATGCACAAAAAACTATCGTGGTGTTTGATTTATTGTTGAGCTTATTCTACAATATTATAACAAAACAATAAACATAGTATCACAATACAAAAAGTTTACAGAACAAAAACATATAAAATTTTACATTTGACAATTTTCACTACCTATCGAAAATCCCTAATAACTTCAAAACGGATTAAGTACCTACCTACCCTATTTAGGTACACAATTTATTTTGCCCTATTCCGTTTTCGACCTAAACCTATCAAATGACACTAAAAACAACACAATATCTACACAAACAAAAAATCATGTTTTCAGGTATCGTGAATTTACCTTACAAAAAAAAAAAGTTATTAAAAAAAAATAAAAAACCCGACTGCGGTAAAAAACTTAAGTTAAAAGAACTGAAAAGCTAAAAACAAGTCCATTTTAAATTAAATACAAGTTGGAAGCAGGCGGGACCCATTTGAATTTGAAAATATAATAAAAATGGTATGGGTCCCGCCTGCTTCCAACTTGGATATGTTCAATCTTTGGATTTGTATTTTTGCTTTTTGCCACCGACTTCCGAAATTAAAATTATTTTTCACTTTATAGTGCTTTTTGGAAGTCGGTTGTTTTTTTTTGGAAAAAAGTTTTTTTATCCAATCTGTATGTTAATCCAAGGTATCAGCTACCTGCATACAAAATTTTATCAAAATTGGTCCAGCCGTTTGAGCGTGAAGAAGTAACAAACATATAAACACACACACACTCACAAACTTTCGCCTCGCCTTTATTATTAGTAATTATTAGTGTGATAATTTAATTAGTGGCTTGGATAATTTCTCTGTATATGAATGCTGTGTTTGAGACGTTGAGCATTTGTAAACAATATCTATCCCTCCTCCTACACTAGTCCACTAACCATTCTAACCTAAAATATTCGCAGTATTTTTAAGAATTTCGACAAATCTAACATTCTACAACGTCTAGACATAACTGTGACGTTATTGTCTTAACCGAATGTTGGCTTTCCAAACAATTTATCATACCTAGGTACCACTAATTCCGGGATTTAATACGCAACGCACACACACATACGCACACGCAGCGCATACGCAGTAGTTTACGCAAGAAATCATCTCAATGTGTCTGTCGAGGAACCAAATATGCACAACTGTAACAGATTGATAAATTAGCGATACTTGCCTTATAACGACTCTCTAAACGACACTTTGCAGAACCTATCAACTTTCAAAAATAAAATATCAATATTCTTCCAGAAAGCATACTTTAACATAGGTTAAAGTATGCTTTCTGGAAGAATATTGCTATGCTAATAAGCTATGGAAAGCGCATAGGCGCTTTCCATAGCTTGCTTCCCGCTCACACGCTTCCTACTAGGGCTTTCAGTCTCGATGCATTACCGAGTCCCGGGAAAAAAAAACGAGACTCGATGTGGTCTCGAAATTCCCGGGAAAAACGAGACTTTTGAGACTATTTCAAAACTAGGTTTCTTACTTATAGGCTATGCAATTAGGCAGTCAAAACAAGATATTTTAATCAAGTACTTTATTAAACAAACGCTAATAAAAAATGAAAACCTTTTGTTGGTTTTTTTTTATTTTTGTAGTGGGTACGTAAGAAACAAAAGGCGTTTAATGTGGTTTCAGAGAGAAAGTACCTAATTTTATTACAAAAGTAACCCGCGTTAGAAAAAGCTCTCTCTGCTTCTGCTAGTGGGGGAATAGACATTAAATAATTGTAGCAATAATTTAGGTATTTCCCTCGCCCTCATTTTCAAAGAGCGCTTTTTCTACGTGCAAGGTTGTTTGCAAGTCATGTATAGACATGGAAGTCATATTCTGCCCTTTGTCTCCCTGGGGGTTTAACAAATTATTAAGCTCAGATTCTAGCTATTCTTCTGTAGTTAAACTTGTGAGCTTTGCAATCGTCGCATCACTTGTCAGATTTGTCAGTTGTGGAGGTATTTATCCTTTACACAACAATTACACACGATTCTTTTAAAGACACTGTAATTTCGTCGTTGCTTAATGTTTGAAAAGCTGTTGCACCAAGCTTTTTTTCAAAAAACTGAGAAGAACTGTGCAAGTATTGTAAGCTCAAACTCAAACTCAAAGCATTTAAGTATTTAAATTAAACCATGTACTTTTGAATTGTAAAAATTAAATAGTCTGTCAGTTAGTCAGAAATTTGAAGCTAGTTGCCCAGTCCAAAACGTAGATCTCTATGGAAAAGAACGGGCAAGAAACCAAAATCCTGGGTACATTATTCTTGTTACTTCTCTATGTGAGAACAATGTAAAAAAAAACACTTAAACTAAGATACTTGTAACTTGCCTCAATCAGTCTATTTTCCTTAATAAGGATGCGCAGTGGATTGGCGAGACTTACGCTTAAAAAACTTTGTTGTAACTGTTGTAAGTCCAATTTCTTTAGGCAGAAATTTAGTGCAGTATCCGCTAAGAGTAACGTCTCGTCTACACAGGGCTTCTAAGGTCACTTTCATAATACCTGGGGAATTTCAGATTGCTTCCAATGTAGCCTAGTATACTCTGATTCAGTGAACTCTGTAACCATAATAAAAAATTACTGTTGGTTTAGTAGATTATTTAATACTGTTATTATGTGACTCAAGTCTCAAAAGTCTCGTTATTCCCGAGACCGAAAATGTTAGTCTCGAGTCTCGAAAATACCAAAAAATCGTCGAGACTCGAAATTTTCGAGACCGAGATTCCCGGGATGAAAGCCTTACTTCCTACACATCAAAGTGGCTCCTGTTTGGAATTTGGATCATCATCTACTCAAGACGAATTTCCCCGCACTTGCCAGCTGCCCTTGTAACTAATTCAACAGTAACTGTTGGCGACTGGCTGTGGTGCAACCTTTTTTGTAAATATTTCATGTTTTTTAAATATAGTGTTTTTCTTTTGACTTTTGTTGTTGTCAGGTCTGAGCGGTTGTCAGGTTCTATTTTTCCTTAATAAATTTATATTATTTACAAATACGTGTTTCTATCATATTTTCATCTTATACAGTCCACTAATATATTAAATCAAATCCGCTAGCTATCATTTTGGTCCATTCGAGCCGTAACTATCATTTTTTTTTTCTTTCTCGCCGTAATTTCATTTTGTATAAATTTCACATATCACACAAGATGGAAACACGTAGCAAGACAAAGTCGGACCTGACGGCTACGGGATTCGGACGGGTGCAACATTCACCGCGTGGCACCCGGCCGGTTTCAGCCACAACAGCCGAAGGCGCTTCGGCATTGCCTGATAGTGCGGGCATACAACAGGCGGGCACCGTTCCCCCCAGCGAGGCACAAGCTGCTCCCGCTTCGGAACGCCCAAATGCTCGCACTAGCACACATAAGGCGAATGTCAATGCGCCGACAAACGCTTCTAGTGTCCACAGCGAAATATACAGTGAGGCCACTCGGCATTCGTGTTCTTCGGCGTCCGTTCGCGCACAGAAGCTGTCTTTCGAAGCAGTCGCGAAGCGGCGCCAAGTAGAGCGCGAACGTCAACAGGCTGAACGCGAGCGCATGCGCGAACGTCTACAGGCTGAACGCGAGCGCATGCGCGAGCTCGAGCTCGCTCGCCTCGAGGCTGAGGCAGAGCAAGCCGAACTACAAGCAAACATCGCCGCCCTGGAAGCTTCAGATAAGTTAGCCAAATCTCATAGATCGTGTTTTTCTAGTCGTGTCTCTGAAAAGCGCACTGAAAGTTGGGTTTTAGAACAAAATCTAAACATGACCACGGCAACTCAAAAAAACATGCCTGGTGAGGGTCCGACTGTCACCCTGGGTAACCCACAGGGACATCAGTCACAGCCGGCCGCCCTCACCAACACGGCACCGTTTTTCGTGCCCGACGTCAACGATAGAACCCTTTCTAAGCCCACATACGAGTATGCACCTTACGATAACTACAACAACATGGCACATCAATCGTTACAATCTGAACGCTCCTCAGACCCTATAACCAAATTAGCGCAAGCGATTAACTCTCTTTCGAACAGACCAAAGAAACCCGAACTTGTTACATTCTCGGGTGATGTCGGTCAATGGATGGCTTTCAAGAGTAGTTACGAAAGAACGAAGTCAAATTTTTCCCCTTCAGAGAACTTAGAACGTCTGAACAACGCCGTACGCGGCCCGGCGTACCAGTCCGTCGCGTCGCTCCTGTGGATCTCCGGCGACCCCGGCGACATCATGAAGGCCCTGGAGCAGACGTACGCACGACCGGAATTGCTGGTAGCCCGCGAGGTCACCGCGCTGCGTAACAGTCCTAAGCTAAGTTCCCCCAAAGACTTAAATAGTTTAGCGAACAAACTACGTAATTTTGTTACGACTCTTAAGCTACTGAAACAAAACGAGTATCTGTGTTCACCGGAGCTTTTTCAGTGCATTTTGATTAAACTGAGCGAGCACACCAGAGCTCGATTTACAGATTTTGCCTCTGCTTGCGCACCCGAAGTAAAATCAATTACAAAATTGGAATTATTATCACACTTTCTTCTGACCGAAGCTGACAAACAATTAAAATTCAATTTTGTTCCTGACAGTACTATTAAGGCAACGACTCCGGCACATTACTCTAAATTTCAACCGCGAAAGGAAAAAATACACACGACGCTGTCAAGCGATAAAACTCCTGATAATTGTATATATTGCAAACAAGGACCACACAACATTAAAACTTGTAAGAGTTTTTTAGTTTTGGAACTCGACGACCGGTGGCGATGGGTACGTGAAAACAGAGTGTGCTATCGCTGCCTTAAGTCGAATCCGCACACGTGGAACAACTGCCGTGCGAAATGCTGTGGAGTTGACGGATGTTCAAGACGTCACAACGCACTCCTTCACGGCCCAGGAACCTCCAATATTAAAATTAGCGCGGCATCCTGCGGACAGTGCAATAATACACAAGTATCAGCTAAAACTACCGACCCTACCCACACGGACGGTACCGACAGCAAATCCGAGTCTGCCGTTAAGATCACGAACACGTCTGATTTTCTTGTTAATGCAACAGGGTCTCTGCCGTCGATGTCACGTCCCCGCGGTCTGCTGAAAGTGGTGCCGATCGTACTCGAGGGTCCCGATGGCGAGTTCGAGACGACAGCACTACTTGACGAGGGCAGTACGGCAACGTTGATTGACGGAGAGGTGATAGCACGCATCGGTGCGAAACCCACGTCTCAAGAGCGTCTTCACATTGAAGGTGTCAGTGGTATGACCAAGGAAGTCGAAGTAAGCTACGTAGACTTTCATATTCGTGGACGTAACCGAACCGATCGTTACCTAGTGAAGCATGCGCGGGCCATTAAACCATTAGGGCTTCGCGTACAAAATCATAACTTGGTAAACTTCTCGGATTATAGTCATCTGGCAGACTTATCTGACGAACTTTTGTACGCCGATACTCCCCCAACTGTCCTCATCGGCGCGCCAGATTGGCACCTTTCTTTGAGTCGCGAAGTACGTTGCGGAAAGAAGAACGAGCCTGTTGCCTCTAAAACTTTATTAGGTTGGGTACTTCATGGCGCACTTTCCGTTTCGTCCAAGCCACTTGAGTTCGTAAATCACACTTCGGACGATTTGGACGCCCTCATTAAAAGACAATACGACATTGACGCTTTGGGTATTGCGAAAAGTGCTCCTCGCTTAAACGACGACGATAAACGAGCCATAGATATAATAGAATCTTCGGCTCGTCAACTCGACAATGGCCATTTTGAGGTGGGTCTACCCTGGAAACAAGATTTACCGGAAATCATACCTGATAGTTATCCGCAGGCACTGTCCCGCTTCAAGGCCCTCGAACGTCAAATGGCAAAGGCTCCAACGTTTGCCGCCGCTTTTCAACAATTTATAGACGATGTTATCAGCAAGGGATATGCCGAAGAGTGCGATCCACAGACGTACCATCAGCGGATTACACCAAATACATCGTGCATCAACCCAGACGGATCCATCCGCTGGTACCTACCTATCTTCGGCGTCCTTCACCCACAAAAAAAGAAGCTGAGAGCCGTCCATGACGCTGCTGCGGTCACGAAAGGTATAAGCCTCAACAGTCTATTACTACAAGGCCCCGATTTATTATCACCCCTTCTCGACATTTTGTTCCGGTTTAGGGAAGGCGAAGTCGCTTTAAACGGGGACATCAAGGAAATGTTCCCACAAGTTAAAATCACTCCACGAGATAGGGATGCCCAACGCTTTCTCTGGCGCGGGAAGGACGGCAACCTCAAAGAGTACAGAATGTCCTCTATGATATTTGGCGCAGTCTCATCCCCATTTATCGCGCTCTATATCAAAAACAAAAATGCCAAAATAATGGAAGCAGAGTTCTCCAATGCCTGTAAGGCAATTATAGAAGACCATTATATGGACGATTATCTCGGAAGCTACTCCAACATTGACGACGCGGCTCGACTAGCTACTGAGATAGTCACTGTCCACAAGGCTGGCGGGTTCGAAATGCGTGGGTGGGTGTCAAATCGTCCAGACGCTCTCTCACTTGTTCCCAAAGAATTTAGAAGCGATGCTACTTCTGACGTTATGCTACCACCTAGCACTGAGGTTGGCGTCTTGGGTGTCAAATGGGACCCACGGCAAGACTCGTTAGGATTTCGTACCTTACCCCAGATACCCACTAAAACTTTAACCAAACGCAGTCTATTATCAAACGTTATGAAGGTTTACGATCCTCTCGGTCTTTTGATGCCAGTCATTATCTGGGGCCGCATATTAATTCAAAGACTGTGGCGCGCAGGTATTGGTTGGGATACGCCACTTCCCGAGGTGTATGTTAGTGAATGCGAGGACTGGTTTACACAATTACAGATTGCGGCCAACATAAAAATTCCTCGCTGGTACATGAATAGGTCAGATATTGTAGACATTCAGCTGCACATGGTGGCCGACGGCGGCGAGCAAGCTTTTGCCTGTGTTGGTTACTGGCGTTTTATTTACAGCGATAGCACCGTGTCTACGGCTCTCATCGGAAGCAAGGCACGCGTCTCGCCTCTCAAACCAGTTTCGATTCCTCGTTTAGAATTACAAGCCGCGCTAATCGCCTCGCGGTATGCACAAACGATTTTACAAGCTCATCGTTTTCAGCCCTCCGAGACTATTTTTTGGACTGATTCAACCACAGTTCTTAAGTGGATTCGGAGCGATGCACGCGCATTCAAAGCGTTTGTGGCACACAGATTAGGCGAGATACTGGAGACCTCTAACCCGTCCAGTTGGAGGTGGATCCCTACCTCTCTCAACGTCGCTGATGACGCAACAAAACCAAAAAAAATGAATTTCACCGCATGTCATCGGTGGTTTACCGGGCCGCCGTTTCTTCTTGGACCACCATGCACGTGGCCTACCGAGTACGACAATAACGTGGAAGAGAGTTCACTAGATCCTGAGTTAAAATCAGACCTAGTGGTTCTGCTCCTCGACACCCCATCATCGGACTTGCTCCCTGACCCGTCGCGTTTTAGTTCTTGGCTGCGTCTCCTTCGCACCGCCGCCCGCGTTCTCCAGGGCGCACGAATATTCCGGCTTAAACTGTCTCGGCCTATAACTCCAAATTCTAAATTGTATACAGACGGTACCACATCTCCCTATCAACTTCACGCCGCGGACATTGTAGAAGCCGAGAAGATGATACTCCAACAAGCGCAGACAGAGAGTTTTTCCGAGGAGCTAACAGCTTTACAATCCTTAAAACCAGTGCCTAGAAACAGCCGAATAGCGAAACTTGCACCGACACTCGATTTAGACGGTTTGTTGAGACTAGACACACGGATAAGTTTTGCACCGGGAGTTAGCGAGACCGCAAAGTCCCCGATTATCCTCGACGGCCGCAACCATGCTGTACGACTACTCATCCTCTATGAACACAACAGAGCGTCGCATCACTTCAACGAACTAGTGCTGAACGAACTCCGACAGAAATATTGGATACTTAGAGCACGAGACAGCATCCGTAGCGTAGCACACGCCTGTTTACAATGCCGAAGATGGAAAACCCAACCAACTCAACCCCAGATCGGCAACCTACCCCTTGAAAGACTCGACCATCACAAAAGGCCCTTCACACACGTCGGCCTCGACTATTTTGGCCCTATTATGATAAAAATATACCGTCGCCAAGAGAAGAGGTATGTCGCATTATACACGTGCTTAGTGACGAGAGCGCTTCACTTAGAATTAGTCACTTCACTATCATCAGACGCCGCCATAATGAGCCTGAGACGCTTCATTGCCCGCCGAGGATCACCTACAACTATTTTCTCGGACAATGGCACAAACTTCGTTGGGGCCTCCCGCGAGCTACGCGGCCTACATGACGACTTGGTACAAGAATACGCCACCAATCACAAAATCGAATGGCGCTTCATTCCGCCCGCTTCTCCATTCATGGGCGGTGCGTGGGAAAGGCTCGTGCGAACCGTAAAAACAGCACTGAAATCCTGCCTCACCAACCAACCGCTCAAGGAAGACGTGCTGGCGACGCTCTTGATGGAGGCAGAAGCCATTGTAAATTCGCGACCATTGACCTATGTTCCTACATCTCCCGACTCACCAGAAGCAATAACGCCATTTCATTTCATTCTTGGTACATCTTCTGTCGCGCCATGGACTTCAACACTCACGGACGCAGACCTGCTGAGAAGGTGCGACTGGCGTAAAACCTTGCGACTCGCCGATAAATTCTGGGTACGATGGGTGCGTGAATATCTGCCGACGCTCCGACCGAGAGGCCTCCCCACCAGCAACACAACAAACCTGAGTGAGGGGGATGTGGTGCTGATCGCCGACCCTAGCCTGCCTCGTGGTTTATGGCCCCTAGGAAGGATAGAGAAGGTGTATATAGGATCCGACGGAGCGGTCCGCGTAGCAGACGTCCGTACCAGGGGCGGCCTCCTGCGCCGACCGGCCCGAAAACTTGTTTTAATAGAAGCCGCACCCTAGTCAGTCTCCACCGATTGTTAGTGTTCCACTGGGGCTCCGGTATGTTGGCGACTGGCTGTGGTGCAACCTTTTTTGTAAATATTTCATGTTTTTTAAATATAGTGTTTTTCTTTTGACTTTTGTTGTTGTCAGGTCTGAGCGGTTGTCAGGTTCTATTTTTCCTTAATAAATTTATATTATTTACAAATACGTGTTTCTATCATATTTTCATCTTATACAGTCCACTAATATATTAAATCAAATCCGCTAGCTATCAGTAACCGATCACAATGCTACCCTACTTATTTTAAATTTTAAATTACCAAAAGTAGTCACTCGCATACACTGCTTGCCCTTGTAACTAATTCAACAATAACCATATAACAATGCTACCCTACTTATTTTACATTGTAAATTACCAAAAGTAGTCACTCGCACAACTTCGTGTAAACAAACTTGAAGAAGACTTACGCAATATCGAATTTGACCCAGTCTACGATTCCGCTGATCCGCAGTAAAGCTAAATCAAAACTAGATAATTTAATTTTGCAACTGTTTTGTCATATAAACGATATCGTAACTTTTGTAATGATCTTCTAATAATGCAACTCCAATAATATTACATACATTGTAAGTATACGTGTCGAATTGATAACCTCCTTTTTTTGAAGTCTGTAAAAAAAGTAAAAAACAACTACGATACAACTGCACTAGAAAAGGTGTGCAAAACAAATAGTAAAAAAATCTGGAATTTTATTATAAGTGTAGGTACCTAACGTTTAACTTGAAATAAAATCAATCATCTTCAGGTTTATTACAAGCACACTCATCACAGTTAACATCTGCCAACATTGCAAAGAAAAAGTTCGCCAATCACAATATTTAACACTTTTCTGGTTGATTTTTTACACTTTGTGTCCGAAAAACCCAAATATCTTACGGAACCCTATTTTTTTCCAAAATAAAATATAGCCTATGTTACTCGTGGATAATGTAGCTTTCGAATGGTGAAAGAATTTTTTAAATCGGTCCAGTAGTTTTTGAGCCTATGCATTACAAACATACAAACAAAGTTCTCCTCTTTATAATATTAGTGTAGACGTTTTTTTTTTTTTTTTTTTTTTTTTTTTTTTTTTTTTTTTTTTTTTTTTTTTTTTTGCGGATGGGAAATCATCAAATGACCCCTCCCGCTGCAGGGCTATTGCGTATCTCTGTTGACAGTTAAAATGATGATCATTTTGGCAAAGTGTACATCGATTAGCTGTCAAACAGTAAGTTTCGTATTGGATATCTTCAGTGACTAACAAGGATGACGTCATGGGCACCCAGTATAGCTGATAGCCACCGTAACACATTTTGACAGATGTTTTTGTATCGATACTTGAAAGATTGCGATTGCCTAAGCTTAGTGGACATCAAATTGATAATCATTTAGTTCGTAGTGGCTTTCGTGAAAGACACTACCCAAAGGCAGTGTTTTAGAAGTTTTAGTGATTAACACCGAAGCCGGTATTAAAGTGAAGTGTGTAAATATTACGTCTTACGTTGTTTTATTGTGAGTCTTGTTCGTGGTAGAAGTATGGCACGTTTATTATTGCTGGGATTTGCTGAAGAACAGCGAAAACAAAGTCTTCTGCGAATTGAGAGACGCCGCTTACGTGACGCTAGTAACCCATTGCAGTTGCCAGAGAAAGAGTTTATCGCGAATTTTCGTCTGAGTAAAGCTGGGTTCCAACAGCTGTTGGAAGAACTCAGCCCTTATCTACGACAAGCTCGACGAAAAACAGCTGTTCGCAAAGAAATAAAAGTAAGTACTAACCTACTACCTTTATACATATTATAGCATTAGCAACTTGTTTGACTGAGCAACATAATGATATTCTTAATTGTCTGTTGCAGATCTTGGCTGCATTAAACTTTTTTGCCAATGGGTCCTACCAACGTAATGTAGGTGCCTCATACCTATGCAACATGTCCCAGCCAACATTTAGTAAGTGTCTACATGAAGTTACTGATGCACTCAATGTCCGGGAAGTACTCAGTAACCACATAAAGTTCCCTTCATCCCAGCGGGAGAGGGAAATTATTATGAAAGGGTAAGTTTATTGTATATTTTAATTATAATAGTAATATTTATGATAATCAAATTAAATTAATTTGATCTATGATTGGTTTCAGGTTCATGGAAAAGTTTAGCTTTCCAGGCGTTATTGGGTGCATTGATGGTACACATGTGGCCATAATCCGACCAACAGATCATGAGGAGGCATTTTTTAATAGGAAAAGTTATCATTCGTTAAATGTTTTAATAGTAAGTAATTAGTAGGTATATAATACCACCTACATACTTATCTGAAAAATCTTGTTAAAATAACATTAAGAAGTTCATTCATAAAATCATCATTATGAATAATATCTACTAAGTATATCAACAATTGAGTACTTTAAAGTTAAAACTTGTTCCAGATTTGTGATGCACATTTAAAAATATTGCATGTCGATGCATCATTCGGTGGTGCTTCACATGATTCCTTTGTCTGGAATCAATGCCCCTTAAAAGATCATTTAGAAAGACTGCAACGGAATAGAGAGCACTGTTGGCTATTAGGTATGGCATTATAATTATTGATACATTATTTTGGCTGGTTATTGATAACGGAATACTCATAATTTATGTGTTAATAAATATGAGTTGGATACTAAAATGAGTAGTTCTATTGTGACATTTGCTAAGAATGTGAAATAATAATCTAATTGAAATATTTACTTATATTATTTTATTAATATTTTAGGTGATTCCGGATATGCACAGCGTCCTTGGATGATGACACCAATCTTAGGCGCGGCTGCGGGTTCACCAGCAGAATATTATACTGAATTTCATTGTAAAGTCAGAAACACTGTTGAGCGGTGCATTGGAGTTCTGAAAGCTCGTTGGCGGTGTTTGTTAGCACACAGGGTACTTCACTATGAACCAGTTACAGCGGCCAAGATAGTAAATGCATGTGTTGTTCTACACAACATCGCTAATGCAAGGAATGTTCCAATGCCTGAGCCTAACAGTGATGATCTCTACAATGATTTACAGAACCAAGTCTTTAGAGAGGTGGCAAGAAGCGAGGAAATCACAGACAACACTAGGGATATTCTGATCCAAAGATTATGGAATGCCAGAAACAATATATAATTAATATTCTAGTGTGTTTAACAATTGTTATTTTCTTGTAATAATATTAGTTTTTATTGATTATTGTATGTGGATAAAGTCCAAAGATTGTAGTGATAATTTTTAATATTCTATTGTGCGTAATGTTGCTCCTATTAGTCTAAAACTCTTATTTTCTTGAATTAATATTATTTTGTGTGAATAGTCTAAAGATTATGGAATGCTAGAGATCATTTGTAATACTTTATTGTGTGTAATAATGCTCATAATAATAAAAAATTATTTGTAATAAGTAAGTACCTAATATTAGTTTCTTTTTATTGATTAATTTATGCGAATAATTAAGTCCAAAGATTATGGAATGCTAGAGATAATTTGTAATATTCTATTGTGTGTGTAGGTATAATATACTAAAATTCTTATTTTCTTGTAATAATATTATTTTTAATTGGTTATTTTATGTGAATAAACTGATTTGTTTTGTGAAACATGTTGAAAAAAAAACAATAAATATTATGATGTTTATAATATTATGTTTGAATTATTTTAATATTTACAATAATTTATAAGAAACATTGCGATGCATTTATTTATTAAACCATAATGTCATCATAATATATATAATGTCATAATGTATATAATGATAATGTCATCGATGTACATAGCTATGTACATCATCCCGTATCTCCCTCATTATCTGGACACTCGCTTCCACTGCGGCTGCAAGTCGCTGCATGCCCGCTCCCACTGCGGCTGCAAGTCGCTCTTCAGCAGCAATGCGTCGAGTTTCAATTTCATAAGCCCATCGTGGCGCCCTTTCTTGTCTAGCAACTGTAATTTACATAATTTTACATTGACTTCAGTTTTTGAAAAAAAAGCTTGCAGAAAACTATTTTATAACACGATTATACTAACGGTGCCTTTGTGACCTCGAGCTTCGGGCTGATGGAGTAGAGTGCCGAGTTTGTCCTAAAAGAAAATTAGTTTGTAAATTGGGTTTTTATTTATCCTACTTTTTTCTATCTATATTTTTAAATTTACATAATAGGCTTGTGTTTGACCACATTATTTGTTATAAAATATACTTGCTATTTTCTCTCGACGAAACTGGTCGCTCGTCTGACGTATTCTGCGTAGGAATGTCTTCAGTGTCGGAGGGCTGTGTCTCACAGCCCGCCGATACTGATGACATTCCGACGGCGGAGGGTGGCGGCGTAAAAGTCTGCGATTCGGGTTCTAGCCCTAGTGGAGATTGAATCTGGTCATCAAGCCATTCCACTTCCATTGTAGACTCTGAAGCGATATCTTCAGAGACTATAATGGAGTAAGGAGCTGAGGAAGGAGTGACGGTTGTTGATGTACTGGGATAAGCGGGATCCGGTGCTACAATCCCGGAATCGGCAGCGGCCTGAGACTCGTCTACTGATGGTATCTGTAAAATATTCAAAGATGTTTGGTACTTATCCAACGTTTCACTTAAAATCAGTGTTAGATATTATTCCCATGAAACAACGTACGTAAAATGATTAATTATGTCCCCATAAAATAATTTAATGATTATTAATTAAATACCCGTGAAAGAAATGAATGATTATTAATTTTGAAACTAACTTCACAAGGCACGGCTACTCCACGTAATCCCTCCACCGCCACTGGACCTATTAGTGCTAGCACTCTCTTCTCTAGCTCATTTAGAGGAATAAGCTTGTTAGGCCCTCCACCAGTTGCCGATGCATTTCTCCTTGAATCTGCAGCTTTGCCCTTGGTTTTCGCCTTAAATTCTATCCAGTACTAGATAAAATAAAAAGCTTTTATATCTTCGTCAGAAAAAAAATTGCCTTCACTAAATCAAGCAAAACGAATAAGAACGTAAACATGCAAGCTATTTTTAGTGCATTTTTTGATAAGTGGGCACTTGGTGAGTCTGGGTTCTAAGTGGGGTATTTTTATGAGCCCATGCCCCTTATGTAGGTAAGGGTCCAAGGGTCGTCATGTGACAAAAAATGTATGAGAATGCAACATTATGATGAAACAAACCTATAAATTTATAGGTACTTTTGTAGTCAATAGGTAATGATTCATAATTAGTTAATTAGGTACTTTGTGGATGGAAATCTATGTACCTATTAGATAGGTCTAAAGTAATATTTTAGGTCAATAGGTAGATAGTTGTTTTCAGAGGATATTTATTAACTAGGTATATAAACTTACTCTTCGCCATTGGTCTGGTGTTTTAGTGGTTCCGTCTGCTATAGAGTTGAGTTGAAGCGAGACGGACTCCCACGCTTTTCGGGTGGTTTGAACAGCCTGTGGCCCTCCCGGAAAGCGACCCAATGCTATGTCGCGATGGGACTCCGCAAACTCCACAAGTAATTCCATTTGCCTCATTGAAACAGTTCTTCGTGCAGGCATCTTAAAAAAAGATAGGTATTCTACATCATTTAAACT
Source organism: Oligia fasciuncula (assembly GCA_963082905.1). Taxonomy (NCBI): domain Eukaryota; kingdom Metazoa; phylum Arthropoda; class Insecta; order Lepidoptera; family Noctuidae; genus Oligia; species Oligia fasciuncula. The sequence continues at coordinate 1,999,694 of OY720414.1, read as the reverse complement.
CTACATCAATATTCTAAAACTCAACTTGCACATTAAAAACGAGGGAGCCTGTCTATTTTGTGGTTTTATTTACTTACCTTCACTTTATGGATTTATTTTCAAAAAGTTAGGTACACTATATTATCACAAGCAAACACACACTATTTGATTGAATTCCGAGACTGTCGAATTACAACTGCACAAGATTGAATTTACCGCCAGCTTCACATTTCAAGTGTATATAAACCGCATAATATAAAATGGTCCCTAAAATGAAGTATTGTAACGCTCAAAAGGCGTTACTCAACTTAGCCGCATAATAGTCGATAAAAAATAGAGGCGTCAAGTGCTGGGACGAAGAGCACCGTTCTCGGTCTGAAAGCCACCGTAACGTGATATCCACTTAATGTGATACGCAATACCAATGTTATGAAATTCTCAGTTATCATCAAAGTTCGGTGGACAACCGAAGCCTGTTAGTCACTGACCATGAAAAAGATCGGAAGGGAGTGTCAGACTCTTACTGACTAAAACCCACCCGTGTTCCTTCCTTAGCCCTTTATGTTCCGGGCCAGCGGTAACCCTTTCGGACAATCCCGCTGACCCGCAGCCTAATTGCGTAAAACATTTTCTTTCTGATTACAATTCCGAAACTATGCCAACTACAGTTTGAATCGATATCAGTAAACGGAATTGTGTAAATCTATATCATCCCATCATCATCATCTTCCTGCCCTTATCCCATGTTACTTGGGGTCGGCGCAACACGTTTTCTTCTTCCATTCTCCCCTGTCAACCGTCACGCTATCATTAACTCCCTTCTCTTTCATATCATTCCCCACACAATCCATCCATCTTTTCTTCGGCCTTCCTCTCCCTCTCCATCCATCAACATGTATATTCATCACTCTTTTAGTCACATGCGTTTCATCCCTTCTCATCACATGCCCATACCAAGCCAAACGATTTCCAAGAAATCTATATCATCCCAATTGACTATAATTGTATAGAGGTGTACCGACTGTCGGGCAGAATTTGTTTGGTGAAAGCGTTTTGTTTCTTCATATAAGAACTATTCGCTTCCAAATAATTTTGCTATAATTAAATTTTGTTTTGATTACAACTGATGGTCTACTACTGCATATAAATAAAAATGTACAATGATTGCCGAAAAATGAAAAACCAATTTATAATACACTTTCTACCAAAAACTACCATAATTGAAATACGTAAGGAAACGTTTTATTTTTCACGTTTTAGTTATCTGTGGCCAACGATAAAATCGTAAAAAAGCAGTGTTGTCAACTTAGTGGGAGTTCCACTAAACTTGGGGGTTTGGACACAGGGGTGGGGTGCTGGTAGACAAAATTTTGCTTTCAGTGGCTGGTGGTTAGACTAATTCAATTTGTAGAAAACAATACAATCAACTACTTTAACTTTGCTTCGAGAAAATATTATATTAACACGATAATGGGCATGTTTTATATTTTGTTTAAACCTTGTGAAAGTGAGAAATAAATCATCGAACTACTGACGTTTTAAGATTTATTTCTTTCAAATGCGGAAACCACTGCCGATTTGAAAGTAAGTAATTTCGAAAAAAATCCCACGGCAACATACTACTAACTTCTTGAGTAATTCATTATTTTATGATATTGTAATAGGATGATGCTAAAAAAAAGTACTGTGAATAAGTTATGTTTGTGTCCATTCTCAAATCTTAAAACGGACCTCCATAACGGCGATCGAACGTCGCTAATAAGAATAAACATAATATAAAAAAATTGCGCCTTCTAGTGGACTCGGGAGAAAAGTTGGCAACACTGACACTGAGGAATTAGTAAAAGTACTCTGTGGTAAAAGTACTCTACTCATAGAACACTATTACTCATAGACTCTACTACTCTGTGGTAATAAAAGTAAATAATGAAAATAGGATACTTTTAAACCATAATATTATACAAATAATCTTTGTTTGGTTTTACCTTGAATGTTGTTTAAATTAATACTTGTTTTATGTTTTTTAACATACTAAATTGTTTTTACTATTTTCATACAGAAACATAGGATAAATAGTTTCGGAACATTTTTGTTGTGGTTTCTTGTAGAAGGAATGCGTTTGTAAAGTTCTCTGATAGTATAGAGGACAAGGAGGTTTTAGCTGGCTGCACTAAGACTTAGGCTGTTTTGCTCGATAGCGAAAAGCACCTTAGTCTGTTATATGTCAATATAATCATAAAAGTAAGTAAGTAACCAAATATATCTAGGAAAAAGTTGTTCGTATCTCATTATTAGATTATTGTAGCTCGTGTAAGTACTTACCCTTGATACCGATGATCATCAAGGATAGAACTATATTAGCTTTCGACCTCCCTGGACATGGGTTTTCGTCGTAGTACACTTAATCAACAACTCACATAACATACTCAATATTAAATGATACCTTCTCCCCTCTTAGGTACACATAATTGCTATAAGAACGAAACACACAATCTTTGAGAATTCAATGAAGATTTCAATATGTTTTTAATTTTCAGTTATGACTTACAACAAATGGGACTGGTTGAGGATGATTTTGTATATAAAAGAGCATTTCAACTCGGACAGTGTCCTTACTGTCTCACTTTTAAAACTGCAGGAGAATTCTCGGGGTGTTTCACCTACGAAGACATGAATGAACGCAGCATATTACATACATTACTGTTCGCTTCGGCCACTGCTACTGCTGCTCAGCAACTACTTCAGTTTTCAAACTTCTCAAGTACAAACTCAAGATTGTTCAAAAACTGTTGAATCTTCAGTCTTGCATGACAACATAAACATATGTACCTATTATGTAATTGATAACAGTGTAAGCTTTAATATAAAGTTGAATACTTACTAAGCCTTTTTTTAATAAAGACATCAAGTGATTATTATAGTGATACTAATTAGAAAATAGTGGTGTTTAGCTAAATTAACTGTCATTCATTAGGTACTTATAGGTAAATAGAAAGACAAAATATGGTAAACAAAAAAAAACTGGTTTTATTTATATTATTACAACCTATCTGACAATAGCATTTATTCACATTTAGCATAGAATATTTGGTCATGAGGCAAGAATAAATTGGAACAAATATTTATATTCTATAGATTGGTGGAATTTGGCATCTAATGTCTTCCCATGTACTGCGGGCTAATGCTTCCTGTGAGAACAAGTTAGTTTTTCCTGAATAATAGCGGCAGGCCCAGACGGAGGTGGCGGGATAAGCTGGACTCCTTTAATAAAGATAGGTCCTTGGCAGCTCTCGACAGAGAGGGGTGGAAGGAGAGTAGGCCTTTGCCCAGCAGTGGCGCAAGATGTAGTTGAGCCTGACACCTGAAAGATAAAAAAAGAATTTAAGTAAGTAAATCCTCATTATGTTACAACCATCCACAAAGTATTTAAAAGGCTCAAATCTATGTACATATTAGAACAGTAATATACTGCTATAAACACAAATTAGATGCCTACAATTCTATTGATGGATGAAGCATACTTGACTAAAAAGTACCTACACAAAGATACAGCAAGTATTTTTACTTATTAGGTAATAGATAAAAAGGAGGATGGGCCTATGATACATATTACACACATTACTAATTGTGATATCAAACAAAACCAATACAATGCTAGAGTATTTTGAAGGGCTCCACATAATAATGTAACAATAAACACTATAAATAAATATTATGGTACTTCCATATTATTATAGTTGAATATTTAGAAAATAACCTTCAAGACTACCTACCATAGTGGTGCTAGGAGACTGATATTGATTTTGAGGATTTACACCGGACATCCTAAGGTTTATGACAGAATACATTTTTATTAATAATTGACTTAGATATTCTTACTAATAATATTTAACAATAATTGAAAACACATATTTTCAGTTGCCTACCTAACTTACCTACATACCTACTTTCTTTAATTTAGTTTGTTGTTATAATTGTACATATTCATCCCCTCGTCTTTTATGAAGCTAAGCTATAGGTACTATGGTCAGTAACAATAGAAAAAGTAATTGTGTCTTGTCATTAGTAGTTGAAGTCATTATATTACCAATGTTTGATGGTGCCCTATGTATCTAGGTATATTATACAATGTAGGTATTCACCAGTAGATACCTGACAAACAATATACAGTTTGTAACATCTTTGAAGATGGTCAGTGGGTCGTCTTAGGAAGATACAACATTTAGGTTAGGTTAGGGTATACCTATAGTGGGCCCATTCAATGTTCAACACTTATAAAGAAAATAATACTGACATTACCTTGAACAATGATGTTTAAAAGTAGGTCTATGTATGATGTGTATTTTCGTCGAAATCCTTGGATAGATTTAATCCATCGATTTATATTGCTTCATAGTGTGCTTTATATTTGTTCTTCCTCTTTAGTTATTCCTTTTCCAATGAAGTAAAACCTCGAATGGGTTGCGCTTCTGGCATAATAAGTTAACGTTTGTTATGGTACGAGATACGAGAATTTGTCTTTCGTTAAAATGCCACCAGTATAGGTACCTCGTTTCTGAAATATCATAATAAGCATAATTTAGGTTGTAAGCACTTATATCAGAAGAAAACTTTTACAATTATTTTACTAAATTCACCTCACTGCCTTAATTTTTAAAATACTATTAATATGGTTTTATCATTGAGGTTTTACACTAAATCACATTCACAATTTATCAGGAAGGCTACCACTTACATTTTTTCGAAATAATTATGGGGATTACGCGTTTAAATCCTAAAATATGTAGATCGGAAAATGATTACGACGAGAAGCCTGCCTTCTCTTTCAAACCAACTGCAGTTGGTTTCAATTTGACGTTTGAAGCCAAATCTAGCTTGTCAAAAAAGTTACACAATACGAAAAATTGACTTTTGCCCAGTTTTTCATGACGTATTCAAACAGAGCCGTTGGCTTCCCCTTCAGACGAGTTTACGCAATACGAAAAGGTTAAAACGAAGCCAATTGGGATCAAAACGAAGCCCACTAGTCTACATCATTTCTCGATAATGCATTACGCAATTAGGTAGCCGGAGTGTAGATGACTTGATTGTTTTTTTTTTTTCTACAATACCCTTTTTATCGTAGACGCGATGTTAATAGGACATCCTTTAAAAGTATCAAAATGGTTTATGTCGGTGTATACATCTTATTAGTCGTAACAAAAACAGCATGTCCATGTATGTCAGATTCAAAACTAGCAATGTCCGAACTTCAGTTTCAAATTCAGCTAAGTCCATCACTTTTTTGCTTTTTAGACGTTTGTCTTAACAAATTAATGAATAAGTGACAAAATGTAGTAAAAGCGACCAATTTCTCCAAAGACACAGAAACTTAATTATTTAGGTAATGCTACAAGAAATCATCACATTTTTTTTTATTTTTGGATTATTCACGTCACTGGACTTAGTGGTTTTTGAAACTATACCCCTCTGTACATTATGATTCATAATGTTATCCTTTTATGATTCTGCCAAAGTGGCCTTTTTTGGCCCCTTGGTTGTACGGTGTACAAAAAGAATTGCTGTTCCATACATTTTGACCACGTAGGTAGGAAACAGAAGAATAAATGTAGGGAACAGCTGATTTTTTTTTCGCGATTTCATTGTGTAAGTAGGTATTTCTATACCTATTTCTTTTTCTATTAGGGTCTGTTGTTGAGAAGACAACCTTTATAATATCTTATAAAGTGGCTGGTCAGCCAGTGGCTTATAAAGTGGTCAGTGGCCTTCATGGACGTAATATACAGAAGTAACTCTATAAAATACGTCCATGGTGGCCTTAGTGTGAGTTTTTTTTTCTATGGGAAATAGGTTTCTCCTAGTGACCACTAGGTGGCGCTATAACTTTTTCCCATATAAAATTCTAACGCGCTCGCAATCGAACGTGAGTGAAAAAACTCTAAGCCTCTGAAATTCAAACTCTATACCTAAGTATTTTAAACTATTTTTCATCATCGCAAAAAAAAATCATCAATTAGTTTGGGAGTTCGCCATTGTCCTTTCAAAATGAAGTCCGGAAAAAGCACAGAATATAAATATCCTAACCACGGAATCCTATTCACGCGACCATCGCGTGTTCGCGCGATAGCAAAATCTGGGTGTCCTAATTGAACGCGAATACGTGATCATTGCACGAATTTACGACGCGAGCGACCGTGGATTACCCAGTGTGGCACTGGCACGGTCGGTACCAACAACCATGGATGCCATGGACGTCAGAGTCAAAAGCATTTGAGTCGCGCGACTACGTCGTGCGATTGTCAGTTAGGACACCTATTCGAGTTCAATAGGTTATATCGCGCGTTCGTACGAGTCAACCTACGATGATCGCGCATTTGCTTTCTATTAGGACGATGCCTAAGCCTAATACGAAATTATTCTGTATCTGATCGTGAAGACCATGGACGATCAACAGTTTTCCATATTATGTTCAATCTATGACCTTGGTAAAGTAAGTGATAAGTTGATCGTGTAATGCTAGATAGGCGCTGCCCAGCGCCTAGCGGAATTTAAAAACCGTCCCTGCACAGCTATTTTTTACGTTTTTACGTTTTATTGACGAAAAAAAATTATCCTGGCGGAATAAAAACACCTAGCGTGATTTTTTCTCGCTTTTAACATTGTTCTAGCTTGCAGTAATCTGTGCAGTGTTCCATAGATAATACACTAGCAGTGTTCGATCGAGCGTAGATATGCTAAAAGACATGTACTTCAACACGTACAATAATTAAAAAAACAATTTGTCGTGTTGTCAAAAGAGTTCAATTTCAATACAAGCAAAATTGAATGTCGAAACAATACTATGAAATTATCAGTAAACGAAGATATTAATCAACCGGACCATGTAAATTAAACATGCGATAGTAAAGAAGTACAGCTTTCAAGTCATACGTTCCGTGTTAATCGTACATTTACGTTGTCAATCTAAAATAAATATTCGCAAGAATGGATGGAACTTGGGTTCTTATTTTACTGGCTCTGGTAATGTTAGTGGGGTCCTATGTTGCTGGAAGCATACCCTTGAACGTGAGCATGTCTGAGGTAAGCGATTTATTTGGAGTCCAAGCTCCTAAGTAGTAAAAATAATGACCATCTGTGAACTACGTTTTGGTCCACTTAGCTTAGCCAATTCAATGAAAAACTTTATTGCTGATCAAAGCACAATTAGATACATTGCCAAATATTGGGTAAATGTGCAGTTCACTAGGTTCTACCAATTAAACTATGTCAAAATTCGGAGTAAATTACGCAAAACATAGAGAAAGTGAAGTATAAAATCTACTTATTGCAATGTGTTTACAATAACATTCTTCATTTGATTTCAAATAGGTACCTTAATTAAAATTATTTAATAATTTCAAATAGGATATCAGATTAAAAATAACACCAGAAAGCATTCAACCAGAAGACTAAGACCTTAAATTAACCAGGATTTATTCTTCACTAGCTGAGCCCCGCGGTTTCACCCGCATAAGTGTCGATCCCGTGGGAATATCGGGATAAAAAGTAGCCTATATGTTAATCCAGGGTGTCAGCTACCTCCATACAAAATTTTATCAAAATTGGCCCAGCTGTTTGAGAGTGAAGAGGTAACAAACATAAAAACACACACGCTCACAGACTTTCGCTTTTATAATATTAGTGTGATTTGCGAAACTTTTGTTCTAAATTGCCATTTGTTTGATTATTTGTGTCTGACTGCCTTGTTGACCTAGTACTGTGGCTTCTAAGTATGGGGTCCTTGGTTTCAAACCCAGGCTGACAAAGTGTTTCTACTCAGGGCCGATTTTAACAAAGTCAGATATCTTTTATTCGTGGAATAAAATTGACGTCTGACAGCTCTAGTATGGCAAAACTGTCAAAAATGTAAAATTTATTCTCAGGATAAGACTTATTCTAGGGCAGCGGGATTGTCCGAAAGGGTTACCGCTACCCCGGAACATAAACGGCTAAGGAAGGAACACAGGTGGGTTTTGGTCAGTAAGAATGACACTCCCTTCCGCTCCACCCAGAGCGGAAGGGGTAATTTGGTGAGTTCCCGTCTACAAAAAAAAAGGCTTATTCTAGGTATAAAAATTTGGTGGAGTGCTCCCTTAGAAGCAGTTTGGATTCTTGACTTGTACCTTTTTAATGGCAATAGGCTCCTCATTTCATAGAATTTAAGCATATGGCAGAATGTGGGTGTACAATACGCTGCTGTCTAACCATTCGGGTAATCTATGGGTTATATTATAAAAAAAAAGATTGAACATATTGTTTGTTTTAGGACAAGCTCCAAAAAGTAACAGTATTTGGTGCGGGGCTCCTCGTTGGCACGGCTCTGGCAGTTATAATACCTGAGGGAGTCAGATCACTGTTTAGTGAGCGTTCCCATCCTACGGTGATAACGAAAGACTTCACAGCGGAACCCCCCTCACATGAAGATGATCTACATTCCGTTATTGGGATATCACTTGTCCTAGGTAAGCTACTCAATACTAATAATTGGTGGTTAGGTTGGAGTGTAGCATTAGGAGCTCTATGGAGCGAGGACTTAGGAAATCATTGTGTTTTTTTTTTTTCGAGGTTCTGTCAGTTTTATTGCGGCATCAGGTCAACCTTGACCATAGAAACTATTTAGGTTCTCATAGTGCCCCTAAATGTATACTCCAACTCCAACAAATCCACCCCTAAGACGACTCACTGACCGGTGGTGGTTGGAAAGACTTGACAACAGTTCTGTTTAAGAGTAGGCTACGTGAGTGTTTTTATAGATAAAATATACTACAGTGTGACTGAGTTTTTACCAGAGAAAATAATTGCCTAAATTGCTCTGGATTGATGGATCTGGCTTGCTGGCTTTTGGTTAAACTTAAGTGAATGTTAATAATATAAATGCTGCATTGGCAAAGGTACCATAAAACTCGATTCCCACCGGCTTCCCTTCGAAAATTCAAAATGATGATGAATTTACTATGTATATAGTCAATTCGATAATAGTGGCCACTATTTTCCGTTTTAGTGATTATAATAAAACTTAACAATGTAAAACTACCGTTTATAATAATTTTAATGTATAATCTTAAGGAGCACAACAACATAACGTGCTTATTTTCTGCATTTTCATTCTAAAATAAAAGAAATAACCAAACAAACGATGAGGGCGCCCCTGCGCGGTCGGCGTTTGGTCGGCGCCCTCTTAATGAATTTTAACACCTATTATGTATTACCCATACTTGCAAGATAAATGTCTATTCTATTCTATTCAAGTATATGCTGCTCTGTGTAAACCTTAGCAGCCATTCTCATATTCGTGTACTTTGACTTTGCTATATTCATTAGACTTTGCTAAACAATGAACATGTTTATGAATAACTAGCTTCTGCCCGCGACTTCGTCCGCGTGAAATTTCACCCTCTCCCCATTCACCCCCTTAGGGGTTGAATTTCGAAAAATCCTTCCTTATTCCTTGTCTACATTATAAAGGGAACCTCTGTGCAAAATTTCAGTTCTCTAGGTCCAAGGGTTTGGGCTGGGCGTTGATGAGTCAGTCAATCAGTCAGTCACACTTTTTTTTTTTACTTATATATATATAGATAGATAATAATTAATAACAACTGAATAAAAAACTAATTTGTCATTTAATTAATTACATTTGGTTTAACAAAACAAAACAACATGATGTATACAGACTGGCTTAACTCACACACTGATAGATTTGCTATTTATATGTTTCTGATTACTGTCTACTGTTTACAAATATGAGCACCATTTAGCTATCAACATAATCTATTATGATTATCTGCCATCGCATAGGGAGCGTTTACGCAGTACGGCATTTCATACAAACTTCAAGCCCTTGTTTTTCGAAATGAATGAACCGATTTTAATGAAACTTCATACGCATAAGCAGGATACAAAGGTCTAAAAAGTTACTTAAGAACATTTTAGAAATGTCTTAGTTAAAAAAAGATAATTGGAAATCTCTGTTTCTATGGAAAATTTAAAATCGGTCTAATTTGGATGTAACACTATTTTTCGAAAAAGTTCATATGTCAAAAAAAAAAATCAGCTGTTTCATACATTTTGGTCAAGTAGGTAAGTATTGAACTTTTGTATTAAACTGCAGTTTTTTTTTTTTTTCGTGATTTCAGAGTTGGTCTCATAGTAAAAGTTGTTCATATTCATGGGTAGAACACCCTGTAAAAATTTGGATGGTGATAAAAAAATCTTCCTGTATTATTTGTCTATAGAATACTGACTGTGTGTGATTTTTTTGTTTTTTTTATATGTATACATGTGCGTTTTGTTTGTGCAGAATAAACAGTTTTTCTTTCTTTCTTTACTGTGCCATTTTTCAAATGGAAGCCGGTAGGAATCAAGTTGTATGGTACCTTCAACACTGGTTGTTTGTTCCTATTCAACGCTGCCAGTACAATAATAGTGAAATTTCAGGGTTTGTGTTCATGCTGCTGGTGGACCAAATGTCCTCACGATACAATGACCAGAGCAATCCTGTGGAGAAGAACGTCACCGCCACCGTTGGACTGGTCGTGCATGCTGCAGGTCAGTTCATCTTACTCCATGCCTTTTTTGTTAAAGATAAAAAGATAAAGACGCATTTATTTGTTTAAACATATTGTGTAACATGATACATAGATATGCACATAAGGATGGAAAAAAACTGGCCAAGTGCGAGTCGGACTCGCACACGAAGGGTTCCGTTCCACAAGGCAAAAACGCCAAAAAAACACGTTTGTCGTATGGGAGCCCCCCTTAAATATTTATTTTATTTTGTTTTTAATATTTGTTGTTATAGCGGCAACAGAAATACATAATTTGTGAAAATTTCAACTGTCTAGCTATCGCGGTTCTTGAGATACAGCCTGGTGACAGACAAACGGACGGACGGACAGACAGCGAAGTCTTAGTAATAGAGTCCCGTTTTTACCCTTTGGGTACGGAACCCTAAAAATATTTGTTTATTCCCCGGTCGTCCCCACCCCGTCGTCCCCACTGAGCACGAATGGGAAAAAAAGTTTCCGTGAAATCTCCAATCCCCATTATTGCATTTTGACTCTCGGTCTATAGCGGAACGAGTGGAAAATAGAAAGTTCCAATCGTCACCACTGGGGAGGAACGAAACTTTTTCTTCCCACTCGTGCCCAGGACCACGGGGTGGGGACGACCGGGAATAAACCAAAATATTGCTGGTTCAACATGTTTTGCCATATTCGGTTCGATAAATCGATAATCCATATCACTCAAGAATTGTGCTATGGATTTCTTTAAAACTTTTACTATTGTGTAGCTGCTAATTTAGCTTAAAAACTGAGGTATGTTTTATCTCAATCGTGTTAGTTGGTTAGGTAGTAAAATCAATATTGATTTGTTAGGTTGTTTTATTAAAATTGGTCTTGGTAGGTATTTGATATGTATGTTAATCGATTTTCTCAATTCAATATAGTACTTGGGGTTCCGTACCCAAAGAGTAAAAACGGGACCCTAATACTAAGACTTCGCTGTCTGTTCGTCCGTCTGTCTGTCACCAGGCTGTATCTCAAGAACCGCGATAGCTAGACTGTTGAAATTTTCACAGATGATGCATTTCTGTTGCCGCTATAACAACAAATACTAAAAACAGAAAAAAAAAATATTTAAGGGGGGCTCCCATACAACAAACGTGTTTTTTTCGGTGTTTTTGCCTTGTGGTACGGAACCCTTCGTGTGCGAGTCCGACTCGCACTCGGCCAGTTTTCGACTTCCAGCTCCCACGCGTACATGGTCGCGGCCACAGCTAATTGATAAAAAAGTGACCAATTTAAAAATAATAAATACGCCACCTAATTGCAATTCAAAATAGGCTCTGCGTTGTCGGATTAACGCTCATAATCGAAAAGCCCATTTATACCCTACCATATCAGTGGCATCATACCGGAACACAACTATGTGTGATGAATTACATCACAAGTGGCGACATGTCATGAGCTGTGACTGATATCAAAATGGAAGGCATGGCATGTTCCGAGATAGCAAGCATATCATATCAAACTTACTATCGGCACGAATCATTTCCAAATATAATTCACTACCTTTTTCCCGCGACTAAGGGGCCGCCTCCACGAGCGAGAGAATCGCGGCGATATTATAGTCGTGCCACGTATTTCTATACACTCTCTTAGGGCATGGGCACATGTCTACGGTACGGCACCGGCCACCGTGTAACGGCACGATGCTGCTACCGGGAGACGGCACGGTGCACCGTGGGCACAACGCAGCAACCATCGTTCAGTTTTTGTCTTGATATGGACCGTGAACTCCTGTTACTAAGGCTACGAATGAAGAAACAACTGAATCAAAGAAAATATTGGGTGAATCCATATCTTTATTGAACCAAGATGGAAGTCATTTTGAGAGGAAATATGAAGCGCTGAAAATAATTATGTGATGATGAAAAATTTTACGAATATTTTAGAATGTCCATACCCGCCCTTTTTTTTTTTTTTTGCGGATGGGAAATCATCAAATGACCCCTCCCGCTCTGGGCGGAGCGGAAGGGAGTGTCAGACTCTTACTGACTAAAACCCACCCGTGTTCCTTCCTTAGCCCTTTATGTTCCGGGCCAGCGGTAACCCTTTCGGACAATCCCGCTGACCCGGCAAAGGAGTCTCGCTTATGCGGGCTTTACACAGGTGAGGTGTGGTTTGTCTGTTGTAACTGTCGAAATGGTAATTCGGTTAGGCCGCAGTTGATTAAAATCGCAAGTTCCTAAGTAGAGTAGGTTAGGTTCCGACTTTTGTCGTGCGGCAAATCGCACCCGCCCTTAGAACCCCCTTAGAACGTGTCTCCACAAGGTGACGCGATGTCATCGCGTCGAAAATTTTATGGCACGGCGAGTCTATCGCCGCGATTCTCTCGCTCGTGGAGGCGGCCCCTTAGTCATCATGGATTTCAAATGAACAGCCAACCGGGGCTCGTGTAGCGCAAGGGTCGATCGACGAAGATGAATCTACGCTTGCCGAAGTTGTCAATGGTGACCATCCTTCTCGTACTGAGACTTCTGAGTCTGTGTGTCGGAAATCGCGTTAACTTAGCGGTCCCGACTGTGATTCGTAGATCTTTGACAGTCGTTATGGGCAGTCAAACGCCCGAAAATCTGGTAACTGGGATGTCGTCCTACCTAGTAACTGAGTTGTGAAGATAAGCAGTTATCGTGTAAAATACTAGTATTCAGCTGCATCCGGTACGACTGGCAGTTGACCCCGGCATAATTAGGAAAAGGCAGGCAGATGATAGATGATTTGGCTCGGTTGACTTACAGTCAACGAAAAAATAAGATGCCAAAATATAGCAATTTTATTATATCCGTGCCTTTCATTATAGTCCGCGCGGAACAAACTGGCCGCGCCTTGGGTGGGGTCAGGGGTGAGGGCGGCGGGGTTGCCTAGTGTTCGCAACGCACGTGCTGAGTCATGACAAAGCACCCCCCGCCCCTCCGTCCCACCGCTCACATACCTAAGGCGCGGCCAACTAGTTCCGCGCGGACTATAGGTGAGCGCCGCGCCGGGCTTAGAAGCGTATCAATAATCGAATTTCCAAGTTGGAAAGATTTCTTGATTAACCCTTAGTATGCCGGAACGTATATACACGCGAGACACAATGGGTTTTTAATTGTTTCTGTAATTACGGCATTCAACCGGTTAAGTATGTCGTTTAAATGATGTGTGCAAAATAAAAAACATTTATTTGCATAAAATGTGGTAGGTACATACGATACGATACGATGATATTGTAAAATTGTAGTGCAAAGACACTTTCCGCGCGGGAGACGCTCCGGGCGTCGTCGGGAGCCGCGTAACGACTCCCGGCCACCGTAGGCGCGGGCCTGCGGGCGGAGAGTAATGGGTAGCTCACCGTCCGATCAGGACCAGGCCCGTGCCGGGGGGCGCGTACGTGTTCCACGTGCGCCTCAAAGAGATGTCAGCATCGAGAAGGGCCCCTTAGGGCCGAAGCCTGCTGGGTCAGCGGGATTGTCCGTAAGGGTTACCGCTGGCCCGGAAAATAAAGGGCTAAGGAAGGAACACGGGTGGGTTTTAGTCAGTAAGAGTCTGACACTCCCTTCCGCTCCACCCTGAGCGGGAGGAGTCATTTGACGATTTCACACCCGAAAAAAAAAAAGACACTTTCCGCCAATATTTAATATGTGAAGTAGGTATGTATTAACAACATTCAGTAACATACTAATAACGGAAGTACAGTTAATTAAATTAACAAAGGAAGATAGGTAAATACTTAATTAAAAAAATATTACAATGCATTTCTGAAGTGGTAGGACTGACAAGATTTTTTGTTCAGAAATTCGCCGACAGAATAAAAACTTTGCGATATCAACCATTTTGTGCACGTATTATGAACCATTTTGTGCACGAACTCTTTATCAGTTGTAAGATGCTTGACGCGTGCAGAATTGAAAAATGATTGCATGGCACGAACCTACTTACTTACCTACCTATGAGGTTGTACTTACAAGAAGGTGTACCTAATGGGAGTGGAAGTCATATCATTATCATCTTCCTGCCCTTATCCCATTTTACTTGGGGTCGGCGCAACACGTTTTCTTCTTCCATTCTCCCCTGTCAACCGTCACGCTATCATTCACTCTCCTCTTTCATATCATTCCTCACACAATCCATCCATCTTTTCTTCGGCCTTCCTCTCCCTCTCCATCCATCAACATGTATATTCATCACTCTTTTAGTCACATGCGTTTCGTCCCTTCCCATCACATGCCCATACCAAGATAAACGATTTCCTTTCAACTTTTCTGTCACTGGCGCCACTTTAAAACTTCCTCTTATATACTCATTTCTGGAAGTGGAAGTCATATAAACAGTTAAATTATTTCTATGCAGGTTAAACCTTGGAATTGTCAACCATTAAATATCCAACAAGATAGTATCTTTGATCTAGTCATGCATAATCAGCCTATAATGTTCCCACTGCTGGGACACAAGCCTCCTATCTTCGAAAGGGAGTAGGCTGTCATCTACCACGCGGCCCGCGGGCCCAGTGCGAATTGGTAGATGTCACATGTCTTCGAATGTTTGGTTCTAGGACATGTCAGTTTCCTCACGATGTTTTCATTCACCGTTTTGAGAGCAGTGGTGATGAAATAATTCACACAAAGTAAAGCGCCTGTCTGGGTTCGAACCTACGACCTACAACTCGTAAGTCGCGGACGTTACGACTGGGCCACCCCTGCTCTCCCTGGGCCACCCGTGCTCTCACTGGGCCACCCCTGCTCGCTCAGAGCCGAATAGTACAATGTAAACCTAAAAAACGTACTCGAAAAACGATAAAATAATAGTAGACGTCCCATTTTTTACTTGAATCAAAAAATCTCGAACTATTAATTGCTGTCATCCGTTCTTTAAATCTGTAGGTCTTCACCGGATCTTGACCTGCAAATTTAAATGGATCCATTTCGGGAAAACACTCTTTCAATTAATATGTTACGCAACGAGGGTGCAAATTCAGTGTTGCCAGTATGATTTCCCAAAAATGGACGGTTGGCTTTCTGAAAAGGTACGGTTTTTATCTTCAAGGTACGGTTGGGTCGGGATACTTCTGCAAGAACTAGATCAGTTTTTTTCTTCTTCGAGTTGGCTGTCTGCGACCATAGGTTGGAAAAAAAGCGATAGGGAATCGAATATTCAAAGGGATATGGTAAAGTAGAACATTATTACCAATTGCCAATATCGAACAAATTCATTTGTAAATCAATTATAGAATGTAATTTGCTAGTGTGATTAAACTGTTCGTAAAATTATAATCTGATTTAAACTGCTAACTGTTTTTTTATTGCGCAATAACCAACACTACCCAATAGTACGCCCAAAGTAGTTAAAATATGGCTGATAATAACGAGGCACACTATACTTTTTCCATCATACATATATTTTTAGCAAATCGCAGTGCCAGTTGGTATGTTCATCATAATTCCATTCGCACCAATGATGATAAAATAATTACTACATTCATCATCTGCCTAGCCTTTACTCAACTATGTTGGGGTCGGCTTCCAGTCTAACCGGATGCAGTTGAATACCAGTATTTTGCATGGAGCGACTGCCTATCTGACCCCGACAACCCAGTTACTGGGTAATACGATACTCCTTGGTAGGACTGGTTGTCAGACTTTCGGGCTTCTTACGACCCATAACGACTTTCAAAGATCCACGAATGACAGCCGGGACCAAAGACTACAATATAATGCTTGGCCGGGACTAACGGCTTAACGTGCTTTCCGAGGCACGGAATAATTACTACTTACGTTATATAATTTAATATAGATCTCGAAATTATATTTATTTAAAATATGACTACTTTGTGAAAATATTAGGTACAATTAACAACAAAAACAAAGATAAAGATTATTTATTTGCCCAAAACATGAGTATACACACATGGCATGCAAGATGTTACAAATTGTAACATCGTAACTTACAATAAAAATTATCACAGTCATGTTTTGCCTTAGCGGCGTACAAATATAAATACTTAAGTAGGTTATTACATAAACATCAAATAATTATAAATTTATCCATTATTCAAATTATAATAACAATCGAAATTATAATTTAAAAAATTTAAATACCCTACTAAACAGTGTCATCAACTCATCGTAGATAATAAAATTAGTCAATTAAATGTCAAAGTAATTATTATTATAGAGGTATGAGGAACAGGGTGTAAAGTTCACTCATACTCTATAGAAAAGGGAGGATCCTCCGACCAGACGGGTGTTGTGTCTGGCGGGCAACTGCCCGATGATTCATGTCGGGCCGTTGTATCTATGCTAGTTGCGCGGTAAACTCTGCTTGCGCGATGCAGGATTTGCGTGACGTCAGTATGACGTGTTGTTCGCATGTGGTGTTGTAGATACCGCTACATTATAATAGGAATACACAAATTAGATTAATTTATCATTAAAAAAAATCGTTAGTGCTTTAATAGGCTTTCTCTAAAAGAAAGTTTTTTAACCTAATTCTTAATGTTTCCGTTGTACAGACACCGGCACATCAAGCTACTACAATCTGTCAAAGGAGAATGAGCAAAATGGTACCCGGCTCCAATAGATATGATTGTAGTGTCGTTTAAAAGGTCTTACCAAGAGGAACAATTTTTACTATAGCCGCCACTCTCAAATCTGATTGCGTTTGAAGATAAACGACAGTCTTACTAACTAATAAAAACCCTGTTCCTTCAGTTTCCCTTTGCTTTCCAGGGCCACAGTAACCTGTTTAGACAGTCTCGTGGCCCCGGCGAAAAACAGACATATACGAGTATATTAGTTACCACTTATTTATGTAAGAAAATGAGTACCAAGGTAATATTTTCGGCATTTCCGTTCATGTTTTCTATTAATAACGTTTTTACGTAAGACTTTGCCATGCACTCCTCATTTTAACTCGAGTCCCGTTGCTCCTGAGCGCGGGGTGTGCGCAAGAGCAGCGGGGGAGGGAGAGGAGGGGATCGACTGACACCAGACGTGTTCGCGTCCTGCGTCAGTCGCTCGTTCGTTTTGCGCTCGTGACGACGTTTAGCTGCTGTTTGAGTTTCTTTTGTGCTTTCATAACTCGGTTTTATTAACTACTGACCCCTGCGCTCCTACTGGACTTGTTACCCGCTCTAATTAAGGGCCCCTTTTCCCGAAACTTTAGGCATTTTACGCGCTGAGTCGGCTTGCGCCCGCGTTGCACAGGAGCCGTCGCGGTATGAACTCCGGTGACCTATGGCGGCGGACGAGCACGCCACAGTACAAATAAATCAGTAGTACAAATATTACACTAGTTTACAAATTTTTATTTTTTTTCGTTCACAGGACAAAACTGTTGGATATGTTTTGTGACTACCTTCTAATCAGTAAAAATAAATGTCAAATGTTTTTATCAAGTCTGTTTTTTTTATAACACTCACAAGAAGTTTTGGCTTAATCTGGTTACGTAGTGATCAATTAATTGTCTTAAACTCAAAAAGGAAACATTTAATGAAATTCTATTTTTACCGACTTCACAAAAAGGAGGAGGTACTATGTTCGGGTGATTTTATGTTTTTTTTTTTTTTTGTATGTTTGTTCATCGAATACTCCGCCAATTGTCGACGGATTTTCAAAATTCTTTTTTTGTTCGAAAGTAGATAGTTCTGAGGTGGTCCCATTGTCACCAAGTTAGGATCTGATGATGGGATCTTATAGAAATCGAGGGCAACCCTCAAATTTTATAGGCTGACTTATTGTTTTTCGCATATTTTATGAAGTATCTTGTGTATTTGTGTATGGTTGTCACCATCTCAGGTAGCTGGGCTGATGATGGAAGCTACAACTCCTTAACAGTAAGAAGTTACTCGAACAGGCAAGGACTGTTTTAGTAAATTGTTTTGATGTTTGTTAGGGCATTTGCCACATTTGGTCTCATGATCATCAAGTCATGACCTGATGCTGCAGTCAGGATAGTCTGCAGAGTACCTAACTTCTCGACAAGTAACAGCAGATATATCGTGTTTAGGCTCATTGAAAAGGGCTCGATGTGTGGATAAACGTACTGTTACTGAGAAACACCGAAGACCTGATGCTGAAGCCAGGAGCATCAGAAAAAGTACAAACCTTGAAATTACAGCACCGTACTCGTATTTGGGCTCATTTTAAACAGGACTAATTTTAAGTTCAATGCAATGTTGACATAAGTCTGGCCTGATGCTGCAGCCAGGATTATCAGCATCTAGTCTAAAAACTAATAAAAGGAGAACTCCTCAACAATTAACGTCCCTGCATCGAGAAAAGGAATATTTTATAAAAAGGCGATGGGCAAGTTGACATTATTCTATTGTAACTTAGATAAATTATAAATAGACCCACTAAAAAGCGAGAAATAACAACTTTTTAACAAAAAAAAAAACCGACTTCCAAAAAAAACACTACAAACTGAAAAATAACTTTAATTTCGGAAGTCGGTGGCAAAAACTAAAATACTGATCCCTAAGACACCGACTTCCGAAATTAAAGTAATTTTTCAGTTTTTAGTGTTTTTTGTTGAAAATTTTTTTCAGACAGTGCAAATTAGATCATAACATTTTTTGTTGTATTTACAAGAAAAATATGTAGTAAAAAAAAACAGATCGGTTACAGAAGCTATACTTTCGGTAGCAAATTTTAATAAAAAGGGTTTTTCAAGTAGTAGATGAAAAGTACTAACAAATTCGGTAGCAAGAAATAAAAAATACGTGCAATTTAGATTGTCAATTTTGTGGCAAGACCTAACAAATCACGAAACTAGCTGTTATTTTTGCCTAACTAAATATGTAGCCTTTAAAAACCAGAACAAGTGGTGTTACATACAATATAATGATGACCCATGGGTCAAAGAGTGTGGTACTTAAGATAGAAACACGTTTGTATGATACAACTACATACAGAAAGCATGGCTAATAGAAATCTCTATTCCTAGACAGCTCGTTTCGCCGAAAACTTTGTTGATAGAAAACATTGTTCTCGATATCTCGGTATAAGAATATCTCGGTTCATAAGAAGCACTTTTGACAGAGATCTCTGTTCATAGATAGCATTTCTTGTCGGAAACTTTGTTCATAGAAACCACTGTTTCACCTTGGTTCACAGACAGCACCTTTGGTTCACGGAAACCAATTAGATCATTATTTTTTAAGTAAGCTGTATTCCTATTCACTCGCTCTTGCATCCTATGTCGACGGAGCCCCGCTTGGCGGGGCTCCTATTTCTGTGTAAAGGGTTTAAAGTAACCAAACCGAACCTCGGGGTGCCCTTCGCTCGCTCTTGCATCCTATGTTGCGCTTTTTTAACCAAGGGAAACAGTGGTTTCTATGAACAAAGTTTACGGCAAGAAGTGCTATCTATGAACAGAGATCTCTGTCAACAGTCCTTCCTATGAACCGTGATATCTACGGACAATGTTGTCTATCAACAAAGTTTTCGGCGAAACGTGCTGTCTAGGAATAGAGATTTCTATTAGCTGTGCTATCTGTATGTAGTCGTATCGTACAAGCGTGTTTCTATCTTAGGTTCCACGCCGTGGGTCAAATCCTATGCTACATTCGAAAAGAATGCCTGACCCGATGTTGCCTAGTAGTTTCAGTCAATAAAACGAAGCAAAACCCACAGAATTGGAGACAGAACCTAAGACCCCATTTCGAGCCAGATGTATGATTTTGATTTCGAAGGATCTGAATTGAAGGATGGCAAAGTCAAAGTCAAGATTTCTGGTATAAAAAAAAGTTAGCAGATTACTGTTGGTCTAATTTAAGAGATACTGATACAAATCTGAATTAAAACAGAGTAAAATTTGCAATATGTAATACTTTCACTAAATGGTAATCTTAAAATTAACAAAAAAAAAAAGTAAAAATTTTGAAAACTAGACGATCTAAATTTTTTCCACTTCAGAATCTCATTAAGCATTTTATCCTCTATGCAAACACATGGTTTTCATCTCATGAACAAAAACGCTGTAAACTAGTGTTATTGGCGTTGGCGACAGACACATAAATTCATAAGATTTAACGTGGGAGATAAAACATTAAATTAAAAATTTAAAAAACCCCCGACAAAAATAAAATTAAGGAATCCCTACAAAAAGCACGAAATAAAAAAATCACACACACACACACGTCAAACTTAGAACACCCCGTCGTTTTTGCGTCGGGGGTTAAAAATTAGATGGGAAGCATTGTATAGTGTTTCTTAAGTTCGTGGTTCTCTTTGTGCTCTTTTTGAAGGTTTCACTTCTACCACGTGTGAATTGCACACATGTTTTTTTTCATACACTTTCAAATTTCCACGCGAACGAAGTCGCGGGCAACAGCTAGTAAATAAATAAATATCGTTGGCTTTTGTCGTGGACACCAGGTAGTTGATATAATAAATATATACTTTTTTTGTAAATACATAGGTACTTCTTATGTACAAACATCCATGACTCAGAAACAAAATAATGTCCATGCTCATCACACAAACATTTGCCCCTACCGAGATTCGAACCCGGACCCTAAGATCGTAAGGCGGCCTCACTACCGCTGCGCCATTCGGATCGTCAGTTTATGTAAAAATATGTAAAGGTGAATGTTTCCATTAAAAATATTAAAGATTTAAAACTCTAGTCATACTGACTTCGCTAGTCTGTGTAGAGAACCACAAGTTTTCTTCACTTCAGATGCCCTTTTTTTCTTAATTTTGTTTTTTTTTATTTGCCATTTTAATTACTTCTAATACAACACGTTTTTACGCAGGTAAGTAGGCACTATTACGCGCGCGAAGACGATAATGTGGTTGCGAGAAAAATTGCATAGGTCCTCCCTCGATGACGTCCGGCAGGACACTGGTGGACACTGGCGCGGTGCGCGCGAGTCGTTTTTCACGCATTTATTTTTTAGGGAAAAAAATAAGTGCCATATTATAAATCTATCCAATAATATCCCTGTTAAACCTGATTAGTAAATGAAATGTAAAATTTTCATAAAAATTGCGTTCCCCCAAGTCTCATACAACTCAAAATCCTTTCAAAATCGACTTTACTTCTGATTTTTTTTTTGTCGAGCAAAATGTTAAATATTGTGTTTTTAACCAAAAAAGTCACTAGATTAAACATGTATCTGTACTATATATTTTTTTGCGAATTTAAATATGGTGATTTCTCTGAAAACAACTCGATCTAGAAACGTAAATTTCGGAAAAGGGGCCCTTAACGCTGACCTGTGCTAGTGTTGTGGACTATACTGATTTGCTTTTCGAACTGGAATATCGCAATGGAACGTCTCAACTGCTTTTGCGTGGACGAATCCAGTCGCGACATGTCCGTGTAAAAACATATTTTTGTTATATATTAATCAGCAGTGCAAATAATATTGTCCAACAGTATTGCACATGTTTAACCGGGCGACGTACGATCGGCACTTGTGCACATATAGTGTCCATCGTATGGTACTTAGGCTATGCGAGGCATACGGGATTTACTGCTCCGGCATCTTTCCTCAATGCTGTTATAGTTGATACCGATATGTAATGTTTTAAATCTACTCACTTATTGATAAAATATATGTTTTGTATTTAAAGAATGCTTGTTTTCTTACTTCTTTTAATAATAGAATCCTAAATGTGTTATATCATGTTATTCTAGCTTTATTTTACTTATATAAGTAGTTTGTAATAAATTCTTCATCATTTATAAAACACAAGCTGTTCCCCGTGGTTTCACCCCTGCTGCTCGGCTCCTTTTAGTCGTAGCGTAGCGATGATATATAGCTTATAGCCTTCCTCAATAAATGGGCTATCTAACACTGAAAGAATTTTTTAAATCGGACTAGCAGTTCCTGAGATTAAAGCTTTATAATAATAAGTATAGATAGTGAGATTACTGCTTTCCAAACGTGAATAGGGACAGGCGCCATGGTAGACGTTTTTCTGCATCAAAATGTCTATTCAATGATATATTAATGAGGACTATTGGAGCGGGTACCACGTTCCATACATTTTTGCCCATTGTCCTTTCTTTAATAGATTTTCAACTTTACTGTTAAAGCTTAAGGTTCAAAGTTGATTGGGGAAATTTGACAGATGTGCTGGCGTCTGTAGATTCACTCCAATATTTTGGTAACGTGTTATAACAATTTCGAAAGTGTGACATTACCTATAATGATGTCCTTGTGCTTGCAGCGGACGGCATTGCGTTAGGAGCGGCTGCGACGACTTCGCACGCTGACGTGGAACTGATAGTGTTCCTCGCCATCATGCTGCACAAGGCGCCCGCGGCGTTCGGCCTGGTCACCTTCCTGCTGCATGCCGGTCTCGAAAGGTATGCCATGATTTAGGGTGGTTACCACACACCATCAAAGAGTATACAGCAAAAAAAATTGTTTTTAGGTTAGGTTATTATACAAGGTGTAACGTTAAATGCGCAAAACCTCATAAGGGATCATTGTACTCATCATTATGAACATTTTCTGAGTTGAGCTGCACGATTTTTGACAAATGCGTGCAGTGATTGGACAGGTCCGCTCAATCTGTGCGGTTCTTTCCTCAAAAGACCATTTCAGACACCAATCTACATGGTCTTCACACGATCTGACCAAGATTTTGTCTGGACTTTAAAAGAGACTGTGACTTCTGAGTTTGTTTCGGCCGGAAACGCCGACCTTATCTAGTTTAAAAAAAAATGTGAGTGACGTGTAAAAGTGTTTGTACAAACCTACCTACAGAAAATAAATTATTTATCATTTATTTATAACAACTTTTACTATGGGACCAAACCTGAAATCGCCAAAAAAAAAATCAGCTGCTCCCTATATTTATGTTCGTATAACTCGTCAAAATGTAGGGAACAGCTTATCGTCGTTGATAGTCCAATTCCGCGTAACTAACATTGTTAAATACCGCGTATGTACACTTCTGCTAATTTTACAGGAGGGTTAAAAAACTGATTTTCTAAAAGACTAATAGGCCGAATTTTGAACGAACTTGAATATAGGACCGTTTCGTTCTCCTTAATCCAATATACTATTTTTAAAGTGAATATTCCCAATAGTTTACTCACAAAATCACTTACGCTGTTTAGTTTCGAACGATTCTGGTTCATAGACAGTACTTACGCGAAATTGTAAATGAAATAAAATAATGCCAAAACCTCAATCAATCATGTATTTAATAATATTAAGTGTTTAAATGACTTTTAGTCATTATTAATGGGTATGAAGGTATGAAAGAATACAAGATATCTCTACTGAGGTCATCGAGCAGGTCTTCCATAGTCTCAGCCATGACTACGATATCGTCGGCAAACCGAAGGTGAGTTATGTACTCGCCATTGATGTTAATGCCAGCCCCTTTCCAGTCCAGAACCTTGAAGACGTCCTCAGTGCAGCGGTGAACAGTTTCGGAGAGGTACTCGTAACGTCTCCCTGTCTCACACCTCGTTGCAGAAGTATAGGTTTCGAGGTCTGACCCTGGAGTCGGACTGACATAGTGGTTTGGTTAGACATAGTAGTTTTCGTACAGACACTTCAGCACCTTGATGTACCGATAGTCGATCTGGCACCGTTGAAGAGATTGCAGTACAGCCCATGTCTCGATCGAATCAAAGGCTTTCTCGTAGTCCACAAACGCTAAGCAGAGAGGCAGGTTATACTCTTCGGTCTTCTGTTTAACCTGTCGCAGCGTATGTATGTGGTCTACGGTGCTAAAGCCTTTACGGAATCCGGCTTGTTCGGGAGGCTGGAAGTCGTCTAACCTGCGCGCGAGACGTTTCGTGATGACTCTCGAAAACAGCTTGTAGACATGGCTCAGAAGTGAGATGCCATTGTCGCCCTTCTTAGAGAAAAGTATCTCCGCTCTTCTGTTGTTTTTGCGTTGCTTCAGAGCCATCCTAATCTCGTACAGGCTGACGTCCGGGATGTCTTCGGTATAGTGTCAGGTCAATCTAGCTCTTGGGTCGTTTGCCAGATTCGTAACGGGGTTACTTGTTGATAACAATAATAATAATAAATAAATAATAAAAAACGTTTATTTTTCTCCACCACACAATGAATAGTTAGTAGGTACTAACTGTCCATAGAACCTCTCGATCTCTCTCAACAGATCAGGTTTGGCGGATACGATCCTGCCATCATCGGTCTTCAATTTCGTAAGCTGGCTCTGCCCGATAGACAGATCTCTATCAACGACCTTTGACCCTTTATTTCCCTTTATCGCGTCCTTAATACGGTCTGCATTAAAGTGGCGAAGATCGCTTTTCAAGGACTTAGAAATCCGTCTATTGAGCTGCCGGTAATTGAGCGCATCATCTGAAGACTGCAGCCATAAGTAGGATCAGAGAGCTTTTTTTTTGTATTCGTAAGACGGATCTTGAAGATCTTAGAACCGACCGTATGGACAGTTTCCACGAACCCATCGTTATAATCGTCCACGGAGCTCCCTAGGCATTCGAAACGATTCTTAAGTTCGAGCTGAAAGCTCATGGGGTTTTGGACCTGGATCGGTGCTGGGCGGAGCGTAGACTTCATCAGTCATCTTTCCAGCTTGATATTTAAGTTCAATGTGCCTCTTACCATGCGGTGAACACTTCCGGTTTTTACCGCATTGATCACAGAGACATCATTGAATACTTGCTTCTTCGTCGACATAATGAAGTCAATCTCATTTTTAGTAGCACCAGTTTCGAGATTGTGGTAATCGTTTCCTACAGTAGTCTACATCCCAATTTTATCTATATAAAGTATAAAATACGTGTGACATACTTACTTTAAAAATAATCCAGTAATTACTTTAAAAAAACAATTTTTACCCGGAGCGTCACTTAGACACTGCACAAACAAATAGAAATTGGCCCAGATACGCGGTTTTCGTGTCGTAACTTGTTCGTAGAAAGATCCGCGGTATTGTTATTTTTGAAATACTCTTCTTCCTTTTGGACGATTCAAAAAATTGTCATACGGGTCGACGCCAATCACAATCAGTTACCTACAGCCGCGAAATCTCATTTTTGTTTTTTTTGTAGATTCGCGGTTTTGAATAATGTTAGTTACGCGGTATTGGACTATCAACGACGTTATTTTTTTTTTCGCGATTTCAGGTTTGGTCCCATAGTAAAAGTTGTTCATAATGATGAGTACAATGACCTCTTAAGAGGTTGTTAATGTTTTACCAATAACCCTGTAATTAGAACATATTTTCTGTTTGTTTCCACAGGAATAGGATCAGGAAGCATCTGTTAATATTCTCGTGTTCCGCCCCGCTGCTTGCCCTGCTCACGTACTTCGGAATCGGGAACGAAAGCAAACAGACCCTGAGCGACGTCAATGCTACAGGTAACTTTTTAAACAACTAACTATACATTTGGTTTTTTTTTTACTTTAGTACAGGAAAGTTGCAGACCATGATTAAAACCAAGAGAAGAGACAAAAATAAAAACTTTTTTCCAAAAAAAAAAAAAACGACCGTCTTCCATAAAATACAATACGTTGTTGGGTCGTTCGGTTCGCATTTTCGTTGTTTGCCACCGACTTCCGAAATTAAAGTTATTTGTCACTTTGTAGTGTCTTTTTTAGAAGTCGGTTGTTTTTTTATTTTTGTAAAAAAGTTTTTATTTTTCACTTTTAAGTTGTACTTACCATAACCATAATCAGTCTATAAATGTTCCCACTGCTGGGACACAGGCCTCCTCTCTGTGAGAGGGAGTGGGCCATAATCCACCACGCGGGCCCAGTGCGGGCACCTACAACTCGTAAGTCGCAGCCTTTGCCGCTGGGCTACCACTGCTTCTTAAGTTGTACTTACCTCACACAAATTCGTATATCATTACTTTGCTACATAAATATCAGTGACAGGAAGTTATTATAATGCTACGAACTTGGGGTTCGTGACAATAAAAACTGCCGATTTCATAACCAAAAATTACACTTTAATACTAATAACAACTCAAAGATCGCTTCCGGTGTATTCGCTTGTATCGCTTATCCAATACTCACCCGGGTCGTGGCCCATACCGCCTTATAGAGCCTCAGATAGTTCTAGAACCTTCTACTGTAGAATCATCTAGAATGTTCGAGTACATACCGGCCCCGAATGACCAGATGTCGATAGTTTCAGAAAGTTCTAGCATCGAAATTTCTAAAAGGATCTTGACTACTAGTTCTGCTACTCGATACTAGATGGCGCTAGTATTAACTAATGTCACCATGTACCAGGCATTAATTGTGGCGCTAATCTCGTTAATACATTTTCAACTTTATTGCTAAATTATAAGGTTCAAAGTTGATTGGGAAAATTTGACAGTTTCGGGTAGCTTGGTGTGCTGGCATCGCGCGTCTGTACCAGGCATTAATTGTTGTGGCGTGCAACAATAACATAATCAATATAAACTAAGTGGCAAAACCGAATTGAGAACCTCCTCCTTTTTTTGAAGTCGGTTAAAAAATAAAATAAATAATTTGCATTTGTTCCAGGCATAGCCATGTTGTTCTCAGCAGGCACTTTCCTGTACGTAGCGACCGTGCACGTGCTACCCGAGCTCACGCACCCGCAGTCGCACACGCACGCACTGCTACCCATGCAGGACGGAGTGCCTCCCAAGAAAGGCTTCGGGGGCCTCCTGCTCTCCGAGATGATCATCCTCACTCTAGGCGCCCTGATGCCGCTCCTCCTCACGATGGGACACCACCACTGATCTATACAACTGCTCGACCGACTACAATGTGATTCGAGAAAATCTTAGGTGAGTTTCGGAATATTAGTCGGTCTTAAGCCCGGTGAACAACGGTTTCGCGACATGTTGCTCCAAATATGGTTCAGACACATCCTATATGAAATGTTGCGAGGAATATTTTTCGAGGAACAAAGAGACCTGTTCAGGGGCCCTAAGTCTGCTATTTTTATAAATTCGTCATTCCAACACGATCCCATTGTCATTTTGCTAAAAGTTCGTAATCTGCTAAATTCATAATGGTCAATCATTGGTCGGTCAATGGCACAGAACATATACGATACTCGTAACGAATTTAAAAGCAATGACTACACAATGACGTTCTAATGGTAGGTCACTGTCACTGATCAAAGGAACTGTCAAAATTTTAGCAGATTACTGCCTAAGTCAGTAATTCATTTGTCATTATGTACGAGATTACAATTCTATACCATTTCTTACAATGGAGTGTCAGTGGTTGACCATTGGAAAGTCATAATGACGCCATTATATTAGTAGATTACCAAACTTGTCAAAATCAACAATTATGAAATCAATGATAGACCATTTTGACACTATTGTAATAGCAGACTTGAGGCCCTGGTTGTTTTGTTTACCATGAAAACAAGGTCTTGTTATAACGTGTTGAATCAAAGTAGATTAGTTTAAGAAATTTCTGTTGACGCTTTTGTGATAAAAATGGATAGTTGTGTAAATTTGCAATGTATATTATGTATAGTGACTATTTAAATATAACGATTCGTGTTGTTAATTTGTATCTATGACTGTTTGTCGATTTTAAATAATATATTCGATGCCAAATTATATTCGAGTCGTATTCAGTGGATGAACTGACTCAGAATATTTCAAATTGACTAATTTTTTATTATATAGAATTTTAGTTTACAAACTACGTTTTGTAATATTCTTTCATAGATTAAAAAAAATATAGATAATGTTATGTTAAAGTCGACTAACAGTTATAAAAACAGTATCTAAGACATAAGCAATGTTATAACTAATTATATAATAATGTATCAAATGTTATAGCAATAACACAATCTTTACTATTAAGGGGCTTACATGACCTAAATCGCGGTCACTGTCGGACTGCATAGAAATGAAAGAGAAGCGCGATGACACAACGCTGCAAAATATGAAGCAATTATTTAATTTTAAAAAATCTATTGTTTGGACTCAAAAAATAAAACACTAGTGTTTTAGTATGTTGCTTGTAGAATAATCTGACAAAAAATCTGAATGATTGTATGAATATAAGTATGGTTTTTATTGTAAAAAGAAAGTTTTTAGAGGTATCTTCATGATTTCTATCGTATCAAATTAGTTGTATTATATTTTCAACACACTATCTACCTAGCATATATCCTGAAGGATATCATATATTTTTCTGATTTTGTTTACTGTAGTCGATCATATACTTTTATTGTTTCTAAAACTTGCGTTTTTTGCGTTTTGGTCCTGTAAGCCCCTTAAAATAATAATACTATAATAAGACTGCAGTAGCTTTCTGTACATTACAGAATGAGGCTGGCGACAGACTGCCAACAAGCTAATTTATAGAATAAGCATCTTGCAGATCTAATTTAAAAATCCCTCGAGTATAAACTATGAAATATTTTAAAGTACTTAAATCAAAAAACACGAATAATAAAATGTCAGAACACAGTAATCGAACTAAACCCCTTAGTGTTCAGGAGGCCTAAAAAGGCCACTTTGGAGAATCATAAAAGGATAACATTATGAATCATAATATGGCGAAGACAGTCCGTGTTTTTCTTTTTTTCGCTGCACTACGTAGGTATAATCAAAGAGATTGGGATTGGATTTGGATTGGATTGATTGGTATTTTAGCACAGACAAAAAAAAATAACTGAAAAATGCTTCACCAATGGGGGTTTTTTTTTTTTTGGATGGGAAATCATCAAATGACCCCTCCCGCTCTGGGTGGAGCGGAAGGGAGTGTCAGACTCTTACTGACTAAAACCCACCCGTGTTCCTTCCTTAGCCCTTTATGTTCCGGCCAGCGGTAACCCTTTCGGACAATCCCGCTGACCCGGCAGGCTTCGGCCCTATGGGGCCCCTCCTCGATGCTGACATCTCTTTGAGGCGCGCGTGGAACACGTACGTGCCCCCCGGCACGGGCCTGGTGCTGATCGGACGGTGAGCTACCCATTACTCTCCGCCCGCAGGCGATTTCAGGTTTGGTCCCATAGTAAAAGTTACGATTAACTTAACAGTTAACTGTCCATTATGGTATTCTTTTATGATTCTGCCAAAGTGGCCTTTTTAGGCCCCCAAGGATTGCACTCGATCTATGACCGACCGTTCACATTGATCGAGAGTGGCGGCACGGGGTGATGGTCGATCGACGGCGACTCTATACTCGACGTCGATCGAACGAATAAAACGATCGTACATGTCGATCAATTAAGCCGATATCAAATGATTAACTTTTCGTCTGAACACAAAATGAATCAAAAGTGAAAAATGAATTCATTAGTGAACCGATCCACCGGTGTTGGTTTTCGGCACTCGGCGTCTCACACTCGTTTGCCGAATAATCGAAAAATGAAATTGAAGCAGCATACATTCCTATAATAATATTCCTATATACGTTAGTGACGTGTGAACGTGCAATGAAACAAAAATGAACATGTTCACCTTTATAGCCCCAACTAATGACTAAAGGACGAGGTCTTATGAAACGGACAAAATCGTTGTACGATAATATTAGAATAGTAAATAGTAATAAAATTGTCTCGACAAACTGTTTCGTCTGTTGTGTGACGGATTTAATTCAAAATCGATTTTATATTTCTCCATATAAAACTAACTATAAGCTTGTTATTACTGAACCCTATTTAAAACGGAGTTAATTATCTCTAAACAAAGTCGAAAAGCGCGGTTTTATGGGTACAGTCAGCGTCATCAAATTAAACTGTCTTCAATAACACAACGGTTATTTCAAGAATAAACACGTAAACAACTGCCATTCTTACTAGAATTTATAATTAATTCTAATAAATCTTTTTTTTTTTGTTTATTTAATTTCGACCCTATATTTTTGATACTGACTGTACAATGCACCAACTTAAACAACATTATTTTTAGTATATGCGAAACTCGAAACACGTGTCTAGTATTTTTATGTAATAGTACATTATGATACATGTGTGCTATGTTGATCATTATGCACGAGGCGATATTATCGCGCGAGCCGCAGGCGAGAGCGATAAGAAAGCCGAGTGTATATTGATTAATGCACACGCGTTTCATACGACGTTTTTCAACACACTTGCGAGGAAAAAAAACAGACTTGTATTGTTAAATATTAACTTGTATGGAAAATGGCGCGCTGGTTTTGTTTTCCCGCGCGCCGTGCTAGCTGGTGCTAGCCGGTGCTAGCCAGCACTAGCTATGCGCGCGCAACATTGACTCATTTTAAATATATATTAATCTATGGCACAGACAAAACCGATACAGCCTATAGAAAAAATATAATAAACACAAACCTGAAAATTGCAAAAAAACCTAAGAATTTCGCGGTCTACCACTGCGCATTCACCTTAAATTGTCTGTGGTCCCCTGCGAGTTCATTTTGCGACCAAGGACAATACAGACTATTTAAAAAAAAATTGAAATATAGCCCGCGGATTTTTTCTTTCGGCATGAAGTCTCTTTGGGCGCTTTCCGAATTAGCTATAATCGCTCACATCACAGCGCTCACATCATCTCCATGGACGTAATATTACGTCCATGCATCATCTCACATGCGTTCCGATTTAGATATTACTATTATGACTGCTGAGAGCTGGCAACAATTCGGAACACTCGTGAACGCGCTCACATGACAGTGCTTACACAATGTAAAAAAGATATTATTACAGTATTTCTTTGTATAAACACCACATTTCTTCTTCAGTTCTTCTTCTTTGATTAGGTGGCGACTGTCAGCCAGAAGCACAATTTCAAAAATGCCACGTTAGTTTAATTTAAAGATGATGCAACTCAAAACAAAACACACGCTGACACAACCTCATACACACACTGTAATTTTTGACAGCGCTCACGGTGATATTATTCTAGGGCATGGTCGGCATTATCGCAAGATGGCGAATGTCATGACGTCATCTATGACGATTCACGGGACATCGTTATCGCGCTCACGCTAATTCGGTTATTTCCCAATTCGGAACACATCGATTATTTCCCAATTCGGAACGCAGGGTTTGATGAGATTAAAAAAGCGCGCGTCTCCGACTAGTAAATAGTTATCTGTGGTATTACAGAACATGTGGATTAAAGTAAAGAAAAAGCACGCGTTCGTAATACACTCCATTATGGACCTTAAAGCGGTTCAATAAGAGCCACTTTACGAGCAAGTGTGTTGAAAAGAATATTTATGTACAAAATTTCAAAACTGTGTCATGAAAAATCACAAAGTTATAAGCTTGTTAAGTTACCTGTTTGTCCGTACAAAAGCATGCTCACCCGCGCCGCGCCGTATTGCGCTCATTGATAATAGTACCTGGGTACCTAAACGTTCGGCGCGGAAATTGGATAACCTACTTAGTGTTGCTCGGTGTCCAACTTTTTTTTTAATATTTTTGGGACAGAAAATAACATGGGGTAAAAATGATTGGAATCGATTCAGTTACTTATTCCGAACAAACTATATTCAGGTTTCGCATATACTAAAAATAACGTTGTATATTCCTCTACGCGTCATGACATATGGTCACGTTTATTCGCCTCTCACTCGCACTCAGTGTGTGTGAACGAGAGACAAATATTGATACTGCCACTTTAATATCATAATGCTTTTGCAGCTGAATACTGACAAAAATATTACTGAACGATGCAGCTGTTTTTAAAGTTATATTGAATATCTTGGTAAGAATTCCTCTGCTGTTTGATCGAGTAATTGTAACTGCTCGGCAGTATATAACTTTGCAGTTATTTTAATTATTCTGTAACGAGTTTATGAAAAGATTGAAAATCCGTTTTGTAACTAAATAAATATGTATTCGAAGTTGACGTTAAATCGATTTTAGCAAAATTTTAACAATTCGGCCTCAAACTAGATGATAATAATTACTGCACTTTTTAATGTTGCTATATTATCCCCTAATTCTTATCAACATTTATTATAAGTGTCCTATACCTAAACTAAAATTATTCAATAAATCTATCTCTTCATTTTTATGAAATTAACAAATCTCTCTATCTTATGTTTATACGAACTAGGGGATATACATTATATTTTACATTAATTTAGTGAGTTTGAAATAAAATGATTTTATTTGTCATTAATATTTTAGTAGAAAAATTTACTGTAGTTTGTTTAATGTTACCATAGTGCAACTCTCTGCTTTATGACCATCGCACACATCACCTCGACAACTTCTCAACTACGTTCATAAGGCGATCGACTCTGCGTTCATAAAGCGATCGACTCTGCGTTCATAAAGCGATCGACTCTGCGTTCATAAAGCGATCGACTCTGCGTTCATAAAGCGATCGACTCTGCGTTCACTAGCCGACAATGCAGAGTAACGACTAGACGCGTTTCGATTTTCCTACGCACTTATTATTTTATACGATTAACTGCATTATTATAAAGTTGGAATTTGCACTATGGTCATATAATACATTTATATATTTAGAAGATTATTTAAGGCTGTGTATTCAAGATTTTATTTTTAAAACAAATACGTGGGTATTTATTTTCTGCTCTTTGATCTAGATTAAACGAACCCAGTTATGCGAAAATATACCGATCCACATAAAATTTACCATTTTTGGATAGTTTAAAGTTTATTAATATTAAATCGATTCTGTGCATAGATTTTCAAAGTATGTTGCGACAGTAAAGGTTTTGCTGATTATAAGATGATATAGCCGCATAAAGAATATTGTATTAATTTGACATCATTAACTAAATAATTATTGAAAAACTGGCCAAGTGCGAGTCGGACTCGCACACGAAGGGTTCCGTACCACAAGGCAAAAACGCCGAAAGAAACACGTTTGTTGTATAGGAGCCCCTTAAATATTTATTTTATTCTGTTTTTAGTATTTGTTGTTATAGCGCCAACAAAAATACATCATCTGTGAAAATGTCAACTGTCTAACTATCACGGTTCATGAGATACAGCCTGGTGACAGACGGACAGCGGAGTCTTAGTAATAGGGTTCCATTTTACCCTTTGGGCACGGAACCCTAAAAACTGTGGGTTGGTATATTTCGGCGCAACTGGAAGTTGTGAGAGAACAAATCCACTGCTCGAAGGAAACGCGACGTCACTTTCAGATTGATCAAGAAGTTCCAACATTTTTGTGACATAAAAGATAAAATATTTTAATAATCCTTTTCTATGTTTGCTTAGATAAAAAAAAATTTTTGAAGTTTTTTTTTTACATACTCTACTCTTAAATCGTTTTCGATTATAAAAAACTGCGTTCACAATACATTTGTGTCTTGTCTACGCTTATTCTAGATGGAGGTCGTGACACCTTGGAATTTTCTGTCTGACATTAGGTTTTGCCACACGACCTGTGGCTTTAGTGTGAGTTTTTTCGACTCACATTCGATTGCGAGCGCGATAGAATTTTGTATGGGAAATTGGGCTTCTCCTAGTGACCACCAGGTGGCGCTATAACTTTTCCTTATAAAATTCTAACGCGCTCGCAATCGAATGTGAGTGAAAAAACTCACACTTAAACCTCTGAAAGCCAGTTCTCGTTATTAAAAACGTTCAAAATCTAGTCTCAATATCATATCAGCGACAATCAATGTCAAAAACTTGTCAAAAATGTATAGAAATTAGTGGTATTTTTTTTTTGACAGATTGAAACTGAGATCAGGGGACTAATAAGGCCACTTTGGCAGAATCATAAAAGCATAATATGATGATGAATCATAATATGGCGAAGACTAATCAAAATGATTGGGATTGGATTTGGATTGGGTTGATTGGTATTTTAGCACAGACAAAAATAACTGAAAAATCCTTCACCAATGGGATTTGATACGATTAACTTAACAGTTAACTGTCCATTATGATTCATAATGTTATCCTTTTATGAATTATACTATTATTATTTATTCCTTATAACACATATAAATTACTTATATTTTTAAATATTATAATATAAAAAAAAAAGTTATCCTTTTATGATTCTGCCAAAGTGGCCTTTTTAGGCCCCCAGACTGTGAACGTTCTTAAAGTTACGAGAATTGCCCCTTTGATCACAGTCGTGGTGTCTGGTCCGTTGAAATGTCACAAAAGTGAACGCAACTTACGGCTGATATTTCAATCGACAGATAATTTTTGTTCGTGGAATAAAATTGACGTCTGGCAGTTTTTGTATGGAAGAACTGTCAAAAATTCAAAATTATTCCTCCGATAAAATTATCTGGCGTTTTTAGAAATCAGCTCCTAATGTAATTCCGATGTTAGGAATCGCTTGTATTGAACGTTATCCAGATCAATTTTATTTTTTTCGACAAGGCAATGGTCCTCCCTAAGTCATGTGCCAATGTGACTTTTTAAGAAAACAATTTAAAAAAATATTACGACTTGTATGTAACTTACTCGACGCGCTGTTTCTAAAATAAGATAGTTGGAGGTAAAAGAGCTCGACAGTGTCGCCAAGCTGCACTCTAAATACTCTAATTGCGTAACACAATCTAAATCATTTTAAAAGATATTGCTAATCCATTGCTTCATGGGCTCGAAATATTTGTCTACTCAACAACGTAAATGACGCAATGAAAGTCGTTGAACTGTCAAACTGAAAGCCATTGCTACTGTTAGTGTGTTACGCAATTACCCCGCGGTTGCCACGTTGTAATTACAGGTACAGACGCCAGCACAACAAGCTACTACAATCTGTCAAATTTCTTAAATAGATTTTCAACTTTATCACTAAAGCATAAGGTTCAAAGTTGATTGGAAAAATTTGACAGTATCGGGTAGCTTGATGTGCTGGCGTCTGTAGTCTGTACATGACACATTCCAGCTTTGTCTCTGAGATGGCAACACATCTGCGATGTCTATGGTCTTAGACAAAGAAAAGTATAGACAGCGGGTAGCGCCATTTTATTTCCACAAGAAAGGGATAAAGTATCGAGTTATTATAAATAACGGAAAAGGATAAAGCTGTACTATTTCCGTCTCTCAGTGCGTGCCCGTTTTTTCAAGGCAGCTACATAAGTAGCCAATGTTATTTAAGTTAGTTTTTTGTCTCATGTGTGGCCACGCTACCCGATGCTCTATAGCTTTCTTACTCTAAGTCTCTGGTTTTGCAGATGTCTGTTGACATTGTTGACCACCTACCATCGTCAGCTTGTTGGCCATCAAACAACAAGAAGTCTTTCGCGTCTAGTAAACCATACGTGTCGTTGAAAAAAATATAAAATGTACAATGTGTACTGTTGTCTGTATGTAAATAATATTTTTTATTTGTATATCTGTGGTGTCTGTTTACTTTGTAAATATGAATAAAACGCTTGTACTATAATTGCGGTGTTTTATTGTTTGTGCAGGAAAATGTAAACTATAACGGTTTTATGGTGGAACTAGTAGCGCCCCGCGGTTTCACCCGCTTAAGTGTCTATCCCGTTCGAAAGACATGTGGCGCCATCTATTATCATAATAACGTTAAGTATTGTTGTTTTCGTCGGGAACAGCAGTTTTTTTCGGGATAAAAGGTACTGTTCCCGAAATTACCCTATGTCCGTTTCTGCACATATATGCAAAATTTCAGGATGATCGGTTTGGTAACCGATCATCCTGAAATTTTGCCTAAACGTTGTATGTTGTTATAAATGCGAAAGTAAGTTTGTTTATTTGTTTGTGTAACATACAGACAGACAGTTACTTTCGAATTTATAATATTAGTATGGATATAGTTGGGTACCAGGCGTTTTTACATGTATGTAGCTAATACACGAAAAAGAACAACTAGGGCTACAAAATAAAACAATTCAATTTCATATTCAGATAACTCAGTATAATCTCAAATGAATAAATACTACAACTTCCATAAGTTTGCAAAACTTGCATCGATAGGCATAGTACAGACGCCAGCACATCAAGTTACTACAATCTGTCAAATTTCTTCAAAAGATTTTCAACTTTATCGCTAAAGCATAAGGTTCAAAGTTGATTGGGAAAATTTGACAGTTTCGGGTAGGTTGATGTGCTGGCGTCTGTACCTAATGAAACTGTCAAAAATAAAGTGACAGACTGTTCAAATTAACATTTTTTTTTTAAGTGAAAACTTTTTGCGCCTTGGGCATTTTTTGAGATGGGAAAAAACCATTGAACTCGCGCAACTGTTACCATAAGCGACACCGCCCGTGTTTTGTCTATAAGACGATTCAAAAAATTCCCGGTTCGGACGGCTGTCCTCTGGATGTACTCGGTTTTAATGTCTATCCGATATGTCAGTGAGTGATGGCAAAGTATTCGGTTTGTTGTCACTTCTGTCGGCGCTCCCGGAGTGCCATTGTTTTTTTTTTGTTTATATCTTTTTGAACGGTCTGTTCGTCCCGATAGTTTTTGGTATTGACAGTACAGTGACCATAGTATAACATGGACCATTTGTGGAACATAATAGTGTCTTAAAAATATTTTACACTGTATATACTTACTAACTACCATATACTTATTACCTAAGTACCAACATTTAAATAAAAAATCTCAACTTTCGAACTTCTGCTATGCTAGGACGGAATTGAAACTCGAGTACCTAGGCATCTCCTAGATCTAACATTACCTACAATACAATAAAATATCTCCTATCATAAGATTTACTTGCAATTTTTACTTAAGGTGAAAGCGCCAGGGTAGCCCGCGAAATTCAATTTTTTTTAGGTTTTTTGCAATTTGCTGGTCAGTATTAAGTTGTACGATGATTAAAATATGATTCGCGGCCGTAACAAATATGTATTTACAGAATTATAATCATTAAAGTCATCAATACAACTCTCTAAGACCATGTAATCCCCAAATGTCAAGATTTCATGAAATAGTCATTCTTGGGGATTACATGGTCTTAGAGAGTTGTGTTGATGACTTTAATGATTATAATTCTGTAAATACATATTTGTTACGAGCGCGAATCGAATCATATTTTAATCAACGTACAACTTAATACTGACCAGCAAATTGCAAAAAACCTATAAAAAATTGAATTTCGCGGGCTACCCTGGCGCTTTCACCTTAAGAGGAATGCGCTAGGTAACCCGCGAAATTCAAATTTTCTTACGTTTTTTGCAATTTGCAGGTCAGTGTCAGATTGTATCTTGATCAAAATATGATTCACGACCGTAACAATTACGTATTTACAGAATTATAATACATAAAATCATCAATACACCCCTCTTAAGTTCATATAATCCTATTGATTGATATTTGATGAAATAGTCATCAACATGACACTGACCTGCAAATTGCAAAAAAACGTAAGAAAATTTGAATTTCGCAGGCTTCCCTGGCGTTTCCCTCAAATCATCTATTTACAAAAGTCGGGCTGCGCCATTTTCAAGCTCTTTAAACCTAGAAAACTTATAATAGATCAGTGCTATTAATAATTTCTAGAGCTTACACTAACCCTATTCCAAACGATTTGAGCAAAGTGCAAAAGATATGTTTTCAGCTCAGCTCTTCAACCAAGTCATCTAAAATTTACCATGGCTGAGGTAGGTCGCCTACAGTCTTGTAGCGGTATCTACAACAACGCCACATGCGAACAACGCGTCATACAGACGTCACGGAAAATCCTGCATCGCGCAAGCAGAGTTTACCGCGAAACTAGCATAGATACAACGGCCCGACATGAATCATCGGGCAGTTGCCCGCCAGACAGAACACTCGTCTGGTCGGAGCACAGAGTACTTTGATAAGACTAGTAAGGATCCTCCCTTTTCTATGGAGGATGAGTGAACTTTACACCCTGTTCCTCCTCATACCTCTATAGTCCAAAAAAATATCAGCACTTCCATACTAAAATGCGATAGATACCTACTTCGCCAGTTGCTCAATTTAAAAGGTATAATTTTTTCTATGAAGTAGGTAGCCTTTCTTAGTATTAAAATGGCAAAAACTAAGCTGAAAACTCTCGTGCGTTATAAAATTATATTAATTTGTCTACGTTTTAGATGCTGAGTAGGTAATTTAAATATTAAAGCTTCATGAATCTGCGGCCACTCAAGCAGTAAGCGCGAACACAGCTTTCAGCACAAAATATGCTAAGTTTAACACTAGAACTATAGTTAGAGCCTTCAGCGCCTGATGTAGGTAATATAACCTGAAACAAATAAAGTTTTTATTAACATTTAAGTAGGTACCTAAATGAAATGCACGTCAAAATTAAACGTAGGCACATAACTTAGAACGGCTGGACCGATTTGGCTAGATTTTGTTTTAAAATGTTCGTAATGGTCTGAATTAGATTTTTATGTAGGTAGGTAGGTAAAGGAAAATTGGAAACGCATCCTGGAAAATGATCATAGATTCACATTCTTTGTGGCATTCCTATTTCGGAGCCAAACAGAGCTCCTGGGGGCCTAAAAAGGTCACTTTGGCAGAATCATAAAAGGATAATATTATCGATATTAACTAATCTGCATTCGCGATTTATTTGCCAAAAATGTAAACAAATATGAGTTTATTGAAAAATAACTTAAAATCCTACACAATAAAGTGCAGTTTACGCTACAACAGCTTCAAACATTTTTATAACTTTTTCAATAGTGCTAGAGACTCTGAAATCAACCTATATACCATTATAATAAGGTTGATATTTGTTTAACTTGAGATAATATTAATTTGAAACTTAACTTTCATTGCCGACTCTACAAATTGTCAGGAATGACAGGTCATCGTTTCAGCCGAAAGACGTCCACTGCTGGACATAGGCCTCCCCCAAGCACCTCCACTTCGACCGGTTCTGCGCTTCTCGCATCCAGCGGGTTCCTGCGGCCTTCACAAGGTCGTCGGTCCACCTTGTGGGAGGCCTTCCAACGCTACGTCTTCCGGTACGCGGTCGCCACTCCAGAACCTTTCGGCCCCATCGGCCATCTGTTCTGCGAGCAATGTGCCCTGCCAACTGCCACTTAAGTTTGGCAATTCTTCGGTCTATGTCGGTTCCTTGGTGAATGACAGGTAGGTAAATGTTTTAAATATCTAGGTACTTACTTGTTCCACTTCTTCCTAGCTTCAGGTAAGGTGGAAAGATCATCCTTGATGAGGTACACTCTGAGACCTGAATAAAATAAAAGTAAATAAATACTTAGGTGATTCTGCCTTGTGATCTTTCCCCGGTCGTGTCGGATTGGCATCATATCGGGGTATGAGAGTGAGGGAAGTGGAAGTGCACTTTTGCGCGCACCCGTGTCATCATCTGCCTAACCTTTCCAAAACATGTTGGATCGGCTTCCAGTTTATAACAATAATATACAGAGGTGCTGTGTAGTTAGCTAATAGTTGTTGGAATCCCAACACTAAATAAATTATTAATACTATGGACATCACTAGCGTGCGCTCTCGGTATCAAATCAAATCAAATCAAACGTTTATTTGCTAGAAATACATTGCTTTGGTAAAGGTAAGATCTTATAACCTAAGTGTGATTGTATTCTGCCTGCAAGCAAGCGTGCAAATTTTATTAAGTTTACATACAATTTATTATTTTACTATTATTATTATCTACTATTATCATGCAATTATTCACTATTCAATTTACTAATTTCTATTGTTAAAATTCTAATAAATATACAAATTTCAATTTTTATGTTCCATGAATTCCTTAATACCTACTATAAAAAGAACACTTCAGAAGCCATTCAGTCAATTCTGTCTTAAACACATTCCCCTGTAATAATTTTAACTCGTTTGGTAAGTTATTATAAACTAAGACACACATATTAAACACATTTTTCTTATAGATATCTTTATGACAGGGTGGTTGATACAGTAGGTTGCGAAATTTAGCCCTTTTTTGTCTAGTTAGGACCTCACTATAATGTTTAAAGTAGAGCATATGTTTTTTGGTAAAGAGGCAGATATCTTTTATATACATACGAGTACAAGGAATTGGAAGAATTTTACATTTTTTAAATAAAGGTTTGCAACTATCTAGGAACCAAGCCCTGTTGATAACCCGGATGCATCGTTTTTGAATTTTAAAAACTCTGTCGATGTCGACCGAGTTGCCCCAAATTATTAATCCGTAGCTCAGTACAGATGACACATAGCCGTGGTAAGCCGATAGAGCAGCTTCTACAGAAACATTTTGCCTTAACTTTTTTAACGCAAACACAAATCTATCGAGTTTCTGACAAACTGTATCTATATGGCTTTTCCAATTTAAATTTTTATCTACAATAAGTCCTAGAAATTTCAAATCATCTACTTGTTCTACTTTTTTGTCTTTATACATAATATCTAAAGTTAATGGTTTTGCATTGTAGGATGTAAATTCGATTAATTTTGTTTTACTAATGTTTATGTTTAAATTATTATTTTCCATCCAAGTTACTATGCCATATTCCTTTGAGTGTCTCATTCACTTTCCCCTGGGGTTGGGCCACGACAAGTCGACAACGAGCTTCTGCCTGTCTACGATCGATATTGGTGAGAATAATAAACTTCATTATTTAGAAGAACTATAGTCTCCGTTGAACTTGAAGTTGACCACCGTGATCGAAATTCGTTCAACAGGTTGAAATTTTTACTAATTGAGAACGGTATAACATAATTTTGCCAGGGTTTTTTACCCAATACTTACCAATTAAGAAGGTTTCACACATGTATTCCCAGGACATTTCTCCCATGCTGAAGGGAAACACGACCCGGTCTTCAGCTGATAGAGAATTCCACATGTTTTGGACATTCATGTCTGAAAACTTCCAATCCTGGGTCGAGAAGTAGAACAGAATGTTGGCAAGTTTCATTACTTTGGAGTACAGTTTCAGCATCCTGAAAAGTAAAGTGCAAGTTTTATTTTACCGCCATCAAGTGGAGGTCGAAAGTATTATGACATTATTTTTCATAAACATTGTGAAATTGTTTTTAAAATACATTTATATTTAAGTACTTAGAAACACGGCATAAAAATATGGTAAAAGTACAATTTCTAGATCAGACGGAATGAAATTATAGCAGCCTGAAACCGATAAAATTTAGTAAGTAACTGCGTGATCGAATCAGGAATGAGGAGGTCCGCAGGAGAACCAAGGTAACCGACATAGCCCGAAGAATTGCCAAACTTAAGTGGCAGTGGGCAGGGCACATTGCTCGCAGAACA
The DNA here is from genome assembly GCA_963082905.1 of Oligia fasciuncula. Lineage (NCBI taxonomy): Eukaryota > Metazoa > Arthropoda > Insecta > Lepidoptera > Noctuidae > Oligia > Oligia fasciuncula. The sequence continues at coordinate 1,958,097 of OY720414.1, read as the reverse complement.
GATGGCCGATGGGGCCGAAAGGTTCTGGAGTGGCGACCGCGTACCGGAAGACGTAGCGTTGGAAGGCCTCCCACAAGGTGGTCCGACGACCTTGTGAAGGCCGCAGGAACCCGTTGGATGCGAGAAGCACAGAACCGGTCGAAGCGGAAGTGCTTGGGGGAGGCCTATGTCCAGCAGTGGACGTCTTTCAGCTGAAATGATGATGATGATGAAGTAACTTACGCGCGTCTTTTCCCTGTGATGGCGCAGTATATGTCGGCGAACATCGCAGGCAGGTAGTGGAGGAAGAAGTTGTAGAACAAAAACATGTAGTAGTTGTTCGTGGGGTTCAGACCGTAGTACCTGCAACGAACGGTGTCAGTTAAAATACAAGGAGTAAAGCATACTAAACATAATTTTTAGATTTCTATACTTTCCAGTGCTAACTAGGGCGAGGGGCACGTGGCTAAATAATAACAGCCGCACAGGTCGATCGATCAGGTTAAGTTACGCTTGCCGCGGTTGGTCTGTGGATGGGCGACAATCTTTACATACCAAGACCCCTCCGTGCCTCGGAAAACACGTTAAGCCGTTGGTCTCCGCAATCATTCGTGGATCTTTGGCAGTCGTTACGGGTAGTCAGAAGCCCGAAAGTCTTACCAAGGGGTATCGTATTACCCAGTAACTGGGTTGTGGAGGTCAGATAGGCAGTCGCTCCATGTAAAATACTGGTATTCAGCTGCATCCGGTTAGACTGGAAGCCGACCCCAACATAGTTGGGAAAAGGCTAGGTAGGTGATGATGACTTTTGTTTGGTATCTAGGTAGCTCTGGAAAGTACTGTTATAACTGCAATGGTCATGTCTGTCTTAGGAGGGATAGCCATTTGGGCAGACGAGTGCTCGATCAGAAAACGTAACGTGTGACGCTAACGCCTACAAGCAAGACTGGATGCGGAAGGTGAAGAACCGGATGTTGTGGCGCAACTTGGTATTTTGGTATAAGCCTTTATCTGGCAGTTAACTGCTATAGACTCAATTGATTGATACCTCTTTCCGATTTAAAAAAAAACAGTAGCACTCCGAGAATGAGTGAAAACAAAACACAAACAGAATACTTTGCCATTACTCACTGATATATCGGATATACATTAAAACCGAGGACATCCGAAGCGGGTATTTTTTTAAATCGTCTTATAAACAAAACACGCGCGGTGTCGCTTACGGTAACAGTGCAGTGGCGCGAGTTAAATGGTTTTTTCCCCATCTCAAAAATTGCCCAACGCGCCTTCACTTCAATAGAATTACCTACTACAGTATTGTATAAAAATTAAAAATGGTGGACATACCAAACAGCCTTTGTAGTGGGTATGTCGATGCCATACTTCCGGTTGCGCTCGATGAAGTCCCCCCACGTAATAGGGTTCTGTGCTCCCGACACGAAGTTGTAGATGGGAATGTCAGATGTTTGGCTGAAAGATATTACGATTTACCTAATCATAAAAAAGACTTGTTGAACACAAAATAAATTAAATTACACAAAAAACTACATTAAATGAATTCAATTATGTAAAGTCAGCAAAAGAGTTAGGTATGCAGGATCGTTGGATATAGTTGAAGTTATAAATCGATGGATGTTGCCGAAAAAAATTAATTTTATTAATAGAAAACAAGTTAGTTTCTTTCGAAAACAGGCAGGAAAGGGAAATCGATCGCCGAATTGAAAACGCCTGGAAAAGCTACTGGTCCATGAAGACGCTAATGAAGGGTGATCTGCCGATCTCCCTGAAGCGGAAACTCATCGACATGTGTATTCTGCCCGTCCTAATCTATGGTGCTCAGACCTGGTCGCTCACCGAGTCGCAAAAGTTCCGCCTTGGCGTTTGTCAAAGAGCGATGGAGCGCAGCATCCTGGGTGTAAAAAGACAGGACAAAATTCGGAACACCATGCTGCGTTCCAAAACGGGTATAATAGACGTAGGCAAGAAGGCTGCCAGGCTCAAGTGGGATTGGGCGGGTCACATCAGCCGCATGCAGGATTACCGCTGGGCAAAAGTTTCCACACAATGGGTGCCTGAAGATGGACGGCGCCGCCGAGGTCGACCCAGAAAGCAGTGGTGAGATGACCTGGACGCGTACCGCGAGGGTTGGTTCGAGGTGACGCACGAAAAGAGTTCCTGGAAGGACTTGGGGGAGGCCTTTGCCCAGCAGTGGGACAGTATAGGCTAAACAAAAAAAAAATAGAAAACAAACAGAAATTTCAGTCGATCCATCGGTTTATTACTAAACTTCAACTATATCCGACGATCCTGCATACCTAACTCTTTTGCCGACTGTACGTAAATCATAAAACTCAATACCCATACTTACTAATATTATAAATTCGAAAGTAACCTTGTTTGTCTGTCTGTATGTTACCTTTTCAAGCCTAAATCACTAAACGGATTTCGATAAAATTTGGCAGAGAGATAGATTCCATCCCGGGAAAGGACATAGGATAGTTTTTACCTCGCGGGCGGAGTAAAAAAGGATGTCCAAATCTTGCCCTCTAAGATTGATCTTAAAAAAACAGTGGCACTCCGGGAGTGCCCACAGAAGTGGAAACTTGAAAAAGCATAGTAATTTTAAAAATATGTTTGAAGGTAATTCTTCCCAAAGAAAATACCGCGCGTTGATGTCTTTATAATGGCCAAACCATCTTTTGAAGGCCCGAACTTCGAAAATTGCTGTATTTACAAAATGTGAATTTTAATGAATAGTGTGACTTACTTCTCTTTATAATTCTTGGCAGTGAACCAGGCGGATGCGAGGATGGCGTTGACACACAGATCCACGGGAACCATGTCCGCTACCTTGTCCTGGTTCATGTACATGGTGCGCAGAACCTGGGGAAATAAACAGTTTAAGTAACGTCTAAAATAGTTACGTATCGTAAAATTAATAAGTATCTTAAGGCGAAAGCGCCAAGGTAACCCGAGAAATTATTTTTTTTTTACGTTTTTGCAATTTGCTATTAAGTTGTACGTTGATTAAAATATGATTCGCGACCGTAACAAATATGTATTTACAGAATTATAATCATTAAAGTCATCAACACAACTCTCTAAGACCAAGTAATCCCCAAGAATGACTATTTCATGAAATCTTGATATTTTAGGATTATACGGATATCTATGGGATTATAGTAACTTAGTTTATTTGTGTTCTGTGACTACAAGTTTGTGTTCTACGACTACAAGCAGTACTTACCCCGGTACCGATGCCGACCACCAGTCCTGTTGGTCCGTACACGCTGTCGGTCCACCCTCGCACAGGCTCCTCGTAAGTAGATACAACTGTTAACAACATTTAAAAGATGAGGTGGAGGATTTTCTAACAAACATAAATATGTCGGGGATAGATGGCGCCACAGAACAGCGAACAGCGCCATCTAACAATTTCATTGGTAAACGAAGAATCATGTGATCGGCAACGCAAGCGAGCCCTACCGCTTGGACACGTAGTCGGAGGAGGGGATGCAGCGAGGACTGACTGGTGGAGAGACCGAGTGTTGCGACAGTCTACAGTCGACAGTCGAGCTCGAGCAGTCTTGACAAACGCGCAATATCAACGCACGTGTTTGTTCCCGGCACACGTGTGCGTTTCGGTTGTTACCCAAGCAGCAAAATGTGGTCTAGTAATTGTCCTGGAACCACCATTTCATTAGGACTATAACGGAATAGTAAGCAATTATAACCACGGAAAAGGGCCCAATTTATAGGCGTATTTTACCTAATTAAATATCTATAGTAGACTTGGTGAACACCACTTTGGCCAATAACGACCATATAGTTGGACTACGTAAAACTATTTGCTCCCGCGAAGCTACCTATCAGCGCATAATGGAACCAAACACGACAATAACGTACACAGTGAATCTCTTACAAGCTCAAAAAATGTTGTGAATTGGTGAATGACATTTGTAAAGATTAATATTGATAAAGGTAAGATATGCATCCATTTCATAATATAAATATTATCTAGAATATCAATTATGAGTAGAGTGATGTTAACAATAAGTCAAGATGTATAATGTGTTGAATGTGCATGGCGCACCTATATTTTCGGTGAAGTATAATAAGTTTTTTATCAAAATTTTTACACGCCCCTTGAAATTAGCGTTTTCATTAAGTTGAATTTTAAAATAATGTTGGTTTCAGTATGACATACAACGAAAAGTCGCCATTTTGACAAAGTTGGTTTTCCCAAATACACTAAGAAACCGTTATAGGCGTACTTTGTTCAAAAATGGTAAATGTCAGAACCATTGCTTGGCCATATTGTTTGGAATTAGAGTTCCGCTAATATTTCTATAACCGGATGGTTATTTTATATTGCTATTATGTACCTACCTATGTCTTATTTTAATGTTTTTTTTTTAGGTGTCAGCATTGAAAATGGTAATGTTTCTGGACGTCGATCGCTTTTTGACTAAAAGGGATTTTCGAATATTTTGTATTTAAAGAAATTTTATAAACATTTGATAAGGCCATTATGCCAATATTCTCTTCGTGCTGAATAAGTAATATCCAGATTTTCTTTATTAGTGTCAAGAAGTGTACGGGCATCCTTAGGTAGGACATCTTCAATCTTCTTATTCAAAATTTCCAATAAAGAATTTCATGTCGCATGTCGTATAATTATTGTATTCTACAGCTCATTTTCTAACATCGATGTAGCTGAAAATTGTAATAGTCTTCAATATCGCTTTCATCTTCTTGCACAGGTTCCTCACTAATATACAATCTTCTAAGTCTAAATTTAAATCGCTTTTTACCGACAAAACGTCGTTTTGTGCAGAATTATTAATATAAAGAAAGAAAGAAAGAAAGAAAAAGTATTTATTGCGACTCGTACAGGAAGATCACAAACTAAACTAAACACAGTAAAATAAAAATCCAAGTTATATAAAAAAAAAGTAACAAAAGGAAAATGAAACAAAGTCCTATACGAGGCCAAAAGGCTCCTATCTCAGCATGATGCTGCGATATTAAAAAAAAAAAAAGGTCGCAGCGCTGGTATTCTGATAGGGCCCGCTGTGATGTCACGGGCAGTTACAGATATAAATAAATATGTAAAATATTAGCAAATAAAAACAAAAATATAAACATTTTGTCTAAAATTTTCACAGTAACTATTTTGTACGGATCCTTCTATTTCTACGATTCGTTCTTCGCCAAATACAAAGCTAGCAACCGACACCATAATAGCATTTGCAAGACCATTATAAACCACTGTATTCTTGTACAGGACACCACGGATATAGTTTTGGATACTAAGTATATTATATTAAACCTTTATAATCGTGTTAAGATTTTTTAACCAAATTGATTTATACCACTATAAAACCGCTCCATTTTACTTATAATTGTTCTGTAAAGTGAATTTGTAAAGCCTTATAAAATCAAGTAACAAATTCAAATAGTTTCCAGTATATTTAGTTCTGTTTATCACTCTTATTGCCGTACTTTACTTATAGTAGTTCTATAATGCTTCTTGTTAGCAGTTATAAGTATAGCTTACCAGTTTATCTACTCTTGAGTGCATTTACACCCTCGCGATACTTTTATAGGCCACCCTAGCTTATAATGCACTCTTAATTTCAACCTATAAGTAACTATAAGTTAATGTATAAGATCAGATATACTATAAGGCCCAACTAACTCCATGCTGCATGCATAAGCGTGGCAGCAAATACTAGAACCGTTAAGAGAACATTACAAGTGCTGGAGGCCTATAACATCTGCACTATAGGATAATTTTGCTGCTTGGGTAATCACTAGTATAGCTCCAAATTGTTTGTTGCGGTGAACATCAAAAAGGCATTTGTCCGAGCTTGTCAAATTAATTGTTTTACTGTAAATTCAAATTATTTTTTCGTTCGAGCACCCACTACAGTGCCTGTGGGCACTGTAGTGGGTCCTATCTAAACTATGTCGGATCGTGAAGAAGACCCGATTATGTATCGCATCTCGGCCACCCAGTGATGCGACAATTATAAAAAGTCCTTTAAACCGTATTTCGGCCACGGCGGCCAATCTCAACGGCCTTCAGCGCGCGAGATATTATAGTGCACAAGCGTGCACAGATGCACTCCCTCTTCCCTCACTCTCATAGTCCGATGGGACGGCAATCCGACACGGCTGGAGAGAGATCAGGCGCAGGACCAACGGCTTAACGTGGCATTTGCTTTCCGATCACACCGCCAACTTCCAAACTCCGGGCTGTTACTACGAAATTCCTAATGGAAAATTCAATAACACTTTGCCCGACCCAGGAATCGAACCCAGGACCCCACGCTTCGCAGTCGCGCTTGCGACCACGAGACCAACGGGGCAGTAACTTAGCCTGTGTCGAAATTATTTGGATGATTTCTAATAGTGAGAGATGTGGTAGTCGAGAGGTAACGGCTGCGACTAACGAGTTGTAGATCGTAGGTTCGAACCCAGACAGGCGCTTTACTTTGTGTAAATTATTTCATCACCACTGCTCTCAAAACCGGTGAAGGAAAACATCGTGAGGAAACCGGCATGTCCTAGAACCAAAAATTCGACGACATGAGACCTCTGCCAACCCGCACTGGGCCCGCGTGGTGGATTACGGTCTGTGTCCCAACAAGCCGACTGCCCGCATGGTTTGGCTTACCTATGGAAGGTCTGACGATGCTTATCGGTAGTCCTTCTCCATGTCTCCGAACAGCCTCCTCTGCTATCGCCTTTGTGAAGCAATACGTGTTGGGGCGGTTTCCTAGAAGCCTGTAAATTATTATGAATGTATTATTGTAGGTATAGAGGTATGAGGAACAGGGTGTAAAGTTCACTCATACTCTATAGAAAAGGGAGGATCCTCCGACCAGACGGGTGTTGTGTCTGGCGGGCAACTGCCCGATGATTCATGTCGGGCCATTGTATTTGAATCCTCCGTGTTACGCGAGATAAATTATTAGGGGTCTTCGTTCTCAATATATAAAGTATATGAAAGTGTAAACAGGTAACTTTTGTGTTTAGGGTAGTTCTTCCAAATTTGATTCTTTGACTGATCCATATGGCCAAAATTTAATTTCGCTTTCAGCTCTGTAACACATGTTCATATGAAAATAGGTATACCAAATAACATTATTTGAATGAGGGACTCGTTTTTATAAAGTAGTTTTCAAGATATTAATTTTGTGCCCAGATGAATCAGAATGTGTTACATATTAATCAGAAACAGAAATAAAAAGTAATAAATACACCGTTAGTTATGAATGTAAATTCTAAACAATAATTATTAATTCTTAAATAGGACTAAGACATATCAAAAGTATCATATTTAGAATAAGATTAAAACTACTGACTTGTACACGGTCAAAAATTGGACAAGGAGAATTACGCAACAAAAGCGCTCCTATCGTGCTGGAGAGGGGAAAAACTAATTTATTTTATTATTCATATGGGGTTTTGACCATACGAATCAGGCACAGATGAATCAGGATTTTGCCTACAATCATGCATAACTCATCGTACATACAGACTTCATTATTTTCATTTTTCTACACGAATCTATAACCCAAAAGCATCACACGAAACACAGATTGAAGTTTTAAAACAATAAAATAAATTTATAAAGTAGGCATTGTAATCAGGATGCCACCTGAACCAAACACAGATGAATCAGGTATTTTCCTTCGTAACACCGGATCTAAGCCAACCAGCCGCACGTCCACCTTCTAGGTCGTCCGTTGCACGACTGGCCTCCCCCCGCGCTGGAAGCCAGACTCTCATTATTATTACCCGACCAAGTACGGTCAAGCGCAGCTTACGCCACATTAATCAGTATTATACGCCGGACACTTCTTTTTTACTTATTTATAAACAGACTAACGTAGTTATAACTAATACACATTTTTTTTGTAAGAGGACAATTCATTTCCTTTCGATATAATTATAATTTATATTGATGTATCAAAGGGAAAATGCGACATCGACCATTTTGTTCCGGAAAATGGCAAACGGACGCGCTATATGAATCAGAAGAACGACCTTCAAATATTTTTATTTTGTACCTAGACAGCAATTATTAAAAAAAAACATTTGTCCCAGTAAGGGATAAAGCTAAACTGTACAAAAAAATATATTACATGCCGTTTTTTTAGTTGGTTACAGAAATATACCCACAGACATCGAAAATTTTGTCCCTGAAGAATTACCCTTTATCATTCAAATATAGGTACTCTATTTCAGAAAAGGTGGTTTCCCTATGTACATAACTCCAGCTTACTCATATGTGATAGAACAATTCTACCTATGCCAATATTTAAGGCATAATAGCTGCAATCAAAGTTCGCAGTCTTATTTTAGCTGCCACAATAACTTCGTTAATATGAGTCATTTAGTGTGTGTTAGCTGGAGTGACGTCACCCCAGCTGCTCATGTCATATCTTCCAAACGAAAGAAGATATGATTATGTGTTATAGCTCAAAAATTAAGGCATAATAGCTGCCACTGGCAGCAAAATTTTCAAACCTCTGGTCAAAATACTCTATGAGTTATTAAACCGATAACCATGTGTAAGCTGGAGTGACGTCTCCCCAGCTGCTCATTCATATCTTCCAAACGAAAGAAGATATGATTATGGATTATAGCTCAAAAATTAAGGCATAATAGCTGCCACTGGCAGCAAAATTTTCAAATCCCTGGTCAAAATACTCTATGAGTTATTAAACCGATAAACATGTGTATGCTGGAGTGACGGCACCGAAACTGCTCATGTCATATCTGCCGAACGAAAGAAGATATGATTATGTATTATAGCTCAAAAATTAAGGCATAATAGCTGCCATAGGCAGCAAAATTTTCAAATCTCTAGGTCTTGTAGTTTCCACGTAATAAGCAAAAAAACAGTTTCCGCGCCAAAAACATCAATTATTGCTTCGGAGAAGGCAAGCTGCGGCGTTGCCGTTCCGTGCGCTACATTATCAGTTTGAACTAGATTATAGACTGGGAGCCGACTACACACTTTAATCGTACTATGTAAGTATTGAGGTTATTTATAGTCATATTGTGTTTTTAAACATAGGACGAAAGAAAATTTAAAAATCTAAGTGTAACAATTTCGTAATTTTTATCATAAATCACATTTGACATACGGACGGACAGACAGACAGACATGACGAATCCATAAGGGTTCCGTTTTTGCCATTTGGCTACGGAACCCTTATACGATCACTTTGTTGTCGTCTGTCTGTCTGTCAAGACCCTTTATCTCTGGAACGCGTGAAGGTATCAACATGAAATTAAAACCATATATTCAAGTCTGCGGTCCCTTGAAGCTGTGAAAAAATCAAAATTCTAAGTTAACGTAAAAAGATACGGCCGTTTATCCCGCAAAAAACGTATAAGTATTTCGACACTCTCAAGGGAATCAAAATGTATAGGGTACTTCCCGTTGACCTAGAATCAAGAAATTTGGCAAGAAGCAAGGTCATGTAGCACAAGTAAAGAAAAAAGTCTGAAACCCATAAATTTGTAGTTACATTAAAAAAAAAACCGTGATGAAACTATTTACCTACCTTGTTTTTTTTTTGTCGGGGGAAACCTTCAAAAGGCACCCGACCTCCGAGGAGGGAGGTCGGGGAGTGTGGGTTTTTTAAAACTATTTACATACTTACCTACAAATTTTTACGGAACCCTCGGTGCGCGAGTCCGTCTCGCACTTAGCCGGTTTTTTTAATGACATTTGTTCTGATTCGATGTTTTTTTTTTTCGTTTTTGGCAACTGAGCCGATGTCGACTATTCTGCCAGCGTCATGTAGTCTGATTCGATATTACTCATGGACGTAATATAATAGAAGTACGTCCATGATGTTACTTTAGTTTTGCTTTATTTATAGAATTGTTTTCAAATGTCACGATTTCATGAAAAAGTCATTCAATCGCTAGTAATATACAGGGTTATTGGTAAAACATTAACAACCTCTTAAGAGTTCATTGTACTTATCAATATGAACAATTTTTACTATGGGACCAAACCTGAAATCGCGAAAAAAAATCAGCTGTTCCCCACATTTTAATTAGGTACCTATTTAATAAACAAGGCAAAAAAAAACAATAATAGTACGTAGTTCTCTCGTCATCCAAAGTTAATATGAATCTACTTTATTATATTCATAGTTCCATTAAAGTTCAGTCGGCTCTCAGTCTATATCTTCAATATACAACATTAAAATTATTTTGAGCGCAAGTTAAAATGACTTCTAATAGAATGCCTGCTAAGTGCAAACTTGGTTGTAGTATTGTAGCGCACGGAACGGCAACGCCGCAGCTTGCCTTCTCCGAAGCAATAATTGATGTTTTTGGCGCGGAATCTGTTTTTTTGCTTATTACGTGGAAACTACAAGACCTAGAGATTTGAAAATTTTGCTGCCTATGGCAGCTATTATGCCTTAATTTTTGAGCTATAATACATAATCATATCTTCTTTCGTTCGGCAGATATGACATGAGCAGTTTCGGTGCCGTCACTCCAGCTTACACATGTTTATTGGTTTAATAACTCATAGAGTATTTTGACCAGGGATTTGAAAATTTTGCTGCCACTGGCAGCTATTATGCCTTAATTTTTGAGCTATAATACATAATCATATCTTCTTTCGTTTGGAAGATATGAATGAGCAGCTGGGGAGACGTCACTCCAGCTTACACATGGTTATCGGTTTAATAACTCATAGAGTATTTTGACCAGAGGTTTGAAAATTTTGCTGCCAGTGGCAGCTATTATGCCTTAATTTTTGAGCTATAACACATAATCATATCTTCTTTCGTTTGGAAGATATGACATGAGCAGCTGGGGTGACGTCACTCCAGCTAACACACACTAAACGACTCATATTAACGAAGTTATTGTGGCAGCTAAAATAAGACTGCGAACTTTGATTGCAGCTATTATGCTTTAAATATTGGCATAGGTAGAATTGTTCTATCACATATGAGGAAGCTGGAGTTATGTACATGGTTTCCCTGAGATAACCTCTCTCATAATTGCCTATTTGGGTGAAAGATTTGGAACAGCTGATTTTTTTTAATATTTTGGATATTAATTTTTTAGGTAGGTATACTCACGTTGGCAAGATGTTTTCAATAAGTTTATTATCTACTTCTGTTAGGGCTTCCAATGCTTCCACAGAAATAGGGGGCTCGTAGAACCTGAAACCATAAAAATAAATCAATGATTGAAGGGTACCTACCCGCCTAAATATGGCATGTCAAGTTTTAGATAAAGTTCGGCTTTGTAGAGCGCCGTCCCTATCACTCATACTTATGTACAGACGCCACCACATCAAGCTACCCGAAACTGACAAATTTTCCCAATCAACTTTGAACCTTAGGCTTTAGCTATAAAGTTGAAAATCTATTAAAGAAATTTGACAGATTGTAGTAGCTTGATGTGCTGGCGTCTGTACATAACCAGCCTATAATGTTCCCACCCCCTCTCACCGAGAGGAGGCCTGTGTCCCAGACACAGGCCTCCTCTCGGTGAGAGGGGGTGGGCTGTAATCCCCCATGCAGGTCCAGTGCGAGTTGGGACAGTCTCTTTCCTAGTTTCTTTTATATAATGCTAGCGCCCCGCGGTTTCACCCGCTTAAGTGTCGATCCCGTGGGAATATCGGGATAAAAACTATCCTAAGGCCTTTCCCGGGACTTAAACCATCTCATCTAAATCGGTTCAGCGGTTTAAGCGTGAAGAGGTAACAGACAGACATACACTTTCGCATTTATAATATTATAAGTATGGATTAAATCTTAGGTGCTGTAAAAATATACACTTACTTCTCCTCAATATATTTAACTTGCGTGTTAGAAAATGCGGTCGAAACGTGAGTGATTGCCTTTAAATTCCTGCACTCCTTAGCAAGTTTCAGTACTTCCTTAGTTCCCTTGACGTTGATGGCAGTCGAAACTGACAGTTTCTCATCAAACTTTACTGTAGCCGCTGCGTTGATTATTATTGTTACCTGTAACGACATCTCGTGGTGAGAGTTGGAAAATTGATTAAGCGCCATCTCGTGTTGGTAAAGGTAAGTCCGTTATTATTTTCGGTTGAATGAATAGTGGTAGCCGCGAAATTCAAATTTTCTTACGTTTTTTTGCAATTTGCAGGTCAGTGTTAGGTTGTATCTTGATCAAAATATGATTCGCGACAATAACAGGTACATATTTAGAGAATTAATAATCATTAGAATCATTAATAATCTTTCGAAGTTAGATTTCTACCACCAACCACCAATCTCTTATGGAAAAGTGTTCATGGTGCGAATCATATTTTGATCAAGATACAACCTGACACTGACCTGCAAATTGCAAAAAACGTAAGAAAATTTGAATTTCGCGGTCTCAGCTACCCATTCACCAGCATTTTGTGTTAAAAAACCGGAATATTCATTGACTGACCTTGCTTGTAAGCATCTTCCTATCTTCGTCACTGATGCCTAACCCCGGCAGTTCCATATCTCCCAGGATCGGGACCACCTTGTGTATGCCCTTTGGATTCTCTTCGTGGGCTCTTTGAAACAACTGAAAGAAATGGCAAAACGTATTATAGTCCATTTGTCTTAGAACCAAAAATTCAAAGACATGTGAGATCAACCACACTGGGCCCGCGTGGTGGATTACGACCCATTCCCTCTCATAGAGTGGAGACCTGGGTGACTAAAAATATAACTTTGGCAGAATCATAAAAGGATAACATTATGAATCATAATGGACAGTTAACTGTTAAGTTAATCGTATCAAATCCCATTGGTGAAGGATTTTTCAGTATTTTTTTTATCTGTGCTAAAAGATCAATCAATCCAAACTACGTAGTGCAGCGACACGGGACTGTCTTCGCCTTATTATGATTCATAATGTTGTCCTTTTATGATTCTGCCAAAGTGGCCTTTTTTTCCCAGCAGCGGGACTGACTATTTGATATAATAACAATACTTACGAATTCGTCCAGCATTTCATGTAGACGCACCGTCGCATCTTTGCCCTTCTTGCTTCTTGACAAGACGTATATTGTGTTGATGTCTCCACAGGTACGGATTAGCTTTTCAATGAGGACTAAAATGAAACGGAACTCTTTAGGTTAAAGTTCAAGATCAATGAATATTTATTACTATGCTTTACATGGGTGCTGTTTTGCTAATTATATAGGTATTCTGAATAACCTACCTAATGACCTTTCAACATCAAGTTATGCTGTGCAGTGCTCTATCTAGCTAATGCACTCCTTATCTATAGATAACGAAAGACGCGGAGATGCCCTGCCGGACTGACTTCAGACTGATTCATAAACGCAGAGGTAGACCTCTGCAGGGGCTGCCTTGACGCCGAGGAATCAGCCGCCCACGTCATCCTGGAATGCGAGGCCGTGGCTTCTCAACGTGCAGAAATCCTCGGAACAATGAGGTCGCTCCGCGAAGCCTGTGAAGCTCCCAGGAAGCTCCTGTGCTTTTGGGCGGAGCTAGGCTGGCTCTGTTAGCCAGAATCCCCACGCACAACGGACCGAATGGCACGGAAAAGGGAGTCCAATCATCATCAAACGCAGAGGCCAAACCACTGAAGCTGCGAACATGGGAACCCAACCTGCGTGGTAATTGCGTATCACACATACGACTTGCAATTTCTTTCACTTTGACAATTCAACTACATAAACTACATTCCAACTACATGCGTTAGGTCCACGGAGGCGGTGAAAATGTGGCGACACTTGAACTTGAACAAATATACAGTGAAGGCTTATCTCTCGGATACCTATGGTTAGGTCCTATTTACATTATCGAGCAGACGAACTTTTCAAACAAATGAAGCAAAATGGAGAATTTCCTTCAAACTGCTTCGGATTATCAAAGAGTGTTACTGGGTTCCTTTGGTGACGTAGGCATCCACTTGGAAAGGATTTTTGGAAATTCTACCTCAAAAAGGTTGGGAAAGATAGCGAAATTCAAATTTTCTTACTTTTTTCACTGACCTGCAAATTGCAAAACACGTAAGAAAATTTGAATTTCGCGGTCCACTGCTCATTCACCAAGGGGGAAGCGCTAAGGTAGCCCGCAAAAAAACACGTACCAAGAACTAAATCGTCAACGAAATCTTTCACATTTGTAAACTAAAAAGCTGGAAATAAAAAAAGTTATATAAAAAAATAAAAAACCCGACTGCGGTAAAAAACTTAAGTTAACGAAATGAAAAGCTAAAAACAAGCCCATTTTAAATTAAATAAAAGTTGGAAGCAGGCGGGACCCATTTGCCACCAAAAAAATGCAATGTTTACCATTAGGTGGTAAACATTGCATTTTTTTGGTAGGCTTAGGGCGGGCCTACATTGTGGAATGCAATAAAGAATTGAGTATTGAATTTGAAAATATAATAAAAGGTAGGTATGGGTCCCGCCTGCTTCCAAATTTTATTTTATTTAAAATGGGCTTGTTTTTAGCATTTCATTTCTTTTAACTTAAGTTTTTTACCGCAATCGGGTTTTTTATTTTTTTTAATAACTTTTTTGTTTAGTTTTATTATAATCACTAAAACGGAAAATAGTGGCCACTATTATCCGTTTTAATCCGTGATTATAATAAAACTGAACAATGTAAAACTACCGTTTATAATAATATTAACGTATAATCTTGTGGAGTACAACATAACGTGGTCTAAAATAAAAGATATAATCAAACATACGATGAGGGCGCCACTACGCGGTCGGCGTTTGGTCAGCGCCCTCTTAAAACTAGTTCCAACAAGTATTATGGTATTAATTCATAAAATTAAAAGCTATATTTTAAAGAGGTTGCGCTTACGTCTTAGTAAAAATTATTGTTTCTAGTTTTTGCGTCATCGGGAACAAGGAAAACTTTGAAGTAGATTAACGTCTTATGAAGTGTCTGCTGACTGTACACTGTATGACTGTACCTATACTGTATAATAAACCGGTTGACTTTTTTACCGTCTGGACAAAAAACAGGGTACTAAAAACCGGGCCAGAGAGAGTCGGACTCGCGCACCGAGGGTTCCGTACCGTCATATGTTTTTAAATTTTATCAGCGAGGCCTATTATATTCGTCAGAGAATTTTAACACTGCACGCTGCGGTGTACAGTATTGCAGTTTTAGGTCAACGCCATCTCTTAACCGATAGTGGAACTAATGTAATTTTGTTGATAATTTCTGAAAAAGTGTGCTATTTAGAAAAATCGTTTTATTTTTCCTGTAATCTTTACGTAAATTTCTATCACATAGAATAAATTCAGATTTTTCTCTATGCAAACTTCGAAGATAAGGTGGGGAACTGTATTTTTTTTACATTTTTCGTCAAAAGTCGAAAATTATGCGGCATAAAACAAAAAGAAAAAATGTTTGAGAATGTGTAAACAGCGCTCTTTCATAAATGATAGCCCACATGCCCTAGTAGCTCCACTATGAATTTTTAAAACCACCTTTCAGTCCCTGTTCCAAAAAAAGTATACACATTTTTATTTCTTTCCGGCAAAATAGTTGGGCAAACGTCATCTAAAACTATTCCAAATTTCAAGTTGATAACATTAGTAGTTCTTGAGATATCCAGCTGTGACAGACGGAGAGACAGACCGAGTCGTACCATTATTATTATTATCAGCCATTTCTGTCCCACTGCAGGGCAAAGGCCTCCCTTCCCTCCTTCCACTTATCCCTATCCAGTGCTGTTATACGCCAATCCTTCTGGAGTCGTACCATAAGGGTTCATTTTTAACATTTTGGTACGGAACCCTAAAAATAATTACAAAACTGTTTTTTTTTATTTGATCCAAAGGTTGCGAACCCCTGAATGTGTGTTTACGAAATTTATAGCTTCTCATGACGGGGTATTTTTAGATCCAGGTTTTTGACTGTAGTCACACAACGGTGGCGTGTGTTGGATCAAAATGGTTGAGCTGAATGGTGCTGATCCATGCGTCGTGTTCGTGAACGGGCGCCGTTAGCGTCAGTTGGGAGTGGACTGGTCATCACTTAGCTGCTTTTAATTATTTTATTTTTAGATTGTTTTGTTATTATTTTTTGCTGTAATCTGGACGCTTTTAACGTGGACGTCTTTTTTTACATCGTTCTCACATATAATTATAAAAATAAACTAATATTTTTGTAAAAATATAATTTAAAAGAGTGCCCAGAGTTTCTTGCCCGTTCTTCTCCATAGGTACCTACCTACTATACTCTTTGGAATGGGCAACTAGCTTCATATTTTCTGACTGACCGACTTTTTGACAATTCAAAATGGTTTAATTGAAATAAATGCTTTTTTTTTGAGTTTGAGTTTGACAAAAAGGCCGCCTGCAAGTATTCTCCAAAATAATAACAAAAAGATATGATTCCGGCCAGGATCGAACTGGCGGCCTTCTGCGTGTAAAGCAGATGTGATAACCACTACACCACGGAACCCATTGGATACCTTGACAAAATTACTGTCCTCATAGTAAAGTACATCACAACTATAAAAACATTCCCTTGATATATGTACAATCAGAGAAATTGGTTGTTCAACAGTTTGACCAAGTTTGACACAGAAAAGCACCTCTTTACTAAACTGTTCTCTTTATTAAAAGTTTTTTTTTCTGTAAGTAGGTTTACACAAACACGTCTACACGTCAAATATATTTTAAAAACTAGATGAGGTCCGCGTTTCCTATCTGACTACTCTGAGAAGAAAGGCCGAAAGAAACTCAGACTACTCAGAGGTCAGATCAGACGACCACGTACATCGATTGTTTGTTGACCTACACTCTATGATTTCCATTTTCCTTCTAGTTTCGTAGTAATTGATAGATACTTACCAACAATAACAATCCATCCATTAAAAAAAATAAAAAACTTGAACCTATTGTGAAGATTATTTATTTCATTCGATAAATTATGTACAGTCAACAAAAGAGATAAGTATGCAGGGTCGTCGGATATAGTTGAAGTTTAGTAAGAAACCGATGGATGTTGTCGACTGAAATTTAATTTGATAAATGAGCTGTTTGTTTTCTATTAATAAAATAAAATTTTATTCGAGAACATCCATCGGTTTCTTACTAAACTTGACGATGCTATTAGATACCTGCTGTGCATTTTCCTAAGGGGACACGGTAGGGTAAAAACGTAAGAAAATTTGATTTTCGCGGCTTACCCTAACGCTCCCCCATAGTCATCATCATCTGCCTAGCCTTTTCCCAACTATGTTGGGGTCGGCTTCCAGTTTAACCGGATGCAGCTGAATACCAGTATTTTACACGCCCCATAGTCGTCTCGAATAAAATAAGGTTAACAAAACAATGTCAAAAAAAAAGCATATAATTTAATTAAATACGTTACACACACCACTAAACAATGCTTTTATAAATAATTATGTTTTAAACAGAATAAATTAATTAATACACAAATAATGGCAACTTCACAGCAAGACTTTCTCCACGACACGACTCGCTTTCAGACTTATTCGGCCATCTGTGAATATACAAAAAAAATAAAATTAATAAAATATGTTTTTTTTTCATGAAAAAGGTTTACATGAATAATAGAATACAATTAAAACCCCGCGCCTGTCTATTCTGTAGAATCTCGTCGTGGAAACTTAGGTGAAGTGAGTTTGTTGAAGTGAAAGCTGTCAATAGTGTCAATCTCTAGTATCAGCAGTGCTATTCTGGGGGCCTAAAAAGGCCACTTTGGAGAATCATAAAAGGATAACATTATGAATCATAATATGGCGAAGACAGCCCGTTTTTTTTTTTTTCGCTGCTTTGCGTAGGTATTATCACAAAGATTGGGATTGGATTTGGATTGATTGGCATTTTAGCACAGACAAAAAAAAATAACTGAAAAATGCTTCACCAATGGGATTTGATACGATTAACTTAACAGTTTTAACTGTCCATTATGTTAACCTTTTATGATTCTGCCAAAGTGGCCTTTTTAGGCCCCCTGTAAACATCTCACCGTGAAAACTTAGGTGAAGGGAGCTCATTCCGTGAGAAATCCTTTCATCTGATGCTAGGGATTGACAATAATGACAGCTCATTTTAAGCTCACTTCACCCAAGTTATCACGGTGAGATTTTTTACAGAATAGAGCTGCTGAGTGAAGTGAGTTTGTTTTTGCTAGAATTTGACAGTATTGATAGCTCACTCCACGCTCACTTCACCTAAGTTTTCACGGTGAGATGTTTACAGAATAGCATCGCTTGCCAGGTGGAATGATAGCTCAGTTCTCTCAAGTTTTCCATGCGGAATTGACCGGCTAAGTAATTGTATTCATTTCTCAAGAAACATACCCGGGTTTCAACATGAGTATATTTTTTTTATAGTAAGTATTTCAAGACACATGGACAGTGGACTAGGATTTACAGTGAGTGCCGAAAATACATTTCCATTTTTTTAAGGTTCTATTAGTACATAACATAACCAGCCTATAATGTTCCCACTGCTGGGACACAGGCCTCCTCTCAGAGAGAAGGAGTGGGCCGTAATCCACCACGCGGGCCCAGTGCGGGTTGGTAGATGTCACATGTCTTCGAATTTTTGATTCTAGGACATGCCGGTTTCAGTGGTGATGAAATAATTTACACAAAGTAAAGCGAGGTTTGAACCTACGACCTACAACTCGTAAGTCGCGGCCGTTACCACTGGGCCACCACTGCTCTATTAGTGTTGGATGGAAATTAATAATAAAAAACTTACAGGTACCTTTAGGTATTATTATGTGTACAGTCAACAAAAGAGATAAGTATGCAGGATCTCGGAAATAGTTGAAGTTTAGTAAGAAACCGATGGATGTTTTCGAATAAAATTTTATTTTATTAATAGAAAACAAACGTACATTTATCAAATTAAATTTTATCTCTTTTGTTGACTGTACATAAGCAATAGGGTTGCCAATTTTTTTATATCATATTATACAATAGTATTTTCGAAGCCATTCCTACCTATAAAAATATAGTAGACAGCGAAATAAAAAAAAGGTATATTAGGTAAAAAACAAATGCATATTTTTTGCTTCTCTGAACCTTTATTAAGAGGTTTTTTAATTAGGTACGTACTCACTATTAGATAATGATTATTACACAAATACCGTTTGTTTAGCTTTTTAGGGTTCCGTACCCAAAGGGTAAAAACGGAACCCTATTACTAGGACTTCGCTGTCCGTCCGTCCGTCTGTCTGTCACCAGGCTGTATCTCAAGAACCGCGATAGATAGACAGTTGAAATTTTCACAAATTATGTATTTCTGTTGCCGCTATAACAACAAATACTAAAAACAAAATAAAATAAATATTTAAGGGGGGCTCCCATACAACAAACTTGTTTTTTTCTGCGTTTTTGCCTTGTGGTACGGAACCCTTCGTGTGCGAGTCCGACTCGCACTTGGCCAGTTTTTTGAGATTAATACTGATCCTTTTGCTCTTAGATCGCCATTTTGAGTAAGTACGTGTAGGTACCTATCACCTACAATATTTTTTTTTGTTAAGTTTAAGCCTCTGTATGTATAGCAGGATACTATATTAAATAGATATCATGGTTGGCAACCCTACTACGCAATGACAGCAACAACGAATCTTTTTACAAGATTTTTTGTAATTATACAAACAAAATTACTTACTTACCTCATTTGGAATAATCCCCATGAAGATGAACCCGTGAGGTATTATATTTTGTACTCACACACAACAACACACAGAAAAGCAAAAAACAAAACACAAAAAGCAATAACTAGGAGTACCAACTTAACGCAAAAAAACATGCGGTTGGATTGTAAAAATGTTTACGTGACGTCACACCATGCTGATACTATTTAATTTTGATGATATCACACCATGCTTCTCTATAGGAATATTAGGGGGCCTAAAAAGGCCACTTTGGCAGAATCATAAAAGGATAGCATAATGGACAGTTAACTGTTAAGTTAATCGTATCAAATCCCATTGGCGAAGCATTTTTCAGTAATTCTGTGCTCAAATACCAATCAATCCGATTCAACTCCAATCCCAATCTCTTTGATTATACCTACGTAGTGCAGTGAAAAAAAAACACGGACTGTCTTCGCCATATTACGATTAATAATGTTATCCTTTTATGATTCTCCAAAGTGGCCTTTTTAGGCCCCCAGTGCTTGTCCAGTAGGTACGTACTTAGGTATTCTAACTCCTGAAAAACACCACACAAACCGCCGAATAGTAAACACAAAACATCCATAACAAAATTGTTCCCAAAAGAATTCACAAAAAAAAAAACATGCAGATATATCTGCCTAGCCTTTTCCCAACTATGTTGGGGTCGGCTTCAAGTCTAACCGGATGCAGCTGATTATTATCAGTATTTTACATGGAGCGACTGCCTATCTGACTTCCACAACCCAGTTACTGGGTAATACGATACCCCTTAGTAAGACAGGTTGTCAGACTTTCGGGCTTCTGACTACCCGTAACGATTGTCCATCCACGAATGACAGCCGGGACCAAACGGCTTAACGTGCTTTCCGAGGTACGGAGGGGTCTCGGTATATAAAGATGGTCACCCATCCACAGACCAACCGCGGCAAGCGTAGCTTAACCTGATCGATCGACCTGTGCGGCTAAAACATGCAGATATCGAATGTAATTCAAAACCTTAAAAATACAAACATGAATTGTAAATTTTTGAACAAATCGTTTGAGTCCGATTTACCCTTAGGTATCAGGTAGCTGACATGGCAAATCATTTTATCTGTCTTGTAATGTTAATTACTTTGTATAGGTACCTCATATTATAAACAAGCAAGTTTTTCTAACTGATCAGTGATCAGACAGCTGTGCTGCTGGGGAGTTTGTTGCGCCACTTCTTCTCCCCAGCGAAAGCACTAGGAAGTGGTGAAGGGCGGGCGTTTTGGGGAACTTCTTAAGAAAGTTTGACGTTCGAAAAATGCTGATTCTCAGTCTTAATTGAATAAACGACTTTCGATTTTTGATTTTAGAATAATCGGTCCAAAATACCCCGAAGCAGAAGTTTGGAGGTTTATCAGCCAGTACAAAAGAGCGCCACTCCACAGCGGCTCAAGGCTACGGACGCGTCCGCTTACCTTTGTACGAAAAAACTTATTGACAAACAAATCTACTGCGAATCGCAGTTTATTTGTTTGTCAATAAGGCGAAGATACACGGCAAGGAAAAATCATTTTAATTCCAAAAAGTGGTAGATCTTAATAATCCATACTAATATTAAAAAGAAAGTAACTCTGTCTATCTGTCTGTCTGTATGTTAACTTTTCACGCCTAAACCACTGAACGGAATTCGATAAAATTTGGTAGAGAGATAGATTGCATCCCGGGGAAGGACATAGGATAGTTTTTTTCGAGATACCTCGCGGGCGAAGCCGCGGGCGGAAGCTAGTACAAGATATTTAAAGAAAAAACCTATAAAGGTGTGTTATGTAAGAAACTAGACGCATCAATGTACCTACATCCTGCATTCCATTAAAAGTTAGATAATTCTTTCGATTCAAAATTAATTATTTAAATACCACAAAAAACAGCACACACGAAAACATAATTTTGACGTGTAATAAAAACAGACAGGTCCAAAAGTTTCTATTTATCTTAAAGTTAGATAATTGCGCAACACATTATCAGTAGCAATGGGTTTCATTTTGACAGTTCAACGACATTCATTGCGTTATTTACGCTGTTGAGGAGACACATTTTTCGAACATATGAAACAATGGATTAGCAATATGCTTGAAAATGATTCAAATTGAGAGTAATAGTGTGTTACGCAAATAGGGTACAGATTGCCAGGGGGCATCGCAAATATTTTTACTTTGTTTGTATTTGCAAGGACACTCATTTTTTTGTTTTATGTGTAATTATGTATGTACTTCTTTTGTAATCCCATTAAACATCTTGCAGGCAGGTAGAACCAAACAGCCACGTATCTAACCGGTGGACCTTTTCGCGATGGCGGCACGATCTACGATTACATACATAACATAATCGGCCTATAATGTTGGGAACATTATAGGCTGATTATGTTATGTATGCTGGGACACAGGCCTCCTCTCAGTGAGAGGGAGTGAGCCGTAATCCACCACGTGGGCCCAGTGCTGGTTGGCAGAAGTCACATCTCTTCGAATTTTTTATTCTAGATTTAAGTTTCCTCACGATGTTTTCTTTCACCGTTTTGAGAGCTGTGGTGATGAAATAATTTACACAAAGTAAAGCGCCTGTCTGGGTTCGAACCTACGACCTACAACTCGTATGTCGCGGCCGTTACCACTGGGCCACCACTGCTGCTACGATTGAGCCGCGAAAATTAATCATTCTTGTAGATAGAAACTTTTGAACCGTCAAAAAACCCATGCAGCACTCACCTCTCCCCAGAAACCCAGTCCCACCGGTCAGGAACACACACTGGTCCCTATAGAACTCCTGAATCTCTGTCTTTGGTGCTTTACCCTTCGTGAGCTTCTGTTTCTCTTCCTCCTTGGCGTCCATTTTGTCCTCCTCGGCGTAGTAGGTGTCCTTGTTGTCCGGAACGAACTCGTGGTCTTCGGAGTAGTCCAGGATCGGGGCTGTGGGGTTCATCGCTTGGTTCTCTACTTCTGCTATGCGGACTGAGTTTTCTAGTTCCTGTTGTAAGGTTAGGTTAGGTTAGTTAGAACAATGTGGTGGATATTATAAAAGAAAAACGATTACCTAAATAATCTCGTCCAAGGTAATGTTATCATTGCCAAAGAGCATTTTCGGTGTAATTACGGAACAAGAGACATTTTAGGGTTCCGTACCGAAAGGGTAAAAACGGACCCTATTACTAAGACTTCGGTGTCTGTCCGTCTGTCTGTCACCAGGCCTGTATCTCAAGAACCGCGATAGCTAGACAGTTGAAATTTTCACAAATTATGTATTTCTGTTGCCGCTATAACAACAATATACTAAAAACAAAATAAAATAAATATTTAAGGGTGGCTCCCATACAACAAACGTGTTTTTTTTCGGTGTTTTTGCGTTGTGGTACGGAACCCGTGTGCGAGTCCGACTCGCACGTGGCCAGTGTTTTTGTCTTTAGGATAGCAACGCAAGATCTGCAAAACCTCTGGGATTTGTATACAGTGTGAGTCTTCATAATGTACACATAAAGAAATGAGGGAAACATAGCTTAATTTTATCGACGGAAAAAATATTTGAAAAAATAAAAAAATATTTAAAAGGATCTTTACCTGCTAAAGTATGGTGATTGCAAGGCCTTTCTTTAACAGTTGATAGGAAATGTTGTGATTGAGTTATAAACATGGTACTTTTACGTTTAGAAATCTGATACGATGGAGAATAATTTAAAGTAATCAAAAGGGGCTTTTATTAAGTAGATAATTTTACAATTATTGTAAAAAATTATGAAAAAATATCAGATTTTTGTTAAAAAAAAACCATAATACTCAATTGAGGGGCGATTGTTTACACAGGGATCACAACAGCGAAAAAGAATTTTAAAAATGCTAAAAAAAATTTTTATAGATTTTTTTAAATATTTTTTCCGTCGATAAAATTAAGCTTAGTTTCCCTCATTTCGATATGTGCACATTATGAAGACTCACACTGTATGATGTAGATGTCCTCTATGTTTTTTTTGTTTTGCTGTGGTGCCCGACAGGGTCCACGATTGTTACAACAAAATGTTACCTACCACCTAAGCATATGCATTGTGGAATGCAATAAATGATTGAGTATAGATGCTCATAGTCGCCAGGACCACTTGGTATCAGATGAGTAGTTGGCGAGTTACTTACGTGCAGATTGAGTATAGATGCTCATAGTCGCCAGGACCACTTGGTATCAGGTGAGTAGTTGGCGAGTTACTTACGTGCAGATTGAGTATAGATGCTCATAGTCGCCAGGACCACTTGGTATCAGGTGAGTAGTTGGCGAGTTACTTACGTGCAGATTGAGTATAGATGCTCATAGTCGCCAGGACCACTTGGTATCAGGTGAGTAGTTGGCGAGTTACTTACGTGCAGATTGAGTATAGATGCTCATAGTCGCCAGGACCACTTGGTATCAGGTGAGCAGTTGGTGAGTTACTTACGTGCAGATTGAGTATAGATGCTCATAGTCGCCAGGACCACTTGGTATCAGGTGAGTAGTTGGCGAGTTACTTATGTGCAGATTGAGTATAGATGCTCATAGTCGCCAGGACCACTTGGTATCAGGTGAGTAGTTGGCGAGTTACTTACGTGCAGATTGAGTAGGTATAGATGCTCATAGTCGCCAGGACCACTTGGTATCAGGTGAGTAGTTGGCGAGTTACTTACGTGCAGATTGAGTATAGATGCTCATAGTCGCCAGGACCACTTGGTATCAGGTGAGTAGTTGGCGAGTTACTTACGTGCAGATTGAGTATAGATGCTCATAGTCGCCAGGACCACTTGGTATCAGGTGAGCAGTTGGCGAGTTACTTACGTGCAGATTGAGTATAGATGCTCATAGTCGCCAGGACCACTTGGTATCAGGTGAGTAGTTGGCGAGTTACTTATGTGCAGATTGAGTATAGATGCTCATAGTTGCCAGGACCACTTGGTATCAGGTGAGCAGTTGGCGAGTTACTTACGTGCAGATTGCCCTGTAACTCTTTGCTGAGATTCCTAACATTCTCGAGTTCTTTGATCATCTGTTCCGTGGGCTTTCCATACACATCTATGTCTGTCTTTTCGCCCTTGACCTGGGCTTGCACCCACTTCTCCATCCTGTCGCGGGTTTTGGGGGTAGCCGTCAGTGGGGACTCGTCCAAAGTGTGGTTCATTCTGGGGAAGAAGAAGAAGAAGATTTGAATACTTAGATACTAATGAGTACATCAGAAAAATCGCTTTTTTTGTAGACATTTTTGTTTATGTTGCAAGCGCTGCTACGGAGCGTGGTGTCATGCAGTACCCGATCCGGCCGTAATATGGATCATTGAGTTTTAGAAAAAGTTGGGCTTTGTAGACTACGTCTCTGTCACTCATACCTCTGTGATGTCTCTTTCTAAACCCCGATGTGTCTAAAAGATTCGAATACTGTCTTACATTTAAAATAGGGTTACCAGATGGACGGGATTCGTCTGGATTGTCCCGACATTTCATATGATATCCCGAGTTCCGACAAAAAGACAAACAGCTTCTTGTAAAATTTTTAACAAAACAAAGTTAATTCCAAAATTTTGACTTTTCTAAATTTTGCCCAGATATTTTTGTTTTCCCACCTGGCAACCCTAATTTCAAGTCTAACTTAACATCACGTCAGTAATCCTTGAAGGGTAGGTAGCCTAGCTGGTATTATGGGTAATGTCAATGATTTTAATCTCACGCAAAGTCTTCCATGACAATATAAATAATTAATAACACACATTCAATTTGCACTTTTAACCTCATGCATGGCTACACCCTTTACAACATTGTTTCTTCAGTACCACTTAAGGTATACCTACCTAAAGCAAACTTTCATTATGTAAGTACGATGACGTAACATTGCCGAAACACGAAACTGCCGAAATATTGTCGCCGATGTCAAAATATTCCAGTATTGAAACAACAGGCCACCGGACCTATAAACCTTGAAGACCTACTTTCTCTCGGAGACACAAATCCATGTTTTGTGCATTCTCTACAAGATGTAACTGAAATGAAAACCCAAATAGGAGTTAAATTGTACTTGTAGCGGTATCTACAACGCCACATGCGAACAACGCGTCATACTGACGTCACGCAAATCCTGCATCGCGCAAGCAGAGTTTACCGTGCAACTAGCATAGATACAACGGCCCGACATTGAATCATCGGGCAGTTGCCCGCCAGACACAATACCCGTCTGGTCGGAGGATCCTCCCTTTTCTGTAGAGTGTGAGTGAACTTTACACCCTGTTCCTCGTACCTCTATAGGTATACTCATCATTATGAACCTTTTATGGTGAATTCGGGGGAAAAAAGTCAAAATTGTAAAAGTGGATTTTTTTTAACCGCTTGTCCGCGAATCTCTCGGAGGCTGTTTAAAATCCTAAAACAAATCCATTTTTGTACATTCTCTACAAGATGTAACTGAAAACCCAAAAAAAGCAGGTTGTACTCATCATTATGGACCTTTTATGGTGAATTGGGGAAAAAAAAAGGTAAAAATTGTACAAGCGGACTTTTTTTTTTATCCGCTTGACCGCACCCGCTCGTGTGTTATTCACCTTTTAGTGGTCAAATCAGTTCGAAATATTGCGAACTACAAAAACTCATTTATTCAAATTAGGCTGAGAATCAGCACTTTTCAAAACTTTTCGTCAAAATTAAGTACAAGACAATCCCCCAAAACGCCCTTCCTTCACCACTTCCTATCTGGACACAGTGTGACGCAACTGTCTAATAAAAAGTCGGTTAAAAAAGAAACTATGAAACGTCAAACGTGCACTAAACATAATGGCGGCTATCGCTGTCTCGCTTTAACATCTATTCGACTCTATCATGTTTAGTACATCCCTATCTTGTTATTATGTTGGCAGCTTTACGTCATGTCTGCAGTCTGTGTTTTTTTTGTTTTGTTGGTATTCAGTTTTAGTGCACGTTTCATACAAGCGACGTTTTTCAAGTTTTTCTATGGGAGTTCCGTCTCTTATATATGTTTACATGTTTACTTACTCTATGGCTGGACAGAAGAAGTGGCGCAACAAACTCTCCAGCAACAAAAAGCTCGGTTGTCACTGTTGACGTTCAAAATTGCCTTTTAAGCGCCTATTTGAATGATGTGTTAAAAAATTAACCTGCCAAACTTTAAGAGGTGCTGAACTGAACAACTTTCACTATTATTATTAATTCATTTATTTCAGACTAGCTGACCCGGCAAACGTTGTTTTGCCATATAAATTATTTCTAGCTGCCCGGCGCTATCGTTCGCGTGGTGTCCAACCGCTTACCCTATCCTACTCCTACCCTACTCCTACACTACTCCTACCCTACTTCTACCCTACTCCTAACCTACTCCTACCCTAATCCTACACTACTTCTACCCTGCTCCTACCCTACTCCTACACTACTCCTACCATACTCCTATCCTACTCCTACCTAACTACTACCCTACTCCTAACCTACTCGCACAAAACTCCTGCCCATAAGTAAATAATAAAATTATTAAATACTTTGTCCGTCTAAAACCGGATAAAAATCCTATATCCGTTACCTGGTTCTAAGCTACCTCCCCACCAATTTTCAGCCAAATCGGTTTAGCCCGTTCTTGAGTTATAAATAGTGTAACTAACACGACTTTCTTTTATATTTATAGATTATAATCATTATCGTTACTTTTTTAAATAACACAGACATAAGTATCAGAGTTAATAATACACTGATAATGTTTTAAACATAGATATAAGAACATCTTTCTTATTAAATCTATGGTTTTAAAGATCACAATATGTTTTCTTTAATACTATATCGTCCCAATAGATGTCGCTACGTGTTTCCACTTATTGCAATAAAAAGTTGTTATAGAATGCTTTAAATTGATTATATCTTTTGATAGACTGAAGCGATTGCGATCAAACAAAGACTAATGACTACTCCGAGTTCTACACTATATTTGAGTATAAAAATGAGCTATATTGGTTTGGAACTTTTGACGTTGAACCTGTTCAAATGAAAAATCTGTCACATCCAAACAGACAAACCGACAAACAGACAAAAATTCCAAAAATTGATGAAATGGCATCTGTCGGTTATCCTTTAACACCCCACCTATTTTTTTTTAATATATTTTCAATGTACATAAACGCCTCGTCTACAGATTTATTATATGTATAGAAGATAGAATATAGATAACTAAAATCCTTCTACTTATTACATTAAATTAAAATCAATTGGCACATAAACACAGACATTAAGTACACAAAATTAACTAACTTATTAACTTTGAAATCACGAAAAAAAACTGGCCAAGTGCGAGTCTGACTCGCACACGAAGGGTTCCGTACCACAAGGCAAAAACGCCGAAAAAAATCGCGTTTGTTGTATGGGAGCACCCCTTAAATATTTATTTTATTTTGTTTTTAGTATTTGTTGTTATAGCGGCAACAGAAATACATAATTTGTGAAAATTTCAACTGTCTAGCTACCGCGGTTCTTGAGATACAGCCTGGTGACAGACAGACGGACGGACAGCGAAGTCTTAGTCAGTTAAAAATCAGCTCTTTAATACAAAAGTTCAATACTTACTTGACCAAAATGTATGAAACAGCGGATTTTTTTTCGTGATTTCAGAGTTGGTCCCCGTAGTGAAAGTTGTTCAGTTCGATGGTCTCAAGCACCTCAAGTGTTGCAGGTTAATTATTTAACACCTTATACAATGCGTAACATAATGAACGCAAGACCTCATACACCCCAATTAGAGTATTGAGTTAAACGCATAATACAATGATCAAAACAATTTTTTTTTAAAGCTAACTATTATTATTAAGTAAATTGTGTTGACCCTATCATTACTTTATGCATTCAAAATTGAGTCTTATAGCCTTGATATAAGATTTAATTTTCTTTGGCTCAATCGGCGATCAGTATGGCAAAATACATAATTTAAGACCGCCCATTGTGTCACCCTTTGTGCAGTTTCTATAATTATGTCTGTAATTTATATGGTGTACATAATAAAGAGTATTCTATTCTATTCTATTCTAATTTAAAAAAAAAAAACTATCTTAAATGTTACCGAAATTGATTCAGTAATCAATTATGAACAAACTACTTTCAGGACTTGCGTTTATTCTGTTACACCTTGTATAGATAAGTGCATATTTGGCACTCGAATCTTTACCAAGGACTTGTTAGGGAGCGACAATCGAAGTCTTACTGCGGGGTATCCATGTAGTATAGCATAATGAACCTATAATGTTTGGGAACTGCTGGGACGAGAGGGAATGGGCCGTAATCCACCACGCGGGCCCAATGCGGGTTGGTAGATGTCACATATGTATCCGAATTTTTGGTTCTATGGTTCTAGGACATGCCGGTTCCCTCACGATGTTTTCCTTCACTGTTTTGAGTGTATCATGTGTTACTCAGCTATGGGTTGTGTCGCTCCATATACAATTCAGCCGTATCCGGTTAGACTAGAAGCCGACCACAAGAAAGTTCATTGTAGGTGCTGGACATATTTTTATTTTATAAGCGGTTAAGAAAATAGTTGGCATTTTTGCCGTGAAATCACTGAAAAACTAAACATGGCGATTTTGGTAGACGTCAGTCATTATCAAATAGTGAGACCAAATATTACCAAGTTACGAAGCTATGGTGTTTGCAAGCTATAATTATGATTGTTATTTTCACAGTCTTCGTCTATTTAGTTTCACACTTGTATGCTAAACAGTCCGCCATCGCCATTAGTATGAGGTACTTTTCACAAGTCATGGTGAATTTTGAGCCATGATATCACTTTGGTATTGTAAAAAAACACACACATTTACTTTATATAATAATGGAAGTGGTATAAAGATTCGAATGACGTTGTTTCGACGCACGCCTCACATTCACCTCTAATTCATAAATATATCTACCTAATCTTATTGATTCATTTTCATGAAATAGTCATTGAATATGATATATAAGAACTACATAGGGTTGTATTGATGATTTGGTATACAAAACATAACTCTAAATAACTTCTTGTCCGTTCTTCTCCATATACCTACTTACGCTTTGGAATGGGCTTCATATTTTCTGACTGACCGACTTCTTGACAATTCAAAAGTGCCTATACCTAAATGGTTTAATTGACATAAATGCTTTCAGTTTGAGTACATTGCGTTATTTACGTTTTAAAGCAGACAAATTTTTCAAACTTATAAAGCGATGGATTAGCAACATCCTTCAAAATGATTCAGATTGAGATTCATAGTGTGTTAAATGACCTTTCTGCCTTGCTCCGGCGCGGTAAACCGTGATAATTATAATTAGTTTACAAACCTCTATTTAGCTACTTCCTACTAAGAAAAATGGCATTCTTAAACAAATCTACGTGATTCACGCGACCCCATAATTTTGCTTAGTAGGTAGGTTGTAGGTAATGATTAAACTGACAAGTCAGACTAATTACTAATAGCATTGGTTACATCATGTTCAGACATTGAACATTATAATGTACAGACGCCATAAAGCTACTACATCAGTCATCTGTCTAGCCTTTCCCCAACTATGTTGGGGTCGGCTTCCAGTCTAACCGGATGCAGCTGAATACCAGTATTTTACATGGAGCGACTGCCTATCTGACCTCCACAACCCAGTTACTGGGTAATACGATACCCCTTGGTAAGACTGGTTGTCAGACTTTCGGGCTTCTGACTACCCGTACCGACTGTCAAAGGTCCACGAATGACAGCCGGGACCAACGGCTTTCCGAGGCACTGAGGGGTTCACGATAGGTACAGTTCGCATCAAATAACTTTGCCGCTCTGAAGTAGGCAACAAGTCACTGCGCAGTAGGTAATCCTATGAATACAATAGCAGCGCGTATGGCGCGGATTGGCGCGGCTAGGAAAGAGCCTAGCTTCAGAGCGGCAAAGTTATTTGACGCGAACTGTATATAAAGATGATCACCCATCCACATACCAACCGCGGCAAGCGTAGCTTAACCTGATCGATCGACCTGTGCGGCTGTTATTATTTAGTCACGGGCCCCTCACATTTGTCAAATTTCTTTAATAGATTTGAAGTTGATTGGGAAAATTTGAATGTTTCGGGTAGCTTTTTGTGCTGGCGTGGCGTCTGTAATAAGAAAATGGCATTTTAGAACTGCTAGGTACTGAGAAATTCCAGATGGAAAAACCCAATAACATTGCCGCAAGACCACTTTACTGCATCAAAACCAGAAAGACTTGATTATGTTGACAGTCGACTCATGGCATAGGAAAACGCATCGAAGTCGATTGTCTTTGTTTCCGATAGGAATATTGATGGCAACAATTATTATCGATTCAAGGCAATTGAGTGACATCGTCGATCTAGTCATGTTAAGGATGATTTACACCAAACGGTTCGCATCGCGGTGAGAGCAGTGGTGGCCATTGTGGCCAAGTGGTAACGGCTGCGACTTACGAGTTGTAAGTCGTAGGTTCGGACCCAGACAGGCGCTTTACTTTGTGTAAATTATTTCATCACCACTGCTCTCAAAACGGTGAAGGAAAACACCGTGAGGAAACCGGCATGTCCTAGAACCAAAAATTCGAAGACTTGTGACATCTGCCAATCCGCACTGGGCCCGCGTGGTGGATTACGGCCCACTACCTCTCACGGAGAGGAGGCCAGTGTCCTAGCAGTGGGAACATTATAGGCTGATTATGATTCGCATCGCATTGCATCGGACCGGAACGGATTTTACAATCTTTAAACGATATTAAATCGTGTACACAGTACCTATTTAAAATATATATTAAGTACCAAGCCGCGCACAGCAGCATGACCGCGGGCGTCTTCCGCGACACGCGATCGTAGCCGAAAGTATGCTGCGACGCGCGATCGGCTCCGTTTGCCTGTCGTCGACGACGTATCCGATTTTTGCCATAAATCATCAATCCAAATTTTTCTTTTCCTCTTCTGTGTTTTATGATTATTTTCATCTTCTCCTAATGCAATAGCCAACAATACTACGTCATCTTTGAAAACATTTTCAAAAAAAAAAATTAGAACACGTCAACACGGTAGGATCTAAACTCTTATTTGACTAGGCGCAGAAACGGATACGTTCGCAAGCGACGGTACGGAGCCGATCGTATGCGTCGACATCCTGCCGGACGCGATCGGCTGTCGCCGCATCCGTTCGTATCCTTTCCGCGAGCCGTTTGGTGGAAATCATCCTTTAGACTCATTGAAATTGTACACAATCATGTCAAGTTCATCGACCTTGCGACGGCTTATTATAGTTTTTGTATTAACATAACATCGCTGGCATCTACCACAGGGGTAGACACAAGTGCAAGGTATGTTATGGAGTACCTACTACTCATTATTCTGTGGTTAAGGTAAGTTCTGCGCCATTTTATTTTGTCTCGACCATAGAGAAGTGGTTATTAGTCTTTGGTCTCGACCGTCGCCGTCGGGGCCAGGATAAGGCTGCCTTTCCACCAGAAATGAGCGAGGATGCGGTAACTTAGTTCAAGCTATAAAAATGAAGCGATGTTAGTGGTTGGTTACGAACGCTTTTAACATGAATGATGTAAACAAGACTTTGTAACCATATTATTTTGATTTTTTTTTTTTTTTATATCTCCCGCGCCGAAGGCTATTCTCCGTTGAGATTGGCCGCCGTGGCCGAAATACGGTCTGGAGGACTCCTTTTTTTTTCCTTTTTTTTCTTTTGACATAAAAGTGTGTCCATAGGTGCCTAGCCTACGCTTTGGAATGGGCAACTAGCTTCAACTTTCTGACTGACCGACCCCTTGACAATTCAAAAGTGCCTGTAATTGGTTTAGGGTAATTGAAATAAATGCTTTGATTTTTTGAGTTTTGTGTTTTTGAAAAATAATTTAGTTTTCAAGAAGATTATCCATCTACACTGCTTTGATTTCTTTGATCAACAGGGTAGGTAGGTTGCGCTGTAGATAGGTATTTATACTTAGTTAATTCACTTTGTCAATAATACAGCTAATTAAACAGTCTTGTCATGTAGCGCTTGTGATATTTCCATTGCATTTATGTCTAGGACTGTAGACAAAGGTAATGTTTACGTAATTTATCGTAATTATGATAGATGTGTAATAACTTGGTCGTTTTTTTTCCTTTTATTGAACACAAATTAAAGAAAAATGAAGACTGTTAAGAGGAAATGCGGTCGGACTTCGGAGAGACTTTTTGAAAAAGCCTAAGTCATAATTCGAGGTTTGGGTCTCGCCTATTTTCTACTCCAATATTGGACCAATTTAAAAGATATTTCTTAAACAGATTAGGAAGGAATACTGTTTCCCTATGATTTTCATTGATAGTTGTCAAATTTGTAAGGCCTCTGTTGACAACGGCAATTTTGAGCATTTTTTGAGGGTTCTAGTGCTTATAAAAATAAAAACTGGCCAAGTGCGAGTCGGACTCGCACACGAAGGGTTCCGTACCACAAGGCAAAAACGCCGAAAAAAACACGTTTGTTGTATTAAATACCTATTTATTTTATTTTAATTTAATTATTTATTAATAAAGTAAAAATACAACTGAGTATTTTGTGAATGTTTCAAGTGCCTACCTGTTGCCATTATTGATATCGAGCAAAAAAGGGCAAAAAGATCGCGTTTATTGTATGGGAGCCCCCCTTAAATCTTTATTTTATTTTGTTTTTAGTATTTGTTGTTATAGCGGCAACAGAAATACATAATTTGTGAAAATGTCAACTGTCTACCTATCGCGGTTCTTGAGATACAGCCTGGTGACAGACAGACGGACGGACAGACAGCGAAGTCTTAGTAATAGGGTTCCGTTTTAACCCTTTGGGTACGGAACCCTAAAAAATGGAAAACATAGGGACACAATATTTATATATCCTTCTTATTCTGTTTATGACAAGCAATATTTGTAGACTGCTGCACCGTCTTGTTTGTAAGTAATTATGTTTTTTCTCGGTTCAATTGGACATAATTACCTATGTGTGTTTGTTTTTATAACCAAGGACGTTGTCGGTACATGGTATAGTACGTACTGATGTGGTTTATCTCGTTAGATTCATTATTGTAGACCTTACCTACACGAGGTTATATAAGTAATTACATAAGCTTGCACAAAAGGAAACTACCATTACAGTGTCGGAACTGAGTGCTACTTCGAATATAAAAAAATCCTCGAAAACCTACTAAGCGAGCGAAAGTGATGCAATTACTTTTGAAACGCAAAAGAAGAGTGATGGCTATAGTGTGCGTGCGCTCGGAATAAAACGACGTATGTGCCAAAACGAATTTACTCCCTTTTTTAACTAAATTAATTAATTAAATTTGAGGGGCCCGTGGCTTAATAATAACAGCCGCACAGGTCGATCGATCAGGTTAAGCTACGCTTGTCGCGGTTGGTCTGTGGATGGGTGACCATCTTTACATACCGAGACCCCTCCGTGCCTCGGAAAGCACGTTAAGCCGTTGGTCCCGGCTGTCATTCGTGGATCTTTGACAGTCGTTACGGGTAATCACAAGCCTGAAAGTTTGACAACCAGTCTTACCAAGGGGTATCGTATTACCCAGTAACTGGGTTGTGGAGGTCAGATAGGCAGT
This sequence comes from Oligia fasciuncula, assembly GCA_963082905.1. Taxonomy (NCBI): domain Eukaryota; kingdom Metazoa; phylum Arthropoda; class Insecta; order Lepidoptera; family Noctuidae; genus Oligia; species Oligia fasciuncula. The sequence goes on along the minus strand of OY720414.1, from coordinate 1,923,850 downwards.
CGCTCCATGTAAAATACTGGTATTCAGCTGCATCCGGTTAGACTGAAAGCCGACCCCAACATAGTTGGGAAAAGGCTAGGCAGATGATGAATTAATTAAATTTGAAAATACTTTGAGTAAACTTTGATAATTAAGCAAAATGAAACGTTTCTTATGTGCACGCAATGGAAATAACCTTGAACCGACTGTTTTAAAATATAAAAACATGTACGTAAGGCTATATAGAAATATTGTTTCCAAAGCTAAAAAGCTTTCTATAATGACACAAATAAATACATCAAAAAATATGGGTAAGGAAATTTGGAAAGTTGTAAATAAATGTACAAATAAAGAGAAAGTGATTCAGCGGGATCTTAGGCTCAAAGTTGAGGGACGAATTGTAGTGGATCCAGAGGAAATAACTAATATACTAGTGAATCAATTTGACTATAAAGGTGCGACTGACGTAAACGAAGGAGACCCTGCTACGGCATTTCTCCATCTATACACGGACAAGGTTGGCAGTGACATGCATATTTCTCCTACCACTCCAAACGAGATTTGTACCATAGTTAAAAGAATGGAAAACAAACATTCCTGTGGGTATGACGAAGTGCCGATTTGTCTGTTCAAGGAGCACATTGAAATATTAGCCGAGCCTTTATCTGAATTCTTCAATAAATGTATAAAAGAGGGTATCTTCCCAGAACAGCTAAAAATGGCGAAAGTAATACCTGTATTTAAAAAGGGAAGTAAGTCTGATCCTAAGAACTATAGACCCATCTCTCTGTTACCAGTGCTATCGAAATTATTTGAAAAGATACTTAAAAGTCGACTTTTAGCCCACTTGCGATTAAATAAAGTTTTGAATAAAAGACAATTTGGGTATCAAAAGGGTGTTGGCACTTCAGACGCCATATATACGTTATTGGATGATGTGATAAGGAAAATTAATAATAAAATGAGAGTTGCAGGGATTTTTCTAGATTTAAGCTCTGCATTTGACACAATTGACCATGAATTACTTCTGACTAAAATGAGTCATTACGGAATAAGAGGAAATGCTTTGCGACTATTCTCTTCCTACTTAAAAAACAGGCGAATGTACGTTGAAATTGACAAAACTCAGAATAACTATAAGAAAAGGTATAAATCCAAAATTGTACGCATATCAATGGGTGTCCCACAGGGATCTATTTTAGGACCTATTTTATTTTTATTATTTATTAATGACTTGATTAATTATCTAAATACTATTTTACCGGACATTGAATTAGTAATTTTCGCAGATGACACAAATGCCATAGTGGCAGCTAATGACATGGTAGAGTTGACAGAAAGGGTAAATGCTACGTTACAGGCATTTCATGTGTGGTTCACGGCAAATAAATTATTTATTAATAGTAAAAAAACTCAAATAATTAAACTCAAATAAAATTATCTTTGTTACGGGCTGTAGTTTTGAATAACATTATTCAAAACTACAGCCCGTAACAAAGATAATTTAAATGTTGCCTTAAATGAAGTCGACATTGAGCTCGTTGCCGAAGTAAAATTTTTAGGTATACATATTGACCAACTGTTAAACTGGAAACCAGAATTAAAAGCAATTGATGCATCGGAATCGTCTGCATGTTACGCTCTGAGAGCCCTGAGAAATGAAATCGGCATAAATCAGCTAAAAATGGTATATTTTGCGCTAGTAGAGTCAAAAATTAGGTATAGCATACTTTTTTGGGGAAATAGCTATGAATATAATAGTAGAAGAGCTTTCGTACTACAAAAACGTGCAATTCGTACTATGGTCCGCATCTCACAAAGGGAAAGTTGCCGACAACATTTTATCAATTTAGGCATACTTACAGTACCAAGTCTTTATGTACTGGTACTTTTAAGTAATATGGCCAAATACATACAGGACTATGAGACAGTAGAAGAACGGCAGATAAGGGAAGGCACCCGTAGACTGGACTTGAAGAATAAAAATTTTACTAATCATAACCTAAGAATTGTTAAACATAGTCCACGATACCAGTCTGTAAAACTTTTTAACAGGTTGCCTTTAGAAATAAAAAGTACTGTCTACAGTAGTGTTTTCAAAATGAAACTAAAAAAATTCCTATTGAATAAGTGTCTTTATTCTGTAGAAGAATTGTAATTTTATTGAGATAATCATGGGTTGTTAAATTTTATGGGATTTTTTTTTTAATTCTGATTTATTGCTTTATAAATTTAATATTATTATTTTTAATTAACTCGATCAATCTATGCTAATTTATTTCAGTTAATTATTTTATTGTTATCATTTTAATTTTAAGGTGTTGGTAATGTTGTTTAATTTACAGCTGGTCGAAGTACCTACTATTGAAGAAATGTAAATCTATTATTTTTAAATTATTGATGTAATTTATGAAATCTAAATTATGTATTTCTTTTTTTATTTCTTCTTTTAGTGTACTTATGTAGTGTTGTGATGTAAAATTATTGTGTAATATTGTGTGTAAATTCAGATACAAGTTACTTGTTTATGAATAAATGACTATGACTATGACTATGATACGATAATTCTCTATGTTTTAAAGTAAATTCCATTGAATAACTCTTAAAAGCGTTACGCCGCCGTGATGTCGAAAAAAGTAAATATAAAATAGATATAACTTTGCTTTGATCTTTGGAAATCGTACGGGAAGTCAAGTCAACTCAAGTCTGACAACTAGTCTTACAAAGGGATACAGGATACTGTTACACAGTAACTGGGTTATGGAGGTCAGATAGGCAGTCGCTCCATGTAAAATACTGGTATACAGCTCTGCATCCGGTTAGACAGGAAGCCGACCACAACATAGTTGGGGAAAGACAGGCAGATTGACTGTCAAAAGTGATCAACGCACAACTAGGTACGAATTGTATCTCCCTTACATTTAGAAAAGAAGGATTTCGTTTCTCTTTTCCCTCTATGTTTTCGAGTAAGTATGTATCGATATTCAACTTCAAGTTTTTATCCATGTACCTACAATCGAAATGACATTATGTAGATCTGTTTATTATACCTAAGGAACAAATAGTTTGAACTTAATATTCATTGCCATGTTATATCACCAATATTCACCAAGATTTCAATGTTGTGACCGTGGCAGTGACTCTAAGATCGAATAGAGTCGTTAACTTTTGAACTTTCCGCTATAAGGTGAATGGATAGTGGTAGACCGCGAAATTCAAATTTTCTTACGTTTTTTGCAATTTGTAGGTCAGTGTCAGGTTGTATCTTGATCAGCCCTTAGTGTTTTTACTTAGCTTTAGAACTTGAGAAACCACCCAGGCAACCGGTTTAGCTAAAAGACACGTCACACGTGTAAGCATGTATTTTGAATGTTCTCAATTCATGGTCACTATTGTAATGGCTTGGCAGCCTGAGTTATAAACCTGTTTATTAAAAATAATTCGGACAAAAATCTGACATGTTTTCTAAATCTTTCCGTATTTTTATTGGTGTTTTCGATTAAGTAGGTACAGACCAGCACATCAAACTACTACAATCTGTCAAATTTCTTTAATAGATTTTCAACTTTATCGCTAAAGCATAAGGTTCAAAGTTGATTGGGAAAATTTGACAGTTCGGGTAGCTTGATGTGCTGGCGTCTGTACGTACCTATTTGTTTGGCGGAAGCCTGTCGTCATATAAACAAAACACAAACAGAATACTTTGCCATCACTCACTGACATATCGGATATACATTAAAACCGAGTAGGTGGAGTAGGTACATCCCGAGGTCAGCCGGACACATCCGAATGTAGCGCTGTGTCGGTTACGATAACAGTGTCGAGAGTTCAATATTGTTTTTTTTCTCATCTCAAAAAATGCCCGCCGCGCCTAAAGAAGTTTTTACTTCAAAAACCCAATACCTACCTGTAGCGGTATCTACAACGCCACATGAGAACAACGCGTCATCGTAATACTGACGTCACCCAAAATCCTGCATCTCGCAAGTAGAGTTTACCGCGCAACTAGCATAGATCATGGACGTAATATATAGAATATTACGTCCATGGCATAGATACAACGGCCCGACATGACACAACACCAACACCCGTCTGACACACAACAACATAAAACCCGTCTGGTCGGAGGATCCTCCCTTTTCTATAGAGTATGAGTGAACTTTACACCTTGTTCCTCATACCTCTTACCCCTTCGCGACCCGGGGATCGGACTCAAAGACTCCACGCCCACTACGTTTGCGACTAGAAGACAAACAACCAGTCGAACGTTGACCTTTGAAAGGGAAAAAGGCACGTGCTTATGGTAGATGACATCATGAACACGCGCCTGCACAAACTACAGAACGCCACCTCGCCACCGACATCTAAGTCAGGCCGTTGAGAGAACACATTTATGACACCTGTCAGTGTTGATCATTTTTGACAGTTAATCTGCCTGCCTTTTCCCAACTATAATGGGGTTGGCTTCCAGTCCAACCGGATGCAGCTGAATACTAGTATTTTACATGGAGCAGCTGCCTATCTGACCTCCACAACCCAGTTACTGGGTCACACGATACCCCTTACTCAGAACTGCAGACACCAGCTCATCAAGCTAGGTATGTACTACAATCTGTCAAATTTCTTTAATAGATTTTCAACTTTGTCGCTAGGCATAAGGTTCAAAGTTGATTGGGAAAATATGACAGTTTCGGGTAGCTTTATGTGCTGGCGTCTAAAATCACGAAAAAAAAAGCCGCTGTTTCATACATTTTGATCAAGTAGAATTTAACTTTTGTAACGTATTAAACAGCAGATTTTTTTTTCGTGATTTCAGTGAAAGTTGTTCAGTTCGATCGATGGTCTAAACCACCTCTTAAAGTTTGTGAGGTTAATTTTTTAACAGTATAATGTTGAAGTCAAACGTCGCGGGCAGACTTGTCCTGCGCGCGCGCACTATACGCAATTACCCCGCTGTACTTAGGTATTTAGTTATTGAAAGCCTAAAAATAAATTAAACATATTGCGTATGTAATTTGATAGGTAATTTCTTTCTACACGTAATTATAATTGACGTCACAATGAGTCTAGAAAACAATAGTTTAAATGTATTACAATGTAAGCCACGTTTAAATAATTATCATAATGTATTGAAATGTAATCAATTGACTTGTAGCAGTAAAGTGTGTCTATATCTACTTTTACAGGGCCCTATTCACTATGCAGTGGTAGACCGCGAAATTCAAATCTTCTTACATTTTTTGCAATTTGCAGGTCAGTGTCAGATTGTATCTTGCTAAAAATATGATTCGCGATTTTAACAGGTACATATTTAGAGTATTAAAATCATTTGATATTTCTAAGTTAGATTTCTACCATTAATACTTTTGCTTATAAGAGATTGGTGGTTGGTGGTAGAAATTTTGAAGGATATTGCTAATCTATTGCTACATATGTTCGAAAAATTTGTCTGCTCAACAACGTAAATAACGCAATGAATGTTGTTGAACTGTCAAAATGAGAGCCATTGCTACTGTTGGTGTGTTACGCTATTACCCAACAGGTTATGATATGATGAACCTTAATTACATTAGGGTTTTTCTTTACCTGCGAAGGTCGAACACAAGGCGGGTTTTGGTAAAACCCAATATAACGTTTGATGGACAAGACATACTCTATGGTTAAAAGATGATTTATAAACGGGGCTTTTCCGTATGAATTAGTTTTCAAATGAATGACTTGCAGGTTTAATTTGTTTTGTCAAATAAAAACTATGAGCTCGCTTTACATAATGTAAAGGCACAATGTTTTATAATACTTAGGTACACATCGTTTTTATGGTGTCCGTTCCTGGTATTTTTAGAATGAACCTGAATGTCAGTATGTTGATCCCAGGTTCTCTGAAACTAGTTTGAAACTAGTTAATGTACAGACGCCAGCACATCAAGTTACTACAATCTGTCAGATTTCTTTAATAGATTTTCGACTTTACTGCTAAAATATAAGGTTCAAGGTTGATTGGGAAAATCTGACAGTTTCGGGTAGGTTGACCTGCTGGCGTCCGTACTTAGTACTTATTTATAGGATTTTTTTCTGGAAGCTTCATCATCTGCCTCGCCTTTTCCCAACTGGGGAACTTCACTGAGCTGCGGGGTAATTGCGTAACACACTAGCAGTAGGAATGGCTCTCATTTTGACAGTTCAACAACATTCATTGCGCTCCTACGCTGTTGAGCAGACAATTTTTTCGAACATAGGTATGAAGCAATGGATTAGCAATATCTTTTAAAATGATTCAAATTATGATTGATTGTGTTACACAATTAGGATGCTACTTATCTTGATTTTACTATATGCTAATCAGCTTGTAGGTCTCACTGTAACTGACTTCTCATACAGACAAAGAACGGGCATTGGCGCCGCTTCCCTTGTTCACAAACTAAACTAAATTTAACTTCAGTGCATCTGTGTCTTTCTATTTTATTAAGAAAAGGACAGAAGATAAATATTAGTTTAGTCCTGTTAAATTAGTCCGCGCCTGACGTAAATTGACGTATTTTTAGTAGTTGTCTATGGAGTATCTTAATTTGACAGGACTAAACTAATGTTATTACTATTATTAAAATAATTAGATATAATATATTTTTATTAAAATATTTGTTCAAAATTGCAGAAGAAGTGCAATGCAATTTTGAACAAATATTTTGCTCATTAACTGAGATTTTAAAAAATGTAGTGATAATCGACTTTTGTTGCTGACCGTACCTATATTAGGAAATTCCGATCAGTTTTAATTGTGTGCTTACTTAAATCGAATGCTTATCTACTGATATACATATTTAAATATTAAATTGCTTGTGCGCAATTTGCGCATCAATTTATTTCATAGCGCTAATGCGGAAACGGATTTATTGAAAAACAATATTGTTTTTTAGGTAGGTACTAGGTACCTACCTAAATTATATACCTACTTAAAGACATAAATATTCTATGAATTAAGAAATATATTGGTCTGATTTTTATAATATTTTCGAGTTAATTAAAACTTCAAACTTCTTTTTTTTTAGTTTGTTTTTGAAGCAAGGTGGCCGATTTTTCCGGTTGTCTATTTTAAAACCAGTTTAGGTACCTACTTAAATGTGTTCAAAAAGTATAAAAAAAAACTAAACGTGAGTCGGGTTCCATTTCTGGTATTTTTTTAAAAGATAGGTCACCATTGTCTCAATATAAAAACTTTTTTTTTTTGCTTGAAAACCCCTTATTTAAACACAGAAAAAAAAACGCACTCTTCGGAATAATAATATCTATAGATAACTTACCTTTTATATGAATTTTCTTTCACGCCTTTCGATAAGTACCTAATAATGTTATCACTGTACTTTGTATGAATAATGAATAACAATTATTCGCGACTCTATCCCATGGATGACCACAAGCGACTGCTTCAAGTGCACTATAAACTGCCGAATAAGGATTATAGTATAAAAGCCAGGGGCGCGTAAGCGTGGGCGAGTTTTTAATTTTAACACTCCGGCGCAGTCCTTTATTAGGGAAAGACAGTAGAATTTTTTTTCATACAAAATCACAATACTGTCACACACAACCGTACCAACAATCATCTGCCTAGCCTTTTCCTAACTATGTTGGGGTCAGCTTCCAGTCTAACCGGATGCAGCTGAATACCAGTATTTTACATGGAGCGACTGCCTATCTAACCTCCACAACCCAGTTACTGGGTAATATGATACCCCTTGGTAAGACTGGTTGTCAGACTTTCGGGCTACTGACGAGCCGTAACGAATGTCAAAGATCCACGAATGACAGCCGGGACCAACGGCTTAGCTTGCTTTCCGAGGCACGGAGGGGTCTTGGTATGTGAAGATGGTCACCCATCCACGGACTAACCGCGGCAAGCTTACTCTGATCGATCGGCCCGTGCGGATGTTATTGCTTATTACTAAGGTTTGACAGTTTATGTATGAAATAACTGTCAAGATTTCAAAATTATTCCTCGAATAAAGTTATCAGATGATTGAAAAATCAGGCATTAGTCGAATATTTAGTTGGCCTGCCTTTCAATGAAAAGCGACGAGTGACAAATTTTAATCAAGTATCTGTAACAAAATGTTCTCCGCCCCTGCCTTGGCGTAATCGCTACCTTCGTTATGACGTCACAGTTCTACATCAACCTACGCTACAAACATGTAGGTACGTATGTAGCAGTTCAGTATGAAATAAGTATTACTGTAATACAACTAATGACTGGTTGACCATGAGGTCCTAGGATCTATCCTCAGTTCGGGCAAAGTCCTCATCTGCCTAGCCTTTTCCCAACTATGTTGGGGTCGGCTTCCAGTCTAACCGGATGCAGCTGAATACCAGTATTTTACATGGAGCGACTGCCTATCTGACCTCCACAACCCAGTTACTGGGTAATACGATACCCCTTGGTGAGACTGGTTGTCAGACTTTCGGGCTTTCTGCCTACCCATAACGACTGTCAAAGAACCACGAATGACAGCCGGGACTCTCCCGAGGCACGGAGGGGTCACGGTATGTAAAGATGGTCACCCATCCATAGACCTGCCGCGGCAAGCGTAGCTTAACCTGATCGATCGACCTGTGCGGCTGTTATTATTTAGTTCGGGCAAAGTGCTTAACCTGTTGCAGCGTCTGAATTTGTGCCTGGTTGTGGGTTGTGGGGGGTCGACCCTTATTCGATGGGACGAAATGAGGACGTAATTCTGCCTCACCATTCAGTTAATACAAGCGTGATATTATGACATGAGCTATATTTTTATAGCCACGCTCAAATGGCAATTCCTTATGAGCTGTTAAAGCGGTGGTGGTTTTGGTAGAGGCGTGTTTTTGAGTAGAAATCGTGAATCTGTTAGCGATGGAGAGTGGCTGAGAATGGTCGTCAGTGGCGTGCTATTGTTGAGGCTTAAATAATAACAGACCCCCCTGTTAATATTTAAGCCTCAACAAAAACAACGAGAACTGCCCCCAGTTCTCGTAATTTTATGAATTCACAAAAAAAAATGTTAATGTAAAAAATAATTGAATCGGCTCAGTTTTCGAGGAGAAAAAAGGGGAATACGAAACGTCGATGTCGTCAAAATTTTTGTGATAATTTCGGTCTGAGCTGCAGCTGTCCACTCACTACAGGGGCAGACTTGAGGTAAGGCGACGGCAATAGTTTCTACAAAAACCTGTTTTTCAAATTCCTCGCAGGCCCCGTCCCCGCTTAACAGTTAGCCACAAGCCACAAGGGGTAGTACCTACTTATTTCTGCCGCCATACAGGGGTAGGTACGTGTAGTCCCTTCACGCCCGATGTGATCGAGACCACGCGAGTAACACATCTCTGGCGAACCAATCAGAAATGAAATGATAGGATGAATGATTTTGTAATAACATTTGTAATGACTCAAGCGCCTAACTTCAACCACCTGGGGTGCTTTTTTTTCTTTTTGTGGATGGTAAATCATTAAATGACCCCTCCCGCTCTGGGTGGAGCGGAAGGGAGTGTCAGACTCTTACTGACTAAAACCCACCCGTGTTCCTTCCTTACCCCTTTATGTTCCGGGTCAGCGGTAACCCTTTCGGACAATTCCGCTGACCCGGCAGGCTTCGGCCCTATGGGGCCCCTCCTCGATGCTGACATCTCTTTGAGGCGCGCGTGGAACACGTACGCTCCGTCCGGCACGGGCGTGGTCCTGATCGGACGGTGAGCTACCCATTACTCTCCGCCCGCAGGCCCGCGCCTACGGTGGCCGTGAGTCGTCCCGTGGTTGCCGACGCCCGGAGCGTCTCCCGCGGTGGCTGGGACGGGAGGCTCTCTCCCTCATCCGTTCCGCCACCTCCTTCGCTAGCATGACTGCTTCGCAGAAGGAGGTGACTACCTCCCACTCCCTCTCGCCCCGGACCATGGCTTGCACCAGGGCCGGACGCGAGAGGTTGCTGCTGTGGGGTGCTTCACCTCAGGTTCTCCGGACTACTGGCCTAGCACTCTGCTTCTCTTCGGGTGAATATGCGTGCCCAGTGTGGCACCGTTCCGCCCACGCTAAGGAAGTAGATGTTGCTCTAAATGAAACCTGCCGCACGATTACAGGCTGCCTGCAATCGACCTCGATCAGCGCACAATATCCCACAGCTGGCATAGCTCCACCACAAGTCCGAAGAGAAGTTTCATGCGCAGTGGAGAAATTCAAACAGGAATCTGATACCAGACACCCACTATCTGGCGCACGGCTATACCAACGCAACGGCCAAAAAGCAGACACAGCATCTTGAAATCGACAGCGTCTCTGTCAGGAAACCCGGCCGACGCCCGTTGCAAACTCTGGCAGGATACCTACTCTTCCCGCTCCTACTCACTACCTACCACCAAAGAAGCATCTCCCTGCAGGGTGTAACCTTCCGTGGCCCACTTGGAAGTCTCTGAACCGTCTCCGGACACAAGTGGGAAGATGTAAGTCCAACCTGGTAAAGTGGGGCTACCTTGACGGAACGGCAGTAGGGTGCGATTACGGAGCTATGTCACAAACCATGCTCCACCTAATATCCTGCCCTCTGTGTCCCAAAACATGCAGTCAAAGTGACCTCTGCGCTGCCACCGACAACGCTGTGGAAGTGGCAAAGTTTTGGGAAACAAGATTCAAAATACAGTCGTGCCAACGACACGAAGAAGAAGAATTTTTCTTTCAAAAAAACAACATTAACGTTTTTGCTCCAAATACTTCAAGTAAGTACCTAAAGTTTTTCCTTTCATCAACCAAAGTACTTAATTTAAAGTTTATAATGCGAAAAGGTCACCTCAACGGACGGACGCACATGCATAATACTTAATTAATTTAAAATTTAAATATAAAACATTTAATGAACTTCATGGGTCACATACAGGCATTGGTAACGCCAAACATTGTCTTTGTAATTAACAAGGTTATTGATAAAACATTAACAACCTCTTAAGAGGTCATTGTACTCATCATTATGAACAACTTTTACTATGAGACCCATAGACATATATATATACTTTTGAAATCATTGATGAGACCAAACCTGAAATCGCAAAAAAAAACAGCTGTTCCCTACATTCTGACGAGTTACTCATGAACATAAATTACGCATACGAATGTTAGTAAAGAACATTTTCAAAATGTGTAATTTCATTAAAAAGGAAATATCTGTTTCTACGGAAATTTTAAAATTTAAAATTCGAAAACTGCCTATGCGTATGAAGTTTCATTAAAATCGGTTCATTCATTTCGAAAAACAAGGGCTTGAAAGTTTGTATGAAATGCCGTACCTACGTCGTAAGTTTCGGAAAAACGTGGAAAATAATTGACTTAAGTTTAAACTAAGTACCTACAAGAAAAATGTGATTAAACTAGTTTCGAGATACTTATGCTAATAAAAAATGGTCAAGGGCAAGCATCCTTTGAAGACTAAAGTCCACTCAAACTTCTTGTTTTAAATTAATATTATCTCAATATAATCTACTTTAATTTAATGGTTAATAAGTTGATTTCAGAGTGACGTGCTAGTCACTATTGAAAAAGTTATAAAAATATTTGATGTTGTATCGTAAAAAAAAAAATTAAACCGACTTCAAAAAGAAATTATGCAATAAATTTAACTTCGGAAGTCGGTGTCTTGGGATCTGTATTTTAGTTTTAGTTTTTTGCCACCTACTTCCGTTTATTTTTGAAGTCCGATTGGACAAACATACATACGTCTATAAAATTTTGTATATTTGTTTGGAAGCCCTAATAGATTGTATAATGCAATTCCAATAATATTACATAAACATACGTGTCGAATTGATAACCTCCTTTTTTTGAAGTCAGTACCAATAAAAAATTAAAATTTTGATGTTTGATGTTTTTTTCTTAGGGGTAAATGACCTCTGGTAGTGTTGTTGAAGAATGAGTTGAAAAAATGTGTTTTATCGTTTTTAGATATCGATACCAATCACATCTGTGAAAAGACCGATTTTTAAAGTTACTATTTCTGGTTACAAGAGCGACATCTATCGGTTGCTACGTGTTCTATTTATACGTAACGTCCACCCATGATCATTATAGTTCGTGACATACTCCAGAGATGGCGTTGCTATATGTGGTGTGATAACAGTTGCAGTAGTCTGTCTCGTCTGTAGCTGCATAGACTAATATAATTATATTGTAGCTGGCCCAGGATCTATGCCATTTCTAAAGGTTTGGTCACGGCAGATATACATAATATATATTTTTACTTCTTTCTTATTTATAAAATAGTTGGGCAAACGTCATCTAAAACTATGTAAGTATTCCAAATTTCAAGTTGATAGCATTAGTAGTTCTTGAGATATCCAGCTGTGACATACAGACACACAGACTGAGTCTCACCATAAGGGTTCCGTTTTACCATTCTGCTACGGAACCCTAATAATACAGCCTCCCAGGAAATCAGCAACAAGTCAAAGTCCGTCGCGTCGGAGGAAGTCATCAAATGAGTCCGGTTTGCCAATCCTTCCTTTTGCTTACCATGATTCGTAAACGCATATATCAATGCGGCTTATTCGATGACCCGTCACACAGACACGGTGTTAAATCGTGTTGATTGATCGCTATATAAAAATATGAACTTTCTTTCGCAGTAGGAAAACACACTGCCTTCGACGTAGTGAAGATCAAAGTGATGTCGATGTTAAAAATCGAGTTTTGATTTATTCATGCGGTTTTTTTTTATAATATTGATGTAAGCATTGAACGAGAAATGAAGCCAGTTATCTTTTAATTCCGGACTTCAAATCCAGGTTCCGGATTCAGGAATTCCTAATGGAAAATCCTATAAAATTTTGCGCAACCGCATTGGTTCAAAAGGAATAATTATTATTATTGTTTGACAGTGGATTTTTATTTTATCGAAAACCAATACGATGGATGCTGGCTGATTATGATATTATTTGACAGTAGGTAGGTAATTATAATTTACGTTATCATTAATCACCACTAAGAATGTGGTTTGGGGTCTCAGTAAGTACATACCTACTTTAGAAAGTATTCCTAAAGTAAATATTATTCTAAAATTAGCTAGACACTTTCACTTAGGTAGTGCAGTAGTTAGAGAACTGGGCCTAAAAAGGCCACTTTGGCAGAATCCTAAAAGGATAATATAATGGACGGTTACATACGTATTTAATCCCATTGTTGGTGAAGCATTCTTCAGTATTTTTTTTTGTCTGTGGTAAAATACCAGTCAATCCAATCCAAATCCAATCCCAATCTCTTTGATTGTACCTGGGTCATATTCAAAATAATTGTAAGTTACGGATAGGAAACAGATATGAATATTATTTGATTGTAACAGAAAAATAACAGAAAGGAATTATTAGGGCAAGTTTAAATAGCACACGTTTATAACAGGCTACGAGTGCGAAGTCGGTGTGGGTCGCTAGGTGGGTACATAATGAAATAACATTTTGGTGATCGTATTTTAGTTGGTATAATTGCCATAAATTCATCATCATCATTGCCATAATGCCTTATCTCCGAAACTACCGAGCCTAAAATTTTGATATTAATATTAAGGCAAAAGGATTCTAATGATTAGAATTATGTAAAGCCATATTTGTTACGGTCGTGAATCATATTTTAATCAACATACAACTTTACACTGACCTGTAAATTGCAAAAAACCTGAGTCAATTTGAATTTCGCGGGCTACCTTGGCGCATCCCCCTTAACTGATACTGAGACGGCCGACGAGAGGCTGGGTACGCCTCGGCGAGGCTGCGCGGTTAGTATAAAAGGCTCAAGCAGTGAGGACTGAGGATACGCAGTAAAACATGCACACACAGACAATACATGGCACAGCAATGCAAAATATACGCAAACTTTACATACTTCAAATAAATTTAAGTAAGTAAAAAAAAATGTTTTGTCTAACCTGCGGTGCACTAAGTACCTATTAATATTTTATTTTCATTAATTCATACATGAGACAATGTGAATAACGCCTAATCATTCATATATGTTACGTAACGGAAAAAAGTGACAGATAAAATAACGTATATGAATTAATTGCACGTGTCTATCCTACAAATCTATTTATTTCCACACCAATTCACAGGATTATACGAATATTTTATAGTTATAACAAATATCACAATACAGCCCTTTCCTAGTATGAGTAATAAAACAGTAAGTAGGTACTTACCGCTACTGTAAACGACTCACATTGAATATTTACTTTTAAAAGTCTAATTTTCTTCGACAACGAAACGAGCTGAAAAACTATATTGAACAAAATGGCAAAGCGTTTATTCTTACGCATCGTGTAGTAACAGCTAGTGAACTAATTTTGCCAGTATTTCAAATTTCTTTATTGCCATGGAAATAATGTTAAAATAGCATAACAGAGAAGAATAACAGATATGTGCAAAATCAGGACACTCATTAATAAATTAAATTTGGAGTACACTAAATAGTATTTTATATTTTGTTTAGTAAAGTGTTGAAAGTTTAAACAATATTCTCTGAATATATTTTTTTTTTTAACTTTTGTAGAATGGTTCATTATTAAATTATTTTTTTTAGTTTACCGTTAAAGACGTGGACATAGAATACTTGTATGAAACGGATCCTACGCAATGTCTGGTTTAATTTTTTTAAATGAATTGTTTAGGTTTACCAAATGTTTCGTTGTTTTTTATTAAGCTCAAATAAATATTTTATCTGTTTGTTTATGAAATTCTAGTCAGTTGCATCTCGTTATGAAAATAATTGGGTTGGACATTAAGACAGTAGTAAATATACAATTATTTTGAATATGACCCACCTACCTACGTAGTGCAGCGAAAAAAAGAAAAACACGGACTGTCTTCGCCATGTTATAATTCATAATGTTATCCTTTTATGATTCTCCAAAGTGGCCTTTTTGGGCCCCCAGATAAGTTATATTTCTACTTATTTTATGTACCTACTTACTTACCTACAAGTGCATTCAATTAATCATCTTTAAAGTAATCGATATTTTTTATCGATGAATCGATTTAAAAGTTGCAATTTTGCCTCTCACTGCTACTACTGTGTTGTTTTCACAGAATATGAAAGTAATGAAGCGTTTCCTACAAAAAGGTGTAAGTCTTTCTACCTTTAAATCAAAACTATACCTTAAATTACTACCAGTTGGGTTTATTATTGACTGTCTCATTAGTCCCACATAGGTCTCAAGGGTAAGGGACTTCTAGAAGTGAATGGGAACTCACACATTCGGATTAAATGTTCGAGAAAATTAAGCACTCAAATGTGGACTTTATACCCGCGTTAGAAAGTCGTATTTCATTCGAAAGTCCTTGAGTACTTAATTCAAAAAGTTATGAAATCCCAAACACATGGGATACTCAGTTCTCGTATAAAACCACAAGTGGAGTGAATCATTACAGAAGAATCTGTCTTCTATTGCGTAATTTATAAAGTCGTAATTCGAATGCTAATGACATGTACTTATTACGTTTTTACGATAGTGAAAGTTGATTTTCGTTCCTAGTTTGTATTCAGTTTGGCGGCAAAACTGGTGGTCGCTGGTTATGCTTTTAATTTTTTAATTCTATTTTTTTTAAATGGTGGTTACGATATGTTCTTGGTGACATGATTTTTGGTTGTAAAATAAGTGAGATTTATATTTTTTGTGCTGTGTAAAATGCAATTGACTT
The DNA here is from genome assembly GCA_963082905.1 of Oligia fasciuncula. NCBI lineage: Eukaryota > Metazoa > Arthropoda > Insecta > Lepidoptera > Noctuidae > Oligia > Oligia fasciuncula. The sequence continues at coordinate 1,908,190 of OY720414.1, read as the reverse complement.
TTAAAATGAGCGCGGAGTCGCTCGTGTGGTTCTTCCTACTTTCTTTTGGTGAGTTTTTTTTTAACTATTTAAATATGTTTTGAAAACACTCAGGGCCATAGACAGATACAAATGTAATTGACGATAATTTTGACATTTGTATGCATTATTGCGACATTTTTCTACTTTTTGATGGCAGAAGTCAAAATACTTACGCGAGTAGATACCAAAGTACCTAGTTTTTATTTGAAACATTTAACTTTGAACTTTAAGATTTCAATAAATAATTATACTTACTTAAGTTTTATTAGTGACACAATCACTTGCGTGTAGCACGGTCGCTCAATCAGTTTTACCTAAGTACGTTACGTCACAGTTCACACTTTGAACCGTGAGGTTGTAGGTTCAATTCCCAAGTCTGTCAAAAACGACATGATTCCGGTATTTTGCGTGAAAATCTTACTTATGGAGTACGTAGAGGTACACGCACTTTCGCCACACGACCTAAACGCAAAAAACGCAAGTTTTAGAAACAATAAAAGTATATGATCGACTACAGTAAACAAAATCAGAAAAATATATGATATTCTTCAAGATATAATTATGCTAGATAGTGTGTTGAAAACATAATACAAATAATTTGATACGATAGAAAAAAATCATGAAGATACCTCTAAAAACTTTCTTTTTACAATAAAAAACCATAGTATAATATTATATTATGACATACAATCATTCTGATTTTTTGTCAGATTATTCTACAAGCAACATACTAAAACACTAGTGTTTTAATTTTTTAGTCCAAATAATAGATTTTTTGTATTTCAATAATTGCTTCATATTTTGTAATAAATTACCAGTTTTGAGTCATCGCGCTTCTCTTTCTTTTCTTTGCAATCCGACAGTGACCCCATAACAGAACTGGCGAAATTTGGGTGTAGGTACCATCCCTATTCACTTACGCCCTTTGGCGAAAACCAGGCTTGACAATTGTCGAACATAATACATTGTTAAATAGAGACACTCACACAGGTCCTACACCTCGTCTCTATGACTCGTAGAATCTCACACGAGACGAGGCTCTATCTACGAACTCCGACCCGATTCGAAACCCGATTTTTTCCTAAAATTCGAAATATTGTGTTTTAAAATTTTTAAATCGATAATGACATTCATTCAAATAAATCATTACCTACGTAACCAAAACAAAAACATACGACACTAAAGTAGGTCAAATCTTATAAATATCCGCTTGAGCAGCTCGTTGTGTAACTTAAAGTAAGAACTCGAGGCTTGCTAAGTTAGTTCTAAGTCACAACTAGTAAGTATATTGCAGTTAAGTCACGTCTACAAGACAGTGGAAACAGACAGATAGATTTCTAAGAAGAAAAAATAAAAACTTTTTACAAAAAAAAAAAAACAACCGACTTCCAAAAAAGACCAAAGTGAAAAATAACTTTAATTTCGGAAGTCGGTGGCTAACAACGAAAATGCGAACCCAACAACACCGTTACACATATATAAAAAGTTAATACACCTACTAGATAACGCAAGAGCAACTACTTCGCGTGCGAAAAATCGCACCAACTTACGTTCAAAAATCGTAAGCCGCCACTTTCGCGGTGCTGGCTGGGTAAGCGTGAGCAAGAGCGCAAGCGTGTGACGTCATAGTAGGTAGTCAAAAAATGGCACGCTTGCTTTTCATACAGTTCGTGATACTTGCGTTATCTGCTGGACATAGGCCTCTCCCAGGCTGCGCCACAACACTCTGTCCTCCGCCTTCCACATCCAGTCTACCCCAGCCACCTTCTTGTACCGGTATCTACAACGCCACATGAGAACAACGCGTCATACTGACGTCACGCAAAATCCTGCATCTCGCAAGCAGAGTTTACCGCGCAACTAGCATAGATACAACAGCCCGACGTGAATCATCGGGCAGTTGCCCGCCAGACACAACACCCGTCTGGTCGGAGAATCCTCCCTTTTCTATGGAGGATGAGTGAACTTTACACCCTGTTCCTCATACCTCTCTATTCTTAAGGTCGTCCGTCCATCTAGCTGGGGGGCGTCCCACACTACGCTTGCCGATACGCGGTCTCCACAGGACTCGTCTGCTCCACCGGCCATCGGTCCTTCGACAAACATGACTATCCCACTGCCACTTCAGTTTGCTTATTCTGCAAGCTATGTCGGTTACTCCGGTTCTTTTCCGGATAACTTCATTCCTGATTTTATCTATCAAAGAAACTTTGAGCATAGCTCGCTCCATAGCGCTGAGCGACCTTGAATTTGTGTACCAGCCCGGCTGTCAGTGTCCACGTTTCGGCACCGTATGTCATGACGGGCAGGATGCACAGCTTCAAGACCTTAGTCTACAAACATTACGTAATAGGTGACGCGAAAACTTGACGAAGTTCTGGCACTTCTTAGAACGACATTTAAAAAAATTCAAAATCTTATTCGAAGGATAAACATATTAATTCCTCATGTCCCTCGCCTCTTTTTGCCCATAAACCAATGGCGTTATCTTCATCCTTTTTTTTTTATACCAATGGGAAATCATCAAATGACCCCTTCCGCTCTGGGTGGAGCGGAAGGGAGTGTCAGACTCTTACTGACTAAAACCCACCCGTGTTCCTTCCTTAGCCCTTTATGTTCCGGGCCAGCGTTAACCCTTTCGGACAATCCCGCTGACCCGGCAGGCTTCGGCCCTAAGGGGGCCCCTCCTCGATGCTGACATCTCTTTGAGGCGCGCGTGTTATCTTCAACCTTGACCTGTCTTTTTGTTAAACTTGCTAATTGGTGTCAAAACTGTGTGCGGACATAGTAATGGCTCGTTCGTGAGATTGCAGCCAGTGACACACATACGTACAAGGTCATGTTAAGTAACGTACTTAAGCAGCAAATAAGACAATCTTGCCTACAATTTATTTAGTATCTTTACGGTTATTTAAACCCGAACAACATGTGGTCGGTGGCGCGAGCGTAGCACCAGGTTGCGGGTTGAAAACCTGACATGTTTGTTGTTTTTTTGGCAAATAGAAAAACGTGTTTTTCACCCGACCCGGGGTTCCAAACCGGGAACTCGTGATCCGTACTTAGCCGCCATGCAAACCAGCCAACGAGAAATCATTTCCCGGTTTTGCATTTGATTGTATGTAAGTAAGTACCAGATAAGAAACAGAAAACTCAAAGCAGACCACACTCTACCACATATTGCATAAAACCCCAAGGAATGAGGAGTACCTATAGATTACTCGTCATTGTGTTTACAAAATCGATGACTCTTTATGTTCTTAAAACCACAGACATGTTTCGAAAGCTACCCTTCCTTTTGTAGCATACATAATATAAACATATCATCATCATCATCTGCCTGCCTTTTCCCAACTATGTTGGGGTCGGCTTCCAGTCTAACCGGATGCAGCTGAATACCAGTATTTTTTTTACATGGAGCGACTGCCTATCTGACCTCCACAAACCAGTTACTGGGTAATACGATACCCCTTGGTAAGACTGGTTGTCAGACTTTCGGGCTTCTGACTACCCATAAAACTATAGCAACATGTTTCATCTTTTCCAGCGCCGTCGTCATTCGCGTCGGTGATCATCCCAGAAGAGTTGCCATCGTTGCTCTCCGTCGCGTACTCCAACATACCGCCTATTAAGAAAGGTAAGATTACGTAAATTTATAATAGGTTAGCATGACATCCACCAACCCGCACTGGCTCCGCGTGGTGGATTACGGCCCGTTCCCTCTCACAGAAAGGAGGCCTGTGTCCCACCAGTGGGAACATAGACTTATTATGCAGTGGCGGCTTCATCTCTTTAAACGGCGAAGGTGTAGCGGTATCTACAACACCACATGAGAACAAAGCGTCATACTGACGTCACGCAAAATCCTACATCTCGCAAGCAGGGTTTACCGCGCAACTAGCATAGATACAATGACCCGACATGAATCATCGGGCAGTTGCCCGCCAGATGAAACACCCGTCTGGTCGGAGGATCCGCCCTTTTCTATAGAGTATATGAGTGAACTTTACACCCTGTTCCTCATACCTCTATAAAGGTCGTCGTGAGGCAACTATAACCCAGAACCAAAAATTCGAAGACGTAAAGTGACATTCACCAACTCGCACTGTGGATTACTGGCTGTTTCCTCTGACAGACGGGAGGCCTGTGTCACAATAGTGGGCACTGAAGCTGAGCACTGATGGTCAAGGTGCTGTGTGTGAAAGACCAGCAGTGGGAACAATAAATTATAGATTACATAACATAACATAATCAGCCTATGATGTTCCCACTGCTGGGACACAGGCCTCCTCTCGGTGAGAGGGAGCGGGCCGTAATCCACCACGCGGGCCCAGTGCGGGTTGGCAGATGACACATGTCTTCGAATTTTTGGTTCTAGAACATGCCGGTTTCCTCACGATGTTTTCCTTCACCGTTTTGAGAGCAGTGGTGATGAAATAATTTACACAAAGTAAAGCGCCTGTCTGGGTTCGAACCTACGACCTACAACTCGTAAGTCGCGGCCGTTACCACTGGGCCACCACTGCTCTCTCCACCATTATAGATTAATTAAGTTATTTTAGGGTCAGATCACACCGTGATTGCTAACGAAGATGGATGGATTGTGTGAAAGCTAGCTAAGTTTAAAAAACTATCCGGGCAACTACTAGTGGTACTAACACTGACCAACAATTTAAATAATTTCAGGCACGGACTCTCGCGTCGGGTTCGGCTTTGCTTTCGGCAACCATGCCGACTTCCAAGTCATGCTCGAGCTGGGCCCACAGACGAATACGCAGGCTTTAAGTAAGTCCTTACCTATCAGGTATTTTATTGCGTCTTTGGCGAAGGTCCTTATGATTCTACAGTAGAATTCAGACCAGAAAGGAACATTAAATCAGAATCAGAACAAGATAATTTCTATCTATCTATCTATCTATTCTATTCTAAATTATTCTATTCTATCAAGAACATTCGTATCTTGATTATATTCTTGACATTTTAGGAATATTCAAATTCAAATTTATTTATTTGTACACAGGAAAAATGTAGTGGCACATTGATAGATAAAATAAAAAGATATGTTGTGTCACTATGTGCTGCCTTGCAAGGCGTACAAATATTGCTTACACAGTAGGTAATGGATGTACAGGTAGGCCTTAGATATAATTATAGATTACTGCTAAGAAAATGTAGAAATTAAGGTAACTAAGTAATAAACTAAACTTGTTAACTAAAGAAAAGAAGGTAGGTAATTAATAAATCTGAGAAAATGGTATCACAGATTTTATATTTCTTTTAAATTTAAATATACATCTATGGTGTAATATGCTTTCTGTATCGGGAACCTATCTGTCCCTGTTAACAGAGAAAGAATTTGGTAGAGTGCTTTCGCTTGATTGGTTTAAACCGACCAGACTTCTTCTGAAGATCGTCTGTTCAGATTGATCTCTCGCTGAATGAAAGCCGGGTGGGTCTGACCCACAGAGGGATATATTTTAACTAAAGGTTGGAAGGGCACGACACTCTTTCTCCAAAGTCTAAGTCATTTTTTGCAAAAGATGGTATCACTTCTACATCTACGTAAATCTTGTATATATCCTTTAGTTATTATTCTATATTCTGTTCGATCGCATTAGTTTAGTTCGGAAGCACTCCGGCCGTCGTAGGCGATCGCTCTTGAGGCCGTAACAGCCACACAGAGTTCGGATTTTGTTCAGATCAGACAGATCAGAAGACTATGACATGGCCTCAACTGACGTCATTTATTATTCCAGAAGTGATACGGCCAGTGGGCCATTCGTTTAATCGTGTTTACGCAATAATTAACATAATTCTGTTACTTTCACAGCTGGTCAAGGTTTCCAGTCGACTTCTTCCAATGCTAAACGGCAAGCGAACTCGCCGCCGCCTGCGAAGTACAACAAGAATAAGGAAAAGGTAAATAAATGACAATCCATACCTACTTAATATTATAAATTCGAAAGTAACTCTGTCTGTCTGTCTGTTACCTTTTCACGCCTAAACAGAAAAAAATCGAGATAGATTGCATCCTGGGGAAGGACATAGAATAGTTTTTATCCCGATGTTCCCACAGGATCGACACTTACGCGGGTGAAACCGCGAGGCGCAGCTAGTTATTATAATAATTTCACCAATGAACGCGATTAGCACATCTAAACCATTCAAGACCCCAAGAGGACAAGAGCTGTGTCATCATTGTTGTGGAATATTGACACTGGCGCCGATTCTGTTGTGTCACAAACTAAACTAAATTTAAGTTCAGGCATCTTTTTCTTTCTATTTCATTATGAAAAGGACAGGAGATAAATATTAGTTTAGTCCTGTCAAATTAAGATACTCCATAGACAATTTAGACGAGATTAAAAAAATGGCTATTAAAAATACGTCAATTTACGTCAGGCGCTGACTAATTTGACAGGACTAAACTAATATTATCTTCTGTCCTTTTCTTAATGAAATAGAAAGAAAAAGATGCCTGAACCTAAATTTAGTTTAGTTTGTGAACAACAGAATCGGCGCCACTGACAGTTCTAGAACGTGGTTTAGATGTGCCAGTTTCAATGATGGATAAAATTCGCCCTAAGGTAGGACGCCAGCACATGAAGCTCCCCGAAACTGTAAAATTTTCCCAATCAACTTTCAACCTTATGCTTTAGCGATAAAGTTGAAAATCTATTAAAGAAATTTGACAGATTGGAGTAGCTTGATGTGCTGGCGTCTGTACAGTTTTAGAACAAGTTCGACTTTGTAGAACGTCGGTTCTGTCACTTATACCTGTGTGACAGTATCTTCTACGGCTTTTTTCCAGTACCTACCGTCAGACGGCAGCAAGTACCTCCAGAACTGGGCGCAGAAGATGAAGTTCCCCCCGAAGCAGTCGCAGAATATGCAGCCCAAGCCGGGAGAGGTGCCCAATCTGGAGGATTCCATGGTTGAACTGGTGAAGAACGAGAGAGGAGAGTACGAGATACATCAGCCGAAGCCAGGGAACCTTCCACAAAATGTAAATGAGTTTTCTTACGTACAAGGAGATCGGCACGGTTGGCGCAGTGGTTAAGCGATTGACTGCTGCGCTGCGTGTCGCGGGTTCGATTCCCGCACGGAACAAATTTTTGTATGACCTACAAGTAGTTGTTCCGGGTCTGGCTGTTTGTGTATGTGAGTTTAAATGTTTGTAAACGCACCCACAATACAGGAGAAATTCCTAGTGGGGCAAAGTCTCTGAAATCGTAAAAAAAATCAGCTGTTCCCTACATTTATGTTCGCATAACTCGTCAAAATGTAGGGAACAGCTGATTTTTTACCCGTGATAAACAATATAGGTACAAATTCTATCTTTTTCTATTCTCAGGTTCTAGAAGACTTGAAGCGGCTCTACAAGATCAAGAGCGAGGCCGCGAAGAAGATGGGTGTGCAGAGCGGCGCGACGCAGAAGCGCAGTGAGGAAGAAGTGAAGAAGATAACGGAAGATCTGTCCAACGTGGACCTGGACTGAGGCTACTGAGGCTCTTTGTATGCTTTTGTAATAAATGGGTTTAGGCTAGAATCCTGTTGTTTTATTTGGTACCTACTTGTGTTTATGTGAACACGCTAAAATTAAATTAAATTATTAGAAGGCTAAAAGTCACCCAAAGGGCAAAGGTGAGGGCTATGTTTGGAGTTTCCCTGCATGATCGAATCAGGAATGAGGAGATCCGCAGGAGAACCAAGGTAACCGACATAGCCCGAAGAATTGCCAAACTTAAGTGGCAGTGGGCAGGGCACATTGCTCGCAGAACAGATGGCCGATGGGGCCGAAAGGTTCTGGAGTGGCGACCGCGTACCGGAAGACGTAGCGTTGGAAGGCCTCCACAAGGTGGACCGACGACCTTGTGAAGGCCGCAGGAACCCGTTGGATGCGAGAAGTACAAAACCGGTCGAACTGGAGGTGCTTGGGGAAGGCCTATCTCCAGCAGTTGGACGTCTTTCGGGTGAAATGATGATGATGAAGTGTGATGAATGAATAGTGGAAACCGGCAACTCCTTACGACCAAAAATTCTAAGACATGTGACATCCACCAACCCGCATGTAACCGCGTGATGGATTCAGTACGGGTCGCTCCCTCTCAGAGAGAAGAGGCCTGAGGTCCAGCAATGGGAACATTATCAGCTGATCATAGAGCGAAAGTAATGCAAGCTAAAGTAAGGTGCTTCATTTCGTTGCAATAACTGTCACAAGCAGTGTTTCCGTGAACCGGTTTGAAGGGTATGGTTGTCTCCTAGCCCCCCATTGCACATGTTTCTTTGTTTCTGAGGTTGCAAATGATCAGGACTTGGACCAAAGTGATAACACGCACTCGCACTGTACCAGTACAGCGTCCTAATAATTGTTTGCTGCACCGGACGACGTCGTCGGCTACTGTCTTGCATAGGGTCGCAGCATAATGCTGAGCGATAGCCGTTTTGCGTGGATGTGACGCATGTTTCCCCCAACCCTTTCTTATTTTGTTTTTGTGTTTATGTTCTTTATTGCGTCATGTTTACCGCAAATAAACGTATTTTATTTCATTCTTTCTTTCACTGGCTCGAAATTATCTATGTTCAGTAACTGATCATCAATAAATAAATCAACTCAGCCCATTGCAGTCCACTGCTGGACTTAGGCCTCTCCCAGACTGCGCCACAACACCCTGTCCTCCGCCTTCCGCATCCAGTCTACCTCAGCCACCTTCTTTAGGTCGTCCGCCTACTATCTAGCTGGGAGGCGTCCCACACCCGCTTTACGCTTGCAATTTAATTCTGAAACAGCCTTAGAGGACTAATGAACTGAAAGGAGTAGCTTTTCCTGTCAGTTGACAGTGTAATCATAAGATTAAACTGCCTTTCACACGCTTTTGATAACAACCACTCTTTAAGCCATCATAGGCATTGACTTATATTACTTTTGAAATCAATGATTACAGGTACTCAAAACCTACGATTGTTCGGACTCCTAAGCGCAAGACTGAAATGTTTTATAAACCCTCGACCAACCAAGGCTATTTCTCACTAAATACCTATAAGCGTTTAGGTACAATGATTGATCAACCAATATATAATTACTGTGAGAATGTCTAAACAATACTCCATTGGCACCTTAGGTAAACGTAAATGTCTGTCATATTGTTCTAGCATTTGTTCTTGTGTCTTTGTAAAGACACAACCTTTTGCTCATTTAGCTAATTACTTAATATTATTTGAAAATGTATAAAAAGTTTAGTCTGTGTCTCCTTATCGTGATTTTGAAAAGTAAGTACATACTTGAATAATCCAGTCCTTCTGGTCCAATGACGACGGTACTGTCGGTGAACAAAGAATGACAGGTCTTAGTGTCCAAACACACTATGCCTAAGGTACGCGACCGAAGTTCCGCGGCTGATTTTACGTTCCGACGTATTCGGCTGATAAGACACACCATAAGTGCCGAACTTACGCGGCAGAAATTCAGTTGCGCACACACGGGACGCGCCATGCCTGCCTCCCGCTGCTCCCCGGATCTTCTTCAACAATCGAACCGAACTTCGGTCGCGTATAATGCGTGCTCTACAGAATACGTTGCCGCCGAATTGCCGCTGAACTTACCCGACCGAAGTTCGAATCGGCTGTACGCTGTACGCTACTACTACTATTTCGGCATAATGTGTCGTCAGTAATTCAAATAAGTAGCATTGCAGGCGTAAACATGCCGAACTTCGGTCGCGTACGCGACCGAAGTTATCTTCGGCTTAGTGTGTTTAGACACTTATTGTTATACTTTTCAAAGAAGTTTTTATATTTCCACTTTCACCTCGGGGTCAGATAAGTTTGTTGCAATATACCTACCGTATCCGGAGCTGTGTTGGTGGCCCAGTTGTAGGTCGTGGGTTCGAACCCAGACAGGCGCTTTACTTTTTGTAAATAATTTCATCACCACTGCTCTCAAAACGGTGAAGGAAAACATCGTGAGGAAACTGGCATGTCCTAGAACCAAAAAATTCCAAGACATGTGACATCTACCAACCAGCACTGGGCCGGCGTGGTGGATAGCCCACTCCCTCTCGAAAAGAACAGGCTCGTGTCCCAGCAGTGGGAATATTATAGGCAGATTATATACCCTATTCCCCGAAGGTTTGGGGGTTGGGGGCCGTTGCCTGCAATTTATTATCTTCACATACAGTCACGAGCACTAATGTCAACACTTGGCAACTTACAATTGCGATTTTTTCGTGAAATAACGAATGAATAACATAAAATTTCATTCGAATGAAATTTTATGTTATTACGAACAAATCGTCTTTACCTTTATTACCTAGTCGTAGGTACCTATGGTTTCGAAAATACTTTGTTCGACGGGCACAAATCCTAACACCGAGTTGATACTGAGAAATTCTTAGAAAACATCATTACAGATCAGTAACCTGAGTATCGAACCCTGGTCCACACGTTCAGCATGTAATGCTTGTGTGCGATTATATTTGTGAACAACCTACTGGTTCGAGAAAGATTGCCTCTTAGATCTACTGATCCACCGATCGATCTTTCTCGTTTTATTTAGGGCTGCCATCCGTCCGGGTTTCCCCGGATTTTTCCTAGTTTGATGGGCGTCCGGGGAGCGGCCGGGCGGGGTCCTAAAAAGCGTCCGGGTTAAACCCGGACTCTTTCTGTGTTAGGGGAAATCCGACTGAATGATTTGCAATAAATTAAAGCATAAATCTTAATTAAAAATTAGCCGCGGGGCAAATCTGTGCGCTCGTAACAATTCATAATACCTATGCTTTTGACTTACTTTTTTTTTTAATTTTCATTGATTCCAAAAAGAAGAGTGTTCCTAACTATTTTTGTTACCTTACACCTTATACCTTTCACATAGAGAAAAGTGTATTAATTGATTAATAAATTAAGCGTTTCATTTGCGGTTCAAATTGATATTCTTTATAAAAGACAAAAAATATGTTTTTGTTTTATTGTATTTTTTTTTTCGAGGGAGTCCGTGGTTTTTTTTTTAATTCACTGAAATGTCCGGGGTTTTTTAAGTTTTTATCCGGGGTCACTAATTTAGATGATTGATGGCAGCCATAGTTTTATTTAATTTAATAAATTAACAGGTATTCCAAGTGGAGCTATATTTCTGGTGATACCGGAAGATGTTCCAGCGGCGTTTGCGGCAATCTATGGGTTTGCTCCACCCATCACTAAAGGTAATTATTTGACTTACTTACACCCAGTTTCTGAAAAGCCAATCAGACAAAAATCTGCTGACAGATTGTTAAACCAATTAAAGTAATGTCAAGTGTCAAGTGGTCAGATTAATTGGCGGCTATAGGTATTATAGAAGTTTGACAGGCTGTTGTTGTAGGCATTAGTTATTATTGATCTGTTACATGCAAAGAGAATATAATATAACCACTAGAGAGCGTATACGCTCTTTTCGAAGTAATAGGCCGAAAGTATCGCTCTTTCCGAAGTAATCGGCGTATTCGAAGAATTCGGCACACGACTCACTACCGCGGGCCGGGGGACCAGCAAGAACGCGCGGCTGCAATTGGTCAGTTCTTGTAGGTATGCCTATCGTTAGAGCTGCTCTACTTCATTAAGGGAAAATAGTCGATATCGATAAAATGGATTTTAACATTATGAAAAGTAGGCAACCAAACGCTAACAGTTTTCGAGCGTCGGGGCACTGTAGGTATGCGCAGTCAAGTGGTTAATATCGTCGTTGGTTACATGTGATCTGTTTTGTGAGCTACCTCTCTGTCATAATTTTTATTTTGTCGAAGGCAGCTTATTTTATTTTTAAAGGTTACCAACAGGTTCTATAGTATAAGTATAGGAACAATTTTGTTATTAGTCTTAGACTTACACACTTATAAGTTAACCCCAAATTATAGGTTAACCCCAGCATTTTCAAACAAAAGTTTTAACATAGAAAAATAAACTTACCTAGGTAGCTGGGACCACCCCTATGTGCTGATGGTAATCACCGGGGTGGTTTTAGTGAGGTAAAAATCCCACAATCCCCGTTCGAAGTCGGGTGCCTTTTGAAGGTTTCCCTCCGAAAAAAAAAAAAAACAGGTAGGTAGGTACCTACTCTAATTTTAGTTAAGTTGGTGAAAAGAGAACCATATTTTGTATTATTTTTAGGAAACGACCATCGATTCGGCTTCGGGTTTCGTCTGGGCAATCATGCAGACTTTCAAATATTGTACGAGTTTGGACCTCAATCTGTTACCAAGTCTTTACAGCCCTCAAGTAAGGAACTCAATAATACTGATTTTTATCAAATTGCAAAAAAATTGCCTGCTAATTGTAATAGCTAAGTACCTAATTATGATGTTGATGATTTTTCCAGAGATTCGTTCCACGACGTATCGACAACGCTTCGCTCGACGTCGACCTGTGTTCGAGTTGCTGGTTCGCGCGGGAGTTATCAAGAGGAACTCCTATGACTTCAATGTTATACAGGACTGTGACGATGAACCTAGATAAAACTGCGGGGTAATTGCGTAACACACTATCAGTAGCAATAATGGCTTTCGTTTAGACAGTTCAACAACATTCATTGCGTTATTACGTTGTTGGGCAGACAAATTTTTCCGAACGTATGAAGCAATGGATTAGCAATACCCTTCAAAATTATTGAGATTGAGATATAGTGGCGCCGATTCTGTTGTTCACAAACTAAACTAAATTTAAGTTCAGGCATCTTTTTCTTTCTATTTCATTATGAAAAGGACAGAAGATAAATATTAGTTTAGTCCTGTCAAATTAGTCAGCGCCTGACGTAAATTGACGTATTTTTAATAGCCAATTTTTTAATCTCGTCTAAATTGTCTATGGAGTATCTTAATTTGACAGGACTAAACTAATATTTATCTTCTGTCCTTTTCATAATGAAATAGAAAGAAAAAGATGCATGAACTTAAATTTAGTTTAGTTTGTGAACAACAGAATCGGCGCCATTGTCGTGTTACGCAATTCAAGTGCTGTTCTAGTGCAAGTCCTATATTTTATGGGCTGCGTTCGACTGTCTAAGCTAAGTTTTAAGAAATCTTAAAGATAAGTAGGCAAGGTAACGAAATAAAATAAAAGTCAACAAATTTTCTGTAATTTTTTATTATTTCTCATAAAAATGCGCACTTACTACTGTACAATATAACCTAGAACAAGAATTCCCGCCAAAATCGACGGCCATTTTGTTAATTACATTAATTCAAAATGGCGAAGCGTGGTGTATATGGATTAATGATGTCTTTGCCTTCTAAAGCGTAACTATGTGTTAGTAGGTATTATGTAGATAATATAAAAATTATTTGATTACTATGAAAATAGTTTTTTATATGACTGTTAGGTATCTTACAACTGTCGGTGGTACCGATTTAGGTTATAAAAGTGAATATTTAGTCAACGTACGGTACACGTGTCACTCGTGAATTACAAAAAACCCGATGACAGAAATGACAGATGTTAGAAAGAGACAGTCACACAGTATGAGTGACAGAGACTGCGCTCTACAAGACGTGGCTGCATACTTATGTTATGTAGTGAGATATTCTACATTTTTACATTCAATTCCAGATAGGTATCACTTGTAATTTAACCTATTGACCGCTTGGTTTGATATCAATTGCCGTGCCCCCAGCACCCAGCGCCCAGCTTATAAATCGACAAATAAATCATCATTTCAGCCGAAAGACGTCCACTGCTGGACATAGGCCTCCCCCAAGCACCTCCACTTCGACCGGTTCTGTGCTTCTCGCATCCAACCGGTTCCTGCGGCCTTCACAAGGTCGTCGGACCACCTTGTGGGAGGCCTTCCAACGCTACGTCTTCCGGTACGCGGTCGCCACTCCAGAACCTTTCGGCCCCATCGGCCATCTGTTCTGCGAGCAATGTGCCCTGCCCACTGCCACTTAAGTTTGGCAATTCATCGGGCTATATCGGTTACCTTGGTTCTCCTGCGGATCTCCTCATTCCTGATTCGATCACGCAGGGAAACTCCAAGCATAGCCCTCTCCATTGGCAAATAAATACCTACGACGAATAGGGTCGTGCAATGATATAAAACGAAAAGGGCTAGCGTAGCTGAATAATAACAGCCGCACAGGTCGATCGAGCAGGTTAAGCTACGCTTGCCGCGGTTGGTCTGTGGATGGGTGATCATCTTTACATACCGTGACCCCTCCGTGCCTCGGAAAGCACGTTAAGTCGTTGGTCCCGGCTGTCATTCGTGGGATCTTTGACAGTCATTACGGGTAGTCAGAAGCCCGAAAGTCTGACAACCAGTCTTACCAAGGGGTATCGTATTTCCCAGCAACTGGGTTGTGGAGGTCAGATAGGCAGTCGCTCCATGTAAAATACTGGTATTCAGCTGCATCCGGTTAGACTGGAAGCCGACCCCAACATAGTTGGGAAAAGGCTATAAAACGGACATAGGTTCTCAGTCGTATCAATCCGACTGGGGCGGTCAATAGATTAATATTGAATAGACCTGTCAGTTAAGGGAAGGCGTGTGTTTATTTATGTATGTGTGTGTGCTATGTATCTACTGTCCGCATATTTACTTTTACATATTTTAAAGGAATAAAAGAGCGCTTACTATTACAGAGTACCTAGTTTGTGTGCAAAGAAAAAGATTATCAGCTTTTAATATAAAATGGATTCGAGAAAGGAAGGAAGGATTCTTGAAAAATGTAAAATGAGAAGACAACATTTTTTTAAGTAACGAAAATCAAATAAAATGGAATGGTGATCGTGGCTAAGTTAAAATCATCATCAAAAGTCGTGCCAAAAATGAGAGAAACAAAAAAAAAATAACCAAAAAATAAATTCAATATAATTTTATTTCGCCTAAATTAGAAATTAGTGTGCTTTGTTGCTATACAAAAGAAAAAAAAATACAGAGTCCAGTTACTTAAAAATTACAAGAAAAATTAAAAACTTAGAAAATATTTATAATAGTATTAAAATTAGTCTTTTCCACAGATGGCAATACAATTGAACATTAAATTAAAGTTAATTACTAGACATTTCTTCATAACCGCGCTACACGGCGTTTATAACAAAATTGAGTCACTATTAATTATTTACAAAACGAAAAGGATTTTTGAAGCGACATTTTTGTTTAATTAAACCTAATACTAATACTTCGTCAAATGCCCTGAATAATTCTCGTTTATAAAAAACAGCGAACTTCGTAGTGCCGCCTCAGATTTTTTTTTTGTTTTAAAAGTTATTCTGCTATTCGGGGCGGAGACAAATACAACAAATCAAACATCATTGAAATCGGTTCAGCCATTCTTGAGTTATAATTGGTGTAACTAACCCGACTTTGTTTTATTTATATAAATACCATAATTATTAGCAGGGCAGGTCAAGGTGACAGTTGACGCTCTTATGATACAAAATCGCATGACACTTCACTTTTGGAAAAAATATTGTCCTGCTATAAAAATGGTTTGCCGGTTTTCAGTAAAACTGAGCGACCAGTAACTGAATTCCTAAATTTCAACGCGCTGCCGGATTTTCAACTTTCGACACTAAACCGAGCGGTGAAAATCCAATAACATGCTTTTATGCGCGTTTATGGGCGTACCCTGTTCCCTAATAATGGTCTTAGACATTTAATTAGAACGTAGAGCGTCAGAATCTAAGCATTTGGCAACAGTATTAGGTTCTCAGATGAGTCTTAAGAAATAATTCATACATTTTTCTTTGGACGCGTATATTTAGTCGCTAGCAAATCCTCACATACATTTTTCTACATTAAATACACGTTTTATGCATACCAGAGCCAAGTTACATTTTTGACAAAAAAAAGGCTTTAATTACAAAAAAAAAACGGGGTAAAATGTAACATTGACTGTACCACACAACGCGTTTTGTGACATTTTCGTTACAAAAAAAAACTTAAATAATAACGTTTATACATTGGACTTCCAAATGTAGCTACGTAATTCGCACTAACATTTTTTATTTTATGTTCTTCCGTTATTGAACGATTTAGGCCATATCTTCACGGTGTCTTAGGGAAACGAACTCAGTAGTAAGTTGAGAGTAGCAACCTCCATTCTGCTAATAATAATAAACACCAATTCTTGTGACAAGTTTGGTAGGTAATCAAGACTTCTATCAGAGGCAATTCTAGTAACTTTCACAGTCTGGGGGCCTAAAAAGGCCACTTTGGCAGAATCATAAAACGATAACATTATGAATCATAGTGGACAGTTAATTGTTCAGTAAATCATATCAAATCCCATTGGTGAAGGATTCATAATGTTACCCTTTTATGATTCTGCCATAGTGGCCTTTTTAGGCCCCCTGATCTGTGTCATCAGTAAAAAATTCCACTACATTTTTGACAAGTTTTTGACATTTGTTTGTCTCGATTTTTAACGTTTAAAATTACGAGAATTTGCCTTCAGAGTCTGTGGGCAGCCCATTTTTAAGGACACAAAGGAGTTTAAAATAAACATAGATTATTTCCATAATTTCCATTAATATAATATTTTGTTAACGTAATTTTCATATTAAGGCCTTGCTTGGCGAATTTAAATACAAAACAACATAATATCTTCAAGGAATGATTAAATTCAGTCGTTTATACATCCATCAATATTTAATAATGCAATTTACAATAATCAAAAAACGCATAATTCAATAATCGTAGTTTTAAAGAAGTAAGTAAATCTTCTCAGTGGTCTTATTAAATATTTTTTTTAATAAAATGGACAGCCAATCATAATATACACATAAATATACTACATACTGCCACATACAGGGTGATGTGAATGTTTTATTGGCAATATTCTACAGATCCTGAATATGACAGATATTATTTGAATCAATAAATATAAGAAATTGTTAATAATGCGACGGAAAATTTCGATAAAACATTTGAAATGTTTCTAAAAAGTATGTTTTAAGTGTAGGTAAGCTTTGACCTTGTCATGAGTTATTCAAATTTTTATCTTGATTCCGGTCTGTTTTTCTACTGCAAATTCTAATATTTTTCAATAAAAACAAAATAATTACAATAAATTAATAAATGCGCAAATCGATATTATGTGGCAATAGACGACCAAATCCGAAGTTTCGGTTATTTAATTGTTATTAATTTTAGTAGTTTTGGAATGAATAATTTAAATGCAAGAGTTGTATATTGGACTTTGTATACATATTTCAAGTGGCTAGTAAAGCCTGATCATCTCATCAGTAAAAATGTTGTCAAATCTTAACGAAATGACACCATTTACAGAAGTTGAAATAAAATAAAATTGAATAGATAACATTAGACAATGGCGTCCGTCAGCCAGCCATTCGCCTAATTCTCCCTTATCATTTTTTATTACAAATACGTAAAGCAGATTCGATACAGAAACTTTTTTCGTAAAAAAAAGTTCTGTCAAAATCCGACTAGTATTTTTTGGATAGTCCTGACTGAAGAAACTATTATGTCAAACCATAATCTTCCTGCGTGTCTTATGGACACATGGTCAGCTTAAATTCACTTATACTCCATTTATTCGACAAATTAGACCCTTTTAGCGAGGAAATGGGTAGAAATTACTTATACAACATTAGTTTTTGTTTATACTAAATCCGAAATGGGGTCACTGTACTCATCATTTTGAACAACTTTTTCAATAGGACCAACCTTGAAAAAAAAATCAGCTGTTCCATACATTTTGTCGATTTAAGTGAACACAAATGTATGGAACAGCTGATTTTTTTTCGCGATTTCAAGGTTGGTCCCATAGAAAGTTGTTCAAAATTATGAGTACAATGACCCCTTTTCGGGTTTAGTACAAACAAAAACTAATGTTGTGTATCAGAGATGAACAAAATATTATTCTTTGAGCTGGAACTGTACTTGAAAAATGGTTCAAAAGTTTGTGAGAGGGGGAGCCACTTTTCTGAAATGCCTGGTCTTTAGAAGTTCATTAGACAGTAATTACGTTGTGGCGGAGAGTTCGATACGAGACGAAAAGTAGTTTGATTAAAAATTCAGAAAATAAGTTGTTTTTAAACTGAAAGACAGTTTTAAGCATAGGCACAAAACAGTTTTTTTTTAGGGTAGGCAGTTTTTTATGCCGCGAAATACTCCTAACAGCTGCGCGCCCGTAGTTCACATCAGAACACACAGATGGCGCTCGCTCACGTTTAAAATGTAAAGATGGCCGCTTCGTCGCTGGAACACAGCGAATTTACAATGGACTCAAATTGACAAATGTTCCTATAATATTTAATTTAAAAACGTTATTTACAATATGTTACTTATTATGATTATGACGTCATTCGCGACTTTTAGGTGCAGTAACGGTGCCTCAAAAAGGCGCATCGAGCTTTAGAAAGAGACTGTCGCACAGGTATGAGTGAAAGAGACAACGCCATACGAAACCGAATCCTTTCTAAAATTCGGTGTGCTATATTCACAGCTGCGTACTGAACCAGATTTACCTTCAATGTAACAAGTTATCGATACGCAACCTTCTTATTATTACTAAAGTTACTTAAATATCACTTTTTTAACAATTAACGGTTTTATCTTATGCTCGTTTAGGCTATCGACAATTTATCGACTATTCGCGCTAATGGGCGACTTCGATCGAATCAACAATACAGACGTTTTATCATGGACAGAATTCTTCACAATTTCGTCCCTTTTTTAACGAAGAAAATGTAGTTATTCCTAGTAGATTTTGGTTAAAAATTGATTTCTCTAAGTTATTTGGAGGACATTTTAACTCTTAGAACTCTGCCAAACCTTAAAGTCACTACTTCATCGACACTTACGCATAGATATTGACACTTCAACATTAACACTATATTGACTCCAGACTCGTCAATGTGTAAAGGCAATTTCCACACGTATACCATAGGCTACCATACATGGGTAGTTGTATCTTCAGATCCGTCTAACGTCTGCAAAACCAGTAACGTCTGTTACGACCTCAAGATCGTTCGCCTACGATGACTATTAAAAGCAAATCGTCTCATTGGTCGTTACGTGTATGTTCACGCATCCTGTCAGATTGATCTCTCCATGTTTGGTAGCTCACTTTACACACATTCTTCTTCTTAGTGTGTCGATAGCAAACTAAATAGACTCGGCCCAGAATTCGAATACTTGTTTGGCGCCATCACCAGCGTCCAGCTTACAGGACACGCAGGACACGATATTAAGTGTCCCATCGTTTGTGGAACAGTACCACATTTACACTACACACATTATTAACCACACAATGTTTTGTCCCACACCGCACTAGACACTTTAGTTCACATTCACATTGTCAGCGAGTGAGTTCACAATTAGTTCACTACTAGCTCTCGTTGGCCGGTTCTCTGGTGTTGGGCGGGAGGCTCTGCGGCTGCGCGAACTGGTTCACCATCTTCGTCTGCATCATGTTGAGCAGGATGTCTGAGTATTGCTCAATCAGCGACATGGCGGGGTTACTCGCGTTTGTTGCTTCTGTAAATGAGACAATTATTTCGTTATTTAAAATTCCATAACCTATAGCTAATCGCTTTGCTAAATGAGGTAGCTGTATAGCTTTGTGAGGCGGTTCGGATTTTTTTCCTTTACTTGTGCTACATGACCTTGCTTCTTGCCAAATTTCATGATTCTAGGTCAACGGGAAGTACCCTATAAATTTTGATTCCCTTGAGATTGTCGAAATATACGTTTTTTGCGGCATAAACAGCCGCATCTTTTTCACGTTAACAGATGTTTGATTTTTTTCACAGCTTCAAGGGACTGTAGAGCTGAGTATATGGTTTTAATTTCAACTCGATATCTCCACGCGTTCCCGAGATAAAGGGTCTTGCAGACAGACGGACCGACGGACAACAAAGGGGTCCTATAAGGGTTTCGTTTTTTCCTTTTGAGGTACGGAACCCTAAAAAGGGGCGAGCTTGTTGCCTTTTAAATGTCTCATTGGCCAAGTGATCGCAACGCGATTCCCAAACCGGACAAAGTGTTATTGGGTTTACGATTATAAATGTCTCATTAGGAGACCGGAGTCAGCCGGATTATGGCAATAGGATTGCCCCTATGTTGGACAGACGCCAGCACATTAAACTACTAAAATCTGTCAAATTTCTTTAATAGATTTTCAACTTTATTACCAAGGCATTAGGTTCAAAGTTGATTGGGAAAATTTGACAGTTTCGGGTAGTTTAATGTGCTGGCGTCTGTACTCAAAAATAAGTGGCGATATCCTTCCTTTTAATAAAACGTTGCCCCACTCTAGGAATTACTCCTGTATCGTGGGTGCGTTTACAAACATTTAAATTCACATACACAAACAGCCAGACCCGGAACAACTACCTGTAGGCAATACAAATATTTGTTCCGTGCGGGAATCGAACCCGCGACACACAGCGCAGCAGTCGATCGTTCAGCCACTGCGCCAACCGTGTTGTATGTGAGCTAAACACACTTCTGCGCTCAGATTAGATATGCCGGCGGGTCCCCGGGTGTTATAGCTCAAGTTAGGAGAGGCCTATGTCCAGCAGTGGGCTACCTTTGGACACGAGATGCTCGAGCTTGTGCCGCGCGCTGTCGACGTGCAGACGATACTCGCCGTCCGTCGACGACAAGCTGCTGAGCGCCTGCTCGCCGTTCTGCGTGCGCGTGACCGCGCTGCGCAGGACCTTCTGCGTTTCTAGGATTGCTGCTTCTAGACCTGCGGAGAAAAAAAAATTGTAACTAACTAATATTGTAAACCATTAGGTACTAGCTTTTGGCCGCGACTCCGCCCTCGTGGAACTTGGAAAAAGACAACATTTTGAAAAAAATCATCTGCCTAGACTTTTCCCAACTATGATGACTCACCACTTATATCAGCGGCGGCGTTGGGCTCCCTCTGCAGGCTCGCGTACAGCTGCACCACCTTGCACGCAGTCTTGGTCAGCTGCTCTGTCAGTGCAGAGCACAGCTGCGATGACGATACTGCAACAAAATGGACGGCAGTTGTTGAAAATGGTGTGCCAAAACGGTCTAACCCACATTATCTTAGTTAAAAAAAACAATCGTGTGCAGTCGGAGGAAGTAGAAAAGATAAGAGATTTTTTTTATCGAGACCCTATTTTCGTTATGAGTGACCTAGAAAACCATGAAAATGACACCCATGACGAAACATTTGGTGCCGCCATCTTGGATTTTCATTTTGACCTTACTATTGGCTTAAGCATCCTTGAGAATCATAAAAAAGACAACCAGAACGAAAAATTGCCGCTATCTTGGATTTTAATTTTTACCTCACTATTCAGCACCCTCGAAAACCATGAAAATTATCTCTCGAAAGTCCCGTAACGCTTTTTTGTTATGTGATGTTTTCTACCAGTTTACTTAAAGCCGCGTTAAAGAACTTAAAGCCTAGTTCACCTTATCCCAGTAGCATTCCTGTCCAGCGATCGAAACCAGCGCTGGAATGCCACTGGAATAATATGAACCTGAAATGCACTGAAATGTGCCCATTGGAATGGGTACATTCAAACTGCCAAACCAGTCACCGGACTGCCTGTCAATCCAGTCCAGTGGCTGAACAGAACTTGACGACGACTTTCCTAAAACTGGGCGTGCCATATTTCCTGGCAGGTCTGTACTTACAGTTGGCTTCCGCAGGCGTGTCCTGCTTCGTCCTCTGTCGCGTGTTCGCTGTGAGCCGGGCCGTCACTTCCCTCGCTTTGGCCGAAAGGTCCCGCTCACTGCCGCTGCGACCTGAGGCCAAAAAATACAACCATTACAATAAAATAAGACACCACTGTAGCTTTTACATGTATCTTGCAAGTCGACACGAAATTATGCGATTTGTTTGTCAATAGATTGTTGTTAACAGTTTCGGCAATTTTTTTATTGTGTTCTGTGAAGTCAATTTCAAAAGTCCTGAAGCCAAGTGGGCCGCTGCGGGTATAATTTAGTAAAAGGTACTCCGGTGAGCCACAGTGCGACTGTGGAGCCACATCACAGACGATGCTTCACTCCTGTCCTGCGCTGTGTGCGCTAACTCCTAGTCTATGAAGACCGTGTGACGAGAACTGCCTCGTCGTCCTCCGAGCTGGACTCCTCGTGCGAATGACAAGCTAGTGCTACACTCACCGATCCTCCTCTGACTGTGGTCGACGGACGAGGCGCGCGGGCGCGGCGGCGCGGGCGCGTCTCCGTTGTTGCGCTCGTCGGCCTCGGAGCTGGACTCCTCGTGCGCGCCGGTCGCGAGACTTACTGTTTAGCGTTATAAGTGTGGTTAGTTGCGTGATCGTGCGGAGTTATCATACTGCAGGGTTTTGGAGTGAAAATTTTAGTATTTAATTTAACGCGAAATTGGTCATAGTTATGCTAAAACATAGTAAGTAACCCACAATCGTTTAACTAATCCAATGTTCGTTTTAATATCTACCAAAAAAACTAACCAAGTGCGAGTCGGACTCGCACACGAAGGGTTCCGTACTACAAGGCAAAAACGCCGAAAAAAACACGTTTGTTGTATGGCTCCCATACAACAAACGTGGTTTTTTGGCATTTGTTTCACGTTTGTTGTATGGGAGCCCCCTTAACTATTTATTTTATTCTGTTTTTAGTATTTGTTGTTATAGCGGCAACAGAAATACATCATCTGTGAAAATTTCTGATTGATTTCTGACTGATATTTAATTAAATAAATGAACTGTTTGTTTTCTATTAATAAAATAAAATTTTATTCGAAAACATCCATCGGTTTCTTACTAAACTTCAGCTATATCCTACGATCCTGCATACTTATCTCTTTTGTTGACTGTACATTTTGTAAGATTAACTAAAATCAGATCAAAAAATTCTTAAATTCATTGATTATGGTTTAATAACGAATTCAAAATATAATGTATTATAATTAAACACGTAAGTTAACAACCAAAAAACGACAACTGCAGTGGAATCGAACAAATCACTAACATTCTAGATAATTAATATGTCAAAATAATTGTTTTTTGTTAAAAATGCGCCCTTAGGAAAATCCCACAATAGGCTATTTGACAATGTAAAAAATAAGGTCATAATTATTGACACTCGTATAGATTATCGCTTTTAAAATCGATTTGCATTAATTTTACTACAAAACAATGTATTATTTATAAAAAAAATCCCGAAAAAACTTCATCTTTTTAAATCTGGCGCCACGATTGGCTGAACTTAAGATGACGTCATGATTTAGTAAATTTCTGTCTATCGTTGACAGAACAGATGACTTTTGTCTAGTATCTCGACCGTTTCAACGTTTGTTTACGTGAATCGTGACGTCACGACGCCATATTGTTAAAGATATTGTTTTGGCCGCTTATTTAAACAGTACATTTTTATTTACTATTTTTTAAAAGAAATACATTATGCAATTTGAAGTAATAGGTTTTTGTGGGCTCGTTAGACACCATTAAATAATCTGAGATGTTTATCAGAAACCAGTCAAATAGCCTATTTCTTCATCAGATTTGCCTATTTAAGTCATTATGGGTTAGGCCGCACACGATCATACGATAAGATCAACGGCTCGGGCGATCGCTATATTTTTGGCCATTTTTTGAAATCTAAAAGTTTGTAAAGTATCTGAAACTTTTCAAATATATTTTCGGTGTCCTCTCATCATGCCGCACCTACTCAGCTATCAACTTATAGAGGTATGAGGAACAGGGTGTAAAGTTCACTCAACCTCCATAGAAAAGGGAGGATCCTCCGACCAGACGGGTGTTGTGTCTGGCGGGCAACTGCCCGATGATTCATGTCGGGCCGCTGTATCTATGCTAGTTGCGCGGTAAACTCTACTTGCGCGATGCAGGATTTTGGGTGACGTCAGTATGACGCGTTGTTCGCATGTGGCGTTGTAGATACCGCTACAAACTTTTCTCCCTATGTTTGTTCAAAAACCCTCTGGGCTCCCTACCTTTTGTGAATAAAGGGATCAAAGTTGAATCAACTTCTTGTGACTTTAGTATTCTGTGCGCTAACTACATAGTTCAAACTACTGGGCCAGTTTCAGGGTGTCTGATCAACATAAAGCTATGCTGCGCTGTGCTGAACTTAGCAAAGCGAATTTGCTTATGACGTTTTTTCTACAAACAACTCAGCTTACAGATCATCAGTATACGTTTCAGTAGCGAAGGGTCAGTTTTTGTAAGAGGTATCTTTAATATGATTCATTTTTCAAAGGGAAGCCGGTAGGAATAGAGTTGTATGGAACCTTTGCCACTGTTACGTTTATTTCATCAAGAAATGAATTTAAGAGTTATTGCGTAGCGTGAGCGCTGCTGTATTTTTAACAACGCGTAGGCCACACAAAACTCAGCGCAGCACGTTTTTTCCTCAATAAAATCTGTGAGAAGCGTTTTAGCTAAAGACAGCACAGCGCAGCGCAGCATAGCTTGCTGTTCATCAGTCACACCAACAGGAGTGGTGCCGAACGGATGCGGCGGTGGAATTAGCAATACTGTATAAAGGTACAGGCACACGTATCAAACCGGAAAGGGATCGGCACCGTATCAACTCGAGCCGTTCAGTATTCTTTGTATGAAACTCCCTACTGCAACGCACACTAATCGGAATCGTCACGTAATCGCCTCGCCTCGGGACAAGCTCACGAACCGCGGTGCGGTGCGTTACGGCTCGTCGTCCCCGCGCTTACGTCTCTTCGTCCCCCCTCGCCCCTCTCACCCCTCCGGCCTGCTGCACCATCAACCAGCGCTCGGCGAGCCGTAAGCGCGGCGTCGCCTAGCCGTAGCCGAGTCGACGTATCGGAGCTTCTGATCCGCTTTGGTTACGTGCTTACGTTAGGTTGACGCCTGTTTGACGGCGAGGTGAAGGTGAAAGGCGATACGGTGCCGATCCCTTTCCGATTTGATACGTGTGCTATGACCTTAAGACCTGTGTTACAATTTTTGTGTACAGTAAAGATGTATATTGTGTGTATCGAACCTGCGCTGTACGCGTTGGCGAGTCCTCGTCGCCGCGCGCTGTTGCTGGCCTGCTTGTTCATGGAGGAGATGGTGGGCCGCATGAGGCCCTGCGGCCTGTTGGACTGCTGGCGCGACGGCTGCGGGTCCGACTCCGAGTCGCTCTGTGGGGATTTGGGTTTCATATAGATCATCCAATACACATATATGCTTCTATACTATAATAATATTATTAAGAGGTAAAATTTGTTTGTTTGTATGTAGGGTTTGTGAATGGCTTCTCGATCGCTTTTCAACCTATGAGGTTATCGTCTGCTTAACCGGACTTGCCTGTGGTTGTCTCAATAAATTAAGGCCTCCAGCCAGGGCTTAAAAACTTAAAAACTAAGGGACTACAAGCTAAGGGCACCCCCTGTGGGGTACGGACCTCGGCTTAGGGCGTCGGCGTCGCTGGGAGAGGGCAGCAAGGGACAGGCTGGATCGGAATTACCACAAAAATCTTACCACAAATATAATTCCTGGGAAACGACGTTATTTATTTATATAATTATACTTTATCTTCTCCTTTTTTTTTTCTTTTCTTTTTTTTTGACTTTCTTTTTTGGTGTAAAAAAAGTAATTTAAATAAATTAAACCGACTTCAAAAAGAAATGAACTCAAAATTATGAAATAACTTTAATTTCGGAAGTCGGTGTCTTGGGATCTGTATTTTAGTTTTAGTTTTTTGCCACCGACTTCCGAAATTAAAGTTATTTCATAATTTTGAGTTCATTACTTTTTATTTGGTAATTTTTAGTTGTTGCACTAGAATTTGACCAAGGTTTTGAGATGTTTTCGCTTTGACACTACACCCGTAGCTCGTATCAATAAGCCAGGCCGTCACACTTTCACGTCTTAGTCCATATCTTGAAAATTACTGAATCGATTTTGATGAAACTTGCACTGTTCCCTAAGTTGAAGTAAATGTAAGCCAATAAAAAAAGAATGGTCACGATCCGATTAATAGTTACGGAGATATGCGTGGACAAACATACATACATACATACGTCTATAAAATTGTGTATATTTGTTTGGAAGCCCTAATAGATTGTCATATGTGAATATAATGCAATTCCAATAATATTACATACATAGATATCGAATTGATAACCTCCTTTTTTTTGAAGTCGGTAAAAAACCAGTACCAAACACGTTATAATGATGTTTAAAAAGGTTGCATGTTGGTGGCATGTTATGTATAAATACCTGATTAAGCACTCCAACACTAGAGCTCCTGGTCATATTGGACTTCGTGCTATACCGCGGCGCTGGTCGTACGAAGTTGCTCGGAGACTTACTGCTGGAGCCGTTCTGTGGCGTCGCCGGTTTTGACGACGGACCTGTGGCACGCACATGAGTCAGAGAAGGAAGTAGAATGGTCTCAGATGTGCAAAAAGTCATAAGATTCAGCCTATAATGTTCCCACTGCTGGGACACAGGCCTCCTCTCTTCGAGGAGTGGGCTTTATCCACCACGCGGGCCCAGTGCGGGTTGGTAGATGTCACATGTCTTCGAATTTTTGGTTCTAGGACATGCCGGTTTCCTCCCAATGTTTTCCTTCACCGTATTGAGAGCAGTGGTGATGAAATAATTTACACAAAGTAAAAACGCCTGTCTGGTTTCGAACCTATGACCTACAGCTCGTAAGTCGCAGCAGTCACTACTGGGCCACCACTGGTCTCTGCCAAAATATACCAACCCACAAAAAACAGTGGCACTCCGAGAGTGCCGACAGAAGTGTAAACAAAACACAAACAGAATACTTTGCTATCACTCACTGACATATCGGATATACATTAAAATCGAGTATTATAGTGAAAACTTCTTTAAGCGCGTTGGGCATTTTTTGAGATGGGGAAAAAACCCATTGAACTCGCGACACTGTTACCGTAACCAACACATCTGTTTAAAGTTTTGGCCATTATAAAGACATCAACGCGCGGTACATTTTCTTTGGGAAGAATGACCTTCAAACATATTTATAAAATTACTATGGTTTTTCAAGTTTTCACTTCTGCCGGCACTCCTGGAGTGCCACTGTTTTTTTAGGGTTCCGTACCCAAAGGGTAAAAACGGGACCCTATTACTAAGACTTCGCTGTCTGTCCGTTCGTCTGTCTGTCACCAGGCTGTATCTCATGAACCACTCTCTCTTCTGTTGCCGCTATAACAACAAATACTAAAAACAGAATAAAATAAATATTTAAGGGGGGCTCCCATACAACAAACGTGTTTTTTTCGGCGTTTTCGCCTTGTGGTACAGAACCCTTCGTGTGCGAGTCCGACTCGCACTTGGCCAGTTTTTTTAAATACATAGGTCAGAAAACGTTCTTGTATGAACCCCCTTTCATTTTTAACTTTCATTTATTTTTATTATTTGTTGTTATAGCGGTCATAACAGTACATCACTCTATGAATATTTCAAGTGTCTACCTATCACGTTTTAAAAGATAACAGCCCTGTGACTGACGGACGGACCCTTTGGGTTCGGGTACGGGATCCTAAGAGGTACCGCTTTTCACATTAAAAAATAATTTAAATAGTAAACTAATTCATTAGGAAGACCATAAGGCCAAACTAATTTAAAAAAAAAAAACGTGTTATCTAAAGAATTAATAATAATGTTATTTTAATATTACTTTATATTTATCTACAATGTTAAATAAAAACAATTTAGTCAACTCTACATAAAAAGCAATGTATTATGCGTTAATAATTACTTACGCTGTTCTACAATAAAACTAAATGATTCTACTACTAATTAACAAAAAGCATGCTTTTTATTAAAATATGATTAACATAAAGTGCGTCAACATTGCCACATATTTATTTATACAACATTATTTTTAGTATAAGCGAAACCCGAAACACGTCTAGTATTTTTTATGTAAAGAATCTATGAAAACAAAATTTCAAAACTGTATCATGAAAAATCACAAAGTTATAAGCTTGTTAAGTTACCTGTTTGGCGTACAAAAACATGCTCACCCGCAT
This sequence comes from Oligia fasciuncula, assembly GCA_963082905.1. NCBI lineage: Eukaryota > Metazoa > Arthropoda > Insecta > Lepidoptera > Noctuidae > Oligia > Oligia fasciuncula. The sequence continues at coordinate 1,880,222 of OY720414.1, read as the reverse complement.
CGCTCGCGCCGCGCCATTGACAATAGTACCTAGGTACCTAACCGTTCGGCGCGGAGATTGGATAACCTATGTGTCAACCTTTTTTAAATATTTTTGGGACAAAATATAACATGGGGTAAAAATTATTGGAATCGATTCAGTTACTTATTCTGAACAAACTATATTCAGGTTTCGCATATACTAAAAATAACGTTGTATAATAGTAGGTAACACAACTAAGACAAACCCTTGAAACTGGTTCACGTGTAGGTTATACAGGGTTATTTTAAATTGACTAGCTACACTCCGCAGAAGCGATGGGTATCGATGTCAAAACACGATAAAATAAAAAGATTTGATGTTTTACGTGTGGAGGTCATCGACCGCTGTTTGTGTTGTAATTTGAAGTACTTATTTGTTGAGAAAAACTGTTCTCTTATGTTTTATCGTATTTAAATGTCGATACCCATCCCGTCTATGAAGTTTACACAATGCTGAATTAATCTTAATTTAGTGTTAACACGATCCATGACCCATTCATACGATTATGTTAAAATTAAAACTATCCCAACATTGCAAGAACGATTTTTAGGTTATTCAATGGCGCCGATTCCTTTGTTCACAAACTAAACTAAATTTAAGTTCAGGCATCTTTTTCTTTCTATTTCATTAAGAAAAGGAGAGAAGATAAATATTAGTTTAGTCCTGTCAAATTAGTCAGCGCCTGACGTAATTTAATCTCGTCTAAACTTGTCTATGGAGTATCTTAATTTGACAGGATTAAAATAATATTTATCTTCTGTCCTTTTCTTAATGAAATATAAAGAAAAAGATGCACTGAACTTAAATTTAGTTTAGTTTGTGAACAAGGGAATCGGCGCCAATGTCTTCTACTCGAAAACGTTTTACTAGATCCCATTAAACTCCATTATGGCTCATTTCGACTACGATTATATTACATAACGTTTTATTAGACAGTAGGTGTAGACCCAATAATATCCCTTCCGACTCATTTAATCCCAAACAGCACAAACAATTTTACTTAGCCCAGTTAAACTTGGCCAAGCCCAGTTAATCCAAACCAAACTTAATTAAAGCCAACCAAACCCAGTTAAACCCAACTAAACTTAATTAAACCCAGTTAAAACCAACTACACTTAATTAAACCCAGTTAACCCCAACCAAAATTAATTAAACCCAGTTAAACCCAACCAAACTTAATTAAACCCAGTTAAACCCGACCAGACCCATCCAAACATGTCTACAACTCATACTACCACCACCAGACGCACCTTGCGGTGTCCTCGGCGCGGGCATGGGCTTGGCGGCCAGGTCTGACAGCGAGATGGCTCGTCTCATCCCCGTTCCCTCCTCCTCGCGGTCTGACACCGACAGATGCGAGCGATTCGCTGGCGAGACGGCTGCTTATAAGTAACATGCGATTATAACGAGCTGAAGGTTTTCTTGAATATGCAGATGCAGCTTGTAATATATATTTTTAAATATGTAAGCTGTGTTCTTGTTTGCATTTGTGTTTTAGCTGAGTCATCACATCAGAATAAAGTTTTAAAACTGTGTTGCTGTCAAAGAATTGTCGAGTATTTCAGGAGTTCGAAACTAAATTTAAAAAAAAAATCGGGGCTTTTGCCTGGATAGATAACTGTTGTAAGGTGATCAATCGGTTGAGTGAAGTTAAAAAAATAATCTATTAGAATAATATGATTAACTACAAAATTACTTATGACCAAATATCTAGTATTCAATTAATATAACCATTCAGATTGCTATAACTAAGCACAACAAAAACACATACAAAAAAAATACAAGGCATGCATGAGAAAATCTCCGCATATGTAATAATTAAAGTCATGCTGAAAAATAACCTGTAAAACAATATAAAAAGCGATGGCAAGTGACATGTCGTGAATTTGCCGTGCGATATAAAATATATATATTTGCATATTATTTTTTGCCTATGGTTCAAATTTTTGGGCGAATTCACAAAATATCACCTTATTTTGCGGAATGTGTAAGTTTTAGGTTTTTGTTATTGGTCCGTAGATATTTTAAGCACCTTATCACAAAATATAGTAAACGTTTTTGATTTCGATGGGATTAACAAGAATATGCCGCACGACGTGAAGCTTTTAAGCTGTAATGGCAGCTCATGAAAAAATATCTAAGGCCAATACTTTAAAAACCTAAAAAAGCGACTTCCACATCTTATCAACGCAAATAAAAGGGACCATAACGACATCAAATAACTTGTCACGTGCAGTCCCAAACCTTGCGTCGGCGAGAATTTCGATGGCAAGACCGGGGTTTGTACGGGAACCTTCCTCGCCAAACAAGAACCTCTAGGCGAACCGTACAGTACCGGTCTTATTTTATGCGGGAAAAGACGGTTTTCCATACACAATCTTGGTGTAGGACCTCTAATGATTTTCCTGAACGGAGGTTTCGGTCGGCTAAAACCGTAAAAATGTAGTCTTTTCGGAGAATTTGTGCAACTAGAACTTGTTGTAGACGATTCGTAATTTTCACTGTCTAAATGGACATCTGTTTTCGGTATTACCATTTCGTTATAAACCCTTTGTTTTAAACTTTTCGGTGGGTTTAATATTTCCGGTTGTACGGCGTTGTTTAGCTTTACATCTTCCACGGGTCCTGTGTTGCCAGCTTCATTCGTTATATCTCTTCCAACGGTAACTAGGCCCCCTATTTGATCGGAGTCCAAAATGTCTGGTAAACTTAAATTTCTTTTGATTTCTTTATTTTCTGAAGTCGTGTCAGTATCTGTCTCAGCTTCTTCTAAAGTGAGGGACGCGAAGTTGTGAACAGTTGACGATTGCTTCGTCGCTAACTTCTCGAACTTCCTAGACAGTAATTTGACTACTCCTTTTCCATCGTTTATATTAGCTTTTAAAGGTCTCATTCTCCATTCCTTGAGTATCTTCTCTTGTAGAATTCTCTTCTCTTCCATTTCTACTAATTTGTTGATGATCTCTATTTTTCTTTCGATGTTTTTGTATTTTTTAATTTCATCGCTCATCTCTGGCGATATGTTTTCTTTGGTTTCACCTTGCCTGCTGTGCGACGGTCGTGACAAATCATTTCTAGCAAGTTTCAAATTGAGTTGGTCTTTAGCATTTTTTGCATATAGCTTATTATCTTGTTCAGCATAATAATCTAAGGAGTCTTTAGCGAAATCATTGGCGTCGACATCGAGGGAGTCCATGCTCACTTGTTTCAGCCTCTCCATCCGTTGCATAGCGTACACTTCTAAGCTATCCATCTGTATTTCAGACTTATTTTCATTCACGTCTTTCTCTTTAACAAACACGTCGAAATGTTTCTCACTGTTGTCTGGTTCAACGTTAGAATTGGCATCTTCTGGCTTCTTATTGGTTAAATAGTTTTTATTGTGCAGACCATCTAGTTTCGCTTTGTACTGCGACGATATTGATGACGTCAGACCTGATTTTTCTATGCCCGCTTTCAGTCTGTTATTCATTTTGACAGAAGACGTTCTTTTGATTGGTTTCGGAGGCTTGTGCGGTACAAACTCCATTGTTATTTTAGTATTGTTATTCTTCTGACCCGAACCTCTTTCGAGACTCTTAGTAGCATTATTATATTTCCCATTCGATTTTTCTTTATTTAACTGATTTTTATTAACCTTTGTCGACGTGTTCTTCCTTATTTGCTCCTCAAATTTCTCCAAGTTCTTTTGAACGTGAGAATTTCGTTTCTCCATAAGATTTTTTAAGGGGTTTGGTTTTGAAGCCGGTTCTAAGACTACTTCAAAGCTACAACTCTTAGATTTGACCATAGCATTCTTTTCACAGCCTTCCATTTGACTCTTGTACTTATCAGCGAATTTCGGTTGCAGAGACTTGCTAGCGTTCACCATGTAGTCAGTCTTATTCAATCTCGGTATCTCATCACTTAGCTTATTTTCTTTATTATACTGCTGAATATTATTTCCGTCGAAATAATACGCAATATTCTTAGCCGGCGGAGGCTGTTTGGTTGATGAGTCGTACAAGCTTTTAGATCTTGTCACAGTTTTGTGTCCATCCATCGGAACGTCAAAACCGAACACTTTATTCGCGGGTGCGGCTGGTTTCGGGTTTGCAGTCACAGTGTTAGGTTTGCTTTCTCTGTAATTAGGGCTGGACGCATCTCCTAAATAATTGTTATACATGTAACCGAAATAAGCGTTGTTAGGACTGGAGCCGTAACTTTTAGACGTGTTATCGAACTCGTAACAACTTTTACTATTCCGGGGTATACTTTGGTTCATTTGTTGTTTCTTCGGCTTAGCGCCTTCAAACAACATTTCCAAAGGCGCACTTTTAGTACATTCCGAGTCATCAGACAGGACGCTCTCCAATGAGTTACAGTTAGTTCTACAAAGTTGGTTGTCATTGTCCAGAAAGTCGTCGGACAACACGGATTCCTGGCTGCAGCTGTTCTTCATGTATTTCTTCTGATTTAAAAAGAAACTTGCGCTACTGTGTCTATGGTTTTCTAAATACTCTGTGTCGTGTATGTTCTCGTACGAACAGTTCTGCGAATCGTTCAAATTGTATCTACTGCTATCAAACTTAGCTTGTTGGAAAGCGACTTCGTTGCCATATTTGAGGAAAATCTCATTAGAAATACTTGAACAATTGGAGTTGTCACTCAGCACTGATTCGTTAGACCGCGTGACACATCTTTTAGTCAAAACACTTTGACATCTGTACATGTTACTGTTGTACTTCATCGAGTCTTCGTCAATGTCGTCGAGATTAGACGGCATGTTCCTCGGTAGTGTAGAGCTCTTCTGATTGGATATGTAAGCGGGCTTCGCGGGCACCACCGGCTTCTCACTGCTGTAGATTTCATAGTTTGACACAGTCCGTCTTGGCACATTTTTGGTATGTTTTTTACAAACTTTCTTAGAGAACAATTTATTTTTACAACTAGCATCTTGGCTAAGGCTGCAATCTTCTAAGGAGTCTGAGGAGAAGTTTCCGTCGTCTTTTTCTTTCGTAGGTTTCAAATCGAGGTCATCCTGACTTCTCGCGACATCGTATTCATCCAAATCGCCATATTTCTTTGTTATTTCCGCGATCATTTTTTCAGTATCCGATTTTATAGTGTCAACTATACTTTTACCGCTATCTCTAAGATTTTTGTTATCAAAACCTACGAAAAAGCTTAAGGAATTCCTCTTTTTGGGATCTAGAGAGTTTGTAACAGGTTTCTGATTCTTTTGATTAGCTTTATCAGCCCATTTACATTCTTCAGAAACCGGTGACACGGGACAAGACTTGTAATTCTTGAATATACTTCGCGCGGGTTTGACAGACTTAGGTGGAACTGGTTTTTCATCATTTTTGATTAGATTTAAAGTGAAATTCCGTGGTTTAGGTTCGCGTGGCTCTTTCTCAGGAAATAGGCGGTTAAACACTTTAGATTGGACAGGTTTCGTCATGTCTATAGTAAACGCTAGAGGTTGCTTCTGAGGCAACTGTTCTTTAAACACCATAGGTTTCGTATCAAAGGGGGCGTAATGCGTGTTGCGTCTATCATTCTGAGTGGGTGGTATGTTAGCGTGTGGCGGCACGTACGGAACCACGTTGTCTAAATAGTCGGGTATGTTCTTATGGTTCAAATTCGCGGGTATCGCATAGGGGTTCTTGTTTCGGTAGTCGAGGTAGGGGTTCAAACTATCGAAATAGTTCGAATTTAGACTGTCCAGGTTCTCTTCCGGACATGGCAATATTCCTGGTCAGCGTTAAGGAAACAATTTTGGTGTTTGTTAGTATTTAGCGATGATGGGTTTACTTATAAACGCTTTCTTTTTTGGTGATGGAAAGCAACACTTGCCGAGGTCGGCATCTAGATGGGTATTGAAGGCAAGTAAAGCGTTTGTAAGTAATATTTAATGACGTCACACGTTAGTGAAATCACACATGGGTAAAATACAGTCAAAGTTTGATTATAAAAAATATGTTTGCAAATAATTTGTAGCGAAAATCTGTTGCTGAATTGAAAGTACGCGTTTGACTGTATTTTTGAAGAAATTGAGCATTCATACATCGGGTACCCGAACTTTAGTAAACTCAAACTCAAAGCATTTATTTCAATTAAACCATTTACAGGCACTTTTGAATTGTCTCAAGAAGTCGGTCAGTCAGAAAATATGAAGCTAGTTGCCCATTCCAAAGCGTAGATACCTATGGAGAAGAACGGGCAAGAAACTCCATGGACAAGTACAGAATAAATCACGTATATTTATTGAATTTCTTGAACACAGATTCAGATTGATTGCTACTGATAATTATGTAGACTTAAGTTTATAAAATGTTGTTAAAACAGTTCTTTGATGACTTATTATTCCTAAAAGTCATCATCTGCATCATCTGCCTAGCCTTTTCCCAACTATGTTGGGGTCGGCTTCCAGTCTAACCGGATGCAGCTGAATACCAGTATTTTACATGGACATGGAGCGACTGCCTGTCTGACCTCCACAACCCAGTTACTGGGTAATACGATACCCCTTGGTAAGACTGGTTGTCAGACTTTCGGGCTTCTGACTACCCGTAAAGGCTGTCAAAGATCCACGAATTCTTAAAAGTACCTTCAATTATACATGTATGTTTCACTGAATTGACAGGAAGATACCATAAATATTGTTATTTTTTTAATAACTTTACTTTTATTTAAATAAAACACTGTCAAATACCACAGATGAATACTCAATCTCCTTCACAAAATCAAGCGTACAGGCAAAATGAAGCGTCTTACCGTAAGGTCTGGAATTGGATGGGATGGCCATGGAGACGGGGCGGCTGCGGCGCGAGCTGTCCTTCTCGGGAATGTACGACAAGTCCGTGGTTGACTGACTGGACTTCAGGTTGGAACGGAAAGCCACCTGTGTGGAAGGAGATTATATTTCATAAGTTGGTTATTTAAATAAATATACAATTTATTGTAAAGTGTTAAAAAAATAACCCGATAAACTGTAAGAGGTGCTTTAGTTAGACCATCGAACTACACAACTATCACTATGGGACCAACTATGAAATAAGGTCAAGTATGTAATGAACTTTTGTATTAAACTACCGATTTTTTTATATACAAGAGATGGACACCAATTTGGAACAACACAATTTTAATTTAAAATAATTTATATTAAAAGAATAAGTTAAGAAAGTAAGACTTCCTATCATTTCCAAGACATGTGCAAAACATTTTGGTTGCCATAGAATTTGAACTTTGAAATCTATGACAGTGAATTTTGTTGCTCCAAAACTTGACCATTTTCAAAGATTCTGACTCCAAATACAGTACTTTGTATTGGTAGATATAAAATACGTCAATATTAGTGTCTGTTACCTGCCAAAGTCATGTGTCAAAGTTTATGTCAAATGAAAAACGTCATGTGTCAAAAGTTTATGTCAAATGAAAAACGTCATTGTGTTCTCCGTCTATTTCTGCCATGGACCGTCTCGCGTGTTGTGTGTTATGAGAAAGCTCCTAATAAATCTTGCGATATCTGGTTATTTACACATAATTAATAATTATTTTCTGCTTTTTTTTGTGCTGCGACGTGTTGCCAGGGGAGGCTAGGGCTACTTACACTCTCCAGCTGCCTGCGAGTCTCCAGTATCCTCCTGTTGAGTTCCTCCCGTCGCCTCGCAGCCTCAGGGTCCAGCATCTTGCCGGGCGTGCGCGGCGCGGGCAGCGGGCGCGCGCCGCGCGACAAGTGTTGCGACGACAGCGACGTGTTGCCTGGAGGAGGGAAACGTATTGGTTCACACTTTTGCGCACACGCTTATGCACTGTAATATCTCCTTAGTTGGCCAGTCTCAGTTGAGATTGGCCGCTGTGACCTAAATTTAGTCAAGAGAGTCTTATTATAACCAAGTTATAAAGACAGCTACATGAATCGACAAGTAACAAGTTTAAAATGACAACGTAAAAAGCATTCAACGTTTTCGTAAGAGGATTTTTCGAATCAAAACTCAAACTTAACGCTTTATTTCAATTAAGAGCCTATACTACCTCAGCTAAAATTCACTCTTTATCTCGCTCGCACGATACTGCTCGCGGACTGTGTGAAAGCGAGACAGAGTGCGGTGCTGGGCGGGAGGCAGCGCCAATAGTTTAGGTATTTGCTTTTTACGGTGAAAATAAAGGTAATTCAAAAAAACTAACTAACATAAGACCTGCTTTATAGTTAGTTCAGTTAGTATGCAAAGTTTCATGATCTAATTTGAAGTATTTTTTGAATACCAGCGGTTTATTGTTCGGTTTGGAGGTAACTTTGGAATTTTTTTCTATCGAGAAAATTTTATGGACTCGTGTTTTCGTCTAACATAAGACCTTACATTAATCCTCAACTTTAGCATATATTTATTTCAAAATTAATGCTGCAGTATTTTCGACATAACGGAGGATCATGCTAAGCCATTTGAGGTAGTATAGGCTCTTAAATCATTTATATAAGGTGTATCTACACTGGCCTGCAAAAATAAGTATCACACTTTTTAAATTGGAATAACTTTTTAAGTACACAAGATAAGCTTTCGAAATAAAAAAGACTAGAAAAAGAGTTTAATTTTGTATAAAAAAACTTCATAGTCGAGACACTTCTTTTAAGAAATGGAGCTTTAAAAACAAAAATAATCCTTTTCGAATTACAATTTTACCATAATTTTTTTTATTCTGTTTTTGTTTTAAATTTTTTTTTGATCGATGGGTCTTGTTACAAAAGCTAAGTTAGACAACAGCACATACATTTTATTTATCAGGCCTCTTTCACCTGAAGAATGTGCACTATAATATCTCTTGCGTACCTGGCTAATCTCCGTTGAGATTGGCCACCGTGACCGAAATCGGTCGGGGAGGCTATCCATCCATACTAATATAGATATTATAAATATAAATAGACGACTCCGCCTTGGAGTGTAAATGTGGTGCTGTTCCACAAACGATGGGACACTTAACATCGTGTCCTGCGTGTCCTGTCAGCTGCACTGATGGACGCTGGTGAAGGCGAAACAAGTAGCCGAATTCTGGGCCGAGTCCATTTAGATTGCTATCGACACGCTAAGAAGAAGAATATTATAAATGCCAAAGTGTGTCTATCTGTTACCTCTTCACGCTTAACCTTTTGAACGTCAGAGCATAAACGCACGCGCGTGCCCTCCACGCCAAGCCACAGTTTTAAATATTAAAGGTATACAAATAAAAACACACAAAAGTAATGATTTAATTTTTCTAATTATTTCGTGATAAAGTGCACTGCATATTTTGTCACATATTTGTGTCGCTGGCGTGTATGCCAGCGACACAAATACACGGCACGGGCACGCGCTTGCTTGTCACGTATATGTGACAATGGCGTTCAAAGGGTTCAACCGCTGAACCGATTCAGATGAAATTTGGTATAGAGATAGTTTGAGTCCCGGGAAAGGAAATAGGATACATTTTATCCCGACATTCCCTCGGGATCGAAAGTTATGCGGGTGAAAGTAAAGTAGTACATAATATAAGTGTGCTCACCCGCAGTAAGCGTGGCATCCATCTCAGCGCCGCTGAGGCTGTCGAAGGCCGACTTGAGGTACTTCTCGCGCCGCCCCGCCGTGTCCAGCGACTCGCACGAGCCCGACAGCGGGTTGCGCTCCGTGTTGTCGCCGGACGGGGTCGACACCTGCGCGGGAGACAAACAGAAATCCTTACACAGTAGAAAACAAAGTCTAGGGGCCCGTGGCTAAATAATATCAGCCGTTGAGGTCCATGGATCAGGTTAAACTACGCTTGCCACGGTTGGCCTGTGGATGGGTGACCATCTTTACATACCGTGGCACGTTACGCCGTTGGTCTCGGCTGTCATTCGTGGATCTTTGACAGTCGTCACGGGTAGTCAGAAGCACGAAAGTCTGACAACCAGTCTTATCAAGGGTATTGTATTACCCAGTAAATGGGTTGTGGAGGTCAGATAGGCAGTCGCTCGGTGTAAAATACTGGTATTCAGCTTTACCCATTTAGACTAGAAGCCGACTCCGATATAAAGTCCTCCAGACCGTATTTCGGCCACGGCGGCCAATCACAACGGAGACTAGCCTTCGGCGCGGGAGATATTATAGTGCACAAGTGTGCGCGCAGACACAGGTGCACTCCCTCTTCTCTCACTCTCACAGTCCGATGGGACGGCAATCCGACACGACCGGAGAGAGATCAGGCGCAGGACCAACGGCTTAACGTGCTTTCCGAGACACGGGGGTCTCATCCGCCAACTTCCAAACTCCGGGCTGTTACTAAGAAATTCCTAATGGAAAAACTCAATAACACTTTGCCCGACCCGGGAATCGAACCCGGGACCCCACGCTCAGCAGTCGCGCTTGCGACCACGAGACCAACGGGGCAGAAGCCGACTCCGATATACATAGTAGGGAACAGGCCAGGTCCTTACCTCGTCGTCATCAGAGTCCACGGGAGTGCCGCTGAGCTTGGCGTGCGGCGGCGGCAGCTCCAGGCGCGCCTCTCCCGCCCAGCGCTTGGAGCGCCGATATACATAGTAGGGAACAGGCCAGGTCCTTACCTCGTCGTCATCAGAGTCCACGGGAGTGCCGCTGAGCTTGGCGTGCGGCGGCGGCAGCTCCAGGCGCGCCTCTCCCGCCCAGCGCTTGGAGCGCCGATATACATAGTAGGGAACAGGCCAGGTCCTTACCTCGTCGTCATCAGAGTCCACGGGAGTGCCGCTGAGCTTGGCGTGCGGCGGCGGCAGCTCCAGGCGCGCCTCTCCCGCCCAGCGCTTGGAGCGCCGATATACATAGTAGGGAACAGGCCAGGTCCTTACCTCGTCGTCATCAGAGTCCACGGGAGTGCCGCTGAGCTTGGCGTGCGGCGGCGGCAGCTCCAGGCGCGCCTCTCCCGCCCAGCGCTTGGAGCGCCGCATGGACTCGCGCAGTGCGTCGGCGTCCATCGCATTCACCATGAACTCTCTGTGGAAGAAAGATTATTGTTAACCGACTTCAAAAAAAAGGAGGAGGTTATCAATTCGGTTGATTAACAACGAAAATGAGAACCCAACGACACCGACTTCCGAAATTAAAGTTCTTGTCGTCTTTGACGTCGGTTGCTTTTTTTTTTATTATAATCCTTCATTGTCCACTACAAGACAACTCCTTACATTTCTCTCTATAACGAGCTAGCGTCCTTTAAAAAGATATTCATGTCAACCCGCCATCTTACTCTCACTCACTGTGTAGCCCAGGTCTTTCATCTCCGCCTGGGCCTGTTGTAATGTCGCATGTCACGGAGGGACCCATTGTTCGAATAATCACGAAAAAAATCACGGACATACGAACATACATACATACGGGTCGAATACAGAACCTCCTTTTTCGAAGTCGGTTAAAAAGTTATGTATTACTAGCTGCGCCCCGCGGATTCACCCGCATAAGTTGCGATCCCGTGGGAATATCGGGATAAAAAGCCTATATGTTAATCCAGGGTGTCAGCTACCTGCATGCAAAATTTTATAAATATTGGTCCAGCCGTTTGAGCGTGAAGAATTAACAAACATATAAACACGCACACACTCACAAACTTTCGCCTTTATAATATTAGTGAGATATAAAAAAAAAAAAAAAATTGATAAATTATCTTTAGTAGACTATGTATTTCTGATTTGAAACTACAACATATATTTTTATCCGATCAATACTTAGAATATTTGATTGTTTACGTTTAAATCAAAATTGGTCAATTTCGAATAACTCAATTAAAACGATGTTACATTGCGTTTAAATCACATCCCTAGTAGAGATAGTGTGGCAACATTTTTTAAAGAAATGACAGTAAGAAGTGTCATTTTACTGCTAATTAAATGTCGGTCTATAAGAAAATGCTTGATATGCTTATGGGCTAATCCGGAACTGGTGTCAAGTGCAACTCACCCGGGCGTCTCGTCATCGTTATTGCCAGGGTAGTAAGTGGTCCTGTTGCCTCGCTCCGACGAGGACGTCCGCTCACCGTCGGATATGTCCTCGATATCACCGTCATGTTCTGTGGACTCTTGATCCTGAAGAGAATGATGCACATGGATATCACTACTACAATACGGACGGATTTTTCAATGTTTAGATAACTTTTATGTGAGGAATAAAAATCTTCAGGGGGCCTAAAAAGGCCACTTTGGCAGAATCATAATAGGATAACATTATGAATCATAATGGACAGTTACTGTTAAGTTAGAGAGCAGTGATGGCCAAGTGGTAACGGCCGCGACTTACGAGTTGTAGGTCGTAGGTTCGAACCCAGACAGGCGCTTTACTTTGTGTAAATTATTTCATCACCACTGCTCTCAAAACGGTGAAGGAAAACATCGTGAGGAAACCGGCATGTCCTAGGACCAAAAATTCGAAGACATGTGACATCTACCAATCCGCACTGGGCCCGCGTGGTGGATTACGGCCCACTCCCTCTCACCGAGAGGAGGCCTGTGTCCCAGCAGTGGGAACATTATAGGCTGATTATGGTATGGTTATGGTTAAGTTAATCGTATCAAATCCCATTGGTGAAGGATTTTTCAGTTATTTTTTTTTGTCTGTGCTAAAATACCAATCAACCCAATCCCAATCTCTTTGACCTACATAAAAAAAGAAAAACAAGGACTGTCTTCGCCATATTATGATTCATAATGTTATCCTTTTATGATTCTGCCAAAGTGGCCTTTTTAGGCCCCCTGATCTGACGATTAAAAAATCGGCTTTAGGAAGACAGCTGACAGTTGTGGAAATAATATGTTAATTGCGTAAAGAATTATGAACGTTGGCGACTTTTATATTATTATACACATGTGGAAATTGCTTGCATTACAAATGACTAAGTAGGTACAGTCGAACAAACAATTTGGCATACAGGCAGAAATAATCATGTTTCTGCCACGCACTTATATTTATTTCAATTCGTATGGTGTACATAATAAAGAGCTATCCCATTCTAATAATTGTGATATATTTATATTTATGTGATATATTTTGCACGTTAGCTGCCTGTAGACCAATATCTTTGTTTGACTATACATTTATTGCTAAACGAATAAAAAAAAATAATACACAGGGTCTAATTAAATTAGCTAGCGAAACTTCGCAGATGTCATGGTAATCGTTATCTAAACATAATAAAACAAAAAACAAATTAATTTGATAATGTTTTGTGGGGTCATCGACTGCAGTTACTGTAGTCACTTGAAATATTAGTTTCAAAAAACATTTTTTTTAGTGTGTAAACTTCACAAACGTAAGGGATGTCGATATCTAAATACAATAAAACATATTTGTCCAAAGTGAAAAGCCTACAAGCGATCGATGACCCGCAACAAATATCTTGTTTTTCAAAATCAAGTCAAATCAGTTTTATTTCAGGTATACACCCATATAAAATTTAACCAGATTCCAAATTATTCATAAATTATTAGAAAACAACCACAAAGGAATAGATAAGTGTTCAGCGGGATTGTCCGAAAGGGTTACCGCTGGCCCGGAACATAAAGCTAAGGAAGGAACACGGGTGGGTTTTAGTCAGTAAGAGTCTGACACTCCCTTCCACTCCACCCAGCACGCGTAGCATGAACACTTCTATCTCTACGAAGAGAAGACACATTGCTTTCTATACGAAGTGACATTTCTTTTCTTCATTTTTGACATACCGCCTAGAAATCTTTCTACAATCTGTCATTTTGTCTTTCGTTTCAAACGATCTTTGTCTAGGTCCTTTTATATGTAGACTATTTCAGAAGAAAGTTTTCTATCCCAACTGTCAAAATCACATTGACAACTGACAGTTGTCTAAGAGATTCTGTAATCGCCACAGACTACAAAATGCAGTAGAAAACTTTGTACTCGACGGCCACAAAGTATAGAATCAAAAACAAAAAAAAACCTATGACAACAAAGAATTATTATGTAAAAGAGTGAATTTCGTAAAAAGTGCAGTTGACTCTTTCTATTTTGCTGCCGTCGTACTGTCTACACGGAACGTCATCTTTCTCTTCTTTCTTAGTCTGTGGTCATCTTTGTCTACTCTTCCGTCGACAAATCGGTGCTCATGCTACGCGTGCAGAGCGGGAGCGGTCATTCGATGACTTCCCAACCTCAAAAAAAAAGGAATAGATAAGTCATATTTTAGTGTGTTTTTAGGTTTATTTTTATTTTTTGGGCTTAGATATTTGGCAATTATATCTTATATTATATATACTCATCACGCCTACAGTTTCGCTAGCTAATTTAATTAATCCTTGTACAGACGCCAGCACATCAAGCTACTACAATCTGTCAAGTTTTACAGTTTCGGGTAGCTTAATGTGCTGGCGACTGTACACCATCGCTTTTTATCTGTCAGAGACACAATGATGTTATATATATTGCTGATTTGTGGAGTAAGCAAGCCTTAAAATAATTAAATACATACGAATTTTAAAATCAAAATGCAACAAAAAAATGATGTTAAATAAAAACAAAAAATGAACCGCACCTCGTACTTAAAACTGCCGAGTGACGAATCGTCGGTGTGGTGCCGCGTCCGCGTCTCAGTCGCGCGACTTTTCGACAAATTAATCGTAACCTAACGTCGACAAACATAAAATAACATAAATATAGGTAAGCATATAAAAAAGTGTTACCAATGAAGAATAATTATCTTTTAGGTGGATTTAGTAGTACGTCATTACTCATACTGTCTTGTACACCAGTATTTAAACGGTTTTTATGTACTTAGTTTATATACTATTTTTGATGCCGGTAGTTAAAAGGGAACTCAAATGATTGCTAATAATTTATTGTTCTGTAATGTGACATTCAAAGCTACAAAGTCAAACTATTTTCGAAGCCAACAATTACAAAGAAAAAATAATTCAATTGATGAATTTTAAAAAAGTACCTATAATTATTCTTCATCGCGACACATGCAAAAAATATTTAAAAACTGCGTGTTGATAGTATGATTCAGTCAGAAACACTTATTAATCATGAATAAAATGAGCTTTGAATTTAACTTCGATAACAGAATTAAGGCTCCTACAAACAGACGCGACACGCGATATAATCGGGCGCGACACAAAGGCACCGCTCGTTGCGCGAGTTGCCGTGCCTTTCTGTCCCGATTATATCGCGTGTCGCGCTTGTTTGAAGGAGCTTTTAAACGTATCCATTAATGATTACTTAAAGAGGAGGTTATTTCCAGAATTCTTGACGGAATCACAAAAAAATATTAATATTTACATTTTGTTACAGCGGACATACAAAAGCACAAAAAAATATAGCAGAAAATACATGCTCGCACCATGCAGCATGCAGCACGGTAAGCATCTAATAATATGACAAACAGACTAGGTATTCGAAATTATAAGAACAACTAAGAAAATTGAACTATAACTCAATTGAATAAAACCCTTGTCTGAATGGCAGACTTTGTTTACTGTGTCTAAAACACTCTGTGTATTGAGTTATGTTTTAATTTTCTTGGTAGTTTTAAATCTAAATCTGCTCGTCTTGATATTTTCAACGCTGACTGTTCAATGCTAAAGATATGCAAAAATATAAGCAGGTTTAAAGTAAGTATACATTCGCACTGACGTAACAATATCACGGTGGGATATCGCGCACTGGATTTTCAACTCTAGGTGTTGAGCCAAGCATTAAGAATCCAACAGCGCTTCACAGCGCGGGTTAAAAAACCACAATGTTGGATTTTCAACTTTCAGCGTTAAGAAGTGCGCGAAAAAATCCCACCGCGAAATTTTTACGTCCGTGCCAACGTCGGCTGTACTGTCAAATAAACGCAAGCGCAAATATACTAGTCTGAAGCAATACACTATTGTTATAAAATTACTAAAACCGCTCTGTAGAGTAACCTTTATATGTAAACAGGGCACTTCCTTTGTTTCTGATTTTATGTCAAAAGATTTAGCTAACACGCCCAACTTCCATAAAGAAAAACTTTTACTAAAAACATAACTAAAAGTGTTGTGTTCTGAAATAACTAAAATAACATTGAGCGAAACATCACACAAGAAATGTAAATACGGCACTTCTTTTATTTCTGATTTTATGTTAAAAAATTTAGCTAACACGTCCAAAAGTGTTGTGTTCTAAAATAACTAAAATAACAATGAGCGAAACATCACACAAGCAATGTAAATACGGCACTTCTTTTATTTATGATTTTATGTCAAAAGATTTAGCTAACACGTCTAAAAGTGTTGTGTTCTAAAATAACTAAAATAACAATGAGCGAAACATCACACAAGCAATGTAAATACGGCACTTCTTTTATTTATGATTTTATGTCAAAAGATTTAGCTAACACGTCTAAAAGTGTTGTGTTCTAAAATTTCTAAAATAACTAAAATAATGAGCAAAACATCACACAAGCACAAACAAAAATATACAAAAATAATGAGTTGCATTTCACTAACAAAAATGACTTTATGCAATGTTTTTTTTTTTCTAATATCAAACGCAAAATGGACGTAAAAAAGCGAAAACAAATACGAACATAACATGACAAATAAAAAAAAATGCAAAAAAAAAAACCTTTTCCACCCGGGGCGAGATCGTGAGAATATCGTAAGTCTTTCTCATGGTCGCATCGAAATTCCTGAATAAGGCTTCAACGCGAGGCAGCTGGGATAAGTTCAGCGATTTCGGCCTCTAGTCAAAGTTAACCACAACCATAGTGAATGGATTCTTTATTTTTTATTTTTACCCTTTCAATTAAATCCCACTTGATACTGAAGCTTCGGCTTTATAAGTAAAAAAACCAAAAAAAAAAAGAAAAAGGCTACAAAACCCAAGACCACTTTTAATATTAATAGTGTGAGATCAGGGGAAAAATAAAGATAAAATAAATTAAACCATTCACGAAATGTAAAAAAAGAAAAAAATGTTACAAAAATTGGAAAAAAAAATGGCGAAGTATTATGGAGTTTGTCCAAAACCAAAAAAACAATTGTTTACAATACACGTATGTAGGTGAAACACGGTGAACATAAAAAAACCTGTGCATCAGTAGATAACGGTGGGCTGTTTTCCCCGATCTCTAGAGAATGACCATTAGACTTTAGAGAATGGGTTCACTGCATCCACAAGCTCCACCATACTTCACAAGAATATTAACATAAAAATACAGTCAATAGCAAAAGTCAGTCTACTTCTGAATGCACGTTTAGTAACAACAATTTATTTATTTAATAAAATAATTGAAGACTCCAACGGAACAATTATTTCTCTGAACAATCGATGCCGATGATCGAATGTTCCAAAATCACACAACAAAGGACCTTTATTTTTAGCGAGCAGTGGTGGCCCAGTAGTAGGGTCGTGGGTTTGAATTTTCGAACACAGGCAAGCACTTTACTTTGTGTAAATAACTTCATCACCACTGCTCTCAAAACGGTGAAGGAAAACATTGTGAGGAAACCGGTATGTCCTAGAACCAAAAATTCGAAGACATGTGACATCTACCAACCCACACTGGGCCCTCGTGGTAGATTACGGCCCACTCCCCCTCACAGAGATAAGGCCTGTATCTCAGCAGTGGGAACATTATAGGCTGATTGTGAACATTATTTACTTCATAAATTAAAAATAATCAACCGTTCAATCGATAAAAAATAAGTTTAAAAACTAAAACCCGACTACTGAAAAGGATGAAACAAGAAAGTAACTTCCCGTGCTGGCGTCTGTAACGAAAGCACATCAAGCTACCCGAAACTGTCAAATTTTTCCAATCAACTTTGAACCTTATGCTTTAGCGATAAAGTTGAAAATCTATTAAAGAAATTTGACAGATTGTAGTAGCTTGATGTGCTGGCGTCTGTACAAAGGCGGACTTAATGACTTAGGCATTCTGTCAACCAAGACACTCTTCCGCTCCGCCCAGAGCGGGAGGGGTCATTTGATCAGGGCTCTGAACCGGTTTAAAAAGAGCGGTTAATTTCGATTAAGTACCGGTAAATATATCGTTCCTTCATTAACCGGTTAAACAAGTGAACTGTTCTTATGAAACCCAAATGATAAAGGTAAGCGGTTACTTAAGCACAAACGGTTTTGACACCCAAATTAACCGGTTAATTCCGTAATTCAGTAATAAAATTTTGTAGCTAAATGATATCGCAACGTCCAGACCGTG
Source organism: Oligia fasciuncula (assembly GCA_963082905.1). NCBI lineage: Eukaryota > Metazoa > Arthropoda > Insecta > Lepidoptera > Noctuidae > Oligia > Oligia fasciuncula. Next base: position 1,862,045 of record OY720414.1, on the reverse strand, counting down.
CTCGCAAGAGTTGCGGGGGCCGGGGGGGGGGTAAACTTGGTTTTAACCGGTTAATTTCCACTATCAAAACCAAAATTCATGAAAAACCGGTTTCCCGCATAAACCGGCCAAAACCGGTAAAGTGCAAACCTTAACCTAAATCGATTTCGGTTTGGAGAATTTCAACCGGTTTCCGAGCCCTGCATTTAATGATTTCACAAAAAAAAAAGGTGAAGAGATTGGATGGGAGGTGCTTTGGTTGAGAGGAACAATGTAAAAAAAAAAAAAAAATTGGCACAATCATAACTAACTTTTGCTATCGACTGCAGACATAGAAGACGTGGTTACAAAACTACCAACACCATTATACCATCAACCGTATGAGTGAATACACATACAATATGTTAATAACTAATACACACTGAGTATTGTGAGCTTCAGAAGGAAAACGTTCTAGGTAATGTATATTTATTTCTTACTAGCAGCGCCCCGCGGTTTCACGCGCATAAGTGTCGATCCCGTTGGAATATCGGGTTAAAAACTATCCTATGTCATTTCCCGGGACTCAAAATATCTCTATACGAAATTTCATCTAAATCGGTTCAGCGGTTTAAGCGTGAAGAGGTAACAGACAGACACACTTTCGCATTTATAATATTAGTATGGATTTTGTTTCATGTTTTTGTATTTATTACTAGCTGACCCGACGACCTTCGTACCGCCTCAAGATCAATAACTACAAAATGTATGAGAAAATGAATTAAATTCTTTATTTATTTTATCGTGAATTTTTCCCATGTTTTAAAAGTTATTCTGCTAATAGAGGCGGAGACAAATCCAACAAATCAAAGATCATATCAGTTCAGCCGTTCTTGAGTTATAAATGGTGTAACTAATCCGATTTTGTTTTATTTATACAGAAGATAGATAGATATCTTATCGTATGCTGCACTGGTTGACAACCAGGTCTGTCGCAGAAAACCAGCGCTGGGTTTCTGTCTTGCATACGGTCTTAGCATTATGCTGAGCGATGGCCGTTTTGCGTGGATGTGACGCATGTTTACCTCCATTTTTTATTGTTTTTGTGTTCTTTTTCTGCGTCATATTTACCGCAAATAAACCGATTTTCTTTCTTACTTTCTTTAAAAGTACGAGTCACCGAGACAACGCTCTGCAAAGTTATTTATTTAACTACATTTTCAACTCATCATCATCTGCCTAGCTTTTTCCAACTATGTTGGGAACGGCTTCCAGTGTAACCGGATGCAACTGAATACTAGTATTTTACAAGGAGCGACTGCCTATCTGATCTCCACAACCCAGTTACTGGGTAATACGATACCCCTTGGTAAGACTGGTTGTCAGACTTTCGGGCTTCTGACGACCCGTAACGACTGTCAAAGATCCACGAATGACAGCCGGTACCAACGGCTTAACGTGCTTTCCGAGGTTTGTTTTTCAACTACTAACTCTACAGATAGCAACAAAATACTCAGTGCGTTTTACATAAAATGGTAACAACTATGGGGATAGTGTTAAGACGAAATAGGAACATTGTTCTATTAATATGTACTGTCAACAAAAGAGATAAGTATGCAGGATCGTCGGATATAGTTGAAGTTTAGTAAGAAACCGATGGATGTTCTCAAATAAAATTTTATTTTATTAATATAAAACAAAAAGCTCATTCATCAAATTAAATTTCAGTCGACAACATCCATCGGTTTCTTACTAAACTTCAACTATATCCGACGATCCTGCATACTTATCTCTTTTGTTGACTGTACCAGCAACGCTCCGCGGTTTCACCCGCGCAAGTTTCGATCCCCTGGGAATATCGGGATAAAAAGTATCCTATTTATTAATCCAGGATATGGTCTATCTATGTGCCAATTTTCATTCAAATCTGTTCAACGGTTTACGCGAGTTTGAGTAAGAAACATCCAAACATCTTCACAAACTTCACAAACTATAATCACACTAATATTATAAATGCGAAAGTTTGTGAGTGTGTGTGTGTGTGTTTATATGTTTGTTACTTCTTCACGCTCAAACGGCTGGACCAATTTCGATAAAATTTTGTATGGAGGTAGCTGACATCCTTGATTAACATATAAGCTAGTATTTATCCCGATATTCCCACGGGACCGACATTTACGCGGGTGAAACCGCGGGGCGCAGCTAGTTTATAATATTAGTGGGATTTTCTAGCTAGACACAGCTACCACATGAACTGACGACGCGTATGTACCCCCACAGTCATTTACCGACACAAATATATTATAGAGCAATTCTTCCTACATGTCTTATCTGGTGAACAAACACCGAGTTTTTCAATCACACACTTCTAAAGCCGGTTTAATGAAAGGCCAATGAATTTGTGGATCAGGTTAAGACCGTTTACGACGTACGGCATTTCATACAAACTTTCAAAGCCTTGTTTTTCGAAATGAATGAGCCGATTTCATACGCATAAGCAGGATACAAAGGTCTAAAAAGTTACATAAGAACATTTTCGAAATTACTTATTTAAAAAAAGATAACTGGAAATCTCTGTTTCTATGGAAAATTTAAAATCGGTCCAATTTGGCTGTAACACTTATAGAGGTATGAGGAGGGTGTAAAGTTCATACTCTATAGAAAAGGGAGGATCCTCCGACCAGACGGGTGTTGTGTCTGGCGGGCAACTGCCCGATGATTCATGTCGGGCCGTTGTATTCATGCTAGTTGCGCGGTAAACTCTGCTTGCGCGATGCAGGATTTTGCGTGACGCCAGTATGACGTGTTGTTCGCATGTGGCGTTGTAGATACCGCTACACACTATTTTTCGAAAATGTTCTTATGTAACTTTTTACACTTTAGTATTCTGCTTATTTGTAGACTTCCAAAAAAAATTAAGATAAAAATAAACTGCTGACAGATTTTCAAACTCATGTCAAGTTGATTAACCATTCAGGAAACGGTGTAAGCTAGGTATGAATGTCTTGATCTTTCTCAGAAATGAATACAGTAATTACAACAATAACCTCCTTTTTTTGAAGTCGGTAAAAACTGCTTCAAATTGCCATTTTGTTCATCAAATAAGACACGTATAGTACGCGTCCGTTAATATGACACTTCGAGCTTTAGAAAGAGACTGCCACGCAGGTATGAGTGACAGAGACAACGCTCTACAAACCCGAAATTTTCCTAAAACTCGACGTGTTTTAACGGGCGCGTGCTGTATGGTAAAACAGACTCTACGCACATACACATACGACACTAACCTGCTTGGCGCTGGTCTGATCTTTCCGCTTCTCTATGTAACGTGTGTCGGTTCCGCTATCTAGAGAACTGTCTTTAGACCCGTCTGAGTCGCCGCGTTTTTCTGTGAAAGGTAAATTAACATGTCATTTAAATTAGGGCTTTAAATCGTGTGCAGTTGGGTGTATTTTACAATAACAACATAACTTAGTCTTAGTCACTTGATGTCACCACGCATCAAGTACGCGTATGGTAAAAGTTCTTTCCTCAAAAGACCATTTCAGACACCAATCTACATGGTCTTCACATGATCTGACCAAGATTTTGTCTGGACTTTGAAAGAGACTGTAACTTCTGAGTTTGTTTCGGCCTTTCTTCTCAGAATAGTCAGATAGGAAACGCCGACCTCATCTAGTTTAAAAAGATATGATTGACGTGTAAAAGTGTTTGTACAAACCTACTTACAGAAAATAAAAAGTTGAGGTTATAAAATTAATCTCAATTGTCAAAAGAAAAAAAAGTTGAATGTCATTTAAGCACTCGATTTGTAAGTGGAACTACAAAATAGCATCCACAGCACGCGTAACATGAGCACCGGTTTGTCGACGGAAGAGGAGACAAAGATGACGTGTACGTTTTCTGACCTATTTGTTTATTTACGTTTTCACCAGTTAATTTTGCAACAGACTATAGTGTACAAGCGCGACATCTCACCGGTGTTGGGGTTGATCCTCGTGGCCCACTTGCCGCGCGCGGGCGGCTCGGGCGCGGGAGACTCGCCGGCTGCGCCCGAGTCGCCCAAACTCTTCTTGGCCCACGTGGGCAGGCGGCCGATGCGGAGGCTGTGACAAACAATTTTTTATTAATAGACAGATAAATAGACTGATTATCAGACTTTCGGGCTTCTGACTACCCTTAACGACTGTCGAAGATCCTCGAATGACAACCGGGACCAACGGCTAAACGCTGCATCCGGTTAGACTGGAAGCCGACACCAACATAGTTGGGAAAAGGCTAACAATACAACCAGTCTTACCAAGGGGTATCGTGTTACACAATTATGGAGGTCAGATAGGCAGTCGCTCCATGTAAAATACTAGAATTCAGCTGCATACTGTTAAACTAGAAAAGATTAGGCAGATAATGCAATGTTAAGGTGCCAATAGTCGATATTTTTTCCACACAAATTTCGGGAGAGTATTACTCCACTGTTTGACATTGTGCATCCAAAGTTAAACATGATATCGTTTTGTCTTATTATTAATGTTGTCTGTACGGAAAGAGAATAGTAAAATAAAAAGCCATTAAAAAGTTATGAGTCAACAAAGATTCGTTTTTCTTGTTATTTTTTAACGTGACTTTGGGTGTAAATAAGTAATCTTCAAAACCAAGTCCGTACCGACATAGCTCAGTTATCGAAGAGTTCAATAAACTTTATTTGTAATTGATTTATGCAGTGGTTTTTTCACAAAACTCGATTTTCCGAAGCACTTTTCGAATTGTTTTTACGCGCCTATCAGTTTGGAACGGTGTTTCTGTGCGTGAGAACTAGACGTTGTTCGTGTAGACTAGCTACTAACTGCTCATCACTGATACTAGCTCTGTCGGACACGAAGTCAGGTGAGACAGCGTGCTTTTTAGCCATGACCACCAGTTTGTTCGAGCTCGCGACTAGTTTACTCTTAATCTATATATACTAATAATAAAGGTGAAGAGTTTGTTTGTTTGAACGCGATAATCTCTGGAACTACCGGTCAAATTTGAAAAAATCTTTTTGCATTTGATAGCCCAATTCTTGAGGAAGGCTATAGGCTATTTAATATCACGCTATGACCCTTAGGAGCCGAGCAATAAGAAAAAAAGTCAGAATGAACGCTAAGCAAATACGAAATGTTGCGACGGGGTGGGGGTACAAGAAATTTCACGAGGACGAAGTCGCGGGCAGAAGCTAGTGCTGACTAATACGACGTATACTCACGTATAATCTGGTACAACAGGCGTGCCGAACTTGTTCTCTTCGTAGGGTAGCTCTCTGGGCGGCGAGCCGAAGTGAGAGTCACTCTCGCTGTCCAGACCAGACATGCCGTTACTCGGGGCCGACACTTTTCTAATAAGGAAACAACACGAGTTTGTTTACTTATATTTTAAATTTTAAAAGTCATCATTTCAGCCGAAAGACGTCCACTGCTGGACATTTAATTATTTTTTTTGGGTCTCTAAGTGCGCTTTCACATTTAGGCGACTTTAGCAGCGCGACTGACGCGCGACTGTCGCCCAGTAAGAATTTCATATTATACACAGAAGCGTGCGTGAAGGTTTCTGCTTCTGCCGCGTTGCTAACGTTCTAATGTGAAAGCGGCCTAAGTCTTATCGCTATCTGGGAATAAAAATAGGTCAGCTAGCTTACGCCGCGGCTTACATCGAACCATAACTGGAGCTACTCACTTGCCCTGCCGGATGGCCTGCTGCGCCAGGCGCGCGCGCATGGTCACGACCATGTCGTGCGGCACGCGCCACACGAAGATGCAGCCGTCGCCCGACGCAGAGATCAGGTGCTGGCAGTCCGGGGTGAACCTGGGACCGTTACATAACAATTATAGCAAAAAGAACCACGCAATACCATGTTTGGAGAACGCAAAAAGGTTGGAGGACACCAAAAAAAAACGTATTTTTTAATTTGAACGCGGCAGCAATAATAAATTGCCAAGTTGGATCACAACCAGCACTGATATCTCATAAAATACACACAAAAAAGACGATCTGAGTGGATTGAAGATTTTTTATATAGCCTGGCATACCTACTCTCCACCATTTTGTTTTTTTTTTCAAAATGGCGGCCACCTTTGACTCCTGTATAAATCGATAGCTGACATTTATTTATTTAAACCACAAAATAACATCAATGCAAACAGAAAACATAATATTTACGGGGTAGTATTATGTTTTTTAGTCTTATTGTGTTTCTGCGAGGCCGCCAGTTTGAGGAAAAAATGGCGGACACTGTAGGTATGCCACGAACCTTAACAGCCCTTTAAAACCTCCGCTTTCAGTTAGTTATCGGTTAAAAATTAAGTTTAAGTGCGGCATAAATAAAGTTTTAGAAAGAGATTGTCAAACATATGTCAGTGACAGAGAACGGTCTTTATAAGCGATTTATTTCTCAAGCTTCTATTAAAGGCTATATATAGTTCTGAAATTGAAACCGGTTTACAGTAGATAATGGCTGGGTGCTGAAGTTCTGAAATAGAACCGGTTTACGCTGTGTATATGTCGCAGCCAACTGGTTAAATTAGCCGTTTAGTTAACCACCTAGCCTTTTACCTAAACGGCGGCCGTTCAACTAACGGCCTGAATGATATTAATATAGTTTAGGTTGGAACTGTAACCAATCACGCCAGAGCCGAATTTGGTCGCAGTAACAAAGCCAGGGCAATCCGACCAAATGGGTTAGGTTAGAACCGTGATCAACCGCGTGCGAGCCGAGCGAGCGAAGCAAGGCGAGCACTATATCCAAAGGCCAGGCGGTTAACTAAACGGATAATTTAACCAGTTGGCTGCGACATATCGCACGCTTAATCATATACTGACCGATTAGTGTTTCGGTCAAAGTTGAGTTAAGAGCCTATACTACCTCAGCTAAAATTCACTCTTTATCTCGCTCGCACGATACTGCTCGTGGACTGTGTGAAAGCGAGACAGAGTGCGGTGCTGGGCGGGAGGCAGCGCCAATAGTTTAGGTATTTGCTTTTTACGGTGAAAATAAAGGTATTTCAAAAAACTAACTAACATAAGACCTGCTTTATAGTTAGTTCAGTTAGTATGCAAAGTTTCATGATCTAATTTGAAGTATTTTTTGAATACCAGCGGTTTATTGTTCGGTTTTGAGGTAACTTTGGATTTTTTTTCTATCGAGAAAATTTTATGTAATCGTGTTTTCGTCTAACATAAGACCTTACATTAATCCTCAACTTTAGCATATATTTATTTCAAAAATAATGCTGCAGAATTTTCGACATAACGGAGGATCATGTTAAGCCATTTGAGGTAGTATAGGCTCTTAAGTATACCAAGAAGTTTATTTTAACGCCCTCTTTCGGCCTATCTCGGAATTTTTTTGATATCTTGTTTCTAGGCGGAGTTATACCTATGTCTGTCCCTTTCACACGCAAGCCATTTTGTAAGGTAAGTCAGGTTTTGCGATTTCCCGAAAAACGTCTTTTTTGAGTTATGTCAGTGAATGATTAAGCGTGCGAAATACATAGCTGTGTACTCACTTGAGGCCGGTGACGATCTCGGAGTGGCCGTACATCGTGGCCATACACTCGCCCGAGTAGTAGTCGTACACGCTCAGGATCTTGTCGGTGCTGGACGTCGCCAGGTAGATGCCGCTGTTGTCCAGCGCTACCTGTGGAGAGAGGAACCATTTGCGTTTATTATTTACTAGCTGCGCCCATCATTATCATCATTGATAATGTCGATCCTGTGGGAATATCGATATCGGGACAAAAAGTAGCCTATATGTTAATCCAGGGTGCAACCACCATACAAAATTTTATCAAAATTGGTCCAGCCGTTTGAGCGTGAAGAAGTAACATACATATAAACACACACACTCACACTCACAAACTTTCGCCTTTATAATATTAGTGTGATTAGCACAAAACTTTTTTTTTAAGTGAAAACTTCTGTATGCGCGTTGGGCGTTTTTTGAGATGGGAAAAAACCATTGAACTCGCGCCACTCTTATCGTAAGCGACACCGCGCGTGTTTTGTTTATAAGACGATTAAAAGAATATCCGCTTCGAATGTGTTCGGGTGTCCTCGGGATGTACTCGGTTTTAATGTATATCCGATATGTCAGTGAGTGATCCCGGAGTGTGAAGACCTCTCCCTCCCCGAAGGTTTCACCCCGAAAAAAAAAGACAACCCCAAGATTACATGTTCCAGTTGCTCTTGCGTCTACTAGAGCAACGAGGAAGTAAGTAGTAGGTAGAAAAGAGTAATTTTTGCATGAAATGTTAAGTTAATAATAACGTTATTCCTTCTAGCAGGGATTCAACACAGTATGATAGACAACACAGGGCGCGCGTAGTCTACTTTTTCAGGAAGGTTCTACAATGTTCTAGAAGTTTTGACTCTCCCTTATTTGGTGGAGCGGGAATGAGAAGGGTGTCTACGAGACGCGCGTGTTCTGGTGGAATCGATTAAAAAAGATTCGCAATAGTATATTTCATTACAAGTGCGGAAAGGCTGTCATTGCAAAGAGTTTCGACAAATGTCTACCCGAGCCGAGGCGCAGCCGAAGGCGCAGCCGAAGGCGAGGGTTGACAGTCGGAACAAGTTGCAATGACGGTTCCGCAGGTGTACTGAACGACTATTTTTAATACAGTTGCGAAAAAATGAAGCAATTTAATAAAATAATAAAAACACAATATTGCTTTTTTCTCTTCTCTCCACGCAAAAAATTAGTCGTATGTGGATATACGTAACGACTTTTTGACTTTTCCGGTAAAATGTTCTCCGAAGCATTTTGTGCAATTATATTGAGTTCCGGTGGTGTTAATTAAAAAAAATAGGGTCGAAATTACTCATTTTGTGCAACAAACAACTAAACCCGCAAAGAAAATTTCTGGAAAATGGCGCCAACCGTAGAATATAAGCAGTTTTTTTTTCTTCACCCATTTTGGTAGGCAAAAGGAACTATCCATACAGCTTAGTCTTCAGTATATTTTTTTTATTGATATGAAATGAAAATGAAATTTAATGAGATGAAATGAAATGAAACCTAACCTAACTCATTCAATTAAATCATTAAATCTGATATTGAAATAAATTAGTAGCTTCTTTTTAGAAATATACGTATTTGTATGAATCACAAAAACTCTTTAGTAAAAACTTCATGGTTGGTTTTTCTTTTTAATAGACATTATTTTGACAGTTGGGAAAGAGACACGCACGAGTTCGGGGAAGGTAAAAAAAAGCACTAGTATGTAATAGCCCACATCCCGAACGCTATACGTCCCTGCAATACACCACTTTTTGAGCAACTGTATTAAAAAATAAGTTTAAAAGTCATCACGCATTATAACAATAAATGATTTGCTATTAAAGTTAGGATTTTAAAACAAACACTTTAAGGCTAAGCGCGCACTACGAATTTTAATCGTTGCGATAAATAATCGCTAATCTGTAGACAATACTAATATACTAAAGTCTGCGCATTGCGGAAAAAAATCGCATGAGAATTTGCTTGTTTTTTTTTTTGTGTTTGCGATTTTATAACAAAATCGCAACGATTAAAATCTTAGTGCGCGCTTGGCCTAAAGTTACGATGACAATACTGTGTACGTGCGCATGCGCAGCCCGCGGGCGGCGGGCGGGGGCGGTGCCGACCGGTACTGTACTGTAGCGATGCGGTTATAATATTAAGTAATGACTTTAATTTACCTTGATAAGCGTTCCGTCCTCAGCCGTGGTACCTCTGAACGTCTTCGTGTGTCTGCCGTGGGCGGCGCTGTATACACGCACGTTGCGGTCCTGAAATTCAACATTAACGTTATTTTTGACGACGGAAAATCACGAACGTTAAATTGTTTAGTTTTATTATAATCACTAAAACGGATAATAGTGGCCACTATTTTCCGTTTTAGTGATTATAATAAAACGGATAATAGTGGCCACTATTTTCCGTTTTAGTGATTATAATAAAACGGATAATAGTGGTCACTATTTTCCGTTTTAGTGATTATAATAAAACTAAACAATTTAAAACTACCGTTTATACTAATATTAACGTATAATCTTGTGGAGTGATTATGAAGACTTATTTTTGGAATGTAAAATGCTGCCGGTCCATGAGAGGGTAGTGATGTCAGTAGCTTTGGAACAGTATTGTAGCAATGAATTTAAAAACAATATTATACGCACAAGATCTCAAAGGAACAATAATATGAGAAGATTTGTAGTGCCCACCTCTAATAATTATTATGGTCGAAGGTGTAGAAATTTTTTAGTCCCTACTATTTTTAATAACCTTCCAGTCGATATAAACAGTTGTATCACAAAAACCGCCTTTAAAAATAAAATACATAAGTACCTCTTTAATGTTTTTTGTCAAAGCCTCACTATAGAGAATAACTAAACATAAATTTAAAATGTCTTTTTTTTTTTAATTTAAGAAATAAAGAAATAGTTTTAATTACATGTACCTATGTGAAAAAGTGTCAGTAAAAAATTAAATAAATGTTAATAGTTAGAAAAAAGGAGCTACGTCTGCCAACAAACTGTTTTGCAGTTTGGCGGAGGTAAATATAATATGTTAAAAATTGTTTCTGTGAATAAACACTTTTTCATTTTTTTTTTTTTTTTTTTTTTTTTTTTTTTTTTTTTTATAGTGCTTATTTTCTGCATTTTCATTCTAAAATAAAAGAAATAACCAAACAAACGATGAGGGCGCCACTGTGCGCTCGGTGCAGTCTTAACAGTAAGGTCGAAAATTAGTCGACCGCTCACTTTCAACATTTTAACTATTATTTATTGAATAGGAGGCTTTTGGCTACGTTAAATTAGTGTGTTTTGTACAGACACCAGCACATCAAACTACCTGAAACTATAAATTTTCCTCAATCAACTTTGAACCTTTTGCTTTAGCGATAAAGTCGAAAATCTATTAAAAGAAATTTGACAGATTGTAACAGCTTGATGTGCTGGAATCTCTACGTCTTTTCTGTAAAGTGCGTCCTGAAAGGTAATTGCGTAACACAATCAGTAGCAATAAGTTTCATTTTGACAGTTCAACAACATTCATTGCGTTATTTACGTGTTGAGCGGACACATTTTTGGAACATATGAAGCAATGGATTAGCAATATCCTTCAAAATGATTCAAATTAAGATTGATAAATGATTTTATCTTGTAAGTAGGTTTGCACAAACACTTTTACACGTCAATCATATTTTTTTTTAAACTAGATGAGGTCGGCGTTTCCTATCTGACTACTCTGAGAAGAAAGGCCGAAACAAACTCAGAGGTCACAGTCTCTTTTAGAGTCCAGACATAATCTTGGTCAAGTTATATGAAGACCATGTAGATCGATGTCTAAGATGGTCTTTTGAGGAAAGAACCACACAGATTGAGAGGACCTGTCCAGTCAGTGCACGCATTTGTCAGAAATCGAGCAGCTCAACTCAAGACTTAAGGAGTATGTTCCGCAATTAGGGAGGTGTTTGTGCAGAAGACACAACGTCCGCCCATCCCTGGTACCTGGCACGCCGTGAGGATGTGCCGGCCGCCCGCGTCCACCTCCATGTCGTACAGCGTCGTGCGGCCCGACACGTTCTGGCCGCGCTGGAACTGGTAGCCGCCGTCCTGGCTCTGGGGGACGTTACAAACGTTTCACTTACATAATCAGCCTATAATGTTCCCACTGCTGGGACACAGGCCTCCTCTCGGTGAGAGGGAGTGGGCCCGGTGCGGGTCAACCTGATCGATCGACCTGTGCGGCTGTTATTATTTAGTCACGGACCCCTCTCTCTCATCAATTGACAAGTAACTACAGTAGAACCCGTTTAATACGATCACGCTTAATACGATTTCTCGCATAATACGCCATTTTACGCCAGTCCCTGCAACTTGATACGTGTTTACATACATTTCTTAATGCTTAATACGATTCGTCATCCCGTTTAATACGCCTCATACGCCATGTACCTTCTTTGAATCAAAGCGAAAAGCACTGCAAAAGTTAAATTATGTTGAAAATCTTGTAATTGCTAATGCATCAAAATGCTTTCTGTCGAACCAAAATAAGTGATTACTTTAAATAACTTATAAATGTATAATTTAATACCTACTGTATACGAAATTAGACACAATACATAACATTATAATATTATTACCTATGTAGTACGTTTTATTTTCCCTATCCCGCATAATACGCTTTCTCGCTTAAGACGCGTTTTTGGTTGGGTCCCTGTGAAATCGTCTTAAACGGGTTTTACTGTAGTTTATTTGTAAACAAATCCAAATACGATCAACATGTTCGTAAGGTGTTCGTACTATAATGATCTCTCTGCCGACCGCTTCTGGGTATAGCAGCGTGATACTACGAAGTCGACTTACATGGCGCAGCTGTCTGAACAGTATCGTCTTGTCGGCGCCGCACGAGACCATCTGCAGGCCGGCGCCCGAGCTGAGGAACCGGACTGCCGTGATGGACGACGAATGCTCGTCCAAAGTCTGCATTATCTGGTAACCCTGGAATGGCAGAGAAGAATGTTAGTTTACTTGAAAATAAATTTAGCTTGTAGGAGCGCTGACACATCTATTTGTATTCGTTGTACGTGTAGCGCTCGGCGACTCCAGTTCGCCCGTAACCACCGTAAGCTATAAACGCGTTCCCAATCTAATTAACTACTCCATTGTAATATTCGTAACAAGTTTAATAAGTAAATCAATATTCAGATTCCGCCGCATTTCATTTCTCTCCGTACACACACCTAAAGACATTACATCACACACGCACATAAAAAGCTTAAGCTTAATCAGCCTATGATCTTCCCACTGTTGGGACGACACCCATGACGAACATTTTTTTAAATTTTTCGTCATTGGTGTCGTTTTCATGGTTTTCGAGAGTGCTTAAGTCGATATTGAGATAGAAAGGGGCCTCGTCGATGCGCGCATCTATGTGAGTGCGCCGTTTCAAACGTCTGTTCGTAGTTTCTGTACTGTCCATAGTTATATAGCGGTGTGCCTCACCCGGTCCACGTGGAACACGTGTATGAGCCGGTCGCGACTGGCCGAAGCCAGCAGGCGCGGGCGCGCGGAGTACTCCAGACACAGCACCTCGGCGTCGTGCGCCTCCAGCGTGTGCAGCAGCGCGCCGCCCGCCGCCGCGTGCACGCGCACGTTGCCGGCGCGGTCGCCCGCCGCGATGTGCCGCCCGTCCAGCGACACGCGCACGCACCTAGAGGCGGACATCCAGCATTTATTTATGGTAAATGGGTAGTTGAGGTCGTTTTTTGCAATTTGCAGGTCAGTGTCAGGTTTATCTTGATCAAAATATGATTCGCGACAATTACAGGTACATTTATTAAGGTCGGCGCAACATGTTTTTTTTTTCTTCCACACTTTTCTATTAGGGTCTACACAGACGGACTGCATTTCAGCTGTAACATCGCAATTTGGATGACCGGATGCAGCTGAATACCAGTATTTTAGTAAGACTGGTTGTCAGACTTTCGGGCTTCTGACTACCCGTAACGACTGTCGAAGATCCACGAATGGCAGCCGGAACCTACGGCTTAACGTGCTTTCCGAGGCACGGAGGGATCTCGTCATGTAAAGGTGGTCATCCATCCACATACCAACCGCGGCAAGCGTAGCTTAACCTGATCGATCGACCTGTGCGGCTGTTGTTACTTAGCCACGGGCCTCTCGACGACTTAAGGGCCTAAACAGACGGACTGCATTTGAACTGCATGCCAGCTGCAACTTCGCAGTTTGGATGCAGTCATAACTAGGTTTCGAAGCAGTTAAGTCAACTACATCCAAACTGCGATGTTACAGCTGAAATGCAGTCCGTCTGTGTAGACCCTAATAGAGAAGTGTGGAAGAAAAAGACATGTTGTGCCGACCTTCATAAATTGGGATAAGGGCTCCTGCCCATGATAATGATTTAGAAACCCGATTGATGATTATGGTACATACCTGACTCCAGTCTTATCATCATACGACTTCGACTTGTCCTTATCGGCGGTAAGATCGACGTCCTTCAGGAACTTCAGATCTGGGTCGAAGTAGAAGACTTTGTTCAGCTCCTGAAAATAATACGAAACGGCGATTTTCAGTTAATGAAACTATTATTTTATTACAGCATTTAAAAAATTTATTATTTTACATATCTCGGGACCATGGGGCCGGTCCTTTGGAAGGCGTACGAGGGGCCGAAGCCAACTCGCAGAGGCCCCTTAGGAAATTTTAATGTAATGCGGCACCAACCGACGATTATCCCTGTATGCATTAAGCAAGTCATTTTTTTTTATAAACGATGGACGAAATTCAAAAGGAGTTCTTTTTTGAGCAAAAATAAAAGTAAAATTTTGCTTAAAGTTTGCAATCTAAAATCTCCTAAATTCATAATGGTGTGTCAGTGGTCAAAAGAAATTTCAAAATAATAGATTACAACTTGTCAACACGTATATACAGGGTTATTGGTAAAACATTAACAACCTCTTAAGAGGTCATTGTACTCATCATTATGAACAACTTTTACTACTATTATATCTATGGGACCAAACCAGAAATTGCAAAAAAAAACAGCTGTTCCCTACATTTATGTTCGTATAACTCGTCAAAATTTAGGGAACAGCTGATTTTTTTGTGTTTTGTCCAGCAGTGGACGTGTTTCGTCTGTAACACTTACATTGCTGTAGATGTTGGTGGGCGTGGGCGTGAGCTGCCACAGCCGCACGGTGTCGTCGCTGGAGCACGTGAGGAAGGTGCCCGGCGGGAGCGGCTCCTCCACGCTGTTCATGTCCACGCCCCAGATGCACGCCGAGTGGTACAGCGCCGAGTGGGACTTGCCTACCTGCGGGAGAATGAATTTCTGTTACTATGCGCTAATTTTCGGAAGAGTATTACTTCACTCTGTGCCATTGTGCATCCAAAGTTGAACATGACATCGTTTTGACTTATTATTCATTTTGTCTGTACGAAAACAGAATAGTAAAATAAAAAACCATTATAAAGTTATGAGCCAACAAAGATTCATTTTTATTGCTATTTTTAACCTAACATTGGATGTAAAAAGTAATAAAAGAACTGTAAAATCTTTAAAACCAAGTCCGTACCGACAAATCTCAGTAATCGAAGAGTTCAATAAACTTTATTTGTAATTGATTTAAGGAGTGTTTTTTTCGTACTTAAAACTCGATTTTCCGAAACACTTGTCGAATTTTTTTACCCAAAAAAATTATAAAAATACGCAAAAAAAAAAACACCATTCCGAACTGATAGGCATCTGTTCGGAACGGTGTTTCTTTCTGTGCGTGAGAACTAGACGTTGTTCGTGTAGAATAGCGTCTAACTGCTCATCACTGATACTAGCTCTGTCAGACACGAAGCCAGGTGAGACAGCGTGCTTTTTGTTTTGGCCAGAACCGACAGTGAGTTCGAGCTCGCGACTAGTTTACTCTTAACTATACAATCCACACTGCTTACCCTCTTAATATCCCGAACGTCCCACACGTACAGACTATGGTCGTTGTACACACAGGTCAACTTATGGTTTCTTTCGTCGTAGGTTAGCGCGACCGCGTCCGGATACCGCGCGTTCGGCGGCTGGGTGAACATGTGACTGGGGAACAAGAGAGAATAACAACCATAACAAATGTTTATTTCGATAAAAGTTTGATCGCGTCGGGGTCACCAGTATAGAGGTATGAGGAACAGGGTGTAAAGTTCACTCCTACTCTATAGAAAAGGGAGGATCCTCCGACCAGACGGGTGTTGTGTCTGGCGGGCTACTGCCCTATGATTCATGTCGGGCCGTTGTATCTATGCTAGATGCGCGGTAAACTCTGCTTGCGAGATGCAGGATTTTGCGTGACGTCACTATGACGCGTTGTTCGCATGTTGCGTTGTAGTTACCGCTACAAATAAATAAATAAATCACTCAACTTACTTAATATTAGTTCCAAGCGCCACGTCGACACCTAGATAGTGCGTCCTCGGCAGAGTAGTGATGTACCGCAGTGTGTCGGGCGCGAAGCACCGCACTATGCCTTCCGCGCAGCCCACGAAGATGTAGTTCGAGCCTATGGCCATGCAGTTCGCTGATGTAGTCTGTGGAAGAGACGGAAATTAAATAAGAATACATATAAAATGTCTGTGATCTTCAAAGGGAGGTTAAGTAGGGGCGTATAGAACACTCAAACATCTTGGAATAGAGGCGAGAACTCCCTCACAGAACTCATTGTCTTACCCTACGCCCTTCTCTCTTTCTTGCTCTAAGCGGGACTTACTCTTGACTCTCTCTCTCTTGCTTTAAACGGGACTTACTGTCGACTCTCTCTCTCTTGCTCTAAGTGGGACTTACTCTCGACTCTCTCTTTTGCTCTAAGCGGGACTTACTCTCGACTCTCCCTCTCTCTCTTGCTCTAAGCGGGACTTACTCTCGACTCTCTCTCTTGTTCTAAGCGGGACTTACTC
The DNA here is from genome assembly GCA_963082905.1 of Oligia fasciuncula. Taxonomy (NCBI): domain Eukaryota; kingdom Metazoa; phylum Arthropoda; class Insecta; order Lepidoptera; family Noctuidae; genus Oligia; species Oligia fasciuncula. The sequence continues at coordinate 1,845,611 of OY720414.1, read as the reverse complement.
TCGACTCTCTCTCTTGTTCTAAGCGGGACTTACTCTCGACTCTCTCTCTTGTTCTAAGCGGGACTTTCTCTCGACTATCTCTCTCTCTCTTGCTCTAAGCGGGACTTACTCTCGACTCTCCCTCTCTCTTTTGCACTATGCGGGACTTACTCCGACACTCTCTCTTGCTCTAAGCGGGACTTTCTCTCAACTCTCCCTCTCACTCTAACCGGGACTTACTCCGACTCTCTCTCTCTTGCTCTAAGTGGGACTTACTCTCGACTCTCCCTCTCTCTTTTGCACTATGCGGGACTTACTCCGACACTCTCTCTTGCTATAAGCGGGACTTACTCTCGACTCTCCCTCTCTCTTTTGCACTATGCGGGACTTACTCCGACACTCTCTCTTGCTCTAAGCGGGACTTACTCTCAACTCTCCCTCTCACTCTAACCGGGACTTACTCCGACTCTCTCTCTCTTGCTCTAAGTGGGACTTACTCTCGACTCTCCCTCTCTCTTTTGCACTATGCGGGACTTACTCCGACACTCTCTCTTGCTATAAGCGGGACTTACTCTCGACTCTCCCTCTCTCTTTTGCACTATGCGGGACTTACTCCGACACTCTCTCTTGCTCTAAGCGGGACTTACTCTCAACTCTCCCTCTCACTCTAACCGGGACTTACTCCGACTCTCTCTCTCTTGCTCTAAGTGGGACTTACTCTCAACTCTCCCTCTCACTCTAACCGGGACTTACTCCGACTCTCTCTCTCTTGCTCTAAGTGGGACTTACTCTCAACTCTCCCTCTCACTCTAACCGGGACTTACTCCGACTCTCTCTCTCTTGCTCTAAGTGGGACTTACTCTCGACTCTCCCTCTCTCTTTTGCACTATGCGGGACTTACTCCGACACTCTCTCTTGCTCTAAGCGGGACTTACTCTCAACTCTCCCTCTCACTCTAACCGGGACTTACTCCGACTCTCTCTCTCTTGCTCTAAGTGGGACTTACTCTCAACTCTCCCTCTCACTCTAACCGGGACTTACTCCGACTCTCTCTCTCTTGCTCTAAGTGGGACTTACTCTCAACTCTCCCTCTCACTCTAACCGGGACTTACTCCGACTCTCTCTCTCTTGCTCTAAGTGGGACTTACTCTCGACTCTCCCTCTCTCTTTTGCACTATGCGGGACTTACTCCAACACTCTCTCTTGCTATAAGCGGGACTTACTCTCGACTCTCTTGCTCTAAGCGGGACTTACTCTCTCTGTATCCCCAGCGCGGTACTCACCCGGAGCTCGACCCACTTGTCCAGCAGGCGCCGACTGTTGAACTCGCACAGCAAGCCCCCGCGCGTGATGGCGTACGTGCTGTCGGCCGCGTCTCCCCGGCCGCACACCACGTCACAGAACTCGTTGTCTTTCTGTTCGCCTAGGATCGCGGAGCGACCCATTAGAGGGACTGGCTCTTTGAACTGGAAAAGAGAATACAATATAATATGTTATTTTTGTGAAACCAGAAGTCACAAAGTCTCTCTAGTATAAGTAATTTATTGTGTTGTAGTGAAAGCAGTGAACTGTGTCGATAGGCTTAAACCGGTCACTAGTGACACAGTCTATACATCATATTTTATACTGTGCTAGTGATGTGCGTCACTATCGATTTAAACAATGTAGCGTTAGTCACTTGTTTATTATTTTTCCTCAACATCATACCTTTAATGCCTGAAGGAAGAGGCAGAGTTGATTATGATCTATAAGTCATCATCATCTGCCTGCCTTTTCCCAACTATGTTGGGGTCGGCTTCCAGTCTAACCGGATGCAGCTGAATACCAGTATTTTACATCGAGCCACCGAGCCATCGAGTCTATCTGACCTCCACAACCCAGTTCGGTAACACGATACCAAGACAAAGTCACACAAATTACCACACTAATATTATAAAGGCAAAAGTTTGTGAGCGTGTTTGTTACTTCTTCACGCACAAACGGCTGAATCAATTTTGATAAAATTTGGTATGGAGGTAGCTGACACCCTGTATTAACATATAGGCTACTTTTTACCCCAATATTCCCACGGGATCGTAACTTGTGCGGGTGAAACCGCGGGGCGCTGCTAGTTTATTTAATATGTCAGCCGCCAAGCAGTACTGTGTTCTGTGAGTCGTTGTTACTTATTTCTGGCACATCTGACATTTCAGCTTCATCTCTACGATACCATCGCAGACCGCTTAAAACTTATAAAAATGCCTCTCAATTTGGCTACGCGCTTGGCGCCATCACTAGCGTGCATCAGTTCCTGTAATGTGCAGCCGACTATTACTGTTACAAAGAAGGTCCTCACCTTAGCATTCCTGGAGTACTCCAGATACCAGAACTTGACGTGCCTGAATCCGACCGTGACAAAGTAATTGCCGTTCTCGGAAAAACTCACTGCTTTCACTCGAGACGACACCTGAAACACGAGGTCACATGTTAATTAAATAAATACTTATAATTTGAAGCGATTAACCCGTCTGCCTTGAACAGGCATCTTCTGGGCACGCTCGTTCCATCATAGACCTCATCTATCGCTTACTATCAGGCGTGATCGGGGTCAAGAGCGGGCCCATTTAATAATAATAATAAAAAACTGGCCAAGTGCGAGTCGGACTCGCACACGAAGGGTTCCGTACCACAAGGCAAAAACGCCGAAAAAAACACGTTTGTTGTATGGGCTCCCCCTTAAATAATTATTTTATTCTGTTTTTAGTATTTGTTGTTATAGCGGCAACAGAAATACATCATCTGTGAAAATTTCAACTGTCTAGGTATCACGGTTCTTGAGATACAGCCTGGTGACAGACAGACGGACGGACGGACAGCGAAGTCTTAGTAATAGGGTTCCGTTTTTACCCTTTGGGTACGGAACCCTAAAAAAGATTGATTGATGTTTGTATGAAAGGATCAGGCGGCGGTCTGTAGTTTCTGCATACCCTCCATGGGAAAAATGAGTGAGTTTATGTACAGTCAACAAAGGAGTTAAGTATACAGGAGCGTCGGATATAGTTGAAGTTTACTAAGAAACCGATGGATGTTCTGGACTGAAATTTAATTTAATAAATGAGCTGTTTGTTTTCTATTAATAAACTAAAATTTTATTCGAGAATATCCATCGGTTTCTTAGTAAACTTCAACAATATCCGACGCTCCTGTATACTTAACTCCTTTGTTGACTTACACAGGGTGATTGTAAAATTCCAATCACCTCTCTCTCTCTGCTTAAAGCTTTGCACCCATCGCTAAGGCGAAGGTGATACAGACAATTTAGAACCATTTAAGTCATGGTTGTATTAGACATATAAACAAACTGTAATAAAATTAATCTCTAATAAAATTAATCTCGCCGTATTTCGTAAGGTTCGGCGCCTGCGACCATTTACTTGTCACTCCTATGCCACCACAGACTATTTAGAGATATTACGTATATGCCACATGCCACAGACACAACAGAGTGCCTCTGGCGCTTAAGGCATAGACAAGTAATGAGGTTACGTCTGGCGCAGATTATAGAATAAAAATATTTTATTTTATTATTTGCTAATATTTTATCTAATTATTATTATTTTTTTTTATTACTAAATGGGCCCGCTCTTTTATTTCTGTTTCTGTAACTGCCCGTGACATCACTGTGGGCCCTATCAGAATACCAGCGCTGTGACATTTTCTTTGTTTTAAATGTCGCAGCATCATGCTGAGATAGGAGCCTTTTGGCCTCGTTTTTTTATTATATTGGATTTTTATTTGACTGTGTTTAGTTTAGTTTGTTGATCTTCCTGTACGAGTCGCAATAAATACTTTTTCTTTCTTTCTTTCTTTCTAAAAAAGAAAATATGTTTATTTTCGGTAAACATGATGTAAAGAAACAACACAAACACATAACTAACATGTTGGGGGGAAATATGCGTCACATCCACGCAAAACGGCCATCGGTCAGCATAATGCTACGGCCCTATTGAGACAGAGCCCCAGCGCTGGTTTTCAGCGACAGCCGGTTGATCTTCAGCCTTATTATTAGTACAATAGAAGATAGATTACCTTATTACTAGCTAGTTTCAGGTTGGCGCGCCAGTCCCACACGTTGACTATCATGTCATGTTGCGACCCTATCGACACCAGGTACTTCGATGACGTTGAGAATGCCTGGAAATTAATGAACAAGGTTTTATTATCTGTGAGTCCACCCGACGGGTTTTCTCATCAGCCTGCCTTTTCCCAACTATGTTGGGGTTCGGCTTCCAGTCTAACTGGATGCAGCTGAATACCAGTATTTTACATGAATCGACTGACCTCCAAAACCCAGTTACTAGGTAATACGATACCCCTTGCTAAGACTGGTTGTCATTTTCGGGCTTCTGACGACCCGTAATGACTGTCAAAGATTTCGAAGACGAGGTACAGCCGGGACCAACGGCTTAACGTGCTTTTCGAGGCACGGAGGGGTCTTGGTATGTAAAGATGATCACCCATCCACGGACCAACCGCGGCAAGCATAGCTTAACCTGATCTATTGACCCGTGCGGCTTGTATTACTTAGCCACAAGCCCCAACGGGTTTTCCCATCAGCAAAAATTACAAAATTCCATGATCATTACTTATTTAAGGGATGAATTTTCAAAAATCCTTCCTACATGGGATGTTGATTAAAATATAATTCGCGACCGTAACAAATATGACTTTACAGAATTATAATCATAATATAGTCCATACAGCCCTATTGATTGATATTTTATGAAATTGTCATTAAATAGGATTATATGAACTAAGAGGGAGTGTTGTAGTCATATTTTGTTCACCATACAACCTGACACTGACACACAAATAGAAAAAAACGTAAAAAAAAAAAAATCGCGTGCTGTGGCGCTTCCCCTTAGTGCTCAATTTCGTTATAATAAAAGAAACTCTTGCACAACATTTCATGCAGCTAGACCAAACGGTTTAGGCTGTGCGTTGGGTCAGAGGGTCAGTCAATTAAGATTTTTCATTAGGTATGTAGATTTTTTTATTTCAACAATTACAAAATAAAATGATTGTATAGTAAGGAATGAGATAAGATGAAACAATAAGTTAGAAAGTCACACACACGAATCGGGTGGAACTGGATTCCTATCGGAACGTGGTGAGGGCCGCGCGAGCTTGAGAGCACGTCCGTGAGTTTTTTTTTTTTTTTAAACGTTACCCCACACTAGTAATTCTCCTGTAGTAATGAATGCCGACGTCATTTGAAACAGAACTTACCACACAACTAACGCCATGCGTGTGGCCTATAAACTCTCCGATTTGCACCGCTCCGGACGCCGAAGGATCCTGAAAAATTATAAAATAGGTATGTAAACAAACAGTGATAACTTTATACTATTCGCCGACAGATGGCGCTACTGTTCTTTTGACGTAGTTAGTTCCTACTCGCTACTAGATGGCGCTAGTGGTATGTTAGAATGGCATGTTTACTACATGAAAACATTTTGTGCTTAGACCTCACACTCTCACACACCAGACGAACTGGTACGATAAATAATTAAATCTTTGGTGCAAACTGTGCATTTATTAAGAAGATATGACAACGGGTTAAACCTACTCCTAGTTGAGAGTTTATAGAACAACTTTTTTTTGTCTGTTCTAGAGACAACGTTATTTTAAGCGAAACCTGAATATAGTTTGTTCAGAATAAGTAACTGAATCGATTCCAATAATTTTTACCCCATGTTATATTTTGTCCCAAAAATATTTAAAAAAGGTTAAAAGTTGGACGCCGAGCGACACTAAGTAGGTTATCCAATCTCCGGTTAGGTACCTAGGTACTATTATCAATGAACGCAAGACGGCGCGGCACGAGCGGCGCGGGTGAGCATGTTTTTGTACGGAGACACAGGTAACTTATCAAGCTTATAACTTTGTGATTTTTCATGATACAGTTTTGAAATTTTGTACATAGATTCTTTACATAAAAATACTAGACGCGTGTTTCGGGTTTCGCATGTACTTAATAATGTTGTATAGAAGAACGCCAACCAACCTGTAGATCCCAGACCCTGACGGCAGGCGCATGACCGCACTCGCCCGTGGCCAGGAAGCGGCCGTCGGGAGAGAACGCGACACATGTCACACTCTTGCGACACGCGTTCAGCACGTGGCTCTGTCTGTTCTTCCGCACGTTGTACAGGACTACCGTACATCTGGAAAGATTAGAAATAATGATATTAGTTTAAGAAAGTCAGAGCAAGAGCGATCTGAGGGCCTAAAAAGGCCACTTTGGCAGAATCATAAAAGGATAACATTATGAATTATATAATATGGCGAAGACAGTACGTGTTTTTCTTTTTTTCGCTGCAATACGTAGGTATAATCAAAGAGATTGGATTGATTGGTATTTTAGCACAGACAAAAAAAATTACTGAGAAATTCACCAATGGGAGTTAACTGTCCAATAAGAGCCCCCCCCCCCTTTTTTTTTATTTTGTTTTTAGTATTTGTTGTTATAGCGGCAACAGAAATACATAATTTGTGATAATGTCATCTGTCTAGCTATCTCGGTTCTTGAGATACAGCCTGGTGACAGACAGAAGGACGGACAGACAGCGAAGTCTTAGTAATAGGGTCCCGGTTTTACCCTTTGGGTACGGAACCCTAAAAACAAGATAACGTATCCTATACAAGTACGTAATCCATTTCCTAATAAATAAATACAGACTAATTATATTTAAATGAATACAAGTCTAGTCACGCACTGGATTTTCAACATACTGTATAGCACCAAGAGTTGAAACTCCAACAGCGTGTTTTTCGACGCGCTGGGATGCGCTCTATTGGATTCCCAATGCTTGGCTCAACACATAGGGTTAAAAATCCAGTGCGCGATAAAATCCCGTCGCGGCATTTTTACGGCTAACTCCTCTAACACGTGAACAGACACACAATACCTGTCTCCCTACATTAGCATAGGATTACCACTTTAAAATATTCCATTCATCGGGTCGCCATAATCAGACGGACACGCGGGCGGAATCATATTAGTTGTGGCAGGGTGGCACTGACAGCGGTGAAGATACGCTTATTTTTGACGCAGGATGCTCATGATATCTGACACAGTCGCAAGTAATAGGAACCGAGCCTCGGTTCCTATTACTCCTCTTACTAATACTAATACTCTCTACTATTATTAATACTATTCTACTCTATTCTACTCTCTACTATTATAAATACTAATACTCTCCTAATAGTCCTATTACTATTGTCAGTCAAGCGACAAAATGTAACAATTCTCGCTGACAGTAAGACGTGGCTTTATACCAAACACTTTACATTAACGTGGGCCTTGCGTTTGTGCCTGTCAGCAAGCGTGAACGGAAAGTGAAGCTTGTATATTGATAAGCGACAGCGATTTTAATGGAACAGCATGCTTGCATTCCGTTAATTTTAAATCCCATGTACTAATATTCTTCCAGATCGTATTTCGGCGGCGGCCAATCTCAACGGAGACAAGCCTTCGGGGTGGATATTATATTATAGTGCAGGCGTGTGTGCGCAGACACAGGTGAAATCTCTATTCCCTCACTCTCATAGTCCGATGGGAAGGCACGCAATCTCACAGGACCGGAGACGCAGGACCAACCGCTTCCGCCACGGGGGTAACACACCGCGAACTTCCAAACTCCGGGCTCTTACTAAGAAAGGACTAATGAAAAAACCCAATAACATTTTGCCCGACCTGGGAATCAAACCCAGGACCCCACGTTTAGCAGTCGCACTTGCGACTACGAGACCACCGGGGCAGTTAAAATTAAATCCCATGTAATAAGAGAAGCAAGCGTATTACTAACTAGCAGCGCCCCGCGGTTTTACCCGCATAAGTGTCGATCCCGTGGGAATATCAGGATAAAAACTACCATATGTCCTTTCCCGGGACTCAAACTATCTCTATACCAAATTTCATCTAAATCGGTTCAGCGGTTTAAGCGTGAAGAGGTAACAGACAGACACGCAGACACACTATCGCATTTATAATATTAGTATGGATGACAGGGCACAAATCTAGATTTCGAGCTTCTACTGAGAAATAAAAAAACCCAATACCACTTGGGGACACACAGAACCCCATGCTCAACATTTGCGCACTGACCATAATGGGGAAGCAAGTTAAAAGTATAAGGAATAAGACCCGCTAACCGCTGTCAGTGAGACCTGTCCTACACCGCGTGGGCTAATGTTTGTTATTCAGTTAACAGGAGACGCGTCAGCGGAAGCGCGGGGTGCTGCTTTAGTGACAAGCTGTAGCGATTTCAACTCGTGGAAATTGTTCCTTGTTTCGTAGGCGATCAATGTTGAGACTATTATACACGGTACTGATATTCATCAGAATAAATGGACCTGAATTATGAACCGACTATAGCCCATCTAGACTAGACGCCGAAGCCTAACGATGACGGATGCATACCAGCATTTTACATGGAACGACTGCCTATCTGACCCCCCACAACCCAGTTACTGGGCAACACGATACCCCTTGCTAGGACTGGTTGTCATACCTTTGAGCTTCTCACCAGTAACGACTGCCAAACATCTATGTATGACATCCGTGACCAACGGCTTAACTGGCTTTCCGAGGTCTCCGTGCCTGGGAAAGCACGTTATATAATGGATGGTCACCCATCCACGAACTGACCGCGACAAGCGTTGCTTAACCTTCGATCGACTTGTGCGGGCTGCGGCTGTTATCAACTGAACTGAACAAGCCTGACATATTATGTAGTATATTATTTACAAGACAGCTCACGATATTCACCCCAGGGTCTATGGGGAATGACTAAGTTTATAATTTAACGCGAAACTGACATTTGGAGGGAATGAACACTCACGTTATAGTAGTTTTTAGGGTTCCGTACCCAAAGGGTAAAAACGGGACCCTATTACTAAGACTACGCTGTTTGTCCGTCTGTCTGTCACCAGGCTGTCACCAAGGTGAACCACAATAGCTAGACAGTTGAAATTTTCACAAATTATGTATTTCTGTTGCCGCTATAACAACAAATACTAAAAACAAAATAAAATAAATGTTTAAGGGGGGCTCCCATGCAACAAACTTGATTTTTTTGCCCTTTTTTGCTCGATATCAATAATGGCAAAAGGTAGGCACTTGAAATATTTACAAAATACTCAGTTGTATTTTTACTTTAATAATAAATACTAAAATTAATATAAATATTTAAGGGGGGCACCCATACAACAAACGTGTTTTTTTTTCGGCGTTTTTGCCTTGTGGTACGGAACCCTTCGTGTGCGAGTCCGACTCGCACTTGGCCAGTTTTTTATTTCTTAATTTACATGGGGTGGGCCCCTACCCTGTGAGCCACACCTAACTGCACCCCAAACTATATCACAATATTACTTAATGCAACCAATGACTAATCTTTATTCCAATGTCAGAAAATTAATTAAAAAGTGAACGAATTTTCAATCTAGAGACAACACAACGTTGAAATATCTCACATGCCTGTTAATTCACTGGCTATAGACGAGACGTCTATGGAACATCCTTTAAAAAAAAAAGAAAAAAAAAACAGAGAATACAACTCCACTATTCATTTCCTGTAGGATTTCCTCTCCTTTATCCCTGCAGCGTATTTCGCTATAGAGATATAACATGAAACGTACATAAATGATTTATTTTCTGTAAGTAGGTTTGTACAAACACTTTTACACGTCAGTTATATTTTTTTTTAACTAGATGAGGTCGGCGTTTCCTATCTGAATACTCTGAGAAGAAAGGCCGAAACAAACTCAGAAGTCACAGTCTTTTTTAAAGTCCAGACAAAATCTTGGCCAGATCGTGTGAAGACCATTTAGATTGGTGTCTGAAATGGTCTTTTGAGGAAAGAACCACACAGATTGAGCGGACCTGTCCAATCAGTGCACGCATTCGTCAAAAATCGTGCAGCTCAACTCGGAACTTGAGGAGCTCAACGATTCGACGAACAATACCAAAAAAAGGACATACTTTTGATAAATTCCCTTAAAATGCCTCGATTACACGTGTCGAGTAGATGGGCGAAACAACGACTAAGTAGGTCTCTTTTCTTTGCTAGTGACGATAATATATTTCTCTTTTTCTTGTGCGAATGAAAAAGAAGATATTATGCAGCAGTCTATAGTTCACTCAGTCTACGGTTTGGTCGGACTTTACCTCGCAGTTCATCACTATAGCACAACTATGCTAGCACGTATGCTAGTCCTTATTGGTATGATTAGCGCGTGGTGTGGAGACGCGGCCTTTCTCACGGCCGCGACAAATAGCGTCGTGTGCGCCACTCCTAACTACGCGTCTAGCTACTTAGGTGTTATTACTTACATACGTGTCTAGCTACTTAGGTGTTATTACGGACAATCAACGACAACAGTCAATGCACCCTGCTACATATACATCAAACTCGAACTCAAAGCATTTATTTCAATTAAACCATTTACAGGTACTTTTGAATTGTCTCAAGAAGTCGGTCAGTCAGAAAATATGAAGCTAGTTGCCCATTCCAAAGCGTAGGTACCTATGGAGAAGAACGGGCAAGAAACTCCATGGACACTCTTTAACCGACGAAAAAAGAGGTTCTCAAGCCGACGATTGTTTATCTTTTTCAATTATATTTTTTTACAAAAATATTAGTGGAAACCAGCCCGTATTACCTAGGTACATCATGTAAAAAAGACGTTAAAAGCGTCCAGAGTACAGCAAATAGTAACATCTCCTGCATAATCAGCCCATAATGTTCCCACTGCTGGGACACAGGCCTCCTCTCTGAGAGGGAGGGGGCCGTAATCCACCACGCGGGCCCAGTGCGGGTTGATGGATGTCACATTTCTTGGAATTTTTGGTTCTAGGACATGCCGGTTTCCTCACAAAGTTTTCCTTTGCCATTTTGAGAGTAGTGATGAAATAATTTACACAAAGTAAAGCGCCAGCCAGGCGCCTAGGTTGCAAGCTAGTATTTCAGTAAGATAGTCCCAGGTGCAAGGAACAATAACACATTACATACAATACGACCGACGTAATTTGGCTGAACTGAACGTCGCACAAAAGGCTGCGCACGAACGTTTTTTATTAGGAACCAAATGGTGGCATGAGGCGAGTGTGAGTGAGAGGACATCCGCGAAAGTTCGCAAAGGCTATACCACAGTATAAAGATATACAGTATTTCGACTTCATAGAAACGGACGAAACGCGAGCTATACCTACGCGCCTCGACCTCGGAACGCGCTCGGGATGCAGACAGTCGCGACTGTGCCGCGTGACGAACGGACGGTGTGTTGTTTTTTTTAACAATAATCGCGCGATTTTTTCACTAAAAATAAATTGAAGTACATATTTAATATGACGAGTAGGCTATATTGCGCTGTTTTTGGTTGCATGAATTCGTCAATAACGCATCCAGAGATAACTTTTTTTAAATTACCTGGAAACTCTGAAAGGTAGGTAAGACTACAAAATAATTTTACTTACTAGCAGGTAGGTAGGTACATAATGTGTCTTTTTAATGGATAAGTATTTCCTTTTATCTCCCGAAAAAAAAGATGTCTGGATTAATAAATACAAGTGAATAGAGTAAAGGTAAGTGATAGACATGAGTGAAATTAGTAGTTATAGGCGGTTCATGAATCATTATACGGTAGGTACGCTTGTGTTAAAACCTCGGGGCATGTGTTTTTTGTTTTGTTAGTTTGTATAATTCAAAGACGTGGTTTTTATTAATAATATTTATGTACACACAGTAAAATACAATAACAAAACTAAATGGAAACAAAGTAGGCAAATGTAATTAAAATGCTGGAGGCGGGCAGCCCTATCGCATGTTTACGTACCGCGCGGCTGTAGGCATTTATTTCAAGGTTACGGCCGAGTTACAATACTGTATGATCTTTATACTGTGGCTATACTCAGACCCGCCAAGTTACGTCGTGTCGTATTGCACCAAGCAACACCGCGACAGTCAATGTCACTTCGACATTCGTATCGGGAAGCTACGCGGAAACGGAAGTGGTACAGTTGATCGGCGGCGGCGGGGTCGTTGCACCGGCCGAGCGTTTCTTACTTGACCGAGCCCCGTCCAGACGGCAGTCTGACTCTTTAATGAGATTACACAGACATATACCTACTAGAATTAAGGAACCGGGTGTAGGAATGCAATGCAATAGGCTATTTGACAATGTAAAAAATAAGGTCATAATTATTGACACTCGTATAGATTAATTATCGCTTTTAATATCGATTTGCATTAATTTTACTACAAAACAATGTTTTATTTACAAAAAAAAACCCGAAAAAACTTCATCTTTTTAAATCTGGCGCCACGTAATCTAAAATGGTCTGGATTGGCTGAACTTAAGATGACGTCATGATTTAGTAAATTTCTGTCTATCGTTGACAGAACAGATGACTTTTGTCGAGTATCTCGACCGTTTCAACGTTTGTTTACGTGAATCGTGACGTCACGACGCCATATTGTTAAAGATAGCGTTTTGGCGGCTTATTTAAACAGTACATTTTTATTTACTATTTTTTAATAGAAATACATTATGCAATTTGAAGTAATAGGTTTTTGTGGGCTCGTTAGACACCATTAAATAATCTGAGATGTTTATCAGAAACCAGTCAAATAGCCTATTCTCCGATACTCAAATTTTTATGATCGATCTTGAAGTGCCCGTTGGTTTAGTGGTCGAAAGCGAGACTGCCAAGTATGAGTCTATGGATTTCGGTTTAAAAGATTATTTATTTATTCTAAAAGAACATACATTGTTCACTTAGCGAATAAATATACATAACTCAGGTAAGGTAGTCCAGTAACTAATAGATTTTATTTTTTTATGTAGGTAATTGTGATTTAGATAGATAGATAGATAAACCATTTATTTGGCGCACACAAAAAGACAGCACAACACACAAAAGTACAATATAAGATGATAACCAAACTAACTACATAAAATATAAAAACAAGGTGCCGATAAAAAAAAAAACAAAATGAAAAACACACTTAGCGAAATAAAAGTGACACTTGACTATGACGAATAAAATTAGTAGGTAACGAAACGTACACAGTGCAGTGTGCGTCTCAAGGTTGCACCAAATGGGAGTCCAGCTCAGCATGTGTCAGGCAAATGTACCTGACGCTGATATTCTGCTGGATCCCTGCTGTGAGCCTGTGACACACGGACGTTGAGAAGACGAGATAAATTGGTGTTGGGACAGGTTAAGCGCAGAGTGAAGTTTTGTAAGTATACCCACTTTAATTATGTATTTTCTACATTAAGTTTTGCGTTTGCGCGATTTCGCATTTTGTGTGCAAGAATTTAGTGACGTACTGCTTGAGTTTAAATTTAAATATGTTAAAAGAGAATGTGCTCCTGTTATCTGCCAGTAGAATAATATAATGTTGTACACCTTCGTATGTGTTTTTTATGTTTTTCCTGCCATATTGCGTCCGCGGGGGGCATAAAGGGAGGGGCATTCGAGGGGCCCGTGGCTAAATAATAACAGCCGCACAGGTCGATCGTTAAGCTACGCTTGCCGCGGTTGGTCTGTGGATAGGTGACTATCTTTACATACCATCATGACCCCTCCGTGCCTCGGAAAGCACGTTACGCCGTTGGTCCCGGCTGTCATTCGTGGATCTTTGACAGTCGTTACGGGTAGTCAGAAGCCCGAAAGTCTGACAACCAGTCTTACCCATCCACAGACCAACCGCGGCAAGCGTAGCTTAACCTAATCGATCGACCTGTGCGGCTGTTATTATTTAGCGAACCCCCGACAGTAGGTAACCGACACGCATGTCGTTTACACGCGACTTCTTAGTCGCGTGTTAACGACACTTGTCAATGTCATGCGGATAGTAAAATTGTATCATCTACCTTTATACTAATATTATGAAGAGGTAAAAGTTAACACTGTATTTTTAAAACAGTAACCCTGGAGATACTTGCCGGCTCTTCTCCATAGTCGAGGTTTATCCATACTAATTATGAACTTTATTATTGTTTATTCGAAAGTAACTCTGCCTGTCTGTATGTTAACTTTTCACGCCTAAACCACTAAACGGATTTCGATAAAATTTGGCAGAGAGATAGATTGCATCCCGGGGAAGGACATAGGATAGTTTTTATCGACATACCTCGCGGACGAAGCCGCGGGCGGAAGCTAGTGTGAAATAAAATATTTTGATTTTGATGTCGCCAGGTACATTTCAGTCCCATGTAACAGAGGGTGAGCAACTCTGGGGAGACTGAGAAATTCTTACTGGAAGAACTTAATAAAAATTTGCACGGCCGGGGCATCGAACCCAAGTTGACGTAGGTGGAGAAACAGTCGCTTTCTGTTCTGATATCTCGTTAGGTTTTATTTCGGCTCTCTTCCTTCTCTCTCCTTGAACCTTCTCCACCTCCCTCTCCTCGATCCCCTGCTAGTTCGTCTTCTGTTTTGATCTCTGTCTTATCCACTTTATCTGGGTTACTCTTTTTGACAGGTAAGTACAGCCAAGAGAAAATAAACGTTTCATGATTTACAAAAATAAAAAATGTTTTTTTTTATTATTTACTATAGCCCTATACAACCTCTTGAAGGTAATCTATAAATAAAAAGAAATTCCCTAAACCCAGTATTAATAGAAAACCGCAGTACTAAGTAATACTAATAATAACACTCAAGGGTAAACTGGTAAACTTTAAACCGTTGCCAGGCGAGGCGCGCCGGTGTGGCCGCACCCTTAGATCGATACGGTGTGCAATCACCTTTAGTGGCTAGCCTCGCGCCGCGGGGATGTCTGGCTGTTCTGTTATTTATGGAAAACAAATTGCATTAGCCTCGTCGGTTTAGTAGCAGCGCAGGGTCTTAATTTGTGTTCGGGCAATAGGCTATTCCAATTTTACATCATCATCTGCCTAGCCTTTTCCCAACTATTTTGGGGTCAGCTTCCAGTCTTACCAGATGCAGCTGAATACCAGTATTTTACATGGAGCGACTGCCTATCTGACCTCCACAACCCAGTTACTGGGTAATACGATACCCCTTAGTTAAGACTGGTGGTCAGACTTTCGGACTTCTGACTACCCGTAACGACTGTCAAAGATCCACGAATGACAGCCGGGACCAACGGCTTAACGTGCTTTCCGAGGCACGGAGGGTCTGTGATCGATCGACCTGTGCGGCTGTTATTACCCACGCGCCCCTCCACTTTTACATAGGATTGGAAATATAACTGGCGAAATGTTGGTGTCGTATACCCCTCTACCTAACCCTTCAGGCAATCCATACGTGATGTCGTGTAATATAACCTCCTTTATTTTATTTCAAGATAAAACAAAGAAGTTGCAAGACGCACCGAAATTGCCTGGAAGAACAATTGGGCCCATCCATGAAAGACCTAATGAAGGGTGATCTTTCTTTGTGACACATTGACATGTGCATACTTCCTATCCTCACACATGGTGATCAAACATGGTCTTTGACAAATCAGCAGAGATCCATGCTCGAGGTTTGCCAGAAGGCTATGGAACTGAGTATACTGGGTATCAATTTAACAGAGCGGATTAGGAATACGACCATCCCTTCCATTACAAAGATAACTGATGTCACTTGGAAAGCTGTCAGGCTACAATGGAACTGGAGTGGACAATTCTACCCCATGTCAGACGACCAATGGGCCAAACTTACGACTCAATGGGTCCCTCTTAATGGCAAGCGACATCGCGACAGGCTCAGACGGAGATGGCGGGATAAGCTGGACTCCTTCAACAAGAACTGGTGCTTAGCAGCTTTGAACGGAGAGAAGTGGAAAGATAGTAGGGAAGCCTTTGCCCTGCAGTGGGACATCACAAGAGGCTAATAATAATAATATTATATTCAACCATACCATAAATAGATTGATAGCTAGATGGAATACGCTTTATTAAGTACACTATAACCATAGCAAACAAACAGTTATGGCACCTCGTCCTCTGACGTCCGGATGCAGGTACAGGCAACCGCATGCCCATATGGTAACAATTCAACTTTGACAGCGCATTCAGCGCAGTATTTCGAAGCAGTAAGTGCCATTTTCGTAGTTCAAGTGTTACGACTGGCAAGCGGTTGAGCGTACGAAGATGGTCACACAATGACACGAAACCGGAGTTATTGCGTCAATATTATGCGCAGGATTCGCACATGGAATATCAATGCTCATAATCAATCCATTCATAACTTAAGTGGAGTTTCTTGACCATTCTTCTCCATATGAGACTACCTTTGGAGCGTTTAGAATCAATTCTATTTTGTTGTAATTTTTGACGTTCAAAAGTGCCTTTAATGTGCCTGAAATAAATGCTTTGACTTTGACTTACAGAACCTTCAGGCTGCACTCCCACTTGATCAATTTATAGCTATTTCCGATACCGAGCGGCGCAGTGAAGTATTTTAAGGGAATTGCTTTCGCCTACCCAGTTTATGTACAAACGGCTGAGGTTTGAAATATGTTTGCTTTTGCCTGAAACTGAATCACTGAACAGCACCCTTGCGTAACATACTACTATCAATCTCAATCTGAACCATTTTGAAGGATGTTGCTAATCCAATGCTTCAACGTTCGAAAAATTGTCGGCTCAACAACGTAAATAACGCAATGAATGTAGCTGAACTGTCAAAATAAAAGCCATTGCTATAGTTTGTTACGCAGTTACCCCGCAGGACTGTCAAAATATGACCTGCTAAAAAAATAAAAGCCATTGCTATAGTTTGTTACGCAGTTACCCCGCAGGACTGTCAAAATATGACCTGCTAAAAAAATAAAAGCCATTGCTATAGTTTGTTACGCAGTTACCCCGCAGGACTGTCAAAATATGACCTGCTAAAAATTTTATTAGGTACTGCTGCGCGGTTTAGGATACCCGCGGTATAAATTGGTTAAAAAACACTTTTACAAGTCACAAATAAATGATGTAAGTTAAGGGGGAAGCTCTAAGGTGGCCCGCGAAATTCAAATTTTCTTACGTTTTTTGCAATTTGTTGGTCAGTATTAAGTTGTACGTTAATTAAAATATGATTCGCGGTCGGAACAAATATGTATTTACAGAATTATAATCATTAAAGTCATCAACACAACTCTCTAAGACCATGTAATCCCCAAATGTCAAGATTTCATGAAATAGTCATTCTTGGGGATTACATGGTCTTAGAGAGTTGTGTTGATGACTTTAACGATTATGATTCTGTAAATACATATTTGTTACGGCCGCGAATCATATTTTAATCACCATACAACTTAATACTGACCAGCAAATTGCAAAAAACCTAAAAAAAATTGAATTTCCCGGGCTACCCTGGCGCTTTCGCCTTAACGGGTTTACATTACAATCATTTATTTTTGGCACTCCTGTTCAGGAAGTGTCTTGGAATAACTCTCAAACGCCTGTATCTTTACCCAAATGTGTGTAAGTAATGTGTCAAAAAACGGATAACCATTAACAAACGGGCCGCGACAAGTACAGCTTAAGGGGTTACAGGACCTAAACGCAAAAAACGCAAGTTTTAGAAGCAACAAAAGTATATGATCGACTACAGTAAACAAAATCAGAAAAATATATGATATTCTTCAGAATATATGCTAGATAGTGTGTGGAAAACATAATACAACTAATTTTAGACGATAGAAAAAAATCATGAAGATGCCTCTAAAAACTTTCTTTTTACAATAAAAACCAAACTAATCTAATATACATACAAACATTCAAATTTTTTGTCAGATTATTCTACAAGCAACATACTTACTAAAGCACTAGTGTTTTGATTTTTTCGTCCAAACAATAGATTTTTTGTAAATAGATAATTGCTTCATATTTTGCAATAACAGCGTTGTGTCATCGCGCTTCTCTTTCTTTTCTATGCAGTCCGACAGTGACCGAGCTTTAGGTCATGTAAGCCCCTTAACTTAGGAAGTGTCACTCATCCCAGGCCAACGCTGGGAAAGCGCAACATAACATGAACACATCATTTAAAAACCCACTTACATTATATCCGTCCTCAAAATTGGCCATTACCGAGTCAAAGTGACCATTAAACCGCCAGATATAGCCGCTCTGCTATAATTCCGTTAGCCTGCCGCCAGAGGGCGCGTGGTGACCGCAAAATTGAATGCAGCTCTGCGTGAAAACGAGCCGGTTCGGTAAATGTCAGCGGAGATCATACGAATTGTGGCAGGTAAAGAACACCGTCATTAGTGGTGAGACTCTGTCTGTCTGTCACAGCTGGACATCTCAAGAACGACTAATGCTATCAATTTGAAATTTAAAATAGTCTTAGATGACGTTTGCCCAACTATTTTGCAGATAAGAAAGAAATAAAGGACTATGAGAGTGAAGGAAGAGAGAGTGTGTGAACCGTCGGGCTTGCGGACGGCGAGCAATGGGCAGCTCGCCGTCCGGTAAGGACCAAGACTGCGTCGACGGCGCGTTGTGTTCCACACGCGCCTCAAAGAGATGTCAGCACTAACTGACGGGGTCCGCTCGCTAGGGCCGATGCCTGCCAAGGTCGCAGGTTGTTTAAAAGAGATACCGTGGCCCCTGGCAAAGGCAACAGAAGGAACACGGGTGGGTTTTGTCAGTAAAAGTCTGATACGCCCTCCTGCTCCGCCCAGAGCGGGAGAAGTTATTTGATAATTTCCCACCCAAAAAAAAAGGGGGCTGCTCAAGGTTGTCCGCGAAATTCTTGCAGCTCCGTGTTACTTGTGTAGCCGATGTAGCCAGTATAGAGGTATGAGGAACAGGGTGTAAAGTTCACTCAACCTCCATAGAAAAGGGAGGATCCTCCGACCAGACGGGTGTTGTGTCTGGCAGGCAACTGCCCGATTATTCATGTCGGGCCGTTGTATCTATGCTAGTTGCACGGTAAACTCTGCTTGCGAGATGAAGGATTTAAGGCTGTCTCCAAGTAAATGGGATACACGGTCTAGGAGGCACAAGAATGATTACCATCATTTATCCTATAAAACATGATGTTTCCCATAAAAAACGTGCTGATTTCCGTCAGCTTCTACGCACGGTGGTTGCCTACATATCGCAGTTACAATACAAGTAGTAAAGTGTACTCACCCTGCCGGATAAGCAACGAGCTCGGTGTTGGGATCGCAGTCGAGAGCCGCGTTACTGCTCACAGTCAGCCCGAGGACGCTCTCCAACTTTATCTGAGAACAAAGAACACACCATGTTAAGGAACAGCATATAAAAATAATTGCAGGGCAGCTAATGCATGCTAGATGAAGAACGACTGCTCCCGAAACTCCCCAAATAGCCCTATATTTAGAGATGTGGAAAGAGAGTGGGAGGCTTTTGCCCTGCAGTGGGAAATCCAGGCTGTCAGGCTTTTTTTTTTTTTGAGGATGGGAAATCATCAAATGACCCCTCCCGATCTGGGTGGAGCGGAAGGGAGTGTCAGACTCTTACGGACTAAAACCCACCCGTGTTCCTTCCTTAGCCCTTTATGTTCCGGGACAGCGGTAACCCTTTCGAACAATCCCGCTGCCCAGGCTGTCGGGCTGAGTGACTGAGCGACTCTTTGACAATTCAGAAGTGGCCTGTAAATGGTTTGATTGAAATAAATGCTGCGAGTTTGAGTGTGTTTGATGGTCAAAAACTCAACACTCAATTTTATTTAGTTCCATTCCAATAGAGCTTTTAACACGTAGGTACAGAAAATTAAGAAATTTCTAATTCTAATTTAGAATTTTCAGTTTAGGCGTCCGTGAGACGTTACTTTTGCATTTCGATAGCAAAAGTAACATCCCACGGACGCCTAAACTGTTCTATGAAAATGGCACTTATCTTAAATCCTCAATGCCGTATCGCCAAACAGAGTAGTTACGAAACTGTTGACATTATGAACTATAAACCTAAGTCTTTAGTAAATAAATTTCGGATACATATGAACATTTTTGTTACGTTTGTGGGTTTATAACTACGGTTTTCACTTTTTAATGATAAATCATTTTATTTTTGTTATTAAAACAAACACAATCAAAAAACTCAAACACGAACACGTTTACAAGTCAATCATATTTTTAAAAACTAGATGAGATCGGCGCTTTCTATCTGACTCTGATTCTACTCTGAGAAGAAAGGCCGAAACAAACTCGGCGATCACAGTCTCTTTTAAAGTCCAGACATAATCTTGGTCAGATTATATGAAGATCATATAGATCGATGTCTGAGATGGTCTTTTGAGGACAGAACCACACAGGTTGAGAGGACCTGTCTGTCTAGTGTTGACTTGAGCGTTGTTATTTACTTAACACTTTATTGGTCACCATCATATCTACAGGGTGTAAAAAGACACATTACATAGCCGTCAACGACGCATTCTGTACATCAAACTAAGTAACACTGCACAAAAATAATTGCTGAGAAACTAGCACTTTAACACTGGGCCCACTAATGGTAATGTAATAGTAACAAGAATGAAAAAGCCTCAAAGGACTTTGACTTCAGCAATTTAGGTACGCCAAAAACCTTCATTTACAAAAGAGAACCTTAGGTAATAGGTAAAACGGGCTCCAGTCCGCAACTCCACGTCAATGTGCGTATTTTGCGTACGAAAACCCTAAGGGCTTGTGCACACCACGTTTTTTATTTAAACGCGTCGTTGACGCGCGTTTGTAGCGATACAGACGCGATGCGCACGCGAGTCAGACGCAGCCCGTAGACCTTCTGTAGGATGAAACGCGCGGTTGACGGCGCCTTTAAAAAACGTAGTGTGCACAGGCCCTATCATATATATTTTTGGTGGGATTCGATTAACCCCTCTTTTTATACGAGCCAAACCCGCACGAGCTAGATTAGACAATATTTGACTATACAAGGCAGCAAGGTTGTGCTAGTTGTGCAATATCTCGGAAACCTTGGCTGTATTAGATAAAGCTTTGTTTAACAAGATGTGTGTTAGAAAGAACGGAATAAAGGCTTAGCAACCATATTGGATTTAGTGTCACTGTCAAAGTTCTTTTGAACGACCGTTGGATGGACGAATTCGGTTCTTTCGTTTCAAGTGGACTCGTTATAAATCAAAGATAATACGTTGGTTTCTGAAATTTTATATCTCATATCGATTTGGCATATTGCCGTAAAGAAATATTATCGACTTGTCAGCAGGTTTGATTTCGCTCATGAAGGCATTTTTTTTCTGCGCACCGTTATTCAGGTGAATCCGTATTTAATCTTCAGTTACTCCAATTCGAAAAATATTGATCACTCAACCAATCAAGTCATGTAATTGAGAACTGATCGTAGTTGATCCAAACTAATTGAAATATTTCAATCACAACAGTCACATGCAATCCCACCCAATGCTGCCCCCCGCGGTTTCACCCGTGTAAATGTCGATCCCGTGGGAATATCGGGATAAAAAGTAGCCTATATGTTAATCCAGGGTGTCAGCTACCTCCATAGAAAATTTTATCAAAATTGGTCCAACCGTTTGAGCGTGAAGAAGTAACAAAAATATAAACACACAGCTTTCGCCTTTATAATATTAGTGGGATAGCTTAATTACGAGAGGGAAAGCTAACAGAGACGTAGTTTTGAGCCTGAAGATGGCAAAATGGAAATCTGAAAGTGGCGATGAAGACCAAGAAATTTTGTGGAACCGCTTGTTGTCGTGGTATGGTCATATATGTAGCGGAGGAATGAGGAACATGTCATGAGGAACGTTTTGAGTATGAATGTTGATTGCCAAATAATAGTGGTGTAACGGTATCTACAACGCCACATGCGAATATCGCGTCATACTGACTAATCCTGCATCTCGCAAGCAGAGTTTACCGCGCAACTAGCATATACAATACTATACAAAGGCCCGAAATGAATTACGGGCAGTTGTCCTGAGTGAACTTTACACCCTGTGGCCTTAGTGTGAGTTTTTTCACTCACGTTCGATTGCGAGCGCGTTAGAATTTTGTAGGAAAAAAGTTATAGCGGCACCTGGTGGTCACTAGGAGAAACCTAATATCCCATACAAAATTCTAACGCGCTCGCAATCGAATTATCGAACGTGAGTCGAAAAAACTCACACTAAGGCCACTGTTCCAACTGAGGTGACGATGACGTTGACCCAAATAAATTGTTATAAAAGATATATGAGTTAATTTTAAACTTGTTTTTGTTTTAAAGCAGCAGGTTAATTGCGTAACACACTAGTAGCAACAATGGATTTCATTTTGACAGTTCAACAACATTCATTGCGTTACTTACGTTGTTGAACAGACAAAGTTTTCGAACATATGAAGCAATGGATTAAGCAATATCCTTCAAAATGATTCAGATTGACATTGACAGTGTGTTACGCAATTATGCTGGCAAAGCTAACGAGCAAGTACTCTTACTTACATGAATGTAAATTCTGTAACTGTTTGTAATTTCAATCAAGTTGCTTGGTATACGAATTAAGTTCTAAGTTATGCTCGAAGTAAAAATAACACCATGATTCAGCTGCTTGCAATTCTACAAGCTAAGTCAATTAATATTTATTAATCCGATCAGTTTAACATTATACAATGCTATAAGCCTATAATTAACTACAGGACGTGAGCTTGTTGATATGGCACATCGACTCTTAAATCAGACTTTCATACAGGTCATCATCTGCTTAGCCTTTTCCCATCTATGTTGGGGTCGACTTCTAATCTTACTGGATGCAGCTGAGTACCAGTATTTTACATGGAGCGACTGCCTATCTGACCTCCACCACACAGTTACTCGGTAGGCCAACGATAACACTTCCCAAAAATGCCGGGTATGTTATTCTCGATTCCCAGTCTACTCTCAAAAGCATCTTTCTGTCTTAAAAAGCCCTTTGATGTAGATACTTTGTTAATTATTATTTACTTTTAAGCGAGACAGGATAATGCAAATTATTTGATTGTAACATCGTACACATTGACTTGTTGACCTTGACTCACAAGGCTTCAAAGTGGCTACGGTACTCGCTAAGGCTAAGTGCATCCTTGCGCGCACGCAGCAAGGACGCCCGGTCGGCCATCTTGGATCAAGTGTCAGACGACCTTGATAGCGCGCGGAATTCGTAAGAGGAATACCCGATTTTGTTTTTTTGTATTCTTTGCTATGCAGAGACCGAATACGTCGTATCGTACCTACATGTGGTTTTATAACTTTATTACTCAATAGTTCACGTGTATTTTTTATTATAAATCGAACCTATACTCCATTTGAAATAAGATTATCTATTTATTTAAATAAACCTTTTTTACAGTCCGTTCAACTGATTTTGAATTCTATTGCGTTGGTAGCATGACATATGGCAGCTGCAGTAAACAGTTGGTATTGTAACCACTTTTTTGCTTTTAATACCTACCATCCTTATGCCTACGATTTAGAAGTCAAAATCGGTTGAACGGACTGTAAAAAAGGTTTATTTAAATGTCTCATAATCAAATGAAGTATAGTGTCGTTTAAAGGTAGGTAAGTATGATCTATGGAATGTTTATTATTTTGTTTTTAATGTTAGTATATTTCCATGAATGACAAACGAAGATCGAGCTTTATACCACAAAGTAGACAAACGGTTGTCTACTCATATGTTTATACCTTTGCGAATGTTGTGAGTGTGACTGTACGGGCACAAAATACAGATAGTACAGAAGGCAATCACATGTATGTACTTCACTTTTCATACCTACGCTCGACGGTCGCGCTAGGGTTGTCAACTTTGGCTTGTGCAAAAAAAACTATCGTGGTAGTGGCACTCGTATCTACTTGTTTGATTTATTTTCTACAATATTAAAACAAAACAATAAACATAGTATTACATTACAAAAAGTTTACAGAACAAAAACATACTTATAAAATTTTACATTTTGTCAATTTTCACTATCGAAAATCCCTAATAACTTCAAAACGGATTAACCCTATTTACACAATTTATTTTGCCCTATCCGTTTTAGACCTAAACCTATCAAATGACACTAAAAAAACACTATCTACACAAACAAAAAATCATGTTTTCAACTTTCGTAATAGTTGGTGGCGTGAATTTACCTTACAAAAGTTACTTCGTTTATATTGATTCAAAATAGGAAACTATTATGTAAATCGAGCTTAGATAGGCATTTTTGTTGCTCCATTTTTGCACTCCACAGACGCGTGTCTCAAGCGGATGGCACCCGCGCTCGCACTACTCCGAGATAACGTGTCCGTGAGCGGTGTCTATGTGTGCGTTGCTCGAGCGCACTTTGTATGTAGATTGCCTTCTGTACTATCTGTATTTTGTGGTTTATACCTTGCGAATGTTGTGACTGTACGGGTGAGAATTATCCATTCAATTGATTATGACACCAAGATGGCGTCACGTCCATCTACTACGTCCATTGGACAACATGACATAAACATAACAGAATAGTACATACAGAAAACAAACATCAATATTAAAGTTACCTAACACTTCATCATCATCTGCCTAGGCTTTTCCCAACTATGTTCGGGTCGGCTTCCAGTCTAACCGAATGAAGCTGAATACCAGTATTTTACATAACCCAGTAACTGGGTAATACGAGACCCCTTGGTAAGACTGGTTGTCAGACTTTCGGGCTTGTGACTACCCGTAACGACTGTCAAAGATCCACGGATGACAGTCGGGACCAACGGCTTAACGTGCTTTCCGAGGCATGGAGGGGACTCGGTATGTAATGATGGTCACGGATCCACAGATCAACCCTGATCGATCGACCTGTGCGGCTGTTATTATTTAGCCACGGGCCCCTCTGTTACCTAACACTTAACAAAAGTAAGTAAAGAATTAAAATCCAAGCAGAAAAAGCAACCAATCTGCTATTGACTCAGTAATTATAACTCAGAAAGAACTTTCCATTTCGATAAAAATTAATAGTGCGGGGTCTCGCTTTCACTGAACTGATCGATATATATCACTGGGTAAGGCATTACCTTGATTAAATGTTCTACTACACTAATAAATAACTAGGTTCTGCCAATTCTATATGATGGATTGATTGATAGATTTTGATTCGGCTTATGCAACGCCCCCAGGGCATACTTTGATGTTTGGGGAGTTTGTTGCGCCACTTCTCCCCAGCGAAAGCACTAGTAAGTGGTGAAAGGCGTTTTGGGGGAATGTCTTCGGTAATTTTGACGTTCGAAAAGTGCTGATTCTCAGGCTAGTTTGATAAATGACTTTTGATTGTATTCTGTAATAGAGATCGAAGTACCAGCACATCAAACTACTACAATCTGTCAAAGGAGACGTTCAATAAATGTATGGGGCTTGGTACCAAAATAATTGAAAATTTAAACAGCCTTCTGTATAGGCTGAAAGAGGGTAATTATTTTGATGTCTTTGGGCGCTTAATTTTATTTTACAACCGCCCGTTTTTTTTTTAATCCAGACTAAAATGCTTGCATTACAAACTACAAACATTACTTATATTTTAGGGGCGACGAAATTTAATGGCATATTTTAAATTATTATTAAAATTGTTAATGAAGGGATAAACTGCTTTTAAAGACAATCAAGAGGTGTATTGTGAGGTGTCCCTCTACCCGAGAGGAGGCCTGTGTCCCAGCAGTGGGAACATTATAGGCTGATTATGGTAAGAGGTGTATTTGAAGATTTTTTTGATGCATTAATGTATGTTTAATTATGATTTGAGTTCCATCACTGTATTAAAATAAGACTTGAAAACATATATTTTTTTTTGTTGGTTCAAATTACTTACGGTTTAAGACAAAATAAAAAACAACTTTTAAATAGCAGCCCTCCAAAATTGCGCCACAAGACGTCATTATACAATGCCGCTTAATATCACTTATATCTACTAAGATATACGGCGAATGTCAGCCGTTCATCCCACGCTGCAACGCTAATTGAAACAACTGGGTTATTTGTGAAGCCCAGAGGCGATAGTCAGTGAGCTGTCTTTATAAGAGTACTTGTATTCAAGAATGGTGGGCCCCAGACTTGATAATGATAGGTTTAAGAAGGTGTCAATCATTCGTCATCATTCAGGCGAAAGAGAAGTGCTGAACATAGATCTACTCCAAGCTAGGCCACAACCACCGGCCATACAAAGTAGTAAAATTATATGCCATCAAAATAAAAATATAATATAACAAATATTGACAGATATTGATTGACGGTTATTGATTGTTGGCAGATTCGTCTCAAGATTAAGTTGTTGCAGGTTTTCTTGTTTATCACTCATAACTTTTTTTATTTTATTATATTTTGTTGTTTATTTATTTATTTAATTATCCTCCTACTGGTACGCCTTACAGCAATTACACCAGGCGGAGCGAAAAATTACTTCATGTGATGCTTTAATAATATAAGTCAATGGCTGCTTTCCATCCATCCTGTGCGCGGTGGACATCGAACGGGCGGCGATGGAACACGCATGCTCACATCATCATGCATGTTGTATGTATGTATCTAAGTATTTATTTTTATATTCTAGTTATTTTCTAAGCTGTTTTCTGTAATTGCACCTACTGTGTATTGTCTCTGCATCACCCTAAGGTAGACTGGTAGAAAATGCAAAAGGCATTAAGTCCGCCTTTGTACAGTTTTTACTTGTGCATAAAGTTTAATAAATAAAAAATATAAATAAATTGAGAACCTCCTCCTTTTTTTGAACTCGGTTAAAAAAGCAGAACGTCACCAAATGTGCAATAAAGTAAGATAGTAAAATCTTTCTCGTTGTTTCCATAATCAGCCTATAATGTTCCCACTGCACACACAGGCCTCCTCTCTTCGAGAGGGAGTGGGCCGTAATCCACTACGCGGGCCCAGTGCGGGTTGGTGGATGTCACATGTCTTCGAATTTGGTTCTAGGACATGCCGGTTTCCTCACGATGTTTTCCTTCACCGTTTCTTCTCGTTGTTTCGCTTTCGTCAGAATCACGGATTCCTACAAGAATCTAAAGTTCGATCAAGAGTTCTGTGTCTACGCTCTTCTCCTGGTTTACATCTTGAACCAATAAATCGTATCCTTCTATAGTACATTGGGCCAATGTTCCAGTAGGCGCTACCTACAACCCAACCCCATTGAAACTTCAGCCTTGCCACCTACAAACTAAGGTCCATTTTAACACCATCTCAGCTCCGCTCCGCGTAACTGTTGCAAATTACTTTCTATAGCTTCACTAATGAACAATTTTCTTCGCCATTAGTCGAAGTGATTGCTAATCAAGCGCTGACTTTTTTATAAGTGCGCTTAAAAAAACTGGCCAAGGGCGAGTCGGACTCGCACACGTAGGGTTCCGTACCACAAGGCAAAAACGCCAAAAAAAACACGTTTGTTGTATGGGACCAACCCTTAAATATTTATTATTTTCTGTTTTTAGTATTTGTTGTTATAGCGGCAACAGAAATACATCATCTGTGAAAATTTCAACTGTCTAGCTATCACGGTTCATGAGATACCTTTTATTTAATTGATCAAAATATGATTCGCGACAATATCAGGTACATATTTAGAGAATTCTAATCATTATACATACATACGGGTCGAATACAGAACCTCCTTTTTTGAAGTCGGTTAAAAACTAACAGAAGCGAGAGAGTAAGTATAGAGACATAAAGACCACAATCGCGACATCAGCTGGTCTGGTGGGCGCACAGCGCAAAACGCGCGACGCGGCGTGTTGGCGTGCCGAAACTACCGCGAGGCATTTCGACACTTGCCGCACATTCCAAGCGCTCACGGAATTCGTAATGAAGCTTTGTTGATAGTGCCTGACACTATAAGAGGTGATTAGGCGAGGACTTCTGGCTGTCTGGGCCCCTACCAGAATTATACACAACTTGTAACGTTAAATGCGCAAAACCTCTTAAGAGGTCATTGTACTAATCATTATGAACAACTTTTACTATGGGACCAAACTTGAAATCGCAAAAAAAAACTGGCCAAGTGCGGGTCGGACTCGCACACGAAGGGTTCCGCATCACAAGGCAAAAACGCCGAAAAAAAAATACGTTTCTTGTATGGAAGCCCCCCTTAAATACCATAACCATAACTATTACCCCCTTAAATATTTATTTTATTCTGATTTTAGTATTTGTTGTTATAGCGGCGACAGATGTACCCTACATCATCTGTGAAAATTTCAACTGTCTACCTGTCACGGTTCATAAGATACAGCCTGGTGACAGACGGACAGTGGAGTCTTAGTAATAGGATCCCGTTTTTACCCTTTGGGTACGGAACCCTAAAAATCGCAGTTTTTTGCAATTCGCTGATTATAATTATGTAAATACATATTTGTTACGACCGCGAATCATATTTTAATCAACGTACAACTTAATACTGACCAGCAAATTGCAAAAAACGTAAAAAAAAATTGAATTTCGCGGGCTACCTTAGCGTTTACGCCGAACGGCATTTCATATAAACTTTCAAGCCCTTGTTTTTCGAAATGAATGAACCGATTTTAATGAAACTTCATACGCATAAGCAGGATACAAAGGTCTAAAAAGTTAGTAGAGAACATTTTCGAAATGTCTTATTTAAAAAAAGATAACTGGAAATCGCTGTTTCTATGAAAAGTTTAAAATCGGTCTAATTTGGCTGTAACACTATTTTTCGAAAATGTTCTCTACTAACTTTTTAGACCTTTGTATCCTGCTTATGCGTATGAAGTTTCATTAAAATCGGTTCGTTCATTTCGGAAAACAAGGGCTTGAAAGTTTGTATGAAATGACGTTCGGCGTAAACGCTCTTAAAGTTACACCTTGTTAAGGTACAGGGCAGGTCAAGGTGCACACTACGTCTGATCTTTACGATAAAAAAGAGAGTATGATAACCCCTCTGAGCTTTACCTGCAACTTGACACCTCTTCCTCTAACTAATTGCCATTCTTACGACATCTGGGAAGGCGGAATTTACCAGTGGGCTTCACCATTAACTACAAGTATTATTTACAATAAACACTCGACAATTAACAGCTAGTTTTAGCCCGGTAAACAAACCTCCGCCGTCTATGACAACCGTCTTACAAATATGGCGAATGGTATTTGCGTCGGCGGTTTACGTCGAGTCATTTGTGTAGACCAGTTCTGAGATACAAGATTGCGGAATGAATGAAGATATTATTTTGGCTTAGACTGAGGTAGCACCAGGAAAAATGTATGAAAAATGTTCTGGTCTGTATGGGTGAATCTGCCTGGCCTTTTCCCAATTATATTGGGGTCGGGTTCCAGTCTAACTGGATGCAGCTGAATACCTGTATTTTACATGGAGCGACTGCCTTTTTTTTTTTTTTTTTTTTTTTTTTTTTTTTTTTTTTTTTTTTTTTTTTTTTTTTTTTTTTTTTTTTTTTTTTCCGCTGAGAAATGACGTTACGCATCTCCGCTCGTGGGGGGAAGAGACGGAGTATGTGGGACTCCCTGCCATGTGGCAGTATACCCACTAAAACTCAGCGGTGTTCCCTCATCGCCTTGATGGGGAGGTGCAGCTGAATACCAGTATATTACATGGAGCGACTGCCTATCTGACCTCCACAACCCAGTTACTAGGTAATACGCTTGGTAAGACTGGTTGTCAGACATCGGTCTTTTTTTTTTGCGGATTGGAAATCATCAAATGACCCCTCCCGCTCTGGGTGGAGCAGAAGGGAGTGTCAGATTCTTACTAACTAAAACCCACCCGTGTTCCTTCCTTAGCCCTTTATGTTCCGGGCCAGCGGTAACCCTTTCGGACAATCCCGCTGACCCGGCAGGCTTCGGCCCTAAGGGGGCCCCTCCTCGATGCTGACATTTCTTTCTACAATCCTTTGTCTTGAGTAAATAAAAAAGAAAACAGAACTTACGGCAACTTGTACAAGTACCATATTCCACAATTCTGATGTCCTCTATGATAGTTACAGGGCTTAGTCGACCCAACATGGCAATGGTATGCGCGTGGCTTACGTCTAGCGGTTACACTGCATAGTGATTTGTTAAGAGCATTCGTTGAATACTAAATTCTAAGCTGGTTCTAGGAACAAGTCTACCAACAATGACAGGTCTAACGAAATGTCAAGTGAATGAAGAACTATACAGGAAGAGTCTTATAATATCAAACAAAGTCCGTGCCGCGTCTGTCTGTCTGAACGTGACAAACTCAAAAACTCCAGCACGCATAGCATGACTTTTTTTTTTTTTTTTTTGAAATGGGTTTGCTCTTGACTCTAGTCTAGGTCAGAGTTGACAGAGACAAAGTCGACGATGGAGTGAGCTCACCCAGAAGAAGCCTGTTCACTCTTACTTTGAAGAGATTCGGACTGCCGTGGAAACGGGTTTTGTCGACGGAAGAATAGACAAAAATGACAGATTGTAGAAATATTTGTACGCAATCTACGCGACTGCCGTAGAAACGGGTTTTGTCGACGGAAGAATAGACAAAAATGACAGATTGTAGAAATATTTGTACGCAATCTACGCGACTGCAGTAGAAACGGGTTTTGTCGACGGAAGAATAGACAAAAATGACAGATTGTAGAAATATTTGTACGCAATCTACGCGACTGCCGTAGAAACGGGTTTTGTCGACGGAAGAATAGACAAAAATGACAGATTGTAGAAATATTTGTACGCAATCTACGCGACAGCAGTAGAAACGGGTTTTGTCGACGGAAGAATAGACAAAAATGACAGATTGTAGAAATATTTGTACGCAATCTACGCGACTGCCGTAGAAACGGGTTTTGTGGACAGAAGAATAGACAAAAATGACAGATTGTAGAAATATTTGTACGCAATCTACCCGACTGCCGTAGAAACGGGTTTTGTCGACGGAAGAATAGACAAAAATTACAGATTGTAGAAATATTTGTACGCAATCTACGCGTCTAAGCATGGCAATGTGTCATTTTGTCCATTCTTTCGTCGACAAAACGTTGTCATGCTACGCGTGATGAACAGATTTTCATAAGGTCTTCACCAATGGACGGAGTGATTCATGAGGAAGGTTTAGGTGTATAATTCATTAAGTTTTTTGTGTAAATTGGCCGAAATACGTCGATGATTGTTAAAGATGTCGGAAAAATCATGCTGACTGGGAGCACTGGCGCGTAAACCACTAATACATGAAGACAATGGTGGTATGTTATCGTGGTTTATTTTTACATTTATCCACGCGCACATCCGCGGGGAAAAGTTAGTCCTGTATATTATAAGGACTGTAATAAATTAAAAGCAAATAATGCATGTGACATTACAAGAAAAAAAAACTGGCCAAGTGCGAGTCGGACTCGCACACGTAGGGTTCCCTACTACAAGGCAAAAACACCGAAAAAAAACACGTTTGTTGTATGGGAGCCCCCCTTAAATATTTATTTTATTTTGTTTTTTTGTATTTGTTGTTATAGCGGCAACAGAAATACATAATTTGTGAAAATTTCAACTTTTGTTTTTGTGAAAGGTTCTTGAGATACAGCCTGGTGACAGACAGACGGACAGACGGACGGACGGACGGACAGACAGCGAAGTCTTAGCAATAGGGTTCCGTTTTTACCCTTTGGGTACGGAACCCTAAAAAACAGAACTAAGTATACAAAATTATAAGAACTTAGCCATCGGACAGAGGAAGGACAAAATGTTTAGAATAGCAATTAGGAAAAGCCATATTACCAAATACATCACTGAAACTATTATGCAATTACTAACACTGTGTTAGTATTTACTTTCAAATCAGTGCGCGTATTTGCGTAACGATAACTCTCAAATAATTGGTTAAGTAAATAGATAAAGTACTAAGTATATAACTTTGAATGTAGGCAGCGGTCAGAATCGATGACATAAGTATTGTGTAACCACATGTGGAGTGTGGAGTGTAGGCGATCTATACTGTACTATGTAAATAGCATGCAAAATGGACGGAATTTTGTGTTCATTAGCAGTACTGCAGAGCACTGCGAGCCATAACCAAGATCTCAGACGTTACCCAGAAAGCCGATAAACTTCAAGTGGGACTGGGTTGGACATGTCTGCCGCATGTCAGATGGGCTAAGAGAACCACCGATTGGGTCCCACTGTAGCGGTATCTACAACGCCACATGCGAACAACGCGTCATACTGACGTCACGCAAAATCCTGCATCGCGCAAGCAGAGTTTACCGCGCAACTAGCATAGTTACAACGGCCCGACATGAATCATCGGGCAGTTGCCTGCCAGACACAACACCCGTCTAGTCGGAGGATCCTCCCTTTTCCATGGAGGTTAAGTGAACTTTACACCCTGTTCCTTGACCAGCCCCAAGTTAGAGCTGGTCATCACATGATGATCTCCGTGTCTCGGAAAACACGTTAAGCCGTTGGTCCCGGCTGTCATTCGTGAATCTTTGACACTTGTTACGGGTCGTCAGCAGCCCGAAAGTCTGACAACCACTCTTACCAAGGGATCTCGTATTACCCAGTAACTGGGTTGTGGAGGTCAAATAGGCAGTCGCTCCATGTAAAATACTGGTATTCAGCTTCATCCGGTTAGACTGGAAGCCGACCCCAACATAGTTGGGAAAAGGCTAGGCAGATGTTGATGATGAAGACCAAAAAGTACTATTACAAAGATCAAGCTAGTATATTGACATTAAGATATCAAAAGCCGTTATTCAGAGCAGTGATAATGTTGACCTCTTAAAGGGCAAAATCGTGAATACTGAATACCTCTTGCGTGGGTTGAAGGTGTTTTACTTTCGTTTGATATAGCTTTCCGTTTCTTTATGAACGTTCGTTTGGCGAGCATAACAGTTCTCTTAGTGTCGAAACACACCATGCCGAAGGTAAGTTGCGTTATAGCGTACAAGCGAACTTCGGCCGGGCATAAGTTCAGCGGCGATTCGGCGGCAACGTATTCTGTAGAGCACAAGTTCGGTTCGATTGCCGAAGATCCGGGACGGGGAGCAGCGGGAGGCAGGCATGCCCGCGCCCCGCGTGTGCGCAACTGAATTTCTGCCGCGTAAGCTCTCTATAACTTCACCTAAGCCACGGTGATATTTTTACAGAAAGGTGCCACTGATTGTGGAATTTTGTCCCATGCTACTTGAGACTTCTGGGGAATTACAATAGTATACGTCTTGTACTAAGATAACACAGAATTACTGTGGTTTTAGTTGAACATTGTAATTGGGAAATACAGTCACAAATCTTTCAGGGACCAAAAAAATTTTGGCAAAAAATTTTTTTTTACAGTCTATACAAGTCAGTGTCTGACATTAATTAATAATAGGTATTTAAGTTTAGCTTATGCATACATTCTAATCCAAAGTCCTAGCATTGCCTATAGCTATACGAAAGGGATTTTAATAAGAAGCCACAAAGAGAGAGACAAGAAGAAATTTCCGTAATTAAAAACGTTCAAAATCTAGCCGCAATCTCATCTCAACTCAAACTCAAAACTCAAACTCAAAGCATTTATTTCAATTAAACCATTTTACAGGCACTTTTGAATTGTCAAGAAGTAGGTCAGTCAGAAAAATGTGAAGCTAGTTGCCCATTCCAAAGCGTAGGTCTAGGTACCTATGGAGAAGAACGGACAAGAAACTCCATGGACACTCTTTTTAAATTATATTTTACAAAAATATTAGTTACATCATTACTTTTGAATTTATAATTAAATAATGTGAGAACGATGTAAAAATAAACAAGACGTATGCGTTAAAAGCGTCCAGAGTACAACAAATAGTACTAAAACAACAATCCAAAAATAAAAATAAAATAATTAAAAATAAGCCGAGGCAGCTAAGTGATGACCAGCCCCAACTGACGGTGCCCGTTCACGAACATGACGCATAGATCAGCACCATTCAGCTCAACCATTTTGAAGGGAGCTAAATGATCCAACATACACGCCACCGTCAGCGAGACATTTGTGTGAGCATGACATACTATCAGCCGCCAGGGCACATTCAAGTCAATGAAAGACATATTACCCGGTAAATAGTAAAATAAGGTATAGTACTTACATAGAACTCACATCTGTGCTATGCAATTATACAATACAAATGAAATTGAGTTTATACAATACAAAGATAGTCTTCCAACCACAATCAAAGTCAACAATATGTCAAAAATTTAGGAAAATTAAAGGTATTTTTGACAGAAAGCGACTGTGTAAGTATTACGAGAAATGCCCCTATATATTCACTTTGAATAGAAGACTTTCCGCCGGTCATTATAGAGGCGTTCAATTTTGTCATCACTTTCAGT
The DNA here is from genome assembly GCA_963082905.1 of Oligia fasciuncula. Lineage (NCBI taxonomy): Eukaryota > Metazoa > Arthropoda > Insecta > Lepidoptera > Noctuidae > Oligia > Oligia fasciuncula. The sequence goes on along the minus strand of OY720414.1, from coordinate 1,811,392 downwards.
TTCTATAAAACCAGTTATGATATTTCGGCTCGTCTCATATGGCGTAATATCGTGTCTGGCAGACATAGGCGGCCTGTTATGGGTATCATGGACAATTTATGGCTGTATTCGTCCCATTCCTATGTTAATTTAATGGTGTTTTGGTATGTGTAGATGTAAAAAATGTTTTGGTCGTTATTTTTTTTAAAACGTTATATTTCGAAATGTAAAGAGACGCTTTTACACCTTCTAGCTGCGGAGTCTAGACAGAGGTTGTGCAAATGCAGTGACCCAGTGACAACAGCATCGATTTACAAGGTTACCTATTGGTCGTAGAACCAGCCTGTCCTAGAATCAAAAACTCAGACATGTGACAACCAGTGCCGGATGAAGACTACTTGATGCCCTAAGCAATCCACGCCTGTAGGCCCCCCTATCCACTATTCACCACGTATTTTTCCAAAACATCGACGAGCGATTTGTAAAGATTGGTACACATCTTAGAGTGACTTTTGGGTCCTGTAACATCTTGTTGATAAACAGCCTTGCCGTCAGTCTTCTTTATCCACCGGCGCCTTCTATTGCAACTCACGGAGCCGTCTGAACCGTGAAAAGAATAGCATTATAAGTTGACGAATTAAGCCCGTCTTTATTAATAAGAGATATTCTAGTCACGACCGACGGTGTTAGGCAAGTCATTGTGTATTAAGTAATTATTAAGTAACAGTACTCGTGTGGAGTTATTTAATTTGTTTGTGAAGCTATCGATGTGTTAAGTGGGATTATGATTTGGCGATCAAAGCCTTAATTCACTATGACTACTCATTGATTATATTATAATTACTTCGAAACCTTATCAATTCCTTAGCTGACCAAGCCTCATCATCATCATGATCATTTCAGCCGAAAGACGTCCACTGATGGACATTCACATAGGCGTCCCCCAAGCACCTCCACTTCGACCGGTTCTGTGCTTCTCGCATCCAACGGGCTCCTGCGGCCTTCAGAAGATCGTTGGTCCATCTTGTGGTCGAGCCTACCTCGTGTTAATTTCGCGCGGTTTCGTTCATGTATTATAGAGCTGAATACTCTAGCGTTCCCACTGTTGGGCCTCGGGTCTCGTCCCTGTGACAGAGCACGGGACTAATACGGGTTGGTTAGCGATCTAAATGTTAGGTATACAAAGAGATTGTTTTCTCTTTTTGATGACCATCTATACTTACTCCATGTATCTTGGACAAAAGTGGTCACAACCTAGTTTTGTATTTCTTTTAAAAAATCTACATTTCTAGCTCTTAAAACAATGCTGGAGAAAAACAAGTTATTTATTTCTCTACATCAGAAAATGTAATGGAGGGCTAAATAATAACAGCCGCAAAGGTCGATCGATCAGGTGCCGCGGTTGGTCTGTGGATGGGTGACCATCTTTACATACCGTGACCCCTCAGTGCTTCGGAGAGCACGTTAACCCATTGCATGATCCCGGCTATCATTCGGGGATCTTTGACAGTCGTTACGGGTAGTCAGAAGCCCGAAAGTCTGACAACCAGTCTTACCAAGGGGTATCGTATTACCCGGTAACTGGGTTGTGGAGGTCAGATAGGCAGTCGCTCCACGTAAAATACTGGTATGCAGCTGCATCCGGTTAGACTGGAAGCCAAGCCCAACATAGTTGGGAAAAGGCTAGACAGATGACACTAGAAAATTGTAATGTAATTCCTAAATGGGATTTTTATCTCTTCTTGGTCGATTACTGAAGGTCGTGTCCCTGAAAAGCCTTCGTGGCTTAAGCTCGAATTTCTTCCACTTCGTTCGGTCCTCAGCTTCTCTCGGAGCGGTCGTAACAGAGAGTCCAGTGAGGGCGGTTACTTTGTCTGACCAGCGCAGCGGTTAGGTGGCCGTCCGCGAGGTCTTTCCCCATCTACCTTGCACATCACCACCAACTTTTCTAGATTATCCACCAACTTTTCTAGATTATCTGGTTCCCTACGGGCAATGTGACCAAAGTAACCGAGAATCCTTTGGTAACAGATCCTGGATAGTCTCTTCTTTTATGCGTACTTTTTTTTTTTTTTTCCTTATGGGAAATCATCAAATGACCCCTCCCGCTCTGGGTGGAGCGGAAGGGAGTGTAAGACTCTTACTGACTAAAACCCACCCGTGTTCCTTCCTTAGCCCTTTAAGTTCCGGGCCAGCAGTAACCCTTTCGGACAATCCCGCTGCCCCGGCAGATTTTACAGGGCTTACAAGGCAGGGATTTGGCAGGGCTTTTTAGGGTTGTATGCGTACTTGATCAAGGATAGAATGACATGATTGTATTGTTCGTTCTCAACTATATGTAGAACGATAGATGTTTGTGTGTGTGAGTGTGTAGATGTTTTATATTGGGTTTTTTATACGGCAGCATAAACACATAATAAAGTAACAAGATTAATGTTTTTCTTAGTGTGGAACAAAAAGTTCTGGTTCCTTGTTCATTACGTAGGTAATAGGTTACGTTAATTATAATAATAAAGCAATTTCTGTCTATTTATTTTGAGCTTCATCAAGTTTTTCTTTATTAGGAATGCTGCGTTTGAGCAAGATTTGTTATTTAACTGTAATTGGGTATGAAGTGATTCAGCAACAACTCTGTGTCAGTATGTATTATATCAAATTAAATATAATAAATACAAATTACATAATTACACACATACAAATTAAATAGAAATAATAATAATATCATGATGATAACAGCTACTCTAAAGAAATCTTTAGTTTTGGTTTATTCAGCTGCGCCCCGCGGTTTCACCCGCATAAGTGTCGATCCCGTGGGAATATCGGGATAAAAAGTAGCCTATATGTTAATCCAGGGTGTCAGCTACCTCCATACAAAATTTTATCAAAATTAGTCCAGCCGTTTGAGCGTGAAGAAGTGACAAACATATAAACACACACACTCAAACTTAACTTTCGGCTTTATAATATTAGTATGATTATGTCTTCATTGATGCTAACATAACATTTTCAACAGTTAAAAAATTGCCGTTAGTTTTACCCAACTACGCCAGGAGGGTTATTTTACCACTGTTATTTTAAACGCCGTCATTTTTAACCCCCGACCGACGCAAAAACGACGAGGTGTTATAAGTTTGACGTGTCTGTGTGTGTCTCGAACGGATGAACCGATTTTGATTTTGTTTTTTTTTTAGCGTTCGCTGTTATTTTTAACCGACTTCAAAAAAGGAGGAGGTTTCTCATCACTCACCTCGTAAGCCGGTGTATGCAGGCTATCCCTGATGACTGGAGCACTGTTCCTCGGCCCGATAAACGCCATATTCACATCGTAGCAACATTAAAGGATCCAGGATTTCCTTACGTTTAAAATCACTGTCACTATTTTGTCACAGCACTGAAATCACATGCTATTTCGTCGAAAAACTGCAATTTTTTCACTGTTATTTTATAGCGCTATTATGTCACTTATGATTTTACATAAATCTACTGCTACTGAGGGAAGGTGTCACTGTTGGAGATAATGATTAGTAAACTATGTCGATAATGTAGGTAATAGTATGTTGACAAAATAATAATGGCTCTCCTATTCTTGTAAGGACTGATTTTTCCAACGCCAGAGAACCTTATCGGAGGAATAATTTTGAATTTTTGACAGTTCTTCCATACAAAAACTGTCAGACGTCAATTTTATGCCACGAATAAAAATTATCGTAAGATGAAAGTGTCAGAAAACGACTTATTTGTTAGGTAATTATTGTAGACATTCCGAACCTAATGGGGTGTTACACTAGACCGATTTTCGCCGTGCGTCGCCATCCTATTTACACAGGTCGGTAAAAATCGAAGGTGACTACTTCATTTTGCATCAAAATGGTCGACCTTCATGCGGCGGGCGATCGTCTACGACTGACCATTCACGCTCACGGTTGATTTTAGTCACCCGTCGTATGCGATTTGCCGCACGACAAAAGTCGGAACCTAACCTACTCTACTTAGGAACTTTGCGATTTTAATCAACTGCGGCCTAACCGAATTACCATTTCGACAGTTAAACAGACAAACCACACCTCACCTGTGTAAAGCCCGCATAAGCGAGACTCCTTTGCCGGGTCAGCGGGATTGTCCGAAAGGGTTACCGCTGGCCCGGAACATAAAGGGCTAAGGAAGGAACACGGGTGGGTTTTAGTCAGTAAGAGTCTGACACTCCCTTCCGCTCCACCCAGAGCGGGAGGGATCATTTGATGATTTCACACCCCAAAAAAAAAAAAGCGAGACTCCTAATTCTATCAAATGCAGCTTTTTACATTTGTATCATTTCTTTATCGTCTTGGCTACATAAAGTTACGCCTGTTTCACATACGTGTAGGCAGCCACTATAAGACGTTCTACGATAACATCAAAAGTCATTCCAAACTAGGCTGAGAATCAGCACTTTTCGAACGTCAAAATTACAAAAGACAGTCTCCCAAAACGCCCGCCCTAAACCACTTCCTAGTGCTTTCGCTGGGGAGAAGAAGTGGCGCAACAAACTCCCCAGCAGCAGCATATTCCTTTTGCTTTGTCAACGTTCATACAGCTGATCGTACACATGTTTGCGACTACGTATCTACGCACCTGACCTTTAAAATAAACAATCTCCTTTATCTCACAGTTAAACAGAATCTCACACACCACGGAAGCTACAGCGATGGTTCAAACCGGTCCCAATTATGTCCATTTATGACCCAGATATGTTCAGTCTTCCGGCACAATCGACCGCAGCTCCATCATAACCGTCCGACTTTGACAGGGTCTTTATTTCGTTGCAGAAAGGACAGTTTCCGTACTTCAATTGTTACTACGAAATGCGGTTGAGTATACGTAACAAGGTCAGGCAGTATTATCGCGAGTTTCATAACTACATTATGTTGTGAAAAAAAATGTATTTTTATTAAGTAAGTAGGTACCTACGCGTTCTTTTTTTGCAAGTTTTTATAAATCAAATCAACAAAAAATACACACGGGTGGGTCGATCGATCAGGTTAAGCTACGCTTGCCGCGGTTAGTTCGTGGATGGGTGACCATCTTATAATCATCTTTATCTTATCTTTACATACCAAGACCCCTCAGTGCCTCGGAAAGCACGTAAAGCCGTTGGTCCCGGATGTTTGACAGTCGTTACGGGTTGTCAGAAGCCCGAAAGTCTGACAACCAGTCTTACCAAGGGGTTTCGTATTACCCAGTAACTAGGTTGTGGAGATCAGTCGCTCCATGTAAAATACTGGTACTCAGCTGCATCCGATTAGACTGGTTGCCGACCCCAACATAGTTGGGAAAAAGCTAGGCAGATGAAGATGACTTGTTCTTTGTAATTTGGAATATCTGCGGCAAGAAATTTTATTTCAGACTAAAGGTAAAGGTAACATTATAAAGGCAAAAGTTTGAGTGTGTGTGCGTGTTTTTGATAAAATTTTGTATGGAGGTAGCTGACACCCTGGATTAACATATAGGCTACTTTTTATCCCGATATTCCCACGTGATCGACATTTACGCGCGTGAAACCGCGGGGCGCAGCTAGTTTTAGACTAAAGGCACTTCTGCCTACCCAGTAGATGACTAGAGCAATCTACCAGGTACTCATAAAGCATTGCTCGCTTCTCGGTCGACAGCTATCCCGTCGTGGAGTTAGAAAGCTATCACCAATTACACGTGAAAGGCGCAGTACGCACGGGACGCGATGCGGAGATATTTATGAGCGATCGTTTTAAACAATGCAGCAATGACAGCAGTCCATAACATTGGTGTGTATGCTAAGAAAGTGATAAATGTGGATGGATATCATAAAAAAAAAGTAGACCAAAGTAAAGATGTGTGAAAGATCATAATGGCTAGGAAGTGGGTGAACTCTGAGTTTAATAAAAAGGCCTGGAAAGTGCGAGTCAGTCTCGCACACGAAGGGTTCCGTACCACAAGGCAAAAACGCCGAAAACAACACGTTTGTTGTATAAAATTTAAAATTAATTTTATAAATATTTAGATAAGATATGATAAGATAATTAATTAATTTAATTAGATAAAAAAAGAAAATTTTATTCTGTTTTTAGTATTAATGGATAACCTCTAATTAATGGATAACCTCTTAAGGGGTCATTGTACTTATCATTATGAACAACTTTTACTACGGGACCAAACATGAAATCGCGAAAAAAAATCGGCTGTTCCCCACATTTATGTTCGCATAAAGCATGCCATTATTGAGCAATTGCTACTTAGTAGCATGTGTGTCGAAACATTGCTGGTAATGAACGAGCGCGAGCGGTGCCTTTACGTCGCGCGCGATTTTATCGCGTGTCGCGCCCGTTTGTAGGAGCCTTTACTTGTCAAAATGTAGGAAACAGCCGATTCTTTTTTCGCGATTTCAGGTTTGGTCCCATAGTAATACTTGTTCATTATGATAAGTACAATGACCCCTTAAGACCTGTATGTACCTATAGCGCACTGTCTTTGTCACACAAACCTGTGTGACAGACCCTTTTGTGCCATATTTAACGCCCGGACGCTGTACGCTTGTAGCTCAGCGTCTCTCCCTGGTTAGTGTACAACAATCATAACAGTTTTCTCTCGAGTGAAAGCAGCTCGGAACTAGACAGAACAGGTGGAAGGGTGGAATCGGAATTCGCAGTAGATCTAGTGTTACAGTTAGATCTCGAGTACTGCCGCGTTAGCATTGTCGGACAGGCTTGAAAACGAGATCGATTTGTGCTAACGAGCGGTTGTGCTCTGGTGGAGTGGGCGTTGTTGATTTTCGGCACTAGTTGGATTAAGGCTCGCCCGCTTCACAGTGCAGTCATTCTTCATCTGCCTAGCCTTTTCCCAACTATGTATGTTGGGATCGGCTTCCAGTCTAACCGGATGCAGCTGAATACCAGTATTTTACATGGAGCGACTGCCTATCTGACCTCCACAACATAATTACTGGGTAAGACGATACCCCTTGGTAAGACTGGTTGTCAGACTTTCGGGCTTGTGACTACCCGTAACGACTGTCAAAGATCCACGAATGACAGCCGGGACCAACGGCTTAACGTGCTTTCCGAGGCACGGAGGGGTCACGGTATGTAAAGATGGTCACCCATCCACAGACCAACCGCGGCAAGCGTAGCTTAACCTGACCGATCGACCTGTGCGGCGTGCGGCTGTTATTATTTAGCCTAGCCACGAGCCCCTCTGTGCAGTCATTATGAGATTGTATTAAACAGGGTTATTGGTAAAACATTAACAACCTCAAGATGTCGTACTCGTCATTATGAACAACTTTTACTGTGGGACCAAACCTGAAATCGCGAAAAAAAATCAGCTGTTCCCTTCATTCATGTTCGTATAACTAATCAAAATGTAGGGAACAGCCATTGATATAGAACAGATGATTTTTTTTTATAGCTAGAGTAGTTGTATAAACAGCGCGGTGTGGCCATACGCACGGCGTTTGCTAGATTTCGCGGCCTAGCGGTCAGTTTCGAGCTAACAAGGACAAGGCTATGTTTTCCATGCGTGCCTTACGGTAATAAAGTAACCTAAGAAGAACCACATTCCTCAAACTCCTTACAATTCGAATCACTCCCGAAGCAGTAAAAGCTTACACACGTATTTAGTCAAACCACTTGTCACCCATTAACAATGCCACACACAGACCCGAACCCATTGACCTCGACTTGGACGAGCATTTAACCGTTCGAATGCTTTGCTATAACATTCCACAGAGCAACCATGTTCAGTATGTTCACGCAAGTTCTGTCAATCCCTGTGATAAGACCTGGGGGCCTAAAAAGGCCATTTTGGCAGAATCATGATAATCATCAATTCATCATATTTACAAAATGTTATATTTTGTTAATCAAGAGGACAAATTATTTAACGTTGACTCAAGAAACTCAGATAACTATGCTATGAAGGTAACACGGGAAGAAATGTGCAGGGTTACGGCATCAACTCATAAATGACAGGAGTCTAGTCAGAAGCCCGAAAGTCTGACAACCAGTCTTACCAAGGGGTATCGTCACAGACTTAGCCAATAAGTCTGTGGGGATACCCACAACCCAGGTCAGGTTGTGGAGGTCAGATAGGCAGTCGCTCCATGTATAAAATACTGGTATTCAGCTAGTCAGCCAACTGCTACTTTGTACGTTAGACAATTGACAAGTTCATTTTGCTATTACGAAAACTCGATTCCACTCTGTTTCGCGGCGGTGTAAATTGAGCGTATTTCTGCTGCCCGGTACTGCTGGCGGGGCTACAGTACGGTTTGATTTTGAAACTCAAATAACAATAATTTAACATTCAATATCATTTCAATTTATTACTCATGTGAAAGCCCTACACAAGTGCACGCGTCACTGTCAAAAAGTCCATCAAACATGCTACAATGAGCTACTGTGTGGTTACAGTATAAAGTTATTCTGTGGCTGCGCTTCAACACACGGGTTTCGAGTCGGGCGATGTTTGAAACAATGGCAAGCTGTTCGCCAGTTTCTAAAGGCTTTCGAGTGCTGGGAGTGTTTTGTTAAATTCTTGTACGGGGTTTAGAACTCGGCTAAGGAGGTTGAGGTTTTAGCTGCCTCGGGAACATCCTCGTAGGTTAACATTATTTTTTAACATAGGTGAACATAGGCTAAAAAGGGGCCCGTGGCTAAATAATAACAGCCGCACAGGTCGATCGATCAGGTTAAGCTACGCTTGCCGCGGTTGGTCTGTGGATGGGTGACCATCTTTACATACCGTGACCCCTCCGTGCCTCGGAAAGCACGTTAAGCCGTTAGTCCCGGCTGTCATTCGTGGATCTTTGACAGTCGTTATGAGTAGTCAGAAGCCCGAAAGTCTGACAACCAGTCTTACCAAGGGGTATCGTATTACCCAGTAACTGGGTTGTGGAGGTCAGATAGGCTAGGCAGTCGCTCCATGTAAAACACTGGTATTCAGCTGCATCCAGTTAGACTGGAAACCGACCCCAACATAGTTGGGAAAAGGCTACGTAGATGATGATGGGAACATAGGTTTATGAATGTGATGCTTGAAAATGTATACAAATATTTTCATCTTCGTGCTATACGTAGAGTCGAAATCAGCAAATCATGCTGTTAGGTAGGTCCTGTATCGTAAGATAACCGAAGAAAACGTTTAAAATCTAGTCGCAATCTCATTTCAGCGACAATAAATGTCAAAAACTTGTCAAAACTGTAGGGAAATTTTAGGGGTATTTTTGACAGAGTCTCAATCTGAGACTGAGATCAGACTGTGAACGTTCTTAAAATGACGAGAATTGCCCTCCTGAAGTCCTGATAGACCATTGCTGATAATTCAAACATTTCAAACCCCCTAGTTGGTGCTTTAATTTCAGTATTTTAGACAAAGTGTTTCCAAGAAAAACGGTTCTTTGAAACGGCTACCGACTGAAATACTAGCTGTTCCCTTGACTGTCGTAGCAAGAAAGAAAGAAAGAAATCATTTATTTTGCAATGAATGTGGGTACAAAATAAGATGTAAACATTCTAAAAACGGTTCCAACACACTCTACCTTACGGCATGCAAAAGTAAAAAGAAGACCCTTTTGCTATTGCATTCAAAAGATTCCTTGAGAAGTGACCGCAGAACATTATCGTTCGTCCGTTTCGGGTGCGAATGTCAACGGATCGCTGACCCCTACTTCAACTTTAAAATAAGTAACATACTTGAAACCGAAATTACTTTGTTGAATGTCAGCATATAAATGTGACTTTCTTCCGAACGATTACGACCGCTTTCTCGCGGTTGTCGGCGACAAAAAGGTCATGTTACACATACGAGATATCACTATTGTTATGATGATCCATCCAGCTGCATTAATTCATTCATATTTGTATCATGAATCGATAACACTTTGTTGAGTGAAAGATCAGTACTTATCAGTTACTAGCCTCTTTCGAAATTTCGAAAACCCCTACCCAACCAAACCTACTCTTCACAAAGAACACACCCTCCAAATTTCATGTCTCTAGGACCAGGCGACCAGCGATTTAGGCTGTGCGTTGATATATCAGTCAGTCAGGTCTTTGAGTTTTATATAGATTTTATTTGACAAAGCGCGGATCAAGTGAGACTCTTTTTAATTCAAGTAAATAATCAAAGGAGGCCTCACCCGCTCTGGGTGGAGCGGAAGGGAGTGTCAGACTCAAACCCACCCGTGTTCCTTCCTTAGCCCTTTATGTTCCGGGCCAGCGGTAACCCTTTCGGACAATCCCGCTGACCGGATCCGATACCCTTCAAACCAGAAGAAAGAAAACCTGCTGTGTGTCAGAAGTAGTTATGGTTTTAGTACTTCCAGGAGGAGCTCCTTTATAAAGAGAATAAAACTGTAATGGCCAAGTATTCAGTTTTGTCAAGGTAAAATAAATTATGTTTATTTTCTTTTTGTTAAGTACTTATTATGTTAAAGGCTGTAAGTAAGTCCAAGATTTTGTCTGGACTTTAAAAGAGACTGTGACTTCTGAGTTTGTTTCGGCCTTTCTTCTCAGAATAGTCAGTTAGGAAACGCCGACCTCATCTAGTTTAAAAAAAAATATGATTGACGTGTAAAGGGTTTGTATAAACCTACAAAAAAAAAAAGGATCTTGTGTAGATTAGGGTAGATTCTCTACTTGTACCAAGTCCTTTGTATAGCAACACGAACGTAATAAATTCATTACGCAACCTTACTTTCAGTTTATTATAGTAACTAGCTTCTGCCCGCGACTTCGTACGCGGATCCTGTTGCTTATGCCAGCGACAACGAAGTCGTCAAAATCGAAGATCTGAAACGTCTGATGTCGAATTCTAAGAGCCTGGGGACAGGAAAACAGCGTGATGCACGAGACGATTCGAGACGTTTCAGATCTTTCATTTTTGTAAGTCAACAGGAAATGCCCATCAGACTAAAAACTTTTGCTAAGACGTCATTCCTATATGTTATAGTGTCGCTGGGCTTTGATGTTCGTGGAAGATCTGGAACACCTGTTGTGGAACAGGTGTTCCAGATCTTCAAATTTATTCTCAAAGCAGAAAATGCTCTTTACGTGGAATATTTTTTGCAATGGCACCATTTTTATTTCTCTTATACTTTAGCTGATCTGTTGCGGTTCTGCATCAGGTGTTCCATTTTCCAAAATAAATTAGTGATAGTTTGTTGATTTACAGAAACACTCAAAAGATGCGTCTCATACTGTACTATAGCTTAGATCCCTCAAAAACTATTTGGCTTAGTAAAATCAAAATTTGAAAGTTATGTAGTAAATTTACTGGTAAGAGACGTTAGGTTAAAGGAAATTTAGGAGACATCGAATAACAGAAGTGTTATAATTTACTGTAACACTTCTGTGTAAACAACGTTCGTTGTTTTTCCCTCGGTCTCATTCAATATTGTAAATACAGCGAGTCAGGACTGGTGACGCGGGAGCAAGCGACGTACAGTTGTCCGTGTGAGATGCAGCTCGTCCTGTGGTCGACACCCGTAGCCTTCAGTGTCTGCCCTGTGACTTATTTATTGTCATTGGGAAGCACACGCTCACAGGAAACTGCACGCGCTTGAATTGAAAGGGGTAATTGTGGCTGGGTGTCACCATTGCCAGGATCGCCCAGAAGACACGATGGAGCACACGGTGGAGGTCTGCCCCGCTTGGGCTGAGCACCGCCGTGTCCTCGTAGAGGCGATCGGCAGCGGCGGCGACCTCTCGCGTCCGGCCCTGGTGCAAGCCATGGTCCGGGGCGAGAGGGAGTGGGAGGCAGTCACCTCCTTCTGCGAAGCAGTCATGCTAGCGAAGGAGGTGGCGGGACGGCTCAGGGAGAGAGCCTCCCGTCCCAGCCACCGCGGGAGACGCTACGGGCGTCGGGAGCCACGGAACGACTCCCGGCCACCGTAGGCGCGGGCCTGCGGGCGGAGAGTAATGGGTAGCTCACCGTCCGATCAGGACCAGGCCCGTGCCGGACGACGCGTACGTGTTCCACGCGCGCCTAAAAGAGATGTCAGCATCGAGGAGGGGCCCCATAGGGCCGAAGCCTGCCGGGTCAGCGGGATTGTCCGAAAGGGTTACCGTTGGCCCGGAACATAAAGGGCTAAGGAAGGAACACGGGTGGGTTTTATTCAGTAAGAGTCTGACACGAAAAAAGAAAGGGGTAATTGTGGGGAATCGGTGGTATACGTGGTATAAACACTGTCTCGCCGACACCACAACCCGTTAGAATTTCCGCCTCAATGATATTTCTCTGCGGCGAGACGACTTTGAGCCGGGTCCCATTGCACAGTTTCGGCGGAGTGAGATTCCGAAGAAGCATAAGCATAATGGTGTGCGCTGGTAGTTCACTTGCACTGAGGAAATTGAGAAATTCTACGGGGTAATGTCATGTCAACGTCATCTTGGTCGACAACAGTGTTTATTGAAGTGTAGGTCACTTCATTTCCCTCAATTTCCGCGAGAATGCATTCATTGATCGCTGAAGGTTGGTCGTTTCTGGGTGCTAAAATGGCTCGTTCACACACCCAAGAATTATCTTGGTGCGGTATCCTATTGATGTCCCCGTACACCAGGCGTATCAAATCTTCTAAGGTGGACACCACTCTCCCAAGTATCTCAGGTAGAACTACCTGGTCACCGTCTACTGGTAGCGTTCCCTCACCCAATTTTAAGAGAACATCAGAAAATTATTGGGCGTGTACATTCCCGCCAAGCTGTGCTCTCATATTCATCGTTAAGCGCAACCTATGAATATGTGGCCATAAGAAAGAGCACCTCATCAGCCCTAGTTCCTCGAGTCACCACAGGCAGCGTTTGTCGGAAATCGCCACTTAAATCGCCGCTTAACAGAACTGTAACGCCACCCATCATTTGCTGGTTCCTGCGGATGTCCTGCAAAGTCCTGTTTACCGCCTCTACTGCTTTTCTGTTCGCCATAGTGCATTCATCCCACACGATTAAAGAGCAATCTTTAAGCACGCGCCCTTTGTCGCTGTTGCTGTTGCGTTTGGATATCAACTCCACAAACAACAAATGTGCTTGGTAAGATATAACTTAGAACCAAAAGTTTGACTTGACTTTATGATAGTGTAGCTTGTTGTACCACCAATCAATCTGTTTAGTAACATTGGTGTGAAACTCCCCATACAATTAGATAGGACATGTATAGTTCTCAGATTTCTTATCAGTATCGTTCCTAATGCACATAAAAAATGCAAAAACTAAAAAAAAAAGATTTTTACGATTAAAAAAAAATTAATAATAATACGGGATTTGAACTCGCACCATTTAGTGCGGTAAACGGTCGCCTGACCATACCGCTAAATTCCCTGTTGACATATTGTTGAAATAGCTGTTCCCTTGCAATTTATAATATTACTGCCCCGCTCCTTTATAAAAATAGCGTGATTGTTATGTTTCCAGGGTAAAATTTTTATTAACTAAATAAATAACATGTCATTTTGGGCATTCAATTATTTTGTGCATTCAATTACGAACCAAAACCTTTTAAAATCAATATTGCTTACCTCCCATAACATACGGCGTGATAATATGTAGCCTAAAGCCTTCCTTGGTTTACAAAGAACATTTTTGCTGAATTTCAATTCAATCTATCCAGTAGTTTTGGCGTGAAGCCTTACCATACACACAGACAAACAGACAAACAGACAAACAGACAAAAATTCTAAAAAGTCACTTTTTGTCATCAGTTACGTTTTTCTAACAAAAGCCACTTATTTTTTCTCGAAAATTCTCAATGTACAGTTTTTCTTTCGTTACTGTTTTATTATATGTATAGATAATGGCACAATAATAAGCTATTAAATCATGTAGCGGTACGGCCAGTTACCACGTGTGGGCCAGTCACGAAGTCACGACTGATCCGAGCTGGTCAGCGCTTGTACCGAGATTAGCGAGGAGTGAGCTGAGCGAGGATGTGGCCTGTGGGAATACTCGGGAAATTCGTAGGAAGAAAGGAGTCCTCATGTGTCAACAGGATCTGAAGTAAGTGAAAAAGCTACTAATAATAGTAATGGGTAGCTCACCGTCCGACCAGGACCAGGCCCGTGCCGGACGGCGAGTACGTGTTCCACGCGCACCTCAAAGAGATGTATGTCAGCATCGAGGAGGGGCCCATAGGGCATAGGGCCGAAGCCTGCCGGGTCAGCGGGATTGTCCGAAAGGGTTACCGCTGGCCCGAAACATAAAGGGCTAAAGAAGGAACACGGGTGGGTTTTAGTCAGTAAGAGTCTGACACTCCCTTCCACTCCACCCAGAGCGGGAGGGGTCAATTGATGATTTCCCAACAGGAAAAAAAAACGACTGTGTATAACCGCATTTCTGGGTGTAGATCCCGGAAAAATAACTACTTTCCTGCAAATTATCGTAAAAATCGGTTTAGCCTTTAGAACCGGTTTAGTCGTTCGACTACGTCAAGAGCCGAGATGAGCTGAGCTAGCAATGAGTGCTTCTCAATAAGACCTCGCCCAAACATGTCATGCCTGCAAGCGACACTAGACAAGTCTGTGACCTCATGACCTGTACTTTCGAAATAGTCTTAATATGGTCAAATTGGTCGCAGATAAGCCGATAAGTGTTTGGAGGAGGGAAAGTGTTTGAACAGTTTTATTTATGGTTCTTTTTGGTTAGATAACTTTATTTATGTTATGGCAAAGAAGCCGACGGGACTCCTGAGGTCTCCGCCGCCTCGCCTATGGACAAGCAATACCAGAGACATTGCAGGTAAGTTGCCCTCCCAGAGTCAATAATGAAAGGCTTCATGGGCCTGTTATAACACCAGCACCCATACTTTTATGGCAACACGGCTATACGCAGCTTGGCGGCAGCAATAGGAATGGAGGTAGTACTTTTCCAGATGACTTCATTCACAAGGAACTGTCATTTTTCATTTCAATTTCCTAGCCTTTTCCCAACTATGTTGGGGTCGGCTTCCAGTCTAACCGGATGTGACTGAATACCAGTATTTTACATGGAGCGACTGCCTATCTGACCTCCACAACCCAGTTACTGGGTAATATGATACCCCTTGGTAAGACTGGCTGTCAGACTTTCGGGCTTCTGACCCGTAACGACTGTCAAAGATCCACGAATGACAGCCGGGACCAACGGCTTAACGTGCTTTCCGAGGCACGGAGGGGTCACGGTGTGTAAAGATGGTCACCCATCGCTGTTATTATTTAGCCACGGGCCCCTCCCTCCACAAGGAACTGTATTACTGCTTAAACGTTTGGCAGTTTTATAATATTGTTAAGTACATTATTATTATTTACACTATTAAATTGTAGAAGACATAAAAAAAAAACCTATAATTGTGCCTGCTACACGTTTCTTACAATACGCTAGAACAAATTTCCCCTCTAACGAGGTAATTAGAGTACGTGATAAGTGTGGCATTAGTACCATCTGAAGGCGTGTAATTAAACTTTTTACTGCTGGCCCGTGTAAAATACTGATATAGAGGTATGAGGAACAGGGTGTATAGTTCACTCATCCTCTATAGAAAGGGGAGGATCCTCCGACCAGAAGGGCGTCGTGTCTGGTGGGCAACCGACCGACGATTGATGTCGTGACTATATGTAACATCATCTAATCTGCCTAGCCTTTTCCCAACCATGTTTGGGTCGGCTTCCAGTTTTACTGGATGCAACTGAATACCAGTATTTTACATGGAGCGACTGCCTATCCGACCTCCACAACCCAGTTACTGGGTAATACGATACCCCTTGGTAAGACTGGTTGTCAGACTTTCGGGCTCGGACTTTTCGGGGTTTTTGGGCACGTACTGGGCCCAAGTAATTTGACACGACGTATCATCATAATATGAAAGAAGTAGAATTCTGACTTCCGAGTCTTGAGTGAGTTCTTTGGCTGCAGAAATCGAGGTTGAAGTTGACTAGGTATGTACATAATACGTAACCACAGTTCACCTGTCACTATCAAGTTACCACGTTAATAGCTTTCAATTAATGACACATAATAAACAAGTTCCACTGGCAACTGGACGTCTTCGGTAATAGATAATTAATTAATAAATCATTTAACTGCTGTATGAAGCTTTGTTTTATTTAACGTAGAAGACGTCAATCCAATTTCTGTTTGAATCTCTCAAATATTTGGGTCAATGTGGAAACAGTGTGCCATTTGGGTCGTCAATAACCAATATTGGGAATTAATCTTGGATAATAAACAATTCGCGGAGACCTACACGCTTTGAGCGGTGTAAACACAACCAGCCTATAATGTTCCCACTGCTGGGACACTGGCCTCCTCTCGGTGAGAGGGAGTGGGCCGTAATCCACCACGCGGGCCCAGTGCGGATTGGTAGATGTCACATGTCTTCGAATTTTTGGTTCTAGGACATGCCGGTTTCCTCACGATGTTTTCCTTCACCGTTTTAAGAGCAGTGGTGATGAAATAATTTACACAAAGTAAAGCGCCTGTCTGGGTCCGAACCTACGACCTACAACTCGTAAGTCGCGGCCGTTACCACTTGACCACCACTGCTCTCACAGTAAACACAAACCTTCCTTTCCTAACCGTACCTTACTGAAGGAATCGAATCGTTCACATTAATACAGTAATTAAAACATTCACCGCTGATTGATAGAATCAATTAAAACCTTATAACTGCACAACTTTCTTCTCGATTAGTCGCGTGCAAGCGTTTCCGCGTGGTATTTACGGAAACTGAGACTTTTCTCCGTATGAATAAGTAGATGTATCCGGTGGAAACCGGTTTCGATTGTGTGTGGTGTGAATTACTTGAGACTTGAGAGAGATTTTATTTCTGGGTATGTAGAAAGGATGTTTGTTTATTTACTCATTATACAGGGTTATTGGTAAAACATTAACAACCTATTATGAGGTCATCGTACTCATCATTATGAACAACTTTTACTATAGGACCAAAACTGAAATCGCGAAAAAAAATCAGCTGTTCCCTTACTCATTATACAGGGTTATTGGTAAAACATTAACAACCTCTTAAGAGGTCATTGTACTCATCATTATGAACAACTTTTACTATAGGACCAAACATGAAATCGCGAAAAAAAATCAGCTGTTCCAACGCATACTGGGCTAACGACTTACAGCCCTGCTGGCTTTCAATTTAAGTTCTTATCAACAATAATTTGCATTTATGGCATCAAAAGCAGAACAAAGGAGAATTTCCTTATTTTGCCACAAGGCATAATTTACATAAAAATACAAACAATAAACCGTCCGCAAAAAAAAAAAACAGTTAAACACCTTCCATATAGGGGAACACCGCTAGAGGGCAAGCTTACCGGAAGCTCCGCCATCTTTGTCCCGAACCGGATGCGAGCGGAAACATGCGCGGGAAATCATAACGCCATATTGGATTGTGGTTGACATAAACTACCGTATCGAGTCGAGGGTGTCTACGGCCCGAGTTATGGAAAGTTGCAGTTCTTTGTACGGTTTGTATTGCGATCTATTTGATGGATTCGGTTTAGTTGGAACTTTGACTAGAATTTATAGGCAAATATATTGAAACTAGCTTCCGCCCGCGGCTTGGCCCGCGAGGTATGTCGATAAAAACTATCCTATGTCCTTCCCCAGGATGCACGCACGAGACTGACTGATTGTTGTATGGGAGCCCCCCTTAAATATTTATTTTATTCTGTTTTTAGTATTTGTTGTCTGTGAAAATTTCAACTGTCTAGCTATCACGGTTCATGAAATACAGCCTGGTGACAGACGGACAGTGGAGTCTTAGTATTAGGGTCCAGTTTTTACCCTTTGGGTACGGAACCCTAAAAACAAGGATAGCTAATGGCGTCAATAGCTCTTTTACAGATTGTAGGTAAACATTAATCTTACGGCTCTGCTGCAGAGCGCAAAGCCGCGCAGCGTGGGCGCATATGACAAAGATCAGTCTTAAAGAATGTGGAGTAACGAGGATATGACTTCATGTTATACTTTATTATCCAATTGTGTTTGATGGCAAGGTTACCTGGTTGCTTCTGTGTGGGTGTGATTACATTCTAGAAGTAATAGAAAAGATGGAGGAATAGTAGTGACCTTGAGATAGCCCGTTAATCCGGCTTACATTAGTCTCCTGATCTGATCCCAATTTATTTTGGACTTGCTTCCGCCCGCGGCTTCGCCCGCGAGGTATGTCGGTAAAAACTATCCTATGTCCTTCCCCAGGATGAAATCTATCTCTCTGCCAAATTTTATCGAAATTCGTTCAGTGGTTTAGGCGTGAAAGGTAACATACAGACATACGACCACTTTCGAATTTATAATAATAGTAGTATGGATTGCTGCAGCGTGTTTAATTTCCATGCGTCTCTATTAGCCTTTATCTCATTCACCCAGGGTTTAAGCCATTTCATGTGTCATTCAATCCATCCATCACTTCTTTGATCTTTCAAAAAATCAAGTCATTTATTCAAACTAGGCTGAGAATCAGCACTTTTCGAATGCCAAAATTACATAAGACAGTCCCCCAAAACGCCCGCCCTTCACCACTACCTAGTGCTTTTGCTGGGAAGAAATGGTGCAACAAACTCCTTAGGCACTCCCGCTCTTATAGTAACGCTATCCACATTCATCTGCCTCTTCCCAACTATGTTGGGGTCGTCTTCCAGTCTAACCGCAAGCAGCTGAGTACCAGTATTTTACATGGAGCGGCTGCCTATCTGACCTCCACGACCCAGTTACTGGATAATACGAAACCCCTTGGTAAGACTGGTTGTCAGACTTTCGGGCTTCTGACGACCCGTAACGACTGTCAAAAATCCACGAATGGCAGCCGGGACCAACGGCTTAACGTGCTTTCCGAGACACGGAGCGGTCTTGGTATGTAAAGATGGTCACCCATCCATGGACCAACCGCGGCAAGTGTAGCTTAACCTGATGGATCAACCCCTTAGCCACAAGCCCCTCTTAGAAAGCTATCCACATTCATACCCAAAAAAAAATACGTCAGCGTGACGTATATTTATATATTTGAATGTAATATTCTCATATCACGCCAACATTGACTTGCCACGGTTCCATAGACACCCCATGTTTGTGACAGAATTGGGTCAGTGACGCGTGCGCAATGAGGAACTATAAATAAGGTGCATCGTACCAAAATCTAGGATAAGTAAGTGCAGGAAAAACGTAACACAAAGATAGTAAACGGCCTCTAATATGGCAAAAAGTTCGTATCTGATTCTGTATAGCTGTGTGTCAGTATCTTTCTTAAGCTCGATGTTCCTTAATATAGCCTGGGTACCAGGTTAAGAACTGGCAACCTGGTGGTAAAAGCAGGCGCTTTAAGGGGGAAGCGCCAGCGCAGCCCGCGAAATTCAAATTTTCTTACGTTTTTTACAATTTGCAGATCAGTGTCATGTTGAATGTTGATTAAAATATGATTCGCGAGCGTAACAAATGTGACTTTAAAGAATTGTAAGTTCATATAATCCTATTGAATGACTATTTCATGAATCAATAGGATTGTATTTGCGGTATCTACAACGCCACATGCGAACAACGCATACTGACGTCACGTAAAATCCTGCATCTCGCAAGCAGAGTTTACCGCGCAACTAGCATAGATACAACGGCCCGACATGAATCATCGGGCAGTTGCCCGCCAGAGTGCAACACCCGCCTGGTCGGAGGATCCTCCCTTTTCTATGGAGGATGAGTGAACTTTATACCTTGTTCCTCATACCTCTATAGGATCATATATGCAGAACTTAACTACAAAAAGGGCCTACAATGTGCGTGAAGAATCCAATAAATCATCCGAGCAGTATTTAAATACTTTCATTCGTCAAAGACTAGTTGCCGGCTGCATAATACGAAATGAATGATGCAAGGTATTACGAAGGAGTAATTATGTTTTTCATCGCCCACCATTGCGCGTAACCGATTTTGCATACATTTTTTGCATCTAGTGCATATTCATAACGCTTATTGTTGGTGCGTAATTAATTTTTATCACTGGTTTGTATGTGGGTCGTTGGATTGTGCTCAGCAGGTGGCTGTAAGATGTCAGTGGGATTGTCCGAAAGGGTTACCGCTGCCCCGGCCCATAAAGGGCTAAGGAAGGAACACGAGTGGGTTTTAGTCAGTAAGAGTCTGACACTCCCTTCCGCTCCACCCAGAGCGGGAGGGGTCATTTGATGATTTCCCATTCTCCAAAAAAAAAAAAAGGTGGCGGTAAGATGTGTGTTAATGAAGTTGTAAAACTTAATAATGAGGAGCATGGCAAACAAGAAAGAGAAAAAGAAAGAAGACCTATAAACAGCAGCGTGATTCCTAAGACTTCCAGGTTGCTACGACAAGATTCTATACATAGAGGACCGAGAAGTACAGACCCCAGCATATCAAGCTACTCGGAAACTGTCAAATTTTCCCAAACAACCTTGAATTTAATGCTTTAGCGATAAAGTTGAAAATCTATTAAAGAAATTTGACAGATTGTAGTATTTTGATGTGCTGGAGTCTGTAAGTTTTTGTAAAGAAATGAAGTCGGTTAAAAAATAGCAAGGTCTTGTAGTTGTAGCCTATCTAAGTATCGTACCGTGCCATAAATAAATAGGTACTCATCACGTTATTAAAGATGCGATGATAAAACCCGTTTATTATAAACACGATACATTGCATGCCCGCACATATATTATGTAAATGACAATGATGATTTATTTAACTAGCCATGTAAAACGCACTGTCTAAAGGCAGTGTTTTTAAGTGACTGCCCCGTTTTGGTCTCGTTGTCGTGAGCACGACTGCTGAGCGTGGCGCCCTGGGTTCGATTCCCGGGTCGGGCAAAGGGTTACTGGACTTATCCATTGGGAATGTCTCAGCAACAAACCGGAGTTCGGAAGTTGGCGGTGTTGGTACTTGGCCTCCGTGCCTCGGAAAGCACGTAAAGCCGCTAGCCCTGCGCCTGAACTATCTCCGGTCGTGTCGGATTGCCGTCCCATCGGACAACGACAGAGTGCATCTGTGTCTGCGCACACACTTGTTCACTATAATATCTCCCGCGTCTAAGGGCCTGTGCACACCACGTTTTACAAACGCGCCGTTGACGCGCGTTTTAGAAATGTGCGTCGACGGCGCCCTTTTATCCTACTGAAGGTCTACAGGCTGCGTCTGACTCGCGTGCGTATCGCGTCTGTATCGCTACAAAGGCGCGTCAACGGCGCATTTAAAAAACGTGGTGTGCACAGGCCCTAAGGGGGCCCCACCTAGATGCTGACAACTGCTCTCACCTTACAATGGCCATAAAATCTCGATTCTTATCTAACAGAACAAACCTTAGCAAACACGTCACCACTTTAGAGCAGTAATGAAACATTGTTCAGCATCAACACTATCTGCCATAAACGGTGACGTCACTATACAAATTGAGTTAAGTGGATCAGCAGAACCGAACAGTTAGATCATATCTAAGTTTGAGCTGTGTGCAAAGTACCATCACATCTTGTACAGAAGGTGGACTTAGGTCTACTTTTAATCTACCAATAGGGGACGGATGACTACGAATTTGAGATTGCCTATACAATTAATACTAGGCAGGGCCGCGCCCCGTGGTTTCACCCGCATAAGTGTCGATCCCGTGGAAATATCGGGATAAAAAGTATCCTATGTGTTGATCCTGGTTATAAACTAACCGTGTTCCAAATTTCATCCAAATCCGTTCAGTAGTTTTTGCGTGAAGATTAAGTAACAAACATACAAACACAATCACAAACTTTCGACTTTTTAATATTAGTGTGATGTGGATGTGATAGTGTGATGCCCGAAAGTCTGAGAACCAGTCTTACCAAGGAGTATCGTATTACCCAGTAACTGGGTTGTGGAGTTCAGTTCAGACTGGCAGTCGCTCCATGTAAAATACTGGTATTCAGCTGCATCCGGTTAGACGGGAACCCCAAAATAGTTGGGAAAAGGCTAGGCAGATCCTTATAGCCAAGGAATTAATTTTGTTACGATCCTGGTGGAACGGTACAAATTATCGTTACCGGAACTACGCATAACGTTATTTTGAGTAACGTATCAAGTCCCAGAACTATTCAAAGCACAGAAAAATTGCCACAAGACGTCACTAAACCTTCTGATAACATTTCGTCATATTATTTAGACAACTATATGTATTTTTCCGTATGTGTGATGTGTATGCAATGATTAATTTGTGTGTTCTTGTCTTGGTTTTAAAATGTGGGGTACATCCGGTGAGTGTAAGAATGGAAGATATAGATAAGATGCAAATAAACTCGTTAGTTTTTTTTTTTTTGACTTAGTGTCTGAAAATTGGAGCACGTACTAAGATTATCTGAATTAGTACAACACTAGACGAAGTATAGTTATGATAGTACAGATATGGTGAATTCGACCTTCAGATCCGTCTATTCTGGCTAAAGTCTGAGAACTCTTGAGTGGCTGTTATGGCCTCAAGATCAATCTCCTTACGCGGCCGTTATAGAACAGACATGGTGAATTCGACCTTCAGATCCGTCTATTCTGGCTAAAATCCGTAAACTCTGTGTGGCTGTCACGAACTCACGGCCTTTTTTTTTTTTTTTGCGGATGGGAATTCATCAAATGACCCCTCCCGCTCTGGGTGGAGCGGAAGGGAGTGTCAGACTCTTACTGACTAAAACCCACCCGTGTTCCTTCCTTAGCCCTTTATGTTCCGGGCCAGCGGTAACCCTTTCGGACAATCCCGCTGACCGATCTCCTATGACTGCCGGAACAGATTTAACTCTGCACCCTTTTCACCGTCCCGGTTGCCGGGTAGCCGGTGCCGACCATCCGGTAACACTTGTTAGGCAAACTACGCCGCCGCCGCACATACGAGTATTTTCGTCTAAAATCCGGTCAAAAGTCGAATTTACGAAATTAAATAAAAACCTATTAAAGCCACACATTTTTGCACCTTAATAACCGGTCCATTGAAAAAGAGACACATTTGTGACTCAGGTAGTCGACACTTCCCGCACAAGCAGTCGGAACCTAGTCGTAGTCTAAACCGCATGTTTCTGTTCTCGGCGCTTATTTATTTTCACTGCATTGGAGTTTGAACTGTATGTTTGGTGTGATAAATTGTGGAAAAAAACATTGTAAATATGGAAGTACAAGGTATGTAGATTATTTTAACATAACAATTAAATAATTTTTGTTTCATTTATGTGTTTAAAAAAATTAAGCAAGATGAACCGATAATTTGAAATAAATTGTCTAAAATATTTTGTTTAATCGTATTTTTGTTTATTTGTCAAGGCTTGTCAAACCTTTATTTTACGATTAATATGTTGGCTAGAATATGTTTTAGTAAAAACAATAAAAATTTGCCGCGCCTACGCGCGCCATTGTTTTTTTTTTATTATTTGAAAATGATAGTGTAAAATGTGGATATATTTGACTTTACGTTGTATTATTTTTTATTTTCAGATAATGTAGAATCAACTGTTAGTTTTACCAGAAGAGCTTTGTACGACATCATGCGTGACTGTAAAGGAAAGAAAATTTGAAGAAAAGTTGGAGTTTTTGGGAACAAAATTAGTTGAAGTAACTCAATGCCCAGATTAAAAATAAATATTTTGGATCGTACTCTGAGATTTTTTAAGACTGAATTCAAACGAAAATGGGTAGCAGCAAGTCGCTAAGAAGAGCGCTTTTTGCGTAATAATGACAAATAGCTCAAATGGTCTATACAGTTACAGAAATTTAGTGCAGAGCTTACATATAAGCCAACAAAATCTTTTGAAAACTAAAGTGAGCGAAGTAAGCGACGAAAAACTAATGAGATACTGAAGCAAATACCTGCTGAAGAACAAAAATATGCAGCTGGAATCAGTCAACGCACTATTGGAAACACTGATGCCTCAGCTTGATGAAAGAAATAGTAGCAACGGCAACGCCAACAAGAGCGTCGAAAGTTCGTAAATCTTAACACTTTATCCCAAAAGCAAATAAGTGTGAAAAAGCACACGCCACAAGAGGCATTGTGAATTTTCGTAGAAGGTGACTTCACAAGAAGGCAATGGGAAATTATTTATAATGCTAATTAAATAGGAGTATCTATCCATGTTACTCATTAATACAAAAGGCAAAAAAGGCTTGGTCAATTGTCGGACGAGGCAGCTGAGGCCCGAAATAAAAACTTTAGGTAGTACAGGCTTGATTTTTCTAGACTGCAACAGAGACATTATTAATAGATTTTTACTAAGTTACGATCTTCATTTAAGCTCAATTCGGCCAAAACCGCAATTGAAGTGAAAAAGTTTTTCAAAAGAGGCGCTTGATCATCAGATCAAGCGCCTCTTTCGAAAAACTTTTTCTCGCTTTTGGTCGCAATTGCGCCGCCATCTTTACCATCAACGTCAACGGAAGACAACGTCAGCTGCGAAAATATAGATGAAGGACAATTAGGATAATTTTAAGAACTTAAGTTGAAAAAACGTGTTTTTGCTATGAAAGTACTTTTTAATATCATTAAAGATTATATTAGATCGTATTATAATGTTTAATTATTAAATAAGCCATTAAATAATTTTGACCGGATTTTACATGACAATACTCCTATGTGCGCCGGTACGTGTGAAAGCTAACGTACATGGCTCTCAGCCGGGTACTCGGCACCGGCTACCCGGTTGTAGGGACGTATGAAAAGGCACTAATTTACGTAACACATTATAAACCACAATCTGAATAATTTTGAAGGATATTGCTATGCCATTGCCTCATATATGTTGACAACGTAAATAAAGCAATGAATTGTTGAACTGTCAAAATGAAAGCCATTGCTAGTTGCTACTGTGATAGTGTTACGCACCCCGTTGACACCTTTCTCGTAAAATGGCCTCTTCCATATTAAGTATGCAAATAACATCTTATCTTATGTAATACCTTCAACAGTAGTTACAAGTCGTCAGAAGCCGGAAAGTCTGACAACCAGTCTTACCAAGGGGTATCGTGTTACCCAGTAACTGGGTTGTGGAGGTCAGATAGGCAATCGCTCCATGTAACATACTGATATTCAGCTGCATCCGGTTAGACAGGAAGCCGACCCATCACCCAACATAGTTGGGAAAAAGCTCCTATATTGATTACCTTCAACAGTTCTCCTTGAAGACTTGCGCATGCGCACATGATTTAGCACCTATTGAACTCACTAGCACCTAATCAGGTATTATGTAAATAGACCGATTAGAAGCAGGAAAACAGATAAAGTCTTTGTATGTAAACGTAGTATGCCATTTAAATAGATAATTGCGTC
This sequence comes from Oligia fasciuncula, assembly GCA_963082905.1. Taxonomy (NCBI): domain Eukaryota; kingdom Metazoa; phylum Arthropoda; class Insecta; order Lepidoptera; family Noctuidae; genus Oligia; species Oligia fasciuncula. The sequence continues at coordinate 1,786,147 of OY720414.1, read as the reverse complement.
TTTGTGTATTTACATCTACATTTGGGTGCAAAAAAATCGACCCACCCCATCCTCTTTGATTTGAAACAATTAAATATAATTCAACAAGTTTTATTAACACTAACCTTATATCACACTAATATTAAGGCTCCTACAAACAGGCGCGACACGACACGCGACACAAAGGCACCGCAAGTCGCGCAACGACCGCTCGTTGCGCGACTTGCGGTTCCTTTGTGTCGCGCGCGATTATATCGCGTGTCGCGCCTGTTTTTAGGAGCCTTTATAAAGGCGAAAGTTTGTGAGTGCTTGAGTGGGGGTGTGTGTGTGTTTTATATGTTTGTTATTTCTTCACGCTCAAACGGCTGGACTTTTTATCCCGAAATTCCCACGGGATCAACACTTATGCGGGCGAAACCGCGGGGCTCAGCTAGTAAAATAATAAATTAAATTCATTCCGATTTTTGAGATATCGTGTCTCAAATGGAGAGCATTTCGGTGGGCCAATTTTCTTGTATGCACACAAAGGCACCGCAAGTAGCGCAACGAGCGGCGCCTTTGTGTCGCGCGCGATTATATCGCGTGTCGCGCCTGTTTGTGGGAGCCTTTATGCAACTAGCCTTTAGCCTTTAAGTAACATCGAGTCATTGAGGTACCTAATACAAACGTATGCACGAGGCACCTTGACACGAGCCGCAAATAATATAACAACGACTATTAAATAATACTTAAACCAGTCTTCGAAGTAATAAATCATAATAGAAGAGATATTTATGGGACAATGTGCTGTTTGTAATCTTCGGTTCTCAAGGATCTAGATGGATTTGTGATTTTTGATGACTCAAGCGCGAAGAAAGTAAAAGAGATTGTAAAATCTTAATTAAAGGCTCGCGACACGCGACGCAAAGGCACTGCTCGCGATTCGCGTCGCGTGTCGCGCCTGTTTGAAGGAGCCTTAATGCAGCCTATCGCAGTCCACTGCTGGACATAGGCATCTCCCAGGCTGCGCCATTCTGTCCTCCGTCTTCCTCATCCACTCTGCCCCAGGGTCGTCGGTACATCTAGCTGGGGGGCGTCCCACACTACCCTTTCCGTTATGCAGCAGGTTGTTATAAAATCTACTCTGAATCTGGGGGTCTACTTCGAAGCGGTTAACCACTGTATCGGCCGAATGTTCGGTCATTTTCTACTACCATTAATTTCCTATATTGACTATTGGTCCCGACCAAACTGCGCCAATCCGAACCTTTTTAGAACCCTTAACCCTTTTTTACCTTTTTTTTTTTTAAATTCGTAGTAAGACAACAATATTCGAATCAGAAAATGACCGAACATTCGGCCGATACAGTGGTTAACCGCTTCGGAGTAGACCCCCTGAAATCCTTTCTATTGATTATTACCTACGCTTAAAAATCGGGAAATGTCATGTTTTTTAGAAACAGCTTCGATCATGAGAAATATCGGCCAAGTGCGAGTCGGACTCGCAGACGAAGGATTCCGTACCACAAGGCATAAAACGCCGAAAATAAAAACGTTTATTTTTTATACCTCTTTAAATTTTAACTTTATTTTATTTTTATTATTTGTTGTTATAGCGGCAACAGAAATACATCATCTGTGAAAATTTCAACTGTCTAGCTATCACGGTTCATGAGATACAGCCTGGTGACAGACAGATGGCTCAGACGGACAGTGGAGTCGTCCCGTTTTTACCCTTTGGGTACAGAACCCCAAAAAACGGGCAATTTTAATTTCGCGAGTTCCCTTCTAGCATACACCTTAAAAACGAAAGGTGACCTCCTCCGTAACGACTAAACGTGACTTAGCATACTATATTTCCACTAAACATAGGTACAACTTTAATTTACAAACCCCATCAAAACAACAATAGTTCGCATATTAATCATTGTCACCTTGAATAGAGGCGTGATTCTAGTACAAACGCCAGCACAACAAGCTACCCGAAACTGTCAAATTTTCCCAATCAACTTTGAACCTTATGCTCTAGCAATAAAGTTGAAAATCTATTGAAGAAATTTGACAGATTGTAGTAACTTGATGTGATGGCGTCTGTACATGGTGCTAAAGTAACTGCGACGTACGAATTACAGGCGATTTGTTAATGGTTGATGTCATTCTCATATACCTGTATAGATGCTATTATTGTGTTTAATGTCATTTGGACCTTGCGTAATGCTAATCCTTCTTCGCATGTGTCGTGATTTGCTACTATAAAGATAAAAATTTGGATCCTGTTATTCGCTGCCGAAAACTTTATAGCTAAGAGCGTTTACGCCATACAAACTTTCAAACCCTTGTTTATCGAAATGAATGAACCGATTTTAATGAAACTTCATAATAATAATAGCCTCCCCGACCGTTTTCGGTCGCGGTGGCCAATCTCAATGGAGATTAGCCAGGTACGCAGGAGATATTATAGTGCACAAGTGTGTGCGCAAACACAGGTGCACTCTCTGTTCCTTTACTCGCATAGTCCGATGGGACGGCAATCCGACACGACCGGGGAGAGTTCAGGCGCAGGACCAACGGCTTTACGTGCTTTCCGAGACCGCCAACTTCCAAACTTCGGACTGTTACTAAGAAATTCCTAATGGAAAACCCAATAACATTTTGTCCGACCCGGGAACCGAACCCTGGACCCCACGCTCAGCAGTCGCGCTTGCAACCACGAGACCAACGGGGCAGTCAATGAATGAAACTTCATACGCCTAAGCTGGATACAAAGGTCTAAAAAGTTACTTAAGAACATTTTTGAAAAATAATGTTACAGCCAAATTAGACCGATTTAAAATTTTCCATAGAAACAGAGATTTCCAGTTATATTTTTTTAAATAAGACATTTCGAAAATGCCTTCCTCAAGAATTGAGCTATCAAATGCAAAAAGAATTTTTCAAATCCGACTGGTAGTTTCAGAGATAAGGTCGTACAAACAAACATAATATATGTAGATACAGATAGACTAAAGCTAAAGTATATTATTACAACTACAATTATAAGAAAAACAAAGTTACCTACTTATCTTGCCGTCTTGTGTCTTAAGTTTATCTTGAAGAATAAACATTACGTTCGCATAATTAGATAAAATTAAGAATTTCTGCAGAAGTATGAACGGCAAGATTCTTATTCATTTTATAAATCTCGGGGTTCCCAGAATTAAACCAGCACACTTATTGCGTAACACACTATTACCACTATTACTCTCAATTTGAATCATTTTGAAGCATATTTCTGATCCATTGGTTCATATGTTCGAAAAATGTGTCTGCTCAACAACGCAAATGACGCAATGAATGCTGTTGAACTGTCAAAATGAAACCCATTGCTACTGATAGTGTGTTACGCAATTACCCTGCAGTTACAGCTTTCAGGATTTAAACCAGGCAAAAAACGGAGCTGACCACTATCCAGGTCCGTTCCATCATGGTAGGAGAAGATTAGCCTTGTCTAACGAGACGAAAAGAAGAGGAGTTGCTTTAAGGCTCCTTCAAACAGGCGCGACACGCGATAAAATCGCGCGCGACACAAAGGCACCGCAAGTCGCGCAACGAGCGGTGCCTTTGTGTCGCGCGCGATTATATCGCATGTCGCGCCTGCTTGTAGGAGCCTTTAAAGTAGAAAAAGAAGAATAGTTAGATTATTTTTCGTCCACCGTTCCATCACTGAAATAACTGATGTCACTCGGAAAGCTGCCACGCTTAAGGCCGCTATCCCACTGGCGTTTTACGAGCGTTGACGTCAACGTCGCGTCTGTGCAGCGTCGACGCCGCGCAGACGTTCGAGAGACGCCGACCCTCGTAAAACGCCAGTGGGATAGCGGCCTAAATGGAACTGGGCTGGACACTGCCGCATGTCAGACGATCAATGGACCAAGCTTACGACCCTGTGGGTCCCGCAGTCCCGCTTAGTGGGTAACGACATCGCGGCCCAGACGGAGATGGCGGGATGAGCTAGGCTAATTTAATAAAGATTGTTTCTTGGCAGCTCTGGACAGAGAGAGGTGGAAAGTAGGATAGCCTTTGCCCAGCAGTGGGACATTAACGGCAAATAAACACATGATAACAGCAGCACTGGTCGATAAAAGGTTAAGCTACGTTTGCCGCGGTCAGTTCGTGGATGGGTGCATTACAAAAGGAAAGCGCGTTAAGCCGTTAGTCCCGGCTGTCATTCGTAAATCTTTGACAGTCGTTATGGCCAGTCAGAAGCCCTGACAACTAGTCTTACCAAGGGGTATCGTGTGACCCAGCAACTTGGTTATGGAAGTCAGATAGGCAGTCGCTCTATGTAAAATACTGGTACCGGTTAGACTGGAAGCCGACCTCGAAATAGTTGGGAAAAGTCTAGGCAGATTATAAGAGGAAAAACATCAGGAAGGACACGTAAATCGACATAGGTACGTTCGGAACGGTACAAAATTAAATGGCGGTGGAACTTTCCAAGATATTTCACAATTGTGATCGACTCAAACACGTGTCTCGCCACTAATTGTCAGTTATTGCCAATTACACCACCACCATGACACCACAAAATAAACATAAATTAAAATAACACAAAAAAAAAATATCAAAATTATCGAAACCGGTTTCTAGTCTAATATTAATACAAGTCCGTAGTACATTACATCACAGTTTGAAATAAAACAGGCTGTGTGTCAATTATGTGACCTTGGCTTAGGCTAGGCTTAAGGTCTGCACCCACGTTGAGAAATTTCATTAATGCTTGTGGGAGGGACGAGGTGCCATGTGGGGGATCCTACGCGCGGCCGGGAGGTCGGGTTAAAGGACCTTCGGAACCGTTTATGGGTCATGAAGATTTAACTGATGACAGATGACTGCATCGTTGGTGTACTGGGGGTCTACTCCGAAGCGGTTAACCACTGTATCGGCCGAATGTTCGGTCATTTTCTACTACCATTAATTTCCTATATTGACTATTGGTCCCGACCAAACTGTGCCAATCCGAACCTTTTTAGAACCCTTAACCCCTTTTTTACCTTTTTTTTTTTTTATTCGTAGTCGGACAACAATATTCGAAACAGAAAATGACCGAACATTCGGCCGATACAGTGTTTAACCGCTTCGGAGTAGACCCCCTGGTCCCAAGCGCAAGTGTCGAACTTGATAACGTGAGGTCCTCGCAGGGACTTATAAACACCTTCATAAAGGTTCATATTGAATTGATAACAGAATCAAATATGTAACAATTTTATGTAGTGTTTGTAATGTACACTTACAAAAGTGTAACCGTAATATATCTGTAACAGATTTACATGTGTTAACAGTGTTAATAAGCGTAACCAGTAAACGCGGCGTTGCCAAAATAGCCGCAATTCCTACTAGATTGAGGCTATTTTGCTATCGCCTCGTCTGTCTGTCCGCCGCGCGTTTTTGCAGTACCGTGCAATTATACCTACAAATGCTTATTTCTGTTACACATATTAACACTTATAATAGGTTGCACTTTAATTCTGTAACATTATTGTATCTGTTACATTTAAAAGTGTTTTTCTTTTAAAACAGTTTTAAAAAACAGTGCTAAGAAACACTTATTCCTGGGTCCTGGGCGATTTTCCTTGGTCGGGTACCGTGGTACTTATTGGACTCGTAAGTCAGGGCCGACGATTCCACTGGACCACCACTGCTCTAGTAAGTAATTCTTTAGCCCAGGAAAATTAACATCCAAGCTAAATAACAAATCTGTGAATTCCTGTACCTCAGCAAAAGTATCGAATGCCCGGAACATTAGTAGTCTTACAAAAATCTAAATCGTGTATGGTACGTGCACCAAACAGCTGATTCTGTCACAATCAGCTGTTATTTCACAACGACACACGAATCGATTGGACACGCACTTTTACGCCGTAATAAAAACATCGTAAAATATATTGATATTTGACGAATATAGTTTGTTGAAGTCATTGTTGGATGATACGAATATGGAAGAAGGTCATGGTTTAGTACCTGATATTTTGGGTACGCTAATTTGTTTAAAGGTGTTTTGTTAACAAGGCAAATAAGATTAATGCGTTTATTTACGAGTATGAACGTGGACCTAAACGCAAAAAAACGCAAGTTTTAGAAGCAATAAAAGTATAAGATCGACTCCAGTAAACAAAATCAGAAAAATATATATGATATTCTTCAGGATATATGCTAGGTGGATAGTGTGTTGAAAACATAATACAACTAATTTGTTACGATAGAAAAAAACATGAAGATACCTCAAAAAAAAAATTTTTTTTCAATAAAAACCATACTTAATATACATAAAATCATTCTGATTTTTTGTCAGATTATTCTTCAAGCAACATACACTAGTGTTTTAATTTTTTAGTCCAAACAATAGATTTTTTGTAAATAGTTAATTGCTTCATATTTTGCAATAAATTACCAGCGTTGTGTCATCGCGCTTCTCTTTCTTTTCTATGCAGTCAGACAGTGACCGCGCTTTGGGTCATGTAAGCTCCTAAATTAAGCCATGATAAGCGACAGTTTAACCATACATTTTTGACGTTTAAACGTCACTTCACTTTAAGGAACGTTTATAAATAAACTCCCTGTTCTGCCTTGTTGGTCTAATGGTCGCGACAAGCTCGATTACTGAGCCATCCACAGGTCAGACAAACTGTTACTGATTTTTCATATGATTTTTTTTGGAAGCAGCTCGAAGTCGGAATGAATACACGGTATATTATATGGTAATAGCCCCATAACCTAACCCCCTATTATAATGAGACTGGCGAAATGTGGGTGTACTATTATACAGGCCCCTCTTGTCCATTGGGCACTCTGGGCAGCCCAGGGTCCCGCGATCTTCGGGGGCCTCGGCCTGCTCTCATAAACACACAGACAGTGACAGTGCTCGAGTGAAGTGAGTTTTACTAACATAGTTTTAAGTTTATACACTAACACACATTGTACTACTATAATATATATGTTAGTCTGTAAGGTATTTATCTATGGGCCATAGTAGCCTGACAATAAAGGTTTTATTATTATTATTATTTTATTATTATAAAAACATTCGGTGCAGCCACCGTTGCATTCTACGCATTATTCTTATGTAGGTACCCGATTCAATGACAAAATTAGTTATTTGCAGTGCGATTTACAATACGTTTCTAGCCTCCCAGTTATGAAAAATATTAGTATGTTTCTCTTAACTACACAGGGGCCCCGTGACCCTTATGTGCCCAGGGCCTCCAATAGGTTAATGACGGCCCCTGGTACTATACTTATTTACACCTGTGTCTCACACTTCGGGGACTACTAGGCGTGATGTTACGTGATAAATGGATCGACTATACTAAATACTGTGGCACATTGCAACTGTAAACAAGTTATCATTTAAGTAATTAATTTTAATTAAGGGCGAAAGGGTTAATTACGCCCGCTGCCTAGAAGATTAACCGGTCATCTGTGTACGTAATCAGTAGATTACGCTTGATATACTCGTACTAACGAATCTGTGCCAGTTTCGAGTTTCCGACCTGGGGACCGAACCTGGGACCCCACGGTCAGCAGCAGCCGCGCTTGCGACCATTAGACCGACGAAGCATTCCATGCATAAATTATTAGTATTTGAATTCAACCCCAAACGTTGCGCTTGAGTGATTCTGAACATAATGTGAGCGCATGAGCATGTCAATCGTGGTGTTCTAATGACAATTTTGATTGTCTACTGATCATTTAGAAGTTCGGTTATGGTCAGGTGCGGTATACCTTCATAATATATCATCATCATTAGCTAGAACTACCGTAGTCCACGGATATGATCTCCTCAATAACAACTCATGGTTGTGTTTGTTTATGACGTTACGTTGGCTTCAAGTATGTGGACTGAAAAGGTGAATCTTCTCATTTAACACGCTTAAAACTACTTTGACAACATTAAAAAACCACAACACAGACATTCATGAAAAAAAAAACAGTAAACGTCCTGTTTTCCTCCAACAGCCAATATTTTGTCAACATACCACATTTTCAAACGCTTTACTTAACAAGACCTAGATATTAACTAAAAACTATTACATTCTTCACATACTTGCATTACGAACGCCTTTCTAAATAACAAACGAGAACAACACTAGTTTTCGGCACATCACTAGCACTAAACACTTTTTCACACTGCACAGGGCACGTGGGGGAGTAATCGACTAAATGGGGGACTCGATTAATTTGGGAAATTCGGCGATTACCGACTGAGGGGGCAACACGCGTGCGGACACAGCCAAACGTATACCGTCACTGGCTTAGACCGAAGCGAACCGACATTCATTACCGACAACCGAGTAGATAGCGCGGTGAGGCTCCAGTGTTGCTACAGTTAGAAATAAAATACGTACAATCATCTACGAAAATGACGAGAATGCTGAGATTTGAGTTTGACGAGAATGGATAGGAATAGGTGTTAAGGACCTAACTAAAGGTTCGTGAATGAAAGGTAAAGTGGACTGTAACACTTATAATATGGTTCTACAAGACAGTACAATGTTGGCACTAAACTTTAACAAAAAGTATGCGCGCGCGTCTTTGACCGTGCTCGGTAATAACTCACGGCGAGTAACACACGGCACCGCGCACCGCCGCGGTAGGCGGTGAAGCGGATCTCATGTCGCATTGGTCTCTAAGAAATCTGTACACCGCCTGGCCGCGCAGTCGAGCGGTGCTTCCACAGCCACCGCCCCTCCGCGCTGCCGTCACACACGGGGCGCCGCATAACCACGCGGATCATCGTGGGTGCAGGACGTGTTGTCCTTAACATTTTTTAGGTTCTTACCAATAGGAATGACTGCATGGAAGACGTTAAGTAGCGCCTGTGACAGAAAAGTTCAGGGCCAGAATTCACTATGATTCCTTAAGATGACCTAAAGCGCAGTCACTGAAGAAAAGACAGAGAACCACGATACCGGTGTCAAATAATGTTTAATCATTACTTAATTTATACTGTAGTTTAATTTACCTTCATCCATGTTTTATAAGATTGTTGAACAAAGGCTATTATTATATGTCTCTGACATATCTCGGGAGCCTGGGGTCCCAGACCTTTGGGAGGCCTACCAGGGGCCGAAGCCAACTTGCAGAGGCTCTTAGACAATTTTAAATGATGAGGAGGCACCAACCAACGATTATCCCTGTATGCACTATGCAAGTGCACCCAAGGACAACCCCCGGTTGGTGTAGAACTATTGCAGAACATGGAAACAAAATGATATATTGGGCTATGGGTTTTCGGCTATAGTGGATCGGTTGCCTTGAACTATTGAAGGACGATGTCCCCTCTGCCTGACCAATGATATTGTAATATCTTATTAAAATTCTCGTGTCACAATGTTAGTTACCATACTCCTCCGAAACAGCTTGACCGATTTTTATAAAATTTTATATGCATATTCAGTAGGTCTGAGAATTTTTATTTTTTTATAATGTGGCATTAAAAAATACAAACCTAAATGTTCACCCTTCTATCACCAACCCCTATTTTTTAATAGTCATTTTAGTAATTTAATCATTTTTCATCCCTCTCGATAACGTAAGAGTAGGTTTGGAGTAGTGTAGGAGTAGGTTAGGAGTAGGGTAGGAGAAGGGTAGGAGTAGGTTAGGAGTAGGGTAGGAGAAGGGTAGGAGTAGGTTAGGAGTAGGGTAGGAGAAGGGTAGGAGTAGGTTAGGAGTAGGGTAGGAGAAGGGTAGGAGTAGGTTACGAGTAGGGTAGGAGGAGTGTAGGAGTAGGGTAGGAGTAGTGTAGGAGTAGGGTAGGAGAAGGGTAGGAGTAGGTTAGGAGTAGGGTAGGAGAAGGGTAGGAGTAGGTTAGGAGTAGGGTAGGAGAAGGGTAGGAGTAGGTTAGGAGTAGGGTAGGAGAAGGGTAGGAGTAGGTTAGGAGTAGGGTAGGAGTAGTGTAGGAGTAGGGTAAGGGGTAGGACACCACGCGAACGAAGTAGCGCCGGGCAGCTAGAAATAATTTATATGGCAAAACAATGTTTGCCGGGTCAGCTAGTTTAGATATAAAATATTATTATACCCGTAGAACTTTCAAGCACAGTTAAAATCGTACACAGCCCAAATTATTCTCTAGTCTGGCAACCCGTTTCTCGTTGGATCACACGTTAATGTGTCATTAGAATTACTCGACGGATGTTGTCTGTTACGTGCTACGACTTTCGACTAACTAATACACATGAAGTAAGAAATACATGCCACGGAACACCAAAGCATGCGTTGCTATGGGGCCAGCATTCTTATCTTTACCCATGTGAATAACTACTGGCATTTTGAAAGATCTCCCGACCGATTTCGGTCACGGTGGCCAATCTCAACGGAGATTGGCCAGTTACGCAGGTGATTTATTATAGTGCACAAGGTGTGTGCGTAAACTCAGGTGCACTCTCTGTTCCTTTACTCTCATAGTCCGATGGGACGGCAATCCGCCACGACCGGGGAGAGATCAGGCGCAGGACCAACGGCTTAACGTGCTATCCGAAGCACGGGCTCACACCACCAACGTCCAAACTCCTAGCTGTTACTGAGACATTGCTAATGGAACTCAATATTAACACATTGCCCGACCCGGGAATCGAAGCCAGGACCTCACGCTCAGCAGTCGCGCTTGCGACCACGTGACCAGCAGGGCAGCCGGTTCAGATGAACCGACTATTACTTACCAAAGAAAAAGGATAGCGTCTATGATGCGCAGAGTGCGTGGGAGCGTCAACGGCATTCTGAAGGTCATCAGCGAGAAACTACGAGTAACATAGTTTATAAGTGTTTATTACGAAACTAACATAGTTTATAAGTGTGTATTACTAAACTAACATCATTATTGGATCAAGGTCTGAAGTATTTTATTTATTTAATGCTATAATATTATAAACAGGTAAAATTTCCGTGACCCCTCTGTGCCTCGGAAAGCACGTTAAGCCATTGGTCCCGGCTATCATTCGTGGAACTTTGACAGTCGGTACGGGTAGTCAGAAGCCCGAAAGTCTGACAACCAGTCTTATCAAGGGGTATCGTATTACCCAGTGACTGGGTTGTGGAGGTCAGATAGGCAGTCGCTCCATATAAAATACTGGTATTCAGCTGCATCCGGTTAGACTGGAAGCCGACCCCAACATAGTTAGGAAAAGGCTAGACAGATGATGATGATGATTATAAACAGATAAAATTTGTTTGTTCGTTTTGTATGTAATCTCCGGAAATGAATTCTCCAAGAAGAGGTATTTGACCTGCTGTGGGACAAATTGTAAGCCGAATAATGATAAAATCGTCATGATAAATTAAATAATGCAAATGTCCATATTTGTGTCATATCATAAGTCCTCTGCGATACGAGTATCAAGGGTAATATGATCAGTATAGTTGCTATTATTGTATATATGTTTGTAAAACATAAATCCGAATGTTAATCTGGGCGTGGCAGACAAAGTATGTCAGATATTAATTTCATATTTGTTTTGAAAGTGGATCCACACAATACGCTTATATTTTTTTAAAAGGTAGAATATGTGTAGGTATACTCCCAACATGTCACCAATTACATAGGTAAGTCCCATAAAATAAAAAGTAATTTAAAAAAATTAAACCGACTTCAAAAAGAAATCAACTCAAAATTATGAAATAACTTTAATTTCGGAAGTCGGTGTCTTGGGATCTGTATTTTAGTTTTTTGCCACCGACTTCCGAAATTAAAGTTATTTCATAATTTTGAGTTGATTTCTTTTTGAAGTCGGTTTAATTTTTTTAAATTACTTTTTATTTCGTAATTTTTAGTTTTTGCACTAGTATTTGACCAAGGTTTTGAGATGTTTTCCCTTTGACACTACACCCGTAGCTCTTATCAATAAGCCAGGCCGTCACACTTACACGTATTTGTCCATATCTTGAAAATTACTGAATCGATCTTGATGAAACTTGCACTGTTCCCTAAGTTGAAGAAAATGTAAGCCAATAAAAAAAAATGGTCACGATCCGATTAATAGTTCCGGAGATATGCGTGGACAAACATACATACATACATACATACATACATACGTCTATGAAATTTTGTATATTTGTTTGGAAGCCTTAGTAGATTGTAATATGTGAATATAATGCAATTCCAATAATATTACATACATACGTATCGAATTGATAACCTCCTTTTTTTTGAAGTCTGTAAAAAGGGGGCGAGTCCGCGAGTTTATTGTTAAATCCAGACTGTGTCTTTTTTACATTGTTCTCACATATAGAAGCAACAAGAATTAAAGAAATACCCAGGATTTTGTAATATCTTGATTTAAAAGAGTGTCCATCTCCATGGAAGAAACTCCTTTCTTGCCCGTTCTTCTCCATAGAGATCTACGTTTTGGAATGGGCAACTAGCTTCAACTTTCTGACTAACTGACAGACTATTTTAATTTTGACAATTCAAAAGTGCCTGTACAAGGTTTAATTGAAATAAATGCTTTGAGTTTGAGTTTGACTCTGGGCTGGTAATGAGAAATCCTGATGTTCTAATACCAATATAGGGAGAGGTATGAGGAATAGGGTGTAAAGTTCACTCATCCATACTAATAATATTATAAATTTGAAAGTAACTCTGTCTGTATGTTACCTTTTTACGCCTAAACCACTGAACGGATTTCGATAAAATTTAGCAGAGAGATAGATTGCATCCCGGGGAAAGACATAGGAAAGTTTTTATCGATATACCTCGCGGGCAGAAGCTAGTCGTCTATAGAAAAGGGAGGATCCTCCGACGGGTGTAGTGTCTGATGGGCTACTGCTCGACGATTGATGGCGGGTTGATATTATAATGATGCTAATTGCACGGTAAGTGTATTACGCGGTGATTGCCCACTATGCCGGCGGCCCAGCCGCCCGGCGGGCATGCCGCCAACAAGCCCAGCGGCATACCCGGCGGGTATTTGAGCCAATAGGCTTGCTTGCCGCACAAACGAGCTGCACAATTGAAATGATGCTGGCGGAGTGGCGGCATACCCTCGCGGCAAAACCCGCCAGCATAGTGTGTAGGAACCTTTATACACTTTAAACCACAATCTGAATCATTTGGAAGAATATTGCTAATCCATTGCTTCGTATGTTCGAAAAATGTGTCTGCTCAACAACGTAAATAACGCAATGAATGTTGTCGAACGCAATTACCTACCCCGCAGGCCGCAGGATATTAATTTGCAATCAAAGCTTCAAAAATCTAGCTTCGCGTAACCGATTCTAAGTAAATCTCCAATTATGCGTTCTTGTCTAAACGTCAATACGCGTTTAAGGGGCTTACAGGACCTAAACGCAAAAAACACAAGTTTTAGAAACAATAAAAGTTTAAGATCGACAAAATCAGAAAAAAATATATGATATTCTTCAGGATATATGCTAGGTTGATTGATAGTGTGTTGAAAACATAATACAACTAATTTGATACGATAGAAAAAAATCATGAAGATACCTCTAAAAACTTTCTTTTTACAATAAAAACCATACTAATATACAACTACAATCATTCTGATTTTTTGTCAGATTACTCTACAAGCAACATACTAAAACACTAGTGTTTTAATTTTTTTTTGTCCATACAATAGAATTTTGTAATTAAATAATTGCTTCATATTTTGCAATAACTTACCAGCGAGCGTTGTGTCATCGCGCTTCTATTTCTTTTCTATGCAGTCCAACAGTGACCGCGCTTTAGGTCATGTAAGCCCCTTAAAATACTTGATGTTAATTAAAGACACCGTTTAATTTAACTACATTGGATTGAAGATAAGCACAGTTCTAAGAATCAGTCGTATTTCCCTTCAGAATGCCGCGGCTAACGGGCCACGGACCCATGGCTATGTACGGCTAGGATTCAGACCATACCGCGAAGGTATTGAAAGATTTGCCTTTTTAGGGTTCCGTACCCAAAGGGTAAAAACGGGACTCTATTACTAAGACTCCACTGTCCGTCTGTGTGCGTCTGTCACCAGGCTGTATCTCATGAACCGTGATAGCTAGACAGTTGAAATTTTCACAGATGATGTATTTCTGTTGGCGCTATAACAACAAACACTAAAAACAGAATAAAATAAATATTTAAGGAGGGCTCCCATACAACAAACGTGTTTTTTTCGGCGTTTTTGCCTTGTGGTACGGAATCCTTCGTGTGCGAGTCCGACTCGCACTTGGCCAGTTTTTGTTTGTATAGCAGGCAAATGAAGGTAGTTGAAAGAATTTTTGAACGCGAATGACTGTCATCAATGAAATGTTTAATGAATGACTTGAGAATGGGTTTAATTAGAGTAGTTAATGAGTGAGCGTTTAAGGGATGGTCGCCAGGCAGCATTGCTGTGTTCCAGTTTGAGGGTTTAAACTTTAAGCTGCCACAGTCCTGTATAAATCATCATCATCTGCCTAGCCTTTTTCCCAACTATGTTGGGGTCGGCTTCCAGTCTAACCGGATGCAGCTGAATACCAGTATTTTACATGGAGCGACTGCCTATCTGACCTCCACAACCCAGTTACTGGGTAACACGATATCTTTTGTAAAACTGGTTGTCAGATTTTCGGGCTTCTGACTACCCGTAACGACTGTCAAAGATCCACGAATGACAGCCGGGACCAACGGCTTAACGTGCTTTCCGAGACACGGAGGGGTCTCAGTATGTAAAGATGGTCACCCTGTATAGATGACAAACCAAAATGTGCCCAGCACGCCACTGTTCGACTACATGACAGACTTTGACGCCGAGGGCACGTTTTTGATTTTTTAACGTGTGGCGGTAAGTGTTAATTATAATAATAATAATAAATAATAAAATATTTATTGAAATAATAAGTTTACAAAAAGTGTACATAAGGTTCATTAGTATTATATTAATCTAGGCCTATAATAGGATTATAAAAATCTGGATAGACTATGGTATGAGAAATGTGAGATTACAGCCAAAAATAAAACTCTGAAGGTAATCTAGTGCGTTGCCTGATCTAGGCACATGAGACGTTCTTGCTTTGTCTCTGGGACCACTCAACGGTTTTGCACATGTCCATAGGTGACGGTGTACGTGTCTGCCATCAGGAGCATCTTCGGCGTCGTCGGCTTGTTTGCCATACAATAACATAATAATAAGTGTTTCCTTTGAGGGTCTTGTGGCTAAGAAATAACAGCCGCACGGGCCGATCGATCAGGTTAAGCTACGCTAGCCTGGTCCGTGGATGGGGGACCATCTGTACATACTAAGACCCCTCCGAGCATCAAGTCTTTTTTGACAGTGAAGTCGTTACTGGTCGTCAGAAGCCCGAATGTCTGATAACCAGTCTTAGCAAGGGGTATAGTATTACCCAGTAACTGGGTTGTGGAGGTCAGATAGGGAATCGCTCCATGTAAAATACTGGTATTCCGCTGCATCCAGTTAGACTGGAAGCCGACCCCAACATAGTTGGGAATGGCCTAGCCTAGGCAGATTGATTTTTGAAGTGTTTCCTAATGAATTCCTTCAGGTTTAATCAGAGAAAGTGTACCAGAATATTTAAACCAAGGCACATAATAAAGTTATTTTTAGAGAAACATTTCAAAATGGCCAAGAAATAAAAAAAGGCAAGACGCAAAAGCGACTTTTGACGAGCCAAGAAAGCTTTGAGAGGTTCAAGTGTTGTTCTTTCACGAGTGTAGAGCCTACCTACATCTTGAGCCGAGTTGAGGGTAACCAGAAAAGTCTTGAGAAATTCCGGGCGTGTAAGAAAAAACGGTCCGAAGAACAGCCGGTCGATTCTGTAAAAATTTCACCGTGAAAACTTAGGTGAAGTGAGTTTGTTTTTGCTAGGAATTGACACTATTGACAGCTCACTCCACGCTCACTTCACCTAAGTTTTCACGGTGAGATTTTTACAGAATAGCACCGCAGAAGCCAAATTACGGACATTTAGGAAGTAACTAGCAGTACCCCGCGGTTACACCCGCATATGTTTCGATCCCGTGGGAATATCGGGATAAAAAGTATCTTAAATATGTGTTAATCCTGGTTATAACCTATCTGTGTGCCAAATGTAATCTATATCTATGTATGTCTATATCGTTGTCTGTCAATGAATTTAAGATTTTTATTAAGTAAACTTCTGATGTCACGTGTTTTAATTTTATAACATTGCGCATTGGTGATATCACACTAATCACACTAATATTATGAAGGCGAAATTTTGCGAGTGTGTTTGTTACTTCTTCACGCAAAAACGACTGCACGCATATAGATGACATTTGGCAAACAGATAGGTTATAACCAGGATTAACACATAGGCTACTTTTTATCCCGATATTCCCACGGGATCGACTTTTACGCGGGTGAAACCGCGAGGCGCAGATAGTAGGAGATGAAAGTTTGTACGGGCGGCAGTCCGTAATTTTTGAACACGGCGTGTGCCTTAGGGCCTGTGATGTTCCACTGCAGGGCAAAGGCCTGCCTACTCTCTTTCCACTTCTCTCTTTAAAGCTTCTGAGGACCAGTTTCTGTTGAGGAGCCCAGCTCAAGTAATAGAATATTTATTGTGATTCGTACTAAAACTCGGTTAAGCCGGTCATATACACTACGGTCCACCGGAGAGGTCTTCCTGTGCAGGTATGCGCGCAGGTGAACCGAAGCGTGTGTGAGAATAGACCTGTGCCGTTTTTATTTCGAGTGACACCTTACGGTGTACCTGTAAAAGAACTGAAGACCTCTTCGGTACACCGGAACGTCGGATACACGCTACCGGCGTGTGGTGGACCTGCGCAGGCAAACCTGCACAGGTAACCTCTCCGGTAGACCGTAGCGTGTATGGCTGCACCAGATATTATACAGCACAAAACTAAGATCTCTAGTTAACGAATTCCACAAGTAATGCACGATTCGAACCAACCAGTTAATGCAATTCCGCCAGTTGCAGTGGTGCAGCGGAGCGCCAATTTTTCGCTCAGTTCGTCTCAAGTATAATGTACTCTGTGGTTCGTCTTGAGCTATGCCGAATGTAGTATCTATGCATTTCATTTATTCGGGAATGCGGCTAGTTTATGAGAAGCAATTGCTTTGCATGGTTGCTTTTAACGTGTACGTCTTTTTTACATCGTTCTCTCAATTCAACATTAATGATGTAACTAATATTTTTGTAAAATTATAATTTAAAAGACTTTCTTGCCCGTTCTTCTCCATAGGTACCTACGCTTTGGAATGGGCCACTAGCTTCATATTTTCTGATTCAAAAGTGCCTGTAAATGGTTTAATTGAAATTAATGCTTTGAGTTTGACTTGGGAAGAAAGGTTTTAATTTGCATTTTTTATTTTGGTTGCATTACAACAACGTTCAAAGTACTAAAATTGTACGTGTATTCTCAATGTTTGCCTGTATCGTAGAAGTGTTACAATGTCCATAATATTGACATTGTGTGTCATCCTGTGCATTATTTTGTTTGTTGCATCTTGTGTATTCCGTAGAAATCGAGGTTTGCAAAATGTACAGACGCCAGCACATCAAGATAAACAAAACTGTCAAATTATCCCAATCAACTTTGAACCTTATGCTTTAGCAATAAAGTTGAAAATCTATTAAAGAATTTTGACAGATTGTAGTAGCTTGATGTGCCAGCTGTACTATGTTTCATAGTTGAGAAGCAGTTTTAAAAGTTAAAAAATATCGTATTGTAACCTGCAATATTAAAATTAGTGAACTGTGGAAAAATAAATTGAAAATAAAATTCACTTACCCGATCCGAAATAGCTTCTTCCATTTTCCCGCGCTTCAAGCCCGGCGCGCGAATAACATTCACAGGTGGCGCCACCACAGAGCTGGCCTGCGGCATGTTGCCACCACTGCCGGCAACAACCGGTATGAAACCGGCTTCCATTGCAATATCAGGTTCTAAACATTGCCGCTACTCAACAACAGATGGCGCTAAACGCCACTTCGCACAAAATCACAAAATCCATCGCACGTTAGATGGCGTTTTTTCTAACTATTGGCACGCGCGAAGTCTTTTCAATTTTTCGTAGAAAACTAATTTAAAACACACTATTTCACACTAAAAATGCACTTATTCAATTCACTGTATGCAATTATGGACGTATTTTGAGTCACTAGCCATTTTTGAGGAACTGGATGATTTGAGCACAGCACTTTTAATTTACACAAAGTTTGAGCATGAAATATGAACGGAATGCGTTTTTCGACACTTAAACACTAATACTACACTTATTTTTACTATATTATGCGTTTTAATTTTATTTTTATGTCATTTTGTAAGAATCACATCGTAGACAAGTCGGCGGGTCGGAGGCGGTTGAAAATTTTCTGCAATTCGGGTAATGTCGTCTCGTTCACTGCCATATCTGTGAAAGAGAGAGAAGACGGTGAGTTAATTGACAAAACAACAAACGTACGACAGGTTCCAGTTCAATAAACACGTAAGTACAAGTACGTTGTAGGGTAGAACTCATAATTATTGGCAAAGCAACTATTTAACATAATATGCTAGTAGTTATTGCCAATAATAAATTTATTTTTAATGGCCTAACGAAGAATTATATTCTTGTTTAATCGTTACAAGGTCATTTACATACGACAAACTAAATTAAAATATTAGATCAATGTGTACTTGTTTGAGTTTTAGGGTAGGATAAATAGGAAATCTAGGTTAAGGCACATCAATAAAACGAGATATAGGCTTTTTATAACTGTAAGTATATAGTTAGGCAATTAAAAGTCACTAGGAAGGATAGACATCCGTCTTTACTAAAGCGCAAACAACAAGTGAAGAATAATAAAGATGGCGGTTAATAGTTTTTTATTTTTTATAAGTTCCTATAACATAACGATTGTTACAGAATCGACTAAAGATTGATTTTTGTAAATAAGTAAATCAAATAAATTAACAGGTTACAAGAATTTTATTGCTGAAGTAATTAAATTCTCAATCGTATATATCTATAGATCCTGCCTGAGTGATAGGATAGGTATCTTTAGATGACATTTGTTGCGTCTAATTTTAGGTATCTAAAAGGCCAAGTGTCGTGCATTTTAATCATTAATTAACGCTTTATTGAAACTAATCGCGCACAATGTTTAAAGACAATACTATACCGAGGTCAAAAATATTCGAATAAACAAGCAAAAAAAAAAACAATATAAAAAAATTAAAAATACACAGTCCGTTAACGATCACACCACCTCATTTAAAATTTTATATCATTCAAGGTTGATACAATTATATTATATTAGACAATCATGATGAGAATTTTCGCACAAATATAGGAAACGATTACCCGTTTACGTTTCTGCGTACTATCGATAAAAAACATCAAAGTTTTTTCTATCAATGAATCTATCAATTCGTGATGTTTTGTTTGGACAGACATCTATTTTTGAACCGACATAAAAAAAAACTACATAGATCTACGTTCGAAGTTTTTTGTCAGATGACAGATGAGCAAAATCTGTGACCGAATGGTGGTCAAGGTCAGGCCAAAAAAAAACCAGTGCCGTCAAAAAGGGCGTTGGAATGACGATATTTATTTTTTTATTTATTTATTTATTTATTACATACATACGCTACCATTACAGTTTCCCAATTCGGTAGTGTGTTAATAACAGTTCATAGACTAATTTACAATATAAAATTTACAAATTAAAAGATATTACGTGTAACGTTATCTTTGCGAACTCGCTCAGTGAACATGAGAAAATATCTATTCTGTCGGCAACCAAATTTAGTGTGCGCATTGTTCGCGTCAGAGGGACGTTATCTAACAGTTTAGTTCGACCGCGCGGCACTGCGAACAAGTTGGGCCGTCGTCGGCGATACACGTACCCATCCGGCACACACAAGCCTATCCCCTGTAGCACACCCGGATTATTTATGTTACCCCGGAACACTCCAAGGATATACGACGCCAGTGCTAGATCCCTCCTTGTTTCCAACTTGTTGTATCCCACCATGCCCAGCACCAACAAGGTTGGATACATCAAGGGGTAAAAGGGATATACTCCATACAGCCTTAAGTATATGTATCTCGTATACTTGTTCTGTATGCGCTCCAGCATCAGACTATATTTAGTCTCATGTGGGGCCCATACTGCCGCATTACCCTCCAACTGACTCCTTATTAGAGCGTCATACAATGCCGAAATGGCTTTAATATTTGTGAAATCTGCCGCTCTGCGAAGCACAAATCCTAGTCGCTTGTATGCCTTTTTACAGACATTAATAATATGCTCCCGGAATCTCAATTGAGTATCCATACGAACACCAAGGTCCCGCACTGCCTCCTCCCTTTTCATAGGCACATCGTTCACTTTGTAGCTGTGGTGGTGTGGCGCTCTTGCCCGACTGAATGTTAGAACTGAACATTTCGTAACATTGAATTGCAGTTTGTTCTTTCGACTCCACTCAACTACTCGATCAATGTCTTGCTGAAGGCGGTGACAGTCCTCCTCGTTTTCGATAGCCAGCAGCAACTTGAGGTCATCTGCAAATAGCAGACACCTGGCATCTTTTATTACGTCAGGCAAGTCATTGATCATTATTATGAATTCTAATGGCCCCAAATTGCTACCTTGACTCACTCCCGACCTAGTGAAATAAGGCTGCGACCGGAATCCACAGTACTCTACATACTGTTTTCGGTCCCTCATATAGCTCGCAAAGAATTGGAGCAATTTAGGTGTGAAGCCAACTTTCGCTAACTTTGATAATAAGACATCGTTATCCACCAGGTCAAACGCCTTCTTAAAATCAAAGTAGGCGGCGTCCACCTGCACCCCTGCATCAATATGAGGAACTAAGTACGTCATGGCATTCAATAGGTTGCTGGTCGTGCTACGCGCTGGTCGGAAGCCATGTTGGGCATCTGACAGTTGCGATGCTACTTGCTCCTGTACATTTCGCTGAATGGCCGACTCAAACACCTTAGCTGGTGTCGACAGAATCGCCACCGGTCTAAAAGATTCAACTGATGTTCCGTCTGTCCCCTTTGGTATGGGAATTACGCGGGTGACCTTCCAACGTTCTGGGAAGTACGATGTGTCTAGGCACAAGTTAAACATGTGCATGAGCGGCTCTGCTAATACCGAGCGGCAATCTCGCATAATAAATGCCGGAATACCATCCGGGCCTGCTGATCGCTTGGGTTTGAGCCGAGCAAGCGCAGCTCGAACTTGGTCGAGTGTGAGTCGTGGGATGTACACCCGCGCACTGCTTGCGCCCCCCGCCTCCACTGCTTCGCTCACGTCAAGCCGCGCCGACTCCTCATTATACACAGAATAGAAATACTTTGCAAATTCCGTCACACATTCTGGGTCTGTTAAAACTACCCCCTCTTTCATAATTTTGTTACATTTGGTGGATCTCTTTTTTGCCCGAATATAATCCCAAAAAGACTTAGGATCCCTTGCTAAGTTTTTCTGCACTCGATCTTGATGATTTGTGTACTCACGGTGAATACTTTCTTTAATCCGTGCTCTGCATTTAGAAAAAGCATTGTAATCAACACGCGACCCCGTCGATTTATACCGCTTATGAAGTCTCGCCTTCCATTGTATATCGGCAATTACTTCTCTCGTATACCATTCTGGATAGCAATATATACGATTTACAGGTTTTGGCTGTTTTTTAGGTACACAATTTTCAACTACATTATTAAAAACCTTGTAAAAATACTCTAAAGCTTTTTCTGGTTCTTGCATGCTATAAATCGGATTCCAATCGGCTGAGGCCAATGAAGAATATAATAAACAAAAATCAGCTTTATAAAAGTTCCATTGCGGTTCGATTTGGCTGATGGGTACCTGATGGTGTTGAGTCACGGACCCTGCGGCCGGTGGTGTGGAGTACCTGGCGCTTGCGCTGATTTGCAGGGTTATCGCGAGTGGCGGGTGATATGCGTCCACAGGCACCAGTGGCTCGTCTGCCTCGCATACTTGCACGTCCTCACATAAACATAACGAGCACAACACTAAATCTAATTGTCTCCCATTGCAGTTAGGTACTTTATTCCTCTGGGCGAGTTCGCAAAAAGACATAAAAAATTCAAAATAGTTTTTAGTGTTTTCATTACTTGAGTTTAGATTAAAATCACCTAACACTACAACCTTCCTATATTTTACACACAATTGTTCTATTATTCTAAAAAATATCATGTACTCATGTTCATTTGTCTTTGGTGGTATATAAACAACGCAACATAAAAACAAGAATCTACATTTTACATGTACCGTCGCACTTACTAGTTCAAATGAGCAGTTATCTATGTTGACGTCACCCGGTGTATTCACTCGTCGAAGCTCGAATCCGTGTGTGGCCACGAGAAACGCACCACCTTGCTTGCGCCCGTCCGTCCGGTCACATCGTATTATTTGATAACCTGGTGGTACAATCTCCGCATCGAGTATAGAATCGTTACATCCTGTTTCTGTAATTGCAAATATGTCGGCCCTTAATGATTCTATATTGTTGTAAAAACTACTCAACTTTGTCCGAAGACCTCTGGCGTTTTGATAATAAAACTCAAAATTAGTATTATTCTTTGATTGGTTTGCTTGTAGATTTTCGAAACCAAATCCATTCACAAAATTCAGCATTGACGGGCCACATATCTGGTTGACACAACTTTTCGTACACTGACTCAGATACCGAAATGATAAAAGAGGCATAGTCTCGTTCCGTTTTATGTTTTATCTTTTCAATCTTAACATAAACTTCGGAGCCACACACCCCTTTTACATGCGATGTAAGTTTTTCAACTGTTGTTTCTGTACACAATCGCCAAACATGAAGATGCTTCTTTTTCTCTGTAGCCTGTATTTCCACCAAATCCGCATTTTTTCCCTTTTTTACGCCTTTAGATGGAAAACTTCCCTTCTTCTTTCGCACCGTGATCCACTCATTGTTTTCGTTATTTTCTTCTTCTTTACTATTCAACTCGACCACCGGAACTATATGAGGTTGGCTGATATGTTGAGACCCTGTATCTGGTTGACTCACAGGCGCGGTTTTCGTGGCCTCACGCGTTTGACTTACGCGGGTAGTAGTGTTTGTTTTGTTTACGTTATAATCACTACGAGCCACATCGGCGAATGAAGTTTGGATTACGACTTGATTGGTCACCTCAACATCAGATTTCACACTTTCTGATACACTTTCAACACCTTCACATGGCTGGTTGCGAGTTAACAACAACTCTTTTTGGACACCCTTTTCTTGAAATACCTTCATACTTGTCTTTAGTTCTTCTAATTCAGTTTTTGTAGAATAACATACTTCTTGAAGATGTTTAATAACCTTTGTTTGCATGTCTAAACGCTCTAATACTTCAGATCTAAACTGTCTAAATTCTGATAGCAAAATACTGTCAGGATCACACTCGACGATCGATTCGTCTACTGTTTTTGAACGGCTTCCTCGTTGAGTGTTTACGTTGGCACTGGTCGCGTATGTCTTCATCTCTAGGGTGCTTCGGACCGGAGTATCCGGGTCATTCCGTTTGGGTTTAGGTTTAGAACAAACGCACTCCGGACATACCCAGTCGTGAATGTGTTTCTCGGAGAAAGTATTGAACTCTTCTTGTGTCAATCCTAGACACTTTAAATCGTACACCTTCTCGCATTGTTGCTTGGAGCACTTCATATAGAATCCATCTGGCACGTCAACACCACAAGCTCGACAATTCATAGACATCGTAACTAATAATTTCGGAATAATTTTATAGAGAACGCGACAAACACGTCCGCTCCGTACGCGCTATATATCGTCAAAGTCGCGGAGAACACCTGGATGAGAGACGCACGGAACCTGGAAGTATGGCAGAAGAAAGGGGATGCCTATAGCCAGCAGTGGGGGATTCAGGTCTGAAATGAAGATGATAACAGATCAGATCAGCACCCTAATCCCGTAACTCAAGTTCGATGGATATTGCTGATCCATTGCTTCGTATGTTCGAAAAATGTGTCAGCTCAACAACTTAACCCCTGCACCCCCCCCCCCTCGATCCCCTGCTTGTTCGTCTTCTGTTTTAATGTCTGTCTTATCCACTATAAACAGTCTCATTCCGGTTTGATCCGCTTTTTCTTTTGTTTTTATTCCTGAAGGATCGTCAGCAACAAAGCCAGCAAAATGTTTCCCGAAAAACAAAAGAATGTTGCTAAACCATGTTGATGTTGCGCAACTTTGTTTCCTAAATAATACGGGGCGTTAGGTGCTATGTATGTTACGACAGACGACACAACACAAAACGAGACAGCTTGACGACACTTTCGTAAAAGACGCGTATCTAAGCTACCATGCCATGCGGGTTACGCCAACAGCAAATAGACAATATTAGCATACGGAGTAATGGACGCAACCGCTTGCGAAATATACGCAAGATAACATGATATAGCCGTCAACGCGTGTATATTTGATGAGGAGAGAATGAACCAATAATAATAATATTTTTTTTTTTTAAACACACGCTACCTTGACTTGGCTTGGGCCCGTTAATGTAGCTTAAACTAGCCAAAGAGCTAAGAAACAAAATTCGTTTACTTACCAAAAATAATAATAACGTTTATTGTATCCAAAAGTTATACACAAACAATTTGAGTTTGGAGTCTTCATTTACGCAGATAATGCCTGTACTGTAATAAAGGACTCCGCTCCTTCACAACAGTAGATACTTACTTAAAACACAATAAAAACAGTACATGGGTGTAGTAAAACAGAATATAATAATGTGAACATGAGTGAGTGTGTGCATGAGTGTGCATGTGTTGTTGAGTGTTATGGATGAGTGGTGGTATGAGTATGTGTGTGAACAAAGCACAAATCCGCATGTCAGAAGCCAGAGAGCACGACACGTCGCATCTTTTCTGTAGTCTGCAGGATTTGATTGAGGTAAACGACAGACCTAGGCATGTCCAAGTCGCTACATTTAGATCTGACGAAAATTTTGTTGGTCTATGGACGACAAAGAAGAAGAAGATCTTTGATCAGCACTGTAATTGCGTAACATAAACCATAAGCTGAATAATTTTGAAGGATATTGCTAATCCATTGCTTCTATGTTGTATGTAAATCAATAACGCAATGAATGTTGTTGAACTGTCAAAATGAAAGCCATTCCTACAGATAATGTGTAACGCAATTACCCCGTTAACCTCCAAAAAAATAATGCCAACAATAATAGGACAACAGGTGAACCACTTACATTATTATTCCAACCATTTAGAAACCGCGTAAAGACAAAGAACATCTTACAATGATAACTCCATGACGACAGATGTCATCAATGGATCGATTATTTGTAGCAAGTGACGCGCATCGAGAAACGAGCGATCGGTTAGCATTACAGGTAAGGACTTTGTTTTAGATGCTCTTATTATCAAATAGAAAAGGGTGGGCAACTTTACGTCATAAAGTCTAATTGGAATGAGAAACAGATAAATATTTTATTAGAAAATTCGTAACGTATATAATTATATAAGTACTTCTAACGGTGCTCCTAAAGGCTCCTAGCGAGCAGTGGTGGCCAAGTGGTAACGGCCGCGACTTACGAGTTGTAGGTCGTAGGTTCGAACCCAGACCGGCGCGGCGCTTTACTTTGTGTAAATTATATCATCACCACTGCTTTCAAAACGGTGAATGAAAACCATCAACAACAAAAATTCGAAGACATGTGACATCAACCAACCCGCACTGGGCCCGCGTGGTGGATTACCGGCCCACTCCCTCTCACCGAGAGGAGGCCTGTATCCCAGCAGTGGGAACATTATAGGCTGATTATGTTGATGGCCACTTTCTTAGCCTTAGTTACATAGAAGTATCTATCTAGCAACCAACCTTCTGATTGCAAAGAGAGGTCTTGAATTCAAACCCCTTAAAAGGCGGAGAAGGAGGAATGAACATTGACCACCACGCTTGCTCACTGCCTGTGAGATTTCCACTCAACATCGACAAGTCCACCACTTAAAACCACGAGTGATTTTGTAAGGGTCATAAGAAAACCCACCTCGGTACCTTTGTTACCTTCACAACTAATGAGTAACGAAGTGAGTTAACCCTGAACTACTACATTGTTGCCAACATGTTTAACCGCTTGCCCTGAACGAGCATACATGCAAACTTTAACTTACAGCCGCAGGTCATCCATTGTTCTAACAACTACAAAGTTTAGCTTATTTAGTAGCAAATTGTTCAAATTTTCTTTACGTAAACTGTTATTGTTCAATGAACTCAAACTCAAAGCATTTATTTCAATTAAACCAATTACAGGCACTTTTGAATTGTCAAGGGGTCGGTCAGTCAGAAAGATGAAGCTAGTTGCCCATTCCAAAGCGTAGGTACGGAGTACGGGAGAAGAACGGGCAAGAAACTCCATGGACACTCTTTTAAATCAAAATAATATGGTTACAAAGTCTTGTTTACATCATTCATGTTAAAAATTATGCATGTGAGAACGATGCAGAGAACGTTAAAAGCGTCCGTAATGAAAAGACGAAAAAAGAAAATATCAATTCAAATATTAAATTAAATTAAAATAAGCCATGGCAGCAAAGAGATGACCAGTCCCTAGCCTACTAACGGCGCCCGTTCACGAACATGACGCATGTATTATCTTGAACTTCAATGTTAGCTTTGCTTGAAGGTGAGGTCCTGTTGTCTGCGATTTCATTCGTATAATTACAACTCCTCTTTTAACACGCTCAGTTTCGGTCATAACATAATCATTTCTTTTTCTACAAGAAACGTAATATCGGCTATCAAACTGTGTTTTTGTATAGTTAGAATTTATTCTAAAGCCAGACATATAGGCTTCATAAACATTGGGATGGCGAAGTGCAAGTCTTGCGTTCAAACTTCGCAGACATGCTCAAACACCCGTGCCACACATCGCGACTTTATTTATGTATATTTGCGTATTTGAAGGCTTTGTCTGGCGCAGGTTTATGAATTTATTCTGTTTTAATACAAATATGTTTTTTTCTAGCAGTTTTATCTTCATCTCCATCTGGGAGGTTGCCAAGAATACTTATTGCATCTATTTTGCTTGAGGAAATTCGTCTAGAGTCTTGATCTCGTTAGGAAACGTACCGCACACGGGCTGTGCTTACTCAACCCTTGGCGAGGCACTCATGAAAATTGCTATATCTGAATTATATTTCTTTAGAGAAACTGTGTCTCAAAACCGAAATACATGAGGACTGTTAAGTAATGTGTTTGCTGTAGAATCTGGGTCCACATAATAAATGAATGACAAAATGTGTGCATTACCGAGTAATGCAAACATTTTGTGACCAAAATATTTAGCTAACTATATAGATATACTAGCTTCTGTCCGCGTGAAATTTCTTGTTTCCCCGACCCACCCCGTCGCATCTCATCGCCTGCCCGCGCTATTACCTCGTTTTTGCTTAGCGTTCTTTCTGACTTTTTTCTTTTTGCTCGGCTCCTAGAGGTCATAGCGTGATGTCAAATAGCCTTTATCAAGAATTGGGCTATCAAATACAAAAAGATTTTTTTAAATCTGACTGGTAGTTCCAGAGATTACCCCCTACATACAAACATTACCTCTTTATAATATTAGTATAGATAACTTCTCCGGCTTACCTCTTACAATAATCGACCCTTCGCTACTGCTAACTAGAAATACAACTGGATCTCGTCCATTCAAAACCAAACCAGAGACAATCAACAAAGGTATTCGAAACATTTCAATGTTTACTCCAAGAGTCTCGAATATGCAAACGAATGTAAATGCACATGTTGTCATTGCTGAACGAGCTGGGCATTTGAATTTTTCGGCCTTCAACTCACAAAGCACTGCGACATCGTCTGACAGCGTAGCGGTGTGTAAGACTTGCTTTTTTATACCTTTAAAATCCTTCGAAGAGGTTGATGGAACGATTCCTGGCATAGACTACTATTCCTGGCTAGAAATATTGATTTTTCAAAAATCCAATGATGCAGTTTAAGTTTTCATCAAAATCGAGCGCGACTCCTTTGAGTAATTTGCGCTATTCCTCATAGTTTCAGATTTGGCCATCCACGCCCACTTGAAAAATTCACCCTGTGTATTATACATTAGGTAATTATTCTTATGTACGAAGTTATTATGCATAAATGTACCGCATCTCCGGCAGTTTTATGCGAATATTGATGATTCTTCTGGACGGTGTCTTCAATTCACTAGTGTTAATTGAATTTGTGTGGGGTAAGGTAAAACTAAAAACGTTTTTTTTTTTTCAAAAGAAAACACTACAAAATGATAAATAACTTTAATTTCGGTAATCGGTGTCGTAAAATGAAAATGCGGAACCGACACCGACTTCCGAAAGTTATAAATTATCACTTTGTAGTGTTTTTTTTTTCAAGTCTGATGTTTTTTTTTGTAAAAAGTTTTTTATATACTTTATTGTAAACTGAATACCAGTAGGTATTGAAGCTTTGTATGGGATGGTTGATTATTTTTTGGCGATTACGATGTTTGCCCCAGTTGTCTAGTTTGATGGTCGGTAACCACACTCTTAAATTTGACCACACATTTAAAAGAAAGAAAGAAAATACATTTTTTTTTTATTTACGCTGTATTATCAGAGTTGGACAAACAAAAATAATGCCAGCAAAGTTCAGAACGAGGCAACTTTAAACGTGCGAATAGTTTTAAAAAAGTTATGCCTGAATGTTGAGGGTGGATCAGGGTGGATTATAATATTCAGCCGTCAGCGAGGTGAAGAGTTTGTAACAGCTGTGGTCAGTCTAGGTAGTAGGATGTAGGGTGTAGTCTAGTCTAATGATTTTAAACTTAGCCAAGGCTGCGCTTGTTTTAAAAAGCTTCTGAATTGATAAATCAAAAATCTTTCGGTGAATGTAAACATGAGTGATGCTCTACCGTGACGAACTTTTCCTAAAGCGATGCTGGGATATAATTTCTAACAATGATTCATAATTTCTTTAAAAAACACCGTTGCCATTTTTTTGCAAGAAAAAGCAGATTTTTCTTAAAGTATCAAACGCGGCGTCATTGACGCGAACAGCCACGGAACGGAAACTGTCAACCTCGTCACGCTCCAATTAACAGTCGAATGACATTGCCGCAGCGGGAATAACATTTTATTATTTATAAAGGTATCAAGTTCACGGGCTAAGCAGGCAGGAGAAAGGTATTTGATAACGAATTGCTGTCGTCATTCTTAGGCCTCGTCCTAATAGAACGCAGATGCGAGATCACCACGCGAGTAAGCGACGTGACCATCGCGTGTTCGCGCGATAGCCAAAACTGGGTGTCCTAATAGAACGTGATCATCGCGTGAATTTATGACGCGAGCGACTTTGGTATACCTAGTTTGGCACTGGCACGGTGGGTACCAACAACCATGGACGTCAGAGACGCTCAATTTTTGCTGTCGGGAAATATTTTGATGACCTATTTTATAGATTTTCAAACATTTGAGTCGCGCGACCGCGTCGTGCGAATGTCAGTTAGGACACCTATTCGAGTTCAATATGTTTGATCGCGCGTTCGTACGAGTACAATATGCGCGAACCTACGATGATCGCGCGTTCACGTTCTATTAGGACGATGGATGCCTTACGCGCTTGACTTTGGACAATTTTAGAATGATAGATAAACGACCAAGACAAAGATAGAGGGACGAAATTAACTCCTACCGAAAGGACTATTATAGCCCGCAAACGCAAAGACAGACGTTTGTGGAAAAAGGAAATGAAGGTATTTGTATACAGGATTTTTGGTAAAACATTAACAACCTCTTAAGAGGTCATTGCACTCATCATTATGAACCACTTTTACTATGGGGCCAAACCTAAAGGCGCGTTCGAACACGGTTCGGCGTTTTTGCCCTGTGGTACGGAACCCTTCGTGTGCATGTCCGACTCGCACTTGGCCAGTTTTTTTTAATATTTCTATGGTCTTTGCCCAGCACTGGGACATTACGGGCAAAAATAATCTATCAATGCATGGTTTTCATGCCAAAGATCAACGGCAAATAAAGCACGATCTAAACGGTTTAAAACGGTGGTTTCAAACCTAAGTTAAAAACAGTGTAGATAGTGGTTTTAAACCAATTTCGTATGACCTTTAAACGTCCTTGGTAGAAAAGCCTGCGTTGCAAACCAGTGGCAGAAGAAAATGTTGGTTTAAAACCGTTTATCAGGCATCTCGCAACAACAACAACTTCAAGGTCACCTTGGTTTGTAGACTGGTTTCAAACCGTGTAGATCGTGTTTAAGATTCAGAGTATTAAAAATCAACAAATGGAAATTAGTTCCATCTCAGAAATGTGTCTACGAAGCCACACCCGCGTTATAATTATAATGATTCTTTCGATTACCGATCTCGAGGTAAATGGAGCAAGACCTCAACAATACAACTGTACCAAATTGACCGTGGAAAAACGATTCTAAACACTCTGATACAGATAATCGATTCAATATTCATATTTTTAGGGTTCCGTACCAAAATGGTAAAACGGAACCCTTATGGTGAGACTCAGTCTGTCTGTCTGTCGTCTGTCACAACTGGATATCTCAAGAACTACTAAAGCTATCAATTTGAAATTTGGAATAGTTTTAGATGACGTTTGCAACTATTTTGCAAATAAGAAAGAAATAAAAATATATGTATATTTTTTGCAATAGAGACTGAAGAAGGGGGTCTGCTTTTTTTTAGGCCGCATAGTTTTCGACTTTTATTGAAAAATGTAAAAAAAAAGCCGTCCCCCTCCCCTAATCTCCAGAGAAAAATCTGAAATTATTCTATACGATAGAAGTTTATGTAAAGATTACAGGAAAAATAAAACGAAGTCTCTAAATAGCACACTTTCTCAGAAATCATCAATCAACAAAAGTTACATTAGTTCCACTATCGGTCAAGAGATGGCGCTGACATAAAACTGCAATATTCTACACCGCAGTGCAGTGTTAAAATTATCTGACGAATATAGGCCTCGCCGATGAAAAATTAAAAACATGATGGTACGGAACCCTCGGTGCGCGAGTCCAACTCGCTCTTGACCGGTTTTTGAACGTAGGTACACAACGACCGCGACTTACGTGTTGGGGGTTCGAACCCTGACAGGTGTAAATTATTACATCATCACTGTTCTCAAAACGGTGAAGGAAAACATCGTGAGGTAACCGGCATGTCCTAGAACCAAAAATTCGAAGACGTGACATCTACCAACCCGCACCGGGCCCCCGCGTGGTGGATTACGGCTCACTCTTTCTCACAGAGAGGAGGCCTGTGTCCCAGCAGTGGGAACATTATAGGCTGATTATGTGGAACTCCTACTTGAGTGCGAAAGCCGTGTAAAAGACCTTCCTGAAGAACATCACCCACAAGGTCACTATATGTCCTAGGGCGTCCTAGGACAGGCCCGTGGCTAAATAATAACAGCGCACAGGTCGATCGATCAGGTTAAGCTACGCTTGCCGCGGTTGGTCTGTGGATGGGTGACCATCTTTACATACCGTGACCCCTCCGTGCCTCGGAAAGCACGTTAAGCCGTTGGTCCCGGCTGTCATTCGTGGATCTTTGACAGACGTTACGGGTAGTCGGAAGCCCGAAAGTCTGACAACCAGTCTTACCAAAGTAACTGCTTTGTGTAAGTCAGATAGGCAGTCGCTCCATATAAAATACTGGTATTCAGCTGTATCCGGTTAGACTGGAAGCCGACCCCAACATAGTTGGGAAAAGGCTAGGCAGATGATGTCCTAGGGCGTCCTCTCCCGGCGTTTCCAAAAAAAAGTTCTCCACCCCCACCACCAAAGTTCAAAACTCTTTTGACGCATCAATAAGGATGGCAGTAAATAAATCGGATGACAAACTCCAATACTATCCCATACAAACGTGACTAACCTGACTTGGACGGCTGCCAACCCACAATTAAGTCCTTACACATCCCTACCAACGTATTATGCTGTCGCCAAACTAAAATCCTGGTTTTACTTCCAACAAATCCAGTTGGAAATTGCGGCAAAATTAACTTTGTTTTGACAACCCTATTGAAATCCATGACATAAAGAAAAGTAGACTTTCTGTGCATGTTGATAGAGCTTAAAATGGTATACAAAACTACTACGTTTAGCAACCCTGTCTTCACATATTTCACAAAATACTTTGAGCTTTATTTTACTTGACAATAAAGACGAAAATTGCGTCGACTTCATTATTGCATATTTACGTAAGCGCGCTTTTCCTTTGACAAATACGCTCATATGAAGTGCAAAGCTAAATTAGTTTTCATCATCCTATTAGTGGTAAAGATAGGGATTTTAGGCTTAATACAGAAGTAAATAAAGATTATATTAGAGTGTAGTTAAGTATAGTTTACATAAGTTCGCTAATGAGGCTTTTAAGTATCATTGTTATAAGGATATTATGACATTAGGGATAGCTTGGAATGTTTTCAAAAGGGTTGTCACAGTCATGTTTAGATTTACAAAACTCTTGAGGATTTGATTTTGTTACTTTCCACAGCTAATATCATATCAACGCGAAAAGTGGAGGTAACAGTGTAATTATTGGGACATGACACCATTCAACTTTGTCTCTGGAATGTGAACGCATCTGCGATGCCTATCATCATCTGCCTAGCCTTTTCCCAACTATGTTGGGGTCGGCTTCCAGTCTATCCGGATGCAGCTGAATACCAGTATTTTACATGGAGCAACTGCCTATCTGACCTCCACAACCCAGTTACTGGGTAATACGATACCCCTTGGTAAGACTGGTTGTCAGACTTTCGGGCTTCTGACTACCCGTAACGACTGTCAAAGATCCACGAATGACAGCCGGGACCAACAACTTAACGTGCTCTCCGAGGCACGGAGGGTCACGGTATGTAAAGATGGTCACCCATCCACAGACCAATCGCGGCAAGAGAAGCTTAACCTGATCGATCGACCTGTGCGGCTGTTATTATTTAGCCACGGGCCCCTCAACGAATATAGCCATAAAAATAAACGTTGGGATGGCATGAACTGGGCCATGCTACCAAAACTTTCTTGGTAATGTTCTCCCGTACCTGGTACGGTGTCTTTTGCATCGGCTATCAACAGCTCGGTTTATAACCGTACAGTAACTAGTATCGTAGACAGAAAACCCCACGAGTCGTACTCAGCGCTTCTCCTCCACTTTTATTATGCGCATAGTCAAAGTATGGAACTCTGCCGGCATCTGTGTTCCCTCCCACATTTAACCCGTCTGCCTTCAAAGCAAGAGTGAACAGGCATTTTCTGGGCACGCTCGTTCCATCATAGACCTCATCTATCGCTTACCATCAGGCGTGGTCGGGGTCAAGAGCGGGCCTATTCAGCAATTTAAAAAAAATTGTGAGGAAACCGGCATGTCCTAGAACCAAAAATTCCAAGACATGTGACATTTACCTACCCGTACTGGGCCCGCGTGGTGAATTTTGGCCCACTCCCTCTCACAGTGAGGAGGCCTGTGTCCCAGCAGTGGGAACATTATGCGGGAACATTTTACCACTTTGGAAGTGTCTCTCGCGCAAACTATTCAGTTTAAAAAAAAAAATGATATTAGAAACCTCAATATCATTTTTGAAGACCTATTCATACCATAGATACCCCACACGTATGAGTTTGAAGAAAAATTTTTTTTTGAGTTTCTCTAAGTATGGGGAACCCCCATTTATTGATTTTTTCTATTTTTTTGTGAAAATCTTAATGCGGTTCACAGAATACATCTACTTAAGTACCAAGTTTCAACAGTTTAGTTCTTATAGTTTCGGAAAAAAGTGGCTGTGACATACGGACGGACAGACGGACAGACATGACGAATCCATAAGGGTTCCGTTTTTGACATTTGGCTACGGAACCCTAAAAACCTATAAGCTGCTTGCAGTTTCCTTTTTATTCATAAAAGGAATCATCATTATTCAGCCGAAAGGATCCGCTACTGGACATGGGTCTGGCCACTCTCCCCCAAATATCGCCAGTCTTGCATATGGAAAAACTGGCCAAGTGCGAGTCGGACTCGCACACGAAGGGTTCTGTACCACAAGGCAAAAACGCCGAAAAAAACACGTTTGTTGTAAGGGTTTATTCATAAAAGGAATCATCATTATTCAGCCGAAAGGATCCGCTACTGGACATGGGTCTGGCCACTCTCCCCCAAATATCGCCAGTCTTGCATATGGAAAAACTGGCCAAGTGCGAGTCGGACTCGCACACGAAGGGTTCTGTACCACAAGGCAAAAACGCCGAAAAAAACACGTTTGTTGTAAGGGAGCCCCCCTTAATTATTTATTTTATTTTATTATTTATTATTAAAGTAAAAATACAATTGAGTATTTTGTGAATATTTCAAGTGCCTACCTGTTGCCATTATTGATATCGAGCAAAAAAAATCGCGTTTGTTGTATGGGAGCCCCCCTTAATATTTATTTTATTTTGTTTTTAGTATTTGTTGTTATAGCGGCAACAGAAATACATAATTTGTAAAAATTTCAACTGTCTAGCTATCGCCGTTCTTGAGATACAGCCTGGTGACAGACAGACGGACGGACGGACAGACAGCCAAGTCTTACCCTGCGTTCCGTGTTGGGAAATAATCGATGTGAGCGTGCTTAAACCCGTACCGAATTAGCGTGAGCGCGATAACGATGTCCCGTGAATCGTCATAGATGACGTCATGACATGCGCCATCTTGCGATAACGCCGACCATGCCCTAGAATAATATCACCGTGAGCGCTGTCAAAAATGACAGTGTGTGTGTGAGGATGTGTCAATGTGTGTTTTGTTTTGATTTGTATCTTAACTTAAAATTAAACTAACGTGGCATTTTCGAAATTGTGCTTCTGGCTGACAGTCGCCACCTAACCAAAGAAGAAGAAATGTGGTGTTAATACAAAGAAATACTGTAATAATATCGCTTTGACGTTGAATAAGCACTGTGAGCGCGCTCACGGGCGTTCCGAATTGTTGACAGCTCTCAGCTGTCATAATCGTGATATCTAAATCGGAACGCATGTGAGATGATGTGAGCGCTGTGAGCGATTATAGCTAATTCGGAAAGCGCCCTTAGTAATAGGGTCCCGTTTTTACCCTTTGGGTACGGAACCCTAAAAATACATCACCGCTTAGGAAAAATAACAGTGAACATTATAACAACAGACAAATAAAGATAAATAGTACATAATCTCATATAATTCAAAGGAATTGCAAATGGCAAAAAGTCGCGGAATAGTTACATAAAAACCATTGTCGGTTTTCATTGACCGCCAACAGACAGACAGATTAGAAGTACAATACTACAATTATATAAAAGCTAGCTGCGACCCGCGGTTTCACCCGCGTAAATGTCGATCCCGTGGGAATATCGGGATAAAAAGTAGCCTAAATCAAAATATTTTATTTTTAACATAAGCCTACTTGTCACTTATGAAACGTCAGAAGCTAGGTTAATCCAGGATGTCGGCTACCTCCATACAAAATTTTATCAAAATTGGTCCAGCCGTTTGAGCGTGAAGAAGTAACAAACATATAAACACACATTCACAAACTTTCGCTTTTATAATATTAAGTGTGATAACCTAGTTTTTTTATTCCGTTAACTGAAAAGGCTGAGTAATGTGAGCTTATTTGCAAATAAAATTACATAAGAAAATGCTGTTGAAACTGAAGAAATTGTCACTGAAACGTTCGAGGCGACAAGCTCCATTATGAAAATGAAAATTCAAGAAGCATTTTTAGGGCAGTATGTGTTCAGTCGTTACGGGTAGTCAGAAGCCCGAAAGTCTGACAACCAGTCTCACCAAGGGGTGTCGTATTACCCAGTAACTGGGTTGTGGAGGTCAGATAGGAAGTCACTCCATGTAAAATACTGGTATTCAGCTGCATCCGGTTAGACTGGAAGCCGACCCCAACATATTATAGATATAAGAAGCTATCAAAAGGATAAATAAAATATAAAAACCTACTTAAACCAAGTGATCTGATTACGCCGACCAAACCTTCTCATACATACCTGGTGCTCTCCGCACCGCCATGGGCTCAGGTCACTGACACAGCCAGCGGAGACGCTATAAATGCTATAATGGCACACGATCGATCCACGGCAGACACAACACCGCAGTGGAATTATTTATTTCAAGTTTATGCTCCTGAAGTGCCTACTTATGTAAGTACTTGCGTCTGTTTGTAAGTACCGAAGACTGGAAGCCGGAAGTGCATGGATTTGGAAGAAATAGAAGAAGTAGTGTTTTTCTCGTGCCCGCACGAGCTATTCGAGAATAAAAGCTCCTACAAACAGGCGCGACACGCGTTAAGGCTCCTTTAAACAGGCGCGACACGCGATAAAATCGCGTGCGACACAAAGGCACCGCTCGTTGCGCGACTGGCGGTGCCTTTGTGTCGGAAGGAGCCTTTTTGTTTCGGTTTGGAAATCATCAAATGACCCCTCCCACTCTGGGTGGAGCGGAAGGGAGTGTCAGACTCTTACTGACTAAAACCCACCCCTGTTCCTTCCTTAGCCCTTTATGTTCCGGGCCAGCGGTAACTCTTTCGGACGATCCCGCTGACCCGGCAGGCTTCGGCCCTATGGGGATGCTGACATCTCTTAGAGGCGCGCGTGGAACACGTACGCACCGTCCGTCGGAAGGAGCCTTAAATCATGTCAGGGGCCGTATTCTCTATGCCACAATGAACGAAACCGCGTGAAATGAACGCGAGGTTGTCAGGATTAGCAAAGGAATTGACGTGGTTGCGTTGCGTTGTGAGCGTTGAGCGGTATTTACCAAATTTTTACCGTTCCTACGAAACAAAGGGCGTGCGACGACGACGGCGACGTTGTCAAATCGCTTGCCTACGCGCACATAATATGTGCATCCCTTTCCTTAATGACATGCTCTAAATTTACTAAATAACACGTTGAATTAGATATATTAAATTGGCGCACTATTCAATTTCATCTTATATAAATAAACTAGCTTCCGCCCGCGGCTTCATCCGCGAAGTATGTCGATAAAAACTATC
The DNA here is from genome assembly GCA_963082905.1 of Oligia fasciuncula. NCBI lineage: Eukaryota > Metazoa > Arthropoda > Insecta > Lepidoptera > Noctuidae > Oligia > Oligia fasciuncula. The sequence continues at coordinate 1,749,170 of OY720414.1, read as the reverse complement.
CTATGTCCTTCCCCGGGATGCAATCTATCTCTCTGCCAAATTTTATCGAAATCTGTTCAGCGGTTTAGACGTGAAAAGGTAACATACAGACAGACTGAGTTACTTTCGTATTTATATTAGTATGGATTCGTGATGGAAAAAACCCAATAATACTTTGCTCGACCTGGTGATCGAACCCGGGACTCCATGCTCAGCAGTCGCCCTTGCGACCACTAGACCAACAAAGCTTTAGAATTCATAATTAACACATTAGTGCCGAAAAAATGTCACTCCAATAGAAAAAGTAGAGACAAGGCCTGTTCTTAACTAGGACAATTTGTTGAAAGTTTTTTCTCCCAAATTGGTAGATAAGCGTTAAATTAAAATATCAAGTGAAAGGTTGCTGGTTCACCGGTTGCTGAAGTGAACTACATTACAGTCAACTTTCAACTTGCTAAGAGTAAATAACGAAATGGCGAGACCGACTTTTCTTTTAATTAGGTATGGGGCTTACATGACCTAAAGCGCGGTCACTGTCGAACTGCATAGAAAAGAAAGAGAAGCGCGATGACACAACGCTGGTAATTTATGGCAAAATATGAAGCATTTGAATTGCATTATCTATTTAGAAAAACTATTTAATAATAAATAATCCATCACTGAAGTTTGGCATTAGAAATTTGGCGCCTTCACCAGCGTCCATCAGTTCCTGTAACGTCGTTTTTGGAACAGCACCACATTTACACTCCAAGGCGGAGTCGTCTATGAATCTCTACCTGCAGGGCTAACATGCGCAAGTCGAGATAGCTCATAAACGAGATGACAAAATTTGTCGTTCTCGATTCGTTTGTCACTTTTCCTAACATGCGCACCACGCTCGAGAAGATATCTCGTCGTGACTTTGCCTTCTCGACGCGAGATAACCGATGTTGCTATTGCATGAAAACATACCATAATATAATTTAGTAACGCCGGTTTCATTCATTTCATTCGGTCTATTATTGGTGGGAATTGCGTGAACGCTGCCATATTTGTGAACGCGACGATACAATTGTCTCTTTGACATTTTGGTCAATTCAAAATTGGTTTTTGTTTGTTGTGGTACTTGTGGTTCGCGCCAAATATTTTCAAAACAATTTGAAATTGTGGAATTGTTACAAAGAAGATGGCTTTGGCATCAAAGAAATTGTAAGTATTAGATAAAAATCCCGTCACAGATGCATATTAGTTTATTAGCACCTCTATATTCAATGTTGTATAGATTGACTTACAAAACAAACCGTGTGAAGAATAGATTTTTCTACGAGTTATAAGATTATGTATTCATAATATCATGTTACATTAATAATCTCGATGAAATGTACTAACTGTAATGTAGAACATAAACACACTATGCCATACATAAATCAACATTGAATGTTGACTATTCATCAAGTACAACATTCTGTCATTGCTGTGAAACATTATTCGTAATACCAACGAAAGTTAACTTGTCATGTGTGTACTGTACAATAATATCATATCATATCATATATTGCATTCATGTAGTTTACAAGTTGTTACAAATAAATAGGTTTCATAAATAATAAATAGGCTTTGTAATTCGCCAGAGGGACTGGAACTCGTTATCCCGTAAGTCGAATGGGTTGCAGACATCGCGAATGACCTTCCTCTGTATTTTTCTAGCTTCCCTCCCTCACCGCATACACAGTTAATAGATAATTATAGTACGGCACCGCCATTATACTTAAATTGTTTAAGTTCACAGACAGAATTCTGTTACCCCTTTTCAGTTTTTTCCGTTTGTCGCGGTTTCTCGTCTACGAAAACCATCGACGAGAAACTTGTCATAGGAAAATGTCAAAATTCGACAACATTTAGCGCGCATGTTAGAGCCTGACGACAAAAACAGGTTTGACAGAACGACATGACTTCTATGTCAGAACGACACGACCTAAAAGTGTCGCCATGTTAGCTCCCATCGAAAAACAGACATAATGTCGTCTCAGCACGAGATAATGCGTCGACAAAATCTTGTCGACTTGCGCATGTTAGCCCTGCTGGACAGGTGTTCCTTGCTTCGGCCAACCTGGGTCCGGACTCTGTTTAAAGACTTCCAGGTTACCCAAGGTAACTCATGACCAGGTGGGAGGTCTTCAGCGGGTGGGACGAACGGTTTCAGTAAGGAAGCACTGTCTCGCCACAGCTTCAGTCTCTCTTGTGATGGTTCCAGTGAGTGGAACAACACACTTTAAAAAACTGTTTCGGCTTTTCAGCCTTTGTCCAACAAGGATGATGATATTAATAGTATTAGAGAATAATTTCAATAGTAGTAGTTGAGCACCTTGTGGACACTCGTCTCAGGAAGTCAGAAAGTACTACCACACGTAAATATGTCTGACACAAAGCACAATTGCTGCATCCCAGTCTAAAGGGAATTGATGTCAATCGTTGACAAATATTACACATTCAAAACCACAGACCCAATAAACTTTTGCCAAACACGGCTGAAGTTGCGAGTAAAAGCTAGTATTTGAACAAAACATTACGTATGCGTGCAACAAACAAACATTATGTTGCGCGCCACAATTAATGCCTGGTACAGGTTGACATTAGTTACCACTAGCGCCATCTAGTATCGAGTAGCAGAACTAGTCGAGTCACGATCGTTCTAGAAAATTCGATACTAGAACTTTGTAGAACTTTCTCGAACTACCGACACCTAGTCGGTCGGGGCCGGTATGTACTCGAACATTCTAGATGTTTCTACAATGGAAGGTTCTAGAACTATCTGCGGCACTATATAAGGCCGGGATGCGCGACGACCGACACAGTTTGGATAAAGCGACAAGAGCGAAAACATCTAAGCGATCTTCAAGTGCGAATTAAGAGTGATCAGTAGTGTGATTGTGTTCTTTTAATTAGTGTTTTGAGTTGTAATTAGTGTTGTAAAATAAATTGTTATTTTTGGTTATTAAATCGGCAGTTTTTATTGTCACGAACCCGAAGCTCGTAACAATTGGTGTCAGAAGTGGGATTAAAATGCCGATCTTACCCAAAGACGACACGGAGGGTATCCGTACCCGGAGTCAACGCCAGCAGGAGACGGACCAGAGGCGATTTGGTGGAGCAACGCCACTGGGGTCGGAAGGCCAACTACCGACCACGGAGGCCGGCCCGTCCACAGCTGCTCCAGCATCATCAGCACCAGATTTTGCTGCTCTGATGATGATGCTGCAGGAGCAGGCTCGTCGACAGGAGGAACAGGCTCGCCGACAGGAGGAGCAGGCTCGCCGACAGGAGGAGCAGTCCCGCCGTCAGGAGGAACAGGCGCGTCGGCTGGAAGAACAGCTCCAGCGTGATAAGGAGGAACAGGTCTGCCGACAGCAGGAACAGGCTCGCCGATTGGAAGAACAGCTCAAACGGGATAAGGAGGAGCAGGCGCGCCGCCAGGAAGAGCAGATGCTCCTCATAAAGGACCTTCACGCAAACCTCGGGAAAGACGTGAAGGAGGTGAAGGAGAAGGTTGCCCAGCATGACAACCGCCTGTCAGAAGCTGAAACTCAGATCAGCAAGTTTAATGACGTCATTGCTGATGTAAAACAGGAGTTGGGTAACCTTAAACTTGGGGATGGAATCGCAGCTCCCGTAGCTACAACACCTTCGCTACGTGGATTCAAAGTGCCACCGTTCGACGGAACTTCTTCCTAGTCGGCCTACAAAATCCAGTTTGAGGCTGTCATGAAGGCGAACGGGTGGAATAAAAATCAGGCCATGACTGCCCTCACGCTAGGCCTGCGCGACCAGGCCTTAACTGTTCTGGAAGCTCTCGGTAAGGAAGTGACTTACGAGCAGCTTCTTGAGGCATTGGAGGCTCGGTATGGCGACGCTCACCTGGAACACGTGTTTCGTGCGCAGCTCAAGGATCGCGTGCAACGCAGTAACGAAAACCTGCAGCAGTGGGCCCTTGAAGTGGAGAAGCTGGTTCGTAAAGCGTACCAGTCTGTACCTGCGCTTATTGATGGGAACCTGGTGCAGGCATTCATCGACGGCATCCGCGACCTTGAAGTTAGAGCTGCTGTGAGGCTCGGTCACCATGGGACGCTTAAGGACGCCTTGGCCCATGCACTGGAGGTGGAAGCTGTGCGGCAGGATCATCGTTCCCATCGCGTCAGAGAGGTTGCAGCGGCTACAGTTCGCGATCGCAATAAAGGGTACAGCCCTAGGTGCTACGGCTGTGGCGAAAAGGGCCACCTTCGATCCAGTTGCCCTAAGCGAACTGCAGAAAGAGAAGACGGCCGATCTCCAGAGGGCAGTGCGGCTAACAGCACCGCTCAGCATCAGCAGCAGGGAAACGAGTAATAGCCAGGACTGCGGGGCGGGTGCTGGCTGATGTTCAAAGAGCCCCAAGGGTTTCGATCACACAAACCCATGACGGGAACAGCCTAATCATCAAGGGCGAGGTCAACGGAACGCCGTGTAAGCTGACTATAGACACTGGAGCTTCTCGCACGGTTGTCAGTTCCCAACTTACAAGTCGGTCCCTTGGGGACTCCGCATACAACCGGGAACGCATTAGTTTGGTAACAGCCACCGGTCAGCGCATACCCGTCCATGGAGAGAAGAAGATGGAGTTGAAGCTAGGCAACAGAATCTACCTGCATAATGTCATCGTGGCCGATATAATGGACGATTGCATCCTGGGCCTTGACTTTATGAGGAAGAATTGTTGCGAGATTGACGTCAAGCAAGGTGTTTTGAAATGTGGACAAGAGGAACTTTTCGTGGAAGGGGCGTTGCCAGGTAATGTGTACAGCCTTAAGAAGATTGTTCTTCCGCCGAGATCGGAAACGATTGTGCCTGTTAGTCTTCCTCGGAATCCTAGGCAAACACATCGTTGTGTTCTCGTGGAAAGGGTAGACAATGACCTTCCATGGAAAGTGGCACGAACTTTGGTCAGAGCCACCGACATCTCAGGGGTACGTGTGCTGAACCTTTGTGATCAGCAACAGATTATAGAAAAAGGCACACTAGTCGGTACTTGCGAGGAAGTGGATTGGTTGCGTCGATGCCAATATCTATCGACTGGGACCCTCAGCAAGGATGCACAAACGAAAGTGACCACACTTTTAGACGACTGCCGCAGCGCTCTGTCCCAAAATGAAATGGTCAAGGCGAAGAAGATGTTACTCAAGTACGCCAATGTTTTCTCGTCAAACGATGCTGACATCGGAAAGACTGGCTTAGTTCAACACAAAATAAACACAGGAGAAGAATTGCCTATCCGTCAGCGGCCAAGGAGATTGCCGGTAGCACGTGAAAAGGAAGTGGAAACCATGATTGAGGGAATGGTGAAGGATGGTGTTATTGAACCTTCATCTAGTCCATGGTGTTCACCTGTAGTGCTGGTAAGAAAGAAGGACGGCAGCATGCGGTTTTGTGTTGACTATCGTCGTCTGAACGACGTTACAAAGAAGGACAGCTATCCTTTGCCAAGAATTGATGACACGCTGGACATGCTTACTGGAGTAAAGTGGTTTAGCACGCTGGACCTGAAAAGTGGCTACTGGCAAGTCGAAATTGACCCTAAGGACAAGGAGAAAACTGCATTCTCGACAGGAAAGGGTCTGTGGCAATTTAAAGTTATGCCGTTTGGATTGTGCAATGCTCCGGCAACGTTCGAAAGGTTGATGGAACTTGTACTTACCGGGCTAATTGGCGATGCCTGTTTGGTCTACTTGGATGACATCATCATCGTAGGCCGCACGTTTGAAGAACATCTTCAAAACCTAGAACGCGTGCTCATGAAGATCCAGAGTGCCAACCTCAAGTTAAGTCCGAAGAAGTGTTCACTATTCAAACGACAGGTTAGCTTTTTGGGATATGTAGTGTCTGAAGAAGGTATCCGCACGGATCCAGAGAAAATCGCCGCTGTCAAGGATTGGCCAGTTCCAAAAGACAAGACGCAGGTCAGAGCATTTTTGGGTTTGTGCTCCTATTATCGGCGATTTGTCAAGAACTTTGCAGACATAGCCAAACCCCTGCATAAGCTAACTGAAGAGAAGCGACATTTCTGCTGGGATGAAAGTTGCGACATCGCATTCCAGGAGCTAAAGGACCGTCTGTGCAAAACACCTATTTTGGGGTACCCTGATGCGGGCAAGGAATTTATAATTGACACAGACGCAAGTGACATAGGACTTGGCGGTGTGTTGTCTCAACGGAATGGTGATCAAGAGGTTGTGATAGCGTACTTCAGCAAGTCGCTGTCAAAGCCGGAAAAGAACTATTGTGTCACGAGACGGGAATTGCTTGCTGTGGTAAAGTCATTGCAGCATTTTAGCAAATATCTTCTGGGGCGGAAATTCCACGTACGAACTGACCATGCTGCACTGAAATGGCTATTGCAGTTCAAAAATCCAGAAGGACAAGTTGCGAGATGGATTGAGCTACTGCAGGAATACGACTTTGTGGTCGAACATCGCAGCGGGAAATCACATGGCAACGCAGATGCATTGTCAAGAAGACCTTGTCCTGAAGACTGCAAGCATTGTACTAGGCAAGAAAGTAAAGAAGTCGTACCTGTGAGGATGCTCAAGACAGACCTCAGCAACGAGTGGAAGGAAAGCCTACAACGAGCACAGCAGGAAGATTCGGACATCAAGCCGATTCTGGAGTGGATGAAGGCCAGAGCTCCTAAGCCCAGGTGGAGTGACGTCTCAGCGATGAGTTCGATCACAAAAAGCTATTGGGCCCAATGGGACAGCTTGGTGATTCAGGATGGAGTCCTGTGCCGTAAATGGGAAAATGCTCGGGGAGACAGCTGTCATTTGCAAATGGTTGTCCCTAAAGCTCAAGTACCGGATGTTCTACAACTGTACCATAATGGTTGTTCAGGAGGTCATCTGGGAGTAAAACGGACTCTACTGAAGATACGAGAACGGTTTTACTGGGTCCACTGTCGGGACGATGTCGAGGACTGGTGTCGCAAATGTACAAGTTGTGCAGCTGTAAAGGGACCTCAGACTCGCAGTAGAGGTGCATTGAAATTGTACAATGTTGGTGCACCATGGGAGAGGATAGCCCTTGACGTTGCGGGGCCGTTTCCGGAAAGTGAAAGTGGCAACAAGTATTTCATGGTTGTGATGGATTACTTCACCAAGTGGCCGGAAGTCTTTTGCCATTCCAAATCAAGAAGCTTCGACAGTTGCAGATAAATTAGTTCAGGAAGTCTTCTGTCGTTTCGGAGTACCTTTAGAGATTCACAGTGATCAAGGAAGGAATTTTGAGTCACAAATATTCCAGGAAACTTGTCGAGTTATGGGTACTCATAAAACCAGAACAACTTCTTACCACCCACAGTCGGATGGAATGGTGGAACGATTTAATCAGACATTGGAGAGGTACCTAGCCAAAGTTGTGGAAAATCGGCAACGAGATTGGGACAAGCACATACAACCGTTTTTGTTGTCATATCGAAGCGCTGTTCACGAAAGTACATCGGTGACACCAGCTTTCGCAAACTTTGGAAGAGAATTACGGCTGCCTGCAGACCTGATCACCGGAATACCACCTGATGCCCCACGCAGTATAACCGATTATGCGAATGACTTGCGGAACAAAATGAATGACATTTATGAGCACGTCAGACAATCGGGCCAGCAAATGTCTGAAAAGATGAAAACCCGTTATGACCGCAAAATGAACAATAAAGGGTTCGACGAAGGTTCACTAGTGTGGTTGCACAATCCAGTCCGCAGCAAAGGGAAATCTCCTAAGCTTCAAGCTAAATGGGACGGACCGTACCGGATTGTGACAAAGATCAATGACGTAACCTACCGGATACAGAAAGGTGCAAGAGGTACTCCTAAGATCGTCCATGTGGACCGACTGGCGCGTTATTATGGGGCTGATAATGCTCGGGACGAGCATGTCTTAGGAGGGGGCAGTGTTGCGCGCCACAATTAATGCCTGGTACAGGTTGACATTAGTTACCACTAGCGCCATCTAGTATCGAGTAGCAGAACTAGTCGAGTCACGATCGTTCTAGAAAATTCGATACTAGAACTTTGTAGAACTTTCTCGAACTACCGACACCTAGTCGGTCGGGGCCGGTATGTACTCGAACATTCTAGATGTTTCTACAATGGAAGGTTCTAGAACTATCTGCGGCACTATATAAGGCCGGGATGCGCGACGACCGACACAGTTTGGATAAAGCGACAAGAGCGAAAACATCTAAGCGATCTTCAAGTGCGAATTAAGAGTGATCAGTAGTGTGATTGTGTTCTTTTAATTAGTGTTTTGAGTTGTAATTAGTGTTGTAAAATAAATTGTTATTTTTGGTTATTAAATCGGCAGTTTTTATTGTCACGAACCCGAAGCTCGTAACAATTATATAGACATAATTAAACATGGGCGCGCCATGCTGCGGTCGTTGTGAATCTTTAATAGATAAAGTTTCCGGCACGGCGTAGGATACGCGGTGTTTTTATAGCGTAGCTTTAAGAGCCTATTCTACCTCAAATGGCTTAGCATGATCCTCAGTTATGTCGAAAATACCGGAGCATTAATTTTGAAATAAATATATGCTAAAGTTGAGGATGAATGTTAAGTACTATGTTAGACGAAAACACGATTCCATAAAATTTTCTCGATAGAAAAAAAATCCAAAGTTACCTCCAAACCGAACAATAAACCGCTGGTATTAAAAAAATACTTCAAATTAGATCATGAAACTTTGCATACTAACTGAACTAAATATAAAGCAGGTCTTTTGTTAGTCAGTTTTTTTTAATTACCTTTATTTTCACCGTAAAAAGCAAATGCCTACCTAAAGTATTGGCGCTGCCTTCCGCCCAGCACCGCACTCTGTCTCGCTCTCACACAGTCCCACACAGTCCGCGAGCAGCGATAAAGAGTGAATTTTAGCTGAGGTAGTATAGGCTCCTTGGAATGGCGGCTGGAGTTTTGTACATGATAACCATAAAAATTTTATAGTATAAGTCACAATAGATAACCTGCATGGGATACCCTCCGTGCCTCGGAAAGCACGTTAAGCCGTTGGTCCCGGCTGTCATTCGTGGATCTTTGATAGTTGTTACGGGTACCTAGTCAGAAGCCCGTAAGTCTGACAACCAGTCTTACCAAGGGGTATCGTATTATCCAGTAACTGGGTTGTGGAGGTCAGTTAGTCAGTCGCTCCATTTAAAATACTGGTATTCAGCTGCATCCGGTTAGACTGGAAGCCGACCCCAACATAGTTGGGAAAAGGCAGGCAGATGATGACAATGAACGAAACCGCGCGAAATCAACGCGAGATTGGCGGGATTTGCTAAGGAATTGACGTGGTTTCGAAGTAACGAATCGTGAAGTGGTCATAGTGAATTAGGGCTCTGATTGGCAAAGTTTTGGGAAAACAAGATTTAAAAAAATACAGTCGTGCCAGCGCGGCAGCGACACGAAGAAGAAGGGCCCTGATGTCTCCCGGATACGGATCTCGAAGTTGCTGAGGCAACTTGAGTTTGGTCTTTTTAGTCGCTTCGCTTCAAGTGTATGACAATTTGTGTCATACACTTGAAGCGAACAAAACTGGCAAGTGCGAGTCGGACTCGCACACGACGGGTTCCGTACCACAAGGCAAAAACACTGGGAAAAAAACACGTCTGTTGTATGGGAGCCCCCCTTAAACATTTATTTTATTTTGTTTTTAGTATTTGTTATTACAGCGGCCACCGAAATACATGATTTGTGAAAATATCGCGGTTCGTGAGATACAGCCTGGTGACAGACAGACGGACGGAAGGACAGACAGCGAAGTCTTAGTAACAGGGTCCCGTTTTTACCCTTTGGGTACAGAACCCTAAAAAGTGATGCAACCAATGAACACAGATCAATAATTAAGGTAACCCAATTGAAATCGATCGCGTCATCATCGCTATCAGTACACTAACGACCTAAAATTAACACGTACAGACGCCAGCACATCAACCTACTACAATCTGTCAAATTTCTTTAATAGATTTTCAACTCTATCGCTATAACATAAGGTTCAAAGTTGTTCGGGAATATTTGACAGTCTAGGGTAGCTTGATGAGCTGGCGTCTGTACATACAGCCGCATGCTAATGTCTACGCATTTATAATAATTTAACATCCTTAATTACTTGCACGCTTGTCCCTTAGGGAGCTAGGTACAGAACTAAAGTATTTATCTACCGTTAGGTGAATTAGTTAGACTCGCGGCAAAGTTGGAGTTACATGTGTTCATGTTTTTAGGGTTCCGTAGCCAAATGGCAAAAACGGAACCCTTATGGATTCGTCATGTCTTTCTGTATGCCCGTCCGTATGTCACAGCCACTTTTTTCCGAAACTATAAGAACTACACTGTTGAAACTTGGTAAGTAGATGTATTCTGTGAACAGCATTAAGATTTTCACAAAAAAATAGAAAAAAAACAATAAATTATGAGGGTTCCCCATACTTAGAACTGAAACTAATTTTTTTTTTTTTTCATCAAACCCATACCACACGTATGGGTTTGATGAAAAAAAAAAAATGAGTACTATCGAGATAGAGAGGATCTATGGAGAGGTCTTCAAAAATGATATTGAGGTTTCTAATAAAATTTTTTTCTTAACTGAATAGTTTGCGCGAGAGACACTTCCAAAGTGGTAAAATGTGTGTCCCCCCTGTAACTTCTTAAATAAGAGAAAAATAAAACTAAAAAAAATATATGATGTACATTATCATGTAAACTTCCACCGAAAATTGGTTTGAACGAGATCTAGTAAGTAGCTCGCCGGTGAAAATTTAAAAACATGATGGTACGGAACCTTCGGTGCGCGAGTCCGACTCCCTCTTGCCCGGTTTTTTATGTTATGGGTTTGGTTTCCGCACTTAATCCTTCAAGTGGACCATTGTGACGGGGGCTATGGCGGTAATCCCAACCAGCCCACCTCTCCCTCCAGAAGTTGATAACGTCTCCTGGCCTGTTGAGAACATCTGTGTGGAGTTACATATTTCTTTATAGAACTTGACTGCTTCTTTGGTCTGGTGGTGTCTAGAGCGACTGTTGGGCATGGGGTCCTGTGTCTGATCCAAGATGGGTGGCGTTATTGGGTTATTCGATTAGGAACTGTTCCGTAGCAGCCCAGAGTCTGCATTTGTGGCCGGTTAATGGCAAAAGGTTCGCCCTCTTTTACAAGGGATTCAAACGTGACAGGCAGAGAGCAGGTGTAATACACCTCGGCCTAGTGCCTAGCCCTGAGGAGTACCTACAGCCGTGAATAGGCTATTTGACAATGTAAAAAATAAGGTCATAATTATTGACACTCTTATAGATTATCGCTTTTAAAATCGATTTGCATTAATTTTACTACAAAACAATGTATTATTTATAAAAAAAAATCCTGAAAAAACTTCATCTTTTTAAATCTGGCGCCACGTAATCGAAAACGGTCTGGATTGGCTGAACTTAAGATGACGTCATGATTTAGTAAATTTCTGTCTATCGTTGACAGAACAGATGACTTTTGTCTAGTATCTCGACCGTTTCAACGTTGGTTTACGTGAATCGTGACGTCACGACGCCATATTGTTAAAGATAGCGTTTTGGCGGCTTATTTAAACAGAACATTTTTATTTACTATTTTTTAAAAGAAATACATTATGCAATTTGAAGTAATAGGTTTTTGTGGGCTCGTTAGACACCATTAAATAATCTGAGATGTTTATCAGAAACCAGTCAATTTTTTTTCTTATCAATGGCGGATTCCCACAGTCAAGCAACATCGCCAATGTGTCAGTATGTTTGTAGGCGCCGTTCATTGCAATGCAACCGTGGTATGACAGTTATAATAAACTCATTGACACGAATCTTTCTTATTTGAACGTTAAGATAACCATTCTGTTAAATGGTCTTACCGTTTAGTGTTTGTAATAATTATAGTCATTGTTATAATGTTTTTTGCCAAATTGTAAATGGCTGTAATGTTGCTACTTGGAAAAACCCTTCCGGTTTTTACCGCCTTCAAAAAAAAGGAGGTTGTTTAGATTGATTCTTAGCGTGGCGATGGCAGTTCCACTCCCAAGTTCCTCCAACGTGCAGTTATAAGGGCACCAGGACATGAGTGAAGTATATTTGGGAACCTAGATATTCTGTAATCCAGTCGGAATAAATACACACTACCTTAAGAATATACATATATGTTTGATTTACTAATTATTTTGGTATTATGTTTGTATGAACTACGCATGCTCCGCCGGCCCCTTAAAATATGAATATTTCAGTGAAATAATTAACATTTACAGAATATATTTTTCTATTTTATAAACCAATTTAATTTCGATTGTCATGCTTGCATGGTGCCTACACCCGTGTCTCGGAAAGTGGTCCCGGTTGTCATTCGTGGATCTTTGACAGTCGTTACGGGTAGTCAAAAGCCCGAAATTCTGACAACCAGACTTACCAAGGGGTATGGTATTACCCAGTAACTGGGCTGTGGAGATCAGATAGGCAGTCGCTTCATATAAACTGTATTTAACTGCATCCGGTTAGACTGGAAACCGACCCCATCATAGTTGGGAAAAGGCTAGGGAGATGATGATGTCATACTTGCATGGCGGTTCGAGACTTTCGAGTGTCGTTATACTTTTTTTTTCGTCAAATACACTTTTCTTCCAGTGTTGCCTGCCCACTAACTTTATCTATTACCTCTGACTTCATCCCAAAGTCCCATGGTCTAGAATTACGTTATCCATTTAAAACAAGGCTCCGAAGATGTCCAAGTATGATGATAGCTCATTATCCTCCCAGCCCTACAAACCAACCGTGACGGCAGACATTGTAAAGTATTCTTCACGAAACAAAGGCCCCATCGGACGCCATCGGTCCATTCATTGAATGCAAATCTTAGAACTGATCCGCGCCACGATGTTTCTTAAGTATCAGTTACACGGAGAGTTTCAAATAGTCAAATCGAATGGGGACAAAGAGTTGACTCCTGTATTATGTTTGATATTCGGATCACAAAGGCATAAATCGCCTTAAAAAAATTGTCTTAATAGTTGTCAAATCAAGCACAACTATGAAGACAATTTTTTGAAGGCGAATTATGTCTATTTACGTCCTAGGACAGGCCCGTGGGGCCCGTGGCTAAATAATAACCGCCGCACAGGTCGATCGATCAGGTTAAGCTACGCTTGCCGCGGTTGGTCTGTGGATGGGTGACCATCTTTACATACCGTGACCCCTCCGTGAATCGGAAAGCACGTTAAGCCGTTGGTCCCGGCTGTCATTCATGGATCTTTGACAGACGTTACGGGTAGTCGGAAGCCCGAAAGTCTGACAACCAGTCTTACCAAACTAGTTTGTGGAGGTCAGATAGGCAGTCGCTCCATATAAAATACTGGTATTCAGCTGCATCCAGTTAGACTGGAAGTCGACCACAAAATAGTTGGGAAAAGGCAGGCAGATGATGATGATGATGGCTAGAGAGTAGAGTGTATACCTCTTCACGAGATGATGGCATAATATTCCCGCTGACCTCCTCTCAGTGAGAGGGAGTGGGCCAAAATTCACCACGCGGGCCCAGTACGGGTTGGTAAATGTCACATGTCTTGGAATTTTTGGTTCTAGGACATGCCGGTTTCCTCACAATTTCTTTTTAGTGCTGAATGGGCCCGCTCTTGACCTCGATCACGCCTGCTGGAAAGCGATGGATGAGGTCTATGACGGAACGAGCGTGCCCAGAAGATGCCTAAGGCACTGGAACTCCCACGCATCGTCGAAACAGCAGACCGCTTGACGCCAGACTCCGTTGCAAGGGAAGAATTGGTCAGTCAAATAAGGTGTCGGGCGTGACTGTCCAGGATGCGCCGAGTGCTCGGTTCAGTTGAGTAACTGGTGCATGGCGGAACAAACTGCGCTACATGAGGAGACATCTCCAATGCATCTCAACGAAGTTTTCCTTCACCGTTTTGAGAGCAGTGTTGATGAAATTTGCACAAAGTAAAGCGCTTGACTGGGTTCGAGCCCACGATCTACCAATTCGTAAGTCGCGGCCGTTATCACTGAGCCATCACTGCTCTTAAATGAAGATAGTCATCTTGATTTAAGAGCAGTGGTGGTGAGGAGCCTTTAAGTCTAAAGGCTCCTTCAAACAGGCGCGACACGACACGCGACACAAAGGCACCGCAAGTCGCGCAACGAGAGCGGTGCCTTTGTGTCGCGCGCGATTATATCGCGTGTCGCGACTGTTTGTAGTTGCCTTAATGCAACCTTATTCGTTGGAGCGGCTTTGAATGCCTTCTCCTCGTTAATTACAAATTCACACGTCAAGCAGTCTAACTTTTCCTGTCTTTATAAGTCTTACAATAGGGATTTGTATCTGACTATTGTGCAATGATGTCTGCACGCATCATGACGCCTTGTAGGCTAACAGAATACTTGATTGTGTGTTGCGCGCTGCAGTTATATTAGCTGGCGGACTAAGGTGGGTGGCAACGTGGATAGGAAGCTCAAAGTCAGCAGTGCTGATGTGATGACAATGTCTCTGTTCTCGGGTGGTAAGCCACTAAAGCAGGGTTGCACAGACTTATTGAGGCCACTTGGGCAAATGATGAACTAATGGCGGGCCACCTGCACAAATTAAAAACATAATAAAAATAGCCAAAAATTTAAAAAATATATATAATATACTAGTTTGAAGCGTGGCACTGCATTGTGCTTACAATCTTTTTAACATTTGGCTCAAATTTACTTGTGCTACGCGTGAAATTGCTTCCAAACTTTCATTTGCAAGGTGGTTTCGGTTTTTTGTTTTATTATTATTCAACTAGCTGCGCCCTGCGATTTCACCCGCAAAGTTCCGGTCCGATCCCGGGGGAATATCGGGATAAAAAGGGCCTATATGTTAATCCAGGGTGTCAGCTACCTCCATATTTTTTTTTATCAAAATTGATCCAGCCGTTTCAGCGTGAAGAAGTAACAAACATATAAACACACCCCCACACACATTCACACACTCACAAACTTTCGCCTTTATAATATTAGTGTGATCTAAAGTGTGATATTTGCTGGCGGGCCACTGGCATATTGCCGGGGGGCCGCATGCGGCCCGCGGGCCGCGGTCTGTGCATCCCTGCACTAAAGGATGATTTCCATCAAACGGCTCGCATCGCATCGGATCGGAAAGGATACGAACAGATGCGGTGACAGCCGATCGCGTCCGGCAGCATGTCGACGCATACGATCGGCTCCGTACGTCGCTTGCGAACGTATCCGTTTCTGCACCTAGTCGAATAGTTTCATTCCTACCGTGTGTTGACGTGTTCTAATTTTTGAAAATGGTTGAAGTTGACGTATTATTGTTGGCTATTGCATTAGAAGAAGAAGAAAATCATAAAACACAGAAGAGTAAAAGAATAGGTACTTTGCCATCACTCAGTGACATAATATCGGATATAATGTACAGCCGAAGACATCCGAAGCGGGTATTTTTTTAATCTTTACTAATATTATAAAGCTGCAGAGTTTGTTTGTTTGTTTGTTTGTTTGAACGCGCTAATCTCTGGAACTACTGGTCCGATTTGAATGATTATTTTAGTGTTGGGTAGTCCATTTATCGAGGAAGGCTATAGGCTATATTTTTTTTCTTCAAAATTAGGGATCCGTAATAAAATTGCTATTTTGTAACACAAGGTGTAAAATCGAAAACCTATTTTTGCGTGCGCTGCAAAAACTATTGACAATAGAACAAAATAATGTACTACGGGTTTGTAGAGCCCATTAAGACCTACAAAAAAGTCCGCGAGAACATATATCTATCTATCATGGTTTAATCACAATAACCGATTTTGTGTTCAAAATAATTATTAAATCGTCTGAAGAAAAAAGAACTACGTTAAATATGTATCGTAATATTAATCTTTATCGAAATTAAGCATTATGTTATCAAGAGTATTTATGAAGAAGTAAAATACTTTTTGTTTCATCTCAATCGGATATTTCGTTTAAAAGTTATCACGTGTGTGATGTTAAGAGTTGGTACCTATTAAGGAATTATGGGCCATAGAGTTTTTTATCTATACTAATAATAAAGCTGAAGAGTTTGTTTGTTTGAACGCGATAATCTCTTTAACTACCGGTCAGATTTGAATTCTTTTTGCATTTGATAGCCCAATTCTTGAGGAAGGCTATAGGCTATTTAACATCACGCTATGACCCTTAGGAGCCGAGCAAAAAGAAAAAAACTCAGAGTGAACGGTAAGCGAATACGAAGTGTTGCGACGCGACGGGGTGGGGGTCTGGGGGTACAAGAAATTTCACGCGGACGAAGTCGCGGGCAGAAGCTAGTCGTCTTATAAACAAAACACGCGCGGTGTTGCTTACGGTAACAGTGGTGAGAGTTCGCCCATCTCAAAAATTACCCAACGCGCCTAAAAAAGTTTTCACTTCAAAAAAATAGATGTCATTCATGCCCCTTCCCCCTTCCTACGTGGTTTTCTAAAGATGCTGTCTAAACATTGATGTAATAATACATCAATGTGTCTAACCCGTGGTATCAATTATATTATACAATATTTGGTTTAATTTGAACCTAAAGGGCCTCACGCCAAGAGCTTACATAAGCAACACATACGACAATTCCTTCGTTAAGCCTCTTGGCTCTCGACCTTGCATAGGTTTCGGCTTGATCAACTTTACGTAACAAACTGGTATCAAGAAGCCGTATTAATTCAATTACTTCGATATAAGTACAAATTGTGTGTCAAAAGTATCGAATGTTTAGCTCCTTCTATAAATTTAATATGTAATGATAATACATTGAAGGAGACTCCAGGGGTGACCCCACTTATACAACATTATTTTTAGTATAATATGCAAAACCCGAAACACATGTCTAGTATTTTTATGTAAAGAATCTATGTACAAAATTTCAAAACTGTATCATGAAAAATCACAAAGTTATAAGCTTGCGCCGCGCCGTCTTGCGCTCATTGATAATAGTACCTAGGTACCTAACCGTTCGGCGCGGAGATTGGATAACCTACTTAGTGTCGCTCGGTGTCCTTTTTTAAATATTTTTGGGACAAAATATAACATGGGGTAAAAATTATTGGAATCGATTCAGTTACTTATTCTGAACAAACTATATTCAGGTTTCGCATAATACTAAAAATAACGTTGTATAGGGTGTCCCAGAAATCAACGTCAAGCCGGAAACGGGCTATTAGGTCAATCGATTTGAATGGTGAGCAATAAGAGAGGCCTATGTCCAGCAGTGGACTGTTATGTAGGCTGATAACGATGGCGATGACGCCTTCCTTTCCCGTAAACCAGGGTTGATGTGGGTACGCAGTCGCACCTGCAACACCAGAGACATCGCAGATGCGTTGCTAACCCAGAGACTACGCCGAAATGTGTCATGTACGGCATGTACCTGGAATCCAACCGGCTGGCACTTAAACTCTTCAAACTGGAATACACCAACGCCGCCTGGCGGCAGAAATACGCTCAATTTACACCGCCGCGGAATGGAGTGGAATCGAGTTTTCGTAATTAATAGCAAAATTAACTTTATGTCAATTGTCTAACGTACAAACTAGACGTTGGCTGGCTAGCTGAATACCAGTATTTTACATGGAGCGACTGCGTATCTGACCTCCACAACCCAGTTACTGGGTAATACGATACCCACAGACTTATATTGGTTAAGTCTGTGACGATACCCCTTGGTAAGACTGGTTGTCAGACTTCGGACTGTATAAAGATCCACGAATGACAGCCGGGACCAACGGCTTAACGTGCTTTCCGAGGCACGGAGGGGTCTCGGTATGTAAAGATGGTCACCCATCCACAGACCAACCGCGGCAAGCGTAGGTTAATCTGATTGATCGACCTGTGCGGCTGTTATTATTTAGCCACGGGCCCCAAGTACACTAGAAAAATCACGACGCGTCATTGTTCAAATATACAGTATTTGAACAATGACGCGCCGTGATTTTTCTAGTGTACTAAAGACGCGTAATATCGTAGCGTGACGCTCCGCTCATAGATATAATGCTATCAAGCAATTATTCTTATCTGTCAATGGTGTCACCATTGCAGTGAGACAGGAAGCTGACAACAACGTGAAAAGTGACACTGACAGTGCTGATCAATGTAATTGATTCATGATGACTGGTAGAGTAGAGAAATGCCTAAGGCATTAAGTCCGCCTTTGTACCTTAGTACCTTATTGTGTGCGAGAAGTTTAAATAATAAATAAATTCAGGTAAAGATACGTGTTCGTTCTGACGAGGTTTGCAGGGCCAACATAGTCAGAGATTGCTCAAGACATAAGTTTGGAAGGAAAACGGGGGTTTGCCCAGCAGTGGGACATATCATAGGGTAACGAGAAAAAAAAGGTGAGTGAAAGAACGTACCTAGTCGAGCTCTTCGTGAAGGAGCAGAAAGGACAAACCTAGTCGAGCTCTTTGTGAAGGAGCAGAAATAACGAACCTAGTCGAGCACTTTGTGAAGGAGCAGAAATAACGAACCTAGTCGAGCTCTTTGTGAAGGAGCAGAAATAACGAACCTAGTCGAGCTCTTTGTGAAGGAGCAGGAAGGACGAAACTAGTCGAGCTCTTTGTGAAGGAGCTCGTCTGGGGAAGTGCTGCCACCGTACCCAGTCCTGTCAGGGTGCCGGTGTAGTAACAGGCACATGTGATATTTCAGCTTTAGACTTTAGAAGTCTTCATGCAAAGGTGGCGCGTCTCACGGTTACCACTTGCCATCAGGAGGGCCGTCAGATATTTTGCCAACAAGTGGTCGCTGACACCGCTTGTCCACCCGCCTCCGTCAACGGGACGTCAACGAGAAACGAGATTATTCGTACCGTGTGTGACGTCCCGGTTACGGCGTGCGGTGGACAAACGGCCTTACAATCAGGTGGGCCGTCGCCGCCGTCGACTTGTTTGCCGTAAAAGCGAAAACAAAAGGTGAACGAATGGATAACCGTGTTTTAACTTTATCTTTTAAACAGGACACGCCAGTTTATTATCTCGCTAGCTTCTGCCCGCGACTTCGTTCACGTGAAAGTCGTAAGATACACCATATACAGCCACATTTTTATAAAACTCCTTCGGCCCCCGTCGCATCGCATCGCATCGCCCGTCCGCGCTTTTACGTCGTTTTCGCTTAGCGGTCTTTCTAACTTTTTAGGGTTCCGTACCCAAAGGGTAAAAACGGGACCCTATTACTAAGACTTCGCTGTCTGTCCGTCCGTCCGTCTGTCTGTCACCAAGCTGTATCTCAAGAACCGCGATAGCTAGACAGTTGAAATTTTCACAAATTATGTATTTCTGTTGCCGCTATAACAACAAATACTAAAAAATAAAATAAATATTTAAAGGGGGCACCCATACAACAAACGTGTTTTTTTTCGGTGTTTTTGCCTTGTGGTACGGAACCCTTCGTGTTTTTTTATTTATTTTCGAAGCCTAAAAGTTGTAGCGTGACGTTAAATAGATCATTCATAAAGAATTGGGCTATCATATGCAAAACAGCATTTTTAAATCCGGCTGGGTAGTTCTAGAGCTTAGCGCGACCAAACAAACAAACACTTCAGCTTTAGTTAGCAGAATGAGTATCTTGCGCTAGATTCTAATCTAAAACAAGTGCATCCTCATTTCCTATGAACCTCGAGAAAAGATCATTCTACGTTGGTGACGATTATCCAGCCAGGATGGCTGGCTGATAGATCAGTTTATACTGGACGTAAGTACAATACCCGTACCCTACCGGGGAGGGGCCCGTGGCTAATTAATCGATCCGGTTAAGCTACGCTTGCCGCGGTTGGTCTGTGAATGGGTGACCATCTTTAATAACGTGAACCCTCCGTGCCTCGGAAAGCACGTTAAGCCGTTGATCCCACCACTGCTCTCGTAACAGTGAAGGAAAACATCGTGAGGAAACCGACATGTCTTAGAACCAAAAATTCGAAGACATGTGACTGGGCCCGTGTGGTGGATTACGGCCTGTGTCCCAGCAGTGGGAAAATTATAGACTGATTATGCCACGATTTTTGAATGTCAGTGAGGATGCGTTAAGGGAAAGCCTCGAAAATACTTTCTCTTCAAAATGGTTATAATTAATTCTTTAGTTAAAGATTAAATGATTGAATATGTAATAAATAATGACACACCTTGCTTAGCAGACAGATTGGGAACCATTTAATTATGCATACATAATAAACTTTCTTTCCTATCGAAACAAATTCGAAAGCTATCATTTAGATAATACATAAGCAGACACTGCAAGACAACTCAGGAGAATGTCAGATTTCTTAATTGATTAACAACTTTAAATATAAAACAATAAAAACTTTGTTTACAAACGTAATGTGCAATTAACTCTGAATTATGGAATTTGTATCAAATGGGGATAAATGTGGGTGTTATAAAGCTCAACTCGTTTAGTTTAGACTGCAAGCCTTTTCCCAACTATGTTGGGGTCGGCTTCCAGTCTAACCGGATGCAGCTGAATACCTGTATTTTACATAGAGCGACTACCTATCTGACCTCCACAAACCAGTTACTAGGTAATACGATACCCCTTGGTAAGACTGGTTGTCAGACTTTCCAGATTGTGACGACCCACGACTGTCAAAGATCTACGAATGACAGCTGGAACCAACAGCTTAACGTGTTTTCTGAGGCATGGATGGTTTTGGTATGTAAAGATGGTCACCCATCCACGGACCAACCGCGGCAAGCGTAGCTTAACCTTATCGATCGACCCGTGCGGCTGTTATTACTTAGCCACAAGCCCCTAGGTAAATTAATTAAAATGTAAAGAGGAAAAATAATTCATGAATTTGTCATTCAGTAGGTGCATGAGGAAAATATTATGTCCACCAAATCAATGATCATACGAAACAAATAATAATATAATAATAAATTTATTTACTCAAACAAAAATGTGAGAGCTCTGACACATTCTTTTGACTTACAAAATACCTACAATGTTTTTTTTTATTACTAAATGTTAATGTTAGTAGCTAGAGAGACCAAATGAACTCGAAACTTAAAGCATTTATTGCACAACTCATAATGTGAAGCATTAGAGAGTACTTTACGATAGATACGTAGAAACGAAAAAAAATCATCAAAAAACAATCCCGTCAATCAAGTGTAAAACCTGAAAACATTGTAGCTTACGAAAAAATCAATTAATTGAGTCAATTTTTTTTTTATTAGATTTGTGTCATCCTTATGAGGAAGCCTATTGAAAATGGCTCTTTTATTCAAAGTGGATTAATTTTATTATAATTAATAAAAAACTAACTAATATATCTATGGTTTTTTATATGATCAAATGAGCAATTATGAGTTGTGCACTTGTGGATTTTCCAATTTTTTTTAATAAAGCCATTAATTTATAAGTAGGTAATTTTGCATTGCCTAGAACTGAGTCTGTCAGTTAGTCAGAAAGTAAAAGCTAATTGCCCTTTCCAAAGCCAAGGTACCAAGGTGTATTTCACAGATAGATCCTATTATGCCTCCACTTGACATACCACCACCCCTAACTTGACTTTTTAAAATGTCAATATCAGTTATTGAGAAGCAAAAAGAACTGAATGTGTTACACTTAGGTACAAATTAGATTGTTAGTATTGTGACACAAAACTATAGTTCTTAGAACGCGAGGTGCCAAAATCTACTAATTAGAAACCAGTTTCTTAATAGCCTCAGAGCGAAATTGTTCCTGATAATCACGACTGCAAAGCAATGTCACGATTCAGAAAGAAATAATCGAAAGAATGTACCAAAACAATAGAACCATTATACAACATAGAATTGGTGAACTATACTTTCACCGGTTATAAGATGATTGTTATCTCCAAAATCGTAAATGTGATGACAAAAAAAAAAGACATTCTACTTCGAAATTTTTCGTCATTTTTCTAACATAACTTTACACTTACCTGAGTTAATTACGCGCGAACGGACGTCAGCAATACTATGAAATCACTTAAACAGCCTGAATTACGATAAGGCTTTGATAAAAGTAAATATTGTAACAATCTTTGTTCTAAGGTTCCGCGCGTTCGTACACACAATATGGTCACCGCGACACAGTTGCTCATGTGATATTTACAGCTGATGTGTAAAAAATGAACAAACAAACACGCACGCGACACAATTTGAGCAATATCCACTACGAAATCGAGGGTTCGTTTTAATATTGTTATTCGATCGGTTGGCAATCGTCACGAAATTCTTTTGAATTGATTGATTTGATTGTTCCATTCATGTTAGAATAGTTCGGTCGAGAATGTTATTGAATGAATGAATGAATGAAGTTGGAATGCGTTCGATTTCGTGTTCAAAAAATTGCAATAGCCAGAATAAATCATCATTCATCATTATCAATAACCATCATTCTGCTGCCCATAACCCAGTTTATTATATTTATCAGTTTTATCACACTGCACTAATATTAAAAAACTGACCAAGTGCGAGTCGGACTCGCATACGAAGGGTTCCGTACCACAAGACAAAAACGCCGAAAAAAACACGTTTGTTGCATGGGAGAAGCAACAAACGTGAGAGCCCCCCTTATATATTTATTTTATTTCGTTTATAGTATTTATTGTTATAGCAGCAACAGAAATACATAATTTGTGAAAATTATAACTGTCTAGCTATCGCGGTTCTTGAGATACAGCCTGGTGACAGACAGACAGCGAAGTCTTAGTAATAGGGTCCCGTTTTTACCCTTTGGATATGGAACCCTAAAAAAGGCGAAAGTTTGTGAGTGTGTTTGTATGTTTCTTACTTCTTCACGCAATTTTGATGAAATTTAGCACACAGATAATTTATGACCAGAAAAGTACGTGTGTTTAGTCCCGATATTTAAGTGGGATCGAAACTTATGCGGGTGAAACCGCGGGGCGCAGCGGGGCGCAGCGGGGCGCAGCGGGGCGCGGTTAAATAAATCAGTAATATCAAAACATTTTGTAAAAGAAAATTTATGTGTTATGTATTGAGCTTTGAT
Organism: Oligia fasciuncula; assembly: GCA_963082905.1. Classification (NCBI taxonomy): domain Eukaryota; kingdom Metazoa; phylum Arthropoda; class Insecta; order Lepidoptera; family Noctuidae; genus Oligia; species Oligia fasciuncula. Next base: position 1,726,148 of record OY720414.1, on the reverse strand, counting down.
TTTAAGGATCACTGTCCCAGTTGAATTCGTTTTATTTTTTTAATTTGTGAAAAAAGTTAATCAACAAAATATACACAATTAGGACAAAAAAAAATATTGCCTATTAAAAAGTTTTTTTTTTTTTTTTTTTTAAATTTTTTTTTTTTAATCTAATATTTAGAGGCTTCAGTGCACTCTAGGTGACTATGCCAGCCTCATGGGATCATTCCTATAGTAGCGTAATGGGCATCTTGCATGCTGCGATAGCAGAATGCAAGCCACCCATTACTCCACTCTATCGCTCACACCCCCACACACACACACATCCCCAACTACAAACACACAGCACACACACACACCCCCCCACACAAATACACACACCCCCCACACAAATACACACACCCCCACCCCCACAAATACACACACACCCACACAAACACAAATACATACCCCCAAATACAGTTCCTGACCTACATTCTCTGCCCCTTTCTATCCTTTCTCTCTTTCAAACACCGTTTTAGGAACCTGTAAACACTCTGGGCCTCTTCAGTCACTGGCTGGTTCAGAATCAAATTGATTCCACCATTTCCACCATTGTGGAGTATCACACAGATGGCACATAGTACCACCACATGGGCGTAAGGTGAAAAATTTATTCACTGTTCATTACTTTTCTGTTATACAAGTTTTTGTAGTAACGAAACGGCCAAGCCTCATATTTTGACTAAGGTGTAGAGTTTGTGAAGTTAGGGCGTGTAGAGTTAGAAGCTTGGCTCAACATGAGATCTGATAACTTTTTGGCAGTGCGAGCCATATGTGGTCTCGTCTTGGCAACATTTTACATGAAAATGTTTTTGGTGGGATTCCTATTTCTGTCTGCATGGTACGGTGGTACCTACAGTTTATATGAACCTAACCAAACCGAACCTCGTGGTGCCCTTCGCTCGCTCTTGCATCCGACGTCGCCTAGTAGCATAACATATTGAAGCTATAAGACAATACTTTAGTTTTAAGTAGTTTAGTTTAGTATTATGCGAATTAAATTTATGCCAAAACAAATTAGCCTTCAAGGTAATTATGCCAACATAAACTTTATGCTAAAAAAATATGGCAAAGTATTACTAAGGCAAAACAAATTATACCAAAATAAATATGCCAAAGTATATTATGAAAAAGAACATTATGCGAAAAGAAGAGATCCCCTTTACAACCCTTAAATGTTGAATTTCATAAAAGCCCTTCTTAATGCTCGCTTACATTATAAAAGCTTAGGAAGCACTGTGCAAAATATTATATGTATTCTTAGACGGAGGTTACACGTTCATTCTGATGTCAGTTCAGTCTGTGACCTTGATCACGTCTAGAATGATGGCAGAATGATGGAATGACGCGCGGTATTACACGGTAAGTCAGACTGACGATCAGTCTAACCGAAAACTTCTACGCGATAACACGCATGCATTTGGTATGGATTTTAACAAGAAAAATAATATGCTCCCGTTGCCTTCGTAGACAGGGCTAATATTATAATAGCGTTAGTTTATGGCGGCGCGCGGCGTACCCGTGAGTGGATATATTAGTAGAAAAAGAAAGCGGTGGTATAAAAAGTGGCTAATGAAAAGACCATAAATTCACTTAAATTTACTGAATGAGATATGAGACAGATAAAGATAAAGACATATTTATTGCATAACTGTGTACATAAAGTTCTTATACATATTTTTTTGTTTGTTTCAACAGTCTACCCGAGTCGGATATGCAATAGTAATAAGAAATTGGGTACTTACAAATTCTATTTTTTATCAAAAAACTCATGCAGATTTGGGATGTGTAAAAATAATCGATTATAGAAAAAATCGATTAATAATTGATTTTTTTTCTATAAAAATCGATTTTTATAATCGATTTACATATTACAAAAAATCGATTAATAAAAAATCGATTTCTTATTCACTGCCGATTTTTTTCACCTAGAATTTAGAACGGCCGCGCAACGCAACACAGCTTTTTAGTCAGGAGCGCGAAGCCGCAAAGTACGGCGCCACACGGCTAAGATACTATAATATTTTATCTTTGTAATCCTTTTGTAATCCCCATATATATGAAATAAATAATATTATCTTCGTCGTGTGTAATGGTCCATTGAATTATATGGCGAGTGATATTGTATCTTAAGGGGGAAGCGCTAAGGTGGCCCGCGAAATTCAAATTTTCTTACGTTTTTTACAATTTGCTGGTCGGTATTAAGTTGTACGTTGATTAAAATATGATTCGCGGTCGTAACAAATATGTATTTACAGAATTATAATCATTACAATCAGTAATACAACTTGTTAAGTTAGTAGGTATAATCCCCAAATGTCAAGATTTCATGAAATAGTCATTCTTGGGGATTACATGGTCTTAGAGAGTTGTGTTGATGACTTTAATGATTATAATAATTTTATTCTGTAAATACATATTTGTTACGGGCGCGCAAAACTTTAACTTAGAAAGATGTATTAATGATTCTTAGGATTAAAATTCTCTAAATATGTATCTGTTATTGTCGCGAATAATATTTTGATCAAGATACAACCTGACACTGACCTGCAAATTGCAAAAAACTTAAGAAAATTTGAATTTCGCGGTCTACTACTATCCATTCACCCTAAGAAATTTCTTCCTGCGAAAGGAGAAATTAAAAAAAAAACCTTTTTGTGTAAAATTAATGTTTCGCTTGTTGATATTATTATTATTAACCCTTCGCATGTCGCGTGTACAGGGTATGTACAGTAACAATAGAATTTCATGCGACGGGTTAATAAAACTGAGTGCTGTGATAGTGATTATCGTTATTTCAGGCGTTTAATTTAATCTATCAAAAAAAAAGGAAAAAATCGATTATTTTGTAATCGATTTTATTACTAGGCAAAATAATCGATTAATTAATAATCGATTTTTTATGTATACTGTCACATCCCTAATGCAGATTATAAAATACCTTATCAATTAACATTTTCTTCAATTCATTTTTAAACATATTTCCATTTAATTCTTTAATTGCTGGCGGTAACTGATTGTACACCCGAATAGCAGTAACATAGGTACTTTTATATTACATCATATTGTTAATAACTGGTAAATTAATGTCATATTTATATTGTTTCCGAATATTTAGACACAGGAGAAGAAGATGACTATGCTGATTATTATCGAATTAAAGAATTTAATTTAATTTTTTTTTATTCCAAAGAATAGTAGGTAACATTTCTAATGTAAGAATAAATTCTTTCTCCGGGGCTAATGGTAGAGATGGGGACGTCGCCGTCGGGAGCGGCGAGGGAGTCGGCGCAGGCGGCGACATGTCGTGCGACTCCATCGCTGTCTAAGCAGTGACTGACATCAGACTGATAGCTAATAAACACACGTTCATTCTGGCATCAGTCTGACCAGACTGACAAAAATTATTAAAATATTTAAATAATCATCATTCTGGACCATCATTCCATCAGTCTACGTGTTACACAATCAGTTTCCCGTCATTCTGACATAAATCATAGACTGAACTGACATCAGAATGAACGTGTAACCTCCGTCTTAGGCCTCGTGCAATATTTTAGCTTTCATCTTTACATACATACGTTGATGATTATGTCAGTCACTTTGTTTTCCTTTCCTTTGAAAAGATCATAGAGTAAAGTAATATATTGGAAAATATATTGTTATTATTTTATGTTCTAGTAATTGTAATTTTGAATTAAGAAATAAACAATTATTATTTATTTATTTATTGGTAATGAGGTGTGAAATTGAACGCGCCGTAATATTCAGAAAGTCAAGACGAGGCGTTCCAGTTTAATTTATTCAATCGGATCACTTGAATTTGAATTGTATCTCTCTCACTCTTCGATCTATTTTAGTGTGCTAGAAAAGGATAACAAATGTTATTTAAGCTCAATAATAAATAATAGTGTTCTGTTCTGTGGTCTGTGCTGTGGTGGAAACTATTACTGTATTCTTTCTTCTGTTTACGTTGTTCTAAAAGTAGTCACAATAATGTAGTAAAATTGAATATTTTTGCACAATTAGTGATTTGAAACTGCTTTTATTATTCGAGGCAACTATTAGCAGAAAATTTTCAACAGAAAGCTAAAAATTAATAAATAGAGTAACCTATAAACATGGACGACCCAAATCAAAAACCGAAAACAGAAGATAAAATCGAATTTAAGAAGCCTGTGCTATTCGGGCGCATCGGGAAATTGCCGAAAAAGGTAAAGAGTGAGCTAGGAAAAGGGTCAGACGAAAAACAAGCGGAAAAGCCTATCGAAAAGTCGTCAGAATCAACATCTAAAAGTTCCTTACCACCAGCGGTACTTTTAAAAGAACTTTCGACACCTATCCCTTACAAAGAGCCGAAATGGTCCGGGATTTGCCCAGATGGTGAGTGGTTGCAGGCCTTTTGTATTCCTAATGATACGTTTTTCTAGTTATTACGTACCCATACCCCAGATTCATACTTTGTTTCTGTTGACAATTTCTTGTGATACATATTTTTATTATTTTATATCTGTTAACTTGTTATGTAAATATTATCTTGTTTGACAATTTATATCTCAGGTCCCGAGTATGCCCTGGAGGTGCTCAAATCAGGGATGATCGTGGATAAGGTGGACTTGATGAACAAACCGTACTATGTCTTTGGAAGATTAGCCAACTGTGATGTTGTCATGGCACATCCAACTATATCTAGGTGAGGTTTTAAGAGTTTTTTATTTAATCTTGCATATAATTTGATGATTCTTAGACACTTAAAAACATACAGGAAGTAAGGAACAGAAAAATACGATGCTAATGCAAATTTGATGCTGTTCATTACAAAGAAAATTAAAGTTTAGTTATACAATTTTATTATAGCGCACGCCCAAGAAGAAATCTTCATAGAGTACACAACATGAAGCAAGTTGGCAACGTGTTGAACTAGCAGTATTTACTTAATTTTGACTGTTCCTACGAAAAAAGGGCGCGCTACGACGCTGTTGAATCGCTCGCCTACGTGCATGCTCTAAATTTGCTTCATATCCTATATGTTGAACTAGATATTTTAATTTGGTGCACCTATTCAGTTTTTTTTTATTCTATACAATATGAGGATTGTAAGTACTATCAGAAACATACACACATTCTATCTACAAATAATCATCCGAATCATCTAATCATTCCGAGTGTTTTAGTCCATTGTATAACAATAAACTGTGATCACTATTAGTTTATCAACTAATAATTTTCATTATTTTAAAGGCACCACTCGGTCCTGCAATACAAAGCCTTTGCTGAAGAAGGGGAGCCCCCCTGCGGCTGGTATCTCTTCGACCTGGGCAGTACGCACGGCACGTTCCTCAATAAAGACCATGTGAGAGCCAGCCATTACACCAGGGTGAGGGTCGGCCATCAGATCAGGTTCGGTAACAGTACGAGGACTTATATTATGTTGGTGAGTTTATTATTATGTTTAATAAGTTCATAAGAAATTTCCGGTGTACTAAGGATTAAAGCCCTACCTATTTACATGACGCAAGCTTCTTGCCTGTGGGATACAATAAAATTGAAGCAAAGCATTCCCATACTGAACTGCTTCAAGAACCGACTGGACTGATCGAGACCGACTAGAATCAATTCTATTTAGTTGTAATTTTTAACGTTCAAAAGTGCCTTTATGAAATGTACGATTTGACTTTGACTGATTAAATATCTCTAAGACAGTGTAACTTTCATGATTGTATCAACTTATGGTGTGTCACACATATCCCTGGCTACGCATCCTCGCTTATCTCTGGTGGAAAGGCAGCCATAGGCGGGTCACACCACAATGCAAAAATCCTCCTGCATAAAACCATGTTCACAGGGTCCAGATTTCGACTGCGAAGGAGAATCAGAGCTCTCAGTCACGGAAATCAAGAGAAGATCACAAGACATGAAGGTAGAGCGAGACAGAATGATCAAAGAAGCCGTGGAACAGAGGGAGAGGGATAGAAAGGAGGAAGAAAAGAGAAGGGAAGAGCAAGGAATTGATTGGGGGATGGGTGAGTAATCTTAATATTATAAATGCGAAAGTAAGTTGTTTTATAGAGGTATGAGGAACAGGGGGTAAAGTTCACTCCTACTCTATAGAAAAGGGAGGATCCTCCGACCAGACGGGTGTTGTGTCTGGCGGGCAACTGCTCGATGATTCATGTCGGGCCGTTGTATCTATGCTACTTGCACGGTAAACTCTGCTTGCGCGATGCAGGATTTGCGTGACGTCAGTATGATGCGTTGTTTGCATGTGGCGTTGTAGATACTGCTACAGTTTGTTTGTTATTTTTTCACGGCTCATCTGTCTAGCCTTTTCCCAACTATGTCAATCAACTCAGCCTATCGCAGTCCACTGCTGGACATAGGCCTCTCCCAGACTGCGCCACAGCACACTGTCCTCCGCCTTCCGCATCCAGTCTACCCCAGCCACCTTCTTTAGGTCGTCCGTCCATCTAGCTGGGGGGCGTCCCACACTACTAAAATCAGGAACTATGTTGGGGTTGGGTTTTTTTTTTTTTGTGACTAGCTATGCTGGACAACTCGACTCGAGTTGTCCAGGTCGAGATGTCTCGTCGTCCAGTTGTCGAGATACCCCGCATCCGTGAAGAACAGGTAATTGTCCCTTCAAATAGCTGATCAAAAGGTTCTGTTAAGACTTTTCAGGCATCCTTATCAATATTATAAATGCGAAAGTGTGTCTGTCTGTCTGTTACCTCTTCACGCTTAAACCGCTGAACTGATTTAGATGAAATTTGGTATAGAGAATTAGAGATACTTTAGAGAGAGTTTTTAGTTTTTATCCCGATATTCCCACGGGATCGACACTTACGCGGGTGCAACCTCGGGGCGCTGCTAGTTTTTTATAATAAACAGACCTGTGTATCATGGCAACCTTGCCATCGGAAACCTATTTAAAGGAATTTTTTAACCAATTTCTCATAATCTTTCCTTCCATTTCCACAGGCGAGGATGCTGAAGAGGAACCTGACTTGGCAGAGAACCCGTACGCCGTCACAGCAAACGAGGAATTATATCTTGAGGACCCGAAGAAGACACTGCGAGGCTACTTCGAACGCGAGGGCCACGAGCTCACCTACAACTGTGACGAGAGGGGCGTAGGGCAGTTCATGTGCAGGTGAGGAACTGCTTCTTCATCTGCCTAGCCTTTTCCCAACTATGTTGGGGTCGGCTTCCAGTCTAACCGGATGCAGCTGAATACCAATATTTCACATGGAGCGACTGCCTATCTGACCTCCACAACCCAGTTAGGTACTGGGTAATACGATACCCCTTGGTAAGACTGGTTGTCAGAATTTCGGGCTTCTGACGACCCGTAACGACTGTCAAAGATCCACGAATGACAGCCGGGACCAACGGCTTTACGTGCTTTCCGAGGACTTTCAACCCCCTTTTATTTTATACCGAAGTCAGTCAGAAAAAAAGAAAAAGAAGTCAGTCAGTTTCATGAAAAATCTAATTTACAATTGGCAAGTTTAGGTACTATCGGCCCACTCCTAACCACTCATTCCCTACCCAGGGTGGAGTTACCCATCGACGACGCCCGGGGCAACCCCGTCATCGCAGAAGTGATCCACAGAGGGAAGAAGAAGGAAGCCGTCATCGCGTGCGCACTGGAAGCATGCCGGATATTGGACAGGGCCGGCCTCTTGAGGCAGTCCAAACATGGTAAGGAATATTCATTGGAATCATATTTCTATAATAATTACCACCTAGATTTTTTTTTGTGATTTCTTTCCTTTTTAGGGTTCCGCAGCCAAATGGCAAAAACGGAACCCATATGGATTCGTCATGTCTGTCTGTCCGTCCGTATGTTACAGCCACTTTTTTCCGAAACTATAAGAGCTACACTTTTGAAACTTGGTAAGTAGATGTATTCTGTGAACCGCATTAAGATTTTCATAAAAAAAAATGGAAAAAAACAATAAATTATGGGGGTTCCCCATACTTAGAACTGAAACTCAATTTTTTTTTTTCATAAAACCCATACCTGTGGGGTAGGTATCTATGGATAGGTCTTCAAAAATTATATTGAGGTTTCTAATATATTTTTTTTCTAAACTGAATAGTTTTGACGGCACGGTTGGCGCAGTGGTTAAGCTATTGACTGCTGCGCTGCGTGTCGCGGGTTCGATTCCCGCACGGAACAAATATTTGTATGACCTACAAGTAGCTGTTCCGGGTCTGGCTGTTTGTGTATGTGAGTTTCAATGTTTGTAAACGCACCCACAATACAGGAGAAATTCCTAGCGTGGGGCAAAGTTTAAAAAAAAAAAAAATAAGTTTGCGCGAGAGACACTTCCAAAGTGGTAAAATATCCCCCCCCCCCCCCCCCTGTAACTTCTAAAATAAGAGAATGCTAAAACAAAAAAAAAAATATGATTTACATTATCATGTAAACTTCCACCGAAAATTGGTTTGAACTAGATCTAGTAAGTAGCTCGCCGGTGAAAATTTAAAAACATGATGGCACGGAACCCTCGGTGCGCGAGTCCAGCTCGCTCTTGACCGGTTTTTGAACGTAGGTACACAACGACCGCGACTTACGTGTTGGGGGTTCGAACCCTGACAGGTGTAAATTATTACAGTCCGACTTTCTCTTGCCCGCTTTTTTTTTTTACAAGCTTTCTTCCAGGGACTTGAAACGTTACTCAAAATAACGTTCAAGGGAGTAAGGACGGACGTTACCGAACTAACCGTTCGCCGAAGTTCGTGTTACGGAAGGGTCCACGCGGGCCCAGTGCGGGTTGGCAGATGTCACGTCATGTCTTCGAATTGTTGGTTCTAGGACATGCCGGTTTCCTCACGATGTTTTCCTTCACCGTTTTGAGAGCAGTGTTGTGGTGATGAAAAAATTTACACAAAGTAAAGCGCCTGCCTTCCACCACCTGCCACCTATATTCTTTCAACATTCATTCATTTATTCACTCACTCATTCATTCGTTCGTTACTTTTGCAGAATCTCGTCGACGGAAAGAGCGCGACTGGTCAGCGGATGACTTCTACGACTCGGACGACGACACGTTCCTGGACCGGACCGGCAGCGTCGAGCGGAAGCGGAAGTTACGCATGCAGAAACTTGGCGCCGCCGAGAGAGAGCACGAGAAACCTAGGACTTATGACGACCTGGTAAGTTGACTATTAGAAAGAAGAAAAAAAAAACTCGTTTTTTGGGGTTCCGTACCCAAAGGGTAAAACGGAACCCTATTACTAAGACTCCGCTGTCCGTCTGTCACCAGGCTGTATCTCATAAACCGTGATAGTTAGACAGTTGAAATTTCCACAGATGATGTATTTCTGTTGCCGCTATAACAACAAATACTAAAAACAGAATAAAATAAATATTTAAGGGGAGCTCCCATACAACAAACGGTACGGAACCCTTCATGTGCGAGTCCGACTCGCACTTGGCCAGTTTTTTTTTTTTCAATGTTTTCTTACCTAAAGGGTGTCAACCGGTCCCTATTACCAAGTCTTAGTCGTCCTGTCTGTGTGTGGCTGTATTTAGAACCGTAATGGTTAGGCTTTTAAAATTTTCACAGAAATGTGTTCTGGTACGGTACCTTAACACAGGGGCCAGGAAACTCGTTGCGTTTTGCGCTCCGTGAATCGAGCAGCAAAAACAAAATCAACTTTATTTACACAGGTGTAGAAATAACTGCACCCTAATTTCGTAACACACTATTACTCTCAATTTGGTCCTCAAAGATTATGTCCGGATTTTTTATATACACATTGACATTGATGAATTTTATTTAGACAATGACATGAATATTTACTTTGTAAGTAATTTTTATTATTATTTTTTTATTTAAGGCTACACCGACCGCACAGTGGCGCCCTCATCGTTTGTTTGGTTATTTCTTTTATTTTAGAATGAAAATGCAGAAAATAGGCACGTTAAGTTGTGCTCCACAAGATTACACGTCAATATTATTATAAACGGTAGTTTTACATTCTTTAGTTTTATTATAATCACTAAAACGGAAAATAGTGGCCATTATTATCCGTTTTAGTGATTATAATAAAACTAGACAATGTAAAACTACCGTTTATAATAATATTGACGTGTAATCTTGTGGAGCACAACTTAACGTGCCTATTTTCTGCATTTTCATTCTAAAATAAAAGAAATAACCAAACAAACGATGAGGGCGCCACTGTGCGGTCGGTGTAGCCTTAATTATTGTGAATGTGAGGACTATGTGGGTCATTTCTTTTTTCCTTCTTAGTTTTAATCATGATCTGGCAGTTTGAGTAGTTTATGCGGCCTACCCAAATGTCCTGTCTTTGGTATTGTTCGTCGATTCGACGAAAAATCGTGCAGCTCAACTCAGAACTTGAGTTCTGAGTTGAGCTGCACGATTTTTGACAAATGCGTGCACTGATTGGACAGGTCCGCTCAATCTGTGTGGTTCTTTCCTCAAAAGACCATTTCAGACACCAATCTACATGGTCTTCACACGATCTGACCAAGATTTTGTCTGGACTTTAAAAGAGACTGTGACTTCTGAGTTTGTTTCGGCCTTTCTTCTCAGAATAGTCAGTTAGGAAACGCCGACCTCATCTAGTTTAAAAAAAAATATGATTGACGTGTAAAAGTGTTTGTACAAACCTACTTACAGAAATAAAAATCATTTATCATTTGAATCATTTTCAAGCATATTGCTAATCCATTGCTCCTTATGTTCGAATAATGTGTCTGCTCAACAACGTAAATAACGCAATGAAAGTTGTCGAACTGTCAAAATGAAACCCATTGCTACTGATAGTGTGTTACGCATTACCCTGCTGGTTTTGACACACCAGAAGCGTAATTTTATATGGACTCACACTTGTCCATTTTATCTTGTATGTTACAGCTAAAAGAAATAACGGAAATTGAGACCAAAATCACCTCTGAAGAGGGAACGCTAGAGAAGCTACGATCCTCTGCAGCCAAGAGTCAGCAGAACAATGAGGATGTGGATGAACTAGACCAGTACATGCACAGCCTGGGTAATCAGGGTCAGAGCATGGCGCAGAAGGCCGAGATCTCCAAGACTAGGGTGAGAATCAGAGCTATAAGGTAAAAAATAAAACGTTCTAAGAATTATTATTCCTGGAGCTGATGTTTCATAGTCCGATAACTTTTTCTTGAAGAATAAATTTATTTATTTAACACAACACTTCTATCATTGCAGGATATCCCAAAGCGATAGGGTGGTACAGTCAACAGCAAAAGTAGATGATCAAAATCAGAAATTCAATACATACTAATGAACGGAGTTTGCGTCAGAACTCTGCCACACAGCCACACAGTCTCTGCACACAGCTCAACAACAACAACAACAACAGCTCTGCCATACAGTTCTGACGCGAACTCCGTTAATTAGTAATGAATTTCTGATTTTGATCACCTACTTTTGCTGTTGACTGTACTTTGCTTAAACTTATTTTACAAATTGTAACACAAATGGAAAGCAATTATTCTTATTATTTATTTATTTAAATAAATCATCGAATCAATAAAAAAAAAAAAAAACGCAAAACGAACGACTCGACTCGTGAACTCTCGTGATTCTTGCGAATTCATTCAATGAACAGGAAATAAATTAGTAGTTTAAAAAACACTAGAAAAACACGCTCTTATAAATGCACGTAAAAACAAAAAACGAATCGTGGTCAAAGTTCATTACAAGACTTTTCTAAGAAATCCAAAACAGCTATGATACGATTTTCCATCATGAAGTTCCAGTTCATATCTTCCGGCTCCATCATCAGATCAGTTCGACAGTACCATATTATTGTATTGTCATTAGAACTACATACAGCTGCCAATTTTCATTACGCTAGTACCCTTGGAAGATGGTTAAATTAGTTACCTTAGATTCCATTACATAGTTACATACAGGTCGACCTAATAAAAGCGTGTCGTGTAAGAACATGTGGTCGCTGTAAGAATTGTCATTTTTAATGACAATTCTTACAGCGACCACATTGAGTGTACGTAATACGCGAGTAACTGGCGCTTTTAAAAGCAAGTTAGTCCTGCCGCGCGGCACAGCCAGCTGCTGCGGCCGTCTCCAACAACACAAATATGTCAGTTTCACATATTTTTTATACAAAAACTGTCAAAACGCTATATTAACCTTTTGAACGCCACGGTCGGGTATAGACGACAAACGAAAACGTGGCCATGCAAAAAAAAAGATGACAGAACTAAATATAATTAATCATTCAACAGATGAGCATTCAGAAGCTGAAGATGGAGCTGGCCAAGACGCAGCGCCTCGCCGAGCTGGCGCGGCCGGCGCACTTGCCGCCGCTACTCAAGAGAGACGACAAGCTGCACATCAAGCAGGCCAACTCCGTCGTGTATGGCAAGAGGTGACGAGACAATACGTAACAAACTAGCTTTTGGCCGCGGCATCGCCCACGTTTTTCTCGGAAATTATTCCAGGGGAACGTAGACACTGTAAAATTTTTTCTATCAACTTTGAACCTAATGCTTTAGCGATAAAGTTGAAAATCTGTTAAGGTGAATGGGTTTTTGTGACCGCGAAATTCAAATTTTCTTACGTTTCTACCATTAACACTTTTCCTTAGGAGATTGGTGGTAGAAATCTAACTTAGAAAGATGTAAAAATTATTCTAATGATTACAATTCTCTAAATATGTACCTGTTATTGTCGCGAATCACATTTTAACCAAGATACAACCTGACACTGACCTGCAAATTGCAAAAAACGTAAGAAAATTTGAATTTCGCGGTCTCATACCCATTCACCATAAAGAAATTTGACGGATTTGATGTGCTGGCTGGCATCTGTACTTGAGAACAGCTCCATTTAAATATACACAAGCCTTTCAACTGTACGTATTTACAATACAAAATTACTTGAACTCCTTTCTCCATTTCCAGAATAAGGCTAAAAGAAGACACGGACAAAAGAACAAAAATACGAAAAGAAGTGAAACAAGAGGAATCAGAGTTTGTCGAAGAGATGGATTCAGATGACGATTCAGAATCCACCAACACAAGGAAAGCATCCAGTTCGAAAGAAGAAAGCAGAGATGCAGAGACGAGGCAAGAAGATACAGAAGATGTTAGAAGAGAGACGGGAGAGCCTGAAATTAAGAAGATGTATGGACCCATGCGACCGCCTGAAAACTATGTGATACCTGAAGATTACTTTGATCAAGAAAGTAATAGGGATTTACCTGAAATTATGGAGAAAGAGTAGTTTTAACGTTATTTAAGTTTAAATATAATTGTTTAGAAAAAAACTTTTGTTTGATTTTTTTTGGTTGAGCTGGACTCCTTCAACAAGAACTGGTCCTTAACAGCTTTGAACAGAGAGAAGTGGAAAGAGAGTAGGGAGGCCTTTGCCCTGCAGTGGGACATCACAGGCTAATAATAATAATTGTTTTTTTAGATTATGAGGAAATGCGGTCGGAGAGACTTGAATAAGCTTAAGTAAAACGACATAATTCGAGGTTTGGCTCTCGCCTATTTTCTCTTCCAATATAAAGATATTTCATAAACTGGATAAGAAGGATATACAACTTTATTTTTATGTAGTATATGCGAAACCTGAATATAGTTTGTTCAGAATAAGTAACTGAATCGATTCCAATAATTTTTACCACATTGTCCCAAAAATAGATTAAAAGTTGGACACCGAGCGACACTAAGTAGGTTATCCAATCTCCGCATCGAACGGTTAGGTACCTAGGTACTATTATCAATGAGCGCAAGACGGCGCGACACGGGTGATGATACAGTTTTGAAATTTTGTACATAGATTCTTTACATAAAAGTACTAGACAGGTGTTTCGGGTTTCGCATATACTAAAAATAATGTTGTACTTATACTGTGTCCCTACGTTTTTTTTTTTCATTTTGCTGTAGGGTCATTAACCAGAAAGAAAACAGGCGAGAGCGTTTCTATGAAGAAAAGCTAATAATAAAACAATCGAATCTCTTTAAACTTCATATTCAATTTATTTAAAACGTACAATACAGTATATGATGTAACCAGTATCTTTAAAGACTTACTGCGAAAATAAAAACATAAATCTTCAATTAGTTTGTTTTCACAGTTTGACAATTTATTTTTCTAAGCTATAATAATTGTTAGAAGTAACAATAAACAAGTAACTAGAATTATGCTAAAACAAATACATTGACAAATACAATAAAGTAACGGATTTAAAAAAATACCCTCGACGAAGCAGTCATTCAGGGTCACAACGCGACGCGACGCAGCGCGCAGTTTTCAAGATAGCAATACAATTATAGACCTTATCTACTACACAAAAAGGTACACAATGCAGTGAGCTACGCCGCGCAGCGCCGCGCGGCGTAGCTCGACTTAGTAGACACCACCTCCAATTCCAATTTTTATAATAATGGCTCCATCGTTTTATCGATGATTCTGTCAATGTCAAGGTTGAAGGAAACAAAGTGTATTCGGTGAGATTGACCGGTTATACTGCCTTAAGAACGGTTTGATTACAACTGGATCTGTTTGAGTAGCCTGTAAGGACAACACAATATATATATTAGGATAAATAATTGTTAGACACCACCTCACTGAATTGTGTACCTTTTACTGTAGTAGATAAGGTCGATAATTGTATTGCTATCTTGAAAATTGCGCGCCACGTCGTGTCGCGGTATGAACTGACCCTTATTCTTCTCGTTCATCATCAGCCTACAGCAGTCCACTGCTGGACATAAGCCTCTCCTATTATAAACAGAAGCGTGCGTGAAGGTTTCTGTTTCTGCCGCGCTACTGTCGCGCTGCTAACGTTCTAATGTGAAAGCGGCCTTAGGAGCCGAGCAAAAACAAAAAAAGTCAGAATGAACGCTAAGTGAATACGAAGTGTTGCGACGGGGTGGAGGTACAGTCAACAGCAAAAGTAATGATCAAAGTCAGAAATTCAATACTAATGAACGGAGTTCGCGTCAGAACTGTGTGGCGTCGAAGTGATTCAAAAGTATTCTACACTAGCTTCTGCCCGCGACTTCGTCCGCGTGAAATTTCACCCTCTCCCCATTTACCCCCTTAGGGGTTGAATTTCGAAAAATCCTTCCTTATTCCTTGTCTACATTATAAAGGGAACCTCTGTGCAAAATTTCAGCTTTCTAGGTCCAAGGGTTTGGGCTGGGCGTTGATGAGTCAGTCAGTCAGGACTTTTCTTTTTATTTATATAGATAATAAGTATTCTAAGTAGTAGTACTTCTGTTGACTGTACAAGAAATTTCACGCGGACGAAGTCGCGGGCAGAAGCTAGTGTATGATATGTCTTAATCCGGAGATTATGAAACAAGCCTAAACGTACTGATGATGGATACTTGTCGTGAAATTAATGAAGTCAAAATTTAATGTCTAAGTCGTAACTTTTTCTTAAAGAAAGGGTTTATAGGGGATGGCGTTGAAGGCTTTAAATTAGTCTTACTAGGCATCTTGTCGCTGTCAAAGGGTATGCTAGGGCTCTGCCTAACACTTTTGTAATAGTCCACTGGTTGTTGCATAGAGTTGTTCTTCAACGCGAATTTCACCTTTTTCGGCGTATCAAAATCATTATCTTCAGATTTTTTGTCAAATTTTTTCGTGTGCTTTTGTAATTCAGTTTTTTTCTGAAACTGTTTCACTTTGTTCACTAATAATGTTGGGTTTTTTGCTGGTTTTGTTAAATTTTTCTCTGATTTTGTTAAGTTTTTGTCATATTTTATGTTTTTGTTTTCGTTTTTTGGTGAAGAAGGGCTTTCGGGTTTCTTGTTTTTGCCATTCATTATTATTTTATCATTACTCTTCCGTGGCTTGTTATTACTCTTATCGCTGTCACTGTTTTGTGTCTTAATATCTAGTACCTTAACACTAATTTTGCTTGTATCATTCTTTACAGTAATTTTAGTAACTTTTTCTTTATTTTTTTTACCACTTTGACTTATTTTATCTTTCTTTTGCTCATTTCCTATCTTTTTCCTATTGTCTAAGTTATTTAATACAGTACTGTCTCTTGCAACTCTTTGTTTCTTGTCAACTTTTAGTTGCTTGTGTGTGGCGTCTCCGTTGAGTTTGGCGTCAACTTTGCGTTGCTTGCTGTTGCTCGAGTTGTTGTCGATGTTGTTCTTGCGTTTTTTATTTTCTTTATTAGTTGTATTTTGTTTCGGTTTCTTTGCTTCGGGTTCTGCTGGCTCCACTTGCCAGCCACCATTCTGTGAGGTAGTTGAATATAAGTTCTTTAATATGAGACATGGGGGGACAGTTGTCCCACCGCCGGCGAGGAAGCGACTTCTGATAACAGAATGACTATTACAATTGTAAAGGTCATTAAAATATTAAAGTAGCAGCGAAAACTAAACTTTACTGCATAGATTTTACAGTTGCTTTTCCAAACTCGTCATAGTATAGTAATGTTTGTTTGTTTCTATAATGTTTTATTTAATTTCTAATATTGTTAAATTAATAGTGCATGCCTCCTAAAGGGTAGATTTTTTAAATTTCTATAAAATATCTGTAAGACCTGTCATAATGCCGGGTCAGCGGGATTGTCCGAAAGGGTTACCGCTGGCCCGGAACATAAAGGGCTAAGGAAGGAACACGGGTGGGTTTTAGTCAGTAAGAGTCTGACACCCTTCCGCTCCACCCAGAGCGGGAGGGGGCATTTTATGATTTCCCATCCGCATAAAAAACTTTGACTTTGACTTTTAGGTAAAATACTCACGGTGACATTCGTGCTGAGTTTCTGCCTGACAGTCTCCACCTCCTCGACGATGCTGACCCCAGAGCGACTCTTAGCCAGCAACCGCTTCCTGTGCTTGCGACTTAAACCTGCAACGTTACAGACAACTCATAACAATTAAACTTCTTAAACTTGTTTTATTGTCGATCTAATATCATTCGTAGGGCCAACATGGCCAGAGATCGCACAAGACAATTTTATTTTGTATTACTGATTCTAATGATTATAATTCTGTAAATACATACTTGTTACGACCGTGAATCATATTTTAATCAAAGTACAACTTAATACTGACCAGCAAATTGCAAAAAACGTAAGAAAATTTGAACTTCGCGGGCTACCTTAACGCTTCCCCCTTAACGTAGCGAAGGCCCTCAGGATATCCCCCCCTCACCTCGTAAAGCCAGCTCGTCGCTGGCCGCGACCAGTTTCTTCTCCAGCGCGTGCAGCGACTGCGCCGACTTCCTCTGTTTGACCGGCGGAGCGGGACTGTCCTCAGCGTGCGTGGACACGCGGAGCGGGTACTCGGAGCGGGACAGCTGCTCGAAACTGGAACATATTATGGATATTTAGCGTTTAGAGAAATGAAACAGCAGATTGAGATGTAATCTAAATATATAAAATTCAAAGTCCTGACTGATATATCAACGCACAGCCTAAACCGCTGGTCCTAGAGACATGAAATTTAGAGGGTGTGTTCTTTGTGAAGAGTATCCACTAAGAAAGGGTTTTTCGAAATTCCACCCCTAAGAGGGTAAAATTTCACGCGAACGAAGTCGCGGGCATAAGCTAGTTATTATTATTTATCAAACACCAAGCCTCATAATTTCAGCCGAAAGACGTCCACTGCTGGACATAGTCCCCAAGCACCTCCACTTCGACCGGTTCTGTGCTTCTCGCATCCAACGGGTTCCTGCGGCCTTCACAAGGTCGTCGGTCCACCTTGTGGGAGGCCTTCCAACGCTACGTCTTCCGGTACGCGGTTGCCACTCCAGAACCTTTCGGCCCCATCGACCATCTGTTCTGCGAGCAATGTGCCCTGCCCACTGTCACTTAAGTTTGGCAATTCTTCGGGCTATGTCGGTTACCTTGGTTCTCCTGCGGATCTCCTCATTCCTGATTCGATCACGCAGGGAAACTCCAAGCATAGCCATGACCATGTATCCGTTTATTATGATTTTTTGATGTTGACTTGAAAGAGCATGGCAGTTGAGAACGTGTCATGCTCACTTAAATGTCTCACCGATGGTGGCGCGTGTGTTGGATCATTCGGTTCCCTACAAAATGGTTGAGCTGGATGGTGCTGATCCACGCGTCATGTTCGTGAACGGGCGCCGTCGGTTGAGACTGGTCATCTCTTAACTGCCAAGGCTTATTTTTAATCTTATATTTTGAATCGTTTCCTGATTTGTGTCTTTTTTTACATTGTTCTCACATATAGAAGCAACAAGAATAATGTACCCAGGATTTTGTAATATCTTGATTTAAAAGAGTGTCCATGGAGTTTCTTGCCCGTTCTTCTCCATAGAGATCTTCGCTTTGGAATGGGCAACTAGCTTCAATTTTCTGACTAACTGACAGACTATTTAATTTTGACAATTCAAAAGTGCCTGTACAAGGTTTAATTGAAATAAATGCTTTGAGTTTGATGCAATTAGATGAAATTATTGCACCCCGGGAGGTCGCGAGGGGAGTCTCCCAGGCAATCCGGGAAGGTTGGGAACCCTACACTGACCTGCAAATTGGAAAGAACGTAAGGAAATTAGATTTTCGGGGGCTACCTTTTTTTGTGTTCGGGGAGAAATCTTCAAAAGGCACCCGACTTCCGGGGTGGAAGGGATTTTTACTTCACTAAAACCACCCCGGTGATCACCATCAGCAATAGGGGTGGTCCCGGTTCCTCTTAAAAGACCAATTCCGGAACCCCCCCTTGCAACGCCTGTTAGGCACATCCCTGAGGAGACTGTAAAGGGGCCTCCCCCCCTACGTAGCGCATTCATATAATAATAATAAAAACATTTATTGCACTAAAGGGTATTTGTGGTACATACATTATTAAAGTTATTATGGCAGCGTAGAACTTATACTATGTTGTTGTTGTTGCAGTTTTTGAAACAGTTGTCCTGTGTGTGGTAGGTGAAACAGTTTGCCTCCCAAGATGAAGATCAAAAAAAAAAAAAATGAGCATAGTGCTACGTGTTGTCTCCCAAATCAAGCCCCTATGATGATGATGATGATGGGGCTCCCTTTTCCGCACTTAGACTCCCATTCGGTCCGTTGTGCGTGGGGATTCTGGCTAACAGAGCCAGCCAAGCTCCGCCCAAAAGCACAGAAGCTTCCTGGGAGCTTCGCGGAGCGACCTCATTGTTCCGAGGATTTCTGCACGTTGAGAAGCCACGGCCTCGCATTCCAGGATGACGTGGGCGGCTGATTCCTCGGCGTCAAGGCAGCCCCTGCAAAGGGGGCTGTCTGTGGCGCCTATGTTGAAAAGATGTTTGTTAAGGAATCAAGTCCCCAATTAACTTACATGATTAGGGATATTTAAGCTTACCGTTCCAAACAAATCTTGACTCTCTTGTGCCTGCCCGAGCTGGCAGTAGCGAGCAAGTCCCGCAGCATGTCGGCCAGCAGCGCGGCGGGCACCGGCAGGCACGCCAGCTCCACGTGCACGCGGCCGGCGCGCGGGTCTAGGGGCCGCTCTGTGCTGTGAGCATTGATACATACACTAGATTAGCAATTACCGCGCCAAGGCGTTGCCACTGGAATCAAGGCCACAGCCTCAATCGTAGCTAATGTCAGTTCAGTGCTCTGTGTGACGCCAACTGAAGTTAGCCGAGTGAAAATTACCGCCAAAATGGGAAAATGCGTAGTGAAAGAGTGCGATTCGAGGTCACAAAAACACAATAAATTAACCGGAATTACTTTCCACGCGTAAGTTTATTGTTTCTGTGTTTATATCAACGTAAAAACGCAATAAAAATAAATAAAATGTCGAATTTTGTAAATTAGGTTCAATGTTGCCACTAAAAACTTAGTTTTAGTTTCCCACATTATGTGGGAGTTTTTAATTTATAGAGTATGTGATTTAAAATATTTTATAAAATGAAATGTGTGACAATGTGTAACAAAAAAATAACATTGTAATATAAAAATAATTGTTTTTAAATATTTAAATACGTAATTTAAAAATAACGTTCATAACGTTTAATGTTTTTTTGACGTGACAACGTCTTAAATTAGGTTGCGACTGGGAGTCACTTATGAAAAAGTGTAACGCTCGGTAACGTTACGATGAGTCACCGAACGAGAGAGAGGCCCGCCGAATGCCTTGCGTCTCTCTCCCACTCAACTATGATCGGATGATCGGTCGTTGTCACGTAAAATCTTCGCCCGTAAAACCGACTTTACAGGCAACCATTTTTTTTTTGCGTTTTTTATGGCTTAAAAAGTTGGGTAAAATTTCCCATGGCTAGGCAACACCCTCCCGCCATTGCATGTTTATATTGCGGTCTTTGTCTAATCTAAGCGACGGTATTATCCTTGCGACTTGTGTAAGTGAGACAGATATATGTTTACTTTTAAATATGTAGTGGTTTCAAAGCTACGTCGTCGCGTTTAAATAGTGGTTGCCTTTTTTTGACACATTTTAATGAGGTTTGCTTCTCTAGTTATTTAGCTCAATGGCTGTGAGGGGACATAAAGGGTCATTTAGGAAATGTATAATCTTGTTGATAATTGTAGCGACACAAACCAAAATTAAGCCGCTAAATGTATTCGGTTGTGAGAACAAACGGCCGAAAAAGATTTTTTACTGAAGTTTGTATGGAGCCTAGCATACCAGTCCGCCATTTTGTTTTTATTTTCCAAAATGGCGGCCACGCATGAAAATTATATAAATCGACAGCTGCCATCAATGCAAACAGAAAACATAATAAGATCAAACCCCATAAAGTGTCACGGTAGATTAAATCACACTAATATTATAAAGGCGAAAGTTTGTGTGTGTGTTTATATGTTTGTTACTTCTTCACGCTCAAACGGCTGGACCAATTTTGATAAAATTTTGTATGGAGGTAGCTGACACCCTGGACTAACATGGAAGCTACTTTTTACCGACTTCACAAAAAGGAGGAGGTACTATGTTCGGGTGTTTGTATGTTTTTTTTTTTTTTTTGTATGTTTGTTCATCGACTACTCCGCCAATTGTCGACGGATTTTCAAAATTCTTTTTTTGTTCGAAAGTAGATAGTTCTGAGGTGGTCCCATTGTCACCAAGTTAGGATCTGATGATGGGATCTTAGAGAAATCGAGAGCAACCCTCAAATTTTATAGGCTCACTTATTGTTTTTCGCATATTTTATGAAGTATCTTGTATATTTGCGTATGGTTGTCACCATCTCAGGTAGCTGGGCTGATGATGGAAGGTACAACTCCTTAACAGTAAGAAGTTACTCGAACAGGCAAGGACTGTTTTAGTAAATTGTTTTGATGTTTGATAGGGCATTTGCCACATTTGGTCTCATGATCATCAAGTCATGACCTGATGCTGCAGTCAGGATAGTCTGCAGAGTACCTAACTCCTCGACAACTAACAGCAGATATACCGTGTTTAGGCTCATTGAAAAGGGCTCGATGTGTGGATAAACGTACTGTTAATGAGGAACACCGAAGTACATAGAGACCTGATGCTAAAGCCAGGAGCATCAGAAAAAGTACAAACCTTGAAATTACAGCACCGTAGTCGTGTTTGGGCTCATTTTAAACAGGACTAAATTTTAAGTTCAATGCAATGTTGACATAAGTCTGGCATGATGCTGCAGCCAGGATTATCAGCTAGGAGAGTGGAATACTAGGAGAACTCCTTAACAATTAACGTCCCTGCATCGGGAAAAGCAATATTTTGTAAAAGGTGATCAGCAGTTGACATTAGGCTATTGTAACTTAGATAAATTACAAACTGACCCACTAAAAAGTAAAAAATAAAAACTTTTTTACAAAAAAAAACAACAGACTTCCAAAAAACACTATAAAGTGAAAAATTACTTTAATTTCGGAAGTCGGTGGCAAAAAACATAAATACAAATCCAAAGACACCGACTTCCGAAATTAAAGTTATTTTTCACTTTATAGTGTTTTTTGGAAGTCGGTTGTTTTTTTTTGTAAAAAAGTTTTTATTCCGATATTCCAACGGGATCGACATTTACGCGGGTGAAACCGCGGGGCGCAGCTAGTAAACAATAAAAAAAATATACGCGTCGACTTGAGAACCTCCTCCGTTTTTTTCGTCGGTTAAAAGGGCTCCTATCTCAGCATAATGCTGCGATATTTAAAAAAATACCGCAGAGATGGTATTCTTTATGGCATGAAAATATTTACCTTTCGTCATCTTCATCAGTGCTGACATCCCTGCCCTCGTCACCATCATCCTCTGAATCAGACACCAGTTCCAGCGCCTCTGGCCCACCCTCGGGGCATCCCATCTGAAATATAACACGAAATATTAGTACAGTCACGAGCACCAAAATGTCAACACTTGGCAACTTTAAATTGCGATTTTTTCACGAAATAACGAACGAATGCAACGTTGAAATACGACACTTTACTTATACCAATGGGTTCGAAAATACTATGTTCCTACTAATATAAAATTTCAGTTTGTGAGTGTGTGAGGGGGGGTGTGTGTATGTGTGTGTATTTATATGTTTGTTACTTCTTCACGCTCAAACGGCTGGACCAATTTTGATACAATTTGTTATGGAGGTAGCTGACACCCTGGATTAACACATAGGCTACTTTTATCCCGATATTCCCACGGGATCGAAACTTATGTGGGTGAAACCGCGGGGCGCAGCTAGTTCAAAAATAAAGGAGAAAATATACAAAAACAAAAACTCAAACAACAACAACCCATGTACAGACGCAAGCAAATCAAGCCACTGCAATCTGTCAAATTTCTTTAATAGATTTTCAACTTTATCGCTATGAAGCATAAGGTTCAAAGTTGATTGGGAAAAAATGACAGATTCGGGTAGCTTAAAATTAAAAAGCTGTAAATAATTTTGTAATATAATAACGATATCTGCTCACTTTCTGCCAAGCCGCCGTAGCATGTTGGTACCGCAGCCCCGCCTCGCTCTGCCGCAGCAGCGCCGTCAGCAGCCGCCGCGCCGCGCCGCACAGCGCGGGGGCCGCGCCCGCGCACATGTACGTGCACAGCGGACGGAGCAGCTCCACCAGGCTCGCGTCGGGAATGTCGCCGTTTGAGACCTGTTTGTGGAAAATTTACATATTGTTATGATCAAGTTTTTTTGTTTTTAGGAATAATAAAAAAAAACTGGCCAAGTGCGAGTCGGACTCGCACGCGAAGAGTTCCGTACCACAAGGCAAAAACGCCGAAAAAACACCTTTGTTGTATGGGAGGCCTAAGGAAGCACTTCCCGCATTGGACGCCCGCCTCACGAAACAGGTTCTTCGTCTAACCAAGCAAAAGCTGCGTATAGTTACTGCAGCTTTAACTGGCCACGGGTCATTTAATAAACACCTCTATGTCATAGGAGTAACAGACAGTCCGCTGTGCAGAGCCTGCATGGAGGATGACGAGACAGCGGCACATGTGCTGCTAAACTGCCCGGTAGTCGCCACGTACAGGGCAAAGTACTTCGGTAACCCAGGTACCCTACGTGAGACGGTCAGTAACATCAAGACGTTGCTGGCCTTCCTTGAGGAGCTGGGGTGGATCGAATAATAGTCGATTTTCCCACCCGTACGCAAAATACGCGCTTTGTCGTAGAGTTGCGGAAACCAGCCCGTATTACCTATTACCTATTATTATTATGGGAGGCCCCCTTAAATATTTATTTTATTCTGTTTTTAGTATTTGTTGTTATAGCGGCAACAGAAATACATCATCTGTGAAAATTTCAACGGTCTAGCTATCACGGTTCATGAGATACAGCCTGGTGACAGACGGACAGTGGAGTCTTAGTAATAGGGTAGCCACCCCACCGATTCCGAGGCCAATCTCAACGAAGATTAGCCAGGTACGCAGGAGATTTTGTAGTGCACAAGTATGGAAAATAATAAAGAAGAAAAGAAAGAAGATTTCACTTCAAAAATTTCATACCTTGGCAATTTCTTCGAGGTAGCAGTCAACGATGTGTAGTAACATAGACATGGAGTTGCGCGCGTAATGGGGAGTCTTCAGAGCAAATATACCTAAAAAAAACATTTAATTTTAGAGCTTAGGTGGCCCAGTTGTAACGGCCCCGGACTTACGAGTTGTAGGTCGTGGGTTTCGAACCTAGACAAGGGCTTTACTTTGCGTAAAGAATGATGGGCATTTTTGTATGGGGCCTGGCCTGATGACCAACAGAGTTAGAGAGTAACGACGGTCAAAGATCCACGAATGACAGCCGGTACCAACGGCCTAACGTGCTTTCCGACGCACGTCTTGGTATGTAAAAAAGGTCACCCTATCCAGGGACCAACCGCGGCAAGCACAGCCTGTTCGATGGACCCGTGCGGCTGTTATTACTTAGCCATAAGCCCCCTCAATGTTATGAGTCAATAACTAATATTATTGAGAACTGCAGTGAACATTAGCGTCATAAACTAATACGTTTACATGGTACTTGCAGGTCTGATATCTCTTCAATCCGGTATTTCACAGCCTTCTACTCATAATGAAAATTGATGCTTATGATATAAACTTTCCTTTGATGTATAATTGTGTGGTTTTTATTGGAAATAGCGGCCAAAACGCCCATCATTCTTTCATCACCACTGCTCTCAAAACGGTGAAGGAAAACATTGCCCATTGTTCTGGGAATATTATTGGCTAATAATGCTAATCAAAAGCAGGATTTTGTTAAGGAGGATGCTACAAGGTCATCATCATGATTCTGGCGACTTGGTAGAGTAACAAAAGTCGATTAACACTTCAGTTTTTTTAATCTCAGTTATTGAGCAAAATATTTGTTCAACATCGAACAAATTGCTGACCGTACCAATTTGTTTCACAAATGGGAAGCTAGAATATCAGCGAGTGTCATAGGATATATATATTTTTTTGTAAAACACGTTATTGCACGCAGACGATGCCGCGGGCAGAAGCTAGTGAATGATAAAATTTAACCATCGACCCCGCAGTCCCGAAATGGCAAATCAAAAGTCATCCCACAAGGTGGACCGACGACCTTGTGAAGGCCGCAGGAACCCGTTGGATGCGAGAAGCACAGAACAAGTCGAGGTGGAGGTGCTTGGGGGAGGCCTATGTCCAGCAGTGGACGTCTTTCGGCTGAACTGATGATGAATATTGTAATTGGATTGTAATTAATATCTTACCGTCAGTCCCGGACAAGGTTTTGGCGTACATCTGACAACTTCTGAGGCTCCACTCACTGCGCAGCAAACACCGGAGACTGGCGCGCAAGTAGCGGCGTACCAACTGCGCACAAGCAATTATAATATGTATATTTAGAAGGAAAATAACTAATTATTATATTTATTATACTTTAATCCTTTACTGCTCTGGGCTTTGGCATCAAATCTGCCTGCCTTTTCCCAAATATGTTGGTGTCAGCTTCCAGTCTAACCGAATGCAGCTGAATACCTGTATTTTACATAGAGTGAGGCACTCAGTTACCGAGTAACACGACACCCCTTGGTAAGACTGGTGGTCAGGCTTTTTTGGATCCATAACGACTGTCAATTGACAGCTGGGACCAACGGCTTTACGTGCTTTCCGAGGCACGGAGGGGTCTCGATATGTAATGGATGGTCACCCATCCACTAATCGACCTCGGTAAGCCTAGCTTCACCTGGGATCTTTTTCAAAAGGTAGTTTGGAATTCAGAAGAATGGGCAAGAAACTTATCCGTGCGGTGCTGGTCCAGTCCGTAGGGAGCACTCGCAGCCCTGCCTTGTACATGAGAAGAGCGTGACGCAGGTGGTCCTCAGGAAACAGGTCCATTGCTCCTGCTATACGTAAATCAACAGTACATACCATGAGAAACTTATCGGTGCGATGCTGGTCCAGTCCGTACCACTCTGTAGCGAGCACACGGAGCCCTGCCTTGTACATGAGAAGGGCGTGACGCAGGTGATCCTCGGGGAACAGATCCAGGATTCCTGCTATCTTCTCACATAGCTCCTCCTGTGATTGAAAGTAAGATAACAATTATATTATAGGGTTTTACAAACCTATTGCATAAAAGGGAGATTATTACAATACATGCAATCAGTCCTGAATGACCCAGATGAGATTCAGCCCGCTGACAGACAGACGGATGGACGGCCAGCGGTAACAAAATTAAAACATAAATACTTAGTTATTGGGACGCCCCCGAGCTAGATGGATGGACGAAAGCTGCTGCTGAAGGTAGCTGGGACACTGTGGACTGCGATAGGCTCAGTTGATTGATTTGACTTAATTATTGCTTACCTGTACAAGGGGCTTGTCTGACATCCACACAGCATAGAATAATCCTTTCCACACTCTTATAAAGTCATCTTCTTTAAATTCTGAAATAAACAAAATCATTCTCGTGTCACAATGTTAGTTACCATACTCCTCCGAAACGGCTTGACTGATTTTTAGGAAATTTTATATATTCAGTAGGTCTGAGAATCGGCTACTATCTATTTTTCATGTAGGTTAGGAGTAGGGTAGGAGGAGGTTAGGAGTAGGGTAAAAGTAGGGTAGGAGTAGTGTAGGAGTAGGGTAGGAGTAGGGTGAATGGGGCGAGGGTGAAACTTCACACAGACAAAGTCATGGGCAGAGGTTAGTTATATTCAGAAATGACAGCCATAGCATCATACTCCTGACCTTATCCCAATTTATTTGAAGGGACCTCCGCTATAGATGGAAATGTAATTCTAACATATTTCTATTTTTAACACGCTTTTATTAGTTTGAGCTGTATCAATTTAGCTATGTATCGGAATCTTTCAAATTTAGTCATAAGGCAATAGGTTTACCCTCACAGAACAACTCTTAGTGATAGAGATCAACAAGTTAGTGTACAGGTTAATCAATAGAAATAACAAAATATTTTCCTTTGCATTTCTTAAAAGCATGGTATATTTACCCTGTAACTGTGTAAAATTGTCATTATTTAACTTAGAATGCCTGCAAATACGTATCCAGAGGACACTGATGGCATCCTTCAGTGAATGAAATGACTTTAGTTATAAGAAAACAGCATGTAAAATACATAGGTAAATAAAATAAAAAAAATACATCTCTCCTACTTTTGCTGTGCCCGACAGGGTCCACAATGATCGTATTCTGTAAAACCTACCACCTAGGTTCACATGTGGAAGCAATAAATATATTGAGTATACAACGCACATTTGTATAGTTTTGAGGTTAAGTATTGAGTGACATTAAAATGTCGTTTTTGTAATAAAGCGTCATGTAATAAACAAAATATTGTCACTGAAGTATTGGTTACTAACCATATCCTTTCTCGAAGCAGTTTAGAAGCCACTTTTTCAGTGAGTTAAGCACTTTATCACGGGTTTTCTTCTCGTTGCCCGATAGAAGACGTGCGAACTTTATCTCTTGTGCTACAATTAAAACATGTTCTTTTTTGGGCTTTAACTTCTCCTTCTTCTTTATTTTCTCCTTCTTTTCTTTAGTTTTCTCTGGGACCTTCATTTTAGTAGTATTTATTAAGAAAAACAAACGACCACCGTGTAATTGCCATGCGACAGTGGCGTTTTAATTTGACATTGACAGTATTGACATAGGGCGCTTTCCGAATTAGCTATAATCGCTCACAGCGCTCACACCATCTCACATCCGTTCCGATTTAGATATCACGATTATGACAGCTGAGAGCTAAGGCTTTCATCCCGGGAATCTCGGTCTCGAAAATTTCGAGAGTCTCGACGATTTTTTGGTATTTTCGAGACTCGAGACTAACATTGTCGATCTCGGGATTAACGAGACTTTTGAGACTTGAGTCACATAATAGATAACAGTATTAAATAATCTACTAAACCAACAGTCATTTTTTATTATGGTTACAGAGTTCACTGAATCAGAGTATACTAGGCTACATTGGAAGCAATCTGAAATTCACTAGGTATTATGAAAGTGACCTTAGAAGCCCTGTGTAGACGAGACGTTACTCTTTTAACAGCGGATACTGCACTAAATTTCTGCCTAAAGAAATTGGACTTACAACAAAGTTTTTTGAGCGTAAGTCTCGCCAATCCGCTGCGCATCCTTATTAAGGAAAATAGACTGATTGAGGCAAGTTACAAGTATCGTAGTTTAAGTGTTTTTTTTACATATTATTCTCACATAGAGAAGTAACAAGAATAATGTACCCAGGATTTTGGTTTCTTGC
The DNA here is from genome assembly GCA_963082905.1 of Oligia fasciuncula. Taxonomy (NCBI): domain Eukaryota; kingdom Metazoa; phylum Arthropoda; class Insecta; order Lepidoptera; family Noctuidae; genus Oligia; species Oligia fasciuncula. Next base: position 1,698,000 of record OY720414.1, on the reverse strand, counting down.
CCGTTCTTCTCCATAGAGATCTACGTTTTGGAATGGGCAACTAGCGTCAACTTTCTGACTAACTGACAGACTATTTAATTTTTACAATTCTGTACATGGTTTAATTTAAATAAATGCTTTGAGTTTGAGCTTACAATACTTGCACAGACCTTCTCAGTTTTTTGAAAAAAAGCTTGATGCAACAGCTTTTCAAACATTAAGCAACGACGAAATTACAGTGTCTTTAAAAGAATCGTGTGTAATTGTTGTAAATACATCCACAACTGACAAATCTGACAAATGATGCGACGATTGCGGAGCTCACAAGTTTAACTACAGAAGAATAGCTGGAATCTGAGCTTAATAATTTGTTAAACCCCCAGGAAGACAAAGGGCAGAATATAACTTCCATGTCTATCCATGACTTGCAAACAACCTTGCACGTAGAAAAAGCTCTCTTTGAAAATGAGGGCGACATAGAGAAATACCTAAATTATTGCTAGAATGATTTAATGTCTAATCCCCCACTAGCAGAAGCAGATAACTTTTTCTAACGCGGGTTACTTTTGTAATAAAATTAGGTACTCTCTGTCTGAAACCACATTAAACGCCTTTTGTTTCTTACGTGTCCACTACAAAAATAACAAAAAAATAAAAAAAAGTTTTAATTTTTTTATTTGCGTTTGTTTAATAAAGTACTTGATTAAAATATCTTGTTTTGACTGCCTAATTGCATAACCTATAAGTAAGAAACCTAGTTTTGAAATAGTCTCAAAAGTCTCGTTTTTCCCGGGAATTTCGAGACCACAACGAGTCTCGTTTTTTTTTTCCCGGGACTCGGTAATGCATCGAGACTGAAAGCCCTACTGAGAGCTGTCAACAATTCGGAACGCCCGTGAGCGCGCTCACAGTGCTTACTCAATGTAAAAACGATATTATTACAGTATTTCTTTGTATAAACACCACATTTCTTCTTCTTTGGTTAGGTGGCGACTATCAGCCAGAAGCACAATTTCGAAAATGCCACGTTAGTTTAATTTTATGATAAGATGCAAATCAAAACAAAACACACACTGACACATCCTCACACACACACTGTCATTTTTGACAGCGCTCACGGTGATATTATTCTAGGGCATGGTCGGCGTTATCGCAAAATGGCGCATGTCATGACGTCATCTATGACGATTCACGGAACGTCGTTATCGCGCTCACGCTAATTCGGTACGGGTTTAAGCACGCTCACATCGATTATTTCCCAACTCGGAACGCAGGGTTTGATTTGACGTATTAGTTTCTAAACTGCCAATATCAAATATTATTATTTGCATGTTGTTGTCAGTTAGTCGATTTTTGATAGTTTTAGTCGAGTCTACAACTATTTCGGTGTCACTAATAAAGTGCAAGTTGCACATTAACACAGCGTACTTTCGTCCAATGATGGCACATGCCTGTGTAGTCTTCGCACACGCAAAGCCATAGTATGTAGACCCTTCAAAACCGTTTCCTCCGTAAGGCCACGGGATCCCCTTGGTTCATTCGAAATTAGATCCTTCATGTTGACCTCAAAATCCCCACTATCCAGCAATTCATGAAACGCCTTTTCCTTACTCTATGAAGTGCCAGCCCGCGCCGTAGTTAAACCTGTAGCTTTATATTCCCGACTATGACCTAGTCTTAATTTGTTTCGGCCTTTCTTCTCAGAGCAGTCAGATAGGAAACGCAGATCTTGTCAAGCTTAAAAAAATAATAATTTGATCCAGCCTGCTATCCCATATCTTGCTGTCCTCTCCCCAGCGACGCCTTAAGAAAATTATATAATGTTACTGTACGTTTATCGGTAAAGGCAAATGCCCTAAACAGATCTCACAATACCGCGCGCCACGCACCGGTGCGCGGGGCGACGCATCCATGCGCCGGCGACGGAGGCCTATGAGTAATAGTGTTCTGTGACGGAGGCGCAGATCTGCACCATCTCATGCGGTTTTATCTGCATCTCCGTGGGGACCCCAGAATTCGATATCCCCCCAAAATGAACCTGTCGACATCGAGTTCCATCGTGGACACGTAGTATTATTAGCACAAATCTGCGCGTTACGTTACTGCAGATCCCAGTGCGCCATACATTGCGATCTCGTGATCGGCGAGCGGTCAGCAACCATGCCAGAAGTGACAGCCCTACGTGTTTAGGCTATTATCGCTCGCTCGGGGCTCGAGTTGGCTTTCTTATTTGTTTTTTCTATGACCATGCGCTTCGATGAGTTTTCTTACGGTCAACCGGTCAACGTTAAAAAACGCAGCCCCGCGCACCGTAGCGTGGCGCGTGGTAGTGCGAGATCCGTTTAGGGCATTTGCCTTTACCGAGAAACGTACAGTAACATTATATAATTTTCACGGAGGTTTTAAGGTTCAAAATAAAAATCCCAGAATAAAAGTATAACATTTTATTACATTTCTTACAAGAATAATTCCGTAGGCACTTTGTATAGCAAGCTGTAACGAGCCAATAACGAAAAAAAAAAAATGGTTGCCTGTAAAGTCGGTTTTACGGGCGAAGATTTTACGTGACAACGACCGATCATCCGATCATAGTTGAGTGGGAGAGAGACGCAAGGCATTCGGCGGGCCTCTCTCTCGTTCGGTGACTCATCGTAACGTTACCGAGCGTTACACTTTTTCATAAGTGACTCCCAGTCGCAACCTAATTTAAGACGTTGTCACGTCAATAACAATAGAAATAACATTATTTACAATCATAATAAATCATAATTATTATTATTAAAACTAAGAAAAAAAACATATACTTAATTATTATTATCTTTTAAATTAATCTCCATAATTTCATTTAGCTGGGAAAATTATTAATAATTTAAATTAAAAATATTTAATAATTAAGTTCAGGGAAATTAATTATTATTATCAAATTGACTGCAATACGAGAGTGATGTTCAGCACACGTAACACACTATCAATCCATTGCTTCTTATGTGCGTAAAATTTGTCTGCTCAACAACGTAAATAACGCAATGAATGTTGTGAAAATGAAACCCATTGCTACAAGTACACACTATTAGTAGTGTGTTACGCAATTACCCCGCTAACCACCATGCGTGAAAGTTCAGAGAGTCTTTGTTCAGATTAAAATAGAATAGGTACTCGTAACACAGACTCAAAACATAGGCTCTCCGAACAGTAGCGGCCCTAGGGCGGTGCGAGCGGTGCGGCGGCACCGGGCGCTGTCATGGGAGAGGCGCTGAAATCAACCGAAATGCGACCACCACTGGTGGTTGCAATACATGTTATCGATAACAATGGTGGACCGGTTTCAACACAAAAAATAGCGAATAAACTGACGTTAACAAAGCGAAAATGATTTGACAGCAGCCATCGCGCCGCTGGCGACATCTGCCCTGAGCTTTGCGTGTGGATCCCAATTTATGTTGGTTGACCGAATGTCATTATTTGACAGTTGTATGAAATGATTACAACACTACACTACAAATTGATGTAGTATCGATTTGACGAACAATAATCCTGATTTTTCATTATTAATTTAGCAAAAACATATACTTAAATATAAACATTTCAAGTAAAATTAAATAACATTGGAATGTCTCGCTCAGTAGCAGAAGCACAATGAGGAGCTAAAATAATTCATTGTTCTTTTATTACTACTAATTATATTTTCAACTAGCTGTGCTCGCGACTTCGTTCGCGTGCACATGTCGGAAAACAAATCAGATTTCATGGGTTTTTTTTTTTTGGCGGAACCCTATTCACACTAATATAATAAAGGCGAAAGTGTGAGTTCACGCTCAAACGGCTGGACCAATTTTGATAAAATTTTGTATGCAGGTAGCTGACTCCCTGGATTAACACTTGGCTACGTTTTTATCCCGATATTCCCACGGGATCGACAGTTATGCGGGTGAAACAGCGGGGCGCAGCTAGTAGTTATATGTATGAAAACAATGGGCATATTTTTTGGCGTTAACGCGGGTGGGCAAAAGCTAGTAATAAATAAAAACCACCTCACGCTTTGAATTGTTAGCTTGTTCTGGAAACCAGCGCCATTTTGACAGTTCCCTTCTCCCCTTATCCCAATTTATGTAGGGGCGGGCGCTTCGGTGAAGAAAAGTTTGAATTTATTTTTTTGACCTAATTTTTTTGCGTTTCGTAATGATAACTCTGCATACTATTTGGTGCCGGTCCCTTGTTCACAAACTAAACTAAATTTAAATTCAGTGCATCTTTGTCTTTCTATTTCATTATGAAAAGGACAGAAGATAAATTTTAGTTTAGTTCTGATAAAATAATCAGCGCCTGACACTACTCCATACAAGTTTAGACGTGATTCAAAACTTAATTTGACAGGACTAAACTATTTCCCTACATTTTTGACAAGTTTCTGACATTAGTTGTCGCTTAGATTTTGAACGATTTTAATTACGGAAATCGGCTTTCTGATATAAACTCTGTCTTTAAAGTAAACTTTTTTTAAATATTCTCTTAATTGATAACTAAAACCGAAACAAAAATACTTTCAAACAACATTTTTTAAATAGACTTTACATATACTATAAAGCATTATAACAAACCAATAAATTAAGCCTGTGTAACAAATAATAAAAAAAAACAGTGTGCGGTCGGGGGACCCCCGACAGTAACCCGTTCCTTACGCGAAACTCCCACGCACACCCACTCGTAATATAGGGTGACTGGTAATTAGTGATCGATACTAAAACGCATGATTTTTTTTAGTTTATTTATTTATGATTTTTGTGGCTGGAAGCCGACCCCAACATGGTTGGGAAAAGGCAGGCATATGATGATTAAAACGCATGATTGTATAGCTGACAGCACATCAAGCTACTACAATCTGTCAAATTTCTTTAATAGATTTTCAACTTTATCGCTAAAGCATAAGGTTCAAAGTTGATTGGGAAAATTTGACAGTTTCGGATAGCTTAATGTGCTGGCGTCTGTACTCATCATAACAAACGACTTTCTCAAAGAAACGACTTTTTTATCATGTGTAGATAACGATACGCATCAGTCTGCAGAAAAAAAAAAAGTTCCATTAGCTAATTTAATTTGACCTTGTATACAAGTGGGGGTGTGTGTGTGTGTGTATCGCGTAAGGAACGAGATTGACGACTTGAGGAGACTGACGGGGTCCCGCGACCGCGCATTTTTTTTTAAGTGAAAACTTCTTTAGGCGCGTTCGGCATTTTTTGAGATGGGAAAAAACCATTGAACTCGCGACACTGTTACCGTAACCGAAACCTATGTTTTAAGTTTTGGCCATTATAAAGACATCAACGCGCAGTATATTTTCTTTGGGAAGAATGACCTTCAATTTATACAATTACTATGCTTTTTCAAGTTTTCACTTCTGTCGGAACTCATGGAGTGCCACTGTTTTTTTTTAAAGACATTGTTTAAACCTTCGAACCAGTTTTTGTAATAAAAAACCGTCTATAGAAGAAAAAATAGTCCTTTATCAAAAAACTGTCTCCGTGGTTTAAACTAGGGTCTACAAATATATTTTTTTGTTTTAATAAGACGGGTTGTTATATACGGCCGCGTCCTGAACTAAAACCTCCATAGACACTAGCGCCGCCTAGCGTCCGTATCTCACACTAGTCGTCATCACTAAACATTGACAGCGGGTCTTCAAAGACAGGTTCCGCAGGTTTAGGAGTTTCTTTAGCTGTCGACCTGGATGCCTGGGGTTTTTGGTCTGTGGGAAATGTAACAAAACATCAAAATCGTATTCCACGAAGGGGATGGCAGAGGAACTAATATTTTTCCAGTTTTTTTTACAGACAAATCACGCCTTCTTCACGTGGGGGCAGGCATAGAACGCCACCTGCCACGATCCTTTTTTTTTTTGAGGGTGGAATATCATTACATGACCCCTCCCGCTCTGGGTGGAGCGGAAGGGAAGAGTCAGACTCTTACTGACTAAAACCCACCCGTGTTCCTTCCTTAGCCCTTTATGTTCCGGGGCAGCGCTTACGACACTTTACACAAACCTATGGGTTCGAAAATACTTTGTTCGTAATAACACATTTCATTCAAAACTAAAGGAGAAAATCGTCTTTGAATAAAGCCAAGTTTATACATTATTATGCTCGTGACTGTACAATTACGTCATTTTTAGTGCCTTGTAATAGGTATAAGTGTAGCATAATGATCTTAAAAATTTTCCACAGCTGGGACACAGGCATTCATTCAAAAATTTACAAACAAACAGACAAATATTATTATAGGTAATTCTCTTACCAACAATTTTCTTAGTTTTTACGCCAAATAGATCATCATCATCATCTTCATCACCGAACAGAGATCCCTTCACCACTTCTTTTTTTATTTCTCTTTGTATTTCTCTTTTCTCCACTTTTTTTTCTCTTTTATTAGTTCCAAATAGCTCTTCTTCGCTATCAGAACCGAATACAGTAGATTTTTTTACTGTTGTTTTAGCTTTAAATATTTCTTCATCGTTTTCGCCACCGAAAAGTGATGACTTTGGATCTTTTTTTGAACTATTTCCTTGATTTTTATCGTAGACTTTACCTAGAGTGGTTAGGGCTCGATTTGAATCTAGATTTTTGTTCAAACTTTCAGGCTTTTCAACAGGACTAGTATTGAATATATCTTCGTCATTTAAGATATAAACTACTTTAGATTTTACGTCTCTTGAGTACGAAGGTTTTTCTGTAATTTCAGGCTGTCTTTCTATGACAACAGGTTCTATTGTAGCTTGTTTTTCTTCTGTATTAGGGTCTATTTCGGCTTGTACAGTAGTGTCACCTGTCTTCGCTTGAACGTGAGGATTGTCTATAATAGCATGCTGTATATTTTGTTTAATTTTATTCTGTTTTGTTTCATCAATATTAGGTTTTTCGCTACTAGTATGTTTCCTAGGCGGATCATCGATAGAACTAGAATTATCAGTAGAGTCTTCACCAAAATCGATTCCAGATTTTCTGACAGCTTCTCTCCTAGCCCTACGAGTAGAGGGACGTCTTTTAACCTGAATCTTAGCCCTTTCTTTGGACAATTTATTATCTAGCACGTCTGATTCAGGGTTTCCATCAAAACTCACAGCTTTTACTAACTTAGAATCAGAGCTTTGACTTTCCGCTTTTTCAGGTTCTGACTTTTGAACTTCAGGATGGAGTTTTGGTTCTGGTGTTTGACTGTCAACTAAACTTTGACTTTGACCATCTGGTTGATCGTTTGGCTTGGCCTTTTTAGGTGATGCTCCTGGTAGTAAAGCATTTACGTTTATATTTAGACCCACTTTTAGTTTCCCAACTTTCTTGTGATCAGATTTTTCGGGTTTTGATTCTGACAGCGTTTCAATTGACTTAGGTATAAATTCAGGCTTTCTGAATAAGTCTTCATCTGATTTTGAATCTTCTTGAAGCAGTTTATCTTCAGTAACTAAAGCGTTTTCCGATTTCTGTAATGACGTGAATAGCTCATCATCAGAAGATTTACTTACTGATTCTAGGTTTTTATTTTCCGGTTTAGGTTTTTCTTTTTTAAATGCTGTAGGTATTTCTTTTTTAAATGCTGTAGGTTTTTCTAATGCAGGTACTGAAGCAAACAGGTTTTCATCATCAGATAATAAATCAGCGGCAGGATTATCTTCAAAAGTTCGGTTTTTATTTCCTCTTTCTTCTTTAGTTGATGTCAAAGAAGTTTTTTCTAATTTAGGTTTTGACGTGAACAGGTTTTCATCTTCAGAAAATAAATCAAGATTGTTTTTTAAAGTTGGTTTAACTTCTTTAAATAGTTGTTCATCATTTGTTAAAGATTTTTGTCGTTCATCAACATTTTCTGTATTTCGTATTTTAAATATGTCTTCTTCCTCTTTATCTAAACTAGATTCTTTTCTGATTTCAACAGCTGGTTTTATTTCATCTTTCGGTAAATCACTGAATATGTCTTCAACTAGATCTACTTTTTCAATGTCAGGTATAATATTGTAAGAAGAATTATCTTCGAATTGTATGGTATCAGGTATGGGAGGTAAATCATCATTCTGCGGAATTTTAGGCTTAGGTATCGTAGAAAACATATCATCATCGAATTCATCACTGATTTTACTAAAACCATCATCAGGCGGCTCATCGGTAAACAAACCAAAAATCTTATCCTGAGTCGGAGTAAAATCTTCCGGATTTTCTACAAATATTGGATCATTCTTCTTGAAAAATAGACTCTCATCATCAGAATCATCGTCAAATAAAGCATTGACGTTTTTGCTTCGTTTCGGTTCTTTGGGTTTTTCGAAAACAGGAGGTTCAGTTAAAATGCTACTGAAAATATCTGGTTCTATAATTTTTGTTGCGATTTCAACAGTTTTATTGTCTTGTGCAGTCTTGTTAGGTATTGTTTCTGTAAAATCTGAATCTGTAGTATAAAATATTGTTTCAGTATTGTCAGTAATTTGTTGACTTGTTGCAAATAGTTTATCAATATCCTCTTCTAACGTGGTTTTATCAAAAATATTGTGTTTTTCTGTTGGGATTTCATCAGTTTCAGTGACCATGTTACTATTTTTAGTTACATTTTTATTAGTTTCTTCTTTTGGGGGTAAATCATCGAAATCTTGGTCACTGAAATCATTGTTCGTATCCGAAGAACTTTGTTCCATATTTTGTATATTTTTATGAATATGGTCAAATATTTTAGCTGTGTGTGTTTCTTCATTTTTATAAGAACTTGTATTCATGCTATCTACATTTTTGTTTACAGGTAAAACTAAAGAGTTTTCTTCTTTTAAAATGTTCATAGTTTCAGAAGTATTAACAATTTTATCTACAATAGGTATGCTAGTATCTTTATTTACATCATCACTTTTAACTACAATTTGTTCCGTTTCATCAGTTTTAATCAAACTTGAAGTCTTTACCTCCACATTTTCTTTAGGAATTTTTACTTCAGTCTTGCTTGACAGTTTTTCTACATTTCCTTCAGGAATTTTCTTGTCAGCTCTGCTTGTAATTTCTTTAATAGAAGCTGCTACAACATTTGGGACGATTGAAGATTTAGCTGGTTCAACAAAAAGATTACTCTCGTCATCATCATCGAAAAGTGATGGACTTTTTAAAGCATTTGTCGGTGCAGTATTTTTCGTATCCTCTCTACCAAAATCTAGAGCTTTTTCTATACTAACTGAACTATTTTGAACTTTAGTAACTTCATTCGTTTTTAAATCACTAAACAGTTCATCTTCGTCATCATCAAATATGCTTTTAGTGATTTCTTTACTTTTGTTAGAAACTTCATTTATTTTAGATCTTGCAGCTACCTTAGGTTTATTAATTTCTACAGGTTTAGGAGTATCCATAGGTTTATCAACCACTTTATTTTCGGAAAATAATTCATCATCACTGTCAAATAAACTCTTCTTATTAGTACTACTACTCGCTACTTCTATTTTCATCGGTTTTGGCGCAGCAATCTCCGAGAAAATATCATCATCATCTTCGAAAATCGATTTTGACTTGGGATTATCTTTTGCTGGCATTTTAACAACGTTCGTAGAAAATATATCGTCTATATCATCGAAAAGATTATCGCTGAACAGATCAACTTTTGGTTTTTCTATCTTCTTTTCTTTTACCTTCTCCACACTCTTCTTTTGTATTACAGTTTTTAAATCTTTACTAAAATCTTTATCTTTCGTAACTGTTTTACTTTCAGACCTAGCAAATAAATCATCGAATATATCTTTTTCCTTTCTTATCTGCTGGTTTGACTGTGACTCTGAACGGGAGTCACTTCCGCTGTCGTCACCGGAAGTGGAGGATTTTCGTTGATTACGTTTCAAGATGGCGGCACCAATACTTTCTGTTCCTTTGTTGCCAAATAAGGAAATTCCGCCAATTGGTTTCTGTGGAAAAAAAGTTACATAACTAAACTAAAATGATTCTAGGTCAACGGGAAGTACCATACAGGTTTTGATTCCCTTGCGAATGTCAAAATATGTGGCATAAACGGAAAATAAACGCCCGTATCTTTTGATTGCGTTGACTTGGAAGTTTGATTTTTTCACTGCTTCAAGGTATTGCAGCTTTGAGTATTTGATATTAATTTCAACTTGATAACTCCACGCGTTCCTAAGAAAACTGGCCAAGTGCGAGTCGGACTCGCACACGAAGGGTTCCGTACCACAAGGCAAAAACACCGAAAAAAAACACGTTTGTTGTATGGGAGCCCCCGTAAATATTTATTTTATTTTGTTGTTATAGCGGCAACAGAAATACATAATCTGTGAAAATTTCAACGGTCTAGCTATCGCGGTTCTTGAGATACAGCCTGGTGACAGACAGACAGACGGACGGACGGACAGACAGCGAAGTCTTAGTAATAGTGTCCCGTTTTTACCCTTTGGGTACGGAACCCTAAAAAAGGCTCTAGACAGACGGACTGATCTTATAAGGGTTCAGTGAGGCACGGAACCCTAAAAACAACATACCTTGACACCCCTTTCAGCCTCTTCATCACCTCGCGCTCTCAAATCATCAGCATTACTTCCCTGCTTATACACATTCCTAGTATCATCATCATGATTCGCTCTATCATCGTTGTCATATACATTTCTTCTATGATTGGAACTATGATCATTGGATTTGTTATGATTTTCAGTGTGTTTGACAAACATGTGCGGTGCTGGGCCTGAGTCGAAGAGAGAGGTCGGGTTGGCACTGGGATTCGTTGCTGGCTGTAGAAAAAAATGGCAGTTTTTTACCGACTTCAAAAAAAAAACGAGGTTATCAATTCGACACGTATGTATTTAATATTATTGGAGCTGCATGATATTCACATATGACAATCTATTAGGGCTTCCAAACAAATAAACAAAATTTTATAGATGTATGTATGTTTGTCCACGCATTTCTCCGCAACTATTAATCGGATCGTGACCATTTTGTTATAGGCTTACATTTACTTCAACTTAGGGAACAGTGCAAGTTTCATCAAAATCGATTCAGTAATTTTCAAGCTATGGAGTAATACGTGTAAGTGTGACAGCGTGGCTTATCTTCCATACCTTAGCAGCAAAATCGCTAAAGATGTCACCTTCATCGCTATCCTTCTCGTTGGCAAACAGATCGTCTGCGCCGTGAGTCCTCGCGTACGGCTGAGCTTGGTGCAAGTCAGCGAATATGTCAGAGTCCTGGCTGTCCGAATGCTCGGAGAGCGGCGGGGGCTCGTCCAGGAATATTGTGCCTGGAGATAGACAGTGAGATGATGAAAACCGGCTAACGGTGAATCGAACTATTTAACCAACCACCATAACCATAATCAGCCTATAATGTTCCCACTGCTGGGACACAGGCCTCCTCTCGGTGAGAGGGAGTGGGCCGTAATCCACCACGCGGGCCCAGTGCGGATTGGCAGATGTCACATGTCTTCGAATGTTTTGTTCTAGGACTAACTATTTATACAGCGTGAAATTTTATTTATTTAATTTATATTGCATTCATGTCGTTTACAAGGTTGTTAAAATTTAAATATAAGATTCGTACATGAACCCTGCTAGGGCACCGCAACATTATGTTTCTTAATTATAAATTAAATTATTATTGCATGCATTATTATATAAAGTTATTCAGAAACATATTATTACATTTTTAATGTCATCATTTCATTATTAATTAATTTATTATTGGATTCAATAGTAACTCACGTGAGCCCGCCCGCTACCTACCCTCTTTGCAGGTAGCAGGACGACCACGCGCAGTCGTCCGTTTGCGCTGTAGCTATACTATTGGTTTTATTTATTTATTTATTTCATAACAATTTACATTGTGTCGAAAATTAAAAATGATTTTAAAACTTAAAAAAAAAAAAAAAAAAAAAAAAACAACAATAAAATACATGCCACTTAATTACTATGAGGAAGAGTAACAATAATAATAAATAAATGTCATTTAAATAATTAGAATAATAATGCTACAAATATTCGAGATCGCGTTCGAGTTTTGTATCTGCCATTTTTTAATAAGTACTTAATTTTTTTATAAATCGATTGTACTATCAAGACAAAATCATTTCGCTTCGGGAAAACAAGTATTAAAATTTCACGCTGTATATTTTTTTTTTAATGTAGGTAATACGCACATACAGCAGCTAGCTTGGGCTGGGGATAAAACTCGGTTGTTTCCACTGACAAGGGATAAAATTATTTTATCCACCCGCCAAAGCACGGCAACAGGGGGAAAGAGAATTATATCACTTTTTGACATTAGACGTGGATACTCACGGGGGGTGAGTATCCACGTCTAATGTCAAAGAGTAGTATAGAGCATGGCGACTAGTGGAAGAGAAAAATTACAGATATTTTGACATAACAAAGGGAGAAATTTGTCCTCGTCTTTAGATGGTGGGTTTAAGTATATCTCTCTTGGAGAAAATATAATTAATTGTAATATAAAAATGTCTCGTGCTTACTGGAGCTTAGTGTTGTCGTCGGAAAGGGAGAAAATCGAGCGAAAAATACACCGGCGTTCAATTCGCGATTCGAGCAAAATTGACAAAGGGGAATAGTATTTTGTCCTCTCCCCGTGGATAAAATGTCTCCGGCCATGATAGCCCTGCTGGGTATTTATTTTAGTTTTTCATTAAATACTATACAACACATATATATGCTAGTTAACATTTTTAATCTTATATTTTGATTTTTATACATTCATCATCTGCCTAGCCTTTTCCCAACTATGTTGGAGTCGCCTCCCTTTTCTATGGAGGTTGAGTGAACTTTACACCCTGTTCCTCATACCTGTATAAAATTAATAGCACTTACTCGAGACAGGGTCCTGTGGTCTGTAAACCTTGCGCACCGTGGGTTTAGGAGGTTCCTCGTCGTCCGGCTCTCTTTCTACCATCTGGGGATTAAGGTGATATGTTGAAAAGTATGTGGTTTTTCTATTTCGTGTAACTTGTCAAGTAAGTATGTGTATTTTGTAGAAAATCCGAAAAAGTAAAAAAATAAATACTGCTGACATAATCACCATCCAGACCCCTCCATCCCCCATGTCATCAAAAATAACCAAAGCAAAGACCCCCCCCCCCCCCACCCTGTAGTGCTCACGTAATTTGTAAACGCACCCATAATACAGGAGAAATTCCTAGTGTGGGGCAATGTTTTTATAAAAAAACTAAATCAAAATCGGTTCATCCGTTCGGGAGCTACGATGCCACAGACACACACACCCACACACACAGACACGTCAAACTTATAACACCCCGTCGTTTTTGCGTCGGGGGTTAAAAAGAAAATACTTGAATGGCTCCTATGTGCCGATGCACTGCTACCTCTTTTTTTTTATGCGGATGGGACATCATCAATTGACCCCTCCCGCTCTGGGTGGAGCGGAAGGGAGTGTCAGAGTCTTACTGGCTAAAACCCACCCGTGTTCCTTCCTTAGCCCTTTATGTTCCGGGCCAGCGGTAACCCTTTCGGACAATCCCGCTACCCCGGCAGGCTTCGGCCCTAAGGGGGCCCTTCTCTGGTGCTGATATCCCCCTCCCCCCCATCTCCTTCCATACAAGCGTGATGTTATGGTAAACATACCTTAGCCGGTTCTTTAGCACCTAACCTCCTGGCGATCTCGCTGGCCACGTCTGAGGGGGTCGGTTTCGGTACGGAGCCCTGTTCAGATGGCGGCTCTGAACTTGTTTCTGATATCTGTAAAATATACAATGTGTAACGTTACTGTTTCACCCGCATAAAATTCGATCCCATGGGAATATCGGAATAAAAAGTATCCTATATGTTAATCCAGGGTGTCAGCTACCTCCATACAAAATTTTACCAAAATTGGTCCAGCCGTTTGAGCGTGAAGAAGTAACAAACATATAAACACACACACACAAACTTTCGCCTTTATAATATTAGTGTGATTAGTATACAGGTCGAAATTGAAAACATGCGACAAATCGAAATAGGAGATTGTACTCATCATTATGAACAACTTTTACTAAGGGACCAACGCTGCAATCGAGAAAAAAAAAACAGCTGTTCCCTACATTATGTTCGCCTAACTCGTCAAAATGTAGGGAACAGCTGATTTTTTTTACCCTGTATTAGTATTAGTACGGATGTCGTTGACTATTACTTACAGTGGTCTGTGTGTGAGGTACTGTTAGTTTATCCGTGTGCGTGTCTTCCGGGTCCGACTGCGAGTACTGGTCGCTATCGTGTTCTACCTTAGACGCCGTGCTGTCCGAGTCGCTGTCTTCGAGGACCAAACCTTGGAACGTAATGAAAATATACAACGTTATTTTTAGTATATGCAAAACCTGAATATATACAGAATAAGTAACTGAATCGATTCCAATAATTTTTACCCCATGTTATATTTTGTCCCAGAAATATTTAAAAAAGGTTAAAAGTTGGACACCGAGCGACACTAAGTAGGTTATCCAATCTCCGCGCAGAACGGTTAGGTACCTAGGTACTATTATCAATGAGCGCAAGACGGCGCGGCGCGGGTGAGCATGTTTTTGTACGGACAAACAGGTAACTTAACAAGCTTATATCTTTGTGATTTTTCATGATACAGTTTTGAAATTTTGTACATAGATTCTTTACATAAAAATACTAGACACGTGTTTCGGGTTTCGCATATACTAAAAATAATGTTGTATATCAATAATGTATGATACAGAATGCTAAGAGGGATGTGTGGTGTTACACGTGTTACGAGCTTCGGGTTCGTGACAATAAAAACTGCCGATTTAATAACCAAAAATAACAATTTATTTTACCACACTAATTACAACTCAAACACACTAATTAAAAGAACACAATTTCACTACTGATTACTCTTAATTCGCACTTGAAGATCGCTTGATGTTTTCGCTCTTGTCGCTTTATCCAAACTGTGTCGGTCGTCGCGCATCCCGGCCTTATATAGTGCCGCAGATAGTTCTAGAACCTTCCATTGTAGAAACATCTAGAATGTTCGAGTACATACCGGCCCCGACCGACTAGGTGTCGATAGTTCGAGAAAGTTCTACAAAGTTCTAGTATCGAATTTTCTAGAACGATCGTGACTCGACTAGTTCTGCTACTCGATACTAGATGGCGCTAGTGGTAACTAATGTCACCATGTTCCAGGCGTTAATTGTGGCGCGCAACACTGCCCCCTCCTAAGACATGCTCGTCCCGAGCATTATCAGCCCCATAATAACGCGCCAGTCGGTCCACATGGACGATCTTAGGAGTACCTCTTGCACCTTTCTGTATCCGGTAGGTTACGTCATTGATCTTTGTCACAATCCGGTACGGTCCGTCCCATTTAGCTTGAAGCTTAGGAGATTTCCCTTTGCTGCGGACTGGATTGTGCAACCACACTAGTGAACCTTCGTCGAACCCTTTATTGTTCATTTTGCGGTCATAACGGGTTTTCATCTTTTCAGACATTTGCTGGCCCGATTGTCTGACGTGCTCATAAATGTCATTCATTTTGTTCCGCAAGTCATTCGCATAATCGGTTATACTGCGTGGGGCATCAGGTGGTATTCCGGTGATCAGGTCTGCAGGCAGCCGTAATTCTCTTCCAAAGTTTGCGAAAGCTGGTGTCACCGATGTACTTTCGTGAACAGCGCTTCGATATGACAACAAAAACGGTTGTATGTGCTTGTCCCAATCTCGTTGCCAATTTTCCACAACTTTGGCTAGGTACCTCTCCAATGTCTGATTAAATCGTTCCACCATTCCATCCGATTGTGGGTGGTAAGAAGTTGTTCTCGTTTTATGAGTACCCATAACTCGACAAGTTTCCTGGAATATTTGGGACTCAAAATTCCTTCCTTGATCACTGTGAATCTCTAAAGGTACTCCAAAACGACAGAAGACTTCATGAACTAACTTATCTGCAACTGTTGAAGCTTCTTGGTTTGGAATGGCGAAGACTTCCGGCCACTTGGTGAAGTAATCCATCACAACCATGAAATACTTGTTGCCACTCTCACTTACCGGAAACGGCAACATCAAGGGCTATCCTCTCCCATGGTGCACCAACATTGTACAATTTCAATGCACCTCTACTACGAGTCTGAGGTCCCTTTACAGCTGCACAACTTGTACATTTGCGACACCAGTCCTCGACATCGTACCGACAGTGGACCCAGTAAAACCGTTCTCGTATCTTCAGTAGAGTCCGTTTTACTCCCAGATGACCTCCTGAACAACCATTATGGTACAGCTGTAGAACATCCGGTACTTGAGCTTTAGGGACTACCATTTGCAAATGACAGCTGTCTCCCCGAGCATTTTCCCATTTACGGCACAGGACTCCATCCTGAATCACCAAGCTGTCCCATTGGGCCCAATAGCTTTTTGTGATCGAACTCATCGCTGAGACGTCACTCCACCTGGGCTTAGGAGCTCTGGCCTTCATCCACTCCAGAATCGGCTTGATGTCCGAATCTTCCTGCTGTGCACGTTGTAGGCTTTCCTTCCACTCGTTGCTGAGGTCTGTCTTGAGCATCCTCACAGGTACGACTTCTTTACTTTCTTGCCTAGTACAATGCTTGCAGTCTTCAGGACAAGGTCTTCTTGACAATGCATCTGCGTTGCCATGTGATTTCCCGCTGCGATGTTCGACCACAAAGTCGTATTCCTGCAGTAGCTCAATCCATCTCGCAACTTGTCCTTCTGGATTTTTGAACTGCAATAGCCATTTCAGTGCAGCATGGTCAGTTCGTACGTGGAATTTCCGCCCCAGAAGATATTTGCTAAAATGCTGCAATGACTTTACCACAGCAAGCAATTCCCGTCTCGTGACACAATAGTTCTTTTCCGGCTTTGACAGCGACTTGCTGAAGTACGCTATCACAACCTCTTGATCACCATTCCGTTGAGACAACACACCGCCAAGTCCTATGTCACTTGCGTCTGTGTCAATTATAAATTCCTTGCCCGCATCAGGGTACCCCAAAATAGGTGTTTTGCACAAACGATCCTTTAGTTCCTGGAATGCGATGTCGCAACTTTCATCCCAGCAGAAATGTCGCTTCTCTTCGGTTAGCTTATGCAGGGGTTTGGCTATGTCTGCAAAGTTCTTCACAAATCGCCGATAATAGGAGCACAAACCCAAAAATGCTCTGACCTGCGTCTTGTCTTTTGGAACTGGCCAATCCTTGACAGCGGCGATTTTCTCTGGATCCGTGCGGATACCTTCTTCAGACACTACATATCCCAAAAAGCTAACCTGTCGTTTGAATAGTGAACACTTCTTCGGACTCAACTTGAGGTTGGCACTCTGGATCTTCATGAGCACGCGTTCCAGGTTTTGAAGATGTTCTTCAAACGTGCGGCCTACGATGATGATGTCATCCAAGTAGACCAAACAGGCATCGCCAATTAGTCCAGTAAGTACAAGTTCCATCAACCTTTCAAAAGTTGCCGGAGCATTGCACAATCCAAACGGCATAACTTTAAATTGCCACAGACCCTTTCCTGTCGAGAATGCAGTTTTCTCCTTGTCCTTAGGGTCAATTTCGACTTGCCAGTAGCCACTTTTCAGGTCCAGCGTGCTAAACCACTTTACCCCAGTAAGCATGTCCAGCGTGTCATCAATTCTTGGCAAAGGATAGCTGTCCTTCTTTGTAACGTCGTTCAGACGACGATAGTCAACACAAAACCGCATGCTGCCGTCCTTCTTTCTTACCAGCACTACAGGTGAACACCATGGACTAGATGAAGGTTCAATAACACCATCCTTCACCATTCCCTCAATCATGGTTTCCACTTCCTTTTCACGTGCTACCGGCAATCTCCTTGGCCGCTGACGGATAGGCAATTCTTCTCCTGTGTTTATTTTGTGTTGAACTAAGCCAGTCTTCCCGATGTCAGCATCGTTTGACGAGAAAACATTGGCGTACTTGAGTAACATCTTCTTCGCCTTGACCATTTCATTTTGGGACAGAGCGCTGCGGCAGTCTTCTAAAAGTGTGGTCACTTTCGTTTGCGCATCCTTGCTGGGGGTCCCAGTCGATAGATATTGGCATCGACGCAACCAGTCCACTTCCTCGCAAGTACCGAATAGTGTGCCTTTTTCTATAATCTGTTCCTGATCACAAAGGTTCAGCACACGTACCCCTGAGATGTCGGTGGCTCTGACCAAAGTTCGTGCCACTTTCCATGGAAAGTCATTGTCTACTCTTTCCACGAGAACACAACGATGTGTTTGCCCAGGATTCCGAGGAAGACTAACCGGCACAATCGTTTCCGATCTCGGCGGAAGAACAATCTTCTTAAGGCTGTACACATTCCCAGGTAACGCCCCTTCCACGAAAAGTTCCTCTTGTCCACATTTCAAAACACCTTGCTTGACGTCAATCTCGCAACAATTCTTCCTCATAAAGTCAAGGCCCAGGATGCAATCGTCCATTATATCGGCCACGATGACATTATGCAGGTAGATTCTGTTGCCTAGCTTCAACTCCATCTTCTTCTCTCCATGGACGGGTATGCGCTGACCGGTGGCTGTTACCAAATTAATGCGTTCCCGGTTGTATACGGAGTCCCCAAGGGACCGACTTGTAAGTTGGGAACTGACAACCGTGCGAGAAGCTCCAGTGTCTATGGTCAGCTTACACGGCGTTCCGTTGACCTCGCCCTTGATGATTAGGCTGTTCCCGTCATGGGTTTGTGTGATCGAAACCCTTGGGGCTCTTTGAACATCAGCCAGCACCCGCCCCGCAGTCCTGGCTATTACTCGTTTCCCTGCTGCTGATGCTGGGCGGTGCTGTTAGCCGCACTGCCCTCTGGAGATCGGCCGTCTTCTCTTTCTGCATTTCGCTTAGGGCAACAGGATCGAAGGTGGCCCTTTTCGCCACAGCCGTAGCACCTAGGGCTGTACCCTTTATTGCGGTCGCGAATTGTAGCCGCTGCAACCTCCCTGACGCGATGGGAACGATGATCCTGCCGCACAGCTTCCACCTCCAGTGCATGGGCCAAGGCGTCCTTAAGCGTCCCATGGTGACCGAGCCTCACAGCAGCTCTAACTTCAAGGTCGCGGATGCCGTCGATGAATGCCTGCACCAGGTTCCCATCAATAAGCGCAGGTACAGACTGGTACGCTTTACGAACCAGCTTCTCCACTTCAAGGGCCCACTGCTGCAGGTTTTCGTTACTGCGTTGCACGCGATCCTTGAGCTGCGCACGAAACACGTGTTCCAGGTGAGCGTCGCCATACCGAGCCTCCAATGCCTCAAGAAGCTGCTCGTAAGTCACTTCCTTACCGAGAGCTTCCAGAACAGTTAAGGCCTGGTCGCGCAGGCCAAGGGTGAGGGCAGTCATGGCCTGATTTTTATTCCATCCGTTCGCCTTCATGACAGCCTCAAACTGGATTTTGTAGGCCGACCAGGAAGAAGTTCCGTCGAACGGTGGCACTTTGAATCCACGTAGCGAAGGTGTTGTAGCTACGGGAGCTGCGATTCCATCACCAAGTTTGAGGTAATCCAGCGTTTTCTTCACGTCAGCCATCACGGTTAGCTTCACGTCAGCCATCACGTTGTCAACCCGATTATTTACTTGGTCGATTCGGGTTTCAGCTTCCGACAGGCGGTTGTCATGATGAGCAACCTTATCCTTCACCTCCTTCATGTCTTTCCCGAAGGAAGCGTGAAGGTCCTTCATAAGGAGCATCTGCTCTTCCTGGCGGCGCGCCTGCTCCTCCTTATCACGTTGGAGCTGTTCTTCCAACCGACGAGCCTGTTCCTCCTGTCGACGAGCCTGTTCCTCCTGTCGACGAGCTTGTTCCTGCAGCATCATCATCAGGGCAGCAAAGTCTGGTGCTGATGATGCTGGAGCAGCTGTGGATGGGCCGGCCTCCGTGGTCGGTAGCTGGCCTTCCGACCTCTGTGGCGTTGCTCCACCGAATCGCCTCTGGTCCGTCTCTTGCTGTCGTTGATTCCGGGTACGGATACCCTCCGTGTCGTCTTTGGGTAAAACCGGCATAATCCTTGCTTCTGACACCAATTGTTACGAGCTTCGGGTTCGTGACAATAAAAACTGCCGATTTAATAACCAAAAATAACAATTTATTTTACCACACTAATTACAACTCAAACACACTAATTAAAAGAACACAATTTCACTACTGATTACTCTTAATTCGCACTTGAAGATCGCTTGATGTTTTCGCTCTTGTCGCTTTATCCAAACTGTGTCGGTCGTCGCGCATCCCGGCCTTATATAGTGCCGCAGATAGTTCTAGAACCTTCCATTGTAGAAACATCTAGAATGTTCGAGTACATACCGGCCCCGACCGACTAGGTGTCGATAGTTCGAGAAAGTTCTACAAAGTTCTAGTATCGAATTTTCTAGAACGATCGTGACTCGACTAGTTCTGCTACTCGATACTAGATGGCGCTAGTGGTAACTAATGTCACCATGTTCCAGGCGTTAATTGTGGCGCGCAACACACGAATGGATAGAATAAGAAATGAGTACATAAGTGGAAGTTTGAAAGTGGCACCGGTAACTGAAAAGTTGTGTGGGAATCGCTTGTCATGGTATGGGCATGTGTTACGGAGAATAGGCTATTTGACTGGTTTCTGATAAACATCTCAGATTATTTAATGGTGTCTAACGAGCCCACAAAAACCTATTACTTCAAATTGCATAATGTATTTCTTTAAAAAAAATAGTAAATAAAAATGTACTGTTTAAATAAGCCGCCAAAACGCTATCTTTAACAATATGGCGTCGTGACGTCACGATTCACGTAAACAAACGTTGAAACGGTCGAGATACTAGACAAAAGTCATCTGTTCTGTCAACGATAGACAGACATTTACTAAATCATGACGTCATCTTAGGTTCAGCCAATCCAGACCGTTTTCGATTACGTGGCGCCAGATTTAAAAAGATGAAGTTTTTTCGGGATTTTCTTTATAAATAATACATTGTTTTGTAGTAAAATTAATGCAAATCGATTTTAAAAGCGATAATCTATACGAGTGTCAATAATTATGACCTTATTTTTTACATTGTCAAATAGCCTATTGAGGAAACTGTTGTGAGGAGAGTTTTGAGTATGGATGTCGATGGCTATAAGAGTAGGGGAAGACCAAAGAAACGATGGATGGAGTGTGTGAATGATGATATGGTTAGAAAGGGGGTGACTACTGAGATGACGACTAATAGAGAAGTATGGAAGAAAAAGACATGTTGCGCCGACCACGAATAAATTGGGATAAGGGCAGGCGAATGATGATGATGAATGTATGATACAGAATGAAATTGGAGGGCCCCGTGGCTAAATAATAACAGCCGCACAGGTCGATAGAACAGGTTAAGCTACGCTTGCCGCGGTTGGATGGGTGACCATCTTTAGATACCGTGACCCCTCCGTGCCTCGGAAAGCACGTTAAGCCGTTGGTCCCGGCTGTCATTCGTGGATCTTTGACAGTCGTTACGGGTAGTCAGAAGCCCGAAAGTCTGACAACCAGTCTTATCAAGGGGTATCGTATTACCCAGTAATTGGGTTGTGGAGGTCAGATAGGCAGTCGCTCCATGTAAAATATTGGTATTCAGCTGCATCCGGTTAGACTGGAGGCCGACCTCAACATAGTTGGGAAAAGGCTAGGCAGAGGATGATGATGACAAAATGAAATTGAAAACTTGAATCTCATAGTTACTAAAGTAAGTAAAAGTTGTGAAACATTCAATTTTTATGCAATACTAGCTGCGCCCCGCGGTTTCACCCGCGTCAATGTCGATCCCGTGGGAATATCGGGATAAAAACTATCCTATGTCCTTCCCCGGGATGCAATCTATCATCTCTGCCAAATTTTATCGAAATCCGTTCAGTGGTTTAGGCGTGAAAAGGTAACATACAGAGACAGAATTACTTTCGAATTTATAATTATTAGTATGGATAACATATGGGTATCTCACCAGCATGCCACTTGTTCTTCCAAGGTTGTGATCCGATGATGTACGGGAGAGGCCGGGAAGCGTACATATCCTTAGGTTTCAGCACCATTCTGGAGACAAATGATATGGTCAGTACATGGTCTGGTCAACCACCAGACCGCACTGTGCCCGCGTGGTGGATTAGAGCCTATTCCCTCTCACAGAGAGGAGGCTTGTGTCGCTATGTCCCAGCAGTGGGAACATTATAGGCTAATTATGATTATAACATGGTCTGGTGGTGATAGAAACTAGACTAAATTATATAAAAACTGGCCAAGTGCGAGTCGGACTCGCACACGAAGGGTTCCGTACCACAAGGCAAAAACGCCCCTTAAATATTTACCCTATTTTAATATTATTAAGTAAAAATACAACTGAGTATTTTGTGAATATTTCAAGTGTCTACTTGTTGCCATTATTGAAATCGAGCAAAAATGGGCAAAAAAATCGCGTTTGTTGTATGGGAGCCCCCCATATTTTTTTTTTTTTTTTTTGTATTTTTTGTTATAGCGGCAACAGAAATACATAATTTGTGAAAATTTCAACTGTCTAGCTATCGCGGTTCTTGAGATACAGCCTGGTGACAGACAGACGGACGGACAGACAGCGAAGTCTTAGTAATAGGGTCCCGTTTTTACCCTTTGGGTACGGAACCCTAAAAACTAGCTGCGCCCCGCGGCTTCACCCGCATAAGTTTCGATCCCGTGGGAATATCGGGATAAAAAGTAACCAAGGTATCTGGAAACAGTGGTTTCTATGAACAAAGTTTACGGCAAGAAGCTTAGTGCTATCTATGAACAGAGATCTCTGTCAACAGTGCTTCCTATGGACCAAGATATCTACGAACAATGTTGTCTATCAACAAACACATCATTTACATCTAACCGGAATTTAATTTACATTTAATTTTCAATACTTAGGTCTACCTAACGTGGAATGGACATGGTTGTGTTTGGGCTTTTTATGGTTGGACATACAAATGGTTGTTTTTATGTTTTTATGGTTTGACATGTAAAGATGACATAGTAATATTTTTAAAATTATTTTTGTTAATATTTGATTATTGCTTCTGTTAGGGTTAACATGTAATAATTTTGTAATTCAAACACAATGTAAATTGTTTTATGAAATAAATAATAATAAATAAAGTTTTCGGCGAAACGTGCTGTCTAGGAATAGAGATTTCTATTAGCTTAGCTTTCTGCATGTAGTCGTATCATACAAGCGTGTTTCTATTTTAGGTTCCACACTCTGCTGATCCATTGCTGCATATTTTAGACAAAAAATTATGCTCAACAACGTAAATAACGCAATGAATGTTGTTGAACTGTCAAAATTAAACCCATTGTTACTGTTAGTGTGTTACAATTAGCAGTATAGTGACAATTTCATGAGTTGACGTCTGCTTATCTGGTACTTCCAGAATTTGCACATTACCACCATACAAATAAGGTCCAAACTCACCTGGCAGGCATTTCATCGTCAGTATCGAACTCTGTCACTATCGCAGTATAGTGACAATCTCATGACGTCAGCTTATCTGGTACTTCCAGAATTTGCACATTAACAACATACAAATAAGGTCTAAACTCACCTGGCAGGCATTTCATCGTCAGTATCGAACTCTGTCACTATCGCAGTATAGTGACAATCTCATGACGTCAGCTTATCTGGTACTTCCAGAATTTGCACATTAACAACATACAAATAAGGTCTAAACTCACCTGGCAGGCATTTCATCGTCAGTATCGAACTCTGTCACTATCGCAGTATAGTGACAATCTCATGACGTCAGCTTATCTGGTACTTCCAGAATTTGCACATTAACAACATACAAATAAGGTCTAAACTCACCTGGCAGGCATTTCATCGTCAGTATCGAACTCTGTCACTATCGCAGTATAGTGACAATCTCATGACGTCAGCTTATCTGGTACTTCCAGAATTTGCACATTAACAACATACAAATAAGGTCTAAACTCACCTGGCAGGCATTTCATCGTCAGTATCGAACTCTGTCACTATCGCAGTATAGTGACAATCTCATGACGTCAGCTTATCTGGTACTTCCAGAATTTGCACATTAACAACATACAAATAAGGTCTAAACTCACCTGGCAGGCATTTCATCGTCAGTATCGAACTCTGTCACTATCGCAGTATAGTGACAATCTCATGACGTCAGCTTATCTGGTACTTCCAGAATTTGCACATTAACAACATACAAATAAGGTCTAAACTCACCTGGCAGGCATTTCATCGTCAGTATCGAACTCTGTCACTATCGCAGTATAGTGACAATCTCATGACGTCAGCTTATCTGGTACTTCCAGAATTTGCACATTAACAACATACAAATAAGGTCTAAACTCACCTGGCAGGCATTTCATCGTCAGTATCGAACTCTGTCACTATCGCAGTATAGTGACAATCTCATGACGTCAGCTTATCTGGTACTTCCAGAATTTGCACATTAACAACATACAAATAAGGTCTAAACTCACCTGGCAGGCATTTCATCGTCAGTATCGAACTCTGTCACTATCGCAGTATAGTGACAATCTCATGACGTCAGCTTATCTGGTACTTCCAGAATTTGCACATTAACAACATACAAATAAGGTCTAAACTCACCTGGCAGGCATTTCATCGTCAGTATCGAACTCTGTCACTATCGCAGTATAGTGACAATCTCATGACGTCAGCTTATCTGGTACTTCCAGAATTTGCACATTAACAACATACAAATAAGGTCTAAACTCACCTGGCAGGCATTTCATCGTCAGTATCGAACTCTGTCACTATCGCAGTATAGTGACAATCTCATGACGTCAGCTTATCTGGTACTTCCAGAATTTGCACATTAACAACATACAAATAAGGTCTAAACTCACCTGGCAGGCATTTCATCGTCAGTATCGAACTCTGTCACTATCGCAGTATAGTGACAATCTCATGACGTCAGCTTATCTGGTACTTCCAGAATTTGCACATTAACAACATACAAATAAGGTCTAAACTCACCTGGCAGGCATTTCATCGTCAGTATCGAACTCTGTCACTATCGCAGTATAGTGACAATCTCATGACGTCAGCTTATCTGGTACTTCCAGAATTTGCACATTAACAACATACAAATAAGGTCTAGACTCACCTGGCAGGCATTTCATCGTCAGTATCGAACTCTGTCACTATCGCAGTATAGTGACAATCTCATGACGTCAGCTTATCTGGTACTTCCAGAATTTGCACATTAACAACATACAAATAAGGTCTAAACTCACCTGGCAGGCATTTCATCGTCAGTATCGAACTCTGTCACTATCGCAGTATAGTGACAATCTCATGACGTCAGCTTATCTGGTACTTCCAGAATTTGCACATTACCACCATACAAATAAGGTCTAAACTCACCTGGCAGGCATTTCATCGTCAGTATCGAACTCTGTCACTATCGCAGTATAGTGACAATCTCATGACGTCAGCTTATCTGGTACTTCCAGAATTTGCACATTAACAACATACAAATAAGGTCTAAACTCACCTGGCAGGCATTTCATCGTCAGTATCGAACTCTGTCACTATCGCAGTATAGTGACAATCTCATGACGTCAGCTTATCTGGTACTTCCAGAATTTGCACATTAACAACATACAAATAAGGTCTAAACTCACCTGGCAGGCATTTCATCGTCAGTATCGAACTCTGTCACTATCGCAGTATAGTGACAATCTCATGACGTCAGCTTATCTGGTACTTCCAGAATTTGCACATTAACAACATACAAATAAGGTCTAAACTCACCTGGCAGGCATTTCATCGTCAGTATCGAACTCTGTCACTATCGCAGTATAGTGACAATCTCATGACGTCAGCTTATCTGGTACTTCCAGAATTTGCACATTAACAACATACAAATAAGGTCTAAACTCACCTGGCAGGCATTTCATCGTCAGTATCGAACTCTGTCACTATCGCAGTATAGTGACAATCTCATGACGTCAGCTTATCTGGTACTTCCAGAATTTGCACATTAACAACATACAAATAAGGTCTAAACTCACCTGGCAGGCATTTCATCGTCAGTATCGAACTCTGTCACTATCGCAGTATAGTGACAATCTCATGACGTCAGCTTATCTGGTACTTCCAGAATTTGCACATTAACAACATACAAATAAGGTCTAAACTCACCTGGCAGGCATTTCATCGTCAGTATCGAACTCTGTCACTATCGCAGTATAGTGACAATCTCATGACGTCAGCTTATCTGGTACTTCCAGAATTTGCACATTAACAACATACAAATAAGGTCTAAACTCACCTGGCAGGCATTTCATCGTCAGTATCGAACTCTGTCACTATCGCAGTATAGTGACAATCTCATGACGTCAGCTTATCTGGTACTTCCAGAATTTGCACATTAACAACATACAAATAAGGTCTAAACTCACCTGGCAGGCATTTCATCGTCAGTATCGAACTCTGTCACTATCGCAGTATAGTGACAATCTCATGACGTCAGCTTATCTGGTACTTCCAGAATTTGCACATTACCACCATACAAATAAGGTCCAAACTCACCTGGCAGGCATTTCATCGTCAGTATCGGAGTCAGTGTCACTATCCTGCAGTATAGTGATGATCTCATGCGCATTCTCTAACACCGATATACTGCGCTTCAGTGACGTCAGCTCATCTCGTACTTCCGGTTTTGGCTGTTCCTGCAAACGAATAGGATGAGAATTAACTAAAGTTGTTTCCTCTTAAACGAATATCAACATTCATCATCTGTCTTGCCTTTTTACCGACTTCAAAAAAAGGAGGTTATCAATTCGATACGTATGTATGTAATATTATTGGAATTGCATTATATTCACATATGACAATCTACTAAGGCTTCCAAACAATTATACAAAATTTCATAGACGTATGTATGTATGTATGTTTGTCCACGCATTTCTCAGCAACTATTAATCGGATCGTGACCATTTTTTTTGTATTAGTTTACATTTACTTCAACTTAGGGAACAGTGCAAGTTTCATCAAAATCGGTTCAGTAATTTTCAAGATATGGACTAATACGTGTAAGTGTGACGGCCTGGCGTATTGATACGAGCTACGGGTGTAGTGTCAAAGGGAAAACATCTCAAAACCTTGGTCAAATTCTAGTGCAAAAACTAAAAATTACGAAATAAAAAGTAATTTAAAAAAATTAAACCGACTTCAAAAAGAAATCAACTCAAAATTATCAAATAAAAAGTAATTTAAAAAAATTAAACCGACTTCAAAAAGAAATTAACTCAAAATTATGAAATAACTTTAATTTCGGAAGTCGGTGTCTTGGGATTTGTATTTTAGTTTTATGCCACCGTTTACACACAGTTTTCCCTTTGACACTACACCCGTAGCTCTTATCAATAAGCCAGGCCGTCACACTTACACGTATTAGTCCATATCTTGAAAATTACTGAATCGATCTTGATGAAACTTGCACTGTTCCCTAAGTTGAAGAAAATTTAAGCCAATAAAAAAAAATGGTCACGATCCGATTAATAGTTCCGGAGATATGCGTGGACAAACATACATACATACATACATACATACATACATACATACATACATACATACATACATACGTCTATGAAATTTTGTATATTTGTTTGGAAGCCCTAATAGATCATCATATGTGAATATAATGCAATTCCAATAATATTACATACATACGTATCGAATTGATAACCTCCTTTTTTTTTTGAAGTCGGTAATAACTTTAATTTCGGAAGTCGGTGGCAAAAAACTAATAAAATACAGATCCCAAGACACCGACTTCCGAAATTAAAGTTATTTGATAATTTTGAGTTGATTTCTTTTTGAAGTCTGTTTAATTTTTTTAAATTACTTTTTATAGTATTCGTTTTTTGCCACCGACTTCCGAAATTAAAGTTATTTCATAATTTTGAGTTCATTTCTTTTTGAAGTCGTTTTAATTTTTTTAAATTACTTTTTCCCAACTATGTTGGGGTCGGCTTCCAGTATAACCGGATGCAGCTGAGTACCATTACTTTACATGTAGCGACTTCCTATCTGACCTCCACAACCCATTTACTGGGTGAATACCCCTGGGTAAGACTGATTGTCAGACTTTCGGGCTTCTAACGACCCGTAACGACTGTCAAATGACAGCCGGGACCAACAACTTAACGTGCTTTCCGAGACACGGCCCAGATAGCATTTAAATTTGCTGCAAGTTTGTTTTTTATTTGATATTTAGTTGTTACGGCAAACTTGTTGTGGCAAATTTATTTCAAATTAGCTGTAAACTTGTGAATGTTAAAATGATATGGCAAGTTTGTTTTGATACTGTTGCAATATTGCTAATGTAAACATGATCTGTCAAGTTTGATCCAATAATACTGTAAACTTGACACGTTAAACGATCTCGAATCATCAACAACCATTATAAAATCCGGCCAAGTGCGAGTTGAACTAGCGCACCAAAGGGTTCGGTGTGTACCATAATCATTAATCATCATCCATCAGTTCCATCCACAGAAATGGTTCCAACACACAAATAATTTTTAAATTTGGGTAAAATGGAAAGTGTTCACTCCACCTAGGCACTACTAGTTATTTAACGTATTAACGTAGTTAGACCACTTTATGTTAAGGCGTAGGTAGGCCATATTTTTATATTTTTGCTCTATATCATGTACCTAATAACTACGTTACTCGGAACGCAAATGCTTTGTAGTAGTTCATGCAGAGCTCTCACCTCGCTGTTACGTTCGCCGCACAACAAAAATACAAGGGTACACGCTATTACTTACGAAATGTATTTGAGAGGCTTTATTTATAGTGTTCATCTCGAACCTTCGCCTATTTTCATAGGCTGAGGAAAATTTGTTATAATAAATTATGATCAAAACATTTATAGGTACCAAATAAAAAATGGTTGCCTGTAAAGTCGGTTTTACGGGCGAAGATTTTACGTGACAACGTCTTTTTCTCGGTAGAATATTTATTGATATGAATATAATTAAATTGCACAATAGGAACAAGGAATTAAATGAAAATAAGAACGTAACGTTACCGAGCGTTACACTTTTTCATAAGTGACTCCCAGCCGCAACCTAATTTAAAATAAGAACGTAACGTTACCGAGCGTTACACTTTTTCATAAGTGACTCCCAGCCGCAACCTAATTTAAGACGTTGTCACGTCAAAAAACGGAAAACTAAACGCAATTGTCAACTGTCAGTATGAAATATGAAGAAACTCAACATAGCTGTCAAAAAGTGGCGCCACCGCGCCATTTGTTTATGTAACTTCATTCTGTTTCTTTCCGTGTTTCCGTTTCTTTCCTTGATTCGTGAAAGTGCTTACTCCGTGTTGTTTGTGATTGTGAATTTGTGATTTATCGACGACCCTGTCTGTGTTTTGGGATTTTTCTTACGTTTGACTTTGCCTGTGTTACTGGACTCGATTGGATTGCACACCTATGCCACCACAGACTATTTAAAGATACTACGTATATGCCACAGACACAACAGAGTGCCTCTGGCGCTCAAGGCATAGACAAGTAATTGAGGTTACGTCCGGCGCAGATTAAAGAATAAAAATATTTTATTTTATTATTTGCTAATATTTTATCTAATTATTTATTTCTGTTTCTGTAACTGCCCGTGACATCACTGCGGGTCCTATCAGAATACCAGCGCTGTGACATTTTCTTTGTTTTAAATGTCGCAGCATCATGCTGAGATAGGAGCCTTTTGGCCTCGTATAGGAGTTTCTGTATAATTTTCCTTTTATCACTTTTTTTTTTTTTTATCTTAGATTTTTATTTTACTGTGTTTAGTTTAGTTTGTAATCTTCCTGTACGAGTCGCAATAAATACTTTTTCTTTCTTTCTTTCTTTCTTTTCTTTCTAATTAAATCGTCTTGATAAAATATCCCTACTGACTGACGGTAAGTTTGGTTTGGTTCTCTAGCCAGGTCCGCTGCGCCTGCGGCATGTTTTCGTATATTGCTAACACCGTGTTATTATCGAAGGTCGTGTTTTTATTGTTCGGCGTTTTTTTTTGCCGAGTCCAATGGATAACACGTTATGTGTTAGCAAAACACGAAAATATACCGCCGCGGACCCGGCTTTACAGTGGGGTGATCATTTTAATCAATTAGAGCTAATGCAGACCCCTAAGAACATTCTATAAAGTCACATAACCTCAAAAAAATTCCCCACTTAACATAATTTAATAACAATTTATTTCACCAGTGGCTGCTAACTATCTCGTAATGTGGTACGATTCCCTAATTATAACACCAGCCCACATACATCCCAATGTAGGGCACGGGCCTCTAAGAGAGAGGGAAATTACTGTGTGCCCACCGCCACTGCTTTGAGATTTCAAGCATACTTACGTAGCAACAATATAAAATAAAAATCCTTAAAGGATATGGTATGCAATAAATTCTTATTTGTAATTGGTATATATATTGTTATTAGGTATAATAATCTTTATTATACATAGGTATATATAAATGTATTTACTTTCTTTCTTATTGTTGGCTGGTGAAAATAATACAACTTTTTTTTCTTTAGAAACTTATGGGGATGCACGACTTCGTTTAAGAAAAGCGGAAGAAACATCAAATTTAGATTCCGATGAAGAAGTGAAAAAGGAAAAGGAAAACAAATGTTTATCTTCCAGAAGACTGAAGATTCTTCAGATGAACAAAACTATCAAATATCTCCCCCGAAACCTAAAGCAGCAGAATCGTCAAACACTAATAAAATGGATGCCAACTCCATTGCGCGATGCCCACCGAGCTCAACTGTGATGTTTTCCAGCCAGTCAACCGAAAATGTGTCCATCTGGTGATATATTTTAATTTATAATTTATTTATGCAGTATTCCTTCAGAGGATGTTAATGATATTTTAATTTTAATATTTTTGTTACAGACTGTGCGACAAGCAAACAATTGGCAATCCAGCAAAGTCATCTCATCCAGATGGTGACTGGATGAAGTAGCTGAGCAATATTGTCTGACTGGGAAAAAAATGAAAAACTCAAACACAGAAACTTGCAAATTAATATTTCGTAAGTATTATTGTAATTCAAGTTTTTTTATTAATGTTTTATTTAATTAAGAAACATGCTGCTTAATGTCAATTATAGTACATTACTAAAGCTGTTTTATTTATATTTTCAGAAATGTGTAAAAAAGTGCATGGAAATGTTACCGACGATAAGTTGAAAGAGATAATCAGTGACTGGCTAAACCAAGCCAAAATAAGATTGTCAAGAAGGTAAAATTACTCTCTTAGTCTGTAGAGCGTTGTAGATAGTCTAGTGGGGCCTACTGGTGGTTCGAACCCCGGCGCTGACACCGATGGCATACATTTATTTATTTCATAACAAGACGACTCGTTCAGGGTGACTGCAATTGTATTGTATTTCAATGGTACCATTAATTTGAAAGTTAGTTTTGCAGGTGTTTATTGACTAACAGCTATTTTATTTCATTGTTTCAGGGCCGAGAGACAAAACAAAATCGACCATGATGCGAGTCTAGTCTAGAATGAACAGGCATCTTCTGGGCACGCTCGTTCCATCATAGACCATAAGGTCTAAAGCGATGGATAACCATCGCTTTCAATCAGGCGGATCAAAACCGGCCCAGGCAGCAATAAAAAAGAAAGTCGTTCCATACTACGTTTTTTTTAACTTACGTATTTGTTTTCGACTTATTTATGATTGTTTTCTTTATCTATTTACCCAGGCTGTATGAATAAATACCCTTTGAAGTGCAATGGTGAAATAAACCCGTTCAATTTTAATTTCAATTGATTTCGCGTTTGCGAGTAAGCCTCCTGAAAAACACCAAAACTCGTTGCTTTGTGGTATATTATTAAGCATCTGTCTTAGCAATACACCATTGATTACAATTTATGCAACAAACATTAAGCAAGTATGTGACAACATTGTAGGTAATTTGTCATGACAAAGATTTGGCAACATTGCAATGACAAAGAGTTGGCAAGTTTGCAATGACAAAGAGTTGGCAAGTTTGCAATGACAAAGAGTTGGCAAGTTTGCATTGGCAAACATTATACAAGTTTGATGGGCGGAAACTAGACATTTGATATAAGTTTGATAGAAACTTGCAACAAGTTTGTCCTTTGCCTCGTCAAACTTTATGCAAGTTTACACATTTGATATTTCAAACTTACTGCAAGCCTGAAACAAGTTTAAATTGCTATCTGGGGGAGGGGTCTTGCTATGTAAAGATGGTCACCCATCCACAGACCAACCGCGGCAAGCGTAGCTTAACCTGATCGATCGACCCGTGCGGCTGTTATTACTTAGCCACAAGCTGTATCAGATTAGCTATTATAATAGAGAACCCTCATTTAGGTTGTCCCAAGTAAGGAACAGGGTCAGTATTCATTATAACTTTCAACTTTCATGACCAACATTAAAATATTCGCAGACAAAAACGGTTGACATTGACTGACACACTTAAAACACCTGTGGACAGCACATGCAATAGCCAGGTTTGCCATCAGGCTATGGAGCGCAGTATTCTAGGCGTCAAATTGACAGACCATAATAGCCTCCCCGACCGTTTTCGGTCACGGTGGCCAATCTCAATGGAGATTAGCCAGGTACGCAGGAGATATTATAGTGCACAAGTTTGTGCGCAAACACAGGTGCACTCTCTGTTCCTTTACTCTCATAGTCCGATGGGACGGCAATCTGACACGACCAGGGTGAGTTCAGGCGCAGGAGTCCTGCGCCTGCAGGACCAACGGCTTTACGTGCTTTCCGAGGCACGGGGGTATTAAACCGCCAACTTCCAATCTTCGGACTGTTACTAAGAAATTCTTAATGGAAAACCCAATAACACTTTGTCCGACCCGGGAATCGAACCCAGGACCCCACGCTCAGCAGTCGTGCTTGCAACCACGAGTCAAACGTGACAGACCATATTCGCAACACCAAACTGCGCTCCAAAACATAGATCACTGACGTTGCTCAAAAAGTCACTAAGCTGAAGTGGGACTGGGCTGGCCACGTCTGCCGTATGCCCAATAAGCTGTGGGCCAAAATAACCACCACGTGGAGTCCTGACACAGCTAGCAGGCGTCGCGCAGACCCCGTAGAAGATGACGGGACGAGCTGGATATTACAAACGACCAGTGGTCTACTTTAGCCCTGGATTGAAAGAGCTGGAAGTCATGAGGAGAGGCAAGCGCAGCAGTGGGATGATGCAGTCTAACAGTAACAAGAAGAAGAAGGATAGCACATACTTAGATCTACATTTTTTTTTTACTTAGATCTTATCGTAAAAAAAACACTTTGAAACTACAAAAAATAGAAAACAAAGATTATAGTGCCAAAAGAGCCTCAGCTCAGCATAATGTCAGATACCACGCGGGCCCAGTGCGGGTTGGTGGAAGTCACAATATGTCTTCGAATTTTTGGTTCTAGGACATGCCGGTTTCCTCACGATATTTTCCTTCATCGTTTTGAGAGCAGTGGTGATGATATTATTTACACAAAGTAAATCCCGAAACCACAACTTAGAAAATGAGGGTAGTTCTTACCTTGACGGCTGGCACGTCGGTAGACAAGTCATCGTCATCGTACACGCGACTTTCTATAAACTGACTGCTACTTAACGCCATGAATCTACAATAAAAAACAACACAGGTACAGTCAACAAAAGAGATAAGTATGCAGGACCTTCGTATATAGACGATACTAGCTGCGCCCCTTCACCCGCGTAAATGTCGATCCCGTGGGAATATCGGGATAAAAAGTAGCCTATATGTTAATCCAGGGTGTCAGCTACCTCCATACAAAATTTTATTAAAATTGGTGCAGCTGTTTGAGCGTGAAGAAATGAAATGAAATGAAATGAAATGATTTTGATGAAATGAAATGATTGAAATGATTTTATTTTTTGTAAGTAGGTTTGTACAAACACTTTTACACGTCAGTCATGTTTTTTATAACTAGATGAAGTCGGCGTTTCCTATCTGACTACTCTGAGAAGAAAGGCCGAAACAAACTCAGAGGTCACAGTCTCTTTTAAAGTCCAGACATAATCTTGGTCAGGTTATATGAAGACCATGTAGATCGATGTCTGAGGTGGTCTTTTGAGGAAAGAACCACACAGATTGAGAGGACCTGTCCAGTCAGTGCACGCATTTGTCAAAAATCGTGCAGCTCAACTCAAGACTTAAGGAGCTCAACGATTCGACGAACAATACCAAAGAAAGGACATTTGGGTAGGCCACATAAATTACTCAAACTGCCAGACCATGAGAAAAAAAAACAGAACAGAGAGAATAATAAAAAAATATATATATAAGTATGTAAAATGACCCACATCGTCTTCACATTCACAATGAAAAAATAATATAATACTTTACAAAGTAAGCAAATGTCATTGTTAAAAAAAAAAAATATTCATCAATGTCAATGTGTATATAAAAAAGAAAAAAATCATTCAAAATGCAGAAATTGGAAGCAGCTCAATCCCAAGCCTTTTTGTCCTCAATATAATCTTTAACGGTATAAAAGGCTTTCTGGCACAACTTACGTTTAATGAAAGATTTGATAAGAAAGAAGAAGAAGTAACAAACATATAAACACACACACACACTCACAAACTTTCGCCTTTATAATATTAGTGTGATAGTTGACGTTTAGTAATAAACCAATGGATATTCTCGAATTAAATTTTTCGTTTGCGAAAAAAAAAATCAGCTGTTCCCTATTTATCTATACTAATATTATAAAGCTGCAGAGTTTGTTTGTTTGTTTGTTTGTTTGAACGCGCTAATCTCTGGAACTACTGGTCCGATTTGAATGATAATTTTAGTGTTGGGTAGTCCATTTATCGAGGAAGGCTATAGGCTATATTTTTTTTCTTCAAAATTAGGGATCCGTAATAAAATTGCTATTTTGTAACACAAGGTGTAAAATCGAAAACCTATTTTTGCGTGCGCTGCAAAAACTATTGACAATAGAACAAAATAATGTACTACGGGTTTGTAGAGCCCATTAAGACCTACAAAAAAGTCCGCGAGAACATATACCTAGCTATCATGGTTTAATCACAATAACATACTAATATTATAAAGCTGCAGAGTTTGTTTGTTTGTTTGTTTGTTTGAACGCGCTAATCTCTGGAACTACTGGTCCGATTTGAATGATAATTTTAGTGTTGGGTAGTCCATTTATCGAGGAAGGCTATAGGCTATATTTTTTTTCTTCAAAATTAGGGATCCGTAATAAAATTGCTATTTTGTAACACAAGGTGTAAAATCGAAAACCTATTTTTGCGTGCGCTGCAAAAACTATTGACAATAGAACAAAATAATGTACTACGGGTTTGTAGAGCCCATTAAGACCTACAAAAAAGTCCGCGAGAACATATACCTAGCTATCATGGTTTAATCACAATAACCGATTTTGTGTTCAAAATAATTATTAAATCGTCTGAAGAAAAAAAAACTACGTTAAATATGTATCGTAATATTAAGCTTTATCGAAATTAAGCATTATGTTATCAAGAGTATTTATGAAGAAGTAAAATACTTTTTGTTTCATCTCAATCGGATATTTCGTTTAAAAGTTATCACGTGTGTAAGATGTTAAGAGTTGGTACTGACGCCAGCACATCAAGTTACTATAATCTGCCAGATTTCTTTAATAGATTTTCGACTTTATTGCTAAAACATAAGGTTCAAGGTTGATTGGGAAAATCTGACAGTTTCGGGTAGGTTGACCTGCTGGCGTCCGTACCTATTAAGGAGTTATGGGCCATAGAGTTTTTACACTAATAATAAAGCTGAAGAGTTTGTTTGTTTGAACGCGATAATCTCTTTAACTACCGGTCAGATTTGAATTCTTTTTGCATTTGATAGCCCAATTCTTGAGGAAGGCTATAGGCTATTTAACATCACGCTATGACCCTTAGGAGCCGAGCAAAAAGAAAAAAAACTCGGAGTGAACGGTAAGCGAATACGAAGTGTTGCGACGCGACGGGGTGGGGGTACAAGAAATTTCACGCGGACGAAGTCGCGGGCAGAAGCTAGTGTTCGTATAACTCGTCAAAATGTAGGGAACAGCTGACTTTTTTTTTTCGCGGTTTCGGTTTTGCTCCCATAGTAAAAGTTGTTCATAATGACGAGTACAATGACCTCTTAAGAGGTTGTTAATGTTTTACCAATAACCCTGCATAAAATTCAAAGTCATCTTCACATACGCCCGCATAAAGCACGTTATGCCGTTGGTCCCAGCTGATATTCGTGGGATCTTTGACAGTCGTTACGGGTAACCAGAAGCCCGAAAGTCTGACAACCAGTCTTACCAAGGGCTAGGCTAGGCAGATGATTATTGCAAATCTATTGCTTCATATGTTAGAAAAAATTGTCTACTCAGCAACATAAATAACGCAATGAACGTTGTTGAACAGTCAAAATGAAACCCATTGCTACTGATATTGTGTTACGCAACTGCCCCGCTGCTGGTCATACTCTACCATCATCTGCCTAGCCTTTTCCCAATTATGTTGGGTTCGGCTTCCAGTCTAACCGGATGCAGCTCATGTATACCAGTATTTTACATGGAGCGACTACCTATCTGACCTCCAACACCCAGTTACTGGGGAATACGATACCCCTTGGTAAGACTAGTTGTCAGACGTTCGAGCTTCTGACTACCCGTAACGACAGTCAAACATCCACGAATGACAGCCGGGACCAACGGCTCAACGTGCTTTCAGAGGCACGGAGGTGTCACGGTATGTAAAGATGGTCAGGTCACCCATCCACAGACCAACCGCGGCACGCGTAGCTTAACCTGATCGATCGACCCGTGCGGTTGTTATTATTAAGACACGGGCCCCTCTCTAACACATAACAGTATAAAAGTGTTAATTGTAAGTAGTGAAATCTCATTAGTAATTCAAATTAAGAGCTAATTTTGGCGGAAAATCATCGAGTGTGAAGAGTCTGACAGTTCGTGGCCATTCTCTTTAGATGATATTATTATATGGTTAATTAGGAGAAAGGATGTAATTTAAACTAATATTACAAAGAGTGTAGCTTCTGCCCGCGACTTCTTCCGCGTGAAATTTCTTGTTCCCCCGACCCACCCCGTCGCGTCGCATCGTCTGGCCGCGCTATTACTTCGATTTCGCTTCGCGTTCTTTCTTTTTTGGGTTCCGTACCCAAAGGGTAAACACACAAACACATAGTTGGGAAAAGGCGGCAGATGATACTGTTATGTATTAGCCTATATTATAATTATCATTGGAGGGATTACCGTCTCCCGCGGTAAGTTTTATATGAACGGCAAACAAGCCAAAGGTCCACCTGATGGTAAGTCGTCACCGCTACCTGTGGACATCTACAATATCAGAAGCATCTCAGATGTGTTGCCATCACAGAGACAAAGCTGCAATGTGTCATGTGCGTGTAACTGCACCGGCTATCTTTTGATAGCCCAAAACTATTTTTAAACTTATAAAAATATTTTTTTTAATCTAACTTGTACTTCCGGAGATTA
Organism: Oligia fasciuncula; assembly: GCA_963082905.1. Classification (NCBI taxonomy): domain Eukaryota; kingdom Metazoa; phylum Arthropoda; class Insecta; order Lepidoptera; family Noctuidae; genus Oligia; species Oligia fasciuncula. The sequence goes on along the minus strand of OY720414.1, from coordinate 1,660,468 downwards.
CTCCCTACATAGAAACAAACAAGTTTCACCTCCATAGATGTTTACCTCTTCATAATATTAGTATCTGTGTTTATAAAATTCAAAGTCCTGAATGATATATATCAACGCACAGCCTAAACCGCTGATCCTAGAGACATGAAATTCGGAGGGTGTGTTCTTTGTCAAAAGTATCCATTTAGAAAGGGTTTTTCGAAATTCCACCCCTAAGAGGAGAATTGGGAGACGGTGAAATTTCACGCCCGCGGGCAGCAGCTTGTAGCGGTATCTACAACGCCACATGCGAACAACGCGTCAACTACGTCACGCAAATCCTGCATCACGCAAGCAGAGTTTACCGCGCAACTAGCATAGATACAACGGCCCGACATGAATCATCGGGCAGTTGCCCGCCAGACACAACACCCGTCTGGTCGGAGGATCTTCCTTTTTCTATGGAGTATGAGTGAACTTTAAACCCTGTTCCTCATACCTCTATAAGCTGGTAAAAGTATAGATAAATTAAAGAAACTTACTGGTTATTAACGTTCTGCAAGCTGATGCTGGCGTCATTCAGAGCGGTCGCCATCTGTTCCAACTGACAGTTCGCTTCTTGACATTTTGTGAGAAGCCTCTGGAAACAAGAGCATATTGGTTAAAAGACTATTCGGTAAATCTACGACAAGGTAAAGGTAAAAGATCGCAGAAAGCGACAAGGACGCCCATTGTAGGTTTTGTACTGTTTATTTTTTTTTTGTAATGCATTTTTCTGGTTTACTTATAATATAGTTCACTAGCTTCCGCACCGCGGCTTCGCCCGTGAGGAGTGTTGATAAAAACTATCCTATGTCCTTCCCCGTGATGCAATCTATCTCTCTGCCAAATTTTGTCGAAATCCGTTCAGTGGTTTAGGCGTGAAAAGGTAACATACAGACAGACAGACAGAGTTACTTTCGAATTTATAATATGTATTAGTATGGATAACGGCATAGGGGAGGCCTATGTCCAGCAGTGGACTGCTATAGGCTGATGATGATGATGATGATGATGATGATGGATAACGGCAAGGGAGAGGGCTGTGCTTGGAGTTTCCTCACGTGATCGAATCAGAAATGAAGAGATCCGCAGAAGAACCAAGTTAACCGACATAGCCCGAAGAATTGCCAAACTTAAATAGCAGTGGGCAGGGCACATTGCTCGCAGAACAGATGGCCGATGGGGCCGAAAGGTTCTGGAGTGGCGACCCCGTACCAGAAGACGTAGCGTTGGAAGGCCCCCCACAATATGGACCGATGACCTTGTGAAGGCCGCAGGAATCCGCGGGATGCGGGAAACACAGAACCGGTTGAAGTGGAGGTGCTTGGGGGAGGTCTATGTCCAGCAGTGGACGTCTTTCGGCTGAAATGATGATGATGATGACATAACGACGCACAAATGGTAGTCACTCTAGCAGAGCGCAACGATGGTTGCGTGTCTTCTGATAACAGATATGATTAGGAAATGTATAGATTTCCTAGGCAAAGTGCATATTAAAAAATATATCATAGATTTCCTATCTATTTTAGGAATTGTACACATTTCCTAGGAATTGTATAGAATGACGGATTGCACACTTTTCCGTTACCATATACATAATTATATATTCTATTACTCGGCACAATTGTCTGTTAATAATAAACAATAAAATAGATGTTGTTCTGACCAACCAATCACAAAAACAAACGCCTTTGAGTCCCAAGTTCCATGCAAGATATTTTCAACAATAGGATTTGCTATTTGTGTTGTTCTAATAAACGCAATGATACATAAACAAGGTAAACTTGCGGAAACAATAGCAGTAAGACAGATGAGTACCTACTACTACTATACAATGAGTATAAAAAGAAAAAAAAGAAAAACTGTTTGTTTATTCTGCACAAACAAAACGCACATTGCAAATAAAAAAAAAAAAAAAAACTGGCCAAGTGCAAGTCGGACTCGCACTCGAAGGGAACCACAAGGCAAAAACGCTGAAAAAAAAACACGTCTGTTGTATGGGAGCCCCCTTAAATATTTATTTTATTTTGTTTTTAGTATTAAATTTGTTGTTATAGCGGCAACATAATTTGTGAAAATTTCAACTGTCTAGCTATCGCGGTTCTTGAGATACAGCCTGGTGTCAGACGGACGGACGGACAGACAGCGAAGTCTTAGTAATAGGGTCCCGTTTTTACCCTTTGGGTACGGAACCCTAAAAAATAAAAAAAAGACAAAATATACACACTCAACATAGTCAAAAGCCTACTGTATACTTGATCTATACAGATTGAAATTGAAAACATGCGACAAATTGAAATGGGAGATTGTACTCATCAATAAGAACAACTTTACTATGGGACCAAAACTGCAATCGCGAAAAAAAATCAGCTGTTCCCTACATTTTGACGAGTTATGCGAAGTAGGGAACAGCTGATTTTGTTTTCGCAATTTCAGCTTTGGTCCCATAGTAAAAGTTGTTCATAATGATGAGTACAAAGACCTCTTAAGAGGTTGTATATGCCGCAGATAATGGGGGGAGGGTGAAATTTTACGCGGACGAAGTCGCGGGCAGAAGCTAGTCTTCTATATAATATAAAACAATGTCGGGTTAGTTACACCATTCATAACTCAAAAACGGCTGGACCGATTTTTATGATCTTTTATTGGTTGGATTTGTCTCCGTCCCGAATAGCAGAATAACTAATAAAACATAGGAAGAATTCACGAAAAAAATAATAATGAAGATAATTATTTTTCTCGTACATTCGGTGGCTAAATAATAACAGCCGCACAGGCCGATCGATCAGGTTAAGCTACGCTTGCCGTGGTTGGTCTGTGGATGGGTGACCTTCTTTACATACCGAGACCCATCCGTGCTTCGGAAAGCACGTTAAGCAGTTGGTCCCGGCTGTCATTCGTGGATCTTTGACAGTCGTTACGGGTAGGCTTGTGACACTAGACAGTAAGTTAAACTGGAGCAGTCATTTGGACAACAAACTGAACAGGGCTTGCATAACCTTTTGGCAGTGCAGGAGAATGATAGGTAAGAAGTGGGGCCTATCCCCTAAAATTACACATTGGCTGTATACTACAGTGATTCGCCCCATGATCACCTACGGGGCTGTGGTCTGGTGGCCCCGCACCAAGCTAGTTACAGCCGCCAACAAACTACAACGCATACAAAGGCTAGCCTGCATGGCGACTACAGGCTGCATGAGGACTACCCCGACTGCAGCAGTTGAAGCCATCCTGGGAATCCCACCGCTCCATCTGTTCATACAGCAGGAAGCGACGATGGCGGCAGTACGTCTTAATACACTAAATCTCTGGGGTAAGAGTTCTACACCACACACCATGTTGCTTGAGGAACTTCACAAGGAGCTCCCCATTATAAAAGCCATTAACGACAAGGTACCTAAACAATTTATCTTCGATAAAAAATACAAGATCCAACTTCACGAGGATCGTCGATGCGAGGGGCTAAGCCCTGCAGAGCTGCGTATCTTTACGGATGGATCCAAAACAGGTAGTGGCACGGGTGCTGGAATCTTCTCGGAGGATTTCAACATACATATAGCCACTCCACTGGGGGTTCACAACACAGTGTTCCAGGCCGAGTGCATGGGTATTACTCTGGCCGCTTCAGCCATTATGGCCAGGGAAGTGAAGGACCACTCAATCCGCATACTCTCAGACAGTATGGCTGTTCTGCAAGCGCTGAACAGTTACACAGTTGACTCTGGGCTAATATACGAGTGTCACCAGCGCCTCAATCAGGTGGGTAACCTCAATAAAGTAACCATTCAATGGATCAAGGGACACAGCGGCTCGCGGGGCAACGATGCAGCCGACGAGCTTGCCAGGAGAGGGTCGAGCATGGCACCGGTGGGACCTGAGCCCATCGCGCCACTCCCCTTCGGGTTTCTACGCACTCTGGTAAGGAAACGCACCAGAGACAAGCACGACAAACTTTGGACGGATCAAGGCGATTGCAGGCAGGCTAAGGAAGCACTTCCCGCATTGGATGCCCGCCTCACGAAACAGGTTATCCGTCTAACCAAGCAAAAGCTGCGTATAGTTACTGCAGCTTTAACCGGCCACGGGTCATTTAATAAACACCTCTATGTCATAGGAGTAACAGACAGTCCGCTGTGTAGAGCCTGCATGGAGGATGACGAGACAGCGGCACATGTGCTGCTAAACTGCCCTGTAGTCGCTACGTACAGGGCAAAGCACTTCGGTAACCCAGGTACCCTACGTGAGACGGTCAGTAACATCAAGGCATTGCTGGCCTTCCTTGAGGAGCTGGGGTGGATCGAATAATCGATTTTCCCACCCGTACGCAAAATACGCGCTTTGTCGTGGAGTTGCGGAAACCAGCCCGTATTACCTATTACCTATTACGGGTAGTCAGAAGCCCGAAAGTCTGACAGCCAGTCTTACCAAGGGGTATCGTATTACCCAGTAACTGGGTTGTGGAGGTCAGATAGGCAGTCGCTCCGTATAAAATACTGGTATTCAGCTACATCCGGTTAGACTGGAAGCCGACCCTAACATAGTAATTTTATAGATAATAATAAAAATTCAGTGTATTAAAACATAATAATTATTTGAATTGGGGTGTTCTGTGATGTGCGTTAATTCCGGGACATGTTGTATATTCAGGATCTTACCTGATGCGTGTTCTGCAATATGCTAAGCAGTTGCTCATCTCCGGCGAGGGTCCAGCTTGGAGCCAGTTTCCGTAAGGCATCCGTACCAGGGTCATCCATGATGAAGACTTAAGGCAGCTGTAATGAAGATGATGGTGTTAAAGCTATTTGCCATATGTCAGCTAGCCTAGCACCCACGCTAATACACCAATAAATAAACTGCACTCAAGAAAAAATGAATTGAAAAAAATTAACACCTAAATAAAAGCCTCCAGAGGGCGTGACAGCTTACATATTTATGCAATACAGATTATGTTCACATAGCTGACACTCGAAGTCACGAATGATAAACTATGAAAGTAAAAAACTGGCCAAGTGCGAGTCGGACTCGCACACGAAGGGTTCCGTACCACAAGGCAAAAACATCGAAAAAAACACGTTTGTTGTATGGGAGCCCCCCTTAAATATTTATTTTATTTTGTTTTTAGTATTTGTTGTTGTAGCGGCAACAGAAATACATCATGTGTAAAAATTTCAACTGTCTAGCTACCGCGGTTCTTGAGATACAGCCTGGTGACAGACGGAAGGACGGACAGCGAAGTCTTAGTAATAGGGTTCTGTTTTTACCCTTTGGGTATGGAACCCTAAAAACAGTTAATTACTAATAACAATGTGTGTCAATGTCCCTGTCACTATAACTCTGAGCACAATTTAATGAATATAATTATAGGAAACATTTCTACGCTAGGGGGAATCCCCCAGAGAAGAAATGTTTCGTCAGTTATCAAAAAAAACACTGCTGTTTTATAGAACAGTGCAATACCTTTACCTATGCTATAAAATACATGGAGTGGTCATCTATTTGCTGCCATGGCTTAATTTAATTTAATATTTGAATTGTTTTTTTGTCGTCTTTTCATTACAGATGCTTTTAACGTTCTGTATCTTTCTCACATGAATAATTTTTAACATGAATTATGTAACCAAGACACTGTAACCATATTATTTTGATTTAAAAGAGTGTCCATGTCCATGGAGTTTCTTGTCCGTTCTTCTCCATAGGTACCTATGCTTTGGAATGGGCAACTAGCTTCATCTTTCTGACTGACCAACCCCTTGACAATTCAAAAGTGCTTGTAATTGGTTTAATTGAAATAAATGCTTTGAGTTTGATTTAATGAATCCATGGCAAAGGGTTACAAGTCATCCTGAATTTTATGAAGTTAACTATGATGCTAAGTTCTAGGAGAAATATTCTACACAAGTACTAAACTATCTTAACTCTATACTTACAAACTTACTATGAGAATAGAACACAAGATTGTTTTTTAAGTATTCAAATTTACATAATTGAGATACAATCTCATAAACCCGACAGCAAAGTATTTATAATAGCTGTGCTAAATGAATCAATGAATTTAATTAAATCATGTTACTAAAAGGTCACCCCATTTATCACTACAAAATGTATTTACAGCCGAAATCACAATTGAAAAACGTAGGCGGATCACAGTGCGCTCAATTGAGATAAAATTACAAGCGTCCGCGAATCAAATAACACAAATAATCAACATAATTTGTTGAATGAATGATCAACACCAAACCGCTTTGTGTATTAAACTTTTTACGACGAATAGCTTACCGTATCGGCGAAGTATCCTACTCTCACATCACTGTTATACACTTTATTGGTTTAATTTGTAGTTAAAACTTTCTTTATTTAAAATAAATAAGGTTTTTCTTATTTATTTCCAACAGAAATAACTGTGACGAGTGTGATCAACAAAAAAATATTATGACAATAGCAATAATTGACACATTGACAGTGACAGATGTAGTGTTGCCAGATTGAGAATGGGAATACCTACGATTTGTCGTTAATGATTATTTTTGAAATAAATATTCTACTTTTTTTTGTTAAAATTATTATAATTTTGATAAACAATAGTTTTAGTTTTTAACCGACTTCAAAAAGGAGGAGGTTCTCAATTTGTCGGCACCTTTTTTTTAATTAATTGAAGCGTTGTAAAACTCTACAACGCCGACTACGTATCTGAAATACTTCAAACTGTCATTTTCTCATGGAGTTCAAAAATCCATATCCATACTAATATTATAAATGCAAAAGTGTGTCTGTCTGTTACCTCTCCACGCTTAAACCGCTGAACCGATTAACATGAAATTAGGTATGGACGTAGTTTGAGTCGGGAAAGGACATAGAATAGTTTTTATCCCGATATTTTGAAAGTGGCACCGGTAACTGAAAGGGCGTCACTACCGAGATGACGGCTAATAGAGAATATGGAAGAAAAATACATATTGCGCCGACGTGACCCCAAATCAATGAAAGGTTTTCTTTTTAAGTATTAAAAAAAAAATTGTATCCAAGAACTCTGTAGATGGCGTTGTACTGACTACGTTACTAGGTGCCAAATCCAAAACGCTTGGAAAAAAACATTGCGTCACGTTACATACGGTCATTGACTGACACTTTCGTTTGCTTTCGTTTTATGATCTCAAAATTACATCCAAATGAAATAATCAAAAAATTATGTGAAGTTCCGTTCCCTACAGTAACTTACCAAGGTCAGCGCCATCTATCCAGCGACTAGGGAAGAGTTATTAAAAAAAAAGGAAAATCCCTCATTGGGATAAGGACAGGAGAATGATGAATGATGATTCCCACGCGATTGACACTTATGCGGTTGCCGCGAGGCGCTGCTAGTAAATGAATAAAAAGTTCAGTACTGATAGACGGGTTCCTTCTATCTGGCAGAATATTGATGCTCCGAAATTTATTTGGCATAATACACATGGCATAATCGTTTTGAAAAAATTATTTAACATAATTATTGTTTTTGCCAAATGTTTATATGTCCGAATTTACAATGGCATACTTTTAAGATGGCAGGATTTTATTTGCCGAAATTTCACTTGGCATACTATGAAGATGGCAGAGTTTTATTTGGCAGAATTTCACTTGGCATACTATGATGATAACAGTAGAATTATTTCTTAACGAATATTGTTTGTTCGGTGTATTTTTCCATGGTATTTGAATGAACTATAAAAACAATGGTTTCCACAAGCGATCTCGGGACTTGGGGCATCCCAGCTTGGGTTAGGTTAGGTTCCTGTAAACCCTGTAGACAGAAATAGGGTCCCCGCGAAGTGGGGCTCCGTCGACTACCTCTTATTTATTATTGTTTGTAAACCAACCTAAACCCTAATTAATTATTTTTTTTAAATGGTTAGGTTAAAACTGTGACCCCTTGCACGAACTCACGTATGCCAAAAGATGATTCTGACTGTGAACTTTCTGCGATATGATGGTTCTACCATAATCAGCCTATAATGTTCCCACTGCTGGGACACTGGCCTCCTCTCAGTGAGAGGGAGGGATGATGGTTCTACTTTTGAATTATTACGGATATTTAATTTATGCCTAAAGATGATTCTGACTTACAAAATTATGAGTTTTGAATGTATGATAAATGAGTGTACGCCAAACGATTTTTTGCGAAATGAAGTTTATGCTATACGCTGTTACTTAAAATAATATTATGACATAAAAAGTACTGCTATAAAGGGGGTACCCCTGTTAAACTCATGCAGTTATCCTTTTCCAAGCATTTAGTCAAAATGTAAATTTTAGTTTGAAAACAATGTTGAACTTTATTCATTTCCATAACCGTAAAATTAATTTAAAATAAGAATGTTTATTAAGTTTTTCCTCTTTGCTAATTTCCAGTGGTTTAAATCCGTTTTACTGAACAAAGTCAATAAAACAGAATCATTAAAATACCAATAACGTTGTTATTTATGTCACTGTTTATTGCACTTAAAACTTTATTTATTAACGCTCGCAACATTGCAATTTACAGTTAAACTTTTTCTACTTTCACGTTAACTCGAGTAAGTATTTAATGCATACAGCCAATTATCTTTTATGACTTCCTGAATAAAATATTAATTTAACTGTTATGACAATTGTGATGTGCAAATATAATTTAAAATGAGTGAAGATTAAACTGAGCTTGATTTATGGTCACAACACTAGGTACTACTTTGGAATGTAGGTACATACCTATACTTATATTTTAAGGAGTTTTTCGTTTTAGACGCATTTATTTTCACATTTAACGCATGTTTATTTACACAACAATTGGTACGCAAAATGAACATACAGAATATATGAGTTATCGACACAATTTTTCAACATGCTAATATGACTCGAAGCCAATCAACATGAGCACAGATGCTGCTGCTACCACTGTCCACCATTGCATCGTGAGCATACTGGCATTTTCTGTCATTCTATCTGTTCCAGAAAAATCGAAGACTGTGACATCTACCAATCCTCACTGCTGGGCGCGCATGATGGATACAACCCACTCTCCCTCACAGAAAGGAGACTTGTGTCCCAGCAGTATAAGCTATAATATTTGGTTGAATAAGGGAACGTCTGTATGGACAAACCATAAACATAGAATGGTTCTGTACTCAGTTGTGCAGTGAATACAGAGCGAAAAGATCCTTGTTGCACTATACAGCAAGGTAATTGTGTAACACACTATCAGGATCAATTGCTTTCATTTTGACAGTTCAACAACATTAATTGCGTTATGCACGTTGTTCCGTACGCAAAATACGCGCTTTGTCGTGGAGTTGCGGAAACCAGCCCGTATTACCTATTACCTATGCACGTTGTTGAGCAGACACATTTTTCGAGCTGAAGCAATGAACTAGCAACATCGTTCAAAATTATTTTGATTGTGGTTGATATTGTGTTATGCAAAGGGTCAAATTAGATTAGCTAGCGAAACTCAGTAGACGTGATGGGAATCGGTACCTAAATACGCCAAATCAAAAAAATAAAAGGTTGATTGATGATCATATTTTTAATGTAGGTATTTGTTTAAAATATTAGTTCAAAAGTCGGATTTTGTTTCTGTACACTTCACAGACGTCATGGGTATCGAAACCTAATCACAAACAAAAACTGATTTTCTCAACTTCATTGTACTTAACAAAATTACCAGCGGACGTCGTTGACCCCAAACTAAATTGTCATCAAATCTTTTTTTTTTGTTTTATCATGTTTAGTTATCGGTTCCCATCACGTCACCGGGTTTCGCTAGCTGATTTAATTTGACCTTGTATACATACTTACGTCATTCCACCACTCTCTTCAAGGTAATAAAAGAGAGTAATCAATACGTAAGGAAGTTACAACTCTCCCACGGCGCGGCGCGGGCGCCGAAAGTTTTGCTCCACAATGCAAAGGTGAACGATTCGCAAGTATTTTGTTTTTGGCGTGAGTTAAAAGATTTGAGCGATAAGTACAAAAAAATTCTTTGTAATGTGTTTTCGCACTGGAGAAACGTTCACAAAAAAACGTCGAAATCTCTGTTTTCCGTCAGTTTTACATAGAGCGACTGTATATCTGACCTCCACAACCCAGTTACTGGGTTGTCAGACGTTTTGGGCTTCTGACCACCCGTAACAACTGTCAAACATCTACGAATAACAACTGGGACCAACCGTTTAACCAATATCATTAGAAAATGTTTCTGTATAAATGTAACATGTTTCGGTGTCTACTATCTTATTTGGAAAGCACCATAGTAAAAGAGTGCGGGAGTGACAGCCAGCACCGCCGCGCCACTGCCGCCCGCCGCCGCCGCCCGCCGCCCCGCCGCGCCGCCGCGCCGCCGCGCCACTGCGCGCCCCTGTCAGGCCGTATCCACCAAAGCGGAGAGGAGACAAGAGGAGATGTGTTTTGAATAACCAATCAGATTTCGTTATTTCCACATCTCCTCTCCGCTTAGCTTCGGTGGAAATGGATCAAGCGGAGAGGAGAGAAGATGTCTCATTTTTCTATAGAATTTTGTGCCGCGAGCGAGCAATCGGCGCAACAGAGCGGAGATATGTGTAGTCGGGCGGCCGGGCTCGCGCCCTTCCCGCTGCCTCCTCCCCGCGGCTCGCACACCCGAAAGAGTCATTCCTATCACACATCTCCGCTACGCACAGCTCACATCTCCTCTCCGCTTTGGTGGAAATAACCTGCCAGCTTCGCAGCACATCTCTTCTCGTCTCCTCTCCTCTCCGCTTTGGTGGATACCGGGCCCACTCCTGCGACCGCTCGCACCTTGTACCATACCAATCCCTCAGCCGCTGGCCGGTGAAAGTAGTTTATATATTATCGATACTTGTCTCAACTCAAGTAAGTACTTGTCTTGTCGGATTAGCTCAAGATTATGTGGACACGGTGAAATGGCCGCGCGTGAAACAACAAAATAAATAAGTCGATTTCTTTGTAATCCGCGCACGAGCCAGCATTGTTCTCCCTTTTAGTCATTGTACTCGTAGCTTTAAATCAAGCTTTTTTTCAAATCGAAAATTTGCTTGGCCGTATAAATTTCGATGCTTTGCTTTTCCTACAATTTTAAAAAGTTTGACAGGATGACTTTCAGTTAACTCCTCGGATGCGCGCGTAAAGTTCCAGATGAAATACTTGCCAAATATTTATTATAAATTTTTAACAACTGTAAGTAGTTTGTATCACGAACTTTTGCCAAGCGCTTTGTTATATTAATCAGTATCGGCATTTTGCACTACTTATAGTGGTATTAGCACTTTCAGTAAGCTAATCTATCGATGAGATCGCCGTGTAGGTCGCCCACGAGGCGATCTGGTGAGGTTTGCAGGATCGCTCAAGACATCCCGAGGTTTGGAAGGAAAAAGGGGAGGCCTTTGCCAAGCAGTAGGCAATGAAGAATAAAACTGGCCAAGTGCGAGTCGGACTCACACACGAAAGGTTCCGTACCACAAGGCAAAAACGCCGAAAAAAAACGCGTTTGTTGTATGGGAGCCCCCCTTAAATATTTATTTTATTTTGTTGTTAGTATTTGTTGTTAGAGCGGCAACAGAAATACATAATTTGTGAAAATTTCAACTGTCTAGCTACCGCGGTTCTTGAGATACAGCCTGGTGACAGACAGACGGACGGACGGACGGACGGACGGACGGACAGACAGCGAAGTCTTAGTAATAGGGTTCCGTTTTTACCCTTTGGGTACGGAACCCTAAAAAAGGTACTTACGGCAGTGTATGCCGCAAAAAACGTAGGTATATTTCGACACTCTCATCAACTCTCATGAGAATCAAATTTATAGGGTACAATCCCGTTTACCTAGAATCATGAAATTTGGCAAGAAGCAAGGTCATGTAGCAAAAGTAAAGAAAAAAAAAATAACGCAATGAATGTTGTTGAACTGTCAAAATGAAACCCATTGCTACTGATAGTGTGTTACGAATTACCCTGCTGCTGGACCCTACACTCCACACTACAGGGTTATTTGTAAAACACCAGCAACCTCTTAAGAGGTCATTGTACTCATCATTATGAACAACTTTTACTATGGGACCAAACCTGAAATCGCGAAAAAAATAACAGCTGTTCCCTACATTTTGACGAGTTATACGAACATAAATGTAGGGAACTGCTGATTTTTTTTTCGCGATTTCAGGTTTGGTCCCATAGTAAAAGTTGTTCATAATGATGAGTACAATGACCTCTTAAGAGGTTGCTGGTGTTTTACAAATAACCCTGTATAATTGGATAGTGCGCAGTCGCACACTGGCGCCGATTCTGTTGTTCACAAACTAAACTAAATTTAAGTTCATGCATCTCTTTCTTTCTATTTCATTAAGAAAAGGGCAGAAGATAAATATTAGTTTAGTCCTGTCAAATTAAGATACTCCATAGACAATTTAGACGAGATTAAAAAATTGGCTATTAAAAATACGTCAATTTGCGTCAGGAGCAGACTAATTTGACAGGACTAAACTAATATTTATCTTCTGTCCTTTTCATAGTGAAATAGAAAGAAAAAGATGCCCGAACTTAAATTTAGTTTAGTTTGTGAACAACAGAATCGGCGCCACTATCCAATTATCCATAGTAGCTTTATAGAAAAGTGATAGTATGAGAATAAAACCTTACTATCCCACGTCTGACCAGTGGCGGTACCTTCATAGAAGCAGAAAAGCCCGGCTTGCCCTAATAAAATCATAATTCACAACAACAAAATCAATAAAAAATATATTCAAAAAATTCCAGTCAACTCGAACTCAAACATTCATGACATATTATATTACAATTTCGAAATCCGAACTAGCGCTAACTTTGGGATAGGTTCGCGCCAAATTCGGAATTCGGCTCTAAACGCTATACAATGCGTTCAAATGCGCCTTCTCGCTCACACTTAGTCTGGCTTTTTACCTGGCTTGCCTTTCCTTTCTCTGTCTCGCAGTTTTCGCATACAAATTGCTATAGAAACGTTTACATTTGTTGATATATTGGTAAGTACTTATACACAGAGTTCTATGAAATGAAAAGCCAGGCTTTTGAGAGGCATGAAGTTCGCGCAAATGCACTATCCGCGCGTTGCGTTGACCCGCGTAAAGTTAGTTGCGAAAGCACGTGTGGCGGGCGCGATGAGTCGATGACACGACGCGACTCAAACAAATTGTTATTGTTTTGAAGTTTTGAATACTTACTTTGAGAATTAGTTTTATTATTTGAAAAAAATATTGATTGTGGTGATTGGTGATGTCATTCCCTATGATTTTGTAAATGGTTAATGAATATGGTGTTCTTTTATCATTATGTGTTCGGAATCTGTCATCGAAAAGGTACGTAAATACATTGAGTTTTCTGCAATTTTCTGCCAATAAATAACTCTTTACTTCACCGTAGCCAATCTTAAATTACTGTCGGACTGTCGGCACTTCTCGGAAATAAAAACAAGTATTTTTGTCAGTCAAGAAGACAGAATAAATAAAATAGGTACCTACTCATTCGATCGTTTATTAAGTATGAATATGATATGACAAACCTATGTAGTGGCTCATATTAAAATTATCAATTGACTTTAAAAATGTAAGTACCTAATTCATAAAATAATGCGTACGAGAAAATAACAATAAATCGATAATATTTGGAGGCCATCTAGTGCATTTTGATTGAACAAATTTTGCAAGTGATAAGCAAAATGAAAATAGGTCCGCGTTGCGGTTCATTTATTTTACGCATTCATTAGTATAGATGGCGCTTATGACAATTACGTACTGATGCTTGAAATAAGTTTTTCTTACCAAAATTATAATAATGATGTTAGTACTACTAACAACCATTAACAACAAGAAAATCAGCCAATCCCTCAGTTGGGCGTTTTTTTTTTTTTTTTTTTTTTTTTATACCTTGAAAATCTGTGGGCTTGCCCTAATTTTGACCCCTAGGCACGCCACTGCGTCTGACTATCGTAGACTAGACTTGAAAGTGGTCAGCTTAGTCAGCTGTCATACTTTCGTTGCAATTACAAGTTACAACCGTTCCGTTCTTAATACGGGTATATACAATGCTGTGGGAATATGTAACAATATTGTAGGTACAGCAATAATAAATGGCAATAAATAGCACGCAAGTTATGGTGGAAAGCAATGGTGGTGCATTGGTAACGGCCGCGACTTACAAGATGTAGCGCTTAATTTCATCACCACTGCTCTTAAAACGGTGAATTGAAACATCGTGAGGAAACCGGCATGTCCTAGAACCAAAAATTCGAAGACTTGTGACATCTACCAACCCGCACTGCTCTCTCACAGAGAACCTCTCACCCTATGTGTGACACATCCAGAATGACATTTATTTTGACAATACAACGAAATCCATTGCTTCTTTTTTTTTTTTTATTACTATATGGGCCCGCTCTTGACCCCGATCACGCCTGATGGTAAGCGATAGATGAGGTCTATGATGTAATGAGGGTGCCCAGAAGATGCCTGTTCACTCTTGCTTTGAAGGCAGTTGTTTCAAAACTTCGCCTGCTCGACGGTAAATGTAACGCAATGGCCAATGGATATTGTTGACTTGTCAAAATGAAAGGGTTTGTCATTCCGAGTCTGTTTCGCAAGTAAGTTGTTGGACAGAGAAAATAAAAAATAAAAAGAACGATCAATTGTAGCAGAGGTGGCCACATTTTGAGGTTAATCACGCAAAAAAACTTAGCCTAAATCGAGTTGTGAATTTGTTCATCGACCTCATAGACGATCAAAGTAGGTACTTAGTAACACTTCTACGTACGTGCGACTTCGTACGCGTGTAATTTCTTGCTCCGTAACTTCATTTTCGAAGCATTCTATATTATGATTATTTTTCCTACCTATCAAAGTATCAAATGCCATTTTTTCAAATCCAAGATCTTCGGCTATGTTATAAAGTATACTTACTTAGATTACATTAAAACCTTAATTTAATTAATACAAAATAAGACACCAAGTAAAATTAGAAGAAATAAGGAAACACCTTATTTCACTCGCCAAAAAAACAAAACTGGCCAAGTGCGAGTCGGACTCACACACGAAGGGTTCCGTACCACAAGGCAAAAACACCGGGAAAAAAACACATTTGTTGTATGGGAAATATTTATTTTATTTTGTTTTTAGTATTTGCTGTTATAGCGGCAACAGAAATACATAATTTGTAAAAATTTCAACTGTCTAGCTATCGCGGTTCTTGAAATACAGCCTGGTGACAGACAGACGGACGGACAGACAGCGAAGTCTTACCCTGCGTTCCGAGATGGGAAATAATCGATGTGAGCGTGCTTAAACCCGTACCGAATTAGCGTGAGCGCGATAACGACGTTCCGTGGATCGTCATAGATGACGTCATGACATGCGCCATCTTGCGATAACGCCGACCATGCCCTGGAATAATATCACCGTGAGCGCTGTCAAAAATGACAGTGTGTGTGTGAGAATGTGTCAGTGTGTGTTTTGTTTTGATTTGCATCTTATCATAAAATTAAAGTAACGTGGCATTTTCGAAATTGTGCCTCTGGCTGATAGTCGCCACCTATCCAAAGAAGAAGAAATGTGGTGTTTATACAAAGAAATACTGTAATAATATCGTTTTTACATTGAGTAAGCACTGTGAGCGCGCTCACGGGCGTTCCGAATTGTTGACAGCTCACAGCTGTCATAATCGTGATATCTAAATCGGAACGCCATGTGAGATGATGTGAGCGCTGTGAGCAATTATAGCTAATTCGGAAAGCGCCCTTAGTAATAGGGTCCCGTTTTTACCCATTGGGTACGGAACCCTGAAAACGACAAAAAACAAAACAAAAATAGTATCGATCATCTGTTTATCATCAATACAACAAGAGGCAAAACTTGACAAAAAAAAACGTAAAACACATTTCCGTTTGTTCTTGCGGTTAATTTCTGTAATCGTCAACTTTTTTTGACAAGTAAGCGCCTTGTTTTTCTACGGTATGTACTAGAAAGTTTTGAATGATTGATCAATTTTGTAATTACAATGTTGCTGTCAAGTCGGGAAGCTTCGGCGTTGTTCGCGGATCCGAAGTTCGATACGATTCTTCTATCATTTTTATTCGTTTTCGATTTTGACGTAGGTAAAAAGTGTAGACAAAATTATGATAGAAATACAATGAAAGAAAAACACGGCCTTTTCTTTTTTTTTTTTTAATTATATAGTTATTTTAGTCACAGTTTTTTTAGCAATTGCAGGTGTATCTCTTAATTTTTTTTCTAAACTGAATAGTTTGCGCGAGAGACACTTCCAAAGTGGTAAAATGTGTCCCCCCCCCCTGTAACTTCTAAAATAAGAGAATGATAAAACTAAAAAAAATATATGATGTACATTATCATGTAAACTTCCACCGAAAATTGGTTTGAACGAGATCTAAAAAGTAAAAATATAAAAACATATGATGGTACGGAACCCTCGGTGCGCAAGTCTGACTCGCTCTTACCCGGTTTTTTTTTTAATTTATGTTTTTCCACTAGTACGAATATCAACTTTATGTCAGTATAAATTAAGTTGATTTCTGGTTGACTGGTACTATTGAAAGTCATAAAAATGTTTGAAATTTGAGTACAAACTGAACTTTATGTATGGGTTTTTAAAAAACGCATTTTTGTTTATATGTTTGGAATTAAAAACGCGAATGCAGTGTAGTCCAAAGTACAGTAGGACGCATGTTGGTTACCACCAACATGCTACCGCACTGAGCGTTGAACTTGAACCTTGAGCTGGCCTGGCGTAGTACGGAGTCACTGACTGTACGAACCATTTCTATCAATTTCTACAAGCTAGAGAAAAAAAGTTGATGCTATTCTACAATGAGGGTAGACAATTATTTATTTTTAAAAATCTTTCCTCCTGCTATGCTGGGTAGGGACGAATAGGTGGCTTGACAATTCAACTGTCACAAGCTTTACCAATAGGATTTAATCCGGTCTGACCCCTGAACACCCCCCCCTCCGCCCCCCCCCCTCCTCGATCCCCTGCAAGTTCGTCTTCTGTTTTAATCTGTCTTAACCACATTAAAATTTTGAATAAATTCGAAGATCTTTGTATAAAACATTCTAAGTCCAAAATGGTTTATAATGGTACTCCCACACTGCTGTTATAATTAAAATGTTTACTAACATTAGGTACCTAATGTGAAAATCTTTCTAATTTCTGGAAACCTTTTTGATTAAATGTAGGTATTAGATCACAAATATCACAATGTTAGAAAATGTTTGTAAACATTTTATAACAGCAGTGTCATGCAGTGTGGGAGCACCATAAGAATGCGGATAGAACAAAGTTACCTGATCTAAAATCATATAAAGGAAGAGTTGATTATTAGTAATAAAAAAGAAATACACTTCTGTTTTCTTTGTAATTTGACTGACCGTTGGAGCCGTGAACCGCGGAGCCGAACTTACCCGGAGTTATACGAAGTTGCACGAGCGCTCGTTGAAAGTTGTATTTTAGGGGTTGCCAGATAATAAGTTTTCGTAGAATTTGGATAAATGTAATTCATCAATTCAAGGCATATTAATCATTGTTAATTCTAAAGAAAAAATATTTATTCTTATTGATATGTAGTAATAGCTATGTTGGATTGCTTTTATTTTGTAAAAAATATATTTTATACTTAATTCTTAACTTTTGATTGTGCAAAAAAAGTTAATATCGTGCAGTACAATAAATAATATAACTATTTATTATTAAATTTTGGTGCCTAGAGAGCTCAGAAAGAATTACCTTCGATCACAGGAGGATTATTGATCGAAGGAGTTGACGAATAATTTGGGGGCGTCTAGCGGGGCTGGTTCAAGGTGACGTAAGAAAAGTGTACTTGGAAGAATGTTGTGAATGACTTTGCCTAGCAATGGGACAATAAAAGCCATATATTTTTTTTCTTTTACAAATAAGTACTCCTAGTAAAAAAAGTTTAAACTGTACACCACATTATACGAGTACCAGATAACCAGACACTTAGCGCGCGATTAATTTGACGTTATACTGAGTAACGTAATTTAATTTTAAATCATGAATTATCGCTTTGGTCATCTCTGTACGAAACAAATATTGCGCAATATTTAACCAAACACATTTTTTTCAACTTTAAATTCGATCATAAAGTACGTATATTACATTAATTACGTTACCATAGTCCATACGTAATACAAAAATAATTCGTTATGTTACTGCACACACTTTTAGAGCGGTTCTGCACTACATCTAATCCGAATCCGAATTAAAGATCCGATTTCAATCCGAAATTCCGAATTGGGAATGTTCCAAATTCGGACGGATAGAGTTCGGATCTAGTGCGCAACCCCTCATACAAATAGGACTATGGTCACTTCGGACCTGATTTCTCGGATTCGGATCGGATGTAATGCAGAACCGCTCTTATTATTAACCATTCTGTATTTAAAACAATTACATAAATATTATATTATTATACAAAAATATACACAAATATTATAGTGCAGGTAAAGCCCACAGGTTCAGCACCTTGCAAGCTTTGTTTTCGCACCATTCAATATTAATCTAAGTTATGTCTAGAAATTACGAATAACAATAATATACTTTACTCGTATTAATTATTTTAACTAAGATAAACAAATAATAATTTGTTTTTATAAGGAGAGCGAAAGTAAAAGTCGGATCCGTTAACACATCGAAACTGGTGCAAGGAATAATTTAAAGCAGAAAAGTCAATGCCAAACATATACAAAACATTACACTAATAATTTACACTAATTTCAAAAGATAATGCTTTAATTATTCAAAACCGTACTATTTCGCAAACGTACGTTTTCGAAACACGCATTGGCAACACAGCTTATCTTTTTTTTTCCCCAGCCAGTTCCACTGTGTTGTTCGTTGAGTGGCCACGCGTCGCTCCCCGTCCGCGATACGTGATACTTTTACGTGGTTTCATACAAAACCGGTTGGCGGTTGGAAAGTGCCTGAGGTGTGGCGTGGGCGAACAGTGCCGCGTTCAACCATAAAATACTCTTGTTACAGTTCCAAAACTAAACTTTTTGTGTTTGAAAATTAACTTTTGTAGTGTTTTGTGAGTAATCGGATCCCTGCGCTATCAATCGAGGTAATCAAAATACAGATAATAAAATATTTTGTTATCATTTCGTTTCTTAGTTACGAACCTCTTTTAGCCGAAATCGTACAGGTGTCGAAAAGCCGGTCGCCTTTGCTTGTTTCACTTTTTTTTATAAAAAAAGTGGGCAATTTTCAAGATGGCAAGTTGACAACGGACTTTGTGGTTTTCACGAGGAGTTTAGTGTTCTGTGACTTCACGTATCTACTTATTCTACTTGACTTGGATTGATTTACTAAAGCAAATATTTGTTGTCCAGTCACTAGATTGGAATGTCTTTGTACCGTGTACGAGCTGATTTTTGAACGTGTACCTATCTTATTTTATACGCTCAACTTTGGATTACACATTTACACCATGCTAAGTAGGTCTGGGGGCACGGCAGTGCCCCCGCCAAGTCGAGCAAAAAGCGGCACGGCCGTACCATCCTTTTCTCGAAGCAGTTCAGGCCATTTTCGACCCCCTATAGCTTCGTTGTGGATAAAACTAGAGACCTGAATTTTCAGTAATCAAGCAGGTATTGTATAAACACGGTATATATCAAATTTCATTCGATTTGAACCAGTAGTTTAAGAATTATAAATAGTCAAAGTTTCTTAATTTTGTCACTCACTGACTGACTGACTGACTGACCGATCATCAAAACTCTAAGGCACTTCTAGCAGACATAGAAGCTTCAAATTTAGAATTCAATTAGTGTTTAGTGTATAACTCAAGGAAAAACTAAAATATTTTGCAATTTCGTTCCACTTTTCAAGATACACCAACTGCATAAATAACTTTGTAATCCCATATAAATATATAGAATTACAAAGTTACATCTGCAGTTAATGAATCAGTGTACCTGTATATCACTGCATAGTTTTAAACAAAGTCGCTTCCCGCTCTGTCTGTCCCTATGTATGCTTAGATCTTTAAAACTGCGCAACGGATTTTGATGCGGTTTTTTTTAATAGATAGAGTGATTCAAGAGGAAGGTTTATTTGTATAATACATGCATAATATAGTAAAGAAACACTAATAATTTTAGAGGTTTCTAATGTGATGTCGTAAATAAACACATTTTATTGTGCTTATATTGCAAAAGCTAGCTGAACCCTACGAGATAGATCAAAATAATGTACTACAGTATTACACACCATAAAAAGGTCTACAAAAAAGTCCACGGTGGTATATGTCTGTCTCTTAGGGATCACCCACAATAACCATTTTTTATCCTTTACTTTTTACGAGAAATAATGGCTTGTTTACGAAGCAATTTTAAGCAATACAGCATTAATCCTTATCCAATTAAGTACCTTAAATACATTGTGCATTTACTATAGATCAATTTGGCCCTTTAAAGCATGTAATTTAAATGAATATTTTCGAAGATATTACAGATTTAAAATGTAGGGACATAGCGGTTGCGCTGGTGAGTTTACCTAAGGCAACGACAGGATAGTCCGGTTAAGTAGTCACGACCTCTCATCGTTTGGGGTGGGGTGTCCATCGAGCTCAGCAACTCCCCTAAATATCTTGGTGTTACCCTGGACAGGTCTTTAACATTCAGCAAAAACTGCAAGAATATCAAGCAGAAGGTGCACACTCGCAACAGTCTTCTTCGTCGACTGGTCTCATCGAAATGGGGTGCTTCGCCTGAAGTTATGCGGACTACTGGACTGGCGCTATCTTTTTCTGCGGGAGAATTTGCGTGCCTCGTGAGGAGCCGTTCTGCCCATGCAAAGCTGGTGGATACAGCTTTGAATGAAACGTGCCGGGTCATCACTGGCTGCCTAAAACCAACCCCGGTACAAATGCTGTATCCACTAGCAGGAATAGCGCCACCAGTGCTTTGCAGAGCGGTGGCAAGCTCCAGCGAAAGAGGCAAATGGTCTCCGACACACGACAACATCCTCCAACAGTTTTTTAAAGTGTGTCGCCACTGACTGGCCCACCCGCTGAAGACCTCCCAGCTGGACATGAGTTACCTTGGGTGACCTGGAAGTCTTTAAACAGACTCCGGACCCAGGTTGGCCGAAGCAAGGAAAACCTGTTCAGGTGGAGATTCATAGACGACTCCGCCTTGGAGTGTAAATGTGGTGCTGTCCCACAAACGATGGGACACTTAATATCGTGTCCTGCGTGTCCTGTCAGCTGCACGTTACAGGAACTGATGGACGCTGGTGAAGGCGCCAAACAAGTAGCCGAATTCAGGGCCGAGTCCATTTAGATTGCTATCGACACGCTAAGAAGAAGAAGAAGGTCAACTACGAGATGCCATAGTCAAAAAACAAAAACGCGCTTCGCCCTATTAACTAGTACTTTATGATTAGCAGCGATCGCACGCGTTTATCGGAGCTCTCTAGCGAGGAAAATAACAATTATCCATACTCATCATCTGCCTAGCCTTTTCCCAACTATGTTGGGGTCGGCTTCCAGTCTAACCGGATTCAGCTGAATACCAGTATTTTACATGGAGCGACTGCCTATCTGACCTTCACAACCCAGTTACTGTGTAATACGATACCCCTTGGTAAGACTGGTTGTCAGACTTTCGGGCTTCTGACTACCCGTAACGACTGTCAAAGATCCACGAATGACAGCCGGGACCAACGGCTTAACGTGCTTTCCGAGGCACGGAGGGGTCACGGTATGTAAAGGACTTGCGGTAGTTTTTTATCGAGCGAAGCCGCGGGCGGAAGCTAGTGTATAATATAATGGAATACTAGGTGTATATAGGTACCTTTTTTTTTTTTTTTTTGTTGTCGGGGGGAAACCTTCAAAAGGCACCCAGACCTCCGGGGAGGGAGGTCGGGAGTGTGGGATTTTTACCTCACTAAAACCACCCCGGTGATCACCATCAGCACATAGGGGTGGTCCCGGTTCCTCTTAAAAGACCAATTCCGGAACCCCCCCGTGCAACGCCTGAAAGGCACATCCCTGAGGAGACTCTAGTAAAGGGGCCTCCCCTGAGCCTCGCTATGCACGGCAGCACGCGATCACTGTGCCACCGTCTTCCCTGGGGTCACTTGGTGGGCGGACAGAGTCCCCACTCTGTGCGCCCGCGACCCCGAAGGTCCACCTACCTTGCTTGGTAAGCGGGTTTCGGCGTATTAGGCTCCAAGGCGGTTGCCACCCCGACGCCTCCTTCTCCAAGCACGTTCAGCCCTCTCCCGATCCCGCTCGGCGGCCTCCTTCTTGGCCATCACGGTCTCACAGAAGGAGGCTACTACCTTCCAAATCTCTGTCTCTGCCAGCATAGCCGTCACTACTGCCGGCAGAGACAGGTCTCGCCCGATCCTGGCAACCATGACCCAGACCCGTGTGTTGTGCGGAATCTAGGCTGCCTCCGCAATGGTGGCAATTTGCCGTGGCTTCTCGCCCAATTCTGTTCAGGTACTCACCGAAGCAACCATGTCCGGTGAGCACCTGGGTGAGCCTGAAGGAGATGCGCTCCCCTCTTTTCAGCCAGGCTTCGAAGTGCGGCAGAACGGCTTCGACAACGCGCTTGCGCGAATATTGCGGCTGCTGTAGCCGCTCGCGCCACCGCTCGAGCGCGTGTCGCCGTTCCCGCCGCCTCAGCCTTACAAATACGCTTCCTGGCACACGGGAATAGTGTGCCAGGAAGCTTTGGCGGATATTGCGAATCTGGTCGTAGACCTTCGCGTCCATATCCGCCAGGATGTCCAGCGGCGGAAAGCGCGCCAGGAGAGTTGCCGCCTCATAGGATATCGTTCGGTATCCTCGTGCGATACGAATGGCCATTTTCCGCTGCAGTCTATTGACTTTAGTCCTGCAGCGTCGGACGCCTGACAGTCTACCTGACCAAACAGGCGCCCCGTAAAGGACCATCGATCGCACGACACCCGCATAGAGGCGGCGAACTTCTTCCCGAGGTCCCCCGAGATTGGGCAGCAGTCTATGCAAAGCACCCACTGCCTTCTCGATCCGGGGAACTAGGCGCTCGAAGTGCTCTTCGAAGCCCCACCGACCGTCCAGGGTGAGGCCAAGATACTTTATGTATCGCCCCACCCGGACTTGCGCATCTCCGACATGGACCAACGAGCTGGGTGGCTCTCTGCTCCTCGGCAGTTTATGGAACCATAACGCCTCAGTTTTCTGAGGCGCTATCTCCAGACCCAGCCCGTAGATTGCCGCCACGACTTTTGCCACCCCAAGCTCGGCAAGCTGGATGGTCTCCTCGAAGGTGTCCCCGCCGGCCAGCACCAGAGTATCGGTGTATATAGGTACCTAGATATAATTGTGTTCAAAGGTAACTTGTAAAATGGTCAACGGATTATGTTAAAAAAAAAAGTTAAAAAGGTACCAGAAAGGAAAAAAAGTAGGACCATCTACAAAAAGAAGTGAGATGCCATCAAAAACATAACCTGTAAAAAAAGCCAAGTCGCGCAACTCAGTTCTTCTATCGTAAAAAGTTGTGAGATCCATGAAATACCAAGTCAGTTAATTTATTCACTCCCTACTTAAGGAACCTTCTGTCTTAAGTTATTACATAATTAGCTAACCTAACAACATCTTGTAGTGACCATCAATATTAAAAACCTTTTATGTTTTAAATAAATAAATTGACTTGGCCATCGCTATCGCATGAAAACACAATGTATCTCACAGTGCGATTGCCAAGTCAATCTATTTATTTAAAACATAAAAGATTTTTATTACTGACGGTCACTACAAGATGTTGTTAGGTTAGCTAATTATGTAATAACTTAAGACAGAAGGTTCCTTAAGTAGGGAGTGAATAAATTAACTGATTTGGTATTTCATGGATCTCACAACTTTTTACGATAGAAGAACTGAGTTGCGCGACTTGGCTTTTTTTACAGGTTATGTTTTTGATGGCATACAATTTACGGGTACGTACAAGGTACTTTAAAAACTGCAAAGTAGCAATTTTTAATGTGTGTGAACTAGGCATATCAATTGCTAGAATCTCACAATAAAAAGGCAGTTCCAGTAGCATCCCCAATAGTTCTACAGTTCCTGATATTTTTTTTCAAAAGTTCTGTTCAACTTTCTGAGAAAAAAAAATTTCAGAATGAGATGCTAACTTCACACTACCCCAATCAGCATCTCAGCAGTTCTTGGTTGCTAGACCATAAATACGTATGAAACTGCATAGTTCTATCGCCTGGAGCCAACACAGCAATAGTTCTGTCCCGAAAACCAAAAAAAAAATGAGATGCTAATTTTACGTTACAGCTATGAGAATCTCAATAGTTCTCGATAACTAGATCACAAATACTTGCAAAACTACTTGGAAGCAACACAAAAATAGTTCTAGCGACAAAACGAAACAAATCACCTAGCGAAAAACCGGAAAAAAAGTTTTTTTTTGAGATGCTACATCTTATGAGACAGTTCTGCATAGCATCTCAGCTGTTTTTGATGGCAACGCCACAAATACGTATGAAACTGCCGAGTTCTACATTCTTAAGGCGAAACAGCAATAGTTCTAGCGAAAATCCGGAAAAAAAAAGTTTTTTTTTGAGATGCTACATTTTATTAGACAGTTCTGCCTAGCATCTCAGCTGTTTTTGATAACAACGCCTCAAATACGTATGAAACTGCCGAGTTCTACAGTCTTAAGGCGAAACAGCAATAGTTCTAGCGAAAATCCGAAAAAAAAAAAGTTTTTTTTTGAGATGCTACATCTTATGAGACAGTTCTGCATAGCATCTCAGCTGTTTCTGATGGCAACGCCACAAATACGTATAAAACTGCAGAGTTCTACATTCTTAAGGCGAAACAGCAATAGTTCTAGCGAAGATCCGAAAAAAAAAAGTTTTTTTTTGAGATGCTACATCTTATGAGACAGTTCTGCATAGCATCTCAGCTGTTCTTGATGGCAACGCCTCAAATACGTATGAAACTGCCGAGTTCTACAGTCTTAAGGCGAAACAGCAATACTTCTAGCGAAAATCAGGAAAAAAAAAGTTTTTTTTTTGAGATGCTACATTTTATGAGACAGTTCTGCCTAGCATCTCAGCTGTTTTTGATAACAACGCCTCAAATACGTATGAAACTGCCGAGTTCTACAGTCTTAAGGCGAAACAGCAATAGTTCTAGCGAAAATCCGGAAAAAAAAAAGTTTTTTTTTTGAGATGCTACATCTTATGAGACAGTTCTGCATAGCATCTCAGCTGTTTTTGATGGCAACGCCACAAATACGTATAAAACTGCAGAGTTCTACATTCTTAAGGCGAAACAGCAATAGTTCTAGCGAAAATATGGAAAAAAAAAGTTTTTTTTTGAGATGCTACATCTTATGAGACAGTTCTGCCTAGCATCTCAGCTGTTCTTGATGGCAACGCCTCAAATACGTATGAAACTGCCGAGTTCTACAGTCTTAAGGCGAAACAGCAATAGTTCTAGCGAAGATCCGAAAAAAAAAAGTTTTTTTTTGAGATGCTACATCTTATGAGACGGTTCTGCATAGCATCTCAGCTGTTTTTGATGGCAACGCCTCAAATACGTATGAAACTGCCGAGTTCTACAGTCTTAAGGCGAAACAGCAATAGTTCTAGCGAAGATCCGAAAAAAAAAAGTTTTTTTTTGAGATGCTACATCTTATGAGACAGTTCTGCATAGCATCTCAGCTGTTCTTGATGGCAACGCCTCAAATACGTATGAAACTGCCGAGTTCTACAGTCTTAAGGCGAAACAGCAATACTTCTAGCGAAAATCAGGAAAAAAAAAGTTTTTTTTTTGAGATGCAACATTTTATGAGACAGTTCTGCCTAGCATCTCAGCTGTTTTTGATAACAACGCCTCAAATACGTATGAAACTGCCGAGTTCTACAGTCTTAAGGCGAAACAGCAATAGTTCTAGCGAAAATCCGGAAAAAAAAAAGTATTTTTTTTGAGATGCTACATCTTATGAGACAGTTCTGCCTAGCATCTCAGCTGTTCTTGATGGCTACGCCACAAATACGTATGAAACTGCCGAGTTCTACATTCTTAAGGCGAAACAGCAATAGTTCTAGCGAAAATATGGAAAAAAAAAGTTTTTTTTTGAGATGCTACATCTTATGAGACAGTTCTGCATAGCATCTCAGCTGTTTTTGATGGCAACGCCACAAATACGTATGAAACTGCCGAGTTCTACATTCTTAAGGCGAAACAGCAATAGTTCTAACGAAAATCCGGAAAAAAAAAGTTTTTTTTGAGATGCTACATTTTATGAGACAGTTCTGCCTAGCATCTCAGCTGTTTTTGATAACAACGCCTCAAATACGTATGAAACTGCCGAGTTCTACAGTCTTAAGGCGAAACAGCAATAGTTCTAGCGAAAATCCGGAAAAAAAAAGTTTTTTTTGAGATGCTACATCTTATGAGACAGTTCTGCATAGCATCTCAGCTGTTTTTGATGGCAACGCCACAAATACGTATAAAACTGCAGAGTTCTACATTCTTAAGGCGAAACAGCAATAGTTCTAGCGAAAATATGGAAAAAAAAGTTTTTTTTTGAGAAGCTACATCTTATGAGACAGTTCTGCCTAGCATCTCAGCTGTTTTTGATAACAACGCCTCAAATACGTATGAAACTGCCGAGTTCTACAGTCTTAAGGCGAAACAGCAATAGTTCTAGCGAAAATCCGGAAAAAAAAGTTTTTTTTGAGATGCTACATCATATGAGACAGTTCTGCATAGCATCTCAGCTGTTTTTGATGGCAACGCCACAAATACGTATAAAACTGCAGAGTTCTACAGTCTTAAGGCGAAACAGCAATAGTTCTAGCGAAAATCCGGAAAAAAAAAAGTTTTTTTTTGAGATGCTACATCTTATGAGACAGTTCTGCCTAGCATCTCAGCTGTTCTTGATGGCTACGCCACAAATACGTATGAAACTGCCGAGTTCTACAGTCTTAAGGCGAAACAGCAATTGTTCTACCGAAAATCTGGAAAAAAATAGTTTTTTTTTGAGATGCTACATCTTATGAGACAGTTCTGCATAGCATCTCAGCTGTTTTTGATAACAACGCCTCAAATACGTATGAAACTGCCGAGTTCTACAGTCTTTTTTTTTTTTTTTTTTTTTTTTTTTTTTTTTTTTTTTTTTGCGGATGGGAAATCATCAAATGACCCCTCCCGCTCTGGGTGGAGCGGAAGGGAGTGTCAGACTCTTACTGACTAAAACCCACCCGTGTTCCTTCCTTAGCCCTTTATGTTCCGGGCCAGCGGTAACCCTTTCGGACAATCCCGCTGACCCGGCAGGCTTCGGCCCTATGGGGCCCCTCCTCGATGCTGACATCTCTTTGAGGCGCGCGTGGAACACGTACGCGCCGTCCGGCACGGGCCTGGTCCTGATCGGACGGTGAGCTACCCATTACTCTCCGCCCGCAGGCCCGCGCCTACGGTGGCCGGGAGTCGTCGCGCGGCTCCCGACGCCCGGAGCGTCTCCCGCGGCGGCTGGGACGGGAGGCTCTCTCCCTGAGCCGTCCCGCCACCTCCTTCGCTAGCATGACTGCTTCGCAGAAGGAGGTGACTGCCTCCCACTCCCTCTCGCCCCGGACCATGGCTTGCACCAGGGCCGGGCGCGAGAGGTCGCCGCCGCTGCCGATCGCCTCTACGAGGACACGGCGGTGCTCCGCCCAAGCGGGGCAGACCTCCACCGTGTGCTCCACCGTGTCCTCTGGGCGATCCTGGCAATGGTGACACCCGGGCGTTTCCTCCCGCCTGATGATGTGCAGGAACCTCCCGAAGCTTCCGTGTCCGGTGAGGACCTGCGTCAGGCGGTAGGTGAGGGCGCCGTGGCGCCTCTCTAGCCACTCCTCAAAGAGGGGTCTTATCGCCGCTATCGCGGCGTGCCCTGCGCTGGGTTGCGACAGTCGTTCCTTCCATGTCGCCATGAGATCGCGCCGGAGCTCAGTCCGCTCCGCAGCGATTTGCCGCGGAAGCGGAACTTCCCCCCGGCTTAGTGCCTCCGCGCGCCACTCATAGACGCGCGCGAGGACCATCGCCTCCAGATCCCATGGCGGCAGTCCGGCAATGAGGCTTGCCGCCTCGCCAGAGATCGTGCGGTAGCCCCGGATAAGCCTTATGGCTACCACCTTCTGGGGCGCGTTCAGGTAGTGGGCGGCTCGCCGCCGCAGTGAACGCGCCCACACCGGGGCCCCGTATAGGGCCATGGACCGCACGACCCCCGCGTAAAGCCTCCGGCAGGAGGCGTTTGGCCCCCTCAGGTTGGGCAAGAGCCGCTTGAAGGCGGCCCCGGCCCGTTCCAGTTTGGGGGCCAAACGTCGGAAATGCTCGACGAAGTTCCACCGGCTGTCGAGGACGAGACCCAGGTACCTCATCGTTGTCTCGACGCCGATGTGAACCCCTCCTACCGTTAGTTGGGATCCCGATGGTGGCGCGTTCCGGGGCCCATGAAACGACATGGCCTCGGACTTGTGCAATGCCACCTCGAGACCCAACTGCCGGATCCTCTCCACGACTATCGCAACCCCGCGTGTCATCGCGTCGGCCGCCGCCTGATGCGACCTCCCCTGCGCCAGGACCAGCGTGTCGTCAGCGTAGCAAACCACGCTGACGCCCTCAGGGAGGTCGGCCCGCAGCACCCAGTCGTAGCCGATGTCCCACAGGAACGGCCCCACGACCGATCCCTGTGGGACACCGCACGACATCTCTCGCCGGTTCCACTCCCCATCGCGACCGGGGTAGCTGACGGCTCTGTCCGTCAGATACGCCTCGACTATTCGACGGAGGTAGGGCGGCACCCGGTGATACCGGAGTGCCTCCACAATGCAGCTCCAGGGTAGGGTGTTGAACGCGTTGGCGATGTCGAGTGACACCGCCACGACGACCCCACCCTGGGACACCGCGTCCCCCGTCGTGAGGGCTCTCACGCGCATGATGGCGTCCACCGTCGAGCGCCCCTTGCGGAAACCAAACTGGCTGTCCGCAAGATCCGGCCCCGTCCTCACCAGGTGCCCGACGAGGCGGCCCACAATCACTCTCTCAAAGAGCTTGCCGACCTCGTCGAGCAGCACGATGGGCCGGTATGCGGACGGAGAGTCCGCAGGGCGCCCTGGCTTCCGAATGAGGACCAGCTTCCCCGTCTTCCAACGGAGTGGAAACTGGCCTCTCTCCAAACATGCGCTTAAGAGCGCCTCCAGTCGAGGCCCGAGAGCCCTCGAGGCCAGGACCCAGGCTTTACCCGGCAAGCCGTCGAGTCCTGGGGCGGTATTTTTGGCCTTCAGCCTTCCTACCGCCGCTCTCAGTTCTACCCCGGTCACTTCAGGGATGTCGTCGTCGTCGTCCGCGTGGTCCGCTTCGGGCACCGCAATTGGCGGAGCCATGGGCGGGGGGGTGTGCTCCCCCCGTGAAGGGAACAGAGCGCTCACCACCTCCTCCACCAGCTGGGGCCGGAGACTCTGCGTCAGCGGGGGGGCCCAGGTGCGGAGTTTATTCCGCACCATTTTATAAGGGCGCCCCCACGGATCTCTGTTCAGAGTCTCCAGCATCTCCTCGCGGGCCATGTCCTTGGCCCGCTGGACAGCCTCTTGGAGGGCGGTCTTCGCTGCTCTGTACCCCTCGTACAGCTCCGCCTCCGTGGCTTCCGCATCCGGAGGACGAATGCGGAGCCTGCGGTGCCTGGTGTACCGGTGTCGCGCGTCGACGCACGCCTTGCGTAGCGCCTCCAGCTCCTGCGACCACCAGTACACCTGACGTCGGGCGCGTCCTGGCCGGACTCGGGGCATTGCCACGTCGCAGATCTCGGACATGGCCTCCCGGAACCACTCCGCCTCCTCGTCGATATCGGCAGGCCTGTCCGGTGATGACACCCAGGCCTGCACGATCGAGGCTTCCAGGAGGAGCTCCCGGTCCAGCTGCTTCAGCGCCCACCGCGGACCACTCGGGGCCTGTTGGACCAGCGCGCTAGAGGTCTGGGCGGAGACGTCGAACCGGATATACCGGTGATCGGAATAGGTCTCCACCTCCTCCATGACGCGCCAGTCAATTACACGCTGCGACAGAGCGGGGCTGGCGAACGAAATGTCCACCACGGACTCCCCCCGCATCCGCACACACGTGGGAACAGAACCCCGATTTAGGACGACCAGGCCTGTTTCCAGAGCCCAGTCCTCCACCATCCTGCCCCGCACATCCGTGCGACGGGAACCCCAGGCCAAATTCTTGGCATTGAAGTCCCCGAGCACTAGCACGGGGAAGGGATGGCTTCCGGCGACGACGACACTCAACTCTGTTAAAGAGTTGTGGAACTCGGCGAGAGTTCGGCTCGGAGAGAAGTACACTCCCACGACTACAACCTCTCCGAACCGTGCTGCTACACACCCCTGTCCCTTCGTGACGCATTCCAGGGACGGGGTGCCGGCGGCGACCGACGAAACTATGGCCACTGAGCCGCTCAGGTCCTCCACCCAGTCATCCCTGGGCGGGACAAAGTACGGCTCAGCGACCACGGCGATGTTGATCGACCACTGCGCCATGCTCTGGAGCAACAGATCCTGAGCGCAGGCGCAGTGGTTGATGTTCGCCTGGAGGAGGCGCAATGGAGCCATTAGTCCTCCATTTCAGCCTCCTCCCGGGCCCCCTGCGAGGGCTCCACGACGGCAGCGGCGGCGGTGGCGGCGGTAGTGGCGGCGGCAACGGCGACGGCGGTGGCGGCGGTTGTGGCGGCGGCAGCGGCGGCGGCGGTGGCGGCGGCGGCGGCGGCGGCGACGGTGGGAGTGGCAACGGCGGCGGAGGGCCTGCCTTTCCTCCTGGTTCCGGCGGGTGGAGCGCAGGACTTGCTCCCCGCCCGGTGATCGGCCGGCTTGCCAGCAGCCGCACATGTGATGCAGTGCGGCGCGGCGTTGCACGAGCCGGCCTTGTGTCCGGGCTGACCGCAGCGGAAGCACAGTGTGCTGCGGTCTACCTCGGAGGTGCACTGGATGCCAACGTGGTGTCCCACATGGCATCGGTAGCACCTCAGAGGCTTGGGTTCCAGGAGTTTGACCTGCGCTGAAACCCAGCCCACCAGGAGCCTTCGGCCCTCCGTGATGGTTCTGGCCGCCGTCACGGGGCAGCTTACCGTTATGGTTCGCATGCCCGTGTAGTCAGGACGCAAGGTGCCCGCCTTCACCTGGTCGGCCAGACACCCGCCCGTCCTGACAACGGCGGCCACCACATCTCCCTCCGTCACGGAGTCATCCAGGCCCAGTATGCGCATATCTGCGCACTTGACGGGCCTGGTGACCCGAGCTTCATCCGCGAGGGACGCCCTTATCCTCTCAGCTAGGGCGTCAGCGGTGGGGCCACTTGTAGCACCGGGGATCTCCAGCATGCGGGCGCCAGTGGCGGTCACCCTGTGCCGGAGGCCCCCGGTGATCCCCAGCTCCCGGAGGTCCACCGTCTCTCTCGCCTTTGAGAGCACGTCACGGTACGTCACGCCCCTCTTAACCGCGTCCGGCTGTAGCGTTATCACTACAGCCGCGGTCTTCGGGGCGCGAAGCCTAGCCGCAACGGCTCTCTCCTTGCGGCGCCGCCTTTGCTCCTTCTTCCTGGCCGCCTTGGCCGCCCTTCTCTTCTCCCCGGCCACCTGCCAGTCGGCGTCGGTCGCGGGAGAAGTGTGGGAGTTTTGGGGGCGGGGCGTGGGCTCTGGGGCCTTCGCCTCCCGCGCCGCTCTGCCCTTCTTCTTTCGGCCCTGCGCCGGGGGGTTGCCCATAGGCGCCGGGGCCCCGCCAGCTGGCGCCAGCGCCGCGGCTCCTCCAGCCGATGCCGGTTGGGCCGACGCCGGTTTGGCCGGCGCCGGTTTAGCCGACGCCGGCCTGGCCGACGCCGGCTTGGCCGGCGCCTGGGCCCGGCCCGACGGTCCGGGTTTAGGGCCGGCAGCTGCCGCAGCGGCGGCGTACGAGGCCGCCTTCGGCCCCGGGGTCGCTCCGCCCGCCAGGGGGGGGCGCAGGACTATGCCCTCCAGGACGGAAAACCGCGCCTGGAAAGCCGCCAGCTCCTGCCGAACCAGGCTGAGGACCTGGTTCTCCACCGGGACGGGCTGGCTCGGTGGTTGCGCTCCCCCGGTGGCCCGCAGGCCGGCCAGGTCTGCCCGGAGCCTCCCGTTCTCCTTTTGGAGAAGCTCCGTGGCTGCCGTCAGGCGGGCGACCTCCGCCCGCAATTCGGCCACTTCGCCGGCCGAAGGGCCGGTGTAGTTGGCCGCCTCCGCCGCCGCCATGATGGAGGCCGTCGCCGAGACTATGGCCCTGTTCTTAGAAGTCTGTAGCTTCTTCAAGGACACGTCCCGGATGGCGGCCTCCACTACCGCCGCGAACCTTCGCATGGAGTCCGCCTCGGGGTCAGGGGCGTCAGCCGCACCCGCCTCGTCGCTCGAGGGTCCCGAAGCGGCCGTACGACCGGTCCCCCCCTCCTTTGCGGACTCCTCCGCTCTCTCCTTCGCCTCACGGGCATTGAGCCCCCTCCCCTTGCCTCGTTCTCGGACCCCACCCCGCCTACTTGTGGGGATTTTTCGGGCCGAGGCCTGCTCTCCGTCTGAGGACAGTCCCTGGCTGTCCCCAGACCTTGGCCGCTTGCCTATCTTCGCAGCCACCTCCCCGGCACGCAGCCACCTCCCCGGCAAGTTCTACAGTCTTAAGGCGAAACAGCAATAGTTCTAGCGAAAATCCGGAAAAAAAAAAGTTTTTTTTTTGAGATGCTACATCTTATGAGACAGTTCTGCATAGCATCTCAGCTGTTTTTGATGGCAACGCCACAAATACGTATAAAACTGCAGAGTTCTACATTCTTAAGGCGAAACAGCAATAGTTCTAGCGAAAATATGGAAAAAAAAAGTTTTTTTTTGAGATGCTACATCTTATGAGACAGTTCT
Source organism: Oligia fasciuncula (assembly GCA_963082905.1). Taxonomy (NCBI): domain Eukaryota; kingdom Metazoa; phylum Arthropoda; class Insecta; order Lepidoptera; family Noctuidae; genus Oligia; species Oligia fasciuncula. The sequence goes on along the minus strand of OY720414.1, from coordinate 1,627,493 downwards.
GCCTAGCATCTCAGCTGTTCTTGATGGCAACGCCTCAAATACGTATGAAACTGCCGAGTTCTACAGTCTTAAGGCGAAACAGCAATAGTTCTAGCGAAGATCCGAAAAAAAAAAGTTTTTTTTTGAGATGCTACATCTTATGAGACAGTTCTGCATAGCATCTCAGCTGTTTTTGATGGCAACGCCACAAATACGTATAAAACTGCAGAGTTCTACAGTCTTAAGGCGAAACAGCAATAGTTCTAGCGAAAATCCGGAAAAAAAAAGTTTTTTTTGAGATGCTACATCTTATGAGACAGTTCTGCATAGCATCTCAGCTGTTTTTGATGGCAACGCCTCAAATACGTATGAAACTGCCGAGTTCTACATTCTTAAGGCGAAACAGCAATAGTTCTAGCGAAAATCCGGAAAAAAAAAGTTTTTTTTTGAGATGCTACATCTTATGAGACAGTTCTGCATAGCATCTCAGCTGTTTTTGATGGCAACGCCTCAAATACGTATGAAACTGCCGAGTTCTACAGTCTTAAGGCGAAACAGCAATAGTTCTAGCGAAAATCCGGAAAAAAAAAAGTTTTTTTTTGAGATGCTACATCTTATGAGACAGTTCTGCCTAGCATCTCAGCTGTTTTTGATGGCACCGCCACAAATACGTAAAAAACTGCAGAGTTCTACAGTCTTAAGGCGAAACAGCAATATTTCTAGCGAAAAAACTTTTTTTTTTTTTTATTGAGATGCTACATCTTATGAGGCAGTTCTGCATAGCATCTCAGCTGTTCTTGATGGCTACGCCACAAACACTTATAAAACTGCAGAGTTCTACAGTCTTAAGGCGAAACAGCAATAGTTCTAGCGAAGATCCGAAAAAAAAAAGTTTTTTTTTGAGATGCTACATCTTATGAGACAGTTCTGCATAGCATCTCAGCTGTTTTTGATGGCAACGCCACAAATACGTATAAAACTGCAGAGTTCTACAGTCTTAAGGCGAAACAGCAATAGTTCTAGCGAAAATCCGGAAAAAAAAAAGTTTTTTTTGAGATGCTACATCTTATGAGACAGTTCTGCATAGCATCTCAGCTGTTTTTGATGGCAACGCCTCAAATACGTATGAAACTGCCGAGTTCTACATTCTTAAGGCGAAACAGCAATAGTTCTAGCGAAAATCCGGAAAAAAAAAGTTTTTTTTTGAGATGCTACATCTTATGAGACAGTTCTGCATAGCATCTCAGCTGTTTTTGATGGCAACGCCTCAAATACGTATGAAACTGCCGAGTTCTACAGTCTTAAGGCGAAACAGCAATAGTTCTAGCGAAAATCCGGAAAAAAAAAAGTTTTTTTTTGAGATGCTACATCTTATGAGACAGTTCTGCCTAGCATCTCAGCTGTTTTTGATGGCACCGCCACAAATACGTAAAAAACTGCAGAGTTCTACAGTCTTAAGGCGAAACAGCAATATTTCTAGCGAAAAAACTTTTTTTTTTTTTTATTGAGATGCTACATCTTATGAGGCAGTTCTGCATAGCATCTCAGCTGTTCTTGATGGCTACGACACAAACACTTATAAAACTGCCGAGTTCTACAGTCTTAAAGCGAAACAGCAATAGTTCTAGCGAAAATCCGGAAAAAAAAAAGTTTTTTTTTGAGATGCTACATCTTATGAGACAGTTCTGCATAGCATCTCAGCTGTTTTTGATGGCAACGCCACAAATACGTATAAACTCAAACTCAAACTCAAACTCAAAGCATTTATTTCAATTAAACCATTTTACAGGCACTTTTGAATTGTCAAGAAGTAGGTCAGTCAGAAAAATGTGAAGCTAGTTGCCCATTCCAAAGCGTAGGTACCTATGGAGAAGAACGGACAAGAAACTCCATGGACACTCTTTTTAAATTATATTTTACAAAAATATTAGTTACATCATTACTTTTGAATTTATAATTAAATAATGTGAGAACGATGTAAAAATAAACAAGACGTATGCGTTAAAAGCGTCCAGAGTACAACAAATAGTACTAAAACAACAATCCAAAAATAAAATAATTAAAAATAAGCCGAGGCAGCTAAGTGATGACCAGCCCCAACTGACGGCGCCCGTTCACGAACATGACGCATAGATCAGCACCATTCAGCTCAACCATTTTGAAGGGAGCTAAATGATCCAACATACACGCCACCGTCAGCGAGACATTTGTGTGAGCATGACATACTATCAGCCGCCAGGGCACATTCGAGTCAATGAAAGACATATTACCCGGTAAATGGTAAAATAAGGTATAGTACTTACATAGAACTCACATCTGTGCTATGCAATTATACAATACAAATGAAATTGAGTTTATACAATGCAAAGATAGTCTTACAATCTTCAGCAGCTCCAACAGTATTTTCAGGTGTTAATCAATTAGTTGTGGTTGTGGAGCAGGACCAGCATTGAGCCAGGCATTTTTATCAGCTATGTAATCCCCTAACTTATAATATGCCTGACTGCATAGTGTGCGTTTTATACAAGACTTGAATTTTGTCTCATTCAGTTGAAGAATGTGGGGAGGTATTTTATTATAACATTTTAAACAGTACCCCATAAAAGATGAGTCTACTTTAGCCAGTCTGAAACCTGGTTGAACTAATAGGTCCCTATTTCTAGTACTATAATTATGTCTTTCACCTCTTTTACTAAAAAGATGTAAGTTTTTTCTTACATACATGATGTTTTCGTAGATATATTGACAAGGTACCGTCATGATGTTAATTTCCTTAAACAGTTCCCTCAGAGAATCGCGCCTGCGGAGGTTATATATGGCTCTGATGGCTCTTTTCTGCAGAATAAAAATAGAATCGATGTCTGCAGCCCGTCCCCAAAGTAAAATACCGTAAGACATGACACTATGAAAGTAACTAAAATAGACTAGTCTCGCGGTATCCACATCAGTAAATTGACGGATTTTTCTGACAGCATAAGCTGCTGAACTTAGCCGTCCTGCAAGAGATGTTAAATGAGGACCCCATTGTAGCCTTGAGTCGAGCGTGATCCCTAAGAAAACAGTTTTATCGACGAATTCTAGTTTCTCTTGATTCAATATTATCTCACAATCACTACCCTTGACATTTGGTAAAGAAAATCTTATGCACTTAGTTTTTTTTCCATTTAATACTAAATTATTAGCAGTGAACCAATTTTGGACCTGCAGTAGGGCGTTATTTACGTCGTCAAAATTTGTAGCACGTCTATTTACCTTAAAAATTAAGGAAGTGTCATCAGCAAATAACACCATTTGTGGTTGATTTTTTAATAAATGGAGTAGATCATTAACATACACTAAAAAGAGGAAAGGACCCAATATCGAGCCTTGTGGCACACCCATTTTTACTTTTAAACCATATGAATTGACACCATTTATTTGGACTTGCTGTTGTCTATCATTTAAATAAGAACTAACTAAACTGAGCGCAAGGTTTCCAAGTCCGTAATGCTCAAGTTTCAAAAGCAAGGTTTCGTGATCGACGCAATCAAATGCCTTAGAGAGGTCACAAAAGATTCCAATGGCGTCTTGGGCCTCTTCCCACGCGTTAAAAATGTGTTTTAATAAGGTTACACCAGCGTCAGTCGTACAACGTCCTTTGGTGAAACCAAATTGCTGATCGTGAAGGATTTTATTCATGTTAAAATGATTGAGCATCTGATTAAGCATTATCTTTTCGAACACCTTACTGAAAACCGGCAACACGGATACGGGTCTATAATTATTGGTGTCTTTACTGTCCCCAGATTTGAAAAGTGGTATTACCTTACTGTATTTCATTAAATCGGGGAAGATTCCTTGATCAACACACAAATTAAATACTAAGGCTAAGTAAGGTGCAATAGTCTCAATTATGGAGGCACAGACTTTAATGGACATTCCCCAAAGATCTTCGGTCAATTTGATCTTAATTTGCTTAAAAGCTTTTATTACTGAAGCGGGGTTTATATGTTTAAATTGAAATTCAACCGGGCAGGCTGGAACGTTCGCTCTTAATAAATCAATTGATACGTCGGATGAGGAATTTAAGGCTTCCGTCGTTTTTGATGGTATATTAGTAAAGAAATTTACAAATTCCTGAGCTACTTCTAAGTTAGAGCTTATGGCACCACGTGAAGTCTCCAATGTGTAATCAGTGTTTCGTTTTTTATTCCTACTAGTTTCGTTATTTATAATTTTCCAAACCGTTTTTATCTTATTTTCTGCTGATTTGATTTTATTGCTAATGTACAGGGCTTTGGCTATTTTGCAAGTATTTCTAAAAATTTTGGAATATGTAGCAACATACTTGCTGAAAGTTTCAGTATTGATGTAAGGCTTAAGGCCATACAGCTCGAAAAGTCTTTCCCTACTTATCCTAATACCTCTAGTTGCCCAGTCACTAAAAACAAAATTAGGGCAAATGTTTTTTGTTTTCTTTTCAAAAATTGTATTAAATTGAGTGTGCACTACTGAAAAGAAATCCTCGTACAATTTATTAGCATCATCCCCATCATGGCCCAGATCATTTAACTTATTATTTAGGGTACTATTGAATCTATTTAGTTTACCAGTCGTTATTGGTCTAAATTGAATTTGCACTTTTTGCAAAGGTGTTTTAAACTTAAAAGATACCGTTTGTCCACTATGATCAGACGGCAGATAATTTACGATGGCTTTATCTAAATAATCACAATCGCAAAAGACATTATCAATACAAGTAGCAGAATTTGGAGTTATTCTAGTAGGTTCTGCAAACACATTATATAAATTGAACGATTTAAAAAGGCTTAATAATCTACTGCTATTAGAATTATTTTCCAAAATATTAATATTAAAATCCCCACAAATAATTGCGGCTTTGTTATTGGATGCAAGTTTCGCTAAGACATCTTCCATTATTGACTCAAATAAAGAAAAGTTCTGATAATTAGGGGGTCTGTAAACGCACACTATGACATGCTTATCTAGCTCAACACAGGACAGTTCGATGCAATGCTCAACTGATAAACCCACTATGTCATTTCGTTGCTTGGATTTTAAACATTTTTTTATCATTATTAGAGAACCTCCACGCAGCATAGATTTACGGTTAAAACAACTGCCCACACTATAGTTCTCAAAATTAATTAACATTTGGTAATCCTTTAACCAATGTTCAGTACAACAAACAATGTCAAACTTTGTTTTTTCTAAAAACATTTCAATTTCTAATAATTTGGAAGAAATGCCTTGAATATTTTGATGAAATACTGTCAAGGCATTCTGCTGATCTCCTTTTTGATATTTACATAATTTAGAGCAAGAAGATACCTTGTTGTTGTTAGGTATAAGAATATTATTACTGGTACCTTCTGTTGTCTTACAAACTAGTTTAAATGATTATCCGGAGTTAATCCCAAGACTTCAATGTCATCACCAGGCAGTGAGCTCATAGTGCGTGAGAGAAATGGAACCTCCTTCGTATAATTTGTACAAATATTTATAGCATTTGAGCTACATTCATTCAGGCAAACCACCTTATTATTAGTATTATTACTAACTGTTGTGGTGTTAATAATACAAGACTTCGACATAATACTTATGTCTGAGTTTATATAAAAAGCTAATAGCCTTGCTATTATGTGTCTAAAACTAACAGGCAGATACACAGTACCCCTAGTCGACTTTAAAGTTTCAACATAACAGTTGGTGTCAAAATATACAAGCTTGTCACTGTAATGACTAACTAAAAAGTGCATATGCTTATTAAGCATATGAATATAATTGTTTTGTCTATTTGTTAATTTTTTAAAATATGGGAAAGCACACAATATTATTTTATTACAATTTAACTTTAACAACTCAGTTACACAGTCAGTTATTTCATATTTTTTGACCTTAGAACTGTTACCTACAAATACAGTAATGTTAGTTTTGGGATTAAATACATTTCCTGTTACTGATGCCATTATTTGTTTGTAGGTTGACCCTGGCATACAATTATTTTGAGTAGAATAACTCAGGTTGTTACTAATTAATTTACCTAAACCTCTTCCTATACTATCCGAGAACATAACCGAATCATAACAATCATGACTACTGAAAGATGGACAACTACCAGTCTCAAGCTGTACCAATTGAGAAAGATCTTCTACTATATCAGATACATCCTGGTTAAGGATACACTCTTGAGACAAACTCTCAGTCTGGGACGGGTCCTCCGTTACCTCAGGCTGGACAGCGACAGGGTGTATAACTGTCTGACAAGTGCACTGACACATTACTAACTCATTAGCAGCAAGAATGTGTTCTTTAATTTGGTTCTGAGAACCCACATATTTAATGTAAAGAGAACTAAGTCTGCTTTCAAGTTCCTGTATGTCAGACTGTAGGCGCTGTGTATCAATTTCATAGATTTTTTTGCTGTCTTCTAATTTGATTTGATAATTGGTTAATTTATTCATTAGATCAACACGTTCTTTCCTCAGTGGAATATGTTTGGAAAAGTGTTTTTGATGTTTTCTAAATTGATTACATTTTTTAATTATTCTATTCATTCTTGCATATTTTTTCATTTTGTTATGACTAAATTTATAACTATAATTCTGTTTCAGCAAGGAATCCTCAGTAAGGTCAATAGTTGTCAAGGAATGAGGGTTACAATTACTATTTAATAATTCATTATATAAGTGGTTTGTTTCTCTAACCTGATTGCATTCAATTTCTTTTTCTAACTGGGTGATACAACTATTAGCATGAACTAATTCATCTTCTAGGTCCCTAACTCTATTTAAGGCCTCCTCATACAAATTACTACAGGTGTTGAAACCATCCGTTACTACCTTCAGTTGATCGCGTTCATCAACAACATTCTGATACTGTTGATGTAGGTCTACTAGCTCCCGTTTAAGGCTTGAGTTTTTGTCAACTATTTTCTTGATTTCCTCCTCACTTTCATCATTCTCCAGTAGCAATTGGTCACATTGGAGTTTTGTTGCTTCAAGTTTTTGGAGGGCCGTTCTCAATTTAAGGTCCATCTCCTGAGCAGTAGCCTTACGGGTCATCACAGGCATGGTTTCAGGAATTGTTACTGAAATTAGATTAAAGAAACGGTGAGAAAAGGGGACAGACAAATAAAATAAAGTTGGAAATGATAGGGAAAATGGGAGAAGTTATCGTAGAGCAGTGGAGAAATTAGGTTGGTTACTGAATTGGTTTGAAGGGCTATTTTCGAGGCTAAGGATGAAACATTTGAACGCTTTTTATTGCCTTACGATTTTACTATTATGTATGTGGGGGTAGGTTGCCTAGAATTTAAAGTTATTTTTTCCTACATTACCGTAGGTATAACGGCAATGCAAAAACAATGATCATGGAGGTTTTTATTATTGTATATTAAATTAAAGATCAGAATAAGAAGAACAGAATCTACGCTAAGTTTCGTTTTCTACGATGTAAACAATGCGATTTAAACCCAAAGCAGGGTGCTAAGCTAAACAGCGAACTATCTTGAGCTAAAACTTCACAAGGATGTGTAACAGAGTTACAGTGACAATAATTGAGTGCTATTATAAAGTAAAAGTAAACAAATACTCCCCGTTTTAATCCGCAGTTCGAACGTCAGCTGTTGGTTTTAGGTTACCGGTGTGTAACAAACACTGTGTATTTACAGGAAAACAATAATCCTGAGTATTTATGCAATTAAATTACGTTTACACATAAAATTACACCTTAATTTTACTTAATTACTAATTAAAATTAATTTTAAAATACGGAACAAAAATTTGACATGTCACTCGGGCAGTGTTGCCAATTTTCGTCCCCATAAAACTGCAGAGTTCTACATTCTTAAGGCGAAACAGCAATAGTTCTAGCGAAAATCCGGCCCATTTGTAGTCGGTGGGGGTAGATTAATGTTACTAGCACCTCGTTACGGTATTTTTCAGCCGTCATGGTGTTTCTGATCCAAACGAGGTCTGTTCTTCAGAACATGCTATGCAGAACTGTCTCATAAGATGTAGCATCTCAAAAAAAAACTTTTTTTTTTTCGGATCTTCGCTAGAACTATTGCTGTTTCGCCTTAAGACTGTAGAACTCGGCAGTTTCATACGTATTTGAGGCGTTGCCATCAAAAACAGCTGAGATGCTATGCAGAACTGTCTCATAAGATGTAGCATCTCAAAAAAAAACTTTTTTTTTTCGGATCTTCGCTAGAACTATTGCTGTTTCGCCTTAAGACTGTAGAACTCGGCAGTTTCATACGTATTTGAGGCGTTGTTATCAAAAACAGCTGAGATGCTAGGCAGAACTGTCTCATAAGATGTAGCATCTCAAAAAAAAACTTTTTTTTTCCGGATTTTCGCTAGAACTATTGCTGTTTCGCCTTAAGAATGTAGAACTCGGCAGTTTCATACGTATTTGTGGCGTTGCCATCAAAAACAGCTGAGATGCTATGCAGAACTGTCTCATAAGAAGTAGCATCTCAAAAAAAAACTTTTTTTTTCCATATTTTCGCTAGAACTATTGCTGTTTCGCCTTAAGAATGTAGAACTCGGCAGTTTCATACGTATTTGAGGCGTTGTTATCAAAAACAGCTGGAGATGCTAGGCAGAACTGTCTCATAAAATGTAGCATCCCAAAAAAAAAACTTTTTTTTTCCGGATTTTCGCTAGAACTATTGCTGTTTCGCCTTAAGAATGTAGAACTCGGCAGTTTCATACGTATTTGTGGCGTAGCCATCAAGAACAGCTGAGATGCTAGGCAGAACTGTCTCATAAGATGTAGCATCTCAAAAAAAACTTTTTCTTTCCGGTTTTTCGCTAGAACTCTTGCCTTTTCGCCTTCAGACGGTAGAACTCTGCAGTTTTATAAGTGTTTGTGGCGTAGCCATCAAGAACAGCTGAGATGCTATGCAGAACTGCCTCATAAGATGTAACATCTCAAAAAAAAAAAAAAAAACGTTTTTTCGCTAGAACTATTGCTGTTTCGCCTTAAGACTGTAGAACTCTGCAGTTTTATACGTATTTGTGGCGTTGCCATCAAAAACAGCTGAGATGCTATGCAGAACTGTCTCATGAGATGTAGCATCTCAAAAAAAAACTATTTTTTTCCAGATTTTCGCTAGAACTATTGCTGTTTCGCCTTAAGACTGTAGAACTCGGCAGTTTCATACGTATTTGAGGCGTTGCCATCAAAAACAGCTGAGATGCTATGCAGAACTGTCTCATAAGATGTAGCATCTCAAAAAAAAACTTTTTTTTTTCGGATCTTCGCTAGAACTATTGCTGTTTCGCCTTAAGACTGTAGAACTCGGCAGTTTCATACGTATTTGAGGCGTTGTTATCAAAAACAGCTGAGATGCTAGGCAGAACTGTCTCATAAAATGTAGCATCTCAAAAAAAAAATTTTTTTTTCCGGATTTTCGCTAGAACTATTGCTGTTTCGCCTTAAGAATGTAGAACTCTGCAGTTTCATACGTATTTGTGGCGTTGCCATCAAAAACAGCTGAGATGCTATGCAGAACTGTCTCATAAGAAGTAGCATCTCAAAAAAAAACTTTTTTTTTCCATATTTTCGCTAGAACTATTGCTGTTTCGCCTTAAGAATGTAGAACTCGGCAGTTTCATACGTATTTGTGGCGTTGCCATCAAAAACAGCTGAGATGCTATGCAGAACTGTCTCATAAGATGTAGCATCTCAAAAAAAAATTTTTTTTTTCCATATTTTCGCTAGAACTATTGCTGTTTCGCCTTAAGAATGTAGAACTCGGCAGTTTCATACGTATTTGTGGCGTAGCCATCAAGAACAGCTGAGATGCTAGGCAGAACTGTCTCATAAGATGTAGCATCTCAAAAAAAAACTTTTTTTTTTCCGGATTTTCGCTAGAACTATTGCTGTTTCGCCTTAAGACTGTAGAACTCTGCAGTTTTATACGTATTTGTGGCGTTGCCATCAAAAACAGCTGAGATGCTATGCAGAACTGTCTCATATGATGTAGCATCTCAAAAAAAACTTTTTTTTCCGGATTTTCGCTAGAACAATTGCTGTTTCGCCTTAAGACTGTAGAACTCGGCAGTTTCATACGTATTTGAGGCGTTGCCATCAAAAACAGCTGAGATGCTATGCAGAACTGTCTCATAAGATGTAGCATCTCAAAAAAAAACTTTTTTTTTTCAGAACTATTGCTGTTTCGCCTTAAAACTGTAGAACTCGGCAGTTTCATATGTATTTGAGGCGTTGCCATCAAGAACAGCTGAGATGCTAGGCAGAACTGTCTCATAAGATGTAGCATCTCAAAAAAAAACTTTTTTTTTTCGGATCTTCGCTAGAACTATTGCTGTTTCGCCTTAAGAATGTAGAACTCGGCAGTTTCATACGTATTTGTGGCGTTGCCATCAAAAACAGCTGAGATGCTATGCAGAACTGTCTCATAAGATGTAGCATCTCAAAAAAAAACTTTTTTTTTCCATATTTTCGCTAGAACTATTGCTGTTTCGCCTTAAGAATGTAGAACTCGGCAGTTTCATACGTATTTGTGGCGTAGCCATCAGGAACAGCTGAGATGCTAGGCAGAACTGTCTCATAAGATGTAGCATCTCAAAAAAAAACTTTTTTTTTCCGGATTTGCGCTAGAACTATTGCTGTTTCGCCTTAAGACTGTAGAACTCGGCAGTTTCATACGTATTTGAGGCGTTGCCATCAAAAACAGCTGAGATGCTATGCAGAACTGTCTCATAAGATGTAGCATCTCAAAAAAAAAAATTTTTTTTCCATATTTTCGCTAGAACTATTGCTGTTTCGCCTTAAGAATGTAGAACTCGGCAGTTTCATACGTATTTGAGGCGTTGCCATCAAAAACAGCTGAGATGCTATGCAGAACTGTCTCATAAGATGTAGCATCTCAAAAAAAAACTTTTTTTTTTCGGATCTTCGCTAGAACTATTGCTGTTTCGCCTTAAGACTGTAGAACTCGGCAGTTTCATACGTATTTGAGGCGTTGTTATCAAAAACAGCTGAGATGCTAGGCAGAACTGTCTCATAAAATGTAGCATCTCAAAAAAAATACTTTTTTTTTCCTGATTTTCGCTAGAAGTATTGCTGTTTCGCCTTAAGACTGTAGAACTCGGCAGTTTCATACGTATTTGAGGCGTTGCCATCAAGAACAGCTGAGATGCTATGCAGAACTGTCTCATAAGATGTAGCATCTCAAAAAAAAACTTTTTTTTTTCGGATCTTCGCTAGAACTATTGCTGTTTCGCCTTAAGAATGTAGAACTCTGCAGTTTTATACGTATTTGTGGCGTTGCCATCAGAAACAGCTGAGATGCTATGCAGAACTGTCTCATAAGATGTAGCATCTCAAAAAAAAACTTTTTTTTTTTCGGATTTTCGCTAGAACTATTGCTGTTTCGCCTTAAGACTGTGGAACTCGGCAGTTTCATACGTATTTGAGGCGTTGTTATCAAAAACAGCTGAGATGCTAGGCAGAACTGTCTCATAAAATGTAGCATCTCAAAAAAAAACTTTTTTTTTCCGGATTTTCGCTAGAACTATTGCTGTTTCGCCTTAAGAATGTAGAACTCGGCAGTTTCATACGTATTTGAGGCGTTGCCATCAAAAACAGCTGAGATGCTATGCAGAACTGTCTCATAAGATGTAGCATCTCAAAAAAAAACTTTTTTTTTTCGGATCTTCGCTAGAACTATTGCTGTTTCGCCTTAAGACTGTAGAACTCGGCAGTTTCATACGTATTTGAGGCGTTGCCATCAAAAACAGCTGAGATGCTATGCAGAACTGTCTCACAAGATGTAGCATCTCAAAAAAAAACTTTTTTTTTTCGGATCTTCGCTAGAACTATTGCTGTTTCGCCTTAAGACTGTAGAACTCGGCAGTTTCATACGTATTTGAGGCGTTGCCATCAAGAACAGCTGAGATGCTAGGCAGAACTGTCTCATAAGATGTAGCATCTCAAAAAAAAAACTTTTTTTTTTCGGATCTTCGCTAGAACTATTGCTGTTTCGCCTTAAGACTGTAGAACTCGGCAGTTTCATACGTATTTGAGGCGTTGCCATCAAGAACAGCTGAGATGCTAGGCAGAACTGTCTCATAAGATGTAGCATCTCAAAAAAAAACTTTTTTTTTTCGGATCTTCGCTAGAACTATTGCTGTTTCGCCTTAAGAATGTAGAACTCTGCAGTTTTATACGTATTTGTGGCGTTGCCATCAAAAACAGCTGAGATGCTATGCAGAACTGTCTCATAAGATGTAGCATCTCAAAAAAAAAACTTTTTTTTTCCCGGATTTTCGCTAGAACTATTGCTGTTTCGCCTTAAGACTGTAGAACTCGGCAGTTTCATACGTATTTGAGGCGTTGTTATCAAAAACAGCTGAGATGCTAGGCAGAACTGTCTCATAAAATGTAGCATCTCAAAAAAAAAACTTTTGTTTTTCCTGATTTTCGCTAGAAGTATTGCTGTTTCGCCTTAAGACTGTAGAACTCGGCAGTTTCATACGTATTTGAGGCGTTGCCATCAAGAACAGCTGAGATGCTATGCAGAACTGTCTCATAAGATGTAGCATCTCAAAAAAAAACTTTTTTTTTTCGGATCTTCGCTAGAACTATTGCTGTTTCGCCTTAAGAATGTAGAACTCTGCAGTTTTATACGTATTTGTGGCGTTGCCATCAGAAACAGCTGAGATGCTATGCAGAACTGTCTCATAAGATGTAGCATCTCAAAAAAAAACTTTTTTTTTTTCGGATTTTCGCTAGAACTATTGCTGTTTCGCCTTAAGACTGTAGAACTCGGCAGTTTCATACGTATTTGAGGCGTTGTTATCAAAAACAGCTGAGATGCTAGGCAGAACTGTCTCATAAAATGTAGCATCTCAAAAAAAAACTTTTTTTTTCCGGATTTTCGCTAGAACTATTGCTGTTTCGCCTTAAGAATGTAGAACTCGGCAGTTTCATACGTATTTGTGGCGTTGCCATCAAAAACAGCTGAGATGCTATGCAGAACTGTCTCATAAGATGTAGCATCTCAAAAAAAAACTTTTTTTCCGGTTTTTCGCTAGGTGATTTGTTTCGTTTTGTCGCTAGAACTATTTTTGTGTTGCTTCCAAGTAGTTTTGCAAGTATTTGTGATCTAGTTATCGAGAACTATTGAGATTCTCATAGCTGTAACGTAAAATTAGCATCTCATTTTTTTTTTGGTTTTCGGGACAGAACTATTGCTGTGTTGGCTCCAGGCGATAGAACTATGCAGTTTCATACGTATTTATGGTCTAGCAACCAAGAACTGCTGAGATGCTGATTGGGGTAGTGTGAAGTTAGCATCTCATTCTGAAATTTTTTTTTCTCAGAAAGTTGAACAGAACTTTTGAAAAAAAATATCAGGAACTGTAGAACTATTGGGGATGCTACTGGAACTGCCTTTTTATTGTGAGATTCTAGCAATTGATATGCCTAGTTCACACACATCAATTTTTAATGTTTTTACATATTTTTACCCACGTTATCTGGTAAGCAGGAAGATCTATTTATCTCAGAACCGTATAACGACATCCTTGTCTAATTTTAGAATATTAGAAATACTTTATGGGTGTGTCATCCATCAACTCATCATTTTATCCGCGTAAAATGGTCATAGACGAATCTATTCTATGACCATCCATTGCACAATAATTTAAACTTGTTTTTTCTTCAATGAGAACGTTGTGCAGCGTTGCTTAGTTTTTTTCGGGCAAAGCTGGATTTGAAAGGCTTTTGAGTTAAAAAATCGAGATTCTTTCGTTACAAGCAGGACATAATAAAAAAAACTGGCCAAGTACGAGTCGGACTCGCACACGAAGGGTTCCGTACCGCAAGGCAAAAACGCCGAAAAAAACACCGTTTTCGGTTTTTACCCTTTGGGTACGGAACCCTAAAAACGTACCTACCTAATTATCCAGTAGGTACCTACTTTAAATTTTTTTTTTTACTACCTACCTACTTATCCTTTTATTTAAATTTCAAATTATGTTTTCAATGATCATAGATAAGTTCTAGAAACCTTATTTCAATGAGAATCAGCATCTTATCTATTAGTACCTATTTTTAACAATAACCGTATACTGTCTTTTTATTAAAGTTTAGTTTTTTTTTTATAAAGTTGAAAACTTTGCAACGGGATTGAGGATACACCGTCGAGTTATCCCCGAAAAGCTCGAATTTTAATATTGTGCTATAAATTCGGGACGTCTAGCGAAGTTCGTTGAGGGTAACGAAATCGGTGAAAGTCAATAGAAGTTCGCTTGTTTTAATCTCAATGTTCAGATTCAGAACTTTCACTATAAAGTACTTAGGTTAACATGAATTTAGCCGACTTGGCACGTTATCTTAATTTCGCGTAGGTACCTAACGTCTTTCTAAGTACATAGATAGGTACCTGGGGAGATAGTAAGTTTCCTGTGCTTTTATGAAGGTCGTAAACGGATATACCTATATGCATATTCTTGTGGCATATTCCCTTATCATAGCTACTTAGAGAGTAACTGTGGGTCTACTGCCGAAGCACGAAATCCGTAGTTCAGTACGAAGCGAAGTTACGTACGTTTTCTGCTACCTAGGGACGTAATTCGTCGTACTCAGCGCTTCTCCTCCACATTTATTATGCGCACAACCAAAGTGTGGAACTCTCTGGCAGCCTCTGTGTTCCTTTCAAGCAACAGTGAACAGGCATCTTCTGGGCACGCTCGTTCCGTCATAGACCTCATCCATCGCTTTCCATGAGCCGTGATCGCGGTCAAGAGCAGTGATAAAATTATGAGAAGTAGGTAAATGACATACGGCAAACTTAAGGAAAATGTTGGATTTTAATAAACTGCTTCTTATTTTAAAGAATTCATACCTACATTACCTGTACAGTCAACAGCAAAAGTAGATGATCAAAATCAGAAATTCAATTCAATAGAATTGTATAGCAGAGCTGTTGCTGTTGTTGTTCTTGAGCTGTGTGCAGAGACTGTGTGGCTGCGTGGCAGAGTTCTGACGCGAAATCCGTTCATAAGTATTGAATTTCTGATTTTGATCATATACTTTTGCTGTTGACTGTACCTTGTTCGAAATGATGCTTAATATTTTTCCCGCAGCGCAGTCACCTTCACAACATTCTGTTCCAAATTCAAATTTTGAATGCAGGGCAATCCTTGAGACGTCGAATCCAGCTATGTATTGAAAACGAGTTACAATGGTCATCATTTTGAACAATTTTATATTTTGTTAAAAATGAGCTCTTTTCTTTAATTTCCCGTATGTCATTACTTCCCAGAAGTCGATCCTTATTAGCGACACTCGAATGGTGTAATAATACAGTCTGTTTTTTTTTTTCAAAATCAACTGGTTCGATTCCATTGATTTTTCAAAAATCCAATGATGCAGTTTTAGTTTTCATCAAAATCGAGCCCGCGACTCCTTTGACTACTTTTCGCTATTCCTCATAGTTTCGGATTTGGCCATCCACGCCCACTTGGAAAATTGAGCCTGTATACCCGTCTCAGTTGTTTATTTATCGAAGCAAAAAGCCTAGGCGACTTAGGTAGGTTAACTGGTAGGTACACACGGCATATATACAAGCTATAATACATTTCCAGTACAAGCGGACCTCTTCTTGTACGGCAAGCCAAACCAATGCGAGATCAGCTTATACTGGAAATGTATAGCTTGATATGTAGCGGTGTGTACCTGCAGCTGGTTATGTATTTGATTTTGCAACAGAAAAGGTACCGATAGGCATATTATGTAATCAAATAATCATAGATACATATGCGCAAGTACCTACCAAGTTTAGTTCGCAACGAAATTACCGTGAGTGCAGCAAGGTGTGGTCACTCACCCCGTTCTGGTGCAAAGGGTACGGGCAGTAGGCACTATAGTCTGACTTTTGTTTAGCTGCAGTAAAATGACACTTCTTAGTAACTCATTTCGGACTGAGTTTAGAGATATGCATGTCAAATGAGTTTCGTTTGTTACACTATTCTGTACTAGAAAAACATATAAAAACAAGATTTGGTTGATGGCCGCGAAAACACAAAATAAGCTGTCATTTTAATGCAGCTAATTAAAAGTCCGACTATAGATGCTTATCATGCTATTCACTACTAGCTGTGCCCGCGACTTCGTTCGTGTGCTTGTTGGAAAAAAATTGGATTTCATGGGTTTTATTTTTATGCGCTAAACCCAAATTCTTTTTCTAAAGGGGAGCCTAAATTACTCCTTATAACATCAGCTATCTGCCAGTGATAGTCCCGTCAAAATCGGCCCAGCCGTTTTGGAGATTAGCCGGAACAAACAGACAAACAAAACATTTTTTTTTTGTGTACCGTTTATTACTTTCTTAAATGCATTTAGTAAAAAGCTGTAACTTTTATTCGTGGAATAAAATTGACGTCTGACAGAAGTTGTATGGAAGAACTGTCAAAAATTCAAAATTATTCGTTGGATAAAATTATCTTGCGTTGGAAAAATCAGCCCATATTTTGTAAAGATATAATAGATACTACTCAAGTAACAGGTACCTAGGTGTGTGACTACCAAGTAAGTACAGACGCCAGCACATCAAGCTACTACAATGTGTCAAATTTCTTTCATAGATTTTCAACTTTATCGCTAAAGCCTAAGGTTCAAAGTTGATTGGGAAAATTTGACAATTTCGGGTAGATTTATGTGCTGGCGTCTGTACTTCAAGTACTGAGCGTGGTAGTCCTCGAATCACAGTTGGGGCAGTGTTCTAGGGTTATTCCACCGGGAATTTCTCAGTAGCAGGAGCAGCATGGAATTTAGACATGTATGTGCCCTTTTGATAGGAACTTATGACATTACGCGCAGACCGCAGTGTGTCTACTTGGTTGACCTCTGTCGACCCCTTTGGGGAATAAATGCGTGGTTTTATTTATAAAGACAAAGACAAGGCGAAGGTACGCAGTTTTGAACTGAAGTTATTACCTTTGTGTAAATTAAGAAAAATAAACCCAAAAAAAAACAAACCTAAATAAACCTTTGTGTAATTCGGGAGGGGCCCGTGGCTAAACAATAACA
This sequence comes from Oligia fasciuncula, assembly GCA_963082905.1. Lineage (NCBI taxonomy): Eukaryota > Metazoa > Arthropoda > Insecta > Lepidoptera > Noctuidae > Oligia > Oligia fasciuncula. The sequence goes on along the minus strand of OY720414.1, from coordinate 1,610,444 downwards.
GCCGCACAGGTCGATCGATCAGGTTAAGCTACGCTTGCCGCGGTTGGTCTGTGGATGGGTGACCATCTTTACATACCGTGACCTCTCCGTGCCTAGGAAAGCACGCGTTAGCTGTCATTTGTGGATCTTTAACAGTCGTTACGGGTAGTCAGAAGCCCGAAAGTCTGACAACCAGTCTTACCAACGGGTATCGTATTACCCAGTAACTGGGTTGTGGAGGTCAGATAGGCAGTCGCTCCATGTAAAATTCTGGTATTCAGCTGCATCCGGTTAGACTGGAAGCCGACCCCAACATAGTTGGAAAAAGGCTAGGCAGATGATGATGACCTTTGTGTAAATTATTTCATCACCACTGCTCTCAAAACGGGAAAACATCGTGAGGAAACCGGCATGTCCTAGAACCAAAAATTCGAAGACATGTGGCATCTACCAACCCGCACTGGGCCCGCGTGGTGAATTACGCCCGAGTTCCTCTAGATTTAAACCGTCTTTAAATTAATAAAGAAAAAAAAACTTGCCAAGTGCGAGTCGGAGTCGGACACGAAGGGTTCCGTACCACAAGGCAAAAACGCCGAAAAAAAACACGTTTGTTGTATGGGAGCCCCCCTTAAATATTTAATTTATTCTGTTTTTAGTATTTGTTGTTAAAGCGGCAACAGAAATACAGAATTTGTGAAAATTTCAACAGTCTAGCTATCGCGGTTCTTGAGATACAGCCTGGAGACAGACAGACGGACGGAAAGACAGCGAAGTAAAAACGAGCTCTGAAATTGTCCTGTTAATTTTCTCAAAAAAACAAAAGCTATCGGTACAAATTGGTATAGTCCTACAAATAGTGTGCCCTCACAATATACGTTATTCGGGAAACAATGGAAAGGGTAGGAAAACCTTTTTGGCAATATTTTTCTAAACTACCCGCTTTCCTTACCTTCTTGGATATTCACGAAAAAATGAGAAGTTTCGAAGGTAAAAATATTTTCGTTATGCTTATTTTACCCGTTACGAAATTTGGTATAAAATGAGTTCGGTTTTCTTTACCTCTTTTTCCATAAATCTTTACTTACTATGTAAGAAAGAAATGTATAGATTTTTTTTCTCTCCCAGTTTCCACTGCTGGGCAAAGGCTATCAACCATAATTTCTCCAAAGGCGCTTTTTTTTATATTTAGGATTTTTTATACTTTAGCAGTTCCCATTCCCACTGCTTGGTAAAGGCATAAAGTCTCCTACAAACAGGCGCGACACGCGCTATAATCGCGCGCGACACAAAGGCACCGCTCGTTGCGCGACTTGCGCTGCCTTTGTGTCGCGCGCGATTTTATCCCGTGTCGCGGCTGTTTGAAGGAGCCTTAAGGGACTAATCTGCATTTGCGATTTATTTGCCAAAAATGTAAACAAATATGAATTATTCTCATATTCGCATAAAATGAAAGTTCATGTAAATAAATTGTAAACTTAGTCCGCACAGCATTAAAACTACAAGAGAAACTCGCTACGTAAGTAAAACAATGAATCCTACTTCGTTCCTACTAAATATTATGAACGCGAAAGTTTGTGCGGGTGGGTGAATGTTTGTTACTCTTTCACGCAAAAAGTACTAAACGGATTTTGGTGAAAACTTTAATTTATTTTATTATTTGCTAATTAATATTTTACATATTTATTAATTTCTGTAACTACCCGTGACATCACAGCGGGCCCTATCAGAATACCAGCGCTGCGACATTTATTTTTTTAAATGTCGCAGCATCATGCTGAGATAGGAGCCTTTTGGCCTCGTATAGGACTTTGTTTTTTTTTTTTTGTTAGCCTAGTTTGTGTCCCACTGCTGGGCAAAGGCCTCCCCTTTTTCCTTCCAAACCTCCCTGTCTTGTGCGATCTCCGGCCATGTTGGCCCTGCGAATGATATTAGATCGTCACGCCACCTTCGCCTTGGTCTACCTCGACGGCGATGTCCTGCCTCAGGCGTCCAGTGAGTGACGATCTTTGCACATCTCTCCGGGTGCATTCGTGAGACGTGTCCGGCCCACTCCCACTTCCAGGGCTCCCGCTTCAGGACTTTGTTTAATTTTACTTTTTTTTTATATATCTTGGATTTTTATTTTACTGTGTTTAGTTTAGTTTGTGATCTTCCTGTACGAGTCGCAATAAATACTTTTTCTTTCTTTAAACTTTACGTAGTATAGCTTATACATCAGAATAACACATAGGATACTTTTTATCCCGATATTCCCACGGGATCGAAACCGCGGGGCGCTACTAGTCCTACTATCCTGCTTCCTACTAATATTATAAAGGGGAAAGTTTGTGAGTGTGTGTGTGTTTATATGTTTGTTACTTCTTCACGCGCAAAAGGCTGGATCAATTTTGATAAAATTTTGTATGGAGGTAGCTGACACCCTGGATTAACATATAGGCTACTTTTTATCTCGATATTCCCACGGGATCGAAACTTATGCTGGTGAAACCGCGGGGCGCAGGTAGTATTAAAAGGCGAAAGTTTGTGAGTGTGTTTATATGTTTGTTACTTCTTCACACTCAAACGGCTGAACCAATTTTGATAAAATTTTGTATGGAGGTACCTGACACCCTGGATTAACATACGAGTAGGCTACTTTTTATCCCGATATTCCCACGGGATCGACACTAATGCGGGTGAAACCGCGGGGCGCTGCTAGTAATTATATAAATCGTTAGCTGACATCATTGCAAACAGAAACCCCGTAAAGTTCAAACATTCAAAGTTGATCACGTGACTCAATCATCAACTTTGAAACTCGGAAACGTGACACTACTGGGTTTCGCCTCATTATGTTTTCTGTTTGCATTGGCTTTTTTTTTCTATAAGTACGGCATCTCGTAGTTGACCTTGAGAGGTCGTGTGTCAGCTATTGGTTTATATAGGTCTCATGCGTGGCCGCCATAAATGGCGCGAAAGTAGGTACAGACGCCAGCACATGAAGCTACCCGAAACTGTCAAATTTTCCCAATCAACTTTGAACCTTGATGTGCTGGCGTCTGTACTTTAAAAATAAATCTTATTTAATCGCACCTTAAAAAAATCTTCAAACCCCTTTCAGATGGGAAAACCCAATTACACTGCCTGACTCTGAATCGAACCCATGCTAAGCAGTAATGCTTGCGACCACTAGACCAAAGAGGTAGTTACGGTTGATTATTCTAGAGTCTATTCTCAAACTGATGTTTCAAATTGATGTTATTTCAAGTTAAACAAATATCAACTTTATTTTAATGTTAATCAAGTTGATTTCAGAGTGACTAGCACTATTGAAAAAGTTATCAAAATGTTTGAAGTTGTAACGTAAACTGAACTTTATCGTGTAAAATTAAAGATATTTTTCCATAAACTCATATTTGTTTACATTTTTGGCAAATAAGTTGCAAATACAGATTACGTTAAAAAACTCAATGTAACCTACAAAACACATTTGAAAAACCTCGTTTGAAAGATGGTAACACTTTGATAGACATCAAAGATGGCGTCTTTTTTTGAAGTGGTCAGTAGCACTATTGAAAAAGTTATCAAAATGTTTGAAGTTGTAGCGTAAACTGAACTTTATCCGTGTAAAATTAAAGATATTTTTCCATAAACTCATATTTGTTTACATTTTTGCAAATAAGTTGCGAATACAGATTACGTTAAATAACTCAATGCGTATGACGTAACCTACAAAACTCATTTGAAAAACCGCATTTGAAAGATGGTAACACTTTGATAGACTTCAAAGACGGCGTCTTTTTTTGAAGTGGTCAGTCGCTTTTGATGTTTCAAATATTGTGCCTTCAAAGCAAGAGTGAACAGGCATCTTCTGGGCACGCTCGTTCCATCATAGACCTCATCTATCGCTTACCATCAGGCGTGATCGGGGTAAAGAGCGGGCCCATTTAGTAATAAAAAAATAATAATAATAATACTGGCAACATTCAAGTACGGAGTTACTTTACCCGATTCCTATATTTGACTGGTTGTAATTGGTTGATTTTACTGTCGTGTTATCTCGGACAGGGTTCGAAGTGATTCGGGTTGAGATTATTTTTGGATGGATATATTCGGGACAGCATTCTTTAGAAGTACACCCACCACCTTCCATGGCCCCACCGACATCAAGTCATAATAATAATAGCCTCCCCGACCGTTTTCGGTTACGGTGGCCAATCTCAATGGAGATTAGCCAGGTACGCAGGAGATATTATAGTGCACAAGTGTGTGCGCAAACACAGGTGCACTCTCGGTTCCTTTACTCTCATAGTCCGATGGGACGGCAATCCGACACGACCGGGGAGAGGCGCAGGACCAACGGCGACACGTGCTTTCCTAGGCACGGGGTATTAAACCGCCAATTTCCAAACTCCGGACTGTTACTAAGAAATTCCTAATGGAAAACCCAATACCACTTTGTCCGATCCGGGAATCGAACCCAGGACCCCACGCTCAGCAGTCGCGCTTGCAACCACGAGACCAACGGGGCAGTCAAGTCATATGGGCCGAATCTCAAAGAGACGGCTGCGGACATAGCCCGTCCAGATGGACGTGCTATCACCGTAGTCGCTTCTCGACTCCTTTACAAGTTATTTCGTCCTGTCCCCCTTATGCCTTTACAAGTTATCTCGTCCTGTCCCCCTTATGCCTTTACAAGTTATCTTGTCCTGTCCCCCTTATGTATGCCTTCACAAGTTATCTTGCCCTGTCCCCGTTATGCCTTTACATGTTATCTCGTCCTATCCCCCTTATGCCTTTACAAGTTATCTCGTCCTGTCCCCCTTATGCCTTTCTCCCCACTCTGGGGCGGCACTCGTTAGAAGTACAGTGAGTGATTCAGCGCTAGTATCTTAATCATTTGCAGGACATTTTGATGTGCAGGCAGGTCAAGGTGACAGTTAATAGTTGCAGCCGCACATGCTCAACATCGCTTGAAATTCCACGTTTTATATCTAACTAGCAGCGCCCCGCGGTTTCACCCGCATAAGTGTCGTTCCCGTGGGAATATCGGGATAAAAACTATCTTAAGTCTTTTCCCGTGACTCAAACTATCTCTATACCAAATTTCATCTAAATCGGTTTGGCGGTTTAAGCGTGAAGAGGTAACAGATAGACACTTTCGCATTTATTATATTAGTATGGAATATGGATAAAAGACTATAATATGTCCGGGTCAGCGGGATTGTCCGAAAGGGTTACCGCTGGCCCGGAACATAAAGGGCTAAGGAAGGAACACGGGTGGGTTTTAGTCAGCAAGTGTCTGACATTCCCTTCCGCTGCACCCAGAGCGGGAGGGGTCATTTGATTTTTTGATGATTGATTGGTTGATTGATTTACCATCCGCAAAAAAAAAGACTATAATAATGTCAAGGGTTCCGTTTTTCCTTTTGAGGCACGGAAGCCTAAAAATAACTCCGCCTGACAACTACATAGTTTCACACAATTGTATAAAAACAGGTACAACTGTAACTGATCCACACCCGAATAAAAAATGGCGTCTGCATTTGATGCTCAAAAAACACCGTTGTTCTCTCATTTCCGTTATCCCAGAACTAAGTCCATTAAAATACTTAACACCGACTAATTTTATCACGAAGACACGATCGATCTAGCAAAACCTATTTGTAAAGGAAGTTGAAAGACCTCATTAGAAATATTTCCAGAGAGAATACAAGAATTTGTAATGAGCTCTCGTTGTGAGCTGCACGATTACTGACAAATGTGTGCACTGACTGGACATATCCACTCAAATCTGTGTAATTCTTTACTTGAAAAAAAAAATAAAACATTTGGATATTGCCGTGGCCTCAATCCCACCGAGCACGCATGAGACATAAAAAAAACATTATTTAATTTTGTATAACATGAAGCGTTTATTTCCTCTTGACTGTACTTACCTGTCAAAAAGAGTAACCTAGATAATGTGGATATGACAGAAATTAAAACAGAAGGCGAACTAGTAGGGGATCGAGGAGGGGGTTCAGTGGATCAGACCGGAATAAATCTCATAAAAACATTTCTAACATCAATCTACATGGTCTTTACATGATCTAGTCTGACCAAGATTGTGACTCAGAATTTTTTTCGCAATTTTTTTTTGAGTAGGAAATGCCAACCTCATCCAACTGATTTTATTATCCATACTAATTTATAAATTCGAAAGTAACTCTGTCTGTCTGTATGTTACCTGTTCACGCCTAAACCACTAAACGGATTTCGATAAAATTTGTCAGGGAGATAGATTGCATCCCGGGGAAGGACATAGGATAGTTTTTGTCGACTACCTCGCGGGTGAAACCGCGGGGCGCAGCTAGTTATTAATATACTTCTTAAACTAAGCAATATACCTCCTTTCCTCCTCGTTTCCTTAGCTGACCATACAAGGTACGGAGCATCCACGAATGCTTGCTTGCAATTTCTAAATAATTTTCTCCGATTCTGCTTAACCTTTTCACCGCTTCGGACAGATAAACGCCTTTATACGTGTAGTGTATCGTCGAATGGCTTCGTTAGCAGAATGACGCATTATAAAAAAAATAACTTAAACCTTAAACTAGCTGCGCATCGCGGTTTTACTCTCATAAGTCTCGATCCCGTCTAAATGTCGGGATGAAAATATTCTATATCCTAATCCAGGTCATGGTCTACCCATGTGCCAAATTTCATCCAAATCCGTTCAGCCGTTTTTGCGTGAAACCGTAACAAACATACAAAAAAATCACATCTTTTTTTCTCTCTAAATATTAGTTTAGACAACGACGTTTTTAATTACGTCTTCTTTATACTCCGGTTTCATCGAGCCAATATTTTTGAATTTTGAACTTTATTTCCGTAGTTCTAAATACAAAAACTGACGTTAAACCCGAGTTTTAAGTTGTCAATTTTGTATTAAGAACTTTAAATCTGTCGTAATAAAGTTTAAAATACTATAACTGGCTTGATGGTTTGTGACTTGCACTAAAGTTGGAACCCGTTTTGTAATATGTTTAGACGTGTAACGTCACAGAATAACTAATAGTATGGTAACTATTAGTTATTCTGTGACGTTACACGAATAAGATAAACTTTTGGCGCAAAACAAAAAAAAACGACGTATTCCACATTGGGCACCCGCTCTTAAATGGCACCTGAGTGAATGTGCCGCTGTGTTAGGTGCATTCACTCAGGTGCCATTTGAGCGGGTGCCCAATGTGGAATACGTCAAAAAAACATTACCAGCTTGTTACTGTTCGGCGTCATCCTTACCAAGTCATTTTATTCGTTTCCAATGTTAACGTACCGGAAATCCACATTCAATTCGAAAACACTGTAAAAATCTCACCGTGAAAACTTAGGTGAAGTGAGTTTGTTTTTGCTAGGAATTGACACTATTGACAGCTCACTCCACGCTCACTTCACCTAAGTTTTCACGGTGAGATGGTTACAGAATAGCCCCGCTGTACATCCGCGGGGTAATTGCGTAACACACTAACCAATGGTTTTCATTTTGAAAGTTCAACAACATTCATTGCGTTATTTACGTTGTTGAGCAGAATTTTTTTCGAACATATGAAGCAATGGATGAGATTGATAGCGTGCTGCGTGTTACGCATAAGGTTGCTAGTTTATTTCTGGTAACAAATTGGAAACCAAAGACAATTTTGTACTAGACTCGCCACAGTTTCCTTGAAGAAAACAAAATACGTAAAAAAATCGTATGATCATAATGTACAGTACAGTAAGCTACCCGAAACTGTCAAATTTTCCCAATCAACTTTGAACCTTATGCTTTAGCGATAAAGTTGAAAATCTATTAAAGAAATTTGACAGATTGTAGTAACTTGATGTGCTGCCGTCTGTACTCACATTACATAATGTTTTTAAGTTTAAGGACGTGTTTTTTAGACTGATCTTACCAGATAATAAAAAAAAAACACGCCGATTGCATTACCTCCTTTATTTTTTGAAGTCTGTTAAAAAAATATTTAAGTACCAGGGTAAGTTCAAATGGCTTCCGGAGGTAGCGAAACAAAACAAACTACATATTTTATTTATAGCTAGAAAGATCACTCGACACTCGACAACCACTACCATCCACAATGGACTATTTAAGCCAATAAACTACTTAAACGGTCTCTAAGCAACGAATAGTTTGCCAGAACGAGACGGGTACACTCCGAGCGAGAAGTCCGATGTCCTAGGAAGATTTAAAAATAATACTACAGACAGGAAACCAGTTTTCGATGTTGTCCGGACAAGATGCTAGAAGATTATGGGCGGTAATAAGCGCGTGGCTTTCGCCTGTGATTTAAATTTCGAACTCGAACCGTCTCGGGTAGTTTTTTTTTTTTTCTTGGTGGCCATGCTTATGCATGAGTATGACTGTGGATGGCTCTAAGAGTAATGGAAGATCAAAGAAACGATAGATGGTTCGTGTGGAAATGATATGGATAGGAAGGGAGGGGTTAACTTTCTCTTTCGCTCAAGTGATAGTTTTAAAATCTGTCATCTAGCTTTTAAAAATTGACAGCGAATGTCACTTAAAAAAAGTCTCTATTTTTATTGGATGACTTTCCGTAGAATGCACCTTTTAGCGCATGGGAGAATACCCCGCCGTTCCCCTACCTTCCTTCTCACCTCAGGAATCTCAGGATAGTACTTCTATTGTCCTATGTACCTCTTGCCTTGACCGAGAGGCAAATACAAAGACTACCATTTATTAAATCCCTTTCTTTAACTGCGCAAGTACTAGTAAAATGTAAGTAAACCTAGATAATTAATTAATTAATATAACCAGTTTTAAAACTTACCCAGATAAAAAATTGGTCGGAAATATACCTAAGCAATAGAACGAAACTGTGTCACTGTAGTTTCTACTGAAAATAAAATAACATCACCAATACCGGGTTTGCGGGATCCCGGTATTAACCAATACCGGTATTGAAGCCCTAGTTCCTATGGAGAAGAACGGTCAAGAAACTCCATCGTTACTCTTTTAAAATGTGCGGTCGACTGTACATACAAACCATTCTCACACTCCAATGACTCCCTGACATATCCCATTGCTTTTTATCAATAATAACGTGTCATAATATGATCGTTTTTACGTCAAAATGTCTCTCCAATTTCTATGCCGCAGACAATTTGTCTGCGGCATAGAAATGTAGATATGGACTGCGGTTTTTACCTTTTAACTTTAGAGTGATGCAACACGAGCGTTGCGACTGCGTTACGTCGTCGCAACGCAGTGCGCGCCACACGAGGGCTGCGATGTCGCAACGCAACGCAGCTTATCCCGACGCGTCGCACCTTCACGACGTCGACGTTCAACTTTGATATTCTTAAAAATACTGCGCTGCGCGCCCCGTTGTCGCTCCGTCCGCCCGTCCTCAGACGTTGCAGCGCAGCGCCGACGACGCGACGACGACGGACGTAGCGCATTGGCAACGCCCGTGTGGCATTGCCCTTTCAGACTTTGTTGTGAATAATAAATTGTCACATTTTACTTCCCCCGAATCGTTGTAGTCCAACCAATATCCAGCTATGGAACCTAGACCTTAACTCATGCATAGACTGACCAAATAAACACAGCAACACTTCTATTCCACAACAATGATGACATTGACAGCTCTTGAACGCGGTTTAGATGTGGTTGGGCCTTGGATATCTATGGTTGGGCCCTAATCCACTGTGAGCGTTTACGCTGATTATATTGGTCAGGCTGATACTGAGCGCCCACTCCCGGCCGCTATCCCACTACTGCGGCCGCTACGCGTACAGCATTTCATACAAACTTTCAAGCCCTTGTTTTCCGAAGCCGATGAACCCACTTTTATTAACCGTCATACGCATAAGCAGGAAAATATCTAATTTATTTTTCCAGTTATCTGTTTTTAAATAAGATATTTTTGGCTGTAACATTATTTTTACCGACTTCAAAAAAAGGAGGTTATCAATTCGATACGTATGTATGTAATATTATTGGATTTGCATTATATTCACATATGATGATCTATTAGGGCTTCCAAACAAATATACAAAATTTCATAGACGTATGTATGTATGTATGTATGTATGTTTGTCCACGCATATCTCCGGAACTATTAATCGGATCGTGACCATTTTTTTTTATTGGCTTACATTTTCTTCAACTTAGGGAACAGTGCAAGTTTCATCAAGATCGATTCAGTAATTTTCAAGATATGGACTAATACGTGTAAGTGTGACGGCCTGGCTTATTGATAAGAGCTACGGGTGTAGTGTCAAAGGGAAAACATCTCAAAACCTTGGTCAAATACTAGTGCAAAAACTAAAAATTACGAAATAAAAAGTAATTTAAAAAAATTAAACCGACTTCAAAAAGAAATTAACTCAAAATTATGAAATAACTTTAATTTCGGAAGTCGGTGGCATAAAACTAAAATACAGATCCCAAGACACCGACTTCCGAAATTAAAGTTATTTCATAATTTTGAGTTAAGTAATTTCTTTTTGAAGTCGGTTTAATTTTTTTAAATTACTTTTTTCGAAAATGTTCTTAAGTAACTTTTTAGACCTTTGTATCCTTATGCGTATGAAGTTTCATTAAAATCGGTTCATTCATTTCGAAACACAAGGGCTTGAAAGTTTGTATGAAATGCCGTACGGCGTAAACGCTCATAACGATTCCTTTCTTCGAAACCACGTCAATACGAGATATTCCCGCCAATCTCGCGTTAATTTCGCGCGGTTTCGTTCGTTATGTCATAGAGAATAAGACCCCTGATCGCAATAAGCTGATCCTGATCGCGTCATTGGCGCCGATTCTGTTGTGTCACAAACTAAACTAAATTTAAGTTCAGGCATCTTTTTCTTTCTATTTCATTAAGAAAAGGACAGAAGATAAATATTAGTTTAGTCCTGTCAAATTAGTCAGCGCCTGACGTAAATTGACGTATTCTAATAGCCATTTTTTTAATCTCGTCTAAATTGTCTATGGAGTATCTTAATTTGACAGGACTAAATTAATATTTATCTTCTGTCCTTTTCATAATGAAATAGAAAGAAAAAGATGCATGAATTTAAATTTTGTTTAGTTTGTGAACAACAGAATCGGCGCCATTGGTGACATTCCGCCCGTCCACAACTCCACAGGCACGCCGTTAGCGCGTGTTTGCCTGGTAAATGTCAAGATACAATATCGTATAGGAAACATTAGAACAAAAAAAATAAAAAAGATGAACACTCAAAAATAAATTCTGTTCTTTTTAATACTTACCCTAAGAACTTCTGTATCACACCACAGTTCATCGCGGAGCCACAGACTAATCATACGACGTCCAAATTGCATAACGCAGACATTTACACTTATAGTAATAACAAAAAGTCTTTGCCTCAACCACATTAGTAAAGAAAAAAAAGTATATTTTTCTTCCCTCTCCTTATCAGCTAGGGATACCGGGCGTCCGTAAAAAAAGGTACGTTTGAAAAAGGAACGAAAAAAAAATGGCGGCAAGCGCGAGTAGCGTGTTTTTAATTGGGTCTGTTAAAATTATAACGTTGTAAAATGTCTATTAGCTTTATATGCTTAAGTAATTACTTAATTTGTACCTATAGGCATAGTGTTTGCTATTTAATTAGAAACTAGAATTGCAAACGATGTCATTAAAGAATTGTTATTTTTCTAAAAAAAAGCAGTTTTCAGGGTTCATGTATGTCAGTTTCTTTATTCAAAGACTAGCTTTGGCCCGCGGATTCGCCCGCATGGATGTCGGAAAATATGCCCACGGGAATGTACTTCTTGTAAGAACCTGAACCAATTTATCATTTGCATTTTCCCCGAGATGATGCCCGCGTGGGTTTCGAATCTGGGGTTCTACTCCGAAGCGGTTAACCACCGTATCGGCCGAATGTTCGGTCATTTTCTACTACCTTTCATTTCCTATATTGACTATAGGTCCCAACCAAACTGTGCAAATCCGAACCTTTTTAGAACCCTTAGTCCCTTACCCTTTTTTTTTTTTAATTCGTTTTAGGACAACAATATTCGAATCAGAAAATGACCGAACATTCGGCCGACACGACAATCAACCACTTCGGAGTAGACCCTGCATGCTTTTGTAAGGCTCAAAATAATTTCAGTTATACGCATGCTGTATTTTGCGTTGTTGCCGTTCAGTGCCAATTGACAAATATCACAACGTGATTGGAATACAGGCGTGACTTAATCGATTATGCCTTCTTTGGATCGAGATAATGTATTCACAGGTCGTTTCTGAGAGCCAAATAACCGCTGTGACGTCAGCGTTTGATTAGTTTCGGCTTTGCAAATTTTGGTTGACGTATAACTGCGTCAAGCCAGGTGACCTTTCGAAAATAAGGCTATTTTTTCGTGTTTAAATGATAACAGCGCTCGGGTTAATCAAAGTCAATCTTGCTGTGGTTCGTGGATGGGTGACCATCCCTTACATATCGAGACCCCTCCGTGCCTCGGATAAATCGTTGGTTCCGGCTGTCATTCGTGGATCTTTGACAGTCGTTACGGGTAGCCAGAAGCCCAAAATCTGACAACCAGTCTTACCAAGGGGTATCGTACCTAGTAACTGAGTTGTGGAGATCCGATAGGCAGTCGCTCTATTTAAACTAATTTAAAGTACTGGTATTCAGCTGCATCCGGTTAGACTGGAAGCTGACCCCGACATAGTTGGGAGGCTAGGCTGAATAATCGCTGAAACGTAGAATAGATAACAATAGACATATTTTATAGTGTGTGTGTTTTATAACCTACTAGCTGCGTCTCGCGGTTTCACCCGCATAAATTTCGATCCCGTGGGAATATCGGGAGAAAAAGTAGGCTATAAGTTAATCCAGGGTGTCTGCTACCTCCATACGAAATTTTATGAAAGAAAGAAAGAAAATACATTTGTTTAGCACAGACTAAAAGACACACAATACACCAGATAGTCAGATAATAGTCGTACATCAGATAAAAATATAAAAATAAAAAGTCCGATCGCGATGTAAGAAATTAGCAGGAATGTGTGCCTCACGGCTGCGCCAAAAAGGTCCAGTTCAGCAAAAATGCCAGACAACTAGTGCCTGACGCTGGTTTTCAACTGGACCTGATGTGTGAGGTGACGGATGTAAACCAGTTTTATACTACAACGTGTGTATGCATAATTAGATAAATAAATAAAAATAAATTTAGTCCAGCCGTTGGAGCGTGAAGAAGTAACAAACATATAAACACACATAAACACTTACAAACTTTCGCCTTTATAATATTAGTGTGATTTATGGTACCTAGTTTAAATATTTTTTTTATTATAATTAATCCTCTCAACCAAAGCATCTGTCATCTAATCACTTCACCGCCCTTTGTTGACAGGTAGAAAATGAAGTCCGCCTTTGTACTTTTTTGTGTGCGAGAAATTTAAATAAATAGACGCCAAAATGAAATGACCTCGACAAGACTAAAAAAATACACCAATTTGATACGAACTGGGCGAACAGAGGTCAATATAAGATCATGCAATGTAGTCATGCGATTTTGTGCCATGTGTGCACTAGTTGTCAACCGCAACCTTGACTTGTTCTGCACATCCATTGCCCTGCAATTCCTGCAAATGATAAGTTATGGTGAACCCATCTTTCTATATCTATCTATACTATTAATAAAACTGAAGACTTTGTTCAAACTCTGGGCCTACCATACCGGGCGAAGCACAGACGAGTAGCTAGTTTTAAATAATCCATACTAATATTATAAATGCGAACGTGTGTCTGTGTGTCTGTCTGTCACCTCTTCACGCTTAAATCGCTGAACCGATTTAGATGAAATTTGTATGGAGATAGTTTGAGTCCCGGGAAAGGACATAGGATAGTTTTTGAACCGTGCACCTAGCTTCTGACGTTTCATAAGTGCTCATATAGGCTTATGTGAAATAAAATATTTTGATTTGTTATCCCGATATTCCCACGGGATCGACACTTATGCGGGTGAAACCGCGGGGCGCTGCTAGTATGCCTAATATATCACAGGAGACGACACAAAACACGCTTTGCGTTTGCCCGTTGACGTTTTTACAACTCTATACCATATTATCTGACGCTTGGCAACACTGAAATAAAACAAAACTTATCAAATAAATCATGCTGACCACTGGAATTCTTCTCCCCCGAGCATCATACGGGACCCTAAAAAGTTTGTACATTAAATGGCCTACTCGAGCAACAGGTTATTTAGTTTTTTTTTTTTTTGTATAAAAAGGTGTAAGGTGGCGAAAAAAATTGGCGTTTGTATGTTGGCAGTGGGTTGTTCTTTTTTCAAAATTTGAATGAAATGAAATGTGTTGGCTAGTCTAATGCTATGTTCACACGCGCGCGTTCAACTCGACATTCAACGTGCACATTCACATTCACGAGCGTGTAAACGGTACGCCCGAGCCCGTAAACGCGCCTGTGAACGTGAATGCCGCGAACCGGGCGTGCTGACTGACACGACGGCGTGCGTGTGAACAGCTTGAATGTTCGCCGACCTGGGGCGGGCTGCATGCCGCGCAGCCCGCCAGGCAGCCCGCCGGGCTGCACGGCGTGCATGTGAACATAGCATAACGACTTTCTGTACTTTTAAAGAACGAGAGCACTGACCTTAGATTCTCTCACGGATGCTTTATAAGTGCTTATGTAAGTACATTACTTATGGTCGTGGCTGGGTTTAATTCAATCCCCGAAGTGTTTTAGTGGTTTGTCCATAATTTCTCAGAGGACGGCCCTGAGTCTGAAATCGCTGAAAACCAGCGCTGGGGCTCTGTCTTGCATAGGGTCGCAGCATAATGCTGAGCGATAGCCGTTTTGTGTGGATGTGACGCATGTCACGCATGTTTCCCCCTTTCTTATTTGTTTTGTGTTTATGTTCTTTATTGCGTAATGTTTACCGCAAATAAACATATTTTCTTTCTTTCTTAATCTAGATTTGTTCTTCATGGTGAAATTAAGCTCTTCACTAGGTAACAAACATACCTGATGAAATGTTTACTGACTCAAAGGAGAAAAGCCAAGTGCTTCGACCTACCCTCTAACGAGAGGGCCGTTGGGCACCCAACAGGGCAGGTGTTAGTAGCCCGCGAAATTCAAATTTTCTTACGTTTTTCGCAATTTGCTGGTCAGTATTAAGTTGTACGTTGATTAAAATGTGATTCGCGACCGTAACAAATATGTATTTACAGAATTATAATCATTGGGGACATTATTCTAATACTAAACCATTTTTTTACTGACACATTTAAAACGCCTACTTCAATAAAATTCACACAATAAACTACTAAATGCCAACATAACAATTTCCATTCCCGCCAATGAAGAGTGTTGCCAACACAATAAAACTTCCCACGTTCGGTGGTAAAATAAAAACTGACGTGACATGGAAAGTGATTGGCTATGGTACGTTGGTAGACGGTGTCGTTCCGCACTATTGTCTTGTGTGTAACAAGCTTATGTAATTACAACCTCTTTTTTCACGTAAGCTTGATCGTTATCTCTATGCTCTTCGCATTTTGAGGTTGTTACTTTTGATTTCTTCGTGGTTAAATAATAACAGCCGCACGGGTCCATCAAAGGTTAAGCTACACTTGCCGCGGTCGGTTCGTGGGTGGGTGACCATCAATTCATACCGAGACCCCTCTGTGCCTCGGAAAGCACGTTAAGCCGTTGGTCCCGGTTGTAATTCATAGATCTTTGACAGTCAAAAGCCCAAAAGTTGACAACCAGTGGGTATCGTGTTACCTAGTAACTAGGTTGTGGAGGTAAGATAGGCAGTCGCTCCATGTAAAATACTGGTATTCAGCTGCATCCGGTTAGACTGGAAGCCGACCCAAACATAGTTGGGAAAAGGCTGGTTGGCTACTTTTGGTTTCTTGGCTTTGCATAATGTATATTCTGACCCTTACTAAGTGGTTGGGACTTGGGACAGAATAATTACTTTACCCTTCTCTTTACTTAGGATTAGGGGATGTCTTATGTTATGTTTCTAATGTATCTATGTTAATAATAAAGCTGGAGAATTTGTTTGGACGCGGTAATCTCTAAAACTCCTAGGCCGTAATTCTTTACGACACAATGAACGAGGCTAAATAATTACAGCCGCACAGATCGATCGATCAGGTTAAGCTACGCTTGCCGCGGTTGGTCGCACGCCTTGTTGGGATGAAGGGTTTGGCAGAGGTACCTCCTCTGCCGAACCTTTCATCCCAACAAGGCGTGATGATACATGTAATGATACGATACGACATGAGCAACGCTATTATATTGTTATTACAGCTACAATTTCGGTCTAGCACCAGAATTCAGTAATTACATACTAATGCTCAAAGACTTGTTAATATTTATGTTAATTTTGTACAAGTACCCACATTGCAGAGAATTAAATTGTATGTGCCACGAACTTCAAAAGTATTTGCGAGTGAAAAGCGGTTTTCCTCCATAATGTGGGGATTTTGAGGTAACTCGAGAATGTGTTGATGATGAATTTTATCTTCAAAATTAATAAGGTATAGATAGGTAGAGGTATGAGGAACAGGGTTTAATGTTTACTCATCCTCCATAGAAAGGGGGGGATCCTCCGACGGATGTCGTGTCTAGTGGACATGGACAACTGCCTGACGACTGATTTCGGGACGTTGTATATTTGCTAGTTGCGCGGTAAACTCTGCTTGCGCGATGCAGATTTCTGTGTGACGTCAATGTGATGCGTAGTTCGTATGTGGCGATGTAAAGGCCGCCACAGCGCAATTATCCGGCTGGTCAAATCAAGCCTTCCTTTTTTCTGTAAGATCCGCAAAAAGAAACCAACCTATTTTTAATCTAAAATGCCGAGTCGCTCCGCCATTGAATAGTTATTAAACAAGCTCAAGCTACGGTTTACACCCGACTTGTGTTGTAAAGCGGAAGGTAGGAATATAAACTGAGTAAGAACAAAGTTCTCAAGTAATTAGGACCGGGACAGCTCCGTCTATTTGAGGGAGAACCCTAGGGTTGCCAGGGAGATTATGTTTCTCTTAAGGGGCTTACAGGACCTAAACACAAAAAACGCAAGTTTTAGAAACAATAAAAGTATATGATCGACTACAGCAAAATCAGAAAAATATATGATATTCTAGGTAGATAGTGTGTTGAAAACATAATGCAACTTATTTGATACGATAGATAGAAATCATGAAGATACCCCTAAAAACTTTATTTTTACAATAAAAACCATTCTAATATACGTACAATCATTACGATTTTTTGCCAGATTATTCTACAGACAACATACTAAAGCACTACCTAGTGTTTTAATTTTTTAGTCCAAACAATAGATTTTTTGTAAATAGATAATTGCTTCATATTTTGAAATAAATTACCAGCGCTTCTCTTTATTTTCTATGCAGTCCGACAGTGACCGCGCTTTAGGTCATGTAGTCGCCTTAATAAAAATATATACAGACGTCAGCACATCAAGCTACTACAATCTGTCAAATTTCTTTAAATATTTTCTACTTTATCGCTAAAACATAAGGTTCAAAGTTGATTGGGAAAATTTCAGTTTCGGGTAGCTTGATATGCTATGCTGGCAATCTGTACAAGACTTGTTACATATTTTTTGGTTGTTCCTTTCGTCTACGCAGGATACAGAAAAAAGCTTTATTTAGCCTAGCTATTTTTACTGTCCATCAACACTCCCTTAGGTTTTTTTTTACTACTTTGCTTACCACCTTACTTTTACCCAAAGGGAGCCATTGGGACCCTAAGGCCGCGCTGTCCGTCCGTCCGTCATAGGGCTGTATCGTTTGAACCGTATAGTAGACATTTGAAATTTTCCCAGAGTATGTGCTACTAACAAAAAATAAAATAAAGAGTGTTAAACATTGTATGGGTTGGACGGAACCCTTTGGGCACTTTTTTCTTTAACGTAAAAATGTAGAGAAAAAAATTAGGGGCCCGTGGATAAATAATAACAGCCGCACAGGTCGATCGATCAGGACAAGCTACTCCATCTTTACATACCGTGACCCCTCCGCGCCTCGGAAAGCACGTAAGCCGTTGGTCTCGGCTGTCATTCGTGGACCTTTGGGTAGTCTGAAGCCCGAAAGTCTGACAACCAGTCTTACCAAGAGGTATCGTATTACCCAATAACTGGGTTGTGGAGGTCAGATAGGCAGTCGCTCCATGTAAAATACTGGTATTCAGCTGTATCCGGTTAGACTGGAAGCCAACCCCAACATAGTTGGGAAAAGGCAGGCAGATGATGATGTAGAAAAAAATTATACACAAATACAGACCACTAACGAAAACTCAAAAAACTAATCTCAATACTTTTTCCATTCTATTTCGCAATTTCTCAAGTGGCAACTAGGGATTGCAAATATTCGATATTTTTGGTATTCGAATGTTCGAATACTTTTTCAGCCTTATTCGAATTATTCGAATAATATTCGAATATTTCAGAAAAAAAAAGTATTTATATAATTTCTCACGTTTTATTGCCTTAGAAACTAGTAACATATTTTTCATGTAAGTAGGGCAACATCCCAATCAGACAGAACCAATATTTAAACAAAACTTTTAATCAAATAAAATAATTAACAAATTTTTAATAAAGTTAGATGTAATAGGAACTTCGACTACGAAAATATGAAATAAAAAATATTAATTCTTAAACAATTATAGGAAAACTATTAAGTAGGAAACACAATTAAAATCTCACTAGCAAAATCAAATAACATGTTAATAAACTTTATACAACACAAGTAAAAGTAAGAAACAAAAAAGTATATTATAGATATTGTACTATCAATTTCTTAAGGATAACTAAAAAGAAACGAGATCAAAGTCACAATAAGAATGCACTGCGCGGATAACTAGCATCTAAAGAGATATACAAATTGCAAGTGCACGCAATCACTAAAATTGAAAATTGTGGTCCAACGCGGTAAGTAACAATTATAATTAAATAAATGCCATCGTATAGGCAAAGGATACAATTATTCTTATTTACGGATCCTTTGAAAGTGGGACCTTAGAAAACTTAAAGAGTCAATGGAATCATCATTCAATTTACATCTGAGATGATTGCAGATATATTTTGTAGAAGAAAATACCCTTTCGCATTCTACGCTAGTTGGTGGAATGCAAATTAGCACGTCATAGGCCTGACTTAGGTGTATTTGTCTTGGCGTACCTGTATCATACAGAGCCATCTGCATTTTTATTGATGTTTCTAGATCATGATGTTCAAGATTTGCTGTGGATGTGGAAGGCACTGCATACATTTCGTCCTCTATCTTTTTCTGCAGCTGTTCTTTCATTGACATATTTGAGATTCTTGACGCTTCTTCATTTTGATAACGCTGAAGGTCTAATATAGCAATGTTATCTTCGTCATCAGAAACGCCAGTGTTAGTTGTCGCAGGTCTTTGCTTAAAATATTTTTTTTGAATGTCAACTATGACTTTGGTGATAACATCATTTCCTACTTTAGGGAAGATAGAAGAACTCGGCTCCTGGTAGTATTTGTTTGGGTTGTGCAAGTACTTCAGTGTACAAACCAGGTCTGTTTGTCGTCGTTCAGCAATCCTTGTTTTCAGAGCCTGAAGAAGTTTACCACTGATAAACCCATTGGTCTCTCGTAGTTTGGTAACCATGAACTGTAGGGCTGTGTCCGCAGTTAATAAAGTGGCCTTTTCTTGACATATCGCTTCCACAGTAGTTTTGACGATAGTGAGAGACGTAGATAAATCCTGCAAAAGAGCAAGCTCATAGGTGCTGAACATAGTTTTGTCTTTCAAGTCAATCAGTGCTTTTAAAATTGCATCTTTCAGTAGCAAGAATCTTGAAACCATGTCCGCCATGCTATTCCACCGCGTTTTACAGTCTAATACCAGGCCTGCGCTTTTGTTTTCTTCAAGAATATATTTGTTCAGGATTTCTGTTCTGGTTGGAGATTTTTTGAAAAATTTCACTACTTTTCTTACTTTGTCAATCAAACCTTTGTACTCGACATTGAGATTGGGTTCACTTCTGGAAACCACATTCTGATCGACTACAAAGCCTTCTCCATCATCATTTTCATCTGTTTCCTCATCTTCTGATTCATCTTTCTTTGTATCATCTGTTTCTACTGGAACTTCTGTGTCTATTTCTTCTAACTGTTCATAAGTTTCACTCTGATTATATCGGTTCTTATATATTGTATCCACTACGGCACATTGAATGCCGTGTGCAAGGCACAATTGATGAAATGATTGCATTTGACGACCCATGCAAGTCATGACGCTTGCACCGTCTGTCACCACACCAGTTATATCATCTTCTAAAGATATATCGTATGAAGCTAATTTGACTTTTAAAATATTGAGACATCTTTCTGATGTTCCTCGCCCTGTAATTCTCGCTAATCCCAAATTTCTAAAGGTTTTGTCTTTAAAAGTTGGGCAATGAATGTTGACGTTTATATAGCGCCGATTGCGGGCTGATGTCCACTCATCAAGGGAGGCGGAAAATTTCTGTCCTTTTGCCTTTAACAATGACAACTCTCTTCTTAGTTCAGTTTTCAGCTGATCACTTTTTTCTACAACCATCTTCCTGATTGTGTTTGGAGATTTCGGCAAAACTTCGAATCCACTTTTTGTAAAAAGCTGACGCATAGATTCAGACTTGCAAAACACATTAAACGAGAGACCATCACACGCAGTCATTTTGGAAATCACAGTTTCCATACTATCTTCTTTAGTGTGATAATAATCATCAATTCTCCTTTTTTTTGGCTTGGGCTGCTGTACTTGTTCTTGTACGGTAGTAGTAGGCGTTGGAATTGTGGAAGTAGAAGGCGTTGCAGCAGAAGCTGATGTTAGTAGTGTATTTCTTCTTAGATCTAGATCAAATAAATTATATTAGTAAAAGCGTACGTGCACTAAATGATTTTTTCCGAATTTCCAGGAACGTCAAAGTCAAAGCATTTATTTCAAATAGGCACATAAAAGGCTCTTTTGAACGTCAAAAATGATAGCCAAAAGGCAGTTCACACACAAACACATAAAGCAAGTTCAGTTTTATTTTTTATGTTCTGTCTGTTACATTTACATTACAAACCAATGTGGATCTCAATAATTTTAAAATACATTGTATTATATTTAAATAATGAACGTAAGTGACTATAGTAAGTACTACGTATATAGGTAGGTATAATTAAAGTAAAAGTGAAGTGTCAGTCCGGTAACTAACCTGCACTTGGATGTTGTTTTTTCAAGTGATTGTGCAAACACGTAGTGGTGTTTGAACATTGGAGAATTCTATTGCACAATTTGCATTTTGCATGACTTCCATCCTCAGTCCGTAAGAACGAGTTCCAAACCGAAGACTTGTCAAGCGTACGTTTTGTGTACTCTTTGAAAACCAATTTGTTTTTATCCATGGTTAACTGAAAGGCAGTCTGCAACTAAATTGCACACCTGTAAAAACACGCATTTGGTGATCAGTCAGTGCATAGTGAAGTGATACTTTACACATCTTGGGTAAATTAGTTAATCCCGAATTTATTGACAAAACCTAACAGAGTTCTATTTGAGTACGTTCGATTTCGTTCTGGAAGTTCAGTTATAAGTAAATTTCGCGCGTATTATACCGTACCATACCTACTATTTACTAACAACCTCCCTTATAATTACAATAAACAATTAACATTAGTCTTATTGAATCTGATTTGAAATGAAAAAATATTAAATAAAATGGGATTACTTTAGGTTAAATCATAAACACAAATTCATTTTAGTGTTAAATTGCACAGCATATTTTAACAAAAATTATACTTACATTTAATTGGGTAATCCGTATACACTTATGTTTATACCGTCAGCACAAAATAACAAAATGCACCACTTTGTTGTAAAAAACTACGCGTCTGTTGTGCTGTACTTGTGATTGTGAAGTAAACTCAAAATGGCGGCTAGCGCCCGGCGAGTTGCAGTCAGCAGAAGAATGGAGGCCGTTGATTGGTCGAATGGCCGTCAATCCGAGCAGTGCCGATCTATTCAGAAATTTGACGACCACGCGTTAGATGTCGCGTTCGTAATTAACAATATAATGTTGTAACTTTACTTTAATAAAATTGCTGTGGTAATATTCGAATGTTCGAATATTTTATAATTTACTATTCGAATACGAATTTCAAATGTATATTCGAATAATTCGAATATTCGAATATTCGATTGCAATCCCTAGTGGCAACCCTAACGAACACGTGCAGCTATGATAAATGACGGTTAGAAACTAGAAAATACATTTCCCGCGTTTTATTTTGTACTCTATACTCTGTGGTTCACTAGTGACGGGAGCGGGCCAATGATTTGCATAAATCGACTAATTATGAAAACGATTATTGTTTGACAAACGTTGTGTTTTGTTAATCAGCAGTTTAGGCCTAATTTTGATGAGTAATTATCTGTAATAGGCTATTTGCGGGTTTATGTAGGGATTAAGTATTTCAAAGCCTGGATTAGCGTCGGGTTTTTGACTGCTACGTTGGTTTAGTCATCGCTGGGTCGTTTGCTTATCAGAGGGCCTAAAAAGGCCACTTTGGCAGAATCAAAAAAGGATAACATTATGAATCATAATATGGCGAAGACAATCCGTGTTTTCCTTATTTTCGCTGCACTACGTAGGTATAAATCAAAGAGATTGGGATTGGATTGATTGGTATTTTAGCACAGACAAAAAAAAATAACTGAAAAATCCTTCACCAATGGGATTTGATACGATTAACTTAACAGGTAACTGTCCATTATGATTCATAATGTTATCCTTTTATGATTTTGCCAAAGTGGCCTTTTTAAGCCCCCTGGCCCTGTATTCGTTCTCCAGGTCCAGAAAGTACAGTCTCCCCAGACATATGCAGACGCCAGCACATCAAGCTACCCAAAACTGTCAAATTTTCCCAATCATCTTTGAACCCTATGCTTTAGCGATAAAGTTGAAAATCTATTAGAGAAATTTGACAGATTGTAGTAGCTTGATGTGAGACGGCACAGAGGCGGTTCAGGAGGTAAGAGGTAACGGTACCCCTTCCGTGTGCAGATGGTGACCATCGGGGTGGTTTTAGTGAGGTAAAACTCCCACACTTCCTGGTCTTATCCCCAGAAAGGAAGATAATATAAGGTCGGGGAAAGTATTATTAGGTTCTTCTCGATATCATGTCGAAGGCAATCTAAACTGAGTCGGCCCAGAATCTGTCTACAAGTTTCGAGGTTCACAGATGACCTCGCTGGAGTGTAAATGTGGTGCTGTTCCACAAACGCTGGGACACTGGGGGTCTACACCATAAGCACGAAATTTGTTGTTTTGTCGGAAGTTAAGGGCGTTACCTTCTCCGTATCACTTACGGACATAACATTATTTCGGGGTCCGAACTAAAAATGAATGGCAACACGCAACACGATTTGACAGTTGTCCCTAATCCCATTGTGTTTTGGTTTTGTCCCGTCCGTAAAATTGAATCTGTCACTTATTTTGACAGATCAAGTGCTTTCGGTCGGGCCCGTATGTACCTTCGTTGACGGACTTGGAGAGTAGTTCTTCTATTGTCTGCACGTTACAGGACGTGGACGCATCAGAAGGTGCCGAACTCGTAGCTATTGGTGTACTGTATCTATTTAATAGATATGTAAACACTGTCTCATTCACAAAAGCGGGGTAGCTGCTGTCACTTATGTCATCTGTCAGTCACGAGGAATGGCGGGAAACAGCCAAAGTGAAGCAGGGTTTGTACGAATAGCGCTTGCTGTGGCAGTGAGCCATCCATAATCAGCCTACAATGTTCCCACTGTTGGGACACAGGCCTCCTCTCGGTGAGAGGGAGTGGGCCGTAATCCACCACGAGGGGCCCAGTGCGGATTGGCAGATGTCACATGTCTTCGAATTTTTGGTTCTAGAACATGCCGGTTTCCTCACGATGTTTTCCTTCACACCGTTTTGAGAGCAGTGGTGATGAAATAATTTACACAAAGTAAAGCGCCTGTCTGGGTTCGAACCTACGACCTACAACTCGTAAGTCGCGGCCGTTACCACTTAGCCACCACTGCTCTCTAGCAGTGAGCCAGTGAAGTGATATATTCAACATTAATAAGGAATCCACAGGATTCTACAATTTATTGAGTTATTCTTTGACAGCCTGAAGTCTGCCGGTCGATTCTGTAAAAATCTCACCGTAAAAACTTATGTGAAGTGAGTTTGTTTTTGCTAGGAATTGACACTATTGACAGCTCACTCCACGCTCACTTCACCTAAGTTTTCACGTTGAGATTTTTACAGAACAGCACCACTTGGACATACAACAATGTGACAGTTTAATTTATAATCTTTGACCTAACCTAAGGCTAGATACGTATGACATATGACAAAAGGACAAAACACGCGACAACCCTTTTCCTTCCATAATAAATAACTAGTCCAAAACAAAAACCTTTGTTTCTATCCCTTTGTTACTCTCCACAGGACATCAGTCATATCATATTGTAACCCCGTAAAGGCTCCTACAAACAGGCGCGACACGCGATATAATCGCGCGCGACACAAAGGCACCGCAAGTCGCGCAACAGGCGGTGCCTTTGTGTCGCGCGCGATTTTATCGCGTGTCGCGCCTGTTTGTAGGAGCCTTAAAGCTTCACGTTTCCGTCCGATTTATATAGGTTTCATGTGTGGCCGCCATTTTGAAAAAAATATAAAATGGCGGACCGGTAAGCCACGAATCTTCAAAGCTTGGGGAACACAAACTTAATCTTTGATACTAATAATAGCTGACAAGTTCCTCAAGAATTAGGATATCAAATGCAAAAAGAAGTTTACAAATCCGATAAACTGTAGCTTTATTATTATTATTGAAGTGAAAATTTTTGAGATGGAAACAAACCATTGAACTCGCGCCACTGTTACCGCAAGCGAAACCGCGCGTGTTTTGTTTATAAGACGATTAAAAAAATACCCGCTTCGGATGTTTTCGGTTTGCCTCGGGATGTACTCGGTTTTAATCTATATCCGATATGTCAGTGAGTGATGGCAAAGTATTCTGTTTGTGTTTTGTTTTCACTTTTGTCGGCACTCCCGGAGCGCCATTGTTTTTATTTTATAATTTTAGAGGCAAAATTAAAATATATATTTTAAAACTCACTTTGTATGTTTTTTACGCTACGGACGTTATTTTCCGCAAGACATTTTTTATTTTCTTAATAAATACGTCGCTTGAACGATCTTTTTCTGACATTCCACAGTCCAACACACAGGCGTGTAGCAAAAAGTATCTAATTTCATTAACAGTTCGTAGCTAATTGCGAAACAAAGGAACCTTCGTAAAAGAAAGAAACGTTGTAATAGAAAAGAAAAAAAAAAGCTTTAATTAAGATAATTGAGGTAGTGTCAGGAATTTAGGGTGCTTACGTAGTGGGCAACTTTTTGTGGCGCGGTATTTTTGCTAGCAACATAGTGGTGTAATAAATAAAGCGCAAATTATTCAAATTTTCTATTGTCAGTGTATTGTTTCCTGTTTCATGAAATAGTCATTCAATAAGGATTATATGAACTTAGATTTGTATTATAGGTTTGTATTGATGACTTTAATGATTATAATTCGGTAAATTCGGTTCGTTACGCTTGTGAATCATATTTTGTTCAACATACAGCCTGAAACTGCCCTTCAAATTGCAGAAAACGTAACAAAATTTGAATTGCGCGGGTTACCTAGCGCATCCTCATTAAGACAGTTTCCGCTAAAACTCGGCCTACCACAACAATTTAAAGATCTTGTCAGATAACTTCTCTCCTTCCACTTAGCCTTATCCCATTTCAATTAGGGTCAGCTAACCTCGTCATTCTTTGGCAGTGGTGTCGCTGCGACATCTACGTATGCTTGCCTTAAAAGTGTGAATACCACAGATATAGATAGACCTAGATAACGCAAGTATCACGAACTGTATGAAAACCAAGCGTGCCATTTTTTGACTACCTACTATGACGTCAAAAGCTCGCGCTCTCGCTCACGCTTACCCAGCCAGCAGTACACAGGACTGAGCGCGAAAGTGGCGGCTTATGATTTTTTATCGTAAGCTGGTGCGATTTTTGGCACGCGAAGTAGTTGCTCTTGCGTTATCTAGGTGTATCTATATCTATGGTGAATACACACGAGTGACACGCGTCGGCGATAGAGGCAACAGCAAGCTTCGACGCGTGTCGTGTTGCGACGACGCGTCGTCAGTTGTCGCCAACACGCGTCTACACTTGCAGCTGCCTCTGTTGTTGACGCGTGTCATGTGTATGCAGACTACCGGACCGGACTATCCGTAGGTAGTTAAGCAGACCATAGGTAACAGTATGGCCCGTAATCCACCAAAGCGGAGAGGAGATGTCTCATTTTTCTATAGAATTTCGTGCCGCTTGCCCGCTTGCTCGCACGAAATTCTATACAAAAATGAGACATCTCCTCTCCTCTCCGCTTTGGTGGATTACGGGCCTATAACTTCAACAGTTGGCATACCGAATAATAGTTGCCCCAGGTTGCAACTTAAGTTGCTCAGTGTAAACGTTTCTTATCATGGATAATTTCAGTCAATTAATTTGCCAACTTGTATTCAGGTAAGATCAAAAGTTTCCATCTTTTCAGTTTTTTTTTTACACAGTCTGTTTTTTGCTTTACCTTTCTAAACTGAATAGAATTTATTTGAAGTTTGTTAGCTCAAGTATACCTTTCCCTTGAGTTTATTTCTTCAAAAGCAGCGGACGATGTAAAAAGGATTTATAAAATTGAGACCTTTTTGATGTCAATTTCTTTTATGGCTAGAGACATAGAAAAAGGTTTCGACTGCGAAAGTAAATAAGGTCCAATCATTTCTGTGTTCCGTTTTGTGGCGCTGACATTAATAATAGCCCCCCACCCCCTACCGATTTCGGTCACGGTGGCCAATCTCAACGGAGATTAGCCAGGTACGCAGGAGATATTATAGTGCACAAGTGTGTGTGCACTCCCTCTTCCCTCACTCTCGTAGTCCGATGGGACGGCAATCCGACACGACCGGGGAGAGATCAGGCGCAGGACCAACGGCTTTACGTGCTTTCCGAGGCACGGGGGTATCACACCGCCAACTTCCAAACTCCGGGCTGTTACTGAGAAATTCCCAATGGAAAAAACAAACAACGTACAGTCCTTTATCAGTTCTTTTACCTCAGACAAAAAACCCAAGAATATGTTCACTGTGATGCAAATTCAGAAGTAAATAAAATAGCTTTTAAAGGACACAGACGTGAAAGGACGTGTACAATTTTTTATCCCGATATTCCCACGGGATCGAAACTTAAGGCTCCTACAAACAGACGCGAATCGCGAGCGGTCTCCTTTAATCGCGTGCGATTCGCGTCGCGTGTCGCGCCTGTTTGCAGGAGCCTTTATGCGGGTGAAACAGCGCGGCACTGTTAGTAATATATGAATAACTAGCTGCGCCCCGCGGTTTCACCCGCGTAAATGTCGATCCCGTGGGAGTATCGGGATAAAAAGTATCCTATATGTTAATCCAGGGTGTCAGCTACCTCCATACAAAATTTTATCAAAATTGGTCCAGCCGTTTGAGCGTGAAGAAGTAACAAACATATAAACACACACACTCACAATCTTTCGCCTTTATAATATTAGTGTGATATAATATTTATAAGTACTTTCATTAAGAAATTAATGAGTATTTATCTGTTATGCTCCAGGTTATATTAACTGAATATTTGCAGAGTCAAGTCGCAATTAGCTTGTAATTACGACGTTAATAAATAAGTATTTCCTTTGCTTATTTCAGTGGAACTAATTAATTAATTATTACCTACTACATTATAATACTCTACATAGACGTAGTGCTGGAAGGCGCACCGTGACCGAAGACCTTGTGAAGGCCGCAGGAACCCGCAGGATGCACAGAACCGGTCGAAGTGAAGGTCTAGGAGAGGCCTATGTCCAGCAGTGGACGTCTTTCGGCTGAAATGATGATCACACTAATATTATAAAGGCGAAAGTTTGTGAGGGGGTGTGTTTATATGTTTGTATGTTTGTTACTTCTTCACGCTCAAACGGCTTAACCAATTTTGATAAAACTTTGTATGGAGGTAGCTGACACCCTGGATTAACAATAGGCTACTTTATATCCCGATATTCCCACGGGATCGACATTTACGCGGGTGAAACCGCGGGGCGCAGCTAGTGATAATATAAAACCAAGTCCCGTCGCCGCGCGCCGCGTCTGTCTGTCTGACCGCGATAAACTCAAAAACTACCGAACGGATTTTCATACGGTTTTCACAAATGGACGGAGTGATTCATGAGGAAGTTTTGGGTGTATAATACATTAAGGTTTTGTATAAATTGGCTTGAATATGACGATTATTGTTGAAAATTACGGAAAAAATCATGCCGACTGGGAGCTTTACTGGTGTGCGCCGCGTAAACCAATAGACTAATAAGGAAACAATGTATTACGGAATGATCAAGCTAATATTATAAAGGCGAAAGTTTGTGAGTGTGTGTGTGTGTTTATTATGTTTGTTACTTCTTTACGCTCAAACGGCTAGACCAATTTTGATAAAACTTTGTATGGAGGTAGCTGACACCCTGGATTAACATATAGCCTACTTTTTATCCCGATATTCCCACGGGATCGACACTTATGCGGGTGAAACCGCGGGGTGCAGCTAGTTAGCCATATAACCAAAATGAAAAGTCATTCATTCAAACTAGGCTGTAAACCAGCACTTGGAACGTCAAAACAACATGAGACACTCCCTCAAAACGTCAGCCCTTCACCACTTCCTAGTGCTTTAGCTGAGAAAAAGTGGCGCAACAAACTCCCCAGCAGCACAGCTGTCTATTAGATGATTGATGGATGGGCCCGCTCTTGACCTCGATCACGCCTGATGGAAAGCGAAGGATGAGGTCTATGATTGAAGTGATGGGTGGGGCTATATCGTCTTTCACACCTTTCTTTGATCATTATATTTATATTTGGCCCAACGTGTACAAGATTATGTTCTTCGTTGATAATGTACTTTATGACACACAATATTCCCCCATTCACCTCCAAATATCATAACAACTCTGCCAGTACAATGTAACCGTTCCCTGAATTCCCTTACACACGAGGAATGACGTCATAACGAATTAATTACTCCACAAACATTAATTAAGAGCAACTGAATAGCGTCAGCTCTCGACGACGCGCCACCAGGCTGTTTTTAAAAAATCGACTAAAAAGAAAACAAGACTCAACGTGGTCGCATTTGTTAGTCGATTTAAAAATTAAAATTTGAATAGAGTTGCCAGGGTTAAAAATAATGAGGAGAGGTGTGAATTGTATTCAGTGTGGACTGTGCTCAGTTGATAAGACGGGCTTAGTTCTCTATGCGGTTGTTGTTTTCTTTTTCAAAGAGAGTGAGAAAGAAAGAATATTTCATTGCAAAGTTTGTGAAAGGCCATTCACAATACTGTCAGCTATTGAATGATAAGGGTTTCTGCTTAACTTCAAGAAAGGCAGCGAAAATGGCTTCACACACCAACTTTGACCCAAGAGACCATGTTCAGGACCAGGAAGAAACATGTCAAAATATGTGCTGTATATTGATTGATACAAGTACAAAATGATGGATTACGTAAATGGATACTTTCTAATATCACTTTAGCTGTCAGAATATCTTCGTTCAATGTTTTACGGCACCCATGGGAACCGGAACTGACCTATTTTCCGTATTAGCTATTCTCCTCAACCGGCAGCCATACATAACACTCGAAAGTTAATTAATTTCAACACTAAAAACACAATACACACCCACCATTTGTTAAAATACATAGCACGCAATAAATCGTTGAATATTTATTACTGGCAACACCGCGAGCGGCCATTTTGGACGCATCTGTCAATGACACGCGGGAAACTCTTAGGGTTCCTTTTTTAAAAATTCCTTCCTGTTCGTTGGCGCGTTACATCGGCGTCGTCAGCTGTCCGGATGTGTGAGGCTGAGAATTTTCAAGAATAATGGAAGGATTTTAATCTTTGCTCGTATTGTATGATCTCTTGGATTTTCTGTCTTTTCGGAGTTTCTGAAGTTTAAAATTGAATATGCCTATTTCATGAATTATCAATCAATAGGTTTATATGAAGTTAAATTTTAGCACAATAGGATTATATTATAATTCTGTAATGTTATAATTGTTAAGGTCGCGAATCATATTATTTTAATCAACATACAACCTGGCATTGACCTGAAAATTGCAAAAAACGTAAGAAAATTTGAATCTCTCAAATTCAAATTTGAGCTCAAATTCTACTTTATTTTTCAACTAGCTGTTGCCCGCGATTTCGTCTGCGATCCAGGATCAAAAGTAGCCTATGGCCGTCTCCAGGTCATGGTCTACTCATGTGCCTTTCATCCAAATCGATTCAGCCGTTTTAGCGTGAAAACGTAACAAATAAACTTACTTTCGCATTTATAATATTAGTTTTTCATTATAGCAATCAAACCCCAAAGAGCACTTACAATTTATTTTGACTCATGTCACAGAAAAGCTTTTTATTACATTCGACGGTTATGAAACCCCAAGTTTTTCGTAAAACTGCTTTTAACAAGACAGATAGAAATATGTATTTGATTAGCACGATGCCGATGGAGGAACTTCTTCAGTCCATAAATATTAATTAATACTTTCTTAATTACTTGCTGGCTAACTAATTAATTGACATAAAGTGGCCGATATTCGTCCATATCTGATAAACACGAGTCTATCTGTAATTAAATGCAATTTATTAATTACATTACTCTCATCTTATTTCAGAAAAGCACTCAAACCCAAGGAACCTTCTTAATTTCCGTTAATATGGCTTATCCCAAATTAAATGAGCGTTAGGGTATGAATAAGTAATAGTCTCTGTAAGCCCTCCTGGAGAGCAGGGGTGGCCCCGACTTACGAGTTGAAGGTCGTAGGTTCGAAAACGGGAAGGCGCTTTCAAATAAATCATCTAATCAAATCATTTATATAAAATTTAACCAGATCATAAATTACTACTCCTACCTCTATAACAGTATTTTTTTACATAAGCGCTCAATCAATGTATTCAGCCCATCGTAGTCCACTGCTGGACATAGGCCTCTCTCAGGCTGCGCCACAACGCGCTCTCCTCCGCCTTCCGCAACCAGTCTGCCCCATCCCAGGTCGTCGGTTCATCTAGCTGGGGTGCGTCCCACACTACGCTTGCCGATACGCGTCTCCCGGCCATCGGTCCTTCGAAAAACAAGACATAAGCGCTCTATAGCTTCTTAATACCCTCAGGTCTGATAGTATTGATTATCAATTACTATATAGGGGGATGACTCCCCCCATAGCTCCATACCGTACCAACTTAATTAACACGAATTCGTAAAATCATGTTAATTTATTAATTAGCAATTTTATGAGACTGTTTCTGATGTTCAAGCGATGCTGTGGTCTGGTAATTAAATAATTTTAATACCTGTATGTTACTTACTAGCAGCGCCCCGCGGTTTCACCCGCATAAGTGTCGATTATGTGGGAATATCGGGATAAAAACTATCCTATGTCCTTTCCCGGGACTCCAAACTATCTCTATAAGTACCAAATTTCATGTCAATCGGTTCAGCGGTTTAAGCGTGAAGAGGTAACAGACAGACAGACACACTTTCGCATTTATAATATTAGTATGGATGGATTGCCAGTATCCTTCAGAATGATGCAGAGATGATTGAGGGTGGCTAAATAATAACAGCCGCACAGGTCGATCGATCAGG
The DNA here is from genome assembly GCA_963082905.1 of Oligia fasciuncula. NCBI lineage: Eukaryota > Metazoa > Arthropoda > Insecta > Lepidoptera > Noctuidae > Oligia > Oligia fasciuncula. Next base: position 1,578,638 of record OY720414.1, on the reverse strand, counting down.
TTAAGCTACGCTTGCCGCGGTTGGTCTGTGGATGGGTGACCATCTTTACATACCGAGACCCCTCCGTGCCTCGGAAAGCACGGTCCCGGCTGTCATTCGTGAATCTTTGACAGTCGTTACTTGTAGTCAGAGTCAGATGATGATCATTATTTCCCTACGAACTTTATACTTACATTATGGCAATAAAGTATTTTGGTATTTTTACGGCTTAAGGCATAAGGTGTAAGAGCAGTGGTGGCCCAGTGGTAACGGCCGCGACTTACGAGTTGTAGGTCGTAGGTTCGAACCCAGACAGGCGCTTTACTTTGTGTAAATTATTTCATCACCACTGCTCTCAAAACGGTGAAGGAAAACATCGTGAGGAAACCGGCATGTCCTAGAACCAAAAATTCGAAGACATGTGACATCTGCCAATCCGCACTGGGCCCGCGTGGTGGATTACGGCCCACTCCCTCTCACCGAGAGGAGGCCAGTGTCCCAGCAGTGGGAACATTATAGGCTGTTTATGGTTATGGTTATGGTAAGGCATAAGCGTCAGGTAAGCGCGCATAAGTCAAATTTTCTTACGTTTTTTTGCAATTCAGGTTGTATGTTGAAAATAATATGATTGAAGACCGTAACGAGTATACATTTTCAGTAAAATAATATCATTAAAATCGTCAGTACACCCCTCTAAGTTCATATAACCCTATTGATTGATATTTGATTAAATAGTCAATAGAATAGGGTTTGTTTGCTTTCCGAGGGACGGAGGATGGTCACCATCCACGAACCGACCGCGGCAGGCGTAGCTTAACCTTCCTTCGTTATTATTTAGCCGCGAGCCCCTCTAATACTTATTTAATATCTGACATTTTATAATTAAAAACAAATTTATCCTTTCTCTAATTACTTAATCCTCCACGTTCAGAAGTATTAAAGATCCATAAATAAAGAAAGGCTACGGTTTCCCGCCAAAAGATAAATTAAAAGACAAAAGAGTTTTTCTTTTTTGAGGTTATTTCTTATTTTATGATTAATTATTTCGAGGGGAGACTAGAGGTTGCAAGGAAATACGAGACTTTCCTCCTTGAAATGTCAAGTTGAAATTATTGTTGTTTTAATATTTGTATCTGTTATATTGTGAACTAAGACTAACGTCTGCCCTCGACTTTGATTCAGTAGTAGTAAACCGTTACGACGGGCCTGTGGCTAAATAATAACAGCCGCACAGGTCGATCGATAGGTTAAGCTACGCTTGCCGTGGTTGGTCTGTGGATGGGTGACCATCTTCACATACCGTGACCCCTCCGTACCTCGGAAAGCACGTTAAGCCCTTGGTCCCGGCTGTCATTCGTGGATCTTTGACATTCATTACGGGTAGTCAGAAGCCCGAAAGTCTGACAACCAGTCTTACCAAGGACTATCGTATTACCCAGTGACTGGGTTGTGGAGATCGGATAACATGACACATTCCAGCTTTGTAAAAGACATTAAAATAAAGGAGATGGTGATGATATTTACCCAAGCGTTGCGTACAATACTTTATGTATTATGCGAGTGATCGAGCTACGAAATAGGTTAGATGCTATAAGGCGATAAGCTAGCAACACTACGAGTTACGACTGTTAGACATGCAACTCTGACATTACTGAACTATACTTCTAATCGTCTATGGGTCTCACCCCTACCATTTGCTCCTGGCTGAAACTGGAAAGAAAAAGAAATTCGAAATTTGAAAATTAAAAATAAAGTCGAATGTTAGAGTACACCAAAATATAGCTGTACAAGGATCATTTGGCGCATGGCCAAAGTTGGACTATCGCCGCCATTTTGATTTTTCAAAATAGTTTCACAAATGTTTACTTACAATACAAATACAACCCTACACTTCTTAAACCGTATGTTTTCTTACCAACAAGGCTCCCCCTAAATGTGATGTTAGAGCCAAAAGATCAGCCCATAATGTTCCCAGCTAGGACAAAGGCTTCTGTGAGGCACACAGAGGCCACACAGGCCCAGTGCGTCATTTTGACAGTTCAACAACATTCATTGCGTTATTTACGTGTTGAGCAGACAAATTTTTCGAATATAAGAAGCAATGGATTTGCAATATCCTTCAAAATTATTCAGATTTCGATGGATAGTGTGTTACGCAATTAGAGTGAGGAAGAGTTAGTTAATATTCTTATTTATCTGGGGGCACGGTAGTGCCCCCGCCAAGACGAGCCAAGCGAAGCGCAAGGGCACTACCTACCTTTTCTCGAAGCACTTCGTCGTATTTTTGAACCTTCATAACTTGGGTTTGGATTATACCAGATAAACAAAATTTTCGGGATATGATGTCAGTGGTTGACTTATTAAACCTATAAAGTTTCAATTGCATAGCTCTTATACTTTAGATTTAATTGATATCTAAAATACCCCGATTTCGTCACTGACTCACTTACTCACTGACTCACTGATTCACTGACTCACTGACTCACTGATGATCATCAATATTCTAAGGGTCTTCCTGAAGTCCTAGAAAGCTGAAATTTGGTATGTAAGCTAGTAATAGTACACAAACAACAAAAAAACTCTAAAACTTGGAACTTTTACCCTCCAACCCCTTAAAATAGGGGATGGAAGTTTGTACAAGACTTCCGCAGATTTTTATGCTAGAGTTCTGAAAATTGATATAGGGACTCCTTGTTACAAATAATAAAATACGTATTTCAGGATTTTCAGTAAATAACCCCCAAATCCCAAAAAAAAAAAATTTTATTTCATAAGCATCAATATTCTAAGGTTCTTCCTGAAGTCCTAGAAAGCTGAAATTTGGTATGTAAGCTAGTAATAGTACACAAACAACAAAACAATTCTAAAACTTGGAACTTTTACCCTCCAACCCCTTAAACTAGGGGATGGAAGTTTGTAAGAGACTTCCGCAAATTTTGATGCTAGAGTTCTGAAAATTGATATAGGGACTCCTTGTAATAAATCATAAAATACGTATTTCAGGATTTTTAGTAAAGAACCCCCCAAAAAAAAAATATTTCATAAGCAACTTTCAAAAAGATGTGAAATCCCACCAAAAACATTTTCATGTAAAATGTTGCCAAGACGAGACCTCATATGGCTCGCACTGCCAAAAAGTTATCAGATCTCATGTAGAGCCAAGCTTCTAACTCTACACGCCCTAACTTCACAAACTCTACACCTTAGTCAAAATATGTGGCTTGGCCGTTTCGCTACCATCACATGGGATTAAGGTGAAAAATTTATTCACTGTTCATTACTTTTCTGTTATACAATAGTTTTTGTAGTAACGAAACGGCCAAGCCTCATATTTTGACTAAGGTGTAGAGTTTGTGAAGTTAGGGCGTGTAGAGTTAGAAGCTTGGCTCTACATGAGATCTGATAACTTTTTGGCAGTGCGAGCCATATGAGGTCTCGTCTTGGCAACATTTTACATGAAAATGTTTTTGGTGGGATTGCACTTACGAGAAAGTACTAAGTTGTCTAAACATAAAACTGAAACGTAATTTTAGCGTAACATAAAACTGTAACACAAAAATCATTCAACACACTCATGTAGGCCGGGTCGTCACTCACGCCTGACCTACGCTTAGCCTATTGTTATACAACAATAGTTATAACAGTGTGAATCAAGCCTTTTAATTCACCGGTTGCTATTGTGGCCCGGATATGTTCTACTGATATTATACTGTAATAGATTACTGCATTATACTGTGTAGTCAATTGCTATAAATAGGCCACCTGTGGTTGTGGTGGGAGTTTCTCACGTCATCATCAGCCTCTAGCAATCTACTGTTGGACAACCAATTGACTTAAATTATCCGAATTTTGTGAATTATCTCGTTGTGTGAATTATTTCATTACCACTGCTCTCAAAACTTTGAAAGAAAACATCGTGACGAAAGGACATGTCTTAAATTATCCGAATTTTCAAATCCAGCTGTCATTTTTCACGAGTCGTATGAAATGTCAAATCGACGTTTTTGTCAATCTACCAATGATTTCAAGTAATATACAGGGTTATCGGTAAAACATTAACAACCTCTTAAGAGGCATTGTATTCATCATTATGAACAACTTTTACTGTGGGACCAAACCTGAAAACGCGAAAAAGAAAAATCAGCTGTTCCCTACATTTATGTTCGTACAACTCGTCAAAATGTAGGGAACAGCAGATTTTTTTCACGATTTCAGCTTTGGTCCCATCGTAATAGTTGTTCATAATGATGAGTACAATGACCTCTTAAGAGGTTGTTAATTTTTTACCAATAACCCTATAGAAGTCAATGCAATCTACTATGTTATCCGACTGTACTTACATGAATACAAGTTTTTACTACTGCTTCCTATATTTGTACCGGTGAAATTGGGACCAATTTGAAAGAAATAAAATACCCAATATCTTTTCAAATTTTCATTTCGACCAAAATATTTTTTATGGGAATTAAATATTAATCCAATTATTTTTCTGACGTTTCTATAGCAACGGGGGGGAACCGCTAAACGCTCAACGACTTTCACAACTGTTGATATTTCGTGCTTGACTAATTCGCATAAATTGCTAGCTAACTAGATTTAAATTAATTATTGTAGGTATTGGCAAATGAATTTTAATATTACATGGCCATTTTCTTTCTAAAAATGTGCTAAACGATAATCGAGTTCGGTTCTTAAAATTGTAATTTTTTTTCCCACCTTTTCCCACCTTTTTTTATTAAAAACACTAGCTTCTGCCCGCGACTTCGTCCGCGTGAAATTTCTTGTACCCCCACCCCGTCGTGTCGCAACACTTCGTATTCGCTTACCGTTCACTCTGAGTTTTTTTCTTTTTGCTCGGCTCCTAAGGGTCATAGCGTGATGTTAAATAGCCTATAGCCTTCCTCAAGAATTGGGCTATTAAATGCAAAAAGAATTTTTTCAAATCTGACCGGTAGTTCCAGAGATTATCGCGTGCAAACAAACAAACTCTTCAGCTTTATTATTATTAGTATATAGATAAAAAACTCTATGGCCCATAACTCCTTAATAGGTACAGACGCCAGCAAGTCAACCTACCCGAAACTGTCAGATTTTCCCAATCAACCTTGAACCTTATGCTTCAGCAATTAAGTCGAAAATCTATTAAAGAAATCTGACAGATTGTAGTAACTTGATGTGCTGGCGTCTGTACCAACTCTTAACATCTTACACACGTGATAACTTTTAAACGAAATATACGATTGAGATGAAACAAAAAGTATTTTACTTCTTCATAAATACTCTTGATAACATAATGCTTAATTTCGATAAAGATTAATATTACGATACATATTTAACAAAGTTTTTTTTTCTTCAGACGATTTAATAATTATTTTGAACACAAAATCGGTTATTGTGATTAAACCATGATAGCTAGATATATGTTCTCGCGGACTTTTTTGTAGGTTTTAATGGGTTCTACAAACCCGTAGTACATCATTTTGTTCTATTGTCAATAGTTTTTGCAGCGCACGCAAAAATAGGTTTTCCATTTTACACCTTGTGTTACAAAATAGCAATTTTATTACGGATCCCTAATTTTTAACAAAAAAAAATATAGCCTATAGCCTTCCTCGATAAATGGACTACCCAACACTAAAAGAATCATTCAAATCGGACCAGTAGTTCCAGAGATTAGCGCGTTCAAACAAACAAACAAACAAACAAACTCTGCAGCTTTATAATATTAGTATAGATTAGTATAGATGAATGTATGATTGCTTTACAATTTCATTTTTACCGTGACTTTCATTCAACTTTCGTACAAAAAAAAGTTTTCCTGTATCTAAAATGGCTACAGAACGCGAGCCACAATTTTAATTGCTAAGCCAACAAATAAAACAATTAGTAGCCGTATCGCACCTCATTTTTTATTAGTAAAAATAGATTTCACAATAAAAAAAAATATAGGACTTACGCCACGAGCCTTTGCCTCGGCAGCCATATTGTTTGCGCGGGAAATAACGGTGTTCTCCGTTAGCGTAGGTTAAAGACCTCGCCCGCCAATTTGTATTTGCATGTTTCATAACCTCTAAAACAATCTAGACAGGGTTCAATTTTGATTGTTGTATCAACTTTAATTTTGTTAACCTTTTGTTTGCGAAATTCGCTTTGTAAGTTTGTAGGTTATGTTCGTTTGTTTAAAAAAAATGTGTTCTGAATAGTGTTTTGTGATAATGTGGAGTTTTTTTTAATGGGATTTTAATTAGGTTGTGTAATTTTTTTGCTAAAAGTTTGTTCTGCCGCTATTTAAAATAAATTATTACGGCAAACATAAAAGCAGTTTTACTTAAAATAAATGATTGGTAAAGTAAACTAATCCAAAGGACATCATTCAATTTCATACCCAAAAATTAAAGAAAAAAAAAATAGAAAAATATGATTTTTGGCATTTTCAATCTATTAAAAAATGCTCAAGATGTTATTTCCCTCCCATAAGAAAATAGTACCTACTTTTTTAATTTAATTTTTTGGGTACAAAATGTTCGACTCTTGAATGATGTCCTTTTTAGGGTTCCGTACCCAAAGGGTAAAAACAGGACCCTATTTGACTTCGCTGTCTGTCCGTCCGTCTGTCTGTCACCAGGCTGTATCTCATGAACCGTGATAGCTAGACAGTTAAAATTTTCACAGATGATGTATTTCTGTTGCCGCCACAGATATAGATAGACCTAGATAACACAAGTATCACGAACTGTATGAAAACCAAGCGTGCCATTTTTTAACTACCTACTATGACGTCAAAAGCTCGCGCTCTCGCTCACGCTTACCCAGCCAGCAGTACACAGGACTGAGCGCGAAAGTGGCGGCTTACGATTTTTTATCGTAAGCTGTTACGATTTTTGGCACGCGAAGTAGTTGCTCTTGCGTTATCTAGGTGTATCTATATCTATGGTTGCCGCTATAACAACAAATACTAAAATTTAAATAAAATAGATATTTAAGGGGGGCTCCCATACAACAATTAATGTATTTTTCGGCGTTTTGGCCTTGTGGTACGGAACCCTTCGTGTGCGAGTCCGACTCGCACTTGGCCAGTTTTTTTTTTGTAACTGAAATGCTTGTCAAACTGTGCGTCTGTCTGTTGCGTATGTATAATGATAGAACGTCACTTTTGACAAAATAAAATAAAACCCTAACCGTTTGACATTGTGCACTGAAATCAGTTTGAAGCGACAAAATCTTTAACTTGTAACATTCAATTCAATTGAATTGAATAGATCCTTGAGTGAATCGTCAGCTGTGAGACTTCATTGAATCGTGATGTATTTTTTGCGATTTCCGTATACGTACGTGACTGCGTAAATTCGCGTCTCAAAGCCAATTTCACAGATTTAACACCGTCTTTTATTCTGTTGGTCCCGGCTGTCATTCGTAGATCTTTGACAGTCGTTACGGGTAGTCAGAAGCCCGAAAGTCTGACCAAGGGGTATTCCCAACGACTCCCGGCCACCGTAGGCGCGGGCCTGCGGGCGGAGAGTAATGGGTAGCTCACCGTCCGATCAGGACCAGGCCCGTGCCGGACGGCGCGTACTTGTTCCACGCGCGCCTCAAAGAGATGTCAGCATCGAGGAGGGGCCCCATAGGGCCGAAGCCTGCCGGGTCAGCGGGATCGTCCGAAAGGGTTACCGCTGGCCCGGAACATAAAGGGCTAAGGAAGGAACACGGGTGGGTTTTAGTCAGTAAGAGTCTGACACTCCCTTCCCATACACAAAAAAAGGGTATTCGCAGTAACTGAGTTGTGGAGGTCAGATAGTCAGTCGCTCCTTGTGAAATAAAGGTATTCAGCTGCATCCGGTTACACTGGAAGCCGATCCCAAAATAGTTGTCAAAAGTCTACGAATGACAGCCGGGACCAACGGCTTAACGTGCCTTCTAAGGCATGGAGGGGTCTCAATATGTAATGGTTGGTCACCCATCCACGAACCGACTGCGGAAAATTTAAAAAAGACCATAGAGATAAATGAAGAAAAAAAACCACAACGCGCAAAAAGTCGGCCATCTTTGTTGCCTCTTTAAAATTAAAGCAGTAACAGCAAGCAATTAGCACAATCATCAAAACTTTAAACAAAACAAAAAACAACAACATTGCAATACTTTCATCAGCTACCTTTTATTTCTGTGGTCGCCTCGCTCATCGAGTATTTAAAAAGTTTACCCAACTGCGCGCGCGCAGATTGGAAATTCAAAAGATACTTGAACTAACTGTTGTGTGACCTTCTAAGTTTTTGTTTCTGGCAATGACTTCTCATTTAGGTGAGCGGCGCGTGATTCATTTGTAAAGACGACCTTGTGTCGTAGGTGTTGCCATACTGTAAATTGTAACGGGGGTAGCTACTTTGAATTTTAAAGAGGTTATGTCATTGGAGCAGTGGTGGCCAAGTGGTAACGGCCGCGACTTACGAGTTGTATATCGTAGGTTCGAAGTTCGAACCCAGACAGGCGCTTTACTTTGTGTAAATTATTTCATCGCCACTGCTCTCAAAACGGTAAAGAAAACCGGCATGTCCTGGAACCAAATATTCGAAGACATGTGACATCTACCAACCTGCACTGGGCCCGCGTGGTGGATTACAGCCCACTCCCTGTCGAAGAGAGGAGGCTTGTAGTGAGAACATTATAGGCTGACTAGCAGCGCCTCGCGGTTTCACCCGCATAAGTTTCCCGTGGGAATATCGGGATAAAAACTTTTCCGGAACTCAAACTATATACCAAATTTCATCTAAATCGGTTCAGCGGTTTAAGCGTGAAGAGGTAACAAACACACACTTTCGCATTTATAATATTAGTATGGATGGATTATAAGCATAAAATTCCCTTGCCGTGCCGTGCTGTCAAAATGCTAAGTCCTGCTATTTTAATTAACATAAGATAATTTCCATTCATTCCTTCCATTATTATAAAAAAAAAACTTTAATATTCTTTAGCACAAAGGTTGGAGAGCTAAAAATACATTGCAAAAAAGATCCATTAAAAAGCTATTAAGGATATTATATAATCCGATAAAACCGATCGCTGCCGGAATAAGCCGATGATAGCCGAACGTAGTTGTTATTCATGCGTTATTTTTCTGTAAAAGCTATTCGGATTTTAAATGGAGTTTTGGATGGTCTAGTGGTTGTGAGCGCGACTGCCGAGCTTTGTGTCCTGGGTTCGGTCAGAGCGGGCAAAGTGGCTTTTTCCAGACGGAATATCTCAGTGGCAGCCCGGAAGTAGACTCCTCAACTCGAACTATCTCTATACCGAATTTCATCTAAGTCAGTTTTCACGAAAAACAACACGTTTGTTGTATGGGAGCCCCTTAAATATTTATTTTATTCTGTTTTTAGTAGTTTGTTGTTATAGCGGCAACAGAAATAGCTAGCTATCGCGGTTCTTGAGATACAGCCTGGTGACAGACAGACAGATAGTGGAGTCTTAGTAATAGTGTCCCGGTTTTAACCTTTGGGTACGGAACCCTAAAAAAGGAAAAAAAAACAAAACGAAGTAAAAGCGCGCGTAGGCGATGCGATGCGACAGGTTGGGTCGGGGGAACAAGAAATTTCACGCGGACGAAGTCGCAGGCATAAGCTAGTAGATAGATAAACATGAAACTATTATCTGTACGACGTTTTAATATAATATTATGATCCTTACGGGAATTGAACCCCGCGACCCCTGTGCCGAACATACCGACCGACCTTCCGAAGCTTGACTCGCCCCAGGTTCTCATTCTAACATAGATCATAAAATATGGGGTACTAAATAACCCCATTTGTGAAACTGTGACGTGTATCGACCTACATCTCCTAAATGCATTAGTCACAATAAAATAGTCGTGAAGCGTGATTATAATTTAACTCATAGGTAGTTAGGTACAGTTGTCTGCACGTCACTAGTAACAAATGAACTACGAAACGTCTTTACAGCGTAACACACTATCAATATCAGTCTGAATGATTTTGAACGATATTGCTAATCCATTGCTTTATGTGTTCGAAAAAATTTGTCTGCTCAACAACGTAAATAACGCAATGAATGTTGTTGAACTGTCAAAATGAAAGCCATTGCTACTGATAGTGTGTTACGCAATTAGCCCGAAGGTGCGGTTACATGATTCCAGTGTAAAAGAGAGATGAAGCTATACATGAGCCATAGCACCATCTCCGTTTTGCACTGGGATCATAATGGCAATAATACTGCGTAAAGGCTCCTTCGTCTGAAGCGACAAAATCGCGCACAAAGGCACCGCAAGTCGCGCAACGAGCGGTGTTTTAAGTCGCGCGCGATTTTATCGTGTGTCGGGCCTGTTTGTATTAGCCTTAGTACAGTCCCAGTAGGTAATAAAAACAATCCGTCTGTCTGCCTTTTCCCCACTATGTTGGGGTCGGCTCCCAGTCTAACCGAAAGCAGCTGAATACTAGTATTTTACATGGAGCGACTGCCTATCTGACCTCCACAACCCTGTTACTGAGTAACGATACCCCTTGGTAAGACTGTCAGACTTGAGCGTCTGACTACCCATAACGACTGTCAAAGAACGACCGCGGCAAGCTATCTTTGGTCCCATGCGGCTGTTACGATTCATTTATTTAGCACAGACTAAAAGACACACAATGCACAATGATGTATGTATGTATCTACATCATATAAAAACAAATAAAAGTAAGAAATTAGCAGGAAAGTGTGCCTCACGGCTGCGCCAAAAAGGCCCAGTTAGCCACGAGGCCCTCGTAATAAAGGCGATCTTAAAGATTGTTACTTTAACGTGCGGTTGATTGTACAACTAGATTGGTTTTTAATGGTATATCCTTTGTTAGACGATGTATGGAATGCGGGATGATGTTGTTTTTAACCGACTTCAAAAAAGGAGGTTTCTTTATTGTTACACAGTAAAGCTCTCGTGGCTAACTAATAACAGCCGTATGGGTCGATCGAAGGTTAAGCTACACTTCGGTCCCTGGATGGATGACCATCCATTACATACCGAGACCTCGGAAAGCACGTTAAGCCGTTGGCCCCGGCTGTCATCCGCAGATCTTTGACAGTCGTTACGGGCCGTCAGAAGGCCAAAAAGTTTGACAACCAGTCTTACCATTGAAATATAATATAATTATGTATCTACGAGTCTTACCAAGGCGTATCGTATTCAGCGGGATTGCCCGAAAGGGTTACCGCCGGCCCGAAACATAAAGGGCTAAGGAAGGAACTCGGGTGGGTTTTAGTCAGTAAGAGTCTGACTGATCCATCCAGAAAAAAAAAGGGGGGAACCGTATTACCGTATTACCCAGTAACTGGGTTGTGGAGGTCAGATAGGCAATCGCTCCATGTAAAATACTGGTATCCAGCTGCATCCAGTTAGACTAGAAGCCGACCCCAACATAGTTGGGGAAAGGCTAGGCAGATGACTTACTAACAGCTGTCACTACCAATATCTCTTATCTATTTACTGTCGATGATGTTATCAGCTTATCAATACGTTATCTCTGACCTAAAGAACTTATAACGTCATCTTATCATAATATCAATAAACAATGCCTCTGAGTTAATATGATGCGTCGAACCAAACTCAAAGCATTTTTTATTCCAAACTAAGTTTTGCCCACGTTGCCCACGTGGATGACGGAACATATCCCACGGGAACGTGCTACTGGGATTAAAAGTACCCTATGTATGAATCTAGGTTATATACTACCTGTGTGCCAAATTTCATCCAAATCCGTTCAGGCGTTTTTGCGCCAATCCGGAACATACAAAAATTCTAAAACTATATTTTCGGCATCAGACTAGTTTCTCATAAGCAATTACATTTTTTTTTAATATTCATTATACAGCACCATAATTGCCTAACATACTATCAATTACATTCAGAATCATTTTGAAGGAGGTTGCTAATCCATTGCTTCATATGTTGGAAAAATGTGAATGCTCAACAACGTAAATAACGCAATGAATGTTGTTGAACTGTCAAAAGGAAAGGCATTACTACTGATGTTGTGTCACGCAATTACCAGTTTTGACTTCGTTACTCTTTTATTAGATAAACCAAAAACATGTAATTAATTTATATTTTTGTTTTTTTTCAGGTAATTACAAAATATGAAGACGGTTGAAATGAAAAGTATGGAAAGTAAAGCGGCCCTGCATTTTTTCTTATTACTTCCCCCGACTAGACACACCGCGTGGAAGCATACGCTTGTTTGAAGGAGCCTTTATGGGTTTTCGTAAACCTACTATTACATTCAAGTGTTACTTCACTATAGTCAGACGTGCCTACTGACGTTTGATCATACATAATTCCATCAGCGATTCACCAAAGCAAGCAATTTAGCACAATAAACCATGCATTTCTTAGTACCTACAACACAGTTCAGCATACCATGGATGATCGCGGGGTTAGGTTAGAATTCTTCTCCATAGGTACCTACGCTTTGGAATGGGCAACTAGCTTCATTTTACTGACTGACTGACTTCCTGACAATTTAAAAGTGCCTGTAAATGGTTTAATTGAAATAAATGCTTTGAGTTTGAATTGTGATAAAACGCGCGCGAGCCGAGCGAGCGAAGCGTGCGGCGAGCGCTACATCCTAGTTGGGCGCAGTCATTTAGCTTTTTAGTATTTTTAGGACCCCAATATAGGAATGTTTTGAAGATCAACAAGAAGCGCAATCATTGTATTGTTTTTTAATCTATACTTACTAATAATAATAAAGCTGAAGAGTTTGTTTGTTTAAACGTGCTAATCTCCGGAACTACCGGTTGGATTTAAAAAAATATTTTTACATTTTATGGCCCAATTCTTGAGGAAGGCTTATAGGCTATTTAACATCACGCTATGACCCTTAAGAACCGAAAAAAAAAAACTAAGCGCGGACAGGTGATGCAAGGCGACGGGATGGGTCGAGGAGCGCAAAATGGGAAATAAGGTTCGATTAAAAGCCTTAGAAATTTAGCGCAAGAAACCATGCATTTCTTAATACCTACCAACACATCTAACAGTACACCATGCGTCACCAGTAATCACCGGCTGACACACATACTGCAGCGAAATGATCGTAGCGTACTGAGTCGAGATATGAATCAACACGGATATCGAACGGTCAACAAAAGAAATTGGTATACAGGAATAGTTTGAGGCAAATCGTTTCGCTTGGGTTGCATGAGATGAGACGATCATTCATAGTCATCATCATCTGCCTGCCTTTTCCCAACTATATTGGGTTCGGCTTCCACTTTCCAGCCTAACCGGATGCAGCTGAATACCAGTATTTTACATGGAGCGACTGCCTATCTGACCTCCACAACCCAATTACTAGGTAATACGATACCCCTTGGTAAGACTGGTTGTCAGACTTTCGGACTTCTGACGACGCGTAACGACGGACGGTCAAAGATTCACGAATGACAGCCGGGACCAATGGCTTCCGAGGCACGGAAAGGTCTTAATATGTAAAGATGGGCACCCAACTACAGACCAACCGCGGCAAGCGATCGTTTATGTATGTACTTATACATATGTAGGTATAATAATTATGTTCACCAACTTCATATGTCATAGAAAACAGGTATGAGAACAACACCACATTGTTCTCAAAATTACCATCCACGTGAAATCGGTCAGTAAGTCAGTACTTTCGTTAGAATTACACCAATTCTTGGAACCTGTACTGGCGAGTGTACTGGTATGGGAAAGTATGGCGTACTAGTCATAATTGCGAAACCAATCATATCGCTGGACAAAGGAGAAATGTACCAGAAGGTACCGAAATGTATCTTATGCAGGACTAGCAGCTCCCCGCGGTTTCACCCGCATAAGTGTCGATCCCGTGGCAATATCGGGATAAAAACAATCCTGTGTCCTTCCCCTGGATTAAATCTATCTCTCTGCCAAATTTTATCTGATTACCGATTCTACGGTCGTGATTCATATTTTAATCAACGTACAACTTAATACAGCAAGTTGCAAAAAAACGTAAGAAATTTTGAATTTCGCGGGCTACCTTCGCGCTTCGCCCTTAACGGCTGCGAACTGTAGGAACTTATTACCTCCAACTGCAAATACTCAAATACTATACGAACCGGTAGACCAAACCACTGTCCGTCAGTAGGACATAGTATTGCAATCGGAGCTGCCCTTCGCGAGTGAAAGGCGGTCGGCGTACGCGCATCGTTGCTTAGATCACCGGCTAGGATCTACGAGTTGTTGTATGGGGGGTAAGCAGCCTAACATGTAGTTGTAGATTACTTGGTAGTTTAAAAAATAAATGCTTCGTTGAAGGCCGCAAGTGCGACAGCTGTGTCTGTGGACCAATTGAAATGGGGAAAATTACATGTTTCCATTGTCCAAAAATACTAACTGGACTATGGAGAATTGAGGAATGTTCCGCTGCCCAGTTTAAGAGTATAGTAAAGCCTTGTCCATATTAAAAAAAAGATATCATAAACAATTTTTGAAACCTCTTCATAATCATTTATTGAATGACTTAACAATTCATTTGTACGGTTTGGGCTCCACTCACCCCTTGGATCTTGCCCCTAATTGTCTAAGTGTATCTACTCGCCCCCCTTGAAAATTAGATACCCCAAATCGCCCCCGATTGTTAGTAAATGTATTTTCTTTCTTTTTAAACAAAGATTACCGTTTGTTCCCACTGTGTGTGTGTGTGTGTGGGCTCATGGACTAGTACCCTAATTGCGTAATCAATCTCAATCTGAATCATTTTGAAGGATATCGCTAATCCATTGCTTCATATGTTCGAAAAAATTGTCTGCTCAACAGCGTAAATAACGCAATGAATGAGTTGTTTTACTGTCAAAAATTACTACCTCGCAGATCGGCGGGGTGTTATTGGGGAATCTATTAACTGGTAAATTGTGAGTGTAAGCTAAGAACTATTATATTCACCTCTGCCTTGGGACAAGGGATACGGGCGTGAAGTTATGCTAAGTAAATCATCACTTTTACACGACAGAAGCGTGAAACACAACTAGTTTTCTTCTTACATCCTGTTCAAGTAACTCCCGCGCAATTAGGGGCAACCGCCATCTTGGATCAAGAATGTTGCCACAAAAAATATAACCTCACATTATAGGTCGCTGACCTCGTGTAGAGGAGGCTAGTTTAAATTCTGTTTAACTGCATCTAGACATTTTATGTACAGTCAGGGAATGAGATTGTTTAGCAGATTGAATCATCATTTGCTTAGCCTTTTCCTAACAATGTTGGGGTCGGCTTCCAGTCTAATCGGATTCAGCTGAATACCAGATTGATTACCTAACAGAATTTCAGTTTATATTTTGGTTTTTGTAGCTGTTTTATCCCATAGGCATACTAACACAAATGTTACCTGTTTATTATAAGTAGATAATTTATATGTATCCCTGTATTTTTCGCCGGCAAACACGACCAATATTACAAAGCCTACAAATAAATCGAAAATTTTCTAGCATGACCACAGCATAAAAAAAAACTGGCCAAGTGCGAGTCGGACTCGCATACGAAGGGTTCCGTACCCAGCGGGATTGTCCGAAAGGGTTACCGCTGGCCCGGAACATAAAGGGCTAAGGAAGGAACACGGGTGGGTTTTAGTAAGTAAGAGTCTGACACTCACTGTCATTTGATGATTTCCCATCCGCAAAAAAAAAACGCCGAAAAAAACACGTTTGTTGTATGGGAGCTTCCCTTAAATATTTATTTTATTCCGTTTTTAGTATTTGTTGTTATAGCGGAAACAGAAATACCTACATCATCTGTGAACTTTTCAACTGTCTAGCTATCACGGTTCATGAGATACAGCCCGGTGACCGTCAGACAGTGGAGTCTTATTAATAGGGTCCCGTTTTTACCCTTTGGGTACGGAACCCATAAAAGATCCAGTATACAGTATACCCGTGTCAAGTTCCTAATCGCGTTCTAAATTATTATATATATATAATTGAAGTGAAAACTCGTAAATCTTTACAAATAGAGTAGGTACTTGTTCATGATGTGAACTGACCCAGTATTAGTACATAACGTTATGTAGTCATTATGTGCTACATTGTTATGCTTTGCCTGCACTTACTGAACTGGGTCAGACTGAGGGACTAGTTGTTTCATGCGAGTTTGCTTGCGTTTTTATTTTCTTTGTTTATGTTATTTCTAGAAAGAAATAAGAAGAAAGGAAATACATTTATTTAGCACATAATAAAAGACACACAATAATATAAAGATAAAAATAAAAAGTGCAAAGTCCGATGTAAGAAATTAGCAGGAATGTGTGCCTCACGGCTGCGCCAAAAAGGCCCAGTTCAGCAAAAAAACTCTAGTTCTAGTAGTCATCATCTGCCTGCCTTTTCCCAACTACATATGTTGGGGTCGGCTTCCAGTCTAACCGGATGCAGCTGAATACCAGTATTTTACATGGAGCGACTGCCTATCTGACCTCCACAACACAGTTACTGGGTAATACGATACCCCTTGGTAAGACTGGTTGTCAGACTTTCGGGCTTCTGATTACCCATAACTACTGTCAAAAATCCACGAAAGACAGCCGGGACCAACGGCGAGGCACGGAGGGGTCACGGTATATAAAGATGGTCACCCATCCACAGACCAACCGCGGCATGATCGATCGACCTGTACGGCTGTAACAGTCCGACAGTGACCGCGCTTTATGTCATGTAGTCCCCCTAATGAAATAGGTAGAAGACGGACGTAGGTCCGCAGGTAAAGGTTATAGTCTACACGAGCAGGTACAAGTCTCCACATGATTCTTTAGAAATAAAGCCTCCGCACCAACGCACCGACATCAAGTCGGGTGTGTCGGGTGCGGGTTTTTTGTGTAGACTGCTTTACAGGCGAATGCTTCCGGTGGGGAAACGCGTTTACATTTTCACGATCTGTAAAATTCACCTGTTTCATAAACTTTATTACCCTTCCCTTTTGTCTATTCTCCCGTCTTGTGACGTCACAATTTGTTTCCGCGACACTGCGAGTGCGACACATGTCATCTCATTCTCAGGGAAGATGAGACACTTATTGTAAACACGTGTCTTTTGTTTTGTTGGAGAAATTTTGTACATGTGCGTGTTGCTTGTATATTTTTAACCGACTTTAACAAAGGAGGAGGTTATGTGTTTGATGACTTGGTTTTGTCGTCTATTCTGTAGAAAGTCTCAGCGTGAGCTGTCATTCTACCTGATCTAGGAATTGACAGTTTTGACAACTCACTTCGAGCTCACTTCACTTAATTTTTCAGACTAAATTTGTCTGTTTTATTTATAGTCTCTTTTCCTACTTTTTTATTTTAAAGTTTCTTTGTAATTATTGTAATGGGTTACCTCTCGTTTTCATCCGGTAATACATGGAATTTCCCTTCTTTCTTTACATTCATGAATGCGTCCTTGCGAGAGTACCGTTATAAGAAGTTAATGCATATTAAATGACTTGTCTACAGTGCGTATAAAATCATATACTCATCCGTAGAAATTGTTTGGTTAGAGCACCGTTACTAGGGGACATTATTGTCATTGCCATGGGAATAGTAACAAGAATTCATAAATAGAGGGAGATATTTCTGAACAGACGAGTCTGTTCCGTTGGGTTGGGACAGACTAGCAGCGCCCCCCGGTTTCACCCGCATAAGCGTCGATCCCGTGGGAATATCGGGATAAAAACTATCCTATGTCCTTCCCTGGGATGCAATCTATCTCTATGCCAAATTTTATCGAAATCCGTTCTGTGGTTTAGGCGTGAAAAGGTAACATACAGACAGACAGACAGAGTTACTTTCGAATTTATAATATTATAGTATGGATTATAAGTATAGGAGGTAGAAGGAGTATGGGAGGGGCCCGTGGCTTAATAATAACAGCCGCACAGGTCGATCGATCAGGTTAAGCTACGCTTGCCGCGGTTGATCTGTGGATGGGTGACCATCTTTACATACAGAGACCCCTCCGTGTCTCGGAAAGCACGTTAAGCCGTTGGTCCCGGCTGTCATTCGTGGATCTTTGACAGTCAAAGGTCCGCAGCGCGTTGTAATCGCCTGTTCTACTCTATAAACAAACCGACTCCATATAAAACCAAGAAAATAGCACAAAATTGGCACAAAGCACAACCCGAACGATAAGTCAATCTTACCGGTAACACAGCACTCGTAAAGTTTATCTTAAGACCTAGTTGTAACTTGAT
The DNA here is from genome assembly GCA_963082905.1 of Oligia fasciuncula. Taxonomy (NCBI): domain Eukaryota; kingdom Metazoa; phylum Arthropoda; class Insecta; order Lepidoptera; family Noctuidae; genus Oligia; species Oligia fasciuncula. The sequence goes on along the minus strand of OY720414.1, from coordinate 1,560,466 downwards.
TAGTAACTTTACTTACTTTTCTAAGTAAATAACGAGTTTTATAATACCGTATTGTTTCACCCAACCTATTTCCATGCTCATTTGGATTTATAATTAAAGTATTAATTGCAAATTGTAATGCTTTCATATTTTTAGGGTTCTGTTATTAATAATGAGAATTTTTTAAGGACCACTAACCTCATCATCCTATTCCAATAATTTTATATCTCAAATGAAATCAAAAGTCATTTATTCAAATTAGCCTGAGAGTCAGCACTTTTTGAACGTCAAAATTACATAAGACATCCCCCAAAACGCCCGCCCTTCACCATTTCCTAAGTGCTTTCGCTGGGAAGAAGACGTTCCGCAAAAACTCTTTAGCAGTTAAACGTAGCATGCGTTTTTCCATACATCTCTATATATATTCAGTTGTCATCTCAGGAGTCACCCCCTTTCTTGCCAAATCATCTTTCTTATCACACAATCCATCCAATGGTTCTCTGGTCTTCCCCAATTCTTGTCGATGTGTTAGTAATTTATAACCTTAAGACATCAAATACAGAGAGAAAAATAAGGAAAAAAACGACAAAAGAGTATTCCTATTCCATTCTATAGTGCCATCCACGAAGATGTGCCCCACTCTTCCTAAACACGGTTACAGCACAAGTGTGCAACATTCCGCTAGTGTTACCCACTACCCACTAATAATTAGTGGGTAATTAGTGTGTATCGAAAAAACTAAAATACTAATTTTGTAAATGTGAGGGCTTTGTAGGCCTTGTAGACTTTAGATCTGTAGACCATTTTTTATTTAATCAAGTACCTGGTACTTGTTGATAGGCCTACGCTGTCCTCCCATACCTAGGTACTGTAATTTGAAAAAATTGTAAAAGCCAATTATTTGAAGAAAAAAAAAAGAGTAACCGTAGCGTTTCTCCAGCTCTTCTCCATAGGAAATGACCAATTGGAACCGTGCACCTAGCTTCTGACTTTTCATAAGTGCCCATGTAGGTTTATGTGAAATAAAATATTTTGATTTTAATGGCACCGTCTGTACTTCATTACTTTTGACCGAAATTATAGCAAAAAAAATAAAAATGCCGTTTGCCTCTGTGATTACTTTTAAATTATTAGAGAAAATGATGACGTTGTCTGTTGGAAAAGTGTCGGCGACAGTATCATTAGGGAGCAGAAACTTGCTCATAAGATACGGAACTCTTGGTAAATAGTTTGCACTCGTGCTTGCCCATTTATCATTTAAGTCTTCGACAGATCGAGTCGGGGAGAAGGTAAATGACAGATAGGTCATTTGTAGAAAGTAGTGTTAAAGTTAGGACGTGGAGAAGACCTGGAAAGATACTATGTAAGTAACTCTTGAAACTGTTGGAGAAAATACAGTAACTTGGCGCGAAAGTCATCAGTCTTTCGGAAGATGCTATAACTTATTGCAAATGGCGGCAAATGTCAATTCTACTTTGACATTTGTGAAGTTGGTAAATAGATAAAAAAAATACACTTTAACAAGTCATGAATCGCTGTAATCATGAAGCGAACGCGGAATAATTGTTTCCTCTTTCATCCTTAGGAGTCGAGCTTTCTGAGACTCGGCTGATCTTTAATAGCCTAGGTATAGTCTTCCTTAAGAAGAGGGGCCAGTGACTAAATAATAACAGCCGCACAGGTCGATCGATCAGGTTAAGCTACGCTTGCCGCGGTTGGTCTGTGGATGGGTAACCATCCTTACATACCGTGACCCCTCCGTGCCTCGGAAAGCACGTAAAGCCGTGTCCCGGCTGTCATTCGTAGATCTTTGACAGTTGTTACAGTCAGAAGCCCGAAAGTCTGACAACCAGTCTTACCAAGGGGTATCGTATTACCCACTAACTGGGTTGTGGAGGCCAGATAGGCAGTCGCTCCAAGTAAAATACTGGTATTCAGCTGCATCCGGTTAGACTGGAAGCCGACCCCAACATAGTTGGGAAAAGGCTAAGCAGATGATGATGAGTCTTCCTCAAGAATTAGGATATCAAATGTAAAAAGAATTTTCAAATCCGACCGGTACCTACTTCCAGAGATTAGTGCGTTAAAAAAAAACAAATTCTTCAGTTTTATTATTAGTTTATAGATTTTGTTCTTCATGCATCCTAATGCCACTATTACGAATATCATTAATTTAAAAAAGCATTTATTCATAATAACACAAAACTTTCCTACTTTAATAACGAATAAAAGCATTTTCCTTTCTTTCATATAATATCTACCACAACAATGTCCCAGTTATTTTTTATTTCCGCGCCACAACGTAACTCATTCGTTCCAGCTAACATGGAGTACCGTTCAATTAATTCAATACCTTGTTTATTAATAGCAGGAAAAACGGAAAAACACTACCCTGCAACCACCCCTAGGCGGCCATTTTTGATGACGTAATTGTTGTCACTCAGTTGCTAAGCAGCCATTGATCGGGGTCATTCACCCGCATAGCTTGTATAATAAAAAGTTAATAACTCGATACATAACATAACTAGTATTTCAAGTCACCCAATCATAGAAGTTATTACCGAAGTAACAGGTTTCGTGAAAAGGTATTTTTCGTTTCTGCAATGTATCTGGCTGGTTGGACGCATTTTTTTGACGTGACAACGTCTTAAATTAGGTTGCGGCTGGGAGTCACTTATGAAAAAGTGTAACGCTCGGTAACGTTACGTTCTTATTTTAAATTAGGTTGCGGCTGGGAGTCACTTATGAAAAAGTGTAACGCTCGGTAACGTTACGTTCTTATTTTCATTTAATTCCTTGTTCCTATTGTGCAATTTAATTATATTCATATCAATAAATATTCTACCGAGAAAAAGACGTTGTCACGTAAAATCTTCGCCCGTAAAACCGACTTTACAGGCAACCATTTTTTTTGTCATTAGAACGTTGCATTATTTTTGGCGGTTATTTTGATGCTGTCAAAACATTCCATAGATTGTGTTCATAGAGTGCTTTTAGGATCTTTTGGCTCCTAAATGACATTGACACGTTGTTGGTAAATTGTGGAACTGTCACAGAAATTGTTTTGAAATGCAATATGGCGGCGGCGGCGTTGGGAGTGATATGAAGATTCGAATGACGTTATTGCGACGCACGCTATTTCGAAAAAAATTGAGAGTGGTACGCCAGTTCGAAAACTCAAAAAGTCGCAAACCGCTATATCGAATGACGTTGTCGCGAACACGCTGAATCGAAAAACTGTTTGAATGGTACGCTAGTACGAAAGTCTTAGCATTGAAATCCACTGTTGCGAATAGCATAATATTCCAATCTGAATTTGTCTGAGGATCAAACTCGTGACCCCCGACACAGAAGTAATCAACAGAGAAGTCAACAAATCAAAATTATAGGTGGTATATATGTAATACTCATTGCCAAAAGTTAACTTAAAATAATAGGTACAGTCAACAAAGGAGTTAAGTATACAGGAGCGTCGGATACTGTTGAAGTTTACTAAGAAACCGATGGATATTTTCGAATAAAATTTTAGTTTATTAATAGAAAACAAACAGCTCATTTATTAAATTAAATTTCAGTCCAGAACATCCATCGGTTTCTTAGTAAACTTCAACTATATCCGACGCTCCTGTATACTTAACTCCTTTGTTGACTGTACCTACTTCTTGTTGCTCTTGTTTTTCGAATCAGCGTGTTCGCGACAACGTCATTCGATATACCTAGCGGTTTTCGACTTTTTGAGTTTTCGAACTGGCGTACCACTCTTAATTTTTTTCGAAATAGCGTGCGTCGCAATAACGTCAATCGAATATCACTCCCGGCGGCGTTAGTTCGATTTCGTCAAGATCTTTGTAGCCTTGATGTGGTGATGATCACTTACCATCGCAGGCATTCAGGGAGGCTTCGGCTGGTTTACCATCCAAAACAATATCTAATTCTAAACTAATATTATAAAGAGAAAAAGATTTTTGATTTTTTCCAAGGGGTATCGTATTACCCAGTAACTGGGCTGTAGAGGTCAGATAGGCAGTCGCTCCATGTAAAATACTGGTATTCAGTTGCATCCGGTTAAACTGGAAGCCGACCCCAACATAGTTGGGAAAAGGCTAGACAAATGATGAGTTAGGATAGTATGGATGGATTAGCAATATTATACCTAGAATAAGTCTTAGCCTGAGAATAAATTATTAATTTTTGACAGTCCATGCTAGAACTGTCAAACGTCCATTGTATTCCACGTATAAAAGATAACTGACTTTGGTAAACTCAGCCCTGAGGTGAATAGTGTGTTACACAATTATCGTACTGGTCAATTTCCTGCAAACTTTTTCCATTTATCTCGTCTGTTACACGTCCGTGGTACAAGTAAAAGTCTGTTGCAATTTGCACGCGGCCGAGCGTAGCCACAGATAACTACACAGCAATTGAAATCAGCCGGCGAATTGAAAATATACGCCAGAATAATGCGAGCGGGGGATGCCTTTTTTTTTTTTATGCCTCGATTGTCTATAGAGCATGGGGTCCTGATTGCGTAACACACTATCGATTTCATTTTGAACGATATTGCTAATCTATTACTTCTTATGTTCGAAAAATTTGTCTGCTCAACAACGTAAATAACGCAATGAATGTTGTTGAACTGTCAAAATGAAAGCTACTGATAGTCTGTTACGTAATTACCCCGCTGGGTTGATGAAGTTTTATTTCTACTAGGAATTTCTCAGTAGCATGTAGAAACCTGTGGGGTTATTGCTAGCAAATACTGTTTCGGTGCTGTTTTTGCCTTATGGTGCCCCCCGAGACGTGATGCCATAATCAATTGCTTAATTTGCTCATGGGCTAATCCGGCACTGATCACAATCCAAGGGTTTAGAAAAATATTCCTAAGCCATTGCTTCTTATGTTCGAAAAATTTGTCTGCTCAACAACGTAAATAACGCAATGAAAGTGGTTGAACTGTCAAAATTAAAGGCATTCCTACAGATAGTGTGTTACACAGTTACCCCGCCGTATGTTTCCATCAAAATAGACACGTTTTATTACAAGTAGTTTTGTATGAACAAACATTTTCAATTGTCACCGTTACGCGTGCTTCGGTCATGTCTCGAAGTCACCAGAACGTTTTGCATAAAAAACAGTGTTTTTAATGTCAATCAGTTCTCCCCATTTCAACGGTATTTTTAATGGCTGAGAATTTTGTGAATCATTTTGAAAGTTTTATGTGGTGATCACGTATTGATGGGACTGCCAGGAAAAAGATGCCAACAGGCATCAAGTTTAAAAAGTTTAATGAAAAAAAGTAATTTAAAAAAATTAAACCGACTTCAAAAAGAAATTAACTCAAAATTATGAAATAATTTTAATTTCGGAAGTCGGTGTCGATTGGAATCTGTATTTTATTATAGTTTTAGTTTTTTGCCACCGACTTCCGAAATTAAAATTATTTCATAATTTTGAGTTAATTTCTTTTTGAAGTCGGTTTAATTTTTTTAAATTACTTTTTATTTCGTAATTTTTAGTTGTTGCACTAGAATTTGACCAAGGTTTTGAGATATTTTCCCTTTGACACTACACCCGTAGCTCGTATCAATAAGGACGTCTTAGTCCATATCTTGAAAATTACTTAATCGATTTTGATGAAACTTGCACTGTTCCCTAAGTTGAAGTAAATGTAAGCCAATAAAAAAAGAATGGTCACGATCCGATTAATAGTTACGGAGATATGCGTGGACAAACATACATACATACATACATACGTCTACAAAATTTTGTATATTTGTTTGGAAGCCCTAATAGATTGTCATGTGTGAATATAATGCAATTCCAATAATATTACATACATACGTATCGAATTGATAACCTCCTTTTTTTGAAGTCGGTAAAAAAAATAAACGCGACTTGAGAACCTCGTCCTTATAAGTTAAAAAAAGTAATTTAAAAAAATTAAACCGACTTCAAAAAGAAATTAACTCAAAATTATGAAATAACTTTAATTTCGGAAGTCGGTGTCTTGGGATCTGTATTTTAGTTTTATGCCACCGACTTCCGAAATTAAAGTTATTTCATAATTTTGAGTTAATTTCTTTTTGAAGTCGGTTTAATTTTTTTAAATTACTTTTTATTTCGTAATTTTTAGTTTTTGCACTAGTATTTGACCAAGGTTTTGAGATGTTTTCCCTTTGACACTACACCCGTAGCTCTTATCAATAAGCCAGGCCGTCACACTTACACGTATTAGTCCATATCTTGAAAATTACTGAATCGATCTTGATGAAACTTGCACTGTTCCCTAAGTTGAAGAAAATGTAAGCCAATAAAAAAAAATGGTCACGATCCGATTAATAGTTCCGGAGATATGCGTGGACAAACATACATACATACATACATACATACATACATACATACATACATACATACATACATACGTCTATGAAATTTTGTATATTTGTTTGGAAGCCCTAATAGATCATCATATGTGAATTTAATGCAAATCCAATAATATTACATACATACGTATCGAATTGATAACCTCCTTTTTTGAAGTCGGTAAAAATGATTGAACACTGGTTTGACACTTCTTGAAATCTTTTTTCACTAAAACTCTGTTTCTGAAAGGTTATAATTAATCACCATAAAAATTGGCTAAAGCCATACTCATGCTGTTGACTGGAGCAGTGGTGGCACAGTAGTAGCGGCCCTGACTTACGAATTGTAGGTCGTGGGTACGAACCCAGACAGGCACTTTTCTTTGAGTAATTTATTTAACCACCTCTGCTCTGAAAACGGTGAAGGAAAACATCTTGAGGAAACCGGCATGTCCTAGAACCAAAAAAATCGTAGACAAGACCAACCTGCACTAGCCCACTCCCTCTCACAGAGAGGAGGCCTGTGTCCCAGCAGTGGGAACATTATAGGCTAATTATAATAAGACCCTGGTGCACTAAAACGTCACAGCAGCCGCAGCAATACTCCCCGTATAACTTATAAAAGTTATAACACTAGCTTCTGCCCGACCCACCCCGTCGCATCTCATCGCCTGCCCGCGCTATTACTTGTTCCCCCGACCCACCCCGTCGCATCTCATCGCCTGCCCGCGCTATTACTTGTTCCCCCGACCCACCCCGTCGCATCTCATCGCCTGCCCGCGCTATTACTTGTTCCCCCGACCCACCCCGTCGCATCTCATCGCCTGCCCGCGCTATTACTTGTTCCCCCGACCCACCCACCCCGTCGCATCTCATCGCCTGCCCGCGCTATTACTTGTTCCCCCGACCCACCCCGTCGCATCTCATCGCCTGCCCGCGCTATTACTTGTTCCCCCGACCCACCCACCCCGTCGCATCTCATCGCCTGCCCGCGCTATTACTTGTTCCCCCGACCCACCCCGTCGCATCTCATCGCCTGCCCGCGCTATTACTTGTTCCCCCGACCCACCCCGTCGCATCTCATCGCCTGCCCGCGCTATTACTTGTTCCCCCGACCCACCCCGTCGCATCTCATCGCCTGCCCGCGCTATTACTTGTTCCCCCGACCCACCCCGTCGCATCTCATCGCCTGCCCGCGCTATTACCTCGTTTTTGCTTAGCGTTCTTTCTGACTTTTTTTTCTTTTTACTCGGCTCCTAAGGGTCATAGAGTAATGTGAAATAGCCTATAGCCTTCCTCAAGAATTGGGCTATCATATTCAAAAAGAATTTTTCAAATCCGACTGACAGTTTCGGAGATTACCCCCCCACAAACAAACTTACAAACATTTTAAGTAAAGTATAGGTAAGTTAATCTAGGTGTCTTCCCGATGTTTTCGTTCACAGATGTTTGTAATGTCTAAGATAAACTTAGAAACTATAAAACAGTAGGTACCAGACTTTCGTTTGTCTGATAACACAGCATTTTACTTCCAATGCAACTGAAATCAACAACCAAAAACAAAGAGAAACAACTATAAATAACATTCAATTGCTTTCAAACGTATTTACGTTCGTCTGCGCTCGCGCATCGCCGGTTATTTTTGATGCAGTTCACCGCGGTTTGGGACAAAGAGGGGCTATTTCTGTGCCAACGGATGCCGCACACCCATCCTTGGTATAGACGGAATTTATCATAAGTCAGCAGAAAAAAAAAGTTAAAATGACAGAACTTGGTTTTATTTCCCATCTTTGATTTTAATGAAAATTAAGCTACGAAAGAAAATAACCTCCTTTGTTGAAGTCTGTAAAAAATAGGACGTCATTATATATAACTAGCTTCCGCCTGCGGCTTCGCCCGCGATAAAAACTATCCGGGATGCAATCTATCTCTCTGCCAAATTTTATCGAAATCCGTTCAGTGGTTTAGGCGTGAAGTGGTAACTTACAGACAGACAGAGTTACTATCGAATTTATAATAATTACTAGCTTCTGCCCGCGACTTCGTCCGCGTGAAATTTCTTGTACCCCCACCCCGTCGCGTCGCAACACTTCGTATTCGCTTACCGTTTTTTTCTTTTTGCTCGGCTCCTAAGGGTCATAGCGTGATGTTAAATAGCCTATAGCCTTCCTCAAGAATTGGGCTATCAAATGCAAAAAGAATTCAAATCTGAACGGTAGTTAAAGAGATTATCGCGTTCAAACAAACAATCTCTTCAGCCTTATTATTAGTATAGATAAAAAACTCTATGGCCCATAACTCCTTAATAGGTACCAACTCTTAACATCTTACACACGTGATAACTTTTAAACGAAATATCCGATTGAGATGAAACAAAAAGTATTTTACTTCTTCATAAATACTCTTGATAACATAATGCTTAATTCCGATAAAGATTAATATTACGATACATATTTAACGTAGTTTTTTTTTCTTCAGACGATTTAATAATTATTTTGAACACAAAATCGGTTATTGTGATTAAACCATGATAGCTAGATATTGCGTTATTTACGTTGTTGAGCAGACAAATTTTTCGAACATATGAAGCAATGGATTAGCAATATCCTTCAAAATGATTCAGATTAAGATTGATTATGTGTTACGCAATTAGGGTGGGGGTCCTGTTGACCGGTATTAATCCGTACAGCTACTACAATCTGTCAAATTTATTCAATAGATTTTCAACTTTATCGCTACAGCATAAGGTTCAAGGTTGATTGGGAAAGTTTGACAGTTTCGAGTAGTTTAATGTGCTGGCGTGTGTTTCTACTTTAATTATACAGGTTTTTTTTTACGTAACAAAATAAATTAAAACAATAATGTATTTCGTTACATATAATATACTTCATGCTTGTTAATAGCTGTGTCGGATTTCATTTGTCATACATGTGTATAATAACATGTTTAAAAACATAAAACAGCTGTTCAGCATGATTTTGTAGTAACTATTATGTTCTACTGACATTTATACAGGGTTATTGGTAAAACATTAACAGACTCTTAAGAGGTCATTGTACTCATCCCTATGAACAACTTTTACTATGGGATCAAACCTGAAATCGCGAAATTAAATGCTGGTGTTAATGTTTTACCCGTCATCATCATCATCTGCCTGCCTTTTCCCAACTTTGTTGGGGTCGGCTTCCAGTCTAACCGGATGCAGCTGAATACCAGTGTTTTACTTGGAGCGACTGCCTCTCTGACCAGTATTATACTGCATGAACTGCATCAGACTAATATTATAAAGGCGAAAGTTTGTGGGGGTGTGTGTGTGTGTGTTTTTATATGTTTGTTACTTCTTCACGTTCAAACGGCTGGACCAACTTTTTATCCCAATATTCCCACGGGATCGACATTTACGCGGGTGAAACCGCGGGGCGCAGCTAGAAGTTAAATAAATATATATTTGTGTCACATAAAAACAGTAACGAATTTTGAAAGCAGTTGTGATGAAATAATTTACACAAAGTAAAGCGCCTGTCTGGGTTCGAACTTCGAACCAACGACCTACAAATCGTAAGCCGCGGCCGTTACCACTGCTCCACTGCTCTTACCGTACAGTACCATAAATGATACCATGCGGTATTTATTTTTGGGTTGCCGGATGCTCAAGTACCGTCAGAAGCTAACGGTTGATTGGTTAATTTAATTAACCTTATTTTTGTTGACGGTCAGTATTTTGTCGTAAATTGTCAATGATACTTGATACTTAGTAAATAACGTGTTTAGGTTTCAATTGATTTTATGAGGACGACTTGTGGCTGAACAATAATAGCAGCACGAGTAGACCGTAGGTTAAGCTGCGCTTGCCGCGGTCGGCGTGTGGATGGGTGACCATCCATCTCATATCGAGAACCCATCTTCGCGATTTCAGGTTTGGTCCCATAGTAAAAGTTGTTCATATTGATGAGTATAATGACCCCTAGAGTTGTGGGATAGAAAAAAAACTTGCCAAGTGCGAGTCGGGCTCGCACACGAAGGGTTCCGTAACACAAGGCAAAAACCCCGGAAAAAACACGTTTGCTGTATGGGAGCTCCCTTAAATATTTATTTTATTCTATTTTTAGTTTATTTGTTGTTATAGCGGCAACAGAAATACATCATCTTTGAAAATTTCAACTGTCTAGCTGTCACGGTTCATGAGATACAGCCTGGTGGCAGACAGACAGACGGACAGTGGAGTCTTAGTAATAGGGTCCCGTTTGGTTTAGGCGCATTAGGGCTAATTCTCATTTGTGTATGTTATAAATAAATGTTAATTTCAAAACAAGACCTAAAGTAATTACAAGAAATAATACTTATAATATTGTATACTTATCTATTACATTGGTTCAATTAATGTTGATTTATTCTTAAAATAATGTAATTGATCTCTTATGAATGAATAAACATGTTTATATACATAAAGACAGTACTTATTTCAATAAACATTCCCAAATTTTGAGAAGTAGCCCTAATGAGTAATAGCCCTAATGAGAAGTAGCCCAAGTGAGAAGTAGCCCAAGTGAGAAGTAGCCCAAGTGAGAAGTAGCCCAAGTGAGAAGTAGCCAAAATGAGAAGTAGCCAAAATGAGAAGTTGCCATAATGAGAAGTAGTCCATTAGCGAGTCGGTTGCCAAAATGAGAATTAGCCCTAATGCGCCTAAACCTCCCGTTTTTACCCTTTCGATACGGAACCCTAAAAAAACACGTTGTAAAGTATAGATAATATATATTACCCAGTAACTTGGTTGGGTAGATCAAATAAACTGTCGCTCCATGTAAAATACTGGTATTCAGATGCATCCGGTTAGACTGGAAGCTGACACCAACAAAATTGCGTTAAGCTTAGACCTTGGATATTAATCTTTAGTCTTTACAAACATTATTAACTTTAGTCCCTTTGACATTTATCGTAAAAAGAAACTCCGTTGAAATTAATCACGAAATACCTTCGCTACGTTACCTAAAAACCCCTGTACGGGCAGCAAAACAAACAGTTGAAGTTCAATCAACGCTATGCTCTCCAATTTATTTTGCTATCGCTCCGCCACATGTTCGTGAGAACGGTGGCTGGGACATACAAATAAACACAAACGTTTCAGAGTCAACGCTCTTGTGTGAATGGTTTTAGAGGTAGGTAGAGATGAGGGTTAAATTAAACTTTTACTAATATAGGACTGAAAAGTGTCTAAATAATAATTTTGACGGCATGGTTGGCGCAGTGGTTAAGCGATTGACTGCTGCGCTGCGTGACGCGGGTTCGATTCCCGCATGGAACAAATATTTGTATGACCTACAAGTAGTTGTTCCGGGTCTGGCTGTTTGTGTATGTGAGTTTAAATGTTTGTAAACGCACCCATAATACAGGGGAAATTTCTAGTGTGCGTCAACGTTTAAAAAAAAATAAAAAGTCGCACGGCCGGGTCGATCAAGGTTAAGCTACGCTTGTCGCGGTCGGTTCGTGGATGGGTGACCATTTATTACATATCGAGACCCCTCCGTGCCTCGGAAAGCACGTTAAGCCGTTGGTCGCGGCTGTCATTCCTACGCAACCTACGATTGACAACCGCGACCAACGGCTTAACGCAAGACCTACGTCTTGGAGAGTCGTTAACGTAAGTCTGACAACCAGTCTTGCCAAGTGGTATCGTGTTACCCAGTAAAGGCTCCTTCAAACAGGCGCGACACGCGATATAATCGCGCGCGACACAACGCGACTTGCGGTGCCTTTGTGTCGCGCGCGATTTTATTGCGTGTCGCAGGAGCCCTAACGGGGTTGTGGGTGCGAAACAAATGCTGATGAATCAGTTGAAAGGTAGATTGACAACAACAGGTTATTTTTAAACTATTTTTATGTTTTTTTTTTTATAGTGTGGTAACAATTATTAAACTATTTTTTATGTTTTTTTTTTTATAGTGTGGTAGGAATTTCTTCTTTCTTTTTTTTTATCTCTCTCTCAAGCCTCAAGTCCGGCCATTTTATTAATTAACGTATTCGTTCAAAAGTTTCCCTCTTAACACGTTGACTGCCAGACCACAGACACAATAGAAAATCTATTGTTCGCGATCACCGGTGACCGCGCTGGCAGTCAATGCATTAATCTATACCATTACGGGGTAGAAACAGAATTCAATTAGCCAAGTATAACAGACAGTAGCGGCCAACGGGCCAACTACAACACTTTCACACAGAATTGTTAATGTTTTCAACTTACCAAGATCTTAGATAAAATAATTCAGAGACTTCAGATTTGTCTCTGGGATGCATTGACATATATATTACTAGCGTAAGGACCGGGCTAACGGCGCGACTAAATGGCACCAACGCGCTGGCCCTAAAGTGACGGTTTTGGGGCCAGCGTGACTCAGTTGACAGTGGTGCGCGCGAACTTCGAACGAAGAACTTCTATGTAAAATGTTCAGACGGGCGTGTCCTTACTTTTGAAATCATTGCTGGGATGGCAATGCGTCTGCGATGACAGATGTAGACGACAACGCGCGACGGTAGCCACCGTAGACAGAGTAAACTATAGACTCACGGAATAGATAAATAAGGTATAGACTGCTGCATAATTATCTTCTTTTTCATTCGCACAAGAAAAAGATAAATATATGTATTAACTTCACCAGCAAAGAAAAGAGACAGAGTAAGAATATTTCTGTCCCTTACTATAGACTGCTGCATAATTATCTTCTTTTTCATTCGCACAAGAAAAAGATAAATATATGTATTAACGTCACCAGCAAAGAAAAGAGACAGAGTAAGAATATTTCTGTCCCTTACTGCGTGTCGGCTAAGCACATCAATGTGCACAACAAGTTTGACGTTTATGAATGAAATAATAAAAACTACACCGCGAATAAACGGAAAATAAGATCTTTTTCGTGCATAATTCAATGATAGTACATTTGCGCAACTGTGAAAATGGTAAGGTGCAGTGTAATAATAATAAGCTGTAAAAATGATAGTATAATGAAGATTGCCGGAATTTTTTGTCCCTTTCGGTGACACGGATACCATGAGTCTATAGATTACTCTGTCTGTCTACGGTAGCCACTAAGGGCGGGTTGTTGACGTCACGTCCACTTGACGCACGCGTATACGTCAAAAATGGCGCTATCTGTGTCATCATTGTGTGCTTGTGTGATGTGATGTGATGGGCCCTAACAGGTGTTGCACAAAGGGGGCTCCGGATTGGTCTTTTGAAAGGTAACGGGGTGCCCCCCTTCCATAGTGCAGATGGTGACCACCGGGGTGGTTTTAGTGAGGTAAAAATCCCACACTCCCTGGTTTTATCCCCAAAGACCAGGCGCCTTTCGAAGGTTTCCCCCGAGACCAAAATAAAAAAAAACTTAATAATTACTCAATATTTTTACAAAAACCGTAATTTACCTACCTTCCATTCTATTTTTACTCCCAAGCAAACACGCGGTAACTATAATAAGAAGATAAAATAACCAACTCACATCTGACCTTTTTGTTTAATAAAAAATATAACCTCAAAAATATTTCCCGCCAATTCGATGCGCCATCTTTCATAGACAGAGAACCAGGGAGTCTACTCCGAAGTGGTTGATAGTCGTGTCGGCCGAATATTCGGTCATTTTCTGATTCGAATATTGTTGTCCTACTACGAATAAAAAAAAAAAAGGTAAAAAAAGGGTAAGGGTTCTAAAAAGGTTCGGATTGGCACAGTTTGGTCGGGACCTATAGTCAATATAGGAAATGAAAGGTAGTAGAAAATGACCGAACATTCGGCCGATACGGTGGTTAACCGCTTCGGAGTAGACCCCCAGGTAAGGATTGACCTCGTGGCCCGTCTTTAAACTAGGGTTGTACCGACAAATTACGGTTTAGGGTTTTTATAAGACTGCCTTATGAGATTTTTTATAGGTTGGTACTTTAGGATAAGGTTCATCTGAATGAATTTTAGGATAGATTGCAATTTTTTTTATATTACTTACATTAAAACAAAAAAAAAGTAAAGGGATATAGGGCTGAATAATAACAGCCGCAAGTGTCGATCGAAGGTTAGGCTCGGCTTGCCGCGGTCGGTTCGCAGATGGGTGACCAATTGACCATCCTTAACGAGACTCCTCGGAAAGGGCCCGGCTGTCATTCGTAGATCTTTGACAGTCGTTACGGGTAGTCAAAAGCTAAAAAGTCTGACAACCAGTCTTACCAAGGATATATCGTAAGTATCGTGTTATCCAGTAACTTTTTTTTTAAAAAAAAGGAAGGAAGGAAAAGGCTACCCAGTTGATGGAAACGCATAGGGGAAGAGATGGGACTTAACCGATTTCGAATTTATAAGGGGCAAGAACAGTGGCTAAGCGTCAGCTCGCACCGAGACGCGACGCGACGCGCAGTTTTCAAGTTAGAAATACAATTACAGACCTTATCTACTACACAATAAAAAGTAATTTAAAAAAATTAAACCGACTTCAAAAAGAAATTAACTCAAAATTATGAAATAACTTTAATTTCGGAAGTCGGTGTCTTGGGATCTGTATTTTAGTTATATGCCACCGACTTCCGAAATTAAAGTTATTTCATAATTTTGAGTTAATTTCTTTTTGAAGTCGGTTTAATTTTTTTAAATTACTTTTTATTTCGTAATTTTTAGTTTTTGCACTAGTATTTGACCAAGGTTTTGAGAAGTTTTCCCTTTGACACTACACCCGTAGCTCTTATCAATAAGCCAGGCCGTCACACTTACACGTATTAGTCCATATCTTGAAAATTACTGAATCGATCTTGATGAAACTTGCACTGTTCCCTAAGTTTAAGAAAATGTAAGCCAATAAAAAAAAAATGGTCACGATCCGATTAATAGTTCCGGAGATATGCGTGGACAAACATACATACATACATACATACATACATACATACATACATACATACGCCTATGAAATTTTGTATATTTGTTTGGAAGCCCTAATAGATCATCATATGTGAATATAATGCAATTCCAATAATATTACATACATACGTATCGAATTGATAACCTCCTTTTTTTGAAGTCGGTAAAAAGGTACACGATTCAGTGAGCTACGCAGCGCTACGCCGCGCGGCTTAGCGCGGCGTAGCTCGACATAGTGAACCCTGCATGTGTACTGACCCTAAATATCAAAATCTTGAACATACAATCACCGTTAATCACGTCTGTAGGTAGATAGAGATTGGTGGTAAGTATTTGAAACTATTCCAACTCTTCTGACTTAGTTGATCACGTAATTAAAAAGTTTTATCTTAATTTCAGCGCTTAGGTATCTGCGCTGCCAGAATAACAAATGAAATTATCCACTTGAATTCGTACTCAAAGCCGTTTTCACTAAGTTGTGAAAGCTCTTAAGCTTTTGTTCTATAGATCGCAAATTCGCTACATTCTCTTGTTTTTTATTTGAAGTGAAAACTTCTTTATTATTATTTATTGAATCAAAAGCCAACACGGACCAATTATAAAACAAACTAATACAAAGACAATAAAATAAAATATACAATACACACTTGAGGCGCGTTGGGCATTTTTTTGAGATGGGAAAAAACTATTGAACTCGCGCCACTGTTACCGTAACCGACACCGCTTCGGATGTGTTCGGCTGTACTCGGTTCCTTCCATCCGCTTTCAAGTTTTTTTGAAGTGAAAACTTCTTTAGGTGCGTTGGGCATTTTTTGAGATGGGGAAAAAAACATTGATCTCGCGCCACTGTTACCGTAAGCGACACCGCGCGTGTTTTGTTTATAAGACGATTCGAAAATACCCGCTTCGGATGTCCTTGGGATGTACTCGGTGTCAATGTATATCCAATATGTCAGTGAGTGATGGCAAAGTATTCTGTTTGTGTTTTGTTTTCAATTCTGTCGGCACTCCTGCGGTGCTATTCTGTAAAAATCTCACCGTGAAAACTCAGGTGAAGTGAGCTGTCAATTCCTAGCAAATACAAACTCACTTCACCTAAGTTTTCACGGTGAGATTTTAACAGAATACCGGCTAGTGTTAATTTTTTTTTGTTAGACTATTTTGTGTCTCATAACTGGGCAAAGGCCTCCCCATTTTTATAGGTGCGTAAAAAAATCGAAAAGTGCTTTGGAAAATCGAAGTTTATGAAAAAACCACTGGATAAATCAATTACAAATAAAGTTTATTGAACTCTTCTATAACTGAGCTTTGTCGGTGCGGACTTGGTTTTGAAGGTTTTACAGTTCTTTTAATACTTATTTCCACCAAAAGTTACGTTAAAAATAGCAAGAAAAACGAACCTTTGTTGGCTCATAACTTTTTAATGGCTTTTTATTTTACTATTCTGTTTCCGTACAGACAAAATTAATAATACGTCAAAACGATGTCATGGTTAGCTTTGGATGCACAAATGTCAAACAGTGGAATAATACTCTCCCGAAATTTGTATGGAAAAAATATCGACTAGTGGCACCTCTTCCTAGTTATATCTTCTTTCATGCAATCCATCCATAGTTTCCTTGGTCTTCCCCTACACGTATAACCATTGACATATATATTACTAGCGTAAGGACCGGGCTAACGGCGCGACTAAATGGCACCAACGCGCTGGCCCTAAAGTGACGGTTTTAGGGCCAACGCGACTCAGTTGACAGTGGTGCGCGCGAACTTCAAACTTCGAACGAAGAACTTCTATGTAAAATGTTCAGACGGGCGTATCCTTACTTTTGAAATCATTGCGTATAACGGTATAACCATCCACATTCATTCTCAAAACATTCCTGACGCCATTTCCCTCGTTCCACAAACATGTGTGCTATATTTAAGATATTTACTTTCTCTGCGCGCCGATCAAATAACAAAATGATGGGCCAAGTCCAGTCCCCTTTGTAATAGAAAAAGCTGCGCAGACATATAAAAACAAATAAACATACAGTCAACGTATATCCATGGTAACAATATGACTTCGACAACAACTTTATTTCGTAGCCACAAGAGCGGTTTTCGCAGTTCAGCTTGTACTATGGAGCTGCGATTGACCGTTCGCCCAAAGCGTTTAATTCTTTATAAAACCACCCTGTTCCGCTCAGCCTTAAATTACGTAACATGAAATAATCCTACACCTTGCCTATAAAAAGAAAAGAAATCCCTACATCTTTACCTTTTTGTTACAGAGTGAAGGAGACGGCGATAGATTCAACACAAGTGCGAGCGAGAGAAAAGTTTTGAATCAAACCGGTTACCGAGTGTCCGTTTTGAAATTCGAACGCATCGCCTAGTATGCTAGTTCGAATTTCGAGTGCTTTAAGTGTTTTGTGATTGGTTAAATTGAGAGAGTGATTCAAGATGGCTGTTTTTCCCGCGCTTTTTGGACTTCTGTTGGCTGTTGTTGTGTCAGGTACGTACTTATTTTATTTTTTTTACTAGATGACACGACTGACGCGGACGCGGACGTTGTCCTGACCAAACAATAATGCATACAAAATCCCATAGAAAAGAGGACGTTTAGTTTTCCCGAATTTGAACATTTGACCAACTTTTTTTGTCCATTGAAATCGATTTTCTTAAGTCAGAATTTCCGTCATTAAACAAAATTAATTTCTGTTCTAAAAGCTCCTAAGTCGAATTTCACCTAAAACAGCTTTAACTTTTACGAGTCCTGAAAGCTGAAGACCCCGACTTTCGCCGAGGCAATATCGCTGTTCAGCTTATACCTCGTTTTATATACCACTGGCAGGTTGTCTGCGAAACACACCATTTTACCACTTAATTAAAAACATTATCCATCTTACGGGATCCTCAGACGTTGGGTAAAAACCCCATAAAAACCTTCATCCCGTATGGGTAGATTCCTACCGAAATCTCCGACTACCGAATTCCTATCTCGTTCTGTGTTTTCTGGGACCTCAAGTCTCTCTGCAGTCTGAGCAGTGGTGGCGGAGTCGTACCGCCTTCACTGCTATACAGGCGTAATTATTAGGTAATATTTTTACGCCAGAAATTCTTGCCAGCCATTAATATTCGCCGAAAAAAGACAACAAAACATTATTTTCGCAGAATGGTAATATTTATTAGTTTCGCATTCGTATTCAGCGCGCGGAGTCATAACCTGACTATTGTAATTTCTCCGCAATTGTGGCGGTATATGTTTTCTTGAAATTTCGCGAACGTGCGGTATATTTTTCGAGGGTAATTTAGCGAAGTCTTCGGTTCGGCTGTGTTTTATTCTGGAAGCTAAACACGTAACTGCAGAGTGTTTGGAGATAGTTACTTTTTAGGCGAGGGTTTATTCTGTGCTATGCTGTTTGTGAAAATATATTAGCATAAGTACTGACATCGCTCCGAGACAGGTATCGCCGATGTATGTACAATCATTCTGATTGTTTGTCAGATTATTCTACAAGCAACATACTAAAACACTAGTGTTTTAATTGTTTAGTCCAAACAATAGATTTTTTGTAAATAGATAATTGCTTCATATTTTGCAATAAATTACCAGCGTTGTGTCATCGCGCTTCTCCTTCTTTTCTATGCAGTCCGACAGTGACCGCGCTTTAGGTCAAGAACTGGCGAAATGTGGATGTGGTAAAGCTACACCTCTGCTTAACGCTTCGGGAAAGACAGGCGTGATGTTATGTTATGTATGTATGTGTCGCAGGATTGTCGAATCCGCTGTTTCAAAAAACCGCTAGTGGTTTTACAAAGCAGCTCCGTTATGTAAAACAACTGAACAACGTTCAGCGGTTTTCCATAATTACTGAAATTGAACACGCACAATTGCATAAACGTTTTGCATTTATCAGTGCAGCGGTCAACGATTAGCAGTTTTGTAAAACAGCATGAAATGAAACGTTAGATTGTAGATTATAGTTCTTAATTTTGTCGCTCGTGGCTCTGTGTGTCGTAACAACAATAATGGCGTCCTAAATAGAAATAAATAATACGAGTAAAAATGAACTTTTTATGGACATTATTAATTAAGATTTTTATTTATGATAGACGCTTGAAACTGCAGATAAGCCATTCTGCATTACATCTAAACGGCGGCCCCGTTGACAGCCCACCATGCCTTTTTTAGGGTTCCGTACCCAAAGGGTAAAAACGGAACCCTATGGCTATTACTAAGACTTCGCTGTCTGTCCGTCTGTCTGTCACCAGGCTGTATCTCAAGAACCGCGATAGGTGGACCGCGATAGGTGGTGGAAAATGGTCACGATCCGATTAATAGTTGCTGAGAAATGCGTCGACAAACATACATACATACATACATACGTCTATGAAATTTTGTATATTTGTTTGGAAGCCTTAGCAGATTGTCATATGTGAATACAATGCAATTTCAATAATATTACATACATACGTATCGAATTGATAACCTCCTTTTTTTTGAAGTCGGTAATAAATATTTAAGGGGGGCTCCCATACAACAAACTGTTTTTATTGGCATTTTTGCCTTGTGGTACGGAACCCTTCGTGTGCGAGTCCGACTCTTGCCCGGTTTTTTTTTTATAAACTGTCACTCGGACCGTGTAGGTTGGAAGAAGGAGTATCTAAGACGGCCTTCCTGATAGCGTGACGTCCTCGACCGCATCATCAACTGACCGCGGCAACTGTGACTTAACCTCGTGGTAATTCAAGGGAACAAACCTTTTTAGACTGTCTTTTTAGAGCTGTCAATCCATCTGCGACATATTATAAAGAGACAAAACGTCTAAACCCGATAAAATCTGTGACTTGGCGATTGATTCCGACTAATTGGTGACAAAATATGGGAGAAAACAGATCTTCGCTAGATGCCCTAGTTTATGACATATAAATGTGGCCCTGCTCCTAACCAAACCGAACCTCGGGGTGCCCTTCGCTCGCTCTTGCATCCTACGTTGCGCTTTTTTAACCAAGGTATCTGGAAACACTGGTTTCTATGAACAAAGTTTCCGGCAAGAAGTGCTATCTATGAACAGAGATCTCTGTCAACAGTGCTTCCTATGAACCGAGATCGCTGGGGAGTCTCTCTCCAGATCGGCCACCTATAAACCCTTATATCTTTTGAACCAGTGACCGACAAATTCTGATATTTGGCGACAAATTTCGACTAATTAGCGACAAAATTTTTTGTGGTATCAAAATTAAAATCCCTGATGGTGGCTCTGCCAGAGACAGTGACACAAGATACAAGACTCTTAGCGGTCCGAAAATTATAGGAATCGGCCATAATACGAGCTTTCGACAACTATCTCGGTTAGTCGAAGACCAAACCACTTGTAAAAGCATCAATGGATGGTACACAAGTTTATTATTGAAACCGGACCACTGTTATCCTTAAAACTATAATTTCTGTCATCGACGCCGACGCGCGCAGGCACAAACAATCTCTTCCGCCGTGTACCATCGACAACTTTTTTTATACTTTTTTCTAAGAGTAGGGTTGTCGAAAATATAAAGGGTATTTTTTTTTGTTGAAACTTCACAGATGTAATTGATATCGGTTTAAAGATCGATAAAAACAAAAAAAATAGGCCAAGTGCGAGTCGGACTCGCACACGAAGGGTTCCGTACCACAAGGCAAAAACACCGAAAAAAAACACGTTTGTTGTATGGGAGCGCCCCTTAAATATTTATTTTATTTTGTTTTTAGTATTTGTTGTTATAGCGGCATGATAGCGGCAATAGAAATACATAATTTGTGAAAATTTCAAGTATCTAGCTATCGCGGTTCTTGAAATACAGCCTGGTGACAGACAGACAGACAGATAGCGAAGTCTTAGTAATAGGGTTTCGTTTTTACCCTTTGGGTACCTACGGAAGCCTAAAAAGGTTTTTTACGTGAAAACTTTGCTTGGTGCTAAGTTTAATATTTGTGACAGCAAGTAAATTTTAGATTTCAACCGCTCATAACTACGAGACTTGTAATGCTATATTAATCACACTAATATTATAAAGGCGAAAGTTTGTTAGTGTGTGTGTTTTATGTTTGTTACTTCTTCACGCTCAAACGGCTGGACCAATTTTGATAAAATTTTGTATGGAGGTAGCTGACTCCCTGGATTAACATATAGGCTACTTTTTATCCCGATATTCCCACGGGATCGATGTTTACGCAGGTGAAACCGCGGGGCGCAGCTAGTAGGTCATATTTTTTATAGAAATTGAGGAAGGATCAGGATATACCTAATTGACTTTTGACGTCACGTGGCAAAAGCAGGCGCATGAGCGCGACTCTATTTTTGTCTAAATAATTATTTCAACGTAAGTAGTTACTACGACATATCAAATTATACATTTCCAGTTTTAGCTGACCTCGCATTATATTCGTACAATGAGAAGTCAGCTTATACTGGAAATGTATAGCTTGATAATAATTATATGTCGTGCATACCACTAACTACGTGTATTTTGAATAATTATAAATAGTCTGTACGGAATTTCGAGTCCCAAAATTCGGTGTCGTATACATTCCTGCCTACCTTAGTTAATAAACAGTCGCAATATTAACAAACAAGGTAACTCCAGGTCTTTGCCCTACAATAGAGCCATCAAGGCAAATTGACGCTAACATTATGTATTACCGCATCAGTTCGTATCAGTCAAATATATTATGTCAGTCGGTCTTGAATTCTCGATAGATGAGCGATGCATGAATAATAGCGTAATCAATCAGCCAATAATGTTCCCACAGCTGGGACACAGGCCTCCTCTCTTTGAGAGAGTGTTGACCCTGTGCGGGTTGGTAGAAAGAAAGGAAAGAAAACAAAAAAGAAAGAAAATATATTTATTCTGCACAAACAAAACGCACATAGCAAAAAAAAAAACGACATAAAATATACACACATAACGTAGTCTAAAGCCTCGTACTCCGCGGGCCTGCGGGCGGAGAGTAATGGGTAGCTCACCGTCCGATCAGGACCAGGCCCGTGCCGGACGGCGCGTACGTGTTCCACGCGCGCCTCAAAGAGATGTCAGCATCGAGGAGGGGCCGATAGGGCCGAAGCCTGCCGGGTCAGCGGGATTGTCCGAAAGGGTTACCGCTGGCCCGGAACATAAAGGGCTAAGGAAGGAACACGGGTGGGTTTTAGTCAGTAAGAGTCTGACACTCCCTTCCGCTCCACCCAGAGCGGGAGGGCTCATTTGATGATTTCCCATCCGAAAAAAAAAAAAAAAAAAGCCTCGTACTCAAGCTTAAAAAAATGTTGACAATTTTGTCCATTGCTTGATGTCAGGGCCAGGCACCAAAGACAACACACATTATTTAATAATTGACATGAGATTGACATTTGACAATACAAATCAATCCGTGATGCGCCCTCGTCACTGGCTTATAATATGACAACAAAACAACGTGAAAACAACAACAATCAAAACAAAATGCCAATTGCAGAGTGGAAAAATAACTACTTTTGTAACGAACAACATTAGTGAGGACAATAAATAAGCTGTGCGTCGCTTCTAACGGCTAAACAGATTTTGATGAAACTTGACACAGAGGTAGACGTTCCTGTGGGATTATTTCCGATTTTCATACAGGCGAAATCGCGGGCATAAGCTAGTATGAAATAAATATTAGTAGACGGGTCGAAAGTTATGGTAACCGCTTGGGTAATCCGTTTGACGTGACAGTGACAGACAAAGGGAAACTGTCCATAGTAAATTGGATCGGGATTTGAGTAAGTTTTGGATGTTAGATATCTATAATACATCTTAGATACAAACATTTTCAGTTTATAATATCAAAATAACAGGGACTTATAATAACAATAAAACCATTTTTTAAATTTTTGTTTCTCGGTCTGTGTGTTTGTTGCGGCTAATCACCGAAACGGCTCAACCGATTTTGATGTAATTCGGCACATCGGTAGACCATGACCTGGCGAAGGATACATACAGTCATGCTTTTCATCCTGGATCACAGACGAAGTCGCGGACAACAGCTAGATAAAACATAAAGAAACGTAACTTTAAAATATAAAAAAATACATGACCGGGCAACCCTATTTTTTCGTTAAACGTCCACAGACAACTCTGTCGGTCGGTGTGTTTACAAAGTCAGATTTAAACTTGTTAGGTAAACATTATTTACGGAGTCAGTTACAGGTTGTTTGTTTTTTTTTTTTGTTAGTTTTTGGTGTATTGATATTTTAATTATTTTTCTAGTTTAACTTTCGAAGGATTTTTGTTGGAACGATAAAGTAGATGTATATACTTACAAATTTTTTGTGCGTGTCCGTTGATAGGTGTTGGAAATCACATCGCATTGTATACTTTACTGAGCTCTCCAGCCAATTGCCTCTCAAATTGAAATTGCCTCTCAAATCACTTAGCATACGAGAACGGAGGAGGCACAAAGAGCATGACATGTATCATGTTCTTTTGCCTCAAGATCAACACAACTCAACAACAACGATTCGTAAAACAACAGGCAAGGCAACAAGGCGAGAATGTGTAAACAAGCCGTGCCGCTAAACACAACACCCTGTACACCTCGGTGTTACTTCCCAGACATGTGCGCATGACCGTGGCAGTGGGGCAGGTTCAATGTAAACGTAAACACACCTCGCACCTGAGTCTAAACAGAACCTATTATACTATTGATATATATATTGATATATAATATTCCTACTTCCTTTTTGGAGACACTATACTCCATTTGAAGTAAGATTAGACATCTAATAAACCTTTTTAGGGTTCCGTAACCAAAGGGTAAAAACGGGACCCTATTACTAAGACTCCAGCCCGTCTGTCCGTTTCTCACCAGGCTGTATCTCATCAACCGTGATAGCTAGACAGTTGAAATTTTTTCTGTTGCTGATATAACAACAAATACTAAAAACAGAATAAAATAAATATTTAGGGGGGGCTCCCATACAACAAACGTTTTTTTCCCGGCGTTTTTGCCTTGTGGTACGGAACCCTTCGTGTGCGAGTCCGACTCGCACTTGGCCAGTTTTTTTGGAGACACTACTGCATTTGAAATAAGATAAGACATTTAAATAAACCTTTTTTTACAGTCCGTTCAACCGATTTTGAATTCTATTGCGTTGGTGGCATGACATAATTATGGCAGCTGCAAAACAGTTGGTATTTATTGTAACCACTTTTTTGCTTTTAATATCATCCATATGCCTTCGGTATAGAAGTCAAAATAGGTTGAACGCAGTGTAAAAAAGGTTTATTTAAATGTCTATCTTATTTCAAATGGAGTATAGTCAAGTTCAAAGTGGCTCAACGGGTTTTAGCGTTGTGTCTGTGTGACATTCCTGAGGGGCACGTGGCTAAGTAATACCAGCCGTACGAGTCGATCATCTTGCCGAGGTCCATCCGAGGATGGGTCTCCAAGAGCCCTCTGTGCCTCAGGAATCACGTTATGCCGTTGGTCCCGGCTGTCAATTGTAGATCTTTAGAGTATCATGTAGCTGATTTACTATATATAGGGACTTGTAGCAACAATCCCAATTATTTTTATGGAAATTAATAATTCATTGCTTTATTTGTTAAAAAAATTCGTCAGCTCTACGACGAAAATAACGCAATGAATATCGTGGAGTTGTCAAAACGAAATGACATTGAGATCGCGTGTGTTACGCAATAACTCGGCTAGTTTCGATTCCCAGAACAAGGTCAGTGTTATTGGGTTTTCTCTTTACGGTTTTTTTCAATTGGGCTCACCCTCTATAACATGACTCATGTACTATTGCACCGCTAATTAGCATCAGCCTGTAATGTTTGACAAAATAAATAAATGGTCACGTTATAGATGTCACATATCTTTAAATTTTTGGTTCTAGGACATGCCGGTTTCCTCACGATATTTTCCTTCACCGTTTTGAGAGCAGTGGTGATGAAATAATTTACTCAAAGTAAAGCGCCTGTCTGGGTTCGAACCTACGACGAACAACTCGTAAGTCGCGACCACCACCACTGCTCCCATCTCTAATCTCTTTCGGTGAGTGCACGTGTGTGTTCTTGTGGGCATTTGCCCTGGTACACAGTCGGTTATTATTCGTACTGACCCCTCCAACGACCGTATCACCTCGCAGATCGATCTGAAGTAATTGGTACATGAGTCACAGCACCCAGTCATCTGGTACGTGACATAGCGGTGACTCAGGACGTGATGGCGTGGACGGAGATCTAAGTTAGTTAAGACTGGCCATTTCGTACTTGACTGGTCTTTTTAGGGTTCCGTACCCAAAGGGTAAAAACGGAACCCTATTACTAAGACTTCGCTGTCCGTCCATCCGTCCGTCCGTCCGTCCGTCTGTCTGTTACCAGGCTGTATCTCAAGAACCGCGGTAGCTAGACAGTTGAAATTTTCACAGATGATGTATTTCTGTTGCCGCTATAACAACAAATACTAAAAACAAAATAAAATAAATATTTAAGGGGGGCTCCCATACAACGAACGTGTTGTTTTCAGCGTTTTTGCCTTGTGGTACGGAACCCTTCGTGTGCGAATCCGACTCGCACTTGGCCAGTTTTTTTTTTTTTTTTTTTTGTTAAGTGTTGTGTTACTTTTTTTTTTTATTGTGTTACTGTTAAGTTAATCGTCGTCACCGAAGTTAACTGTCCATTATGTTATCCTTTTATGATTCTGCCAAAGTGGCTTTTTTAGGCCCCCTCATATAGTTTTTAAAATATGATTGACGTGTAAAACTACAGAAATAAAATCATTTAACATTTAGATACCATTTTATTCAAGCCAATCTTTTTTCGCAGTAGTGCAAAACATTTTTCGATCGGTTTCGCAATGAAACTGCAATTCTACCTAATGTCGAGACCACGTAATTGACCGAGGTGAGTCAATTCCGTGACTCGAAGCCATTGCCACAGTCTGCAGTGCTGACTCATCCAGTTGCACCTTTGTTCCGATCGGAGGGTCGATGCAGGCTAACATGAATTTTAAAATGCTAATATAATGTATACTGTATCATCATCTGCCTGCCTTTTCCCAACCATGTTGGGGCGGCTTCCAATCTAACCGGATGCAGCTGAAAACCAGTATTTTACATGGAGCGACTGCCTATCTGACCTCCACAACCCAGTTACTGGGGAATACGATACCCCTTGATAAGACTGGTTGTCAGACTTTCGGGCTTCTGACTACCCGTAACGACTGTCAAAGATCCATGAATGACAGCCGGGACCAACGGCTTAACATGCTTTCCGAGGCATGGAAGGGTCACGGTATGTAAAGACGGTCACCCATCCACAGACCACCCGCGGCAAGCGTAGCTTAACCTGATCGATCGACCTGTGCGGCTGTTATTATTTAGCCAAGGGCTCCTCAACAAAGTATTATCGATACTATGAGAAAAAAGTATTTTGCGCAACTTCACAGCTGATCTATCGACCTGTGCGGCTGTTACTATTTAGCCACGGTATACCGTATAAAGGATGTAAAAAGACATCACATAGCCGTCAAGTACGTATTCTGTAATACATCAAACTAAATGCACTTTTCCGTAAGAGATTGGTAGTAGAAATCTAACTTAGAAAGTGATTATAATTCTCTAAATATGTACCTGTTATAGTCGCGAATCATATTTTGATCAAGATAAAACCTGACACTGACCTGCAAATTGCAAAAAACTCATCAAGATACAACCTGACACTGACCTGCAAATTACAAAAAACGTAACAAAAATTTGAATCAAAATCAAAATATTTTATTTCACATAAGCCTACATGGGCACTTATGAAACGTCAGAAGCTAGGTGCACGGTTCCAATTGGTCGTTTCCTATGGAGAAGAACCGGCAAGAAACTACGCGGTTACTATTGGCTTTTACAATATTTTCAAATTACAGTAGGTATGGGAGGATAGCGTAGGCCTGTCAACAAGTATCAGGTACTTGATAAGATAAAAAATGGTCTACAGATCTAAAGTCTACAAGGCCTACAAAGTCCTCACATTTAAAAAATAAGAATCTATCAATAGGATAAAATAAAAAATAAAAACCTAATAAAACCTAGTGATATGATTCCCATTACAACCACTAATAAAGAGATGAAAAATTTGAATTGTCTGTATATAATGTCAAGTAATAAAGAGATTATGTCAAAAAAGTATGTAAAAAAAATAAAATAAAGTAAAGTAAATAAAAAATGAACATCGTAATTTGAGAGCAGTTAATAGACATTTAAATAGTTAAGCCGTTAATGAGGAGCCAGGGAAGCCAAGAATTTCGCGGTCTACCACTACCTATTCACCTTAAGTTTCTTTGTTTCTTTTTCTCAAATTGGTCATAGCTTATAAAACTCTTTGCAGTGCAATAAAACCTCTTCAATTGAGAATTTTATCGACAACGCTCAATATACAACGTAATTAACTCTATGTGATTCAACTGTTGAATCATTTGGCCAGCTTCCTCTGTGATGAGGGTGACACATAATAGTAATCTGCTAGGTATAATAATCGTCCAGCATAGCTATTCACAACTGCTCAATACACTAATATTATAAAGGCGAAAGTTTGTGAGTGTGTGTGTGTTTATATGTTTGTTACTTCTTCATGGCCAAACGGCTGGACCAATTTTGACAAAATTTTGTATGGAGGTAGCTGACACCCTGGATTAACATACAGGCTAATTTTTATCCCGATATTCCCACGGGATCGACATTTACGCGGGTGAAACCACGGGGCGCAGCTATTAGTATATAAATTCGAAAGTAACTCTGTCTGTGGCCTCTGCCTCGAATCTTGCGGGCAGCGGGGCGGCGGCGGCGCACAGTGGGTCGAAACTGCTATAATGAGGGACATAGGGATTTTTTTTTTCAAATTCCATTAAAAAAAAATACCTATCGATAGATCTGACCAAATAATAAATGTAAACAAAAAAAAATATACTAAAAACAGAATAAAATAAATATTTAAGGCGGGCTCCCGTACAACAACTGTGTTTCTTTCGGCGTTTTTGCCTTGTGGTACGGAACCCTTCGTGTGCGAGTCCGAATCGCACTTGGCCATTTTTTTAATGTACCCAAATCTTATGATTTATTGTTTTCCCTTTGATCGACCGAGAACAATGATTTCAGCCTGTCTGTGAAACCTTGGCTTTTTCGCATTTATAAAAAGACCCCTTTCTCTTTCGTATAAAACATGGAACCTCCCGAAAAAGGCTTGAAATTCCCGACTTCGAACCAATATCCTTCTATACATCATCTCCTTTTATTCGTGATCGAATAAGCGACGTCATATTCCATCTGTGACGGATGTGACGTATTGAACGTGATACGATCTCAAAACATAAAAAATATCAATGTTGAAATATGGAAGATATTATTTATTACTGTTCTGGGTTGCATCTTACCCCTTTTGGGTTAAGGGGGAAGCAGCGCTAAAAACGTAAGAAAATTGGAATTGCGCTGACGCTTTCGCCTTAAGGTGTCAAGATATTATTTATTGATTTGATATCAATATGTTTTGTGGGTTACGACACTTACGACTACACGGCCAAAGTAATCTCGGGACCCTTGTGCCTTCTTTTCTACCATTTTCAACCTTGTACCTATGACTTCTTTTCTACCATTTTCAACCTACTTCAAAAGAATAATTAATAGTTTAAAAAAACACTAGAAAAACACGCTTTTATAAATGCACGTAAAAACAAAAAAAAATCTACAAGTGCAAACACGACTATGATACGATATTCTATCAAAGAATGCCAGTGCCTATCTTCCGGCTTCATCATCAGACCTTGACACCTAATCGTGGTCAAAGTTCATTACATGACTTTTCTAAGAAATCCAAAACAGCTATGATACGATTTTCCATCATGAAGTTCCAGTTCATATCTTCCGGCTCCATCATCAGATCAGTTCGACAGTACCATATTATTGTATTGTCATTAGAACTACATACAGCTGCCAATTTTCATTACGCTACGACCCTTGGAAGATGGTTAAATTTGTTACCTTAGATTCCATTACATAGTTAACAGGTCGACCTAATAAAAGCGTGTTAAAAAGGAGGTTGTCAGTTAGACTTGTATTTTTTTTCTCAGAAATACTTTTTCCATCACTACGTTTTTCTATTACGGGGACTACATAATTATGATAATCCTAAAGCGCAGCCATATGTCTTAGATTGTTGTAGCTGGATGTACCATGATTGTACTGTTTTTTCCGTTATTTTTACTAATTAGAGTTATTTATTCGTTTACGTTATAAATCCGCTATTTTCTTGTACAGTCAACAAAAGAGATAAGTATGCAGGATCGTCGGATATAGTTGAAGCTAAGTAAGAAACAGATGGATGTTGTCGATTGAAATTTAATTTGATAATTGCTCTGTTTGTTTTCTATTAATTAAATTAAATTTTTTTCGAGAACATCCATCGGTTTCTTACTAAACTTCAACTATATCCGACGATCCTGCATACTTATCTCTTTTGTTGACTGTACACTGAGTCCTTTATGACCATAGATATAGATACACCTAGATAACGCAAGAGCAACTACTTCGCGTGCCAAAAATCGCACCAGCTTACGATAAAGAATCATAAGCCGCCACTTTCGTTGCTTAATTTTTAATTCTTTTTACTTAATGTGGTAGGCTAATTTTATTATGGGTGCATCGTGTTCACATATAATTTTTATTATGTATACAAGACCTTGTAAAACATTTTAAAAGAGTAACGGTGGAGTTTCTTGCCCATTCTTCTCCATACGAAAACTACCTTTTGGAATGGGCGACTAGAATCATTTCTATTTAGTTTTTTTTTGACGTTCAAAAGTGCCTTTAATATGCCTATTTGAAATAAATGATTTGACTTTGACTTTGACTTCGCGCTCAGTCCTGTGTACTTACTGCTGGCTGGGTAAGCGTGAGCGAGAGCGCGAGCTTTTGACGTCATAGTAGGTAGTCAAAAAATGGCACGCTTGGTTTTCAGACAGTTCGTGATACTTGCGTTATCTAGGTCTATCTAGTCTATCTGTGTTCATGACCATAACAGTACTGATGTTCTAAACATTCTTCCGGCGCAACTTGAGCAGAAAAAAAAGTAATTTAAAAAAATTAAACCGACTTCAAAAAGAAATTAACTCAAAATTATGAAATAACTTTAATTTCGGAAGTCGGTGTCTTGGGATCTGTATTTTAGTTTTATGCCACCGACTTCCGAAATTAAAGTTATTTCATAATTTTGAGTTAATTTCTTTTTGAAGTCGGTTTAATTTTTTTAAATTACTTTTTATTTCGTAATTTTTAGTTTTTGCACTAGTATTTGACCAAGGTTTTGAGATGTTTTCCCTTTGACACTACACCCGTAGCTCTTATCAATAAGCCAGGCCGTCACACTTACACGTATTAGTCCATATCTTGAAAATTACTGAATCGATCTTGATGAAACTTGCACTGTTCCCTAAGTTGAAGAAAATGTAAGCCAATAAAAAAAAATGGTCACGATCCGATTAATAGTTCCGGAGATATGCGTGGACAAACATACATACATACATACATACATACATACATACATACGTCTATGAAATTTTGTATATTTGTTTGGAAGCCTTAATAGATCATCATATGTGAATATAATGCAATTCCAATAATATTACATACATACGTATCGAATTGATAACCTCCTTTTTTTTTGAAGTCGGTAAAAATGCTTCAAAGCAATTTCAAAGACTCTTTTTAGCCTCATTAAGTCAAACGTTCTTCCATCTATTAGTTTTAACTCCCGTTTTATTTAGTGGACTGTGCATGAACAAGTGGCGCCCTCTGTAATGACGGCGCGACTGCACGTTGTGTACCGTTTCCATTGTTCTCCGGCACGTCATACGTATTTTTATCCATTTTCAGAAGTCTTGAATCGTTGTTTAATTGTCAAATTAAAGGGATTGTGATTGTAACGCAATTATTACACTTGTTCGAGATTTATTCGTAAGAATAAAGTATGTACAGAGCACATCAAGCTACCCGAAACTGTCAAATTTTCCCAATCAACTTTGAACCTTATGATTTAGCAATAAAGTTCAAAATCAATTAAAGAGATTTGACAGATTGTAGTAGCTTGATGTGCTGGAGTCTGTACAAAGGCCAATAATATGATTAAATGATTGTATAATCTAATCAGTAGGTAGGCAAAATTAAAAGTGATTGACAAAATGATTATTATCATAAAATGATTTTTTAATTACGATCAAAAACATGTCAGCACAACCTACACCCAGTAGGTACCTTTTTTTTTTTTTTTCTTTTATTTGTGGTAAACATGACGCATAAAAAGAACAGACAGAAAAAAAAACAGTGGCACTCCGGGAGTGCCGATAGAAGTGAAAACAAAACACAAACAGAATACTTTGCCATCACTCGCTGACATATCGGATATACATTAAAACCGAGTACCTACATCCTGAGGACAGCCGAACACATCCTAATGTAGCGCGGTGTCGGTTACGGTAACACTGTCGCGAGTTTAATGGATTTTTCTCTTCTCTAAAAATGCCCAACGCGCTTAAAGAAGTTTTCACTTCAAAAAATAACAAGTTTTGGGGAAACATGCGTCATGCAAAGCGGCCATCGCTCAGCATAATGCTAAGACGAAGACCCTATTCGAGAGAGACCTAGCTAACAAGTAAGAATGGAAGCAGCCGGTAGATTCTGTAAAAATCTCACCGTGAAAACTTAGGTGATGTGAGTTTGTTTTTGCTAGGAATTGACACTATTGACAGCTCACTCCACGCTCACTTCACCTAAGTTTTCACGATGAGATGGTTACAGAATCGCACTGCTGAAACTATTTTGCGGTGACCCCACTAACCCCAAATGTCACTGGATAAGGGTAAGTGGAAAAAAACAATGGGAACAAACGCGAATACATTAAAGTTTCCAGAAAATGTAGCCTCCTTGCCTTTCGCAGGCAATAAGTCTACAATTTCCATTTGTTTCGACTTTAAAAAGTTCTCGAAGCGTCCACGCTAATTTTAGGATGAAAAGTAAAACAAAATAAAACTGGCCAAGTGCGAGTCGGACTCGCGCACCGAGGGTTCCGTACCATCATAATTAGTTTTTAAATTTTCACCGGCGAGCTACTTACTAGATCTCGTTCAAACCAAGTTTCGGTAGAAGTTTACATGGTACATATTTTTTTTAGTTTTATCATTCTCTTATTTTAGAAGTTACAGGGGGGGGACACACATTTTACTACTTTGGAAGTGTCTCTCGCGCAAACTATTCAGTTTAGAAAAAAATATTCTATATTCTATAATAATCTATTTTTGTGTGAAAATCTTAATGCGGTTCACAGAATACATCTACTTACCAAGTTTCAACAGTATAGTTTTTATAGTTTCGGAAAAAAGTGACTGTGACATACGGACGGACAGACAGACAGACATGACGAATCCGTAAGGGTTCCATTTTTTGCCATTTGGCTACGGAACCCTAAAAATACTTGTTTTTAGTCGCCTTGTCCAACTGAAAAATAAACTTGTTCTCGCTGAGCGAATACTTAATGGTTTTGGGTCACTCGGTTTTTCGCCGCTTTACAAGCTTTTTTTGGGTTCAAACAGTCAGGGAAGATCATTTTTAAAACGAAGGAGTTTGGGTAGCCCGCGAAATTTAAATTTTCCTAAGTCTTTTGCAATTTGAAGGTCAGTATCAAGTTTTTAGTACCCTTTGGAGGAGGCCTTAATCCAAACTGGGGTTCTTGCAGAAGAACAAATAAAAAAAAAACAGTGGCACTCCGGGAGTGCCGCACAAAACTCAAACAGAATGCTTTGCCATCACCAAAGAGAATATAACCACTCGTTGGCCATCACTCATTGACTTATCGGATATACATTAAAACGGAGTACATCCCGAGGACAGACGAACGCATCCGAAGCGGGTATATTTTTAATCGTCTTTAAAACAAAGCACGCGCGGTGTCACTTAAGGGCCCCTTTTCCGAAATTTACGTTTCTAGATCGAGTTGTTTTCATAGAAATCACCATATTTAAATTCGCAAAAAAATATATAGTACAGATACATGTTTAATCTAGTGACTTTTTTGGTTAAAAACACAATATTTAACATTTTGCTCGACAAAAAAAAAATCAGAAGTAAAGTCGATTTTGAAAGGATTTTGAGTTGTATGAGACTTGGGGGAACGCAATTTTTATGAAAATTTTACATTTCATTTACTAATCAGGTTTAACAGGGATATTATTGGATAGATTTATAATATGTCACTTATTTTTTTCCATATAAAATAAATGCGTGAAAAACGACTCGCGCGCACCGCGCCAGTGTCCACCAGTGTCCTGCCGGACGTCATCGAGGGAGGACCTATGCAATTTTTCTCGCAACCACATTATCGTCTTCGCGCGCGTAATAGTGCCTACTTACCTGCGTAAAAACGTGTTGTATTAGAAGTAATTAAAATGGCAAATAAAAAAAAACAAAATTAAGAAAAAAAGGGCATCTGAAGTGAAAAAAACTTGTGGTTCTCTACACAGACTAGCGAAGTCAGTATGACTAGAGTTTTAAATCTTTAATATTTTTAATGGAAACATTCACCTTTACATATTTTTACATAAACTGACGATCCGAATGGCGCAGCGGTAGTAAGGCCGCCTTACGATCTTAGGGTCCGGGTTCGAATCTCGGTAGGGGCAAATGTTTGCGTGATGAGCATGGACATTATTTTGTTTCTGAGTCATGGATGTTTGTACATAAGAAGTACCTATGTATTTACAAAAAAAGTATATATTTATTATATCAACTACCTGGTGTCCACGACAAAAGCCAACGATATTTATTTATTTGCTAGCTGTTGCCCGCGACTTCGTTCGCGTGGAAATTTGAAAGTGTATGAAAAAAAACATGTGTGCAATTCACACGTGGTAGAAGTGAAACCTTCAAAAAGAGCACAAAGAGAACCACGAACTTAAGAAACACTATACAATGCTTCCTATCTAATTTTTAACCCCCGACGCAAAAACGACGGGGTGTTCTAAGTTTAACGTGTGTGTGTGTGTGATTTTTTTATTTCGTGCTTTTTGTAGGGATTCCTTAATTTTATTTTTGTCGGGGGTTTTTTAAATTTTTAATTTAATTTTTTATCTCCCACGTTAAATCTTATGAATTTATGTGTCTGTCGCCAACGCCAATAACACTAGTTTACAGCGTTTTTGTTCATGAGATGAAAACCATGTGTTTGCATAGAGGATAAAATGCTTAATGAGATTCTGAAGTGGAAAAAATTTAGATCGTCTAGTTTTCAAAATTTTTACTTTTTTTTTGTTAATTTTAAGATTACCATTTAGTGAAAGTATTACATATTGCAAATTTTACTCTGTTTTAATTCAGATTTGTATCAGTATCTCTTAAATTAGACCAACAGTAATCTGCTAACTTTTTTTTATACCAGAAATCTTGACTTTGACTTTGCCATCCTTCAATTCAGATCCTTCGAAATCAAAATCATACATCTGGCTCGAAATTGGGTCTTAGGTTCTGTCTCCAATTCTGTGGGTTTTGCTTCGTTTTATTGACTGAAACTACTAGGCAACATCGGGTAAGGCATTCTTTTCGAATGTAGCATAGGATTTGACCCACGGTGTGGAACCTAAGATAGAAACACGCTTGTACGATACGACTACATACAGATAGCACAGCTAATAGAAATCTCTATTCCTAGACAGCACGTTTCGCCGAAAACTTTGTTGATAGACAACATTGTTTGAGATATCACGGTTCATAGGAAGGACTGTTGACAGAGATCTCTGTTCATAGATAGCACTTCTTGCCGTAAACTTTGTTCATAGAAACCACTGTTTCCCTTGGTTAAAAAAGCGCAACATAGGATGCAAGAGCGAGCGAAGGGCACCCCGAGGTTCGGTTTGGTTACTTTAAACCCTTTACACAGAAATAGGAGCCCCGCCAAGCGGGGCTCCGTCGACATAGGATGCAAGAGCGAGTGAATAGGAATACAGCTTACTTAAAAAATAATGATCTAATTGGTTTCCGTGAACCAAAGGTGCTTTCTGTGAACCAAGGTGAAACAGTGGTTTCTATGAACAAAGTTTCCGACAAGAAATGCTATCTATGAACAGAGATCTCTGTCAAAAGTGCTTCTTATGAACCGAGATATCTACGAACAATGTTTTCTATCAACAAAGTTTTCGGCGAAACGAGCTGTCTAGGAATAGAGATTTCTATTAGCCATGCTTTCTGTATGTAGTTTATCATACAAACGTGTTTCTATCTTAAGTACCACACTCTTTGACCCATGGGTCATCATTATATTGTATGTAACACCACTTGTTCTGGTTTTTAAAGGCTACATATTTAGTTAGGCAAAAATAACAGCTAGTTTCGTGATTTGTTAGGTCTTGCCACAAAATTGACAATCTAAATTGCACGTATTTTTTATTTCTTGCTACCGAATTTGTTAGTACTTTTCATCTACTACTTGAAAAACCCTTTTTATTAAAATTTGCTACCGAAAGTATGGCTTCTGTAACCGATCTGTTTTTTTTACTACATATTTTTCTTGTAAATACAACAAAAAATGTTATGATCTAATTTGCACTGTCTGAAAAACATTTTCAACAAAAAACACTACAAACTGAAAAATAACTTTAATTTCGGAAGTCGGTGTCTTAGGGATCAGTATTTTAGTTTTTGCCACCGACTTCCGAAATTAAAGTTATTTTTCAGTTTGTAGTGTTTTTTTTGGAAGTCGGTTTTTTTTTTTGTTAAAAAGTTTTTATTTCTCGCTTTTTAGTGGGTCTATTTATAATTTATCTAAGTTACAATAGACTAATGTCAACTTGCCCATCGCCTTTTTATAAAATATTTCTTTTCTCGATGCAGGGACGTTAATTGTTGAGGAGTTCTCCTTTTATTAGTTTTTAGACTAGATGCTGATAATCCTGGCTGCAGCATCAGGCCAGACTTATGTCAACATTGCATTGAACTTAAAATTAGTCCTGTTTAAAATGAGCCCAAATACGAGTACGGTGCTGTAATTTCAAGGTTTGTACTTTTTCTGATGCTCCTGGCTTCAGCATCAGGTCTTCGGTGTTTCTCAGTAACAGTACGTTTATCCACACATCGAGCCCTTTTCAATGAGCCTAAACACGATATATCTACTGTTACTTGTCGAGAAGTTAGGTACTCTGCAGACTATCCTGACTGCAGCATCAGGTCATGACTTGATGATCATGAGACCAAATGTGGCAAATGCCCTATCAAACATCAAAACAATTTACTAAAACAGTCCTTGCCTGTTCGAGTAACTTCTTACTGTTAAGGAGTTGTAGCTTCCATCATCAGCCCAGCTACCTGAGATGGTGACAACCATACACAAATACACAAGATACTTCATAAAATATGCGAAAAACAATAAGTCAGCCTATAAAATTTGAGGGTTGCCCTCGATTTCTATAAGATCCCATCATCAGATCCTAACTTGGTGACAATGGGACCACCTCAGAACTATCTACTTTCGAACAAAAAAAGAATTTTGAAAATCCGTCGACAATTGGTGGAGTATTCGATGAACAAACATACAAAAAAAAAAAAAACATAAAATCACCCGAACATAGTACCTCCTCCTTTTTGTGAAGTCGGTAAAAATAGAATTTCATTAAATGTTTCCTTTTTGAGTTTAAGACAATTAATTGATCACTACGTAACCAGATTAAGCCAAAACTTCTTGTGAGTGTTATAAAAAAAACAGACTTGATAAAAACATTTGACATTTATTTTTACTGATTAGAAGGTAGTCACAAAACAAATCCAACGGTTTTGTCCTGTGAACGAAAAAAAATAAAAATTTGTAAACTAGTGTAATATTTGTACTACTGATTTATTTGTACTGTGGCGTGCTCGTCCGCCGCCATAGGTCACCGGAGTTCATACCGCGACGGCTCCTGTGCAACGCGGGCGCAAGCCGACTCAGCGCGTAAAATGCCTAAAGTTTCGGGAAAAGGGGCCCTTAAGGCAACAGTTCAATGGTTTTTTCCCATCTCAAAAAATGCCAAACGAATGCCCAATGCCAAAGAAGAAAGAAGAAGAAGTTAAGTGTAAGAAGTTTTTACTTCAAAAACAATATAACTTAGATTAATTTATCTCATGAGGACTACAGGACCTAAACGCAAAAAACGCCAGGTTTTTAATGCCTTAGTATATGATCGAATTGATCGACTAAAGTAAAAAAAGTAATTTAAAAAAATTAAACCGACTTCAAAAAGAAATTAACTCAAAATTATGAAATAACTTTAATTTCGGAAGTCGGTGTCTTGGGATCTGTATTTTAGTTTTATTTATTTTTTGCCACCGACTTCCGAAATTAAAGTTATTTCATAATTTTGAGTTAATTTCTTTTTGAAGTCGTTTTAATTTTTTTAAATTACTTTTTATTTGGTAATTTTTAGTTGGTGCACTAGAATTTGACCAAGGTTTTGAGATGTTTTATCCTTTGACACTACATCCGTAGCTCGTATCAATAAGCCAGGCCGTCACACTTTCACGTCTTAGTCCATATCTTGAAAATTACTGAATCGATTTTGATGAAACTTGCACTGTTCCCTAAGTTGAAGTAAATGTAAGCCATTAAAAAAAGAATGGTTACGATCCGGTAAATAGTTACGGAGATATGCGTGGACAAACATACATACATACGTCTATAAAATTTTGTATAGGTATTTGTTTGGAAGCCCTAATAGATTATCATATGTGAATATAATGCAATTCCAATACTATTACATACATACGTGTCGAATTGATAACCTCCTTTTTTTTTGAAGTCGGTAAAAATATAAGATATTCTTCAGGATATAATTATGCTAGGTAGATAGTGTGTTGAAAACATAATACTTACAACTAATTTGATACTATAGAAAAAATCATGAAGACGCCTCTAAAATTGTTTTTTTACAATAAAAACCGTACTACATACAATCAATACATATAATCAATATATTACATACAATCATTCTGATTTTTTGTCAGATTATTCTACAAGCAACATACTAAAGTACCTACTAGTGTTTTAATTTTTTAGTCCAAACAATAGATTTTTGTAAATAGATAATTGGGTTTAGGCGCATTATGCTTCATATTTTGCAATAAATTACCAGCGTTGTGTCATCGCGCTTCTCTTTGTTTTCTATGCAGTCCGACAGTGACCGCGCTTTAGGTCATGTAGGGGGACTACATGACCTAAAGCAAATTGACACTTTACGCCAATTTGCAGTGTTTTACAGCCATTTCAAACAACTGTCAAAGAATATTTCTTATCTGACTGGTAGTTCCGTAGATTAGCGTGTTCAAATAAACAAACAAACTCTTCAGCTTGATTAGTATCTAGATTCTAGATAGGTGTTCTTCCACCTAACGCAGCCCACTGCTGGACATAGGCACGCCATCCAAGCTCCATTCTTGTTCACAATGAGCGTGCTCCTCAAAGGATTTAATCTTATTTCGGGAATGTTAGTCAACACGACTGAATGCTCGTCCAAAGTTATGAGGACATATTGGACCGTTTAGCTATGTAAATTGGACTTCACCCAAGATGTAGGTGAGACAGAATATCCACTTGATATGAGACGCGGAATTCACGCGCGTAGATTTAACAAGCCCAAAAGTATAGAGGTATGAGGAACAGGGTGTAAAGTTCACTCATACTCTATAGAGAAGGCAGGATATTATATGTATATTTGTTAGTTGCGCGGTAAACTCTGCTTGCGAGATGCAGGATTTTGTGTGACGTCATTATGACGCATAATTCGCATGTGGCGTTGTAGATGCCGCTACACTGGTATTCAGCTGCAGTCGGTTAGCCCAGCCCAACATAGTTGGGAAAAGGCTAGGCAGATCTACACCGGTGACACCTAGTATGTCACTTAAAAATTTCTGTCTCAATTATGACAAAACATAGCGCAGTAAATAGAGGTGTATTTATGTAAACACCTACGTAAGTAAGCACCTGTTTCACAAATAAACTAATTGATTGATTGATAGCTCCCAACTCCCAATCCCAATTTTTGTGTTTGCGTTGTTTCCTTGCGTCGTGTTTGCCGCAAATAAAAGGATCTTTCATTCTTCCTACTAAAACGTGCTAGCGTGTGGTGTAGTACATAATAAAGAGTATTCTATTCTAGCTGTAATTGGTGAGTTAATCTTCTGCCCGTACGTGTCCAGTGTCCAGTATACTGCTAATGTAATCGCAGATGGGAAACTCAATTTGTTACAGTGACAATCACAACACAGTCAGCTCATAACATACTTGTACCACATACTAAATAATAGTGTCGTACTAGTTGACGATTAACCAGTTGTATTGTGAGCTTACACACACAATACAGGAGAAATTTCTAGTGGGGCAAAGTTTTTTTTCTGTCACCAGGCTGTATCTCAAGAACCGCGATAGGTAGACAGTTGAAATTTTCACAAATTATGTACCTCTGTTGCCGCTATAACAAAAAATACTAAAAACAAAATAAAATAAATATTTAAGGGGGCTCCCATACAATAAACGCGATTTTTTTGCCCTTTTTTGCTCGATATCAATAATGGCTACAGGTAGGCACTTGAAATATTCACAAAATACTCAGTTGTATTTTTACTTTAATAATAAATAATAAAATAAAATTTTTAGGGGGGGCTCCTATACAACAAACGTGTTTTTTTGGCGTTTTTGCCGTGTGGTACGCCCGTCGTGTGCGAGTCCGACTCGCACTTGGCCAGTTTTTTTCTCTCGTATCATCATCATTATTCAGACGAAAGACGTCATCAACACCCACTATCGTGTACCTGTCTTTTCTTGTGTCAATGCCCCCGCCTCCCGCGCCAGCCTCATCGAGGTTCTACTCGTGATGGTAACAATGTCATCCGCCCATCTCGCCGCCGGACGAGCGACACTTCGTCTCCTCTGCGACCTACTGCTGGACCCCCAAAGCCTCGCCTATCGACTGGTCCTGTGCTTCTCGCATCCAGCGGATTCCCACGACCTTCACCAAGTCATTGGGTCCATCTTGTGAGGGTCATACCCTCGCTGCGCCTTCCAGTTTTTAATACCCATCGACAATTCATTCTGCAAAGCTAACTGCCTACGGCCACTGCAACTAAAGTTGGGCAATTCTTCGGGCTGTATCGGATACCTTGGCTCTCCTGTGAAACTCCTCATTCCAGATATCACAATTGGAAAGGGACACACAGGTACGAGTGACAGAGACGACGCGAGAAAAAACTGAACTTTTTCTAAACGACCAAGAACTGCAAAAAAAAAAACAAAATCAAAAGTCATTCATTCAAACTAGGCTGAGAATCAGCAATTCTTGAACGTCAAAATTACATAAGACAGTCCCCCAAAACGCCCGCCCTTCACCACTTCCTAGTGCTTTCGCTTTGAAGAAGTTCCGCTACTAACTCCTCAGCAGCACAGTTCCACATGCAGTTAGAAGTATATAAAATCAGCGAGCAGTTCAACTGTAGCAGTTCTTATCGTTCGACTTGAGCGTGACAAACGGGTAAATTGGCACAATTTGCGGTAGCGATAAACCTTGCTAGTAGAATTTTCATCAGCGCCATTGTTGCGAGTTAGTGTTGTGATTTTATATCGATAGTTTTTATTGGGCGCTCTAATTGATAAGCTATTTCATACCGTACGCTGGTTCAAACATGTCGATGGCTATAAGAGTAGGGGAAGACCAAAGAAACGATGGATGGAATGTGAAAATGATTATATGGCTACAAAGGGGGTGACTACCGAGATGACGACTAATAGAGAAGTATGGTAGCAAAGAATTGTGCAAGAAAATGATGACGACGCTGTGTGGCAACCTACCTCAATTTACTTAATTAAATCACACTAATATTATAAAGGCGAAAGTTTGTGAGCGAGTGTGTGTGTTTATATATTTGCTACTTCTTCACTTTCGAACGGCTGGACCAATTTTGATAAAATTTGGTATGGAGGTAGCTGACACCCTGGATTAACACATAGTCTACTTTTTATACTCATATATCCATGGGATCGAAACTTACGCGGGTAAAACCGCGGGGCGCAGCTAGTAGGCCATAAATACATCAGCATTTAGCGATTGTGTTATAAAGTATTCATGAAAAACACCAGTTATTTACTAAACCTTACGTAAAGTCAAGAGCACTGGTCAATAGCATCGTTCCAGCCGTCATCGTCACAGTGAATTACCGAATTATTCGAATTATGCGAAACTCTATTGTCAGACGGGGCGAATCGATTTTATGTCCCACTGAGAATGATATTTCAAATGCGGAAGATGATGGCTAAGATTTGTTGTTTATTTTGTTTTAATATTTGGCGAACGAAAATCAGAGTAAGTTAAAAAGGAGTACATAAGACATTTTCTTAATTATTATTGCGTGTTGACGATTTTTTTTTTTTATAGTTTTGTTTACTCACATATAAACAGACAAGATGAAAGGAATAGAAAAATACGTACAAAGGTGGTGTGAGGTAAGGTAATCTCCAAATTATGGTCTGAAATCTCCAACTTCCACTGTGGTCAACACAACATTCTGCGGAAATCATATTGTCTCACGTAGTTCTAATGTTCGGCCTAACCAAGATTTGATACGGTCTTCAAATTTGAAATTTTTATCTTAAACCACTTTTATCGATAATTCTCCCGTAGATCTTCATTACGGCCAGATAAAGGGTTAATATTGTTATGAACGTCGACATGATTGCCCAAAAAATATCGATAGTTTTCCTCTACATCGACGCTCCCCATCCCTAAACAATTCCGCGCACAACGTTAACTTGATTCTCACAATTCCTAACTCTCGAACTAGTTCATACTTTCTCGGTAAGTTCCATAATTATTAATATAACGCTTTATTAAGTGAGCCGGAAGTTTTACACTGTTTCGTGTTATTACTTATTACATTCTCTTCAACGTTCGGGGCTTGGCAGAGGTCCAGGGTTGCAACAAGTGGCGGAAAAGATAAACACGAGAAGTTTTTATTGAGTACTAATGTACGCCAATTCTGCGGGGTAATTGTGGAACACACTATCAGTAGTGCAGCAATGGGTTTTTGACAGAACAACAACATTCATTGCGTTGTTGAGTAGACTTTTTCGAACATATAATTATGAAGCAATGGATTAGGAATATCCTTCAAAATTAGGGTGCTCAGACTTCCGGAACCGATTTGAATGGCGTGCAAATGGAGAGGCTTCTGTCCAGCGGTGGACTGACGTAGGCTGATGATGATAATAAAATAATAATATAATAAATATTTATTTCCATCAATGTAGGTACAACAATTTCTTAAACTAATAACAATGTAAAACTTATTTTAAAGGTTGTACGAGTTACATAGAATTATGGAATTCTCTAACTCCTAAACTAAGTCAAACTTGTATTATAGGAGTTAGTGAGCTGTTGACTTAGACACAACCTTGAACTTATGCAACTGTAAGACATAAACAAGGTTATTGCTTAAAAATAAAAGAAAAAGACCCAAAACTAACTGTAAAGTTATACAAAATGATATCAATAAATACTTATTTACTACTTACATATAACAAAACAATACTAGATACCTAATATACCCATTATACATACTTACTTTTTGACTGTTAAAAGTAATTCTGTCTGATCATAGGTCAGAGTTAATAGCCAATTGTTCAACCTATGCTTTACCTCACGTTTAGTTAAATTGTATATTGCCAGTATTTTATTTACCTCATTATACAATCTTGAGCTAGCGACCTCATATTGGCGGCTTGCAAAAGCTGTTCTGCAGCTAACGCCGGGACATACAACTGCACCGGAGCGCTTTTTATTTATTTTTTCATCTAGAGGTAGCCAGCGGTGTCTTCGGAGAATGATTTTTTGTATGTATAGCTGTCTCACGGTTTGTACGCGGCATTCAGTATAAAGTTTGGTGGTTGGATACAAGCGAGGCTTATAATGAATCACCTTCAAGACTGCTCTCTGCGATCTTTCCAACATAAGAAATAGTGTTTTATAGGTACCACCCCATATAGGTATACAGTAGGTTAGTACAGATTGACAGAGGGCAGTATATACCATGTAGATTGTAGATTTATGATGAAGCCATTTCTCTTCCCAAATATTGGCAATACTATGTAACAGTTAGTAGCAGAACTCTTTGTGAGGCAGCTCGTCCGGGAAGTACTACCACCATGCATATGTCTGTTACCAAGCAGTTTTGCTGTGTTCCAGTTTGAAGGGTATGTAAGGTCTAGTTACACCTGCCGGGTCAGCGGGATTGTCCGAAAGGGTTACCGCTGGCCCGGAACATAAAGAGCTAAGGAAGGAACACGGGTGGGTTTTAGTCAGTAAGAGTCTGACACTCCCTTCCGCTCCACCCAGAGCGGGAGAGGTCAGAGTTACAGGCACATGACTCATTCCAGCTTTGTCTCCGGGATGACAACAAGTCTACGATGCCTCTGGTATTGCAGATGTCCACAGGCGGCGGTGACCACTTTCCACCAGGTTGACTCTCAGCCTGTTTGCTATAAAAAATACTCAAGTGAAACTGTAATACTTTCAATTGTGGGTAGTTTCACAGTCAGTGGGCTTGCTGAGTGGTGTCGACGACCATTTGCCAGTGTTGCGACTGCACGTGGTGGGCAACTCACCGTGAAAACACGTCACGCTTCTGGTTTGGGGGACCGGCTGAGATGCACTGTTTCATCGTACATTTTACTATTCAGGGGGCTCACAGAACAGTCCTATAGCGATGATAAGTGAAGAGTCGCGCGGTGTTGTATCATGTGGGTACGTATTTGAATATCGAAGATTAAAATACCGACTGTTAAAATATCGATGTTCGAAACATCGAAAATGGAAATATCGAACGATCATATAACCGAAAATTAAAATATCGAAAGTTTATATTATCGAATGGTTAAATATCCTACGTCCAATATATCTAAAATCTAAATATCTACAAAAGTTACATCGAAAGATCTAAATATCGAAATACAGATTATCGAACGTCCTAAATATCGATGGGTACATATATTATTTGAACATCGAAAATTAATATACCTACTTGTAAAAATGGGTTAATTTTCAACATTTAATACATTCATTAATTCACACTAAAAATACGTACAAGTTAAAATATCGA
This sequence comes from Oligia fasciuncula, assembly GCA_963082905.1. NCBI lineage: Eukaryota > Metazoa > Arthropoda > Insecta > Lepidoptera > Noctuidae > Oligia > Oligia fasciuncula. Next base: position 1,516,061 of record OY720414.1, on the reverse strand, counting down.
ACTGATATAAGTAGTATGAGTGGAAAAAGGTTGCTTCTGCAACGTCTCCGGCGCTACGGGAAGTGCAACCCCTTCGCCCTTGCGTAACAAAGGATAGGCACCCATGTTCACCTCCGCAGCTTCGGCTTGCTGGTCGCCTCCGGCGACCAGCCTCAGCCGCTACGGTTCCCACGGGTGCCTATGCTTTGTTACAGCGGGCGGGGGTTGCCCTCCCTTCGCGCCTCCGGATTTTTATATACACTCTAGGGGTAACAGCCAAAAGACTAAGTAAATTCGGGGTGCCCCAATTCGGTTTTGGAACAATTTCGACCTATTTTATCCATGAAAATCAGTGTCCAGTGTACAAGCCTAGGTCAATCGTGAAGGTATTATTTAAATTAAAATATTTTCTTGAAAGTCAATATGTTGTGCAGGTTGTGCTACTAAAGTTAGTGACAGAAACGTATCGCTGCAAAACCGACTCCACGTAGTCTTGTCTGCCCTACCCCTAGAGTGTAATTTAGAATTGCGTAGTCGCGGAGGGGCGAGGCAGCCCGCGAGCTGAGGAGCAGGTGGTTTTAACACCCGCCGCCGCAGCTGAGGCTGGCCGGCGAAGCCGGCCAACAAGCCGAAGCTGCGGTGGTGGGCGTTTAGACCATCTGCGACGTTAAGCTCGCGTGGGACTGCCGGAGCCCTGCAGCGCCGGAGCCGTGACAGAAGCCATGCTTGCTTGCATGTTGCATGATTGCTGCATGCTTGTTTGCTAGATGGAAATCAGTTACTAGGTGGGTTACAAAAAAAAAACAAGGAAAACCTCATGTAATGTAGGTACTTTAATTATTTTTACATAATAAAAACCCAAACGTAACGTAACGTAGATATTATGAACTTCGATGTATTAAATGTTGATATTTTGAACTTAGGCATAATGTCATTCGATATTTTGAATCATTCGAAATTTTAATCACTCGACATTTCAATCTTCGACGTTATAAGCGTAGGTATAACAATTTTCGACATTTTGATACAATCGATATTTAAATTTTCGATGTTTTGAACATCGATATTTTAACAGTCGATATTTTAATTTTCGATATTCAAATACGTACCCTATCATGTGCGGTGCAACTGTTAACTGTCACCTTGACCTGCCCTGCTAATGATTATGGTAGGACTCCTGAGGGGCAATTCTTGTAATTTCAAGAACGTTCACGTTCAGTCTGATCTCAGTCTCAATCTGTCAAAAAATACTTCTATATTCCCTAAATTTTGAAAAGTTTTTGACATTTGTTTGTCGCCGAGATGAGACTGCGACTTAGAACGTTTTAAAGTACAAGAATTGGCCTTCTAATGTCTTCCGTGGTCCTGAAGCCTCGCTTTTGCTGATGCATTACAGGATTTCATAATAGCCAAGGGTTATGTCTCCTATAAAAGTCAACGTTGTACACTGCATCAAGATGCTTTCATAATCAGCCTAGAATGTTCCCACTGCTGGAACACAGGCCTCCTCTCTATAAGGAGTGGCCGTAATCTACCACGCGAGCCCAGTGCGGCCTGGTAGAAGTCATTATGTCTTCGAATTTTTTATTCTGGGACATGCCGGTTTCCTCGCGATGGTTTCCTTCAGCATCAAGATGTGGCTATGTGAATGTACTGATGAAACGCTTATTGCAGTTTATAAAATATTCTGCGTTTAATAGGAGAACCCAGTCCAACCGGATGCAGATGAATACCCGTATTTTACATGCAGTGACTGCGTATGTCACCTCCACAACGGCCACAAGGGACATGTAAAATCTGCATCCGGTTAGACTGGAAGCCGATCCCAACATAGTTGGGAAAAGGCTCGGCAGATGAGAAACCACTGTATATTACAAGTTGAAGATGAGCGAGTAAGCAAGTAATTTCCTCGCCTGAATGGCGACAAATCTCTATAATACAGTATATAAGGTGTTACGTAGTATATAAAGCAAAGCAAATTACATATGTCTACGTGTATTATGAGACACATACAGTCGAGCAGTTCGCGTAGCATGAGGAAATCTATCTATACAACGTTATTTTTAGTATATGCGAAACCTGAATATAGTTTGTTCGGAATAAGTAACTGAATCGATTCCAATATTTTTTACCCCATGTTATATTTTGTCCCAAGAATATTTAAAAAAGATTAAAAGTTTGACACCGAGCGACACTAAGTAGGTTATCCAATTTCCGCGCCGAACGGTTAGGTACCTAGGTACTATTATCAATGAGCGCAAGACGGCGCGGCGCGGGTGAGCATGTTTTTGTACGTCATGATACAGTTTTGTACATAGATTCATTACATAAAAATACTAGACACGTGTTTCGGGTTTCGCATATACTAATAAAAATAATGTTGTATACTACCAAGAATAGAAAAAGTTCTTTCTATCGACATCTCTTCTGCCCGAGCACGGGACGACCCGTAGACTCGCGTATCTATGAAGACTTTGTCTTTCCATAGCAACGGGGAGCAAAAAGAAAAAAAAAACTGGCCAAGTGCGAGTAGGACTCGCACACGAAGGGTTCCGTACCACAAGGCAAAAACGCCGAAAAAAACACGTTTATTGTATGCCTCCCTCCCATAAATATTTATTTAATTCTGTTTCGGCAACAGAAATACATCATCTGTGAAAATTTCAACTGTCTAGCTATCACGGTTCATGAGATACAGCCTGGTGACAGACGGACAGTGGTATCTTAGTAAAAGGGTCCCGTTTTACCCTTCGTCAACGCCGTCTTGGTACAGACGCCAGCACATCAAGTTACTACAATCTGTCAGATTTCTTTAATAGATTTTCGACTTTATTGCTAAAACATAAGGTTCAAGGTTGATTGGGAAAATCTGACAGTTTCGGGTAGGTTGACCTGCTGGCGTCCGTACATTGGATTGCCCGTTCTACCCAGCCATGTGTGATGCGGTTACGAGTACAATCGTGGTAACAAATGCAATCCCTCTGTAATGTTACCTCAGCTTTGTATACTTCGCTGAGGTGAGGGGGGGGGGGGGGGCAGACTAGGAGGTAGCCGTTTAAATGACTTAGGAAATGGAGGTGGAAATAGTCTTCAAAGTTGTGTCTGGATTTGATCTTAAAACTACTTAGCTCTAATGGCTTATCTAAATGTTTTCAGTAAGGTTTTTTTCAGTTTACCCAGCCTGTTGGTAAGTGGTCACTGACGCCTTTCAATCAACTCTGCCTATCGCAGTCCACTGCTGGACATAGGCCTCCCCCAGGCTGCGCCACAACACCCTGTCTTCCGCCACCTTTTTGACATACCTACCATATCCCACCACCTACCACCCCACAACCACCACACACACCACACACCTACCACCACACGCCATCAATATCACTGCTCGACCTGGGAGTCGAACCCAGGACCTCATGCTCAGCTGTAGAGCTTGCGACCACTAAACCAACGAGTCCAACGACGCAGTCAGTTTACAAAGACAGTTACACAGAAATACTATATTTCCTTGAACCCTAGTTCACCATAATCGGTAAATAATATCACTTGTAAAAGTATTCCAGTAGCAGGTTGGGAACGCGTTTGGCCAGCGTCCAGGGAAATGTTTCCAGTGCACTCGAAATTGATACTAAATGTACATCGATATAGGTACTGGTATCGGATATATAAATATAGGAACCGGAGCGATCAGTTTAATTATTAGCGCACTGGATTGTAGAGTAAATAAATAGTTTGTTGTATTGAGTCAAATGGAATTTATTTACATTGGGTAAAAGTTTTGGTCCTCATATGGGGCCCGTGGCTAAATAATAACAGCCGCACAGGTCGATCGATCAAGTTAAGCTACGCTTGCCGCGGTTGGTCTGTGGATGGGTGACCATCTTTACATACCGTGACCCCTCCGTACCTCGGAAAGCACGTTAAGCCGTTGGTTCCGGCAGTCATTCGTGGATCTTTGACAGTCGTTACGGGTAGTCAGAAGCCCGAAAGTCTGACAACCAGTCTTACCAAGGGGTATCGTATTACCCAATAACTGGGTTGTGGAGGTCATATAGGCTGTCAACTAAGATTGTATTTCTCCGCAATGTAACAAGAATGCCTCAGCCAACTTCGAACGCCCGACCTTCTGAAACCGACAAAAATAACGCAGAAACATCCTTTCCCATTGACATTGAAACTAAACATTGTTTCAAAGAGAAACGAATCGTCAATGGCTGACCGATTCGATGCGTACTCTGTTCCCGGTTCAAATCTAAACAACTAGCTTCTGGTCGCGACTTCGTCCGACGACCCACGACCCACCGCGTCACCCGCCTGCCTTATAACTTCGTCCGACGACCCACGACCCACCGCGTCACCCGCCTGCCTTATAACTTCGTCCGACGACCCACCGCGTCACCCGCCTGCCTTATAACTTCGTCCGACGACCCACGACCCACCGCGTCACCCGCCTGCCTTATAACTTCGTCCGACGACCCACGACCCACCGCGTCACCCGCCTGCCTTATAACTTCGTCCGACGACCCACGACCCACCGCGTCACCCGCCTGCCTTATAACTTCGTCCGACGACCCATGACCCACCGCGTCACCCGCCTGCCTTATAACTTCGTCCGACGACCCACGCGTCACCCGCCTGCCTTATAACTTCGTATTCATTGAGCTTTCTTTCTGACTTTATTTTCGTTATGCTCTGCTCCTAAGGAGCAATTTCTCATCATCTGCCTAGCCTTTTCCCAACTATGTTGGGGTCGGCTTCCAGTCTAACCGGATGCAGCTGACTACCAGTATTTTACATAGAGCGCCTGCCTATCTGACCTCCACAACCCAGTTGCCTACTGGGTAATACGATACCCCTTGGTAAGACTGGTTGTCGGACTTTCGGGCTTCTCACTACCCGGTATGTAAAAATGGTCACCCATCCACAGACCAACCGCGGCAAGCGTAGCTTAACCTGATCGATCGACCTGTGCGGCTTATTCAGCCACGAGTCCCTCCTAAGGGACCATTTCTGAGGATGTTAAATAGCCTACCTTCCTCAGAAATAGGCCAAAAACACAGAAAAAAGAATTTTTCTAATCCGACTGGTAGTTCCAGAGATTAACACGTACAAACAAACAAACCAACTCTTCAGCTTTATTTATATCATTAAAGAAAGTTTAACTGGAGAGCAATGGTGGCCCAGTGGAAACGGCCGCGGTTTACGAGTTGTAGGTCGTAGATTCGAATCCAGGCACTTTGTGTAAATAATTTCATCACCAGTGCTCTCAAAACGGTGAAGGAAAACATCGTGAGGAAACCGGCATGTCCTAGAACCATAAATTCGAAGACATGTGACATCTACCAGTCCGCACTGGGCCTGCGTGGTGGATTACAGCCTACTCCTCACAGAGAGGAGGCCTGGGTCCCAGCAGTGGGAACATCATAGGCTGGTTATGCTATTGTTTACAACTGTATCGGATTGTCAATAGCTGACCGATTAGATGCATGCTCTCAAGGTTCAAATCTAAACAATGGGTTAACTGTTGTTACTGGTTCACAGTTTCATCCAATTTGAAACAGCAATTTGGGGTGTCGTTTTTGATTACTGAAAACTTCTGTGGCGCCATCTACATCGCCACATGCGAACAACGCGTCATACTGACGTCACGCAAAATCCTGCATCGCGCAAGCAGAGTTTCTCGCGCAAGTAGCATAGATACAACGGCCCGACATGAATCATCGGGCAGTTGCCCGCCAGACACAACACCCGTCTGGTCGGAGGATCCTCCCATTTCTATAGAGTATGAGTGAACTTTCCTCATACCTCACGTCATAACACGTTACCGCTTGGTAAGACTGGTTGTCAAACTTTCCGGCGGCATCTGACTACCGAAAATGTCTGTCATTGATCTACGAATGTCAGCCGGGACCAACGGCTTAACGTGCTTTCCGAGATGCACGGAGGGCTCTCGATTTGTAAAGATCAATCACCCATCCACGGTCCAACCGCGGCAAGCGTAGCTTAACCTGATCAATCGACCAATGCCGCTGTTATTACTTAGCGACGAGCCCGTCTACTATTACCCGTAAGTAGTACAGACGCCAGCACATCGATCTACCCCAAAATTGTCAGGGTTTCCCCGATCAAATTTGAACCTTGTTTTGTTGATAAAGTTGAAAATCTATTAAAGAAATTTGACAGATTGTAGTAACTTGATGGGATCGCGTCTGTACCATCGACACGAATAGGTGATTCAAGGTGACTACACAGTTACACACCGCTGCCTACCCCACAGGGAATTCAGGCGTGATACTACGAGCTTCAGATACACATTACCGTCGTCCAAGTTGCAAGTCGTAATCGTAACTGTCACCAGCACCTCTGCAAGTCCTATATTAAGTCAGCGACATGATACGCGACGTTCCTTTCATGTACTCAGTGAATCGGTGTACAACAGGCTAGGGTTGCTACAAGTATAATTTAAACTAGAATAAGTCAGTCCTGTCGCGTAGGTACAGCCCGATTCAAACTTTATGAAGGTTCGGAACATGAGGCGAGTCGCTGCGCAGGAACAAATTCACGTGTCTGCGGGAGTGAGGGGTGAGGTACTGCGCAGAACAAATTCACGTGTCTGCGGGGGTGAGGTACTGCGCAGTAACAAATTTACGTGTCAGCGGGGGTACGGGGTGAGATACTGCGCAGTAACAATTCACGTGTCAGCGCGGGTGAGGTACTGCGCAGTAAGTAGCGCACTTCAGAGTCGCCATAAAGTTTGAAGCGGGCTGTACGGGGCACGGATTTGAAACTGAAGAAGTTCATTAGGCTTTTCAGTATATTTTGACAGGTTTGGAAATGAGATAGTCATTGTTTTCATAAAGCGATAGTGTACCTAACGACCAGTCTGCAAAGTCCTACTCAATATATCTGTAAAGGAGGTGTCTTGGTATGTAAAGGATTATCACCCATCTACAGACCGACCTCGGCAAGCGTAGCCTTTACCTTTGATCGACCCGTAAGGCTGTTATTATTTAGCCATCCAATAATTTGAAGAACCCTCGCGTGCCAGCCCTACCCATCTGTCTGCGGCATGTCGTCGCGCTCCAGATAGCAGCTACCAACAACGAGCCGTCACGGGTACCCGCTACCACCGAATTTATTCTTCATAACATGCCGAGTACTCCAGGAAATGGAATGCCTTGTCTCTGCCATGCTTGTGTATGAGCATACGTGATTTCGGCGACATTTTGTGAAAGATTTTTGCTTTTATCAATTCACAATCACAAGGCTATTAACTACATCACTGCAGCGAGGTACACGCGTAACATACTGACAGTAAGGCTAGGAACTCACGGAGCGATTTTCGCCCGCAACCGCCGCGGTCGTGGATCTGCGGTTTTATTTCAAAACTTACGAGACCGGTTATTCGCGCGGTTACGCGGCCGCCGCGGTTGCGATCATCGCCCGCAAACGTGGCGGGCGATGATCGCAAGATTGCAAGACGGGCGGTTAACGATCAGTTGAGGTCCAGACCGCCATGGACACACACCAGAAACGAGCCGCCAACCGATCGCAAAGCGCGCGGGCGCCACCCGCCGAGGCTGCGGGTAACCGCGGCCCGCGCGATTCTACTAGTTGCCCGCCGGTACAGCGGGAGCCGCATACAACCGCGAACACCGCGGGCGTAAAACGCGTCGTGAAATGTGCTTTAATTTTTTATATAAATATTTGCATTCTACAGAAGCTGCGGGCCCGCAACCGCAGCGGACGCGGGCGAAAATCGCTCCGTGAGTTCTTAGCCTAAAGCGTAATTCACACATAGAGAGGGCGCGGGTCGGGCGCGTTTCGGGACGGGAGTACGGCGGGTCTAGTTCTTTGTATTTATATGAAAGACATCACACTGAAAGCGTGTGCGGGTCGGCCGCGGGGCGGGTCGTTCAGTGTGATGTCTTTCATATAAATACAAAGAACTAGACCCGCCGTACTCCCGTTCCGAAACGCGCCCGACCCGCGCCTGTTCTATGTGTGAATTACGCTTAAGAATGGCTTTCATTCTGACAGTTCAACAACATTCCTTGCATTATTTACGATGTTGAGCAGTCACATTTTTAGGGTTCCGTACCCAAAGCGTAAAAACGAAACCCTATTACTAAGACTTCGCTGTCAATCCGTCCGTCCGTCTGTCTGTCTGTCACCAGGCTGTATCTCAAGAACCGCGGTAGCTAGACAGTTGAAATTTTCACAAATTATGTATTTCTGTTGCCGCTGTAACAACAAATACTAAAAACAAAATAAAATAAATATTTAAGGGGGAACCCTAAAAAATGGAAGGTATTTAATAAAAATACCCCGTCTTTAGCAGGGTGACTCACTGGGAATTCAAACCCACGCCCCTGCTTAGACTACATGGGGATATGAGTAACTCAGTTGTGCGTTTAGTCAGTTATGGTTACTTGGGAAAGACTGCGTATTATTTTTATCTACATGAATTAATTATGTAACGAGACATTCTAAAAAAAATCTATTAGATATTTAATTTTGTAAATCATGAAACTTTTATTATTTTCTTTTGTACTGTATGTACGGACGCCAGCAGGTCAAGCTACCCGAAACTGTCACATTTTCGCAATCAACCTTGAACCTTAAGATGTAGCAATAAATTTGAAAATCTATTAAAGAAATCTGACAGATTGTAGTAGCTTGATGTGCTGGCGTCTGTACTTACCTGTCAAAAAGAGTAAACTTAGATAATGAGGATAAGACAGAGATTAAAACAGAAGACGAACAAGCAGGGGATCGAGGAGGGGGGGGGGTGGAGAGGGGGTTCCGGAAGAAGTCCCAATATTTTGATATAAGAGTTTCCACGGAGTTTCGCGCCCGTTCTTCTCCAAAGGTACCTACGCTTTGAAATGGGCAAGTAGCTTCATCTTTCTGACTGACCGAAACCTTGGCAATTCAAAAGTTCTGTAATTGGTTTATCACACTTCACACTAATATTATGAAGGCGAAAGTATTTGCGTGTGTTTGTATGTTTGTTACTTCTTCACGCACACACGACTAGACGGATTTGGGTGAAATTTGGCACACAGATAGTTTTTAACCAGGATTAACACATAGGATACTTTTTATCCCGATATTCCCATGGGATCGAAACTTTTGATGGTGAAACCGCGCCGCGGGGCACTGCTAGTTTGAAATAAATGCTTGAGCCTCAGTTTTCTGACTTAAAAGGCAGCAAGGGGGCTATCCCTTTTGTCCATTTTTTGGATAGTACTCATCTGAACGCTCGCGCTCGGCACATCCTGGACAGTCACACCCAACACCTTATTTGACTGGCCAATTCTTCCCTTGCGGTGGTAGGGCTAACGCCCGCCTGGTTTGCAACCACCCTCCCACCGGAGTCCGGCGTCAAGCAGCCTGCTGCGTTTCGTCGATGCGTGGAGTTCCAGCGCCTTAGGCATCTTCTGGGCACGCTCTTTCCATCATAGACCTCCTCCATCGCTATCCATCAGGCGTGGTCCAGGTCAAGAGTGGACCCATTCAGCAATAAAAAAAAACATCACTTAAATTTTCATGATGAGATTTTACAGAAAGGATCAGCTGCTATGCTGGTACTTCTCCGAGCTTTTTTGAGAAGCTTTAGACCTACAGAAATTGAGCTGTTTCTTACTGCAACGGAGTATGTTCTGCCTGACTGCTTTGTTGGTCTAGTGGTCACCATCGACCATCGCCACTGCTGAGCTGAAGTCTTATTTTTTTTTTCTTGGATGAATCATCAAATGACCCCTCCCGCTCTGAGTGGAGCGGAAGGGAGTGTCAGACTCTTACTGACTAAAACCCACCCGTGTTCCTTCCTTAGCCATTTATGTTCCGGGCCAACGGTAACCCTTTCGGACAATCCCGCTGACCCGGCAGGCTTCGGCCCTAAGGGGGCCCCTCCTCCCCCTCCCGCTCTGAGTGGATCGGAAGGGAGTGTCAGACTCTTACTGACTAAAACCCACCCGTGTTCCTTCCTTAGCCTTTTATGTTCCGGGCCAACGGTAACCCTTTCGGACAATCCCGCTGACCCGGCAGGCTTCGGCCCTAAGGGGGCCCCTCCTCGATGCTGACATCTCTTTGAGGCGCGCGTGGAACACGTACGCGCCGTCCGGCACGGGCCTGGTCCTGATCGGACGGTGAGCTACCCGTTACTCTCCGCCCGCAGGCCCGCGCCTACGGTGGCCGGGAGTCGTCCCGCGAGCTGAAGTCTTCGGTTCGATTCCCGGGTGCTATTGGATTTTTCCGTCAGAAACTCAGTAGCAGCCCGGAATCTGGATTTGTGCCCAGTTGATGGCAATATGCTCGCTCCCTATTACATGGGACTTAAACATAACTGGTAAGATGTGGATGCTGAAAATCAGCGTCAGGTGGTACACCTTGTGTTGTAATCTGACATTATGCTGAGCTGAGGCCCTTTTGGCATTATAATCTTTGTTTTCTGTTTTTATAGTTTTAAGGTGTATTTATTTTGCTGTAATGCCAATAAACGCATTTTTGTTTCTTCTTTTTTTGCCTCTAAGCCTTCGGAGATGTTATGTAATTTAGAATATTTTCTGTTCTACACAATTGTTTAGCAAAATAACCTCTGTGGGAGTGCATTGACTGACAGTACGTTCACCTTGGGTTGCAGACACTAGCTTTATATATAACGCTATGTATACTGTATATATTCAGTCTGGGAGATCCAATAAAAGACAAGAACTCGAGCTAAATGGTTTCACTTTCTTTGAGATGGTATGGTTTCTTTTAATTATATACTGTCTTGTTTCGTTTGGTAGAAAGTTCTTTTTTGATTAATCATTCTTAATTTCTTATGTAAATTTTCTATGTTCGAGACCAGTTACCAGTCAACCAAGATTAATTCATTCACTCACTGATTTTGACTACTATTTTATCTAAATACCTAAGGGCTTATTCATAAACGATGACTAAGGTTAAATGACGTTTAAACGTCAAAAATGTGTGGTTAAACAGTGATTATGAATAAAGGGGTGTATCTTCGTTTCGTCGTAATCGGGTCTGAACACCATCCTTCCATCCGCTTTCAAGATTTTTTGAAGTGAAAACTTCATTTTTTGAGATAGGCAAAAACCATTGAACTCGCGCCACTGTTACCGTAAGCGACACCGCGCGTGTTTTGTTTATAAGACGATTAAAAAATACCCGATTCGGATGTGTTCGGCTCTCCCTGGGATGTAGTCGGTTTTAATGTATATCCGATATGTCAGTGAGTGATGGCAAAGTATTCTGTTTGCGTTTTGTTTTCATTTCTGATAAAAGTTATAAATATACATTTACCTGTAGGATCATAATCATAAGTAAAAGTAACGTAAAAAGGGAATACTTTCCTCGACTTTTTCTAACATAAATTGATTACTTCATAATTTCCCTAAGGGCACCTGAATTTATAAAACTGAAGATCAACAGTAACGTAAAGTATGAAGTTGTTTACGAACTTCGAAATTATAAAAATACTAGCAGCGCAGCGTCCCGCGGTTTCACCCGCATAAGTCTCGATCCCTAGGGAATATCGGGGTAAAAAGTAGCCTATTTAGCGATAAAGTTGAAAATGTATTGAAGACATTTGACAGATTGTAGTAGCTTGATGTGCTGGCGTCTGTACATAATCTATACTAATATTATAAATTCGAAAGTAACTCTGTCTGTCTGTATGTTACCTTTTCACGCCTAAAGTACTGAACGGATTTCGATAAAAATTGGCAGAGAGATAGATTGCATCCCGGGGAAAGACATAGGATAGTTTTTATCGACATACCTCGCGGGCGAAGCCGCGGGCGGAAGCTAGTCATGTACATATCAATTTATTTACGATATTTTCGCTTTGTTTATTAAAATCTATATTTAAATCTTTACTTTAAGTCTTTAATTCAATGCTGGAAGATTGCCAAAAGCTTGCATTTGCGTTGAATGAAAGATGAAGAGCATTTTGAACTTGTTTTGTACTCTTGAGGGGCTCTCGCGGGAATGGCTTGTGGCTACTGATTGATTTTCTACCAAGTTGGGGCTACCATAATCATTCTTGGCAGGTGATGTGCAGGGCAGGTCAAGGTGACAGGTGACAGTTGCACTGTCTAATATTGACCTACTTTAAGAGTATATACAAAAATACAAATACAAAATGTTTATTTCTTTACCAACTAGTTTACATTAGTTTATGATTGGAGCCTCCTTTTAAGCATGATGTGATGACGCCTGTGTTAGGAGACTCCGCACTTCCATAGCTTTGGCTGTTTGCAACACTTACAAAATTATTTTATTTTTAGTTTCTTGAGTTACACTTTTATACTTTTATACATTAATGTGGGTGTGTTCGGTGTGCGGAGTGTGTGATGTGTGAGGGGTGTGTTTAGTGTGCCGAGTGTGTGTGGTGTGTGATATGTTTGGGGTGTGCGAGGTGTAAGAGGTGTGTGGTTGGTGTGGATGTGTGTATGATAGGATGTGCGTGTGCATGTGGTGGTGCCAATTAACTAATTTCCACTTATTGTAATAATAATTCAATATCTGCATAGGTGCGTGATTTTAACCATTCTATTAGCATTTTCTTACCTTTATGAAGATCATAATCAGCCTATAATATTCCCACTGCTGGGACACAGGCCTCCTCTCGATGAGAGGGAGTGGGCCGTAATCTACCACGCGGGCCCAGTGCGGGTTGGCAGATGCCACATGTCTTCGAATTTTTGGTTCTAGGACATGCCGGTTTCCTCACGATGTTTTCCTTCACCGTTTTCAGAGCAGTGGTGATGGAATAATTTACACAAAGTAAAGCGCCTGTCTGGGTTCGAACCTACGACCTACAACTCGTAAATCGCGGCCGTTTACCACTTGGCCACCACTGCTCTCACTTATGAAGATGTTCAGTGTAAATGTATATGTCTTTATTAATTTTATTATAATTTAATCGTGCTGATTGAGTATTGTTTAGCAGCAAAATTGGTTTTAGATTGTGACACTTGCGCAATAATATCCTTTCTTCTCTTTATCATTATGTTTTTTGTCATAATGTAAGTGTCTTATGCTTTTTTTAAGATCGAGGCACAGATATACAATTTCCTAACAGATAGCAGGCCGCTAATCTCATATAGACTTTCAGTAGGGAATCTCCGTTTCTTAAAGTACATTATTTTTATCAGACCTCTTTGCGCTCGTTCTACGTCTATAAATTTTGATTTCGCTGCCCCACCCCCTACAGGTATACATACAGTAGACTATCACAGATTGTGCAAGGGCTGTGTAGATTTAATTTAGAAGATGGTAGATTTCATTTAGTGTATGGTAACTCCCCAGCCTATTTATTACGAGTTTCTGCCAGCGACTTCGTGCGCCTGAAATTACGGCCCCCAACCCATCCCGTCGCATCGCATCGCATTTCCGCGCTATTATTTCGTTTCCGCTTAATGTTCTTTCTGACCTTTTTTGTTTTTGCTCGGCTCCAAAGTGTCCTAGCGTGATGTTAAGTAGCCTATAGCCTTCCTCAGAAATTGGGCTATCAAATGCATAATGAAATATAGCGCGTTCAAATCTTTAAACAAACAAATTCTTCAGCATTATTATTCGTTTTAAAGATTTAATAGAAATAAGAGTGTTCAAGGACAAATAACCTTTGTTGTTCATGACCTTTCGTGCCTTGGAGATTTCCGGAGAGTAAATTCAATTGGTCCTGACTTCCGTACCCTCATTGCGTAATATCTTCGTGAGTCGTAATCTAAATCAGTTGACAATATTATCCTTTGCTCCACATAATTCTTGATGAACTAGTCTGCGTGACAACTACATCAGTACAGTTTTTAACACGCTTTTATTAGCTTCTTTCTTTTTATTGCTAAATGGGCCCGCTCTTGGCCTCGATCACGCCTGATGAAAAGCGATGGATGAGGTCTATGATGGAACGAGCGTGGCCAGGAGATGCCTAAGGCACTGGAACTCCCACGCATCGACGAAACACAGCAGGTTGCTTGACGCCGGACTCCGGTGGGAGGGTGGTCACAAACCAGCGGTGGAGGCGGGCGTTAGCCCTACCACTGCAAGGGAAGAATTGGCCAGTCAAATAAAGTGTTGGGTGTGACTGTCCAAGATGCGCCGAGCGCTCGGTTCAGTTGAGTAACTGGCGGAACAAACTGTGCTACACGAGGAGTCTTCACTTGTAACCTTGTAACTAACTAACGAACAATGTAGTAAAATCTTATAAGTCAATTTAAACTTACTTCTAATATTCGTATCGAAATGAAACTTTCTATGTCTATGTAGTTCGGAAGACAATACTATAATTTGGTATCTTGGAGCTGATCTGATGATTGAGCCAGGAGGTGGATAGTGGAACTCTTCAGCGGCTACTAGTAAACCCCTCGAGTTTGGGCTCATCTGATTTGTTTATGTTATTGGAAGGCAAGTATGCCAAAGCTTTCGCTTTGAGCATGGCTTGGAAATTTGGGCATGAGTCCATATCTCCAAGCTCACAAGGAACTTAGCACCGTTTCATCATCTGCCTAGTTTTTTCCCAACTATGTTGTTGTCGGCTTCCAGTCTAACCGGATGAAACTGAATACCAGTTTTTTACACGGAGCGACTGCTTGTCTGATCCCCACAACCCAGTTACTGGGTAACACAATACCCCTTGATAAGACTGGTTGTCAGACTTTTTGGCTTCTGTCTACCCGTAACGACTGTCAAAGATTTCGCGCCTGTTTGAAGAAGCCTTAACAACTGTCAATGATCCATGGATGACAACCGGGATCATTAACGAGCTTTCCGAGGAACGATCCTCCGTTCCTCGGAAAGTAAAGATGGTCACCCATCCACGGACCAACCCCGACAAGCTTAGCTTAACCTGATGAACCCATGCGGCTGTTATTAATTAGCCACTAGCCCCTTCCTTGAACATGTATTTATATATTTTTTTATTTTGTTACAGGTATGTACTCAATCATTAGGTACATCATCATTGCAAGCTGAAATATTGGTAAGACATAAACCCCTGGCCACACTGACGGGAACTTCCCAGTAGGAAGCCCGGAGTTTGGATTAAGGGGGAAGCGCTAATGTAGCCCGCGAAATTCAAATTTTCTTACGTTTTTTTGCAATTTGCTGGTTGTACGTTGATTAAAATATGATTCGCGGTCGTAACAAATATGTATTTACAGAATTTGTCTATAGAAAAGCACAAAAAACGTCAAGAGTATTGTAATAAACAAATTGCTACATTGTATTTCCATGTCCACTGTCAAATTAAGGAAACAAACAATCAAACAGCGAGGCCTTCTCTCTCGGCTCTTTTCCATCGGATTACGTTGTAAAGTAACTTTATTGCATTTGTTTATTCTGTAACACAGAAAGAAAAACATAAAATTGTCATCTTACATCTACAGGCTGTAAAAAGACCCATCACATAGCCGTCAACTATAACATTCTGTATATGAAACTAAGTAACATTGCTGGGAAACGACTTTGTTTTTTGGTGTGAAAAGCTGTTTGCAACAGCGTATAGAGGTATGAGGAACAGGGTGTAAAGTTCACTTAACCTCCATAGAAAAGGGAGGATCCTCTGACCAGACGGGTGTTGTGTCTGGCTGGCTGCCCGATGATTCATGTCGGGCCGTTGTATCTATGCTAGTTGCGCGGTAAACTCTGATTGCGAGATGCAGGATTTTGCGTGACGTCAGTATGACGCGTTGTTCGCATGTGGAGTTGTAGATACCGCTACAAGCGCAATGTAACACATGCAAAACATTGTGCTTATGTGTGCATGCACTGGTACAGCGGGGTAATTGCATAACTTTGACAGCTCAACAACATTCATTGCGTTATACATATACGTTGTTGAGCAAGCACATTTTTCGAACATATGAAGCAATGGATTAGCAATATCCTTCAATATGATTCAGATTGAGACTGATAGTGTGTTACGCAATTAGGATGGGTGGGTGTATTTGAAGTTGTTTTATAAGGTTGTTTGTTTATAAATATTTTGATAACAACTATCCAACACTTCAGCAGTTGATGTTTCCGTCCCGACTAAGATGTCACTCTTCTAAACTTCTCTATTAGGCTCCTTGTCCATGGAACGGATTTTTAGGGTACCGCGCCGTAGAAAAAACGTGCTTCCATCGTGATCCATACAACAATCAAAGAGTACAGTATATACTATAACAACACAGACGACCATGCCTTCACTCGGAGAAAAAAACCGGGCAAGAGCGAGTCGGACTCGCGCACCGAGGTTTCTGTACCATCATCATATAATCCCTATGTATTTTACTGTGTGTGTACATAAATTATAAAATAAATAAATAATATTTTATTAAATTTTCATCGGCGAGGCCTGTATTCATCAGAGAATTTTAACACTGTGCGCTGCGGTGTAGAATATTGCAGTTTTATGTCAGCGCCATCTCTTGACCGATAGTGGAACCAATGTAACTTTTGTTGATGATTTCTGAGAAAGTGTGCTATTTAGAGACTTCGTTTTATTTTTCCTGTAATCTTTACTTAAACTTCTATCACATAGAATAATTTCAGATTTTTCTCTTTGCAAAATTCGGAGATAAGGGGAGGGGTCGGTATTTTTTTTTACATTTTTCATCGAAAGTCGAAGTATGGGTCCTAAAAAAAAAGAAAAAAAACGATTGAGAATGTGCAAACTGTGCTCTTTCATATGATACCCCACATGCCCTAGTAGCCCCACTTCGAATTTTTCAGACCCCCTTTCAGTACCCTGTTGCAAAAAATATACATATATTTTTATTTATTTCTTATTTTCAAAATAGTTGGGCAAACACCATCTAAAACTATTCCAATTTTCAAGTTGATAGCATTAGGAGTTCTTGAGATATCCAGCTGTGACAGACAGACAGACTTAGTCTCACCATGAGGGTTCCGTTTTTACTATTTTGGTAGGAACCCTAAAAACCGTCGTTTTTCACGGCAAGAAAAACTTATACAAAGGGCTTAAAGTCACAGTCCGTTGATGGTTTTGGTCCTCCCCAACTCTTAAAGCCATCTGCATTTATACTCAAAATTTTCCTCATTGTATAATTTAAAATTCATTTTTAAAACCGCCATGTTTCGAGGCATATCCAGCTGCAACCGAAGCGTCACAATGAGAGCTTTTAATTAAAAATTCCGATGTGTTATGATACCCGTTCGACTCGACGAAGCATTGAGGCTGTCTTCTGGCTCACTGCCAGCTGTAATATCCGAAATAATCACGCAATTGCACTGAATAAAAACTTAATAGCTTAAGCATAAGCCAAATCAGCCTATAACGTTCCCACTGCTGGGACACAGGCCTCCTCTCTGTGAGAGACAGTGGGCTGTAATCCACCACGCGGGCCCAGTGCGTGTTGGCAGATGTCACATGTCTTCATTAGTTCTAGGACATTCCGGTTTCCTCACGATGTTTTCCTTCACCGCTTTGAGAGCAGTGGTGATACTGGTGATGAAGTCAATTACACAAAGTAAAGCGCCTGTCTGGGTTCGAACCTACGACCTACAAGTCGGTGCCGTTACCCCTGGGCCTAAACACTGAGCAGGCTGTCCTTAATTGCTAGCTTTTTGTGGTATACTCGGAGTTTTTTTTTGAAGGATAACCATCAGAAATGAAGTTATCCCTAAAAGCACCGGAGTTACCGACATAGCTTGCATAGCTGAAGTGGCAGTGAGCTGGCCATGTTTGTCGAAGAACCAATGACCGGTGGAGCAGACTAGTCCTGGAGTGGAGACCGCGTATCGGCAAGCGTAGTGTGGGAGGTCCCCTAGCAAGATGGACAGACGACCTTGACCGCCACAGTCATGTATAGATGATAAACCAAAATGTGCCCAGCACGCCACGGTTCGACTACATGACAGGCTCACGCCGAGGGCACGTTTTTAGGGTTCCGTACCCAAAGGGTAAAAACGGAACCCTATTACTAAGACTTCGCTGTCTGTCCGTCTGTCAGTCCGTCCGTCTGTCTGCCACCAGGCTGTATCTCAAGAACCGCAATAGCTAGACAGTTGAAATTTTCACAAATTATGTATTTCTGTTGCCGCTAAAACAACAAATACTAAAAACAAAATTAAATAAATATTTAAGGGGGGCTCCCATACAACAAACGTGATTTTTTCGGTGTTTTCGCCTTGTGGTACGGAACCGACTCGCACTTGGGCAGCTATTGATTTTTTGACGTGTGGCGGTCAAAAGGTTAAAAAGGTAACCGGGACTGACTGGATGCGGAAGGCGGTGGACAGGGTGTTGTGGCGCAGCCTGGGAGAGGACTATGTCCAGCAGTGGACTGCGATAGACTGCGTAAAAAGAGTAACCGTGGAGTTTCTTGCCGGTTCTTCTCCATAGGAAACGACCAATTGGAACCGTGCACCTAGCTTCTGACGTTTCATAAGTGCCCATGTAGGCTTATGTGAAATAAAATATTTTGATTTTGATTTTGACTGGGGTGAATGAAAGCTCTTTGTGAAGGAGCTCATTCAGGGGTCGTACTACCAACATCCCTCTTTCTGCCGTCCAGCAACGTTCCTGTAGTTACGGCGCCCGAAAGTCTGATAACCAGTCTTAACTGGGGGTATCATATTCCCCAGTAACTGGCTTATGGAGGTCGCTTTGTGGATGGATAACGAGACCCGTCCTCCAAAAGTCTGACAACCAATCTTACCAAGGGATATCATAATATGTTACCCAGTAACTGGGTTGTGGAGGTCTAGGCAGTCGCTCCATGTAAAAAACTAGTACACAGCTGCGTCCCAGCTGACCCCAACCACAACATAGCTGGGAAATTTCTCGACAGATTTTAGTTTTGGTAATACGGAGCATTTACTGCACGATTCCGACTCACTCTTATCCCAGTGTTCGCCGGTACTGTTACAGCGGGGGGTAGTTATGAAAGCTTCTACGCCATAGAGTGGAGAGAGTGACGCACGAGTGCTTTTAGCGTCGGACGTTCTTGTTGTTGATGTTACCGCGGTGATGTCAGAAGGCGGATTTATTTGTTTTCTGACTCTATGTACTTGTGTAAATGTTTGTTTGAAGGTGGGTGTGTTTATTTGTATAAAAGGATGAATTGATTATGAACTAGCTTCAGCCTACGACTTTGCCCGTGTGAAATTGTTATATTACACTTGGCAATACTGTAGCTTCCTATTCGGGAATTCATTTGCGGAAACGGATCAGTAGTTCCGTGGATCCTACAAACAAACTCACAAAAGAGATTGGGCGAATCTGCCCTGAAGCTGAAGCCAATAGTGTTAAGACTAGACAAGAATTCGTTAGCTTCGGTGCTCAAGTTTTCACCTATTTAGGTCATTAACTCCGAACTAACTACCAATTGGCAAACATCGTGTTTATCGCTAAGATTCTCTTTGAAAAGCTCTTTCCATTGATGTTTACATTATGGTTATTGGGCGCCAAGAATTCCTTAACTTCGTTACCCAATATGTCACCTATTTAGGTCATTAAATAGGTGACAACAAAGGGGGGGGGGGGGGTAGGTGGTGGATGGTGTAATTAATTTATTTTGTTAGGGAAAGGGGGGGAAAACAAACAATTGTACATTATATATTACATCTTAGATTACATTTGAAGTGGGTAAATGTACAATCCGCAACGTTTCCACAGATTACCTAGGTAATGCATACTTTCTAGATCCCTCATGTACTACAAAACCTTGAACCTAAATCAAAATTTATTTATTTATCAATAACTCCGAACTGACTTACAATTGGCAAAACTCGTGTTAGAGGCATAGGTTCTACTTGAACAGCTCATTAGTATTATGTATCTAGCATCAGCGCGCGACTTCGCCCGCGTGAAATTTCACCCTCTTAGGGGTAGAATTTCGAAAAAAACCTTTCATATTGGATACCTACTCTTCACAAAGAACACACCCTCCAAATTTCATGTCTCTAAGACCAGCGGTTTAGGCTGTGCGTTGATATATCAGTCAGTAAGGACTTTGAATAAAAAAATAAAATAAAAAGTAATTTTGAGTTAATTTCTTTTTGAAGTCGGTTTAATTTTTTTAAATTACTTTTTATTTGGTAATTTTTAGTTGTTGTACTAGAATTTGACCAAGGTTTTGAGATGTTTTCGCTTTGACACTACACCCGTAGCTCGTATCAATAAGCCAGGCCGTCACACTTTCACGTCTTAGTCCATATCTTGAAAATTACTGAATCGATTTTGATGAAACTTGCACTGTTCCCTAAGTTGAAGTAAATGTAAGCCAATAAAAAAAGAATGGTCACGATCCGATTAATAGTTACGGAGATATGCGTGGACAAACAATAATATTACATACATACGTATCGAATTGATAACCTCCTTTTTTTTGAAGTCGGTAAAAATATAGTTGGGTACTGAGCTTGAGGGTAGAAACTTATAGTACGATATCCATTCTCCTTTGACCCCTTTTTAATACTAGTATTTTAAGCATAGACAGGGGGTTTCGTATTACCCAGTAACTAGGTTGTGATGTTCAGATAGGCAGTCGCTCCATGTAAAATACTGGTACTTTGCTTCATCCGGTTAGACTGAAAACCGACCGAAAAGGCTAGCAGGTGATGTTTCCACGCGAACAGAGTCGCGGGCAGAAGCTAGTCTCCTAACATAAAATGGCCACAATAAATATAAAACTTATGTAATGACATCGTAAAAGCTATTAGTTTTATTTTAACAGGACCGCCATCATGGCTGGCTGTTACATTATTTTGAACGATAGACATTATAATTTTAATTTGGTGATTCTGATATGGATTCCTGAATTTTAAAATAATTGGTTATTTTAATGGTTACTGTTACATAATAACTTAAGGCTTGTATTCATGCCAACGACCTTGTGCATTTGGGCGGAGCTAACTACCCCTCTCCGCGCCACTCCGCCACCCGCATGCAACGCGACGCACGTGGACGTGCGTCGCGTTGCCTAGCAACACGAGGCGCCCCGCACTGAATTCGTGGACGAGTGCGGGGATGATAATATAGACACGGACTTTAAACGATCGCATTTTTAATTTATTATATTAAAAAATATACATGTTTTTAAAAAGTAACAAAACCAAATCATTTTCGTTTGTATTGTGCAAAGCAGTAGATATTTTTTTTATATTCTTTTGATAAAAAATGAAGGAGTAAAATGGTTTCATCTCAACGATTTGGAGGTGATTTGGTGGTTTTTTTTTCTTAATAAGTGATATCGATAGAAAAATTATGGCTAAACCAAATTACGATTCATATCATGTAGATTACCAACAATTTTTTCAGATGTAATTTCTCTGTAAGTTCCGGAGAAAAGCTGCTTCATCTGCACGCGTTTTTAAGCTTTTTTCGAAAGAGTAGCCTTAACATATCATCACGCCTGTATTCCCCAAAGGATCAGACAAAGGTGCACAACACCTACATGTCACCAGTTATGTTCAAGTCCCATGTAATAGGGCGAACCTATTGCCATCAACCGGACACAAATACTGACTCCGGGCGGCTTCGGAGAACTTGGGGCCTAAAAAGGCCACTTTGGCAGAATCATAAAAGGATAACATAATGGACAGTTAACCGTTAAGTTAATCGTATCAAATCCCATTGGTGAAGGATGTTTCAGTTTTTTTTTTGTCTGTGCTAAAATACCAATCAATCCAATCCCAATCTATTTGATTATACCTACGTAGTGCAGCGAAAAAAGAAAATCACCCGACTGTCTTCGCCATAATATGATTCATAACGTTATCCTTTTATGATTCTGAGAAAGTGGTCTTTTTAGACCCCCTGATCTCAGTCTCAATTTGTCAAAAAGACCTTCTAAATTATCTACATTTTTGACAAGTTTTTGACATTCATTGTCGCTGAGATGAAATCGTGACTTGGTTTTGTATGTTTTAATTACGAGAATTTGTCTTCAGATCTAATAATTATGATTCATATTAAATAGGACTTATTTGCCTTTCAAGGTAAATAAAAGTAAGAGCTTTTAGCTATCCGAAGTTAATATCCTAATGGAAAAACGACATTTTTATAGCTTTAATACTGTTTGTGTCTTTTCATGGAGCTGTATCAGATAGGTATAAGTTTTATTGTGCCTGAAACTCTTGACTATCTTCATATTTATGTAAGCTATGTCGATAAAGCCTCATCCTTCGCCAGGATTCAAAGTATCTTCATACCAAATTTCATCAAAATCAGTCGAGCCATTTCGGAGATTAGCCGGAACAAACAGACAGAGACAGAAAAAAAAAATGTAAATTGTGTTTTGTTATTGTATACTTTCATGCATTTAGTAAAAAGCAGGGACTAGAAACGTTACTCAAAATAACGTTACGCGTAGTTCCGGTAACGATAATTTGTGCCGTTCCACCAGGATCGTAACTAAATTAATTCCTTGGCTATAAGGATACTTTCTTTTTTTTTTTTTGGGTGGGAAATCATCATATGACTCCTCCCGCTCTGGGCGGAGCGGAAGGGAGTGTCAGACTCTTACTGACTAAAACCCACCCGTGTTCCTTCCTTAGCCCTTTATGTTCCGGACCCACGGTAACCCTTTCGGACAGTCTTCTTTGAGGCGCGCGTGTTATCTTCAACCTTGACCTGTCTTTTTGTTAAACTTTTTGTTAAATTGACTAAAACCCACCCTGTTCCTTCAGTTGCCTGTGCCAGGGGCCACGGTATCTCGGTGTCTCGCGGTGGTTGGCTTTCGAACAACCCGCGACCCTGGCAGGCATCGGCCCTAGTGAACCCCGTCAGTTAATGCTGACATCTCCTGACAAACGGAACAAAATCTTAAACTGTTCACTAACAATTACTTGTACTTATTATTATTACTTATTATTAATTATTATCAACTAGCTGCGCCCCGCGGTTTCACCCGCGTAAATGTCGATCCCGTGGGAATATCGGGATAAAAAGTAGCCTATATGTTAATCCAGGGTGTCAGCTACCTCCATACAACATTTTATCAAAATTGGACCAGCCGTTTGAGCGTGAAGAAGTAACAAACATATAAACACACACACACTCACAATTTTCGCCTTTATAATATTAGTGTGATATATCGATAAACGAAATGATATTCTCTAACGTTTTTTTTTTGTATTTTAGGTTTTAGTATCGTTACAAATTTTGGAACGTTATACGATAACATTTAGTGGTAACGGAACGAAATTTATTTCGTTTTCAAGTCCCTGGCTAAAAAGCTGTTATTTTGACATTACAAACTGAAACTTCTATTATATTTATTTGTATGTATCGCGCTTGTGTGAGGACTGTGAGGCCAGTGGTAACCAAGCCCTGAAAATAAGATATGTATGTAAGAAAAAATCTACATCTTTTTAATAAAATATGTAAGTGATTGAGACTGAACCAACCAAGCGGCAAGGTCGATAAAAGATGCCCATCCATAGATAATAATTACCCATCTCTCCACTAGTCCAATGCTTACTCTAGGATGCATATCCGGTAGGCTCTTAAATCCTTACCTATCCTACGGGCACGTCTTCCCTACCATTAACGCGCCCCCCGGTCTATTCCTTGATATGCAATGGTCGCTGTAGCACCATGAACATGAGGCTACAGGAGCTAGTGCGAATCTTGGGGTTCATTCGATTTATCGAGTCTGGTTTAACCACGCTGGGATCGGTGCAATTCATTCATTCATTCATTCATAGAAATAAAGATAAATTAGATCAACCTTTTTGCAGATTATCTAAAGTAAATACCTCTTTTATGGTACATACATGTTTTACGGTAATTTTTGACGTTCAAAAGTGCCTTTAATGTGCCTATTTGAAATAAATGATTTGACTTTGACTTAGTGGTAAAATATGACACTTCGGTAAAACTCTGTTCACATTCGCGATGCCAACTGACGTGAGATAATGTACTTATAACAATGGTACACGTTTTTAGAAACGGCAAGCTATTCTTATGCAAAGCGGTGGTCAGTGTGGGGCTACGAGAACAGCGGGGGTACAGGCGGAGCGGGAAGCGATTGGCTGATTTTTTCAGAAAAAATACAAGTTCTAATTTTCGAATAAGTAGTAGGGAATTATGGAAATAGCAGCCATTCTGAGCTGATCCATGAAAGGCAATCATTGATGGTGTTAATTGTAACAAAACAAGAATTAGTACATATTTAATTAATATTCAGTTTGTTATCAAATCAAAATCGTTTATTTGCATAACATGTGGTAGGTACAGACGCCAGCACATCAAGCTACCCGAAACTGTAAAATTTTCCCAATCAACTTTGAACCTTATGCTTTAGTAATAAAGTTGAAAATCAATCAAAGACAGTCAATATCTTCATTAATTAATTAATGAAGATATTGTATAACCAAATTAAAAAAAAAAGTCAAAATAATTTGCCCTTATTATTTGTTACTAGCTGCGCGACGCGGTTTCACCCGCGTAAGTTTCGATCCCGAGGGAATATCGGGATAAAATGTATCCTATGTCCTTTCTCGGGACTCAAACTATCTCTATACCAAATTTCATCTAAATAGGTTGAGCGGTTTAACCTTTTGACCGCCACAGTCATGTATACATGACAAACCAAAATGTCCCCAGCACGCCACGGTTCGACTACATGACAGACTGAGGCCGAGGACACGAATATTTTGACGTGTGGCGGTCAAGAGGTTAAGCGTAAAGAGGTAACAGACAGACAGAGTTACTTTCGAATTTATAATATTAGTATGGATTTGTGCAGGATAAACAATTTTCTTTCTTTTCTTCTTTCATACACACGTAAAAATAGCCAATCATAATAAAACCAATGTATAATTAATTACAAAGACATATGCCAAGGTGTCAGTCACCTGTATGCGCAAAACTGTCAGCTATTCATTCGCATATATTATAATTATTATTATTATCTCCATAATTAACATTCTGTCAACGCCGCATAACTTTGACGTTTGTCACCAGGCTCAACGCAACGCATTGTTTTACGTGTCGGGCCATGAGAGGCGCGATTTCGATAGCGATATTATCAACCAATCAATTTGGCTAATCTTTTCCCATTTGTATTGGGGTTGGATTCCAGTCTAAAAGGATGCAGCTGAATACGAGTATTTTACATGGAGTGACTGCCTGTCTGACCTCCACAACCCAGTTATACGATACCCCTTGGTAATGCTGATTGTCAGACTTTTCAATGTTCTGACAACCCGCAACGTCTGTCAGTGATCCACGAATGACAGCCGGGATCATTAACGAGCTTTCCGAGGAACGATCCTCCGTTCCTCGGAAAGTAAAGATGGTCACCCATCCACGGACCAACCCCGGCAAGCGTAGCTTAACCTGATCAATCGACCCTTGCGGCTCTTATTAATTAGCCATCCCTGAACATGTAAACGTCGCTCAGTATGAACGTAGCGTATCTTTCCTTTATATTATAAAGGAAAGATACGCTACGTTCTGATATTATAGCCACTTAGCCCCTTCCTTGAACATGTATTTATAATTTTGTTTTATTTTGTTACAGGTATGTACTCAATCATTACATCATCATTGCAAGCTGAAATATTGGTAAGACATAAACCCCTGGCCACACTGACGGGAATTTCCCAGTAGGAAGCCCGGAGTTTGGATTAAGAAGCTTTATCCAACAGTTCTTATTTATTTATAGGTTGTTCCAAAAGTTTCTGATGAAACTGTAAACAAACTCTGTTCAATCTGCAATCACTTACTAAAGGCAATGAGTACCCCATTCATCTTTATTGGGAAAGTTTCAACTATAAATAGAAAGAAAATACATTTATTTATTACTAGCTTCCGCCCGCGGCTTCGCTCGCGAGGTACGTCGATAAAAACTATCGTATGTCCTTCCCCGGGATGCAATCTATCTCTTAGCAAAATTTTATCGAAATCCGTTCAGTGGTTTAGGCGTGAAAAGTTACTTTCGAATTTATAATATTAATATGGACTAGCAGCGCCCCGCGGTTTCACCCGCATAAGTGTCGATCCCTGTGGAATATCGGGATAAAACTATCCTATGTCCTTTCTCGGGACTCAAACTATCTCTACACCAAATTTCATCTAAATCGGTTCAGCGGCTTAAGCGTGATGAGAGTAACAGACATACAGACAGACACACTTTCGCATTTATAATATTAGTATGGATGTCACCACTGTTTCCAACAGTTATTGTTTGAATAACATTATTAAATTGCAATTGAAAAATCCTCGACGAAAAATAAGGATACAAAATTAACTTCAAAATGAAAAACATCTTTAAGGTGATTTAATATTGAAATTCCGCGTTTAAGAATTCAAACAATAAAATCATAGCACTTAATTTGTAAGTAACACTACAAATTGGCATCCACGCACGGGTGGCATTCCGATCCCTTTGTTTACATTTTTGTCAGATATTTTTTGAACAGACCATACTCCCGTCTCTTTCTTGCTTCATCAGAGAGAAAAAGACAGCAATAGCCTAAATCAAGTCTAGTTGGTGCACCACAGAGCCAGCACCCCATATTTTTGCTCTAACAGTGATTCCTGAGTAAAACTTGACGCCTGGTGGCCTACTTACCCCTTAAGTTAAAGTTAAGCTAGTTATGCACTGCAGGGTGCAAGTAAAGTCGGGTGCCGCTATGAATATTCTAGTAGAATTAAGCTGTTAAGTTGATTCAGTCAAGTTACTCCATTTTCATATATTTTTCATTAAAATAGTCTCTAGATAGTTACTAGAGCTCTTCGTGCCCGCTTTGAGGGGCTCATGGCTAAGTAATAACAATCTTACAGGGGCCCAAGTCTGCTATTTTTATAAATTCGTCATTCCAACACGATCCCATTGTCATTTTGCTAAAAGTTCGCAATCTGCTAAATTCATAATGGTCGATTATTGGTCGGTCAATGTCACAGAACATAATACGATACTCGTAACGAATTAAAAGCAATGACTGCATAATGACGTTCTAATGGTAGTTCACTGATCAAAGGAACTGTCACAATTAGCAGACTACCGCCTAAGTCAATCATTCATTTGTCATCATTATGTACGAGATTACCATTCTATGCCATTTCTTTCAATGGAGTGTCAGTAGTTGACCATTGGAAAGTCATAATGACGCCATTATTAGTAGATTACCAAACTTGTCAAAATCAACAATTATGAAATCAATGATAGACCATTCTGACACTATTGTAATACCAGACTTGAGGCCCTGGTCGATTAACCAGGTTAAGTTACGCTTGCCGATGGCGGTCCGTAGATGGGTGACCATCATACATACCGAGATCCGTGCCTCTGAAAGCACGTTAAGCCGTCATTCTTGGATCTTTGACAGTCGTTACGGGTAGTCAGAAGCCCGAAAGTCTGACAACCAGTCTTACCAAGGAGTATCGTGTTACACAGTAACTGGGTTGTGGAGGTCAGATAGACAGTCGCTCCATGTTAAATACTGGTATTCAGCTGCATCCTAATAAAATTGCGTAACAAACACACTATACAACAAAAACATTCACTGCGTTATTTACGTTGTTGAGCAGACAGATTTTTCGAACGCATGAAGCAATGGATTAGCAATAGGTATCCTTCAAAATTATTCAGGTTATGATTGATAGTGTAACGCAAGTAACCTTGTGTTCACCAACATTTAAATCAACTGATTAAATATTTAATCAGTTCTTTATTTAAAATTTCTTTAAGAAATTTGACATAAACCAACTGTTTTAAATACCTAACCGTACGGTGGTTTGAATTTGAATGTTGGTGAATTCAGGCCTTAGAGTGCCGACTAGAATGGAAGGGTAAAAAAAAAAACGACCATAACATATAGTCTGACTTTTAATTAGCTGCAGTAAAATGACAGCTTATGTGTCACTTAAGGGGCTTACATGACCTAAAGCGCGGTCACTGTCGGACTGCATAGAAAAGAAAGAGAAGCGCGATGACACAACGCTGGTAATTTATTGCAAAACATGAAGCAATTATTGAATTACAAAAAATCTTTTGTTTGAACAAAAAAATTAAAACACTAGTGCTTTAGTATGTTGCTTATAGAATAATCTGACAAAAAACCATAATGATTGTATGTATATTAGTACATATGGTTTTTATTGTAAAAAGAAAGTTTTTAGAGGTATCTTCATGATTTTTTTCTATCGTATCAAATTAGTTGTATTATGTTTTCAACACACTATCTTAGGTAGATAGTGTGTACCTTAGCGCTTTCGCCTTAAGTAAAAACCTGCTGACATCAATGTTCGTGACATCTTACATAATAAATTCCCACATATTGTTGTATTGTCAGCTGTTTCGTATGGCTATTTTGCAACGAGGCAGCTCAATATATCACACGGAGTCATATTCAGTACAAGTCTGCCTTACTTTTTCCCAACTATAGTCCGACTTTTAATTAGCTGCAGTAAAATGACACTTCTTAATAACTCATTTCGGACTGAGTTTAGAGTTATGCATGTCAAATAAGTTTCGTTGGTTACACTATTCTGTACTAGAAAAACATATAAAATTAGAAAACTACAGTAAACAAAATCAGAAAAAAATATATGATATTCTTCAGGATTTACGCTAGGTAGATAGTGTGTTGAAAACATAATACAACTAATTTGATACGATAGAAAAAATCATGAAGATGCCTCTAAAAACTTTCTTTTTACAATAAAAACCATACTAATATACTTACATACAATCATTCTGATTTTTTGTCAGATTGTTCTACAAGCAACATATATTAAAACACTAGTGTTTGAATTTTTTAGTCCAAACAATAGTTTTTTCGTAATTAAATAATTGCTTCATATTTTGCAATAAATTACCAGTGTTGTGTCATCGCGCTTCTCTTTCTTTTCTATGCAGTCCGACAGTGACCGCGCTTTAGGTCTTGTAAGCCCCTTAACAACATTCATTGCGTTATTTACGTTGTTGAGCAGACAAATTTTTCGAACATACATGTGCAGCAATGGATTCGCAATATCCTTCAAAATGATTCATGAAAGTGTGTCAAGAAAGGATTTGGATGAAATTTTGCGATATTCTCACTGGATCGAGACCTATACAGGTGAATCTGCGGGGCTCAGCTAGTAAATAATATCATAAGTACTCATTTCCGGGGTACTTCTGTACCCCACACTAAATAACAAGTCACAATAAAAGAGTACAATCACACCCCACAACAAAATAAAAAAAAATCCTCCAATTTACGACTGGCCAATGTTTTTACTTTTTTACGGTAAAAAAGTCCGTTATCTGTCCATCTTATTTCCCACCCTGTTTTACGGTTCGGCTGTGCCAGCTCACGCTTGACCGTTTTTGTACCCTTTTACAGGTAATTTTGGGTAATGATAAAGGACTGCCCGTTTGTCTATTTGTAACGAGGGTGACCAAATTCATTTTGATTTTCGGGTTGGAATAATTTAAACGAATTTCTTGCTTTTGTAAATGTAATCAGCCGGTCGATTCTGTAAGAATGTCACCGTGAAAACTTAGGTGAAGTGAGTTTGTTTTTGCTAAGAATTGACACTATTGACAGCTCACTCCACGCTCACTTCACCTAAGTTTTCACGGTGAGATTTTTACAGTTCTGCGAAGATTTAAAAACGGTTCAATGTTGTAATTTTATAACGACTTGACGAAAAATCCAGAGTTCTTTAGTATGTTCATCATCTGCCTGGGTAGATTTTCAAAATAGCATTTTTTGCTGTTCTTCCACAATAAGGCTTAAATATCCATTAAGCATTGCGTAAAATTTACTTCAGTTTATAATTTGTATTTTTTTTTGTAACTAGTAATAAATAAAATCATAATATAAGTATGATAAAATATTTAAACTTACAAAAAACTATCCTGGAAATCATTTACCTCTCCGTTATTTTCTACACTACATTTATTGATCTCATGAATACTCAAAGTTCTTGCCTAAATTTTGTTTAATTTCACCCCATATGTAAAAATTATAGTGTATACTGAACAATTACTATATTAGTTACATCGGAATTTACCCCTTATGTTATTATTTAACCATTTAAAATTTTGTCACAAAGATTTCATCATGAACTTCGGCGATTTTTGTTTGATAAATTTTGTCGATCAAAAGAACTAAATTCAAGTATCCGAACGCATTCCGGGGGCCTTACCCCGCGCGGCCCCTCAGTCGTCGTTGATTTGTCCACCAAGCTAATAAAAAATAATAAAATTTCTCACAAAAATTGTCAAAATAAATCATAAAATGAAAATCTACCCGCCTACCCTTGTCCCAACTATGTTGGGGTCGGCTTCCAGTCTAACCGGATGCAGCTAAATACCAGTATTTTACATGGAGCGACTGCCTATCTGACCTCCACAACTACGATACCCCTTGGTAAGGCTGGTTGACACTTTCGAGCTTCTGACGATCCGTAACGACTGTCAAAGATCCACGAATGACAGCCGGGATCAACGGCTTAACGTGCTTTCCGAGGCACGGAGGGGTCGCGGTATGTAAAGATGGTCACCCATCCACAGACCAACCGCGGCAAGCGTAGCTTAACCTGAGCGATCGACCTGTGCGGCTGTTATTTTTTAGCCAGGGGCCCCCCCTTCTTTAGTATGGTTTTGGTTATGTAAGTGTGCATCATCAGGTAGGCATCTTCTGGGCACCTGAAACCTGTCTAAAATAAAAGTGCGCAATGCTGCACACCCTACCCTATTTAAAGTTAAACAAATATCAACTTTATTTCAAAGCAAATTAAGTTGATTTCATTTTAAGTTGATGACAAAGTTATAAAAATGTTTGAAGTTGTAGCGTAAACTGAACTTTATTTTGTACGTATTAAAGTAATTTTTCCATTAATTAATATTTGTTTACATGTTTGGCAAATAAATCGCGAATGCACGGTACGTTCGAACTTACAGACTAGCACATCAAGCTATCTGTCAAATTTCTTTAATAGATTTTCAACTTTATCGCTAAAGCATAACGTTCAAAGTTGATTGGGATCATTTGACAATTTCGGGTAACTTGATGTGCTGGAGTTTGTACCAAAGACTTACAAACATCTACCAATTTAAAAATATTATTTTGCCGCCCAAAACCTTAAAATAAATGCCAATCAATTTGACTAAGCCCATAGGCCTCCCATGACTTTATTCTAATAATATTGAACAATATAAAAAACCAAGAACATTTTAAGTCTACCCAAAGAAGCCAGGCAATATTAAAATTCGTTTTTTCACAAAAAGATTAGGCAGGTAGGGTATTTAAATTCAAATTGACCTCCACACGAAAACCACCCTAACCTTCCATTGAATAAAGTCGAATTTCCTTTGTACGGTACCCTCTAACCCACATGCTGCGACAGGTGGTCAGAAAGGCCCTTCCTTTTATTGTAAGAATATTTTTTTTGTTCTTTTTTTTTAGGGTTCCGTACTCAAAGGGTAAAAACGGGACCCTGTTACTAAGACTTCGCTGTCTGTCTGTCCGTCCGTCTGTCTGTCTGTCACCAGGCTGTATCGCAAGACCCGCGGTAGCTAGACAGTTGAAATTTTCACAAATTATGTATTTCTATTGCCGCTATAACAACAAATACTAAAAACAAAATAAAATAAATATTTAAGGGGGGCTCCCATACACCAAACGCGATTTTTTTGTCCTTTTTTGCTCGATATCAATAATGGCAACAGGTAGGCACTTGAAATAAAGGCGTTTTTGCCTTGTGGTACCGAACCCAACACTGTGCGTGGCCCGACACGCCCTTAGCCGGTTTTCTTTATTTCTTCGTATATTTGGGTACATTTCGTCCAGTGGGTGTAAAGGGGACGAGGTTTTATGTAGAAAATGTTCAAATAACGAACAACGATGCAGTTACAGGAACAAAGGATTTTCTGAGTAAAATATATTATGATGAAATTGTGTTATTTTACATGCGTATGGAACGCTCGCGTAGATCACGCGAGACACAATGCCTTTTTAATTGTTTCTGTAATTACGGTATTCATGTAAAAAAATACTTAAATGGAATTGGGCTGGACACATCTGGCGCATGTCAGACGAGCAATGGGCCAAACTTACGACCCAGCGGAACCCGCCAAACGAAACGACAAACGACAAACTTGGCAAACGACATCGTGGCAGGCTCAGACGGAGATGGCGGGATGAGCTGGACACCTTTAATAAAGATTGGCCCTGGGCAGCTCTGGACAGAGAGAGGTGGAAAGAGAGTAGGGAGGCCTTTGTCCAGCAGTGGGATATGAATGGCTACAGTCAACCTTAGGATGATGCAAACATATTCTTCAGGTTTAAAATGAATTTACATGTATGATTCTCGGGTCGGGCAGTGTTATTGGGTTTTTCTCTCTGGAATTTCTCAGTAGCAGTCCGGAGTCCCCGTTTGTGCCCGATTTATATAACATTATTTTTAGTGTATGCCAAACCCGAAACACCTGTCTAGTATTTTTATGTAAAGAATCTATGTACAAAATTTCAAAACTGTATCTATCATGTAAAATCACAAAGTTATAAGCTTGTTAAGTTACCTGTTTGTCCGTACAAAAACATGCTCATCAGCGCCGCGCCGTCTTGCGCTCATTGGTAATAGTACCTAGGTACCTAACCGTTCGGCGCGGAGATTAGATAACCTACGTAGTGTCGCTCGGTGTCCTACTTTTAACCTTTTTTAAATATTTTTGGGACAAAATATAACATGGGTTACAGTTACTTATTCTGAACAAACTATATTCAGGTTTCGCATATACTAAAAATAACGTTGTACACAGTTGTACTACCTATTATCCTATAGGGGAAATATGTCTCAAAGAAATGAACTCGATTTATCCAAGAAAGAGAGCATTCATTATAACATAAGGATGTCTTCATAAAACATGCTGATGTCATCCAACTGCGGAATTGGGTCATGCCGTCGTATTATCTTCATATAAATACAATACACAAATATATGTTTATGATACAAGACGCAATCAGATTTGTTAATGAACTGACGAGCACAAACAACAAACATTCGTTACTTGGGGACAAATATGGCGTTGTTGCCACAATTTGTTACTGCTTGATCAGCTGGGGATAGTTATCAAGGGATTTCCAAACACTTTTATAGCTGCCGATATTAAAACACCGTGAAGAGCTATCAATAGTGTTATAGAGGTACGAGGAACAGGGTGTAAAGTTTACTCATCCTCCATTGAAAAGGGAGGATCCTTCGACCAGACGGGTGTTGTGTCTGGCGGGCAGATCACAAACTAAACTAAACAAAGTCAAAAATAAATAAAAACTGGCCAAGTGCGAGTCGGACGCGCACACGAAGGGTTCCGTACCACAAGGCAAAAACGCCGAAAAAAACACGTTTGTTATATGGGAGCCCCCCTTAAGGGGCTTTTTTTTTTTTGCGGATGGGAAATCATCAAATGACCCCTCCCGCTCTGGGTGGAGCGGAAGGGAGTGTCAGACTCTTACTGACTAAAACCCACCCGTGTTCCTTCCTTAGCCCTTTATGTTCCGGGCCAGCGGTAACCTATTGTATGGACTAAAAAATTAAAAAAACTAATATTTTAGTATGTTGCTTGTAGAATAATCTGACAAAAAAATCTGAAAGATTGTATGTATATTAGTATAGTTTTTATTGCAAAAAGAAAGTTTTTAGAGGTATCTTCATGATTTTTATCTATAGTATCAAATTAGTTGTATTATGTTTTCAACACACTATCTACCTAGCATATATCCTGAAGAATATATATAGTAGTCGATCATATACTTTTATTGTTTCTAAAACTTGCGTTTTTTTTGTTTAGGTCCTATAAGCCCCTTAAATATTTATTTTATTCTGTTTTAGTATTTTTTGTTAAAGCGGCAACAGAAATACATCATCTGTGAAAATTTCAACTGTCTAGCTATTACGGTTCATGAGATATAGCCTGGCGACAGACGGTCAGTGGTGGTCGGACAGTGGAGTCTTAGTAATAGGGTCCCGTTTTTACCCTTTGGGTACAGAACCCTAAAGTTTTTTGTTACTTACAAAAAGAAAAATGAAACAAAGTCCTACACGAGGCCAAAAGGCTGCCATCTCAGCATGATGCTGCGACATTTAAAAAATAAATGTCGCAGCGCTGGTATTCTAATATGGCCCGCTGTGATGTTAAGAAACAAATAAATAATAAAATACTTTCAGGTAAAATATTAGCAATTTAAGGAACCCTTACCATCATTTCAGCCGAAAGACGTCCACTGCTGGACATAGGCCTCCCCCAAGCACTGCCACTTCGAATAAGAGAAGATTAGATAATGCTTTATTTCTCACCACAGTATAAAAGTACATTAAAAGATCAAGAACAATATGTGACGTACTGTTATATGTAGCACACAACTCAGTGGCAACACTGCTCGAGCAGTCACGGTTTACCCCCCGTGGAGATTGGACGTGCCCGTTGGGTTGTTGTGTACTTACTGATAATCTGGTAGTTTTACTTTAAACCCTAAGCCCCTAGTAAGAGATTATAGTGAACACCACACAATACATAATAGTTTAAATAATACTGTGGGAGACTGGTGCCTAAGCTAGGCGTAAGGCCTGTATTTCACCTCTCGCGCCCGGCCCTGGTGCAAGCCATGGTCCGGGGCGAGAGGGAGTGGGAGGCAGTCACCTCCTTCTGCGAAGCAGTCATGCTAGCGAAGGAGGTGGCGGGACGGCTCAGGGAGAGAGCCTCCCGTCCCAGAGCCGCCGCGGGAGACGCTCCGGGCGTCGGGACTTCGGGAGCCGCGCGACGACTCCCGGCCACCGTAGGCGCGGGCCTGCGGGCGGAGAGTAATGGGTAGCTCACCGTCCGATCAGGACCAGGCCCGTGCCGGACGGCGCGTACGTGTTCCACGCGCGCCTCAAAGAGATGTCAGCATCGAGGAGGGGCCCCATAGGGTCAGCGGGATTGTCCGAAAGGGTTACCGCTGGCCCGGAACATAAAGGGCTAAGGAAGGAACACGGGTGGGTTTTAGTCAGTAAGAGTCTGACACTCCCTTCCGCTCCACCCAGAGCGGGAGGGGTCATTTGATGATTTCCCATCCGCAAAAAAAAAAAAGGCCTGTATTTCAGGACACCAGGACTCCACCCCTACAGAAGCAGTCTACATTCAATAGTGTTGTGCTTCCAGCATACAGGGAATTCCTGTCGCCTTCAGCTTTCAGCCGGTCCACCTTGTGGGAGGCTTTGCAACGCGGTAAAACCTTATACCAAAGTAAAAGCGCGCTGCCGCGCTGTAAGATTTTCATTTATTTAAGTGTCGCCTAGGGTATGTTCCTCTTTACCGTATACGGCGAAAGCGACCCAGACTAATTTTCATTCCTCTCGTGAGCTCTGATGACTTGCAAAACCAAATTTTGTCTTGGAAACCCGGTCACAACGAGTACGGAAGAGATGATCAGCATCTTTTTGTATGTACAACGTTAATTTTAGTATATGCGAAACCCGAATATTTGTTCAGAATAAGTAACTGAATCGATTCCAATAATTTTTACTTTTTCAATGGTGCAAGTGCACCATTGAAAAAGTTATAAACTCGATTGAAGTTGTAGCGTAAACTGAACTTTAATGTGTAGGGGTTTAAAGTTATTTTTCCATGAACTCATATTTGTTTACATTTTTGGCAAAAATATCGCGAATGCAGATTAGTTTGTAGTGAAAACGGACATAAATATCACATCTACCATACCCTCTTCACCCATAAGCGTGATGTTTCAGACCCTTCGCACCGCACATTAACCGAACCGTGTCGCCCGGACGTACCATCCGTTATAATCACTACGTATTTCCGGTTACAGCAGACAGTGGTCACATAATGGTTTTATAATAACTACAGTTTTTATTTCCACTGTTAGAGAAATTACTTTCGACAACCTCGTTGGTAGGCCTTGTAGAATTTAGATCGGTAGACCATTTTTAGGGTTCCCTACCCAAAGGGTAAAAACGGGACCCTATTACTAAGACCTCGCTGTCTGTCTGTCCGTTTGTCTGTCACCAGGCTGTATCTCAAGTACCGCGATAGCTAGACAGCTGAAATTTTCATATGTATTTCTGTTGCCGCTATAAAAACAAATACTAAAAACAAAATAAATTAAATATTTAAGGGGGGCTCCTTTTGGTTCTAGAACATGCCGGTTTCCTCACGAAGTCACGATGTTTTCCTTCACCGTTTTGAGAGCAGTGGCGATGAAATTATTTACACAATGTAAAGCGCCTGTCTGGGTTCGAACCAACGACTCGTAATTCGGGGCCGTTATCACTGAGCCACCACTGGTCTACTCGAGAAATTCCTAATGAAAATACGCAATAACCTCAAGATTATGGCGTATTATTAACACAAAATCACCCGAAAACTTTTCCAGATGTACTTAAACACTCAAAGTCATCCCAAAGCCTTCAATTACTTTTTGTACCCCAATAATTTGCTGAATAAAGTTGGTAATTACGAATTCTCCCCGCGGAATACTATCAGAATGACGGAAAATAAGCTTTAAAACGAAATATCGTTGATTTTAACACGAATTTCCCGCGGTCCGAGCTCTATAGTTGCACAAAGCCAGTCCCAAAGGCATAATGGGTTTAATCCTTTGCCCTGCTAATGAGTCTCGGGCCGCCATCTTGCGCCGTTGACAGCTGTCACGGTTCCCGCGTTTTGTCGCGTCATTTCACTTTTATGGGGGAATATTTTTTTAAATTGGGCGCGTTCTGAATTTTTATCGGGAATAATTAATTTTGGCTGTGGTATGGTGGTCGCACCTGTCAAATATGTTCCGAATAATTGTGGGAACGATCTCATTGTTTATGGTGTATACGTGATGTACTAGAAAGTATGTACAATTAATCATAGGAAATTAAGCAAGCTAACATTAAGAGTAAAGTTGTAGGTTCCAATTCCAAGTGTTCTACACCATAATCAAGCCTATAACGTTCCCACTGTTGGGACCTGGGACACAAGCCTCCTCCCTGTGAGATGGGTGGGCTGTAATCCACCACGCGGGCACTGCAAGCGGATGGGAAGTGATCTATGATGAATGAAAACCCCAACAACACTTTTCCCGACGTACGGATTGATTCCAGAGAGCCTATTCTCTAATTCCCTCAACTAAGATACGGGCCCGTCCGGAAGCAGTTCTATATATCGGAATGAACCCTACTCACCGATTAATTAAGTAACTTACATTGGGTGGGGTAATTGCGTAACACACTATCAGTATCAATGGGATTCATTTAGACAGTTTAACAACATTCATTGCGTTATTTACGTTGTTGAGCAGACACATTTTTCGAACATATGAAGTAATGGATTAGCATTATCGTGTTACGCAATTAGGCAGCGGGAGTAAGGACAACTGCTGTCAAAGTGCGTTTTTTTCACGAAATAACGAATGCAAAGTTGAAATACGACACTTTACATAAACCTATGGGTTCGAAAATACTATGTTCGTAATAACATACAATTTCATTAAAAAATGTAGGAGAAAATCGCTTTTGAATAAAGCCAAGTGTATATGTTATGTTACAGCCAAAGTAATAAATCCGGATATTATATATATTATCTAGCCATTATTTATAATTTCTACTCAATTTAGATAAAGTGATAATTGACACAGAATTAATCACATTAGCGAAGCGGGGCTGCGTCGACATAGGATGCTAGAGCGAGCGAAGGACACCTTGAGGTTCGGGTTGGTTAGGTTACTTTAAACCATTTACACAGAAATAGGAGCCCCGCGAAGCGGGGCTACGTCAACATAGCCCTTCGCATGTCGCGCGTACAGGGTATGTACCAATAACAATAGAATTTCTATTGTGTCTGCTAATTGGACATGCGACGGGGATGCAAGAGCGAGCGAAGGGCACCCTGAGGTTCGGTTTGGTTAGGTTACTTTAAATATAATGACCAGTTATTATGTATAATAGCTATTTAATCACTATGACTGTAACATATACATACTTATGCTCGTGACTGTACTTGTACCGTTAAATCCCTTTCACTTGAACGTCAAAGTATCAATCAAGCTAAACACAGCTATTTATAAAACATGTAGAAAGTCTGTGTTCGCGATACCATTTTTACCGTTTTTCTCATGCTTGTTAATTGATGGCACGCATGTCGAAGGCCAACCATCACTGAGCTCGCGTCGTGGTCTCACAGAGAGGAGGCCTGTGTCCCAGCAGTGGGAACGTTGTAGGCTGATTGTAATAAGCCGATGACCCATCAAGTAGTCTCTGTCGCCATCATCATAATCAGCCTATATTGTATTCCTTCTGCTGGGACACAGGCCTCCTCTCTTTGAGAGGGAGTGGGCTGTAATCTACCACGTGGGCCCAGTGCGGGTTGGTAGATGTCACATATCTTCGAATTTTTGGTTCTAGGACATTTTCAGTTTCCTTACGATGTGTTCCTTCACCGTTTTGAGAGCAGTGGTGATGAAATTATTTGCACAAAGTAAAGTGCCTGTCTGGGTTCGAACCTACGACCTACAACTCGTAAGTCGTGGCGTGGCCGTTACCATTGGGACATCTGCAATACAGTGCTTCGAGTGACAGATCTCGGCGATAAGCGTAAGTCCAGGGATGTGTGGCCGGCTTTAGGTGTCAGCTCGATGGGTCTCTTGAACGCAAAGACTGTCGCAGTGAGTTTTGCGGTAGAAATCAGAAAGAATTTGAGATTTTTCTCGTGAGAACCCTTCGATGTCAATCGAGACTACGCCAGAGCCGGTTTTATAAGTGGAATTTGGATTGCCATCGTGGTGAAAGGATTAGCCAATCAGCGTGGACAACTCGCTGATTTCCCAGGGTGCGCCGGACGTATAGTAGCTCTGAAGATACGTCTCTCGGGGAGGCTCCTCATGCACCCCGCAATTGCACGTTACAGGAACTGGTGGACGCTGGTGATGGCGCCAAACAAGTAGCCGAATTCTGGGCCGAGTCCATTTAGATTGCTATCGACATCCTAAAAAGAAGATCTGCAATACCAGAAGTATCTCAGAGACGTTTTCATCCAAAGACTAAGCTGAAATATTTCTGTATCTACAATCATCATCTGCCCAGCCTTTCCCAACTATGTTGGGGTCGGCTTCCAGTCTTACCGGATGCAGCTGAATACCAGTATTTTACATGGAGCGACTGCCTATCTGGCCGTTGGTCCCGGCTGTCGTTCTTGGATCTTTGACAGTCGTTACGAGTAGTCAGAAGCCAGAAAGTCTGACAACCAGACTTACCAAGGGGTATCGCGTTACCCATTAACTGGGTTGTGGAGGTCCATGTAAAATACTGGTATTCAGGTGCATCCGGTTAGACTGGAAGCCAACCCCTAACATTGAGAAAAGACTAGGCAGGTGATGTCCCATTACGCGTATAAAGTTTCACCAATCAATTAAAAAAGGGTCCTGCATTACGTGAAAGTAGAAAGTGAGCCTCTAAATGTACCCCACTGCAATTTTTAACATTTAATTCAACAGATTTAATTAAACTACACCCACAAAGACTGATTACTGCAATAAAACTTGTCGTTAACCTGTTAACTTGGACAGTTAACTTTAAACTGTTACTAATGATGGACATTTTTTAACTCCCCTTTTATTAACTACACCCTGGAGTTAATGTATTTCGTTTAAAAAAGAAATGTCGAGGGAAAGGCACGAATTAATGGTGTCAAGGGGGAGATGGTGTCTTATGATTACGCTGGTACGATTTTTTTATTTTTTTTTAATGCTGAATGGGCCTGCCCTTGATCTGCGAGGGGTCCGTGGCTAAATAATAACAGCCGCACAGGTCGATCGATCAGGTTAAGCTACGCTTGCCGCGGTTGGTCTGTGGATGGGTGACAATGGTTATCTTTACATACCGAGACCCCTCCTTGCCTCGGAAAGCACGTTATGCCGTTGGTCCCGGTTGTCATTCGTGGATCTTTGACAGTCGTTACGGGTAGTCAGAAGCCGAAAGACTGACAACCAGAGTCTTACCAAGGGGTATCGTATTTCCCAGTAACTGGGTTGTGGAGGTCAGGTAGGCAGTCGCTCCATGTAAAATACTGGTATTCAGCTGCATCCGGTTAGACTGGAAGCCGACCCCAACATAGTTGGGAAAAGGCTAGGCAGATGATGATGATAATGGGCCTGCCCTTGATCTCGAACACGCCTGATGGAAAGCGATGGATGAGGTCTATGATGGAACGAGCGTGCCCAGAAGATGCCTAAGGCACTGGAACTCCCACGCATCGACGAAACAAAGCAGGCTGCTTGACGTCGGACTCCGGTGGGAGGATGGTCGCAAACCAGGCGTGCGTTAGTCCTACCACCGCAAGGGAAGAATTGACCTGTCAAATAAGGTTTCGGATGTGATTGTCCAGGATGCGCCGAGCGCTCGGTTCAGTTGAGTAACTGGCGGAACTAACTGCGCTACACGAGGAAGCTTCTTCATGCATCCCTAAATCTTTGGGAAAATGTTGTGCGTTGCTACTGGGACAGAGCTGAAATGTGTCATGTGCCTGTAACTACAAACGCCAACGCCAAGCACATCCACTTACCCGAAACTGTCAAATTTTTCCAATCAACTTTGAACCTTATGCTTTAGCGATAAAGTTGTAAATAGATTGTAGTAGCTTGATGTGCTAGTCTGTACAATATGAAACTATTTTTTGACAGACGGACGGACGGGCAGCGGAGCTAGTAATAGGGTCCCGTTGGCACCCTTTATGTACGAAACCCTTATAATTATGAAGTTTTTTAACCGACTTCAAAAAGGAGGAGGTCCTTATTAAAATACTTCTTTGTACCGTACGCGTACGTAACCAATCATAATGGAATTTATTGCCTTAGGCATTACATTTGACAAGCGAAAATTAACACTAAGTAGGATGGCCTCTGCCCACTTTACAGAAGTCGTTAGCTCTAAAATAAAGTCTAATCCAGACATGTCAGGCCCCTTTCAATGAATCTAACCTAAATATTTTCAGTCTAGACAAAAGATTGCTTAGATATACTCGGATGTACCCTCAACTACTCAAAATTTCGGTTGCGTGCCGGCCATCTTGCGTGCTGCACGCGATATAAAATAATCATGTTGCTATGGCTGCGGTCGTGAAATGGAACGAGTAACGGTGTCTATGGGCTGTTTGAGTCCTCGTATAAAGTTTGTTGGTTTTAAAAAGTGCGCCTGTTCTGGCAGAAAACATGTTTTCGCTCGGTTTGTTAGGGGTTCTTAACTTTTGTGAACTCTTCATATATACGTGTACATAGCACATGTGTGAGTACTATGTACATACTTACATACTATAAAACTTCCATTTACTGGGTACGCCTTTCATTGACTTGAATGTGCCCTGGCGGCTGAGAGTATGTCATGCTCACTCAAATGTCTCGCTGATGGTAGCGCGTGTGTTGGATCATTTAGCTCCCTTCAAAATGGTTGAGCTGAATGGTGCTAATACATGCGTCATGTTCGTGAACTGGCGCCGTCAGTAGGGACTGGTCATCTCTTTGCTGCCATGGCTTATTTTAATTTAATTTAATATTTGAATTGTTTTTTTTTCGTCTTTTCATTACCGACGCTTTTAACGTTCTGCATCGTTCTCACATGCATAATTTTTAACATGAATGATGGAAACAAGACTTTGTAACCATATTATTTTGATTTAAAAGAGTGTCCATGGAGTTTCTTGCCCGTTCTTCTCCATACGTACCTACGCTTTGGAATGGGCAACTAGCTTCATCTTTCTCACTGACCGACGACCTCTTGACAATTCAAATGTGCCTGTAATTGGTTTAATTGAAATAAATGCTTTGAGTTTGAGTTTACATTTCAGCTGGTCACGCACCGTGAAGACTGGTGAAATGAGCTTGAAGAAGCAACCCAAAGTCTGGATTTGTGCTTGTTGATGGCAATAGCCTCACCCCTCATTACTGGGACATGGGACTGAACGATAACTGGCGAAATATGCGTTTACTATAGGTACTTCTGTGCCTAACCCTTCGGCCCCATACAGGCGTTACAATTTGTAACAATGACATTGCATACGCCAATCAACGCCCCCCATTGACAGACCATGTCTCAGCTAATCAACTAATAGAAAGATACACG
Source organism: Oligia fasciuncula (assembly GCA_963082905.1). Taxonomy (NCBI): domain Eukaryota; kingdom Metazoa; phylum Arthropoda; class Insecta; order Lepidoptera; family Noctuidae; genus Oligia; species Oligia fasciuncula. Next base: position 1,474,024 of record OY720414.1, on the reverse strand, counting down.
CAATGTTCGACTCACGCGCACTTACGTCAAGATATAGCGGTCTATTGGAAATGGGAGGTTGCAAGGGTGTACGTATCCTTCAATTGACTTCAATACGTTTTAAATTTAAGACAGACTAGCTTCTGCCCGCGACTTATTTTTTCCAACGACCAGACTCGTCGCGTTAAGAAATTGCTATTGAAGAAATTCCTGATGGAAAAACCCAATAACACTTTACCCGGGAATCGAACCCAGGACCTCCTGCTAAGCAGTAGCGTTTGCGGCCACTAGACCAGAAGTGAAAACCTGAAAAATCATAATCATAATCATAATAAATATGTTTGAAGGTCATTCTTCCCAAAGAAAATGTACCGCGCGTTGATGTCTTTATAATGGCCAAAACTTAAAACAGAGGTGTCGGTTATGGTAACAGTGCGTGTCGCGAGTTCAATGGTTCTTTCTAATCTCAAAAAAGAAGCCCTAAGAAGTTTTCACTTCAATAACTTTTTTTCTTTCCTGCTGGAACATTATGGACTGATTATTTGACTTTTTTTTTTTATATCTTTTTTTGTTTTTAACTGATGTACGATTACTGTCTAACTATTTGGTGTATTATGTGTCTTTTAGTCTGTGCTAAATAAATGTATTTTCTTTCTTTTTTCTATTATGTACGAGTATATTGACGGGCGGGTACTATACGTTGTGTATGCGTATACATTGCGTGTATGTAACGTATCACTTGATTAGTCTATTGAGTACGTTTGCGGTCGTGAGAAGAGGTCGCCCCGTGACCCAGCTAGTGCGGCGACTTGCTGGTATCGAGTGTCGAACTGTCGATATTTATTTAGTCACTAGCAGTGTCCCGCGGTTTCACTCGCATAAGTATCGATCCCGTAGGAATATCGTGATAAAAAGTAGCCTATGTTAATCCAGGGTGTCAGCTACCTCCATACAAAATTTTATCAAAATTGGTCCAGCCGTTTAAGCGTGAAGAAATAGCAAACATATAAACACACTCACAAACTTTCGCCTTTATAATATTAGTGTGATTATGTATTTAATCATGATCAACTCTGACTATTCCTTCAGGCATTAAAGGTATGCTATTGAGGAAAAATAAAGTGACTAACGCTACATTGTGTAAATCGATAGTGACTCACATCACTAGTGACCGGTTTAAGCCTATCGACACAGTTCACTGCTTTCACTACAACTCTATAAATACTACAACACAATAAATTACTTAACCATAGCGTGTGGAAAAGCAAAAACTACAAGTTAATTTGTCCTAATGTCCTTTCTTTGGTATTGTTCGTTGAGTTATGAGTTGAGCAGCATCATCATCATCTGCCTAGCCTTTTCCCAACTATGTTGGGGTCGGCTTCCAGTTCAACCGGATGCAGCTGAATACCAGTATTTTACATGGAGCGACTGCCTATCTGACCTCCACAATCCAGTTACTGGGTAATACGATACCGCTTGGTAAGACTGGTGGACTTGGTACGACTGTCAAAGATCCACGAATAAAGCACGAGGGGTCTCGGCATGTAAAGATGGTCACCCATTCACGGACCGCCCGATAAAAAATTGGCGGTTATTTTACTAAATTGTATATACGGCTTCTACGCGAACAAAGTCACGCGCAAAAGCTAGTTAACGAATAAAAAGTTCGCGTGTCTTGGTTTATTAAAAGCCAGTTTACGAGGTAAGGTGTGACGGAGCGGCCGAGCCTTGAAAACACCCTTTTGTGGCCCTTTCAGACCCCTGTATTAATGTACTTTCTCAGAAGTTTATTGGTAGTAAAATTGTACTGAGATTTATTTAGTTCTTTACATTACTTAGTATAAAACCAAGTCGCTCCCGCTGTCTGTAAGCTTAGATCTTTAAAACTCCGCAACGGATTTTAATTCAGTTTTCAGCAATAGATAGAGTGATTCAAGAGGAAGGTTTATATGTATAATACATGCTTATTTTAGCAGAGAAAAACCGAGACATTCGAAGATTTGTAATGTGATATCGTAACAAACATATTTTTTTATTATATTCTTACATTGCAAACGCTGCCGCTGGCTAAACCTTACGAGATAGATCAAATTAATGTAGGTACAGTCACGAGCAAAAGTATGTATACACTTGGCTTTATTCAAAGTCGATTTTCTCCTTTATTTTTGAATGAAATTTTATATTAGTAGGAATATAGTATTTTCGAACCCATAGGTATATGTAAAGTGTCGTATTTCAACGTTGCATTCATTATTTCGTGAAAAAATCGCAATTTAAAGTTGCCAAGTGTTGACATATTGGTGCTCGTGACTGTACTACGGAATTATATATCATAAAAAGATCGCTAAAAATTTCCGCGATGGTATATGTTTATCGCCTAAGGATAACCCACAGTAACCATTTTAATCTTTTACATATTACAAAAAAAAAGAGGTTATTTACCGAGCTATTTTAAATATTCCTTATCTAATTAAATACATTAGATACATTGTGCGTTTCATGTAGATCAAAATTGCCCTTTACAGCATATCATTAAAATTAATATCTTAGAAGATATCGGGGATTTAAAAGCGGGGGCAGAGCGGCTGGCGGGGCGGTACGAAGTACGCCGGGTTCATCTAGTAATGAATCCAAAGACTATAATAGAATTCTGTTTGAATGAATCCATACTATACTAATAAAAATTAGAAAGAAAAATGATAATTTACTAAGGCACCACATCACAACTACTCTAGTTATTGGTAAAACATTAACAACCTCTTTAGAGGTCATTGTACTCATCATTATGAACAACTTTTACTAAGGGACCAAACCAGAAATTGTGAAAAAAAAAATCAGCTGTTCCCTACATTTTGAATATTTTAAATTAATGTTTTACCAATAACCCTGTATATGTATAACTAATTATTCTTACAAAAGAATCCTCATGTACCGACAAAAACAGAAATAATTACTCTTTTACAAATCTGGTCGGGGGCCAAATGGACGCATTACGACGAACCCAATTAGCGGACACCGCGACACTGGGTAAATAAAATAAATAAAAATACTGTAGGAAGACGGCAGAAGGTCCGCAATTCCACAATACAGGATAGCAGGGAGATCGACACGTAAACAGTGCAAGAAGAAGATGAATCAGCCTATAATGGTACCCCCCTCTCTGTGAGAGGAAGTGGGCTGTAATCCACCACGCGGGCCCAGTGCGGGTTGGCAGATGTCACATGTCTTCGAATTTTTGGTTCTAGGACATGCCGGTTTCCTCACGATGTTTTCCTTCACCGTTTTGAGAGCAGTGTTGTGGTGAAATAAATTACACAAAGTAAAGCGCCTGCTTCAGCGAGCAATGGAGCGCAGTATCCTTGGAGTTAAACTTTCTGATCGTACAAGGAGCTCGATACTGCGTTCTAAAACTCAAATTGCTGATGTAGGTCACACGGCTGCCAAGCTAAAATGGAACTGGGCTGGTCGCATGCCGGAGGAGCTATGGGCTAGGGTTACCACACAATGGGTCCCAAACAGCGGTAAACGACAGCGCGGCAGGCCCAGAATGAGGTGGCGGGACGACCTCGACTCTTTCCAGAAGGATTGGCGTTTAACAGCACTGGATAGGGATAAGTGGAAGGAGGGAAGGGAGGCCTTTGCCCTGCAGTGGAACAGAAATGGCTGATAATAATAATAAAGCGCCTGCTTGGGTACCGAATTCAAGACCTACGTCTTGTCCGTCGGGGTTGATACCACTGCCACTGGGCAATCACTGCTCTTTACTTTTCTTTGGTTACTAGGCCAGCAAGTAATCACTCGTCACCCTCTCGCACTCGCTGCTCCTTGCTCACCAACTCTTTTTTTATACGTTGGCGCCGACTGTCGCTGAAAACCAGCGCTGGGGCTCTGTCTTGCATAGGGTCGCAGCATAATGCTGAGCGATAGCCGTTTTGCGTGGATGTGACTAGTGGTGTTCAAAGTTGCTATAAGGCAATCACTTGCTTAATGCTTAATGCTTTATATTTTAATCATGATTTTTTATATGCTTTATTAAATCATGCTTTTTTTATACGCGTAGGTACCTGATACTTGACTTGTTATGTTACGGGCGGGCGCGAATAAAGCAAGCGCGGTGACTGACAGCATGCTAAAGAATATTACATCGCGTTTATGAATTACGATAAAACAGATACAATCAACTCAACCAACAACAACAACAACAACAAACTCAACAACAACTCAACAACAAAATCAACAACAACAACTCAACAACAACATCAACAACAAAATCAACAACAACTCAACAACAACAACATCAACTCAACAACAACATCAACAACAAAATCAACAACAACAAAATCAACAACAACAACATCAAAAACAACAACATCAACAACAACATCAATAACAACAACATCAACAACAACAACAACTCAACAACAACAACATTAACTCAACAACAAAATGAACAACAACAACTCAACAACAACAACAGCATCAACAACAACAACTCAACAACAACATCAACAACAACTCAACAACAACATCAACAACAACTCAACAACAACATCATCAACTCAACAACAACAAAATCAACAACAACTCAACAACAACAACAACAACATCAACTTTCCTTCATACTTATACATATCCTCATATACCTCATACGATATTTATTAATATATAATTATTTATTTACACTAAAAAAATGGTTGCCTGTAAAGTCGGTTTTACGGGCGAAGATTTTACGTGACAACGACCGATCATCCGATCATAGTTGAGTGGGAGAGAGACGCAAGGCATTCGGCGGGCCTCTCTCTCGTTCGGTGACTCATCGTAACGTTACCGAGCGTTACACTTTTTCATAAGTGACTCCCAGTCGCAACCTAATTTAAGACGTTGTCACGTCAAAAAGTACGAAGCAAAATAATCACAAAAGTAAAAAACACGAACCAAATAGCATATCATTAATTATATTACGTATTTACGTGAGCCGCCCGAGATCGCAAATCACACGCGGTGCTTGCTTATAACGATTTATTATTATATTCATTGCTTAATGCGTTTCGCGCGATGACAGAGACAGAGTGCGATGTAAAAAAGCAATAAGCAAATAGCAACTTGTGAGAGCCACGATAGCGTTTGCTTTATGATGTGTGTATTAAGCAAGGTGCTTTATTTTGCTATATGATATATTAACCACCACTAGATGTGACGCATGTTTCCCCCAACCCTTTCTTATTTTTTTTTGTTTATTTTCTTTATTGCGTCACGTTTACCGCAAATAAACGGATTTTCTTTCTTACTTTTTCTTTAGGGTTCCGTACTTCAAAATAAAAACGGAACCCTTATAAAATCGCTTCGTTGTCCGTCTGTCTATCCGTCTGTCAAGACCCTTTTTCTCAGGAGCGCGTGGAGTTATCAAGTTGAAATTAATATCAAATCGTTTATGTTCCGTTTATGCCGTACATTTTAACACTCGCAAGGGAATCAAAACCCAACCGCGGCCACCAACCGGCCCGGCCCGGCCCGGGCCCCGGGGTTTTTCCGTGGCCACTGTAACAAATTAATATTTGTGGCCTCTTACGACAATCTAGGTAGGTGGTTAGGTATCGAAATAAAAGTAAACAACACACTAACTCAAACACTGTATATTAAAAAGGTTTAAATTAATTAGAACTAATTTGCTTTATAAAATCTATTAGGTAGGTTAATTTAAGTAAATTTGATTATTGCCAGCCAGCTTAAATTTCAGTAGAAAGAGCTATGGGCGTGGGGAGTTGAAGGGGGTTTTTTTTAAGTTGGACTTTGTGGAATCAAGTATGGATCAGTTAGTTATCTGAAATAAACGTTTTTTTTTTAATTTTTTTTTTTTAAACCTATAGGATACTTCCCGTTGACCTAGAATCATAAAATTTGGCAAGAAGCGATGTCATGTAGCACAAGTAAAGGAAAAAATCCGAAAACCGTAAATTTTTAGACACACCTACTTTGTACGGAACTCTCGGTGCGCTAGTCTGACTCGCACTTGACAGATTTTGTAGTTGCTAGCTCTACTCGCTTCTCTTAAACGAATGGCCGGATAGAATGACCCTTCTGTGTCACCCTTTTGCTTGACATTTCGTGTGTTTACGGTATCATGGGGAGATTTACTCTGTATCTTTGCGGTGGTAATCCCTGCGGTGTGGGTAGTAGTGCCAGTGGCGAAGGTTCCATATAACTCGATTCACTTCGTCTTTTTTTTTTTTTTCGGATGGGAAATCATCAAATGACCTCTCCGGGTGGAGCGGAAGGGAGTGTCAGACTCTTACTGACTAAAACCCACCCGTGTTCCTTCCTTAGCCCTTTATGTTCCGGGCCAGCGGTAACCCTTTCGGACAATCCCGCTGAATGCCTTATGATTTGGTAAAAGGTATAATGACATAAATACTCGATTTATTACTCACTACAGTACCAGTCTTTACGGGTAGTCAGAAGCCCGAAAGTGTGACAACCAGTCTTAGCAAGGGGTATCGTGTTACCCAGTAACTGGGTTGTGGAGGTGAGACAGGCAGTAGCTCCATGTCAAATACTGGTATTCAGCTGCATCCAACAACCAGCAACATAGTTAGGAAAAGGCTTATTGAATATTGACAGTCCCATTGGTCCCACTCACTCACAGATATAGATAGATACACCTAGATAACGCAAGAGCAACTACTTCGCGCGCCAAAAATCGCACCAGCTTACGTACAAAAATCGTAAGCCGCCACTTTCGCGCTCAGTCCTGTGTACTGCTGGCTCGGTGAGCGTGAGCGCTGGCGCTAAGCCGCGGGTGTGCGGCGAGACCGCGAGACGGATGCCACACGCGGCTGTCTTTGAATCGATTTGATTTTCCCATCACTAAACAGTGCTTGTGACGTCATAGTAGGTAGTCAAAAAATGGCACGCTTGGTTTTCATACAGATCGTGATACTTCGTTATCTAGGTCTATCTATAGCTCCCACTCCAGCGGGAAAAAGGTGTGAGTTTTTTAATATTTCCGCCCAAAATTGCTTGTTTATGGCACCCTGCCGAGCTGTAAACTATTCGGCCCAATTCTTTATATCATGTGTAAAAACTATTATTTACGTAAAATAAAAAAAAGAATTTTATTTGCCAACCGCACGCAAGAAATGTCACGTTAGCAAAAAAAGTGACAGTTTTAATTAAATTAATTAGAATGTCACTAACTAATGGGCGAACACAGTTTGTCATTAACCTACTTTGCGGAAGGCGTGTACAGTTTTGAGTTACACGGCAATTTCGCTACACCCTGTAGTGTAATTTCGAATTGACACACCCTTTCTACTTGTTGACCGATTTCCGAAAAAGGTGCGTTTTACGGCAAAAGAGGAGCGGTTGCATATTTTATTTGAAGCCACTGTTATCTTCCTAAAGTTCTGAAATTAAATAAAAAACATTATTCGAAAGCTTAGAATTAATTGAGAAGCTAAGAATTATTATACAACGTTATTTTTAGTAATGCGAAACCTGAATATATGTAGTTTGTTCAGAATAAGTAACCGAATCGATTCCAATAATTTTTACCCCATGTTATTATTTGTCCCAAAAATATTTAAAAAAGGTTAAAAGTTGGACACCGAGCGACACTAAGTAGGTTATCCAATCTCCGCGCCGAACGGTTAGGTACCTAGGTACTATTATCAATGAGAGCAAGACGGCGCGGCGCGAGCGGCACGGGTGAGCATTTTTTTGTACGGACAAACAAGCTTATAACTTTGTGATTTTTCATGATACAGTTTTGAAATTTTGTACATAGATTCTTTATTTACATAAAAATACTAGACACATCATACACATACATACTAAAAATAATGTTGTCTAGGCTGAGAATTTGTATTTTTAATTGTCATAATTACAAAAGACTGTCCCCCAAAACATTCCTCCTCCAGACCGAATGTCGGCTATATGAGCTTAACGGAGACTAGCCATCGACGCAGGAGATATTATAGAGCACGAGGTGTGCGCAGACACAGGTGCTCTCTCTCTCTCTGCCCTTACTCTCATAGTCCTCAGGGACGGCAATCCGACACGATCGGAGAGAGATCAGGCGCAGGCAGGACCAACGGCGTAACGTGCTTTCCGAAGCACGGGGCGGGGTTATCACACCGCCTACTTCCAAACTCCGGGCTGTTACTGAGAAATTCCTAATCGAAAAACCCAATAACACTTTGCTCGACCTGGGAATTGAACCCAGGACCCAACGCTCAGCTGTCGGCGCAGCGACACCAAAGCCGCCGCCGCCGCCCGATGCACATGCCGATGTTTTTACCCGACTGCGCGACGCAAAGGAGTGGTAATGTGTTCATCAGCCTATGTATGTATGTTTGTATGTTCCTTTGAAGCACTATACAGACCAAACGCCTGGGCCGATTTTTATGATTCACACGTCAATCGATTCCTCTTAGTCCGGCGAGTGTTACTAAAGACATGACGTTAGTGAAAATTTAATATGGCGACTACTAAGTATGTATGTATGCCTTAAAAAAAAAATTTTTTTTCTCAAAACCTTTCTTGTGGGGTATCAAAATAAAGGGCTTTAAAAGACGATTACAAAAATATAAACAACTTATATGGTTAAAAGTAATTCGAAGTGACAAATCGTAAAAAACACGTACCAAGAACTAAATCGACAGCGAAATCTTTCACATTTAATTTTGTAAACTAAAAAGCTGCAAATAAAAAAAGTTATAAAAAAAATAAAAAACCCGACTGCGGGTTAAAAACTTAAGTTAAAAGAACTGAAAAGCTAAAAACAAGCCCATTTTAAATTAAATAAAAGTTGGAAGCAGGCGGGACCCATTTGAATTAGAAAATATAATAAAAATGGTATGGGTCCCGCCTGCTTCCAACTTTTATTTAATTTAAAATGGGCTTGATTTTAGCGTTTCAGTTTTTTTAACTTAAGTTTTTAACCCGCAGTCGGGTTTTTTTTTTTTATAACTTTTTTTATTCTTCATCGTTTTGAGAGCAGTGATCATGAAATTATTTGCAAAAAGTAAATCGCCTGCTTGGCATCGAACCCACGACCTACTCGTAGGTCGGGGTCGTTACCACTGAGCCACCACTGCTCACTATAATAATGGTTTGTGGACACAGGCCACTCCTCGTGACCCGAATGTGTCCAAGTTACACACGACACATAGTTAATAACATTAGAGAAACATTCCAAGCTTTTACGTTGACGAAGTGCTCATATTTTTAGTTTAACAGAGCTAAATGTTGCTGAAAGTAGATGTCGTAAATGTGAATAGGGACCTAAACACCTAATACTTAAGGCTCCCGCAGACAGGCGCAACACGAATAGTATCTCGTGAAAACTTCATGGAATTTGTTCTAGCGGAGTCGCGTCGCCGTCGCGTTGTTATATTAATAACTTGATGAAAATATGGAGATTACAGAATGCAGAACTTCCACTTTATATGGTTATATAGCTGACCCGACAGACGTCCTGTTTTCGATTCGAAAGACACGTGGTCCCATCTGTTATCATAATAACGTTATTGTGGTTTTCCTCGGGAACAGCACTTTTTTTCGGGATGAAAGTTACCCTATGTCCGTTTCTGTACACCTGACAACGTTTAAGCACAATTTCAGGATGATCGGTTCAGTGGTTTCGGCGTGAAATGTAACAAACATATTTACTTTCGCATTTATAATATTAGTTAGGATATTAGTTAGGATTTGGGCTAATTGCGCACTCACAATCGCAGAGTTTTGATTAATAATTCGGCCCAGGCTTTTCTCAACTGTGTTGGGTGCCTTCCAGCGTATGGCAAAAGTAACGTCAAAATGACAGTCCAAGATGGCGGCTACGAAAATTAAAAAAATTTTAGGATGTCGTTTTCATGGTTTTTGAGGTTGCTGGAGCCGAAAATAAAGTCAAAATGAAAATCCAAGATGGCGGCTGTAACATTTTTTTTTTTTTGTTAAAAGATACTTTCGTTTTATGTTTCTGATTAGCGCGTCTGCCTAGACTAGACCTGGCCTAGTGCCTGCCTACCTATACTGAAAACCAATGTACGCCAGTGGTCTGCCTAGCCTTTTCTCAATTATGTTGGGTGCCTTCCAGCGTATGGCAAAAGTAAGGTCAAAATGACAGTCCAAGATGGCGGCTGCGAACATTTTCAAATTTTTCGATAAGGTCTCGTTTTCATGGTTTTCGAGGTTGCTGGAGCCGAAAATAAAGTCAAAATGAAAATCCAAGATGGCGGCTGTAAAACTTTTTTTTTTGTTTCTGACTAGTGACCGCGTCTAGACCCGGCATAGACTAGACCCGGCCTAGTGCCTGCCTACCTATTCTGGAAACCAATCCACGCCACTGTCTGTGTAGCCTTTTCTCAACTATTTTGGGTGCCTTCCAGCGTATGGCACTCGTGGGTTGCAGCTGTAAATCAGCATAGCATATCATAATCCGCCTACAATGTTCCCACGACTGGGACACAGGTCACTCAGGCCTCCTCTCTGTGGAAGCGAGTGGGCCATAACCTACCACGCGGGCTCAGTGCGGGTCCTCCTCTCTTTGAGAGGGAGTGGGCCATAATCCACCACGTGGGCCCAATGCGGGTCCTCCTCTCTGTGGAAGCGAGTGGGCCATAACCTACCACGCGGGCTCAGTGCGGGTCCTCCTCTCTTTGAGAGGGAGTGGGCCATAATCCACCACGTGGGCCCAATGCGGGTCCTCCTCTCTGTGGAAGCGAGTGGGCCATAACCTACCACGCGGGCTCAGTGCGGGTCCTCCTCTCTTTGAGAGGGAGTGGGCCATAATCCACCACGTGGGCCCAGTGCGGGTCCTCCTCTCTATGGGAGCGAGTGGGCCATAACCTACCACGCGGGTCCAGTGCGGGTTGGTATATGGTGGTAGAACGATAGCAATTAGTGGTTATTTCTAATTAAAACGTAACTAAGCTTTTTACTTCATAAGTTAACGGTTACATTTAAGTCGGTAAAGTTATCTACAATCTTGTTGAAAGCGTGCGGCGCGGGCGCAGCCTCAAATGTGCAGTAGAAAGTAACTTTATGTACCATAGTTACTTCGTCTCGACTGCCTATTTGGTATTGTGGTCGAAAGTGCGATTACTGAGCATGAGGTCCCGGGTTCCCGCATGGGTCCCGCGTACTGTGGGAGGTAGATGGACTGACGACCTTAGAAAGGTGGCTGGAACAGATTGGGTGCGGAAGGTGGAGGACAGGGTGTGGTGGCGCAGCCTGGGAAAGGGCTATAATATTTATAAATACTTTATTTCAGACCATGGTGTCCATTTTTGCATTTTTTTTTTGTTTTTGTTGTCATTTTTTTGTTTTCCTATGTCTATCAGGGGGCGGTAGGCTAAGTTGAGTTGAGGTCCTGGGTTTGATCCCGAAGTCAGCCAGTGTTATTGGGTTTTTCCTTATTAATTTCTCATGTTGTCGCAAAAGGCTCGCCCTATTACAAGAGAAAAAAAAAACATCATAGACATATTATTATGTCGCTCGCGTCGGTGTGTTCAACACGTCTGCTTAATTCCTCTACGATAGGCGAGATGTTATGATAGTTTCCATGTGAGGAAACTACAGTCGTTTCAGTTTAGATGTGGGGGAAAACCGCTGCCATGAACTAGTATTCTAAAAAAAACGGATACATTCACATTTAATTCTAGAAAGTACAATAATCAACAAAACTGTGCAGCGCAAAACAAAAGTACGCTCACAACCAGACACCTTTCAAAACCTTTTATTTCGAAATTCGAACAAACAAAGTACTATCGCGAGCAAAAGTGCTCGAGAGTTCGACGAACAAAACGCTCTTGTGAAACTCGGGCACTCGTTAAATGTTCTAACGAGTGTGTTGTACACGGGAACGCTTTTATACACGATTGTACATACGAGGGAGTTTCGCGAAGTTTTCTGTTATATCACGTTTATTTGATCCTCGGGTTTTAGTACTTTTTATTTTAGTTTTTGGAAAAGAATGAGTGAATAAACTATAGGTTACACCACAGTTCGTGGCCATTTTTCTTCTCCGTGTCGATAATCATTAAGCTTTAGAAAGTGTCAGTCTGTCAAACATTAAACTACCCCACATATGACAGTGAAAAGGCGCTACTAAGTCGAACTTTTTCTCAAATTCTTTTTGTCATATAATAATAAAGACGAAAAAAGAAAAAATATATTTTTTTTTAATAAAGAAAGAAAATACATTTATTTAGCACAAACTAAAAGACAAACAATACTCCACTAGATAACAAAGATAAAAATAAAAAGTGTAAAGCCGATGTAAGAAATTAGCAGGAAGCGTGCCTCACGGCTGCGCTAAAAAGGCCCAGTTCAGCAAAAATGCCAGGAAACGCTGGGTTTCAACTGGACTGGATCAGGTTAAGCTACGCTTGCCGCGGTTGGTCAGTGGATGGGTGATCATCTTTACATACCAAGACCCCTCCGTGTCTCGGAAAGCACGTTAAGCCGTTGGTCCCGGCTGTCATTCGTGGATCTTTGACAGTCGTTACGGGTAGTCAGAAGCCCGAAAGTCTGACAACCAGTCTTACCAAGGGGTATCCTTTACCCAGTAACTGGGTTGTGGAAGTCAGATAGGCAGTCGCTCCATGTAAAATACTGGTATTCAGCTGCATCCAGAGTAGCCTGCGAGTGAGAGGTCGCAGATATCAAGATGACTACAATAAATAGCACCTTCGATCACGAGTCCGAAAATGAACCTAAGCATGGCGAAATGAGCATAGATGGATCGCTCATCGATAAGGAATCGCCACCACCTTATGTTACGTTCCGGAAAGGAGTGTCACACGGCCACGACTCCGAATTCCGTCTAGAATTTAAGGCGTTTCAAGAGAGCATGCTAACTATGCTGCAGACGTGGCTCACGAAACAAGACGATAAGTTTTCAAAATTACTTGGGGAATTCGAGTGTGTGAAAAATTCCATTCAATACATCAGCGATAAATGTGATGACCTTGAAAAAAGTACACAGGCTGTCAAAAATCGTGTACAGATTGTCGAACAAAACGCCCAAACATACGAGCCACGGCTTGCCGACCTAGAAGCGAAACTCGAATCCATGGAACAAAGAGCACGTAACTGTAACCTTGAAATAAGTAACCTGCCTCAAAAACGTGGAGAAAACTTGATAAATATTATTGAAAATATTGCTAATGTTTTAAAACAACCAATATCTGCTCGTGATGTGATCACGATTCACCGAGTACCACAAGCCAACCCAAATAACTCTCGACCGAGGAACATAATAGTAAAATTTTCCAGCCAAATCATGAGGGACAACTTTATCTCAGCCGCTCGCCTCAACAAAGGTATTTCAACCGAGCAAATAAATATACAAGGTCACCCACAGAAAGTATATTTAAATGAACACTTGACACTAAAAAACAAAAAATTATTTCGGCAAGTCAGAGATATTGCCAAAGATATCGGGTACGAATTTGTCTGGATTAAGCACGGAGTCATACTTGCCAGGGCCGACGTCTCCACCGCTGCCATCGCCATTCGCTCAGAAAAGGATATATCCAAACTTACTCCCCATGTTGTCGGAAATTGATTACCTAATATTAATTGTTTCTTTATTTTCAGCCATAAATATCAGCGAAAATATCATGATTGGCGTGGATCGTATTATGAACGGTGTTATTTGCATTATGTTCTGCGTGCGGGCTCTGTATCATTCATTACTCTGTGTGTTGACGAGGTATGCGACTACTCATAGTTTGGTTTTTACTTCCACCGTCATATTTACTCTTTCTATCATATTAAGCTCCAAATGTTTATTCCTTTTAAAGTTACAATCACTCCTTACAGATTCAAATATGTATGATGTTCAAATAATTGATTATAGTTTACCTAACAAGCTTAATTATGCCATTAATCACACACAAGTACTCGTATTATTTAGAATCATAAGGTACCCCGGCTATAGATTATATTATTACGTACGGATTATGAGTCACTTGTTTACCTTTTTACTAGTAACACGTATTAATACTTTTATTCAGCGTAATGACCTGTAACATCTCGATCTATTACAGAAAATTCAAATTTTTTCCATCTCTTTATTAGTGGTTGTCAAGTAATGGTAATCATATCACTAGGTTTTATTAGGTTTTTATTTTTTATTTATCCTTTTGATAGATTCTTGTTTTGTAAATGTGAGGACTTTGTAGGCCTTGTAGACTTTAGATTATTTTATCAAGTACCTGATACTTGTTGACAGGCCTACGCTATCCTCCCATACCTACTGTAATTTGAAAATATTGTAAAAGCCAATTATTTTTAAAAAGAGTAACCGTGGAGTTTCTTGCCGGTTCTTCTCCATAGGAAACGACCAATTGGAACCGTGCACCTAGCTTCTGACGTTTCATAAGTGCCCATGTAGGCTTATGTGAAATAAAATATTTTGATTTTGATTTTGATTTTGATTATCAAAACTGCCGAGGGTTAAGAACAAAATTAAATACTCTGTACAATAATATACTAGCGGACTCCCACGATATCATTATTTTATCAGAGACATGGCTGGTTCCCGATATTGATGATGGCGAATTCATCGACTCAAGGTATGTCGTGTATCGCTGCGATAGAAACCGTGTGTTGAGTGGTAAGTCTGATGGAGGGGGTGTTTTGATAGCGGTTCGCCGCGGTTTAAGTGCAACGCGTTGTGAATTAACGACGACGCTTTGTCAAGATGATTGTTATCATACTATGCCTCATAATATTGACTACGTACTTTTAAAGTTTTACTCTAAAACTGCTAACAAATATCACACTGTGTGCGGCGTATATGTTCCACCAAACCAAACGCTAAGTACCTACCAATCGTTATTTATTTTGCTTGAAAAAGAATTGTCTAGCCGTACTACCGGTAATTTGTATATTTTTGGAGATTTTAACTTACCGCACGTCGAATGGGTTGCACTCGACACACCTGCACTCATGCCTTGCATACACAACAACAACAGCTCATTGGAAATCCTGCTTCTTAATTTTTTATCGACTTTAGGCTGTAAACAATATAATAACACCAAAAATCAGTTAAACCGCACTTTAGATTTATTAATTTCAAATGATGCTTGTATATGTGAGCCTGCGCCCACTCCCCTTATATCCATAGATGCTTTTCATCCGCCTTTTCTGACAACTATCTCCTTTGAATTGGTGCATGCGCCCATGACTCACTGTTCTGCGCCTAGATATCGCTTTGCTGAAGCCAATTACTCTGCTATTAACAAAGATATTACTCTGGTCGACTGGACTTCAGTTCTAGATAATAACGTCTCTATAGATTCTGCTACTCAATGCTTTTACGAAACTATTTATGCAATTATAAAGTCTCACGTACCGATGCGGCCGGTTAAATCTAATGAATATCCGATTTGGTTCTCTCGTCCGTTGATACACATTTTTAAGAATAAAGAAAAGGCATGGTGTAAGTGGAAGAAATATAAAAATTGTGCGGATTACGAACAGTTTTCCTTATATCGCAGGAGATTTAAGTTGCTTTCTGCCGATTGCTTTAATAGGTATCTGCGTCTTGTTGAAACCAGCATACAGAAAGACGTAAAACAATTTTGGTCGTTTATAAAAAGCCATAAAAGAAATACAGGTGTACCAAACACCATGTCATATAATAATGAGGAATGTAGCGGCCCTGTGGACGTTTGTAAATTGTTTTCTAGGTTTTTTGAGTCAGTATATGAACCTACATCTAATAATGTCAATAGTAAGTCTGTGTTGCCGTTGGAAACTCAAGTAACTATAACGGACTTGTCATTCTCTAAAGATACGATAGTTAAATTGCTCAAATCCTTAGATGTTACTAAGGGGTGTGGGCCGGATGGTATTCCTCCCTTCTTTTTAAAACACACCGCTGAGTCGATGGGCGTGCCGTTATTTTATTTATTTAATCGTAGTCTGAAGGATGGCATTGTGCCTCAAGCATGGAAGACTGCTCATATAACGCCTGTATATAAAGGTGGCACGAAAAACGACGTTACCAACTATCGCCCAATATCATTGTTGTCCACCTTGTCTAAGGTTCTAGAGCGACTAGTACATAATGCAATCTATCCTACTTTACATAATATTATTATCCCTGAACAGCATGGCTTTGTTCATGGTCGCTCCACCGTAAGCAACCTAGTCTTGTACTCAAATTTTTTATTCGAAAATATGGACAATCAATTGCAGGTTGACACAATCTACACTGACTTCTGTAAGGCCTTTGACAAGGTGGACCACAGTATGCTTTTGCAAAAAATTGAATTTAACGGTATCCGTGGGAGTCTGCTTCGCTGGTTTATATCGTACGTGAAAAATAGAACTCAGAAGGTTGTGGTCCAGGGGTTTTCTTCTGATGTGATTAGCGTGACATCTGGTGTGCCGCAGGGCTCAATTTTGGGTCCATTGCTTTTCGTTTTATTCATAAATGACATAAATACATGCTTTAGAAACTGTGGCTTTCTGTTGTATGCTGACGACCTTAAAGTATTTCGTAAAATAAGCTCTATTGATGACTGTGTTAAATTGCAAGAGGACCTGGATCGTTTCTCTGCCTATTGCTTAGCAAATAAACTGCAATTGAGTTTACGCAAGTGCAAATCTATTTCTTTCACCAAAAAAATTAATGTCGTTCATTTCACATATTCGCTCTGTGGCTCAAATTTAGAAAAAGTTTCCTTAATTAAAGACCTGGGTATACTATTTGACTCAAAGTTGCACTTTGATGCTCACGTTGATCTCATCACAGCCAAGGGTTATCAATTTTATGGTTTCATAAGGCGGACCTGCAACCTATTTAAAAAACCTTCCACATATTTACTACTATACAAGTCACTCATAAGATCTCAACTGGAATACGCCACATGTGTGTGGAATCCACTTTATGATAAATACAGTGACCAGCTTGAATCGGTTCAACGTAAATACCTTCGTTTTCTAAACTACACATTTTCTAAGAAACGTTCTTCATATCATACTCTCCTAGAAAAGTTCTCTTTGTCAACTCTTAAATCAAGGAGACTGTATCTTGACCAAACATTCTTATATAAAGTCTGTCGAAATGAATTTGATTGCATTAACCTAATAAATCAGATTTATATTCGCATACCTAGTCGCTCCCAACGTATTCGCGATACTTATACTCATAGTCTATTTGCCCCCAAGCCGTGCAGGACTAACGCAGGCGAACGAGCTCCTTTACGCCGTATTATGAAAAGTTACAACGATAATTTCGCTGATATCGACTTGTTTGTTTTATCACTTACCCAATTCAAGAAATGTATCTGTGTAAAAATTGATCATACTTCCTCATAGTGTCTACATTTTACAGATTCGTTCACTTATATTTTAACCGACTTCAAAAGAAGGCGGAGTTTCTCAATTTGGATGTTTATGGCATTTAATTCAATTTTTATATGATTTATTCTGTATGTTCGGACTTAATTCCGTCATATACATATAGACGTATTGCAAATTATTGCCTGTTCGCATACATTTCAATTTTATTATGTTAAGATCTGATGATGAGTTTCGTAGCATTGAGTTATATTGTACTACGTAGTGCATTATAGCTCAATGTCTCGAACTCGGTTGTTAAAAGTTCTCACCTTTTACTAAGTGTTGTGTAAATCACATTATAATAGTTAATCCTTTGTTTACTTTTACTAAGTGTTGTGTAATCACATCATAATAGTTAATCCTTTGTTTACTTTTACTAAGTGTTGTGTATATTACATTATAATAGTTAATCCTTTGTTTACTTTTACTAAGTGTTGTGTAAATCACATTATAATAGTTAATCCCTTGTTTACTTTCACTAAGTGTTGTGTATATCACATTATAATAGTTAATCCTTTGTTTACTTTTACTAAGTGTTGTGTAAATCACATTATAATAGTTAATCCTTTGTTTACTTTTATTAAGTGTTGTGTAAATCACATTATAATAGTTAATCCTTTGTTTACTTTTACTAAGTGTTGTGTAATCACATCATAATAGTTAATCCTTTGTTTACTTTTACTAAGTGTTGTGTATATCACATTATAATAGTTAATCCTTTGTTTACTTTTACTAAGTGTTGTTTAAATCACATTATAATAGTTAATCCTGTGTTTACTTTTACTAAGTGTTGTGTAAATCACATCATAATAGTTAATCCTTTGTTTACTTTTACTAAGTGTTGTGTAAATCACATTATAATAGTTATCCTTTGTTTACTTTTGTTTAATTTTACTAAGTGTTGTGTAAATCACATTATAATAGTTAATCCTTTGTTTACTTTTACTAAGTGTTGTGTATATCACATTATAATAGTTAATCCTTTGTTTACTTTTACTAAGTGTTGTGTATATCACATTATAATAGTTAATCCTTTGTTTACTTTTACTAAGTGTTGTGTAAATCACATTATAATAGTTAATCCTTTGTTTACTTTTACTAAGTTTTGTGTAAATCACATTATAATAGTTAATCCTTTGTTTACTTAAGTTTGCTTATACCTAATTAAGTTTTTATTGTATTATTATGCGGATAACGGTGCTGGTTGCGTTATTACTTAAATGTACTAAAATCTAGTTGTATTAGTATTAAGCATCATTACGCAATTGTTTGTTGTCCTAAAGAAATAAAAATAAAAATAAAATAAAATCCGGTTAGACTGGAAGCCGACCACAACATAATTGGGATAAGGCTAGCCAGATGATGAAGTAACTGATAAAAAATGCTTTTTTTGCAGTTTTTCCATCCGTAAAACCGCTCCTTTCACCAAAAAACAATTCATCAGTTTAAAACCCTACAAAATAAAATATTTCTCCACAAAAATCCCAACTACGTTTTACACTGAAAAAATATTAATTCTTGCTAATGAAGAGACTCACGAAACGCAGGCGTATTACCGAGAAGTATTCTTTTAAAAAACTGGCCAAGTGCGAGTCGGACTCGCACACGAAGGGTTCCGTACCACAAGGCAAAAACACCGAAAAAAAACACGTTTGTTGTATGGGAGTCCCCCATAAATATTTATTTTATTTCGTTTTTAATATTTGTTGTAATAGCGGCAACAGAAATACATAATTTGTGAAAATTTCAACCGTCTACCTATCGCGGTTCTTGAGATACAGCCTGGTGACAGACAGACGGACGGACGGACAGACAGCGAAGTCTTACTAATAGGGTCCCGTTTTTACCCTTTGGGTACGGAACCCTAAAAACTGTGCAGGGAAAATAATAAAAAAACTTAATTAAATGTATGAATATTAAATTCACTTGTGTGCTCTGAAACTACCCAGAGTGTAGGTACATACACGGTCTGGGTATTGTAGTTCTTCGTGTAATTTCGTGTCAGAGACTAGTGAGAGAAAGAGAATAGTTCAGAAGGTCGGCTCCATAGAACGAGCAAAAACACACACACACACACACACAAAAAACCGGACCCTATTACTAAGACTCCCTGTCCGTGTCGGTCTGTCACCTTGCTGTATCTCATGAACCGTGATAGCTAGACAGTTGACATTTTCACAGATGATGTATTTCTGTTGCCACTATAACAACAAATACTAAAAACGGAATAAAATAAATACTTAAGGGGGGCTCCCATACAACAAACGTGTTTTTTTTTCGGCGTGTTTGCCTTGTGGTACGGAACCCTTCGTGTACGAGTCCGACTCGCACTTGGCCGGTTTTTAAGGTCCTAACAAACCCTGTTCCGATTAAATTCTAACACCATGACTCCGTCAAAAGTCCGTTTTCAGACCTACCCTGCGTTCCGAGTTGGGAAATAATCGATGTGAGCGTGCTTAAACCCGTACCGAATTAGCGTGAGCGCGATAACGACGTCCCGTGAATCGTCATAGATAACGTCATGACATGCGCCATCTTGCGATAACGCCGACCATGCCCTAGAATAATATCACCGTGAGCGCTGTCAAAAATGACAGCGAGTGTGTGAGGATGTGTCAGTGTGTGTTTTGTTTAGATTTGCATCTTATCATAAAATTGTGCTTCTGGCTGATAGTCGCTACCTAACCAAAGAAGAAGAAATGTGGTGTTTATACAAAGAAATACTGTAATAATATCGTTTTTTAGATTGAGTAAGTACTGTGAGCGCGCTCACTGGCGTTCCGAATTGTTGACAGCTCTCAGCTGTCATAATCGTGATATCTAAATCGGAACGCATGTGAGATGATGTGAGCGCTGTGAGCGATTATAGCTAATTCGGAAAGCGCCTATTTGTTTTCATTTTCATCAAATAATTTTGAACAGAGTATGGACGGCGTCGCGTACGTATCGGCGAACTCATGCGATCTCAAAGAAATGCCAGTCGCGAGTGCGCTTGCACTCGCTGTGTTTGAAGCATGTCTTGTTTTCGTTCGATGTATGGAGCTGACCTTCTGGATTATACTGTGGTATTGTACTACTGTGTCTCATAGTACACTACTGTGTATTGTGCATTGTGTATTCATGCTCATTGTTTTATGTCGGCTCATTAGTTTTTCGTCGTGGTTTTACAAGATTAGGCTTTTTGAATAATTACATATTTATAACCAGCTTCGGCCCGCGGTTTCTCCCGCATATGTCTCGAGGGCCTCAAGTCTGCTATTACAATAGTGTCAGAATGGTCTATTATTGATTTCATAATTGTTGATTTGGTAATCTACTAATATAATGGTGTCATTATGACTTTCCCATGGTCAACCACTGACACTCCATTGAAAGAAATGGCATAGAATGGTAATCTCGTACATAATGACAAATGAATGACTGACTTATGCGGTAATTTGGTAAAATTTTGACAGTTCCTTTGATCCTTGATCAGTGACCTACCATTAGAACGTGCAGTCATTGCTTTTAATTCGTTACGAGTATCGTATATGTTCTGTGCCATTGACCGACCAATGATCGACCATTATGAATTTAGTAGATTACGAACTTTTAGCAAAATGACAATGGGATCGTGTTTATAAAAATAGCAGACTTGGGCCCCAGGTCATGGAGGAAGCTAGCGCCGGCGGAGAACACGCAAATCCTTCAGTCCTGCGCCTGACCTCTCTCCGGCCGTGTCGGATTGCCATCCCACCGGACTATGAGACTGTGAGAAGAGGAAATGCACCTGCGTCTGCGCACATGGTTGTGCACTATAATAATATTTACAGCGTAATTGGCTAGTCTCAGTTAAGATTGGCCGAAATTCGGTCAGGAGGGTATATTCATCAAATAGAAAGTCTTTCTGGTGTTTATCTGTACATTTTGACAGATATCTTCATTGTTTCGGAGCCAGCATTGTCTAACTGTATCTTATCTTCTTAATCGAAAAACTGGTACTGTAGTGAGTAATAAATCGAGTATTTATGTCATTATACCTTTTACCGAGAGAGCAGTGGTGGCCCAGTGGTCACGGACACGACTTACGAGTTGTAGGTCGTAGGTTCGAACCCACACAGGCGCTTTACTTTGTGTAAGTTATTTCATCACCACTGCTCTCAAAGCGGTGAAGGAAAACATCGTGAGGAAACAGGCATGTCCTAGAACCAAAAATTCGAAGACATGTGACATCGACCAACCCGCACTGGGCCCGCGTGGTGGATTACGGCCCACTCCCTCTCATTGAGAGGAGGCCAGTGTCCCAACAGTGGGAACATTATAGGCTGATGATGATGAATACCTTTTACCGAGTCATATAAGGCATTCAGCGGGATTGTCCGAAAGAGTTACCGCTGGCCCGGAACATAAAGGGCTAAGGAAGGAACACGGGTGGGTTTTAGTCAGTAAGAGTCTGACACTTCCTTCCGCTCCACCCAGAGAGGGACTCATTTGATGATTTCCCATCGGCAATAGTATACACAGATAGTTTATAACCAGGATTAACACATAGAATACTTTTTATCTCGATATTCCCACGGGATCGACCCATAAGCGGGTGAAACCGCGGGGCGCAGCTAGTGAAATATAATTCAGAATTTGAAATAATTTACTAAAACAAATATGTCATGCAGTTTTAAGATGTCGATTATAATACAAGTGTATTAATGTATTATTTCTGTTTTGTTACAGGTAAATGATTGATTTCTCGTCCGGAACAACAATTTCAACTGTTTCATCAAGTTTGCCTGCTGAATATGCGGTCGTAAGGTAATCTTATTGCGACTGGACAAGAAAGGTCTGCGCCTGGTGACGGGGCGCTGCTCGCTAAATAAACACTTTTACACATTAGGCATAACAGACAGTCCCCTGTGCCTCGGGACACCCAGATCGTACACGGATGTTCTCAACAGACCAGGAGATTCGATCAGCTTCTGGAGGGAGGTGGGCTGGTTGGAATAACCACCGACGGCCGCCATGGCCCACGCACAATGGTCCACTGAAGGACTAAGTGCGGAAACCAAACCCATAACATAGAACATAGATGCTGTCGTAAGGTATTTTCGAAAACACGACAGAATCCTTGACTCTTACATACCGTAAATCATCTGTAATTAGTTTGAACCCGCTGTAACTACACGCTTACCATTAAGGGGTTTATTTGTAACTGATGAATAAAGATAAGTGACGTTCAAACGTATGGTTAAACAGTCGCTAATTATTATTTAACTTTAAGCAACGTTTATGAATAAAGGGGTAAATCATTAAGCGTTAATCATATTTAAAACAACATTATCTCTTCAACTTTAATGATTTACAATATAAAGATGATTAGCGTTTAGCGCCAAATGTATTAAGGAATTTGTGCTGAACGTTTAATTAATAGTGCACAACAAAATCAAAAGTCGATTATTCAAACTAGGCTGAGATTCAGCACTTTTCGAACGTCAAAATTATATAAGACAGTCCCCCAGAACGCCCGCCCTAGAACCACTTCCTAGTGCTTTCGCTGGGGAGAAGAAGTGGCGCAACAAACTCCCCAGCAGTAATCGAGGAGTATTAAATTGATTGTAGTTGAATTCGCTGGATGTGGAAGCACAGAACCGGTCAAAGTAGAGGTGCTTGGGGGAGGCCTATGTCCAGCAGTGGACTTCTTTCGGCTGAAATGATGATGATCAAGTTGATGTGGGTACAAGAACATCAACGTCAAAAACCCTCGGGACACCCAGATTTTACACAGATGTTCTCAACATGCCAGGAGACGTTATCAACTTCTGGAGGGAGGTGGGCTGGTTGGGATAACCACCGACGGCCGCCATGGCCCACGCACACTGGTCCACTTGAAGGACTAAGTGCGGAAACCAAACCCATAACATCTAAAACCACAAATTAAAATCCGTGTGAAAATCCACCAAAAACGCATGCGTAGGCGCTCGTAAACCGAATAGTCCAAGAGCTTACAAGATGACGCGTAAATTAAGCCTATTAACATTGTCGCCTCATTCAGTAATTGATATTTAAGATTGGCCTCAATTGGGACCAGACTCCCGGACTATTCACACGGAGTTTTTATATTGTCCCCAATTGATCCGGTGGGTCACTGTGAAAACATGTGATTAGCTCATCTTGAGCTCCTGGCCTAGGAAAATGTAAAGATGCGGTTACATGAGCAATTTTTTTTGCTAACTATATTTATTTATTTATCCATTTATTTCAGGCATCAAGGCCCTTAGAAAACACATACAATACAATATTAATAACTGAAAAATACTATAAATACATACAGCATTATAATTACACTAAAAAACTAACGAACACGAAGTGTCTGCGTCGTGTTTCGCTGACTGGTGTCATGTAGCCGGCCACGAAACCGGCGGTACACAACACCCTTCGGCCAGAACTCTTCCATGAGGAACTTCTCGAGATGATGTGTCGGAACACGCACCATGAACGACTTGAAGTTCGTGTTGTGACGCGACTCCAACTTCTCGGCCCTCAAAGTCCAGTTGGTCTTCACACGCATGTACTCCACGGTCTCCTCAACCTTCGTGGAGTGGTGAAGTCTGGACACGTACAGCTGCGTCGTCGGGATTGCTGGACGCAGCAGCATGTTGGGTCCTGCCAGCACGGTGCCGCCCTGGTTCCGACAAGGAGGCCCGGCTGGCCCGCGATGGAAGTGGACAGACAGAAAAGGGAAAGGGAGGCTTTTGACCAGCAGTGGGACATCATCTGCCTGCCTTTTTCCAACTATGTTGGGGTCGGCTTCCAGTCTAACCGGATGCAGCTGAATACCAGTATTTTACATGGAGCGACTGCCTGTCTGACCTCCACAATCCAGTTACTGGGTACTACGATACCCCTTGGTAAAACTGGTTGTCAGACTTTCGGGCTTCCGACTACCCGTAACGACTGTCAAAGATCACGAATGATAGCCGGGACCAACGGCTTAACGTGCTTTCCGAGGCACGGAGGGGTCACGGTATGTAAAGATGGTCACCCATCCACAGACCAACCGCGGCAAGCGTAGCTTAACCTGATCGATCGACCTGTGCGGCTGTTATTATTTAAATATTTAGCCACGGGTCCCTCACCACGCTCAATATGGTATCATATTTGAGCAAATATCTCAGAATTTAGCAGTTAAAGTTACTGCCTTTCATTCTTTTAAAGACAAAACATAAAATCCAGTGAAAGTTTCACAACATCATTAAAATAACAGCAATTAAAAAGTAACAGCAATTTTCGAGGTAACCAATGACAAACAAACTGATAACTTCATTCACTTGAACTACTTTCTACTATAAAGTAATAAAACATTAATTAAAATTATATTATTACAAGCTGAAGACAGGGCGCTATGGCGCTCATTAGGGGAGGCCTATGTCCAGCAGTGAACTGCTATAGTCTGATGATGATGATGATGAATCCATGTGCCTGATGGCGTAAGTACCTACTTCGGCAAAAATTATGAACTTACATAAAAACTTCATCACCTAATAAAACGCTATACGCACAGGCGTAGGCGGTGCTATTCTGTAAAAAGATCACCGTGATAACTTCGGTGAAGGGCTTACAGGACCTAAACACAAAAAACGCAAGTTTTAGAAACCTTAAAAGTATATGATCGACTGACTACAGTAAACAAAACCAGCAAAATATATGATATTCTTCAGGATATATGCTAGGTAGATAGTGTGTTGCAAACATAATACAACTAATTTGATACGATAGAATAAAATCATGAAGATACCTCTAAAAAAATTCTTTTACAATAAAAACCATACTAATATACATACAATCATTCTGATTTTTTGTCAGATTATTCTACAAGCAACTTACTAAAACACTAGTGTTTTAATTTTTTAGTCCAAACAATAGATTTTTGGTAAATAGATATTTGCTTTATATTTTGCAATAAATTACCTGCGTTGTCATCGCGCTTCTCTTTCTTTTCTATGCAGACCGACAAAGACCGCGCTTTAGGTCATGTAGTCGCCTTACAGTGAGCTGTCATTCCAGCTGATGCTAGGGATTGACACTATTGACAGCTCACTTCACCTAAGTTTTCACGGTGAGATTTTTACAGAATAGCATTACAAAGCATGTAACCCTATACGATGACTAAATTGAAGGGTTAGTCTGACAGTTACCGGAAAATGATTATATAGCATTCTTTAAAGCAAAGACAATATATCGTTTTCCTACCTACCAACTACATGACATGTCTTAAATATGCTACTATCATAAATACCAACATTATGGCTGCCGGATGTGAGTCAAAGACAAGTAGAGCGTAACCATTGACAATGAGTAGCAGACGATAAACAAACCGGTTTGCTTGACAGCGAATGACCGAGCTGTAGGTTATTAAGAGTTTAATGAATTTCGGTACATTCATTTTGATGCAAAGACAGGCCCGTGGCTAAATAATAACAGCCGCACAGGTCGATCGATCAGGTTAAGCTACGTTTGTCGCGGTTGGTCTGTGGATGGGTGACCATCTTTACATACCGAGACCCCTGCGTGCCTCTGAAAGCACGTTAAGCCGTTGGTCCCGGCTGTAATTTGTGGATCTTTGACTGTCGTTCCGGGTGGTCAGAAGCTCGAATGTCTGATAACCATGAGTCTTACCAAGGGGTATCGTATTACCCAGTGCCGGTTTTAGCACCACCAGCGCCCTGGGCGAGATTTCTACGGCGCTCCCTTGAAGCCCAAAAACGCCGAAAAAAACACGTCTGTTATTTCCCTTAAATATTTATTTTATTCTGTTTTTAATATTTGTTGTCATAGCGGCAACAGAAATACGTCATCTGTGAAAATTTCAACTGTCTAGCTATCACGGTTCATGAGATACAGCCCGGTGACAGACGGACAGTGGAGTCTTAGTAATAGGGTCCCGTTTTTACCCTTTGGGTACGGAACCTTAAAAAATGGTGCTTTAAAATACGATTCATCATCATTTGTATACCTTTTCCTATGTTGGGGTCGGCTTCCAGTCTAACCGGATGCAGCTCAGTACCAGTATTTGTAGTAGTGCTTTAAAATACGGTTCACATGCAGAATATACATTAGCAATCCAACGTTTTCACATGGCTGCATATATTTCCACTCCTCCCTCCACCCCCTGGTGGTGAATACATAATAACTCATTAAATCCCCATTTGATGGTAATACGGCGTTCACCCCCTGAATATGTATGGGGAATTCCTTTTGTGGTGAAAACATACGGGGGAAGAATTTGAGCCTGGATGCAAGTATACAGTGAAGACCTTGACTGCGCCGTTGGTCGTTGGCGACTGCTGAGCGTGTTTCTGGGTTCTATTCCCAGGTCGAGCAAAGTGTTATTGGGTTTTTCCATTAGGAATTTTTTAGTAACAGCCCGGAGTTTGGAAGTTGGCGGTGTGATACCGCCGTGCCTCGGAAAGCATGCTTTAAACCGTTGATCCTGCGCATGATCTCTCTCCGGTCGTGTCCGATTGCGTGCCTTCCCACCGGACTATGCTAGAGAGGGAAGAGGGAGTGCACTTGTGTCTGCGCACACACTTGTGCACTATAATATCTCCCGCGCCGAAGGCTACTCTTGTATTTTTTTTTATTAATCCACCCTGGCCTTGGTTATTTTTAGAAGTCGTGATACTCATTAGCCTTTCAACCTTAATAACAACAATATAATTATTAAAATCGTATATTATATATAGTATTCCGAATATTTACTCTAGGGTTCAAATTCGCTATCACTCAAGTGGGTCAGATAATGTTGCCCACCGACTGTACCACATGAGATAGATATTCAGCTTTGTCCCTGGTATGAGATATTTCCAAAATACACTACTGCTTTCATAGCTTTTAAATCTTACCTATGAAACGGTAGCTTGCCTCAAAAAGCTATTATACATATTATTCTACTGTTTAAGTTTACTAGCAGCGCCCCGCATCCCGTGGGAATATCGGGATAAAAACTGTCCTATGTCCTTTCCTACTTACTCAAACTATCTCTATACCAAATTTAATCTAAATCGGTTCAGCGGTTTAAGCGTGAAGAAGTAACAGACAGACAGACACACTTTCGCATCCACACTAATATTATAAATTCGAAAGTAACTGTCTGTCTGTCTGTATGTTATCTTTTCACGCCTAAACCACTGAACGGATTTCGATAAAATTTGGCAGAGAGATAGATTGCATCCTGGGGAAGGACATAGGATAGTTTTTTTATAGACAAACCTTGCGGGAGGAAGCTAGTTTATATAACATTAGTACCTATGGATTTCATGAGACATCGTTTGCTATCAACCCAGGCGGTCCCGTCCGACGCACCCAACCCTGTATGTTACCACAAAACTGCAATACCACATGCATAGTACATTAGTCACTTAAAGGAGTTAAAGGATTCCGATATGAAGCGCAAGGCTGTTACCCAGACAGGCACGGAGCAATCAAGACAGCTAAGCTATATTAAGGGGCTTACAGGACCTAAACACAAAAAACGCAAGTTTTAGAAACATCATCATCTGCCTAGCCTTTTCCCAACTATGTTGGGGTCACCATCCAGTCTAACCGGATGCAGCTGAATACCAGTATTTTACATGGAGCGACTGCCTATCTGACCTCC
Source organism: Oligia fasciuncula (assembly GCA_963082905.1). NCBI lineage: Eukaryota > Metazoa > Arthropoda > Insecta > Lepidoptera > Noctuidae > Oligia > Oligia fasciuncula. The sequence continues at coordinate 1,446,051 of OY720414.1, read as the reverse complement.
ACAACCGAATTACTGGGTAATACGATACCCCTTGGTATGACTGGTTGTCAGACTTTCGGGCTTCTGACTACCCGTAACGATTGACAAAGATCCACGAATGACAGCTGGGACCAACGGCTTAACGTGCTTTCCGAGGAACGGAGGGGTCACGGTGTGTAAAGATGATCACCCATCCACAGACCAACCGCGGCAAGCGTAGCTTAACCTGATCGATCGACCTGTGCGGCTTTTATTATTTAGCCACGTTAGAAACAATAAAAGTATATCATCGACTACAGACACTACAGTAAACAAAATCAGAAAAATATATGATATTCTTCAGGATATAATATGCTAGATAGATAGTGGCGCCGATTCTGTTGTGTCACAAACTAAACTAAATTTAAGTTCAGGCATCTTTTTCTTTCTATTTCATTAAGAAAAGGACAGAAGATAAATATTAGTTCAGTCCTGTCAAATTAGTCGGCGCCTGACGTAAATTGACGTAATTTTAGTAGCCAATTTTTAAATCTCGTCTAAATTGTCTATGGAGTATCTTAATTTGACAGGACTAAACTAATATTTATCTTCTGTCCTTTTCATAATGAAATAGAAAGAAAAAGATGTACGAACTTAAATTTAGTTTAGCTTGTGAACAACAGAATCGGCGCCAGTGTGTTGAAAACATAATACAACTAATTTGATACGTTAGAAAAAAATCAAGAAGATACCTCTAAAAACTTTCATTTTACAATAAAAACCATACTAATATAGATACATACAATCATTATGATTTTTTGTCAAATTATTCTACAAGCAACAAACTAAAATACTAGTGTTTTATTTTTTAGTCCAAACAATGGATTTTTTGGCGTTGTGTCATCGCGCTTCTCTTTCTTTTCTATGCAGTCCGACCAAGACCGCGACAAAGGTCATGTAGTCGCCTTAAACGCAATATTCTATGAGCTGTAACAGTGGCAGAGCTACTGCAGAGCACGAGGTCCTGGGCCCGATTCTCGGTTAGGGCAAAGTGTCATTGCGTTTTTACACGACTGCCCATAAAAAGAAGTCTTGTGTTTTCAGGGTTCACGTATGTTTGTGAGTTTCTTTGTTCCACCTTATCTAAACTGCTTAACTGATATCAGTTTATGTGGTATCGTTAAAAGCGCTGCGTTATCCCGGGTAACATAGGCTGAATATAAAATTTTAAAAAATATTCTGTGTGTATTATGTCTGAACACAAATCCAACCTTTTCTTTTTTTAACTGAAAACGTTGGTTTTCAGTTTTCCACTTTTGGGCACAATAGCGGTTCAATTGCACAGGAAATATTATAATTTACTAGCTGACCCACATATATGATCTGTGAGCTGACCCGACAGACGTCCTGGGGGCCTAAAAAGGCCACTTTGGAGAATCATAAAAGGATAACATTATGAATTATAAAATGGCGAAGACAGTACGTGTTTTTCTTTTTTTCGCTGCACTACGTAGCCGTAGGTACAATCAAAGAGATTGGGATTGGATTCGGATTGGATTGATTGGTAATTTTGCACAGACAAAAAAAAATCTGAAAAATGCTTCACCAATCGGATTCGATACGATTAACTTAACAGATAACTGTCCGTTCTGTTATCCTTTTATGATTCTGCCAAAGTGGCCTTTTTAGGCCCCCTGTTTTTGATTCGAAAGACACGTGGCGCCATCTATTATCATAATAACGTTATTGTTGTTTTCCTCGGGAACAGCACTACTTTTTTTCGGATGAAAGGTGGTTATTACTAAGGAATTCCCAATAGAAAAACCTAATCACGAGACCAACGGGGCAGTGATAGTAATCTGAAATCGTAGACAGAGTAATCTATAGACTCATGGTATCCGTGTCACCGAAAGGGACAAAAAATTCCGGCAATCTTCATCATACTATCATTTTTACAGCTTATTACACTGCACCTAACCATTTTCATAGTTGCGCAAATGTACTATTATTTAATTATGCACGAAAAAGATCTTATTTTCCGTTTAATCGCGATGTAGTTTTTACTAATTTCATTCATAATTTTTAATATTTCATTCATAAACGTCAAACTTGTTGTGCACATTGATGTGCTTAGCCGACACGCAGTAAGGGACAGAAATATTCTTACTCTGTCTCTTTTCTTTGCTAGTCACGTTAACATTTTTCTCTTTTTCTTGTGCGAATGAAAAAGAAGATATGCAGCAGTCTATAGTTTACTCTGTCTACGTCTGAAATACTGTCATGCCAGAAGAAGACGGTAAATGTGGTTAATGCTTATACCAATCAAAGTCCCGTCACAGAACCAGTGAAGTTAATCAAACCTGATTAACTGAAATAACAATTAATCTCGTGAACTAGTCTCCCTGACAAGGGTATAAACACTCGATCAAGCTTAGGGTTACCAGATGAAAAAGCCTGATTTCCTTAAAAAATCCTGAGAATTTGTCGCAATTTCAGATTTCTTTCTCAAACGTAGTGTACAGTGCACTGAGGATCTCCATTCTTGGGGGTCATACACACGTTGGGCGCGAATACACTCCCTTCCGTAAGGTACAGTCAGCAACAAAAGTCGATGAACACGTCAGTTTTATTAATCTAAGTTATTGAGCAAAATATTAACTCTTCAGTTTTTTTAAAATCTCAGTTAATAAGCAAAATATTTGTTCAAAATCGCATTCTACTTCTGCTGCACTTTTGAACAAATATTTTGCTCAATATCCGAGATTAAAAAAACTGAATTGTTAATCGACTTTTGTTGCTGACCGTACCTATCATCGCAAAACAGCTTAGTTGAAAGTTTCATAGATAAATATTAAGTGTTGATTTTATTTGTGCAATTAACATGACCAAAGTTGATTTTTTAATTGATCACTATATGTATATAAATAAAATTATTTACTGTTTTGTACCTTTTTAATAAAAAGATCTAAAAATTCTACTCTATTTTATTGAAAATTCTGAGATTTACAAAATCCGGCCTTAATCCTGGAATGAGTTTAGAAATCCTGAGATCTCAGGACAAATCCTGAGATATGGTAACCCTAACCAAGCTGGTATTTGGTTAATTAAATCTAACTTGATTGGGGTTACGATTCTTAGGACTTCGGTTAAGTTACGATAGCCTGTCATAACATAAGTTATTGATTAGATTGTTCGCTAATTAACATTCCCAGGTTTTCCGTCGGGAATTTCGTAGTAGCTATAAGGAAGACGGGGGCCCAAGTCTGCTATTTTTACCCGACTGCGGCGAAGCCCAAAAGGAGGGTTATGTGTTTGACCTGTCCGTTTCTTTGTTCCCTCGTAACTTCTAAACGAATGAACGGATTTGGATAAATTATACGTCTTTAGATTTGTCTTGGTAGCGCGAGTGTCACTGGCTACATTAAAATAAAAAACAAAGTAAAATGGCGGATTTAGGGTGCCATATTGTGGAGTTCGAATTTTTTTTTTCTTCTAATACCATCGAGTGAAATATCAAAATTAAGGGTTTTAAACGGTGATTACAAAAATATATACAACTTATATGGTTAAAAGTAATTCGAAGTGACAAATCGTAAAAAACACATTAAATGAAATAATTATTTCTTGTTCCCTGTTGAGTGACTTTACGGGTCAGCTAATTTATTAATACATAAGTAAATCGTCTGCAAAATCTTTCAAATTTGTAAACTAAAAAGCTGGAAATAAAAAACAAGTAATTAAAAAAACCCGACTGCGGTAAAAAAAAAATAGTAAAAAAAAACTGAAAAGCTAAAAACAAGGCCATTTTAAATTAAATACAAGTTGGAAGCAGGCGGGACCCATTTGAGTTTGAAAATATAATAAAAAAATGCTATGGGTCCCGCCTGCTTCCAACTTTTATACCACAGCTAACATATAGAACTGTACAGGCACAGGCACGACTTGCAATAGTTCTCTTAACTTTAATATCCTGCGCTAAGTTTACGCTTAGTTGTGCTGAAGTTCCCGAACACTATGCTCGAACTGTCGTCATGTCATGTTAATGTGGATTTATGCTGTTTGCAGAAGTTAATGTAACATCACGCCTGTATACCCTAAAGGGGTTGGCGGGGTGTACACTCACATCCCTCCGTTATAAGTCACATGTATACAGGGTGGTCGAAAAGTCGTGGATCAAACGATAAAGGAGGTCCCCCTTGGAGGGAGGGAGAACCCCTTGGTTAGACTGGTTGACACTTTCGAGCTTCTGACTACCCGTAACGACTGTCAAAGATCCACGAATGACAGCCGGGACCAACGGCTTAACGTGCTTTTTGAGGCACGAAGACTCTTGGTATATAAAGATGGTCACCCAGCCACGGACCAACCGAGGCAAGCGTAGCTTAACCTGATTCATCACTTAGCCACAAGCCCCTCTACAACACAATCCAGATAGTTCAATCAAAATATTTCCAACACGTACCCACAATTTACAATACTTAGTTTAACTTGAACCGTGGAAGTTAGACTCGAGAATACCGCTTGAACTCTAGTTAATTTCCTGAACCAGTCGCGAACGGTCGGCTAAGTTAACATGCAGTTCGTAATATAACTACAGTTTATGTAAGTTAGCCGCAGATTACTTAACTCTTACAGCAGTATTGTATAACTTAGATACCTAAGTATGCAGTTTAGTTTCAGGAATCATTATTCAATTTTAGCTAGCTTCAAGTTTAATCTCATGTATGCTAGAACTAGCAGCGCCCCGCGGTTTCACCCGTATAAGTTTCGATCTCGTGGGAATATCGGGATGAAAAGTATCCTATGTGTTAAAACTATCTGTGTGCCAAAAAACACAAACAGAATACTTTGCCATCTCTCACTGACGTATCGGATATACATTAATTAAAACCGAGTACATCCCGAGGACAGCCGAACACATCCGAAGCGGGTATTTTTACCGACTTCAAAAAAAAGGAGGTTATCAATTCGATACGTATGTATGTAATATTATTGGAATTGCATTATATTCACATATGATGATCTATTAGGGCTTCCAAACAAATATACAAAATTTCATAGACGTATGTATGTATGTATGTTTGTCCACGCATATCTCCGGAACTATTAATCGGATCGTGACCATTTTTTTTTTATTGGTTTACATTTTCTTCAACTTAGGGAACAGTGCAAGTTCATCAAGATCGATTCAGTAATTTTCAAGATATGGACTAATACGTGTAAGTGTGACGGCCTGGCTTATTGATAAGAGCTACGGGTGTAGTGTCAAAGGGAAAACATCTCAAAACCTTGGTCAAATACTAGTGCAAAAACTAAAAATTACGAAATAAAAAGTAATTTAAAAAAGTTAAACCGACTTCAAAAAGAAATTAAATCAAAATTATGAAATAACTTTAATTTCGGAAGTCGGTGGCATAAAACTAAAATACAGATCCCAAGACACTGACTTCCGAAATTAAAGTTATTTCATAATTTTGAGTTAATTTCTTTTTGAAGTCGGTTTAATTTTTTTTAATTACTTTTTTTAATCGTCTTATAATCAAAACACGCGCGGTGTCGCTTACGGTAACAGTGGCGCGAGTTCAATGATTTTCCCATCTCAAAAATGTCCAACGCGCCTACAGAAGTTTTCACTTCAATTAATGTATTGTATGAGTTATTCCGGTCTATGTACCCAATGATATTATAAGTGTAAAATTTTTGCTTACAATATCATTGTATGTACCACAGTAGACAAGTTAATACTAAGTTTTTAACACAGGCTTTCTCACGCATGAGTCACTCATGACTCATTCGATGATAACAATGTTAGACCTCCTTCGCGGACGGAAGGTTGTGTTGCAATTGCACTGGTTCGTGACAAAAGTGTCGTTAAAGCATTTTGTTGTCTCTGCAACGAGTTGGGGGAATTTGAATCTTATTTATTTAAGTACAGGTACAAATGGAGTGATATTTCAATGTGAGAGTTTTTCTTTGTGTTATTGTTTTCGAGTGACAATCTGGAGTGATGGTTTAACAAGCTTTTAGAGGTATCAGTGCACGTCAGTAGTAAAGGCGCTGTTAAAGTCAATTTGTACCATGGTAGTTCTAGAGATTAACTCGTTCAAACAAACAAAAAAGCCGGTCAAGAGCGAGTTGGACTCGCGCACCGAGGGTTCCGTACTATCATAATAATAATATGTTTTCAAATTTTCATCGGCGAGGCCTAATTCGTCAGAGAATTTTAACACTGCGCGCTGCGGTGTAGAATATTGCAGTTTTAGGTCAGCGCCATCTCTTGACCGATAGTGGGACTAATGTAACTTTTATTGATGATTTCTAGAGATGGGCCGACTCACGGAATAGATAAATAAGGTTATCAATTCCGTGGGCCGACTAGAAGGGAAAGCCGAGTATTCGGCATCGTTTGTAGTCGGCGACTATTCGGCAAAATATGCCGATTATAATCGGCGCATAACAAATGAAATAAAACAAACAATTTGTATTTGTTTTATAATTTCTAAACATTACTTAGAGTATCTAAAGTTACAGTCTTTACAATAATTAAGTCAGTAATTTAGCTAATTTAACATAATTAATCAACGAAATATGGCATATACATACATAACCAAGTAACATGGCAGCGTATTATTAAGATATCCTTAGTAACTGGACATATGCGCATGCGCATGCACATATACAAAGGTGCCATATAAGTGTGTTTGTCGTTTCGATTCATTTTTCTGCGAATCCGAATCGTGCTCGCGATCTTGAATGCATAAATATTGTGTGACGGGACTGTGTCCATTGTTTCAGACGGCCGTTGACCTACTCGACACAGTGGCGTTGGCTGTTCATTTGAGAGAGAGGTCGCAGCTTGTATGATTAATTGATTACAGAATTCTGAACTATGTACCAATGCCAGCAGATCAAGCTACCCGAAACTGTCGAAAATTCCCAATCAACTTTGTACCTTATAATTTAGCAATAAAGTTGAAAATAACAGATTGTAGTATCGATGTGCTGGCGTCTGTACGTGCTTGTGCACTCGTTGAGAAACCCGACCGCTGCTGGAGTTCAGGGTTTCGATTCCCAGGTTCACCAGTTTTTTTGGATACCGCATCGCATCGGATCGGAAGGGATACGAACGGATGCGGCGACAGCCGATCGCGTCCGGCAGCATGTCGACGCATACGATCGGCTCCGTACATCGCTTGCGAACGTATCCGTTTCTACGCCTAGTCAAATAGTTTAATTCCTACCGTGTTGACGTGTTCTAATTTTTGAAAATGGTTGAAGTTGACGTAGTATTGTTGGCTATTGTATCTATTAGAAGAAGAAGAAAATAATCATAAAACACAGAGGAGGAAAAGAAAAAAAAAACCGACTTCCAAAAAAAACACTACAAACTGAAAAAAAAAACACTACAAACTGAAAAATAACTTTAATTTCGGAAGTCGGTGTCTTAGGATCAGTATTTTAGTTTTTGCCACCGACTTCCGAAATTAAAGTTATTTTTCAGTTTGTAGTGTTTTTTTTTTCAGTTTGTAGTGTTTTTTTTGGAAGTCGGTTTTTTTTTTTGTTAAAAAGTTTTTATTTCTCGCTTTTTAGTGGGTCTATTTATAATTTATCTAAGTTACAATAGCCTAAAGTCAACTTGCCCACCGCCTTTTTATAAAATATTCCTTTTCTCGATGCAGGGACGTTAATTGTTGAGGAGTTCTCCTTTTATTAGTTTTTAGATTAGATGCTGATAATCCTGGCTGCAACATCAGGCCAGACTTATGTCAACATTGCATTGAACTTAAAATTAGTCCTGTTTAAAATGAGCCCAAACACGACTACGGTGCTGTAATTTAAAGGTTTGTACTTTTTCTGATGCTCCTGGCGTCAGCATCAGGTCTTCGGTGTTCCTCAGTAACAGTACGTTTATCCACACATCGAGCCCTTTTCTATGAGCCTAAACACGATATATCTGCTGTTAGTTGTCGAGGAGTTAGGTAGCATCAGGTCATGACTTGATGATCATGAGACCAAATGTGGCAAATGCCCTATCAAACATCAAAACAATTTACTAAAACAGTCCTTGCCTGTTCGAGTAACTTCTTACTGTTAAGGAGTTGTACCTTCCATCATCAGCCCAGCTACCTGAGATGGTGACAACCATACACAAATACACAAGAAACTTCATAAAATATGCGAAAAACAATAAGTGAGCCTATAAAATTTGAGGGTTGCCCTCGATTTCTCTAAGATCCCATCATCAGATCCTAACTTGGTGACAATGGGACCACCTCAGAACTATCTACTTTCGAACAAAAAAAGAATTTTGAAAATCCGTCGATAATTGGCGGCGTATTCGATGAACAAACATACAAAAAAAAAAAAAAAAAAAAAAACATACAAACATCCGAACATAGTACCTCCTCCTTTTTGTAAAGTCGGTAATTAACGACAGCCGAAAGGATTCGATCGGATACGACGACAGGCGAACGGAGCCGATCGCGTGTCGCGGCAGACGCCCGCGGTCAAGTTGCTGTGCGCGGCTTGGTAATATAGACTTTAAATACTGTGTACACGATTTAATATCGTTTAAAGATGGTTAAATCCGTTCCGATCCGATGCGATGCGAGCCGTTTGGTGGAAATCATCCTTTAGTAGCATAGCAGTCTCGATTTAAGCCCAGTTATTAGCAACAAGCTCACTACCTAAATCATCATCATTAAGGCCCCTACAAACAGGCGCGACACGCGATATAATCGCGCGCGACACAAAGGCACCGCTCGTTGCGCGGCTTGTGGTGCTTTTGTGTCGCGCGATTTTATCGCGTGTCGCGCCTGTTTGAAGGAGCCTTTATACTGCCCTATCCCAATTTATTTGGGCTCCGTGCGACATGTCTTTTTGTTCCAGGTATTGAACTTTTGTATTAAATAGCTGATTTTTTTTTCGTGATTTCAGAGTTGGTCCAATAGTGAAAGTTGTTCATATTCATGGGTAAAAATTTGGATGTGGATAATATTTTTTTTTTTTAAATATTAATCAAAACTATCTATGGTCAAAACCTAAAGAGAACCAGCTTCCCAATGAACTAATTCTCTTTTTGTCGTAGTCTCGGTAGTCACCTTCTTCCGATCTGTCACTCATTCACTTTAAGACTTTCCGCACGATGTTTTCCCCTCGCCCCCTAAAACATGGCATTTAAAAATAACTGGTGAAATGTGGGTCTACTACTCGAAAAAAAATACATGAAATCCAATATATTGTTTTCCTACACGAAGCTCCGGGCGCAGCTATTAAGCCAGTGTAGTTGGGTACCTATCGTATTACCCAGTAACTGGGTTGTGGACGTCAGATAGTATACAACACCATACAGCTATACTCGTCCATGTTGTAACAACGGATTATGAAACTGACACTTGCACGCACGGCACGATTTCTCTACCCTACGGCGTATAAACTGCGCCATAGACAAAACGTGTCAATCAACAAGCTTCCATAGTGATCCATACAACACTGACGACCGTGACTACACACGGCGTATAAACCGCGCCATAGACAAAACATATCAGTCAACAAGCTTCCATAGAGATCCATACAACACAGACGACCGTGCCTACACACGGCGTATAAACCGCGCCATAGACAAAACGTGTCTTTCAACAAGCTTCCATAGTGATCCATACAACACTGACGACCGTGCCTACACACGGCGTATAAACCGCGCCATAGACAAAACGTATCAGTCAACTAACTTCCACAGTGATCCATACAACACTGACGACCGTGCCTACACACGGGGTATGAACCGCGCCATAGACAAAACGTGTCCATCAACAAGCTTCCATAGAGATCCATACAACACTGACGACCGTGCCTACACACGGCGTATAAACCGCGCCATAGACAAAACGTGTCCATCACCAAGCTTCCATAGAGATCCATACAACACTGACGACCGTGCCTACACACGGCGTATAAACCGCGCCATAGACAAAACATATCAGTCAATAAGCTTCCATAGAGATCCATACAACACTGACGACCGTGCCTACACACGGGGTATGAACCGCGCCATAGACAAAACGTGTCCATCAACAAGCTTCCATAGAGATCCATACAACACAGACGACCGTGCCTACACACGGCGTATAAACCGCGCCATAGACAAAACATATCAGTCAACAAGCTTCCATAGAGATCCATACAACACAGACGACCGTGCCTACACACGGCGTATAAACCGCGCCATAGACAAAACATATCAGTCAACAAGCTTCCATAGAGATCCATACAACACTGACGACCGTGCCTACACACGGCGTATAAACCGCGCCATAAACAAAACGTGTCCATCACCAAGCTTCCATAGTGATCTCGTGCCTACACACGGCGTATAAACCATAGTTCGAAAGAAAAACGTGCGTGTACAAAGGAGTCATGTTGGAATCAACACGTGATTCCCGTACCGTGTGACAGTGGACACGTGCACCTAACGGAATGTCCACGGCTTCCAGTGTCTGCTATGTGGTACAAGTAACTGCTATACCACTACGTGAGGTAAGCAGACACGTAAGTATCACGCGTACATATTATAGAACAGGGCAGGAGAAAGGTCCTATCGGCTTCAAAATCCAGATTGGCTTTCCGATATCCGACATTTTTGGCATTGAAATATTTTTAGAATGAGACCAAGTGGTAACGGTCTCGATTTACCAGCAGCAGCAACACTTCTACACATTGAAAGTCATCATCTGCCAAGCCCTTTCCCCAACTATGTTCGGGTCGGCTTCCAGTCTAACCGGGTGTACCTGAATACCAGTATTTTACATGGACATGGAGCGACTGCCTATCTGTCCACCACAATCCAGTTACTGGGTACACTTTGGAAGACTGGTTGTTCAATTTCGGGCTTCGGACTATCCGTAACGACTGTCCAAGATCTACAAATGACAGCCGGGAGCAATCCCGAGGCACAGAAAGGTTTCTATAATGGGTGGTAACCCATCCACGAACCGAACTCGGCAAGTGTAGCTTAACTTTTCGATCGACCCGTGCGGCTGTTATTATTTAGCCACGAAACCCTCTTTTTTAACACAGAAAAATACACACATACTCAAATACATTAACCGGAAATGACGAATACACAGACCATAAACAAATGCATAGGGTATAGAGGAGCTTATGGACCGAAGATCAATGACATCCGGTTCCTGTAGTTAAGGAGTAAGGAAGATATTACGCTAAGGGAGGGGGTTCGATTCTCTTTTGTTATGCTAAAGAAGTAATAGGTATGAGGGTGCAACATCAAAGATAAATAGCTATCTTAATGGCAGTATGATTTTGCAGTAGCGAGTCTAAAGGAAGATTGCTGAAGTGGAATATGGGTGGATTCAATTCCCTGTTTGGGCAAGATTTTATTGTTTTTTGAAGTGAAAACTTCTTTAGGGCGTTGGGCATTTTTTGATATGGGAAAAAACATTGAATTCTCGACACTGTTACCGTAACCGACACCGCGCTACATTCGGATGTGTTCGGCTGTCCTCAGGATGTACTCGGTTTTAATGTATATCTGATATGTCGGTGAGTGATGACAAAGTATTCTGTTTGTGTTTTGTTTATAAGACGATTAAAAAAATACACACGTAATTGTTCAAGTTTTCACTTCTGTCGGCACTCCCACAGTGCCACTGTTTTTTTTTTAAAGTAAAAACTTTTTAACCGCGATGGGTATTTTTTGAGATCGAAAAAAAAACCATTGAACTCGCGACACTGTTACCGTAACTTAAATCGCGCGTGTTTTGTTTATAAAACGATTAAAAAAATACACGTAACTTCTGTGGGCACTCCCGGAGTGCCACTGTTTTTTTTTTCCATCAGGAATTTGTCAGTAGCACGACACGAAGTTTGTGTGCGAGCAGTGTGGCCCAATAGTATCGGTTCCGAGTAATCCGAGTTACAAGTTGCAGTCGTGAGTTCGATTCGAACCCAGGCGAGCACATTACTTTGTGTATTTAATTTCATCACCATGCTCTCAAAAACGGTGAAGGAAAACATCGTGAGGAAACCTCCTTGGACTAAAAATTCGAAGACATCTACCGTCCCGTACTGGACCCGCGTGTTAGATTACAACCCACTCCCACTTGAGAGAAAGGAGACCAGTCACCAGTGTCCCAGTGGGAACATTATGTTAATTATGCATACGGAGTTTGTATTTCGCCCTCTATTACGTGACACTTTATTTTTATTTTTACCGACTTCAAAAAAAGGAGGTTATCAATTCGACACGTATGTATGTAATATTATTGGAATTGCATTATATTCACACATGACAATCTATTAGGGCTTCCAAACAAATGTACAAAATTTTGTAGACGTAACTATTAATCGGATCGTGATTATTCTTTTTTTATTGGCTTACATTTACTTCAACTTAGGGAACAGTCCAAGTTTCATTAAAATCGATTAAGTAATTTTCAAGATATGGACTAAGACGTGAAAGTGTGACGGCCTGGCTTATTGATACGAGCTACGGGTGTAGTGTCAAAGGGAAAATATCTCAAAACCTTGGTCAAATTCTAGTGCAACAACTAAAAATTACGAAATAAAAAGTAATTTAAAAAAAATAAACCGACTTCAAAAAGAAATTAACTCAAAAAAATTATGAAATAATTTTAATTTCGGAAGTCGGTGGCAAAAAACTAAAACTATAAAATACAGATCCCAAAAACACCGACTTCCGAAATTAAAATTATTTCATAATTTTGAGTTAATTTCTTTTTGAAGTCGGTTTAATTTTTTTAAATTACTTTTTATTTGAAATGGGTTTGCTCTTGACTCTAGTCTAGGTCAGAGGTGACAGAATAGAATAGAATCGTTTATTTCTGAGTACATGGTACATAAAGATCTTAATATTAGACGGAATCACATATACTACCATTGCTGGTGTAGAAATATAAAATGAGTAGGTATCTAATTTACAAAGTCACTAGTTATAAATCATGCTATATTAAATAAAATTTTAAATCAAGCAAACGCAGAGACAAAGTCGACGATGGAGTGAGCTCACCCAGAAGAAGCCTGTTCACTCTTACTTTGAAGAGATTCGGGTTGTATGAGCTCGGAAACACAGACGCAGGTAAAGAGTTCCAGTCTTTTGCTGTGCGCATTTCGGACTCGCACACGAAGGGTTCCGTATACCACATGGCAAAAACGCCGAAAAAAACACGTTTGTTGTATGGGAGCCCCCCTTAAATATTTATTTTATTCTGTTTTTAGTATTTGTTGTTATCAGCGGCAACAGAGATACATCATCTGTGAAAATTTCAACGGTCTAGCTATCACGGTTCATGAGATACAGCCTGGTGACAGAAGGACAGCGGAGTCTTAGTAATAGGGTCCCGTTTTATCCTTTGGGTACGGACTCCTAAAAAAAGATAAAAATAAAAAATGCAAAGTCCGATGTAAGAAATTAGCAGGAAAGCGTGCCTAAAAGGCCCAGTTCAGCAAAAATGCCAGACACCGCTCGTTGCGCGACTTGCGGTGCCTTTGTGTCGCGCGCGATTTTACCGCGTGTCGCGCCTGTTTGAAGTAACCTTAATGGGCTTACATGACCTAAAGCGCGGTCACTGTCGGACTGCATAGAAAAGAAAGAGAAGCGTGGTGACACAACCCTGGTAATTTATTGCAAAATATGAAACAATTATTTAATTACAAAAAATCTATTGTTTAGACTAAAAAACTAAAACACTAGTGTTTTAGTATGTTGCTTGTATAATAATCTGCCAAAAAAACAGAATGATTGTGTGTATATTAGTATGGTTTTTATTGTAGAAAGAAAGTTTTTAGAGATATCTTTATGTTTTTTTTTCTATCGTATCTATCGGCGCTAACAACGAGAATAATTAAGATTAATAATCTGATTTCTAAAAATTAGTTCATAAATCATCAATTCATTACTTTGAGTTTATTATGATGTTAAATTAACGTTAAGCAGAATGTTATTATTTCTCTTATTGTAATTTCAATACATAACCTAAAAACTTGAGAAACACGTGCACGTGCGCCGAGCCCTATAAATACGGCCGCACTGTCGGCGCTCGGTCATTCGTGCTCGAGCTGTCGTACAGTACGGACCTCTCTGGGACGTCGTTACGCTGCCCGTTGAATATACGAAGCTTACCTACTGCTCGTGAAGTTTTATTTCGAGGACCCAAACATGAGTCATCATCAGGAAGTCAACAATTGTGACGTCAGCAATGCTGACGTCACACTTTTTAAAAACACTACGGTGGTACCTTCTCCGTCATCAGAAGTGGGATCGCAAGGATCTCCTACCCAAGCTGCTTCCTCATCAGCTCGTCCACCACCTGATCAACTGGAACCAACCAACACTCAGCAGCAGGAACCTGTGCTGGTTAACAATACACCGTTCGAAGCGGTACCACAATTAAGACTGCAAGCGTATCCTCACTATGGAATGCAGATGGGAGGGATACCACCACAATTCCTGATGCAAATGATGGAAACGATGCAGAAAATGTCGGAGCGCTTATGTGCTTCACCTACTGAAGCAAAAATAAGAATCAAGGACGTCTATTTACCATCATTCGATCCAGACACCCACGTCGGTGTACGAGAATGGTGCCAGCATATAGATCAAGCGATTGAAACGTACAAGCTGAATGATTTCGATGTACGTATGAAAGTCTGCAGCCTGTTAAAGGGACGTGCAAAGATGTGGATTGATGATTGGATGGTCACTACTACAACGTGGGAAGAGTTGCGGGAAAATCTCATCACCACGTTCGAACCCGAAAATAGATACTCCCGGGACATCATCATGTTTAGAGAACATGTTTACGACTCAACAAAAGACATTGCGGAGTTCTTGTCACGTGCTTGGATCTTGTGGCGAAGAGTTACCAAAGACAAATTGGGAAACGAACATGCTGTGGAAGCAGTGATTGGATGCGTAAATGACGAGCGCTTGCGTATCGAACTATTGAATGCCAGGGCAACCACTGTCCCTGAACTCATCTCAGTTGCAACATCCATACGGAAGAAGCGTAGTCACCCAAGCGCCAGTTCCACTACACATAATAAACGTCCACGTTTTTCGGACAATACGCCATCTACATCCAGCTGCCGCATATGTAAGAAGACAAACCACAACACTGACGACTGCAGATTCAAACCTTCGGAGTCTAAACCTGAGGCTAGCAACAATAAGGATTCGAAGACAACAGCCACACCTGCCTGTACCTATTGCAAGAAACCAGGCCACACTTACGAAACTTGCTTCAAATGCGAACGTTCACTAACTTCAAACGTGAACTGACAAACACGAAAAAGCTCGGAACACTATCACCGAATGCCTAACGTCTGCTGCAGTACTTACATTATTCCGAGAAGAAGCACCCATCCAACTATACACGAATGCAAGCAGCCTTGGACTTGGTACAGTACTGGTATAGGTGATCGATGGACGTCAACATGCAGTTGCCTTTATGAGCATGAGGACCACGGAGTCTGAAAGTCGCTACCACTCCTATGAGCTGAAAATGCTAGCAGTGGTTCGCGCTATAAAATACTTTCGCCAGTATGGTATGGTCGAAAATTCATCATGATAACAGATTGCAACGCGTCCACTGACACTTATTACACAACAAGTTCAACAGAAAATGATCCGTTCCAGCGAACAAGACTGACAACGCTTCAACTTACATAAAGCCAAAATCCATCATTTCCAAAGAGGAGATTACGTATTGGTTAAGAATAATCCCCGCAAATTCAGCGAGCCGTATGAAGTCAGCAGGATACTGGAAAATGACCGGTATTTGGTAAAGAAAGTTATGGGCAGAGAACGACCCCGCAAGGTTGCCCATGATTAGCTGCGCCGTGCTCCATAACCTGGTGATCAGTTGACCGTATCGGCGGGAAACGAATCGCCTACTCACCGAGATCCTGCTGCAGAACCAACTGAGCCCATTCCATCGACCTCACGAGAATAACTGCAAATACAGCCAAGTCACGATCTACAGGGGGAAGATAACCCATTAGTATAAACGGTGAGTAACTTAATTCAATAATTCCAAATAATCCGACGAGTACTTTTAATAAATCTACGAGAACCTCCGAGAACTCTACGAGAACCTCCGAGAACTCTATGAGAACCTCCGAGAACTCGACGAGAACCTCCGAAAACTCTACGAGAACCTCCGAGAACCTACTAACTACTAACATTGATATTCACAAACTTACATAACAGTTGTGTTTATGCAGCAACTAAGATAGACAAGTTGCTTACAGATGCACTACTCAGAGAAGTTCTTTCTATTCTTGCAGGTCAATGAGATTCGACGAGAACCTACGAGAACCTACGAGACTCTACGAGACTCTACGAGAACCTACGAGACTCTACGAGACTCTACGAGAACCTACGAGACTCT
Source organism: Oligia fasciuncula (assembly GCA_963082905.1). NCBI lineage: Eukaryota > Metazoa > Arthropoda > Insecta > Lepidoptera > Noctuidae > Oligia > Oligia fasciuncula. The sequence goes on along the minus strand of OY720414.1, from coordinate 1,429,666 downwards.
ACGAGAACCTACGAGACTCTACGAGAACCCACGAGACTACGAGAACCTACGAGACTCTACGAGAACCTAGGAGATTCTACGAGAACCCACGAGACTCTACGAGAACCTACGAGACTCTACGAGAACCTACGAGACTCTACGAGAACCTACGAGAATCCACAACTTACGAGAATCAACGAGGCTGGTGCAGAGCGCGCACCGCCTGTCAGTATGGCCGTATCGGCGCTAACAACGAGAATAATTAAGATTAATAATCTGATTTCTAAAAATTAGTTCATAAATCATCAATTCATTACTTTGAGTTTATTATGATGTTAAATTAACGTTAAGCAGAATGTTATTATTTCTCTTATTGTAATTTCAATACATAACCTAAAAACTTGAGAAACACGTGCACGTGCGCCGAGCCCTATAAATACGGCCGCACTGTCGGCGCTCGGTCATTCGTGCTCGAGCTGTCGTACAGTACGGACCTCTCTGGGACGTCGTTACGCTGCCCGTTGAATATACGAAGCTTACCTACTGCTCGTGAAGTTTTATTTCGAGGACCCAAACATGAGTCATCATCAGGAAGTCAACAATTGTGACGTCAGCAATGCTGACGTCACACTTTTTAAAAACACTACGGTGGTACCTTCTCCGTCATATCAAATGTATTAAATGTTTTCAACGCACTATCTACCTAGCATATATCCTGAAGAATATCATATATTTTTCTGATTTGGTTTTCTGTAGTCGATCATATACTTTTATTGTTTCTAAAACTTGCGTTTCTCGTGTCCTGTAAGCCCCTGAACAACGAAGAATATAACAATGCCTTCAATTTAAACACGGCTTCGGATTCCTTTCTAATACGGTAGCAGTAACAAATTACAGACGAGTACAAAGATATTGGCGTGTTGACGGATGCAAATTAGAACTCATTGACTTGTGAAACGGAGTCACACCATAGCGTAACGCGAAATAGTTTTGTTCCGAGACTGAAGAATATAAAATGCTTTCGATGACATCTGAGGAGCAAATCTCGTAATTTTAAGAACGTTTATAGTCTTGGGGGCCTAAAAAGGCCACTGGCAGAATCATAAGAAGATAACATCAGGGGGAGGTTGGATAATCATCAGCCGAAAGACGTCCACTGCTGGACATAGGCCTCCCCCAAGCACCGCCACTTCGACCGGTTCTGTGCTTCTCGCATCCAACGGGTTCCTTTGGCCTTCACAAGGTCGTCGGTCCACCTTGTGGGGAGGCCTTCCAACGCTACGTCTCCCTTATCCGCATGTAAGGGGACAAATTCAGAAAGTTGGCTACAGCGGTGCTATTCTGTAAAAATCTCACCGTGAAACTTAAGTGAAGTGAGCGTGGAGTGAGCTGTCAATAGTGTCAATTCCTAGCAAAAACAAACTCACTTCACCTAAGTTTTCACGGTGAGATTTTTACAGAATCGACCGGCTGATCATGCTGAAGGAAACTTCGATATAACACATGCGTGTCGAAAGTGTACAGGCATGAGCGGCTGCGCCCCGTGACGTCGTACTATATCCCGCATCATTCCTGGGCACGGGATCCTTTGGGATCAACAAAGAATTCTTGAGCGTTCCTCGGCGTTCCTATGTCATGACTTGTCGTTCCATTCGCGAGCCTTAAATTATACATCGGTTACATTTCGATCTCGGTGTAACAGACGGCCTTCTTCAAATAATGAACCGCCTCATTTTTCGTTTCAAGCGCCGACTCCCACTCGTCTATATTGTTCGCATCTTAGTATTTAAATAAGATTGTGTCCTTGGCGATAATTGTATATTTTAACACCACCTGTGCGCCGCGGCTTCATCCGCCTTGCTCGGCTTCTAAGGGTCGTAGCTTGATGTTGAAAATCCTATAACTTTCCTCAAGAATTGGGCCTTCAAATGCAAAAAGAATTTTTCTAATTAGACTAGTAGTTCCAGAGATTAGTGCTACAACATCGTGCGACACATCACTTTTCAGCTAATATTGACCTGGTAAAGGAGTCAAAAATCTAAAATATTATATTTCACACTAGCAGCGCCCCGCGGCTTCACCCGCATAAGTGTCGATTCCGTGGGAATATCGGGATAAAAATTATTCTATGTCCTTCCCCGGGATGCAATCTAACCACTGAACGGATTTCGATAAAATGTGGCAGAGAGATAGATTTGCATCCCGGGGAAGGACATAGGATAGTTTTTATCTCGATATTCCCACGGGATCGACACTTATGCTGGTGAAACCGCGGGGCGACGCTAGTAGGTATATATGGGTATAGCCTCATATCATGTTTATGAGTATAGCTCATATCAATTAATCTGCCTAGCCTTATCCCAACCATGTTGAGGCCGGCTTCCAGTCTAACCGGATGCAGCTGACAGTTGACATGGAGCGACTGCCTATCTGACCTCCACAACCCAGTTACTGGGTAACACAATAAGGCTGGTTGACAGATTTTCGGGCTTCTGACGACCCGTAATGACTGTCAAAGATCCACGAATGACAGCCGGGATCATTAACGAGCTTATTGAGGAACGGAGGAGTCTCGGTAGGTAAAGATGGTCACCCATCCACGGACCAACCCCGGCAAGCGTAGCTTAACCTGATCAATCGACCCTTGCGGCTCTTATTAATTAGCTACTAGCCCCTTCCTTGAAAATGTATTTATAATTTTATTTTATTATTGTTACAGGTATGTACTCAATCATTACATCATCATTGCAAGCTGAGACCAACGCCGGGACCAACGGCTTGACACACTCTCCGAGGCACTGAGGGGTTTCGGTATGTAAAGATGGTCACCCATCCGCGGACCGACCGTGGCAAGTGTAGCTTAACCTGATCGATTGACCCGTGCGGCCCACGAGTCCCTCTATACAAATATACCATAACCATAATCAGCCTATAATGTTCCCACTGCTGGGACACAGGCCTCCTCTCGGTTAGAGGGAGTGGGCCGTAATCCACCACGCGGGCCCAGTGCGGATTGGCAGATGTCACATGTCTTTGAATTTTTGGTTCTAGGACATGCCGGTTTCCTCACGATGTTTTCCTTCACCGTTTAGAGCAGTAGTGATGAAATAATTTACACAAAGTAAAGCGCCTGTCTGGGTTCGAACCTACGACCTACAACTCATAAGTCGCGGCCGTTACCACTTGGCCACCACTCTCTCACTCTCTATACGAATATGTATAATCACATTACATATTACCTAACAAATGCTTTTGAACCGTTCAAGTTGAAAGGTTCATAAATACAGCCATATAATGACACCTGGTTTTGCTGCAGGGTTACGCAGAGGTTTATATTGTAATTGTACCCACATTTCGCAAATTATGTTCAAGTCCCATGTAATATGGGACAAGCCTATTGCTAAGGAAAGGTAAAGGAAAGGTTTGTTAAATATAAAATTCACTAAACCCATTTCACTTTTCTCTTTTATTTAAACTCGTAAACCCTAACATGAGGTCGACATCGTAAGAAGATTATGAAACCCTTTAAAATTAAAATCTTTTATGAAAGAGAACCGTCACGCTTAGGGATCCCTAATCCTGTATTTATTGTTAAAAAATTGTAAGCTTGGATTATCTTTTCTATGGTGGTTCCCTCCGTATGTCACTCTTATGTCGTTTGGGAGTCTAGTCCCTTCGCACGAAATCCGTAGTTGTGGCCGATGTCACTTACGGACGTAAGACTATAGTCCGACTTTTAATTCATCATCATCATCATCATTTCAGCCGAAAGACGTACACTGCTGGACATAGGCCTCCCCCAAGCACCGCCACTTCGACCGGTTCTGTGCTTCTCACATCCAACGGGTTCCTGCGGCCTTCACAAGTTCGTCGGACCACCCTGTGGGAGGCCTTCCAACGCTACGTCTTCCAGTGCGCGGTCGCCACTCCAGAACTTTTCGGCCCCATCGGCCATCTGTTCTGCGAGCAATGTGCCCTGCCCACTGCCACTTAAATTTGGCAATTCTTCGGGCTATGTCGGTTACCTTGGTTCTCCTGCGGATCTCCTCATTTCTGATTCGATCACGCAGGGAAACTCCAAGCAGAGCCCTCTCCATTGCTCTTTGGGTGACTTTTAGCCTTCTTATAAGGCCCATTGTGAGCGACCACGTTTCGGTGCCATAAGTCATCACTGATAACACGCAAAGGGGCTGGTCAAAGACTTTCATCTTGAGACACTGCTACACAGGCTTACAATTAATGAAAAAATGCTAATTAAAAGTAATGAATGACAACACGGTTTGACAGATATCCCTACTCAAGTTAGGTATAATTATGGCCCGTCCGAAAAATTTAATCTGTCACTTGTTTTGACGGATCATCTAATTTCGCACCGGCACGTTGCCGGCACGTATCTTCGTTCATCGCAGAACAGATGGCCGGTGGGGCCGAAAGGTTCTGGAGTGGGGACCGCGTACCGGAAGACGTAGCGTTGGAAGGCCTCCCACAAGGTGGACCGACGACCTTGTGAAGGCCGCAGGAACCCGTTGGATGCGAGAAGCGCAGAACCGGTCGAAGTGGAGGTGCTTGGGGGAGGTCTATGTCCAGCAGTGGAAGTCTTTCGGCTGAAATGATGACGTATCTTCGTTGACGGACTTGGAGAGTAGTGCCCTGGTACGAGCTTCAGGATAACATTGTTGATAATAAAACCACGCCTATATTTCCCGACGGATAGGCAGAGATGATAGGACACCCATATTTCACCAGTTATGTTTAAGTCCCATGTAACAAGCCATATTGCCATCACACGGGCACAAAAACTTAAACAAAATAAAACTTATGAAAAACAATTTTTTTTTATTAAACTTATTTAAGACTGATGCTAAGTAATTCCCAATGGAAAACGCCCGACCAGAGAATCGAACCATGGTCAACAGTAGCTCTTGCGACCACTACACCAACGAACATAGGGTCCTTGACATCCAGCGTCAGGCCTATTTGGCGCAGCCGTGAGGCACACAATACAATTTAGGGTTGCGTACCGAAAGGGTAAAACGGGAGCTATTACTAAGACTGCGCTGTCCGTCTATACTCATAATAAAGCTGAAGTGGCAGTGGGCAGGGCACATTTCACCAGGCTGTATCTCATGAACCGTGATAGCTAGACAGTAGAAATTTTCACAGATGATGTATTTCTGTTGCCGCTATAACAACAAATACTAAAAACAGAATAAAATAAATATTTAAGGAGGGCTCCCATACAACAAACGTGTTTTTTTCGACTTTTTATGCCTTGTGGTACGGAACCCTTCGTGTGCGAGTCCGACTCGCACTTGGCCAGTTTTTTTTGTGAAGTACAACCCAATAAGATCCAAGCTACTGAAACCGCCATGCAAATGCATCCCATACAAAAAATATCCCATTAAATCAAATCACTTCCAGCCCAGTAACAACTAAGTACTTACAGCTAATTTCACACACCCATACTCCTATTGCTGCTTACCACCCCTTGCAGTGAGCCGTGAATATACAGGGGCTGGTCTCTTTACATGTTTGCAATGAAGGGTTTGGAAATGTAAGTAGGTAGGTATGTAAAATGTATTGTACATTTTTCGGAGGGTAGTTTTAAGTAAAAGTGATCTGAAAGTTGGGTATCTGTTCTTTATTCAAATCAATCATCCGTTTATGTCAATCATTTACAATACCTAAGAATATAAAATAAATGAAAATAGTTTATTTGCACCTTCATTGCCCAACTATTTTACAAATAAGAAAGAAATAAAAATATATGTATATTTTTTGCAACGGGGACTGAAAGGGGGTCTGAAAAATTCGAAGTGGGGCTACTAGGGCATGTGGGGTATCATATGAAAGAGCGCAGTTTGCACATTCTTAAACATTTTTTCTTTTTTTTTAGGCGACATAGTTTTCGACTTTTGATGAAAAATATAAAAAAATACCGTCCCTTCCCCCCTTCTCCGAAGTTTGTAAAGAGAAAAATCTGAAATAATTGTATGTGATAGAAGTTTATGTAAAGATTACAGGAAAAATAAAACGAAGTCTCTAAATAGCACACTTTTTCAGAAATCATCAACAAAAGTTACATTAAGTCCACTATCGGTCAAGAGATGGCGCTCACATAAAACTGCAATATTCTACACCGCAGTGCATAGTGTTAAAATTCCCTGACGAATATAGGCTTCGACGATGAAAAAAAAATTAAAAACGTGATGGTACGGACGGAGGTACGGAGCCCTCGGTGCGCGAGTCCGACTCGCTCTTGACCGGTCTGAATCATTTTGAAGCAAGTTGCTAATCCATTGCTCCATATGTTCGAAAAGTGTATCTGCTCAACAACGTAAATAACGCAATGAATGTTGTCGAACTGTCAAAATGAAACCCATTGCTACTAATAGTGTGTTTCGCAATTACCCTGCTGTACTAATGAACGTCTTCGTAAAGGTTGTTAAACTTAAGTTAATCCTTAAACTTAGCTTCAAAGTTACTTGTTCAACTTGCCACTATAGTTTTACACAGCACAGTAATATAACTAACTGTTGGACGAAGTTTTAACTACTTTCTCTATGATAAAGGTCTAAACTTTCGACTTGCTAGATATCTTGGAATGGTTTTACAAAAGATTTGAATAACAATATGAATTTTTCTTGTGGTTAAATTAATATTTTATGATGGCTAGCTGCGCCCCGCGATTTCACCCGCTAAAGTGTCGCCCCCTAAGAATATCGGGATATAAAATATCCTGTGTGTTATTCTGTTTTAAAAGCTTTAATACTGTAGAGTTTCATCAAAATTCGTTCAGTAGTTTTTGCGTGAAAGAGTAACAAACATCCATTTATCCTCACACACTTTCGGGTTCATAACATTACTAGCTGCGACCCGCGGTTTCACCCGCGTAAATGTCGATCCCGTGGGAATGTCAGGGTAAAAAGTAGCCTATATGTTAATCCAGGGTGCCAGCTACCTCCATACAAAATTTTATCAAAATTGGTAGGTACAGCCGTTTGAGCGTGAAGAAGTAACAAAAAGTATAAATACACCCCCACACTCACCCCCACACCCCCTCACAAACTTTCGCCTTTATAATATTAGTTTGATGGCTAGCTGCGCCCCGCGGTTTCACCCGCAAAAGTGTCGACCCCGTGGGAATATCGGGATAAGAAGTATCCTATGTGTTGATGTAAAAGCTTTAATACTGTAAATTTTCATCAAAATCCGTTCGGTAGTTTTTGCGTGAAAGAGTAACAAACATCAGTTATAATATGATCAGCTTCCAATCTTACGGGATGCATCTAAATACAAATATTTTACATGGAGCGAGTCGTTATAATCATTATAATCATTATAAAGGCGAAAATTTGTGTGTGTTTATATGTTTGTTACTACTTCACGCTCAAACGGCTGGACCAATTTTGATAAAATTTTGTATGGAGGTAGCTGACTCCCTAGATTAACTTATAGGCTACTTTTTATCCCAATATCAGCCTTTACCCGTCCAAGTGCTGGTTATAGGTCTCTTCTAACTCTCCTCGCATTTTTCTCTCATCCATCTGCTACCCGCCAAGCCAACAAGCTCATCATCATCATCATCTGCCTGCCTTTTCCCAAAGATGTTGAGGTCGGCTTCCAGTCTAACCGGATGCAGCTGAATACCAGTATTTTACATGGAGCGACTGCCTATCTGACCTCCACAACCCAATTACTGGGTAATACGATACCCCTTGGTACTACTGGTTGTCAGACTTTCGGGCTTCTGACATCCGTAACGACTGTCAAAGATCCACGAATGACAGCCGGGACCAACGGCTTACCGTGCTTTCCGAGGCACGGCGGGGTCACGGTATGTAAAGATGGTCACCCATCCACAGAATAACCGCGGCAAGCGTAGCTTAACCCGATCTGTCGACCTGTGCGGCTGTTATTATTTAGCCACGGGCCCCTCCAAGCCAACAAGCTACCATGATAAAATATAATACAGTGACCCTAAACTCTCCAACATACCACAGTCGGCGATGGGGCGATCAAAACTCTATACAAAAAGATAATACCATGACAAATCTCTTTATTGACACAAAGATTAAAAAAAAATATTGTAACGAGATAAAAAATACGGCCATGTGTGGTTTGGATTTGCGCACTGTGGGTTCCGTACTTTGGAAGGAAAAGTAATACAATTAAAATAAAACCTGGGGCCGAATATAACATTGTTTGTAATTACTTAGCTGATTAAAACTATCTTACCCAGTAACTGGGTTGTGGAGGTCAGATAGGCAGTCGCTCCATGTAAAATACTGGTATTCAGCTGTATCTGGTTAGACTGGAAGCTGACCCCAACTTAAAACTATTGCAATTTTAACAATAATATCTAGATATTATTACGGTTATATTGCTGATATAAGCTTGAAGCGGCTTTGACAGAAAAAGAAACGAATCTATCTACATATTCTTTTTTTACCAATTTTGATACGGAACCCTAAAAATCCCTAAAAACCACATCTGTCCTTTATAAGTGGTTATTGTGACAATTTTCAACGAGATACTGCCGGGGGTCGACAATGGCCGGCTAGGGATGTTGTGGTCTTGCATTAAAAGTATCGATATTTTATTCTAGAATTATATCGATAAAAGAACTCTAACTCCAGTCGTGTCGGATTGCTGTCCCAATGGACTATGAGAGCTAGGAAAGGGCGGGCTATCTCAATGGAGACTAGTCAGCTGCGCAGGAGATACTATATGTATAGAGTGAGGGAAGAGAGAGTGCACCTGTGTCTGCGCACACACGTGCAGGCGTGTGTGCGCAGACACAGGTGCACTCTCTCTTCCCTCACTCTCTGTAGCCCGATGGGACGACAATCCGACACGACCGGAGAGAGATCAGGCGCAGGACTGAACATCGGCATTCCGTGCTCTCCCTGGCACGGGGGTGTCACAACGCCAACTTCTTTACTCCGAGAAACCCCAAGATTTTTTATTCAAAGTCAAATTCAATTCAAAGCTATTGAAGGTGCTGAGGCAAAGCAAAAAAAGAAAGGTCTTATAGGTCAAATTAAATTAATTAGCGAAACCTCATAGACGTTTATAAAGTTGTGTCCAGATCTGGCGAACGCGCCGCGAATGAGCCGCTCGCGAGCCGCTTACGAACTGCGCGCGTGTTGCTCGCGTGCTGTTGTTACAGCCTACTTTTGGTGCACCGCGCCGCTCCAGTGCAATTCTGGCAAGGCTCGAGTGGGGCGCGAGCTCGTGCGCACATAGCTTCTTTCGCGTTTGAACTATGAGCCTCAGTTGTGGATTTGCTTGCCCCGCTCGAGTACGGCGCGTATCTTGCGCGCGAGCGACGCGCGGACGGCGCAGGGGCTGTGTACAAACATTCATCAACTAAACAACAAATTCAACATTCGCCAGGGTCTGGCTGATAATACTCAGCTGTGAAGTTGCGCAAAATCCTTTTTTCATAGTATCGATAATACTCTGTTATCGATACTTTTTCGAATCTCTATCGTGATTACAATGGAGAGCCAATTGTTAGGGATGTGGCTTTGATATTTGAGATTATCTATAGGGCGATTTAGTAGCTGTAAGATGAGTATTTTTATTAATTGCGACGTTATTGATAGCGGAATAGGAAGCTTCACAAAATAAACGAATATCTACGTAATTTAAATCCATACTATAATTATTATAAATGCGAAAGTGTCTGTCTGTTACCTCTTCACGAATCGATTTAGATGAAATTTGGTATAGAAATAGTTTGAGTCCCAGGAAAGGACATAGGATAGCTTTTATCCCGATATTCCCACGGGATCGACACTTATGGGGGTGAAACCGCGGGGCGCTGCTAGTAACATAATATGGTACCTATTCTTTATTAAGAATTATTAAAAGTTAAAAAAAAAACATAAGTAGAATGTTTGTAAGCGTACAAGAACGACGTTCAAAGTATTCTTTTTTACTCATTTTACCAGTAATTTTAAGTCCGACTTGGCACAAATCCATACTCCAGACTGCTACTGAAAACCCCTGACAGCAAAACACTTTGCCCTTTTTTCAGTGCAACGGGCAACCTGGGAATTGAACCCAGGACCCGAAGCTTAACAGTAGCACATTGACAAATTCGATTTATTCCGGTGAACCCCCTCCTCCACCTCCCCCTCCTCGATCCCCTGCTTGTTCGTCATATGTTTTAATCTCTATCTTATCCACATTATGTAAGTTTACTCTCGTAGTACCATAAGGGGGCGTCCCCACTATGTCCTGTCGATTAATTTAGAAAGAAAGAATATACATTTATTTAACAACAGACTAAAAGACACACAATACACCAGATAGTCAGATAATAGTCGTACATCAGATAAAAACAAAAAAAAAAAGATAAAAATAAAAAGTGCAAAGTCCGATGTAAGAATATTATAAATGCAGGAAAGTGTGCCTCACAGCTGCGCCAAAAAGGCCCAGTATGCCAGACAACTAGTGCCTGCCTGCCTGACGCTGGTTTTCACCAGGACCTAATTTATCGTTGAACGACTGTCGTTTCCAGCTGTTCACATTATATCGACTGTTTATCGTCACTGTGTCGTCGAAATATTTTATCGTTGAACGACTGTCGTATCTAGCTGTTCCCATTGGATCGTGACGACATTTTTACTGTTCACGGCAGTCGCCTTGTCGTTTGTACATTAGTCGTGAATGAACGTGTGTACGTATGTGTGATACGTGGTTACGATAGATAGTCGCAATAACGACACATGATTTGTCGTCACTAAAAGACGTCACGTTTTTTTATCGTTTCACGACTGTCGTGATAGCCGTTCCCACATCCCATTGACTTGACAATCTGTCGTCACTAGAAAAAAAAAGTCGTTTAAGACAATTAATCGTGTAGTCCTGTATGTGAACCTCCATTTAAATACACAAGCCACGACGCTTTAAACGACACGATAATCTGTCGTCACGACATAGTGGGAACAGGGCCTAAGTCGGGTAAAGCGTTATTGGATTTTCCCCAATAACACTTTGCCCCACTTAGGATCGAACCCAGGCTCTGCCAAGCTCAGCAGTCGCACTGTCGAATAATCCAGCTATATAGGGTGACTGGTAATTAGTGACCGATACTTAAACACGTGATTTTACTCATCATTATGAACAACTTTTACTATGGGACCAAACCTGAAATCGCGAAAAAATATCAGCTGTTCCCTACATTTATGTTCGTCAACTCGTCAAAATGTAGAGAACAGCTGTTTTTTTTTCACGATTTCAGGTTTTTTTTTTTTGTTTAAAAAACCTTGCCCCACACTAGGAATTTCTCCTGTATCGTGGGTGCGTTTACAAACATTTAAACTCACATACACAAACAGCCAGACCCGGAACAACTACTTGTAGGTCATACAAATATTTGTTCCGTGCGGGAATCGAACCCGCGACACGCAGCGCAGCAGTCAATCGTTTAACCACTGCGCCAACCGTGTCGTCAATATGGTTTGGTCCCATAGTAAAAGTTGTTCATAATGATGAGTAAAATCACGTGTTTAAGTATCGGTCACTAATTACCAGTCACCCTATATAGTCCGTTCCAGTAGCAAATCCCACCCTATAGCTTAAAATAATAACTCAAATAAAACACCCTGTATACGGTCACTATCGGAAAGACCTTTTCGCTGAAAGACAATTCACGTTGGATGACATGAAAGCAAGTTACCTAGATAGCTGAAAGACAATTCAGCTACATGACATAAAAGCAGAGTGCTCAGTCAGCAGAGAGTCAACTCAGCTGGACGACATAAAAGCAGAATGAGCTAGTAGCAAAACGTCTGGAATTGCAAATAGTCCGTATGATTAGACATCACACAACAAAAGAGACAAAGAGTCTCAAATAAAAGGATTCGCCCCACTCCATTTGAATACCAACTAGGGTAACCATGCTTTGTAGCGACCAGTAATTGGACACGGACGCGCTAATCCGTGGACAAATACGAATTATTTGTGTGTGGGGGTTCTGTAGGGATTATGAGTGGAGTGGCCACACGTGTACGTGTGATGTGTGGTCGGATAGTGGTCGCGTGATTTATTATAGGACTTTCTGTCGTGGTCTCTTTGTCTTGGTGCGTTTTTTATTGAAATACATAGTTTTTGTAAAGTATGAAAGTATTTTGTTTATTAACTGGGGTCTCATTTTCATTTGTTTTAGCATTTTGGTGTAATGCAATTCTTTTGGTCAGGTTTATGTCCAACAGTGGACGTCGTTTGTCCAATATGATGATGGTAATTCATTATCATCTGCCTGCCTTTTCCCAACTATGTTGGGGTCGGCTTCCAGTCTAACCGGATGCAGTATTTTACATGGAGCGACTGCCTATCTGACCTCCACAACCCAGTTACTGGATAATACGATACCCCTTGGTAAGACTGGTTGTCAGACTTTCGGGCTTCTGACTACCCGTAACGACTGTCAAAGATCCACGAATGACAGCCGGGACCAACGGCTTAACTTGCTTTCCAATACTTAATTAGTATCATGAATAAAATTCTTTATAATTGTTATTTTTATTGTCCAGGCTTATTGTATTTTATTTTATCATTGCGACTTGGCTTGGTTACGTAATTACAAACGTTTGTACGCCCTCTGGCATAACATGACGCGTTCTTAATTATCTTTGTATACCATTACTATTGCTATTGGACCTATGATAAACAAATGAATAAATGTCGTATGAAGATTGTAAATAGTTTAATGGTGAATTTGGTCATGCTGTCATGCACGGCAATACAAAATTCCGAAAATTCGAAGACATGTGACATCTACCGACTATGTGACTTCTGTTTTCTGTTTTACTTTTTAGTTAGTTTTAATCATGATCTGGCAGTTTGAGTAATTTACGCGGCCTACCCAAATGTCCTTTCTTTGGTATTGTTCGTCGAATCGTTGTGAGCTCCTCAAGTTCTGAGTTGAGCTGCACGATTTTTGACAGCTCCGTGCACTGATTGGACAGGTCCGCTCAATCTGTGTGGTTCTTTCCTCATAAGACCATTTCAGACATGGTGTCTACATGGTCTTCACACGATCTGACCAAGATTTTGTCTGGACTTTAAAAGAGACTGTGACCTCTGAGTTTGTTTCGGCCTTTCTTCTCAGAGTAGTCAGATAGGAAACGCCGACCTCTACTAGTTTAAAAAAAAATTGACGTGTAAAAGTGTTTGTACAAACTCCGCAAACCTACTTACAGAAAATAAATCATTTATGATTTATCAATCCGCAGTGATCCCGGGTGGTAGATTAAAGCCCACTGCCTCTCGAACAGAGGAGGCCTGTGTCCCAGTAGTGGGAACATTATAGGCTGATTAAGGATCATGGATGCATACAAAATTAATTTCTCAAAACCAGTTGATCTATGCAACCTATTATAGGATAGCCGTGGTTTTAAAAGCCGTGAAAGATTTGCAGCAGCGCCCCGCGGTTTCACCCGCATACATGTCGATCCCGTGGGAATATCGGGATAAAAAACTATCCTATGTCCTTCCCCGGGATGCAGTCTATCTCTCTGCCAAATTTTATCGAAATCCGTTCAGTGGTTTAGGCGTGAAAAGGTAACATACAGACAGACAGAGTTACTTTCGAATTTATAATATTATTATTGATTCGATAAAGCTCAGTTTTTCTGCAAGATAAATGGATATTACTTTTACACGTTTTTTGCCACCAACCGTCATCTCGCATCATTTTTCACACGATCCATCCATCTTGTCATTGTTCTGATTCTTACAGCCATCCACGTTATACTAAATACTTTTCTCGTCACTAGCTCCTGATTCTACCGCATCACATGTCCATCTGCTATTTCTATACTTACATATTAATGAAGTCGTTTTAGGGTTCCGTACCTCAAAAGAAAAAACCGAACCGGATCGAACGACAGAAAAATTTTTCAATGTTTTTTTTTTCAATATTTTGCTGATTTTTTTACATCACCTCATTGGTTTTCGACTAGAGCAACAATTTCTTTCCAGAAAAGATTTTGATCCGAGCCACTATTTTGGAAATATAGAGCGTTTTATATATAACTAGCTGCGCCCCGCGATTTCACCCGCGTAAATATCAATCCCGTGAGAATATCGGGATAAAAGTAGCCTTTATGTTAATAAAGGATGTCAGCTTTGTATGGAGGTATACAAAATTTTATCAAAATTGGTCCAGCCTTTTGAGCGTGAAGAAATAACAAACATATACACACACACAAACTTTCGCCTTTATAATATTAAGTGTGATTAATGAAGTCTTTTTAGGGTTACGTACCTTAAAAGGAAAAACGGAACTCTTATAAGATCACTTCCTTGTCCATCTGTCAAGACCCTTTTTCTCAGGAACGCGTGGAGTTATCAAATTGAAATTAATATCAAATACTCAGGGCTGCAATCCCTTGAAGCAGTGACAAAATCAAACTTCTAAGTGAACGCAATCAAAAGATACGGGCGTTTATGTTACGGAATCAAAACCTATACTTGCCGTTGGCCTAAAATCATGAAATCCCACCAAAAACATTTTCATGTAAAATGTTGCCAAGACATACCATAATATGGCTCGCACTGTCAAAAAGTTATCAGATCTCATGTAGAGCTAAGCTTCTAACTCTACACGCCTTAACTCTACAAGCCCTAACTTTATAAAAAAGTTATCAGATCTCATGTAGAGCTAAGCTTCTAACTCTACACGCCTTAACTCTACAAGCCCTAACTTTATAAATACCTTAGTCAAAATATGAGGCTTGGCCGTTTCGAGTCCGTAGTATACAATGGATTAGGAAACTCCCGAAACTTCTGCCAAAGTGTAGACCCCTAAACACGGGTCGCAAGTTTATAATACAAATTCAAATACTTCCCACTTACCTCACTTACATTAAATTACCAAAACTAATTCCACAAATGTCACTCAATGTCATTCACATATCATGAATGATGAATGTTGCGCAATTATATGTAGACCATTACAATCAATATACTATAGACACTTGGACGGCCGCCGGCCACAAAATACAGAGAGTACAGAAGGCAATCTACATACAAAGTGCGCTCGAGCAACGCACACATACGGCTTGACGGTGTCGCGGGTTCGATTCCCGCACGGAACAAATATTTGTATGACCTACAACTAGTTGTTCCGGGTCTGGCTGTTTGTGTATGTGACTTTAAATGTTTGTAAACTCACCCACAATACAGGAGAAATTACTAGTGTGGGGAAACGTTTAAAAAAAAAAAACATAGACACCGCTAACCGACACGTTATCTCGGACTGGTTGGGACTAGTGCGAGCGCGAGTGCCATCCGCTTGAGACATGCGTCTGTGAAGTGCAAAAATGGAGCAACAAAAAAATGGGTATCTAAACTCGATTTATATAATAGTTTACTATTTTGAATCAGTATAAACGAAGTAACTTTTTTGTAAGGTAAATTCACGCCACCAACTAAAAACGTATAATAATAACGTAAGTTGAAAACATGTTTTTTTGTTTGTGTAGATATTGTGTTGTTTTTAGTGTCATTTGATAGGTTTAGGTCTAAAACGGATAGGGCAAAATAAATTGTGTAAATAGGGTAATCCATTTTGAAGTTATTAGGGATTTTCGATAATGAAAATTGACATATTATGTTTTTGTTCTGTACTTAAACTTGTTGTATTGTAATACTATGTTTATTGTTTTGTTTTAATAATGTAGAATAAGCACAACAATAAATCAAACAACTAGATACGAGTGCCTCTACCACGATAGTTTTTTGTGCATAAGCCAAAGTTGACAACCATCGCACCGCCGAGCGTAGATATGAAAAGTGAAGTTCATATATGTAACTAGCACTTTGCCCGCGACTTCGTCCGCGTGTATTTCGTACTTTCCTCTAAAAATTTTGGGTTTGGGTAAGGAAGGACTGTCTCGCCACAGCTTCAGTCTTTCTTGTGATGGTTCACCAGTGAGTGGGACGACACACTTTAAAAAACTGTTTCGGCTTTTCAGCCTTTGTGGCACAGGCACAAGGATGTTGTCGTGCAAAGGGTCGTGTGTCGGAGACCATTTTGGCTCTTTCGCTGAAGCCAGTGCTCTGCGAAACACTGGAGGCGCTATTCCTGCTAGTGGATACAGCATTTCCTACAATATTTCCCAGCAATCCACCCCTTAAACTTTATTACCCTTTTCCACCTTGGTAGGAGTCGAGTTTTGAAAAACCCTAAAACACGTACCTACTTTTTTACCGAGTTTAGAGTTAATCCGACAGCGGGTTACATATTTTTCTAACTTGTTAACTTTGTCACCCTCTAAATCCTCTGTGAGGGTATGTTTTTAAACTAAAAGTGACATTATTTATTATATACTGAGCCAAATATTGCCAAGTTTCAAGTTTATTAACCAAATGAATAAGATTTTTCGTATAAACTGTATCCCCTCTTTTTATCCTTATAGGGTTTTGAAAAATCGTCTGGGATGTTACTATAGTTTGACTTAAAGATTATTTATACCAATTTTTCAATCAAATCTACTCCCCTATGAAATTGAGTATCCCTCTTCAACCCGTTAGGGGTAGATTTTCTAAAAACTTTAAAATACTTTATTATTTATTTTGGACTCTGAACGCGCTCGTTAAAATACTTCCATACAAAATTTAAACACCCCCAATCTCCCTTTAGTTTTAAATTCATTAGCCAAATGAATAAGATTTTCATATAAACTGTATCCTCGCTTCCCCGCCCCCACACAGGGGTGGAATTTCGAAAAATCGTTAAGGATGTGTTTATTACTTGACTCGTTCGGCTTTTCAGCCTTTGTGGCACAGGCACAAGGATGTTGTCGTGCAAAGGGTCGTGTGTCGGAGACCATTTTGGCTCTTTCGCTGAAGCCAGTGCTCTGCGAAACACTGGAGGCGCTATTCCTGCTAGTGGATACAGCATTTCCTACAATATTTCCCAGCAATCCACCCCTTAAACTTTATTACCCTTTTCCACCTTGGTAGGAGTCGAGTTTTGAAAAACCCTAAAACACGTACCTACTTTTTTACCGAGTTTAGAGTTAATCCGACAGCGGGTTACATATTTTTCTAACTTGTTAACTTTGTCACCCTCTAAATCCTCTGTGAGGGTATGTTTTTAAACTAAAAGTGACATTATTTATTATATACTGAGCCAAATATTGCCAAGTTTCAAGTTTATTAACCAAATGAATAAGATTTTTCGTATAAACTGTATCCCCTCTTTTTATCCTTATAGGGTTTTGAAAAATCGTCTGGGATGTTACTATAGTTTGACTTAAAGATTATTTATACCAATTTTTCAATCAAATCTACTCCCCTATGAAATTGAGTATCCCTCTTCACCCCGTTAGGGGTAGATTTTCTAAAAACTTTAAAATACTTTATTATTTATTTTGGACTCTAAACGCGCTCGTTAAAATACTTCCATACAAAATTTAAACACCCCCAATCTCCCTTTAGTTTTAAATTCATTAGCCAAATGAATAAGATTTTCATATAAACTGTATCCTCGCTTCCCCGCCCCCACACAGGGGTGGAATTTCGAAAAATCGTTAAGGATGTGTTTATTACTTGACTCGAAGATTTATTGATACCAATTTTCGACTTAATCAAGCCACGCAGTAAAATCCTCCGCTGTAAAATTAACTACACCTTTTCACCCCGTTAGGGGTAGATTTTCGAAAACCCTGATACATGTTATTCTTTATTTTTGGTCTTAAGTATAAATACCGAGTTTCGAGTTAATCGGACCGCGCGTTAAAATTCTTCCATACAAATTTTGACACCCCCCAATCCCCTTTTAGGGGGTAGTTTAGAAAAACAAAAAATGCCAAACTTCATAATTTACTAAGATAAGTATTCGTGCCAAGTTTCAAGTTTATTAACCAAATGAATAAGATTTTTCATATAAACTGTATCCTCGCTTCCCCCCCCCCCACACAGGGGTGGAATTTCGAAAAATCGTTTAGGATGTGTTTATTACTTGACTGGAAGATTTATTGATACCAATTTTCGACTTAATCAAGCCACGCAGTAAAATCCTCCCCTGTAAAATTAACTACACCTTTTCACCCCGTTAGGGGTAGATTTTCGAAAAACCCTGATACGTGGTATTTTTTATTTTTGGTCTTAAGTATAAATACTTACCGAGTTTCGAGTTAATCGGACCGCGCGTTAAAAATTCTTCCATACAAATTTTAACACCCCCCAATCCCCTTCTAGGGGGTAGTTTAGAAAAACAAAAAGTGCCAATCTTCATAATTTACTTAGATAAGTATTCGTGCCAAGTTTGAAGTTTATTAACCAAATGAATAAGATTTTTCATATAAACTGTATCCCCGCTTTTCACCCCCACAGGGGTGGAATTTCGAAAAATCCTTTGGGATGTGCTCATTACTTGACTCAAAGATTATTTGTACCAATTTTCGAGTTGATCAAGCCACGCAGTAAAATCCTCCCCTGTAAAATTAACTACCCCTTTTCACCCCGTTAGGGGTACATTTTTGGAAAACCATGATATACGTTTTTCTCTATTTTTGGTCTTAAGTATAAATACTGAGTTTCGAGATATTCGGACAGCCCGTTAAAATTCTTCCATACAAACTTTGACACCCCCCAATCCCCTTTTTGGGGGTAGTTAAGAAAAACAAAAAATGCCAAACTTAATAATTTATTTAGATAAGTATTTGTGCCAAGTTTCAAGTTTATTAACTCAAGGAATAAGATTTTTCATACAAACGAAATCCCCCCTTTTCACCCCCTTAAAGGTTGAATTTCCAAAAACCCCTTCTTAGTGCTCCCCTACATTATAAAAGGAAGCCGTATGCAAAATTTCACATTCGTAGACCCAGTAGTTTCGGCTGTGCGTTGATATGTCAGTCAGTCAGTCAGTCAGTCATTCATTCATTCAGTCAGTCAGTTTCTTCTTTTATATATATAGATAGATAGATTGCCTTCTGTAATATCTGTATTTTGTGCGCCGGCCGTAATCATGGGGTGACGTAATCATTGAATGTGACCACACTAGGGTGCATATGTAATGGTTCATTATGTGTGATGTCCCTTGAGGATGTGAGATTGGATGGTCTTATTATCTGTTTATAGAAATATAAGCCTGTCGGGTGATCAAGGCATGACTGAAAAATCTACATCACAAAAAAATGGACTAGGAATTTATATCACACTAATATTATAAAGGCGAAAGTTTGTGAGGGGGTGTGTGTATGTGTTTACATGTTTTTTACTTCTTCACGCTCAAACGGCTGGACCAATTTTGATAAAATTTTGTATGGAGGTAGCTGACACCCTGGATTAACATATAGGATACTTTTTATTCCGATATTCCCACGGGATCAACACTTATGCGGGTGAAACCGCGGGGCGCAGCTAGTATACGTATATTTTAAATCCTTTTGAAGTCTCCAAAAGAATACAAATCTTGTTACACCATTCACGTTTGCTAACTAGCCCTTAACGTTAAGGGCAGCTAAGGGTTGATCACACACACAAGGGTGCATATATTTGCTTCTGCCCTCGGATCACGACATCTGCCTAGCCTTTTCCCAACTATGTTGGGGTCGGCTTCCAGTCTAACCGGATGCATCTGAATACCAGTATTTTACATGGAGCGACTGCCTATCTGACCTCTACAACTCAGTTACTGGGTAATACGATACCCCTTGGTAAGACTGGTTGTCAGACTTTCGGGCTTCTGACTACCCGTAACGACTGTCAAAGATCCACGAATGACAGTCGGGACCAACGGTTTAACGTGCTTTCCGAGGCACGGAGGGGTCACGGTATGTAAAGATGGTCACCCATCCACAGACCAACCGCGGCAAGCGTAGCTTAACCTGATCGATCGACCTGTGCGGCTGTTATTACTTAGCCACAAATCCCTCCTCGAGTCCGACTTGCACTTGGCCAGTTTTCACACATCACCTGCTCTGCTAATTATTATGGTAGGGTCCATGGGCGCTTATATCTCATCACAATAAAAATCCAAATCACAAAAAATAAATAATAAAACTGGCCAAGTCCGACTCGGACTCGCACACGAAGGGTTCCGTACCAGAAGGCAAAAAAACACCGAAAAAAAACGTCTGTTGTGTGTGAGAGCCCCCCCCCCCCCTTAAATATTTATTTTATTTTGTTTTTAGTATTTTGTTGATATAGCGGCAACAGAAATACATAATTTGTGAAAATTTCAGCTGTCTAGCTATCGCGGTTCTTGAGATACAGCCTGGTGACAGATAGACGGACGGACAGACAGCGAAGTCTTGTTTTTACCCTTTGGGTACGGAACCCTAAAAACCGGTTTTTAATATCAAGTTCACCAAAATCCACAAACCACGGTCACAGTAGCTAGGGTGACATTACAATGACAACCGCACTTGCCAAACTAGGGTGAATATATTATTGCACATTTTATCTCGGCAAGATCTCGTTCTAGTAATAATGTATCATAATTACAGAGGGATGGTGTCCCTTGTGTAGGGATGATATTGATAATAAAGGTATCATTATTGGTAGCATTGTGGCAATGGTCTTTGGTTTTTTTTTTTGCAATTTGCATAATTTTCGTAGACAGAGTAAACTATAGACAGCTGCATATCTTCCTTTTCATTCGCACAAGAAAAAGAGAAATATATTAACGTCACTAGCAAAGAAAAGAGACAGAGTAAGAATATTTATGTCCCTTACTGCGTGTCGGCTAAGCACATCAATGTGCACAACAAGTTTGACGTTTATGAATGAAATAATAAAAACTACATCGCGATTAAACGGAAAATAAGATCTTTTTCGTGCATAATTCAATAATAGTACATTTGCGCAACTGTGAAAATGGTAAGGTGCAGTGTAATAATAATAAGCTGTAAAAATGATAGTATAATGAAGATTGCCGGAATTTTTTGTCCCTTTCGGTGACACGGATACCATGAGTCTATAGATTACTCTGTTCTATGTTAAGGGTTTGGTTTCCGCACTTAGTCCTTCAGTGGACCATTGTGCGTAGATTACTTTGTCTACGATAATTTTTGATACGGCAGCCGGTCAGTAAAGGCTCCCACAGAATGGCGCGACGAGACTCTATGGTCGCGACTTTTAATTAGCTGCAGGCTGCAGTAAAATGACACTTCTTAGTAACTCATTTCGGACTGAGTTTAGAGATAATTATGCAAGTCAAATAAGTTTCGTTTGTTACTCTATTCTGTACTAGAAAAACAAGATTTGGTTGATGGCCGCGAAAAAACAAAAAGACGCCAATTTCAGTCATTTAAGTAACACATAAGCCGTCATTTTACTGCAGCTAATTAAAAGTCCGACGATTCTGTTGTTCACAAACTAAAGTAAAATTTAAGTTTAGTGCATTTTTCTTTCCATTTCATTAGGAAAAGGACAGAAAACAAATTTTAGTTTAGACCTGTCAAATTAACCAACACCTGACGTAAATTGACGTAATTTTAGTAGGCATGTTTTTAATCACGTCTAAACTTGTATGGAGTAGTGTCAGACACTGATTAATTTGACAGGACTAAACTAAAATTTGTTTTCTGTCCTTTTCTTAATGAAATAGATGCACTGAACTTAAATTTAGTTTAGTTTGTGAACATCAGAATCGGCACCAATTTCTATGAAAACTTCATGGAAATTGTTCTACTCCGCGTCGCGCCTGTCTGCGGGAGCCTTAATGATTCTGCCTCGTTTGTCTAGTCGTCGCAACTGATTGGACGTCGGGTCCCGCCGGTCGATTCTGTAAAAATCTCACCGTGAAAACGTAGGTGAAGTGAGTTTGTTTTTGCTAGGAATTGACACTATTGACAGCTCACTCCACGCTCACTTCACTTAAGTTTTCACGGTGAGATTTTTACAGAATAGCCCCGCTGTAGGGTAATTGCGTAACACACTAACAGTAGGAATGGCTTTCATTTTGACAGTTCAACAACATTCATTGCGTTATTTGCGTTGTTGAGTAGACACATTTTTCGAACATATGAAGCAATGGATTAGCAATATCCTTCAAAATGATTCAGATTCAGATTTAGATTGACAGTGTGATACTAATTAGAGTCCAGCGGTGCTATTCTGTAACCATCTCACCGTGAAAACTTAGGTAAAGTGAGCGTGGAGTGAGCTGTCAATAGTGTCAATTCCTAGCAAAAACAAATTACTGAATCGACCGGCTCCGGCTGGATGGAATCCCTGGATAGTGTTATAGGCTTTTTCCAATAGAAATTTTCTCTGTGGCAGCCCGTAAGTCAGGATTAGTACCCAGTTCTTTGCAATAAACTCGACCCCATTACATAAGAAGGAAAAGAAAGAAAATACGTTTACATGGGACTCAAACATAACTGGCGAAATGTGGCGGTACAGACAGGCACATCAAGCTACCCGAAACTGACAAATTTTCCCAATCAACTTTGAACCTTATGCCTTTTTTTTTTGGGTGGGAAATCATCAAATCATCCCGCTCTGGGCGGAGCGGAAGGGAGTGTCAGACTCTAACCGACTAAAACCCACCCGTGTTCCTTCACTTGCCTGTGCCAGGGGCCACGGTATCTTTTTTTTTTTTCTTTTTTTTTTAAAACGTTGCCCCACACTAGGAATTTCTCCTGTATTGTGGGTGCGTTTACAAACATGTAAAGTCACATACACAAACAGCCAGACCCGGAACAACTAGTTGTTGTTGTTGTCTTTCGAACAACCCGCGACCCTGGCGGGCATCGGCCCTAGCGGCCCGTCAGTTGGTGCTGACCTCTCCTTGAGGCGCGCCTGGAACACAACGCGCCGTCGACCCGAGCCTGGTCCTTACCGGACGGCGAGCTGCCCATTGCTCGCCGCCCGCAAGCCCGCGCCTACGGTGGCCGGGAATCGGCTATCGACTCCCGACGCCCGGCGTCTCCTGCGGCGGCTGGGGGCGTTGCCTTAGCGACAGATTGTAGTAGCTTGATGTGCTGGCGTCTGTACTGCCAATTAGGCCCTTGTTTCCCATCCACGAAGACGCGCCCCAGTCTTCTTACTAATCGCTAGTAGTTCATCATCATCTGCTTAGCCTTTTCCCAACAATGTTGGGGTCGGCTTCCTGTCTAACTGGATGCAGCTGAATACCAATATTTTACATGGAACGACTGCCTACATGACCTCCACAGCCCAGTTACTAGGTACTACGATACCCCTTGGTAAGACTGGTTGTCAGACTTTCGGGCTTCTGACGACCCGTAACGACTGTCGAAGATCCACGAATGACAGCCGGGACTGAGATAGCCGGAAAAAAAAAATGTTTTTTGTTTTCATATCTACATATAATACAAAATCACAATTTTGTGAATTTTGTATCCTCGCCTCGAACTCCGTATCACAACCAGCCGACACCCCACTCCACTAGATTGTCAAAGGGGCGAGTAATCAAAAACCCGCAATGTAACAAAGGGTGTTCCAAAAGTGATTTTATTAAGTGCGCCCTATACAGGGTGGGGTCGATTAGCAATTAGTCCGTTTGAGAGCAGCGAGGGGTGGTTTTTAATATTATTTATTGCTTTTTTGTGGTTCTTTGTCTGGTGGATTTTTATTGGTTAATAAATTGTATTATAACTTGAAGATTTAAGTTTTTTATCGTGGAATTTTTATCATGGAATTTTTATCGTGGAATTTTTATCGTGGAATTTTTCGTGGTCCGGACGTTAAAACGTCTGTACGGAGTCATATTAATGCTATTTTGAAATAAATTGCTTTTAATGTGTACTTCGTCAGTTAGGTTACACATGCACATAATCAGCCTATAACGTTCCCACTGCTGGGACACAGGCCTCCTCTCTGTGAGAGGGACTGGGCCGTAATCCACCACGCGGGCCCAGTGCGGATTGGTGGATGTCACATGTCTTCGAATTTTTGGTTCTAGGACATGCCGGTTTCCTCACGATGTTTTCCTTCATCGTTTTGAGAGCAGTGGTGATGAAATAATTTACACAAAGTAAAGCGTCTGTCTGGGTTCGAACCTACGACCTACAACTCGTAAGTCGCGGCCGTCACCACTTGGCCACCACTGCTCAGTTCCTGGAAAGTATTATAGTTAATCCGTAGTCGGACTCCTTTAATAAAATTTGGGCTTTGGCAGCTCTGAGAGATGGAAAGAGAGTAGAGTTAGAGTGGCCTTTGGCCTTCATGTGGGACATGAATGGCTAATCTATACAAACCTATTAAATTATAAAGGCGAAAGTTTGTGAGTGTTGTGTGTTTATATGTTTGTTACTTCTTTAAGCTCAAACGGCTGGACCAATTTTGATAAAAATTTATATGGAGGTAGCTGACACCTTGGATTAACATATAGAAAGAAAATACGCACCGCGGTTTCACCCGCATAAATGTCGATCCCGTGGGAATATCGGGATAAAAACTATCCTATGTCCTTTCCCGGGACTCAAACTATCTCTGTGCCAAATTTCATCCAAATCGGTTCATCGGTTTAAGCGTGAAGAGGTAACAGACAGACAGACTCACTTTCGCATTTATAATATTAGTATGGATGGATTGTATGGATCTGTGTGCCAAATTTCATCCAAATCCGTTCAGTAGTTTTTGCGTGAAAGAGTAACAAACATCCAACCATCCAAACAAACTTTCGCGTTTATAACATTACTAGCAGCGCCCCGCGGTTTCACCCGCATAAGTATCGATGCCGTGGGAATATCGGGATAAAAAGTAGCCTATATGTTAATCCAGGGTGTTAGTCTACTGATGTGATGATTTACACAATCTCAAAATAGTTTAGGTCTTAGACATTTCAAAGTCTAGTTTCTGACTTTGAAATGTCTAAGAATTTTATAAGAATTCTCTAAGGAGAATTCTAGACAAGATGTGAAATTCTTTTAAAGGCTAGACTAATTTGATGAGGCGCCTAAGAATGTTTTCCAAGAAAAGATTTCCCTTTCCTGCCTGTTTTCTAACTGAACTAACTGGCCCAAGATCACTTGGTTCAGTAACTTTCTTTCATTCCATAGAAATAATGTATTTCCTGCCCATCGACCTCGACAACTCTTACAGACAGACAGTTCATCATCTGCCTGCCTTTCCCCAACTATGTTGGGGTCACCTCCCAATCTAACCGAATGCAGCATAATGCCAGGGAGTCTAAAAAGGCTACTTTGGCAGAATCATAAAAGAATAAAATTATTAATCACTAGCTGCGCCCCGCGGTTTTACCCGCGTAAATGTCGATCCCGTGGGAATATCGGGATAAAAAGTAGCCTATATGTTAATCCAAGGTGTCAGCTACCTCCATACAAAATTTTATCAAAATTGGTCCAGCCGTTTGAGCGTGAAGAAGTAACAAACATATAAACACACCCCCACACACTCACAAACTTTCGCCTTTATAATATTAGTGTGATAATAAGGCAAAGACAGTCCGTGTTTTTACCGACTTCAAAAAAAGGAGGTTATCAATTCGATACGTATGTATGTAATATTATTGGAATTGCATTATATTCACATATGACAATCTATTTGGGCTACCAAACAAATATACAAAATTTTATAGACGTATGTATGTATGTATGTATGTATGTATGTTTGTCCACGCATATCTCCGTAACTATTAATCGGATCGTGACCATTCTTGACCATTTTTATTGGCTTACATTTACTTCAACTTAGGGAACAGTGCAAGTTTCATCAAAATCGGTTCAGTAATTTTCAAGATATGGACTAATACGTGTAAGTGTGACGGCCTGACGTATTGATACGAGCTACGGGTGTAGTGTCAAAGGGAAAACATCTCAAAACCTTGGTCAAATTCTAGCGCAAAAACTAAAAATTACGAAATAAAAAGTAATTTAAAAAAATTAAACCGACTTCAAAAAGAAATCAACTCAAAATTATGAAATAACTTTAATTTCGGAAGTCGGTGGCAAAAAACTAAAATACCGATCCCAAGACACCGACTTCCGAAATTAAAGTTATTTCATAATTTTGAGTTGATTTCTTTTTGAAGTCGGTTTAATTTTTTTAAATTACTTTTTTTTCGCTGCACTACGTAGGTATAATCAAAGAGATTGGGATTGGATTGATTGATATTTTAGCACAGACAAAAAATAACTGAAAAATACTTCACCAAACATACATACTCAAGATGTTAGTATATGATGAGAATTACTATGATATAAATTTGTAATACTACATCTAAGATATGGAAGAGCGGAGCCTCCTAACACAGGCATTGTTTGCCTAAAAGGAGGCTCCAAACACAATTCATTGTTAGTGAAGCTTTTTGTGAAAATAAAAAAATTTTAAATTTTTAAATTTGAAATGGGATTTGATACGATTAACTTAACAGTTAACTGTCCATTATGATTCGTAACGTTATCCTTTTATGATTCTGCCAAAGTGGCCTTTTTAGGCCCCCCCTGTACTTTACATAAAGCGACTGCCTATCTGACCTCCACGGCCCAGTTACAGGGTAACACAATATCCCTTGGTATGGTTGTCAGACATTCGGGCTACTTCTGTTGGTATTGTTAGACAGTAATTTGATAATGTTAAACCATTTAAATTTAATCAGCAGCTTACGAGACAAAGGCCTCTCACATGAAATTAATTTATTCAAAATAAGCCTTACTTCAGGCAAAATTCAGACATACTTACGCATAATAAAAGGAAAATAACAAAATAAAATTTTACGCAAATTTCGTTTGCGCGATTCAGCGCCTCAAACTTTTCTGTTTTCAAATGTTGCGCCATACTTGTAACAACGCCATCTATTGAGGAGCGTAAGTGGCAATTCCGTTTGTAACGGTAATTTGATGAGGTCTTTGAGAATGTACAATAGGGTTGGCAGAATAAGAATGTAAATTTAATATATGAAAGTTGCGATACTTGCACATTTTATTATTATTGTCTTATTAAAATTATATTTAAATTCTCTAGTTATGTAAATGCAAGAAATTAGTTTTCCCAACTATGTTGGGGTCGGCTTCCAGTCTAACCGGATGCAGCTGAATACCAGTATTTTACAAGAAGCGTCTGCCTATCTGATCTCCATAACCCAGTTACAGGGTAACACGATACCCCTTGGTAAGACTGGTTGTCAGACTTTAGTGCTTCTGACGACTCGTAACGACTGCCAAAGATCCACGAATGACATCCAGTACCAACGGCTTAACGTGCTTTCCGAGGCGCGGAGGGATCTTGATATGTAAAGATGGTCACCGATCCACTGATCAACCGCGGTAAGCATAGCTTAACCTGATCGATCGAACTCTGTGGCTGTTATTTCTTAACCACAAGCCCCTTATGTAGGTATTTTTTAGTACCATATAACCATAGTATCATCCAAGTCATAAAAATAACCTTGAAACAAATCTAAAGAAACGTTTTCCTCAAGTATTTTGTTTCCCATTTCAAAAGGCTTTTACGATCAGAAAAGTATCGCTAAGTATATAAACAAAAGCACTCTTTATTTCTACAATATCAATAAGTAATATCGCCACATACAGGCAGTCATTTAAGAGCTAATATACACGTAAATACCATTCAATAAAAAGCTAGGGCTGTCTCAGATCTTCTCTGTACTTAATATAATTTTTTCTTTTGCTAAATTTGCATGCTCTTGACCTCGATCATGCCTGATGGCAAGCGATGGATGAGGTCTATGATTGAACGAGCGTGCCCAGAAGATGCCTGTTCACTTGCTTAGAAGGCAGACGGGTTAAATGTGGGAGGGAACACAGAGGCTGGCAGAGAGTTCCACACTTTGGCTGTGCGCATAAATGTGGAGGAGAAGCGCTGAGTACGACTGGTCGGGATATCAACCAAGTGCGGATGGTACGCTGCAGTACGCCTGGTAGTCCGGTAGTAAACGTTTATTATTTTCTCCCACCGTCCATCACATTCACGGCCGTCTCTGTGTGAGAGGGGTGGGTTGTAATCCAATCCAATCACACGGAAACCCAGTGCGGGTTGGTGGAAGTCTTCGAATTTTTGTTTTTTGGAGAGCAGTGGTGCTAATTTACACAAAGTAAAGTGCTTGTCTTGTCTTTAACACGTCGCGCGAATGCACCCGGAGAGATGGGCAAAGATCTTCACTGACTGGACGCCTGAAGGAGGACATTGTCGTCGGCGTAGACCACGGCGAAAGGTGGTGTGACGATCTAACTAGGTTTACAGGGCCAACATGGCCAGAGATCGCTCAAGACAGGGAGGTTTGGAAGGAAAAAGGGGAGGCCTTTGCCCAGCAGTGGGAAAGGTAACTAAAAAAGTTAGTTAAGTTTTTTTTTTTTACTATAAAGGTAACGAAAAAAAAATGCTTGTCTGGGTTGGAATTGGAACTTACGAACTAAAGGGGATTGGAGATTTTTATATACCTACTGCCGCGCCATTTTGTTTTTATTTCAAAATGGCGGCCAAAATCAAATCATTTATTTCAAAAGAAGATACTTTTGAACGTCAAAAATTACCTAAATTTAACCTATATAAATCGATAGCTGACATTAAAATGCAAATAGAAAACATTGGAACCAAACCCGTAAATCGTCACGTTTCGAAGATATTAACGTTCAAAGTTGCTCACGTGACATCCATATCAACCTTAACATTACTGCACGGATTTTCAAAGCCCTTTTATTAAAATGGACGCTGATTGTACTGTACCTACTTACTTAATTAATTAACACCACAAACAAACAACAAAACTGAATTACTATATTAACTCGAAACCTCATTTCCACGAAAGTTAAAGTTACCACAACATTAAATTAATAACAGAAAATTACAAAACTCACTCAAAATGAATTAAAATATAACTTCGGGAGGCCGTGACAAGTGACAACCCTACGACTGTCCGCCGATGGTTGCCACGTAATAAAAACAAATTTTACGATCTGTGAATAATGTTGAGGAGCTCATTCATTTCAAGGGCGATCGAAAGTAAAGCTACGCTTGCCGAGGTCAGTCCGTGGATGGGTTACCATCCATTACATATTGAGACTCCTCCGTGGCTCGGAAAGCCGTTGTTCCCGGCTGCCATTCATAGATCTTTGTCAATCGCTAAGCGTAGTCAGAAGCCGGAAAGTCTAAACTAGTCTTACCAATGGGTATCGTGTTACACAGTACTTAACTGGGTTCAAGAAGTCAGATACGCAGTCACTCCATGTAAAATACTGGTATTCAGCTGCAGCCGGTTAGACTGAAGGCTGACCCTTACATAGATCTGCATGCTGTGCTGGCTCGTTTCTTTGTCCCAGACAATTACTGCTGCGGCAGAAATCACAGGCTGCTTGCTGTGCGTCCATGTCGCACTCTTGTGCGTGCTAAGTCCCCACCACCGTTTACCTCGCACTTTGGCCGCACTGGACTCCAAGCCATCAAACGGTCTGTTTGCGGACGGACGAAGATTTTATCGGCACGTCAGAAGTACTGTGAGAGGGATTTATGAAAGCGTTGTTAACTTTTTACCTGAACTTTATGATTTACTAGCAGCACCCCGCAGTTTCACCGGCATAAGTGTCGATTCCGTGGGAATATCGGGATAAAAACTATCCTATGTCCTTTCCCGGGAATCAAACTATCTCTATACCAAATTTCATCTAAATCGGCTTAGCGGTTTAAGTGTGAAGAGGTAACAGACAGTCAGACACACTTTGCATGCTGCGTCTTTAATTTTTGTAATTGGAATTAAACCGTTCATAATAAATATAAATAGTTAAAATGAATTATGACTTAAAATGAATTAAAACTTATCTCTCATAATAAAGAGTATTATTCTATTCTATTCTATCTTCGGAGTGCGTGACAACCCTGCGAGTGTCCGCCGATGGTTGCCACGTAATAAAAACAAATTGTACGATTGCCGAATATATATGAATATTATTGGTAACCCTAGGGATTAGGGCTAGTAAATTCGATTGCTCCAAGGCCCGGGCAATTATTTAGCTTTTTATGATGTTGGAGGGTCACAGAAATTGCTAAGTGGTCTAGCAATAAAAATAATATTATTGATTATTTGTTTTAGTGTAATAGTTATTACACTAAAACAAGAGATGGATGTGTGGAGTGACGAGAATGGATAAAGTAAGAAATGAGTATTTAAGAGGAAGTTTGAAAGTGGCGCCAGTAACAGAAAAGTTGAAAGGAAATCGTTTGTCTTGGTATGGGCATGTGATGAGAAAGGACGAAACGCATGTGACTAAAAGAGTGATGAATATACATGTTGATGGATGGAGAGGGAGAGGAAGGCCGAAGAAAAGATGGATGGATTGTGTGAGGAATGATATGAAAGAGAAGGGAGTGAATGATAGCGTGTGAAGAAGAAAACGTGTTGCGCCGACCCCAAGTAACATGGGATAAGGGCAGGAAGATGATGAGTTATTCTACACTGTGTGAAAGATAATATGGTTAGAAAGGGGGTTGACTGTCAAGATGGCGACTAATCCTACTAATAATATATACACGAAAGTTAGTGAGATTGATGGAGGGTATTTGTTACTCTTTCACGCAAGGACTACTTTCGGATTTGGATGAAATTTTGCAAACAGATAGTTTATATGGGCTTAGAGGACCTAAACACAATAAACGCAAGTTTTAGAAACAATAAAAGTGTATGATCGACTATAGTAAACTAAATCAGAAAAATATATGATATTCTTCAGGATATATGCTAGGTAGATAGTGTGTTGAAAACATAATACAACTAATTTGATACGATAGAAAAAAATCATGAAGGTCGTCTAAAAACTTTTATTTTACATACTAATACACATATAAATCATTCTGATTTTTTGTCCGATTATTCTACAAGCTACGTACTAAAATACTAGTGTTTTAATTTTTTAGTACAAACAATAGATTTTTTGTAATTAAATAATTGCTTCATATTTTGCAATAAATTACCAGCGTTGTGTCATCGAACTTCTATTTCTTTTTTGACCGCGCTTTAGGTCATGTAAGCCCCTATACATTTTGTCCCGATATTCCTACGGGATCGAAACGTATGCGGGTGAAACCGCGGGTCACTGCTAGTAGAGAAATAAAGAAGAAAAAGACATGTTGCGCCGACCACAAATAAAATTGTGATAATTGCTGGAGAATAGTGATATATAGGTACACTATTCAGCTGCATCCGGTTAGACTGGAAGCCGACCCCAACATAGTTGGGAAAACGCTAGGCAGATGATTATGATGACGTCCTTGGGTATAATAAATACAAGCTAAATAATCTTTAGGTAGATACAAAAGAGACGCCTACCCTATCCTTTGTAGCAGTTTTTTGCTGGTCCCTGGCCCTGCTTGCCTGCTTCAGACAGTCAGCATTGTCCGCATTATTGACGTTATTAATGAATTGATGTTTGTAAGCACCTACCTCCCCCTTTTTAGGGTTCCGTACCTAAAGGGTAAAAACGGGACCCTATTACTAAGACTCCACTGTCCGTCTGTCTGTCACCAGGCTGTATCTCAAGAACCGTGATAGCTGGACAGTTGAAATTTTCACAGTTGATGTATTTCTGTTGCCGCTTTATCAGCGAATACTAAAAACAGAATAAAATACATATTTAAGGTGGGCTCCCATACAACAAACGTGTTTTTTTTTTGACGTTATTGAAACAAGAATCGAATACTGCATATAGTGCCGGATTAGCCTATAAGCAAATTAAGCAATTGCTTAGGGCATCACGTACGTCTCGGGGGGCACCATAAGGCAGAAACAGCACCGAAACAGTATTTGCTAGCACATGAATGGCAAGGCTGTTTATCAGCAAGATTACTGATAAGACTCTTTACCTGCGGCTGTGTTTCCGAGCTCATACAACCCGTATCTCTTTAAAGTAAGAGTGTACAGGCTTCTTCTGGGTGAGCTCACTCCATCGTCGACTTTGTCTCTGTCAACTCTGACCTAGACTAGGGGTCAAGAGCAAACCCATTTCAAATAAAAAAAAAGATATTACAAGACCCAAAAGTCACTCTAGAGATGTGCGCCAATCTTTAAAAACTGTTCGTGGATGTTTTGGAAAAATACGAGGCGACTACTGGAGGAGGAGGGCTTAAAGGCGTAGATTGCTTAGGGCATCAAGTAGTCTTCATCCGGCACTGACTGCATACCTCGACCTGATTACGCCCGCCGCCCACTTTGAGTTTTTTTTTTGTTATTTTCTAGAGCCCCACAATTTTTAACCGACTTCAAAAAGGAGGAGGTTCTCAATTCGTCGGAACCTTTTTTTTTTTTTTTTTTTTATGTATGTTCCCCGATTACTCGGAGACGGCTAGACCGATTTCAAAAATTATTTTTTTGTTTAAAAGGGTATACTTTCCAGGTGGTCCCATTGTCATCAGGTCAGGATCTGATGATGGGATCCTGGAGAAATCGAAGGAACTCTTCAAGTATTATAGGCACACCTATAGCGATTTGGGTATTTTTTATAGTAACTCGTGCATTTGCCCTCGGAAAGCATCATTTGGTGAAGTAGAACTGATGATGAAGACCACAGATGGCCACCGGAACTACTCAATAATAAGTATTTCCCGGTTTGCGATTCGATTACTTACTTTAATATGGTTGCTAAGCAAGTTATGCTCGTCACAATGCGAATGGTGAAATGGAGCTGATGGTGGATTACCAGGAGAACTCTTTAACAATTAACGTCCCTGCATCGGGAAAAGCAATATTTTGTAAAAGGCGATGAGCAAGTCGGCATTAGGCTTGTAACTTAGATACATTATAAACAGACACACTAAAAAGCGAGAAATAAAAACTTTTTAACAAAAAAAAAACCGACTTCCAAAAAAACACTACAAAGTGAAAAATAACTTTTATTTCGGAAGTCGGTGGCAAAAAACTAAAATACAGATCCAAAGACACCGACTTCCGAAATAAAAGTTATTTTTCACTTTGTAGTGTTTTTTTGGAAGTCGGTTTTTTTTTTGTTAAAAAGTTTTTGTTACTCACCATCTGTCGCGAATGTGAAACAGATTTTGCCACGATTATTTTTAAACGTGTAACATTATATACTCGTAAGATAAGATTATCACTTTTCCTGGGTCTTAATCGCCCACGAGGGGGCGTTATCGTCAACTGACGTATCGTTAAGAACGTCCTATGCTCTAAGATATCCCTCATTAAACCAGTGATGAGTGAGCCTGTATATCCTCAGAACTCATCATTATCTTCTGCCTGCCATTCCCCAATGTTGGGGTCAGCTTCCAGTCTTACCGGATGCAGCTGAATACCAGTATTTTACGTGGAGCGACTGCCTGTCTGCAGAACTATTTCCTACGACTATTTCGCTAAAGGCTATACAGACGCACGGTACAGGCAAACGCTTTCAAACTAAGCTTTTAAACCGGGCGGAGTGTGGAATGGCACTTATGTGTAGAATGGGGCTCATGCTTATCCTAAAACATCACGCTACTAACCTTGCGAGGTGGGAAGGTATGATATAAGATCATGTATGTTTTACCGTTGTCGTCAATCATTTAGCACCTTCGGTTTAAGGAGATCTATTTCTAAAAAAAAACTGGCCAAGTGCCAGTCGGACTCGCACACGAAGGGTTTCGTGCCACAAACCAGAAACGCCGAAAAAAACACGTTTGTTGTATGGGAGCAAGCCCCCCCCCCCCTTAAATATTTATTTTATTATGTTTTTTTTTGTATTTGTTGTTATAGCGGCAACAGAAATACATCATCTGTGAAAATTTCAACTGTCTAGCTATCACGGTTCATGAGATACAGCCTGGTGAAATGTACCCTATCAACAGGCATGCCTAATTAGGGAACTCAGTGAGTCAAGTTCTTTTATGCTGCTGTAATGGTTCATATGAGCTTGTTTTTGGTGAGAGGACGGAGCAGTGCCTAGTTCCTGTAATACAGGTTAATTCCTAGCGCGGGACGGGGTCTTGCCCTGCTCTCCACTCTAACATGCCTATGTCTCTGTTCTATGTATTGCTGTAGTATATAAGTTACTCTGTACTCAAATGTTTTTGCTTAATAAATATTATTATTATTATTATTATTACCCTGCCCACTGCCACTTCAGCTTTATTATGAGTATAGATTTGCTAAACAACCCATTTCTCTAACTGCGCGACAATCAACATACATCGCCAAATAATGAATTAGATTGTCAAATACTTCCCCTCATTGTTCTTTAGGGACACATTAACTGGTTCACAGTTTGAATTGTCCCTTTGGGGCGAACAGATTGGTTGAAAGACCCACTATGGACCGAGGATATTGTCGTTGTCGCCATCGCTGGTAGATCATGATCGCTTTGAAAACGTTTCATATTTCTACAACGACTTTCCAACAGTCTTGCCAAGGGGTGTCGTATTACCCAGTAACTGGGTTGTGAACTAGGCAGTCGCTCCATGTAAAAGACTTATATTCCACTGCATCCGGTTAGACTGGAAGCCGACCCCAGTATAGTTAGAAAAAGGCAGGCAGATAGCGTTATCGCTGATGACTGCTACATCATCTAGGACTCTAGGCCCTCTAGATGAGACTGGAATAATTATGATCCTGGATATTAGATGATGATGATGGTTTAGGTTGAAAGGTGTCGATTTGAGGTCAAGCTGAGCTTGTAAAGATTTGCGTGGGTGACCGTTCTGAAAATGAATTTTGCTGCGATATAAACTTATTACTATGGCAGTTTTATGACCGTAGAAGTCCATGATCAGCAAAATTATAATGCCATCTCATTTTGCTCTCAGATTTGTCTCTAGCCGAAGATACTAACCTAACACTATCAAACGTTTTCCAAAATCTAACTATATTCAAAGTCCTGACTAACTGATATACCCATAGATATAGATACACCTAGATAACGCAAGAGCAACTACTTCGCGTGCCAAAAATCGCACCAGCTTACGATAAAAAATCA
Organism: Oligia fasciuncula; assembly: GCA_963082905.1. Taxonomy (NCBI): domain Eukaryota; kingdom Metazoa; phylum Arthropoda; class Insecta; order Lepidoptera; family Noctuidae; genus Oligia; species Oligia fasciuncula. The sequence goes on along the minus strand of OY720414.1, from coordinate 1,394,819 downwards.
TAAGCCGCCACTTTCGCGCTCAGTCCTGTGTACTGCTGGCTGCGTAAGCGTGAGCGAGAACGCGAGCTTTTGACGTCATAGTAGGTAGTAAAAAAATGGCACGCTTGGTTTTCATACAGTTCGTTATACTTGCGTATACGTCTATCTATATCTGTGGATATACCTATATCAACGCACAGCCTCGCGTTGGTCCTAGCGACATTAAATTTGTGAAGAGTAGGTATCCACTAAGAAAGGGTTTTCGAAATTCCCCCCCTAAGAGGGTGAATGGGGGGAGGGTGAAATTTCACCGGTCTCGCGGGCAGAAGCTAGTTCACAAAATAAATAAAAAACACTACTTTTTCGACTCCATCGCACTCCTGTCCTTGTTTTCGTCAACCCAATTGCTTGTAACGAAGTCATATCAGTGCTCTTCAATCAAATAGTTGACGTGAAGCCTCGCAGATCACACGGCGGCGGACTTCGAAGCACAACCTGTTACTAAGTTGCCATGGTTTCAGTAGATACATCATCTGCCTAGCCTTTTCCCAACTATGTTGGGGTCGGCTTCCAGTCTAACCGGATGCAGCTGAATACCAGTATTTTATATGGAGCGACTGCCTATCTGACCTCCACAACCCAGTTACTGGGTACTACGATACCCCTTGGTAAGACTGGTTGTCAGACTTTCGGGCTGCTGACTACCCGTAACGACTCTCAAAGATCCAGGAATGACAGCCGGGACCAACGGCTTAACGTGCTTTCCGAGGCACGGAGGGGTCACGGTATGTAAAGATGGTCACCCATCCACAGACCAACCGCGGCAAGCGTAGCTTAACCTAATCGATCGACCTGTGCGGCTGTTATTATTTAGATACATTATTCTGAAAGCTCCTGCGTTGAAATTTTTCGTCAATATTTAAAAAAAAATTAGCTGTTCCATACATTTTGACTGAGTAGCTGTTGCACTTTTCGCTAAGAAATAACAGCCGCAAGGGTCGATCCATCAGGTTAAGCTACGCTTGCCGCGGTTGGTCTGTGGATGGATGACCATCTTTACATACCAAGACCCCTCCATGCCTCGGAAAGCACGTTAAGCCGATGGTCAAACTCAAACTCAAACTCAAACTCTTTATTGCATTCATGTGTTCATGTTGTTGTTGCTGTCATTCGTGGATCTTTGACGGTACGGGTGGTCAGAAGCCCGAAAGTCTGACAACCAGTCTTACCAAGGGGTATCGTATTACCCAGTAATTGGGTTGTGGAGGTCAGTTAGGCAAACGCTCCATGTAATTTTTTTCACAGCTTCAAGGGACTGTAGACCTGAGTACATGGTTTTAATTTCAACTCGATACCTCCACGCGTTCCCGAGATAAAGGGTCTTGACAGACAGACGGACAACAAAGTGATCCTATAATGCCTCGGCCACGAAAATAACGCCAAGCTTGAGGCGTCAATACGCTACAAGCGTCATTTCTAAGCGTCAAAAGCAAGGCCACGAACTTCAAATATTCGCCTGTAGCGTGTACGTCGGTGGGGGAATGCATCAGCTACAGCCGGCGACCGCTACCGCCGGGTACCGCTCCTATCGGAGCGCGTGGAGCGACTGTTTCATGCACACTGTGGAATTTTCTCATACAATGGTTTTCGACGCTCATAAAAAACGCCAGTCGGATCATCCAACACTCGTGCAAATTCGCTCGTAGCAAATTTCGCTGCTGCTTGCAGCGCTACTTTGTGGCCTTGTAGATAATAGACTATACATTTGTTTTTGACGCTCGACGCTCACGCTTGCAGCGCAAGGCGAATTCGCTTGGAGCGTCGCATTTCGTGGCCCTCGGGTAAGGGTTCCGTTGTTTCCTTTTGAGCTACGGAACCCTAAAAACACCAATGTTTACTGAACTACAAAATAGCAAACTACATAGTTGCCAATGTTGCCAGCAATTTCGCTCCAAGAATCCCCTAATCGGATTGAGGACCTCAAACCTCGGCAAACAAAAGATTTTCCAAATACCCTCGGATTAACTAGCGAAAGTTTCTTCCTACCTTCATGTGGGTTCATACTAAAACTATAACATAACAACTCGCTTATTTGCCAGAAGGGGTAGGTAGACAGGGGTATACAGGGACTTGTGAAATTAATTGGAGGAACTTCACCGACGTGTTTAGTCATCACCATCATCATCATCATTTCAGCCGAAAGACTGCTGGACATATGCCTCCTCCAAGCACCTCCACTTCGACCGGTTCTGCGCTTCTCGCATCCAACGGGTTCCTGCAGCCTTCACAAGGTCGTCGGACCACCTTGTGGGAGACCTTCCAACGCTACGTCTTCCGGTACGCGGTCGCCCGCCACTCCACAACCTGCGAACAATGTGCCCTGCCCACTGCCACTTAAGTTTCGCAATTCTTCGGGCTATGTCGGTTACCTTGGTTCTCCTGCGGATCTCCTCATTCCTGATTCGATCACGTAGGGAAACTCCAAGCACACGTTTTTAGTATCCGTATCTAAATGACATAGCTTCACGGTTCACGCCTGTAATATTAGAGGTATTTTTGACAGATGGAGACTGAGATCAGGGGGCCTAAAAAGGCCACTTTGGCAGAATCATAAAACGATAACAATGGACATAATCGTATCAAATCCCATTGGTGAAGGTTTGTTCGTTTTTTTTTTTGTCTGTGCTAAAATACCAATCAATCTAATTCCAATTTCTTTGATTATACCTACGTAGTACAACGAAAAAAAGAAAAACACAGACTGTCTTCACCATATTATGATTCATAATGTTATCCTTTTATGATTCAGCCAAAGTGGCTTTTTTAGGCCCCCTGATGTTAACCCAAAAATCACACAGCAGTGCCCTTTAGGCATTTCTTTGAAATAAAATTCAATAGTTTACAGTAAATATAAATAAAATTTCGAAAGAGTATTTGGTATAAAACTACTTTTATTACTACCCGGCCCGGGGCGAACTAACTATTTGTTGAAAACAGTGGTTCTCAAACTTTAACACTGTACTTAGTACTTTCGAATTAAATTTTAAAGTTTCGTGAAGCACTTTTGAAGTAACTTTTTATTTTTAAGAACGAACCAAGCGATCCGTTGCTCGAAATTTTAATATTCAATCTGTGGATTGTTGTGAGGAATAATCTTGATATGACGATCGTATGGTAATAGTTAAGGTTGTTAATTATTATTATTTCCTTTAAGTATTTCACTAAATATATATAATTTATATTTTTAAATATTAGTATAAAAAAACACTTATAAAAATATAAAAATTAGTAGCCCACCGGTATCGGGAACAGGGTCCAAGCTACCGGCGCGCGGCGGGCGGTCAGGGCTCCAGAGAGAGGAGCCAAATAATGGCGCCGATTCTGTTGTTTACACCTAACTAACCTAACCTAACCTAAATTTAAGTTCAGGCATCTTTTTCATCTGTCAAATTAAGATACTCCATAGACAACTTTAGACGAGATTAAAAAATTGGCTACTAAAAATACGTCAATTTACGCCAGGCGCTGACTAATTTGACAGGACTAAACTAATATTTATCTTCTGTCCTTGTCTTAATGAAAAAGAAAGAAAAAGATGCATGAACTTAAAATTGGTTTAGTTTGTGAAAAACAGAATCGGCGCCAGTAATAAATATAATTATTATGCTTATTGTTGTTGTTGACAACCGGTCTTACCAAGGGGTATCGCATTACCCATTAACGGGTTGTGGTGGTCAGATAGGCAGTCGCTCCATGTAAAATACTGTAATAGACTGGAAGCTGACCCCAACATAGTCGGGAAAAGGCTAGGCAAATGATGATAGACAAAAATTTCCACTATGTAAGACCCAAGGTATTCTGATAACGTAATTCCCTATTATAGCTACCTTATGATCCTTATTTTCCGTTAATGGAGCATAATTTAGTCCCCTTTCTCCCTTATTGGGGGAAGCAAGGGCTTTAATGATTATTTATATTTTAAATTAAACGTATCTTGTTGCTCATCTTCGTTTGAATTGAGAGTTGAATTACGAATTAAACTCACTTGTAAACTGTATTTGTAGTAAATGAATTCTGGAACTTATATCATGGCGATACACTAGCTTCCACCCGCAGCTTCGCCCGCGAGGTATGTCGATAATAACTATCCTATGTCCTTTCCCGGGACTCAAACTATCACTATACCAAATTTCATCTAAATCGGTTCAGCGGTTTAAGCGTGAAGAGGTAACAGACAGACACACTTTCGCATTTATAATATTAAGTATGGATAGAAAATATGCGTCGTTGGTGTCAAGTGGTCTCAAGTGCGCCTTTGAGTGTAGTGGGAGTAACTGGAATAGTAGTAGGCCCAAAAAAAAAAGGATTTTCTTGTTTTAACGTGTTTAACACTAGAAACACCACGCTGCGCTCCATAACTGAAGTAGCGGATGTTGTTTTTATCCCGATATTCCCACGGGATCGACATTTATGCGAGTGAAAACGCGGGGCGCTGCTGTTTTCCTCATGTACGGACGCCAGCAGGTCAACCTACCTGAAACTGTCAGATTTTCCCAATCAACCTTGAACCTTATGTTTTAGCATTAAAGTCGAAAATCTATTAAAGAAATCTGACAGATTGTAGTAACTTGATGTGCTGGCGTCTGTACAAACCGACGCAACTTTGAGAACCACTATCTCAACCACAATATCTTTTTGCCGCGGGCCACATCGTGACTATGTTCTGTAAACTTCCTCGCTCGCATGTTGGGCCATCCTGGGCCATGCTGGACCATCGCCCCGAGGTGCTCAGTTTTTAATATACATTGTAATGTGTCGAGTGCCTTGTTTGTGATCTACAAACAAATAGGGAACAGTGTGGTCGGGTTTTAGCTATTAGTAATTTTCTCAATAGCAGCCCGTTCTCTGGATTTGTACCCAACAATTATCAGCCTATAATGTCCGTGGCTAAATAATAACAGCCGCACAGGTTGATCGATCAGGTTAAGCTGCGCTTGCCGCGGTTTGTCCGTGGATGGGTGACCTTCTTCACATACCAAGACCCCTCCGTGTCGTTACGGGTAGTCAGAAGCCCGAAAGTCTGACAACCAGTCTTACCAAGGGGTATCGTAGTACCCAGTAACTGGGCTGTGGAGGTCAGGTAGGCAGTCGCTCCATGTAAAATACTGGTATTCAGCTGCATCCGGTTAGACTGGAAGCCGACCCCAGCATAGTTGGGAAAAGGCAGGCAGATGATGAATGTTCCCACTGCTGGGACACAGGCCTAGAGGGAGCGGGCCGTGGTCTACCACGCGGGTCATCATTCTTCATTCATTCATCTTTTACACCGCAGTGCACAGTGTTAAAATTCTCTGATGAATATAGGCCTCGCCGATGAAAATTTAAAAACATATGATGGTAGGGAACCCTCGGTGCGCGAGTCCGACTCGCTCTTTCCCGGTTGGCCCCTTAATATCTCAGCCAAGTCTCTCAGAAGCTATCCACCTGTTTAGTAAGCTAGAAACTTCGCTTATGCTTGGGAAGTATGCAGAATATCCCAGATAGTTTGTTGAGCGATATCGCAACACTTCAGTTTCACACATGTATCCCATCTCTAGTTCTTCGTAGTCTTAGTGCCAGGTGCCAGCGCACACTATGCGACATACGACTGCGACATCTCGGCGACTAAACGCAACGACAGGGTGCGGCCGACAATCCATACTATATAATATTATAAATTCGAAAGTAACTCTGTCTGTTTGTATGTTACCTTTTCACGCCTAAACCACTGAACGGATTTCGATAAAATTTGACTGAGAGATAGATTGCATCCTGGGGAAGGACATAGGATAGTATTTATCCCGATATTCCCACGAGATCGACACTTATGCGGGTGAAACCGCGGGGCGCAGCTAGTTTTCATATATTTTGTTCAAAGATAAGGTAAGGGAGTTGCATGCTCTCGCTACTTGTCGCAGCGTCTAGACGTACGGCTCACACCCGATGACAGTCGCATGCGACTGGTCAGCGTGTTGTCGTCGAGCACTCGAGTTGTCGCATAATGTGCGAGGTGGTTTAGTGCTAGCACAAACAGTGTGTCTTATCGCTGCGTCTAGTCGCTGCGACAAGACTCAGAGTGGTCGTTTGCATCTGAGTCTAGTCGAATAGATGTTGTTTGCGTCTGCGACTAGTTGTTACGACAGACGTCGTGCGATCATTAACGGACTTTAAAAAAAGGAGGAGGTTCTCAGTTCGTCGGAATCTTTTATTTTCTTTGAGTATTCGGTCGTGTTGTTCCGCAATAGTCAATACAAACACAAGTGCACATTCCTCAGCGCTCACAGCAAGACTGACGCTGCCCTGTCGCAAGCGACTGTTGTCGGGTGAGCGCGACAACCGTGTAGTCGCTGCGACAAGAAGCGAGAGCATGCAACTGTCCATACCTGTCGAAATTTTCGACCGCACCCTGTCGTTGCGTCTAGTCGCCGAGCAATCGCAGTCGCAAGTCGCATAGTGTGCGCCATGTCTTCTGCATGTCAGCTGAAGAGACTTGGGGTGCAATGTTGCATGCTTTCTGTGTAAGGACTGTTCTAGTAGTACAGCTATTTGTGAACTTCTTCCGGAATAGTATTTCTTGTGTCGACGCTAAACAGTGTCACTGTGTTCAAGGAAAGGCTGAGTGCCGGTGTAACTACAGCCAACTTAAGGGGCTTACAGGGCCTGAACGCAAAAAACGCAAGTTTTAGAAACTAGGGTTCGATTCCCGCACGGAACAAATATTTGTATGACCTACAAGTAGTTGTTCCGGGTCTGGCTGTTTGTGTATGTGAGTTTAAATGTTTGTAAACGCACCCACAATACAGGAGAAATTCCTAGTGTGGGGCAATGTTTAAAAAAAAAAAAAGTATACCTATGATCGACTACAATGAACAAAATCAGAAGAATGATATTCTTCAGGATATATGCTAGATAGGTAGACTGGAAGCCGACCCCAACATAGTTGGGAAAAGGCTAGGCAGATGAGTCGATCATATACTAGATTGTAATTATACTTAGGCATTATAAAACTTGTGTTTTTTCGTTTAGGTCATATAGTCCTCTTAACATGCTTTCTGAGGCACGAAGGGACAAAATATAACGAATGGTCACCCATCCACGAACCGACCGCGGCAAATGAAGCTTAACCTTCGATTGAACCGCGTGGCTATTATAATTTAGCCACGAGCCCCTCTCACGAGTAAATCAAGCTTTTTATACACGTTGAGAGCCGCTGTATCGCGTACGAGTACAATACCCTGTAAGCCGCGAGCTACGCGGATGCATCTCGCATTCTGTAAAATATTCTGTTCGTTTGTGATTTATATTGAACATTCTTTTTGATATACGGTGAAATGATATAACCTAGTCACATAACTGTGACGTTATTATTATTTTTTTTTAATAAAACGTTGCCCCACACTAGGAATTTCTCCTGTATTGTGGGTGCGTTTACAAACATTTAAACTCACATACACAAACAGCCAGACCCGGAACAACTACTTGTAGGTCATACAAATATTTGTTCCGTGCGGGAATCGAACCCGCGACACGCAGCGCAGCAGTCAATCGCTTAACCACTGCGCCAACCGTGCCGTCAAATTTATTTCTGCTAGGGAGGCATAGGCTCAAATCACACCGAGATGGCAGCGAAGCGGCGAGCAGTTTCAGTGTCATATAATTTTAAGCTTTATCTTTATTACTATAAAACATAGTATCGCTTGAGAAACTTGAGTCGTCGGAGTGCTCGCGGTGCCGCGGGCGGCAGCGCGACCTTTTCAAGCTACGTTCACACGCGCGCGTTCAACTCGACATTCAACGTGCACATTCACATTCCCGAGCGTGTAAACGGTACGCCCGAGCCCGTAAACGCGCCTGTGAACGTGAATGCCGCGAACCGGGCGAGTGTCGGTTTTTTGGCAAAGTTCAAAGGATGAATGTGCGGGCGCCCGGTGACTGTTTTCACGCGCGCGGGCAGTCAGTCTCTCTCGCCGATTCTCGCGCTTTCGTGACGAGTGGATCTTCTTTGCAGTCTTTTTCTCCGTCGTTCATCATTTTGTTTCTTTTTCCAATAAAAATAAGTTAAGCCAAAGGATATGGCAGCAACAACACCGAGATCCTCGCTGCCCGCCATGCTGGCACTGACTGACACGACGGCGTGCGTGTGAACAGCTTGAATTTTCGCCGACCTGGGGCGGGCTGCATGCCGCGCAGCCCGCCAGGCAGCCCGCCGGGCAGCACGGCGTGCATGTGAACATAGCATCAGCTTTCTCAAGCCATACTATGTATTATAGTAATGCAGATAAAGTTTAACATTATATGACACTGAAACTGCTAGCCGCTTCGCTGCCATCTCGGTGTGATTTGAGCCATAATCAGCGTATAATGTTCCCACTGCGGGGACCAGGCCATCTCTCAGTTAGAGGCAGTGGGAGTATTCCACCACGCGGGCACAGTGCGGGTTGGTAGATGTCACATGTCTTCGAATTTTTGGTTCTAGGACATGCCGGTTTCCTCACGAAGTTTTCCTTCACCGTATTGAAAGCAGTGGTGATGAAATAATTTACACAACGTAAAGTCTGGGTTCGAACCTACGACCTACAACTCGTAAGTCGCAGCTGTTACCACTGCTCCGATGGGATCAGACATCTATTTATGTATTAACTTTAATTGAAACAGTTATAAACCAATCGTCATCTGCCTGCCTTTTCCCAACTATGTTGGGGTCGGTTTCCAATCTAACCTGATGCAGCTGAATGGGTTGTTAAGACTGGTTGTCAGACTTTCGGGCTTCTGACTACCCGTAACGACTGTCAAAGATCCACGAATGACAGCCGGGACCAACGGTTTAACGTGCTTTCCGAGGCACGGAGGGGTCACGGTATGTAAAGATGGTCACCAAAAATAATAGAAAATTATAAAGTTTAGGTTGATCACTCTCACAGTCTCACATATATTACGACATATACTTGGGGTAATTCACTATGACCCCTCAATGATTCCTTACTTCGAAACCACGTGAATTCCTTTGCTAAGACGCCAGTCTCGTTCTCGTTCATTTCGCGCGGTTTCGTTCATCCATACTTTAATATTATAAATTCGAAAGTAACTCTGTCTGCGTCTGTCTGTGTATGTTACGAGATACCGACTTCCAAAACTAAAAAGAAATATTCCCGAACATCTGCCTATACCAAATAACAAGTATGCAACATGCAACTCTGTCCATCTAAGTTCAGGACTTGGGCGCAAAGTTTATCCATCTCAGTGTAGGATCTACATGTAACATATCCATTAAGTTTAACATGTCCTAAGTTTTGAAACTAGGTTCCTCCTGCAGTGCTATGCCAGTTTCATTGGAGTTCTTAGGACACTTATAATAATCAACTGCCCGGGCTTTTCCCAACTATGTTGGAGTCAGCTTGGGTTAAGCTACACTTGCCGCGGTTGGTTCATGGATGGGTGACCATCCATATCGAGTCCATTTCGTGCCTCGGAAAGCATGTAAAGTTGGTCCCGATCTTTGACAATCGTTACGAGAAGCCCAAAAGATTGAGAACCCAGTTTTACCAAGTGGTATCGTGTTACCCAGTTACTGGGTTGTGGAGGAAATTTCAAGCGGACGAAATCGCGGGCAAATGCTAGTAAATATATATTCTCACACAAAGAGCAACACATCTAAAGCTACACGGTACGCCATTTGCATTGGACCAGTTTATTCCGGCGCAATCCGCTTCTATCCGGTTGTATCCGATTTCGGCCAGTTCTCACCGGATATTCATAAAATGATTCATGCGGAATTTAATATTTTATTGATAAATCCTCGTAATCTTATATTTCTCCTTAGATCCTTTTTCCACTAATGGCATGCTGAGCATGAGATCCTGGGTGCGATGCCCGGGTCGGGAAAGTGTTTTTAGGTTTTTCCATCTAGAGTTTCTCAGTAGCAGCTCCAATTGTGGCCGGTTGATGACAATATGCTCGCCCCATGTATCAGGGGGGAAAACCCCAAAAACTCTTTGCCCGATCTGATACATGGAGAAATGTGGGAATACTCCACACATCAACTACTCCGTCGAGGCAAAGCATTATCCGCCTGTAACGTTCCCACTGCTGGGACACACGCCCACTCTCTTCGAGAGGGAGTGGGCTGTAATCCACCACGCGGGCCCAGTGAGGGTTGTTAGATGTCACATTGTCTTCGAATTTTTGGTTATTGGACATCCCGGTTTTCCTTCACCGTTTTGAGAGCAGTGGTGATGAAATAAACTACACAAAGTAAAACGCCTGCCTTTTTTTTTCGGATGGGAAATCATCAAATTACCCCTCCCGCTCTGGGTGGAGCGGAAGGGAGTGTCAGGCTCTTACTGACTAAAACCCACCCGTGTTCCTTCCTTAGCCCTTTATGTTCCGGGCCAGAGGTAACCCTTTCGGACAATCCCGCTGACCAGGCCTTCTCTCGCCTGCCTACAACTCGTGTTACCAATGGACCAACACTGCTCTGCACCGTAGAGGCATACAGATGTGATCCCTTGCACTCTCCCCCCCCCCTGGATCCCTTGCTAGTTCTTCTTCTGTTTTAATATCTGTCTTATCCACTTTCTATAGGTCACATATTTGTCCTTCTCATTCTAATGGTGTCCGTTTCTTTTGTTTGCAGGTCAACATGTGGACATTACACCTATCGAGGCGGTGAGACGAATCGGAGACCAGCTCAGCGTGCTATGCAAAGTGCCCTACCCCATTGACTCATGCAGGTCAGTTGGTTTTTATGTTATTGTATGGCAAACTCTCTCTCGCCTGTCTATACAGGGTTATTGGTAAAACATTAACAACCTCTAAGAGGTCATTGTATTCATCATTATTAACAACTTAATGTAGACAGTTGTATCTAGACAGTTGAAATTTTCACAAATTATGTATTTCTGTTGCCGCTCTAACAACAAATACTAAAAATAAAATAAATATTTAAGGGGGGCTCTCATACAACATTTGCTGATATCAATAATGGCATCAGGTAGGCACTTGAAATATTCACAAAATACTCGGTTGTATTTTTACTTTAATAATAAATAATAAAATAAATATTTAAGGGGGGCTCCCATACAACAAACGTGTTTTTTTCGGCGTTTTTGCGTTGTGGTACGGAACCCTTCGTGTGCGAGTCCGACTCGCACTTGCCCAGTTTTTTTTTAAACCAGATGAGGTCGGCGTTTCCTATCTGACTATTCTGAGAAGAAAGGCTGAAACAAACTCAGAGTCTCTTTTAAAGTCCAGACAAAATCTTGGTCAGATCATGTCATGTAGATTGGTAGGTAAGTATCTGAAATGGTCTTTTGATGAAAGAACCACACAGATTGAGCGGACCTGTCCAATCGGTGCACGCATTTGTCAAAAATCGTGCAGCTCAACTCAGAACTTGAGGAGCTCAACGATTTAGCAGCGGCTGCTGAGGTGTCCACGTGCTCTGTGGGCTAAAGGTTCGGGTTCAAGATATTCTCCGTCAGATAAGGAGCGAGGTACATTAATAACTTGTTGTTTTTTTTATGTTTCAGGATGAACGTGGGCGGGGTTCCCTACAGACTGATACCTGAGAACTTGCAAGGAGATATAGTCTATACAGGCCAGGGCCTCAAGGTAAACTTTTAACTCTTTCTTAAGGTATATATGTCGCAGTCAACTGGTTAAATTAGCCGTTTAGTTAACCGTCTAGCCGTTTAACTAAACGGCGGCCGTTCAACTAACGGCCTGAATGATATTCAATTATAGTTTAGGTTGTGGAACTGTAACCAATCACGTGCGAGGCGAATTGGTCGCAGTAACTAAGCGCTCAGTCAGTCCTGTGTACTGCTGGCTGGGTGAGCGTGAGCGCTGGCGCTAGGCCCCGGGGGTGGGGCGAGACGGATGCCGCACGCGGCGGCATCTTTGAATCGATTTTATTTTCCCATCACTAAATAGAGCTTGTGACGTCATAGTAGGTAGTCAAAAAATGGCACGCTTGGTTTTCATCTTGTTTTCATACAGATCGTGATACTTGCGTTATCTTGGTCTATCTAAATCTGTGGCGCTGATATTGTTGACCTGCAAATTACCAAAAAATTTAAGAAAATTTGAATTTTACATACACATATTAAATTACATCAGACAATTAATTAATTCGTAAATGAAAGCAATGGAAGGCTTATCAACAGTTTCTGTGTCAAGTTTTTGTGTTAATTAACGTAACTTCGATTATTGATTATTTTTTAATTGTCATACGGGCTTCAAGGCCTTCGTTATTTGAAAAAAATGATAAGGAAAGACTTTCGAAAGGAAGTGTGTTGCAACTGTTGCAACTGTGTTTACCAAACTTAAACAATTCATTCTTCAATTTGAGGTCCTAGGTTCGATCCCCAGGCCGGTAAAAGTATTGTAGCGGTATCTACAGCGCCACATGCGAACAACGCGTCCTAATGACGTCACGCAAATCCTGCATCGCGCAAGCAGAGTTTACCGCGCAACTAGCATAGATACAACGGCCCGACATGCATCATCGGGCAGTTGCCCGCCAGACACAACACCCGTCTGGTCGGAGGATCCTCCCTTTTCTATAGAGTATGAGTGAACTTTACACCCTGTTCCTCATGCCTCTATAGTATTCTTGGATTTGTCCATCAAGGATTTCTCAGTAGCAACCATAAAGATTCGCCCCTTAAATGGGATTCTAAATATCACTAGAGGGGCTTGTGGCTAAATAATAACAGCCGCACGGGTTGATCGTTCAGGTTAAACTACGCTTGCCGCGGTTGGTCCGTGGACGGGTGACCATCTTTACATACCAAGCAAGACCCCTCCGTGACTCGGAAAGCACGTTAAGCCGTTGGTTCCGGCTGTCATTCGTGGATCTTTGACAGTCGTTACGTATCGTCAGAATCCCGAAAGTCTGCTGACAACCAGTCTTACCAAGGGGTTTTGTATTACTCAGTAACTGGGTTAAGGAAGTCAGATAGGCAATCGCTCTTTGTAAAATACTGGTATTCAGCTGCGTCTGGTTAGACTGGAAGCCGACCCCAACATACTGGGATATTGGGAAAAGACTAGGCAGATGATAACCACCTGACCCAAAGAGGACAGATAGGTATTGGAGAAAAGTATGTGTTTGAGGAGTGGAGGTGCTTGGGGGAGGCCTATGTTCAGCAGTGGACGTCTTTCGGCTGAAATGATGATGATAATGTGTTTGTGAAAGTGTTTAGCTGTGCACCTATCGTATACTGATGATCTTCCTCTCCCCAGAGCGGCGAATGCGGTGCGTTGATAAGGAACATCAAGGAAGAGTGGAACGGGAACATATCCTGCGTCCTCCCGCCGCCCTCGGGCAACATTGAGTTAGTGGGGAACATGAGACTACTGGTGGCACGTGAGTATTCCTCTATACTAATAATATCATCCCTAAAGCTGATGAGTTTCTTTTCTTTTCTTAACCGACTTCAAAAAAGGAGAAGGTTATCAAGGTCAAAGAAAAAAAACTAACTAGAAAAACTTAAATTGATAGCCCTGATAGTTTTTTTTTTTTTTTTTCTTTGCGCTCTGCGAAATTATTGAAAAAAAACTCGCCAAGTGCGAGTCGAACTCGCACACGAAGGGTTCCGTACCACAAGGCAAAAACGCCGAAAAAAACACGTTTGTTGTATGGGAGCCCTCTTTAAATATTTATTTAATTCTGTTTTTAGTATTTGTTGTTAAAGCGGCAACAGAAATACATAATTTGTGAAAATTTTAACTCTCTAGCTATCGCGGTTCTTGAGATACAGCCTGGTGACAGACAGCAAAGTCTTAGTAATAGGGTCCCGTTTTACCCTTTGGGTACGGAACCCAAAAAAAACAAAAATTGGTCAAAACTTTTGAACCGTAAAAAAATATACCGACCTTTTCAGGGTTAAAAAGTTTGGAAACGACCTTGCCCGCGCCCCTATCCGATTTGATCCATATTTCCAGGGACACCTGTATACAAATATATTTTTTTTATTTTATGTTTGCTACCTCAGAACTCCGCTATTTAAAAGCCGATTTGCAAAATTCTTTTTTTTGAAAGGTTATACTTTCAGATTGGTCCCATAGAAACTTCATCAAAATCCGTTCAGTAGTTAGGCTTTTAAACCAAAATTACTGGTAAAAATTCAAGTAAACGAAATTGTTTTTAACCGACTTCAAAAAAAGGAGGAGGTTATCAATTCAGTTGAATTTTTTTCTTGTTTGTTTATACGCGCTGTCTGTCAGCGTGCTGTATCTCATGAACCGCAATAGGCAGACAGTTGAAATCTTTACAGCGTGTGTGTTTCTATTGCCTTTTTAACAACAAATATAATAAAGGTAAAAATTAAAGTGGTTTTCATACAAGAAACGTTTTTTTTGGCGGTTTTTGCCTAGTGGTACGAAACCCTTCGTGTGCGAGTCCGACTCGCACTTGGCTCATTTAGGCAGTAACTACAAGAGCTACGATCAATGACAACAAAAAATCATCCATTTTTTTTTTGTTTTATCTTTTTTAGATATCAGTACCGTCACGTCTGAGGAGTTTCGCTAGCTAACTTAATTTTAAGCTTAATTAAATTAACCCATACATCTATACCCTCAGGAGCGCCAGGAGAACCCATCCTGCTCTCCACATCACAGCCAAGCTTCAGGGATGGAGACAAGTTCAGTGCACAGTGCGTCGTGCCCAACGGAAGACCTGCTGCGAAGATCACCTGGTTCTTAGGTAGGCAGACCTGTCCATCACCAGGTCACAGTCAGTAGACTGTGATTGGAGAATCATTCCAATATGACTGAAATCGCGAAAAAAAAATCGGCTGTTTAATACAAAAGAGAGCAGTGGTGGCCCAGTGGTAACGGCCGCGACTTACGAGTTCTAGGTCGTAGGTTCGAACCCAGACAGGCGCTTTACTTTGTGTAAATTATTTCATCACCACTGCTCTCAAAACGGTGAAGGAAAACATCGTGAGGAAACCGGCATGTCCTAGGACCAAAAATTCAAAGACATGTGGCATCTGCCAACCCGCACTGGGCCCGCGTGGTGGATTACGGCCCGCTCCCTCTCGCCGAGAGGAGGCCTGTGTCCCAGCAGTGGGAACATTATAGGCTGATTATGTTAATACAAAAGTTCAATACCTACTTGACCAATATTTATGAAACAGCAGATTTTTTTTTTTCGTGATTTCAGAGTTGGTGCCATAGTGAAAGTTGTTCATATTCATGGGTAGAACATCCTGTAAAAATTTGGATGATGATAAAAAATCTTCCTGTATATGACATGGGACTTAACATAACTGGTGAAATGTAGATGTACAGACACCGGCACATCAAGCTACTACAATCTGTGTCAAATTTCTTTAATACAATTTCAACTTTATCACTTAAGCATAAGGTTCACAGTTGATTGGAAAAATTTGACAGCTTCGGGTAGCTTGGTGTGCTGGCGTCTGTACTATAGGTACAGTCAACAGCAAAAGTAGATGATCAAAATCAGAAATTCAATAGGAGTCAAAACTCGAAGATTTGGCAGCTGTACTAGTAGTAAATGTTTGGTATAATTTACAATAACATACTTTTGAATCACTTCGACGCCACACAGTTCTGATGCTAACTCCGTTCATTAGTATTGAATTTCTGATTTTGATCATCTACTTTTGCTGTTGACTATACACCTTTTCCTAACCCTTCTTGGAATACAGGCGTGATGTTTTGTTATGTTATTCTAAAACCCCCTTCTCAGTTCCAGGAGTAGAAGAACCCCTCCTCCACGGCACACACCAGCCAGAGGTGACGTCAGAGCCAGGATCAGACCTTCAGACCATCAGTCAAAACGTCACTCGGACCCTGACGGATGAGGATGACACCAAGATTCTGATCTGCCGGGCGGAGCACGAGGCGCTGGAGAAACCCATGGAAGCTCGGAGGCAGCTCATCGTGCAATGTAAGTGTGACAAATTCTGACGGGGCCTGCGAGGAATATAAAAAATAGGTATTTGAAGAAACTATTGCCGTCGCCTCACCTCAAGTCTGCCCCCGTATTGTGTGATAGGGACAGCTGCAGCTCAGACCGAAATTATCACAAAAATGTTGACGAGATCGACGTTTCGTATTCCCCTTTTTCTCCTCGAAAACTGAGCCGATTCAATTATTTTTTACATTAACATTATATGAAAGAGTATGTTTAAGTTCCTATATTTTTTTTAAATGTAATAACTTTCTAATTTGTCTGGTAGTCCTCTAATCACGGCGGTAAAAATATGTTATTTTTTGTAATTTTTAGAGGGTCATATTTTCTTTACTAATAAGTTGCTGAAAAAAATAAAATGACAGGGACGTGTTTACAGCAGACCTTGATTTTATGAAAAAAAAAAATGCTCTAGAGGCATTATTCAGGAAGAAAAAAGAGGTATACATTTGTATGTAGGTATATAACTAATATTTTTGTAAAAATATAATTTAAAAGAGTGTCCATGGAGTTTCTTGCCCGTTCTTCTCCATAGGTACCTACGCTTTGGAATGGACAACTGGCTTCATAATTTCTGACTGACCAACTTCTTGACAATTCAAAATTGAAATAAATGCTTTGAGTTTGAGTTTGATGGAGAATCGCACGCCCTGGGGGCCTAAAAAGGCCACTTTGGCAGAATCATAAAAGGATATGATATGAGTTTGAGTTTGAGTTTGAGTTTGATAACATTATGAATCATAATGGACAGTTAACTGTTAAGTTAATCGTATCAAATCCCATTGGCGAAGGATTTTTCAGTTATTTTTTTTTGTCTGTGCTAAAATACCAATATATCCAACCCAAATCCAATCCCAATCTCTTTTGACTGTCTTCGCCATATTTTGATTCAATGATTCATAATGTTATCCTTTTATGATTCTGCCAAAGTGGCCTTTTTAAGCAGACCCCCAGTTCCCTCTTAAGGGGGATGTGCGGAGGTATCCCGCAAAATTATTTTGCTTGCTCAGTGTCAGGTGTCAGGTTGTATGTTGATTTATGATTCGCCACCGTAATAAATATATCTTTACAGAGTTATAATCGTTGAATCAGCAATGGAACTCCTTCAGTTAGAATTACATAATTAAAATCCTGCCTACAGTGGCCCTACACCATTTGTAATATGATTGCTCAATCTCGGCATGTATTTTTTTTCCTTTTAATTTTATAATTTGTATTCATCATTTATTTTCTCTATTTTTATCGTGTTTACGTACACCTAGTTATATGTGCATGCTGTGGTCTCCTGTAATTGAAGGTGCACACGTAAAAGAACCATTTTAGGGTTCCGTACCCAAAGGTTAAAAATGGGTCCCTATTACTAAGACTGCGAAGTCTTAGTAATAGGGACCCTTAGTAATAGGGCTGTCTGTCCGTCCCTCCGTCTTTCTGTCACCAGGCTGTATCTCAAGAACCGCGATAGCTAGACAGTTGAAATTTTCACAAATTATGTATTTCTGTTGCCGCTATAACAAGAAATACTAAAAACATAAAAAAAAAATATACGGTCGAATTGAGAAACCTCCTCCTTTTTTGAAGTCGGTTAAAAATAAGATAAATATTTAAGGGGGCCTCCCATACAATAAACGCGATTTTTTTGCCCTTTTTTGCTCAATATCAATAATGGCAACAGGTAGGCACTTGAAATATTCACAAAAAAGGCTATATATTGGCTATTTATCATCACGCTAGGTCTTTTTGGAACTGATCAAAAAGAAAATAAATTAAAAAACAACGGTAAGCGAAAACGAAGTATTAGGGTCGGGGGAGCAGGAAATTTCCCGCGGACGAAGTTGCGGGCTAAAGCTAGTGTAATACAATATTCATTGAATAATATTATTATCAACAAGGTAAATAGCAAATAGCGGGATCCTGACTCATGGCATGTCATATTTGCATGAAATCATCATTAGTTTCCCTCTCCGTATTTGTTATTAATTTGTTATGTTGTAGGTTTTGTTATGTACAGTCAACAAAAGAGATAAGTATGCAGGATCGTCGGATGTTGTTGAAGTTTACTAAGAAACCGATGGAGATTCTCGAATAAAATTTTATTTTATTAATAGAAAACAAACAGCTCATTTATTCAATTAAATTTCAGTCAACTACATCCATCGGTTTCTTACTAAACTTCAACTATATCCGACGATCCTGCATACTTATCTGATTTGTTGACTGTACATAATGGCACTGTTTGTTTTTCCCTAGCAAATATTTAAATAAATCTATACTATAATGGAGGAGGGGCCCGTGGCTAAATAATAACAGCCGCACAGGTCGATCGATCAGGTTAAGCTACGCTTGCCGCGGTTGGTCTGTGGATGGGTGAACATCTTTACATACCGAGACCCCTCCGTGCCTCCGAAAGCACGTTAAGCCGTTGGTCCCGGCTGTCATTGGTGGATCTTTAACAGTCGTTACGGGTAGTCAGAAGCCCGAAAGTCTGACAACCAGTCTTACCAAAGGGTATCGTATTACCCAGTAACTGGGTTGTGGAGGTCAGATAGGCAGTCGCTCCAAGTAAAATACTGGTATTCAGCTGCATCCGGTTAGACTGGAAGCCGACCCCAACATAGTTGGGAAAAAGCAGGCAGATTATAATGATGATAATAATATGATAAGGCTGAAGAGTTTGTCTGTTTGTTTGGACGTGCAAATCTCTGGGATTACCAATCGGATTTGAAAAAGTCTTTTTGCATTTGATAGCCCAATTCTTGAGGTACGTTGTAGGCTATGTAACATCACGCTACGACCCTTAGGAGTCGAGCAAAAAGGAAAAAAAGTCAGACAGAATGCTAAGCGAAAATGAAATAATAGCGCGGGCGAGAGACGTAAAATATAACTTTAGGAATGATAACTGTCAGGTTGTTCGTTCACGGTCACACGGGTTCAGTACCCAAAGGGTAGAAACGGGACCCTATTACTAAGACTCCACTGTCCGTCTGTCTGTCACCACCACCAGGCTGTACCTATCGCATGAACCGTGATAGCTAGACAGTTGAAATTTTCACAGATGATGTATTTCTGTTGCCGCTATAACAACAAGTAGTAAAAACACAATAATTACGGCCCACTCCCACTCACCGAGAGGAGGCCTGTGTCCCAGCAGTGGGAACATTATAGGCTGATTATGGTTATGGATGATTTTGGTTCGGCACTTCTTCCCAGCTAAAACCCTAGGAAGTGGTGAGTTGGTGACAAGTGAGCGCTTTGTTACTGTCAAAAAATGCTGATTATCACAATAATATTATAAAGGCGAAAGTTTGTGTGTGGGGGTGTGTGTGTGTATTATATGTTTGTTGGTTCTTCACGCTCAAACGGCTGGACCAATTTTGATAAAATTTTGTATGGAGATAGCTGACACCCTGGATTAACATATAGGCTACTTTTTATCGATCGACATTTACGCGGGTGAAACCGCGGGGCGCAGCTGGTCAGACATAAAAATGATTTAACTTTTAATTTTCCCCACAGACCCACCAAAACGCCAGGAAGCCGGACCGATCACCATCTTCGGCCTGAAGCTGGGCGCTGAGGGACGCCTCAACGTGACCGTGAGGGCGAACCCAAAGCCCAGCGCGGAGTGGACCGTCGGAGACCAGGTCTTGGCGGCGCCCAGGCAGAGTGATGACGGGCAGTTCACGACCCTTGAGCCATTGTTACTGGTAAGAAGATTGTTCTGAATGTTTTTTTATGTGTTTTGATAAGTTTCGATTCAGAAATGAGGAGGTTCTCAGGAGGACTTGAGAAAAAATCATAATATGAAGAATTGCGCGAAATGATCACCCATTTTGTTCGAATAAAATAAAAAAACCGGGCAAGAGCGAGTCGGACTCGCGCACCGAGGGTTCCGTACCATCATGTTTTTAAATTTTCACCGGCTAGCTACTTGCTAGATCTCGTTCAAACCAATTTTCGGTGGAAGTTTACATGGTAATGTACATCATATATTTTCTTTTAGTTTTAGCAATCTCTTATTTTAGAAGTTACACGGGGGTTAGAGGGGGGGGGGGGACGGGACACATTTTACCACTTTGGAAGAGTCTCTCGCGCAAACTATTCAGTTTAGAAAAAATCAAAATCATTTTTGAAGACCTATCCATAGATACCCCACACGTAATAGTATGTTTGACGAAAAAAAAATTGAGTTTCAAGTATGGGGAACCCCCAAATTTTTTTGGTTTTTTTTTCTATTCTTGTGTGAAAATCTTAATGCGGTTTACAGAATACATCTACTTACCAAGTTTCAACAGTATAGTTCTTATAGTTTCGGAAAAAAGTTGCTGTGACATACGGACGGACAGACAGACAGACATGACAAATCCATAAGGGTTCCATTTTTTGGCTACGGAACCCTAAAAAGATGGCGACCAGGAATGAATCACTTTTTATTTGAATGGTGGCAGTTGTAGAAACAGTTATTTGTATAGCGACAACGCTGTAATGAATTTGAGAACAAAGATATACAAAGATCTTAATATCTTTCGATCCGCCTCCAAATGTAAAGAAAACATATCTCCGAACCCAAATTGTACTCCACTTTGACGCGTTAGTCCATACTAATATTATAAACTAGCTTCTGCCCGCGACTTCGTCCGCGTGAAATTTCACCCTCCCCTCATTCACCCTCTTAGGGGTGGAATTTCGAAAAACCCTTTCTTAGTGGATACCTACTCTTCACAAAGAACACACCCTCCAAATTTCATGCCTCTAGGACCCGCGGTTTAGGCTGTGCGTTGATATATCAGTCAGTCAGGACTTTGAATTATATATATATACACATAGATACTTTTCCGGGATAAAAAGTACCCATTGTGGTGCCCAGGATATTAAAGAATAATTATACCAAGTTTCATCGTAATCGAACCGGTAGTTTTTGCGTGATGCCTGAACAAACAGACAGACAAAAATGTTTTTTATCACATTTTTGGGTTCGGTGTCGGTCTAGTAACCATTTAACCCCCCTGCCATTTATTTTATTGATATTCAACGTACAGAATTTTCACTTCTACAGATTTATTATAAGTATAGATTCGAAAGTAACTCTGTCTGTCTGTACGTTACCTTTTCACGTCTAAAGCCCGGTTTCCACCGCGAGCGGAACGGACCCATTAATGACTTCGTTAAACTCGCAAACGCAAACTACATACTTGTATTTCCACCAACGGTGGAAGTACAAGTATGCAGTTTGCGTTACATGTATTTCCACTTGCGCATACTTGTATTTGCACCGTTGCATTGGTGGAAATACAATTTATTTATTTATTTTATTTATTTATTTATTCTTTAATTAAAACGGTTTATAACCAATTACAGGAATTAAATACAATTTACACATACACATAAAACATTGAATATAAAAACAAGTAAAAAGTTAACAACACTTTCATACATCCCTCTCACAGTACTCCTGACATGCCGACAAAATCTTCGTCCATTCGTCCGCAAACAGATCGTTTGTTGGATTAGAGTCCAAGAGATCATTAAGTGCGGCCAGAGTACGTGGCACTGGGGACTTAGCACGCGCAACTGTGCGACATGGAGGCACAGCAAACAGCCTGTGCTTTCTGCCGCGGCAGTAGTTATCTGGCACAAAGAAGCGAGCCAGCACAGCATGTAAATCAGGCGCGTCAATAGTGCCACGGAGCGTCTTACAGGCTATGGTGAGCTGGTCTTTTGCTCGCCTTACCTCTAACGAGTTATATCCGAGGCATCCCAGTAGAAATTTAGTCGGATAGAGGTAAGGGTAATAGCCGTGTTTACGCTTATAGATAAACCTAAGGAACGCTTTTTGTACCTTTTCCAGTATAAGCACGTAGGTACTTTCGTGTGGATTCCACACGCAGGAGCTAGATTCCAATTTGCTACGTACAAGTGCATTAAATATAATTTTGATGGCATGTGCGGAGCGAAAATCGCGGCAATTACGCAAAACGAAACCCAATCTTTGGTAGGATTCCTTGGCTACCGTGGCGATGTGGTCGTGGAAAGTATGTAGTTTGCGTTTGCGAGTTTAACGAAGTCATTAATGGGTCCGTTCCGCTCGCGGTGGAAACCGGGCTTAAACCACTGAACGGATTTCGATAAAATTTGGCAGAGAGTTAGATTGCATCCCGGGGAAGAACATAGGATAGTTTTTTATCGACATATCTCGCGAGCGAATATAAGCACACAAAAAAATCCTTCAATTCTAACATTTCTCTCCTGTCCTCAGGGTAACGGCTACTACAACATCACTTTGATACTGGCCCGCATCACGAAGGAGGATGTGGACAGAACATACTACCTGCGAGTGGACAACGGACTCGGCAGGGAGGAGTTCGCTGTCAGGATCAGCACTATGGACGAACCAGCTGGTAAGATCATCGACAGAATTTTTGTCCATAGTTTAAAAGGGCCACGGTTTTGATTATTGAAAAGTTGGACACGCACTTGACTGGTATTTGTGTTATTAAGGGGGATGCGTTATGGAGCCCGCGAAATTCAAATTTTCTTACAGTCAGTAAGGGTGTATGTTGATAAAAATATGATTCGCGACCGTTACAAATATGACTTTACAGAATTATAAACATTAAAATCATTAATACAACCCTCTAAGTTCCTAAGATCCTTTTGATTGATATTTAAATTGTCATTCAATAGGATTTGAGAACTAATTCTGACGCTTCCCCCTTAAAATTATGAATTTAGAAATTCTTGTTCTTACTTGATTAGATGTCCATTGTGAAGTTTCGCCAACTAATTATTAACTCTGTTTAATTGTATTTACATAAAAGATATTGATTAGTTTTGTATTCCCTACAGCTCGGAAAGCGAAGTCGCCATATTTACTAGAAATCTATGGTAAGACTTTCATTCAGGAATGATAACTGTAAATGAACGAAGTTTTTGTTTTTGGATTTTTATTCGAATGATTTAGTCTCTTTTGGTAAAGTATGTTTTATTAAATTGCGTTTTATTACGTTGAATTGGTCTTTTAAAAAGAGTTTTTTTTTGTCTATAATATTCATTGGATTTTTCTTCGTGATATCTAAAATTAATTTTCTATCTTTTAGAAGCATGTCTATGTCATTTTGTTACATTTTTCGTGCGTTCAAATTGCTGTCAAAATCTTTTACATACTATTTTCTTCTATCTTCCGACCAGTCGCATGATTTGAAATAAGGCATAATGTCGGCTGACTTTTGTACCGTCTGGACAAAAACAAGGTATAAAAGGTGAACGGAGTAGAAGCCTTATGGCACTGAATTTTTTTTTTCATAAAAATAACATAAAAAATCTCTTATTTTTTACCGACTTCAAAAAAAAGGAGGTTATCAATTCGATACGTATGTATGTTATATTATTGGAATTGCCTTATATTCACATATGACAATCTACTAAGGCTTCCAAACAAATATACAAAATTTCATAGACGTATGTATGTATGTATCTATGTATGTTTGTCCACGCATTTCTCAGCAACTATTAATCGGATCGTGACCATTTTTTTGTATTAGCTTACATTTACTTCAACTTAGGGAACAGTGCAAGTTTCATCAAAATCGGTTCAGTAATTTTCAAGATATGGACTAATACGTGTAAGTGTGACGGCCTGGCGTATTGATACGAGCTACGGGTGTAGTGTCAAAGGGAAAATATCTCAAACCCTTGGTCAAATTCTAGTGCAAAAACTAAAAATTACGAAATAAAAAGTAATTTAAAAAAATTAAACCGACTTCAAAAAGAAATCAACTCAAAATTATGAAATAACTTTAATTTCGGAAGTCGGTGGCAAAAAACTAAAATACAGATCCCGAGACACCGACTTCCAAAATTAAAGTTATTTCATAATTTTGAGTTGATTTCTTTTTGAAGTCGGTTTAATTTTTTTAAATTACTTTTTATTTTAATGTCGCTACGAACTCAATGATAATTTCCACGCATAGAGAAGGGTGCTATATGTTGATTTTTTATAATATCGATATAATATTCATATTATTTGTAGAAAAAAAAAATCTGTGCCATAGGTTTCTACTGCGTTCGTTCACCCTGTTTTTGTCCAGAACGGTAAAAAAAGTCAGCCGGTATATAAACATTCTTATTATTTTTGTAAGTAAGCATGAAAATCGGAAATACTTTGGTTATAAAATATTTTATTGTAAATTGCATGAAACTATTTTAAAAATCGTTAGTGTCATGACCTTAAGTAAAACTCATTAGCCCACGTTCGTAAGGACGTAAAAATATCGCGATTGGATTTTTTAGCGCGCTGGATTTTCAATTCTCTATGTTGAGCCGAGCGTTGAGAATCCAGCAGAGTGCATCCCAGCTCGTCAAAAAAACACACTGTTGGATTTTCAACACTCGGCGCTTAGCAGAGCGTTGAAAATCCAGTGCGCGACAAAAAAAATCGCCGCGGGAAAATCGCGCCGGTGCGAACCTGGGCTTAATTAAGTGGTAGTTAGTCTCGATGCCGATGTTTAAAACGAACCTTCTCATGTCGTCGTAGAATATAAGATTATCAGATGTCAGAAATCTATTTTATTTCTAAATGCAATCATGTCAAATCGTTTTTTCTTAAAAACAGTATTTTCGTATTTCCTTCTATACTATTTGTCACTAGACTGCTTTAAGAATATAGGTTTTGCTAAATAATTACCGCATAGGTAGGTTTCCTTTTTACGTCATTTCTCCATCATCGTAATCTTTTCCAAATCTTTTCAGATAATTATGTTTTCAGTGATATTTTTGTGTTTTTTATTGGGCATCATACATTTTGTCATCATTTTGGAATTTATGAAGTTATAAAACATACCAAAATGAGGAAATAACCACCGCAATGGGAAAACCATACCATACTGGGTTTTTTTTTACTGTTACTATTGGCCTGCATCACCCCACTGCTGGGCAAAGGGTTCTCCCCATGACTTCCAGCTCTTCCAATCCAGGGCTAAAGTGGATCCCTGGTCGTTAGTTTTCTCCAGCTCGTCCCGCCATCTTCTCCGGGGTTTGCCGCTACGCTTTGTGGCTGTGTCAGTGCCCCACGTAGCCACGTTTTGGCCCACAGCTCATTGGGCATAGTCCAACTTCAGGGCCATAATTCACTACGACCACTTAATTCTCTTTCCTTACTTCGAAACCACGTCAATTCGTTCACGTCAAGACGTTAATAGCAGACTATTAACGTATTCTCTATGACACAATGGCGTTGTTTGAACTGTCAATTTTGACAGAAATGTCAACCGTAGGTACGGACCGTAACCGTAGGTACATGTTGTCTGTATGGTTGACTTTCCTTGCCGTTAACAAGACACGATAGTGACGTGGTTTGCACGAGGTAAGATTTCGCGAGGAATAATACAGAATTGGGGCCCAGCGGCTTTTTGAGCACCGATGAAGTTCGACCTGGACCAACCTGGCGGCAAGGTCGTTAAAAGAGGCATCCATAGATAATAATTACCCATCTCTCCACTAGTCCAATGCTTACTCTAGGATGCATATCCGGTAGGCTCTTAAATCCTTACCTATCCTACGGGCACGTCTTCCCTATTACCGCGCCCCCTGGGTTTATCCCTTGATATGCAATGGTCGCTGTAGCACCCCGAACATGAGGCTACAGGAGCTAGTGCGAATCTTGGGGTTCATTCGATTAATCGAGTCTGGTTTAACCACGCTGGGATCGGTGCAATTCATTCAATGTATTTTTTTTTAACGTAACATTTTTATTTTCTCTAGGCGTGGAGCTAGACACCGGAGCAATTGTAGGCATCGTCGTCGGCGTCCTAATCCTACTAGTCGCCGTATTTCTAGTAGTGTTCGCCTTCGCCACCGACAGATGGTGCTTCGCTGGTAAGTCGCATTACTTCTTCTACCTACTTTGTTGAATTGTTAATATTTTGGAGCATAATCTTTGTAATTTTTTAAACCGACTTCAAAAAATGAGGTTCTCAATTCTTGTTTACTCATTTGCATGGAAAGCATGTTGAAATTAATTACGTTTAACATGCATTTTTGTTTGTTTGTTATTAATGTTTTTGTTGATGTAAAAATATATACTCATTATGATAGAATTTGTAATCATAATAATTTTTGTTGCTCCATTAATGTTGATGATTCTTTTGTTTAGTTGTGATGTCATTTCTTGTTTTGTGCCATTAGTCCAAGAGCCATGATATAAAATATTTACGTCATCATTATTAATAATATTCTTGAAAACGTGGAATATCAATAAAATTATTTCCTTATTATTTTTTTTTATTACTGATACATTTTTATTGATATTTGCATTTTGATTTTGACCATGCTTTTTACAATCGCTTTTTTACAAACATTAGGCATGCGTAATAATTCCTTATTCCTTTTAAATAAATATATTATTAATAAGTAATACATTTCTGGCAGGCTCGCGGGCTGTTGGTCGATAGGTAACGTTGGAGAAAAAATAGAAAAAGTAGTAAAAATACACAAATCACACTAACTGTTTGAGGCTCGCACTGGTTGAATTTACATCTTAAAACGTCAAGTTTTTTTTTAATAAAAAAATCCGTTTTCTAGTAAAAATGTTTGGCTGTTGTAGATTTTGAATGAAAAGAATTAAAAAGTGCAACTTTTGGCAGTGTTTTGGCTTTAATATGTAGTAAATATAAGTGTTTAAAATTAAGTGAATAAGCATAGCAATATTTTGAGCGATCAAGAACGAAAAAAAAATAGCAAAAAATTATAAAATGCATGATTTTATTATTATTTTTATAATAACAGTTTGGCGCATGTGAATGATAATTGTTATATTTACAATTTTCGAAAAAAAAAGCATGATTTAAGAATGATTTATTTATATGCATGTGACTTTATCAGATTTTTTTAAAAATTGGTTATAATTTCTTCTTCGTAATGTCCCTTTGGTAGTACTTTTCAAACAGGTGGTGGTTTAAAAATATGTACTTCAGGTGTTGTCACGTGTTGTAGCTAGTATTTTGGGCCTTGAGCTTTTTTCAGATGTCATTATTTCTCTATTGATGTGCTTTCAGTATCTAACATGTTTTACTGGATTGGTTTTCTTTTTGGGGTTCATCAAAATCTTCCATATCATCATTGTTTCTAACTAAATGATTATTATATATAATCATAGTCATAATCATTTGTTTGCTATAGGTATGGGTACAGTGTTGGCCTGAAAATCAGTAATTAAGTTTCCTAATACATAGTCAAAAATTTGACATGCAAAACTTTTCAGTGTAAAGAAGAAAATGTTTCGTGTAAAATTTTAAAGTATGCGAAAATTCTATTTTCTCATGTGAACATTGCGATGAATAGCTTTGTTTTGCACACTTCATATTGTCCAATTTATCCATACGGAAACATATCAGTTATAAATTACTGTCATTATTACATACAATATACTCGCTGTAATTCAGTGATTCCGAGTTGTTCTCCGAGTTTTACATCACAAATAGACTCATTCAAAAGGAATAATCAGATCCCTGTCACAGTTTCTCAAACGTAAATTAACGCAATATTAATGTGACACTGACTGGTGCGATTGGCGGTTAATAAATCATTCGACCACTCACAGCAGTTTAGTTCACGCCTGACAATTTGTGTCCTACATTAATTTTGAGGTTCGTTCGAGAAACTGGCACTACACTGAGACAAAATTTCATAAGGCAATCATCTTTTGTACATGACTCTCTTGGAAGTCATGTCGGTAGGTCTCGAAAGTTGAATGGATGAAGTGACTCCGAGTTATCATAGACAGATAAATACGCCATGTAAATGACAGATTTAAATGTAGACATTTTTCATAGAGTGACACAATAGACGGTCTTGTCGCTAAAATTTATATTTTAAAGACAACCTTTGAATGGATTAAGAGGAGGAGGAGTGACAATACTGCAGGTAGACTGTGGTGTACCATTTAATCATGTACCGACGGTCCGACGTAGGTAATGTCACTCCTTCATAGGGATTAATTAATAAAATAAGCAAAAGGCCCAACCAAATCACATTCACACTTTTCAAACCGCTCACGCACCAACACAGCCTTTTAACAAAGCTAAACTGCAAAAAACCAGCCAAGTTCTTGATCGCTTAATGTATTGTATGGCAGGACGTTCTCACCGCACGGACATTCCGGACGGGGCCGACTCTGAGGCCCCCCTCCCCCCCCACGAGGACATCAAGGGTTCGGAGAATCCCTCGCATGACCACGGGGACTATATCAGCAATGGGGACACGAAGCATCCGGAAAAAAAGCCAGACACGGCTGTTTAAGCGTAAGTCGGTAGCTGTCGCTTGTGTGAAGGTGAAACTCGGAGGATTTTTTCGAACTTGGCGATTTTTTAGAGAAAAATACTTAAAACATTTTTTTTGTTAAATTTGCGGTCTTGCCCAACAAAATGTTTTGTCAATGTATTTCATAGATATTAGAAGTGTACAGAAATCCAAAATAATGAGAAAATACTAACAATTTACTTAAACTTAGTAATAGTACTCGTTAAAAATCTATGAAATATTTATTTAATATATTTAAGAATTCTTACTTTTTAACTTATATAATTAAGAACATTGTCTAGGCATAGTTTATGTTCTAATTTGATAATGATTTAAAGTACCTCCGCGAGTTTCACCAAAAAAAAACAATTAAATCTCAAAAATACGACCTCAAAAAGTGACAGATTAATGATTATTTTGGACTTAAACGTTTGATTATTAAGTGTCGTTTAGTGCCAGACGTGTTTAACATTGTTACTTATTAATAAATATTGTATTTAAATAAATAAAAATATGTACGCAATTTTTAAAAGTAAAATTCTAAAATATTAAGAGAAATTTTTGAGAAGAGATTACTTATTAGAAATGAGGACAGCGCATTCAGAAGTTATTTGCAATGATTTTTTCATGAGCCTTTAAGATAATCATGAAATTATTTTTATATTTTTTTAGGCTCAGCTCACATTATAATGACAAGACTTGTGAAATAAGTCGAATATAACATAATTATTATACACTCGCATTTCGCCAGTTATGACTACATCCCATCATGTAATAGGGGTGAGCCTTCAAAAAAACTTGCCAGACATTCCGAAATGCATTTGAGTTTTTAACCCCAGGTTTTATCTACATTTGCAAGTAAATTCTGTACGCGCTCGAAGCAAAATTCTAGAATAATAGGTTTGTAATTTGACGAATTAAATAGTTACATACACATGTATACCTGTCTCTCTTATGTACAACAGGATCTGAAATTGGAATCGAGAAAAAGAAAACATTCATACATGCATAACTCTCGCCTTCTTCCCATGCGGGTAGGGAGACTACAAGATCCTTACAAACTCAATTTGCTTCGTTTAAGTACGTTTTAAAAAAGAAAACATTTGCTATTTTTACCTAAGCGCTTTTTTTTAACCAAAGCTGTTGGTTTGTGCCTAAAAAGTAACGGACGTGGAATATGGCGAGACGATAAAAAAACGGCATTTCAACGGAAGATCGTTTTTTTTTTGTTTTTTTTTTTTCTCGATTGCAATCACGAAAGTAATAAAAAGTTTTTATGTAGGTATATGTACGCCTAAGAATCTCATTATAAAAATACGTTTTTCGAAATATACTTGTGTAACAACGAAATCCCAACGCGTATGTTTAAGGCATTTTTAAATAAAAAAAATAGAAAAAGATATTTGGAGCACATTTTTTTTGTATAAAATAAAAACTTTCTTGAAACATTTTATGAGACTTAGCCCTGGTTTGCACGGGCGATTTTTTTGTCACGGCGATTTTTTTCACGCACTGGATTTTCAACGCACTTAGCGTCGAGAGTTGAAAATCCAACAGTGTGTTTTTTTGACGCGCTGGGATGCGCTCTGTTGGATTCTCAATGCTCGGCTAAACACTGAAAGTTCAAAATCCAGTGCGCGATAAAATCCCGCTGCGATATTTTTACGGCCGCGGGCTTATTGCATGTTTGCAACTTAGCTTATTGTGTAACTAAATAATTATTTTGCGAAATAATGTTTATTGAAAATAGGTTTTTTCACCTTTCGAATGATTTCATATAGTTTTAAGAAAGGTGGAGAGACCAATTGTCGGCTTCATTAGACTCTCTATCAAAATTTTTAGTTATACTTCTTTTTGAGAAAGGAAAATAAAAAAAGTCTAAAATTGAACTGATTTTATGAATTATTAACTTATCTCAGAAGGATGTTTAACTTTTACCTACTTAATTATTCTGTATGGCTGGCAATTGGTGCCTCCACCTTATATTTAAGTTACAATGTGTTCGTACCACCATATTAATATTTTTGTATATATTATGTAGTAAAAGAAATAATTTCTTAAACATAAGTTTTATCCATTTTGACTAAGCTTTATTTTATTGGTACATTAAAAACTTTAAATCAAATAATGTGTTTTACATTTAAAAATCATATGTTTAATCATTTAATCAAATAAAATCATTTAATTTCTTGTGAAAATGATTGTACAACTGATACAATATCGATATTTTTCGTCTTTTTAACCGACTTCAAAAAAGAAGGAGGTCCTTATTTTGTTTGAGTTAGTTTTATAAGTCACCATGATTGTGATTTTTAAGTATTTGTAATTAAATATAATTAAGAATTTATTTTTGTACCAATTTAGTTTTTAGCATATTTTTACTTAGCGCCCCATTACAAAATTAAGGTCAACTAGTAATATTAAAAAAAAAACTGAAGACACTGCCATTTTGCACCTTTTGCCAAAACATTGCGTCATTTCATTCTATAAGCTCAAATTATTTCTAAGCTTATACCTTTTTTAATGTCCGCCGAACTTTTTTATTAAAAAAAAAAAAACATTTGACATAACAAAAAAAAATCGCTTAATTTTTTTTCTGAAAAGTCACTCACCTTGTCTTTTTTTAAGAAAAAATGTAATATTTTTTTGTCATGTCCTATGTGTAATTTTTATAAAAATTAATAGTTTAGTCTCATCACTATCAATGTCTATGAGTAAAGGTTATGACGAAATATTATTGAATATAAAGTATTTATTAAATAAGAATTTGATGTTTCATTTTTATCCATGCTACATGAATTATCTGTAAAAACAACCAAAAGATCAAAAATAATAAAAGACTTACTTTCACCCAGCTCTTACACTATAAAGCAGGGGTGTCCAACATGAGTAGACTCAAAATCTACTGTTTACTGACGAAACCCTGTGCGATCTAGCAATTACATACTTCTAGAAATTTTAAATACAACAGCGGTGCTATTCTGTAAAAATCTCACCATGAAAACTTAGGTGAAGTAAGCTGTCAATAGTGTCAATTCCTAGCAAAAAGAAACTCACTTCACCTAAGTTTTCACGGTGAGATTTTTACAGAATCGACCGGCTGTATACGTGTGTAATGTGTGTATGTCATCACCTGCCTGCCTTTTTCCCAACTATGTTGGAGTCGGCTTCCAGTGTAACCGGATGCAGCTGAATACCAGTACTTTACATGAAGCGACTGCCTATCTGACTTTCACAAAACAGTTACTGGGTAATACGATACCCCTTGGTAAGACTGGTTGTATCCACGAATGACAGCTGGTACAGTCAAAAAAATTGCAGCAGAAGTACAATGCAATTTTGAACAAATATTTTGCCACGATCTACTGGCCGGTTTTCTACCCCTGCTTTATAGAATGGAATACAAGACACGAGGATTGCATACAAAAAATATTTTTAAATCTACCCTCTTTTGCTCATTATAGATCATGCAGGACCCTAATTGTGTAACACACTATCAACCACAATCAGAATAATTTTCAAGGATATTACTACTCCATCGCTTCATAAATGTTCGAAACATTTGTCTGCTCAACGACGCAAATAACGCAGTGAATGTTGTCAAAATGAAAGCCATTCCTTCTGTTTGTGTGTTACGAAATTGAGTAGCTGGTCGCGCAAGAAATTCTTATTGCTAAAATATTGAGCAAGTGTATTTTGGGTAAATAGGCTCATGTTTTGAGGAGAATAAAACTCATTATTTAACCCATAAAATAAAAGAAGAAAAAGATAATAATGAAAATTTACGAGTGATATTATTAGGTATCTGTCTACACTAATAATAAAGCTGACAAGTTTCTTTGTCTGTTTTCACGTGCTAACCTCTGGAACTACCAAATCTTTTTGCATTTGATAGCCCAATTCTTGATAAAGGCTATTTAACATCACGCCAGGTCCCTTTGACGCTAAGCAAAAACGAAGTAATAGCGGGGGGCCATGCGATGCGACGGGGTGGGTCGGGGTACAAGAAATTTCACGCGGACGAAGTCGCGGGCAGAAGCTAGTCTTACAATAAAAAAAATTGAGCTTTAGAATATGACGTGACAGAGACGAGATTTACAGCAAAAAAAAACCGTAACTTTTCTATAATTCGATATTTTAGCTTTATTTTTAGCATCCGCCCGCGCATTCTCCCGCGAGATATGTCGATAAAAACTACCCTATGACCTTCCCCGGGATGCAATCTATCTCTCTGCCAAATTTTATCAAAATCCGTTCAATGGTTTAGGCGTGAAAAAGTAACATACAGACAGACAGAGTTACTTTCGAATTTATAATTTATTAGTATTAGTATGGATGGCGGAGCGAATACCTACAGTATCATGTAAAGTTGTGTGTAGGTACAATCCTCGCATATTGTAGCAGTGGCGAGGCGATCAGAGGATTAGGATTTCGCAAAAGGCAAAAGGGATAATTTAATTACGTTTAAAAGCTTCAAGGCATTAAGTCCGCCTTTGTACCTTTTTGTACGAAAAGTTTAAATAAATAAATAAAAAGGCGTGGGTCAAAGGAATTAGATACGCATGCCTATTTCATGTTGACGACAAACGATTTAGTTAGATCGAGGATCCAATTAATTAATTTTAAAATACCTCGACATATATGCTTGGATTTAACGAAAGGGTTTTTCGCATGATCGATTTCATTCGTGACATTTTGTGTCAAATATAGAGAGAGGGGGAGTCGTGGCTGGGTAATAACCGCCACACGGGTCGATCGAAGGTTTTAAGCTACGCTTGCCGAGGTCGGTCCGTGGATGGGTGACCATCCATTACATTTCGAGACCCGCCGTGCCTCGGAAGGCACGTCAAGCAGCTGGTCCTGCCTATCAATCGTAGATCTTTGACAGTCGTCCAGTTAGAAACCCAAAAATCTGACAACCAGTCTTACCAAGGGGTATCCGTGTTACGCAGTGACTGGGTTGTGGAGGTCAGATAGACAGTCGCTCCATGCAAAATTCTGGTATTTAGCTGCATCCTGTTAGACAGTGTGCTAAAATAATAAGTGACTAAAGTTACGGCAACAATTACAACAATGGCTCGTGAAATCAAATGAAAAGAAAATAACCTCTCAGTGAGTTCAAAATAGCGTGCAAGAGACGATTCCACAAAAAATAGCGTGCAAGAGACGATTCCACAAAAAATAGCGTGCAAGAGACGATTCCACAAAAAATAGCGTGCAAGAGACGATTCCACTAAAAATAGCGAGCAAGAGAAGATTCCACTAAAAATAGCGTGCAAGAGACGATTCCACAAAAAATCTGATAGCAAAGGAAATGAAAATGTCGGTGCCTACCCTCTGCACCATCTGCCTAGCCTTTTCCCACCTATGTTGGGGTCGGCTTCCAGTCTAACCGGATGCAGCTGAGTACCAGTATTTAAAATGGAGCCACTGCCTACCTGACCATCACAACCCAGTAGCTGTCTGCGCTTACCCTAAGACAATCATATTCATGATCTTGACATAGGTACTTACATATACAGGGTTATTGGTAAAACATTAACAACCTCTTAGCAGTTCATTGTACTCATCATTATGAACAACTTTTACTATGGGACCAAACCTGAAATCGCGAAAAAGAATCAGCTGTTCCCTACATTTTGACGAGTTTAAGCGCACTACACACCACAGCCGCCGACCCGCCGACACAGCCCGCCGACACAACCGGGCTTATGTTGAAAGAAGCATGCCGGCAACCATCGCGCGTGCGTGTTGCCCGCCGACACGTCGTCGGCGGCTTGCCGGCCGGCTAGCGTACGCAAGCGCCACAGAGTACATTATAGTATACTGAAAGCAAGCGCTCAGTTGCCCGGCGACATTTGAGCTGTAGTGACGTGCTAGTATTTTTGTTTTTGCGACTTTTCTGATGTCGAGCCGCCGACATGCCGCCGGCAAAGTTTTACGACTTGCAATGACTGAAGCCGCCAACCTAGCCCGCCGGCAAAATGTTGCCAACATATGCCGCCGGGCTTTGGTGTGTAGTGCGCTTTACGAACATAAATGTAGGGAACAGCTGACTTTGTTTACGAGATTTCAGATTTGGTCCCATAGTAAAAGTCGCTCTCCTCACATCTGTCAATCATTCTTTCAAAGCATAAGAACGGAACTACATGATGACCGATATGGGTATTGTATAGTCCCGGCATAGTGCATACAGCACAACACAACTTTTAGAATGGGTTTAATAAGGCAATCCAATACACATATAAGTAGGATGATTATCTGGGAAGGGTTGGCATCACTGACCTCTATAATACAAGTTGTATTATAGAGGTCAAAGAAAAAAAGGAAAGGAGGGGTGGTTGAATCATAATGGACAGTTAACTGTTAAGTTAATCCTATCAAATCCCATTGGTGAAGGATTTTTCTTTATCTTTTTTTGTCTGTGCTAAAATACCAATCAATCCAATCCCAAATTGCTCTTTGATTATACCTACGTAGTGCAGCGAAAAAAAGGAAAACACGGACTGTCTTCGCCAAATTATGATTCATAATGTTATCCCCTTATGATTCTGCCAAAGTGGCCTTTTTAGGCCCCCAGTTTAAAAGCTCTTTAACTTAGAACGAATACATTTATCTTTCAGGCAGAAGACGAGACAACACGAAGAGTTCTGGAGAATCGTAAGTATTGCTTCTTTTTTATGGGAATTATTATGTAAAAACAAGTCTTATATTATATACTTTTGTAACTTATATACAGTACCCGGGGGTAATATGGCACCTCGAGTTTTACTAAGAGAAAAGGCTAATTTTTTTTTTTTTTTGAGGATGGGAAATCATCAAATGACCCCTCCCGCTCTGGGTGGAGCGGAAGGGAGTGTCAGACTCTTACTGACTAAACCCACCCGTGTTCCTTCCTTAGCCCTTTATGTTCCGGGGCAGCGGTAACCCTTTCGGATAATCCGGCTGACCCGGCAGGCTTCGGCCCTGACGGGCCCCTTCATTGGCGCTAATATCTCTTTGAGGCGCACGTGGAACACGTATGCGCCGTCCGGCACCCTAATTGCGTAGAATAGAATAGAATAGAATTTATTTATTTGTAACACACTATTACTCTCAATTTGAATCATTTTGAAGCATATTGCTAATCCATTGCTCCATTATGTTCGAAAAATGTGTGCTCAACAACGCAAATAATGCAATGAATGTGGTTGAACTGTCAAAATGAAACCCATTGCTACTGATAGTATGATACGCAATTACCCTGCGGGACTACAAGGTGTAATAAAAAGACCCATCACATAGCTGTTATCTCTCCATTTCGTACAAAAAACTATACTCCATTGGTTAAATAACTTCATTAAAAGTGCTTGGGAGTAAGTAGGCTTTGGTATTTTTTTTTTCATTAGCCTATATTAACCCACTGCTGGGCAAAGAGCAGCCGTGGCCCAGTGGTAACGACCACGACTTACGAGTTGTAGGTCGTAGGTTTGAAGTTTTGAACCCAGACAGGCGCTTTACTTTATGTAAATTATTTCATCACCACTGCTCTCAAAACGGTGAAGGAAAACATCATGAGGAAACCGGTTTGCCTGTGTGTACAGTCACGAGCATAAGTATGTATACAGTTGGCTTTATTCAAAGGCGATTTTCTCCTTTAATTTCGAATGAAATTTTATATTATTACGAACATAGTATTTTCGAACCCATAGGTTTATGTAAAGTGTCGTATTTCAACGTTTTCATGCATTCGTTATTTCGTGAAAAAATCGCAATTGGATGTTGCCAAGTGTTGACATATTATTGCTCGTGACTGTACAGGCTGCAAGCATAAATGGCGTGACGTACTTTTTTTTAAATATTTTTCCGTTTCTTCAGTTTCAGTTAAAAGGCTAGGCGGTTAACTAAACGGCTAATTAAATTGCCTGCGATACGTAGTATAGGTCTTACGGCTTTTTCTCAAACTCGAGGTGCCTTCTTTTTATTTCTTGTAAATAAAAGGGTATTTTTCAGTAAATGTATTTTTTTACACAACATTTATTTGTACAGACGGCAGCACAACAAGCTACTACAATCTGTCAAATTTGTTTAATAGATCTTCAACTTTATCGCTAAAGCATTAGGTTCAAAGTTGATTGGGAAAATTTGACAGTTTCGGGTAGCTTGATGTGCTGGCTGTACACAAACCTGAAGATTTCCACTTTTTGATTGAATGTGCTAGCTGTATCCTTCTTATTATAAGTTTTTTTATATTATTATTTGATTATAAACACAAATTGGTCAGTTCCTAGAACAAAATTTCTGGTTAAGGGGGAAGCGCTAAGGTGGCCCGCGAAATTCAAATTTTCTTACGTTTTTTGCAATTTGCTGGTCAGTATTAAGTTGTACGTTGATTAAAATATGATTCGCGGTCGTAACAAATATGTATTTACAGAATTATAATCATTACAATCAGTAATACAACTTGTTAAGTTAGTATAATCCCCAAATGTCAAGATTTCATGAAACAGTCATTCTTGGGGATTACTTGGTCTTAGAGAGTTGTGTTGATGACTTTAGTGATTATAATTCTGTAAATACATATTTGTTACGGCCGCGAATCATATTTTAATCAAAGTACAACTTAATACTGACCAGCAAATTGCAAAAAATTGAATTTCGCGGGCTACCCTGGCGCTTTCGCCTTAAGTTAACCAAAAAATATTGTTTCAATGGACTATTTTCAAAATTGTTGCCATTTTCAATAATATTTTTTCCCGCAAGGACGCCGGCCGGGGATGTGCTTTTAGAGTCTGGCAACTCGCTTCCTAGAACGTACGTCTAACATTACTGTAACTAGCTTGGCTTTGCTTCTCAACAAAAGGATCCACCTTTGTTACATTTCAATGATCCGAACTCCGTGACCGTGTCAAATACGCGTAATAATCTTATGGTAAACAGCCATCCTTTGGACGCCTCATGCGACAATACACGAACAAAGTCATGACTCACTCCCGTACAGTCAACAGCAAAAGTAGATGATCAAAGTCAGAAATTCAATACTAATGTTTAGTATTAGTGTTGAATTTCTGATTTTGATCATCTACTTTTGCTGTTGACTGTACACAAAAAAAGTAGTAACGTGCCATTCTCACGGAATATTGTCCATTGAAATGTCACAAACGTGGACACAGCTTTAAAAAAAATAAGAAATATCAAGCAACAGCGGTGCTATTCTGTAAAAATCTCACCGTGAAAACTTAGGTGAAGTGAGCGTGGAGTGAGCTGTCAATAGTGTCCATTCCTAGCAAAAATAAACTCACTTCACCTAAGTTTTCACGGTGAGATTTTTACAGAATCGACCGGCAGCTCCATAATTCCGTAACACACTGTCAATCACGATCAGAATCATTTTGAAGGATATTTCTAAGCCATTGCTTCTATTTTCGAAAAAAATGTCTACAACGTAAATAACGCGATATATGGCATTGAACTGTCAAAATGAAACCCATTGCTAAATGTTCCCAATGCTGGGACTCTGACCTTCTGTCTCTCTGTAGGAGGGAGTGGGCTGTAATCCACGACGCACACCTGCGATAGACAGACATAAATAAATACAGGAAGATTTTTTTATTACCATCCAAATTTTTACAGGCTGTTCTACCCAGGAATATGAACAGCTTTCACTATGGGACCAATTCTGAAATCACGAAAAACAAACCAGCTATTTCATACATTTTGGTCAAGTAGGTATTGAACTTTTGTATTTAAACAGCTGTTTTTTTTTTCGTGATTTCTGAGTTGGTCCCATAGTGAAAGTTGTTCATATTCCTGGGTAGAACATCCTGTAAAAATTTGGATGGTGATAAAACAATCTTCCTGTATAATTTTCAATAATAATCAGCATTTTTTTATATCAACTTCTGTTCGATATTTCTCATTGTTTTAATGGCTTGGCTTAACTCACTGCTATTTACATAATATATTTATACTTCAAGCGTTTTACGAGTATACCTGGGGAGCGGTGGTGTGTTTTTAATTCATCATTTTAAATCTTAGATTCATAGTTCTATACACTTACCTCGTCGGTCTAGTGGTGGCAAGATTCTAACGTTGTGTGAGAAAAATAACCTAGCCTAAACGAAGTGTTTGGTTGTCAAATAGGTACCTAAAGCACGAAATACACTGTTTAAAACCAGTCTACAAACCAAGGTGACCTTGAAGTTTTTCTTGTTGCGAGACGCCTGCTACACGGTTTAAAACCAACATCTTCTGCCACTGGTTTGCAACACATGCCTTTCTACCAAGGACGTTTAAAGGTCATACGAATTTGGTTTCAAACCACTGTGACCTACACTGTTTTAAACTTGGGTTTGAAACCACTGTTTTAAACCGTGTATTTCGTGCTTTAAGGTGGAACTAGTCGCGAGCTCGAACTCATTGGTGGTCATGGCCAAAAAGCACGCTGTCTCACCTGGCTTCGTGTCCGACAGAGTTAGTATCGGTGATGAGCAGTTAGATGCTAGTCTACACGCACAACGTCTAGTTCTCACGCACAGAAACACCGTTCCGATCTAAAAGACGCGTAAAAATATTCTTCGATAACTGAGCTTTGTTGGTACCGACTTTGTTTTGAAGATTTTACAGTTCTTTTATTACTTATTTACACCCAAAGTTTATACGTTAAAAACAGCAAGAAAAACTAA
This sequence comes from Oligia fasciuncula, assembly GCA_963082905.1. Taxonomy (NCBI): domain Eukaryota; kingdom Metazoa; phylum Arthropoda; class Insecta; order Lepidoptera; family Noctuidae; genus Oligia; species Oligia fasciuncula. Next base: position 1,355,897 of record OY720414.1, on the reverse strand, counting down.
TCTTTGTTGGCTCATAACTTTTTAATGACTTTTTATTTTAGTATTCTGTGTGTACAGACAAAATTAATAATAAGTCAAAACGATTACATATTTCACTTTGGATGCACAATGTCAAACAGACGAGAGAAGTTAGTTGCATACAAACGAATAAAGGTCATAGCACACGTATCAAATCGGAAAGGGATCGGCACCGTATCGCTTTTCGCCTCGCCGTCAAACAGGCGTCAACCTAACGTAAGCACGTAACCAAAGCGGATCAGAAGCTCCGATACGTCGACTCGGCTACGGCTAGGCGACGCCGCGCTTACGGCTCGCCGACCGCTGGTTGATGGTGCAGACAGGCCGCGGGAGGGGTGAGAGAGGCAAGGGTGGACGAAGAGACGTAAGGTCGGGTACGGAGAGACGTAAGGGCGGGGACGACGAGCCGTAAGCGCGGGGACGACGAGCCGTAACGCATTACGTTACGATTCCGATTAGTGTGCGTTGCAGTAGGGAGTTTCATACAAAGAATACTGAACGGCTCGAGTTGATACGGTGCCGATCCCTTTCCGGTTTGATACGTGTGCTTATGACCTTCAGTGTGTTGCTTTGGTCTTTATTAGCTACTAGAATTGTCGCACTGACAAGTACCGAATACTCTCGACAGCCGGAACTGTAGTTGCTACATTTGCCAGCACTGGACCATCGAGCTTTATCTAACAAGTAATGTTTTTAGATAAGTTGTATTTGTGATAGTAGAGATTAAGGGGGAAGCGCTAAGGTAGCCCGCGAAATTCAAATTTTCTTACGTTTTTTGCAATTTGCTGGTCAGTATTAAGTTGTACGTTGATTAAAATATGATTCACGGCCGTAACAAATATGTATTTACAGAATTATAATCATTAGGATCAGTAATACAACTTGGTAAGTTAGTATAATTGTAAAATGTCAAGATTTCATGAAATAGTCATACAGTGGGATTACTTGGTCTTAGAGAGTTGTGTTGATGACTTTAATGATTATAATTCTGTAAATACATATTTGTTACGGCCGCGAATCATATTTTAATCCACGTACAACTTAATACTGACCAGCAAATTGCAAAAAACGTAAAAAAAAATAATTTCGCGGGCTACCCTGGCACTTAAATTTCTCCTTAATTAATAGAGACTGCTCCATAAAACTTAACTATTACTTTAGTAACTGGGATAAGAAAAGGAGGATAACGATGTATAGTATCTTTGCAGACCTGTTTTAAACAATAACATTAATGTACAGACGCCAGCACATCAAGCTACCTGAAACTGTCAAATTTTCCCAATCAACTTTAAACCTATAGAAACAGGGTGTAACCAGACGGGTGTTGTGTCTGGCGGGCAACTGCCCGATGATTCATGTCGGGCCGTTGTATCTCTGCTAGTTGCGCGGTAAACTCTGCTTGCGCGATGCAGGATTTGCGTGACGTCAGTATGACGCGTTGTTCGCATGTGGCGTTGTGGATACCGCTACAAACCTTATTCTCTAGAAATAAAGTTGAAAATCTATTAATGAAATTTGCTGGCGTCTGTAAAAAAAAAAACATTAAAAATACAGAGGTCGCATACAAAATCAAATGCCTCAAAAATGTTGGATAACCAAATGCAACTGACTCTCTACACATAGTTAATCAACTAAACTTAGTAACCATTTTTCAGCAGTAGTCCCATTACTCATTAATCATTACCGTAGCACATGGTTGCCTGCAACAATAAAACACTGTTATCTTCGTTAGTAGCGACACTGAGAGTGCGGTGGGCGGCCGGGAGCGCTCCCGACTGGCGGGGCTCAGTGCACGCGTGAGGGCAGTGCTGCCCAGGGCGAAGGATAAGGTGCAAGCCACTGAGGCGCAGACGATTGACACTGAGGATAAGGTTAGTGAAGACAAATTATGTTACAACGAGTTAATTTTAGTTGTCATTGAGTTCTTTGTGAAAGAGCTCGTCCAGAAAAGTACCTACTACCACCGCAACTGTTGTTACTGGTAAAGGTCATAAGCAAACGTATCAACTCGGAAAGGGATCGTTATTATATCAACTCGAGCCAGTCAGTATTCTTTGTATGAAACGCACAATTGGAATCGTAACGTAATCGCCTCGCCTCGGGACAAGCTCACGAACCGCGGTGCGGTGCGTTACGGCTCGTCGTCCCCGCGCTTACGTCTCTCCGTACTCGAGCTTACGTATCCTCGTCTCACCCCTCCGGGCCTGCCTGCTGCCTGCTGCACCATCAACCAGCGGTCGGCGAGCCGTAAGCGCGGCGTCGCCTAGCCGTAGCCTAGTCGACGTATCGGAGCTTCTGATACGCTTTGGTTATGTGCTTACGTTAGGTTGACGCCGAAGCGTAAGGCGATACGGTGACGATCCCTTTCCGAGTTGATATGTGTGCTATGACCTTGAGACTAAAGAAATATTAGAGTGCAAACAAGCCGATGACCCACTTGATGGTAAGTGGTCACCGCTGCCTGTCATCATCATCATCATTTCAGCTGGACATAGGCCTCCCCCAAGCACCTCCACTTCGACCGGTTCTGCGCTTCTCGCATCCAACGGGTTCCTGCGGCCTTCACAAGGTCGTCGGACCACCTTGTGGGAGGCCTTCCAACGCTACGTCTTCCTGTACGCGGTCGCCACTCCAGAACCTTTCGGCCCCATCGGCCATCTGTTCTGCGAGCAATGTGCCCTGCCCACTGCCACTTAAGTTTGGCAATTCTTCGGGCTATGCTATTGCTATGTCGGTTACCTTGGTTCTCCTGCGGATCTCCTCCTGACTCGATCACGCAGGGAAACTACAAGCATAGCCCTCTCCATTGCCCTTTGGGTGACTTGACCGCTGCCTGTGGACATCTACATTACCAGAGGTATCGCAGATGTGTTGCCATCACAGAGACAAAGCTGCAATGTACCATGTGCCTGTAACCACACCGGCACACATACCCTTCAAACTGGAACAAAGCGACGCTGCTTTGCTGGAGAATTTAGTACGGTGGCAATTCTTTATTCTTAAATAATTTATTTTCTCATTACAGCCTCTCTCAGACGACAAGAAGGGCGTAGTGTACGCCGAACTGGCGCTCGGCGACCAAACTTCAACGGAGAAACCACCCCCTCCTGCCACGGAGTACGCAGAAATCGTGTACACAGACCAACCGAAGGAAAACAAGGAAACCAACTAGGTTATGACAACATAAAACTTCTATTGGAAACATTACGCAACTGTGTGACACTGATTTGTGACATTTCAACGAACTAGACACTGTGGCCGTGACAAATAAGGGAGACCAAAGGAAACATGTGAGAAGACCCTATATAATAGAAGGAGAGAGAGAAGTCGTAACGTGTTTTCCTTAAGGGACTACAGGACCTAAACGCAAAAAAAGCGACAGTAAACAAAATCAGAAAAATATATGATATACCTCAGGATATATGCTAGATAGATTACTTACGAATTGTAGGTCGTAGGTTCGAACCCAGTCAGGCGCTTTACTTTGTGTAAATTATTTCATCACCACTGCTCTCAAAACGGTGAAGGAAAACATCGTGAGGAAACCGGCGCATGTCCTAGAACCAAAAATTCGAAGACATGTGGCATCTGCCAACCCGCACTGGGCCCGCGTGTTACGGCCCAGTCCCTCTCACCGAGAGGAGGCCTGTGTCCCAGCAGTGGGAACATTATAGGCTGATTGATTATAAACCCATTCCGAGGCCTCATGAGATGATACACAATGTCACCACCCGTCCTAGTGACTAGAACCGGCGTTTTGTTCGGAGTATTGTCCGTTGAAATGTCACAAGTATGTACGCAGGTTTAACAATCAACCATGAAGTTATAAACAGCTATTAAGTTAGGAATATAATTAAATTCTGGTTATGTTAACCAGAAGAAGCATACGGTTACAGGAACCAAGCTCTTCGGTTTTACTTTAAATACTTTCTGACGGTTATATTTTAATATTCTTAAAATATTATGTAGGCTTTTACCATCTTTTATAAAATAAATATACAATTTGGTTATTGTAATTCAAAGATTTGAATTTACCCAGCTCAGTGGGTAATAATAAGTTTCGATTAGTTTCCGACAATTGTTTTGATGTGAAACTTCGTAGGCGGAGATTTGATAATTGGGCGAGAAGAGAGTGAAATTTCAAGGAAGTGTCACTTCTAGGCACATTTCGTTATATTATGAGAGAGAAGACAGGCTGGTATACCTCTCTGTCTCTCACACTAAATCTCTCTTATTCTTTGTTTTTTAAGAAGTTTATTTTTTTGAATAATAACATTAAAAAAAAAAACAGTGGCACTCCGAGAGAGCCGACAGAAGCGAAAACAAAACACAAACAGCGGTGCTATTCAGTAAAAATGTCACCGTGAAAACTTAGGTGAAGTAAGCGTGGAGTGAGCTGTCAATAGTGTTAATTCCTAGCAAAAACAAACTCACTTCACCTAAGTTTTCACGGTGAGATTTTAACAGAATCGACCGGCAGAATACTTTGCCATCACTCACTGACATATCGGGTATACATTAAAACCGAATACATCCCGAGGACAGCCGAACACATCCGAAGCGGGTTTTTTTTTGGATCGTCTTTTATACAAACACGCGCGGTGTCGCTTATGGTAACAGTGGCGCGAGTTCAATGGTTCTTTCCCATTTAAAAAAATGCCCAACCCGCCTAAAGAAGTTTTCACTTCAAAAACGCATATTTCCAAAACACGATGCAGCTGTTTAGATTGTTCAAAAAGCGTGCAGCTATTTTGTGCTATTTCATAAAATATTAACTAAATTAAAAATTACATCACAAAAACTAATATAATATACCAATATAATAATTTAGTATTGGAATTATCCACCGAAACAAATTATAATTTTCATATTTATTACTTTTCTTTTAAAATAAGAAAGATGTTACTTTGTATTCGATTTTTAAGTTTATTTTTAAGTGTCCTACAAGTTAACTTTATAGTTTAAGAGACCGGGATACAAAATTTATTTAATTTACGGATATTTAAAACTGTTATTTAAAACGAATAAATATTTAAAAAAATTGGCAGTCATGGGAACGGTTATTTAAAACAGTTATATAAAACGAATGAATATAAAAAAAAAAATGACAGTCATGTGGAGTGTCGAAAGAAGTGACATTTTAAAACTATAAAATAATAGTGGTCACCCTTAAACCTACAGACAGGCCGTTAACTAAGATTTTCCGCTAAATGGGGCCGGCGGAGCAAGCATTATTCATACAAACGTAATACCAAAATAACTTGTAAATCAAACATATTCTTAGTGTAGTGTGTATTTATTCCGATTAGATTACAGAATATCTAGGTTCCCAAATATATATTTTGAAAGGACTCTGATATAAAGACGAGATATAGAGGAATTTCAAATTTCTATAGAAAACTTATTTTACTCATAACTCTTCTTTAAATCGGTGTCTATTCAAAATATATATTTAGGAACCTAGATATTCTGTAATCCAATCGGAATAAATACACACTACACTAAGAATATGTTTGATTTACAAGTTATTTTGGAATTACGTTTGTATGAACTACGCATTAGCACGCGTAGTTCGCCGGCCCCTTATTACTAAAATTTTGAGAGTTGTTAATGTTTCAGCAGTGTTTTAAGCAAAAGTGGGTGAATAATAAAAACCACAAGCCTTTTTTGTCTAAAATTTATCACCTTTGTAGAAGAGTAGGTAGGTCTAGGTCTCAGTTTCCTTACCATAAATGTTTCATAGTAATATTAATATTCCCACAATGGGTCGGACCAATTTTTGCAGCTTAAAATATTTTTCATACTTATTAATTATTTTTATGAAAGAAACGGGCTCTTAGACTATAAAAGTAAATTTGGTGGAGTTGAAGTAATCTCGCAAACTATTTAATTAATTAATTATTATAATTAAGATGTAAACGTGTGTGCTTCAAATGATATTATATTTTTTTGTATATTTGTTTATTTATAAATTGGCGATCTTAACATTCATAACGTTTTTCCCGGTTCCCAAAACATTACAGAATCGGTTTTCTACCAATTGTAATTTGTGGTAACATCGAAACATTGTTATCAACAGAAAAGTAAAAAAAAAAAAGTATTTGTCGCCAATTTATAAAATTAAAAGCTTGTGTATACTGCCCTTTTGCAGATTTATTACGTACAAAATATATTATTAGTATTAAGTACTACATTAAAGATATTATTATTGCCAGTGTATTTGTCCAATGTATGTCGTATTAAAAAAAACACGCTCACTGCCACAAAACTGCACAAAATCACGTTTTAAAAAGTTTTTGTAAGGCTAAAACTTTTTGACTTTAATTTTTACTGACATACACTGCCATCTAGTAGCGATATCTGGTACCTTCTGTGTTAGTTTGAGTTACTAGATGGCGCTGTTATCAACTTTTAAATGGTAGCTTTTTTTCAATGTACGTAATGGTAGATTATCCGTATTATTACTTTGTAACATTCTTTTCCTTGTCCATGGTAGAAGAAATACCTTTTTTACAAAGTAAAATTATGCGTTTTATAATAATATAAGGTAGATAAAAAGGTATGTACATCTATCATGGTGTTAGGAAAATAAGATATTTCAGTTATCAATAATTTAGGTACAAATAGAAACTTATTTTTTTTAGTTGTGAGACCAGAGTCAAATGTATAACAATGTAAAGTGGAAATGTTAAATAAATAAAAAAATAAAATAAATACTTTTCCTTTTCAATCCTTTAAACATCTTAATGTAATATTTTACTAATGTATCATTCATTCAACATTATTTTGCATCATTTTTTTTTTCATCATTCAACATACTTATTACAACTTTTGTATAATTTCGTGTTATTATTTTTTTGTATCACTCAACTTTGTGTCATTGAATTCATAATTCATTCATTCTCATATTCAATTAGCAGCAAAATAATTGTTAAATATTTAACATTTCCACCTAAAAACTATATTATTTACGTTCCGTCCAGATTTATATTAATTTTAATGAAAATATTTTATTTTTGTAACTATTTTAAGTTTTTTTACTGTGCTATACATAGGTGCTTAGTTAACAGAGACAGTTTTATATCAGCTAGCGTACGATTACGAATTTGATATTATAGACATTTTTATTTTTGATACTTCAACTGCGTATAGGAATTTGTGCCCTATTAACGGCAATAGGCTCGCCCTCTATTACATGGGTCTTAAACATACCTACCAGGCTTACTCTTGCGGGAAAATATAAGTTCCGTTAACTGCCTAGATCAATAAAATTCTAAAAATGATTCAACATTAGAACCGACTGTTAAAATACATGGCTATGTCTACCCTTGGCGAGTTATGCGAACATAAATGTAGGGAACAGCTGATTATTTAACGCGATTTCTGGTTTGGTCCCTTAGTAAAAATTGTTGGTAATGATGAATACATTTCGTGTATGAATAGATAGACTTTATATACGCAGTCAAAGTGACAAAAATGTCTTTCTTTTGTAAAATAATATTATAAAGGGTGCTCACTTACGCAACTCGACACAAACTTAATGTTATAAGAATATCATAAAGGATGTTCCTCCTTGCAGCTACACAAATAAATGTTAGATAGGGCGCTCACATTTGCAGCTCTTCACAAATGAATGTTAAAATAAGGACAATTTGTATTTATTGAAAGCTTTCTCGTGTACTTATTCCTTTACCTTGTATTTTTAAATAAAAATGTGTCATTTTCATTCTTGTTTTATTTTGAAAAACTACCTACAAGTCTAAACAAATAGGAACCCTAAGGATGATAAGAAGAGTAACACTATTTTCTAATAAATAATTAATGAAAATTTTCTTACGTTTTGGCAAATTGTCACTTTTTTCTTCCAAAATAAATCTTGAGAAAAACACGTTTCTATGATAAATAAATCAATCTGCCTGCCTTTTCCCAACCATGTTGTGGTCGGCTTCGAGTTTAACCGGATGCAAAAAACGTAAATAAAAATTGAATTTCGCGGTCTTATAACTTCCTGACATAAAGATCTGTAAGTGAATTCAGACGTGCTTTCTTAGGATTAATTAAACTAGGCCTGAGCGTAGGGTTGCCAGGCGTCCGGATAAATCCGGACACAGTCAGGCTTTTTGGTTGCATGTCCGGCCAAATCAGACGGTGTCCAGCCTGTCCGGCTTTTTAAATTTGTTATTAGGTTAAAATTTCCTTTAAGTCACAAAAAATTATGGTGCGGAGAGGGGGAGGGGAGGGAGGGGGGAGGGGGGGCAACCCCCTCTGTACCATCCCCACCCCGCGGAACCCCATAGTTATGGAGATATCCATGGTTAAAGTTTTTAGGTTAGGTTAGGTTAGAATAGCACTATTTAGTCAAATTGGGGGGGAAAGATTCCCTCTCCCCCCCCAGTTTGCCCCCTGTACCATCCCCACCCCGCGGAACCCCATGGTTATGGAGATATCCATGGTTAAAGTTTTTTTTTTGTATCCTATGTCGACGTAGCCCCGCTTCGCGGGGCTCCTATTTCTGGGTAAAGGGTTTAAAGTAACCTAACCAAACCGAACCTCGGGGTGCCCTTCGCTCGCTCTTGCATCCTATGTCGACGGAGCCCCGCTTCGCGGGGCCCCTATTTCTGGGTAAAGGGTTTAAAGTAACCTAACCAAACCGAACCTCGGGGTGCCCTTCGCTCGCTCTTGCATCCTATGTCGACGGAGCCCCGCTTCGCGGGGCCCCTATTTCTGGGTAAAGGGTTTAAAGTAACCTAACCAAACCGAACCTCGGGGTGCCCTTCGCTCGCTCTTGCATCCTATGTCGACGGAGCCACTGACAGAGTGACAGCTAACAGATAAAAAGACGCTATAAAACAAAATGGCGTCGCTTCACGTTCCGTTCCGCAGTGTAAACAAAAATTCGTTATTTTTTGTGTAAAAAGGTCAATGTAATTGCATAATACAGCACGGTTATTGTGCACATTAATTACACACAAAATTTAATATAAAAATAAAATTATATTTAAGTAAAAAATATGACATAAAATTGAATAAAATACACGTCTACTGTCAACGAAACGTGAAATGTCAACTTTGACGTCTATCATGACAATTTATCCAACCTAAAAATTTGCTAATGGCGTGATATTTTCCAATTTGTATGGAAACTTTGAAAAATTATATCTCGTAAACCGTGAGTCTCCGCAACTTCAAAATTTGTAAAAACATTTCTATTTATGAGTACTATCTACGAAAAAAATATGAACTTCCAAATCTTTGGTACTTAATGGAAAGTTTATCCCTTTATTTTTATCTACTGACTAAAATATAATATTACTGCGCGGACTTAAGAAAACTTGAATTTCGCGGACTATCTTCCCTACGCCTTTTGATAGAAATCAATTGATTTTCCTTCCATAAAAATCCACCTCGTGGTAGTATTTTCTAGCCACACCTGTCCACACTAATCTTATCGATCGATCAATTTTGACATTAGTTGAGTTGTCAAATTCGTCTCAGGCGGATTTCAAAACTTGATAATTTCGTAAATAATTTATTTTTGTGCCTAAAACCATACAAAACACTATTACTTTTCCAAACAAACATTAATTATGATAACGTAATAGAAGTGCGGTGACCATAGCCAAAAAAGGTCATGTAAATTGGAGTAAACTTATAATTGATATTTTTTTTGTTGATTTTTTAAATTAATTTTATAGAATGACGAAGAAGAAAAGCAAAAAGAATGTAACACTAGGTAAATAATATACTTTTTTATGTATTAACTCGTTCCTATGCAATTCTAGCGCCGATCCTGCTTAATAGAGTTATATTTCAAAGGTTTGATTTTTTGCTGGTTTTTTTTTATTATTTTTTTCAGCTCAGGGTTCTTTTCGCTCAATTGTCGAGTTCCTGATTTCATGTGCAGTAAATTATAGTTTGGTTTTTTAGGAATACGATTATCCTTGTGTTTTAATGCTGGCTTCCCATCCGAGAGGTTTTTCTTTCAATCTAAAATTATGACTGAAAATAAAAGGCAGACAGTATTCTTTTATTTTTATATGATGGTGTAGGGAGTTCTGACCAAGTTTTAATAACGGCTTCTTTCACCAGCAGCCTTGTTCCACTCACAACAGAGTACAGGCCTCCTCCTTTTAGTGCTGTGCAATGATGATGGTTTCGGGAGATGTTCCAATAGTTTGATTCAAAAGAGTATCCATTGAGTTACTTGCCTATGTTATGGGTTTGGTTCCCGCACTTAGTCCTTCAGTGAACCATTGTGCGTGGGCCATGGTTACTTGCCTGTTCTTCGCCATATGAACCAACTACACTTTGGAATGGGCTACTAAACTAGCTTCACCTTTCTAACCAACCAACTCCTTGTAAATTCAAAAGTGCCTGCTATATAGTTAGTTTAGGTTCTTTTTTTTTTTTTCTCTAAGGCCAAAATTGCACTCTATTTTCTGCCTAGCCTTTTCCCAACTATGTTGGGGTCGGCTTCCAGTCTAACCAGATGCAGCTGAATACCAGTGTTTTACATGGAGCGACTGCCTATCTGACCTCCACAACCCAGTTACTGTTCTTGTCATGTGGGAAATAGAGTTTGCAATTTTATTGCATTACATACACGCACACAACAAGCATTATTATTACAAATTATTATGAAATGATAAAGTGACCAAACAAACTTTGAAGCAAATGCAAAAAAAAAAAAACTACAGTATTTAGTCCCTTTTAAACAAGAGGTTTTTGAAAAGAAAAGTTGGGATCAAGCAGATATCAGAGGGTCAATTATCATAATTTTAAGAACGTTCACACCTTAAATTTTTGTTTTTAATTACGGGAAGGCCAATTCTTGTAATTAAAAACATTCAAAATCTAGTCTCAATCTCATCTCAGTGACAATCAGTGTCAGAAACTTGTCAAAAATGTAGGGAAGTTAGAAGCTAGAGGTATTTTTTTGAGACTGAGGTTAGACTGTGAACATTCTTAAAAATTCTAGAATAAATTGCCCCTCTGACTGTTGAACAAAAAAAAAATCAAAATGAATTAATAACTCAACTCAACGATGTTGGATTCTGGTTTTCACCATCTTTTCTTTGCCTACCGAATGATCGAAAATGAAATGAATGGAGCAGATAATCATTTATTGTTACTTAATTTTTGTTGGTGCATTGAACTGGATTGAAACAAAAATAATTATTCACTCAATTGAAGTGTCTGAAATCAACTTTAATAAAATAAGATTACACACATAGACATAACACGTACACATGCAACACACCTACGAGAAAAAAGTTAGTTCTCATTAGAATTTAGTTAATTTTTTATTTTCGCGCTTCTAACTTAGTCCTGCCTATTATTCTAATTTATTAAAATATAAACTGGCTCTAATTATTGATTTAGTGACCATGTTTATCAGCTAGCCTTTTCCCAACTAGGTTGGGGTCGGCTTCCAGTCTAACCAGATGGGACTGAATGTCAGATTGTTAGACGCAGCGACTGACTTCTAACCGCTACCCAGTTACTGGGCAATACCAATATTCTGAGGTAAGAGTGGTAGTCAGAATTTTAGGCATTTAATTTTAAGTGATTAGATTAGGACCACTAGTAGAAAATATATAAATGGCTTCAATATTGACCAAACCATAGACTAACTATGCTCTAAAAAAGCCCGCCGTGGTCCTCTAAGTAGATCACGTTTTTTTTTTACGTTTTTTGCAAGTTGCGGCGCAGTTTTACGTTGCACTATGACCATTTATTACGCGGCGATTATGATAAAAAAATACTAAATTATAATCATTTTTAACATCCAGATAGCTCTAATAAAGACTATTTTGTGAAAATATGACCATTTGCAGCAAATATAATTTCGAAGGAATCACCTTCAGTTTTTTGCTCTGCATTTGGCCATAGAGCTGTTATGTCTTTCTTTATAAGAATTCACGAACGATGTTTCTTCTCTCGTATAAGTTAGATAAATATGGTTGATTTTTATGAATATAATAATCGTAAAACGCAAGAAAAAATAATTTCGCGGGCGATCATAGAGCATAACAACCTAACTGTCATTAGTATTTTGATGTTGAGATCAGACTACCCTCCAAAAAAAAAAAGTAATCTATCAAAAAAATCTTTCAGATTTCACAATCAACGACTGTGCGAACGCGCCAAAACCGGTTAAGGCAATCAGAAAACCGGCTCCGATTCTAAAACCAACCATGGAACCAACTTGGGACGAAGTCGGTGACGACACCGAATTATCCCCAGAAACCGCCGACGATGGAACTAAACAATTAGTATACAAGAAAAAGAAGGGCAAGACCCCTATAGAAGAACTCCCGGGCATTGAATACCCTGAAATCCTATTCTATCTCCTATCAAAGTACATTAAACCCGAAGACATCGGAACTTTCGCTAAAATCAACAAATCAGCGTACGCAGTGACGAAAAGCAAAGCATTTTGGCTCTTACAATACAAGAGGTACTGCGAAAATCATCCAAAGTTGCCTGACAGGTTCCGTAAAGAGAGTTTGAAGGCTTACGGGTTGAGGCAGACTGTCATCCGAGCCCTCTATCACACTTACAATAGGTTCACCCGTCGAATTTGTCGGAAAGACGCACATCCTAATGTTTTAATAAGCTGGGTGTGCGTGAACGTCTGGTACGACCGAGGGTTGACGTATTGGAACGTGTATTTTAAGCTGAAGAAGCCACAGATGCTTAATAGTCAACCTAGTATTGAGAAAGATTTTATTGAGGAGCTGGGCAGGGTGGACGCGAATCCCGAGGAAGGAGCGCAGGTTTTGATGGTATGTGTTTCTTTAAATTTATTAATTTCTAGCTTTTGTCCGCGTAAATGCGCCAATCTGGAACATACATCCAGACAGACGGACAAAAATTATTTGTTTCCATTTTATTATACTGGAAAAAAAAATAAGCAGTGCGCAAATAGTTTTTTTTATAACCGACGAAAAATTTGTACGCACTGGTTAATTTTTTTTACTGTACGTGTAGATTATTTAGACAAAGGAAAAAAACTTAAAGAAAGATTGAATATAAAGGGTCATTTTGATTATTTTATTCAAGAAGGCACAAATACTCGCCAGGTTCCAGAATCTACTACATTGCACAATAGCAGTATTGCTTGAACCAAGGTAACCGACATAGCCCGAAGAATTGCCAAACTTAAGCGGCAGTGGAAGGGCACATTGCTCGCAGAACAGATGGCCGATGGGGCCGAAAGGTTCACCGCGTACCGGAAGACGTAGCGTTGGAAGGCCTCCCACAAGGTGGTCCAACGACCTTGTGAAGGCCGCGGGAACCCGTTGAATGCGAGAAGCGCAGAACCGGTCGAAGTGGAGGTGCTTGGGGGAGGCCTATGTCCAGCAGTGGACGTCTTTCGGCTGAAATGATGATGATGATGAGTAATGCTTTCGTGATTCTCTATACGGAATGGCAGAAACGTCGATGCGCAATCTTTAACCACGAATGCAGGACATGATTTTAGACCCCCCTACATTAGAAATTTTTAGAATAGAATATTCATTTATTTGTTCAAAAGGTTAGAATGAATTGCACCGATCCCAGCGTGGTTAAACCAGACTCAATTAATCGAATGAACCCCAAGTTTCGCACTAGCTCCTGTAGCCTCATGTTCATGGTGCTACAGCGACCATTGCATATACAATGTGTAACATAATGAACGCAAGACCTCATACACCCCAATTAGAGTATTGAGTTAAAAGCATAATACAATGATCAAAACAATTTTTTTTTAAAGCTAACTATTTTTATTAAGTAAATTGTGTTGACCCTATCATTACTTTATGCATTCAAAATTGAGTCTTATTGCCTTGATTTAATTTTCTTTGGCTCAATCGGCGATCAGTATGGCAAAATACATAATTTAAAAAAAAAAAACCTATCTTAAATGTTACCGAAATTGATTCAGTAATCAATTATGAACGAACTACTTTCAGGACTTGCGTTTATTCTGTTACACCTTGTAGAAAGAAAATAAAGAAAGAAAACACGTTTATTTGCGGTAAACATGACGCAATAAAGAACTTATACAAAAAAAAAAAAATAAGAAAGGGTTGGGGGAAACATGCGTCACATCCACGCAAAACGGCTATCGCTCAGCATTATGCTGCGACCCTGTGCAAGACAGAGCCTCAGCGCTGGTTTTCATATCAAGGAATAGACCGGGGGGCGCGGTAATGGTAGGTAAGACGTGCCCGTAGGATAGTTAAGGATTTAAGAGCCTACCGGATATGCATTATAGAGTAAGCATTGGACTAGTGGAGAGATGGGTAAATATTATCTATGGATCCATCTTTTACCTTGCCGCTAGGTTGGTTCAGGTCGAGCTTCCTCGGTGCGTCTTTTGGCGGGCTTCTCCTGCTTTCTCGGTTCTTTTGTATGACACTGCTCTGTTGTTGCGTTAGATGTTGCTGTTCTCAATGTCTTCGTCGGAAGTTTCGCTACTATCCGTTTCCGGTTTTTTGTAAATGTCATTAGCAGCGATCTTGATCTTACTTCAATCTTCCGCGGTATCCATTTATTTGCTCAGAAGGTTATCATAAAAAAACTGGCCAAGTGCGAGCCGAACTCGCACACTAAGGGGCTGCCTCCACGAGCGAGAGAATCGCGGCGATATTATCGTCGTGCCACGTATTTCTATACACTCTCTTAGAACGTGTCTCCACACGGCGATTTCATCGCCGCGGAAATTTGATGGCGCGGCGAGACTATCGCCGCGATTCTGTCGCTCGTGGAGGCAGCCCCGAAGGGTTCCGTACCACAAGGCAAAAACGCCGAAAAAAACACGTTTGTTGTATGGGAGCCCCCCTTAAATATTTATTTTATTCTGTTTGTAGTATTGGTTTTTATAGCGGCAACAGAAATACATCATCTGTGAAAATATCAACTGTCTAGCTATCACGGTTCATGAGATACAACCTGGTGTCGGACAGACGGACGGACAGACAGCGAAGTCTTAGTAATAGGGTCCCGTTTTTACCCTTTGGTTACGGAACCCCAAAAACTAACAAAAATCTATTTAACCCTTCCAGGTAACCTGCAAAGGTTTCGGCAGGATTCCACCGCTCCAAGGTATGACCTTGTCCACCGTTAAAATGGTCTTATCTGAAGGCTACAGGCACCACACCCTGCACCTTGGCTTCAACAGCTCCTGCTACGCGGTCAAAGGTATAGTGCCGGAATACGAGATCATTCTCGATGCTGTCGTGAAGGCAATCGTTTGTAATTGGTGGCACCCTCAGTACCCACATTCGGGTAATTTCATCCCCAGGCAAGATCGTCCCGCGTTGTTAAGGGACTTTTTTGATGAAGAAGACGGGTCTTGAATACTTCTTGGGTAGGCATTTCGCTTTCGTGGTTTCGGATTTGGACACTGATTAGGTAATGAATGGAGTGCTTATTTTTTGGAAGTGTAAAATCATCACAGTGATGGTTTTATGCCTCCAAGTGTTTTTTAAATGCCTAATTAGTATTTTAGATACTGAATGTCGTTTCTATTGTAGTTTTTGAAAAATCTGTTTCTTAGAAAAAGAAACTTACGAATTTTGTAAGTTAAAGGAAAATTTGTTATAATTAGGTATTTGGTGTCTATTTAATAAAGGGCTATTTGACCACTTCCGGATAGATCACAATGACATTAAAATTAAAAATATTACAGAATTTGTGTGAAATCCTTGGCCAGAGGATTTTTTATGTTCAGAAAACTTTTATTTGAGGAATAAAATTGTAGTTTAAAGATAATATTATTATATCAACCACCATATTTATTCTTCAGATAAAAGTTATCAGACAATTGATAAATCGGCCCATCGCCATCATTTAACCGGAAGTTGTGAAATCGTTTCTTAATATTATAGTTGGTGTCTTAATATGCTTAAAAGATTCTTGCATTTATACATATGTATACGGAGTGGAGACGAAAATAAATTAAACAACGTATATCTAGTGACGTTTCCAGTCTGCAAACGGAAATTCAATCAAATGTATCCATTAGTCACTATAGCTAGTCAAAGATTGGCAAAATCCATAGTCGGTCCATGACCACTATTTAGTTGGTTTGAAAAAAAAAACACTTTTCAAACTCAAACTCAAATCACTTTTTAATTTCGATGTTAGTGTTTTATTTGATAGTTTCCAAATACTCCATGCATTAGTATTGTCAGTGTTTTATTGTTGTACTAGCTGCGCCCCGCGGTTTCACCCGCATAAGTTTCAATTTCTTGGGAATATCGGGATAAAAAGTAGCCTATAATATGTTAATCCAGGGTGTCAGCTACCTCCATACCAAATTTTACCAAAATTGGTCCAGCCGTTTGAGCGTGAAGAAGTTACAAACATATAAACACACACACACACACACAAACTTTCGACTTTATAATATTAGTGTGTTAGTCGTCTACACTTGGTATAAGCAAGTTTTGTATATAAATCTATGTGTGCAATGCAATGTGCAGATTGCACTAAAATTCTGTTTATATTGTATACATTTTCCTAATTGTCTATTAAAGGGCAATTATTGAATAATAAAATCTTAGATGTTTATTATATTAAAAAAAAACTGTTTTGATAAAGACATTTATTTAGGCCTTCCTCTATACGTCTAAATTGACGATAATTAAAAAAAAAAGTGGAATACTAACTACTTATAAAACATAAAAATATATTGATGTTGTAAAAATCTATGTTTTTTAAAACTTATTAGGATTTCGACCAATCAGAAGCGAGCGTCCTGTGGATCTAGTCTTGGCATTCTAATGTACAAAGCTTCATTATTTATTGAATATTATAACAATTAATAGGCTCAATTAGCACCGAAAGGGTAGAGACATTGAATAATGAACCTAAAAATCAGTTTCTTAAAGTGCAAACTCGAGGAAGCCGTTTTTGTCGGGAATGTCTGTGTCTGTATAATTTTACACGTTGTATTTCAAGGAACAAAGTGTATATTTCAATGTCATGGGTTGCTCTCGGTCTGAGCGATGCCTTGTGTGTAGAGACTAGCATTATTCAAAGTCTTAAGGTCTGATGTCTAATAATAAAAAAATAATGTTTAAAAAAAATAATATATGTATAATTGTGTAGTATAGTAGTTATCGTGCCTCGGAGAGCACGTAAAGCCTTCAGTCCTGCGCCTGATCTCTCCCAGGTCGGTCGTGTCGAATTGCCGTCCCATCGGACGAGAGTGAGGGAAGAGGGAGTGCACCTGTGTCTACGCACACACTTGTGCACTATAATATCTCCTGCGTACGTGGCTAATCTCCATTGTGATTGGCATTCGGTAAGGAGGATAGTATGATATTGCTCTGTGTAAAATACAGATATTTAAGTGTATCCAGTTTGACTGGGAATGTGAAAACAACATAGTTGGAAAATATCTGGAAGGGTTATATGAAATCTAAATGTGATGTTTGTAAAATTACTGTGGTACTGTCATGTAATGTTTTGGCTAAAAGTTGAAAAGTAATGGTTAAATAAACCGATTGTTGGGTAACCGTTTGATCAAAGAGAACGAGATTAGTAATCGGGTTTTACTAACCATATTAATCGGTTAAATTAAGTGTGACAAAGTCAAATAAAGCGGGTAAAATTTTAACCGGTGTCCGAACCTCGGTTTTGTCAAATATCCGAATGATCGAGGTTGACTTAATACTCCATTTGTTACCTACTCCATATTAACACAAAAAATAAGCTCAAAGCAAGGATTGAAATCGTTAGATTTGTCCTCACCGTACTTAGGTCGCGTGAAAAAGCGGTCATACTAAGAAGAGTGATCTCGGACATGCCGCATGGAACTATAGATACGATTTTCAGTATGAGTGAGCGAGACAAAACTATTTAAGTGTCATTGAAACAGCAACGTGACTATCTTTTGACACGGTCGGGCGAATTTAACGATTTAAATCTTTGGCTCAAAATGTGTAGTTATAGAATTGTATGTGTATTATTGTCAGTGAAATTCAATGTGTAGATGAAAATAGTCTTTATTGCACGCCAAATAATAGACAAGCAAAGGATTATAGAAAAATATTTCTGCCAAACTACCTTAGGGATGACAGAAATTACTAATAGGCAAGGTCAAATTAAATTAGGCAGCGAAACTCCGCGAAGAGGTGTTGGGCACAGATGTCTAAACATGATAATGATAAAAAATAAATAAATTTGATGATTTTTTCGGGGGCATCGACCGCAGTTATTGTTGACACTTGAAATGTCAGTTTTAAAAACCTGTATTTTTTTTGTGTACATTTTTAGATCTGAGGGGTATCGTTACTATCGATATCCAAACGATAAAACAAAAAAAAAACAGAATTTCTCAACTTCTTTCACCTTTCTTTTTTTCTTTTTCATTTCTTTCTTTTTTTCTTTTCTTTTTTAGTAACAACACTACAAGCGATCGTTGACCCCAACTTTGTTTTGTCAAATTTTTCTCTATTTCAAAGGTATGCTTAGCTATTTTAATTTGACTCTTTATAATTATATATGTATATGTTTATGTGTGTATTTATGTACATAACATTGTGTGTACTATGTACGTAGGATGCGTTCTGGGATTTGTCTATAAAGAGTAGGTTATGCAATGAATATTAAATATTCAAGAAGAATGAACTAGAAAAAAATGTTTTAGAGAAACTTTTTGGCCAAGTCAATTGAAAAAAGCAGCACTTGGAGAAAAGAACTGTTGGTTTTCTATTTATTAAATAAAATTTTATCTGAACATCCATCGGTTTCTTAGTAAACTTCAACCATATCAGACGACCCTGGTTACTTAACTCCTTTGGTCACCGTACATACAATTAGATATAATTACATATAATTAGATTATCATAAAATACTCAAATCATAATTTTAGGATTCATCCTACATAGAAATACAGTAGGTAAGTGTGTCATACAGAAAAATAAAATAATTAAAAATGTACAATTAGCGCAAAGTTGTTTAAATATCATAAATGTTTGAGAAACTACGCATATGAAAAGTACATTTGTATTGTAATATTGTCTTATCAGTGTAAAAGTTGTCTTTAAGAAATTATTCAATGAAATTAGGGGCCTACCATTATCATTGGCAGGGCAGGCGGCCACAATTCTATATTATTCCCCGCGAAGTCTTACCACGTCATTATCGTGTCTTGTTAACCTTTTGAATGCCATTGTTACATATATGTGACAAGCAAGCGCGTGCCCTGTACGCCAGCGACACAAATATGTGACAAAAAATGCGGTGCACTTTATCACGAAATAAACAATTAAATCATTACTTTTGTGTGTTTTTATTTGTATACCTTAAATATTTAAAATTGTGGCTTGGCGTGGAGGGTACGCGCGTGCGTTATTCTCTGGCGTTCAAAAGGTTAACGGCAAGGAATCGCAATGTCAACCGTACCTACGGACAAGACAACAAGTATTTTGACAGCTCAAAACACGCCATTCTGTCATGTGTATATACAATACACTGTAACTCGAGTTACAGTGGTGTGCCGATTCTGTTGTTCACAAACTAAACTAAATTTAAGTTCAGTGCATCTTTTTCTTTCTATTTTATTAAGAAAAGGACAGAATATAAATTTTAGTTTGGTCCTGTCAAATTAGTCAGCGCCTGACGTAAATTGGCGTATTTTTAGTAGCCAATTTTTTAATCACGGCTAATCTTGTCTATGGACAAGACATCCGAATTGAGAACCTCCTCCTTTTTGAAGTCTGTTAAAAATATTAAAAAAATACATGCTTATTCTTGCGTAACATACTTTCAAACACAATCTGAATGATTTTGAAGAATATTTAGTACATTACTTCATAAAGGTATTCGAAAAATGTGTATACTCAACAACGCAATGAATGTTGTTGAACTGTCAAAGTAAGTGATTGCTACTGTTAAGGTGCTGCCACACTGCTGTTTAAAAATGTTTACTAACATTACCTAACATGAAAACCTTCTTGATTTCTGAAAAGCTTTTTGATCACAATGTTGGAAAATGTTTGTAAACATTTTATAACAGCAGTGTGGCAGCACCTTTAGTGTGGTACGCGATTACCCCGCCGCTCTATGAGTGTATGGTATGCCCTCTTTTTTTTAAATATTTACGAAAGGACCCCTAAATAAAAAAGTTATAAAAATACAAAATACTGTAAAATAACTTTTAATGTTTAGAAATATATCATTAAGCGTGAGATGAAGACTTGATAACGACTGGATTGTGTAAGGGAAATAATTAAGTATACCTAATATAATAGAACGAAAAGTTCTGATCTTAACATAACAGCTCGTTTATTTGACTAAAGAGCATTATGCTGCGCTGCGCTGTGCTGTGTTTAGCTGTAAGCTAACATCGTGCTATGATTTTTCTGCAAAAAACTTTGAGCTAAGCGAGGAGTGCTGAGTGACTGTCAGGTTATTAATCATATTTAGATCAAAGTACAACCTGATACTGACTTGCAAATTGCAAAAAACGTAAGAAAAATTGTATTTCGCAGGCTGTCCTGACGCTTTCGTCATAAGGGGGAAGCGCTAAGGTAGCCCGCGAAATTCAAATTTTCTTACGTTTTTTGCAATTTGCTGGTCAGTATTAAGTTGTACGTTCATTAAAATATGATTCGCGGCCGTAACAAATATGTATTTACAGAATTATAATCATTAGGATCAGTAATACAACTTGTTAAGTTAGTACCTACAACCTACAATTGTAAAATGTCAAGATTTCATGAAATAGTCATTCAGTGGGATTACTTGGTCTTAGAGAGTTGTGTTGATGACTTTAATGAATATAATTCTGAGTGATCTCTGCTGAATTTTCAATAAACCGTAAACACACAAAGAGCATCGCAGCACGTTTTGTTTGTTTCCTCATTTTATTCTGAAGAGCGAATTAGCTAAATAACACAGCGTAGCGCAGCGCAGCATAGCATAATGTTGATTAGTCACCCTTAATCACCACGTTTGGTTAATTGGCGTACGGATAGAAGGGTCTTAATCTTGTCAATATAATTATGTAATTAATTCATCAACAAAATTATAAATGTTTAATACTAATAAATGTCGGAACAGGAATGAAGAAAGGTAAATTAATGAAGTCTCTAATAAATGGCTGATTTTTAGGTGACAATTGCATACTCAGCCTAAACCTAATGTTCCCACTGCTGGGACACAAGCCTCCTCTCTGTGAGAGGGAGTGGGCCGTAGTCCACCACGCGGGCCCAGTGCGGGTTGGTAGATGTCACATGTCTTCGAATTGTCGCTTCTAGGACTTGCCGGTTTCCTCACGATGTTTTTCTTCACCAGGATTTACAACCATCCGACAGGCTATCGTATCGATAATGACACATGAAGCGTGTCGAGCGGTCGCCTTTACATGGGCAAGAAATGTCGCCATGCTTGAAAATGAGATTTTACGTAAATCTACCTTTCTTTATTACCTAATTCATGTATTTCAAAATAATTAAGAAGTAAAATTGATGTTGTTGCTATCATAAGAAATGTGTTCCATGTGTAGGATTCTGTGTATTTTTTATTTATTTGATTTGGTTGGAAATATAACGCAATTTATACAGAGGCGACTTATGTTACCGTAAAGTTTCCATTGCTGGGGTCTCTGTGATGAGGTTAATTATTTTTAAAAGAGTAACCGTGGAGTTTCTCTCTGGCTCTTCTCCATAGGAAACGATGATGACCTAGCATCTGATGTTTCATAAGTGCCCATAAGGTTCATCTGAAATAGGTAAATCATTTTGAAGAGGGCACAGTGCGGCACTAATTGCGTACCAAACACATTCGGGAAATTTGTTCAACAACGTAATAAACGTAATTAATGTTTTTGTACAGACGCCTGCACATCAAGCTACTACAATCTGTCAAATTTCTTTAATAGATTTTCAACTTTATCGCTAAAGCATAAGGTTCAAAGTTGATTGGGAAAATTTGACAGTTTCGGGTAGCTTGATGTGCTGGGTCTGTATGTACCTACTGTCAAAACCATTGCTACTATTCGTGTTAGGCAATTACTTCCCGTTTTGGTGAATGTCCCGTGCCTTCGAATTGTTGGTTCAAGGACATGTCGATTTGGTCACGTTTTCCGTAGAGATGAAAGTGAAAGTTGTCCAAAATCAACTATATCTATTTCACAAATTAATCAACTAACTAAACAACTATCCAACAAACCCACAAACTTTCAGAATGCACCCTCTTAAGGGGCTTACATGACCTAAAGCGCGGTCACTGTCGGACTGCATAGAAAAGAAAGAAGCGCGATGACACAACGCTGGTAATTTATTGCAAAATATGAAGCAATTATTTATTGTTTGGACTAAAAAACTTAAACACTAGTATTTTAGTATGTTGCTTGTAGAATAATCTGACAAGAAATCAGAATTATTGTATGTATACTAGTACAGTTTTTATTGTAAAAAGAAAGTTTTTAGAGGTATCTTCATGATTTTTTTCTATCGTATCAAATTCGTTGTATTATGTTTTCAACACACTGGCGCCGATTCTGTTGTTCACAAACTAAACTAAATTTAAGTTCAGGCATCTTTTTCTTTCTATTTCATTAAGACAAGGACAGAAGATAAATATTAGTTTAGTCCTGTCAAATTAGTCAGCGCCTGACGTAAATTGACGTATTTTTAGTAGCAAATTTTTTAATCTCGTCTAAAGTTGTCTATGGAGTATCTTAATTTGACAGGACTAAACTAATATTTATCTTCTGTCCTTTTCTTAATGAAATAGAAAGAAAAAGATGCAGGAACTTAAATTTAGTCTAGTTTGTGAAAAACAGAATCGGCGCCATTATCTACCTAGCATTATATCCTGAATAATATCATATATTTTTCTGATTTTGTTTACTGTAGTCGATCATATACTTTTATTGTTTCTAAAACTTGCGTTTAGGTCCTGTAAGCACCTTAAATGAGCATCATATTATAGTAACAACGTCATCAGCAAGTCTACTCTGTATAAATTGCTCAAAGAAGCCATAAGGGTCAGAATGCGGTGCGCAACACCAATGCAACGCTGAGTTCAACGAAATAATGGATCGTTTACACGAAGCGAGTTTCTCGATAGAGGCCCAAGATGGACTCGCCAGGCAAATATCGCCCTCAAGTCACCATTTATTTATTTACTTCTTGCCCAAATTAAGGTAAAGACACCAGCACATCAAGCTACCCGAAACTGTCAAATTTTCGCATTCAACTTTGAACTTTATGCTTTAGCGATAAAGTTAAAAACCTATTAAACAAATTTGACAGATTGTAGTAGCTTGTGCTGGCGTCTTCTGTACAAACGGACTTTTCATGCCTGAGGCATACTCCGCCAGTCAACCAAGGGTAGGATGGTGAAGAAATTAGACGGCAGGTGCTGTGTTTTGAGAGGAGATATTATCATCATCATCATTTTAGCTGAAAGACGTCCACTGCTGTACATATTCCTCCCCCAAGCGTCGCCACACCGACCGGTTCTGTGCTCCCCGCGTCCTTCTGTAAGAAACACAAACTCGAAAACGATGTATGGCACACGAATGTTATTTTCGAATTGTGTTTTGACTACTCAAATTCCTTTTGTGTTTAAGATCAGCGCAGTAAACAGCTCGAGCAGTATTTCATTGATAGTGAAAACTAAATCAATTCTCGCTTTTTGTCATGCGTCACCTTACGCCAAGTAAATCCTACATCTCGCAAGCAGAGTTGTCCGCGCGATTAACACCAGCCGTCAGATATCACCACAATACCCGTCTGGTCGGAGGATCCTCCCTTTATATGGGGGATGCGAAACTGCACCAAGTTCCCCCATACCTCTACGTATAAGTCTTCTGCGTCGTGTCGATACCACAACTGTGCACTAAATTTTGCTCGCCCCAAACGTCGCGCGATTCCACGGCATCGTCGGTGACAGCGCAGAGGTCGCTATGGCTGCTTTTTAGGGTTCCATACAAAAGTGGTAAAAAGGAACCCTTATGGTGAGACTCAGTCTGTGTCTCCGTCTGTCACAGCTGGATATCTCAAGATTTTTTTAGGCCATAGTTTTCGACTTTTGATGAAAAATGTAAAAAAATACCGATCCCTCTTATCTCCGAAGTTTGAATAGAGAAAAATCGGAAATTATTCTATGTGAGAAGTTTACGTAAAGATTACAGGAAAAATAAAACGATGTCTCTAAATAGCACACATTTGCAGAAATCAACAAAAATTACGTTAGCTCCACTATCGGTCAAGAGATGGCGCTGACCTAAAACTACAAAGCATAAAAAGACTATCGATTAGTACTTTTAGCAATTAAAAATGGATAATAATTGAATTTATCTCCTTTCGATAATCGTCTATTCCAGTAAAAAAAAAACTCTCTTCGTGTAAACGTGCTTTGTGGTATTGGCGAGAAGAATTAATCAAAATGTATGTTATGTTGTACAGACGCCGCCAGCACACCAAGCTACCCGAAACTGTCAATTTTTTCCAATCAACTTTGAACCCTATACTGTAGCGATAAAGTTGAAAATCTATTAAAGAAATTTGACAGATTGTAGTAGCTTGATGTGCTGGCGCCTGTACATTGATTATGTAAAGCGTTATGTGATAATTATGATCATAAATATATATTTTTTTATTGTTTCTTTTGTTGTTTTTATTTTGTGACCTAACCGACACCCTAAGGGCTATATTTCACCGGGACACCATGGCGGCGCAACCAGTCGCCGCTACCGATTTATTTTAAGTACGCGGACAAAAGTCCGTCGTCTGCGCAGTTTCCACCGCGAGCGAAACGGACCCATTAATGACTTCATTAAACTGGCAAACTGCATACTTGTATTTCCTCCAACGCTTCCTAGCAACGTACAGACGCCAGCAAATCAAGCTACTACAATCTGTCAAATTTCTTTAGTAGATTTTCAACTTAAAATAAGGTTCAAAGTTGATTGGGGAAAATTGACAGTTTCGGGTAGCTTGATGTGCTGGCGTCTGTACTTTACTAGGTTTTTATCTGTTCACAATGAATTATAAAATAAATACTAGATACTACGATTTCATAAACCTAGTAAAAGTTATATAAAATAAAACAAACCATCAGAATAATAGGTAATGTTTATTAGTAATAAAATTTCAATCATGAACAAGGTCCACAGCTTATTGTCCATGTATTTACATATGTACCTATATTTATTTTTGCTTATATTTATATAATAATAATAATAAATACTTTATTTCAGACCATGGTGTCCATTTTGTTAGTAACAACGTTCATAGACTATTATTAATACTTAAAACGTAATAATAAGGTAACTAGGTAGGTAGGTAAGTTACTTATATGTAGGTAATAGGTATATATTATATTCATAGTTATAATAGGTTTATGCGTATCTTTATATTTAAAATATTTATTTCTCAATGTTCATGATTGCACCTACCACTGTTTGTCTCTGCATCACCCAAAGGTTGACTGGTAAAAAATGCCTATGGCATTAAGTCCGCCTCTGTACATTTATGTGCTCTAAGCACATAAATGTATTAAATAAATAAATAACTAGATCCAGAGAACTATTTAACTGTCGGTAGAAGTTGACAAAATTCTCTTCTATATCTACATAGGCATAAGTGGGAGCAATTTTGAAATAATACCTTCTTTTTTGCTTTTTTTTATAGGTACCTCTCGCAGTTATTAGTTGAATGCAATGAACGAGGGTTAAATTTTTTCATAAGAAAGTCAAGCTCCATGTAACAATGCTGGTCAATTATAAAAGACTATAACCAAATGACTATGGGAAGTGGTGCATTTGGTTTAATACCGCTGTCATCGTTGAAACATTAGTCATCACAAAAATGAATTAATAAACGATATTTGAATGTACGGACGCCAGCACATCAAGTTACTACAATCTGTCAGATTTCTTTAATAGATTTTCGACTTTATTGCTAAAGTATAAGGTTCAAGGTTGATTGGGAAAATCTGACAGTTTCGGGTAGGTTGACCTGCTGGCGTCTGTACTTGAATTTTTATGTAAGAAATAATGAAATCATCAAGATAAAGAAATGAAAGAGATTTAAGCGACAATCCATGTTATTGTGGGTTATTCCTCTCGAGATAGAAACACGCTTGTACGATACGATTACATACAAATAGCAAAGCTAATAGAAATCTCTATTCCTAGACAGCACGTTTCGCCGAAAACTTTGTTGGTAGAAAATATCGTTTGTAGATATCTCGGTCCATTGGAAGCACTGTTGACAGAGATCTCTGTTCATAGATAGCACTTCTTGCCGTAAACTTTGTTCATAGAAACCATTGTTTTCAGATACCTTGATTCACAGAACAAAGCTTGCTAGCTTGTTGAGGTTTTAGATTAGTTTTTTATATAATTGTTTCAAAATTGAAGTGTAGTTGCTAGGTTTTCGATTATTTATTTTTAGGTGTTGTGTTGTTGGTGTTGTGTGTTGTGGCAAGCACAATATATCGGAACATATCTAGCAAGTCAAATATGCACAACACCGATTTTTTGAGAACTGTCAGTTGCTAGATAAAAAAATTGCATATCCGATATGATTTCCGTAACTCAAATTCATTTTCTGTGTCAACTTCGCAAGTTTCTGGGTCTTCTTCGTCTGTGTCACTGCCAATATCACCAGTGACTAAAACAATATGGAAAGAAAATAATTAAAAGTAGTTTTAATTTAAAAAAAAAAACAAAATAAAAAACAAAAAAATAATTTAAACTTAAGTTTTAATTATTAAACTTGTGGGGGCCTGACATGCAATTACATGGAGATTTATTTACAGAACTTACCAAGATCTGCAGAAAGACCAGACATAGCTGGACTCAATGAGATTGACCCGGCAATATCCTTAAATGCAACTCAAACTCAAAGCATTTATTTCAATTAAACCATTTACAGGCACTTTTGAATTGTCAAGAAGTTGGTCAATCAGAAAATATGAAGCTAGTTGTCCATTCCAAAGCGTAGGTACCTATGGAGAATAACAGGCAAGAAACTCCATGGACACTGTTTTAAATTATATGCAACGGCAACAACAATGTTTAGAACTTTTATTTTCCCGACCTTATTATATTCTATTAAGTAATTTACCAGGAGACACTTCATGAAGTGGCGATGGAGACTCCACATGCAGATCCTTTGCCGCTTTCCGGCGTTTGTGCCTCTTTTGCATGTCTAACGGCATGTCTGCAACACGCTTCCTGGTCAGCGCCATGTTGGCCTTCTGCTCCTTCGAAGCGAATCTGTAATAAGTAAACTTTACACATAAATATTGGTCAGTGGGTCGTCTTTATCTACGTTACACAAAATCACCATGCGTTCAAAAATAGGTATACTTTAATATACATACACTTGATCACTGCACGCAGGTGCAGATCTGCCGGGACAGGACTGAGCAGGCTCTTCCACTCTCTCTGTAGGTACTACAGGAGCAGCTGTACTGAAAAAAATTTAAAATACTAAGAGTTTCTACACCGGTGATAAAAATAAAAATCGAGAAAAAAAATGTGCTGTTCAATACTAATGTTTAATAAGTACCTACTTTTTTTCGCGATTTCTAAGTTGGTTCCATAGTAAAAGTTATTCAGTTTGATGGCTTATTGCTCTAAAGGACTCCCTTAAGTTTGTAAAATTTATTTTTTACCACCTTGTATATTATGTAGGTATATGTCGCAGCCAAATGGTTAAATTAGCCGTTTAGTTAACCGCCTGGCCTTTGGAAGTAGTGCTCGCCTCGCTTCGCTCTCGGCTCGCACGCGGTTGATCACAGTTCTAACCTAACCACCCATTTGGTCGGTCAGGGTGCCCCGGCTTAGTTACTGCGACTAATTCGGCTCGCGCGTGATTGGTTACAGTTCCACAATCTAAACTATAATTGAAAATCATTCAGGCCGTTAGTTGAACGGCCGCCGTTTAGTTAAAAGGCTAGGCGGTTAACTAAACGGCTAATTAAACCAGTTAGCTGCGACATAAAGGTATAGGTTCTATACCTCTCTCCTCTCTCTCGCCGGCGGCCTCCTGGTCCTCTTGGGCCTCGCCTAGCACCTCGTCCTCGCCCTCTTCTGCCCGTTTTCATTTTAATCTTGCTAAAATATAAAAAAGCACAAAAACAACCCTAAATAAAATAATCAATAAACCACGTTAAATAATTCTAGTACCTAACTTAATTTAATTGTAATAGTAGTCTATGATTTAAAATTTTAAAGTACTGTAGAACACAAAAGTTCAAGAAAGCAAAATAAATACACAAAAGTCAAATAGTTATTGACAGTTGACAGATTGACTCATTGACACAGACAGACAGCTGAGACAGCAGACTACAATTTATTGCAGTGTGACTTATTTTCAACCACAGATTTATTATTTCATAAGCCTGCGCTAAGGTGGCCCGCGAAATTCAAATTTTCTTACGTTTTTTGCAATTTGCTGGTCAGTATTAAGTTGGACGTTGATTAAAATATGATTCGCGGTCGTAACAAATATGTATTTACAGAATTATAATCATTACAATCAGTAATACAACTTGTTATGTTAGTATAATCCCCAAATGTCAAGATTTCATGAAATAGTCATTCTTGGGGATTACATGGTCTTAGAGAGTTGTGTTGATGACTTTAATGATTTCGCGGGCTACCCTGGCGCTTTCGCCTTAAGGTGAATGGGTAAATGAGACCGCGAAATTCATTTTGCAATTTGTAGGTCAGTGTCAGGTTGTATCTTGATTAAAATATGATTCGCGACAATAACAGGTACATATTTAGAGCTTTATATTCATTAGAATCATTCACAGACATATAAGAGTAGAATCATTAATAAATCTTTCTAAGTTAGATTTCTACACACACTTTTCCTTATGAGATTGGTGGTTGGTGGTCCAAATCTTGTATCCAGTTATGTATCCGAACAAATTATAAAAAAAAAAATTACGTACGTAATTACAAATTAATTACAAAAAACAAGGAATTACAAGCGGAGATTAGAATGTTGAGATGAGTGTGTGGAGTGACCAAAATGGATAAAGTAAGGAAATGAGTAGGTCACTAAATGAGTAACTCACTCATCCTGCTTATAAAAGGGAGGATCCTCCGATGGCTCCGAATGGATGGGTGTTGCGTCGGGTGGACAACCACCCGCCGATTGTTGTATTATGCTAGTTGCGTGATAAACTTTGCTTGCGCGATGCAGGATTTTGCGTGACGTCAGTATGACGAGTAGTTTTTCCACAGGGAACTTTGAAAGTGGCGCCAGTGACAGAAAAGTTGAAGGTGCCTACCATTGACATATATATTACTAGCGTAAGGACCGGGCTAACGGCGCGACTAAATGGCACCAACGCGCTGGCCCT
The DNA here is from genome assembly GCA_963082905.1 of Oligia fasciuncula. Taxonomy (NCBI): domain Eukaryota; kingdom Metazoa; phylum Arthropoda; class Insecta; order Lepidoptera; family Noctuidae; genus Oligia; species Oligia fasciuncula. The sequence continues at coordinate 1,326,539 of OY720414.1, read as the reverse complement.
AAAATGGCGGTTTTAGGGCCAACGCGACTCAGTTGACAGTGGTGCGCGCGAACTTCGAACTTAGAACGAAGAACTTCTATGTAAAATGTTCAGACGGGCGTATCCTTACTTTTGAAATCATTGGTGCCTACATTTTGACGAGTTAGCGAACATAAATGTAGGGAACAGCTGTTTTTTTTTGCGATTTCAGGTTTGGTCCCATGGTAATAGTGTTCATTATCCATTTATTACAGGACACCCCGTAAATGGGGAGGGGGGGGGGGGGGGGTTTAAAACCCCAATATGTGGTAGCAGCTAGATGAGTGTTGCCGAGAATCGAGCTAAATGGCGTGCAACAATTGCAGTTGTCACTGACTCTGGCAGGGCCACCATCAAGGATTTTAGTTTTGATAACACAAAAAAATTGTCGCTAATTAGTCGAAATTTGTCGGTCACTGGTTCAAAAGTTAAAAGGGTTTATAGGTTGCCAGGAGTCTCCCCAGCAGGGCCACATTTATATCTCAAAAACTAGGGCACCTAGCGAAGATCTGTTTTCTCCCATATTTTGTCGCCAATTAGTCGGAATCAGTCACCAAGTCACAGATTTAATCGGGTCTTAGGTTTAGGAGATATAATGAGTTCCATTAGTAAGGTATAGTCCAAGAGCTAGATTGCTATAGCGCGATAGCTTCGACTTATAAGTCGAAGAGTTTTTTCGTGAACTATTATTAAGATATATCTTTTGAACCTGTGACCGACAAATTTTTTGTGTTATCAAAATCCCTGATGGTGGCTCTGCCAGAGTCAGTGACACCAATTGGAGAGGCTTATGTCCAGCAGTGGACTGCTGTAGGTTGGTGATGATGAAAATATGAATCATGTGAGGTTCACTAGTCGGTGTTTAATAATATTTTTGGGAGTGCAAAATGGGAATTATTAGGCTCCACTAAATAATGTCATTACAAAGGAATAATAGCGGTTTTGGCGGTTATAAGTGGTAGCCCAGTGGCAATAGCCGTAACTTAAGTTGTACGTCGTAGGTTCGAATATTACTGGCCCTTACTTTGTGTCAATTATTTTATCACCAATGCTCTCAAAACGGCGAAGAGAAACATAGTGAGGAAACCGGCATGTGCTAGAACCAAAAATTCAAAGACATGTGACATCAGCCAACACGCCCTGGGCCCGCGTGGTGGATTATGGTGGCCCACACCCTCTCACAGAGGGGAAGCCGGTGTCCCAGCAGGCCGATTATGCATATAAATGCTAGTAACGTAGTTCAACTGTTATCACCGCTGCATGTGATATGCAATCCTCTTGATAATCCATACTTAATATTATAAGTACTGTCTTCAGCGGGATTGTCCGAAAGGGTTACCGCTGGCCCGCAACCTAAAGGGCTAAGGAAGGAACACGGGTGGGTTTTAGTCAGTAAGAGTCTGACACTCCCTTCCGCTCCACCCAGAGCGGGAGGGGTCATTTGATGTATTCCCACCACAAAAAAAAAAGAAACTACAGCTGTATGTTACCTTGTCACGCCTAAACCACTGAACGGAATTCGATAAAATTTGGTAGAGAGATAGATCACATCCCGGGGAAGGACATAGGATAGTTTTTATCGACATACCTCGCGGGCGAAGCCGCGGGCGGAAGCTGGTTTGAAATAAAAACAACAATATATCGACACGCATATTATTGTTTATTACAGTAGGTAAGATTTGAGACAAAAATTACTTTATTTAGATAGAGAATAAATTATCACAAATATCAACTATCTCTACGAATCTGTTTATTTATTAATATTATGTAGGTACAGATGCAAGCACATCAAGCTACTACAATCTGTCAAATTTCTTTAATAGATTTTCAACTTCATCGCTAAAGCATAAGGTTCAAAGCTGATTGGGAAAATTTGACAGGTTCGGGTAGCTTGATTTGCTGGCGTACTTAATCATAAAAATGCAACTATGACTACATGTGCAGATATTTTTTACAATAACTTATAGCACTGTCTGTGAACTAAGCCCGCACTCAAGTCACGTCACCTACGTCACGCTTTTCTGTGACTTAAGAAATCATTATTTTCACAGAAAAGCGTGACTTAAGTGCGGGTTTAGGTTCACACGAGCTGTAACACGTGTGACTTCAGTAGTCTATTAAGGGGCTTACATGACCTAAAGCGCGGTCACTGTCGGACTGCATAGAAAAGAAAGAGAAGCGCGATGACACAACGCTGGTAATTTATTGCAAAATATGAAGCAATTAACTATTTACAAAAAATCTATTGTTTGGACTAAAAAATTAAAACAATAGTATGTTGCTTGTAGAATAATCTAACAAAAAATCTTATTGATTGTATGGTTTTTATTGTAAAAAGAAAGTTTTTAGAGGTATCTTCACGATTTTTTCTATCGTATCAAATTAGTTGTATTATGTTTTCAACGCACTATATGTTGTACCTAGCGTATATCCTGAAGAATATCATATACTAGCTCTTCCCCGCGGTGTCACACGCTGCGCGGCTCCTAAGGGTCGTAGCGTGATGTTATATAGCCTATAGCCTTCCTCGATAAATGGACTATCCAACACAAAAATATTTTTTCAATACGAACCAGCAGTTCCTGAGATTAGCGCGTTCAAACAAACAAACTCTTCAGCTTTATAAAATATAAGTATAGATTTTTCTGATTTTGTTTACTGTAGTCGATCATATACTTTTATTGTTTCTAAAACTTGCGTTTTTTGTCCTGTAAGCCCCTTAAGTAGTCTATTAATGCAAGACGTTTAGCACCGTCGCTACACCCGGGCGCTAATTTCACGCAGTGCAATAATATCGTAATGTACAAACGCCCAGCATATCAAGCTACTACAATCTGTCAAATTTCTTTAATAGATTTTCAACTGTATCGCTACAGCATAAGGTTCAAAGTTGATTGGGAAAATTTGACAGTTTCGGGTAGCTTAATGTGCTGGCGTCTGTACATACTGTTATTTAGCTGCATCCGGTTAGACTGGAAGCCGACCTCAACATAGTTGGGAAAGGGCAGGCAGATGATGATGTATCGTAATGGGACATACCTACTAATAATGAATTCTTAAAATTAATATAATAAAAATAACTTTCATCAAACGTAGTCATGATGGATCAATCCACACTAATATTATAAATGCGAAAGTGTGTGTCTGTCTGTTACCTCTTCACGCTTAAACCGCTGAACCGATTTTGATGAAATTTGATATAGAGATAGTTTGAGTCACAGGAAAGGACATAGCATAGTTTTTATCCCAATAATTCCACGGGATCGAAACTTATGCGGTTGAAACCGCGGGGCGCAGCTAGTATTAAATAAAAACATAACTACTCGGCAGTCTGGTAAAGCTATGAGATATTGACAATTTTTATATGGAGCCTGGCATACCTACCTGTCCAACATTTTTTTTTCAAAATGAAATAGGTTCCGCGCGTAGGCGCCATCTTGAAAAAAAAAAAAACAAAATGGCGAACAGGTAGGTATTCCACGGACCTTCGCAGGCGTTTTGCGTGAATGTGACTCATGTTTTCCCCCCAACTTGTAATTTTTTTGTTTGTTTTTTTACGCATCATGTTTACAGCAAATAAACGTAAGTATTAAAGCCCTTTTTATTTGGTTTGTTGAAGCTGCTAAATCTCGAAACAAAATCATTCGACCCCTTAATATCTGTAATTTTTTTTACAAATACTATTACATTCGTTATAAATACATAATTAAAACCATGAAAAAAATTAAATTCACACACATTACTAGATACTAATAATAAATACAGACGAAGGAGTATTTTTTTTTACAAATAACTTCGAGTGTCTGCCACTAGATGGCGTTATTAATACTTCTCAATATAACTAAGAGATGGCGCTGCTAATTTTGAGAATGTTAATTAAGTTTTTAATTCCTTAGAAACTATTAATTGATTTATATTATTCATTACAAGTTACCTGCACTACTAACTTCAAAACTTTTTGCTCTTAAAAATGGTTTGTTTGACATATCTAATCTTACCTACTACTACATATTATACACACAAATGACAAAGAACACAAAATTTTCTACGCAATGAATGACTAGAAAAGACATTCATTTATCTAAAATACATGATTAGGTACAAACGCCAGCACATCAACCTACTACAATCTGTCAAATTTCTTTAATAGATTTTCAACGTTATCGCTAAAGCATAAGGTTCAAAGTTGATTGGGAAAATTTGACAGTTTCGGGTAGCTTGATGTGCTGGCGTCTGTAGGTACATCATTTTCAACGGGTTCAACTCAACTAAATTATATTTCTAAAACATTGACTTATCTTTCCGCTATCAAAACATTATAATAATATTTTTTTAAGAATACAATAATAATAGCTTTAGTTTACAAGCACACCACTAGATGGAGTTTTAATTCTCAAGCTAAAAAAATAAAAGAAGCTACCTACATAGTTTATGACTCGCACGTATTTTTATTTATTATTATAAGCCTGTGTTTTCCCACTGCAAGGCCTTTGCCCTGCGGTCTCACACGTATACACTGTAATAAAATACTGCGTTATATCGGTTCTAAGACTTATCACCAAGCCGAAAGTCACATAATTATTTTTTACTAGCTTCTCCCCGCGACTTTCTCCGCGTAAAATTTGTTGTTTTAACATAAAACATGTACTTGCACTCGGCAGTACTGCAGCATCTCATTAGTGAAAGAATTTTCGGAATCGGATCAGTAGTTCCGCAGATTACCCCCTACATACAAACTGCCAAATTTTACCTCTATAATATCTTACCTTCAATCCGATTATCTGGATTCTACCTGGTTTTATAAATGTTATAACATAACATAGAATCATACCTGTTTTCCTCGAAGGGTCAGGAAGAGATGTGTATGTAAAATGTTATAACTAAACTTTAAATGCCCCCAAATATTCTTATACCCTTACCGTAAATAGCAGTTTTTCATCAAAAATTCAAGTCGCTTTCCAGAAATCATTCTGCTTATTCATCATCATCAGGTTACTTAGAAGATGGTAGAGGTACAGAATGGCTTGGTGATGGGTCTTTTTACAAACTTATTAATTAGTAATGCTTGTTCAAAAGTCAAAAAGAAAGTCAACTTATACCTAATGATTTAGGCGGGAAATAAATCAATTTCTATTGGATTAAGAACATCATTGCATTTTTTAACGTTGTCAAATTGTCTTTTGAATTATAATTTTCTTCTTTCCAAACAAAATATTTTACGAGTATTCAGCCCAGAATCTCTTCAGCTTCTTCATCACAAAATCTGTTTTTCATCGTGTCCCACACTTTCGCCGCGACAGACGCATCCGTATCTGTACACTGATACGTTTGTCCTGGATGCTTCCTAGTATAATGTCTTACAACATTCTGCTTATGAGAAAATCGTTTAGGACATACTTTACACAAGAAATACTTCTCATTGACATGGGTTTTCATGTGATATTTCAATCTACTCTCTCTAGGAAACCCTTTATGACAGATATCGCACACAGTGTGCTTAATTTTCTCGTGCCCAAGCATATGTCTCTGCATATTATGTTTGTGAGCAAATTTTTTGTCACAAAGTTTGCAGGTGTAAGGTTTTTCGCCAGTATGGACTCGTAAATGAGGCTTTAACAAGCCAGAACTGGTGAACGTTTTTCCACAGTGTGGACAGGGAAATGGCCTTATCCCGGTATGAACGTGCATATGACGTGTCAATGTGCTCTTATGTTTGAAAGCCGTGGAGCATTCTTCGCAATCATACGGCCGTTCGGTATCATGTTCCTTCATATGAGATTTTAATAAAGACACATTCTCAAAGACCTTATCGCAAATTTTACATTGGACAGGATCGTCAGAAGTTCTGTTACAGCTATTTTGGAGATGTCTGTCCAAATTGCGCTTGGCTGTGAAACTTCGAAGACATCTGGAGCATTGAAAAGGTTTCTTCTCTAAATGTGTTTTTTTATGCTCCTTTAATAGATATTTTGATTTAAATTTCTCTGGGCATTCTTCGCAGGGGTATGGGGTCACGAGAGTGTGGCGGGTAAAAATATGAGTGTCTAAGCGTAGTTTGTTTAGAAATTGTCTATTGCACTGATTGCATTGTACTGCGTTTGCTGAATGGGATTGTAAGTGCCGGTGGAGTTTGGCGTAGACTGTGTAATGTTTTCCACAAATCTCGCAGTCCAGCTCTGAAAGGTAATACAGATTGCACCGTTACTGTATTGGGTTAGTTTTTAAATAGTTATTATTATTATCAGAAAGGTGTGGTCAAATTTAAGGTTGGAAAACTTGAGACTAGAGATGCATTCCACCAGCTTCTATGATTTTTTTTTACTGTTCAAGCATTACGGTTATGGAATGATATGACCGTGTCGGTAGGCGTGCTCAACCTTTGTTTACTTTTAAAATTATGATAAAAAAAAAACACTTGTTTCATGACTATTATATATATATTTATATAGATCAGTATATGCTTTATGTATTATGTCAATGGTACACCACAGACTACCAACAGTATTGTCTCTGTCTTTAAAGGTTCGCTCTTAGCGATAAGACCCTACCCTTTGTAAAATTTCTACATTCAATCTATAATTTATGTGGTGTACATAATAAAGAGTATTCTATTCCAAGGTTGTGGTAACCGTCTCATACATTTGGGTCGAGTAGGTATTGAAGTTTTGTATGGGACAGTTGTAAATTTTTTCGCAATTACGATGTTGATCTTATAGAGGTATGAGGAACAGGGTGTAAAGTTCACTCATCCTCCATAGAAAAGGGAGGATCCTCCGACCAGACAGGTGTAGTGTCTGGCGGGCAACTGCCCGATGATTCATGTCGGGCCGTTGTATATAATATGCTAGTTGCGCGGTAAAATCTGCTTGCGAGATGCAGGATATTGCGTGACGTCAGTATGACGCGTAGTTCCTATGTGGAGTTCTAGATGCCGCTACAACAAACCCATGGAGAAAGTTGTTCAGTTAGATGGTCTGTGCCACACCCTTAAATTTGACCACAACTTTCTGGTATATGCTGTAGTAACTGGTTTTCAAATGGTTACAAAGAGAATGGCTTTTCATGTTTGCACGTTTGCCCACGAGCAACTTAGTTGCCTAACAACTTTTTTGTCTCTGTCGCTGTCTCCTCGCCGGGATTTGGACGACGCGCACATAGGAGCGACAGCAACGCAACGCTACTATTTGTGGCCGTGCGCGCACTTGCATTGCAACATTTGCAACCAATAGACGGGCGACAGTTGCGTCAAAACCCGCGGACTAAAATGCTTCCCAGCTGCCGCGTCGCTAAATGCAAACCCGTAAACGTGATATGAGAGACAAATTAGTTGCGGAGACGAAAGTTGCTCGTGGGCGCCCTCCCTAATGGCTAACGCAGCGCGTTTTTCACATGTCTTGTGCAGGAGCTGCGCGGTTTTCATCATAGTTTCCTGCCCTTGTCCCATGTTACTTGAGGTCGGCGAGACACGTTTTCTTCATCCATTCTCTCCTGTCACACTATCATTCACTCCCTTCTCTTTCATATCATTCGTTCCTCACAAAATCCATCCATCTATCTTTACTTTGACCTTCCTCTCCCTCCATCCATCAACATTTATATTCATCACTCTTTTAGGTCAGATAGGCAGTCGCTCCATATAAAATACTGGTACTCTGCAGCATCCGGTTAGACTGGAAGCCGACCCCAACATAGTTGGGAAAAGGCTAGGCAGATGATAATGATGACTGTTTTAGTCACATGCGTTTGATTTTCATTGGGAAACAAATATCAACCTTGCGTCTCTTAAAGTAAAGTCGAAAATACCGCGTACCTCTGTCTACGTTGATGGTCTTTTCGATGGGAGTTAATTTATTTTTAATTTTATTTTAGGTAGCACAAGATGAAAACTGCGTTGCGTTGCGCTTTGCCAGGACTGTTAGAAGAACTTACCTTCAGAAGAAGTACCCCCTATTTGCACACCCGAGCCATCTGATGATATGCTCTCACATGCTGGCTCATCCTGTAATAAAAAAATGTGAAATATTAATACTATCCCAGACACAAAGTAAAAAAAAAGTTCTATGCGCTAGACCGCTTCGTTGGTCTAACGGTCGCAAGCGCAACTGCAGAGCCTGAGGCCATGGGTTTGGTTCACCGGTCGGGTAGTTTTTGGTTAACCCGTATTCTCGATTTATGCCCGGTTGATGGCAATAGCTGGTCCGATATTTATCATCATCATAGACATTGGTATCCCGCAAACACCACCGCTTGGACCGGTTCTGTGCCACGGATTCCTGAGGCCTTCACAAGGTCACCCGTATACCCTGTGGGAGGCCTTCCAAAGCTACGTCTTCCGGTTCACGCTCGCCACTTCAGAACCTTTCGGCCCCATCGGCCATCCGTTCTGCGGGCAATGTGCCCTGCCCACTGCCACTAAGTTTGGCAATTCTTCCCATATTTCCTGGGACTAAAACAGAAATAGCGCTTGCCCCAACCAACTCCATATATGTTCATAATGCTCTTGCTCATGCTCTACTACTACAGCTGACTTACATCCTTGGGTTCTGGAACTTCTTCTTTGATAGAAACTTCCACGTATGTTTCAGGAATGACCCTTTTCACCTCCTCGATTGGAACAAGCCAGGAGACGTTTGGTGAGCGCGGAGGGTCTATTAATTCCGGGTTTATTCTGAAACAATCAAGAAAACGTTAGGTTTAATAATATTCTCCGCACCGAATTTCTGACACGGCGGTCACTCTCAACGGAGACTAGCCAGGAGCAGTGATACACAGGTGCACTTTCTCTTTCCACACTCTCAGTCTGATAGGATGGGCATTACCATACGATCGCAGAGAGACAAGGTGCACGACCAACAGCGCCACGTGCGCACCTAGCCACCGGAGTGACACACCACCAACTTCGTAACCCTGGGCTGCTTAGGTACTGACAAAATCACTGATGAAAAGCAGAACACTTAGACCGACCTGAGAATACTATGTCAACGATCTTTTCCTACATCCGATTCATATACTCATATGTCTTGTATTGTATGCTATAAGGTAATTACATGCCAAAGACGCTCGCGTTCGCGGTCGCAATCTCGATACCTCGAGGTCGGTACTCGTTATATCTACTGAAACAAGCATTTATTTCAAATAAACCACAGGCAAGGATAACCTGTTCAGGTGGAGATTCATAGACGAGACGAGACTCCGCCTTGGAGTGTAAATGTGGTGCTGTTCCACCAACGATGGGACACTTAATATGGTTTCCTGCGTGTCCTGTCAGCTGCACGTTACAAGAACTGGTAGACGCTGGTGATGGCGCCAAACAAGTAGCCGAATTCTGGACCTAGTCCATTTAGATTGCTATACACGCTAAGAACAAGAATTACAGGCACTTTTGAATTGTCAACGGGTCGGTCAGTCAGAAAGATGAAGCTAGTTGGTCCAAAGCGTAATAGGTTTGGAGAAAAACTGGCAAGAAACTCTACATGGATGGAGGTGCGAACACGTCGGTTCAGTCGGTTCAGTGGCCCAGTCCTGTGTTTGTGCTGTATACTACCTACTCCAGACGACAAAGTTGAAGCGATTTGACCAATCACGAGACAGATCTTAAAAATTAATAAAATTCTGCTTAGTTACATAATTCTTTAATGGCCCCTTATATTCATTTCTTCAAACGGATAATATTCAATCGTATAAGTGATATCAGCTCTTTTATTTTGACAAACTCAAAGCATTTATTTCAATTAAACCTTAAATGGTTTAATTGAAATAAATGCTTTGAGAATGTTTTGAGGCACTTTTGAATTGTCAAGAAGTCGGTCAGGCAGAAAATATGAAGCTAGTTGCCCACTCCAAAGCGTAGGTACCTACCTATGGAGATGAACGGGCAAGAAACTCCATGGACACTTTTAAATTATATTTTTACAAAAAATCATTTAGACTTTCCAGGATATGTTTGCTTATTAGACAATATAATGATAAGTATTGATAACAACTTTGACTTAGCTATCAATGTTTTATTTCCCCAATTACAATAAAGTCTGATTATAATCTAAAGTTTAGATTAGAAAAACGCGGCTAACGCGAAAGTGCCGTTTTTATTGCGTTATTTTTTAATGTAATCTGAGAATGAGAATTGATTGTCGCTGTCGCTGAGATGACATTGCGACTAGATTTTAAACGTTTTGTGTTACAGGAATTGGCCTTCAGATGTTTTCTGTTTTGAGGAAACATCGGCAGAACAGGAAACATTTGCTCAAAACTAAGGCCTTCATCCCGGGAATCTCGGTCTCGAAAATTTCGAGAGTCACGACGATTTTTTGGTATTTTCGAGACTAACATTTTCGGTCACGGGAATAACGAGACTTTTGAGACTTGAGACGCGGGTTACTTTTGTAATAAAATTAGGTCCTCTCCGTCTGGAACCACATTAAACGCCCTTTGTTTCTTCCGTGCCTACTATAAAAATGAAAAAAATTTCAACAAATATTTTTTTAATTTTTAATTTGTGTTTGTTTAATAAAGTACTTGATTATCTTGTTTTCGCTGCCTAATTGCATAGCCTATAAGTCTCGTTTTTCCCGGGAATTTCTAGACCACATCGAGTCTCGTTTTTTTTTCCCTGGACTCTGTAATGACACTTCATCGAGACTGAAAGCCCTACTCAAAACAAAATGTCGGCAATAAAACGCGGCTTTTTGTTTCAGTGCGGTTAGTGGATGTGCTCAGGTGCGGTTCATCCAAGTGCGGTTGAAATCAGTGCTCTGAGTACAACCCCTCACTTTAACGTGCGAACACTAATTTATCGATGTCTGATAAAAAGATAAACTGTTTCCATTGAGGAAAATGTGTTAGGTGTTAAGATTATACCCAATCTGATTATTATTTGTTACACTACATGAGTTCTTTCTCTGCGTCATCATAACCGCAAATAAGGCCGCTTTCACATTAGGACGTTAGCAGCGCGACAGTAGAGCGGCAGAAGCAGATGCTTTGACATTATAAGAACAGCCGCGCAGCTGCCGCATAGTGGGTCGAAACTGCTATATGCTATATATATAAAAAACGGAATTTGTTAAAAAAAACCCTATGTCCCATAGGGTTTTTTTTTACAAATTCCGTTTTTTAAAAATACCTATCGAAAGATCTGATATTCTGATGAATAATTGTTATGAAACGTTTTTCTCTAAAACTGATAGTTTTCCCGGAAAAAAATAATTCAAATTTTTGTTGTATGGAACGACACAGATACTGCTAAAATTTGGCCAAGTCTTGACAGATCCTGCTTTAAAACTACTTTATTCTTATTCTTAGGCTTGTTGGCTATAATTGTACGCCAACCCAACAATTATAGCCAACAAGCCTAAGGAAAAGCCTTTTATCTTATGAATGAAAATACGACGTTACCAATTCGGATAAAGAGGCATGCATATCGGGTGATTTACGTCAAAGTATTAAGTTTGTATGAAAATTAACAAAAAAATAAGAATTCATTAATGTGTGATAATGAAAAATGGTTATTTCCATGAATTCCATGGTCTGAACATTCTGAACATCTGGTCAAAGTTTATGTCCAGAACACGGTGTATAATTATGTAAAATTTGCACGCCGAAATTAATGGCAGAATAAAATATCAATATATATTTAAGAACCTTTTGTACCTTATTTACGCAAATAAATTATTTAGATTTTTTTTGCGTTTCGTCCTTAGGGTGGATTTTTTTTTAAAGCGATGTCTAAACACAAAAACAAAAATAAAGATTTTCTGAACAAATAAATACTGCTGATTACTGGGTCAACTGCCGCTCATGTATAGAAAATCTTTTTTTTTTACTTTATTATTTTTAGATATCGATGATAGCCATTACGGCTGCGAAGTTTCGTCAGCTAATTTTATTTGACCCAGTATAAATAATTTCCTTTTGGCCCACTCAGAAGGAATTAAAAAAATAGTGGAATGTTTAAAAAAAACAAAAAAAAACTTGCCCCAGTGTGGGCGCCAAAATGTTAATAATCAACACATTTTGGCGCCCACACTGGGACTAAGTTTTTATGTTTTTCTCGCCACTTGTAGCATGAGTTGCATTTGCTATCCGTGTCTTTATAATCTAGTCCCCATCTCTATGTTCAAGTAAAAGCTAGACAAGTTGAATAATGGATAAATGCTATTGCTGGCATTGGTGAATATGGAATACCGGTTTCATCCGCATAATTGTCGATCCCGTGGAAATATCGGGATAAAAACTATCCTATGTCCTTCCCTGGGATGCAATCTATCTCTCTGCCAAATTTTATAGAAATCCGTTCAGTGGTTTAGGCGTGAAAATGTAACATACAGACAGACAGACAGAGTTACTTTCGAATTTATAATATTAGTACGGATTATAAAAATCTAAGATGACAATCATGTATGTACTGTACTTAATTTTCACATTGATTTTAAAGTAACGACTTATTGTAAATCACAAATCTTAAAATTAAATGTAGGTACTTAGTTATTATACATATAAGAATGACCATATTATATTGTGGTAGAGTGCATAGAACTTAAAAAAACTGGTCAAGTGCGAGTCGGACTCGCACACGAAGGGTTCCGTACGTACCACAAGGCAAAAAACGCCAAAAAAAAAACGTTTCCTTTATACCCCTTTAAATTTTAACTTTATTTTATTTTTATTATTCGTTGTTATAGCGGCAACAGAAATACATCATCTGTGAAAATTTCAACTGCCTAGCTAACACGGTTCATGAGAGCCTGGTGACAGACAGACAGACAGACGGACAGCGGAGTCTTAGTAATAGGATCCCGTTTTTACCCTTTGGGTACGGAACCCTAAAAATATTAAAAACATTCCATGTAAAACTATATTCTTACAAATAAATAAATTCTAATTCTAGATAAGTAAGTATCACTAGCATATTCACGTTGTGAAAAGTTCATTCATTCATCAGATATTCTATTCATTGAGTAAAACGTTTGAAAATGCTTCGCGATACCTGTTATCACAACAAATATAGATAACTTATCGAATTCCCCGTAAGTCTTTGTTCTATATTTATGAATAAGGAAAATATAGTTGATATTAGTGTTCCGTGTCAAGCTTGAACAAAAGATTTTAAATGGGATTGAAGTTTTTTTTTTATGGCGCCAATACCGAATGCCGCGCCATTTTGTTTTTTTTTTTCAAAATGGCGGCCACGCATGTTACCTATATAAATCGATAGCTAACATTAATGAAAACGCAAAATATATAGGACCAAATCCCGTGAAGCATCACGTTTCCGAGATATTACCGTTCATAGTTGATCACGTAAGATCCATGTTTTTTGAACTTGCTTAGCTTGTTGCATAGATGTTTAATTACTTTAAACTTTCAGTTATTATTTTAAACATCTATGCAACAAGAACTAATCAAGTTAAAAAAATATGGATGTCACGTGTTCAACTTTGCAAAACCCCTTTTGGATTCCAAAGACAATTTGGCTGATTCAAGACGGACTCCGAAAAATTCGATTCTCTTTTTAAAATAAACTGCCTCGTTTTTAGTTTTAAAACATAACTGTTGAGCATGGAGATCTGACTCAATCCCCGGTCAAACAGTGATATTGGGTTTCTCTATAAGGAAATTCTCAATAGCAGATTAACGCAAGCGGCCCGGACTCTAGTTTTATGTAAATGTACAAGTGCCAATTTGCGTAACACAGTATAGAGGTATGAGGAACAGGGTGTAAAGTTCACTCATAGTCTATAGAAAAGGGAGGATCCTTCGACCAGACGGGTGTTGTGTCTGGCCGGCAACTGGCCGATGATTCATGTCGGGCAGTCGTATCTATGCTAGTTGCGTGGTAAACTCTGCTTGCGAGATGCAGGATTTTGCATGACGCGTTGTTCGCATGTGGCGTTGTAGATACCGCTACAACAGTATCAATCTGAATAATTTTGAAGAATATTTTGTTTTTGTTTTGTTTTAGAAAAAATATATAATATATTATAATTTGGAATATTGCTAATCCATTGCTTCATATGTTCGAAAAATGTATCTGCTCAACAACTTAAATAACGCAATGAATGTTGTTTAACTGTTAAAATGGAACACATTGCTACTGATAGTGTGTCCCGCAATTACCCCGCAGTTAACGACAATGAGTTCGTTATTTTTTTTATCTGGCGCAATATGGGTTTACCCCTTCGGGAAAATGGAACTTGTTTTGTCGCCGGATGTACAGACACCAGCACATCAAGCTACCCGAAACTGTAAAATTTTCCCAATCAACTTTGAACCGTATGATTTAGCGATAAAGTTGAAAATCTATTAAGGAAATTTGACAGATTGTAGTACTTAGCTTGATGTGCTAGCATCTGTACATTCAAATGTCCCCCCTGATGGTTACTATGGTTAGTGATCACCGCCGACTACACACATCTGCGTCGCAATGTGTTGCCAACCCAGAGACGAAGCTGACCTTTACCTATCAGCAATTATGGAGGATTTTTTAATAAAACATATACGCACGGAACTCATAATGATTTTTTTAAATAATCAGCGGATACTGAAGATAAAAATCATAATAACTCAGATAAGTATTAAGATAGTAATTGATGATTCAATAGCTGTTAGAGTCAGCATAATTAAGGTTAAAGCTGATCATGGGACTTTCCCTAATGTAATTACTGAAATTAGGTAATATACAGTATAGAGGTATCAGGAACAGGATGTAAAGTTCACTCATCCTCCATAGAAAAGGCAGGATCCTCCGACCAGACAGATGTCGAGTCTGGTTGGCAACTGCCTGACGATTGCTGTCGGGACGTTGCATTGTATATGCTAGTTGTGCGGTAAACTCTGCTTGCGCGATGCAGGATTTTGCTAGCCGTCAGTGTATTGTGAAGATGCACCACGGGAGTTATCTGGTAAACACTGTTAAAGCCGACGCCTCTAGCTCGACGTCTCTAAAACGCTGGACTTGACTGGACATGGTATCAACATGAACGGCGAGTACATCTCACATCTTCACTTTGCCATCGTCATAATGACAGAGACGCTAGAACAGTTGGACCAGCGAGGTAATTGCGTAACACACTAACAGTAGGAATGGCTTTCATTTTGACAGTTCAACAACATTCATTGCGTTATTTACGTTATTGAGCAGACAATTTTTTCGAACATATGAAGCAATGAATCAGCAATATCCTTCATTATTCAGATTGTGATTGATCGTGAGAATTAGGGTGCTGATGCTGCACAGCCTAAATGAAGCCTCTCGGGAGGTTGGCCTCGGCATTCGGCATGCATTTGGACAAGACGAAAGTCATGTAAAATTCAAACGTTTCTAGCTCCACTACTATCTCTCCATTATGTCATCGGAAAAGTATTGATTTGTCATTACCAACAGCCGGTCGATTCTGTAAAAATCTCACCGTGAAAACTTAGGTGAAGTGAGTTTGTTTTTGCTAGGAATTGACACTATTGACAGCTCACTCCACGCTCATTCCACCTAAGTTTTCACGGTGAGATTTTTGCAGAATAGCACCGCAGTACTCTGGTTTATGAATTAGCCGCTTATCTTACAACGAAGATAAACTGATATGGAAACCCAATCGATTGTCCATTCCTTCTTGGTCTGTGGCAAAAATCGGAACTAAATTTGAAAATGTATGAAATTTAACGGTTTATTAACTTTTTAGAAAAGTTTAAATGCTGTAAACATGACCCAGCGAAAGGACGAAAACACAAAAAATAACAAATTGGGGGAAAAAGAAAATGGATGTGACCCTCCATGCAAAACGGCGAAAGCTCAGCATAATGCTACGACCCTATGCAAGACAGAGCCCCAGCGCTGATTTTCAGCGACAGCCGGCGTTGACGTGATGACGTCAAACCGGTGCAGTATACAGAGGTAAGAGGGATATAAATAACACAATCATCATCTGCCTAGCCTTTTCCCAACTATGTTGGGGTCGGCTTCCAGTCTAACCGGATGCAGCTGAATACCAGTATATTACATGGAGCGACTGCCTATCTGACCTCCACAACCCAGTTACTGGGTAATACGATACCCCTAGGTAAGACTGGTTGTCAGACTTTCGGGCTTCTGACTACCCGTAACGACTGTCAAAGATCCACGAATGAGAACCAGGACCTACCGCATAACGTTGCACGCGTACGTACGCACGTGTACGTACGTATATAAATAACACAATAAAATAACTCCACAATACCTAGGTCTAAATGTTCTAATTTTCCGTGACAGTTAGCGCCACGGTGACGGACCAAGATATTTTTGACACTATGGGAACTCGTATATATCACTATTTTTTTTTATTAATATATCTTATCTCTGTGCCGATACTCTATAAGGTAAAGCAAAAAGTAATATTCAGTGTGTGTCGAACGACGAACGAAAACAGTTCCTTTTAGAAAAGTAAAGAAAATAAATCAAAATGTGTTGTTTGGCGGAATTTATAGTGAAATATGTTTTAATTATAGCTAATATCGTGTTTTCTGTAAGTATCTATTTTTATTTAATTAATATCGATTTATTTTGGGCACATTTTAATTAAATTTTTCCGCGACCACCCTGTAAGACTATACAAGGAAAAATATGAACACTATATAAAATATGAATGTTATGTAGGTCAGGTAGGCAGTCGCTCCATGTAAAATACTGGTATTCAGCTGCATCCAGTTAGGCTAGAAGCTGACCCCAATGCAGCTGGGAACAGGCTAGGCAGACGATTACTTGGAAAAATAGTCCCGCGTTTTAAATTATTTCAACGAACAATAAGTTGACGTTACTCGTATTATCTGCTTAATATATTCGTATATTGTTTAGTTAGTTAGTGACTGCCCCGTTAGTCTCGTGGTTGCAAGCGCAACTGCTGAGCGTGGTCCTGGGTTCGATTCCCGGGTCGGACAAAGTGTTACTGGGTTTTCTATTGGGAATTTCTTAGTAACAGTCCGAAGTTTGAAGTTGGCGGTGTGCTACCCCCGTGCCTCGGAAAGCACGTAAAGCCGTTGGTCCTGCGCCTGAACTCTCCCCGGTCGTGTCGGATTGCCGTCCCATCGGACTTTGAGAGTAAAGGAACAGAGAGTGCACCTGTGTTTGCGCACACACTTGTGCACTATAATATCTCCTGCGTACCTGGCTAATCTCCATTGAGATTGGCCACCGTGACCGAAAACGGTCGGGGAGGCTATTATTATTATATTTCTGGCGGGGTCCGCTAGGGCCGATGTCTGCCAGGGTCGCGGGTTGTTCGAAAGAGATACCGTGCCAGAGGCAACTGAAGGAACACGGGTGGGTTTTAGTCAGTAAAAGTCTGGCACGATGAGCGAAAAAAAAATTATACTTTTGTTTTAAATGGTGTTTTTTTTTTTGTCTAGCTTGCAGGCATAGCAATCATAGGCTTGGGTTCAGCAGCGCATGTGCAGCTGAATCAAATTCACGATGTGATCCCAGTGAGCCTCAGTTTCCTCACGATCAGTATTATTGTCGTGGGATGTATTATCTTCGTCATTGCATTCTGCGCCTGCTGTGGCGCTATAAGGGAGTCTCGCTGTATGCTTATAACTGTAAGTATTTACTTCTTTTTAAGAACAGTTTTTAGGTTAGAATTGGTACTACAGGTTAACCAGAAAAAGAGTGCGCTTCGGCAATGTTCGTGTTTCCGAATTAGCACGAACGTTGCGCCACAGAGTAACTCGGTAAAGCTACGGTAGAAAAGCCGTGACCGATAGCGTCTGCAATTTACCGGTGAATGGCGTTACTGAAACGATTTTAGAGCGTTTTTGACACCGTATAGTCAAACCCCGCTGTATATAATGCGGACATATTAGGGCACATAGGTTTGTGTGTACCGGACAGGTACGTGTGGCGACGACGACAGCCACGGCTGCTGGCGGAGCCGCGAGCTCGGACCAATCTTTTTAGTGAGGCGCCACTGACGCGTGCAGTCCGCACTCTCATCCTCATCTCAGCTAGTGACACGGACCTTTTCTGTTGTCCTCTGAGTGAGTTCACAAAAACCTTCATCAAACGTGTCCTTATCAAAAAAGCATATTATAAGATTAAAGACTATGTTGAAGACAAGGTAGTTTGGCAATAATTCCTTCTGCACATGTGGCTTCCCTTGCTTAACTATTTTAATGTCTATTAACTGCTCTCAAATTACGATGTTCATTTTTTATTTACTTTTTTTACATACTTTCTTGACATAATCTCTTTATTACTTGACATTATATACAGACAATTCAAATTTTTCATCTCTTTATTAGTGGTTGTAATGGGAATCATATCACTAGGTTTTATTAGGTTTTTATTTATCTTTTTGATAGATTCTTATTTTGTAAATGTGAGGACTTTGTAGGCTTTGTAGACTTTAGATCTGTAGACCATTTTTTATTTTATCAAGTACCTGATACTTGTTGACAGGCCTACGCTATCCTCCCATACCTACTGTAATTTGAAAATATTGTAAAAGCCAATTATTTTTAAAAAGAGTAACCATGGAGTTTCTTGCCGGTTCTTCTCCATAGGAAACGACCAATTGGAACCGTGCACCTAGCTTCTGACGTTTCATAAGTGCCCATTTATGTGAAATAAAATATTTTGATTTTGAATGCATTATTGTTTGTAATATAATAAGTTACAAAATTTAATTATAATAATGAGTTAGTAATAAGTTAGGATAAGGCACGGCGCCCACTATCGGTGGGCATCGGTGCGGCACGGTACAGCTCGGGCGCTTTACGACGGCTTCGGGCGCCTGAGAGCTGCTTCGGGCGACTACGGGCTGCCTCGGCACTCTCAGGGGCCCGAAACCACCCGAAGCAGCTCTCAGGCGCCCAAAGCCGCTCGAAGCCGCCGTAAGGCGCTCGAGCTGTACCGAGCCGCACCGATGCCCACGATGCGATTGAAATTTCAATGATAATAATCATCGTAGGTGCAAAAATAAAGATAGGGTATCCGACATACCATGTCATTGAAATTTAAATTTTATTGTCATACTATTAGTTATATTTCTATTTGTCGCATAAAAATCCTCAGCCGTGCCGATGCCGATAGTGGGCGCCGCCGGGCCTAACAGTTTAGACAAGTACACTATCGCAATAAGTTTCCCTGTAATGATAGATGTAAGTTGGACAATAAATAAGTAAAAACTTAAAGAGTTAGCGACTACACGCTAAGGACAGCCTTCGTGGGGTACGGACCTCGGCTTAGGGCGTCGCTGGGGGAGGGCAGCAAGGGACAGGCTGGATTGGATTAATTTAGGGCGAATTTAAAGCTACAGGCTCAGCGGCAGGGGCAGGGTGTCTACTGACCGGAACGATCCGACACACGGCCGAACCACGGATATCTATGGGCCGAACCGAATATTGTTGTCCTAGTACGAAAAAGTTCGGATTGGCTTAGTTTGGTCGGGACCATACTCAATATAGGAAATGAAAGGTAGTAAATGACCGAACATTCGGCCGATACGATAAATTTACCACTTCGGAGTAGACCCCCTGGCTCGAGCAGGGGTCGTGGCGGAGGACGGCAGGACAGCGGTCAGATTTGGTTGTAGGAATCAACTAGCTTTTAAAGCAAATAGGTCATCCATCCATACATTAACCTTGACACGTGTAGCTTTCCAAAAATCGATCGGTCGGTCCTTCGTCAGTACCTACATAATGAGGAAATACATATAACAGATTGTAAATGTTTATCTGCTAGATAAGGCTCGCCCCAAAGTACCTACTAAACAAATAAATAAGTACCCTTTTTTAATCAGATAATATAATCCAACGTGTTATTTAGCGAAAATGAGAGATATCCCGAGATAACGTGAAATATGTTAGATTTTTTATAGCTTTACCCGGATGTTAAATCTATACTAATAATAAAAAGTAATTTAAAAAACTAAACCGACTGCAAAAAGAAATTAACTCAAAATTATGAAATTACTTTAATTTCGGAAGTATGTAGGTATTTACAAAATTATAATCATTAAAGTCATCAACACAACTCTCAGACCAAGTAATCCCCAAGAATGACTATTTCATGAAATTTTGACATTTGGGGATTTAAGTTGTATTACTGATTGTAATGATTATAATTCTGTAAATACATATTTCTTACGACCGCGAATTATATTTTAATCAACGTACAACTTAATACTGACCAGCAAATTGCAAAAAATAATAATTTCGCGGGCTACCTTAGCGCTTCCCCCTTAAGGCTACTCTTTCGAAAAAAGCTTAAAAACAGCGTGCAGATGAAGCAGCTTTTCTCCGGAACTTACAGAGAAATTACATCTGAAAAAATAGTTGGTAATCTACATGATATGAATCGTAATTTGGTTTAGCCATAATTTTTCTATCGATATCACCCATTAAGAAAAAAAACCACCAAATCACCTCCAAATCGTTGAGATGAAACCATTTTACTCCTTCATTTTTTATCAAAAGAATATAAAAAAAATATCTATTGCTTTGCAATACAAACGAAAATGATTTGGTTTTGTTACTTTTTAAAAACATGTATATTTTTTAATATAATAAATTAAAAATACGATCGTTTAAAGTCCGTGTCTATATCATCCCCGCACTCGTCCACGAATTCAGTGCGGGGCGCCTCGTGTTGCTAGGCAACGCGTTGGCATGCGGGTGGCGGAGTGGCACGGAGAGGGGTAGTTAGCTCCGCCCAAATGCACAAGGTCGTTGGCATGAATACAAGCCTTAAACCTAGTTTTAACTATGTAAATCTTTTCTATTTTTTCCAGTACGCAGTCTTCATGGGAATCCTTGCAGCCGTTAAGATATACATCACAGTGGTTATATTTAAATTTCTGAGCGGCGCACAGAAGACAGTTTCCGGCTGGTTAACCAGCGCGTTCGCTGAGAGCAATGCGCGACCAGCTTTTCATGCTATGGAAACTCTGGTAAGTACCTGAATTATCTATAAGTACTAATATTATAAATGCGAAAGTGTCTCTGTCTGTTACCTCTTTAAGCTTAAACCGCCGAACCGATTTTGATGAAATTTGGCATAGAGACAGTTTGAGTTCCGAGATAGGACATAGGGTAGTTTTCATCCCGATATTCCCATGGGATCGACACTTATGCGGGTGAAACTGCGGGGCGCTGCTAGTTATTCTATAAGGGTGGCGTGGCGCGTATCGGTAAGCGTATAGTAGGACGCCCCCAGCTAGATCTCTCTCCCAGTAGTATGTTCCTATGGGAAATATCCGACGTACACCCAAGCGAAGCCGCGGGTAAAGGCTAGTAGGTGCCCTCAAAAATAAAAACCGGGCAAGAGCGAGTCGGACTCGCTCACCGAGGGTTCCGTACCATCATAATTATGTTTTTAAATTTTCATCGGGGGCCCATACTGTGCACTGCGGTGTAGAATATTGCAGTTTTATGTCAGCGCCATCTCTTGATCGATAGTGGAACTAATGTAACTTTTGTTGATGATTTCTGAAAGAGTGTGCTATTTAGAGACTTCGTTTTATTTTTGCTGTAATGTTTACCTAAACTTCTATCACATAGAATAATTTCAGATTTTTCTCTTTGCAAACTTCGGAGATAAGGGGGGGGGGGGTTTAATTTTTCATCAATAGTCGAAAACTATGCGGCCTAAAAAAAATAAAAAATGTTTGAGAATGTGCAAACTGCGCTCTTTCATAAGATACCCCACATGCACTAGTAGCCCCATTTCGAATTTTTCAGACCCCCTTTCAGTCCCTGTTGCAAGAAATATACATATTTTTGTATTTCTGTCTTATTTGCAAAATAGTTGGGCAAACGTCATCTAAAACTATTCCAAATTTCAAGTTGATAGCATTAGTAGTTCTTGAGATATCCAGCTGTGACAGACAGACAGACCAGACAGACTGAGTCTCACCATAAGGGTTCCGTTTTACCATTTTGGTACGGAACCCCAAAAAATGGTAAGTATTTTAACATGTTTTTTTTTAATAATTTCAGTTCCAATGCTGCGGCACTGTCGGAGCTCCTGCCTATTCTATTATTGGGGAACAAATCCCGCCCTCTTGTTGCGACAACCCCGACATGGCAGTAGCTCAGTGTAACCTCGTGAACTCCTACCAGGGATGCATCACGAAGGTTGGCAACTACTTCGAGACCTTCGGCGAAGCTATTGGAATAGTCCTTATTGTCATTATTATTGTTGAGGTTAGTTTCAAGTTTTTTTAAGTTTTTCATCGCCTCAGCCTGAGGCTAAGTAATAGGCAGCCGCACGGGTCAATCGTTCAGGTTAAGCTACGCTTGCCGCGGTTGGTCCGAGGATGGGTGACCATCTTTACATAATCAAGACCCCTCCGTGCCTCGGAAATTCTAATGATTCGTAATCAGCCTATAATGTTCCCACTGCTGGGACACAGGCCTCCTCTCAATGAGAGGGAGTGGGCCGTAATTCACCACGCGGGCCCAGTGCGGGTTGGTAGATGTCACATGTCTTCGAATTTTTGGTACTAGGACATGCCGGTTTCCTCCATGATGTTTTCCTTCACCGTTTTGAGAGCAGTGGTGATGAAATAATTTACACAAAGTAAAGCGCCTGTCTGGGTTCGAACCTACGAACTACAACTCGTAAGTCGTGTCTGTGACCATTGGGCCACCACCGCTCTCATGATTCTAATGATTATAATTCTGTAAATGCATATTTGTTATGGTCGCGAATCATATTATTTTAATCAACGTACAACTTAATACTGACCAGCAAATTGCAAAAAACCGTAAGAGAATTTGGATTTCGCGGGCTACCTTAGCGCGTCCCCCATAAGAAGCAATGAATTTGCAATATATCCTTCCTTACTCTTTTACAAATAATGATAAGTTATACCTTTTAATAATTAAAAATGTTTTTTTTTCAGTGTGTGTGCCTGATCTTCGGTTTGTTCCTGGCCTGCCAAATTAGGAATAAAAGATATAGATAGATTTAAAAATTAATTAAACAACTAAAAAAAACGATTTTTCTTTTTTTTTTATGTTTGTTTTTTTGTAAACTTTTTGTATTTTGGCTCTCAAAATAATAATGTACTTACTCGTAATCCTTTTTTTTTCTCCTTTTATCTGCGATCGGCTTTCTAGCCATAATCAGAGGGGGAGCCCTCCGTGCCTCGGAGTCAGAAAGCACGTTGAGCCGTTGGTCCCGGCTGTCATTTGTGGATTTTTGACAATCGTTACGGGGCGTCAGAAGCCCGAAAGTCTGACAACCAGTCTTAATACCAACGGGTTTCGTATTACCCAGTAACTGGGTTGTGGAGGTCAGATGGGCAGTTGCTTCATGTAAAATACTGGTACCCAGCTGCATCTGATTAGACAGGCAGCCGACCCCCAACATAGTATGATGATGAGGACATTTTACTGATGTTCTGGCAGTTTGAGTACTTTATGCAGTCTATCCAAATGTCTTTTCTTTGTAATTGTTCTTCGGGTTGTTGAGCTCCTAAAGTTCTGAGTTGAGCAGCTCAACTCAGAACTTTAGGAACTTGAGCTACACTGAGTTTGTATGGGTATTTCTTCTCAGAGTTGAGGACTTTGTAGGCCTTGTAGACTTTTGATTTATCAAGTACCTGGTACTTGTTGACAGGCCTACGCTGTCCTCCCATACCTACTGCAATTTGAAAACATTGTAAAAGCCAATTATTTTTAAAAAGAGCAACCGTGGAGTTTGTTGCCGGTTCTTCTCCATAAGAAATGACCAATTGGAACCGTGCACCTAGCTTCTGACGTTTCATAAGTGCCCATGTAGGTTTATGTGAAATAAAATATTTTGATTTTGAGTCAGTTGGGAAACACCATACCTACTCATTTAGTTTTAATTTTGATGAGCAAATATATTTTTTAGATTTAGCGGAAGTAACACTTGCAAAAAGTTTCAGGCAAATCTATATCCATTCCATACTAATATTATAAATGCGTCTGTCTGTTACCTCTTCATGCTTAAACCGCTGAACCGATTTAGATAAAATTTGTTATAGAGATAGCATGAGTCCCGGGAAAAGACAGGATAGTTATTATCCAAATAATTCCATGGGATTAATACTTATTCTGGTGAAACTGCGGGGCACTGCTAGTACTAATACAAATCTGAACAGTTTGTTTGTGTGATCAATTGAACATGCTAATCTCAGGTACTACCAGACGCATTTAAAAGAATGCTAAGTCAAAGTAATAGGGGATGCGATGCAACGGTATGAGTCAGGGATACAAGAAATTTCAAGCGGACCAAGTTGAGGGCAGAAGCTAGTTCTAATAATAAAGCTGAAGTTTGTTTGTTTGAACAAAGTAATCTCTGCAACTACCAGTTGGATTAGAAAAAAACTTTTTGAATTTGATAGCCCAACTCTTGAGGAAGGCTTTCTTTAACTTCACGCTATGACTCTAAGGAGCCGAACAATACGAAAAAAAGTTTGAAAGAATGCTAAGCTAATCTCTTTATTAGTGGTTGTAATGGAAATCATATCACTTGGTTTTAGTAGGTTTTTATTTTTTATTTATCCTTTTGATAGATTCTTATTTTGTAAATGTGAGGACTTTGTAGGCCTTGTAGACTTTGATCTGTAGATCATTTTCTTATTTTATCAAGTACCTGGTACTTGTTGACAGGCCTACGCTGTCCTCCCATACCTACTGTAATTTGAAAATATTGTAAAAGCCAATTATTTTTAAAAAGAGTAACCATGGAGTTTCTTGCCGGTTCTTCACCCTAAGAAACGACCAATTGGAACCGTGCACCTTGCTTCTGACGTTTCATAAGTGCCCATGTAGGTTTATGTGAAATAAAATATTTTGATTTAAGTGTGTGTGTGTTTTGTTTTATGCGATGCAATGCGGCGCGTATTGTGCATCTTAGGACTTCCAAGCGAACGAAGTCGCGGACAGTAGCTTAGTGTATAAACAGGAACGCCATCTATTAATTTCAATAAAAATATTACAAAACGAGATCTAACTTTAGACCTAGCTAAACCAGTGAGACTTTAAACTATTCCGACAAAAGTAAAGTTCAAAATTAACAACTAGACTCAGGTGAACTTTACCTCTGTCGGAATATAGTTCGAAATTTAGAAAATAGAAATGGCTCGATGGTTTGAACGTGGGTATTTAGATAAACCTTGTTTTGTATTATGGCCGAAAGTGTTTAGTAAGGCGCACATTTAGGACCAAATAAATATATAACATGAACTATTACTTACCTTGTATCATCTGGTATTAATACATCGATTTCCACTTTATTGTTTATATTCATAAATCCGGGCTCATTTTTCTCCTGTGCAGATAAAACCTCTGTATTGGCGTCCTCATTTAAGTCAAATTCTTCTTTCACAACAACACACTCGAAAGCCATTTTAATTTAAACAATATTATCTACATTTTCATTTAAAAAGTAGATTTTTTGTGAAACTACAAAATCAAAACCCAAAACCGCAACTAATTACCGAATTCTGCATTTTGTTTGTTTGACAGCTCACAGGACACCACAGACACAGCACTCCTAGCGGAGATCACAGACCACAGAACCACAGCTCATAGCACAGAACCTAGGAGTAATAGTGTTCTGTGCACAGAACCCACCAGTATCTCTAAGTAGTCTGTGGAACCCACAGACCAAGCAGCAGCAGGCAGCAGGACACTAATAATTTTTCAATGATAATCATACAGATTAGTTAAAACTTCCATGCACATCTCTACGCATTGCACAGCTACGGTTGCGTATAACAGTTTTTTATTTTATTGCTACACCTTTAAATCTACAGCCCGACAAGACTCTCTATGAACGTGGTGAAATAAGAAACTAACATGGAATATATTGAATTTCACAGCTAGAAGCTTCTATTTTACATGTTCCTGCACATTCTGGTAGTAGTTATTTGGTGCGAGGTTAAAAATGCGTTAACCTGACTATGCAAAAATTACAGAAAAGTTGAAAACTCGAAAAATTCAGTTATATATTCCGTCAGCCGATAGACACAGTTTTCTCCCGTTTCCACCTCACCCAATAACCACCAAAATCTTTGTGAAATGGATGACTCACTTTTAATGTTAAGTAGTGATTAACGACTGTAAACAGTCGCTAAATGACGTTCAAACGTCAAAATGCATTTTTGACATTTGAACGTCACTATACTTTAATCGTCGTATAAAAATAAACCTTTTAGGTCAAAATTCTAATGATTATAATTATCTAAATATGTACCTGTTATTGTCGTGAATCATATTTTAATCAAGATACATCCTGACACTGACCTGCAAATTGCAAAAACCCTAAGAAAATTTGAATTTCGCGGTCTCATCTACCCATTCACCTTAAGGGGGAAGCGCTAAGGTGGCCCGCGAAATTCAAATTTTCTTACGTTTTTTGCAATTTGCTGGTCAGTATTAAGTTGTACGTTGATTAATATATGATTCGCGGTCGTAACAAATATGTATTTACAGAATTATAATAATTTAAGTCATCAACACAACTCTCTAAGACCATGTAATCCCCAAATGTCAGGATTTCATGAAATAGTCATTCTTGGGGATTAATTACATGGTCTTAGAGAGTTGTAGGTACTAGTAATACTCATCACACCACTTTCCTCATCAAAGACGGAATTGTTCCTCCTTAAAAGTTCTAAATAAAAGTCCGCGATAGCACTATAATCTTTTTTATGGTAGGTAATCAAATTTGTTCTAAAATAATGCATTATTGGCGGTGTTTTTATAAACATGATATTAGGTACTCCTTATCCAAATAAATACGTTATTCATCACAAGTATTTAATTTTGAACAAAATGGCCCTTGACATCATTTGATTTCAATGAATATCAGAGATATCAGTTTTAATATAAATCCGCACGGCCGCCGGCCGGCCGCCGCGCGCCGATAACTCTGCGAGGTTTACTATAGTTCCGCCCATAGATTATACAGTCTATCAGGGTTCCGCCTCTCACTCACTCACTGATCATAGCGTGATGTACGGACGCCAGCAGGTCAACCCGAAACTGTCAGATTTTCCCAATCAACCTTGAACCTTATGTTTTAGCAATAAAGTCGAAAATCTATTAAAGAAATCTGACAGATTGTAGTAACTTGATGTGCTGGCGTCTGTACCTAAAATAGCTCTGACAGCTGCAACCCAACAGCAACCGTCTGTCTACGACGACAGCAACTTTATTACAACAACAATAAAAAAACAGGCCAAGTGCATGTCGGCCCACGCACAGTGTAGGGTTCCGTAGTAGCACGTTATCACAATATAGTACGTATTTCAATGCTTTAAAATAAAAATTAAAATTCAATGCTTTACCCGTCATAAACAAGCAACTACTTCATCTTAGTCACTTTAAAGGATTAATGGTAAGGATTTTGTATTTGGTACAAAATTATCCATCACCCAAGTTCAACGACTATTAGGTACTGCTAAACTAATGAAGTTAAAGATAACTTCATTAGTTGAAAGAGCTATAATTTTCCTTTAAAGTTCATAAAATGCACTATCATCGTGAATTTTTCCAGATTTTTCAAGCTAGCAGTTTAGCTTTTAGAGGGGTGGGGGGGGGGGGGGGACAGACTGACAGACAGACGGACGGACATGACGAGATAACCTTTAGTCAACAACAACTCCTAAGTATTTCGTAGGTATGAGTTACTTTATCTATTGTTGGACATTTGCAATTTAGATTATTTATCACATTGTCACATTGATGAATTTTTAATTTAAATTGTCATCAGGCTGGGTACGGTTGTTAATACTAAAACATATAAAGTTGGTTTTAGAGGTGTTCAATGTAAGTAAATTGTTTTTTAACCATTTGGCTATTACAGTCATACCCATCTCAGCAAAGACTTTAGCCTCTTTCCAGGACTTCCCAGAAAAAACAACCGCTGTGTCGTCGGCAAAAGCGAAAATTTTGGCATTTTTGATGGTCAGATTACAGAAGTCATTAATATAGGTCAAAAATAATGTTGGACCTAGTACGCTTCCTTGGGGCACGCCGTATGATAATATAATAATAATAATAATAATCTTTATTGACATAAAAATATTACAACCATACATGTGAAACCCCTGACTCCTGTGCTAGGCGAACCTGTGTTACAGGAATCAGTGTCCTCCGCCTTAGATCAATACACATTTCAATTTTTATGTAATAAAATACAAATAGTAAGTAACACTAGTAGGTATTGAGACAGTAAAAATAAACAATAAAAAAGAAACAAAGCGAGCGTGTGATTGCGTGTGTATGTGTACGTGTGCGGGGTGTGTGTGTGTGTGTGTGTGGGGGTGAGTGGGTGTGTGTGGGTGTGAGTGGGTGTGTGTGTGTGCGATAGTAAGCGAACGCATGTGCGTGTACATGAGTATGTATGTGAGTATCTAAAAGTTTTTTGTAAATTATACTCGTCTTTTATGTTACTGTTAATATTAACTTCTCAGTGTCGTCATAACTTAAGGACTGAAGCCAAGGTCTTAAAATCTGTTTTACCTTATATGACGTAAGCTTATAAATCGAGATAGATTTATTAACACGGTTGTAAATCTTTGAACTTAACGCACAAAAGTGTCTTGACGCGAGAGTAGTGCGACATTTGGTAACTTTGCAGACTGGGAAACCAGTGCGTCTACATAATGCATCTGAACTTATTGGTAACATAGTGTGTCTACGTAGAATAGTACGAAGGATATATAATTGTCGAACTGTAAGGACCTGAGCTTCCGAGTACAACTGTCTAGTGGGATAGATTTGTTTTTTGAAGGACATCACTTTAAGTACTGCCCGTTGTGCCCGTTCCGCTCTAAGCATAGCTGTTTTAAAAGTCCCTCCCCATACTGGAATGCAGTAGGTAATTATAGACTCGCATAACGAGCGGTAGACCATTGTTGCTGTCTCCTTGTCCGCAGAATGTCGTAGGTCTTTAAACAAATAAATAAGCTTACGAAGCCTAGAACATAGAGCGTCTATGTGTGTTCGCCAGTCGAGCTTTTCGTCAATAAGGACGCCTAGATATTTGATGTGAGGTACCAAAGTGAGGCTAATACATTTACATTGCGTAGAATCTGTACATACATGTGGAATTATATCTGTAGTAGTTGGGGGCTTAGGCCAGTTTGATGAAGAGAACTGTATGACTTTTGTTTTTGCAATATTCAGTGTCAGCATGTTGTTGTTTAGCCAGTCCATTATACAACGCAATGAAGATTTAACTCTATCAGCCGCCTTGGACCAGTCACTGTCATAGATGAGAAGTGCCGTATCATCAGCGTAAGTGAAAATATCACATTGGCAAACAGGTAATTGGCAGAGGTCATTAATGTAAATTTGAAAGAGGGTGGGCCCTAAAATACTGCCTTGTGGAATGCCGTAGCAAACCGGTTCCTCTTTACTAATGATGTCTTCAATTTTTACGCATTGACTACGGTCACTCAGGTAACTTTTAAAAATATCTAGAGCCAAACCACGTATTCCTATGTGCTCCATTTTGGCCACCAGTCTAGGGATTGAGACCGTATCGAAGGCCTTAGTGAGGTCCAGAAAGATTCCGTAGCATTTAAAGCGATTATCCAGTTTATCCACCAAATTGTTAACAAGGTCTAACACCGCATCCTCGGTTGAGATACCTGTGCATCTTCGCTAATACAGTCACCAACTTACTCTCTGTTTTCTATCAGAAAGATAGTTAGGAAGGAGGTCCAGCGGGATACCTCTTATTCCAAATTCTTGTTCTAATTTGTTCACCAGGATCGGAACAGAGACGGTGTCAAACGCTTTTTTCAGATCTATGAATACTGTAATACACTTATTTCCATTGTCAAGACTGTCAACTACTTGAGTTGTAAGAGCAGTTACTGCATCCTCAGTAGATAAACCTTGTCGGAATCCATACTGAGAGTCTGACAGTAGGTAAAATTTATTTAAATATTTAAGTAGTCTATTATTTATAAGCTTCTCTATTATTTTTGAAATAGTGGGTAAAACGGATATGGGTCTATAATTATTGACGTCGTCTCTATTACCGCCCTTATGTACAGGTGTAATAATGGCCTGTTTAAGCGGTGCAGGGAATAAGGTTTACTTTACTCTTTGGCCGGAATT
The DNA here is from genome assembly GCA_963082905.1 of Oligia fasciuncula. NCBI lineage: Eukaryota > Metazoa > Arthropoda > Insecta > Lepidoptera > Noctuidae > Oligia > Oligia fasciuncula. Next base: position 1,296,446 of record OY720414.1, on the reverse strand, counting down.
GACAATGGCGCCGGTCGGCAGTGTTGCAAACAGATAAACTAGCTCTCCACCAGATTCAGCTTCGAAAACCACTAACAAAAATTGGCCCTACGCCAAAAATTTGTAAAAATCGCTAAAATTTCCACAAGTCAAGATGAGGAACATAAAAATTATTCAATAACAACAACAACTATAAAAATAAAAAAAATAAAAGTGATATTTTAAAATTCGTTTTCTTCAGATGAATTTTTGTCTGCACCATCGTCGGTTTTACATTTATATGATTCTTTGGTACCGATTTCTTTTATAACTTTTATTGGAATTTACCTACACAGTAAAAGTACTACTTTTGAAAATTAAATGAAGTAAAAATAATATATTTCGTAACGTTTTAGTGGCTTAGTGATTGACTGATAGCATTTTCAGTAATTGAAACTGAATTCTACTAAACCACTAGAAAAAGCATCAGCCACTAAAAGCAATATTTCGCCATTGAAAGAGGGGTCGAAACCATCAGTCTTAGTGGAAAATCCACTAAGTTGGTAACACTGATGGCCGGCGACAGTGACATTTGTTTGACAAACAAGACAAGATGGCTGCCAAGTTTTTTTAACACACAAACTCCAGATGTCGCTGTCGTCTGTGGAAATGATGACAGTTATTTATCCCCCCTAGGCGTACATTACGTCATTGGTCGTACGGCGTTTCACACAAACTTTCAAGCCGTTGTTTTTCGAAATGAATGAATCGATTTTAATGACACTTCATACGCTTAAGCAGGATACAAAGGTCTAAAAAGTTAGGTACCTATGTACTTAAGAACATTTTCGAAAAATTGTGTTAATGGTTGTATAACTTTGCAAACTTCGGAGATAAGGGGGGCGGTATTTATTTTACATTTTTCATAAAAGTCAAAAACTATGCGTCCTAAAAAAAAAGAAAAAATGTGTTCGAGTTTTCATTTATTGTTGTGTCCACATTAATGGGAATTATAGTAAAAGGCATTATATAATATAACTCAGTTTTATTCAAATCATGATAATAGGCATGAAATAAAATATTCACCCCTGGAGTCGTGCTATTTCCTGATCTACCATATCTGGCGTCGCTGGGGTTCCCCTTCGAGGTGTAAATTCGTAGTTACCATATTGGTACCCTCGAGCTACAACGTCATAATAATCGTATACCATCGTTGCGATGTCTTGCTTTTCCGGACAATTTCCTTTATGCAAAGGATGCCAGTCTGAAAAAACATTGTAATGCTTTGCATTGGGGGTGGGGCTAGGGTAATATTAGTATTTACCGAACTATAATCATTAAAAACTTGATGATTTTACAACCCAAATTATAATTTTATTGATTGTAATTCTGTAAAGTCATATTTGTTTTGTGACGCTCGCGAATCATATTTAAATCAACATTCAAGGTGACACTGACCTGCAAATTGCAAAAACGTAAGAAAGGGGTTTGAAGTTTTTTTTTAAGGAGCGGCATGCCTGCTGTCGCGCCATTTTGAAAATGGCGGCTATGCATGACAGCTATATAAGACTCAAATCACACCGAGATGGAAGCGAAGCGGAGCGCAGTTTCAGTGTCATATGAATTTTAACTTTATTTTCATTACTATAATACTTATTATCGCATGAGAAACTTGAATCATCGGAGTGCACGCGGCGCCGCGGGCGGCCGCGCGACCTTTCAAGTTTCTCAAGCGATACTATGTATTATAGTAATGAAGATAAAGTTTAAAATTTTATGACACTGAAACTGCTCGCCACTTCGCTTCCATCTCGGTGTGTTTTGAGCCTAAATCGTTAACTGACATCAATGCAAACATAATGAGAGGTTTTCTTTTTTAGTATTAAAAAAAAAATAGTTTCCAAGGACTCTGTAGATGGCGTTGTACTGACTACGTTACTAAGTGCCAAAGCCAAAACGCTTGAAAAAAAAAAAGCAGTGGCACTCCGGGAGTGCCGACAGAAGTGAAAACAAAACACAAACAGAATACTTTGCCATCACTCACTGACATATTGGATATACATTAAAACCGAGTACATCTCGAGGACAGCCGAAGACATCCGAAGCGGGTATTTTTAAATCGTCTTATAAACAAAACACGCGCGGTGTCGCCTAACGCGCCTAAAGAAGTTTTCACTTCAAAAATCGAATTCCCAGTATCTTTATGACGAATAAACTATTTTTTCGCAGCCGCCATCTTGAATTTTGATTATGACCTCATATTCGTTGTCAGCATCCTTGAAATCCTTGGAAACGACACCCATGATGAAATTTGAAAATTTTCGAAGCCGCCATCTTGAATTTTGATTATGACCTCATATTCGTTGTCAGCACCCTCGAAATCCTTGGAAACGACACCCATGATGAAAAAATTTTAAATTTTCGCAGCCGCCATCTTGAATTTTGATTATGACCTCATATTCGTTGTCAGCACCCTTGAAATCCTTGCAAACGACACCCATGATGAAATTTGAAAATTTTCGAAGCCGCCATCTTGAATTTTGATTATGACCTCATATTCGTTGTCAGCACCCTCGAAATCCTTGGAAACGACACCCATGATGAAAAATTTTAAATTTTTTGCAGCTGCCATTTTGGATTTTCGTTTTGACTGCACTATCGGCTTTAGCGTCCTCGAAAGCCATGGAAATGTCAAGTAAAAAAAAAATAAACTGAAAAGAAAAATAATAAGTAAAATAATTAGACAACAAAAATTTTCTCCATCCGTCTGACGAATTTTCGATCAGGGTCACGTGTCCTGAGTAGACCTGACGCGAGTTTATCATTTTTTACCCATTACAAAAAAAATGGTTGCCTGTAAAGTCGGTTTTACGGGCGAAGATTTTACGTGACAACGACCGATCATCCGATCATAGTTGAGTGGGAGAGAGACGCAAGGCATTCGGCGGGCCTCTCTCTCGTTCGGTGACTCATCGTAACGTTACCGAGCGTTACACTTTTTCATAAGTGACTCCCAGTCGCAACCTAATTTAAGACGTTGTCACGTCAAAAGTGTACAACGCCGCTAAAGAAGTTTTCACTTCAAAATTTTCTCCATCCGTCTGACGAATTTTCGATCAGGGTCACGTGTCCTGAGTAGTCCTGACGCGAGTTTATCATTTTTTACCCATTACAAAAAAAGTGTACAACGCCGCTAAAGAAGTTTTCACTTCTAAAAACATTGCGTCACGCACGTCACATACGCTCGTTCAAGCTCGTTGACTGACACTTTCGTTTTACGATCTCAAAATTACATCCAAGTGAAATAATCAAAAAATGATGTGAAGTTCCGATCCTTGCAGTAACTTACCAAGGTCAGCGCCATCTATCCAGCGACTAGGGAAGAGTTAAAAAAAAAAAGGAAAATCTCTCATTGCGATTTAGCCTGTCCCGTGCTGCCCTCTCCCAGCGACGCCCTAAGCTGAGGTTCGTACCCGACAGGTTTAGGGGGTGCCCTTAGTCGCTTAGTTTTTTAAGCCCTGGCTGGAGGCTCTGACAACCACCTCTTAGGTCGAACTGCGAGATGATATTACCAAAAAATAAACAATCTATTACAATCTGAATAATTTTGAAGGATTTTGCTAATCCGTTGCTTCATAATTATGTATGTCAGCATGTCAGCTCAACAACGTAAATAGCGCAATGAATGTTGTTGAATAGGCTATTTGACAATGTAAAAAATAAGGTCATAATTATTGACACTCGTATAGATTATCGCTTTTAAAATCGATTTGCATTAATTTTACTACAAAACAATGTATTATTTATAAAAAAAATCCCGAAAAAACTTCATCTATCGAAAACGGTCTGGATTGGCTGAACTTAAGATGGCGTCATGATTTAGTAAATTTCTGTCTATCGTTGACAGAACAGATGACTTTTGTCTAGTATGTCGACCGTTTCAACGTTTGTTTACGTGAATCGTGACGTCACGACGCCATATTGTTAAAGATAGCGTTTTGGCGGCTTATTTAAACAGTACATTTTTATTTACAATTTTTTAAAAGAAATACATTATGCAATTTGAAGTAATAGGTTTTTGTGGGCTCGTTAGACACCATTAAATAATCTGAGATGTTTATCAGAAACCAGTCAAATAGCCTATTGTCAAAATGAAACCCATTGCTACTGATTAGGATAGTGTGTTACGCAATTACCCCGCAGAAAACATAATAAGACGTTCAAAGTAGATCACGTGACTCAATCATCATCACCTATTAATTATTTATGAAATCGCGACAAAAAATCAGCTGTTCCCTACATTTATGTTGTAGGGAACAGCTGATTTTTTGTCGCGATTTCAGTCCCATAGTAAAAGTTGTTCATAATGATGAGTACAATGACCCCTAAGAGGTTGTTAATGTTTTACCAATAACCCTGTATAAATCGGAAACGTGAAAATAGGTGCGGAGTTTGGTTTTATTATGTACTAGCTTCTCCCCGCGACTTCGTCCGCGTGAGATTTCTTCTTCCCTGACCCACACCGTCGCGACGTATCGCCTGCCCGCGCTATTACTTCGTTTTCGCTTAGCGTTCTTTTTTTCATTTTGCTCGGCTCCTAAGAACCCTAGCGTGATGTTAAATAGCCTATAGCCTTCCTCAATAATTGGGCTATCAAATACAAAAATAATTTTTTAAATTCGACCGGCATCGGCAGTACCAGAGATTAACGCGTTCATACAAAAAAACTCTTCAGCTTATATTATTAGTATTACTTATTAGTATATAGATTCTGTTCGCATTGATGTTAGCCAGTCGATTCTGTAAAAATCATAGGTGAAATGATATTGTTTTTGCTAGGAATTGACACTATTGACAGCTCACTCCACGCTCACTTCACCTAAGTTTTCACGGTGAGATTTTTACAGAATAGCACCGCAGCTATCGATTAGGTCCCCTGCGTGGCCGCCATTTTGAAAATGGCGCTACAGTAGGTATGATAAGGATCTTCAAAACCCTTTGAATTTCGCGGGCCGCCCCGGCCGAATTAAGAAACCTAATTACGAAATAAAAAAAATATTGCCTTTGATAAAAATAAAGGATTACCTTTACTACTTAATTATTAATTACTTATTAAGTAATTATAGGTACTTACCTAATAAGTATTTTTGATTTTAAATAAAAAAAGGATTAGATACTTAAATTAATTAATACTTAAATTACTTAAGTACCTAAATAACCAGTTCACTTAGCCACCCAAACCCATAATCCAATATCTTTGTTTCCATATCCTGCAAGAGTCCTACACTGCAGCCTATTGCGTAACATACTATCAATCGGAATCTGAATCATTTTGAAGCAAATTGCTAATCCATTGCTTCATAAGTTCGAAAAATTTGTCTGCTCAACTCGTAAATAACGCAATGAATGTTGTTAAACTGTCAAAATGAAACCGATTCCGATTGATAATGTGTTACGTACAGACGCCAGCACATCAAGTTACTACAATCTGTCAGATTTCTTTAATAGATTTTCGACTTTATTGCTAAATCATAAGGTTCAAGGTTGATTGGGAAAATCTGACAGTTTCGGGTAGGTTGACCTGCTGGCGTCCGTACCTACGCATTTGCCCCGCGGGGCTTGTCCTTGGGTGCACTTGCATTGCATAGTGCGAATAGTGATAATCGTCGGTTGGTGTGGTGCCTCATTCCATTAAAAACGTCTTACGGGGCCTCTGCGAGTTGGTTTCGGCCCCTCGTACGCCTTCCAAAGGTCCGGGAGTCTAGAGTCCCGAGAAATAACAAAAGGATTACTTACTTGGCCCTGAAAAATAAGAGAGGTATCAATTAGATATTGTAAACTTGATTTGTATTGTCTGTTACAGTTTATGTAGTACGCACGGCGCCCCCTCTATCTATACATAACCAGTATAAGCAGAGAGTAGTATACTCCTTGTTGTTTATACGACAAACCTATGCAATGCGAGCTCAGCTAAAAAACTGGAAGTGTAATACCTAGCTTAATGTGTACCTAAAGTTAGATTTTATAACAGCCGGTCGATTCTGTAAAAATCTCACCGTGAAAACTTAGGTGAAGTGAGTTTGTTTTTGTTAGGAATTGGCATTATTGACACCTCACTCCACGCTCACTTCACCTAAGTTTTCACGGTGAGATTTTTACAGAATAGCACCGCAGTGTGAAAAGTAGAGTCACAAGCTGCCCATTGCTCGCCGTCCCGCGCCTACGGTGGCCGGGAATCGGCTATCGATTCCCGACGCCGCGCGGCGACTAGGGGCGTGAGGGCGCAAAGATTGCCTCTCCCTCACGCGCTCCGCCTCCTCCTTCGGGAGCATTACTGTTTCCCAGAAGGAGGCGACGGCCTCCCATGCACTCTCACTCCGTACCATGGCCTGGACTGGAGCCGGACGCGAGAGATCGCCGCGGGCGATCGCCGCCGTGAGGACGCGGCGGTGTTCTGCCTAAGCTGGGCAGAACTCCACCGTATGCTCTACCGTGTCCTTCGGGCGATCCACACAATGGTGACACCCGGGCGTTTCCTCCCGCCTTATCCGGAACAGGAACCCCCCGAAGCAGCCGTAACCGGTCAGGACCTGCGTTAGGCGGAAGGTGAGGTCGCCGTGGCGCCTCTCCAGCCACTCCTCAAAGAGGGGACTTATTGCCGCAATTGTGGCGTGCCCAATCGCTAGCATCTTCATAATGACAGGTCACTTCACCTACGGCACGATATTTTTACAGAATGAAAAGTGAAATGTCAGACCACTGTAATGAATCAAAAGTGAAAAATAAATGCATTATTGTTGATGTATTTCGTCACTCGATATTTTGTGATTGCAAAATGAGAGGAACAGATGATGAACGATCCCTATATAAAGGAGACCAGACACGTTTAATACATGATTTTTCATCTTTAAAAAACAGCTAAAAGAATGGTCGTAGATATTCGGCGCAACAGTAAAAAAAAAACCGGTTCATTGCGAGTCGGATTCGGCGCCGAGGGTTCCGTACAAATTTGTAGGTATATAGGTAACTACAACTTTACGGTTTTCGGATTTTTTCCTTTACTTCTGCTACACGACATTGCTTATAATTGCCTTTCATGATTCTACGTTTAGAAGTTTGATTTTTTCACTGTTTTTTTTTTTTATTTATTACTAAATGGGCCCGCTCTTGACCCCGATCACGCCTGATGGTAAGCGATAGATGAGGTCTATGATGGAACGAGCGTGCCCAGAAGATGCCTGTTCACTCTTGCTTTGAAGGCAGAAGGGTTAAATGTGGGAGGGAACACAGATGCCGGCAGAGAGTTCCACACTTTGGCTGTGCGCATAATAAAAGTGGAGGAGAAGCGCTGAGTACGACTCGTGGGGATATCAACCAAGTGCGGATGGTACGCCGCAGTACGTCTTGTTGTCCGGTGGTAAAAGGGCGATGGTGGGATCAGGTCATGGAGCTCCTGCGCACACTCTCCGAAGTACAGTCTGTAGAAGGCCGACAGGCAAGCAACATTACGCCGATGAGCTAGGCTGTGGAGAGTAGCTACCAACGTCTCGTCGCCTATAAGCCTTTTAGCTCTGCGTTCCACCGAGTCAAGTGCAGCAAGCTGGTATTATGCTGAGCCATCCCACAAGTGGCTGCAATACTCCATACAGGAACGGACCTGTGCTTTGTACAGACTTAATAGCTGCCCTGATGTGAAGTATCGCTTCACCTTATTTAGGATGCCCAGCTTCTTGGCTGCAGTCTGAGCTTTTGATTCGATGGTTGAGCCGAAGTTGAGATCAGATGTCAACTCCATGCCCAAAAGCTGTAGGCGGTCGGTAACCGGTACAGATGCACCTCGGAAAGTAGGACATAACTGGAACTGGCTCCTTTTCGCAGTGAAAAGACATGCCTGTGTTTTCTGAGCATTGAATTTGACCAGATTATCGTCGCCCCACTGGGAAACGAGATTTAATGTCGAATTCATTCGCTCTACCATGGCCTCTCTAAGAGTAGCTGTTTCCTCTCTGCTGGCTCTTGCACTGGACAGGTATCTTTCCGCGACAGTGCTGTCATCTGCGTACCCAATTGCACCAAGCTGTAATAGGTCGTTGTAACTAGCTTCAACTTTCTGACTAACTGACAGACTATTTAATTTTGACAATTCAAAAGTGCCTGTACAAGGTTTAATTGAAATAAATGATTTGAGTTTGAGTTTGAGTTGATGTGCAGTAGAAATAAAGTCGCGGAAAGAACAGACCCCTGAGGAACACCGGCATCAATGGCCATATGTTCCGATGAGCAGCCATCTATGACCACTCTGATCGATCGATCACTCAGGAAGTCGGAAATCCAGTTGCAAAAGTCAGCAGAGAAAAAAGCTGCTTCAAGGGATTGCAGCCTTGAGTTTGAGTATTTGATATTAATTTCAACTTGATAACTCCACGCGTTCCTGAGAAAAAGGGTCTTGACCGACGGACAGACGGACAACGAAGTGATAACTATTATGGGTTCCGTTTTTCCATTTGAGTTACGGAACCCTAAAAAAATGAAAAGGAGCACTGCCCCGACCAGGGTACCTAACACATTTATTTTTGGTGGCCGGCCATTTTGTGTTTTGGGCCCAATATGGCTTATCTCTTTTGTCGGTGTCGTGGTAACTTGGAATTAAACAAAAATGAACATACACTCGAGTGAAGCGTGTCTGATATCGACTTTAAAAAAATCTTAAATTCATTCATTCACTGAAAACCGCCATTCAAAGCCGCTGGGTCATATAAGGCCAAACGGTTTTGTCTACGCGTTGTACGTTGTACGCATGTCCAAAACCGCATCGTTGTATGCAATTTTGAGTTCCTCATGCCTCAGGCTATGCGCGTGCGCGCACTACGATTTTAATCGTTGCGGTTTGCGGTAAAAATCGCAAACACGAAAATTTTTTAAGCGAATTCTCATGCGATTTTTTTCCGCAGTGCGCGCGCGGACTCTAGTATATTAGTATTGTCTACAGATTGACGAATTTTCTTCGCAACGATTTATTTTCGTAGTGCGCGCATACCCTCATGTTCATGTTGCTCATGTTGTTGTTTTGGTAGGTATTAGGCAATTGGCACATATTGAATTTTTCAACACACTTGCTCGTAAAGTGGCTCTTATTAAACCGCTTTTAGGTTCATAATGGAGTGTATTAATTAAGAACGCGTGCTTTTTATTTACTTTAATCCACTTGTACTAGTCGGAGATGCGCGCTTTTTTAATCTCATCAAAGAGACTTCATGCCAAAAGGAATCATATGTCCTTTCTTGGGACTCAATCATCTAAATCGGTTCAGCGGTTTAAGAGGTAACAGACAGACAGACAGACAGACACACTTTCGCATTTATAATATTAGTATGGATATAGACTGTTTAGCAGTTTTTCCAGTGCCTTTATATAAACCTGCGCACGCATCGCTAGCGCGGTGCGCGAAAAAACAAAAAAGGCACAAAGGCACTGGAAAAACTACTAAACAGTCTATATATTATAAATGCGAAAGTGTGTCTGTCTGTCTGTCTGTTACCTCTTAAAATATTTTTCCTCGCAAGTGTGCTAAAAACGTCGTATGAAACGCGTGTGCATTACACACTCGGCTTCCTTATTCGCGCGACCCAATACCGCCTTGCGTGCACTAACCAACATAGTACGTGTATCATTTTTCTGGCGAGTAATTTCGTGTGAATCGACTAATAAGATAAAGCTCGTACTTACTCATCCATACGTCTTTGCAGTTTTCATGGTCCATATCACAAATGTTGTCAAACTCCTTATAATAATTCGAAAAATGTTTCATGTTGTAGCGATGCCCACACACCCTTCCGTAACTAAAAATTTTAAAAACGTCATCATCATCTGCCTAGCTTTTTCGCAACTATGGGGTCAGCTTCCAGTCTAACCAGATATATGCAGCTGAATACCAGTATTTTACAAGGAGCAATTGTCTATTATAATTATGTGTCCTATACAATCCAGTTCCTAGGTAATACCGTACCCCTTGGTAAGACTGGTTGTCAGACATTCGGGCTTCTGATCTGACTACCCGTACCTAAGCTAAATCGTGCTGCATCGTGTTCGTGACCGGCGCCGACAGATGGGACTTTACAATACAATATTATCTATACAGTATTCTATCTTCATACAAATCGTAAACGGTCGGACCGCGAGTCATAACACCTACGCGCCTCGGGCACAATATAAAGATCGACGAATAAACATTTAACAAGGAGACGCAAACCATTAGTACGTATAGTCGGACTCAGACACCACACAAAGAGAAAGAGGGGTGTGTCACGTTTGATATAGAAACAAAAGTTCTAACGATCTTATGACCTAATTTCGTTTAATATAATTTTTATTTAATATAACGGTCAACGGTCATAATGAATTATTGATTTAACTTCTTTTTACCTAATTTCATATGGTAAGTATAACAGTTTATATAATGCACATTTGAAATAATATTCACATAATATAATATTCAGTTGCTATAATATTCAAAATCTATAAGTAACGTTTAATATAATTTAGAAATATCTACTTTATTTTTGCAAAAATGTTTGTTTTCTTCTTTTACTTGTTATGTTGTGGCTATATCGTTGAATTAATTATACAGGGTGATTGGAAGATGGGTGCAAAGCTTTAAGGCGAAGATAGTACAGACAATTTAGAACCATTTAAGCCATGATTGTCTTAGACGAAGTCTTACTACTTTTTTTTTACCAATTTATTAAGATTTTTTTCAAAAATTCCTAAAGTTTTAACTAAACTATTTATTTATGGCCAAATTGAATGATGAACGAATTCATTTTTATTGTATTTAATTAAAGTAATGTGTAAGCAATCTAGCAAAACATGTTTTACGCCTCTGTGTCGTTAGACATTTTTTTTACAGATATTTAAAGTTCATAACAAATTTTAAAATTCATAAATACTTTTTGTAAACCTTATTTTAAAAATAACGGAGCGTGCTTTTTTTGTTCAAACCTTTTTGAAAACATGCTTGATAATCGCTCTTTCTTTTGAGGTAACATTTACGCAGATATCTTACAAATTATTGAAATTAGAACCTAAAAACCAATTTAAGGGAGAAATTTTAAATTTTAGGCAGTCTAAATAAAACAACATTTGAATTAAATTTATTTATGTTTCATGGTCAAAATGTTGTCCGTGATTCCTAATACAAGCACGGCTCCGTCTTCTCACTTCTGTTGTTGTTATTTTCAACATCATATCTCCAGCTTCATTGTTTCAAACTCTGAATTCATTCTCTCTGTCAGTTCTTCTCTCGTGTTTATTTCAACCTTCGTATTCACCAGCTCCTTGGCCCGGCCCCACACGAAAAAGTCCAGCAGGCTGATCTGGTGAGCGAACGGGCCAAGGGATGGGTCCATCTCTGCCAATCCAGCTGTCAGGAAAGCAATTATTTAAGTGTTCCCCATGTGTTGTGTGGGTTATGAAAGTTTGTAATGCCCTCCCTAGAAAATTTGCTTTCATCCGTCCACAAGATTGATTTCAAATTCAAATTTTCTAGGGAGGGCATTACAAACTTTCATAACCTTCATGAATGGGCCGCCAAAGACAACAATCCACATTTTAAGAAGCAGGTGTCGTTTCAGAGGAAATTCTCTGTCAATGTTTGGGTTGGAGTAATTTGCAGGACGTTGATTGGGCCCCACTTCTTACCGGAGACTTTCAATGGTGAAAATGATTAACACTTTCTACAAGTGGATTTACCAGAGCTGATAGAGGAAACCGGTGTCCCGATATTCGCAAGAGACAGTACAGTCATCTTTCAGCAAGACGGCTGTCCAACGCATTGGATGTTAAATGTAAGGGAACACTTAAATAATTGTTTTCCTGACAGCTGGATTGGCAGAGATGGACCCATCCCTTGGCCCGCTCGCTCACCAGATCTGACCCTGCTGGACTTTTTCGTGTGGGGCCGGGCCAAGGAGCTAGTGTATACGAATGTGGAAATAAACACGAGAGAAGAACTGATAGAGAGAATGAATTCAGAGTTTGAAACAATGAAGCTGAAGATGATGTTGAAAATAACAACAACAGAAGTGAGAAGACGGAGCCGTGCTTGTATTAGAAATCACGGACAACATTTTGAACATGAAACATAAATAAATTAAATTCAAATGTTGTTTTATTTAGTCTGCCAAAAATTTAAAATTTCTCCCTCAAATTGGTTTTTAGGTCCTAATTTCAATAATTTGTAAGATATCCGCGTAAATGTTACCTCAATAGAAAAAGCGATTATCAAGCATGTTTTCAAAAAGGTTTGAACAAAAAAAGCACGCTCCGTTTTTTTTAAAATAAGGTTTACAAAAAATATTTATGAGATTTAAAATGTTTTATGAACTTTAAATGTCTGTAAAAAAAATGTCTAACGACACAGAGGCCTAAAACATGTTTTGCTAGATTGCTTACACATTACTTTAATTAAATACAATAAAAATGAATTCGTTTATCATTCAATTTGGCCATAAATAAGTAGTTTAGTTAAAACTTTGGGAATTTTCGAAAAAAATCTTAAGAAATTGGTAAAAAAAAAGTGGTAAGACTTCGTCTAAGACAACCATGGCTTAAATGGTTCTGAATTGCCTGTACTATCTTCGCCTTAAAGCTTTGCACCCATCTTCCAATCACCCTGTATTACACACAAATATAGGATACAAGACACACACACACACGACACACACGACATAGGATGCAAGAGCGAGCGAAGGGCACCCCGAGGTTCGGTTGTGTTAGGTTACTTTAAACCCTTCACACAGAAATAGGGGCCCCGCGAAGCGGGGCTCCGTCGACATAGGATGCAAGAGCGAGCGAAGGGCACCCCGAGGTTCGGTTGTGTTAGGTTACTTTAAACCCTTTACACAGAAATAGGGGCCCCACGAAGCGGGGCTCCGTCGACATAGGATGCAAGAGCGAGCGAAGGGCACCCCGAGGTTCGGTTATTTTAAACCCTTCACTCAGAAATAGAACACACACACATAGAACACAAGAGCGATTCTTTACATATAATGCTGGAGCGAGCGAAGGGCAGAAAATTAGTTAATATGAATGTTAGGTCAAATGAACGTTATATAAAAGGAGCATTATACAATATGAAAATTATATGAAATTAACGTTATACTAAATGAAATTAGAGAAAAAGAAAATTAGTTAATATTAATGTTAGGTCAAATGAACGTTATATAAAAGGAGCATTATACAATATGAACCCAACCAACCCCTACAGCACCAAAAAACGACTTTAGTTGAGGACGTTTTTTCAAAATACTTTCACTACTGTCATTACGTTATGCCCAGCTGCAACATAATGGGGCTCTTAAGCGGTATCGAGCAAAAATTAAAGGGATTTACCTTAAATGACTACTGCCTACTTTTCATAGGAGAAGATGATATTAATACATGTGATAACAATTTTATAAACGTAATAAATATGTTAAATGAATGTCTCCGAAAAGTAACACACACAAATATAGTGATCTGTCTACCTACATACAAAACAGGATCACTAATATACAATTTCAAAGTTGAAATGTTTAATAACCTGCCTCATTTAGGGTGGGTTGCATCAATAGCTCCGTTATAGTTTGCGTCAAAGTTAAATTTAATCGTAACCATAACTATAACTATAGAATCTACTATCCGCTGTTGCACCGTCATATACACACATCAAAAGTGTCTAGGGATCAACATATATTTTTGCAATAACTTTTCTCCTGATTGATATTAATTAAAATTTTCTTTAAGGATTCATCAAATAAAGTGTTTTCGTTTGTCACAGTAACGATAAACCAAGTCACCTTTGCATTAATAAAGAAATTTGCCATTTTCCTAATAAAGGGATTTTTGACATTTGAACCACTAACACAAAAGTTCGAAAAAAAGACTGAAATAACAGTTTTCTTTAAAAATTTATTGGGTAACTTAAACAATTAATAATCCGTGTTTCTACCGCGAACACTAACAACACAAGAACATCGGTTTGGCATACTCAAAATGAGTTCATCCAAATCACGCTGTGGAATGGCCGCCCATGTTCGTTGCAACAACAAAAAAAGGTCTTCTTGCGACTGGATACCCTCCATATTCGGCAGAGCTCTTCTCTGTAGCATATCCCATGCATGCTCAATCGGGTTCAAGTCTGGCGACTGAGCAGGCCAGGGCAGGACATTGATGTTAGCTGCGGCGAGAGTCTGTCTTACAACTCTTGCGTGTGTGCGGTCTCATACCAAAACGAGACTCATCAGAAAAGCACACGAAACGCCATTGTTCTTCTGCCCAATTTCTGTGTTCAAGAGCCCATTGATATCGAATCCTACGATTGTGCATTGCTATAGGTGGTACCCGTAGCGGTCTTCGGGAATGAAGGTTCACTTCATGCAAGCGGTTTCTGACTGTTTGGTCGCTAATTAAGTTCCCTGAAGAGTGATGAAGCCTCACGGCTAACATCATGGCGGTTATTGTTGGAGCTCTTCGAGTTAAGATTTGAATGTATCGGTCTTGTCTCCGTGTGGTGCAGCGATACCGTCCTCAATGGCGCTCAGCCACGGTACCAGTGCTTCCGTAACGTGTCCAAAGTCGACTGATAACACTCTGACTTGTATTCAGAGCTAAAGCCACAGTACGTTGCCGGGAACCAGCTTCTATCATTCCCACGGCTCTGAGCATTTCTTCCCTGCTTAAATGACGTCGCCGCTCCATAATAACGTTGGTTTTAATCAGTAGTAGGGAAACAGTAGCACTAATAATGTCTTCAATGCGTTGTATGTTTTTATAGGGAAAATATTGACAGCTGATTTTCATCTTTTACTCGAATTTGATTCACAGTTCCTGATTCAAATTATGAAATGCACCAAAAAGGATCCATATAAATTTATAAAATCATAAATTTATTACAAAGCCACATCTCAATCTCAAGAAATCCGCATAAAAATGCTTGATCCCTAGACACTTTTGATGTGTGTATTTTACATGTTTTACAGTTAAAGTTAAAAGGGTGACAAGTGATAAGACGTCATATTTCCCCAAAATGTACGTGGGTAATTTTTTGACAAGGGCAACACTTCAAGCTTGTTGTCATCACGCTTTCTTTGTTTGACACTAGTGATGTTACTCAGTCATTAATGGTCAGGCACTCGATTGTCTCGATTATGTAAATTAAAAACTCAAGAACAGAATCATAGCAAGATCAAAAATACAGTAACCGTTCTATATTGGTAATGTACCAAGGAGTTTAAGTCAGTGACTGAGGGAAGGGAGGCCTTTGCCCTGCAGTGGGACAGAAATGGCTGTTAATAATAATAATTCGGCTAAGATTAGCTTTGTTCGACTTTGTAAAGAGCTTTTTGTCTTACTCACATTCCACTGATTATGAGATTGATCTGATAAAATCAGTGACGATTTAATGACAAATTACACTTTATTATCTGACAGCACTAACCCACAGAACATGTATTTTCTCTTATTAAAACTCTGTGACTCTGTACATCACAGTATTATGACGGTTTATTACACGAAATATATATTACCTGGTTTATTTATCCAAGAATGATAGTTAACTAGTGTGGCAGTGTTGGTGATATTTATCTAATCACAACTAAATCGAGTGGCACATCGAGAGAAAATGGACGCGATTTTTTATTTATTTCAATAACGAGTTAAATAAAATCGAGCCGCATCACTATCTGACGCTGTCAGAAACACAAGTGTCAAGTGATAATAACATTCATTTTATTTTTCCGTTTCTTTCGAATTGCATGAAATTGATATTTCTGTTTTCCTGTATGTAATTGAAGGGTTGTATTATTGGAAAATGCATTACAGCGTTTACTCCAGAAGGTTGTTGTGTTAATTGTTCAGTAAGATTGCAACGCAATGTGCGAAAACATTGCCCGAGACTGCTGCAGATGTGCGGTAACTTGTGAACGCATGGATTCACGAACGCAAATCAAATCATCTGTGCAGTTTAACGAAAGTGCGTATAGACAATGCAAGAAAGTATTGAAACTGTTATACATTATGGAGATTTGGATACAGGAATATTTACATCCTATGGCGATTTTCACAGCAAACGCATACAAACCGGCATGTCCTAGAACCAAAAATTCAGAAGAATACGCAGAAGCATACGCTAGAGCTTAAGTTTCTTTGGCAATTAAAGCAACACAGTGAAGAGCAACAGTGAAGCTAGAACTAAAAATGTAAAAACTGAAATTAGAAATCGATATTCTTCAGTAAAATGTTCTCAGGGGTTCTTGTTTTCAGCAAGGGAGGACCCTTGCTGAAAACAAGAACCCTTGGGAACTAAAAATCCGGAATATGTTCAAAAATTAATTCTCATCACACATTATGAAATCGATCAATGCGATGGTGATTTTTTTTCTCTTCCTAACTGGCAAATCGGATTCACTGTCACTATCATCGCTATTAGAGCTTTATTCCCACAATATTTCGCGGAGTAAAGACATACCTAATTTGTATTAATAGGTACTTTATTCAACAACACAATATTTTTATAGGTTACAACTGCAAAGTAGATGACATTACAATGACACTAACCGTAACTATAGCCCTTAACCGGCCGAAATTGGTCGATTAATGTTATAGTTATGTGTGACGTCATTTTAACAATTGTGACAAAAGTTAAAACGATGCAACCCGAATTTCGCTTAACCGGAGATTTGACGTCTGTCAAAGCTTTGATTATAGTTAAAAATGGCTTGTTATAGTTATTTATGACGTCATTTTAACAATTCTCAAAACGATGCAACCCGAATTTTGCTTAACCGGAGATTTGACGGCTGTCATGAGATTGGTTATGGTTATAGTTAGCTGATGCAACTCACTCTTAGACAATCAAACTCATAAGTACGCATATATTCGACAGCAATCGTGACCTAACACATGAGATGTTCTCCTTCACTACTGGCAGAATTAATAGAAGCGGAATGATGAACATATATGACAATATTATGTGTAACATTTTGATTGATCTAAAATTATATTGTCATATGAATCAACAGCAAAATAGCAACAATACACAGGAAAGTGTTTTTAATAGTACAAATCCCAATCTAGAGGACAATTCCAACTTTTTTCGTGTACAATAATATATATATCCTACATCAAAATATTGCTGGACTCATAAATAAAGCTGATACCCTTAATATTTACTTAGAAGAACTCGAAAATAACAGAAAACGGATAGATGCTGTGTGCATAACTGAACATTTTATGACACCAGAACAGGAAGAACTGCTAAACATATCCAACTACAGCCTAGCAGTGACTTTTTCTAGAGGATGTAGAAGAGGTGGTGCATGCATTTTAACTAGGATTGGCCATAAATATAAAGTGTTAAACATAAGTAGGTAATTATTCTCTAAAAAACGTAATTGAATGCTGCGCGATAGAATTTACAGAACACAACATTATTATTGTATGCTTATCTATATAGCACCTTATGGTGCCCCAATCAAACTTAGATAAATTTCACGACAACTTGAACAAAATATTATATTTTATATGTTTAAAACTTAGCAAAAAGGTTATTTTATGTGGTGATTTTAATATTAACATTTTGAAAAGAAATATACATACTTTGAACTTTGAAAATACACTGTTAAGCTATAACTTAAAATTGCAATTTTCTCAACCCACTAGGCTAAGCAGTGGGACATGTTTAGATAATATTGCACATAATGTAAAGGGCTGTAAAGGAGAAATTATAGAACTTGGCTTGTCTGATCATACTGCACAACTCCTGAAATGTCCAGTTAAGAAAACATGCGCTATAAAGCGCTGGCGAGTAAAAAGACGAAATTATTGTCATGAAAATATAGAAAAATTTAAAAACAGCATAAAAAATCTCACATTTTCAGACATTTATAGCGCCAGTGACGTAAACGAGGCCTACAATAACTTTCTAGACATATTTCGATGCTTTTACAATCTCTGTTTCCCTTGTGAAATGCGAACAATATCAATTACCAAAAAAGCAAAATGGATCTGTAAAGGGATAAGAAATTGTAGTAAAAAGAAACGGCAACTGCTGTGGCAATATAGAGCTAATCCTACATCAAAAAATAAAAATACATTCAAAATCTACTCTGCTAGATTAAAGAAAATTATATCATTGACGCAAAAATCACAAAACAACTATTACATTAAAACCTCCAAAAATAAATCGAAAGCAGCTTGGACAGTCATTAATAATTCTAAAAGCTTCTTCCCTAAAGAGCCAATAACAGAAATACGAACAGGCTCAAAACAAATTACAAACCCAATAGAAATAGCCGAGTCTTATAGCAATTTTTACGTTGACCAAGTTATTGAACCTAAAAATAAGGCATTGCCAATTCCTGATGTCTCGAACACCTCTAGTTCTTTATTTATGGAACCAACTATACCGCAAGACATAGTTTATCATATAAAATCACTTAGAAATACAAATAGTGTTGGCTGTGACGGAATTTCCACTAAAGTTATAAAAGAAGTGGCTCAATACATAGCTCCACACCTCAGTCACAACATGAACATGAGCATATCAAATGGAATTTGTCCCGAATCACTAAAAACTTCCATAATTATACCATTGCACAAAAAACAGGATAAGCAATCTATGGCAAACTATAGACCTGATACCTGTCTTCTCAATAAATATTCGAGAAAGTTATTTATAAATCCCTATATACATACCTGGAGAAATCAAATATACTAGTCAAGGAACAAAAGGGATTTCGTAAACAGAAGACAATTAACATGGCCATACATGATCTTCTTCTTCCTATTGTAACAAATGTGGACAAAAGAAATCCTGTTTGTGCTATCTATATGGATCTAACCAAAGCTTTTGATTATGTAGATTACGAAATTTTGTTAAGCAAACTTGAAAAATATGGTATCAGGGGGAATTGTTAGAATCCTATTTGAAAAATAGAAAACAATATGTAGAAATAACACAAATTTGCACAAACATAGGTTGCGAGAAAAAATATCGATCCAAATGTAGGACAGTAAAGTACGGCGTGCCTCAGGGCAGCGTGCTAGGAGCTCCACTCTTCTTGCTGTACATTAATGACCTTCCCCAACACATAAAACATCCTATGGTACTTTTTGCTGACGACAGCACAGTAGTAATTAAATGCGACGATCCTATGACATATGAAAATGAAATAAATACGACATTAAATACAATTATATCATGGTTTGACAAAAATAATCTCATTATAAATCTAGAAAAAACTAAAATTATGCATTTCCACCAGAGAGTTCCAAATAAAATCCCTGACATTAATTATTTAGGGACCCAAATTGACTCAACGGATGTCACCAAATTCCTTGGGATCATTAATAGATAAAAATTTGACCTGGCGATCCCAGACAGACGAAATTTGTAAAAAAAATTGTAAATTCGCTTATGTACTTTACAAACTATCAAAGACTGTCAGCCATCACTCGTTACTAATGGCATATCACGGCTATGTTGCCTCAACACTTAGGTATGGCATAATGTATTGGGGTAACTCAGTCGACAGAGAATTTGTATTTAGGGCTCAAAAAAAGTGTATACGATCTATGTGTGGCCTAAATAGCACCGATGACAGCTGCCAACCGTACTTTAAAAGCCTAAATATTCTTACTTTACCATCTTTGTATATCTACGAAACTAACATATTTGTGAAAACACACATCTCGCAATACAAAGTAGCTTCCAAAAGCTATTATAGGCAGCTACGGGACAAAAATAAGTTAGAGCTCGAAATAACACATGGCAGAACAGCCCTAATGAATAAAAGTACGTTCTGTATGGCCACAAAAATATATAACAAGCTGCCTGAAACGATGAAGTCACTAAATCTCGACAAATTCAAGAGAGTACTTATGAAAATCCTAATAGATAAATGCTACTACTCAATAAAGGACTATTTCGATGACAGATCTATCCCACCAAAAACATTCTGTAAAAAACTAGCCAAGTCTCAATGGAGCTGCTTGTTTATCTCTAAAAAGTAATGAAATCTAGACAAAGTCGTACCAAGTCTAAGGATCCTTACTGCGATTTATTTATTATTATAGTTAATGTTGTGTGACTTGGCCGTTGAACATTCTTTATACGTTAGTGGGTACAAGTCAATTTTGTTTACACGTAATGTTATATCTGTTGTAACTACCTATGTTTGTTAAGCGAGATAATAGCCCATACCGGTATTGGTAATTGGACGCTAGTGTCTCATTTTAGGCTGTTGTTGATTGTGCAACACATGCATTCAGCATTGACAATGCTTACTTCTGCTCTCTTCTTTTTAGAGCGTCATATCGACCACCGATCTAACATAAAATAGACGTACAGACGGACTTCTAATCAATGATTATAAGTCCGTCTGTACTGGAAATAATTTTTGATACTGTTTGTTTCAGGCTCGCTTAAACATAAGTATTATTGAAATACGCAGCTTTATCAAGCCTACAATTGACTAGTTATTAAATCAACGTTTTCCAAGTGGCAATTTTCCATCGTCAATGGGTAGTGGTTATGGCGACAGATTGGTGCAATGGTGTCATGGAGCACCTGGGTGTGTACCCTTGTGTACCCTTCAACGGCCAAGTCACACAACATTAACTATAATAATAAATAAATCGCAGTAAGGATCCTTAGACTTGGTACGACTTTGTCTAGATTTCATTACTTTTTAGAGATAAACAAGCAGCTCCATTGAGACTTGGCTAGTTTTTTACAGAATGTTTTTGGTGGGATTTCACTTCTTTTTGTAGAAACGTATACGTACGGACGTATTCTTTTTGTATTGCATTATATTTTTACCAAATTTTGAGCGAAATTAATATTTTAGTGTAAGGAGGATGGGCGTTTTGGTACCCGAAAACTAATTACATCCAAACAAAATAATTTATATACAGATTGAAAGGCCTAATTATGTAGAACAATAGTTGATATGGGGGATAGTCCCAGTTCGCTGTCCGTTCAGAGATATACAACCTTTAACACTATACATTTATGTTAGGTTTAGGTTAAGTTAGTTCGTTTTAGTACCGGAAAACTAATTACATCCAATCAAAATAATTTATATACAGATTGAAAGGTCTAATTATGTAGAACAATAGTTGTTATGGAGGATAGTCCCAGTTCGCTGTCCGTTCAGAGATATACAACCTTTAACACTATACATTTATGTTAGGTTAGGTTATGGCGTTTTGGTACCCGAAAACTAATTACATATACAAAATAATTTTTAAACAGATTGAAAGGTCCAATTATGTAGAACAATAGTTGTTAGGGGGATAGTCCCAGTTCGCTGTCCGTTCAGAGATATACAACCTTTAACACTATACATTTATGTTAGGTTTAGGTTAGGTCAGGTTAGGGCGTTTTGGTACCGGAAAACTAATTACATCCAATCAAAATAATTTATATACAGATTGAAAGGTCTAATTATGTAGAACAATAGTTCTTAAGGAGGATAGTCGCAGTTCGCTGTCCGTTCAGAGATATACAACCTTTAACATTATGTAGGTTAGGTTAAGGTTAGGTTAGGGCGTTGCGGAAGGATTGTACGTTCCCGCGTCCCCCAGCGTAGTGTAAATGGAAAAACGGGGTAAAAAAAAGGTAGATAAAATTCAGTCACGTCACGATAAAGCAAGAGTCTATTATTGTTACTTATGACCTAACCTAACGATAACCTAACCTAACCTTTAAAGGTTGTATATCTCTGAACGGACAGCGAACTGAGACTATCCCCCCCAACGACTATTGCTCTATCTAATTAGACCTTTAAAACTGTATATAAATTATTTTGTTTGGTTGCCATGTTTTTCGGGTACCAGCTTCCATACATTTTTGCCCATCCTCCTTTGTTTATTTAATTTGTGTAATGTTCGACATCAAATGAAGCGGCCCACCAAGTTAAATATTTTTTGTAAAGGCGGTATGTCGATCTCTAATAGTTTGGTTGGGCTCTTGTGTTTTCTAATCAGGGTCACCCACCAGGTACTTCAGATCTTCGATTATCCTAATTTTTATAGTTTTCCCTTTATGTGGCCATTAAACCCTAACTCTGTACCAAATTTCAGCACTCTGAGTTTATGGGAAGTACTAGTTCTATTTTGATGATTAGTGAGTGAGTGAGTGTCGGAAATGCGAAACTTTGCTTTCGCTTAACTTCGGAACTAAATAACCTACAGACTTGAAATTTTGGATTATAAGTATGTGATTATAGCTTACTGGATGACGAAAATTTCTGCGTTCTGGTCTTATCCAGAGGTTCTCAAATAGGGGCCTGAAAATGCGGCGAAATGGTTCCTGTAAAGGATGGTACGGCAGTGTTTGCTTCGCGCTCGACTTGGCGGGGGCACTGCCGTGCCCCCCGATCTGTTGTAACTACCTATGTTTGTTAAGCGAGATAATAGCCCATACCGGTATTGGTAATTGGACGCTAGTGTCTCATTTTAGGCTGTTGTTGATTGTGCAACACATGCATTCAGCATTGACAATGCTTACTTCTGCTCTCTTCTTTTTAGAGCGTCATATCGACCACCGATCTAACATAAAATAGACGTACAGACGGACTTCTAATCAATGATTATAAGTCCGTCTGTACTGGAAATAATTTTTGATACTGTTTGTTTCAGGCTCGCTTAAACATAAGTATTATTGAAATACGCAGCTTTATCAAGCCTACAATTGACTAGTTATTAAATCAACGTTTTCCAAGTGGCAATTTTCCATCGTCAATGGGTAGTGGTTATGGCGACAGATTGGTGCAATGGTGTCATGGAGCACCTGGGTGTGTACCCTTGTGTACCCTTCAACGGCCAAGTCACACAACATTAACTATAATAATAAATAAATCGCAGTAAGGATCCTTAGACTTGGTACGACTTTGTCTAGATTTCATTACTTTTTAGAGATAAACAAGCAGCTCCATTGAGACTTGGCTAGTTTTTTACAGAATGTTTTTGGTGGGATTTCACTTCTTTTTGTAGAAACGTATACGTACGGACGTATTCTTTTTGTATTGCATTATATTTTTACCAAATTTTGAGCGAAATTAATATTTTAGTGTAAGGAGGATGGGCGTTTTGGTACCCGAAAACTAATTACATCCAAACAAAATAATTTATATACAGATTGAAAGGCCTAATTATGTAGAACAATAGTTGATATGGGGGATAGTCCCAGTTCGCTGTCCGTTCAGAGATATACAACCTTTAACACTATACATTTATGTTAGGTTTAGGTTAAGTTAGTTCGTTTTAGTACCGGAAAACTAATTACATCCAATCAAAATAATTTATATACAGATTGAAAGGTCTAATTATGTAGAACAATAGTTGTTATGGAGGATAGTCCCAGTTCGCTGTCCGTTCAGAGATATACAACCTTTAACACTATACATTTATGTTAGGTTAGGTTATGGCGTTTTGGTACCCGAAAACTAATTACATATACAAAATAATTTTTAAACAGATTGAAAGGTCCAATTATGTAGAACAATAGTTGTTAGGGGGATAGTCCCAGTTCGCTGTCCGTTCAGAGATATACAACCTTTAACACTATACATTTATGTTAGGTTTAGGTTAGGTTAGGTTAGGGCGTTTTGGTACCGGAAAACTAATTACATCCAATCAAAATAATTTATATACAGATTGAAAGGTCTAATTATGTAGAACAATAGTTCTTAAGGAGGATAGTCGCAGTTCGCTGTCCGTTCAGAGATATACAACCTTTAACATTATGTAGGTTAGGTTAAGGTTAGGTTAGGGCGTTGCGGAAGGATTGTACGTTCCCGCGTCCCCCAGCGTAGTGTAAATGGAAAAACGGGGTAAAAAAAAGGTAGATAAAATTCAGTCACGTCACGATAAAGCAAGAGTCTATTATTGTTACTTATGACCTAACCTAACGATAACCTAACCTAACCTTTAAAGGTTGTATATCTCTGAACGGACAGCGAACTGAGACTATCCCCCCCAACGACTATTGCTCTATCTAATTAGACCTTTAAAACTGTATATAAATTATTTTGTTTGGTTGCCATGTTTTTCGGGTACCAGCTTCCATACATTTTTGCCCATCCTCCTTTGTTTATTTAATTTGTGTAATGTTCGACATCAAATGAAGCGGCCCACCAAGTTAAATATTTTTTGTAAAGGCGGTATGTCGATCTCTAATAGTTTGGTTGGGCTCTTGTGTTTTCTAATCAGGGTCACCCACCAGGTACTTCAGATCTTCGATTATCCTAATTTTTATAGTTTTCCCTTTATGTGGCCATTAAACCCTAACTCTGTACCAAATTTCAGCACTCTGAGTTTATGGGAAGTACTAGTTCTATTTTGATGATTAGTGAGTGAGTGAGTGTCGGAAATGCGAAACTTTGCTTTCGCTTAACTTCGGAACTAAATAACCTACAGACTTGAAATTTTGGATTATAAGTATGTGATTATAGCTTACTGGATGACGAAAATTTCTGCGTTCTGGTCTTATCCAGAGGTTCTCAAATAGGGGCCTGAAAATGCGGCGAAATGGTTCCTGTAAAGGATGGTACGGCAGTGTTTGCTTCGCGCTCGACTTGGCGGGGGCACTGCCGTGCCCCCCGATCTGTTGTAACTACCTATGTTTGTTAAGCGAGATAATAGCCCATACCGGTATTGGTAATTGGACGCTAGTGTCTCATTTTAGGCTGTTGTTGATTGTGCAACACATGCATTCAGCATTGACAATGCTTACTTCTGCTCTCTTCTTTTTAGAGCGTCATATCGACCACCGATCTAACATAAAATAGACGTACAGACGGACTTCTAATCAATGATTATAAGTCCGTCTGTACTGGAAATAATTTTTGATACTGTTTGTTTCAGGCTCGCTTAAACATAAGTATTATTGAAATACGCAGCTTTATCAAGCCTACAATTGACTAGTTATTAAATCAACGTTTTCCAAGTGGCAATTTTCCATCGTCAATGGGTAGTGGTTATGGCGACAGATTGGTGCAATGGTGTCATGGAGCACCTGGGTGTGTACCCTTGTGTACCCTTCAACGGCCAAGTCACACAACATTAACTACAATAATAAATAAATCGCAGTAAGGATCCTTAGACTTGGTACGACTTTGTCTAGATTTCATTACTTTTTAGAGATAAACAAGCAGCTCCATTGAGACTTGGCTAGTTTTTTACAGAATGTTTTTGGTGGGATTTCACTTCTTTTTGTAGAAACGTATACGTACGGACGTATTCTTTTTGTATTGCATTATATTTTTACCAAATTTTGAGCGAAATTAATATTTTAGTGTAAGGAGGATGGGCGTTTTGGTACCCGAAAACTAATTACATCCAAACAAAATAATTTATATACAGATTGAAAGGCCTAATTATGTAGAACAATAGTTGATATGGGGGATAGTCCCAGTTCGCTGTCCGTTCAGAGATATACAACCTTTAACACTATACATTTATGTTAGGTTTAGGTTAAGTTAGTTCGTTTTAGTACCGGAAAACTAATTACATCCAATCAAAATAATTTATATACAGATTGAAAGGTCTAATTATGTAGAACAATAGTTGTTATGGAGGATAGTCCCAGTTCGCTGTCCGTTCAGAGATATACAACCTTTAACACTATACATTTATGTTAGGTTAGGTTATGGCGTTTTGGTACCCGAAAACTAATTACATATACAAAATAATTTTTAAACAGATTGAAAGGTCCAATTATGTAGAACAATAGTTGTTAGGGGGATAGTCCCAGTTCGCTGTCCGTTCAGAGATATACAACCTTTAACACTATACATTTATGTTAGGTTTAGGTTAGGGCGTTTTGGTACCGGAAAACTAATTACATCCAATCAAAATAATTTATATACAGATTGAAAGGTCTAATTATGTAGAACAATAGTTCTTAAGGAGGATAGTCGCAGTTCGCTGTCCGTTCAGAGATATACAACCTTTAACATTATGTAGGTTAGGTTAAGGTTAGGTTAGGGCGTTGCGGAAGGATTGTACGTTCCCGCGTCCCCCAGCGTAGTGTAAATGGAAAAACGGGGTAAAAAAAAGGTAGATAAAATTCAGTCACGTCACGATAAAGCAAGAGTCTATTATTGTTACTTATGACCTAACCTAACGATAACCTAACCTAACCTTTAAAGGTTGTATATCTCTGAACGGACAGCGAACTGAGACTATCCCCCCCAACGACTATTGCTCTATCTAATTAGACCTTTAAAACTGTATATAAATTATTTTGTTTGGTTGCCATGTTTTTCGGGTACCAGCTTCCATACATTTTTGCCCATCCTCCTTTGTTTATTTAATTTGTGTAATGTTCGACATCAAATGAAGCGGCCCACCAAGTTAAATATTTTTTGTAAAGGCGGTATGTCGATCTCTAATAGTTTGGTTGGGCTCTTGTGTTTTCTAATCAGGGTCACCCACCAGGTACTTCAGATCTTCGATTATCCTAATTTTTATAGTTTTCCCTTTATGTGGCCATTAAACCCTAACTCTGTACCAAATTTCAGCACTCTGAGTTTATGGGAAGTACTAGTTCTATTTTGATGATTAGTGAGTGAGTGAGTGTCGGAAATGCGAAACTTTGCTTTCGCTTAACTTCGGAACTAAATAACCTACAGACTTGAAATTTTGGATTATAATGTTGCGCGCCACAATTAATGCCTGGTACATGTTGACATTAGTTACCACTAGCGCCATCTAGTATCGAGTAGCAGAACTAGTCGAGTCACGATCGTTCTAGAAAATTCGATACTAGAACTATGTAGAACTTTCTCGAACTATCGACACCTACTCGGTCGGGGCCGGTATGTACTCGAACATTCTAGATGTTTCTACAATGGAAGGTTCTAGAACTATCTGCGGCACTATATAAGGCCGGTGTGGGCCGCGAGCCGACACAGTTTGGATAAAGCGACAAGAGCGAAAACATCTTAGCGATCTTCAAGTGCGAATTAAGAGTGATCAGTAGTGTGATTGTGTTCTTTTAATTAGTGTTTTGAGTTGTAATTAGTGTTTTTAATTAAATTGTTATTTTTGGTTATTAAATCGGCAGTTTTTATTGTCACGAACCCGAAGCTCGTAACAATTGGTGTCAGAAGCGAGGATTAAAATGCCGGTTTTACCCAAAGACGACACGGAGGGTATCCGTACCCGCAGTCAACGCCAGCAGGAGACGGACCAGCGGCGATTCGGTGGAGCAACGCCACAGGGGTCGGAATGCCAGCTACCGACCACGGAGGCCGGCCCGTCCACAGCTGCTCCAGCATCATCAGCACCAGACTTTGCTGCCCTGATGATGATGCTGCAGGAGCAGTCCCGTCGACAAGAGGAACAGGCTCGCCGACAGGAGGAACAGGCTCTCCGACAGGAGGAACAGGCTCGTCGGCTGGAAGAACAGCTCCAGCGTGATAAGGAGGAACAGGCTCGCCGACAAGAGGAACAGGCCCATCGATTGGAAGAACAGCTCAAACGGGATAAGGAGGAGCAGGTGCGCCGCCAGGAAGAGCAAATGTTCCTCATGAAGGACCTTCACGCAACCTTCGGGAAAGACATGAAGGAGGTGAAGGAGAAGGTTGCCCGGCATGACAACCGCCTGTCAGAAGCTGAAACTCAGATCAGCAAGTTTAATGACGTCATTGCTGATGTGAAGCAGGAGTTGGGTAACCTTAAACTTGGGGATGGAATCGCAGCTCCCGTAGCTACAACACCTTCGCTACGTGGATTCAAAGTGCCACCTTTCGACGGAACTTCTTCCTGGTCGGCCTACAAAATTCAGTTTGAGGCTGTCATGAAGGCGAACGGGTGGAATAAAAATCAGGCCATGACTGCCCTCACCCTAGGCCTGCGCGACCAGGCCTTATCTGTTCTGGAAGCTCTCGGTAAGGAAGTGACTTACGAGCAGCTTCTTGAGGCATTGGAGGCTCGGTATGGCGACGCTCACCTGGAACACGTGTTTCGTGCGCAGCTCAAGGATCGCGTGCAACGCAGTAATGAAAACCTGCAGCAGTGGGCCCTTGAAGTGGAGAAGCTGGTTCGTAAAGCGTACCAGTCTGTACCTGCGCTTATTGATGGGAACCTGGTGCAGGCATTCATCGACGGCATCCGCGACCTTGAAGTTAGAGCTGCTGTGAGGCTCGGTCACCACGGGACGCTTAAGGACGCCTTGGCCCATGCACTGGAGGTGGAAGCTGTGCGGCAGGATCATCGTTCCCATCGCGTCAGGGAGGTTGCAGCGGCTACAGTTCGCGACCGCAATAAAGGATACAGCCCTAGGTGCTACGGCTGTGGGGAAAAGGGCCACCTTCGATCCAGTTGCCCTAAGCGAACTGCAGAAAGGGAAGACGGCCGATCTCCAGAGGGCAGTGCGGCTAACAGCACCGCCCAGCACCAGCAGCAGGGAAACGAGTAATAGCCAGGACTGCGGGGCGGGTGCTGGCTGAGGTTCAAAGAGCCCCAAGGGTTTCGATCACACAAACCCATGACGGGAACAGCCTAATCATCAAGGGCGAGGTCAACGGAACGCCGTGTAAGCTGACCATAGACACTGGAGCCTCACGCACGGTTGTCAGTTCCCAACTAATAAGACGGTCCCTTGGGGACTCCGCATACAACCGAGAACGCATTAATTTGGTAACAGCCACCGGTCAGCGCATACCCGTCTATGGAGAGAAGAAGATAGAGTTGAAGCTAGGCAACAGAATCTACCTGCATAATGTCATCGTGGCCGATATAATGGACGATTGCATCCTGGGCCTTGACTTTATGAGGAAGAATTGTTGCAAGATTGACGTCAAGCAAGGTGTTTTGAAATGTGGACAAGAGGAACTTTTCGTGGAAGGGGCGTTACCTGGGAATGTGTACAGCCTTAAGAAGATTGTTCTTCCGCCGAGATCGGAAACGATTGTGCCGGTTAGTCTTCCTCGGAATCCTAGGCAAACTCATCGTTGTGTACTCGTGGAAAGGGTAGATAATGACCTTCCATGGAAAGTGGCACGAACTTTGGTCAGAGCCACCTACATCTCAGGGGTACGTGTGCTGAACCTTTGTGATCAGGAACAGATTATAGAAAAAGGCACACTACTTGGTACTTGCGAGGAAGTGGATTGGTTGCGTCGATGCCAATATCTATCGACTGGGACCCTCAGCAAGGATGCACAAACGAAAGTGACCACACTTTTAGAAGACTGCCGCAGCGCTCTGTCCCAAAATGAAATGGTCAAGGCGAAGAAGATGTTACTCAAGTACGCCAATGTTTTCTCGTCAAACGATGCTGACATCGGGAAGACTGGCTTAGTTCAACACAAAATAAACACAGGAGAAGAACTGCCTATCCGTCAGCGGCCAAGGAGATTGCCGGTAGCACGTGAAAAGGAAGTGGAAACCATGATTGAGGGAATGGTGAAGGATGGTGTTATTGAACCTTCATCTAGTCCATGGTGTTCACCTGTAGTGCTGGTAAGAAAGAAGGACGGCAGCATGCGGTTTTGTGTTGACTATCGTCGTCTGAACGACGTTACAAAGAAGGACAGCTATCCTTTGCCAAGAATTGATGACACGCTGGACATGCTTACTGGGGTAAAGTGGTTTAGCACGCTGGACCTGAAAAGTGGCTACTGGCAAGTCGAAATTGACCCTAAGGACAAAGAGAAAACTGCATTCTCGACAGGAAAGGGTCTGTGGCAATTTAAAGTTATGCCGTTTGGATTGTGCAATGCTCCGGCAACTTTTGAAAGGTTGATGGAACTTGTACTTACTGGACTAATTGGCGATGCCTGTTTGGTCTACTTGGATGACATCATCATCGTAGGCCGCACGTTTGAAGAACATCTTCAAAACCTGGAACGCGTGCTCATGAAGATCCAGAGTGCCAACCTCAAGTTAAGTCCGAAGAAGTGTTCACTATTCAAACGACAGGTTAGCTTTTTGGGATATGTAGTGTCTGAAGAAGGTATCCGCACGGATCCAGAGAAAATCGCCGCTGTCAAGGATTGGCCAGTTCCAAAAGACAAGACGCAGGTCAGAGCATTTTTGGGTTTGTGCTCCTATTATCGGCGATTTGTCAAGAACTTTGCAGACATAGCCAAACCCCTGCATAAGCTAACCGAAGAGAAGCGACATTTCTGCTGGGATGAAAGTTGCGACATCGCATTCCAGGAGCTAAAGGACCGTCTGTGCAAAACACCTATTTTGGGGTACCCTGATGCGGGCAAGGAATTTATAATTGACACAGACGCAAGTGACATAGGACTTGGCGGTGTGTTGTCTCAACGGAATGGTGATCAAGAGGTTGTGATAGCGTACTTCAGCAAGTCGCTGTCAAAGCCGGAAAAGAACTATTGTGTCACGAGACGGGAATTGCTTGCTGTGGTAAAGTCATTGCAGCATTTTAGCAAATATCTTCTGGGGCGGAAATTCCACGTACGAACTGACCATGCTGCACTGAAATGGCTATTGCAGTTCAAAAATCCAGAAGGACAAGTTGCGAGATGGATTGAGCTACTGCAGGAATACGACTTTGTGGTCGAACATCGCAGCGGGAAATCACATGGCAACGCAGATGCATTGTCAAGAAGACCTTGTCCTGAAGACTGCAAGCATTGTACTAGGCAAGAAAGTAAAGAAGTCGTACCTGTGAGGATGCTCAAGACAGACCTCAGCAACGAGTGGAAGGAAAGCCTACAACGTGCACAGCAGGAAGATTCGGACATCAAGCCGATTCTGGAGTGGATGAAGGCCAGAGCTCCTAACCCCAGGTGGAGTGACGTCTCAGCGATGAGTTCGATCACAAAAAGCTATTGGGCCCAATGGGACAGCTTGGTGATTCAGGATGGAGTCCTGTGCCGTAAATGGGAAAATGCTCGGGGAGACAGCTGTCATTTGCAAATGGTTGTCCCTAAAGCTCAAGTACCGGATGTTCTACAGCTGTACCATAATGGTTGTTCAGGAGGTCATCTGGGAGTAAAACGGACTCTACTGAAGATACGAGAACGGTTTTACTGGGTCCACTGTCGGGACGATGTCGAGGACTGGTGTCGCAAATGTACAAGTTGTGCAGCTGTAAAGGGACCTCAGACTCGCAGTAGAGGTGCATTGAAATTGTACAATGTTGGTGCACCATGGGAGAGGATAGCCCTTGACGTTGCGGGGCCGTTTCCGGTAAGTGAAAGTGGCAACAAGTATTTCATGGTTGTGATGGATTACTTCACCAAGTGGCCGGAAGTCTTCGCCATTCCAAATCAAGAAGCTTCGACAGTTGCAGACAGATTAGTCCATGAAGTCTTCTGCCGTTTTGGAGTACCCTTGGAGATTCACAGCGATCAGGGAAGGAATTTTGAGTCCCAAATATTTCAGGAAACTTGCCGAGTAATGGGTACTCATAAAACGAGAACAACTTCTTACCACCCACAATCGGATGGAATGGTGGAACGATTTAATCAGACATTGGAGAGGTACCTAGCCAAAGTTGTGGAAAATCGGCAACGAGATTGGGACAAGCACATACAACCGTTTTTGTTGTCATATCGAAGCGCTGTTCACGAAAGTACATCGGTGACACCAGCTTTCGCAAACTTTGGAAGAGAATTACGGCTGCCTGCAGACCTGATCACCGGAATACCACCTGATGCCCCACGCAGTATAACCGATTATGCGAATGACTTGCGGAACAAAATGAATGACATTTATGAGCACGTCAGACAATCGGGCCAGAAAATGTCTGAAAAGATGAAAACCCGTTATGACCGCAAAATGAACAATAAAGGGTTCGACGAAGGTTCACTAGTGTGGTTGCACAATCCAGTCCGCAGCAAAGGGAAATCTCCTAAGCTTCAAGCTAAATGGGACGGACCGTACCGGATTGTGACAAAGATCAATGACGTAACCTACCGGATACAGAAAGGTGCAAGAGGTACTCCTAAGATCGTCCATGTGGACCGACTGGCGCGTTATTATGGGGCTGATAATGCTCGGGACGAGCATGTCTTAGGAGGGGGCAGTGTTGCGCGCCACAATTAATGCCTGGTACATGTTGACATTAGTTACCACTAGCGCCATCTAGTATCGAGTAGCAGAACTAGTCGAGTCACGATCGTTCTAGAAAATTCGATACTAGAACTATGTAGAACTTTCTCGAACTATCGACACCTACTCGGTCGGGGCCGGTATGTACTCGAACATTCTAGATGTTTCTACAATGGAAGGTTCTAGAACTATCTGCGGCACTATATAAGGCCGGGATGCGCGACGACCGACACAGTTTGGATAAAGCGACAAGAGCGAAAACATCAAGCGATCTTCAAGTGCGAATTAAGAGTGATCAGTAGTGAAATTGTGTTCTTTTAATTAGTGTGTTTGAGTTGTAATTAGTGCTTTTAATTAAAGAGTTATTTTTTGGTTATTAAATCGGCAGTTTTTATTGTCACGAACCCGAAGCTCGTAACAATAAGTATGTGATTATAGCTTACTGGATGACGAAAATTTCTGCGTTCTGGTCTTATCCAGAGGTTCTCAAATAGGGGCCTGAAAATGCGGCGAAATGGTTCCTGTAAAGGATGGTACGGCAGTGTTTGCTTCGCGCTCGACTTGGCGGGGGCACTGCCGTGCCCCCCGATACTTTCTCCTCCAGATAATTAACATTGAGTCAATCTTAAAATGTATATTTGCTTGACGATTTTGAATTTTATTTGACATTAGCATTATTATGACATTTAACTTATTGTACGGTTCGTACACTTGCAGAGTTGATGATGTTATTGTTGGAGTATGTAGAGGAAAGATCACGAGGTTGATGTCACTTAAATAAGTTTAATGAACCCAAGTTACGTACAATAATGCACAGTTGGCGATTCCTTTCTGTAGGTTGTTTACTCAGTTATTAGCTAAATCACAATGCCTGTTGATTAGGTGAAATATGACTTAAATACATAAGCAAACTGACGCGCGTTCATTCCGCAGCGTCAGCAAAATGTTATGAACAGTTGAAGACTGTACATCTTGGCAACCCCAAAAGGAGAACAACACAGATAAGGAAAAACCATCACAAAGCAATAAAATTAAAACAATTAGTTATCAAAGTTGAACGCAATGTTCCTAGTTCCGGTGTTGCTTCGGCGAGATGTCTCAGGACGAGGCTCCACGCTGCTGTCCTTACTCCGCGATGATGTTTCAGCAGTTTCCTTCTGCCTGTGGTTCCCTTGACAGATGACTTGAAGCTCGATATCCTCATTCTGTTGTCTAGTTGTTGAGTTTTTTGAAATGTTTTTGAAACAGTGGAGACAACGCTTCCTCCCAACCGCCACAAGCACAGCAATGATTGCCGATGTCAAAAGTAGATAGCAGACGACATATTGATGAATGTCGTGTATTGTAACTGTTGTCTGTTGAGCTTCATTTTCCCTTTGTGTTTTAATCTTGTCTTCAATCTTAAAACACAAAGGGAAAATGAGATTGAAGCATGTTTGGCGCGTAGCGATACGTTAAGTTTACAATTTTGTTTATGGATGTGTCTAAAGTAGGAGCTGTCAATTCGTAGTCCATTTTTATGCGGCTGTTATGGGTAATTCTTCAGGGACAAAATTTTCGATGTCTGTGGGTATATTTCTGTAACCAACTAAAAAAACGGCATGTAATATTTTTTTTTGTACAGTTTAGCTTTATCCCTTACTGGGACAAATGATTTTTTTTTAATAATTGCTGTCTAGGTACAAAATAAAAATATTTGAAGGTCGTTCTTCTGATTCATATAGCGCGTCCGTTTGCCATTTTCCGGAACAAAATGGTCGATGTCGCATTTTCCCTTTGATACATCAATATAAATTGTAATGATATCGAAAGGAAATGAATTGTCCTCTTACAAAAAAAATGTGTATTAGTTATTACTACGTTAGTCTGTTTATAAATAAGTAAAAAAGAAGTGTCCGGCGTATAATACTGATTAATGTGGCGTAAGCTGCGCTTGACCGTACTTGGTCGGGTAATAATAATGAGAGTCTGGCTTCCAGCGCGGGGGGAAGCCAGTCGTGCAACGGACGACCTAGAAGGTGGACGTGCGGCTGGTTGGCTTAGATCCGGTGTTACGAAGGAAAATACCTGATTCATCTGTGTTTGGTTCAGGTGGCATCCTGATTACAATGCCTACTTTATAAAATTTATTTTATTGTTTTAAAACTTCAATCTGTGTTTCGTGTGATGCTTTTGGGTTATAGATTCGTGTAGAAAAATAAAAATAATGAAGTCTGTATGTACGATGAGTTATGCATGATTGTAGGCAAAATCCTGATTCATCTGTGCCTGATTCGTATGGTCAAAACCCCATATGAATAATAAAATAAATTAGTTTTTCCCCTCTCCAGCACGATAGGAGCGCTTTTGTTGCGTAATTCTCCTTGTCCAATTTTTGACCGTGTACAAGTCAGTAGTTTTAATCTTATTTATTATTATTTACTTAGCTATAACCTTTTGAATAATAAAAAAATTACAGGAGTATAATCTTGTTCTAAATATGATACTTTTGATATGTCTTAGTCCTATTTAAGAATTAATAATTATTGTTTAGAATTTACATTCATAACTAACGGTGTATTTATTACTTTTTATTTCTGTTTCTGATTAATATGTAACACATTCTGATCCATCTGGGCACAAAATTAATATCTTGAAAACTACTTTATAAAAACGAGTCCCTCATTCAAATATATGTTATTTGGTATACCTATTTTCATATGAACATGTGTTACAGAGCTGAAAGTGAAATTAAATTTTGGCCATATGGATCAGTCAAAGAATCAAATTTCGAAGAACTACCCTTATACTGACGATGGGCGTAGATTGTTAAGTCTTTAGACTGCAGTACGCATCCTTGAGATAACGTCACTAAGCTTGGTGACGTTATGGTGTAAGTTGTGATGTCATTACTGCAAATTGTCCGTAACAAACACGTATCGCAGCATACTGCTAGCCAGCTGTTCGATGGGTGTAACTCAATCCATCTGTCCTTGCATACGGTGCGCTCTAGGTCACAAGGCGAAGTGTTTTGATGCGACAGCAGTTTTGCTTCACACGATGCTTTGTTGCTATGCAAGTCGTAAGACAGTAAGTTGTTTTTGCATAGAAAGTTGTTTGACCTTTGTTGTACGCATTGTTTGAAATCATTTTCAGTCAGTAGGATGTACATGCCCTTGTTAAGGTTGACAGCGATGTACTTGGACGATGTTTGGACCTGCATAGGTTTTTTGGCTCTCATAAGTGGCAACGGTATGGTTTGATAGATAGTGTAGTCTTCGTTAGCCACAAGAGGTCCACCTCGAAAAGAAAATAAGTTTCCGTGACTCGTGCTTTTACATTAATTAGCTTGTAAACGTCTTTTATGTTTTCCTTATAGTTTTCAATCGGCAATGATACCGTCTTCGGGAGATTTCCAGATATTTCGCCTAGTTGCTGTATCAAATGTACCGGAGTTATTAGATGCACATCTGTGTGTCCTTGGTACACGTTGGTTAGGGTGTTAAACAGCATTTCTTGGAATGTCCTTAGGCTGTTAATCAGTAGGTATGCAGTCAAGGAAGCTGAGTTAGTGTATGTTGTCGCTGAAATTATTTCTATTTCCGATTCGATGGACGCCAAGTTCATATTAGTTTGGTTGACGAAGCTGTCAATGATGTCAAATTGACGCTTAATATTTGTTTCACTTTTCTTCAAAACTTGGTTCTCCAGTTCCACAATAGATGTTTGGTTTTTTATTAGACTCAGAAGGTAATTTTCGTTGCTTTTAAGGGATTTGATGTCATTTTGATATTTTTCAGCAAACTGTTGATCCAGTATTCCGAACAAACTGTTAGCTAGGTAACCGACTCCGTCCACTAAGCCGCGTTTCTTTCGTTTGCTAAGATGTTTATGTGGATTGATCAGCACAAAGTTGTAGTAGCTAAGCAGCTCCATTTCATGGCTCAGTTGTTCCATAGTGGTTCGGCAATGTTGTATCTTTGTCTGGTAGCATGCTTTCTTCACATTCTGGAAGAAAGCTTCAGTTCGATGAATTCCTTCCCAATAGTTAGTTAAATTATAATACATGATTAATGTCCATTCATCATGTACAACTTGCATTTTACCGACCGTGTCATAGTAAACAGGCCGTTCCGGATTCAAACTTGTAATCTGAGCGCCTGGCGCGATGCGAGCAGTGTCAATGGCCCCATAGGCTCCCGATATACATGAAAACAATGCTAATGTTGTTATGAGTAAAGTGGAAAGAAGTTTATTTCCATTTACTCGTTGTTTTGATGTTTTGCTTTTATCGTTATCTGTTTCCGCCTGAATTTCCGTGTCCAACGGCAATGGTGACAGTTTGACTACGGGGCGCTTGATGGTTCCCGTTTGTGTTTTGATAGTTGTGACCCGAACGTAGCCATCAGATCCAGGGTGGGTTTCCATAACACGTCCCATAGCCCATTTTCCCGGGGGCAAATTATCTTCCTTTACCAGTACTATGTCACCTTTCTTGATATTCGTTTTCGGCTTATTCCACTTACTGCGAGTTTGCAGTGTAGTTAAATATTCGTTGGACCAATTTCTCCAGTACTGATGAAACATATGTTCGCAAAGTTGCCACCTGCGACGTAAGTCAATGTTATCTGCATCGCTGCAATCTGAGAGTGGCAATGATAGTATGGGGCTTCCTGTGAGGAAATGTCCAGGAGTCAGGCAGTTGTAGAACTCTTCCGGATCCTCTGTAAGAGGACACAGCGGCCTCGAGTTTAAGCATGCTTCTATCTTGGCCAAGAGTGTAGCAAACTCCTCATAGGTTAGTTTCTGGTCACCCAATACACGTCGCAGATGATGCTTCATAGATTTCACGGCAGCTTCCCAAAGGCCACCTGCACTGGGCCAAGCTGGAGCATTAAAATGCCACTCGACCTCTAGTTTCGCTAACTCGCTGAAGAGTTCTGGTTTTAGTACTTGTTTGAATAGTTCAAATTCTTCACGAAGTACCCTTGCAGCGCCGACAAAGTTAGTACCGCAGTCTGAGTACATGTGCTTCGGCGTACCGCGCCTCGCGCACAACCTTTGGAAGGCCGCGATGAAGGTCTCAGTGCTCAGGTCCGACACCAACTCAATATGGACGGCTTTTGTGGCCATGCATATGAATATTGCTATATAGCCCTTTGATGTTTTGACGCCTCTAACCTTGTTATGTTTGACGTCTACGTGCCCCGAGAAGTCAACACCGGTATGTTTGAATGGCCGGCACGGTGTAATTCTCTGTCGGGGTAAATCTCCCATCAGTTGGTGACTGTCTGTTCTACTAAAGCGATGACAGCGAACACATTTCTGGAGTACAGTTTTGACTGCTCTGTTCCCTCCAACAATCCAGTACTTCTGTCTTAAGTACATCAACGTAAGTCTAGCTCCTCCGTGTAACGTGCTTGAATGTGCTTGTTCTATCAAAAGTTGAGTGTGTCGTCCCCCATGTGCTACGATAACCGGATTTTTCATCGCAAGAGGCAGGTTAGAATTCTTGAGACGACCTCCGACCCGAATAATACCCTTGTCATCCAAATAGGGATTTAGTTTGAAGATTGGGCTTTTTCTTGATATGTCTTCGTTTCGGCTGAGTTGATTATAATCGGAACTGAACTGCCACCGTTGCACACAGCTGACGATACTTCTATCCGCTGCACTTAGTTCGCTTGTTGTTAGGTACGAGGTTTCGCATTTCGTTTTATATCGCATGTTTGCTATAAAGCGTTGTATCCATGCGACGATGCGTATTATTTGTGTCATTGAACTGTAATTGTTCAACAAGTCACTTATAAAATTTTGCTGATCTTCTTGTTTTGCTATTTTCGTTTCAACATGATTTGCGCAACCGATGTTTGTGCGGAATGAGCCTGGTATTTTTTTAGTTGTTTCTAATTTCGTTAGAATTTCTGGCCCTTGCCACCATAAGTTGAAGCCCATAAGTTTGCTTGGCAGTAGTCCTCTTGACGCACAATCGGCGGGATTTTCTTCGGACTTCACGTACTCCCATTGAGTTGCAGAGATGATGCGTTTGATTTTCGTAACTCTGTTGGCGACGTATGGTTCCCATCTTGTTGAGTCACCCTGAATCCATGCTAAAACAACTTGGGAATCAGACCAAGCCTGCACAGAAATGGTGAACTCAGATAGTACCTACTTCCTTTGTTTTTTCCATTAGATCTGCCAATAGTACGGCGCCGCAGAGCTCCAGTCTGGGCAATGTAGTTTTCTGCTTAACTGGTGCCACCTTTGTTTTTGCAACAAGTAATGTTGTTATGGGTAGTCCGTGTTCATTCCACACCCGACTGTATATCACGCAAGCATTAAGCTTTTTCGCTTGCGTCACAGAAACCGAGTAATTCTACGCGTTGTTGCGTATCACCTATCCATCGATTTATCTTCATGTTTTTAATGTAGGTCATGTCTGTATTCAGCTTTATCCAATCTGTTTTTATGTCGCTAGGCACTTCGTCATCCCAGCTAAGTTTACCAATCCAGAGTTTCTGGAATAGTAGTTTGGCTTTGACTGTCACTGGAGACAGCCAGCCTAGTGGGTCGTAGAATTTGGAAATCTCTGAGAGTAAC
Source organism: Oligia fasciuncula (assembly GCA_963082905.1). NCBI lineage: Eukaryota > Metazoa > Arthropoda > Insecta > Lepidoptera > Noctuidae > Oligia > Oligia fasciuncula. The sequence continues at coordinate 1,257,833 of OY720414.1, read as the reverse complement.
GATCTCTTCGTTAGCCGTTTTGTTTGTTTCACCGACCAGTTAAAGTAGAAGGTATCGCTTGTATGGTTCCAACCTAGTCCCAATGTTTTGGTAGTTTCTTCAGATTTGAAGTCAAAGGTGTTTTGTCTGGATATCTGTTCTTCGCTTAGGTTTTCAAGTAAAGCACGATGATTACTTGACCATTTCCGCAAGTTCATTCCCCCTCCTCTCAAAAGTTGTATGAGAGATTCTTGTAGATGTTGGGCTTCCTTAACGCAGTTATGGCCACTTATGACGTCATCGACATAACATTCTGTCTGCAGTATTTTGGCCGCTACTGGATACTTGTGTGCATCGTCAGTAGCAAGCTGTTTTAAAGTGCGCATGGCAAGCCAAGGAGCACATTTTGTTCCGTATGTGACTGTGCAAAGCTGAAAGTCGCGTAGGGGCTCATCTGGCGAATCTCGCCAGACGATTCTCTGAAGACCTTGTTGCTCTTCTGACATCCATATGCAGCGATACATCTTCTCGATGTCAGCAGTGAAGACGTATTTATACGTCCGCCACTTTAGGATAAGACCCTGTATATCCTGTTGTAAATTGGCACCTTTTTCCATAAGGCTGTTTAGGCTGTAGCCACTTGAAGTTTTTTGCGATGCGTTAAATACAACTCTCAATTTTGTTGTGGTGGAGTTTTCCCTTAAAACTCCGTGATGCGGGAGATAGCAACTTAGATGGAACCTGAGACGATGGTTTCATATGGCCGAGTTCAATGTATTCACCAATGAATTGTTTGTACATCGCCGATAGTTTCTTATTCTTTTGCAGTCGTTTTTCCATTTGTAGGAACTGTGATACGGCCACTGATTTAGACTTTCCCAGCCTTTCTTCAAAATTAGGAGAAAGTGGCATTTTGACGACGTATGTTCCATCTTGCAAGCGTTTTACGGTGTCCGTGTAGAACTCTTCACATTTTTCGTCCTTAGACACGTACTTTGAGAGTTGAATGTCTTCCGTTTCCCAAAATTTGGTAACTTCCTCCAAGTTGATCAACGCTACGTTGCAGTTGAATGTGTTCATTTTTCCGCATAAAATCCATCCTATTTGCGTTTGTTGTGCCACGGGGGATTGGTTGCTGCCTTTCAGTACGCCATCCAGAATTATCTCTGAATATACGTCAGCCCCTAGCAGGAGATCAACTTGGTTAGAAATGTTGTATTCTGGGTCCGCGAGTTTTAGGTTCTTCAAATGTGGCCATTCAATTTTCTCAATCGTTGTAGTTGGAAGGTTATTTGTTAGTTTCTTCATAATGAGCGCCTGTGTTGTAAAACAGTAATCGGAGTGAATTGATGTGCAGGTGAGGTTCAGTTTTCCTCTGCAATCTCCCGACACCGTTCCAATTCCGGTTACGCATGCGTTGATGTTTAACCGAGGAAGTCGTAGAATTTGAGCAGCGTTTTCTGTGATTAAGTTCACCTGCGAACCTTGATCGAGAAGTGCCCGTAGTTTTACATACGTCCCATCAATTGTTTTGACCCTTAGTTGGACTGTAGTTAGCAAGACTGCCATGTTTCTTGTATTTACGTGGTTAGACGAGTTTTGTTGAGATGTTGACGGAGAAGCTTGGTCATGGTCGTTTTTTCGGTTGGCTGTTATGTTTTTCTTTTCTGGATTATGCAATAATGTGTGGTGTTTTAAATTACACTCTTGGCAAGTTTTTGTTGATTTGCATTCTTCGTTACCGTGACTGAATAAGCAATTTTTGCATAGCTGCAGTTTTGTAATTGTGTTATATTTTTTGCCAATGTCCATGTCTCGGAATTGGTTACAGTTCATTAACACATGACTTCCGTTGCAATGTGGGCATTTTCGTTGTGACGCATAAACGTTGTAGGTTTTGAAATTTGACTTCTTCATCCGTTTTTTATTGTTATCTTTCGAGTTTGTTGGCTTTTCTGTTGAAGTGGTTGAAATTCCCTTTTTTGCAGACTTCATTCTTTCATAGGCCATGAATTGAGTTTCAAGAAAATACAGAAAATCCTGTAAATTCTGAAGCTCCCGGTGATCTTGTATTTCTTTCATATAGTCGCTCAATGTTTTAGAGTCTAGTTTCTGTGACATAATGTGCACGATAATCGGACCCCACGATGTTGTTTCAATACCGATATTCGATATCCCGTTTAAGCATTCCGTGATGACATCATGCATTTTCTTTAAGTTGTAAGAATCCGGGTTCTGTATGACCGGAAGGTTCAGCATGCTGTTCATGAATGATGTGAACTGCAAACGACGATTGTCGTAACGCTGATTGAGGATATCCCAACAAGAGTTGTAGTTATCGGCTCTAACGCTTAAGTGTTGTACCAAGCGCTCAGCTTCACCTCGCAGTTTGGTTTTCAGGTGTTGCATTTTCTGTGCGTTGTTAATCATGGGGTTCTTGTGAATAGTCTCCAAAAAAAGATCCTTGAACGAGATCCACTGGCTGTAGTTGCCAGAAAATTCGGGAACTTCGATCTTAGGAGCCGAGTTCGAGTAGTGGGCGGTGGTCCAAATTTTAGAGTTGAGATGCTTTTTTATCTCATCATATTTTCGTTCGACGTCTGCAAACACATTGTAGTATTTTTCATTCGATCCTTTTAGTTGGAAATCGATTTCCCAATGCAGTTTGTCGATAGGCTCCCATTTTGAGTTTAGCGTGTGAAGGTGATCATCCAGTTCCCATTTTTCAGCACTCGATGCGCTGTTTATCTTTGTCATAACACGATGTATCGCATTAAAATTACATTCTTGTTTGTTGAGTAAAAGCTGGATTCCGTCATCACCGTCACTATGTTGGTTGGCGTCTGCTGACGTCCCGGTTAAATCAAACTTCACCTTCTGTTGTTGTTCTTTCAAGTCTGACAGTTTGTTGATAATGTCTGTTTTTATTTTGAGGCACATCTCTTCCGTTTTTCCGTGGATGTTACTCACGAAATAGTCAATCGTTTTATCTTCTAGTTCTTGAACTAAAAGGGCATGTCTGCTGTCGAAATCCTGCCATTGATTTTCTAGCGATGACAAGCGTTTGTTTAGGTAGTCCGCGGTTTTGCGGGCTGATGAGTCCTTGCGATAGTTGACACACAAGGTCTTGATGTTTTCAAAACATGTTGACTGCAGCTCCAGTTTGTCCATGTCGATGGTGTTATTTAGCTCGTAGTCTCTTAGTTGATGGCGACCGTTGCGCGTTGCGTTAGTTGCAGCTACTAGAAGACAGCAGTGTGCAGTTTTCCTCTAGTAGTTGTTTGTTTGTATAGCCCGTAGTCACGTAGTTGACGGCGACCGTTGAGCGTTGCTTGGATACAACTACTAGAAGACAGCAGTGTGCAGTTTTCTTCCAGTAGTCGTTTGTTATGATAGCTCTTAGTCGCGTAGTTTACGGCGACAGAAGAGCGTTGCTTGGTTCGTTGACACGAAGACTTCTTAGTTGCTGATAGTCTTCTCACTTCAAATCTTGAATCCTCGATTCGAAATGGTCAATGGAACTCAGCACCCTTGCGCCTCGGTTACGATATTATGCGACTTCTCAATCTAGCTGGGGCGACCCGCTTCTGGGAGACCAGCTAAACCGATCCGCTACCGTAAAGAGACACAACAGCACCAAGAATCCGGCTCGAAGGACCATTAAATGTACGGTTCGTACACTTGCAGAGTTGATGATGTTATTGTTGGAGTATGTAGAGGAAACATCACGAGGTTGATGTCACTTAAATAAGTTTAATGAACCCAAGTTACGTACAATAATGCACAGTTGGCGATTCCTTTCTATAAGTTGTTTACTCAGTTATTAGCTAAATCACAATGCCTGTTGATTAGGTGAAATATGACTTAAATACATAAGCAAACTGACGCGCGTTCATTCCGCAGCGTCAGCAAAATGTTATGAACAGTTGAAGACTGTACACTTATACTAGCTGTAAGTCCTCCATGTACTAAAATAAATAAATAAATTTATATATTTGACATTTATTGAAATTAATTCTATTTTCAATTTGTATTGTTATGCATGCTATTAATATTGATTTTATTATTATTGAGAAAGTTTACATAATTTTACACCGCAGTGCACAGTGATGAAATACCAATACAGATAATTAAAGATCATATTGACTTATTGGCAGAACCTCTGGCGCACCTCATAAATACGTGCATAGACAAGAGTATGTTCCCTGAACAACCTGACCAAGATTATGTCTGGGCTTTAAAAGAGACTGTGACCTCTGAGTTTGTTTCGGCCTTTCTTCTCAGAGTAGTCAGATAGGAAACGCCGACTTCATCTAGTTTAAAAAAAACATGATTGACGTGTAAAAGTGTTTGTACAAACCTACTTACAAAAAATAAAATCATTTCATTTCATTTCAACTTAAGATAGCAAGGGTCCTACCAATTTATAAGAAAGGGTGCAAATCAGATCCCAATAATTATAGGCCGATTTCTCTATTACCTATCTTTTCGAAATTTTTTGAGAAAATACTTAAAATAAGGCTTCTAAGACATTTAAATCGCAATAAAATACTTAACTACAGACAATTCGGCTATCAGAAAAATGTGGGAACAAATGACGCAATTAATACCTACGTTAATGGAAGAAATAGTGAACGGAGTTAATGAGAAATTAAAAGTAGTAGGATTATTTCTTGATTTAAGCTCTGCGTTTGACACAGTCAATCATAAGCTACTATTAGCAAAAATGGAACATTATGGAGTGAGAGGACCGGTTTTAAATCTATTTAAATCTTACTTAGAAAATCGGAAGCAATATGTAGAAATTACAGTGGAAGAAGAAAAATATAAAAAAGTGTATAAATCGGGACTAAAACTAATTAGACAAGGAGTCCCACAAGGATCAATATTAGGGCCGATCTTCTTCATCTTGTTTATAAATGATTTAATTAACTATATGCTAAAACAAATGGATATAGAAGTTGTTCTTTTCGCTGATGATACAAATGATATTATAGCAGCAGAAAATATAGAAACTCTAAGAAGTAAGGTAAATAAGGCTTTGGCTCTCTTTCATTCCTGGTTCACCATCAATAATCTCAACTTAAACACAAATAACACTAATGTCATGTTATTTAGAACAACGGCGAGAAACAAAGATACAATTGACATAACTTTGAATGATGATAAAATAATATTAGTAGACACAGTGAAATTTTTGGGTATTTATATTGACGAAAGCCTAAACTGGAAAAAGGAGCTGACAGCCATAGAAAGTTCAATTAGTTCAGCTTTCTACGCCCTTCGAAGCCTTCGAGATGAGATTTCCAACAAACAATTAAAAAATTTATATTACTCGCTTGTTGAATCAAAGCTCAGGTACAGTACTTTAAAGAACTACAGATACAGTCCCTTGCTTGTATATTTTAGTTCTACTCACAGACCTCATGAAAAAACTGCAAAATTCTGAAACACTTGAGGAAAGAAATAAGCGGCAAGCTACAAGGCGTAAGGACCTACAATATACGATTCAACCGCATTTGAAAGTAGTTATGCTTCAAGCTATCAGTCAATTAAATCTATACTTAATATTAATATTATAAAGCTGCAGAGTTTGTTTGTTTGTTTGTTTGAACGCGCTAATCTCTGGAACTACTGGTCCGATTTGAATGATTCTTTTAGTGTTGGGTAGTCCATTAATCGAGGAAGGCTATAGGCTATATAACATCACGCTACGACCCTTAGGAGCCGCGCAGCGTGTGACACCGCGGGGAACAGCTAGTTGTTTAATAAACTGCCTTTAGAATTGAAGTCCATTTATAATTTAAGTCAGTTTAAGAACCTAAAGTCACAGTATAAAGATATACAGTATTTCGACTTCATACAAACGGACGAAACGCGAGCTATACCTACGCGCCTCGACCTCGGCATGCGCATGGCATGCAGACAGTCGCGACTGTGCCGCAGTGACGAACGGACGGTGTGTTGTTTTTTTTAACAATAACCGCGCAAAATAAATTGAAGTACTTACTTAATTAATATGACGAGTAGGATATATTGTGCTGTTTTTGGTTGCATGAATTCGTCAATAACGCATCCAGAGATAACTTTTTTTAGATTACCTGGAAACTCTGAAAGGTAAGACTATAAAATAATTTTACTTACTAGTAGGTAGGTACATAATGTGTGTCTTTTTAATGGATAAGTATTTCCTTTTATCTCCCGAAAAAAAAGATGTCTGGATTAATAAATAAAGTGAATAGAGTAAAGGAAAGTGATAGACACGAGTGAAATAGGTAGTTATAGGCGGTTCATGAATCAATAAACGGTAGGTACGCTTGTGTTAAAACCTCGGGGCATGTGTGTTTTGTTTTGTTAGTTTGTAAAATTCAAAGTAAAGACGTGGTTTTTATTATTAATATATAAGTACACACAGTAAAATACAATAACAAAACTAAATGGAAACACAAAGTAGGCAAATGTAATTAAAATGCTGGAGGCGGGCAGCCCTATCGCATGTTTACGTACCGCGCGGCTGTAGGCATTTATTTCAAGGTTACGGCCGAGTTACAATACTGTATGATCTTTATACTGTGCTAAAGTCCTTCCTGATAGAAAAATGCTATTATACGCTTGACGAGTTTCTCAGTGATGTGTATAACTAGACTGTTATATATAATTTAACTAAGTAGGTATTAGGTAACCTTTTTAATTTTATTGACATAATATTTTTTTTTTTTTTCTCTTTTGACATTTGTATTGGTAAATTGAATTGAATTTTTTTTTATTTATTTATCTACTCAGTGGCTTTTGCATGTTTTACGAAGATTGTTTTAAAACTTGTCACTCATGTAGGATGTCTTCATAATTTTTTATTTTATTTTAATTTTTCTATCTTTATGTTGCTTTTTATGTTATTTTAGATTTAAATATGCTAATTTCGACACAATGTAAAAATTGTTAATGAAAAAAAAAATAAAAAAAATAAACAGTGTTAAAATTCTCTGACGAATATAGGCTTCGCCGATGAAAAATTTAAAAACATAATGATGGTACGGTACCCTCGGTGCGCGAGTCCGACTCGCTCTTGCCCGGTTTTTTCTTTTTGCTCAACCCCTAAGGGCCCCAGCGTGATGTTATATAGCCTATAGGCCATAAGTATTATAGTATACTCTTGAGGAAGGGGTTCCTCAAGAGTTGGACTATCAAATGCAAAAATCAAATCCAACTGGGTAGTTCCCGAGATTACATTACAATACAAACATATAAATACCTCTATAAAATATTAGTGGATAAAGGGCAAAGAGAATATTATAGTCTTTGGTATACCTAGTTATGAGTTTCAGTTTGACTATTTAAATGAAATAACTTACGCTCTATAATAATAGTTACAAGAACGGTCGCAACCTCGAAATGCTTCTATTAAATTCAGTGTCGTAATCTCGGCATAATAGTCGAAATAACCTGTATAACAAAAACAAAAAAACATTTTACAGTCATTTAATCAAATAGAATTTATAGAATTTCTCCATGATAGAAATTATACCGTGTAACACGTTTTCAATCTCAATCAGAATAATGAGAGATTTTCCTTTTTTTTTTTACTCTTCCCTAGTCGCTGGATAGATGGCACTGACCTTGGTAAGTTACTGCAAGGAACGGAACTTCACATCATTTTTTGATTATTTCAATTTCACTTGGATGTAATTTTGAGATCGTAAAACGAAAGCTAACGAAAGTGTCAGTCAACGAGCGTATGTGACGTGACGCAACGTTTTGTTTCCAAGCGTTTTGGCTTTGGCACCTAGTAACCTAGTCAGTACAACGCCATCTACAGAGTTCTTGGAAACTATTTTTTGTTTAATACTCAAAAAGAAAACCTCTCATTTTGAAGGATATTGCTAATCCATTGCTTCATGTTCAAATCATTTGTAATACGTAAATAACGCAATTAATGTTGTTGAACTGTCAAAACGAAAGCCCTTGCCTAAGGTGGCCCGCGAAATTCAAATTTTCTTACGTTTTTTGCAATTTGCTGGTCAGTATTAACTTGTACGTTGATTAAAATATGATTCGCGGTCGTAAAAAATATGTATTTACAGAATTATAATCATTACAATCAGTAATACAACTTGTTAAGTTAGTATACAATCTATATATAAAATGGTAAACTGACTGACTGATTGTTGATATATCAACGCACAGCCGAAACTACTGGATCTAGGAATGTGGAATTTTGCTCATGGCTTCCTTTTATAATGTAGGGGAGCACTAAGAAGGGGTTTTTGGAAATTCAACCTTTAAGGGGGTGAAAAGGGGGGATTTCGTTTGTATGAAAAATCTTATTCCTTGAGTTAATAAACTTGAAACTTGGCACGAATACTTATCTAAGTAAATGATTAAGTTTGGCATTTTTTGTTTTTCTTAATTACCCCCTAAAGGGGGATTGGGGGGTGTCAAAGTTTGTATGGAAGAATTTTAACGGGCTGTCCGATTAACTCGAAACTCAGTATTTATACTTAAAACCAAAAATAGAGAATAACGTGTATCAGGGTTTTTCGAAAATGTACCCCTAACAGGGTAAAAAGGGGTAGTTAATTTTACAGGGGAGGATTTTACTGCGCGGCTTGATTAACTCGAAAATTGGTATAAATAATCTTTAAGTCAAGTAATGAGCACATCTTAAAGGATTTTTCGAAATTCCACCCCTGTGGGGGTGAAAAGCGGGGATACAGTATATATGAAAAATCTTATTCAATCTATACATATAATAAAACAGTAACGAAAGAAAAACTGTACATTGAGAATTTTCGAGAAAAAATAAGTGGCTTTTGTTAGAAAAACGTAACTGATGACAAAAAGTGACTTTTTAGAGTTTTTGTCTGTTTGTCTGTTTGTCTGTGTGTATGGTAAGGCTTCACGCCAAAACTACTGGATAGATTGAATTGAAATTCAGCTAAAATGTTCTTTGTAAACCAAGGAAGGCTTTAGGCTACATATAATCACGCCGTATGTTATGGGAGGTAAGCAATATTGATTTTAAAAGGTTTTGGTTCGTAATTGAATGCACAAAATAATTGAATGCCCAAAATGACATGTTATTTATTTAGTTAATAAAAATTTAACCCTGGAAACATAACAATCACGCTATTTTTATAAAGGAGCGGAGCAGTAATATTATAAATTGCAAGGGAACAGCTATTTCAACCATATGTCAACAGGGAATTTAGCGGTAAGGTCAGGCGACCGTTTACCGCAATAGATGGTGCGAGTTCAAATCCCGGGTTATAAAAAAAAACTGTTATTGTTTTAAAAAATCGTAAAATTCTTTTTTTTTAGTTTTTGCATTTTTTATGTGCATTAGGAACGATACTATTATGAAATCTGAGAACTTTACATGTCCTATCTACTTGTATGGGGAGTTTCACACCAATATTAATAAACAGATTGATTGGTGGTACAACAAGCTACACTATCATAAAGTCAAGTCAAACTTTTGGTTCTAAGTTATATCTTACCAAGCGCATTTGTTGTTTGTGGAGTGTCACGCAACAGTGACAAAGGGCGCGTGCTTAAAGATTGCTCTTTAACCGTGTGGGATGAATGCACTATGGCGAACAGAAAAGCCGTAGAGGCGGTAAACAGGACTTTGTAGGACATCCGCAGGAACCAGCAAATGATGGGTGGCGTTACAGTTCTGTTAAACGGCGATTTCCGACAAACGCTGCCTGTGGTGACGCGAGGAACTAGGGCTGATGAGGTGAATGCTTCGTTGAAATGCTCTTTCTTATGGCCACATATTCATAGGTTGCGCTTAACGATGAATATGAGAGCACAGCTTGGCGGGAATGTACACGCCCAAGAATTTTCTGATCTTTTCTTAAAATTGGGTGAGGGAACGCTACCAGTAGACGGTGGCCAGGTGGTTCTACCTGAGATACTTGGGAGAGTGGTGTCCACCTTAGATGATTTGATTCGCCTGGTACGGGGACATCAATAGGATACCGCACCAAGATAATTCTTGGGTGTGACGTGAACGAGTCATTTTAACACCCAGAAACGACCAACCTTCAGCGATCAATGAATGCATTCTCGCGGAAATTGAGGGATATGAAGTGACTTCAATAAACACTGTTGTCGACCAAGATGACGCCACTCAATACCCCGTAGAATTTCTCAATTCCCTCAGTGCAAGTGGACTACCAGCGCACACCATTAAGCTAAAGGTCGGTGTCCCAATTATGCTTCTTCGGAATCTCACTCCACCGAAACTGTGCAATGGGACCCGGCTCAAAGTCGTCTCGCTGCAGAGAAATATCATTGAGGCGGAAATTCTAACGGGTTGTGGTGTCGGCGAGACAGTGTTTATACCACGTATACCACTGATTCCCCACAATTACCCTTTTTTTTCGGATGGGAAATCATCAAATGACCCCTCCCGCTCTGGGTGGAGCGGAAGGGACTGTCTCTTACTGACTAAAACCCACCCGTGTTCCTTCCTTAGCCCTTTATGTTCGGGGCCAGCGGTAACCCTTTCGGACAATCCCGCTGACCCGGCAGGCTTCGGGCCCTCGATGCTGACATCTCTTTGAGGCGCGCGTGGAACACGTACGCGCCGTCCGGCACGGGCTTGGTCCTGATCGGACGGTGAGCTACCCATTACTCTCCGCCCGCAGGCCCGCGCCTACGGTGGCCGGGAGTCGTCCCGTGGCTCCCGACGCCCGGAGCGTCTCACGCGGCGGCTGGGACGGGAGGCTTTCTCCCTCATCCGTCCCGCCACCTCCTTCGCTAGCATGACTGCTTCGCAGAAGGAGGTGACTGCCTCCAACTCCCTCTCGCCCCGGACCATAGCTTGCACCAGGGCCGGACGCGCCTCTACGAGGACACGGTGGTACTCCGCCCAAGCGGGGCAGACCTCCACCGTGTGCTCCACCGTGTCCTCTGGGCGATCCTGGCAATAGTGACACCCGGCCACAATTACCCCTTTCAATTCAAGCACGTGCAGTTTCCTGTGAGCGTGTGCTTCGCCATGACAATAAATAACTCGCAGGGGCAGACACTGAAGGCTGCGGGTGTCGACCTCAGGACGAGCTGCATCGCATAGCAAAAAATATTCCACGTGAAGAGCATTTTCTGCTGTGAGAATAAATTTGAAGATCTGGAACACCTGTTGTGGAACTCCAAAGCCCAGCGACACTATAACATAATTATAGGAATGACGTCTTAGCAAAAGTTGTTTAGTCTGATGGGCATTTCCTGTTGACTTACAAAAATGAAAGATCTGGAACGTCTCGAATCGTCTCGCGCATCAAGCCGTTTTCCCGTCCCCGGGCTCTTAGAATTTGACATCAGACGTTTCAGATCTTCGATTTTGACGACCCCGTTGTCGCTGGCATTAGCAACAGAATCCGCGTACGAAGTCGCGGGCAGAAGCTAGTCTATATATATAAAAGAAAGTCTGTTAGTTACACCACTTATAACTCGAGAACGGCTGAACCGATTTGGCTGAAAATTTGTAGGGAGGTAGCTTAGAGCCAGGAGACGGACATAGGATACTTTTTTTTTTTATTATTATTATTTTTTTATAGTAGGAGTAGGGTAGGAGTAGGGTAGAAGTAGGGTAGGAGTAGTGTAGGAGTAGTGTAGGAGTAGGGTAGGAGTAGTGTAGGAGTAGGGTAGGAGTAGTGTAGGAGTAGGGTAGGAGTAGGGTAGGGTAGGGGTAGGGTAGAAGTAGGGTAGGAGTAGTGTAGGAGTAGTGTAGGAGTAGGGTAGGAGTAGTGTAGGAGTAGGGTAGGAGTAGTGTAGGAGTAGGGTAGGAGTAGGGTAGGAGTAGGGTAGAAGTAGGGTAGGAGTAGGGTAGGAGTAGTGTGGGAGTAGGGTAGGAGTTGGGTAGGAGTAGTGTAGGAGCAAAACAACGTTTGCCGGGTCAGCTAGTAATATTATAAATTCGAAAATAACTCTGTCTGTATGTTACCTTTTCACGCCTAAACCACTGAATGGATTTCGATAAAATTTGACTGAGAGATAGATTGCATCCTGGGGAAGGACATAGGATAGTATTTATCCCGATATTCCCACGAGATCGACACTTATGCGGGTGAAACCGCGGGGCGCAGCTAGTATAATATATAATCTATATGTATATAATCCCCAAATGTCAAGATTTAATGAAATAGTCATTCTTGGGGATTACAATGGTTCTTAGAGAGTTGTGTTGATGACTTTAATGATTATAATCGCGGCGCTTTCGCCTTAATTATGTATCATTAAAGTCATCAACACAAGACCACATATCCCCAAGAATGACTATTTGGATTATGACCTCATATTCGTTGTCAGCACCCTCGAAATCCTTGGAAACGACACCCATGATGAAAATTGTTTAAATTTTCCCAGCCGCCATCTTGGATTTTGATTATGACCATATCCCTGCGTTCCGAGATGGGAAATAATCGATGTGAGCGTGCTTAAACCCGTACCGAATTAGCGTGAGCGCGATAACGACGTTCCGTGAATCGTCATAGATGACGTCATGACATGCGCCATCTTGCGATAACGCCGACCATGCCCTAGAATAATATCACCGTGAGCGCTGTCAAAAATGACAGTGTGTGTGTGAGGATGTGTCAGTGTGTGTTTTATTTTGATTTGCATCTTATCATAAAATTAAACTAAAGTGGCATTTTCGAAATTGTGCTTCTGGCTGATAGTCGCCACCTAACCAAAGAAGAAGAAATGTGGTGTTTATACAAAGAAATACTGTAATAATATCGTTTTTACATTGAGTAAGCACTGTGAGCGCGCTCACGGGCGTTCCGAATTGTTGACAGCTCTCAGCTGTCATAGTCGTGATATCTAAATCGGAACGGATGTGAGATGATGTGAGCGCTGTGAGCGATTATAGCTAATTCGGAAAGCGCCCACGAACCAATCTCCTATGGAAAGAAAGATGTATTAATGATTCTAATAATTATACCTCTCTAAATATGTACCTGTTATTGTCGCGAATCATATTTTGATCAAGAATTCAAGAATTCAAGATACAACCTGACACTTACCTGCAAATTGCAAAAAACGTAAGAAAATTTGAATTTCGCGGTCTACCACAACCGTAAGTAATTGTGATTTCCGTAGACAGAGTAAACTGTAGACTGCTGCATATCTTCTTTTTCATTCGCACAAGAAAAAGAGAAATATACTTCGATCAATTGAAATATATTAACGTCACTAGCAAAGAAAAGAGACAGAGTAAGAATATTTCTGTCCCTCACTGCGTGTCGGCTAAGCACATCAATGTGCACAACAAGTTTGACGTTTATGAATGAAATAATAAAAACTACACCGCGATTAGACGGAAAATAATATATTTTTCGTGCATAATTCAATAATAGTACATTTGCGCAACTGTGAAAATGCTAAGGTGCGGTGTAATAAGCTGTTAATAAAATGATAGTATGATGAAGATTGCCGGAATTTTTTGTCCCTTTCGGTGATACGGATACTATGAGACCATGAGTCCATAGATTACTCTGTCTACGGTGATTTCACTTATCTGTCCTAACAATACCTTATTTCACCTTCACTTACCTTGTGGCGCCGGGGTGGTGGGGGATCCAGTCCTGGAATCAAATGATATTTATCTATCTATCTAGCTCTTGCCCGCAGCTTCGCCCGTGTTGAGGTCAGACATTATCCCATAGATCACTGACTGAACAGACAGACAGCTGTGCTGCTGGGGAGTTTGTTGCGCCACTTCTTCTCCCCAGCGAGAGCACTAGGAAGTGGTGAAGGGCGGGCGTGCCGGGGGGGACTGTCTTATGTAATTTTGATGTTTGAAAAGTGCTTGATTCTCACCCTAATTTAGGGAACATCTGATTTTTAGGGTTCCGTACCCAAAGGGTAAAAACGGGACCCTATTACTAAGACTTCGCTGTCTGTCCGTCCCTCCGTCCGTCTGTCTGTCACCAGGCTGTATCTCAAGAACCGCGATAGCTAGACAGTTGAAATTTTCACAAATTACCTATGTATTTCTGTTGCCGCTATAACAACAAATACTAAAAACAAAATAAAATAAATATTTAAGAAGGGCTCCCATACAACAAACGTGTTTTTGCCTTGTGGTAAGGAACCCTTCGTGTGCGAGTCCGACTCGCACTTGGCCAGTTTTTTTTCGTGATTTCAGGTTTGGTCCCATAATAAAAGTTGTTCATAATGAGGTTGTTCCTGTATAACGCGGCCCACGCTAGTAGAGCGCCTAGTCAACATGATTTTCTCCGACATCTTCAACAAACATCGTCATATTTCAGCCAATTTACACAAAACATTAATGAGAACACCTAAATCTTCCTCATGAATTACTTCGTCCATTGGCGAAAACCGTACGAAAATCCGTTCGGTAGTTTTTGAGTTTATCGCGTACAGACAGCCAGATAGACCCGGCGCGGCGGAGCATTTGATTTATAATATTACTAGCTGTGGCCTGCGGTTTCACCCGCGTAAATGTCGATCCCGTGGGAATAGCTAGCAAACAGTGGCTTACCTTAAAAATACATAATCTCCTCCTGGCCAATACGGCTCGCGAAACCCTTCAAATTTTAATTTATCCTTGTCGCCTCGTACTTCTGCAAGAATCGCAGGTTCGTAGTAGTCTTTTTCCTCTGTGTAAAACTTCGTCGCTTTGCGCCGCCTTGAATGAGAAATACAGGGTTATTGGTAAAACATTAACAACCTCTTAAGAGGTCATTGTACTCATCATTATGAACACCTTTTAGTATGGGACCTGTTATGTACAAGCATAGGGCCCGGTACCCACCAAAGCGGAGAGGAGAGGAGACGAGAGGAGATGTGTTTTAAATAACCAATCAGATTTCGTTATTTCCACATCTCTTCTCCGCTTAGCTTTGGTGGAAATGGATCAAGCGGAGAGGAGAGATGTCTCATTTTTCTATAGAATTTTGTGCCGCGAGCGAGCAAGCAAAGGAACAGCGGAGACGTGTGTAAACGGGCGGCCGGCCGGGCGGCGGCTCTCGCGCTCGCGCGCCCTTTCCCCGCTGCCTTCTCCCCGCGCCTCGCATACCCGAAAGAGTCATTCCTATCACACATCTCCGCTACGCACAGCTCACATCTCTCCGCTACGCATCTCCTCTCCGCTTTGGTGGAAACAACCTGCCAGCTTCGCAGCACATCTCTTCTCGTCTCCTCTCCGCTTTGGTGGATACCGGGCCTTAGGCCGCGTTTCCACTGACGCGGAGCTGGGCGGAGCGGAACGGAGACGTGCAGGAATCGTCCAATCACAGACGAGAACAGACGAGACGAGTGACGCGATGAGGATTTCAACCATTGCGATTGGTCGATTCCTGCACGTCTCCGCCCAGCTCCGCGTCAGTGGAAACGCGGCCTTAGTATCGCACCGCGCAGCGCCGCGCCGCCGCACTATGGAAAATATAGGTCGGTATCGGATCAAAAATCTGTAGTTCTTCATGAATTTTTGTCGTATCGTGATGAAATTTGGCACAAATATGCAGTAAGGTTTGGAGATTCGCGGCGGCGGCGCGCCGCCGTGCCTCTGTAGCATTGGCCGAGCGAGAGCGAGACATCGTTCCGGGAGCGGGACCGCGCGCACCCGCGGGCCGCGCGGGCGCGTCTCACCACGCAATACTATTGTGACAGTTGCATGTTGACTTGAAATAAACGACAGTGCGTCACAGAATAAATAGTATAAGTGTGCGTTTCCAGTCGTTAGAGAGTAGTATATTCCTTGGTTTCCAGCGAGCGAGTGTTTTACTTGTCCCGTGTCCCGTATCTAACAGTGGCGACGAGATCAACCCACGCCTACAATGGCTCAGTTTAATTTCGGGATTGAATGGAAGGCGTATAAAAGTCGCCTGCGGCAGTGGTTTAGAGCAAATGACATCTCCGAAAAAAACGACGCTATACGGGTTCAAGAAGGCGAGCGATCCTGCTGAGCGCACTCACGGATGGTACAAGACGACCGACGTAACTGAGTGAGAGTTCTTAGTGCCTATGTTCAGGCCCGCCAAGTTACGTCGGTCGAATTGTACAGACGCCAGCACATCAAGTTACTACAATCTGTCAGATTTCTTTAATAGATTTTCGACTTTATTGCTAAAGCATAAGGTTCAAGGTTGATTGGGAAAATCTGACAGTTTCGGGTAGGTTGACCTGCTGGCGTCTGTACCTACCAGCTCACAGCCGACTTGGCTTTGCCTAAACAGCTGGAGGAGGTGCTATTCGAGGACATTTTGGAGCTATTAGACTTTTCGCCGAAAAAGTGTGGATTTGGAGAAAGATACCTATGCATTTTACGCGGCAACGCAACAAACGAGTGAGACGCATGCGCATTGGGCGGCAAGACTGCGCGCGCGCAGTCTTGCCGCCCAATGCGCATGCGGCTCACGAAACACTGCAAGTTCGCCAATGTAGAAGAAGCCCTCCGAGACCGCTTTGTTAGGGTATGTCAGTGGGTCCTGAGAGGGACAAACTTCGCGAAGGATACGGACACTTTGACCCTGGCAAAGGCAGTGGAGTTGGCACAGAGCATCCGTTGTGCGCGGGCAGGCGCCTCCGCATCAACGACAGCGTCACCATCAACACAGTAAGAACATGTAGGTAGTGTTCAAGGTGCAGGGTACGAGTAGAGTACAGCTCCAGAGAAGGAACCAGTCATGGAGAAATGTTCCGTGTGCGGTCGAAATAACCATCCGTCATCCCAGTGCCGGTTCGCGAACTTTACGTGTAGGAAGTGTAATAAAAAGGGACACTTGCGTAGAGTGGGCAAAGTTAAACGTATTGTGACTTGTGTCCGGTGACGTGACGTGGGTGAGGAGGACGACGATGGTGTAATATCGTGTCAGTACGGGGGGAACCGGATATCTATGGGGGGGCAAATTGAGGTTCGAAATAGGACATTGGACACTTCTGTAAAATCAAAACAGTGTTTGCAGAGTAAATACAACGGCGGCAAAAATGATCAGACTTATAAACGGAAACGAAGTGTTATATAAAAAGTTTTTGAATAAAGATAAGTTTATGTGGTGCAGAGGCACAATCACAGACTAAATAGGTAAGGTGGTCTATTTGATTAACGACCACCTAACAGGAAATGTAACTAGTGAAAAAACATAAAAATCAAATTGTATTTTATAAGGGCTACGCCAACTCACCACAGTTAATCTTGGGATGTCGGCGAAGTGGACAATTCGGGTGACGGCACCACGTCACAATCAACATCACCGAGTCTCCAACCCGCTTTTCAAGTCGACTCCGCGGGGGAGGGGGTACAGGGTGCAAGTATAACGAATGGTTCGGCACCACCGCCGCCAGTGGCGTCCCAACATCCCGATAGAGTGTTGCGCGATATCCCAAGGGTAAACTACAGAAGCCTCGCGTTAGGAAAATGATTACTTAAAAAATATTTTTATTTGATTAAAAAGAGTTAGGTATCATAATATGTGTCACAAGGACTAACATAATCACATTATGAAAATATGTAATGTATGTTGTGTACAACAATACGACCGCCATCACTTGCCGGGCCTGAACTTTGCGCAGAAGGCTGCACAGTAAGATTTTTTAGGAACCAAATGGTGACATGAGGCGAGTGCGAGTACCAGGCCCGTGCCAGACGGCGCGTACGTGTTCCACGCGCGCCTTAAAGATATGTCAGCATCGAGGAGGGGCCCCCTTAGGGTCGAAGCCTGCCGGGTCAGCGGGATTGTCCGAAAGGGTTACCGCTGGCCCGGAACATAAGGGCTCCTGCACACGATGCCGTCACCGCGCCGTCGCCGCGCCTACGCCGCGCAATTACACTGTAGATACGAGTCGCGCGAAGCCCGCCACCGCGCCGCCACCGCGCCGCCTCCGCGCGCGTTCCCTCTGTTTGATTCATTCTATTACCGGCCGCGTACGAACGTGCACGTGCGTAACTTTTTAAGAATGAATCAAACAGAGAGGGAGAGGAACGCGCGCGGTGGCGGCGCGGCGGCGGCGCAGTGGCGGGCTTCGCGCGACCCGTATCTACAGTGTAATTGTGCGGCGTCGGCGCGGCGACGGCGACGGCGCGGTGACGGCATCATGTGCTGGAACGCTAAAGCCGCCATTAGATCGCGCCGGAGCGGAGGTCCGTCCGCTCCGCCGCGATTTGCCGCGGAAGCGGAGTTTCCCCCCGGCGGCGGCGTAGTGCCTCCGCGCGCCACTCATACAGGCGCGCGAGGACTATATCGCCTCCAGATCCCATGGCGGCAGTCCGGCAACGAGGCTTGCCACCTCGCCCGAAATCCTTACCTACCCCTTAAGTGGTCATAGTGAATAAGGGCCCTGGATCGATTGTAAAAGCTAATAAAAACTCTTAAAAACTTACATGACATTGACAGTTCTGTTCTTCCCGATTCTATAAGGCCGGGCTCCTGGTGTTGGAGTTAAATTAATATTTGATACTGCTTTTCTTCCTGTGTTATTGCCTCTTTCTCTGAGTGCCTTATTTCTGCAAAACATCATGAAGAGTATCGATATCATTATTAGCTCAAAATAATAGTCCCCCAGCCGGGTAATTACGTAACAGTACACTCACAGTAGGAATGGTGACAATGGTGTATAAGAATTCTAGCCCTTTAGATAATATGGAGAGCTGCAAACCATACTTCATAAAATATCAGATTCTAACCAAGGAACATACTCTAGGGGAGACCCCTATAGTAAAAGTACTCTGTGATTCGAACTCTGCCGTCAATATACATACTTGGCATTTGCGTATTTGTTTCTAAAAATATCGACAGGTTCAATAAAGTAGAAGATCTATACGCATAACATCAACCTCCTCTAGAGTAAGTAACTATAATAATTTCCTTGACGGCAACACACGCCTTAAAAAGAGGTTATGGTGAATGGGTAGTTGAGACCGCAAAATTTGAATTTCGCGGGCTACCTTACCTACCCCTTTTTTTATGGTAGGAAATAATCAAATGATCCATCCCGCTCTGGGTGGAACGCCTTACCTACCTAAGTGGTCATAGTGAATAAGGGCCCTGGATCGAGCGTAAAGCTAATAAAAACTTACATGACATTGACAGTTCTGTTCTTCCCGATTCTATGAGGCCGGGCTCCTGGTATTGGAGTTAAATTAATATTTGATACTGCTTCTCTTCCTGTGTTATTGCCTCTTTCTCTGAATGCCTTATTTCTGCAAAACATCATGTAGGTTTAAAAAGAGGTTATGGTGAATGTGTAGTTGAGACCGCAAAATTTGAATTTCACGGGCTATCTTACCTACCCCTTTTTTATGGTGGGAAATCATCAAATGATCCATCCCGCTCTCCGTGGAACGCCTTACCTACAGTGGTCATAGTGAATAAGGGCCTTGGATCGAGTGTAAAGGTGCAATTCCAAGATGGACCGCAGGCCGCAAACTGCAGCTGCAGGTTCAAGCGACACTATTGGTTGCTATGTATCTCTATGAAAACTGCGGTCAACCGCAGCCGCTAGCCGCTTTTTCGCCTGCGCTTGCAGTCTGCAGCCCATCTCGGAATTGTACCTTTAAGCTAATGAAAACTCTTAAAAACTTACATGACATTGACAGTTCTGTTCTTCCCGATTCTATGAGGCCGGGCTCCTGGTGTTGGAATTAAATTAATATTTGATACTGCTTCTCTTCCTGTGTTATTGCCTCTTTCTCTGAATGCCTTATTTCTGCAAAACATCATGTAGGTTTAAAAAGAGGTTATGGTGAATGTGTAGTTGAGACCGCAAAATTTGAATTTCACGGGCTATCTTACCTACCCCTTTTTTATGGTGGGAAATCATCAAATGATCCATCCCGCTCTCGGTGGAACGCCTTACCTACAGTGGTCATAGTGAATAAGGGCCTTGGATCGAGTGTAAAGGTGCAATTCCAAGATGGACCGCAGGCCGCAAACTGCAGCTGCAGGTTCAAGCGACACTATTGGTTGCTATGTATCTCTATGAAAACTGCGGTCAACCGCAGCCGCTAGCCGCTTTTTCGCCTGCGCTTGCAGTCTGCAGCCCATCTCGGAATTGTACCTTTAAGCTAATGAAAACTCTTAAAAACTTACATGACATTGACAGTTCTGTTCTTCCCGATTCTATAAGGCCGGGCTCCTGGTGTTGGAGTTAAATTAATATTTGATACTACTTCTTTTCCTATGTTATTGCCTTTTTCTCTGAATGCCTTATTTCTGCAAAACATCATGTAGGTTTAAAAAGAGGTTACGGTGAATGGGTAGTTGAGACCGCAAAATTTGAATTTCGCGGGCTACCTTACCTACCCTTTTTTTTTTGATGGTGGGAAATCATCAAATGATCCATCTACTCTGGGTGGAACGCCTTACCTACCTACCTAAGTGGTCATCGAGTTTACAGCTAATAAAAACTCTTAAAAACTTACATGACATTGACAGTTCTGTTCTTCCCGATTCTATAAGGCCGGGCTCCTGGTGTTGGAGTTAAATTAATATTTGATACTGCTTTTCTTCCTATGTTATTGCCTCTTTCTCTGAGTGCCTTATTTCTGCAAAACATCATGTAGGTATCGATATAATTATTAGCTCAAAATAATAGCCCTTCAGCCGGGTAATTGCGTAAGACACTCACAGTAGGAATGGTGACAATTTTGTATAAGAATTCTAGCCCAAATTTAGATAATACGGAGAGCTGCAAACCATACTTTATAAAATATCAGATTCTAACCAAGGAACATACTCTAGGGGAGACCCCTATTATAGGGGTCTCCCCTAGAGGAGTACTTTTACTATAATAGTAAAAGTACTTTGTGATTCTAACTCTGCCGTTAATACATATACATACTTGGCATTTGCGTATTTGTTTCTAAAAATATCGACAGGTTTAATAAAGTAGAAGATACGCATAACGTCAACCTCCTCTAGAGTAAGTATCAATCTAAATAGACTCGGCCCAGAATTCGGCCACTTGTTTGGTTCTGTTAGTGTGTTACGCAATTACCCCGCAGGACAGGACCCCAAGCCGATGAAATCGGGATAAAAATGGCCGTGTCTTATACGTGAATACGTTTACGTAACGGGGTTGATCCGCTCGGCCGCATTAATTCTTTTACGTTCCCGGCACTGCTTGACTCAGTCATAATTATGGTGTTTTATTTGCACCATTCGATTGCTCTTGACATTATATGTTTTTGATATTATTTTTCTTTTAACACATTATATTCACTGTCACTATTTTACACTAATGTTTTGTATACAATCGATAGATTTTGACGAGAGCTGACGATTAAAACTTAAACGAACGTCGTAGCTTTTTCGAGTCAAAAGTTATACTAAGTGGAAATCTCGATACGCAGCTAAATGACCTCAAAATGGCGATGCGTCACAGTCCTCACATGGCATAGTGAATTATTTGATTCTTTAGCTATCCAATGGTGTTTAGGATGGAGATGGCAGTTATGAAGCTGCAACACCAAACTGTATGTATGTACCCCTATTTTGTTATCATTGGTTTTTTTGACTTGCCTCCCACTATGGAAGCAATTTTCACGTCAAAACATACTTACATCTCAGTAACAGCAGTCTCTTTTTTCATGGCAGGAGTCCATTTGTATGTTCTTCGAGTTCTTGTTTTGTATTTTATGACTTGTGATATTGGAACCTGAGCCAAATACATTTCCCATATTTTTTGCAACTCAGGGTCAACATAATTATTATATCTTTCTCTTTTTTTATTTTTTTTGAAGGAAGCCCAGTTTTTATTAGCGGTTACATTTGAATTTTGCAATTCTTTTGATGCATTTTTATTTGGAGACACCGTATTTACTGTAAAAGAGAAAATTAGTTAGTAGGTACTTAGGTATATAGGTACGGTCACCATCTGAAGGTCGATTTCAAAATCTAGTCGCAATCTCATCTCAGCGACAATCAATGTCAAAAACTTGTCAAAAATGTAGGTTTTAGAGGTATTTTTGACAGATTCAGACCGATCAGACTGTGAACGTTCTTAAAATTACGAGAATTGCCTCTGATGAGTGTAAACAAACCCTCATCGATTGCCTAACCATTTCTCAACTATTTTGGGGTCGGCTTCTAGTCTAACCAGTATTTTATATGGAGCTACTGCCTATCTGACCTCCACAACCCAGTTATACTGGGTAACACGATTTTACACGATCATCATCATTTCAGCCGAAAGATGTCCACTGCTGGACATAGGCCGCCCCCAAGCACCTCCACTTCGACCGGGTTTGGGCTTCTCGCATCCAACGAGTTCCTGGGGCCTTCAAAAGGTCGTCGGTCCACCTTGTGGGAGGCCTTCCAACGCTACGTCTTCCGGTACGTGGTCGCCACTTCAGAACCTTTCGGCCCCAACGGCCATCTGTTCTGCAAGCAATGTGCCCTGCCCACTGCCACTTAAGTTTAACAATTCTTCGGGCTATGTCGGTTACCATGGTTCTCCTGCGGATCTCTTCATTTTTTATTCGATCACGCAGGGAAACTCCAAGCATAGGCCTGTCCATTGCCCTTTGGGTGACTTTCAGCCTTCTAATAAGGCCCATTGTGAGCGACGACGTTTCAGTGCCACAATATCCCTTGGTAAAACTGGTATTCAGCTGCATCCGGTATTAGACTGGAAGCCAATCCCAACATAATTGGCAAAAGGCTATTCAGATGATGATGATGATAACACTGGTTGTCAGTCCTTCGGGCTTCTGACTAGGTACGCGTAACGACTGTCAAAGCTCTATAAATGACAGTGGTGAGTGGTGAGTGGTGACAGTGGTGAGGCACGGAGGGGTCTCGATATAAGGATGGTCAGGTGACCATATCCTTCATCGATTCAGTCTATTGATCGTTAAGCTACGCTTGCTGCGGTCAGCAGAAAGTATAGCCTAATCTTCCGACCCGTGTGGTCGGGTAGTTATGTTATTGTTTTTTTTTACAGGAATTTCTCAGTAGCAGCCCGGAGTCTGGATCTGTGTCCGGTTGATGCCAATAGGCTCGCTCCCTATCCTATGACAAGAAACTTAAAAATAACGGGCGAAATGTGGGTGTCCTAAAGGTACACCTCTGTGATCTGTCTAACTCTACAAGGAATACATCAAGCAAGAAGCATAGTAAAAGTGGAGGCAAAACTCTAAATACCTAAGTGGAGTCTGCTGTGGTCGGACACTCTCTTTACACACATAAGAACGAGACAGTGATATGTGTTTTATTTGTGATATGTAGGTATGTGTTACGGCTAATGACTGAAGTGCGGCTACACCTAGTTTTAACCAAACCTAACCTCGGGGTGTCCTTTGCTCGCTCTTGCATCCTATGTCGCCTCCCGAAATACACACGAACCGCATGTGGCCGGCTAAAACTAGGTGTAGCCGCACTTCGGCCGGCTAAAACTAGGTGTAGCCGCACTTCGGTTATTAGCCGTGACATATGTATTTAGAAAGAGAGTGTCCGTCCACAGTAGTCTTCACGTTCGTATTTAGAGTGCTGCCTCTACTTTTATCTTTATGTAAGCTGTTAGGAATACGGTCGTGATATTATGTTAAGTAAGACAATCGAATTCTTAAAAAAAAACTTACTAATGGACACGAGAAAAACACATGTGAAAAATAAAATTTTCATAGCTAAATGTAAAAAAAAAAAAAAAAACAATTTCTTTTGATAAATATGAAAAATATACTACATGTTTCTCCTGTTAGCTTTAGTCTTTTCAATTATAAGCTCAATTTAATTTCATCATTAATTGTAGGTATGGAATTTCTAAGAAAATGTACAATCAAAAATAATGACTCTTTCCATAAAAATATTATTGATTGAAAACCATGAAATGGCGAATAAAGGCGAATTTCACCATTGAAATTGAACGCAGCACATCTAAGGCCGCATTCCGAATTAGCTATAATCGCTCACGCTAAGAGAGAACAGGCTTCTTCTGGGTAAACTCACTCGATCGTCGACTTTGTCTCTGTCACCTCTGACCTAGACTAGAGTCAAGAGAAAACCCATTTAAAAAAAATAAAATAAAAACAACCTGATCGGAGTTAAATACCAATTTGAGGATGATCTTCTTGACATACCTGCACTGGAAAACTTCAGATTTAATAATTCTACCACTGACCTATTATAAGTTGAACACGTACACCCTTATTATACGAGAAGGCCAATTCGGCCCATAGTTAAAAACGCTCAAAATATAATCGCAATCTCATCTCAGCAACAATCACTGTCAAAAACTTGTCAAAAATGTAGGGAAACTATAGTCGGACTTTTAATTAGCTGCAATAAAATGACAGCTTATGTGTTACTTAAATGACGGAAATTGGCGTCTTTTTGTTTTTTCGCGGCCATCAACCAAATTTTGTTTTTCTAGTACAGTCAGCAAAAGAGGTATGCAGGATCGTCGGATATAGTTGTAGTTTAGTAATAAACCAATGGATGTTGTCGAATAAAATTAAATTTTATTAATAGAAAACAAACAGCTCATTTATCAAATTAAATTTCAGTCGACAACATCCATCGGTTTCCTACTAAACTTCAACTATATCCGACGATCCTGCATACCTAACTCTTTTGCTGACTGTACAGTCAACAAAGGAGTTAAGTATACAGGAGCGTCGGATATTGTTGAAGTTTACTAAGAAACCGATGGATATTCTCGAATAAAATTTTAGTTTATTAATAGAAAACAAACAGCTCATTTATTAAATTAAATTTCAGTCCAGAACATCCATCGGTTTCTTAGTAAACTTCAACTATATCCGACGCTCCTGTATACTTAACTCCTTTGTTGATTGTACATACCTACAAAACAGTGTAACAAACGAAACTTTTTTGACATGCTTATCTCTAAACTCAGTCCGAAATGAGTTATTAAGAAGTGTCATTTTACTGCAGCTAATTAAAAGACGGATTTTAAAGGTATTTTTGACAGATTGAGACTGAGATCAGACTGTGAACGTTCTTAAAATTTCGAGAATTACCCTTCAGAATTGCCTGTAATGAAAACAGACATTTATTTATTTATTCAAAATTTCGTTAATAACATCATAACAGCTAAAAAACGCCAAAGCAATGTTACTACCACAAAGATACACATACACCTAACTTACCTTGAGTAGGTAGTAGGTACCCCAAAAATACAATTAAAAATACAAACATAAATCTAATTTAAAATACAATAAAAAAAAAATATAAATAAAAAATTCAAATAGAATACAATTAAAATACTAATCCAAATACCATTAAAATACAATTAAAAATACAAATACCATTAAAAAATAATTAAAAATGCAAAAACCATTAAAATACAATTAAAATCACATCCCAACATTTTCAATGCACTTCGATGCTACTTCTGTGAACTTCATCAGGCTGCAGTGAAATATATCTACCTCAATGGAAATAATATTCAACAATCTTATGGCGCGTGATAAGGGGGCAAACTTGTTCAGGTTAGTCCTAGAGGAAGGCTCCAGTAGCGTCGGCGTGAGGCGACGGGCGCCCCCGCAACCGGGCGGCGCGCGCAGCCCCAGCCCCGCTAACAGCTCGGGGTGGTGAAGCCAGCCGCGCAGCACCCGAAACACTAAGCTACACAGAGCGATGTCCCTCCGTACCGCCAGCCTGCTGTACCCTACCATCCCTATTACAAAAAGACTCGGGTACATGAGCGGGAAGAAGGGATAGACACCGTACAGCTTAAAAAACAAAAAACGAGTGAATTTGTTCTGGATTCTTTCAACCATAATACTGTATTTAGCCTCATGGGGGTTCCAAACGATAGCACTCGTTTCAAGACGGCTCCGTACCAGCGCATTGTACATAATTCTAACCACTGCTGTATTCTGAAAGTCTTTGCACTGTCTGAGTATAAATCCAAGATTTCGGAACGACTTGCCGCATATGTCTAAGATGTGGTCACGAAATGTTAATTCCGGAACCATCTCCACCCCGAGGTCCCGCACATGCGTGAGTCGTGACATGACCGCGGCTTCCATCCCATACTGATGTACCAGAGGTTTTCGCGCGCGAGTGTAGCTCATTATACCGCATTTGGAAACGTTAAAACCTAACTTATTATCTATACTCCACTGCACCACCCTATCAATATCCTGTTGAAGACGTTGACAGTCCGAAGTATTTGCTACCGACAGGAACAACTTGAGGTCGTCCGCGAATAGCAAACACTTCGCCTCCCTTACGACTTCCGGAAGATCATTGACCACGAGAATGAAGCCTAATGGACCGATATTGCTACCCTGACTCACGCCTGAAAACGTGAAATAAGGCTTGGAGACGTGTCCGCCATATTCGACGTACTGCCGGCGATCGCCAAGGTAGTTCGCGAAGAATTTCAAAAGGTGCGGTGTGAAACCAAATGCCGCAAACTTAGCCAACAGCACATCGTTGTCGACGGTGTCGAACGCCTTCCGAAAGTCGAAGTACGCAGTGTCCACCTGCCCCCCAGCGTCAACATCAGGCGCCAGGTATGTCATGAAAGACAACAAGTTGCTCCCCACACTTCGACCAGTCCGAAAACCGTGTTGAGCGTCAGTCAGACGAGAACTTACTTGATCTGAAATACACTTGTGTAATACCGACTCAAACACCTTAGCAAACGCCGACAACACCGCCACCGGTCGGTAGCCACTAACGTCAGTTCCCGAACCTCCCTTAGGGACTGGGATCACTCTAGTGATTTTCCATTGGTTGGGATATTGACCTAACTTTAAAAACAAATTTAAAATGTACAGTAATGGCCTTTCAAATACCGCGCTACAGTCTTTTACTATATAAGGAGGTATCCCGTCTGGTCCCGCTGAATACTTGGGCTTGAGGCGGCGGAACGCGGCACGCAGCTCACTCAGGTCGAGCTGGCCAACATGCACGCGCGCCGCACCCGCGCTCGCGCCTGCCGCACGCTCCGCCTCCGCGGGGTTCAGCGCCGGGCGCACCTCGTTATACACGGAATGAAAGAAGGAAGCAAAACACTCCGAACATTCTTCGTCACTCAACTCCTTTCCATCTTTTGTGACTCGAGTTTTGTTGCGTCTAGCACGCTTGCTTCTAACAAAATTCCAAAAAGATTTAGGATCGTTTTTAATATTTATCTGTAGCCTACGCTGGTAATTTTCATACGTTGACGCTAATTTATATTTAACTTGGGTTCGATAATAGGAAAACCGTTCATAGTCACTATTGGAACCATTAATTTTAAATAATTTATGATACCTCCACTTTGTTTTGATGTCGCGTATTAAATCAGATGTGTACCAGGTTGGATACATGTATTTGCTTTTATTCCCCCTTTTTTTTTTCGTCGGTGTGCATTCAGTAATGGCTTCATTAACTACGCTATAAAAAAACGTTAATGCCTTATCAGGATCCAAAATCTCATACAACGCCTCCCAATCTACTGATTGTAAAATACGATATAGTCTGGAAAAGTCACATTTGGTAAATATCCATTTCGGTTCACTATTTAATATGGATTTCTCTTCGCAATCAGAACTCGGTTGGTGTACCGTCAACGGCTCATTAAAACGACCTCCAAACTTCACTGTAGCTATCAGTGGAGGATGCTGAACGTCAACATCCACCAACGGTTCACCCGACAGTTCGACCTTCATCTCACTCGCCAAAAAGGTAGTCAGCACTAAGTCTAAAGTACGATTATTTATATTACAAACATTATTTACCTGCTGAAATCCACAGAAAGCGTTTACATACTCCAAGTAACTTTGCACTTCCACTGATGTAGATGGCATATTAAAATCACCCATCAATAATACATTCTCATAATTTACACAAACAGTTTCTAAAATATTAAACAATCGCATATATTCATTACTATCACATTTCGGAGGAATTTTTCCTTCGGAGGAATATAAACCACACAACATAAAAACAAACAATTATTTCCCAGGTGTACGGTAGCACAAACAATTTCAAATAAGGCTGAGTTCACATCGGCGATTGGAATGCACCTTAAATGAAAACGCGGCGATGTTGCTAAAAACACTCCTCCTTGTTTGCGCCCATCTGCTCGATCACACCGTAGTATTTTATAATCCGGTGGAATAAGTTCGCCATCATGAATTGAATCATTAAGGCCCGTTTCTGTGATGGCAAAAAGGTCATACGAAGATGCCAAAATATTTGTGAAGAAAGTATTTGTTTTTGTTCGCAAACCTCGAACGTTCTGGTAATACACTCGAATGCATTTATTGCTGACTTTGGCTGCCTTGTTGTTGTTGTTTACGGGAGTTCCGAAACCACACCCATTGGTTGAATTGAGCATTAAGTGGCCAGCAATCTACATTGTTCACCTTATCAAAAATTGATTCTGGGACTCCAATCATAAATGACGCGTAGTCTCTTTTGCTTTTAGGGATTATCTTCTCGACTTTAATATCGTCGGTACCACAAATTTCCGCCACGTGCTCACTTATTGCTTTTTCAGATGTGTCCGGATGTAGTGACCATACATGTAAAAACTTTTTTCTCTGGATAGCTTGAATTGTAGCAATTTGTGCATTTCCGCCTTTTTTTATGGCATTAGCAACAACTTTCTTTGCATGCTTTTTGTTAGTGACTACATTCCATTCTTCAGATGAAAAATCTTCCTCCAAAGCAATCTCCGGAGTTTTCAATAAACACTCGCTGGTTTTCTGTGGTATGGACACAGCCTTATTCTTAGCTCGCTCCATCGCACGGCGTGCACGTTCCGTCTCCTTTTTTTGCGGTTCTTTGGCATCCCTCGCAACACTTGCCTCGCTCACCCGCTGGGCAATTGGTATTCCGTCGAGTTTATCCATCTCGCTCTTCGATGTATTTTGAACTTCGAGCATCTCAATTTTGGTGGACAAAACTGCGAGTACCCTCGTCTGTTCTGTAATGGTGACGAAATAACTTATTACATGGTTCTCAGTTCTCATCTTTTTTTAAACAAGTTATCTTGTTACGAATTTGTCCCATAGCCCAGGTTTAAAATGGATAGCTCATAATCTACGAAATGACGTTCACTAGTAGTGACATCTTAAGGCGGATCCACACCTGCGCT
The DNA here is from genome assembly GCA_963082905.1 of Oligia fasciuncula. Lineage (NCBI taxonomy): Eukaryota > Metazoa > Arthropoda > Insecta > Lepidoptera > Noctuidae > Oligia > Oligia fasciuncula. The sequence goes on along the minus strand of OY720414.1, from coordinate 1,228,817 downwards.
CGTGTACCGCACGCTCACGATCTGTGCACACAATGCGTTTTGAACAGCTATGGACGCGTAAAACTGCGCGCGCGTCGCGAACAGCTTCGGTGCAGTTCGCGAGCATTGATTTGTGTGCTTTATTGGTTGATTTAGTGTGGACACGTTCGATAACACTTCGCGAAACCACAACTATGTGCACGTCGTGAATATTACAACTTGCAATATGACTATATAATGTTCATATGACGCACGCGAACTGCACTATTCGTGCACGTGCGCACGTGTGGATCTCCTTGAAGTGAGCAAGTGGCAGTTCTTATCCCCATTTATTGGGAATTTTTGAAAACTACGTTGTTAAAATTAAATAATTTATTAAATATTAAGAAAAAAATATATAGATTACAATAATCTTAGACATTAATTAAATAAATTAACATGATTATAATTATCGATAAGGAATAACTTATAAATAATTGAGTTTTCTTATAAAAAATAATTTACCTACTTAAAATTTGAGTACATTTTCTATTATACAGGGTGATGTCAGTGTACATTTTTAAAGGGCTACCAACCTTGCTGTCCGTTATTTACACCACGACATAAGCTCGGTCATCTCGTGCCGATACGAGAATAGACAATTAGGAACTTAAACCATCATTTTTACCAACATTAGTGCACCTATGTCTTTTCAAACCACTGCTTTGCGTAAACTGACTATTACAGACCTCACAGGCAAACGGTTTTTCCCCTGTATGTATTCTCATATGCAATTTCAAATTACCGTTTATAGAAAATTGCTTGTTACATACATTACAACTGTATGGCCTTTCTTCTGAATGGACCCGCATATGTTTGGATAAATTACCAATCTGCTTGTTGCAAATCTTACACGTATACGGTTTAATTCCTGTATGTACCCTCATATGCCTTTTTAACTGGCCAGTTTCTCTAAAACACCTTTTACAAATCTCACACGAAAATGGTTTCTCTCCCGAATGCACACGCATATGAATTTTAAGATACCCGTTGTCAGAAAAGGGTTTTTTACATATTTTACATGAAAACGGTTTTTCCCCTGTATGTGTGCGCTGATGCAGCTTAAAACTCGCCATTTGAGCGAATTGGCGATTACAAAATGAGCAGGTATACGGTTTAAACCCTGTATGCACACGCATATGAACTTTTAAGGTTGTATAAGCAGTGAAATCTTTCTTACAGACTTCACAAGAATACGGTTTTTCCCCTGTATGTTGCCTTTCATGTATTGATAAATAACTTTTGCTAGAAAATTGTTTGTTACATGTATTACAAGTATGTAGTTTAATGCCTGCGTGAATGATAAATATATGTCTTTTCAAATGAGATCTCTGAAGGAATCTTCTTCCACAAACGTCACAGACGTACGGCTTTTCCCCTGTATGGATATACATATGGGATTTTAACGTCTGATTATGTCCAAAAGCTTTATTACAGACCGAACAACTATATTTCCTCTCCCCAGTATGTGTTTTCATATGTTCTTTCAAACCTTTTTTCCGTTGAAACTCTTTACTGCATTCTGTGCACTTGAATTTTTCTTCAAAATGTATTTTTATATGTTTTTTTAAGAGTCGAGCTTTCTCGAAATTCTTTTCGCAGATCGTGCAAGGGTATGCGTTGTTTACTATGTGTGCTATAGTTATGTGTTTTGTTAATTCTTTATTGTTAGTATGTGAAGTACTACATAGATGGCAGGTAAACGATTTTTCGCCATTGTGTGCCCTCATATGCACCTCTAAAGACCCGTTGTATGAGAATTTTTTTTGACAAATATCGCAGGAATATTTCTGGGCTTTTTTCTTTTTCTGCTTTCTGTGGTCGTCTGAAATGAAGGAAAGTAGCGTGTAAGTTTTATGTTAAAGGAGAATGGCAAAAAATGGTTGCCTGTAAAGTCGGTTTTACGGGCGAAGATTTTACGTGACAACGACCGATCATCCGATCATAGTTGAGTGGGAGAGAGACGCAAGGCATTCGGCGGGCCTCTCTCTCGTTCGGTGACTCATCGTAACGTTACCGAGCGTTACACTTTTTCATAAGTGACTCCCAGTCGCAACCTAATTTAAGACGTTGTCACGTCAAAAAATACGGAAGCTGGTCTAAGCACCCATGACAACCAATAATGTCTTTAGTTAGGTATTTTATTAAAATACAATAACTACTCATCATCTGGCTAGCCTTTTCCCAACTATGTTGGGGTCGGCTTCCAGTCTAACCGGATGTAGCTGAATACCAGTTTCTTTTTCATGATGCGACTGCCTATCTGACATCCACAACCCAGTTACTGGTTAATACGATACCCCTTGGTAAGACTGGTTGTCAGACTTTCGGGCTTCTGACTACCCGTAAAATACAATATGGCGGCTCATTTCAAGTCGATGCGTAAAAAAAGTTATGGGCGATGTTTTGTAGGACTGACCTGGACAATAACGGAACCCTTGCATAGTTAATCACTTCTAGTGGTGTTAAGCCGGTGATACACATGCCAGTAGCTTGCACACTAGCATACCAGCTCCTTGCACGTGCCAGCTACTGTCATGTGTATACGCTAACTGGCATACAAGTAGCTGGCACAACATTTGATTTACTTGCATGCCCATTGAGGGAGGGGTCGCGGGGGGTTGCCAAAGCATACTTTTATGCGACGCGATGGTAATACTGGTATATAAGGACACAACTTGCAAATGTATCCGCAGTGTGCCAGTAACTTTCATGCCAGTTACTTTCTCGATTTACTGGCATGTGTATCCCCGGCTTTAGTTTGAATATTTGCAAATGTATGCATCCTACTATACACTCCATTAAAGTACCTATGTCACTCGTGTATTATTAGTAGTTACAGAAAGTTTTCTCACCATCACTCAAGTCCGGGGCCCCCACCCACTCTGCATCCGACTCCTCTGGAGGCTCCGTCCTCGACCGGGAGCTCCTTAGCACCGACAGGGGCTGGTCATCATCTTCTACCGGAGCAATGAATATCTCCATCGAAGGGAGGCTGTCATCTGAGGATAATCAGCTTTGTGAATAATTAAGCATTACGCCAGTGTTATGTTTTAACACCTATCATCATCTGCATAGTCTTTTCCCCAACTATTTTGATGTTGGCTTTCAGTCTAACCGGATGCACTTTACCAGCTTTATTTTACATGGAGCGATTCCCTATCTGTCAGATAGTATCTGACCTTCCCAACCCAGTTACTGGGTGATATGATACCTCTTTGTAAGACTGATTGTCAGACTTTCGGGTTTCTGACTACCCATAACGACTGTCCTAGATCCACGAATGACAGCCGGGACCAACGGCTTAACAAGCGTTCCGTGGCACGGAGTCTTGATATTATCTAGAGATTATCACTCATTCTTCAGTTCTTGAGTGGAGACCACGACTCGGCAAACGTAGTGTGGGACGCCCTCCGGCCAGGTGGGATGACGATCTGCGAAAGACTGCAGGCAGATGCTGGATGCGTCAAGCTGAAGACAGGGCGCTATGGCGCTCATTAGGGGAGGCCTATGTCCAGCAGTGGACTGCTATAGGTTGATGATGATATCACTCATCCACGGACCAACCGCGGCAAGCGTAGCTTAACCTGACCGATCGACCCGTGCGGCTGTTATTACTTAGCCACAAGCCCCTCAACTAAAACTATTAATTTATTTTGTAAAGAATATAATCTTACCGTCAGATTTTATATCCTGATCTATATGACTAGATTCTTCTTTTAGCCCTGAAAATAAAAGTTAACATTTTACTACTGACAATATGAAAACATTTTAATGGCAATGGAATTTAAGCTTTGTTGCATGGCATTAGAGTTAGAATTATAGTTTGCGAGCTACATAAATTTAAATGTCGACCTTTTCGACTGTATAGGCGTGTGAGAAAGAAAAAACTTACCATCCCCTGCAAATTCCTTTTTAACACCTTTGTCTACAAACACAGATTCTGAAACAAGACGAGAATAATCATATTATCATTCTGTAATTATATTTGTTTTTGTGGATCTTTGCTGAGCATGGGTTGCTGTGTTCATCCATACTTATAAAAGTCTGTTACCTCTTCACGCTTAAACCGCTGAACAGATTTAGATTAAATTTGGTATATTGTTTGGACGACGTTGCAAATCGCTGACGATTGTGCATCCCTTTCCTTAGTAGCATGCTCTAAATTTACTTTATAGCACGCTGAATTAGATATTTTAATTTGTCGTACCTATTCAATTTCACCTGTAGGTATATAAATAAAAATTACGTAATAACCTTTATAACCGCAACTGAACAAATACTGCTTCAGCTTATCTTCACATAGTGACACTTGCTTCTTGAACTCGGCCGCATCTCTAAGTCTTGGTTCACATATACTGCACACGGAGTAGGATTCAGCATTGTTTGGTAGAGGATTTAACTGAAATAGAAAATACATAAAGTCAGAGACACATTACTGTGTCGTGTTGTGTCATGACTCGGGATACACTAATGAAACAAATCTGTTCAGGACTATGTCAAATTACAAAGTTTTATTTTAGTAGGTTTTTATATTTAATTTTTTATTTATCCTTTTGATAGATTATTATTTTGTAAATGTGAGGACTTTGTAGGCCTTGGACTTTACATCTGTAGACCATTTTTTTATTTTATCAAGTACCTGGTACTTGTTGACAGGCCTACGCTGTCACCATCACCATCACCACATACCTACAGTAATTTGAAAACATTGTAAAAGCCAATTATTTTTAAAAAGAGTAACCGTGGAGTTTCTTGCCAGTTCTTCTCTATAGGAAACGACCAATTGGAACCGTGCACCTAGCTTCTGACGTTTCACAAGTGCCCATGTAGGTTTATGTGAAATAAATTATTTTGATTTTGAAAGAGTTTTGATTGGCTAACACTGCGTCAGAAGGCGTCACGACACGACACAACACAGTAGTATGAATCCGGCTTTATTTTCGTCAGTGATCTAGTGGTTGCAGAGGGGAAAGTGTTATTGGGTTTTCCATCTGGGATTTCTCAGTAGCAGCCTGGACCCTGGATTTGTGCCAAGTTGATAATAATAATTGTTTATTTGCATGAAATATGGTGCTTACAGAAGTCATAATACAATTCATAGTAGGTACTTCATAGTCAAATTTTGGATGTGCCTTGATTCATAGTTCATTCATGTATTCATTAAAATTATGTTAGAGAATGTCAATAAAATAAGAAATTACAAATGTCAAAATAAGAATAAAGGCAAGTCAAAAATTAATAAAATTACAGGAATGTCAAAATCTATTAAATTACAGATATGTCAAAATTAATTGAATTACAGAAATGTCATGATTAATTAAATTACAGGAATGTCAAAATTGATTAAATTACAGAAATGTCAAAATTAATTGAATTACAGAAATATCAAAATTAATTAAATTACAGGAATGTCAAAATTGATTGAATTACAGAAATATCAAAATTAATTAAATTACAGGAATGTCAAAATTGATTAAATTAAGTACAGGAATGTCAAAATTAATGAAATTACAGGAAAGGATTGCATAGAACTTAAACTAAACTAAAAAAAAATGTATGGATGTTTTATCTGAAATAAATGAATAATAAACATAACTGGCGAAATGTGGGTACAGTACTATGGGTACATCTAGCCTAATCCTTCAGGGAATGTAACATTAGTCAGTGGTCTAGTCTGGGTCTAGTGGTCTCTTGAATGTGTGGTCCCAAGTTTGGTTCCCAGGTTGGGCAAAATCTGCCCAAAAAAACTGGCGAAATGTGGGTGTACTCTTAGTACCCCTAGAAAATACAGGCGTGAAGTTTTGAAGTGACGTTATTAATCAAAAGTGAAAAAATATGTACTATTTAATTGGTTCAGTGAAATGGAATTGGAAAATGTGTGAGAATAAATTTGCATTAATTAATATTCATTTAAGTACTGAAATTGTAATCATAAAATTACTCACAATTATATCGAAAGTATCCCTCAACAAAACATAACAGTCTTGTTCAATTCCTGCGTTCGAATACACGTTTAGACTGTTTAAATTGCCTTCAGCATGGCAGCAGCGGCACAAACTACTAGTATTCCATAACACAGACATTTCTAAAACATCATTTAATTCATCTTTAGTTAGTTTACTTACGATACAAACAAAATGAATGGAATAAAGAACCGGAACCACAACAATAGATGTGAAACCGCTACTATTGTTTTACGATTACCACGTAACTCGATTTAAAAATCGCAGCTGTGATTAATTTGTATGAGTAAACAAGAATGTAAATGGAAAATAGAGTTTTCTGAGAGTTTATTTACCGTGGTAGGTATAGATTGTAAAATTGGGTTTGACACTGACAGTAGGAGGGATGTACGGGTACCAAAGCTAAGACTGTGTGAAGTATTTAGTCGACTATTCAGATACGTAAATTTTTGTGGACTTTCCGATGCCAGTTGGCACGTATGTTTTTGACAAAAATTCGTTATTCTTTCTGTTACGGTCTTAAGCTGTGGTTTCCTAAGAAAGCGGAGAACGGAGACACAACAACAGCTGTCCAAATACAGTGTTTTTGACACCTATAAGTCAAATACTGATGAAAATGACTATAATTTATTTTGTCGGTACCGCTTTTCGAGGAAACTAAAGCCTTTCGGGTTGTGTGTGCCAATCACTGATCTGAATTATATGTATGATAGAGGTCAGTGGTGCCAATTTTTCGAAGTTGTAAATTTTTTTCAACGTTTAACACTGATTAATCTTTGTTTATAATTATTTCAGTCAGATAACAATAGTTTGGTCTAAATACCGAAAATCAATGAACAGCTAATACAAATAATACTTTTTGAAAAAGTACTTTATAGTCCATTTCAAGAACAGCACCATACCATAATCAGCCTATAATGTTCCCACTGCTGGGACACAGGCCTCCTCTCAATGAGAGGGAGTGGGCCGTAATCCACCACGCGGGCCCAGAACAGTACTACTTAGACGTATTCAAATTAATTATTTTCCATGGCAACATTGGGAACAACACAGAACACTAATAATATACCGCCGTAGGCGGGCAACAATCAAAAAAATTATGGCACATCTCGAACTGTCGAAGTTTGAGCGCGCAGCTGCCAAAAATCGATAATTGTTCGAAAAATCACTTTAGTTTTAATAGGAAACACCAAAATGCCAGAAACAATAATAGAAAGTGTCCTTACGGGAAAATTAGACGCCTTATTGCTAATAAAGTGGCTAAACGATGAATCTTTGGAGGTGAAATCCTAACCTACAACAAAATGAAAATTTTTGCATATTTTTACAGTATTTTCATGTTATTTATGTTTTTAGGACACACCTGAGGACTGTATACTAAATTGCTGCAATAAGAACGAGTTTGTGACGTGTTTTTTGTCGTATATAAGGAATCAGACTGATAGGTAGGTCACTTGAAAATTTTGTAAACAATGGATTTTACTGTCATTATTTTAAGAAAAGAATCAGTTATTATAATGAAGTTAACCGAATTATCCCAGTTTATCACATAGACTCTAGGTTTAATTAGAAATTTCTCTTATATTTGATAAAAACTTTACCATTTACATAATTATTTTTAATTTCTTGCATCAGTATGTTAACCTGATAATGTGCTAAAAAATCATTATTTTTCATATTTTGTTTAATTAATAAATTGTTGACAGACTTGTTTACATCTCAAACACTTACTACTATCTATATTATCTTTTTCATGGGTTTTACATGTCACATTAAATGCTTCAATAATTCAATACAAACATATTGTAATGAAAAAAGTAGAAATAGTGCCGATATATTGTGTACATCTTTTGTTGGAGATCCTAATAAACTAGGCTAAAAATCAGCACTTTTTAAACATCAAAATTACATAGGGCAGTCCCCCAAAAATGCCCACCCTTCACCATTTCCTAGTGCTTTAGCTAGGAAGAATTCACCCACCCAACAGACTCCCCAGTATTGCAAAAGAATTCCTAACCATAGTATTGTCATTACGTTGCAGCATACTACAAACTAACAGCAATGCAGTACAAATACTCCAACACAGTACACCAGAGAAACTCCTCAGTACTCGGAACTCAGTACGGAAACACAGACGGTCCATCAGTGATCCAACCAGCGAAGACCGAACTATGGACAGTCTTACCATCAAAATTGGTTAGTATAATAACAACCACTTGTACAAAACTTTGGTCTCGTTAATGTTCTTTTTACACGAATGCCCAAAAAAAGGAGTGTTATGTTTTCAGGGTTCATGTATGTTTGTGAGTTTCTTTATTCCACCATAACTTCTATTTCTATTTATTATTTATGTACACACAGCAAAATACATAGAGAAACGATAAATAGCTTTATAGAGATTCCTCAACTATCTGAGCTCATTAGATATAATTTTCTTTCCTTCAAAACAGATCGCCAACGCAGCCATGAGTCCCCCAGCAAAGACCGCAAACGAACAGGCCGGCGAGTAAAAACAAAACTGTTCACCGAAGATAAAAGCATAAACCAATCAACCTCATCCGATGAATCTAGACTCAGTACCGGTATAGACAGACTGGTACTAACAAGTACACCAATGAAAAACGGTATCAAACTGTCCGAGTACCCAAATTTACCCCTCAGCAGCCCGGTAACTCCAAGAAGTTTTGTTAAAGAACAGCATGAACGCTGTGATACACCACGTTTGAGTCACAGACATTCTAAATCCCAAGAAAAAAGCTGCTTAGGAGATTATATGGTCAACGTCCAGAAAAGTAACAAAAAGAAAAAAGGGAGAGGTTCTACGGACAATGATGACAGTAAAGTTGAACTGGATTTGACTAGCTCGGAAATGTTTCCTGTAATTGGTGCAAGAAAATCAAATTCACTGCGGTCAGAGAAACGTAGAATCAAACCAACAAATATAGATAAATCACAGAAAAGTGTGTCCCTCAGTAGTTTTAGTGCAGAATCTTTTCAAACATCACCGTTACTTGTTGAAGAAAATTCTGCGTTCAAACAGCAATGCATACAAGTGAAAGAGACGAACAACTTTGAAACGGAACGAAACATCTTGAAGCAAGAAAGACATAAATTGATGGAGAAATTTAATATTTTAAATACTTCTATGCCACAAAAAACTGTTGCTACCCCTCAAATAAAAATAACACAAAAAAACTCAATAGAAAAATCACAAAATTACATAAAAAGTGACGTTTCCAAAGTGGTTTTCAAAGAGAAACTCGATTTATTAGTAGATATTTATGAAGTTTTGATAAAAAATAACCTAATAATGAGTTTAAATACTGAGATATATTTTCTGATATCGATTTTGATATCTAAACAGTTTGAAGAAGATTATATTTTGGCGGAGAGTAAGTTAAATGACGGGGATGTGGAGTTTTTGATGAAGACTATACATAATAGTACATATTTTGCTGTTAAGTCACTGTGGCATCAACGGGTGACATTGGAAGTTATATTAGACAAGAGTTCGTTGAAAACTTTAGGTATGTATCTACGTGTCAATTTAAACTGCGGCGGAAAAAAAAAAGTAAAAAAAAGTTTACATTGCATTTTGAACTTTATTTCCATTGTGAAGTGCAGACCAAAAACAGATAGCGCCTTCCCCAGCATTCCCGAGCATTCTCGAGAATTCTCGCGACATAGATTTCCGCTTCGCAACCCTATTCTTCCGGTGCAATGCGGGTGTACGTTAAAGCAACCCGCGGAATTCATTCTTTACATTTTTTTTGTAAATTGCAGCTCAGATATCTATGATTAGAGATAAACTACGATAACATGGCGCGCCCCTCCATTACTAATAATAATGAGCGATTAATGACGTGACTAGTCGAGCAACAAATCCGTGGATTTTTTTTTGTTTGACGGCCGTCTCATTACGCACACATGCGTTGTGAATCTTGGTGGTGCATTGTAAATACTTTCACAAATACTTTCTAACGTTTTGAATTTTGGAGGGGCGCGCCATGTTATCGTAGTTTATCTCTACCTCCATAATTATAATCTTCTTTGATCTTTACAAAAAACCCAATTTCCGAACATTAATTTAGAATCACTACAGCCAGTTTATCAACTATCCACTTTAGCGATCGAAAGTCTGACAACCAGTCTTACCAAGGGGTATCGTGTTACCCAGTGACTGGGTTGTGGAGGTCAGATAGGCAGTCGCTCCATATAAAATACTGGTATTCAGCTGCATCCGGTTAGACTGGAAGCTGCCCCAGCATAGGCAGATGATCAGAAGAGATCCTGAATTTTTTTTTTCCAATGGAATGTGAGCTTTGTCTGTACGACATTGAGTTTGACTCAGTTAGGAGAGTTCTAAAACTTATCTAAGAATTTTTTAAGTTTTTTTTAACCAATTTTTTTGACGTGACAACGTCTTAAATTAGGTTGCGGCTGGGAGTCACTTATGAAAAAGTGTAACGCTCGGTAACGTTACGTTCTTATTTTAAATTAGGTTGCGGCTGGGAGTCACTTATGAAAAAGTGTAACGCTCGGTAACGTTACGTTCTTATTGACGTGACAACGTCTTAAATTAGGTTGCGACTGGGAGTCACTTATGAAAAAGTGTAACGCTCGGTAACGTTACGATGAGTCACCGAACGAGAGAGAGGCCCGCCGAATGCCTTGCGTCTCTCTCCCACTCAACTATGATCGGATGATCGGTCGTTGTCACGTAAAATCTTCGCCCGTAAAACCGACTTTACAGGCAACCATTTTTTTATTATCTAAATCATTTGTAAACTTCTCTGTCCAGGTGAAAACAAAAAAGTCCGTTCCTTCTACCCGGAGCTAGCTAAATTCCTGCTGAACTGCTACGGACTCCGCTGTGAGGCCGAGACCAACCAGGACCGGTCCAGACAGACAGAGGCAAGGTCACATGGAGTGGTGTGTTTCAACTCTGAGACAGACAACGTTGACAACTTTCCCAGTATGATGAGCTTTCAGAACTTTAAGAAGCAACGGGATATGTTTTATGAGATTTGGAGGTTAGTAAGATGAGCTTTCAGAACTTTAAGAAGCAACGGGATATGTTTTATAAGATTTGGAGGTTAGGAAAGCAAACACGGTGGCAGGATCATCGATGTGCAAACTGTTACCATGCATTCAGCTGATTCAGCACATGATTGGGGGTTTAGGATCATATCCCTAGCGGTCTAGGGTAGAAATATTTTGTTGGGAACTTTTACTAACAATATCCACATTCAAATGACTTTTAGTCCCAAGGGATTAAAGAGCTATTTTAGTCCCTGCTTACGAAGAATACAATAGCTCATATTGAATAGATGTGATAAAAAAATCCTTTTTGGCGCAGCCGTGAGGCACACACTATTGTTGTTGCAACATAATCTTTATTTTGTTAATTTTGTATTTCACGAACTGTGTCCAAATAAACATTTTTCTTTCTTTATTTCAGATGGTACCAAGATACTCAGTCAGGCGGCTCGTCTCGTTCCTCGTTCCGCGCGCGAGTCAAAGCGCTCATCTGTAGCGGCGTGTGTCCCTCCAACCACGCACATTTGGCTGCGCTGTTCACCAGCCACATGCATCAGCACTGTCTGCCTACCACCAAACAGGTAAATAATACAACATTTTTGAAGTGAATCTTAGCTAATTAGCTGCTAGTGTGTCTAACCAAACTTGAGAGCAGTGGTGGCCAAGTGGTAACGGCCGCGACTTACGAGTTGTAGGTCGTAGGTTCGAAACCAGACAGGCGCTTTACTTTGTGTAAATTATTTCATCATCACTGCTCTCAAAACGGTGAAGGAAAACATCGTGAGTAAGTGTCCTAGAACTAAAAATTCGAAGACATGTGGCATCTGCCAACCCGCACTGGGACCGCGTGGTAGATAACGGCCCACTCCCTCTCACCGAGAGGAGGCCTGTGTCCCAGCAGTGGGAACATTATAGGCTGATTATGATGTGTCTAACCAAATAATAATAATAACTTTTTTTATCGATATTTTTAAGATATACAATTCCGCAGTACATTAATTTGCTAGTAAGGTTTAACCAGCGTTTGCAATGTAAGCGCACAAAAATATGTTTACACATAAACACACCCCCACTCACACATACACACTCACACTCACAAACACACCCCCACACTAACACACACACCCCCACACTCTCTCTCTCTCTTGACTCACACTCTATCTATTGCTGAAAACTGCATTAAAATCCGTTGTATGGTTTAAAATCCGTTGTATGGTTTAAAATCCGTTGTATGGTTTAAAATCCGTTGTATGGTTTAAAATCCGTTGTATGGTTTAAAAGATCTAAAGGAACAGGGAGCGGGAGCGACTTTGTTTTATACTATGTAAAGAAGGGTCATAAACGCATTATTTAAGAAAAACTGTATTTAACGTTAGTTTTTATATTTTTGAATACATTTTATAATTTATTTTTATTGAAATCCTTAACGGCCTTTCTTTTGTTGTCCTCCATTAACCTGTGATAATACAGTAGAAACTAGCTCTAACTAATCCCTTTTTCTTTCTTATCATATCAGGAATCGAAGCTCAGTAAGCTACAGCGCCGTCTAACGTGCCCCAATGCGCCCGAGTCGAATCGCCTACCGCAGTTTACATCGCAAGAAATGTTCTACAAGTCAGTATTTTATTTTTATTTTATTAGGATCTCCAACAAAGAATACATCTTAAAAATATGAACAATCATTTTTTTTTTTAATTTTTTTATTACTAAATGTGCCCGCTCTTGATATATGAGGTCTATGATGGAACGAGCGTGCCCAGAAGATGCCTGTTCACTCTTGCTTTGAAGGCAGACGGGTTAAATGTGGGAGGGAACACATTTAAAAATAGTTGCCTACTACGAGTAGAGGTTACTGGGGCGGTCAGGACTACAGAGAGAGGAACCTCCTAACAAATATTTGTATGACCTACAAGTAGTTGTTCCGGGTCTGGCTGTTTGTGTATGTGAGTTTAAATGTTTGTAAACACACCCACAATACAAGAGTAATTCCTAGAGTGGGGCAACTTTAAAAATAAAAAAAAATGTACAGACGCCAGCACTTAAAGCTACCCGAAAATTTTCCCAGTCAACTTATCAACTTTGAACCGATATCAACTTATAAACTTTGAAGCGATAAAGATGAAAATCTATTACAGAAATTTGACAGATGCCAACAGTAAGCTCTGAAATCGAGCGGTACAAGGAACAACACAAGGAACGCCTAACCTTGTATCCAAACCCACTAGTTGCTGAACTGTTAAACCCGACAGCGGTGGTGAAAAGGCTGAAGAGGAACCACCTTCTATAAGTGGGAGGCGCAGCACTGGCTGCTCCACCACAACGCCATTTCGTCATGGAACAAATTCGCTTATGGTCCAACGACCGATTGCAAATAGAAAAAAAAAAAAAAAAATTGACAGTTCGTAGTAGCTTGATGTGCTGGCGTCTGTACATATTTTACTGCCCACTGGAAACTCCGTCCCCATTAGGGGTTCACCTATAAATTTTCATTAGGAATTTCTTAGTAACAGACCGGAGTTTGGAAGCTGGATGGCGGTTTGATATCCACGCGCGCGCGCGCGCGCGTGTCTGTGTGTTTGTGTGTGTGTGAGAGGGTGTGTGTGTGTCCTGCGCCTGATCTCTCTCCGGTCGTGTCGGGTTGCCTCCCCATCGGACTATGAGAGTGAGGGAAGAGAGACTGCATCTGTGTCTGCGCGCACACGCCTGCAGTATAATGTCTTGCGTCGATGGCTAGTCTCCACTGAGATTTGTCGCCACGGTCGAAATTAGGTCTTTATTTGTTGACATTCAGCATCTTTTGTGTTATTTCAGTCATCAATGAATTCATCATTTGCGCGAGCACTACTTCCAAAGGCCGCCTGGCCTTTGGAAGTAGTTCTCGCCTCGATTCGCTCTCTCGGCTCGCACGCGGTTGATCACAGTTCTAACCATTTTTTTTGTCGTGGAGAAATGCTCATGCATTCTGCACTACCACGGGGAGATAGTGCAGTTATGTGGGACTCTAACCCACCCGGCGGTCGATAGTTGGCTGCATCAATGAATTATTCACATCTTAATGATATTTGTTACAGAGAATTTATAATAAACGCCGAAAACGAATCGTTTCGAGTACATTTAAGGGACGCCATTGCTTCTGAAATAGTTACTTTGGACGCAACGCATATAGCACCCGATGAACGCGGAAATTGTAAGTATAATTCTTTTAAGGGGGAAGCGCTAAGGTAGCCCGCGAAATTCAAATTTCCTTACGTTTTTTGCAATTTGCTGGTCAGTATTATGTTGTACGTTGATTAAAATATGATTCGCGACCGTAACAACTGTATTTACAGAATTATAATCATTAGACTCAGTAATACAACTTGTTGTGTGTCATTCAGTAGGATTACCTGGTCTCAGAGAGTTGTGTTGATGACTTTAATGATTATAATTAACGCGCACGCGGCTTAACGTGCTTTCCGAGGCACGGGTATGTAGAGTTGGTCACCCATCCACAGACCAACCGCGGCAAGCGTAGCTTAACCTGATCGATCGACCTGTGCGGCTGTTATTATCTAGTCTACTGTTTTACTATCTAGTCTGGCCTATTGGTCTAGTGGTCAGTGACTATGACTGCTATGCCGGAGGTCGTGGGTTCGATTCCCACCCAGGACAAATGTTTGTGTGATGAGCATGATCATTTGTTCTGTGTCTGGGTGTAATTTATCTATATATGTATGTATTTAGAAATATATAAGTATGTTTATCAGTTGTCTAGTACTCATAACACAAGCTCTGCTTAGCTTGAGACTAGACGGCGTTGTGTGATAGTTGTGGAATATTATTATATTATATTATATTATAACAATATTGTCTTTTATTTCAGCAAATCCAGACGTAACAAAAGAATATCTAGCCTTATCTAAAAAGCTGGCTCTATTAGCCAAATTCCTAGGACTACTAGCCTCTCTGCCATACACCCAAGTGGCCACAGACTCCAGTAGTAAGAATGCGATAACGAAGGTTGTACAAAAAGAGGTTTCTTATGTCGCGCCAAAGGAAAAGGTGCTGGAGAATGATCTGATTTTAAGGAATTATGTGAGTATTGCCATTGTTCTGGTTTCTGTGTTCTTTAGGGAAGTAAAGCGACTCTTCTTGGTACCTATATAAAATTATAAATTTTTTAACCTTTTGACCGCCACACGTCAAAAAATCAAAAACGTGCCCTCGGCGTCAAAGTCTGTCATGTAGTCGCACCGTGGCGTGCTGGGCACGTTTTGGTTTGTCATGTGTACATGACTGTGGCGGTCAAAAGGTTAAAATAAATGCTTCTAATTACAAGTCTAATAAATGAATGTTGAATGTTGAAAACCGTTATGAATTGAAATTGTAGTCAGTTAGAATATAATGCGGACGACAAGGCAAAATTAGAGTCCCACAGGCGTGAAGCGATATTTATAGTATCGGGGCAGCGCCATCTCGTCCTTCTTTCTGGAACTTGTTGCTGTGTTGTGGCCTTCGATCAATAATAGTACTAGATGAATGATTAGGAACAAAAATAAGTCGCTAAAGTGGCCGCGTTTGCACACACATAGACATTTATATTTCTTACTACGAACTATAGAAAAAAGTTTAATAATATTAACAACTTCAGATTATTATAAACCTTAACACACTAACATAAAGTTTAATTACGTTTGCATTTGATTGATTAATATTTAAGTCCTTCTTTCATCGAAGCAATAAATTTAAAATGTCACTTGAAAATAAAAAGTCATTTTTATATTATGTACAAAAATATTTATTCTAAAATGAAACTTAACTTCTAAGCAATAATGTTAAAAACATTTTGTTGACAATTTCGTACTTACCTACTCGAATTTGCAACTAGACGTAGTTCTTGGAATTACATTTCAATGCTTCAATGTTTGTTAAAATCATAATATTTGCTAATTGATGTATATTTACTATTTAATTGTGTTACTATTTTATGAAAAACATTTAATGATAAAAACTTACCGAAAAAAAATTATTCCTTCCAAAATCTTGGTGTTACGGTGGTTATTTACACAACTTTTGAACGCGCACTGAGGCATTTTGACGTCTTAACATTGGCTATGATTGGACCATACCTATTTGAAATAAGAGCACAAAAGTATTCGTGCTCGTATTTTTCGGGCCGTTTTTGAAGCGCTTATCGGGCATCTAGTACTATTATTGATCGAAGGTTGTGGCCGATGTCGAGTGCGCGCCGTTGTGTCACCCAGTCACTAGGTGGCGGTAGATGTCGTAAACAGCCATGTTTATTAGGTCACAGCTTTATGCTGAGCGATGGCCGTTTTGCGTGCACGAGACGCATATTTTCCTCCGTCACGTTTTACCGCTAAATGTAATTGTAGTTTACCGCTAACATAACATAATATAATCAGCCTATAATGTTCCCACTGCTGGGACACAGGCCTCCTCGCTGTGAGTTTACCGCTAATAAACGTATTTTTTTTTCGTTAAATTTAAATGTAATTAAATATGCAATACCCGAGGTATTGTATAATATTTAATTACATTTAATTTTTTTCTTCATAGTAAAGAATTTCATTTTTGCTTTCAGAGTCAACCAACGATCGATCTAAACGGCATCCTAACAAATGCACAAGAAAATGGCCGACTATCATTCACAATACCATGGATAGTGCACTACCTCTCAATGCTCGACTACACATCCCTCCGAATAAAATACTACCAAAATCTACTAAAAATTCTATTCGATATCTACACACATCGTCTAAAAATCGATAACAATACTATGAAGAAAAATACAATCATCTATTTAAAATCGATTCTCGGCTGGCTATTCGATTTACCTCACTTCCCGCAAGAATTATTCTTCGAAAATCGACTAACTGTTAGTGTTGGGAGTGATCTTAATATCGATAGTTGTGATTTGGTCGATGAGACGGTGATTATAGAGCTGTGTCCTCATTTGAGGGACTTGAATGTGTTGTTATCGACTTGTCGAGTGTCTCAGGAACAGAAAGATATAGGCAGTTATAGGCATATTACGCCTGTTAGCTTGACCTTGAATCCTGAGGATCGGATTAAGAATAAAGAGAAGGAATTGCAGGTCAGTGCTTAAATTTTGTTATAATTTTTGGGCTTAAAATACTGATGTAATGGATCTTCTTCAGGAAATATTGCTTTACGCCCAAAATTAATATATTTCCTAGACTTCTTTATTGTGCACGTCTTTTGACATTGTTCTCACAAGTCATAAATCTTGTAATATGTTTGGTAACTGAACTCCTTTACAATCTAAAAGTTTCTGTAAATAGTATATTTTCAAACGCTTGGAGTTTTCATTTAAAACATTTACATTTGTTCAACTTTTTACGCGGTATTTGCTAATCTATAAATATATAAATCTCAAAGGTGACTGACTGACTGACATAGTGATCTATCAACGCACAGCCCAAACCACTGGAGGGATCGGGCTGAAATTTGGCATGCAGGTAGATGTTATGACGTAGGCATCCGCTAAGAAAGGATTTTTCGAAATTCCACCCCTAAGAGGGTAAATGGGGGGAGGGTGAAATTTCACGCAGCCGAAGTCGCGGGCGGAAGCTAGTAACCAATAAAAACTTTTCCTATTAAAAATCTTACTTTCCTCCCCAGGCTCGTCTCGAAGAAGAACTCCTAAAGAGTCAGCCGTCATCCACGCGACGCGTACTAGAGCTAGTAATAGAACGCGTGACATCAGCGTGTGTGCGCGAGCTGAGCGGTCACACGCTCAGCTTGCATCGGGCGAAAGCGCGCAGTCACGTGGCCAGGCTGCTCAGTAACACGCAGCTAGACCAGGTAACTACTTGACCTTAATTGACCCCAGAAAGTTCCAAAATTGACCTGAGAAATGACCCCAACTTGACCCTAAAAATGACCCAGGAAGTTCCCAAATTGACCCCAAAAATGACCCAGAATGTTCCCAAATTGACCCTCAGAAATGACCCAGATACCTAATTCCCCAAAATTACCCAATGTCAGCCATAATCTGCTCGACGAGTATTTGAGCTAGCAATAGAACGAGTGACGCGCGTGACCTGAGTGGTCACGCTCAGCTTTCAGCGAGCTACTGCGCGCAGTCATGTGGCCTGGCTGCTAACTACCACGCAATTAGACCAGGTAATAAATAACTCTGACCCAATTGACCCCTAGAAAGTTCCCGAATTGACTCAAAAATTACACACAAATTTTTAGTACACACGGTTACATATCAAGCTATACTTTCTAGTATAAGCTGATCTCGCATTGGTTTGGCTTGCCGTACAAGAAGAGGTCAGCTTGTAATGGAAATGTATAGCTTGGTATGTAGCCGTGTGCACTAAAAAGTACCCAATTCTATTCCAGATATTAACCATAATGTTCTCAAAATTGACCCATAAAGTTCCCAATAATGACCTAATTTGATTTCCAGAAATGATCCAGTGTTTACTAAAAATACCCAATAAAAATTACCCAATATTACCCGAAGTAATGACCTTGCAAGAATTAAAACCTTAAGTATTTTCCAAAAAATATTTAAAGCATTACCCAAAAAATAACTTAATTTGACCAAAGAATGTTTTCAAAGTTGTCCCAGATTGTCTCTAAAAATAACCCTGTGTTCCCGAAAATGACTCAACTTGACCCCCAAAAAGGATCTTGCGTTAACATAAAAATTACCCAAACTAACCCACAAAAAGTACCCAATAACTATGCTACTCGACCACCGGAAATTAATCAAAGTGTTCCTTGAAAAAGAAATGACCCAACATGAATCTAAAATGACCTCGCGTAATCTTCGGAAATGGCCATACAGGCTTGCGCCCTTTCGTCGTAGGAGTTTAAACGTAAGTGGTTGAGTTTCCCCGCAGGCGTCCCTCCTGGCGGGCGCGCGCCAGGTGTACGTGTCTGCGCTGGCGGCGCTGCGCGGCGCGGCGCTGGCGGCGGGGCGCGCCGCCATCCGCGCGCGCGCCGCCGCCGCCGTGGGCGCGCTGCTGGCCGCCGCGCCCGCGCCGCTCGTGGCGCTGGTGGTGCGCGCCGCCGTGGCCCGCCTGGGGAAGTGGCTCAACGATAACTGGAATGATACGGGTGAGTTCATATCCTCGTCTACTTACCCTTCATCGTCTACCTAACCTTTTCCCAATTATGATGAGGTCGGCTGTCAGTCTATCCAGATGCAGCCGATTACCTGTATTTTTCTTGGACCGGGCTACCTATCTGACTTCCACAACACAGTTACTGGACAACACGATAACCCCATGGTATGACTTGGTTATCAGAATTACGGGCTACTGACTATCCGTGACTCCTGTCCTTAACCCAATGTATTAATGGTTGGCGCAACATGTCTTTTTCTTCCATACTTC
Source organism: Oligia fasciuncula (assembly GCA_963082905.1). Lineage (NCBI taxonomy): Eukaryota > Metazoa > Arthropoda > Insecta > Lepidoptera > Noctuidae > Oligia > Oligia fasciuncula. The sequence continues at coordinate 1,209,418 of OY720414.1, read as the reverse complement.
TCAATCACCCATCATCTCAGTAGTCACCCGCTTTCTCTCCATATCATCCTACATTTTTCTTTGAGATTTCCTACCATTCATGCTCAAAACATTCCTAAAATCAGAACACACGTTGATCGAAAATGCAATTAATACACATTCATTCATTCACGCTCGAGTTTCTATCGCAATAAACTAGATTTCAATCCTATTACATTTTGATCTAATTGCAACGTGAGCGATTTGTAATTGTATATCATACAGAAGAATAAAAATGTATCAAACGTATATAACTGCTTACGATAACGTTATAATACCTGCGTAAATTTTTTTGCGATATACAAGGTGTTTGATAGAAGAATTGACACAATTATTTGTGGGATTGGGGATGTCATTTGCTAACGCAAAATAATTTTATTTTTATTATGAATTTCTTAATTCGTTCCTCAACACAATTTTAGGACTTTCGAAGCAAAGAAAGCTTTACATAAAAACAAAAAAAAAACGAATGAAATAAGCAGTCTCCTTCCTCGATTCGATGGCACGACAGTTTATGAAATTTTGTTGGCCCAACTTAGTCACTTCCACTGCGTCGGCGGCGGCGGGTGGCAGCGCGTAGGCTGGCTGCATTTTGTGCAGCAGTACCTTTAATTCTTTTACTTATAAACGTTTATAGAGGTACGAGAAACAGGGTGTAAAGCTTCGATCAATAATAGTACTAGATGAATGATTAGGAACAAAAATAAGTCGCTAAAGTGGCCACGTTTGCACACACATAAACATTGTATTTCTTACTACGAACTATAGAAAAAAGTTTAATAATATTAACAACTTCAGATTATTATAAACCTTAACACACTCACATAAAGTTTAATTACGTTTGCAAATGATTAATATTTAAGTCCTTCTGTCATCGAAGCAATAAATTTAAAATGTCACTTGAAAATAAAAAGTCATTTTTATAATAAGTACAAAAATATTTATTCTAAAATGAAACTTAACTTCTAAGCAATAAGGTTAAAAACATTTTGTTGACAATTTCGTACTTACTCGAATTTGGAACTAGACGTAGTTCTTGGAATTACATTCCAATGCTTCAATGTTTGTTGGAATAGTTGGCGCGTTATCGCAAACATTGGCCAAACAATCATAATATTTGCTAATTGATTTATATTTACTATTTAATTGTGTTACTATTTTATGAAAAACATATAATGATAAAAACTTACCGAAAAAAAGATATTCCTTTTAAAATCTTGGTGTTACGGTGGTTATTTACACAACTTTTGAACGTGCACTGAGGCATTTTTACGTCTTAACATTGGCTATGATTGGACCATACTAATTTGAAATAAGAGCACAAAAGTATTCGTGCTTGTATTTTTCGGGCCGTTTTTGAAGCGCTTATCGGGCATCTAGTACTATTATTGATCGAAGGTGTAAAGTTCACTCATACTCTATAGAAAAGGGAGGATCCTCCGACCAGACGGGTGCTGTGTCTGGCGGGCAACTGCCCGATGATTCATGTCGGGCCGTTGTATCTGAGCTAGTTGCGCGGTAAACTCTGCTTGCGAGATGCAGGATTTTGCGTGACGTCAGTATGACGCGTTGTTCCCATGTGGCGTTGTAGATACCGCTACACGTTTCTTAAAGTTAATAGAAGTTTAAACGACAAAAATGTATGGTTAATCTGACGCTAATCATTACTTGACTTTAAGCAACGTTTATAAGTACGGGGTAAGTGTTTCGTGTATACATACATTAATAATCATGTCCATCCGACAGCGGTCCTTTGCAAAGACATAGAAGGTGAGATGAAGACTCTCATCGCTCTCGGTGAGATGGCGACGTCATCGTGTCACAACACCGTCGTCGACGTCACCGCCATGACGTCAGACGCGCCGCTGTTCGCAGCGCAACACGTCAGCGCGGCCGCTTGCGTTATTAATTTGAAGGTAAGAAAATCATAATGTAGATAGTAATAGGATACTTTAGATAAAGTATTGTATCATTAACATTTACCGTACGCAAAATACGCGCATTGACGTGGAGTTGCGGATACCAGCCCGTATTACCTATATCATTTACTCCAAATAGAATAATTATAGTAAATTAGCTTTTGCCCCGCGTGGCGCTTCCCCGAGATATACGAATGTTGAGAGTACAGATAGCAATAAAAAAATACCCTTATTTCAGTTTTTTGTTTGGTATCCTTAACTTCACTATTATGTTGTTACATTGACATTATGTATATACGCACATTTTTCTGGTAAACCTTTCGAAATTTCTTTCCATAAAAACTTAATTCGGACTAGAACGAACATTTTAAAATAAAAATAACCAAATCGGTGCAGCCGTTCTCAAGTGATGCGCCTACCAACGAACAGCATTTCATTTTTATTTATGCAGATTAAAATGCAACTCATTTATATGGCTGATATTTGTTTTGTTCAAATCAGGAAAATAATTAACAAAATTTGTTTGGGACAACATGTTTAAACAACTACTTAGACGTCACACTTTTCTTCTGTCACAGGAACAAGTATGCCTCCTCATCGACGGGTCCGAAACCCCCACACTGACGCGCGTGCTAGCAACTTGCGCGGTGGCGTGCTCACCACACAACATATTCGTGCGTCCGCCGACACAGAAGGCTATACTGCAGCTTAGCGTCGACCTGTGTGTTGTGTTCGGTAAGTGAATACCTTATAAATTGATCTGACATGTCCCTGTAAAATGACCCGACATGAACCTTTAAAATTACCCAATATGACCCTCTAAAATAACCCAACATGAACCTCTTATTCTAAAATGACTCAACATGAAACTTGATGACTTAACATTACCCAAAAATTACCCAATAATAACATTTAACCCGTCTGCCTTCAAAGCAAGAGTGAACAAGCATCTTCTGGGCACGGTCGTTCCATCATAGACCTCATCTATCGCTTACCATCAGGCGTGATCGGGGTCAAGAGCGGGCCCATTTAGTAATAAAAAATAAAAAAAATTACCCAACGTAACCCAAAAATTACCCGATGTATCCTAAAAATTACCCAAAATAGTCCAAAATTGACCCAAAATAAACCTCTAAAATGACCCATCATTACCCTAAAACTCCCCGATGTATCCTATAAATTACCCTGTAAACATAAAATTGACCCACCATGACCTAAAATGACATGTTACAAAAAAATCACTCAATGTTAACATTCAAATGGTCCAACATAACCCAAAAATTACCCGATGTATCCTAAAAATTACCTAATGTAACACAAAATTGACCCAACACTAACCTCCAAAACGACCCAACATGACCCTCTAAAATGACCCAACATGACCTAAAATGACTCAACGGTACCCAAAAAATTAACCTTTAAAATAGACCAGACTCGACCACCATTAAACAAAAGAATCAGGAACCAAAACTAACTTTCCTCCTTTGTTCACAGTAAGTCGAAAGCCGAAAGAAGTGAACGAATCATTCCTTTCAAAACTCCACGCAATCTGGAACATATGCTGTCCCGACCGGAAACGGTCACCGCCCCAAGAACTCACTCTCCCAGAAAGACGGGAAGAACTCTCACCAACATTCAGAAACTTTGAAGATGACGAAAGAATACCCACACCAGTCAGCGACAGCGAAATACCAACAAAAATTATCATAATTAACCAAATCCCCGAACCTGAAAAAAGTGCTCAAACGCCAGAAGTGACGGGAAAAAGTGCTCAATCCACAGAAGTGACGGAAAAAAGTGCCCTTGAAAGTGAAGATAGTGATGTGAACTTGGAGTTTTTCGATCGTATATTGTGCCCGCGTAATATAATGTTGCTTAGTGATGGGAAAAGTGTCGATGTGTGGGAAGCGATGGCTACCGTGTTAGTGTTTTTGTTGAAACATGACTATTTGAGCGAGGATTCGTTGACGGAGCAGTGTCTGGCTGTTTATAGGCAGGATTGGAATCAGGTTTGTGTAGATTCATATTTTTTTCATCACAACATGGTAATGCATACATACTCACGACATTTTTCTATGGCTGTAAGCAGAAACAGAGCTGTGTTGGCCCAGTCGTAGCAGACGCGACTTACGAGTTGTAGGTCGCAGGTTCGAACTCAGTCAGGCGCTTTACATTGTGTATTTTTTTTCATAACCACGGCAAATATCGTGAGGAAACCGGCATGTCCTAGAAAAGGAAAATATCGTGAGGAAACCGGCATGTCCTAGAACCAAAAATTTTAAGACATGTGACACCTACCAACCCACACGGCCCGCATGGTGGATTACGGCCCACTCCCTCTCACAGAAACGAGACCTGTGTCCCAGCAGTGGGAACATTAGAGGCTGATTACGTCTTCGAGTTTTTTTGGTTCTAGGACATGCCGGTTTCCTCACGATGTTTTCCTTCACCGTTTTTGAGAGCAGTGGTGATGAAATTATTTACACAAAGTAAAGCGCCTGTCTGGGTTCGAACCCTAGACCTACAACTCGCAAGTCGGGGCCATTACCACTGGGCCATCACTGCACTAGACCAACGAGGATCTTCAATACCTACCATTTATATCAAATTAGCTGCGCCCCGCGGTTTCACCCGCATAAGTTTCGATCCCGTGGGAATATCGGGATAAAAAGTAGCCTATATGTTAATCCAGGGTGTCAGCTACATCCAAACAAAATTTTATCAAAATTGGTCCAGCCGTTTGAGCGTGAAGATGTAACAAACATATAAACACACACACACTCACAAACTTTCGCCTTTATAATATTAGTGTGATCATCTTTCTTTCCACAGAACATACTAGAAAGTCTATCGACCTGCATGAAGTCAGTCTCCGCTCGCTGGTCCAGATCATCAACGGGCAAGTTTACCCTATTCCTCGACTTCTTAGCCGAATACTGTGGTGACATGGACTATGAACCTTTGGAGTGATAATCATCATCTACCCAGGCTTTCCCATATAAAGGGAATGGGTCGACTTCCAGTCTACCCGGATGCAGCTGAATACCCGTATTTTACATGAAGCGACTACCTATCTGAGAGTCACAGCACAGTTACTGGGTAACACGATACTCGTTGGTAAGACGGGTTATCAGAAAACCGGTTCCTGTAATTAAAAATGTTCAAAATCTAGTCGCAATCTCAGCGGCAATCAATGTCAAAAATTTAGGGAAATTAGTGGTATTTTTGACAGATTGAGACTGAGATCAGCCTGTGGACGTTCTTAAAATTACGAGAATTGCCACTCTGACTTTCGGATACCTGATTACCCGTAACGACTGTCAAAGATCTACGAGTGATGAATCACCGTATGGTTTTAAAACGTAAATAACTTCAACAGTGCTAAGAAATCGTATTTGATTGTTAAGAAAATTAAAAAAAGACTGTTGGCTGTAATAGCAGTGAAAAGGAGTGATATTGGCATCGGAGTTGGTTTAGAATTAACATCAATAAATTATAACTATATGTAATGTCTGTTCGAAAACTATCAGATGAAAATGTAAACAAATGGATCAGAAAACGTACCTGTGGATGCCAATTTGTGGTGCCACTAACAAAGTAAATGTTTTGATTTGATTACTTAAACCCAAAATTTTAATTGAGGTTAATTTTTCGTCGGTGATTTTTCAATTACAATTTAATAATGTTATTCAAACAATTATTGTTAATTCCCTTTAGTGAGTGATTGCCTGAGAATTTAACCTGACCAGCGGGATAACAAACACACTTCCCTATGTGTTTGTTATTCTAGCGTATGGCACTCGTGGGTTGCAGCTGAAAATCAGCGTCAGGTGGTACACCTTGTGTTGTCATCTAACATTATGCTGAGCTGAGGCCCTTTTGGCATTATAATCTTTGTTTTCTGTTTTTTAAATTTTACGGTGTATTTATTTTGCTGTAATGCCAATAAACGCATCTTTCTTTCTAATTGAGTAACATAAAATAATAATTCAGCAAACAGTTCAGCCAAGTTCATTGCGTTGGTTACGTAGTTGAGCAGACGATTTTTTTAAATCTATGCACTATGATGCAATGTGTATTAGAAATTAGCTTCAAAACCCTCGGGTTGTGATTTAGGCTCAACTCCACAGAGCATTAATACTCAAGAGCTCAACTCACACCAAAAGAGCGTCGAAGCGGAGCGCAGTTTCAACCGCTCGGTAGAGAAGGCTATTCGTCGGAATTCCAGCGGCGCCGCGGGCATCCGCGCGACTCGTTCGAGTTTCTCATGCGATAATAAGTATTATAGTAATGAAAATAAAGTTAAAATTCACATGACACTGAAACTGCGCTCCGCTTCGCTGCGCTTCGACACTCTTTTGGTGTGAGTTGAGCCTTAAAGTGTGTTTCGCTAGGGTACTCGGTTTGTTTACACTTTTATCAGATACTTTTGGAACAGACCATAGTGCTTCCATAAGTAGCTAACAAATTTTGAATTAATCACCACAATTGTTAAGTGGAATGGTGATTAATGAAAAACAACTCAATTATAAAACGGACTGTATGAATATTTAACACCAATATGACTATAATTATAAAACCTATTAATGGTTAGTGATTACCTACCCGCCAAACGGAAATGCACGCTGCCTGAAATTTGGCACATCGAGTTTTCGAAAAAGTTTGGATTTGTAGAGCATTGTCTCTGTCACTCATACTTGTGGGGCAGTCTCTTTCTAATGCTCGATGTGTCTACTACAGGGTACTTTAAGGTATTTGACTACCATCATAAATATACATGAATTTATCATAAATAAAAGTATCAAATCGGTGGAAAAATGGATAAATGATTTTATTTCTGTAAGTAGATTTTTACAAACACGTCAATCATATCGTCGGCTTATTGCAAGAACTCATTAACTGCAAAATTAGTCACTAAATTAGTGAGTGTTTGCCTTTTGTAGAATGTGTCAAAAGAAGTGCAATAGAGATAAAAACTGGCCAAGTGCGAGTCGGACTCGCACACGAAGGGTTCCATACCACAAGGCAAAAACGCCGAAAAAACCACGTTTGTTGTATGGGAGCCCCCCTTCAATATTTTTTTTTAATTTACAATTAAAGTAAAAATACAACTGAGTATTTTGTGAATATTTCAAGTGCCTATCTGTTGCCATTATTGATACCGAAAAACGGGCAAAAAAATCGCGTTGCGTTGGTTGTATGGGAGCCCCCCTTATATATTTATTTTATTTTGTTTTTAGTATTTGTTGTTATAGCGGCAATAGAAATACTTAATTTGTGAAAATTTCAACTGTCTAGCTACCGCGGTTCTTGAGATACAGCCTGGTGACAGACAGACGGACGGACAGCCAGCGAAGTCTTAGTAATAGGGTTCCGTTTTTACCCTTTGGGTACGGAACCCTAAAAACGTATTTAGTGATTTTTTACAGTTAATAAGTTCTTGCAATAAGCCGACGATATTTTAAAAACTAGAAGAGTTCGGCGTTTCCTATCTGACTACTCTGAGAAGAAAGGCCGAAACAAACTCAGAGGTCACAGTCTCTTTTAGAGTCCAGACATAATTTTGATCAGAAAATCTGATAATCTGACCATGTGGATCTGAAATGGTCTTTTGGGGGTAGAACCACGCAGATTAAGTGGACCTGTCCAGTCAGTGCACGCATTTGTCAGTAATCGTGCAGCTCAAGTCAGAACTAAGGAGCTCAACGATTCGACGAACAATACCAAAGTAAGGACAGAATGTTTTTTTTGTTTCATACTTTTTTTTTCTAGATTTAGAAATCTAATATAAAAAAAACAGTCATATACCGTATTAAAACAATGTAACATATTGGTGATAATCACCACGCTTGGCAGACTGGTAATCGCCATCACCAAATGCGGTGATTTCTTAAGAATATAGTGACAAATAAATTGTATGAGTATAAGTAGATAAATTATAATTATTAAATGTCTATTAAATAATACATTTTAAAACTACCATCGTACAGCTTCAAAAAGTTGTGACCTTTATTTGATTTAATAAATATTTAAAAAAAATTATAAGTTGAGCTTACACCGACCCGCACTGGGCCCGCGTGGTGGATTACGGCCGGCTCCCTCTCACAGAGAGGAGGCCTGTGTCCCAATGGGAACGTCTGATTATGCTATGTAAAAGTTGCATATTCAAATATGTTCTGTATGTTCAGTCGACCTCAGATTTGCTATACCACTTTTGACAATTCCCAGTAAATTGTAACTTCACTAAGGTTGAAACTGTAGCGGCAACTACATCGCTACATGAGAACTGCATCATACTGCTGCACTGAGGTCTCGTAAAATCCTGCATCGCGCAAGCAGAGTTTACCGCGCGACTAGTATAATATACAACGTCCCGACCCGACATCAATCGTTGGGCAGTACCTCACCAGACACAACACCCGTCTGGTCGGAGGATCCTCCCTTTTCTATGGAGGATGAGTGAACTTTACACCCTGTTCCTCCTACCTCTATAAAACTATCTAACTCTAAACATAGAGCTTGTTATTTCACGACGTGCAAATGTCATTCAACTGTAAAGTGGTAAAGGAATTACGAGGTCAATGATACAATATAATAACGTTCAAATTACAATTAAATATGGGTTTTCAACTTATTGTAGCTGAGATGAAAAAAATAATGTTAGTCAAAAATACGAAAATGTGTAAGGAATACAATAATTTCTTTGTACTAACGAATCTCAACCATGATCGAAATAACATCGATGATATTTTAATTAATACACAACGATGTTATGTGCATTATAAGAAAATATTTCTGATGTTCGACAAAGTCAAAAATAAAGGCATTTATTTTCACAAGCTGGCGGCCCCCCTTTTCCAAACTATGTTGGGGTCAGCTTCCAGTATAACCGGATGCAGCTGAAAACCAGTATTTTAAATGCAGCGACTGCCTAGAGGGGTCTAGATATCTAATTAATGGTCACCCATCCACGAACCGACCGCGGCAAGCGTAGCTTAACCTGATCGATCGACCTGTGCGGCTGTTAATATTTTGTAACGAGCCTATCTTGCCCTCACTGCCATCCCAGATACAAAGCTAAAATGTTTCAACTACCCTACAGTTAAGAAACTTGAAAATATTTTTTTAATATCAGAAATATTTTCGATCAAAAACAATAAAGTATTCAGTAACATCGATACAAAAACGTTTTATAATTCTTCTATTTTGACTGAAACTTGTACAATTATTGTATTACAACAATACAAAAAATGTCTTATGAAGACCTTTCAAGAATTCTTCTATACAATTAAAAAAACACCAGTTTTTTAGTAGTTGAAAATATACATAAGTAGAAGAAAATAAATATGAGTAGATGCCTTATAATGTATAGTTTTATAGTCAAGATACTTATAGTGGAAAACGTAAATGTTTTATCAATTTAAATTATACATAGATGCACTAGCGGCAAGGGTGCAATATTTTTTTTCAAATTTCCAAAATTTTCTTTCATACAAACCTTTTTCTGACAATACCAAACACAACAAAAAAATAATTATCTAATTTAGTGCAGTCATTCAGATGTTATGCGCGTACAGACATTTTGGCGACTTTGTTTTATAGTATGAGGAAAACTTTTTCCCTACTATGTTGGGGTCGGCTTCCAGTCTAAACGGATACAGCTGAATACCAGTATTTTACGTGGAGCGACTTTCTATCTGGGCAATCTGGGCAAGTGCCCAGGGCCCTGCGATCGATGGGGGCCCCGTCTGCCCTCAAAAAATCATTATTTGCAGCCTATTTTCTTTTTTCTTTCCATTAAACGTATTATTAGTACCCCCAAAATAATTGATTAGCAGTGCGAATTTCAATTGTAATTGTAAATAAAGAAATAAAAATAATTTTAGAATTTTGCTTATACTGTACCTACTCTTACAGGGGCCCCGTGGTCCTTATGTGCACAGGGCCTCCAATAGGCTAAAGACGGCCCTGCATATTGAGCGTATATTCAAATCACAGCTGTCATTCTTTACGAGTCGTATGGCGCCTTCTTCACATGGGGGGTAGGCAGAAACTACAGAACGGCACCCGCAATAATAGGCTATTTGACAATGTAAAAAATAAGGTCATAATTATTGACACTCGTATAGATTATCGCTTTTAAAATCGATTTGCATTAATTTTACTACAAAACAATGTATTATTTATAAAAAAAATCCCGAAAAAACTTATCTTTTTAAATCTGGCGCCACGTAATCGAAAACGGTCTGGATTGGCTGAACTTAAGATGACGTCATGATTTAGTAAATTTCTGTCTATCGTTGACCGAACAGATGACTTTTGTCTAGTATCTCGACCGTTTCAACGTTTGTTTACGTGAATCGTGACATCACGACGCCATATTGTTAAAGATAGCGTTTTGGCGGCTTATTTAAACAGTACATTTTTATTTACTATTTTTTAAAAGAAATACATTATGCAATTTGAAGTAATAGGTTTTTGTGGGCTCGTTAGACACCATTAAATAATCTGAGATGTTTATCAGAAACCAGTCAAAGAGCATATTGTATTGTTTTTAAGGTTGCGTCCTCATATAGTGAAAACAGGGCGACTAAAGGGGCTTTCCATACGTATGTGGCGGTATCTACAACGCGTCATACTGACGTCACGCAAAATCCTGCATCGCGCAAGCAGAGTTTACCGCGCGACTAGCTTAAATTATACAAAAGCCCGACATGAATCATCGGGCAGTTTCATGACGTCCCGTCCGTTAGAATATGACGGCTGCTCTTCTAGGAAACCTTATCATTAAATAATTATAAGTTACTGCCAAAAGTGTAAATAATGTCTATAAGTTAATATTTTATAATAAAATAAATAGGAATAATATTATATTCTGGTAAGTACAAAAAAATTATAATTATCGAGTGTGCTAGCGATTTCAAAATAATAAAGAAAGAGGTGTCAATTTTAAAAAGTCCCGATTGGTTTTGGCTGATGTTGCCAGTTTATAATACCAATAATGTAAGCTGGCAACACAGTCCACTTCTGGACCAGCGCACTCCAGTCAAGTGTACGCCTTTATGTATTTTAAAAATAAAATAATATACGCTAGTCCTTTCATCGTTAATTTACCTTTGATTTTGCGTCACCGTCAAAGTTACAGTGATCTTTATTTCTGTTGAAATAAAGTTGCTGTAAGGTTGCAGCCTCTCAATCAGCCTTCAAAATCACAGTGATCCTTATTATCGTTACAATAAGGTCGCTTTTGGGTTGCTGCTGGCAGAGGTAAAATAATGCAAAAGGACTGTTTAATAATAATACTACACTCCCGGACTCCCTAACGTCTATAGCTTTTTAAATGGTAGCTCATTCAAATTCAGAACAATGACGACACAAAAATGATGGCCAGTGTGTCGTCATCAAAACTACATACACATAGGAACTTATTCTTTGACTCGTTCCAATTTGATTGGTTGATGAGAGCAGTGGTAACCACCCTGACTTTCGAATCCAGGCGGGCGCTTTACTTTCTTTATGTAAGTAATTTTACCATCACTACTCTCAAAACGGTGAATGAAAACATCTTGAGGATCTAAAATAAAAAATTCGAAGACATGTGACATTTACCAACCTCCACTGGGTCCGTGTGGTAGATTATAGCCGACTCCCTCTCAAAGAGAGAAGGCCTGTGTCCCAGCAGTGGGTACAATATAGGCTGATTAAGGTTATCCATAATTATTTTCGTGTTTTGAGGCTTACCTCACTTGGAATTGGGTGTGTCACGTTTGATATAGAAACAAAAGTTCTAACGATCATAAAATTTCGTTTACTATAATTTTTATTTAATATAACGGTCAACGGTCATAATGAATTATTGATATAACTTCTTTTTACCTAATTTCATATGGTATAATGAACAGTTTATATAATAAACATTTGAAATAACATTCACATAATATAATATTCAGTTGCTATAATATTCAAAATCTATAAGTAACGTTTAATATAATTTAGAAATATCTACTTTTATTTTTGCAAAAATGTTTGTTTTCTTCTTTTACTTGTTATGTTGTGGCTATATCGTTGAATTAATTATATTACACACACAACACACACACATAGGATACAAGACACACAGACACACAACACACACGACATAGGATGCAAGAGCGAGCGAAGGGCACCCCGAGGTTCGGTTGTGTTAGGTTACTTTAAACCCTTTACACAGAAATAGGGGCCCCGCGAAGCGGGGCTCCGTCGACATAGGATGCAAGAGCAAGCCAAGGGCACCACGAGGTTCGGTTGTGTTAGGTTACTTTAAACCCTTTACACAGAAATAGGGGCCCCGCGAAGCGGGGCTCCGTCGACATAGGATGCAAGAGCGAGCGAAGGGCACCCCGAGGTTCGGTTGTGTTAGGTTACTTGAAACCCTTTACACAGAAATAGGGGCCCCGCGAAACGGTGCTCCGTCGACATAGGATGCAAGAGCGAGCGAAGGGCACCCCGAGGTTCGGTTATTTTAAACCCTTCACTCAGAAATAGAACACACACACATAGAACACAAGAGCGATTCTTTACATATAATGCTGGAGCGAGTGAAGGGCAAAAAATTAGTTAATATGAATGTTAGGTCAAATGAACGTTATATAAAAGGAGCATTATACAATATGAAAATTATATGAAATGAACGTTATACTAAATGAAATTAGAGAAAAAGAAAATTAGTTAATATTAATGTTAGGTCAAATGAACGTTATATAAAAGGAGCATTATACAATATGAAAATTATATGAAATGAACGTTATACTAAATGAAATTAGAGAAAAAGAAAATTATATCAAATATAACATTCGATCATATGACATTAGGTTAAATGTTTTTATAGCATATGAAAATTATATCATATGAGATGTCAAACGAAATTAGACCATCTGTTGTTATACCAAACATTACACACCCCTTGGAATTGCAAAACTCGATTTATGAGTCGGGGAGCAATGATATTATAAGTGTAAAAAGGTGTCGGGGAGTGTATTATCTATAGTTAGTAACTCTTCTAACTGTTGTGTTTAGTGGTATAGCTGTCAAATAATTTTAAATTATTTTTTTGGTAATTTGTTGTTATTGTATAAAGTATTTGAAATAAACCGGGTATTGTTAAAAACTCTGTGGCGTTTCGAAAATCGACTATGCCTGTACTTTAGTCGATTTTCGAAATTTTAAAGTTGAATCGAGTCGTATGTTTTGTAAATATGATTGTTTTGTAAAATATAATTTTTAATAGGTTAAGGGTGTGCCTTTTTTGTATACTACCTACATGTACATATTATTTTTATATTTAAGTGTTTAAAATATATTATGTAAATGTTGCCTTTAATTAATGCCACTAAATACTACATTATAATACGAAGTCCATAGCAGAATGTACGGACGCCAGCAGGTCAACCTACCCGAAACTGTCAGATTTTCCCAATCAACCTTGAACCTTATACTTTAGCAATAAAGTCGAAAATCTATTAAAGAAATCTGACAGATTGTAGTAACTTGATGTGCTGGCGTCTGTACATCGCTTTTGCGAGTAGTTAAAATGTAATAAAAACTAGTTTTATTTAACCTAAAGTTTTTTTTTTCTGGAATCCTGCAACTTTACTGCTTGGATTATTTTTTAATACGGCAAGAGTTACTACTTTCACATCATCATCATTGGCAGCCTTGTTCAGACGCCAGCACATCAAGCTACCCGAAAATGTAAAATTTTCCCAATCAATTTTGAACCTTACGCTTTAGCGATAAATTTGAAAATCTATTAAAGAAATTTGACGGATTGTAGTAGCTTGATGTGCTGGCATCTATACCACCCACTGCTCATATAGGTTTTGAGATTTTAAATTGAGATTTTTTGAGAGATAAGAGATTGAGAATTTTTAAGATTTTATTATCTAGTGTAAATAGTTAGTTACATTATTTTTCTCTAATTAATAAATTGTTAAAACTCGTCTTAAAATCTAAACATACACAACCGTGATATGAAACACCAAAGAAAAGTGGCCGTTCTAAGGATTTCAATTAGTGGTGTTCAAAGTTGCTATAAGGCAATCACTTGCTTAATGCTTAATGCTTTATATTTTAATCATGATTTTTTATATGCTTTATTAAATCATGCTTTTTTTATACGCGTAGGTACCTGATACTTGACTTGTTATGTTACGGGCGGGCGCGAATAAAGCAAGCGCGGTGACTGACAGCATGCTAAAGAATATTACATCGCGTTTATGAATTACGATAAAACAGATACAATCAACTCAACCAACAACAACAACAACTCAACATCAACAACAACAACTCAACAACAACATCAACAACAACAAACTCAACAACAACTCAACAACAAAATCAACAACAACAACTCAACAACAACATCAACAACAAAATCAACAACAACAACAACATCAACTCAACCACAACATCAACAACAAAATCAACAACAACAACAATATCAAAAACAACAACATCAACAACAACATCAATAACAACAAACTCAACAACAAAATCAACAACAACAACTCAACAACAACATCAACAACAAAATCAACAACAACAACAACATCAACAACAACATCAACAACAACTCAACAACAACATCAACAACAACAACAACAACTCAACAACAACATCATCAACTCAACAACAACAACATCAACAACAAAATCAACAACAACAACAACATCAACTTTCCTCATACTTATACATATCCTCATATACCTCATACGATATTTATTAATATATAATTATTTATTTACACTAAAAAGTACGAAGCAAAATAATCACAAAAGTAAAAAACACGAACCAAATAGCATATCAATAATTATATTACGTATTTACGTGAGCCGCCCGAGATCGCAAATCACACGCGGTGCTTGCTTATAACGATTTATTATTATATTCATTGCTTAATGCGTTTCGCGCGATGACAGAGACAGAGTGCGATGTAAAAAAGCAATAAGCAAATAGCAACTTGTGAGAGCCACGATAGCGTTTGCTTTATGATGTGTGTATTAAGCAAGGTGCTTTATTTTGCTATATGATATATTAACCACCACTAATTTCAATAATACGTTAATTATCCTTTTATATATATATAGGAACTTAGGAAGGTGTGTTTACTAATACATCAAGTTTCGAAATAGTCGATCTTTTAATCGACTAATTTTTATTTCGCAGACTTGACCCATCCCTAAGCTATCGGTCAGTGTCTGTCATAGACTACTATTACAATACTGGTACCGTACCTCCGAGTCCGCTAGGAGTAAATGAGTAATAGTGTTCTGTGCACAGAACACTATTACTGGTTCTGTGGTAAAATAACTATCAGCGAGTGAGTGAGTCAGCCACAGAGTACTTTTTTATCAACTTGTTTACAAAAATCCTTAAATTCAGCTGAAAAGCCTGAATATTCTAATGTTTTTTCAATAAACAATGTCTGAAATATGGAATCTAAGTACAATATGTCGATGTTGTCACGCCGATGGCCACTTCAAGAGCCTCAATTTATCGTATCAAGGTAAAAATGATGTCGAAATATACGAGATTATGTTACGAGAAACATTGGGGATCTATGTAAGTATTCAACTGTCTAATTACTACCCTTTTGAATGTTAAATACGTATACGAAGTTATGAAAGTCCAGACCGAATTTCGGCCATGGCGACCGATCTCAGAATCTCAGCGGAGACCAGCCTGCGGCGCAGAAGATATAGTGCACAAGTGTGTGCGCAGACACAGGTGTAGTTTCTCATTCCTCACTCTCATTGTCCGATGTGACGGCAATCCGACACGACCGGAAAGAGACCAGGCGCAGGGCCAACAACTTAACGTGTTCTCCGAGACCGAGAATCATGTTTTGATCAACACAACCTGATAGTGACCTCCAATTTGCAAGAGACGTCAGAAAATTTGAATTTTGTACCAGACCCAGACCTATCCGCCGCTAAATCCGCCCCTAAGACGACCCACTGACCCCTTTTTGCCTTAAACCATTACATAACTACATCTTTATCGCCCAAATGTTTCAGATTTCGACTCAACCGATACCGCTGGAAGCAAGCTACACAATATGTGATAGCTGTATCTTAAAGCTGAGAGATGCAACTGAGTTCAAGAACCAAGTACTTATGTGTGAAGAGAAGTTCAAGTTATATTGTAACAGTAAGTTTAGTATTTTTTACAGTTATTTCAATCAATGCCATGTATTTAAGAGGAAATGCGGGTGGTTGCTTCTCCATAGAAATGCTTTCGGCTGTTTTCTTTTTGGTTAATGACCAATGAGCAATGATTTTTTACAGAATAATAAATATTAACTACCTACTTTGCCCAGCCTACAAAGGGATTTGAAGATCTGTGGCATACCGGTGTGATTTAAAAAAAAAAATGACAGCCACGCATTATACCTAGCAGGGTGAATTTTTCAAGTGGGCATGGATGGCCAAATCCGAAACTATGAGGAATAGCGAAAAGTACTCAAAGGAGTCGCGGGCTCGATTTTGATGAAAACTTAAACTGCATCATTGGATTTTTGAAAAATCAATATTTCTAGCCAGGAATCGAACCCGTTGATTTTGATTAAAAAAAACACTGTATTATTACACCATTCGAGTAGTGTCCCTAATAAATCAAATTCTGGGAAGTAATGACATAAATCGATAGCCATTATAAAACCTAACCCTTTAAAGTGTCACATTACGAGATATTAATGTTCAAAGTTGATTGTGTAACATCCATATTTTTTGAACATGCTTGATATCAGACAACACACACCACACACACACACTTGACACTTTAAACTTTGATTTGTAACATCTAACTGCTGCATCTGAATGTTAATACCTCGGAAATGTGGCGCTCTACGAGGTTTGGTCTTATTATATTTTCCGTTTGCATTAGCTATTGATTGAAGGTTACATGCGGGGCCGCCATTTTGAAAAAAAAAAAACAAAATGGCACTTCGTATAAAAATATTATATAGATACACCATTGCCGCATTGAATCTAGAAGCCTGAACTTTTGCATAACAGTTCCTTTTGTAACAAACATGAACACTTAAGAGCCTATACTACCTCAAATGGCTTAGCATGATCCTCCGTTATGTCGAAAATACCGGAGCATTGATTTTGAAATAAATATATGCTAAAGTTGAGGATTAATGTTAAGTACTATGTTAGACGAAAACACGATTCCATATTTTCTCGATAGAAAAAAAATCCAAAGTTACCTCCAAACCGAACAATAAACCGCTGGTATTCAAAAAATACTTCAAATTAGATCATGAAACTTTGCATACTAACTGAACTAACTATAAAGCAGTTCCTATGTTAGTTCGTTTTTTTTAATTACCTTTATTTTCACCGTAAAAAGCAAATACCTAAACTATTGGCGCTGCCTTCCGCCCAGCACCGCACTCTGTCTCGCTCTTACACAGTCCGCGAGCAGTATCGTGCGAGCGAGATAAAGAGTGAATTTTAGCTGAGGTAGTATAGGCTCTTAAGGAACATTTTCCTGATGAGAAATCCTATCGGGACGGTTGTTAACCAATTTTGTGTATTTTTTCTTTCCAGATGAACAATTAGATTGTGAAATAAAGTGTGAAGAGGAAAATTATGAAAGTGACCTAAATAATGGTAAGCATAAAAAAAAAGCGCAATGAATCATATTCTAGGTGTTTCATACAAATATGAACTGATATTTTGTACAGCACTAATGTTCATATTCGTATGAAGCGCTTGCTCCCATTCGCTTATACATACGAATATGAACATAACCTGCAAATGAATAAGCTTCATATTAAATATTCCAAATGTTCGAGCCGTTTGGGGTTGAAACACTAGGGCCATGGGGTCCGAGTGCCCACTTGGTTTTTCGAGATATCGCCCAGCGGTTAGTCTGCTGGGCTGGCCTATTTGTTGGCCAAAGAATTAGCATTGCCATACAACGTGGCAATGTTGCCAGCCTTTTGGGCACTGTTCCTGTTGACAGTGATGCGGACGAATTTTTTGATGTCCTATGATCATTTTACTTATTTTTTTCATATAAATGTACATATTATTATTATTTTAAATATTAGCATAGATATAGTAATATACAATATTCAATAGCTTCATATTTGTTTGAAACGCTTAGTTAATCCTCTAAACGCTCACTTGTACCAGAAATCACTTTTCCTGTATGGTTTTCTAAAGCCCTTATACATATTTTTAATTATAAAAAGAAAGCTTGGACAAAATGGAAAAAATATAAAAACTTATCCGACTATGAAATCTTCTCCTTATATAGAGATCGTTTTAAAACAGAGTGTATCAAATGCTATCGTATCTATATTAATAGTGTTGAGGATAGTATTCCACAAAATGTCAAACACTTTTGGGCATACATTGCTAATTGCAAAGGAAAATCCGGGATTCCTTCCAGGATGTATTATAAAGATGATACATCTAGTGACCCTAATACAATATGTAACCTCTTCTCAGCCTTTTTCCAGTCAGTTTACGAGCCATCTAGACTAACACCTGACTGGATCCCTGCCCCTGAACAATCTAATGTCAACGACACATCTCTCTGTAGCTTACATTTTAGCCTTTCGTTAATTTGCAAACAATTAAATATGTTAGACGTAAATAAAGGGTCAGGTCCAGATGGGATACCTCCTTGCTTTTTAAAATGGTCGGCGAATACAATATGCAAACCATTATTTAGGATTTTCAATCAATGTATTAACAATGGCTCGTTCCCTGCCATCTGGAAAAAGGCTAATATAGTTCCTGTCTATAAAGGTGGCTCCAGACAAAATATTGAGAATTATCGGCCCATTTCTCTTCTCTCTACACTAGCTAAACTATTTGAAAAGCTTGTTCACCACGAGATATATCCATTTATTAAAAATTGTATAATCCCGGAGCAACATGGCTTTGTGAGACGAAAGTCTACTGTTACCAATTTAATGGTGTTTACTACCTACCTATTTAAAAATATGGACATCCGAGCCCAAAGTGACACAATTTATACTGACTTTAAAAAAGCCTTTGATAGAGTTGACCACATGATACTATTAAACAAAATTTCATATAATGGCATCAGGGGGAATTTATTGCGCTGGTTCCAGTCTTATATTAGTAATCGGAGTCATACTGTTGTAAGTAATGGGTACCATTCTAACACATTTTCGGCAACATCTGGAGTTCCACAGGGATCAATTTTGGGTCCATTGTTGTTCATTATTTATATTAATGATATCGGTAGTTGCTTTCAAAACAGTATTTTTTTGTTATACGCTGATGACCTTAAAATTTATAAGAAAATTTCATCGATTAACGATTGTTATCTTCTTCAAGACGATTTAAATAGATTGTCAAGTTACTGTACCAAAAATAATCTAAAATTAAGCACCGACAAATGTAAATACATTAACTTTACCAAAAACAAAAACATAATTAACTACAATTATTGTCTCTGCGACGAACTCCTTCTTAAAGAAACTGAAATTTGTGATCTGGGTGTACTTTTGGATTGCAAACTTCACCTTAATTTACACATTGAAAAGATAATAGCTAAAGCTTTCCAAATGTACAATTTTGTTATGAGATCGTCATCAGATTTCAAACGCCCAGTCACATATCTACATCTTTTCAACTTTTTATTGCGACCGCAAGTAGAGTACGCGTGTATGATATGGGACCCCTACTATGCAAAATACGATCAAGCATTAGAAAAAATTCAGCGTAAGTTCTTGAAAACAATGCAGTTTAAATGTCACTTGGAGCGTCTGCCGTATGAAGAGTCTTTGCAGAAATTTAACCTACTAACACTACACTCAAGGCGTCTGATACTCCAAACCATGATGCTCCGTGGACTGATACACAACAAGTTTGATTGCCCTGAACTTGTGAATAATATATTTTATATAGTACCCAGAACTGTAATAAGGCGAGAGGCGCGCGCTTATCCGCTCTTTGCTACGACCTCTAGTCGTACAAATGCGGGTGAACGGGCGCCTCTTCACAGATTACCCAAAATATATAACGAACATTTTGTTAAAATAGACATATTTACGTTAGCTCATAATGTATTTAAAAAAGAATTAGTTAATGCACTTAAAACCTAATAATTAAGTATAATATTAAAATAAACCCTAACTTCTTCCATACTGTATGTAAGTAAATTAATACTTATAGTAATATGTGGAGACGTTGTTGATTGTATGTTAACCCATTTTATTGTATACTTAGATGTAAGACAAAATGTACAATTGTTTGTTCTCCCTAATAAAATAAAATAAAATAAAAATCACTGAATGCTTTTAGCACAAAACAAATTTAAAACTTCGTTCTATTTTGTCAGAAAAGAGAGATAGTAAAAGAGAGGAGAGGAGATTTTTTCAGTATTTTTTTTTGTTTAGAGTAAGTATTCTGTTCTATTCTATCAATCGTTTGAAAATGAAAGAGGCAGAATTATACAGGGTTATTGGTAAAACATTAGCAACCTCTTAAGAGGTCATTGTACTCATCATTATGAACAACTTTTACGATGGGCCCAACCCTGAAATCGCGAAAAAAAATTATCTGTTGTCTCCCTAAATTTTGACGAGCTAGACGAACATAAATGTAGGGAACAGCTGATTTTTTTATATATACACAAATAACATCACGCCTGTATTCCACGATCAGTTATATTTAAGTCCCATGTAACAGGGGGCGAGCCTATTTCCATCAACCGGGCACAAATTCAGACTCCAGGCTGCTACTGAGAAATTCCAGATGGAAAAACCGAATAATATTTTGCCCGACTCGGGAATCGAACCAAGGACCTCATTCTCAGCAATGGCGCTTGTGACCACTAGACCAACGGAGCGTAGAGCAGTGGTGGCCCAGTGGTAACAGCCGCGACTTACGAGTTGTAGGTCGTAGGTTCGAACCCAGACAGGCGCTTTACTTTGTGTAAATTATTCCATCACCACTGCTCTCAAAACGGTGAAGGAAAACATCGTGAGGAAACCGGCATGTCCTAGAACCAAAAATTCGAAGACATGTGACATCTACCAACCCGCACTGGGCCCGCGTGGTGGATTACGGCCCACTCCCTCTCACTGAGAGGAGGCCTGTGTCCCAGCAGTGGGAACGTTATAAGGCTGATTACGTTACGGGCTTAAAAGCCTCACATTTTTTTTATATTTAAAATAAACCATTTACTTTGCAGATCATGAATCAGATGAAGATCAGACACTGGTTGTCAAAAAAGGTAAAGTTACTTCAGAATGCAGACGAGACCATAGAAACGATGGATGGACGATGTGAAAGATCTTAAGGCTAGAAAGGGGGTAGCTACTGAGATGATGACTGTTAGGGGCGGTCTCCACGAGCGAGAGAATCGCGGCGATATTATCGTTGTGTCACGTATTTCTATACACTCTCTATGCTTGGCTACACTGGGCCGCGGGCGCGGGGCGGGTGCGGCGCGGCGAACTCACACATATGAACTTCCATTGAAGTGTCCATAGTGGACCAGTGTGACCAGATTCAGTATTTTAATACTTTTTCGGTATATTTTATCGACTTTTCCGAGCATCAGTAATTTTGTATTTTTGTAGGTATATTGGCGGAAGTAAGTATATCTATTCTATTCTAATAATAAAGCTGAAGAGTTTGTTTGTTTGAACGCGATAATCTCTGGAACTACCGGTCAGATTTGAAAAAATCTTTTTGCATTTGATAGCCCAATTCTTGAGGAAGGCTATAGGCTATTTAATATCACGCTATGACCCTTAGGAGCCCAGCAAAAAGAAAAAAAGTCGGAATGAACGCTAAGCGAATACGAAGTGTTGCGACGGGGTGGGGGTACAAGAAATTTCACGCGGACGAAGTCGCGGGCAGAAGCTAGTTTTGGATAAAAAGCTATGGTAACACCGTAGCGATCGTCCCCGCGAACATTGATGTTCAGGGAATTCCCCGGATTTAGTCGTATTATATTTCATTTAGATAAGATATTCAGTATTTTTTGAGGTGCTTCGGTTTTTTCGTAAAATTTAATCTGGTCACACTGGACTAGACACGACAACACGCGGAACGCAGCCGCGCTCCAGTGCGGACGGGCTGCCTGCGCGCTGTCCCGCGACCGCGCCCGCGCCCGCGCCCGCCCCGCGCCCTAGTCTGGACGCACGCTTAGAACGTTCCACACGGCGAAAGTTTGATGGTACGGCGAGACTTTCGCCGCGATGCTCTTGCTCGTGGAGACCGCCCCTAAGAGAAGTATGGAAGACACGAGCGAATTAATGGTACAGTCACGAGCACTAATATGTCAACACTTGGCAACTTTCAATGTTGATTTTATCGTGAAATAACGAATGCAACGTTGAAATACGACACTTTACACAAACCTATGGTTTCGAAAATACTTTGTTCGTAATAACATAAAATTTCATTCAAAACTAAAGGAGAAAATCGTCTTTGGATAAAGCCAAGTGTATACATAATGCTCGTGACTGTACCGGGCCCCAAGCCACAGGGGCCTTCCGATGTGACGTGTGAATGAAAGATTCGAAAAATATTACCCAAAACCTTAAATTCTTATTGATAAGAGGCTCGTAATGGGTGAATACCTAATGTAATTTATATGAAAATTTACGTAATTTGTTTTTTTACAAAGGGTTGCATTCATTTAGTAGAGTCACTCAGAAAATCTAACGTAGGTACTTATCTGAGACAGGATGCACCAATTTTCGAGCTTACTTCGCTAATAATTTTAATTGTGAGAAATTGTACTATTTCCTTTTCAGAATACACTATGGAGGTTGATATCGAGCATCCCATCACAGAAGTTAAAAATGGTTCGTTATTTATAAACATTTCAACTTTTAACCTTCAGAAGGTCATCGATGACTTTGTGACGTCTGAAGGAATCCACTGGATTCGGGAAGCACAGAACCGGTCGACTTGGCGATGCTATGGAAGGCCAAAGTAAACTAAAAATTAGGAATCCACTGGATTCGGGAAGCACAGAACCGGTCGACTTGGCGATGCTATGGAAGGCCAAAGTAAACTAAAAATTCGAAGATATGTGACATCTACCAACCCGGATTGGGCCCACGTGGTGGGTCCAGCCCATTCTCTCTCATCGAGAAGAGGTCTGTGTCCCAGCAGTGGGAACATGGTTGATTATTAGGGTTCCGTACCTCAAAAGGAAAACGGAACGGAACTCTTATAGAATCACTTTATTGGCAGTCTGTCTGTCTGTCAAACCGCTCCATCTCGGGAACGTGTGGAGGTATCGAGTTGAAATCAAAACTATAATTATACTCAGGTCCCTTGAAGCTGTGAAAAAAATCAAACCTAAGTTAACGTAAAAAAAGATACGGCCGTTTATGCCACAAAAAACGTATATTTCGACACTCTCAAGGGAATCAAAATTTATAGGGTACTTTCTGACCTAGAATCGTGAAATTTGGCAAGAGGCAATGTTATGTAGCACAAGTAAAGGAAAAAAATCCGAAAACAGTAAATTTGCAGTTACATACCTACAAATTTGTACGGAACCCTCGCGCCCGGTCCGACTCGCACTTGTTTTTAAACAATTTTTCTTTTTTTTTAGAAAACCTACCAATACCTGAGATAGAAAGTGTTGCAAGCGAACCTGAAACAGAAAAAAAGTCAGAAGTACCAAAGAAAAAATTAAAAAATAAAGGAAGTGGGAATAAACAGAAATTAACAAAAAATAAAGAACAACGTAAGTGTTATGAATTTTTCCTCGTTTTTTTTTTTTTACCAAGAAATTCTGTTATTAACAGTATGCTCATTCCTAAAGTCTATCAAATTTATGTTTCAAATTGTTATTGTTAAATGTGTTATTTCAAGTTAAACAAATATCAACTTTAATGAAAATGAAGTTGTTTTCAGAGTGACTAGCACTATTGAAAAAGTTATAAAAATGTTTGAAGTTGTAGCGTAAACTGAACTTTATTGTGTAGGAGTTAAAGTTTATTTTTCCATGAACTCATATTTGTTTACATTTTTGGCAAATAAATCGCGAATCCAGATTATATTAGGTGGGTGGCAACAGCGACGAGCGAACTGTAATTACTTATATTATACATACCTATATCTATGGGGCCCGTGGCTAAATAATAACAGCCGCACAGATCGATCGATCTGGTTAAGCTACGCTCGCCGAGGTTGAGCTGTGGATGGGTGACCATCTTTACATACCGAGACCCCTCCGTGCTTCGGAAAGCACGTTAAGCCGTTGGTCCCGGCTGTCAAATATCTACCAATGACAGCTGCCGGCTGTCATGTGTAGATATTTGACAGTCAGCCAACCCCTTAAAGTCCTTTCCAGGGCACAGAGGGGACTCGATATGTTTTGCATGGTCACCCATCTGAAAACCGACCGCGGCAAGAGTATCTTAACCTTCAATCGATCCGTGCGGCTGTTATTATTAGCCACGAGCCAATCACGCATGATGCGATGTCTCCTAAATGAGAATAATATTTTTTTAAATTTTCAGGTAAAAGACGCGCCAATCTCAATTGCTCTTTGATTGTTCAAGTGGACACAGACACAGGCGCCCAATTTTCTTGCAAAGACTGTGGGGGACTGTACCAAACGAAGAAAGATATGAACAAACACATTTACAACGCACATGCTGCCTTATTCAAGTGCGACTACTGTCCAAGACAATTGAAATCATTCCAGACTTTAAAAAGACATCTAAAACTGCACACAGAAAAAGAGTATAACTGCAGTTTTTGTCCAAAGAAATTCGCTTCAAAACACAACTTGAAAGAACATCTAAATTGTCACACTAAGGAAAAAGTCTTCAAATGCCATTTGTGTGAAAAAGACTTTAAATACAACCAAACGTTAATTAGGCATCTAAGAGTACACGCTGGAACGAATAAAACAATATTGTGTGATCTTTGTGGTTGGTCCTTTAACGACCGATCTAATTTGAACGCTCACATAAGAACGGTACATGAAAAACTACGTCCCTTCAATTGTAAAATATGTCAAAAATCGTACACCAACAAAAGACATTTGAAAGACCATTTAAAACTACACAACGGCGACGAAAAATTATATAAATGTGACGTTTGTGACCAGAGACTATCTTGCCCAAAGACATTGAAGATCCATAGACTAAAACATGATAATAAATTCATGTGTAGGTATTGTTCTAAGATATTTGACGATGCAGCTTCGAGAATAGAGCATGTGAAAGCTCTTCATAACAAGGATCTTCCATGGCTCTCTTGCCCTCTTTGTGGGAAGGTGTTTTCAGGCAAATTTTCTCTCAATCGTCATGTAGACGAGCATAACGGCATTAAAAGGTTTCCATGCGAGGTCTGTGGGTTAAAATTCACTCAAAAAGTCGTTTTAAATCGTCATATTTTTCGCAAACACAATCCCGAAGCTGATATTGATATTGGCAAGACTAAATGTGATATTTGCAAGCGTAGTTATAAGAATATAATTGTACATATGGATAAGCATAATAATAGGCAATGTGCCTGTGACATTTGTGGGAAAACGTACCCAAATATGAGTGCTTTGAATAGACATAAGTCTTTAAAGCATTTTGGTAGGACTTTCGACTGTGGTATATGCGAGAAGAAATATTTGAAGAAGTCTACGTTAAATAGACATATAGTGAAAGTGCATCAGATTAAAATTGAAAAAGATTGTGCGGAGGGTACTTGAAACATTAAAGATTATACATAAGCAACTTTTGGCCTGTTTTATTACCTCCTGATAAGTTCTGGTTAAGGGTATTACAGGACCTAAACCCAAAAAACGCAAGTTTTAGAAGCAATAAAAGTATATGATCGACTACAGTAAACAAAATCAGAAAAAAAATGGAGTAATTCCACTTTGCCCCACCAAGCCCGCCACCCTGGTGTGGCAAAGTGGACTGCCTAAAATTTTGCAGTGGAATATGCCCCACTATTCTGATTTGATGGGGCGGATAACACTAACCTAACCTAAGCATTTTTTTTAAATAATTATCCTCGTCTAACTAATTCGGTTCTCGATAGCCTGTTAAAAATAATCTCTTTTTTCCATATTTTTTTTCTATATAATTTAGTCGTTTCTGGCACTCGCCGGCCGCTGCCGCGGCACCGCTCGCTTCGCTCGCTCGGCTCGTGCGTAGGAGGTCACAGTTTTAACCTAACCTAACCTAAGCATTTTTTTTTAAATAATTAACCTCGTATTTATGCTAGTGTTATCCGCCCCATCAAATCAGAATAGTGGGGCATATTCCACTGCAAAATTTTAGGCAGTCCACTTTGCCACACCAGGGTGGCGGGCTTGGTGGGGCAAAGTGGAATTACCCAAAAAATGATATTCTTCAGGATATATGCTAGGTAGTTTGCGTTGAAAACATAATACAACTAATTTGATACCATGGAAAAAAATTACGAAGATGCCTCTAAAAACTTTCTTTTTACAATAAAAACCATACTAATATTCAGATTTTTTGTCAGATTATTCTACAAGCAACATACCCATTAGTGACAATATATTTTTTGTAAATAGATCATATTTTGCAATAAATTACCAGCGTTGTGTCATCGCGCTTCTCTTTCTTTTCTATGCAGTCCGACAGTGACCACGCTTTAGGTCATGTAAGCCCCTTAAATTTATCTTACAGATATACATAACATTACGCTTTGTTTCCACGAAGGGTTGGGCAGAATTGTACCTATAGTATATAGGTACAATCACGGATATCGACCGGGTACAATAGTAATAGTATACACCCACATGTTTAAGTCCCCTGTGACAGGGGGCGAGCCTATCACAATTAACCGGGCACAAATACAGATTCCAGGCTGTCATTGAGAGATTCCAGGTGGAAAAACCCAATGACACTGCCCGACTCGGGAATCGAAGCCAGGACCTCATGCTTAGCAGTAGCATCTTACAGATCTATACTAATAATACAGAAAAAACAAATCAGCTGTTCCCTACATATAAATGTAGGGAACAGCTGATTTGTTTTTTTGTGACATAAGTCACAGAGTACTTTTTGATAGACTGAAATACATTCTGCAGGGTAAATAAGCGTAACACACTATCAGTAGCAATGGGTTTCATTTTGACAGTTCGACAACATTCATTGCGTTATTTGAGATGTTAGGCAGACACATTTTTCGAACTTATGGAGCAATGGATTAGAAATATGCTTGAAAATGATTCAAATTGAGAGAGATGAAAATGAAATGATGAAAAATCTACATCTTTTTAGTAAAAGAGGTGAAAGACACAATTATATCACTAGAAATAGGGACCAATTAGTTCAACCAGGTTTCAGGCTGGCTAAAGTAGACTCGTCTTTCATGGGCTACTGTTTAAAATGTTACAATAAAATACCTGCCGACATACTTCAACTGAATGAAACGAAATTTAAATCTTGTATAAAACGCACACTATGCAGCCAGGCATATTATAAATTGGGGGACTACATCGCCGATAAAAGAGCTTGGCTAAACGCTGGTCCTGCTCCATAAGGACGCACAAATAAATTGATTAGCATTGGAAAATACTGTTGAAGCTGCTGAAGATTTTAAAATACACTTTTTGCATTATATAAATTCAATCTCCTAGTATTGTATAATTGCATAGCACATGTGTGAGTAGGTACATACTATAAAGCTTCCATTTACTGGGTACTCCTTTCATTGACTTGAATGTGCCCTGGCGGCTGAGAGTATGTCATGCTCACTCAAATGTCTCGCTGATGGTGGCGCGTGTGTTGGATCATTTAGCTCCCTATAAAATGGTTGAGCTGAATGGTGCTAATACATGCGTCATGTTCGTGAACGGGCGCCGTCAGTAGGGACTGGTCATCTCTTTGCTGCCATGGCTTATTTTAATTTTATTTAATATTTGAATTGTTTTTTTTTCATTACGGACGCTTTTAACGTTCTGCATCGTTCTCACATGCATAATTTTTAACATGAATGATGTAAACAAGACTTTGTAACCATATTATTTTGATTTAAAAGAGTGTCCATGGAGTTTCTTGCCCGTTCTTCTCCATAGGTACCTACGCTTTGGAATGGGCAACTAGCTTCATCTTTCTGACTGACCTACTTCTTGACAATTCAAAAGTGCTTGTAATTGGTTTAATTGAAATAAATGCTTTGAGTTGAGATGAACAAATGAACAGCTGATTTTTTTTTTCTCGATTTCAGGTTTGGTCCCATAGTAAAAGTTGTTCATAGTGATGAGTACAATGACCTCTTAAGAGGTTGTTAATGTTTTACCAATAACCCTGTATAGCTGAAGAGTTAGTTTCTTTGTACGCGCGTATCTCTGGAACCGTTTCTTCGCGAGTCGGATTTGAAAAATTATTTTTGCACTTGATAGCCCAATTCTTGACATGGGCTATTGAGGCTATTTAGTATCACGCTAGGACCTAGGAAAGAAAGAAAACTAAGTAATAGCGCGGGCAAGTGATGCGATGCGACGGGCGGGATAGATCGGGGGAACAAGAAATTTCACGCGGACAGAAGCTAGTTTCAGCAGGAAGCACAAGACCGATCCATGTGGCGACGCTTGGGGGAGGCCTATGTCCAGCAGTGGACGTCTTCCAGCTGCAATGATGATGAGAACTGGGGAAATGTTGGTGTGCTGCACTTCTGCTTATCCTTTCGGGAAATACAATCGTGATGTTATACCATTATCATCATTGGGTGCCATGCTCCCGCGAGTGTCATCCAGGTCTTCCCCGCGATTTTCTGTAGGTCGTCCACCCTCCTGACCATCGTCTGTCAACGCTCCTTCTACTGTCTCTCGGCAACCATTCCTTTAGGGCTCTGCTCCTGCCATCACCACGTCTGGCGGTGTCCTGCCCACTTCCATTTCAGACTACCGTAGTCTGACGCGTCGTCGTCGTCGTGATTTCGTTTTTCTATAATTCGGTTGACAGTACATCTTAAGGGAGGATTAATGGCTCTTATATCATAGCTCAGTACACATAATTTTACATAAAAATAACTGTGTTAACGATGGTACCACAAAACCTTTACGGATGTACTACTACTACCTACATACTTTCTTAAACAATAACTAACCTTACGTTGTAAAAAACAAAGTCTAATTTGTACTACACATTGAAAGTTGTTATTAAAACCATACAATGTTAACTATGCCATCAAAAAGTCAAGTCAACATGCGATTGTGAACGTTCCTACGTTGAACTAAGATAGGGAAAGTATTTTCTATGTTGCTCTAACAAGTTTGTAGCACACCGCAGCGCAAGATTCGAAAGTGGACACGAGACTTTAGTCCGGCAGCTTGGCCGAACGGCGAAGACGCGTCGCTGCCTCGATTCGAAAAAAAAACCTTTTTACTTAGTGGTGCATTTGACAGCTGTCAAAATTTCATTGTGTACGTCTTTCAGTGATATTTTGTGTACGAAAAAATAACAAAATTACTAGTGTACGCTGTATTTGGATTTTAAATGTTTGTACGTTAAATACCGGCTGGATAACGTAGGTAAGTTGATGACATTATGTTGTGTAGCTAGGAATTTGCGTATGTACTTTGTGACAAGATAATATGTGTAGTAGGTAGGTAGGTACTTCTATTATAAACTATACGACCGGTTTTGCTTGCGTTCTGTAAGTTACCTAGCGTTAACATTTCTTTACTACTTGTGTAGTAAAAGTTTAATTATTATTTGTTGAAATGTCGGTGTTAAATCATTGTTTTATGTGTGCATCTAGTTTACATATTATATCCTGGACCTACATACTTTATTTTAAAACTGGTGGTAAGTAGTGTTTTCATTTACCTACTGCGTATTTTAAACCCGGTGACTTGCATAAATTTAAAACTACCCACAATGGTTAAAAAAATAAAAAACCACAATAATTTCTAATTAAAACATTGCTAGTCTTAAAATGTGGATTTATCGTAATGACCCAGTGGTTAGCCGGCTAGCTTTTTAAGCGCGAGGATGCGGGTTCAAAGCACATTAGAAAAACGACTTTTCTAATTTAGGTGTTCCCTACTTACGACTGTTTTTGGGTTTTGTGATTTTTCTAGTACTTACTTTTGCGACTGTTGGTCCAAAAGAGTATTTTAATCTTTAAGCGAAACTGCATCGACTTGCACGTGAGACGATTTTCTAGCTGACTGTATCAGTTTTCCAAAATCTGTGAATGCAGTTAGCAATTACTCAAAAAGTTACAATGGTAAAAAATCCACCTTCATGCTTCAACCCTAAGGAGAATGCGTTAGGTAGCCCGCGAAATTCAAACGTATTTGCAATGGTTGTATGTTGATCTAAATATAATTCGCGACCGTAACAAATATTTATTTATAGAATCTTATATAAATAAAACAAAGTTGGGTTAGTTACACCTTTTAGAACTCAAGAACGGCTGAACCGATTTTTATGATGTTTGATTTGTTGGATTTTTCTCCGCCCCGAATAGCAGAATAACTATTAAAACTTGGGAAAAATTAACAAACAAAAAATCATAGGTGGTACGAAGTTCGCCGGGTCAGCTAGTTCTATGTTCTATGTTATGGGTTTGGTTTCCGCACTTAGTCCTTCAGTGGACCATTGTGCGTGGGCCATGGCGGCCGTCGGTGGTTATTCCAACCAGCCCACCTCCCTCCAGAAGCTGATTAAGTCTCCTGGTCTGTTGAGGACATCTGTGTACGATCTAGGTGTCCCGAGGGTTTCTGACCTTATCTGGGTGACGCCTGTGCACTCAAAGAGCACATGCGCAATGGTTTCATCAGCCTCCATGCAAGCCCTGCACAGGGGACTGTCCATTAAGCCTATGTGTGAAAGTGTTTATTTAGGGAGCAGTGTCCCATATGGTCCCTGTCACCAGGCGCAGGCCTTTCCTGTCCAGTCGTAGTAAGCGCCTGGTTAGCCTGCCATTGAATGACGGCATAGCTTCTTGGGACTGCCTGCAGCCTGGTGATGACGTCCACCAGCTTTCTGCTTGTGTGTGGGTGTGCTCCTGTAGCCACCTGCGTAGTTGGTTGAAGGAGATGGGCACGAGAGGTTCCGGTCCACAGACTGACATACTGGATGCCCTTCTGGCGGGTCAGCTCATAAAAATCATCAGTACATCTCTACAGGGGCGTAGCTACCGCCGTATTAGCCGTATCAATTATACGGGGCCCCCGGGCTACAGAGGCCCCTAACGTGTGTAAGCAAAAATTAGTAAAATGATATTCACAATGTCACTTAATCTCGTGCTTTTCGGGAAAGTTTTTCAAAATTAAAACTGATAAAAAATTACCTCAGGACTTCGATGAGGCAGGAACAGCTATCAGACTTGTCACTATTGTATATAGAGGCAGAAATTTCAGAAAAACTGAAATCGTCTTCAGCTTTATGATATAATAAATCAATTTGCCGTAAAAAAGACAAGAAAGGTGTATTTTTACCCGACTGCGGCGAAGCCCAAAAGGAGGGTTATGTGTTTGACCTGTATGTATGTATGTATGTATGTATGTCCGATTCTTTGTTCCCTCGTAACTTCTAAACGAATGAACGGATTTGGATAAATTATACGTCTTTAGATTTGTCTTGGTAGCGCGAGTGTCACTGGCTACATTAAAATCAAAAACAAAGTAAAATGGCGGATTTAGGGTGCCATATTGTGGAGTTCGTATTTTTTTTTCTTCTAATACCATCGAGTGAAATATCAAAATTAAGGGTTTTAAACGGTGATTACAAAAATATATACAACTTATATGGTTAAAAGTAATTCGAAGTGACAAATCGTAAAAAAACACGTTAAATAAAATAATTATTTCTCGTTCCCTGTTGAGTGACTTTACGGGTCAGCTAATAATTAATACATAAGTAAATCGTCTGCAAAATCTTTCAAATTTGTAAACTAAAAAGCTGGAAATAAAAAACAAGTAATTAAAAAAACTAAAAAACCCGACTGCGGTAAAAAAAAATAGTTTAAAAAAAACTGAAAAGCTAAAAACAAGGCCATTTTAAATTAAATAAAAGTTGGAAGCAGGCGGGACCCATTTGAGTTTGAAAATATAATATAAAAATGGGTCCCGCCTGCTTCCAACTTTTATTTAATTTAAAATGGCCTTCTTTTTAGCTTTTCAGTTTTTTTTTTAACTATTTTTTTTTACCGCAGTCGGGTTTTTTAGTTTTTTTAATTACTTGTTTTTTTTAGGTAATTTGAATTGTTTGGCTAACTCAATTTATAGGAGGAAGCGATAACTTATAATTAATAAATATTTATTTTAATTGAATGCAAGCATTTTTGTTTCTTTTGTGAGAAATCTTTACCCTTCATTTGGGCCCCCCAACTAATTTTGATACAGGGCCCCAAGGCACGCTACGCCACTGTCTCTCTAAGTTCATTACACACATTCCCAGCGTGTTTGTATACTTGGTTACTACAACTAAAGCGCGCGTTGCTTCGTAAGATAAAAATACTGTACATAACTACCAAGTACCTACTATATTATTTATTCTTATAAACTCATTTAATGGGAGAAAGCATGCAAAACAAACACTTTCCTATTGTGACATAAGTTTATCGAAACAAGAATTTCATGCAAAACACTTAATCAATTTACAATATTGTTATGAAATCGCTATAAGTATACATCACGCGTGTATTGCACGAAAGGCACAGGTTTATTTTATATTTTCAATTTGACAGTTCAACAACATTAATTGCATTATTTACGTTGTTGAGCAGACACATTTTTCGAACATAAGGATCAATGGATTAGCAATATCCTTCAAAATGACCGGAATAAAATCGACTAGTTGCACCTTAAGACTCCAGTCTGCTACTGAGAAATTCCTGACGGAAAATCCTAATAATACTTGAACGAACTGTGAGTCGAATGTAGTTCCCCAGGCTCAATGAAAGAGTTCCCTCGTGTGGAGACGATTCTGACTGCTAAATCAAGTAGGTAAGTTACAGCCAAAGAAACGTTGGATGGATTGTGTGAAAGATAATATGGTTAGAAAGGAAGTGCCTACTGAGATGACGGATGATAGGATATGCATGGAAACAAGACATGCTGCACCGACCACTTCTTCTTTTCAACGTGCCAATGGCAATCTAAATGGGCCCAGAATTCGACTACGTGTTCAGCACTATCACAAGCGTCCATCAGGTCCTAGATGCAGCGGCCGGGACATGTAGGACATGATATTAAGTGTCCTATCGTTTGTAAAACAGCACCACATTTACTTACACTTCAAGGCGGAGTCGTCTCATCATCAGCCTATGGCAGCCCACTGCTGGACATAGGCCTCTCCTATTGCACGCCATTCAACTCGATTTTCGACTCTCATCGAGCTGCTACCAGCCATCCTGCGAAGATCGTCGCTCCACCTAGCCTGAGGGCGTCCTATTACGTTTACCTACCGATTCGCGGTCTCCACTCAAGAATACGTCTACCCTAACGATCATCGGTTTTACGGCTAATATGACCGGCCCATTGCCACTTCAGCTTGTTAATTCTGTGAGCTATGTCGACAACTTTGGTTCTCTGCCGGATCACCTCGTTGGGGATTCGATCCGTCAGAGAGACTCCAAGAGTAGCTGCATCCAGTTAGACCGGAGTCGTCTATGATTCTGATACATTGGGAATAAATGCAGGCGGATGAAAAGGCAAAATTAACTTTCAAGAATCCAATCGGACATATATAACAATTGAATATTAATAACAGCCAGCAGTTTCGACACAAAAGTTCCCAATTTCAAGCGGCAAACAGTCGCATGTCCTTTCAAATCTCATGAACAATACTACGAAAAACATTGAAACTTTTACCAGACTAAGTAGTTCACAGTCACCAGCTTTTGTTTTAAACCCACGTTGCCTTGACTTGCCGGCCGTACACTAGAGTGGTAACAGACTACAGAGGCACTTTGCATGTTGTTGTAGGTACTTAGATATTGCAGTTTCAAAGTTAAGGCGGAAGCGCCAGTGTGGCCCGCGAAATTCAATTTTTTTTACGTATTTTGCAATTTGCTGGTCAGTTTTTTAAGTTGTACGTTGATTAAAATATGATTCGCGGCCGTAACAAATATGTATTTACAGAATTATAATCATTAAAGTCATCAACACCACTCTCTAAGACCAAGTAATCCCCAAGAATGACTATTTCATGAAATCTTGACATTTGGGGATTACACTAACTTAACAAGTTGTAGGTATTGCTGATTGTAATGATTATAATTCTGTAAATACATATTTGTTACGACCGCGAATCAAATTTTAACCAACGTACAACTGATCAGCAAATTGTAAAAAACGTAATAAAATTTGAATTTCGCGGGCTACCTTAGCGCTTCCCCCTTAAATCTATTGGTTGGTAGTTGGTATCTATTGGTTTGGTGGTGTTGGTATTGGTATTGGTTGGTTGGTATTGGTTGGTTGGTTTCTGGTGTTATCTATTAGTATTAAATCTGAAGAGTTTGTTTGAACAAGCTAACCTCTGTAACTACCAGTCGAATTTGAAAAATTCTTTTTGCATTTGATAGCCCAATTCTTGAGGAAGGCTATAGGTTATTTAACATCACGCTATGACGCTTAGGAGCCGAGTAAAAAGAAAAAAACTGGCACTCCGGGACTGCCGCATGCCGTCAGAAGTGAAAACAAAACACAAACAGAATACTTTGCCATCACTCACTGACGTACGGATATACATTAAAATCGAGTACATCCCTGATCCCGAGGACAGCCGAACACATCCGAAGCGGGTATTTTTTTAATCGTCTTATAAACAAAACACGCGCGGTGTCGCTTACGGTAACAGTGGCGCGAGTAATGGTTTTTCCCCATCTCAAAAAATTCCCAGCGCGCCTAAAGAAGTTAATTGCTACGAAGTGTGGGAACGAGTAGGTATGAATGCAAGAGCACAGAGGATTTTGAACAGTTCCAAAAATTTCGAAAGTAAGCTCAGGACAAAGACTATAATATTCTCTTTGGCTCAGAACCACACAGATTTGAGTGGAGCTGACAATCAGGGCACGCATTTGTCACTAGTGTTACCAACCAATAACAAAATTTGCCCCCAAGATTTTTTAAAAATCCCCCTAAAAAAACCCTAAGTATAGGTTCACATAAGGTAAATTTCTTTGATGCAGTGCCCAACTCCCTAAGTCGTTCCTAACTCACAAAATAAAACGCATAGGTACATAGTTTGTGAAAAAAAAAGACTAGGTACCTAAATACCTATTGATACGATACGGGCAGCATCAATAACGCCACAGCAAACTTTTAGCCCCTAAAAATAACCCCAAAAAAAACCTGTCCCTAAAAATACCCCTTTTAAGACTTCTTCCCCCTAAATTTAGGGGGAAAACCCCAAAGTTGGCAATTGTCAGTAACCAAATAGGCAGCTCAACTCAACTTTAATGACATGTGATTGTTGAAATGTGTGTGTACTATACGCCACTGTTGAACCCCTCGGGGAATCGGTACATGCGTGATGATATGCCCAAATGCTATGTTACTTACTACCTAAGAGCAGTGATGGCCCAGTGGAAGAGCAGTGGTGGCCCAGTGGTATCGGCCGCGACTTACGAGTTTATAGGTCGTAGGTTCGAACCTAGACAGGCGCTTTACTTTGTGTAAATTATTTCATCAGCACTGCTCTCAAAACGGTGAAGGAAAACATCGTGATGAAACCGGCATGTCCTAGAACCAAAAATTCGAAGACATGTGACATCTACCAACCCGCACTGTGCCCGCGTGGTGGATTACGGCCCACTCCCTCTCACAGAGAGGAGGCCTGTGTCCCAGCTGTGGGAACATTATAGGATTATGACTTACTACCTAACAATATTCAACATAGTTTCTAAAATGATATTTTTAGGGTTCCGTACCTCAAAAGGAAAAACGGAACCCTTATAATATCACTTCTTTGTCCGTCTGTCCATCGATCAAGACGCTTTTTCTCAGGAACGCGTGGAGTTATCAAGTTGAAATTAATATCAAATACTCAGGGCTGCAATCCCTTGAAGCAGTGAAAAAATCAAACTTCTAAGTGAACGCAATCAAAAGATATGGGCGTTTATGTTCCGGAATCAAAACGAGGGTACTTCCCGTTGACCTAGAATCATGAAATTTGGCAAAAAGCAAGGTCATGTATCACAAGTAAAGGAAAAAATCCGAAAACTGTTGTATTTAGTTACATAAAAAAAATCCGTGATAAACCATTTATATACCTACAAATTCGTACGGAAACCTCGGTGTGCGAGTCCGAGTGATCGGTTTTTTTCTAGGTACATTCTTGGGCACGAAGTTACTTGACAAGTAAGGTAGTTAGCAAAGGTTGTCCCAAGGACTCGAAGTACCTACTCGGGGCGACTCGGGCTATAAATAGCCTGGCTAGGGCAGCCACCCCAGCCTAGAGCTATGAACCTAAGTTATTAGTCATTGACGCCTGCCTTATTGAAATTCTAAAATGGTGTCGTAAAGAATTTATATTCTCACATATTACTTCGTTAAAGGTTTATTGGAAACACACCAACAACCTCTTAAGAGGTCATTGTACTCATCATTATCAACAACTTTTACTATGGGACCAAACCTGTAATCGCGAAAAAAACTTCAGCTGTTCCCCATTTATGTTCGTATAACTCGTCAAAATGTAGGGAGCAACTGTTCGCGATTTCGGGTTTGATCCCATAGTAAGCAGATGATGTTAATTTTGTCTCATTTTGTAGTTTTAAATAACAATTTAAGGGCTTAAGAGTAAACTAGTCGCGAGCTCGAACTTACTGGTGGTCAACTGGTCATGGCTAAAAAGCACGCTGTCTCACCTGGCTTCGTGTCCGACAGAGATAGTAGTAGTGATGAGCAGTTAGACGCTAGTTGTCACGCACAGAAACACTATTCCGAACTAGAAGGTGCGTAAACAAATTCGAAAAGTGCTTTGGTAAATCGAGTTTTATGAAAAAACTACTATAAAATTTGTTGAACTCTTCGATCAGAGCTTTGTAGGTACCGACTTTGTTTAGAAGATTTTACAGTTCTTTTATTACTTATTTA
The DNA here is from genome assembly GCA_963082905.1 of Oligia fasciuncula. Lineage (NCBI taxonomy): Eukaryota > Metazoa > Arthropoda > Insecta > Lepidoptera > Noctuidae > Oligia > Oligia fasciuncula. The sequence goes on along the minus strand of OY720414.1, from coordinate 1,172,438 downwards.
CGCCCAAAGTTACGTTTAAAATAGCAAGAAAAACGAATCTTTGTTGGCTCATAACTTTTTAATGGCTTTTTATTTTTATATTATATTTCCGTACAAATAAAATTAATTATAAGTCAAAACGATTGGATGCAATGTCAAACAATGGAGTGGAGTAATACTATCCCGAAATTTGTATGGAAAAAATATCGACTAGAAGCACCTTAAGCAGAGGTGTGTGTACATCAACATTTTACAAGTTGTAACACCGGATGAGCGAGCGAGTCTCGGTTAGTGCCCGGTTAATGGCAATAACCGGGTATTTACTAATCCAGACTCTGGATCCGGACTGCTACTGAGAAATTCCAGATGGATAAACTCGAAAACATTCAAAAATTCGTTAAACTCGACCACTGAAGTAACGCAATGAATGTTGTTGATCTGTCAAAATGAAAGCTATTTATCAATATCCCCGCAGTGGCACACAATGGCAATACAGCTAATTTTGACGATTCAACAACATTCATTGCGCTATTTCAGTGGTCGAGTAGACGATTTTTTTAAACAAATGAAGCAATGGTTTGTGATAGATGTGTTACTCGATTGGGGTTCTGTGAAACCCTACTTTCAGCAGTCTCGTTTACAACTAGACCAACGAGTCATATTAAAATAACAGAAACAAAACCAAACTGACCTCTACAAATACTTTACGTATCAGAAACTAAATGAGTAAGTACTTATCTTTGAACAGTAACATGAGGTCCTTACTCCTTCACACTAACATTATCTTTAAGTTAACGACAAAGCTAATCCCATGAGCTCTAAAGCCAGGGACTTGAAAACGAAATGAATTCCGTTCCGTTACCACTAATGTTATCGTATAATATTCCAAAATTTGTAACGATACTAAAACCTAAAAATATTAATAACGTTACAAAAAAGAACGTTATAGAATATCATTTTCGTAGAACAATATTATAAGTAACGTTAACAATGTATAATGTAAGTAATATTTACTTACAAACTAACTACACAGTATAAATATGGACTAACTATGTTAGTACCTACCTACTCAGTAGGTCTAAACAAAAACGATAAAACAGTAAAGAAGGTCATAATCTGCCTAGTCTTTTTCCAACTATGTTGGAGTCGGCTGCAGCTGAATACCAGTATGTTACATGGAGCGGCTGCCTATCTGATCTCCACAACCCAGTTACTAGGTAATACGAAACACCTTGATAAGACTTGATGGTGTCAGACTTCCGGGCTTCTGACGACCCGAAACGACTGTCAAAGATCTACGAATGACAGCCGGGACCAACGGCGATGCACGTGTGGGTCAGAATGACGGGTGTATTGTTGAAGAAATAAATAAATGTTATGAAACCAACCAAACCAGCAACACAGACCAGCACTGTACTTGAATGTAGGTCTGTACCTATAAGAGCGTTTACGCGTATGGCATTTCATACAAACTTTCAAGCCCTTGTTTTTCGAAATGAATGAACCGATTTTAATGAAACTTCATATGCATAAGAAGGATACAAAGGTCTAAAAAGTTACCTACTTCAGAACATTTTACCACAACACAAAACAAATAACCATAATCAGCCTATAATGTTCCCACTGCTGGGACACAGGCCTCCTCTCTGTGAGAGGGACTGGGCCGTAATCCACCACGCGGGCCCAGTGCGGGTTGGTAGATGCCACATGTCTTCGATTTTTTGGTTCTAAGACATGCCCGTTTCCTCGCGATGTTTTCCTTCACCGTTTTGAGAGCAGTGGTGATGAAATAATTTACACAAAGTAAAGCGCCTGTCTGGGTTCGAACCTACGACCTACAACTTGTAAGTCGCGGCCGATGCCACCACTGCTCAAAAAAAATAACGAGTTGGGAAAAACATCGTCAGATTCATGTAAAACAGCCATCGCTCAGCATAATGCTAAGACCCTATGCGACACAGAATGACAGAATGTATTATAAATGAAATCGTTATATCGATTCTCAATGATGCTCCACAAATTACCGCGCCCCCCCACTAGTGATGTAAACGAGTCCCACTTACTATATAGTGTTGCGCCACGCAACGTACGTAACGCAACGTAAGCGTCACGTAATAATATCGTTTAAAACGTCTCTGCCCTCTTTTAGTTTCCTGTTTTATGGATACGAGGTAGATGTATGTGTAATTTTACTTGCATTACCGGACCAGACTAGCTAAAAACAGAAATTTTAATGCAAGGTGTACATTCATCACTCACTGGACACTTGAAGGAGGACATCGCCGTCGAGGTAGACCACGGCGAAGGTGGTGGGACGATCTGACGAGGTTTGCAGGGCCAACATGGCCAGCGGTTTGGAAGGAAAAGGGGGGGCGTTTGCCCACCAGTGGGACACAAAATAGGATATATTTTTATTTCTTTCTTATTTGCAAAATAGTTGGGCAAACGTCATCTAAAACTATTCCAAATTTCAAGTTGATAGCATTAGTAGTTCTTTTGAGATATCTAGCTGTGACAGACAAACAGACAGAGTCTCACCATAAGGGTTCCGGTTTACCATTTTGGTACGGAACCCTAAAAATGGATTCAATGTCAGCAACCCGACCCCATAGTAAAATGCCTTAGGACATAATAATGGAAGTAACTAAAATAGACCAAACGCGCGGTTTCTACATCTGTTAACTGTCTTATCTTTCTAACAGCATAAGCGGCCGAGGTAAGCCGCCCCGCAATAGATGTTACGAGTTGTAGGTCGTAGGTTCGAACCCAGCCAGGACCTTTATTTTGGGTAAATTATTTCATCACCACAGCTCTCAAAACGGTGAAGGAAAACATCGTGAGGAAACCGGCATGTCCTAGAACTAAAAATTCGAAGACTTGTGACATCTACGAACCCGCACTGGGCCCGCGTGGTGGATTACGGCCCACTCCCTCTCACCGAGAGGAGGCCTGTGTCCCAGCAGTGGCAACATTATAGGCTGGTTATAATGATGATAATAATATGATCATTAATATATTGTTTTATAACGATGTTTTAATTAATCGTTTATAGGTGTCTCTGCCAAGATTACTAGACTTGAATTTTAATTAAAATGACGCATCACGGTTTTGGTAATTATTATTTAACGAGTTAATGGTTCTAGTTCTTCTGTGCCCAATTCTAAAGCAATTAGTTAATCGAACGATTAACATTTAATTGTTTTAATGGCGCAAAATGGTTTTAGTTGAGTAGGTATTTTTAAAGTATTTAGTTGTTTATCTATAACCTTGGGGACGTGCTAACGAGTTTGATAGTTTTGAAACGTTTTCCTACACATACAAATTAAACATAACTTATCACGCTTTTAATCCCCGCGTTTTGTACACCTAGGTACAGACGGCAGCACATCAACCTACTACAATCTGTCAAATTTATTTAATAGATTTTCAACTTTATCACTAAACCATAAGGTTCAAAGTTGATTGGGAAAATTTGACAGTTTCGGGTAGCTTGGTGTGCTGGCGTCTGTACATTACCATTGACCGTCATTTTTTGGGTGATAGGTACTAGCCATTCATTTAACAATGGATTGGTAAAAAATGGGTGTAAGTACTTCAGTGGGGCTCGTGCTAAATGATAACAGTCGCACTACTCGATCGAAGGCTGAGCAACACTTGCCGAAGCCGGTCCTTGGATGGGTGACCATCCATAACATACCGAGAGCCCTCCGTACTTCGGAAAGCACGTTAAGTTATTCCTAGATCTTTGACAAGTGTGTGCGCAGACACAGGTGCACTCTCTTCCCTCACTCTCTATAGTCCTCAAGGACAGCAATCCGCCACGACCGGAGAGAGGTCAGGCGCAGGACCAACGGCTTAACGTGCTTTTTGTAGCATGGGGTATCACACCGCCGACTTCCAAACTCCGGGCTGTTACTAAGAAATTCCTAATGGACAAAACTCAGTAGGTACCTAACCGTTTTGCCCGACCCGGGAATCGAACCCAGGACCAGTTGCGCTTGCGAACATGAGACCGACGGGGCAGTCATGAGGTAACAAATTACTGCCGAGCCGAATGTGCATATCATCATCATCATCATAATCAGCCTATAGGTAATGTTCCCACTGCTGGGACACAGACCTCCTCTCTGTGAGAGGGAGTGGGCCGTAATCCACCACGCGGGCCCAGTGCGAATTGGCAGATGTCACACATGTCTTCGAATTTTTGGTTCTAGAACATGCCGGCTTCCTCACGATGTTTTCCTTCACCGTTTTGAGAGCAGTGGTGATGAAATAATTTACACAAAGTAAAGACGTAGCGTTGGAAGGCCTCCCACAAGGTGGACCGACGACCTTGTGAAGGCCGCAGGAACCCGTTGGATGCGAGAAGCACAGAACCGGTCGAAGTGGAAGTGCTTGGGGAGGCCTATGTCCAGCAGTGGACGTCTTTCGGCTGAAATGATGATGATGATGAAAGCGCCTGTCTGGGTTCGAATCTACGACCTACAACTCGTAAGTCGCGGCCATTACCACTTGGCCACCACTGCTGCTCTAGACATTGTGTATAGCACCCTTTATTTACAAGAAACTATTAAATCGTGCCTTTCGATCTGACATTGCAACACCAGAATTTACGTCACCATTTGTTTTCCTTGAATTCTTCTATGCGTGTTGGTAATTGATCATAAAAACAAATACCTACCTATGTTGCGTTATAGTAGCCCTGCACTTAGGTAAATGCGTTTGTACATAAGTGAACTTTGACCGGCTTAAGTATATCAGACTAATATTATAAAGGCGAAAGTTTGTGAGTGTGTCTGGGGGTGTGTTTATATGTTTGTTACGTCTTCACGCTCAAACGGCTGGACCAATTTTGATAAAATTTTGTATGGATGTAGCTGACCCACGATATTCCCACGGGATCGAAACTTATGCGGGTGAAACCGCGGGGCGCAGCTAATTTGATATAAATGGTAGGTACTGAAGATCCTCGTTGGTCTAGTGCAGTGGTGGCCCAGTGGTAATGGCCCCGACTTGCGAGTTGTAGGTCTAGGGTTCTAACCCAGACAGGCGCTTTACTGTATGAAGGTAGCTGACACCCTGGATTAAAATAAAGGCTACCATTTATCCCGATATTCCCACGGGATCGACACTTATGCGGGTGAAACCGCGTGGCGCAGCAGCAGTACAAAATAAAAACTTTTTAAAATTATTTACATTTCCACGTACCTACGGAGCCCTCGGTGTGCGAGTCCGACTCGCACTTGACCGGTTTTTTTTGTTGTTTTTAATGTAACTTTCTTAGTTTTAAATGCTCTTTTTTAAATTTTTTTTTATTTCCTGTGTGAAATATTTTTTTTTTCTTGCATCCATATTAACGGAGGTGACATTTTTGTAAGCGGCTTACATCATAGGCTTCGGTATTTTTTGTTGTAGTAGACCGTACGAATTCTTTAATATTACAAATCATTGTTTCAAGGTTAATAAAGAAAACTATTGTGTGAAACCGAGGGTTTTTCAGCAGAAATTTCAAAGTAACACCAGCAGGCCAATTCCTGTAATTAAAAACCGACCAAGTGCGAGTCGGTCTCGGCACACAAAGGGTTCCGTACCACAAGGCATAAAACGCCAAAAAAAACGTTTATTTTATACCCCTTTAAATTTTAACTTTGTTTTATTTTTATTATTTGTTGTTATAGCGGCAACAGAAATAGATCATCTGTGAAAATTTCAACTGTCTAGCTATCACAGTTCATGAGATACAGCCTGGTGACAGACAGACAGACAGTGGAGTCTTAGTAATAGGGTCCCGTTTTTACCCTTTGGGCACGGAACCCTAAAAACGTTCTAAATCTAGGCGCCATTTCATCTCAGCGACAATCAATGTCAAAAACTTGTCAAAAATTTAGGAATTTTAGAGGTATTTTTGATATTATTGATAGATTGAGACTGAGATCAGACTGTGAACGTTCTTGAAATTACAAGAATTGCCCCGCTGTTATATGGAACTGTCTCCATCTCCCTTAAAACAGGTGGCGAGCCTATTGCCATAGACCATTAACAAATTCTGACTCCAGACAGACTACTGAGAAATTCCTGGTAATCAAAATCAAGTAATTTATTCAAACTAGGCTGAGATGAGAGCAGTTTTGGCCCAGTGGTATCGGCCGCGACTTACGAGTTGTAGGTCGTAGGTTCGAACCCAGGCAGGCGCTTTACTTTGTGTAAATCATTTCATCACCCAAAAATTTTAAGACATGTGACATCTACCAATGACTGGTTCCGCGTGGTGGATTACGGCCCATTCCCTATCACAGAGAGGATCCTGTGTCCCAGCAGTGGGAACATTATAGGCTGATTATAATTACATAAGACAGTCCCCCAAAACGCCCACCCTTCACCACTTCCTAGTGCTTTTGCTGGGGAGAAGAAGTGGCGCAACAAACTCCCCAGCAGCACAGCTGTCTGTTCAGTTAGAAAAAACTTGCTTCTATACAATAGTTGGTATGCAAAGTAATTAACATTATGAGACACAGAACAATGAAATTATTTGCCATATATGTCAGCTAGACACGCCAATATACCAATAAATACAATGAAACCGAGCAAAAAAAAAAACTACTCTAAATAAAAAAATAAAAAATACTCTAAATAAAAGCCTCCAGGCATAAAGGGCGTGACAGCTTACATAAACAACGTTATTTTTAGTAATATGCGAAACCTGAATATAGTTTGTTCAGAATAAGTAACTGAATCGATTCCAATAATTTTTACCCCATGTTATATTTTGTCAGTTGGACACCGAGCGACACTAAGTAGGTTATCCAATCTCCGCGCTGAACGGTTAGGTACCTAGGTACAGACGCCAGCACATGATCAAGTTACTACAATCTGTCAAATTTATTTCATAGATTTTCAACTTTATCGCTGATGTATGAGGTTCAAAGTTGATTGGGAAAATTTGACAGTTTCAGGTCTATTATCACTCTAAATAAAAGCCTTCAGGCATAAAGGGCGTGACAGCTTACATATTTATGCAATGATCGGTTATGTTCACATAGCTGACACTCGAAGTCACAAATGATAAACTAGGACCATTGAAGTAAAATAAATAAGTAAATAAACAGTTTAAAAACCCACAGTTACATTTCATACCATAGTTTTTTCTATAACCTTGAATCAATTATTTGTAAATACTTAGTAAAGAATTTGTACTACAATAAAAAATACCTAAGCATAAGTTATCAGCTTACAAAAACGTTACCTCATCTTCTACGGACAAAAACTTGATAACAATGGGCTTTAGAATTTGTGAAGGTTGTATAAAAGTTGCAATGTCACTAAGTAAACTTTACGCCTTGGTAGTAGATGGCTTATGACACCATAGTCTCATAGTTGTTCTCATAGTCTCAAACTCACCATCACATGATCAGACACACTCACACTCATTCACAACACAGGATCACACACGTCACACACTCACACTCACACTCATCCACAATACATGATCACACACACTCACACTCTCTCACACATGACCACACACACTCACATTGTTGTTTTCTTTAATTTTGATTCTTATTTTTTTTTTTTGTAATTTAAAGCAAACGTAATGTACTTGATAAATTAATGTTTAAATGATAAACCCTCCGTAAGTGTGCCCAATACAGGCTTGCCTAGTTGGGGACCAATGTAAAATCTCTGTAATTTTTGAGCAATTATTATTATTATTATTTTTTTTTTCTTATAACTTGGTGGAGTATTTACAGTATCTATACTTCTACATACAAAAAAATAAAATTGAAGTGTCTGCTTGTAATGTGAAAATAATAGCTTTTTACTAAATAAATGAAAGTACTTATATACGATAAGTACGCATAAAACAAAAAACCTTTTTTAAATTTCGTGTCTGTCTGTTCTCCGAAACGGCTAGACCGATTTTGATGGGACTTCCACTGGCAGATAGCAGGAGTAACTGGTATTCAGATGCATCCGGTTAGACTGGAAGCCGACCTCAATATAGTTGGGAAAAGACTAGAGATGATAATGTGTAATTATAACAGTAGCTATTCTCTGGAGAAAGGTACGTAGAGGGATTCGGCACACCCTTTACAGTTGCGAAAAGGCATGATGATATTGAAGTATCCCCTTCTTCTTCTTAGCGTGTCGATAGCAATCTAAATGTACTCGGCCCAGAATTCGGCTAATTGTTTGGCGCCTTCACCAGCGTCCATCAGTTCCTGTAACGTGCAGTGCAGCTGACAGGACACGCAGGACACGATATTAAGTGTCCCATCGTTTGTGGAACAGCACCACATTTACACTCCAGTTGTATCCCCTTATCAAGAAAGAAGCAGCTTAGGGTTTATACTCACTCAGAGGCTACTGCAGCAGTCGACACGCTGCGACGACAGCAGTTCCTGCTGCTGCTGACGCATGCCGCTTGTGTGTACGAACTTTTTTTTTTTTTTGCGGATGGGAAATCATCACATGACCCCTCCCGCTCTGGGTGGAGCGTAAGGGAGTGTCAGACTCGATTGACTGAAACCCACCCGTGTTCCTTCCTTAGCCCTTTATGTTCCGGGCCAGCGGTAACCCTTTCGGACAATCCCGCTGACCTGTGTTCCACACACTCAGTTCCACATTTACCTTCCGAACCTCCCAATCACACGCCAACACACGAATACAGAACAATCTCGAGCGGTATTTTCCCGTTGTGCGCGTCATTTGTTTCTGAGGCCCGTCACGTCCTCGTGTCGCCGAGGTGATATCACGCAACAGTTCTACTGACCCTCAGATAGCCTTATGGGCGTGTTGCGACACGTGCTCAAGGTTTGAGGAGACAGGAGGCAAAGGGGACTGGATGTGTCGGATGCAGCTGATGCAATAGAACCTTTGGGGTTTTTAGGGTTCCGTACCAAAATGGTAAAAAGGAACCCTTATGGTGAGACTCAGTCTGTCTGTCTGTTACAGCTGGATATCTCAAAAACTACTAATGCTATCAACTTGAAATTTGGAATAGTTTTAGATGACGTTTGCCCAACTATTTTGCAAATAAGAAAGAAATAAAAATATAAATGATAAATGATTTATTTTCTGTAAGTAGGTTTGTACACGTCAATAAATATATGTATATTTTTTGAAACAGGGACTGAAAGGGGGTCTGAAAAATTCGAAGTGGGGCTACTGGGGCATGTGGGGTATCATAGGAAAGAGCGCAGTGTGCACACTTTTTTTTTAGCCCTCATAGTTTTCGACTTTTGATTGAAAAATGTAAAAAAAAACCGGCCAAGTGCGTGTCGGGCCACGCACAGTGTAGGGTTCTTTAGTAGCCCGTTATCATATAGCACGATTCTGTTGTTCTTTATTCTGAACATAATAGTAATAAAAGATATTAGGAGTTAATGGTTTTAAAAACAAAAATCGAGTTTCAATTGAAATAAAATCGAAAAATTCTATTCTATTCTATACACATAGCATGATCAGCCTATAATGTTCCCATTACTGGAACACAGGCCTCCTATATAATACAGGGAATGGGCCGTAATCCACCCCACAGACCCAGTACAGGTGGATATCACATATCTTCGTGCACTGACTGGACAGGTCCTCTCAATCTGTGTGGTTCTTTCCTCAAAAGACCACCTCAGACATCGATCTACATGGTCTTCATATAACCTGACCAAGATTATGTCTGGACTTTAAAAGAGACTGTGACCTCTGAGTTTGTTTCGGCCTTTCTTCTCAGAGTAGTCAGATAGGAAACGCCGACTTCATCTAGTTAAAAAAAAAAAAACATGATTGACGTGTAAAAGTGTTTGTACAAACCTACTTACAAAAAATAAAATCATTTCATTTCATTTCATTTCGAATATTTGGTTTTAGGACATTCCGGTTTCCTCACGATGTTTTCCTTCACCGTTTTGAGAGCAGTGGTGATGAAATAATTTACACAAAGTAAAGCGCCTGTCTGGGTTCAAACCCACGATTTAGAACTCGTAAGTCGCGGCCGTCACCCAGTGGTAACCACTGCTCACTCATTCGCCAGTTAGTTTTCCTCTAATCTAATAAGGGGCGTGCCTTTTGCCATCAATTGAGTACGAACTCCGGGCCAGTCATAAAGAAAATATAGAACCACGCATTTAAAATGGAAATGCGACTAAAGTTATGCTCCAATAACTGGTATAATGGGGACATTGCGTGCTAGTCACAGCGGTATTCTCTACCTGTTTGACAGGAACTCTGCCGCGCACGTTGTGTTGTTAGCGTGATGTTTGGGAAAAGTCGGTCACACTAATGTAAATGACAGAGACAAGCCTCAAAAAAGGAAAACTTTTAGGTAACTGATAATCACACTAATATTATAAAGGCGAAAGTTTGTGAGTGTGTTTATATGTTTGTCACTTCTTCACGCTCAAACGGCTGGACCAATTTTGATAAAATTTTGTATGGAGGTAGCTGACACCCTGGCTACTTTTTATCCTGATATTTCCACAGGATCGACACTTATGCGGGTGAAACCGCGGGGCGCAGCTAGTATTATTATATGTAGGAGGGGCTTGTGGCTAAGTAATAACAGTCGCACAGTTCGATCGACCAGGTTAAGCTACGCTTGCCGCGGTTGGTTCCTGGATGGGTGACCATCTTTACATACCAAGACTCCTTCGTGCCTCGGAAAGCACGTTAAGCCGTTGGTCCCGGCTGTCATACCTGGATCTTTGACAGTCGTTCAAGTCGTCAGAATCCCGAGTCTGACTATCAGTCTTACCAAGGGGTATCGTATTACCCAGTCACTGATGGGATGTGGAGGTCAGATAGGCAGTCGCTCCATGGTATTCAGCTGCATCCGGTTAGACTGGAATTCGACCCCATAGTTGGGAAAAGGCTTGGCAGATGATGAGTCATGTATAGATGACAAACCGAAATGTGCTCAGCACGCCACGGTTCGACTACATAACAGACTTTGACACCGAGGGCACGTTTTTGATTTTTCGTTTTTTTTTTTCGTTTTTGTTTTTGAGTCGGAAAAAGGCAGGCAGATGATGATTATTATATCTAGGATCATATTATCTTTTATTTATCTATCCATACTATATCACACTAATCACACGAAAGCACTTGGAAGTGGTGAAGGGCGGTCGTTTTGGGGGACTGTCTATGTAATTTTGACGTTCGAAATGTGCTGATTCTCAGCCTAGTTTGAATGAATGAATTTTGGTTTTGATAGTGTAATGTCCTCTTCTAACTGGGATGTGCCTGCCGCGTACTGCAACGCTCTTTGGCGTCAAGCCCTTGACCCAATCGAACGAGAGCCTCCATAATGAGGCTCTTGGCCCTCGAGCGATTGGTTGTCACGACTTGACACGGATATAAGACAAACCGAAGTCTGCCAAGTACCTATATATTTCATTACAAGTTCTTTGAGTGACGGCCCGGTACTTAGATAATTTTACATGATTCACAATAGTTAATTCATTAAAATAATATCTACATAAACTTCATTTGTAATAAGATTAGACATTTAAATAAACCTTTTTTACAGTCTGCTCAACCGATTTTGAATTCTATTGCGTTGGTTGCATGACATAATAAAAAGTAATTTAAAAAAATTTAACTGACTTCAAAAGAAATTAACTCAAAATTATGAAACAACTTTAATTTCGGAAGTCGGTGTCTTGGGATCTGTATTTTAGTTTTATGCCACCGACTTCCGAAATTAAAGTTATTTCATAATTTTGAGTTAATTTCTTTTGAAGTCGGTTAATTTTTTTTAAATTACTTTTTATTTCGTAATTTTTAGTTTTTGCACTAGAATTTGACCAAGGTTTTGAGATGTTTTCCCTTTGACACTACACCCGTAGCTCGTATCAACAAGCCAGGCCGTCACACTTACACGTATTAGTCCATATCTTGAAAATTACTGAATCGATCTTGATGAAACTTGCACTGTTCCCTAAATTGAAGTAAATGTAAGCCAATAAAAAAAAAATTGTCACGATCCGATTAATAGTTCCGGAGATATGCGTGGACAAACATACATACATACATACGTCTATAAAATTTTGTATATTTGTTTGTAAGCCCTAATAGATCATCATATGTGAATATAATGCAATTCCAATAATATTACATACATACGTATCGAATTGATAACCTCCGTTTTTTTGAAGTCGTTAAAAAACTATCTCATGTCTCTACTCATCTCTGCAAAAATAAAAACAATGATAATGAATCATTTTCCATCGCTTCCTCTTCATCACTTTAACGAACAAATCATTTACATAAACACTACCTATTAATTATAAAAAAATGAATCATTCTCTGTTTTAAATGCAAGATGCGTCAAATACATAGACAGTACATAGAAGAAGACAAAACAATATAAAGTATGATATCAAATTAATATAACACAAAGTCCCTCCGCAGCTTCTGTCTGTAATAACTTTAATTTCGGAAGCAGTCGCGACTACTTCCAAAAAAAAAAAGAAGTTATTTCATAATTTTGAGTTAATTTCTTTTTGAAGTCGATTATTAGAGTTCCGTACCCAAAGGGTAAAAACGGGACCCTATTACTAAGACTTCGCTGTCTGTCCGTCCGTCCGTCTGTCTGTCACCAGACTGTATCTCAAGAACCGCGGTAGCTAGACAGTTGAAATTTTCACAAATTATGTAGGTATTTCTGTTGCCGCTATAACAACAAATACTAAAAACAAAATAAAATAAATATTTAAGGGGGGCTCCCATACAACAAACGTGTTTTTTTCCGGTGTTTTTGCCTTGTGGTACGGAACCCTTCGTGTGCGAGTCCGACTCGCACTTGACCAGTTTTTTTTTAATTATTTTTAGTACCTACTTATATTGTGACGTCTTACGACTTCAACGTGAACGAAATCGCGGGCCGAAGATAGTTTGACGATAGGTCATCATCATCATCTTCCCAGCTATGTTGGGGTTGGCTTCCAGTCTACCCGGATGCAGCTGAATACCAGTATTTTACATGCAGCGACTGCCTATCTGACCTCCACGACCCAGTTGCTGGGTAATACGATTATATCCCTTGGTAAGACTGGTTGTCTTCCAAGCTGCGACTTTCGAGCTGCGGGTCGTCAGCAGCTCGAAAGTCTGACAACCAGTCCGTAACAACTGTCAAAGATCTACGTAGTACCTACAATACGACCGACGTAACATGCCTGAACATGCACTAAGAACTTTCGCGCATGTTCTCTCACTCGCACTCGCCTCATGTCACCATTTGGTGCCTAAAAAATCTTACTGCGCAGCCTTCTGCGCAAAGTTCAGGCCCGTTAAGTTACGTCGGGTCGTATGTTTGACAGTTTAGGTATAACTTTAAAAAACGTAATGTCTAGAATCTAGAGCAGAACCCGCAACGATAGTCTCCGGCGTGGACTTGACATGGTTACTAAATATTTATCAGAAAGTGATTCGCCGGACAAATATGCCGCTATCGGTGAAAGCTGTTTCTTGTGTGGTCTGAGTTATAGGAGACTTGATTGTTTTTGCTCGTATACTGCACCGGTTGACGTCAGCACGTCAACGTCGGCTGTCGCTGAAAACAGGGCTGGGGCTGTCTCGTGTAGGGTCTTAGCATTATGCTGAGCGATGGCCGTTTTAATTGTATGCTGCACCGGTTGACGTCATCACGTCAACGTCGGCTGTCGCTGAAAACAGCGCTGGGGCTGTCTCGTGTAGGGTCTTAGCATTATGCTGAGCGATGGCCGTTTTAATGGTACGCTGGACCGGTTGACGTCAGCACGTCACCGTCGGCTGTCGCTGAAAACAGCGCTGGGGCTCTGTATCGTATAGGGTCTTAACGTTATGCTGAACGATGGAACGATCTGGACGCTTTTAATGCGTAAGTCTTTTTTACATCATTCTCACATATAATTATAAGTTCAACATTAATGATGTAACTAATATTTTTGTAAAAATATAATTTAAAAAGTGTCCATGGAGTTTCTTGCCCGTTCTTCTCCATAGGTACCTACGCTTTGGAATGGGCAACTAGCTTCATATTTTCTGACTGACCGACTTCTTGACAATTCAAAAGTATCTGTAAATGGTTTAATTTAAATAAATGCTTTGAGTTTGAGTTTGATGGCCGTTTTGCGTTTTGCGTACTGTGTTGTGTTTGGTTCGGTCATGGAAAAACAAAGTCAAAAAGGCGTTTTGGTCAAAAGAAACGAACCTTTGGCAGGTGGATAGACAGATAGACGGGAAAAGAACCCTGTAAATGTGTTTTCGTAAAATATATAAAACAACAAAAACAAAACTTATACAAAATACATATAGATAAACTCACGATAACCAGCAAGGGATCCGATCGGAATAACTCTTTTTAGCGATACTAAAATATTTATTTAATCGGTGCAATAAAATCAAAACGTCAAAAAACATCTCGAAATAGACCCGAGTTTTGTTCTCTAATCTATATTTAGTTTTCTGAGTTAAGTATCTAATTATTATGTAAAGATGTCAAGTATATAATCCTACTAATAATATTATAAACGCGTAAGGGTGCTGACATAAAGAAGCGGGTTGTCCGTCCCGGCTCCCGGTACAGGTTGATCTTCGGAAGGAAACGGTTACATGTTTTACCTGTTTATTATAGGATAACATAGAAATTAATACCAGCGGCAGCGGTGCTATTCTGTAAAAATCTCACCGTGAAAACTTAGGTGAAGTGAGCGTGGAGTGAGCTGTCAATAGTGTCAATTCCTAGCAAAAACAAACTCACTTCACCTAAGTTTTCACGGTGAGATTTTTACAGAATCGACCGGCTGCACCGATCGGTACCGGTCCCACCCGTACCGGAAACTTGCTTCTTTATGTAAGCACCCTAAGTTTATGAGGATGAATGGATGTTTGTTTCTCTTTCACGCAAATACTACTACTGAACGGATTTGAATGAAATTTGGCACACAGATAGTTTATAACCAGGATTAACACGTAGGCTACTTTTTATCCCGATATTCCCACGGGATAGAAACTTATGCGGGTGAAACCGCAAGGCGCTGCTAGTATAGCATAAAATGTATAATATTATTATAGCATACATTTTATTATGATAATTAATATGTAGATTTGTGAATATGCATATTTCTAATTTTGAACGTGACCACTTGACCAGTGTTACACAAACGTTTATACATAAATGAATAATAAAACTAACATTATGGCATCCTTATCTTGATTTATTTTGTTTTTTTTTATCAGGTTTTTTTTTCTAATTGTTTTGCTATTTAAGGTCTTATCAATAAATTATCTTATAAATAAATAAATCAGAATGCCAGCGCCGCGGTATTTATTTTTTAAATATCGCAGCATTATGCTGAGTTAAGAGCCCTTTGGCCTCGCAGAGCTCTGTTTTTTTGGATATTTACATTTTTTTTTTTGGCTGTTTGTAATGCATTTTTGTTAGTTTCCAATGCTGCTTTTTTCCCTTTTTGGATTCTGGTGTGTCCCAAATAAAATATTTTTCTTTCTTTCGTTCAAACCTCTCAATTAGCCACACATCGTTTCCATAATATAATGGCTTTACGGGTTTTAAATTTTTCTAAAATGTAAAAAAATAAATAAAAAGTGTTTATTCACAGTAAACAATTGTGTACAAAATATATTTACCTCCTCCTCAATATATTTAGCTCCTTTTTTTTTGTAAAGACTAACATATTTAATTTTTTTAATGACACTAAAAATTGCTATATCGTTACTCGCTATCGCCTATCTCTTGTAGCACACACGACCGTCTCTCCAACGATTGTTATTCTCACCACGTTTGTTTTGAACTTAAACTACTTACTTGTCTCCATTGATCTACATTTTGTCTTTGTACTAAAACACTTGTTACTATTCTTTGAAGTTAAAAAAAACGTTTGTAAGTAGGTTGGTATGCTTTTTTGCGGTGTGCAAAGTCGGTAGTTGTATTTTTTTTTTGTAATGTAGGAGTGGTCGTTCCGTTTTTTAATGGATTATGTTGGTTTTAATATGTTTATTATTGGTTTTTATTTCACTCTGCAATTGGCATTTTGTTTTTGTTTTGATTGTTGTTGCTTTATTGTCAACTGAGTATTTTGTGAATATTTCAAGTGCCTACCTGTTGCCATTATTGATATCGATCAAAAAAGGCAAAAAAATCACGTTTGTTGTATGGGAGCCCCCTTTAAATATTTATTTTATGTTGTTTTTAGTATTTGTTGTTATCGCGGCAACAGAAATACATAATTTGTGAAAATTTCAACTGTCTAGCTATTGCGGTTCTTGAGATACAGCCTGGTGACAGACAGACGGACAGACAGCGAAGTCTTAGTAATAGGGTCCCGTTTTTACCCTTTGGGTACGGAACCCTAAAAATTAAATCGACTTCAAAAAGAAATTAACTCAAAATTATGAAATAACTTTAATTTCGGAAGTCGGTGTCTTGGAATCTGTATTTTATTTAGTTTTAGGATTTTGCCACCGACTTCCGAAATTAAAGTTATTTCTCAATTTCTTTTTGAAGTCGATTTTTTTTTTAAATACTTTTTTATTTCGTAATTTTTAGTTTTAAGTAAAAACTGGAATATTTGTTTGTAATAAGTATGTGATAGTTTTGTTGTAAATATTGCACTAGAATTTGACCAAGGTTTTGAGATGTTTTCCCTTTGACCCGTAGCTCGTATCAATACGCCAGCAGGGTAATTGCGTAACACACTATCAGTAGCAATGGGTTTCATTTTGACAGTTCAACAGCATTCATTGCGTTATTTACGTTGTCGAGCAAACACATTTTTCGAACATATGGAGCAATGAATTAGCAATATGCTTCAAAATGATTCAGATTGAGTGTAATCGTGTGTTACGCAATAAGGGTGCAGGCCGTCACACTTGCACGTATTAGTCCATATCTTGAAAATACTGAATCGATTTTGATGAAACTTGCACTGTTCCCTAACTTGAAGTAAATGTTAGCCAACAAAAAAAAATGTATGTAAAAGTTGCGGAGAATTGCGTGGACAAACATACCTACCTACATACATACAACTATAAAATTTGGTATATTTGTTTGGAAGCCCTAATAGATTGTCATAATTATGTGAATATAATGCAGTTCCAATACTATTACATACATACGAGTCGAATTGGTAACCTATTTTTGATTTTTGAAGTCGGTAAAAATACAAACAAACTCTTCAGCTTTATGATTAGTATAGATTAGTAACTATTAGTAGCAAGATTAAAAACCTCAATGACCTTCTCTGCCAACCCGCAATTGAAGACAAGCGTGAATTTAATCGCAACCGAATTAGCTACGACAAGTTTCGCAATTGATTTAAATATTTACAAATTTTCGAGATGACCCCTTTAAATTGCTAGCAAATTGCTAAACCAGATATTTCTAGTTCTAACTGCTTCATTGGTTAGCTAGTTGCTGGGTTTGATTTGGTGTTGACTGTCCTAGATACGATGTCTAGCCTAGCAGGCAGTGCCGGAGACTACTTGATTGATGCCCTACCTATCAATACCTATCCACGCCTGTTAGTAGGCCCTCCTATCCACCAGTCGCCTCGTATTTTTCCAAAATATCGACGAGCGATTTGTAAAGATTGGCGCATGTCTCGCTAGAGTGACTTTTGGATCTTGTTATATCTTGCTGATAAACAGCCAGGGCCGTCTTTACCCGGGGCGCAGGAGGTGCGTGGCACCCGGACGCAGGGTTTTAGGGGCCCAAGCCAATCGCCTTATACCTACACATACCATGCGTATTAATTACACCTTAAAAAATGTAGGCACCAATTTGTTTAATACTGGCGCCGATTCTGTTGTTCACAAACTAAACTAAATTTAAGTTCAGGCATCTTTTTCTTTCTATATCATTAAGAAAAGGACAGAAGATAAATTTTAGTTAAGTCCTGTCTAATTAGTCGGCGCCTGACGTAAATTGACGTATTTTTAATAGCCAATTTTTTAATCTTGTCTAAAGTTGTCTATGGAGTATCTTAATTTGACAGGACTAAACTAATATTTATTTTCTGTCCTTTTCTTAACGAAATAGAAAGAAAAAGATGCATGAACTTAAATTTAGTTTAGTTTGTGAAAAACAGAATCGGCGCCATTGTTTACTTAGACGCCTCATGTAACTTTAGGCATATTCGCTTTGTGACTTGTGATGTGTAAGCCCTTGTGTAAGAACCTTTGCTACTAAAACACCTTTTGCCAGTTGTTAGTCAGTTCGGAGTTAATGAACTAAATAGGTGAAAACTTGGGCACCTTACCGATTTTTTTGGTGTAACGCAGGCTGATTCTCGCATCCCGACGCCCAATAAGGTTCAGACGGCCCTGTAAACAACCTTGCTTTTCATGTGCTAGCAAATACTGTGTGTTTACATATGAGTTAGTTCTCCTTACTTCAATTCTATTCTCCATGGTCCAGTGGCCGCAAGGGCCACTGCTGAGTATGGGGTGCTGGGACCGATCCCCTGGTAAGGCAAAGTGTTGTTGGGTTTTTCCTTCATCTGGAATCTCTCAGTTCTCAGCAACAGCTGAAGTCTGGTTTCGTGGCCGTTTAGCAATGAGCTTGGCGAATCTTTGCATGGTTACCGCCCGCACCTCGGGGATGGGGCCCGCTAGGCATGGCGGGCTGATATCTGCAGTCGAGGGTGCGGCGAATGTACAAAGTATCTCTCGGGGCCCTCGGGCTCCCGACTTATGGTAGTAGAAGGAACAGTGGGGTTTTACTCGGTAGGAGTCCGACATAACCCTCCGTTGTTCCCAGACGGAGGGTTTCCATGAGGATTCCACAACGAACAAAAAAAAAAAGGTTAGGGGCCAGGCCTCCCCTGGAAAAAGCCATCATGAAGAAACTCCTCAGATCTGTGGACTGCTGGGGAGTTTGTTGCGCCACTTCTTCCAAGCTAAAGCATTAAGAACTGGAGAAGCGCGGGTGTTGTTTGGAAGAATGTCAT
This sequence comes from Oligia fasciuncula, assembly GCA_963082905.1. NCBI lineage: Eukaryota > Metazoa > Arthropoda > Insecta > Lepidoptera > Noctuidae > Oligia > Oligia fasciuncula. Next base: position 1,153,518 of record OY720414.1, on the reverse strand, counting down.
AAGTAATTTTAATATTCGAAAACTGATGATTCTCAGCTTACTTTAAATGTCTTCTGATTTTGTCAAACATTTAGTATGAACAGACACAAGAAGTCCTGTATGGATACAATATGTAAATTTAATAACAACTGTTACCTTGAGTCAGACAATAGGGTTATTACAGCCAATGCCTAGCCATTGTGAGTCACCATTCTATTGTAGATGGCGCTATTTTCTTTCAAGAAATGACAGTAATCAGTTGTCAGGGCAGAGGTCACTTCTGATACCAAAAATGAGTACCTATTGGTCATTGACTTGTAACGGAATCTACAAACCATAACCATACCATAATCAGCCTATAATGTTCCCACTGCTGGGACACAGGCCTCCTCTCAATAAGAGGGACTGGGCCGTAATCCACCACGCGGGCCCAGTGCGGGTTGGTGGATATCGTTCGAATTTTTGGTTCTAGGACATGCCGGTTTCTTCACGATGTTTTCCTTCACCGTTTTGAGAGCAGTGGTGATGAAATAATTTACATTTACACAAAGTAAAGCGCCTGTCTGGGTTCGAACCTACGAGCTACAACTTGAAAGTCGTGTCCGTGACCACTGGGCCACCACTGCTCTACAAACGCCACATGCGAACTACGCGTTATACTGACGTCACACCAAATCCTGCATCTCGCAAGCAGAGTTTACCGCGCAAGTAGCATATTTACAACGACATGAATCATCGGGCAGTTGCTCGCCAGACACAACACCCGTCTGGTCGGAGGATCTTCCCTTTTCTATGGAGGATGAGTTAACTTTACACTCTGTTCCTCTTGCCTCTATACACTCAACCTCATCTGCTTGCCTTTTCCCAACTAAGTACGTTAGGTTCGCGTGAGGTCTTGGGTTCGATGCCTAGGTCGGACAGTATTTTGTTTTTTTTTTTTCATTAGGAATTTCTTAGTCTGGAGTTTAGAAGTTGGCAGTCTGATACCCGTTGGTCCTGCACCTGATCTTTCTCCTTTGAGATTGGCCGAAATACGGTCTGAAGAGTTATTTACCGAAAAACCTAACCAAAATGCCTAAGTCCACCTTTGTACAGTATTTAATGTTTCCTTGTCCATAAAGTTTCAATATGTAAAATGTTTTATCAACAAAAAAAAATTTGCATGCAAACAATTCAAAAAGAAAAATCTTCCTGCAACTCCAGTACGCTTATAAAACTACAAAATATCGTGAGAATTCCGTACCAGACAAATTTAATGTTCATTAACAATAGTGGCTGGTAATTAAGACAACAATATAGGATCACACGCTGCCTGTAATCAATTCAAAAGTTCTAGTGATCTGCGTTAAGCAACTGTTGCATACTCGATGCGGTTTGACGAAAGTAAATGTGTATTCGGAAGGTCAAACATACCGTACACGATTGTGATAATTATTCGATTCGGCAATAGCGTGTGATTCGCTATCGTCCATTGAGGAGCTACAGTCTCAATCTGCGAAGGTTTTCATCAGATCTTCACCAGGATACATGATTTTACTAGCTTCCGCCCGCGGCTTCGCCCGCGAGGTATGTCGATAAAAACTATCCTATGTCCTTCTCCGGGATGCCATCTATCTCTCTGCCAAATTTTATCGAAATGCGTTCAGTGGTTTAGGCGTGAAAAGGTAACATACAGACAGACAGACAGAGTTACTTTCGATTTTTTAATATTAGTATGGATTTATGTAAGTGGGTTTGTAAAAATAAGGGTTTGTGGCTAAATAATAACAGCCGCACAGGTTGATCGATCAGGTCAACCTACGCGTGCCTCGGTTAGTCTGTGGATGGGTGACCATCTTTAGATACCAGGACCTCTCCGTGTCTCGAAAAGCATGTTAAGCCGTTGGTCCCGGCTGTCAGTCATTGTCATCTTTGACAGTCGTTACGGGCCGAAGAAACCTGAAAATCGGACAGCCAGTCTTACCAAAGGGTATCGTATTACCCAGTAACTGTATTGTGGAGGTCAGACGCATGTCCTAGAATAAAAAAATCGAAGACATGTGACATCTACCAACCCGCACTGGGCCCGCGTGGTGGATTACAGCCCACTCCCTCTCACAGAGAGGAAGCGTGTGTCCCAGCAGTGGGAACATTATAGGCTGATTATTGCTATGTGAAATAGAACGTGTCAGTTAACCTGTATCTGGCAACATGGTGGAAGGAATAATTAAAGGAAACGATTTAACATTTCCTTCGATAACTCACGATATGGCTGTTGTTGCAATTTCTCGGAATGAACTGTCGCTACGCATGAGGTCCGTGATTTCCAGGGCGGGCAATGTGTTACTGGATCTTTACATTTGAATTCTCAGGAGCAGCGAGGAGTCTGGAATTGTGTCCATCATCATCACCATCATTAAAAAAAAAAAAAGAATCATCATTTTAGCTGAAATACGTCCACTGCTGGACATAGGCCTCCCCAAGCACCTCCACTTCGACCGGTTCTGTGTTTCTTGCGTCTAACGGGTTCGTGAGGCCTTCACAAGGTCGTCGGTCCACCTTGTGGGAGGCCTTCCTTGGATTTGTGTCGGTTTAATGGCAATAGGTCGTCCCTTATTCATCATCCTACACAGTCCGACTTCACTCACTACTGCTTCTTCTTCTTAGCGTGTCGATGGCAAAATAGTAAATTGTTTGCCAAGGGAGCAAACAACTATTTTTTTAGGCGAGGTGTTTCTTAAAGTAAGTCACTCGAGCTTAAGGGCAGGCCCAAAGGAAAATCTTCAATCTTAGATTAGATTTAAACAGTAGTAAATCATGTTCAAATTGGAAAAAAAGTATATGGCAGGAAACTTCATTATAAATGTGAGGGTCGACCCAGACGAAAACATGATGCGATAAAATTTTCTCGATAGAAAACCATCACAAAGTTACCTCTAATTTTCAACTATTTTGGTTTGCATTCTATTTTGGTGCATATTACTGAACCACAAATTAGATAAATAATAACACTAATTATAACCTAGCGATGACCCAAGCGATTTTTTAAAATAATGTCTATTTTAAAAGATAATCGAATAAAAAGCATTTGGCGCTTACTACATTTTTAATCCGCGAGATACGCTGTCTTCCGTCTCGCGTGACACGAGCTTGAGGCATCAGTTTGTTTCACCAGTCAGTACCCCTCTCTCTGTTGAGACGGGAAGTCTATGACAATTTTCTCCGAGCCTAGCAACCATTATTATTATCGACATTTTGTTGAATAATAAATGGGAAACAAAAAAATACAATGAAAAAGCGAGAACTTAAACACTTGAAGACTAAAATGATTGCTAATTGCCGAAGTCGAAGGTTTGTATTTATATCAAGGTACTTATGCGTATAGTATACGCAAAATAAACAGATGATTTGACCGCTGGATATGATCGTTTATTGTTTTCGTGCGAAATTATATAATTCAGCTAGAATTTATTTTTGATAATATGTGAGTGTTGTCCACGCTTCCTCACTAAAATTAGAAATACGAAAGAATTACAATATCCCTCCCTCTCGACCCGTCTCTTTCTTTGTCTGTTACTTTTTTACAACTACTCGAGTGAGGTATTAAAACAAAGAATATAAGATTGTTCCAAAAACTCGCTTGTTTTAGGTATCAGTTCCCGAAAAAGGATATTAATCGAGTGATCGAGTTTGTTGATGGTTCTATCGGTAGTACCGTTGAGGTCGAAAACAATTTTAAACCACCACCCTGAGGTACACCGGCAGAAGTATAACAACAAGAAGAACACGACTGTTCTATGCATATACGTTGCCGGCGGCCATACAGGTAACTACGAAGCGAGCGAAGCATGCCAAGCAGGATATCGAAATTGACGATATTGAACGCATTGCTTAAATCCAATAAGCAAAGAATCGTCAGATTTCCTCCCCCATGTCTAAGCGTATGTCATTAGTAACGTTCACTAGCGTACAGTAGCGGTGCTGTGACCAGGACGAAATCCGGATTGGAAAATATTCAGCAGACTATTCTTGCAAAGAAATGCACTAAGCTGATTGTGAACAAGGTGTTCAAGGACTTTGGAGAGGAAAGGCAAGATGGAAGTAGGTCGGTATTCTGAAAAGGAAGCAAGATTAGATTTTTTGGGTAAAGGAGTGATTTTTGGCTCTTTCCACATCGGAAGGAAAGACACCATAGGATATAGAGTAGTTTAGGATATAGCATAGAATAGGAAGGATTTCGTCGAGGACATCCCAGCATCATTTTCCAACTGATACAGTCACTACTAACTGCATTAGACGTGATTTTAACAACGCTCTTCTTAACATCACAATCAGAAAATTTACTAAAAATAAATGGGGGATGGTCCGGAGTTGGAACATTTGAAAGATAGTTTACTGTAGCTGCTTGTAAGGTCCCATTACAGTAGGGTGAAGATGAGAAGTGTTGATTCAGTAAATCAATAATATGTATCTAAGAATCGATTCTTAGCGTGATTTTAATTTCCATGGATTTATGAAATTTCTGGACTTTACCTAGATCTCCGTTTTCAAGTGATGTGTGGTTATGGCGGCGTTGGGAATCTCTACCGGTGGGTATTATTGTTATTGCAGCGATTGCGAGCATCCACAAGGACGGTTTGACGAAGAGGGCCGATACTTCAATTTTGTTTTAGTTTCAGCTTTCTTATGCATGATGCTTCTAATATCGTCGCAGATGCTTGATTTTTACTGCATGAATTGAGCGTGAACATCGTATAGCTGATTGTCTGTCAGCAGATTGACTTTTTCATCCATTGAATCGACACTGAATAAAGGACCCGACGAAAAATAAATTAAAAAACAATTATTGTGATGATTATAAGATATTTCTTATCATTGTGTTTGATTTGCTTTTATACCTTTTGGATTTTTTATCACCTATTTTATAACTTCTAATTTTTTATGGTGGAATGGAGTATACAGAACTTTTATTTCTCAACATACAAACACAAAATAGGATTGCATTGTATATATTACACAAGTAAAGACATTCTTATCCCTGCACACATAGTATAACATGCGAATTGATGATTTTGTGAAACCGATAGCGTAGCGCATATTACTATTTAGTCCAACGAAATTTAAAAATAGAATTTAAAAAAAGTCTTTGTTTTCAGGGTTCCGTAGTCAACAAGGAACCCTTATAGTTTCGCCCTGTCCGTCTGTCCGTCCACAGCTTAGTTCAGAGACTCTTAGTACTAGATAGCGATAATTTGGCATGGATATTATATGTCGCATTACTGGATGGCCGAGATGCGATACATCGGGTCTTCTTCACGATCCAACATAGTTTAGATAGGTGTGGGCACTGCAGTGGGTACTAGAACGAAAAGATTATTTGAATTTGAAGTAACTTTAATAAACTAGCGATTAACAACCGAAACGCACACGTGCGTGGGAAACTAACACGTGTGTTGGTATTGAGCGTTTGCCTAGAATGTCCGAGCTCGACTGTCGACTGTAGACTGTCGCAACACTCGGTCTCTCCACCAGTCCTCGCTGCATCCCGTCCACCGATGATCGTGTCCAAGCGGTAGGGCTCGCTTGCGTTTCCGATCACATGATTTTTCGTTTACCAATCAAATTGTTAGATGGCGCTGTTCGCTATACTGTGGCGCCATCTATCCGATACGACATATATATTAATCACGCCGAGAAAGTGGTAAAAAAATAAATAAATATGGTACCTTCTCTACACGTAAAGTGGGGATGTTTTTTTTTCTAGTCTACCCCGTGGTGTGGGGTATCATCGTATAGGTCTTTCAAAAATATTGCAGGTTTCTGGAAACAATTTTGCGATTCAGGGATCCGTTTGTGAAATATATAGCTTTAAGTTCTAATAGAGTCAAAAACAACCATTTAGCTGACAGGGGTTCCCCCCTGCCATCTAAATGGTTGTCTTTGGATATGTGAAAAAATTCATGGTAGTAGTATATAATAACGAAATTAAAAGGAAAACTATCACAGCTAAGTAGGCTTTACAAGTTTACGAATAATAGTCGACCAACTTACATGTATGGGAGAACATGATTTTCAACTATAATGTTAAGTTTACCATAATCAGCCTATAATGTTCCCACTGCTGGGACACAGGCCTCCTCTCGGTGAGAGGGAGTGGGCCGTAATCCACCACGCGGGCCCAGTGCGGATTGGTAGATGTCACATGTCTTCAAATTTTTGGTTCTAGTTTGTTCTTGGGTAAATTCATTTCAACTACGGAACTCTTCATTGTGCGTGGTCCGACACGCACTTGGCCAATTTTTATCTGAATATCCTGCATATACTACGCAAACGCACTGCACTTGAAGTTTAGTGTACAGAGTTTCGTTGCGCGCGTCGTCACGCCACCCGCGGTTGTTATTTGCACTAATGCGGGGGTTGGGAGACGCGCGGGTGAAATCAGATTTTATCCTGTCATTGGGCCCACTCTTAAAATAGTGTTGCTCCCGAGGTGGACACTACTTTTTATCACCCTCTATGAAAAAATAAGTAATTACAACTTATGAATTAAGAATAGTACGTTTATTTATTTACATACAATTTTGAGTAAACAATTACGAACGAAAGCAGAATGCTTTTCGCGCGTTTTTTATATTTTCATAAACTTTTTTTTTTTAATTTGGCTCGCGCGCGTTTTGCTTTATCATACAGCCTGTTACTTGTTCATACAATGTTCGTGATCAATATCTCTTTTGTGATTGGAACTTTTAAAGGGCTATTTTAGTCCCTGTTTACGAAGAATGCGCCAGCTCTTTTTGAATAGAAGTGATAAAAATATAGTTTTTTTTCTTAAATTTGTTTGGCCCAAAATTCAGCAACGTGAAAAGCGTTCGCTAACGCAGCCATTATGTCCTCACGTGTGCAGGTGACAGCATGCGATGCAAGATGGGAGGTGAGTCATTGTCTGTGGAGAGACACACCGGAGGTCAGTACCTCCCATGAACCCTCACTTGTGGAGGTTGTCCTTGCTGCGGCCTACTTGGGTACGAAGGCTATTTGAGGTTTTCCAAGTAGGCCATGGTAACTTATGCCCGGATGAGAGACGGATGATCAGGCGCAGGACCAACGGCTTTACGTGCTTTCCGAGGCAAGGGGGTATTGAACCTCCAACTTCCAAACTCCGGGCTGTTACTAAGAAATTCCTAATGGAAAACCCATAACACTTTGCCCAACCTGGGAATCGTACCCAGGACTCCACGCTCAGCAGTCGCGCCTCCAACCACGAGACCAACGGGGCATTTTCATCTAATATTGAGCTGCTATAAGAGTGCATGGTAACTACCAAGGTTCTACCAAGATTTCTTCGAAGCCGTGTAATAAAAATAACTTTACATAAAGAGCGTCTTGTCGCAATCGAATGAGACGATTGACCACCTTATGTATATTATGAGCGTTATATACTTTATGTGGTTCAGGGAGCTCCGGTTCTAAATGGTTCCGTAGGTAATTTTGTTGAATAAACTATGCTAGGTTTATGTTTAGAATTAAAGTAATAACAGCTGCTTGCCGCGGTTGGTCCGTGGATCGGTGACGACTGTCTTTACATACCACGACGATAGATAAGCTGTTAGTTCCAGCTGTCGTTCGAGGATATCTGACGGTCGTTACACTCGTCAGAAGCCCTAAAGTCTGACCAGTCTTACCAAGGGGTGTTGTGTTACCCAGTAACTGAGTTTTTGGAGGTCAGATAGCCAGTCGCTTCAATTAATACTGGTATTCAGCTGTTAGACTGGAGGCCATCCTCAAAAATAGTAGAAATCAAAATATTTTATTTCACATAAGCCTACTGCATGGGCACTTATGAAACGTCAGAAGCTAGGTGCACGGTACCAATTGGTCGTTTCCTATGGAGAAGAACCGGCAAGAAACTACTCTTTACTTTTTTTTTAAATAAATGGCTTTTACAATGTTTTCAAATTAAAGTAGGTATGGGAAGACAGCGTAGGCCTGTCAACAAGTACCAGCTAGGTACTTGATAAAATAAAAAATGGTCTTCAGATCTAAAGTCTAGAAGGCTTTCAAAGTCCTCACAAAATAAGAATCTATCAAAAGGATAAATCAAATATAATCTACTAAAACCAAGTTATAATTATGATTCTTGGAAAGAGTCGGACAGATGACATGAGTATTAAGAATGTGACACACTAGTGAAGCGAAGGGTTACACGATATAGAGTGTGTTTTGTGACCCTTCAATAACAGCAGGTCAATATTAGACGAAAAGTCAGACGACGCTGTAATTGTGACATGTGCGGTGCTACTGTTAATAACTGTCTCCTTGACCTGAAAACTCAAGCCCAAAGCATTAGCTAATTAAACCATTTACAAGCACATTTAAATGAGACGGTCAGTCAGAAAGATGAAGCTAGTTGCCCATTCCAAAGCGTTACAGTAGGTTCCTATGGCGAAGAACGGGTAAAGAAGTCCACGGACACTCTTTTAAAAGATATTGTTTGTTACAAACATAGGTATCAGTTAACATCATTAATGTTCAATTTATTACCGGCTCAATTTTTTTATCGTCTGGACAAAAACGGGGTATAAAAGGCAGTGCCGGATTAGCCCATAAGCAAATTAAGCAATTGCTTAGGGCATCACGTCAGCACCGAAACAGTATTTGCTAGCATATGAAAGGCAAGGCTGTTTATCAGCAAGATATTACAAGACCCAAAACTCACTCTAGAGATGTGCGCCAATCCTTACAATTCGCTCGTCGATTTTTTTGAAAAATACGAGGTGAATAGTGGATAGGAGGGCCTACAGCAGGGCTAGCATGGGCTGGGGATAAAACTTTTGTCCACCGGTTATTTCCACTGACAAGGGATAAAATTATTTTATCCACCAAAGCACGGCAACAGGGGAAAAAAGAGAATTATATCACTTTTTGACATTATTAGACGTGGATACTCACCCCCCGCCTATAGCATGGCGACTAGTGGAAGAGAACAATTACAGATATTTTGACATAACAAAGGGAGAAATTTGTCCTCGTCTTTAGGTGGTGGGTTTATGTATCTCTTGGAGAAAATATAATTAATTGTAATATAAAAACGTCTCGTTGGAGCTTAGTTTTGACGTCGGAAAGGGAGAAAATCGAGTGAAAAATACACCGGAGTTCAATTCGCGATTCGAGCAAAATTGACAGAGGGGAATAGTATTTTGTCCTCTCCCCGTGGATAAAATGTCTCCGGCCATGCTAGGGGGGCAGGCTTGGATTGCTTAGGTATAAGTCTATGGCACAGAAATCTCTTTTTTTTACCTTCAATCCTTTGATTGCAGCTGGCCGATGGCTTCAATCAAAGAATTGAATTTAGCTACGAATTCATTGATAAGGTAGAGTAGCGTACCTCTACGTTGATTTTAAATACATCCATAGTAATATTATTTATAAATTCGAAAGTAACTCTGTCTGTCTGTCTGTATGTTACCTTTTCACGTCTAAACCACTGCACGGATTTCTATAAAATTTGGCAGAGAGATAGATTGCATCCCAGGGAAGGACAAAGGATAGTTTTTATCGACATACCTCGCGGGCGAAGCCATGGGTGGAAGCTAGTATATATATACATATATTTGTTTTAATATGAAAGTTTACTTCAAATAAGTAATAGGTACTATTTATTGATAGGTTAATTTCCTTTTCAAATCCAAATTCAAATTCAATTTATTCAGGAACAATTCACATTGTGTTTGAAATCATAAAAATTATAAAACTAACACATTCATATTACAATAAATCATAGAAAATTAAAAAAAAAAAAATATTTAAAAAATAATACAATAAACATTACAAGCCAATATTACACAGTCTCTCATGAACTACAAACTAATATTACCCAGTCTCATCAACTAATATAAAAAAAAATTGAAACGTGGTTATCATCATCATCATCATTTCAGCCAAAAGACGTCCACTGCTGGACATAGGCCTCCCCCAAGCACTTCCACTTCGACCGGTTCTGTGCTTCTCGCATCCAACGGGTTCCTGCGGCCTTCACAAGGTCGTCGGTCCACCTTGTGGGAGGCCTTCCAACGTTACGTCTTCCGGATAAACGTGGATATGTCATCGTCTATCGCAAAAAAAAAAGAAAATTCAGTGCTTCTACTCCGATCACCTTTTAGACCCTGTTTTTGTCCAAACGGTAAAAAGAGTCAGCCTGTATATCGCAGCTGCACATTACTTGTCTGGCTAATGTTTTTGGTAGTGTCAAGGACCGCTGGGAGCTCCTCTGCTGTCTTAAAATTGTCATCTAGCGGGATCATGTATGGGTCATATTCAAAATAATTGTATATTTACTACTGTCTTAATGTCCAACCCAATTATTTTCATAACGAGATGCAACTGACTAGAATTTCATAAACAAACAGATAAAATATTTATTTGAGCTTAATAAAAAACAACGAAACATTTGGTAAACCTAAACAATTCATTTAAAAAAATTAAACCAGACATTGCGTAGGATCCGTTTCATACAAGTATTCTATGTCCACGTCTTTAACGGTAAACTAAAAAAAATAATTTAATTATCCATTCCTACACAAAAGTAAAAAAAAAAAAATATTCAGAGAATATTGTTTAAACTTTCAACACTTTACTAAACAAAATATAAAATACTATTTAGTGTACTCCAAATTTAATTTATTAATGAGTGTCCTGATTTTGCACATATCTGTTATTCTTCTCTGTTATGCTATTTTAACATTATTTCCATGGCAATAAAGAAATTTGAAATACTGGCAAAATTAGTTCACTAGCTGTTACTACACGACGCGTAAGAATAAACGCTTTGCCATTTTGTTCAATATAGTTTTTCAGCTCGTTTCGTTGTCGAAGAAAATTAGACTTTTAAAAGTATATATTCAATGTGAGTCGTTTACAGTAGCGGTAAGTACTTACTGTTTTATTACTCATACTAGGAAAGGGCTGTATTGTGATATTTGTTATAACTATAAAATATTCGTATAATCATGTGAATTGGTGTGGAAATAAATAGATTTGTAGGATAGACACGTGCAATTAATTCATATACGTTATTTTATCTGTCACTTTTTTCCGTTACATAACAGATATGAATGATTAGGCGTTATTCACATTGTCTCATGTATGAATTAATGAAAATAAAATATTAATAGGTACTTATACTTAGTGCACCGCAGGTTAGCCAAAACATTTTTTTTTACTTACTTAAATTTATTTGAAGTATGTAAAGTTTGCGTATATTGTGCCATGTATTGCATTGCTGTGCCATGTATTGTCTGTGTGTGCATGTTTTACTGCGTATCCTCAGTCCTCACTGCTTGAGCCTTTTATACTAACCGCGCAGCCTCGCCGAGGCGTACCCAGCCTCTCGTCGGCCGTCTCAGTATCAGTTAAGGGGGATGCGCCAAGGTAGCCCGCGAAATTCAAATTGACTCAGGTTTTTTGCAATTTACAGGTCAGTGTAAAGTTGTATGTTGATTAAAATATGATTCACGACCGTAACAAATATGGCTATACATAATTCTAATCATTAGAATCCTTTTGCCTCAATATTAATATCAAAATTTTAGGCTCGGTAGTTTCGGAGATAAGGCATTATGGCAATGATGATGATGAATTTATGGCAATTATACCAACTAAAATACGATCACCAAAATGTTATTTCATTATGTACCCACCTAGCGACCCACACCGACTTCGCACTCGTAGCCTGTTATAAACGTGTGCTATTTAAACTTGCCCTAATAATTCCTTTCTGTTATTTTTCTGTTACAATCAAATAATATTCATATCTGTTTCCTATCCGTAACTTACAATTATTTTGAATATGACCCGTATGTGAAACCACAGTTTTTTGTTGTGTCACTAGCTGTCGTTAAGTGGTTTGGTCAACTTGAGGAAACTGTATGTAACTGACATAAAACCTACTGTTTCCCATTACACCTATGACTATGCGAAAGCGAAATTATATGCCTCTACTACTGCATGGAAACAAGTATCTTACCTACACAATTAACACCGACTTTCGAAATAAAGAATTTTCACTTTGTGTTTTTTGGAAGTCGGTTGTTTTTAGGGTTCCGTACCTTAAAAGGAAAAAGCGGACCCCTTATAGGATCACTTTGTTGTCCGTCCGTTCGTCCGTCTGTCTGTCAAGACCCTTTATCTCGGGAACGCGTGGAGGTATCGAGTTGAAATTAAAACCATATACTCAAGTCTACAGTCTCTTGAAGCTGTGAAAAAAAACAGACACCTAAGTTAACGTAAAAAAAAGATACGGCCGTTTAAGCCGCATAAAACGTATATTTCGTTTCAACACTCTCAAGGGAATCAACATTTATAGGGTACTTCCCGTTGACCAAGAATCATGAAATTTGGCAAGAAGCTATGTCATGTAGCACAAGTAGAGGAAAAAATTCGAAAACCGTAAATTTGTACATTAAAAAAGAAATCCCGTGATAAACTATTTACATAGCTACAAAGTACGGAACCCTCGCCTCGGTGCGCGAGTCCGACTAGCACTTTAACAATTTTTTTATGTAAAAAAAACTTTATTGTTTTTCACTTCTAAGTGCCCGTGCGCATAATAAATGTCCATATAATATGAGGATGACTATGGAATATGGATGACTAGCTGCGCCCCGCGGTTTCACCTTCATAAGTTTAGATCCCGTGGGAATATCGGGATAAAAAAGTAGCCTATATGTTATTCCAGGGTGTCAGCTACCTGCATACAAAATTTTATCAAAATTGGTCCAGCCGTTTGAGCGTAAAGAAGTAACAAACATATAAACACACACACACACAATCACAAACTTTCGCCTTTATAATATTATTGTGACTGTGATATGACTATAACAAAATGTATGCCTCTACCATAACAAAGCGCTAAAGAAACAAGTTATTTACACAATTACCGAAACCAGGTAATTAGCCCAATAACCAAACACACAAGTTCACCGTTTCGTAACTTATGCTTACGGAACCCCAACACAAGTGGACCAATGGCGCGTACGCTCCGATTTGGAACGCGACCAGTCGACCGGCGCGAGCGCATAGATGCGTACTTGTTTAATTATGTAGTAGGTAGGCACTGATATGTTGCTTACTTAGTACAGTCAAACGCACGTTATTAGGGAGACTGAATCACGAAAACCGTTGTACGAAAAATGTCCTGGCTTTTTCAAAAAAGAAAATAATAATTATGCAGTTTTGTTTTTCTCTAAACTTGAAGCCTTCCACCACCACCACCACTTGGTTCCTTTGACCACTTTGCTCTAGTTCCCACAGTTTTGGATTCAACCCTGACGTACAGACGCCAACACATCAAGCTACTACAATCTGTCAATTTTCCCTTGCTACTTATAGTGTGTTACGCAATTACCCCGCGGTCTGTTCCAGCCGCCTTTCTAAGGTCTTCGGTCGATCTGGCTGACTCGTCTGCTTCACCGGCCATCGGTGCTTCGACAAATAGATTTATTCCGGTCTGATTCCCTGAGATTACGTAACACCACGCCTGTACCCTCTAAAGGGGTACGCAGATGTGTTCAATAGCTTCCTGTTACTGATATTCACTTAGCAAGTAGTGTTATAAATATGAATTTGTGTGAGATAGGTAGGTACAACTAAAAAGTGAAAAAAAAAAAAAAAAAAAAAATTAAACCGACTTCAAAAAGAAATCAACTCAAAATTATGAAATAACTTTAATTTCGGAAGTCGGTGTCTTGGGATCTGTATTTTAGTTTTTTGCCACCGACTTCCGAAATTAAAGTTATTTCATAATTTTGAGTTGATTTCTTTTTGAAGTCGGTTTAATTTTTTTAAATTATTTTTTATTTCGTAATTTTTAGTTTTTGCACTAGAATTTGACCAAGGTTTTGAGATGTTTTCCCTTTGACACTACACCCGTAGCTCGTATCAATACGCCAGGCCGTCACACTTACACGTATTAGTCCATATCTTGAAAATTACTAAACCGATTTTGATGAAACTTACACTGTTCCCTAAGTTGAAGTAAATGTAAGCTAATACAAATAAAATGGTCACGATCCGATTAATAGTTGCGGAGAAATGCGTGGACAAACATACATACATACATACATACGTCTATGAAATTTTGTATATTTGTTTGGAAGCCTTAGTAGATTGTCATATGTGAATATAATGCAATTCCAATAATATTACATACATACGTATCGAATTGATAACCTCCTTTTTTTTGAAGTCGGTAAAAATAAAAACTTTTTTACAAAAAAAAAACACTACAAAGTGAATAAAAAGTAATTTAAAAAAATTAAACCGACTTCAAAAAGAAATCAACTCAAAATTATGAAATAACTTTAATTTCGGAAGTCGGTGTCTTGGGATCTGTATTTTAGTTTTTTGCCACCGACTTCCGAAATTAAAGTTATTTCATAATTTTGAGTTGATTTCTTTTTGAAGTCGGTTTAATTTTTTTAAATTACTTTTTATTTCGTAATTTTTAGTTTTTGCACTAGAATTTGACCAAGGTTTTGAGATGTTTTCCCTTTGACACTACACCCGTAGCTCGTATCAATACGCCGTACCGTCACACTTACACGTATTAGTCCATATCTTGAAAATTACTAAACCGATTTTGATGAAACTTGCACTGTTCCCTAAGTTGAAGTAAATGTAAGCTAAAACAAAAAAAATGGTCACGATCCGATTGATAGTTGCTGAGAAATGCGTGGACAAACATACATACATACATACATACATACGTCTATGAAATTTTGTATATTTGTTTGGAAGCCTTAGTAGATTGTCATATGTGAATATAATGCAATTCCAATAATATTACATACATACGTATCGAATTGATAACCTCCTTTTTTTTGAAGTCGGTAAAAATAACTTTAATTTCAGAAGTTGGTTTCAAAAAACGAAAATGCAACGACACCGACTTCCGAGATTAAAGTTATTTTTCACGTTGTTGTGTTTTTTTTGGAAGTCTGTTGTTTTTTTTTTTTGTAAAAAGTTTTGCTCCATACATTTTGGTAATTGGCTTTTCGAAATCTCAAATATATCTCGCAGCATTGAACATCTCAATTCTGTCAGTACAATTCCTTTGTCTTATACCAAGTCAAGGACCAAACTTTGACCCTATGGCCTTGAGTGACGAATGACTAATGAATGACGAACAAAAGAAGTCGGTCCGTTTGTCTTGAACAGGAATCGGAAAACCGCGAAACAATGGAATATCATTTTTATATGAAAAACATAACATAACATCACGTCTGTAACCCTTGAGGGGTAAGCAGAGGTACCTATACCTTTAGTATAGAATCGGTGCAGTATAGAATTGTGGTTCCAATGAGGACAATCCAACCACCATACGTTCATACCGTAATCAGTATCAGGCGCTTTACTTTGCGTAAATAATTTCATCACTGCTCTCAAAACGGTGAAGGAAAACATCGTGAGGAAACCGGCATGTCCTAGACCCAAAAATTCGAAGACATGTGTGACATCTACCAACCCGCACTGGGTCCGCGTGGTAGAGCCCACTCTGTCTTACTGAGAGGAGGCCTGGGTCCCAGCAGTGGGAACAAATAAGGCTGATTATGATTATACATAAACTACACTACACCAACATTTTGCTCTCACTGTTCCCACTGCTGGGACACAGGCTTCCTCTCTGTGAGAGGGAGTGGGCCATAACCCACCTCACGGGCACAGTGCGAGGTGGTCGGTGTCTTGTCGAATTTTTGGTTCTAGGACATGCCGGTTTCCTCACGATGTTTTCTTTCACAGTTTTTGGAGCAGTGGTGTTGAAATTAAATACACAAAGTTAAGTGTCTGCCTCGGTTTGAACTCACGACCTCCAACTCGGGCCGTTATCACGAGCACACCATTGCTTACTCACTAGTAAAATGAAGATGCGTTAGATAGCCCGCAAAATTAAATTTGCTTACGTTTTTAGCAATTTGCAGGTCAATGTCAGATTGTACTTACGTTGAACAACATATGACTCGCAAGGGCAATCCTAAATTCAAATTCAAAATATTGATTTGCCAGAAAATACATTGTTCCTTATAAGTTATTGTATTCTGCTTTTCATCATCATCTGCCTGCCTTTTCCCAAATATGTTGGGGTCGGCTTCCAGTCTAACCGGATGCAGCTGAATACCAGTATAAATATTGGTATTCAGCGTAATACTAGTATAAATACTGGTGTTGAGTGCACAGGCGTCACCCAGATAAGGTCAGAAACCCTCGGGACACCCAGATCTTACACAGATGTCCTCAACAGACCAGGGGACTTGATCAGCTTCTGGAGGGAGGTGGGCTGGTTGGAATAACCACCGACGGGCGCCATGGCCCACGCACAATGGTCCATTTGAAGGACTAAGTGCGGAAACCAAACCCATAACATAGAACATAGAACTGGTATTCAGCTGCATCCGGTCGCTCCATGTAAAATACTGGTATCTATTCAGCTGCATCCGTTTAGACTGGAAGCCGAGCTCAACATAGTTGGGAAAAGGTAGTCAGATGATGATTCAACGTGACAATGACCTGTAAAAACTGGTCAAATGCGAGTCGGACTCGCACATGAAGGGTTCCGTACCACAAGGCAAAAATGCCGAAAAAAACACGTTTGTTGTATGGAAGCCCCCCTTAAATATTTATTTTATTTTGTTTTTAGCATTTGTTGTTATAGCGGCAACAGAAATAAATAATTTGTGAAAATTTCAACTGTCTAGCTATCGCGGTTCTTGAGATACAGCCTGGTGACAGACAGACAGACGGACAGACAGCGAAGTCTTAGTAATAGGGTCCCGTTTTTACCCTTTGGGTACGGAACCCTAAAAACCATTCAGAATGGCTATTATACGTTAGATTTGTCAATATTAATTTTCAAAATGGACAGATATTTATTATTTTTGCGCCCGAGTCTTATACACAGGCCATTGCTTTAAGATTTATTATGATAAAGACCATTTACCATTATTCTTTGACAATAACTTATTGTGGTTCTCTTTCACCTGACGAACTTATAACACCCATTCAGTCTCTTATAATAATAACATCTTTATGTTATGTTGGGGGTCATCCATAAATTACCTCACACGAATTTCATGATTTTTGCCCCTCCCCCCGTCCTTGTCACAGCTGGTCGCATTTGTGAGACTCCCCCCCTCCCTAGTGTGACGTCACATATGTTGCAAATTTACATTTAGAAATTATTGTATGAAAACATCGGTTTCGCATATACTAAAAATAACGTTGTAGATACCCATCACGTCTACGGAGTACCGCTAGCCAATTTTATTTGACCCTGTAGATGGCAATAGGTCTACATCATTACAACGCCTTCTTCCTCCATTTTGGACGCGTACTTACGAAATCCAACCTTGTGCGTTCAGGAATAGCGCAACGGAGGCGTATTTCCAAACGCTCTGGTATTAATTAAAGGGTAATTACTTCGTCATCCGGGCTGAAGGAATACAGTTTCCTTGTGTTGAAATATGCTGACGTCTATACCTACAATATATCAACTACACTATTCTAGTAAAATGTTAAGGAATGTATTTCGAGCCTCATAATATAACTCCTTAATTGACACTCTAATATAAAAAACTAGCCAAGTGCGAATCGGCCTCGCACACGAAGGGTTCCGTACCACAAGGCAAAGACACCGGAAAAAAAACACGTTTGTTGTATGGGAGCCCCCCTTTAATATTTATTTTATTTTGTTTTTAGTATTTGTTGTTATTAGCGGCAACAGAAATACATAATTTGTGAAAATTTGAACTGTCTAGCTATCGCGGTTCTTGAGATACAGCCTGGTGACAGATGGACAGTGGAGTCTTAGTAATAGGGTCCCGTTTTTACTATTTGGATACGGAACCCTGGGTCCCGTTCTACTAACAGTAGCAATATCTTTGATTTTAACAGTTCAACAACATTCATTGCGTGATTTACGTTGTTGAGCAGACACATTCTTCGAACTTAAGAAGCAATGGATTAGCAATATCCTTCAAAATCTTACGCAATTAGGGTGCCGCTTTCCAAAGGTACTTTCTACAACCTCCAACAAATCATTCAAATTCCAAAATCGATCACTTTATAAGCAAAACTTTCTCAGTCTTGGCTCACTATTCATTTGTTTCAATGACGTCACCACTTCGTAATGTCATTTACGTCATTGCGGTAGATAATGATCTATTAAATTTAGATTTTGTATTAAATTGTTTATCCCCCTTACTAATAAACTTTGTATATAGCGTCTGTAAAACACAACGCTTTGTCTTCTTTGAGTAAACTTTGGATAATTCTCTATGTTTTATAGGAAATTCCATGCGCTACGCCCGTGATGTCGAAAAAAGTAAAAAATAATATAACTTTGCAATTTTTTGTATCGAGAAAAAAACATTGAATCGTGTATTCCTTTCACATGATACTAGACCAAAGAGTCAAAAAACATATTACCAAAATGTTAAATCCCTATTCCACATACCGAAATAGAAAGACCACTTTTTTTTTCAATATGTCACCTTAACCTCCAACCGACCGATGCGGCTGTTATTATTTGTCCACGAGCCCTTCAACTAGGGCTGCCATCCGTCCGGGTTTTCCCCGGATTTGTCCTAGTTTGGTGGGCGTCCGGGGAGCGTCCGGGCGGGGTCCTGAAAAAGTGTACGGGTGAAACCCGGACACTTACTGTGTTAGGGGACATCCGACTTTGAATGATTTGCAATACATTAAAGTATAAATCATAGTTAAAAATTAGCCGCGCGGCAAATCTGTGCGCTCGTGACAATTCATAATTGATTAATAAATTAAGCGTTTCATTTGTATTGTTGAGGTTTAAATTGATATTCTATAAATAAGACAAAAAATATGTTTTTATTTTATTTTAATTTTTTTTCGAGGGAGTCCGGGATCTTTTTTTATTTCACCGAAATGTCCGGGGTTTTTGAAGTTTTTATCCGGGGTCACTATATTAGGTTATGGCAGCCCTACCTTCAACGTACTTAAATGAAATGATAAGCAGACCTAGTAATGTAAGTCAAATTCAACATGTCCCACTTTTAATACATAGTGTAATAAAACCTGACTCGTGTATTATGTCATATTAACTAGGTACCACATAACCAATGTGAAAGTTGGCACTACCGGTTATGTGATTTGCCGCTCGAATGTCACCTTTATGCGAAAGGAATAAGGGTCGTATGTGATGTGTATGGTTCTGAGACATATTATCTTCACGCCTTTTACTTTTTTCGGATTGAGCAGATGTAATGTTCGGCGTGTATTTTCTTTTTCGATACGCTTGGCTATGAGTCTGTACGAGAGTTCACGAAATGTTTCATAAATCAATAAAAATCAAAAGTAATTTATTCAAACTAGGCTGAGACGCTTTGAAGGTCAAAATGACATAAAAGAAATAAATAAAGTCCTCCAGACCGTATTTCGGCCACGGCGGCTAATCTTAACGGAGACTATAGCATTCGGCGCGGGAGATATTATAGTGCACAAGTGTGCGCGCGCCGCAGACACAGGTGCACTCCCTCTTCCCTCACTCTCATAGTCCGATGGGACGGCAATCCGACACGACCGGAGAGATATCAGGCGCAGGACCAACGGCTTAACGTGCATTCCGAGACATTAAAAAGAGAAATAACATAAGACAGTCTCCCAAAACGCCCGCCCTTTACCCCTTCCTAGTGCTTCAGCTGGGAAGAAGTGGCGCAAGAAACTCCCCAGCAGTACAGCTGTCTGATCAGTTAGAAGAAGGGACATCGACGCGTAGACCTGTAACCATGAATTCAGCACATGATTCTCGACCCCCTAACGTAGACACTTTTCGTCGGCTATTAAAAAAGTCGCGTTCGCCACTCCAGAACCTTTCGGCTCCATCGGCCATCTGTTCTGCGAGCAATGTGCCCTGCACTGCTACTTAAGTTTGGCAATTCTTCATGCTATGTCGGTTACCTTGGTTCTCCTGCGGATCTCTTCATTTCTGATTCGATCACATAGGGAAACTCCCAGCATAGAATGGATTACCTCTTATCAAAAATCCATACTTAATATTATAAATGCGAAAGTGTGTCTGCCTGTTCCCTCTTGACGCTTAAACCGCTGAACCGATTTAGATGAAATTTGGTATAGAGATAGTTTGAGTCCCGGGAAAGGACATAGGATAGTTTTTATCCCGGTATTCCCACGGGATCGACACTTATACGGGGTATTCCACTCAGAGCACTCGGGGCGCTGTTAGTTATTTGTTTTTGTATAATTCGCAGGCAATATTATAAGGTCACTATAGATGTAAATCCACTGTTTTGCCTTTACAAAAATAATTATAAAAAACTTGTTTTTAAAACTACTTGTTGCTTGATTATTATTATAAAGTATAAAAAACTTGTTTAAATAGTTATTTAAACAAGTTTTTTAGACCATAAAACTTTAGAAAAAAGGGAACTAAAGCAGTTGCTTTAGTTCACTTTTTTCTAAAGTTTGATTTAGTCTCCTTTCAAATCGTGCATTATCCGAGTTAGTCTGTAACAGTTCCTATTGTATGTTATAACATTCAATAATCACCAATTGGTGTTATTCTGAGTAGCATAATCAGCCTATAATGTTCCCACTGCTGGGACACAGGCCTACTCTCTGTGAGAGGGAGTGGGCCGTAATCCACCACGCGGGCCCAGTAGATGCCCGGTTGGTAGATGTCACATGACTTCGAATTTTTGGTTCTAGGACATGCCGGTTTCCTCACGATGTTTTCCTTCACCGTTTTGACAGCAGTAGAGATGGGATAATTTACACAAAGTAAAGCGAGTGCGTGTATTTACAGAATTCATCAACATCATCATCTACCTAGCCTTTTTCCCAACTATGTTGGGGTCGGCTCCCAGTCTAAACGGATGCAGCTGAATACCAGTATTTTATATGGAGCGACTGCCTATGTGGCCTCCACAACCCAGTTACTGGGTAATACGATACCCCTTGGTAAGACTGGTTGTCAGATTCACAGAATTATAATAATTAAGTTCATATGTATAATCCCTTAGATTGGTATTTCATGAAGTATTCATTCAATGGGATTATATGAACTTAGGGGGGTTGTATTGTTAAAAGCAAATAAACATCATACCACTATATTAATGAATAAATAAAATCCATGAATAGGAACTGATGTTTTTTTTTTTTTTTTTATTTATTTAAATTTATGTCACCATTCCGATTCAGATGTTATTTCAACTTCAAGGTTACTAGGAAATCAAATCTTAATTAATTAATTTGATATCTATTAAAAAAATTTTTTTTTGTAAGGAGTATTTTTTCATATTTTAACTGCCGACTCTGACATCGAACAAACTTGTTTTTATACAACATTATTTTTAGTTTAGGCGAAACCCGAAACACGTGTCTAGTATTTTTATGTAAAGAATCTATGTACAAAATCTCAAAACTGTATCATGAAAAATCACAAAGTTGTAAGTTACCTGTTTGTCCGTATAAAAACATGCTCACCCGCGCCGCTCGCGCCACCCGCGCCGTCTTGCGCTCATTGATAATAGTACCTAGGTACCTAACCATTCGGCGCAGAGATTGGATAACCTACTTAGTGTCGCTCGGTGTCCAACTTTTAACCTTTTTTAAATATTTTTGGGACAAAATATAACATGGGGTGAAAAATGTGAAAATGATTGGAATCGATTCAGTTACTTATTCTGAACAAACTATATTCAGGTTTCGCGTATACTATAATTAACTTTTCAACACACTTGCTCGTAAAGTGGCTCTTATTGAACCGCTTTAAGGTCCATAATGGAGTGTATTACGAACGCGTGCTTTTTCTTTACTTTAATCCACATGTTCTGTAATACCACAGATAACTATTTACTAGTCGGAGACGCGCGCTTTTTTAATCTCATCAAACCCTGCGTTCCGAATTGGGAAATAATCGATGTGTTCCGAATTGGGAAATAACCGAATTAGCGTGAGCGCGATAACGATAACGATGTCCCGTGAATCGTCATAGATGACGTCATGACATTCGCCATCTTGCGATAATGCCGACCATGCCCTAGAATAATATCACCGTGAGCGCTGTCAAAAATTACAGTGTGTGTATGAGGTTGTGTCAGTGTGTGTTTTGTTTTGAGTTGCATCATCGTTAAATTAAACTAACGTGGCATTTTTGAAATTGAAGAAGAAATGTGGTGTTTATACAAAGAAATACTGTAATAATATCTTTTTTACATTGTGTAAGTACTGTCATGTGAGCGCGTTCACGAGTGTTCCGAATTGTTGCCAGCTCTCAGCAGTCATAATAGTAATATCTAAATCGGAACGCATGTGAGATGATGCATGGACGTAATATTACGTCCATGGAGATGATGTGAGCGCTGTGATGTGAGCGATTATAGCTAATTCGAAAAGCGCCCAAAGAGACTTCATGCCGAAAGAAAAAATCCGCGGGCTATATTTCAATTTTTTTTAAATAGTCTGTATTGTCCTTGGTCGCAAAATGAACTCGCAGGGGACCACAGACAATTTAAGGTGAATGCGCAGTGGTAGACCGCGAAATTCTTAGGTTTTTTGCAATTTTCAGGTTTGTGTTTATTATATTTTTTCTATAGGCTGTATCGGTGTTGTCTGTGCCATAGATTAATATATTTAAAATGAGTCAATGTTGCGCGCGCATAGCTAGTGCTGGCTAGCACGGCGCGCGGGAAAACAAAACCAGCGCGCCATTTTCCATACAAGTTAATATTTAACAATACAAGTCTGTTTTTTTTCCTCGCAAGTGTGTTGAAAAACGTCGTATGAAACGCGTGTGCATTAATCAATATACACTCGGCTTTCTTATCGCTCTCGCCTGCGGCTCGCGCGATAATATCGCCTCGTGCATAATGATCAACATAGCACACATGTATCATAATGTACTATTGTATACTAATGTGCTGTGCTATAATATAATTATATTATATTATATAGTCTGTATGTCTGTCAGTCTGTGACATCTACCAACCCGCACTGGGCCCGCGTGGTGGATTACGGCCCACTCCCTCTCACAGAGAGGAGGCCCGTGTCCCAGCAGTGGGAACATTATAGGCTGATTATGGTTATGGTATACAGTCTGTTGAGCTGCACGATTTTTGACAAAATACGAGTGCACTGATTGGACAGGTCCGCTCAATCTGTGTGGTTCTTTCCTCAAAAGACCATTTCAGACACCAATCTACATGGTCTTCACACGATCTAACCAAGATTTTGTCTGGACTTTAAAAGAGACTGTGACTGACCTCTGAGTTTGTTTCGGCCTTTCTTCTCAGAATAGTCAGGTAGGAAACGCCGACCTCATCTAGTTTAAAAAAATATGATTGACGTGTAAAAGGGTTTGTATAAACCTACTTACAGAAAATAAATCATTTATCATTAGCAAGCTACCACACACGGATACGACGATATTATATTTTGCCTTCATTTCATTGTTGGTCGGTGTAGCTATAATATAAATTACGGTATCAGTATCTAATGTAAAACTGTTTGTTAAAAAGTTTTTGTTTTTCACTTTTTAGTTGAACCTATCCCACACAAATTCATGCAACACTACTTGCTACGTAAATATCAGTGACAGGAAGTTATTAAAACTTCATCAATATGAACTAAGTGGAATAAAATCGTAATTGAACCTAACTCAAAAACTGCCCAAACAAAGTCAATAAAATTATATGGGATTACCCCTGAGGAATTCGATAACGGAGTTATGGCCGAAAATACATTAAAAAAAAAACATCCAAATTGAAAACCTCACTCTATAATGAAGTCGGTTAAAAAGTAAAAACCTACAAACAGACTGAGATAACTACTTAGTTTCATTATAATAGCGTAAGTAGCTACATAACAAGATGGCGTACAAAGTTCAAACCAATGTTCAAACAGTGTTTTTCCTTAGAAGGTCATTACTTTAATGGGGCGCATGCAGAGCATTACAATTAGCTGTTTAGCTGTTTAGCTTTTTTTAACCTTTTACATAATACAAAAAAGGATAACGTCACCACACGCCTGCATTCCCCGACGGGGCAAGCATAGATGTACGTTCAACCAAAGCAGATAACCAGGGTCAAAATGTAATTTATTTTATAATTTATGTATGTACACACAGTAATTAAATTACATAGGGATTTTTTTTGGTTACCCTGTTCTGTCCCACTGCTGGACAAAGGCCTCCCCCATTTCCTTCCACATCTATCTAAATATATAAAATTCAAAGTCCTGACTGACTGACTGATATATCAACGCACAGCCTAAACCGCTGGTCCTAGAGACATGAAATTTGGAGGGTGTGTTCTTTGTGAAGAGTAGGTATCCACTAAGAAAGGGTTTTTCGAAATTCCACCCCTAAGAGGGTGAAATTTCACGCGAACGAAGTCGCGGTCATAAGCTAGTTTCCTTATACTGTGCCTTTTCCGTCCAGTCGGTTAGGAACGAGTCTAAAACATAGGGATATGATGACATAATTATAATTTGAGTACAAAGGTACTGCTTATTTCTCAAGAAAATTCTGCGAAAGGAGAAGTAAATTTCATTTATCAAATTTTTCATTTGAAAACATCCATCATCTGTATGATCTACCTAACCTTTTCCCAACTATGTTGGGGTGTGCTTCCAGTCTAACTGGATGCAGCTGAATACCAGTATTTTACATGGAGCGACTGCCTATCTGACCTCCACAACCCAGTTACTGGGTAACACGATACTCCTTGATAACTGGTTGTCATGCAGACTTTCGAGCCTCTGATTAATAAAATATGTATTTATTGAAAAATGACAAAGTAGGTATATCGTACGTAACCTTATCATATCTGTTACTAGAAACTCGCGTTCGAGATCTGCTACATACCATGTAACATATCTTTGCCCTTGACTGTACCTACATAATTTATTAAATTAATATCATTATTTTTTGCTTAAGAATCTGGTTTTAAGTAAAAACTGGTTGGCAAAGTATCAACGTGACTTTTTCAATGTCACCTAATTATACATATACATTCTATGTTAATATAATGCCTGAAATTAATCATTAATCCTACTTACAAAATCAAATTTTTGACATCAAATGTCATTTTGGAATTTTTTGTTATTTCAATCAATTGTTTGGGTGATGCTTGCCAAATCAACCCTTGGACTGAGTTTGCTTTGACAGTCCAAATGACAGTTTACCAAAGCAGCCTATAATGTTCAGCGGGATTGTCCGAAAGGGTTACCGCTGGCCCGGAACATAAAGGGCTAAGGAAGGAACACGGGTGGGTTTTAGTCAGTAAGAGTCTGACACTCCCTTCCGCTTCACCCAGAGCGGGAGGGGTCATTTGATGATTTCCCATCCACAAAAAAAAAGCCTATAATGTTCCCACTTCTGGGATAAATGCCTTCTCTCTATGAGAGGAAGTGGGCCGTAATCCACGTGGGCACAATGCGGATTGTTGGATGACAGTTAGCGCGTTTCAAAATTCGATTAGTTAACTTTGACATTTCGACACTGGGAATCGGAATCTGGGATAGCCAACGTTATTAATTGCAGGCTTTTAACAACACTGCTTATTCGTTCTTAAAAATTAAGGAAACATAAAATCAATAAATATCAATCAGCCTGCCTAGCCTTTGGAGCGACTGCTTATCTGACCTCTACAACCCAGTTACTGGGTAACACGATACCCCCTGGTAAGACTGGTTGTCGGACTTTTGGGTTTTTAACTATCCCTTAGCGTCTGTACAAGATCTACGAATAAAAGCCGGGATCAACGGCAGAGTAAATACAAATTGTCATTGGTTTTTTCTATGTCAACGTGCTTTCCATATACAGTAATGGATGTACAGCGATGGTGCGGAGCTGCCGGTCGATTCTGTACAAATCTCACCGTGATAACTTAAGTGAAGTGAGTTTGTTTTTGCTAGGAATCGACACTATTGACAGCTCACTCCACGCTCACTTCACCCAAGTTTTCACGGTGAGATTTTTACAGAATAGCACCGCTGTTATTATTTAGCCAAGACCCTCACTTGTTCCTAAAAATTAAGAAATCATAATCACTTAATAATACTAAGAATAATTAAGTATAACCTCTAAAAATATCTTAAAAAATACCGACCGCCATCTTGGATTAAAAAAAAACGCTTCTTGTTATTCCTAACATTACCTTGATGGCCAATACATAATCGATAGTCATTAAAAATAGATTGTAGATCGATTATAGGTATTACTAATAAGTATATAATAGATCATGTTTTTTTATGTAGGTACTACGTTTGTCTTTGGGGCCGTCCATTATTCACGTGATATATTTTTTTGGCATTTTTTAACCCCCCCTCCCCCTTGGTGATACATGGAGAGGTTTAAGACTCCCCCCCCCCTCCCTATATCACGTGTATTATTTAGTAGGTACCGACAAAGAACCTTAATTTTTTTTTTATATTTATAAAATACAGAAGTATCATCTAATTTTATTATAGAAAATTATCGCGTTGCCTGGCAACCGCGAATCAAAGTCACACTACAAACCGTTTTCGATTTTGTACGCGTTTGACGAAAACGTAACGCCGCTTTTCGGGTGAATATCGCGCGTTTGCCGCAAAAATAAATACACGTGATATATTAGTACACCCCCCTTGTGATATTTCGTGATTTTTTATGGCAATGTTGCTATCAATGCCTTCGTTTTTCACCTTGCTTCTGTCAGGCAAAAGTCCCGGCCGTCGTCGGGAGAATGCGTTCGCGACAATTCTAGTCCATACTAATATTATAAATTCTAAAGTAACTCTGTCTGCCTGTCTGTCTTTATGTTACCTATTCACGCCTAAACCACTGAACGGATTGCGATAAAATTTGGCAGAGAGATAGATTGCATCCCGGGGAAGGACATAGGATAGTTTTTATCGACATACCTCGCGGGCGAAGCCGCAGGCGGAAGCTAGTATTAAATAACAGTTATATTTGCCGTGTCCTAACAAACTGTGGAGTATTGATTAACACTATTACTCATAGGAATGGCCGCTTTGCCTCCTACGTGACTAAGATCGGAGTGAATGAACCGTAGAATGAACTTATTGTTAATAATTTTTTGCGAGCCTTGGAATGTACCTACTGAAGGTTTTTAAGCGTTATTTTTATTGGCATTGTTTAATCGAACTTTAAAGCATTCCCACTTTGCTTACCTAATAAAAAGTAATTAAAAAAAAGTATTATATATAGTATAGTATAGTAATTTAAAAGTCGGTGTCTTGGGATCTGTATTTTGGTTTTTTGCCACCGACTTCCAAAATTAAAGTTATTTCATAATTTTGAGTTGATTTATTTTTGAGTCGGTTTAATTTTTTTAAATTACTTTTTATTTCGTAATTTTTAGTTTTTGCACTAGAATTTGACCAAGGTTTTGAGATGTTTTCCCTTTGACACTACACCCGTAGCTCGTATCAATACGCCAGGCCGTCACACTTACACGTATTAGTCCATATCTTGAAAATTACTGAACCGATTTTGATGAAACTTGCACTGTTCCCTAAGTTGAAGTAAATGTAAGCTAATACAAAAAAAATGGTCACGATCCGATTAATAGTTGCTGAGAAATGAGTGGACAAACATATATACATACATACATACGTCTATGAAATTTTGTATATTTGTTTGGAAGCCTTAGTAGATTGTCATATGTGAATATAATGCAATTCCAATAATATTACATACATACGTATCGAATTGATAACCTCCTTTTTTTGAAGTCGGTAAAAATATGCAAGAACAGTCAAATTTCCGTACCTATTTGGAAACGTACAAAATCTAGTCGCAATCTCACGAGAAAGAAAGAAATACGTTTATTTGCGCCAAATAAAGCATTGGAACACTGACCTCTAATACAGTGTGTATAAGGGTCAGTTCACACCGAGACGCGACGCGACGCGCAGTTTTCAAGATAGAAATACAATTACAGACCTTATCTGCTACACTAAAAGGTACACAATTCAGTGTCTACCTACTACGTCGAGCTACGCAGCGGCGCCGCCGCCGCGCGGCGTAGCTCACTGAATTGTGTACCTTTTTGTGTAGTAGATAAGGTCTGTAATTGTATTTCTATCTTGAAAACTGCGCGTCGCGTCGCGTCTCGGTGTGAACTGACCCTTAGAGGTCAGCGTTCCAATGTATAATACAGGTCAGTGCATCTGAGGGACGAACAATGTCAAAAATGTTGGTAAATTAGAGGTATTTTTGACATAATATATTTATAACGAGATTTGAATGCGAATCCATCTTGATAATACGGGAATAGTAATCTAATGAATCTTCAATTTGAAGAAGATACCTAACAAAGAACTGGACGGACGGTTCCCTATTGTGAACGCAGGCAAATCCAATTTACTTACCTACTAAAATATTAATTTGCGGTTTCTGAAGTTTAAAGCGTTGTTAATTTCCCTATTTTCCTTCTTGGGTAGGCTTCTCACAAGGTGGACGGATGATTTGTGGTGTAACTGCGTAGCACACTAATAGCAAAAGCAATGGCGTTAATTTTGACACTTGAACAACATTCATTGCGTTATTTACGTTGTTGAGCAGACAAAAGGTTAGAACATGCAAAGCAATGGATTAACAATATCCTTCAAAATAATTCAGACTGTGATTGATCACAATTAAGGTGCTAGTTGTGGTCACAGGAATCTGCTGGTCGCGGGAAGCTCAGGAGCAGTCGATGTGACGATGCTTGATGAGGCCTATAACCCACCATAATTGCGTAACACTCTATCAATCGGAATCTGAATCATTTTGAAGTAAATTGCTAATCCAATCCTTCATAAGTTCGAAAAATGTGTCAGCTCAACACGTAAATAACGCAATTAATGTTGTTGAACTGTCAAAATGAAACCGATTCTGATTGATAATGTGTTACGCAATTGGCGCGTTAAAATCTCATCGCGAAAACTTAGGTGACGGGAGCTGTCATTCCACTGACACTAGGGATTTAAACTATTGAAAGCTCACTTTACTTAAGTTTTCACAGTAAGAATTTTACAAAATCCACCGGCATGAGTCGACGTCTTCTGGCTAAAATGATGATTATAATTATAATTTAATTTTCATAACTTTTCCCTAAAGGTTCATTAGAAAACCAGCGTCAGAGAGAATCTGTGAATCTTTTGATGAACCTTTTTGTCGCAGCCGTGAGGCACACACTATTTGTTGTTGAAACATATTTTTATCTTGTTAATTTTGTATTTTGTGTTTCACGAACTGTGTCCAAAGAAACTTCTTTCTTTAATGATTGTATTCCGGACATTGTTGATATAAATTGTATTAATTATAATGAAGTAGGCATTTCTCGAAGCACCTAAAAAGGCTCCGATGGTAAAGTGCAAGGAGAATACAGAATCATTAATGTCAAGGAAGCATAAAGGTCACACAGGAACCTAAAGAGTAATTTGTTTTAACACCACCTTTTAACTAATTGTTTTGACGACCTTATCCACCCAAGCGAAACCGCGTCACACCTATACTATAACATTTTTCTCAATAACATTATCTTGTTCACAGGTTGCGCGTACGCACGAATCGCGACGCTCTATACACGTCGAGCGTCAGTCGAAATCAGGACGCCTCGCGAGTGTGACGTGCTGGTCGCCAACACATTAATAACATTAAATGGATAAAAAATAGTGCAGTGTAGTGAAGAAATGCGACAGTGTTGAGTGGCAGTGAATTTTTTTTTGTATTTTTTTTTTTTAATTAATTCAAAATGCAAGGTCGTGATAAGTTGTGTGCTAAGCTCACCAGCGCGTTTTTGAGGAAGTGGTGTAAGTATTTTACAAGCTTTCTTTTATTATCTAAGTTTATTGACTCATTACAGATTTCGGTCTACTAGAACATTAATTAATGTTAGTTTTAAATTCGTTATAGTTACACTTAACCCAATGACATTACCTGTCTCATTAATTAATAATAACACCATTTAATTAACATAAACTCCAGGAAGATATTAGTATAACTAATATTCTTCATTACCAAATCTATCTCATCAAACAAAAATTTCACCAAAAACAGTCCATCAATTTATTTACTTATTTAAACTTTTCGCACAAAAAGGTACAAAGGCGGACTTAATGCCAATATCAAATCAATTCAATCAATTTCTGCGTTATAAAGTGACGGACACACAATTATACATTGGAATCTGTATGTTTGTCGGTGCTTCCAACTGTGTGTATAACTCTCGAACATACTTGGAATGTTCCAACATTTACATATAAGTATTTATGTACCCGCGTGTTTAGAATACTTTATATAATAGCTCCGTAACGGGTGGTGCACAGACTAAACTATTGAAGATAGAGGAAAATGGAATTTGGGAGATTGTAATCCGTGGAGAGCAGTGCCGGATTAAGACTACTTGATGCCCTAAGCAATCCACGCCAGCAGGGCTAGCATGGCCGGAGACATTTTATCCACGGGGAGAGGACAAAATACTATTCCCTCTGTCAATTTTGCTCGAATCGCGAATTGAACGCCGGTGTATTTTTTGCTCGATTTTCTCCCTTTCCGACGACAACACTAAGCTCCAGTAAGCACGAGACATTTTTATATTACAATTAATTATATTTTCTTCAAGAGATATACTTAAACCCACCATCTAAAGACGAGGACAAATTTCTCTCTTTGTTATGTCAAAATATCTGTAATTTTTCTCTTTCACTAGTCGCCATGCTATATAGGCGGGGGGTGAGTATCCACGTCTAATGTCAAAAAGTGATATAATTCTCTTTCCCCCTGTTGCCGTGCTTTGGTGGATAAAATAATTTTATCCCTTGTCAGTGGAAATAACCGGTGGACAAAAGTTTTATCCCCAGCCCATGCTAGCCCTGCTGAAGGCCCTCCTATCCACTAGTTGCCTTGTATTTTTCCAAACATCGACGAGCGATTTGTAAAGATTGGCGTACATCTCTAGCTATAGTGACTTTTGGGTCTTGTAATATCTTGCTGATAAACAGCCTTGCCTTTCATATGCTAGAATACTGTTTCGGTGCTTTTTCTGCCTTATGGTGCCCCCCGAGCCGTGATGCCCTAAGCAATTGATTAATTTGCTTATGGGCTAAACCGGCACTGGTGGGGAGCCTCTAAGAAACGATTTTTAGGGGTCTGTTGTAGTTTTAATTGACATGTGTGACATCCGCCAACCTGCACTACGTCCACGTGGTGGATCTCGGCCCATTCCCTCTCATAAAGAGAAGGCCTTGAGAAGGTGCATACTATTGAATAGAATCAAGTTCCTATAACTGAACACATAGCTTTCCTTTTTCCAGCAAAAGCACTAGGAAATTGTGAAGAGTTGGCGTTTTGGGGGACTGTTTCATGTAATTTTGACGGTCAAAAATTGCTGATTCTCAGCCCAATTGAATTTAAAATAATTTTTGATTTTTTGTGCCCCAGTAATGGGAGCATTTTGCCTATGCATATATGTATAAGTCGTTCCAGTTTAAAGCCCATTAAAGTTCTGCCTGGCGAGGAATACGCTATGTTTCGATAAGAAAATACTACCTTAGCTATCGTAAACGTCGACTACGCCCGATAACAAATCGTGATACAATTTTTGACATCTCAAAATAGAAATGACATTTCAAAATATTTCTTTTTTCGAACTAATATAACTTGATTTTGTTCTTCTTTTTAAGGTGTATATAATAAAGGTAAAAAAAGTGCAAGGAGGATGCCCGCAGGCTAGGTGGAGCGACGATCTTTGCAGGATGGCTAGTAACAGCTGGATGCGACTTGCGAGTTGCCGAAAATCAAGTTGAATGGCATGCAATAGGAGAGGCCTATGTTCAGCTTTGGACTGCTGTAGGCTGACGATTTAATAAAGAGTATTCCATTTATCTATCTGTCTTGCTCGAAGATTTTTTGGGTAAAGTTTGCCAATAACCAACCCGCCATCTTTGAAATCAGTATCACAGATTAACACACCTGTCAAACTCTACTCAGCATTACTTAAAGTGATCGACGTTTAAATAAACGTCGATCACCGATCGACCGATCTGATCTGATCGTTAAATTTTTAATTTTGGCGGGCTGCTTTGAATGAATTAGCTTCAATTTACCAAGTGCTGAACGTCTAATTAATTCTCAATTCATAAAATTTCCATTGGGTCTGTCTGAAAATGTCAATTTTCACCTGTCAAAATCCCTATTTGTTGACTATGACATTTCGACATTGGGATAACCGAGTTGAGTTACTTATTGACATAATATAAAAGGATGTGTGATCGATCAAAACAATTTGCAGCAGCCCTATGTCCAGCAGTGGACGTCTTTCGGTTGATATGATGAGCATAACTCAGACAAACCGATTAGAGGTGTTCTATATGCTCCTCTAGAATCACCACACCGTATAATTTGTTTTCGTATGTTTTGTAATAGTTTACACAAGTACTTTACTAAATGCTAATATGATCAGTTGCTCGGTTACAATTACAACTTGATTTAGTAAGGAATTTGTGAAACACTATCAGTAGCAATGGCTTTCATTTTGACAGTTCAACAACATTCATAGCGTTATTTACGTTTGCGTTTGTTGAGCAGACTAATTTTTCAAACTTATGAAGTAATTTATTAGCAATATCCTTCAAAATGATTCAGATTCTGATTGAAGGTTTGTTATGCAATCAGGGTACTGGATTGTCAGAAATGAGTCCTACTTCCTCATACCTGAGATGACCTCTCTTAAGATATCCGTATCTTGCATCTTGTCTATAATTAACACATTTATTATCCACCTGGCCTTAACTTGTAAAGTTCAAGATCATTTGCACTTGTCTTACAGTTATTATCTCGAACTGTTTGTAGCCCAGTCAAATAAACAAACTCAGAGGGCCAATTCTCGCATTGTTAAGAACGTTCACAGTCTGATCTCAGTCTCAACCTGTCAAAAATACCTCTACGTTCCCTAAATTTTTGGCAAGTTTTTGACATTGACTGTCGCTGAGATGAGATTGCGGCTAGATTTTGAACGTTTTTAATTACGGGAATTGACCTTCAGAACTTGGTAGTTCATAGGTCATGTCTTCTTCCAACATCTCTATTAGTCGTCATCTCAGTATCATAATCAGCCTATATCATGTTCCCACTGCTAGGACACAGGCCTCCTCTCTGTGAGAGGTAGTGGGCCGTAATCCACCACTCGGGCCCAGTGCGGGTTGGTAGATGTCACATGTCTTCGAATTTTTGGTTCTAGGACATAACCGGTTTCATCACGATGTTTTCCTTCACCGTTTTGAAAGCAGTGGTGATGGAATAATTTACACAAAGTAAAGCGCCTGTCTGGGTTCGAACCTACGACCTACAAACTCGTAAGTCGTGGCCGATACCACTGGGCCACCACTGCTCTCATCTCAGTAGTCACCCTCTTTCTAGGGCATCATCTTTAGCCATCGTAGCGTTGGAAGGCCTCCCACAAGGTGGACCTATGATGCGAGAAGCACTGAGCCGGTCGAAGTGGCGAGAGTTTTGGCCGAAATAATGATGATGATAGAGCTATCCGACATTTTCCTCCTCCCTCCGACCAATTCTTGTTAGTTGTGTTAACCTTATTAGCCCATTTGCTTAACAACCTTCCATTTATAAGTACCTATACGATAAAATAACTAAAATTAATCTGCATAACGTTTATCTCGACTTTGTTGGGGACAGCTTCCATATAACCGGATGTTGAATACTAGTATTTTACATGGAGCGATTGCCTGTCTGACCTCTACTCATCATCACAAATGCAAATAACAATGTAACACGATACCCCTCGGTAAGACTGCTTGTCAGACTTGGGCTTCTGATTACCGGTAACGACTGTCAAAGATCTACGAATAACAGTCGGGACCAACTAACTGCTAAACGTGCTTTCTGAGGCAGGAAGGGGCTCGATATGTAGTGAAAGGTCACCCATCCACGAACCAACCGCGGCAAGCGTGTCTTAACTTAAGATCGATCCGTGCGGCTGTAATAATTTAGCCTCTGACCAATTCTTGGTAGTGTTAAGAAAATACTTAGTATTACTTGTGCAATAAAATTTTGCTGAAGACTGTTTGTGTGTTTGAACGCGGTAATCTCTGGAACTACCAGACGGATTAAAAAAAAACTATTTGCATTTGATAGCCCAATTCTTGAGGAAGGCGTAAGGCTTTAATATTGCGCTAGGACCTAAGGCTCC
Organism: Oligia fasciuncula; assembly: GCA_963082905.1. NCBI lineage: Eukaryota > Metazoa > Arthropoda > Insecta > Lepidoptera > Noctuidae > Oligia > Oligia fasciuncula. Next base: position 1,119,319 of record OY720414.1, on the reverse strand, counting down.
CAGGGGAGCCGAGCAAAATGAAAAAAAGTCAGAAAGATCGCTAAGCGACAACTTAGTAATAGCGCGAGCAGACGATGAGGCGACGAGGTGGGTCGGGGGAACAAGAAAAGAACACGCGGACGAAGTCGGGGGCAGAAGCTAGTAACTTATAACTACTCAATACAGTATGTTAGTTTTCTCAGAAGGATGCTACCTTGTTTTCGATACTCATCGTTAACATTGCTAATTTTTTGTCTCTGCTTACATGCCAGGCGCGTTTTTGCGACTTTATTTTTAAACGACTTCAAAAAAAGGAGGAGGTTATCAATTCGTCGCGTATGTTTTTTTTGTAGCAAACAATCGAATGATTTTCTGTTTTGTTTTTTGTATAACGTGATTTGTATTTTGATAACCCGTTGATTTGTTATTCATAATTGTGAATCTCTGTGCTGTTTTGAAATAGTTATGCGTGAGTTTGCGCTCGCGTATATTCCTGCATGACAATAATACAGCGTGGCTGGGAGATCACACAACCTGTTACCATGAATTCAGGACATGATTCTGGACTCCTCTGCGTAGAATTTTTGTTTTTTTTTAAGAGTTATTAAAAGAAAATTGCTGTTCCATACATTTCGACTGCGTAGGTATTGCACTTTCGTAGAAAACAGCAGATGTTTTTAGGTTTCCATACCTCAAAAGGAAAACCGAACCCGTGGAGTTATCAAGTTGAAATTAATATCAAATACTCAAGGCTGCAATCCATTGAAGTAGTGAAAAAATCAAACTTATAAGACAACGCAATGAAAAGATATGGGCATTTATGTTCCGAAATCAAAACCTATAGGGTACTTCCCGTTGACCTAGAATCATGAAATTTGACAAGAAGCAATGTCATGTAGCACAAATAAAGGAAAAAATTCGGAAACCGTAAATTTTGTAGTCACATTACAAAAAAAAGCGAAATTAAAACTATTTACATACATACAAATTTTTACGGAGCCCTCGGTGTGCGAGTCCGGCTCGCATTTGTCCGGTTTTTTCAATAACCGATGAAAAGTTTTAACGCAGGTGGTCCAGAATCATGAACTGAATCCATGGTAACAGGCAGGTATGTAGTTATCTGTGGTAGCAGGTTGCGTCGATCGTCGTCGACAGGGTGACAAGAACGTCACCCTGTATTAAAAGCAATAGGCATTCCTGTATCTCCTTTCTAATCTTGATCCTCTTCTTCAGCTTATAAATATAGTTTGAACGATTCCTAACCGCGTGCCAATAACTGCAGCAATTACTCAAACTCAATTCATTCCAGTGTCGAAATGTCAAAACTACATTTTCCTCAATTCCTTTATAAATTTTTTGACATTTTGACACTCACTGGGTTAACTGAGTTGTGAGACCATCTCAAATAGGTATAGACTCTTTGAATGATGGCAAATTGAATCTATGAATTCGATATTCAATGAAATGTCATTGTTAGATGTCAAAAACATGAAATGAATTGATTATTTATTTCGGACATCAATGATGACAGTAAGTCGCTCCTCATAAAATACTGGTATACAGCTGCTGTGTGCGGTTAGACTAGAAGCGAAATCCCAACTAAAAGTGAAGGCAGATGATGAATAATGACCAAAAACTAACAGAAACCGGTGGAATGTCTGTCTCTGAAGTTTTTTTTCACTTCCGTTCACATTTTTCCTATCATATTACGGTTTTTTTTTCTCCATTTCGTAACTTCCTCATGCGCAGATGTAATGCCACATTCCAGTTACTTCTCATCATTGAATTCATACAATAGACGGAGTACCTATAAAAAGTTTCATATTGATGCAAGCGTACACCGCAAGTGTACAAATGTGGCAGTTTTAACTTACGACTAGCTTCTGCCCGCGACTTCGTCCGCGTGAAATGTCTTGTACCCCCACCCCGTCGTCGCAACACTTCGTATTCGCTTAGATTCTTTTTCCTTTTTAAAATTTCATTCTTCTTTTTGCTCGGCTCGGTCATAGCGTGATATTAAATAGCCTTCCTCAAGAATTGGGCTATCAAATGCAAAAAGATTTTTTCAAATCTGATCGGTAGTTCCAGAGATTATCGCGTTCAAACAAACAAACTCTTCAGCTTTATTATTAGTATCTAGATAGATAGATTAGATTAGACGACCTTTTTTTTGTTTTCGGAGGGAAACCTTCAAAAGGTACCCGGGGAGGGTCGGGGAGTGTGGGTTTTTTACCTCTCTAAAACCACCCGGTGATCACAATCAGCACATAGGGGTGGTCCCGGTTCCTCTTAAAAGACCAATTCGGGAACCCCCCATGCAACGCCTGTAAGGCACATCCCTGGGGAGACTGTAAACGACCTTGAAAAATGTCCAATGTTAATGTGGGTGTACAATAGGGTACACCTCAGTCTACCTTCGGGGACTAAAAGCGTGTTAGGTTATGTTAAATTTTACGTGTAGGAAAACGTTTCAAAACTTTAACAAACTCGTTAGCACGTCCCCAAGGTTATAGATAAACAACTAAATACTTCAAAAATACTCAACTCTAAAACCAGCTCTTGCGCCCTAAAACTATAAAATGTTAGTCGTTCGATTAACTAATTGCTTTTAGAATTAGGCACAGAAGAACTAGAACTATTAACTCGATAAATAATAATTAGATACTCCATAGACAATTTAGACGAGATTAAAAAATTGGCTATTAAAAATACGTCAATTTACGTCAGGCGCTGACTAATTTGACAGGACTAAACTAATATTTATCTTCTGTCCTTTTCTTATTGAAATAGAAAGAAACAGATGCCTGAACTTAAATTTAGTTTAGTTTGTGAACAACAGAATCGGCGCCACGCCATTAACTCGATAAATAATAATTAGACAAAATGTGATGCGTCATTTTAATTAAAATGCATGTCTAGTAAATTATTTGGAAGACAGAGACACCTCTAAACGATTAATCAAAACATCGTTGTAAAACAATTTAATAATGATCTTATCATCATCATAACCAGCCTATAATGTTGCCACTGCTGGGGCACAGACCTCCTCTCGGTGAGAGGGAGTGAGTGGGCCGTAATCCACCACGCGGGCCCAGTGCAAGATTTAATAGCCAAGAGCCTCGACCAACACCTGAAAAGGCTCTCGTTGGACAGCTGGATCAAGGGCTTGATTCTTAAAGCGGTACTTCTGGACACGGCCCGCATTGTTAGAAGGTTCCTCTCTCGAGCCCTGACCGCCAATAGCTTGGACCCTGTTCCCGATACCGGTGGGCTACTATATATATTTTTTTTATGTTAACGTACCGTTCGATCCACGTGCCAATAATTCAATTAAATTTATCCTAGTGTCGAAATGTCAATATTAACAGATAGATTAGTGACATTTCCGAAAATGGCGCAATTTTTAATCAGCGATCTGCTAAATCCCAATCTCGAAATGTCAAAGTTCAGTGTCTTAACAGACAGCTGTACTACTGGGGAGGCATTTCTTCCCAGGTAACGGTAAAGCACTAGGAAGTGGTGAAGTGCATGGCATTTTGTGTTATTGGAGTGTCTTATGTCATTTTGACGTTCAAAAAGTGCTGATTCTCAGTCTAATTTAATTTTTAATAAATGTTTTTGATTTTAAAAGTGAACAAATTGGGTTTTGACATTTTCGACACAAGTTGGGAACAATTTATGGAGCTACTGACGTACTGAAGGGTACTATCCGCACTTGGTTGATATTCCGACTAGTTGTACTCAGCGCTTCAGATTCTCCTCCACTTTTATTATGCGCACAGTCAAAATGTGGAACTCTCTGCCTGCGTCTGTGTTCTCCCACATTTTACCCGTCTGCCTTCAAAGCAAGAGTGAACAGGCATCTTCTGGGCACGCTTGTTCCATCATAGAACTGATCTCGCTCTCGCCTGATGGAAAGCGATGGATGACTATCGTTTTCCATCAGGCGAGATCGAGGTACAAGCAATAAAAAAGAAAAAATACAAGTAATATCATTAACATGGTGGCGTTTATTTCCCAGTGAAAGGTGTATAATACAGTGTGAGTCTTCATAATGTGCACATAACAAAATGAGGGAAACATAGCTTAATATTATCGACGGAAAAAATATTTGAATAAATAAAAAAATATTTAAAAGGATCTTTAACTGCTAAAGTATGGTGATTGCAAGGCCTTTCTTTAACAGTTGATAGGAAATGTTGTGATTGAGTTATAAACATGGTATGTTTACGTTTAGAAATCTGATACAATGGAGAATAATTTAAAGTAATCAAAAAGGGCAGGTAATCGGGCTTTTATTGAGTAATTTTACAATTATTGTAAAAATTGATGAAAAAATATCTGATTTTTGTTAAAAAAAAAAACATAATTCTCAATTGAGGGGCGATTGTTTACACAGGGGTCACAGCAGCGAAAAAGAATTTTAAAAATGCTACAAAAAAATTGTTTTTAGATTTTTTTTTAATGTTTTTTCCGTCGATAAAATTAAGCGTAGTTCGGTCATTTCGATTATGAAGACTCACACTGTATATCTTTTGCAATGATGAGTGTAATCCGTTGAGAATTGCCTTGTCTTTTTTGAAGTTAAAACTTCTTTATTTAGGCGCGTTGGGCATTTTTTGAGATGGGAAAAAACCATTAAACTCGCGCCACTGTTACCGTAACCGACACCGCGCTACATTCGGATGTGTTCGGCTGTCCTCGGGATGTATCCGATATGTCAGTGAGTGATGGCAAAGTATTCTGTTTGTGTTTTGTTTTTAAGACGATTAAAAAAATACACACGTAATTTTTCAAGTTTTTACTTCTGCCGGTGCTCCCAGAGTGCCACTGTTTTTTTTATTATCTAATGTCCCACTGCTGAGCAAAGGCCTCCCTACTCTCTTTCCAGAGCTGCCGAGGACCCAATATTTACTAAAGGCTCATTCATACTGCTATCTCCGTCTGAGCTGAATTCTCTTTGGTCTGAGCCTACCGCGATGTCGTTTGCCAAGTGGGACCCACTGGGACCCACTGGGTCCCACTGGGTCGTCCAAAAACTTTTACTGTATATTTCCTATTGTAGACTTATGTACACGTGTAATATAAAATTATAATAAAGAGCAGATCACAGATAAAAGAATAATAATTTTATGATTATTTTATCTGTGATCTGCTCTGTCAAAGATTAATAAAGTATGTAAAAACACCATAATTTCAAAGTTTCTTGTTTTAATAACTTGTGTAACTGGTTTCTCAGAGTAGTTGCTGTTGTTAGGAAGTTTTGTTGGTTCAAAGTTCGTTTGCGCAATGTTAAGGTAATGTTTTGAGTTGTTCATTTAAAACTCTGAGTTTTAAATGAACATTATCCTTATCCTTAGGTATGTACATAGTATAAAATAAAGTCGCCGAAATGTCTGTATGCGCATAACTTCCGACTGACTGCACCAAATTGGATAATTATTTTTAGGATTCCGTACCCAAAAGGTAAAAACGGGACCCTATTACTAAGACTCCTTTACGTGCTCTCCGAGCCACGAGGGTATTAAACCGCAAACTTTTAAACTTCGGACTGTTACTAAGAAATTCCTAATGAAAAACCCAATAACACTTTGTCCGACCCGGGAATCCAACCCAGGACCCCACGCTCAGTAGTCGGGCTTGCAACCACGAGACCAACGGGGCAGAGAAATATATAAACCATACGTTGTCCAAGACAAATAGAAACAATAATCTCCACGCGAGCATTCCTCAGTCATCGTTTATTATTATTTCTTGTAGCATCGCCATCGGTCACGCGCTGCGAGCGCTGCCATTTTTGTTGTTAATATGAGCAATTTATTTTATTTATGAATTTCGATGCTAATGTTTTTTGTGTAGGCGTTTTGATATTATTTACTTGAGTAATGTTATTGATCTCTGAGCTTTTTTTTTTTACGTGGAGAAATGCTCATGCATTCTGCACTACCACGGGGAGATAGTGCAGTTATGTGGGACTCTAACCCACTAAAACTCCACGGTGTCCTCCTCTGCTGCTTACGGCGGGAACACGGGCACGCGTTAGCACTCATCCGTGTTCCCGCCGCGGCTGTCCGTCACCGGACCCTCCTCCGGGGAGTACTCCCCATCACCGGCGCACCAGAACACATAGCACGCCGTGACCACCCCAGGGACCAAACCAGCACATGGGCGCCAGACGACCCCGTCTCTGCCACCCTTGGTCCCCCTGCGACGGGTCAGGTCATTGGCCCCGCCGCCTGCCAATTTTCGGCCGCAGAGGATAGGGAGAGTGGCCAACGTCATACCAACACTCCTCTTCCCCTGCGGCCCCACCGCGTCCGCCATCGGACAGTGGCGACCCCGTCAAGGCCGCGGAAGGTAGGGAGAGCGGCGCACCTCTTCTCCCACCGCGGCCTCCAACCCTCAGCCGCGATGCCTCCGATACGACATCGCGGCCCGCCTCAGTTGCGATGTCGCCCAAGCGGCACCGCACCTACCCACGGCTACTGAGCCCCCCCGCCTCGACAATGCGGGAACCCACCGAGGGGGTGATCTCTGAGCTTGTTTCGGTTTTATTCTCAGGTTCAGTCAGCTAGGAAATGCCAGCGGCAGCGCCATCTAGTTTTTAAATATTTACCAAAAATTTACGTGTAAAAAAAGATCTACTTCAACTTAGCTTACAGAAATGTTTAATCATGGAACACTGTGTCATATCTAACTTTTGTACAATTATGGAATGGGTCCGTGGCTAAACAATAACAGTCGCACAGGTCGATCGATCAGGTTAAGCTACGCTTGCCGCGGTTGGTCTGTGGATGAGTGACGATCTTTACATACCGTGACCCCTCCGTGCCTCGGAAAGCACGTTAAGCCATTGGTCCCGGCTGTCATTCGTGGATCTTTGATAGTCGTTACGGGTAGTCAGAAGCCCGAAAGTCTGACAACCAGTCTTACCAAGCGGTATCGTATTACTGGGTTGTGGAGGTCAGATAGGCAGTCGCTCCATGTAAAATACTGGTATTCAGCTGCATCCGCTTAGACTGGAAGTCGACCCCAACATAGTTGGGAAAAGGCTAGGCAGATGGATGTATACAATATCAACAGGGTAATTGCGTAACACACTTAGTGACAATTGATTTCTATCCATACAGGGATTTTGACAGTTCAGCCACGTTCATTGCGTTGTTTACGTTGTTGAGTAGACGAATTAGGAATAGGTATCCTTCATACTAAATAATATCTAATAATAAAAAAAAATGGTTGCCTGTAAAGTCGGTTTTACGGGCGAAGATTTTACGTGACAACGACCGATCATCCGATCATAGTTGAGTGGGAGAGAGACGCAAGGCATTCGGCGGGCCTCTCTCTCGTTCGGTGACTCATCGTAACGTTACCGAGCGTTACACTTTTTCATAAGTGACTCCCAGTCGCAACCTAATTTAAGACGTTGTCACGTCAATAACCCACGGGTTGCGATTGAGTGTGTTCTGGGATGGTTCCCAGAGACAAAGCTGCAATGTGTCAAGTGCCTGTAACTACACCGGTACACATACCCTTCTAACTGGAACACAGCAATGCTGCTTGGCGGTGGACATAGGTGTGGTGGTTGTGCTTCTGCGAACTTACTGAAGGATTATTGACCCAACCGACACACAATGCGAATGGGTGCTCCTGACCAAACCATGAGTTGGAGTGTCCAAAGTGTCCATACAACTGAGGACCTGAAAAACGCCGCTGTTGCCGCAATTGGCGACGCCAATTTGGCGTGGCCACGTTTAGTGCCCAAACTCATCTAAACTTATATTACAAAGAGAAAAGATTTGATTTTTTGTACGTTTCTTTATTACGCTTTCACGCTAAAACGCCTGAACGGATTTCGATGAAATTTGGCACATGGGTAGACCATGCCCTGGATTAGGACAAATGATACTTTTTATCATGATATTCCCACTGAAACGAGACGTATGCGGGTGAAACCGCGGGGCGTAGTTAGTAATAAGAATTTTTAATTTTGCTATTGTCTCGAAAATGAGAAGAAGACAGACCTCTACTACTAATTATAATTTTCGTCTTTATTCAACAAGGCTCATAATGTTTACAAATAAACATGCTTCGTCCATCATACTGTTATAGTTGGCATTCAAAATGATTATATCATCATCGTCACCAGTTCGTACGTACCGCAAAGCATAATATATTTTGTAAATATTGTCTCTTGACTATAACTAACATTTGCTCCTGGTTTTACCAACGTGGAGTCAAACTCAAAATCAACTCAAAGCATTTATTTCAATTAAACCATTTACAGGCACTTCTGAATTGTAAAGAAGTCGGTCAGTCAGAAAATATGAAGCTAGTTGCCCATTCCAAAGCGTAGGTACCTATGGAGAAGAACGGGCTAGAAACTCAATGGACACTCTTTTAAATTATATTTTTACAAAAATATTAGTTACATCATTAAGTTTGGAAATTATCCTACAGAAACATACTCACAAGCGACAAGCGACGCTAAACTATAGGATGCTACATCATCAGAAAGATGTCACCACTTAGAATGCAATAATATTTCCTTATATTCCTTATTCGCCCACATTTAATTCCTTTTTGGTCCCGAAAATAATTAAGTTATTATTTTAGTTCTGTTTCGCCCCATTTTCTATTCCTTATTCGCCCCAGTTTTTTATTTTTATTAATGCTTGTCAATAAATTAGGTTTACATTTTTCGTGCGTTTAACTAGATAACCATTACCCATATATAGCAGTTATATCGTGCTGTGCATAATCAGCCCATAATGTTCCCACTGCTAGGATATAGGCCTCCTGTCTGTGAAAGGGAGTGGGTCGTAATCCACCACACGGGCCAGTGCCGGTTTGATAGATGTCACATGTCTTTGAATTTTTGGTCCTAGGACATGCCGGTTTTCTCACGATGTTTTCCTTTGCTGTTTTTGAGAGCAGTGGTGGTGAAATAATTTACACAAGGTAAAGCGCCTGTCAGGGTTCGAACCCACGGCCTACAACTCGTAAGTTGTGGCCATTACGACTGGGCAAAACCACTGCACTACATCGTGCACCACAACTTTTTTTTTTAAATAAACTACTACACCAAAATATAATAAATAAAAAAGGTTCTACCCGTTTGTCCCACAGGAGCACTAAGGTGCAAATTAGTTTGAATGCCTCGTTGGTCCGGTGGCTAGATAGGTTGCGGATCACGAGGTCCCGGATTCGAATCATGATACTGAACGATGATAAAAGAGAACCCCCTGTAATCGGATATAGTGTTGATGATACGGATCAAAACCTGCAAAGGAAAAATCTGTTTCGAAAGGAAGGGATTAACAAACTTATAGATTGGTTGGTACCTATAAATAGGAAGATTTTTTTATCACGTTCCAGTTTTTTACAGGGTGTTCTGCCCATGAATATGAACAACTTTCACTATGGGACCAACTCTGAAATCACGAAAAAAAAACAGCTGTTTCATACATTTTGGTCAAGTAGGTATTGAACTTTTGTATTAAACAGCTGATTTTTTTCGTGATTTCAGAGTTGGTCCCATAGTGAAAGTTGTCTGTGGAACTACCGGTCGTGTTTGAAAATTTATTTTTGCATTTGATTGCCCAATTATTGAGGAAGGTTAACAACATCACGAACATCACGCTAGGACCCTTAGAGGACGAGCAAAAAGAAAAAAACTGGCCAAGTGCGAGTCCGACTCGCACACGAAGGGTTCCGTACCACAAGGCAAAAACGCCGAAAAAAACACGTTTGTTGTATGGGAGCCCCTTAAATACTTATTTTATCCTGCTTTTATTATTTGTTGTTATAGCGGCAACAGAAATACATCATCTGTGAAAATTTCAACTGTCTGGCTATCACGGTTCATGAGATGACCTGGTGACAGACAGACAGTGGAGTCTTAGTAATAGGGTCCCGTTTTTACCCTTTGGGTACGGAACCCTAAAAAGAAGAACAGGGCACCAAACGCTTGACCTCGTCCACTACAACCGTCACTTTAATCAATGGGCTATTGCCACTCAAGCTTGCAATGTTTTGTTAACCGACTGCGCGTAGAGAGGTGCTGCTTTCATCACCTGCCATTACTACACAAGGTCGTTGTAAATTGCCCAACTCTCGTTAACATAAAGTATTTGCCTGCTAAATATTAAAATAGTTAAGTAAAAGACACTTGTCATTACATTTTAGAGGTCAGGAAGGCTCGTGGCTAAGTATATAACAGCCGCACTGGTCGATCGAAGGCTACGCTTGCCGGCGCGGTCGCTTTAGGTCATGTAAGCCCCTTAAGTAGTGTTTATTGCGTAGACAGAGTAAACTATAGACTGCTGCATAAGTTCTTATTCATTCACACAAGAAAAAGAGAAATATATTAACGTTACTAGCAAAGAAAAGAGACAGATTAAGAATATTTCTGTCCCTTACTGCGTGTCGGCTAAGCACATCAATGTGCGCAACAAGTTTGACGTTTATGAATGAAATAATAAAAACTACACCGCGATTAAACGGAAAATAAGATCTTTTTCGTGCATAATTCAATAATAGTACATTTGTGCAACTGTGAAAAGGGTAAGGTGTAGTGTAATAAGCTGTGAAAATGATAGTATGATGAAGATTGCCCGAATTTGTTGTCCCTTTCGGTGACACGGATATCAATGACTCTATAGATTACTCTGTCTACGGTTTATCGACTGTTCAACCATACAATTTTGACAGTTATACGTCTCTTAACTTTAAGCAAAGTTTATAGTGAAACTCCGACATGAACATACGAATTTTAAACATCGCTCGTTCTAATTGTGTCAGTCGTTTGAAGATGACAGTCAGAATGATTTTAGTCCTAAGTTTGGTCTATCACAGTATCTACTTAAAATATTGGCAAAATTGTGGTGTCTCTTTCACAATAGTACATTATGACACATGTGTGGTGTGTAAAGATCAGTGCACACGCGCTTCATACGACGTTTTTCGACACACTTGCGAGGAAAAAAACAGGCTTGTATTGTTATTAACTTGTAAGGAAAATGGCGCGCTGGTTTTGTTTTTCCGCGCGCCGCGCTAGCGATGCGCGTGCAAGTGTAAATAAAGGCTGGCTAAACAGCCTATATAAAAAAAAAAATAAACACAAAAGGTTTAAAGACTGATCGTAGTGTTGTCGTATGTTAAATTGTAGTTTAGTTAGTATGGAATCGGAAAGTACCATTTTGGCATTGAGAAAAATACATTAGTTCAGTGAGAATCCGCAATAATAGAACGCCCCAGTCAGGGTCTTTTCCGTTTGGTTCCGGGAGGGACCACGGACAATTTAATGTAAATAAAATTTTGTTCATTACGGGACCAAGGAAAATTCAGACTATTTAAAAAAAAAGTGAAATATGGCCCGCGGATTCCTTTTGGCATGAAGTCTCTTTGATGAGATTAAAAAAAGCGCACATCTCCGATTAGTAAAAAGTTATCTGTAAGTTGTCTGTCAAAAGTTGTATTTGGTGATTTTTGGTGCATAAAACCTTCGATCATATCTCAAAACTGTTGACCATTTTAAAATATATATTTATAATCTTTTAAAGTGACATTTGAAGGCCATGTTTGAGAGCATTTCCGCCGGATACCTTTATGAACTTTGTTGTCAAAATATTATGTAGATATTTAGATAACAATAAGTATCTATACATACAACATGACGTTTTTCTCGTAAAGGATAGGCAGACAAACAAATATCCTGTACAGTTTGAGATGACGTTTGCTACATATGTACACATACATATATAAACTCACCCCTTCATCCCATAAACTCGCCCCTTCATCCCATAAAGTCGCCCCTTCATCCCATAAACTCACCCCTTCATCCCATGAGGGTAGGCAGAAAGTACAGCTCGCCACCTGCTACGATCCTTAAATACTCCTATTGATATTCTAACGATTTAGATACAGGCTAAAATGCAATAACAAGTTTTCCATTTAAATCTAAATTTATGAAAGTCCATACAATAACGTATCGAATTATATCGAAACATTTACTTTAAACATAATTTCTAATAATTTATTTAAACAGAATACCTTCTGTGTTGACCGTTGAACAGGTGTTCAAATAATTCTTGCGTTACATAGGTAGTACAGGTACTCGATTGTGCTTGTTACAAGGTTATTATTTTCATCGAAGAATTTTTACTTTTACTTCAAAGAATTTTTAAGTAGGCAATCATTAGGAAATTAAAATTCATTATAAATTAATTTCATGTTTAATTTTTAATTTGCAATGGGAAGAAACGGCGCAAACTCAACGGTCGATGAAATGATGATGTATAGACAGGGAAATTAATTGTTGAGCAGTACCTACACTACCTCAGTTTACCGTGTTACAACTTTTTGATACGACAGATAAAGAATTGGAACTTTACATTACCTCTACTGATTTACTGTTACCCAGTGTCATCCCACAGCTGGGCAAAGGCCGCTCGCCATGACTGCCAGTGCTTGCGATCCAGGTTGATCGATCAGGTTAAGCTACGCTTGCCGCGGTTGGTCTGTGGATGAGTGACCATCTTTACATACCGTGATCCCTCCGTGACTCGGTAAGCACGTTAAGCCGTTGATCCCGGCTGTCATTCGTGGATCTTTGACAGTCGTTACGGGTAGTCATAAGCCCGAAAGTCGGACAACCAGTTTTACCAAGGGGTATGGTATTACCCAGTAACTGGGTTGTGGAGGTCAGATAGGCAGTCTCTCCATGTAAAATACTGGTATTCAGCTGCATCCGGTTAGACTGGAAGCCGACCCCAACATAGTTGGGAAAAGGCTAGACGGATGATGAGGCTGATTTATACTACATATTACGAACAAGGTTTCATCAATGTCTTGATCGATAGATGTAATGGCTTAGGCTTATGATGACGGATTATTGTGGTTTGTAAAACTGGTTGAGCGACAATCGATTGACAACCTTGTGCTAGTGAGTTGCAGTGCTATCCATACTAATAATATTATAAATTCTAAAGTAACTCTGTCTGTCTGTATGTTACCTTTTCACGCCTAAACCACTCAACGGATTTCGGTAAAATTTGGCAAAGAGATAGATTGCATCCCGGGGAAGGACATAGGATAGTTTTTATCGACATAACTCGCGGGCGAAGCCGCGGGCGGAAGCTAGTCTTCTATACTAATAATAAAGCTAAACAGTTTGTTTGAGCGTGCCAATCTCTGGAACTACCAGTCAAATTTGAAAAAATATTTTTGCCCATTTCTTAGCCCAATTCTTGAGGAACACTCCCTTGGGAGTCGAGCAAAAAGAAAAATAAGTCAGAAAGATTTTTTTTTAGATCGCTATGCGTAAATGAAGTTATAGCGCGGGCCCCAAGGCTAGGCCGATGATGTTCCATGTAATAGGGGGCGAGCCTATCGCCATCAAATGGGCCCTAATCCAGACTTTGAGCTGTCACTGAGAAATACCAGATAGAAAAACCCAATAACACTGCCCGACCCGGGAATCGAACCCAGGATCTCATGTTCAGCAGTAGAGCTTGCCACCACTGGCGGTCAGTGTAAGCGTCACTGAGTATTTTTGAAGATTCTGTGAGCGTTTCAAAGAGAGCATAATTATCAGTACATTCCCTCACATACCAAAGCCTTGACGCGGCGTACGACAACACAACACGCTGTATTATTTTATTTTATTAATTTTAGGAAAACTTACAGCTAATACATTTTAATATCTAGTACAATGTGCCAGTAACAAGCTTCCACTAACGATTAATGTGAGTAGGCTAGCATTAACAAATACGCGAAAACAGTGACAAATGAATTATCTCACGCTCAAAAAAACAATACTAAAGAGAATAAACAATAATAAACAAGTGCGAGTCGGACTCGCACACGAAGGGTTCCGTACCACAAGGCAAAAACGCCGAAATATGTGTACATGTTTGTTGTATGGGAGCCCCCCTTAAATATTTATTTTATTTTAATTTTATTATTAAAGTAAAAATACAACTGAGTATTTTGTGAATATTTCAAGTGCTTGCCATTATTGATATCGAGCAAAAAAGGGCAAAAAAATCGCGTTTGTTGTATGGTAGCCCCCCTTAAATATTTATTTTATTTTGTTTTTAGTATTTGTTGTTATAGCGGCAACAGAAATACATAATTTGTGAAAATTTCAACTGTCTAGCTACCGCGGTTCTTGAGATACAGCCTGGTGACAGACAGACGGACGGACGGACGGACAGCGAAGTCTTGGTAATAGGGTTCCGTTTTATACCCTTTGAGTACGGAACCCTAAAAAAAGAAAATTATGTTTAAACATCGAAAAAAAAATTGTTCGAACTTTGCTTTACTTCCTTAGCACTACTGGTAAATAGATCTAAATCTAAATCTAAATCGACATCCTGACACACCACATTAAAAGTACGACAAGCTGTTATCACGTACGAGTTCTGTCTGTAGATAGTTCTGCCCTGAGGCACATGGAGAAGACGTGGTCTACGAAAGAATGCACTCGGTACACGAAGCCCGATCTTGCCAACCAACTCAGGGACGTCAGTAGATCCGTTCATAACGCTAAATAAGAAAGCAAGATCTGCAATTTTTCTTCGCTCTTGTGGAGGCAGAATATTAAATTTTTTACACCGACTTATATGACCGATATGTGACCGATGACGTTTGTAGGCTCAAGTATACAGGGTGTATGTGAAATAACATAGACGGGGAGATGGCCAATGGAGTGTAGTTGTGACCGAATGGTGGCCAAGGTTACCCCAAAGAAATTAGGACTGTCCAAACGATAACGTCAAAGTCGCGGGAAACACCTGGATGAGGGACGCACAGAACCGGGAAGTATGGCATACGAAACGGGGTCATTGTTCTCATCTTTTTGAACAAATTTTACTATGGGACCAACCGGGACGAAAATGGAATTGCTGCTCCATACATTTGTGCAATATTTTTTTAACGAATTCCATTTTCGTCCCGGTTGGTCCCATTAGTAAAAGTTATATTCGCGCATTAAAATTCGCGTAACTCGACAAAATATAGGAAACAGCTGGTTTTTTGCCAGTCTGCTGACCTAGTATGTTGGGTGACTCAAGCCTAGCTTATTGGCGTAGCGGTTAAATTATCTACTGCTCTCTAAAGGTCGTGGGCTAGACGCCACTGAACTCATGTGCAACGAAAATATTTGAATAATTTCGCTCAAAATCCAATTTGCTCGTTGCTCAATTACTAATCTTCACGCTATGGTCATTCCGAGGTGTACAGAATACAAGTTTCGACATCACGTGAATAAATTATTTCTTTTTACTGCAAAAAATGTCAGGTCAAATCAATTTGTAGCCTGTACCTTTGCCAACTTTGCAGAAAAAAATATTTAAGACAATGTCAAAGAAACGACGTTATTGGTAAAAAATGTGGTGAAGGTCGTGGTGATCTGTGAAGCTGATCTATCAAAATATTGATGAATGAACATCGTGAGAGGCTCGTGGTTAAATAATTACAGCCGCACCTCACGTTCACTATACAACATTATTTTTAGTATATGCGAAACCCGAAACACATGTCTAGTATTTTTATGTAGGTACTTAAAGAATCTATGTACAAAATTTCAAAACTGTATCATCAAAAATCAGAAAGTTATAAGCTTGTTAAGTTACCTGTTTGTCCGTACAAAAACATGCTCACCCGCGCCGCGCCGTCTTGCGCTCATTGATAATAGTACCTAGGTACCAACAATAGATTTTTTGTAATTAAATAATTGCTTCATATTTTGCAATAAATTACCAGCGTTGTGTCATCGCGCTTCTCTTTCTTTTCTATGCAGTCCGACAGTGACAGCGATTTAGGTCATGTAAGCCCATTAAAAGAATTCTCCCCATTGTAACTAGAATTTTTTATTTATGATGATGCAATGAACATTTTTATTTATTATAGCCATCTTCAGGAAGCCACGGTTGTCAGATAAAACTCCCTATTGTTGTATTAATCATTGAAATCACAACAGGCCGTAGAATGAAGACAATACTATATTCATATAAGTATTGTTTTCAAAACGTTGCGGCGGTTCTAAGAAATGAAATGACTGTAGCGCCAACAGAAATGTGAGCTGGGTAGAGAAATATTGTTCCTGCAAATTCTACCTTGTATTTCCTTGGCTTGTGTTTAAACGCCTACCAGAAAAGTACCTATTTTACCACCAAAAAATTCGAATACCGAATACGTGCCAGAATGGATACATGCTCATCAAATTGTGTTTCACAAGTAAAGTATTGTAGAATTGAACCTCTTTTCCTTTTTATTCTATGTCGACGTAGTGTGCCCCCTATTTCTGTAACCTAACCAAACCTAACCTCGGGGTGCCCTTCGCTCGCTCTTGCATCCTACGTCGCCAATGTTTTTCATTTTGGGTATTAATATTATATATCAGGGAAACAAGATTTGGTGAGCATTTATCCATTTCGGTAGGTTCAAAAATTATTTTGGTGTGTGTAAATATAAAACAACATTTGTAAAGGCAACGTTGCGGCTTAAAAGATGATGTAGTGATAAAAATTTAGAAGAGTATATATGCTTAGATGGTTTGGTCATGTTGAAAGAGAGGATGAAGGTGACTAACAAAAGGTTCAACATTAACAAGGCAGATGTGAGTGGCAACCGCGCCGGGGGGGACGCTCCAAAATGACCCTTTTAGATAGGTAATTTTCTTCAGAAAGGTTAGGTCTGTGCCTAGTACTCGCAACCGGCAGGCGTGTATATAACCAGATGTATGAACGTAAAGGAAGCAGAAGGAGTGTGTAGGTCAGCAGAATTGTCCGAAAGGGTTACCGCTGGCCCGGAACATAAAGGGCTAAGGAAGGAACACTTCCTTTCCTCAAAATACTAATATTTTAAGGAAAGAATCTATGCACAAAATTTCAAAACTGTATCATGAAAAATCACAAAGTCATAAGTTATCTGTTTGTCCGTACAAAAACATGCTCACCCGCGCCGCGCCCGTCTTGCGCTCATTGATGGTACCTAGGTACCTAACCGTTCGGCGCGGAGATTGGATAACCTACTTAGTGTCGCTCGGTGTCCAACTTTTAACCTTTTTTAAATATTTTTGGGACAAAATATAACATGGGGTAAAAATGATTGGAATCGATTCAGTTACTTATTCTGAACAAACTATATTCAGGTTTCGCATATACAGGGTGTTTGGTACATCGTTTGCCAAATTGAAATGGTCGACTGAAGGGGTCATCTGCTAGCCTTTCAGACCCCTTAACACCCCTCATGCCCTGTGGATTTTTTTATCGACTTTTTATTGTTTTACTAAAAAAAGACCCAAAATTTTACATTCAAATACAAATTAAAAAATATATATAAGGCGTAGACTCTGAATTTTAATTTTATTTCGATGTGTATTTTTTAGGAGTACTTTTAAATACAAAATTAGTGACATTAGTCACCTAGTTTTTTTTTAATTCACTCGCAAAGGTAAAACTTAAATTAAAGCTGTAGATGTTACAGGTGTTTATATGGCTACAAAAAAAAAACAAAAGCGACCGGGATCTTCCAACTCCCTCATTAATTCTCCAGTCTATCCTCTTGCTAATGATGTGCCACATGCCATAAAAATCTTTTAACAACTTTGTGAATTCGCTAGAATTGTGAGTCACATAAGACCACATTCCAAATTCTAATGAATTTTTTTTTATTGCGTAACTGTTACTTGAGAAAGAGGTAAAATTTGTTTTCTCACTCTTGCGCAGTAAAATCTATCTTCTATCTGTTTCTTGCATACCTTAAATCGGTTTGAACAAATCAAGCACTGCCGCCGATCCGTCATTTTTTTAGTCGAGACATCACTGTCTCTGCTACCTAACGTGTGTGCTAGTTCACCGTACTCCGCGATTCTTTCATTTTGTTACTATCGTTGAGTTTTGTTGGTTCTTGTTACGTTTTTTTAACTTTTGTTGTTATTGTTAAACTTGGTTGACTTTTTTGTTATTGCAATGGCGACATTTTCTAACGAAGAATATGCGGACATCATGCATGATGGCTTACGGAGCCGCCAATGGTGTCGCTCGTGCAGCGCAACGACTTTACCAGGAACGCTTTCCTGGTAGACGATTACCTGGCTGCAGAGTCTTTCAAGACACATACCGACGCATACGCGAGACTGGCAGTGTCACTTTTAATGAACCAAGGGGCCATATTGTGCGACATAATTCGACTTCGAAATACGACTTCGTACAACAACTGTCGAAATACGAAACAGATGTCGGGCCTGCATTCGCAACAGAGGCCAACAATTTGAGCAGGATTTGTAACAATTATGAAATAATTGTTAAAAATGCAATTTTGTTTTTTTATTTCAAGTAAATCCCACGAAAAGATAGAGATACGAGACAGATTTTACCTTATAAGAATGAGATAACAGATTTATAGGTTTGTCAGGTATCATATTTGTTTAAATCATAGTTTTGAATATTAGCCTTAGGTGACTCGATTCACAATTCTAGTGAATTCACAAAGTTGTTAAAAGATTTTGCATGTGGCACATCATTAGCAAGAGGATAGACTGGAGAATAAATGAGGGAGTTGGAAGATCCCGGTCGCTTTTGTTTTTTTTTTGTAGCCATATAAACACCTGTAACATCTACAGCTTTAATTTAAGTTTTACCTTTGCGAGTGAATAAAAAAAAAACTAGGTGACTAATGTCACTAATTTTGTATTTAAAAGTACTCCTAAACAATACACATCGAAATAAAATTAAAATTCAGAGTCTACGCCTTATATATATTTTTTAATTTGTATTTGAATGTAAAATTTGGGTCTTTTTTTAGTAAAACAATAAAAAGTCGATAAAAAAAATCCACAGGGCATGAGGGGTGTTAAGGGGTCTGAAAGGCTAGCAGATGAACCCTTCAGTCGACCATTTCAATTTGGCAAACGATGCACCAAACACCCTGTATACTAAAAATAACGTTGTATAGGTCAATTCTAGGTCAACGGTACTTCCCGTTGACCTAGAATTATTACATTTGGCAAGAAGCAAGGTCATGTACCACAAGTAAAGAAAAAAATCCGAAAACCGTAAAGTAGTTACATTAAAAAAAAACCCGTGATAAACTATTTACATTATACCTACTTTATACAGAACCCTCGGTGCGCGAGTCGACTCGCACTTGTCCGGTTGTTTTCTTTATCAGTTTATCTAGACTACCTCGCCTCGTTGGTCTAGTGGTCGGCATTGCGAAGAACTGCTGAGCATCCATGATGTTTTGTGATCTATTTTATTGGCGCGATTCCGCGACTTACAAAGATTCTGAGATTCTGGGAGGATGGTATAGAAAGACCCATCCTATAAAATAGAAAGAGATACGTAGGTACAAGGAAATCTGGGGGGCACGGGAGTGCCCCCGGCAAGACGAGCCAAGCGAAGCGCAGGGGCACTACCTACCTTTTCTCGAAGCACTTCGTCGTATTTTTGAACCTTCTTAACTTGGGTTTGGATTGATTTTTCAGCAGATTGAATACGTCGATTTGTCGTGTTTTTCTTTCAGTTTTAAGATGTTTTTTTTTATATGCCTATAGACGAATTACTTGTTATTTCATACGAGTATACGACTTTAATATACACAGTAACTCGGTGATTCGATAAGCAATAGTTTTCCGGAACTTTACTGCATCCGCATAGCCACTTTAATTATTTTTCTCGCTTCGAACTTAATTGCACACTTCAAGATTTAATGAATGGTGTTTATTTTTACACTTATATTACCGTGTAATTGCATAGTATATACTGCAATCCGAATTAATTATTGTACTGTCTATATAACTATATTTAACTCGATCATGATCTGTGTGTGACTGTATGACGTACCATGTACCTGCGTATAATTACTGACCTTCTAATTAATACGACACCTTACTCAATCAGCAAAATATATCCACATTTTAACGCGTTCGTAACGTAAACACAAAACACAAGTTTCCGCGTTAAAATCGCACTGAACGGAACTCTAAAAAAAAATACAACAGAATAACGTAAAATGTAACGTTTCGACTGGCGGCGGCCAGTCACTCTCGCGCATTCGGGCCGCGTGATGCCGCGCTAAACCAATCGCGGGTAATTCCAAATTTGAAAAGTTTGCAAAGTTTTCGCTCATTTCCACAATGGCTATCCGCTCTTTAGGACGTATGATAGATTATGTGAAAGCTAACGGAAAGATAAGTGAGTGTTATTTTTTTAAATGTGCGAATTTTTTCTTTGTTTAATTTTCCTGTGTTGCGTGTATTGTTCGTTGTTGAGTAACTTGTGACCTTTGGTAATAGTATAATGTGTGGTTCACATTCTAACGCGAGTTTTGGAGTGAAGTTACGCTAAGTATATTTATGTTCAACCTTCAGAAGCAATCGTGCGGATTAAGAAATCATTGGTTTTTTCTTCGCTTACCGATTTGATTTGCAATTAAGTGAAGTGACATTGCTTTGCTTAACTGCAAGTTTTTGTTACTGGGTTTTGACCCAGTTTTATTTGAAGTTTTCTGTAACTATTATGGCGTTTTTGGGTGAAGCGTTTCACGTAAATTCAGGAGAATTTAGTTGGCTTTTCAACTGTGATAATATTATCATAATCTAACCAGTAGTTTCTGAGTAATTTCTTTTTTTATTTAATTAATAACTTAATTTTACTCGCCACAAGTATGGAATTATAGCACGTCTTTATTTATTATTATAAGAAGAATCCAGATTAGTGTGTGTAACGATATAAAATTGCGAATTTCAGTTTCTTAAAACTCTTTTAAAGCAAACTTTTTGATTATCAGCAAGTTTATTTTAAGAAAACGGGTTCGAATCGAGCGCAGACCACTTCTTACGGTTAATTTTATCTTAGTATGGTACCTGTTTAGGCTAGCAAGAAAAAGGCATTTATTCTCTTTGAAATAATCATTATTATTATCATCAAAACATGTCCCCTATATTCCACGATGGCTTAGGCAAAGGTAGATAGATAGATAAACCATTTATTTGGCGTGGTGTAAGTACTTATAGTATCTACACCACATTTCGCCAATTATGTTTAAGTCACATGTAATAAGGGGCGAGTCTATAGCCATCAGAACCCAGGCTGCTATTGAGAAATTCCATATGGAAACACCTAATAACACTTTACCCGGCCCGGACATCGAAACCAGGCCCATGCTCAGCAGTAACGCTTACGACCAATACACAAAGAGGCATTATTATTGTCCAATAAAATCCCATAACTTTTAAATAAACAACTTTGTGAATTTCTTACAAGAACACCTCAAAAATACGTAATATTTTTCATAAATATTTCACGCCCAGCATTTAGCTGCATGACCACAGACTACCAATGACCCAGTTCTTGATAATTTCCGCTCAAACTCGCGCGGGAAAGTAAAAGGCACACTAGACGCTCAACAGCAACCAACCGTGAATCCTAAGCTGACTGACAAAACATCTAAAGAAATTATTACTGAAATATTTGTCTGAGACTGCTATTTGCAATCATAGTAATAATACAGTGTAGCTGATATTAGGATACAAAATATACAGTAGGTTAATGTCAGTGTTTTTTGTAAGACTGTGGCACACAACGGATGAGTGCGCTATTGGGGTTTACCATACAGTCCAGTATTAGGCGAAAAGTGAAGTGCCGCACGATGTTGTAGCGTATGCGGTGCCACTGTTAACTGTCACCTTGACCTGCCCTGCACATCCTAGCCAACAAATGATTATAGTACATTCAAAACGACTTTATTACAGTGCTGCACAGCGTTGCCAACCCTACTGTTTTAACAGTAGATTTTCTGTTTTCACCATGACATCCCTGTTTTCTGTTTAAGTACCAATTTCTACTGTTTTTTTTATGATTATACTGAATTTCGCCTAAAACGATAAAACCTCCAGTTAAAATACCTAGTTTCATGATATGCATGTATGTATCCGAATTAATTTTTATCTAGATATGTCTAACAAAACAGCAGTAAACATTTTGAAAACTAAAATAAGAAATAAAATGTCCACGACGACAATCAAAGGCACATTACTTATTAAAACAGAATTATAGGAATGCTATACATAAAGCCTACGAAGAAATTCAGTAAAGTATGTACCTATGATTTAAAAAAAAAAAACGAGGCAGAAAATATCGAAGACAGAGAATTTGAAAATGATAAATAATTATTTGTAAGAATATTTCTAAGAATTTGTCAATTATTCATATTTTTAACTAAATAATAGTGAACAACAACAATTATATTATATATTATTATTATATTATTATTTTATTATTATTATATTATTATTTTTTTTTATTATTATTTTTTTTTTTTTATTATTTATTATTATTATATTATTTTATTTTATTATTATTTTTTTTTTTTTAATTTTCAATTCTAATAAAGTAGTTCTGCTGTTTTTTTAAGTCTGATCTGCTGCTTTATTCTTCGGTTAGGTTGGCAACACTGGTGCTGCAATTTATTTATTTAAAGAAGAACCAACAGCTATAACAGAAGCATAATAATAGTATATGAGACATAAAGCCAATTACAGGTTGTCAGGGGTAAAAACAGAAAATGTAGTAGAAATCTTGGGATCACTAACAAGCAGTATAAGGGAATATAAATTTAGGGTATATAAGCACTATGCACTTTTAAAAAAATCAACAAATTTACAGAAAACATTTCCTATCAACTGTTAAAGAAAGGCCTTGCAATCACCATACTTTAGCAGGTAAAGATCCTTTTAAATATTTTTTTATTTAAAAAAAAAAATTTTTCGTCGTTATAATTAAGCTATGTTTCCCTCATTTCGTTATGTGCACATTATGAAGACTCACACTGTATAAGGATCGTATTTTTTTTTTTTTTTGGGGATGGGAAATGATCAAATGACCCCTCCCGCTCTGGGTGGAGCGGAAGGGAGTGTCAGACTCTTACTGACTAAAACCCACCCGTGTTCCTTCCTTAGCCCTTTATGTTCCGGGGCAGCGGTAACCCTTTCGGACAATCCCGCTAACCTGTGTACGAACACTCAGTTCCACATTTACCTGCCGAACCTCTCAGTTACAAGCCAAGACACGTACAGAATAATCTCGAGCGTAAGCGTAGCGTAAGGATCGTATCAGGTGGCGTTCTGATAGGTACATGATTTTATTTCTGTAAGTAGATTTGTACAAACACTTTTACAAGTCTATCATACATATTTTAAAACTATATGACGTCGGTGTTTCCTATCTGAGTACTCTGCGAAGAAAGGCCGAAACAAACTCGGAGGTCACAGTATTTTTTAAAGTCCAGACATATATCTTGGTCAGATCAAGTGAAGACCATGTAGATTGATGTCTGAAATCTTTGGAAAAGGTATAAAAAAAGAAATCTGAATATTCTGCCTTGGGAAAAAAGCATGAGTTTATGTATGTACCTACCTATGTATCTTAGTCTATAGAAAATCTAAGATTTTTTGAAAAAACAGACATTGATAAGACATCTAATCTGCGAAGATGATTGTATCTTGAGTAGGATCAGATTAGTAAACAAATTCGTTCAGTTATTGTTTATGAGCGAGACATTATTTTAGAATGATCTAAATTGTTATAAGTACGTTACACGTTTCAAGCATTGTTTACTGCGAAAATGACATAATAATCATAACACTGTAGGTTTAGGTTCCTATGTATCTAAGTTATTTTTGTGCACTTCAATCAACTCAGCCATTCGCGGTACATTACTGGACATAGACCTCTCCCAGGGTGCGCCACAAGGCCACAACACCCTGTAGCGGTATCTACAACGCCATATGCGAACAACGCGTCATAGTGACGTCACGCAAAATCCTGCATCGCGCAAGCAGAGTTTACCGCGCAACTAGCATAAATACAACGGCCCGACATGAATCATCGGGCAGTTGCCCGCCAGACACAACACCCGTCTGGTCGGAGGATCCTCCCTTTTCTATAGAGTATGAGTGAACTTTCCACCCTGTTCCCCATATCTCTATAACCCTGTCCTCCGCCTTCCGCATCCAGTCCGTCCCAGCTACCTATTTAAGGTCGTCGGTCCATCACTCCATGACTCGTCTGCTCCACCGGCCATCGGTCCTTCGACAAACATGGCCAGCCCACTGCTACTTCAGCTTGCTTACTCTGCAAGCTATGTCGGTAACTCCGGTTCTTTTCCAGATTTGTTCTTGTGTACTTACACTGTTGAGTGTCTCTCTCTTTTCATTCAGTTCATCAAAATGTGTTCGTGGATTGGAAAAAATCGATTTTGCGATAAGACGACCTATTACAAAAGCAGTGATAATGCTTACTTAGTAAATTGATAATCAACTTATTGTCCATAAATTCTAATCACAACAACTGTCATTTTTTGACATGTGGCAATTGCAAAGACCATATTTAAAACGTTTACATAAGTGAATGTTTTTGCTGGAAAATGTATATACTTATTATAATAACTTATTAGTTGAGGGCGCCGTGTCTCTCTCACGCTACTTCTTCGCTTATGTTAGCTACTTACACAACACATGGGTACATAATACATTACATGAACTCGCGTCTTTTTCCGATAGAGTGATCCTCCTACGCACATTTTATGAACTGTTTACTTAACCAACCACCTACGTATCTTTGGTCTGAGGTCTTTGGGCAATCGTTTAAATTGGCAAATAATACGTCAAAGATAACGTGTGACCAATCTGCTCAAATTTATTATTTCCCTGATTATATGATTAATTTTAAACTTTTCGATTCTTTATCAATTCACTTTAGACATTGGTAGAATTGTCGACATTGGCTAGGTATGCTCGAAAAACAGAATAAAATAGATATTTTCGATTTTCCCCCCAAAAATCCCTAATTAGGAGTTTAGGACTAATGCGAATATTTTAAAACAAAAAAATAGCCAAATCGCTTCAGGTGGAGGAAGGCTATAGGCTCTTTAACATCACGCTAGAACACTTTAGGAGCCTAGAAAAAAGAAAAAAAGTCAGAAAGTACGCTAAGAGAAAACGAAGTAAAAGCGCGGGCAGGCGATGCGACGCGACGGGGTGGGTCGGGGGAACAAGAAATTTCACGCGAAATTCAAATTTTCTGACCTTTTTTGCAAATTGCTGGTCAGTATTAAGTTGTACGTTGATTAAAATATGATTCGCGACCGTAACAAATATGTATTTACAGAATTATAATCATTAAAATTAGTAACACAACTTGTTAAGTTAGTATAATCCTAAAATGTCAAGATTTCATGAAATAGTCATTCAGTAGGATTACTTGGTCTTAGAGAGTTGTGTTGATGACTTTAATGATTTTAATTCTAAGTATAAAAACCTCAAAACCCCTGTCCCACCTGCAAAGGAAACAGCGTATGAATATTAAAAGCTATTGAATCGATTCGTGATACAACAATAAGTTATGTCAACATTGCACAAGTACCTACAAATATTAACATAAACGGAAAAATTTAATTTTCTGAGAATATCGACCGCACATGACAATGTTGATTACGTTTGATGTAAACACGTGATGAGTTTGTTAAACATATTTCATCTAAGGTGTACCTACTTGCTATGAGTACCTACGCAGAATCTGACGTCTTAAAACTATTTTACATTCAGTTTAGTAAGTACAACTTATTCGCAAATAAAAACCACAAATTATGTAAAGGAAAACAACCAACTTTAAAATGTATTTCGAAAACCGCCCTTATTGCTACGACATAAAAGCGGTGTCAATGTCAAATTTTCACCACTGATGTACAGAAAGCGTCACTATGTCCTAACCCCTCTAGTTTTAAAATGTTACACTGCTACAACATTGAATTCCTTACGAATAATCTAAAGAATACTTCAAAAAGAGTCCATTGTGTTGACTCGGATTCGAACCATCGCATCACCGAACGTCGTCATACTCATACCGGCAGTTTGACGAACTAGCCAGCGAGCCCATATGAATTGCGATGAAATTGTTATCTACTATCGGCTGAGTCATTATATCTTTAGGTCCCTGTCTAATCGAAAGATGTTATAATTTGAGGGTATCCATTAATTTTACTTACTTACGTTGTCTTTATAAAATTAATCCATACCTTCAAGTTATAACTTTGTATACGTTCACTTAAAACGGCGAAGAGTAAACGACTACTAATTTTATCAATTATTTTTTTAAATGATTTCTGATTTTATGAGAACTAAAATAGCTGTTCTGTTTGTTGTAAAATAAGATCATAGTTTTGTTAAATAATAGCAATAATAAATATTATTAAATGATTAATAAAGTATTTTATTTTTCTTGATTTTTTAATTCTTTATAAATAATTACTACTTAAATCAAAATAGAAATATATATCAAAATAATATAATGAACAAAAAGCACATTTCGTGCCTATATAGGATTTGAACTTCCAATCTTATGCACGGTAAGCGGTCTTGAAACCTCCAGTCTATTTAGACGATGAATAAGTTGTCGTAAATGTTAACCCTATTATTGTTGCTTGTCGTCGCAAAAGTATTGTTTTATTGAAAAAAACAATAATAAAAACAGAATTTAAAAAAAAAATACTTACTTAAACTTCTTTATTCACTAAAACAATACATTATTTAAAATAAAATGTTTTTGCAAAATACAAAAACCAACTTGGGCCTATCACGGATTTGAACGCACATGTCTTTTGGTGGGGTAACTACTTAAAGGAGCTGTGTGTACTAA
Source organism: Oligia fasciuncula (assembly GCA_963082905.1). Lineage (NCBI taxonomy): Eukaryota > Metazoa > Arthropoda > Insecta > Lepidoptera > Noctuidae > Oligia > Oligia fasciuncula. The sequence continues at coordinate 1,092,635 of OY720414.1, read as the reverse complement.
TCGAAAAAGTAGCGTTCGATAAATTAAAAAAAGTTGGGGCGAATATGGAATCTTTATGTGGCCTGTGTGGGGCGAATATGGAACAAATGGAAAAACAATTTTAGTTCCGGATGTTGTCTTGTTTAGCCACAAAAAAGTTTATCATTAAGTACTTTCTTCGTAGTACTGTGTAATTTTTTCACTGTTTCATAAGATGTATAAAAAAATGCATTGTCTTCGAAACAGAATCAACATGTAAAATTTCAACTCCGTGGAATAAGGGGAAGTGGTTTTAATTCAGCTTGCAAAGTTTGAATCATACATCCTAACTAACTAACTATTAAGGCAAGTTAAATAAAAGATTGTGTAAAAAGCCTCCATAAATAAAAATTAATAAATTGAGAATATTACATAGGATTTCAAAAGCCACAGTAAAATAAAAGTTAGTTAAAATTAAAGTAAAAAGTTACTACACTAACCTAGTTGGTTACACAATTAGCGTAATTGTTCCATAAATTAGCCAAAGAACGCCATTATTCATTGCGCAAGTGCAAGTGAAAATATCAAGATTGTACCTACACAAAGTATAAATTAGACTCGAATCTCACGTACTTACGACTTTCCAACGACATTATAAGTAGAAGTAGAACTAAAAAACATCTTGGAAAAAAACTCGTGGCTAAGTAATAATAGCCGCAAAGGTCGATCTATCAGCGTTAAAGTACGCTTTCCGCGGTCGTTCTGTGGATGGGTGACCATCTTTACGTATCGAGACCCCTCCTCGGAAAGCACTTTTTTCCTGGCTGTTATTCGTGGATCTTTGACAGTCGTTACGGGTCGTCACAAACCCGAAAGTCTGACAACCAGTCTTAACAAGGGGTATTACCCAGTAAATGGGTTGTGAAGGTCAGATAGGTAGTTGCTACATCTAAGTACTGGTATTCAGCTGCATTCGATTAGACTGGAAGCCAACCGACGGCACGGTTGGCGCAGTGGTTAAGCGATTGACTGCTGCGCTGCGTGTCGCGGGTTCGATTCCCGCACGGAACAAATATTTGTATGACCTACAAGTAGTTGTTCCGGGTCTGGCTGTTTGTGTACGTGAATTTAAATGTTTGTAAACGCACCCACAATACAGGAGAAATTCCTAGTGCGGGGCAACGTTTTATTATTAAAAAAAAAAAAAAAACCCCTCCAGTCCCTCCATCCACCAACCCGCATTGTGGCTGCGTGGTGGATTACAGCCCATTCCTTTTCCCAGAGAGGAGGCCTGAGTCCCAGTTTATAGAACATCGTAGACTGATTTATTGAACGAAAACTAATCGTATTCATCAAGGTTTCATCAAAACAATGTCAATGTTTTTAAACCCAGTGACACAAAATTGACGGTCCATGATTATAATTAGATCTGTTGATAAAAACCTATTGTTTTTTTATTTTAGTTCAAATTTACAACAATCTGACCTTCGTATTACCTCTGGTCTGGTTAGCTCTGAGTATGAATTTGAATAGCTGTAAGAGTAGGAGAAGACAACAGAAAAGTCCGTAGTACTAGCACGCAACCGGCGCGCGTGCGTATAAGACCTGCGTATTTGCGTAACATACCAGTGGGAATGGCTGTCAATTTGACAGTTCAGCAACATTCATTGCGCTACTTACGTTGTTGAGCAAACAATTCTAACATAATTATGGAGCAATGGATTAGCAATATCCTTAGAGTATGTTACGCAATTAGAGTGCAGATGCATGAACGTAAACGAAGCAAAAGGAGTACCTATGTATTGTGTGGGAATAGCAGGTGACGTTCTGTGGTTTTGCCTTGGTAGGCAGGTTGCCATGGGAAGAAGGTATCTATCTATGAGTTTATGTATGTACCTAAGATCACAGAAAGGATGGATGGATTCTGTGAAAGATGATATATGGCTAGAAAGGGGGTGACTACCGAGATGACGACTAATAGAAATGATAACATTATGAATCATAAACAGACAGTTAACTGTTAACTTAATCGTATCAAATCCTATTGGGGAAGAATTTATCGGTAATTTTTTTTTGTCTGTGCAAAAAAAACCAATTAATCCACTCCCAATCCCTTTGATTACCTATACTTACGTGGTGCAGCGAAAAAAAGAAAAACACGGACTGTCTTCGCCATATTTTCATTCATAATTTTATCCTTTTATGATTCTGCCAAAGTGGCCTTTTTAGGCCGCCTGGTGGTTCTCTTCTTGCTAACGGCAGTACAGAAATAATCTGGAAGCTAGAATTGCATTATCAGCCTATAATGTTCCCACTGCTGGGACACAGGTACTCACTCACTACTCTGTGAGAGGGAGCGGGCCGTAATACACCACGCGGCCGAGCCCAGTGCGGGTTGGTGGCTGTCACATGTCTCCGAAGTTTTGTACTTACCTAAGTCTATCCATCAGCAACTACTCAATGGATTTGCGAGTATCATACTATCAAAGATAACATAACCGACCCAGTTTTTGAGTAATTTAATACAGAGCAAAGAGATCTTTCTAATAATAGCCATTACAACTAACACTTGACCATTTAAATGACATAACTAAAGTGGACCCAAATGATAATGTTGCCATTATTATAAATGAATTTTGTCAATTTCTCTTTTTTTCGTCACAGCAACATTACGGCTGTTCCGCTTGTGTGGAATTTCCAAATGATGAATGACATTATTCGTGGAATAATATGACAACCTGGTTCCCTTTGGTAACACCGTGAATATATGCTAATGTGAACCGGTCTAGACTTAGTAGGTACGAACTAGGTTCTAACTTCGTTACTTGGAAATCTAGGGCATTCATTAGGTTCCATTCACTGGGAGTGGGGGCAGGGGTGTCGCGTACGCGCAGTGTCCATAATCTGATCCTTTTACGGGACTCGTGTCGAAAGAAGGTTAAGCTACGCATGCCGCGGTTGGTTCGTAGATGGGTGACCATCCATTACAAATCCAGACCGGAGACACTGTCTCGGAAAGTCTCGGACACTGTCTCGTTGATCCCAGTTGTCATTCGTAGATCTTTTACGTCGTTACGGTAGTCAGAAGTCCAAAAGTCTGACAAACAACCAAAGGGTATCGTGTTACCCAGTAACTGTGTTGTGGAGGTTAGATAAGCATCGATCGCTCCATGTAAAATACTGGTACTTAGCTGCATCCGGTTAGACTGAAATCATTTCATTTCATTTCATTTCATAATGTAACAAACATACTATTTAACATCTACCTAACCTATATTCTTGCAAATAAAGATATCATTCATTCATTCACACTCACAAACTTTCGTCTTATAATATTAGTGTGATAATGTGATACTACAAGCGGCCGTAGACCCCAAAAAATATATTATTAAATATATCTTTTTATTTTATCGTGTTTAGTTATTGATGTCTGCGGAGTTTCGCTATGTAAGTTAATTTGACCCTGAATGTTTCCTTTCATTCTTATAAGTATATTTTTTTCATTTTGTCCGTGACGATCAGCCCAAGCTGTAAGCTACATACTTTTTATGGAGTTTGCGCAAACGCTCGCTTACCTTCACGCTAGTTATCACTCAGTGGGTCAGCAGACCTGATTGTACTCTAGATAAGTACAAGACAAACATTGTCTGTGATTCTCACGATCTAACAGAGCCCTTTGTGAAGGAACTCGACTACACCCTAACTACGTAACACACTATGAATCTCAATCTGAATCATTTTGACGGAAATTGTACTTTATATTGGGTGACTGGTAATTAGTGACCGATACTTAAACACGTGATTTTACTCATCATTATGAACAACTTTTACTATGGGACCAAACCTGAAATCGTGAAAAAAAAACAGCTGTTCTCTACATTTTGACGAGTTAGACGAACATAAATGTAGGGAACAGCTGTTTTTTTTTTCGCGATTTCAGGTTTGTTCCCATAGTAAAAGTTGTTCATAATGATGAGTAAAATCACGTGTTAAAGTATCGGTCACTAATTACCAGTCACCCTATATATTCGAAAGTTCTACAACTCGATCTCTTCCAATTTTATTGCGCTAAGTTCAAGCACGAATGTGCCTGCTATGGCAGGTATATTTACAATTGCAGGAGCAGTCTTGTTTGCTCAACAACGTAAACATTGCAATAAATGTTGTTGAACTGTCAAAATGCAAGCCATTGCTTACCCCGCTGGGACGTACCACCTTACATAATATATCTGCCGCTAATTAGCTTTGCTGAGCTCCAGTTAGAAGAGTATGTGTGCCGGTGTCGTTACGCACATACCATATTGCAGCTTTGTCTCTGGGATGGCAATACATCAACGAAAAGCGGCGATGCCCACTTACCATCAGATGTTTTTTAGAGTTGTTATAAAGCCATCTAATATCATAGAAAAAGTTAATCATTGTCCGTTAATTCCCAAGCTGTTAAAATGAACCATGACACTAGTATTTCTCACAATGGTGAGCATCCACATTTCATTAGTTATGTTTAAGTCCCATTTAATAGGGGGACAGCGTATTGCCTTCAACCGGGCACAATCCTAGACTCTGTCGTGTCTACTTATCCCTAACAAATAATTTAGGAGTAGACAGTTCAATAAAATTTTATTAAAAAAAGATAAACCCCTCTACTTTACACACTCCCACGCACTACGCACTCCGACGCACAGTGGATGACGCTTACAGGACGGCTCCGGGGAACGGCCGTTCCCCGGAGCCGTCCCGTAAGCCTTCCTATCCACTGTGCGTGGGAGTGCGTTGTAGGTTTATCTTTTTTTTAAATAAAATTTTATTGAACTGTCTACTCCTAAATTATTTGTTAGGGATAAGGAGACACGACAACTCTTGGCTGCTACTGAGACATTCCAAGCCCAGTAGCACGTCTACTGGGCTTGGAATGTCGACCACGACTTCGACCACGAGACTAAGAGGCACTCAGCTTACAAAATTTTAACAACGTTAACGGTGAAGGAAAACATCGTGAGGAAACCAGCATGTCCTAGAACCAAAAATTCGGTCAACTATGTTGCGGTCGGCTTCCGGATCGGATGCAGCTATTTATTTTTACCAGTATTTTACATGGAGCGACTGCCTATCTGACCTCCACAACACAGTTATTGGGTCATACGATTCCCCTTGGAATGACTGGTTGTCGGACTTTCGGGCTTCTAACTAACCTATGATTGTCAAATGACAGCCGGGATCAACATTGCTCTTAAAACAGAGAAGGAAAACATCGTGAAAAAACCGGCATATAGAACCAAATATTCGAAGACATATGACATATACCAACCCGCACTGGGCCCGCGTGGTGGATTAGGGCCCACTCCCTCGGCCAATTAGGCTGAGAATCAGCACTTTTCGAACGTCAAAATTATCTAAGACAGTCCCCCAAAACGCCCGCTCTTCAACACTTCCTAGTGCTTTTGCTGGGGAGAAGAAGTGGCGCAACAAACTCCCCAGCAGCCAAGCTGTCTGTTCAGTTAGAAAAACTTGTTTCTATAGGTACAATAGTAGATATGCAAAGTAATTGTTAGACCTGAGGCCCAAGGAGGCCTATGTCCCAGCAGTGGGAACGTTATAGGTTTATTATGCTTATGCTAACCAAGTTAGCTGTTTGTTTCGCTTCTCCGTCAACACAAGCAGTCTCCAATAACAGTGTAACGTGAACACAAACTCATAACAGACAGTTCTTCATTTCATACAAGATGGCGGATGTTTTCATAATAGTCTCATGTTCCAACTGACGTTTCCTTCAGTTTCTATGTAATGGCGTGTTGTTGGTGTCAATGTGCGGAGCCGAAATGTAGACACTCACGGTACAGCTGGTCCATATATTCAAGGTCGCTCAGCGAGCTATGGAATGGGCTATGCTTGGAGTCTCTCTGAGGGATCGAATACCCAACGAGGTGATCCGGCAGAGAACCAAAGTTGTCGACATAGCTCACAGAATAAGCACAAGCTAAAGTGGCAATGGACCGGCCATATTAGACGTAGAACCGATGACCGTTGGGGTAGACGTGTTCTTGAGTGGAGACCGCGAATCGGCAAACGTAAGGTAGGACACTCTCGGGCTAGGTGGAGCGACGATCTTCACAGGGTGGCTGGTAGCAGCTGGATGAGAGTCGCCGAGCATCGAGCTGAACGGCGTGCAATTGAAGAGGCATATGTCCACCAGTGGACTGCTGTGGGCTGATGACGATGGTGTCAATATCGTTATCCTGCTGGAGAGTTTGTTGCGCCACTTCTTCTCAGCTACAGCAGTTCTTCAAGTTCTGAGCTACGCACTGACAAATGCTTGCACTGATTGTACCGGTCCACTCAAAAGTCTGTGTGGTACTTTCCACAAAAGACCAGTTCAGACATCAATCTTCGTGGTCTTTACGTGATTTGACCAAGATTATGTTTGGACAGAGCTCAGCGCGCTATGGAGCGAGCTAGATGCTCGGAGTCTCTTTGAAGGATAAAATCAGGAATAGAATAGATTTTTCTTTATTAAAGTGACCAAGACTCAAACTCAAACAAGATTGTTAGTAAAACTTACGACTATGTTAGTAAGCACAGACACTAAACAAAAACACAAGAAATAACGGTTGGTCACCGTTGTGTCATCCCATGAGACACGGCACAACAGTGACCCAAGATCAGTGATGAAATTATCCGGAAAAGAACCGGAGTTACCGACATAGCTTGCAGAGTAAGCAAAAAGAAGTGGCAGTGGGCTGGCTATGTCTGTCGAAGGACCGATGGCCGGTGGAGCAGACGAGTCCTGGAGTGGAGACCACGTATCGGTAAGCGTAGTGTGGGACGCCCCCCAGCTAGTTGCACGGAAGACCTGAAGAAGGTGGCTGGGGTAGACTGGAGGCGGAAGGCAGAGGACAGGGTGCTGTGGCGCAATCTGGGGAGGCCTATGTCCAGCAGTGGACTGCGATAGGCTGAGTTGATCGATTGATGTCTGGACTTTAAAAGAGACTGTGATCTCTGAGTTGGTTTCGGCGTTTTTTTCTCGGAGTAGTCGGATAGGAAACCTCGACCTCATCACGTAAAATTTTTTTTTAATAATTTGACGTGTAAAAGTCATTCCGGTATCCTAGTTACAGAATAAATAATTTCGTTTCATTTCAGCACTAGGAAGTGGTGAAGGGCGGGATTTTGATTTTGTTTGGTTATAATTTTTTTAGGGTTCCGTACCCAAAGGGTAAAAACGGCACCCTATTACTAATACTCCACTGTCCGTCTGTCACCAGGCTGTATCTCATGAACCGTGATAGCTAGACAGATGATTTATTTCTGTTGCCGCTGTAACAACAAATACTAAAAACAGAATGAAGTAAATATTAGGGGGCCCCATACAACAAACGTGTTTTTTTCGGCGTTTTTGCCTTGTGGTACGGAACACTTCGAGTGCAAGTCCAACTCGCACTTGGCCAGTATTTAGGAATTACCGGCAAGCTACCGGGCTGCTAAGAAAAATTGCCCGTACACTATAAATACTCATCTTCATAAAATCGACTTTGAATCACTCGCTAGCAAATAGTTTTGACATCTTATACAATATGACATTTAAATCTAGCGTTGTGAAATGTTGTAAGCGGGTCACTTTCGAATGGCAGCTAGCAGTTTTCGAGATAGCCGTGATAGACACGCTGACAGATTATGATTCCGTGCGTAGAGGCATGAGAATACATTATTTGCGTGTTTTTTTCCTTGTTAACGCAAAAAATATTATCACCCGTGTATTTCCCGAAGAGGCATTTATTTCAATTAAACCAGTTACAGACACTTTTGAATTGTCAAGGAGTCGGTCAGTCAGAAAGATGAAGCTAGTTGCCCATTCCAAAGCGTAGTGGGTTCCTATGGTGAAGAACGGGCGAAAAACTCCGTGAACACTGAGGACGCACGGTACTATGTAATAGACTTTATCTATTCCACGATCTACCTTTAATAATAATAATAATACCTTCATTTTCAGGTTGCTTTGGCCCATAGATAAATACATTACAGACTAACATATACTTATAATAATACAATGTGTGTTAGTGTATAAACTTAAAACTATGTTAGTAAAACTCACTTCACTCGAGCACTGTCTTTGTGCGATCGTGTGGCACTTGTCCGCGGAAGCGACGGAACATTACACCTTGCGGCCAAAAGTCCTCTGCCATGACGAGGTGCAGGTAGCATGTAGGTACTCGCACCACGAACGCCTTGAAGTTGACGTTGCGGCGCGATTCAAGCAACTGCACTCTCGGTCTGTACTTGGTCCTTTGGCACACGTACTCCACGATGTCCTCGGCCTTAGTGGTATAGTGTAGGCGGGAAATATACACGGGAGTGTTCGGCTGGGCGGCTCTAACTGGGATGATCTACACCCACATTTCACCAGTTGCCATCAACTGGGCTGCTATGTTACTGACAAAGTCCTGGTAAAAAAAATAAGAGATTGAACCCAACAACACAACGACCACAAAACAAACAAGGAAACTAGAAACAAATAAAATAACTGGCCAAGTGCGAGTCGGACTCGCACACGAAGGGTTCCGTACCACAAGGCAAAAACGCCGAAAAAACACGTTTGTTGTATGGGAGCCCCCCAATATTTATTTTATTCTGTTTTTAGTATTTCTTGTTATAGCGGCAACAGAAATACATCATCTATGAAAATTTCAATTGTCTAATAGCTATCACGGTTCATGAGATACAGCCTGGTGACAGACAGACAGACGGACTGTGGAGCCTTAGTAATAGGGTCCCGTTTTTACCCTTTGGGTACGGAACCCTAAAAATTGCTAAATTGTTTCGACAGTATTGCCGACAAGATTTCTACCACCAATCTCTTAGAGAAAAGTGTTTATGGTAAAAATCTAACTTAGAAAGATGTATTAATGATTATAAATCTGTAAATATGTACCTGTTATTGTCTAGAATCGTATTTTGATCAAGATACAACCTTACACTGACCTGCAAATTTCAAAAAAACGTAAGCAAATTTGAATTTCGGTCTCAACTACCCTCTCAATTATTTCTAAAAAATCAAGCTAAATCTTTGCCAAATCCCATTAAAATCTATTGAGTAGTATTCACATTAAAAATGTTGCATAGTAACAGATAAACAGACACACTTTCGTGTTTAAAAATTACCTATACCATAAACTTCTATGGCGTTGGCTAAGCAATAACTGAACTACGAGTATCAAGGTCAATGTGTTATGTCACTTGAATATTACTTAATATAACTTCACATACCATTCGGTTAGCAAATAGTTTTGAAGTGAAAACTTCTTCAGGCGCGCTGGGTATTTTTTGAGATGGGAAAACCATTGAACTCGCGCCACTGTTACCGTAAGCGACACCACGCGTGTTTTGTTTAAAGGACGATTAAAAAAATCCCCGCTTCGGATGTGTTCGGCTGTCCTCGGTTTTAATGTATATCCGATATGTCAGTGAGAGATGGCAAAGTATTCTGTTTTTACTTCTGTCGGCACTCCCGGAGTGCCACTGTTTTTTTTTTCTTTTCATATAAGGCTTTTGTAACTTAGAAAGCGGATAGCTGTGGTGGGATTCTCTATCTAGTGGTTGTAGTGACAACTGAGGAACTTCAAAGAATGGGCACCAGTCTTTTTGTCTGCTAAAACATTATACTGCGGTCACCAATCCGTCTGAAGGTCATACATGGCTAGTTCTCCCTTAAACCCATCTGATCTGAACAGAATCAGTTACGACCTCAAGATCGATAGACGACGATCAATCCTGTCGAACCTACGGCGGCTGGAACGAATAAATTTTTCACCACGCCTTGATTGAGGTTTTGTCAAATAAGTCGATGGTAGGGTCAACGCGAACCGACGCCGGTAAGCGCCGACAAGTTCCTATTTCAACTAGTCGGCGCCGGTTCGCGCTGGTTTGCGCTGATTTGGCAAAGAGTATGAAAACTGCGTGCGCCGGCCAGCGCTGGCATATAGGCGCCGCCCGGTTGCCAGCTCTCAACGTGAACACACAAAAACAAGCCAATTGCAAGTCGGACTCGCACACGTAGGGTTCCGTACCACAAGGCAAAAACACCTAAAAAAAACACGTTCGTTGTATGGGAGCCCCCCTTAAATATTTATTTTATTTTTAGTATATTGTTGTTATAGCGGCAACAGATATACATAATTTGTGAAAATTTCAACTGTCTAGCTATCGCGGTTCTTGAGATACAGCCTGGTGACAGACAGACGGACGGACAGACAGACGGACAGACAGCGAAGTCTTAGTAATAGGGTCCCGTTTTTACCACGGCTACGGAACCCTAAAAGGTGGCACACAGGGCATTTATTCGGAATCAGAACAAACAGACGGCTTTCCGCTTTCAATGCAGCATAGGGTTTATAGCAGTGCCTAGTGTAACATCAACTTTCGACCCTGAAATTATAAGAACACGCTAATCATGATAAATTAAATTCACATTTATATCATTGAAATATGTATTTCTTATGCAAAGCCATTTTATTTAACAGACGTTTTGTTTGAAAATCTGATAGACTTTGGTTCATTCATAAAAACTAGGAGGTAAAGAATTATAATATGTAAGTACTTCCGTATTTTGAACTTCACATAACAGTGTTTATATTCTAAATAAATAAATAAGCAGAAACAGTGGTTAAAAACTCCTTCAAAATCAAAAGCCATAAATCAGCACTTTTTGAACGTCAAAATGACATAAGACAGTCCCCTAAACGCCCGCCCTTCACCACCTCCTAGTGCTTTAGCTGGGGAGAAGTGGCGCAACAAACTCCCCAGCAGCACAGCTGTCTGATCAGTTAGAAAAACTTCGTTAAATAATATTCTCGATGATGTCCGAGTCTGAAATCTGACGCAGAAACTCTCCATCTAAGCATTCCAAACACAACGCATAACGTCAAACACGCAAAAATACCACATCGCAAAAATACTAAATCGCAAAATGACAAAGTCACAAAATTACAGAGTCACAAAATGACATTGTGTTGTGACTAAGTCGCTAAATTACAAAGTCACAAAATGACGTTGTGTTGTGTTGTGACTCTTGTGACTAAGTCGCAAAATTACAAAGTCACAAAATGTAAACTTCGCAAAGTGTCGAACTGTTTTCTAACGTGCTTTTCTTCTTCTTTTGCAGGGTTTGTGCTGGCGTCAGCGGTAGTGTTACTGCTCGCGGGCATCATCTGTGCCATCTTCTTCGGGTCATGGGTGCGGATGTTCATAGACCACGTGAGTATATTTTTTATGTTTTTTTTTTATAAATATCTCAGTTTTGACCCCAATCTTGCAAGTAAGCGATGGATGAATATGCCTGTGCATAGACCTACAATCCCTTTCATTGTGACAACATAACACAATGCATTTTGCGCTTTTGTAATTTCTAACGTGATGATACTATCGTGGACACGTCCATAAAATATTTATGGAAATACGTGCATCTCTCATCTCATCTGCAATCTTCATATATGTTTCCATACATTTTTTTTCCTGTGTTATCGTGATGGCGTAACGTGAACGTAGACGATAATTTCAAAAACGCACATTTTCAATTCCCGTGTGTTTCTTTTGCAGACCAAACTAATTCTCATAAAATAATTTTAGATTTCCAATTGTGTACAAATTCTACACACAAATTCCAGCCACTGTGATTTATTTTGAGATGGACAAACAGTATTGAGGCACCTGTATTCATCTGTAAACATAGGTACTACTGATTATGTCATACTGCAAAAACCCAGCTTGTCTACAGATTGACAAGATAAGACGCATAAAAACCCAGAATTTTGCTAAGTCTATTTCTAGCTGGTACAGGTAACGTAGTAAATAATACAAAAAAAAACAGTGGCACTCCAGGAGCGCCGCGCCGACAGAAGTGAAAACTTGAAAAAGCATAGTAATTTTATAAATATGTTTGAAGGTCATTTCTTCCCAAAGAAAATGTACCGCGCGTTGATGTCTTTATAATGGCCAAAATTTAAAAAAGAGGTGTCGGTTTCGGTAACAGTGTCGCGAGTTAAATGGTTTTTTCCCATCTAAAAAAGAAGTTTTTACTTTAAAAAAAACTGCGTATTATGTTCCCACTGCTGGGCTACCAAGATGACGACTAATAGAAAATTATGAAAGAAAGACACATGTTGCGCTGACCCCAAATTAATTAGGACAAGAGCAGGAGAATCATGAATGTTCCCACTGCTGGGACACAGGCCTCCTCTCTGTGAGAGGGCCGTAATCCGTAAGAATTGGTGATCAATGCACATGTCTTGTCTGTATGAGAGGCCTTTTTGCCCAGTGTGTGACAATTATATACTGGTATTTTATAGAGGTATGAGGAACAGGCTGTAAAGTTCACTCATCCTCCATAAAAAAGGGAGGATCCTCCGACCAGACGGGTGTAGTGTCTGGCGGGCAACTGCCCGATACTTCATGTCGGGCCGTTGTATATAATTATGCTAGTTGTGCGGTAAACTCCGCTTGCGAGATGCAGGATTTTGCGTGACGTCAGTATGACGCGTTGTAGATACCGCTACATTTTTATATTATTACAGCGAAACGATTGCAGAGGGTCTTTACTTGATTATGGTGATTTTATGCAACTATAATGACGTTTTCGGTCCATTACGGACGGAAGATAGTGATACAGGCATCACTACAACTATGTACGTATGCATGTGTGTGTCGGTGTCCAAGGATGGTGGCGCTCGAGCGCGCGCATACGCATCGCTTTCCACCACCATCGCCACCGACACAGTAGCCAGTAAACCGTGTTTCAATGCAAGTTGATCGAAATGTAAACAAACTCGTTTTGTTATCATCCTAACATAGTGAGTGACTCGGTAATGGGACACAGTAATATAATCATCTGTATTTCGAAACATGGCATGTTTTAGAAATAAAAACTCAAAGATATTGTGACGATAACAAACTTACAACGATCCGTTCCATCACTAAAACAACAATTTCTCGTAATTTTAAGAACGTTCACAATCTGATCTCGGTCTCAATCTGTCAAAAATACCTCTAAAATCCACATTTTTGACAAGTTTTTGACATTGATTGTCGCTGAGAAGAGTTTCCGACTAGATTTTGAACGTTTTTAATTACGAGAATTGGCCTTTGGATGTCACTCGGAAACCTGCCACGCTTATATCGAATTAGATTAGACACATTTGCCGCATGTCAGACGATTAATGGACCAAACGTACGACCCAGCGGGACCCCCGCTGAATGGCAAACGACATCGCGGCAGGCCCAGACGGAGATGGCAGTATGAGGTGGACTCCTTTAGCAAAGATTGATCCTTGGAAGCTTTGGTCAGACAGGTGGAAGGAGAGTATGCAGGCCTTTGTCCAGCAATGGAAGAGTAATGATTAAGAAAAAAAAAGTGACAACAACCAACCCGCACTGTGCCCGCGTGGTGGATTACGGCCCGCTCCCTCTCACAGGCCTCACATAGGCCGATTATGCTGCAATTCAGTTTTATGTAAGCGTGAGTTGTATGTATTAAGTAAACTATATTTATTCTCATCCGGTTTCATGATTTCACAGAAACAATGTCATGCCGTGATTGGAAACAATTTGTTGAAGATGAGTTAACAGAACATAACCTTTTGTTAAATGTTGCTGTTTTCCTCATAACAATTTCACTACTATAAGTATAACTTGTATGAAGGTACGGTAACCTCGTTGATTAAGGGGCTTACAAGCCCTAAACGCAAAAAAACGCAAGTTTTAAAAACAGCAGGGTAATTGCGTAACACAATATCAGTAGCAATGGGTTTCATTTTGACAGTTCAACAACATTCATTGCGTTATTTGCGTTGTTCGAACATTTTTCGAACATATGGAGCTATGGATTAGAAATATGCTTCAAAATGATTCAAATTGAGAGAAATAGTGTGTTACGCAATTGGGGTGCTGTAAAAGTATAATTATGATCGACTACAGTAAATAAAATCAGAAAAATATATGATATTCTTCAGGATATGTGCTAGGTTGATAGTGTGTTGAAAACATAATACAACTAATTTGATACGATAGAAAAAAAATCATGAAGATACCTCTAAAAACTTTCTTTTTACAATAAAAACCATAGGTACTAATATACATACAATCAATTTGATTTTTTGTCTTAATTTTTTAGTCCAAACAATAGATTTTTTGTAATTAAATAATTGCTTCATAATTTTGCAATAAATGACCAGGGTTGTGTCATTGCGCTTCTCTCTCTTTTCTATGCAGTCCGACAGTGACCGCGCTTTAGGTCATGTAAACCCCTTAACTTGTATGTAGATACGGTAACCTCGTTGATCAATAAGTAGCAGATTCCTATAATTTACGGACATATTAGTTCAAATTAAGCATTGATTGTATTGTAGCTATGCATAATAGACATAGCTTGTGGCTAAGTACAGCCGCACGGTTCGATCAGGTTTAGCTACCCTAGCCGCGGTTGGTCCTTGGATGGCGTGGGTGACCATCTTTACATACCAAGACCTCTCCGTGCCTCGGATAGCACGTTAAACCGTTGGTCCCGGCTGTCATTCGTGGATCTTTGACAGTCGTTAGGTACTGGTCGTCAGAAGTCCGAAAGTCTGACAATCAGTCTTACCAAGGGGTATTGTATTACCCAGCAACTGGGTTGTGGAGTACAGATAGGCAGTCACCCCATGGAAAATACTGGTACTCAGCTGCATCCGGTTAGACTGGAAGCCGACCCCAACATAGTTGGGGAAAGGCTAGGCAGATGATGACCCTCCCATAGGGAAGTAAAATAAAATTAGCTTACGAATCTGCCCAGTTTGGCAATAAAAATGCTATCATTGCAGTAAGAAAAACTATTCGTTTTAGTTCATAGGAACCGAGCATTAGTGGTCGCAAGCGCTATAGTTGAGCACGAGGTCCTAGGTTCGGTTCTCGGTTCGGGCAGTGTTTTTAGAGCGGTGAATTTTTATGAGAATCCCGCACCATAGGTAGAGGTGGAACACCGCGGTGGTTTTAGCCGGTAAGAGTCCGGCATGCCCCTCTGTCACCCCCACGATGGAGGAAGTCCAACAGGATTTCCACCGGGCACCAAAAAAAAAAGTGTTATTGGGTCCTGGGTGCGATTCATGCATCATCATCATCAGCCTATAAATGTTCCCACTGCTGGGACACAGGCCTCCTCTCCGTGAGAGGGAGTGGGCCGTAATCCACCACGCGGGCCCAGTGCGAGTTGGTAGATGTCACATGTCTTCGAACTTTCGGTTCTAGGACTTTCCGGTTTCCTCACGATGTTTTCCTTCACCATTTTGAGAGCGGTGATGATGAAATAATTTACACAAAGTAAAGCGCTTGTCTGGATTCGAACCTACGACCTACAACTCGTAAGTCGCGGCCGTCACCACTTGGCCACCACTGCTCTCAAACTCTCATCATCATCATCATCACCATTTCAGCCGAAAGACGTCCACTGCTGGACATAGGCCTCCCCCAAGCACCTTCACTTGGACCGGTTCTGCGCTTCTCGCATCCAACGGATTACTGCGGCCTTCACAAGGTCGTTGGACCACCTTGTGGGAGGCCTTCCAACGCTACGTCTTCCGGTACGCGGTCGCCACTCCAGAATCTTTCGGCCCCATCGGCCATCTGTTCTCTGTGTTGGAGCAAGCTATGCTCGGAGTCTTTTTGAAGGATAAAATCAGGAATGAAATTATCCGGAAAAGAACCGGAGTTACCGACATAGCTTGCAGAGTAAGCAAGCTGAAGTGGCAGTGGGCTGGCCATGTCTGTCGAAGGACCGATGGCCGGTGGAGCAGAAGAGTCCTGGAGTGGAGACCGCATTTCGGCAAGCGTAGTGTGGGACGCCCCCCAGCTAGATGGACGGACGACCTAAAGAAGGTGCCTGGGATAGACTGGATGCGGAAGGCGGAGGACAGGGTGCTGTGGCGCAGTCTGGGAGAGGCCTATGTCCAGCAGTGGACTGCGATAGGCTGAGTTGATGTTGATGGCCATCTGTTCTGCGAGCAATGTGCCCTGCCCACTGCTACTTAAGTTTGGCAATTCTTCTCAAACTCTCAACTACTGCTATTACAACAATTTTAAAAGCCCATAAGTACTTGTGAGCCACAAATATTGACGGTACCACTGTACAGCATTGTCTTACACTGACGTGGTGTCGACACCGGCGTGTGAGTCGATCAGCACCTTGACCGAAATGCTAGCATTGTGTGTTCGGTCATTAGGTAACCTAGGAACGCGGGTTTTAGATGAAAGAATTTTAGTGAGAGGAATAAATTACAGGTCGTGAATACGGCGACTTTTATATACTCGTAGATTAGATAGTATTTTTATCTCACTAAGTCACGCTCGTTTTACTTGGTGGACTTCACTTAGTTCACCTGGGTCAAACTTGTGGTAACAAACCCCTTTATTCATAAATGTTGCTTCAAGGTTAGTATACATTTTTGACGTTTAAAAGTCACTTAACTTTATTCGTTACACTTATAATATTATAAAGGCGAAAGTTTGTGAGTGTGTGTTTATATGTTTGTTACTTCTTCACGCTCAAACGGCTGGACCAATTTTGATAAAATTTGGTATGGAGGTAGCTGACACCCTGGATTAACATATAGGCTAATTTTTATCCCCATATTTCCACGGATCGAAACTTATGCGGGTGAAACCGCAGGGCGCAGGCGCAGCGAGTCTAAATAAACCCTCAAGTGTACGCTGTGAATGTGTTTGTGAAAACGAGTAGCGTCAGGACATAATACACACACCCACGCGGCCCGCTTGGTGGATTATGACCCACTCGCTCTCACGGAGAGGAAGCCTTTTTTTGCAGCTGGATTGCCCGAAAGGGTTACCGCTGCCCCGGAACATAAAGAGCTAAGGAAGGAACACGGGTGGGTTTTAGTCGGTAAAAGTCTGACATGGCCTCCCGCTCTAGGCGGAGCGGGCGTTATTTGACAATTTCCCACCCAAAAAAAAAGGCTTTTTTTTTTCTTGAGGGTGGGAAATCATCAAATGACCCCTCCCGCTCTGGCTCGAGCGGAAGGGAGTGTCAGACTTTTACTGACTAAAACCCACCCGTGTTCCTTCAGTTGAGTGTGCAGGGTAGAGAAAATTTTATGGAATCGTGTTTTCGTCTAACGTAAGACCTTACATTAATCCTCAACTTTATCATATATTTATTTCAAAATTAATGCTGCGGAATTTTCGACATAACGGAGGATCATGCTAAGCCATTTGAGGTAGTATAGGCTCTTAAGATTGAGCTCATCAGAGCCACCCGGCACCCACTCCGCACCGCCTCGCCTCCTGCGGCTAGTATTCTTTTTAGGGACTTGTATGGGTATACGCTCACTACATCAACTGCGTAGCGTCACCGGATCGTAAGTCCACCACGCGCGGACGGCGGGTGGACCACTCGGTGACAACTCGCTGCTCGCATGCTTGCCTTGCGTTGACTGCGCATTGCCAACGCGATAATGTTATATGCGACGCGAGGTCCACTGGTCGACCGCGCGACGTTTATTGGTGATAACGCGGCGTCCACCCGTGGACCACCTGTCGACAACGAGTGGACGCCGTGTGACGAGGCGGTGTGGGGTGGGTGTCGACTGCCGGGTGGCTCTAATGAGCTGTGACCTTTACAGTGTTGTTAATAAAACGACCGACGTCGTAAGTAATAATTTAACACGTCTACTATGTTTCAAGCGTTACTTACAACATCACGGAAACCAGCAGAAACTCATACTTTTACAAACACTCGAACTAAGGAACTTACGGCATAGGATATGACACACACACACGATATTTACATATTACACACAATATGTAAACGATGAGCCTTGTGGCTAAGTAATAACAGCCCCACGGTCGATTGATCAGGTTAAGCTACGCTTGCCGCGGTTGTTCCGTGGATGGGTGACCATCATTATAAACCAAGACCCCTCCGTGCCTCGAAAAGCACGTTAAGCCGATGGTCCCTGCTGTCATTTTCACTTTGACAGACGTCAAAAGTCCGAAAGTCTAACAACCAGTCTTACCAAGGGGTTTCGTATTAGGTACCCAGTAACTGGGTTGTGGAGGTCAGTTAGGCAGTCGCTCGATGTAAAATACTGGTACTCAGCTGCAGCCGACCCCAACATAGTTGGAAAAAGGCAGGCAGCTGATGACACATGTAAACGATGGATGAACTGTGTGAATGATGATATGGTTAGAAAGGGGGTGACTACTGAGATGACGACTAATAGAGAAAGAAGTGTGGAAGAAGAAGACATGCTTCGCAGACTTGACAAGGGCCCCAATCAGTGGCGTAACTATAGGGTGGCATTGGGGCAAAATGCCACGGGCCCCCAGCCAGAGGAGGCCCCCAAAACAAATAAACATACAAACTTACTTTCGCATTTATGGATTATAATTTGATCATTTGTCGGTTTGTTTGTTACGCTATCTCGCTAAAACGGCTGAACGGATTTGAATGAAATTTGAATCATGGGTAAACCATGATCTGGATTAGGACAGGATACTTTTTA
This sequence comes from Oligia fasciuncula, assembly GCA_963082905.1. NCBI lineage: Eukaryota > Metazoa > Arthropoda > Insecta > Lepidoptera > Noctuidae > Oligia > Oligia fasciuncula. The sequence goes on along the minus strand of OY720414.1, from coordinate 1,074,141 downwards.
TCCCGATTATTACCACGGGATGGAGACTTATGCGGGTGAAACCGCGGGACATAGCTAATTTTATTTATAAGCCTGTGTTGCTTGTCCACAGCAGAGCAAAGGCCTCCCTTCCCTCTATCCAATTTTCCCGGTCTACTGCGATTACGGGCCAATCCTTTTTAAGGAGTCCAGCTCATCCCCCTTTTTTTTTTGGGTGGGAAATCATCAAATGACTCCTCCTGCTCTGGGCGGAGCGGAAGGGAGTGTCAGACTCTTACTGACTAAAACCCACCCGTGTTCCTTCCTTAGTCCTTTATGTTCCGGGCCAGCGGTAACCCTTTCGGACAATCCCGCTGACTCGGCAGGCTTCGGCCCTAAGGGGCCCCTTCCTCGATGCTGACATCTCTTTTAGGCGCGCGTGGAACACGTACGCGCTGTCCGGCACGGGCCTGGTCCTGATCGGACGGTGACCTACCCATTACTCTCCGCCCGCAGGCCCGCGCCAGCTCATTCCCTTGACTTACCTTTTAAAACACTCACGGATAAAGTTGTCAGCTATTCTTTTGTTTCTCAAGACGAGTAATTTCATGCAAATTGTGTGATGTAAATTAATCATACATGCGCACACGTTCCCACGCGAATATTATTATAATTAGGCGTGTGATGTATGGTATGAAGACAGTAAGCTTAAGGCTTCGCTCTGATGCATAGACACGCGATTTTATTCATTATCATCTGCCTAGCCTTTGCAAACTATGTTGGGGTCGTCGGCATCCAGTCTAACGGATACATTTTACATGGAGCGATTGCCTATCTGACCTCCACAACCCAGTTGCATGGTAACACGGTACCCCTTGGTAAAACCGGTTGTCAGATTTTCGGGCTTCTGACGACCCGTAACGACTGTTAACGGACGCGACACGCGATACGGTTATGCGTGTCTTTTGCATGTCAAACGGTAGTTTTAATTGTATTTATTGGAATAAACACGGATAACGTTACATGTAACTAAATTGTTGTGTAATTGTAATAATTATGTAGTTTATTTTGGCCAATCGACAGTCCGATTGGTGGGAATTGGCTGCAAACCACATCTTTTGTAGATTTCGAAAAAGCGTTGCCAACTTTAAAGGCAACACTGAAATGTCAAACTTAAACACGGCATGTGTTTAAGTTTGACATTTCAGTGTTGCCTAGTAGCCCCACTTCGAATTTCAGAACCCCTTTCAGTTCCTGTTGCAAAATATATACATATATTTTTATTCCTTTCTTATTTGCAAAATAGTTGGGCAAACGTCATCTAAAACTATTCCAAATTTGAAGTTGATAGCATTAGTAGTTCTTGAGATATCCAGTTGTGACAGACAGACAGACTTAGTCTCACCATAAGGGTTCCGTTTTTACCATTTTGGTTTGAAACCCTAAAAACGCGTAGATAAGTCGCGTCGTGCCAATGCCAAAATACATTCCAGCTTCTTGGACTATTTCCCACTTCTTGACCACCATTGAAAAGTTAAAAACACGTAGAATTTCAAAATGGCGCGTGTCAAAGTCTGTGTCCACCCTAAGTGAAGGCAAGCCGTTGCAGCCGGTCGCAACAGGCGATCAATGCCAACGAGTCATGTTTTTAGATAATTGAAGTGCCGTAAAATAAGAATTACAGTATTATTGTGAAGTTATATGTCTTCACGAGTTTTTACAATTGAACTTTGAACCTATTTTTTCGTGACATTGACTTTTGACATTGGAAGATTTGGCAGTCTTACTGTCTTTATACGTAAAAAAAACTCCTAGATCTGAATCTTGACGAAATATACGAACTCCTTCTACCCGTCCGTGTTATTGATGTTCCACTGCAGGGCAAAGGTTCTCCGTACTCTCTTTCCACTTCTCTCTGTTCAAAGCTGCTAAGCCAAGTCCAGCTCACCCCGCCATCTCCGTCTACCTGTCTGTGTGTTCCTCAAAATGTACAATAATAAGTACAACAATAAATACAACTCCCACGCGACAAAATATGTACAACAATAGATACAAAATGTACAATAATACAACAATAGATACAAAATGTACAATAATACAACAATAGATACAAAATGTACAATAATACAACAATAGATACTCGTACAACTCCCACGCGACAAAAAACAGAAGCGATTCTCGTAAATTTTAAGAGTTGCAGTTCACAGTCTGATCTCAGTCTCAATCTGTCAAAAATACCTCTAATTTCCCTAAATTTTTGACAAGTTTTTGACATTGACTGTCGCTGGGATGAGATTTTGAACGTTTTTGATTACGGGAATTGGCCTTCTGGAAGGCTTCCATCATTTAAGTAATTTAAGTTTCTCTATATAGTCTAGTAGTACTCAGCGCTTCTCCTCCACATTTATTATGCGCACAGCCAAAGCCACTCTCTGCCAGCGTCTGTGTTCCCTCCCATATTTAATTGCCTTCAAAGCAAGAGTGAACAGGCATCTTCTGGGCACGCTCGTTCCATCATAGACCTCATCCATCCCTTTCCATCAGGCGAGATCTAGGTCAAGAGCAGGCCCATCAGGCAATAAAAAAAGAACCTATTTATAGATTTATTTTATTTTTTAATGTAGGTAATACGCACATAATTATTAGGTATTTTTTTAAGTTTATCATTAATCACAATCACAATACACATGTATGTCACAACATTTTATTTGATTTTGTACGAGCTGTAAAAACTATCACAATTAATTTATTATAACGGAAACACACTTCCCTGTGTATTTGTTATTCGATAGCGTATGGCACTCGTGGGTTGCAGCTGAAAATCAGCCTCAGTTGTCACACCTTGTGTCGTCATCTGACATTATGCTGAGCTGAGGCCCTTTTGCCATCTTTATTTCCTGTTTTTTTATAGTTTTAAGGTGATTTTTTTTTTGCTGTAATGCCAATAATCGAATTTTTCTTACTTTCTTTCTTTCAACATTCTTCTTACCCGCAGGAGCTGGTCCTCAGACAAGGCTCGATGACGTTCGAGTGGTGGGCGCGCCCCCCCGTGCGGCCCACGGTGTCCGTCTACGTGTATAACGTGACAAACGCTGACGAGTTCCTCAACAATGGCTCCAAGCCTGTGTTGGATGAACTGGGACCTTATGTTTACTCGTAAGTATTTATCTTTTTACAATAAAGTATAAAGGTCATAGCACACGTATCAAACCGGAAAGAGATCCGCACAGTATATCGCCTTTCGCCTCGCCGTCAAACAGGCGTCAACCTAACGTAAGCACGTAACCAAAGCGGATCAGAAGCTGGTCAGCGGGATTGTCCGAAAGGGTTACCGCTGGCCCGGAACATAAAGGGCTAAGGAAGGAACAGGGTGGGTTTTAGTCAGTAAGAGTCTGACACTCCCTTCCGCTCCACCCAGAGCGGGAGGGGTCATTTGACGATTTACCATACGAAAAAAAAAAAAAAAAAACGGATCAGAAGCTCCGATACGTCGACTCGGCTACGGCCAAGCGACGACCGCTGGTTGATGGTTTAGGCATGCCGCGTGAGGGGTGAGAGGGGCAAGGGTGTACGAAGAGACGTAAGCGCGGGGATGCCGAGCCGTAAGCGCGGGGACGAATATTAATAAAATGAAAATCGAGTTATGACCTCATTGAGTCATTGGTCCTTAGGTACAGTCACGAGCAAAAGTACGTATACACTTGGCTTTATTCAAAGGCGATTTTCTCCTTTATTTTTAAATGAAATTTTATATTAGTAGGAACATAGTATTTTCGAACCCATAGGTATAAGTATGTAAAGTGTCGTATTTCAACGTTGCATTCGTTATTTCGTGAAAAAATCGCAATTTAAAGTTGCAAAGTGTTGACATATTGGTGCTCGTGACTGTAGGTACCTGTAACGGAAAGCGCTCATTACGTTACGAAATAATTATAAAATAAATGAGTTGATATAAATGCAAGTTACACTTCCTTCCAAACTGGATTGGCAGCAAAAAACGATAATCCTAATTATAAACATTCTTAAAGATAACTTGCGAGATAAAGTTAATGACTTCATAATCATCATATCGTCACTGGACAGGAGAAAATGCTAAAGCGCCATTTGGGCCAAAATGATTAGTGTGATGCGAAAGTGTGTCTCTGTCTGTCTGTTACCTCTTCACGCTTAACCCGCTAAACCGATTCAGATAAAATTTGTTATAGAGATAGTTTGAGTCCCGGGAAAGGACATAGGATAGTTTTTATCCCGATATTCCTACGGGATCGACACTTATGCGGGTGAAACAGCCGGCCGCTGCTAGTCAAAACATAAATTCTATGCCATATCATTCACATTCTCTGCTTCTACTCCACAGCGAAGAATGGGAGAAGGTGAACATCACAGACAACGAGAATGGCACGCTATCATTCCACTACAAGAGGACGTACACGTTCCAGCCAGATAAGAGCAGGGGGCTCGACGATGATGCTGTCGTGGTGCCGAACATACCTATGTTGGTGAGTACATACCAATAATATTTTAGGTAAACAATACGTTTCGCTAATCTCAACTCAACGACTCGACGATGTCAAAAATGTATACAGAATGATTTTTTTACCGGTTCCAAATTTTTACAGGGTGTTCTACCCATGAATATGAACAACTTTCACTATGGGACCAACTCTGAAATCACGAAAAAAAATCTGCTGTTTCATACAAAAGTTCAATAAGTACCTCATCATTTTTCAGCCAAAAGTCGTCCACTGCTGGACATAGGCCTATAATATAATATATATAATATAATAAGTACCTACTTGACCAAAATGTTTTTCGTGATTTCTGAGTAAGGACGACGTATCACCCGCCATGATCTTTACGACGAAACAGTTTTTTTTTTTTTAATTAAAATAATACTTTCAAGAAAGACATTTTAAATAACCTTCCTTCTTCACCACCTTATAAGTTTTAAATAAAAACCGTAAATAAATCGTAAAAACATCGGTATTTTCCAAAATGTTGCAAGTAAGGTCGTCATCTTGGATCGAGGAAGTAACTTTGACAATTTAACATTGAAAGATTGAAAGGAAAATCATTATTTTAATTTTATAGCAGTTTTAAGAGCAAGTAAAATTGTCTTCCATTTTACTTGCTCTTAAAACTGCTATAAAATTAAAATAATGAGATTTTAACGATGTAAAATTACTAGCTTCCGCCCGCGGCTTCGCCCGCGAGGTATGTCGATAAAAACTATTCTCTGTCCTTCCCCAGGATGCAATCTATCTCTCCCTGTACTGTGTAGATTTTTCCTAAAATTAAATTTCTTCAGTTCTATTGTTCCTGAGCAACTTGTAACAGAAACTAAACGTGTTTCAACCTCAACTTACAGTTAATTATCTAACAAATTGTCACTGTCATTGTGGCACTTAACCAAAGTGACGTGTTTTTGTCGAGTTAGTTTTAAAAGATAAAATAGTCTTCCAATTTTTAGCCTTTTCCCAACTATATTGGGGTCGGCTTCCAGTCTGACCCGATGCAGCTGAATTTTCACGGAGCGACTGCTTATCTTACCTCCACAACTAAGTTACTGGATAACACGATACCGCTTGGTAAGACTGGTTGTGAAACTTTCGGGTTTCTGACTACCCGTAACGACTGTTAAAGATCCACGAATGACAGCCGGGACCAACGGCTTAAAACGTGGTTTCCGAGGCACGGAGGAATCTCGATATCTAATCTAATAATTATAACGAGAAAAGATTTGATTTTTTTTGTATATTTGTTTGTAACGCTAAAACGGCTGAACGGATTTCGATGAAATGACCATGACCTGGAGTCTTATGATACTTTTTATCCCGATATTTCTACGGGACCATGACTTATGCGGGTAAAACCACGGGGCGCAGCTAGTATAGAGTAAGTGCTCATTTCATGGCGTAGAGTCTTAAGTATGATGTTACAAAATGAACCAGACAGCAATTAAGAAATATTTTAAATGATCACCATTAACCAAGTTTTGCAAAGTCAGTGAATTTAAACGAGAGATTATTATAACTAATGTTTCGTAATTAAACGTCTTTAGTTAAATTAACTAGAATTATTTGCATGCAAGAATATGAGGCAATTTTAGCATCTGGTTTGTAGTACAGACAGCACATGAAGCTACTACAATATCAATCTATCTAGCCTTTTCCCAACTATGTGGGGGTCAGCTTCCAGTCTAACCGGATGCAGCTGAATACCAGTATTTTACATGGAGCGACTGCCTATCTGACCTCCACAACCCAGTTACTGGGTAGTACGATACCCCTTGGTAAGACTGGTTGTCAGACTATCGGGCTTCTGAGTACCCGTAACGACTGTCAAAGACGTAGGTAACAAATTTTCAATCTCAATCTGAATCATTTTGAAGGATATTGCTAATCCATTGCTTCATGTTCGAAAAATTGGTCTGCTCAACAACGTAAATAACGCAATGAATGTTGTTGAACTGTCAAAATTAAACCCATTGCTACTGTTAGTGTTTCGCAATTACCCCGATGCACGCTGGCGTAAAATGACTTTATTGTACAGTCACGAGCACTAATATGTCAACACTTGGCAACTTTCAGTTGCGATTTTTTCGTGAAATAACGAATGAAACGTTGAAATACGACACTTTACACAAACCTATGGGTTCGAAAATACTTTGTTCGTAATAATATAAAATTTCATTCAAAACTAAAGGAGAAAATCGTCTTTGAATAAAGCCAAGTGTATACATACTTATGCTCGTGACTGTACACCTCTGCATACTCCTTTGGTTTATAACAGGCGTGATAATATGTATGTTAAAACATTCATTCAAGTACTAACAGCTTGCCAAAGTAATTACCTCGCGGTCACCTTCTAATTCGCGGCCGCGACGCGCGTTGCTTAACTTTGATGACCTAATCAGTAGCTACTGGCAAGATTACGCAAAATATGCAAAGTGGTCCTTGAAAGAATACGAGACACTTTTAGTACTGAGTAAGTAACTTAGACAGGGCAAAAAGTGATTCATTTTGTCACTTACCGACTTATATTCTGTTTCAAAATTGTCTGACTAAAATGTAAACAAATGAAGGTCAATTTCCGTAATTAAAAACGTTCAAAATCTAGTCGCAAATCGCAATCTCATCTCAGCAATTATCAATGTCAAAAACTTGTCAAAAATGTAGGAAAACTAGAGGTATTTTTGACAGATTCAGACCGACGAGTCCTGTGAATGTTCATAATATTACGAGTTGCTCTTCAGAAAACGTACCTGTGGATGCCAATTTGTAGTGCGATTTATAAATTAAGTGCTTGGTTTGATTATTTAGATACTTAAACCCGAAATTAAAATTCTAAACCATCTTGAAAATGTTATCGTTTGACAATTGAGGTTAATTTTATAACTTAAATTTTCGTTGATGGTTTTTCAATAACAATTTAATCATGTAATTCAAACAATGATTGTTGGTAAAAGTAGTGAGACATAAGTTGAAACATTCTAAATACAGATGAATGTGTTACTAATAGGTACCTTCATGCTTTTAGTGGCAGATTGGGTAAAAATTTAACCTGAACAGGGTTGTTTACACTTTCACCAGATACTTTTGAAACAGACATTACATGCGGACGCGACGTTACTATGGCATTTCGAGTTTTAGAAAAAGCTTGGTTTTGTATTTTAATTACTTACGTCAAATTAAACATTCATCATCTGCCTAGCCTTTTCCCAACAATGTTGGGGTCGGCTTCCAGTCTAACCGGATGCAGCTCTGCTGAATACCAGTATTTTAAGAAAACCTCGTGAGGAAACCGGCATGTCCTAGAACCAAAAGTTCGACGTGTGATATCTACCAACCCGCACTTGGCCTGGGTGGTGGATTACGGCCCACACACCCCTCTCACAGGGAGAATGCCATGTGTCCCAGCGGTCATAATGGTAGTGCATTTTGGCATAATTGAGTTAGTATGTCAAAATGTACAGTCAACAAAAGAGATAAGTATGCAGGATCGTCGGATATAGTTGAAGTTTAGTAAGAAACCGATGGATGTTCTCGAATAAAATTTAATCTTAACAAACAGCTCATTTATCAAATTAAATTTCAGTCGACAACATCCATCGGTTTCTTACTAAACTTCAACTATATCCGACGATCCTGCATACTTATCTCTTTTGTTGACTGTACCAACCTAGCGTAGTGTAAGGCTCAAATCACACCGAAAATGAAGCGAAGCGGAGCGCAGTTTCAGTTTCATAAAATTTTAAACTTACTATAATACATAGTATCGCTTGAGAAACTTGAAAGGTCGCGCGGCCGCCCGCGGCGCCGCGTGCACTCCGATGACTCAAATTTCTCATGCGATAATAAGTATTATATTATGTAGTAATGAAAATAAAGTTAAAATTCATATGACACTGAAACTGCGCTCCGCTTCGCTTCTATCTCGGTGTGATTTGAGCCTTAACAACACAGCATCCCTGTCTGGTGTTTCTAAGATACTACAGTAGTAACAAAAACTGAATAACTACGTAATCGCGTTACTTGTAGGCGCGAACAGAGAAATCGTTGCGCTCTGATTCTGCTGAATTAATGTAACATCACACTCGATATCACCCAGGAGGTAGGCTGTATGGTGTGATAGAAAGGTGCAACATCGACACATCGGGCTTTAGAAAGAGACTGTCACAGAGGTATGAGTGACGGAGACGACGTGAGACAAAAACGATGTGTTAAACTCGAACCTAAAGCATTTGTTTCAATTAAACCATTTACAGGCACTTTTCAATTGTCAAGGAGGTGGTCAGTCAGAAAAATATGAAGCTAATTGCCCATTCCAAAGCGTAGTAGGTACACGCGCAACAAACTCCATAAATATTAGTTACATCATTCATCATCTGCCTAGACTGCCTAGCCTTTCCCAACTATGTTGGGGTCGGTTTCCAGTCTAACCAGATGCAGCTGAATACATGGAGCGACTGCCTATCTGACCTCCACAACCCATTGACTTGGTAATACGATACCCCTTGGTAAGACTGGCTGTCGGACTTTCGGGCTTCTGACTACCCGTAAAAAACTGCTGCTGTCAAAGATCCAAGAATGACAGCCGGGACCTTTCCGAGGTACGGAGGGGTCTCGGAATGTAAAGATGGTCACCCATCCACAAACCAACCGCGGCAAGCGTAGCTTAACCTGATCGATCGACCTGTGCGGCTGTTAATATTTAGCCACGGGCCCCTCTATTAGATATTAGTTACATCATTATCGTGTCATTTTAACGCACTGTTATTTTATTGAGTTGTCATTCATGAGCAGCCAGGACAACGGATTGGTTAGCCAATTTACTTAGTATAATTCTCGTCTGGTTCTGGCGAAAGGTTCTGGAGTGGCGACCACGTACCGGAAGACGTAGCGTTGGAAGGCCTCCCACAAGGTGGACCGACGACCTTGTGAAGGCCGCAGGAACCCGTTGGATGCGAGAAGCACAGAACCGGTCGAAGTGGAAGTGCTTGGGGGAGGCCTATGTCCAGCAGTGGACGTCTTTTGGCTGAAATGATGATGATGATGAATTCTCGTCTCTATATCCCAATTTAATTGGGGTCCTTCTCCATTAGACGTCATCTCGGTAACCACCCCATTTCTAACCATATCACCTTGCACACAGTCCACCCATCGTTGCTTTGGTCTTCCCCTACTCATTAGCCAACGAAATTAGCACTGTCAACTGAAATTGTCACATAAAACTTTTGTAGTTACCACAACGCAACTGCATGAAGCTGTAGCTACTAGCTGTAGCACTATAACCACTGCTTACCCACATTTTGTCGCAGCAATGTGGTGTTTATTGGCCGTGTGTTCGGGCTCTTGATAGGCCTTCGACTTGTTTGCCATCCAATATTAACTCAGCCTATTGTAGTTCGCTGCTGGACATAGGCCTCCCCCAGACTGCGCTACAACACCCTGTCCTCGGTCTTCCGCATCCAGTCTGCCCCAACCACCTTCTTAAAGTCGGTCCATCGAATGGGGGACCATCCCACTACGCTTGCCGATACGCGGTCTTCACTCCAGGACTCGACTGCTCCACTCGCCATCGGTCGGTCCTTCACTTCAGTTTGCTTACTCTGCAAGCAAAAGACGCTATGACGTTTAAAGACGTCACTGTTTAAAAGGTGCCTTAATAATAACTGAAAGCAAATACTATGGACATGTACAATGCCGGAGTAATTGACGCTTTAACACAAAAATGCACTAAGATGTGATATACGGCTAAATTCTATTCTCTCTGGTCATTAACAGAGCGTGATGGGGAGACCAAGCGAGACGGCTCAATGAGCGATTTCAGTCATTTATTTTCAAGTACATTTTCGGTTTTTATCGAGAGTTATGATGGTGGCAAATAAGCCGTCGGCCTACCCGTACTTAATGAGAAAACTGCCATGGGCTACTCGTAGAACCACGGTCAGCAACAGGCGAACCGCGGTGCGTTTGCAGACCGAGAAAGGTCGAACCTCGGGCCGCCAAATATGCTAATGTATTGTATCAATTAATACGTAGATAAGGAATACCTTTATTAATTAAAAATAATATTTTTATGCCACATCGAATCTAACTTACCACTTATTCTATTTTAAGAGGCAAAGGCAGAGGTTGGCAAGCTGTCTCCGTTTCTTAGACCGCCATTTGAAGTTGATGCAGCGGCAGAATAAACAGATGTGACTGCCAAGTTGTTTAATCTGTCAAAGCCATCACATAATTGATTTGCAAGAAGATGTATTTTTGCAAATGTATAAAACAGTATCCACTGAAGAATTTTGGGCCAAACATGTCCCAGAAAAAAAAGCAAAAAACTAGTTATCAATTTGGCTCCTATGTTTGGTTCGACATACACGGTATGTGAAACATCTTTCTCAAAGATGATTAGACACACTTCGAATTTGCTGTTCCTCTCGAGAACCAAACTATAAAAAACTAGTTCAAGACCGTCGGTGTAGTTTCTTACATTAATTTTAGGTATTGTGTTTTATCATTCCGAATTTGATTTGAAACCAAAATAATAAATAGGTAGCACTTAATTATTGTCAGTTGTGTTTTCACCCAAAGGGCAATGGAGAGGGCTATGCTTGGAGTTTCCCTGCGTGATCGAATCAGGAATGAGGAGATCCGCAGGAGAATTTAGGTAACCGACATAGCCCGAAGAATTGCCAAACTTAAGTGGCAGTGGGCAGGGCACATTGCTCGCAGAACAGATGGCCGATGGGGCCGAAAGGTTCTGGAGTGGCGATCACGTACCGGAAGACGTAGCGTTGGAAGGCCTCCCACAAGGTGGACCGACGACCTTGTGAAGGCCACAGGAACCCGTTGGATGCGAGAAGCACAGAACCGGTCGAAGTGGAAGTGCTTGGGGGAGGCCTATGTCCAGCAGTGGACGTCTTTCGGCTGAAATGATGATGATGATGATGATGTGTTTTTCTGGACCTTGTTCAAATTTTCCCACAGTAGGTATCCGGACCCCACCTAAAAAATCAAATTCATGTTATAAGTATCAGTAACATTAAGCTAATCCGCTTGTAATAACGTTACAGGTGAAACGTTACAGGTTCATTTGTAATTTCTTTATACTTTTGTCGTCTTTTTCGTTATCTTAGTCATGAAGCTGGCAAAATTGAGTATCGAAATGAATAACGTTATTATATCGTTATACTAATAACGATACATTGATAATATTTTTAGTGAACAGTTTAAGATTTCGTTCCGTTTGTCAGTATCGTTATAGCCAAGGAATTTATTTTGTTACGATCCTAGTGGAACGGTACAAATTATCGGTACCGGAACTACGCGTAACGTTATTTTGAGTAACGTTTCAAGTCCCTTGCACATATTTGTCAGTAATCGCGCAGCTCAACATTAAGTACTTGATTAGACTTACTTATCCTACAAAACTGCTGAGCCTAAAGTTATGCAACTCACTTAGAATGACAACCCACGTCTTCATTCCCCGATCACGAACTAATATAAACCCATAATGAAATATGCAAACATACATTATATACCATGACCGGGCGTTCAACTCGACAGAAACACCATGACAAGGAAAAATACACCTTACTTCTCAGCTCCAAAGTTGATTTTTCTAAAAATAGATGTGAGGTTCTATCAGGAGTATTGGTTCAAGGGAAATTCTACTTCAAAAGTGAATGAATAGAGTTGAATTCAGGTTTGTTATGTAAACTCAGGTGTAATGTTCTTGGCTAATTGATTAAGCGCTCATATTGTGCTAGTGAGTATGTTTACGACTGTTATTTTAATGGAGGATGAGCAGAGTTGCAAGTCGAGTTGATGAAACTATGTATGAAATAGTACGGGGTGGGAGTGGGACTGTAAAAGATAGGATATGACCAAAGAAACGTTGGATGAAAGAATCACACTAATATTATAAAGGCGAAAGTTTGTGAGGGGGTGTGGGGGTGAGTAAGCGCGTGTGATGTGGTGTAATGGGGGAAGTGGATGAGTGTGTGATGTGTGATGTGTGTATGAGTGTGTGATGTGTTTGTTTTAAGTACCATCCGAGGACGTGCGTATGAATACACAAGGCACGACCGAGGACCTTTTCAAAGCGAGGACCTTTTCGAGGGTCCTCGGTTTGACTTGACCAAAGATTCGTATTCTGCAAGCGATTTTGAGTCTTTCTATATAGTTAATACGAAAAAGTTGTCTGAACCTCGGTTTGATCAAGATTATTCATAATCTTACACAGACATTGTGTATCCACCAGATGGTGCCACTGTCGCCTCATACACAGACTCTTTACACTTATTTCACGTTTGTTGTATTATCCGAGGACCTATGTGTTAACTTTAACACAAAAGACCTCGGTTAGGTAGCTTTTCCAGACAATGTGTATTTAAGACCTCGGTTTGCTAGATTTTCCGAACAGTGTGTATTCTAGTCCTCGTTTCGACAGTTTTCCTTGTGTGTAGAAGACAAATTGTATGCTATCATTTAAATAAAATTATGAAGGAGAAAATCGAAGGTAGACTGAATCCTTAAACAAATCGTTGGTAGCTACTAGGTGAACGAGGAATAATCAGGCTTTTTCTGCAGCATGTGCTAAGTACCTAGGCCCGCTTATATTATACAACATTATGATTTGCACCATAAAATATTGTATTGTCATAGGAGCTAAATACGTGTGCTTTTCATAAAGAAAATAAATGCCTTCCTAGGTGAAATGTCTGCAGCAAGATTTGAAACAAATATAAAGTACAAAGAAATACAGAACATGAACATACTAAAGGAAACCACGTCATAAACTTCACTGAAATAAAAGTAAGTAGGTTTATTTTAAAATGGAACAAATTATTTAACAAACTTTTACCAACGATCTACTTATAAAAATAACCATCAAGTTGCAATAACATCTTTGAGAAGCATGATTATAAAACTTACATAACAGTTAATAGAAAACGACTCAAACAAAAAGACTTATAGAAACCATAATTAAAAGAAATCGACATAAATTGGGCTAAAAACTTGACATAAAATTTCATAACACAATGCTTAGTTAGAAAACAACAAAGAAATATTAACAAGCGAGATCAAAATAATTTGGGAAGCATGCAAACTTAATAACTTAATGGCGCCGATTCCCTTGTTCACAAACTAAACAAATTTTAAGTTCAGTGCATCTTTTTCTTTATATTTAAAAGGACAGAAGATAAATATTAGTTTAGTCCTGTCAAATTAAGATACTCCATAGCAAGTTTAGACGTGATTATAAACATGGCTATTAAAAATATTTTATCCCCATAAGGGTGTAGTTTTGAAAAATCGTCTGGGATGTTTCTATAGCTTGACTTAAATATTATGACCAATTATCATATCAAGCCACGTAATAAAATACTCCCCTAAGAAATTGACTATCCCTCTTCACCCCGTCCGGGGTAGATTTTCTAAAAAACCTGATATACTTACTTTATTATTTATTTTGGTCTTACATACTGAGTTTCGAATTAATTGGACCATGCGTTAAAATTCTTCCATACAAAATTTACACCCCCAATCTCCCTTTAGTTTCAAGTTTATTAACCATATGAATAAGATTTTTCATATAAACTGTATTCTCGGTCTTCACCCCCACAGGGGTGGAATTCCGAAAAATCGTTTGTTATATTATTATGTTCATTACTTCACTTGAAGATTTATTTATACCAATTTTCGAGTTATTCAAGCCACGCAGTAAAATCCTCGCTTGTATAATTAACTACCCCTTTTCACCCCGTTAGGGCTAGATTTTCGAAAAACCCTGATACACGGTATTCTTTATTTTTGGTCTTAAGTATAAATACTGAGTTTCGAGCTAATCGGACCGCGAGTTAAAAATCTTCCATACAAATTCTGACACCCCACAATCCCCCTTTAGGGAGTAGTTTAGAAAAACAAAAAATGCCAAACTTCATAATTTACTTATTATCTAAGTAAATTATGAAGTTTGGCATTTTTTGTATTTGTGCCAAGTTTTTTAACTCAAGGAATAAGATTTTTCATACAAACAAAAAACAAGGGGGTAAAAAGGGGGGATCCCTTTTCATCCCCTTAAAGGTTGAATTTCCAAAAACCCCTTCTTAGTGCTCCCCTACATTATAAAAGGAAGCCGTGTGCAAAATTTCACAATCTCAAACTCAACAGGCACTTTTGAATTGTCAAGGGGTCGGTCAGCTCAGGGAGAGAGCCTCCCGTCCCAGCCGCCGCGGGAGACGCTCCGGGCGTCGGGAGCCGCGCGACGACTCCCGGCCACCGTAGGCGCGGGCCTGCGGGCGGAGAGTAATGGGTAGCTCACCGTCCGATCAGGACCAGGCCCGTGCCGGACGGCGCGTACGTGTTCCATGCGCACCTCAAAGAGATGTCAGCATCGAGGACCCCATAGGGCCGTAGCCTGCCGGGTCAGCGGGATTGTCCGAAAGGGTTACCGCTGGCCCGGAACATAAAGGGCTAAGGAAGGAACACGGTTGGGTTTTAGTCAGTAAGAGTCTGACACTCCCTTCCGCTCCACCCAGAACTGGAGGGGTAATTTGATGATTTCCCATCCGCAAAAAAAAAAAAAAAAAGGGGTCGGTCAGTCAGAAAGATGAAGCTAGTTGCCCATTCCAAAGCGCAGGTACCTATGGAGAAGAACGGGCAAGAAACTCCATGGACACTCTTTTAAATTAAAATAATATGGTTACAAAATCTTGTTTAGATCATTCATGTTAAAAATGATGCATGTGAGAACAATGTAGAACGTTAAAAGCGTCCGTAACGTCTAAAATCACATTCCTAGACCTAGTAGTTGCGGCTGTGCGTTGATATGTCAGTCTGTCAGTCAGTTTCTCCTTTTATATATACAGGATGAATTTTAGAAGTGAGCGTGGATGGCCAAATCCGAAACTATGAGGAATAGCGAAAAGTACTCAAAAGAGTCGCGGCCTCGATTTTGGTGAAAACTAAAACTGCATCATTGGATTTTTGAAAAATCAATATTTCTAGCCAGGAATCGAACCCGTTGATTTTGAAAAAAAAACACAGTGTATTTATTACACCATTCGATAGTGTCGCTGATAATGATCGATGTCTGGGTTTTTGTTTACGTTATAAGCAACAATCACGAGTGTTTAACAAAATAAAGCCGTTACTGTCGGCTCTCTTTGATAAATAATCCTTTGAGAAGCGCTGACAAACGTAAAGACATTGACTCGTCCTCGCTTGGTACTTCATTTTAGAAAAAGTGTGTAAGAAATAAATCGGAACATTGATTATTATCTTACACGTAAAATGTTTTAGGTAGGTAGGTAGGTATTTTCCAGGTCCTCGGTTTGTACAAGTTCTACGCGAAAAACTGTCCTCGGTTTAGTGATATAAAGTCTAACACAACGTCCGCACTTTGTACAAGCTATAAGAAATATTGTGTAAAAATACGTCCTCGGAAGGACGTCGCAGGGCTTACGTAAGAGGTCCTCGGTTGGCTTACACAAAGTCCTCGTATGTGCATCGTTGGTCACATTTAGCTGTGTATTTCAGGTCCTCAGTATGATAGCCGAAATTCATACAGAAAAATATTGAGATAGCATTATCCCAATAAGCTCATCACTATAGATTTACTCACCTGTCTCTTTCTATCTTATTCTAAAAGACCAACGAGGTATTTAAACCAGTTTTTTGGAGGGTCCTCGGTTCGTTCTAGGACTAACAAGGTCCTCGTAAGGGTGTCTGTACAAACAGGGGTGTGTTTATATGTTTGTTACTTCTTCACGCTCAAACGGCTGCACAAATTTTGATACAATTTTGTATGGAGGAAGCTGACACCCTGGATTAACATATAGGCTATCCCGATATTCCCACGGGAACGACATTTCTGTGATCAGCCGCACAGGTCGATCGATCAGGTTAAGCTACTCTTGCCGCAGTTGGTCTGTAGATGGGTGTTATCTACTGGCCGCTAAAGGACTATAACAAAAGGCATATATTTCAACTAGCTTCCGCCCGCGACTTCGTCCGCGTGAAATTTCACCCTCCCCCATTCACCCTCTTAGGGGTGGAATTTCGAAAAATCCTTTCTTAGCGGATGCCTACGTCATAACATCTACCTGCATGCCAAATTTCAGCCCGATCCCTCCAGTGGTTTGGGCTGTGCGTTGATAGATCACTATGTCAGTCAGTCAGTCACCTTTGAGTTTTATATATTTAGATTAAAAAATTATTATGTAGATACCCAGTAGTTTCTTAACGCCCGCTGTACTTATAATCACAAAGTACGCACAGGCCATGAGCCAACGAATGGAGTCGTTGTGTGGCCCACTTTCACTTACTGGTGCGCCTGCGCCGCGATGACGATTACTGTTTATGACGGTAGCTTTGCAGTTTTAGAGGCAGGGAAATAATTATGGAAGGTATTTAAAAGAATTACAGAATATATTAAAAGAAGAGATCGCAGAAAGCGATAAGGCCGCCCATTGTATGTTTTGTAGTATTAAATGTATTTTTTGTTTTGTGTTTTCTGGTGGACAATAAAGTATACACCCTTACATTTTGATCGTTGAAGACTGGCAGCATTGCCACGTTGAATGGCAATGCTAAACCTAATTAAATAATAAAAATAACAAAATTTAATCCTAATCCTTTTAATTGAAATGCTTATGTGGGGAAAGCTCTACCTAAAGCTTTTAAATTCGTGCACTGAGTGTAGGGTCTACTAAATTAGGTACTTACTTATTTAAATAAATAAAAGAACTTACCTAATAAAATATTTCGTAAATGTTATCAAAATTCCTATCGCGGTACCTATTCTTTACATATTATTGCGTAAAACTTATTATTGTAACTTGATTCTCGTACCTATATTTTGCAGCGAAATAATTTAGTGAATTTTTAAACCCATAATTTTATTATATCATCTGACAGCTGTCAAAATGACAAGTCTATTGTTTGTGGAGACAAAATACACATATTCTTTTGTTTACTTTTTTATTTGAAGTTATTGCAAAAACGGTATTGATAATTATGTGTGTTTAGGTACCCTCTTCTTAATAAAAATATTTTTTTTAACCATTTATAAAGTAGGTACTAGCTCCTGCCTGCAACTATGTCTGCGTGAGATTTCATATTTTAATATAGAATATATCCTATGACACTTCGGATCATTACCTACTTCCAGTGATTATCTTTGAGAAACATAATTATCAATCTGTTTGCCTTTTCCTTACTACGTTGGGGTCAGCTTCCAGTCTAACCCGATGCAGCTGAATACCTGTATTTTACATGGAGCGAGTGCCTATCTGACTTCCACAACCGGTACACTGTAAGACTGGTTGTCAAACTTTGGGCTTCTCACTACACGTTAACAACTGTCAAAGATCTACGAATGACAGCCGGGACCAACGGCTTTTAACGTGCTTTCCGAGGCACGGAGAGGTCTCGAAATGATTGTAATGAATGGTCACCCATCCACGAACCGACCGTGGCATGCTTAGCTTAACCTTTCGATCCTCCGATCGATCCTTGCGGCTGGTATTAGTTAGCCTCGAGCCCCTTTCACAAACATTTAAGTAAACAAACAATTTTACCTCTTGTAATTAGTTCAGAATAGATTATAATACGGGTGTTCGTTACTTTCATGAGAATTACATAATAATACTGCTTACTACATAAACTTAAAAAGCCGTGAACATATAGCATTATCAGGAATATGCATTGTGTAGTCGAATAAAAAGAAAGCATTCTGTTGGAACCAAACAGTTAACTTACTGTTAGACTTAACGCATGGTTAAATACAGCATGATCAGACATGACTGTGTGGTCTTATGTACAGTAAGGGTGTAGTTGACTGCCCCGTTAGTCCCATGGGGTCCTGGGTTCGATTCCCGAGTCGGACACAGTGTTATTGGGTTTTCCATTAGGAATTTCTTAGTAACAGTGCGAAGTTTGAAAGTTGGCGTGCCCCCGTGCCTCGGAAAGCACGTCAAGCCGTTGGTCCTGCGTCTGAACTCTCCCCGGTCGTGTCGGATTGCCGTCCCATCGGACTATGAGAGTAAAGGAACAGAGAGTGCACCTGTGTTTGCGCACACACTTGTGCACTATAATATCTCCTGCGCACCTGGCTAATCTCCATTGAGATTGGCCACCGTGACCGAATACGGTCGGGGAGGCTATTATTAAGGGTGTGGTACAGAAAGGGCCGTCTTTAACCTGTTAGAGAGCCTGGGCACATAAGGATCACATGGCCCCTATGTAGATAAGAGACAATAAGAGAAACATACTAATATTTCATAACTGGGAGGTGTAAATCGCACTGCAAATCACTTATTTTGTCATTGAATCTGGTACTAAATACTAATAATGCGTAGAATGGAACGGTGGCTGCAAATAATGATTTTTATGCGAGCAGGCCGGGGCCCCCGAAGATCGCGGGGTCCTGGGCACTTGCCCAGAGGGTCCAATGGAAAAGAGGGGCCTGGGTACAGACCATAAAACTGAAGAACTTTCTCCATGGGACCAACCTTGATTGCGAAAAAATTATCAGCTGACCCATACGAAACTTCAATACCTACTCGACCCAAATGTATGTGATAGATGATCCTCCCATACCTACTGTAATTTAAAAAACATTGTAAAAGCCAATTATTTTTATCATTGCCGGCTCTTCTCCTTTGGGAACGACCAATTGGAACCGTGCACCTAGCTTCTGACGATTCGAAAGTGCCCATATAGTTTATGATTATTGATGATATTATTTTCGGCGACTTACGAGTTGTAGGTTCGAACACAGACAGGCACATTACTTTTGTGTAAATTATTTCATCACCACTGAAAACGGTTGAAGGAAAACATTATGAGGAAACCGGCATGTCCTAGAACCAAAAATTCGAAGACAATATGTGACATCTACCAACCCGCACTGGGCCCGCGTGGTGGACTACGGCCCACTCCCTCTCGCCGAGAGGAGGCCTGTGTCCCAGCAGTGGGAACAATAGGCTGATTATGCCATGCCAACATTTTAGTATCGCACTTGTACTTCAGGCTAAATTAATGCTGATCATATTTAGTCTTACATAAAGCTAGTATCTATGTATAACTTCGCTGACGTCATTTCATGTCTGTGTCAATTTAAAACGTGTTGTACATTTGGATTAGCTCAGCATGGCCAGTACAGATAGACACGTAGCGTAAATATTATGGCATAGGTATTTCTTCTTGGTCTTGTCGATAGCACGAGTAATAAGGGCAGACTTTTCAATCGACAGAAAATTTTTATTCGTGGAATAAAATTGACGTCTGACAGATTTTGTATTGGAGAAAAATTCAAAATTATTCCTCCGATAATAGAAGAGATCAAGATCTTTACACACCGAACACACATTTGCGTGGGTATTCCCTAAAGCTATGGGAAAATTCATAAAAAAAAAGCCCTTGAAGCAATTCTTGTCTAACCGAGTAGTAGCAGCATGGAATAGGCTCCCGGAAAATGTTGTGACGGCTCCCGGAAAATGTTGTGACGGCTCCCGGAAAATGTTGTGACGGCTCCCGGAAAATGTTGTGACGGCTCCCGGAAAATGTTGTGACGGCTCCCACACTGAACTGCTTCAAGAATCGACTGGACATATTAAATATCTCCAAGCTATACGATACACACGCATCAGCTAATTAGCTGCTAGTGTGTCTAACCAAATAATAATAAAGAAATTATCTGGCGTTAAAAAAATCAGCCCCAATTCATAATTATGTTTCATTGGTTAATCGCTAAGTATATGGAAATAATCATCAGCATAGGCAGGCCAATTAGTTTTTAGGGTTCCGTACCCAAAGGGTAAAACGGGACCCTATTACTAAGACTTCGCTGTCCGCCTGTCCGTCTGTCACCAGGCTGTATCTCAAGAACCGTGATAGCTAGACAGTTGAAATTTTCACAGATGATGTATTTCTGTTGCCGCTATAACAACAAATACTAAAAACAGAATAAAATAAATTATTAAGGGGGGCTCCCATACAACAAACGTGTTTTTTTTTTTTGGCGTTTTTGCCTTGTGGTACGGAACCCTTCGTGTGCCAGTCTGACTCGCACTTGGCCAGTTTTTTTTTTTTTGGGAATGGGAAATCATTAAATGACCCCTCCCGCTCTGGGTGGAGCGGAAGGGAGTGTCAGACTCTTACTGCCTAAAACCCACCCGTGTTCCTTCCTTAGCCCTTTAAGTTCCGGGCCAGCGGTAACCCTTTCGGACAATCCCGCTGTCCCGTCAGGCTTCGGCCCTGACGGGCCCCTTCATTTGTTAGTCGCCTTTCATCCTCTCAACTTGACCAAACCTGAAGTAAGTCTAAATCTATGCCTGATATAATATGTGACGTGTAGGTTTATTAGTTAACGGTAAATTATGCAAATGTTTACCGCTACGCGAATTCACGTGGGTGACGCTATATTGACCAATGGGTTAATGACCATACCTTCCTTATTAGGAGTATATAGATTTTTGACTAATATGACCTATCAGCTGTAACACCTTTTTTTTTTTTTTTTGTGGATGTGAAATCATCATAATGACCCCTCCCGCTCTGGGTGGAGCGGAAGGGAGTGTCAGACTCTTACTGACTAAAACCCACCCGTGTTCCTTCCTTAGCCCTTTATGTTCCGGGCCAGCGGTAACCCTTTCGGACAATCCCACTGACCAGCTGTTACACCCTTATTAGCACATCAAAGTGAAGTGTCGCGCGATCAAAATCAAGTCATTTATTCAAACTAGGCTGACAATCAGCACGGTTGAACGTCAAAATGACATAAGACAGTCCCCCAAAACGCCCGCCCTTCACCACTTCCTAGTGCTCTCGCTGGGGAGAAGAAGTGGCGCAACAAACTCCCCAGCAGCACAGCTGTCTGTTCAGTTAGAAGAACTTGATTCTATACAATAGTACGTAATTAACATTCATCATCATCATCATTTCAGCCGAAAGACGTCCACTGCTGGACATAGGCCTCCCCCAAGCACCTCCTCTTCGACCGGTTCTGTGCTTCTCGCATCCAACGGGTTCCTGCGGCCTTCACAAGGTCGTCGGTCCACCTTGTGGGAGGCCTTCCAAACGCTACGTCTTACGGTACACGGTCGCCACTCCAGAATCTTTCGGCCCCATCGGCCATCTGTTCTGCGAGCAATGTGCCCTGCCCACTGCCTGTAATTAACATTACGAAACATTGAATTATTTGCCACTAGCTTCTGCCCGCGACTACGTTCGCGTGAAATTTCTTGTTCCCCCGACCCACCCCGTCGCATCTCATCGCCTGCCCGCGCTATTACTTAGTTTTTGCTTAGCGTTCTGACTTTTCTTCTTTTTGCTCGGCTACTGAGGGTCATATCGTGACGTTAAATAGCCTATAGCCTTCCTCAAGAATAGGGCTATGAAATACAAAAAGATTTTTTCAAATCTGACTGATAGTTCCAGAGATTACCTCCTACATACAAACATACAAACTTTTCCTCTTTATAATATTAGAGATCAGATAGGTATGCTAGCACACGCCAATATACGAATAGAAACAAAACAAAAATGATTATGGCAGGGCCCCGGGCAGGCCTAAGAAAAAGTGATCCATATTCGTAGAAAGGCGAAACTCGACGATGCGTGTGCGCGGTTGACCGGCTATCACAAATTGACACTTTTCTATTTAATACTACGCCCGACACGCTTTTAGCACATGTGGGGTAGATAGAGGCGTAGGTTTCATCCATTAACATACATAACATCACGCTTGTATACACAGAGGAGATAGGCAGACTGGCAGAAGTGTTCGAAGCGCTAAGGTAGCCCGCGAAATACAAATTTTCTTACGTTTTTTGCAATTTGCTGGTCAGTATTAAGTTGTACGTTGAAATACGATTAGCGGTCGTAACAAATATGTATTTACAGAATTATAATCATTACAATCAGTAATACAACTTGTTAAGTTAGTATAATCCCCAAATTTCAAGATTTCATAAAATAGTCATTCTTGGGGATTACTTGGTCTTAGAGAGTTGTGTTGAAGACTTTAATGATTATAATTCTGTAAATACATATTTGTTACGGCCGCGAATCACATTTTAATCAACGTACAACTTAATACTGACCAGCAAATTGCAAAAAACGTAATAAAAATTGAATTTCGCGGGCTACCCTGGCACTTTCGCCTTAAGTTCAAGTCCCATGTAACAGGAGGCGAGCCTATTGCCATCAACCCGGCACAAATACAGACTCCGGGCTGCTCCTGAGAAATTCCAGATGGAAAAACCCAATAACAGTCCAACGACGCAGTCGAGCTTTCATTGAAAAAGAAAAGTAATTATATGTAAAAATCAACCTTACTGATAGTTACATAGGAGTGACCTTGAGGTTATAGTGAACTCGGCAGTCGGCACACGTGACAACATCAAGGTTCAGTATACAGGAAGATCTGTAAACCCGTCGACCTTACTTCGTGCAACAGATTTAGGGTTCCGTGAAAGAGTGAAATAATAAAATGGTTTTGTTTTGTTTTGATGCAACTTTATTTTCGAGTTTTTAGAAGACTATCTACTAGCAATGTTGGTTGGCTAATGCAATTATTAAACAAAAACTTAAAAATTAAACAAACTCTTCAATATAACGCTTTATTATTAGTAGGTATATCTGTCTGCCAAATTTGATCCAAACCGGTTCAGCCGTTTTTGTGTCAATCCGGAACATACATCCAGACAAAACAAAAATTCTTCTTTGTTTTATAGATAACTAGCAGCGCCCCGCGGTTTAACCCGCATAAGTGTCGATCCCGTGGGAATAACTGGATAAAAACTTTAGGTTATTTCCCGGGACTCAATCTATCTCTATACCAAATTTCACTATCTCTATACTTACCAAATTTCATCTAAATCGGTTCAGCGGTTTATGCGTGAAGAGGTAACAGACAGACACTTCTTTCGCATTTATAATATTAGTATGGATAAACTACACTCTTGCGCTTGTCTATAGTTTATTTTTCATGTACTTGTAATAACATATAATATTATTGCCGTAATAACTTTGAAAACGCAGGTAATCTTATGATTAATTTCAAGATTTTTTACCGCCATGACAGCCGTTTAATATTTAAATGTTAATGCTATTAAATCGTCGTTTTTGTCTGTTATTTATAATCATGTTATATTAAATTACAATAATATTGTAAATTATAATTGCCGCCTGTTGTTTTAAACATAACACAACGTCACGCCTTATACATTCTTTAAAAACAACATAAAATCACGCATTAAAAAAAAAACTGGCCAAGTGCGAGTCGGACTCGCACACGAAGGGTTCCGTACCACAAGGCAAAAACGCCGAAAAAAACACGTTTGTTGTATGGGAGCCCCCCTTGAATATTTATTTTATTTTAATTTTATTATTTATTATTAAAGTAAAAATACAACTGAGTATTTTGTGAATATTCCAAGTGCCTACCTGTTGCCATTATTGATATTGAGCAAAAAAGGGCAAAAAAATCGCGTTTGTTGTATGGGAGCCCCCCTTAAATATTTATATTATTTTGTTTTTAGTATTTGTTGTTATAGCGGCAACAGAAATACATAATTTGTGAAAATTTCAACTATCTAGCTACCGCGGTTCTTGAGATACAGCCTGGTGACAGACAGACGGACGGACAGACAGCGAAGTCTTAGTAATAGGGTTCCGTTTTTACCCTTTGGGTACGGAACCCTAAAAAACAGTGGCACTCCGGGAGTGCCGACAGAAGTGAAAACAAAACACAAACAGAATACTTTGCCATCACTCACTGACATAACGGATATACATTAAAACCGAGTACATCCCGAGGACATCCGAACACATCCGAAGCGGGTATTTTTTTAATCGTCTTATTAACAAAACACGCGCGGTGTCGCTTACGGTAACAGTGGCGCGACTTCAATAGTTTTTTCGTTTTCACTTAAAAAAAACAAGGCTTCCTTGTTTGTCTAGTGGTCGCAAGCGGTACTGCTGAGAATGAGGTCCTAGATACGATTCCCGGGACGGGAAAATTGTAATTGGTGACATAAAACAAGGTTGCAGGGATATCGACGCAACCTGTTACCATCCATGGATTCAGTTACAGCATTTTTTAGGGTTCCGTACCTCAATATGTAAAAACGGAACTCTCGGTCTGTCTGTCAAGACCCTTTATCTCGGGAACGCGTGGAGATATCGAGTTGAAATTAAAACCATGTACTCAGGTCTACAGTCTCTTGAAGCTGTGAAAAAATCAAACTTTTATTTAAAGTAAAAAAAGATACGGCTGTTTATGCCGCACAAAACGTATATTTCGACTCTCTCAAGGGAATCAAAATTTATAGGGTAATTCCCGTTGACCTAGAATCATGAAATTTGGCAAGAAACAAGGTCATGTAGCACAAGTAAAGGAATATATCCGAAAACTGTAAATTTGAAGTAACATTTTTAAAAATCCCGTGATTTACATACCTACAAATTTGTACGGAACCCTCGGTGCGCTAGTTCAACTCGCACTTGACCGATTTTTTTTTCTTTAAAAGTTGATGATGAATTTCTTGTTGCTCGCTTATAGTTAAAAGGGCTATGTTAAAACATCAGCGTTTTTCCGCAACTATTGTAACATTTTATTTAAAAATTATACCTTGGCGTGGCTAAATAATAACAGCCGCACAGGTCGATCGATCTTGCCGCGGTTGGTCTGTCGATGGGTGACCATCTTTACATACCGAGACCCCACATATTATTATGTGCCTCGGAAAGCACGCTAAGCCGTTGGTCCCGGCTGTCATTCGTGGATCTTTGACAGTCGTTACGGGTCACCAGAAGCCTGAAAGTCTGACAACCAGTCTTACTATGAGGTGTTTTAGTACCCAGTAACTGGGTTGTGGCGGTCAGATAGTCAGTCGCTCCATGTAACATACTGGTACTCAGCTGCATCCGGTTAGACTGGAAGCCGACCCCAACAGAGTTGGGAAAAGGCAGGCAGATGATGATGACCTTCGAGATGCCATGATTTCCTCTTTTTAAAAACTCATGGCCATGTACAAAGTGGGTATTTAAAGTACATGTATTCACTTCCTCAATTTTAATTTAAGGTTTTCGCACTTAAACCTGACCCTACATAGGCAGTTCAAGACCAAGTTTATTTGAGTGTTGAGTTTTTAATTGAGTTCAAACAGCGAGGTTTAATATTAAATAATTATTTTATTTTTAAGTTCAAAGTTTTCTCCCGATAATTTCCCGTACTTACCGGTATTTTTAATAGCAGCGTCGGATTTATACCGGTATTTAAAAAAGATTTCGTAATTTATAATTGAATATGTGCTATTTTAGATTATCTATAAGTATAATAAAGAGATAAAGTTCGAGAGTTTATTATATGTAGGGTGATCTTCGAAACTTCTGATCTGATTCCGAAAATTCTTTGACTAATGGGAAGCTAGAGTATTGCCGAGTCATAAGATATCTATACTTCTTCTATACAAATAAATAAAATTGAAGTGTCTTTAAGTTATTTTAGAGTATAACTACCGCGCAAAAAAAAACCCTCGAAATCTAATTTGTTTTCCGAGATGCACTCGAAAGAAGTCGCGGGCACAGCTAGTTTTATGTTAAAAAAAGAAATTTCACGCGAACAAAGTCACAGGCAGAAGCTTGTTAAGTAATAACTTGAACAGGTTCTCCCGCTACGTCTGAGGATTAAGATTTAAAACGACGAAGGTTAATACAAAAAAAAAGTTGGCATCTACTTACATAGCCAAAGTGATTAAGATTTTTTGCGGCAATCATTTTAATAATTTGTTGTCAATCAAGTTTGCTTAAAATTGCTAAATAATTAATTTACTTTACAGATTTAGCTCGGCAAGGTATGCACAAGGACTTTTTTTTTACACGTTTTTCGTGTTTCAAATGACCTTCACAATAAGTTGATTAATCCAGTATTTTTCTATGTACAAGTTAGTGAAGCCTCATGTTGCTCTTATAATAAATGCTATTTCGTGAAAGCCAAACGTTATTATTGGTTAATTAGTAAGAAAATATTTCAATACAACTCACGTGGTTCAAATTACACTAATCATGAAATTGTGACACCTGAAGCCAAAAACACATTACAGAATTGTATTGGTGATCAACATACAACCTAATAGTAGCCCGTAAATTGCAAAAAAAAATGATGAATATTTGAATTTCACAGGTTACCTTTGCGCATACTTCATATAAGAAAAACTCAGTAACTCTGCCAAACAACAACTTTTTATGTCTAGCTGTACTTTTGTTCTTTTTGCGTATTCTTTTTTTACTACTTAGATATACAACATTTATCATTTTTATGCTAATCAATTTATGTTTTTTTTTTCACAATCTATTGGTTTCTGCGATACAAACCTTGAGCTTAATGCAGACATCGCCTGTAATCACATTAATTATGCACCTACTACATAATATACATATACAGGGTGATTGGAAGATGGGTGCAAAGCTTTAAGGCCAAGATAGTACAGACAATTTAGAACCATTTAAGCCATGGTTGTCTTAGACGAAGTCTTACCACTTTTTTTTTACCAATTTCTTAAGATTTTTTTCAAAAATTCCTAAAGTTTTAACTAAACTATTTATTTATGGCCAAATTGAATGATAAACGAATTCATTTTTATTTTATTTAATTACATTAATGTGTAAGCAATCTAGCAAAACATGTTTTAGGCCTCTGTGTCGTTAGACATTTTTTTTACAGATATTTAAAGTTCATAACAAATTTTAAAATTTATAAATACTTTTTGTAAACCTTATTTCAAAAATCACGGAGCGTGCTTTTTTTGTTCAAACCTTTTTGAAAACATGCTTGATAATTTCTTTTGAGGTAACATTTACGCAGATATCTTACAAATTATTGAAATTAGGACCTAAAAACCAATTTAAGGGAGAAATTTTAAATTTTAGGCAGTCTCAATAAAACAACATTTGAATTAAATTTATTTATGTTTCATGGTCAAAATGTTGTCCGTGATTCCTAATACAAGCACGGCTCCGTCTTCTCACTTCTATTGTTGTTATTTTCAACATCATATCTCCAGCTTCATTGTTTCAAACTCTGAATTCATTCTCTCTGTCAGTTCTTCTCTCGTGTTTATTTCAACATTCGTATACACCAGCTCCTTGGCCCGGCCCCACACGAAAAAGTCCAGCAGGGTCAGATCTGGTGAGCGAGCGGGCCAAGGGATGGGTCCATCTCTGCCAATCCAGCTGTCAGGAAAGCAATTATTTAAGTGTTCCCCATGTGTTGTGTGGGTTATGAAAGTTTGTAATGCCCTCCCTAGAAAATTTGCTTTCATCCGTCCACAAGATTGATTTCAAATTAAAGTTTTCTAGGGAGGGCATTAAAAACTTTCATAACCTTCATGAATGGGCCGCCAAAGGCAACCATCCACATTTTAAGAAGCAGGTGTCGTTTCAGAGGAAATTCTGGAGGCTGGAGTAATTTGCAGGACGTTGATTGGGCCCCACTTCTTACCGGAGACTTTCAATGGTGAAAATGATTTGCACTTTCTACAAGTGGATTTACCAGAGCTGATAGAGGAAACCGGTGTCCCGATATTCGCAAGAGACAGTACAGTCATCTTTCAGCAAGACGGCTGTCCAACGCATTGGATGTTAAATGTAAGGGAACACTTAAGTAATTGTTTTCCTGACAGCTGGATTGGCAGAGATGGACCCATCACTTGGCCCGCTCGCTCACCAGATCTGACCCTGCTGGACTTTTTCGTGTGGGGCCGGGCCAAGGAGCTAGTGTATACGAATGTTGAAATAAACACGAGAGAAGAACTGATAGAGAGAATTAATTCAGAGTTTGAAACAATGAAGCTGGAGATGATGTTGAAAATAACAACAACAGAAGTGAGAAGACGGAGCCGTGCTTGTATTGGGAATCACGGACAACATTTTGACCATGAAACATAAATAAATTTAATTCAAATGTTGTTTTATTTAGACTTCCTAAAATTTAAAATTTCTCCCTTAAATTGGTTTTCAGGTCCTAATTTCAATAATATGTAAGATATCTGCGTTAATGTTATCTCAAAAGAAAGAGCGATTATCAAGTATGTTTTCAAAAAGGTTTGAACAAAAAAAGCACGCTCCGTGATTTTTAAAATAAGGTTTACAAAAAGTATTTATAAATTTTAAAATTTGTTATGAACTTTAAATATCTGTAAAAAAAATATCTAACGACACAGAGGCCTAAAATATGTTTTGCTAGATTGCTTACACATTACTTTAATTAAATACAATAAAAATGAATTCGTTTATCATTCAATTTGGCCATAAATAAATAGTTTAGTTAAAACTTTGGGAATTTTCGAAAAAAATCTTAAGAAATTGGTAAAAAAAAAGTAGTAAGACTTCGTCTAAGACAACCATGGCTTAAATGGTTCTGAATTGCCTGTACTATCATCGCCTTAAAGCTTTGCACCCATCTTCCAATCACCCTGTATATTTTAACCCTTTGATCGAACACTGCAAAATTGCTTAAAAAACTCGGAATGACAATACTTTTCCTTTTGACAATTCTACAACACCCATTGCGATATTTTTTGCATCGAGCTGACGAGGCGATCAAAGCTTCGGAAGGCCAAGTCTAGGTCTCTCCAGTATGAGTTTTTGACCGATTTTCCGTACAAAATCGTTGCATTGCATCAAATGCCTTCAAAGCAAGAATAAACAGGCATCTTCTGGGCGCGCTAATTCCATCATAAACCTCATCCATCAGGCGAGATGAAAGAAAAAAAATTACATTCTAACACCCCAATTCTCTTCTCTTCCAGAGTGCGACCTCCCAATCGAAGCACGCTGCACGTTTCCTCCGACTCGCCATGGCTTCCATTATGGACATTCTGAAAATCAAGCCATTCGTGGAAGTGTCTGTGGGACAGCTCCTCTGGGGGTACGAGGATCCTCTACTCAAGTTAGCTAAGGATGTGGTGCCCAAGGAACAGAAGCTGCCGTATGAGGAGTTTGGGCTGTTCTATGGGGTGAGTTTTGAAGAGCAAAGGCTTTTTTAGTGGTGTAAAGGTGGCCTGTTTTAGTCGAGGTTGTTTGGAATTGGGTTTCCTTAGAAAGCGGTGGCCCTCACATGACGGCAGGAATGACGATCATCAGGAAAATTATTGTGGGTGATTTTAGAACGGCCGTTATAAGAGGACACCGCAGTCTAAGGAAACCAAAGCTTTATCTAAAAAATACATACTTAGGATTTTGTTTAAAAAAATTGTACGAACAACAAAAAAAATTGGCTGTTACAAAAATAAGAACAGTAACCATGACAAACATGACGACAATTGCTCATTCCAAAATATTATGAAACTTCGTATTGAGAATTTGCTCTCCAGGAAGTTTTCTTCTCAATAGGAAACACTAGACAAAATATAACCGTTTTACAATATTTTTTTATAACATATTAAGAGAACAAAAATGTGAAAACCATGTAAAATAAAACTGTTCTCCAGTAGATAACTACAAATTAAACCATGCCAGGTAATTAATTTGCAAATTCTCATCCCTAGAAAAACGGAACAAGTCCAGACGTGGTCACAATGTTCACTGGGGCCACGGACATGTCCAAATACGGCATTATCAACCGCTACAACATGAGGGACAAGCTGCAGCACTGGAGCACGGACCAGTGCAACAGTATCGCCGGCTCTGATGGTTCCATCTTTCCTCCGCACATCAGTCCTAACGATACACTGGCTGTGTATGATAAGGATCTGTGCAGGCTGCTGCCGCTCAAGTAAGTTGAAATTAAATTTCATGTTTATTTCTGTACTAGCAGGCGCCCCGCGGTTTCACCCGCATTAGTTTCGATCCCGTAAGAATATCGCGATAAAAAGTATCCTATGTTTTAATCATGGTTATAAACTGTCTGGGTGCCAAATTTCATCCAAATCCGTTCAGTAGTTTTTGCGTGAAAGAGTAACAAACATCCAACCATCCAAACAAACTTTCGCGTTTATAATATTAGTCGACATTTCAAGACATTTTTACACTACAATTTATGAGTCAATATTTTAAAACTCTGGCGCGGATATTTCCTAGCTGACTGAACCCTGAGAAGAAATGCCGAAACAAACTCAGAGGTCATGATCTCTTTTAATGATTTTAATGTTGGGCAAAATGTATAAGAAAAAAATTATGTTTTTCTAGCTGACAAGGACTATGAATAAGAATAATTATTTGATTTGCTATCCCACCAATTAACACCTAGATCATTTTGAGCATGGAAAACTGTGAACAAATTAATATTGACTCAATTAGAATTCTCTGAAAACTACAAGTTTTAAGAAATTGTCGTTTAGGTAGGTAGTAGCCGATTGTCGATGAAATCTTGAAAAATGTTATTTCAAAATGTTGGTATATTTTCTAATAACCACCACTTCTGTACTTGTGTAGTGACGTAGTCGCTGTTGACGATATAAAGTTTTGTTTACACTGACTGTTTAGACTAGCTTACCTAATGCTGTATCAACAGCGGAAGGTATTGTTATATTGCGCACATAATTATTTGTAATGAGTATGAGTCATCGCGTTAAATAGGAATTTATTATTTTATGTTAATTGAGCTAAATTCCATTTCGGTGTCGCAGTTTCTTGTGGCGCGACTGCTTACTCAAACTCGAAGAATTTATTTCAATTAAACCAATTACAGGCACTTTTGAATTGTCAAGGGGTCTGTCAGTCAGAAAGATGAACCTAGTTGCCCATTACAAAGCGTCATCAATTCAGCCTATCCCAGTCCACTGCTGGACATAAGCCTCTCCCAGACTGCGCCACAACACCTCCGCCCTGTCCTCCGCCTTCCGCATCGAGTCTACCCCAGCCACCTTCTTTAGGTCGTCCGTCCATCTAGCTGGGGGATTCCAAAGCGTAGTAGGATCTTATGGAGAATAACGGGCAAGGAACTCCATGGACACTGTTTTAGCTTGAAATATTGGTTACATCATTCATGTTGAAATTTTACATGTGCGAACGATGTAAAAAGACGTGTACGTTGAAAGCATCCGTAATAAAAAAATAAAAACAAAATTTTAAGAAACAATTAAATAACTAAAATAAGCCGTGGCAGCTAAGAGATGACTAGTCCCTACTGACGGCTCCTGTTCACGAACATGACGTATGGATCAGCACCATTCCGCTTAACCATGTTGGTGGCGTGTGTTGAATCATTATGTTCCCAATTATTCAACGCACGCCGCAGCGAAACATTGGAGTGAGCAATTAGTTCTTGGATTCATTACCTAGGTAGGACAAGTGTGGTTGGTTAAGGTTTTTTCGTCAGGATTTTTTTAGTAGCAGTCCGGAGTCTGAATTTGTTACACATCTAATTATTTATTGACACTTTATGCGTAGGTAAGTTAAAAACTGCTGTACAAAGGCTGACTTATCCCTTTATTCATAAACGTTGCTTTTAAAGTTTATTAATGATTAGCAGCTGCTACCTTAGATGTTTGACGTTTAAACGTCACTTAAATATAATCATTATTTAAAAATACACCCCATAATGCCTATCGCATTTTCCACCAGTAACACTTATAGATTTATGATTTACACATAACTGGCGAAATGTGTGTACAAATGGGTGTACTAGACACCTCTACCTACCCCTTCGAGGAATGAAGGCGTGATCATCATTCTCTTGCCTTTGTCCCAATGTATTAGTGGCCAGCACAGCATGGTCTTCTTCTTCCAACATCTCCATCACTCGTCACCTCGGTAGTCACCCCCTTTCTAGCCATATCATCTTTCACACAGTCCATCCATCGTTTCTTTAGTCAGGCGTGATATTTAACGTATTTCTTCTTTATTTCCAGGTTCTTAAAAGAAGTAGAATTAGGTGGCATCCAAAGTTACCGTTTCACTCCTCCAGAGGATGTGTTCGCTAACGACGAACATAACCGGTGCTTCTGCCCTGCCGGCCCGCCGTGTGCACCCAACGGACTCTTCAACGTGTCACTGTGCCAATACGGTAAGTTGTCAATGCGATCAATTAACTTAGCCTATTGCAGTCCAATGATTAACATAGGCCTCTCCCTTGCTGCGCCACAACACCGTCTCCGCTTTCCGCATCCAATCTGTCCCAGCTGCCTTTTTAAGGTCGTCGTTCCATCTAGCTGGGGGGCGTCCCACACGCGTTTACTGGCCGTAAACGTGACTGCTGAGTGTGGATTTCTAAAATTTTCCATAAAACTCCCTATCAGAATTCACAATATCACCCGGTTCGCCCTCTATTAGGTGCACGGGATTTATAAAATAAATAGTGAAACACGAATAGATATTATAAACCCCTGACTTCTCTTTGAGGAATTTACTCGTGATTAATTGGTATTATTTTCTTGCTTTTCCAGACTCTCCGATAATGCTATCATTCCCTCACTTCTACTTGGCTGACCCTAGCCTGAGAGAGCAAGTGGAAGGTATCTCCGCGCCCGACCCAGAGAAGCACAGACTCTTCATCGATGTTCAACCGGTAAAAAGCACCTGTCTAATAAAATTAATTTTTATCGGTTCTTTTTCGTAATTTCTCTCTTTTAAATTTCCAATAAAATACCGAGAAATTACGAAATACCGGGAATATCAGAATAACATTTCTAATACCGATTAAATTCCGGTACCTAAAATCTCGAATACCTAGGTATCGCTACGACCTATGAGGACCACTTGTAGTCTGTACATTAGTCTCTAGTTACATCCGATTGTATTTGACCAAATGGTAAATAAAAAATACATATTACAAACAAAAAGTCGAAAACAACATTTCCGGATATTTTTTTCGTACCATTTTTTTTTTTTCATTTCAACAACACAAGTTCCCGTTTAATTTACATTCTAACCTTACATTTTTATATCGTTTCTAGGAGATGGGTATAGCGATGCACGCTCGCGCTCGTATCCAGATCAACTTGGCTGTGTCGCAAGTTGTCGACATCAAGCAGGTCGCCAACTTCCCCGATATCGTGTTCCCTATTCTCTGGTTTGAGGAGGTAAGCAGAAATACATTGATCTTACCCAGCTTTAAAAAAAAACAGTGGCACTCCGGGTATGCCGACAGAAGTGAAAACAAAACACAAACAGAATACTTTGCCATCACTCAGTGACATATCGGATATACATTAAAGCCGAGTACATCCCGAGGACATCCGAAGCGGGTATTTTTTTAATCGTCTTATAAACAAAACACGCGCGATGTCGCTTACGGTAACAGTGGCGCGAGTTCAATGGTTTTTCCCATTTAAAAAAATGCCCAACATAACCGTTATTTATAAGACTGTATTTTTTAAAATACCAATAGATTTGTTTGCTGGAAGCTCCTCCGCGAGAGAGCGGTAAGCGTTTGTCACTTGTCAATGTCAAGACAAAAGAAGACAATACACTTAGCGCCATCTTGCGGAAAAGTTCACATGGAAAAACTTTTCCTCGAGATGGCGCCAAGTGTAGTGTGTCTTGCTGCCGATTGGTCACTTTTTGTTCAACACGAATTTGCCATCTCGCGGAACTACTTTGTCAGTTTGCTTCCCCATTTACCCAACATTTTAGAACCATCACACTAACGCACAGCTCCCCTCAGGGTATCGACGAGCTCCCCGAGCAGGTGACGTCACTGCTGCGGCTGGCCACGCGCGTGCCTCCCATCGCGCACTCGGCGCTCGGCTGGGGACTGTCCGCACTCGGCTTGCTGCTCATACTGTTAGCTGTTACTTGTCTCATTAGGTAAGTCTGAAGATTTCATCATTTTATTACAAAACTAGCTTATGCCCGCAACTTCGTACGCGTGTTCCCTTAACCCACCGCGTGGCATCACATCGCCCGCCCGCGCTTTTACTTCGTTTTCGCATAGCGTTATTTCAGACTTTTTTCTTTTTGCTTTGCTTCGTAGGATCGTGGACCTAGCGTGCGATGTGCCATGTTTTTAACCTTTTTATAAAAGGTTTAGGTCTCGCCACTCATCAATTGCCTAGCCTTTTCCCAACTATGTTGGGGTCGGCTTCCAGTCTAACCGGATGCAGCTGAATACCAGTATTTTACATGGAGCGACTGCCTATCTGACCTCCACAACCCAGTTACTGGGTAATACGATACCTCTTGGTACACTGTAAGACTGGTTGTCTGTTGTGTTGAATTTCGGGCTTTTGACGACACATAACGACAGTCAAAAATCCACGAATGACAGCCGGGACCAACAGCTTAACGTGCTTTCCGAGCCACGGAGGGGTCTTGGTATGTAAAGATCCCATCCACGGACCAACTGCGGCAATCGTAGCTTATCCTGATCGATCGGCCCGTGCGGCTGTTATCTTATCCACATTTTTTTTTTACTTTATGGTTAAAATGTAAAAAAAAAACCTTATTAGGTAGGTACTTTTCAACAAGGCAGTAGCAGGCAGTATTCTCATTTCAATGCTCTCGTTCCAGGTCATCCCACCGTCAAAGCACGTTAAGACTAGAAGGTCACGTGGTCGCGAAGCCTCCACCAGCCAAAACCCCGAGCAAAGACACGAATGGCTACGAGCTGAACAGCCGAAGATAATCTAAGTATACTCCAATCTATCGTAATGTAATGTTTATCGCGAATTTCTGGTCAGCTGGTCAAAGGTCGTTTTGTAAACTTAGTTGATGTTGAAAGGTTATTTTGTAAACTTAGTTGATGTTGACAGGTGGTTTTGTAAACTTGGTCGACGTTGACAGATGGTTTTGTAAATTGTTGGTTAGAGTTAAAAAATCGTATTTGTTTATTGTTAAATGTTTATGCTGTTTGTTATAAATAACTATGACTATTACAGAAGGTTATTTGAAACCGTATTCATTACCTAAATTCTAAAAAATTAAGATTTACAGTCATTTTGGAAAAGCCCTCCGAAATAACCATGTACTCGGATAAAAAGTAAAGTAATCCAGATCACAATTTACTTGTGTGCCAAATTTCAGCCAAATCGAATAAGCCGATAAAGCGTGATTGAGTATCAAACATACACACATAAAAATGTATACCTTAATGTTTTGACATGTGACATTTGTGTGATATGTTATGACACTGTAAAGTGTTGTGCTTGTGACCTTTCAACTCTGTATCCCAAATATCAGCTTTTCAGAAATTCGTTCTAAAAGAAAACTGTCTTAAGACTACGATTATTTTTATATTCGTATTTAGAGAAATCACTTGCCTAGGAGTCGAATCTCAGACCTCAGTTTGAAGCGATTTTAAAAGTGATTTTTTTAAACGATTATAAAAAAGTATAGCTGAAATACCTTCTTACCTAGTTTTATTTTTAGAATTATAATCTGTAGTCACAAAGTATTTTTAATCTATATTACAGTGGTGTTGCCAGACCAAAAAATATTTCCAATATGGCGACTAAAGTCTTAAGGCAGTGGTTTTTTTTACAATTACTATTATTTGATATTTTAATTTGACATAGATATTGTGAATAATCTATGTATCAAGAGATGCTTGACTAATAGCCTTTTTAGTTGTGAAAAGGCTATAATTTACTACCTACAAAGGCTATCATAGATACAATAATTCTTTGCAATATTAAAGAAAAATGTACTCAATTTCTTAAAGGAAATATCAGTAATGGGAAAAATTTAAGACATCGAAAAAAAAATGGTCATTTTATAATTTAATTACTATGATACGGTTTTTCCAATTTGTAACACTGTTAAGGCGATCATGCATTTGCGATTTAGTCGCGCGATTTTGTGACTTATTTAATTTTTAAGAAGGATTTTTTAATTGGCTGTAAATATTTTGTAAAGTATTGCTGACATTTGAAATTTTTTAAGTATTTATTTATTTGCATTTTTATATTCCGCCATGGTTCTTCGAAGAACTAAGCACACATCACATTATATGTAACCTCTTTCAAGAGCCTTTGACTAATCGCGTTTTTAAATCGTAAGTGTGTACGCAGCATTCAAAGAGACAATTTCATAGTTTGATATAATATGAACATATTATGCATTTGCGATTACTTTTGTACCACCTTACTTTTATGTTAGAACTTGTGAACTGAAGGCGGTGACTCTTCAAGACTTCCATACATGGTCAGACCTTCCTTCAGATCCGTCAAAACTGACCAAAATCCATACCGTGTGTGGATGTTATGGCTTTGGTTTCCTGAGAATCCGGACAATGGTTATAAAATAACGGCCGTCCAAGTACAGACGCCAGCACATCAAGTTACTACAATCTGTCAGATTTATTTAATAGATTTTCGACTTTATTGCTAAAACATAAGGTTCAAGGTTGATTGGGAAAATCTGACAGTTTCGGGTAGGTTGACCTGCTGGCGTCCGTACTGATTGTTTTTTGACACCTTAAAATACGGGTAAAAATGACAGATTTTCATGATGGCGGCCATTATAATATGACGGCGGAACCGCTTTCCTAGAAAATCAAAGCTTTATGGCCGGAACACGCAGTGGGAGCAAAAAAATGGTTTCGTGGCCCCATTTTAATTTCAATAGTCCAAATACTGCTAAAGAAAATGCCTCCTTCAGTTCAAAAAGCTCTTAAACCATTTTATAACTATGTGTCTTCGAATGTGATAAGAAATTTTCCATGTTTTTGTAATAAATGAGTAGAATTATATTGAACAAAATATTGTAAACCGTTATTTACAATTTGACATTTTATAAATGAGGAAAATTTATTTTTTTAGACACAATGTTGACATATCAATTTGACTGTATTTTTTAATCTGTAAATATTCATTGATGGGGCTCGCTGCGGCTATGATTAAGGCTATAAATCGTTTATAGACTTTTTACGTCTTTGCTCTTTAAAATACACGCTTATAATCCTAAAAGTAGTTCTTACAATATGAACAAAAAAATTATGTTATTATTATCTCAAAATAGTTGATCTATAAAACATTTATAGCCGTAAGCATAGCCAGCAGTGTAATGTTGCCCACATTATACTTTATTTTTAATTCTCTGGGCTTCGGGTTGCCATTAAAATCTTATTGTATCGGTTCTAAAAATAAGAAGGGTGTTATTGTTGGGACTGCGAGTATATCGATACCTATTTTATCGACTAAATTATTTAGTCCTATCTTTTACTAAAAAACTTTTTACTTTTTCAAATATTGACTCTTTACTATTCTAAAACTCGACTAAAAGGTTTAGTCGATGTATCGATAAAATTGTAGCGGTTAGAAAAATATTATTTTTTATAAAAAAAAAACTAATTTACCGATAGTTGCTAGTCTATTACTTGTGGGTCCGTCCATTAGATTTCTTAGCTTAATATATTTTTACCAATTATCAAAGTTTCGTAGTTTTATAAAAGGAGCGGTTACTACGTATGTTTTAAGTTTTTCTGGGCGTACAAATGTTGAACTATCCTTTTTTGTAAAAACTTGGCGAAATGTAACCTGGCACTCTTGGCCAAGTGTAATGTTATGTTGAAATAACTTGGCAGCACATTTACAAGAACAAATTATTACTCTAGTATTTCATAAATAACGGTAATTACGTCATCCGCCAAGTCTTGGCCAAGTTAACATTTGCACGTCCAGACTTTTATAAATAGTTAATCAATTAGAAAATATCAAAAACTATTTCGGAATACGTACTTAGGATTATGAAAATGACAATTTTATTATGGTGTTGCAACCATACTGAAGGTGCCCTTATATTTTACAGGCAGCTAGAAAAAGGTGCTTAAATGGTCACTATTTAAAACTGGCGCTAAATATGTTTGACTTTACTATTACTTTAACAGTACGCGGCCGTAAATATGGCTCATCGAGTTTTAGAAAAAGTTCGGCATTGCAGAGCGTTATCTCTGTCACTCATATCCGTGTGACAGTATCTTTCTAACACTCGATATGTCATGCTAACGGCCGGGTACATGGATTAAAATCGTTAGGTGTCACTGCAAATTCGTGGCATTTCTGAATTTGACAGACATGCACGATCACGCACTAAGACATGGCGCACACTATGCAACTGCGAACGGCGACTAGACGCACGCAAGGACAGGCTGCGGCGGACAATATTTTCACATATTTTGTTCAAAGCTCCGTACACTTGGCATCGAGTTGCAGAGTCGCAACGATAGGCTAGGGGGAGTCGCACGCTCTCGCTATTTATCTCAGCGTCTAGACACCCGATGACAGTCGCATACTACAGTCTTGTCGTCGGGCTGTCACAGTCGCATATCGCATAGTGCACGAGGTGGTTAATACTTATACTATGTCCATCAATAACGTTGATGCATTCCATGCTTGATTGTCGATTTATTGCATCAAACTTGGTGCTATAAAGGCGCGAAAGAGAGTTTGCGTTTACTCGGATTTTACAATGAAAATAAAACATGTTGAAAATACGTTTTTTTCCTACGATGTAAGCAGAAGTCAAGGATAGACCACCATTCTGTCGTAATAATAATACGGTAGGTACCTATACAGATACAAAATAAAAAAATCCTGTTAAATAAAAGAGTTCTATAAAAGTTAAATAAAAGAGAAAATACTACTCGTGTTTTTCAAACTTCTGCTTACTTCATTGAAAAAGTTAAATGTATCCTGTAAAAATAACTACAGCAACTTATTATTTTTGATAGAAAAATATTGTCAGTTTGACTGAAGACCGACTCTTGATTTTTACGACCAATGTTCTTCCAATAGAATAATTATGAATGTTTATTGAAATGCAATTCATTGTTAATTACGAGTAACAACAAAAATATTTTCATATTTCATTGATTAGAATAAAAGCAAAATATTTTTGTACGAACATGAGATGAGATTAGTGTGCAATTGTGCATACACACGAGCGACATGCGTTGACAGCTGTCGACGACGGTTGCAGTGGCCTCAGTCCTCGACGCGAGTCGCTCGTGCGTATGTACACTTAGACTAAATTGTTTCACGCAATAGGTACTTATTTTTGTAATCGGTTTTTATCTTTTTTAAGTTTATATTTTTTGTTACTTAAATTATACAACATATCCATCATTATATTCTTGGCCACATATTATGACCAAGTGTTGACATTGTAAACTTGATGTAAGTAACTTGGCCAAGTTTTTGTCACGGGCCAAGTAAACAGAACTAAACGATTGTTGCTCAAATTCAGTAATATAGAACATCACTTAACTATATTTTTTAATATTAAAATTGTTCGTAATTTGTAAATAAATGAAGGTGTAAGATATAAAACGAATGTGTTTTTGTTTTCAAAATTAACATTAAGGACTTGATTTATAGACCGCAATTTACTTTCCTAATTAAAGTTAGCGCTGCTTAGCTTTTGGCTGACAACACTGCCCGAGTAACATGTCAAAATCTCGTTCTTTATTTTTAAATTCGTTCGTCGGCTGGAAATCTCGAAACAAATTAATCCTAACATTAAAAGACTTATTACTAGCAGCGCCCCGCGGTTTCACCCGCGTAAGTTTCGATCCCGTGGGAATATCGGGATAAAAAGTAGCCTATATGTTAATCCAGGAATGGTTAGACATGCGTAATACTATTGATGAAGAGCAATAGTATCGATAGTATTGAGTGTCTGACGATTGATACTATCTATAGTATTGCAAAATTCCAATACTCTCGATAGTCCTATCGATAATGTTACTAGTTTTCAAGGTCAAATATCAATAGACCAACTATCGATAGTTAGGCAACACTAATTGCTACAGATAGTTACAGAATTAGCCCGCTGTACTTAGAGTTACTACTCACAAAATTTAAAATGTTGAACATAAAAATGTAAAATGTCTGTAGCTAGCTAATGTATTTTCAGAATCACAATAAAAATTAGCTATTTTATTTTCTTTACCATGCATCCTAGTCCGAAACACTGCATCGTCTGCGATGGTGGTTTCATTTTGTAAGTCATGTCTGATAGTTCATATCCTATATCCATCTACTAATATGACGGGCTTAGCACGAAAGAGATACTCAACAGTACAAAAAGGAGCTACGGCCCGAATTTTCAAGCTGTTTGAAACGAAACAGCAAAGTTCCAAATTATGTATGTACGGACAAATTATGTAAGGGCATTTCTTCTGGCATCAAAGCCTTAAAATGATATAAATTAGTTTCTAAATTCATGTACATACATAATGCAAAGCATTTATTTACATGATTAATGCATAGGTACATTCTGTGATTAGATCAGTGGGTCAAACATACGACCCAGTTGGTCCAGACGTAGAGGGCGGGATGAGCTGGACAGAGAAGGTGGAAAGAGAGTAGGGAGTCCTAAGGAGGCCTTTGCCCAGCAGTGGGACATTAACGGCTAAAAATAAATAATAATAATAAATGACTGATTAGATTTACATAGATTATAGGTTTATATTGTGTTTTTTTTAAAGCAGTGGTGGCCCAGTGGTAACGGCCATGACTTACGAGTTGTTGGTCGTAGGTTCGAACCCAGACAGGCGCTTTACTTTGTGTAGTTACTTAAATTATTTCATCAATGATTTCAAAACGGTGAAGGAAAACATCGTCAGGAAACCGGCATGTCCTAGAACCAAACATTTTATGTTATGTGACATCTACCAACCCACATTGAGACCGAGTGGTAGATTACGGATTACGGCCTACTCCCTCTAACAGAGAGGAGGCCTGTGTTCCAGCAGTGGGAGCATTATGGCTGATTATGCCGTTTTTTTTAAACGACATCTAAAAAAGGAGGAGGTTCTCAATTCGGATGCCATTTAAATATTTTTGCACATAGGTACAAGATAAAGCCTTTTAAACACTGACCTTTATCATACATACTTTTACCATCTTTTTATACCGTGTTTTTAAGCAAATAAATATATTATTTCGTTTATTTATTTACTTAACTTATTTTATTACATTTTTAAATATTTCTTAAAATATAAAAAATATTTATAAATATAAAAAAATATCCGCCGGTGTCGGGAGCAGGGTCCAAGCTACCGGTGGTTAGGGCTCCAGAGACGGGAACCTCCTCACAATGCGACCGTATCGAGGAGTACAGCCTTATCTGAATCAGCCAATCAGGCCCTTGATCCAACCGCCTAACGAGAGACCATTGGCCGATACGACAATCGGCACCACAGACTACAATATAATGCTGTATCGGCACAATGACAGCAGAGCTCACATTTCACATGTCAACAACCTCGTGTGCCAAGTCGAGATATTTAATTTGTTTCTCTTTCTCAGCTTTCACGAGGTTCCCGTCATGTGGAATGGTGACATCGACAAACATTATTATCTCGCTTTTAAATCTCACTTTTGCAACACTGCACAGACAGCTGTCCGAGTTGACGTTTTATTGTTATCATCCATCAGTTGTCAATGTCATTCACCATCACAGACCATCTGAAGTATTCAGTGTTGCCACCTTAGCCCTTTTCGGGCTAGATCTAGCACTTTTTACTGTAGGTGAACTCGTTTTTTCATGCTTTAGCCCGAAAAGAGCAATCTAGCCCTTTTCAAGCGAGACGAAAACTTCGCACCGCGATTACCAAGTTATGAAACAATGCGTGTCATGTAGATAGATTTCGTCAGTTTACACTTTATGATCACTAATTGGGTATATTTTTAGTTTTGCTATGGTAACATTGGTAACCCTACGGCCCTACCTACTCTTTCTGCTTCTTTACTGGGGAATTCCCAAAGTTTGTTTCTAAGAATAAACCTTTGTTTCTAAGAATAACTCTGATTTTTAACAATTTAATAACTTAATTATAATTAGATTTTGGACGTTCTGAAATTAATACGTTTCAACTAAACAAATTTTAACCCTTTGCATTTGTATATATGTTTTTTTCACTTTCTAGCCCTTTTCATGGCAAAATTTGCTAAATCTAGCTCTTTCTAGCTTGTCCGACTGCCCCTTTTCAAAAACCGAGGTGGCAACACTGAAAGTATTGTTGTCATTTAATTTTTATTTATTAGAAAAATCACAACGTTAGAAACTTGTTATTATTATTAATAAAAAATGAATTGTGATATAAAAGTTAAAAGAGCAGACAAAAAAACGAATGCACAGAAATGTAAAGAATATCGTGAGAGACAAAAACTAAAGAAAGTAAGAGTACACAAAAAAAGTCCACAACAAGAATTAAAAAAACCTAAAACCGCTAGAGAAAGATCTAAACTATATCGTGAGAGACAGAAATTAAAGAAAATTAATGAATTGCAGCTGAAAAATACTGACCATCTTCAAAAGTAAGATACCACTTCATTTTACAGTTATTATTTGATTACTCACTGCGGCTCGTAGTAGTCGTAGCCAAGTAATAACAGACGCACGTGTCGATCGATCAGGTTAAGCTACGCTTGCCGCGGTCGGTCCGTGGATGGGTGACC
This sequence comes from Oligia fasciuncula, assembly GCA_963082905.1. Classification (NCBI taxonomy): domain Eukaryota; kingdom Metazoa; phylum Arthropoda; class Insecta; order Lepidoptera; family Noctuidae; genus Oligia; species Oligia fasciuncula. The sequence goes on along the minus strand of OY720414.1, from coordinate 1,031,327 downwards.
ATCTTCACATACCAAGACCCTCCTACCTCGCTCCGGCTGTCATTGTGGATCTTTGACAGTCATTACTGGTCGTCGGAAACCCGAAAGACTGACAATCAGTCTTATCAAGGAGTTTCTTATTACCTAATAACTGGGTTGTGGAGGTCAGATAGGCAGCCGCTCCATTTAAAATACTGGTACTCAGCTGCATCCGGTTAGACCGGAAGCCAATCCCAAAAATTGTTACAAAAAGGGTAGGTAAATAAAAATTTTATAACTCACAAGCAACCTGCCCTGGCATGGGTATTATTTACATGTGAAAACGATATTCTTTTCACAACACAATATGCACAAAATCTGGGCAGTAACCTAACAAAATATATAATGCTAGGCTTACATGAATACAATATAGTTGAAGATAGTGTTTCATTAGTAATATTAAGTTCTTCTTTTTGTATATATTTAATATACTATAGCCTAGGTCCATCTGGAATAATGTACCTTTGAAATGGTGTATTTTCAAATAGGAGCTGTGATTCCGGAGACTACCCTCACATATACACAAACTCACAAAATTCGCTCTTTAATTATTATCAATATACAGGACAAATTCCTAGTGTGGGGCAACGTTTTTTTTTTAAAAAAGAAAAGAAATATACTAATAATAAAGCTGAAGGGTTGGTTTGAACATGCTAATTGCTGGAACTACCAGTCGGATTTGGAAAATTCTTTTCGCATTTTATGGCCCAATTCTTGAGGAAGGCTATATACTACTTTACATCATGTTAGGACTCTTAGGAACCGAACAAAAAAGGAAGAAAAAAAGTAAGCAAAAATGAGGTAATGCCGAAGGAGAGTTTTATAAAAATGTGGCTGTTATTTTAGTATAGGCATTGTGTATCTTACGACTTCCATGCAAACGAATTCGCGGGAAGAAACTAGTTAAGTGTTAAACTCATTATGATAATTTTCTTTTAATAGAAAACCAACTATGACTCGTGCTGAATATATGAAAGAATATCGACGGAAAGCGAAATTAAAAAAACTAAATATTCAATTAAATGGCTTGCCAGCAGGAGATCATTCAGATGCGTAAGTAATTTATATATCTTATCTTATTTATATATCGGTATTTTTTTTTTTACATTTTTCATCAAAAGTCGAAAACTATGTGACCTAGAAAAAAGAAAAAAAATTTGATAATGTGCAAACTGCGCTCTTTCATATGATACCCCACATGCCCTAGTAGCTCCACTTCAAAATTTTCAGACACCCCTTCAGTCCCTGTTGCAAAAAATATACATACTTAGGTATATTTTTATTACTTTCATAGTAGTACACGTAATATATCAAAAATAAATTAAAATTAAACCAAAAATTAAATTAGAATTAAATTAAAATCATCATAAGCATTAAAATCGTAGTTAAAATAAATATTAAAATCAAAATCACAATCAAAATTAAAATCAAAATCACAATCAAAATGCAATTAAAAAATTACTTACTGCAATTATATCATAATCAAAATATTAATTTAAATATCGTTCCTCAGCACCAGGCCCGCAGCTATGTGCTACGGGACCAGTGCCAAAAAATTAATGCGACCCACGCAAGCTGTATTCTTCTCGATATATCTGTCTGTTGATACTCTTTGGCAAATAAAAGAATATTGCCAATAAACATTCCGGTCAACCATCTCCGAAATTTCGTTTTGAATCATCTCATGTCTCCACCTATTCCACACACAAAAAAAAAAACTTTTTAATATCTTTATTTTAGAAAAAAAAAAAAAACAGCTGATGTTCAGCAGCGAAGCCGAAACAAAAGAGTATCCAAGAAGAAATTAGATTCTGAAAGTGAGATGAAGGCATCAAAACAAGCTCGTAAGCGAAGGTACAGTATTAGATACTAACCTAAATCTTTGTTTTTTCATATATTTTTTTATTACATTTGAACATATAATCTACAACAGGCAATTTATATCTGTAATTAGCCATAATGTATTATGGCGGATTACACAATCCGACTGCGACATATACACCGAATATGTCGCAGTCGGATTGTATAATCCGCCATAATACATTATGGCTAGCCGTTATCAAAAACAGGGTCATTTTGAAATGCGGCGGTTCAACGATTAGCCGGATTGAATGCAGCTGAATAAAAAACCGCCGGAATGTACCTATTCGCCGCCATACGTTATTCAACACGGCTAACCATAATGTAATACAGCGAGACATTAGCCGCCTCTTTGACAGTTCCGATTCTTAACGAAAAAAGAGAAAAAAGAAACAAATTTTAATTGGAAGCTCACGCATGATGGGTAGGGTGACGCTTAGCTCTCTTCCTCCTCTTATTTTCAATGGTACCGTCATACCCATTACCCCTACTGTGAAAGATCTCGGTTTGCATCTTGACTCTACACTTAGCTGGCAACGCCAGGTCTCTAGTGTTAGTCAAAGGGTCAACGGTACTCTGCGATCCCTGTATCGTCTGAGGAACTTTTTGCCTGCTAAGACGAAAACCATGCTTGTGCAGACTTTGATTTTCCCTATAATCGACTATGGTGACGTGTGTTACTTTGACTTGAACGCGGTTTTGCTGGATAAACTCGACAGATTACTCAACAATGGTATCCGGTTCATATTCAACCTCAGGAAATATGACCATGTGTCGAGCTACAGGTCTGAGCTCAAATGGATGTCCATTCGCCAAAGAAGAAGTTTGCGCGCTTTGACCACGCTTTTCTCCCTTCTCAACTCGCCTACTCCTCCTTCGTATCTCGTGTCTCACTTCCAATATCTATGTTCTTCCCACGCTAAGAATCTACGTTCTTCTAACAATCTTCTCCTACTCTGTCCTTCTCATACTTCTGACTTTGTTCATTCTTCCTTTCATATTCAGTCCATTCTACTTTGGAATGCACTTCCTCTGGATATCAGGACGGCCACCAGTCGGTATGCATTTAAGCGGAAATTGCAGAGTTATTTTCAAAATAAATAGCGTAGAGTAATCTCAACACCTCTCTCCCTTGAATTTGTATGTATATATATATATATATATTATAAGTATATATATATATATATACATATATATATATTAAATAGTATGTATGTGTATATAACCTATTTATGTATTTGTGTAAGTACCTAGTTTTATTAGCTTTTTTAATTTTTATCATTGTTCTTCTCAACCAAAGCACCTGCCATCCAATCTCTTCACCACCCTTGGTTGACTGGTAGAGAATGCCTAAGGCATTAAGTCCGCCTTTGTACCTTTTTTGTGCGAAAAGTTTAAATAAATAAATAAACAAAAAGAGAAAAAAGAAAGAAAAAGAGTATTCTATTCTATTTTATTCTTAACACTCGTGGCGCTGCGTGACATAACAACAACAATGCCGTCGGATACAGAACTACGTCGACATAGGATGCAAGAGCGAGCGAAGGCCAACCCGAGGTTCGGTTTGGTTAGGTTACTTTAAACCTTTTACATAGTCACCCTACAATCTAAGTAGTAGTACGGTGCGGCTAAACGTGGCCCGCCTTATTGAAGAACATATCGCAATGACAATCCGGCTAATCGTTGAACCGCCGCATTTCAAAAGGGCCCTGTTTTTGATAACGGCTAGCCGTACCGTAGCACTCAAACGTTTTAATTGATTTAATTGTGCCTGTTATTGAACTCAAACTCAATGCACTTTTGAATTGTCAAGAAGTCGGTCAATCAGAAAATATGAAGCTAGTTGCCCATTCCAAAGTGTAGTGGGTTCCTATGGAGAAGAACGGGCGAAAAACTCCATAGACACTGGCCGTATAAGAACAGATGCAACGGAAGGACGGGCGGTACTATGTAATAGACTTTATCTATTCCACGATCTACCTTTAATAATAATAATAGGTACCTATGGAGAAGAACGGGCAAGAATTTGAATTGAATATATAACTTGTAATATACAGCGAAAGGAACTTCGTTCCAACCGGGTGTGCCACGACACCTCTCGACATTTTAAATTACGTTTTCTCAATTGTTTCAGAATAAAGACGAAATTAATAGACCCTCCGCGCTCAACGGACGACTCACAGACAAGCGAAGACTCCTTGCTGGTTCCTATCCAAGAAGAGGTCAAAGAGATCCTCCCTGAAAAATACCAGCAAGTTACTATCAAAGAAGAAGTTCTGGAATCTGAGGATGTAACTCTCAAAACCAGTAGAGCTCTTTGTGAAGGAGCTCATCCCCAGCTTGTCCGGATCAAGGAGTTGAAAGAGGTCTTCTGTGATATTTACGTGGAAGTTACTATAAAAGAAGAAGTTCCAGATACTGAGCATGTAAGTTAGCAGTAGTAGTAGAGCTCTTCGTGAAGGAGCTCGTACGGGGAAGTACTACCACCATACATACATACATACTAAGACGTGTGATGAAAGTGAAGAGAAATGCAAAATCAACACTATATTCGCATTGACATTCATGAATTTTTATATGAAACTAGCTGACCCGGCAAATGTTGTTTTGCCATATAAATTATTTCTAGCTGCCCGGCGCTACTTTGTTCGCGTGGTGTCCTACCCCTTACCCTACCCTACTCCTATCCTACTCTACACCTAACCTACTCCTACCCTACTCCTACCCTGCTCCACCCCTACTCCTAACCTACTCCTACACTACTCCTATAAGTAAAGTATTTTTAAAAAACCGGATAAAAGTATCCTATGACTGAGACTGGGATCGACATTATTTATCACAGTTTAATTTATTGTCGTCTCGAACTTGTATATATTTTTTTCTCTTTTATGTGTAGGTATGTGTAATAATGTGTATATACAAACTATGTGTAATTGGTTGTAAACCGTTTTAATTAATTATAGAAAGAAAGAAATTAATTATTGTGAATGTGAGAATGTGGGTGATTTTATTTCTTTGTTTTTTTATGATGGTCTGGGGCCCGTGGCCCCTAAGCCACGGGCGGCGGATCGATCGACCTGGTTAAGCTACGCTTGATGCGGTTGGTCTGTGGATGGGTGACCATCTTTACATGCCGAGACCCCTCCGTGCCTCAGGCCTCAGGCTATTATATGGGACTTAACTGGCAAAATGAGGATGTACCGACGCCAGCACATCAAGCTACCCGAAACTGTCAAATTTTCCCAATCAACTTTTAACCTTATGCTTTAGCGATGAAGTTGAAAATCTATTAAATAAATTTGACAGATTGTAGTAGCTTGATGTGCTGGCGTCTGTACTTTAAATACAATTCTTCATAACCCTAAGGGGAAACAGTCGTGATGTTGTGTCATTTTATGTTAGTCACAAACTCACATTGAAGTGTGTAATTGTATGTTAGTCACAAACTCACATTGAAGTGTGTAATTTTATGTTAGTCAAAAACTCACATTGAAGTGTGTAATTGTATGTTAGTCACAAACTCACATTGAAGTGTGTAATTTTATGTTAGTCAAAAACTCACATTGAAGTGTGTCATTTTATGTTAGTCACAAACTCACATTGAAGTGTGTAATTTTATGTTAGTCACAAACTCACATTGAAGTGGATCATTTTATGTTAGTCACAAACTCACATTGAAGTGGGTGATTTTATGTGTCACATTGAAGTGTGTCATTTTATGTTATATTCACTGGAGTAAACTGACAGATGCTAAGCCATATTTATTGTAATAGTGATGAGTTCCGTTCGTTGTGATTCAGTTCATTCAGTCAATAGAAACATTGACTTTGTGGGAATGAACTGAATCACAACGAACGGAACTACTGCTATTTGAATTACTGACGACACGTTATGCCGAAATTACGTTGCGTTATAGCGTACAGCCGAACTTCGGTCGCGCGTAAGTTCGACGGCTACGTATTCTATAGAGCACACATTATACGCGACCGAAGTTCGGTTCGGTTCGACTCTTCTAAAGCCTCTGCAATTGCTATTACTGTAAAATAGTCCATTGGTTCCATAGTAAAAGTTGTTCATAATGATGAGTACCGAACCGGTCGAAGTGGAGGTGCTTGGGGGAGGCCTATGTCCAGCAGTGGACGTCTTTCGGCTGAAATGATGATGATGATGATGATCGACACGCTAAGGTAAAAATAAAAATACAGAAAATATGTTTTTAAATTGATTATTTAAATTAAACTAATTAAGACAAGTATAATAATGCATTACCAGACACAAATTACACACACACATCACACGAAATGTAGATTCGATAGAAAGAAAAACTATTAAAAATTATTTCTTTCGTTAATTTCTAGCTTTAATTAACAAAAAATACGTGTAAAATTAGTAGTCCATTATTGCACGGTGTGAAATTAGAAACTAAATGCCGTGCATTAATAGACTATTTAAGACAAACGTGTCATATACTATTTTATAGCTCGTGTGAACTAAAACCGCACTTATGTCAAGCTTTTCTGTGTAAAAATGGACTACTTAAGTCACAGAAAAGCGTGACTTAAGTGCGGGATTAGGTCACACGTGCTATAAATGGTATTTCTAACAATAACTGACTAAAGTACATAATAGTTTAAAAATAAGCGACATTTTAGTCAAGATTCGACAATTTTTTTTTTAGTTTAGTCAATGTTTTATAGTAGGTACTTAGGTAGTCGGAGTTAAATATATTCAAAAAAAAAGTCAAAGTATATTATTATTACAATAGCATAGCTGCGTGAGATAACATAATATTATTATAATGCTTAAAAATTATGCATTTACCAAACTACGAGGGCGGGTCAATAAGTCCGTGACTTTTGGAATAAAACACAGATTTTTTGATAAATAAATCATTTCATTTTTCAACGTAGTCTCCCTTGAGCTCTATACACTTTGTCCAACGCTTCTCCAATTTTTTTATCCCTTCCAAAAAATATGATTTGTCGAGGTCCTCAAAATAGGCCTTTGTTTGCGAGATGACTTCATCATTGGAGTCAAATCTTTTTCCACCAAGCCATTTCTTCAGGTTTGGGAACAAGAAGTAGTCACTCGGAGCCAAATCTGGAGAATAGGGCGGATGAGGGAGCAATTCATAGCCCAATTCATGGATTTTTGCCATGGCAACTGGTTGTTACACGATTGCGTTTGTGGTCGACTGTGAGCAAACGCGGCACCCATCTTGCGGAAAGCTTTCTCATGCCCAAGTGATCATTCAAAATTGAAACCACTGAGCCATGCGAGATCCCTACGGCTTCCACAATCTCTTGCACTTTCAATCTTCGGTCGGCCAACTCCATATCGTGAATTTTTTCGATTGTTTCGGGTGTAGAGACCTCAACTGGGCGTCCAGGACGTTCGGCATCTTCAGTGCTTGTACAGCCACAACGAAATTCAGAAAACCACTTTTTTACCATTGAAATCGATGGTGCAGAGTCCCCATAGTATTTATCAAGCTTAGCCTTGGTCTCGGTAATGTTTTTTTTTCGCAAAAAATAATGCTTAATAAGCACACGAAATTCACTTTTTTCCATTTTTTCCTGAAATTACTGGGTAGTCTGATAAAGATAGCTGTCAAACACAAACTAACTGACGCAGCAAGTTCAAATTTTGATAGGAGTCAACTGACAGATGCCTGTTGACAGGAGTAGTGTTGCTTTTTCAGTAAAGAGGTCAGAAATTCAAAAAGTCACGGACTTATTGACCCGCCCTCGTACTTGCAAGTTGCCTAAAATATAAAAATAAACCTTAATAATTAGTTAAACAAAAAATATATAACTCAGCCACGGTTCGCACGGCGATTTTTTTTCGCACACTGAATTTTCAACGCTCTGTTTAGCGCCAAGAGTTGAAAATCCAACAATATATGTATATTTTTTGACAGGCTGTTGGATTCTCAAATCTCGGCTCTATACCAAGAGTTGAAAATTCAGTGTGCTATAAAAAATCGCCCGTTGACTTGGCTTAAAGAATAATAAAATTAACATAAAACAGTGTAAGCAGTAGCCGGTTATTATCAACATTACCCTAGCATCGGTAAACTGGGTATTACCCGGTACAGCACGTATAAGAAAGATGTGGTCAAATTTAAGAGTGTGGTACAGACCATCGAACTGAACAACTTTCTGCATGGGACCAACATTGTAATCGCGAAAAAATAATCCGCCGTCCCATACATTTGTATTGAGGTTAGTAGGTTTTTGGATGTAATTTTGAGAACGTAAAACGAAAGTGTCAGTCAACGAGCATATGTGACGTGACGCAATGTTTTTTTTTTTCAAGCGTTTTGGCTTTGGCACCTAGTAACGTAGTCAGTTCAAAGCCATCTACAGAGATCTTGGAAACTATGTTTTTTTTTTAATACTCAAAAAAACAAACCTCTCATTACAATGTTGGTCCCATGGAGAAAGTTGTCCAGTTCGATGGTCTGTACCACACACTTAAATTTGACCACACCTGTCAGCGGGGCAATGCTCGTAATTTTAAGAACGTTCACAGTCTGATCTCAGTCTCAATCTGTCAAAAATACCTCTAATTTCCTTACATTTTGACATTTGTCTGTCGCCAAGATGAGACTGTGACTAGATTTTGTACGTTTTAAATTACGAGAACTGGCCTTCTAATATGTGCTGTAAATGTCAAAATATGGACAGTATTCCCAAATTCTTAAAATTAAATCAAAATCAAGATATTTTTTTTCACTTACGCCTACATGGGCACTTATGAAACGTCAGAAGCTAGGTGCACTTATTAACTATTATATTGTAATTAACCAACTACATTGAAGGAATTATAAATATTATTATAATTTTGACTTAATTCCAAGATTTACATATTAATTTCATAATCCTAAAATCGTCGAAACAATTGAGATAAAAAAATTGTTTAAAAAAATATGTCATCACTCCATGTCTAAACAAATAAGTAGATAAAACAGTGTGGCAGGGGACACCGATGCGCATCCTGTAACCATGAATTCAGATTTCAGAACATGATTCTGCCCCCTGGCGTTGAAATATTTCGTCAGTAATAAAAAAAAAATGCTGCTCCATACAATTTGACCGCGTAGGTATTTTGCACTTTTTTAGGAAACAGCAGATGTTTTTTTTAATAACTTACTGTCATTAACCCTGATATTTAATATATTCCGTAGACAAAATGCGAAAGGTCCAGTGGTGTAAAACATAGTTGACGGAAATATTTTCAAAAATATATTGTGTGTATCGTGTATTATAAAACTATACATTTTCCAGTTTTAGGCTTAGCCTGACCTTACATTCTATAGGTTTTCCGTACAATCAGAAGTCGGCTTATACTGGTTACGTATAGCTTGATGTGTAGCTGTGTGTACATATAAATTAATTAGTATATTAACAAAAAAAAAAAACAATACAACTTAAAATTTACTACGAAACTCGTCAGTCAAAATTTAAAAAAAAAATACATTAATAACCTCATATATACATACATATATAAAAAAAATCCTAATATTACAGCTAAGTAATTTTTTTTTATAAATATACGTGCTTGGATCGCTAGTCTAAATTATTCAGAAACTTTAAAATAAAAAGGTACATATGCCAATAAAAAACAAAACATTAGTTATTTACATTCAAAATAACTTTTACCAAAGATTTATATCGCTAGATTTGCCCTGACCGTACTTAATGTGTCCATACTGAGTAGAGTGAGCTCTCGAAATGACTTGATTTTTACGGGCCCGTCGAAAATTAGTTGAACCGTCAAATCAAATGTCAAATTAAATTTTTCTGACGGGCAAAAACACAACTGACAAATCATGTTGTCATTCATTCTTAGTTCGGAAACCGAACTAATTTTATGTCCGTAAGTGATATGGGAGACCTTTTGTGCCGAAGCTACGGACTTCGTGCTAAGGTAGTAGACCCCCTGAGGTGTTAAAACGGAATAGAACCGCGACTATCTTTGACGCGGTAGAGCGAATCAAACGATTTCAATCTTAGCCTTTTACATACTAATCTTACAACTCAAAATTATCCTAATTTTTTCATAATACCCGTTTTGTTTTATCTCCAGTCATTTCGCGCAATTTTCATTATTTAGTGATCAATTCGTATGATCGTTTTTATTTTCATTTTTTTTTTTTTTTTAATTAGCTAGAGAAACTCCGCTGAAGTAATGGGTACCGATAAAATAAAAATATAAAATATTTGATGTTTTTTTTGGGAGGTCAACGACCGCTGGGGGTGTTGTGTGCTGAAAAAATATGTTTTATCGTATTGAAATATTGATACTAATCACGTCTATGAAGTTTACAAAAAAAACTGATTCAGATCAAATGCCAAATTTTATCGAAATCCATTCAGTGGTGTAAGCATGAAAGGTAACATACAGACAGACAGTTGAGTTGGTCGCAGTTTCTTGGCTATTTAATATTTTAAGGACCCCAAAATTGTTTTTTTTTTTAAGTATACAAAAAGAGGCGCAATTATTATATTAGATGTTCAATAATATTTTTAGAAGCTCAAATGGAAATGATTAGTGGTTCGATTAAATACATGACATTTCGTTTTAACATCTTTCTTGTTTTGAAGATTTTTAGTATTACTTTATAAACGCAAAAAATACAACGTGTAATTTTTCAAGATTTATGGTTAAACGATCCTGTGTTTTCGAATACTTTGTTGTTTTTCGACTCCCTAGTTTGTTTCGCCATTCCTTTACAGGGGTAGTCAGAAACTGTAGACCCCACCGAGCTTCTTTTTTTATGTGACTCGTAAAATATCCTCTATTAACAAAATAAACAATTGCATTTCATTTCAATAAAATACATATTCGGCTATTTTTAAAAACAGGGTGTATAATGTGGATTATTTTGGAGTTTACAATTTACACCGCGCACCGTAGATACGGTTTACACGAGTATTAGGTACAGACGCCAGCACATCAACCTACAATCTGTCATCATAATCAGCCTATAATGTTCCCACTGCTGGGACACAGGCCTCCTCTCTGTGAGAGGGAGTGGACCGTAATCCACCACGCGGGCCCAGTGCGGGTTGGTAGATGTCACATGACTTCGAATTTTTGGTTCTAGGACATGCCGGTTTCCTCACGATGTTTTCCTTCACCGTTTTGAGAGCAGTGGTGATGAAATAATTTACACAAAGTAAAGCGCCTGTCTGGGTTCGAACCTACGACCTACAACTCGTAAGTCGCGGCCGATACCACTGGGCCACCACTGCTGCACAATCTGTCAAATTTCTTTAGTAGATTTTCAACTTTATCGATAAAGCATAAGGTTCAAAGTTGATTGGGAAAATTTGACAGTTTCGGGTAGCTTGGTGTGCTGGCATCTGTACATGAATGTGTCTAAGATTTAAGTTCAGTAGATTTCATTAAAATAATTGTAGAATTTAACAAGGTAAAAAAAAAGTTGTATAAAGGAACTATTTCAAAATCTATAAATTCATGGCATTTGTTACTGAGTTTTAAAAAGCATAGCCATTTTTACCCGACTGCAAAGAAGGGTTATATGTTTTTGGCGTCGTGGTGACTTTTTGTATAATTTCTCATAATGGTCAGATTTTGTGGGAACCATGTAGGTGGATTCACAAGGTGGACCGACGACCTTGTGAAGGCCGCAGGAACCCGTTGGATGCGAGAAGCACAGAACCGGTCGTAGTGGAAGTGCTTGGGGGAGGCCTATGTCCAGCAGTGGACGTCTTTTGGCTGATGATGATGATGTAGGTAATGTATGTTGAACCCAAACGCAGAGACTGACTTGCAACCTTTGTTTGTAATGTATCATTCGAGGCGAGCTTGGTTACAAAACGGCGATACACAAGACGAATGTTCGCTTCGAGCACTTGACTCAAGCCTGCTCCAATTTTATTATTCAGAACGGCTGACGTAGAGGTTGTGTGTGCTTCATTAACTTTCTTGCTTGTAACGCTGCAAGTACTGTGACACGTTACAGAAACTCGTTACATTACAAACAAACGTTGCAAGTCAGTCTCCTTATACAGATGAGTGGACCTGTCCTGACAGTTGGCAAGCATAGTCATCGTGTAGCTCAACCACAGAGCACGGACACGCGTCGACAGCTGCTAAAAGCGGCATTGTCAACACTTCCCGTAGACAGAGTAAACTATAGACTGCTGCACATCTTCTTTTTCATTCGCACAAGAAAAAGAGAAATATATTAACGTCACTAGCAAAGAAAAGAGACAGAGTAAGAATATTTCTGTCCCTTACTGCGTGTCGGCTGAGCACATCAATGTGCACAACAAGTTTGACGTTTATGAATGGAAATAATAAATACTACACCGCGTTTAAACGGAAAATAAGATCTTTTTTTTGTGCATAATTCAATAATAGTACATTTGCGCAACTGCGAAAATGGTAAGGTGCAGTGTAATAAGCTGTAAAAATGATAGTATGATGAAGATTGGCGGGATTTTTTTGTCCCTTTCGGTGACACGGATACCATGAGTCTATAGATTACTCTGTCTATGATACTTCCACACAAACCAAGTGTCAGTTTACTCAAACTACGACACTGATGTCGTATAGAAATTGACGACTTTTGAATGTCGTCTGTGACAGAAGACTCAACGCAATTTTGGTTTCACAAATTTTATTAGTACTGCAGTGTCTAGACGCTGCCGGCGCGGTGATTCCGTGCTCTGTGAGCTCAAAGGTTATCGTGTAGCTCAACTCGGACTTAAGGAGCTCAACATTCCGTTTTACGTTGTATATTTATAAAGTGTATATTTTTTTTACTAATATTTTCTTTTTTTTAATAATCCGTTATTGGCAGTATTTGTGTGTTGTACTTCGTAGCACGACCATGAACGCATTCATTATAACTTTTGATGGTAATAAAATCCTTTTAATTTATACTATTTTATACCACTAATTAGAAATTTTATACCTCTCAATTATCCTAGATATACAGGTCGTGCTGGGAAGATTCCTTCCCAGCACGACCACGCTAAAATTCTAGCTGCCATTATAGCTTTAGATGGTAATAAAATCCTTTTAATTTGTACTATTTTATACCACTAATTAGAAATTTTAAGATATACAGGTCGTGCTGGGAAGATTCCTTCATAGCACGACCACGCTAAAATTCCAGCTGGCATAAAAGTTGATGAAACAGGAGTATGCCTAAAAATTTTTACTCTTTATTTACTCCTATTTTATTACTGGTAAATTGTCGCAAATTGTTAGAAAAGCAAAAAAACATTTTCTGCCTATAAGCCTGTATATGATTTTTGTACTTGACACTAGATGGCGTTGGTTAGGTTAGGTCTAGGATAATTGAGAGGTATAAAATTTCTAATTAGTGGTATAAAATAGTATAAATTAAAAGGATTTTATTACCATCAAACGTTATAATGAATGCGTTCATGGTCATGCTACGAAGTACAACACGTATTTGTTAGTTACTTAAGAAACTTATGACTTCGCATACAAATTCCATATTGAATCACGCGTTTTAGGTGTAAAGCTACGGTCTCCTTGAAGAGCGGCCGCCACATAGCGTCCGCAATTTTCCGGTGAATGACGTCACTGAAACGTTGTTTATGAAAGTTGGCGTGTTTTCGTAGAGGTTTTTGACACCGTAAAGGCTAACCATGCTACCAGCATTTTCATGACAGCAGTCACTGCGGCCGTCCGCCATCGCTCTTGTAGAAAGAAAGAAAATCCGTTTTTTGCAGAAAAAAAAAAAGTTTTTTTTTTTTAGGAAACCGTGACCTTAGCAACTGTTTACATTCGGATTATCAAAATATAGAAGCGAGACAAACGTATGTTGTTTTCTTAAATCCACTTATTATAAGGCATTATAGTCAGTTTTAGTGAAGGGATTTTTTTTTATCGACACCCCTGGGTAGGTTTTTGACTTTTATCGATGTAGAATTTTATGCATTTGCAATTATCTTCAGACGAATAGTTCGTTTATTGCCCACCGAATATGCAAACTAGTTTTATTTCGTTTAAAGTTGCCACTGTTGGCAATGCATAATAATCTTTTTGTGAGCTTTATTTGACTTGATGTTCTCGCAACCAGTCTTACCAAGCAGTATCGTGTTACCCAGTAACTGGGTTATGGAGGTCAGATAGACAGACGCTCCATGTAAAATACTGGTATTCAGCTGCATGCGGTTAGACTGGAAGCCGACCCCAATATAGATTTATTGGGAAAAGGATAGGCAGGTGAAGATTTGATGTTCAAACTCCTCATATCAAGATGTTCAGTGACTTCTTTTGTATTTTATAAACCCAAGAAATCATTATTTCCTCTTGTTCTGTTTTAATTCACGTCCAATTGTCAAAAAATGACAGCTGTAATTTTTTTTATTTCCAGCGATTGTTAGTCATTTATATTGGCTTTCTTACTTTTGCCCGAGTCAACAACAATATCCAATTTTCTTTTATTATTCATTATTTCAGAAGTAATTAATAATGGTTTATTCAATCTGAATTTTTTTACCAATGGCGTGCCAATTTGCATTATTTTTACCAGATCTTGTTTTGTCTGACCATTGTCAACATTACCCGGACCAACTTTGACTGTGTGTTTTGTCTGACCATTGTCAACATTACCCGGACCAACTTTGACTGTGTGTCTTCGTAAAGGTTTCGAGACGGAAGGTGTATTTAATGTATTACTTACTATGACCTGCGGTTTATATTCAACATTTTCAATAATAATAGGGGAAGTTTTAGTCTTGGTAACGGTGGGTTTAGTATCATCATTTTTAACTGGGGGAGTCTTAACTGAAGTATCTTTTGGGGTATATTTTCTCCCTTTCTCCTCTTTCATTTCTCTTAAGTCGACTTTCCCTTGGTCGTCTTTGAAAAGCATGAAATCGCTGCCTTTTATACCGTTTGGTAACTGTCCATCGAAATACCTAATTGAAGTTAGTTTGTTGGCGATTAACATTGATAGCTCGGCGATGTTGAACTCTGTTAATAAGTCATTAACACTGGAACCTGCGAAGTTGTCGATGCCAGGGTCTGCGCCATTTTCTACTAGTATTTCGACTGTTTTACTGAAGTGATCCACTATTTTCGCTTTGTTGCCTCGCTCTGTAAAGACAAATTATGAAATATATTAATTTTATTATTATTTATTTATTTATTTAATACTTCACGCACATAAAGTACAGAGGCGGACTTAATGCCATAGGCATTTTCTACCAGGCAACCTTTGGGTGATGCAGAGACAAACAGTGGTAGGTGCAATCATGAACATTGAGGAATAAATATTTTAAATATAAAGGATACGCATAAACCTATTAAAACTATGAATATAATAATAATTAATATATTATTATTTAATTTATTATCTAATGTAATAAATTAAATAATAATATATTAATAAAAAATAATAATTTTCTTGTGCATGTAATGCGGAGGACTAAGGAAAGTGTCGTGAGGAGAGTTTTTAGTATGAATGTGGATGGTTATAAGAGTAGGGAAGACCAAAGAACAGATGGAAGGACTGTGTGAACGATGATATGGTTAGAAAGGGGGTGACTACCGAGATGACGACTTATAGAGAAGTCATCTTCTACCTTTCCCAACCAATATTGGGGTCGGCTTCCAGTCTAACCGGATGCAGCTGAATACCAACATTTACATGGAGCGACTGCCTATCTGACCTCTACAACCCAGGTACTGGGTAATACGATACCCCTTGGTAAGACTTATAGTCGGACTTTCGGGATTCTGACGACTTGAACGACTGACAAAGATCCAGGAATGACAGCCGGGTCTAACGGCTTAACGTGCTTTCCGAGTCACGGAGTGGTCTTGGTATGTAAAGATGGCCAGCCATCCCCGGACCAACCGCGGCAAGCGTAGCTTAACCTGATCGATCGACCCGTGCGGCTGTTATGACTTAGCCACGGACCCCTCCTAGACTAGTAGAGAAGTATTGGAGAATAAGAAGAGATGATGCGCTGACGACTAACATGATTTTATAAGCCAAAGTAACTTACCAGCAGCATCCATACACGCGGCGCCCACGGCGAGATACAGCGCTGTATTCCCACTGTTGGGCATGGTCAGGTTCACGGTCGCCCGACAACTCTCAACCAACGTCATCACGTTGTTGTACTTCCCCACTTTACTGGCCAGCATTAGGGGGGTGTAACCTGAAAATAAAAGGGGTTTATAAAGTTTACTTGTTTATCCATACTATAATATTATAAATTCGAAAGTAACTCTGTCTGTATGTTACCTTTTCACACCTAAACCACTGAACGGATTTCGATAAAATTTGGCAGAGAGATAAATTGCATCTCGGGGAAGGACATACGATAGTTTTTATCGACATACCTCGCGGGATCGACACTTATGCAGGTGAAACCGCGGGGCGCTGCTAGTAAGAAATATTTAACTGACCCTCTAACAACTTATTGACCTTCTAATGATGAACACTTTTTTAAATGAATGAACCTCTTAGATTTTTTTTGCATTTCTAATGTTGCTCACTTTTTTTTAATAGTTGAACCGCTTTTTAACTTTCCGGCATTTTCTCAGTTAGCCAAATCTTGAGAGAGGCTATAGGCTATATCAGGCTACAACCCTTAGGAGCCGAGAAAAAAAATAAACAAAGAACGCTATGCGAAAACGATGTGATTGCGCGAACGGGCGACGCGATGCGACGCGATGGGTCGAGGGTACAAGAAATTTCACGCGGACGAAGTATCGGGCAGAACTTAGTTTGAAATATACCGCTGATCTCAGGTCAAATGCATAGTGCATGAAATTATCTAAGACTACCTGCGCCTCTCGGTTTCACCCGCTTAAGTTTCGGTCCCGTGGGAATATCGGGATACAAAGTAGCCTATATGTTAATCCAGGGTGTCGGCTACCTCCATACAAAATTTTACTAAAATTGGTCCAGCCGTTTGAGCGTGAACAAGTAACAAACATATAAACACACCCTCACTCACACACACAAATTTTCGCCTTTATGATATTAGTGTGATTCTGAACTGTTTTAATAAATATGACTTACCCTGATTGTCATATAACTTGTTGATGTAGGTTAATAGTATCGGGGTCAACTCTTCATCTGGCTTACATGCATAGGCTGGATTCCATAAATGTTCATTTTCCTGTAGTATTTTTCTGGAAAACACAAAAATAATATAAAGGAGACATGCATTTATGAGAAGTGGTTAAAAAAAAAACAGTGTCACTCCGGGAGTGCTGACAGAAGTGAACAAAACACAAACAGAATACTTTGCCATCACTCACTGACATATCGGATATACATTAAAACCGAGTACAGTCACGAGCACTAATATGTCAACACTTGGCAACTTTCAATTGCGATTATTTCGTGAAATAAACCTATGGGTTCGAAAATACTATGTTCTTAATAACATACAAATTAATTCAAAATTAAAGGAGAAAATCGCCTCTGAATAAAGCCAAGTGTTTAGTTATACACTGTATAGTAGGCACTTGAAATATTCACAAAATAATCAGTTGTATTTTTACTTTAATCTTCTTAATTCACCTAGCATTCTGTTGGCAATGATTAATTAAGAAACACACTCACTTATGATTAATTAAGATATACACTCACTTAGCATTCTGTTGGCAATGATTAATTAAGAAACACACTCACCTAGCATTCTGTTGGCAATGATTAATTAAGAAACACACTCACTTATGATTAATTAAGATATACACTCACTTAGCATTCTGTTGGCAATGATTAATTAAGATACACACTCACCTAGCATTCTGTTGGCAATGATTAATTAAGATACACACTCACTTCTGATTAATTAAGATATACACTCACCTAGCATTCTGTTGGCAATGATTAATTAAGATACACACTCACCTAGCATTCTGTTGGCAATGATTAATTAAGATACACACTCACCTAGCATTCTGTTGGCAATGATTAATTAAGATACACACTCACCTAGCATTCTGTTGGCAATGATTAATTAAGATACACACTCACCTAGCATTCTGTTGGCAATGATTAATTAAGATACACACTCACCTAGCATTCTGTTGGCAATGATTAATTAAGATACACACTCACTTCTGATTAATTAAGATATACACTCACCTAGCATTCTGTTGGCAATGATTAATTAAGATACACACTCACCTAGCATTCTGTTGGCAATGATTAATTAAGATACACACTCACTTCTGATTAATTAAGATATACACTCACCTAGCATTCTGTTGGCAATGATTAATTAAGATACACACTCACCTAGCATTCTGTTGGCAATGATTAATTAAGATACACACTCACTTCTGATTAATTAAGATATACACTCACCTAGCATTCTGTTGGCAATGATTAATTAAGATACACACTCACCTAGCATTCTGTTGGCAATGATTAATTAAGATACACACTCACCTAGCATTCTGTTGGCAATGATTAATTAAGATACACACTCACCTAGCATTCTGTTGGCAATGATTAATTAAGATACACACTCACTTCTGATTAATTAAGATATACACTCACCTAGCATTCTGTTGGCAATGATTAATTAAGATACACACTCACCTAGCATTCTGTTGGCAATGATTAATTAAGATACACACTCACCTAGCATTCTGTTGGCAATGATTAATTAAGATACACACTCACCTAGCATTCTGTTGGCAATGATTAATTAAGATACACACTCACTTATGATTAATTAAGATATACACTCACCTAGCATTCTGTTGGCAATGATTAATTAAGATACACACTCACCTAGCATTCTGTTGGCAATGATTAATTAAGATACACACTCACTTAGCATTCTGTTAGCAATGATTAATTAAGATACACACTCACTTATGATTAATTAAGATACACACTCACCTAGCATTCTGTTGGCAATGATTAATTAAGATACACACTCACCTAGCATTCTGTTGGCAATGATTAATTAAGATACACACTCACTTATGATTAATTAAGATACACACTCACCTAGCATTCTGTTGGCAATGATTAATTAAGATACACACTCACTTCTGATTAATTAAGATATACACTCACCTAGCATTCTGTTGGCAATGATTAATTAAGATACACACTCACCTAGCATTCTGTTGGCAATGATTAATTAAGATACACACTCACCTAGCATTCTGTTGGCAATGATTAATTAAGATACACACTCACCTAGCATTCTGTTGGCAATGATTAATTAAGATACACACTCACCTAGCATTCTGTTGGCAATGATTAATTAAGATACACACTCACTTATGATTAATTAAGATACACACTCACCTAGCATTCTGTTGGCAATGATTAATTAATATCTGAAGATGGTCGCTCGCCATTTCTGAAGCAATATGAAAGGTGGTCTTATCTTCGTCGTCTGAGTCCAGAGGGTCGGCTCCAAAGTGCAGCAGAATTGCCGTTATTTGGGTGTTTTCTTGGAACAGTGACATTCTAAGGGGTGTCTGAAAAAAAAAACAAATAATAAAGGGGATTGAAGATTTTTACATGGAACCTTGGCATATCTACTGTCGCGCCATTTTGTTTTTTTTTTTCAAAATGGCGGCCACGCATGAAACATATACAGGGTGGGCAAAAAATCGTGGATCAAACGAAACAGGGCTATAGTTGGGGTTTGGCCTAGGCGAAACTAGTTCATCCTACAATCGGGTTTGCACTTCCTAGTGTATTTACCCGACTACGGCGAAGCAAAGGAGGAGAAAGGAGGGTTATGATTTTGACCGGTATGTATGTATGTATGTTCGTCTGTTCCCTCATAACATCTAAACTACTTGTCATAATTGGTCAAATGAGGTATCGTTGGAAGCGTTTTGATCGTCCGCTGGTAATAGGCTACGTGACGTCACAATAAATTGAATATGGCGCCCTCTAGCGGACATAGTCATGACTAAAAGATTTTTTTTTTAATCATGCCGTGTTGGGTATCAAATGAAAGGGCTTAATTAGTACATTTCAAAAATATAAATATTACTGAAATAAGCCAAAAAATAATTAAATTGAATGGTGAATAATATGCTATTTAGTTTTGTTTGTTGTAAGTTAATAATTAAACAAAAAATAAGTTTAAAAACTAAAACCCGACTACTGAAAAGGGAAACAAGAAAGTACCTTCCCGTGGTCGCATGCCGCTGTACTAACATACTAAATAAGCTATGGTAGCATGCGACCATGACTTTTAGTTTTTAAACTTATTTTTTATTCGTTAATGTGACGCATATTTTCCCCTAACTTGTTCCTTTTTAGGGTTCCGTACCCAAAGGGTAAAAACGGGACCCTATTACTAAGACTTCGCTGTCTGTCCGTCCGTCTGTCTGTCACCAGGCTGTATCTCAAGAACCGCGATAGCTAGACAGTTGAAATTTTCACAAATTATGTATTTCTATTGCCGCTATAACAACAAATACTAAAAACAAAATAATATAAATATTTAAGGGGGGCTCGGTGTTTTTGCCTTGTGGTACGTACGGAACCCTTCGTGTGCGAGTCCGACCCGCACTTGGCCAGTTTTTTTTGTGTTTGTGTTCTTTATCTGCGTCGTGTTTACCGCAAATAAAAGTTTTTTTTTCTTTCTTTCTTTAGCTGGGGAGAAGAAGTGGCGCAACAAGCTAAGTTAGATGAACTTGATTCTATACAATAGTGTAGAAATGTAATGCCGCCAGTCTCTTGGGTACATTACCAGTCGACAGCGACGCGGATGAATTTTTCGACGCTATATTTTAGTTTGTCAAAGTCAAATCATTTATTTCAAATAGGCACATTAAAGGCACTTTTGAACGTCAAAAAAAAAACAAAATAGAATTGATTCTAGTCGCCCATTCCAAAAGGTAGTTTTCGTATGGAGAAGAATGGGCAAGAAACTCCACCGTTACTCTTTTAAAATGTTTTACAAGGTCTTGTATACATAATATAATTATATGTGAATACGATGCACCCATAATAAAATTAGTCTACCACAAAAGGTAAAAGAATTAAAAATTAAGCAATGACAGATAAATCAATCATGTGATAGATATAATTTGTGTATTGTTATTATTTATTATTTGGTATTAGTTATTATTTATTATAATTTACAACAATAAATTATAGTGTAGAAAAAAACGAATCTAAAAATATCATAAGCGACCATAATAATACGCCATAAGTATACAATATGTCTAAAATGACGTCACTAGAAATCCGGTACCTATTCATTTTTTGCACAATCTGAGTCAATACAATTTTATATAATATAATGTCCAGTCATCAAACTTCGTTTAAAATGGACGATGTTTTCGTAGAATAGACACTCACAAAGGTCGACCTATAAAAGGCCACGATATGTCCCATATTTAAGCGTATAAAATAATTGTATTAAGAGTAAACTAGTCGGGAGCTCGAACTCACTGGTGGTCATGGCCAAAAAGCACGCTGTCACATCTGGCTTCGTGTCCGACAGAGCTAGTATCAGTGATGAGCAGTTAGACGCTAGTCTACATGAAGAACGTCTGGTTCTCACGCACAGAAACACCGTTACGAACTGATAGGCGCGTAAAAAAAATCGTAGTGCTTCGGAAAATCGAGTTTTATGAAAAAACCACTGCACAAATCAATTACAAATAAAAGTTTATTGAACTCTTCGATAACTGAGTTTTGTCGGTACGGACTTGGTTTTGAAGAATTTTGTTATTTTATTACTTACTAGCCGCGGACTCGCCCGCGAGGTATGTCGATAAAAACAATCTCTCTGCCAAATTTTATCGAATTCCGATCAGTGGTTTAGGCGTGAAAAGGTAACATACAGACAGAGTTACTTTCGAATTTGTAATATTAGTAAGGATTTGGACCCAAAGATACGTTAAAAATAGCAAGAAAAAACGAATGTTTGTTAGCTCGTAACTTTTTAATGGCTTTTTATTTTACTATTCTGTTTCCGTACAGGCAAAATTAATAATAAGTCAAAACGATATCATGTTTAACATTGGATTCACAATGTCAAACAGTGGAGTAATACTCTCCCGAAATTTGTACGGAAAAAATATCGACTGCCTAGGTTGTATATTGAAGGCGAGAACTAATTTTTTTTTTTCAATTCATACCCAAAACTCCTTAAAGGTATAAATGGGGGGAAGGAAACTTTGTCATTTTTGCCAATGGGAAATCCCGGCTTATTTTATAAATAAATTGTCCCATCCTTTTGTATGAGGAAGACATTATGGAGATGGCAGTACAACGATTTACAATGTATTAGACCGAAATTACATAGAAATCGATTTATCAATTCCCTGGAAATTACTATCAATGTACATTAAGCTAATACTACATGCTTGAGGTAAATTTTAAATGCGGTTTCCTCAAAAGAATTCCTAACTGAATTGTAACGTCATTAAGTTAACGATATGTTTAAGTAAGCTATTAAACTATCATTTAGACAAACCGGCGACATGAAAAAGAATAAATAGTTGTCTAATTATTTGTAATTACTAAGTAATTAGTTATCCGAATATGTCATAACATCAAGCGTGTAATCCCAGAACGTTTAGTTAGGGTTGCCAACTTTTTTATATCAAATATTATAATATTTTCGAAGCCATTGCAGGTAAAAATATAGTAGCTGTTTGAATAAAAAAAAAATATGCAAATTTTTTGATGCAGTCAACAAAATAGATAAGTATGCAGGATCGTCGGATATAGTTGATTTTTAGTAAGAAACCGATGGATGTTCTCGAATAAAGTTTAATTTTATTAATAGAAAACAAACAGCTCATTTATCAAATTAAATTGCAGTCGATAACATCCATCAGTTTCTTACTAAACTTCAACTGTATCCGACGATCGTGAATAATTATCTCTTTTGTTGACTGTACATTGAACATTTATTAACAAGTTTTTTTTAACGTCTCAATAACCATTATTAGCGTTACAAAATACCATTAATTCAGCTTTTATGAGATTATTACTGGCCACATTGCGCTCATCTCGCAGTTTTGTATTCAAAATAAAATATTTTAGTTTCGCCTACTATAATTTTTTTTTTAATATAGTGTAGTATTTTATGGTGGAAAAGGGAGCCTTTGCCCTGCAGTGGGAAAGTACAGGCTTGTTAGATTAGTATTTAGAGCTCTAATATATAGCAAAACTGACTCGAGCAATTCGCATCATTAATTTTATTCAGGTCGAAATTGATATATTTACATGTCACTGGGGTGAATTCGCAAAAGTACTATTATTCACAATATGTTACAAACAATAACCTTTATTTTTAATTATGTGTGCGTGACTTGACTATCGCATTAGGTTTAGACCTGTAATGGTAGTTAAGGCATTTAAATAAATAAATAAATAAAATACTTTACTGGGTCAAACTTTTTACTCACAGAGAGGAGGCCTGTGTCCCAGCAGTGGGAACATTATAGGCTGATTATGTATACTGGGTCAAATTAAATTAGCGAAACTGCAAATGTGTTATAACAAAAACGTTATGATGTTTTTTTTTGGGTTTAACGACCGCTGGTTGTGTTGTCACTCTCACGTCTGTGAGTTTCACACAAAAAAAGCAGATTTTTAAACTGATATTTTACCTTTTGAACGCCAGAGCATAAACGCACGCGCGTGCCCTCCACGCCAAGCCACAATTTTAAATATTTAAGGTATACAAATATAAACACACAAAAGTAATGATTTAATTGTATAGTTCGTGATAAAGTGCACCGCATTTTTTGTCACATATTTATGTCGCTCGTAATAGGATAGGCGACACACGACTGGCGTACAGGGCACGCGCTTGCTTGTCACGTATATGTGACAATGGCGTTCAAAAGGGTTAAGTGGCTACAGTAACTGTGCCGCCGGTGACCCCACAGAAAAAGTTGTCAAATTTAATGTACAGACGCCAGCACATCAAGTTACTACAATCTGTCAGATTTCTTTAATAGATTTTCGACTTTATTGCTAAAGCATAAGGTTCAAGGTTGATTGTGAAAATCTGACAGTTTCGGGTAGGTTGACCTGCTGGCGTCTGTACTTCTTTTTTTGTTTTATCGTTTTTAAGGTTCCGTAGCCAAAGGGTAAAAACGGGACCCTCTATTTACTAAGGCTCCACTGTCCGTCTGTCACCAGGCTGTATCTCATGAACCGTGATAGCTACACAGTTGAAACTTTCACAGCTGATGTATTTCTGTTCGCCGCTATAACAACAATTACTAAAAACAGAATAAAATAAATATTTAAGAGGGCTCCCATACAACAAACGTGTTTTTGTCGGCGTTCTTGCCTTGTGGTACGGAACCCTTCGGTGCGAGTTCGACTAGCACTTGGCCAGTTTTTCATTTCTGTCGCGGCACATGATTGTAGATAATTATTTTTCTCACAAATTCTAATCGAAAAAAAAAAATATCTGCTGTTTCACGCGGTCAAAATGAAAAATAGGAAAATAGGTATTTCCTTAAAATAATGATAAAAAAAAATACATTTCCCTCGCATTTAGGTACCTATAAAAGTTACTGATAAACGAAATATGCATAGACAAAGTGTATCGAATGATAAATTAGTCATCGTATGGGGACTTTCCCTGCATTCCGTAGCTAGTAAAGTAGGTACCAAGTATAGTAATAATATAAATATTTACCTTTTGTTATAAAGATATAAATATAAAAAACTTAGGTACCTATTGATCTTCTAAAGATGCACATTTTTTTTTCATAAATGAACCTCTTTTTAACTTTCTGGCCTTTTTTAAGGTTCCGTACCCAAAGGGTAAAAACGGGACCCTATTACTAACTCCACTGTCAGTCTGTCCGTCTGTCACCAGGCTGTATCTCAAGAACCGCGATAGCTAGACAGTTGAAATTTTTACTAATTAGGTATTTCTGTTGCCGCTATAACAACAAATACTAAAAACAGAATAACATAAATATTTAAGGCGGGCTCCCTTAAATATTTATTTTCTTTTTAGTATTTGTTGTTATAGCGGCAACAGAAATACATCATCTGTGAAAATTTCAACTGTCTAGCTACCGCGGTTCTTGAGATACAGCCTGGTGATAGACAGACGTCAAAAACGCCGAAAAAAAAACACGTTTTTTTGTATGGGAGCCCCCTTAAATATTTATTTTATTTTGTTTTTAGTATTTGTTGTTATAGCGGCAACAGAAATACATCATCTGTGAAAATTTCAACTGTCTAGCTACCGCGGAAAGCTTAGGAAAACTTTGTTTTAATTAACTTGAGTTTTTATACTTTTTATTTTGAGTAGGTATATTTTATCACGGTAGGTAGATTGGTAGTTGAAAGTAGATTACGCACCTTGCTAAAGTGAGTAATTAATGCACTCGTTTTATGCCCTCGCTTGCGCTCGGGCACCAACATAACTCTCGTGCATTAATAACTCACTTTGCGCTCGATGCAACAATCTACTATTTCCAATGATTTCAAAAGTAAGGATACGCCCGTCTGAACATTTTACATAGAAGTTCTTCGTTCGAAGTTCGCGCGCACCACTGTCAACTGAGTCGCGTTGGCCCTAAAACCGTCATTTTAGGGCCAGCGCGTTGGTGCCATTTAGTCGCGCCGTTAGCCCGGTCCTTACGCTAGTAATATATATGTCAATGACTATTTCTTTCTTTTCAGTTACTGGATAACAAGATACCTCTTGGTAACCCTAGACTGGGAATCAGAATTTCGGTTTCCTGACTACCCGTAATGACTTTCAAAGATCTACAACGCAGAAAATGCAAGGCGAAAAACGAAGTAACAGTTTATTTATCACATACCAAACGATATTATGTAAAATATATAAGTCACGCAAATAATTAGTATAACAAATACGTAATTAGATATCGTTTTGTGCGATAAGAGCGCCAATTGTATGTTTAATTTAGCTATTGCTCCCTGCGTCAATTAAACTATTATTTAGTCGCTCAGCGCACTATGGTCGGATTTTCTTTGAAGGATAAAATCAGGAATGAAATTATCCGGAAAAGACCCGGAGTAACCGACATAGCTTGCAGAGTAAGCAAACTGAAGTGGCGGTGGGCTGGCCATGTTTGTCGAAGGACTGATGGCCGGTGGAGCAGACGAGACGTGAAGTGGATACATCCGTCTGGCGTGCGTATAGCTATCTAGCTAAGGCGTCCCACACTACGGTTGCCGATACGCGATCCGATGCGATGCAAGCCGTTTAGTGGAAATCATCCGTTACACGTCATATTACAAAAAAAAAGCTAGAAGGACTCGACATTTCCTATCGGACTGCCCCTGACAAGACATGGCGAAACAAACTCAAGGGTCAAAGTCTCTTTTAAAGTTCAGACGAAATCTTGATCAGATCATGTGAGGACAATGTAGATTAGTGCCTGAAATGGTCTTTTGAAGAAAGAACCACCACATAGATTTTAGTGGACCTGTCCAGTCAGTGCCAGCATTTGTCAGTAATCGTGGAGCTCACTCGGAACTTGAAGATAATAGTATGTTTGTTTTATTGCTCCGGCTTAGAATTTTGCTGACCTAAGGCGTGCGTGTCAAGGCCGTCTTTACCCGGGGGTGCAAGGGGTGCGAGTCACCCTGGCGCAGGGTCTTAGGGGGCGCAAGCCGGTCAGGTCATCATTCATTATATACCCGCACCGCTCCAGCGCAGTAACGTACCGCCTCGGCAAATATCCACCCGTTTGAGCTACCAACTAGTAAGCGGCATCTGAACAACAAGCTGTTCCTTTACCGTTGGCGTGCCAGCAGCGAACGGTCGTCTTGCTGACAGTTCGTTGGCGACAAGCGGGTGGATTTTTCCCGAGGTGGTGCCGGGCCGTTACTGCGCGGGAACGGTTCGGTTATAATGAGCGATAACCTTAACACAAAAATCAAGTTCTTTCTTTTGTTATAAGGGGGCGCAGGCTGATTTTCGCACCCCGGCGCCCAATATGGTTAAGACGGCCATTTAGTTATTTCTGGCAGGAATTTCACAGTAGCAGCCCGAAGTCGGAATCTGTGCCTGGTTTACGGCAATAGCGTGTAAGACAAGCATAGCTATTCACGACCACTCGATACGCTTCCGTACCGTATCGAACATCAATGTCATGGTAGGAGTCCTCTAAACGCTCTTCACAAATCCAAACCAAACAGACGACCTCTATTCTTCCGACTGCTGTTTGCTGTCGGGCGGAAGGCAAATCAGCAGGGAAATTGCGTAACACACTATCAGTGGCAATGGCTTTCATTTTGACAGTTCAACAACATTCTATATTCAATATTTTTTTATATTTTTTTTTAAACAATGACATTTGCTTTGTAAAGTATTATATTATTTTTTCATTGTGAATGTGAAGACGATGTGGGTCATTTTACATACTTATATATATTTTTTTATTATTCTATTTTTTTTTCATGGTCTGGCAGTTTGAGTAATTTATGTGGCCTACCCAAATGTCCTTTCTTTGGTATTGTTCGTCGAATCGTTGAGTTCCTTAAGTCTTGAGTTGAGCTGCACGATTTTTGACAAATGCGTGCACTGACTGGACAGGTCCTCTCAATCTGTGTGGTTCTTTCCTCAAAAGACCACCTCAGACATCGATCTACATGGTCTTCATATAACCTGACCAAGATTATGTCTGGACTTTAAAAGAGACTGTGACCTCTGAGTTTGTTTCGGCCTTTCTTCTCAGAGTAGTCAGATAGGAAACGCCGACTTCATCTAGTTTTAAAAAAAATCATGATTGACGTGTAAAAGTGTTTGTACAAACCTACTTACAAATAAAATCATTTCATTTCATTCACTGCGTTATTTACGTTGTGGAGCAGACACATTATTCGAACATATGGAGCAATGGATTAGCAATATGCTTGAAAATGATTCAAATTGAGAGTAAAAGTGTGTTACGCAATTAGGGTGTCTACTCCGAAGCGGTTAACCACCGTATCGGCCGAATGTTCGGTCATTTTCTACTACCTTTCATTTCCTATATTGACTATAGGTCCCGACCAAACTGTGCCATTCCGAACCTTTTTAGAACCCTTACCCTTTTTTTTTTTAATTCGTAGTAGGACAACAATATTCGAATCAGAAAATGACCGAACATTCGGCCGACACGACAATCAACCACTTCGGAGTAGACCCCCTGGTTATCGAAACGTGTCATTTTCGATATGACAACCTGTCGGATGCTTTAGAATAGCTATGCATATGTAGGTATGAACGTTAACGAAGCAAAAGGAGTAAAGATCAAAGCAAGTGGCGTTCTACAGTTTCTGCCTGTCCCCATGGGGTATAGGATTGTACTTACAAGTCCATCAGCTGGAACATCGACAGAGGCTCCTCTCATCTTCAGGACAATGCACTGGCGTCTTAACAGATCCACATCATTCGATAGAACAGCAACATGGATTGGTCTGAAAAAAAAAAACAAATGAATAAGCTCTTTTTTAGGGTTCAGTACCCAAAGGGTAAAAACGGGACCCTATTACTAAGACTTCGCTGTCTGTCCGTCCGTCTGTCTGTCACCAAGTTGTATCTCAAGAACCGCGATAGCTAGACAGTTAAAATTTTCACAAATTATGTATTTCTGTTGCCGCTATAACAACAAATACTAAAAACAAATAAAATAAATATTCAAGGGGGGCTCCCATACAACAAACGCGATTTTTTTGCCCTTTTTAGCTCGATATCAATATTGGCAACAGGTAGGCACTTGAGTTTTTTTTCTCGGATCATCATCATCCTTTCAGCCGAAAGATTCAAGAGAGTCTGCCATCCGGGAACAAGTTACCGTGGCCTCCTTGGAAAACCTTAAATCGACTTCGTACCCAAGTAGGCCGTAGCAAGGTCAACCTCCACAAGTCCCGGGTTCATGGACGGCTCAGACCTCCGGGGTGGCGTCTCCCCATAGACAATGACTCCCCTCCCATCTTGCACCGCATGCCCTGTCACCTACACACGTGAGGACCTAATGGCGGAATTTTAGGCCATCGAATTTGAAAAACTTTTTTTTTCGAGTTATTTTTGCCATCGCTACGCTAAAAGAAAGCCGAAATACGTTCACTGCTGGACATATTTATGTGCCTGTATGAACACTATGAACAGGTCTCATCCAAGCATCATCGTCACACCGAACGGTCCTGTGCGGATATGCGGATTCCCCCTACACCAAAGAGAATAAATTATAACCTCTCGTCGTTGCCCTACACACTAAGGTTACCAGATCCGAAAATAAGTTTTCCTAGAAAAATCCCTGCCGAAAGGGATCGGTCGAAACCTGACGTTTTAAGATATTATATAACTTTCGTTGTGCACCGCGATTCTGAAAAATAACAAACACATAACCCTCCTTTTGGGCTTCGCCGCAGTCGGGTAAAAAACAAAATGGCGGCCGAGTTTTGGGACACCCCTCAACCCATATAAAATTGTAGTAGTTTTAAATAGATATTTTTATTTTGACATTGACTTGACCAACTGGTTTTTTTATCACCTGTTATCAACATAATTTTATTATTTTATTTATCTTATCTTATTATTTTGATCTTCCACGTCAGAGGTGACAATTTTAACTACGAAAACCACCTTTATTGATAGCCTAAAGGGGCTGTCAATAATTATCAAATTTTTATCATGTACGTGCGGTTGGCTGTACTGTTTTGTGCTCTAAGACAACACAGAAAGTAGGTACTGACCTATCATTTGCTGGTAATCTTATCAAACATCACACTATTACACTAATATTGTAAAGGCGAAAATTTGTGAGTGTATTTGTATGTTTGTTACTCTTTCACGCAAAGACTACTAAACGGATTTGGATGAAAGTTCCACCCGTTGCCCGTTCTTCTCCATAGAGATCTACGTTTTGGAATGGGCAACTAGCTTCAACTTTCTGACAGACTATTTAATTTTGACAATTCAAAAGTGCCTGTACAAGGTTTAATTGAAATAAATGCTTTGAGTTTGAGTTCGACTTCCTTCGCGCGTAATTCCTGGTTGCCCCGACCCACCCCGTCGCATCGTATCGCCTGCCCGCTCTATTACCTACTTCATTTCGCTTAGCGTTCTTGCTGGCTCTTTTTCTTTTTGCTCAGCTCCTAAGGGACCTAGCGTGATATCAAAAAAGAATTGGGCTATCAAATGCAAAAAAAAAATTTCAGACCCGACT
The DNA here is from genome assembly GCA_963082905.1 of Oligia fasciuncula. Lineage (NCBI taxonomy): Eukaryota > Metazoa > Arthropoda > Insecta > Lepidoptera > Noctuidae > Oligia > Oligia fasciuncula. The sequence continues at coordinate 1,001,300 of OY720414.1, read as the reverse complement.
GTTAGTTCCAGAGATTAGCGTGTTCAAACAAACAAATTCTTCAGAGTACATACATTTAAATCGATTGGAAAGCAGTTTGTCTCAATATACTCAACTCACAGTATTTATTTCAATTAAACCAATTACCTACAGGCACTTTTGAATGTCAAGGAGTCGGTCAGTCAGAAAGATGCAAGCTAGTTGCCCATTCCAAAGCGTAGTGGGTTTGTAGCGGTATCTACAACGCCACATGCGAACAACGCGTCATACTACGTCACGCAAATCCTACATCGCGCAAGCAGAGTTTACCGCGCAATTAACATAGATACAACGGCCCGACATGAATCATCGGGCAGTTGCCCGCCAGACATAACACCCGTCTGGTCGGAGGATCCTCCCTTTTCTATAGAGTATGAGTGAGCTTTACACCCTGTTCCTCATACCTCTATACTGGTGACCCCGAACATGGACGTCAGCGCAGCCTTCGTGCAAATACTACAGCGTGACGTCATCATCATCACTCCCGCAAGCTTTAGAGCGGCGAGTCACCCAGCCAGCCAGCTTCCACGGCTTCAACGGGTATCCTGACCACCAGCATGCAGCGACCGCGCATTCCTGGTCATCACCCTCAGCCTCATCAGCAACCTCGGCACAGCACACTGCACTTTCGGCCGGTCCACAAGCAGAGCCCTTGAAAAACGCTCTCCTGGTCGACGCCAGCAGTCAGCCTCAACCCGGCGCTGTACCACATCCGACGCACTGGAGCATAACGCAGCGCCACCCCGACTCACTGGGGACATCTTCGCAGACAGTTCCGACTCACCGTGAACTATGCGGCAACCGGTTCCGACTCACTGGAACCTCAGCTGGACTGGCAAGCATCGCAAGATACAAGACTCAGCCCACTATCGACCTCCGGTCTCCGGGGGGGAGTGATGTAGCGGTATCTACAACGCCACATGCGAACAACGCGTCATACTACGTCACGCAAATCCTACATCGCGCAAGCAGAGTTTACCGCGCAATTAACATAGATACAACGGCCAGACATGAATCATCGGGCAGTTGCCCGCCAGACATAACACCCGTCTGGTCGGAGGATCCTCCCTTTTCTATAGAGTATGAGTGAGCTTTACACCCTGTTCCTCATACCTCTATAGGTTCCTATGGAGAAGAACGGGCAAGAAACTCCATTGAAACTATTTTAAGAGTGTTTACGACGTAAGGCATTTTCATACAGCCCGTGCCGGACGGCGCGTACGTGTTTCACGCGCGCCTCAAAGAGATGTCAGTATCAAGGAGGCCCTAAGGGGGCCCCCCTTAGGGTCAAAGCCAGCCGGGTCAGCGGGATTGTCCGAAAGGGTTACCGCTGGCCCGGAACATAAAGGGCTAAGGAAGGAACACGGGTAGGTTTTAGTCAGTAAGAGTGACACTCCCTTCCGCTTCACCCAGAGCGGGAGAGGTCATTTGATGATTTCCCATCCGCACAAAAAAAAAGGCATTTCATACAAACTTTCAAGCCCTTGTTTTTCGAAATGAATTAACCAATTTTAATCAAACTTTATACCCTTATGCAGGATACAAAGGTCTAAAAAGTTAGTAGAGAACATTTTCGAAAAATAGTGTTACAGCCAAATTAGACCGATTTTAAATTTGCCATAGAAACAGAGATTTCCAGTTATCTTTTTTAAATAAGACATTTCCAAAATGTCTTTACGTATCAAAACCCTCCGTGTCTAAGAAAGCACATTAAACAATTCGTCCTGGCCATGTCCCGGCAGTCACTCGTGAATCTTTGACAGTCGTTCAGAAGCCGGACAGTCTGACAATCAGTCTTACCAAAGGGTATCATATAACCCAGTAACCGGGTTGTGGAGGCCAGATAGGCAGTCGCTTCATGTAAGATACTGGTATTCAGCTAAGTTTTTGACATTGATTGTTGCTGAGATGAAATTGCGTGCGACTAGATTTTGACTATTTTTAACTATGAGAATTCGCCTTCAGGCGGGTAATGAGAATTTTAAGCTAACTGTCAGATTGATAAAATTTAAAACTGGCCACACACACACACACACACGAAGGTGTCCGAAGGAAACGAAGGGTTTCGTACCACAAGGCAAAAACGCCGAAAAAACACGTTTTTAGTATGGGAGCCCCACTTAAATATTTATTTTATTCTGTTTTTAGTATTTGTTGTTATAGGGGCAACACTGCAACAGAAATACATCATCTGTGAAAATTTCAACTGTCTAGCTATCACGGTTCATGAGATACAGCCTGGTGACAGACGGACAGTGGAGTCTTAGTAATAGGGGCCCGTTTTTACCCTTTGGGTACGGAACCCTAAAAAATAACTTAAATTAAAAAAAAACAACATCATGCCTGTAATCCCTGAAATGTTAAGCAGAGGTGCACCTATAATGCCGAGCTAAACGCAAAAGCGGTATCTCAGGTTTTCCTGAGATACCGCTTTTGCCAAAAAGGAAAAAAAAAACGAAGGTTTTCCTAGCTTCGTTTTTTTTTTCTTTTTTGGTAACTGAGCCGATGTCGACTATTCTGCCTGCGTCATGTGGTGACGGTAATACAGCGAGGTGAGCCGTCGAACTTTGCACTTGCTTTTATTCTCTTAAAGCTGAGATCGGGAAAACTTTTATAAGGGTTTTTTTTTATTAAGATACTGCTATTTGGCTTAGCTCATTGGATGGCGTATTTTTTTAAGCTATTGAATGCCACAAAAATCAACTTTTCGATTTTATTTTAGAATACCGCTTTCGAGCTTAGCACAGCAATATAGCACCAGTTATCGTTAAGTCCCATGTAATAGGGGGCGAGCCTATTGCCATCAACCGGGCACAAATACAGACTCCGGGCTGCTACTGAGAAATTCCTGATAGAAAAACCTAATAACACTTTGCACAACCTGGAAATCGAATCCAGGTCTTCATGCTAGGCCAATTGAGTAACAAAAAAATAAATAAAAAAATGGGTGAAATACTCACAAATGACCATCACTATCTCTGGTTAAGCAATCCTTTAAATCCGTGAACCCCTGTCTTAGAAGTAACTTAATCCTCTGCTCCGGCGGCGTCCTACTCAAGACATCTTGCATACCAAATGGTAATGTCTCCTTCGAAGGGCTCAAATCCCCTGTAGAATCCAAATTATGAAACCGTTCCCTCGCATCAATTTCTCGCTGGTTCACATCACTACTTGTATCCCTAGTATGTTTATCAACGTTGGTTAGAATGTTCAGAGGATTAACTAAAAGATCTTGTGTAGTCATCACGGATAGGGACGAAAACCGACCACTGTTCACACTGTTGTTGGAATCGTCGTCGAACAAGGATCCAAGTTCCGGTAATGAGGACACCGTCAGAGATTCTTTTTGAATCATTTCTTCTTTAACAGAGAATGATTCGAATTTCGCTGGTGATATCACAATTCTCCTAGGCTGCTTCACTTCTGGTGCATCCTTAACTACGTATGGAGCCAGTTGTTGTCTTTTATTACGTCTCCGGGGCTTAGTGAACTTTATACGTTCTTGCACACTTGTTAAACGATCCGCTGCCAACGATTCATTGGTCTGGCAAGAAGATTCTACCACATTTCGTAACACACTATAATTTATTGGGTTGGTGTCAGTCTGACAGGCGATACTTCGGACTTTTTTCGGAACTGTCAAGAGAGCATTTATGCTACGAATTTTTAGCTCCTGACTGATTATCGAACACAGAGAACTGAACAGAATATCGTAATTATCCTGGCCTATTAGCTTCGTTATTTCGTCCGAGGTCTTCTCGAAGATGTGGCCGGAGTGACTCTGGCAATTCGCGACAGTTCTACTCGACTTTGTCAAAACATTTAACCGATTCACTATTGTCATACTACGGACTTCCCCCGCGGTGAAGTCACCCAATTTCGATGTGTAAATAATATCCTCTTGCACGGAACTCTGTAACGATTTCATTACTTTTATATTCCTGTTCATAGGCTTCTTTATTATTATTTTTCTGTTCAATATTAGTGGGAGTTTTTTCACTGTGATCGGTTTCACGTCTTCTGTAGACATTTTGTACACTTTTTGAACTGTTTAGCACTAAATTTTATGACGTCACTGTGTATTGACCCTACTATCAGCAGATACAACGCGCGTAATAGCCCACAACGCGAGCTAAATTCATGTTTTTTCAATAAATAACACGACAAATACGAGATTTCATTGGGGTATCCCCCCGTTGGACTGACATTACGAAACGTCGAACTTCTATTATTTCTTTGGTTATGGTGCTTTTACACTGTACGATTTCGACTGACATGCGATCCGATCCGATCCGTGCTTCTGTAAAGCAACATGCGATGTTTAGAATTTTACATAAATAATTTGAAGTTAAGTTTTATGTTTGTTTATACTTTTATAATTGTCCGCTTATTGTAAAGTTTTGTTTGTAATATTCCTCTGTAATACATGAAACTTTAGAAAAAAAATATACCCAGTCCCTATATTCTGCTGCGAAATCATCAGCACTGCCACAGTCAATATATTTCACGGCTAAAGCTTTGGTTTCCTAAGAAATCAGTGAACGCTCACACCATAAAAGTTGTCCAAATACAGTGTTTTTTGACACATTAGTGCCAAATACGGGTGAAACCGTAAAACTGACAGGTTTTCATGACGGACGTTATGTTATGACAGCGTAGACAGAGTAAATTATAGACTGCTGCATATCTTCTTTTTAATTTGCACAAGAAAAGGAGAAATATATTAACGTCACTAGCAAAGAAAAGAGACAAGAATATTTCTGTCCCTTACTGCGTGTCGGCTAAGCACATCAATCACAGACTCATGGTATCCGTGTTACTGAAAGGGACTAAAAATTCCGGCAATCTTCATCATACTATCGTGGGGCACGGCAGTGCCCCCGCCAAGTCGACCGCGAAGCAAACACTGCCGTACCATTCTTTACTGGAACCATTTCGCCGCATTTTCAGGCCCCTATTTGAGAACCTCTGGATAAGACCAGAACGCAGAAATTTTCGTCATCCAGTAAGCTATAATCACATACTTATGATCCAAAATTTCAAGTCTGTAGGTTATTTAGTTCCGAAGTTAAGCGAAAGCAAAGTTTCGCATTTATGACACTCACTCACTCACTCACTCACTCATCATCAAAATAGAACTAGTACTTCTCATAAACTCAGAGTGCTGAAATTTGGTACAGAGTTAGGGTTTAATGGCCACATAAAGGGAAAACTATAAAAATTAGGATAATCGAAGATCTGGAGTACCTGGTGACCCTGATTAGAAAACACAAGAGCCCAACCAAACTATTAGAGACCGACATACCGCCTTTACAAAAAATATTCAACTTGGTGGGCCGCTTCATTTGATGTGAAAAAACTGGCCAAGTGCGAGTCGGACTCGCACACAAAGGGTTCCGTACCACAAGGCAAAAACGCAGAAAAAAAACACGTTTGTTGTATGGGAGCCCCCCTTAAATATTTATTTTATTTTGTTTTTAGTATTTGTTGTTATAGCGGCAACAGAAATACATAATTTGTGAAAATTTCAACTGTCTAGCTATCGCGGTTCTTGAGATACAGGCTGGTGACAGACAGACGGACGGACGGACAGCGAAGTCTTAGTAATAGGGTTCCGTTTTTACCCTTTGGGTACGGAACCCTAAAAATCGAAGGTCTGAAGTATCTGATGAAGAACCCTCAGCTGGTCTCAGCTGTATTAGAGATATGGTAATGACCCCTTCTACTATTGGTATTACTACGACGAATAAATAAAAATCGACTGTCATTGCAAAAATCCAGCGTAGTGGGACACATCTTCTAATTTAATCTAGCCTATAGCGTCCCACTGCTGGGCGAATGCCTCCCCTTCTGCTTTTAATACGCATATAAATAAAATTAAAGGAAAACTCTGGATAAGACTAGACCGGCTTTTATACTTGTACTTACAAGTTTACAAGAAGAAATAGTCGAACGATTAACTTTATTCTCCTCGAACATTACACAAATTAAATAAACAAAGGAGGATGGACATAAATGTATGAAAGCTGGTACCCGAAAAACATGGCAACCAAACAAAATAATTTATATAGAGTTTTAAAGGTTTAGTTAGATAGAGCAATAGTCGTTAGGGGGGATAGTATCAGTTCGCTGTCCGTTCAGAGATATTACACTGCACCTTCCCATTTTCACAGATTCGCAAATGTACTATTATTGAATTATGCACGAAAAATATCTTATTTTCTGTTTAATCGCGGTGTAGTTTTTATTATTTCATTCATAAACGTCAAACTTGTTGTGCACATTGATGTGCTTAGCCGACACGCAGTAAGGGACAGAAATATTCTTACTCTGTCTCTTTTCTTTGCTAGTGACGTTAATATATTTCTCTTTTTCTTGTGCGAATGAAAAAGAAGATATGCAGCAGTCTATAGTTTTCTCTGTCTACGGAAGAAAGATATCTCTCTCTGTCTCTCACTCTTAACCCCTCTATCTCTCTTTAAAATGTTTCACTTCTATCATGTCCACGGTGCTGCACACGCATTTTTTTTCCCTGTGTTTTATCTGCAATCAGTTCTCAACCATAATCGGACGGTGGTTTTGCGATAAAAAGTATTTTTTTTACTTGAGCTTGATACGATGTCGTGCGGTGTAAAATGCCTTTAGAACTTTCCATCAGGCATTCCCCTAGCGGCCTCATGCCGTGATTGCAGTGTTGCCAGAACACTGTTTTACAGAGTGGAAAATAAAACGTTTTTCCAATGTCAGGGTTGTCATTGAAAAAACTCGTTTTCAGTTTTAGCGATTTAGCCCGTATTTTTTAAAACCTGTATGGTTGATTATACTAACTAACGATTGTAATTTATCTGAAATAAATGAATTGAATTAGTTTATTGCTTTTTAACTATAGTGTTTTTTTAGAAAGCTCTTGGGCTCCATAGACGTGATGGCTGTCACAAAACATTCACGATTTTTTTGGGTCAAACGACCGGAAGTAGTGTAATTACTAGAAATTTATTTTTTTGGACGTGATGGGTGTCAATGGCTGAGGAGGTTCACCTTTTTTTTTTTTCGTATTTTTTATCATGTTTAGATTAGATATCGATACCCATATAAATACCTAGCGAATTTGACCTTAGATAATTATAAAATGTTATGTTGTTTGTTTATGTCATTGCCGTTTTCTACTGACTTTTTAGACCAATTTACTGCTTATTAGTTTGGTAGGGTTGGCAACACAGCGTGAGCGTTCAGAATACCTAATCAAGTAATCAGCACAGACTACATAACCATAAGTAAGATAATATTAGGGATGTGACAGTATACATAAAAAATCGATTATTAATTAATCGATTATTTTGCCTAGTAATAAAATCGATTATAAAATAATCGATTTTTTTAATAAAAATAATCGATTTTATTAAAATAATCGATTTTTTCCTTTTTTTTTGATAGTTTAAATTAAACGCCTGAAATATCGATAATAACTATCTATCACAGCACTCAGTTTTATTAATAATAATAATAAACATTAATTACACAACAAGTTAATAATTTCAAACAAAAAAGGATTTTTTTAAATTTCTCCTTTCGTGCGAAATTCAAATTACAATTAGATTAGACATTACGTTTACGTTAGATTTCTACCACCAACCACCAATCTCATATGAAAAAGTGTTAATGGTAGAAATCTAACTTAGAAAGATGTATTAATGATTCTAATGATTATAATTATCTAAATATGTACCTACCAGTTATTGTCGTGAATCATATTTTAATCAAGATACATCCTGACACTGACCTGCAAATTGCAAAAACCCTAAGAAAATTTGAATTTCGCGGTCTCATCTACCCATTCACCTGAAGGGGGAAGCGCTAAGGTGGCCCGCGAAATTCAAATTTTCTTACGTTTTTTGCAATTTGCTGGTCAGTATTAAGGTTTACGTTGATTAAAATATGATTCGCGGTCGTAACAAATATGTATTTAATGATTATAATTCTGTAAATATATATTTGTTACGGCCGCGAATCATATTTTAATCAATGTGTAACTTAACACTGACCAGCAAATTGCAAAAAACGTAAAAAAATATGAATTTCGCGGGCTAACCTGGCGCTTTCGCCTTAAGATACAATATGGCTCGCCATTCAATTCAATGGACCACATGACGAAGATAATATTTATTTCATATTTAAGGGAATTACAAAAGGATTACAAAGATAAAATATTAAAGTATCTTAGCCGTGTGCCCTTTAGCGTCATTCATTTATTAGTTAGTTTTCTAGTGGTACACTTCGCGGTACTTTGCGGCTTCACGCTCCTGACTAAAAAGCTGTGTTGCGGCCGTTCTAACTTCTAGATGAAAAAAATCGGCAGTGAATAAGAAATCGATTTTTTATTAATCGATTTTTTGTAATATTAAAATCGATTATAAAAATCGATTTTTTTTGAAAAAAAAATCGATTATTAATCGATTTTTTCTATAATCGATTTTTTTTTCACATCCCTAGATAATATGACATACGTAAAAATATAATATATACTTCTATGTTTGAAGCTACATTCTGTAATAAATTGGGGTATTTATTTTTATTGAAGGCTTCAAGAATCCTTTTATTTAGGTACTTAGATGCTTTTTGCGAATTTTAATTTCTTTGATTTCTAATTCTAGTTTGAATTGAAAAAACTAATAAAATCTAGTTTTTGAGCTTACGTAACGTAACCTAAAAACATAACAATTTACGATTCTTAATTGTCACACTCACAATTCTTTGTTTGTGTAATCACGTTATAAGAATGAATATTTATGGAAATAACATAGTGACGCAGTGTTATTATGTTCTTCTATCAATAATACGACAAATAAGTTAGAAAAATGGGAGTTTTCACAGTTTAATTTACAAATGAATTTCATCTAAAACTTGTTAATGGAATGTCTGTTTTCTTATTAAAATACTCCTTATTCATTATAAAAGTGCTATTAATTCTGTATTATAATTAAATAAATTGAACCTGCTATCAAATTTGGTGGAAATGGAATTGATACACTACAGAAATTAGTCAAAATAATATTACTGGAACAAAGTATTAAAAAAAGTTTTAAATTCCAATTTTGCGCGACACTTTATCACTTAGCGTTTAGGAACCGATCAGTAGCAGAAGTCAGCAGAACATTCTTTAAGAATATTTCTTAGAAATCATCAATATTTTCATTATCAAAGTATAAACTTATATTAAAGTATAATCACAAAATTTCTTTACCAACACTAATGTTAATATGAACACTGATATTAATTACATCTTTCTAATTTCCATTTGAAACACAAATCAGACAAAAGTTAAACTGTAATAACTACTACGGTCAGCGTTTTGTAATGGGTATCCGATATGAACATCTGACCGCTGACGACAAACAATAATAATAACTCAGGGGAATTCCCTCCATAGAGTCATAGACAAAGATTTTTAAACAGATTTGAAAATGAAAGCAGGTAGAATAGGTATTAGAACTGTTTTGATGTTAAGTTTAAAAAATATGTTTTTTTTTTTATTCAATGCACTGCAGAAGTGCTGATTGCTAATAGAGATTTATGGAAGAATGCACAGACTACAAAGAAAATGGAATTAGGGCAGGTACTAAGATGCAACGCAAAATACCTTAAAAGCAAAGTTATCATACCTATTATTAGGTATTTAAATTAAGGTGAATAGGTAGTGGTAGACCGCGAAATTCAAATTTTCTTATGTTTTTTGCAATTTGCAAGTCAGTGTCAGGTTGTAACAGCAAAAGTAGATGATCAAAATCAGAAATTCAATACTAATGAACGAAGTTCGCGTTAGAACTGTGTGGCGTCGAAGTACTTCTACTTAGAATACTTACTCTACGTAGAATACTTTTGAATCACTTCGACGCCACACAGTTCTGACGCGAACTCCGTTCATTAGTATTGAATTTCTGACTTTGATCATCTACTTTTGCTGTTGACTGTACCATAAGAACGTCCAATCTCTTAAGGAAAAGTGCTTATGGTAAAAACCATTTTTGGCAAATATGAATTAATGGAAAAACAACTTTAATTCTTACACATTACAGTTTAGTTTACGCTACAACTTCAAACATTTTTATAACTTTGTCAATAGTGCTAGTCACTCTGAAATGAACTTAGTTATTATTGAAATAAACTTGATATTTGTTTAACTTGAAATAGGGTAGGGTGTGCAGCATAGCGCACTTTTACTTTAGGTCTAGACTGCCTCGTTGGTCATGTGACTAGCTTAGTGGCAGCTGATCATGAGGATTACTCACACGTATCAAAACGGAAAGGGATCGGCACCGTATCGCCTTTCGCCTCGCCGTCAAACAGGCGTCATCCTAACGTAAGCACGTAACCAAAGCGGATCAGAAGCTCCGATACGTCGACTCAGCGACGCCGCGCTTACGGCTCTCGCACGTAGGTAACCAAAGCGGATCAGAAGCCCCGATCCGTCGACTCGGCTACGGCTAGGCGACGCCGCGCTCACGGCTCGCCGACAGCTGGTTGATGGTGCAGCAGGCAGGCCGGAGGGGTGAGAGGGGCAAGGGTCGACGAATAGACGTAAGCTCGGGTACGGAGAGACGTAGGCGCGGGGACGACGAGCCGTAACCGTAACGCACCGCGTCGCCGTTCGTGAGCTTGCCCCGAGGCGAGGCGATTACGTTACGATTCCGATTAGTGGTGCGTTGCAGTAGGGAGTTTCATACAAAGAATACTGAACGGCTCGAGTTGATACGGCGCCGACTGCCGATCCCTGTCCGGTTTGATACGTGTGCTACGACTTACGGGTTCTATTCCCGGATCGCGCAAAAAGCGCATTGGATTTATCTCACAAAGAATTCTGAGTATTAGCACCCTAGAGTAGAAAGTTGGTGGTATGACACCTCCTTGCCTCAGAGAGAATGTAAAGCCGTTTGTCCTGCGCCTGATGCCTCTCCTTCCAATACATAATCAGCCTATAAAGTTCCCACTGCTGGGACACAGGCCTCTAGAGGGAGTGGGCCATAAAACCACGCGGGTACAGTGCGGGTTGGTAGATGTTACATGGCTTCGAATTTTTGGATATAGGACATGTCGTTTTCCTTCACCATTTCGAGAGCTGTTTACTCTCACACTTGTGTACTGATATATATTATCTTCAGCGTAGTTGGCTGGTGGCCACGGCGGCCATCAGCCAACTACGCTGAAGATACCGAGCTGAAGAACCGTTACCGTTGTTACGGCTATTAAGAAAAGTGACAACCAGTCTCACCAAGGGGTATCGTGTTACCCAGTAACTGGGTTGTGGAGGACACATAGACAGTCGCACCATGTAGAATAATGGTATTCAGCTGCATCCGGTTAGACTGAAAACCAAGCTCAATATATTTGATGTGATAGGTAGGCACAGTTTCGTCTGTACATAGTTAGGCATTGAATTACTCTGCGTATGCGCTTTTTGTTCTATATCTAACCAGAAAGTTTTGAACTCTCGGTAATTCCCCAGACATTTAATAAGTTAAACAAACCTACCTACTGTATTATTTTGTAATAAATGACTGCTTATTGATAATTTATCTTATTGCTATGAGGAAGTAATTGTGTGTGGACAGTGACATACCCACGGATGCATATGTTACAGTCATAGTATATACATAATGACAGGTCAACCAAACCGAACCTCGGGGTGCCCTTCGCTCGCTCTTGCATCCTATGTCGACGTAGCCCTGCTTCGCGGGGCTCCTATTTCTGTGTAAAGGGTTTAAAGTAACCTAACCAAACCGAACCTCAGGGTGCCCTTCGCTCGCTCTAGCATCCTATGTCGACGGCGGCGTAGCCCCCCTTCGCTATAATGTGATTAATTCTGTGTCAATTATCACTTTATCTTAATTGAGTAGACATTATAAATATAATGGCTAGATAATATATATAATATCCGGATTTATTACTTTGGCTGTAACACATAGGTATACCTATAATGTTCATGTGGGGAATTCCGAAACACTCCGAAGATTAGGCGAACATTTTGTGACGTGTTGTAAATAAGTGCGTCATAAGGTTTACAATTTAAACAACTAGCTTCATATATATATTATTATATTTCATATCATTTATCATTTACACCCTCCAAATTTCATGTCTCTAGGACCCGCGGTTTAGGCTGTGCGTTGATATATCAGTCAGTCAGGACTTTGAACTTTTTATATCCAATACTTCCATAGATACTAATATTATAAATGCGAAAGAGTTTCTGTCTGTTACCTCATCACGCTTAAACCGCTGAACCGATTTAGACGAAATTTTGTATAGACATAGTTTGAGGCACAGGAAAGGACATAGGATAGTTGAAACCGATAGGTGAAACCGCGGGGCGCAGCTAGTATAGATACAAAACCACGCCTGAATTCCCCGAAGGGTTTGGCAGAGGTGTATAAGTAGGTACTCACATTTCGCCAAAGCTAAGGTACCTATAGGGAGTGAGCCTATTGTCATCATCGTCATTCTCCCCTCCTACCCTTAAACCAATTTATTCGCAACATGTATTTTTCTTCCATCTATGAGTGACGGTTGACAGGGGAGAATGGAAGAAGAAACCGTGTTGCGCCGACCCCAAGTAACATGGGTTAAGGGCAGGAAGATGATGACTTCTCTATGAGTCATCGTCTCGGTAGTCACCCCCTTTTTAACCATATCATCATTCACACAGTCCATGCATCGTTTCTTTGGTCTTTCCCTACTCTTATAGCCATCGACATTCATACTCAAAACTTTCCTCACGACGTTTTCCTCATTCCTCCGGAGCACATGCCCATACCATGACAACCGGTTTCCACACAACTTTTCAGTTACCGATTGCCTGTTGCCATTCCAGGGACAAATTAATAACACTTCAGGAACCAGACTGAAGTGTTATCTCAGTAGCTTCCAAGCTACTGAGAACCTCAGGGTGTACCTATACCCTTTTTTTTTTCGGATGGGAAATCATCAAATGACCCCTCCCGCTCTGGGTGGAGCGGAAGGGAGTTTCAGACTCTTACTGACTGAAACCCACCCATGTTCCTTCCTTAGCCCTTTATGTTCTGGGCCAGCGGTAACCCTTTCGGACAATCCCGCTGACCCGGCAGGCTTCGGCCCTATGGGGCCCCTCCTCGATGCTGACATCTCTTTGAGGCGCGCGTGGAACACGTACGCGCCGTCCGGCACGGGCCTGGTCCTGATCGGACGGTGAGCTACCCATTACTCTCCGCCGAGAGGTCGCCTCCGCTGCCGATCGGCTCTACGAGGACACGGCGGTACTCCGCCCAAGCGGGGCAGCAGACCTCCACCGTGTCCTCTCTCTGTATACCCTGAGGTAAACTTATCCTTTCTCCTCTTATCCTGGGGTACTTATCCCAGGCAGGGCCGTCTTTAATTTATTGGAGGCCCTGGACACATAAGGATCACGGCACACGGGGCCCGTGTGTAGATATAGATAAGAGACAATAAGAGAAGCATACTAATATTGAAGTGAAAACTTCTTTAGTCTCGTTGGGCATTTTTTGAGATGGGCAAAAACCATTGAACTCGCGACACTGTTACCGTAAGCGACACCGCGCGTGTTTTGTTAATAAGACGATTAAAAAAATACCCGCTTCACTTCGCAGTGCGGGTTGGTAGATGTCACATGTTTTCGAAAGTCAGTGGTGATGAAATAATTTACACAAAGTAAAGCGCCTGTCTGGGTTCGAACCTACGACCAACAACTCGTAAGTCGCGGTCGTTACCACTGGGCCATCATCTCTATTAAAAAAGGTGCACCCTCTTAGGGGTGGAATTTCGAAAAGTCCTTTCTTAGTGGATACCTACTCTTCACCGAGAATACACCCTCTAAATTTCATGTCTCTAGGACCAGCGGTTTAGGCTGTGCGTTGATATATCAGTCAGTCAGGAATTTGAATTTTATATATTAAATAGATAGATAGGTACTTCCATACTAATATTATAAATGCGAAAGAGTTTCTGTCTGTTACCTCATCACGCTTAAACCGCTGAACCGATTTAGACGTGGTATTAGTTATAGTTTGAGTCACAGGAAAGGACATAAGATAGTTGAAACCGATAGGTTCTTTATTTTCAATGCAGCAATGGTCAAATAAAGAAGAGATCAGAGGAGCAATTCACGTAACTTCAGTCTGATCTCAGTCTCAATCTGTCAAAGATACCTTTAATTTCCCTCCATTTTTGACAAGTTTTTGAGATTGTCGCTGAGATGAGATTGCGACAAGCCCAATTCTCGTAATTCAAAACGTTCAAACGGTTTTGAATTACGAGAATTGGGCTTGTCGTCAGTGACTGCGGGCAAAATTCACAGAAAGTATTTTTAATTTGTACTTACGTAAACGTCTCATACGAATATGAACTTTATTTCTACTTTCTTAACGTGCATATTCGTATGACACAAATCAGTTTCGCACCTATTGACTGTCGTGTATATGCTTATACGAGATATGAAAAAGAAATGTATGCAGATAAGGTTCATATTCGCATGAATGGCTTACTTAGATTATACGTAGGTACTTACTGAAAGTGCTATCTGTGAATCGTGCCCTCCCCCTCAGTTATAAGTTTTGCACTACATGTCACGGGTTTGGTTCCCGCTCGGAACAAAAATATTAATCATAGACTACTATTAATGCCTACGTCATCTCCACAGATGGGTGTTCACGGACGGCTCGGATCTCTTGTGCGCATGCGCCGCCGCCCCACAGACGCCGTACCTGTCACCTGCGCACTTGAAGATCTTATGACTGCGTCAGTGAGCGGAGTAGAATTTGGGGCCAAAAATGTTTAAACTTTTTGCCATTGATACGCTAAGAAGAAGCGTTAAAAGTAGCTCTAATTTGGTACAGAAGACGCCAGCACACCAAGCTATCCGAAACTGTCAAATTTTCCCAATCAACTTTGAGCCTTACGCTTTAGCGATAAAGTTGAAAATCAATTAAAGAAATTTGACAGATTGTAGTAGCTTAATGTGCTGGCGTCTGTACTTCCCTACTACACTTACTTACCGCAAAGTTTCAGACGATATTTACAATTCGACGCCTAGTGAAAACCTCGTATAAGTGTAAATTTCAGGAAGAAGAAAAACTGAAATTTTTGTAAGTATTTTCTTTTATGTTTTTTTATCCGACTTCAAAAAAGGAGGTTATGTATTCTTTTATTAATTAATATGGAAATTTAATCCGCTTTTATATCCAGAATTAACTGTTCGATATTAAAAGATTGTCCGAAATGCATAAAATGCTACTTACGAGGAATTGCATTCCTGAGGTTTTCACTCTAAGGCGACGAAATGCAAATGAATGACCTACCTATGTATTTGTGTGCTGCCGAAGAGTAACAAATCGTCGTTGCGACTAAAGATCTCTTATGTGTAAAAATCAATTTTATGAGAAAATCGATAAAAACCGTCTACTGAAAAAAATATAATGAAACCAACTACAACAAAAAATATAGGTAACAGCTACCTGATTTTCGTGCTTTTACCTTTGCCACTGTTAGTTGAAATTAAAAGTAGTTTCTTGTAAAAAAAATTAAAACAATTTTAGTTGACACATAAGAGATTTCGGTTGCGCTTTATGTATCACATCAGAGCTTTTGAACTAAAATGCCTATAATAATTACAATAAAAAACTATGAATTTTATTGAAAAAATTGTAAACTGTTTCTCAGAATACACTAGGTAGGATATAAACAAGATAACAGTTGATAAAAAAAGTTACAAGACAGTTGAATCATAAGTTAGAATAAAAAAAAAGTTACAAATCAAAGTATCATTATTTTCTGAGGTAAGTAAGTAACTATATAATAAAATGTTTTTTTTTAATTTTTTTATTTACCTACCTGTCACATGACATGTTGCCTTTGCAATTATGCATTAAGTACCCGGATTATATTGTAATGCATTGTAAAACGGATGATAATCCTGATCTGTTACCATTTTCAGTTCCTGTAAATTTTTAAACTTGCTCTCAGTAATTTTTAATGGAGTTCTATACAATCGGTTTGGAGATACTTACCAGACAGTTTCTTGGTTATTTCTTCGCTGTGGAAGTACGGACCACTCACCGACATGGCATGTCATAACCTATGGTTTAGGTTCGATTCCATCTCTTCGAAATTAAGAAAGCAATCATGGTGAATGGATTTGACATCATAAGGCTTTTGTGGTCGAGCTTGCCTCATCCGGGTGCGAATATGTGGAGCGAATATTGGTGGTTTGATGTATTAGTGATGAAAACTATCTACTTCCATCATAGTGTGCCCTTTTTCCGGGTAAAGTTGTTCGATAAAAATTGTATTTCTTTGCGCCAAATCGCCTAGGGCACTTGACAAAATCGGTTATTCCGTTTATCCACCCCAAAAAAGCCACCCTAAGGTGGATACGTGGAGACGCATGTCCGAGAATCCACCCTAAGCCTAAAAATTTCGTTTATCCAACTAGGCTTAGGGTGGGTTCTCGGATATGTGTTTCCGCGTATCCACCTTAGGGTGGATTTTTTGGGGTGGATATACGGAATAACCAGACAAAATTCGGCTCCGGTTTTGGTGTCCGCATCCATCAGAAATAATGATTACGCTCTCTGTTGAAAGTGGCAGGTTTTGACAGTAGGTACCTAGTCTATTAAACAAGATGGGAATTCTTTAACAGTAACATTACCATCTGCTTCGTGCCAAAAGTAAATTTATTGTCACATGTTTGGATAGCACGTTATAAACCGTGAAGAAGGTACTGTAATTTTAATTTGTAGTACAGCGCACTAGCCAATAGCTTTGGGGCAAGCAAAACACTTTGAACGTCGACTGTTATAACCACAGCCTTTTCGATTGCAATAACTACGGCATTTTTTTTGGCTTCACGAGCTTCAATTTTCTTCGCAATAAAGGCTATCATCAAAGAGTATAATAATAATACGGGAGTATAATAATAATATGGCTATCATATTCTTCTTTGGAAATGTTAACGGTTTTATAAATACAACACGTGTCGCACTGGTCTTTGCGAGGATAGTGAATGCCGATTTTTTCTTTAGTCAGTACCTTCGAAAATGTCTTTCTAGAGGCAGCTCTATATTGGTTTTCAATACACCACTCCTTAAAAACCTGATGCATGTATTGTGGGATTCAGATCGAAAAGTCGATTCAACATATTTTTTTTTTTTTGAGCTAGAACGTTAGCAATAGCTCACTTTTGGTAAAATATCCAGCCATGTTTTAGCAGTTCTTGACAATTCAACGTTCCTTCCTGGCCCAGCAATAATATTTGAACTTGGTGCAGTAGGTATGAACTGTACTAACCTAGTATTAACTAAATAAACTAACTAACTAACTTTAACTTGTATTTATATCTGATGCACATAAGATATTTTGTTCTAATAATTGTCTAAAGTTGACGAGTATGTCATACAACTAAAAACTCGTTTGTGTACATTGACACATAAGATTTTTTAAGCACCAACTTTTAATTAGCAAGCACATTGGAGATCTTGAATTTCGTAAATAACTTACGATTTAAACGTCGTACACACATGAGAGTTTTTGCATTCGATAGAGCTTCAAATTGTAGAATCGGCTGGCGTAAAAAAGTGATTTTGCCAAAAGTGACACATAAGAGGTCTTAAAGTCGCAACGACGAAATATAGTTTAAAAAGAACGAACATTTTATGTTATCTAGGCATAAGCACAATCAGCCTATACTTAATGTTCCCACTGCTGGGACACAGACCTCCGGTGAAACGGACCTCCTCGGTGAAACGGAGTGGGCCGTAATCCACCACGCGGGCCCAGTGCGGGTTGGTAGATGTCATACCTCTGTCTTCGAATTTTTGGTTCTAGGACATGTTTATGTTACATCAAAATTCCAAAATGACAGCGGCTTCTGTCGCTGAACTCGCTTACTGTATTTACTTAATCTTTTCGCACACAAAAAAGGTCTAGACGCCATCAAGCTACTACAATCTGTCAAATTTCTTTAATCGATTTTCAACTCTATCGCTAAAGCATAAGGTTCAAAGTTGATTGGGAAAAATTGACAGTTTCGGGTAGCTTGATGTGCTGGCCTGGCGTCCGACGCCATAGGCTTTCTCTACCAGTCAACCAAGGGTGGCGAAGAGATTAGGTGGCAGGTGCTTTGGTTGAGAGGAACAGAGATAAACTATTAACATTATTAATTTATAAATAAAATAAGTAGGTACAAAAATAGGTACCTAGGTTATTAACTGTATCTGCCTATCCAGCAAACCCTCCCAGCAAGTCAGTTTGATGCGAAATTACCAAACAACTAAAACTTGCACTATTATTATTAAAATCGTGCATAATAAACAGACCATTTTTCTCGTAGCAACCTATTTATTGTTACCTTCACCAAAAAAAAAGCTTCTACAACTCTATGCCGCGGGGAATCCCCGACGTATATTTTGGGAACGACAAGGCCAGATAGATCCACATTCTGCTAAAGAATGAAAGAGACTGCATTAACCTTGATTTACTACGCAATAACATACTATAGATTATCTGTGACGGTCTTGGTCTTGCTTGCGCATGGACGTAATATACCTATATAGAATTACGTCCATAGTCTTGCGTTGTTATTCTATATTTGTTTGTTCTTGAATTACATAAAAAGTAATTTAAAAAAATTAAACCGACTTCAAAAAGAAATTAACTCAAAATTATGAAATAACTTTAATTTCGGAAGTCGGTGTCTTGGGATCTGTATTTTAGTTTTATGCCACCGACTTCCGAAATTAAAGTTATTTCATAATTTTGAGTTAATTTCTTTTTGAAGTCGGTTTAATTTTTTTAAATTACTTTTTATTTCGTAATTTTTAGTTTTTGCACTAGTATTTGACCAAGGTTTTGAGATGTTTTCCCTTTGACACTACACCCGTAGCTCTTATCAATAAGCCAGGCCGTCACACTTACACGTATTAGTCCATATCTTAAAAATTCCTGAATCGATCTTGATGAAACTTGCACTGTTCCCTAAGTTGAAGAAATTGTAAGCCAATAAAAAAAAAATGGTCACGATCCGATTAATAGTTCCGGAGATATGCGTGGACAAACATACATACATACATACATACATACATACATACATACATACATACATACATACATACGTCTATGAAATTTTGTATATTTGTTTGGAAGCCCTAATAGATCATCATATGTGAATATAATGCAATTCCAATAATATTACATACATACGTATCGAATTGATAACCTCCTTTTTTTTTTGAAGTCGGTAATAACTGGTGTTAGATACTTGATATTTCAGTGATGAACTGAAGTTATGTCTTCTTCGTATTGTCGATGGCAATCTAGATTGAGTCACGTCTTTGGAATGGGTTTAATGATATCAGTACCTACAGCCTGATTCAAGCCGTAGGGCGGCCCTGAAGTGTGCTAGGTAGGCACCTACTCGCTGCGCAGTACCATAGAATAACTTATAGTCGGACTTTTAATGATCTGCAGTAAAATGACAGCCTATGTGTTACATAAATGAGTGAAATTGGCGTCTTTTTGTTTTTTCGCGGCCATCAACCAAATCTTGTTGTTCTGTAACAAACGAAACTTAATTGACATGCTTATCTCTAAGCTCAGTCCGAAATGAGTAATTAAGAAGTGTCGTTTTACTGCAGCTAATTAAAAGTCGGACTATAATAGTAAGTACCTACTGGAGTAGGTACCTAATTTAATTAAATATTGTCCGCAACTGTGGACCCACCCCGTCGCATCGCATCGCCTGCTCGTGCTATTACTTCGTTTTCGTTCACTCTTTTTCTTTTTGCTCGCCTCCTAAGGGTCCTAGCGCCTCAAGAATTGGGCTATCAAATGCAATAAGATTTTTTCTAATCCGACTGGTACTTTCAGAGATTATCGCGTTCAAACTTCGATCAATAATAGTACTATTATTATTGATCGAAGCGTTCAAACAAACACCAAACTAACGCTTCTTCAGCAATAAATTTTAAAATATATACCTAGCAGCGCCCCGCGGTTTAACCCGCATAAGTGTCGATCCCGTGGGAACTTTGTGATAAAAACTATCCTATGTCCTTCCCCGGGATGCAATCTATCTCTCTGCCAAATTTGATCGAAATCCGTTCAGTGGTTTAGCCCTGAAAAGGTAACAGACAGACCGACAGAGTTACTTTCGAACTTATAATATTAGTATGGATGCATTATCTTTGAATTTTCCCCATGTTTTAATACTTAGTTATTGTGCTATTCGGGGCGGAGACAAACCCAACAAATCAAAGATTATAAAAATCGGTCCAGCCGTTCTTGAGTTATAAATGGTGTTACTAACCCGACTTTGTTTAATGTATATAAGTACCTAAATAGATAATGGATGAAAGTGTGTAAACCTACTAAGGAAAGATTTTTGAAAAATTCACCCCTAAATGGGTTAAAAAAGGAGATGAAAGTTTGTGTGGAATTGCGTCTTTTATGCCGATGGCAGATCTCATCGGGCACACGGTTTGTGTGAAAGTAAAAGGACTGAATGATAGAGTGACGGCTGACAGGAGATAATTTAAGAAAAGCATTTATGTTGTGCCGACTGGCATGTGGGCCCGTGGCTAAATAATAACAGCCGCACAGGTCGATCGATCAGGCACTCTAAAGTAATTTCCACGCAAGCTCCGCCCCATGAATGCACTAAGGAACCGGTTAGGCCGTTGTACAGTGCTAGACTCTAACACTTCAGTAATAAAGCTGAATACCGTGTGCGCTCTTTGATCGCGTTCGGGCACGAAACTAAGTGTAAGTCTCAATTCTTATTTCGTTTATAACTAAAGTAATAATTGATCTAGAGAAAAAATTTCTTGTGGCTGGATAGTAAACTATATTTTCTTACTGTGGACATTTATTTTAGACATAAAGGCTCAGCAATCTTGAAAAAAAATGTAATAATCTTTAAAAAAGACATGATTTTCGAATAAAAAATGTATCGAGCGAAAATGTTACAAGTACCTACATACGTAACTGTCTTGTACATGGAAAGAAAAAGATCCAATAAATCATATACTAAAGTTCCATTTTGATTGTAGGTATGTGTGACTGTTTCAGAATATTAATGCAAATTAACATATAATTTAGGGAGGCTACGCTTGCCGCAGTTGGTCTGTAGATGGGTGACCATATTTACGTACCAATATATTACTTTACTCTATGTTACGTACCAAGACCCCTCCGTGCCTCGGAAAGCACGTTAAGCCGTTGGTCCCGGCTGTCATTCGTGGATGTTTGACAGTCGTTACGGGTAGGTAGTCAACAGTTGTTTTTTTTTCGTGATTTCAGATTTTGGTCCCATAGTAAAAGTTGTTCATAATGATGAGGACAATGACCTCTTAAGATGTTGTTAATGTTTTACCAATAACCCTGTATAAGGAATATCAAAATCGTTTGCAAAAAATGTGTGTACCTACCTATTTTTCGTGTCTGCCTGTGCCTACAGCATGGAAATGTAAAAAAAAACATAATATATCTATGGCCTACACCATCGGGGCATTTAGGTGTGATGTAATATTATAGCCAATAATAAAAATAAACTAGTTAGTTGCCTACCTATCTTGCTGTTGTGATAGTTTTTTCCTCAATGGGTCTTGCCTACGTGATAATTTAAGTACATTTAAATGACCTAAAAAGGGACGTGCAATATATTTTTACTAGCTGCGCCCCGCATAAGTGTCGGTCCCGTGGGAATATCGGGATAAAAACTATCCTATGTCCTATGGACTCAAACTAAGTAGGTATCTCTATACCAAATTTCATCTAAATCTGTTCAGCGGTTTACTCAATACTCAATACTTTATTTGCATTCCACAATGTGTACTTAGGTGGTAAGTTCCAAAAAAGAAAGAAATTATGTTCATTATGGACCCTGTCGGGCACAGCAAATAAAAAAAAAGAAAAACACAAAAATGCAGGAGAGAGGAAGAACTTAGATCTAAAATAAATTCAATAATACCATATTAGGGACTCTTTATATTATATCGCTTAAATATTCGTTTAGACTGTAAAGCATTTTTTGATTAAAAATTGTTTTAGTTTTTTTATAAATACGTTTATTTTATCTTCTTTTTTTATTAATTCAGGAAGTTTATTGTATATTTTTATGGACATCACATATGGACTTGTTGAAATGTTTAAGCGTGAAGAGGTAACATACAGAGACACACTTTCGCATTTATGATATTAGTATGGATTTATGCGATCTAGCCAAATGAGCTTGCAGAGTAAGCAAGTTATGTGACAGTTATGGCTGGCCGTGTTTGTCGAAGAACCGATGGCCGGTGGAGCAGACGAGTCCTGGAATGGTGATGGCGTATCAGCAAGCGTAGTGTGGGACGCCCCCCAGCTAGATGGACGGACGACCTAAAGAAGGTGGCTGGGATAGACTGGATGCGGAAGGCGGAAGACAGGGTGTTGTGGCGCAGCCTGGGAGAGGCCTATGTCCAGCAGTGGACTGCGATAGGCTGAGTTGATGCGTTCATACTAATATTATAAATTCGAAAGTAACTGTCTTTCTGTATGTTACCTTTTCACGCCTAAACCACTGAACGGATTTCGATAAAATTTGGCAGAGATAGGTATACATAAGTAGATTGCATCCCGGGGAAGGACATAGAATAGTTTTTATCGAGATACCTCGCGTGCGAAGCCGCGGGCGGAAGCTAGTCTATATAAATAAAACAAAGTCTAGTTACACCATTTATAACTGAAGAACGGCTGGACAGTTTTTGATGATCTTTGATTCGTTGGATTCCGTCGTTCCGATTCCTCCCCGAATAGCAGAATAACTGTTATAACATGGGAAAAATTACTTGACTTACCGTTGCCCAACGCGTACAGTAAGTATTCTTGTCAAAATATATTAAGGCTGCGCCGACCGCACAGTGGCGCCCTCATCGTTTGTTTGGTTATTTCTTTTATTTTAGAATGAAAATGCAGAAAATAAGCACGTTAAGTTGTGCTCCACCAGATTATACGTTAATATTATTATAAACGGTAGTTTGAAATTTTTTAGTTTTATTATAATCACTAAAACGGAAAGTAGTGGCCACTATTATCTGTTTTAGTGATTATAATAAAATTAAACAATATAAAACTGCTGTTTATAATAGTATTAACGTATAATCTTGTGGAACACAACTTAACGTGCTTATTTTCTGCATTTTCATTCTAAAATAAAAGAAATAACCAAACAAACGATGAGGGCGCCACTGTGCGGTCGGCGCAGCCTTAATATTTGCGCTCCATATCGCACCTCTGATAAAATAGGGTTACAACTCGAAAAAGGAATGTTCAGGAAAATTGAAAAACAGCTTTGCAAGCTTTTCTAGTATGTATAATTTTGATCACATATAATAATAGTGTAAGAATAAAGACTGATTAACAAAGTCCCTGAGTTTATTTTCGCTTTTCTAAAAATCCAGGTTTTTCGAGATTTAACTAACTCTATTTTATGAGGTGCGATATTATATTAGATACTTCATTCATACTTACTATCATTTGAGCCAAAATCAACCACAGCTGCCGAACCTTTCGGCCCCATCGGCCATCAGGGGGCCTAAAAAGGCCACTTTGGAGAATCATAAAAGGATAACATTATGAATTATAATATGGCGAAGACAGTCCGTGTTTTTCTTTTTTTCGCTGCACTACGTAGTTATAATCAAAGTGATTGGATTTGGATCGGATTGATTGGTATTTTAGCAGAGACAAAAAAAAAATAACTGAAAAAATGCTTCACCAATGGGATTTGATACGATTAACTTAACGGTTAACTGTCCATTATGTTATCCTTTTATGATTCTGCCAGTGGCTATTTTAGGCTGGTCTGCGAGCAATGTGCCCTGCCCACTGTCACAATTCTTCGGGCTATGTCGGATGTTATTAGGTATACTTAGGTAGATATTTATCAATTAAAACAAAAAAATAAGGTATTACTAATACTTTTTATTTAATACAAACGTAATTTTTATCAGCTTTTTATTTTAAAAGAGATCAAAAGAGTAAAATAATTAAGTCTTTTTAAAAATACTGTAATGTTAAATCAGTCGCATATCTTCAATTATTAGATTACAATTGTGGGTAAACAGTACTCTTACACAGTTTTTATACTAAAGTCGGACTTTTAATTAGCTGAAGTAAAATGACAGCTTATGTGTTACATAAATGACTGAAAATGGCGTCTTTTTGTTTTTCGCGGCCATCAACTAAATCTTGTTTTTCTAGTACAGAATAGTGTAACAAACGTAACTTATTTGACATGCATATCTCTAAACTCAGTCCGAAATGAGTTATTAAGAAGTGTCATTTTACTGCAGCTAATTAACAGTCGGACTATAAGTTCGTTTTGCATTGATTAATATGACTTATTAAACCAACCTTTTACACTCGACTTCTTAAAAATAAACCTCATTGTAGGTACTTACTCATAATTATGAACCACTAGCAGCGACCCGCGGCTTCACCCGCATAAGTTACGATCCCGTAGGAATATCACAATAAAAAGTATCCCATGTGTTAATCCTGGTTATAAACTATCTGTGTGCCAAATTTCATCCAAATCCGTTCAGTAGTAGTTCCGTTTGTGCGTGAAGAAGTAACAAACACACAAACTTTCGCCTTTATAATATTAGTGTGATTTTAATTAAAAGACAAAGACTGTAATAAATTTAAAGATAATCTGCAGTTCCCCTACATTATATCGAGTTATCTAAACTAATAAATAATAATATACAGAGTTTTTTTTTTTTTTTTTTTATGTTTGTTTGCTACGACGGTTTCACGCTAAACCGGCTGAACGAAATTGGATGCAGTTGGGTAACCCATATTAGGACATAGCATACTTTTTATCACGGTATTCCCACGGAATCGAAACTTATGCGAGTGCAATCGCGGGGCGCAGCTAGTACTAACATAAATCAATGTATGGATCAGCAGATTTAAAATTTTCACGGTAACCGCCATAGTAAAATTTTCACGGTTACCGCCATAGTAAAATTTTCACGGTTACCGCCATAGCAAAATTTTCACGGTTACCGCCATAGTAACATTTTCACGGTTACCGCCATAGTAAAATTTTCACGGTTACCGCCATAGTAAAATTTTCACGGTTACCGCCATAGCAAAATTTTCACGGTTACCGCCATAGTAACATTTTCACGGTTACCGCCATAGTAAAATTTTCACGGTTACCGCCATAGTAAAATTTTCACGGTTACCGCCATAGTAAAATTTTCACGGTTACCGCCATAGTAAAATTTTCACGGTTACCGCCATAGTAAAATTTTCACGGTTACCGCCATAGTAAAATTTTCACGGTTACCGCCATAGTAAAATTTTCACGGTTACCGCCATAGTAAAATTTTCACGGTTACCGCCATAGTAAAATTTTCACGGTTACCGCCATAGTAAAATTTTCACGGTTACCGCCATAGTAAAATTTGTTCCTATTGTTAAGAACAATGAGTGACCTCATTGTTCTTAACAATAGGAACAAATTTTACTATGGCGGTAACCGTGAAAATAACCGTAGGTAACCGTTTTAAAGGTTTTTAGTTATTTCAGTTTACCTTGTATAATCAAAATTGAATAACCAACCTTTGTCATATTATTCACTGTAAAATGAAAACAGTAAGTACTTTACATAAGGATATGGTAGGTACTACAAAAATACATTTTTAGTTAATATGCATTGATTTTTATCTACTTATAAAAATATTTGAAACTTATATTTTCTAAAAGCCTACAAAACTAGCCTATAATGTTCCCACTGCTGGGACACAGGCCTCCTCCCGGTGAAAGAGAGTGGGCTATAATCCACCACACGGGCCAGTGCAAGTTGGTAGATGTCACATGTCTTTGAAATTTTGGTTCTAGGACATGCCGGTTTCCTCACGATGTTTTCCTTCACCGTTTTGAGAGCAGTGGTGACGAAATTTAATACACAAAGTGCCTGCCTGGATTCGAATCCAAGACCCTAAGTCAGGGCTGATACCACACGGGGCCACAACTGCTGAACATTATAGGCTGATTATTTTTACAGATCAGGGTTTTAGAATTCCGGGGTTATTCTAGCTAATGAAATTCCGCAGGCTATTAGTTTCAAATTCAAGAGTAATGTAGAAATATATTGTTTTGCAAAATGTAAACGAAATCCGCTATTCGGGTAGTCAGAGCTTCAAGTAAAATTATCAAAAGTCTTTTATGTTTTTGGATGGTAAACAAATCGACGGCCGAGGGGCTAGTGGCTAAGTAATAACCGCACATGTCGATCGATCAGGTTGGTCCGTCGATGGGTAACCATCTTTACATATCAAGACCCCTCCGTGCCACGGAAAGCCGTTGGTCCCGGCTGTCACTCGTGGATCTTTGGCAGTTGTTACGGGTCGTCAGAAGTCTGAAATTCTGACCAAGGGGTATCGTATTACCCAGTAACTAAGTTGTGGAGGTCAGATAGGCAGTCGCTCCATGTAAAACACTGATACTCAGCTGCATGCGGTTAGACTGGAAGCCGACTCCAACATAGTTCGGAAAAGGCTAGGCAGATGAAGATAATGACGCATTTCTTTATCATCGTAGGTACTACGTTTGTTAGTTAATACAACGAGTAGCTTTCATTGCAATAATGTTCTGAGAAATTCCCGCATGCATGTATTTAAGCAATAATTGGTGTCTCATTTCACCGTACGATTTTTTATTTCAGGGGGAATAACCATTTCATAAAGAAGAAATACCTAGTATGATTTTAATTATTCTGGGAATTTTTTTCTGAAATGCTGGTGTGGCTTTTTTAATAGTCATAGGTACCTACTTTTAAATTAAAGTACGCACTGGGTTTAAACCTATAAGCAGGTAAATTCAGGGTGTAAAAAGATCCACCACATAGCCGTCATCTACTGTACAGACGGCAGCACATCAAGCTACCCGAAACTGTCAAATTTTCCCAATCAACTTTGAACCTTATGCTTATAACCTAAAGTTGAAAATCTATAAAAGAAATTTGACAGATTGTAGTAGCTTGATGTGCTGGCGTCTGTACATCAGATCACATTGACAGCTCTGATGGTGTAGTGGTTGCAATCGCGACTGCTGAGCATGAGGTCCGGGGTTTGATTCCCAGGTCGGGCAGTGTTATTGGGTTTTTCCATTAGGAATTTCTTAGTAACAGCCCGGAGTTTGGATATTATTGACATAAAAAACTAGCCAAGTGCGAGTCGGACTCGCACACGAAGGGTTCCGTACTACAAGGCAAAAACGCCGAAAAAAACACGTTTGTTGTATGGGAGCCCCCTTATATATTTATTTTATTCTGTTTTTATTATTTGTTGTTATAGCGGCAACATAAATACATCATCTGTGAAAATTTCAACTGTCTAGCTATCACGATTCATGAGATACAGCCGGGTGACAGACGGAAGAACAGTGGAGTCTTAGTAATAGGGTCCCGTTTTTACCCTTTGGGTACGGAACCCAAAAACTGTTTTTCGTAAAAGAAGTTCGATTGTTTACGTTGAATATCTCAGTAACTAGAAGGTACAAAAAAATTATCACATTGTCGGGGAGTACAAGTGACTCTCGACTTCGATACGTGCTATTTTACACCCGCTAAGCATTAAATAATAACCCATTAACTGGGTTGTGGAGCTCAGTTAAGCAGTAGCTCCATGAAAAAAAAACATCCAAATTGAGAACCTCCTCCTTTTTTGAAGTCCGTTAAAAATACTGGTATTCAGCTGCATGCGGTTAGACTTGGAAGCCTTCCCCAACCTAATATGTAGTATGTATTATATAATACCATTTACTAAAAATGGGCCTTCATATTGTGGAAATCAGATGTAATACTTGAAGCTCTGTCATTCCCTTACAAATATGATAGTATTATAGCATAAGAATAATTAATTCGTATAGAAGCTAAAATAGAATTAAAAAAAAACGCAGAAAAAAACATGTTTGTTGTATGGGAGCCTTAAATATTTGTTTTATTCTGTTTTTAGTATTTGTTGTTATAGCGGCAACAGAAATACATCATCTGTGAAAATTTCAACTGTCTAGCTATCACGGTTCATGAGATACAGCCTGGTGACAGACAGACAGACGGACAGTGGAGTCTTAGTAATAGGGTCCCGTTTTTAACCTTTGGGTACGGAACCCTAAAAATCACGTTGTCACTAGAGCATTGTTAGCATTTGTAACGGCCGCGACTTACGACTTGTAGGTCGTAGGTTCGAACGCAGACAGGCGCTTTACCTTGTATAAATTTTCTAGTCACCACTGCTCTCAAAACGGTGAAGGAAAACATCTCTCAAAACGGTGAAGGAATACATCGTGAGGAAACCGGCATGTCCTAGAACCAAACATTCGAAGACATGTGACATCCAACCCGCACTGTGCCCGCGTGGTCCACCACGCGGGCACAGTGGGCTGTAATCCATTACAGCCCACTCCCTCTCACAGAGAGGAGGCCTGTGTCCCAGCAGTGGGAACATTATAGGCTGATTATACATGTCACTATATTCGTACACACTAATCTCCGAAACTACTCAACCAATTTCAATGAAATTTTGTGAATGTGTATGGTTGATTCCGGCTTGAAAGATAGGATAGTTTGGGATCGTTTCGTTATATTCAACACAATGTAAATTGTTTTATGAATAAATGAAATGATCCGACAGGTGGCGCTCAGGGGACGGTCCCTAATGCTATGTTCACATGCACGCCGTGCTGCCCGGCGGGCTGCCTGGCGGGCTGCGCGGCATGCAGCCCGCCCCAGGTCGGCGAACATTCAAGCTGTTCACACGCACGCCGTCGTGTCAGTCAGCACGCCCGGTTCGCGGCATTCACGTTCACAGGCGCGTTTACGGGCTCGGGCGTACCGTTTACACGCTCGTGAATGTGAATGTGCACGTTGAATGTCGAGTTGAACGCGCGCGTGTGAACATAGCATTACAGTTAATTATTTAAGTCCAAATCACCTCACGATGCACCCAGCACAACGTGATAAGTAAAACGGAAAAGACATTGTGATATCTACCAACCTGCACTGGGCCCGCGTGGTGGATTACAGCCCACTCCCTCTCACAGAGAGGAAGCCTGTGTCCCAGCAGTGGGAACATTATAAATTGAGTATGTATTAACTTCTAAACGAATTAATTATTTTTATAAGACACATAATTAATTATCAAGTTTCACAAAAAAAAAAACATCTTCCTGTACAAAAACATTTTTAGAAAAGTTTAAATTTTTCCAAAAATCCTAAGTTATCTAAAACCTATGTTTTGTAAAATGCTTTATACAAAATCAATTTTTTTTTATCGCTTATTAATATTATTATAAAAGCTAACATCTAAGGCACTAAAATCGAAAACCAAAAAACTAAAGTCTAGTTATTTTTTAGTTACATTTTATATTTAGTCGAGTTTTACCAAAAATGGTTAAAACTTTTGCAAAATCGGTGGAGAGCAGTCTTTTTAATTAAAATTCGCATTTTCAATTTACTTTTTTCATACGTAGATATTAATTGCATTTGAACGTAGTTACGAGTAGTCAGAAGCCCGAAAGTCTGACAACCAGTCTTACCAAGGAGTATCATGTCACCCAGTAACTGGGTTGTGGAGGTCAGATAGGCAGTCGCTCCATGTAAAATACTGGTATGCAGCTGCATCTGGTTAGACTGGAAGTCAACCCCAATATAGTTGGGAAAAGGCAGGTAGATTGAACATTTATGAATTTAAAGGGTAATAAAAGATGCTGTACCTAATTGAAATTATTTAGTACAAAAAAAGTAATATTTTTTTTTTAGTTTGTTATCCATAATTAAATAATTCGCAAGTGCAGTGCACTTATATTTGGACGAAATTAATATTTGCAATGTGTGTTGCAAATCACAATAAAAATATTAAAAAAAAAATCGAATTAGAAGACGGATTATAAAATTAAATTGAAATATCGGCTCTCTCTGGCTTATTTTTTTTTTAAATGACGTGTAAAATTGATTCCGATATTTACAGAATAAACATTTTTATTTCACCGAATTAAGTATGTATTGAAATATTAAACCAGCATTTTGCATTAATATAGGATCGGTATCGTGTTACCCAGTAACTGGGTTGTGGAGGTCAGATACACTGGACTGGACTGGTATTCAGCTGCATCTGGTTAGACTGGAAGCCGACCCCAACATAGTGGGGAAAAGGCTGAAAGATTGATTGATATGATCGAATAGTTTTAAAATATCCACAATACAATAATATTATTACTAAGGCTGAATTTGCATTTATATTCTATCTGAAAGTCGATCCAACATTCTGAGATCAATACACAAATTGAATCTTAAATAAAATAGTTGCCATAGGAAAAGAAACCTTATGTGTTCATTACGTAATTTTACTTATTTTTTTTACTAACATATTGTGTAAAAAACTGTATGAAATACTTTTAAGACTCGTATAAATAGCAAATCTTCAGTGATTCCTACATTTATGTGTGGAAAATACAAAAAATATACACCATCTTAAATGCTAGAGGTGGGTATCTACATTTATTATAATGACAGACTTAGGTCCACTTGCAGCACTAACCACTAAATATATTTAGCGCTAAACATAGTTCTACTTCGACTCTTCATCGATGGCTTTTGTGGAAGTGATACCAGGATTTTCCCAATATCACGTAGGTACAGTCAACAGCAAAAGTAGATGATCAAAATCAGAAATTCAATACTAATGAACGGAGTTCGCGTCAGAACTGCGTGGCGTCGAAGTGATTCAAAAGTATGTGATTGTAAATTATACCAAACATTTACTACTAGTACAGCTGCCATATATTCGTGATCAATAATTTGTATAAATATACTTTTGATTTTGAATGCTCTAAACAAAAAAATACATCTTTCAGTATCTGTCAACTTCAAATGACTGTCAGAAATAGAACGCTGTTTTAAATTCGTTTAGCGCTAAATTTATTTCGTTACTTGTGGTGCAAATGGGCCTCAGTTTTAGTAGGTTTTACGTAAGTTGTTGGTAGTGTTTAAAATAATGTTTTTAATTCACGATTTATTCATTAGCAATTTTCGAACAGATGTTTTATGATAAGACTCCTTTCATCCCCTATTATCATTATTTATTGCGATTATTAGTCATAGATTAAGTTATGATGGAACTGGCATGAACTGCGTTCAAAAGTTCCTAAATAAAATAAAGATTAAAAAAAAAAAATTGCAATTTCCTGGTCAGTAATAAGTTGTACGTTGATTAAAATATGATTCGCGACCCTAAAAAATATTTATTTACAAAATTATAATCATTAAAGTCATCAACACGACTCTCTAAGACCAGGTAATCCTACTGAATGACAATTTCATGAAATCTTGACATTTTAGGATTACACTACAATACAACTTGTTAAGTTTAACAAGTTGTATTACTGAGTCTAATGATTATAATTCCGTAAATACATATTTGTTACGGCCGCGAATCATATTTTAATCAACGTACAACTTAATACTGGCGCCGATTCTGTTGTTCACAAACTAAACTAAATTTAAGTTCAGGCATCTTTTTCTTTCTATTTCATTAAGAAAAGGACAGAAGATAAATATTAGTTTAGTACTGTCGTTCCCTTGCACCTGTTCGAAAAAAGCAGTCGATATTTTTAGAAAATGTCTAGCTTAGACATTTAGAAAGTTCTAACTAAAAACAGAAGAAGAAATACTACCAGTATTATTATTAGTTATTATTATAAAGTCTGTCATTTTATAAGTGTATTATTATTAAAAAATACAGTCTTATTATCAAATTCAAATTCTGCTGAAAAAAATAACTTTAGATTTAATTTTTCCCTTTTTTATTTTAAATTTAGTCCTACAAGACTTGACTAAATATATTCAAAATGAGTGTATAATAGTGTTGGATGAGTTTATAAAAATTAGTTCCAAATCATTTTGGAATTATTTAGTCAAATGCAAGTTTATTTTTTTCTTGAATTTTTCATGATTAATACACAAGGGTAAAACAAAATCGCCGGAATAGTTTCGAATTCATACCGAATTAGGGCTCAAATCCAGTCCCAAACTAACCGAGGTACAACGAAACTTCGAATTTTCGCTTTTTTTCAGCAGAATCTAATTCTTAAAAGTAAAGCTACTAAATCTAAGCTACATTCTCATCTATAACTAAATTACTATCATCTAGAGATTCACTTAAATCACTATTATCACATTCATCTTCATACTTAGCAACGCTTCGCAGATAATTCTCCATATTTGAAAAACTCACCATTAGCTGCTTCTCAAAAAGATTTTTCGTGAAATTCCTCTCCATGGTATTCTTAAGCAAATTCGCTAGTATAGGATTTGACTTCAACATTTCTGGTTTCAAAGTATTTAAATCAAAATTCTCTTTACCGTTGACTTCCGGATTTTGATGTGACCGTTTATGTAAGACGAAGACGTCAGGGTCTTTAAAGCATTTTGAACACTCTTCGCATTGGAATGAGGTCTTATTTTCTGTGTCCTGGTTGTCGTGGTTCGTTCTGTGTAATTCTTGGTTGGTTGTGTGGACCTGGTTGTCGTGGGTTTCTGGTTGTGGGCTTGTTGAAGTGTTTGGTGGTGGTTCGTCTGTGGAGGGTTGTGGTAGACCTGTAGAAGAGATACGGTAATAATTATTGACTGTGGGTCTAGTAAAATAATCATCATGTCTATCATTCCAGCCCTGACAAGTGAGGAGCAGGGGTGGCGCAGTGGTAGCGACCACGACTTATTATAGTCGGACTTTTAATGAGCTGCAGTAAAATGACAGCTTATGTGTTACCACTTTTTAACGAAATTTAAATAGTGATGTGACAAAATAATCTATTCATTCAAGTAATATTCAGTTCAAAATCAATGCATGTTAAATTGAATTTTACTGCAGCTAATTAAAAGTCGGACTATAGTCGTAGTGGGAACGTTATAGGCCGATTATCTTTATGCTCTGCCAGTGTCAGGGTTCCAGCATAATCAGCCTATAATGTTCCCACTGCTGGGACTCTCTGTGAGAGTGGGCCCATATGTGTGGCGACACAAAGTAAAGTGCCTGATTGGGTTCGAACACACGACCTCGACTCGTAAGTCACGGCCGTTACCATCGGCCATCGTTGCTCTAGTCTAGAGCGACAATCAGTACGATGTTTCGGTGTACTGTATAGGGGCGATATTTCGATGATTCTAAGTTGCATATAATCCAGTCTAATGACAACTTACCATTACACAAGGGGGTCAGTGCCATAGGGTCCTGTACTCCAGCCGCTTGCATCGCTAGCATTGTTTGCATGTAGATAGCCTGGGCCAGATGTTGCGCTTGATGATGTAGCTGAAATGGAGAAGTTAAAAATCAAAATACCCAAAGGGTAAAAACTTCCTTTTTCCTTTTTGGGTTCCGTACCCAAAGGGTAAAAACGGGACCCTAAGACTTCGCTGTCTGTCCGTCCGTCTGTCTGTCTATGTTCTATGTTAAGGGTTTGGTTTCCGCACTTAGTCCTTCAGTGGACCATTGTGCGTGGGCCATGGCGGCCGTCGGTGGTTATTCCAACCAGCCCACCTCCCTCCAGAAGCTGATCAAATCTCCTGGTCTGTTGAGAACATCTGTGTACGATCTGGGTGTCCCGAGGGTTTCTGACCTTATCTGGGTGACGCCTGTGCACTCAAAGAGCACATGCGCAATTGTTTCATCAGCCTCCATGCAAGCCCTGCACAGAGGACTGTCTGCTTATGCCTAAAGTGTGAAAGTGTTTATTTACTGAGCAGTGTCCCGTGATGGTTCCCGTCACCAGGCGCAGGCCTTTCCTGTCCAGTCGTAGTAGGCGCCTGGTTAGCCTGCCATTCAATGACGGCATGGCTTCTTTGGACTGCCTGCAGCCTGGTGACGACGTCCACCAGCTTTCTGCTTGTGTATGGGTGTGCTCCTGTAGCCACCTGCGTAGTTGGTTGAAGGGGATGGGCACGATAGGTTCCGGTCCACAGACTGACATACTGGAAGCCCGTCTGGCCAGCTCGTCAGCTGCGTCGTTGCCTAGCGATCCACTGTGTCCTTTTATCCATTGTAGTGTCACTGTATTGCAGTTCGATACCGTTACCCGCTCGAGCGCATTGTGACATTCTAGTATTAGATTCGATGTAATGCATTTTTTGTCCAAGGATTGCAGGACAGAGGCACTATCAGAGAGTATGCGAACATGGGTGTTCGTGACTCTCCTGGCCGCGATAGCATACGCCGCTTGTGTTATGCCCACACACTCTGCTTGGTAAACCGTGTTGAGCATTCCCAGCGGTTTGGATATTTTTATGTTAAGATCGTGTGAGAAGACTCCGACTCCAGTTCCGCAGTCGGTCTTTGAGCCATCGGTGTAAATTCTCAGTTCTTTCGGGCCTGAGTGGTCGCATCGCTCCTCTTCAAGCACTATGTTGTAATGCTTTTGAAAGCAGTATTGTTTCGGGGCTTTGTCGCAGGGTGATGCCATCATTGGCTGCCGTTTGATCGCATCTTCTTTTAAACGTGTGTGTTTGACCCTAGAGTCTTT
This sequence comes from Oligia fasciuncula, assembly GCA_963082905.1. Lineage (NCBI taxonomy): Eukaryota > Metazoa > Arthropoda > Insecta > Lepidoptera > Noctuidae > Oligia > Oligia fasciuncula. Next base: position 966,677 of record OY720414.1, on the reverse strand, counting down.
GCTCAGGGTCCCTGATGTAAAGAGCCTGAAGGCAGCCAGGGCCGCCTCTTCCCTCACTATGAGGTGTAGAGGCGGCAGTCCAAGCATAGCCTGTAGGGCAGCAGTGGGTGTGGTTCTCATGCAGCCAGTGATTGCCACACACGCGAACCGCTGCAGCTTTTCAAGGTCTTTTTGGGCTGTGCTCAGGTCTGTTCTGGGCCACCAGACTAGTGAGCCGTATGTAATTATTGGTCGGATGACTGTGGTGTATAGCCAGTGAGTGACCCTGGGGCTGATCCCCCAATTCTTGCCAAGCATTCGCTTGCATTGCCACAGTGATATGCTGGCTTTCGTGGTAATGTAGCTAGTGTGTTTTGCCCAGTTCAGCTGTTTGTCCAAAAAGATGCCCAGGTATTTGGTTTCAGTTGATAGGCTTAGGGTTGTACCAAAGAAACGTGGTAGTTGTAGTGTCGCCAGTTTTCTCTTTTTTGTGAAGAGAACCAGTTCAGTTTTTGTGGGGTTCACTGATAGTTGGTGTTTACCACACCAGTTTTCCACTATTTTCAGGGCCTGGCGCATTAGATTGCACAGGGTGTTTTCGTGGGTGCCATTTATCATTATAGTTATGTCGTCGGCGTATCCTACGGTGTAGTAACCTTTGTCGTTGAGTTCTTTTATTAAACTGTCTACGACCAGGTTCCATAGAAGCGGCGACAGGACGCCCCCTTGCGGGCAGCCCTTCGCCACTATGGCCCTTGTGGTGTCGTTCACGGTCACTTGTACTGCCCTTCGTTTGAGCATGTTGGTGATCCAGCCGCTCAGAGACGGGTCTATATTGTGTCTGTCTGTCACCAGGCTGTATCTCAAGAACCGCGGTAGCTAGACAGTTGAAATTTTCACAAATTATGTATTTCTGTTGCCGCTATAACAACAAATACTAAAAACAAAATAAAATAAATATTTAAGGGGGCTCCCATACAACAAATGTGTTTTTTTTCTGTGTTTTTGTTTTGTGGTACGGAACCCTTCGTGTGCGAGTCCGACTCGCACTTGGCCAGTTTTATAAAAGGTAAGCCAGAGTAGATATCTTTAATATGATTATATTATTTGTCTATAGAATACTGACTGTGCCATTTTTCAAAGAGAAGCCGGTAGGAATCGAGTTGTATGGAACCTTCACCACTGTCGGTTACATATTTACCTGTGGATCTAAAGCGGGTACATTGCTAGGTACCCAGGCACCGGACTGTCGTCTTGTGTACGGTGCCGGTGTGTCCGAAGGGAGGTTCTGAGACGGTATCGCATCTTTACGTAGGGTCCGCCATTGTCCTGAAAATTTGCATAATTCAATAATTTAGTAATAGTTTGTACTGAAAATACGCGCTCAAGCTTAGTTATGCGCAGACTACAGCAATCAGCCTATAATGTTCCCACTGCTGGAACTCAGGCCTCCTCTCTGTGAGAGGGAGCCGGCCGCAATCTACCACGGTAGCCCAGTGCAGATTGGTGGATATCACATATCATCGCATTTTTTGAGATAGGACATGTTTTTATTTATTAATCATTTATATGTCGTCTTACATACCGCAGTGTCTCAAGACGAAAGTCTCTGACCTGGGTATAGTGTTACCCAGTTTCTGAGTTGTGGAGGCGCTGCGCAGTACCTTACCCTGCATCCCTGCTGATATGTGAATTTGTTACTGTAGCCACCATAAAGTTTGCATTGGGCTGTACTAGTTAAGAAAACTGGTTAGAAATACTGCACATGAGTTTCTGTGCCAAAAGCATATTTGGGAATATCAAAGACTTATTTATACTCCATACTTCATCAACATGTACACATGGCTACACATAACCGGTATAAACTGACTTCCGATTGCACGAAACACCTAAACAATGTGAGGTCAGCCAATACTGGAAATGTATAACTTGACGTGTAGCCGTCTGTACATTCACCGAAGGAGATAAGTAACCAGAGTCATTGGATATAGTGGAAGTTTACTAAGAATCCATTGGTTTCTTGCTAAATTTCAACTTTATCCGACAACTTATCTCTTTTGATGACTGAACAACCATGATACAAAAGGTGGACTTCATGCCACAAAGCATGTTTATGCATGGTGGCTGGCAGATGAAATAGTTCCATGTCATGAATGGCAGGTATGTTTATAGATATCTCTGCTAAAAGATTAAAATTTGTGATAGAATGAATTTGGGTCAGTTTAGCAAAGCGAGTGCGAGGATTTTAGGGACTTATTAGCCTAGCAACTGCAAAAAACTTGGATCTAGCGCTCACATTATGACACTTAGGTACCTAAGTAAATTATTGCTCAACCAGATAGGTACCAACATAGTTAACGACATAGAAAACATACAAGCAACAAATAACATAACACTATTTACATTTATAATTTTCAAACAACAACAAAACAGACGCGGACAACAAATAGGTATCGTAATCAAAGCGTAGGTAACTACTATTGAGAAAATCAAACGTGCGCGTAGGTACTTACCCTTGTTTTTTCCCGCACTCGTTATTGTGTAATCCTCGGGCTTGAAATGAAGGCTGCATACTTTAGAATACTTTGTATACGGTTTCCCTCGCTTCAGAATATCATTCCATAGCTTAGCAAGCTCCTCATCCCTCGGAAACTGGTGAAATGAAACGTTCTTCGCTTTCCCAGCCATTGACGTGCAACGCGGCACGGTGCAGTAGTAAGGCATCTTGTTAGTGCAAAACTAGTTCAAACACACAAATTAACATATCTAAGCAATTATACTGTTATTAAAACAGTTGTATTTTTTATAGAAAAACAAACAAAACTTCGCGCATAAACACCAAGCTCCGACATTTATCAAAGTTGAGAAAAAAAATCAGTGTTGCCAGCTTTGAAGATGTGTTGGAATGTCTATGATCAGCTAAATGCGATTGAAATTTTTATTTAGTCGATTTTAGAACGTCAATCTGCTCTGCCTTTTCCCAACCATTTTGGGGCCTCCAGTCTAATCGAATGCAGCTGAACATTAGAATTTTATGTGGAGTGACTGCCTATCTTATCTACACAACCCAGTTACTGAATAACACGACCCTTTACAGGTTGTCAGACTTTTTGGCTTCTGACAACGACTGTCGTAAGTCTTAGACAGTCTGATCAAATCTTCGAGGTCAGAATCAGATCAGTAAGTGAGTGTCAGATCTCAGAGTCTAAGATCTGCGATTTCTGCGAATGACAACCAAGGCCAAAGACTTAAAAGAGTGTCCTTGGAGCTTCTTGCCCGTTCTTCTGCATAGAGATCTACGTTTTGTAATGGGCAACTAGGTTCAACTTTCTGCATCTGACCGACTATTTGACAATTCAAAAGTTGATGTAAATGTTTTAATTGAAATAAATGCTATGAATTTGAGTTTGTTCGTCATCATCTTAGAGATTTTCAAACATGCATGACCGACCTATCCTATCCATCTCGCGAGGATTTTAAAGGACAGTTATTCCTGTTGTTTGCCGTCGTATTCATCACAAATGAACTTAAAGTTAACAAACTCAAAACTACCTATAAATTATATAACGTTCACATTTTATTTACTTTTTCACTAAAGCTGCCTTTTTACCGGTGGTAGACGTTTCCCATTTTCCTTGGCTCATCTTATAATAGTGCTACACTCCAAATAGCTATATTTTATTATCTAGTTTTCGTATATTTTGTGATTGACACAACAGTAAACACATTCAAAACAATGGCGGTTTCTGGACTAACAGCAGTGCTGCCACCTATCAGGAGCTTTCAGTTTTTAACCCAATCATGGCTGGTTCTAATTTACTTCTCATTATAGCCAAGTACTCTAACTGGCCAAGGGGTTTTAAATTTTCGCTTATTATACTTAAATTCGGGTGTCGTTTTTTTTATTTTGCTTTCAGATTATTTTTTCTATCGCTGAATTTATTACAGTTTTTTTATATCAACGGCAATATATGCCGGAGGTCGTGGGTTCGATTCCCACCCAGGACAAATGTTTGTGTGATGAGCATGATCATTTGTTCTGTGTCTGGGTGTAATTTATCTATATATGTATGTATTTAGAAATATATAAGTATGTTTATCAGTTGTCTAGTACTCATAACACAAGCTCTGCTTAGCTTGAGACTAGACGGCGTTGTGTGATAGTTGTGGAATATTATTATTATTATTATTATTTAGTCGATTCCTTGAATTGGCTTGGCATAACAAGTACTATTGCATTGTTAATGGTTTATGAAAAGACGTCACAGCGAAGTCTATGGTTCACAAGAGTGGCCATTTTTTTTCGGAAAAAAAAAGTGGGAAGGGAAAAATAGATGTCAAATATTTCAAGGCTACAGTGTGATGATTCCATTTTTTTCCAAACCAACGTGATAACGTTTTCAACAAATAAATTAAATAACATATTTGTGTCCGGGACTAGAGGTTACAAACTTAATCGATGTGTTGTGTTCGTTTCGCCGACTGTAAACATTCATAAGTTTGGGAAACCAAATAAGAAAGGAAGATGGGATATTATTGCACTGTCCCACAATGCACGTCGCTCGCCGGCAAAACGAAAAACGTGAAATTTCATCGGTTTCCTCGTGACGTGACTATGGCAGACAAGTGGAACCTGATTCTGAAGCGAGGCAAGCCGTATACGAAGTATTCAAAAGTTTGCAGTCTTCATTTCACTCAGGCAGATTATAACGTCACTACTATGGGTAAGAATAAAGGTATTTCGGGTTTTTCCATCTCTGCTAACAACATTAATAATATTTCCTTCGGCGATGACTCATAAAAGTTTCACCAGTTTATTTGTTTTGCTTCATTTATCTCATGCAAGGGTCGAATCGAATGCATTTCATTTTGTGATTAACCATACTTTAGTATTTCGAATTCTGTTTTGCAGTGCATTGAGTGCATGAACATTGTTTTTTTTTTTGCATAATTTTGGCAGACAATGAGAAATGATGTGATCATTTTGCTCAAACACAGCTTTGTCTTTGGTTAAAACTGCAGAAAGCTACAAAATTCAAAGATAATAAATAATAAAATATTCTAATAGCAATCTTGTTGGGATGGGATGATTAATGTAACCTAAAAATCTGTGTAAATGCAAAAGATAAAGTTTCTATTTATACACATAATATTTATGACTAATAATTTGCATTTTTAAAGTTTAAAAGACAAAGATTTGTCATTGCATCATTCTCTCAATACAATTCTCATTTGAGAGAATCCTCTTTACTCACGAAGGTCACAGAAGATGCATATTATGAAAAAAAATGCACTAGTTTTAATATTCATATAATATGTTTTGTAAACACTTCAACCGAACTGAACAGACAGCTGTGCTGCTGGGTTCCACCACTTCATCCCCACTTGCACTAGGAAGTGGTGAAAGGCGTGCATTTTGGGGTACTGAATCATGATCATCAATCAATAATTTTGACATTAGTTTAATAAATGACTGTTGATTTTGATTTGAATATGCAACATACTTTAAAGCATCATTCTGTGTTTCTAATAATAGGTCCTAATATACTAAAACATTTGTAAATAACTTTACTAAAATAGTTCTAGTTGACAATTTATTTCAGGTTTGTTATGAATTATTTGATTATCTAATCATAATCAAGGATTATGCTATTTTAAGTAATATTTATTATTGTTGTGACTCACTGTTGCATGCATGACTGCTGACTGCGATCTAGTGGTAGGAGTAGTTTCATTAGTTTTTAGTGACCCTGAGTCTGGATAAGTGGCTATAGGCTCGCCCCCCATTACATGGGACTTAAACATAACTGGAGAACTGAGGCTATATTCTAAAGCTTTGGTTACCTCTTTGAGGAATTCAGATCTGCTTTAAAAACAAGAGTGAATAGGCATCATCTGGGCATGTTCGTTCCATCATAGACCTCATCCATTGCTTCCTTCAGCAATAAAAAAAGAGGACAATTCTCTTAGTTAAAAACATTTGAAATCTAGTTGCAATCTCATCTCAGCAACAATGCATTAAAAAATAACTTGTCCAAAGTTTATGTAAATTACATGTATTTTTGTCAGATTGAGACAGAGATTACAATACAAAATGTTCTTGAAAATACAGCAATTTTATAAAGTTATTTATTTTTAAATCTGTCTTATAGGAAGTTTTCCTGTTGACGGTCATGTGAACAAATTTTTTGATGCCCTATGATTTTTAAATTTGCACATAATATTATTATTTTAATACTGTTAGCTTTTAAATTATTTATTTATTACATTTGGGAAAACAAACAGTAGTATATTAAGCCTAAACAGTGTTGTCTTAAAATTAAACTTAACAAATATACTACCCACAACATTTTCCATTATGTATCAGCATAAGCATAATCAGCCTAAAGTATTCCCACTGCTGGGACTCAGGCTTCCCCTCTGTGGGAGGGAGTGGGCTGTAATCTACCACGCTATCAGACTTATTAGATTTTCCTGCTAGTTTTACCAGTTTGTTTAAAAATATCAAAATGTCTCAGTGATAATGATTGAAAAAAATTTTGATTATTTTATTTTATTACTTCACTTTACTTTCTTACACTTTTACTTTTGTTGTGATGAGTATATAAATTATACTCATCACAATAGCATAAAATCACAAAAAAGTTAGTCATCTGCGTGCCTTTTCCCAACAATGTTGGGATCGACTAACTGGATGCAACCAAATACCAGCATTTTACATGGAGCAACTGCCTATCTGACCTCCACAACCCGGTTACAAGGTAAAACAATACCCCTTAGTAAGATTGGTTGTCAGACTTTCAGGCTTCTAACAACCTGTAACAACTCAAACTCAAATCATTTATTTCAATTAAACCTTGTACAGGCACTTTTGAATTGTCAAAATTAAATAGTCTGTCAGTTAGTCAGAAAGTTGAAGCTAGCTAACTGTCAAAGACCCACAAATGACAGCCAGAACCAACGGACCAATGCCTATGGCTGTCCTGATGAACTGGTTTTGGAAAGGACAGTCACAACGGGCAGTTATATCATTTAGATTAAAGAGGATGTGCTAGAGCCTGCGAAATTAAATTTTTCTTAAGTTTTTTGCAATGTGCAGGTCAGTGTTATGTGGAATGTTAACTAAAATATGATTCACGAGCATAACAAATATGACTTTACAGAATAATAATCATTAAAATCATCAATACAACTCTATTAAGTTCATATAATCCTTTTGAATGACTATTTTTGCAAAGTGCAGTACTGTTTGACCTTGTATTTTAATCAAAACTAAATATGTGGCAATTATGATAAAATTATACTAAACTAGCTTCCGCCCGCGGTTTCGCCCGCGAGGTATGTCGATAAAAACTATCTTATATCCTTCCCCGGGATGCAATCTATCTCTGCCAAATTTTATCGAAATCTGTTCTGTGGTTTAGCCGTGAAAAGGTAACATACATACAGACAGACAGTTACTTTCGAATTTATAATATTAGTATGGATTATAACCATTTAAAAATTTAATATAGATCTCAAAATAATATTTGATGGAACTCATCATGTTTTCACAAAATAATCTTGTTAATCAAGCTACTACAATCTGTCAATTTTTTTAAATAGATTTTCAACTTTATCGCTAAAACATAAGGTTCAAAGTTGATTGGGAAAATTTGACATTTTCGGGTAGCTTGATGTGCTGGGGTTTGTACTATAGGTGGCGTGGTTATGTAATAAAGAGTATTATATCTATAGATCTATGTATAATCTATATTTTAAGTTAGGATAAGCGCATTTACCGCATTGCGTTATATCCTGTAATGGTACATGTAAGTAGATAAATAAATCTATACAGGCTGTTTGGTTGCAGGATCAACACAATTTTCTTAGGGATAGGAAGTGTCATATTCCTAGTTTTCACCCACAACACCTGTCTTAAAAGAGCTAAGGAAGGAACGCGGGGGGGTTTTAATCAGTAAGAGTCTGACACTCCCTTCCGCTCCGCCCAGAGCGGGAGGGGTATTTGATGATTTCCCACCTCAAAAAAAAAAAAAGTGTCATGGTAGGTAATTGAGATAATAATATGTTTCTTTTTAATTACCCGAAATATTGTCACAACTTTTTTGTTTGTGATTTTAATTGTGCGCAATATTTTTGTACAATTGGTTCTAAAAAAAATAACTTGAGTGCTTCCAAAGTCGTAAAATTGTGTTAAGGAAAGAAAAAAATTTAATTTAAAAATTCTTAAGTAATAAAAATGAAAAATAAAACAATTTTGGGCTAGTAAATGACATCCTCTCCAATCCCCCAAAAACATGTTTCCTTCTACCAAACATCCTGTATAAATAAAAATCAATGATTGTACTTTGTCATCTAAACCATTGGTCAGATTGTGATGAAACTTTGTAAGGGTGTTCTGGGGGACGCCCGTAAGGGTTCCTAATTATTAAAACATGGGTAAGGGTTCCTAATTATTAAAACATGGGAAAAAATAACAAAAAAAAAATTGAGGCGGTACTAGGGTCAGCTAGTAAATAAATAAATCTATCCCCTTTTTTGCTACAAAAGCTTGCTGTTGTTTATCAAGACTATTTTTCCTCCTGCATCAATGGATTCTAGGGGACTCCCCTGGAATTGTCGAATCCATTACAAGTTTACAAACAATGAAGAATTATTAATCATTTATTTTCATAATATTGTGTCGCATTTGCTTTATTTTAAATAAAATATTTTTAATAGGAAAATAGGAATGTTATTGATAAAATTGTTTTGAGCAAGCCAAGAATGTTTGGAATGTTGAATATTGAAGTTTTTGAATTTTAAATATTGGTCATTTATCCTTATGCTATAATAAACTTTATTATTTTTAGGGTTCCGATCTTAAAAGGAAAAAAATGGATCCTTTAACATCAGATTCTATTGTTTAATCCATACCAATATTATAAACCAGCTGCGCCCCGCGGTTTCACCCGCACAAGTCTCGATCCCGTGGGAATATCGGGATAAAAAGTAGCCTATATGTTAATCCAGGGTGTCAGCAACCTGCATACAAAATTTTATCAAAATTGGTCCAGCCGTTTGAGCGTGAAGAAGTAACAAACATATAAACACACACACACACTCACAAACTTTCGCCTTTATAATATTAGTGTGATGATTATTTTTAGTACCTATAAGCGAAACCCGAAACACGTGTCTAGTATTTTTATGTAAAGAATCTATGTACAAAATTTCAAAACTGTATCATGAAAAATCAAAGTTATAAGCTTGTTAAGTTACCTGTTTGTCCGTACAAAAACATGCTCAACCTGCGTTGCTCGCGCCGGCCGTCTTGCGCTCATTGATAATAGTACCTAGGTACCTTCCGTTCGGCGCGGAGATTGGATAACCAACTTGTGTCGCTCGGTGTCCAACTTTTAACCTTTTTTTAAATATTTTTGGGACAAAATATAACAACATCTGCCTAGCCTTTTCCCAACTATGTTGGGGTCGGCTTCCAGTCTAACCGGATGCAGCTGAATACCAGTATTTTACATGGAGCGACTGCCTATCTGACCTCCACAACCCAGTTACCCAGTTGCCGCATAGTTCACGGTGAGTCGGAACTGTCTGCGAAGATGTCCCCAGTGAGTCGGGGTGGCGCTGCGTTATGCTCCAGTGCGTCGGATGTGGTACAGCGCCGGGTTGAGGCTGACTGCTGGCGTCGACCAGGAGAGCGTATTTCAAGGGCTCTGCTTGTGGACCGGCCGAAAGTGCAGTGTGCTGTGCCGAGTTGCTGATGAGGCTGTGGGTGATGACCAGGAATGCGCGGTCGCTGCATGCTGGTGGTCAGGATACCCGTTGAAGCCGTGGAAGCTGGCTGGCTGGGTGACTCGCCGCTCTAAAGCTTGCGGGAGTGATGATGATGACGTCACGCTGTAGTATTTGCACGAAGGCTGCGCTGACGTCCATGTTCGGGGTCACCAGTATAGAGGTATGAGGAACAGGGTGTAAAGTTCACTCATACTCTATAGAAAAGGGAGGATCCTCCGACCAGACGGGTGTTATGTCTGGCGGGCAACTGCCCAATGATTCATGTCGGGGCCGTTGTATCTATGCTAATTGCGCGGTAAACTCTGCTTGCGCGATGTAGGACTTGCGTGACGTAGTATGACGCGTTGTTCGCATGTGGCGTTGTAGATACCGCTACAGTAAGACTGGTTGTCAGACTTTCGGGCTTCTGACTACCCGTAACGACTGTCAAAGATCAACGAATGACAGCCGGGACCAACGGCTTAACGTGCTTTCCGAGGCACGGAGGGGTCACGGATCATGGTATGTATAGATGGTCACCCATCCACAGACCAACCGCGGCGAGCGTAGCTTAACCTGATCGATCGACCTGTGCGGCTATTATTATTTAGCCACGCGCCCCTCCACAAAATATAACATGGGGTAATAATTATTGGAATCGATTCAGTTACTTATTCTGAACAAACTATATTTATGTTTCGCATATTATACTAAAAATAACGTTGTATAAAGGACTTGCATAACTGGCGAAATGTGGGTGTATGTAATATAGGTATTATTCTGCCCAACCTTTCAGGAATTCCAAGCGTGTGTTATTATGAGTAATCCATGCCTAGTGATATTGAATTGCGTTTTATAATTACCGTGTTCTTTCCTACTATATTTAAATTCGGTTTTAAATTATTTATTATTGCACTCAACACAATGATGGTGTAGGTACTTAATTAGGTAGATATTTAATGAGTTGTAAATTAAGGAAAAAATAAACCGGTTTCCTGTCAATTACCTATTAGCATTCCTTTAAAGGATATGATTTGCACCGACTTCAAAAAAAAGGAGGTTATCAATTCGACATTTACGTATTTAATATTATTGGAATTGCATTATATTCACCTATGACAATCTATTAGAGCTTCCAAAAAGATATACAAAATTTTATAGACGTATGTATACAGTATGTATGTTTGTCCACGCATTTCTCCGCAACTATTAATCGGATCGAGACCATTTTTTTTACTACTTATTGGCTTACATTTACAAGCAAGTTTCTTCAAAATCGATTCAGTAATTTTCAAGATATGGACTAATACGTGTAAGTGTGACGGCCTGGCTTATTGATACGAGCTACGGGTGTAGTGTCAAAAAAAACATCTCAAAACCTTTGTCAAATTCTAGTGCAATATTTACAACAAAACTATTACCTACTTATTACAAACAAATATTCCAGTTTTCATTTAAAACTAAAAGTTACGAATTTAAAAAAAAAAACCGACTTCAAAAATAAAAAATTATGAAATAACTTTAATTTCGGAAGTCGGTGGCAAAAAACTAAAACTGAAATACAGATCCCAAGACACCGACTTCCGAAACTAAAGTTACTTATTTCATAATTTTGAGTAAATTTATTTTTGAAGTCGGTTTAATTTTTTTTAAATTACTTTTTATTTATTACTAGCAGCGCCCCGGTTTCACCCGCGTAACTTTCGATCCCGTGCGAATATCGGGATAAAAACCATCCTATGTCCTTTCCCGGGACTCAAACTATCTCTATACCAAATTTCATCTAAATCGGTTCAGCAGCGGTTTAAGCGTGAAGAGGTAACAGACAGACAGACACGCTGTCGCATTTATAATATTAGTATGAATTTGCAAATTACAAAAATATATTATAATATATTTTTCTCTCAATAACGTTATCACTTATCAGAAACAATTGCTTTTTCTGCAAAACGAGGGCACATGATAAGGTTTCACAAAAAAAAAAAAAATGTATTACACAACATCTGTCCATCTGCCTGTTCCTAACTCGAAAACAGCTGAGCCGTTGTCTATGTAAATTGTGAGTTTCGATAAAAAAAAGATGTTTTTATGACTAAGCGCGACATGAGATATGAATCTATACTAATAATAATAAAGCGAAAGAGTTTGTTTGTTTGAACGTGCTAATCTCGGAAACTCCCAGTGGGATTTGGATATTGGATAAGGAAAAATCTTTTTATCACATCTATTCAAAAAGAGTATTCTTCGTAAACAGGGACTAAAATAGCTCTTTAATCCCTAGGGACTAAAAGTAATTTGAATTTGTAATGTGGATATTGTTAGTAAAAGTTCCAATCACCAAAAATATCAATCACGAACATTGTATGAACAAGTAACAGGCTGTATGATAAAGAAAAACGCGCGCAAGCCAAATAAAAAAATAAAGTTTGTGTGAAAAAATGAAAAACGCGCGAAAAGCATTCTACCTTCGTTCGTAATTGTTTACTCAAAATTGTATGTAAATAAATAAACGTACTATTCTTATTGATAAGTTGCAATTATGTACTTATGTTTTCATATAGGGTGATAAAAAGTAGAGTGTCCACCTCGGGAGCAACACTATTTTAAGCTCGAGTGACGTATTTTGAATCCTTCGCCCCGCTCTGGATTCAAACTCACTCCCTCCCGCCTTCAAAATAGTTGTTTGCTCCCTTGGCAAACAATCTACTATTTGCATTTGATAGCCCAATTCTTGGTGAAGGCTCTAGGCTATTTACCATCACGCTACAACCCTTGGGAACCGAGCAAAAAGAAAGAAAGTCGGAAAGAACGCTAAGCGAAACGAAGTAATACCGCTGGCAGACGATGCGATGCGACGGGGCATCGGGGGAACAAGAAATTTCCTTGCGTACGAAGTCGCGGGCTGAAGCTAATGACTTGATAATGATATGAAGTAATCTTTTGAACGGATTAGAGGTGACTCAGAATCTGTGACGTAATGAACTTTATAAATAGAAAAAAAAACGATTTGATAAAGATCTATTGAAGACCTATGAAAAACGGTTTAGTAAGTTTTTTCTTAGTCAAACTATTTTAAAGATCGATCCACCAACGTTTCTTTGGTCCACCCCTACTCTTATAGCCATCTGAATAATAATCGAACCTTTTCTCTCACGATTTTTCATTCCTATGCATCACATGCCCATACCAAGAGATCACAACATCGCCTGCCAAGCCTTTTCCGAACACTGTTGAGGTCTGCTTCCAGTCTAACCGGATGGAACTGAATACCAGTATTTTACATGGAGCGGCTGCCTATCGGGCCTCCACAACACAGTTACTGGGTAAGACGATCTGCAGGGTAATTGCGTAACACACTATCAGTAGCAATGGGTTTCATTTTGACAGTTCAACAGCATTCATTGCGTTATTTGCGTTGTTGAGCGACACATTTTTCGAACATATGGAGCAATGGATTAGCAATTAGCTTCAAAATGATTCAAATTAAGAGTAATAGTGTGGTACACGATTAGGGTGCTGTATTTACCATCTCATGTCATAAAAAGTCGCTATGAAAAAAATAAATATCGCATCAGTCTAGATAGCGAGCTGACCTTAGCACAATCGGAAGCAGCCTAGCACGTTTATAATTAAAAAAGAAAAAAAATCTTGAATACTTAGGCTCAAATCACACCGAGATGGCAGCGAAGCGGCGTGCAGTTTCAGTGTCGTATAATTTTAAACTTTATCTTCATTCCTATAATACTCAGGGCGCTTTCCGAATTAGCTATAATCGCTCACAGCGCTCACATCATCTCACATCCGTTCCGATTTAGATATCACGATTATGACAGCTGAGAGCTGTCAACAATTCGGAACGCCCGTGAGCGCGCTCACAGTGCTTACTCAATGTAAAAACGATATTATTACAGTATTTCTTTGTATAAACACCACATTTCTTCTTCTTTGGTTAGGTGGCGACTATCAGCCAGAAGCACAATTTCGAAAATGCCACGTTAGTTTAATTTTATGATAAGATGCAAATCAAAACAAAACACACACTGACACATCCTCACACACACACAGTCATTTTTGACAGCGCTCACGGTGATATTATTCTACGGCATGGTCGGCGTTATCGCAAGATGGCGCATGTCATGACGTCATCTATGACGATTCACGGAACGGCGTTATCGCGCTCACGCTAATTCGGTACGGGTTTAAGCACGCTCACATCGATTATTTCCCATCTCGGAACGCAGGGATAGTATCGCTCGAGATACTTGAAAAGGTCGCGCGATCGCCCGCGGCGCCGCGAGCACTCCGACGACTCAAGTTTCTTAAACGATACTATGTATTATAGTAATGAAGATAAAGTTTAAAATAATATGACAGTAAAACTGCACGCCGCTTCGCTGCCATCTCGGTGTGATTTGAGCCTTAATCTGCCCCTTATCTTGCATATTACGTATAAATTACGTCATATATGTCAAATGATTGTTTGTAAAAATAATAGTAATATGCGTTCTTATCATTCGTCTCAGTAGTAAGTTGACGTGGATCACGTGGATATGGTTTTTGTTGCTATTAAGCTTATCTCTCTATCATGGTTAACTTGAAAAGCTAATACAGAAATTATACCAGCGTTACAGCGCAGTCTCGCCTTCGTGTCTTTTCCCAACTTTGTTAGGGTCATTTTCCAATTTAACTGCAAGCTGACCCCAAAAATACAGGTATCAGATACTTCTTAGCGTGTCGAACTGTCGATGGCAATCTAAATGGACTCGGCCCAGAATTCTGCTCCATCAGTATATCAAAGTGGTATCATCGAGATCTATCACCCGAAGCACAGTAGCGCAGTGTTTGCTGCTCCCAGCGTAAGCATAATATCCATCAAGTATCCAGGTACTTGGTAACACTCCTTGTTAAGACCGGTTGTCAGACTTTCGGGCTTTTGACTACTTCTAACGGCTGTCAATGTTGACAGCCAGGACCAACGGCTTAACGTGCTTTCCGAGGCACGGAGGGGTCTCTGTATGTAAAGATGGTCACCACGACCTAGGCAAGCGTAGCTTAACCTTCACGCTAATTGCGTAACACACTATCAATCTAAATCTGAATAATTTTGAAGGATATTGCGGTTTAGGCGCATTAGCGCTAATTCTCATTTTGGCAACCGACTCTCTAATGGACTACTTCTCATTATGGCCACTTCTCATTTTGGCTACTTCTGATTAGGGCTACTTCTCACTTGGGCTACTTCTTAATTGGGCTACTTCTCACTTGGGCTACTTCTCGTTACCGATATTGCTAATCCATTGCTTTATTTGTTCGAAAAATTTGTCTGCACAACAATGACAACGTGAATAGCGCAATGAATGTTGTTGATGTGTCAAAATGAAAGCCATTGCTACCGATGCTGGTAGATCTACCTGTGTGGCTGTATTACTGAGCCGTGAGCCCCTCGTATAATATTTAAATGTATTCATCTAATATATCATTTCACCACTTCGTATTCCGTTTTCCTTATACGTTCTTGCTAACGGTGAAAACCCCCCATTAAAATAACTCTTAATAGTCGGTAATTGGTTACTTCGAGTCATGGCCGGGGAGTATGTGGTGGAACTTCTTCTTCCCAGCTAAAGCACTACGAAGTGGTGAATTGTCCCATGTTACTTGGGGTCGGCGCAAGCGCAACAAGTTTCTTTATTCCTTTCTTTCCTATCAACCGTCACGCTACCATTCACCTTCACTTTCATTGGGTTTTCCCCATAACGCCTGCCCTTCACGATTTCACCACTTCCTAGTGCTTTAGCTGGGGAGAAAAAGTTCCGCAACGAACTGCCCAGCAGCACAGCTGTCTATTAAATTAGAAGAACTTGATTGTATGCAAAGTAATTAACGTTACGAGAAATAAATACAGATCGTGCCTCGGAAAGCACGTTAAGCCGTTGGTCCCGGCTGTCATTCGTGGATCTTTGACAGCCGTTACGGGTAGTCAGAAGCCCGAAAGTCTGACAACCAGTCTCACCAAGAGGTATCGTATTACCCAGTAACTGGGTTGTGGAAGTCAGATAGGCAGTCGCTCCATGTAAAATACTGGTATTCAGCTACATCCGGTTAGACTGGAAGCCGACCCCAACATAGTTGGCAAAAGGCTAGGCAGATGATGATGATGAGAAATAAATACAGATGTTATGTTAGTACACGGGTTCAACACCTCGTAAACATGTTTAGAGCTTGGTGGCCCAGTCGTAACGGCACCGACTTTGTTGTTGTCATGGGTAGGCACCCAGGCAGCCACTAAGTGCACTCCACCATAGCATAGCTTCAGTTAAAGTGAGGCAGGACGGATGATGTAATGCGCATGATTCATCTTACCAACATGTGCGCCTGTATTTAACATAACATCGTGTCTGTAATCCCTGAAAGTTTAGGCAGAGGTGTATCTGCAGTACTACCCACATTTCGCCAGTTATGTCTAAGTCCCATGTATAGTGCCACAAACTTATCTGGCCCGGTGGCAAAAATAGGAACTAACGACGCCATTTTGAAATGTCAATCTGGCTGCCTGCTGAAATGCCAACCAAATGCGATACCAGCGACTCCCTCACCGGGCCAGATAAGTTTGTGGGACTGCTGTAATGGGGGGTGTGCCACAGATATATATACCTACACCTAGGTAACGCAAAAGCAACTACTTCGCGTGCCAAAAATCGCACCAGCTTACGTACAAAAATCGTAAGCCGCCACTTTCGCGCTCTCAGTCCTGTGTACTGCTGGCTGGGTGAGCGTGAGTGCTGGCGCTAGGCCTCGGGGGTGGGGTGAGACGGGTGCCGTACGCGGCGGCGTCTTTGAAGCGATTTTATTTTCCCATCACTGAATAGTGTATAGAGGTATGAGGAACAGGGTGTAAAGTTCGCTCATACTCTATAGAAAAGGGAGGATCCTCCGACCAGACGGGTGTCGTGTCTGGCGGGCAACTGCCCGATCATTCATGTCGGGCCGTTGTATCTATGCTAGTTGCGCGGTAAACTCTGCTTGCGCGATGCAGCATTTGCGTGACGTCAGTATGACGCGTTGTTCGCATGTGGCGGTGTAGATACCGCTACAAGTTCTTGTGACGTCATAGTAGGTAGTAAAAAATGGCAGATCGTGATACTTGTGTTATCTAGGTCTATCTTTATCTGTGGGGTGAGCCTATTGCTACTAACCAACCAGACTGCTATTGAAAAATTCTTGACTGAAAAATCCAATGTCACTTTGCCCGACTTGGGAATCGAACCCAAGACCTCAAGGGCTAAGGAAGAAACACGGGTGGGTTTTAGTCAGTAAGAGTCTGATACTCCCTTTCGCTCCACCCAGAGCGGGAGGGGTCATTTGATGATTTCCCATCCGCAAAAAAAAAGACATGCTCAGCAGTAGCGCTTGCGACCACTAAAATGAGGTAATGCGTATGCGCATGATTCATCTTACTAACACATGTGCCTTTATTTATTATAAGTAACACCGGCCCGCGGTTTCACCCGCATAACTGTCGATCCCGTGGGAATATCGGAATAAAAACTATCCTATGTCCTTTCCCGGGCAGGTCCTTTCCAGGTCCTTTCCAGAGCAGATTGGAGGTGTGGTGGGAAAGACTCGAGACCGTTGGCCTGAGAGTAAGTCGGACCAAAACCGAGTACCTGTTTTGCGACTTTGGTGGTCTCTCCAGTTCTGTGCCCATATCTCTCGCCGGAACGCCCTTACCGATCTGCTCCGACTTTCGGTACCTCGGGTCGCTTGTCCAAGGAGATGGCGAAGTAGACCGAGACGTAACGCACCGGATCAACTCAGGATGGATGAAATGGCGACAGGTCACAGGAACAACTTGCGACCCACGGATGCCCCTCAAGTTAAAGGGGAAAATTTATAAGTCCGTGATAAGGCCTGTCGTACTGTATGGGTCTGAATGCTGGGCCGTGAAGAAGACGGATGAAAAAAGATTGCATGCAGCGGAAATGAGAATGTTGAGATGGATGTGTGGAGTGACGAGAATGGATAAAGTAAGAAATGAGTATATAAGAGGAAGTCTGAAAGTGGCGCCAGTGACAGAAAAGTTGAAAGGAAATCGTTTGTCTTGGTATGGGCATGTGATGAGAAGGGACGAAACGCATGTGACTAAAAGAGTGATGGATATACATGTTGATGGATGGAGAGGGAGAGGAAGGCCGAAGAAAAGATGGATGGATTGTGTGAGGAATGATATGAAAGAGAAGGGAGTGAATGATAGCGTGACGGTTGACAGGGGCGAATGGAAGAAGAAAACGTGTTGCGCCGACCCCAAGTAAACATGGGATAAGGGCAGGAAGATGATGATGTCCTTTCCCGGGACTCAAACTATCTCTACACAAAATTTCATCAAAATCGGTTCAGCGGTTTAAGCGTGAAGAGGTAACAGACAGACAGACACACTTTCGCATTTATAATATTAGTATGGATTTTATATTCAGTTCTCAGATTCAAGTTTTTTTTTTCTCTCTGGAATTGGGAAAGACCCTTCTATTTATCAGTACATTACAGGCCGATAATACTATATAGATTGTTATGTATTTGCGAATCATCTTTATGTACAGACGCCCGCACATCAAGCTACCCGAAACTGTCAAATTTTCCCAATAAACTTTGAACCTTATGCTTTAGCGATAAAGTTGAAAATCTATTAAAGAAATTTGATAGATTGTAGTAGCTTCATGTGCTGGCCGTCTGTACTTAAAAAAAAGAATAAAAAATGGTTGCCTGTAAAGTCGGTTTTACGGGCGAAGATTTTACGTGACAACGACCGATCATCCGATCATAGTTGAGTGGGAGAGAGACGCAAGGCATTCGGCGGGCCTCTCTCTCGTTCGGTGACTCATCGTAACGTTACCGAGCGTTACACTTTTTCATAAGTGACTCCCAGTCGCAACCTAATTTAAGACGTTGTCACGTCAAAAAAAAAATGAAATCATAAAAAACAAATCTGCTAAGTATTTCATAGAAAAAACAATACCTACGCGGTTAAAATCTATGGAACAGCAATTTTTTTAAATTACCGACAAATATTTTCTACTTAATCTTAAACTGTAACCATGATTCTAGAAACCTAAAAAAAAAAAAAATTGGTTCTTTGTTTTGTCCGTGAAAACGTAGCATAATGTCAGGTACTTTCGCTTTAGAATTAAATGATTCAAAAACCCAACTCGTCATCAGTTCTGAAACACTAAAAAGCCTTTAATAGAACTTTTATTAAAATGATTTTTTTAATGTCATATTTTTTTTTTTATATATATTTTTTTTAAAGACGGAAGGGGAGGCCTTTGCCCTGCAGTGGGACATAATATAATAATAATATAATAATGATTTTTATTTCGGACCAAAGAATCCATAGAGTGTTAGTAACATAATATTAAAACAACTTATTATCTAGTGTTAGTACCAATCACCCTCCGTACAGTCACGAGCACTAATATGTCAACACTTGGCAACTTTCAATTGCGATTTATTCACGAAATAACGAATGCAACGTTGAAATACGACACTTTACATAAACCTATTGGTTGGAAAATACTATATTCCTAATAATATAAAATTTCATTCAAAAATAAAGGAGAAAATCGCCTTTGAGTAAAGCCAAGTGTATACATACTTTTGCTCGTGACTGTACAAACTGCTTAAGAATTGGAGAGCTGAAACTCTCCGCTACAGTTCTCAGGATACTGCTGCGACTGTCTCTCACTCTCCTCAGTAGTGACGCTGTTTTTTTGCGTATAATCGCGTGAAACCCATCGGTACGAGCTTGTGCAAACATCTCCGATGCGCTGCAGTAGCGAGGAAGTCCCAACAACATCCTGAAACCATTATTGTACTGGACGCGCAAGACATCCAGCGACCTTTTGGTGTAATTGACCCATAGATTACTCGTGTACAGACTCTGGCAGTACGCCTTGAAAATTGTTAAGAGAGGCTCATAATAATAATAATTTTTATTATTATTACACTCGTAAGGTTACAAAATACCATTAATTCACCTTTTATGAGAGTAATACTGGCCATATTGCACTCATCTCGCGATCATAAATATTTGTTACAACAGCGAATCGTTATGTAGCTCAACATACAACCTGATAGTGACCTGCAAAATGCAACAAACCTAAGAAAAATTGAATATCGAAAATTTAAATTTTCCTAAGGTTTTCCTTTTGCGTGGATGGGGAGGATATTTTTCCCCCCCAACTTGTTATTTTTTTTTGTTTGTGTTCTTTCTATGATAAATTATTTTATATCTGTAAGTAGGTTTGCATAAACACGTCAATCATATTTTAAAAACTAGATGAGGTCGGCGTTTCCTATCTGACTACTCTGAGAAGTCTCTTTTAAAGTCCAGACATAATCTTGGTCAGATCGTGAGACGACCACGTAGTCGTCGAAGTCGATGTCTGAAATGATCTTATGGTAGATGTCACATGTCTTCGAATTTTTGGTTCTAGGACATGCCGGTTTCCTCACAATGTTTTCCTTCACCGTTTTGAGCTGATGATGCTTTCACCATAAAGATTTAATATTATTTAAAGCAATGAATTAAGTTATCCTACTAATTATAATACGTGGCTCCATTATTATCTATGGGAAATACCATATTTTATGGACGTCAATGAAATTGTTATTATTCTCGGTTTTATTGCATCAATGTATATAATGAGTAAACAACAAAATAATGTGGTAATTACTGATAAGCTTCCAATGAAGCTGAACTCGTCAAAATTGGGATATTTTTTGTTATTTATCTAAAAACGTAAGGAAAATGTTTGTTGAAGCGTTTATCATCGGAGACCGTAAAATTATTTTTATCACAATTTTCTAGAATTAAGAGCGTTTACACCGTACGGCATTCCATACAAACTTTCAAGCTCATATTTGTCGAAATGAATGAACCGATTTTAATGAAACTTCATACGTTTAAGCAGGATACAAAGGTCTAAAATTGCCTTTAACCTTAGCGCATATTTGGACAACGCAACGCATTGCAGGAATCAACACCTTATTTTCGTACAATTTAAATTAATATAGGTCAACTTTTTAGTGCGCATATCTTTATAGATGACTAAAAATGTAGTCACAGTAAATTATTCTACTTCGAACACTGACTCTCCAGGAAAAAATATAAGTTATTGATGTACAGACGCCAGCACATCATGTTACTACAATCTGTCAAATTTCTTTATTAGATTTTCAACTTTATCGCTAAAGCGTAAGGTTCAAAGTTGATTGGAAAAATGTGACAGTTTCGGGTAGCTTCATGTGCTGGCGTCTGTACGATATAAGGAAATGTTAAGTTGAATATTGTCGTCAACTACGAATGCGGAAGTTTTGAGTTGAAATCTATGATCGAATTTTTCACAGAACTTATACAAATATATTTTCGTAGAAGATATGATAATGTTTTTTTACCTACAAACAGGTTTCTGAATTGAGAATTTGTAGTTGAGAACTTGTCAAACTCTAGCATTACCTTAAAGTCTAAAGATCAATCATTTATTTCAAATAGGCAAATCATCGTTCAACATTTTCCTGCCCTCAGGGACTCGAACTTTAATTTCGGAAGTCGGTGGCAAAAACTAAAACTATAAAATACAGATCCCAAAGACACCGACTTCCGAAATTATTTTTTTAAATTACTTTTTTATGTCTAAGGAGGAATAGACAAAATGACAAATAGAATTGACAAAATGCCAGTCCGTTGACAAAACCCGTTGCTATGGTGGTCATACTACGCGTGCAGGTGGATGTTACTCATATTATTTAATTTATTTAAAAATAAAAAAAATAATTTTAATGACCTATTTTATCAATTACGTACGTCCAAAGAGTTTCATTGAGGACAACATAATATCGTGTATATATATAATTATGGTCATTCTGTGGTCGTATGGCGTGTGGTCGCTACGGGAAAGGCCCTAGACGTCAGTGATACTGATAATATGAACACTGCCATTTGTTTTAGCGACCTTCAGGGGTCATTATATTGTGAAATGGTTCGTCGTCTGCCTAGCCTTTTCCCAACTATGTTGGGGTCGGCTTCCAGTCTAACCGGTTGCAGCTGAATACCAGTTTTTTACATGGAGCGATAGCCTATCTGACCTCCACAACCCAGTTACTGGGTGATAATAATAATAAGACCTTTATTTTCAGGCTACTTTGGCCCATAGATAAATACCTTACAGACTAACATATATTTATTATAAGACGTAAGACTAGTTGTCAGACTTTCGGGCTTCTGACCACCCGTAACGACTGTCAAAGATCCACGAATGACAGCCGGGACCAACGGCTTAACTTGCTTTCTGGCATTTTTTGAGATGGGGAGAAACCATTGAACTCGCGACACTATCACCGTAACCGACACCGCGCGTGTTTTGTTTATAAGACGATAAAAAAAAATACACGTAATAATTGTTCAAGTTTTCATTTCTGTCGGCACTCCCGGAGTGCCACTGTTTTTTTTTTTTTTACCAACCTTCGAAAAGTTTCAATGCAGGGGCTTTTAGAGTGGTGTATTGAATTCATGGTAATAGGTTGTTCGTCTATAGGGTTGCCTTGTATACTTTGCTTACCAACTTCGGGGTATAAATGCGTGCTGTCACGTTATGCAATACATAAGGTTATCGGGATGTGTAACAAGATAAAAAGGTCAATTCAGGTGATAAAGTTGCCAAATTCGTCATTTAATTGTGACTGCGCATTATAGTTTGTCATTTAAGGAAATTCATAATCCATTGCTACATGTGTTTGAAGATTTTGTTTACTGGACAACGTAAATAACGCAATGAATATTGTCGAATTGTCAAAATGAATTAGGATTGTGTGTTACGAAGTTACCCTGCAAGGAGAACGTATGACTCCGTTTCACCTACGGACATAAGATTAGTTTGGGGGCTCAACTAAGAATTAATGACAACACAATTTGACCTGTTATCCTTACTCCCGCCGCCGCCGTGCCGGACGGCGCGTACGTGTTCCACGCGCGCCTCAAAGAGATGTCAGCATCGAGGAGGGGCCCCATAGGGCCGAAGCCTGCCGGGTCAGCGGGATTGTCCGAAAGGGTTACCGCTGGCCCGGAACATAAAGGGCTAAGGAAGGAACACGGGTGGGTTTTAGTCAGTAAGAGTCTGTAGGGGTCATGTGATAATTTCCCATCCGAAAAAAAAAAAAAAAGTCCTTACTCCCGATGTGTTCTTGTCCGTCCGAAGATGTTAATAAATTGTCGTAAGATTAATTTGAAAGTATTGACTACTTTTTGGACCGGCCCGTAGCGTCGTGTACGGACTTTAGAGTGTATGCTCACTCCCCCGAGACGGCTAGGCGGCGGGCGTCTCTGGCTCAGCTTAGAAAGAACGGAGCGCAGCGGAGAGGATTTTATTAACGCACTTGAAAATGAAACTTTATGATTGTTACAATAAAGTGCATAAATGCTTGAACCGGACAAAAAATGCTCGCGCGTCCTGGAAGGTACGCGGGGGCAAAGTCGAGCATACGCGATCCGTGAAGAAAATGCTCGAGACCGCGCGGGGATTAATCCTCTCTGTCTGCGCTGACCCTCTGCTGGTGTTCGGTCGGTGGTGTAGTAGTAGACTGACTGCCACAGAGAGTGACGGGGCCCGCCTTACAACCTGAGGCGCAGAACTTAGGGTCACTGCTACAGAGGAAGAAATCCTATGTCCTAATCCAGGTCATGGTCTACCCATGTGCCTAATTTCATCCAAATCCGTTACAAAGAAACGTTTTTTAAAATCTTTATTATAACTAGCTGTGCGACTTTGTCTGCGGTCTTAGATGAAAAGTAACCTATGTATGTACCCAGGTCACTGTCTATCTCTGTGCCATATTTCACCCCAATCCGTTCAGCCGCTTCAGCGTGAAAACGTAACAAACAAACTTACTTTGGCATTTATAATATTAAAGTTTGTATTAGGAAGTTAGGATACTTACATTAGTTTACACTAAAAGGCACACAAAATATAAATTGGAACAAACACAATAAAACAACAACAAACATAATAATTAAAACTGGCCACTGCGAGTCGGAGTCGCACACGAAGGGTTCCGTACCACAAGGCAATAACGCCAAAAAAAAAACACGTTTGTTGTATGGGAGCCCCCTTCAAATACTGTTTTTAGTGCTTATTTGTTGTTATAGCGGCAACAGAAATACATCATCTGTGAAAATTTCAACTGTCTAACTATCACGGTTCATGAGATACAGCCTGGTGACAGACGGACAGCGGAGTCTTAGTATCATATGGTCCTCCCGTTTTACCCTTTGGGTCGGAACGGAACCCTAAAAAAGCAACATCTGGCGGAAATTCCACTCGAAAAAGTTTTTACTATGTTCCAATTAACTTAAATGGAACTGGAGAGGATAATTACTTGAGTTATTATCCCGTGGCGCCATCTTTTATCATAATAACGTTGTTTTCCTCGGGAACAGCACTTTTTTCGGGATGAAAGGTACCCTATGTCCGTTTCTGTACACCTGACATATATGCAAAATTTCAGTAAGATCGGTTCAGAAAGGTAACAAAGAAACTTACTTTTGCATTTATAATATTTTAATTTCTAATTTCTATGAAAACCACTAAAATTCCTCTCTTCTATAATTATCACTTCTGCCTACCCTTCAAGGAAAAGTCAAGCGTGATATTATTATCAATATTTCATTTAATTTTAATGATCAACTGTAAAATGTACTGATTAATTGTCCATAACATTAAAAGTTTAATTCATATTATAATAAAATTCGTGAATTATCCTCTAAAATGCTGTCAGCGTGGGTAAAACCTATTTTAACGCGGGCAGTAGTTTCCTATATCGGCACACACACATACATACATACGAATGAACTTTGTTCAATGATTCACTTGGCATGCAGATAAGGTAGTAAAAGTTATACAATTATTTTTATTGCAGTTGGTAGTGTCAGGTTTAGCTTATAAAACGGTTTTTGAGATGACTTTATGTTTTTGAGTAGTGGTGGCCCAGTGGCCGCGAATCACGAGTTGTAGGTCGTAGGTTCGAAGCCAGACAGGTGCTTTACTTTGTGTAAATTATTTCATCAACACTGCTCTTCGAAACGGTGAAGGAAAACATCGTGAGGAAACCGACATGTCCTAGAACCAAAAATTCGAAGACATGTGACGTCTACAAACCTGGCCTGGGCCTGCGTAGTGAACTAAGGCCCACTCCCTCTCACCGAGTGGAGGCCTGTGTCCCAGCAGTGGGAACTTTAAGGTATGCCGGTTTTAGGCCGACCCTAAGGTATATAATACTGCGTGCCACCTCTTAACACACCTTTGCCTACCCCTTCCAGTAAAACATGCATCATCATCATCGTCATTATCATCATTTCAGCCGAAAAATGTATACTGCTCGACATGGGTCATTCCAAGGTTGCCTGGAAGAGATCGCAGAAAGCGATAAGGCCGCCCATTGTATATTTTGCAGGGATCATTGTATTTTTTGTTATGTATTTTCTGGTGTACCATAAAGTATATATAAATAAATAGACCTCCCCCAAACACCGCCACTTCGACCGGTTCTGTACTTCTCGCATCCGGAGGATTCCTGCAAAACATGACTTCCATAACATTAACATAAAGTTCCCATCGTTCCAGGCCAATGGAAGACTTTAAGCAAGGATGCCGTGCCCTCACAGAACCTCCCCAAGCTGAACCCCGATGGTACCGTCATGGTCATCAGGAAGAGCCGCACCGTCAAGTACAGGGAGGGAAAGAAGGAGGAGATCCATGGGTGAGTAGAACAGGACTTCAAATGGCGTCTTTCCTACCCCAGTAACAACGACGTCGAAATTGATCCTATACTAAATCAAACTGTCTAGCCTTCGCCCAACTATGTAGGTTAGGTTAGGGGTAGGTTTCCTTCTGTGAAACAGTCGTCTCGCAGAAGGAGGCTGCGGAAAGGGAGAGGGAGATCTCGTCCACTCACCCGGCCGGCAGCAGACGCACCGGGCGTCGCCGGATGGCTGACAACGCCCTCTTCCAGCCCCCCCTAAATGGGTCCAGAGACGACGGACCTGGGGACGTCCGTTGTCAACTGTCAATCAATCTTACTAAGGTTAATCGTGTTACCCAGTAACTGGGTTGTGGAAGTCAGATAGGCAGTGTCTCCATGTAAAATGCTGGTATTTAACCGCATCCGGTTAGACTGGAAGCCGAGCACAACTTAGGGAAAAGGCTAGGCAGACGTTGATATAAATGTAATATCTTTGTATTATACAAATCACTAATAATGAATAAAATTAAACAATCTTGTTAGGAATATATCAAAATGTTCGTGGTATGACTGAATTTAATTTGAATATTATTTATTTCAATTTATATTTATAAGGAAACTATTACTTAGAAGGAAAATCGTTTGATAGATGGGCTATATTATAGAATATTGGTAAATAGCTTACAGGGAAGGATAGGCATGTTTCACCATGATTACTCACTGCGACAGTGCAATTTTGGACAATTCTTTACTAGGTTTTATTAGGGTTCCGTATCCAAAGGGTAAAAACGGGACCCTATCACTAAGACTCCACTGTCCGTCTGTCTGTCTGTCACCATGCAGGCTGTATCTCATAAACCGTGATAGCTAGACAGTTGACATTTTCACATATGATGTATTTCTGTTGCCGCTATAACAACAAATACTAAAAACAGAATAAAATAAATATTTAAGGGGGGCTCCCGTACAACAAACGTGTTTTTTTCGGTCTTTTACCGACTTCAAAAAAAAATTAGGTTATCAATTCGATACGTATGTATGTAATATTATTGGAATTGCATTATATTCACATATGACAATCTATTAGGGCTTCCAAACAAATATACAAAATTTTGTAGACGTATGTATGTATGTATGTTTGTCCACGCATATCTCCGGAACTATTAATGGGATCGTGACGATTTTTTTTATTGGCTTACATTTACTTTAACTTAGGGAACAGTGCAAGTTTCATCAAGATCGATTCAGTAATTTTCAAGATTAACTAATACGTGTAAGTGTGACGGCCTGGCTTATTGATACGAGCTACGGGTGTAGTGTCAAAGGGAAAACATCTCAAAACCTTGGTCAAATTCTAGTGCAAAAACTAAAAATTACGAAATAAAAATAATTTAAAAAAATTAAACCGACTTCAAAAAGAAAGAACTCAAAATTATGAAATAACTTTAATTTCGGAAGTCGGTGGCATAAAATTTAAACTAGAATACAGATCCCAAGACACCGACTTCCGAAATTAAAGGTATTTCATAATTTTGAGTTATTTCTTTTTGAAGTCGGTTTAATTTTTTAAAATTATTTTTATTGCCATAAGGTACGGAAGCCTTTGTGTGCGAGTCCGACTCGCACTTGGCAAGTTTTTTTTTTAATTTGGCGACAGTACAGTAGCATAATCAGCCTACAATGTTCCCACTGCTGGGACACAGGCCTCCTCTCTTCGAAGAGGGAGTGGCCTGTAATCTACCACGCGGGCCCAGTGCGAGTTGGTACGAGTAGATGTCACATGTCTTCGAATTTTTGGTTCTAGGACATGCCGGTTTCCTCACGATGTATTCTTTTACCGTTTTGAGAGCAGTGGTGATGAACTGAGTGAACGGTTTTTTTTACATTTTTCTTCAAAAGTCGAAAACTATGCGGCCTAAAAAAAAAAAGAAAAAATGTCTGAGAATGTGCAAACTGAGCTCTTTTATATGATACCCCACATGCCGTAGTAGCCCCACTTCGAAAATTTCAGTTTCAATTTCAGTCCCTGTTGCAAAAAATATACATATATTTTTATTTCTTTCTTATTTGCAAAATAGTTGGGCAAACGTCATCTAAAACTGTTCCAAATTTCAAATTGATAGCATTAGTAGTTCTTGAGATATCCAGCTGTGACAGACAGACAGACAGACTTATTCTCACCATAAGGGTTCCGTTTTTACGATTTTGGTACGGTACCCTAATAAATGACTTTTGATTGAATGCGGGCCGTGTCCAGGGGGTCTACTCCGAAACGGTTAACCACTGTATCGGCCGAATGTTCGGTCATTTTCTTATTCGAATATTGTTCTCCTACTACGATTTAAAAAAAAAAAGGTAAAAAAGGGTTCTAAAAAGGTTCGGATTGGCACAGTTTGGTCGGGACCAATAGTCAATATAGGAAATTAATGGTAGTAGAAAATAACCGAACATTCGGCCGATACAGTGGTTAACCGCTTCGGAGTAGACCCCCAGAAGCACCGCTTTCTGAATCAAGCCCTTGATCCAGCTGCCCAACGAGAGCCTCCTCCTTTGTGTTTATTTTTCTTTATTATTAGAGTTAATTATCGTTTTGTATGCACGTGTTTCTTTGACAAATAAACCTACTTTTAACCGACTTCAAAAAAGGAGGTTCTGTATTCGACCCGTATGTATGTATGTCCACGATTTTCTCAAAAACTAATGAAGCAATTTTGATAATTCTTTCACTAATGTGATCAACATACTTTCAGGTAGGTTTTAGTATACATTAGGTAATTATTCTTTGTAATAATGAGTATTCTATTATTTTTACAGTGAGAAGGTAGACAAATGGTCTTTAAACCTTGGAGCGCACGGCGCGCTACCTCTCAACAGTGACCAACACATGGCTTGTGATCCCCAGGACGATAATGTAAGTAGAATTCATTACTTTAACTTAAGAGTGTTTACGCCGTACGGCATTTCGTACAGACCTTCAAGCCCTTGTTTTTAGAAATGAATTAAGTAACCGATTTTAATGAAACTTCATACGCTTGCAGGATACAAAGGTCTAAAAAGTTAGTTAAGAACATTTTCGAAAAATAGTGTTACAGTCAAATTAGACCGATTTTACATTTACCATAGAAACAGAAATTTCCAGTTATCTTTTTTTTAAATAAGACAGTTCGAAAATACATACTACTAATACTTAAGTAACTTTAGATAGATAGATAGATAGATTTATTTATTTCTGAGTATATGGTACATTAAGATCTTAATAATAAACAGTTTCACATACACTACCGTTGCCGGTGTAGAAATATTAAAATTAACTTACAAAGTCAAAGTGGCCGAGCTCTAGGCCGCAACAATATAATCACAGTACTTAATTAGTTTGTCATCGAAACGATTACAAGACGATATATCCCCATTAATATAATTATAAATTAGTTAAGATGAAAAATTGGCAATTTTTATACAATGTCAAGTGTTATAGGCACAATTTTAATATATTTATTATATAAGAATGAAAAATGTCAAAAAAAAAAAACAAAAAACAGTACAAGTCAATAGTTAAACACACACAAAGTAATTATTGATAAAATGTAATGTCAAAATTTATAATTAAAAAATTCATTAACTGAATAGAAACAGTTGTCTAAAAGCCAGGCAAATATTGTTTTCCTGAATTTATTTGTGGGCAACTTTTAAAGTTAGAATAAATTTTTGGAAATGCTTCAACATTTAAGGAAAAAATGAATTGCTCTTGAAATTTGGTACCCAGAGCCGCAATAGAATTTTGTAGTGCTGATACATTATCTAGTAATAATAAACGCCCTTTGTTTTATTGTTTTATATCACATTTTTTGTTGTTTTATATACAAAAATATTCATAACTTTTAGGGCAATTGAATTATGGCCATGCTGTGGAAAGATTTTTTGTTGGAAATTACCTCCTTTATCTCCCTATTTCGTTGATCCACGACTTTTTGAACATCCTGTATATTGTTTATTCTAATACAGTGAACCTCTTAAGAGGTCATTGTACTCATCATTATAAACAACTATGGGACCAAACCAGAAATCGCGAAAAAAAATCAGCTGTTCCCTACATTTACGTTCGTATAACTCGTCAAAATGTAGGGAACAGAGATTTTTTTTTGCGACTTCAGGTTTGGTCTCATTGTAAAAGTTCTTCATAATGATGAGTACAATGACCTCTTATGAGGTTGTTAATGTTTTACCAATAACCCTGTATAACAAGATAATTTCAGTACCAATATCTAACATTCTCCCTTTTCGTCAACTCCCCAGCTAGCCTACCGCTACTCAAGTCTAAACACGATGAACCTATCTCCACAAATACCGAGCTCTCACTTAGCACCAGCAGTAATCAAGCCTAAAAAACAAGACGCGTTCATGCAAACAGACCCGGTTCAATCAGAGGAAGATGACTCCCAACCCAATAACAGCTATGCAGAAGCTTCAGACAAATACGCAGCAGAATACAGCCAGAATTATCAAAAAGATCCAGATTTTGATAAAAAATACTCCGAAGCGAAAGACTATACCAACAAACCAGACGACTACCTTCCACAGACCAATGAGGAGTACAATAAAGAAGCCGAGAAATATGCCCTCGAAAGGAACGGAAAACCTCTGAACGGCTACGAAAAACCGGTTGAGAGTTTCCCGAAGACTGTCGACAGCTATCAGAAGAATGACTTGTACTCGGGTTTCGAGAAGCCTTTTCGCCAGGAGTACGGTTTCCAGAACTACTCGGACAGTGTGGAGCTGCTGAGGCACCAGCAGCATAACCTGCAGATGCTGCAAGAGCAGCCGCATAGGATTACTGAAAATCAAAATTTTTTCAATGAAAACCACATAAAGCAGGAGATTGACATTAATGTTGAAGATGATAAATTTACTTATGACAGGAATAAGGAACAGTTAGGTAAGTCATTAATTTTTATTTTTAGTTACCTACTAGCTGCGCCCCGCGGATTCACGCGTGTAAATGTCGATCCCGTGGGAATATCGGGATTAAAAGTAGTCTATATGTTAATCCAGGGTGTCATCTACCTCCGTACAAAATTTTATCAAATTTGGTCCAGCCGTTTGAGCGTAAAGAAATAACAAACATATAAACACACACACACACACTTTCGCCTTTATAATATTAGTGTGATTATAAAGAGGTCAAACTGCCCCGTTGGTCTAGTTGTCGCAAGCGCGACCGCTGTGCGATTCCTGGGTTCGATCCCCATCCCGGTCCCCACTGTGTTATTAGGTTTTGCAACTAGGAGAAAGGCGAAAAACAAATCAACTCGTCGCTAATCTGACTAACTGACGTATCTGACATTTTGGACTAAACCGACCTAAATAGAGTAATTTGATACATTTTCCAAGTCGAATCGATCTGTCTAATCGGCGTATCCGTATGCCTTACCGTTCCCATGATAATGCAAAAATCGAGACCGATGTATCTACAGTTTACAAAAAAAAAGATCATAATGGGACCTAAGTAACATAGGTATTTTAGTGAGATTCATAAAAATTCAATATTGGGGTCATTTAAGTGACTTAAGTCGTTTAGTATCCCTCAGCTTTCTATTAAATCGTGATTAAAAGGGCCTAAAGGTCACTTATTTATTCGCTGATGGTTGCAGTGGTCAGAACCGCAATTCAATTGTGGCTTTAATGTTATTGTATGCGATTAACAATGCAAGCAATCTTATAGAGATCACATTACAATTCTCTATGCCAAACCATAGTGCAACCTGCTATGCTTTATAGAAAACTGGAGATGTTTTTGTGCCTTCTCAACTAATTTCAATATTTAAGTTGGCACGAAGAAGTAAACTTTATCATGTATCGGTTTTTCGAGTTTTTCGATCTATCTACTGATTTACGTCTACTATCGGTACAAAGTGATGACCAAGGATTTCCAGTGAACTGGACCGAAATGACAGCATTGTCTGTTCGTAAAAGTGACCCTACGACTCTGTTCTTTAAAACTATAAAACTAGTCATACCGAAGAATCGTACAGGTCTTTAAATCTGAAACATCTTTTCTGCACACAGAAATTCGTATTTTAAATGAAACAACCGAAAATAGCCAAAGAAAATTATGAAGACTTAGTTTCTTTAACTACTAGTGCCTGTATCTGTGATCTGGGGGCGTAAAAAGGCCACTTTGGTAGAATCATAAAAGGATAACATCATCATCATCATCTGCCTAGCCTTAACCCAACTATGTTGGGGTCGGCTTCCAGTCTAACCGGAAAATAAATAAAATAAAAGGATAACATTATGAATCATAATATGGCGAAGACAGTACTCTTACTAGTAGTAGTGTAGTAGACTTGTACTCTTTTATAAAGAGTACCTACGAGTACAAGTTCGAAGAATAAAAATACATTTGTTCTAAATCTGTTTTAATTTAATAAAAAGTATAATTGTGTGAGTTAAATTTATTGCTAATGTTGAGTAATTACAAGTTATATGTTTTATGTGATGATTAAAGCTGATTTTCGTATAATACTGAGTATTATTTTTCAATTTCTTATGAAAGCGTCCCGTCCTATCTGATCATGTATTCCGAACAAAATAAAAACAAAGATCTCACGAAGTGACGTATCTGTTTATAATATTAATTATTAAAACAATATTAACACGATCACAATAGTAGTAATGCCAATATAAAGATCTTAATCAGAACTACATACGTACTCAATTTTGTATTAGTAGAATGTATATAGAGCAAGCTACCCTCAATCATAGGTACCCCTCAACTGCAAATAGCTTGCCCTGTAAAATATGCTTCGAGTCAGTTACGTCAGTTAGTCAGATTAGCGACGAACTGTTCCCTACATTTTGACGAGTTATACGAACACGGTTACTGACAAATGCGTGCACTGACTGGACAGGTCCGCTCAATCTGTGTGGTTCTTTCCTCAAAAGACCATTTCAGACACTAATCTACATGGTCCTCAAAGATTATGTCCGGATTTTTTATATACACATTGACATTGATGAATTTTATTTAGACAATGACATGAATATTTACTTTGTAAGTAATTTTTTTTTTATTTTTTTTTATTTAATTATTGTGAATGTGAGGACTATGTGGGTCATTTCTTTTTTTCCTTCTTAGTTTTTTAATCATGATCTGGCAGTTTGAGTATTTTATGCGGCCTACCCAAATGTCCTGTCTTTGGTATTGTTCGTCGAATCGTTGAGCTCCTCAAGTTCTGAGTTGAGCTGCACGATTTTTGACAAATGCGTGCACTGATTGGACAGGTCCGCTCAATCTGTGTGGTTCTTTCCTCAAAAGACCATTTCAGACACCAATCTACATGGTCTTCACACGATCTGACCAAGTTTTTGTCTGGACTTTAAAAGAGACTGTGACTTCTGAGTTTGTTTCGGCCTTTCTTCTCAGAATAGTCGGTTAGGAAACGCCGACCTCATCTAGTTTAAAAAAAATATGATTGACGTGTAAAAGTGTTTGTACAAACCTACTTACAGAAATAAAATCATTTATCATTTATCATACATGTAGGAAACAGCTGATATTATTTTCTCGATTTCAGGTTTGGTCCCATAGACCATAAAAGTTGTTCATAATATTGAGTACAAAAATAATAAATAAATATATCCTAAAACAGGGCTTCCTCTCCTACCATTTTGCTGTGCCCTACAGGGTTCATAATGATCTAAATTATATAGTTATCAGCAAGTACACATTATGGTAAACCAATAAAGATATTGAGTATATTATATTATGAGCCCACAACACCTAGTATTATTAAAACATATTTAACAAAGATAATAATCATAGTAATATTTCACATGAACCCCTACTTCGTTACTATAATAGTAAAATTTACAATAACATAGATACGTTTACTTTATAACTACTAATATTATGACAGAAGAAAAGAGTAATGACCTCATAGTATTAAAAAGCCATTATTAGTAAAAACAATGGTTGTTGATATTACCGTACTTTGTGACGAGAATCTTATTTAAAAGTACGCAAGATAATAAAACATCTCGCTTGTATTTCTTGAAGGAATAGACAGAGGAGTATTATAGTACGTAAGAAGTAGCGTTTGACCAAAGAAAATCGACCTTACTGCTACGAAATAAAGATGCTTTCAAAGTCTAAAAATTACCACACTCTTCTCTTCTGCAATCGGTACCTCATTATTGAGCATCGTGGTAACTGGACCTATTTAACCTTTTGAACGCCAGAGCATAAACGTACGCGCGTGCCCTCCACGCCAAGCCCAATTTTAAATATTTAAGGTATACAAATAAAAACACACAAAAGTAATGATTTAATTGTTTATTTCGTGATAAAGTGCACCGCATTTTTGTCACATATTTGTGTCGCTCGTAATAGGATAGGCGACACACGACTGGCGTACAGGGCACGCGCTTGCTTGTCACGTATATGTGACAATGGCGTTCAAAAGGTTAAGTGGACAATCTACCTCCTAGTATTATTAAGACAGATTTATTTATTTACTAGCTGCGCCCCGCGGTTTCACCCGCGTAAATGTCGATCCCTTGGGAATATCACACTCACAAACTTTCGCCTTTATAATATTAGTGTCATTACAGGAGCCATACAAATCACATTTCTTTTTAATAAGCTAGTTTTATTAATAGTATTGAGTTTTTCTCGTCTAAACTAAAACGTTCTGTATCGTTTCAGACGCAGACATGTACGGTAGCAGGAGACTGATGGAGCAGCAACGCTTGTTGGAAACAATACAGCACCAGGTCAAACAAGAGCCTGGTACCCCTAACGGTGAGTATTTAACTATTTACCACTCTTTTATACAGTGTGAGTCTTCATAATGTGCACATATCGAAATGCTTAATTTTATCGACGGAAAAAAATATTTAAAAAAACCAAAAAAAAAAATTTTTGTAGTATTTTTATTAAAATTCTTGTTCGCTGCTGTGACCCCTGTGTAAACAATCGCCCTCAATTGAGAATTATGGTTTTTTTCTAACAAAAATCTGATATTTTTTCATAAATTTTTACGATAATTGTAAAATTACTCAATAAAAGCCTCGATTACTTCTCTTTTTTATTACTTTAAATTATTCTCCATCGTATCAGATTTCTAAACGTAAAATACCATGTTTATAACTCAATCACAACATTTCCTATCCACTGTTAAAGAAAGGCCTTGCAATCACCATACTTTAGCAGGTAAAGATCCTTATATTTTTTTATTTTTTCAAATTTTTTTTCCTTCGATAAAATTAAGCTATGTTTCCCTCATTTCGTTATTTGCACATTAAGAAGACTCACACTGTATTAGTGAACTAGCTGACCCGGCAAACGTTGTTTTGCCATATAAATTATTTCTAGCTGCCCGGCGCTAAGTCGTTCGCGTGGTGTTCTACCCCTTACCCTACCCTATCCCTACCCTACTCCTACACTACTCCTACCCTACTCCTACCTTACTCCTACACTACTCCTACCCTACTCCTACCCTACTCCTAACCTACTCCTACTCTACTCCTATAAGTAAATAAAAGTATAAAAAAAAACCGGATAAAAAGTTTAAACTTTATGTATCATTTGTTCCAGGGTGTGAGAATGTGATGCAGCCACAAGGCAGCCCCTACTACCAGTCTAACAGCCACAATAATGTGACAGGTATGTATCTAAACAGCTGTATTCACAATTCGCTTACAATTTAAGTGATCTGGGGGCCTAAAAAGGTCACTTTGGCAGAATCATGGAAGGATAACATTATGAATCATAATGGACAGTTAACTGTTGCACGTTGACTGCCAGACCACAGACACAATAGAAAATCTATTGTTCGCGGTCACCGGTGACCGCGGTGGCAGTCAATGCATTAATCATATCAAATCCGATTGGTGAAGGATTTTTTAGTTATTTTTGTTTTGTCTGTACTAAAATACCAATCAATCCAATCCAAATCCAGTCCCAATCTCTTGGATTATTGTCGCGAATCATATTTTGATCAAGATACAACCTGACAATGGCCTGCAAATTGCAAAAAACGTAAGAAAATTTGAATTTCGCGGTCTACCACTCACTATGCATTCACCTTAAAGTGTAGTTTCCGCTGCAATTTTTATATTTTTAAGAGGTTTTTTTAATTCTTAAAACGACTTGCATAGACGGGTACTCACTAATGTTTTTTTTCTGCGCTTTTATAATAATTATGTTCTTGTTGCCACACGCTCATCTTGATCGATGCGTGAGGAAACCGGCATGTCCTAGTACCAAAAATTCGAAGACATGTGACATCTACCAACCCGCACTGGGCCCGCGTGGTGGATTACGGTCCACTCCCTCACAGAGGAGGCCTGTGTCCCAGCAGTGGGAACATTATAGGCTAATTATGCTTATGTATCGCGATTATAACGCGTCTGTATGTCGGAGCAGTAAGGGTGATTTTCGTAGAGCAAGTGCTGGATTCTTTTAAGTAATAATCTATGGTAATGAATAAAGGTAACCGACATAGCCCGAAGAATTGCCAAACTTAAGTGGCAGTGGGCAGGGCACATTGCTCGCAGAACAGATGGCCGATGGGGCCGAAAGGTTCTGGAGTGGCGACCGCGTACCGGAAGACGTAGCGTTGGAAGGCCTCCCACAAGGTGGTCCGACGACCTTGTGAAGGCCGCAGGAACCCGTTGGATGCGAGAAGCTCAGAACCGGTCGAAGTGGAGGTGCTTGGGGGAGCCCTATGTCCAGCAGTGGACGTCTTTCGACTGAAATGATGATGATGATGATGATGGTAATGATAATCCTGTATATCTATGTTCAGGTGGTTACTACGACCAGCTCGCGCGACCCGGCCCGGAGCTACTCATAGCCAAGCAGAATGCGCTCGCGGCTCACACACAGCTATGTAAGTATAAAGACATCAAAGTCAAAGTCAAATCATTTATTTCAAATAGGCACATTAAAGGCACTTTTGAACGTCAAAGTCATCAGTGGCGAAGGTTCCATACAACTCGATTCCTCTTACAAAAATTTACTCTTCGCTACTGAAACACATATTCTTCTTAAATTACAACTATACAGTGTGTTTGGAGAGTAGTTACCGATGCCTTTTAATGTTCCCACTGCTGGGACACTGGCCTGCTCTCGGTGAGAGGGAGTGGGCCGTAATCCACCACGCGGGCCCAGTGTGGATTGGCAGATGTCACATGTCTTCGAATTTTTGGTTCTAGGACATACCGGTTTCCTCACGATGTTTTCCTTCACCGTTTTGAGAGCAGTGATGATGGAATAATTTACACAAAGTAAAGCGCCTGTCTGGGTTCGAACCTACGACCTACAACTCGTAAGTCGCGGCCGTTACCACTTGGCCACCACTGCTCTATTAGGGCATATTGTATGCAAATTTTTATCGACAAATTACATTTTATTTATCTCTTGTGTTTTTAATGGGCCGAAATAGCATATGTTCAATGAAATACTAATATTCTTGAATCTAAGGGATCTACAGGTCTGGACTTTAAAAGAGACTGACCTCTGAGTTTGTTTCGGCCTTTCTTCTCAGAATAGTCAGATAGGAAACGCCGACCTCGTCTAGTTTAAAAAAAATAAGATTGATGTAAAAGTGTTTGTACAAACCTACTTACAGAAAATAAATCATTTATACTATTACTTTATGCTTGCTTTCATATAAAATGAAGGGCGGGTGTTTTGGAGGACTGTCTTATATAATTTAGACGTTCGAGAAGTGCTGATTCTCAGCCTAGTTTGAATAAATGACTTGGTTTTTATTAATTACTAGCCGCGCCCCGCGGTTTCACCCGCATAAGCTTCTATCCCGTGGGAATATCGAGATAAAAAGCGTATATGTTAATCCAGGGTGTCAGCTACCTCCATACCAAATTTTATCTAAATTGGTGCTGCCGTTTGAGCGTGAAGAAGTAACAAACATATAAACACACTTGTGCAAGCCTTTTCTTCCTTTTGATATTTTACCTTTTTATTAATTTTGTCTATGCTTTTTCTACCTTTTTTGGTTTCTACTTCTGATTGACATTATACTTTTGTTTTACTACCAAGAACCAGCGCATTTTTATTAAAGTAGTTAATAACACTCATAAACTTTCGCCTTTATAATATTAGTGTGATTTTTATTTGTTATACAGGGCAGAACACCATGAAGCGACCTTTCTTCTATAGTGAAAACCCGCACTACAATAGTACTCCGTTACTGCATCGATACGAGGTGAGTGTTATTTTAAACTTGAAATATTTTCACACACAATTAAAGGCCTGCGCTGACGACGGACTTTTTTGTCCGCTAAAATAGATCGCTTACAACTGTGTCGAGTAACGCAAACGAGGGTTTAAAAGTATCGCGTACAGTGTAAGCGATCTATTTTAAGTCCGTCGTCTGCGCAGGCCTTAAGAGGGCGCCGACCGCGCAGTGGCGCCCTCATCGTTTGTTTGGTTATTTCTTTTATTTTAGAATGAAAATATTCTAATCACTAAATCAGATAATAGTGGCCACTATTTTCCGTTTTAGTGTTTATAATAAAACTAAACAATGTAAAACTACCGTTTATAATAATATTGACGTATAATCCTGTGAAGCACAACTTAACGTGCTTATTTTCTGCATTTTCATTCTGAAATAAAAGAAATAACCAAACAAACGATGAGGGCGCCACTAGGCGGTGCGCGTAGCCTTAACCATAAAAACATAACACTCCTTTTTTGCGCAGTCGTGTAAAAAATAAACACTAGGGATGTCGTGTTACCCAGTAACTAGGTTGTGGAGGTCAGATAGGCAGTCGCTCCATGTAAAATACACTGCTGCATCCGCTTAGCTGCATCCTGGAAATGACCCCAGCGTAGTTGGGATAAAAAGGGCAGGCAGATGATTATGATAATATAGTTTGTGCTGTTACGAGGGGCCCATGGCTAAATAATAACAGCCGCACAGGTCGATCGGTCAGGTTAAGCTACGCATGCCGCGGTTGGTCTGTGGATGGGTGACCATCTTTACATACCGTGACCCCTCCGTGCCTCGGAAAGCACGTTAAGCCGTTGATCCCGGCTGTCATTCGTGGATCTTTGACAGTCGTTACACTACAGAAGCCCGAAAGTCTGACAACCAGTCTTACCAAGCGGTATCGTATTATCCAGTAACTGGGTTGTGGAGGTCAGATAGGCAGTCGCTCCATGTAAAATACTGGTATTCAGCTGCATCTGGTTAGACTGGTAGCCGACCCCAACATAGTTGGGAAAACGCTAGGCAGATGAGATGATGAGTTTGTGCTGTTACAGGAATTGTTATAATAATTTTATTTATTTACAATCTCTGTTTTCTTTCAGGATATCTCAAGAATTCTCCAATGAGAAACATTCCAAAGTTTCGCAACAAAAAATAAACTTAAAAAAGAAAGGTTTATTGTAAAAAAATAATTCTCTTTACGACGATAATCTCTAGATGGTTATTTTAATTTTTTTTTTTATATTGTAATAATTATTAATAGGAACGATGATAATATATTTTTTATTTTTAATTATTAAAAAAAAAGAAAACGCTAGGTCCCTTGTAGAGTAATTATAGATATTTTATTATTATTTTTATTTATTTAATTAATATTATTTTTTTATTTAGATTTTTTGGAGGGACCAGTCGTTAGATTACTATGCCACTTGTGATATATCTTTGAGTTTCGTATAAAATGGGATTTTAAGATTTTTAACAAAAAAAAAAAAACGGCGTTTTGAAGGAATATTCTATACTAATATTATTAATTTTTATAAACATCATGATTTACAAGGATTATTGATCGCAGTATGTCGTTATTATTGCTTACCCTCTTCACATAATTCCTAAGTCGACACGACAAAAGACTGGCCTAATGTAGCAGCCGTTTTAAAACTTAAAAAAAAAATATTAATAATATTATTTTAAAATAAATATTCTTTCACGATGTAAGCATATAGAATTGTCAGCCTGTTTTATACTAAACGCAAATAATAACATAGTAATATAAATAGTATCTTATATTTAAAATATGATTAAAAAATTAAACAAGAAATTGTACAAATCGTCTGAAAAATAAAATAAAAGTCGCTTTTTTGTAAATTTATCGTTTATCGAATGAAATGTTATTTTTTGAAAATGATTTTATAGTCTGTGTATTGTATGAAAAAGGTACTTACTGTAAGGCCTAAGAATCATTGCCGGTCCGAACTTTGCGCAGATGGCTTCGCAGTAACATATTTTTGGAACCATAATAATATAGTTACATGAGTAGTTGTAGCCCAGTGAGAACAACCGCGACTTACAAGTCGGTCACAGGCGTTTTACTTTGTGTAAATGATTTAATCACCGCTGCTCTCAAAACGGTGAAGGAAAATATCGTGAGGAAACCGGCATGTCCTAGAACCAAAAATTCAAAGACATGTGACATCTACCAACCCGCACTGTGCCCGCGTGGTAGATTACGGCCCACTCCCTCTCACCGAGAGGAGGCCTGACCCAGCAGTGGGAACATTATAGGCTGATTATAGTGAAATGAGGCGAGAGTGAGCAGAAGTTCGGAAGAGTCTTTGTTCAGACTGGCCATGAATCTTAGCCCTTATTGTACGGTTTCCTTTGGATTTTTTTGATAATTACTAAGCTACATGTACAGAAGGGTACTTGCGTAACACACTAACAGTAGGAATGGCTTCCATTTTGACAGTTCAACAATATTCATTGCGTTATTTACGTTGTTGAGCAGACAATTTTTTCCAACATATGAAGCAATGGATTAGCAATATCCTTCAAAATGATTCAGTTTGTGATTGATAGTGTGTAACGCGATTAGGATACAGACTATAATATTTATCTACGATTTGCCTTTCATAAGGAATAACCGTTTTATTTACAAATATCGATTTTCAAGACAAGGTTTTCACACGCAGGTAGGCATCTAAAAGGGTGGTTGTGGACCATTTAAAAAATACTAAATCGATGCCATTCTCTTGTTCAAGATATTTATTTTCTCGGTAAGTCAAAAAACTATATTGTTTTTTTTTTATAAAAAATATTATATTTTATTTAAAAGTTTCTTTATAAAAAAGAACTCTAAATCTGATTATTTTTCACGTTGTTTTTTTAGTATTTTAGTTTCTTTGTTTGTTATACTATAAAAAATATATATTAATAGCATTTTTTTGTAAATGAATTTTTAATATGTTTGCGTGTGGAATTTCTGTGGGTTTAAAAAAGGATATAAAGTACTTTCACTTTGTATAATTACGTCCAATGGTTGGAAATACGCTTCTTTTGCAATAATCACCAAAGTTCGGGGATTACTGATCGCGGTATGCTTGTTTTTCGTCCAGTGACAATACGACCGGTCCGAACTTTGCGCAGAAGTTTTCGCAATTTTTTTTTTTTAGGATTTAAATGGTGTCATAAGACGAGAGTGAACACGGGCGAAAGTTCGGTGAGCTTGTGTTCAGGCCACGAGTCATCGGCCATATTGCACAGGTGCCTATTTCCACCATTAAGAGATGTTAATATGTAATACGCTGATCCGATTTGCCACCTAAATATTTGAATGTCCTTTTAAATAAACCTAGCAATTTTACACACGGAATTTTTAATTTTAGGCCGTTTGGGTGAAAATGACCTAACTTACTATAGTAGGTTTTGTTAAAGCTAATATTTTTTAAGAAAAAAATCCTTTTTTAACTGTACAGACATTTTTTTAATTTACTGCGATTTAAAAAGGGCAGGGTATTTAATCGAACGTCTAATAATTCCCATATTGCGCTCCTAAAAATATTATTGAACACTCTAACATACATATTATGTATTTTTACATTTCACAGTGAAATACAGGATGTTTTAAAAAAAATATTACCAGTTTTAAAAATATTTAAAATTATATTAAGTTAGGTCATTTTCTACTCTTAACGATTTTCTTTGATATTATTTTGTAAAGAAAAAAAAAATAGTTTATAATTAACGACAAATAGTTACCAGAACCGTACATGTCTTTTGCCATTTTAATGCTCTTTTTATATTTTTTATTATTGTTTATGGTTGCAGGCGATGTTTTGATAGTAGTTAGGATATTATTTTTTAAAAATAAATATTAAGGAAAAAAGGTTTAAAATGGGTGTCTAATTAACCGTACAGTTAAAACGAGAGGTTTCGTGGGACACTCGGTTAAAACGAAGTTCTTTTCTCTGTGTATAATGGATTATATAGGGTGACTGGTAATTAGTGACCGATACTTAAACACGTGATTTTACTCATCATTATGAACAACTTTTACTATGGGAACAAACCTGAAATCGCGAAAAAAAATCAGCTGTTCCCTACATTAATGTTCGCTTAACCCGTCAAAATATAGGGAACAGCTGATTCTTTTTTCGCGATTTCAGGTTTGGTCCCATAGTAAAAGTTGTTCATAATGATGAGTAAAATCACGTGTTTAAGTATCGGTCACTAATTACCAGTCACCCTATATAACAGACACTATGAAAAAAAAAATGTTTGATAGTAACTAAAAAAAAAAAAACCAAAGTGTTGTGACGATGAAAATGTTCTATGGTTTTCGGTCTAACTCACTTTCGCCAAGTGTTCAGAGTATGACGTGCGATTGGGAACTTCGTGACAAATGTTTATTCAGGGTCAAATTAAATTAGTTAGCGAAACTCTGCAGACGTGATGGGTATTTTGATATGGAAACATGATAAAATAAAAAATTTGGGGGTTGGGTCAAGTATGAGTTGAGAAAATCATTAACGTCTGTAAAGTTTACACAAAAATAGCAGATTTTTAAAATTTGCTATTTAATAAATAAAAATACTTATAAAAAATTAAATATTAAAAGATATCGACGACCCCACAAAACATCGTCAAATTATTTTCTTTTTGTTTTATCATGTTTAGATATCGATATCCATAACTTCTGCGGAGTTTAGCTAGTTTAATTTAATTTGACCCAGTTGATTTGATAAGTCGTCTTGACATTTAAATAAATAGTTCGTTTTCGTTACCAACTTATAGTCACCTAAGCTTATGAAAATGT
Organism: Oligia fasciuncula; assembly: GCA_963082905.1. Classification (NCBI taxonomy): domain Eukaryota; kingdom Metazoa; phylum Arthropoda; class Insecta; order Lepidoptera; family Noctuidae; genus Oligia; species Oligia fasciuncula. The sequence continues at coordinate 924,086 of OY720414.1, read as the reverse complement.
TTCATATTTATCGCGAATTCGTACGCGTAGATGTCTGAAAACAATAATGTGTCTGTCCAAAGTTTTTTTTTTTTAATATAAGTAACTTAACCCCTTATGACATCAGCTATCTGCCAGTGAAAGTCCCGTCAAAATCGGTCAAACCGTTTCGGAGATTAGCCGGAACAAATAGACAGACAGACAAAAAAAAATGTTTTTATTTTTTGTTATAAGTACCGTATATACTTTAAAGCTGTTATTTTTAAATTACAAACAGACACGTTTTATTGATTTAGAGAGAGCCATCCAAATAGATAATCCAATAATATCTTTGTTTCCACATCCTGTCCTTGGGTGCACTTGCATAGTGCGTACAGGGATAATCGTCGGTTGGTGCCGGCTCATTAAAAACATTTAACGGGCCTCTGCGAGTTGCCTTCGGCCCCTCGTACTCCTTCCAAAGGTCCGGGGCTCCAGGGTCCCCAGAAATCTCAAGCGAAGTAATAGTAATATCTCAAAATTGTAGCCAGTTTTTGAAAATTTCCTTTAAATGTAGTTGCTAAGTTTTAATATTTTTGTTCTTGAATGTATGTTTTGCATTTGTATTTGTTATAACGATTACAATCGTATAGTCACCAGTTTCGTTACCAGTTAGTCTGTCAGTCGAAACATCGCCTGTGATCTCATCTGTCAGTAAGTTACAGCTTTGGGTTAAGTCGGACGATTGTTGGGCGACTGTGGGGCAACTGTGGGGCAACTCGGATTCCATTAAGTTCCGTCTTTTTAGTACTGTGTGTGTAACTTCACGAATGATATTTGCAGTTTTTTAAATAGGAAGAAAATACGTTTTTTTTTCCCGCAAAGAACACATACACAAAAAGGACAAGTTGGAGGACAATATGCGTCACATCCACGCAAAATGGCCAATAATTGTCCTCACTGCAGGCAGGGCCATTTTTAACGTTTAGGAGGCCCTGGGCACTTTAGGTTTATGGGGCTTTCATAGCAGACCGCCCGTGAAAAGTTAGTTTTTATTTTGACATCCAGCCTCTAGCTACAACGCACCTCTAGCTCCGGGCAATTGCCCAGAGTGCTAATGGGCTAATGGAAAAGAAGGTCCTGACTTGAGGGCAAAGGCTTCATCTCAGTCAGATTAGGACCGAGGATTGTTCACCACGCTTGCGTTTTGGTGATTTTACAAAAAAATCATAAACATTTTACCAATTTTGTTTGATGGCAAGTTAATTTTTTTTGCATGTGATTTTGAAACGACTGTTCAAAATAGATAAAAAATTGTCTTCTGAAAAAAATATGCAAATGTCATTCGTGAGATATCCAGGTTTTTTATATGTTAACTATTGGTCAACAGAAAAAATTATGCTTGCAAAAAAAACTTCCTAAAATAAATTATAATGCGAAAGGAAATAAAATATTTTTTAAAAAGTGATAATTTATCGAATTTACATGGCAAATAAAAATAAAATGGAATAAAAAATATTGTAAAAATTATAGTTTTTAAGAAAAAAATAACTTTTTTGGTCACAACAAAGAATTTAATTTCGTTGAGAAAAATCTTGCCAAAGTTTTGTTTATTTTTTTTTTGTATTTTTTCGTTTTTTGATTGTTAATAAAAATAGGTGATCAATAGTCATTTTTTTAAGAAATTATATAGTTTATATAAGTTTAAAGTTATGGGTGTGGGCGTGTCAAACATGACTTTAACTTTTAATTTTAATTATTTTTGGTGCTCGTTAAAAATATATCCAAATTTGCATTTTTTTCTACGAATTTTCTTTATGAGTACAATATTGAATTTTCAAACGCACAGTAGAAGGATCGCTAGATTTTTTATCTTTTTTTAGATTACAAGTCGAGAAAAAAAAATCTTTTATTTACTCTAGAAATTAAGATAAGTAAGGAATGTGGGACAGTAGATGTAAGGAAGAAAAGAGCGCGAAAAATATTTTTTTTTGTGTTTTTTTTAAATATTTTTTTCGGTCGGAATATTCGGATATTTATGGCAGAGTTGAAATGTTATATTTTTGAATACGCGCTCTACATAGACCAAAGCTGTGAAATAATGTAAAAAAGTTGAGTAAGATTAAGAATAAAGTATGCTTTTACACAAAATATGTTTATTTATTTTTTCCACCCTGTATAGTCGACTTTCGTCGAAGGATTACTTTGGCCGCTGTACAGCGCCGAGCGCCGACTTGGCCACTGGCGCGTGACAGTAGCAAAACAAATGAAGACAAACATCACCCTTTTTATACCTCAAAAACCAAAAAAAAAGTATGCGGCAACCACTGACTTTCATATGTATCAGTGGAGTAGACATGGGCGAAATAGCTCACTGAAAAGATAAAGAGCGAGTAGCTCTTTCACTCTAAAGAGCTATATCACTCTTCTAGCTCACTAGCTCACTTAGCTCAGTGACTCAGACGCCGACTGTTAGCTCATTTGACTCACGCCGCACGCGCTTCGGCTCGCTCGCTCAATAGTCAATAGCTCTTTGGAAGTTTGGATTCTTTGTTACTCACTAGCTCTTCTATAGCTCAGTAGCTCAGACGCCGACTGTTAGCTCATTTGATTCTTGTCACGCGAATTACTAAGGAATTACGGATATCGATAAATAAATCTTGTTTTATTTTGTGGCGGTTTTTATAGTAAGAACGGTCGTATTAGTATTTGTACTTCGTTGCACGTGCCACGCAGCGATATGCATGTCATTTCGTCAAAACAACCGAAAAAGTACTAAGTTAATTAACTTTAAATAAGTTTTTCTAATCTGTTTGTTTATATTATGGTATGAGTACTTATGAGTTATTTAGAATTTACGTAAACGAAACTCAATCAAACAATGCGGTTCCTTTTTATTTATAAATGTGCCAAAGTATTTTCTACTTTAAGTTAATGACTATAAAGATAGATTTACAGTGATTATGTCGTATGATAACTGATAAGATTGTGTCTGAGAGCTGTTGTTGGAAGAACGAACGATGCGACGAAGTATTCCGAAGCGAGCCGAATGAGCCGTTCGGCCGGTCGCGTGCATCGCTGAAGTACTGAGCTAGTGAGTCTGAGTGAGCTAACTGAGCTAGTGAGCTACGTAGCGAGCGACTGAGTGAGCGAGAGCGACGTCAATCGAAAAGAGCTAGCTCTTTTCTATCACTAGCTCACGAGCTACCCATGTCTACAGTGGAGGCAACTTAACAGAGTAGGGGAATACCAAAAAGAAACTATGGATGGTTTCTGTGAATAAAAATAACAATGGTATGGCTAGGCAGTGGGTGATTTTACCGAGATGACGACTAATAGAGAAGTCCTATGGCAGAAAAAGATGGTTTGCAGGGGCAAGCCAAGCTACATGGATCCCACGTGTGTAGGCAAACATTATTGGCAACTAGCTTCCGGCCTCGGCTTCGTCCGCGAGGTATGTCGATAAAAACTATCCTATGTCCTTCCCCGGGATGCAATCTATCTCTGCCAAATTTTAATCGAAATCCGTTCAGTGGTTTAGGATTGATAAGGTAACATACAGACAGAGTTACTTTCGAATTTATAATATTAGTATTAATAGTATGGATTATTATCCAAATCCTCAAATTATTATTGATAAGAGAATGACGACTACCTAATGAAACCAACCTAGGCGGACCCAGGCATTGACGGGACGAGTTTTATGCCTACAGACAGGGAGTGGAAAGGAGAAAGAGATGTCTTTTTACAACATAGGCTAAAAATAAAATAATACCTAATAATCATTGACATTTATATTACTAGCGTAAGGACCGGGCTAACGGCGCGACTAAATGGCACCAACGCGCTGGCCCTAAAATGACGGTTTTAGGGCCAACGCGACTCAGTTGACAGTGGTGCGCGCGAACTTCGAACGAAGAACTTCTATGTAAAATGTTCAGACGGGCGTATCCTTACTTTTGAAATCATTGCTAATAATATAATACCTAATGAAAATTAACGTACAGTCCTTTCAGGGAAGCCTAAAAAGGCCACTTTGGCAGAATCATAAAATGATAACATACTGGACTGTTAACTGACTGAGTGACTGAGTCCCACCAGGGGGGACGAAGTCGGTGGGACGAACGGGAATACACGAGTTAATTGTATCAAATCCCATTGGTGAAGCATTTTTCAGTTATTTTTTTTTTTTTTATCACAATCATTCCAGTCCCAATCTCTTTGATTGTACCTATAACTTAGGTAGTGACGACAACGAAAAAAGAAAAACACAGAGTGTCTTCGCCTTATTATAATTCATAATGTTATCCTTTTATGATTCTCCAGTGGCCACAGACTACAATATAATGCAGGGTAAAGTGGCCTTTTTAGGACCCCAGTTATTTACCTCTGATTTCGCATCACTGTCCAAATCACAGTGATCTTGACTATCATTCTGCCATTGCTGGGTTGCTGCCATTGCTGGGTTGCTGCCATTGCTGGGTGGCTGCCATTGCTGGGTTGCTGCCATTGCTGGGTTGCTGCCATTGAGAAGTCTGTCAAAATCATTTAGATCTTTATTCTCGTTACAATTAGGTTGCTTCTGTCGGAGTTAAAATAAACAGAATGGACTATAGGTAATTTGTTTATGGCTTTACAAAGGCCTCAACCACAGGCGCAGTCCAATTCTCAAGCTCTTGCATTCATTTAGTAAAAGCACACAGAACAATATTCGAGTCAGGACGGGCCAAATTTCTAGTTCGCTTCGCGCACTCTTGCATTCTCTTAGTAAGGACAATGGTGAAACGTGGACCCATGTGGACCTATTTTTAAAGGTATGAAATCCTATGCAGTTCCGTGTCACTGGCAAATAAATTGCTTTGACTATAACCGATTTAACGAGGGGTTCCTTTATCGAGTCAACAATCCCATCACATAATAAGCCTATAAAGTTCCCACTGCTGGGACACCTCTCTTCTTTTTTTTTATTTTTATTACTAAATGGGCCCGCTCTTGACCCCGATCACGCCTGATGGTAAGCGATAGATGAGGTCTATGATCGAACGAGCGTGCCCAGCCGGTGGGCTGTAATTTACTACGCAGGACCCAGTCCGGGTTGGCAGATGTCAAATGTCTTCGAATTTTCGGTTCTAGGACATGCCGGTTTCCTCACGATGTTTTTAGAGCAATAGTGATGAAATTATTTAGACAGTAAAGCGGAATGGACATACATAACAAGTAAAAGTTGGTGAGAACTTCGCTGGGATAGGTACCATAAACGTCATAATGGCGGGACCAACACTGTACCAAGGTAGATACGCATCACTGGACGTGAACGATCAGGAAGCACAACACCACAACGCATTTTGTCATCAGTGGCACTACCACGGAACGTAAAATTAACATCTGACCAAGATTATGTCTGGACTTTTTAGAGACTGTGCGACCTCTGAGTTTGTTTCAGCCTTTCTTCTCAGAGTAGTCAGATAGGAAACGCCGACCTTATCTAGTTTTTAAAATATGATTGAATTGTAAAAGTGTTTGTAGGTATAACAATCCTACTTACAGCCGGTCGGTTCTGTAAAAATCTCACCGTGAAAACATAGGTGAAGTGAGTTTGTTTTTGCTAGGAATTGACACGCTCACTTCACCTAAGTTTTCTCGGTGCGATTTTTACAGAATAGCACCGCACCTATAGAGAAATAAAATTTATCATATAAGGCTATCATAAAAACTCGTCATTAGGAACCTCCGTTTGATGTTACTTGTTAAATACGCTTGGAGTCTACAGTCGAGGGCCGTCATTTTGCGACGGTTATTTATTATGAACTTAAATTACGACCACCGCATTTGAATAACTGCGTAATCAGAATCAAAGAAAATCGATTTGCGATGCGAATTTCAGACCAATCACTGTCGAAAAATTGGTCACCCATCCACTCACAAGCCGCGGCATCCGTAGCTTCCCTTCGCAACCAGTAATCACTCCTACCCACCCCAATATAAAACAAGCCCACCAATATTTTACTATATCATTATTTGGGAGTGGCCTCCATTGCTCCACCTTCAAAAGTAATTTCATCACAAAAAACTATATTTTGGCCGTACCCACTAACCAACTTAACTCGACCTACACACAACTTTCAAAACAACCTTGTCGCTTTAAAATAAGGTTGATATTCGAATGGTAGTTAAAGGCAGTAGAGGTTATACTTAGTTTGGTGTTGCCAGTAGCAATTGTCGAGTAATTAAGGTAGGATTTCTTGTTCAAAGTAGCGCTTAAGTGTTTTTCCGTGGATTATTTCGTGCAGTTTGGTTTGGTTTTTGTTTGAGTGCAAATATTTCGGGTTTCGAAGCTACGAAGATATTTTGGGAAGGTTTACAACGGTGGAGTACAGGTATTGGCAATATAGCAAGTAGTGGTCTACGAATTTGTGTGGTAGGTACCTAGAACAACTAAAAAGTAAAAAAATATTTTCCAAAAAAAAAAGCTGTCAATAGTGTCAATTCCTAGCAAAAACAAACTCACTTCACCGAAGTTTTCACGGTGAGATTTTTACAGAATCGAGCGGCTGTTTTCTGAACTGAATAAAGTTTTTATTTATTCACTAGCTTTTGCCAGCGGCTTCGCCCGCCGCGCAAATTATCCCACGGGAACCTATAAAAAGATATGTGTTAATCCAGGTAATAAACTATTTGTGTGCCAAATTTCACATCCAAATCCGTTCAGTATTTTTTGCTTGAAAGAGTAACAAACATTCATCCATATTCCATCTACACAAACTTTCGCGTTTATAATATTACTAGCAGCGCCCCGCGGTTTCACACGCGTGCGTGGGAAAATCGGGATAAAAAGTATCCTATCTGTTAATCCAGGAAATGGTCTATATATGTGCCAATTTTCATCCAAATCTGTTCAACGGTTTACGCGTTATTGAGTAACAAACATCCAAACATTTTCACAAAACTTTCACATTTATAATATTATTAGGATTATTTTTTTAATTTTTATAAAGTACCCACTCCAAACAATTCGCAGCTCCATCGAAAACAAACTTAACTGTCATTCAGAACTCGTTTCAGACATTTTTCTTGTGAAAAGCAAGAAGATGGTATTTTTTGGGGCACAGCGACTCTCAGTACCACCATACTGCGAGCTCCAGGCACTTTGTGATTATAGCATATCAAGCATGGAGGACTGTAATGTTGACGATTTTAAACAGCATTTTTGTAAGCTGCAGTAGCTTTTTGGGGTATGTAAAATAATTATGACGTTACATATCTACTTAGGTAGGTACAGTGACTTTACACGAGGGGCTCGTGGCTAATAACAGCCGTACGTGTTGATCAAAGGTTAAGCTATGCTAGCCGCAGTCGGTTCGTAGATGGGTGACCATCCATTACATATCGAGATCCCTCCGTGCCTCCGAAAGCGCGTTATGCTGTTGGTCCGGCTGTCATTCTTAGATCTTTGACAGTCGTTACTACTTTTGTACGTTTCGTGGACACTCACGGTACGGCCGGCGAGCTATGGAACCAGCTATGCTTAGAGTCTCTCTGAGGGATAGAGTCCGGAATAAGGTGATCCGGCAGAGAACCAAAGTTGTCGACATAGCTCACAGAATAAGCAAGTTGAAGTGGCCGGCCATATTAGCCGTAGAACCTACTACCGTTGGGGTAGACGTGTTCTTGAGTAGAGACCGCGAATCGGCCAGGCTAGGTGGAGTGACGATCTTCTCTGGGTGGTTGGTACAGCTGGATCAGAGTTGCCGATAATCGAGCTGAATGGCGTGCAATTGAAGATGCCTATGTCCAGCAGTGGGCTGCTATAGGCTGATGTACGTTTCTTGAGCAAGAAAATTGTCGATTCGTCGTCGGTTATCGGACGGGTGCCTTAGACAGGAAGCTGACCCCAACGTAGTTGAGGGACGTAGCTGACTGCCCCGTTGGTCTCGTGGTTGCTAACGCGACTGCTGAGCGTCCTCTCCTGGGTTCGATGCCCAGGTCGGGTACTGTGTTTTTTAGGGTTTTCCATCAGGAATTTCTTAGTAACAGCCCAGAGTTTGGAAGTTGGCGGTGTGATACCCCCGTGCCTCGGAAAGCACGTTAAGCCGTTGGTCCTGCGCCTGATCGCTCTCCGGTCGTGTCGGATTGCCGTCCCATCGGACTATGAGAGTGAGGGAATAGAGAGTACACCTGTGTCTGCGCACACACGCACTATAATATCTCTCGCGCCGAAGGCTGTACTGCTGAGATTGGTCACCATGGTCAAAATATGGTCTGGAGGACTAATATTGTACGAAAATACCTTTGCAGTAGCATACATGTCTCTCCTTATCCCGTTCGTGAATACTCCAGACGTGATGTTCCTTAGAATAATGATTAATTACATTAAAACCCTTTACAAACCCACAAAATATTAACATCCACAAACGATTTGAAAAAGATCTGATTATTATCAACAAAACATACTCAAGTAAAAAAAAAAACACGAAACGTTTCACAAAGATTCCGTTTTTGAGATACGGGCTCACAAAACGACGGACATTGATAATGCATAACTGGACGTTTTTTTGTTGGAGTCGGTTAAGATATTCCGTGCATGCTGCCCTAGACTCATCAATAATATGAGCTATTTGGGATTTAGGTGCGACGGGACGGACACGACACGATTTTGATTTCCAACCGATCATTCGTTATCGTTTTAGATATCCAGCCAAAAATCATTTTCAGCAATTTTCGTAGCAGACTGCACATGGGAGAAAATTCTGAAAAAATACTTTTTTGCATATACAGGATGGTACAGACGCCAGCACATCAAGCTACTACAATCTGTCAAATTTCTTTAATAGATTTTCAACTTTATCACTAAGGCATTAGGTTCAAGGTTGATTGGGAAAATTTGACAGTTTCGGGTAGCTTGGTGTGCTGGCGACTGTACATCGAGGTGCAACCTGTTACCATGGATACTGTATATGATTCTCAACCCCCATACGTTGAAATTTTACGTCAGTAAAAAAAAACAGTGGTACTCCAGGAGTGCCGACAGAAATGAAAACTGAAGGTAGAACTTCCCATAAAAATATACCGCGCGTTGATGTCTTTATAATGGCGGAAACTTAAAACAGAGTTGTCGGTTACGGTAACAGTGTCGCGAGTCCCATGGTTTCTTCCCAACTCAAAAAATGCCCAACGCGCCTACAGAAGTGTTCACTTCAAAAATAGCTGTTTCATACATTTTTACCGCGTAGGTATTGCACATTTTTACCGCGTAGTATTGCACATTTTTACCACGTAGGTATTGCACATTTTTACCGCGTAGGTATTGCACATTTTTGCCGCGTAGGTATTGCACATTTTTTTATTTTTTTACGTTTTTTTTTGATAACCTATAAAAGATGGGGTCTAGAATCTTTAATGCTGAATTCATGGTTATCGTATACGCGTCGACGTCCCTGACATCTTGTAAACAATACCTAATCTATTTTTTCATTACTAATTGATATTTAATTATAAGAGGGGTCCGTGGCTAAATAATAACACCGCACAGGTCGATCGCTCAGGTTAAGCTACGCTTTCCGCGGTTGGTCTGTGGATGGGTGACGATCTTTACATACCGAGATCCGTCCGTGCTTCGGAAAGCACGTTAGGCTATTGGTCCCGGCTGTCATTCGTGGATCTTTGACAGTTATTACGAGTAGTCAGAAGGCCAAGGGGTATCGTATTACCCAGTAACTGGGTTGTGGAGGTCAGATAGGCAGTCGCTCCATGTAAAATACCTACTGTTATTCAGCTGCATCCGGTTAGACTGGAAGCCGACCCCAACATAGTTGGGAAAAGGCTAGGCAGATGATGATAACTTAATTATAATGTTTTTGAAAAAAATATACCTACTTAGTGACCTGTGACCAGTGACTGGTCGTAGGTTCGAATCCAGACAAGTGTTTTACATTGTTAATAGAGACGCGCCGAATATTTGTCTTATATTTTGTATTCGCAGTGGCGGGCTAGTCGGGGGTTGCGGAAGGATCGTACGTTCCTGCGACCCCCGGCGTAGGTGTGAGATGAAACACCGGGGTGGTTTTTAGTCAGTAAGAGTCTGACATGTTAGTTACATCCATGAGGATGTTCCATCCCGAAAAAAAAAATGTCGTCGTCGTGTCGCAACCTCTAAACATCCTTGCAAGCGCAACATTTCTTAAATACAAGCCGGGTTAGGAGCGGCACTTTTTATCATAGAGACGTCTCACAAACAGGGTAGGTAGACATATTATGTGTTTTTATCATAAGCAGTTCAAAGTTTAGGGATTTGTGGGTTTAGGAGAATAGACAGCGGTTTGTGGGAGACAACATAAAGCCGTATACGCACGAACGAACAGAAACATGGTGAACACGAACATCGGACACTTTGTTCGCACGTGCGTACCACTAAAGAACATCAAGTTCAGGGGATTCTACTTTGTGTAAACTATTTCATCACCACTGCTCTCAATACGGTGAAGGAAAACATCGTGAGGAAACCGGCATGTCCCAGAATCAAAAATTCGAAGACATGTGACATCTACCAACCCGCACTGGGCCCGCGTGGTGCCCTCTCATAGAGAGGAGGCCTGTGTCCCAGCAGTGGGAACATAGGCTGATTATGTATGTATGTACTGAGAAATTGCTGATTGGAAAAACCCAATAACACTTTGCCTGACCTGCACCCTAATCGCGTACACACTATATCAATCACAATCTGAATCATATTGAGGATTATTGCTAATCCATTGCTTCATATTGGAGTTTCCCTGCGTGATCGAATCTGGAATGAGGATATCCGCAGGGGAACCAAGGTAACCAACATAGCCCGAAGAATTGCAAAACTTAAGTGGCAGTGGGCAGGGCACATTGCTCGCAGAACAGATGGCCGATGGAGCCGAAAGGTTCTGGAGTGGCGACCGCGTACCGGAAGACGTAGCGTTGGAAGGCCTCCCACAAGTTGGTCCGACGACTTTGTGAAGGCCGTAGGAACCCGTTGGATACGAGAAGCACAGAACCGGTCGAAGTGGAGGTGCTTGGGGGAGGCCTATGTCCAGCAGTGGACGTCTTTCGGCTGAAATGATGCTGATGATGATTGCTTCATATGTTCGAAAAATTTGCCTGCTCAACAACGTAAATAACGCAATGAATGTTGTTGCACTGTCAACATTAAAGCCATTGCTTCTGTTAGTGTTACGCTATTAACCTGATGGGAATCGAACTCGTGCTTGCGACCACTAAACCATTGAGGCCGTTTACTTGAATTGAGAAAGCGTAGACAAATAGCTGATATTCAGCTGTGTCTTACATTGGAAGCTGAACAAAACTTAGTTGTGATATGGCATGGGAACCAAACCTGTCATCATCATCATCTAACGTAACCTTTTCCCAACTATGCTGGGGTAGGCTTCCAGTCTCTCCGGATGCAGTTGAATACCAGTATTTTACATGGAGCGACTGCCTATCTGACCTCTACAACCCATTTACTGGGTAATACCCCTTGGTAAGACTGGTTGTCAGGATTTTGGGTTGGGCTTCTGACGACCCGTAACGACTGTCAAAGATCCACGAATGAGAACCAAGAGGGGTCTTGTAAAGAGGTCACCCATCCACGGAGCACTCGCGGCTAGCGTAGCTTAACTTGATCGATCGAACCATGCGTCTGTTATTATTTAGCCGCAAGCCCCTCGGGAATCGAACCTATATACCACCAAAAACATATTTCAACCACTGCACCTAACTTCACACTAATCGACATAAATTACTAACAAAAAGAAGGTAGAAACAAAAAATCACAAACAATATTTGTATGGCAACATTGAGTTATAAATAATTTTACAAAATTAAATGACACTGCGCCGCCCCGCGGCGATCCCTGCGATTCCTTTTAAATGACATACATGGTATTCGTGATACTTGTTAAGAATTTGTTATTTATTAGTAGTATCGCCCTGTGGATTTGCTTGTACGAACTACAGTACTACTTAGAAATTGATGGCAAAAAAGAAGAAAGTAAGAAAAAAGAAAAAAAAAGAAAGAAAGGGGGTGACTACTGAGATGAAGGCTGAAAAGATGAATGGCGGTAGAGACCAAGTGGTAACGGTCACGACTTACGAGTTCGTAGGTTCGAATACAGACAGGCGCTTTACTTTGTGTAAATTATATCATCACCAGTGCTCTCAAAACGGTGAAAGAAAACATCGTGAGGAAACCGGCATGTCCTAGAACCAAAAATTTAAAGTCATGTGACATCTACCAACCCGCACTGGGCCCGCGTGGTGGATTATGGTCCACTCCCTCTCACAGAGAGGAGGCCTGTGTCCCAGCAGTGGGAACATTATAGGCTGATTATGTAGAGATGTATGAAAGAAGAAGACATGTTGGGATAGGGGCAGGAGGCTGATGAGTACGGTAACTGGCCCATTGAGTTTTAGAAAAAAAATGTTTATAAGCTACTAAAACCCGACTACTGAAAAGGATGAAACAAGAAAGTTCCCGTGGTCCTTTCCGTGGTCGCTATAACTTTTTCAATAGTGCTAGTCACTCTGAAATCAACTTAATTATCATTAAAATAAAGTTTATATCTGTTTAACTTGAAATAATATTAATTTGAAACAAAAAAATATGAAAATATTCCAACCTGATTGGAAGTTATATGTTCGAGCCGTTTGGGGTTGAAACACTAGGGCCATGGGGTCCGAGTGCCCACTTGGTTTTTCGAGATATCGCCAAGCGGTTAGTCGACTCTTCACGTGACCAGAGGGCTGGACTATTTCTTGGCCAAAGAATTAGCATTGCCATACAACGTGGCAATGCTGCCAGCCTTTTGGGCACTGTTCCTGTTGACAGCGATGCGGACGAATTTTTTGATGCCCTATGATCATTTTGCTTATTTTTTTTCATATAAATGTACATATTATTATTATTTTAAATATTAGCATTTGAAACCTAACTTTGAATAGACTTTACATACATACATAGTTACATACAGAAGTGAAGTCACCCCTGCTTCCCAAGGGGGGTACACAGAAAAAAGAGTAACGATGGAGTTTCTTGCCCATTCTTTTCCATACGAATACTACCTTTTGGAAGGGGCGACTAGAATCAATTCTATTTTACTGTAATTTTTGACGTTCAAAAGTGCCTCTAATATGCCTATTTGAAATAAATGATTTGACTTTGACTTTGAAACTACAGAATCCTTACGTATCCTTTTGCTCCATAAACTTGTATTATGCTTTTATTTAACACCCACGTTCTCAAGGAAACAAGTTTCCTTTCAAGTTATTTCTTCTTTGCTTTTTAGTCGATTTTGTTATCAATATTTCGGTTGTCCTTGTTTTCTCATTGTTTTTGACATTTTGTTATATTTATGTAAATTGTATTCGCTGCAAAAGGTGACGTAATCACTCTAAAAGAATTTATAAAAAAACTTTTTTAACCTTTTGATTTTGCGAAATTCTACGTCCGATGAATCAAAACTCATTTATTCAAATAAGGTTAATAATCAGCACTTTTCGAACGTCAAAATTACATAAGACAGTCCCCCAAAACGCCCGCCCTTCACCACTTCCTAGTGCTTTCGCTGCGGAGAAGAAGTGGCGCAACAAACTCCCCAGCAGCACAGCTGTCTGTTCAGTTAGAAAAACTTCATTCTATACAATAGTAGGTTATTAAAATTACGAAACACAAAACGTTAAATTAAATTATTTGACATATGTCAGCTAGCACACGCCAATATACCAACAAATCCGCCAATATACCATCATCAGTATTCAGCCGAATAACTTTCATTGCTGAACATTGGCCACAGGGCTCCCCAAGCATCGCCACAGCAATTGGCCCTGTGAGGCTTAAATTACACAAAGTAAAGTACATGTCTGGGTTCGAACCCATGACCTACAACTGGTAAGTCGGGGCAGTTACCACTGGTCCACCACTGCGCTAATGATAATGGCTGGCCCCAAATCTGGTAAATGGAATTTCGGATAAGCCTGTTATAAAATTCTCGGTAACAGTCCGGAGTTTAAAACTGCGTTCGATGAGCAATAAGATTCGCTCTCAAAATGTAATGGCGGCAAAGATTGTGATGATCAAGAAGTATTAATTATATTTGTGGTTATAACTTAATTATTTGAGATTAAAACTACGGTTTTATTAATTTTGGGGATTTTAACGATTCTTTAAAGAAATCAAAAGGATTTTCGTTCTTTTTTTGTGATTTTCATTAAACTATAAACATTTTGCCTGACCTGCGAGGTCCATTCAAAACTTTATGTAATTTATTTCAACGCCATTCGTCTAAAAACAGTGAAGGAAAATATCGTGAGTAAACCATAGAACTATTATTACTTAGCGTAGAGTAAACCGACATGTTTTAGAAACAAGAATTGGAAGACATGTGACATCTACCAACCCGCACTGTGCCCGCGTGGTGAATAACAGCCCAGCCTACTGCCTCTCACAGAGAGGAGGCCTGTTTCCCAGCAGTGGGAACGTTAAGGCTGATTTTGCCTGACCTGGAGATCAGACCCAGAGACTCCATGCTCATGGTTCATCCCTAAGTCCAGCAGTGTCATTGGGATTTTTCATTAGAAATTTCTTATTAGCACTCCAGATTTTTTGTCCCGTTCTTGGCACTAGGCTCTCCCGCCTAGTGCAAGGGTCCCCCTTATGACTAAAACATATGTGGCAAAATGTGGGAGTACTTACCCACCTCTGGCCAACCCTTCGAATACAGGCGTGATGTCTATTTACGTTATGTAAATTATGTGATGTTCTGCAATCTACCTCGTTTGTCTAGTGGTCGCAAACGCTACTGTTCAAAGTGAGGGTTCGATTCCCGGGTCGGGTAATATCTGGAATTTCTCATTATTTTTATTTGTTTTTTTTTATCCGATTGATGGCAATAGGATCCCCCATTACATGGGACTTAAACCTAACTGGCGAAATATTGGTGTACTTGTACAGCTCTGCCTAACCCCTAGGGGACTGCTGGCTTGATGTTTATGTTATGTAAAACATGTGATATTGTAGAATCTGAAGGCGGGAGATATACTCCGGCGCATTACTCTCTCTGTGGCGTACCAACTTTATTTATACTGAATAACAAAAAATATTTGAAGAGTATGTTACGATTTTAATTTGAGGTTGTGGTTCCGTATGTTTATTTTGGTTGTTTTATTGTGAAATGTCTCATTGGGTTTGAGTGTGGTTCACTGAGAAATACACAGGTCATAATATCCCTCTCAATGAATATGAATCAGTTACTTAAACAAATACTAATATTATAAATTCGAAAGTAACTCTGTCTGCCTGTCTGTCTGTTACCTTTTCACGCCTAAACCACTCAACGGATTTCGATCAAATTTGGCAGAGAGATAGATTGCATCCCGGGAAAGCACAAAGGATAGTTTTTATCCCGATAGTCCCACGGGATCGACACTTATGCGGGTGAAACCGCGGGGCGCTTCTAGTATTATACTATTATTATATTAGCTCCTACTATTATTATATTATCTTTTACATTGTTCAACACAACTATTTACACTAGGAACTACATTAAATTACTAACTATACAAATGAATGTAAAAATGAAGCCCGGTTACGCCTGCACGACGCGACCCAGCAGCCAGCAGAGAGGTGGAAGCGCCTTATCCTTGACCAGGACGGGGCTCCTCACCTTGATGTCGCCCGATGTTGTAGGCCACTTGGTTTTTTGCTGCAGCAGATATATGTATTCGGTGTTAAATCTTCTCCAAAAATGCTGCTTGATGTTAAGGACATTAAGGCGTCGAAGTACTCGTCCGCATCGCTGTCATCCGAAAACATGCCCAGAAGACTGGCAGCATTGCCACGTTGCACGGCATTATGCTAATTCTTTGACCAAAGAATGAGTCACCCCTGTGGTCATGTGCAGTATCGAGAACCAGTCGGCGAGAAATTGCCCTAAAAAGGAGACGCGTACTCGGGCCTCATGACCCGAGCGTTTTGTTAAATAAAATATATTAGATCCTTACCTATGAAATTGCCGTTTTACATAGAAAAAATCAAATATATTTTTTAAAGAAAATTTACAATCATCTACTTTATCAACACCAACCCGTTTCACAATTCTCCCACGGAACCTTAACAATAAAACAACCGCGCACCGTTTTGTTTCTGTCCCTTGCGCCTGCGACGATGCTACATCCCTTTCTCTCACTAAACAACAGACGGAGACAGAGAGATCTCTTTTTAATCCATGTCCTGACCGTCGTAAAAATATAAAAATGAATATTACTTAAATATTTAGGATGTTTACTTTGATACCTTTCGATATTAAAATTTTGGGTTCCTTGGGAGTTTTAAATGTCGTTTTTTATTGTTAGGAAGTGAAAGAATGTTGTTTGGCAAATTTATCACCGGTTTTCGATATGTGGGTTATAAAAGATGACCAAATAATTATCATGTCAACTTCGGTATTTCAGTCAACTGGTTCGGTCAAATGAAAACAAGAAATATGACAGTTCAAAGGCCCAACCATAATCAGTCAGTTTTATAATGTTTATAATTATTTAAATCACAAAAACAAGTGTTATCATAATAAATCTGACTCCTTCAAAAAATTACTGCTGTTTTAACCTGAAATTATGATATAAAAACTAGTGGCACCCCGCGGTTTCACCCGCGTAAGTTTCGATCCCGTGCGAATATCGGAATAAAAAGTATCCTAAGTGTTAATCCAGGAAATGGTTTATCTATGTGCCAATTTTCATCCAAATCTATTCAACGGTTTACGCGTGATTGAGTAACAAACATCCAAACATCTTCACAAACTTTCACATTTATAATATTAGTAAGATATTTCTTCATCATTAAAATTCTGGACACTTTAAACATTTGAGAGCGAATCTTATTGCTCATCATTGGACGCAGTTCAAAACTCCGAACTGTTACAGAGAATTTTGTTACAGAATTGTCCGAAATCCCATTTACCAGATTTGGGGCCCTCCCTACCATAACGATTCTTGGGCAGGTGATGTGCAGCGCAGGTCAAGGTGACAGTTAACAGTTGCACCGCACATGCTACAACATTGTCCGACACTTCACTTGTCGTCTAATATTGAGCTATTATTACGGACTATTCCGTAAAAATCTAACCGTCAAAACTTGGTGAAGTGAACTTAATAAGAGTTGTCGTTTCACCTGATGCTAGGATTTGACATTATTGACAGCTGACTTCACTCACTTTTCACCGTCGTGTTACCGGACAGTTATACCAATAACTGTCCTTTCCCGTAGGTATAGAGTTCATACTCATCTGCCTAGCCTTTTCCCAACTGTGTTGGGGTTGTCTTCCAGTCTAATCGGATGCAGCTGAATACCAGTATTTTACATGGAGCGACTGCCTATCTGACCTCCACAGCGCAGTTACTGGGAAACCGATATGTAGGTTCACAGTTATAAAATAAATACATACTAAACCAACGGAACCTACACCAACTTACTACAAACTCTAATAAAACCTCATTCATACAGATAGTTACAAAAAAAAAAAACAAAATCCTTTTTGACATCTGTGTCCCTTTAAGAAAAAAAAAAAAAAACTACCGATCGTATCTGTGTTTAAAATAAATATTAATATGGCGGTCGAAATAGTTTAGATATTATTTATTGATTGAGACCGACCCCCGGGAGTTTGAGCCTGTCAAAATTAATTTTATCATGGGAAGATTCATCTCCCAGCCTTTTCCCAACTACCTATGTTGGGTAGGCTTCCAGTATAACCAGATGCAGCTGACTTCCAGGATTGTACACTAGCTTCTGCTTGCGGCTTCATCCGCGTGAAATCCCACCCCCAGTGCTGGATTAAGACTACTTGATGCCCTAAGCAATTCACGCCTGTCCACTAGTCGCCTCGTATTTTTTCTACAATCGACGAACGATTTGTAATATTGGCGCACGTCTCTAGAGTGACTTCTGGGTCTTGTAAAATCTTGCTGACAAACAGCCTTGCCTTTCATGTGCTAGCAAATATTTTTTCGGTGCTGTTTATTGTGCCCCTCGACTCCCCGAGACGTGATGCCCTAAGTTATGGGCTAATCCGGAACTGCCCACCCCGTCGCATTGCATCGCCTCCCTGCGCTCTTACTTCTTCCTGTTTTTTTTTTTTGCTCGGCTCCTAATGGTCGTAATGATAGATAGCCTATAGCCTTCCTCAAGAATTGGCTATCAAATGCAAAAATATTTATTCAAATCCGACTGGCAGTTCCAGAGATTAGCGTGTTCAAACAAATTCTACAACTTTCAAAAATCAAAAGTAATTTATTCAAACTAGTCATTTATTACAACTATACTCTATTAACTAAACTACTACTAAGAATCAACACTTTTCGAACGTCACAATTACTTAAGACAGTCCCCCGGCACGCCCGCCCTTCACCACCTCCTAGTGCTTTCGATGGGGAGAAGTGGCGCAACAAACTCCCCAGCAGCACAGCTGTCTGTTGACTGGAAGCCGACCCCAACATAGTTGGGAAAAGACCAGGCAGATGAAATGATGAATTATGTAGGTATAGAAAAATACCTTAGACATGTTTTATACCCTAAATACATAATGATATTATTATATCATTCTTTTATCCAACTGTGCGGGTAACAGTAATAAAACGCTAATATTTACGTGACAAACTGTTTAAAACGCTCGTTCGAGTACATTGTTTTTGTAACCCCCGTGGTTCAGGCGAGAATCGCGCTAATATTATAAATACTGAACTCCTTTTATTTGTTTTCGTATATTTGTACTTATTATACGTAATTGGACAAACGTTGCTTTTAATTGTTAAGGACAAAAGGTTTTTTCAATAGACTGGCACCCTGCGACTGCCTGTTTAGATATTTTTAGACCATTCAAACTCAAAGCATTTATTTCAATTAAACCATTTACAGGCTTTGCAGATGCTAGGTCTATCAACAAGTACTTAACAAAATAGAAAATGAAAATTCAAAATAGTTGAGCCGAATGGTGCTGATCTATGCGTCATGTTCGTGAACGGGCGCCGTCAGTTGGGGCTGGTCATCACTTAGCTGCCTCGGCTTATTTTAAGTTATTTTATTTTTCATTGGGAAAATTTGACAATTTCGGGTAGCTTGATGTGCTGGCATCTGTACTTGTCATGCCACACAGGTTTTCAAACATGACAAAATAAAAAAAAATAACAAGAAAACGTACCTACATAAACTTCTACAGCATGAATTAGAAAGGTGTGCTCAAATTCAAGGGTAGTACACACCATCAAATTGTACAACTTTCTCCATGAGACCAACATCGTGATAGCGAAAAAATAATCAGACGTATCTGGGGTCCGAGTGCTCATTATAAGGAAATTTCGAAACGGCTGGTTGACACTTCCCGTGACCCAAGGGCTGGCTTTTACCTTGGCCAGAGGCTAAGCATTGCCATACAACGTGGTAATGCCGCCAGTCTCTTGGGTACATTACCAGTCGACAGCGATGCGGATGAATTTGTCGACGCTATATTTTATTTTGTTTATAGTTTTAGTTAAGTTAGGATTGAATTTTGTTGTTTTTATGAATTAATTAGGTAAAAGTCAAAAGTCAAATCATTTATTTCAAAAGGAGACGTTAAAGGCACTTTTGAACGTCAAAAATTACAACAAAATAGAATTGATTCTAGTCGCCCATTTCAAAAGGTGGTTTTCGTATGGAGAAGAATGGGCAAGAAACTCCACCGTTACTCTTTTAAAATGTTTAACAAGGTTTTGTATACATAATATAATTATATGTGAAGACGATGCACCTAGAATGAAATTAGTCTACCACAAAAGGTAAAAAGAAGAATTAGTAGAAGGTATTACTTATTATTTGATTAGGTACAATACATTTTACTCCATCAGCCGTCTCATACATTTGGGTCGAGTACGTATTGAAGTTTTGTATGGAACAGTTGATATTTTTAGTGTTCCGTAGCCAAATGGCAAAAAACGGAACCCGGATTCGTCATGTCTGTCTGTCCGTCCGTATGTCACAGCCACTTTTTCCGAAACTAAGAACTATACTGTACTTGAAATTTGGTAAGTAGATGTATTCTGTGAACCGCATTAAGATTTTCACACAAAAATAGAAAAAAAACAATAAATTTTAGGGGTTTCCCATACTTAGAACTGAAACTCAAAAAATTTTTTCATCAAACACATATGTGTGGGGTATCTATGGATAGGTCTTCAAAAATGATATTGAGGTTTCTAATATCATTTTTTTCTAAACTAAATAGTTTGCGCGAGAAACATTTCCAAAGTGGTAAAATGTGTCCCCCCCTGTAACTTCTAGAATAAGAGAATGATAAAACTAAAAAAAATATATGAAGTTCATTACCATGTAAACTTCCCGAAAATTGGTTTGAACGAGATCTAGTAAGTAGCTCGCCGGTGAAAATTTAAAAACTTAAATAAATAAATAAATGGTACGGAACCCTCGGTGTGCGAGTCCGACTCGCTCTTGCCCGGTGTTTTTCTTGATTAAGTTGTTGTTCCCATTTAGAAAGTTATTCAGTTTGATGGTCTGTTACACACCCTTAAATATGAGCACACTTTTCTGATATATATTGTATACATTGCCTCAAGCCATACCACAAACAGTCAAGCAATTTATTAAAATTCTTACATTTGGTTCCCCTAACATTACTGCTTACCACCCACAACAAAACATGCTTGAAGATATACGCGAAATTCGGCCACAGTTTCCGAGAAACCGTCATAATTTGAGACAACACATACAAAATAATAATTTATATATATTATTCAAGAAATATAAATTCAATTATATCATTTTGACTCTTTATTTTAGTGTTCTGATGTTTACGAAAGAGTTGAGTGGATTTTTTTAGTTTTAGTTTGTTTGATACCTGTAACACTTCTCTCATAAAAAAAAGAAAAAGAGATTGGGGGGGGCGGGGGTTTTGCTTTGGGGACGTATTACATTGGGCACCCGCTTAAGGCGAAAGCGCCAGGGTAGCCCGCGCAATTCAATTTTTTGTAGGTTTTTTGCAATTTGCTGGTCAGTATTAAGTTGTACGTTGATTAAAATATGATTCGCGGTCGTAACAAATATGTATTTACAGAATTATAATCATGACAGTCATCAACACCACTCTCTAAGACCATGTAATCCCCAAATGTCAAGATTTCATGAAATAGTCATTCTTGGGGATTACATGGTCTTAGAGAGTTGTGTTGATGACTTTAATGATTATAATTCTGTAAATACATATTTGTTACGACCACGAATCATATTTTAATCAACGTACAACTTAATACTGACCAGCAAATTGCAAAAAAACGTAAGAAAATTTGAATTTCGCGGGCCACCTTAGAGCTTCCCCCTTAAATGGCAATTTTGAGTGAAAATAGGTACGCTTTCAATCTTAATCTGAATAATTTTCAAGGATATTGCTAATCCATTTCATCATAATATTTTATTTTTATTCTTTCTACTGAAGTAATATTATTATTTCGAAAAATTGTCTGTTCAACAACGTAAATAGCGCAATCATTAGGTATTAACTAGCAGCACCCCGCGCCGCGGTTACACCCGCATAATTGTAATATCGGGATAAAAACTAGCCTATCTCCTTTCCCGGTACTCAAACTATCTCTATACCAAATTTCATCTAAATCAGTTCAGCGGTGTGACCTCTCAAGCTTCGCTAATGAGACATAGTTGATTTTCTATTGTATCGTATTACATAGGATACGCACGGAGCGTGTGAAGAGGTAACAGACAGACACACTTTCGCACGTAGACAGAGTAAATTATAGACTGCTGCATATCTTCTTTTTCATTCGCACAAGAAAAAGAGAAATATATTAACGTCACTAGCAAAGAAAAGAGACAGAGTAAGAATATTTCTGTCCCTTACTGCGTGTCGGCTAAGCACATCAATGTGCACATCAAGTTTGACGTTAATGAATGAAATAATAAAAACTACACCGCGATTAAACGGAAAATAAGATCTTTTTCGTGCATAATTCAATAAGTATCTGGGTCATATTCAAAATAATTGTATATTTACTACTGTCTTAATGTCCAACCCAATTATTTTCATAACGAGATGCAACTGACTAGAATTTCATAAACAAACAGATAAAATATTTTTCAACACACTTGCTCGTAAAGTGGCTCTTATTGAACCGCTTTTAGGTCCATAATGGAGTGTATTACGAACGCGTGCTTTTTCTTTACTTTAATCCACATGTTCTGTAATACCACAGATAACTATTTACTAGTCGGAGACGCGCGCTTTTTTAATCTCATCAAACCCTGCGTTCCGAATTGGGAAATAATCGATGTGTTCCGAATTGGGAAATAACCGAATTAGCGTGAGCGCGATAACGATAACGATGTCCCGTGAATCGTCATAGATGACGTCATGACATTCGCCATCTTGCGATAATGCCGACCATGCCCTAGAATAATATCACCGTGAGCGGTGTCAAAAATGACAGTGTGTGTATGAGGTTGTGTCAGTGTGTGTTTTGTTTTGAGTTGCATCATCTTTAAATTAAACTAACGTGGCATTTTTGAAATAGTGCTTCTGGCTGACAGTCGCCACCTAACCAAAGAAGAAGAACTGAAGAAGAAATGTGGTGTTTATACAAAGAAATACTGTAATAATATCTTTTTTACATTGTGTAAGCACTGTCATGTGAGCGCGTTCACGAGTGTTCCGAATTGTTGCCAGCTCTCAGCAGTCATAATAGTAATATCTAAATCGGAACGCATGTGAGATGATGCATGGACGTAATATTACGTCCATGGAGATGATGTGAGCGCTGTGATGTGAGCGATTATAGCTAATTCGGAAAGCGCCCAAAGAGACTTCATGCCGAAAGAAAAAATCCGCGGGCTATATTTCATTTTTTTTTTAAATAGTCTGTATTGTCCTTGGTCGCAAAATGAACTCGCAGGGGACCACAGACAATTTAAGGTGAATGCGCAGTGGTAGACCGCGAAATTCTTAGGTTTTTTGCAATTTTCAGGTTTGTGTTTATTATATTTTTTCTATAGGCTGTATCGGTTTTGTCTGTGCCATAGATTAATATATTTAAAATGAGTCAATGTTGCGCGCGCATCGCTAGTGCTGGCTAGCATGGCGCGCGGGAAAACAAAACCAGCGCGCCATTTTCCATACAAGTTAATATTTAACAATACAAGTCTGTTTTTTTTCCTCGCAAGTGTGTTGAAAAACGTCGTATGAAACGCGTGTGCATTAATCAATATACACTCGGCTTTCTTATCGCTCTCGCCTGCGGCTCGCGCGATAATATCGCCTCGTGCATAATGATCAACATAGCACACATGTATCATAATGTACTATATTTGAGCTTAATAAAAAACAACGAAACATTTGGTAAACCTAAACAATTCATTTAAAAAAATTAAACCAGACATTGCGTAGGATCCGTTTCATACAAGTATTCTATGTCCACGTCTTTAACGGTAAACTAAAAAAAATAATTTAATTATTAACCATTCAACAAAAGTTAAAAAAAAAAATATATTCAGAGAATATTGTTTAAACTTTCAACACTTTACTAAACAAAATATAAAATACTATTTAGTGTACTCCAAATTTAATTTATTAATGAGTGTCCTGATTTTGCACATATCTGTTATTCTTCTCTGTTATGCTATTTTAACATTATTTCCATGGCAATAAAGAAATTTGAAATACTGGCAAAATTAGTTCACTAGCTGTTACTACACGACGCGTAAGAATAAACGCTTTGCCATTTTGTTCAACATAGTTTTTCAGCTCGTTTCGTGGTCGAAGAAAATTAGACTTTTAAAAGTAAATATTCAATGTGAGTCGTTTACAGTAGCGGTAAGTACTTACTGTTTTATTACTCATACTAGGAAAGGGCTGTATTGTGATATTTGTTATAACTATAAAATATTCGTATAATCATGTGAATTGGTGTGGAAATAAATAGATTTGTAGGATAGACACGTGCAATTAATTCATATACGTTATTTTATCTGTCACTTTTTTCCGTTACGTAACAGATATGAATGATTAGGCGTTATTCACATTGTCTCATGTATGAATTAATGAAAATAAAATATTAATAGGTACTTAGTGCACCGCAGGTTAGCCAAAACATTTTTTTTTACTTACTTAAATTTATTTGAAGTATGTAAAGTTTGCGTATATTGTGCCATGTATTGCATTGCTGTGCCATGTATTGTCTGTGTGTTGTAGCGATATAAAAAGGAAACGACTTCATCGCCACTTAAAAACGTATAATTTGATTTAATATTAATAACCGAATTTACAAAAACTTAAAGAAAAAAATTTAATACTTGAGGTTTTTTTTTGTTCATTGAATAAAATTTCAAAATTTAGTTAGATTACCTACGCGTCGAGTTAAACTGCAGTTGCAACTGTAATTTTTGCTACGATCGCGTAGCACCAATAGTGAACGAATGATATAAAAACCTGTTGTATTCTGCAATTAAAGTTACACGAAACTATTATTTATAAACGACAGTAATATTAGTAAAAAATCAATAAAAAAAATCTGATGGATCCTGAATTATTTCTCTCTGAATTATATCTTGAATTCCATTTCACATCTGGTCGGTATGGTTTTGAAACTGCTCCCTCGAATAGATCTCCACTCCTCAACTCATTCAAAAAATCCAGGAACAGATTAGTGCATAGGGGTAGGGTAAGGCCGAAAACTCGGCTTGTTACGTCTTATATTTTCAGGCGTATCCTGATAAGATCAAAAGATCAACATATAACTATATGTCGAAGACTTCACATAAATCCAATTTAGATGATTAAGGACGTATTTTTCATAATATCTTTACGATTATCAGCAAAGAGAAAAAAAAAATTGCAACCTTCAACAATGAACACCAAAAAACCTCTGCCAAACTTCAAGAGAAAAATTTCATTTTTGACAGCATCAGTTCAAAATTCAAAAGTTTGATTTTTTTAAATCAGAAAAACGACCAAAAAAAGGTTGTCTAAAATCTTACAAGAAGGATGGAATGTTGAAATCATAATATGCAGTAATCACAAATACTGCAGTGTGCATGTTTTACTGCGTATCCTCAGTCCTCACTGCTTGAGCCTTTTATACTAACCGCGCAGCCTCGCCGAGGCGTACCCACCCTCTCGTCGGCCGTCTCAGTATCAGTTAAGGGGGATGCGCCAAGGTAGCCCGCGAAATTCAAATTGACTCAGCTTTTTTGCAATTTACAGGTCAGTGTAAAGTTGTATGTTGATTAAAATATGATTCACGACCGTAACAAATATGGCTATACATAATTCTAATCATTAGAATCCTTTTGCCTTAATATTAATATCAAAATTTTAGGCTCGGTAGTTTCGGAGATAAGGCATTATGGCAATGATGATGATGAATTTATGGCAATTATACCAACTAAAATACGATCACCAAAATGTTATTTCATTATGTACTCACCTAGCGACCCACACCGACTTCGCACTCGTAGCCTGTTATAAACGTGTGCTATTTAAACTTGCCCTAATAATTCCTTTCTGTTATTTTTCTGTTACAATCAAATAATATTCATATCTGTTTCCTATCCGTAACTTACAATTATTTTGAATATGACCCATCTACATTTGCGCAACTGTGAAAATGGTAAGGTGCAGTGTAATAAGCTGTAAAAATGATAGTATGATGAAGATTGCCGGAATTTTTTGTCCCTTTCGGTGACACGGATACCATGAGTCTATAGATTACTCTGTCTACGCTTTCGCATTTATAATATTAGTATGGATGTTGTTGAACTGTCAAAATGAAAGCCAAATTGCTACTGATAGTGTGTTGCAAATTACCATATTTCCCCAACAAGGAAATCACGTACCCAGAAAATACTTTCCCAACTCTCAGATCAGCATTTTAAACGTCCATTTAGCATACATAGTTGGTATTTTTTGTGCTGGCAACATTTTTCCAAAGAAACAATATTATCGAAGCTAGTTAACAGTCGTTGGTTCTCAGTGTTGCCATGTATGGTGGTAAGCGGTTTTGTTTTTGTGTTCTATGCAGGGATGGATTAGGTGTGTTAGTATTTTAGATAAATATTTAGTCTAGGTTTCGTAGTTTCTATGTCTATCATCATCTACCTAGCCTTTCCCAACTGTGTTGGGGTCGGCTTCCAGTCTAACCGGATGCAGCTGAATGCCAGTATTTGACATGGAGCGACTGCCTATCTGACTTCCACAACCCAATTACTGGGTAATACAATACCCCTTGATAAGACTGGTTGTCAGACTTTCGGGCTTCTGACTACCCGTAATGACTGTCAAAGATCCAGGAATGACAGCCGGGACCAACGGCTTTATGTGCTTTTCGAGGCACGAAGGGGTCACGGTATGTAAAGATGGTCACCAATCCATAGACCAACCGCGGCAAGCGTAGCTTAACCTGATCGATCGACCTGTGCGGCTGTTATTATTTAGCCACGGGCCCCTCAATCCCTGCTTATAATGTAACTTTTAATTTTGGGTTACGTATGCTCTTTAACTCAAGTAAGTTTTAACATAAAATATCGATTCCAATCCGTCCCTGGATATGCCTCTAAGAACTTACATTATTACTATATTAGTCTTGTGAGCATATCCGCATTTTTCTTTAACGGTCATACCTACAAAGTAGTTACCGTACGCTTCCTTTGCGAATTTAAAAGGGCTTATGTAGTAATAGTGTATCGTGGACCTCGCAAATGCTTTATCACCTTAAGGTCGAATGTCATCTGCACATCAGAAAACGAAAAGGTCTTTTTGTGTATAGCGTAATCAGCCTATAATGTTCCCATAGCTGGAACACAGGCCTCCTCTCTGTATGAGGTTGTGGGCCGTAATTCACCATGCGGGCATAGTGCGGGTATGTGGGCCTTTTTGGTTCTAGGACATGCCGGTTTCCGCACGCAGTTTTCCTTCGCCGTTTTGAGAGCAGTGGCGACGAAAAAATTTACACAAAATAAAGCGCAAGAGAACCAAGGTAACCGATATAGCCCGAAGAATTGCCAAACTTAAGTGGCAGTGGGCAGGGCATATTGGTCACAGAACAGATGGCCGATGGGGCCGAACGGTTCTGGAGTGGCGACCGCGTACCGGAAGACGTAGCGTTGGAATGCCTCCCACAAGGTGGTCCGAAGACCTTGTGAAGGCGGCAGCAACCCGTTGGGTGCAAGAAGCACAGAACCGGTCGAAGCGGAGGTGCTATGTGCAGCAGTGGACGTCTTTCGGCTGAAATGATGATGATGATGTGTAAATGTACCATTAGGTTCTTTGCACTTCCTAGTCACAAATCTTTTGCAGATTCACCACACGAAGACTTCTCCTAATCATTGCCTTACAGCAAATAAACCTCATTCGTCATACAACATGACATTTCATAGGTACTAGCGACGACATCTTGTTTTTCTACGTCTAAGAAATACTTACAGAATGCTACTTTATGTCTTAGTTAAAGGAAACCCTGGAGTTTCTTCGTGGAAGTATAAAAATCCTATTGATGAAGGTAACGTAACATCACGTCTGTATCCCTCAAAAGGGTAGGTAGAGGTGTAGCTATAGTACACACCCACAGTACGCCAGTTATGTTTAAGTCCCATGTAATAGGGGGCGAGCCTATTGCCATCAACCGGGCACAAATACAGACTCCGGGCTGCAAATAAGAATATCCTGATGGAAAATCCCAATAACATTTTGCCCGACCCGGGAATCGAACCCTGGACCTCATGCTCATCAATAGCGCTTGCAAGCACTATACCAACGCGGTAGTTTTTTTCTAAATCTAAGAAATACGTTCAGAATGCTATTTTATGTCTTAGTTAAAAGGAAACCCTGGAGGGTGCCTGTGGGGGTGAAGAATCCTACTGATGCAGAGGTACTCGTAACATAACACCACGCGTGTATTCCTCGAATCAGTCCACCTGATGGTAAGTGGTTTGTGCATCGCAGATACGTTGCTATGAGACGAAGCTGCAATCTATCTTTAGTTATGTTGTGTTTGATATCTATCTAAATATATAAAACTCAAAGGTGACTGACTGACTGACTGACATAGTGATCTATCAACGCACTGCCCAAACCACTGGAGGGATCGGGCAGAAATTTGGCATGCAGGTAGATGTTATGACGTAGGCATCCGCTAAGAAAAGATTTTTCGAAATTCCACCCCTAGGAGGGTGAATGGGGGGAGGGTGAAATTTCACGCGGACGAAGTCGCGGGCAGAAGCTAGTTTGTCATATGCCTGTAACTACACCGGCCCTTCTTCGTGCGCAGTGGGGGCCGAGGTTCGAACCCTTTTTTACTTTGTGTAAATTATTTCATCACCGCTGCTCTCAAAACGGTGAAGGAAAACATCGTGACGAAATCGGCACGTCCTAGAACCAAAAATTCGAGGACATGTGATATCTACCAACCTGTGGGGTAATTGCGTAACACACTATCAGTAGCAAGGGCTTTCATTTTGACAGTTCAACAATATTCATTGCGTTTTTTACGTTGTTGAGCCGACAAATGTTTCGAACATATGAAGCAATGGATTAGCAATATCCTTCAAAATGATTCAGTTTGTGATTGATAGTGTGTTACGCAATTAGGATGCTGCACTAGACCTGCATTGTGGATTACGGCCCACTCCCTCTCACCGAGAGGAGGCTTGTGTCCCAGCAGTGGGAACATTATAGGCTAGCTGATTATGCTATAGAGGTATGAGGAACAGGCTGTAAAGTTCACTTTACCTCCATAGAAAAGGGAGGGTGTTGTATCTGGCGGCCAACTGCCGGATGATTCATGTCGGGCCGTTGTATCTATGCTAGTTGCGCGGTAAACTCTGCTTGCGAGATGCAGGATTTTGCGTGACGTCAGTATGACGCGTTGTTCTCATGTGGCGTTGTAGATACCGTAGCATTGTAATGCCACTACAAATTAGCATCCACAGGTACGTTTTCTGATCTTTTGTTTACATTTTTATCAGATCATTTTGAAACAAACAATGCTTACTTTGAGACATGTTGCTGGGTTTTTTTTTGTAAAAATAATACTGGTGTCTTAATATACCTTGTTATTACTTGTTTTTTTGTCTTTTCATACCAATTCCTTATTACCACGTTACAATATTTTGTAGACCAATAAAAAGTCCCTAAACCCGTTTTTAACACAACGAAAAACATTCGCTTACGTAGCCATCAAAAGTCTTATCCTCTCTAATCCAATATGCAACCAAGATTTTATATTTATGACAAAAATTACCCCGAAAACACTCAACCTGATTTAACCCTTATTTCTTTAAAATAAAGTTGATTTTCCAATGGAGAGTGGAACGAGAGAAAAAATACATTAAAATGGTGTTTTTTTTTTCGGAATCGTAAAATTGTGTTTTCAATGCGGGACCCATACGGATATGAGTGAACTAAAATACTGTCAATGTTATGTGGTCACTTTTGCGGTTATAGGCACACATACAGGTAAACCAGAAAAGTTTTGCACTTCGGTAATCTTCGTGTTTCCGAATTAGTACACGAACTGAGTACTGCTGATGTTAATTTAATGTACTGAAACTGTTCTCTACTAACTTTTTAGACCTTTGTATTCTGCTTATGCGTGTGAAGTTTTATTAAAATCGGTTCATTCATTTCGAAAAATAAAGGCTTGAGAGTTTGTATGAAATGCCGTACGGCGTAAACGCTCTTAAACCCGAACCTCCTTACTAATAAACATAGCGTATGTATAGTTACACAACGCTTTGTCTTCTTCTTTCGAAAGTCAAATTACTGATGACTGAAAGAGAGAAATCGGTGTGTAACTAGTCATCTGATATAATACGTTTGTTAGTAAGGAGTAATTTTGTAACCATGTTAATACAAAATAGGCAAGTACTTCAATCGTTGTAACAATCTCATGATCTCGTGTTCGTATTTCCGAAGAATGACGATGATTCTCGAAGCGCAGACCCTTTCTGTTTTTACTGTACTGTGTAAGTACGAAAAAGCTGTTAAAGTTGTGTAATAAAATGTGTATTTCTGTATGTTTGCAAGTTTTTAAGACTAAACTGCTTGAGGCGTTTTGATGAAATGCAAAGGATATGCAGATTTGTATTACAGAAAGGTGAAATGATCTTAGTATTTCGTTTAAACGAGATCCGTCAATACAGACCGCGACATTCAAAATTTCTTACTTTTTTCATATTCCAGTGCTGTTTTTCGTTGTTTATCAATCAGCCTATAATGTTCCCACTGCTGGGACGCAGGCTTCCTCTCTGTGAGAGGGAGTGGGCCGTAATCTACCACGCGCTCCCAGTGCGGGTTGGTATGTTTTTGAATTTTTGGTTCTAGGACTTCCCGGTTTCCTCACGATGTTTTCTTTCGCCGTTTTGAGAGCTCTGGTGATGAAATACACAAAGTAAAGTGCCTGCTCGGGTTTGAACTCGCGACCACAAGCAGTCACTTTTCTTTGTGTAAATTAATTTATCACCACTGCTCACTCACAGAGGCCTGTCATATTTTTTTGGCATGTATCCTTTTTTCTTTTATATTAATAATACTAACAGTGCCCCGCGGTTTCACTCTTGTATGTTTCGATCCCGTGGGAATATCGGGATAAAAACTATTCTATGTCCTTTCCCGGGACTCAAACTATCTCTATACCAAATTTCATCCAAATCTGTTCAACGGTTTACGCGTGATTGAGTAACAACCATCCAAACATCTTCTCAAACTTTCACATTTATAATATTAAGTAGGATTATTTGTAGGTCATGTGTATACTGTGCCAGGAGACAGAGAGAACCTATACTTTGTAATACCCTGTAATCTGTGTACAAAAATAAACTTACTTGATGTTATTTGAAAAGGACAAGTTATACTGTAGAATGCGACTAATATTAACGTACTACTTATTTAGTTTTGTTTGTAGGACTTAACGCAGAGCGACACATTCCTGTGACTAGAATGTTTTTGGGATGCATGAAGAATCCTCCTCGTGTAGCGCAGTTTATTCCGCCAGTCCGCCTGAACCGAGCGCTCGGCGCATCCTGGACAGTCACACCCAACACCTTATTTGACTGGCCAATTCTTCCCTTGCGGTGGTAGGGCTAACGCCCGCCTGGTTTGCGACCACCGTCCCACCGGAGTTCGGCGTTCAGCAGCCTACTGTGTTTCGTCGATGCGTGGGAGTTCCATTGCCTTTGGCATCTTCTGAGCATGCTTGTTCCATCATAGACCTCATCCATTTTGAGTGGGTTGTATGCAATCTACCACACGGGCCCAGTGCGAATTGGTAGATGTCACATATCTTCGAATTTTTGGTTCTAGGACATGCCGATTTCCTCACGATGTTTTCCTTTACCGTTTTGAGAGCAGTGGTGATGAAATAATTTACACAAAGTAAAGTGCCTGTCTGGGTTCGAACCTACGACCTACAACTCGTAAGTCGTGGCAGTTATCATTGGGCCACCATCGCTCCCTCTATTAGTATTTCTAATCAGTATCGGTACTAAACCGGTACCAAACAAATATTTCCGTTAATTAGAGTAAGATAACAGATATGGTAAGTCAAAAGGATACTTAGGATACCAGCCTGGAACCGGGTAACCGGTTCCAGACCGGGTACCCGTCTGGAACCGGTAATCATCTCAAACCGAAATCGGGTACTAAAATGACAAGAACCCCTAAGTACCGGTACAAAACCTGTACATTTGGTACCAGTTCTAAGCCCTGCTTGCTCAATAAAACCTATTTATTATGGAGAAAGCTATTGCTGCTCATAACTTTTAATGTCACCTATAATTTGGGTAAACATTACTTAACAACTTCCCTAATTACTATTGTAAGTCAATGTTAAATGCATTTACTGTTGGAGTTCTTTGTTAAAAAAATAAATACTTATATGTTAACTGTCAAAATTCTCGATCAATAATTTTAAGAACGTTCACAGTCTGATCTAAGCACTATCAACATAACTCCAAAACCCCTAGGGTACTGATAAACGTATTATATCAGATGAATAGTTACACACCGATTTTTCTCTTTCAGTCGTCAGTAATTTGACTTTCGAAAGAAGAAGACAAAGCGTTGTGTAACTATACAGACGCTATACAACGTTTATTAGTAAGGAGGTGACTCCACAGCACACATATCGCGCGCGCGTCGATGTCTTTTGTAGGGAGCTAACACACCTGAAGATTATTCCCTTAATAAATTTAGAAACATTCAAAATCTAGTCGCAATCTCATTTCAGCGACAATCAATGTCAAACATTTGTCTAAAATGGAGGGAAATTAGAGGTATTTTTGACAGATTGAGACTGAGATCAGACTGTAAACGTTCTTAAAATTATGCGAGTCGCCTTTCCGATATTTTTCCCAACATATCTTCAACTACGCTAACTCCAAAGGACACATATGGCGCGCGCGTTGATGTCTTTTGAAGGGAGCTACACATCTGCGTGTATTATGTTCATAATTTCTATAATGTAATAATTGTATTTTTAATTGTATTCTATTTGTATTTTTAATTGTATTTTTTATTGTATTTTAATTGTATTTTTGGGTACCTACTCAATGTAAGTTAGATGTATGTGTATCATTGTGGTAGTAAAATTGAATTGGCGTTATAAGTAGCTGTAAAGGTGTTATATACGAAACTGACCTGGGAATCGGACCCTGGACCTTGTAATCAGCAGTAACAACTACGACCATTAAACAAGCGGGGTAGTCTACTTAAAACATTTGATAAAAAAATAAAGATAAAAAATCGCTTCCGCTTCACTCATCGCTCCGCTCATGCACCAAGCTCGCTACCTAAACAAGAAGTGGTGGACACTTCAGAAACATTTTTTCTGACAATCGTTTATCATGTAAAGTAGTAATCTATTCGGAACCCCTCTGGTTCATGTGACTCATCTTTTAGGGTTCAGTAAGAGGATTTTGGAAAATCCTTTTTTTGTTAATATTATTATTATATAAGTATTTGTTTTAGTGTGCATACAATTTTAATTAATTACCGTATTGGTACTAGTTTTCTAATCCATTTCAAGTTAAACATTTTGCCGGTTATAATACCCATGTGAAAGGAGGTGAGACTTGCTACTAATCGGGAATTTAAAGCCATGCTGCAAAAAAAAAACTATTTTATGGTAACTGACCCACCTAACAAACTCACGACCGTACGCCTAGCTGTCATTTCACGATTTCACTTTAGAACGAATGATAAATACTGTTGAGTAAACCAGCCAGAGAAGTACACTCCTATAGCAGGTCAATATTAGGTACACGGTGCAACTATCAACTGTCACCTTGACCTGCCAGCACATCACCTGCCAGAGAGTGATTACGGCAACCCCGTAAAACCACCACCCGCCACCCGCTTTTTATTTTAAGAAATAATTAATTTTATACTTTTTGCTGTGCACAGGTTAATAGAGATAGTTGAGTCCCGGGACCTTTCCCGGACATAGGATAGTTTTTTATCCCGATATTCCCACGGGAACGACATTTATGCGGCTGAAACCGCGGGGCGCAGTTAGTAATACATAAATGTAAATGGGCATGGGGCCGGAGTGCGCGTCTCCTTTTTAAGGAAATTTCTCGCCGGCTGGTCGACACTTCACGTGACCAGAGGGCTGGGTCGTTCTTTGGCCAAAGAATTAGCATTGCCATTCAACGTGGCAATGCTGCCAGTCTTCTGGGCACGTTTCCGGATGACAGCGATGCGGACGAGTACTTCGACACCTAAAGTGTCGTTTGTTTTTGTATTTATTTGTATAGTAAGTTAGTCATTTAATTTAGTATCTAGTGTAAATAGCTAGTTATCTATGCATACAATACATAAATAAAATACATATAAAAAGTATACTTAACAAAAAATAATAGAATAATAATATTCAATCTACGGAACCCACCGAAATAACTGCCCTTCACGCTCCACAAACATTTTTGAACATTAAAGATTAGGGCAGGTCAGTTTACGATAAAACTTTTGTTTGAAAACAGCTCTTTTTTTTCTTTTGAACATAATCTGTCCCGTGGGTATGTATTGTTGGAAGGTTGAGATATTTGAGCTCTCTATTAATAGTAGGTAAGCAGGATTCTTAGTAGGACAAGGAGATTAAAACTACGTCGAGGAGGTAAGCTGAGGTGTAGGATACACTCGCATTTCGCAAATTATTTATCTGGCGTTTCGCTACCATCACATGGGCGCGTAAGGTGAAAAATTGTTCTGTTCATTACTTTTCTGTTATACAATAGTTCTTATAGCAACGAAACGGCCAAGCCTATTATATGGTATTTTGACTAAATTCTAAGTTCTAACTTCACAAACTCTACACGAGTTTGTGAAGTTAGGACGTGTAGAGTTAGAAGCTTGGCTCTACATGAGATCTGATAACTTTTTGTCAACTCGTCTTGGCAACATTTTGCATGAAAATGTTTTTGGTGGGATTTATTTTATTGTTTACTAACTGACCTTCGTACCGCCCCGCCAGCAGCTCTGTCCCCGCTTTTTACATCTCTGATATCTTCTAAGATATTCATTTTAATGATATGCTGTAAAGGGCAATTTTTCTGCATGTTTGTTTGTTACGGGTTTACGCTAAAACAGCTTATTGGATTCGGATGAAATTCAGCACATGCGTAGACCATGATTAATATTAAGATATAGGATACTTTGTAACTCGATGTTCCCACGGGATCGAGACGTATACGGGTACAACCGCGAGACATAGCTAGTGTTTAATAAAAAAACAATAGTTTTTGTGTAAATATTACAGTAATTACAGCGCATAAACGAACAAACTATCATACAACAATACTATACCCGTTAGGGACTAGGGTTTTACGACGTTAACGGTCAGCATTCGATTCCCAGCTGGTGCAAAGGACTCCAAATGGCAGTAATTATAAATGACTCATTCTGTTGTCTTTAGTTTCATAGTTATGTGAAAGGTTTTTACAAATTCTAAGACGTACTTTTGAAGAAAGTTTAAGATTTTAAGGGCCGCTTTCACAGGCTTTTATTTATATTTGTGTGGTCCTTATTATAAAAGAATATTCCTTTATTTTCTGCTTCATTCTTTTCTCAATATCCTTTTTTTTAATACCGGTATCGTATCACTATGTATTATCCAGTAACTGGGTTGTGGAGGTCAGATAGGCAGTCGCTCCATGTAAATACTGGTATTCAGCTGCATCCGGTTAGACTGGAAGCCGAGCCCAACATAGTTGGGGAAAGGCTAGACAGATGATGCTGACATTTCTTATTATTTCTACAAGTATTCGGAGAGGCATCGACACACTGAATAAATAAAAATTAAATTCCGTACAGTCGTCCACACAAGTATCACAATAGAATAAGTGCTATTTTTTTTTGTGAATGGCAATATTTACTGTAATGTGATAAGGGGTGGTTTTTAATTAAGACTATGTAATGTATTTTAACTATTTTTAATCCATCTTATTTTATCCTTATTGCCTCAATTATTGGAAACCTTATACGAGATGTAGGTCGTGGTTCCGAATCCAGGCAGGCGCTTTACTTTGTATAAATAGTTTCATCAGAGCTGCTCTCAAAACGGTGAAGGAAAACATCGTGAGGAAACCGGCATGTCCTAGAACCAGATCTTGATTTTGATTTTTTCTGACCCTTTGAAGATTACCTACAGGCGTGATATTATGTCAAAAATCAATGAATTCAGACTATCACAGTCCACTGCTGGACATAAGCCTCCCCCAGGCTGCGCCACAACACCCTGTCCTCCGCCTTCCGCATCCAGTCTACCCCAGCCACCTTCTTTAGGTCGTCCGTCCATCTAGCTGGGGGGCGTCCCACACTACGCTTGCCGATACGCGATTTCCACTCCAGGACTCGTCTGCTCCACCAGCCATCGGTTCTTCGACAAACATGGCTAGCAGCGAAGGTTTCATACACCTCGATTCCTACCGGCTTCCCTTTGAAAAATGGCACAGTCAGTATTCTATAGACAAATAATATAATCATATTAAATATATATCTACTCCGATTTACCTACCTGTTAAAAAAAATTACCCTTCGCTACCGATGTCTGAGAGCTGTGGTAGCCCAGTGGTAACAGCCGCGACTGGCGAGTTGTAGGTCGTAGGTTCGAACCCAGACAGGCACTTTACTTTGTGTAAATTATTCCATCACCACTGCTCTCAAAACGGTAAAGGAAAACATCGTGAGGAAACCGGCATGTCCTAGAACCAAAAATTCGAAGACATGTGACATCTACCAAGCCGCACTGTGCCCGCGTGGTGGATTACAGCCCACTCCCTCTCACTGAGAGGAGGCCTGTGTCCCAGCAGTGGGAACATTATACGCTGATTACGTACCGATGGCTAGTACACTGCCACTTCAAGTACTACTCTGCAAGGTATGTCAGACATGATATTATGTAGCTACAAATAAATACTGAATCATGCAAATTCCCAAGGCAACAGTTAATAAAGAATTAACTCAACGTTATTACGAGGGAATGTCATTAACTCCTGTTCATTACTCTCCCAATCTGGGGGAGCCCGCTCTGTCGGTGTCAAATTAACGTAGCAGGCGTGATGAATCTTACACCTGTGGGAATTGAGGTGTGTGCATAATGCGCTTGAGTTTGGGAAAATGGAACACGAATTTTTAAAATTTCTGATCCGTTTCTCCAGCACCTTTATTGCGTAAAACACTTTCAATCAGAATCTGAATGATTTTGAAGGATATTGCTAATCCAATGCTTCATTTGTTCGAAAAATTTGTCTGCTCAACAACGTAAATAACGCAATGAATGTTGTTAACTGTCAAAATGCTACTGTTAGTCATCATCTGCATCATCTGCCTAGCCTTTTCCCAACCATGGTGGTCGGCTTCCAGTCTAACCGGATGCAGCTGAATACCAGTATTTTACATGGAGCGACTGCCTATCTGACCTCCACAACGCAATTACTGGGTAATATGATACAACTTTTGTAAATACTGTTGTTGTCAGACTTTCGGGCTTCTGACTACCCGTAACGACTGTCAAAGATCCACGAATGACAACCGGGACCAACGACTTAACGTGCTTTCCGAGGCACGGGGGGTCACGGTATGTAAAGATGGTCACCCATCCACAGACAAACCGCGGCAAGCGTAGCTTAACCTGATCTATCGACCTGTACGGCTGTTATTATTTAGCCACGGGCCCCTCTGATGAAGTTCTATGGTATGGATCGGAAATTAATTTTGAAGCCTAAGAAATGTCGGGTATTTTTTTTTATGTTTAGGTGCTTATGAGTTGTACGTCGTAACTCGTAGGTTCGAACCCAGACAGGCGCTTTACTTTGTGTAATTTATTTCATCACCACTGCTCTCAAAAATGGTGAAGGAAAAATTCGTAGAGCCATATTACTTAACAAATTCAAAATCATTTATTTGCTAATATGGGTAATTACATAGAGTTTTAAAAACTTAAAATATTTGAAATGACCAAAAGTGTGTCAATAATTATTGAATTATTGACACAATTTTGGTAATTTCACCGTGGCAAATAACTATGAAATACTAGCAAATATTATTTCCACAAATTGCAAAAATCTCCAGGATATATGTATTCAGACTCCCAAAATTCTTGGCAATACTCCACTGTGGAAACGCCTTTGCTCATCAATCATTATCCAGAATCCCCGATTCATTGATATAATTAGATTTGGCGAAAATAAAAAAAAAAGTGAAATCCAAGATGGCGGCCGCATTGTACTGTTTGAGCAATATTAATGATATTTTTGACGGACTTTAATAAAAATTGCTCTTAAAACTGTTTGATTAATTGCTTGCAGTACAATATTGGGTGTCTTTACGCTAATTATGAAGAATGGAGTGAAGTCTGATTTAATATTAATTAGTCATTACATTTAGATTAAATTTTCGGACACAAAGACCGGTGCTTTTCGCGCGGACGAAAATGAATTGCCTAAATGATGAATGTTCTTGTCAAAATAAGCCAATTCCCTTGTCGTGGGTGTTAAAATATGCATCTTTTTAATAAATTGAGCACTATTTCACTTGATGGGAAGCGATGATGTGGCCGACGATCGTGTTTGCTCGCCTAGAAATAACCTTTTCACTCGAAACTTGAAGACTCCAGGTTATCATCATCATCATTTGCGCTGAAAACCAGCGCTGGGGCTGTCTTGCATACGGTCGCAGCATAATGCTGAGCGATAGCCGTTTTGCGTGGATGTGACGGATGTTTCCCCAACTCTTTCTTAAATTTTATTTTGTGTTTGTATTCTTTATTGCGTCATGTTTACCGTAATTAAACGTATTTTCTTCTTTTTTTCTTTAATTTGAGCCAAAATAGGCCTCCCGAAACACCGCCACTTCGACGGTTCTGCCATGTGCTTCTTGCATCCAGCGGATTTCTGCGGCCTGCTCCAGGTCATCGGTACACCTTGTGGGAGACCTTCCAACGCTAATTTATAGCTATAGGAAAACACAAAATACGTCAAAAAGTTTGACTCCCTAGCTGTATGCACAATTCACGTATTCCCAAAACGTTTTGTAGGATATATTATGCTAACCTTATCACTTGTGGATACACTTATAATACACCCCAGTTTATAAACAGGCTAAATTAACTACCAAAATTAATGTATTAACAATTCAAAACTAACTGGCGCAGTCTTAAAACATGCGCTTCATATCTTTCCTGACATTCCTTCCCCATGTTTCATTGTAGAACCAAATCCTTAAGTATTTAAACTAAAATAAAAAAACTGGTCAAGTGCGAGTTGGCCTCGCACACGAAGGGTTCCGTATCGCAAGGCAAAAACGCAGAAAAAAACACGTTTGTTGTGTGGGAGACCCCCTTAAATATTTATTTTATTTTAATTTTATTATTTATTATTAAAATAAAAATACAACTGAGTATTTTGTGAATATTTCAAGTGCCTACCTGTTGCCATTATTAATATCGAGCAAAAAGGGCAAAAAAATCGCGTTTGTTGTATGGGAGCCCCCCTTAAATATTTATTTTATTTTGTTGTTAGTATTTGTTGTTAGAGCGGCAACAGAAATACATAATTTGTGAAAATTTCAACTGTCTAGCTACCGCGGTTCTTGCGATACAGCCTGCCTTATTACCGTTTGGGTACGGAACCCTAAAAACACAAAAGGTAGGTAGTCCTCGATGTTTATCATGATTAGTTGGACGTAAACCTTTTCTTTTGGGGGATTTTTAGTCCGTTTGTCATTTGTTTTTGGTCCCTTTGTACCTACGCTACGCAAAAAATGACCTATGACGCGTTTTGTGTTGTAGGTTGAAAAATGGAGCATGTTCGAACTTGTTCTAGACACCCTGGTGTAGTGATGGCGAACCTCTATAAATCCACGTGTCATTTTTACCAAATATAATTATATATTTTTTTTTATTGATATGATGAGTCGTCATCACATCAATAAAAAAAAATTATATAATTATATATAATTTTTTCGTCATGGTCGCATGACGTACATACCAAAAAACACTGGAAAATAACTAGTAGAGCAGTTGTAGGTCGTAGGTTCGAACCCAGACAGGCGCTTTGCTTTGTGTAAATAATTTCATCACCACTGCTCTCAAAACGGTCAAGGAAAACATCGTAAGGAAACCAAAAATTCGAAGACATGTGACATCTACCAACCCGCACTGGGCCCGCGTGGTAGAATACATACAACCTCTTGAAGAGAGGAGGCCTGTGTCCCAGCAGTGGGAACATTATAGGCTGACTAGCTTATGCCCGCGACTTCGTTCGCGTGAAATTTCACCCTCTTAGGGGTGGAATTTCGAAAAACCCTTTCTTAGTGGATACCTACTCTTCACAAAGAACACACCCTCCAAATTTCATGTCTCTAGAACCAGCGGTTTAGGCTGTGCGTTGATATATCAGTCATTCAGTCAGGACTTTGAATTTTATATATTTAGATTATGCTCATCAGTTAAATTAAATAAGACCCTGTGAACACCCACATTACGCATCGTTAATTTATTTCCCACTAGCTACCGCCCGCGGGTTCGCCCGCGATGTATGTCAATAAAAAACTATCCTATGACCTTCCCCGGGATGCAATCTATCTCTCTGCCAAAGTATATCGAAATCCGTTCAGTGGTTTAGGCGTGAAAACGTAACAGACAGACAGACAGAGTTACTTTCGAATTTATAATATTACTAGCATCCGCCCGCAAGGTATGTCGATAAAAACTATCCTATTTCCTTCCCCGGGATGCAATCTATCTCTCTGCCAAATTTTATCGAAATCCGTTTAGTGGTTTAGGCGTGAAAAGGTAACATACAGACAAAGTTACTTTCGAATTTATAATATTAGTATGGATATACAGGAATTAAAATAGATGGACAAATTTTAACAGCGGCCAGTTCGTCTAACCAAAGATATCCAAGCAAAAAAAAAAACACTAATTAAAGTGATTTTATTTTAACCTAAAATAAATAATAAATTGCCGGCACATTAGTGTATTTTCGTTAGCTGATTATTTTTCTTGTAAGTATCTATGCGTTTTTCTTATATATTTTTTTACCATCGTCCTTATTTTGGTGGTCTGAATGATTTCTAAAAGTTTGTCCATCTATTTTAATGGGACATTATATAGTATAGTAAGATAAGAGTAGAGTAGTGTGTAGTATAGATAAGACCCTGCGAACACCCACATTACGCACCGTTAATTTATTTCCCATACAGTGATAGAGCGAGGTTACCAAATATGAAAAAAAAAAGTAAATTAAAAAAATTAACCCGACTTCAAAAAGAAATTAACTCAAAATTATGAAATAACTTTAATTTCGGAAGTTGGTGGCAAAAACTAAAAACAATAAAATACAGATTCCAAGACACCGACTTCCGAAATTAAAGTTATTTCATAATTTTGAGTTAATTTCTTATTGAAGTTGGTTTAATTTTTTTAAATTACTTTTTTATTTCGTAATTTTTAGTTTTTGCAATAGAATTTGACCAAGTTTTTGAGATGTTTTCCCTTTGACACTACACCCGTAGCTCGTATCAATAAGCCAGGCCGTCACACTTCACGTATTAGTCTATATCTTGAAAATTCCTGAATCGATTTTGATGAAACTTGCACTGTTCCCTAAGTTGAAGTAAATGTAAGCCAACAAAAAATGGTCACGATTCGATTAATAGTTGTGGAGAAATGCGTGGACGAACATACATACATACATACGTCTACAAAATTTTGTATATTTGTTTGGAAGCCCTAATATATTGTCATATGTGAATATAATGCAATTCCAATAATATTATTGAGAACCTCCTTTTTTTTGAGGTCGGTAAAAAAACTGAAAATACCACCTTAACAACGTTGTACTCACCAGTACACCATAGAAACTCATTTTTATATCCACGATTGAAATAACACTTATAGCGATCGAAGCCTATTATTTAAACAAACACGATGTGGTCATATTTATGTGGTTAAAACGTTGTAAGTTATAACGAAACGATCAGTTATAGAAGGCTCTTCCTCTCTATACTTATTTAAAAATTTGCTGTGCCCGACAGGGTCCATAATTGTTTCTATTATTTTTTAGGGTTCCGTATCCAAAGGGTAAAAACGGGACCCTATTACTAAGATTTCGCTGTCTGTCCGTCCGTCCGTCTGTCTGTCACAAGGCTGTATCTCAAGAACCGTGATAGCTAGACAGTTGAAATTTTCACAAATTATGTATTTCTGTTGCCGCTATAACAACAAATACTTAAATCAAAATAAAATAAAAATTTAAGGGGGGCTCCCATACAACAAACGTGTTTTCCGTGGATGGATGACCATCTTAACACACCAAGACCCGTTTCCCAACTACGTTGGGGTCGGCTTCCAGTCTAACCGAATACAGCTGTAATACCAGTATTTTACATCGAACTGCCTATCTGACGTCCACAACCCAGTTACTGGGTAACACGACCCCCTTGCGCAGACTGGTTTCCAGACTTGACAACCCGTAACGACTGTCAAAGATCTACGAATGACAGCCGGGACCAACGGCTTAACGTGCTTTCCGAGGCACTCATGGTATTTAAAGATGGTCACCCATCCACAGACCAACCGCGGCAAGCGTAGCTTAACCTAATCGATCGACCTGTGCGGCTGTTATTATTTAGCCACGGGCCCCTCCCATGAAGTACATAATTAT
The DNA here is from genome assembly GCA_963082905.1 of Oligia fasciuncula. Classification (NCBI taxonomy): domain Eukaryota; kingdom Metazoa; phylum Arthropoda; class Insecta; order Lepidoptera; family Noctuidae; genus Oligia; species Oligia fasciuncula. The sequence continues at coordinate 881,897 of OY720414.1, read as the reverse complement.
GAATTGAAAAGTCAAATTGGTCCTTGTTCGGTCGGTTACACTAATCTATCTTTAAATGACTAATAAAATACTTAAATATAGACCTTTAATAGAATTTGTATAAGGTCGGCGCAACATGTCTTTTTCTTCCACACTTCTCTATTAGTCGTCAATGGTTAGAAAGGGGGTGACTACCTCGGTAGTCACCCCCTTTCTGACCATATCATCATCCACACATTCCATCCATCGTTTCTTTGGTATTCCACTACTTTTGTAGCCATCAATGCATGCTCTGACTAGACATGTCCACTGTGTGGTTCTTTCCTCAAAAAAAGATCATTTCAGGCACCAATCTACATGGTCCTCACAAGATCTGACCAAGATGTCTGGACTTTTAAAGTGACCTCTGAGTTTGTTTCGGTCTTTCTTCTCAGAGTAGTCAGATAGGAAACGCCAACATCATAGTTTAAAAAAAAAAAATGGTTGCCTGTAAAGTCGGTTTTACGGGCGAAGATTTTACGTGACAACGACCGATCATCCGATCATAGTTGAGTGGGAGAGAGACGCAAGGCATTCGGCGGGCCTCTCTCTCGTTCGGTGACTCATCGTAACGTTACCGAGCGTTACACTTTTTCATAAGTGACTCCCAGTCGCAACCTAATTTAAGACGTTGTCACGTCAAAAACTATAAAAAAAAAATATATATATATTTCATAAGCCTAATACAATAAGGAGAGAGAACAACAATGCATTATGTACTTAAATATCTTATAATCCTTATTATCTATATTTATATAATATATAATCCTTATATTTATAGGCTAAGTATATGCACGTTGTGTGAAACTCCTGACACCCAAATTAAAATATTGTCCTGTATCTTAGGTGTCAGAAAAAGTGACGTGTAAAAGTGTTTGTACTAACCTACTAGAAATAAAATCATTTATCATTTACATTTGTACTAAAAACTTTCCTCATTATCTTATCCGTAATAAAACATCTCAAATAAAACATAACTACTAGAAAAAAATAAACTACCGTGACGAAATATCGGCATAAGCCTATCAATTAACAATCGCGACTAATTGATATTACTACCAGCATTAATTAACTGATCAAACCAATCAACTATGCTCTACAACCATAGATTTTAAAACGCCCATCCATCGCCCGTAAAACAAACATCAAATAAAAAAAAACAATATTAATCTATGATCATAAATCATAAATTTAACTCGCGTTTCGTGTCTGTCTGTGTGACCGCGTTGTTCTTCTAAACTGCTCAACTGATTCTGCTGCGATTTCCACTATCATTTAGACAATTTTATCCGGAAGGTTTATGTGTGCGATACATTATTAATTTTTAACTTAGATATAAAGAAAACTCTGTATTTTGTCAAGTCCAGAACCGTGCGAAGCAGGGGCGCTGCTCTAGTCTTCCGATATTATAGTCTATAGTCAATGGATCCAAACGTGAGGGGGCATAACTCACGGCCGCTATAAAGATCTATAGACTTTTCAAAGAAATTAAAAAAAAAACGTCCACTTAGTCTACCATAATGCATGCCATTGTTGCTATCTCGCTCTAACTTCGACTTCGTCAAAGGTAAGTGAGGGACAGGTATATGTCTTTATCCACGGTGTAAAGTACGAGCATTCTCAGTTTGAAACAAGTCGCTGTGGAGAGCAGATGTGTTCGAATTTTTTAATTTTGATTTTTTGTTTGTTATACAGATACGATATCTTGGATTTTGGTTTCTGGTACTTTTTTGTGGTTATCTTAAAAACTTATGTGTTCAGTGATTGTGGGAAGTGACATTGCGAAAATATTTGACTTTTCTGGAGATTTCTTGGAATTAATTTTCATAAAGGTTGGTTGATTTTTTTCATATTTTATTAAATGTTTTAGTTGTTGGCTTGTATTTACAGATTTTGCCAACAACATAATCATAGTTTTCATCTAAACTCACTGCTAAATAATATATCTACAATGAGAAATTAATTTTTAATCAAAAACTTGCAATTTGTTTTACCAAAATTGCACTAACCTACACCTCTACAGGTCATTCTTATTCAAATCAAATGTTCCAAACACGATAAATTAACTCGTTACCAACACACAATTGAAAACTAAACTAAAATACTGCCAAAATCCTAAAAACTGTTAACTTAATCGTTGACCTCAGGAACTGCTTAACTCGCTTCATAGACATTTCTCCGTTAACTGTAAATACCATAACTTTTACACATACCATAACATCACGCCTGTAATTCCCCAAGGGTGAGGCAGAAGTGTAAACTACAGCCATAATTCGCAAGTTATGATTAAGTCCAATGTTGCCATCAACAGGCACAGAGCATACTCCGAGCAGCTACTGAGAAATTCCAGATGAAAAAACAAAAGTAGCTTCGTAGGTTCGAACCAAGCCAGGCACTTTACTTTGTCAAAGTTATTTCATCACCATAGCTCTCAAAACGGTGCAGCAAACCAACCAAACAAACAGTGCCACTCCAGGAGTGTCGACAGAAGTGAAAACTTGATAAAGCATAGTAATTTTATAAATATGTTTGAAGGTCATTCTTCCCAAAGAAAATGTAGCGCGCGTTGATGTCTTTATAATGGCCAAAACTAAAAAACAGAGTTGTCGGTTACGGTAACAGTGTCGCGAGTTCCATGGTTTTTTCCTATCTCAAAAAATACCCAACGCGACTTAAGAAGTTTTCACTTTAAAAAAATCGCAGTCATGTGACGTCTTCCATTGCAATCCGCACTGAGCCCGCGTGGTGGATTACGGACCACTCCCTCTCGAAGATAGGAGGCCCGTGTCCCAGCAGTGGGAACGTTATAGGCTGATTCATTAGACCAATGAGGCAGGCCGATGTATAACAAGTTTGGTCATGTGACAAACTGCGACCACCAATTCGTTTGACCAGCGTGTTGGTTTTGTTAAGGCAATAACTGTGACTACGGCATGGATTATTTCAAAATCAAAAAAGGCTGAGAATCAGCGCTTTTGGAAAGTCAAAATTAATTTAAAAAAAAACAACTAAGACAGTCCCCCAAAACACCCGCCCTTCACCACTTCCTAGTGCTTTTGCTGGGGAGAAGAAGTGGCGCAACAAACTCCCCAGCAGCACAGCTGTCTGTTCTGTTAGACGACCTTGATTCTGTAGCCAAAGTAATTTACATGACAAAACAAAGAAATACTCATTTTAAATTAAATTATTTGCCATATTGTACAACAATTTCGTACAAGCCGTGCGCTTGATAGAATTTCCCATTGACAAAAATGACGAAACTTCTAATACAAACTTTAATCCCCTTTTGGGATGATTTTCAAGAATCCTTCCTTGGTAACCTTTGCTATGTGAATTCTTGTGCGCATGCTTCCAGAACCAGCTGTGCGTTGCCTGTCAGTGAATGTTCTTCTCCATAGAGGTCTACGTTTTAAAATTAAAAAGTGCCTGTACAAGGTATATTTGAAATAATAATGCTTTGAGTTTGAATGAGTGAAACAAGATAGCAAAAGTCTCACGATCAAAACAACTTCCACTAAAATCTTGCTAATTAGTATAAACAGGAAAAAAATTGACTAGCGCACAAATTGTAACAATGACTCCATATGAATATTATAAATTCGAAAGTAACTCTATCTGTCGGTCTGTATGTTACATTTTCACGCCTAAATCACTGAAAGGATTTCGATAAAAATTGGCATAGAGTTAGATTGCATCCCCGGGAAGGACATAGGATAGTTTTTATCGACATACCTCGCGGGCGGAAGCTAGTATAGCATAAATTATGATTCTAGACATAATCCCGTCGGTTATCAAAAAAAAAAGAAAATCAGCTGTTTCATTGAAAAATGCAAAACCTACGCGGTCAATATGTTTGCAACAAACGATATTTATATTAATAATCGACGATTTTCTACCGTTCAACTATATCCGACGATCCTGCATACGTATCTCTTTTGCTGACTATAGGTACATAATTTAATTCATGAACGCTTCTGAAATTAAGCTACACCAGAACTTCCATTCTTATTTTAATGTAGAAACAACAACGTTATACTGTGGTCAGGTATGATCATTGAGAGGTTGTTGCTAGTCATGTTGTGCGATTACGCTTTGGGTGATACATAAGCAGCCTATAATGTTCCCACTGCTGGGACACACGCCTCCTCTCTGTGAGAGGGTGTGGGCCACGCGGGCCCAGTGCGGGTTGGTAGATGTCACGTGTCTTTGAATTTTTTGTTCTAGCACATGTTTCCTCATGATGTTTTCTTTCACCGTTACGAGATCAGTGGGGGACTGGGGGTGCCAGCAATAATTTACAAAAAGTCAAAGTCTCGGTTCGAACCTACGACCTACAACTCGTAAGTCGCGGCCGTTACTACTGGGCCATCACTGCTCACACCAATACTAATAATGACGCAATATTTGTAAATGTGACGAAAAATCATCAAAAACATTTAAGCTAACCTACAGACTAAAATCCGAACATATTTTACAATTGAATAGCCAACATTCTCTCATACTATCGTTAAATATTTTTTGGGCTTTTCAACATAATATGCTTCCGGCTTATACAAATGCTAATTCTTAATATAATAGATGTATCTTCACAATCTTTGGGAAGTACTGTTATCTGACTGGAGTGAGATGTCGTTTGCTGTTGTAAATTTATACGTTAACAATAATTTGGTGAAGCTAAATAGGTCACGGAATATCTTGCAGATAAGTAGAAAAATGGTTGTCATTTTCAGGGTTTATATTATTTATTTAAAACCAGCTGTTACCGTGACTTCCTTCGCGTGCTTATTGGATTGCAACCCTAATAAAAGTAGACATTTTTCGTTGGTTATCAAAAATAAAAATTTGCTGTTTCATAGAAAAGTGCTATGTGTACGAGGTCAAAATGTATGGAACAGCTGATTTTTTTTTATAACCGACGAAACATTTCTGTAGATCTAGGATCATGTGTTGATATCATGGTTTCAGTTTAGTGGTCGATGACCCTGCCACCCTATACATATGCAATAATAGCTGCGCCCCGCAGTTTCATCCGCGTAAATGTCGATCCCGTGGGAATATCGGGATAAAAACTATCCTATGTCCTTCCCCGGGATGCAATCTATCTCTCTACCAAATTTTATCGAAATCCGTTCAGTGGTTTAGGCGTGAAAAAGTAACATACAGACAGACAGACAGAGTTAGATTCGAATTTATAATATTAGTATGGATTATAAATGCAACAGTAACTCGTCTTTTAACACCTAAACTACTGATCCAATCATTATGAAATTTGACAGATAGGTAGCCTGGAACCTGGAGACGGATATACATAATCAGCCTATAATGTTCCCACTGCTGGGACACAGGCCTCTTTCTGTGAGAGGGAATGGGCCGTAATCCACCCCGCGGGCACAGTGCGGGTTGACGGATATAACATGTCTACAAATTTTTGGTTCTGGAACATGCACGTTTCCGCACGATGTTTTCATTCACCGTTTTTGTGAGCAGTTGGGATGAAATAAAGTGCCTGCTTGGGTTTGAACCCACGACCTATACAACTCTTAAGTCTGCTGCCCAGCTGCCCAGACGGATATGAGCTACTTTAATCCTGGATCGCAGACGAAGTCACGGGCTAAATCTAGCTTATAAATTTAAGAACCTGATATCAGATACGATTATAAATTGACTGGTCTCATGAGTCGCCTACAACAAACCATAAGTCAGGCATATTTTGAAAGTCTAGACTTTGTTAGGTAACAGTGTGCCTAGATTCCGATCGGATTACTCATAGAACAATGGTTACACAATAGTTTTGACTAATAACTATCGCCCGAGTTCAATTGAGAAATAAGATTGAGAGTTTTTGGTATACCTAATGGAGTTGTATCTTCATAATCCATTCTTAATATTATAAATTCGAAAGTAACTCTGTCAGTCTGTCTGTATATCACCTTTTCACGCCTAAACCACTGAACGAATTTCGATGAAATTTGGCAGAGAGAAAGATTGCATCCCGGGGAAGGATATAGGATAGTTTTTATCGACATACCTCGCGGGCGACGCCGCGGGCGGAAGCTAGTATAAACTATATGAACGATATAACATGACAAATGAAATGAAATTGTTTATTCTTTAAATTGAATATCAGAATCACTTGTACACGTCATATTTATAAAAAAAAAAGCCAAGTAGATAAGGTTTTTTTTTCTGTTTTTTTTTCCAAGTTTCTTATCTGACTACTCTGAGAAGACAGACCGAAACAAACTCAGAGCTTCGAACTTGAATTCGCTCGCTCTTGTATCCTATGTCGCCTATCGACCGACGGCAACCATGCAACCGATGTCATCCGAAGTACACACGAACCGCATGTGGCCGGCTGCACCTAGTTGTACCCGGCTAAAACTAGGTGTAGCCGCACTTTGGCTATTAGCCGTGACATATCTACCAAATTAAATAGACGCGAAAAATTCTCTGTTTGTTTGTTACGTTTCCACAGCTAAACTAACGTACCCATTTCTATGAAACTTGGCAAAACTATAGCTTAGTAGGTATCTAAAAAAGAATATGACATATTTTTTATCTTGTAAAATTATGTATACTTAAAATGTGAGCGAAGCAGCGGGACGCACCTAGTAAGTTGTAGATCAAGCGAAGCAAATCACGGGGGGTCTTATCTTTGATTCTAAACAATTCTTAGCTTATAAGGATTTGTTATTATAAGACTATCTTTGTAAGGATTTGTAAAATATGGATCTGCATCTGTTTAAGAAGCTGTCCTGGACAGGATAGGATAAACTAACTATACGGTTTTAAAACACACAAGTTGTGAGTATGAATGTGGATAATTCAAAGTAAAAACATTTATTTCATTTAAGACAGATATAAAGCACTTTTAAATGTCAAAAAAACTATTTTAAATATAAAAAAACAGTTTTGAATGTCAAAAAGGTACTTTTAAATTAAAAAAAAGGACAATTGTTTGTCAAAAAGGAAGTTTTAAATGTTAAAAAGCAAATTTTTATGTCTAAAAGGCACGTTACTTTAGAATCGAGGAAGTCTGGGAGACCAAAGAATTGATGGATGGATTATGTGAATAGTGATGGCTAGAAAGGAGGTCACTACTGAGGTGACGGCTGCCTTGAACGTTTTCACCCTTCCCCCATTCACCCTCTTAGGGGTGGAATTTCGAAAAACCTTTTCTTATTAGATAAGTACCTATTCTTCACAAAGAACACACCCTCCAAATTTCATGTCTCTAGGACCAGCTGTTTAGGCTGTATGTTGATATATCAGTCAGTCAGGACTTTGAATTTTGTATAATAAAGGTAGATAAATAATTAAAGATCTCAGCCTGAAGACCGGTAATCAGATCCATCTTAAAGCCTTAATTTTCTTGAACAAAAATGTTGTTAAAACAAGTCGTTATGAAAACATGATAATTACAAGTTTAGTAATGACCGCGATATTATCTCGACGTCGGATGTTGAGTCGATTGGTTGCCGTTTCATTTTATTGTAATGTGGGTGTTATGGGACTGCTTATTATGGTGTCACACTTATTAAGGGGCTCACAGGACCTAAACGCAAGTTTTAGAAACAATAAAAGTATATGATCGACTACAGTAAACAAAATCAAAAAATATTCTTCAGGATATGCTAGGTAGATAGTGTGTTGAAAACATAATACTTACAACTAATTCGATACGATAAAAAAAAATCATGAAAATACCTCTCTATCTTTCTTTTTACAATAAAATCCATATTAATATCATACAATCGATTTTTGTGAGATTTTTCTACAAGCAACATACTAAAACATTAGTGTTTTAATTTTTTAGTCCAAACAATAGATTTTTTGTAATTAAATAATTGTTTCATATTTTGCAATAAATTACCAGCGTTGTGTCATCGCGCTTCTCTTTCTTTTCTATGCAGTCCGACAGTGACCGCGCTTTAGGTCATGTAAGTCCCTTAAGTGGTAAACATATCGTCGACCGTAGGTTCAATTGAGGTAAGGGACATAATACGATTTTTCAGGAGAGGCCGACAAAGTTTTTTTTCGGACTAAATCGCCTATAACTTTTTTTGTTATTAACCTTTTTCGGATCTGATTTCACACATAATCTTGTATTTTAGTGCTCTATTTACCTGTGTAACATTTATTTAAATAAGTTAGCTATTTAAGAAAATAGACGTCCCTTACACCAACGTATTTTGTTAGTAATGTCCCTTACATTAAATTGATCTCTACGTTGGATCCAATCTATAATGAAAAAATAGTGTAAAGGTCTTGTTGAAAAAATGTGTGAAGAATAATTCGTTGATTGGGAAGACTCTTACCTTATTTGAAGTGGATTGGCGGCGGTAATTACACCATTTCAAGTTGCTATATTGCATAGTTTTTCAGATACATTGTTATTTTGGGGCTGATTCGAAATTCAAATCCAAAAATCAGTAGGGTAAGGGACATTTTTTTAAGCTAGAATTTTTTCATATACACCATTCGAAAGAGCGCAAAATTCTGAACAAAACTGTATACTCAACTCATTTTGGGTATTTTGTCCCTTACCTTAATTGAACCTACGGTCGACGATATCATCACGCCAGTATTAACCGAAGGGGCAGACAGAGATGAAACGTCTTGCATGTGCCATGAGTGTACAATTTTGTTACTGTTGCTGTCAGCTTGCATCAGTCCACTGCTGGGCAAAGGCCATGACTTCCAGCTCTTTCGATCAGGGCGAAAGTGGACTACTGGTCGTTTGTTTTGTCCACCTTGTCCCGCCATCTTCTACGGGGGCTGCTGCGACGCCTTCTAGCTGTGTCAAAGCTCCACGTGGTGGTTATTATGGCCCACAGCTCATTGGGTATACGGCAGACGTGGTCATCCCAGACCCACTTCAGCTTAGTGGCTTTTTGAGCAATGTCAGTAATCTGTGTTTTGGAACGCAGTGTGGTGTTGCGAATACTGGCATATACCTCTATAAGACTATTATTTTACAGACGTCAGTACATCAAGCTACTACAATCTGTCAAATTTCTTTAATAGATTTTCAACTTTATTGCTAAAGCATAAGGTTCAAGGTTGATTATGAAAATTTGACAGTTTCGGATAGCTTGATGTGCTGGGGTCTGTACCATGTTTATAAATATATTCTATTCTATTTTATGCCTGTTAAACACTTTCCAAACCAGTACAGCAGTACTGCCCCTGACTCATCATAATTCTCCTCCCCATATCTAAACTTATTAGTGGTCAGCGCAACATGTCTTTGTCTTCCATACTTCTCTATTAGTCGTCATCTCATTAGTCACCCCCTTTCTAACCATATCATCATTCACACATTCCATCGCATCGTTTCTTTGGTCTTCCCTTACTCTTATAGCCATCGACTTTCATACTCAAAACTCTCCTCACGACATTTTCCTCATTCCTCCTTATCACATGTCCATACCATGACAACCGCTTTCCTCACAACTTTTCAGTTACCAGTGTCACTTTGAGACTTCCACTTATGTACTCATTTCTTATTCTATCCATTCGTGTAACACCACACATCCCTCTTAACATTCTCATATCAGTTGCATGCAATTGTCTTTCAATCATCCCTACAACACAACACTTTACAAGATTGATACTACTGATACTACTGACTTAAAATTGTCCCCTAACTTTTTGTCAACGGAAGGCTGACCATTGACCCAAAAATCTTAAATATTCTCAACAATTCTTTCACGTTCTTACACATTTTTTTCTCGTAAACTATTCAAAATAAATCAATTACTGTGACTCGGCCACCTTCTCTAAACTATTACAGTGTCAAATCGTGACTTTTGACCTTAGGACCTTAAAATTTGAGGTCACGAAACTTTTCGAGTCGTGCCACAGTGACTTTTGAACGTAGTTTTTTGACCACAATGGCATTGACACGGTCGGGTAAAAGAATTTGGAAAAAGAGAGCTTCTCAATGATTACTTAAAAAAAAGAGTTTTTGGTAAAAAGTGACCAGCAGGGTCATTGCGTAACACATTATCAGTAGCAATGGCTTTTAGTTTGACAATTCAACCACATTCATTGCATTATTTATGTTGTTGAGCAGACAAATTTTTGAAACATATGAAGCAATGGATTGGCAATAACTATCCTTCAAAATGATTCAGATTCAGATTGAGAGTGTGTTACACATTCAGGGGGCTGTTAATGAATGGGGCTCAAAATTTGAGTAAATTGCCGCAAGGTTTGGAAACAATGAAAAGTGAAGAGTGTGTAGTAAATAAAATTAGAGGGGCCCGCGGCTAAATAATAACAGCCGCACAGGTCGATCAATAAAGTTAAGCTATCCTTGCCGCAGTTGTACTGTGGATGGGTGACCATCTTTACATACCGAGACCCCTCCGTGTCTCGGAAAGCACGTTAAGCCTTTGGTCCCGGTTGCCAGTCATGGATCTTTGACAGTCGTTACGGGTGGTCAGAGCCGAAAGTCTGACAACCAGTCTTAACAAGGGGTATCGTATTACCCAATAACTGGGTTGTGGAGGTCAGATAGGCAGTCGCTCCATGTAAAATACTGGTATTCAGCTGCATCTGGAAGCCGACCCCAACATAGTTGGGAAAAGGCTAGGCAGATGATGTGTATTAGATAAAATTGTGAAGGAGCTCCTTCAAAATGAAACTGACAGTACCATAGGTAATTACTTCTGCCGCCAAACAGCATTCCAGATTGAAGGGTATGTGCCGGTGTATAGTCTGACTTTTAATTAGCTGCAGTAAAATTACACTTCTTAATAACTCATTTCGGAATGAGTTTAGAGATATGCATGTCAAATAAGTTACGTTTGTTACACTATTCTGTACTAGAAAAACAAGATTTTAAGACAAAAATACGCCAATTTCAGTCATTAGCTGCAGTAAAATGACACATAACCTGCCATTTTACTGCAGCTAATTAAAAGTTCGACTATAGTTACACAAAAGCTGGGTACTCACTTAGCAGTGTAGCACGTAACGTATCAGATACGGTATCAACCTGCAAGTGGGTACGGCTCGTCCACGGTCCTCCGCGTATCTAGCTACGAGCTGCCGGATCCGCAGTGCTCGCAACGATGTCACGCCGACAACATGTCTCAAATGGTGGCTAGTGCTGCGTTCATATTCATGTATAATATTTTAGATAATTATAAAAGCCCACGTCGATTTTGGCAAAGTGAAATTTTCAAAGATAGAAATCGTTCTAACAATTTAGTAATGGATATGAAGTCTCAAGAGATTAGTGGACATTTCAAGAATTTCACTCGTATGTCGAGTACAGATTTTGAGTATCTCTTCAGTCCACTTCATAATGAATAATTGAATACGTAAGTTCGTTTGAAGCTCGCGCGTACGTACTCACTACCCAAGCGGTCGTGACGCCGTCCACGAGCACACTGCGAGCCGCCTTTGTGTTCGCAGTGAAACCGCCACTGGGCGGGTCACTGCGAGCTTACAGCGCTCCACGCGCGAGCGGCTCGCAGCGGGCTCGTGCCTACGTACTCACTTGATACCGTATCTGATACGTTACGTGCTACACTGCTAAGTGAGTACCCAGCTTACATGACACATTACAGTGACAGGCAGCTACCCCCTTAGCATAATCGGTATGTCGTAAGTACCTAGTTTAAAATATTACCTACATCTAGGTTACAATATGGTATTAACTAGTGAGCCCCAAACTAGACAGTTAGTCTGTATCTTGGGGCTCGCTTTATTATTTATTTTGTTTATTTTTTTATTATTACGTGGGACATAAATAAATATAACTGGTGAAATGTGGGTGTATCTACTAATACACCTCTGCATGACCCCTTCGTGAATTTAGACAGGCGTGATGTTATATTGTGTTCAATCTATTTAAGCAACATGAGTAATCCCCAAATAACGTTACATTAATTTCATCACACTATCACACTAATATTATAAAGGCGAAAGTTTGTGAGTGTGTGCGTGTGTGTGTTTATATGTTTGTTACTTCTTCACGCTCAAACGGCTGGACCAATTTTGATAACATTTTGTATGGAGGTAGCTGACACCCTGGATTAACATATAGGCTACTTTTTATCCCGATATTCTCACGGGATCAATACTTACGCGGGTGAAACCGCGGGGCGCAGCTAGTTAAAAATAAGTGTTTTATCATCATTCTCCTCCCCTTATACCAATTTATTCGTGGTCAGCGCAACATGTCTTTTTCTTCCACACTTCTCCATTAGTCGTCCCGGTACGACATACCGATTATGCTAAGGGGGTAGCCCTTAGCATAATCGGTATGTCGTACCGGGTGGCAGGGAAATTGACGCGTAAACTGTAACCATGGATCCAGTACCTACATGATTCTGAACGCAACGGTTACTAAAAACAAATAAGCTTGTTCCATACGTTTTATTAAAAAATGGCACTTTTCTATGAAACAGCAGTTTTTTTTTGATAACCGACGAATAGTTTCTAAGCTCGGGAGTCTAGAATCAATGCGGAATTCATGGTTTGTGCGTAGATGAAAATCGTTTACTTTTACCATGTTTGTAAATATGTGAGCACCATGTATCTATCTGATAATTCATTTATATGTCATGGTTTCATTTTTAATTCTTTTACCTATTGGTGGTATAGTAATTTTATTTTAGGTGCATCGTCTTCACATATTATTATTATAATTAATGTATGCAAAATATTGTAAAACATTTTAAAAGAGTAACGGTGGAGTTTCTTGCCCATTCTTCTCCATACGAAAACTACCTTTTGGAATGGGCGAGTAGAATCATATTTTGTTGTAATTTTTGACGTTCAAAAGTGCCTATTTGAAATAAATGCTTTGACTTTGACTTTGATGTCTCTGCATCGACTGCTGAATCACAGGCCCCCTCTCTGTGAGATGGAGTGGGTCCACCACGAGAGCCTAGTGTGCGTTACATGTCTTAATTAATCCCGGTATTCCCACACCACTTTGCATTTCTATTATAGTTCTTGTTCATACGAAAATCGAATTTACATCATGAAATCAATACTTTCGACAAGTTTAAAGTTTCTTCAAAAACACAGAATCAATATTCGACGCATAGTATTATGAATATTATGATGAAGTGAAATACAAGTTTTCATTAATATTTGTATTAATTTTAGGCCTAAAAGTAAAAAAGTCATACGAATGATCAAATTTTAATATTAAATCCACGACTTTCGGAACTCGTTTGTGGCCGCGAGGGGATAGTGTTGGGACATGGACTTTGGACATAAAATAGTATATTTCATTACTAGTGCGGAAAGGCTGTCATTGCAAAGAGTTGACAGTCGGAACAAGTTGCAATGACGGTTCCGCAGGTGTACTGAACAACTATTTTTAATACAGTTGCGAAAAAATGAAGCAATTTAATAAAATAATAAAAACACAATAAACTCAACTAACTAATCATTTTTTCTGGAAAATGGCGCCAACCGTAGAATATAAGCAGAGTTTTTTTTTCTTCACCCATTTTGGTAGGCAAAGGGAACTATCCATACAGCTTAGTCTTCAGTATATTTTTTTTATTGATATGAAATGAAAATGAAATTTAATGAGATGAAATGAAATGAAACCTAACCTAACTCATTCAATTAAATCATTAAATCTGATATTGAAATAAATTAGTAGCTTCTTTTTAGAAATATACGTATTTGTATGAATGACAAAAACTCTTTAGTAAAAACTTCATGGTTGGTTTTTCTTTTTAATAGACATTATTTTGACAGTTGGGAAAGAGAACGCACGAGTTCGGGAAAGGTAAAAAAAAAGCACTATTATGTAATAGCCCACATCCCGAACGCTATACGTCCCTGCAATACACCACTTTTTGAGCAACTGTATTAAAAAAAAGGTTTTTATGTCATCGTCATCACTTCATCAGCCATCTACATGGTCTGACCAAGATTATGTCTGGACTTCAACTACTACTTTGACCCCTGAGTTTGTTTCACTGGTTCATTTCACGGGTGGTCAGATGGGAAATGTCGACTCCATGTAGCTTATTTTTTTTTAATATGATGTGTAAATGTGATTCCGATATCCTATCTACAGGATAAACAATTTCTTTTCATTTCCTATAGTAGTCCACTACTGGGCAAAGGACTCTGTATTCGCACGACATTCAACTCGATCCTGTTCTTATCCAGCTGCTACCAGCCACCCAGCGAAGATCGTTGCTCCACCTAGCCTGAGGGTGTACTACCGTACGTTTGCCGATTCGCGGTCGCCACTCACGAACACGCTACCCTAACGGTCATCAGTTCTACGGCTATGGGCGGTCTATTGTCACTTCAGTTTGCGTATTAAAAACTTATTAAAATTCAAAGCTTTCCTTATTGAACACACAAAATAATGTTGCTATTTTACTGAAATTGTGAGCTTACTTACTTCAGTTAAAAATACTAGCAAATAATTAGATTAAAAAATATGTATGTCTGTATGTAGTTGACACCAAGCACAACTCTCGCACACGATAATTTTCGTCTTTCGTTCGGCCTCGGCTTTCCCTATTCGGCCTGTTTCCCATCACTAGCAATAACTTTGACGGGTTCGCTACAAAATTGCCCATTTGTAAGCATTCTGTCATTTCCTTCGTGTTTTAATATAAATCAATATAAATTAAGTTAGTTCGATATAAACTTTGCTGTTTATGATAATATCTATGCTTTTGCCTAGCAATGGCGTAAACCAATAAATAAATAAGAGTTGACAGCAGTGGTGGCCGAGTGGTATCGGCCCCGGCTTGCGAGTTGTAGGTCGTGAGTTCAAACCCAGCCAGGCACTTTAGTTTGGGTATTTAATTTCATCACCACTGCTCTCAAAACGGTGAGGGAAAACATCGAGAGGAAACCGGCATGTGACATCCAGATACCCGCACTGGGGCCGCGTCGTGGATTATGGCCTACTCCCTCTCACAGAGAGGAGGCCTGTGTCCCAGCAGTGGGAACGTTATAGGCTGATTATGCAAATTCATATTAAAAATATTTTAATGCCTGCCCCCGTTGGTCCAGTGGTCGCAAGGGCGACAGCTAGCCATGAGGTTCTGGGTTAAATTCCCAGGTCGGGCAAAGTGACTCGGTAGCATTGGAATCTGGATTTGTGCATGATTGACGGCAATACTTACATCAGGTCCTGGGTTCGATTCCAAGGTCGGACCAAATGTTATTGGGTTTTTCCATTAGGGATCTCTTAGTAGCAGCCGGGAGTCTGGACTGGTTGATGGCAATAGGCTCACTACCTATTAGAAAAAAGAAATAGAAATAGAAAATATTTATTGTCCAGGTAATACAGTAAGCAGGTGATTAAGTACCTAGTTTAAAATATTACCTACAGCTAGGTTACAATATGGTATTAACTAGTGAGCCCCAAACTAGACAGTTAGTCTGTATCTTGGGGCTCGCTTTATTATTTATTTTGTTTATTTTTTTATTATTACGTGGAACATAAATAAATATAACTGGGGAAATGTGGGTGTATCTACTAATACACCTCTGCATGACCCCTTCGTGAATTTAGACAGGCGTGATGTTATATTGTGTTCAATCTATTTAAGCAACATGAGTAATCCCCAAATAACGTTACATTAATTTCATCACACTATCACATTAATATTATAAAGGCGAAAGTTGTGAGTGTGTGCGTGTGTGTGTTTATATGTTTGTTACTTCTTCACGCTCAAACGGCTGGACCAATTTTGATAACATTTTGTATGGAGGTAGCTGACACTCTGGATTAACATATAGGCAATTTTTTATCCCGATATTCCCACGGGATCAATACTTACGGGGGTGAAACCGCGGGGCGCAGCTAGTTAAAAATAAGTGTTTTATCATCATTCTCCTCCCCTTATACCAATTTATTCGTGGTCGGCGCAACATGTCTTTTTCTTCCATACTTCTCTATTAGTCGTCATCTCGGTAGTCACCCCCTTTCTAACCATATCATCATTCCCACAGGCCATCCATCGTTTCTCTGGTCTTCCCCAACTCTTATAGCCATAAAAATTGTGTCTACATTTAAATAAAAACATTAAAAACACTTTTTCAATGAAAATAACACATAAAAATTATTGAAAATTACGTTCAAATGTAATAAATATCGCCATTTAAGAAAACAAGTTTCGCACTAAAAAACTAATGGTTTTCATAATACGATTATACTGACTGACACGTTTTTTTTATGTATTTATTAACATATATTATAAAAAATATATCTTAAGTATACTTTTTTAATATAAGGATTTTTCATACTATTCGACTAATACAAGCTTACACTAGAGGGGCTTGTGGCTAAGTAATAACAGCGGCACAGGTCGATGAATCAGGTTAAGCTACGCTTGCCGCGGTTGGTCTGTGGATGAGTGACCATCTTTATATACCAAGACCCCTCCGTGCCTCGGAAAGCACGTCAAGCCGTTGGTCCCGGCTGTCATTCGTGGATCTTTGGCAGTCGTTACGGGTAGTCAGAAGTCTGACAGTCTGATAACCAGTCTTACCAAGGGGTATCGTATTACTCAGTAACTGGTAGTGGAGGTCAGATAGGCAGTCGCTCCGTGTAAAATACTGGTATTCAGCTGCATCCGGTTAGACTGGAAGCCGACCAAAACATAGTTGGGAATACTAGTATTTTACATGGACCGACTGCCTATCTGACCTCCATAACCCAGTAACTGGGTAACACGATACCCTTTGGTAAGACTGGTTGTCAAACTTCAGGGCTTCTTCCCGTAACGACTGTCAAAGATCTACGAATGACAGCCGGTACCAACGCCTTAACGTGCTTTCCAAGGCACGGAGGGGTCTTGGTATGTAATGGATGGTCACCCATCAACGAACCGACCGCGGCAAGCGTAGCTTAACCTTCAATCGACCGCGTGGCTGTTATCGTTTACCCACGAGCCCCTCACTTTCTTACGATGAGTCACTATAGAAAAAATCTTCATAGGATTTTTAACAGCAGCGTCTGTCACAAAAATATTCTAATGTATTGTGTAGCATTCAAATATCCAGTTTTGCCAAGCTAGGCTTTTGATAAACCCGTCTGTATGTATAACTAATAAATGAATGGCCCGTTACCATAGCACTACAATCACACTAATATTATAAAGGCGAAAGTTTGTGAGTGTGGGGGGTGTGTGTGTGTGTTTATATGTTTGTTACTTCTCCACGCTCAAACGGCTGGACCAATTTTGATAAAATTTTGTATGGAGGTAGCTGACACCCTGGATTAACATATAGGGTACTTTTCATCCCGATAGTCCCACGGGATCGACATTTACGCGGGTGAAACCGCGGGGCACAGCTAGTGTTGTCATAAAAATAACATCATAATACTCAACCAATTATAAAAACAAATTGAACACACCAGCCAACCAAAAACAAGTTTAAACACAAAAAACCAAATAGACTTCTCAAACCACAGATTATTATGTAACACCACACTTAAAATAAATAAACCACCATTATAATACTAATAAGAAATAAACAATTATTTAAATAACACTATAAATATTAATGATGGTTGTAATTGCGACGCGTTTGTCGCGATTAAATAGTCGCATTACGTGGCTTTTGCCTTATTTATTTAATACTCATTCTGTAGCGTCGCTGGCCGGCGATATATCTTTTTTTATTGACCATAGATAATACTGTAGTTAAGGAACAAGTTTAATAGAGTTAGAAATTTTTGAGTTGAATAAGTTAGAAATTTATTTGACAACTAGCAATGACGTGTCGTTTCCGTGCCTCGGAAAGCATGTTAAGCCGTTGGTCCCGGCTGTCATTCTTGGATTTTTGACAGTCGTTACGGGTCGTCAGAAGCCCGAAAGTTTTACAACCAGTCTTACCAAGGGGTATCTTATTACCCAGTGACTGGGTTGTGGAGGTCAGATAGGCAGTCGCTTCATGTAAAATACTGGTATTCAGCTGCTATGTTAGGTGGGGTCGGTTTCCAGTCTCAAAATAAAAAAATCAAAATATTTTATTTCACATAAACCTACATTATTATGAAACTTCAGAAGCTAGGTGCACGGTTCCAGTTGGTCGTTTCCTATGGAAAAGAGCCGGCAAGAAACTCCACGGTTACTCTTTTTTAAAATAATTGGCTTTTACAATGTTTTCAAATTATAGTAGGTATGGAAGGACAGCGTAGGCTTGTCAATAAGTACCAGGGTCAGCAACAAAAGTCGAATAACACTTCAGTTTTTTTAATCTCTGTTATTGAGCAAAATATTAACACTTTAGTTTTTTAATCTCAGTTAACTCGATAACTGAGATTTAAAAAAAACCGGCCAAGTGCGTGTCGGGCCACGCACAGTGTAGGGTTCCGTAGTAGCCCGTTATCACAATATAGTACGATTCTGTTGTTCTTTATTCTGAATATAAGTAATGGTAAAGATATTGTATAGAAGTTAATGGTTATAATAACAAAAACCGACTTTAAATTTGAATTATCATTGCTAAGACGTGCGGGGATGTCGATCAGAAGTGTCTTAAACGTTTAACAAGTTCGTTTGTGACTTCTATCTCAGCTCTTCTTCGTCAGCGCCATCTAGCGGCAGTATTGTGCAAGTTATGATAATCTATTGTGGTTTTTTTAGTTTTTTTTTTCATATTTTGTTTTCCAATGCAAATATTTGCCCGTTATAAATAAGTAACTGCTTCATCTTAGTCACTTTAAAGGATTAATGCTCAGGATTTTGTATTTGGTACAAAATTATAGAACACCCAAGTTCAACGACTATTACTGCTAAACTTATAAAGTTATCTTAATTCCTATAGTTTTCTTTTAAAGTTCATGAAATGTACTATCATCGTGAATTTTTCCAGATTTTTCAAGAAAGCAGTTTAGCTTTTAGAGGGGGGGGGGGGACGCCCTACTGCAACTACTGATGGGGTAGACGACGAAAAAAATATTCATCCCCACTGCACATGTAGGGGATCTACCCTAAAAAAAATTTTTTTCCAAAATTTTATTCTACCACTTTCTCAGCGTAATTGATATACACACTCCTACAAAATTACAGCTTTCTAGCACTAACGGTCTCTTAGCAAAACCTCGGACAGACGGACGGACATGACGAAACTATAAGGGTTCCTTGTAGGTACCTACTACGGAACCTTAAAAACTGAAGTGTTAATCGACTTTTGTTGCTGACCGTACTTGATAAAATAAAGAATGGTCTACAGATCTAAAGTCAACAAGAGGCCTTGGTCCTCACATTTACAAAATAAGAATCTATCAAAAGGATAAATCAGAAATAAAATATAAAAACCTATTAAAACCAAGTGATATTATTGCCATTACAACCACTAATAAAGAAGTGAAAAATTAGAATTGTCTGTATATAAAAAGATTAAAAAATAATAAAAAGATTATGTCAAAGAAGTATGTAAAATATAAATAAAAAATAAACATCGTAATTTGAGAGCAGTGAATAGACATTTACATAGTTATGCCGTTAATGAGGTGCCAGGGAAGTCACATGTGCAGAAGGAATTATTGCCAAACTACCTTGTCTTCAACGTAGTCTTTAATCTTATAGTCCAACCGGATATACTGGAAGTCGACCCCAAGCCCAACATAGTTGGGAAAAGGCTAGGCAGATGATGAACTAGCAGTGTGTCCAACGGGTTTTTTCAAAAATTTCAAACTTAAGAAGCGCGCGAGTGGAAGCTAGTATTTAATATACAAGTAACAATGGACTCAAATATGTTAGCAACAATATTTCTTTACAACTATGTTAGTAAACTTAACCTAACACTGCCATATAGTTGTGGGAAACCCTGCGACAAGCTCAACACCTATGTGGAAAGCTTGCAGCTGTGATTCAATCACAAGAATTCCAGTCTGCTCGCGAATCGCGATACACCGCAGTACAATGTTGGGTCTGGCCAAGGTAGCGCATCTTTTTCGCGTGCAGCGTAAAAACAATCGTCACGAGCTTTAACAAACATGTGGATAAGGTTCATATTCGCATGAACCGTTTAAAAAGTGCGACCTACATCTTACTTACTACCCCCTTACTAATAAACGTCATAAGTATATCAGACCAGCTTCCGCCCGCAGCTTCGTCAAAAAAACTATCCTATGTCTTTCCCCGGGATGCAATCTATCTCTCTGCCAAATTGTATCGAAATCCGTTCAGTGGTTTAGGCGTGAAAAGGTAACATACAGACAGACAGAGTTACTATCGAATATCTAATATTAGTATGGATGAATAGTTACACACCGATTTCTCTCTTTCAGTCGTCAGTAATTTGACTTTCGAAAGAAGAAGACAAAGCTTTGTGTAACTATACAGACGCTATACAGCGTTTATTAGTAAGGGGATAAAAGTGATGTTAACGACGCCTTACTGTAAGTACATACTTATCTTAAACAACAAAGCAGTCTTGTTTACGGCTACCTCCGCGTCCGTCGTTTGTCCCAGGCGTAGACAAAGAAAAGTATAGACGGCGGGTAGCGCCATTTCATTTCCACAAGAAAGGGATAAAGTATTGAGTTATTATAAGTAACAGAAAAGGATAAAGCTATACTATTTCCGTCTCTCAGTGCGTGCCCGTTTTTTCAAGGCAGCTACCTAAGTAGCCAATGTTATTTAAGTTAGTTTTTTGTCTCATGTGTGGCCATGCTACCCGATGCTCTATAGCTTTCTTACTCTAAGGTCCCAGGTATGTCTTGTGGCCTTAGACCCTTAGCTAGTACAGCCTCGTAAAAACTGTAGTCTTTTAGATGTTCGATGACACGTATAGCCACCTAACCACCAAGCTCACATGTAGAAGCAATAAATATATTGAGTACTAGCAGCGCTCTGCGGTTTCACCCGCGTAAGTTTTGATCCCGTGGGAATATCGGGATAAAAGCTATCCTATGTCCTTTCCCGGGACTCAAACTATCTCTATACCAAATTTTATTTAAATCGGTTTAAGGGGCTTGTACGTGACCTAAAGCGCGGTCACTGTCGGACTGTATAGAAAAGAAAGAGAAGCGCGATGACACAACGCTGGTAATTTATTGCAAAATATGAAGCAATTATTTAATTACAAAAAATCTATTGTTTGGACTAAAAAATGAAAACATTATTTTAGTATGTTGCTTGTAGAATAATCTGACAAAAAATCAGAATGATTGTATGTATATTAGTATGTTTTTTTATTGTAAAAAGAAAGTTTTCAACCGATGGATGTTGTCGACTGAAATTTAATTTGATAAATGAGCTGTTTGTTTTCTATTAATAAAATTAAATTTTATTCGAGAACATTCATCGGTTTCTTACTAAACTTCAACTATATCCGACGATCCTGCCTACTTATCTCTTTTGTTCACTGTATATGTATATTATTTTGATCTAAACCAACGCAAATCATAGACTCAACCCGCCAAAAGCAGTACCGAAAATCCGAAAAAACCGTCTGCCACGAAAAACGAACAATTCCAAACAATTAAAAAGTAACAATGAAAATTTTGCGCAGTCCGACAGTCGTGGTTAGGATGAACAAAACGCATAATTGTTGCCGATCGGTTTCCGAGAACGTAGGACACAAAGAGATTCCGGAGTCATTAGGGGCAGTCGTCGTTTTTATTGTAAGGACATATTGGTATGCGAGTTGAGACGAACTAGATAGTTTGGGGTTCTTGTGTTTGAAAAGCTAGGTGTACAGATGGTGGAATGAAGGACGGGTTTTTTTGGTGTTTGTAAATTTTTTTTTACCAACTTCAAAAAAAAGGAGGTTATCAATTCGACACGTATGTATGTAATCTTGTTGGAACTACATTATTTTCACATAATATGACAAATCTATTAGGGGTTCCAAACAAATATACAAAATTTTATAGACGTATGTATGTATGTAATGTAGGTATGTATGTTTGACCTTAATCCACCACAGGGACACAGTGCGGGTTGGTGAATGTCACATGTGTTAGAATTTTTAGCTCTAGGACATCATTGGGCACCCGCTTAAATGGCACCTGAGTGAATGTGCCGCTGTGCGTCAGGTGCATTCACTCAGGTGCCATTTAAGCGGGTGCCCAATGTGGAATACGTCCCGTTTTCTCACGATCATTTCGTTCACCGTTTTGAAAACAATAGTAATGAAATATTTTACACAAAGTAAAATGCTTAGGTTCGAACCCACCACCTACAGCTCGAAAGTCCCACTGCTGAATCCAAGTTCCATCCGTGATACATTGTATTTTCAGCATTATCATAAAATATTTAATTAGTCGAAAGTCTGACAACCAATCTTACCAAGGGGTATCGTGTTACGTAGTAACTGCTAACTGGGTTGTGGAGGTCAGATAGGCAGTCGCTCCATTAAACAGATAGTCAGCTGCATCCGGTAAGAATGGAAGCCGACCCCAATATACTAGGGAAAACGCGGACAGCTGATGATGATCATAAAATATTTGACATGTCAAAGTAATGTCATTTGTCATTGTGCCTACCCCCTGTGGAAAAGTCGTACAGAAGTATTTTAATTTACGAGTATAACGGACATGTTGTAATACAAGTTTTTTACGACTTAAGCAATATGTTAATTTTATATTTTTACGTTTCAAGAGCAGTGGTGACCACTGGGTAACGACTGCGACTTACGAGTTGTAGGTCGTAGGTTCGAAGCCAGACAGGCGCTTTACTTTGTGTAAATTATTTCATCACCACTGCTCTCAAAACGGTGAAGGAAAACATCGTGAGGAAACCTGTCCTAGAACCAAAAATTCGAAGACATGTGACATCTGCCAATCCGCACTGGGTCCGCGTGGTGGATTACGGCCCACTCCCTCTCAACGAGAGGAGGCCTGTGTCCCAGCAGTGGGAACATTATAGGCTGATTATGGATAGGCACATTAGAGGCACTTTTGAACGTCAAAAATTACAGTAAAATTGAATTGATTCTAGTCGCCTCTTCCAAAAGGTACTGTTCGTATGGAGAAGAATGGGCGAGAAACTCCACCGTTACTCTTAAAATGTTTTACAAGATTTTTTTAAAAGAGTAACGGTGGAGGTTACTCTTTTAAAATGTATGACAGAGCTATTTTTTTTTTTAATAAGCTACTAAATATTTTAACGAGTCAGAATCATTGTACTGAATCCAATGGTAACACGTTGTATGTGGCTGTCCATACCATCCTGTATGTAGATACTTAAAATATTCTTAGCAAGTTGCATTTTTAACAAAAATCAAAATTGAATATTTCGGTTGGTCACAGCGTGTATTATAAAGACATCTAACAGACCGGTCGGGAATCGAACCTGGTACAGACGCCAGCACATCAAGTTACTACAATCTGTCAGATTTCTTTAATAGATTTTCGACTTTATTGCTAAAACATAAGGTTCAAGGTTGATTGGGAAAATCTGACAGTTTCGGGTAGGTTGACCTGCTGGGGTCCGTACGTTACGTGCTGATAACATCGCGCCCGGCGAGTTATTCGAAAAATTTCTGACGGAGATACCGAGTAGAGTCAGCATAGGAGGGAAGGATGTATTTAAAAAAAAAAATTTTTGTTTTAACATGAAATGACGCGTTGTCCTTACAGGATTAGTCATAGTTTTTAATAATAAAAAGTATATGTACGAAAAATTACTGTCTCGTAGGTCTAGTAGTCGCACGCGCCTTTGCTGAGCATGAGGTCGTGACCTCTGCGGTGTAATTGAGTAACAATAGAAATGGCTTTCATTTTGACAGTTCAAACAACATTCATTGCGTTATTTACGATGTTGAGCAGACATTTTTCGAATATTATAATAATATTATGAAGCAATGTATTAACAATATCCTACAAAATAATTTAGATCGAGAATGATTGGTGCTGGGTTTGATCCCCAGGTCGGGATTTTTTTAATTGGGATTTTCCATGAATAATTTATTGGTAGGTAGTAGCTTGGAGTCTGTACTTGTATCAGGTTGAGATGGACTCGCCCATTATGACATATTAATTTAACATAACTGTCGAAATCTATGTGTACTATAAACCTTTTAAGGTAATTAAATTATCTGAAACCCTTTTACTGTTGGACCAACCCGGAAATCGCGTAAAAAATCATCTTCTGCTTTATACATTTATTTCCCTACTAGCTGCGCCCCGCGGTTTCACCCGCATAAGTTTCGATCCCGTGGGAATATCGGGATAAAAAGTAGCCTATATGTTAATCCGGGGTGTCAGCTACGTCCATACCAAATTTTATCAAAGTTGGTCCAGTCGTTTGAGCGTGAAGAAGTAACAAACATATAAACACACACACACTCACAAACTTTCGCCTTTATAATATGTATAAATAGTGTGATTGTGGTATAGTAAATTTATTCTAGGTGCATCGTCTTCACATATAATTATATAAAAAAATGTTTTACAATATTTTGTATAAATTCAGTATACAAAATATTGTAAAACATTTTTAAAAGTGTAACGGCGGAGTTTCTTGCCCATTCTTCTCCATACAAAAGTAACTTTTGGAAGGGGCGACTAGAATCAATTAAAGTTTTTTGTTAATTTTGACGTTCTCTTCTCGTTCGCCTCTTATGTGGCTATTTGAAATAAATGATTTGACTTTAAGTTCACAAACCTCGACAAAATGTAGGAACTGACTGTGTTTTAAAGTTTGGTCCCATCTTATAAGTTATTTAAATAATTATGACTACAATGACCTCTAAAGAGGTTTTCAGTTATTTACTTCATTATTAAGACCATTTGTGTAGGCACAAATTACTTGTGTTTGAGTACAGATAAATAATTTATGATTTAAGTCTGACAACCAGTTACACCAAGCGGTATCGTGTTACCCAGTAACTGGGTTGTGAAGGTCAGATAGGCGGTCGCTCTATTTAAAATACTAGTATTCCGCTGCATCAGGTTAGACTGGAAGCCGACCCCAACATTTGAGAAAAGGCTAGGCAAGATTTATTTATTTAGGCTAGTCAACAATTACAATAAATTCCTTAGTACTCCTTCGATTGATTGTAAACTGACAAAAAAATATTAATTTATTAAAACCGTATCCGCTTTTTTTGCTATCCCTACCAAAAAAACGTCAAGCAAGCCATATCATTGATGCGTACCTTTATACCTGTGTTCTACTTTTTTATTTTCCTGCCGACCGCCTGAAGGCACAGGCGCTAATATACATCCATATAGCATGTTGGAGCATGCAGTGTATGGGTTGGCAGCATGCATGCAGTTACAGCGAGCCAATTTTTAAATAGGTCGGAGTTCTTATTTTGTAAATAGCCTCACAGGTTAAGCAACGCTTGCTGAGGTTACTCCGTGGATGGGTGACCATCCATTACTTACCGAGACCCTTCCGTGCCTCGGAAAGCACGTTAAGCCGTTGGTTCTGGCTGACATTTATAGATCCTTGACAGTCGTTACGGGTAGTCAGAAGCCCGAAAGTCTGACAACCAGTCTTACTCAGTAAAGTAAAGAAATAAAATACGTTTATTTGCGGCAAATATGACGCAGAAAAAAAAACACAAAAATTACAAGTTAGGGGAAAATGTGCGTCACATCCACGTAATTGGGTTGTGGAGGTCAGAGAGGCAATCGCTCCATGATAAATACTGATATTCAGCTGACTAGAAGCCGAAAAAGGATAGCTGATAATGATGATAGCATGTCGTAGCATACAATGTATATCGGGATTATGTTTGTGAAAGGAGATAGTTTGTTTTCTTAGGCCCACCAAAACTTGTAGCGTATAATAATGAGATGCATGTTGATTACTTCTGTAGCGGTATCTACAACGCCACATGAGAACAAAGCGTCATACTGACGTCACGCAAAATCCTGCATCTCGCAAGCAGAGTTTACCGCACAACTAGCATATATACAACGGCCCGACATGAATCATCGGGTAGTTGCCCGCTAGACAACACCCGTCTGGTCGGAGGATCCTCCCTTTTCTATGGAGGTTGAGTGAACTTTACACCCTGTTCCTCATACCTCTATACTTCCTTATGATCTCTAGGCTACAGTGGTAGGTAGTAATAATTATACTTCGTCTAATGGGATTACTGAGAAATACGATCAAACGAGTAACTTAAAAAAATCACAAAATAAATTTAGTTTCCAGAAATGTAAACTAATGTGTTTTTGAAAAATAAAAACTGGCCAAGTGCGAGTCGGACTCGCAGACGAAGGGGTCCGTACCACAAGGCAAAAACACCGGAAAAAAAACACGTTCGTCTTAAATATTTATTTTATTTTTAGTATTTGTTGTTATAGCGGCAACAGAAAACATAATTTGTGAAAATTTCAACTGTCTAGCTCTCACGGTTCTTGAGATACAGCCTGGTGACAGACAGACGGACGGACGGACAGACAGCGAAGTCTTAGTAATAGGGTCTCGTTTTTACCATTTGGGTACGGAACCCTAAAAATAACTTTAACACCTACACATAAGATTCAGTTTGATCTACAACTTCAAGAAATGTGACATTTTCAATAGTAGGTACTAGTCATTCTAAAATCAACTTAATTTACACCTGCATAAAGTTTATATTGGGTTAAGTGGAAATAACATCAAAAGGAAAAAAGGATGTTGCAGACTTTATATTCCTAGTAGTCGAGGAGACAGATGCTAAAGATTTTCAGAATGATCTTCGAAATAATTTGTGTTTTTGGTCAATCATGATGATAGGACAAAGAGTCGATGACTTTAATTAATGATAGAGATCTAGAGATCATAGACTAACAAGCTCTTGTACAGACGCCAGCACATCAAGCTACTACAATCTGTCAAATTTCTTTAATAGATTTTCAACTTTATCGCTAAAGCATAAGGTTCAATGTTGATTGGGAAAATTTGTCAATTTCGGGTACCTTGATGTGCTGGCGTCTGTACTATAACGTGAGTCATCCCCAAAGGGGTGGAGAGAAGTGTATAATACACACTCATTTTGCCAGTTTTCTTTAAGTCTCAAGTATTAGGGAGAGAGTATGTCAAAAATCACACCGAGACCCCTCCGTGCCTCGGAAAGCACGTTAAGCCGTTGGTCCCGGCTGTCATTCGTAGATCTTTGACAGTCGTTACGGGTAGTCAGAAGCCCGAAAGTCTGACAACCAGTCTTACCAAGGGGTATCGTATTAGATAGTAACTGGTTTGTGGAGGTCAGATAGGCATTCGCTCCATGTTAAATACAGGTTTTCAGCTGCATCCGGTTAGACTGGAAGCCGACCCCAACATTTGTAGTTGGGAAAAGGCTAGGCAGATGTATTGATAGAGTCGGCTTCCAGCAGAATACCAGTGTTCTACATGGAGCGACTGCTTATCTGACCTCCAGAACCCAATTACTGGGTAACACAGTACGCCTTGGTAAGACTGGTAGTCAGACTTTTTGCGCGTAAAATTTCTTGACATTTCATTACGAGTAGTCACCGTAATGAAATTAAATGTCAAGAAATTTTACGCGGACGATGTCGCGGCCAGAAGCTAGTCTATAGAATATATAATAAATAAATAATACGTTCCTACCAAGTGCCACATCTGTTATCATTAATCATTGCCAACAATGTCAATGATCAGGATCGCCCTACCATAGATAATATCATTGTTCGTTCTACCTTTTTGTTGGAATCCATCTTTTTTTATGGAGTCCCTTACTGAGTTTATGTGTGTTTGAATGAATGATAGATATTTAAGTTTATTTATAGAATTTCGGGCTTTTGACTACTCGTAACGACTGTCAAAGATGCATGACAGCCGGGACCAAAGGATTAAGCTGCAGTTTCCTAGAAGAGCTGTGGCCGGACTTAACGGCTATAGTGACAGCTGTCATGAAAATGATGACAGCGACATAGATTTAAATCGTTAGATTCGCCTTACCGCGTCAAAAGATACCTCTGACACACTATGACGCAGTGACTAGACTTTATAGAGGTGTGAGGAAAAGGGTGTAAAGTTCACTCATCCTCCATAGAAAAGGGAGGACCCTCTGACCAGACAAGAGCTCCCCAGCAGCACAGCTGTCCATTCAAAATCAAAATCTAAATATTTTATTGCTCATAAATCTACATGGGCACTTATGAAACGTCAGAAGCTAGGTGCACGGTTCCAATTGGTCGTTTCCTATGGAGAAGAACCGGCAAGAAACTCCACGGTTAGAGAAACTCGCTTCTATAGAATAGTAGGTATGCAAAGTAATTAACATTACCTCTACCTTTCACTTAGCCACGAGCCCCTCAGAAATGGGCCTACCCCGATCGCCACACTGAAACATTAAACAATAATAGATTATCTTTACCCAGTCTTAACGCAAATCCAGCCGATAATTTAGACAAAACGGCTCCCTACTCAATATAATATTGTGTTCGGGTAACTACACTGTCCACCCACTCTCCGCTAAGTCGTAAATATATGGGAGGTATCGGGTGAGCTTCCGCCTTTACGAAATCTTATTGTTTGCTACGCTCTAACGGTATATGATTGATATTTTGAATGACAATTGTATGGATTTTTGGTGGAATTTAGAAAATAATTGGTGTTCGTTTTGTATTGATCGACATCCATACTAATCCATACAAATTTATTATAAATGCGAAAGTGTGTCTGTCTGTCTGGTACGTCCTGCTGAACCGATTTAGATGAGATGAATAAAGAGATAGTTTGAGTCCCGAGAAAGGACATAGGATAGTTTTTATCCCGATATTCCCGAGAAATCGACGGGATCGATCAGATTAAGCTACGCTTGTCGCGGTTGGTGTGTGGATGGGTGACCATCTTTACATACCTAGACACCTCCGTGCCTCGGAAAGCACGTTAAGCCGTTGGTCCCAGTTGTCATTCGTGGATCTTTGACAGTCGTTACGGGTAGTCAGAAGCCCGAAAGTCTGATAACTAGTCTAACTAGTCTACCAAGGGGTATCGTATTACCCAGTAACTGAGCTGTGCAGGTCAGATAGGCAGTCGCTCCATGTAAAATTCTGGTATTCAGCTGCATCCGGTTAGACTGGAAGCCGACCCCAACATAGTTGGGAAAAGGCTAGGCAGATGATGACTTTCTGTAAAATAAGCAAATATATTATGAATAAAAATTCTACCCACGGAACCCTTGCTGCGATTTCAAAAGACATTTGTCATCTTAAACCCGGAAGCAAGTTGAAGATCTCAAATAGGTAGCAATTAAATTAATTAAAAATTATTATTGGTTTTTGTAAATAAAATTAATGAAAGAATACAACATTTTGACTCATAGGTACTTTCACCCTATTAATTGCAATGACGATACGATTTAATTGATAAACACGGAACACTTCTTTTTGAGTGAGATGGTTAAATATAAAGTATGATGAAGTACTTGACATGGATTTTAGGAATAAGAGACAGCGCACACAGAAACGGCTTGGTGGGGAATTGAAATGAACATAGCACCACGCCTGAATCATCGAATGACCCTATAGAGGTATGAGGAACAGGGTGTAAAGTTCACTCATACTCTATAGAAAAGGGAGGATCCTCCGACCAGACGGGTGTTATGTCTGGCGGGCAACTGCCCGATGATTCATGTCGGGCCGTTGCCTCTAAACTCTGCTTGCGCGATGCAGGATTTTGCGTGACGTCAATATGACGCGTTGTTCGCATGTAGCGTTGTAGCTACCGCTACAACCGTCCCGCTCTGGGTGGAGCGGAAGGGAGTGTCAGTCTCTTACTGACTAAAACCCACCCGTGTTCCTTCCTTAGCCCTTTATGTTCCGGGCCAGCGGTAACCCTTTCGGACAATCCCGCTGAAGAGGAAACCTTATGTGTATGTAAAATACTGGTATTCAGCTGGATCCGGTTAGACTGGAAGCCGACTCCAACATAGTTGAGAAAAGGCTAGGCAGATGATGGAATAGGGGACGAGTCTATTGCCATCTACCAGTCCAGACTCCGGCTGCTACTGAGAGATACCTAATGGAAAAACCCAATAACATTTTGTTCAAACTGAAAATCAGACCCAGGACCTTTTTTGTTGTTGTTGGGGGGAAACCTTCAACAGGCACCCGACCTCCGGGGAGGGGAGTGTGGGATTTTTACGTCACTAAAACCACCCCGGTGATCACCATCAGCACATAGGGTAATGTAAGTCATCATCATCTGCCTTGCCTTTTCCCAACTATGTTGGGGTCGACTTCCAGTCTAACCGGATGCAGCTGAATAGGTACCAGTATTTTACATGGAGCGACTGCCTATCTGACCTCCACAACCCAGTTACTGGGTAACACGATGCCCCTTGGTAAAACTGGTTGTCCGACTTTAGAGCTTCTGACTACCTGTAACGACTGTCAAAGATCTACGAATGACAGGCAGGACCAACGGCTTAACGTGCTTTACGAGGCTCGGAGGGATCACGGTATGTAATGGATGGTCACCCATCCACGGACCGACTTCGGAAACCGTTGCTTAACCTTGAAGATCAACTCGTGCGGCTGTAACTTTTGGTCCACGAGCCAATAATAGCTGAATAATAATATACAATTTACTGATTCTCATAAAATATCTCAAAATGTCATCTAACAATCATTAAATTTCAGAAAGCGATCACCAATCAAAATCAAAGCCTTGCCGACTGTCGCTTAACCTGGCTGACCTTTGGTACCCGGATATTAGTTTTAAAGCAAACAATACGATTTTGAGCGCACGTTCTAAGCAATCGTGGGGTACCTATCTTATTCATAGCTTCACTATATGGAATAAAGCAGAAGGTTCACATTCAAAATCAAATCAACATTTCTGTTACGGGTTGTCAGAAGCTCGAAAGTTTTTTTTTTTTTTTTGTTTGGATGGGTAATCATCAAATGATGTCCTCCCGCTCTGGGTGGAGCGGAAGGGAGTGTCAGACTCTTACTGACTTAAACCCACCCGTGTTCCTTCCTTAGCCCTTTATGTTCCGGGCCAGCGGTAACCCTTTCGGACAATCCCGCTGACCCGAAAGTCTGACAACCATAGTCTTACCAAGGGTTATCGTGTTACCCAGTAACGGTTGTGGAGGTCACATAGGCATGATTCATAATGTTATCCTTTTATAATTCTGCCAAAGTGGCCTTTTTAGGCCCCCTGGTATTCAGCTGCATCCGATTAGACTGGAAGCCGACCCCAACATTGTTGGGAAAATGTTAGGCAAAGTTTTTATATCTCCAGTCATTCAGACTGGAGATATAAAAACTTTGCCTTTTTGTGATTGCTGCGTTTGATTGAGATATCCGCGTGTCAATATATCCACTTCGCGTTAATAATGTTGAAATATCAAAGTGACAGTTAGGCTTAGAGTACATAATTACAGTAGTAATGTAAACTGTAATTATATACTCTAAGCAGTTAGGCTTTCAACTCACGAAAACTATTGGACAAGTTGTTTTTATTGAACAGACAGCTGTGCTGCTGGGGAGTTTGTTGAGCCACTTCTTCTTCTCAGCGAAAGCCTTAGGAAGTGATGAATAATATGGCGAAGACAGTCCGTGTTTTTCTTTTTTTAGTTGCACTACGTAGGTATAATCAAAGAGATTGGGAAAGAATTTGGATTGGCTTGATTGGTATTTTAGCACAGACAAAAAAAATAACTGATAAGTCCTTCGCGAATGGGATTTAATATGAATAACTTAACAGTTAAGTGTCCATTATGATTCATAATGTTATCCTTCTATGGTTATGCGAAAGTGGCCTTTTTAGGCCCACAGTTTGCTAGCAATGACAACCAACTAAGCAGTGCGTTGAAAATCTAGTGCGCGAAAAAAAAATCGCCGCGGAAATAGAGCGCCCGTTAAAGTGTTTTTTGAACCGATTTACAGAAATAAATATAATAATAAATAATAATAATCGTTTATTTATAAAAAAGGAAACCTTTACAATGAATAGCTTAACAATTAAAATAAAATAGCGCACAGTTGCTAATTTGCCTGAACTAGGTTGAACCTGTGCTTCAGGCTAGAAAGTGCATTAAATTAACAATGAGTATAACGTAAAAACTAAATTCAAAAATAGGTAAATTAAAGTAAAATAGCAGTTCTATTTGCAGACAATAAGTAGGTCTTCTGTCTGTGCATAGTCGATGGTTAATAAATATTTAAGTATAATTTGTTTACAGCTATAGTAATTTAGTAAATATTTAAGTGTAATTTGTTTACAGCTATAGTAATTTAATAAATATTTAAGTTTAATTTGTTTACAGCTATAGTAATTTATAAATACTTAGTTTTCTATTTAATCTATTGTACAGGAATGGGCCTAAGAAAGTTAAAAATCTTTCAACAAAGACATGATTTGAGGTAGCATTAGATATGCATACTAGATCATTCCGTCTCTTGTTAGTGTTGTCGGCATTGTAGGCAAGCATGGTGTGCTGAAAATATAATTTGTCATTGGAGTTGGGTTTCTGCGTTTTCCTACACAGTGTAATTTAGTATCGATTGTGAATCTAGCCGAGATGTATCGAGTCGTTGTAATCAATTGATCTGTATTGTGATCTGCTGTGTCGCTGTGTCTGTGTCGAGCGAGTTTGTCTGCAACTACGATCTTTATTTTGATGAAACGACAGAGATTTTGATGTTACCGATTTCTATATTTCTTATTTTTGTTATCTTCGACTGAATGGGTAGTGGTAGAGCGCGAAATTCAAATTTTCTTACGTTTTTTGCAATTTGCAGGTCAGTGTCAGGTTGGATCTTGATCAAAATATGATTCGCGACAATAACAGGTACATATTTAGATAATTATAATCATTAGAATCATTAATACATCTTTCTAAGTTAGATTTCTACCATTAACACTATCCATAAGAGATTGGTGGTTGGTGGTAGAAATCTAACTTAGAAAGCAGTGGTGGCCCAGTGGTAACGGCCGCCACTTACGAGTTGTAGGTCGTAGGTTCGAACCCAGACAGGCGCTTTACTTTGTGTAAGTTATTTCATCACCACTGCTCGAAAACGGTGAGGAAACCCTCGTGAGGAAACCGGCATATCCTAGAACCAAAAATTCGAAGATATGTGACATCTACCAACCCGCACTGGGACCGCGTGGTGGACTACGGCCCACTCCCTCTCACAGAGAGGAGGCCTGTGTCCCAGCAGTGGGAACGTTATAGGCTGATTATATTTATGCTTATGCATAGATATCAGTAGTGGATAGCCATACCATTTTTCACACAGTCTATCCATCGTTTCTTTAGTCTTCCCCTACTCTTATAGCCATACACATACCTACGTTTTTATGAAAAAACCCGTTCATTAGATGTTTCGATAAGAATGAGTGGCAGTGACAGGTAACCTGTGTCTCTTTTTTTGCATACAAAATGGCGGTCGATCAATATTTTTATGAAAGAATTATTAAAAAAAAACATATCAGCTTATTGAGACGGGCTACCGGTTGTCAAACTTACATTTTTTTCAGATTGCGAACAGTTAAAAGCGAAGCTGGTAAAATAATATGATTGATATGTTAGCTTTACCCGTGGTTTCACTCAGCGTCACTTCTCGTAGCTAATGCATAGAACATGGTAATTCTATCCCTAATTGTAACAGTTAACACTTCCTTGGAATTATTATGTCCTCTAAAGCTTAAACAATAATTCGTATCATTCTAGCAGGCCAAAGCGCGGTCACTGTCGGACTGCATAGAAAAACACATAACCCTCCTTTTGGGCTTCGCCGCAGTCGGGTAAAAAAGAAAGAGAAGCGCGATTACTCAACGCTGGTAATTTATTGCATAATATGAAGCAATTATCTATGTACAAAAATGTATTTGTTTGGACTAAAAAATTAAAACACTAGTGCTTTAGTATGTTGATTGTAGAATAATCTGACTGATAAATTAGTATGATGTTTATTTATTGTGAAAAGAAAGTGTTTAGAGGTATCTTCATGATTTTTTTCTATCGTATCAAATTAGTTGTACTAAGTTTTCAACACACTTTCTAACTAGCATAATTATATGCTGAAGAATATCATATATTTTTCTGATTTTGTTTACTGTAGTCGATCATATACTTTTAGGCATTATAAAACTTGTATTTTTTGCGTTTAGGTCCTGTAGTCCCCGTGAAGTGTCACACAATGTTGTAGCATGTGCAGTGCAACTATTAACTGTCACCTTGACCTGCTTGCACATCACCAGGGTTTGCTGGGGTGTACTTAGATGTTATGGACTTATGGCCAAAATCAATCTGCTTGACCTTTTCCCAACCATGGTGGCTTACAGTCATAACCGGATGCAGCTGAATACCATTATTTTACTTGGAGCGATTGCCTATCTGACCTCCACATCCCAGTTACTTGGTAACACGATGCCGCTCGGTTAGACTGGTTGTCAGACTTTCGGGCTTTGGACTCGGTAACGACTGTCAAAGATCTACGAATGACAGCCGGAACTGATGACTAAACATAGTGTCACTGGGGAAATATCACACGAAAATTATAGAGGCGAAAGTTTGTGAGTGTGTTTGTATATTTGTTACTCTTTCACGCTAAAACTACTGAACGGATTTGGATGAAATTTAACACACATATAGTTTATAACTAGAATTACCACATACGATACTTTTTATCTCGATATTCCCACGGAATCGCGACTTATGCAGGACTGCTTGAATTCATATAAGGTATTATTATCGCACGAAGTGACACGCGCTTTATTTGTGGTTATCAACAGTACAAACATGCTGTGAATGTGCGTAGCAGCTCTCGGTACCGTGCAAGACAATGGCGAAGTCGAAAATAAGTACTAATAACACAGAAAAAGACAAATAATTAATATCTTGATAAAACGCTGACAGGTTTTCAAAACATCAACCATTTTTCATATCAGACTACTAGACGAAACTGCATTCCAAAATCAGCAGGGACCAATTCCAATATAAATACACTTAATATACATACAGCTTAACAAGACCTTTTTTGTGACCAGCGACCAACCTCGGCGACCATGTTTTTTTAGCCTTTTTTTCGACCGGTCGGAATTAGGGATCGTTCGGAATTGCAGTGGCTTGATTCAATTTGTTACACCTTGTTTGAGTTTTTTTAATGTTTCATTGGAATGAGGATGAGGGGTGGTTCGAAGTCTTATTTGGCGTTACGAAATAGGTCAGTTTTTTTTATTTTTACGAATGTTTTTGTTAAATCGTATCTACTGAGTCGAATGGAAAAGGTTTGTCAATGAACGGTTTTTTTCGTTAGTAACGTATTTAGTTTGGTAAAAGTAATTAGAATTCGTCAAGGATTTCTATATATTATGTAATTATTATTAATGAATTGTTAATTTATTTTGAGATTGCATTTATTTGAAAAGGAGTCTTGGCGATGGTGACTTATTTTTTTATGAATAACTAGCAGGGCTCCGCGGTTTCGATCCGCATAAGTTTCGATCCCGTGGGAATATCGGGATAAAAAGTATCCTATGTATATATGTAAATTTGATCAAAATTGGTCTAGCCGTTTGTGCGTGAAGAAGTAACACTCCAAGTAAAACTCCTACTGAATCTAACAATGATAAAAAATTAATGATTTTATTTATTACGGAAATAATGTATACATTAACATTTAACAATAAATCATGCAACCAAGTATTTCTAAAATATATTTTAATAGGTACTCAAAAATACCAAAACCAATACAAAATCTAAAAAAATCTACAGAACCCTTTACCTTACTTCAGACCGCACTTAACAGACTGTATACCTTTTTTTCCTTTGCCAGTTTGTAAGAATTTTGTTAAACACATCGCTGGGACAACACACGGACCTTTTTTATAAAAAAAAACTTTAAATAATTTGTAACTATACCGATTTGGAGCTAAATAACTATGTTTTAGCGCTTAATTTGATTTACAAGTTCGGTATAATTCTTACTTATTATTTTAAATGGGAGATGTGCATATGATTTTTAGTCCTTTTCGTATTTATCTGCTCGGCTTTTCGCAACTATGTTGTAAGTATTTTACATGTAGCGACTGCCTATCTGGGCCCAATTCAATGTGACCACTTACGGGGCTTACAGGATCACAAAAAACGCAAGTTTTAGAAACAATAAAAGTATATGATCGACTACAGTAAACAAAATCAGAAAAATATATGATATTCTTCAGGATATATGCTAGGTAGATAGTGTGTTGAAAACATAATACAACTAATTAGATACGATAGAAACAAATCATGAAGATACCTCTAAAAACTTTCTTTTTACAATAAAAACCATACTTATATACATACATATAATCATTCTGTTTTTTTGCCAGATTATTCTACAAACCACATAATAAAATACTAGTTTTTTATTTGTTTAGTCAAAACAATAGATTTTTTGTAATTAAATAATTGCTTCATATTTTGCAATAAATTACCAGCGTTGTGTCATCGCGCTTCTCTTTCTTTTCTATGCAGTCCGACAGTGACCGCGCTTTAGGAGAAAGAAAAGAAAGAAAATACATTTATTTAGCACAAACTAAAAGACACAGTACACCAGATACATACATGAGATAAAAACAAAAAAACTATTAAATCATTCCTTACTTCGAATCCACGTCAATTCCTTATTTAATTACGACATCGGCTATTAACGTATTCTCTATGACGCAATAGCGTGGTTTGAACTGTCAAAACACATGTTGTCCGTACGGTTGACATTTCGATTCCTGCCGTTAACAAGACACTATATTGACGTGGTTTGCACGTGGCAAGATTTCGCGGGGAATTACTTATACTGAATTGGGGCCCTGACCTCCACAACTCAGTTACTAATACCCCTTAATAAGACTGGTTGTCAGACTTTCGCGCTTCTGGCGACCCGTATACCCAATGTCAGATCACCAAATAACAGTATTCGCGCACCCGTCGCGCGTCTAATGAGCAGACACAATAGAAATTTTGTTGTTATCGACCTACACATCATGATGTGCACTAGCCGTGCGAAGAGTTAATGGCAAAAAAGTCGTTTAATTTTTTATATTATAGTACCAAACTACCAATTTGTGTCATAATTGTCATGTATAGTTTACTACAAAATTGCTTCATCATCATTGACAACAATTCCCAGTGAATTGAAACTTCACTAAGGTTGAAATTATCTTACTGTCACATGGGCAAAAATAGACCTTGTTGTTTTATGACGTGCAAGTAACATTGAACTTTGAGGTCTACTTCCTAGGAAACCTGGGGAACAAACTTTTGAGTAGGAAAAAGTCTTCAACTCCTCATCCTCATTCAATAGGAGTCGTCTCATAATCAGCTTATAACGTTCCTAATGTTGGGACAGACAGGCCTCCTCTCCACCCCGTGGGCCCAGTGCGGGTTGGTAGATGTCACATGTCTACGAATTTTTGGCTCTAGGACATGCCGCTTTCCTCACGATGTTTCCCATTACCGTTTTGAGAGCAGTGGTGATGAAATAATATAAACAAAGTAAAGCGCCTGTCTGGGTTCGCAGCAAGGTCGATAAAATATGCCCATCCATAGATAATAATTACCCATCTCTCCACTAGTCCAATGCTTACTCTAGGATGCATATCCGGTAGGCTCTTAAATCCTTACCTATCCTACGGGCACGTCTTCCCTATTACCGCGCCCCCCGGTCTATTCCTTGATATGCAATGGTCGCTGTAGCACCATGAACATGAGGCTACAGGAGCTAGTGCGAATCTTGGGGTTCATTCGATTAATTGAGTCTGGTTTAACCACGCTGGGATCGGTGCAATTCATTCATTCATTAATTCCAGGACATGACGGTTTACTCACAATGTTTTCCTTCACCGTTTTGAGAGCAGTGGTGATGAAATGCTCCGTCAATGTCAACACCGGAGAAGTTGTCTGAAGTGGCAATACGTACGTCAGAACGTAGTCTGTCAATCTTCTAAATAAATATTACACTGTACAAAAAACTCAATGAATACGGATTTTTATTAATAACAAAGATATCCCGTGGCGGTAATAACAACACATTTAAACAAAAAGTGGTTTTAACAACACCTTAAAATACAAAAAACTCTACTAATTGAATGATTGTTAAGCAACTAACTGGGGGCGGTTGAAATGTCTTGTGGGCGGGCTTAAAATGTAAACCCGCAATTATGTTCGAGCTTACTGTAAGCAACGGATTTGAGCGAGGGATTCGATTCATTGTTTACCCAGTGATTTTTTGCTGTTCTTGTTATTTTTTGTAAGTTTTTAGGTAACATGTCAATCCCATTTTTGTGGAAAAGGGTCAAAATATTTAAGACATTTTGGTTTTAAAATTTTTGTTTGTGTCTCGGAAAGCACGTTAAGCCGTTGATCTCGGCTGTCATTCATAGATCTCTGACAGTCGTTATGGGTAGCCAGAAGCCCCAAAATTCTGACAACCAGTCTTTCCAAGGGGTATTGTGCTATTCCGTAACTGGGTCGTGGAGGTTAGAAAGGCAGTCGGCAGTCCCTGTAAATTACTGGTATTCATCTGCAGACGGTTAGATTGGAAACCGACCACAACATAGTTGGAAAAGTCTTAGCAGATTGACATTACTAGCATTCCTGTCAATCACTCCAATTAAGTTAAAATTATGCTTTCTGATTTTAATTGTTATTTTTCATTTGTTACAGAAATTCCACAAAATGGCTGCAGTTGAAGAATAGAACGGAAACAAAAGAAGAATTACAAAAATGGACAACACAAGAGATGAAAATCCCCCCACTCTATCTTTTACCGATAGAATACCGACTCTAAAAGATATAACTGTAAAAGAAAAGAATATAGACAAAATTAATATGACCATAGATTTTAGACATAGGCCGTATGTAATATACAACGATTTTAGCAACAATAAGATGAAAACTAGAAGAGAAGGAGTCACCTATTGTTTTATTAGTGTCATAATTAGTTTTGTATTCGGCCTAGCAATTGGAATAGTCCTAATGAGTGGCCAATACGAAGAAAAAGTAATTGTAAAAGATAGACAATCAACACCACAAAATATGAACACAATAAAACCAGAAACGAAAACAGAAAGCAATAGATTTGCCGCCGTATCTTTTACTGGAAAAGAAAATAAATATAACAAAGATATTTACCCAAAAGGACTTACAGAAGTCATGAAAGATATCTTAAAAGATACTAAGAATGACAAACACCCCTTTGTTTTAAATAAGACTTTTGTACCAGATGCTACGACTGTGCTATATGATAATATATTCTGGGGACCTCAGATAGAAGATGCAATGCCACAAGGCTATGGAGAAAGCTCTGCACAGATCTGGGAGGAATATATCGACGAAACTGAAGTTATAAAGATGGAAGCAGGATGCGGGAGAATGCAGAATCGTCTAGTCACTTTCAAGGATGGCCTGCAAGCCTGTGTGAGGTACAGACAAAACACAGACCAAATTCAAGGAGAAATATTCAGTTTTTACGTCGGGAGGCTGCTAAATCTAACAAACCTTGCCCCTTCTGTGGTCAGAATTGTCGATTTGAAGGACCGGCTTTGGAGAAATGTGGCTAATGATATTGTTACAGCCCAATGGAGTAGCAACCGAGCTGTGGTATTAACACAATACATCCCCAGCTTAGAATCAGCATCAATACCAGATGTTTTCAGACCAACGAATAGACATCTGAACAAAGTAGACATTCTCAAAATGTCTCTAAAAGAAAACGATACTGAGATCAATAAACAAATCCTGATAGATAAATTAAGAGTCAAAGAGTTAAAGTTAAAGCAAGAATTGCAAAATTTCACTCATATAGATTTGAAACTGAACAAAAAAACTATTGACAGATTTTTAGAGCTTGCACAGTGGTCGGATTTAATCATTTTTGATTATTTAACAGCAAATTTAGACAGAATAGTGAATAACTTATTCAATTACCAATGGAATGTCAACATTATGGATGGTCCTGCGCATAATTTAGCGAAGAAAATGGACAGTGGACTCCTAATATTCTTAGATAATGAATCGGGATTGTTACATGGTTACAGACTTTTGAAGAAATATAATATATATCACAGTTTGATGTTAGACCATTTGTGTGTGTTTAGGAAAAGGACTATAGACTCTTTAAAAAGACTGCATAATTCTAAATCTGTAGGGTCATTATTGGGTGACATGTTTCATAAGAAGAATTCGGTTGTTATTAGGGATATTTTGCCTTCTTTACCGGAGAAGAATGCGAAGATTTTAATTGAGAGGATAGGTAAAGTTTTGAATCAAGTGGAGAAATGTGAGCAGAGTTTTAGATAGCACACTCTTTTGTTAATCTCGCACAGAAAATTATTTGAAATAGGTCCGTTTTTTGAATTGTAAAACATACAATTTGCATGTTGAGAATATATAATGTCAAAAAAAAAACCGGCTTGTCTATTCTTTATAATCTCACCGTGAAAACTTTGATGAAGTGAGCTGTCAATAGTGTCAATACCTAGCATCAGAATGGCAATTCTCGTAATTTTAAGAACGTTCACAGTCGGATCTTAGTCGGAATCTGTCAAAAATACCTCTAATTTACCTACTTATATTTTTGACAAGTTTTTGATAATAATGATTGTCGCTGAGACTTAAAACTCAAACTCATTTCACCTAAGTTTTCATGCTGAATATTTTACAAATCATAAGACCAGCTGCTTGCATTGACTGTAAAAACTTCAATATGTTGCGTTTCATAATATTTTCTGTTTAAAAATATTTTTATATTCTCTTTAAACAGTGCGAAATAAAAAAGTGATAATGTAATTATGTTTTGATGCCAAATAATAATTGTTATTTATTGTAAAAACTATACTATTAGTTGTATTAAATAAATAAATGTGCCAGTTGTCATTGAGAGGTCGAAAAAATTTGTTAAAAGCCTCCCAAGAAATTCCTAATTGCGTAACACAATATCAATTTCAATCTGAATCATTTTGAAGGATATTGCTAATCCATTGCTTCATATATTAAAAAAATGTAAATAACGCAATGAATGTTGTTGAACTGTCAAAATGAAACCCATTGCTACTAATAGTGTGTTACGCATTACCCCGATGGATGTTTGACATTATGTTTCTTCCTAAAAGTATTGCTTCTAAGGGTGCGTCTAGAGTACGTTATATACTTGATGTATTTTCCACATACTGTATATAACCTGCCTTGTATATTAAGCATCAAGGATTCGTAGTCACCATGGCCCAAAATAATTGACAAAAAAAAAACAATGGCACTCCAGGAGTGCCGCTACTATGCTTTTTCAAGTTTTCACTCACGTCAAGTTCAAGTCCAAAATCAATTCAATCAATCAAGCCGATTCTTCCCAAAGAACATATACCGCGCGTTGATGTCTTTATAATGGCCAAAACTTAAAACAGAGACACCTCTGTTTTAAGTTTTGCCGGTTACGGTAACAGTGTCGCCAGTTCAATGGTTTTTTCCCATCTCAAAAAATGCCTACCGCTAAAGAAGTTTTCACTTCAAAAATGTGGCCTCTCTTTCTCTGTATCGCTTTTACAGTATTTTTTCTCTATTTTCTAACAAAAATACTAAGAAAATGTGTGAAATAATATAGTTTTTTCGATCTCCCAATAAAAGAAGTGATATTTCCTAGATAG
The DNA here is from genome assembly GCA_963082905.1 of Oligia fasciuncula. Classification (NCBI taxonomy): domain Eukaryota; kingdom Metazoa; phylum Arthropoda; class Insecta; order Lepidoptera; family Noctuidae; genus Oligia; species Oligia fasciuncula. The sequence goes on along the minus strand of OY720414.1, from coordinate 840,360 downwards.
GTAATTTTATAATTTTGTAAAAAATAAAACTGTAAATGTTAATAATAATTTATTGAATTAATCCAGCGAGTAACACTAGTACTATTGGGTTGTTCCGTTAATCCACCCCAAAAAATCCACACTAAGGTGGATGGATAAACGAAAATAGGCTATTTGACAATGTAAAAAATAAGGTCATAATTATTGACACTCGTATAGATTATCGCTTTTAAAATCGATTTGCATTAATTTTGCTACAAAACAATGTATTATTTATAAAAAAAATCCCGAAAAAACTTCATCTTTTTAAATCTGGCGCCACGTAATCGAAAACGGTCTGGATTGGCTGAACTTAAGATGACGTCATGATTTAGTAAATTTCTGTCTATCGTTGACAGAACAGATGACTTTTGTCTAGTATCTCGACCGTTTCAACACAGTATAAAGATATACAGTATTTCGACTTCATACAAACTGACGAAACGCGAGCTATACCTACGCGCCTCGACCTCGGCATGCGCTTGGCGCAGTGACGAACGGACGGTGTGTTGTTTTTTTTAACAATAACCGCGCAAAATAAATTGAAGTACATATTTAATATGACGAGTAGGATACATTGTGCTGTTTTTGGTTGCATGAATTCGTCAATAACGCATCCAGAGATAACTTTTTTTAGATTACCTGGAAACTCTGAAAGGTAAGACTATAAAATAATTTTACTTACTAGTAGGTAGGTACATAATGTGTGTCTTTTTAATGGATAAGTATTTCCTTTTATCTCCCGAATAAAAAGTAATTTAAAAAAATTAAACCGACTTCAAAAAGAAATTACTTAACTCAAAATTATGAAATAACTTTAATTTCGGAAGTCGGTGTCTTGGGATCTGTATTTTAGTTTTATGCCACCGACTTCCGAAATTAAAGTTATTTCATAATTTTGAGTTAAGTAATTTCTTTTTGAAGTCGGTTTAATTTTTTTAAATTACTTTTTATTTCGTAATTTTTAGTTTTTGCACTAGTATTTGACCAAGGTTTTGAGATGTTTTCCCTTTGACACTACACCCGTAGCTCTTATCAATAAGCCAGGCCGTCACACTTACACGTATTAGTCCATATCTTGAAAATTACTGAATCGATCTTGATGAAACTTGCACTGTTCCCTAAGTTGAAGAAAATGTAAGCCAATAAAAAAAAAATGGTCACGATCCGATTAATAGTTCCGGAGATATGCGTGGACAAACATACATACATACATACATACATACATACATACATACATACATACATACATACATACATACGTCTATGAAATTTTGTATATTTGTTTGGAAGCCCTAATAGATCATCATATGTGAATATAATGCAATTCCAATAATATTACATACATACGTATCGAATTGATAACCTCCTTTTTTTTTTGAAGTCGGTAAAAAAAAGATGTCTGGATTAATAAATAAAGTGAATAGAGTAAAGGAAAGTGATAGACACGAGTGAAATAGGTAGTTATAGGCGGTTCATGAATCATTATACGGTAGGTACGCTTGTGTTAAAACCTCGGGGCATGTGTGTTTTGTTTTGTTAGTTTGTAAAATTCAAAGTAAAGACGTGGTTTTTATTATTAATATTTATGTACACACAGTAAAATACAATAACAAAACTAAATGGAAACACAAAGTAGGCAAATGTAATTAAAATGCTGGAGGCGGGCAGCCCTATCGCATGTTTACGTACCGCGCGGCTGTAGGCATTTATTTCAAGGTTACGGCCGAGTTACAATACTGTATGATCTTTATACTGTGGTTTCAACGTTTGTTTACGTGAATCGTGACGTCACGACGCCATATTGTTAAAGATAGCGTTTTGGCGGCTTATTTAAACAGTACATATTTATTTACTATTTAAAAAAAAATAATACATTATGCAATTTAAAGTAATAGGTTTTTGTGGGCTCGTTAGACACCATTAAATAATCTGAGATGTTTATCAGAAACCAGTCAAATAGCCTCATGCGTTTTCGCGTATCCGCCTTAGGGTGGATTTTTGGGGTGGATAAACGGAATAACCGGTACTATTTTGTAAAAATCTCACTTTCAAAACTTGTGAAGTGATCTGTCAATAGTGTCAAGTGATCTGTCAATAGTGTCAATCCCTAGCGTCAGGTGGAACAAGTCTGTGAGATTTTTAGAAAATAGATCAGCTGTAGTGTTGATCATTATAACTGAACCAACTTTGATAAAGGGGACTGACGACTTTTATATGGAACCGGGCATACCTAGTGTCCGCCATTTTGATTTACCTTCAAAATCTTGGCCACGCATGAGACCTATACAGGGTTATTGGAAAACACCAACAACCTCTTAAGAGGTCATTGTATTCATCAATAAGAACAACTTTTACTATGGGACCAAGCCTGAAATCGCGAAAAAAAATCAGCTGTTCCCTACATTTAGGTATGTTCGTATAACTCGTCAAAATGATTTTTTTTCGCGATTTCTGGTTTGGTCCCATAGTAAAAGTTGTTCATAACGATGAGTACAATGACCTCATATAGTTAATGTTTTACCAATAACCCTGTATATGCCACGGACCTTGAAAGCTCTTTGACTCGCAGTTTTCTTGGTAAATACATTCATCTAAAATAACAATAAAGTCCTTATTAAATATTGTATTATGTTGTAAATAACGTAAACCTTTTAGCGCCAATTAAAGTTAACTATTTGCCTCATGTCTTGTCTCATCGTTAAAGTGATTAAAATGTTTATTAAATCACAAGCTTTAAAAGAACTACGTTGTAAATAAATTGTAAAAAAAACTGTATGTTAAAAATATAAATAAATGAAATTCAAATTATTCTTTGTTTTTTTTTTGTTTTCCATTTTTATAGAATCGACCTGGGCCCGCGTGGTGGATTACAGCCCACTCCCTCTCACAGAGAGGAGGCCTGTGTCTCAGCAGTGGGAACATTATAGGCTGATTATGATGATGATGATTATGACCTGGGCATCACACCTGTATTTCCCAAAAGGGGTTTGCAGAAGTGTTTCGCCAGTTATGGGGTTAGTCCCATGTAATAAATGGCGAGTCTATTGCCACCGAACAGAAAAAAAAAACTGGCCAAGTTCGAGTCGGACTCGCACACGAAGGGTTCCGTACCACAGGGCAAAAAAGCCAAAAAAAACACGTTTGTTGTATGGGCGCCCCCCTGAAATATTTATTTTATTTTGCTTTTAGTATTTGTTGTTATAGCGATAGTGGCAACAGAAATACATAATTTGTGAAAAATTCAACTGTCTAGCTATCGCGGTTCTTGAGATACAGCCTGGTGACAGACAGACGGACGGACAGACAGCGAAGTTTTAGTAAGAGGGTCCCGTTTTTACCCTTTGGGTACGGAACTCTAAAAATAATAATAATAAATCCAGACTCCGGACTGCTACTGAGAAATTCCATAAGGAAAAACCCAATAACACTTTGCCTTATCCGGGAATCGAACCCAGGATCTCATGTTCAGCAGTAGCGCTTGTAACCGGTAGACCAACGAGGCAGTTGGTGGTTTTGATATCTAGTAATATCCAAGAATTCTTAGTAAGTATTGCTACGAAATGACGAAGTTATCAAGTCAAGTCAAGAGTGGAACTCTTTACCTGCGTCTGTGTTTCCGAGCTCATACAACCCGAATCTCTTCAAAGTAAGAGTGAACAGGCTTCTTCTGGGTGAGCTCACTCCATCGTCGACTTTGTCTCTGTCACCTCTGACCTAGACTAGAGTCAAGAGCAAACCCATTTCAAATAAAAAAATAAAAAAAAAACTCATAAAGTTATAAAGTCTAAATGTTACAGAGTGTATTTAATTTTAAACATCAACAGACAAACCCTGGAGCAAACATTGTAGTGTCAACTAAATCCCAGTAATGAATGGTCACCCATCCACAGACCGAGCTCGGCAACCGTAGCTTAACCTTTGACAGATCCGTGCAGATGATAACATCTGCACGGATCTGTGTATAGTCGTGATATTATGAAATTTCTTTAATAGATTTTCTACCTCATGTCTGACGAATTAGGTTCAAAGTTGACTGGAAAAATTTTACAGTTTCGGGTAGCTTGCAGTGCTGGCGTCTGTACTTCAAAACCATAGATATAAGAAAGAAGTTCAAAACAGAAACAGAGCGTAAGTATGACACATCGAGCTATATTTATTTGAGGCGTGCAGGCCCTTAAAAAAAAGAAAAAAAAAAGGGAAAAAAAAGAGAGCTTTAAAAAGAGATTGTCACACAGATATGGGATATGAGTGATGTTATGTTAAACTACAGCTGCGCCCCGCGGTTTCACCCACATAAGTTTCGGTCACGTTAGAAAATCGGAATAAACAGTATTTTATGTATTAATCCAGGGTGCCAGCTACCTCCATACCAAATTTTATCAAAATTGGTCCAGCCGTTTGAGCGTGAAGAAGTAACAAACATACTAACACACTCCCAAACTTTCTTTGGCAGCTGAGTGCCAGTATTTTACACGGGCGACTGCCTAACTGACCTTCACAACCCAGTTACTGGGTAATATGATACCCCTTGGTAAGACTGGTTGTTACGTCGAGGACCTTGCGAACGTGGCTGGGACAGACTGGATGTGGAAGGCGGAGGAAGCGTATGTCCAGCAGTGGACTTCGATAGGCTGAGTTGATTGATTGCCTTTAAAACCCGAGCGTATGACACATCGAACTTTATTTATTTATTTATTTATTGCACAATGTACACATACATAGTTATAGGCTAGGCTTAAACTAGTCAGTACATGACCCTGTTAGGGCGCAGCAAGATTACTTAAAAACTAAACTAAACTAAACTAACTTTAGAAAGAGACACAGGTATGAGTGATAGAGACAACGCTCTACAAAGCCGAGCTTTTACAAAAACACGATGTGCCATATTTACGGGCACTACACATAATATGTTCTGCCAAATTAAAATGCTCGCCCCAAATTCTTAAGATAACGCTAAAATATATTAAAACTGCTCAGACTTTTTGTAATACATTTAAAGGTGACATACAGACATACTGTTTTTGATAACATGCCAGGGGCGTAACTACGGCGTATCGACGATACGGGGCCCCTGAGCTACAGGGGCCCACGACGCGACGTTTGTAAGCAATTTTTTTTAAATATAATAAACCAACACCTAAAATTCTTACTCTTAAACTAATGAGATTTTTTCAATGTATGTTTACTACGTTTTCAAGGTAAAACCGCAATGATCTAGATGAGAACATTATGATATTTTGATTCCGATATTCCTAGAGGATCGAGACATATGACGGTAAAACTGCCGCAGCTAGTGATCACTATGAGCCCTGTAATGAATGAATACACAATGAAAATAAGAAAATTAACGATAAGTGCTTATAGCTTACAAATACTTCAAGCTACAGGCTCAGTCCAATTCTCAAGCTCTATAATAAAAGCAATATAGAGGTATGAGGAACAGAGTGTAAAGTTCACTCATACTCTATAGAAAAGGGAGGATCCTCCGACCAGACGAGTGTTGTGTCTGGCCTGCCCGATGATTCATGTCGGGCCGTTGTATCTATGCTAGCTACGCGGTAAACTCTGCTTGCGCGATGCACGATTTTGCGTGACGTCGGTATGACGCGTTGTTTGCATGTGGCGTTGTAGATACCGGTACAGCAGACAGAAAATCAAAGTCTGGATGCTCCAATTCTGACGACCTGGAACGACTGTCAAAGATCCACGAATGACAGCCGGGACCAACGGCTTAACGTGTTTTACGAGGCACGGAGGGGTCACGGATTGTTAGGATGGTCACCCATCCACGAACCTACCGCGGCAAGCGTAGTAAACCTTCGATCGACCCGGGCTGTTATTACTTAGCCACGAGCACCTCACTTTTAAAGTCAGTATGCTATATTATTTACTAGCTCTGCCCCGGCGAACTTCATACCACTATCAAAATCAGTTAATCCGTTCTTGAGATATCATAAAAAAGCCGAACGTTCCATATAAAATGTATGAGAAAATGTTTTTTTTTTTTTGTGAATTGCTTCCCTGTATTAATATTAATTCTGCTATTCGGGACGTAGATAAATCTAACAAATTTCCGTTCTTGAGTTATAAAATGGTGTAACTAACTCGAATTAGTTTTTTTTTTTTAATATTAGGTTTTGTAAAAACAAATAGTAATAGAGCTTCGCCGCAGTTGGGTAAAAAGGGTCCTAAGAAATTTTGATAGGTACAGGGGGGGCCCTGTACCTATCAAAATTTTGTTGGGGCCCTAAAGGGGTTTAGGATGAGCTGCGCCACTAACATATACACAAACATAACATCTTGCCTGTACTACTGAAGGGGTAGGTAGACACAGGTGTACAGCCTCATTTCGCCAGACGTTTTTGATAACACGTAGTTGTCTCTTCAGACGAAGTGTAATACACTTTACTACATGCACTTAAGGAGGTGAATGACCGATTACCGCAGTATTTGTGGCAGGAACGGTGGGTTTTTTTAGAGCGGGTTCTGTATGTCTTTTTGGGAAATATTTAACTGATCCTCTAAAAACTTTTCGAGCTTCTAATGATGGACACTTTTTTAAATAAATACATTTATAGCCTTTTCTCCAGTTGTTCGCAGTTACTTGGGTATTTGGTATTTTCAGGTCCCCAAGATAGAAATTATTTGAAGTTAACAAAAAGAAGCGCTATCATTACTCGTATATAAATTAGAATTTTCAACAATATATTTAGAAGCGCAAATTGGGAATTAGGTTTGATGAAAAACACGCCTTTTTTTAAAGTTTATTGGTAAATTTTGCTGAAGTGATTGGAATTTAGTGTTTTTTTTATAGGCATGAGACTTACATTACACGTCGAAGAGGTAGGTATATAGTCTCAGTCGCTTACATTTCGCCATCTATGTAATATGGGCGATCCTATTTGTTATCAACTGGACACAATTCCAAACTCCGGCTGCCAACAAGAAATTCCTGATGGAAAACCCGTAAGCAGTTTAGCCGGCCTAGGAATAATATTCTTAGGTCTGGTAGGTTTTTCCATCAGGAATTCCTTTCTCAGTAGGATCTCAAGCAGCTCTTGGGACCATTCAAGCAGCAATCTTCAGCATGGATAAATTAAAAAATGCACGACAGTGAGCAACTCAATCTTCCACTTTTGATGTCAAAGGACACTTCTTGTCTTTACCTCAAATTATATTTGGTCGAAAAAAAACATACACAATTTTTCAATCCCGCCACTGAACCCTAAAAGCTCACCGCTAGGACACGGCCTAATGGCGAGTACATTAAATAAAAAACGATTCCTTATGAATCATCCGCTATCTGCATCTTAAAACTTTTGATAATGGCGTCTCACAGAGGTAAGGTGTAGAGCTGACACTTGGTTTTAAGCGATTGAGTTTGTGCCTACATTTTTCATGGGAATAGGTTTTTTGTTGAACTGTCAAAATGAAAGCCATTCCTACTGTTAGTGTTACGCAATTAACCCACAGCTTCTTTTGTAGCAACAATATATCAAACTCAAACTCAAAGCATTTATTTCAATTAAACCATTTACAGGCACTTTTGAATTGTCAAGAAGTCGGTCACTGACTATGAAGCTAGTTGCCCATTTCAAAGCGTAGGTATCTATGGAGAAGAACGGGCAAGAAACTCCATGGACACTCTTTTAAATTAATTTTTTACAAAAATATTGTTGAAGTTATAATAAAATTACACTAGCTGCCCGGCGCGACTTCGTTCGCGTGGTGTCCTACCCCTTACCCTACTCCTACCCTAACATACTCTTACCCTATCCATACCCTACCCCTACCCTACTACTACCTACATAAAAAATAAAAATAATTTGTTGGGGTGGACCACCCTTATTACCTAAGGGTATGAAAAATAGTTTACGTCCTATTCTTAGTCCTACACACGAAATTTCATAAGAATCGGTCAAGCCGTTTCGGAGGAGTTTTGTTACAAACACTGTGACACGAGAATTTTATATACATATTAGATGCGAGATGTAAAAAAAAAAAACATATAAAGTCGAACATAATAAATAAACTCCTCCTTTTTGGAAGTCGGTTAAAAAGACGTACGCGTTAAAATCATATTACCCACAAGTGAAACGTGGGTGTAATATACCTCCGCCCTGCGAGGAATGCAGGCGTGAACCGGAAGCCGACCCCAACGTAGTTGGGAAAAGGCTAGGCAGATGATGAGAACAATGGAACAGCTTATGAACAGCTAAGAACGGAGGAGGAATTACCTATAAAGGCTAAGAAAGAAGGTAAGCTAGGCAGTAAGGGAGGGTAATAAGTCAAAACGGAGAATTAGGTAAAAAACTAAACTCGCCCCCAACCTGGAAACCGACTTACCTATCTGCAGTTTATTTTATAGTCTATGCCAAAAGCTCACTTGCTCCGGGAGGTCTCAAAGTGACACGTCTGTCCCACTTGCCACTATAGCTTAGTGCCACCCGTCGCAGTGACACTAAAAGTACCGACTTACTATATGAGAAATATCGCAGCACACATTCCTTCAATAAATAACATGACTTCACGCTTGTATCTCACGAAGGGTTGGCAGAGGTATATATTAGGTACACTCACATTTCACCAGTTACGATAACGACCCATGTTATTGGGGGCGAGAGGGCGAGGGGCGTGGGGGTATTAAGCTACGCTTGCCATTATTGGTCAGTGGGTGACCATCTTTACATACCAAGATCCCTCCGTGCCTCGGAAAGCGGTTAAGCCGGCTGTCATTCGTAGATCTTTGGCAGTGTTGTTCCGGGTCGTCAGAAGCCCGAAAGTCTGACAACCAGTCATACCAAGAGGTACTTATCGTATACCCAGCAACTGGGTTTTGGAGGTCAGATAAGTAGTCGTTTCATGTAAAATACTGCTATTCAGCTGCATCCGATTAGACTGGAAGCCGGCCCTAACATAGTTGGGAAAAGGTTAGGCATATCCAATCTAAACACGATAAAACAAAAGAAAACAGATTTTCTGAACACAAATTAAAAAATAAACCCTCAAATTAATTTATTTTTAGTTTTATCATGTTAAGATATCCAAACCATCACTTCTGGAATGTAAAAATACAATTTTAGTTAGATAGGTCAAAGATATACGAATGGTAGCTGGGACCCAGGACAAATCCTGACTTCAGGCTGCTACTTTGCAAAAATAACAACATTGCCAAACCCAGGGTCGGTTAGCAGCCAACATATCTTGCAACTTGCAACCACTAGAAGGACAAAACTACTCAAAACGCACTTTGACTTTATTTTGCTAAGTAGGTACCTATGCGTTTTAAACGAATATCAACATTATTTTGATAACAATAAGGGTTTTAATAGTATGAAAGTCTAATTCACATTTGTTCATAGGAATATAACCATATTTATATTCGTGTGAAGTGATAGCTTTACTAGAACAATCTGAGAATTTTACCCAAAATGAAATATGTTATCATGTCAATATAAATTACCAAATACTTCGATCACCTACACTAACAGTTCTACTTATACTGTTAAGGCTATAATAGCGTTATAACAAATGATACCGTCAAACGGTTGCCTTTGCCACATTATTCAATCCAAAATGGCGGACACCGGGTACTATTTTGACAAATTGCTTGCCAAGGAGTAAGGAAAACAATATTTTTATTTAAATAAATGGATACTCCAATCAGAGAAATTAAATATTTATCAAATTGGCACACAACGTTAACTTGTTGTGTTAGAACCATTTCATACAAGTGTAAAAGAATCAAAATCAAAATATTTTATTTCACATATACCTACACTAGGTACATGGGCACTTATGAAACGTCAGAAGCTAGGTGCACGGTTCCAATTGGTCGTTTCCTATGGAGAAGAACCGGCAAGAAACTACGCGGTTACTCTTTTAAAAATAATTTGGCTTTTACAATGTTTTCAAATTACAGTAGGTATGGGAGGACAGCGTAGGCCTGTCAACAAGCACCAGGTACTTGATAAAATATTTCTTATGCACTAGCTTCTGCCCGCGACTTCATCCGCGTGAAATTTCTTGTTCCCCCGCCCACGCCAAACAAGACAACAAAATAAGACAACAAATTTTATTATTATGCTCCGTAATCTCGTCCTCATTGTTCCTTATTTACTATGTAGTTTGCGCTTCTTGCAGACTCGCCAATCACATTATTTAAAGATTTTTTCTTCATCAAGAAAAAACAAATGTTATCTATGGTTCACTCGTTGGCGCGTTCTCCTGACATCTGTCAATCCAATCATTGTACTTTTTTGTGCCGCGCGCTGATCACGTTTTCGTATATAAAAGTTCAGAAAAGTTTTAACGAGATGGGAAATCTTAGAAGAAAACGAGACAAGAAATGAAGGAGCTGACCGAACGTCTGCGAGGACTGGAAAATCGCTTGAAGAAGCGAAAACGGAGCCGTCATCGAAACTCAAGGTATCGGCAGTTGAAATCATGTTCCTAAAATAACATAGGATGCCGTTATACTATACGCACAACAGTCTCGAGAGTTTTCACGAGAGGTTAACCATGAGAACGTAACTGTGCCGTATACTTACACAAGAACGACACCACATGAGCTTTCACGAGAGGTTAGCCGATGGTACATACGTTCAGTGTTATAAACACGTTTCTGCTGGATTCCTGGCCGTCTCTAAGAGTTTTCACGAGAGGTTAACCATGATAACATTCAACTGTGCCATATATTTACAATAGAACGACACCACACGAGCTTTCACGAGAGGTTAGCCGATGGTACATACGTTCAGCGTTGTACACACGTTCCGGATGGATCCCTGGCCGTCTCTAAGAGTTTTCACGAGAGGTTAACCATGAGAATATTCAACTGTGCCATCAACACCATACAAACTTTCACAAGAGGTCAGCCAATGGTCTGTAATAATAATTTATTTATTTCAGGTAAATAACCATTGCCACAAAACATAAATTAACAGAAAACATAATAAATAATTCAAAATAAAATCAGATAAAAACCAGTCTATATGTCCAGTATTAAAACACATGCTGTATCCCTGGAGCTATCACGAGAGGTTAGCCGTGGATTTAGATCTAAGCAGTCTGGGACTTAACTCTAATTATTCTTCATAGATGAGTACAAAGGTCAAGTAGGCAGTCGCTCCATGTAAAATACCGGTATTCAGCTGCATCCAGTTAGACTGGAAGCCGACCCCAAAATAGTTGGGGAAAAGGCTAGGCAGATGAGATGAGTACTAAGCCCTCTTCCATGGAGGGTACTACAGTTGGACTGTGACTGAAGTCAACGCAGCCGGACTGAGAATATCCATACTCAAGGCCGCTAATTATAATCTAATTCCAAAATGCTTCATATTTCTATATGTTAGTATAGAATGTAACTTACATATGCTATGTTAGTACTTCAATTCTACTAAAATACAGTCTGAAGGAGGCTAAGAGTGAAACGGTATACATACATACCCCAACCTACTTGTGAATGAAAAATCTACTTGTGAGATGCTGGGGTACAGTTAGTTACTGTACCTATGGAACTGTATGGCAGAAAATAAATATGAAACACGCATAATCTGTAGCATAATGAACCCACCAAAATTGAAAAAGGAAGGGTTGTAGCATAATGAACCCACCAAAAATGAAAAAGAAAGGGTTGTAGCATAATGTAGTAAATAGGAGTGGAATCAAATGGAACCACCATGATCAGGGAGCAGCGAATTACAGTGGCTGCTGCTATTACACTCATTGGAAAAGTTTATAACAGTCTAATAACCTCCCAAGTGTTTGTATAGTGCAGATCAAATCGAAATATTAAGTTACCGAGCTAGATTACTGTGTGACATTTATCATGAAAATTGCAACACACAGATCCTTAATCCTACCCAGCCTTAACGAGGAAATGCAAGAATTGATGTAAGTAAACACCAATATCAGAATACCAGATAAATTCAATGCCAACAAATCATCGCCAGAACCAACATCATCACTAGCTCAGGTACAGACTGGTAGATTGCAGTATTTCTCTGAAGTATGGTATTACTAATCCAACTATACATGAGTTGGATCAAGGGTTATAAAGTACCTTTTACCGAGTTCCAGTTCAAGCTTCTGAATAACAACTTCAGTCAGAAAGAAAGCAATCTATCTCCATTGAATAATCCTTTACCAGGTGCCATAGAAACATGCTCCTGTCAATAATCAAATTTATCTAGTAACTGTATAATTTTACCAAACTCACATGGTACTTGGAGATACATATTAAATCTCAAAAACTTAATATTATGTAGTATGTTACTACTTACATAAGTTTTTTGTCTACAATAATATAGATAAAAAAAAAAAAAAAAAAGAGGAAATCAATTATCCATATGAAAATATGTCAGAAGATATCTCCAGTTTCTATTTCAAGATATGTTAAAAGTGACATGCCTCGTATTTGGGCTAAGTGCATGTATTCACAAACATCATGAAGCCAGCTGTCTGTCATTAGAGTTCATTAGGGTTGCATTTTGTCATACATTTTGACAATTATATTCTGTGCCCTACCAATTCATATGTAAAGTGTTTAAAAAAAAAAAAAAAAAAAAATGTATCTGCTACTTAAACAAAGACGAGTGCCTAGACAGTGCTGCCAGTGTCTAGGATAATAAAATTGTTGGATTCAGTCCAGTCTGCCATTTCACTTTCTCAGGAAAAGATAGAGTTATCCTACAGTCCATAATATAAAGAATATTAAGTCTGAAATTAGATACAAGTAATAGAGTTTATCTAATTACTAGGTATTCTAGCATCTGCACCGGCAGCAGCTGTAGAATATAGTTATCTTTCCAATTCCAATTTATAGTAACGGCTCCATCGTTTTATCAATGATTCTACCAATGTCAAGGTTGAAGGAAACAAAGTGTATTCGCTGAGGTTGACCGGTTGTACTGCCTTAAGCACAGTTTAATTGCAACTGGATCTGTTTGAATAGCCTGTAAGGACAACACAATACATTTATTAGGATAAATTGTTAATAACCAGACAACACAAATTAATTTTATTATGGGACAAACACAATGAACCACCACTATGATGGTTAAATTTATACCAAGATAATGGAAAGTAACAAAACAACAATGAAAATAATAAAGTTAGAACTAGATTAAAAATCAATTATTGCAAATACAACAAAACTAGAAACAAATTTAAAATCATTTATTTGCAGAGATTGTTGGTTACCTTACATTCAACAAACCATAATAGAATTAAACAATTTGACTTTGTTCTTGAAATATTGCCTGATACTTCTCAAACTGGCTGGGGACTGGTATGTAATGACATCAAAATCCACAGGCACTGGACAGCTAATGATGAAAAGTTCCTTACCATACCTTGAACTAAGTACTAGCAGCAATTATGGGGCTCAAAACATTTGCAAGCTAAGTCAGATATTGTGAGGACTTAGAAAAGATATCACAATGGCCATAGCCCGTATCAGTCAGATGGGTGGTACGCGCTTTACTCATGTAAATAGCTTGGCTTGACAGTTTTGGCAATGATGCGAGGAAAGACAAATATGGGTTTATGCATGAACCCATGAACCTGTTGTAAACAGGTCCAATACTAAACGTCAACATAACATGACTTCCTGATCCAAGTGCATGTTTATAGATCTATTTACTGTCAAATGAGATCTTCACACCCAATGCACAGGAGTCACTCACTGATTGCTACCATAATATTACCAGAGACGCTTTCCTGAGAGGAGAAAGACTGATCCCTTCAATTGATATAGTGCTAGCTTCCTTGTCTAGCAAAACAAAGGAAAACTATTTATGGATTTGCTCTAAATCAGTGGATTCTCTTCTGTTAGAATCAAGACATTGGCCCCTAGGCTCAGTCATGATAGTTATATAATTTTTACCACTAAGTTTAATGAAGCACTGTCATATAGCTCACTCAACATCCTAATGGTATTGAGTGAGCTATATAATAGACAGCAAATTCTCTAGTTTTAGCCCCCACATTGACACAGATGACAAAGGGGCAATATTTATATTAAGTAGTAAATAGTTTGGGACCCCAGTATCGTTTGGGTTATTTAATTTATTTCCTAATCAAAACCTTGGTTTAGAGTTACTAACCAAACAATTAGTAACCAGAATAGCTCCTGTGATTGCATACAGAATTCAAACCTTGTCATTTATTAGTATAAATAACATTCTTGTAATGAGGATAATATTAACACAAACATTCCAGATATAATTAAAACCTGGTAGATCTCAACTCAACTTGATACTACCATTATAAAGAGAATTTATCTATCTGTACTGCCCACAACCCTTAAATCGTCCTATCTAGATTTTATTATGAGTATACCTAAGACAATATTGTAAATCATTAATTACAACTATATAAAAAAAAAAAAAAAAAAACCTTATGATGTCACCTCTACTGTAACCAATAGTAGATGGATAAAACAAATTTTAAGTAATAGTGGAATAGATATTTCTAAATAAATTCAATACAGACATGTCTCTACTTCAAAGGGCTCTGAAGAAGGTGTCAATATGCTGGTTGGACCACAATTCCTCAACCCATGCTCGGTTTTATAAGAGTCCTTTTATTAGTGATTCTAATGATTTTGCTCCAGCTGTGTGCTATACAGAGTGATTGTTCATAGAACTTATTACATGTGCCTTAAAGGATTATTAATTAAACTAGTTGATTCAAAACGGAATAAGAATTCCAGAAACTAATAGTAATTAGAGAATTATAAATTAAGTTAAATAGTTACCCTATTTACCTTAATGGTAGACTGATTCTTAAATAGAAATACATATACAATATTAAGTAACAAACTTAGAATAACATGTTAGGTTACAATGTTCAAATATTGAACAATGCTCATTTTATGTATTACCAACACAATTGAACAATGCTCATTTTATGTATTACCAACACAACTTTATTCTTTGAACATCTACATAGTAAATAAGGAACAATGAGGACGAGATTACGGAGCATAATTATACAGATCGGACTAACTTACCTAGTGACGTCCGATCCTCAATTATGTGAAGTAATCTCGTCCTCATTGTATCCCAACCCTTCCCAGATAATCATCCTACTTGTATGTGTAGGATTGGATTCACCCCTTCTAAAAGTTGTGTTGTGCTGTATGCACTATGCCGGGACTATAATTATGATGCCCATATAGATCATCATGAAGTCCCGTTTTTATGCTTTGAAAGAATGATTGGATTGACAGATGTCAGGAGAACGCGCCAACGAGTGAACCATAGATAACATTTGTTTTTTCTTGATGAAGAAAAAATCTTTAAATAATGTGATTGGCGAGTCTGCAAGAAGCGCAAACTACATAGTAAATAAGGAACAATGAGGACGAGATTACTTCACATAATTGAGGATCGGACGTCACTAGGTAAGTTAGTCCGATCTGTATAAATATACCTTCTCCAAAGTAAATGTTACTTCAAGTTCAAAGCCATTTATTAGCAGAGTGAGTCCGTAACTGCCGAATTATTCAAATAAGATAATTATTTGTCATACAAATCAATGGACAAACTAGTATTGTAGATGTGTGCGTCACACACAAACATACACATAGAGAATAGAGGTTACCATACATTCTTATACTTAGTAGGTCTACCTATATTAGAAGACAAGTGCTGGTGCAAGCCATGGTCCGGTGCGAGAGGGAGTGAGAGGCAGTCACCTCCTTCTGCGAAGCAGTCATGCTAGCGAAGGAGGTGGTGGGATGACTGAGGGACAGAGCCTCACGTCCCAGCCGCCGCGGGAGACGACTTGACGACTCTCCCGGCCACTGTAGGCACGGGCCTGCGGACGGAGAGTAATGGGTAGCTTAGCTCACCGTCCGATCAGGACCAAGCCCGTGCCGGACGGCGCGTACGTGTTCCACGCGCGCCTCAAAGAGATGTCAGCATCAATGAAGGGGCCCGTTGGGGCCGAAGCCTGCCGGGTCAGCGGGATTGTCCGAAAGGGTTACCGCTGGCCCGGAACATAAAGGGCTAAGGAAGGAACACGGGTGGGTTTTAGTCAGTAAGAGTATGACACTCCCTTCCGCTCCACCCAGAGCGGGAGGGGTCATTTGATGATATTCTATCCTCAAAAAAAAAAAGTGAAGCACGATGTTGCAGCATGTGCGGTGCAACTGTTAACTGTCACTTTGACCTGCGCTGCATGTCAACTGCCCAAGAATGATCATAGTAGGACACATAATACTTTTTTCCAAGCTTCGGAAAGCCTGTTAGCTGTCAGTTCCAGCTGCCATTCCTGGATCTTTGACTATCGTAACACAAATCGGCTAAATGATAGCAGCCGCATGGTTCAGACAAGGGTTAAGTTACGCTTGCCGAGGTCGGCCCGTGGATGGGTGACCATTCATTACGTATCAAGACCCCTCCTTGCCTCGGAAACCACGGTAGACCGTTGGTCCTGGCTGTAATTTTTAGATCATTGGCAGCCGTTACGAGTAGTCAGAAGTCTGAAAGTTTGACAACCAGTCTTACCAAGGGGTATCGTATTATACAGTAACTGGGTTATGGACATCAGATAGGCAGCCGCTCCATGTAAAATAGTGGTATTTGGCTGCACCCGGTTAGACTGGAAGCTGACCCCAACATACTTAGGAAATGGCAGGTAAGATGGATGCCGGATGTGAAGTTAGATATGACCAAGTATGGTATGGTACACTATGAGGTTAAAAGATACAGATTTAAGCCATTTTATACGTTAAACAATATAATAAAACTGTAAAAAACCATATACCAAAAACCTATAAATACATAGTATTCAAACGACGTATGTCTGTCTGTCCCCTGTGACCTTAGGAACATAAAAACGTCTAGAGCTTTTTTATGATACGTATTAAAAAAACGACTGTTGTAAAAATTTCCTTGTATTTTAGCACTAGTATTGGCACCTAGCTTTACTTGCTACTTTTGTGATCATCATCATTGTCCTGACCTTGTTCTTTATTAGTGGTCGGCGGAACATGTTTTTTTCTGCCACACATCTCTAGATATCAGCCGTCATCTCAGTACAGGCCTTTCACTGTTTTTAGGGTTCCGTACCTCAAAAAAAAACTGACCAGCTGCGAGTCGGACTCGCACACGAAGGGTTCCTTACCACAAGGCAAAAACGCCGAAAAAAACACGTTTGATGTATGGGAGCCCCCCTTAAATATTTATTTTATTTTAATTTTATTATTAAAGTAAAAATACAACTGAGTATTTTGTGAAGATTTCAAGTGCCTACCTGTTGCCATTATTGATATCGAGCAAAAAAGGGCAAAAAAGTCGCGTTTGTTGTATGGGAGCCCCCCTTAAATATTTATTTTATTTTGTTTTTAGTATTTGTTGTTATAGCGGCAACAGAAATACATAATTTGTGAAAATTTCAACTGTCTAGCTACCGCGGTTCTTGAGATACAGCCTGGTGACAGACAGACAGACGGACGGACGGACGGACGGACGGACAGACAGCGAATTCTTAGTAATAGGGTTCTGTTTTTACCCTTTGGGTACGAAACCCTAAAAGCGGAACCCTTATAAGATCACTTCGTTTTTCGTCTGTATAACGCAATGAATGTTGTTGAACTGTCAAAATGAAAGCCGTTGCTATAGTTAGTGTGTTACGCAATTACCCCGCAGTTCAAAGTGTATTTTATAAAGAAGACTTTGATTATGAAAGTAAAAAATAAAATTACTTAAAACTCCTTTAGTAACAACAAACAAACCAATATTACAGTGTATCAATATATTCTCACTTAAGTAAACATTATGTATTTTATGCATTTAATATGCAAAACATATTCATAATTATTTGTGAATTCGTTTTATTGATTCCTTGATGTTACTTTTTGTTGTTTAATTCAAATAATAATTCCTTTATCGTTCCCACTGCTGGGACACAGGCATCCTCTTTGTATGAGAGGGAATGGGCCGTAATCCACCACGCGGGCCCAGTGCGGGTTGGTAGAGAGAGAGACAAAGATGTCGGTGTCGTGGGACAGAGCCGACGTGAGACAAAGACGTCGGTGTCGTAACACAGAGCCGACGTGAGACAAAGACGTCGGTGTCGTAACACAGAGCCGACGTGAGACAAAGACGTCGGTGTCGTAACACAGAGCCGACGTGAGACAAAGACGTCGGTGTCGTAACACAGAGCCGACGTGAGACAAAGACGTCGGTGTCGTAACACAGAGCCGACGTGAGACAAAGACGTCGGTGTCGTAACACAGAGCCGACGTGAGACAAAGACGTCGGTGTCGTAACACAGAGCCGACGTGAGACAAAGACGTCGGTGTCGTAACACAGAGCCGACGTGAGACAAAGACGTCGGTGTCGTAACACAGAGCCGACGTGAGACAAAGACGTCGGTGTCGTAACACAGAGCCGACGTGAGACAAAGACGTCGGTGTCGTAACACAGAGCCGACGTGAGACAAAGACGTCGGTGTCGTAACACAGAGCCGACGTGAGACAAAGACGTCGGTGTCGTAACACAGAGCCGACGTGAGACAAAGACGTCGGTGTCGTAACACAGAGCCGACGTGAGACAAAGACGTCGGTGTCGTAACACAGAGCCGACGTGAGACAAAGACGTCGGTGTCGTAACACAGAGCCGACGTGAGACAAAGACGTCGGTGTCGTAACACAGAGCCGACGTGAGACAAAGACGTCGGTGTCGTAACACAGAGCCGACGTGAGACAAAGACGTCGGTGTCGTAACACAGAGCCGACGTGAGACAAAGACGTCGGTGTCGTAACACAGAGCCGACGTGAGACAAAGACGTCGGTGTCGTAACACAGAGCCGACGTGAGACAAAGACGTCGGTGTCGTAACACAGAGCCGACGTGAGACAAAGACGTCGGTGTCGTAACACAGAGCCGACGTGAGACAAAGACGTCGGTGTCGTAACACAGAGCCGACGTGAGACAAAGACGTCGGTGTCGTAACACAGAGCCGACGTGAGACAAAGACGTCGGTGTCGTAACACAGAGCCGACGTGAGACAAAGACGTCGGTGTCGTAACACAGAGCCGACGTGAGACAAAGACGTCGGTGTCGTAACACAGAGCCGACGTGAGACAAAGACGTCGGTGTCGTGAGACAGAGACGACGTGAGACAAAGACGTCGGTGTCGTAACACAGAGCCGACGTGAGACAAAGACGTCGGTGTCGTAACACAGAGCCGACGTGAGACAAAGACGTCGGTGTCGTAACACAGAGCCGACGTGAGACAAAGACGTCGGTGTCGTAACACAGAGCCGACGTGAGACAAAGACGTCGGTGTCGTAACACAGAGCCGACGTGAGACAAAGACGTCGGTGTCGTAACACAGAGCCGACGTGAGACAAAGACGTCGGTGTCGTAACACAGAGCCGACGTGAGACAAAGACGTCGGTGTCGTAACACAGAGCCGACGTGAGACAAAGACGTCGGTGTCGTAACACAGAGCCGACGTGAGACAAAGACGTCGGTGTCGTGAGACAGAGACGACGTGAGACAAAGACGTCGGTGTCGTAACACAGAGCCGACGTGAGACAAAGACGTCGGTGTCGTAACACAGAGCCGACGTGAGACAAAGACGTCGGTGTCGTAACACAGAGCCGACGTGAGACAAAGACGTCGGTGTCGTAACACAGAGCCGACGTGAGACAAAGACGTCGGTGTCGTAACACAGAGCCGACGTGAGACAAAGACGTCGGTGTCGTGAGACAGAGACGACGTGAGACAAAGACGTCGGTGTCGTAACACAGAGCCGACGTGAGACAAAGACGTCGGTGTCGTAACACAGAGCCGACGTGAGACAAAGACGTCGGTGTCGTAACACAGAGCCGACGTGAGACAAAGACGTCGGTGTCGTAACACAGAGCCGACGTGAGACAAAGACGTCGGTGTCGTAACACAGAGCCGACGTGAGACAAAGACGTCGGTGTCGTAACACAGAGCCGACGTGAGACAAAGACGTCGGTGTCGTAACACAGAGCCGACGTGAGACAAAGACGTCGGTGTCGTAACACAGAGCCGACGTGAGACAAAGACGTCGGTGTCGTGAGACAGAGACGACGTGAGACAAAGACGTCGGTGTCGTAACACAGAGCCGACGTGAGACAAAGACGTCGGTGTCGTAACACAGAGCCGACGTGAGACAAAGACGTCGGTGTCGTAACACAGAGCCGACGTGAGACAAAGACGTCGGTGTCGTGAGACAGAGACGACGTGAGACAAAGACGTCGGTGTCGTAACACAGAGCCGACGTGAGACAAAGACGTCGGTGTCGTAACACAGAGCCGACGTGAGACAAAGACGTCGGTGTCGTGAGACAGAGACGACGTGAGACAAAGACGTCGGTGTCGTAACACAGAGCCGACGTGAGACAAAGACGTCGGTGTCGTAACACAGAGCCGACGTGAGACAAAGACGTCGGTGTCGTGAGACAGAGCCGACGTGAGACAAAGACGTCGGTGACGTGAGACAGAGCCGACGTGAGACAAAGACGTCGGTGTCGTAACACAGAGCCGACGTGAGACAAAGACGTCGGTGTCGTAACACAGAGCCGACGTGAGACAAAGACGTCGGTGTCGTAACACAGAGCCGACGTGAGACAAAGACGTCGGTGTCGTAACACAGAGCCGACGTGAGACAAAGACGTCGGTGTCGTGAGACAGAGACGACGTGAGACAAAGACGTCGGTGTCGTAACACAGAGCCGACGTGAGACAAAGACGTCGGTGTCGTAACACAGAGCCGACGTGAGACAAAGACGTCGGTGTCGTGAGACAGAGACGACGTGAGACAAAGACGTCGGTGTCGTAACACAGAGCCGACGTGAGACAAAGACGTCGGTGTCGTAACACAGAGCCGACGTGAGACAAAGACGTCGGTGTCGTGAGACAGAGCCGACGTGAGACAAAGACGTCGGTGACGTGAGACAGAGCCGACGTGAGACAAAGACGTCGGTGTCGTAACACAGAGCCGACGTGAGACAAAGACGTCGGTGTCGTAACACAGAGCCGACGTGAGACAAAGACGTCGGTGTCGTAACACAGAGCCGACGTGAGACAAAGACGTCGGTGTCGTAACACAGAGCCGACGTGAGACAAAGACGTCGGTGTCGTGAGACAGAGACGACGTGAGACAAAGACGTCGGTGTCGTAACACAGAGCCGACGTGAGACAAAGACGTCGGTGTCGTAACACAGAGCCGACGTGAGACAAAGACGTCGGTGTCGTGAGACAGAGACGACGTGAGACAAAGACGTCGGTGTCGTAACACAGAGCCGACGTGAGACAAAGACGTCGGTGTCGTAACACAGAGCCGACGTGAGACAAAGACGTCGGTGTCGTGAGACAGAGACGACGTGAGACAAAGACGTCGGTGTCGTAACACAGAGCCGACGTGAGACAAAGACGTCGGTGTCGTAACACAGAGCCGACGTGAGACAAAGACGTCGGTGTCGTGAGACAGAGCCGACGTGAGACAAAGACGTCGGTGTCGTGAGACAGAGCCGACGTGAGACAAAGACGTCGGTGTCGTAACACAGAGCCGACGTGAGACAAAGACGTCGGTGTCGTGAGACAGAGACGACGTGAGACAAAGACGTCGGTGTCGTAACACAGAGCCGACGTGAGACAAAGACGTCGGTGTCGTGAGACAGAGCCGACGTGAGACAAAGACGTCGGTGTCGTGAGACAGAGCCGACGTGAGACAAAGACGTCGGTGTCGTGAGACAGAGCCGACGTGAGACAAAGACGTCGGTGTCGTGAGACAGAGCCGACGTGAGACAAAGACGTCGGTGTCGTAACACAGAGCCGACGTGAGACAAAGACGTCGGTGTCGTGAGACAGAGCCGACGTGAGACAAAGACGTCGGTGTCGTAACACAGAGCCGACGTGAGACAAAGACGTCGGTGTCGTAACACAGAGCCGACGTGAGACAAAGACGTCGGTGTCGTAACACAGAGCCGACGTGAGACAAAGACGTCGGTGTCGTGAGACAGAGCCGACGTGAGACAAAGACGTCGGTGTCGTGAGACAGAGCCGACGTGAGACAAAGACGTCGGTGTCGTGAGACAGAGCCGACGTGAGACAAAGACGTCGGTGTCGTGAGACAGAGCCGACGTGAGACAAAGACGTCGGTGTCGTGAGACAGAGCCGA
Organism: Oligia fasciuncula; assembly: GCA_963082905.1. Taxonomy (NCBI): domain Eukaryota; kingdom Metazoa; phylum Arthropoda; class Insecta; order Lepidoptera; family Noctuidae; genus Oligia; species Oligia fasciuncula. The sequence goes on along the minus strand of OY720414.1, from coordinate 818,169 downwards.
CGTGAGACAAAGACGTCGGTGTCGTAACACAGAGCCGACGTGAGACAAAGACGTCGGTGTCGTGAGACAGAGCCGACGTGAGACAAAGACGTCGGTGTCGTAACACAGAGCCGACGTGAGACAAAGACGTCGGTGTCGTAACACAGAGCCGACGTGAGACAAAGACGTCGGTGTCGTAACACAGAGCCGACGTGAGACAAAGACGTCGGTGTCGTGAGACAGAGCCGACGTGAGACAAAGACGTCGGTGTCGTGAGACAGAGCCGACGTGAGACAAAGACGTCGGTGTCGTGAGACAGAGCCGACGTGAGACAAAGACGTCGGTGTCGTGAGACAGAGCCGACGTGAGACAAAGACGTCGGTGTCGTGAGACAGAGCCGACGTGAGACAAAGACGTCGGTGACATGAGACAGAGCCGACGTGAGACAAAGACGTTGATGACGTGAGACAGAGACGACCTGAGACAAAGTAGACAACGTGAGATGCAGACGAACTTTTAAAAAAACTCATTGCATCATAAACGACCGGGAACTCTATGTACTTTTTAGTGCAAAAATAAAACTTTTATACACGAGCTCTGAGCACTGTTCGTAATAAAATAACGTTGTAAAGAAAGTGACTGGGTAATTTGGCCTTATTCGACCTGAAGGGAAACGCGGGTTAGATTCTCGCATTGAAGCAAATATTTGTATTTTAACATAACATCATGCTTAAGTATAATAATACCCAAAGGGCAGAGAGACATAACAACAACATTTCGCCAGTTATGATCAAGTCCCACGTCATAGGGGTCGAGCCTATTGCCAACAACCGGGCACAAACACAGCCTCCGGGCTGCTACTGAGAAATACCAGATGGAAAAACCTATTAACACTTTTTTTTGGGAAATCATCAAATGACCCCTCCCGCTCTGGGTGGAGCGGAAGGGAGTGTCAGACTCTTACTGACTAAAACCCACCCGTGTTCCTTCCTTAGCCCTTTATGTTCCGGGCCAGCGGTAACCCTTTCGGACAATCCCGCTGACCCGGCAGGCTTCCCTAACGGGACCCTTCAGTTGATGCTGACATCTCTTTGAAGCGCGCGTGGAACACGTACGCGCCGTCCGGCTCGGGCCTGGTCCTGATCGGACGGTGAGCTACCCATTGCTCTCCGTCCGCAGGCCCGCGCCTACGATGGCCGGGAGTCGTTGCACGGCTCCCGACGTCTCCCGCGCCTAATAACACTTTGCTCGACTCGGGAATCGAACCCAAGACCTCAAGCTCTGCAGTAGCGCTTGAGACTACTAGACCAATGAAGCAGTAAAATAAATAGTAGGTATATTATGTTTAAAAGTTTATTTTGAACTAGCTTCTGCCCGCGACTTCGTCCGCGTGAAATTTCTTGTTCCCTTGACCTACCGCGTCGCATCGCATCGCCTGTCCGCGCTATTACTTCATTTTCGCTTATAGTTCTTTCTGACTAACCACACTGGTATTCAGTTGCATCTGGTTAGACTGGAAGCCGACCCCAACATATTTGGGAAAAGGCTAGGCAGATGAGTTAGCCCGTCAATGCTCCTGACACTCTATAGATACACCTAAAACAGGCGAGTGTGTGTGTGTTTTCCAGTATGGTTTAGTCACTGATGACCAAAACTCCAAAATAAACGTAAAAAACACATGTAATTTAAATAAAAACATAACTTCTATCCATATCGAGTTCAACTGCATTTAACAACATTCCCGGGAGGACCCAGAGTTCAAAAATAACAAGAAGAACCCAAAAAAATAACTGTGACTGCACTAACTAACCGAATTCAAAACGCCTTTGTCAAAATTGTACACAAAAACTCGCTTGTTTAGATCAAATAGCACGTTATACGACCAATTTAAAAAGACCACTCATTCCTTACAATTCCGTTCTAAAGAAGACCTGTTTAAATTAGTCGGAATACCAGTACTAACCAACCAATTTAAAAAGACCTCTCATTCTTTAGAATTGCCCTCTGGACAAGACCTGTTTAAATTGGTCGTAGTAACCAGTATAAGAAAGCCTGTCAATTCATGGACATTTGAAAAAGGAATACGTCATTTTATAATGGTCATGTCATATGGATGGTGGCTGATTTAAATAGATCTCTTCGTGCTTACAAAATTGAATAGATTTGAAGCCTTTTTAGTTTGGTCTTGTATTTCATAAGTTTGTTAAGCAGCCAGTATAATCAGACGTAGGATTTGCTACAAAAATGTTTACAAGAGAGATCTAGTAATTTTGGTTTTGTGTTCACAATGGATTGAAAAAAAATTATCGTGTAAGGTATGATCAATATGAATCGCGTCGCATGCGGTCTCGATTTCCGCTATTTAAACAAAATAGGGTAGGCAGTAGTGTTACAAAGGAGTCAGAAATAATAGAAGGGTAACGAGCTTGTCAGAATGTAGCTGACATAAGGGCTCACATGCCTGTAACTTGCACAAAAGTATGCAAGTAGAAGTAGCTTGCATGTCATTATGGTATTCACCAATCAGAAGTTGTTATGGCACACGGCATGCAAGCTGATTGGTGAATACCATACTGACATGCAAGCTAGGCATGTGTATCCTTAGAATAACATCACGCCTGCATTTCACGAAGGGTTAGGCACAGGTGTAAGAGTATCCCACATTTCGCAAGATATGCTAAAGTCCCATGTAATAGGGGCGATCCTATTGTCATCATAATCCGCCTATAATGTTCCCACTGCTGGGACACGGGCCTCCCAAGGGCCGACACACATCTGGCGAGTGTCAAACGAAAATCAACGTTGCGATCCTTAAAATAAAGTCGAAAATAAATAACCAGAGACGAGCACCTTTATCCGCTTAGCTCTCGAGCTAATGGAAGTTTATTTAATCTCAACTTTGTTTCAACTCCAGCAAGGTCAATATTTGTTAGGCAGTGACTACCGCGCTGCGTTGCGCTTCGCCAGATGAGCGCCAGCCCTAAGAGGGAGTGGGCTATAATCCACCACGCGGGCTCCGTTCGCTTTGGCCGATGCCATACGTCTTCGAATTTTTTGCTCTAGGACATGACATATTTCCTCACGATGTTTTCCTTCACCGTTTTGAGAGCAGTGGTGATGAAATTATTTACAGAAAAAGTGCCTGCTTGGGTTCGAAACTTCGAACCCACGACCTCGGCCACCACTGCCACTCTGTTCATTGTCATCAACTGGGCACAAATATGGAGTCCAGGCTGGTATAGAGAAATTCCTTATAGAAAAATCCAATACCAATAGCAAACAATAACAGTTAAATAATAACAGCTGCACGGGTCGACCAAAAGTTAAGCTACTGTTGCCGCGGTCGGTTCGTGGATGGGTGACCATCTATTACTTACATATCGAGACCCCTCCGTGCCTCGGAAAGCACGGGTCCCGGCTGGCAGTCGTAGAGCTTTGACAGTCGCTACGGATAGTCCGAGGCCCAAAAGTCTGACAACCAGTCTTACCAAGAGGTATCGTGTTACCCAGTAACTGTGTTGTGGAGGTCAAATAGGTCGTCGCTCCATGTAAATACTGGTATTCAGCTGCATCAAGTTAGACTGGAAGCCGACCCCAACATTAGTTGGGAAAAGGCCACGCAGATTGATTGACTTTGGCTGACCTAGGGATCGAAGCCAGGACTTACTTACGTACAACACTCGCAGATGGGTTTTGACTTTACGGTGTAATAAAACGTTCTCTAGGAAAACACACCAACTTACTTTCATAAATAACGGCTCTGTGACGTCATTCGCCGGTAAATTGCTGACGCTATGTGGCGGTCGACGCTCATCTAGGAAACTAGCGTAGGGCTTAGAAAACGCTAGTTTTATTACAAAGGGCTCAAAATCAAAATCTAAAATGGAAACCAAAGGTTCCAATTTCAAAATTCTACCTACGTATTTGTGTTTACTCATTTTACATGCATTTTACGTTGAATCCAATTTGGATTTAGAATATCGACAATAGGTACATCTGTTAGATTTCGCATATTTTTACAAACTTAATTTTATCAATAATGATAATTTTCTGACTTCCTTGTTCTGCTCACAATAAAGCTTAGAATCAAACAGAAAATCATTTTAAGAACTGTTAATATAAGACTATGTTATTGTTATTCCAAAATTCTATAGATCAGCTTTTAACATATTTAATTTATCAATCGAGTAAATCCATTTGGATTCCAATTATTATAAAAATAAGGTCCACATTAATTTCAAAATTATTTCGACAGCTGCATTGAAAACTTTGTCCTGACAGTTCTTTCGTCAAACTTAATCCTCGAAGAATGGTTCCTTTTTCAAAAAAAGATTATTTTGTAATTCGGCGTGCTTTATGGTAACTCTATACTTTTGAGATCCGAATTTGGAATTAGGTTAGAGAAAAAAAGAACAGATGTTTTTGGCAAAATAATCTTTTCTCACTTTCCGTTTCTTGGAAATTAATATAAAATGGCTTCTGTATTCTATTGTCGTGGCTAGCTGACAGTTCAGAGACGAGGTCAGCATTTTCTATCTGACTACTCTGAGAAGAAAGGCCGAAACAAACTCAGAGGTGACAGTCTCTTTTAAAGTTCAGACATAATCTTGGTCAGATTATTGTTTTGTAATAAAAAAATACTAATAGGTATTAGAGCGTTTTTAATTCGTAAGGGCATTCAAAGTTATTCATTGAGAACTAACAGTGACACTGTGACACTATAGTGTCAGATTGGTACCTTGTTTTTGGTACCAATTAGTAAGGTCGGTTCCAGCTAGGCGCGTTGTTTGAAGACAAAATGTCGCACGTCGCCTGTTGACAGTGTACACAAGGCCTTATTTTATGTATAGGGTGGTACAGTTTTTATATTTGTCCGTTTATTGTAGTTTTATTCCTGTTTAAAAAAAAATGGGGTGTGGGTGTGTCATGGACACGGCCGTGTGTTGTACGTGAATACGTTTACGTAACGGGGTTGATCCGCTCGGCCGCATTCATTCTTTTATGATCCCGGCACTGCTTGACTCGGTCATATGGTGTTTTATTGGTACCACTCGATTGCTCTTGAGAAGCCCTTTCCAACCGTATACGATTCTGTATTTGGATTTGGCATTTTGACGCGTATAGGCCAACATTATATATTTTTGTTTTTTTTTTTTTAACACATTTTATTCACTGTCACTATTTTACACTAATGTTTTGTATACAATCGATAGATTTTGACGAGAACTGACAATTGAAAAAACGAACGTCGTAGCTTTTCCGAGTCCAAAGTTATATTAAGTGGAAATCTCGATACGCAGCAAAATGACCTCAAAAAGGGCGCGCTTCCCCCTCCACCGCGCGCGATCAGTCACAGTTCTCACTTGGCGTAATTAATTATTTGATCCTTTAGCTATCCAATGGTGTTATAGAGGTATGAGGAACAGTGTGTAAGGTTCACTCATACTCTATAGAAAAGGGAGGATCCTCCGACCAGACGGGTGTCGTGTCTGGCGGGCAACTGCCCGATGATTCATGTCGAGCCGTTGTATCTATGCTAATTGCGCGGTAAACTCTGCTTGCGCGATGTAGGATCTGCGTGACGTAGTATGACGCGTTGTTCGCAAGTGGCGTTTGTAGATACCGCTACAGTGTTACAATCGGATTTAGATATTGATGATAGATATGAAGCTGCAACACTAAACTGTATCCCCCGATTTTGTTTTCATTGGTTTTTTTGACTTGCTACTATGGAACTGGAAGTTTGAACGTGTGAACTATGGACTATGGAAGCAATTATAAAGACGTACTCACGTCAAAAAAAATAAATATATTTCAGCACAGCATAATCAGACTATAATGTTCCCAGTGCTGGGACACAGGCCTCCGTGGTGAGAGGGAGTGGGCCGTAATCCACCACGCGGGCCCAGTGCGGGTTGGTAGATGTCACAAATGTCTTCGAATCATCGGGCAGTTGCCCGCCAGACACGACACCCGTCTGGTCGGAGGATCCTCCCTTTTCTATGGAGTATGAGTGAACTTTACACCCTGTTTCTCATACCTCTCATATACTCAAATTCTCGGCCAATATCTTTTTCGGGCTTACCACTTAATCTATGGTTTCCTATAGGAGCGGTGACTGCCCCATAAAGCCCGCAGTGAGCGCTGTCATAAAAATGATGGCACCGGGGTTTGACTTTACGTTGTCAAAAACCGCTCTATAGGAAAACACACCATAACCATAATCAGCCTATAATGTTCCCACTGCTGGGACACAGGCCTCCTCTCAGTGAGAGGGAGTGGGCCGTAATCCACCACGCGGGCCAGTGCGGATTGGCAGATGTCACATGTCTTCGAATTTTTGGTTCTAGGACATGCCGGTTTCCTCACGATGTTTCCCTTCACCGTTTTGAGAGCAGTGGTGATGAAATAATTTATACACAAAGTAAAGCGCCTGTCTGGGTTACGCTACGACCTACACCTACGACCTACAACTCGTAAGTCGCGGCCGTTACCACTTGGCCACCACTGCTGTCCAAAACACACCAAAAAAACACACCAACTTTCATAAATAATGTTCCAGTGACGTCATTCACCGGTAAATTGCGGACGCTATGGGGCGGCCAGTGCTCTTCTAGGAAACCGCCATAACGTTACCCTTCAGACGTCAACCTTATCAAATTCGTCGCAGCCTGTATAACTTATCACCTGAGTGTTGGTGGTCGGTTTTTTGTTTTACAATCATAATCTACAGGCTGTTGTCTTTGCGCATTCCGCTTTATAATCTGTGGCACGCATTACAGGTAGACGGAGAAAATCCATGGGTTTCTTTAATTTACAGATTGTTTTAGTGTTTTCCACGAAATAAGTCCCAATGACGACGGTGAGACGGTGCGGTGAGGGGTACGTGGCTAAATAATAACAGCCGCACAGGTCGATCGATCAGGTTAAGCTACGCTTGCCGCGGTTGGGCTGCGGATGGGTGACCATCTTTACATACCGTGACCCCTCCGTGCCTCGGAAAGCACGTTAAGCCGTTGGTCCCAGCTGTCATTCGTGGATCTTTGACAGTCGTTACGGGTAGTCAGAAGCCCGAAAATCTGACAAGCAGTCTTACCAAGGGGTATCCTATTACCCAGTAACTGGGTTGTGGAGGTCAGATAGGCAGTCGCTCCATGTACAATACTGGTATTCAGCTGCATCCGGTTAGACTGGAAGTCGGCCCCAAAATAGTTGGGAAAAGGCTAGGCAGATGATGATTCTTCTAGTAATACAGATTTTTATTATTAAAAACATAACTCACTGTTGTTATAATTTTAGTTCTTCATATTGTAGCGGATAACATAATATCCCGCATGGATTTCTTGCAGGGTTGGGCAGACGTATTTACAAGCTCGTTTTGCAATAAAAAAAAGTGGTTGAACCTTCTGCACATTATTATATCTGGCATAAATCCCTAACAATTTGTAAAGTCTTTGCGATTATTTTTATTAAAAAAAAATACGTCAAATAAATAAATTTATATAATAATAATAATAAATTTATTCAAAATATAAAGACTAACGTTAATACAGTTTTTCCTAAATCTATGTCGAGTTCACCCATGATTTGTGCCTGAACTAGGTAATCCTGTGTTTCCGGCGATTGGAGGTAACATTAATTGTTTAAATAATCACATACTTATACTATTTATCTTATTAGTACATATGTTAAAAGGTGTATAAAATTATTTAGTACAACAATATTTACTTTAGCACAAGTAATAACTTCTCTGTATCTTCATAGGACATAGTTTGAAGAGCCTCCATAAGGATTTTCTTACAGTTATTATGATTTAAGGAGTAGATATTTCCTTTATTATTAAGCCTATTGTAGAGTAGCGGTCCCTACATATAAAATTTGGAAGCATGTTTTGTACTTTTTTGAGGGCAAACTTTAACTTTCCGTCTCCTTTTTGTAAATTCAGTGCTGTAAGGAAGCGCTGCGTGTTGTTTTAGTACAGTGCTCATTATAAATAACTGCCGAACTGTAAGTACTTTACAAGCTTTATACAGGATGTTAGTGGGGAAAAGAAAAGGGCGGCAAGTAGCCACCGTAAATGAAATATTATTGAGAAAAAAACGTGGTATAATTTTACCTAAATTATATTTGTTCACGCTTTTAATGCAGGAGACGCTGCACGCTGCTTATTCAAATACTACTATAATCATTTAATCACTTTTTATCATACATGGTTATGTGATAAGAGATACCAGATAAGCTTAGCTTACCGCGGTTTGTCTATGCCGCTAGCTAGAAGCCCTTTTGACATTACCTTTATTATTATTTATATGCCGTAAAGCTGTTGGTCCCGGCTGTCATTCGTGGATCTTTGAGAGTCGTTACGGGTCGTCAGAAGCCCGAAAGTCTGACAACCAGTCTTACTAAGGAGTATCGTATTACCCAGTAACTAGGTTGTGGAGGTCAAATAGGCAGTCGCTCCATGTAAAATACTGGTATTCAGCTTCATCCAGTTAGACTGGAAGCCGACCCCAACGAAAAGGCTAGGCAGATGATGATGATGAAATAGATGATTTATTAGCAATTTTCAAACTATCCCGTAACATCCAGGTTTCTTCTTCTGCTTCGTATATAAGGCATATCGTGAATCACGCATCGCATTCGTCTGCTCCCGCTAATAGCAGTCGAGCAGGGAACGCGTAATATGTCGAACCTCTGCCAGTCGGTCACAGATTAAACAAGTGGCATTCAGATGTGAGAAACTGTTGTGGCACAGTCGTAACAGACCGCCACGACCATAGATTTTTGAAGTGAAAACTTCTTATTAGGCGCGTTGGTCATTTTTTGAGATGGGAAAAAATGATTGAACTCCCGCCTCTGTTACCGTAGCCGACACCGTTTCGGATGTATTCGGCTGTCGTCGGGATGTAGGTACTCGGTTTTAATGTATATCCGATAATGTCAGTGAGTGATGGCAAAGGAGTGTCGGCACCTCGGCACTCCTGGAGTGCCTCTTTTTTTACATTTCTATGGTCACGACTTACGAGTTATAAGATGTGTCGTTCAAGTCCAGACACGCACTTTGTGTAAATTGTTCCATCATCACTGCTCTCAAAACGGTGAAAGAAAATGTCGTGAGGAAACCGGCATGTCCTAGAACCAAGAATTCGAAGACAAGTGACATCTACCAACCCGCACTGGGTCCGCATGGTGGATTACGGCCCAGCCCTCTCACAGAGCGGAGGGCTGTGTCCCAGCAGTGGGAAGGTTACAGGCTGATTATGCTTAACATAGATCTCAGTAGTGGGATAACTAGCCATACCATTTTTCACACAATCCATCCATCGTTTCTTTAGTCTTCCCCTACTCATATAGATACACATACCTACGTTTATATGAAAAAACCCGTTCATTAGATGTTTCGATAAGAATGAGTGACAGTGACAGGTAACCCAGCAGTGGGAACATTGTAGGCTACTCTAATTATGCCTACAGATGTATTTTAAGGCAGAATTTTCCTGATTGAATTTCGGTCACGGCGGCCAATCTCAACAAAGCCGTCTCATCGCCTGCTTTTTCCCAACTATGTTGGGGTCGGCTTCCAGTCTAACCGGATGCAATATTTTACATGGAGCGGCTGACTATCAGAAGGCCTGAGGGCCTAAAAAGGTCACTTTGGAGAATCATAAAAGGATAACATTTGAATCGTAATATGGCGAAGGCAGTCCGTGTTTTTATTTTTTTCGCTGCACTACGTAGGTAGGTATAACCAAAGAGATTGGGATTGGATTTGGATCGGATTGATTGGCATTTTAGCACAGACAAAAAAAAAACAACTGAAAAATGCTTCACCAATGGGATTTGATACGATTAACTTAACGGTTAATTGTCCATAAATGCGAATTTTCATAAAAATACGGGATTAACAACTTTGTTTCTGGGTACCCCTGGTATCAAAATATAGTCAAACGAGGTGAATAGGGATGCAGGGGTGAATCGGCACAAAACTGTAGAAATAATTTTAGGTTTAAAATAATATAGTTTGTTGCCAAAAAGGACTAATGAGTTTATTGTATTTTAATTAACGATTAAGTGCTCTTGTTGGCTACAAACTATATTATTTTAATGTTAAAATCCATAGTTTCGTCCCTAATCACCCCTTTTGTAAGTACCCAATAAAAAAACAAAACGACTAAGGGCCGATTTTTCAATCATCTGTTATCTTTATTCGAGGAATAATTTTGAAATTTTGACAGTTCTTTCATACAAATACTGTCACATGTCAATTTTATTCCTCGAATAAAAGAAAGCTGGCGATGGAAAAATCTGCCATTTAAAGTATAGAATCAAGCACTTTCTGTTTGTTACTCTATGGCCCCTTCAAAAGTATCGCTGTAATTATAATTTGCCAGCGAGTCCGTCCGTTCATCTTACTATTTTATATATTTCAACAATGTTTTAATACAAGCCTGAGGAATGTGAACCCTTCGGTTTGTCCCAAATGATGGTGCAGTAAGAAACTGATGTGCATGTCCGTCTGTTTCAAAATGGCGGACTTATTCCGGTTCCGACACAGGGTGGCAGGGACTTCGATACGCAACATGTTACCATGGAGTCAGTACATGATTAAGAAATAAAGAAAAGGAAAGAAAGAAAATACGTTTATTTGCGGCAAACATGACACATCAAAAAAACAGTCACAAAAAAAAAAAAAACAAGTTTGGAGAAAACATGCGTCACATCCACGAAAAACGGTCAACGCTCAGCATAATGCTAAGACCCTATGATTCTGAACTGTCTGTCCGTAGGTACGTTATATTAAATTTAATATAACGTACGTACAGGCAAACCCAAGGGCAATCATTGTAGTTTCAACTGAATCCTGGCTTTTTAGTCACAGGATTTTTTTAATTGGTCCTCTGGCCCAAAAATTTTGTTCATACCAAACCTCATCAATTAAAAATCAACCCTACCCACTCCATATAGAACTTAATTTTACTGTGCATGTACTGCGAAATATTTTCACATGTAATCTGTCATTGCAACTGAAAACATACTTTGGCGGCAATGATGTAAGGTAGGTTTTGGGTTGTAATTATAAAAAAATGTTTGTCGTCATTGCAAAGCATAGTTTTTTGGCGGCCATTTTGGAAAATTACACAGATCTTTTCATTTTTCACCGGCTAATTGTATTTTCTTGGGATCAATTTTTGTCATTTAAACTTTTTTTTTCCAATTTCTGCAAGTATTTAACTGCCTATCATTTAATTTTAGGGTCTCTGTGGTCTACCGGTTGAAGAACTTGCTTCTTGAGCAACAGGTTTCGGGTTCAAAACCTAGCCAGTGATTTTTTTGTATTTACTTATTAAGTATTTAAAGCACTGCGTGCCACCATTTTTTTTTCATAACGAAAACTTACACTTTCTTTCCAATTTTTATAATCGACATAGTTCTAATAGTCTCTGAATAAAATGGATATGTGACATCCGGACAGACGACTGGCCGACAGACGGACGGACAGACAGATGGATAGGCGGACATGACTAAAAAACACTATACTTAAGGGGCTTATAGGTCCTAAACGCAAAAAAAAACGCAAGTTTTAGAAACAATAAAAGTATATGATCGACTACAGTAAACAAAATCAGAAAAATATATGATATTCTTCAGGATATATTATTATGCTAGGTACATAGTGTGTTGAAAACATAATACAACTAATTTGATATGATAGAAAAAAATCATGAAAACACCTCTGAAAACTTTCTTTTTACAATAAAAAACAAACAATCATTATGATTTTTTGTCATTCTACAATCAACATACTAAAGAACTAATGTTTTAATTTTGTAGTCCAAACAATAGATTTTTGCAAATACCTAGATATAATTGCTTCATATTTTGTAATAAATTACCAGCATGTTGTCATCGCGGTTCTCTTTCTTTTCTATGCAGTCCGACAAAGACCGCGCTATAAGTCATAGTCACCTTTATCCTTTGCCTACCTCCGGGGAGTACTGGCGTGATGTTACGTTACTGAGAGCCTCCTACGTGGTGTATGAAGCCATCTAAAGCGGCATGGCAGCAGTCTGTCGCCTGTTCCTGTCAGGATATTGTAGCGACTGGATAAATATACTCGGGCAGTGGTAGGCGAGCAATGCGGACTAGCAGCGCCCGCGCAGCGCGGTTTCACCCGCATAAATCTCGATCCCGTGGGAATATCGGGATAAAAATTAATGTAAGTCCTTTCCCGGGACTCAAACTATGTCTGTAACAAATTTCATGTAAATCCGTTCAGCGGTTTAAGCGTAAAGAGGTAACAGACAGACAGACACACTTTCGCATTTATAATATTAGAAATAAAATGAAAATTTCTCGAAAATACCTAAATATGTATCATGAAATAATTTTATGTGCAACAAAAATATCATTTCACAGGCTGATAAACTCTGTTCTGTCGTCTGCAGGGCAGAGGCAAAGGTTAATGATTATAAGTACTTAATTAATTATTTACTTATAAAAACTATTACTATAAATCCGTGGTAAAAAGGCAATATTTTTGTTTTACAACTGACGAAAAATCTAAAGTACTCCTATGCCTCATTTAATGTCGTATTGTCATCCCTACATGGTATAGAAGTTTATTTCGTTGATGAGAAATAAACTGTTTTTTTTTAAGTATTTTGTATTTTATTTGGAATAGCTTAAAAAAAAACAGTAATACACAAATATTCTTAAACATACATCACAAAAAATAACCCTTTATTCCATTTAGTAAAAAGTCCATATCACCCGCCAGTGAACAACTAAAAAAACATGGCCGACTCAACAATACTCACTAAATGAGCCGCCATGTTCGAAAACAAAATAAAAGTGAACACGTCTATTTTGTATGTTGTCCCCCTGCGATCGTTCAATATTGTTATAATTTAATCACTAGAATTATGTAGCCTATGTTTGGCCTGTGACTTTGTTCGTGTGGTAGACGAAAATAAGATTTTAAGTGTTGGTCTGTGGATCGGTGACCATCTTTAAATACCGACCCCTCCGTGCCTCGGAAAGCACGTTAAGCCGTTGGTCCCGGCTGTCATTCATGGATCTTTGACAGTACGGGTCGTCAGAAGGCCGAAAGTCTGACAACCAGTCTTACCAAGAGGTATCGTATTGCCTAGTATAATCCTAGTATAGTCGCTCCATATAAAATACTGGTATTTCCCTGCACCCGGTTAGACTGGAAGCTGACCCCAACACAATTGGGAAAAGGCTAGGCAGACGATGACTAGCAAACATAGCGATGCGAGCAATAGTTACAAATAAATTTACTAATAATCAAATCAAATACGTTTATTTAGAACTAGCTGCGCCCCGCGGTTTTATCCGCGTAAATGTCGATCCCGTGGGAATATCGGGATAAAAAGTAGCCTATATGTTAATCCAGGGTGTCAGCTACCTCCATACAAAATTTCATCAAAATTGGTCCAGCCGTTTGAGCGTAAAGAAGTAACAAACATATAAACACACACACACACACACACCCCCTCACAAACTTTCGCCTTTATAATATTAGTGTGATAGAATAAGAAAAACGATAATAAGGACAATGAAGCAGAAAATAGAGGAATATTCTTTTTTATTAGGGACCAAACAAATATAAATAAAAGCCTGTGAAAGCGGCCATTAAAATCATAAAACTTTCGTAATATAAAAGTACTTCTTAGAATTTGTTTACGTACAAAAAAAAAACTTTCACATAACTGTGAAACTGAAGAATTAACAGAATGACTCATTTAGATATTATTACTGCTATTTGGAGTTTTTTGCACCTACCGGGAATCGAATGCTGACCGTTAACGTCGTAAAACCCTAGTCCCTAACGGGTATAGTATTGTAATATCTTACCAATATTTTCATGTTACGCTTCAAAAATGTTTCAAGTATCTCGAAAACTATTGAATTTCGGCCATACATACAATGAGAAGTGAGCTTAAGCCACAGACACATTACTGTGTCGTGTTGTGTCGTGACTCGGGATACTGTTCAGGACTACGTCAAATTACAACGAGTTTTGATTGGCTAACACTGCGTCAGCAGGCGTCACGACACGACCCAACACAGTAGTATGAATCCGGCTTTATACTGGAAATGTATACCTACTACTTAGCTTGATATGTCGCCGTGCGTAGGTAGGTACGTCATATTATAACCTTTTTTTGCTCTACATAATTATGTATATACATTCATATTCTTGTACGAAATCCTTTGTGAAAAAGTCCATCGATTGAATAACGTGGTAATGCAAAAGAAGCGTATCCGGGTTACAAAGTAGTGTCATAAATCTAAGCATTAGTCACCAATAGTCACCATTTAGGGCTGTTTAGTAACGAATGCGATAATATTGGAAGCTATGGAATGTTCTTGTGTGACTGCCTCGTTCGTGTAGTAAAAGTGCATATTAGCTTTATTTCAATGGAAATAAAGTTGATTTCAGAGTGACTAGCACTATTGAAAAAGTTATAAAAATGTTTGAAGTTGCAGCGTAATCTGAACTTTATGTGTAGGATTTAAAGTTATTTTTCCATTAATTCATATTTGTTTACATTTTTGGCTAATAATAATATTTTTATTTCGAGCAACAAGACTCATAGTGTTAGTAAGAATATACTTACAAACTATGTTAGTAATATACATACAAGGACAAAAACAATACGAAACACAGACAACAGATTGTGACATCACATAATAGTAATACACCGCGGACGCAGATTAGTTATCTATGGTCAGTAGCACGGCTGATTAGCAAGGGGGCCTTGCGTTCGATTTCCAGGTTGGGCAAAGTTTAGGTAATTGGATTTTTCATCAGGATTTTTCTACTCACTTCCATACATTTTGACTGCGCGAAAATCAATTTTTAATCGATTCTGTAATAATCGATATGTTGTACCAAATGCAAAATCCTTAGCATTAATCCTTTGAAGTGACTAAGATTAAGTAGTTGCTTGTTTTTAACGGGTAAAGACTTGCATTGAAAAACAAAATATGTTTTTTTTTTTCTATAGGTATATTCAGAATAAAGAACAACAGAATCCGGAAAGCATTGTGATAACGGGCTACTACGGAACCCTACACTGTGCGTGGCCCGACACGTACTACTCTTTTACATATTACAAAAAAATATTATGG
Source organism: Oligia fasciuncula (assembly GCA_963082905.1). Classification (NCBI taxonomy): domain Eukaryota; kingdom Metazoa; phylum Arthropoda; class Insecta; order Lepidoptera; family Noctuidae; genus Oligia; species Oligia fasciuncula. Next base: position 803,031 of record OY720414.1, on the reverse strand, counting down.
ATTATTTACCAAGCTATTTTAAACAATACACTATTATTCCTTATCCAATTAAATACATTATATACGTTGTGCATTTCATAGATAAAAATTGGCCTTTACAGCATTTATCATTAAAATGAATATCTTAGAAGATATCAGAGATTAAAAAAGCGGGGGCAGAGCGGCTGGCGGGGCGGTACGAAGTTCGCCGGGTCAATAAAATAAAAATCTATAGCTAAGCTTCTTTATAGCATGGCAAGCTCTGTAGCCCAACCCTAAAACATACAAAGAAAAGAATGTCCTACCACAGGAAATAGCTATATTTTTTCGTCACCTCCATCTTTTGTCAAATCGAGACCCTTTCCATTGAATTACTATTAAAAGATTTACCTGTGAAGCAGAAATGTGCCAACAGAAGAATAGTATTGATTGATTCTCTCTGCCGATGACAATAACGGATTTGGTGTGACGAATGCCGCAATTTTTTTGAAGTGAAAACTTTTTAAGGCGCGATGGGCATAAATTTGAGATGGAAAAACCATTCAGAACTCGCGACACTGTTACCGTAAGCGACACCGCGCGTGTTTTGTTTCTAAATTAAAAAAATACCCGCTTCGGATGTGTTCGGCTGTCCTCGGAATGTACTCAGTATCATCAGCAAATTATTCTGTTTGTGTTTTGTTTTCACTTCTATCAGCACTCCTGGAGTGCCATTGTTTTTTTTTTGGTTATTTTGACTGAAACTATAATTGAATATCATCAATCAATGGTGATTATTATGAATATGTTAAAATCCGTACCTCCGGAAAGCACGTTAAGCCGGCTGTCATTCGTAGATCTTTGACGCTATGGGTAGTCAGAAGTCCGAAAGTTTGACAACCAATCCTAACAAGGAGTATCGTGTTACCCAATGACTGGGTTATGGAGGTCAGATAAGCAGTCGCTCCATGTAAAACACTGGTATTCAGCCGCATCTTATTAGACTGGAAGCCGACACCAACATGGTTGGGAAAAGGCTAGAAGATGATGTTAAAAAGCTAGCGTGCAGTTTCTTGTCGGCTCTTCTCCATAGGAAACGACCAATTGGAACCGTGCACCTGGCGTTGACGTTTCATAAGTGGGCACTTATGAAACTTTTGATTTAGTAGCAATACGTATTATTGCAACATCCTTCAACTGTCAAAATCGTTTAGTACAACATATCAAATCGTCTCACAAATTGTAGTCACAAAAACCGACGGCAGGGGGCACTGTACATAATAATTAGTAGCGACGCTTTCACTAAGGGGCGATGTGGACATTAAAGCCTAAATTAAATAATCGATTCTGAGGAGAACAGTTACATAACGTAACGTACGTAGTTATTATATTGTTATTAGTTATCACATAATTAGTTAATTAATTGTTTGTATGCTTAGTTTCGAGAATCGAGATTTTTCCAGAATCGAGCTGCAGCAGCTCGAGGGGCCCGTGGCTAAATAATAACAGCCGCACAGGTCGATCGATCAGGTTAAGCTACGCTTGACGCGGTTGGTCTCTGGGTGGGTGACCATCTAATACCTTGACCCCTCCGTGCCTCGGCAAGTACGATAAGCCGTTGGTCCCGGCTGTCATTCGTGGATCTTTGACAGTCGTTACGGGTAGTCAGAAGCCCGAAAGTCTGAAAACCGGTCTTACCAAGGGGTATCGTATTACCCAGTAACTGGGTTGTGGAGGTCAGATAGGCAGTCGCTCCATGTAAAATACTGGTATTCAGCTGCATCCGGTTAGACTAGAAGCCGACCCCAACATAGTTGGGAAAAGGCAGGCAGATGATGAGCTGCTGCTAGTCACTTTATCAAAGTTTATGCATAAGTTAATTACAGTAGGTCAATGTTGCGCGTACCGGAACACGTAGCGTTGGAAGACGTAGCGTTGGAAGACGTAGCGTTGGAAGACGTAGCGTTGGAAGGCCTCCCACAAGGTGGTCCGGTGACCTTGTGAAGGCCGCAGGAACTCGTTGGATGCAAGAAGCACAGGACCGGTCGAAGTGGAGGTGCTTCGGGGAGGCCTATGTCCAGCAGTGGATGATGAATGTTGCTACGAAAAGTAAAGTGTCGCCTGTCGCACGATGTTGTAACATGTGCGGTGCAACTGTTAACTGTCACCTTGACCTGCCTGCACGTCACCTGCTCAGCTAACCATTATGGTGCCAATTAAAGTTCCAAGTACCTGTGAGTCTGAACAGTCACAGTCAAAATATGTTCGTCACCTTAAGGGCTATTTTTGTCTGCTCATTGCACGGTAGAATCTGATCGATATCGTAATGTCAATTCCGCAGAATGACATTCAGCTATCTTCTTTAGAAGTCAGACTAAAGTAAAAATGTGACACTGACAGACGCTGTTAGTTATTTTTTATTAATACCTATTTCATAAAATGGCCAAGTTATTAAAGGTAAACTCGACATTAATGGTGTATAGTTGTCTAAGCAATAGACTATTGCTGTAGCTTCAAAAGGTATGTGTCTTGACTTGATAAAGAAAGAAAAATATTTTATTTGGGACACGCACCGGAAATAAAACTAAAAAAAGAGAAGCTTATAAAACTAACAAAATTACATTACAAACTATAAAAAAAAGACCTGTGTGAGGCCAAAAAGGCCCTATCTCAGAATAATGAAAGAAAGAAAAAAGGAAAGACTGTGACTGTACTTGGTTTTTAAAAATTCGTAAAATGTCCTAAAAACTCGCCAGTAGACACCGAGATACCGTCACCCATCCTCCATCTTGATTCCTGAATGGTTAATTACTGTGTTTTTTGGCGCGCTCGCCTCTCATTGGTCGAGACGGTACGATGTCAAACATGCGTTTTTTACTTCGCGAACCCAAAACTTTCAGAAATAAATTAACTAAATATACCTATTTAATTTTTAAACGGTTCACTTTTAGGTTGTAATCGTTGGGAAGATTATTTGCAGTTCAAAATAAATGTCTGAGATTGTTAAAACCAAATTTCGCAAGTCTGCCAGAGCGTTCGGGCAAAGGTAGTTGAAGAACACCAGCAGTTCTATTCTATTTTCCTTACTAATAAACGCGGCTTCGCCCGCGAGATATGTCGTTAAAAACTATCCTAATGTCCTTCCCCGGGATGCAATCTATCTCTCTGCCAAATTTTATCGAAACCGTTCAGTGGTTTAGGCATGAAAAGGTAACATACAGACAGACAGAGTTACTTTCGAATTATTTATAATATTATAGAATTACACACCGATTGGATGCGAGAAGCACAGAACCGGTCGAAGTGGAAGTGCTTGGGGGAGGCCTATGTCCAGCAGTGGACGTCTTTTGGCTGAAATGATGATGATGATGACACACCGATTTCTCTCTTTCAGTCGTCAGTAATTTGACATTCGAAAGAAGAAGACAAAGCGTTGTGTAACTATACAGACGCTATACAGCGTTTATTAGTAAGGGGGTCTTCACGATGAGATTTTTACAGGTCAACAGGTGGTTTTAGTTAGTAAGAGTCTGTCAGACCCCTCTCTGCCTTCTACTGGCGATCTGCGTGTGCGTCGCGTCGTCGAGATCCGTAGACAGAGAATCGTAGACAGACTAAACTATAGACTGCTGTATAACTTCTTTTTCATAGTATAATATATATATTAACGTCACTAGCAAAGAAAAGAGACAGAGTAAGAATATTTCTGTCCCTTACTGCGTGTCGGCTGAGCACATCAATGTGCACAACAAGTTTGACGTTTATGAATTAAATAATAATAAAAACTACACCGCGATTAAACGGAAAATAAGATCTTTTTCGTGCATAATTCAATAATAGTACATTTGCGCAACTGTAAAAATGATACTATGATGAAGATTGCCGGAATTTTTGTCCCTTTCGGTGACACGGATACCATGAGTCTATAGATTACTCTGTCTACGCAGAGAATACTATAAACGCCTGCAAAGCGTGTCACAGAAAGAGACAAAACAAAAATACGTCACATATTTAGGGTTACCGTTTGAGGAAAAATTTACCCCACAATTTGTCAAAGTGGAAAACAAGAGAAAGCCTGAAAGTGACACTGATACATCGATTATCAATTTATCATAAGCATGTGATGTATGGAAGAAGACACGCTCCTGAACTCAAATGAGTGACGAGGGATGATCATGATGTGATTCTAAATACCTACCATTCTTAGATGAAAGTAGTATCTGGGTTTGTGAGTAATAACAACGCTACACCGCAACGTGTTTTTTTATAATGGTTGAAATATTAAGTCTAAATTGTTCACAACTTATAGTAACAAACATCTTCACAAACTTTCACATTTTAGTGATAGAATATTAGTAGGATTATTAGCTACCTACTTTCTTCTACTTCACACAATGTTTTATGGATTATTTTCTTTTGATTTTTGTCTATTCTTATCACATCCTCCTAACGACCTCTAGCCTGCAGTATAGACAACACAACAGATTGATCTTGTTGTCTTTAGTTCCGCTCGATCACGCTAGATGGCGGTGATTCAAGAAAAGTTGGTGCTTTTACATTATTTTGAGTTTTTTGGGATAACTTTTTTATTTTCTTGTGTTTTAATATACAGGGTTAAATTAAATTAGCAAAACTCCGCAGAAGTGATGAGTGGTGTAGTTAGAGGAAATTATGAGATTAAAAAATTGTTTGTCTGTTTTAAAGTCATTATTAGATTTCATCGCTCATTAAATTAGCTAGCAAAGTACCTCAGATGTAGACGTACCTACAGTCATAGAATAGAATAGAATATATTTTTATAAGGTGATTATTTCAATGTAGTCCGCGAAATTCACGTAGATTTTGCAAAGTAATTTTGAATTTCGCGGACTCGCACCTATACAGGGTTATTGGTAAAACATTAACAACTTCTTAAGAGGTCATTGTACTCATCATTATGAACAACTTTTTCTATGGGACCTAACCTCATCATCATCTGCCTAGCCTTTTCTCAACTATGTTGGGGTCGGCTTCCAGTCTAACTGGATGCAGCTGAATACCAGCATTTTACATGGAGCAACTGCCTATCTGACCTCCAAAACCCAGTTACTGGGTAATACAATACCTCTTGGTAAGACTGGTGGTCAGACTTTCGGGCTTCTGACGACCCGTAACGACTGTCAAAGATCTACGAATGGCGGCCGGGACCAACGGCTTAACGTGCTTTCCGAGGCATGGAGGGTCTTGGTATGTAAAGATTGTCACCAATCTATGAATCAACCACGGCAAGCGTAGCTTAACCTGATCGATCGACCCGTGCGGCTGTTATTACTTAGCCACAAACCCCTCTCTACTAAAGTATTTAGAAAATATAAATATGTAATGTTAAACATTTTTCGGTGGGATCCAACCCTTCATATGCGAGTCCGATTCTTACTTGGCCGCTTTTTTAAAGTTCATTTTGTGTCACTTAATTAAAACGAGTTTTCTTTTACACACATTTATTTAATAGAATTATTTCAAAAGCTAAACCCAGACACCTTTGAATGGTCAAGATCAACCATTCGAAAGTTTAGTTGGAATAATTCTTACTTAAATATGTAACAAAACAAAATATTTATGAATTATTCGAACTAAACTTTCGAATGGTTGATCTTGACCATTCAAAGGTGCCTGGGTTCAGTCGTGCAATATTTCCACGACATAGAATCGTAAGACCCTTCCTATCGTGCAAATACTACTTATAGTTAACACGCTTTTTTGAGCTTGAGCGTCACAGATTCAGTGGTGAAGCAATCTGCACAGTTGCACGAAGGGCATACGGTGAATGCGTTGTCCGTCGTCATAAACCGGCTTCTGCCTGACACCTGTTAAGAAAAAGGAAATTGAATATTAACTTGCTATAGTTGAGTTGACCCACGCACGAGTGAGGGGTTCGTGGTAAAGTAAAAATGGGTGTGCCACAAGGCTCGATATTGGGTCCTTTCCTCTTTTTAGTGTATGTTAATGATCTACTCCATTTATTAAAAAATCAACCACAAATGGTGTTATTTGCTGATGACACTTCCTTAATTTTTAAGGTAAATAGACGTGCTACAAATTTTGACGACGTAAATAACGCCCTACTGCAGGTCCAAAATTGGTTCACTGCTAATAATTTAGTATTAAATGGAAAAAAAACTAAGTGCATAAGATTTTCTTTACCAAATGTCAAGGGTAGTGATTGTGAGATAATATTGAATCAAGAGAAACTAGAATTCGTCGATAAAACTGTTTTCTTAGGGATCACGCTCGACTCAAGGCTACAATGGGGTCCTCATTTAACATCTCTTGCAGGACGGCTAAGTTCAGCAGCTTATGCTGTCAGAAAAATCCGTCAATTTACTGATGTGGATACCGCGAGACTAGTCTATTTTAGTTACTTTCATAGTGTCATGTCTTACGGTATTTTACTTTGGGGACGGGCTGCAGACATCGATTCTATTTTTATTCTGCAGAAAAGAGCCATCAGAGCCATATATAACCTCCGCAGGCGCGATTCTCTGAGGGAACTGTTTAAGGAAATTAACATCATGACGGTACCTTGTCAATATATCTACGAAAACATCATGTATGTAAGAAAAAACTTACATCTTTTTAGTAAAAGAGGTGAAAGACATAATTATAGTACTAGAAATAGGGACCTATTAGTTCAACCAGGTTTCAGACTGGCTAAAGTAGACTCATCTTTTATGGGGTACTGTTTATAATGTTATAATAAAATACCTCCCCACATTCTTCAACTGAATGAGACAAAATTCAAGTCTTGTATAAAACGCACACTATGCAGTCAGGCATATTATAAGTTAGGGGATTACATAGCTGATAAAAATGCCTGGCTCAATGCTGGTCCTGCTCCACAACCACAACTAATTGATTAACACCTGAAAATACTGTTGGAGCTGCTGAAGATTGTAAGACTATCTTTGCATTGTATAAACTCAATTTCATTTGTATTGTATAATTGCATAGCACAGATGTGAGTTCTATGTAAGTACTATACCTTATTTTACCATTTACCGGGTAATATGTCTTTCATTGACTCGAATGTGCCCTGGCGGCTGATAGTATGTCATGCTCACACAAATGTCTCGCTGACGGTGGCGTGTATGTTGGATCATTTAGCTCCCTTCAAAATGGTTGAGCTGAATGGTGCTGATCTATGCGTCATGTTCGTGAACGGGCGCCGTCAGTTGGGGCTGGTCATCACTTAGCTGCCTCGGCTTATTTTTAATTATTTTATTTTTATTTTTGGATTGTTGTTTTAGTACTATTTGTTGTACTCTGGACGCTTTTAACGCATACGTCTTGTTTATTTTTACATCGTTCTCACATTATTTAATTATAAATTCAAAAGTAATGATGTAACTAATATTTTTGTAAAATATAATTTAAAAAGAGTGTCCATGGAGTTTCTTGTCCGTTCTTCTCCATAGGTACCTACGCTTTGGAATGGGCAACTAGCTTCACATTTTTCTGACTGACCTACTTCTTGACAATTCAAAAGTGCCTGTAAAATGGTTTAATTGAAATAAATGCTTTGAGTTTGAGTTTGAGTGGCTGAATAATACGAGTAACAGCCATATATACGGGTCGATCGATGGTTTATTTATTTATATATACTTTATTGTACACCAGAAAATACATAACAATGTATTGATGGTTATGCTACGCTTGCTGCGGTCGAAATTGTTGATTCGGTTAGCCAGAAAGATGAAGCTAGTTGCTCATTCCACAGCGTAGTAGGTACCTATGGAGAAGAACGGACAAGAAAATCCACGGACACTCTCATCATCCTACCCTTTTCCCAACTATGTTGGGGTCGGCTTTCAGTCTAACTGGATGCAGCTGAATACCAGTATTTTACATGGAGCGATTGCCTATCTGACCTCCACAACCCAGTTACTAGGTAATACAATACCCCTTGGTAAGACTGGTTGTAAGACTTTCGGACTTCTGACTACCCGTAACGACTGTCAAAGATCCACGAATGACAGCCGGGACCAACGAGGGAGGGGGGGGTGGAAGGGGGGTTCAGGGGATCAGACCGGAATAAATCTTAAAAATGCTTATTGTAATTACAACCCGCAAGAGTTAACTTGAGACTTCGCTCAGATGACGTCACCGGGTGGGACTGAGGCACAGTATTATATCTTTATACTGTGACTGAGGCGTCGATGGCAAGAGCGGTAAAGCCGCGTTTCCACTAGGCAACATTTGGCGCGCGACTCGTGACGGTCAATATGTACGGCAACGCTGCACAACAGCGCGCGACGTTGCCAGCTGGCGCGCAACATGACGCGCGGCTTGAGAGCATCGTTAGTTGAGCATCAATTGTTGTCGAGTGGAGACGTGACGCGCAACAATGTTCAATGTTCTTTTTGATGCATTTTTCGATAAAATTCACTGCCGCTGAAATCAACACAAGCTCCTCTGGCGACATGTTGTCGACAACTGACGTAAAGTAGTAGATGCGTAGACAGACAACGTTGTTCAACAAAAGTTCCGCGCTGACTTTCAACATGTTGGGCAACTTGTTGTGCAGCATGTTGCGGGTCAATTGTTGCCTAGTGGAAACGCGGCTTAACATCACGGGGGTCGGGTCCGGCCGCTCGGGTCTTAAGTTAACATCACGGGGGTCGGGTCCGGCCGCTCGGGTCTTAAGTTAACATCACGGGGGTCGGGTCCGGCCGCTCGGGTCTTAAGTTAACATCACGGGGGTCGGGTCCGGCCGCTCGGGTCTTAAGTTAACATCACGGGGGTCGGGTCCGGCCGCTCGGGTCTTAAGTTAACACTTGCGCGAGTTGTAACACGTTTTTTTTTTAACATATTATTTTATATACTTACAGGAATCTGCAAAACGAGAAATAATTAATTTTTCTTTCTTACTTAAAAAAAAAGTCTTTATTTCAGAACTAAGTACATAAGTTATTAGTTGTTAGTAACAGATTGTGCTTATAATATGCTTTAGTAGTGTTGTTAGTAGGTACTTTATTTCAAACCCATTGCTATTTCCACCCAGTGCCTCTGGATCGGGCAGTCTGGTCTGCCAGCAATCATTTTCAGTAGAGCTGGCATCCGTCCGGATTTCCCCGGGTTTGTCCTAGTTTGGAGGGCGTCCGGGGAGCGGCAGGGCGGGGTTTTAAAAAGTGTCCGGGTACAACCCGGACACTTTTTGTGTTAGGGGAAATCTGCCTTTGAATGATTTGCAATAAATGAAAGCATAAATCATAGCGCACGGCAAATATACACGTGCGCTCGTAACAATTCATAATTTGCTTTTGATTTACTTACTTCCATTTTTTTTTTGTATTTTCATTGATTCCAAAAAGAAGAGTGTTCCTAATTATTTTTGTTACCAGAATACCTCTTACATAGAGTAGAGTGTAATAAATTAAGCGTTTCATTTGTATTGTTGAGGTTTAAGTTGATATTCTATAGCTAAGAAAAAAAATATAATACTTAACGATGTTTTTATTTTATTGTAATTTTTTTTCGAGGGAGTCCGGGTATTTTTTTTTATTTTACCCAAATGTCCGGGGTTTTTAAAGTTTTTATCCGGGGTCCGTAATTTATGGCAACCCTAATTTTCAGGATACTGTTACGAGTAGGTATTACGCAAGCGTTGCAGTAAGGAAGCCGCTTTCTTACGCATGATGGCGTGAAAGCCAGCCGTGTGAACTGCTGCAAACATTCCAGAAGCACTACAACGCCGCGGTAACTGCAACAGCATCCTGAAAGCGTTGTTGTATTGTACGCGCAGGACGTAGTAGGCTCGGCTCGTTTAAGGGCGCTTTCCGAATTAGTTATAATCGCTCACAGCTGAGAGCTGTCAACAATTCGGAACGCCCGTGAACGCGATCACAGTGCTTACTCAATGTAAAAACGATATTATTACAGTATTTCTTTGTATAAACACCACATTTCTTCTTCTTTGGTTAGGTGGCGACTATCAGCCAAAGAGAAGAAGCACAATTTCGAAAATGCTACGTTAGTTTAATTTTATGATAAGATGCAAATCAAAACAAAACACACACTGACACATCCTCACACACACACAGTCATTTTTGACAGCGCTCACGGTGATATTATTCTAGGGCATGGTCGGCGTTATCGCAAGATGGCGCATGTCATGATGTCATCTATGATGATTCACGGGACGTCGTTATCGCGCTCACGCTAATTCGGTACGGGTTTAAGCACGCTCACATCGATTGTTTCCCTATCTCGGAACGCAGGGGAAGACACCCACAGGTTCGAGTAGAAGGACTGACAGAACGCCTTAAATAAACTTTGACGTCTGCCGTGCAGCGAGCGAACCTTCGGGCGATCATACTTATTCATTAATCAGCCTATTCCCAGCCATTCTTTTGAATTTTGTTTGAGATAGTGAAAATATATCAAGATCGAAAAAGTGTGTGTTATATATTATAAGTATTTATAGTTAGTGAATTACCTTAATATTCTTGAAGTGAAGATTTCCTATGAGCTTGAGGCGTGACAGCGGGCCCCGAGTTTGACACATACACTGTAATGACAAGAACACGCTATAAAGGCAGAACGCTAATTGCGTAACACACTATAAATCACAATCGGAATAATTTTGAAGGATAGTTGCTAATCCATTGCTTCATATGTTAGGAAAAATTGTCTGCTCTACTACGTAAATAATGCAATGAATGTGGTTGAACTGAAAGCCCAAAATGAAAACTTCATACCTATAAGCAGGATACAAAGGTCTAAAAAGTTAGGTATTTAAAAATATTTTCGAAATATCTTATACAAGGTGTTGATTTGCATAAGGATGCAAATCAACACCTTGTATAAGAGTAATTTGACGAGGGTCAAATTTCAGGAGGTTGTCATAAAAGTCATTTTAGTACCTACTTTAGTATTTTAGTACTTAGTAAAGTAAAAGGCGTTTGTTTGTGTGTGAAAGCGCGGTTATAGGCTAGTAACAGACGGGCCGCGTTTAAATACGGCTGGTTCACACTTACGGATTTCCGTAAATAAGAAAAAAAAAACCTACCCATTTTATTGTTGATTTGGGTCGAAAATCATTAGCATAATTACGTCCTTGAATTTGACTAGGATGCAAATCAACAACTTGTAAACTCGTATAAAAAAGATAACTGAAAATCTCTGTTTCTATAGAAAATTTAAAATCGCTCTAATTTGGCTGTACCTAACACTATTCTTCGAAATGTTCTTTTTTGACCTTTGTATCCTGCTTAGGCGTATGAAGTGTCATTAAAATCGGTTCATTCATTTCGAAAAACCAGGGCTTGAACGTTTGTATGAAATGCCGTACGGCGTAAACGTTCATAGATCAGAAGCCACCGAGCCAGTTATTGAATTAAGAACCTTATTTTATAGAAATGCAGTTCTTTATACAAAAACGATAGCTTAGTTCGGTGATAAGTTGTCATTTTAGTATTAAGAACTTAGCCTACATTGAAATAGAGTTCGAAATACAAATACTGGCCCAAAGATTTAGGTTAGAACTAAAGTTAGATTTCGTTTTGTAAGACGGATAGAGTTGGTCGGGTCAGCGGGATTGTCCGAAAGGGTTACCGCTGGCCCGGAACATAAAGGGCTAAGGAAGGAACACGGGTGGGTTTTAGTCAGTAAGAGTCTGACACTCCCTTCCGCTCCACCCAGAGCGGGAGGGTCATTTGATGATTACCGATCCGAAAAAAAAAAGAGTTTTAAATAACGTGCAAGAGACAATACCCCCATTTAAATTAATTGATTAAAGTCTTCTCATAATACTTACGTTAGGCTATAATAAAAACATAGATATGTTTATAAAATAGCACTCGTAATATAAAATAGATATGTGTGTGTGTGTTTGAGCGCTCGTAAAATAAAATATACCATTCGGTCTATTCTTTTTTTTTTTTTCTTAAACATTGCCCCCACACTAGGAATTTCTCCTGTATTGTGGGTGCGTTTACAAACATTTAAACTCACATACACAAACAGCCAGACCCGGAACAACTACTTGTAGGTCATACAAATATTTGTTCCGTGCGGGAATCGAACCCGCGACACGCAGCGCAGCCTGCGCAGCAGTCAATCGCTTAACCACCGCGCCAACCGTGCCGTCAAATTCTGGAAAAACCTCACCGTGAAAACTTACGTGAAGTGAGCAGAGGCCTTAGTGTGAGTTTTTTCGACTCACGTTCGATTGCGCTATGGGAAATTAGGTTTCTCCTAGTGACCACCAGGTGGCGCTATAACTTTTTCCCGCGCTCGCAATCGAACATGACTGAAAAAACTCACACTTAAGCCTCAGCTGTCAGTCCACCTGATTCTAGAGATTTTCAGTATTGACAGCTCACTTCATCTCAGTTTTTCCGTTGAGGTTATTATATAATAGATCGGGTGCGGAACGCGTCGAGTACACAACGAAAATTCATAAAAAAAAACAAGTATATTTTGATCAAAAAATAGTTTTTTTTTATGTCGCGCCTTTCTGTTAGGGCTTCCGGCCACGTGTCCTAACCAAATACGATCGTCACGCGAGTAGGCAACTGTCACGTTCATATATAACTTTTTGTTCAGCTAACCAACATCTGCTCTGGAAGTCTGTCAACGAAGATCTATATGAGCCCGTCCAAAAGTAGTTGATCCAGCAAAGCAAGTGTCAAATTAATTTGTCTAACGGGCAAACAACACATCGAGCGAGGCACAACTGTCAAATCGTGTTGTCATTCATTCTTAGTTCGGAAACCGAACTAATCTTATGTCTGTAAGTGATACGAAGCAGGACACGATTAGAAGCCTAGAACGCATGTTTGCGCTGACACAGAGCGCCTACCAGACTATGAACCTACCAAACTCCTACCAAATATTATGAACGGGACGATTGTGTATTCGCGCGAACGATTTTGGTTAGGACGCAACCTCAAAATTAGGGATTTCAGTAATAAAACCTTGTACTTACTTTCTAGAAATACAAAAATAAAGGAATTAATATAATTCATTGTTGAATAAACACATAAATATTTCTTTAAAGGTAAATAAAAAGGAAATCTTACAGTCGGAGGCTGTAGAACAAAATAAAAACAATTATTTAATGAATAAGTACCTAATCAAAGAAATAGTTTTAGTTAAGTTATCATAATAAAATTGCTACCATGACGTCTGTGACGGATTAGATTTAGTTTATTTTAAGCATTGTTCTCATGTGACTTTGTGTCTTATTTGAACATAAATATCTTTATACCTAAGTTAGGATATTATATTTTTATTTAATTAAGTAATTAAGTTGTTATTTATGTAAAGTTCATTTTAATTCCAATTTTGATTATTTAATAAAATAAGTGAAAGGGAAATGCGTTACAAAATTATGATGTAATGTGTTTTTTAAACCTTTTCACAGATAAAAAATACAAAAATAAATTAATGAGTGCAATCACTTACCGGTGTCTGTAATTATAAAAAAAAAACAACAATGAGATCAGATGAAAATATAATTATTTAACCTTGTGCTCAACCCTATATCTTAATAATTCATATAAAATATTTCAAAAATAATAATTATTATGTTTACTTACGTAATACTGCAAATTGCAAAAAAAAAGGTTGTTATAGTAGATAATAGCTACAAACCAGTCAAGATAACAGATATCAAAAGTTTTTTTTTATATAGAAAAATAACTAACCGTTAACTGTTTGGAGAAAAAAAAGAAAAAAAAAAAAACATTAAAATATATTAAAAAAAAAAATTGTAAAAGTATAATTAATTATTCTAATGCGTTACCCAATTCTGTAAAAAGAAGAATAATACTTTTAGATCTAATTAATAAAACAAACAGCGTCCTCTAGTTTTAAAATATTGACCAAATTGACTTGTAAGAGTACCTTTGACTTGGAAGATTTGCTTACAGAAATAAATATTTCATTAAAAAAGTAAAAAAAATGTTCTCCTTATAGTTTTCGAGTTGATTAAAAAAAAAACCCGCCAAGTGCGTGTCGGGCCACGCACAGTGTAGGGTTCCGTAGTAGCCCGTTATCACAATGTAGTACGATTCTGTTGTTCTTTAACTATACTATAATATTATAAAGCTGCAGAGTTTGTTTGTTTGTTTGTTTGTTTGAACGCGCTAATCTCTGGAACTACTGGTCCGATTTGAATGATTATTTTAGTGTTGGGTAGTCCATTTATCGAGGAAGGCTATAGGCTATATTTTTTTCTTCAAAATTAGGGATCCGTAATAAAATTGCTATTTTGTAACACAAGGTGTAAAATCGAAAACCTATTTTTGCGTGCGCTGCAAAAACTATTGACAATAGAACAAAATAATGTACTACGGGTTTGTAGAGCTCATTAAGACCTACAAAAAAGTCCGCGAGAACATATATCTAGCTATCATGGTTTAATCACAATAACTGATTTTGTGTTCAAAATAATTATTAAATCGTCTGAAGAAAAAAAAACTACGTTAAATATGTATCGTAATATTAATCTTTATCGAAATTAAGCATTATGTTATCAAGGGTATTTATGAAGAAGTAAAATACTTTTTGTTTCATCTCAATCGGATGTTTCGTTTAAAAGTTATCACGTGTGTAAGATGTTAAGAGTTGGTACCTATTAAGGAGTTATGGGCCATAGAGTTTTTTATCTATACTAATAATAAAGCTGAAGAGTTTGTTTGTTTGAACGCGATAATCTCTGGAACTACCGGTCAGATTTGAAAAAATTCTTTTTGCATTTGATAGCCCAATTCTTGAGGAAGGCTATTTAACATCACGCTATGACCCTTAGGAGCCGAGCAAAAAGAAAAAAACTCAGAGTGAACGGTAAGCGAATACGAAGTGTTGCGACGCGACGGGGTGGGGGTACAAGAAATTTCACGCGGACGAAGTCGCGGGCAGAAGCTAGTTATTAATAATAATAAAAAAAATAAAACTTTTCATATTTTGTTTTTCAATGCAAGTCTTTACCCGTTATAAACAAGCAACTACTTAATCTTAGTCACTTTAAAGGATTAATGCTAAGGATTTTGTATTTGGTACAAAATTATCCAACACCCAAGTTCAACGACTATTACTGCTAAACTAATAAAGTTATCCTAACCGCTATAATTTAATAACCCCCAAGTCATTTTAGAAGACCTATTCAACGATACCGCACACGATGGGGTAGACCACGGAATAGACACTGTTACAAATTAATATTTGTTGCCTCTTACGACAATCTAGGTAGGTAAAATAAAAGTAAACAACACACTAAGTCAAACACTGTATATTGAAAAGGTTTAAATTAGAAATATAAGAAGTCATATATAAGAACTAATTGGCTTTATAAAATATAAATTAGGTAGGTTAATTTAAATAAATTTGATTATTGCCAGCCAGCTTAAATTTCGGTAGAAAGAGCTATGGGCGTAGGGAGTTGAGATAAACCCAGTACTGTTCCGTAATTAAAATTAAATATTATAAATTGAAAGTATATATACATAACCTTCCAGTTATTAAAAAAATAGATAAATATCTATTCCGTGGGGTAGAGGACGAAAATAAAATATTCATCCCCACTTCACATGTAGGGCCATGTGAAGTGGGGATGAATATTTTTTTACATAGTGGGGATGAATATTTTTTTACATAGCTACCCTAAAAAAAAATATTTTCCAAAATTTTATTGTACCACTTTGTCGGCGTAATTAATATACACACTCCTACAAAACTACAGCTTTCTAGTACTAACGGTCTCTTAGCAAAACCTCCGACAGACAGACAGACAGACGGACGGACATGACGAAACTATAAGGGTTCCTTGTAGGAACTACGGAACCCTAAAAACATACTCTTCAGCTTTATATTCGGGTTGGTGGATGTCACGATTATAAAATTATTATTATGTCTTCGATTTTTTTGGTTTTGGTTTTCCTTCACCGTTTTGAGAGCAGTGGTGAAGAAATTAAAGACACAAACCAAAGTGTTTGATTGGGTTCAAACTCACGATCTCGGGGCCGATACCACTCAACTGGGCCACCACTGCTCCCACATTCTGTACCCATTTATTTTGTGATGTGGATTAATCCAACAAGTAGATATCTCTTAGAAGGTACCGACGCCAGCTGCACATCAAGCTACTACAATCTGTCAAATTTCTTTAATAGATTTTCAACTTTATCGTTAAAGCATAAGGTTCAAAGTTGATTTGGAAAATTTTACAGTTTCGGGTAGCTTGATGTGCTGGCGACTGTACCAATAAAAGTTATATTTTTAGGTATAATTAAGTACAATGTACAATAACCCCATCATACCTCAGACTGAAAAGTCGAAACAATAATAAGTAAAAAAAAAAAAAAATGCAATTACTGAAGATTCTTTTAAAATGATTAAAAGTACAATAGATATACTCACAACTATTTTCTGGAAATTAATAAGGATAATGTTAGATATCATTTATTTACAATATTTAGTTTTTTGGAAAATAAATAAACCAATAGAAAACGTATACGCTGTTTCACAAAACCGCTAGCTGTTTTACAAAAGAGCTGTTTTGTAAAACAGCTAGCGGTTTCGTTATGTAAAACAACTGAACAACTTCAACACAACGTTCAGGATTGCTATATTAGGTACGCTATGTTTAACAAAACTGCTACCGACGCGACGTTTAGACGTAATGAAAAATGCATAACGTTTATGCAATTCTGCGTGTTAGTAATTATGAAAAACCACTAAACGTCGTTCAGGGGGCCTAAAAAGGCCGCATCATAAAAAGATAACATAATAGACAGTTAATTGTTAAGTTAATGTGCTAAAATACCAATCAATCCAATCCAATCCCAATCTCTTTGATCCTAGTCCTACGTAGTGTAGCGAAAAAAAGAAAAACATGGACTGTCTACGCCATATTATAATTCATAATGTTATCCTTTTTGATTCTCCAAAGTGGCCTTTTTAGGCCCCCAGTTCTTTTATATAACGGAGCTGTTTTGTAAAACAGCGGATTCGAGAATCCATCTGCACAATGTATAATTAGTAGATATTTTTTTCATCATGATCACACTGTTCTGATACACGATTAAGAAACTTCTGATTTCTTAGAAAACAAAAGTGATTTTTGTGTGAAAAAATAATATAAAGAAATGTTCAGTAACATCTACTTACAACTGTATGCTGCAAATCATAAATGAAAGGTTTAAATAAGTTAAATATTTATAGCAACAATTTGAGATTTTATAAAAAAAAAATATACATAAAACTCACGCCGTTTTCCAAGAGGGTAGGCAGAAAGTACAGAACGCTACCTGCGTTTTTTTTTTCTACGGTACCTTACCTACTCCTTTTGCTTCGTTTACGTTCATACTTTTGGGTACCTACCCTCTAAGTCCGACACCGAAAATACGGGCCCATCTGAATGATGTCCGAAACTTCGGAGTGTACCCGACACCCTATTAATATGTCCGTAGGGGATACGGAGTGGAAATCACCCGTAACTTCGGCATAAACTACGGAAATCCGTGCTTAGAGAGTAGAGTAGAACTCCTGTTGTTTGTATCGTAGTGTCAGTAACGGTGTGTCGTGCTTAGGGAGTAGCCCTCCTGGACATACACGCACGTTTGGAGTAGGTACCTAATACAAATCTGATCTTTCTAAAGAACATCACGAATAAGGTCACATGTCCTTCCAGAGCGTCCCCTCTCAGCTTTTCCACTCACGTCTATCTTGTAAATACCTTTTATTAATTCTCTGAACCATGTAAGTAAAAGTCATCATCAACTGCCTGTCTTTTCCCAACTATGTTGGGGTCGGCTTCCAGTCTAACCGGATGCAGCTGAATACCAGTATTTTACATGGAGCGACTGCCTATCTACCCTCCACAACCCAGTTACTGGGTCAAATTATATCCCTTGGTAAGACTGGTTGTCAGACTTTCGAGCTTCTGACGACCCGTCTGACTGTCAAAGATCCACGAATGACTGCCGAGACCAACGGCAAAACGTGCTTTCCGAGGCACGGAGGGGTCAATAGATCTTTGCGGCAGTTAGAACTTAGCCACAAGCTACATTACTCATAATTATCTGCCTTGTAAATACCTTTTTTTTCATTCTCACAATATGAGCAAATCATGTAAGTAAAGTCTAATGCTTTTTTTAAACAATAATAATAATAAAAAAAAAAAAAAAAAATAATAATAATAATAATATAATAAGTAATTTATGAGCCTCGACCAACACCTGAGGAGGCTCTCGTTGGGCAGCTGGATCAAGGGCTTGATTCAGAAAGCGGTACTTCTGGACACGGCCCGCATTGTTAGGAGGTTCCTCTCTCTGGAGCCCTGACCGGCGGTAGCTTGGACCCAGTTCCCGATACCGGTGGGCTACTATTTTTTACTAATATTAAAAGATATAATTTATTTGTAATTAAGTACCTACTAAATTATAGGAAATAATAAATAATTTAAAAAATATACAATATATAAATATATTTTTTTTTTAATTCAGATCGCCACTTACTTGAGGCTGTTAGGAAAGAAATAATAATTATTAATTTTATTTTCTTGTGTAGGCTAGATACTCTAATTATATGTAGGTATTAATTAATCATATCATAATCAGACTAGTGTTCCCACTGCTGGGACACAGGCCTCCTCTCGGTGAGAGGGAGTGAGCCGTAATCCACCACGCGGGCCCAGTGCGGGTTGGTAGATGTCACATGTCTTCGAATTTGTGGTTCTTGTTTCCTCATAATGTTTTCCTTCACCGTTTTTAGAGCAGTGGTGATGAAATAATTTCCACAAAGTAAAGCGGCTGTCTGGGTTCAAACCTACGACCTACAACTCAACAGTTTAAAAAAAGCCAACCGACACCACCTTCATCATCATCATCGTAACCAACGCCCTCCATTTTGGAGCGCTTGGTGTGACGTCATAATCCATGACATTGACAACGTGCTGAATCGCACACACTTCTATACAGGAAGATTTTTTTAGCTCCATCCAAATTTTTACAGAGTGAACCCATGAATATGAACAACTTTCACTATGGGACCAACTTTGAAATCACGAAATAAAAATCAGCTGTTTAATACAAAGCTCAGTACCTACTTGACCTAAATGTATGAAACAGCTGATTTTTTTTTTCGTAATTTCAGGGTTGGTCCCATTGTGAAAGTTGTTCATATTCATGAGTAGAACATCCTGTAAAAATTTGGATGGTGTTTAAATAAATCAGCCTGTATATGTAACACATTGACATTTATTTTGTCACAGACTTTTACATCACATTCACTCTGAATAATGGTGTTGCTTTTAAAAAAAAAGTTAAAACTCACCAGCTGCAATAGTAAAAAAGCAATTTTATTTTATTTTCAAATTGATACTTATCACTTAATTTTTGAAGTGAAAACTTCTTCAGGCGCGTTGGGCATATTTTGAGATGGAAAAACCATTCAGAACTCGCGACACTGTTACCGTAAGCGACACCGCGCGTGTTTTTTTAAGACGATAAAAAAAATACCCGCTTCGGGTGTGTTCGGCTATCCTCGGTTTTAATGTATATCCGATGTCAGTGAGTGATGCCAAAGTATTCTGTTTGTGTTTTGTTTTCACTTCTGTCGGCACTCCCGGAGTGCCATTGTTTTTTTTTGTTAGTCTATTTTGTGTCCCACGGCTGGGCAATAGCCTCCCTTTTTTCCATCCAAACCTATGTCCTGTTCGTTCTCTGGCCCTGCATTACACATAATAAGTTAAAAAAAAAAAAAAAAAAAAAAACTCACCAGAAACTATAAAATAAATAATTTGGTAAAGTCATTAATGTATACTGTGGTTATTTGTACAAAATAATTTAAGGATATTATGCATCTTCGTGAAAAACAGGATTTAAAAGAATTAAGTATTTCAAATAACTTACTTCAGTCTGTTAAAAAAAAAAAATCGTTAGTAAGTTAAACTACTCAGTTTTTTTTTTATTATTATGTCTACCCATCTTCGTAGTACTTCCTAGCCTTATTCCAACTATGTTGGGGATCAGCTATCAGTCTAACTGGATGCATCTGAATACCAGTACTTTACATGGAGCAACTGCCTGTCTGACCTCCACAACCCAGTTACTGGGTAATACGATACCCATTGGTAAGACTGGTTGTCAGACTTTCAGGCTTCTGACTACCAGTAACTACTGTCAAAGATCCACGTATGACAGCCGGGACCAACAGTTTAACGTGCTTTCCGAGGCACGGAGGATTCTTGGTAAGTAATGTTGGTCACCATCCATGGACCAATCACGGTACCCGTTGCTTAACCTGATTGATTGGCCCGTGCGGCTGTTATTGCTTGGTCACAAGCTGCTCAATATCCAAACAAATTGTAAAAACATAACCATACATACCTCAACCTAAAGACATAAAAAATAATTTAGTTCGGCCACCCACAATATCATCATCTGCCTACCCTTTTCCCAACTATGTTGGGGTCGGCTTCCAGTCTAACCGGATGCAGCTGAATACCAGTATTTTACACGGAGCGACTGCCTATCTGACCTTCACAACCCAGTTACTGGGTAATACGATACCCCTTGGCAAGACTGGTTGTCAGATTTTCGGGCTTCTGACTACCCGTAACGACTGTCAAAGATCCACGAATGACAGCCGGGACCAACGGCTTAAAGTGCTTTCCGAGGCACGGAGGGCTCACGGTATGTATAGATGGTCACCCATCCACAGAACAAACCGCGGCAAGCGTAGCTTAACTAAAAAGAAGAAATTAAAAACAGCGCGTACAGCACCGTGCTAGGAGTGAAACTTCTTAAAAAATAAAGAATAAGAGAGATTTGGTAGGTAGAGAGATTTAGGTATGTACCTTTCTTCTCTCTCATGTAACGAAATGTGCCTAAACGTGACGCGTCCGCATTCAGTCACGACTAAAGAAAATATAGGCGTTTTGACACTTTTGACAGGTGGCCGGACCTGACGTCACCTAGTGAACTTTTATTTTTATTTTTTATTACTAAATGGGCCCGCTCTTGACCTCGATCACGCCTGATGGTAAGCGATAGATGAGGTCTATGATGTAACGAGCGTGCACAGAAGATGCCTGTTCACGTGATTTCAGAAGACCCACATTGGCGTTATCTAGCGCCTTAATACACAGTTTCAAACTGTGATAATATTAACAATTTCTTAGTAAATCATTAAACTTACGGCTTCCTGGAACAAGAAAACAGGATATTTTTAATAAGTAAAAAAAAAATTGTCAAGGAACTAAAATAAATCTGGAGTGCTTTATATCTTTTAATCTGTAAATAAAATTAAACTTTAAACGTTTTACGTAAAGTTTCTTTTCATCACCAATGGACGCGCGGGGCGGTACGTAAAGCCACAGACACATGTCATTACCTACTGTCTCGTGTTGTGTCGTGACTCGGGATACACCAATCAAACGAATCTGTTCAGAACTACTACGTCAATTTACAACGAAATTTGATTGGCTAATACAGCGTCAGAAGGCGTCACGACACGACACAACACAGTAGTAAGAATCCAGCTTTAAGCATGGTCTCCATGGGTGGGTTTTAGTCAGTAAGAGTCTGGCACTCCCTTCCGCTCCACCCAGAGCGGGAGGGGTCATTTGATGATATCCCATCCGAAAAAAAAAAGCATGGTCTTCAAAAGGAGAACACTGACTGTAGTGTGTCCCTACAGGTACTCCATCGCACGATATGGCAATATTCATTACTCTTAGCGGAATTAGGTAGTACCTAGTATTCTCAGTCATCTGAAGGTCAAGGAAATTGTGTATAGCTACGACTGTCAATTTATTTATTTGCTAACATCAGTGGCTTAGCGTAGTAGGGGCGGCAGGGGCGGCCCGCCCCGGGCGGCACCTTTGCACCCAATAATAATTCTTGTAAATATTTGAACCATTTCATATTTTTGTCGCACCTACGATTCGGACTGGTCGAAATGAGCACGGAATTTTTCATTACTTATTATATCCGTGACTTATGATCAAATCGGGGAATCCCCTTTCTTTAAATGAATGTATAATAATAATGACATCTTGCTCATTGTAGCGACTGGCAACACCGTCTGTACTGATTTGCAGGGATTCCCCGTATTTTATTTTGTGTTTGGATTGTTTATGACTTTATTCAACGAGAATGACTTCTGTTATACAAAGAATAGTGTTCAATATTGTATTATACCACCTGCAAATTAGGTTACAGTACTGGTAACTCCCTTCAGGGAAGTCCGTGAGTGATGCTTTGACAATTCAAAGAAAGTTTGATTGATTGATCGTCAGCTGTCCAATTCACATTAACTTAAGAGCGTTTACGCCGAACGTCATTTCATACAAACTTTCAAGCCCTTGTTTTCCGAAATGAATGAACCGATTTTAATGAAACTTCATACGCATAAGCAGGATACAAAGGTCTAAAAAGTTAGTAGAGAACATTTTCGAAAAATAGTGTTACAGCCAAATTAGACCGATTTTAAACTTTTCATAGAAACAGAGATTTCCAGTTATCTTTTTTTATATAAGACATTTCGAAAATGTTCTCTACTAACTTTTTAGACCTTTGTATCCTGCTTATGCATACGAAGTTTCATTAAAATCGGTTGATTCATTTCGGAAAACAAGGGCTTGAAAATTTGTATGAAATGCCGTACTGTGTAAACGATCTTAAAGGGTGGCAAAATTTTCTTCCGCCCCGGGCGGCTGACACCCACGCTACGCCACTGGCTAATATTGAAAACCCACCCGTGTTCCTTTCTTATTCCTTTATGTTCCGGGCTAGCGGTAACCCTTTCGGACAATCCCGCTGAATAGCGGCGTTAGTTCCGATTTTGACCAAACGCCAAAATAACCGTGTAACACTATACTTACAGTAACCTGAAAAAAAAAAAAAAACTTATTATTTTCTAATTCTTTTTACACACACACATGACGGAGTTATGCCCGAACATACATAAAAAAAAATTATAATATGTAAACATCCAAATTTAGAACTTCCTCCTTTTGGTTAAAAAAAGTTTTTTCTAAAAAATATTTTTATGTGAGATAACAAATAAACGATAGGTAATTAATTTAAGGTCTGATTTTTCAATAATCAGATAATAACTTTTCTCTGAGGAATGATTATTGCGGTTTGACAGATTAAGTATGGAAAATATGTCATACTGTCACACTTATTCTTCAGATAAAAGTTATCGGATTATTGAGAAATCAGCCCATTAACTATGAGGGTTTGGTTTCCGCACTTAGTCCTTCAAATGGACCATTGTGCGTGCAGCCCTTAGTAATCTAAGTAAGCTACCCGAAACTGTCAAATTTTCCCAATCTACTTTGAGCCTAAGCTATAAAGTTGAAAATCTATTAAAGAAATTTGACAGATTGTAGTAGTTTGATGTGCTGGTACCTAAATATATGAAAAAAAATGTTTAATAAATGAATAAGTTGAGGTACTTACAGGGCTCTGAAATTATATTATTCATTGATTGCAGATCGTATCGTATTTTAATAAAAGTATGTTTAATAAAAAGAGAAAAAATACAAATTACAGGCAGGAAATGGTGGTAAACAATACTTTGTTCGTAAATAAGTGATTATTAAGAAACAAAACTTACGCCCTATATCTGGAAAAAATAAATAAAAATATAAGTTTTAAACGAACTTTGATCATTGCGTGGATCCGCGTCCCGGCAGAACGTGGATCCGCGCGCGACATTTGGAGGCTTTTTAATGGTTTCTGCAATTACGGTTAGTGTCGGACGTATCGGATATTATACTTGTGCATGTAGAGTTTTTACAACCGTATAATAAATAACGATTCGTGATTGCCATTGGGATATTAAAAAACTGGCCAAGTGCGAGTCGGACTCGCATACGAAGGGTTCCGTACCACAAGGCAAAAACACCGAAAAAAAAACACTTTTGTTGTATGGGGGCCCCCCTTAAATATTTATTTTATTTTGTTTTTACCGACTTCAAAAAAAAAAGGAGGTTATCAATTCGATACGTATGTATGTAATATTATTGGAATTGCATTATATTCACATATGATGATCTATTAGGGCTTCCAAACAAATATACAAAATTTCATAGACGTATGTATGTATGTATGTATGTATGTATGTATGTATGTATGTATGTATGTATGTATGTTTGTCCACGCATATCTCCGGAACTATTAATCGGATCGTGACCATTTTTTTTTTATTGGCTTACATTTTCTTCAACTTAGGGAACAGTGCAAGTTTCATCAAGATCGATTCAGTAATTTTCAAGATATGGACTAATACGTGTAAGTGTGACAGCCTGGCTTATTGATAAGAGCTACGGGTGTAGTGTCAAAGGGAAAACATCTCAAAACCTTGGTCAAATACTAGTGCAAAAACTAAAAATTACGAAATAAAAAGTAATTTAAAAAAATTAAACCGACTTCAAAAAGAAATTAACTCAAAATTATGAAATAACTTTAATTTCGGAAGTCGGTGGCATAAAACTAAAATACAGATCCCAAGACACCGACTTCCGAAATTAAAGTTATTTCATAATTTTGAGTTAATTTCTTTTTGAAGTCGGTTTAATTTTTTTAAATTACTTTTTATTAGTATTTGTTGTAGCGGCAACAGAAATGCATAATTTGTGAAAATTTCAACTCTAGCTATTGCGGTTCTTGAGATACAGCCTTGTGACAGACTGACGGACGGACAGACAGCGAAATCTTAGTAATAGGATCCCGTTTTTACCCTTTGGGTACGGAACCTTAAAAAAGGATTTGATAGCCCAATTCTTGAGGAAGGTTAGGCTGGGCTATTTAAAATACCTATCCCAGGTGGAAGCCAGCAGGCGACGGGTGCGGGGGCACCCTTGCCTGTATTGCACAGGTTTCCACCAGAGCCGGACAGGAAAGGCCAGAAGTTCCGGGCCAATTCCGTAGCCCCCCAGGCGGGGGGACATGCGGGGCCCGCCAGCTAGACGGGCATGCGTCGGGGGCGCTGTGGACGGAAAGGCTAAGCCGGATTCCCATGCCCCCCCAATAAAGGCGATGAGGGAACACCACTGAGTTATAGCGTGATGTAAAATAGTTTTTTTTTTCTTAGGAGCCGAGCAAAAAGACAAAAAGTCAGAAGGAACGCTAAGTGAAAACAAAGTAACAACGCGGGCAGGCGATGCGATGCGACGGGGTGGGTCGGTGGAACAAGAAATGTCAAGCGAAGTTGCGGGCAGAAGCTAGAAATCTAATAAAATCTTACCAGTCCGTTGAGTGAAAAGGTGTTCCGCCATGAAAAAAATAAAAATAAAATATATAAATAAAATATAAGTCACTTAGTTACTTATTAGTAAAGTGCATAAACACAATTGTAATTTCAAATGTTCTTACACTTTTGTCCTAAAAACCAGAAAGTAAAGAATTTTAATCAACATACTTAGATGTAGAATTATAAATAAATAAATAAACACATCGATACAAAAAATATACGATTTTACAAAAACTTACTGTGACCTGTAAAAAATCGTATTTTTTTATTCAAAATAAACTTCACTTAAACCTTGACATTTAGGCTTTAGGCACTATGAAATTGTCTATACTTAATACAATTTTTGTTTCATAAAGTTAGCTCAAATATTTTAGAAATTATTGAGGATTTTGTTACCGACCCGCTTTCTTTGCGGCCCATTGTATTAAAACACAAATTATTAGTTTTTTAGTTGACTCAAAAAGTGATTATTTTAAACAAAAACAACACATTAGGACGCCTGTACCTCACTGAAGGATAGCCAGAGGTACCTAACTAAAGTGAACCAACATCTCGCTAATTATGTTAAAGTCCCATATAATGGGGGGGGGGGGAGCCTATCGCCAAAAAAAAACCATAGCTTACCACATTCTAAATAAATAAATTATAATATATTAGTAAAATTCAAATTAAGAAATTAATTTACAAACATTTCAGTTAAATCAACAATTGTAGAAAAATAAAGAATAATTGTAAAATATTACGATTGGCTAAAAATAACAGAAATTATATTATAAATAAACGACTTTAATAGAAAGTTACGATGATATTTTTCATTGTGTAGTGTCATTTTTAAAGACGGTTGTTTTTTTTTTTGTTGTAGTAACATTTGATTTTTTTAGGTTGGTCATACTAGGATCTTTAGATGCACAATTGACATTGACAGCGGGGCGTTGTTGGCAAACGTCTGTAAAACTGTCACATGAAAAAAACAAGATGGCCGCCTGAGTTCCGATTTCTGCCCCGCACCGAATGATCCTTGTACACTTGACTGTGCTCGCTGTACGTGAAACGTCTCTATGTGTGCGAGCGTTTTAGCTCAGTAGATAGGTACTTACAGGTTCCTGAAAACAAGGAACTCTTAATTACTATGTCATAAATTTAAACTAGTTTCTTTATAATCAGCCTATATTGTTCCCACTGCTGGGACACAGGCCTCCCGTTTTTGTGAGAGGGAGTGGGCTATAAAACCCACTACGCGGGCCCGGTGCGGGTTCGTGGATGTCAAATGTCTTCGAATTTTCCGTTCTAAGACATGCCGGGTTCCTCACGGTGATTTTCTTTACCGTTTTAAGAGTATTGTTAATGAAATAATTTACGCAAAAATTTAAAGTGCCTGCAAGGTCGAACCCACGACCTACAACTCTTGAGTCGCGGCCGTTACCACTGGGCTACCACTGCTCCCAGTCCATAAAATAAACTTTATTTTAGACTGAATGAGCAATGAAAAAGAAACATGAATTATTCGTTTTAAAAACGTTTTAAAAAATCTCAGCCGAGACCGGCCCAGAAAGAGATTGCGAGATGACCTGAACGCGCACCGCGAGGGCTGGTTCGAGGTGACGCGGGAAAAGAGTTCCTGGAAGAATTTGGGGGAGGCCTTTGCCCAGCAGTGGGACAGCATAGGCTAGCAAAAACACAAAAATAAATAATTTAAGGAAGGAGGGTCTTTGCAAGCAAAGAAAATCTTACTTCGGACTAAAATAAAAAACAAAAAAATAACATTATTAGTTTATCTTATTAGGTAGTTCATCGCATAATACGAATATGAAGAACAGCTGATAACCGACGAAAAGTTTCTACACTAGAAGAGGTCTAGAAGTAGGTATGGACGTATTCCACATTGGGCACCCGCTTGAATGGCACCTGAGTGCCGCTGTGTGTCAGGTGCATTCACTCGCGGGTGCCCAATGTGGAATATGTCGAATTATGTGCTGATTTCAAGATTACAGTTTGTGCGTCGATGTCCTGTGACCCGTATAACAAGGATACGCGTATTATTTTTAATGTATAAACAAAATATAGGCGTACATAACAATGACTATTACAAAAGACATTGGATAGAAGCTGCTTATTAAACTAGTAGTTAGTAAAACTAATTATTAATAACAAAAGTCATCATCGTCTGCCTGGGTTTTCCCAACTATGTTGGGGTCGGCTTCCAGTCAAATCAGAGGCAGCTGAATACCAGTATTTTACATGGAGCAACTGCCTATCTGGCTTCCACAACCCAGTTGCTGGGTAATGCGATACCCCTTAGTAAGACTGGTTGTCACAGTTTCAGGCTTCTGATGGCCAGTAACGACTGTCAAAGATCCAAAAATGTTAGCCGGGACCAACGGCTTAACGTGCTTTACGAGTAACGTAGTGGTCTTGGTATGTAAAGACGGTCACCGATCGATGGACCAACCGCGGCAAGCGTAGCTTAACCCGATCGATCAACCCGTGCGGCTGTTATTACTTAGCCACAAGCCCCTCAGTTACTAAACTAAAGTAATAATAAAAAAATATGTTTAGCTTGTGTCGGTGAATGGGGATGCACACATGTCGACCAATGTCGGTGTTAGATCAGCGCACTATCGTGAACAAGTGCGAATATGAGCATCTTATTTGGGGCAGCACGCGGGCGTTAATCCCGACGCGGACAAATATCAAAAAAACTAATGTCAAAAATTATAGTTTCTAAAATTTTTAATTTTAGACTTCTATCATACGATGTATAATACAGGTCAGTGAATTTTAGCCATTAGTTTTTTTTTAAGTGTTAAAAGAGGTGCCATACTTACTCCATGCTAAAAATAAAAAAAATAGGTTAGTATAGGTAATGTTAAATGATTTTAGTTTTGTTTTTTCTTATAAATAAATTATTACTAATTACTGGCTAATTTAATTACACATATAAATATGTGTAACAATATAAATATGAACAGTATGAAACCATCCATTGGAGCGTTAGGGTTGTCACTCTTAATGTCTGTAAAATTGATGTGTTTCGAGACATCGCCAAGCGGTTGGTCGACTCTTCACGTGACCAGAGGGCTGGCCTATTTTTTGGCCAAAGAATCAGCATTGCCATACAACGTGGCAATGCTGCCAGTCTTTTGGGCACGTTTCCTGTTGACAGCGATGCGTATGAATTTTTTGATGCCCTTTGATTATTTCCTTTCCTTTTTTTATACTTGTACATATTCTTATTATTATTTTATTACTATATTACATTTGAATGTATAGAATTGATTAAATAGATTGTGTTTTATTGTAACAAAGTTTTTAACGCGCGATGCGGTTAGGAGTTGGGTGGTTATCTTTCCCTTCTTCTGTTCAAAATGTAAAACCAAGATGGCGGTTGCGAAAAAATTCAAATTTTTCATCGTGAATATCATTTTCATAGTTATCGAGGGTGCTAAAGCTGATAGTGAAGTCAAAATGCGCGTCGCTCGACCGATGCCTAGTTAACCCTGCACCTTACCGTTTCAACTCGAGAATGAGTGTAATAGTAATTGAAGAAAACAATATTTAAAAAAAAATCTATAATCTTCGTAATTAAAAATGATTTACTGAAAACGACACCCATGTCGAAAATAATAAACATGTTAGCAGCCGCCATCTTTGTTTTACAAATAAATTCACGAATTTCTTAAATTCAATCGTGGTCCGATCACATTTTTATTCGATATCGATTATAACAAAAAATCATTCTTACCTTTCAAGATCAGCAGGGAGTTTAAAAAACGAAAGCTCCGGTTTTGAAGAAGCCGAGTTCAAACAGCCGTAATATACACAATACGCTCGAGGCATTTTTAAAAAGATGAACGGTCCGTGGCGCAAGGGTTAAATGTGTTACGCGACTACTCGTTCCAACACGGCAGTTCACGGCACCCGTGACTGAGAGCACCGCGACTATCGCTTAGGGGTAGCGTAGATGCGCGCGTCTGTGTGAGTGTGCCGTTTCAAACGTTTGTAGGAGTTTCCGTACTGTTCATATTTTTACTGTGGTATTATTTGATATGTTTTTAAATATACATTTTTCTTCTGCACAAAAATTGTGGAGCGCAAACTCCTGCTTCTTCTGGTTTATCTCAAAATCAAAATCAGCCTATAATGTTTCCACTGCTGGCACACATATGCTTCCTCTCTGTGATGGGAGTAGACCATACACCACCACCCAAGCCCAGTGCGGGTTGGTGGATGTCACATGTCTTCGAATTTTTGGTTCTAGGATGTGGATAATGTTTCCAAATTCCGAAATTCGTTTTCCGGTTCATCAAATTATGCCAAACAAAACTCTGCCATCTTCACAGTATGCCAAGTGAAATTACGGACATATAAATATTCGGCCAAACAATAATTATGTTAAATAATTTTTATGCTTTAAAAATATTCGTTTAAAGAAGAGTATGCCAAGTGTGTTATGCCAAATAAATTTCGGATCATCAATATTCTGCCAGATAGAAGGAACCCGTCGCGGCTACCTCTGGGCCACCACTGCTCTCCAAAGTGAAGGTTAGTCATCAACTCCAATTAATATCTAACTAGCTGCGCCCCGCGGTTTCACCAGTGTTTGGGCAGACTGGGGCTCGGGCGCGGGGCGGGCGCGGGGCGGGCGCGGGTGCGGGAACGCGCGCTATTATTTAGGCATTTCTTTAAATGTTGTGAAAGCGGGTATCAGTGGTACTTACTAGCAGCTGCAATATTAATATGTTTGTATTAATAGAATATTCTAGCGTTTAGAATCAATTTATTATGCTTAAACTCAAAAAAATATTGTTTGCAAACAATGTTAACAAATCAAATTTATTCGTAAATGTAGGTTTCATTGCAATAGGATGTTATAATAAGATGATCTGCCGGTCGATTCTGTAAAAATCTCACCGTAAAAACGAAACGAAAGTGAAGTGAGTTTGTTTTTGCTAGGATTTGACACTATTGACAGCTCACTCCGCGCTCACTTCACCTAAGTTTTCACGGTGAGATTTTTACAGAATAGCACAGTTCGCTACATTTTACTCAAGAGCATACAAATAATATCTATCTAATAAAGTCAGTTGTGACGAAACCATAGACACACATTTGAAATAAAATACCTCATTTACCTAACACACAATTAAAAAGTGTAAATGCTTAAAAAATTGCCAAGTTATAAACGTTTTAAAATAACTGCTGGACAACGACGGCACTATCATACTATTACAGTAGTAATTACCCCCTTGGGATATTATTTATATATATACTTTATTGTACACCACAAAAATACATAACATGAAAAAAGATACATCAACATTACAAAATATACAATGGGCGGCCTTATCCGCTTTCTGCGATCTCTTCCAGGCAACCTTGGAATGGACAGTGATTTTCCTGGACATAAAATGGGGCTGTCGTTGGTACAAATATTATGTATACAATACACTAAGATAGATACACAGATATATACATATCCAAAATTATAGATACATAAATACATACATACTAAATTATATAAGCAACGAAAATAAAAGAAGACGGTAGATGATTGCAGTTAGGACAACAAGATTACAACGACAAGTAGTGCTCTTTCACGAGCCTTTTGAACACGGGTAACGACTGCGCGCGTTTAATATCAACTGGCAATGCATTCCACAAACGAGCAGCCTGGACAGTAAAGGATATAAAATTAGTGTCTGCTTTTCTTGCTTTCCTATGTAAACCATGAT
Organism: Oligia fasciuncula; assembly: GCA_963082905.1. NCBI lineage: Eukaryota > Metazoa > Arthropoda > Insecta > Lepidoptera > Noctuidae > Oligia > Oligia fasciuncula. Next base: position 772,093 of record OY720414.1, on the reverse strand, counting down.
TAGGAGCGTTTACGCCGTACGGCATTTCATACAACCTTTCAAGCCCTTGTTTTTCGAAATGAATGAACCTATTTTAATGAAACTTTATACGCACAAGCAGGATACAAAGGGCTAAAAAGTTACATATGAACATTTTCGAAATGTCTTATTTAAAAAAAAAATACAAGAAATTACTCTCGTTTCTATGGAAAATTTAAAATCGGTCTAATTTGACTGTAACACTATTTTTCGAAAATGTTCTTAAGTAACTTTTTAAACCTTTGTATCCTGCTTAAGCGTATGAATTTTCAGTTCATTCATTTCGAAAAACCAGGGCTTGAAAGTTTGTATGAATCACCCAATCCATACTTCGGGCTGCTAACGAGAAATTCCTGACGGAGAATCCCAATCAGACTGCCCGACCTGGGAATTGAACCCAGGACTTCATGCTTGCGACCACTAGACCAAAGAGGCTAAAAATAATTTATAAAAAAAAACTCACCGTTGCGACAATTTGCTATAAAAGAAAACAATTTCATATGAATTCGTATTTAGGTATTACATATATTGCTGTATAGCTATGCTAGCTGTGCCCCTCGCTTTCACCCGCATAAGTGTCGATCCCGTGGGAATATCGGGATAAGAAGTAGCCTGTGTTAATCCAGGGTGTCAGCTACCTCCATACAAATTTTTATCAAAATAATTGGTCTAGCCGTTTGTGCGTGAAGAAGTAACAAACACACTCACAAACTTTCGCCTTTATAGTATTATTTATTAGTGTGATGTGATTGCAAACATCTCAGGCCTGTGGGCAACGAAATTGAGTACCTATGTGTCGTCGCTCGAGCAGTCAGTCTCAAAGAGGGGCCTAAGTCTGCAATTTTTTTATGTTCGTCATTCCAACACGATCCCATTGTCATTTTGCTAAAAGTTCGTAATCTGCTAAATTCATAATGGTCGATCAATGGCAGAGAATATAATACGATATTCGTAACGAATTAAAAGCAATGACTGCACAATAAAAAAAAATGTTTATTTCAAATAACAAAGGTTAACATTATATGATTTGGAGTCTCCTTTTAAGCAAGGGAATGCTTGTGTTAGGAGACTCCGCTCTTCCAATTATCATTTACCAAAAATATATTTGTAATTGATTAACATTATTAAAAAAAGGGCATGCAAGTGGATATTAAAAAGTAAACAAAAAGAAAAACAAAGAAGCGCGCTTAAGTGAAGTGTCAATGACGCTCTAATGTCACTGATTAAAGGAATTGTCAAAATTTTAGCAGATTCCCCCCTAAGACAGTAATTAATTTGTCGTTATGCACGAGATTACCATTCTATGCCATTTCTTTCAATGGAGTGTCAGTGGTTGACCATTGGAAAGTCATAATGACGCCATTATATTAGTAGATTACCAAACTTGTCAAAATCAACAATTATGAAATCAATGATAGACCATTCTGACACTATTGTAATAGCAGACTTGAGGCCCTGGCACGCAGTATTATACAGGGTCCCATTAAAATAGATGGACAAATTTTAACACAGCGCTCAGTACGTCTAACTAAAGATATCCAAGCAAAAAAAAACACTACAAATTAAAAAATAACTTTAATTTCGGAAGTCGGTGTCTTTGGTTCCGCATTTTCGTTTATCGACAACGACTTCCGAAATTAAAGTTATTTTTCAATTTGTAGTATTTTTTTTTTTTGGAAATCGTTTGTTTTTTTTTTTGTAATTTTTTTAATTCTTATATATTTTTTTACCATCGTCCTTATTTTGGTGGTCTAAATGATTTCTAAAAGTTTATCCATCTATTTTTTTTTTTTTTTTTTTTGAATGGGACCATAAAATTATTATCATTAAATACGCGCCATAGTGGGAGGACGTGCGGTCGTGGGATCGGCCGCTCTTGGTGATGGGGCCCACTAGGCAAGGCGGGCTGATACCAGTTGGGGGTGCGGCGAATGCACTACAGACTAGTATCTACCGGGCCCCCGAGTCATGGCACTGCAGGGAATAGTGGGCCTTTAGTCGTTGGGAGGCCGACATAACCCTCTGTTCGTCTCAGATTGAGGGTATCCATAAGGATTTCACAACGAAAAAAAAACTACTTATGTAATTTACAAATATTTTTCAGTAGGTACTTACTGGCTGTAAGTCAATAAATTTAATTCAAATTATGGCATTGAAAAATTGGGCAAATTACTAAATCTGTATTTAGATTTGTACGATGTTACTAAATTATGCATTTGTATTTTATTATTATGTATATTAACAATATAAAAACATTAAGAAAAAAAAAACTTAATGTTACTTACACTCTGAAAATATAAGAAATAAAATTAACTTTTGAACAACAAAAAGATGAACGAACTAAAGCCGCGTATAATATAAACCTTTCGACCGCCATACGTCAAAAAATTAAAACTGGCCAAGTGCGAGTCGGACTCGCACACGAAGGGTTCCGTACCACAAGGCAAAAACGCCAAAAAACACTTTTGTTGTATGGGAGCCCCCCTTAAATATTTGTTTTATTTTGTTTTTAGTATTTGTTGTTATAGCGGCAACAGAAATACATAATTTGTGAAAATTTCAACTGTCTTGCTACCGCGGTTCTTGAGATACAGCCTGATGACAGACAGACGGACGGACGGACGGACGGACAGACAGCGAAGTCTTAGTAATAGGGTTCCGTTTTTACTCTTTGGGTACGGAACCCTGAAAACGTGCCCTCGGCGTCAAAGTCTGTCATGTAGTCGAACCGTGGCGTGCTGGGCACATTTTGGTTTGTCATCTATACATGACTGTGTCATCTATACATGACTGTGTCATCTATACATGACTGTGGTGGTTAAAAGGTAATAATTATGTAGTATAGCCAGAACTTAGAGTTGATCATTTCATGAAGTGTTCGACCATTTCATGAAATGGTTACTTACTTCCTGAAAATAATGAGAAAAATCGGATTAACATTTGAAGCAATGAAAAACTTACGTAAAAAGCAATTAAATTCGTAAAAAAATGTCCTATGCTTTCAAACATCGATTATTTTTAACGTTTGCGAAATCAAATCAATCTATGTGTCACCGAGTATTTTGCTTTTACCACGATTCTTGAAAAAAACATACAAGTGGAGACGAAAATAGAACTATAATAATCTAAGGGGCTTACAGGACCTATACGCAAAAAAGGCAGGTTTAAGAAATAATAAAAGTATATGACTACAGTTAACAAAATAAGAATAACATACGATATTCTTCAGGATATATGCTCAGTTATATGTTCAGGTCAGAATATATGCTAGGTTCGAACCCAGACTGGAGAGGATGGAGAGGGAGAGAAAAAAAAAAGAGAGAGGAGGGGGGGGAGGGAGGGAGGAAAAAAAAAAATAGGGGGAGGCCGAAGAAAAGATGGATGGATTTTGTGAGGAATAATATGAAAGAGAAGGGAGTGAATGATAGCGTGACGATTGACAGGCGGAGAATGGAAGAAGAAAACGTGTTGCGCCGACCCCAAGTAACATGGGATAAGGGCAGGAAGATGATGATGATTTCATAACCACTGCTCTTAAAACGGTGAAGGAAAATATCGCGAGGAAACCGGTTGTTTAGTATGTTTGAGAAGAATATTTTTCAAATATTTTTAATTTAATACTTTCAAAAAACCTCTCCATCATCTGCCTAGCCTTTTCACAAAAACTATGTTGGGGTCGGCTTAAAGTCTAACCGGATGCAGCTGAATACCAGTATTTTACATGGAGCGACTGCCTATCTGACCTCCACAACCCAGTTACTGGGTAATACGAAACCCCTTGGTAAGACTGGTTGTCAAGCTTTCGGGCTTCTGACGACCCGTAACGACTGTCAAACATCCACGAATGACAGCCGGGACCAGCAACTTAACGTGCTTTTCGAGGCACGGAGGGTTCTTGGTATGTAAAGATGGTCACCCTTCCATACACTAACCGCGGCAAGCGTAGCTTAATCTGACCGATCGACCCGTGCGGTTAATATGAATTAGCCACGAGCCCCTCAAAAAACCTCCTATGCTTTTATTTGTTGTCGTATTGTTAGCTCCACATTGTATATGTTTTTTTAGCAAAGTTAACCTAACAGTGTTAGAAATGGAGAATAGCCGTAGACAGAGTAAACTATAGACTGCTGCATATCTTCTTTTTCATTCGCACAAGAAAAAGAGAAATATATTAACGTCACTAGCAAAGAAAAGAGACAGAGTAAAAATATTTCTGTCCCTTACTGCGTGTCGGCTAAGCACATCAATGTGCACAACAAGTTTGACGTTTATGAATGAAATAATAAAAACTACACCGCGATTAAACGGAAAATAAGATCTTTTTCGTGCATAATTCAATAATAGTACATTTGCGCAACTGTGAAAATGGTAAGGTGCAGTGTAATAAGCTGTAAAAATGATAGTATGATGAAGATTGCCGGAATTTTTTGTCTCTTTCGGTGACACTGACACCATGAGTCTATAGGTTACTCTGTCTACGCGAATAGGCCATTACATCCAAGGAATGAAAAAAAAAATGAAACGGCTTTTACAAAAAAGTCAAGCGGCTTTCACACGAATTCTTGCTACTTACAGTCTGAAAACAATAAAATTTAGATTAATATTTAAACAATAAACAATCCGAAAGGGGTTTATTTCATGTTAATTGTTAAAGCCTTCATAGGATTTCAACCGCGTTTACCCTTTTTCACTGGAATGACTTTTTTGCATTCCTTCGTAATCTACCTTTCCCATCTATGTTGGGGTCTGCTTCCAGTCTTACCGGATGCAGCTGAATACCAGTATTTTACATGGAGGGACGGCCTATCTGACCTCCACAATCCAGTTACACGATACCCCTTAGCAAGACTTGTTTTACTGTTCTTTTATGGGTACGACTGCCAAAGACCTACAAATGACAACCGGGACCAACGGCTTCAGGTGGTTTTTGAGGCACGGAGGGATCTCGGTATGTCTAAGTCCCTTAATAAGCCTCAACCGGGTACAATTCCAGACTCCGGGCTGCTTCTGAGAAATTCCAGATGGAATTCCCAATAAAAGTTTGCCTGACCTGGGAATCATACCCAGGACCTGACGTTCAGCAGTCACGCTTGCGACCACTAGACCAAAAACTGTTAGTCTCCCTATAATATGATCAAACATTAACATCTCACATCTATTTAATTACAAATCGTCACTTACCGGCTGTAATTGTTATAAAACAAATCGGATTAACACTTTAAAAACAAAATACCTTCTAAACTTGATCTCTTTAATGGTAAGTTAAAGCGAAAGCGCCAGGGTAGCCCGCGAATTTCAATTTTTTTTAGGTTTTTTGCAATTTGCTGGTTAGTATTAAGTTGTACGTTGATTAAAATATGATTCGCGGCCGTAACAAATATGTATTTACAGAATTATAATCATTAAAGTCATCAACACAACCCTCTAAGACCATGTAATCCCCAAGAATGACTATTTCATGAAATCTTGACATTTGGGGATTACATGGTCTTAGAAAGTTGTGTTGATGACTTTAATGATTATAATTCTGTAAATACATGTTTGTTACGACCGCGAATCATATTTTAAACAACGTACAACTTAATACTGACCAGAAAATTGCAAAAAACGAGGGAAAATTTTAATTTCGCGGGCCTCCTTAGAGCTTCCCCCTTAATGACTAGCAATATTGTATGTACAGTCAACAGCAAAAGTAGATGATCAAAATCAGAAATTCAATACTAATTAACGGAGTTCGCGTCAGAACTGTGTGGCAGAGCTGTTGCTGTTGTTGTTGTTGAGCTGTGTGCAGAGACTGTGTGGCTGTGTGGCAGAGTTCTGACGCGAACTCCGTTCATTAGTATTGAATTTCTGATTTTGATCATCTACTTTTGCTGTTGACTGTACAGACGCCAGCGCATCAAGCTACCCGAAACTGTCAAATTTTCACAATCAACTTTGAACCTTATGCTTTAGCGATAAAGTTGAAAATCTATTAAATAAATTTGACAGATTGTAGTAGCTTGATGTGCTGTCGTCTGTACCTACGTCTAACACACATTCCGAAACTAGTTTCAAGGAACGTTTAAATGTATGCAACCAGTGTTTCTCATTGTAAGTGCTTGGTCAGACTGGCAGCGCGGGGCGGGCAGCGACGCGGGTTCTGAGCGTGAGTTACCCGCGCTCGTTTGCAGTCTGGCCAAGTACTTAGTGAATAATTGTATTCTGTTTTTGAGAAATAAATGTCATAAACAATAACAACAACATTCACGCGTTCTCCAAAGGGTCAGGCAGAGATGCAGCTATAAGACACAAATTTCGCCAGTTATGTTTTTTTATCATGCGATGAGCGCCGTGCGCTGCACATGCCTCGCAATGTCTGACACAACCTGCCATGGATTCGGTAGGTACATGATTCTGAAAGGTTGAAATATTTCGTCTGTTATTAAAAAAAAAAAATTGTTGTTCCAAACATTTTGGTAGCGTTGGTACATACTTGTCTATGAAAGAGCAGTTTTTTTTTTTGATAACTGACGAAAATTTTCTACGCTTTGGTCTTGAATCATGTGCTGAATTATTCATGGTTTTAGTTTTGTATATTATGTACCATTTTACGTACAGGGTTTTTGGTAAAACATTAACAACATCTTAAGAGCCTATAATACCTCAGTTAAAATTCACTCTTTATCTCGCTCGCACGATACTGCTCGCAGACTGTGTGAGAGCGAGACAGAGTGCGGTGCTGGGCGGAAGGCAGCGCCAATAGTTTAAGTATTTGCTTTTTACGGTGAAAATAAAGGTTATTCAAAAAAACTAACTAACATGAGACCTGCTTCATAGTTAGTTCAGTTAGTATGCAATGTTTCATGATCTAATTTGAAGTATTTTTTGAATACCAGCGGTTTATTGTTCGGTTTGGAGGTAAGTTCAGGTAACTTTGGATTTTTTACTATCGAGAAAATTTTATGGAATCATGTTTTCGTCTAACATAGTACCTAACATTAATCCTCAACTTTAGCATATTATTGATTTCAAAACTAATGCTCCGGTATTTTCGACATAACGGAGGATCATGCTAAGCCATTTGAGGTAGTATACCTAGGCTCTTAAGAGGTCATTGTACTCATCATTATGAAAAACTTTTACTATGGAACAAAAAAAAAATCAGCTGTTCCCTACATTTATGTTCGTATTTAACTCGTCGAAATGTAGGGAACAGCAGATTTTTTTTCGCAATTTCAGTTTTTTTTTTACCAATAACCCTGTTTAAAGATTATCCTTCAACATGATTACAAATGTATCTTATACTTATGTAATTATTTATTGTTTATTACTTACGCACTGAAAATATGAAAAAACAGTTTTATACTTGAACAATTTTATTATGATAAATCTGGAAAAATAAGTGTACAGACGCCTCAAGCTACCCGAAACTGTCAAATTTTCCCAATCAATTTTGAACCTTATACTTAAGCGATAAAGTTGAAAATCTAATAAATAAATTTGACAGATTGTAGTAGCTTGATGTCATGTCTGAACACTAAATTCTGACCGAATAATTAATTGGTAGATTTTTATTTAGCATATTTATTTCTTTGAAATAATGTCATTTGACCGAATTTTCACATGCACTAATTTTATTTAAACTAATGTTTCACTAGACTAATAATGATTTAGTCGAAAGATCGTGTCAAATATTCAATTGACCCCAGGGCACCCCGAGGTTCGGTTTGGTTAGGTTACTTTCCCCCCCGGTGGGTTCTCGCATTGTCGAGGCGGGGGGGCTCAGTAGCCGTGGCTTGGACACCCACGGTGAAGCGAAGAGGAACCCGAGGAGGGGCCGCTCGTCAGGGCTTTTGCCGACAAGCCGACGACGTAGCGGCCAACATGTAGGTTGCGGTGCCGCTTGGGCGACATCGCAACTGAGGCGGGCCGCGATGTCGTACCGGAGGCATCGCGGCTGAGGGTTGGAGGCCGCGGCGGGAGAGGAGTGCCGGTATTACGGTGCGCCGCTCTCCCTACCTTCCGCGGCCTTGACGGGGTCGCCACCGTTCGATGGCGGACGCGGTGGGGCCGCAGGGGAAGAGGAGTGTTGGTATGACGTTGGCCACTCTCCCTATCCTCTGCGGCCGAAAATTGGCAGGCGGCGGGGCCAATGACCTGACCCGTCGCAGGGGGACCAAGGGTGGCAGAGACGGGGTCGTCTGGCGCCCATGTGCTGGTTTGGTCCCTGGGGTGGTCACGGCGTGCTATGTGTTCTGGTGCGCCGGTGATGGGGAGTACTCCCCGGAGGAGGGTCCGGTGACGGACAGCCGCGGCGGGTTCACGGATGAGTGCTAACGCGTGCCCGTGTTCCCGCCATAAGCGGCAGAGGAGGACACCGTGGAGTTTTAGTGGGTTAGAGTCCCACATAACTGCACTATCTCCCCGTGGTAGTGCAGAATGCATAAGCATTTCTCCAAGTAAAACAAAAAAAAAAAAAAATGGTTAGGTTACTTTAAACACTTTACACAGAAATAGGAGCCCCGCGAAGCGGGGCTACGTCGACATAGGACGCAAGAGCAAGGGAAGGGCAACCCGAGGTTCGGTTTGGTTAGGTTACTTTAAACCCTTTACACAGAAATAGGAGCCCCGCCAAGCGTGTGTGTTCAAGTAACATAACCCCCGACGTCCCGACGACCCGCCCGACGTGACTTCGATGAAGTAAAAAAAAACGAAACGAAAATAGTTGAAAAGTTTTAGGTGAAATGAAATTCGGTCAAATATTTTTCGACCTTAAGACAGGTAACCATGTAAAGATGGTCACCCGTGCTGCTGCTATTGCTAAGCCACAAGCCCCCTGTCAACAACCATCAACATTATAACAAATATGTTATTTAATTACCTCGTCGTCAGTCTGAAAATCATAAGAATAATCAGATTAACATTGTGACATGCTAAAATAAATACACACATCAAAAGTGTCTAGGGATCAACATATATTTTTGCAATAACTTTTCTCCTGATTGATATTAATTAAAATTTTCTTTAAGGATTCATCAAATAAAGTGTTTTCGTTTGTCACAGTAACGATAAACCAAGTCACCTTTGCATTAATAAAGAAATTTGCCATTTTCCTAATAAAGGGATTTTTGACATTTGAACCACTAACACAAAAGTTCGAAAAAAAGACTGAAATAACAGTTTTCTTTAAAATTTTATTGGGTAACTTAAACAATTAATAATCCGTGTTTCTACCGCGAACACTAACAACACAAGAACATCGGTTTGGCATACTCAAAATGAGTTCATCCAAATCACGCTATGGAATGGCCGCCCATGTTCGTTGCAACAACAAAAAAAGGTCTTCTTGCGACTGGATACCCTCCATATTCGGCAGAGCTCTTCTCTGTAGCATATCCCATGCATGCTCAATCGGGTTCAAGTCTGGCGACTGAGCAGGCCAGGGCAGGACATTGATGTTAGCTGCGGCGAGAGTCTGTCTTACAACTCTTGCGGTGTGCGGTCGTGCATTATCATGCATTAACTGAAATAAGGGACCGATTTGCACTTGTAGAGGAACGATGACGTCTGATACAATCGTCTCAGCATAAATTTGAGCGTTGAGGTTGCCTCTGATCCAAATCAACTCAGTTCTTCCGCCGATCCAAATACCCGCCCATACCATGATGGTTCCACCACTATAAGGATGGACTTCCTGGCAGGATTTTAATCGCTGTTGGCGTCCAGGGGTTCTCCAGTGTCGTATACGTCTTGTATCTGGTCTCATACCAAAACGAGACTCATCAGAAAAGCACACGAAACGCCATTGTTCTTCTGCCCAATTTCTGTGTTCAAGAGCCCATTGATATCGAATCCTACGATTGTGCATTGCTATAGGTGGTACCCGTAGCGGTCTTCGGGAATGAAGGTTCACTTCATGCAAGCGGTTTCTGACTGTTTGGTCGCTAATTAAGTTCCCTGAAGAGTGATGAAGCCTCACGGCTAACATCATGGCGGTTATTGTTGGAGCTCTTCGAGTTAAGATTTGAATGTATCGGTCTTGTCTCCGTGTGGTGCAGCGATACCGTCCTCCATGGCGCTCAGCCACGGTACCAGTGCTTCGGTAACGTGTCCAAAGTCGACTGATAACACTCTGACTTGTATTCAGAGCTAAAGCCACAGTACGTTGCCGGGAACCAGCTTCTATCATTCCCACGGCTCTGAGCATTTCTTCCCTGCTTAAATGACGTCGCCGCTCCATAATAACGTTGGTTTTAATCAGTAGTAGGGAAACAGTAGCACTAATAATGTCTTCAATGCGTTGTATGTTTTTATAGGGAAAATATTGACAGCTGATTTTCATCTTTTACTCGAATTTGATTCACAGTTCCTGATTCAAATTATGAAATGCACCAAAAAGGATCCATATAAATTTATAAAATCATAAATTTATTACAAAGCCACATCTCAATCTCAAGAAATCCGCATAAAAATGCTTGATCCCTAGACACTTTTGATGTGTGTAGTATCGTCCGGCCTTCAACAACAACGACAACACAGTATTCTTGGGCATAACTTTGGATGCTAAGCTTCAGTGGGGTCCACATATAGATAAATGGTCAAAAAAGCTAAGTTCTGCAGCATACGCTGTTAGAAAAATTCGAAATTTAACTGATATAGAGACTGCCCGTTTAGTGTACTTTAGCTATTTTCATAGTGTAATGTCGTACGGTATTCTATTGTGAGGAAATGCCGCCGATATTCAGACTATCTTTGTTTTGCAGAAGCGAGCTGTTCGATCAATTTATAAATTAAGTCCGAGACACTCTCTCAGAGACAAATTTAAAGAGATTAATGTAATGACTGTGCCTTCTCAGTACATTTATGAAAATCTTTTATATGCCCATAAAAATATAAAATTGTTTAAAAAATACAGTGATATCCATAATATAAATACTAGAAACAAACACAAATATGTTGTACCTACAACCAGGCTCAAGAAAATAGGTGGCTCGTTCAGATGCCAATGTATACGCTTTTACAATAAACTACCAAGCCACGTTCAAGATCTAAGCCTTAATAAATTCAAATCTTTCATTAAACGTAAGTTGTGCCAGAAAGCTTTATACCGTTAAAGATTATATTGAGGACAAAAAGGCTTGGGATTGAGCTGCTTCCAATTTCTGCATTTGAATGATTTTTTTCTTTTTTATATACACAGTGCTTACTTTGTAAAGTATTATATTATTTTTTCATTGTGAATGTGAAGACGATGTGGGTCATTTTACATACTTATATATATTTTTTTATTATTCTCTCTGTTCTGTTAGTTTTTTTTTTCATGGTCTGTCAGTTTGAGTAATTTATGTGGCCTACCCAAATGTCCTTTCTTTGGTATTGTTCGTCGAATCGTTGAGCTCCTTAAGTCTTGAGTTGAGCTGCACGATTTTTGACAAATGCGTGCACTGACTGGACAGGTCCTCTCATTCTGTGTGGTTCTTTCCTCAAAAGACCACCTCAGACATCGATCTACATGGTCTTCATATAACCTGACCAAGATTATGTCTGGACTTTAAAAGAGACTGTGACCTCTGAGTTTGTTTCGGCCTTTCTTCTCAGAGTAGTCAGATAGGAAACGTCGACTTCATCTAGTTTAAAAAAAAAACATGATTGACGTGTAAAAGTGTTTGTACAAACCAAACCAAAAAATAAAATCATTTCATTTCATTTCATCATCTTGTCCTAATCGCGCGAATACGTGATCGTCACGATAATTTGTCACTTATTTGTTCGGAAAATCTGAACGCATCGACTGCCGCCGCGACGACGCGTTCGGGAACGTCGAACAAATTATCGCGACGGCGACGATCGATTCGAATCGAGTCGCATTCAATTTAGATGACGGTTCCAAAATTCAAATTACAATATTGCTGTCGCAATAGCAGAGGGCAATTCTCGTATGACGTTCACACTGATCTGTCACAATCTTTAAAAAAATTCTCTAATGTCCCATTGTTCATTTCTGACAAATTTCTGACATTAAATGTCAAAAACAAAAAAAAGGTAGTTTTCGAAAATTAATGTTTACGATATTTTTTTGCACCACGCTGGCCCGGTGCGGGTTGGCATGCCGGTTTCCTTTCGAAGTTTTCGTTCGCCGTTTTGGGAGCAGCGGTGATGAAATATTTTACACAAAATGACTTGCATCGTCTAAAGACTGTTGCTTCGACTTATATTTACACCAGTCACAGGTGAATTGCACCGTGTAAATAAAACTTTAGAGAAATGATAGTATTGTTAACGCAATTTAGCCGGATGTCCGTGGCGAGACAGCACTCTTCCTCCAATGAAACATACTAAACACTTAGGTAAATTTTTGTCCTGTTTGTGAGAAAGGATAAACGAATTTAAACAAAATTGTTTGTGAACAATGTCGAGTCTTTAGTTAAGCTCTTATTACTGCCGCATCGGGCTGCATCGCATCGCATTCCAATACAAAAATCGCGATGCGGTCCGCCTCTTGTATACGACGTATGTTATTACAACTTAAACGAATGTGATGACAGGGCGTCTAGCGTTCTCTTTGATTTGATTTTTAAAACAAAAACTTTGACAAAACAAATTGCTGTACATATTCATCATCTGCCTAGTCTTTATCCAACTTTGTTGGGGTCGGCTTCCAGTCTAACTGAATGCTGCTGAATACCAGTATTTTACATAGAGCGACTGCCTATTTGACCTCCACAACCCAGTTACTGGCAAAAAAAAAAATAGCACTTCCTCTCTCCTTAAACGTCATCATCATAATTTCTTTGCTCCTGTTTCATGTTTATTATTATATGTATATATTTATTTAGATTAGTATAATATACGTTATGTATGTTTTATTGTATTATGTAATAGGTACACCACAGACTACCTACAGTATTTGTCTGTCCTTCCCCTTTTTAATCCATCCAAAGGTTGTCTTTAAAAGATCGCTTTTAGCGATAAGACCGCCCATTGTGTCACCCTATGTACAGTTTCTATTTATATGTCTGTAATTTATTTAGTGTACATAATAAAGAGTATTTCTATTCTATTCTATTCTATTCTATGATAACCCTTGGTAAGACTGGGTGTCAGTCTTTCAAGCTTCTTTCGACCCTTAACGACTGTCAAAAATCCAAGAATGACAGCCGGGACCAACAGCCTAACGTGCTTTCTGAGGCGCGGAGGGGTCTTGGTATATAAAGATGGTCACCCATGCTGCTGTTATTGCTAAGCCCCAAGCCGGTCAACATCCATCAACATTACAGCAAATATATCTCACACTTATTTAATTACCTCTTCCGGGTCGTCCTGAAAATCATAAGAATAATCAGATTAACATTGTGGCATGCTAAAATAAATAGTATCGTCCGGCCTTGTCCTAATCGCGTGACTACGTGATCGTCACGATAATTTGTCACTTATTTGTTCGGAAAATCTGAACACCTCGTCTGCCGCCGCGACGACGCGTTCGGGAACGCCGAACAAATTATCGCGACGATCGATTCCAATCGAGTCGCATTCAATTTAGATGACGGTTCCAAAATTCAAATTACAAAATTGCCGTCGCAATAGCAGAGGGCAATTCTCGTATAACGTTCACACTGATCTCGGTCTCAATCTTTCAAAAATTCCTCTAATGTCCCTTCATTTCTGACAAATTTTTGACATTGATTGTCAAAAACTCGACAAAAAGTAGCCGAAAAGAGATTGCGTCTAGATTTTGAATGTCTCTAGTTAGACTGAAACCCATTTCCATCAACCGGGCAAAAATCCAGACTCCGGGCTGCTACTGAGAAATTCCAGATAGAAAAACCCAATGACACTTTGCCCGACCCGGGAATCTAACCCAGGGCATCATGCTTAACAGAGCAGCTTGCTACCACTAGAGCAACAAGGATTAATTAAAGTGTCGTATTATTAAGGCATTACATTTAAATGTCACCTTACAAGTAAACTAGGGTTAACTTTTTACATCGAAAAAATGGCAAGAATTGGTGAACTTTGTTTTTTTAAGTACTTTGGTTTAAGATCGATTAAGAAGAATTTAAAAATAATCAAGTGTTACGAAGCAAACACTTACATCCTGAAAATAAAAAGGGAAACGAGATTTAAAAAATGAAATTAAATAAATATTTGTTCAGTGGCAACTAGGCCCAATTGTTGGTAACATTGTTCTTAATAACTATTGTTAGTTAACAAACACAGAAATAAAAACAAAAAGAAAATTGTAAGGCTAGCTGTGGGGTCTTCTGACCAGCAGCGCCACAGCGTGCGACAACCAGGGTGCGTGGTACTTCTCTATCAACATACTTAGGATGCCGTTAGAACTAGACCGCGCTCTTGACAAGATGGAATTTGATTTTTTGCGCATTATGGCGTAAAAATCATCGGTTTTCGCAAATGCGAACATACCCGACACACTGCTATTGCTATTGGGACTGCCTCGCTATTCCGAGATAGTCCCAACAACATCCTGAAGCAGTTATTATATTGTATACGCAGGGCATCTAGCGTTCTCTTTGATCATATTTTTACAAAATTTCTGTACCTATTAATCATCTGCCTGGTCTATTCCCAACTTTGTTGGGGTCAGTTTCCAGTCTGAATACCAGTATTTTGAATGAAGTGACTTTCTATCTGCCCTTCACAACCCATTTACTGGGTAACACGATAAAAAACAATTAATAATCCTGTTTAAACTCGACTTAGGTATGAGTTTCAAATTATATTGTAGGAACCCCTTGTAGGAACCTCATATTTCAGAAAGTAAAAAACCGACTTCCAAAAAAAACACTACAAACTGAAAAATAACTTCAATTTCGGTAGTCGGTGTCTTAGGGATCAGTATTTTAGTTTTTGCCACCGACTTCCGAAATTAAAGTTATTTTTCAGTTTGTAGTGTTTTTTTTGGAAGTCGGTTTTTTTTTTGTTAAAAAGTTTTTATTTCTCGCTTTTTAGTGGGTCTATTTATAATTTATCTAAGTTACAATAGCCTAATGTCAACTTGCCCATCGCCTTTTTATTATAAAATATTCCTTTTCTCGATGCAGGGACGTTAATTGTTGAGGAGTTTTCCTTTTATTAGTTTTTAGATTAGATGCTGATAAGTGATAATCCTGGCTGCAGCATCAGGCCAGACTTATGTCAACATTGCATTGAACTTAAAATTAGTCCTGTTTAAAATGAGCCCAAACACGACTACGGTGCTGTAATTTCAAGGTTTTTACTTTTTGTGATGCTCCTGGCTTCAGCATCAGGTCTTTGGTGTTCCTCAGTAACAGTACGTTTATCCACACATCGAGCCCTTTTCAATGAGCCTAAACACGATATATCTGCTGTTAGTTGTCGAGGAGTTAGGTACTCTGCAGACTATCCTGACTGCAGCATCAGGTCATGACTTGATGATCATGAGACCAAATGTGGCAAATGCCCTATCAAACATCATACTAAAACAATCCTTGCCTGTTCGAGTAACTTCTTACTGTTAAGGAGTTGTACCTTCCATCATCAGCCCAGCTACCTGAGATGGTGACAACCATACACAAATACACAAGATACTTCATAAAATATGCGAAAAAACAATAAGTGAGCCTATAAAATTTGAGGGTTGCCCTCGATTTCTCTAAGATCCCATCATCAGATCCTAACTTGGTGACAATGGGACCACCTCAGAACTATCTGCTTTCGAACAAAAAAAGAATTTTGAAAATCCGTCGACAATTGGCGGAGTATTCGATGAACAAACATACAAAAAAAAAAAAAAAAACATACAAACACCCGAACATAGTACCTCCTCCTTTTTGTGAATTCGGTAAAAAGAGGCTCAATTACTAATAAAAAGTGCATCATTAGAAGCGCAGAAAGTTTTACGAGGTTCATTAAAAATTCCAAAAAGTGTCCATCATTAGCAATCAATAAGTTTTGAGGAGTTAAATATTTCCCTATAATGGATCAATAAGTTTTGAGGAGTTAAATATTTACCTATAATGGATCAATAACATTTCCTCATCATCATTCAGATGAAGATGAGATTATCCTTCATTGAGATTATTATTCAGATGTTGGCAATTCTTGTTCAACGCCATCTACAAGTAAAATTTTAAACTACCCGTTGTGAGCAACAGCCAATCAGCGAAGATTACGTCAAAGATTACGTTAGTCAATCTCAAGTCTCCATCCCCACCCAGATTGATCCATTTGAAACTGAGCGGAAGGGGTGACGAGAGAGACGACTGGAGACTACAGACACTTGTCTTTGGACCGTGGTGCGAGTTAGTCGAATAACGGTTTATATTTAATTGAATTTTGTAAAGTTATACTTGGATATTATATTTGTCTACGTTTGTACTCGAGTTGTTTAATTTTAGAAGTATCTCTAACATCAGAAGTAGGGCTGCGAACGCGCACACTAATATGACGGGGCGGAAATCAAGATCGGTTCGAAGACGGGACCGTTCACGCTCCGGGTGCCTCAGTAGATCAAGGTCACCGCTGCCGTTAACTCGAAGTAAATCGAAGGAGGCGCGGAGGCCTACGAAGAGAACGCCATCTAGATCAGAACGGAGGTCTAGATCGAAGCGCAAACGTGCTCGCACTCCGTCGAGTTCTAGTACCTCCAGTACCAGCTCATCGAGTACTTCAAGAAGCTCGAGGTCATCGTCAGCTCTAGCTCCTCGTAAAAAATCGAAGGTAACCCGCAAACCCAGAGGAGAAACTGTGAGTACCTACAAGTGTTACATTACATAACATGATACCAGAGTTTGACCCGTTGACCGATAACGTTGATACGTGGGTCAACGTGATAGAATCATATGCGTCCACTTTTAGATGGTCCGATAGCATGATCCGTTACCAGGCTTTGAATAAGCTAAAAGGCTCAGCTATTTGACCCGTTGACCGATAACGTTGATACGTGGGTCAACGTGATAGAATCATATGCGTCCACTTTTAGATGGTCCGATAGCATGATCCGTTACCAGGCTCTGAATAAGCTAAAAGGCTCGGCTAATTGCGTAATGATGTTTCGTGGATTAAGTGGTCTTGGAGAAATTGGAAACAATCAATTACAACGACCTTTCAGGTCAAAAGAAATATGTTCGAACTACTTAAAGAAATCGTAGATAAAAGCCAACTGAAAATCAGTCTCTAATTGAATTTTTCTTTCAACAAAAATTAATAACTTACGTCTCAACTTTTCACAATTTGATATTCCCCCTATCAACATCCATCAACATGATAGCAAATATCTTATTTAATTACCTTTTCTTCGCCCTCGGTCTGAAAATCATAAGAATAATCAGATTAACATTGTGACATGCTAAAGGCTCAGCTAAGTTGTGGTATGACTCAATATTGCGTAATGATGTTTCGTGGATTAAGTGGTCTTGGAGAAATTGGAAACAATCAATTACAACGACCTTTCAGGTCAAAAGAAATATGTTCGAACTACTTAAGGAAATCGTAGATAAAAGCCAACTGAAAATCAGTCTCTTTATGAATTTTTCTTTCAACAAAAATCAAAAGCTAATAACTTACGTCTCAACTTTTCACAATTTGATATTCCCCCTGTCAACATCCATCAACATGATAGCAAATATCTTATTTAATTACCTTTTCTTCGCCCTCGGGCTGAAAATCATAAGAATAATCAGAATAACATTGTGACATGCTAAAGGCTCAGCTAAGTTGTGGTATGACTCAATATTGCGTAATGGTGTTTCGTGGATTAAGTGGTCTTGGAGAAATTGGAAACAATCAATTACAACGACCTTTCAGGTCAAAAAAAATATGTTCGAACTACTTAAAGAAATCGTAGATAAAAGCCAACTGAAAAACGGTCTCTTTATGAATTTTTCTTTCAACAAAAATTAAAAATTAATAACTTACGTCTCAACTTTTCACAATTTGATATTCCCCCTGTCAACATCCATCAACATGATAGCAAATATCTTATTTAATTACCTTTTCTTCGCCCTCGGTCTGAAAATCATAAGAATAATCAGATTAACATTGTGACATGCTAAAGGCTCAGCTAAGTTGTGGTATGACTCAATATTGCGTAATGATGTTTCGTGGATTAAGTGGTCTTGGAGAAATTGGAAACAATCAATTACAACGACCTTTCAGGTCAAAAGAAATATGTTCGAACTGCTTAAGGAAATCGTAGATAAAAGCCAACTGAAAATCAGTCTCTTTATGAATTTTTCTTTCAACAAAAATCAAAAGCTAATAACTTACGTCTCAACTTTTCACAATTTGATATTGCCCCTGTTAACATGCATCAACATGATAGCAAATATCTTATTTAATTACCTTTTCTTCGCCCTCGGGCTGAAAATCATAAGAATAATCAGATTAACATTGTGACATGCTAAAGGCTCAGCTAAGTTGTGGTATGACTCAATATTGCGTAATGATGTTTCGTGGATTAAGTGGTCTTGGAGAAATTGGAAACAATCAATTACAACGACCTTTCAGGTCAAAAGAAATATGTTCGAACTGCTTAAGGAAATCGTAGATAAAAGCCAACTGAAAATCAGTCTCTTTATGAATTTTTCTTTCAACAAAAATCAAAAGCTAATAACTTACGTCTCAACTTTTCACAATTTGATATTGCCCCTGTTAACATGCATCAACATGATAGCAAATATCTTATTTAATTACCTTTTCTTCGCCCTCGGGCTGAAAATCATAAGAATAATCAGATTAACATTGTGACATGCTAAAGGCTCAGCTAAGTTGTGATATGACTCAATATTGCGTAATGGTGTTTCGTGGATTAAGTGGTCTTGGAGAAACTGGAAACAATCAATTACAACGACCTTTCAGGTCAAAAGAAATATGTTCGAACTAATTAAAGAAATCGTAGATAAAAGCCAACTGAAAATCAGACTCTTTATGAATTTTTCTTTTAACAAAAATCAAAAATTAATAACTTACGTCTCAACTTTTCACAATTTGATATTCCCCCTGTCAACACAACATGATAGCAAATATCTTATTTAATTACCTTTTCTTCGCCCTCGGGCTGAAAATCATAAGAATAATCAGATTAACATTGTGACATGCTAAAGGCTCAGCTAAGTTGTGGTACGACTCAATATTGCGTAATGATGTTTCGTGGATTAAGTGGTCTTGGAGAAATTGGAAACAATCAATTACAACGACCTTTCAGGTCAAAAAAAATATGTTCGAACTACTTAAAGAAATCGTAGATAAAAGCCAACTGAAAATCAGTCTCTTTATGAATTTTTCTTTCAACAAAAATTAATAACTTACGTCTCAACTTTTCACAATTTGATATTCCCCCTGTCAAAATCCATCAACATGATAGCAAATATCTTACTTAATTACCTTTTCTTCGCCCTCGGTCTGAAAATCATAAGAATAATCAGATTAACATTGTGACATGCTAAAGGCTCGGCTAAGTTGTGGTATGACTCAATATTGCGTAATGATGTTTCGTGGATTAAGTGGTCTTGGAGAAACTGGAAACAATCAATTACAACGACCTTTCAGGTCAAAAGAAATATGTTCGAACTACTTAAAGAAATCGTAGATAAAAGCCAACTGAAAATCAGTCTCTTTATGAATTTTTCTTTCAACAAAAATCAAAAATTATTAACTTATATCTCAACTTTTCACAATTTGATATTCCCCCTGTCAACATCCATCAACATGATAGCAAATATCTTATTTAATTACCTTTTCTTCGCCCTCGGGCTGAAAATCATAAGAATAATCAGATTAACATTGTGACATGCTAAAGGCTCAGCTAAGTTGTGGTATGACTCAATATTGCGTAATGGTGTTTCGTGGATTAAGTGGTCTTGGAGAAATTGGAAACAATCAATTACAACGACCTTTCAGGTCAAAAAAAATATGTTCGAACTACTTATAGAAATCGTAGATAAAAGCCAACTGAAAATCGGTCTCTTTATAAATTTTTCTTTCAACAAAAATTAATAACTTACGTCTCAACTTTTCACAATTTGATATTCCCCCTGTCAACATCCATCAACATGATAGCAAATATCTTATTTAATTACCTTTTCTTCGCCCTCGGTCTGAAAATCATAAGAATAATCAGATTAACATTGTGACATGCTAAAGGCTCAGCTAAGTTGTGGTATGACTCAATATTGCGTAATGATGTTTCGTGGATTAAGTGGTCTTGGAGAAATTGGAAACAATCAATTACAACGACCTTTCAGGTCAAAAGAAATATGTTCGAACTACTTAAGGAAATCGTAGATAAAAGCCAACTGAAAATCAGTCTCTTTATGAATTTTTCTTTCAACAAAAATCAAAAATTATTAACTTATATCTCAACTTTTCACAATTTGATATTCCCCCTGTCAACATCCATCAACATGATAGCAAATATCTTATTTAATTACCTTTTCTTCGCCCTCGGTCTGAAAATCATAAGAATAATCAGATTAACATTGTGACATTCTAAAGGCTCAGCTAAGTTGTGGTATGACTCAATGTTGCGTAATGATGTTTCGTGGATTAAGTGGTCTTGGAGAAATTGGAAACAATTACAACGACCCTTCAGGTCAAAAGAAATATGTTCGAACTACTTAAGGAAATCGTAGATAAAAGCCAACTGAAAATCAGTCTCTTTATGAATTTTTCTTTCAACAAAAATCAAAAGCTAATAACTTACGTCTCAACTTTTCACAATTTGATATTCCCCCTGTTAACATGCATCAACATGATAGCAAATATCTTATTTAATTACCTTTTCTTCGCCCTCGGGCTGAAAATCATAAGAATAATCAGATTAACATTGTGACATGCTAAAGGCTCAGCTAAGTTGTGGTATGACTCAATATTGCGTAATGGTGTTTCGTGGATTAAGTGGTCTTGGAGAAACTGGAAACAATCAATTACAACGACCTTTCAGGTCAAAAGAAATATGTTCGAACTAATTAAAGAAATCGTAGATAAAAGCCAACTGAAAATCAGTCTCTTTATGAATTTTTCTATCAACAAAAATCAAAAATTAATAACTTACGTCTCAACTTTTCACAATTTGATATTCCCCCTGTCAACACAACATGATAGCAAATATCTTATTTAATTACCTTTTCTTCGCCCTCGGGCTGAAAATCATAAGAAAAATCAGATTAACATTGTGACATGCTAAAGGCACAGCTAAGTTGTGGCATACCACATATATTGAATCATAACTCAATATTTATTTATTTATTGCACAATGTACACATACATAGTTATAGGCAAGGCTTAAACTAGTCAGTACATGACCCTGTTAGGGCGCAGCAAGATTACTTAAAAACTAATAATATTGTAATGAGTATTAGTAGTAGTATTTAGTATTAGTAGTATTAAAATTCTTTATTTCAGACTATGTAATTATTAAGTATAAATATATTGCGTAATGATGTTTCGTGGATTAAGTGGTCTTGGAGAAATTGGAAACAATCAATTACAACGACCTTTCAGGTCAAAAGAAATATGTTCGAACTACTTAAAGAAATCGTAGATAAAAGCCAACTGAAAATCAGTCTCTTTATGAATTTTTCTTTCAACAAAAATTAATAACTTACGTCTCAACTTTTCACAATTTGATATTCCCCCTGTCAAAATCCATCAACATGATAGCAAATATCTTATTTAATTACCTTTTCTTCGCCCTCGGTCTGAAAATCATAAGAATAATCAGATTAACATTGTGACATGCTAAAGGCTCAGCTAAGTTGTGGTATGACTCAATATTGCGTAATGATGTTTCGTGGATTAAGTTTAGTGGTCTTGGAGAAATTGGAAACAATCAATTACAACGACCTTTCAGGTCAAAATAAATATGTTCGAACTATTTAAAGAAATCGTAGATAAAACCCAAATGAAAATCAGTCTCTTCATGAATTTGTCTTTCAACAAAAATCAAAAATTAATAACTTACGTCTCAACTTTTCACAATTTGATATTCCCCCTGTCAACATCCATCAACATGATAGCAAATATCTTATTTAATTACCTTTTCTTCGCCCTCGGTCTGAAAATCATAAGAATAATCAGATTAACATTGTGACATGCTAAAGGCTCAGCTAAGTTGTGGTATGACTCAATATTGCGTAATGATGTTTCGTGGATTAAGTGGTCTTGGAGAAATTGGAAACAATCAATTACAACGACCTTTCATGTCAAAAGAAATATGTTCGAACTAATTAAAGAAATCGTAGATAAAAGCCAACTGAAAATCAGTCTCTTTATGAATTTTTCTTTCAACTAAAATCAAAAATTATTAACTTATATCTCAACTTTTCACAATTTGATATTCCCCCTGTCAACATCCATCAACATGATAGCAAATATCTTTTTTAATTACCTTTTCTTCGCCCTCGGGCTGAAAATCATAAGAATAATCAGATTAACATTGTGACATGCTAAAGGCTCAGCTAAGTTGTGGTATGACTCAATATTGCGTAATGATGTTTCGTGGATTAAGTGGTCTTGGAGAAATTGGAAACAATCAATTACAACGACCCTTCAGGTCAAAAGAAATATGTTCGAACTACTTAAGGAAATCGTAGATAAAAGCCAACTGAAAATCAGTCTCTTTATGAATTTTTCTTTCAACAAAAATCAAAAGCTAATAACTTACGTCTCAACTTTTCACAATTTGATATTCCCCCTGTTAACATGCATCAACATGATAGCAAATATCTTATTTAATTACCTTTTCTTCGCCCTCGGGCTGAAAATCATAAGAATAATCAGATTAACATTGTGACATGCTAAAGGCTCAGCTAAGTTGTGGTATGACTCAATATTGCGTAATGGTGTTTCGTGGATTAAGTGGTCTTGGAGAAACTGGAAACAATCAATTACAACGACCTTTCAGGTCAAAAGAAATATGTTCGAACTAATTAAAGAAATCGTAGATAAAAGCCAACTGAAAATCAGTCTCTTTATGAATTTTTCTATCAACAAAAATCAAAAATTAATAACTTACGTCTCAACTTTTCACAATTTGATATTCCCCCTGTCAACACAACATGATAGCAAATATCTTATTTAATTACCTTTTCTTCGCCCTCGGGCTGAAAATCATAAGAATAATCAGATTAACATTGTGACATGCTAAAGGCACAGCTAAGTTGTGGCATACCACATATATTGAATCATAACTCAATATTTATTTATTTATTGCACAATGTACACATACATAGTTATAGGCAAGGCTTAAACTAGTCAGTACATGACCCTGTTAGGGCGCAGCAAGATTACTTAAAAACTAATAATATTGTAATGAGTATTAGTAGTAGTATTTAGTATTAGTAGTATTAAAATTCTTTATTTCAGACTATGTAATTATTAAGTATACAGCATGTAACAAAAACCCTGTCCGATCCTTAAGAGTATTATTCGGCATCGTACTGCGTACACATATACGTAACCATTTATTGGATTTGAGATTATTAATTTTCCCCAGTGAATTTAATTAAATAAAAATAAAAAATAAAGACTGATTAAAGGCAACACTGATCGCTCGACAAAGTTCACGTGTAACTACCTACAGTTTTGTGTCAAAGACGCCGCCTGAGCGAGACGGTTTGTATGATCCTTTGTCATGAACCTGCTTTGTCGCGCGCCGCCAAACAAATTTATAACGAAAGAAACCTACGCTACGTCATACATACCTTATGCCTACGCTTAGGCAGGCCTATCAGCTGATATTGTTTTGTAGGCATAGTGATACGAATTTCAGACACAAGAAACAATTAAGTAATTGAATTAAATGTAGCCCTGTTATGGGTTTTTTTTTAAATGTGATGTGCTTTTGGCAATGTACTTACCGACTGCAGGTATCAGTTCATTAAAACATCAACTTGTTGTTGTTGCATAGTTCGGCGATCGTGCTCCACATGTCCACCTCCAATACTAATACACAATCGACACCTTTTCGCTAAATTTGCACGTACTTCGTGGTTCGTAATCAGTGGCACAAGGGATTTGTCGCATGTGGTTTGTCTCTAATTGTGCATTGCGTGGGATCCGCGGCAAACATAATCTAGCACTTGTTCCTCGATTTCCACGTTGCGCTGTCGTGGTCTTCCAGCATCAGCGGCCTGCGACTCGTGCCCATGAACACTGCCTGTGGTGTAGACACGGTTATGCAGGCGTTGGAACGCACGCTCCGACGCGGTACTGTCACACCTGGGCCTGGCCTATTAGCGTAGCGCACCTCATACCTTCTACGCGCAGCTGCATAATTGCAGTCGGTCTTGCCTAAGCACATCAACATATTAAAATATTCCTGATTGGAATACGACATGTTCGCGAAACGATAGCGGCACGTGATACGTACGGACGTCCGATCGAAAGCTATCTCCACGAAAGACTGGCAACAAGTAGCGCGCCGGTAGGCAACCAGTAGGCGGCATCAAAGAGTCGGCGACTCGAGCGGCGAGTTCAAAGAGTGCCTACAATGCGGTAGTGTAGGGCGGTGTTCTTTGAAATAAAAATAGGTAAAAATAAAAAGATTTTGCCGGCGGGTGGAGTGTTGTCAACTTATGAAAATTTGCCATATTCAGTGTTAAATTTTACATGGATTATAAAAATAAAAAATCAGTAACTTTTGGTTTTTATGAGTTACATTTTTATAACAATTTTTTCTAGTACGTATGTTGAACCAGGAATACGCCTTTAATGGATCGGACAGGGTTTTTGTTACATACTGTATATATATTGCGTAATGATGTTTCGTGGATTAAGTGGTCTTGGAGAAATTGGAAACAATCAATTACAACGACCTTTCAGGTCAAAAGAAATATGTTCGAACTACTTAAAGAAATCGTAGATAAAAGCCAACTGAAAATCAGTCTCTTTATGAATTTTTCTTTCAACAAAAATTAATAACTTACGTCTCAACTTTTCACAATTTGATATTCCCCCTGTCAAAATCCATCAACATGATAGCAAATATCTTATTTAATTACCTTTTCTTCGCCCTCGGTCTGAAAATCATAAGAATAATCAGATTAACATTGTGACATGCTAAAGGCTCAGCTAAGTTGTGGTATGACTCAATATTGCGTAATGATGTTTCGTGGATTAAGTTTAGTGGTCTTGGAGAAATTGGAAACAATCAATTACAACGACCTTTCAGGTCAAAATAAATATGTTCGAACTATTTAAAGAAATCGTAGATAAAACCCAAATGAAAATCAGTCTCTTCATGAATTTGTCTTTCAACAAAAATCAAAAATTAATAACTTACGTCTCAACTTTTCACAATTTGATATTCCCCCTGTCAACATCCATCAACATGATAGCAAATATCTTATTTAATTACCTTTTCTTCGCCCTCGGGCTGAAAATCATAAGAATAATCAGATTAACATTGTGACATGCTAAAGGCTCAGCTAAGTTATGGTATGACTCAATATTGCGTAATGATGTTTCGTGGATTAAGTGGTCTTGGAGAAATTGGAAACAATCAATTATAACGACCTTTCAGGTCAAAAAAAATATGTTCGAACTACATACAGAAATCGTAGATAAAAGCCAACTAAAAATCGGTCTCTTTATGAATTTTTCTTTCAACAAAAATTAAAAATTAATAACTTACGTCTCAACTTTTCACAATTTGATATTCCCCCTGTCAACATCCATCAACATGATAGCAAATATCTTATTTAATTACCTTTTCTTCGCCCTCTGTCTGAAAATCATAAGAATAATCAGATTAACATTGTGACATGCTAAAGGCTCAGCTAAGTTGTGGTATGACTCAATATTGCGTAATGATGTTTCGTGGATTAAGTGGTCTTGGAGAAATTGGAAACAATCAATTACAACGACCTTTCAGGTCAAAAAAAATATGTTCGAATTACTTAAAGAAATCGTAGATAAAAGCCAACTGAAAATCGGTCTCTTTATGAATTTTTCTTTCAACAAAAATTAAAAATTAATAACTTACGTCTCAACTTTTCACAATTTGATATTCCCCCTGTCAACATCCATCAACATGATAGCAAATATCTTATTTAATTACCTTTTCTTCGCCCTCGGTCTGAAAATCATAAGAATAATCAGATTAACATTGTGACATGCTAAAGGCTCGGCTAAGTTGTGGTATGACTCAATATTGCGTAATGATGTTTCGTGGATTAAGTGGTCTTGGAGAAACTGGAAACAATCAATTACAACGACCTTTCATGTCAAAAGAAATATGTTCGAACTAATTAAAGAAATCGTAGATAAAAGCCAACTGAAAATCAGTCTATGAATTTTTCTTTCAACAAAAATCAAAAATTATTTACTTATATCTCAACTTTTCACAATTTGATATTCCCCCTGTCAACATCCATCAACATGATAGCAAATATCTTTTTTAATTACCTTTTCTTCGCCCTCGGGCTGAAAATCATAAGAATAATCAGATTAACATTGTGACATGCTAAAGGCTCAGCTAAGTTGTGGTATGACTCAATATTGCGTAATGATGTTTAGTGGATTAAGTGGTCTTGGAGAAATTGGAAACAATCAATTACAACGACCCTTCAGGTCAAAAGAAATATGTTCGAACTACTTAAGGAAATCGTAGATAAAAGCCAACTGAAAATCAGTCTCTTTATGAATTTTTCTATCAACAAAAATCAAAAGCTAATAACTTACGTCTCAACTTTTCACAATTTGATATTCCCCCTGTTAACATGCATCAACATGATAGCAAATATCTTATTTAATTACCTTTTCTTCGCCCTCGGGCTGAAAATCATAAGAATAATCAGATTAACATTGTGACATGCTAAAGGCTCAGCTAAGTTGTGGTATGACTCAATATTGCGTAATGGTGTTTCGTGGATTAAGTGGTCTTGGAGAAACTGGAAACAATCAATTACAACGACCTTTCAGGTCAAAAGAAATATGTTCGAACTAATTAAAGAAATCGTAGATAAAAGACAACTGAAAATCAGTCTCTTTATGAATTTTTCTATCAACAAAAATCAAAAATTAATAACTTACGTCTCAACTTTTCACAATTTGATATTCCCCCTGTCAACACAACATGATAGCAAATATCTTATTTAATTACCTTTTCTTCGCCCTCGGGCTGAAAATCATAAGAATAATCAGATTAACATTGTGACATGCTAAAGGCACAGCTAAGTTGTGGCATACCACATATATTGAATCATAACTCAATATTTATTTATTTACTGCACAATATACACATACATAGTTATAGGCAAGGCTTAAACTAGTCAGTACATGACCCTGTTAGGGCGCAGCAAGATTACTTAAAAACTAATAATATTGTAATGAGTATTAGTAGTAGTATTTAGTATTAGTAGTATTAAAATTCTTTATTTCAGACTATGTAATTATTAAGTATATATATATATTGCGTAATGATGTTTCGTGGATTAAGTGGTCTTGGAGAAATTGGAAACAATCAATTACAACGACCTTTCAGGTCAAAAGAAATATGTTCGAACTACTTAAAGAAATCGTAGATAAAAGCCAACTGAAAATCAGTCTCTTTATGAATTTTTCTTTCAACAAAAATTAATAACTTACGTCTCAACTTTTCACAATTTGATATTCCCCCTGTCAAAATCCATCAACATGATAGCAAATATCTTATTTAATTACCTTTTCTTCGCCCTCGGTCTGAAAATCATAAGAATAATCAGATTAACATTGTGACATGCTAAAGGCTCAGCTATGTTGTGGTATGACTCAATATTGCGTAATGATGTTTCGTGGATTAAGTTTAGTGGTCTTGGAGAAATTGGAAACAATTAATTACAACGACCTTTCAGGTCAAAATAAATATGTTCGAACTATTTAAAGAAATCGTAGATAAAAGCCAACTGAAAATCAGTCTCTTCATGAATTTGTCTTTCAACAAAAATCAAAAATTAATAACTTACGTCTCAACTTTTCACAATTTGATATTCCCCCTGTCAACATCCATCAACATGATAGCAAATATCTTATTTAATTACCTTTTCTTCGCCCTCGGGCTGAAAATCATAAGAATAATCAGATTAACATTGTGACATGCTAAAGGCTCAGCTAAGTTATGGTATGACTCAATATTGCGTAATGATGTTTCGTGGATTAAGTGGTCTTGGAGAAATTGGAAACAATCAATTATAACGACCTTTCAGGTCAAAAAAAATATGTTCGAACTACATACAGAAATCGTAGATAAAAGCCAACTGAAAATCGGTCTCTTTATGAATTTTTCTTTCAACAAAAATTAAAAATTAATAACTTACGTCTCAACTTTTCACAATTTGATATTCCCCCTGTCAACATCCATCAACATGATAGCAAATATCTTATTTAATTACCTTTTCTTCGCCCTCTGTCTGAAAATCATAAGAATAATCAGATTAACATTGTGACATGCTAAAGGCTCAGCTAAGTTGTGGTATGACTCAATATTGCGTAATGATGTTTCGTGGATTAAGTGGTCTTGGAGAAATTGGAAACAATCAATTACAACGACCTTTCAGGTCAAAAAAAATATGTTCGAACTACTTAAAGAAATCGTAGATAAAAGCCAACTGAAAATCAGTCTCTTTATGAATTTTTCTTTCAACAAAAATCAAAAGCTATTATCTTACGTCTCAACTTTTCACAATTTGATATTCCCCCTGTTAACATGCATCAACATGATAGCAAATATCTTATTTAATTACCTTTTCTTCGCCCTCGGGCTGAAAATCATAAGAATAATCAGATTAACATTGTGACATGCTAAAGGCTCAGCTAAGTTGTGGTATGACTCAATATTTCGTAATGGTGTTTCGTGGATTAAGTGGTCTTGGAGAAACTGGAAACAATCAATTACAACGACCTTTCAGGTCAAAAGAAATATGTTCGAACTACTTAAAGAAATCGTAGATAAAAGCCAACTGAAAAACGGTCTCTTTATGAATTTTTCTTTCAACAAAAATTAAAAATTAATAACTTACGTCTCAACTTTTCACAATTTGATATTCCCCCTGTCAACATCCATCAACATGATAGCAAATATCTTATTTAATTACCGTTTCTTCGCCCTCGGTCTGAAAATCATAAGAATAATCAGATTAACATTGTGACATGCTAAAGGCTCAGCTAAGTTGTGGCATACCACATATATTGAATCATAACTCAATATTTATTTATTTATTGCACAATGTACACATACATAGTTATAGGCAAGGCTTAAACTAGTCAGTACATGACCCTGTTAGGGCGCAGCAAGATTACTTAAAAACTAATAATATTGTAATGAGTATTAGTAGTAGTATTTAGTATTAGTAGTATTAAAATTCTTTATTTCAGACTATATAATTATTAAGTATATATATATTGCGTAATGATGTTTCGTGGATTAAGTGGTCTTGGAGAAATTGGAAACAATCAATTACAACGACCTTTCAGGTCAAAAGAAATATGTTCGAACTACTTAAAGAAATCGTAGATAAAAGCCAACTGAAAATCAGTCTCTTTATGAATTTTTCTTTCAACACAAATTAATAACTTACGTCTCAACTTTTCACAATTTGATATTCCCCCTGTCAACATCCATTAACATTATAGCAAATATCTTATTTAATTACCTTTTCTTCGCCCTCGGTCTGAAAATCATAAGAATAATCAGATTAACATTGTGACATGCTAAAGGCTCAGCTAAGTTGTGGTATGACTCAATATTGCGTAATGATGTTTCGTGGATTAAGTTTAGTGGTCTTGGAGAAATTGGAAACAATCAATTACAACGACCTTTCAGGTCAAAATAAATATGTTCGAACTACTTAAAGAAATCTTAGATAAAAGCCAACTGAAAATCAGTCTCTTCATGAATTTGTCTTTCAACAAAAATCAAAAATTAATAACTTACGTCTCAACTTTTCACAATTTGATATTCCCCCTGTCAACATCCATCAACATGATAGCAAATATCTTATTTAATTACCTTTTCTTCGCCCTCGGGCTGAAAATCATAAGAATAATCAGATTAACATTGTGACATGCTAAAGGCTCAGCTAAGTTATGGTATGACTCAATATTGCGTAATGATGTTTCGTGGATTAAGTTTAGTGGTCTTGGAGAAATTGGAAACAATCAATTACAACGACCTTTCAGGTCAAAATAAATATGTTCGAACTACTTAAAGAAATCGTAGATAAAAGCCAACTGAAAATCAGTCTCTTTATGAATTTTTCTTTCAACAAAAAGCGGTGATAAAATAATTTACACAAAATGACTTGCATCGTCTAAAGACTGTTGCTTCGATTTATATTTACACCAGTCACAGGTAAATTGCACCGTGTAAATAAAACTTTAGAGAAATGATAGTATTGTTAACGCAATTTAGCCGGATGTCCGTGGCCAGAGAGCACTCTTCCTCCAATGAAACATACTAAACATTTAGTTAAATGTTTGAAAATGAGAAAGGATTTAATAAACGAATTTAAACAAAATTGTTTGTGAACAATGTCGAGTCTTTAGTTATGCTCTTATTACTGCCGCATCGGGCTGCATCGCATCGCATTCCAATACAAAAATCGCGATGCGGTCCGCCTCCTGTATACGACGTATGTTATTACAACTTAAACGAATGTGATGACAGGGCGTCTAGCGTTCTCTTTGATTTGATTTTTAAAACAAAAACTTTGACAAACCAAATTGCTGTACCTATTCATCATCTGCCTAGTCTTTATCCAACTTTTTTGGGGTCAGTTTCTAGTCTGACTGGCAGAATACCAGTCTTTTAAATGAAATGACTGTCTTTCTGCCCTCCACAACCCATTTGCTGGGTAACACGATACCCCTTGGTAAGACAGGTTGTCAGACTTTCGGCGGTCTGACGACCCGTAACATCAACTCTATTGCAAATAATCATAATTATTATAATTATTTCATTTTGAAAAAAAAAACTTACGGGCTGGAAATATTAAGAAAAATCAGATTGTTATACGAGTACATACAAGATATTCTAAGAATTTTTTTTTATAATCCTGTTTAAACTCGACTTAGGTATGAGTTTCAAATTATACTGTAGAAACCCCTTGTAGGAACCTCATAAAATTTCAGAAACTAAAAAAGAGGCTCAATTACTAAAAACAGTGCATCATTAGAAGCGCAGAAAGTTTTACGAGGTTCATTAAAAATTCCAAAAAGTGTCCATCATTAGCAGATCAATAAGTTTTGAGAAGTTAAATATTTCCCTATAAATAAATCAATTTAATTTCCTCATTATATCTTTTTTGACCAAGTTAAGTCAGACATGCTGTCTTAAGATTAATAATAATTAAACTACCCCAACAAAAATCAACATAGTTCATAATGCTACAATTAACTTTGTGTCTGGGTATGGTCTTGCCGATTCTCCAAAAATATATTTTATTCTGCCTAGCCTTTTTCCAACTATGTTGGGGTCGGCTTCCAGTCTAACTGAATGCTGCTGAATACCAGTATTTTACATAGAGCGACTGCCTATTTGACCTCCACAACCCAGTTACTGGGTAATATGATAACCCTTGGTAAGACTGGGTGTCAGACTTTCAGGCTTCTGTCGACCCGTAAGGACTGTCAGAGATCCACGAATGACAGCCGGGACCAACAGCTTAACGTGCTTTCTGAGGCGCGGAGGGGTCTTGGTATGTAAAGATAGTATATACCCATGCTGCTGTTATTGCTAAGCCCTAAGCCGGTCAATATCCATCAACATTATAGCAAATATATCTCACACTTATTTAATTACCTCGTCCTCATTGGGCTGAAAATCATAAGAATAATCAGATTAAAATTGTCACATACTAAAATAAATAGTATCGTCCGGCCTTGTCCTAATCGCGCGAATACATGATCGTCACGATTATTTGTCAATTATTTGTTCGGAAAATCTGAACGCATCGTCTGCCGCCGGGACGACGCGTTCGGGAACGCCGAACAAATTATCGCGACGATCGATTCCAATCGAGTCGCATTCAATTTAGATGACGGTTCCGTCGCAATAGCAGAGGGCAATTCTCGTATAACGTTTACACTGATCTCGGTCTCAATCTTTCAAAAATTCCTCTAATGTCCCTCCATTTCTGACAAATTTCTGACATTAAATGTCAAAAATGTCCCTTCATTTCTGACAAATTTTTGACATTGATTGTCAGAAACTCGACATACAGTAGCCGAAAAGAGATTGCGTCTAGATTTTGAATGTCTCTAGTTAGACTGAAACCCATTTCCATCAACCGGACACAAATCCAGACTCCGGGCTGCTACTGAGAAATTCCAGATAGAAAAACCCAATGACACTTTGCCCGACCCGGGAATCGAACCCAGGGCATCATGCTTAACAGAGCAGCTTGCTACCACTAGAGCAACAAGGAATAATTAAAGTGTCGTATTATTTAGGCATTACATTTAAATGTCACCTAGTGTTGGTTAAAACGGGCATTAAGTACTGGGGGCCTAAAAAGGCCACTTTTGCAGAATCATAAAAGGAATTCATCAAATCATTATAAATCATAATAGACAGTTAACTGTATCAAATCCCATTCGTGAAGGATTTTTCAGTTATTTTTTTTTGTCTGTGCTTAAATACCAATCCAAATCCAATCCCAATCTCTTGCAACGAAAAGAAGCAAAATACGTTTATGATTCTGCCAAAGTGGCCTTTTTAGGCCCCCTGAACATTTTAGAATGTTGATTTCATATTTATTTAAATACTAGTTGCGCCCCGGGGTTTTACCCGCGTAAATGTCGATTCCGTGGGAATTTCGGGATAAAAAGTACTATATGTTAATCCAGGGTGTCAGCTACCTCCATACAAAATATATGTGAAGAAGTAACAAACATATAAACACACCCCCACACACACACTCACAAACTTTCGCCTTTATAATATTAGTGTGATTATTTTTACTTACGCCCTGGAAATATTAAGAAAAAAATATATTAAATTGTTTAAAGCAGAAACCTGCGGAGTAATTGCTTAACACACTAATAGTGGGAAAGGCTTTCATTTTGACAGTTCAACAAAATTCATTGCGTTATTTACGTTAATGAGCAGACCAATTTTTAGAACACATGAAGCAATGGATTAGCAATATCCTTTAAAATGATTGAGATTGTGATTGATAGTGTGTTACGCAATTAGGGTGCTGTTCAGCATTAGGCCCCAAGTGACGCGACCTAAGACCTGTCTTGCGTCAAGCGACACGCGCGCTCATCACTTCTACTATCTACTTCCTAAGCACGAAATCCGTAGTATATAACACATACGGAAATAAGATTAGTTTGGAGCCAGATTAAGAATGAATGACACCACGATTTAACAGTTGTCCCTACTCCCGACGGCGACGTGTTTTACTTGTCCGAAAAGTTAATTAATCGGGAGTAGGGTACACTTCGAAGTTGCGAACTACTTTTGAAAGGGCCCGCGTGTCTTCGATGACGAACTTTCCGTTTGTCGCTCCGCAAGTCGTCGAGGTGACTCGTGGCATGCTCTAAACAATTTCTTTCATTTGTTTTCTCCACAGTCGCTGTCACAAGACACGTGTCGCTTGAGCACGAGCTCGTGGGCAAGGGGTAAGAAATATCTGACACTACCTTAATTACCTACTGCCCTTGTTTCACACAATCGAGGAAACATCCATTTTCTTTATTATAACATAACATCACGCATGGGACACTACCGAGTGGTGTAATAACACATGTTTTTTTTATTTAAATCAACGGGTTCGATTCCTGGCTAAAAATATCGATTTTTCAGAAATCCAATGATGCAGTTTAAGTCTTCATCAAAATCGAGCCCGCGACTCCTTTGAGTACTTTTCGCTATTCCTCATAGTTTCGGATTTGGCCATCCACGCCCACTTGGAAAATTCACTTTTGTTATTTTATGTTGTATAATTATGTATTATGCGTTTGGGAAGCTTCGTCGAGTCTTCTCGTCGCGTATTCCACAGAGCTTAAAGACTAAGGTCTTCAATCAGTGCGTCCTTCCAGTTATGACTTACGGAGCCGAAACGTGGACACTCACGGTACGGCTGGTCCAAAAATTCAAGGTCGCTCAGCGAGCGACAGATGGAACTGGCTATGCTTGGAGTCTCTCTGAGGGATCGAATCCGTAACGAGGTGATCCGGCAGAGTACCAAAGTTGTCGACATAGCTCACAGAATAAGCAAGCTGAAGTGGCAATGGGCCGGCCATATTAGCCGTAGAACCGATGACCGTTGGGGTAGACGTGTTCTTGAGTGGAGACCGCGAATCGGTAAACGTAAGGTGGGACGCCCTCAGGCTAGGTGGAGCGACGACCTTCGCAGGATCACTGGTAGCAGCTGGATGAGAGGCCGAAAATCGAATTAAATGGCGTGCAATAGGAGACGCCTATGTCCAGCAGTAGACTACTGTGGGCTGATGATGATATTATATAAATAAAATAATAAATACTTTTTCTTTCTTTCTTTCTTAAATATTATTCTAAAATAAAAAAAGTATTAAGTATACTTACACGGACTACCCTCTGTAAAATAAATCAATATTTTTATTTGAACTACCTACTAAATATTTATGCATTACATTTAGTTGTTTTTTTTTTTAACCGACGAGGCAGTCAGGAACTTATAATTGCATTAAAAACTTACTGCATGTGCAAGTGCCATAATACAGCATAGGACGACTAAAAACTTCATTATAACCTGCAAAAAGTCAAACAAAAAATATGTAACAACCAGTAAAGGCTGCTAACCGTACTGAAATATAGTCAGTCAATAAATCTTCCTGCCTTTACCCAACTATGTTGAGGTCGGCTTCCAGTCTATCTGGATGCAGCTGAATACCAGTATTTTACATGGAGCGACTGCTTATGTGACCTCCACAACCCAGTTACTGGTTCACTCGATATCTCCGGTTAAGACTGGTGGACAGATTTGCGTGAGACGAATTCAGCTGCATCCGATTAGACCCCAACATGGTAGGAAAAAGGCTAAGCTGATGATGATAGACACGCGGTTAAATACTATAGTGTAATTATTTATTCACTGGAGTAAACTGACAGATCATCATCATCTGCCTAGCCTTTTCCCAACTTTGTTGGGGTCGGCTTCCAGTCTATCCGGATGCAGCTGAATAGAAACATTGACTTTGTGTGATGAACTGAATCACAACGAACGGAACTCATCACTATTACAATAAATATGGCTTAGCATCTGTCAGTTTACTCCAGTGAATTAATAATTAGACTGTATCTGAAGATTTGGAACTTATAAATAGAAAAACTCAAAAGAAGGTTGTCTTCCAAAAATTCATGTATCTACCTAAAGTGCTGCGTGGATATTTTTGCGCTTGAATAACATTGAGCTGGATAGGTTCCGTCAAAACTGGAAGGAGAACGCGCGGTCTCGCGAAATATGGGAAAGATGGAAGGAGTGGGAGGCCTTTGAAAGATGGAAGGAGTGGGAGGCCTTTGAAAGATGGAAGGAGTGGGAGGCCTTTGAAAGATGGAAGGAGTGGGAGGCCTTTGAAAGATGGAAGGAGTGGGAGGCCTTTGAAAGATGGAAGGAGTGGGAGGCCTTTGAAAGATGGAAGGAGTGGGAGGCCTTTGAAAGATGGAAGGAGTGGGAGGCCTTTGAAAGATGGAAGCAGTGGGAGGCCTTTGAAAGATGGAAGGAGTGGGAGGCCTTTGAAAGATGGAAGGAGTGGGAGGCCTTTGAAAGATGGAAGGAGTGGGAGGCCTTTGAAAGATGGAAGGAGTGGGAGGCCTTTGAAAGATGGAAGGAGTGGGAGGCCTTTGAAAGATGGAAGGAGTGGGAGGCCTTTGAAAGATGGAAGGAGTGGGAGGCCTTTGAAAGATGGAAGGAGTGGGAGGCCTTTGAAAGATGGAAGGAGTGGGAGGCCTTTGAAAGATGGAAGGAGTGGGAGGCCTTTGAAAGATGGAAGGAGTGGGAGGCCTTTGAAAGATGGAAGGAGTGGGAGGCCTTTGCCCAGGAGTGGGACAACGTAGACAAACGTACGCTGCCCTCCCATACCTACTGTAATTTGAAAAGGGTATCATTTAAGCTATCACCAATTTAATTAGTTTTGTGTTTCTTAAATAATAGGGTTTGTCCTCCAAATAGTAGATCTGTCACCAAAATGTAGTCACCAAACAATGCAAAATCAGTTCCACAATAAATCACCTAAAATCCTGAGATATAAGGTCTATAATATTTTTTTTTTTAAATAATCTCTTTTTCCATATTTTTTTTCTTTAAAATTTAGTCGTTTCTGGCACTCGCCGGCCGCTGCCGCGGCACCGCTCGCTTCGCTCGCTCGGCTCGTGCGTAGGAGGTCACAGTTTTAACCTAACCTAACCTAAGCATTTTTTTTTAAATAATTAACCTCGTAACTAATTCGGTTCTCGATAATGTCCATTTCAAGTAACAAAACTGTTATTATAAGAACGAAGTTTATATTCATGTAATGCAATATAATTTTATTGGTTATCGATCTCTTATTTTACACATATATTAACATTAATTTGATAATTCATACCTGGGAACAATTTTTGTTTATCTGAGAACGAAAATATTTCGTGGCGATAGATCTATTTATTAGGTGATACAACTTGATGACAAATATAAATTTTGGTGATAGAAAATATAGTTCCCATTTGAAAATATTGTAAAAGCCAATTATTTTTAAAAAGAGTAACCGTGGAGTTTCTTGCCGGTTCTTCTCCATAGGAAACGACCAAATGGAACCGTGCACCTAGCTTCTGACGTTTCATAAGTGCCCATGTAGGCTTATGTGAAATAAAATATTTTGATTTTGTAGGTTAGTAAAAAAATTACATTCACAAGGGGGCGATGCAGATGTTGGTAAACATTAATTGTGAAATTGACGCAGAAATTGTGTTACGCAAGATCCAAAAGCGATTTTCTCGTAGTTAAATATTGACAGATATTTTTAACCGACTTCAAAAAAGGAGAAGGTTCTCAATTCGGATGTTTATATTCATACCGTGTTCTTCACGTTATCCATAGAATTAAATCTAACAAGGAAGTAGTACTTAAAAAGGCTTCGTTACAAAGATATTTGTGATACTTTCATTTAGGGCACATTTATTAATCGCCAGATAACTTATTCGAGCAATAAAATTGACATTTGATTTTGAAGAATTCATTAATGTGTCCATAATGAAAAATGCTTATTTACATGGTCTGAACATCTGGTCGAAGTTTATGTTTATCGTCCGGAACACGATGTATATATTTTTTTTATTATCAATGTTCGGGCGGGCATAACTCTGTCATAGACGGATTTGCAATTATTTTTTTTGTTCGAAAGAAGTTTATTCCGGAATGGTCCCTTTTAAATTTCGTAAAGAACTGATGATGAGTTTCGGAGACAGACAACGGAACTCTTCAATAAATGCCAGCAAATCAACCGCGATTACTGCTATCGCATATGTATGCATTGTTTACGCAATCACACAACATAACATCACGTCTGTAGACATCACATCTAAAGGGGTACATGCAGATGTGTTCAGTATAAGTACCGCGGTACACCCTCATTCAATTCGTCTTATAATTATCTAGCCCTGTATGGAAACAAAAAAGTAAAAAAAAAAACATATATTTGAAAGTTATGAGCGTCGAAAATACCATATTTCATCACTAATTTTAACGCATCTTTGGGCGGAAATAAATACCATAAGAAGAAAGAAAATTGCAAAACAGTTACCATACAGGGATAGATTAGTTGTTCAAAAATGCAAATAATGTTATTTTGAACAGATAGGTACATTCAAGAGATTTTTCATGATATCCATATTCCCAAAGGTCTCTACAAAAAATTTCGTAAAAATTTCGGAAATAAAGTATTTTCATATATTTTATTTGTATGCAAAAGTATAAAGTATAAATACCAAAAATAAAGTAGGATACGTTATTATAAAGTATGGTTGGCAACCCTATGCAGCAGATAAATTATAACTATGGTGCAGCAGATAAACATTATGAAAACCATTAATTGTGTGTTAACCATAATTATTCAATGTTGGTATTGTATAGAATCGATAATGACTGTTATTACTTTTAAGAATAAATTACATTATATTTTATTTGTACCGTCTTTCAGCAATTTTATTTTATGTAAGTAGGTACCTATTTCCTCATTTTCACAAGTTAATCATCTAATTGGCAAAAAAATGTCCTTTTAAGAATTGGTCTTTTTAGGTATTTGGCTTTCTAAGAATTGGGATTTTTAAGAATCTGACTTTTTGAGAATTGGGCTTTTTAAGAATTAGGCATTTCTAGAAATAGGTATTTTCAGAACTAGGTATTTAGCGAATTAGCCCTTTTTCAAGCTGTTGGGCATTTTACGAATTGGGCATTTAACGACCAAGCCCTTTCGTCCCCACTGCGCGCCGTCGCGCGTCGCTAGCTTGTGAGGCACAGCTCAAATCTCGGATTTGTTCCCGCTAAGCAAAAATGGGACAGACATCTCCTCCTCTCTCTGCTCTACCGTATCCACTGAAGCTGAGCGAAGATGAGACATGTAAATAACGAAATTCTATTGGTTGTTTCGAAGACGTCACCTCTCCCCTCGTCTCGTATCCGTTTTGGTGGAGTCCGGGCCGAAAAACGCCTTTGAATTTTGCTTTACTATAGAGTATTCAGAGTCAAAAAATGTCAAAGTCAAAGCATTTATTTCAAATAGGTACATAAAAGGCACTTTTGAACGTCAAAAATTACGATAAAATAGAATTGATTCTAGTCGCCCAATCCAAAGGGTAGTTTTCGTATGGAGAAGAATGGGCAAGAAACTCCACCGTTACTCTTTTAAAAAGTATTACAATATTAAATTTATGCTCGTGATTATACATATTAATAATAGTTTTTTTAAATGATGTTATTAAGTACTTACCTACTTATTTTGTTACCAAACAAGTTATGACTTTATTTTCACGGCAGTCCTTTATTTAAATATTTAATAGGCAATTTGTTTTCAAACAATAAAAAGCCTACAAAATATTATTTTGTAATATTCTGGAAAAGTCATAAAAAGGCAAACTGTTTTCACTCGATTACATTTTTAGGGATCCGTAGATGAAGGGTGTTACCATACAAGGTCAAATTGCCATAAACTTGAGTGTTTTTGATTCATTCAATCTGTTCCTCAAAAGACCATTTCAGACACCAATCTACATGGTCCTCAAAGATTATGTCCGGATTTTTATATACATTGGCATTGATGAATTTTATTTTTTTTATTTAATTATTGTGAATGGAGGAGTATGTGGGTAATTTCTTTTTTCTGTTTTCCTTCTTAGTTAGTTTTAATCATGATCTGGCAGTTTGAGTAATTTACGCGGCCTACCCAAATGTCCTTTCTTTGGTATTGTTCGTCGAATCGTTGAGCTCCTCAAGTTGAGCTGCAAGATTTTTGATAAAAGCGTGCACTGATTAGACAGGTCCGCTCAATCTGTGTGGTCGTTTCCTCAAAAGACCATTTCAGACACCAATCTACATGGTCTTCACACGATCTGACCAAGATTTTGTTTGGATTTTAAAAGAGACTGTGACCTCTGAGTATGTTTCGGCCTTTCTTCTCAGTATAGTCAGATAGGAAACGCCGAAATCATCTAGTTTAAAAAATATGTTTGACGTGTAAAAGTGTTTGTACAAACCTACTTACAGAAAATAAATAATTTATCATTTAACATTGATCTGGTGAATTTTTTACTATTTCCTTTTTTTTTTTTCACATCATATAATCAAAATCAGAGTGTTTTGCACTATTTTGATTATTAATAGAAGTGCACTATCAAATGCATTTATAAATAGTTTTTCAAATCCCAACTGATCCAGAATTTAGCGCGTTCAAACTCTTTAGATTTATTTTATCACTAGCTTCTGCCCGCGACTTCGTACGCGGATCCTGTTGCTTATGCCAGCGACAACGGGGTAGTCAAAATCGAAGATCTGAAACGTCTGATGTCGAATTCTAAGAACCCGGGGACTGGATAACAACGGGATCCGCGAGACGATTCGAGACGTCATTTTCAGGCAATAATGAACCAATAGGGTGGTAAACTTGGCCTTGCACTTTGAATGTTGGCATAAATGGGCCTTCTGAAATCTGTTTCGCAACAAAAGATGTAATTTGAAAGGCATTAGGTATTGTACGAACGTATGTTGTCCAAGAAATGTTTTGACTGTGGATGGTCACCGATTAGCAGTGATCTTAATATTTCTGGAGGATTTTGTAATATTTCAATATGTACTTTCCCACCTGAGCAACACATACCGTTTGTTTCATTTTGCTATTTAACAGCTTCACAAAAAGTAAAATTTTTAACCATACCTCCGATGGCGGAATATAATAATAATAAGATATAAGAATTTTTATATCGATAATAATTTATAAGAATTGAATTGACTAAAGGAGATAATAATAATTTATTTATTTAATTTTTTTACCACAAATTACAGATAGTAATTAATAGTCTACAGACACAAATTCATAATTAATTTGTGGAAGACTGGTGCCTAAACTAAGTTTTTTACAAAACCTGTATGTCAGGTCACCAGGCCCCCTAAACAAAGTTTTACATTAATATGTGGCGTAGTCAATCATAGGAGTATACGTAAATGCACTCCGTTCCTTATCAACCCAAGGAAGGTCGCCATGCCCTACGGCTATATCTTGAGACACATCCGATTCTTCAGATGATATCGACATTCTGTTCAGAGAATGTCGAAGTCGATCAGAATTCAAACGTTCGTTGCGCTCTTCTTAATCTGTCTCTTCATGCCGTACTCCAGCAATTCTTTCTTTCTCACTTTCTGATTATGAATATTTTGTTGTGTGCGTGTTCGGAACAATGTATGATAATCTCATCGTATCAGCGGTCAGTCGCGCATCATATTCTTCACTCATCGCTAGAGATCTGGATGTAGATGCGTAAATACGCTGAGAACGCAGGCGTGCTTCGCGATCCGAAGAGGTTTCCACGGAGCGAGTTGCAGCCTGATGTTCTCAAATAGCATCAAGTCTCTCCTGACGCTCTTAGGCACATTCTTAGGATCTTATGATCCTCAATCTTTTAGCTCCTTTGGAACATTGGGAAAGATTTGACCTCTTTCTAGGCATGGTTATAGTTTTATTATGAAGATACCTGATCAATTAAAATCTAAGTGACTGCTCCCCTACCAAGGGTGCCCAGACACGGGATCGTCTGGCGCCCATGTGCTGGTTTGGTCCCTGGGGTGGTCACGGCGTGCTATGTGTTCTGGTGCGCCGGTGATGGGGAGTACTCCCCAGCGGAGGGTCCGATGACGGACAGCCGCGGCGGGTTCACGGATGAGTGCTAACGCGTGCCCATGTTCCCGCCGTAAGCGGCAGAGGAGGATACAGTGGAGTTTTAGTGGGTTAGAGTCCCACATAACTGCACTATTTCCCCGTGGTAGTGCAGAATGCATGAGCATTTCTTCACGTTAAAAAAAAATAAATGGGAGTTTTGGCCAGTAGAGTCAAATTTTCAATGATATCCACATCAGATGTTTCTGATCTTCGATTTTTATAAGTCAACAGGAAATGCCCATCAGACCGAATAACTTTTACTAAGACGTCATTCCTTTAAGTGTTATGGTGTACCTG
This sequence comes from Oligia fasciuncula, assembly GCA_963082905.1. Classification (NCBI taxonomy): domain Eukaryota; kingdom Metazoa; phylum Arthropoda; class Insecta; order Lepidoptera; family Noctuidae; genus Oligia; species Oligia fasciuncula. The sequence continues at coordinate 730,447 of OY720414.1, read as the reverse complement.
GGCTCTTGGAGTTCCCCATCAGGTGTTCCAGATCTTCAAATTTATTCTCTCAGCAGAAAATCCTCATCACGTGGAACAATTTTTGCTATGGTACCATTTTTGTATCTCTTATAGTTAAGCTGGTCTGTTTCGGTTCTGCATCAGGTGTTCAAGTTTCCAAGAAAAATTATAGCCTGAATGTTGTCCAGACATATAATAACTATACAACAAAAAAAAATCATTCAAATCCGTCCAGTAGTTCCGAAGATCGGACGCGCAGGCCCGAGGCGTGTACGTACTCTGATAGAATACCTTAACAAATGTTCGCCGTGATTCTTTAAATTGACATAACTTTTTTATTTATGAACCGATTGACATGAAATAAACACTAAATGTTAAGTTAAGCCTACTACAATATATTAGTGAAAACCGCATCTAAATCGAATAAGCCGTTTCTGATATTAGCGTGCACAAACAAACAGACAAACATACAAACAGACAAAAAAAAAATTAATTACAATTTCGGGTTCGGCATCGATATAATAACAACCCCTGCTACTTTTTTTTTATATATTTCCATTGTACAGACACCACTTTTCTACAAATTTATTATATGTATATATATAGATAAGTATAGATAATTTTTTTTAAATAGGCTAATATTTGACAGCTATTAGCGACGTTGCCAACTTTAAGTATGCACGCTCTTAAAATGATGTAACTAATAAAGTCATCATACGGAACCCCACACTATACGAGGCCCCACGCAACTTGCAGTTTTAAACAATAAGTATAATAAGGTAACCTATCCAATATACATATTATTATTGTCCAATACAATTCTGTACCTACTTACAAAGAACGGATGTAGATCGCATACCTACATTAAAAGATCTATACAAATAAATAAAATTGGAGTCTGTTTGTAATATTAAAATAACCGCTTTTTACTAAATGCATATGGATACTACTATACTAAAATATCATTTTTTTTACAATTTTTGTCTGTCTGTTCCGGCTAATCTCTGACACGGCTGGACCGATTTTGACGGGACTTGCAGATAGCTGATGTAATAAGGAGTAACTTATGCTACATTAATTTTGGAAAAAAATAGGGTCTCAGGAAAAAAAAATTAAACCAATGAAATGAAATATTGATTAATATCCGATTCAAATAGGGAAGCTGTTTATACTCCGTTTATTTAGTATACTTAACCAAATGTAAACATGTAAACAAATCATAATAAAGAAACGGAGTATAGTTATGTTTTTAAGTTGATCCTATACGTGAAGATTTCTTAATCACCATAGAAATTGATTGAATAAATAATAAAATTATGTAAGAGGATGTTTTCTAGCAGTTTTTAGTTAGTTTTTGATTTACTTACTTTGATTTTTTTTTATTTACATACAGGTTATTTTTAGTTAAGTACGTAAGGTAATCATTTTTAAATTAGGTTTTTCGTTTTCTAATTGAGAAAGGTTGTGTCTCAACGATTTTCTTAAAAAAAATGTTTTTTGGAAATTATACAGGAGATTTTTTTTTATCACCATCCAAATTTTTACAGGAAATACCATATGAATATGAACAACTTTCACCATGGGACCAAGAACTCTGAAATTACGAAAAAAAAAATGTTAATACAAAAACTTCAATAGGTACCTTTTTTTTTATGTCCGTAAGGATTGAGGAGCCACATCAGATTTTTTAAATCTGATCTCACCATTATTTAGCAGCAATGTAGCTTATTTTGCAGCACGAATTCTAGATTTAGCAGCAAAATATATCACTAGTTATTTTAGTGCAAAAGTGGCTCCTCAATCTAAATGTTTGAATTGAGGAGCCACCTGGAACTCGATAAGTAATAGATGAATATTTATGAAAATTTTGCATCATTTAGCAGCAATTTTGCATATTACCGTCTAAAAATTTAGGATCTGTAGCGCTAAAATAAAAGAAAATACAATACTTTTAATATGGCTCCTCAATCTAAACTCAAGAGGTGAATTTCTATTGGATGTGAGCGATCAATTAATATATTCGACATATTGATCATTTAGCAGGTGTTGTGTTTGTTTTTGCAGTATAGGAGTAAAATAGTAAAACAGAGTAAATTTTGTATATGAACGCATTTTCTTTGGCTCCTCAATCCTGACGTTCTAATTATATATGTTTGACTGTAGCCACCTGAGATCTCAACGGAATCTAAAGCCAGAGATACTAACATTTAGCAGAAATGTCTGCTAAATATATCTGCACAGTTCAGCAATGTATATATTTTGGATTCTGAAAAAACAATACTTAACTATTTTCTTGTAAATTCAGTGTGTAGGGTGACCACATTTTGGGGGTAGGTACCTACAATAGTTATTTGTGCAACAAGAGAGCAAAGTCGTTTTTTGCTGCGAGTTCAAGATTGAATCACGAGCGTAGCGAGTGATTCTAAAGTTGAATCTTGAGTGTGGCGAGGGATTCAAAGGCACGAGATGCAAAAAACTTTGCTCTCGTAACTTTCAGTCTATCAAAAAGTACTCTGTGTGTAACAGACATAACTTTTCACTTCAGCACCGAGAACACTTTCCCTGCGTTCCGAGATAGGGAAATAATCGATGTGAGCGTGCTTAAACCCGTACCGAATTAGCGTGAGCGCGATAACGACGTCCCGTGAATCGTCATATATGACGTCATGACATGCGCCATCTTGCGATAACGCCGACCATGCCCTAGAATAATATCACCGTGAGCGCTGTCAAAAATGACAGTGTGTGTGTGAGGATGTGTCAGTGTGTGTTTTGTTTTGATTTGCATCTTATCATAAAATTAAACTAACTTGGCATTTTCGAAATTGTACTTCTGGCTGATAGTCGCCACCTAACCAAAGAAGAAGAAATGTGGTGTTTATACAAAGACATACTGTAATAATATCGTTTTTACATTGAGTAAGCACTGTGAGCGCGTTCACGGGCGTTCCGAATTGTTGACAGCTCTCAGCTGTCATAATCGTAATATCTAAATCGGAACGCATGTGAGATAATGTGAGCGATTATAGCTAATTCGGAAAGCGCCCTTTGTAAGGCGTGTTCGGAAATAGCACCCATGATATTTTATTATTCAAAATATATTACGTAACATTATTGAAACTAGAAATAAATATTTACAGGTTAAATATCAGTTTTATTTGCAGTAAATACTTATTTTCGTTTAAATACAACAATAAGTTAAAAATTCAATAAATTACATTAAAAGACATAATTATCTTTTTGCAAAATTTCTTTAATTGGTACGAAATTCCGAACGTGTTTGTCTTTGAGGTCGAATTCAAAATCGGAACTTCGAAAGGGCTGGTCTTTGCTTTGTCTCTCTCACTTTCTAATGGCGGGAAAGAGATAGAGTGTGAATGTTTAGAATTGTATGATTAACCCAAGGCTGAATAAGATATTCGCGGCTAAAAAAAGGATTTGATATCCTGTTTTCAATGTAAGTACATTTGTGCCGACTATTGTTATTTTTTTTACATTTATTTATTTAATAATATATGTAGTATGTTTGGGTTCGAAGTTTACAAATTAAAATACATAAGTACTACGGTCGATTCTTAAAATAGACCAAATTGAAGCACTTTAATGTTCTAAAATATTTGTTAATAATAATACCAGAATTTGTAATGTTTTCGAATAAATCATATAAATAAGTAGGTGCTATAGAATTTATTCCTGCAACTATCGAAACTGGCATAGGCCACTACAAATTTCACTATCTTACACCGAAAGATGAAACGTTCTGTTACGATGATTACGATTCTAAAATTCGTATAAGTACTAATCAGCCAATATTCATTCATTCTATAACTTATAGCGAAATTGATTGCTAAATAACCAATAGGTACGATAGATATAATCTGTTATGGAAATATAAATTTATTAAATTACTTATCCTGGTTTCATTAATACGAGTATAATATGGTCACCCTACACACTGAATTTACAAGAAAATAGTTAAGTATTGTTTTTTCAGAATCCAAAATATATACATTGCTGAACTGTGCAGATATATTTAGCAGACATTTCTGCTAAATGTTAGTATCTCTGGCTTTAGATTCCGTTGAGATCTCAGGTGGCTACAGTCAAACATATATAATTAGAACGTCTGGATTGAGGAGCCAAAGAAAATGCGTTCATATACAAAATTTACTCTGTTTTACTATTTTACTCCTATACTGCAAAAACAAACACAACACCTGCTAAATGATCAATATGTCGAATATATTAATTGATCGCTCACATCCAATAGAAATTCACCTCTTGAGTTTAGATTGAGGAGCCATATTAAAAGTATTGTATTTTCTTTTATTTTAGCGCTACAGATCCTAAATTTTTAGACGGTAATATGCAAAATTGCTGCTAAATGATGCAAAATTTTCATAAATATTCATCTATTACTTATCGAGTTCCAGGTGGCTCCTCAATTCAAACATTTAGATTGAGGAGCCACTTTTGCATTAAAATAACTAGTGATATATTTTGCTGCTAAATCTAGAATTCGTGCTGCAAAATAAGCTACATTGCTGCTAAATAATGGTGAGATCAGATTTAAAAAATCTGATGTGGCTCCTCAATCCTTACGGACATTTTTTTTTTCGGAGATTAATTCTGTACTTTTCAAAAATGGATTCAATGCAGTAGCAATGTTTTTTTATGTGGTGCACATTTACAGCAGATTACGCACCAATTATACGTTCCACTCATATCACTCTTGGAGCTACTTTCCTGCTGGGGTAACGTACACAATCTGTAACCGCAAGAGCTGTAGTACCATCCGAGACAATGGCGAAGCCAAAAATAATATGTGTGTGTGTGTCTGTGTCGTGCGTGTATTTATTATGTGCTGCCGCTATTCGTTTTCACGCACAGATTCACAGCGTGTTTGTACACTTGTTTACCACAATTAAAGCTCGCATCGCTTCGTGAGATAAAAATACCTATTTCATTGTTCTCAATATAATAATAGCTATACGAGTAGGTCTCAATCCGAACGTGCATTTAGATTGCCATCGACCCGTTAAGATGAAATAATAATCAATTTAGTTATTTACAACTTTTTATTACAAAAGTGCGTTTCAACGAAATGTGGTGGGACCAGAACAGTACACTTACAATTTTTATACCTCTGTCCTTTTCACACACGTTCTTAACTTACAACACAATTACTTAAAACTAGGTATCGGGTACTATAGTATAAAAAAACATAGACAAGATTACTACAAAATGAGATACAACTCCAACAATCTGCGTTAAATGAAGACATATTCAAAGTGGCGTATTATTTAATTATTATTTCATATTTTTCATTCGGCGTAGTGTACCTTTCAATTCGGCGTAGTTTCAATTGGCGTGTTATTTGTGGTCCCCCAGTTTGCGTAAGACGTGCGTAGTATAAGAGCTAGTGTGAAAACGACATTGCGACGTTACAATCTGTTAGTACTTACGTCGGCAGACTACGACGGTACGATATCGTTTCGACGTCGACACGACATTGTTAAGCAGCGCTTACACGGTAATTTTTTTTTATCAATTATTTCCGGTGGTAGTGGAGCAATCAATAATAAACTCCAACCAATAGTAATTCAACTCCTTAAATAGATTTCAATTGTTTTAGGAATTTTACTTCTAATAGCTCCGTGTATTCTGTACTGATTATTAATGTATTATGTTGCTGATGTTACACCTAAGCGATATGAATCGCTTAGGTGTAAAATCAAATATTACTGAATATTAACCAGAATTTAGCGATTAAAGTAGCCCGTGTAAGCGCATCTCTATGACCTCGATGTGATCGATTTCCGATTTCATTCAAATGTGACATCATTTTAAAGTTTTCAGGTTCCGAAGGGTTGTTTACCCGTGTTTACTTATAGTAACGTTGTTTCAAAGTGTCGTACCGATATCGTACCGCAGGCGTCCGACGAGTCGTCCGTCTATCGCTCATGCCGATTCAGTTTCCGCAAACTGGTGACGTCCATGCCGTATATCGTGAAACTGGTCGGCTCACTGAAGCGTACCTGTAAAAATAATTTATTTTAGGGTCTATCCAACTGTGTTTGTCAGGAATTAAAGAAAAGTAAAATTTGAAAAAGAAAAAAACAATTACAGTAATAAATTAACTACTTAAACATTATTACTACTGGACGCAGTCCGTGCTGTGCTGCAGCGTAATCCACACAATGCTATGGCGTAGTCCACACTATGCTACGACTTCGTGCACACTATGCTACGACGTAGTCCATACTATGCTACGACGTAGTCCATACTATGCTACGACGTAGTCCACACTATGCTACGACGTAGTCCACACTATGCTACGACGTAGTCCATACTATGCTACGACGTAGTCCACACTATGCTACGACGTAGTCCACACTATGCTACGACGTAGTCCACACTATGCTACGACGTAGTCCACACTATGCTACAACGTAGTCCACACTATGCTACGACATAGTCCACAGTATGCTACGACGTAGTCCACACTATGCTACGACACTATGCTGCGACGTAGTCCATACTATGCTACGACGTAGCCTACACAGTTCTACGCCTACTCAGTGCTACGACGTAGCCTACCCGGGCTACGACATAGCCTACACAGTGCTACGACATAGCCTAAACAGTGCTACGAAGTAGCCTACACAGCGCTACGAAGTAGCCTACACAGTGCTACGAAGTAGCCTACACTAAGCTACTATGAACATTGGAAAAGCGCATGTGCCTAGGAGGGCTACGTATAAGTTGTTGATAGTATTGTATAATAACTCGTATACTTAAGGGGACTACATGACCTAAAGTTAAAAACAATGCTAGTAATTTATTGCAAAATATGAAGCAATTTATCTATTTACAAAAAAACTATTGTATGGACTAAAAAATGAAAACACTAGTGCTTTAGTATGTTGCTTGTAAAATAATCCGACAAAAAAACAATTATTGTATATATATTAGTATGGTTTTTATTGTGAAAAGAAAGTTTTTATAGGTATCTTCATGATTTTTTTTCTATCGTATCAAATTATTTGTATTATGTTTTCAACACACTATGTACCTAGCATATATCCTGAAGAGTATCATATATTTTTCTGATTTTATTTACTGTAGTCGATCATAAACTTTTAGGCATTATAAAACTTGCGTTTTTTTTGCGTTTAGGTCCTGTAGTCCCCAATTAATCAATGACATGTTGATGGTAACAATAGACTTAGATATCGCATTTAATTCCATAGCATATTAAGTGTTACTACTACACTGAATATATTATTAATATATTCGATATTTACCTCGCTCGTTTTAGTCGTCTGTAAAAAAAGAAAAAGAATTAGAAAAAAATGACAAAAAAATAGCACTACTAAAATAACAAACTAAATACAAATTACTTGACGCCCGTATTTCTCAATGGGGAAGATACAGTTATTGCCACTATCAAGTTCGGTGGCCTTAGTGTGAGTTTTTTCGACTCACGTTCGATTCCGAGCGCGTTAGAAATTTGTACGGGAAATTAGGTTTCTCCTAGTGACCACCAGGTGGCGCTATAACTTTTTTCCATATAAAATTTTAACGCGCTCGCAATCGAACGTGAGTGAAAAACTCACACTAAGGCCACTGACTCGTGGCTTCTACTATTTTTCTTAGTGTGTGCAAATATATGTAATTTTTTAAATTTATTTGCCCAAAATCTATATATGTATATAAAAGAAAGTCTGTTAGTTACACCACTTATAACTCGAGAACGGCTGAACCAATTTGGCTGAAAATTGGTGGGGAGGTAGCTTAGAACCAGGAGACGGACATAGGATACTTTTTTTTTTTTTTAATAGTATGAGTAGGGTAGGAGTAGGGTAGAAGTAGGGTAGGAGTAGTGTAGGAGTAGTGTAGGGAGTAGGGTAGGAGTAGTGTAGGAGTAGGGTAGGAGTAGTGTAGGAGTAGGGTAGGGTAGGGGTAGGGTAGAAGTAGGGTAGGAGTAGTGTAGGAGTAGTGTAGGAGTAGGGTAGGAGTAGTGTAGGAGTAGGGTAGGAGTAGTGTAGGAGTAGGGTAGGAGTAGGGTAGAAGTAGGGTAGGAGTAGTGTAGGAGTAGGGTAGGAGTAGTGTGGGAGTAGGGTAGGAGTAGTGTAGGAGCAAAACAACGTTTGCCGGGTCAGCTAGTTCAAAATAAAAAAAAACATACACAATACAAGTCAACAAGACATGAATCGCTATATTCTTAAAGAACGCGAAATAATATTGATTCGGGTCGCCTAATCTCTTGTTTTGGCCAACTGCACTGGCCGGTAAGATCGTCTAATTTAACCGTTCCAGACTTCTTTTTGTGGGGTTTTTGAAGTTATGAGTCTTCTCTACAAGCCTCAGAGTCTTGAAGCCCTCAAAGAGAATATCCGTCAAGAATGCGAGGACCTATCACCGGAAGTGTTGGCAAGGGTGATGCAAAATGCCATAAATCGGGCCCTAATGGTCACCAATTCTGGCAGCGGCCACTTAGCCGATATCATTTTCTCGACTTAATGGTGTTTGACAGTATATTATTGTGTCAGTGTGGTGACTCACCAGTTCGCCTGTAGGAGGAGTAGTATCGCCCGCCGTGGTTGGCGGAATGTTGGAGCCAAGCTTCGCAGCCAGGTTCTCGATCTGTATACAATCATAAAATTAATGGTACCGTCCATCTGTCTGTTACACCTGAGCAGCAACCTAGTTGCGAAACAAACATTCAATCTCAATCTGAACTATTTTGAAGGATATTGCTAATCCATTGAAGCATATTTATGTTCGAAAAATTTGTCTGCTCAACAACGCAATGAATGTTGTTGAACTGTCAAAATCAAATCCATTGCTACTGATAGTGCTTTACGCAGGCATGTTATTACCCAGCAGGACGGAGTCATTTGTGAATCTCTACCTGAACAACTTTTGCTTGCTTCGGCTTTCATAGGTCTGGAGTCTGTTTTAAGACTCCCAGGAAAGCCAAGGCAACTCATGACCAGGTGGGAGATATTCAGCAGTTGGAACGAATGGGTTGGATAGAGAAGCACGGTCTCGCCACAGCTTCAGACTTTCCTTAGAATTTTTGCCAGTGAGTGGGAGGACACACTTGAAAACGTTGTGGATTTTTAGCCTGAAAATTTAAAGAACTAACCAATGAATGATGCAGAATGGAACCGAGTATATTTTAGCAGAGAAAGCATCCTATGTTACTAATTAATTTTCACGCTACACTGAAGGAATCAACTTGGGTATACACGGATATTGAGACACACTTACGTTAGAGTACTGCGAGAAGCAGGCGCGCGCGCGCCCCACGCACGGCGGCGCCACGGCGCGCCCGTAGCGGTCGCGGTCCGCCGGGTCGAACATGTAGTAGCCTGGGAGGACATTACGTTGCAGCTTCATAAACTACCTTAAGTCTATTCAAATCTTTGTTTCCAATTCATATTACTGTCACTTAAACGAATATCGACTTTATGGTCGTGATTTGATTTGCTTTGCTTTTTTTTTGGGGTGGAAAATATGTAGGGAATGTAGCCACTTCTTAAAATGTCCTTTTCTATGTTATTATTGATAGTAAGACTGGCTATTGGTAACAATGATCGTCATATGTTTTGTTGTTGTTTATTAGAGGTTCTGGGACACTTGCGCGAAAGTCACTTGCGCGAATTCACTTGCGCAAAAAGATAGTTCGAAAAAGTTGCGGAAATGAGACTTCTTCATAATATCACGCCTGTATTCATTCAAAGGGTTGGACAGGAGTGTATAGTGCACCCACAATTCACAATTTGTAATTCGCAATAGTAATTATTATTTTCTTCTTTAGATTCTTTTCATTTTTTCGACATGGGTGTCATTTTCATGGTTTTTGACGATGATAACAAAATTGGGCTCAAAATGAAAATCAAACAGATGGCGGATGCGAAAATTTTCCAATTTTTCATCACGGGTGTCGTTTTCATGGTTTTCGAGAGTGTTATAGCCGATGGTGAGGTCAAAATGATAATATACAAGTCCCTTAGCACAAAAGTCCATTCGCGGAAATGTCTTTTCGCACAAGTGGGTTCGCGCCTTGCTTTGCCGCGCCGTGTTTCATAGAAAAGTGTAACTACACAGTCAAAATGTATGGAACAGCTATTTTTGAAGTGAAAACTTCTTTAGGCGCGTTGGGCATTTTTTGAGATGGGAAAAATACCATTGATCTCGCACTACTGTTACCGTAAGCGACACCGCGCGTGTTTTGTTTATAAGACGATTAAAAAAATACTCGCTTCGGATGTGTTCGTCGGGATGATGTATATCCGATATGTCAGTGAGTGATGGCAAAGTATTGTTTTTGTTTTGTTTTCACTTCAGTCGGCACTCCTGGAGTGCCACTGTTTTTTTTTATATAACCGACGAAAAATATCAACGCAGGGGCTTCAGAATTATTTACTGAAACTACGGGTTGCGTATTGATGTCCATGCCTGTATACTGTCCTTGAGATAGTTAAAACAAGCTGCTATTGATAATTACAAGCCTTCTGAAGAAATGTGGTGTTAAGTTCTTACCTCTGGGAGTCCTGAACAGAGCGACAGCAAAGTCTCCGTTGCCAGCGACTAACACTCCCGACTTTTCTTCGCGGAAGAACTCTCCGATCTAGGGGAGAACGTAGAAGACAGTTACAAACAGCTCGTATGATCATCATCATCCGCCTAACCTTCTCCCAACTATGTTGGGGTCGGCTTCCAGTCTAACTGGATGCAACTGAATAGCAGTATTTTACATGGTGCGACTGCCTATCTGACCTCCACAACCCAGTAAACGGGTAATACGATACCCCTTGGTAAGACTGGTTGTCAGACTTTCGGGCTTCTGATTGCCCGTAACGACTGTCAAAGATCCACGAATGACAGCCAGGACCCACGGCTTAATGTGCTTTCCGAGGCACGGAGGGGTCTCGCTATGTAAAATGGTCACCCATCCACAGACCAACCGCGGCAAGCGTAGCTTAACCTAATCGATCGATCTGTGCGGCTGTTATTATTTAGCCACGGGCCCCTCAAAAAAACAGCTCGTATATGTACAAGGAGCTCGTATATGCAAGGGAATAGAAACAATCTGATTGACGCCCGAAATTAATCACGTATCGCAATCTCTATAAAATAAAACACAAAGGGAGTCTCGACGAGTCCTGGAGTCTCCTTTTGCCTTGTGTTACGGAACCTTTCGTGTGCGAGTCCGATTCGCACTTGGCCAGTTTTTTTTATTCTAGGACATGTCGGTTTCCTCACGATGTTTCCCTTCACCGTTTTGAGAGCAGTGGTGTTGAAATTATTTACACAAAGTAAAGCGCCTGTCTGGGTTCGAAACCACGACACGCAACTCGGACCGATACAACTGGACCACCACTACTCAGCCGTTAGTAAGTGATGACCTTAAATTAAAAATGTTGCATAGGCTGTTACCAGATCTGACAGGTTGAGATCAACCACGCCCGTTTGTCTCGGCTTGTACACGACCACGCGGCACACGCAGTTACCCGGCGTGTAGAACTTGCGTAGAATCTGCGGAATAAAATATATTTCTTAAATGCTTTATCATTATTAAATTGCACCATAATATAAAATTCAAAGTCCTGACTGACTGATATATCAACGCACAGCCTAAACCGCTAGTCCTAGAGACATGTAATTTGGAGGGTGTGTTCTTTGTGAAGAGTAGGTATCCACTAAGAAAGGGTTTTTCGAAATTCCACCCCTAAGAGGGTGAAATTTCACGCGAACGAAGTCGTCGCCTAGTTGCACCATAATTGCGTAACACGCTATCAATTTCAATCTGAATCATTATAAAGGATATGGCTAATCTATCCATACTAATATTATAAATGCGAAAGTGTGTCTGTCTGCTATCTCTTCACGCTTAAACCGCTGCAACGATTTAGATGAAATTTGGTATAGAGATAGTTTGAGTCCCGAGAAAGGACATAGGATAGTTTTTAACCCAGAAATCATCCCTTAAAGGGGTGAAAAGGGGGGTTGGAAGTTTGTATGGGGAATCAATAACCGCTGAACCGATATAGATGAAATAAACGTTTTAAATTAAGAGATCCCTTCTGATCCATAGTCAATAGTTGTTTGGCGGGTAGAAGTTGCAATTAAAATTAAACTATATGTATAGGCAACAAAAGTTCTTTTTCCAATAGCGACTAAATTGTTGAACGCAGCTTACCTGTTCCATAGTCAGCAGTTTAGTGGGCGGATGGAAGTGCAGGTAGCTGTCCTGGTACAGCTGGTCGCCGCTCTCCAGGATGGAGTCCAGCGTGGTGGTGCACCAGCGACACACATCTTCTACGCGCGACATTGCTACTGCCATCACAGCACATGCTAGCGCCTGGATACAACATCATCAATTAACATAACAATTTAATTCAAATAACCTTTACCCGTCATCCCGCGAGCACCTAAATGACTTAAGGTGCCACTAGTCGATACTTAAGGTGCCACTAGTCGATATTTTTTCCATAAAAATTGCGGGAGAGTATTACTTACTCCACTATTTGACATTGTGCATCCAAAGTTAAGCATGATTCACTTTGACTTATTATTAATTTTATCTGTATGGAAACAGAATAATAAAATAAAAATTCATTAAAAAGAGCCAACAAAGATTCGTTCTTCTTGCTATTTTTAACGTAAGTTTCGGTCTAAATAAGTAATAATAGAACTGTAAAATCTCCAAAACCAAGTCCATGCCGACAAAGCTCAGTTATCGAAGAGTTCAATGAACTTTATTTGTAATTGATTTATGCAATGGTTTTTTCATAAAACTCGATTTTCCGAAGCACTTTTCGATTTTTTTTACGCGCCTATGGGTAGTTCTTCGAAATTTGATTCTGTGACTGATCCATATGGGCAAAATTTAATTTCACTTTCAGCTCTGTAACACATGTTCATATGAAAATAGGTATACCAAATAACATATATTTGAATGAGGGACTCGTTTTTATAAAGTAGTTTTCAAGATATTAATGTTGTGCCCAGATGAATCAGAATGTGTTACATATTAATCAGAAACAGAAATAAAAAGTAATAAATACACCGTTAGTTATGAATGTAAATTCTAAACAATAATTATTAATTCTTAAATAGGACTAAGACATATCAAAAGTATCATATTTAGAACAAGATTATACTCCTGTAATTTTTTATAATGCAAAAGGTTATAGCTAAGTAAATAATAATAAATAAGATTAAAACTACTGACTTGTACACAGTCAAACATTGGACAAGGAGAATTACGCAACAAAAGCGCTCCTATCGTGCTGGAGAGGGGAAAACTAATTTATTTTATTATTCATATGGGGTTTTGACCATACGAATCAGGCACAGATGAATCAGGATTTTGCCTACAATCATGCATAACTCATCGTACATACAGACTTCATTATTTTCATTTTTCTACACGAATCTATAACCCAAAAGCATCACACGAAACACAGATTGAAGTTTTAAAACAATAAAATAAATTTTATAAAGTAGGCATTGTAATCAGGATGCCACCTGAACCAAACACAGATGAATCAGGTATTTTCCTTCGTAACACCGGATCTAAGCCAACCAGCCGCACGTCCACCTTCTAGGTCGTCCGTTGCACGACTGGCTTCCCCCCGCGCTGGAAGCCAGACAGATTATTATTACCCGACCAAGTACGGTCAAGCGCAGCTTACGCCACATTAATCAGTATTATACGCCGGACACTTCTTTTTTACTTATTTATAAACAGACTAACGTAGTTATAACTAATACACATTTTTTTTGTAAGAGGACAATTCATTTCCTTTCGATATAATTATAATTTATATTGATGTATCAAAGGGAAAATGCGACATCGACCATTTTGTTCCGGAAAATGGCAAACGGACGCGCTATATGAATCAGAAGAACGACCTTCAAATATTTTTATTTTGTACCTAGACAGCAATTATTAAAAAAAAATCATTTGTCCCAGTAAGGGATAAAGCTAAACTGTACAAAAAAAAATATTACATGCCGTTTTTTTAGTTGGTTACAGAAATATACCCACAGACATCGAAAATTTTGTCCCTGAAGAATTACCCCTATCAGTTCGGAACGGTGTTTCTGTGCGTGAGAATTAGACATTGTTCGTGTAGACTAGCGTCTAACTGCTCATCACTGATACTAGCTTTGTCAGACACGAAGTCAGGTGAGACAGCGTGCTTTTTGGCCATGACCACCAGTGAGTTCGAGCTCGCGACTGGTTTACTCATAACGGTCAAGTCTGATAACGGCCTTGACGAGGCCCCTTTTCGGACCACTTGCGATTAACCGGCTGAATGACGTTACGTAATTACAGAAATAATTAAAAAGCCATTAAAAAAAAGACTTTCAAAACAAGATCCCAAAATTTCGTTTCATTTAAAATAATAATAAAAATTTATTGCAAAGGTGTTGCAGTAAATAGGTAGGTACATTAAAAACAGTTGCACTTTACTATGAACACTGGTATACAACATAAATGGTTGGGGTACTGTCCTCTTAGATATGCTATATACTAGCCTGTAGTAAAGGGAAATCTAAAAAAAAAAAAAAAAAATATCTTCCTGATTCGAACATAAAAATGGCTTTATCTTTAAAACTGGCCTTTTTTTTTGCGCCCATCAATCGACATGACAGGCAGGCATGTTGTACCATTTCAGCCAAAGTCACCGAACGGCTATTTCCTTACACTTTGTGCGGGGTCCTTTCATAAGACTTGCTGGCAATTTTTATAATAAACTGTAATTCTATTAATAATGATGTCCAAATAACAAATTGAAGTACCTGGTTCCCTCTAGAAGAGTAGGAGAACTTCTTGCAAGCGATGGAGTGTCCAGCCGACATTAGCTGGGTGCCGTCGGGCAGAACCAGCCAGCCGCTTGTGTTGCGCTGACCTGTTGGGGTACCATACACTCTTAAAGCAGGTCAAAAGTGTATAATGAAGGGGTTCGGTAGAGTATGAGGTGCAACTGCCTGAATGAGAGTGGGAGTTCCAGTGCCTTAGGCATCTTCTGAGCACGCTCGTTCCATCATAGACCTCATCCATCGCTTTCCTTCAGGCGTGATCGAGGTCAAGAGCGGGCTCATTCAACAAAAAAAAAAAAAAAAACTATAGTTTTCAATGCAATAGACTGCTGCGTGCGTGGTAGCGTGTGGAGGGGCTCATGGCTAAGTAATAACAGCCACACGGGTCGATCGATCAGGTTAAGCTACGCTTGGAGCCGTCGGTCTGTGGATGGGTGACCGTATTTACATACCGATACCCTTCCGTGCGCGTGCCTCGGAAAGCACGGAAGGGAACGAGAATAAAGATCACAATAATTTTGAGCGACTCCTCAGTGGCAGCAACTTAATAGCCACCTTATTGTAAAGAGTATAAAGATAACTGTGATTTGGACAGTGATGCTGTAGCGATATCTACAACGCCACATGAGAACAACGCGTCATACTGACGTCACGCAAAATCATACATCTCGCAAGCAGAGTTTACCGCGCAACTAGCTTAAATACAACGACCCGACATGAATCATCGGGCAGTTGCCCGCGAGACAACACCCGTCTGGTCGGAGGATCCTCCCTTTTCTATGGAGGTTAAGTGAACTTTACACCCTGTTCCTCATACCTTGGCAATGCTAAACCAGAGTTAAACTGTGAATGGGCTGTAGTTGTTGATAAAAATGTACTGCTCACCCTTGAGCTGCTCCCGCTCCCGGTCCGCGTTGTCGGCGGCGCGCTGTGCGTCGAGGCAGGTGGCGCTGCCGGGCGGGTGCTTGCGCGACGCCTCGTCCGCGTGGCGCTTGCTGCCGTCCATGCCCACCTGTGGGACGTACTTACACGTTCATGAGGTCATTCGTAAAATTAAATTTTATTAGGCGACAGGCTCGGGTTATTGGTAAAACATTAACAACCTCTTTAAAGGTCATTGTACTCATCATTATGAACAACTTTTACTATGGGTTACAAACTGAAATTGCGAAAAAAAAAACAGCTGTTTCTACATTTTGACGAGTTATACTCGTACATATCATAACTGTTGCAGCTGATTTTTTTTTTGCGATTTCAGTTTAGGTCCCATAGTAAAAGTTGTTCATAATGATGAGTGCAATGACCTCTTAAGAGGTTGTTAATGTTTTACCATTACCCCTGTGTAGCCCACAAAATTAAAATTTTCTTACGTTTTTGCAATTTGCAAATCAGTGTCGGGTTGTATGTTAATCTGAATATTATGATTCTCCGATGATCGACCGTAACAAATATTTATTATATAGAATTATAATCATAAAAATCTTCAATACAATAATATACTCTCTAATTTCATAATAAACAATGTACCAACTGTTTCTCATGAAATAGTACCTAATTCATATTTTCCTATTCATGACATTTGAGGCCAATTCTAACTCAAAAAATTGTATGAATATGGGCTGATGTTTCCATCGCCAGAGACTTTTATTCTAGGAACAAAATTGACGTTTGACAGTTTGTGTAAGAAATAACTGTCAAAATTTGAAAATTATTCCTCGAATAAAGTTATCAGATGATTGAAAAATCAGCCCATATTCTAATTATTATAATTCTATAAAGACATAATAATATTTGTTTCGGTCGCTAATTGTATTTTAATCAACATTATAACCTGACACTGACCTGCAAATTGCAAAAAACGTAAGAATATTTGAATTTCACGGGCTATCCTTAGCTCAAACATTTTAAAACGCGAACCTATTTTGAAACGTATCCTCCGATGATGGCGATAGTTCTATACTTACTTGAAATTAGGATCATTAATATGCATTGCCATTATTGATAAATAATCTAAAGGCCTACACTCAGCATTGGGTGGCGCAAGACTGAAGAAGAATCCAAGGGCTGATTTTTTCAACTCCAATTATTTTCCCACGAATAATTTTGAATTTTTGGCAGTTACAAAAACTGACAAACGTCAATTCTATTCTAAGGATAAAACTTAAATTGCATTGGAAAAATCAGCCCGTAGTAATTTTTTACTGACCATAATGTAATACAAACTATTTACAAAAAAACCAAACCTACTTAAAAAGTGACTGTTGCAAAAAATCATCATCATCTGCTTAGCCTTTTCCCAACTATGTTGGGGTCGGCTTCCAGTCTAACCGGATGCAGCTGAATACCAGTATTTTACATGGAGCGACTGCCTATCTGACCTCCACAACCCAGTTACTGGGTAATACGATACCCCTTGGTAAGACTGGTTGTCAGACTTTCGGGCTTCTGACTACCCGTAACGACTGTCAAAGATCCACGAATGACAGCCGGGACCAACGGCTTAACGTGCTTTCCGAGGCACGGAGGGGTCTCGGTATGTAAAGATGGTCACCCATCCACAGACCAACCGCGGCAAGCGTAGCTTAACCTGATCGATCGACTGTGCGGCTGTTATTATTTAGCCACGGGCCCCTACTGTTGCAAAAAATATACATATATTTTTATTTCTTTCTTATTTGCAAAATAGTTGGGCAAACGTCATCTAAAACTTTTCCAAATTTCAATTTGATAGCATTAGTAGTTCTTGAGATATCCAGCTGTGACAGACAGACAGACTTAGTCTCACCATAAGGGTTCCGTTTTTACCATTTTGGTACAGAACACATCCCTCACATGGCCGCGATAACAAAACACATCGCTCAAGTGGCCACGATTGCACAGAACTTTAGTATAAACCTTAGCTTTCGAACATACAGTATAAAATCGTTTGCAATATATTCACTGCTTTGATTGAAAAGAATTAAGTAAGAAGAATTTTTGGTTCTAGGACATGCCGGTTTCCTCACGATGTTTTCCTTCACCGTTTTGAGAGCAGTGGTGATGAAATAATTTACACAAAGTAAAGCGCCTGTCTGGGTTCGAACCTACGACCTACAACTCGTAAGTCGCCGCCGTTACCACTTGGCCACCACTGCTCTACCACTTTTGGACGCACTCAACGAAAATATTATTATTATTTTATTTTAAAACACAAAGTATTATTGTTGATCGATGTTTTTAAAACGTAATCAGAGTGGCAATTCCCGCAATTTTAAGAACGTTCACAGTCTGATCTCAGTCTCAATCTGTCAAAAATACCTCTAATTTCCCAAAATTTTTGACAAGTTTTTGTCATTGACTGTCGCTGAGATGAGATTGCGGCTAGATTTTGAACGTTTTTAATTACGGGTACCTATTGACCTTCAGGTATCAATGATTCTGAATTCAAGTTGTGACGTTACCTTGCTAGTAGCCGGCACGAGCCTGGCTTCGGGCGGGGCCCTGATGATGGGCGGCTCCACGGCGCCCAGCTTCTTGATCGGCTGCACGATGATGGGCATGGCATACAGTTGGAAGTCGTGCTTCGGACGATCAACCAACGGAATGTTTTGAAGGTATCTGGTGGAAGATACGACCATTATTAATCAATAATAAGCCTAGCTTTTTCCCAACTATGTTGGGGTCGGCTTCCAGTCAAACGGATAGGTAGAGCCCCAAAATACAAGAATAAATACATAGACAAAATACAGGATGGCAGGGTTAACGCACAACCAGTTACCATTAATTAAATACCAACAAATCCAGTTGAAATTTCGCCTGTTATTAAAAATATATTAAAAATTAAAAATCACCTGTTCCATAGAGGCCTCGCCCACGGCGACTTTTTGTAGCGATGCAGTACCGATACTGTCGCGCATGTGTAGCGATGCAGTAGCGATACTGTCGCGCATGTGTAGCGATGCAGTAGCGATACTGTCGCGAATGTGTAGCGATGCAGTAGCGATACTGTCGCGAATGTGTAGCGATGCAGTAGCGATACTGTCGCGCATGTGTATCGATACAGCCGCGATGCCGTCGCTGGCTGGTGTACCATCGCCCAGATTCTACATTGCTACTATCGCGATGCTGTCGCGCTTCAGTCGCGATGCAAACGCGATTCAGCATCGACACATAAATATGAAAGCGCCGCCTGTGAACGCTACAGTTGCACGATGGACTCGGTCGAGATAACATTGGTTACGTTGTTTGGTGCTGCTTTTACGTAAACGTATCCAGCCAGCCGAAGCGTGCGCGACGTAAGCAGTGTAAAATATATAGGATTATGCGTCGATACAGTTGCGATGCTGTCGTGTATATGTATCGATACATCCACGCGTTTGCATCGTTTCAGTCGCACGTTGCAAACGCGATTAACGCGCGATAGTAGCGATGCAGAAGCGCGTTTGCAAAACGTGCGACACCATCGTTATAAAAAGTTGCCGTGGGCGAGGGGCCATTTGACCAGCAGGGTAATTGCGTAACACACTATCAGTAGCAATGGGTTTCATTATGACAGTTCAACAACATTCATTGCGTTATTTACGTTGTTGAGCAGACACATTTTTCGAACATATGGAGCAATGGATTAGAAATATGCTTCAAAATAATTCAAATTGATAGTAATAGTGTGTTTCGCAATTAGGGTGCGGGTAGGTATTGCACTTTTCTATGAAACAGGAGATTAGTTATTTAATAATCGACGAAAAATTCTATGCTTGGGTTTTTAGAATCATGTGCTGAATTCATGGTTACAGTTTGTGTGCCACCCTGAGAACTAGGTACTCACGTAAATGCCATCAACTTGGGTGACGTGAAGGTAAGCAGACAAGCAGCACCGTCGTCCTAAAACAAATTAATGTTACAATTCAATACTCCGCAGAAGAAAAAAAAAGTTATAGGTACAGCTGGTATCAAGGTGTGGTCATATTCAAGACATACAGACCATTAAACAGAACAACTTTCTCCATGAGACATCCACCAACATCGTTATCGCCCCAACTATGACGAAACCGCCTTTTTTTTCGTGCACGGTGGAAATCCTCATGGACTTCCTCCATCGTGGGGGTGACAGAGGGGTATGCCGGACTCTTACCGGCTAAAACCACCGCAGTGTTCCACCTCTGCCTATGGAGGGGTTGCAGGATTCGCGTAAGCAAGCACCGCTACCCCGACAGGCTTCGACCCGCTGTACCTCCCCGTGCGGCCATTCCTTTAATGGCCGCACCCACTCTCGTGTGTCGCGCGTGGGACACTGCGGCGCTAACTCGGGCCTGTCTGGTCGGACAACGGACGCCCCTAGTCCGCTGCCCGCAGGCCGCCTGTCATGGAGGTCGCAGATCGTTTTGCACCCAAGTCGGGCGTCCGGTGCGTCTCCTGCGGGAGGGGAGAGAGGATGCGGGTTCTCTCTCCTGCTCGGTCGCCTCCTTTGCAGACATGACATCCTAGCAAAAGGAGGGTCGCAACAACATGTCGTTTGTTTTCCATACTTCTCCATTAGTCGTCATCTCGGTAGTCACCCCCTTTCTAACCATATCATCATCCACACAGTCCATCCATCGTTTCTTTGGTCTTCCCCTACTCGTATACCCATCCTCATCCATACGCAAAACTTTCCTCACAAAACTTTCCTCAATCCTGCGCGTCACATGCCTATGAAAATAAAAAAAAATCGACTGGTCACAGTGCCTCACCATCGCATCGACCCTGAGCCCCGTGGGCCCGCAGGCGTGCGGCTCCAGCATGTAGTACTGCGGCGAGCCGCGCACGCGCCACACCGCCACGGCGTGCGGCACGGACCACAGGATGCCGTGCGAGTATGCCTCGAAGAAACGCTCCAGCGCCGATCTAACCAACAAAATATAACATTCATCTGGCTTTGACCCATGACCAGTGTTTCGACCCTAAACGGCTCAAAGCTGTAGATACCCATAAGGTTACAGTATTACCGCTTGAGGGTCTCCGAGGACGCAGCAGCAGCGCCAGCACAACCCGCCGTGCTAGGAACATGAGATGGCGCAAAGGTATCGGCACAGGTTGCGTCCCACACCAGAGGCATACCCACAGGGAGAGGTGCACCTATAGAACAGTAGTTTCACCAGTCTGTTATGTGCAAGTCCCATATCAGGTAGCGAGCCTATTCCCTTCAACCGGGCATAAATCCAGACTCCGGGCTGCTGCTGAGAAATTTCAGACTGAAAAACTAAATTATATAAATTTTCTACAAACAAATGATTCTTGTTGATTCTTACCTGACGGTCATCTTACCGGGGTCCTTCTGCTCCAGCTTCCCACTGTATACTTCCTGTAACTCGTAGCGCACGTAATTCACTCCTAACACGAAGCGTTGCAACACCTGTGCAATATTACAGTGGTTTAGAGAAGGAAAAAACGATTAAGTAAGCAATGGCAGAGGTCTTATATCAGACGGTTATCAGCTGACTAGTGACGGACATGACCTGGTCCACAGTGTACCTGGTCCACAGTGTACCTGGTCCACAGTGTACCTGGTCCACAGCGTACCTGGTCCACAGCGTACCTGGTCCACAGTGTACCTGGTCCACAGTGTACCTGGTCCACAGCGTACCTGGTCCACAGCGTACCTGGTCCACAGCGTACCGGGTCCACAGTGTACCTGGTCCACAGTGTACCTGGTCCACAGCGTACCGGGTCCACAGTGTACCTGGTCCACAGTCGACCTGGTCCACAATCTACCAGGTCCATAGGTGTGCCACCTGGGTCACTACTTTACCTGTAGTGGTAGTAGAACATCTTCTCCCGGTCTGAACTCGTATCCCAAAGAGCCTAGCGAGTCACTGAACAGCTGGCAAGCGACGGACATGACCTCGTCCACGGTCCGTCTGGTCCATAGGTGTGGCCGACGGACATGGGACATGGCGGCACCCACGATGGCCGCGCTTGACGACTGCAGTATGGCGTCGCGAGCGAATCTGGTAACAATGATTATTACGTCCATTGCAGGCAGTTGTGTAATTGTGTATAGTACAGTCAGTCAGTCATAGTACATCAATTATAAGGGTTACAAGAATTCACGTCACCAATCGGTGCCACTTCGACAAGATGTCTTCAATTTCGACAATGAATATCTATACTAATAATAAAGCTAAAGAGTTTGTTTGTATGTTTGTTTAAACTCGCTAATCTCTAAAAGTAACGGTCGGATTTAAAAAAAATATTTTTCATTTGATAGCTCGAGAAAGCGCTATAACTCTTAGGAGACGAGCAAAAAGAAAAAAAGTCAGAAAGAAAGCTGAACAAAAACGAAGTAATAGCGCGGGCAGATGATAATGATGAGACGCGTGGTAGTGGGTGGGTCGGTGGAGGAAGAAATATCACGCGGAGGAAGTCGCGGGCGGAAGCTAGTATAAAATATAATATATTATGATGACGTTCCTCATTCAGTCGCGACTAAAAAAAATATAGGCGCTTTGACACTTTTGACAGGTGTCTGGACCTGACGTCTCAGTGCTGCCATCTAGTGAACGTAATTTCAGAAAACCCTCATTTGCCACTTCATACAACTGCTAAAGAATGATCGGTGTGATTTGAATATACAGACAATTTAGATTGATAGCCATTTGAATAACAATTAATTTCCGTGATTTTGCATTTAACGCTAAACGAAATTGAAATGTTTTTGATAATAAAACTGAAATGCTGTCCGTTGGTAAGCGCATCACTTGACGGCTGGACCCATTATTTGATTTTTTTTTTGTCCGAATCAAGTTATGGAAAGCAAATTGAGAAAAGATTCCCGGAGGCATTTCAAATTCGGAAAAACAACGTCCTTTTTTTTCCCAAAGGTTTTTTTTTATCATATTCACACTTCACTTCCACAGCCTCATCGGTAGCAGCGCCTAGCGGTCACTTTGACTGCATGATTTGGAATGGGATGGGAGGGACAGGAGGTGGAGCATGATTTGCGACAGCTTCACAACCACACGTACCCTTCTGCCGTTCCATCGAGGTAGCCTCGCCTTACCGCCTCCGGACACAAGTTTGAAGTTGTAACACAAACCTGGTAAACTGGGGCCACCTCGACGGAACTGCAGCTAGTAAATAAATAAATACTTGAGTGAATCCGGCGGCCGAGACCCGCGCAGTATGGTGCGGCCGCGCGCGGTCTCCACGAAGGCCGTGAGCACCTTCCACTCGTAGCCCTCGTCGGGCACGGCACCCTGCGGGGTCACCGCACTCGGCAGCTTCGAGAACTCCCAGAATACTTTCACTGCTGATATGGAGAACCTGAGAAAAAGAACTGTACGTCAGAAATAGCACACGAACTGATGGACACGCTACTAATGGCTAAAAACTCATAGCCGAACTCTTCAACTTAGTGTGTCGATGGAAATCTATCAACACGGAAAGTACAAGAATAGCACATATGACAGGATTACACGAGTTAGATTTTCAAATTATAGGCTAGTATACAAGCCAGAATAGTAACCCTATGCTTTAAAACAATACTCATAAGTCATTTATTAATTTGTACTAGCTTACTGAGATGTCGTCAAGTGGATGAGATGAGATGCCGTGTGATGACCCAGAAGTTGAGGCCTCGCCTCTCATGCACGAGGTCGTAAGTTTAAATCCCGGCAAGTACCAAGGTGACTTTTTCAATTTATTTGCACTTTCCCGAGATGATCTTGAACGTTACTGATAACGTGCAGGAAAAACATCGAAAGGAAACCTGGACTTACAGTTATCATAAGTCTACAATCGCCAACCTGTCTTGAGCAGGCGTATCTCGCTGACGGTGGCGCGTGTTGGATAATTTAGCTCCCTTCAAAATGGTTGAGCTGAATGGTGCTGATCTATGCGTCATGTTCGTGAACGGGCTCCGTCAGTTGGGGCTGGTCAACACTTAGCTGCGAGGCAGCTTATTTTTAGTTATTTTATTTTTGGATTGTTGTCTTGTTACTATTTGCCGTACTCTGGATGCTTTTAACGCGTACGTCTTTTTTACATCGTTCTCACTTATAGTTATAAATTCAACATTAATGATGTAACTAATATTTTTGGTAAAATAGTGTCCATGGAGTTTCTTGCCCGTTCTTCTCCATAGGTACCTACGCTTTGGAATGGGCAACTAGCTTCATATTTTCTGCCTGACCGACTTCTTGACAATTCAAAAGTGCCTGTAAATGGTTTAATTGAAATAAATGGTTTGAGTTTGAGTTTTAGTGGAGATCAATGTGCCAAGAAGAACCTTTCCACTGCAGTGGGTCAGTAATACTAGAATTGCTACTTACTGCTACGAAATAGAAGCACTGTCAAAGTGAAATTGTTAATTGTTGTGTTGTATTGTTTGTTGTTTTATAGTATTGCTATAGAATTGTTTTATAGTTATATTAATTATTGTTGTTGCATTGGTTGTTGTTTTCGTTTAGTACGCTGGGCACATATACATAGCACATCGAGTTTTATAAAAAGACAGGTGTTTAAACTCCAGTTGTAGTCTGGAGTTTAAACACCTGTCTTTTTATAAAACTCTCAATTTTCTCAAAATTCAAACATCTTTAACGTAGTGCTAAACGTAGTATTTTACACAGAGCATCATACATGCTCTGTGCAGAACATGTAACCTTTTAGTATTTTAGTAATTTTTTGAATTCTAAAACGAGAAATTTATTTGACAGGAAACAGCATATTTATGACATAAGTCAAAGCTAACAATTTACTTTTAATTAATGACATATTTAGGGTAAGCTGAAAAGAGTATTTACAATGAGTGGTGAACATGTGATTGTAAATACTCTTTGTCGCAACTAAAGGTGAGTATAGACTAGAGCATTTACTTGTAACAGAACATCGAACATTCATCGTTTTTTTTATTTTATCGAACCGCACTTCGAGCACGATCCTCGATGTTTTGTTACAACCCTGCGGGGTAATTGCGCACACTATCAGTAGCAATGGGTTTCATTTTGACAGTTCAACAACATATATTGCGTTAATTATGTTGTTAAGCAGACGCATTTTTCGAACTTATAAAACAATGCTTTAGCAACACCTTTCAAAATGATTCAGATTGTTATTGATAATGTATTACGCAATTAGGGTGGTGATTTTTAGAACCATCGAGCGTAGATATTGGTGAAACATTTTATCGAGCAAAGGCAAGAGCGGCAGCTGTAGGTCCGACATATCAACAATGAACGCCAGATAAAAAGAAATGATAAAGGTAAATGCTCACTCACCGTGACCATTTCGTCGAATGCAGCGTCGAGCATTCGCAGAAATGTTACATTACATGGAAACGCTTTTAGAAACTTGAGCTTTTGCCTGTATTGTACCATTGCATTCGTAAGAACGGCACATTACATTGAATTGTTCGTAAAAATGCTCTAGTGTATAGAGGTACTCACTTATAGACAATGTTATTTATTTAATACTTAAACTAAAAACTGTACAGAGAAGGAGTTAATAACATAGGCATTGCCAGCCATTCAACCGTTGAGTGATGCAGACAAACAGTAAAACTTGAGGAACAAAAAAATTAAGGAATAAATATTTATAATCGGAAAAATCAAAAAATGCTTTGTATCGCCGTAGGCCTTCGAACGTGAAAACGCAGAAAAAGTTGTCACCGGTTCAATTTATTTCTACGAAAAGGCGCCTATCACCCCATGAACGAACCAAGTGCCAATGACGACAGCGGTAGGGGATAAACGCCCCTTGGCCCGTTACTAGATCTGAGAACTTCCCAGTTCTATGTACCATTTCGGTGCCAAAAAAGAAAGAAAATTTTATAAAGAAATTTTATTATTTTCACCAAAGATCAATTCAGAATTATCATTTTATGGTTTGGTCATAATATTGAGAGGATGAATGACAGACAAAGTAACAAAAGGCATTTTAATAGGCAGATGTGAGTGGAAACGCCGGGAGGGCATGCCCTGGGAGGATATAATATGTATAATGTCCTTATTGGTGATGTTCTTCAGAAAGGTCAGGTGCATAGTACTGAAACCGGTGTGCGTGTAATGCCAAGTGTATGAACGTAAACGAAGAGTGGGCGTGGGTTTATTTATATTGTGTATCTTATCATAACCAACCGCCTATAATATTCCCACTGCTGGGACATAGGCCTCCTCTCGATGTGAGAGAGCGGGCCGGAATCCACTGGTGATTAAAAATGATCCCTGTATTTCACCCCGGACTTACTTGTTATCTCCAGGCCGCATGGTCCCGTCCACGTTGTCGCGGAAGGTGTCGGCCAGCTCGTTGATGTCGGAGAACAGCACGAGCGTGGCGGCGCCGGCGGGGCTGGTGCGGCCGGCGGGCCCCACGGCGTGCGGCTCCAGCATGCAGTACGACGCGTCGTCCGCGCCCTTCCATATCGCCACGCAGTAGCCTTTCGCGCAGAGGACGCCATGTTTGTGCTGGAATAAATGGAATACTCAAGAACACATAACATGACACTAACACCGCGTCTGTATTCCCCGAAGAGTTAGGCAGAGAGTTTATAAACACCAGTACGGTTTCACCAAAGGGCGTTGTACAACTGACGGCATTGTCACCCTTATAAAGAACATTTTTCACGCCTGAGAAAATACACAAGATGCCATTGGAATCTTTTGCGACCTCTCTAAGGCGTTCCATTGCGTAAACCATGAGACACTTCTGATGAAACATCTTCTGATGGATTAGGAATACAGCACTTGACTTGCTAAATTATACCCGAAATATACAAATGTTAAAGTTCAAGTAAATGGCATAAACTCATTGGGGGTTTGTAATGACAATGGGCGTTCCTCAAGGTTCGATATTGGGTCCGTTCCTCATTTTAGTTTACATTAATGAATTACCCCAATTACTTTTACATCATTGATCTATAAAACAGACCAACGGCACCAAATCTTGACGACGTATAAGTCCTAAGGGGCGAGCCTATAGCCATCAACCGGGCACAAATTGAAACTCCGGAATGATACTGAAAAATTCCAGATGGACCAACCCAATAAACACACACTTTGCCTGACCTGGGAATCGAACCCCGGACTTCATGCTCAGCAGTACGCTTGCGATCAATAGAACAGTGAGTATTACTTAACTAGCGACCAGCCCCTGCTTCGCAGTCTTTAAGACTTGGAAAAGTCATCGAGATTTTAATCTATACTAATACTAATAAAAATATTATAAAGAGGTAAAATTTGGTTTGTTTATATGTAGGAGGTAATCTCTGGAACTACCGGTCGTATTGAAAAAGTTGTTTCTGCATTTGATAGCCCAATTTTTGAGGAAGGCTATTTAACATCACGCTATGAACAATAGGAGCCGAGCAAAAAGAAACAAAGTCAGATGATTAGAACCATTGTAAAAATTTCACAGCGTGAATCATGCCAAGAATATTTTAAGAAATTAAGCATTCTTACAGTTCCAAGTTTGTATATACTAGTTCTGTTAAGCAAGTTCGCAAAATATATACATCAATATGAATCACAAAAAGAAAGAGATCTGAGAGAGAGCACACGAAGGAAAGTGATTAAAAATACAATGGTGCCTAAATTTAACATAGCAAAGCATTGTTCACGTTATCAAGCAGTAGAGTTATATAATAAGTTACCTACTGACTTAAAAACTTTAGTCTATAACACAAACTTATTTAAGGCAAAGCTGAAAGCCTTTCTAATAGAAAAATGTTTATATTCTGTATCCGATTTGTGTTGAATGATTCTAGATAAATTGTGTATGAATTAGTTGATATGGTACTGACATTCAATTTGTTTGACATTTGATTTAGTTGGCATTTATTTTTGATTTGGTTTAATTGACATTTAATTTGATTGACATTTATTTGACATTTAGTTTGCTTTTAATTGACATTTAATTAATTTTAACTGACATTTTATTTACACTTGATTTGATTCTCTTTTAATATACGCAACATGGAAGAGACATGGTTGTTTTTGAGCTGAGGTGGTTGGATTTATGCAATTGGTAATTCAATTTATATCGTCGACATTTAATTTATATCGATTTGGCATTTAAATTTTTCTTTTAATTCAATTTCGTTGACATTTAACTTAGGTACATTTTATTGACATTTAATTTACATCTAACCGGAATTTAATCTACATTTAATTTTCAATACTTAGGTCTACCTAACGTGGAATGGACATGGTTGTGTTTGGGCTTTTTATGGTTGGACATACAAATGGTTGTTTTTATGTTTTTATGGTTTGACATGTAAAGATGACATAGTAATATTTTTAAAATTATTTTTGTTAATATTTGATTATTGCTTCTGTTAGGGTTAACATGTAATATTTTTGTAATTTCAAACACAATGTAAATTGTTTTATGAAATAAATAAATAAAAATAAAAAGAACGCTAAGCGAAAATGATGTGTTCTATGTTATGGGTTTGGTTTCCGCATTTAGTCCTTCAGTGGACCATTTGCGTTTATGACGTGTGCGAAAATGACGTGATAGAGTGGCCGGTGATGCGGCGGGGTGGGTCGTTGGAACAAGAAATTTAACGCGGATGAAATCGCGGGCAGAAGCAAGTGTATTATAGTATCTGTATATTACTGATACTGTACTTACGCTTCATTTTCATTCATTCTCATCATATTTATGATTTTGTATCCTTTTATGATTTTCTTACTAAATATTATATTTCGCACTTTGGCTGTTACACAAAATATAGAACTCGAGTAGTTTCTGTGTTAGCACTCTGCGAATCACTCTTAAACAAATCTTCTCTAAAGAATTAGGTACCTGAATATAAATTATAATTTTTCATCATTTTACACAATAATATTCTTGTTATGACATTTAAGTCAAACGCGTCAATCTGATGTCTACTTATTCTTCTAATTTCCTATGCAGTCTATTCAAAGAAGGTTGCAGTAGGATTGTATTTTCTAAAAATCATTTTATATCGTTTTGGATAATCTAAATTTGGTTTTTATACTTAATTGCTCTGTCTACTAAATAACGAAATTCTAAATTATAATTATAATATTCTTAAACGCACTCTCGGCATTCACAAGGAGGTTATATACGTCTTGGCTGACAAAACTGGCAGGTGAGACGGAGATGGCTAGGAAAAAGAAAAAGAGAGAGAACGGAGGAATTCGAGGAAGGACGGTTTTTTAAAAATGACGACTTATTAAAAGGAAAAACTAAGAAAACATTCTTGTTAAGCAAAGACTACAATATGATGCTGTATTAAGAATAACGGAGAGCTGAGGTGTTATGTGCGGACGGACTGTGTCGCTAATTCGACCCGACCGACGCCTGATCTGCCGAGCCAATTCGAACGGTAACTGAGCCGTCTACTGACGTCGACACCCGTTCCCCGGAGCCGTCCCGTAAGCCTACTTCCTATCCACTGTGCGTCGGAGCGCGTAGTGCGTGGGAGTGCGTAGTTGTAGGTTTATCTTTTTTTATTAAAATTTATTTAACTGTCTACTCCTTAATTATTTGTTAGGGATAAGTAGACACGACAGTATACACATAAATCGACAACAGAATTTCGAAAACAGTATCAGAATTCATTGCGTATTTTTGAAGAACAACGCGGTGACAGTCAGACACGAAAAGAGTCTGTGTTACAATATTTTGGAAAGATAGAGATTAGAGAAGAGATTATATAGAGTTATATCCACGAAGTATTGTAATATTTATAGAAGCTTACCGACTGGAAGAACGTATTGAGTGCTTTCTTGATGCTGTTGATACTGCCGGTCTCTCCTGCCTTGATATCACCACCGACCACGTCGGGCTCGATTTCTAACTTTATCTGTAAACATAAAACACAATACAGTAAGAATAAGAAATATAATACCGGAAGATATGGCGATGGAAGGCAGACAAGGCCGACCGATGACCTTAGGGATCCGCTGGAAGCGAGAAGTACAGAACCGGTCGGGTTGCGGGAGGCCTAATGTCCAGCAGTGGACGTTTTCGGCTGACATTATGATCAATCAATCAACTTCGCTTAACACAGTCCACTGCTGGACATAGGCCTCTCCCACACTGCGCCATGACACCCTGTCCTCCGCCTTCCGCACCCAGTCTGTCCCTCTGCGCCACCTCTTTAAGGTCGTCGGCGTCGGTCCATCGTCACTGCGGGCGCCGCACGGTACGCTCACCGATACGCGGTCTCCACTCCAGGACTCGTCTGCTCCACCGGCCATCGGTCCTTCGACAAACATGGCCGTACCACTGCTACTTCAGTTTGCTTACTCTGCAAGCTATGTCGGTTACTCCGGTTCTTTTCCGGATAACTTCATTCAAGATTTTATCCTTCAAAGAAATTCCAACCATAGCTCGCCCCATAGCGCGCTGAACGACCTTGATGACTCACATCACATTGTCTACATCTCCCTGTCTGTCTGTCTATTTCACTTACATTAAAGTTGGTGACATGGAAGTTGTCCACCATCTCAGCCGGTTTCAACTTGGGCGGCTGACTCGCCCGTCCGATGGACATGGTGTACAGCCGGTCGCCGTACTTCAGTATCGCGTCGAGGAGCTCTGGCTTCCAGAACTGGTAGGGCTCTATGTGTTCCACTACTATGCTCATTACTGCGTTGGCTGCATCCTGGGAACACAATTGAACACACAATTGAATTTCTATTGTTATTTATAAATTAAATTTTGATTCAACAGTTGAGTGGATGCTAAAAATATATAGGAGGGCTAAAAATCTGCGTTAAAATTTTATGTACAGTTAAACCAAAAAAAGGATGTGCTTCGTTAATCTTCGTGTTTCTGAATAAGCACGAACATCGCACCACATAGTAAGTCACACCCAGTTAAGCACCCAGTTATAAGCAGTACAGCTGGAAGAGCGGTAAACAACACGTAACGAAAATGATAGCAGCGGAGCTTAACTTTACGATATCAAAAAACGTTATCTAGGAAAACACGTACACAATAACGTTTCAATTATGTCCTTCGCGCGTAAATTGCAGACGCTATGTGGCGGCCACCGCTCTTCTAGGAAGCCATAGCTATACCTACCCACATAAGCAAAGTTTCTAAGTTTTGTAGTGTCGCGCTTTGTAGTGCACCTATTATTGCAAGTTTGTATGAATTTTTCTGTCGGTCGGGTCGCGCCTACTCCGGTGATCGCAGATCGTCATTTGTCTCAAGAATTTTGGCATTGCATAGAGTTGTTATTCTTAATATTCTATAAAGATTGATGATGATTCCCGGAGCGAAAAAAATTTGTTACGGTGCTATGTTATGTTGCGATGCTATGTGACTTGATAAGGGAAAGAATTAGAAAACATTCAAAAGCATAAAAGACTTGACTGTACAAACCTGGTTGTCCCTGTTGGGCTGGTCCATAAAGTAGTTCTCGTGCTGCGCGAGGCGCGCGCGCACGGAGGCGGTGGAGCGGGTGAGGCGCTCCATGTACTTGCCCATCGCTCCTTCTTCGATAGCTGGGACCAGCTCTTCTTCAACGGCTGTATGATCAAACATAATATCTCAGGTTATAATAATAGTAGTACTACCAGAAATAAATACCTAAATACAGTTAAACTAAAATAATTATGCGCTTCGGTAATCTTCGGGTTTCCAAATTAGTACGAACATCGCCTCACAGAGACAAAGCTGATAATATTTGTACTACCGGGCTTTGTCGTAGTGTCATTGCGCGTTTCTAAAGCTGCAGGTTG
This sequence comes from Oligia fasciuncula, assembly GCA_963082905.1. Lineage (NCBI taxonomy): Eukaryota > Metazoa > Arthropoda > Insecta > Lepidoptera > Noctuidae > Oligia > Oligia fasciuncula. Next base: position 698,924 of record OY720414.1, on the reverse strand, counting down.
ATCTATGGAAAGAAAAGGTCCCAACATTTAACCTGTTTCTTTAGGTGTGAACGCATAAGTTATTACAGGGCTATTTTATCCGCACCGATCGGTACCGGTATGTCTTTACTGGGAACTTTATGTAAGCACCCTTAGAAGCCTTTTTTTTCTGTCGGATTACCTACTCCAGTCGCAAACCGTCATTTGTGTCACAAAAGTGTATAAGAATTGCATAGAGTTGTTAGTTAATCATTTTATAGTCATGGTAATGAAAACGAAAAAATTACGTCCGTGGTTGTAACAGCTCTATATTAGATCTCATCACCGAGCGTATTTCCGATAAGAGACGATAATTCGCGAAGCGCAACTCTTCTTGGGATATCTGTACGTGTTAAGTAACTCCTATTGATAAAAAAAGGTACTAACGTCCGTCTTCCTCTTCTCCCTCGGCCTTCTCCTTGGCGGGCGAACCTCTCTTCTCCCTTAGAGAAGTAGTGAGCTCGTTGGTGACAGTCACTGGGTATAACTTGTAAGGAGCTATGGCTTGCTTGCCGTCCAAATTGCCTTGAAGCACTGTGGAGTTTCAATCAAGCATTAATTCGTTACATGTGAATGTTAGGACGGTGAAGGCCACAGGAACCCGTTGGATGCGAGAAGCACAGAACCGGTCGAAGTCGAAGTGCTTGGGGGAGGCCTATGTCCAGCAGTGGACGTCTTTCGGCTGAAATGATGAATGTTAGGTTATCGTACCCCAAAAGGAGAATACGGAACCCTTAAAGGATCAGGAACGCGTGGAGGTATCAATCAAGTTGAAATTAATATCAAATACGTAAGTCCCTTGGAGCTCTAGAAAAACAAGCTTCTAAGTCAACGCAATAAAAAATACGGCCATTTTATGCGACATGTTTCGTTTGAAACAAAAAATTTGTCGGTAATTACTCACCAAGTTTGTCAATAAACTCTCCAGGACTGGCAGCCACAATGAGCACGGGACACGACTCCGGCGGCACGAACTCCGGTTCCGGCTCCGGTTTCTGCTCACCCTCTGAAATATATCAGGGGTTAGCATGGTCACATGTAAGAAGAAGCTGCTGCTAGAGAGAGATAGAAGCTCGCATCTCGTTCATTGCAGCCGGTGGAACAAGTGAATAAGATAGACAATCCATCGGTTCCAGGGTACACGTCCAGAATCCGGGCTTCTTACTCAATACTTTCTTTTTTTTTTTTTTCTCTTTCTTTTTTTTTCTTTTTTTCTTTTTTTTTCTCTTTACTTTCTTTCTTCTGAGTTTCTATTATGAAAATCCCAATAACACTTGCCCCACCTGGGAATAGAACCCAGGACCTCATTGTCAGCAGGAACGCTTACAACCACCAGACCAACGAAGCAGTGAAATTTAAACAACGTATTTTAAATAAATAAATGAGGTACCCACCGCCTCCTTCCATGTCTTCGTCGAGATCTCCAGCACTCTCGCCCGCCATCTCGTCCCGCAGGCGCTGTAGACGTAGTTCATCACCTGCATGGTCACGAAATTATTAAATTACTAGCTGCGCTCCGCGGTTTCACCCGCATAAATGTCGATCCCGTGGGAATATCGGGATAAAAAGTTTTATTTTATCCCATTCCATTCCAACCTAACCCATTGCAATATATTATATTCCAAAAATTCCAAAAATTATCTAACAGTAAGTCATCACTCACCCTTCTGAATCCTCTGCGGAGTAAGCAGTCCCTTGGTGAGCGTGGGCGCAGGGTCGAAGGCCACGACCTTCCCCCCGGCCGACATCCACAGGCCGAGCTGGTGGTAGTCTCCCACGAGCAGAGATACGGTTGTCGGCTTCGTGGTGTCGTACCACATCTTGAAGAGGTAGTCCTTCATATCTGGTAGGATGGAAGTCAGGTTTCATTGAAAAGGTTTCATTCAATCATCATCCTGAACAACTTAATAATATGAGACGAACACAGAAATCGCAAAGTTTGCAAAACACGACACAATGTTGCGAATTTTTTGCTGATTTTTTTAGTACGAACCGCTTGGTCTTCGTCGCTTAAATGAATAAATTGAATTCATACAAATAAAGTTCATTTTCGTATGAATCACTACAGTACTTGTCTGTCACTTCGCTACTGTCTAACACCTGCACCCTAATTGCGTAACACACTATCAATCTCAATTTGAATCATTTTGAAGGATATTGCTTACCCATTGCTTCATATATTCGAAAAAATTGTCAGCTCAACAACGTAAATAACGCAATGATTGTTGTTGAACTGTCAAAATGAAAGCTATCGCTACTGATAGTGTGTTACGCAATAACCCCGCAGATTTCCAAATTTAGAGAATATGGAGTTAAGATAAGTTTTTGAAATCTACTTCAGGATTACTCTTGATGATTACATCGCGAAATCCATAATTTATTTTGAAATTTTACGTTCGCGAATCGGCAAACGTAAATTAAGACGCCCTCAGGCAGGTGGAGCGACCTTCGCAGGGTGGCTGGTAGCACCTGGATGAGAGTTGCTGAGAATCGAGCCGAATGGCGTCAATGGCGTGTACTTAGCCTATGTCCACTGTAGGTTGATGATGATGACAAAAAATTTTATTGCAAAGAAATATGAATTTCGAGGGATTTCACAATCGTAATACTTACTGAAGTAAAGTTTGACAAATTCTCAACTTCAAATTCTTAATTCAGAAACTTGATGAAACTTTCTTATTTAACCATTTCTTTTGACTCACGTTTAAATTCCACTTTCTCCTCTTCTTCACCTTCTCCCAGGCCTTCTTTTCCACCGCCCCCTCCTTCTCCTTCCTGAGAACGACTTAACATATTATCGCACCTTTATTTTACTGTATTTTCTCTGCTTCTTACTTCGCTTGTATACCCCGAAGGGTTAGGCCGACATGCACCTATAGTAGGTACACCCACATTTGGACGATACATACATACATACATAATCAGCCTATAATGTTCCCACTGCTGGGACACAGGCCTCCTCTCGGTGAGAGGGGGAGTGGGCCGTAATCCACCACGCGGGCCCAGTGCGGGTTGGCAGATGTCACATGTCTACGAATTTTGACGATGCAACAGGTTATTTTTCTTCCATTCTCCCGTGTTTTTTTGACGTGAATACGTCTTTAAAATTGCTTCTATAGTGGGAGGTAGGTCAAAAAAACCAATGATAACAAAATCTGGGGATACAGTTTAGTGTTGCAGCTTCATATCTATGATCTCCATCATAAAATCAATTACACCATTGGATAGCTAAAGGATCAAAGAATTCCGCGCGAAGAAGAATTGCGCACGGTGGAGCGGGAAGCACCGCCATTTTGAATTAATTTTGCTGCGTATCGAGATTTCCACTTAGTATAAACTTCAACTTTGACTCGGAAAAGCAACGACGTTCATTTAAGTTTCAATCGTCAGCTCTCGTCAAAATCTATCAATTGTATAAAAAACATTAGTGTAAAATAGTGACAGTGAATATAATGTGCTAAAATAAAAATAATATTAAAAATATATAACGTCGGCCAATACGCGTCAAAAAGCCAAACACAGAGATCGTATATGGTTGGAAAGGGAAATAAAACACCAAATGACCGAGTCAAGTAGTGCCGGGAACGTAATATAATGAATGCGGCCGAGCGGATCAACTCCGTTACGTAAACGTATTCACGTACACACACGGCAGTGTCCATGACACAGCCACGACCCTTTATTTTTTTTTTGGAAAACGGGTTAAGCCTCATAAAAAAAAACATTTACTAACCCCTGGAACCTCATCTGGCAGTCGTAGAGGCAGTCGCACGGGCTCGCCCAGCTCGATGGAGAAGGTGTTGGCTCCCATCTCGAACTTCTCTGAGAGGTCATCTATGGTGATCTCCTTGCGGCCTGTTTTCTTTATGTGGTTCAGGTAGTAGTCTCCGGCGGCGTCTGTGGGAATACAGTTCATATCAGTATTTATCTATCTGTATAATCTATCTCTAATTACCTTAACTAATTAACTTTAGAAAAAAGCCTATTAATTTTATCAAAACTGGTCCAGCCGTTTGAGCATGAAGAAGTAACAAACATATAAAAACACATACACACACACACTAACAAACTTTCGCCTTTATAATATTAATGTGTTAAACGTACCCAGGATGTTGAACATATGATCTTGGTGCATGTGTGGCGGCGGCACCGACTCCGACGCCGCAGCGAAGGCAGCCGCCGCCGGCAGCCCGAGCGTGCGCCCCGCCATGTCGTCGTCCTGGGAGCAGTGCACGTGTTACCAATCAATATGGCATAAGCATAATCAGCCTATAACGTTCCCACTGCTGGGACACGGGCTTCCTCTCGGTGAGAGGGAGTGGGCCGTAATCCACCACGCGGGCCCGCGTGGTGGATTACGGCCCACTCCCTCGTGTGTTGGTGAATGTCACAAGTCTTCGAATTTTTGGTTCTAGGACGTGCCGGTTTCCTCACGATGTTTTCCTTCACCGTTTTGAGAGCAGTGGTGATGAAATAATTTACACAAAGTAAAGACGCCTTTCTGGGTTCGAACCTACGACCAACAAACGTCGTAAGTCGCGGCCGTTACCACTGCCCTACCTATTTGAATGGAATGCGAAAAATCTGCTGACACATTCTCGCCTCTCAACTGTCGAGAAACTCATCTCGTATAAAAAAGGCCTGAATAAATGAGATTTTCTATTGGATGACTTACATCAATGCCACACTTCTCAGCCACCTTGCCCATGGCCGCGTGCTCACCGCGTGGGCCCATCATAATGGCGGCCGTGCCCTTGCTGATCCATTCGAATTGTTTGCTCTGAAATCAAGATTGTTTTACTGACTTATTTACTAAATATAAGTATATGTTTAACCAATTATTCAGTGGACACAAAAGCACAATGAAATGCTAACAAATTAAGGATGAGTGATATAAGAGATTGTATGGAGAATTGGAGATAGAGATAAGGGATTGTGCTATCGGTCATGTATAGCTCCATCTCCCTCTTACATTGGAATTATGACGACATGATATCGTCACAATACGGCACCAGGAACGTAACTTGACCCGACTCTATGGGTTAGTTTACAAATTTTCATTTTCTGTTCCAAGTTGTCAGCCTCAGCAAGAGAGCAAACTTCAATTTTTTAATCTCGGACCTCCAAACTACGTCAGGCGTGGCCGACTCGAGGGCTGGGTTTTGCGTCGTCTTCTGCGCCAGCGAGACGGAGGTCACGGTTCCCCTTGGATGTATACATTAGTTACCTCCAGCTTAGTCTCGGGCGCGCCTATTTCCGGGTTGAGCTTGGTCGCGGTGATGGCGACGGGCGAGATGTTGAAGCTGTCGTCACTGCCGGGCGCCAGGTTGCTGAGCAGCACGTCGCCCAGCTCCCCCACGCTGCCCTTGATGCGCACCAGGCACGCCGTGGCTCGCGGCTCGCCCGAGGGCAGGCCTGTCCAGACACATTATTGGTTTTAGAATGCGAATAAATGCCAACGGGAGTTTGCAGTTTGACGTGAAAACGTCTTTTCGCTCGGTGGTAACTTCAATATTTCTGACCGATAAAAACATGTAAGATTTCAACCGTTAATAACTACGAGACTTTTAGTGCTAGACTAATGCTTGAGCATTCAAAATATAAGTCGAATTTCCAATTCATATAGTTGTCACTGTCAGTTGGTAATACACTTACTCAGTCATCCGTCTTCTTCTTTTTCTACATGTTTGTCTGTCTACTTGCCTGACTGGCCTGTTTTCGGTTCGAATCTACGACCTAAAACTAGTAATCGCGGCCGTTAAAATAATAGCCTCCCGACCGATTTCGGTCACGGTCGCCAATCTCAACGGAGATCAGCCAGGTGCACAGCAGATATTATAGTGCACATGTGTGTGCGCGCTTGCATCCACGAGACCAACGAGGCAGTTACCACTGGGCCAACACTGTATACTTGAGTGAGTCCAACGAAAGAACCATTGTGCTGTACACTGTGCAACACAGTGTCTCTCAGACTCTCAGTACCGCGCAATGGTGGAATGATACATCGTCAATCAATATAAGGCTAAGTAATGCTCACCATTCTCATCGCAGCCATGAGGATCGAAGAAGAAGTAGTGTCCGCCATGCTTCCAGATGGCGACGGAGGCGCCGCGCGCGGTGAACACGCCGTGCGAATGCTCCTTAAAGAACTGGCGCAGCACTGTCTTCAGGTCCGGCGCGCCCGAGCCGGCCTCAGGGTTCAGGGTACCTTTGAGGGGAGGGGGGGAAGGAAATTGTGTTAAAATACACGATACACAATTATCGCAAAATTATTGTGACAAATTGTCAAACACAACAGCCAATCGCAGCAGTTTGGCGCGCTGAATGCATAACCGCCTCCTTTTTTTTGAAGTCTGTTAAAAATACAACACGATCGATTAATCCTATCAATCGTTTTAAGCGGTAACAGTTATTTAATAACTTTTTTTTTATACGTGAAAAAATAAGTAATAACTTCCAATAATAAGGCGTCGTTCACTCTGCTCTACAAACCGTCACGTGATGTCACGCGGGTAGTGAGAACGCCGCTTGAGCCCAAGGCATGCACGGGCGATTTTTTAACGCGAAGATTTTTTAACTCACATTGGATTTTCAACTCTCGGTACATTCCAGTAAATCAAAAAAACTGTTGGATTTTCAACTTTCGGCTCTAAACAGTGCGTTGAAAATCCAGTGTACGATAATAATCGCTCGTGGGAACGAAGTAGTTTAATTCTTTATTTACCAGTGAACGCGCTGTCCATGACTTCTGTCTCGATACAATCATAGTCTGACACCTTGAACCTGAAACGAATGCAAATATGAAACACTTTTGTTTGTTCTTTTTTTGTTTCATGGATTTTCTGAGTATAATGGGGGGTCTTGGAACCAAGTTCGGGCAAAGCGTCTGTGTTCCCTTCTATATTTAACCAGTCTGTTTTTAATCCAAGAGTGAACAGACTTATGTGCCCGCTCGTTCCATCATAGACCTCATCCATCACTTTCCATCAGGCGTAATCGAGGTCAAGAGCGGGCCCATACAGCAATAAAAAAAAATGTGAGGTCGGGGGACTTCAGGCAGGAACGAAGTATAAAATAAAAATCCAAGATGGCGACTGCAAAATTTTACTCTTTCATCATGGGTGTCGTTTTCATGGTTTTCGAGAATGCTTCAGCCAATAGTGAGATCGAAATAAAAATCCAAGATGGCGGGTGCAAAAATTTTCAAAATAAACGTTTTTATTTAAATGAAATATTTTATTTTGTTAATCGAAACAGTACCCAAGGGATGAAAAGAAGCAAAGGATGTTACGATGACGACGTTAAAAGAGTAGCTTGTCCAGAGTGGATTCAGAGGGCGAAAGACAAGAGAGGTATGGGAATCTGTCACCAGTCTCTCACAAAGTCAGCTCCTTTTTCGTGCACTACTGTCAAAGAGCATTAACACATTATATTGTGTAGATAAAATAAACGTTTTATATTAGTATACAGGGTGGCAGGACATCGACGCGCAAGGATACAGTACATGATTCTGAACACCCCTGCATTGAAATTTTTGGTTAGTTATAAAGAAAAAATTGCTGTTCCATACATTTCTCCTCGTCTCACTTCTCTATGAAACAGCAGCTTTTGTTTATAACGGACATACAATTTTAACGTAGGGGGTTCCAGGTTCAGCTACGCTTGCCGCGGTTGGTCCATGGATGGGTGACCATCTTCACATATCAAGACCCCTCCGTGCCTCGGAAAGCCGTTGGTCCCGGTTGTCATTCGTGGATCTTTGATCGTCGTTACGGGTCGTCAGAAGCCCGAAAGTCTGACAGCCAGTCTTACCAAAAGGTAACGTATTACCCAGTAACTGGGTTGTGGGGGTCAGTCGCTCCATGTAAACTGGTATTCAGCTGCATCCGGTTAGACTTAAAGCCGACCCCAACATAGTTGGGAAAAGGCAGGCAGATGATGGGGTTCCAGAATCATGTACTGAATTCATGGTTACAGTTTGGATGTCGATGTCCCAGCCCTCTTCGTCATGCCGATAGACGTCCACTGCTGGACACAGGCCTCCCCCAAGCACCTCAACTTCGACCGGTTCTATGCTTCTCGCATCCAACGGGTTCCTGCGGCCTTCACAAGGTCGTCGGACCACCTTGTGGGAGGCCTTCCAACGCTACGTCTTCCGGTACGCGGTCGCCACTCCAGAACCTTTGGACCCATTGGCCATCTGTTCTGTGAGCAATGTGCCCTGCCAACTGCCATTTAAGTTTGGCAATTCTTCGGGCTATGTCGGTTACCTTGGTTCTCCTGCGGATCCAGCCCGCTTGTATTATTATTATTCTATCGTTGTTCCAGCTCTTTATTAGATCATTAGTATTTGCGAAGATATCCGATGATTCCCGACTCCCGAGGCGCATACTTTTCCTTGAAGATCTGTAGGTACTCTGATGAAGTATAGCTGTACCTGGTCAACACATCGGCGGCTGCCAGGGTGCCGGTGGCGAGTTCCTCTCCCTCTTCCTCCTGGCCCTCCTCAGGACTCTGCGGCGAGTCCATGCTGATGCCCATCTTCTCAAGATGTTCCATCGTGTTCTGGTAGAGGCTGTCACCGCGGACTAGGGTCTGGAAAAAGATAAAGTTTTAATAAAATTATACAAGGTTAAAATACCTAGCAAAAAATGATGAGCTTAACATAAAACATGAAAGTTCTGACCTCATCGACATCTTCCACCGTCCATTCGTTCGGGTCCACGACCTGCGCCATGGCGAGCGCGGCGATGGAGACGGGCGTGGCCTGGCGGCCGCGGTGCTCCTCGGGGAAGCGCGCGTCCCCCTCGTGGAAGCTGCCGCGCACGATCCAGCGCCCCGGGGCCACCGCTGGGAGGGGGGACTCATTTTATAAAACTCAAAGCATTTATTTACAATTATAATTATAGAACTAGCAGCGCCCCGCGGTTCCACCCGCGTAAGTTTCGATACCGTGGGCATATCGGGATAAAAACTATCCTATGTCCTTCCCCGGGATGCAATCTTTTATCGAAATCCGTTCAGTGGTTTAGGCGTGAAAAAGTAACATACAGACAGACACATAACATACAGAAAGACAGTTACTTTAGAATTTATAATATTAGCACAGTATAAAAACCATAGACTGTGATATTAGTATGGATTGATTCCAAAAGGTAGTTTTCGTATGGAGAAGAATGGGCAAGAAACTCCACCGTTACTCTGTTCTCTTTTTAAACTGTTTTACAATATTTTTCTTATAACTTAACTTTAACTGTTCTTCTTAACTCCCCTTGTTACTTTTTATAGATAAGTTCTAACTGAGTGCAGTTGAACGTAAGTGAGTGTTGCCTTATACTATGTATGTAAATATGTATTACCGGTGCACTGTAACCTAAACTTATGGTCAATAAACTTTTATTATTATTATTTATTTTGTGTACAGAAGCCAGCACATCAACCTACTACAAATTTATTTAATAGATTTTCAACTTTATCGCTAAATCACAAGGTTCAAAGTTGATTGGGAAAATTTTACAGTTCCGGGTAGTTTGATGTGCTGGCGACTGTATAATTAATAATATATAATTAAAATTATAAAAAAAAAAAAAAAAATTACCACAATAGGTAAAAGAATTTAAAATGAAGCCATGACAAATAAATAAATAAAATTATATGACAGATATTAAATGGTGCTCAGATATTTACAAACATTCACTACATTCACAGTAATTTTACCTCTGACAGCATCAACACAATATCAACCTTATAGCCATGATTATAAAGATCAGTGTGATTTATTTTTGCATCGCTGTCAAAATCAAAGATTAAATAATGATGAAAGGATTCTAACTAAACCGTACACAATGATTATGACTCACGTTTCATCTTGTTGACCGGTTCGGGCATGTCGGCACTGCGCTGCGTGACGCGCACGTCGCTGATGCTGAACGGCTTCCGCTTCATGTTGGCCGCGTTGTCCATGAAGTACTCGCACATGCGCGCCACGCGGGTGAAGTACATGACGCAGCCCTTGCCGCCATCTTGGAGACCAACCTGGTGACGAGTGTGACAAATGTTAGAAGGGCGGAGGTTTTGGGGACTGTCAGTTCTGAAGGGTCAATTTTTGTAAGAGGTAAGCCGGAGAAGATATCTTTAATATGATTAGGTATATTATTTGTTTATACAAAATTAGTTTTTGTTTATACTAATCCCGAAAAGGGGTCATTGTACTCATGATTTTGAACAACTTTTTCTATGGGACCAACCCTGGAATCGCGAAAAAAAATCAGCTGTTCCATACATTTGTGTTTACTTAAATCGACAAAACACTAGTATTTTAGTATGTTGCTTATATAATCAGACAAAAAAGAATATCATATATTTTTCTGATAATATTTACTAAATATTAAATCATTTTATTTTTTCTAAAATTTGCGTTTTATGCGTTTAGGTCCTGTAAGCGTATTTTGTTACAGTTATCGGTTAAGGGAACCGATAACTGTAACAAAATACTCCTGCAAATTCTTTGTAGTCAGGTCAAATACTCGGCACAGAAAATAATGGCGCCGATTCTGTTGTTCACAAATTAAACTAAATTTAAGTTCAGTGCATCTTTTTCTTTCTATTTCATTAAGAAAAGGACAGAAGATAAATTTTAGTTTAGTCCTGTCAAATTAGTCAGCGCCTGACGTAAATTGACGTATTTTTAGTAGCAAATTTTTTAATCTCGTCTAAATTGTCTATGGAGTATCTTAATTTGACAGGACTAAACTAATATTTATCTTCTGTCCTTTTCATAATGAAATAGAAAGAAAAAGTGCATGAACTTAAATTTAGTTTAGTTGGTGAACAACAGAATCGGCGCCAATATCTTGCATTTTGAACTATAATATTCCAGTTGTAGGTAATTGAGTTCATTCATCATCTGCCTAGCCTTTTCTCAACCATGTTGGGGTCGGCTTCCAGTCTAACCGGATGCAGCTGAATACCAGTATTTTACATGGAGCGACTGCCTATCTGACCTCCACAACCCAATTACTGGGTAATACGATACCCCTTGGTAAGACTGGTTATCAGACTTTCGGGCTTCTGACTACTCGTAACGACTGTCAAAGATCCACGAATGACAGCCGGGACCAACGGCTTAACGTGCTTTCCGAGGCACGGAGGGGTCTCGGTATGTAAAGATGGTCACCCATCCACAGACCAACCGCGGCAAGCGTAGCTTAACCTGATCGATCGACCTGTGCGGCTGTTATTATTTAGCCACGGACCCCTCAGGTAATTGAGTTCATTATCGATCAAATAAAATTGATTACTTGAAATTTTCTGTTAAATTAAAAATGAATGCATCTCACCCTAGTTCCATATCGGTCTGCTGGCCAGGGATGGTACAAGTAGTACTTGCCGCCCTCGAACCAAATCGCAGTCTCATACTCTCCGGGCACCTGCGGGGTTAATGTAACTTGTATATCATTGGAATAGGGTATATATTGGAACGACTTCCACTCGATTTCAAATACCCCAGTTTGCATTGCTTCAGTTTCATAAACAATTATTATATTTAAAGTATCAGCTGACCCGACAGACGTCCTGTCCAGATTGCAATAGTTCATACAAATTTCCCATAGTAAAGGGACGAGCAGTTGAAACTTCCCCGAATTTGAAAAAATCCAGGAAGCTATTCCATTTTTTTTTCCATAAAATCTAATTCAGAAACGAATATTTTAAAATAAAAAATACCTAGTCAAATCGTTTCAGCCGTTCACAAAGTAGATAAGGCTAAGAACTCACGGAGCGATTTTCGCCCGCAACCGCCGCGGTCGTGGATCTGCGGTTTTATTTCAAAACTCACGAGACCGTTTATTCGCGCGGTTACGCGGCCGCCGCGGTTGCGATCATCGCCTGCAAACGTGGCGGGCGATGATCGCAAGATTGCAAGACGGGCGGTTAACGATCAGTTGAGGTCCAGACCGCCATGGACACACACCAGAAACGAGCCGCCAACCGATCGCAAAGCGCGCGGGCGCCACCCGCCGAGGCTGCGGGTAACCGCGGCCCGCGCGATTCTACTAGTTGCCCGCCGGTACAGCGGGAGCCGCATACAACCGCGAACACCGCGGGCGTAAAACGCGTCGTGAAATGTGCTTTAATTTTTTATATAAATATTTGCATTCTACAGAAGCTGCGGGCCCGCAACCGCAGCGGACGCGGGCGAAAATCGCTCCGTGAGTTCTTAGCCTAATGCGGTCACCACAGATTTTAAATTTATTTATGCAGGATTAAAAAAAAATATGTGATGGGCAAGCCTAGGATGTTTACGCATTATTTTTGTCAAGGAACGAAATTTTGATGAAATTCATCATCATCTGCCTAGCCTTTTCCCAACTGTGTTGGGGTCGGCTTCCAGTCTAACCGGATGCATCTGAATATCAGTATTTTACATGGAGCGACTGCCATCTGACCTCCACAACCCAGTTACTGTCAGTCGGTCAGACTTTCGGGTTTCTGACTACCCGTAACGACTGTCAAAGATCCACTAATGACATCCGGGACCAACGGCTTAAAGTGCTTTCCGAGGCACGGAGGGGTCTCGGTATGTAAAGATGGCCACCCATCCACAGACCAACCGCGGCAAGCGTAGCTTAACCTGATCGATCGACCTGTGCGGCTGTTATCATTTAACCACGGGCCCCTCTGAAATTGTAAGGAAATTATCTGTCTTAGAAAAAATCCGGAGGTGGTTTAGAAAGGCCAAGTTCCACTTACTTGCAGTATTCCGGAATCAGACTCCTTGAAGAAGTGTTCAATTCCTCGACACAGGTCGAACACTTTCGGGTTGTTCGATAACAACTTGCCCCAGACCGCGATACCGCGCACCTAGAATAAATAATAAAATAATGAAGAAAAATAAAGAATTAAAGTACACGGCTAGTTGTAACGGGGGTAAGAAGTAACAACGTGTCGTATACAGAATACAGTATTCACAAGTAAATTACACCCGTACGAAACCGGGGCGGGTCGCTAGTAATCAAATTATCTCTTCAAACTAGGATTAGAATCCTCACTTTTTGAACGTCTAAATTACGTAAGACAGTCCCCTAAAACGCCCAACTTTCACCACTTCCTAGTGCTTTTACTGGGAAGAAGTGGCGCAACAAACTCACCAGCACGAAACACACAACAAACACACAACAACACACCCCAACACACCCCCACACACACAACACACAACCTCACACACTAAACAATCAGATTCAACATATATTTAGATGCCTCACCTTGTGCGTGTACTCGCGGTCGCGTATCGAGAAGGTATCCTTGAGTTCTCCAAGCACCAGGCGACGGATGGGGCCGCCGCGATCCAATAACGACTCCTGAGCACACAGAGGTATAAATGAGAGACTGATGAATAAGAGAGGATGAGATAGTGTAGTCAATTTTCGTATGGTAAAAGAATTTGTAAAGCTTAGGCTAGCGACACATCAGATGAAAATATGCGACGGAAGATTATCGTGCTCACGCCTCGAGGTAGTGAGGAGGAGCACTCGTTATAACCGCACTGCTGCAGCGCAAAACCGCCTGTCACCGGCTCAAAAAATTCCACCCGCGTGTCGCCAGCGCGCCGACAGCGAGATAACTGCTCGCTGCCGACACACATAGGTGAGGAGACAGCAGGACACCGTCCACGCGCCAACGGCTAGTGTTCAGCTTACAGACTGGTTTGGGAACATTATTGAGTGAATTAGCGGGCGGCCGGGAGACAGCCGGGGAGCCTGTGTCCCAGCAGTGGGAACGTTATAGGCTGATTATGTATTGGAGGAGAGGGATCAGGCGCAGACACGGCTTTACGTTCTCTCTGAGGCAAGGAGGTGTCATACCACCAAATTTTCTACTCTGGGGTGCTAATACTGAGAATTCTTGTCAGATAAATCCAATAAGCTAGTCGTAGGTAGTCGTAGCACACCGGAAAGGGATCGGCACCGTATCAACTCGAGCCGTTCAGTATGCTTTGTATGAAACTCCCTTCTACTAATCGGAATCGTAACGTACCTAATCGCCTCGCTTCGGGACAAGCTCACGAACCGCGGTGCGGTGTGTTACAGCTCGTCGTCTTCGCGCTTACATCTCTCCGTACCCGAGCCTCTCTTCGTCTCTTCGTCCACCCTTGCCCCTCTCACCCCTCCGGCCTGGCTGCTGCACCATCACCCAGCGGTCGGCGAGCCGTAAGCGCGGCGTCGCCTAGCCGTAGCCGAGTCGACGTATCGGAGCTTCTGATCCGCTTTGGTTACGTGCTTACGTTAGGTTGACGCCTGTTTGACGGCGAGGCGAAAGGCGATACGGTGCCGATCCCTTTCCAATTTGATACGTCTGCTATGACCTTAATTATATGTAAAAACTGCCCAATAGGTCGCAAGTGCATCTGCTAAGCGTGGGGTTCTGGAATCGATTTCCGGGTCGGGGCAAAGTGTAATTGGGTTTTTCCATTAGAAATGTCTCGGTCACAGCCCAGAGTTTGGAAATTGATGGTGTGCAGCCCTCGCGCCTCGCGCGTGCGCCCCTTGTGCACCTGTGTTTACGCACACACGCCTGCAATATAAAATCTCCTGCGCACCTGGCTAATCTCCGTTGAGATTGGCCACAGTGAGCAAAATCGATCGGGAGGCTATTAATATGTAAAACCACTGATACTTGCCCGGTACATATTATATCCTACATCCAGGGTCTCATCAAACATGTCCTCATTCCACGCGCGAGCTCTGTACCGCTGCAGCATGCCCAGAGCCGCCACGCAGCACGGAATGGCCGTGAACGTCTTGAATTTTTGGTACCTGCGCGATAGACACGGTTAATAATTTTTGGTACCTGCGCCATAGACACGATTAATAATTTTTGGTACGTGCACCATAGATACGGTTAATAAACCGGTTGCTATGTTGTGCTACGCTTAGTTATCTTAAGGGTGAACAGCCAACATTAAACTAGCATATTAGTCGATTTGTACGAATTTATTCGGCCGAAATGTGCGAATCGTTACTTTTAAGTAATAATATTTTACAAGACTCAGCGCACTATCGACCTCCGGTCTCTGCAGGGGAGTGATGTAGCGCCATCTACATCGCCACTAGAATCAACGCATCACACTGACGTCACGCAAATTCCTGCATCGCGCAAGCAGAATTCACCGCGCAATTAGCATATTATATTATACAACGACCCGACATAAATCATCGAGCAGTTGCCCGCCAGACGCAACAACCGTTTGGTTGGATGATCCTTCCTTCTCTATAGAGTTGAGTGAACTTTACATCCTGTTCCGCATACGTCTATAAGAGTTTTTCTTCGCACCCACAACACACATCTACGCCCTTTAAAATGCTAAACGGTGAAGAACCCAGCTCCAATCGGCCTCCTGTCCCGACAAATAGATAATAAAATTTATGCTCACCTATAGCTGGCCATATGTCGTGTTCCCCTCAAGATCCACTTCTCAACGTCAAGCTGCTTGTACTGCGAGTGATAGTTCTGATCTGCTATCTCCACTGGACTGTGCAGGACCGTCTCCTCTTTCGGCAGGGGGATCATGTCGTCCCTGAAAATAAATAACATCAGGCCTGTAATACTTGAAGGGTTCAGCAAAGGTGTATAATGCACCCACATTTCGCCAGATAGTTTAAATGTTAAGCTCTACTCGTATTAAGGAGCAAATCCCGTCAACTGGGAGCAAATCCAGACTCGAACGCTGCTATTGAGAAATTCCTAGTGACATAACCCATTTAAGACTTTGTCCGACCTGGTAATTGAACCCAAGACCTCGCGCTCAGAATCCATCCTTCTCTATATAGGAAACTGCCTTTTGGAATGCGCAATTCAAATAAAGCCATTTTCACAAAAAACGTACAATACAAAATAATACACAGCAGTACTTATAGATTCAATTGTTTATTTAATTTCAAACCTTGACTACAGCTTGACTTTAGCTTAACTTTAGCTTTACCTTAGCTTGGCTTTAGCTTGACCTTAGCTCGACGTTAGCTTTAGCTTGATTTTAGCTCGACAATAGCTCTACTTTAGTTTAACTTTTGCTTGACTTTAGCTCGACAATAGCTCGACTTTAGCTTAACTTTAGCTTGACTTTAGCTCGATTTCAGCTACACGTTAGGTTGACTTTGCCTATAAATGGTCTAACTAACTGAAACAACTTTCCACTCACCTTCCAAACGTGTGTCCGTCGAGCTTGGGCGAGTAGAGGAAGAAGTTCTCCCCGCGGAGCGTCATGATCTGTTCGTTGGTGGGGTTGAGCGGCGCGCGGTCGGGGTGCACGGGCAGCTCGGGGGGCGACTGCGGGGGCGTCAGGGGACTACAGTGCCGGCTTACATTTGCGAATGTATAACGAAAAATGCAATTTCTTAAGCTCCCCCGCTTTCAAAAGTATTGCCCAATTGGAAATTACTAGTGACTGAAGACAGCTGCTCCCTAATTGCATAACACACTTACGACCACGATGCAAAAGTTTTTGAAGGAAATCGCTAAGCCATTGCTTTTTATGTGTGGAAAATTCGTCTGCTCGGCTACGTCAATAACGCAATGAATGTTGTTGAACTATCAATATACTAGGCATTGCCATTGTAAGTGAGCTGTGGTGTCCCAGTGGTAACGGCCGCGACTTACGGATTGTGGATTGTAGGTTCGAACCCAGACAGACACTTTACTTTGTGTAAATTATTTTATCACCGCTGCTCTCAAAACTATGAAGGAAAACACCGTGAGAAAACCGGCATGACGTCCTAGAACAAAAAATTCGCAGACATGTGACATCTACCAACCCGCACTGGGCCCGCGCGGTGGATTACGGCCCACTCCCTCTCACCGAGAGGAGTTCTTTGTCCCAGGAGTGAGAATTTTATAGGCGGACTAGCAGTGCCCCGCGATTTAACCCGCATAAGTTTCGAGCCCGTGGGAATATCGGGATAAAAACTATCTTATGTCCTTTCCCGTGACTCAAACTATCTCTATACCAAATTTAATCTCAATCGGTTCAGCGGTTTATGCGTGAAGAGGTAACAGACAGACACTCTTTCGCATTTATAATAGTATAGTTTAATAGTATGGATTGTGAGACAGTAAGCGTGTTACGCAGTTAGTTCGCTAGTGTTATTCAAACTTACCTCTTTCGGCATCTTCTGGTAGAACTCTCCGACTTTCTTTCTGGCCTTGGCGCGGGAGGTCGCTAGACTGACGGCGCTGAGCGAACCTGTTATATGCTGACCCTGGAACCAAGACATCACTCTTATTTTCTAGATGTGTAAAGTAGATTTCAGTAGAAGGGCGTTAATAAGTTCGTATAAGCGAGATGCGCCCAAGATAGCCCGTGAAATTCAAATTTCCATTTATGTTTTTTGCAATTTGCAGGTCAGCAATTATAGAGGAGAAAATAGGCGAGAGCCAATCCTCGAATTATGACTTTTCAAAAAGTCTCTCCGACCGCATTTCCTATTAAAGGTAAAAAAGAACTGCGAAAATCTAGTGTTATGATAATTAGCTAGATAACCAACTCACCTCCACCTTCTTCTTCTCAAGCAGATGATTAACGTTGAGGCTGTCCCATTCACTGTGGCAGTGTACCTTAAGAGCCTTCAGGTCCAAGCCATAGGAAGGGTCCCGGAGCAACGGCTCCTTTTGTACCACCTGATGATAAATGGTTTTATTTCTTTATGTAGGTTTGTAAGTACAAACACTTTTACACGTCAATAATATACTGACTGCGTCGTTGGTTTAGTAGTCGCAAGCGCTACTGCTGAACATGAGGTTTCGGGTTCGATTCCCGGGTCGGGCAATGTGTTAAGACTATTTCAATCTGGAATTTGTCGGTTGATGGTAATAGGCTCGCCCCCTGTTACATGGGTAAACATTACTGACGAAATGTAGCTGTTACTATAAGGCCTTACCCTTCGGCGAATACAGGCGCTACCAAGCGCAACAGCGATATCGCTTATATCTGAATAGGCCTTTAAGATCACAATGACTTTGACCGACTTGTTGGGCAGCCACTCAACAGCAACCTTATTGCAATGAGAATAAAGATCACTGCGATTTTGACAGGACTGCAAGATCAGAGGTAAAATAACTGTAGCGGCATCTACACCGCCACATGCGAACTACGCAATATACTGACGTCACGCAAAATCCTGCATCGCGCAAGCAGAGTTTACCGCGCAACTAGCATATATATACAACGTCCCGACATCAATCGTTGGGCAGTAGCCCACCAGACACGACACCCGTCTGGTCGGAGGAACCTCCCTTTTCTATGGAGGAACTTTACACCCTGTTCCTCGTACCTCTAATGATACGACTATAGTAATATTAGTCTACTTACGTCAACGGTGGTCAGCGTGATGGAAGGCTTCGGTTTAGAATTCTTGACGGCTTCCATGTCGCCGTAGTTGGTCAGGAAGTCGATCACGAACGACGTGATGCCCGCGTAGCGGATGAAGGCGCCCGCGCCGGTCCTGCGCGGTTAAAAGTAAAGGAAGAGCAATAAATATTATATGCCACAGAATATTTTAACATACAACCCGCAACAGTTAACTTAAGACTTCGCTCGGATGACGTCAGCACGCGGTAGGTACTGATGGATGGCGAGAGCGGTCACAGCGCGGGGGATGGGAGGGGCCGGGTGGGTCTTACCTCTTGCGGGTTGTAACTATGTTCACTGTATGGCAATGAAGCCGATGTCGACAATAATTCTGCCAATGTCAGAATGTTAAAAAAATCTGCAAAATAAAAAAACTAATAAATTTATAAACTAAATTCAATACTAGGTCATTCGCAGACCTTTGCCAGTCGTTACAGATAGTCAGAAGCCCGAAAGTCTGACAACCAGTTTCACCAAAGGCCCGTGTTACCCAGTAACTGGGTAGTAGACCAAATACTGGTATTCAGCTGCATCCGTTTATACTGGAAGCCGATTCTAACAATAGTTGGGATAAAAACTTTTTTACAAAAAAAACAACCGACTTCCAAAAACACTATAAAGTGAAAAATAACTTTAATTTCGGAAGTCGGTGTCTTTGGATCTGTATTTTAGTTTTTTGCCACCGACTTCCGAAAATAAAGTTATTTTTCACTTTACCTATACCTACTTAATGTTTTTTGGAAGTCGGTTGTTTTTTTTTTGTAAAAAAGTTTAATAAAAATAACTTTAGGTAGTTTCGGAAGTCGGTGTCTTTTGATTTGTATTTTAGTTTTTTGCCACCTAGAAGATTGTCCGAAATGCATAAAATGGTACTTTTTTGCATCCTGAGCTTTTCACTCTAAGGCGACGATATTATAAAACAAAACAACTTACAATTTTAACATTATCAAACCAACTTCTAACTCATATAACTTCAAAAAGTTGAGCAACATTCAGCAACGTTTTTATGTTGCAATATGGAATGTTGCAGTGTTGCTTCGCCATTTTTATTATTTTTATGTGTGTTGATTAGATATTTCAATACCTAGTACAATACGACCGAGGGCGACGTAACTTGGCGGGCCTGAACTTTGCGCAGAAGGCTGCGCAGTAAGATTTTTTAGGAACCAAATGGTGACATGAGGCGAGTGAGAGAACATTTTCGAAAGTTCTTAGTGCCTATGTTTAGGCCTGCCAAGTTACGTCGGTCGTATTGTAGTACCTATGATTGGTAGGAATTTTCGCAGGAAACCGACAACTAGCCCAAAAAAAAAAACAACGCGATTTTTTTTTTTGTATTTTGCGTTTGTCATGAATTATGAAAACAAAAAAAAACAACCGACTTCCAAAAAAGAGAAAAAGAAAAAAAAAAAAAAAAGTATTCTATTCTATTTCTATTCCATCAATGGCTTTAGAAGTTACTCCAAAACAATAAGGCATACTCACAAATTATCAACCCCTCCAATCGCATTGAGCATGTGAGGGTCGAAGATGTAGCAGATGGTCTTGGCGAGACTGCCGCCCTCAGGGTCCGGGGGGTGGCCCCAGATCAGGAAGTGGCGGTCATATCCGATCGACAGGATCAGCATGTAACTCTGACCTGTGCGCTTCTGCATTAATCTGGGGGATAAGACAGGTTTTGTAAACCTACTAATATCGAAGAGGTTTTCATACTTAAATGATTTTACTAGCTGCGCCCCGCGTAAATGTCGATCCTGTGGGAATATCGGGATAAAAAGTAGCCTATTTGTTACTCCAGGGTGTCAGCTTTTTCTTTTTTTAAATTTTTATCAAAATTGGTCCAGCCGTTTGAGCGTGAAGAAGTAACAAACATACATATAAACACACACACACACACAAACTTTCGCCTTTATAATATTAGTGTGATACTTTTTGTAGGCAACTCATTCGCTTCATTTAAATAGGTACAAATGTTGGTTTTTTAAGTTTAGCCAAATGCTTGCCAAACCCGATTTATTTTAATCAGTTTTGATCAACGGAAAAAATAATTTAAGCATTAAAAACATAATCGGCCCAGCGTCTACAGTCGATCCTTTATTAAACCAGTAAAGAACAAAAATAATAATGAATTAGGTACCTAATCTATAGGTACTCAAAAATCTAAGATAGCAGCTACGAAAATGAGCAAATTATTCATGGGTATCATTCTACTTCCACTTTCATTTTGGCGGGCGTTTATGCCGAAATTGAGGTCTAAATCAAAATCCAATATGGCGGCTATGACACAGCAAATCAATCATATGAAGCTAAATAACAGCTAATAGAAAATTGATTAAATATTCACTTTTAAAATCATCCAGATAAAATCCAATATGGCGGCTATGACACTGAGCAAATCAATCATTAGAAGCCAAATAACTAACAGAAAATTGATTAAATATTCGCTTTTAAAATCTTCCAGATGCATCTACGGTAGGGTGGATTATTTTTAAGATACAATGTGACTTACGCCATCAAGTCTACATCGGCTGTGACATTGTCGGGGTGTTTCGCCAGCAGTCCTGTGTCAGCCTCTTGCATTTTGACGGTGTACTTTGTGTCATGGTAGAAGAACGAGGTCAGGAGCTGGTGCAGTTGGAGGGCAGGCTTGCCTGTAGGGAAGGAGTCACTGGTCAATGATGATATAAGTAATGTTACGTTCAGTCTGTTCTAAAATTATCTGATAAAAGTGTTAACAAACAGGTTAACTAAAGGGAAGCAGTAACAATCTTCTGAATTTAGTAACTTTCATGTTAATACCTTACCACTTGTTCTAACAATAATGCGTGCACTGACTGTACATGTCCACTCAATCTGTGTGGTTCTTTCCGCAAAAGACCATTTCAGACCCCAATCTACATGGTCTTCACATGATCTGACCAAGATTTTGTATAGACTGTGACCTCTGAATTTGTTTCGGCATTTCTTCTCAGAGTAAACTGCGTCAAATGGAAGAAGTACCTTTATCTGTTTCAGCATATATTTGATCAAACAAAATGCGTACCTTTATAGCACTTCAATGCGACCTTGCACCGCTTATAATATCTATCGCCCGTTTCGATGAGGTCGTCCACATCCCTCCTGACTAACTGAGCGGGAGTCTTCTCTTCCAGCAGTGCGCGACACGCCACGGCTATGCAGGCGGTTTGGGCTCC
Source organism: Oligia fasciuncula (assembly GCA_963082905.1). Taxonomy (NCBI): domain Eukaryota; kingdom Metazoa; phylum Arthropoda; class Insecta; order Lepidoptera; family Noctuidae; genus Oligia; species Oligia fasciuncula. The sequence goes on along the minus strand of OY720414.1, from coordinate 677,312 downwards.
TAGCAAGGAACGAAGATATATTAATCAGTTGCTAGCTTTATTAACCTTTTGAACGCCAGAGCATAAACGCACGCGCGTGCCCTCCACGCCAAGCCACAATTTTAAATATTTAAGGTATACATTTAATAACACACAAAAGTAATGATTTAATTGTTTATTTCGTGATCAAGTGCACCGCATTTTTTGTCACATATTTATGTCGCTCGTAATAGGATAGGCGACACACGATTGGCGTACAGAGCACGCGCTTGCTTGTCACGTATATGTGACAATGGCGTTCAAAGGGTTAAAGAGGATAAAAATATATACAATGGATAAACTTCTTACTAAATTAACTAATTGGCCAAGTGCGAGTCGGACTCGCACATGAAGGGTTTCGTACCACAAGGCAATAATGCCGAAAAAAACACGTTTGTTGTATGTGAGCCCCCTTATATATTTATTTTATTCTGTTTTTGTATTTGTTGTTATAGCGGCAACAGAAATATATCATCTGTGAAAATTTCAACTGTCTAGCTGTCACGGTTCATGAGATACAGCCTGGTGACAGATGGACAGTGGAGCCTTGGTAATAGGACCCCGTTTTTACCGTTTGGGTACACGGAACCCTAAAAATATAATATCCTAACCAAACTGAAACTATTATCTAACTAAAATATGGATTCGAAAAATTCCTCCGCATCGTTATCGACTGGTAGTGTACCCAGAGACTGGTGGCATTGCCACGTTGTATTGCAATGCTTAGCTTCCAACTCAGCCCTTGGATCACTGGAAGTGTCAACAGTGCCGGATTAAGACTTGATGCCCTAAGCAATCCACGCCTGTAGGCCCTCCTATCCACTAGTCCCCTCGTGTTTTTCCAAATCATCGACGAGCGATTTGTAAAGATCGGCGCACATCTATAGAGTGACTTTTGGGTCTTGTAATATCTTGCTGATAACCTTTGATACCTTTTTTGATACCTTGCCTTTCATGTGCTAGCAAATACTGTTTCGGTGCTGTTTCTGCGTGATGGTGCCCCCCGAGACGTGATGCCCTAAGCAATTGCTTAATTTGCTTATGGGCTAATCCGGCACTGAGTGTCAACCAACCGTTTGGAGATTTCGTTAAACAAACCAAGAGCACTCGAACCCCACGGCCCGAGGGTTTCAATCCCAAACGGCTCGTAAATAATAACCAGTTGTGAGTTGCTTAATTTTCAAATACGTTAGACCTACATATTCATCATCTTCCTGCCCTTATCCCATGTTACTTGGGGTCGGCGCAACACGTTTTCTTCTTCCATTCTCCCCTGTCAACCGTCACGCTATCATTAACTCCCTTCTCTTTCATATCATTCCCCACACAATCCATCCATCTTTTCTTCGGCCTTCCTCTCCCTCTCCATCCATCAACATGTATATCCACCACTCTTTTAGTCACATGCGTTTCGTCCTTTCTCATCACATGCCCATACCAAGCCAAACGATTTCCTTTCAACTTTTCTGTCACTGGCGCCACTTTCAAACTTCCTCTTATAAACTCATTTCTTACTTTATCCATTCCATACGTTAGACCTACCTATTGTAGTAGGAAATTTTATTGTACATCGCCATTGAGTGATTGGGTTTTCTATCAGGAATTTTATAGTAGCAGCCAGGAGCCTGCTATTGTGTCCGGTTGATGCAAATACGCTCGCCCCCTATTACATGACCAGCAGTGCAGTGGAACAGTGGTGGCCCAGTAGTAACGGCCGCGGCCTACGAGTTGTAGGCCGTAAGTTCGAACCCAGCCAGGCACTTTACTATGTGTAATTTATTTCATCAGCACTGCACTGCTCTCAAAACGGTGAATGAAAACATCCACAACCAAAAATTTGAAGACATGTGACATCTACTAATCCGCATGGCCCGCGTGGTGGATTACGGCCCTCTCCCTCTCACAGAGAGGAGGCATGTGTCCCAGCAATGGGACCGTTATAGACTGCTTATGTAAACATAACAGGCGAGGTGTGCTAAACACGTCTGCCTGACGCTAGGGTCTGTTTGAAATGTCAGACGCTACCGACAGCGTGCGGTGACGTCACGACAGATGACAGTTGCCAAAACGTTCGTAACCGCCCCCAGTCTAACCCTTCGAGGATTGCTGGTGTCGGCGTGGGGTAATGTCTGGTAACTAACCCTTCGGGGATTGCTGGTGTCGGCGTGGGGTTATGTCTGGTAACTAACCCTTTGGGGATTGCTGGGATCGGCGTGGGGTTATATCTGGTAACTAACACTTCGGGGATTGCTGGTGCTGGACGTGGAGTTATGTCTAGTAACTGACCCTTCAGGGATTGCTGTTGTGAGGCGTGGGGTTATGTCTGGTAACTGACCCTTCGGGGATTGCTGGTGCGGGGCGTGTGGTTATGTCTGGTAACTGACCCTTCGGGGATTGCTGGTGCTGGGCGTGGGGTTATGTCTGGTAACTGACCCTTCGGGGATTGCTGGTGCTGGGCGTGGGGTTATGTCTGGTAACTGACCCTTCGGGGATTGCTGGTGCAGGACGTGGGGTTATGTCTGGTAACTAACCCCTCGGGGATTGCTGGTGCGGGGCGTGGGGTTATGTCTGGTAACTAACCACAGTGATTGGCGGAGTACTTCTTGGAGTTGCATCCGATGCTGCCCTGACACATCATCTTATTCTTATCCACTTGGTTAAAGTTGTGCCAAATCTAAGAGAAAGGAGGTTTTGTGTTTACATTTTAAATTATTATAGAACTAACTTGTTACCACAAAAATTGAAATCAAATATTAGGTACCCATTTCCCATAACTAACTTTTTTTTTTCTTTTACTAGCTACTGCCCGCGGCTTCACCCGCGTGGAAATCGGAGATTATACCACGGAAACGTGCTACTGGGACATAAAGTAGCCTATGTTACGGCGTATAACAGCTATCTTCTAGTGAAAGTTCCGTCACAACCAGTCCAGCCGTTTCGGAGATTAGCCGGAACAAACAGACAAAAAATTATTATTAGACAAAATTGAAATATAATTAAATAAATAAATTGAGTACCTAATCTTTTTTGTGAAACAATAACTAAACAAAAAAAAAAGTCTCACCTTCCTCAACTTGGAGAGCTCAGACGGCGGTGGCTGCGTCATGTCCTCCAGCATGATCCTCTGCCGCTTGGGGCGGCGGCGGCGCCTCCTCAGGTATGGAGGCACCCACTTATGAGTTATGAACTCGGGACGGTCTATTACCTGTCAAGTAAAGAACAACATGAGAGTAATGTTAGGGCCCTATCTCACTAGAACACTAGATTTCAAGAAGAAGAAGAGAAGAATATCCATAAGAATTAAAGGAGAATCCAAAGTAAAGAAGTAATAAATAAATTTCATAGAGGGTGATAAAAAGTAGAGTGTCCACCTCGGGAGCAACACTATTTTAAGCTCGAGTGACGTAACACTCTTGACTTCAAAATAGTTGTTTGCTCCCTTGGCGAACAATCTACTATTTGAATGCAAATTAGGCTCAGAAACAGAACTTTTTCACCGTCAAAGTTACAAAAGGTGAGGTGTTGTACCTCTTCGCTACTTCTTCGCTGTCTAATCAGGAACGAGATGGCAGTCACCTTATAGCATAGCAATTGTAAGCAGCGGGGTAATTGCGTAACACACTATCAGTAACAATGGGTTTCATTTTGACAGTTCAACAACATTCATTGCTTTTTTTACGTTGTTGAGCAGACAAATTTTTCGAACATATGAAGCAATGGATTAGCTATATCCTTCAAAATGATTCAGATTGAGATCGATAGTGTGTTACGCGATTAAAGTGCTGGACGAAAAGTGTCAAGCGATTTTGTACCCTGTGTGGTGCAACTGTCACTTTAACCGTTATCTGCCCTGCACATCACAAGCAAGGTTGGCGAGACTCCACGAGATGCGAGAAGGGAGGCCTATATCCAGCAGTTGACGTCTACTGGCTAAAGCTACATTTTCCTAGAAGAGCGGGTGGCCGAGCTTAACGGCCGCAGTGACAGCTGTTATATAAAAAACCGGGAGTCGGACTTCTGTACTTGTAGGTATGTAAATTGTTTATCACGGGATTTTTTTTTGTATGTAACTTCAAATTTACGGTTTTCGGGTTTTTTTCTTTACTTGTGCTAGGTACATACATGACATTGCTTCTTGCCAAATTTCGTCAAAAGTCAAATCTAACCTACTTTAAGATCTCATCTCAGATCTAAGATCTCTCATAGCAATTGTTATAGGTATCCAATAAAGCAAAGAAATAGAGTTTAATACTTGTTCATAATGTCATTTTGTTCCTATAAATACATATTTGGATTTTGCATAGAACTTAGCACTAATTTAGATCTCCATTCTTTTTGCGGCGAAGCCCACAGCCAAGCATAATTTTTGTATTGAACTTGGCTCTCCTTTTTTACATTTATGTTTTTGGTGGGATACTAACCACTGGAGGCGGTCTCTTTGGCGGTGCCGGGGGGTGCCACGGCTTAGTCTTGAGCTTGACCTTAGAGATCTCCGGCCAACGACGCTTGAAGCGAAGCTTCCTGGCCATGGCTCTCAACTCCGCTGCTCTGGTGACGAGTTTTTATATTATTATATTACAATAGCTGTGCCCGAAATTTCGTTCCCATGCATATCAGAAGACAATAATGTGTATCTTTAAAGTCCCGTCAAAATCGGTCCAGCCGTTACGGGGATTAGAAGAAACGAACAGACAGACAAAAATTTCAAAATTATTTTTTTGTTATTTTTTAAACCTTCGTAGATGCATTTAGCAAAAAAGCTGTTTGTTTTGACATTACAAACAGACACTTAAATTTTATTTATTTGTATGTATAAGTAGGTATGTATTGATTACTGGACTGTCTCGCGTTGGTTTAGTAGTTGCAAGTGCTACTGCATGAGGTCCTGGGTTCGATTCCCAGGCTGGGCAGTGTTATCGGAGTTTGTCCATCAGGAATTTGCAATAGCAGCCCGGAGTCTGGATTTGTGCCCGGTGATTGCAAGAGCCTCGTCCCCTATTACAGGGCTGAGTATACTATATAGGAACGTGCCGCTCATGTGTATAAACACTAAAAAACTTTTATACAAAAAAAAAACAACCGACATCCAAAAAAATCACTACAAAGTGAAATTACTTTAATTTCAGAAGTCGGTGTCAAAAAACGAAAATGCGGAACCAACGACACCTTTTATTTGTACAGATGCCAGCACATCAAGGTTATAGGTACTAAAACCTATAACCTTTATCGAAAAAGTATTAAGGTTCAAAATTAATTGGAATAATTTGACAGTTTCGGGTAGCTTGATGTTCTGGCGTCTGTACCTACCCCACACAAATTCATATAACAATACTTGCTACGTAAATAATTATCAGTGACAGAAAGTTATTAGAATTATAAAAATCGTATTATTGAAATTAACTCAAAAACTACCCTAATAAAGTTAATAAAATTTATATGGGACCACGCCTGAGTGAGGCATACCTTATCCATTAAAAAAAGAATTTTGCAAATCCGTCTACGTATGACAGAGTGATGCCCGAACATAAAAAAATATATATGTTACGGCTAATGACCGAAGTGCGGCTACACCTAGTTTTAACCAAACCTAACCTCGGGGTGCCCTTCGCTTGCTCTTGCATCCTATGTCGCCTCCTGAAATACACACGAACCGCATGTTTCCGGCTAAAACTAGGTGTAGCCGCACTTCGGCCGGCTAAAACTAGGTGTAGCCGCACTTCGGCCGACTAAAACTAGGTGTAGCCGCACTTCGGCCGACTAAAACTAGGTGTAGCCGCACTTCGGCCGACTAAAACTAGGTGTAGCCGCACTTCGGTTATTAGCCGTGACATATATATAAACATCCAAATTGAGTACCAAAGATAATAAAATTTATATGGGCCCACGCCTGAGACATACCTTATCCATTAAACAAAGGATTTTGCAAATCCGTCTACATATGACAGACTGATGCCCGAACATAAAAAAAATATAATACATAATTGAGTACCCCCCCCACTCTTTTTTTTGAAGTCTGTCAAAAATATATAAAAAAACTCACTCTTGAGCTATCTGTGAGGGTGTTTTCTCCATCACTGTCGTTTCCGCTTCCGGTGAATATAGCATTACTTCATCCTTCAGAAGCTTAGATTTTGTACCCTCTTTTTCTGCAACATCCCCTTTATCTTTTGCATGATCTCCCTTTTCTTTGTGTTTAACTAGAAAAGAAAAAATATATAGGTAAAATAACTATACTTTCACTAGCCAACTATGAAATCACGAAAAAAAATTTAGCTATCTAATACAAACGTTCAAGACCTACTTGACCAAAATGTATGTAACAGCTGATTTTTCTTCGAAGTTATTGCTCTTTTCCAGGGGACCTTTTTTTTTCGCGTGGTGGATTACGGCCCACTTCCTCTCACAGAGAGGAGGCCTGTGTCCCAGCAGTGGGAACATTATAGGCTGATTATGATGAAGTAGGGTGAGGGCAAATCTAGCAATTTAAATCTTTGGGCAGCGGAGTTTGACTTAATGTCAAATACTAGAGTGATTGACAGATTTTCATGCGGCCGTCTTATTATGACAGAACCACTCTTTTAGGAAACCGTAGCTTCAGAAGAAGAACTGTGACGTTTACTGTTTAGTTGGTCGGAAGAGTGTCGATACGACCGTCTCTATCCGGCCGCCGAAGCGTCTCCGTGCTGCGAGTTAATTGCCGTAACACAGTAGCAATAGCTGTCATTTTGACAGTTCAACAACATTTACTGTGTTGTTTATAAGTTGTTGAGCAGAAAAAAAATTCATATCATAATTGAAGCAATGGATTAGCCATATCCATCAAAATTATTCCAGTTCTGATTTATAGTGTGCATGATTCAGATTGGGATTTATAGTGCTTCAAAATGATTCAGATTTTGATTTAGGTATAGTGTGCTTCAAAATTATTCAGATTGGGATTTCTAGTGTGCTTCAAAATTATTCAGATTGGGATTTATAGTGTGCTTCAAATTGATTCATATTGAGATTCATAGTGTGCTTCAAAATGATTCAGATTGTGATTTATAGTGTATTAATTACGCACTTAGGGTGCTGTTGCTCACCTTTTTTGTCAGGTTTATCTTTCTGGTCACCGCTCGCTGTCGCGGCCCTGCATAGAAAGAAAAAAATTAAATAAAAATTTATTTCAGATAATAAAATTGATCCATATATTCCCGATCCATATTCCATAAAGTCCGACTTAAAATTAAAATAATCGTTTTTTTTTTTTAATTTACATGAAATATGGTGCTTACAGATGTCATAATACAATTCATAGTACTTCATATTCCGCCTACTAAATTCAGCATGCAAATTTTTTGAATGTGCCTCGATTCATATTTATTGAATTATATTTGTATTCATTAAAAAAATATGTTAGAAAAGTCATTAAAAAAAAGGAAATTACAAATGTCAAAATAAGAATGCAGGCAAATCAAAATTAATAAAATTACAGGAATGTCAAATTTGATTAAATTATAGGAATGTATATGAATGAATGAATACATGGATAATATAAGATTAAAATGAATTAAAAATTACAAATGAATGATTAAAAATTAAATTAAATTAAAAATCAAAAATTAAATTTACTTAATTAAAAAATTTAAAAATAAATTAAAAATCATAAATTAAATTAAAATACATTCAAATTATTCGCCTAATATAGGATCTCCCTAACGGAGAAGAGATCCTATCTGCTACAGTCTTCAGAATTCCATTGCAGCTGCCATGCATTCTGCAGACCAGGGATACAATTTTTTTGCGGATGACTGCATGAAAGCCATCAGTGCGATACAACGCTAACATCCCCGATGCACTACAGAAGCGAGGCAGCCCCAACATCATCCTGAACATGTTGTTACTGTATGCGCAGGACATCCAGCGACCTTTTGGTGTGACCATAGATATAGATACACCTAGATAACGCAAGAGCAACTACTTCGCGTGCCAAAAATCGCACCAGCTTACGATAAAAAATCATAAGCCGCCACTTTCGCGCTCAGTCCTGTGTACTGCTGGCTGGGTAAGCGTGAGCGAGAGCGCGAGCTTTTGACGTCATAGTAGGTAGTCAAAAAATGGCACGCTTGGTTTTCATACAGTTCGTGATACTTGCGTTATCTAGGTCTATCTATATCTGTGGGTGTGACTGACCCACAGATTTCCCGTATAAAAGCTTTGACAATACGCCTTGAACAAGGTTATCTTTACTTGTTCAGAGCAGCGAGAAAATCTGCGGGCCAGCATATTACCTATGATCGCTAAAGCCCTGCGCTCCCTCTCTATATCTAGGTTGTCTTCAAGACCTTCGGTAATTAAGTGCCCCAAGTATTTAAATTTCGTGACACGATTTATGCACAAGCCATTTAGATTATATTATGTAAATACTCGGGGCGACCACCGGCGGCCCTAAAGATCATAAATTCCGTTTTTTGGACATTGTATACAAGGCCATGTGCACCAGCATAGGACTCACATACTCGTAACAACTCTCTGAGACCCCTGACCGTCGTACTCAGCAGCACCATGTCGTCCGCGTAGCTGATGTTGTTAACGCAAACGCCATCCATCGAACAACCGACACGCTTGCTACTGAGCTCGACGATGAGGTAATTTATGTATAGGTTGAAAAGCTTGGGTGCCGTCAATCCTCCCTGTCTCACCCCGCTTTCTAACGTATATGCCTCAGAGAGTGTATCATTCCACCTCACAAAATTTGTTTGGTGAAAATACCAGTATTTAAACATATTCAGCACTCCCACCGGTACACCCGCGTTCCCCAACTTTCTCCAAAGCACATCGTAAGAGACAAGATCAAAGGCTTTGGAGAGGTCAAGGAAACACGCATATACCGGTGTCCTGCGGTCCATGTAGTATTGGACAGTATGCTTGAGACCTACGATGGCAGCTTCCGTGGATAGCCCGGGTCTAAACCCAAACTGCGCGTCATGTAATCAGGCAGGAATCAAGCATACCGTCCAGCACTTTAGCAACTATCGTTGCTAGAGATATGGTCCGGTAGTTCCCCCCGTCCGAGATATCCCCAGTCCTGTTCTTCACAATAGGCACTACGATGGTTTTCATTAAGTCATGTGGTAAGGTAAGTATGAGTGACTCGTGCACATCGTGAAAAACATGGCCAGGACCCTCGGCAGGTGAACCCCCGCATTCCGCAGATGCTCCACACTAAGCCCATCGTGACCGGGAGATTTACCGCCTGTCATTCTCTTTAAAACGCATCTTACATGACTAGCCGTAAAATGTACAGTCGACTCCTCCCCCTCATATCCGGGCTCAGACCTAATAAATGTCGCTGAAGGGCCCAACGGGGAGCGCACCTTAAAATGTTCCCTGAACATATTCGCAACATGGACTGGTTCGCCTTTTCCATTTGCACTCACCGGGAGGCCAGGCTTAACTTCATGCTTTCCAGTAGCTTTCCAGAAATTAGAGAAGTCCTTTGCCGACCTGTGTTTAGCCAGGATGTCCATCTTTAGCTGCTCTTGATTATTCTGGCACCACTTCAAGCGACTTTTGAACATTTTACGCGACTCGAGCATTTTGTCATAAATAATGCCTGAAGCGGGCCGGCTGCATGCTATCCACGTTTCGAACTTTAGCCTGGCCCCTCTATGAGCTTCACGGACATGTTTATTCCAGCCACATAGGTGCCTACCTTTATTTAATGTTGTGTCACGCTTCCCGCTAGACCTAACAGCGGCGCTACTCAGGGTTTCCACAATATTGTTAATACAACCTATCCAATACAATTTTGTGGTTATCCAAGCTGCAAGACCCACGACTGCATTCCGTGAATTCGGTGGGAAAAAAAAAGAAAGAAAAAGAAGTTTATTTGCGGTAAAAACGACGAATAGGTTGGGGGGAAAATATGCGTCACATCCAGGCAAAACTGCCATCGCTCGGGAACCAATCACTTTTCCGAAGTATTTTTGGTCGAATTTTATTTTACCGAAAACTATTGACCGACGTCTTTTTTGCTATATGAATTATTTCACATATTTGCAGATCATCGAAGTATCATGTGTCATAGGTATTAATTTACCGCATTATGTATATTTCGCCGATTTACAAAATATTTTTTTTGCTATTGGCCGAAGCCTCTTTTGAACTTTTTTCATTTGCCAAATGATTTATTAAACTAACCAATACCAACGCTAACTTAGTTCAAGCTATAAAAATGAAGCGATGTTATTCGTTGGTTTCACACACATCCCTCGCTACGCATCCTCGCTCATCTCTGGTGGAAAGGCAGCCTTACGAGTGCGGGCAGGGCACATTGCTCGCAGAACAGATGGCGACCGCGTACCGGAAGACGTAGCGTTGGAAGGCCTCCCACAAGGTGGACCGATAACCTGGTGCGAAGGCCGCAGGAACCCGCTGAATGCGAGAAACACGGAACCGATCCAAGTGGCGGTGCTTGGGGGAGGCCTATTTCCAGCAGTGGACGTCTTTTGACTGAAATGATGATGATAATGAGGTTGCAGGTAAGCACTTGAAAATATACTCACTTCTCTTTATTAGGCATAATTAACGAAGACTGAATCAACCGACAGACTCCTCTTAAAAGTTATAATTCTTATAACGACATTTACAATCCTTAGCAAATAAGTTTTTTTTACTTGTTTTTAATCTGAAATATAAAATGCATCATCATTAATTGTAGGTAGGTATGAGGGTCTCGTGAAACAAAAATAAAAATATTTTATTTCACATAAGCCTACATGAGGGGCCCGTGGCTAAATAATAACAGCCGTACAGGTTGATCGATCAGGTTAAGCTACGCTTGCCGCGGGTCTGTGGATGGGTGACCATCTTTACATACCGAGACCCCTCCGTGCCTCGGACACGTTAAGCCGTTGGTCTCGGCTGTCATTCGTGGATCTTTGACAGTCGTTACAGGTAGTCAGAAGCCCGAAAGTCTGACAACCAGTCTTACCAAGGGGTATCGTATTACCCAGTAACTGGGTTGTGGAGGTCAGATAGGCAGTCGCTCCATGTAAAATACTGGTATTCAGCTGCATCCGGTTAGACTGGAAGCCGACCCCAACATAGTTGGGAAAAGGCTAGGCAGATGATGATAAGCCTACATGGGCACTTATGAAACGTCAGAAGCTAGGTGCACGGTTCCAATTGGTCGTTTCCTATGGAGAAGAACCGGCAAGAAACTCCACGGTTACTTTTTTAAAAATAATTGGCTTTTACAATGTTTTCAAATTACAGTAGGTATGGGAGGACAGCGTAGGCCTGTCAACATGTACCAAGTACCTACTTGATAAAATAAACGAGACAAAAAAGGAGTAGGTATGTAAGGATTGTAGCAAGTGGCGATCTGTTGTTTCTGTCTACCCCATGAGAAGAAGGCGAATTTATGCATGTATGTATGTCATGTAAAGTCTATTCAAACAGACAATAATGTTTCGAATTAATATTATTTCAAGTTAAACAAATATCAACTTTATTTTAATGGTACCTAATTAAATTGATTTCAGAGTTACTAGCACTATTGAAAAAAATATAAAAATACTAGCTTATGCCCGCGACTTCGTTCGCGTGAAATTTCACCCTCATATGGGTGGAATTTCGAAAAACCCTTTCTTAGTGGATACCTACTCTTCACAAAGAACACACCCTCCAAATTTCATGTCTCTAGGACCAGCGGTTTTAGGCTGTGCGTAGATATATCAGTCAGTCAGTCAGGACTTTGAATTTTATATATTTAGATTTGAAGTTGTAGCGTAAATTGAACTTTATGGTGTAGGATTTAATGTTAATTTTCCATACACTCATAAATTTGTTTACATTGTTGGCAAATAAATCGCGAATGCAGATTAAAGGTCATACGTATCAAACCGTAAAGGGATCGGCACCGTATCAACTCGAGCCGTTCAGTATTCTTTGTATGAAACTCCCTACTGCAACGCACACTATTCGGAATCGTAACGTAATCGCCTCGCCTCGAGACAATCTCAACCGTCCGTAACCGTCGGCTTACCTCTGGCTCGGCGAGACCTTTACGGCTCGTAATCCCCGCGCTTACGGCTCGTCGTCCCCGCGCTTACGTCTCTCCGTACCCGAGCTTACGTCTCTTCGTCCACCCTTGCCCCTCTCACCCCTCCGGCCTGCCTGCTGCACCATCAACCAGCGGTCGGCGAGCCGTTAGGTTGACGCCTGTTTGACGGCGAGGCGAAAGGCGGTGCCGATCCCTTTCCAATTTGATACGTGTGCTATGACCTTAATCCTGATAAGTATTGCCCGCTAAGTAGGTACAGTCCGATTCAAATTTTTGTGGCGGCACGGAACATGAGGCGAGTAGCTGCGCAGTAAGAAATTCATGAGTCAGCGGGGGTGGGGGGTGAGGTACTGCGCAGCGAGTAGCTAACTTAGAGCCGCCATGTCTACTAACATACTTAAGTAGCAGAAACGAACCAAGAGTGTGGTCTTGCTAATTCCTTTGAGGTAAATAATTATGTGCTGCGGGATACTTGCGTAACACTTGAACAGTAACTATTAATGGCTTTCATTTTGACAGTTCAACAACATAAATTGCGTTATTTACGTTGTTGAGCAGACAAATTTTTCGAACATGTGAAGCAATGGATTGAGATAAACATTTACTTTTGAAATCATTGATTTATACTGGTATTCAGCAGCACCGCAACATAGTTGAAAAGGCTAGGCAGATAATGATCTTAGACAATTTTTTCAGAAACAACGTAAAATTCTTTAATCTTACCTTTGTATTTTTTTTTTATATATTTCTTATATTTTTTTTTAGTAAAATTGGTATTTCACCACATTTCACTGTTTGTGTTGGAGTCCATGGCACAGACTAAGAAGAGAAGTACCCTTGTCCATAGATTGACGCATTTTTTTTTCGTATTTTGACTGTTCGTTATTTTTGTTTTAACTTTTGTGCCTAATACATTTTTATAACATGAAAATAGTTTTGAGGTGAAGTCACTGACCTCTTTATACAAGGGTTAAGTTGTATTGCAAGTTTGCAACGTTACCTACTTAGGTACTCACTAATTTCATGGATTTTTCGAGAGTGGGTGGGTCGCACTGACCTCTATCATAGTACTTGTATAATACAAGTGGTGTGTCGGTCGGGACTAGACACGGACGCAGAGCAGAATAGGACGGTGGTCGCATCATCATCATCGTCACCGAACAACACAAAGTCCGAGGAGATGCTTCAGACCCTTGTGTGTGTGCAATATCACCAAGAACCAAGCGAGAGCGAATGGCATTCTCATCGAAAGTATACTGGCGAACAGAGATGAACCATGCACCTCATCACCACGAATACCCGATATGCGTGATACTATTAGAGGTATGAGGAACAGGGTGTAAAGTTCACTCAACTCTATAGAAAAGGGAGGATCCTCCGACCAGACGGGTGTTATGTCTGGCGGGCAACTGCCCAATGATTCATGTCGGGCCGTTGTATCTATGCTAATTGCGCGGTAAACTCTGCTTGCGCGATGTAGGATTTACGTGACGTAGTATGACGCGTTGTTCTCATGTGGCGTTGTAGATACCGCTACAATACAACTTCACAAAGGGCACGGCGCGCTGTGACGGGCCTTCCTCTATAGTTACTTTACTCTTTGAGGCCTTCGACGAATGCGAAAAAGATCGAGATATTCATCGACGCTTTAACGCATTACTCTACTCGCGAAGTTGATCGAAGTTAAGCAACTACGATATACATTTTATGGACGTGGACGTCCACGACAATATCGCCACGTTAGAAATGATAAACATGCACATTGGAATTAATAACATTATCACGAATTAATAATGTATTATTTTTTTATAAATCGCTTGCTACGACTTCATATCCTTTAGTAAGTCGTGTAGTGTATCAATAACAATATTATTATACTCTTTGATCAATAACGAAACGCAAAATCACCTGACTTTCATTCATCCGGTCGGTGTTGCCAAGTTGGTAATTTTACCTGCAGCTATATTGTATCTATAAATTATTGATAGGTATACGAAACTTTTAATGGCAAGAAGATCCATCTTGGTTTCATCAGTTATAAGCTGATAAGGTATCTCAAAGTTTAAATTCCGATCAAATGAGTCGATTCTGGGATAAGTTTTCTTGTATAAGTTCGTAGCTCACAAACTCACAAGTCACAATCATCAAAATCAAAATCAAAATATTTTATTTCACATAAGCCTACATGGGCACTTATGAAACGTCAGAAGCTAGGTGCACGGTTCCAATTGGTCGTTTCCTATGGAGAAGAACCGGCAAGAAACTCCACGGTTACTCTTTTTAAAAATAATTGGCTTTTACAATATTTTTACCGACTTCAAAAAAAAGGAGGTTATCAATTCGATACGTATGTATGTAATATTATTGGAATTGCATTATATTCACATATGATGATCTATTAGGGCTTCCAAACAAATATACAAAATTTCATAGACGTATGTATGTATGTATGTATGTATGTATGTATGTATGTATGTATGTATGTATGTTTGTCCACGCATATCTCCGGAACTATTAATCGGATCGTGACCATTTTTTTTTTATTGGCTTACATTTTCTTCAACTTAGGGAACAGTGCAAGTTTCATCAAGATCGATTCAGTAATTTTCAAGATATGGACTAATACGTGTAAGTGTGACGGCCTGGCTTATTGATAAGAGCTACGGGTGTAGTGTCAAAGGGGAAACATCTCAAAACCTTGGTCAAATACTAGTGCAAAAACTAAAAATTACGAAATAAAAAGTAATTTAAAAAAATTAAACCGACTTCAAAAAGAAATTAACTCAAAATTATGAAATAACTTTAATTTCGGAAGTCGGTGGCATAAAACTAAAATACAGATCCCAAGACACCGACTTCCGAAATTAAAGTTATTTCATAATTTTGAGTTAATTTCTTTTTGAAGTCGGTTTAATTTTTTTAAATTACTTTTTATCAAATTACAGTAGGTATGGGAGGATAGCGTAGGCCTGTCAACAAGTATCAGGTACTTGATAAAATAAAAAATGGTCTACAGATCTAAAGTCTACAAGGCCTACAAAGTCCTCACATTTACAAAACAAGAATCTATCAAAAGGATAAATAAAAAATAAAAACCTAATAAAACCTAGTGATCCATCCATTAAAGAATAAAACGAATAGTCGTTATATTACTTACTTAAGTACCTAAGTACGTTTTTCTTATTAGTTATGGGGGAAGCGCTAAAGGTGGCCCGCGAAATTCAATTTTGTTTACGTTTTTTGCAATTTGCTGGTCAGTATTAAGTTGTATGTACAGACGCCAGCACATCAAGTTACTACAATCTGTCAGATTTCTTTAATAGATTTTCGACTTTATTGCTAAAAAATAAGGTTCAAGGTTGATTGGGAAAATCTGACAGTTTCGGGTAGGTTGACCTGCTGGCGTCCGTACGTTGATTAAAATATGATTCGCGGTCGTAACAAATATGTATTTACATAATTATAATCATTACAATCAGTAGTACAACTTGTTAAGTTAGTATAATCCCCAAATGTTTAGTCATTCTCGGGGATTACTTACTGTTGATGACTTTAATGATTATCATTTTTTTCCATTTCCATGAAGGCATATTTTTGGCAATTCTGGCGCCAAGTGTGGCAGGTTTTGGCAGATTTTTTGCCCAGTCTTTGGTAGATTCCTCATTTATAAGATGGTCACACTGTCAAAATCATAAAATTGACACCTGTCATTTGTCAAGTCAATCTGTCACAAAAACTGTTCATAAATTCGTGATTTTACACGAAATATTTTTCTGTTTATAATCTCTTTAACTAATTAAACATGTCGGAAAACAAGGAAGTGGACAAATCCAACTTGGATCCGGAATTGGACGATTTGCTTGAAAGTAAGTTGGTTTAATTTTGTCAAATTCGATCATGGTCGAGTTACACAACACATAACCTATTAAAATTGAAAATGTAAATAAAATTGAATAATTATTTTGAAGGACTTTGACGACGTAAATTTTACGTGTGAGGTGGAACGATAATCTTCGAGGCCGCTAACAATGCCTATTAAATTATCGGCATTTTAATTAAGTATGATTTTTATTTCTTTTGTCTACAGACAAATAAAACCTATTTTATGAAGGTAATGTGTTGAAACAAACAACGTGTTTTGCAGAAGCAAAAAGCAAAACACGTTGTTTCAATCAATGTCAATCAAGACAACCTGAAATTCAGCTTCCAGGAATTAATAATTAATAAGATATTTTGTGCCTCGATGTATCACTTTTGTCCAATAAAATCAATAGGGTTTAAGTAAGTACAGCCTCGAGTTGTGGAAAATACATTCATAAACTGTTGCGACGGTGTATGTATATACATACACCGTCGAATTGAATCCTAATTGTCGAATTAAACCCTATTGAATTGAATCTTCAAACCATTGTCTATTGGTTTTAATAATAAAATTTACTTAAGACCTCATTGAATATAGTTAAAGAATACATTCTTTATTGAAGTAGGTCAAATGAGCATGAAGACATTACTTGATTCATATTAAAAAAAATTATAGTTATGGTGTGTAGGTAATGAATTATTAACTACTAGCTGTTCCCCGCGGTGTCACAGGCTGCGCGGCTCCTAAGGGTCGTAGCGTGCTGTTATATAGCCTATAGCCTTCCTCGATAAATGGACTATCCAACACAAAAATAATTTTTCAATTCGAACCAGCAGTTCCTGAGATTAGCGCGTTCAAACAAACAAACTCTTCAGCTTTATAATATTAGTATAGATGTATTATTGCTAAACAATTAAATTAATATTTCTATTTACTTCCAAGTGTAAGAAGCTATATTTAGTATAAATATGCATATGTAATATGTCAGAAACACATTTTAATAATATTGATGATAATTGCTCAGTCTTAGCCCACAAAATAAATTTTTCTTTTGATTTTTTAATAAAACAGCTTGTAGGTTTTATGTTATAGGTGAGATATGAGATAGACTATAGCATTTACTTGTAACAGACATAAAGCATTTGCAGATTTTAAATTTTATTGAACCACTCTTTGAACAACATGCTCGATGTTTCGTTACAACTTGATTTTAAAACCAGCGTATTTGTGTAACATTTTATAGAGCAAAGGCAAGAATGCACATTTATCAACAATGAATGCAAAGTAGAAATAAATTTTACAGGTACTCTCTCACCGTGAGCATTATCTCGAACGCAGTGTCGAGCATTCGCAGGAACGATACATTACATGGTAATGCTTTTGAAAACTGAGCTTTTGCCTGTATTTTACCATTAGTAAGAATGTTACATTACATGGATATGCTCGAGAAAATGCTCTAGTACTCACCTGATTAAACGCGAACCGTGGAAGTAATGCATTTTTACCAAAAAATTGTTATCATAAAAATCATCACCATATTTCTCTGTTATTTGTCCTGACCGTCCATGGTATCAGCAATGGGGTTTCAGAACTGTTTTAAATTAAATATTGTACATTTTTTATCATAAAAAAACACTTCTTTCCTTCTACCTTCCAGGCGCTCTCCAGGACATGACAAAGAAGCAGCAGACAGCAGAGTCAACAGCCGAGGGCTCCAGCGAGGTGCCTTCCAACATGTGGAGCGAAGAGTTCATCAAGGAGGCTGCGGCACAGTTTGAGAGCAACATGTCCGCTATACTCAGCAGTTTCAGCGGAGTGCCCGGTAAGATACAATGTTCAATCTTATTAAAGGAGTTTGAAGGTCCCACCATTTTGATTTTTTTTTTCAAAATGGCTGTCACGCATGATACCTATATAAATTGATAGCTGACATCAATGCAAAGTGAAAACATTATTTTGTTTTCAGAAGATCAAATAACACAGGAACAGATTGCGCAGACATTCACAAAAATGGCAGGTACGTAACATCAACATATTAGCATGTAACTCACTCCTGGCACTATAACTAAATATAATGTAGTAAGATTTTGATTATATTGACAACAGGGTACCTACTCGTACATACTGTTTTATTTGCCCAATTACTAATAAACGTTGTATAGTTATACAACGCTTTGTCTTCTTCTTTCTAAAGTCAAATTACTGACGACTGAAAGAGAGAAATCGGTGTGTAACTATTCATCTGATATAATACGTTTATTAGTAAGGGGGTAAGTTTATTTCAAACGTCATTCGTTCACAAAAGTAGCAATAATAATAATAACTGGTAATTGAAAATTCAGATTACCTAATTATTTTTTTAAACAAGACACCCCTAACGTAGGTAGAAGAGATAAGAGTTACGCGACAGGAAGAGATGCAACTTGTAGGTAGGGTTACCATACGTCCGGATTTGTCTGGACTTCTAGACCTTTGTCCGGCTCTTTAATTTGTCCGGATTTTTCGGCTTAGATGGAATACGAATAATGAAATTTATATTAACTTCTAATTCATCTAAAAACAAAATATACGTACTTCTTTATTAATCAACTTAACGAGATCAAATAATAAATCTTGTAAGTTTTGCAAACAATCAACTAGTTCAGACAAAATATTTTCTTCAAAATAAAAATAATTTTACGTAAAATAATCAAACTTAACGCGTACTTGTTTCTGGTATAGGTATAGGTATTAGTGTTTATATTTTTCAGCACACTTTTTTTTTGTTCCCCACACCCCTCAACCTACCTCCCCTCGCGAGCGATTGCTGCCATGCCTACCATACCACTGTAACTAAACTAAGTGGGTAATGTTTGGATTTTGACTAAAAAGTCCGGACTTTTATTGAAATGTCAGGCTTTTTGTCAGGACTTTTCAAATTTTCAAATGGTAACCCTACTTGTAGGTGAATATAATTGTAGGTAATTAGCGCTGTGCGACCTGAATTGCACGTTATTGTGTTGTAGCAAGAGTCGCTATTTATTTAAATGATTTTGCGGAGTAAATCTTCTGTACTATTCTGTGCTCCTGGGCAAAGAATTTGACACAATGAATTAAGTAAATACGTTTTTTTACACACCTACATACATGAACTCACGCTTTCTTCCCATGGGGATAGGCATAAACTAAAGAATGCCTCCTGCTATGATGCAAAATACTTCAACTAAAATAAAATAAGTAATGTTATTGAATCCCCCCACAGAGGCCGCAGCGCACGTGCTGAAGCCCGGCGAGGGCGCGGAGGAGACGCCCGCACTGGCCGCCGCCGACTCCGACGCGGACCCCGACGTCGTGCTGGACGATGTGGACGAGGTAACATACACTATTCTAAGCATTTATTTCTATTACACCATTTACAGGCACTTTTGAATTTTCAAGGAGTTGTTCAGTCAGAAAATATGAAGCTAGTTGCCCATTCCAAAGCGTAGTAGGTACCTATGGAGAAGAACGGGCAAGAAACTCCATGGACACTTTTAAATCAGAATATTGTTACAAAAAAACATAACACTCCTTTTTTTGAGCAGTCCTGTAATAATAGAGCCACGAGATTAGTTAGTCTAATAGGTACGAGTGAATTGAGAGTTACACGACATGAGTGGCATTTTCGGTATGGCACGACATGAATGGCATTCCCGTGTTAGCACGACATGATTGACATTCTTGTTTCCGGTATCAGTGGCATTCTTATGTCGGCACGACATTTTTAGCTTCTCGTATCGACACAACATGAGCGTCATTCTCGTGTCGGCACGACATCCCCTGAAGGGGTTAAATAGCGTATTTAATTTTTTTTTGTTGGGATACCTCTGGGCTACAAAATAATAATCATATTATCATCCTTTCAAAATAACTTATCATTTCTTCCAGGTGTCTGCAGCCATCTCCCAGACCCTCAAGAATCTGAACACCAACACAGAATCGCTTCAGAACCCCTTCTCCGACCAGGACTTGGCCAGCATGTTCACCAACATCAACCTTGGAGCTGACGGACAGGTAACCATCATCATCTGCCTAGCTTTCTCCCAATCATGACGTGGTCGGCTGAATGTGAGCTCATTGCCATCAACCAGGCACAAAACCTGACTCCAGGATGGCGATAGGTTCGCCCTCTTTTTTTTATGACGTCCCGCTCTGGGTGTTTCCTGAAAGAAAGAAGAATATACGCCACCTGTACAGTGACGTTCTTGGTGATGTTCTTCAGAAAGTCAGGTGATAAGTTCTCGGGGCGAGCTAAGGGGCCCGTAACATAGACGGCTAAGGAAGGAACACGGGTGGGTTTTAGTCAGTAAGAGTCTGACACTCCCTCAGCTCCACCCAGAGCGGGAATGATTTCCCACGCTCAAAAAAAGAAAAAAAATTGGCGTCGGCTACCTCCATACCAAATTTTATCAAAATTGGTCCAGCCGTTTGAGCGTGAAGAAGTAACAAACATATAAAAACACATACACACTCACAAACTTTCGCCTTTATAATAATAATGTGATTTTATTTTTTATTTTTTCAGCAAGAAACAAACATGTTCGTCCCCTTCATGCAGGGCATGATGCAGTCCCTCCTGTCCAAGGAAGTCCTCTACCCTTCCCTCAAGGAGCTGGTCGATAAGTACCCCACGTGGCTCGCGGAGAATAAGGGCAAGATCGAACAGAGCGAGTATGACAGGTGAGATACAGTTTAACCAGAGAAGGTTTGCGCTTCGGTCATTTTCGTGTCTCCGAATCAGCACGAACGTCGTAACAGACTAACCCCCCACAGAGGCAAGATAGATCATCATCTGGCTGTCTTTTCCCAACTATGGTGGGGTCGGCTTCCAGTCTGACCGGATGCAGCTTAATACTAGTGTTTTAGATAGAGCCACTGCCTATCTGACCTCCACAACCCAGTTTAGTTACTGCGTAACACGATACCCCTTGGTAAGACTGGTTTTCAGAATTTCGGGCTTCTGACGACCCGTAACGACTGTCAAAGATCTTCGAATGACAGCCGGGACCAACAGCTTAACGTGCTTTCCTAAGCTCCTGCGCGTACACACACAGGGGCTGACGAACAGTAGATCCGAACCGCTCGTGACAGGCTAAGCCACGCTGGCCTGCTCCGTTAAGTTAAAATTGCAACCAAAAGCGCTTAAAGATTTCCTTGCGCATAATACGAATTTTAAAATTACATTTCCCCATTCATCCAGGTTCTCAAAGCAACAGAAGTTGATGGAACAGGTCTGCAGCGAACTGGAGCCCGAACAGGAGTCAGACCCTGATGACGTCAAGAGGAAGAGGTTCGAAGTGGTGCTGGAACTCATGCAGAAGGTAAGAAACGTTTCTCCTGGCCTGTCAGTTATTCAAAATATATGAATAACTAGCTTCCGCCCGCGGCTTCGCCCGCGAGGCATGTCGATAAAAACTATCCATGTCCTTCCCCGGGATGCAGTCTATCTCTCTGCCAAATTTTATCGAAATCCGTTCAGTGGTTTAGGCGTGAAATTTATAATATTAGTATGGATGCAGATTGGCAAAACTGTTGTAGGATTAGCACACCAAATGAAAACCCCGAAGTTCATGAATATATCTATAGAAATAATTAAAATTGAAGTGTTAGTAATGTCAAAATAACATCTTTTTACTAATTACATTTATGAAAGTACTAGCTGCACCCCTTCACCCGCATAAGTTTCGATCCCGTGGGAATATTGGGATAAAAAGCCTATATGTTAATCCAGGGTGTTGGCTACCTCCATACCAAATTTTATCAAAATTGATCATAGCGTGATGTTAAATAGCCTAAATATAGATATCTTATCCTCATCCCTAGCTGAGTAGAAAAATAGATAACAGGTGCATACGAATATGACATCTATTTCAATGATGTTAGCGTGCTAAATAGAGAATAGTCTTCCTCAAGAATTGGACTATCAAATGCAATTTGTTTTTTCTAGTTGTACTGGAACAACTCTTCAGCTTTATTATTAGTATAGATAAATTTTTTATGAAATTCTTAAAACTATCTACATAATATAAAATGTGTGTTGGTCAGGGAATTTAAGCAAAATGATAAGTAAAAATCAGGGATTTGTTTCTGTTTTGCCATGTTTGTACTAATAAATACCATGCCCTACAGATGCAGGACCTGGGCCAGCCGCCCACGGAGCTGGTGGGCGACATGGGAGCCGCGCCCGCCGGCTTCGCCATGCCGCCCACTGCCGACGCCGCGCAGTGTAGCCTTATGTAGTGCAGTGTGTGCAGTGTGTGCAGTGCGTGCAGTGTGTGCAGGTGTGTGCAAGCGTGTGCAGGTGTGTGCAAGCCACTCGATTCTGGCCTTGTATTTACTATATCGCATAGGAAAGCGTGTCTTTAAATGAAGCCCTGGTGCCGTATTATGACGGTTTAATGCCTTCATGATTCCAGTGTGAGAGAGTGACGGAGATATACATGACTGATAGCAGCATCCCTTTTTCTCACTGAAATTATGGTGGTATTAATACTTCGTAATACGGTATGTAGTCATTGGGAACAATATTGAACAACAATCGCCCAATATTTTGTTGCAGCATCAAATGTTGTTAGCAATAATAATATTTATTTATTATCACTACAAGACACAAACATTTTTGCAGCCCTGACTCTTGTACTAGAAGTTCTTGTATCACAAGAGCCATGTACTAATGTGGGACAACTTTTGTTTTTTTACATACAGTACAGCATGTTGCCAGCAACATTTTAACATTATTTGTTGCGAACATGTTTCAAACAATTTTGCACAACTTTGTTTCCCAATGACTATGCGGCGTTAGGCTGATTGGTTGAATCAATCATTTATGAAGTGTGTCGATAATGCCTGGTGTATTTAATGTAATATACACTGATTGATTCAATCAATCAATGAATTGTAGTGCCAATTCAATCAATCAGTGTTTGCACCTAGAGAATGATTGATTCGTAACAGTTGGAGCCTTATCAAGTATGATCTTAGCTTTGTAAACTAGAATTTTCATGAAAAGAATGTGTTCGGTTGAAATAATCAGTTAAAAGATAATTATTTACTCAAATTGTAACATTTTCTCCGTAATAAAAGTGATGTCCTGAATTAATGTGTCAAAACAAAAAGAGTTTTTAAATTAATTTTCTTTGATTGTTGTGACTTTTTGGTGTAGTGGTCACAAGCGCTACTGTTGAGCATGAGTTGCTGGCTTCGATTCCTAGGTTGGGAAAAGTGTTTTTATGATTTTCCATCAGGAACGTCTCAGTAGCAGCCTGGAGTCTGTATATGTGCGGGTTGATGGCAATATTCTCATCCCCTGTTACATGAGACTTAAATATAACTGGCGAAATGTGGATGTGACTATACCTCTGGCCAACCCCTTCGTGGATTACAGGCGTGATGTTATTTTATTATAAAAGATGTTTTAATAGCTTCTAAGGAATATTTTAACTGATTGATTCAATAATTCACAAGATTTAGACTGCTTTTAACGGGAGCCTGACGGTAGGATATTATAACAGTAACCTTAATTTTAATTCTAAATAGTAATATATTATTGTTTTCAAACACCAAATTATATAAAATCATATCAAAATAAATACCTAAAGTAACGTATATGCCTAGTTTACATGAGCTTAGTAGAGTCAGCCGCACGTTAATGGCAGGCCTGGCGCACTCCGCATTTTAGTTATGAAGCTATAGGTACGTGGGCTTGTCAGGCCAATTCAGTGGACTGTAACGTAATCGAAAGAGATAAAAAGTTACGTGATAGAAAGAGAGGCAACTTGTAGGTGAATATAACTGTAGGCAATTGGCGCTGTGCGACCTGAATTGCACTTTATTGTGTCGTAGCAAGAGTCGCTATTTGTTTAAATGATTTTTGGAGTGAATCTTCTGTACTTGTACTATTATTATGTTCTTTGTCAATGGTAACACCTTTACCTTGAGCTGGCCTAGTGTAGTTCAGAGTTACAATAGAATAAGAGGTCACACTGATTTTGTTACCAGTGACGTGCAGCCTACTGTACAAAGCAGTAGCTACTAAGTCCGTGAAAACCATACTTCACAAATTTCAGAGTTTCTCCACTCGAATAGGCGATTATCAAAAGAAGATAATTTGACTTGTATTAAAAAAAATATGAATATTTAAAATTCCTTTTATTTCATATACTTAATAGGATATTTATTTTGACATGACGTATAGTGCAATTTTATTATCTTTTAACTCACGTTATTTTTAACAAAAGTTGTCTACAGATTTGCTAGATTTTGTCGATCGAAAATATATATCCGTAATTAGTAGGTAGGTATAGAAAAATTAAAATGAATAACGCCGTTGTCCAGGGTCCGAACTTTGAGCCCCAGTTGGGATAAATCATTAATTTAAACTAAAAACAGGAATGGACTCAATATCAAACCTTGAGGAACGCCCATTATGATTGTCCTTTCATTCCATAATGAGTTTTTGCCGTTACTTGAACTTTAACCTTCCTATCTTTCAGGTAAGTAAAGTCAGGTAGTAAATCAAGAGCTGTGTTCCCAATCCTGTACTGCTGTAGTTTCAGCAGAAGTGGCTCATGGTTTACGCAATCAAACGCCTTAGAGAGGTCGCAAAATATTCCAATGGCATCTTGTGCTTCTTCCCAAGTGATGAAAATGTTCTTTATCACACTGGCTTCACATCAAGCAGTGTCCAGTTTTCCTATAAGGATTTTATCAGTATCAGCCCGGACTTAAGAATGTATTTGGCCGATATTAGCCCTCCCTATAATTCATGGATCTTAACACATTGTTGCCTTATTAACAATAGATCGACTCAATCAAGTATATCCATAGACACCTATTATCGATTTTAAGTCTTAGAGCACAGCTTAACTCTATGGAAAGTAGGAATGAAGATATGTATGAATTGTTTGACGTATAAATATAGGGTCAAATTATATTAACTAGCAAAACTCTCGGTGGTCGCTGACCTTAGTCAGCTGTAGCTACTTAAAATTAAGAGGTTTTTCTTTGTTTTATCATCATTAGATATCGGTACCCATCACATTTACGGAGCTTCGTTAGCTAATTTAACGTGACCTTGTATAATTGATATAAATTATATAATAATAATATGCATTTTTATACTGTAGCATAAAATAATCGGAAAATGACTTTGTATATTTTAAAACTGGTATATAAATTATCAGA
The DNA here is from genome assembly GCA_963082905.1 of Oligia fasciuncula. Lineage (NCBI taxonomy): Eukaryota > Metazoa > Arthropoda > Insecta > Lepidoptera > Noctuidae > Oligia > Oligia fasciuncula. Next base: position 652,182 of record OY720414.1, on the reverse strand, counting down.
ATTGTAAAAGGCTCTGTGAGTGCCAAAACTTTGATTTAACACATAAAAATATTTGGAAATCGTCATTCTCCTCCCCTTATCCCAATTTATTTGGGGTCGGCGCAACATGTCTTTTTCTTCCACACTTCTCTATTAGTCTCAGTAGTCACCCCCTTTCTAACCATATTATCTTTCACATCTGCCTAGCCTTTTCCCAACTATGTTGTGGTCGGTTTCCAGTCTAACCCGAAGCAGCTGAATACCAGTATTTTAGATGGAGCTACTGCCTATCTGACCTCCACAACCTAATTACTAGGTAATACGATACCCCCTTTATAAGACTGGTTGTCAGACTTTCGGGCTTCATCTTTCACACAGTCACGTAAAAGTATTCCTGAATGCCTCATCATCATCTGCCTAGCCTTTTCCCAACTATGTTGGGGTCGGCTTCCAGTCTAACCGGATGCAGCTGAATACCAGTATTCCTGAATGCCTAATATCGGGAATTTATGTGCATATTATGTATTTGTCGTTGACTGTCTCTAAAATATTCCAGTTTTTTTAAGTTAAAATCAAGTGAGTATGACAAAATTCCGCACTGCATGTAAGTAATGCCTAATATCGGCAACGAAATGTGTATGTCTTGAAAATATTCCGGTTTTTATGTGTTAAATTAAATAACTATATTTAAAACGATTTAAGTAAAGGGGCGCGGGCGGTAAGATTTTTGACCGAATGAGATATTCCAAGAAAATTGAATAAACGGATTTTAGCTTCTTGAAAGTCTTTCGTAAATTCTTCATCATCGTCCTATGCTATGTTAGCAGAATGCCTCAAAATGATGTAATTATAATATCTGATTCAGTCAAAATGAAATCAAAATGGTGGCTAGATAAATCTAATTATATCTCTTGGACTTTTAAAATGGCTTTAAAAATATATTCAAACCTTTAAGGAATTTTAAAAGCCTATTAAATGAATTAATCTGGGGGCCCATAATTATTCTTGGGCAGGTGATGTGCAGCGCAGGTCAAGGTGACAGTTAACAGTTGCACCGCACATGCTACCACATCATGCGACACTTCACTCTTCGTCTAATATTGACCTGCCGTTCGATTCTGTAAAAATCTCACCGTGAAAACTTAGGTGAAGTGAGTTTATTTTTGCTAGGAATTGACACTATTGACAGCTCACTCCACGCTCACTTCACCTAAGTTTTCACGGTGACATTTTTACAGAATCGACCGGCTGCTATGAAAGTGTATGGTAACACCCCAGGTTTAAACATACCAGGGGAAAAGAAAGCTTCATCATTCTCTATCCCAATTATTTGTGACGGTTTTTTTCTTCCGTCGATATATCATAGTAGCCATATCATTTCTCACCCAGTTCATCCATCATTTCTTTGGTCCAGGATAATAGAAAGCGTTCCATTAAAATTCCAAGGTATATAATTAGATTATTAAAATGTGTATAATACTTAGCACAAAAATGTATGACATCTGTATGGAATACGGAAGCAAGAGGCCAATGACCTCGGATAGAAATACATATTGACTTGTGTATTAAAATTATTGTTTGATTATTATTTATTAGTTGTTTCTTAATAATAAACGTTCAGTTATTATTTTGGGTTGTTTTTTTTTTAATAATTCGACGTTTTGTCATCGGTGACCTTCCATTTTCACCTTCAGAGCAGCAGCCGTCAGTGAGCAGCAGCAGCAACAGTGAGGTCGGGTTTTGTAGTTCAAACTTCAAGCGTAACTGTTGACGTGCAGTTGAGCGATTTTGCATCACTGTCCAAATCGCAGTGAACTTTATGATTGCTGACACTGACAAGTCTGTCGAAATCATTGTGATCTTTATCCTCGTGACATTAAGGTTGCTGTTACGTTGCTGCAGTCAGACGTAAAATAAATGTGGACAGACTGTACATTAAACGATTACCAACTAATTTCATAATGTAGTTTTTTTTTTTTTTTACTGAATAAGGAAATAAACCCTATGTTAACACACCGAAACTTGAAGCGACACAACGAGGACGGGGACGCTGTGGGCACTTTTCAAAATAGCATAGGTACTTAATATAACTACATAAAGACTAGGTAAAGTCCAGGGAAATTAATGGTTACGCAAATTGACTAGTTTGTTTTTTATTCCCAGATACTAATCTGACATTTGTCTTTTGTTTGCATTTTTTAGTAGATATAGATGAAGTTTGACATCACCTGTCAAATTAGTATCTGGGTTTTAAAAACGAACATTACCAACTAAAAAAACAATGATACTCTTTGTACTTTTGCTAAAAAAATAAAAAAATAAACAAGTAGGTAGGTACTTACAGAGGTAGTTTTTATTTACAGGTAAAAAAAATGCGTAAAAAAACATGTTCTTGTGGATGACAGATGACGGAAAATGTTGCCAGTATACAATAGTTCATGAAAAGAAAAATATAAGAAATCGTGGAAAGGTTTGTTCTCCGTTTTAACAGGGAAAGTTACAGGCTGATGATCTCCCTAGGATTAAATTCGATCACACTTTTATACCTAATATGACGCATTCCACTAAACTTTTATACATAGGATAAGTCATAAACTGAGAATACATTTTGAACTTTTGACAGTTTTTCCATACTAGAACTGTCAGACGTCAACTTTATTAGAGTTATTCCGTTTATCCACCCCAAAAAAATCCACCCTAAGTTGTGTACGCGAAAAGTCGGAAACGCATGTCCGAGAATCCACCCTAGGCGTAGTTGGATAAACGGAATTTATAGGCTTAGGGTGGATTTTCGGTTAGGAGTTTCCGCGTATTAAATACACCTTAGAGTGGATAAACGGAATAACCGTTTTATTCCACGAATCAAGGATAGATCTGACTGGTAAAATTAGCCCTTAAGAGTAAAGTAGTCGCGAGCTCAAACTCACTGGTGGTCATGGCCAAAAAGCACGCTGTCTCACCTGGCTTTGGGTCCGACAGAGATAGTAGCAGTGATGAGCAGTTAGACGCTAGTCTGCACGCACAACGTCTAGTTCTCACGCACAGAAACACCGCTCTGAACTGATAGGCGCGTAAAAAAATTCGAAAAGTTCTTTGAAAAATCGAGTTTTATGAAAAAACCACTAAAAATTAATTACAAATATTTATTAAACTCTTCGATAACTGAGCTTTGTCGAGGTACGGACTTGGTTTTGAAGATTTTACAGTTCTTTTCTTACAGTTCTTGAGGGACTCGCTTGGTACACACGAGACATATCAAGCTATGCATTTTGCGGGAACACTCGCCGAGGGACTCGCTTGGTACACACGATGACATATCAAGCTATGCATTTTGCGGATAGAACACTCGCCGAGGGACTCGCTTGGTACACACGATGACATATCAAGCTATGCATTTTGCGGGTAGAACACTCGCTGAGGGACTCGCTTGGTACACACGATGACATATCAAGCTATGCATTTTGCGGGTAGAACACTCGCTGAGGGACTCGCTTGGTACACACGATGACATATCAAGCTATGCATTTTGCGGGTAGAACACTCGCCGAGGGACTCGCTTGGTACACACGATGACATATCAAGCTATGCATTTTGCGGGTAGAACACTCGCCGAGGGACTCGCTTGGTACACACGATGACATATCAAGCTATGCATTTTGCGGGTAGAACACTCGCTGAGGGACTCGCTTGGTACACACGATGACATATCAAGCTATGCATTTTCAGAACTGAACTCGCATTGTTTAAGCTTTTCGTACAATGAGAAGTCAGCTGGAAATGAATAGCTTGATTTATGTCGTTACCCGTCTAGCGTTCGCGCCGAACGTCGAACTACTGAAAACTTCGTGACATCAATTCTTTATCTATTTACATATTTTTCTCAACTTATTATTACACCACTGGTCAGTAGAATGCTAGGGAAACGTGTGTGAGTTAGGAGGGTTGTTGTAGGAATGTTGCTAACTGTACAGGGTGAAATTAAATTAGCTAGCAAAACTCCGCAGACTTAAATGGGTATCGATACCTAAACATGATAAAACAAAAAAAAAATTGACGATGTTTTTAGGGTTATCAACAGCCAATAGTGAAATATCAGTTTTTTTTTGTAAACTTCTCGATATCTCAGCACGATAAAAACAGATTTTATGAAGTCACACTTCAAGTAACAACACTACCAGAGGACATTGACCCCAAACAAAACCATCAACTTTTTTATTTTGTCGCGTGGGAGTTTCGCTAGCAAAAATTTGACCTTGTATAATAATAATTAGTTCCACTTATTGCCGCGCGGCGGCGGTATCATCTCGTTCTCCATGGTGGCTGTGGTGGACAAACGTCCTAAGCACTTAGAACATTTTGGTGTACGTTTTTTTTTGACGTTATCAGTGAAAGGAGGAAGGCCGAAATCCTCTGGTTTTAAATCGAGAAGGGATTTGAGGACCAAAGTCGCAGCAGCACAATCTCGCAGCGGCAGGATTCGGGATGGAGTCATTACTACCTGGTGATTAAGAAAGAAAGAAAGAATAGGTTTAATGTCATAGAAAAAAAAACGAGTAGGTAAGTCATCATTATCTACCTGCCTTTTCCCAACTCTTTTGGGGTCGGCTTCCAGTCTAACTGGATGCAGCTGAATACCAGTATTTTACATGGAGCGACTGCCTATCTGACCTCCACAACCCAATTACCTACTAGGTAATACGATACCCCTTGGTATGACTGGTTGTCAGACTTTCGGGCTTCTGACTACCCCGTAACGACTGTCAAAGATCCACGACGTGGCGTTCTGTAGTTTCTGCCAACCCGCCATAGAAGAAGGCGTGAGCTTATTTATTTATGTATGTACTAGCTGCGCCCCGCGGTTTCACCCGCGTGAATGTCGATCCCGTGGGAATATCGGGATAAAAAGTAAACGAAAGCCTATACGTTAATCCAGGGTGTCAGCTACCTCCATACAAAATTTTATCAAAATTGGTCCAGCCGTTTGAGCGTGAAGAAGTAGGTAATTTTGAATTCTATTGCGTTGGTGGCATGACATATGGCAGCTGCAAATAAACAGTTGGTATTGTAACCACTTTTTAGGGTTCCGTACCAAAATGGTAAAAACGGAACCCTGCTGAGACTAAGTCTATCTGTCGCGGTCGGTCTGTGCGTGAAGAAGTAACAAACATATACCTACACACACACACAAACACCCCCACACTCTCACAAACTTTCGCCTTTATAATATTAGTGTGATTATAATAAGGTTTTACCTGCATTCCTGCTGCGAGTCCGGCTTCTAAGCCAAGTAACGAATCTTCAAAGACGAGACACTGAAAAATATCATTAGTGATTAATATCTAGGGTACCTACTTACCTATTATTGAAAATGTCGTACAAAATTTTGAATAGTAGAGGAAACTAAACTTTATATGTAGTCATTAAGGTGAATGGTAGGTTGAGACCGCGAAATTCATATTTTCTTACGTTTTATGCAATTTGCAGGTCAGTGTCAGGTTGTATCTTGATCAAAATATGATTCGCGACAATAACAGGTAATATTTAGAGAATGCTAATCATTAGAATCATTAATATATCTTTCTATGTTAGATATCTACCACCAACCACCAATCTCTTACGGAAAAGTGCTAATTAATGGTCGCGAATCATATTTTGATCAAGATACAATCTGACACTGACCTGCAAATTGCAAAAAAACGTAAGAAAATTTGAATTTCGCGGTCTACCACTATCCATTCAACTTAAAGTTATTTTTCCGGAATCAAAGAAATTGTATTACAACCAACTGAAGAGCACCGGCATGTCCTAGAATCAGAAATTCGAAGACATGTGACATCTACCATTCTGTATTGGGTCCGCGAGATGGGTTACGGCCCACTCCCTCTCACAGAGAGGAGCCCTGTGTCCCAGCAGTGGGAACGTTATAGGATGATTATGCTTATCACCAACTTGTTACATCATGACGGTACCTTGTCAATACATCTATGAAAATATCATGTACGTAAGGAAAAATCTACATCTTTTTAGTAAAAGAGGTGAAAGACACAATTATATCACTAGAAATAGGGACCAATTAGTTCAACCAGATTTCAGGCTGGCTAAAGTAGACTCGTCTTTCATGGGCTACTGTTTAAAATGTTACAATAAAATACCTGCCGACATACTTCAACTGAATGAAACGAAATTTAAATCTTGTATAAAACGCACACTATGCAGCCAGGCATATTATAAATTGGGGGACTACATCGCCGATAAAAGTGCTTGGCTAAACGCTGGTCCTGCTCCATAAGGACGCACAAATAAATTGATTAGCATTGGAAAATACTGTTGAAGCTGCTGAAGATTTTAAAATACACTTTTTGCATTATATAAATTCAATCTCCTAGTATTGTATAATTGCATAGCACATGTGTGAGTACTATGTACATACTATAAAGCTTCCATTTACTGGGTACGCCTTTAATTGACTTGAATGTGCCCTGGCGGCTGAGAGTATGTCATGCTCACTCAAATGTCTCGCTGATGGTGGCGCGTGTGTTGGATCATTTAGCTCCCTATAAAATGGTTGAGCTGAATGGTGCTAATACATGCGTCATGTTCGTGAACGGGCGCCGTCAGTAGGGACTGGTCATCTCTTTGCTGCCATGGCTTATTTTAATTTTATTTAATATTTGAATTGTTTTTTTTTTCATTACGGACGCTTTTAACGTTCTGCATCGTTCTCACATGCATAATTTTTAACATGAATGATGTAAATAAGACTTTGTAACCATATTATTTTGATTTAAAAGAGTGTCCATGGAGTTTCTTGCCCGTTCTTCTCCATAGGTACCTACGCTTTGGAATGGGCAATCTAGCTTCATCTTTCTGACTGACCGACCCCTTGACAATTCAAAAGTGCCTGTAATTGGTTTAATTGAAATAAATGCTTTGAGTTTATTATAAATACCTTAATCGGTGGAGGTTTGTCAGGAAACTTGGCAGCTGCAATCAGATAGAGGTCTGGGAATGGCTTCGCGCGATCCACATCAGGGTCGCCGGCGCAAACCTGCAGTTACAGTTAAACCAGAAATGATATACTTAATTAAAAAAATTAGTTAGGCTTATTTTAAACCTTGTAGAAAGGGTCAAATTAAATTAGCTAGCGAAACTCTGCAGACGTGATGGGTATTTAAACATGACAAAACAAAAAAAAATAAAACAGTGGCACTCCGGGAGTGCCGACAGAAGCGAAACCAAACACAAACAGAATACTTTACCATCACTCACTGACATATCGGATATACATTAAAACCGAGTACATCCCAAAGCCAGCCGAACACATTCCGAAGTGGGTATTTTTTTAATCGTCACATAAACAAAACACGCGTGGTGTCGCTTACAGTAACAGTGTCGCGAGTTCCATGGTTTTTCCCATCTCAAAAAATGCCCAACGCGCCTAGAAGTTTTCACTTCAATAAATTATTTGATGGGTTTTTTTGTGGGGTCATCGACCGCAGTTAGTGTAGGGCACTTGAAATATCAGTTTAAAAAAAAACAGTTTTTTTTTGTGAAAACTACAGCCGTGATGGGTTTCGTTATCTAAACACGATAAAACAAAAGCAAACAGATTTTCCCAACTCAAACTTCAAGTAACAAAATTACCAGGGGTCGTTGACCCCCAAAAAACATCAAATAATTTTTATTTTATTGTGTTTAAGGGGCTTACAGTACCTAAGCGCAAAAAACACAAGTTGAAAGAAGAAAGAAGTAAACAAAATCAGAAAAATATATGATATTCTTCAGGATATATGCTAGGTAGATAGTGTGTTGAAAACATAATAGGTACAACTAATTTAATACGATAGAAAAACAAAAAAAGAAACCTCTAAAAACTTTATTTTTACAATAAAAACCATACTAAGTAATATTACATACTTACAATCATTCAGATTTTTGGTCAGATTATTCTACAAGCAAAATACTAAAACACTGTTTTAATTTTTTAGTCCAAAATAGTTTTTTGTAATTCAATAACTGCTTCATATTTTGCAATAAATTACCAGCGTTGTGTCATCGCGCTTCTCTTTCTTTTCTATGAAGTCTGACAGTGACCGCGCTTTAGGTCATGTAAGCCCCTTAACTATCGATACCCATCACGTCTGTGGAAGTCAAAGTCATCATTTATTTCAAATAGGCACATTAGAGGCACTTTTGAACGTCAAAAAAAAACGCAATAGAAATGATTCTAGTCGGAGTTTCGCTACCTAGTTTAATTTGACCCCATATAGGTTGAGGTGTGTACTTACCATATGATGGAACATTCCAAATATTTTAGGTTTGGTAGCGATGTGTAGACGCACCTCTCGCCTGGACGAGTTGGTCGCCAGAGCGAACAACACGCCAGACCGGCAGAGATGATTCAAAAGCCTTTGTATGCCTGGAAATTTACGAGTATCTATAGCAGTTGTAGATCTTAGGGTTGCCTAAGAGTACGCACGCACTGACAGATATATATGACTAAAACCCACCCGTGTTCCTTCCTTAACCCTTTATGTTCCGGGCCAGCGGTAACCCTTTCGGACAATGCCGCTGACCCACTGACAGATGGCTTGCTTAGTGCTTACAGCCTAACGAGTCACCTTGCGAGTAGCGAAGTGAAACGAACGCTCTAGAATTTTCTAACTAAACGGGACGTTCGCTGCAGCGAAAATTCGCTCGGTGCGAACGGCGAAGCGTTTTGCGACTAAAACAAATGTCATAGAAATGTAGGTACTAGCCATGCCATGCACGCCTAGCGGCGACCGGTGAAGTTTGCCGAGCGAATCGCACGAGCGACTGGCGGCACGCTGGGCGATAAAATCGAATGTATTGAATCGTTACGGCGCATGCCACGGACTCGCGCGATAGACGCGGCGAATAGTGCAGGAAGCCAAACAAGCTTATTTGTATTCGCCGCGAAAAAATGAACACCGAAACTTTTAGCTCGTGGCCGTGCAAACTGCGCTGCGTAGATTGCCGCGTCGGCAGACGTAGACGCACCGCTGCCGGTCGCGACGCCCTGTCCCGTGGCCAGCGGGTAACGAGGACCGCGCGCGAGCGGCGAGGAGTGCCCGCGCGGGCGCGCTCTGCGAGTCGCCGCATGCGCATACCGCTTGCAAGCATTTCTTCGCTGGGGAACGGGCTGCTCGACGCTTGAAGCGCACGGTGAGCGCGACGGTGTACGCTGTAAACTATTCTGTATTGTCGTCGTAAAATTTACTTCAATGCATTTGATTTAAGATCCTAACTTGAATGACAAGTTATTTGTTGTGTCGAAACGATGCTGTTATAATGAGTGCTGAACTGATGACCTTTATTCTTATTACGACACAAATGACGTATAGAAACTGATGGCTTTAAAGGCGGAAGTTATGCGCTAAATACACTTTCGGCGCCATGACTTTATCAGTAGGAACTTCAGTCGCTGTCGCTGCCGGCGCGTGCCCTGAAGAGTACTGTGTATCTCTGACTTTAAATGCCCTGTTTGTGCACACGAGTTCGATTCCCAGGTCGGCCAAAATATAGGAGTTTTCCATAAGAAATTTCGTAGTAGCAACCAGGAGTTTGGAAGTTGGCCGTGTGATGCCCCCATGCCTCGGAAAGACCTGATCTGTCTGATGTACACCTGATCTGTCTCCGGTCGTGTCTGATTGCCGTTCCATCGGACTATGAGAATAAGGGAAGAGAGAGTGCACCTATGTCTGCGCTCACACTTGTGCACTATAATATCACCCGCACCGAAGGCTGGTCTCCGCTGAGATTGACCGCAGTGACCGAAGTTTCGTCTGGAGCACTATTATTATCTCTGCCTGCCCCTTCGGGCCCTCGGGGAATCCCGGCGAGATAGTAAATACCTTTCTTTAATGGCGCCTTCGGCAGTCTAGTTTTTGTGACGACTCTCAGCTCATTCTCTAGGTCAGTTGCACTCATATTTAGCTGAAGATCATTCACCACGTTTTCACAAACCTGCTTGTCTATGGCACCAATGTTCTGCAAAACAAAATGGGAGCCAATGGTCATAACAGAAAGAAGTAAGTAGGTAGGTTGTGTAAACACTTTTACACGTCATATTTTAAAAACTAGATGAGGTCAGCGTTTCCTATCCGACTACTCTGATATGAAAGGCCGAAACAAACTCAGAGTAACATCTAGATTGGTGTTTGAAAAGGTGAAATTTTGAGGAAAGAACCACACATATTTGAGTGGACCAGTCCAGTCAGAGCAAGCATTTGTCAGTAGGTAATCGTGTAGCTCAACTAAGAACTTGAGGAGCTTAACGACTCGACGGACAATGGACAATACCAAAGAAAGGACAGTTGGGTAGGCCGCATGGAGTACTCAAACTGCCAGACTGTCATTAAAATAAACTGAGAAAAAAATACTACTTGATGGTAAATACTTACTTTACGCTCCAACTCCCTGGTGTATTTCTTTCCATATTTGGCGCAAAGTTCTTTTAATATTTTGTGAAATTGCCTTTCGGAATCTGAAACCAGACGTAAATAAATAAAGTCTTCCAGACCGAATTCCGGCCATGGCGACGAATCCCAGCGGAGACCTGAGGGGCAATTCTCGTATTTTTAAGAACGTTCACAGTCTGATCTCAGTCTCAATCTGTCAAAAATACCTGTAATTTCCCTACATTTTGACAAGCTTTTGACATTTGTTTGTCGCCGAGATGAGACTGCGACTAGATTTTCAACGTTTTAAATTACGAGAATTGGCCTTCAGATTTCGGCGCGGGAGATATATTATAGTGCACAAGTTTGACTCACTCTCTCTTCCCTCACTCTCATTGTCCTTTCGGACGGCAATCCGACACGACCGGAGAGAGATCAGGCGCAAGGCCAACGTGTTTTTCGAGGCACGGGGGTATCACACCGCCTACTTCCAAACTCCGGGCTGTTAATTAGGAAATTCCCAATGGAAAAACCTAATAACAATTTGCCCGACCCGGGAATCGAACCCAGGACCACACGCGTAGCAGTCGCGCTTGCGACCACGAGACCAGTCCAAACGTACCAAACGTACTACGTAAATCGATGTATGTTGGGGTCGGCTTCCAGTCTAACCGGAAGCTGCTGAATACCAGTATTTTACATGAAGCGACTGTCCATCTAACCTTCACAACCCAGTTACTGGCTAATCCGATACCCCTTGGTAAGACTGTCAGACTTTTGCCCATGTAGGTTTTATGTGAAATATTTTGATTTTGATTTAATTCCGCTTAGCCTAGGAACCGAAACCAACATAGTTGGGAAAAGGCTAGACAGATGGTACGTAATCAGCCTATAACGTTCCCACTGCTGGGACACAGGCCTCCTCTCAGTGAGAGGGAGTGGGCCGTAATCCACCACGCGGGCCCAGAGTGCGGGTTGGTAGATGTCACATGTCTTCGAATTTTTGGTACTAGGACATGCCGGTTTCCTCACGATGTTTTCCTTCACCGTTTTGAGAGCAGTGGTGATGGAATAATTTACACAAAGTAAAGCGCCTGTCTGGGTTCGAACCTACGACCTACAACTTGTAAGTCGCGGCTGTTACCACTGGGCCACCACTTCACTGCTAGACAGATGAGAATGAATGATTAATGAAAGCAGTTCTTACCTAAGATTGTGCCGTCCATATCGAAGATACAATGGGTCACTTTCTTGAAGTTCTTCGTTTTATGAATGGATCGGCCCCACTTTTGCGACGAAAAGAAACACCTTTGAGTAAACCTCGTCGGAACGACCGGTGCATAGCTACAAATGAGAATTTGTATGATAATAAATAAAAAAACTACTTATTTAATAGAAAAAATATTGAAACTTGATTTTTTTTTAACGTCAGCTAGGCGACAGTCAAAACCCATAAATATCATGAAAAATGTGGAGTACCTACTTAGACGCCTATGTGCGGATTTTACCAATGAAACCGAAGCGATCAGCACTTTTTTTTTTTTTTACTTTCCCTTACCTAAACCGCGTACAAGACTGTCAATGTTAATTTCCTTAACAGCTTTGACATTAATTCTCAATTCGGTTGAATATTTATATACTTACTTAGGTTTTTTTTTTACCTCAATAGGTACTCCCTTAATTTATAAGCCGATTTGCAAAATTCGTTTTTTAAACTGTCAGATTGGTCCCATAGAAATTTCATCAAAATCGGTTCAGTAGTTTGGTTTTTATACCTACATTAGGGAGGGTTTAGGGGGGGGGTTTAGGGTTTTTTATTTACATTATTTTGTTTTGGGTTTTTTTTTGTAATTACAAAAAAAAAACTACCGACTTCCAATCATGACAACTACCTACTTGAGTGAAAAATAACTTTAATTTCGGAGATCGGTGTCGTTGGTTTGACATTTCCGTTGTTTGCCACCGACTTCCGAAATAAATTTTTTCAGTTTTTAGTGTCTTAATTGGAAGTCGGTTGCTATTATTTTGTAAAAATGTTATTATTTTTCACTTTTAGGTTGTACTTAGACACACAAACTCGTAACACTACTTGCTATGTAAATATCAGTGACAGAAAGTTTTTATAACATCATCAATGTACAGACGCCAGCGCAGCAGGTCAACCTACCCGAAACTGTCAGATTTTCCCAATCAACCTTGAACCTTATGTTTTAGCAATTAAGTCGAAAATCTATTAAAGAAATCTGACAGATTGTAGTAACTTGATGTGCTGGCGTCTGTACCTACTAAGTGGCTAAAATACGTATTATTGAAGATAACTCAAAGACTTCCCAAGCAAAGTTAATATTGGTGTAGTGGTTGCAAGCGCTACTACAGGGCATAAGGTCCTGGGTTCGGTTCCCAGGTCGGGCAAAGTGTTATTTGGTTTTCTAATTATGAGCCAAGCCGCAGCCCGGAGTCTGGATTTGTGTCCGGTTGATGGCAATAGGCTTGCCCCCTATTACATGGGACCTCAACAACAAAATGTGGGCGGACATTTTGTTGTTGAGGTCCCATGCTATACTATAGGTCACCTCTGCCTAACTATAGGTCACCTCTGCCTAACCCTTCGGGAATAAAACGGGTGATGTTATGTTTGTATTAACTTATGTTTGTATTAACTTATGTTTGTATTAACTTATGTTTGTATTAACTTATGTTGGTATTAACTTATTCAATGGACCGTTACACACGACGAAGATAATATTTATTTCATACTTAAGGGGATTACAAAGATAAAATATTATAGTATCTTAGCCGTGTGTAGCGCCCTTATGTTTGTATTAATTTGTGTTTGTATCAACACATAAGTTTGTATCGACTTATGTTTGTATTAACTTATGTTTGTATCAACTTATGTTTGTATTAACTTATGTTTGTATTAACTTATGTTTGTATTAACTTATGTTTGTATCAACTTATGTTTGTATCAACTTATGTTTGTATTAACTTATGTTTGTATTAACTTATGCTTGTATCAACTTATGTTTGTATTAACTTATGTTTGTATCAACTTATGTTTGTATTAACTTATGTTTGTATCAACTTATGTTTGTATTAACTTATGTTTGTATCAACTTATGTTTGTATTAACTTATGTTTTTTCCCAACTTGTTCCTGAAGGGGTAGGCAGAAACTACAGAACATCACTTAATACGATTCTTACCTACTAAATCCTTTTGCTTTGCTCACTTGGCTACACAAAGAAGGACATTTACTCTCTGAAAATTGAGTACATTTCTTTTAAAGTTATTATACTCTAATAGCAAATAATTGCAATGAGAATAAAGATCACTGTGATTTTGCTAAGGGTTGCCAGTTGCAACCACACAAGAGTTGCCAGTTGCAACCACACAAAAGCAACCATATTGCAACGAGAATGAAAAATCTGAAAACCAGTCTTATCAAGGGATATCGTGGTATCTAGTAACTGAGTTGTGAAGGTCAGATAGACAGTCACTCCATGTAAAATACTGGTATTCAGCTGCATCCGATTAGACTGGAAGTCGACCACCACATAATAGCGAAAAGGCTAGGCATTGTACAATTCTGGCTCTCCGTGCGGGGCATGCAGGCGTGATAATACATAGTACCTAGCTTCAATGGCACCTTCGACACTGAACCCTTTGACTTGACGCGCAGATCTCTCTCTAGTTCCCTCACGAGGTTCCCACAAATATCCTTGCCTGTACCGCCAGTATTCTGGAAGACAAAATGGAGTATAAATGGGTGCTCCAAATCGAGAAATGGCTAAGTCCACTTTTTCAGTTTTTGGTAATAAAAAAAATAAACATATTAAATTTTTTTGAAAACAAACCACAGGATATGTTGAAATTAAAATACCATTCAGTTATAGTACACAATATACTCTTTATTTTAGTATATAAAACAAAACATAAAAAGCATTTATAATAACTTTAATTAAAAAAAAATAGTTTTGGACTTATCATAAATCAACAGGACTTAGGGTTATCTTTCCCTCTTTTTAAGGACTAAGGAATTTAACAAAACAAAATTAGCATCTTTAACAGTATTCTATTAATCAAAAATGAGTAATAACTATTAGCCTTTAAAAATAACTACGCTAGTTACTCTATTTCGTCATCCAATTCCTCAACAATTTGACTTTCATTTAATTTAGCCTGTTCCATAATCAAAGTTTCATAGAATTTTCTTTTTTCTTGTGGTACAAATCGAATAAGTTTTTTAATGTCATTAATTTTAGCTTCTTTAATTTTAATAGCATCTTGATAACAATCAGCAGGAACATCTCGAAGATACCTAGATATACCTACTCTATATAAAAAAAAATCTTTAAAGTTATCGCCAGTCATTGAATCAGAAATTTAAGTTATGTATACCAAAATTATGAAGCCATAATTGCCTGAGATAATATTCATCAGTTACATTAGTGACGCAATGGCAGATTCTTTTGAAAATCAAAGCAAATAAATCATTTGTTTTTGTTCATATTTTTGTCTTCCTATTGTATTATATTATATATTAATTATATATTACTAATTATTATTATTATATTTATTATATTATTGTATTATATTCTTTTGTATTTTTATATTCATTTTGATTTTAATTTAGTCCTTTTTCGGTAAAAACTTACGGACTAAGGGATTTATAGGACTTAGGGATTTTCGGAACTGAAAGTATCGTCAATTTTAATTTTTATAGTTTTCAAAAACCCACTTAGGGATATCATAACAAAAAAATTGTTGGACGTATCGATAGAGAAAAAACGGCCGATCAACCTGTGTTACTAGTTTAAAAAATCCCTAAGTAGGACTTGGGGATTTTTCGAATTGGGGCACCCAAATGATGTGATGAACCAACGTTGCGGTTTAAAAGAGGATTTAGTGACAAAAATTTAAGAGTAAGAGTGGTACCTATGCTTAGATGGTTTAGTCATGTTGAGAAGCTGAAAGGGGGTTATACAGAGTTATTGGTAAAACACTAACAACCTTGCAGGACTGGCATACTAACATCATAAACAACAATTTTTGTTCTATGACATTTTACAAAACATAAGTAATACATTTACCAAAAACAAACCTTTTAGGATTACTCCCATCCGCTGAATTTTGTACAAACCCCAGCACATCAAGCTACCCGAAACTGTCAAATTTTCCCAATCAACTTTGAACCTTAGGTTTTAGCTATAAAGTTGAAAATCTATTGAAGAAATTTGACAGATTGTAGTAGCTTGATGTGCTGGCGTCTGTACTAGACACGGCAGTTTGTGTACCTAACTAGCGCTTTCTTTTGCCACTTGCTTCGGAATTGAAATATTTTTATTTTTGTATGAAAATTTGATGAATTAATAAAAGTCATAGAACAAAAGTTGTTGTTTATGGTGTTAGTAATAAATAGTCCTGAGGGGACGTTAATGTTTTACTAACCCTGTTTAATTTAGACAGTATCGGCCATGGCGGCTAATTATCGGAGACTAGCCTTCGGCGCGGGAGATTGTAGTGCACAAATGAGCGCAGACACAGGTGCCTCATAGTCCGATGGGACGGTAATCCGACACGATCAGGCGCAGGACCAACGGCTTAACGTGTTTTCCGAGGCATGGGGGTATTACATCGCCAACTTCCAAGCTGTTATTAAGAAATTCCTAACGGAAAAACCCAATTAAACTTTGCCCGGCCTGGGAATCGAACCCAGGACCCCGCGCTCCAGAGACCGCATGCTCAGCAGTCACGAGCGCGACTGCTGAGCTTGGAGTCACGCTAACGTTGCGTAGAAAATAGTATGTCGAATCTGTGAACAGTGCCCGAATAGATGATGAATGTGAAATGTTACCTTAATATTGTATGTCAATCAACTCAGCCTATCGCAGCCCACTGCTGGACATAGGCCTCTCCCAGACTGCGCCACAGCACCCTGTGCTCCGCCTTCCGCATCCAGTCTACACCATCCATATAGCTGGGGGGCGTCTCACACTACGCTTGCCGATACGCGGTCTCTACTCCAGGACTCGTCTACTCCACCGGCCATCGGTCTTTCGACAGACATGGTCGGCCCACTGCCACTTTAGTTTGCTTACTCTGCAAGCTATGTCGGTAACTCCGGTTCTTTTCCGGATAATTTCATTTCTGATTTATCCTTCAAAGAGAATATTGTATGCAGTAGGTACTTACTCTGCGCTCCGACTTCTTGGTGTATTTCTGTTCATGTTTTGCGGAAATATTTTGTAATAATCTCTGATATTGTACTTCTCTAAGATAATATGAGTCTGAAACCAAACGTGTTACCTTCTTAGTACGACCAGGTTTTCACATCAGATATTTGCTTCAAAGTACGCACACCAGGTCAAGGGGGGGGTGGGGTCGGGTCGGAATTGTGCTCTTTATTTATAGGAACTCACGGGACAATTTCCTGTGCAAATATTTTTACTTCCAACAGGGCTTTTGAATACGCGATCTCGAGCCCAGGGGGCCTAAAAAGGCCACTTTGGAGAATCGTAAAAGGATAACATTATGAATCGTAATATGGCGAAGACAGTCCGTTTTTTCCTTTTTTCGCTGCACTACGTAGATAATCAAAGTGATTGTGATTGGATTCGGATCGGATTGATTGGTATTTTAGCACAAACAACAAAAAATAACTGAAAAATGCTTCACCAATGGGATTTGATACGATTAACTTAACGGTTAACTGTCCATTATGTTATCCTTTTATGATTCTGCCAAACTGCAGGCCTTTTTAGGCGCCCTGGTTTTAGGCCGGTTTCTTACGGTGCGGTGGACGTAGGTACTTGGAAGCTCTGGTACTCGATGTTGCAAGTACGGCCCATAACTACTTCTTAGTAGAAATAACACTCTTGCAGTCATGTTGTAGGCTGAAGCTACGGTTTGCCAGAAGAGCGCTGGCCGCCAAATAACGGCCGCAGTGAAAGCTGCCATGAAAATGATGGCAAAGTGATTTAAATCTTTATGTATTTAATCATTTATGTACAGACGCCAGGACATCAAGCTACTACAATCTGTCAAATTTCTTTAATAGATTTTCAACTTTATAGCTAAAGCATTAGGTTCAAGGTTGATTGGGAAAATCTAGCTGACATTTTCGCGTAGCTTGATATGCTGGAGTCTGCCCACACGTACAGAGTGGCAGAAACATCGACGCACAACAAATTAATAAATGCACATGATTCTGTAGCGGTATCTACAACGCCACATGCGAACAACGCGTCACACTGACGTCACACAAAAACCTGCATCTCGCAAGCAGAGTTTACCGCGCAACTAGCATAATATATACAACGGCCCGACATGAATCATCGGGCAGTTGCCCGCCAGACACGACACCCGTCTGGTCGGAGGATCCTCCCTGCACTATGGAGGATGAGTGAACTTTAAACCCTGTTCCTCGCACCTCTATAATTCTCCTATTATTCCCCGTAGCATAGAATTTTTTATATTGGAACATCTATTTCTATTTTTTTCCAGAATTATATACTGAATCCATCTTTTATATAAACAGACAAGAAGAAAAGAACAGGCTTTGGGCAGTCGGGTTTGACATTCATCATTCAATCATCTGGGCCCACAACCTTTCCATTTTTCATACTTTGAACTGCCTTTCTTACTTCATTCGTGATAATTTCCTTCACCAACCCCATATTTGCATGCACCTCTTTGAGCACACCATTCTTCGATATTACTGTGATTCTTACCGATGGCGGGGCCACCCATATCGAAGATACTGTGGGTTACTTTCTTTAAATTCCTCGTTTTTTGAAAGGATCTGCCCCACTGGTCTTGAAACGAAAAAAAAGACTCTTGATTAAACCTCGTCGGAGAAATCGATGCATGGCTACGACTGGGAAATTTTATGAATAAACAAAAAATAGCATCCGTAGATTTTCACTAGAATTTTTGACACATGTGCCTTGATCTCTGTGGCCTTGATCTATAAATTATGTCAATCAAAACCAGTGACAATAATTATTGTCAGTGGTCAAACGTCATAATTAACTTGCAAAACAAAAAGAGGTTTTGGTACGGGTAGTAACAAAGTAAACTACAGGTTTACATACTTTATAAGCATAAATTCCCCAACTATCCATTCCATTCCACAACTTTTTTCTGTGTAATAAGTTTAAATAATATAAAATCAGTCTATAATTTTATTGTTTTATTTTGTTAAATCAAGGACACTGAACGGGGCACAATATTATGTAATTTGTATTGAAATTACATTTGGGGGCGCTTAGTATCCCCACGAAGTTTTATGGTTAGCTAGCATAATCTGCGTATAATGTTTCCACTGCTGGGACACCTCCAGGTCTCCTCTTGATGGTGGTCCGTCATCCACCACGCGGGCCCAGTGCGGGTTGGTAGATGTCACATGTCTTCGAAGTTTTGGTTCTAGGACATGCCGGTTTTCTCACGATGTTTTCATTCAGCGGTTGGAGCTTTATGGTTAGAGAATTATCTGAATAAGAAATTACAAGGATTTCACTTACCTACTTGAGAACATTTTTAGCCAACTACGGCAAATTCAAATCATTTTCAAATACCTTTATATAACAATGGACACATTACATTACACATTACATTACATTATTTTATATTTTTAATTAATAAGGCACTTTGTGGGGCTGGTGATTCACCTTTCAAAGCTTATGACAGATATTTTTTAGCTGCTAATACATAACATAAACTAAACACAAAAAAACCGGGCAAGAGCGAGTCGGACTCGCGCACCGAGGGATCCGTACCATCATAATATGATGGTACGGATCCCTCGGTGCGCGAGTCCGACGAGCGGCGAGGCCTATATTCATCAGAGAATTTTAATACTGTGCACTGCGGTGTAGAATATTGCAGTTTTATGTCAGCGCCATCTCTTGACTTACAGTAGAACTAATGTAAGTTTTGTTGATGATTTCTGAAAAAATGTGCTAATTAGAGACTTCGTTTTATTTTCCCTGTAATCTTTATATAAACTTCTATCACATAGAATTATTTCAGATTTTTCTCTTTGCGCACTTCGGAGATATGGGGGGGGGGGGGGGGGGTTGGACGGTATTTTTTACATTTTTCATCAAAAGTCGAAAACTATGCGGCCTAAAAAGAAAAAATGTTTGAGAATGTGCAAACTGCGCTCTTTCAGAAGATACCCCACATGCCCTAGTAGGCCCACTTCGAATTTTTCAGACCCCCTTTCAGTCCCTGTTGCAAAAAACATACATATATTTTTATTTCTTTCTTATTTGCAAAATAGTTGGGCAAATGTCATCTAAAACTATTCCAAATTCCAAGTTGATAGCATTAGTAGTTCTTGAGATATCCAGCTGTGACAGACAGACAGACTTAGTCTCACCATGATGTACCGTTTTTACCATTTTGGTACGGAATCATGGCTACCTACATTTAAGTTGTCTGAAAATGGCACCGGTTACTGAAAAGTTGTGTGGAAATCGGTTGTTGATGGGCATGTGATACAGAGGAATAAGGATTTCGTGAGGAGAGTTTTGAGTACGAATGTGGGTGGCTATAAGAGCAGAGGAAGACCAAAGAACAGATGGATGGAATGTGTGAATGATGATATGGTTAGAAAGGGGGTAACTACCGAGATGACGACTAATAGAGAAGTCTTTACTGCCTAGCCTTTTCCCAACTTTGTTGGGGTTGGCTTCCAGTCTAATCGGGTACAGCTGACTATTTTACATGGAGCGAATGCCTATCTGACCTCCACAACCCAGTTACTGCAGGTAATACGATACCCCTTGGTAAGACTGGTTGTGAGACTTTCGGGCTTCTGACTACCCGTAACGACTGTCAAAGATCCACGAATGACAGCCGGGACCAACGGCTTAACGTGCTTTCCGAGGCACGGAGGGGTCATGGTATGAAAAGATGGTCACCCATCCACAGACCAACCGCGGCAAGCGTAGCTTAACCTGATCGATCGACCTGTGCTGCTGTTATTATTTAGTTGTTGTTCGCGAACTCAGTCTTGCTTCCGCTACCGCCGGAGTGAAAAAAATTATTTGTCCTGTTCCATCATGTTCGCGCACAAGTGTGCTACACTCTTCGCGTACAAAAGTTACGCACATTTTTGCCGGTGGAAACAGAGACTATCAGATCTGCAGCTCAGTACGTGCACTGTTGGAGTTCTGCACAAAATGTCTGTGAACAAATGTGCTGCACACTATTTTGGTTGTACCTAGTGCGCCAATTGAATATGCACATATTTATTTCTATGAGCTGACGCTGTAGGAAGCAGGTACTTACTACTGCGCACCTGACCTCAATCAGGGACATCACCTTCACCTTTTACATAATTTAGGCAAGGAAGTATAATAGGTACCGTAAACTATACTGTTTTACCCGGTCGACGCCCGTTGCAAACTGTGGCGGGATACCTTTCCCCCACCTACTCACTGTCTACCACCAAATCAGGACACCACGGCTATCAGGACAATCCCAGAGCCAGGAAGACAGTCAAGCTCTCTACCAGCACTTACTGGAATTCTTACGTCATGTCTCCGCGCACATTTTCTCTTGCGAATCTCCACTCAAACCGGCCAATAAAGGCGAGAAAGAGGTTCCCGAGCCTTGTTCCTCGTCAGTGTTTACTCCAGCCGGTCAATAAAGGCAAGCCAGAGATGAGGACCAACACTTCTCCCGGGAGATAGGAGTTTCTGTATCTCCCTTGGTCTGGCTCCTCACACTGGACCAGCAAAGATAACTGTACCGGCACAGACCTAGAGTTCGGAGTGCGCAAGCCCGTCCACGGCATTAACGTAGAGATACGGCGGTGGGGTTATTTATTCTATTTACTAGCTTCTGCCCACGACTTCGTCCGCGTGAAATATCTTGTGCTCCCGATCCACCCCGTGGCTTCGCATCGCCTGCTATAACTTCGTTTTAAAGTTCTTTCATTTTCCTTTTTTCTTTTTGCTGGCCTCCTAAGGGTTCTAGCGTGATGATAAATACCCTATAGTCTTCCTTGAGAATTGGGCTATCAAATGAAAAAATAATTTTTCAAATCCGACTTGTAGTTCCAGAGATTAGCGGGTTCAAACAAACAAACTCTTCAACTTTCTCTCTTTTTTTTTTTTCTTTTTTTATATAAATATATAGATAGATGTAGAAACAGTAAAACAAAACTATTAAGTACATTACTATTACTGATTTTTTTTTTGTTTTATAATATGACGTTTAGAAGTGATTCCGATATCTCATTTACAGAATAAACAATTTCTTTTCATTTCATTGAGACTGCAATTTTGAACAAATATTTTGCTCAATAACTGAGATATAAAAAACTGAAGTGTTAATATTTTGCTCAAAACTAATTAATAGGCTTCTACAAACAGGCACGACACGCGACGCGCGAATCGCGTCGTAACACAGTATCAATCACAATCTGAATCATTCTGAAGTATATTGCTAATCCATTGCTTTATATGTTCGAAAAAATTGTCTGCTCAACAAAGTAAATATCGCAATGAATGTTGTTGAACTGTCAAAATGAAAGTCATTCCTACTGTTAAGCCCGGAATACACATGCCTGTAACTTGCACAAAAGTATGCACTATGCAAGTAGCTGGCATACCAGCATGGTATTCACCAATCAGAAGTTGTTA
This sequence comes from Oligia fasciuncula, assembly GCA_963082905.1. NCBI lineage: Eukaryota > Metazoa > Arthropoda > Insecta > Lepidoptera > Noctuidae > Oligia > Oligia fasciuncula. Next base: position 630,126 of record OY720414.1, on the reverse strand, counting down.
TGGCACACGGCATGCAAGCTGATTGGTGAATACCATAATGACATGCAAGCTACTTGCATACTTTTGTGCCAGCTACTGGCGTGTGTATCCTTAGCATAGTGTGTTACGCAATTACCCCACTAACCTTGGTCATGACGAGGTAGTGATGACTTTCATTATTTAGTTTACGCGGAAAACGTTTATAATCATTTCAACAGATTTTACAAATGAGTGTGATAGGTAGGTATGACGTTGACGCGCAAATATAATTATATACCTACGTCTGCGTCAATATATATGTATTAGTAATAATTAACATTAGAATATATTTATTACAACCAAAAATCTGCCTAGCCTATTCCCAATCTATGTACAGTCAACAAAGGAGTTAAGTATACAGGAGCGTCGGATATAGTTGAAGTTTACTAAGAAACCGATGGATGTTCTGGACTGAAATTTAATTTAATAAATGAGCTGTTTGTTTTCTATTAATAACCTAAAATTTTATACTTAACTCCTGTATACTTAACTCCTTTGTTGACTGTACCTCTAAGGTGTTGTGTTAAGCATACTTACTGACGCACCATTTTGAAAATACCAGCAACGCATGAGACCATCCAAATTTTTATAGGGTGTTCTACCCACGAATATGAACAACATTCACTATGGGACCAAATCTGAAATCACGAAAAAAAAAATCTGCTGTTTCATACATTTTGGTCAAGTAGGTCTTGAACTTTTGTATTAAACAGCTGATTTTTTTTTTCGTGATTACGATTTTGCGTTTGACGAAAAAATAAATACACGAAACGCCGCTTTTCGGTTGAGTAGCGCGTGTTTGCCGAAAAAATAAATACAAGTGATATATTAGTACACCCCCTCCCCCCTTGTGATATTTCGTAATTTTTTTATGGACCCCTCCCCCCCTTTCGAGCCTCACGCGATTAATGGACAGCCCCTAACGACTGTCAAAGATGTACGAATGACACAGCCGGGACCAACAACGGCTTAACATGCTTTCCGAGGCACGGAGTTGCACTCATAGTACTTACCTAAACTTTCGTATGGTTCATTGTTCGATTGTGTTAAATACTGTTAGAAAAAAAAAAATTAACTTCAACTTATGAATGTGAAAAACAGTGCATTCATAGAAACCGTTGACGCGCTATGACTTAATATTGATTACTAAATGTTGAGGGCTATTCTGAAATCGTATTGTGGAACTGAAAAACATACTTAACATCACGGCCATAATCCCCAACGGGTTACGCAGATTTCTATGGCAGAGGTACCTATAGTACACCCGCGTTTCGCCAGTAATGTTTAAATACTCATGAGAGCAGTGGTAACCCAGTGGTACCAACCGCGACTTCGAGCTGTAGGTCGTAGGTTTGAACCCACAGAGGCGCGTTACTTTGTGTAAATTATTTCATCACCAATGCTCTCAAAACGGTGAAGGAAAACATCGTGAGGAAACCGGCATGTCCTAGAACCAAAAATTCGAAGACATGATGACATCTACCAACCCGCACTGGGCCCGCGTGGTGGCATGCACGTGTCCCAGAAGTGCGAATATTATAGACTGATTGTGTATGTAGGATTGTGTATGTAGGTATGTTTAAGTCCCGTGTAATAGGTGGTGAGCCTATTGTCATCACCCGGGCACGAATCCAGTCCAGACTCCATGCTGCTACTGAGAAATTCCTGATAGAAAATCCCAATAACACTTTGGCCGACCTGGGAATCGTATTGGTTACATCATTACCAGTGCATTACAAAACATCCATTTTGATGTGATTTTGCAATTTCGGTGTAAAATTTGCAATTTCGGTGTAAGATTGGCAATTTCGGTGTAAAATTTTCAATTTCGGTGGGTTGGTAGACTCCCAGACTGCGCCACAGCACCCTGTCCTCCGCCTTCCGCATCCAGTCTACCCCAGCCAACTTCTTTAGGTCGTCCGTCCATCTAGCTGGGGGGCGTCCCACACTACGCTTGCCGATACGTGGTCTCCACTCCAGGACTCGTCTGCTCCACCGGCCATCGGTCCTTCGACAGACATGGCCAGCCCACTGCCACTTCAGTTTGCTTACTCCTATCAATTCAACGAATAATTTACAAAAAAATATTAGAATCACTCACATTTCTTTTTACCCCATGAATTATGTACATATAATTTTAACTAATTAAAAATTAATATATTTTAATGTTTTCGTTTTTGTGCCTACTACCTAATGTTTAAATTGATATTAGTTATTCCGACGCTAGTGGTTGGAAAGAATAGTTGTTTACATACTATTAACGCGCCATTTAACGAGGTAAGTACTTGTCATGATCATATACCATTTAATTTTACATAAAGCGGTACCTACTAATACGACTTTTTCATTTCATATGCCTACTTTCTGAGGGGCTTGTGGCTAAGTAATGTCAACCGCACGGGCCGACGGTCCAGGTTAAGCTACGCTTGCCGCAATTAGTCCGTGGATGGGTGACCATCTTTACATACCAAAACCCCTTCGTACCAAGTAAATTACGTTAAGCCGTTGGGTCCGGCGGTCATTCGTGGATCTTTCCCGAGTGTTGCCAAGGGTTATCCTGTTACTGATAGGTAGTCGCTCCATGTGATACTGGTATTCAGCTGCATACCAGTTAGATTGGAAGTCCATCCCGCCACAGTTATAGTCTCATCTTACAATACTCTATAGACATACTGCCAAGATCTTCCATTCCTTCACATACACATCATGGTCAGGTTTAGCGTCCAAGAAAGCGTTGAGCGCGGAGAGAGCGCGATGGCACGGGGACTGAGTTTGAACAATCTTCTTTACTTCTCCAAGGTTATCCTGAACCATGGTGGAGATAGAACCTATGGATCCTGCCCAGGAGTTCGAAGCCAAGCTCCTGCTTCGTCACAAGGCGATGCACGAAGCGACGGATCGCGGAGACTCTGCCGTGCAGCAGTTCTACCGCGGCGCCGCCGTGTTCGTGACGGGAGGCTCCGGCTTCCTCGGCAAGCAGCTCATCGAGAAACTCTTCAGGTGAGGCTGGTGGGACTGGCCTTTAAGGAGGCCATACCATCATATACATCATGAGCAGGTCAAGGTGACAGTTAACAGTTGCATCGCACATGCTACAACATCGTGCGGCACTTCACTTTTCTTTCAATGTGTACTTTATAAAGATTTTACTTTAATTATTGTGAATGTGAGGACTATGTGCTTCGATCAATAATAGTACTAGATGCCCGATAAGCGCTTCAAAAACGGCCCGAAAAATACAAGCACGAATACTTTTGTGCTCTTATTTCAAATTAGTATGGTCCAATCATAGCCAATGTTAAGACGTAAAAATGCCTCAGTGCACGTTCAAAAGTTGTGTAAATAACCACCGTAACACCAAGATTTTAAAAGGAATATCTTTTTTTCGGTAAGTTTTTATCATTAAATGTTTTTCATAAAATAGTAACACAATTAAATAGTAAATATAAATCAATTAGCAAATATTATGATTGTTTGGCCAATGTTTGCGATAACGCGCCAACTATTCCAACAAACATTGAAGCATTGGAATGTAATTCCAAGAACTACGTCTAGTTCCAAATTCGAGTAAGTACGAAATTGTCAACAAAATGTTTTTAACCTTATTGCTTAGAAGTTAAGTTTCATTTTAGAATAAATATTTTTGTACTTATTATAAAAATGACTTTTTATTTTCAAGTGACATTTTAAATTTATTGCTTCGATGACAGAAGGACTTAAATATTAATCATTTGCAAACGTAATTAAACTTTATGTGAGTGTGTTAAGGTTTATAATAATCTGAAGTTGTTAATATTATTAAACTTTTTTCTATAGTTCGTAGTAAGAAATACAATGTTTATGTGTGTGCAAACGTGGCCACTTTAGCGACTTATTTTTGTTCCTAATCATTCATCTAGTACTATTATTGATCGAAGACTATGTGGGTCTTTTTTTGACGTGAATACGTCTTTAAAATTGCTTCCATAGTGGGAGGCAAGTCAAAAAAACCAAAGATAACAAAATCGTGGGATACAGTTTGGTGTTGCAGCTTCATAACTATCATCTCCATCCTAAATTCAATTACACCATTGGATAGCTAAAGGATCAAAGAATTCATTATGCCAAGTGAGGACTGTGATGCATTGCGCGCGGTGGAGCGGGAAGCGCCGACATTTTTTAAGTTATTTTTCTGCGTATCGAGATTTCCACTTAGCTAGTATACATTTTGACTCGGAAAGCTACGACGTTCATTTAAATTTCAATCGTCAGCTCTCTTCAAAATCTATCGATTGTTACATTATTGTAAAATAGTGACAGTGAATGTAATGTGTTACAATAAAAATAATATCAAAATAGATAATGTCGGCCTATACGCGTCAAAAAGCCAAATCCATATACAGAGATCGTAACATACGGTTGGAAAGGGCTTCTCAAGAGCAATCGAATGGTACCAATAAAACACCATAGGACCGAGTCAAACAGTGCCGGGAACGTAAAAGAATGAATACGGCCGAGCGGATCAACCCCGTTACGTACACGTATTCATGTACAACATTCCATGACACAACCACACCCCATTTTTTATCTGTATTTTTAATGTCTGGCAGTTTGAGCAATTTATGCGGCCTACCCAAATGTCCTTTCTTTGGAATTCGTCGAGTAGTTGAGTGCCTTAAGTTCTGAGTTGAGCCACACGATTAGGTACTGACAAATGCTTGCACTGACTGGACTGGACCACTCAAATCTATGTGGCACTTTCCTCAAAAAACCTTTTCCGACATCAGTCTACATGGTCTTCACATGATCTGACTAATATTATGTCTGAGCTTCGTAAGAGACTGTGGACCTCGGAGTTTATTCTTTCTTCTCAGAGTAGTCAGATAGGAAACGCCGACCTCATCTAGCTTATTTATTTTTTACTAGCTGTTCCCCGCGGTGTCACACGCTGCGCGGCTCCTAAGGGTCGTGGCGTGATGGTATATAGCCTATAGCCTTCCTCGATAAATGGACTATCCAACACAAAAATAATTAGGTATTCAATTCGAACCAGCAGTTCCTGAGATTAGCGCGTTCAAACAAATAAACTCTTCAGCTTTATAATATTATTATATTATTATTTATTTTTTATAATAATGACGTGTAAAAGTGATTCCAATATCCTACAAAATGATTTAGTCCTTCGAAAAACATATTGGCCAGCCCACTGCCACTTCAGCTTGTTTACTGTGCAAGCTATGTTGGCAATTCCGGTTCTTTTCAGGACAACTGCATTCCTGATTCCTATCAATATTACTCTCATTCTAATTCATTCTTATTTGCTTCTAGAGCGACACAGGTGTCGAAAGTCTTCATCTTGCTGAGGCCTAAAAGGGGGAAACCCATCGAACAGCGGCTGACTGAAATTCTACAGGATCCCGTAAGTAATATCAATTCATACTTAGTACTGAACCCATAATTAATGTGCATGTTGTTCGAAGGGCTTGTGGCTAATTAATAACAGCTGTACGGGTCGATCGATCAGGTTAAGCTATGCTTGCCGCGGTTGATCCGTGGATGGGTGACCATCCCTATATACCAAGACCCTCCGTGCCTCGGAAAGCACGTTAAGCCGTTGGTCCCGGCTGTCATCCGTGGATCTTTGACAGTCGTTACGGGTCATCTGAAGGCCAAAAGTCTGACAACCAGTCTTACCAAGGGATATCGTATTATCCGGCTACCGGGAGGGGGTCAGATAGGCAGTCACTCTATGTAAAATACTGGTATCCAACTGTATCCGGTTAGACTGGAAGCCGACCTCAATATAGTTGGGAAACACAGGCAGATGATAGATTAATGTTAACATAACATAACAGTAGCCATGCAAGCATGTGTAGTGTGTACCCGAAGGGTTAGGCAGAGGTTTAAGGTTAATTTTGTCAATGCGGAAGGTAGTAAACTAAGTAACTCTGTCAATTTGTTTATAGAAAAGAAAGAAAATACATTTATTCAGCATAGACTACACAAAAAAAAAAACACAATACAAAAACAAATAAAAAGTGTTAAGTCCGACGTAAGAAATTTGCAGGAAAGTGTACCTCACACCCAAGGTACCTCACGCCCAAGGTGTCTCACGCCCAAGGTACTTCACGCCCAAGGTGCCTCATGCCAAAGATAAATTACGCCGAAGGTACCTTACACCCAAGTTACCTCACGCCCAAGGTGCCTCACGCCAAAGGTGCCTCACGCCCAAGGTGCCTCACGCCCAAGGTGCCTCACGCCCAAGGTGCCTCACGCCAAAGGGCGGATCTTATGCTACAATACCCACATTTAATCTATTTAAAATCTATACTGGTACTGCAGTGTGAGATCACTGAGATCCGCCTAAACCACGGAACAGCGGGGAACCTAATTGCATAACACACTAACAGTAGGTAGCAATGGCTTTCATTTTGACAGTTCAACAACATTCATTGCGTTTTTTACGTTTAACAGACAATGTTTTCGAACATTGAAGCAATGGTTTAGCAATTTCCTTCAAAATTATTCAGATTGTGATTAATCGTGTGTTACGCATTGTGCCGATCGCTATGAAATTTGACAGATATACAAGATTCTCTCCCGGTTGATGGCAATGTGCGAAATGTGGGTGCAGGACACCTCTTCTTAACCCCTCGGGGACCCCTACAGGCGTGAAGTATTAATTTGCTAGTATAATTGAATTGTATGTTAGGTACATACAATTCAATTATACTAGCAAATTAAAGTGCCAACGAAATAGGTATAATTAAATTAAAATAAATTTGTAACATGAAATAATGAATTACGTAAAACATTGAATAATGTAAGGGTCAGTTCACACCGAGACGCGACGCGACGCGCAGTTTTCAAGATAGAAATACAATTACAGACCTTATCTACTACACAAAAAGGTACACAATTCAGTGAGCTACGCGCCGCCGCGCTGCGTAGCTCGACGTAGTAGGTAGACACTGAATTATGTACCTTTTAGTGTAGTAGATAAGGTCTGTAATTGTATTTCTATCTTGAAAACTGCGCGTCACGTCGCGTCTCGGTGTGTACTGACCCTAAGTTTAATATTAATTTGTTATCTAGGCATACCGTTAGGCCGTTGGTCCCGGCTGTCATTCTTGAATCTCTGACAGTCGTTACGGGTCGTCAGTTGCCCGAAAGTCTAACAACCAGTCTTACCAAGAAGTAGGTATCGTGTTACGCAGTAACTGGGTCGTGGAGGTCATAAAACTCTGGTATTTAGCTGCATCGAGTTACGCTGGAAGCCTGCCCCAATGAAATCAAAATCAAAAGTCATTTATTCAAACTAGGCTGCACTTCTCGAACGTCATAATTACCTAAGACAGTCCCCCAAAACGCCCGCCCTTCACCACTTCCTAGTGCTTTAGCTGGGGAGAAGTGGCGCAACAAACATAGGTATTTGGTAGCTAAAAGGCGCATCAGTAGCGAAGAGTAAATTTTTGTATGAGCCGGAGAAGATTATATTATTTGTCTATGGAATACTGACTGTGCCATTTTTCAAAGGGAAGCCGGTAGAAACCGAGGTGTATGGAAACTTCGCCAGTGCTAGATATCTATACATATAATAAAACAGTAGAAAAACTGTGTCTGTACATTGAAAATATTAAAAAAAAAAAAATGGGGGGGGGTTTAGAAACAGTAATAGGGTACGAATCCGAAAAAAAAATTCTGTCTGTTTGTCTGTTTGTCTGTTTGTTTGTACACGCTAATCTTCGGAACTACTGGAAGGATTTGAATGATTTTTGTTTTGTTCTATAGGTATTATGTCTGGGCAACATATAGGCTATAATTTATCTTGGAAACTTGAACACCTGATGCAGAACCGCAACAGACCAGCTAAACTATAAGAGATACAAAAATGGTACCATAGCAAAAATGGTTCCACGTGATGAGCATTTTCTGCCGAGAGAATAAATTTGAAGATCTGGAACACCTTATGTGGAACTCCAAGAGCCCAGCTACACCATGACATATATAGGAATGACGTCTTAGCAAAAGTTGTTCGATCTGATGGGCATTTCCTGTTGACTTATAAAAAAACTGGCCAACACGAAGGGTTCCGTACCACAATGCAAAAACGCCGAAAAAAACACGTTTGTTGTATGGGAGCCCCCCTTAAATATTTATTTTATTTTGTTTTTAGTATCTGTTGTTATAGCGGCAACAGAAATACATCATCTGTGAAAATTTCAACTGTCTAGCTACCGCGGTTCTTGAGATACAACCTGGCGACAGACGGCAAAAACGCCGAAAAAAACACGTTTTTTTGTACGGGAGCCCCCCTTAAATATTTATTTTATTTTGTTTTTAGTATTTGTTGTTATAGCGGCAACAGAAATACACCATATGTGAAAATTTCAACTGTCTAGCTACCGCGGTTCTTGAGATACAGCCTGGCGACAGAAAGACGGCAAAAACGCCGAAAAAAACACGTTTTTTTGTACTGGAGCCCCCCTTAAATATTTATTTTATTTTGTTTTTAGTATTTGTTGTTATATCGGCAACAGAAATACACCATCTGTGAAAATTTCAACAGTCTAGCTGCCGCGGTTCTTGAGATACAGCCTGGCGACAGACAGACGGCAAAAACGCTGAAAAAAACACGTTTTTTTGTATGGGAGCCCCCTTAAATATTTATTTTATTTTGTTTTTAGTATTTGTTATTATAGCGGCAACAGAAATACATCATCTGTGAAAATTTCAACTGTCTAGCTACCGCGGTTCTTGAGATACAGCCTGGTGACAGACAGACGGCAAAAACGCCGAAAAAAACACGTTTGTTGTATGGAAGCCCCCCTTAAATATTTATTTTATTTTGTTTTTAGTATTTGTTGTTATAGCGGCAACAGAAATACACCATCTGTGAAAATTTCAACTGTCTAGCTACCGCGGTTCTTGAGATACAGCCTGGCGACAGACAGACGGCAAAAACGCCAAAAAAACACGTTTTTTTGTATGGGAGCCCCCTTAAATATTTATTTTATTTTGTTTTTAGTATTTGTTGTTATAGCGGCAACAGAAATACATCATCTGTGAAAATTTCAACTGTCTAGCTACCGCGGTTCTTGAGATACAGCCTGGTGACAGACAGACGGACGGACGGACAGCGAAGTCTTAGTAATAGGGTTCCGTTTTACCCTTTGGGTACGGAACCCTAAAATCGAAGATCAGAAACATCTGATGTGGAAATCAAAACTATCACTAATTTCACCTCCACGCGGTGAAGGCGGTAACAGTTTAGGACTGATTTTCGATGACGATGGTATATCATTGAAAATTTGACTCTACTGGCCAAAACTCCCATTTTTTTTTTAACGTGACTAGATGCTCATGCGTTCTGCACTACCACGGGGAGATAGTACAGTTATGTGGGACTCTAACCCACTAAAACTCCACGGTGTCCTCCTCTGCCGCTTACAGCGGGAATATGGGCACGCGTTAGCACTCATCCGTGAACCCGCCGCGGCTGTCCGTCACCGGACCCTCCTCTGGGGAGTACTCCCCATCACCGGCGCACCAGAACACATAGCACGCCGTGACGACCCCAGGGACCAAACCAGCACATGGGCACCAGACGACCCCGTGTCTGGGCACCCTTGGTAGGGGAGCAGTCACTTAGATTTTAATTGATCAGGTATCTTCTTCACAATAAAACTATAACCATGCCTAGAAAAAGGTCAAATCTTTTCCAATGTTCCAAAGGAGCTAAAAGATTGCGGATCATAAGATCCCAAGAATCTACCGAAGAGCGTCAGGAGAGACTTGATGCTGTTCGAGAACATCAGGCTGCAACTCGCTCCGTGGAAACCTCTTCGGATCGCGAAGCGCGCCTGCATTCTCAGCGTATTTACGCATCTACATCCAGGTCTCTAGAAACCAGTGAAGAATATGATGCGCGACTGACCGCTGATCGTGAACGTCATGCATTGTCTCGCGAGTCGGAGACGTTCACGGATAGAGAATTGCGCTTGAGTTCTCAGCATATCTACGCATCTGCTTCTAGGTCTCTAGAGACAAGTGCGGAACGTGATGCGCGACTGTCCGCTGATCGTGAGCGACATGCATTGTCTCGCGAATCGGAAACGTTTACCGATACAGAATCACGCTTGAGTTCTCAGCGTATTCGCACATCTACTAACAGGTCTTTTGAAACAAGTGATGAACTTGAGATTATCATACATTGTCCCGAACACGCACACAACAAAATACTCATAATCAGTTAGAAAGTGAGAAAGAAAGAATTGCTGGAGTACGGCATGAAGAGACAGATTAAGAAGAGCGCAACGAACGTTTGAATTCTGAACGACTTCGACATTCTCTGAACAGAATGTCGATATCATCTGAAGAATCGGATGTGTCTCAAGATATAGCCGTATGGCATGGCGACCTTCCTTGGGTTGATAAGGAACGGAGTGCATTTACGTATACTCCTATGATTGACTACGCCACATATTCCGCCATCGGAGGTATGGTTCAAAATTGTACTTTTTGTGAAGCTGTTAAATGGCAAAAAGAAACAAACGGTATGTGTTGCTCAGGTGGGAAAGTACATATTAAAATATTACAAAATCCTCCAGAAATATTAAGATCACTGCTAATCGGTGACCATCCACAGTCAAAACATTTCTTGGATAACATACGTTCGTACAATAATGCTTTTCAAATGACATCTTTTGGTGCAGAACAGATTTCAGAAGGCCCATTTATGCCAACATTCAAAGTGCAAGGCCAAGTTTACCACCTTATTGGTTCATTATTGCCTGAAAATGACGTCTCGAATCGTCTCGCGCATCCCGTTGTTTTTCAGTCCCTGGGCTCTTAGAATTCGACATCAGACGTTTCAGATCTCCGATTTTGACGACCCCGTTGTCGCTGGCATAAGCAACAGGATCCGCGTACGAAGTCGCGGGCAGAAGCTAGTAGAAAATATAATGATAAACCTATTATAATTTCCAGGTGTACGACATGCTTAAAGAGAGACAACCGAACTTCGCAGAGAAGATCGTACCCGTGGCAGGAGACGCTGCTGAGCTCAAACTGGGCTTGAGTGAGAAAGACTGGAACATGATTACCGAAGAGGTTAGTACATCACACTAATATTATATAGGCGAAAATTTGTGTGTATGTGTGTTTAATGTTTATATAATATATGTTTGTTACTTCTTCACGCTCAAACGGCCGGACTAATTTTGATAAAATGTTGTATGGAGGTACGACACCCTGGATGAACATGTAGGTCCCGGCTGTCATTCGTGGATCTTTGGCCGTCGTTACGGGTCGTCAGAAGCCCGAAAGTCGGACAACCAGTGTTACAAAGGGGTATCCTGTTACCCAGTAACTGGTTTGTAGCTCAGGTCAGATAGAAAGTCGCTCCATGTAAAATACTGGTAGCTGCATCCTGCACTTTTTTTCGGGAAAAGGTACCCTATGTCCGTTTCCGTCAAAGAGTAATGTAACTATGGTTTCCGTACACCTGACAACGTATAGGTATGCAAAATTTCAGGATGATCGGTTCAGTGGTTTAGGCGTGAAAAGGTAACAAACAAACAAACAAACTTACTTTCGTATTTATAGTAGTTATTATTAATTTAGGACTAGGATTATATCTGCTGACATATTATTGTTAATGGATGAATCATGAAATCTTGTATTATTATTGCCAAACTGGCCATTTATGTTCTTGACGTGTGAGTTCTATACACTTCAGCCTTACCTTTTGAGGAATCCAGGCGTGATATGTTATGTTTGTGTCCCAGGTGAACATAATCTACCATATGGCGGCGACGACGCGGTTCGACGAGTCTCTCCGAGTGGCCACCATGATCAACGTGCGAGGAGCGCGGGAGGCTCTCGTACTGGGCAAGGCTTGCAAGCAACTCAAGTAAGTTGATGACAACACACAACAAGGACAAGGATGGCTCTGTCACAGATGGATGGAAAGCCCTCTTCCTCTCTCCTACTTTCACTGTGCCTGACAGGGTCCACAAATGATCATAATTATACAGGGTTATTGGTAAAACATTAACAACCTGTATACCCCGTATATTCTGTAAAACCTACCACCCAAGTTCATATGTGGAAGCAATAAATAAATATTGACTATCGAGAATACGAGTGCGACAATCCAAGCTGTTTTACAAAACCGCAAAGGGTTTTACAAAACAGCTCCGTAATGTAAAACAACTGAAAAACGTTCAGCTAGATTGCCATTGTACGTTTAACAAAACTGTAATGCAGAATGGCTTATCTGCAGTCACAATGAGCGTCTTTCATAAAACTCTGATAACTTTTAAATAATTAATATTGTTAAAACCCTGTTTTCACTTGAATTAAGGTAATTTTTACTCGTGTTATTTATTTCAGTTGTTTTATATAACTAACGGATCTGTTTTGTAACACAACTAATGGTTTTGGAGGCCTTAATTTACTGAGGCACCCACAGGCAAGCCACGTTAAGCAGCCGACAACATTCTAGATTGACCTACTATATGCCATTTATACCGGCTGACTTTTTTTTATCGTCTATACAAAAACAGAGTATAAAAGGTGAGCGGAGTAGCCTATGGCAAAGAAATCTCTTTTTAAGATTGAATGTAAAAAAAGAGAATTAATATAAACTATCTCTTTTCTACAATCAATCCTTTGATTGCAGGATTGAAATTGCTACGAATTCATTCATCACTTCCGCGCGTAGAGTAGGGTGTTCTGGTGATGAATGAAGAATAGCATAAAATGATTTTATGTAGTTCTAGTTAGCAGTATTAAATAAAATTAGAATACTTATGAGGAAGTCTGAAAGTGGCACCGGTAACTGAAACGTTATGTAAAAATCGGTTATCATGGTACCTATGGGCAATTGAGCATGTGATACAGGGGAATGAGGAAAATGCCGCGAGGACAGTTTTGAGTATGAATGTCGATGGCTGTAAGAGTAGGGGAAGACCAAAGAAACGATGGATGGACTGTGTGAATGATAATATGGTTAGAAAGGGGGTGACTACTGAGATGACGACTAATAGAGAAGTATGGAAGAAAAAGACATGTTGCGCCGACCACGAATAAATTGTCTTATGGGGAGGAGAATTATGATGATTATTATAAGCGGATAGACTAAACCGATACTTTTCTTATGCACTTGCAGGTCTTACGTCCACGTGTCGACAGCCTACTCGCATGCCTGTGAGAACCTCATCAACACCGAGGTGTTGGAGGACTTCTACCGGAGCCCCATCCACCCCGAGACCCTCATCAAGCTGGCAGAGACTGCTGATGAGGAGAGGCTGAATGATATTACTCCTGGGTAAGTTTTTAACATAGGTTTATTTATTTATTCATTATTAATAACAAACTTATATTTACAGTTTGCACCACACATAATAGGTACACCCCCGCTGACTAGTGAATTTGTTACTGCGCAGTACCTCACCCCTCACCCCCGGTGACTAGTGAATTTGTTACTGCGCAGTACCTCACCCCCACCCCCGCTGACTAGTGAATTTGTTACTGCGCAGTACCTCACCCCGGCTGACTAGTGAATTTGTTACTGCGTAGTACCTCACCCCCGCTGACTAGTGAATTTGTTACTGCGCAGCGACTCGCCTCGTGTTCCGAGCCGCCATAAAGTTTGAATCGGGCTGTACAAGTGTACAAGTTATCGCTCAATAGAATCACGCGCGCGGTCCGTACGGTTGTCAAATGAATGAAAAAGACTAATGCATGGTAAAATTGGAATAGTTTTGGTTGTAAAAAGGGATTATAGTAACTAAATTATATTACAGCTGATGGTTTAATGAACTTGTTAGGTAGGTACTGAATATGCTATTGGGGTGATGGGGTCATGCGCTGGGTAAATTAAAAAAACTGGTCAAGTTCGAGTCGGACTCGCGCAACGAGGGTTCCGTAGAAAGTAGGTATGTAAATAGTTTATCACGGGATTAAAAAAAATATATACATATCTAAAAATTTAAGTACAGTTTTTGGATTTTTTCTTTTGCTTGTGCTAATATGATCTTGCTTCTTGCCAAATTTCATGATTCTAGGTCAACGGGAAGTACCCTATACATTTTGATTCCCTTGAGAGTGTCGAGATATTCGTTTACAAAAAAAAAGAAGATTATTGATTCTGAGGCGGAACGAAGTTCGCTGGGTCAGCTAGTAGGTACCTAGTTATTAAAGACAATGCTTTAGTTGACTTATTTGTATCTTTTCTCAATTTCAGTTTGATAAAGAATTGGCCGAACACATATTCGTTCGGGAAGGCAGTGGCCGAGGAGACGGTCAAGTCCATGTGTGGTGACCTGCCTCTATGTATTGTTAGACCTTCTATCGGTAAGTACACACTTTTAATACTAGCATAAGGTTTTTATCCCGGTTGGAAAATCCTCATGGATGTCCTCCACCGCCGGATGGGTGGGCGGAGGGCTCTGTCAAATGCTCTTACTGACTTAAATCTCACGCCTACGCCCCGGGTCGCGGGAACGTACGATCCTTCCGCAACCCCCGTCTGCTACTTGTACTATTTATTTTGTGCCGCCACTGCGGGCCTCGTCGGGTTAGGGGGGGGAGTGAGTTGTTTGACTCCCCCCGTGCCATCAAAGCGGGGCGCGCGTGGAGAACTACGCGCCGCCACACACTGGTCCCGATTTAATAAAAAAAGTAATTTAAAAAAATTAAACCGACTTCAAAAAGAAATTAACTCAAAATTATGAAATAACTTTAATTTCGGAAGTCGGTGTCTTGGTTTTTTGCCACCGACTTCCGAAATTAAAGTTATTTCATAATTTTGAGTTAATTTCTTTTTGAAGTCGGTTAAATTTTTTTAAATTACTTTTTTATTTCGTAATTTTTAGTTTTAAGTGAAAACTGGAATATTTGTTTCTAATAAGTAGGTAATAGTTTTGTTATAAATATTGCTCTAGAATTTGACCAAGGTTTTGAGATGTTTTCCCTTTGACACTACACTCGTAGCTCGTATCAATAAGTCAGGCCGTCACACTTACACGTAATAATCCATATCTTGAAAATTACTGAATCGATTTTGATGAAACTTGCACTGTTAAGGTAAATGTAAGCCAATTAATAGTTGCGGAGATATGCGTGGACAAACACATACATACATACATACGTCTATAAAATTTTGTATATTTGTTTGGAAGCCCTAATAGATTGTCATATGTGAATATAATGCAATTCCAATAATACGCAAAACACGCGCAATAGGTCTGCTGGCCAGCAAAATGAAACTTTGAATGAAGCCAGCGGACCTACTGTATACATATAGAAGTGTAGCATGTTTTGCGTCTACAAACAGATTTGTTTTAAAAATTGTAATTAACATGTGGTTATCCGATAACCTTTACCTTTATACAAAACAGTTTTTGCCTAGAAGTCCTAAATTCACCACAATTCATGAAAATTAAGTGGTGGCGCTAGTGGACGGATAACTTCCTGGGCCCAAGTGTGTAGTGTGTTACCCAAGTAAGGTCAAAAATACAAGGTGAAAGTCATAATCAGAAAGGACCTAATAGGTCCTTGTCCTTTTTGTAGTCACCCCCTTTTCAGCCATGTCATCTTTCACACAGTCAATCCATCGTTTCTTAGGTCTTCCCATATGTACCTAGGTACTCTTAAATTTGTCCTTTTCTATAATGTATAAATTTTCTGTTTTAGTTGTATGCGCTCTCAAAGAACCAAGTCCTGGCTGGCTCGATATGTCTAGCGTGTACGGAGCTAGTGGTGTAAGTAACTATAATTATAACAATATTATCATCATTGTTCAGCCGAAAGTCGTCCACTACTGGACTAGGGCTTAATAAATTTAAATTATTTGCATACATTGAACACTATACTCAAGCAGAAATAAATCAAAGCCTCCAGGAATAAGGGGCGTGCCCACTTAAATTATTATTATTATGCAATGTTGCAATCTATACATATAATAAAATTGTAGAAAAGTGGTGTCTGTACACTGGAAATATATAAAAAAAAAGTAGCAGGGGTTGTTATTATATCGATGCCGAACCCGAAACTGTAATTAATATTTTTTTTGTCTGTTTGTCTGTTTGTCGGTTTGTCTGTTTGTCTGTTTGTCTGTTTGTTTGTGCACGCTAATATCAGAAACGGCCTATTAGATTTAGATGCGGTTTTCACTAATATATTGTAGTAAGCTTCACTTAACATTTAGTGTTTATTTCATGTCAATCGGTTCATAAATAAAAAAGTTATGTCAATTTAAAGAATCACGGCGGTATTATTCTATCAGAGTACGTACACGCCTCGCGCCTGCGCGTCCGATCTTCGGAACTACTGGACGGATTTGAATGTTTTTTTTTTGTTGTATAGGTATTATGTCTGGGCAACATATAGGCTATAATTTATCTTTGAAACTTGAACACCTGATGCAGAACCGAAACAGATCAGCTTAACTATAAGAGATACAAAAATGGTACCATAGCAAAAATTGTTCCACGTGATGAGCATTTTCTGCTGAGAGAATAAATTTGAAGATCTGGAACACCTGATGGGGAACTCCAAGAGCCCAGCTACACCATAACACATATAGGAATGATGTCTTAGTAAAAGTTATTCGGTCTGATGGGCATTTCCTGTTGACTTATATGAATCGAAAATCAGAAACATCTGATGTGGAAATCAAAGCTATCACTAATTTCACAATTTTCAGTTTAGGACTGATTTTCGATGACGATCATTTAAAAATTTGACTCTACTGGCCAAAACTCCCATTTATTTTTTTAATGCTTATGCATTCTGCACTACCACGGGGAGATAGTGCAGTTATGTGGGACTCTAACCCACTAAAACTCCACAGTGTCCTCCTCTGCCGCTTACGGCGGGAACATGGGCACGCGTTAGCACTCATCCGTGAACCCGCGGCGGCTGTCCGTCACCGGACCCTCCTCTGGGGAGTACTCCCCATCACCGGCGCACCAGAACACATAGCACGCCCTGACCACCCCAGGGACCAAACCAGCACATGGGCGCCAGACGACCCCGTGTCTGGGCACCCTTGGTAGGGGAGCAGTCACTTAGATTTTAATTAATCAGGTATCTTCACAATAAAACTATAACCATGCCTAGAAAGAGGTCAAATCTTTCCCAATGTTCCAAAGGAGCTAAAAGATTGAGGATCATAAGATCCCAAGAATCTACCGAAGAGCGTCAGGAGAGACTTGATGCTGTTCGAGAACATCAGGCTGCAACTCGCTCCGTGGAAACCTCTTCGGATCGCGAAGCACGCCTGCGTTCTCAGCGTATTTACGCATCTACATCCAGATCTCTAGAGACCACAGTGAAGAATATGATGCGCGACTGAGCGCTGATCGTGAACGTCATGCATTGTCTCGCGAGTCGCAGACGTTCACGGATAGAGAATTGCGCTTGAGTTCCAAGCGTATCTACGCATCGACTTTTAGGTCTCCAGAGACAAGTGGGGAATGTGATGCGCGACTGACCGCTGATCGTGAACGTCACGCATTATCTCGCGAGTCGGAGACGTTCACGGATAGAGAATTGCGCTTAAGTTCTCAGCGTATCTACGCATCTGCTTCTAGGTCTCTAGAGACAAGTGCGGAACGTGATGCGCGACTGTCCGCTGATCGTGAGCGACATGCATTGTCTCGCGAATCGGAAACGTTTACCGATACAGAATCACGCTTGAGTTCTCAGCGTATTCGCACATCTACTGACAGGTCTTTTGAAATGAGTGATGAACGTGAGGTTATCATACATTGTCCCGAACACACACACAACAAAATATTCATAATCAGTTAGAAAGTGAGAAAGAAAGAATTGCTGGAGTACGGCATTGAAGAGACAAATTAAGAAGAGCGCAACTAACGTTTGAATTCTGATCGACTTCGACATTCTCTGAACAGAATGTCGATATCATCTGAAGAATCGGATGGGTCTCAAGATATAGCCGTAGGGCATGGCGACCTTCCTTGGGTTGATAAGGAACGGAGTGCATTTACGTATACTCCTATGATTGACTACGCCACATATTCCGCCATCGGAGGTATGGTTCAAAATTGTACTTTTTGTGAAGCTGTTAAATGGCAAAAAGAAACAAACGGTATGTGTTGCTCAGGTGGGAAAGTACATATTGAAATATCACAAAATCCTCCAGAAATATTAAGATCACTGCTAATCGGTGACCATCCACAGTCAAAACATTTCTTGGACAACATACGTTCGTACAATCATCATCATCATCATCATCAGCCTATAGCAGTCCACTGCTGGAAATAGGCCTCCCCTAATGAGCGCCATATAGCGCCCTGTCTTCAGCTTGACGCATCCAGCATCTGCCTGCAGTCTTTCGTTCGTACAATAATACCTTTCAAATGACATCTTTTGTTGCGAAACAGATTTCAGAAGGCCCATTTATGCCAACATTCAAAGTGCAAGGCCAAGTTTACCACCTTATTGGTTCATTATTGCCTGAAAATGACGTCTCGAATCGTCTCGCGCATCCCGTTGTTTTCCAGTCCCCGGGCACTTAGAATTCGACAACAGACGATTCAGATCTTCGATTTTGACGAGCCCGTTGTCGCTGGCATAAGCAACAGGATCCGCGTACGAAGTCGCGGGCAGAAGCTAGTATGTTCATAAATCTCTAACTTGAAGTCACAAATGATAAATTAGGACCTTTGAAGTAAAATAAATAAACATATTATTATGATTACTAATACTCGTAACAATAACAAAACCACGAGGGGCTTGTGGCTATGTAATAACAGCCGCACGGGTCGATCGATCAGGTTAAGCTACACTTGCCACGGTTGGTGCATGGATGGGTGACCATCTTTACATATATCAAGACCCCTCCGTGAAAAAGTCCTCCGTCAGAAGTTCGAAAGTCTGACAACCAGTCTTACCAAGGAGTATCGTATTACCCAGTAACTGGATTGTGAAGCTCAGATAGGCAGTCGCTTCATTTATGTAATATATTGGTATTCAGCTGCACCCGGCGAGACTGGAAGCCGACCCCAACATAGTTGGGAAAGGCTAGGCAGATCTTGTTTGCTTGTCCACCAACGCCTTTTAAAGTGCTTCTACACATTCCAGATCGTCCTGGGTCCCGGCTTGGGTATTATGCGCGTAATCTATTCGGATTACAACAAATATATCGACCTGATCCCCGTGGACCACGTGAACAACGCCATCATAACTGCGGCCTGGGAGACGGCCAAGAGTGCATCCGCCAGAGGTGGGAAGCCGAGGATTTATACTGTGTCTTCGACCAGGAATCCTGCTCTATGGGGTGAGTTGGGGATGGCAGACATTCTCTTTTTTGTGATAACAGCTGCACGGGTCGATCGAAAGTTTATTAGAATATGAAACAAATAAGGTACGCTTTTGTTCACTTTGCATAAGATAGGTTATCAGATTATTATTTTGCATATACTTACCTATATCATTTCAAAATTACCTACTATATACCGGCTGGCTTTTTTTACCGTGTCGACAAAAACAGGGTTTCTTATCTCAAGGGTTTTCTCTTCTTATTTTACATTCAATACTTTGATTGAAGCTACCGGCTGCTTCAATCATCGTAATCGAACCGGTAGTTTTTGCGTGATGCCTGAAGAAACAGACAGACAGACAAAATTTTTTTTTATCACATTTTTGGGTTCGGTGTCGGTCTAGTAACACCCCCCGCCATTTATTTTTTTGATATTTTCAATTTAGGTACAGAATTTTCACTTCTACAGATATAATAAAAGTATAGATTTCCGCGCGTAGAGCAGGGTGCGTAGGTACTGCGTATAAGTTGATTTTTTATAATTATTTGTCGAATTTTTTGTTCTATTACGAAATGTTTAATAGTAAGAATATTATATTACTTATATTATATTATATTATATTATATATTGATAGATTAATTAGGTACTTAATAGGTTTTTGAAAAAAAAGGCATTTCCGTGACATGGGCTTCTACTCTGTTCACCTTTTACACCCTGTTTTTGCCCAAACGGTAAAAAAGTCACCGGTTACCGGTAGGTTTAAACATTTTTTCTTAGTGCCGTGATTTCCTTTCATTAAAAGATACATACGAGATCTATAATGTCAGGCAGATTGTATAATTCGTCAATATACATACGGGGCCGACATACGGTCCGTTTAGCAGCGCCTCAAGTGGTAGAAAATAAAACTACTTGTATCAATTCGCCTAGGCATTTGTATACCTATGGCGATCGAATTTTATAATGCCTAGGCGTTATAGTAGGTACTTAACGGTGAAAGTATACAAACGGTCTGCGCCGTTTGTACTCGTATAATGACGAATTATAAATTTATAAGTACGATCTGCCTTCGATATTATGTATTCAGTTGGTAAGCTTATATAAACAAAAATAAGGTTCGTAATCGAATGAAATGCATAAGCAATTAGCAAAGTAAACTCAAAATTCAATCTGCAAAGGCCTTTGAAGGAACGCACCGTGACACGCGGACCTGTCCGCCATTTTGTTTTTTTTTCCAAATGGCGGCTTCGGATGAAACCTATACACATCGATAGCTAACATCAATGTAAACAGAAAACATAATAAGTACCTACATAATTATTATGATTAAAGCGTCACGTTTTCGTTCAAAGTTGATCACGTGACATCCATTTTTAGGGTTCCGTACCCAAAGGGTAAAAGCGGGACCCTATTACTAAGACTTCGCTGTCTGTCTGTCCGTCCGTCTGTCTGTCACCAGACTGTATCTTAAGAACCGCGATAGCTAGACAGTTGAAATTACACAATTAATTATGTATTTCTGTTGCCGCGTTAACAACAAATACTAAAAACAGAATAAAATAAATATTTAAGGGCTCCCATACAACAAACGTGTTTTTTTCGGCGTTTTAGTCTTGTGGTACGGAACCCTTCGTGTGCGAGTCCGACTCGCTTTTGGCCAGTTTTTTTTTACTTGCGTTTTGAACGTGATCCTATTATTATATTATATTATATGGGACCAACTCTGAAATCACGAAAAAAAATTCAGCTGTTTCATATATTTGGATCAAGTAGGTATTGAACTTTTGTATGAAACAGCTGATATTGTTTTCGTGATTTCAAAGTTGGTCCCATAGTGAAAGTTGCTCATATTCATGGGTAGAACGTCCTGTAAAAATTTGGACGGTGATAAAAAATCTTCCTTTATAGTTGTTATAATTATCTACTTATAATTATCATTTAAATGTTTATTTAACAGGCGACCTCGTACATACTACAAAAACCGTCGTTAAAAATAACTACCCTACGCCAGCTGCAATAGCGTACAATTTAGTTTTAGTCACACATCATTTTACTTTGTTCTGGATTTTGTCCTGGCTTCTACATCTGATTCCTGGATATATTATGGATGGTATATGCTTAATTCTTGGAAAGGAGAGGAGGTAAGATTTTTTTGAACATTATGCTACTCCTTTAGTCGTTACGGGTAGTCAGAAGCCTGAAAATCTGACAGTCAGTCTTCCGAGGGGTATCGTGTTACCCAGTAATTGTGTTGTGGAGGTCAGTTACCTGGCCCGTTGGTCGAGTGGTCGCAAGCGCGACTGCTAAGCGTGTGGTCCTGGGTTCGATTCCCAGGTCAGGCAAATTAATATTGGGGTTTTCTCAAAGAATTTCTTAGTAACAGCTCAGAGTTTGGAAGCTGGCGGTGTTATACCCTCGTGCCTCGGATAGCACGTTAAGCTGTTTGTTCTGCGCCTGATCTCTCTCCGATCGTGTCGGATTGCCATCCCATCGGGCTGTAAGGGCCGCCTCCACAAGTCTCGCCGTGCCATCAAATTTTCGCGGCGATGATAGATGATGATGATGGTAGAGAGTGTATAGAAATACGTGCCACGACGCTAAAATCTCCACGATTCTCTCGCTCGTGCAGGCGGGCCCTATGGGCATGTGCACACCACGTTTTTTAAACGCGCCGTTGACGCGCGGTTGTAGCGATACGCACGCGAGTCAGACGCAGCCTGTAGACCATCTGTAGGATAAAAACGCGCCGTCGACGCACGTTTCTAAAAGGCGCGTCAACGGCGCGTTTAAAAAACGTGGTGTGCACAGGCCCTAAGAGTGAGAGAATTAAAGAGTGCACCTGTGTCTGCGCACACACACCTGCACTATGATAATATTATATCCCGCACCGAAGCGCGGCATATACAGTCCGCGAATATAATAATTATCCTTTTCTTGCCCACAGATTCGTAAAACTATATAGAAAAATGTACAAAATGTCGACAGCCCTATCCTACTTTACGATCAACGAATGGCAATTTTCGGACAATAACACAGCGAATCTTTATCAAAATCTCTCGACCATAGACAAGGAAATATTTGACTTTGATGTTGCTAAAATTGACTGGCTGGAGTACATGATAATCTGGTGCTTAGGCCTGAGGAAGTACGTTATAAAAGACGGCTTAAAAGGCACGGTGTATGCACAGAAAAAACAGTTTGTTTTAAAAATCTTAATGTACATTTTTATACCCTTGTACATTTATTTGTTGTATAAGGTGGTAAGTTTAGCTATTTTAAGTTTATTCTTGTTATTAAGGATGTTTTGATTAATAAATTATGTTTTGTGTTAAGTGTTTTATTTTACTGTTACTCTAGCCCCTAAACAGCAGTTAGATGATTCTGCCTAAACCTTCAGGGGTGTCTATTCTTTAGGCACTGGAGCTTGTTGCTCAATTTATCGAAGAGAATGATGATGCTGATCAATGCCTTGAATTCTGATAAACTACGATAACACTAGGCCTAACATTTCGATCTTTGTATTCTAATTACTTATAATATGAATTTATAGGACACAACATATATGCGGACTGGTGATCGTCCTTTTAAAGAAAGACTTTTAGATTTAGCTAGCGAAATCCCGATAACTTCCCAACAGAGCATAAAAAGATGTGAGTTCTATTCGCATGCGGCAGAGTTCTAGAGTTCCATTTAATGGCGTTTTTGCCTGAAAAAATAACAAATGAAAACATGCTCTGCTACTTAACTTCATTGCCAAAATTAAAAATTTAAAACTGATCTAAACGCACAATAGTGAGTTATTTAGTTCCTAATACTTTTCTGATAGAGTTCTCTTAAGCAATAAAAACAAAACAAAAATATTGACCGTTCCTACTATTTATCTATTCCGTGGTTCCTACCACTGACCTCTATGGTATACTAGAAAAAGAAAGTAATTTTCATAAAATGACGTTACAGTCCCACAAACTTATCTGGCCCGGTGAGGGAGTCGCTGATATCGCATTTGGTGTCGCCAGGAAAAATAAATTTAGCAATGAAGTGGGAAAGCAAGTCTATGTAACAAAAACATTTTGGTCCAAATCTTGAAAACTACTGAATCGATTTTTTATGCGACACCAAATGCGATATCAGCATAGATATAGATACACCTAGATAACGCAAGAGCAACTACTTCGCGTGCCAAAAATCGCACCAGCTTACGATAAAAAATCATAAGCCGCCACTTTCGCGCTCAGTCCTGTGTACTGCTGGCTGGGTAAGCGTGAGCGAGAGCGCGAGCTTTTGACGTCATGGTAGGTAGTCAAAAAATGGCACGCTTGGTTTTCATACAGTTCGTGATACTTGCGTTATCTAGGTCTATCTATATCTGTGGATATCAGCGACTCCCTCACCGGGCCAGATAAATTTGTGGGACTGTAAGTAGGTACGTGACGTTTATGACGTAATTTGTAGATTATCGTAGATTCTTTGGGCCATGATTAGTACCTACCTAGCCAAGACTAAAGTGCCAAGATCCAGATCATCAAGGTCCAGAAAAAAAACTAAATAAAAGCAGAAATCTCAGTAGGAAAGAAAATAAAATTTCAGTAGGACAGATAATAGGAATTCCACATTTCTTGATGCATCTATATCAGAAAGAGGCGAAAACATAATAAATTAACCCAAAACTCTAACTCGGGTATCAGCAGAGCATGGCTGAAAAGTTAGATTAGTACCTAGAAATCGAGATTTAATTCAGTGTTTCAGTTATTAAGATCAAAAAAAAACTTTGTGTAGGACTGAGGAGCCGGAACTCCTCGTTTCGTTTTGCATCTTATAATAGGACTATCCGGAAACATGCAATAGGTACTAACGTAGAACTCTTCGTCAGTTACCTATCAGCAGAGCATGGTTGAAAAGTAAGATTAGTAGAAATCGAAATTTAATTCCGTGTTTCAGATAGTATGATCAAAAAAACAACATAAGAGAACGAGACAGTGATGTGTTTTCTGTGTCATATGTATGTATTCAGAAAGAGAGGTCCGACTACAGTAGTCTTCACTTAGGTATTTAGTGTTGCCTCCAGTTTTGTCTATAAACTTCTTGGTTCCATGAGTCAGACGCGTTCCAGTACCACAAAACATTAGACAACAGCGCTTTATTTCGCTAAAATATAACCCGACCAAGTGAAATTGCTCGTTAGTTTCGTATACGTTTTGAGCCACGTGCTTCCATGGTACATGCCTCGCCATGAATATGAACCACACTGTACATTGCGAATCAAGCGATGAGCGCCGTGTGTTGCGCATGCCTCGCAATGTCTGTCTGTATGCGTAAGAGGGCTAAGGTGCACTTCTGCCTAAGCCGTCGCGGAAACATGGCATGATGATATATATGTTGTAAAATAAAACAAAAAGTACGTTACATACATTATATTTACGAACACCAAAACCTTTATACAATATACATACTATCGCAATTTAACTTAAAATAAATCAGAGAAAAATTCACTTTTGCAGTGGCAACACAAAAAAAAAATATTTTTTAATGGCAACTTTATGTAATTTTTTAATAGTTTCGAGTTAAGGAGATAAAAACATAAAGCTTTATAATGAACCCTACCATAATCATTCTTGGGCAAGTGATTTCGCAAAAATGTCTTTGTATAGTTAGAGAAATTAATTGATAAGTGAATTGACACAGCAGCTGGATGAGAGTTGCCGAGAATCTACCAAAATTGCGTGCAATTGAAGAGGTTATGTGCAGTGGACTGCTGTAGGCTGATGAATTGACACCCTACGTCAATTTGCTGTGTTAGAGCCACAGATATAGATAGACCTAGATAACGCAAGTATCACGAACTGTATGAAAACCAAGCGTGCCATTTTTTGACTACATACTATGACGTCACAAGCTCGCGCTCTCGCTCACGCTTACCCAGCCAGCAGTACACAGGACTGAGCGCGAAAGTGGCGGCTTATGATTTTTTATCGTAAACTGGTGCGATTTTTGGCACGCGAAGTAGTTGCTCTTGCGTTATCTAGGTGTATCTATATCTATGGTTAGAGCCATTGCATACAACTATCAAAGAAAGACGGTAGGTACTTGAATATACGGACAAATTAAGTTGGTAATCAATGTGATAAATAATACTCTGACTTTACAAATTGACAGGTTTTTTTTTTAAATTGCGAGTTTACATATCCTTATACTTTATGTGACTACAATAATTTGATGTGAAAACAAAAATATAATGAACTAGCCAATTTGGCCGTTGTAATGTAATCCATAGTACTTAAATAATATAAAATGTTTTTAACTTGTTGAAAACGATCACATTTTTTTATCAACATGATTTTGTGAACATAATTATAACAAAACATAATCATACATGGTCAAATTAAATTAGCTGAATATAAAATACTTGATGTTCTTTTTCGGGGATCAACGACCGCTGGTAGTGTTGTTACTTGAATCTTTTCTTTTATCGACATCAAATATCAATACTTCTGTGAAGTATAAACCAATAAAAAACTGATTTTACAAGTGACAACACTAAACTCGATGGTCGATGATCCCACAAAAAAAGTCATCAAATTAACCTCATTTTTGTTATATCATAATTATTGTGTAGATATCGATACACATCTGGTCTGCGGAGTTTTGCTAGCTAGTCTAATTTGACCCTATTTATATTTATAATAAAGTAAATGTTATTCCCCATTTTTTTACATGTATTTAAATCAGATATTTTTTACATTAATAAAAGTATGAGCAATAAAGCCGAGTGCACACTAAGCAACAATTGCTACAATTTCCTTCGTGTAAATAAGCCTTTGGAAACTAAAGGCCATGTTTTTATAAAGCCTAAATCATGGCAAACAATAGTTGCACAACATTGTTTCAAAAACATGTTTTATATTGTTTAAAACATGTTACACATCAGTGGGAACAAATCGACGTTGACAGCACCTTATTGTCGTAGCAGTAAGGTTGATTTTCTTAGAGCAAGAGTTACCACTGATGACGGGACCTGTTACCAACAACACTTAAACATGTTGCTCCAACATTGTTTTGCAACATTTGTTTATACCATGTATGCGACTTCAATTTGCAATTATATCAATTTATTTTTTGTAGTACATAATACGGCCTTAGAATGTGTATTTTTGTGGTTTAAAGCCATGTATACATATTACCATGTATATTTATTTAGGTGTTACATTTTTTATATCAGAGAATTTGGCCTAGGCCAGTGTTTAGAGTGTACAGGCCTTTGCCTGTTTCATATGTTGAGTATTAAACTTTGTAAAATCTTCGGCCATTTATGGGCGGGCCAGGCCAATAAGTTATATTTATAAATTGATTTGGACTAGTCCATGGCCTGAACTAAAAAAAAAAAACAAGTTTTTTATCAATTCAGTTACATATTTATATTTGCCATTTTATTTTATGTATAAATGCTTTAAGGTAATAAAATACGATTAAATGAATCAAAAATCATATTTTTTTTTTTTTGTATTTAATTTGATGTTGGGTGAGGCCAAGGATTGGTCTAAACAAAAAGGCAAGTTTATATAAATACAAAACGTTAAAATGACTTTATACATATTTATACAATGTTTATATAATATATTATAATCTTATGTACAAATAATTAGGAAGTAATATTAACAAAATGTGGCAAAATATAAGTGAATATTTTATTGAACTTTTCAACATTGGAGTGCGTTTGAAAGATATATTTTGAACATACACTGCTAGACAAAATTACTGGACAATCTTCTTGAAATCAGTAATAGCAATATTTTGTTAACATCATCTGTTCCCAACTTTGTTGGGGTTCTTAACGGATGCAGCTAGATACCAGTTTCTGGGTAACACAATACCCGTTGGTAAGACTTTCGGACAGACAAATTTTTGGGCTTCTAGCGACCCGTAACGACTGTCAAAGATCTACGAATGACAGTTCGGTATGTCAAAATGGTCACCCATGCACGGATCGACCTCGGCAAGCGTAGCTTTACTTGATCGATGGACCCGTGCAGCTGTTATTATTTAGCGACAAGCTGTTGAAAAATTCAATTGAAAAAATATGAATCTAAGTGAATAAGTGCAAAGGAACAGTACTTAAGAAATAATGTCTTTGTAATTCTAGTGTGAGGGCAAAATTCATACAACGCATTTTGATTTTACTAAGTAAAATAAACGTTCCATTCGAATATGAACCTTACTCTTATTATATAGATAAAGAGTCATATTCGTATAAACGAAAGTGAGCAAGAGAAGTCCATAATAACTGTTCCATACGAATATGAACCGTATTCTTTACAAAATAATGTTCATATTCGTATAAGCGAAAATAAGCATGCGTTTCATTCGAATATGAACATTAACGTTATACGAATAACGTTCAAATTCGTATACGACACTTAGTAAAGTCAAAATTCCGTCAGTAAATCGTTCCCTTAGTACCATTTTAGTTACAATTCGGCACTTCCGCTACAGATAGTATCAGTCTCTTGTTTGTGATATTTTTAGGCACTTGACAGTAAAACTAGATATTGGGTAAGCAGTAACACAACACAATTGGGGACCGGTTGATGGCAAGAGGCTCCTCGCCCCCTATTACATGGGACTTGGCCTAAACCTTCGGGGAATACAGGCGTGAATCTTGTCTAAGGCCTGGCCTTATCCCGCGTTTGGATAAAACATAATTTAAGCAGTAAAAGCCTGCCATAGCCAGACACGCTTCAAATTACTTAAACTACAGAATTATGACTTATATATTTTTTGCCAGGCCAAGTCTTCCTTCAAAATATGGTAAGGCCACAAAATAGAACGGTTAAAATGAAGGCCAAAATATGGCCTAGGTTTTAAAAGCGTGTCTTGTTTTTTTTTAAAGAGATCACCTTTTTATTAAATCAAAGAAATAACTTATTATTAAAATATAACGTGTTTTTCTTTCCACTACATTTTAAAAGCATAAGTATTTAAAATACTAATATTTCTAAGAGAATTTCATCTCATTTTAACAATTTCTTTTTTAAATTAAAATCATTTTTTTTTACTTTTAAAATATCTCATATTATGCTATGGTAAGCTACCCAATATCCTAATATTACCGACAAATATATATTCTGCCCTGTCAAGTATCTAGAATGGCCTGCTTAACAAAATCAGCTTTTAAATCAAACATTTTATCATTATAAGGAATTATTTCCGTTTTCGTAACATTATCCTTACTTGAAATTTTCTTCGATTCCTTAGTGTCTGTGCCGCCTGTGTGTGTAGCCGCCTTGCTAAATTCTTTTAAATTGTCTTTGACATCATTCATAAATACTCCATTCAGTAAAACTGTTTTTGATTCAATATTTTTCATATCAACTTCGAAATTTTCTGTAACATTTGATGGTTTCGATTCCGTGAGGTCAGTTGCTTTAGATGATTCTTTGACATCATTCTTAAATACTTCTACATTTAGCAAAACCTCATTTGAGTTTTTGATTTTCATATCACAATCTCCAGAAGGCTCACTGTTTTCACTTTCTTCTGTGATAGTCTTCTGTTTCTCAACTTCTGCAGCTGTTAATGCCTTTTCTTCTGTTCTCAGCTTCTCCTGTGCCTCTCGTTCTTTCTTCTCAGCTAGTTCTTTCCTCTTCTGTGCATTCCGATACGGCATGATTCGTTGGAACATTACTCTGGAGCGGTGTTGTGGTTTCAGGACCCAAGAAATTGCCACTTCTACGTCAGCAATTCTGGAATTTGAGAAATAAAAGTTAATGAAATAAAATTATTTATTCTGTAAGTAAATGGGATATCAGAATCACTTTTACGTCATTCATTAATAATAAAAAAAATAAGCTAGATGAGGTCGGCGTTTCCGATTTGACTACTCTGAGATGAAAGGCGGATGTGGGGCAACGTTTAAAAAAAAAAAAATAAGTCCAGACATAATCTGGGTCAGATCATGTGAAGACCATGTAGATTGATATCTGAGGAAAGTACCACACGGATTTGAGTGAACCAATCCAGTCAATGCAAGCATTTGTCAGTCTAATTTTGAAAAGTGGCGGTTTAGGCATTTTTCTATTATAGAAGCAAGCCGACTAAGGCTGGGAAATGTTATAAAGATGTTCTGCTGGGGAGTTTGTTGCGCCACTTCTTCTTCCAAGCTAAAGCACTAGGAAGTGGCGAAAGGCGGCGTTTTGACATGAATCGAGCATAAATCCAGTCAGGATTGCTTCCTCTGACCTCGCATTGGTTCGTCTTGCTGTACTATAAGAGGGTAGCTTATACTGGAAATGTATAGCTTGATATGTCGCTGTGTGTACGTAACTAAACTAGTTCAGTTTATTAAAAAAAGTACTCTCTTTTATCTAACCTGTTTTGTCCCGCTACTGGGCAATGACCTGTCTCCCTGTCTCTCTCGCGACTGCGGGACAAAGCAGACTAGATAAAGATAATACTTTTTTTAATAAACTGATTCATGTTTCCAGATGTGATTTCAAGTTAAACAAAAATCAACTTTATTTCAGTGCTAATTAAGTTGATTTCAGAATGACTAGTACTATTAAAAACAACATAAAAATAGTTGAAGTAGCGTTATTTTTGCAAAAGCTCATTTGTTCACATGTTTGGAAATTAAATCGCGAACGCAGATTAGTTTAGTTACGTACACAGGGCGACATATCAAGCTATACATTTCTAGTATAAGCTGACCTCTTATTGTAAGGCAAGCCGAACCAATGCGAGGTGAGCTTATACTGGAAATGTATAGCTTGATATGTGGCCGTGTGTACCTTCGCTTAAACCTCTCCCGATCGAGAGCGTATCTCTCCCAATGTCCTGCTCTCGCCTGCCGCGCTGCGAACGACCACACTCGCATCACGTGCACCTTCGGAGGCTCGTCGGAGAACTGGACCTGGAGACAAGAGGATAGAGACGTTAGAACTTAGTTTGTGACTTTAACAACAACATTTGGCCGATTCTAAACTTAATGCGAGCCCGCGCGTTTTTGTGAACTCTTCCTTTGGAGTCACTGACACACAGCGTGTTTGTTATTTGGTGTTGGGAGCCCCTACCAGCGCGGCGTGTTTGTCACGATATTTATGCAGACTTAAAGACTTCAAGAAAATAGAGGTAGCAATTGAACGTGTTAACAAACTAAAATACACCCTGTCTACGTTATTTTCTGTCATCGTCATCATCATTATTCAGCCAAAAGACGTCCACTGTTGGTAAAGGCGGGAGGGAAGGCTTGCCTTTTTGGGCGTCTAAGGAATCACCAGGACAACCGGTCCTGTGATTACCACACACCACATATTCTATGGCGCAGTTGCACCACAAATAACTTAGTGCAGTTATAAAATTAACCTGAATTGTCAAATGACAAACATATTTAAAAGGTGATTTAAAATTAGTATTTCGGGTTTAAGTATTCAAATAAATCCAATCAAAGCGTGCATCTTTTTGTGGAGAAGATGACCGGTTGCGAAACTGGTTTCGTCTTCTTTACAAAGTGACTCATACCCAAATAATACCCAAATTGTCATCGTAATTTATGTATTTACTAACACTAGGTTTAAGGTACTTTACTAACACTACGGATCTCTGTTTTCTGATTATTTGAAATAAATTATTATCTCCTTTATTACTTTACATGTCTTATTCTATTATATTTTTAAATATTTCTTAATAAATAAAAGTAAGTATAAAAAACATTTAAAAATATAAAAAAATAGTTGTCCGCCGGTGTCGGGAGCAGGGTCCAAGCTACCGGTGGTTAGGGCTCCAGAGACAGGAACCTCCTCACAATGCGAGCCGTATCGAGGAGCACTGCCTTCTGAATCAGGCCCTTGATCCAACCGCCTAACGAGAGCCTCGATAGATGTTGATCGAGGCTTTCGGCGATCAGTCCATTGGCTGATACGACAATCGGCACAATGATAGCCGAGCTCACATTCCACATGTCAACAACCTCGTGTGCTAAGTCGAGATATTTCATTTGTTTCTCTTTCTCAGCTTTCACGAGGTTCCCGTCATGTGGAATGGTAACATCGACAATCATTGTGCGGCGCGCTAATCGGTCTATCACCACTATATCAGGCTTATTGGCAACAATAGTCCTGTCAGTAATGATAGACCGATCCCAGTACAATGTGACATGGTCATTTTCAAGAACTGGGTCGGGCACATACTTATAGTACGGTACCTCAGAATCTACAAGTTTATATTTCAAAGCAAGTTGCTGATGAATAATCCTAGCTACTTGGTTATGCCTGTGCAAGTACTCGCCGTTAGCTAGACGAGAACAACCAGAGATAATATGTCTGATAGACTCACCCGGACGGTGGCATGCCCGACACACGTCAACCGTCCCGTCCTTCATAATATGTCTCCGGTAGTTATTCGTTAAGATAACTTCGTCCATAATTGCACAGACAAAACCTTCAGTTTCCCCGAAAAGGTCACCAAAACGTAGCCAGGATACGGACGCTAAGAAGTCTACACCAGGCTCATGAAGAGCCCGGTAGAAGCGCCCGTGAAGCTCCTTGCTTTGCCATACCTTCTTGCGATCATCAGTAGAAAGTACTACAGGTTTGCGCCAGTTCTCTTTAGCCATGGAGAGCGGGGTGAGCCCCTTGTCCACTGCGACCACATCACGGTGCATACCCACTTCAGCTTTTAAAAAATATTCCCTGAGACTGCACACCTCGCGGTTGTGGAGGGTCTTCGCATTTAAAAAGCCTCGACCCCCGCACTTCCGCGGGATATACAGTCTCATCACCGATGATCGTGGGTGATGCATCCGGTTTGCGGTCAGTAGTGTACGGACTCTTCTATCCAGGGCGTCGAGTTCCGTCTGAGTCCATTTGAGTATGCCGAAAGAGTACATCAAAACCGGCATGACCCAACCATTGAAGGCGCGCACCTTATTTCCGCCCGAAAGAAGACTATTTAATACCTTCTTCAGGCGACAAAAGAAGCGCTCCTTCAACGATTGCTTCATGTCAGCATCGTTGATGCCTAACGCTTCCGACATACCCAAATACTTATAGCTTTCTGATGAGGAGAGGGATCTGAGGCTTATGGAATCGGAGAGTTGAATTCCCTCGGATTCCATAATCTCCCCTCGCTTTACATGCATGACTGCACATTTGTCCACACCAAATTCCATCCTGATGGCCCTACTGAAAGTTTCAGTTACCTTCAGTAGCTCCATCAGACGCAATTTGTTGGGGGCAAAGAGTTTTAAATCATCCATGTAAAGGAGGTGAGATATGACCTGACCACCTCTCCTCAACCGATAGCCTAGACCTGAATCCTCCAGTAGTGTACTTATTATTATTATTAAAGCGCGCAATTTGTAAGTGATACAACAAATTAGCAAGCACCTGTGTTTTCTGATCCATTTGTTTACATTTTCATTTGATACTTTTGGAACATAGCATAGTATTGAGCCGATATATAGCATGTCTATTATTCGGGTGTTAATGCTAGTGACCTCAGTACACTAGCAACATTCTATATCGGTCACTGTGTCAAGATACAAATCTAAACGACTCGGTTCGCGCTCTTATTCTTAACGGTCCATGAAACGTTTTCACGACACCTAAACGAATTTGAGTAGTTGCCAATTGTAAGACGAGGTGGTTTTAATAGTCTAACGCCTTTGGGAGTTATATAGTATTTTGTTTTCCCTTCTACTCTTACGCACGTTGTCTACATATTATCTTTATAATGAATGTGCTATAATATCGCAGCTAGGCTGGAAGAGATTTCTTTAGCAATAACACCTTTGTACCCATTTTTCTGTTCCAATTTTCTTGCCTGTTTATAAGTGTGTACTATGGTTAAATAAACAGACCGATACCATTATGAAATGATTACTCATACTTGGACATAATGGACAATTATTGTAGGTACACCAAGAACAGACTAACTAATAAAATGCGTAATTTCTACTGATTCATAACTCTTGGTCAGTTTTGGTTTTTTCCCTAGCCTTTTCGCGACTATGTTGTGGTTGACTTCCAGTCTAACTGGGTGCAGCTGAATACCAGTCTATTTTACTGAAGCGACTGCGACAATACGTCCTACTACGACTGGTTGTCTATTCGGGCTTCCGACTGTCAAACATTTACGAATGACTGCCGGGACCAACGTCTTTGCGAGGCACGGAGGGGTCTCAATATGTATGGTCACCCATTCACAAACCGACTGCGGCATGCATAACCTTCGATGGACCAGTGCGGCTGTTCTAATTAGCTACAAGCCCCTTGAACATAATGGAAATTTATTTTATGTAGTACACCAATAAAAGGAGAGGTTTGTGGCTAAGTAATAACAGCCGCGCGGGTCTCTTGATGAGGTTAAGCTACGCTTGCCGCGGTCGGTCCGTGGATGGGTGACCATCTTTACATATCAAGACCTCTCCGTGCCTCGGAAAGCACGTTAATCCGTTGGTCCCGGCTGTCTTTCGTGGATCTTTGACAGTCGTTACGGGTCGTCAGAAGCCCGAAAGTTTGACAACCAGTCTAACCAAGGGGTATCGTATTACCTAGTAATTGGGTTGTGGAGGTCAGATAGGCGGCTCTATGTAAAATACTGGTATTCAGCTGGATCCGGTTAGACTGGAAGCCGACTCCAACATAGTTTGGAAAAGGCTAGGCAGATGATGAAGTACACCAATAAAAGATGGCTAGTCCTAGTAGCAGCTGGGTGAGAGTTGCCGAAAATCCAGTAAAATTACGTGCAATAGGAAAGGCTTAAATATAAATAAATACTACTGAAATGCATAATTTCTACTGATTCATCAGTCGTCCTTTACGGTCAGCTTGGTCAAGAGTTTAACTATAAATTGATGACGTAATATCACGTCGACGTCAGTAAATACCGTGAAATCCCGGCTAAGAATACCTCGCCATGCTCATGCCGGGCGCCATTCATAGTGGTGGGCAAGTTCATCGGATTTCCCTATTAGGTGAGGTGTGTTCGATATGTGGTGTCATGTGTCTTTCATTTAGGGGGTTGGTTGTCGAAGTAGTGCAGCGGAAACTTGCCCTGGTTTTTTTTCAAGTTTTTTGCGAAGTGTACACATACAGCACACCTCACCATACCATACCACACTTCACTGGTACCCACAATCGTCAATAAAAACTTTAATTTTGTATCTTTTTCTTCCTTCATTTTTGTTTACTACCATTTGTGTTCTTCTACCAAAGGTTAAAATAATTTGTTCTTTAAGATTAAATACTCAAACATGTTTCTTCCTCGCCTAATGTATAGCGGTTCCAGCCTTACAGCAGTAAGTCATAGATGAGCCCAGTTTTAAAACCGTTAATAAAAATAGGCAAACCATCATCATCTGCCTGCGTTTTCCCAAGTTTGTTGGGGTCGGCTTCCAGCCTAACCAGATGCAGCATGCAGCTGAATACCAGTATTTTACATGGAGCGACTGCCTATCTGACCTCCACAACCCAATTACTGACAACGAATCTTACCAAGGAGGTAATACGATACACCTTGGTAAGATTGGTTGTCAGACTTTCGGGCTTCTGACGACCCGTAACGGCTGTCAAAGACCCACGATTGACAACATGTAAAAAGAGACAAAAGAGACATTTTAATTAGTGTCTATCGCGTGTCTTCAGACGGTTTACGGTTCAATTCCGAGACCATTACCAACCTAGATAACGTTAAAACTTGTGAATTAGACCTTGCAACAATTCCGTCAACATAGCTTTCTGCCACGCTATGTATAACCGAGGTCGTTGGGCCCTCAAAAATTTCTACGAAAAACAAAAACTTCTATCACAGCTACTCATTCATTCAAGCCTGTACAATAATAAACAAATGACGAAATGCTGCGTCAGACAGCGCGTCATCGTGAGTCATAATCATGATGATGACGCGATATTGACGATGTTTCGGAAATATTAGCAAATGTGATCTAATATTAAATAAAAATACATTTAAGGGGTTGCACTAGGGCAGCTCGACAAATTCCAAGGTCCTTACGTTTTTTGTAATTTTTCAGATCAGTGACAATTTGCATAAGGTTAACAAAATATGCTTCTCGGCCGTATCAAGTATGTTTTTACAGAATTATAATCACTAAAATCATCAATACAACTTTCTAAGGTCATATTTATTAATCTATTGAATGACTATTTCATGAAATATCGGTTAAGCTGGTTGCAGATTGCAGACCAACTTTTAAGTTTTTAAGTTGGTCTGTGATTTAAATCATCATCAATCAGCCTAGCCTTTTCCCAATTATGTTGGGGTCGGCTTTCAGTCTAACCTGATGCAGCTGAATACCAGTATTTTATATGGAGCGACTGCCTGTCTGACCAGTTACTGGGTAATATGATACCCCTTCCCCTTGGTAAGACTGGTTGTAAGATATTCGGGCTTCTGACGACCCGTAACGACTGTCAAAGATACAAGAATGACAGCCGGGACCAACGGCTTAACGTGCTGCAGCAGTTTAACGGCTCGGTAGGTATATGTAAAGATGGTCACCCATCCACGGACCGACCGCGGCAAGCGTAGCTTAACCGGATTGATCGACCCGTGCGGCTGTTATTACTTAGCCACGAGCCCTTCGAGTGATTTCAATATACCTACGGACAATTTTACTTCGTAGTTCATTTGCTTAGCAAATAATGTCTCTGAGGTTACGAAACCGCGTGACACTTCACTTTTCGTCTAAAACTGACCTTCTATAACACATAATATATTTGTAATTTTAGCCGTTGACATTGGATCGTCAAAATAACAAAGCTGTTATTCATCACGCAACTAATAGGTTCAGTAGTTGCGACGTCTCATCTTCCCATGGTTTTCATCATCTGCCTAACCTTTTCCCAACTATGTATATTGGTGTCGGTTTCCAGTCTGGATCTAAATAGACGGACTGCATGCCCACTGCAACCTCGCAGTTTGGATGCAGTTGACATAACTAGGTTTCAAAGCAGTTAAAGTCAAGTGCATCCGAACTGCGATGTTGCAGTCCGTCTGTAGGAAGCCTAACGATCCAGACAGCTGTACTGCTGGGGAGTTTGTTGCGCCACTTCTCCCAAGCGAAAGCACTAGGAAGTGGTGAAATGGTCTTATGTAATTTTGACGTTCAAAAAGTGCTGAATCTCAGCCTAGTTTGAATAAATGACTTTTGATTTTGATCGGATGCAGCTAAATACCAGTATTTAACATGAAGCACAAAACAGTTAGTCGGTAACACGATACCTCTTCCTCTTGGTACGACTTTAACATCTTCCCATGGTTCTGTGATCTTTAAATTTGGTCGGTAGTAGAACAAATATGTTCAGCAACCTAATTGCGTAACACACTATTAATCACAATCTGAATAATTTTGAAGGATGCATGGTAGGTAATCCATTGCTTCATACGTTAGAAAAAAATGTCTGCTCCACAACGTAAATAACGCAATGAATGTTGTAGAACTGTCAAAATGAAAGCCATTGCTAGCCTTTTACCTACGGAACACCTATGTTTGCTGCACCACTTCTTCCCAGATAAAGCCAATACTACTGATAATGTGTTAGGCAATTACCCCGCAGTTAGTAATCGTAAGTAGGTACTTGTTGGTTCTTTCCATTAGTAGTTTCATTTCTTTGTCATGTTGTTAGCTTTCCCAACCACAATGACGTTTTGTTAGTTATCGGGTTTATCCTGTCAAGAAATTCTCATTAGTAGCACGGGTTCAGGAGTTGGCGGTGTCCCGGAAAGCACGTAAAGCGCCAGGGTCTTCAGACAGATCTCTTTCAAATTCGAAGACATGTGACATGCATGACCAACCCGCACTAGGCCCGCGTGGTGGATTACACACCCTCTCACAGAGTGAGGGCCTGTGTCCCAGCAGTGGGAAAATTATAGGCTGATTATGCTATAAGAGAATGAGAGTGAGGGAAAGGGAGTGCATCTGTGTCTTCGTTCACACTTCTGCATTATATCTCTTTCGTAATTGGCTAGTCTCCGTTGAGATTTGCCGCTGTGACCGTTTGGTCAGATCCTTGTAAATTTGCTTTTAAAACCAGTCGTTGTCGGCCAGAATCTCGGAACTAGTTTTAAATCGATAACAATGGCCAACAACTTGTTTTCATGTCCGACCTTCGTACTATCTGATGCAAAGAATTTTGGAATGTTATATGATATTAGCATGTTTTAGAGCAATTGGGAACTTGGCATGATCGCGAAAAAAATACGCAACACAACAGTAATCAATATTTGCCAAACTGCAGAACAGTTGTCGGCAAAACAAGTTGTTACTGGACAACACGCTAATTAACGATACCCCTTGGTATGACTGGTTGTCAGACGAGTTTCAGACTACCCGAAACGACTGTTAAAGATCTACGAATGACGCCCCAATAAATACACTAAGGATTAGGAACAATGATTTCAAGTAATATATATGTCAATGATTAGGAAGCTTTCAATTTAGACAGTGGTTATCAGATTGCTGCCGTGCCGCATTGCGGGTGTCGTCATGCGATTTACAATGCTTGATTAATTTATTCTTTGCACTTATCTGCAAAGGTCATTTTAAATTCTAGTTTAAATCTTCAAAGGCGAGTCAATCTAAAGGGATGGGCAACGGCGCTTCTATCTGCCAAAACACACTGCGCTGAAAGTATTCCCCGAAAGGGGTTGGCAAAGGTGTACACTTGTATAGTAAGTAAGTACAGCTACATTTCACCGGTTATGATTAAGTCCCAAGTAATAGAGGGTGAGCCTAATGCTACATCTTCAGACTCCGGACCGTAACTGAGAAATTCTTGATGTAAAATCCCAAAAACACTTCGACCCCAACCAAGGAGGTTCAGAAGTTTAAAAACTAAATTCAACAATAGACTGACTGACATAAACTTTGACGCAAAATAATATACACGCTTTAATTTTGAAGCTTTAATTTAGATGTGCCAAAACGCCAAAAGATTTTAATTTAAACGATGACCGTAATGTGGTAGAAATAGCTTCAGCTGCTGTTTATCATTCTAGGCGATTTGTTACAGTTTTTCATGGACGAGTTAATACGAGACGCGGCCATTTATTATGTGTCTTCTAAGTGGGTGATATACGGACGAGATAGTACAGCCCGATTCAACCTTTGCGGCTCGGAACATGAGGCGAGTCGCTGCGCAGTAACAAATTCACTAATCAGCGGGAGTGAGGGGTAGGGTACTCCCGTGCCGGACGGCGCGTACGACTTCCACGCGCGCCTCAAAGAGATGTGAGCACTAGCGAAGGGGCCCGTTAAGGCCGAAGCCTGCCGGGTCAGCGGGATTGTCTGAAAGGGATGCCAGTCAGTAAGAGTCTGACACTCCCTTCCGCTCCAACCAGAGGGAGGGAGGAGTCATTTGATGATTTCCCACACTCAAAAAAAAAAAAAAAAAGGTGTAGGGTTTTGCGTTTTTGGAGCAAGTAGCGCACTTCAGAGCCGGCATAAAGTTTAAATCACGATCACGATGTACGTGTTCTTCAATCTGGCTCCATGATCTTTTTCGCTTTAAAGTCATACAATTTAACGGCTGTTCAAATACAGAGCGTTTTTTGGCACCTTAATGTCAAAAACTGGTGAAAATTACAGATTTACATGACAGCCGTTACAATATGACTCCAGGCTTAAGCACGCGAACATTACCGGCCTTTTTTAGAAAACAAGGCCACCTCCATTCGAGCAGGTATAAACCATCGAACCATTTCTGGATTAAGACCTCTATTCCGACAAATACAAAAACTGACTCAGACCAAAGTCCAAATTGTCAATGTTGTAATAAGAACCGTACCGTTCTTTGAATAAAGTTTATAATACGACGTACAAGTTTATAATACAATGTCAAGTTGCTCTTGAAGTTAAGGAGGCGAAGGAAGGAAATACTCCTTGAATTTCCGTCAAGTAAGAACCATTTGTCATCATCAACGATAGACAAAGGGACGATTAACGTGTTTATTTCGTAGCAGTAAAAGCTATATTCGTAGATCAAGTGTTACAATGACGTGCGTGCAGTTGCCCGTACATATCTTATCCCAGTGGCTGGCTACTATAGGCACTGCACACTCTTGGCCACATCCTCCAGCTGGGTAATTGCGTAACTGACATAAAAGGGGCAATCGATCACAATTTCTTTCATTTTGACAGTTCAGTCACGTTCATTGAGATATTTACGTTGTTGAGACAACACAACTTCGGGCAGTCCCGCGTCTCTTCGGCTATCTCCGTCCAAGATGGCGGATAATGAAGAATGTTTTACTATGTACACAATTTGTGTTGGAGTGATTCCAAGCTTCGCGTCGCGCCAGGGTTGTTATCGTTGTCTTCTAGTTATGGGTAGTTTAATTAGAAATGTTATTGTTTAGCGGCCTGGTTTATTAAGTGTTGTTGTTGGAAAAATGGCTGTCACATCCCGTTGTCTATGCCTACTGTTTTTTTTTTAATTTATACGCCATAACACAATGCATTTCGGTTACGTATAATATGCTTTTTTAAGTGAATTAATGTCTTCAACAACTCAACTTAGTTTATTTTACGAAAATACTTTACAAGTATTTCCAGCCACTTGGTAATTTATTGTAAATAATTGAGGCCATACAGTAGTATGGCCATTCTGTCAACAATGAAGATAATAATAATATGCATTTTATCTTTAGACCGACTGTACAAACAAGGTGGTTCCCCGATTACACTGTTACTTCTTTACAGTAAACAAACTTTAAGGAAATCAGTTGGTATTTTAATGAGTGTGCTCCTTACATCAATATGGAGTCGTTAGGTTAGAGCATGGCTCAGTGCACGTAGACGTTCCAAGTTTTAGAGGCTATTAACAAGCTCTGTAAACGATTTTTAATGGATAGGTCAAAGATTATAGTTTCTGGCATTGTTCTTTGTCCGTTGTCTTTATTCCATAGAATATTTCTCAAAAATGCCCGATCCTGTCCTCGTGTAATCCAGTAACTGTGTTGTGGAGGTCAGATAAGCAGTAGCTCCATGTAAAATACTAGTATTCAGCTGCATCTGCTTGGACCTTAGACTGGAAGCCGACCTCAACATAGTTAGGAAAGGGCTAGAGAGTCAGGAACTCCTAAATTAATTATATATAGTTCTGTTAAGTACCCACTCATAAAAGAAATAGCAAGAACAAGATCAGATAATATTTTGTTAAATTTATCTTCAGATTTAGACCTAGAAACTAATGTTTTTATTCGGAGAACTTCTGAAGGACTGATTAATGATGAAAATCAGCAACACTGTTGCATGCCAGGAAAGCCACAAAGAAATTGTGCAAGGGTACCGAGTTGTATCATGTTAGTCATCAATTCATCATACTGATGAAGTTGCACCAGATATTTCATTCTGAAGCAGCTATTTTGCATCACTTTGCTCATAGGGCAACAAAGTTCAAATTGCACCAACCACTGTTTGTCTCAAGCTCCATCAACCAAAGCTTGACTGGCAGAAAATGCTTAGATGGCATTTAATCTGCCCCTGTACGTTTGTGTGCTTGAAGGATTCAATAAATAAGTAGATCTTGACTACGCTGGTTGTCTGCTGGGAGGGAACTATGCTATGGACTCGTGTAGAACCGCAGACGTTGATTGAGTATAGTGGTTAGCTTAGCGACTGCGGATCATAAGGACCCCGCATTGCATAACACACTTCATTTCAATCACAATCTGAACCACTTTGAAGGATATCGCTAATCCATTGCTTCATATGTTCGAAAAATTTGTCTGCTCAACATAAATAACAACGAATGTTGTTGAACAGTTAAAATGAAAGTCATTGCTACTGATAGTGTTACGGAATGACCCCTGTCTGAAATCTAAAGTATGGTTTTTTTCTGTCAAAAATTTTTTTGTAGCAGCCAGGAATCAGGAAATTGGCGAAGTTGTCTTACACTCCCATGCTTTGGAAAGCATGTAAAGCCGTTGGTCCTTCGCCTGATCTCCCTGCGGGCGTGACGGATTGCCGTCCCATCGGACTATGAAAGTAAGGGACGAGGGAGTGCGTTAGTTGCCAAGTGCAAGTACACTTAGCAAACCACTACATTGCCGACTGGATTGCCATATTATAAACTTTTGCAGTTTTTACCGACTTCAAAAAAAGGAGGTTATCAATTCGATACGTATGTATGTAATATTATTGGAATTGCATTATATTCACATATGACAATCTACTAAGGCTTCCAAACAAATATACAAAATTTCATAGACGTATGTATGTATGTTTGTCCACGCATTTCTCAGCAACTATTAATCGGATCGTGACCATTTTTTTGTATTAGCTTACATTTACTTCAACTTAGGGAACAGTGCAAGTTTCATCAAAATCGGTTCAGTAATTTTCAAGATATGGACTAATACGTGTAAGTGTGACGGCCTGGCGTATTGATACGAGCTACGGGTGTAGTGTCAAAGGGAAAACATCTCAAAACCTTGGTCAAATTCTAGTGCAAAAACTAAAAATTACGAAATAAAAAGTAATTTAAAAAAATTAAACCGACTTCAAAAAGAAATCAACTCAAAATTATGAAATAACTTTAATTTCGGAAGTCGGTGGCAAAAAACTAAAATACAGATCCCAAGACACCGACTTCCGAAATTAAAGTTATTTCATAATTTTGAGTTGATTTCTTTTTGAAGTCGGTTTAATTTTTTTAAATTACTTTTTATGTTTAGAAAGATCTTGTCCTACCGTGATCGATACAATGACCGGCACTCTAATTGCGTAACACACTATTGAACTGTCACAATGAAACACATTGCTACTGATAGTTTGTTCCGCCGATTTACAATAAGAAAGTGTCAACAATCATTGTTTAAAATATCTGATTCGCCACAGTAGCGATAACGATGCTTCATTGCATACCACAAACACAAAGATTATTGAATGTTTACATTATAAAACGTTGCGAGGATAAATAAAATATTCATTATCTGACTGCTTTTTCTCGACTGGGGGTCGGCTTCCAGGCTAACCGGATGCATCTGAATACCAGTATTTTAGATGGAGCTACTGCCTATTTGCCCTCCACAGTTATAACACTTTCTACATCTCGTTCTCACGTGTATAATTTCAACATGAATGATGTAACCAACATATTGTAAGAATTTTATGATTTAAAAGAATTTCGTGGAGTTTCTTGCCCGTTCTTCTCCATAGGTACCTACGCTTTGGAATGGGCAACCAACTAGCTTTATCTTTCTGACGGACCGACCCCTTGGCAATTCAAGAGTGCCTGTAATTGGTTTATTTGAAATAAATGCTTTGAGTTTTACACCAAACCCTTGGGGTACCTTATATAAATTTCTACTTTTATATCCGTCTTTTTTACATATGTATGGTGCATATAATAAAGAGGTTTATCTTCTATCTATCTTTATCTATCTTCTACCTAAAACTGGTTGTCATTCTTTCGGACTTCTTATGGAGTTTTTATTTTTCACTTTTAAGTTGTACTTACCCCACACAAATTCGTATAATATTAATTGCTTGGTCAATATCAGTGACAGAAAGTTATTATAAAGGTACGATTCCACCAAAATAGTGTGCAGCACATTTGTTCACAAACATTTTGTGCAAAACTCCAACAGTGCACGTACTGAGCTGCAGATCCGATAGCCTCTGTTTCCACCGGCAAAGCTGTGCGTAACTTTTGTACGCGCACAGTTTAGCACACTTGTGCGCGAACATGATGAAACAGGACAAATAAATGTTTTCACTCCGGTCAGACTGAGACGTGAGACCTGAGTTTGCGCACAATAAGTGTGTACGCGTCGACGCGAGTCCACTGCTTGCATATGTGCGCGCACAAAAGTATGCAGATGTGCGCGAACATTTCTAATTTTCGCGCACAATTTGTTGTTGTTTGCTTGAGTGAGTCGACCAGAATAAACATTTGTGTCGTACACTGTGCCGCACAGTGCCGCCCACTGGTGGAATCGCGCCTTTACATCATCAATATAAACTAAGTGGCAAAAATACGTATTATTGAAGCTAACTCAAGCTAACCACCCAAGCAAAGTTAATAAAATCTATGTGGGACCACCCCTGAGGCATACCCTATCCATTAGAGAACGAATTTTTGAAATCGATTTATAATTTCCGGAGATATCCCGTAACAAACATACAAAAAAAAACATACAGTCGAAATGAGAACCCTTTTTTAAAGTCGGTTAAAAAGACCTCATAGTAAAGTATGAAACCAGAAAATAATTCGGGCAGAAAGCCGACCGCGGCGTTCTCTGCCGCCATCAAAATATCGTAATTTCTTAATTATGTTGCACCACAGAAAATATTTTTCATTGGCACCCAAAGGGCACTGCATGCAACTGCAATGTAAGTTTATGAAATTCATATTTTATGCCTCTAAAGGGTCAGACAATTTATTAGGGGCAATTCTTGTATCTTTAACAACAGTTTGATCTGTCTCAATCTGTTTGTCGCCGAAATGAGACTGCGACTAGTTTTGAACGTTTTAAATTACGAGAATTGGTTTTCTGGTGTATTAAACCATAATCATCATATTCAAATAATTGTTTCCAATTGATATTATTTCCACTAAACGAATATATCGACTCTAAGCTAATTGTAAATTAAGTTGACAGCAGAAAAAAACACATAAATGTATTTGTTTACATAGTTGGAAACGAAATTACAAACGCAGTATAGGTGTGTAAATAAAATTACTTGTCCTATTTCCTACTATTACCCATTATCAAGTCATTTGGAGCTAAGATTGCATGTCTTATGTACCTACTTACAAACTTACGCAAAATTTGTTAGAAGTTGCTCAAACCGTTCCCAAGAAATTGTGCAACAAACAGACAGATAGTAAACAATCAATGGCGATTCGCCACGTAATCCTACTCGGATTACGTGGCGAATCGCCATTGATTGTAAAGTAAAGAAACAATTCATTTACATTGTGTAATTGAGTAATGAGTATAATTTTATATTTCCTTTGTATAATCGAAAAAGGTTTTGTGTTGCAAGTTTATGTGAGCAGCATGGTATCTATCACATAATTAATATTAATATTTCTGTTATGGCTTCATTTTTAATTTTTTTATATATAAAATGTATACAATGTATATGTATTCACATAATTATAATTAATTTAATTTACATAAAATATTGGTCGCGCAGTCGGGTAATAAAAGAGTAACGGTGGAGTTTCTTGCCCATTCTTCTCAATACGAAAACTACCTTTTGGAAGGGGCGACTAGAATCAATTGTATGTTATTGTAAATGTTGACGTTCAACGT
Organism: Oligia fasciuncula; assembly: GCA_963082905.1. Classification (NCBI taxonomy): domain Eukaryota; kingdom Metazoa; phylum Arthropoda; class Insecta; order Lepidoptera; family Noctuidae; genus Oligia; species Oligia fasciuncula. The sequence goes on along the minus strand of OY720414.1, from coordinate 585,556 downwards.
TTTGAAGTGCTTTTTATGTGCCTATTTGAAATAAATGCCTGACTTTAGTAGCATCACTAGCATCGTTATCAGGGCCCATAACAATCATTCTTGGGCAGGTGATATGCATGAGGGTAGGTCAAGGTGACAGTTAACAGTTGCACCGCACATGATACATCATGCGACACTTCTCTTTTCGTCTAATATTGAATAGAATAGACACTTATTTTGCAAATGACTAGGGAAGGTTCCCAATTTCCCATACACTAATATTAGCAGTTCCCATATCCATGTCGAACATTAAGATAGTGCAATTAGGGTGCATGGAGGTCCCTGCACAATAATTGCACTATCAATCTTAATGTGAATAATTTTGAAGGATTGAAGGATATCGCTAATCCATTGCTTCATTTGTTCGAAAAAATTGTCTGCCCAACAACGTAAAAAAACGCAATGAATGTTGTGGAACTGTCATAATGAAAGCTACTGTAAGTATTTTACGCAATTACCCCACTGCTGTAAGAGGCTCTATTTTCTACATCGTTCTTTTTATCTTTAAAACAAGATAGCTAGGTACGATTGTAACCTAGTCAACAGATGTTACCATAATTCAATAAGATTTCATACGAACTCCTTTCTTTCATGCATAGATGACTCATTGAATAGGTTTTTCCCATTAGGAATTTCTCAATAGGGCAATAGTATAAATTAATATCATCATATGCCTAGCCTTTTCCCAACTGTGTTGGGGTCGGCTTCTAGTCTTACCGGATGCAGCAGAATACCAGTATTTTACATGGAGCAACTGCCTATCTGACCTTCACAAACCAGTTACTGGGTAATACGATACCATTTGGTAAGACTGGTTGTCAGACTTTCGCGCTTCTGACTACCCGTAACGACTGTCAAAGATCGACTAATGACAGCTGGGACCAACGGCTTAACGTGCTTTCCGAGGCACGGAGGGGTCTCGGTATGTAAAGATGGACATTGGTCACCCATCCACAGACCAACAGCGGCAAGCGTAGCTTAACCTGATCGATCAACATGTGCGTCTGTTATTATTTATTTTAACCCCGGCCCAATAGTACAAATTAATATAAACAGCCTATAATGCTCCCACTGCTGGGATACGGGAATCCTCTCGGTGAGAGGGAGTGGGCCTTAATCCACCACCGCTGCACCGGGCCCAGTGCGGGTTGGTAGATGTCACATGTCTTTGAATGTTTGGTTCTAGAACACAATCATGTCGGTTTCCTCACGATGTTTTTCTTCACCGTTTTGAGAGCAGTGGTGATGAAATAATTTACACAAAGTAAAGCGCCTGTCTGGGTTCGAACCTACGACCTACAACTCTTAAGTCGCGGCCGTTACCACGATTTATTCCGGTCTGATCCCCTGAACCCCCCTCCACCCCCCCCTCCTCCTCGATCCCCTGCAAGTTCGTCTTCTGTTTTAATCTTTGTCTTATCCACATTATCTAGGTTTACTCTTTTTGACAGGTAAGTACAGTCAAAAGAAAATAAAAGTTACTGGGCCACCTCTGCTCTGGATAGGGCATTAGCCTCGCCCCCTATAACATGAAACTTCAATATAACTGGCGAAATGTGGGTGTATTAATAGACCTCTGCCTTCCGCTTCCGGGAATACAAGCCTGACGTGTTGTTATTACTCATACCAAAGCTGTATCATCGAATTTTCAGCATTGTTTATAATTTTTACATTACACAACAAAAAATAGCATTAAGTCTTAAATGAATCATTGCTGCATGGACTTCGAAAGGTCTTTGTCCTCATAGCTAATGTGGGTGAAGTTCTTTTTGCGACGTTGTTTAAAAGTAAAAAATTGTTTATCGTTTCGTGTACTTATCGTTTATGTTTTCAACATTCAGAATTACAATATGTAGGGGCCCGTGGCTAAATAATAACAACGGCACAGGACAATCGATCAGGTTAAGCTACGCTTGCCGCGGTTGGTCTGTGGATGGGTGACCATCTTTACTTTCCCGAGCGAGACCCCTCCGTGCCTCGCAAAGCACGTTACGCCATTGGTCCCGGCTGTCTTTCGTGGATCTTTGACAGTCGTAACGGGTAGTCACAAGCTCGTAAGTCTGACAACCAGTCTTACCAAGGAGCATCTTATTACCCAGTAACTGGGTTGTGGAGGTCAGATAGACTGTCGCTCCATGTAAAATTCTGGTACTCAGCTGCATACGGTTAGACTGTTAAGCCGAGCCAACGTAGTTGGGAAAAGCAGGCAGATGATGATGAGGTATCGTTGATTCGTTGGTCCCAAACTAGGCACAGCCTGTATCTATTCAATGTGTAAGAATTGGTTTGGGAAAGTACAATCTGGAGGTTTACTATAAATCCTTACCATAATCAAAATCAAAAGTCATTTACTCAAACTAGCTGAGAATCAGAACTTTTTGAATGTCAAAATTATTCAAGATAATCCCTAAAACGCCCCTTCACCAATTCCTAGTGCTTTTGCTGGGAAGAAGTGGCGCAACAAACTCCTCAGCAGCACAGATGTCTGTTCAGTTAGAAAAACTTGATTCTATACAAATACACAGAATAATAATAAACATCATCATCCGCCTAGTCTTTTCCCAAATATGTTGAGGTCGGCTCCCAGTCTAACCATATACAGCCTAATACCAGGGCCTCAAGTCTGCTATTACAATAGTGTCAGAATGGTCTATCATTGATTTCATATGTAATTGTTGATTTTGACAAGTTTGGTAATCTACTAATATAATGGCGTCATTATGACTTTCCAATGGTCAACCACTGATACTCCATTGAAAGAAATGGCATAGAATGGTAATCTCGTAAATAATGACAAATGAATTACTGACTTAGGCGGTAATCTGCTAAAATTTTGACAGTTTCTTTGATCAGTGACCTACCATTAGAACGTCATTGTGCAGTCATTGCTTTTAATTTGTTACGAGTATCTGACCAATGATCGACCGTTATGAATTTAGCAGATTACGAACTTTTAGCAAAATGACAAAGGCATCGTGTTGGACTGACGAATTTATAAAAATAGCAGACTTGGGCCCCTGTACTTTACATATAGCGACTGCCTATCTGACCTCCACAACCCAGTTACTGGGTATTATATTAATAACCCTAAGGGCTGATTTTACCAAAGTCAGATATCTTTTAAACGTGGAATAAAAATGACGTCTGACAGTTCTAGCATGGAACTGTCAAAATTCAAAATTTATTCCTTAGGATAAGACTTATTCTAGGTATAAAAGTGTCGCACGATGTTGTAGCATGTGCGGTGCAACTGTTAACTATCACCTGGACCTGCCCTGCACGTCGACGTGACGTTTTGATAGCAGTGGTGACGAAATTCATTATCAGTAAAGCGCCACCCCAGCACGACCTAAACCTCGTAAGTCGGGGATGTCACCACTGGTCCACCAGCCACCACTGCTCCTGAAGTATGAGTAGGCAATGTATCCAAAATCTCATTTAATGTTTATATATATATTTGCAAATTAAAATGTGAACGCAGTTTAGCCCATCTGGGTTCTTCATGCACTGTCAATCAGATGATTTATTTACTTGAACATCCATACTAATAGACCGTATTATAAATTCGAAAGTAACTCTGTCTGTCTGTCTGTATGTTACCTTTTCACGCCTAAACAACGAACGGATTTCGATAAAATTTGGCAGAGAGATAGATTGCATCCCGGGGAAGGACATAGGATAGTTTTTATCGACATACCTCGCGGACAAAGCCGGGGGCGGAACCTAGTCTAATATAAACAGTGCTTTGTTTAATAATATGTGGAACGTTTCCTCATAACATAACATGGCGATCAAGGTCATCACGTGACTATAACGGCTATAATTGCGTGCTTTTGAAAAGTAATCTTTGGTGCAACGCAATACGTGTGATAATGGTACTTAATTTAATTCACGTTGTAGTACACAATGGTTTTGTACGCAATAGGTGTTTTAAGGCTTCGTGGCTAAGTAATAACAGCCGCACGGGTCGATCGATAAGGTTAAGCTACGCTTGCCGCGGTTGGTCCGTGGATGGGTGACCATCTTTACTTTCCGTGCCACGTAAAACACGTGAAGTCGTTGGTCTCGGCCTCCGGCTGCCATTCGTAGATCTTTGACAGTCGTTACGGGTCGTCAGAAGCCGGAAACTCTGACAACCAGTCTTATCTAGGGGTATCGTATTACCCAGTAACTGAGTTGTGGAGGTCAGATAACACAAATTTGTTGTTCCAACAACAAGGCTCAAAAAAATAGGTGGCTCGTTTAGATGCCAATGTATACGTTTTTATAATAAACTTCCTACCCACATTCAAGAACTAAGCCTTAATAAATTCAAATCTTTTATAAAGCGAAAACTATGTCAGAAAGCCTATTATACTGTAAAAGACTATATTGAGGACAAAAAGGCTTGGGATTGAGCTGCTCCAATAGGTTTAGAATGTTGTTTTTATTTTTCTAATTTAAGTACACTTTAATAATTTTCTTTTTTTAAGTATCTATTTACTTAAATAATGACATGTACATTTACTGTATAAAGTATTATATGATTTTAATTATTGTGAATGTGAGGACTATGTGGGTAATTTTTTTGTTTTTTTTTTCTCTCTTCGTTTTAATCATGATCTGGCAGTTTGAGTAGTTTATGCGGCCTACCCAAATGTCCTGTCTTTGGTATTGTTCGTCGAATCGTTGAGCTCCTTAAGTTCTGAGTTGAGCTGCACGGTTACTGACAAATGCGTGCACTGACTGGACAGGTCCGCTCAATCTGTGTGGTTCTTTCCTCAAAAGACCATTTCAGACACTAATCTACATGGTCCTCAAAGATTATGTCCGGATTTTTTATATACACATTGACATTGATGAATTTTATTTAGACAATGACATGAATATTTACTTTGAAAGTAATTTATATTATTATTTTTTTTATTTAATTATTGTGAATGTGAGGACTATGTGGGTCATTTCTTTTTTTCCTTCTTAGTTTTAATCATGATCTGGCAGTTTGAGTAGTTTATGCGGCCTACCCAAATGTCCTGTCTTTGGTATTGTTCGTCGAATCGTTGAGCTCCTCAAGTTCTGAGTTGAGCTGCACGATTTTTGACAAATGCGTGCACTGATTGGACAGGTCCGCTCAATCTGTGTGGTTCTTTCCTCAAAAGACCATTTCAGACACCAATCTACATGGTCTTCACACGATCTGACCAAGATTTTGTCTGGACTTTAAAAGAGACTGTGACTTCTGAGTTTGTTTCGGCCTTTCTTCTCAGAATAGTCAGTTAGGAAACGCCGACCTCATCTAGTTTAAAAAAAATATGATTGACGTGTAAAAGTGTTTGTACAAACCTACTTACAGAAATAAAAATCATTTAATCATTTAGATAGACCGTCGCTCCAAGTAAAATACTGGTATTCCACTGCATCTGGTTAGACTGGTAGCTGACCCCAACATATTTGTGAAAAGGCAGGCAGATGATGATTTCTACTCCCATTGACGTCAAAAAGATATAATATTAGAAATGATGCGACATTGTTACTGATAAAAATAACCCTAGATTAAATTTCTCGAGTATTATGTGATAATAATTATTAATTGCAATTTGATAACGTTAAAATCCTCGATATGATTAATCAATTGATTAGATAGCAGGCAGTAATTATAACTGTTCAGACTGTGATGGTTCTGCAAGGTAGTACCTAGTAGTGGTTCCGGAGAGCACCTGTCTGTCTTGCTTATCAGACAGGTCAGAAACATGGCTACGCAAAAAAATAACGGAAAACGATATGTACAAAATCAAAAAATCAAAATCAAAATATTTTATTTCACATAAGCCTACATGGGCACTTATGAAACGTCAGAAGCTAGGTGCACGGTTCCAATTGGTCGTTTCCTATGGAGAAGAACCGGCAAGAAACTCCACGGTTACTCTTTTTAAAAATAATTGGCTTTTACAATATTTTCAAATTACAGTAGGTATGGGAGGATAGCGTAGGCCTGTCAACAAGTATCAGGTACTTGATAAAATAAAAAATGGTCTACAGATCTAAAGTCTACAAGGCCTACAAAGTCCTCACATTTACAAAACAAGAATCTATCAAAAGGATAAATAAAAAATAAAAAGCTAATAAAACCTAGTGATATGATTACCATTACAACCACTAATAAAGAGATGGAAAAAATTTGAATTTTCTGTATATAATGTCAAGTAATAAAGAGATTATGTCAAAAAAGTAAATAAAGTAAAGTAAATAAAAAATGAACATCGTAATTTGAGAGCAGTTAATAGACATTTAAATAGTTAAGCCGTTAATGAGTAGCCAGGGAAGCCACATGTGCAGAAGGAATTATTGCCAAACTACCTTGTCTTCAACATAGTCTTTAATCTTATAATATGCTTTTTTGATAAGGACACGTTTGATGAAGGTTTTGAATTTTCCATCGCTAAGTTCTGTAACCGACTTTGGCAACTTGTTATAAAAACGGACGCCGTTTACAAGAAATGACTTGCTAGTTTTAGTTAATCTAAATTTAGGTAACACAATTTCATTTTTACTACGTGTATTTATATTGTGGAAATCGCTTCTTATTTTGAAGAGTCCTAAGTTTTTGCGAACATACAAAATACTTTCTAAAATATAAAGAGAAGGCAGAGTTAGTATATCAATTTCTTTGAATTTGTTTCTAAGAGACTCGCGAGGACCCATTTGATAGATTGCGCGGATTGCCCTCTTTTGTAAAATGAAAATTGAATCTACGTCAGCTGCCGATCCCCACAGCAGAACACCATAAGACATAATGCTGTGGAAATAAGCAAAGTATACTAACCTAGCTGTAGCTATATCTGTCAACTGCCTTATTTTTCTTACTGCATATGCAGCTGAACTTAATCTACCTGAGAGAGCTCTAATGTGTGCGCCCCATTGTAATTTTGAATCTAAAGTAATACCTAGAAATACAGTTTCCGTAACAGCGTCTAGTTTTTACCGACTTCAAAAAAAAAAGGAGGTTATCAATTCGATACGTATGTATGTAATATTATTGGAATTGCATTATATTCACATATGATGATCTATTAGGGCTTCCAAACAAATATACAAAATTTCATAGACGTATGTATGTATGTATGTATGTATGTATGTATGTATGTATGTATGTTTGTCCACGCATATCTCCGGAACTATTAATCGGATCGTGACCATTTTTTTTTTATTGGCTTACATTTTCTTCAACTTAGGGAACAGTGCAAGTTTCATCAAGATCGATTCAGTAATTTTCAAGATATGGATTAATACGTGTAAGTGTGACGGCCTGGCTTATTGATAAGAGCTACGGGTGTAGTGTCAAAGGGAAAACATCTCAAAACCTTGGTCAAATACTAGTGCAAAAACTAAAAATTACGAAATAAAAAGTAATTTAAAAAAATTAAACCGACTTCAAAAAGAAATTAACTCAAAATTATGAAATAACTTTAATTTCGGAAGTCGGTGGCATAAAACTAAAATACAGATCCCAAGACACCGACTTCCGAAATTAAAGTTATTTCATAATTTTGAGTTAATTTCTTTTTGAAGTCGGTTTAATTTTTTTAAATTACTTTTTATTTGCCATCAAGTTCTAAATTCAGACCCACTTGAGGTACATTTGGTAATGAGAACTTAAGACATTTAGTTTTGTTCGCATTAAGTAAAAGATTATTAGCTGCAAACCATTTCGAAAGAACAGCCAGACTCTCGTTAACATGTAAGACATCCGTATCTTTTCTATCTATTTGAAAAATAAGGGAAGTGTCATCCGCGAATAAAATGATATCCGACAAATTAGCCATCAGGTAAGGAAGGTCATTAATATAAACTAGAAATAGGAAAGGGCCAAGAATTGAGCCTTGAGGCACGCCCATCTTAACTAAAGACCCCGATGACGTCGCCCCATTAACGTTTACTTTTTGCTGCCGCTTTGACAGATAGGAAAGAACAAGATCAGCAGCTTGTCCACGAATTCCGTAATGGTATAATTTACAGATCAGTGTATTATGGTCAACGCAGTCAAACGCTTTTGAGAGGTCACAGAAAACGCCAATTGCATCCTGGGACTTCTCCCAGGATTCCAAAATGTGACTGATGAGTTTTACTCCCGCGTCCGTCGTCGACCTACCTTTCGTGAAACCAAACTGGCGACTATGTAAAATCCCATTTGAATTAAAATGTGACAACATCTGGTCCAGCATGATTTTTTCATAGATTTTGCTCATAGCTGGTAGCACAGATATAGGTCTATAATTAGAGGGATCAGACTTACTACCCGATTTGAAAATTGGTACTACTTTACTATGTTTCATTAAGTCAGGAAACGTACCGCTGTCTAAACATTGATTAAATATGCCTGTTAGGGCAGGGGCAATTGTGTCAATAATATCGCCAAGAACCTTAACAGAAATCCCCCATAAGTCTTCAGTGTTTTTTATGTTAAGACTTTTAAAAGCTTTTTTAATTGTGGCAACAGAAATGGGCTGGAATTCAAAGCTTGGAATATCCTTATTAAAGTTTTCTTTAAGAAGAGCTTCAGCTAATATAGGTGATGAGGGGAGAGACTTTGTAACCTCTATTGGGATGTTGGTAAAGAAATTTTCTAGTGTCTCAGCAACTTTTAACTTATCAGAAATGGTTTCATTATCAATTTTTAGGGACAACTCATTCTGATCTCGCTGTTTTGTGTTTCCAGTTTCTTTGTTAATTACCTGCCACACAGCTTTTATTTTATTATTAGACATACTAATTTTGTTACTTATTAATTTAGATTTAGCCTCAGCGCAGACTCTTTTGAATATTTTAGAATAATTTCTTACATAATTATGAAGGGCTTGATCAGAGGTTAATGATTTCTCGTGATACAGATTATATAAAATATCTCTGCTTTTTCTAATGCCAGCAGTAGCCCATTCACTAAATTTTGGTTTAGTATTGATAGTAACTTTTTTTACAGGACATGCTTTATTGAATTCTTGGCATACTGTAGAAAATAATGTACCATAGTTTATGTTGGGGTCTTGTGAATCAAAACTTGCTGTTGAAAGATTGCTAAGAACATTATTATTAAACATTTTCAATTTATTTTTAGTTAGAGGTCTTAATTGAATTGATTTATCTATGTGTAATCTTTTACCTAAGTCAAATGACACAAGTTGACCAGTATGGTCAGACCTGACGCCACTAATTAAAGACGAGTCTTTTATTTTACAATTAGTGAATACATTGTCGATGCATGAAGCTGAAGTTGCTGTTATTCTAGTTGCTTCATTAAATATACATTTTAAATTAAATGATTTAAACAATGAAATGAGCTTACATTTTTCTGGTGAATTAACTAATAGATCAATATTTAGGTCACCACAAACAAAAACAAATTTACTATCTTTAAAAAGTTTACTAAGTATTTCTTCCATTATGATTAAAAATGATGACAAATTTGAGGCTGGTGGTCTATAAACACATAAGAAAGTATGGCCTTCAACTTCTGCACATGCTACCTCACATAAGCGATCAACAGAGCAAGCAGTGATATCCTTTCTTTCTTTATACCTAAAAGAACTATTACATAATATCAAAGTACCACCCCCTAATGAGGACCTGTTGTGCGCACTGGCAACTGAAAAATTATTTACATTAAACAACATTCTATCCGGTTTTAACCATGTTTCACAAAAACATAATATATCCATATGATATTTATCTATTAACATTTCTACGTCTAGGATTTTGCCAGAAAAGCGATTTATATTTTGGTGATACAGTAAAATATTCTTATTATGCTTCTCTTTTGTCGACTCTAAAAGTTTAAAGAATGAATAACAGTATTATTAGAAGTACTAGATAATACTGTTTCGTCACTTAACCTAGTCTCAGTTAAATCATCAATAACTGCGTGTATATTGTAAGCTAACAAAGTAGCCAATACATGTTGACTTTTCTTGGGTAGAAACATATGTTCCTGAACTAATACAAAATCCCTAACAAAATAGTTTGTATCAAAATACAATAAACGGTCACTATGACGACATGTCAAAATATGCATTAAGTTGTTTAAACTATAAATGTAATCGTTTTCGTACAGAAAAACTCCTCTCTGAAAATCCAAACTAATATTATAAATACGAAAATCTGTCTGTCTGTATGTTACCTCTTCACGCTTAAACCGCTGAACCGATTTAGATGACATTTGGTATAGAGTTTGTTTGAGTCCCGGAAAAGGACATAGGATAGTTTTTATCCCGATATTCCCACGGGATCGAAACTTACGCGGGTGAAACGGGGCGCTGCTAGTTTTAATATAAACACTGTCGCGGAGTTGGGCTGGCCGCACCGCATTGCAAAATACTTCTACCTCACTTTCGTACATTTTCTATGAACCAATCATAGATATCCGTGGAACCAACGCATACTTGTGCGTTAAGGCTTGTACACACAGGCGCGACGCGACAGTGCGACGCGATTCTGCGATATATATCCATAGAACAATTTCTATGGAAACGCGCGCGACACTTCACACAGGGGCGACTTGTCGCGCCGCGACGGTGTCGCGGCGCGACGAGTAGCGCGACACCGTGTAGCCGCGATATCGCCGCGACACCATACTAAATGTTCATTTTGTATGGTGTCGCGGCGATATCGCGGCTACACGGTGTAGCGCTTGTGTGAAAGGTGTTGCGGCGCGATAATATCGCAGAATCGCCAGGCGACACGTCGCGCGACAAGTCGCGCCGGTGTGTAAGAGCCTTTAACAACAGACGGGCCGCATCGCGCTTTTTTGGATGAAAGTGCATTGGGCTGCGGCCCGTTGTGGCTGTAATATGCGCTTGGCTGTAAGGCCTACACGGAGTTGCTGATCAAATACGATCGGGACGTGTTTTGTTTACTTAGTACTTCTTCGTCATGAGGGACAGAAGTACTAAGCAAAACGCGTTTTGATCGTCAACAAAAATCGGGCAAATCTGTGTACCTACCTACGTAGTACGTAGGCACCTATAAACGCTGTACACCCATACAGTGCAGCGAAATGCGACCACGGCTTTGGTTTCACAATGGAATATTATAAATTTATGTAAATCATTGACCTGGAGTTGCTAAGGTCAGATAGCAGTCGCTCCAAATAAATAATACCGACAACTACCAACCACAACGAAGTTGCGATAAGCTAGAATTTTTGTTTAAAAAACATCAACATCTGCCTAACTTTTTTTCAACATGCAGCTGAGTACCAGTATCTTAGACCTCACCTGCGGTTAACCATGCCTATGTTTTGTGGAAAACAGTCCCAAATATTGTTATAATGATGCTAAATAATTCTAACATTTTTAGAAACCCCTTGATGTTATTTAATTAACTAGGTACAGTCAACAAAAGAGATAAGTATGTAGGATCATCGGATATAGTTGAAGTTTAGTAAGAAACCGATAGATGTTCTCGAATAAAATTTTATTAAATTAATATAAAACAAACGGCTCATTTATCAAATTAAATTTCAGTTGACAACATCTATTGGCTGGTTTGGTTACTATTGATTAGGGTTTCGGTCTATCTAGTAGTAGGTATTGGAGTACTTTTTAGTTGTTTGCCAAACAATTAAAATCATCATCATCATCTACCTGCCTTTTCCCAAGTATGTTGGGATTGGTTTCCAGTCTAACCCGATGCAGCTGAGTACCAGTATTTTACATGGAGCGACTGCCTATCTGACCTCCACAACCCAGTCACTATACTATAGAATCAGAATCTTTATTTGGACACTCCTTGGTAAGACTGGTTGTCAGACTTTCAGGCTTCCAAACAATTAAAATATCAAGAAATAAAAATTTTACATTTACATCACACACAAATTATTGACTTGCTGCTCGCAAGTGATTTAGTTAAGGAAATTAAATTAGTTATTGTAATCTCATTTTAGCAAGTTTTGGAATACCCATTGTTTTTTTACCTCTATCAAATCAAGGTACAATTTCATAGCATAGCTAATATAGCTATCCCTAACTTCACAAAACCATTGTAGTAAGCATTGCTAGGAAATACTGAGACCATACAGGTACACAGCAGCTATTAATAAACAGATCAACTTCCAACAAGAGAATTAAATTATTGTTTACAATATTTTACCTATTAACCCAGTACCTGGGTGTGAGGGTGAGATAAGAAAAAAAAAGAATTTATTTAATAAATTATTATTAATTTAATTTTAAAATAAATAATATAAATAATAATATATTGTTATTATATATTATAATATATAAATAAATAATATATTTTATTAATTTTATTTTAATTTTTAATCAAATTAAAGATTTGTTGATTCAGATAAATAAACTTATTTTCTTCTTATGTATGAGAAGAGCCTTTTTCCCTGTAGTGGTATTACAACAATCAATGATTAAGTACCTTTGCCCCTATAATATTTTTATTTATTAAAGCACTACCTATCTATGGGACAAGTCATCATAGATAGGAGAATTCTGTTAGTCAATAGAGTACTTGTTGCATTTGCTTTCCTTTTAGCAAACAGCTGTTGAAGTGTTTTGTTATTGAATGCGTTTAGAAGATTTTACTGTGAAGAGTTTTTAAGCTCATATCGTGCTGTTTTATTGTAGGTAAACAAAAAGTAGGTTTTGTTTTAATGATCATGATTTTTGTTTTGGTATTGACGGAAAGCATAGAGATTATTGTCTCGAAAGGAAACAACAATGCAGAAGTTTAGAAATAGACAAGCTTTAACTTTTTAACTGACACTACGTAAATGAATATTTCAAAATACTTATTTACAAAATAATAATCGCTTGAAATCAAGATTATTGCAGTGAATGTCTTTTGGCAGAAATGATGATGGTAAACTCAAAAGTCTGAGCTTGTAATCCTATTTGCTCAGGAATCAGAAATCTAGACTAGGATGCGTAGTTGTAATCTTGAACAGTCGATTTACAAGGTACAATTTAAATGCCTGTAGCATTCCGTAAGTTGAAACAACAATAAAGACTGCACCTTCTAAACAGTGTAGGCTATACAATGCAAGTCATTGTTCAATTTTATGGCATGCCACAGGAAAGACACTTGCATTGTTTAGATGGTGCTTAAAACTATTATTAAACTAAACTTAAAATACCGACTACCACTCACCCTTTTAGCTGGTAGATTCTTTCTCTGCAGCTTCTTCCGGTCATCAATCAGGAGACCAGTCTTCACTGCACCAGGTTCTGCACAACCAAGGTCAATAGACTCACACACAGTCACATTTGCACAATCCACCTCATCCTCACTGCGTTCCGCATACAAACTATCATCCGCCAAATTACAGACACTTTTAGACAGAGAAGCGGCTAAATTGAACGAAAAATTGCCACATCCTGAATCACTCATATCTGAGTCACTATCATAGTCCTCAGAATCGCTGGTCTCTCCGAATACGTCGTTTGATGTGTAGCAGCTGTCCGGCGAGTCTTCGAAGATGATGAATGAGTCTTCAGATTCACAGTCTGAAGTTTTGCGAAGTTTCGGACCGTCATTGAAGACAATTTGGAAGGAATCTTCGCTTCCTGTGACCGAACTTGGAAGGAAACAACCAGATACCTCGTCAAAATATTCCTTTTCAGGTTTGATAGCTGTAATTAATTTTTCTAAGCAACTCAATGATGGAGAGTTTTCGACGCTAGAAGAGTCTTCAATAATGATCTCGTTAGCAAATTGTAAGTCCTCTTGAATTGACTTCTTCATTTTGGACTTCATTCGTTTGCCACATGTGCGGTTCGGGTTCTTAAATCTCTTGTCCTTTACTTTTGTTTTGGGTTTCAGTAATTCCGGTACAACAACAGGTTCAGGCTCAACAATCGGTTTAGATTTCTTTTTTCTATCTTGCAGTAGTGCCTTTAATTTATTAAGCTTATCTTCGCATGTAGCGACCAGTTCTGGCTTTGTATCACATTCTAATTTATTTTCATTGGCGGTAACAATCTCAGGTACATTTTTAACAATTTCTGTTGTCTTACAGACTTTGGAAAGCTCTGGGATGTTTTGAGGGTTTTTTGCAGTCTCTCTTTTAACTGTTGGCCCATCAATCTCATGGAAAACATGGTCATGGTAGCATAGGGGACTGGAGAACTCAATAAAGGATTCATTAGCAATGGTTTCGAAGTCTTCAGGAGAAAAGGCATCTTCAAAACTGTCTTCAACGGAACTTGCCTCTACAAAAACCCTCTTTGGACGTCTCCGAGCCCTGAAGTTACATGGAACTGGCTTGCTACCAGTCAGTAACAGACGGACCTGCTCGATTTTATTTTGACAATGAGCTGCCGCTTCCTCACAGTCGGTCATTTCTGACGCCAAAAGCTCACTAGACTTTTCATTTGCACGATTTTCATCCTGTAAAATTTTATTTTCATCCAGAGTTTTGGCGCCATGCCACATCGACTCTACCGCCATCTGGCCGCCCGGCTCCGCAACAAATTCACTCTGCTTCCGCTTACTAAACATTGCGCTGGTAATCACATTCATTACACCAGAAAAAAAACTTGTAATACCTGATAATGGGGAATAATCAGGTCCAATATGCATGTTTTCGTTTGTTTTCACATCAATATTATTATTTAATTTAGATTTAGGCGCCATTTTTTCGTCAGTAATAATCGTGTCTGCCAAATTTTTCATCAAAGGATCCGGAATCAAATGAAGGTTGTTTAGAAAAAGGTCGTCACCAAACGTAGTTCTCATCTCCTTTTTGATTTCTGTACTGTAGTTGGCGATGGAATAATGTGTAGGACTAAAGACAGGGCGCCTGTCGGGCCGATTCATAGCAAAATTCATTTTTATTTATTTCTTTTTACACTATTTTCTATACACTTGTAAACTAGATCACAGTTAGGACATTTTCACTCACGCACACATTGTAGGGACTCGAAAATCTTTAACAATGTCTGGAGAAGGCCTAGGAACGAATCTGCAGCACTTTATAAAGTTCTGAAAAGACTGCAAAGGAAAATCTCTTGGGGAAATCCACACACGGTCACGGAATGAAATCGCGTCGGTTTTACACACTGATGAAGATTTATCTCCGCAAATCAACACGTCTGCGTTCGAAAAAGTAGTTGTGCACTTGTTTTTGTTGGAATAATCAACGTTTTTAAGCTCCATTATGACGAATATAACTTGTGATACACGTCTCTATAGTTCAGCCATTTTGTGAAAAGTATGGGAATGACAGATAAAAACACTATTTATGTTGGTGTTGGTGTTGTCTTTGCGCTTCTAGTGATGTGCCAACATGACCATTCTATCGTTTTACCACGTATCGATTTAGTTTTAATCAACAAATAATAATTGCATCTTGTTTGTATAAAGTTTCAAAATAGATTACACTATTTTATATTATGCATTAATTATCAATTATTTTCCTGAACGTTTTTTTCGTTAGGTAAATACTTATTTTTTCAGCCCTCTCCTTTTTCTTTGTTTTGTTTATTTAAAGTCATTGTAAGAAGTTTCGAACTGTAAAAATTAAGAAGGTAAGGTATGCAAAAGTTACTATAATATTGGAAAGGTTCATAATTATTAAATATTTTACCATGACATCTTTTATTCGATAAACAAAGCACACAATTTATTTAATAATAAATTCATAATACAATCGATATCGAATATAACTAAAAAAACAAAGACAATCTGGATGTACTCTGTCTACGCCTTGAACATTTTCTGATGCAATAGTACGTGATAGTACGTTCTCTATGACGTATGTTCTGTTCTCACTATTTCTATAAATATCTCTGATTGGCTAAATGACAATGAAAACAAAAGTTTTCATTGACGAAATTAGATTTTGCCTTGTGATTGGTCATTGCGTTGACCATGTGTTTCGAAACAACAGCGTTTCCCGTTGGTGTGGCATATAACAAGAAGAGAGGGACAAAACCAAAAAATGACCGACTGTTATTTTATTTATTTTTTATTTTTATTCAAGAGGAACAACAAACAGCTACAATATAAAACATAGAAACCAAAATAACACAAAACAATAACATAGACAATATTGAAGCCCACAACGCTGTTCACAGATTAACGATAGGATACAATACAGTGAAAGTAATCGCTAGGGAAACATTTTTTTTTTTTTTTTTTTTACTTAACTTTACTTAACTTAATAAATTACGCGTTAACATAGTGTAGTATAATGAATAAACAATGTAATATATATTATATAAGTATACTACATTGTACGGACGCCAGCAGGTCAACCTACCCGAAACTGTCAGATTTTCCCAATCAACCTTGAACCTTATGTTTTAGCAATAAAGTCGAAAATCTATTAAAGAAATCTGACAGATTGTAGTAACTTGATGTGCTGGCGTCTGTACATAATAATTATAATACTCAAGAAATGGCACTATATGAAAAATACAAGAAAAATACAAAATAAACTTCAAGAAAGCTTCTTAAGTATAAGACTTTTGAACCCATAGGGAGAACATGCAAAAATGTCTATGTCTTCAAAAGTCCTATTGTAGGAGTCGACCATTCTGCGAACAGGCGAACGCATGCCAGAGTTGGACTTGCAAGTACCCACTGAAAATAATTGGCCAGCGCGCACCTGTCGCTTGTGGACCGTCCTAGGAACTGCATAGCATATCATGTTGGAGAGATCAATGCTGTCAAATTTATTTCTGACAATACTATATAAATTCATAGCTTCTAAATACTTACGCCTATTTTCAAGTGGTGTGAGCATATACTTTGCAAGCAAATCTTGGTATGATAAATAATATCCATAACAATTAACATCTATAATGCATGGTACCTACGCAAAAATTTATATTGAACACACTCAATCATTTCAACATACTTTTTACCGACTTCAAAAAAAGGAGGTTATTACCGACTTCAAAAAAAAGGAGGTTATCAATTCGATACGTATGTATGTAATATTATTGGAATTGCATTATATTCACATATGACAATCTACTAAGGCTTCCAAACAAATATACAAAATTTCATAGACGTATGTATGTATGTATGTATGTATGTATGTTTGTCCACGCATATCTCCGTAACTATTAATCGGATCGTGACCATTCTTTTTTTATTAGCTTACATTTACTTCAACTTAGGGAACAGTGCAAGTTTCATCAAAATCGGTTCAGTAATTTTCAAGATATGGACTAATACGTGTAAGTGTGACGGCCTGGCATATTGATACGAGCTACGGGTGTAGTGTCAAAGGGAAAACATCTCAAAACCTTGGTCAAATTCTAGTGCAAAAACTAAAAATTACGAAATAAAAAGTAATTTAAAAAAATTAAACCGACTTCAAAAAGAAATCAACTCAAAATTATGAAATAACTTTAATTTCGGAAGTCGGTGGCAAAAAACTAATAAAATACAGATCCCAAGACACCGACTTCCGAAATTAAAGTTATTTCATAATTTTGAGTTGATTTCTTTTTGAAGTCGGTTTAATTTTTTTAAATTACTTTTTTTGTAGTATGGACTCCAGACGGACACGCCAGTTGAGAGCGTACTAGAGACTTATACAAGCAAATAATATATAAGAAGAAATCAATTGTTGATCGCATTACAAATCCATATAATTGATACGCTTTATTAACAATCTTTCCTATGTGTAGGTCTAAGCAAAGCTTAGAGTCAAGGACAACGCCGAGATCACGAATAAAGTCCACTTTAAGTAGGGGGGCATTGCACAAAGTGTATGTATAGTTTATTTTTGTTTTTGTTTTGACTGTTCTTCGGGTTCTTCCACAAGAATCTCGAAGTTACCAGAAAAAAAAAATTAAACTTCGTTTATTTTATTCTGGTAACTTCGAATTTATCTTCGTATTATTGCGTATTATTTTGTGTTGGAAAAGTACTGGGCACACTGTAAAAGTTACAAGTTTAGTCCTAGATTAGAAGTTTCGAGTTTAGGATTAAAATAGAGTTTACTGAGATCATCTGTTACAAGCAAAGGTCACATTTGTCGACGATTTGCGCACTTCTAGCAAATCAACGTTTGATTTGATTTTATAGCGAAATGAAAAAAAGAAAACACATTTTATTAAAATCACGATGTGTTTATTTCACATTACAGATCGCTTGCAAATAACAGTTATACGCTCCCATTGCATTATTAATAAGTAAATTAAAAATAAGGTAGCTACACATTATTAAAACCCCTGTAAAGTATCTATTAGAATAACTACGCCTAAATATTCTTTGCTCTTACACTTTCACCAGGCGCTTAGTTAAGTTTGAGTTTTAGGATGATTAACACAATAATTATTGGTAACTTAGGATACGGAAAACCCGGATCCCGGATCTGGAGGCGATAGTCCTCGCGCGCCTGTATGAGTGGCGCGCGGAGGCACTACGCCGGGGGGAAGTTCCGCTTCCGCGGCAAATTGCTGCGGAGCGGACGGATCTCCGGCGCGATCTCATGGCGACATGGAAGGAGCGACTGTCGCAACCCAGCGCAGGGCACGCCGCGATAGCGGCGATAAGACCCCTCTTTGAGGAGTGGCTAGAGAGGCGCCACGGCGCCCTCACCTACCGCCTGACGCAGGTCCTCACCGGACACGGAGGTTTCGGGAGGTTCCTGCACATCATCAGGCGGGAGGAAACGCCCGGGTGTCACCATTGCCAGGATCGCCCAGAAGACACGGTGGAGCACACGGTGGCGGTCTGCCCCGCTTGGGCGGAGCACCGCCGTGTCCTCGTAGAGGCGATCGGCAGCGGCGGCGACCTCTCGCGCCCGGCCCTGGTGCAAGCCATGGTCCGGGGCGAGAGGGAGTGGGAGGCAGTCACCTCCTTCTGCGAAGCAGTCATGCTAGCGAAGGAGGTGGCGGGACGGCTCAGGGAGAGAGCCTCCCGTCCCAGCCGCCGCGGGAGACGCTCCGGGCGTCGGGAGCCGCGCGACGACTCCCGGCCACCGTAGGCGCGGGCCTGCGGGCGGAGAGTAATGGGTAGCTCACCGATCAGGACCAGGCCCGTGCCGGACGGCGCGTACGTGTTCCACGCGCGCCTCAAAGAGATGTCAGCATCGAGGAGGGGCCCCATAGGGCCGAAGCCTGCCGGGTCAGCGGGATTGTCCGAAAGGGTTACCGCTGGCCCGGAACATAAAGGGCTAAGGAAGGAACACGGGTGGGTTTTAGTCAGTAAGAGTCTGACACTCCCTTCCGCTCCACCCAGAGCGGGAGGGGTCATTTGATGATTTCCCATCCGAAAAAAAAAAAAGAAAAAAAAAAAGGATACGGAAAACACAATTACATCGATACCTATTTTAATAAATTATTCTTCGGAGATCAGAGGTATTCAAGGGAAGAAGATACCTATAGCATCGGAGAATGGCGTGAACAATCTTTACTGATTTTGCATAGAAATTTGCTCTAAGCAAAATCAGTAAAGCTAAAGATTGATTGACGTGAATTGGTTTATAAAATAATCTGTGTTCACTGTGTGATAAAAAAAAGCGCGCCCCTTCTTCGCACGGGTGCATTCGACAACGACATGTCAAAACATTGGGATTTCTGTGTGTTGATTTGTGTGCTGTGTTCATATAGGCGGATACAGAAATTGCGAGGCATGCGCTGCGCATGATTCGTAATGTGTGGACGTTCATATGCATGGTGAGGCATGTGCTTCCACGTGGTGAGGCATGCATGTATCCGCCTTAATGTCTGCTTGCACACACAAACACTTCCGACTTCGGCATTGTCTCGGACGGTACCGAGACCTCCTGCGCTTACACATACATTCACAGCGAGTCTGTACACTTGGTAACCACAAAAAAAGCACGCGTCGCTGGGTGAGATAAAAATACAATATTTCTAGCTAATAAAGATATTTCTTACACAGCTCACCTATAGCTTGATTATTTTCAATAACCTAACAACTTATATTTCAATTTTCAAATAAGTACATGCGTTCTTTAGTAAAACTAAGACTTTTTTTATTGATGCGTTGATATATTAATTAGATGTCATACAATCATACATTTTACCTTTCGATAACTTCTTGATAACTTACGCCAGCACATGAAACTGTCAAATTTTCCCAATCAACCTTGAACCTTATGCTTCATCGATAAAGTAAAAAATCTATTTAAAGAAATTTGACAAATTGTAGTAGCTTGATGTATGCTTGATGTACTGGCGTCTGTATTATCAAAAATATTCAAGACGACAATGCGTAAAAAAACTATCTTAAGTTCTAAAGCTCTATATCTTCAATTTCTTCTGCCCTAGCTTGATTGATGGGGGGTAGACTCTTCAGGGTGCTGTCCAGGAGTTCTACCGAGGATGTGAAGATGTGGGTGTTGCTGTACAGGGTCCAGAGAAGCAGGGCGAAGAATATCAGCTTGATTAAACGGTCGGCAAAGTAGCGGCTAGAAGGAATAAAAAATGGTTAAGTTTTGTTTTACATATCTTCTCGTTGGCCTAGTGGTCGCAAACGCTACTGGCGAGGATGAGGTCCTGGGTTCGATTCCCAGGTCGGGCAAAGTATTATTAAGGTTATAAAGGAATTTCTCAGTAGCAACCCGAAACCGACACTGACTGTCGATTTCGGGATGCTACTGAGAAAAAAAGCCATATTGTTACTGATAGTGTATTTCGCAATTACCCCGCTGTTGAGGAGTATTTTTTTAAATAGTCTCGGTGACGTCACGACCATCTGATAAGATAAATAAACATAACATTACAAAACATCACGCCTGTATTCCCCGACAGGTAAGGCTGAGCTGTACCTATGTAGTATGTATATGTACACCTCCATTTCGCCAGTTATGTTTAAGCCCTATGTAATAGAAGACGAGCCTATTCCAAAAAATGTCTTTAACTTACATCTTATGAAGTCTCCTAGCTCTTGGCAAGTTGGCAGGGTCCTCCTTACAGCAGAACCGCCGAGTTCCCAACACATAGTTCTTCAGGTACTCCTCAGGGTCCAGCAGGGACGGGTCAGTGTAGAACGTGTCGTTGTCTGCAGGAGTGACCCTGGTGCGGAGGCTCTTGTAGTTGTTGTTCCTAAAGTGCCATTCCTTGGTGGTGTAGTATTGGAGGACATTGAGGCCGTGGCTGATGCGTTTTTGGAGGTTTATCATGCTGGAAAGGAAGATTAGGTAAAATAAAAAAATACAGGTTATCATCAAAGCACAATGTTACCATGAATTCAGTAAGTATTATTAAATCAAATCAAATCAAATCATTTTTATTTGCATTAAAACATGGTATTACAGATGTTACATTAAGATTAGTGCTTACATGTTTTGCTATACATACATAGCATGCAAACTTGTCGGTATGCGTTACATTTGTATCTATTGTTGGAGCATATTTAGTCTCTATAAATTCCTTAATATATAAGATTCTGAAACCCTCGGAGTTGAAATTGTTCGTCGGCTGATTTTGTTTTGAAGTGGTGAGATATAAAGTCTAAACCTTCTAAATACTGATGAATGTGTTGCTAATTACCTTTAGTGAGTGATAGGGTATTCAGTGGGGTAATTGCGTACCACACAAAGGGTTTCATTTTGACAGTTCAACAACATTCATTCCGTTGTTTATATTGTTGAGCAGACACATTTTTCGAACTTATGAAGCAATGGATTAGCAATATCCATCAAAATGATTCAGATTGAGATTGATGGTGTACCTACGCAATTGGGGTGCAGATTTTCTGAATAGGTTTGTTTACACTTTTGTCAGATACTTTTGGAACAGACAATGGGTATTTTTTTTAACAGCAGGTTCCGAGGTTCCAGTGGCCAGAAAGCCCTGATCCTGATAAGTGTGGATAGTAGACCTATATTTTTAACCGACTTCCAAAAAGGAGGAGGTTATATTATGTTCGACTTTATGTATGTTTTTTTTTAAGTATGTATGTTCACCGATTTCTCCGTCAATAATTGTGGTCCTACTCCTATTATCACCAAATCGAAATCTGATGAGGGAATTCCATGGAAATCGAGGGAAACCCTCAGATTGACGGCACGTTTGGCGCAGTGGTTATGCGATTGATTGCTGCGCTGCGTGTCGCGGGTTCGATTCCCACACGGAAAAAATATTTGTATGACCTACAAGTAGTTGTTCCGGGTCTGGCTGTTTGTGTATGTGAGTTTAAATGTTTGTAAAACGCACCCACAATACAGGAGAAATTCCTAGTGTGGGGCAACGTTTTAAAAAAAAAAAAAAAAAGATTTTATAGGCAAACCTATAAGGTTAAGGTTCAATTCGAAGGAAGGGAAGGAGGGAGGTAGGTAAGAGGGGAAGTTTTAATTTCGGAAGTCGGTGGCAAAAAACTAAAATTCGGATTCAAACCGACTTCCGAAATTAAAGTTATTTTTCACTTTGTATTGTTTTATGGAAGTCGGTTGTTTTTTTTGTAAAAAAGTTTTTTTAACTTACAAAGTCTTCTTCCCCAGTAGAAACAGCAGAGCATCTACCAAGTAAGCCGGCACAATATGGCTGACAAACATGTCAAGCTGGTGCGTGATTTTGTAAGACTTGATGGAGCCCCCAGGGTACCACAGCGCCACGGTGTAGGGGAACTCGTTCACAAACCTCTCTCCTGGAACATAAGGGAATGTTAATCGTCACCAGTCCTGAGTTTAGCTGCACGATTACTGACAAATGCGTGCACTGACTGGACAGGTCCACTCAATCTTTTATTCATAAGACCATTTACATGGTCTTCATATAACCTGACCGAGGTTATGTCTGGACTTTAAAAGAGACTGTGACCTCTGAGTTTGTTTCGGCCTTTCTTCTCAGAGTAGTCAGATAGGAAACGCGGACCTGTGTTAGTGAATAAATGCCTAACCAATGACTAACTAGTAGGTAGTTAAAGGGTAGCAGGGACTTCGACGCATAATAAACTGTAACCAAGAATTTCTGCGCATGATTGTAGACTTCGAAATTCTTCAACGGTTACGATAAAAAAAAACTGGCCAAGTGCGAGTCGGACTCGCACAGGAAGGAGGCAAAAACAACGAAAAAAAATCACGTTTGTTGTATGGGAGCCCCCCTCAAATATTTATTTTATTTTGTTTTTATTATTTGTTGTTATAGCGGCAACAGAAATACATAATTTGTGAAAATTTCAACTGTCTAGCTATCGCGGTTCTTGAGATACAGCCTGGTGACAGACAGACGGACGGACGGACAGACAGCGAAGTCTTAGTAATAGGGTCCCGTTTTTACCCTTCGGGTACGGAACCCTAGCAATCAGCTGTTATATTGAAGTGCAACACCTAAGCTACGCTGTCAAAATGTATGGAACAGCAATTTTTTTTAATAACCGACAAAGAATTTCAGTGCAATAGGGTTTAAAATCGCGCATCGATGCTCCCTGCCGGGTGGCAAAATAATTTTGTATACAGGATGGCAGGGTTGCCATCCTGTAGAGTGTAGAGCTTATTATTGTGTTGGACTTACCCAATTGAATAATTTCAGCCCACGTCAAGTTTATAACACCAGACAATGTTAGGTTGTAAAGCTGCGTGTCTTTTGGCCTGCAAACGAAAATGATATGACTAACTAAATTTCTTGAGTCGGTCATAGTAGCTGAGCGATAAAACTGCTGTTTATTAGGCTAAAGTGGGACCGGGCGGGTCAGCAGATACATCAACACAGATGGGACAAGGATGTCCCACGGTGACAGACTGAAAGCAGGTGCCAAACCAACACAGGCCTAAAAACGCTCCCGCGATGATTTAGACCGATTGACTGGAGAGGGCAAGGACCTCCCCTATTATACTTTTCCATTTATCTTTATTTGAAGTTTATATACATGTATCTAACCCATAGAAATGTAGATAATATCTATGATCTAACCCGTCAGCCTATAAAGCAAGAGTGAATAGTCTCCTGGGCTTGCTCGGTCCCCTTTTACCAGGCGAGATCGAGGTCAAGAGTATTCAAGAGCATTAAAAAAAATCCCGTTCCCGTTGTCTAGCAGTGGGACAGTAAAGATAGATAAAAAAGCCACTATTTCAACTCACTTGTCCTGCGCAGTGACGTAAGCTATCAGGATGCAGGCATTGGCAACCACGTCAACGGAAATAGCGTCTGCTTTGTAAGAAGGCTCGCAGTGCATGGTGCGGATGACTCCTGGAAACATTAAAAAATAATAATTGCGTAATGGATGGAAAGCGATGGATCTATGATGGAACGAGCGTGCCCAGAAGTTGCCTATAGCACTGGAACTCCGACGCGTCGACGAAACACAGCAGGCTGCTGCTGCTGCGGACTCTGGTTTGAGGGGGGTCGCAAACCAAGTGGGCGTTAGCCCTACCACCGCAATAAGGTGTAGGGTGTGGCGGAACAAACTGCGCTACACGAGGAAGCTTCTTCATACATCCCAAAATAAGGAAAAATTATCATTGTTATTTGTTAAATAATCAGCCTATAATATCCCACTGCCACAGGCCTCCTCTCTTCGAGAAGGACAGGGCTATAATCTACTACGCGGGCCCAGTGTGGGTTGGTAGATGTCACCTGTCTTCGAATTTATGGTTCTAGGACATTTCCTCACGATGTTTTCCTTCACCGTTTTGAGAGCAGTGGTGATGAAATTATTTACATCGTCATTACACATGCTGGGTACATAACCCTCACGAATAAAAGTGACTCACCCTTTCCACTTCCGATAACCAAGCCCGTCGGTCCATTCAGGTTGTCCACCCAACCAGGGATGGGTTCTTTCCACGCTGCAGTTACTGCAAATATAATATTACTATTATTACTATGTAGGTCTAGCAGTGAATAACAATCATCATCATCAGCCTACTGCAGTCCACTGCTGGACATAGTTGCTCTTCGATTCTCGACTACACTCATCCAACAGCCTGCGATGATTGCCCACCTTGTCTTGGGGAGAATATTTTCCATTTGTCGATTCGTAGTCTCCACACTCCAGACTTTGATAATGGTTATAGACATCAATTATCCCACCAAAAACATTTTCATGTAAAATGTTGCCAAGACAAGACCACATATGGCTCGCACTGCCAAAAAGTTATCAGATCTCATGTAGAGCCAAGCTTCTAACTCTACACGGCCTAACTTCACAAACTCTACACCTTAGTCAAAATATGAGGCTTGGCCGTTTCGTTACTACAAGAACTATTGTTTATCAGAAAAGTAATGAACATGAATAAATTTTTCACCTTACGCCCATGTGATGGTAGCGAAACGGCGTACAAACAGGACCGGTACACAAACTTCTCAACAACGCAATATTCTTACTGTCATCTACATTTCGGTTTTTTTCTCAACCGTATTTTTGAAGCCATTGGCGTCTTTGGAATATTTTCCTTTGATATATTTTAAAGCCGTTTTGGTGCTAAGGTATAATACTAACCTATGGAAGGCCTGGCGATGGCCACTGGAAACTTGCCGGCGTACTCCGCCACCAAGTCCTCAGTTATAGCCTTAGTGTACGAATAGGTGTTCGGTTCTGACGATATTATCCTGGAATATGAACAACAAGGTTGAAGAAGTATTATAACATCACGTCTCCCTAGCAGCATGGTTGTATAGTATTCCTAGAAATTCAGTTGATGAGTACTCCCATAGACAAAATTAATAGACAAAATTACGAAAAATAAAATACTGAGGCGTGGAACGTGCTTGCTGTCACAATTTTTTCCGGGTTACGCTCTCACCCAAGCGGATAAGTTATTCCTTACACCTCTCTCTTTCCAGTGAAAGTCCCGTCAAAAGCAGTCCAGCTATTTCGGAGATTAGCCGCAAACACTTAAATATTATTTACATACCTACTCGAACTTTTGATAGATGATCTTTGATGCACTGTTGCCAAATAAATATCATGCTTTCTCACTTACTTAGGTTCCAAGTAAGCCAGGGTCTCATCGTCCATCCACTGGATGATGTCCATGATCTTCCTCGGCTTGTGCACCGCGGGGTACACCTTCTCTTCCAGCACATCTAGGTCGCAACGGCAGTATGCTGTTGATAGATGTACGAACACCTGGGACATGAAGGAGAGAGAAAGGAGTCGAGGATGCAATAGGGTAGCCCGCAAAATTAAATTTTTCTATCGCTTTTTTGCAAATTTGGAGGTCAGTGTCAAAACTACACAAAACAGTCCCCCGGCAAACCCGCCCTTCACCACTTCCTAGTGCTTTCGCTGAAAAGAAGTTAAGTGGCACAATACAGTCCTCAGCAGTCAGGTTGTATATTGATCAAAATATGATTCACGACCGCAACAAATATACCTGTCTAAACATGTACGAATTTTTGTAGGTTACCTAGCGCTTTCGCCTTAAAATATTTGTATCCTTATAGGAATATAATAATTTATTGTGTAGAATGTACAGGCGCCAGCACATCAAGCTACTACAATCTGTCAAATTTCTTTAATAGATTTTCAACTTTATCGCTAAAGCTTAAGGTTCAATGTTGATTGGGCAAATTTGACAGTTTCAGGTAGCTTGATGTGCTGGCGCCTGTACAAAACTTATAAAAACAATAAATAAAATTAAATAAATGTCCTCGAGACCGAATTTCGGCGATGGCGACCAATCTCAGCGGAGACCAGCCTTTCGGCGCGAGACATATAGCGCACAAGTGTGTGCGCACTTGCGCAGACACAGGTGCACTTCGTCTTCCCTCACTCTCATAGTCCGATTGGACGGCAGAAATAAAAAAACCCCATTGACACTTTGCCCAATCCGGGAATCGAACCAAGGACCCCACGATCAGCAGTAGCGCTGGCGACCACGAGACTATGCAAAACTACATTCTTAAAAATAAATATATTCTAATTCTGATGAAGCCCGTTCTTCTCCAAAGGTACCTACTACGCTGGCTATGCTGGCAGAGACAGAATTGGACGGTGGTAGCCTCCTTCTGTGAGACCGTGATGGTCAAGAAGGAGGCCGCCGAGCGGGATCGGGAGAGGGCTGAACGTGCTTGGAGAAGGAGGCGTCGGGGTGGCAACCGCCTTGGCGCCTAATACGCCGAAACTCGCTTGCCAAACTAGGTAGGTGGACTATTGGGGTAGCGGGCGCACAGAGTGGGGACTCTGTCCGCCCATTAAGTGAATCCAGGGAAGATGGTGGCACAGTGGTCACGTGCTACCGTCCATAGCGAGGCTCAGGGGAGGCCCCTTTACAGTCTCCCTAGGGACATCCCGGAATTCCGGAACCCCCCCGTGCAACGCCTGTAAGGCACATGCCTTACAGGCGTTGCACGCGGGGGTTCCGGAATTGGTCTTTTAAGAGGAACCGGGACCACCAATATGTGCTGATGGTGATCACCGGGGTCGTTTTAGTGAGGTATAAATCCCACACTCGCCGACCTCCCTCCCCCGCCTTTTGAAGAAAAAATTGAAATAAATGCTTTAGTTTGATGATGCAGCAAATCAGCCATCACTGTCTGTCGTGCCTTTAACGCAGTGACTTTAGTGCGATCAAAATTACAGAAACAGGATCAATATTTTCGACTAATAAATTAGTTGCTGAGCTGCTACCACTACAGGCAGTCGCTTTATCTGCGGTGGCACTTATCCACACAAGGAGGCTGACCTTATAATAATAATAAAAAATGCTGTACCTCTAAATTCTGCATAGTTTCGGCAAGACTCAACATTCTCCAGGTGCCAGTTGTGTTCATGTTGACAGCGTCCTTCAGTTTCTGATCAAATCTGAAAACACAGCACGGTTAAGAAGCCAGTCATCAATTTATGTTTCACCATCTTCTTCTTAGCGTGTCGATAGCAATCTAAATATACTCGGCCCAGAATTTGGGTGTATAATGGATGGGGGGGGGGGGGGGGGTTCTCGTGCCTAAATAATAATAGCCGCCCGGGTCGATCGATCCGGTTAAGCTACACTTAGCGCAGTTGGATGGGTGACCATCTTTACATACCGAAACCCCTCCGTGTCTTGAAAAGCACGTTAATCCGATGATCCCGGCTGTCATTCGTGGATCTTTGACAGTCGTGACGGGTAGTCAAAAGCCTAAAAGATTAACAACGTCTTACCAAGGGGTATCATTTATATCCCAGTAACTGGGTAGTGGAGGTCAGATAGGCAGTCGCTTCATGTAAAATACTGGTATTCTGTTGCATCCGGTTAGACTGGAAGGCGACCCCAATATAGTTGGGACAACGCTAGGCCGACTGAGTCACCCATCCCGGGCCCGACCTCGGCACGTAGCCACGAGCCCCTCCTTAGCATGAGTCTTATGTTAAGTAAGAAAATATCTTACCTAACACAAGCGGCACTATGGAAGATGATGTTACATTCCTTCTGTAGGAGCTTCTTGTCGTCTTCTGAGATGCCGAGCCCGTCTTCTGTGATGTCTCCGTTGATTATCTTAATCTTCTTGAAGATGTCTGGGTTCTTCTCTCGGAGGAGATCGAATACCTGCAGGCACGGTAGGGTATTAGTATAACAAACATACAATCATGCCAGTTTTCTCCAAAGGGCAGCTAGGCTAAGCAGGGCAGAAATGAGCGGTGAACATAACATCTAGTTATGTTTAAGTCCCTTGTAGGTAATCTTAGAGTAAGTCTATGCCCGAGCTGTGGGTGCAATCGGGCTGTAGATGATGATTCAATCTCTACTGTCATAGTCCGGAGATAAATCTAGATTCATGACGGGGGTACAAACTTAGGACCCACGTTCCGCAGTCTAGCTACCGGTGGGGGCGGTGGGTGACATCTGATTGTGATAGTAAACGTCACAAAATTCATAGAGAATTTATTATATACTAGCGCCCGTCCCAGCTTCGCACGGGTGCATTTCTTTTTCGAATTTCCGAAATTTTCTTTCACACAAACCTAGTCCTGGCATTATACCGAACACAACAAAAAAATAATTATCCAATTTGGTGAAGTCATTCGGAAGTTATGCGCGCGCAGACATTTTGGGGACTTTGTTTTATACTACTACTTATGTGAGGATTTATGAACCCACCTGCTTACTGCAAAGGTCTTTAAGTCTTTCCTCACAGTTCATTCCTCTCTTCTGTCTCATCAGAAGGTAGATAGCGCCTAGGTCTGGACAGCTCCGCAGAAGCTTCTCGATGAGAGCCTGGAAATAGAAGAAGATGAGGTCAATCAAGGTTGAGGTGAAAGGAGAGAGTAAAAGTGGTACGTAATATTATAGTATAGAGGTAAGAGGAACAGGGTGCAAAGTTCACTCATACTCTATAGAAAAGGGAGGATCATCCGACCAGACGAGTGTTGTGTCTGGCGGGCAACTGCCCAATGATACATGTCGGGCCGTTGTATCTATGCTAGTTGCGCGGTAAACTCTGCTTGCGCGATGCAGGATTTGCGTGACGTCAGTATGACGCGTTGTTCGCATGTGGCGTTGTAGATACCGCTACAATAGTGCTCTTTGGAAGCAGATTGTCCGGGGAAGTAGGTAGTACCACCACACATAATGTCCACCGCCAAGCTGCGTCGCTGTGTTCCATTTTGAAGGGTATGTGTGACGGTGTGGTTACAGGGACATGACACATTCCAGTGTGACTCTTTTCTACTATTTCATGACTTCACTTCATGCACGCCACGTAGCTGTAAAATTAACTAAATTCCACCAGACCGTATTTCTCAACGGAGGCTAGCCTTCGGTGCGGGAGATATTATAGTGCAGGCGTGTGCGCGCAGACACGTCATGTGCACTCCCTCTTCACTCACTCTCCATAGTACGATGGGACGGCAATCCCACACGACCGGAGAGAGATCAGGCGCAGGACCAACGACTTAATGTGCTTTCCGAGGCACGAGGGCATCACACCACCAACTTCCAAACTCCGGGCTGTTACTAAGAAACTCAATAACACTTTGCCTGACCCGGGAATCGAACCCAAGACCTCACGCTCAGCAGCCGCGCTTGTGACCACGAGACCAACGGGGTAGTTCTCAATTCTCAATACGATGTCTGGCAAACAGTTTTACTAAGAAGCAAATATCGTGTTACCCAGTAACTGGGTTGTGGAGATCAGATAGGCAGTCGCTCTATGTGACTTACTTGTATTCAGCTGCATCTGATTAGACTGGAAGCCGACACCAACATAGTAGGGAAAAGGCAGGCAGATGATGATTGCATATACAAAGCTAAGTCTCTGTGTAATATGTATTCTGTGTTCTAGATGCACATAGATTAAAGAATATGGCCACTCAACCGAGACAAAACCATCAAACGAACGTAAACCGTAATTTTAGCGATACCTGCACATTTATTTGAGCTTTCTCCTCCGTGTCAATAATTGGTTTAGTTGTTGACTATAGCGAACTGCGTAATGCTAAATTGCTAACATATTATAGAGGTATGAGGAACAGGGTGTAAAGTCCAAGTCTGGTTGGAGGATCCTCCAACCAGACGGGTATTATGTTATGTCTGGCGGGCAACTGCCCAATGATTTATGTCGGGGCCGTTGTATCTATGCTAATTGCGCGGTAAACTCTGCTTGCGCGATGTAGGATTTGCGTGACGTAGTATGACGCGTTGTTTCCATGTGGCGTTGTAGATACCGCTACAATATCTTTACAACACGCCTGTATTCCCGGAGGGGTAAGCAGAAGGACACCCACATTTAGAAAGTTATGTTTAATTCCGGGCGTACCTCACCCGGACAATGATGGAAAACCGAACAACACTGACTGATTTGGGGATCAAACCAGGGACCCCATGCTCAGAAATCGTTTGCAACCACTACCAGTACCAACATGGCGTGAATTATAAGGCTAAGACATATAGAAACATAGTAGGTACGTTATTGAAAATCCTCATCTTGCGGGCGTTTTATGGGACTGTCTTAAGTAATTTTTTAACCCCCGACGCAAAAACGACGGGGTGTTATAAGTTTGACGTGTCTGTGTGTGTGTGGGGGTGTGTGTGTGTGTGTCTGTCTGTGGCATCGTAGCTCCCGAACGGATGAACCGATTTTGATTTAGTTTTGTTTTCATTTTCACAGAACAGTCCCCCGACTTCCATAAGATTTTTTTAAATTTATTTTTTATTTCATGCTTTTTGGGATTCCTTAATTTTATTTTTGTCGGGGTTTTTTTAAATTTTTAATTTAATTTTTTATACGTTCGAATAGTATTGATTCTTGAATCTCAACGTAGTTTGAATAAATTAATTTTCATTTTTATTTGTTTAAGGTATGGTTTTGGTTAGTAGTACTGTATAATACCAATAGACTAGTTGCTGACGGCAATCTGTTCTATGTGGAAAATGATGACCATGTTTTATAAAATTACCTTCCCAACGAAGCCAGTTCCTCCTGTGACGAAGATCGTTTTCCCTCGGTAGAACTCAGCAACTGTCGGCGCCATTTTGAATTTCTGGAACAGAGAGTATGGATAAGAAAGGAGCAGGTGTGGTTATTGTGTCACACAGTCTACAGTATGAGTGAGCCGGGTGACCACAACTTTTATTCGAGCGAACGGAGCGAGCCTAGTTCTCATTAGTTTAGCTAGCCGGGTGAGCTCATTCACGAGGCTAGTGAGCGGAGCGAGCTACACTAACTTTCAAGTGGAATAAGCCTAACAAGATACTCTCGCTGTAATGGTAGTTTAGACTATGAACCCTCTTTTAAATCAAGTTCATTTTGATCAGTTATATAATAAGGATATATAAGGAGTTGCTTAGGCTACTTTTAAATTAGAAAATGATATTATAGGGTTTCGCGCATAAAATCCAATTTGTTTTCCGACAAGCAGGAAAACAAAGTCGCGGGTACAGCTAGTTAAATACAATTATTTAATCTATGTTTTCTGAGCCGTCTGGTTCTACAATAATAATTCCTTGATACTAGTTTATCCACTTTTCAATTAATTAATTCATCGATCCATTACTAATAATATCTGAAGTAGCAGCTATCATAACGTAATATAGTTATATACGGTTTACTAATTAACGTTACGTTGTAATTCGGTAACAGTTAACCAATAATTAACTATTATATACACTGAACAACTGTGTTAACCAAACAGTAGGTATCTTTGATAATCTAATACAAGCACCCTAATTGCGTAGCACACTATCAATCACAATCTGAATCACTTTGAAGAATATTGCTAATCCATTGCTTCTTATGTTCGAAAAATTTGTCTGCTCACCAACGTAAATAACGCAATGAATGTTGTTGAACTGTCAAAATGAAAGCTATTGCTACTGATAGTGTGTTAGGCAATTACTCCGCTGTTCTAATTAGCATAATCAGTCTGTAATGTTCTTCACAATCCTATACAATTATTTACCACAGATGTAAAGACGCCAGCACAACATGTTACTACAATTTGTCAAATTTCTTTAATAGATTTTCAACTTTATCGCTAAAGCATAAGGTTCAAAGTTGATTGGGAAAATTTGACAGTTTCGGGTAGCTTGATATGCTGGCCTCTGTACCATTATTAAAATTACATAATTATGATATATCATTATGTCAAATAATGAGATGATTAAGTTTAAAAAAAAGAGTAAGTAAAAAAAAATGGTTGCCTGTAAAGTCGGTTTTACGGGCGAAGATTTTACGTGACAACGACCGATCATCCGATCATAGTTGAGTGGGAGAGAGACGCAAGGCATTCGGCGGGCCTCTCTCTCGTTCGGTGACTCATCGTAACGTTACCGAGCGTTACACTTTTTCATAAGTGACTCCCAGTCGCAACCTAATTTAAGACGTTGTCACGTCAAAACAAAAAATATCATCGTAATTTGGGAGCAGTTAATTGACATTTACATAGTAATGCCCAATATATGAAACATTTCTACGGATAAGTCGTTATTGAGGTGCCAAGCCACATGTGCAGAAGGAATACCTTGTCTTCAACGTAGTTTTTAATCTTATATTTGGGTGTTTTTAATATCGTGCGGATTTCATAACGCACGCGGGATTGGCCCACATGCGGAAAATATCACGCAGCGTGAGACATAAAAGCCCACGATTTCGTTTTCTGCGGGCTGCCATGCATTGTGGTTGAGTACAATGAACGACAAACTCAGAAAATTATTGATCATATAGATACCTACTTAATTTATAAAAGACGGAATACGAAGACGAGATCACAGTATGGCCTGTTATTTGAAAAAAGGATTCTTGCTGGAAGGAACGTTTAAATTGTCACACACTATGGCGAAACTTGGTGCTAGTTCCTTTAATATTTCTTTCCAGGCAGCGTCTCTAGCATCTCTGTTTTTATATAATTCATGAGATTTATCCCATAAGCACGGCCGCAGCCGCAGATGCACTTCAATTATAACACGTTCTGTGTCAATTTTCATTTTAAATGTGACTGTACTACCCGCGCGTGCACCCCAGTTTATAATATATACTAGTCTATGGTGCACCCCGCATGACGGATCACACCCCGCGTCCCGCGTGCGTATTCCACGCATTACAAAAAATACTTGTTTAAAAAGGACACTTGCGGGTGTTACGCATGCGGGGCAATCCCGCGTGCGTGATGAAATCCGCACGATATTAAAAACACCCTTAAGACTTTTTTGTTATGGACACGTTTGGTTTTGAACTTTACAATGTCCCACAGACGAAGTCGCGGGTAAAATCTAGTCAAGGACCACACAAGTCCAAAAAAAACTGATTATGAAATGATTTGTCACCTTCTAAAGCGAAATTGATTACGATTCGGGTTACGATGTTTGACTGTTTACTTAAAACATTTGCAAGTGTTAGCAATGCATGTATAGTAAAACTGCGCAGTTCTGCCCACCCCCACCCTATTTCAAGTTAAACAAATATCAACTTAATTTCAATGACAATTAAGTTGATTTCAGAGTGACTAGCACTATTGAAAAAGTTATAAAAACGTTTGAAGTTGTAGCGTAAACTGAACTTTATTGTGTAGGAATTAAAGTTTTTTATTTTTCCATTACTTAATTCATATTTGTTTACATTTTTGGCAAATAAATCGCGAGCACAGATTAGGCATAAGTTTTACAACCCGGTGGGTAGGTATGTACTTATATGTTCTTGTACACACTTATAAAGCAGGTTTTGAGGTCAAAAGTAACTGATGGATGTGTGGAGTGACGAAAATGGATAAAGTAAGAAATGAGTATTCAAGGTCAAATTAAATTAGTTAGCGAAACTCTGCAGAAGTGATGGATATCAATATCTAAACATGATAAAATAAAAATATAATTTTTTTGATCTTAGGGGTTAACGACTGCGCTGTGTTGAGAATGCGCTTTTTGTTATTTATAGTATTTAAGTAAACTAGGTATAAAATAATGAATTTATAAAATTTTGTCATTATTCCAAGACTTCTTAGGTTAAATATTGTTAAAACAAATCAAATCAAATCACTTTTTTTTGTTAACACAGGTAAAGAAACACAGATCTTGAGTTTGGTGAACAGAACGCTATGTTATGCCAGGAGGCGTACAAATATGGTGTGCATCTAGCTCAATATTACGAATTTAAACAAAATAAAAAGATATTTGAATATCATGCATAATAAAATTTAAAAATAAATTATAAAAATTATATAATATTATTTAAAAAATTTAGTAATGTCAGATTTAAATGAGGAATTATTTAGTTATAAATGTCAAAAAAGTTAAAAATTACAATAGTCCTACAATTAGCATAAAGTATGCACATGGCGCCTGTGTTACAGGTTTATCCTAGTACAGGCATAACATTATGATACAATGATTTATGGTGGCCAAGTGGTAACGGCCGCGACTTACGAGTTGTAGGGCGTAGGTTCGAACCCAGACAGGCGCTTTACTTTGTGTAAATTATTTCATCACCACTGCTCTCAAAACGGTGAAGGAAAACATCGTGAGGAAACCGGTATGTCCTAGAACCAAAAATTCGAAGACATGTGACATCTGCCAATCCGCACTGGGCCCGCGTGGTGGATTACGGCGCACTGATCTCACCGAGAGGAGGCCTGTGTCCCAGCAGTGGGAACATTATAGGCTGAAGATGTAATTATTTTCCCATTTTTAATCTATAATATAAAAATGAATCGCTGAATGTGTTGCTAAGCGCAAATCTCGAGAACAGCTGAACCGATTTCGTTAATTCTTTTTTTAGAAAGTACGAGGATGGTTCTTACGCAGAGAAAAAATTAATATATCTATGGGAGTAGTATAGAAGTAGGGTAGGAGTAGGGTAGGGTAGGAGTAGGGTAGGGTAGGAGTAGGGTAGGGTAGGAGTAGGGTAAGAGTAGGGTAGTAGTAGGGTAGGAGTAGTGTAGGAGTAGGTTAGGAGGAGGTTATGAGTAGGTTAGAAGTAGGGTAGGAGTAGGGTAGGAGTAGTGTAGGAGTAGGGTAGGAGTAGGTAGTGTGGGAGTAGGGTAGTAGTAGGGTATGAGTAGTGTAGGAGTAGGGTAGGGGTAGGATAGGGTAAGGGGTAGGACCACGCAAACGAAGTAGTGCCGGGCAGCTAGAAATAATTTATATGGCAAAACAACGTTTGCCGGGTCAGCTAGTACTGAATAAAAAAAATATTTATTTATTATTATTTTACAACTATGTTATGTTGGGGTCGGCTTCCAGTGTAGCCGCTGAATACCAGTATTTTACATGGAACGACTGCCTATCTGACCTCCACAAACCAGTAACTGGGTAATACGATACCTCTTGGTATGACTGGTTGTCAGACTTTCGGGTTTCTGACTACCCGTAACGACTGTCAAAGATCCACGAATGACAGCCGGGACCAACGGCTTAACGTGCTTTCCGAGGCACGGAGGGGTCTCGGTATGTAAAGATGGTCACCCATCCACAGACCAACCTCGGCAAGCGTAGCACCTGTGCGGCTGTTATTATTTAGCCACGGGCCCTTCATGATGACATTATGACAATGACATCGCAACAGTGTAAATGAATTTAAATTAAATTTCACGATTCATGTATGAAGGTTTTGCTTGAATTACAAAAACGAAAACGTTATTTACATAAATAAATAATGAATTTTCGTGAAACAATGAGTGGGTTAATTACAGGTTACGTGTTGCAGTTCAATCTATTAAATAGTCTTTGTATGGGTCGGGATGGGACAATGATATTTAAAATAAATAAACTAAAAGGCCAATTATTTTTAGAACAATCAACCGCTCAAAAAGGGTTGATTTTCTCTCCCTAGAGTTGATTTTCGCATGCCTAGGCTCTAGACCCTAGGCATGCGTTCCTGCCATCTTAGGGTGGATGAACGGAATAACCGCTCAAAATCGGTGAAGGAAAACATCGTAAGGAAACCATGTCCTAGAACAAAAAACTCAAATTCATTAAAATTTATTAGCATTTTATATGATGTGACAAAGGATTGGATTACGTACTATGAAATATAAAAAGTGCTATTTCCGCCATGGCGGCTAACCTCAACGGAGACCAGCCTTCGGCGCGGGAGATATTATAGTGCACAAGTGTGCGCGCACACTATCGTATCGTAGGGGTATCGTATTACGCAGTAATTGGGTTGTGGAGGTCAGATAGGCAGTCGCTCCATGTAAAATACTGGTATTCGGCTGCATCCGGTTAGACTGGAAGCCGACCCCAACATAGTTGGGAACAGGCAGGTAGATGATGAAGTGTGCGCGCACACACAGGTGCACTCTCTTCTCTCACTGCCATATTCCGATGGAACGGCAATCCGACTCAACCGGAGAGAGATCAGGAGCAGTACCTACCAACGGCTTAATCTGCTTTCCGAGTACACCGCCAACTTCCAAATTCCAGGCTGTTACTAAGAAATTCCCAATGGAAAAACCCAATAACACTTGGCTCGACTTGGGAATTGAACCTAACACGATCAAGTTCACCGTCAAGTTTGCAGCGGACTTGAAGCCGCGTCCAGTAAACTTGACGGTGTGCGGCTATGGGTATGCATGATAAGTAGGAATACATACCGTCAAGTATACTGGATGCGGCTTGAAGGCCGCTGCAAACTTAACGGTGAACTTGATCGTGTATGGCCCGCACTAGACCCCACGCTCCGCAGTCACGCTTGCGACCACTAGACTAACGAGGTAGTGCTAATCGTGTGGACATCATCATCTACAGCCCAACTTCATCGACTGCTGGGTAAAGGCCTCTCTTTTCTTATGCCAATCCTA
The DNA here is from genome assembly GCA_963082905.1 of Oligia fasciuncula. Lineage (NCBI taxonomy): Eukaryota > Metazoa > Arthropoda > Insecta > Lepidoptera > Noctuidae > Oligia > Oligia fasciuncula. The sequence continues at coordinate 548,464 of OY720414.1, read as the reverse complement.
TAATACACGCGCCTGTGCCAGCCTCATCCAGGTTTTGCTCACGATGGCAACAATGTGGTCCACCCATCTCGCCACCGGAAGACCGACATCTCGTCTTCCAGTCCTTGGACGCCATTCTGTCACAGCCTTACTCCACCTGTCATGACTGCGCCTTGCCAGGTATCCTATCCAACTCCATTTGAGTTCCATAATACGCTTTCAGATATCGAATACCTTCGTACGTCTTCGTATGTCGGCGTTTGGAACTCGGTCTATTAACCTGATGCCAATTATGGAACGCTCCATGGCTCTCTTTGCAACTCTCAGCCTGTGCAGTCTCCTGTGTGAGCGTCCACGTCTCAGCACCGTACGTCATGGTGTGAACACAGGTTATAGAGGACATATTATAAGGACCCACTGATTTACCGATAAAAAAAAAAGAGGTTATCAATTCGACACGTATGTATGTAATTTTATTGGAATTGCATTATATTCACATAATTATGACAATCTATTAGGGCTTCCAAACAAATATACCAAATTGTACAGACGTATGTATGTATGTATGTTTGTCCACGCATTTCTCCGCAACTATTAATCGGATCGTGACCATTTTTTTTTTGTTGGCTTACATTTACTTAAACTTAGGGAACAGTGTAAGTTTCATCAAAATCGATTCAGTAATTTTCAAGATATGGACTAATACGTGTAAGTGTGACGGCCTGGCTTATAGATACGAGCTACGGGTGTAGTGTCAAAGGGAAAACATTTCAAAACCTTGGTCAAATTCTAGTGCAAAAACTAAAAATTGCGAAATAAAAAGTAATTAGTTATAAAGTTATTTCATAATTTTGAGTTAATTTCTTTTTGAAGTCGGTTTAATTTTTTTAAATTACTTTTTATTTTCAAATCTTTATGCTACCTGCTGCCTTTTCGTCAGCAGCAGTCGTATGATGTATCAGTGGCATATCATGGCCGTCGATCGTAATACCTAATCGCCTGTCGGTTGATTGATGAAATTCACAGGAAATTATAGCAATGTTTGTCTAATTATTGGTTGCAGCGGACATTGAGAAAGTGTTTTTGTTAACAATTGAAAAGTAAGTGATGTTAAATTATGTATGAACCTTTTTTGTATATGCTTCAAATTGTGGGGAGTTCCTTACTCCTGTTCAGGCGTTTCGTCATGTCCTGTTTAGAATGACGTACTGTTTCATTGGTCTAGTGGTCGATAGCGCGACTGCTGAGCGTGTAGTCCTAGGTTCGATTCCCGGTCAGGCAAAGTATTTTTCCGTTAGCAATTTCTCAGTAAGAGCTCGGAGTCAGGATTTGTGCCCATTTGTGTTGTAGGTTGATGGTAATAGGCTCGCCCCCTATTACATGGGACTTAAACATAACTGGCTAAATGTGGGTGTACTACACCCCTCTGTCCACCCCTTTGGCGATTACAGGCGAGATGTTCAATCAAAAGTAATGCAATCTTCATTGCTGACAAAAATAATGTAAATATACTATTATGATAATAATATTTATTTTGTTAATTAAATGAATGAAAACATATTTTAAGTTAATGAGCGATAATATTATTAACCTGTAATTACCTGTGAGAGGGCAAAGCCCTCTTTATATAAATAAAAAATTCAGCTGTTTAATACAAAAGTTCAATAACTACTTGACCAAAATGTATGAAACAGCTGATTTTTTTTTCGTGATTTCAGAGTTGGTCCCCTAGTGAAAGCTGTTCTTATTCATGGGTAGAACACCCCGTAAAAATTTGGATGGTGATAAAAATATCTTCCTGTATAAAGGGTTAAATTAAATAAGCTAGCGAAACTCCGTAGACGTCGATACCTAAACACGACAAAATAAAACTAAAAAAGATGTGCTGCTTTTATTAATCATCAGCCCTGCCTACCACTTTTTTTTTCAGGATGTGACATCATGAAATGACCCTCGGTCGGGTCCTGCTCTGGGTGGAGCGGGAGGGAGTGTCAGACTCTTACTGACTAAAACCCACCCGTGTTCCTTCCTTAACCCTTTATGTTCCGGGCCAGCAGCGGTAACCCTTTCGGACAATCCCGCTGACCTGCCTACCCCTTACCTAACGTTAACTACAAGCGTGATGCACGTCTGTGTAGAATACAACTACTTAATTACTTTTTAAAGATAACTGGAGCCTTTAATCGATGCCGAATGAAACAACATTTAACAAAGTAAATTATTACTTTTAATAATATGGAATACTCCGTCAAGTCTTCTCGTCACCTATCCCGCAGTGTTTGAAGGCCATCTAGGGTCTTCAACCAGTGCGTCCTGCCCGTCATGACATATAGGTGTTGAAACGTGGACTCTGACAGTCGGGCTGGTCCACAAAAAGGTCTATGCTCGGAGTTTCTTTGATGGATAAACTCAGCAATGAAGTTATCCGGAAAAGACCCGGAGTAACCGACATAGCTTGCAGAGTAAGCAAACTGAAGTGGCGGTGGGCTGACCATGTTTTTCAAAGGACCGATGGCCGGTGGAGCAGACGAGTCCTGGAGTGGGGACCGCGTATCGGCAAGCTAGTGTGGGACGCCCCCCAGCTAGATGGACCGACGACCTGAAGAAGGTGGCTGGCACGGACTGGATGCGGAAGGCGCAGGAGAGTGTGTGGTGACGCAGCATGGGACCGGCCTATTCCGGCCTATGTCCAGCAGTGGACTACGATAGGCTGAGTTGGTTGAAGTAAATAATATTGTATAATTTGTGTTGTGTTGTGAGACGGTGAGGTGTGTGTGTGAGTGCATTCTGCGACTGAACGTGTCTAGTCCTAGTGTGTGGTAAAAGAAAAGGTGTTTGTGGTTGACTATAGAGTAGCAGACATTAGAAGGTTTTCTATTTCGTTGTAGGTTTTTGGAAGCCTGTGGGTGTGCGCGCACTGTGAGGCCCTCCGCTAGGAGTAATAGTGTTCTGTGGTGAGACCTCATAGTAATGTTTGTGAATACGGGTATATTGTCATCAATGAATGTCAATGTGTTTTCTACGAGAGTTTGCGATTCAGTCCGTTGTCAATGTCATATACCATGACGTCACACATAGCGAAATGGAGGGCGTATAAGGACGCTATCACATTTTGAACTCACTCAAGTTTATGTATTTGAATCGCAACACAACAACATTACGCGCACGCGCTCATTGAACCCATTGTTCGCTCGATTTTATACGTAACTATAACTAATCTTGGTACTTGAAGGTATTATTTTTTTTTATTTTACTGGTATTTATTGAGTAAAGTTAGTTGTTAGTTCGCAATCGAATTTGGTAACTGTTATTATAGTACTTACTATGTGTGATAATCATGCTTTTAGTATTGTTGAAGTTAATCAGTCATTACACTCATTACGTACCGTAGACAGAGTAATCTACAGACTCATGGTATTCGTGTCACCGAAAGGGACAAAATAATCCGGCAATCTTCATCATACTATCATTTTTACAGCTTATTACACTGCACCTTATCATTTTCAAAGTTGCGCAAATGCCCAAAAAAAAACCCCCCGCAAACCCCCTTTACAGGGCACAGGCGTGATGTTATTATGTGTGATTGCGTAAACAATGCACAGATATGCGATAGCAACAATGGCGGTTGATTTTCTGGCATTTATTGAAGAGTTCCGTTGTCTGACTCCGAAACTCATCATCGATCTGATGATGATCTTTACGAAATTTAAATAGGACCATTTCGGAATAAACCTCTTTCGAACAAAAAAAGAATTATGCAAATCCCTCTCGGAGTTATGCCCGAACATACAACCTCCTCCTTCTTAGAAGTCGGTTAAAATACACTAGCCATCTTGAATAAAAAAATGGATGACAAATTCGTAATCACCACCCCAAAATCGACTATTGTATCGATATCTAAAAAAAAATTGTTTCCGTCATTTTTATTTAATTATAATTTATCAACATAAATATACAATACATTATATATCCGTCATCTACATTCATTAAACAAAAAATTACAACTAAGTATTTATTTCTAAAACAAATTCCAAAAATCGTACTTAATTTTATTTCGGTTCAACAAAAGTATCAACTTCGTACTGTGGAGTACACAAAACGGAAATCACTTTTAACGTAATTATTTTTTGCGAGAAAGCGGTAAGTACAGGCGTGTTTTCACGAGCACGTCTGAGCGCGGAATGACCAACATCGAGTGTCCGCGGGTAGAAAATGTATGGAGAAATTTGAGAGCGTGTCTTCATTTCTCATAAATGAAAAAGTTATTTATTTATCTACAAAATATTTAGCTTGTCTATAGAGGACTATATAAGCAACAATATCTTCTTATTTTTAAGTTAAAATATGCCGTGGATTTAGCTATATTGGGCCCTATTCAGACCCCTTTATATTTATTATTTTGCGATTATTGTAATGGTAAAAACGTATTTGTGTGAAAATTTCGTAGGGGCTATTTAATTGTTTTGGGGCCAATCTGGAGATGAATATATTATCTTTAATTTGAAACCAAGATATCCTCGCAGTTGTGACTCCAATTCGTTAAAATGGTACCTGAAAAACACTGTTATTCATGGAAAAATGTGATAGCGTCCTTAAGGTCTCGGTTGACCATTTTTGAATATTTTTAATTTTCTATCTATTACAAAATACATGCATAATATATTCACTATTGAAGAAGTGCATTTAATTTGACGGAAACTTAACATATCTATTTAAAATTGTGATTTTTAAGTGTTTTCTTTTGTTGGAGGTCCTCTATGATTAAAAAAAAACCGGGCAAGAGCGAGTCGGACTCGCGCACAGAGGGTTCCGTACCATCATTTTGTTTTTAAATTTTCATCGGCGAGGCCTAAATTCGTTAGAGAAGTTTAACACTGCGCACTGCGGTGTAGAATATTGCAGTTTTAGGTCAGCGCCGCCGCGCCGTCTATTGACCGATAGTGGAACTGGTGTAACTTTTGTTGATGATTTATGAAAAAGTGTGCTATTAATAGACATCGTTTTATTTTTCCTGTAATCTTTACATAAACTTCTATCACAAAGAATGATTTCAGATTTTTTTCTAAGCAAACTTCAGAGATGGGGGGGGCGTGGTTTTTTTTAGAGTTTTCATCAAAAGTCTATTTCTTTCTTATTTGCAAAATAGTTGGACAAACATCAGCTAAAACTGTACCAAATTTGAAGTTGATAGCATTAGTAGTTCTTGAGATATCCATCTGTGACAGACAGACTTAGTCTCGCCATAAGGGTTCCGTTGTACCATTTTGGCACGGAACCCTAAAAATAATCACGTTACCTAATAGAAACGTAAAAAAATACTCATTGAATGAATTACCTCCTTCTTTTTTAATTCGATGAAAAATAGTCAGTACTAGACACAAATCCAATGTTTTAAATAGAGTTTTATCACTAAAAATATTACTATCCTTTGTGGCTTGCCACAGTTGTGTTAAAAAAATATCGTTCCAATTTTCGACCTGTAATTCTGTCTACAATTCTCATCATTATCTGCCTGGCTTTTCCCAACTATGTTAGGGTCGGTTTCTAGTCTAACCGGATGCAATAATGGCTCCGTACCCAAAGAGTAAAAACGGGACCCTAATACTAAGACTCCACTGACCGTCTGTCACCAGGCTGTATCTCATGAACCGTGATAGCTAGACAGTTGAAATTTTCACAGATGATGTATTTCTGTTGCCGCTATAACAACAAATAAAATTAATATTTAAGGGGGGCTCCCATACAAAAACGTTTTTTTCGCGTTTTTGCCTTGTGGTACGGAACCCTTCGTGTGCGAGTCCGACTCACACTTGGCCAGTATTTTTTTTTATAGCCGACGAAAAATTTAAACGCTATGTTTATCATCATGTTGATGATCACGTGCTGAATTCATGGTTTCAGTTTGCGTGTCAATGAACCTGCCACTCTGTGTAAGGAACTCTTGCGCAAAATTTCATGCTTCTAGACTCAGCCGTTTAAACTGTGCGTTGTTTGTCAGTGACCGTATTTCAAGGATTTGTATAAAGGGTCAAATTAAATTAGCTAGCGAAACTCTGCAGAAGTGATGTGCGATATCTGAACACGATAAAATATGTCTTTGTGTAAATTATTTCATCACCACTGCTCTCAAAACGGTGAAGGAAAACATCGTGAGGAAACCGGCATGTCCTAGAACCAAAATATTCGAAGACATGTGACATCTACGAACCCGCACTGGGCCCGCGTGGTGGATTACGGCCCACTCCCTCTCACAGAGAGGAGGCCTGTGTCCCAGCAGTGGGAACGTTATAGGCTGATTATGTGTGTATGTCTGAATTGCCCGTCTAACAGACAATAGATGGACCAGAAAAACCACAAAATGGAAAGGACCTGAAGGAAAGAGGAAACTTGGCATTAAACGATGGATAGACAATATCGCCCAAATAGCAGGCAAAGAATGGATAGAAAGAGGTAAAGACTGAACTAAATGGAAAATGCTAGAGGAGGCCTTCACCCATGGAGGGGTCCATAACTCAAACACAAATCTCTATTAACTTAACTTCGTGTGCGTTAGTTTTTAGTGTAATTATAATGTATGTATTTATAGTATATTTAAGTCATATTAATATTGTATGTGTTTATAAATGGATAAATAAATAAATGTCAAACTAATAATACTAAAAACTGGATGTAAGTAAACTACTAAACCACGTACTAACATTTATTTATTTTTTTATGTAACGTGTCATATTTATACTATGTAAGATATGGAAAAAATAAAGGTTTAATTATTATTAAAATTATATTTATATATCTATAATATTATAAGAAGGTAAGTACTGTTTATTACCTATATAATAGGTAGAACGAACATTTACTCTGACTTGCTTTTCGTACGTCCTTTTCGGGTAACCACTGAAATTCAGCGCTGTGCTGAGTGGAAGCCTTCTTGTCTCAGTCATGACATGCAGCCGTCGACTATTTATGTTTTGTGCTCGTGATTATCAATTTGTTTTTGTTTATTATTAGAGTTAATTAGGTATCTTTTTGTATGCACGTGTTTCTGTGACAAATAAACCTATTTTTACCGACTTCAAAAAAAAGGAGGTTATCAATTCGATACGTATGTATGTAATATTATTGGAATTGCATTATATTCACATATGATGATCTATTAGGGCTTCCAAACAAATATACAAAATTTCATAGACGTATGTATGTATGTATGTATGTATGTATGTATGTATGTTTGTCCACGCATATCTCCGGAACTATTAATCGGATCGTGCCCATTTTTTTTTTATTGGCTTACATTTTCTTCAACTTAGGGAACAGTGCAAGTTTCGTCAAGATCGATTCAGTAATTTTCAAGATATGGACTAATACGTGTAAGTGTGACGGCCTGGCTTATTGATAAGAGCTACGGGTGTAGTGTCAAAGGGAAAACATCTCAAAACCTTGGTCAAATACTAGTGCAAAAACTAAAAATTACGAAATAAAAAGTAATTTAAAAAAATTAAACCGACTTCAAAAAGAAATTAACTCAAAATTATGAAATAACTTTAATTTCGGAAGTCGGTGGCATAAAACTAAAATACAGATCCCAAGACACCGACTTCCGAAATTAAAGTTATTTCATAATTTTGAGTTAATTTCTTTTTGAAGTCGGTTTAATTTTTTTAAATTACTTTTTATTCTTTCTTTCTCGCCAGTAATTCTGCCTACCCGTGTCAAGCTAATAAAATGGTAAATACTCACCAATATATTCCTGTGTCACTCAATCAATTCGCCGCGATGAACACTTTAGACCGACTGCGCGCGAGTCGTAATTCAAACTCGAGTCTCAAGCGCATTGTTGCGCGGGCGCATGCTATACGTAAGCGTGTTCGTCTGTCTGTATGTGCGTAAAGTTATATTACTGATTATAGGATATAATGTATAACTGATTGGATAAAAGTTTTTTATTTTTATTTTTTTGGTTAACAAAGATCATTCAAGATTGAAAAATTTAATATTTTAAATGTCAATTATTATAGCTATTGTTGATCGAAGATAAATAGTTTTTTTTTTAACCGTGGGCAAAACATCTCGGCTGTCAATCGTAGATATTTGACAGTCCCTATCCCTACATACCCAATCAGAAGCCCAAAACTCTGACAACCAAGAGGTATCATGTTATCCAGTAACTGGGTTGCGGAGGTCAGACAGGCAGACGCTCCATGTGGTATCAGCTGCACCCGGTTAGACTGGAAGCAGACCCCTACATAGTTGGGAAAAGGCAGGCAGATGATGGTCTTTATCAGCCAACCGTAGACAAAGTGGTAAGCCCAAGATTTTGGTTACGCAGTGGATTATCAACTCTCGGTGCTTAAAATTTCCAAAAAAAAAAAAAAAACCTAATAATTTTTATAATCCACCACGCGGGCCCAGTGCGGGTTAGCGGATGTCACATGTATCCGAATTTTTGGTTTTAGGACATGCCAGTTTCCTCAGGATGTTTTCCTTCGCCGTTTTGAGAGCAGTGGTAATTAAATAATTTACACAAAGTGCCTGCTTGGGTTCGAACCCACGACGTACAACTCGTACGTCGTGGCCGTTACCACTGGGCTACCACCTGCTCTAGCTGCTCTAGCTGGCATATTTATACTGTGGCTTAACAGTGCGTTAAAAATTCAGTGTCTGATAGAAAAATCGCCCGGACCACGAGTGCTAATAGTTTGACGATGACGCGATGACAGGAAAGGCAGATTGATTTGGTAAGACGTTAATATTTGTTGCCAAGCTGTAGTAGGAAAAAGGATAACAAAGGTGACTCCAACAATACTTTAGTGGAATTAGAATCTAACGCGTCACCTTGAAGCCTGCCATAAATAAGTCCGCTAGACAATTTGGACGACTACTGGACGTGAACAGAATATAATAGACATGGAAGCATGTGACTAAAAGATTGATGGATAAGAATATAAGTGTTCGTGTTCTTAGCGTGTCTAAATCGGCTTCGTGTTTGGCGCCATCACCAGCGTCCATCAGTTCCTGTAACGTGCAGCTGACAGGACATGGGACATGATATTAAATGTGGCACAGCTTGTGAAACAGCACTACATTTACACACCAAGGCGGAGATGTCTATGAATCTCCACCTGAACAGGTTTTCCTTGCTTTGGTCAACCGGAGTCTGTTTAAGGTTACCCCAAGGCAACTCATGTTCAGGAGATCGAATGGTTTGGGTAAGGAGGCACTGTCTCGCCACAGCTTCAGTCTTTCTTGTAATGGTTTGTCAGTGAGTGGGAAGACACACTTTAAAAACTGGTTCGGCTATTCAACCTTTGAGGCACAAGGATGTTGTCGTGCAAAGGGTGTCGTGTGTCTAAGACCAATAAATGTTGATGGATGTAGAGGGAGAAGAAGGTGACGGTTGACAGGGGAGGATGGAAGAGGAAAACGTGTTGCGCCGACCACAAGTAATATGGGACAAGGGCAGGAAGGTGATGATGATGATGGACCACAGCTTCCTACTATAATAGGATTATCCAAACTAATATTATAAAGAGGTAAGTTTGTTTGTTTTCGTACGTTCGTTCAAAAAAGTGCCTTTAATGTGCCTATTTGAAATAAATGATTTGACTTTGACTTTTGTAAGGGGTAACCTCCGGAACTACCAGTCCGATTTGAATAAATCTTGTTGCATTTGATAGCCCAATTCTTAAGGAAGACTATAGGCTATATAACATCACGCTAGGGCCATAAGCCACCGAGCAAAAAGAAAAAAAGTCTGAAAGGACGCTAAGTGGAAACGACGGCCGCGCGGGCAGGCGTTGCGATGCGACGGGGTTTGTCGGGAAACTACAAACGCGCAGACGAAGTTGCGGGCAAAAGCTAGCACAAGTAGCACATATGCTTGTTGTACCTATAGTGTACCTTTATGATAGCAATATTTATAATCAATTCACAGAAATGTAATAGCTTTGATTTTAACTAGTCTTTGTTCCTGGTTACGGTCACTATAACAAAAGTTATTCTGCGTTTACACGGTCAATTTATTCAGCACTAATTTGTTGCCCAAAAGTATTTGCCGGAACGCCCGGAACAGGAGCAACAAAAAAAGTTGAGCAACTTTTTTAAATTCCTGTAGGTAAATAACTTCGGCATGTTTACATCATGAGAACATGTGGTGGCCCAGTGGTATCGGCCACGGCTTACGCAGCTCGTGGGTTTGAACCCAGACAGGCTCTTTACTTTGTGTAAATTATTTCATCACCACTGCTCTCAAAACGGTGAAGGAAAACATCCTGAGGAAACCGGCATGTCCTAGAACCTAGAAGCGACATGAGACATCTCGCAATGGGCCCGCATGGTGGATTATGGCTCACTCACTCACACTGAGAAGAGGAGGCCTGTGTCTCAGCAGTGGGAACATTATAGGCTGATTATATAATTATTAAATATTTACCTTTAAATTGATCTTTAAATTCTGTGTTGTCTATAAGTCATTAAGTTGCTATCACCCAAAATGGTGTGATGGCTTTATCTCTAGTAACTGTCGGCATTGCTTGATGTTGTCAAGAGTACTTCATATTAATTAGTATTGGCCCAAAATTGCCCAGAGTTAAGCAATGTAATTAAGTGTCCCAGTATTGAGCAATTTAAGTTACTCGTTGACGATCAATGCTAATCAAAAAATACAATCAGGGAAATAAAACTCATTCTTCATCTTAATTTAATTTATTATTGATAATTCGAATTAACATTATTTATTACAAATATACATGAGGTATACAGTTAGAATTACTAAGGATATTTGTGTACAGAGCAACTATTTTGTTGTACAACAGTCACGCTACTGTTGCTCTACAGAAGAAGCAGAAGAAGAAGTATAAATGTATGTCAATTTAATAAAATATTTGTTAGAAGAGGAAAATAAATTTAGTTTTATTGGATTATGTATTAAAGAAAGAACATATAGTAATAATAGTTTTAATTTCATTACAATTGTAGTTCAAGAACTTAATTTATACGTTAATAATTTTTCAATCTACTTTTCTGTGCCCAAACGTTAAAATCACAACACATCGGGATTTAGAAAGAGACTGTAGGAAGGTAGGTAGTTCTGAGTGACAGAGGACGTGAGACAAAGACGAACGTTTTTAATAACTCGATGTGCCATATTTACTGGGTACATTGTACAAAATATGATAACGCTACACATGCAGTGATAGTCGTCTGTCTTTGGTTTATTTGCAATCCAGGAATGAAAATGTTAACTATCGTAGTGGCATACACATGAGCGTGGGTCGACGCTTGCAGTTGCCTCTGTCGACACTTGCAGTTGCCTCTGTCGTCGACGCTTGCAGTTGCCTGTGTCGTCGACGCTTGTCGCTCCTGTGTATGCACACATATGGTAAATTTTACTTGCACTTTATTATTTAGCTGATACTGCTTTTATCAACTTTCTACGTTCGTTTGTGTTTCCAGTAACAAATTAACATGTAATCAATAATACTGCAATTACACTGCAAATATTTTGAATGATAATGAATGACAGTTCCATTGCATTCGAGTTACATGCGTCTGCTTTGTAGGGAAGGAATTTGTTTATCTCTTTTACCGTATGTTACTCAAACGTTTTTAAACAATTTAACTACTGTACAATAATATTAAGATAAGGGCGCTGGCATACTTAGACACACTTATTACACAAATAGTTGCCGTCAACATCGACACATTGTTGTCTTAATTTGCTAGGTATTTTAATTTATACTTTAAAGGGATTATATGACATTCATGACTTGAATTGGATTACAGTAAGTTTAATAGACACTTTTTCGTAGCCCTATTTAGAACATAATGACATTAATGATTGTTTTATCTAAATTACGAGCTTATCAGAGAGTATAGCATATTAAAATAGTAGTACGCAAAGTATGATACTAATAGGCCGACCATGATCTGTACGGTTTTGTCCAGGTAGTATAATCTGTGGACAATAGAAGAGAAATTAGTTAAAATAATATCTAGTGAAGCAGAATAGAACGTGCTGTAACACGGGAAACTTTTCACCAACTATTGCCGGCAACAGTTGCCAGCGATAATGGAGCAATCTAGATTATTAAGTTGCTCCATATCGGTCACTATAGGTGTGGCGATACCTGTAGCAAAAATGCTACATGTTGACATCACAGTGAATTGATGATTGTACATAGTCGTGTCATGTGATTACGCCCAGAATATAGCAATTTAATTTATCCGTATAAGCGTACCTTAACGGCTTGCGAATAAGGATCAAAATTCTTTCTATGTACGAGAAGAGACGTTAGCCCTGCAGTGGTTCTTATTTATGAAGTAGGGTCAATTACTGAGTACCTATTGTCGGACTTATTGCAATCAACAATAGGCTCGCCCTCTGTTACAAGGGGCCTAAACGTCACGGGCGAGAGTGGGTCTAAGAACTATACGCTTATGACTTATGACTTATTATGACTTTGGAAGGTAGTGTCACTTACTGTCCTTGTAACCGCCTGGCCGCGGGCAAGGTCGAGGGGTCCTCTTTGCAGCAGTACTCCCGAGCTCCCTTGATGTAGTTCCTGATGTACATGCTCCAATTCATGTCCTGGAAATATAGGTGACATTAGATACTTGACCTTAAGAGGAAATGCGGTCGGAGAGACTTCTGAAAAAGCGTAAGTAAAAAGTCTTAATTCGAGGTTTGGCTCTCGCCTATTTCCTCCTTCAATATTGGACCAATTTAAAAGATATTTCATAAACTGAATGAGAAGGATATATACTATGTCCCTATGGTTTTTCTTTTTTCATTAATAGTTGTCAAATTTGTACACTAAGCCTCTGTTGACAGCGGTTTAAATCGGCAATTTTGAGCATTTGAGGGTTCTAGTGCTTATAAAAATAATGTATCATCAAAAAGGAAAACATATGGACATACAAGTAGTTAATATTTATTATTCTGTAAAAGATAACTTCTTTATGGTCATCAACCAGAAAGGAAACAGGCGAGAGCGTTTCTCATAGCGAACAATAGTTGCGTGATTTCAGAGGCAAATTTGAATAAATGATAGAATAACTCTTCCAAACTTTAATACCGCACATTACCTTTTTTCCATTGAACAATAATGGATGAATAACAGCAGGAAAGCGCATTAATATAGACAACAAAACGATAGGATTCGCGTCAATGTGCGTCTAGTTTTAGAGTGAAAACCAGCAAAATTATTTCAGAACTCCCGTTTTATCCTTGATACTTCATCCATAATTCGCAAACGGTGCAAACAATATTACTAATTTGAATAGTATTCTTGAACACACAATAAAAAAGTTGAGTTACTGACTGCACTAATAACTGTGTGTCAGTCTCTTTATAAAACTCACTGTACTATACAAACGACCGGTTATCACTGTTAATATTATTTAAAATAACTTTATTACCTTCATATCAGTATAAAACGTTTCGTTGTCACTCTTAGAGATCCTGTGCTGCAGCGCCACAAAGTTGTCATTGGTGAAGTGCCATTCCTTGGTCGTGTAGTACTGTAGGACTTCCAGGCCGTAGTTAATTCGCTTCTGGATTTTAATCATGCTGGAAACACATAATAAGTATTTTATTTTGATTAGAACACTGAAGTAAAGTGGCGTTTCCATAGCCAATTCTTTGGATTGAAATCTTTTACGACACTTTTTCATGTAATATTTCTGGTCAACATTTTCAAACTAGATGGCATCGCATTCACCAATTATTACTCGCGACAGTTACCGGTCAACCGGTGGTAGTGCGCAATCTTCATTAAGTTGCTTCGTATCTCTTTAATGTGTTTTAGTTTAGCGTTATGTGTAGCAACAATTACTTGAATCTTAGCAGCGCAATAAATCGCTCGGTGTTGCGTGACATCACAGTCAACCGTGCAAGTTATTAGCGCAATTTTAGTTGCCCGTGTAGGCAAACCTTAAGATAAGGCAACTTTTTGTAGCGATAAATTTGGCCTGCTGTGTTAAATAAATAGTAGATCAATTGATTAAACGTAATTAAATAGCAGATTGCGGTCCTTTAGCAGCCTATATTAGTTTAATTGTTATACAACCAGTTCTACAAGCGTTCAAAACAAACTTACAATGTCTTCTTTCCCATGAGGAACATGAGCATGTCTACAAAGTATGCGGGCAGCATGTGAGTGAAGAACAGCGCGAACTGGTGCGCTATCCATGAGCTCTTCGGGGAGCCTCCGGGGTACCACAAGCAGACGGTAAAGGGGAACTCCTGGACGTGGACCCGGCCTGCAAGGAAATTACGTTTTAGTAGATCATCATTAATCCATCAACATTATTTCTATAAGTTAAGAGACAAGCTTGGCAATTATGGTCAATTAAGACATCTGGGCAACACAGCAATTTATTGTGATGTCAAGTATAAAGCAATTGCCCAGATTTAAGCAATTATAGTTGACCCTTGTAAACAGACCTTAATATTTGACGTATATTATAATGATTTCATGTAAGCATAACCTGTCCCGTTGAATTATAAGTTAGAAAACCGTTTTGATGATTTCATTATCATTACAGCTGTCGCACCACTAAATCTGATTTTGATCCACATACCTACCTACGTAATGCAGTACAAAAAAATGTGTACATAAACGTATTAACTTACCCATATCCAAAGCTTGTCCCCACGTGATCGGATTGATTCCTGACTGAGTGATGTTGCAGAAGTGTATCTGTTTGGGCCTGGAAATTCAAAGAAAACGTATAAAATCATGATTTTTTGTAGTTACTCAAAGGTAGATAGGTATAGAAAACTTCACGGGAAAATTGCCCGTCAAGTTTTTTAGCATAATTATTATATTGCCTGGCAATTTTTTGTTCGGAAATAATATTATTTACTACTTATTTATATTCCATCTGTATTGGTAATGAATGTGCCTACTTTATTAAGTTGGTATCACCGTTAATCGCTTGAAATTGCTATGATGTACTAATTTGACAAAAAATGTCAAGAACCGCGCAACATAAGTTGTCCGTGTAAGCACTATCTATTGAACATTAAACGAGTGTCCATGGAGTTTCTTGCCCGTTCTTCTCTGTAGGCACCTACTACGCTTTGGAATGGACAACTAGCTTCATCTTTCTGACTGACCGACCCTTTGACAATTCAAAATTGGTTTTGAATTGTCAAGGATTTGAAATAAATGCTTTGAGTTTGAGTTTGATTGGTAAAGTTAGTCAACTTACTGCTCAACACCGGTAAGGTATCCCAGAATGATGCAGGCGTTGACTGTCACGTCAACCGGCACCACGTCTGCTGCATAACTGTCGTTGCAGTGCATCGTACGAATAACACCTGGAAACATGACATGACATGTGATGTGGCAGAGGCAATGATTTCAAAAGTAAGGATACGCCCGTCTGAACATTTTAAATAGAAGTTCTTCGTTCGAAATTCGAAGTTCGCGCGCACCACTGGCAACTGAGTCGCGTTGGCCCTAAAACCGTCATTTTAGGGCCAGCGCGTTGGTGCCATTTAGTCGCGCCGCTAGCCCGGTCCTTACGCTAGTAATATATATGTCAATGGGCAGAGGTATAGAGGACAACTACATTTCGCTAGTTATGTTTAAGTCCCGTGTAATAGGAGGCGAGCCTATTGTCACAAATCCAGGCTTTGACTTTTGATTGAGACTCTTTGCTACTGAGAAATTCCAGATGGAAACTGCCTGAACTTGGGACAGAACCCGGGACTTCATGCTCAAGTCGCGGTTGAGATCATTGAACCAACGAGGTTATTACTTCGTCGATTTATGAATCCATTATTAAAAATGTTTAATTAATCAGTTATTATTCTTTTGTTTTAAAACTTGAACTCTAACCTTAACCAAAAAATGTATATATTATTTATTTATTTATGACAATAAAGACCATTATAATTTGACCTACGTTTGATGATATGGCTAAAAAAGGGGTGACTACTGAGATGACGACTAATAGAGAAGTATGGGAGAAAAATACATGTTGCGCCGACCACTGATAAATTAGGCTAAGAACTAATGTTGAATTTGACTTACCTTTGCCAGCCCCCACTAGTAGTCCAGTAGGCCCGTTTAAATTGTCCACCCATCCAGGCATAGGCTCCTTGTAGGCTGCTGCCACTGTAAAATAAAACAGAACTATGAGTCAGAATTCAAAAGTAAAACTATGTTTACACAACCTAATCTTTTCCGTCATAATTCTTCGGAGTCACCTAGTGGAGCAATACCGTTAGTTGGGTTGCTCCATATCGCTTAAAATTGTGCAGCTATCGTACGGCCGGGAAACTTTAGCTGCTTTTCTGAGCAATATTGGTTATTGTCCAGAATTGGGCAATGAAAGTTGCCCGTGTTTGTAGATCATAAAAGCGGATTTTTTATCAGAACTGTCAAAGTAAATTGAACTATTAACGTTCCATACTAGTTTAGACAAAACTTTAGAAGTTGTAAAACTCAATAGTTACAGTCGCTTTTTATCTCTTTCTATCTCCATTGTTAGTAGATATAAGACAAGAACACTATTGTTTTTGGCGCGCAAACCAACCAGCCGCCATGTTTGTTTGCAAACGAGTACCGCTACTCACCGATAGATGGCCGTGCGATCACTATGGGGAACTTCCCCTCGTACTGTGACACCAGATCTTCTGTGAGGGACTTTGTGTAGGCGTATGTGTTTGGCTGAGGCTCAATTATCCTAGAAAATAAATAATGTTGATGTTAAAATGGATGATTACTTAATTACAAATAGATTTCGGTTACGGTGGTCAACCTTAACTAGTAATCAGCGCGCAGCGTAGGGAATATTTTAGCGCAGATGTGTCTTCAAATGCTGAGATGTCTCCTCCGTGAGACGGTCACTAACTTCAAGGCGTTGTTGGCGTTCCCTGAGGAGCTGGGGATAATCGAGTTTCCCACCCATACACAAAATACGCGCATTGACGTGGGGTCGCAGACACCAGCCCGTATTACCTATACTGAGATGTACTTCACCTTTCCTAACTCTTACAGTCCGATGGAACGGCAATCCGAAACGACAGGAGAGAGATCAGGCGCTAATTATTCGCAGGGGTTGACCAAATAAAAGACTGATGCATTCTGTGTAAGATGATGTGGCTAGAGACCGCGGGTGACTACCGAGATCACGGTTAATTATATTAAATATGTGTGAACAAGAAATGCTGCGCCGACTACAACTTTTTTGTTACACGTTGTGCAAGAGCAGTTATCTGACTAACTTTTATCTGAAGAATAATTATGAGGATAGGGGCAGGAGGTTGATGATTAGTTACTTTATCATCATCTGCCTAGCATTTTCCCAACTATGTTGGGATCAGCCTCCAGTTTAACCGGATGCAGCTGAATACAGTATACATATTATATGACTGCATACGGTCAGAATGGAAGCTGACCCCAACATAGTCGAGAAAAGGCTAGGCAGATGATGATGATTGCCTATCTGACCTCCATAACCCAGTTACTGGGTAACACGATAAGTACCCGTTGTTATGACTAGTGATGATGAGTTACTGACACATTGATATTGATAATTTTTGTTATACCCTTTTAAGAACCGGGTTCTTTATATTTTTTTTATTGCGAAATGGACTTGTCGATCGATTCTGTAAAAAATCACTGTGAAAACTCCTAAGTTTTCACAGTGATTTTTTACAGAATCGAGAGCTTACTTCCCCTAGTAAGTGAGCTTGAAGTGAGTTGTCATTCCACCTACTGCAAGGGACCTGCAATATTGACAGCTCACTTCAGGCTGGCTTCACCAAAGTTTTCACGATGAGATTTTACAGAAAAGACCATCTGCTCTTGACTTCGTTGTCGACCGTGCATCTTACTTAGGCTGCATATGCGTCAGCAACTCGTCGTCCATCCAGCCGACACAGTGCATCACGTGATCCGGCCGGTGCTTGGACGGGTACAGCTTCTCTTCGAACAGATCCAGCTCGCAGCGGCAGTATGAGGTCGATACGTGGACGAAAGACTTGAAAAGAAAAAATAGAAAATGATAAAACTATAATTAAAATTAAACTCAAACGGCTGGACCAATTTTGATAAAATTTTGTATGGAGGTAGCTGACGCCCTGGATTTATATAGGCTACTTTTTATCCCGACATCCCGACACTAATGCGGGTGAAACCGCGGGGCGCAGCTAGTACCCAATAAAACCACGAAATGAGGATATACATAATTATTATTTTGTGTGTTTTTTTGGGAAGAGCAAGGCAGTTCTTTAAAAAATAATGTTCAGAAGTATCTTACCTCTAGGTTTTTGACTCCTTCAGCTAACTCCAAGACTTTCTTCGTCCCAACTGTGTTCATTTTGACAGCATCACGGAGGAACATATCGAATCTGAAAATTAGGGCAGAGTGTTATTAGGTTTTCCCATCAAGAATTTTTCAGTAGTAGCCCGGAGTATGGATTTATGTCGGTAATAGGCTCGCCCACTATTTCTGGCGACATGTAGCTGTCCGCCTAATCTACACCTCTGTCTGACCCTTCGGGGATTACAGGCGTCATGAAATGTTATGTTAGGTGTATAAATATAATGTCACTTTATGGCCCTCGGGATATTTTGTTCATATAATTATTGAAAAGTTCCCACAGGAAGCAAGTAACACTGAGGGCAAAAGCTAATCCATACTAATATTATAAATTCGAAAGTAACTCGGTCTGTGTGTCTGCGTTACCTTTTCACGCATAAACCACTGAACGGATTTCGATAAAATTTGGCAGAGAGATAGATTGCATCCCGGGGAAGGACATAGGATAGTTTTTAACCCGATATTCCCAGGGGATTGAAACTTATGCTGGTGAAACCGCGGGGTGCTGATAGTTTGTATAATAATAATAATAATAAAGCCTTTTATTCGGACCATAGATATACAATTACTTTTTTTTTTTTTTACACTACTGCACTGTTACATAATATACATATATACATATTTTTTTTTTATTACATAATAAAGAAGCACCAAATACGCGAACTTTAAATTATGCTGATAGTTTGTAATCAATCTATATTAATCATGAAGAGTTTGTTTGTTTGAAAGCGCTAATCTCTGGAACTACCAGTTGGATTTAGTACAATCTGGATATCCCAATTATTGAGGAAGGCTATAGACTATTTAACATCACGCTAAGGCCATTAGGAGACGAGCAAAAATAAAAAAAAGTGGGACAGAACGCTACGTGAAAACGAAGCAGTAGCGCAGGCAGGCGATGCGATACGACAGAGTGCGTCGGGGGAACAAGACATTTTATGCGGACGAAGTCGCGGGCAGAAGCTAGTTCTTCTATAAATGTCTTCTACCAACCTGACGCAAGCAGCACAGTGGAAGATAATCTGTGCCTCATTCTGGATGAGCGCTCGATCCTCGTCGGATACCCCCAGGTCTTCGGACAGAATGTCTCCGGCGACCACCTGCAGCTTGTCGAAGATTTTGGGGGACTCGGCTTTTAGACGATCGAACACCTGGAATATTAAAGTTAAAGTTGGTGAAACAAATTAAAAGGAGTACAATGTATACAATATGGTTATTTTAAATGGGGTAGCTAAATTCCACAGACGCGATAGGTATAAATCTTTGTTTGTTTTACATTCTGTGTTTGTTGTTTTTAGGGTTCCGTACCGAAGCGGTAAAAACGGGACCCTATTACTAAGACTCCACACTGTCCGTCTGTCACCAGGCTGTATCTCATGAACCGTGATAGTTAGACCGTTGAAATTTTCACAGATGATGTATTTCTGTTGCCGCTTTATCAGCAAATACTAAAAACAGAATAAAATAAATATTTAAGGGGGGCTCCCATACAACAAACGGGTTTTTTTTGGCGTTTTTGCCTTGTGGTACGGAACTTCTTCGTGTGCGAGTCCGACTGGCACTTAGGCAGTTTTTTATTTTATGTATGTTGGCACCATGTTGTTATAATTATATTCTTGTAATTTGTTAGCATTTAATTACGCTTTTGTGTGTTCTGCTAAGTCTTTTGTGTGCACTAATTAAAAATGGTTTATCTATCTATCTACATATTCTGCCTATCCCCATGGGAAAAAGGTGAAGGCTATTGTTTAACTTTCTATCTTAGTAGTACATATCTTTTGGTGAATTTGAAATCCATTTTTTTACTTTCATGATGGTCACTCATGACTTGCATGATGATGAATAATAAAATTGATGATTCATTAAAAAAATGTTTTTTTTTTAATAAAAATGTGCATTACTCATCAATGAATAGGTATTAAAAACATAATCTATTTAACAAAACCCTAATAGATAACATCGCAACTTCGACGTTTAATACGAACTTTGTTCTACTACTCCATACTAGATGGCGCCACTCACCCGAAAACTCAACAAGTCATCCAACCGTTCCTTACTGCTGTGTCCTTTCTTGGGTCTCATGAGTAAGTACATCTTCTTGACATCAGGACAGCATCTTAGAAGCTTCTCCACCATGACTTTACCCATGAAACCAGTCGCTCCGGTGATGAACAGCGTTTTACCGGCATAGTACTCTGCTATGTTCACAGAGGGCGCCATTTTCTGTGGACAAGGAGTATACACTGATTACTAGAGTCCTACAAGGATTTTTTGGAGTCTGAATGGCATTGACGGCGGAGTTGTTAGTAAACATGATGAAATAATTTACACAAAGTAGTTAAAGCGCCTGTCGGGGTTCGAACCTACGACCTACAACTCGTAAGTCCCGGCCATTACCACTGAGCCACCACAGTCGTCAACTCTAACTATCTAAGGATATTTGTAAATTAGTCAGCTGTTTGACAATAATTAGACGATTAATATTCGATAAGATAAATTGAACATGCGTTACACTGAAGGTTATGTATGTAACTTAAATTAAGTTACGCAAACGATCCATTGATGTATTTAATTACTCGTAATGAATCCAAACCGCCTTAGGCTATGGATATGGTGGACTGTGTTGCTTATGAAATTAGATGATAAGAATCAGCAGGGTAATTGTGTAACACACTATCAGTAGCAATGGGTTTAATTTTGACAGTTCAACAGCATTCATTGCGCTATTTACGTTGTTGAGCAGATACATTTTTCGAAAATATGGAGTAATGGATTAGCAATAAGCTTCAAAATGATTAAAATTGATAGTAAATAGTGCTGGAATCAGTCCGCAGCGGCCTGTAGCCAAGCTACGCTCGTGTACTATAAGGGACATTTTTTTTTTTTTTTAATTTTTTTGTTATTTTGCTAAAAGTTCGTAATCTGCTAAATTCATAATGGTCGGTCAATAGCACAGAACATAATTATACGATACCTACTCGTAACGAATTAAAAGCAATGACTGCACAATGACGTACTAATGGTAGGTTACTGATCAAAGGAACTGTCAAATGTTTAACAGATTAACGCCTAAATCAGTCATTCATTTGTCAATATGTACGAGATTACCATTCTATGCCATTTCTTTCAATGGAGTGTCAGTGGTTGACCATTGGAAATTCATAATGACGCCATTATAGCAGTAGATTACCAAACTTGTCAAAATCAACTACTATGAAATCAGACCATTCTGACACTATTGTAATAGCAGACTTGAGGCCCTGGTTGTCTGTAACTTTCTTTGACTGAACTATTTGATTGCACAAAGAGGTACGACCTACTACTATTTAATGTGTGTTATGTAACAATTTCGCAGACAATTAGTAATCAAGAATTCAAGATACAGTTAATGAATGTTATTGATTACATAAAAACAGTGGATTTATAACTGCAAGTAGGTAGCACGCTATGCAATTCTATTGTTTATAAAATGCGGGTACATATGTACTATAGACACCAGCTAGTTAGTGTCTAGTTAGCATAATCAATCATAGCCAGAAGAATTGCCAAACTTAAGTGGCAGTGCAAGCACAGAACCGGTCGAAGTGGAGGTGCTTGGCATAGGCAATTACCCCTCCCGCTCTGGGTGGAGCGGAAGGGAGTGTCAGTCTCTTACTGACTAAAACCCACCCGTGTTCCTTCCTTAGCCCTTTATGTTCCGGGCCAGCGGTCCTTTCGGACAATCCCGCTGACCCGGCAGGCTTCGGCCCTATGGAGCCCCTCCTCGATGCTGACATCTCTTTGAGGCGCGCGTGGAACACGTACGCGCCGTCCGGCACGGGCCTGGTCCTGATCGGACGGTGAGCTACCCATTACACTCCGACGTTGTAGGCCTTGTAGACTGATAAATGTTTTGACATGTTGGCCATTTCCTATTTTGTTAAGTACTTGTTGATTGGACTACACTGTACTTAAATACCTATTAACACTGTGATTTGAAAACATCGTAAGAGCCAATTATTTGTTAAAGAGTAACCGTGTAGTTTCTTGCCGGCTCTTCCGTATAGGAAACAACCAATTGGAACCGTGCACCTAGCTTCTGACGTTTCATAATGCTCATGTATGTAGGTTTATGGGAAATAAAATATTTTCATTTATAACTTGATAGGCAGTGGCTTCATTTATAAAACACCTATGCTAGTACTCAGCTGCACCCGCGGGGTAATTGAATAACTCACTAACAGTAGCATGGCTTTCATTTTGACAGTTCAAAAACATTCATTCAAAACATTATTCTCTCTGTTCTGTTAGTTTTTTTTCATGGTCTGGCAGTTTGAGTAATTTATGTGGCCTGCCCAAATGTAGTTTCTTTGATATTGTTCATCGAATCGTTGAGCTCCTTAAGTCTTGAGTTGAGCTGCACGATTTCTGACAAATGCGTGCACTGACTGGACAAGTCCTCTCAATCTGTGTGGTTCTTTCCTCAAAAGACCATCTCAGAAATCGATCTACATGGTCTTCGTATAACCTGACCAAGATTATGGAGACTGTGACCTCTAAGTTTGTTTCGGCCTTTCTTCTCAGAGTAGTCAGATAGGAAACGACGACTTCATCTAGTTTAAAAAAAATATGATTGACATGTAAAAGTGTTTGTGCAAACCTACTTTAAAAAAATCATTTATCATTCATTGCGTTATTTACATTGTTGAGCAGACAATTTTTTTCGAAAATATGAAGCAATGGATTAGATTAGATCCTTCAAAATGATTCAGGTTGAGATTGAGAGTGTGTTATGCAATAACGATGCAGATTAGACTGAAAGCCAACCCCCACATAGTTGGGACAGTGCGGCAAATGATGGACAGATTCGCACAGCTGGTATAATTAGCCATGAGCCCCTCAGAAATGTGTAGGACATGACATAATCCATATAACGACATTTATAGCTATGATAACATGCTTACATACTATTTGTATGTTTGCCACGTTTTCACCTTGGCAACACACCAGTAACACCGGCTACGACAACCACTGCATACTAACTCTTTGAAGTCGGGGAAGTTTATTGTTTTGATATAACACGGAATTAAATTAGGCTCCGAAGACGGCAGTGCGTATGAGCAGAGGGCCAATTTTCGTAACTTTAAGAACGTCCACAGTCTGATCTCAGTCTCAATCTGTCAAAAATATCTCGAATTTCCCAACATTTTTGACAAGTTTTTGACATTGATTGTCGCTGAGATGAGATCGCGACTAGATTTTAAATGTTTTTAATTACGGGAATTTATTGGTCTTCAGATGTATGAACGCGAACAAAGCAATCAATCTGAGTGCCTTTTCCTAACTATGTTGGGGTCAGCTTCCAGTCTTACCGGATGCAGCTGAATACCAGTATTTTACATGGAGCGACTGCCTATCTGACCTCCACAACCCAGTTATTGGGTAACACGATACCCCTTATTAAGACTGGTTGTCAGACTTTTCGGCTTCCGACTACCCGTAACGACTGTCAAAAATCTACGAATGACAGCCAGGAGCAACGGCTTAACGTGGTTTCCGAGGCACGGACACGGACGTCGACGGATCGACCTCGGCAATCGTAGCTTTACCTTCGATCGACCCAAACCCATGCGGCTGTTACTATTTAGCCACGAGCCCCTGTTTTAGTGAGTTGTCATTCCACCTGACGTTAGGGATTGACACTATTGACCGTTCACTTAACCTATGTTTTGACGGTGAGATTTCAATATTAGACCGGCAGTTGTGAACGAAGCAGAAGGAGTAATGTAAAGATCGTAGCAGGTGGAGTTCTGTAGGGGAAGGTGGGGCGTAACGGGGACGTGGGGTAAGACGGGGCCACCCACACTTACGCATACGCAGACATGCTAACGATGTCCTGTATTTAATAACAAACGGCCATTTAGTATCAATGTTCAGTGCGGAAGTGACCGAGCGCTAGAGTGCACGTGTCCATTTTGACGACCACAATAGTTTTTACGCGCAGTTCGATGTAATTTTCTGGTGTTACTTTAAACAAATTGAAAAGGTTAATATTGAGTGTATTTTATTTATATTTTTTTGTGCAAATCTCCAGTTATCGGTACTGGATCTAATCCGATTGAAACTTGTGTTTCAATTAGGGTTTTCGAAAAAAAAAAATACTTGTATTAAATCAGACCTTGGGGCGTGACGGGGACGTAGATATGGGGCAGCATGGGGCATAAAAATGAGCTGGAACAAATTAAACTATCTAGAAAGTGTTCTAATCCAAATTATACTCTACTCAAAACAACTAAAAAGCAAAAAACCAAACCCCATGAAGAAAATGAAGACGAGGATGCTTTATGCCTCTATTGTGAAGACACTAACAACACATTCCTCAAATCTGCAGAGGGTTGGGTAGGTTGCCAGCTTTGTGAACGTTGGTCACATAATGCCTGTGCCGGTGTCGATGACGACGATGCCGAAGAAATACACATCTGCCTACACTGCGAGTCTAAGTAGTTATTATAGACGTACCCCATATTGCCCCATTTTAGGTACCCCATATTGCCCCTACCCCGGGGCATAATGGAGTTTTTTGACAGTTATAAAAACAATACGATTTTTAAGTTGATTACTTGATTATTGTGCCAAAAACATACCAAATAGTATTTTAGTAAAATAAAAGTGCTATAAAAAATAATAAATTATTAAAAGTATAATTTAACATAGTTTTATTGATAGATTTCCTTAGCGTCCCCGTTATGCCCCACCTTCCCCTACTGTCTATCCTCATGGGAAAAAGGCGCGAGTTTATGTACTTATATACATAATCAGTCTATAATGTTGTCCTCACGATGTTTTCCTTTACAGTTATGAGAGCAGTGGTGATGACATTTGATGATGACGAGCCGATAACACTGGACCACGACTGCACTGCCGCTGCCGATAACACTGGACCACGACTGCACTGCCGCTGCCGATAACACTGGACCACGACTGCACTGCCGCTGCCGACAACACTGGACCACGACTGCACTGCCGCTGCCGATAACACTGGACCACGACTGCACTGCCGCTGCCGACAACACTGGACCACGACTGCACTGCCGCTGCCGACAACACTGGACCACGACTGCACTGCCGCTGCCTACAACACTGGACCACGACTGCACTGCCGCTGCCGTTTTGAATTTCACTTTTCTTGATTTTTTATTAAAGACAGAAAGAAAGAAAAATTGTTTATTCTGCACAAACAAAACGCACATTTCAAATAAAAAAAAAATAAAAAATGGCAAAATATTCACACAATGTAGTCAAAAGCCTCGTACTCAAGTTTAAAATGATTGAGTATTGTGTATTAAAAAATGTTGACAATTTTGTCCATTAATTAAGGTTTTTGAGCCGATAATGAGTGGGAAAAGGCCTCCATTCTCTCTTTCATTAATAATTAATTAATTTGATTAAAATAAAAAAAAACTTTCTTTCTTTAATGGAGGTTATTACCTCAATTTTCGTCGATTAATTCCAATTACAATTGTATAATGTGGTTCAAGCAATAATTGTTGGAAAAAACCACACAACATAACCTCACGCCTTCTTTCCATGCGGGTAGGCACAAACTACAGAACACCTGCTACGTTGCTGGTTAGAAAAACTCGTGGGACAAGTTGAAACCTTCTAAATACAGATGAATCTATTAGTGTTACTGGGAAAAAGGGAATTTAGCGAATGATTAAATAAGAATGTAACAGGATTTTGTTTACATTTTCGTCAGATACTTTTGAAACAGACCATAAGTAGGTGGTACGATTTTGTGTTCGCGATTTTCTACTGTATGACAGCATGTCTTAACACACTAACAATAGGAACGGCTTTCATTTTGACAGTTCAACAACATTCATTGCGTTGCCGTTGTTTACATTGTTGAGCAGACGAGTTTTTCGAACTTATGAAGCAATGGATTAGCAATGTCCTTCAAAATGATTCAGATGTTACGCAATTAGGGTGAAGTATTAGATAGCATCATAGCAGGTTCTCGATGATTTTCCTTCTTCATAAACGTGACTTCATGCTTATGCATATTGTTTCCGAGATGCGTTTGAACAAACATACTGACATTATTTCTAGCGCTGTTTGCTGTGTTTTGTAAATAGGGAAAATGTACAACCGGTAAGTATGTATTTTAAATAATAATTTATAATGAGATTGAGCTAACATATAGATTAGCTTCTGGGCCACTATGTTCTGCCCCCAACTTCGTCTTCATCACTTCGTTTTCGCTTAGCATTCTTTCTGGCTTTTTAGGGTTCCGTACCAAAATGGTAAAAATGGAACCCTCATGGTGAGACTAAGTCTGTCTGTCTGTCTGTCACAGCTGGATATCTCAAGAACTACTAATGCTATCAGCTTGAAATTTGGAATAGTTTGGAGATGACGTTTGGCCAACTATTTTGCAAATAAAGAAATAAAAATATCTGTATATTTTTTGCAACAGAGACTGAAAGGGGGTCTGAAAAATTATGGAAGTGTGGCTACTAGGGCATATGGGGTATCATATGAAA
This sequence comes from Oligia fasciuncula, assembly GCA_963082905.1. Lineage (NCBI taxonomy): Eukaryota > Metazoa > Arthropoda > Insecta > Lepidoptera > Noctuidae > Oligia > Oligia fasciuncula. The sequence goes on along the minus strand of OY720414.1, from coordinate 521,624 downwards.
GAGCGCAATTTGCAAATTCTCAAACATTTTTTTCTTTTTCGTTCAGGCCGCACAGTTTTCGACTTTTGATAAAAAATGTAAAAAATATTTTTTAAATTTTTTATCAAAATTGTATCTCCGAAGTTTGCAAAGAGAAATATCTGAAATTATTCTATGTGATAGATGTTTATGTAAAGATTACAGGAAAAATAAAACAAAGTCTCTAAATAGCACACTTTTTCAGAAATCATCAATAAAAGTTTCATTAGTTCCACATACACACACAGATGGCGCTGACATTCAACTGCAATATTCTACACCGTAGTGCACAGTGTTAAAATTCTCTGATGAATATATAATAGGCCTCGCCGATGAAAATTTAAAAACATATTATTATGATGGTAACGTGGTACGGAACCCTCGATGCGCGAGTCCGACTCGCTCTTGCCCGGTTTCTTTTTCATTTTGATCGGCTCCTTATTGTCCTAGCGTGATGTTATATAACCTATAGCCTTCCTCAAGAATAGGGCTAACAAATGCAAAGAATTTTTCAAATCCGACTGGAAGACCCAGTTTAACATGATTGATCGACCTGTGCGGCTGTTATTATTTAGCCATGGGCCCCTCTTTAGCCACGGGCCCCTCTTTAGCCAGTGGCCCCTCTAGTTTTTTACACCCATCGTATGGAAATTAACTCAAGTCTTTACCCACATTTTCCCCGTGACTAACCATCAGGCAGGCTATTAAATTAGATGACCAATCATTTAAAACAATGATCGGTTATTAAGTCATTCACGGCCATTTAAACGAGGAGGTGGCGATGATAATAGTTCAACAAGATGCGTTCTGATATTGTAAACAAGTTACGAGTTTCAAGCAAACGATTGCACAACAGGCCCAGAAAAAGATGGCGGGATGACAGGCAGGCCCCTCTAATCTTGTCCATTGGGCACTCTGGGCAAGTGCCCAGGGCCCCGCGATCTTCGGGTGCCCCGGCCTGCTCTCATAAAAAACATTCACTGCAGCCACCTGCGTTGCATTCTACGCATTATTATTATGTACCCGATTCAATGCAGTATAGCTGTATTTTTGCAAAAAAAAACCTATTATTCAAAGACTTGCACTTTATAAAAAGCTACGCCACGCAAAACACTTTCGAAGTTTGCGGAATTGAACTTACTGATCAAAAATTAATTATAATTTGTGTCTACAGAACACCTCAATCAGACCCGAACCAATTCTTAATCAAATTAAATAGTCTCATGCATAATTTACTTCACCAACAATATAAATCTAGAATGAATGTAGTTTTAGCGGGGGATTTGAATATTAACACCCTTAAAAAAGGCAATATTACTACTCAATTGCAAGATCTAGCATACAACTATAATCTGAAATTTCACATTGATGTACCAACACGTAAGTCATCATGTATAGATCACATTCTGAGTAACATTCACGACGCTACTGCTGCAGTTTTGCCACTTCACTTGTCTGACCACGAAACAGCACAGATGTTAACTATTCCTTTAAAACATAAAACCCAAAATCAAGCAATATATTATACATACAAAAGAGATTATAGTTCAGATAACATCAACAAGTTTAAGGAATGCTTAAGTAATCTTTCTTGGTCTGAAATATACACGGCTAACAACGCAAACTCGGCATTCAATAAATTTCATGAAACGTTTTGCCTACTTTACAATCTTTGTTTCCCTAAATTAAAAGTAAACTTAAATAACAAAAAGAAACAAAGTTGGAAGCAAAGGCTTAAAAAAAAGTTGTAAAACAAAACGGTCACTACGCCATCAATTTTATAAAAACAAAACTGCGATTAATAAGACTAAATACCTTGAATATGCTACTCTCCTTAAAAAATGCATCTTTAATTCCAGGAAAAATGCAAATATCAAATACATATCTAAAAACGATAACAAATGCAAAGCTACGTGGAATGTTATAAAAGACGAGCTAAATAATGCAAACTCCAAACATAATATCGACAGTATCAAATATAACAACACACTTATTACCAATCCAGTGGAAATAGCGTCTGCCTTTAATAACCATTATATCGATTCAACAAACAAATCAATGCCGCCGAACGTCACAGGTAACTCCAGCAATAATGTAACTGTTGGCTCTATGTTCCTCAAACCGATGTCGATAACTGAAGTTAAACAGGAAATACTGCTTTTAAATAACACAAATTCTGAAGGGCACGACGAAATTAACACCAAAATCATTAAAATCTGTGTCGACGACATTGTTGAAGTACTAACACACTTGATCAATTTGTCATTCTATGAGGGAATTTTTCCCGAAGCTTTAAAGCTTTCCGTTGTTAGACCACTTTACAAAAAAGGAGACAGACATGACCTGAACAATTACCGCCCTATCACCCTAATACCAATCTTATCTAAAATATACGAAAAATGTATGTACAAAAGAATGGCAAATTACTGTACAAAGTTCAATATTATAAAAAAAGAACAGCATGGCTTTCAAAAGGGGAAGTCTACAACATTAGCAATCTATGCCCTCATAAATGTTATATTAACTAACATCAATGATAACAATCTAACCACGGGATTATTCTTTGATTTGTCGAAAGCCTTCGACCTAGTTTCACACGATCTATTACTGCAAAAGTTAGAAGCAATCGGGATTAGAGGGCCAACCTTAGAGTGGATAAAATCATACCTTGATAACAGGCAACAATGCGTTACCATAACAAACATTAACGAAGATAAAGAAGTAACGCTACACTCATCGAAATATAGATGTAATAAGTTTGGTGTCCCACAGGGAAGCATTTTAGGGCCGATCTTATTCTTGATATATATAAATGACATCATTAAAATTACGAAACATAAGTGCATATTGTTTGCTGATGACATCTCTATTATTGTGACATCTAATAAAAAAAATAATACAATTTACGACCACGAAACTGACATTAACAATACAATTGACATTTTAATTAACTGGCTTTATGTACATAACTTGAAAATAAACCTTGACAAATCCGTTTATATACAATTTAATAAATCGAATAATCATAAATTTAACTTTAAATTAAATATACCCAAAATTAAATCAGTAACACATAGCAAGTTCCTAGGAGTTACTATTGATGAAGATCTACATTGGAAAGTCCATGTAGACAATGTATCAAGCAAGATAAATAAATTTGTGTATGCTCTTAGACAAGTAAAAAAAAGTACTAATCTTAAAACAGCTATATTAGCCTACCATGCGTATGTGGAATCCATATTACGTTATGGCCTTATAATATGGGGTAACAGTACCGACCAGAATAGAACATTTGTTGCTCAAAAAAAATGCATTAGGGCTCTATACGGACTTCATCCTGAGGAATCATGTCAGCCAGTATTTAAGAAAGTTGGCTTGTTACCGCTACCTTGTCTGTATATTAATGAAATATGCATGTTTGTATGGAAACATAAGGAGTTATTTAAAATAGCAAACGATGTAAATCCTCGAAGCCGACGAGATCCTCACAGACTCGTACTTAACAGTGCTCCCAGGCTTGCTAAGTACAATAAAAGCTGCTTATCTATGTGTGTACGAATTTATAACAAATTACCTAGTAATCTGAAAATTTTAAACTCGAGATATGCTTTTAAGAATAAATTGTATGAATGGTTAATTGATAACAACTTCTATAGTATAAAACAATTCCTAGAGCGAAAATAGTGTTGTTGTAATATAGTAATAATTTTGTTAAGGAAATTGTTATTACAAATATTTGCATGCTATGTTTAATCTTGGCAAAACATGTCTGCTCTATTTTTGTACTGTAAGACCTTTTTATACCATGTTTTAAGCAAATAAATATATTATTATTATTATAATGACGACATAAGTTATTTGCAATGCGATTTACAATACGTTCCTAGCCTCCCAGTTATGAAAAATATTAGTATGTGTCCCTTATTGTCTCTTAACTACACAGGGGCCCCGTGACCCTTATGTGCCCAGGGCCTCCAAAGGGTTAAAGACGGCCCTGATGCCATGTCTAGCGAAAAAGCCGCAACACAAACGAAGGGCCAATAGAGAATGGCGTAAGTATATAAGTAATATGGTATAAATATGGGAGAAAAAGATGTGTTGCGCCGACCAGTATTAACTAGGTATGAGGATAGCAGAATGATCGTGATGATTCAACGAGGCTTTGTATTTTCCCACTTTGAAAATTGCCTAAACTTTAATTGGTTTTGAATAGTTTAATCAAGTGTGAAAAACAACGAATGCAGTTTTTTTCTTCTAAATATTTAATGTACTCACCGGATTTGTATAACGATTAGTGGTCACGGTATTAATTCACGTTGCTGGATTTTGGGCAAAACATATTTAATTTAAACTTTAAAAAATTGCATAGTTTTGCCGAAGAAGTGGTACTTAATTAATTTATTTAACAAATCGTGGAAATTTTTAATTGTTGTTGTTAACGTTGTTATTGACTGCCTTATTGGTCTAATGATCGCAAGCACAACTGCTAAGCATGAGTTCGATTCCGGGGTCGGGCAAAGTGATATCACTACCCAGTTGCTGGGTAATACGATACCCCTTGGTAAGACTGGTTGTCCGAATTTCGGGTTTCTGGTGACCCGTAACGATTGTCAAAGATCCACGAATGACAGCCGGGACCAACGGCTTAACGTGCTTTCCGAGGCACGGAGGGTGATATGTAAAGATGGTCACTGTTATCACTTAGCCACAAGCCCCTCATGAATGTAATACACATATCCCTTAAATAAAAACTGCGGAATAAATTCTCATCTCATTCGTTGCGAAGTTTAGAAGAACAACGCGGACACAGACAGAGACAGAAAACATAACCCTCCTTCTGGCGCAGTCGGGTGAAAAGTAAACTTATGTGAATACAGCTTATACAGCACTAATTCCAACTAGCTGCGACAAATTCTTAACATTTTAAAACCTGCAAAATACTGAATTTTGTTAACACATTGTTAATTTGAATGAAGGTACAGACGCCAGCACATCAAGTTACTACAATCTGTCAGATTTCTTTAATAGATTTTCGACTTTATTGCTAAATCATAAGGTTCAAGGTTGATTGGGAAAATCTGACAGTTTCGGGTAGGTTGACCTGCTGGCGTCCGTACCTATCTCGACTTCGGCAATATTCGTAAGAGTTCGGTTGCAAAACTTAACGCGAATCCGAAGGCCGTCTTCCTAAATTCTTTTAAATACCGTTGCGTGGACGCAGTTTTGCAATATAATTTTTATGTTCATTATTAAATGACATAATCTCCGGTTTTGACCAGTCTTTACTTACTTTATCGATTATTATTGATGATTTATTGAGTAAGGGGGAAGCGCTAAGGTAGCCCGCGAAAATCAAATTTTCTTACGTTTTTTGCAATTTGCTGGTCAGTATAAAGTTGTACGTTGATTAAAATATTTATGATTCGCGACCTTAGCAAATATGTATTTACAGAATTATAATCATTCGAATCAGTAACACAACTTGTTAAGTTAGTATAATCCCCAAATGTCAAGATTTCATGAAATAGTCATTCTTGGGGATTACTTGGTCTTAGAGAGTTGTGTTGATGACTTTAATGATTATAATTCTTTAAATACATATTTGTTACGGCCGCGAATTATATTTTAATCAACGTACTACTTAATACTGACCAGCAAATTGCAAAAAATGAAAAAAAAAAAATAAGTTCGCGGGCTACCCTGGCGCTTTCTAGTTTTGTGACCACTGACACGTGGCCTACCTACTGCACTCTTTCCCGCGAGGTGATTACGTAACTCGCTTACAGTAGCAATGGGTTTTGATTGACAGTTTTTACGCTGAGCAGACATATTTTTCAACATATTATTATGAAGTAATGGATTAGCAATATCCTTCAAAATCGTATGCAAACTAAGGTAGAACTACTACAATAACAAAGATGGCCTAGAGAGTACAGCATGTAGTCTGTAAAGTTCAAGGTTGAAACGATTCGCGTTTAAAAACGTTACTCGTCATGCTTTGTTTTATTGAATTAATTTTAATTGTGTTAGTTTAAACATTAATTGGCTTTGTCATTTTTAGGGTTCTGTATTCTAAAGGTGCTAATGGGTACGGAAGCATTACCACTGGGCCGATGGTAGGTACTACAAGTATCATTACCACTGGGCCGATGGTAGGTACTACAAGTATCATTACCACTGGGCCGATGGTAGGTACTACAAGTATCATTACCACTGGGCCGATGGTAGGTACTACAAGTATCATTACCACTGGGCCGATGGTAGGTACTACAAGTATCATTACCACTGGGCCGATGGTAGGTACTACAAGTATCATTACCACTGGGCCGATGGTAGGTACTACAAGTATCATTACCACTGGGCCGATGGTAGGTACTACAAGTATCATTACCACTGGGCCGATGGTAGGTACTACAAGTATCATTACCACTGGGCCGATGGTAGGTACTACAAGTATCATTACCACTGGGCCGATGGTAGGTACTACAAGTATCATGATTAGGTACTTATGGAGATATGTTATGCGTGGTCATGTGGTGTGATGAAACGTTCATTAAATGGTGGGAATTACAAAATGTATGTAATACAGACAGGCCTCGCTCGGCTCGCCTTTCAAGCTTCATGCGAATTTTGTGGTTCGTCTCAGATCGGCACGAGTATACTACATGCTTATATTTATTACATTCCACAATGTGTACTTAGGTGGTAAACTAAAAACTTATAGTATTACTAGTAGCTGTTGCCCAACAGTGGGCGAGCCTATTGCCACCAACCGGAAACGAATTGAGAATAAAAAATTGAGAAATGAGAAATTCCTAACTCCTACTCAACTTGGGAATTTGACGCGCTGCGTGTCGCGGGTTCGATTCCTGCACGGAACAAATATTTGTATGACTGTGTCTGGCTGTTTGTGTATGTGAGTTTAAATGTTTGTAAACGCGCCCACTATACAGGAGAAACTCCTAGTGTGGGGCAAAGATAAAAAAAAATCTTGGGAATCGAACCCAGGACCTCGTACTCAACAGTAGCACCCCTTAGCAGCGATTTTACACTTGAACAGTTTGTTTCCTCTACCTACTTCTCATTGTATGTCATACAAAGTTTTTCTCGGTACTAATTAATTCATTAATTACAGACATAGGTACGTAGCCTATGATATAATTATCGCAAGAAATCATCTGTGAGAGTGAACGAGGCGTTTTTCTTGTAATCTTGTTCTTATTCACATGGCATAGGAATCAGGTCGTGAGACGTTGTGGGTACCATCACGCTTGTATTTCCCAAAGGGGTAGACTGCTAACTAAAGGTCTGTTATTGTTGTAATGTTGTTACCATCTTGCATGTATTTTATTGTATGTATGACACATGTTTAAGCAAATAAATAACATCGTATCTTATCTTACGTGCATTCAAATCGTTTATTAGATACATTATTTGAGTTATTCCGGTCTGATCCCCTTGGACATCCCGGATTCCTCACGGCTCTTAAAACGGTGATGAAATAATTACGCAAAATAAAGCGCCTATCTGGATTCAAACCCACGACCGACTCGTCCACAAGGCTACCACTGCTTTTGGCAGAGGTACGATATATTGAAATCACTTAGGAGGTACTAAGGATAATAAGGGCCCATACACTCTACCGTTTTCTTGGGCAGATTACTAGTATGTCAAATGGGGCGACTGACTTTTTTTTTTTTTTTTTTTTCTCTGAGAAATGTCTTTACGCATCTCCGCTCGTCGGGGGAAGAGACGGAGTATGTGGGACTCCCTGCCAGAGTGGCAGTATAGCCACTAAAACTCAGCGGTGTTCCCTCATCGCCTTGATGGGGAGGTCATGGGAATCCGGCTCAGCCTTTGCATCCACAACCCCCCCGGCGCATGCCCGCCTAGCTGGCGGGCCCCGCATGTCCGTCTGACCTCCACAACCCAGTTACTGTGCACCCCTTGGTAAGATTGACTGCTGTATTTCCTTCTGATGATGCCTTTGCTATCAGAGCGGCAGATAAGGGCTGATATTATTATGGATTAATATTCCTAATTGGTATACGGATATGGATAATCTTGATACGTGTTAATATACGGTATTTTAATTAGTATCTTCATTAATATTATATTAGTTATGTAGGTATTTATGACGCAAGTATAACGCTAGAATTTTTCCAATACAAATAGGTACCAACTTATGTACCTATATTGCAGATCATAGATGATGATGATGATTCATGATGAATATAGGACCCTTTTCCGCACTTAGACTCTCATTCGGTCCGTTGTCCGATCATACATGTATCGTATTACCCAGTAACTGGGTTATGGAAGTCAGATAGGCAGTCGCTCCATGTAAAATACTGGTGTTCAGCTGCATCCGGTTAGACTGGAAGCCTTAGAATGACAATTCCTTTGTGAAAGGGATTTAAATCCATTTAATTCTTTGGAAATATCAACAATGTCCATTGCGTTACTATTGCTGTCATAAAGCATTTTTCAAGCTTATAAAGTAATGAATTTTGTTGAATTACATTCGAAATGAAAAGGATTGTCATTCTGAGTGAGTACCTAACGCAAATAGGGTCCAGATCATACACGCGCGCCGTTACGCACATGACTATTTAAATGCCATAAAAACGCATAATTATTGTAATATTGCGTGCGACACGTTGTTGAGCTCACTCGGTAAAGTACTATTGAGCACCACGTGACTGATTTGACATCAACTCGCGTATAAGGCACAGCATTTATTCTAACCAACATTTTTAGAAAGAATGAATATGAGTACATCTATTATTTACTATTGACGCAAACAAATAACGAATAAATTGGGGGAAATATGCGTCACATCTATACTAAACGGCCATCGCTCAGCATAATGCTGCGGCCCTAAACGAGACAGAGCTATGCGAGCCATTTTTATGTTAGTGAATGTGTAGCGGTATCTACAACGTCACATGAGAACAACGCGTCACACTGACGTCACGCAAAATCCTGCATCTTGCAAGCAGAGTTTACCGCGCAACTAGCATAGATACCTACAACGGCCAGACATGAATCATCGCCAGACACAACACCCGTCTGGTCCGAGGATCCTCCCTTTTCTATAGAGGTTGAGTGAACTTTACATGCTGTTCCTCATACCTCTATTAATGGAAAAAATGTCGACAGCCCACCTGATGGTAAGTGGTCATTGTCGCCTATGCACATCTGCAATAGACATCGCAGTTGTGTTGCCATCCCAGAGACAAAGCTCCGCCCACTTCCTAAAATTTCAAATCCCTCCCTACCCAGTCACTTTCGACCCATTTCCATTCTCCCATTCCTGTCTAAAGTGCTTGAGGCCTGTGTACACAAGCAGTTTACGGAGTTTGTTCATCGGAACAACCTTGTTAGCTCCTTTCAATCTGGGTTCAGGCCTGGGCACAGTACAGCGTCCGCTCTCCTTAAAGTGACTGGTGACATTAGAGAAGCGATGGAGGATACCAAAGTTACTGTATTGGTTTTAATTGATTTCTCCAACGCCTTTAACGCCGTCAGTCACGATATTCTCCTTTCTATCCTCTCTCACCTTATGGTTTCGTCCGAGGCTCTGAAATGGTTCTCTTCTTATCTTCGGGGACGTCAGCAGTCGGTTCGCGTTGATCAGAGTTCGTCAAGTTGGCGTGACCTGGATGCTGGTGTTCCACAAGGCGGTATTCTTTCTCCATTGTTATTCTCCATCTTCATTAATTTTATAACTCACTGTCTTCGGTGTTCGTATCATCTATATGCTGATGATCTTCAATTATATACTGCTGAGCGGGTAGAAGGTTTGTCGGACGCTATAGCAGATGTAAACCGAGACTTAGATGCTATCAAGAAATGGTCTGATAGTTTCGGGGTGTCAGTGAACCCCTCGAAGTGTCAGGCCATTTTAATTGGAAGCTCACGCATGATGGGTAGGGTGACGCTTAGCTCTCTTCCTCCTCTTATTTTCAATGGTACCGTCATACCCATTACCCCTACTGTGAAAGATCTCGGTTTGCATCTTGACTCTACACTTAGCTGGCAACGCCAGGTCTCTAGTGTTAGTCAAAGGGTCAACGGTACTCTGCGATCCCTGTATCGTCTGAGGAACTTTTTGCCTGCTAAGACGAAAACCATGCTTGTGCAGACTTTGATTTTTCCTATAATCGACTATGGTGACGTGTGTTACTTTGACTTGAACGCGGTTTTGCTGGATAAACTCGACAGATTACTCAACAATGGTATCCGGTTCATATTCAACCTCAGGAAATATGACCATGTGTCGAGCTACAGGTCTGAGCTCAAATGGATGTCCATTCGCCAAAGAAGAAGTTTGCGCGCTTTGACCACGCTTTTCTCCCTTCTCAACTCGCCTACTCCTCCTTCGTATCTCGTGTCTCACTTCCAATATCTATGTTCTTCCCACGCTAAGAATCTACGTTCTTCTAACAATCTTCTCCTACTCTGTCCTTCTCATACTTCTGACTTTGTTCATTCTTCCTTTCATATTCAGTCCATTCTTCTTTGGAACGCACTTCCTCTAGATATCAGGACGGCCACCAGTCGGTATGCATTTAAGCGGAAATTGCAGAGTTATTTTCAAAATAAATAGCGTAGAGTAATCTCAACACCTCTCTCCCTTGAATTTGTATGTATATATATATATATATATTATAAGTATATATTATATTAAATAGTATGTATGTGTATATAACCTATTTATGTATTTGTGTAAGTACCTAGTTTTATTAGCTTTTTTAATTTTTATCATTGTTCTTCTCAACCAAAGCACCTGCCATCCAATCTCTTCACCACCCTTGGTTGACTGGTAGAGAATGCCTAAGGCATTAAGTCCGCCTTTGTACCTTTTTTGTGCGAAAAGTTTAAATAAATAAATAAATAAAGCTGCAATGTGTCATGTGCCTGTAACTACACCGGCATCACATACCCTTCTAACTGGAACACAGCAACGCAGCTTGGCGGTGGACGTAATAATATTATGTCGTCCGGGGAAATACTCCCACCATACATATTATGTATGGTGGGAGTATTTCCCCGGACGAGCTGCTTCACAAAGAGCTCTGCTACTCATCATCTGCCTTTTCCAAACTTTGTTGGGGGCTGTTTCTAGTCTGACTAGATGCCAATATTTTACTGCCTATATCTAGGCATTTGCTCTATGTAAAATAAATACTGGCAGTAAAATACTGGCAGTAAAATACTGGCATTTTGACCTCCACAATCCAGTTACTGGGCAATTTTATAGCCCTTGGTAAGATTGGTTGTCAGACTTTCGGGTTTCTGACGACCCGTAACGACTGTTAAAGAACCTTGCTTCCTGAGGGGCCTCGGTATGTAGTAAATTGTCACTCATCCACGAAACAACCGCGGCAAGCATAGCTGAATCTTCGATCGACCAGTGCGGCTGTTATTATTTGGCCACGAGCCCCACAAAGATACATAAAAATCTCTGCTACTAAGTAGTAAGTCTTGTAACAATCTCATCAGAACTCGTTTATCAGTTTCCACACAAATTGTGATGAAAAGGAGGCCAATGTCTTTGGATCTGCGATTGTATTTGTTAAATCAATGTTGTGTAACTTATTAGTGGTTGGGTGTGAACCGCGCCTAATTCGGTGGACTGCACAGCCGCCAACTTATTACATTAATTTAAGAGGGCACGGGCCTGCGAGGCATTTGAAAAATAGGTATTTGAAGAAACTATTGCCGTCGCCTTACCTCAAGTCTGCCCCCGTAGTGTGCGATAGGGACAGCTGTAGCTCAAACCAAAATTTATCACAAATTTTTTATTTTTTACAAACATTATAAGAAAGAGTATGTTTAGGTTCCTATGATGTTTTTTTTATGTTATAAACTTTTCTAATTTGTCTGGTAGTCCTCACGTCAATCACGGTGATAAAAATAGGGCATTTTTTGTAAGTTTAAGAGGGTCATATTTTCTTTACTTATAAGTTGCTGAAAAAAGAAAATGACAGGGACGTGTTTACAGCAGACCTTGATTTTATGAAAAAAAAAAAATGCTCTAGAGGCATTATTCGGGAAGAAAAAAGGGGAATACATTTGTATGGAGAATCGCACGCTCTGTTCCCTCATAGTATCTTGCATTATTTAGTAAGCTTTACATGCCATACTAAGGCTAAATAAAATATTAGACCAAATACACATGTGGAACCACCGATTGTTTACTCTATTTAAATGTGAATAAATGAATTTGAATTTTTCCTTTCAAGAATACCTACTCACCTACAGCTAAACGTTTAAATTGCAATTATTGCAGATGATATCATTTAAAATAAACCGGGATAGATGTCTTTCTCAAATTATACCGAGAAGGTCAATCATATAGTTTTGAATGCCAAAACATCAATTTACAATGGCAAGGTTATTCTCAATTAAAAACCACAATAATTAAGGCATTTACTGAACTGTAATTAATTCAGTGTTGTGGTAAGTTTTTTACAGTACCTACTGCTTTTTTAAATGACAGATTTTATTTCTGTTTTTCCTCTGGTACAAATCTGCCAGGAAAAGTATGCGCTTTAACTATCATTGTCTTCAAATAACGTTAAAGGACGAAACGAAACACGACCGCGACGGTTACTGAAGCGCAAAACTTTTCTGGTTTAACTGTACTACTACGTTTCTTTTTAGACGATGTTTCACTCCTGTAATCCCCGAAAAGGCAGAGATGTATAGCAAACCCACATTGTATCCCATGATAAGGGAAATCCAGACTGGGGGCTACTTCTGAGATTTATGTCTTCTGTCTTCTTTGTCTGTCTTTTTTTGTCTTTTTTTTGTCTGTCTTTTTACTTATCGCACCTTCGCTCAAATAATTATTATTTTATATAATAATTATCACACTAATATTATAAAGGCAAAATGTTTTGAGTGTTTGTATGTTTGTTACTTCTTCACGCACAAACGGCTGGACCAATTTTGATAAAATTTGGAGAATTTGGATTTGAAGTAACAGATTACTTCAAATAGAAAGGGGCTTGTGGCTAAATAATGACAGCCGCATGAGTCTATCGAAGGTTAAGCTATGCTTGCTGCGGTCAGTTCATAGATGCGTGGTATATCGAGACCCTCCGTGCCTCGGAAAGCACGTTAAATTGTTAGTCCGTCTGTCATTGGTAGATTTTTGACAGTCGTTACGGGTAGTTAGAAGCCCAAAAGCCTGACAAGCAGTCTTATTATGGAGTATCATGTTACACAGTAACTGGGTTGATGAATGTATGGGTACGGTGTATTATTTTAAATGTTTGTTTATTGTATGAGAATTGTACGTGAATTGTGATATTAAAACTGAACGTTTCGGAAACTTTTAACGTTTTTAATTGTGTTTTCTTATGTTAACAAAAGATTGTAAAGCTGATTAACATCTTTTTAACCGACTTCAAAAAAGGAGGAGGTTTCTCAATTCGACCGTATATATATAATTATGTATACAGACAATTCAAATTTTTCATCTCTTTATTAGTGGTTGTAATGGGAATCATATCACTAGGTTTTATTAGGTTTTTATTTTTTATTTATCCTTTTGATAGATTCTTATTTTGTAAATGTGAGGACTTTGTAGGCCTTGTAGACTTTAGATCTGTAGACCATTTTTTTTTATCAAGTACCTGATACTTGTTGACAGGCCTACGCTATCCTCCCATACCTACTGTAATTTGAAAATATTGTAAAAGCCAATTATTTTTAAAAAGAGTAACCGTGGAGTTTCTTGCCGGTTCTTCTCCATAGGAAACGACCAATTGGAACCGTGCACCTAGCTTCTGACGTTTCATAAGTGCCCATGTAGGCTTATGTGAAATAAAAATATTTTGATTTTGTTAATTTTTTCATTAAGTATTTTAAAGCACTGGAGTCGATCTGATGATGGAGCCGAAAGACAGTCGAGGGGACTCCTCAACGATTTACAGCAGTTACCTTGTGTTTGGGCTTGATTAATTTGTATTGATGTGAACTTTACACCTAGATGGGTTGTGACTGTCATTAGGGGTCTGATGATGAAGACGAAGGACAGTTAAGGGAACTCCTCAACAGTTTACAGTAGCTACCTTGTGTTTGGAATTAATTCATTTATATTGATGAGAACTGTAATGGCAAAGGAAACATTTCATGTGATAAATAAAAACTTTCCACCAATATGGGTTATAAGTGCCATTACAGGTCTGATGATGGAGACCATAGACAGTCGAGGGAATTCCTCAACGATTTACAGCAGTTACCTTTTGTTGGGCTTACTTCTTACGGTTCAATATGCCAAAATGTTCAGTTCGTACAAAAATAATACCTAATTAAGATTGTAGTTTTACATAGGATGACCACTACCTACTAGTCATGCTGATGCGTCAATTTGAAACCGAATCTAAGTTGTGTAATCGCGTCATTTCTAGCAATGTTCTTTCGTCGTGTGGCCTACTGAATAATTAAAGTAACTTGAGCATTTGCTCTCGAAAATCATCATTTGGTAAAGTGGAGCTGATGATGAAGACCACAGATGGCCATCGGAACTACTCAATGACAAATATTTCACGGGTTGCGATTCGATTAGGTACTATAATATGGTTGCTAAGCAATTTATGCTCGTTAGTTACAATGCGTATGGTGAAGTGGAGCTGATGGTGATTTCTCAATCAGCTCCAGTTCTCGTGGTTCTTACTAGGAGAACTCCTCAACAATTAACGTCCTTGCATCGGGAAAAGCAATATTTTGTAAAAGGTGATGAGCAGTTGACATTAGGCTATTGTAACTTAAATAAATTACAAACTGACCTACTAAAAAGTGAAAAATAAAAACTTTTTTACAAAAAAAAAAACAACCGACTTCCAAAAAACACTATACTTAAAGTGAAATAATAAATCCAATCCAAAGACACCGGCTTCCGAAATTAAAATTATTTTTCACTTATAGTGTTTTTGGAAGTCGGTTGTTTTTTTTTGTAAAATAGTTTTTAAGTAACTGGATCGCAAACTATACATTATCGTTACTTAATGGACAAATTGGTGAAGGAAAACATTGTGAGGAAACCAGCATGTCTTAGAACTAAAAAAAGAACTAAAAACGTGGTAGATTATGGCCCACTCCCCCTCAGAGAAAGGAGCCCTGTGTCTCAGCCGGTTATGCTAAAAACAGACGAACATAGAAGCTCCTCCTTTTTTGAAGTCGGTTAAAATTGATTGACATATTTTATGTAACTGGATCATAATCTTCACAAACCGTTGCATAATGAACGAATTATTGTAAGTCGGTAATGGGTAACATTATAAAGTGTAATTTGGCAACGATTGCACATTTTTGAAATTTTGCGAAATGTCGACAAACGTGTTTGGCGATTAGTTAATAAATTGTTCAATTCAATATTACTAATTAGGAAGTCCGTAGTGAGTCACCTTAATGTCATTAGTTTATTGACGATTGTGAAAATTATCTGTAACTCATCATCACCTGCCTGCCTTTTCCCAACTATATTGGGTTCAGCTTCCAGTCTAACCGGATGCAGCTGAATAGCAGTATTTTACATGAAGCCGACTGCCTATGTGACCTCCACTGGGTAACACCCCTTGGTAAGACTGGTTGTCAGACTTTCGGGCTTCTGACGTCCAGTAAAGTCTGTCATAGATCCACTAATAACAGCCGGGACCAACGGCTTAACGTGCTTTCCGAGGCACGGAGGGGTCTTGGTATGTAAAGATGGTCACCCATCAACAGACCAACCGCGGCAAGCGTAGCTTAACCTGATCGTTCGACCCGTGCGGCTGTACTTTTCAATTCGTATGTTCTGAGTTTATCTTGTCATTCGTAAATTTGACAGTTGTTACGGGTAATCAGAAGGCCAAAAGGCTATTTTTAAATATTAGAATATAAAAATAAAAATAAACGTTTAAAAATATAAAAAATAGTAGCCCACCGGTATCGGGAACAGGGTCCAAGCTACCGGCGGTCAGGGCTCCAGAGAGAGGAACCTCCTAACAATGCGGGCCGTGTCCAGAAGTACCGCTTTCTGAATCAAGCCCTTGATCCAGCTGCCCAACGAGAGCCTCCTCAGGTGTTGGTCGAGGCTCTTGTCTATTGGCTGTCACGACTATCGGCACAATGATTGCTGATAAGTATTATTATTAGTAGGTATAAATTATTTTTGAAATGCAGGTACCTAACCTACTTCTACACGAATTCATAACCAAATACTGAATATAGTGTTATAAATTATGATAATTTGAACAAAAATGTTTAAGGCCATTACATACCATCCGGCTGATCTCGCAATCTGTGTGATCAGCAGTTTGGGGGTCAATACAACGTATACGAATTAATAATGAATGCAACCTGTCATTGGTAAGATCAACCGCATATGTAACAGTTTGACAGCGCTTTGTCTCATAGCCAAGCCTGCAGTAAAATTTATTTCCAGTAGTAAGTTTGTTAGCATAAAGGCCGGTTTTACGTATGTACAGACGCCAGCACATTAAGCTACCCGAAACTGTCAAATTTTCACAATCAACTTTGAACCTTAAGCTTTAGCGATAAAGTTAAAAAATGTACAGATTATTGTAGCTTGTTGTGCTGGCGTCTGTACATTGTAAAGTCAGTACATACTCGTAAGTACTCGCATTTATATTAATTAGCAAGTACTTATGTGACACAATACCTAAAGTCTATTGAAACTTGTTTCAAATTGATGTTATTTCAGGTTAAAGAATTAATATCAACTTTATTTTAATGGTAATGTTGATTTCAGAGTGACTACACAACAGCACTACTGAAAAAATGTTTGAAGTTGTAGCGTAAACTGAACTTTATAGTGTAGGAATTAAAGTTATTTTTCCATAAACTCATATTTGTTTATATTTTTGGCAAATAAATTGCGAATGCAGATTTCTAGACCAGGGGGTAAAAAAAATCTACGAAAACAATGATATAGGTTATGAAAAAAAAATCTGATTTTCACAGAAAAAATTGAAAGGAGATGGATAACGCTCCCATACAAATATGGTCCAGCACGGACATTAATAAAATAATTTATATCATGGAGGAATATTTATATTTAATAGTCTTGTTTATTTTTTATTTTTTTGATCTGACTTGTGTATAATACTTTGACATTTTTTAATTAATCATTCCTATTTTTTAATGTAACTCAATTTATTTATACTGTATATTTAATGTTGCTATTAGTACCTAATATTATATTAATATGCACACCTCAGTAGGTTATAATACAATGTACCTTTTATACCTGTAACACTTTTTTACCCGACTGCGCGACGCAAAGGAGGTAATGGGTTTATCAGCCTATGTATGTATGTTCCTTTGAAGCAGAAATTAAATAAAAGTTGGAAGCAGGCGGGACTCATTTGAATTTGAAAATATAATAAAAATGGTATTGGGTCCCGCCTGCTTCCAACTTTTATTTAATTTAAAATGGGCTTGTTTTTAGCTTTTCAGTTCTTTTAACTTAAGTTTTTTACCGCAGTCGGGTTTTTTATTTTTTTTTATAACTTTTTTATTTGCAAATACCTATCATTTAACTGCAGTACCTACTTACCAACAAGTTTGCATTACTTATAATTTATATGATAAAATTAGTTTTGGAAAATCCTTTCTACATCATAATACCTACCTACTTATTATGTGTGCCAAATTTCAGCGCAATTCGTTCACTGGTTTGAGCTGTGCGTTGATAGGTCAGTCAATCAGTAACGGTTGCCTTTTAGATAATATAAAAATAACAATAGTAAAAACAGCAATGATTGTTAGACTTTCCTTTAAAAAGTTTCAATTCACTATTGAAGATTATTTACCTTACCTATCGAGTCAAAAACGTTTGCTAAATAATATTCATAAACAATCTGCAATATTTTACAAATACCCTCTTTTATAGCTCCATTTGCAAAACAGTAAATAAAAACATTCCTGATCACTATAATCAGACATCAACTACTTAAATGAAAACAATGCCTTTTAAAAAAAAATAAAAAAAAACTCACCGATAAAAAATAAAGCACCAAAAATTAATTTAAAAAAAACAATATCACACACCAGTTAGTATCACTTCAAAATCCACATTCAAATATTATATATAAATCGAAATTTAAAGAAAAATGTTCCGATTTTTTTTTCGTAACGACTCTTTCCGTCCGTGCTTCGCGCTTGCAACGTATAGAATGCACAGAGCATGTATTGGTGATGGGCGCTACGACAATGGCACATCAAAAGCGCCCAGTATGATGCTAGGGCCAACCCCACGGTTAGTCTATGGTTCTAGCAATAAAAAAGAACCTAGGTACTTTTTTAACAATTTTAATTTCAGACGTCGTCGGTGGCTTTGGTTCCGCATTTTCGTTTTTTGACACCGACTTCCGAAACTAAAGTTATTTTTCACTTTGTGTGTTTTTTTTTTTGGAAGTCGGTTGTTTTTTTTTAAGTTTTTATTTTTCACTTTTTAGTTGTACCTAACTACCTACCCCACACAAATTGATATAACACTATTTGCTATGTGAATATTAGTGACAGAATCAATAAAAGTGGAAAAAAATCGTATTATTGAAGCTAATTCAAAAACTACCCTCGCAAAGTTCATAAAATTTATATGGGAGCACCCCTGAAGCCATTAAAAAATAAGAGAATTAAAAAAAAAATATTAGAGGTACCCCAATAACAACTTTGACAGAAATGAGGGTGTACCGTGGTATACTGAACACATCTGCGTACCCCTCTAAAGGGTACAGGCGTGATGTAATGTAGTGTGATTACGTAAACAATGCATACATTTGCGATAGCAGCAATCGCGGTTGATTTGCTGGCATTTATTGAAAGTTCCGTTGTCTGTCTCTGAAACGTACTCGTCAGATTTTTACGAAATTTAAATGTGACCATTTCGGAATAAACTTCTTTCGAACAAAAAAAGAATTTTGCAAATCCGTCTAGTGACGGAGTTATGCCCGAACATACATTAAAAGATAAAAAAAATAATTATAAACATCCGAATTGAGAACCTCCTCCTTTTTTGAAGTCGGTTATGGCTGGTTTTCTACTGCGTACAGTGTAGGAGATAGTTTTGTTTCAAGGTTTTTTTATAAATGTCATAATCTTGAGAGAATCAGCTCGAATTTAGATTTCGTTTTTGTATTCGAAGATTGCACCAGATGTAAAGATATTTTTACCGACTTTAAAAAAAAGGAGGTTATCAATTCGACACGTATGTATGTATGTAATATTATTGGAATTGCATTATATTCACATATGACAATCTGTTATGGCTTCCAAACAAATATACAAAATTTTATAGACGTATGTATGTTTGTCCACTTCTATGGTGTAGGCCTGCATTATACATACATACAACTCTGCGCACCACTTCGACTAATACAGGCATGATGTTAGATTATATTTTTGGTTTTTAAATACAAAAGCTTGTCTTAAAAAAAGTAATTTATAAAAATTAAACCGACTTCAAAAAGAAATGAACTCAATATTATGAAATAACTTGGAAGTCGGTGTCTTGGGATTTGTATTTTAGTTTTAGTTTTTTGCCACCGACTTCCGAAATTAAAGTTATTTCATAATTTTGAGTTCATTTCTTTTTGAAGTCGGTTTATTTTTTTTAAATAACTTTTTTATTTCGTAATTTTTAGTTTTAAGTAAAAACTGGAAAATTTGTTTGTGATAAGTAGGTACTTAAATAGTTTTGTTGTAAATATTGCACTAGAATTTGACCTAGGTTTTGAGATGTTTTCCCATTGACATACACCCGTAGCTCGTATCAATAAGCCAGGCCGTCTTACACGTATTAGTCCATATCTTGAAAATTACTGAATCGATTTTGATGAAACTTGCACTGTTCCCTAAGTTGAAGTAAATGTTCAGAAATGGTGCATACTATTTTGGTCAACAAAGGGATAGGCAGAGAGACCAGACTGTCTCCGCATCTATGTCAAGGCCGCAGGTTCGATTCTCCGGTCGTGACAAATATTTGCATTAGTCACGATACAGATGTGCCTTTTGAGGAAGTGTATTATTAGAAGGTACAATCAGCCGCAAGTCTGGCAACCAGCCTATCTACGAAGGGAACCATCATTTCAGCTGATCTAGTATTATTCAGGTGGAATGACAGTTCTCTTCGTAGATCGGCACTATTGACAGCTAACTTCTCCTAAGTTTTCACGATAAGATTTTTACAAAATATATCAGCTGTCATAACGAAGGGCATCGTGATAAAGTCAAAAGTAAAGTCGTAAATTTCAACTATGTCATAAAAAGGCGCTTTTGAACGTCATAAATTACAAGATTTCATCACAGATTCTGTTACGAAAATCAACATACTTGAAAATAATTATACTTAAATTATACGTAGTATTAGGTAACAAATAAAATTGTCAAACGCATGTCAACTGTTAAACCAGCCCCACGGGCCACGGTTCGATCGAAGCTTCGCTTGTCGCGGTCGGTTCGTGGATGGGTGACCATCCATTAAAATAATAACGGGAACCCTCCGTGCCTCGGAAAGCACGTTAAGGCGTGTGTTGGTCTGTCATTCGTAGATCTGTGACAGTGTCGCTGCACGCTGTCAGAATAGTCGACACCGACAGTTACAAGTTAATGATTTTATTCCTGTTAGTAGGTGTTTGTACAAACACTTTTGATCATATTTTTTAAAACTAGATGAGGTCAACGTTTCCTATCCGACTACTCTGGGAAGTAAGGGCGAAACAAACTCAGAGGTCACACAGTCGACAGAGTCACAGTTTCAGTCTATCAAAAAGTACTCTGTGGTCACAGTCATAGCACATACCTAGTCTTTGACAGCTGTCGTCACGGGATGCGCAAAAGTTCGACAACCAGTCCTAAGCCTAACCGCGCGCGTTTAATCTCTGTACATTTCTGTATTCTGTACATTTCTGTATTCTGAGGGTGCGTCACATCAATAATTATACAACTGTCTGCCTACGTCGCCGCCATGTATTTCCTGTCCCAATAGTACAAACGCCAGCACATCAAGCTACTACAATCTGTCAAATTTCTTTAATAGATTTTCAACTTTATCGCTAAAACATAAGGTTCAAAGTTGATTGGGAAAATGTGATAGTTTCGGGTAGCTTGATGTGCTGGCGTCTGTACATTACGATTTAGACGTTGTGAAATTCATAGACTACTTAAGTCACACGTATCGTATACTATTTTATAGCTCGTGTGACCTAAACCCACACTTAAGTCACGCTTTTCTGTGTAAAAATGGACCACTTAAGTCACAGAAAAACCTGACTTAAGAGCGGGATTAGGTGATACAGTGCTATAATTTTTTTTCTTCCTTTCTTTCTCATCTTGTATGATAGGTGAGAACCAAACTCACAGTCTGTGGCTTGCTAGTTCGCGGCCACCAACGTGCTCCTACCGCTCTGTGGCTCTGTTCACGCAAGTATGGTTTGCACTTGACCGGTTTGAACACTATCACTTTATTCTTTTTGAACACGTGCTCTGTCGACACAGTAGTCACGCACATTACGTTGCGGGACCTTGTCCATTTCTTCTCGATTTTAATTATTACTTACATTACAACCAACCTACATGTAATATGGAGCATGACCAAGTTTTACTATAGAGGTGGGCTAATTAGGCATGTTTTTATCCGACTGCGCGACAGAAAAATCGCACTCTAATTGCGTAACACACTATAAATCACAATATGAATAATTTTGAAGGATAATATATCAAATCCATGGCTTCTTGGCTTCGCAAAATTTGATTGCTCAACAAAGTAAATTACGCAATGAATGTTGTTGAACTGTCAAAATGACAGCCATTGCTACTGATAGTGTGTACTACCCCGCAGTTGTCTATGTTTCTTTGTTTGTGGGATTCTTTATACCCTCAAGGCATCCTCACGGCTGGATTGATTTTATTTATTAACACATACATGAGGTGTCTATGTTGGCCAGGTTTTGCTTTTATAAAATCACATTTGCGGATTTTGGACGTCAGCAGGTAATGTCTTAAAAAAAATATATTATACCATGACCACGTGGGGTATAAAAATAAAGGACTTGCAGAGACCATTCCAAAAATATAACACAAAAAATTCAAAACATCCAATCTGTGATGGAAATAAAATAACTGCCACCAATTGCATCTGACTGCTTGAAAAGTGAACTTGTTTCGAACTTTTTAATTGCAGCTGGGAAAGACAGAAAGTCAGCCTACCGGTCAAGATCTTAATTATAACTCTATAAGCAAGACATACCTTACAGAGTCAGCAAGATAAAGGCCCCGTTCCCACTATGTCGTGACGATAGATTATCGTCGTGGTACACGATTAACTGTCGTCCACGACTTTTTTTGCAGTGACGACAGATTGTCAAGTCAATGGGAACCAACGGCTAGCACGACAGTCGTAAAACGATAAAAAAAACGTCACGACTTATGTTGACGACAGATCATGTGTCGCTATTGCGACTGTCTGTCGTAGCACGTATCACACAAACGACAAGGCGACTGCCGTGAACAGTAAATTTATGTCATCATGATGCAATAGGAACAGTTAGATACGACAGTCGTTCAACGATTATTTCGACGACACAGTCACGATAAACAGTCGTTATAATAATGGGAAAAGCTAGAGACGACAGTCGTCCAACGATAAATTAATCGTCACGACATAGCGCGCCCAAAGTGTCAGAGGGCCGGCCATGTATAAAGAAAGACAGAAAGCCAATGGAGCAGACGAGTCCTAGGAGTGGAGGACCGCACATCAACCCAATACAGTTACGGCCCTTTCACACGGCAGTCCAGTTTTTAGAGGGATCCCGTTTTCTGCAGGATCCCGTTTGATCGCAAAAGAGATTATATGCTAGTGTTCACACGAGCAAACCGCATGCAGGATCCTGCAAAAAATGTATTAGGTATGTTGAAACTGTGTGTACTCCCCGTCACTTTCCACAGGTTCATTAGAAAACCAGCGTCAGACATTAATGTCTGGCATTGATGCTGAAATGAACCTTTTTGGCGCAGCCGTGAGGCTATTGTTGTTGAAACATAATTTTTATTTTGTTAATTTTGTATTTTGTGTTTCACGAACTGTGTCCAAATAAACATTTTTTCTTTCTTTCTTTCTTTTCTTTCAAAATGCTGATCCCGTCGATTTGTGCAGTTCGGTTTTGTCACCGGAAACTGGATCCGTCTCGTCCAGTAAAAAGCGGGATCCCGTTTAATGACACATATATTTCTATAGCAGTGTTCACACGGCTTCCTGCGTGCGGTTTATTGCTGGACACTGTTTTTTGCGGGATAGTGGTCCTAAAATAATTGTAAAATTTTGACTCATCTCTTCTCAAATCGCTCATTAGATTTACAAAAATACCTAAAGTCGAGCGTTGTGCCACGATAGGATGAACCCAGAATCTTCTATTTCGCTGCCGACGACGCCGATAATACCAATAGAATATTAGCAAAGTATTCACGTCCATTTCGCCTGATCACTAGCGTAGGAATGGTCAAAAAACAGCAACCGTATTCACACGGCAGTCCAGTTTTGCGGGACCGGCTTTTTACTGGATCCTGCAAAACTGAACTACCGTGTGAACACAGCGTCCGTTTTTGCAGGATCCAGTAAAAAGCCGGTCCTGCAAAACTGGACTGCCGTGTGAAAGGGCTGTTAGGGAAGGCTAGGCAGATGAAAGAACGAATGTGACCTTCTCATTCAAAACACTGACATACATTATGTGGGCTCATAGATATATAGATTCTCTTTGAAAGTTAAAATGCCAAAATCATAAATAATTTCGTAATCAACGCTAAATACAGGTAAGTTAAGTACCGTGTATTGACAATAATATAATTAAACTACTATGATACTTTCACTTTCAGCCATTATAACTTACTATTGTTTCGTTGCAACGTTGTTAATGACTTTTCGAATTAGTAAAAAGTAGATAATTTTCAATGGCGGTCTGAATAGGGCGCGAGTTACTAACGCGTTATTAACTAGTTTGTGATTAGTTGCAGCTGTGTCATTCTGGATACTTACTCATTGGTGATTGGTGAGATTCTGCCAATCAAACAATCAAATTTTTTTTTTTATGTTCGTATAACTCGTCAAAATGTAGGGAACAGCAGATTTTTTTTTTCGCGATTTCAGTTTTGTTCCCATAGTAAAAGTTGTTCATAATGATGAGTACAATGACCTCTTAAGAGGTTGTTAATGTTTTACCAATAACCCTGTACATCCTGAAGAATGTCATATATTTTCTGATTTTGTTTACTGTAGTCGATCAAAATACTTTTATTGTTTCTAAAACTTGCGTTTTTTGCGTTTAGGTCCTGTAAGCCCCTTAAAGAAGAAATTTCAGAAGCCAGTAGGTAGGTAGGTACTTACTCAACAACAGACCTATCATTATTTTACAACTAGGTAACTGCTACTCGAACTGAATTTCAAAGATAAATAGCTTTAAATAACGAGTAAGTTCGATAAAATTATTGCTTGTTTTATCATTTGCGTCATTTTATTGACAACAAAATGTACTAGTCCAACATTATTTATCGTGTTGCCACCATTTTCTAAACTATTATTCAGTATTTTCTTTCCCAACTAAGTATTTAAAATCATGATGTAGGCAAATAGACAAGGTACAGTCAGCCACACGTCATGAACGTCTGGCTGACTGTACCTTGTTAACCTACTTCAAACAAGGAGGAGGTTCTCAATTCAGTTGAATTTTTTTTTTATGTTTGTTGTGTGATATCTCCAGCAATTGTGGATCAATTCCGAAAATTATTAACAGTCTGTTCATCATAGGGTCCAGTTGGACCGAAGGCAAGTTGTTCTGCGTCGAGTTTCCACGGGGGTGAGTTGTCGTAGATACATCAGGCCAACTCTTTTAGATGTACGGTCTCATGTGTAAATCTCATAAAATAGATCATGCTTTGCCTATGCACAGTCTCATCATGATCATCATTTCAGCCGAAAGACGATCACTTCGGGACATGGGCCTCCTCAAGCACCGCCACTTCGACTGTGCTTCTCGCTTCCAGCGGATTCCTGCGGCATCTACCAGGTCATCAGTCCACCTTGTGAAAGGCGTTCTAACCACGGGTTCTAACGCTACGTCTTCCGGTCGGTACGCGGTCGCCACTCCAGAACCTTTCGGCCCCATCGACCATCTGTTCTGCGAGCAATATCCCCTACCCACTACCACTTAAGCTTGGCAATTCTTCGGGCTATGTCGGTTGCCTTGGTTCTCCTACGGATCTCTTCACTTCTGATTCGATCACGTAGGGAAACTCCAAGCATAACCCTCTCCATTGCCCTTTGGGTGACTATTAGCCTTCTAATGAGTCCCAGTGTGAGCTACGCAATATCTTCTCATTTCACATACACACAGTGTCTCAAGACGAAAGTCTTTGACCAGTGCGTGTTGCAAGTGATGACCTATTTACAGACTGACCACACAAAAATGCATGGCAAGGGATTTTGCAGTCAGCCAGCGTACACTAGCCGCTTAGATACCGCGGTATTCCAGCGGCTTCCCCGCTTCTCTACACCCGCCGCCTAGGCTCACCCCGCGGTATGTCACAACGAGCGCCGGAGTCCTTGGCATGCCGTTGCCTACCGCAGGACGCCACGGCATCCCGCCGCAGGAGCCCGTGTCACGTCTTTCAATACCGTGCAATGAAATCCCTTTCACAACGAGCGCCGGAGTCCTTGGCATGCCGTTGCCTACCGCAGGACGCCACGGCATCCCGCCGCAGGAGCCCGTGTCACGTCTTTCAATACCGTGCAATGAAATCCCTTTCACAACGAGCGCCGGAGTCCTTGGCATGCCGTTGCCTACCGCAGGACGCCACGGCATCCCGCCGCAGGAGCCCGTGTCACGTCTTTCAATACCGTGCAATGAAATCCCTTTCACAACGAGCGCCGGAGTCCTTGGCATGCCGTTGCCTACCGCAGGACGCCACGGCATCCCGCCGCAGGAGCCCGTGGCACGTCTTTCAATACCGTGCAATGAAATCCCTTTCACAACGAGCGCCGGAGTCCTTGGCATGCCGGTGCCTACCGCAGGACGCCACGGCATCCCGCCGCAGGAGCCCGTGCCACGTCTTTCAATACCGTGCAATGAAATCCCTTTCGACACCATGGCATCATTTTAAAGAATAGCAATTTATGTCGTGTTTCTACATAATATTGATACGTTTGAATGTCCATTAGTAAAAATTTTAATCCCTTGCCATGCCGTCCCTGTCTGTGTAGGCCTTTAGACCTTTTCGAAAGACATTGTCCTCGTTTTGAGTGCGCGTGCGCCGGAGGCTAGGCAGAGTGGCTGCGTATGTTACAACCATACAGGTTTTTAACTATAAAGGTTAGGAAATAAAATGTTTTATGTATTTCCAAAACCACGTGTCACTATATGACAATATATACAAACATACGTACATACTTACAAATAAATAAAATTGAAGTATTTGTTTGTAATGTCAAAATAACAGCTTTTTAATAAATGCATAATAATTATGAAAGTATAATATACAAAAAATCTATTCTTAAAACGTTTGTCTGTCTATGTCTGTCTGTTTGTTCTGGCTAATCTCTGAAACTGCTGGGCTGATTTGACGGGACTTTAACCGGTAAATTGCTGATAGTAACCTAAGGTATAACATAGACATTTAAGGTATAACATTTTTTAAAAGAATTAAAATTAATTAGGGGTGGGGGCCAGTTTTAACTCGCCTCGCATTAACGGCTTTTCCTACAGACGCCAGCACATCAAGCTACCCGAAACTGTCAAATTTTCCCTCAACTTTGAACGTTAATATCTCGGAAACGTGACACTTGACGGGGATTGGTCTCATTATGTTTTCTGTTTGCAATGATGTCAGCTATCGATATAATTATATAGGTTTCATATGTGGCCGCCAATTTGAAAGAAATCTAATTGGTGGACCGGATCCACGAATGACAGCCGGCACCAACGGCTAAACGTGATTTCCGAGGCACGGAGGGTCTTGGTATGTAAAGACACAACGGCAAGCGCAGCTGAACCTGATCAATCGACCCGTGCGGCTGTTATCTTTAAAAGGTAACAAAAATCACTCTGTATTTGTACATTACGGCCGCATTGTCTCTTCTAGGAAGGTAGCTTAATCGCCAAAAAAAACCCAAATAACAACAAATATTACACCAAATTACTCATAAACGCTTGCATCATTCTAATCCTAATTAAATTGACCTAGAGCATGAAGAAATCTGTTTGACATGACGACCTTATTGATCGAAGATGACGACTCATAACTACAGTCAACTGTTCGTCAGATGTGACATTTGAAGCATGAAAATACAGCTACAAAATAGAGGTCAAAACGACATCACAGACGTGCGTATGACAGTAGATACTATTCAATTTGGGAATTCCATGCCTTTATGGTTAAATTGTGGTCAGTCTGTGCAATTCATCTGCTTGCCTTTTATGTTGGGGTCAGCTTCCTGTCTACCCGAATGCAGCTGAATTTTATTTATTAATAAGACCTTCCTCCGACTGGGCCTGCCGTGACGTCGTTAGCCATAAACGGTTTTAGTTTATTTCGCGGTTTCACCCGCGTAAATGTCGATCGCGTGGAAATATCTCGTATTGTGTGTATTTATTCTTATGTTTTAGTTATAAATATTTTCTAATTTGTCTGTTATTGCACATAGTGTGTATTGTCTCTGCATCACCCTAAGGTAGACTGGTAGAAAATGCCCAAGTCATTAAGTACGCCTTTGTACAGTTTTTACTCGTGCATAAAGTTTTAATAAATAAATAAATATCGGGATAAAAAGAAGCCTATATATGTTAATCCAGGGTGTCAAATACCTCCATGTCAATCTTCACCATTAAATCCCAAGAGACACTATTGAAGTTTTAACAAAAAATATTTATTTCAATAATTTTAAAAACGAGTGCTGACAGTACTTTTAATTTACTAACAATCGGGGGCGATTTGGGGTATCTAATATTCCAGGGGGCGAGTAGATACACTTAGGCAATTAGGGGCAAGATCCAAGGGGCAAGCGGAGCCCAAACCAATTTAATCAAAATTGGTCTAGCCGTTTTCACACACACACACCCACAAACTTTCGCCTTTATAATATTAGAGTGATTATTTGCTATGATAGAGACTACCTGTTATTGTTTAAAAGAAATAGCCCTGTGACGTACAGACAGAGATATAGTACAGAACCCTAAGTGCGCAAATCGGACTCACATTTGATTTTTAATTAATTACAAAAATCGGCGGTATGTGCAAAGTAAATAGAATATCCATAACCTGTTCGAAGCAATTTGCACAATCTGTGCGAATCTCAATGTCGCTGTCGCCCAGTGATTAGTTTAATTCATCTTTACCATCTAATATCTCGTGTTAGGCTTCATTAAGAACCGTGTGGTTAAGACTCGTCGGCCATCGAGCGAGGCCTTCGATTGATCGCAGTTTACATTGCGACCTTTGAACTGTGTCATTATGGCCATCCCTCTCTCAGAGACATGGAGGGTCTCAGAAACAACAGAACACCGCCTGCCGCCTGCTACAATCCACACACACTCGTTTGACACAGACTACATGTAACACTGTCTCGTTTGACATTTGCTTCGTCTACGTAGGTAGAATTATTTTATTCTGAATACATCTGCTCAACTCTCACACTAAATATAAATAATCAACGTTCCAAATATGCGCATACACGCAGTCAATAATCGAAACATTTCGTAATACGTCTGCTAGTGACGATAGTTTGAAAGGAACATGTTATATGAAAGATAATGGTGCTTTTACACAAACATTATAATGCGACCTTCACTGAGATATTTAAATACGTGTCCAACCAAGCATTGTATCGGACTCTCTGACGTAACAAAGCGTCATAAATGTCTTACGCAAAATAACAGAACAACAGTGTCGCAATAATAATCACGTTGCAGAATTCACTTTTTATTTATGCAATTTTGCTTTTAACGCCATCTAGCGGCGAATAGATGAAACTATGGCACTGATGGTTAGTTGTGTCGATAGTAGCAATTTATAAAGCAATTATACTGAAGACGCTTATAAAAAGCAATTATACTGAAGACGCCATCTAGTGGCGAGTGGATGAAAGAA
The DNA here is from genome assembly GCA_963082905.1 of Oligia fasciuncula. NCBI lineage: Eukaryota > Metazoa > Arthropoda > Insecta > Lepidoptera > Noctuidae > Oligia > Oligia fasciuncula. The sequence continues at coordinate 492,455 of OY720414.1, read as the reverse complement.
ATGGTTTATTATTTCAATAATAGTAAGCATTGTAAGAGTAGTTATGCCAAGCGGTTTTAAGCAATGTCTTAAGTGCTTCTGCAAAGTGCCACTAGATGGCAGTGTCATTAATATTTTTCCATGGAAAATAAAACGGCCCCTTTGGTTTCGTGGTCGCAATTCGCAAGCAAGACTGCTGACTGCTGAGCATGGGGTCCTGGGTTCCATTCTAAATTCGGTCAAAGTATTATTTCGTTTCTTTGATGTACCTACCTCTACTCTTAAAGCCATTCCCATTTGTATTCAAAACTTTCATATCGATATGTTCCTAATTCCTTCGCAGTCCGCATTTAAACATGACCACCATTTAGCACATTTAACTTCTCGATCACAGACGCCTCTTTCAGACTTCCTCTGTCAGTCATCATCATCTGCCTAATCTTTTCCGAACTGTGTTGTGAACGTTGGGGTCGGCATCCAGTCTTACCGATTGCAGCTGAATACCTGTAGTATACAAAGTAGCCTCTCTGACCTATCTGGTTTATCTGACCTCCACAACCCAGTTACTGAATAATAATAATAATAATAATAATAACCCCCACCGCCGTATCTCTACGTTGACGTCGTGGTGGGGCTTGCGCGCTCAGAACTCTAGGCCTGTGCCGGAAGGGTTTACTTTGCCGGAACAGGTCTAGAGTTAGGAGCCAGACCAAGAGAGATACAGAAATCCGCAGGGCAGCATGTGGCGAGCTGTTGGGCAGTAGCGACCCCACGGACCCTATCTCCAGGGAGAAGTCTTGTTCCTCACCTCTGGCTTGCCTTTATTGGCCGGCTGGAGTGAACAATGACGAGGAACAGAGCTCCCACCTCATTCTTGCCTTTATTGGCTGGCTTGAGTGGAGATTCGCAAGAGCAAACGTGCTCGGAGGAAGGAAGTATTCCAGTAAGATGCTGGTAGGGATCTTGACCGTACTTCCGGGATTGTCCTGATAGCCGTGGAATACCTCTCCACTCCTCATAAGCACCTCAGGACATGTTGCCCCCTTGCTGCTACGACACTATGTGCTAGCGACCGTTTTCGGGGGCCCATTATTGAGTGTGCAAGTCACCCCCTGCCATTTAATCTGTGTAATTTATAGAGTACATCGGTCAGGCAGGGGCTATAGTTTTTCCATAGTCTTAGATAACCAGTTCACTTTAGCCACCAAAACCCATAATCCAATATTTTTGTTTCCATATTTTGCAATAGTCTTACACCAACCGGGGGTTGTCCTTGGGTGCACTTGCATAGTGCGAACAGGGATAATCGTCGGTTGGTGCCTCATTTCATTGAAAATCTCTAACGGGCCTCTGCGAGTTGGCTTCGGCCCCTGGTACGCCTTCCAAAGGACCGGGACCCCATGGTCCCGAGATATGTTAAAATATAAAAATAATAATAATAATAATATTCCACAACTATCACACAACGCCGTCTAGTCTCAAGCTAAGCAGAGCTTGTGTTATGAGTACTAGACAACTGATAAACATACTTATATATTTCTAAATACATACATATATAGATAAATTACACCCAGACACAGAACAAATGATCATGCTCATAACACAAACATTTGTCCTGGGTGGGAATCGAACCCACGACCTCCGGCATAGCAGTCATAGTCACTGACCACTAGACCAACAGGCCAGCCAGAATAACATCATGCCCGTTGATATTAAGACTGGTTGTAAAACTTTCAGGCTTCTGACTACCCGTTACGACTGTCAAAAATCTGTTTTTTTTTACTAGTTTGAGCACAGTAGGTGGCCACGTTAATTGTGGACTCAGTGGCATTTTTTAGGGCATCCAAGATGCAGGTGAACGGGCACTAGGTATCACGATACTACTTTTTTTTTTTTCTGTGGATCGGAAATCATCAAATGGGGTCATTTGATGATTTCGCTCTGGGTGGAGCGGAAGGGAGTGTCAGACTGTTACTGACTAAAACCCACCCGTGTTCCTTCCTTAGCCCTTTATGTTCCGGGGCAGCGGTAACCCTTTCGGACAATTGCACTGACCTCCATGATAAGACTTGTTGTCAGACATTCGGGCCACATGTCAAAATAGGGCTCCCTATTAATTTTTAAGGTAAATTATGCAATACCTTACCCTAACCTAATTTCACCACAGTACAGTTTCCCAATACAAATAGAGCGCGTTGAAAAAAATCGTGTAATGTATTATGAGGCGAAGCACGATGGCACGAATGACGTAATGTTGTCTACATGCGCGATTATTCCGCGGACCGGTTTGGGTGTAGTGAGGGGCAGTGCTCTCGTGGCTATGTATATCGATAAAAAAAATGCATGGGGAAAATTATGTTGTTGAATTGTGTCGCATTAGAGTAGTGGATGGAAACATATCGGAAGTCTAGATATTCCCGAGGTTGCTCAGTGAGCTATGGAACGGGCTATACTTGGAGTCTTTCTGAGGGATCGAATCCGCAACGAGGTGATCCGACAGAGAACCAAAGTTGTCGACATAGCTGAATAAGCAAGCTGAAGTGGCAGTGGGCTGGCCATATTAGCCGCAGAACCGATGACCGTTGAGGTAGACATCCGCAAACGTAAGTTATGATGCCCTCAGGCGAGCTGGAGCGACGATCTTCGAAGGAGGGCTGGTAGCAGGTGGATGAGAGTTGCCGAAAATTGTTGAATGGCGTGCAATAGGAGAGGCCTATGTCCAGCAGGGGACTGCTGTAGGCTGATGATGATGACTAAGTATCAGTATTCTGGCACCAACATTCGACATTACACTAGTTCATACATAGAATAATAATAGAAGAAGCAAAATAAGATTGAGTATTCTGACTAGGGCAGTAAGAACACAAAATCATTTATTGATGCCCCAAGTGTCGGCAGTTACTTAGGTTGGAATCTTATACATAGAGTGAGATCAATGTGAACAGTTCTTATACATAGAGTGAGATCAATGTGAACAGTTCTTATACATAGAGTGAGACCAATGTGAACAGTTCTTATACATAGAGTGAGATGAATGTGAACAGTTCATAAACATAGAGTGAGATCAATGTGAACAGTTCTTATACATAGAGTGAGATCAATGTGAACAGTTCTTATACATAGAGTGAGATCAATGTGAACAGTTCTTATACATAGAGTGAGATCAATGTGAACAGTTCTTATACATGGAGTGAAATCAATGTGAACAGTTCTTATACATAGAGTGAGATCAATGTGAACAGTTCTTCTCCATAGGTACCTAGTTTCATATTTTCTGACTGACCGATTTCTTGACGATTCAAAAGTGCCTGTAAATGGTTTAATTGAAATAAATGCTTTGAGTTTCAGTTTGAGTCGCTATATCTGTTTTTATTGTGCAAACTTGACAGATGTGATTGCTATCGATATCTAAAAACGATAAAACACATATACCAGTAGGGGTCGTTGACCCCTAAGAAAAAACATGAAATCTTTTTTATTTTATTGTATTTAGATATCGATAAGTATCAATTCAATAACAAAAAAATCAAATCAAATCAAAGAGCAGTGGTGGCCAAGTGGTAACGGCCGCGACTTACGAGTTGTAGGTCGTAGGTTCGAACCCAGACAGGCGCTTTACTTTGTGTAAATTATTTCATCACCACCGCTCTCAAAACGGTGAAGGAAAACATCGTGAGGAAACCGGCATGTCCTAGAACCAAAAATTCGAAGACATGTGACATCTGCCAATCCGCACTGGGCCCGCGTGGTGGATTACGGCCCACTCCCTCTCACCGAGAGGAGGCCTGTGTCCCAGCAGTGGGAACATTATAGGCTGATTATGGTATGGTAAGTATCAATTACGTCTACAGAGTTTGACTAGCTAATTTAATTTGCCCTTGTTTATTACTGTTATGGAGAGGCAGAGAACATCCTATTGTATTAAAACGCTCATCCGCTATAATGCATCACGCGTCTGATTTTCAGTAGATACAATTCAGTAGATACAATTTTCAGTAGATACAATTTTCAGTAGATACAATTTTCAGTAGATAAAATTTTCAGTAGATACAATTTTCAGTAGATACAATTTTCAGTAGATACAATTTTCAATAGATACAATTCATGCACTCAGAGCAAATAAAATACCGGGCAAGAGAGTCGGACTCGCGCAGCGAGGGTTTTATTTTATTTTATTATGGGACAATAAACAGCTACAATATAAAATGTTTACAAATAACAATAAAGACACATAAGTAGTATTAACAATATTGCAGCTTGCAGCCCACTACATTATCCGCATATTAACACAATTAGAATAAGTTAAAAGTGCCACTAGATTAGCATTACTCAGTTATTTAAACAAATTGATTATTAAAACAATATAATAAATTAATATATGGATAAGGGATTGTTCCTTATTATACAAATAAGAATGAAGACAGGAAAGAAAAAAAAAAAGGATTTGACAGTACAATACAATTCATTAGTAAAAATAATTAAATATTTGAAGTAAATTAAATTTAGAATAAAGGACTCACACTATTTCTTATTATCATTAGATACAATTTTAAAAACATTAGACTTAAATTTCGATTTGGAACATACAAAAATATCAATATCAATGAAGTTACGATTATAGGGTTCCGTAACATCATAATTATGTTTTTAAATTTTCATCGGCGAGGCCTATATTCGTCAGAGAATTTTAACACTGCACTGTGGTATAGAATATTGCAGTTTTATGTCAGCGCCATCTCTTGACCGATAGTGGAAAGTGGAACTAATGTATCTTTTGTAGATGATTTCTGAAAAAGTGTACTATTTAGAGACTTCGTTTGATTTTTCCTGTAATCTTTACATAAACTTCTATCACATTGATTTTTCTCTTTGCAAACTTCGGAGATAAGGGGGGAGAACGGTATTTTTTTTTTTTTTTTCATCAAAAGTCGAAAACTATGCGAACTAAATAAAAAAGAAAAAATGTTCGAGAATGTGCAAACTGCGCTCTTTCATATGATATCCCATAGTATCCTATCCCTAGTAGCCCCACTTCGAATTTTTCAGACCCCCTTTCAGTCCCTGTTGCAAAAAATATACATATATTTTTATTTCTTTGTTATTTGCAAAATAGTTGGGCAAACATCATCTAAAACTATTCCAAATTTCAAGGTGACAGCATGAGATATCCAGCTGTGACAGACAGACAGACTGAGTCTCACCACAAGGGTTCCGTTTTTACAATTTTGGTACGGAACCCTAAAACCAAGACAGAGGGCTGTCAACAGTAAAGTGAAGCCGGTTTCGTAAACAAGTGTGCACATGGTGAAGTGTAGTTTGATTGTAAATAATTGTAATTGTGTGCATGTGAGCGCGTATGCACAGAGCGGAGGTGTAGCTTTTGCATGCTTCACTGTATTGTTCGCAGCGCTATGTCTCGACTTTTTATTCCAAGTTCATGCAACCAGGCTAGGTCACAGCTTCTTAAGCATGTTATTGTTATTATATTTACTAAATTGCCTTTTTAACGCAACCACAATAGTTCAATAAAATCCGTTCAATTGCAATAAAATACCTACTTAGGGGTTAGAAATATCAAGTTTTATTGTTTTAAGTAATGCTAATATTATGATAGAAATGGAAATAAAATAGCTTTCAGGACTACTTATTATTTTAGATGAACATGAAACGTGTAAGCATAACACCTTACGGTTTTTTAAGGTTATCAATAGGAGTTAATAACAGCAACTCCGTTAATAGAAGACAAAGGGAATTATCATAGCTTGTAACGGATCCACGTTGCATACCTACTATCTCCATGTTTTTAAATACAACAAAACGCTTGTACCACATACCATTAAATCTAATCTGTCATTTATAAACAGCAGAAGATGCGAGGTCATTCTAGTAGAGAGGTGTTCTTCTTTTCGTATCGACGGTACTCTTCCTCGTTGTTTTTTTTTAAATATAGTTTAAGCCCAGTAGGTGGCCACGGTGATTGCGGCGTCAGTGGCATTCTTTTATGTTCTATGTTATGGGTTTGGGTTTCCGCAATTAGTCCTTCAAGTGGACCATTGTGCGTGGGTGATGGTGGCCATCGGTGGTTATTACAACCAGCCCATCTCCCTCCAGAAGCTGATTAAGTCTCCTGGTCTGTTGAGAACATCTGTGTAAGATCTGGGTGTCCCGAGGGTTTCTGACCTAATCTGGGTGAAGCCTGTGTACTCAAAGAGCACATGCGTAACGATTCCAATCCATGCAAGCCCTGAACAGTGGACCGTTATGCATATTCTATGGAATTGTTTGTTTAGCGAGCAGTGTCCCGTGATGGTCCCCGTCACCAGGCGCAGGCCTTTCCTAGCGTAGTAAACATCAGTGGCATTCTTTAGGCCATCCGAGGTGCAGGTGAACGGGCACTTAGGACACTCCAGCAAGTAGGGCATGGTCTGGTCAGAAGCACCGCACTTGCACTGAGTGTTGGGTGGGTCTGTAATCCCCCACTTATTGAGGTGACAATAAGGGCGGGCTTGGAATGCTGGTGGTGGTTGCCTTTGAAGAGTCATTATTGTTATTTGGCCCTGATAAAGGACCGTTAGTCATGGCTTTGAAGAGAGCCGTTTAAGTGTACCATCGTGGTGAAAGGATAAGTCAGCTAGACTCTGCGCTACCGAGTGCTTGCTGTCCAGGGTGCGCCGGGCGTTTTGTATCGCAGTACGATTTATACTAACGCCACTCGGGGAGCAAGTCACCAGCACGCCGCGCGCCGTTAGTAACACTAGTACCTCATGTAAATCCCCTTATTTTCCAAGAAATAAAGGCGCTGTAAAAGTCAAACTTGTTATCATGGACGTACGGTTGACTGTACTATGAAAACATTTTTAAAACTCACGCAAAGTGTATCTCAGATAATTGAAGTTTAAATACGAACAAAATGAGAGATAACATCACTTAATATTAAATAGTTTATATCATTTAATTTAGTACCTAGTTTAAATAGTTAGCTGTAAGTATAATAATTTACCAAGCATTAGATTGAAATATCAAATTTAAATTAAACAAAAAAAAAAAACTATCGACCTCAATGACTCAAAACTATCGACACTTTCATATCGCCAAACTATCGACATCAACAACCGTGTCCCCGCACTGCAGCGCGTAATGAAGCGAATCTACTTTCACCGCCCTGCGCAGTTCGTACATAATGTTATTACCTACATTATACATATTGTACCAAGCAATATCATGCCTATTGGGCAAGTTTAGCTGCTTGACACAAATAATCTAGGATATGCAGTGCCAGCTGTTCTCGAACCCAATGGCCTGGCACGCGACGGTGGGAAGAGACCAGACGGAATGACCATAATGCCTTGGAAGTTAGACAGACATTTGAGAAAGAAAGATGGAAAATATAATTTATTCAGCATAGACTAAAAGACACACAAGAAGTAGTTAGTTAGTTTAGAAGCCCGAAAGTCTGACAACCAGTCCTACCAAGGGGTATCGTACCTATTACCTAGTAACTGGGTTGTGGAGGTCAGATAGGCAGTCGCTCCATGTAACATACTGGTATTCAGCTGCATCCGGTTAGACTGGAAGCCGACCCCAACATAGTTGGGAAAAGGCTAGGCAGACGATGATGATGAGACAAAAAGACACACAATACACCAGATAAAAACAATAAAAAAATCAAATAAAAAATTTTTTTTTTAACATTTTTGTTTCAACATGAGTGTGTCAAAGTCAAAGCTTTTATTTCAAATAGGCACATAAAAGGCACTTTTGAATGTCGACACATTTGTGCCATCCCATCTTCCTGGCACAGTGGGCTGTGCTGGGGTGGGCTGTGCTGGGGTGGGCTGTGCTGGGGTGGGCTGTGCTGGGGTGGGCTGTGCTGGGGTGGGCTGTGCTGGGGTGGGCTGTGCTGGGGCGGCTGCTGCAGGTGCAGAAAACCTCAAACGGCGAAAATATTCCAACCCGATTGGAAGCCGTTTGGGGTTGAAACACTAGCCATGGGGTCCGAGTGCCCACTTGGTTTTTCGAGATATAGCCAAGCAGTTGGTCGACTCTTCACGTGACCAGGGGGCTGGCTTATTTCTTGGCCCAAGAATCAGCATCGCTATACAGTGTGGCAATGCTGCCAGCCTTTTGGGCACTGTTCCTGTTGACAGCGATGCGGAGGGCACTGTTCCTGTTGACAGCGATGCGGAGGGCACTGTCCTGTTGACAGCGATGCGGAGGGCACTGTTCCTGTTGACAGCGATGCGGAGGGCACTGTTCCTGTTGACAGCGATGCGGAGGGCACTGTTCCTGTTGACAGCGATGCGGAGGGCACTGTTCCTGTTGACAGCGATGCGGAGGGCACTGTTCCTGTTGACAGCGATGCGGACGAATTCTTTGATGCCCTATGATCCTTTTACTGCTAATTAGGGTTGCGTACCCAAAGGGTAAAAACGGGACCCTATTACTAAGACTCCACTGTCTGTCTGTCCGTCTGTCACCAGGCTGTATCTCATGAACCGTGATCCATAATCTACATACAACAAAGACAAAAGAAAGAACTACGATCTAAAAGTCCTTTTGCTATGGACGGAGAGGTATATAATTATTACTTTTGGGGTCAATATTATTGCAAATGACATCCCCCATCGCCCCATAATATTTTTTTTGTTTTTTGGTCAGTGTCGTTCTAGGTATACTGATCTTGAAATGATTCGCCACCGATTTTATATAATTTATATTTTTATTGAAAATGTAACTGTATATAAATTTTATTGCATCACAAATAAATAATTTTGAATTTGAATTAATAACACTTTGCCACTTGATGAGTCGCTGAAATAGAACTCTCGAACTCCCGACCTCTTGCTAGACCGCTCTGCAACCGCTGCGCTATCACCGCTTTTAATAATATATTTTTAACTGGTACATAATAATATTATCATAAATATCATTATTATGTTGGTAATTACTTTACTTTAGTTAGATTACAGACGTGATGTTTGGTTATGTTAAGTAAGCACACAATTTCTCAAATACGTTTTCACGTTTGTTGTTTTCACAAAAAAAATGTGCTTAATAAAACTAAGACTAGTTTTCTCTTTATAAATTATACAGTTATAAGTCGGAGCTAAGAAACTGGTATTAAGGCTCCCACAGCTAGGCGCGACGCGACACTGGCGGAACAATTTCTATGAAAATTTCACGGAAATTGTTCTAGGGGAGTCGGGTCGCGCCTGTCTGCGGGCCCGCCTTTAGATGGTGGGCCGTTTGACCGTTCTTCGTAAGGAAAAGTAAACACAAACATCACGCCTCTTGCCGCGACGGGTTAGGCAGAGCTATACCTTTACTACACATACATTTCGCCAGTTATGTTTAAGTCCCATGTAATATGGGGCGACCCTACTGCCTCTGAGCCGTAACGTGTCGTGACAGTCAAAATGTTACACACTTTCGGTCTAGTTGTCATTCACAAAGTAAATAAAGAACTCCGTTCCAAAATCCAACACTTGGCACGAATTGGTCATCGAACCCAGGAACTCATGCTCAGCAGTCGTTCTTCGCGTCGTGTCGTCGCAACCATTAGTCGCGACCACTAGGCCAGCGAGGCAGTCAGCTGATTATAATAATATGTATAAGAAAATTTCCGATTAAAAAATACTTCTAAAAATTCTCGCATAAGTAGTATGAATATTCATTATAGGAAGTTCGTATAATCACTCGGGAATTTTGTAGTAAGTAACTTAAATACTTAAACAGGGTGCACCTACACACGGGCAACTTAAGTTGCTCAATGGTGGGCAACTTAAGTTGCTCAATGGTGGGCAACATTAGTCAACAAGGACGTTACAGAAACACTAATGCTAACGTGTACCGAACGTACCTCCTCCTCCCAGCTCTAAAGCACTAGGAAATGGTGAAGGGCGGACGTTTTGGTGGCCCACGGCCGCAACTTACGAGTTTTAGGTCGTGGGTTCGAACTAGACAGGCGCTTTACTATGTGTAAATTATTTCTTCACCGCTCTCAATACGGTGAAGGCTAATATCGTGTAGAAACGATATTAGCCCAATGATGATGATGTCCTATATCCAAAAATTAAAAGATAATAATGTGACATTTACCAACCCGTACTGGGCCCGCGTGGTGGATTACGGCTCACTATCTCTCACCAAGACGAGGCCTGTGTCCCAGCAGTGGGAACATTGTAGGCTAATTATGTTTAAGCTTATAATTATGTCACTTAGATGTTCAAAAAGTGCTAATTCTCAGCCTTATTTGAATAAATGTCTTTTGATTATGTTTAGGAACACAATTTATGGAGCACTTAAATGTTATTTTTGCCAAAACATCCATACCAATATTTAAATTCGAAAGTAACTTTTTTTTTAAATTTATTTACCATTTAAAAATTAATTACATTTGTTTATCAGCAGAGTAGCATTTTTAAACCACTAAGGTAATACCATAGCAACTCTATCTGCCTGTCTGTCTGTCTATATGTTACCTTTTCACGCCTAAACCACTGAACGGATTTCGATAAAATTTGACAGAGAGATAGATTGCATCCCAGGGAAGGACATGAGATAGTTTTTATCCCGAGATTCCCATGGGATCAAACTTATGCGGGTGAAACCGCGGGGCACTGCTAGTATAGAATAACAACAATCTCCAGCAACTGTACATGGTCATCATCTGCGTTACCTGTTCTCAACTATATTGTGCTCGGCTTCCAGGCTAACGGAATGCAGCTGAATACCAGTACTTTACATGGAGCGACTGCCTATCTGACCTCGACCACCACCCAGTTAGTGGGTTCCGCGATACCTCTTGACAATTACTGTTGCCGGCAACAATCGCTGACCAAGTTGCCCGTGTCACATGTGTTTGTACTTTAAGAATGAAGTCTGCAGTTATGCAATCAAAACACGCGCTCGTGCTGACCGACTGATTCAGTTTGTAACAAGATAAGTTTGTTATAGTTGCGTTTTTACCGGTATTAAAAAGCAGGTTTGACGTCAGTTCGATGCACGAGTCGTACAGAGCAAAAAAAAAGTAAATACGCGCCACATCCACGCAATTAGCGCGGTTTTTCAGGAAACAGAAGATTGTAGGTACGGTTTTAAAAGCCCGATTTTGTTTGTTTCTTCCCCGTTGGTCTAGTGGTAGATAGCGTGATTGCTGAGGGTCCTGGGATTCCCCAGGGCTGGCACAAGCTGGCTGTGTTATCTCTAAAAGAAAAATCTATTGGGATTTTTTGATCAGATTTCTAGAAGCAGCATAAATTTAGGCTCAAATTAAATAAATTATAAAATTTATTTTCTTTCAAATATAACTTGCGAAATATGGGACTGGGAGTATGATTAAACTCTGCCTACCCCTTCGGGAAATAGGGGGGCAAAGGCCTGATCATGTAGGTTGAGTACCCTTCCATTTTCCCAATTGCAGAGATAATCAGCCTATAATGTTCCCACTGCTGGGACACAGGCCTCCTCTTTGTGAGAGGGAGTGGGCCGTAATCCACCACACGGGCCCAGTGCTGGTATTGCAACGGATAAAATGACAAGAAAGGAGAAAAATCCACCCAAACGGACAACACAGACGCTTGCAACACAGTTCCGTGAAACATAATCTACACAAACGTGTCGCAAACGCTCAAATGGCACCAGAGTTGACTTTCGAAGCGGGAGGTCGCGTGTTTGGACCTGAGTCATGTACCCCCGTGGCCTATGACACTAGGACCTTATGCTCAGCAGTTGTGCTTGCGGCCACTAAACCAGGCAGACGAAGTATCAAATACTAGCTTCTGCCCGCGACTACATCCGCGTGAAATTTCTTATTCCCCCGACCCATCGCATCGCTTCGCATCGCATCTCCCGCCCGCGCTATTACTTAGTTTTCCCTATTACTAAGACTTCGCTGTCTGTCCGTCCGTCCGCACGTCCGTCTGTCTGTCACCAGGCTGTATCTCAAGAACCGCGATAACTAGACAGTTGAAATTTTCACAAATTATGTATTTCTGTTGCAGCCATAACAACAAATACTAAAAGCAAAATAAAATAAATATTTAAGGGGGCTCGCATACAACAAACGCGATCTTTTTTGCCTTTTTTTGCTCGATATCAATAGGTACACTGGAACAGGTAGGCACTGGAAATATTCACAAAATACTCAGTTGTATTTAGAAAAAAAAATATTTGAGGGGGCTCCCATACAACAAACGTGTTTTTTGGGCGTTTTTGCCTTGTGGTACGGAACCCTTCGTGTGCGAGTCCGACTCGCACTTGGCCAGTTTTTTTTCGTCGCGCTTGGATGTTAAATAGCCTATTATAGCCTTCCACAATTTGACTAGATATCAAATGCAAAAATATATTTTTAAATCCGATCGGTAGTTCCAGAGATAAACGCGATCAAACAGAAAATAAACTCTTCAGCTTTATTATTAGTATACAGACATTCGTAATCTATGGATTACTAGCAGCGCCCCGCGGTTTCACCCGCATAAGTGTCGATCCCGTGGCAATATCGGGATAAAAAGTAGCTTATAATGATAATCCACAGTGTCAGCTACCTCCATACAAAATGTTATCAAAATTGGTCCAGCCGTTTGAGCGTAAAGAAGTAACAAATAACAAACATAATTATAAAGCCACACACAAACTTTCGCCTTTATAATATTAGTGTGATACGCATTATCTCGAGAGAGGCTCGTGGCTAAGTAACAGACGCATGAATCGATCAATCAAGGTTAAGTTTGGCTTACCGAGGTCGATCCGTGGATGGGTGACCAACCGTTACATACGAGGCTCGTCCGTGCCTCAGACAGCACGTTAAACCTTTAGTTCCGGCACTTTCGGCTGTCATTCGTAGATGTTTGACAGTCGTTACGGGTAGTCAGAAGCCCGAAAGTCTGACAACCAGTATTACCAAGGTGTGTCGTATTATCCAGTAACTGGGTTGTGGAAGACAAATAGGCAGTTGCTCCATTATATAAATTCAGTAATATAATGGAGCAACTGCCTATTTCTCTAGTTTTTCTAGTCTAACCGAATGCAGCTGAATACCTGCAGTGTATTTAGCTGCATTCGGTTAGACTAGAAGCCGACCCCAACATAGTTGGGAAAAGGCAGGCAGATGATGATGATAATGATGATGATGACGATCTAACCCACCCGGACGAAGCCGCGTGCAAAAGACACTCAACTTTATTTTCATAACAACTCAGGTCAGAATTATCTAAAAACTGCCTATAAGATAAGTTAGCAGATTACATAAGCAATGTTTTCGGGGTCAGTGGCACAGATGGGTGTGCAGTCGCAAGTCGCAACCAGCAGTTTGGGCTCGAGTTCGCTGTTAATGTGATGTTGGCACATGCGAGTAGGTTGACGACTTGGTGATGGAAAGTGATTTCCGCCTTTGGACACCAGCTGCCGATATAATAAGGCTCCTACAAACAGGTGCGACACGCGATAAAATCGGGCGCGACACAAAGGCACCGAAAGTCGCGCAACAAGCGGAGCCTTTGTGTCGCGCGCGATTATATCACGTGTCGCGCCTGTTTGTAGGAAAAATCTCAACGTGAAAACTTAAGTGAAGTGAGTTTGAAGTGAGCTGTCATTCGACAGGGATTTAGACTAATGACAGCTCACTCCACCTAAGTTGTCACGGTAAGATTTTTTTTTAATTCTTTGAGGTCTTTGCCCTCTGCTGTGTCGAATCGCACGCTGATTATTTAACTAAGTATTCATTATACTTTTATCGACTGACTACCTCATTGGTCGCAAACGCGCTTCTGAACACGAGGTGCGTAGGAATGGCATCCATTTTGACAGTTCAACAACATTCATTGCGTTATTTACGCTGTTGAGCAGACACATTTTTCTAACATATATGAAGCAATGGTAATCCATTGCTTCATATATGTTAGAAAAATGTGAATGTGAAATGTGAATCTGAATCATTTTGAAGGATATTGCTAATGCAATATCCTTCAAAATGATTCAGATTGTTGATAGTGTGATGTAATTAGGGCGCTGGGTTCGATTTCCAGGTATTATGGGATTTTTCAATGAGGATTTTCTCGTTATCCGCCTAGACTTGTGCCCGGTTGATAGCAAAAGCCGTCCCCCTAATCCATACTGATATTATTCGAAAGTATAACTTTGTCGTCTGGCTGTCTGTATGTTACCTTTTCACGCCCAAACCACTGAACGGATTTCGATAAAATTTGGCAGAGAAATTGCATCCTGGGGAAGGACATAGGATATTTTTTATCGACATACCTCGCGGGAGAAGATTAGATACTTAGATTTATTTATTTATTTTATTTATTTATTTAGCAAGGCACACCAACGATATATTTACAAGGGTAGTAACAATAGGTAATCACGAGTCTTCAATTCTGTGTAAATACATCACTTATAGGCATGCACAACATTCACATTAAAAGGTTAACAATAATTCATTAAATATAATTATAAATATAAGCATCCAAAAATTTTTGAGCAACTTATGCTTCTGCCTACACCTTCGGGATATACAGGCGTGATGTCACTCCAGTAATTTCGGTCAGTATGTTAGTATGTACAGATTGCAATACCGTGAGTACATAAAGTACGCCAGTTCACGCTCGAATTCCCATATTTTTCAATAGAACGGGTTTTCTATTACATTTAGTTAATAGAACGGATCCATTTCATGCCAACCTGCCTATTCTATTAAACTCTCACCGTGGAAACTTAAGTGAAATGAGCTTGAAGTGAGCTCAGTCTTGAAGTGAGTCAGTCCACCTGACGCTAGGGATTGAAGTGAGTCAGTCCACCTGACGCTAGGGATTGAAGTGAGTCAGTCCACCTGACGCTAGGGATTGAAGTGAGTCAGTCCACCTGACGCTAGGGATTGGAGTGAGTCAGTCCACCTGACGCTAGGGATTGAAGTGAGTCAGTCCACCTGACGCTAGGGATTGAAGTGAGTCAGTCCACCTGACGCTAGGGATTGAAGTGAGTCAGTCCACCTGACGCTAGGGATTGGAGTGAGTCAGTCCACCTGACGCTAGGGATTGAAGTGAGTCAGTCCATCTGACGCTAGGGATTGAAGTGAGTCAGTCCACCTGACGCTAGGGATTGGAGTGAGTCAGTCCACCTGACGTTAGGGATTGAAGTGAGTCAGTCCACCTGACGCTAGGGATTGGAGTGAGTCAGTCCACCTGACGTTAGGGATTGAAGTGAGTCAGTCCACCTGACGCTAGGGATTGGAGTGAGTCAGTCCACCTGACGTTAGGGATTGAAGTGAGTCAGTCCACCTGACGCTAGGGATTGGAGTGAGTCAGTCCACCTGACGTTAGGGATTGAAGTGAGTCAGTCCACCTGACGCTAGGGATTGGAGTGAGTCAGTCCACCTGACGTTAGGGATTGAAGTGAGTCAGTCCACCTGACGCTAGGGATTGGAGTGAGTCAGTCCACCTGACGTTAGGGATTGAAGTGAGTCAGTCCACCTGACGCTAGGGATTGGAGTGAGTCAGTCCACCTGACGTTAGGGATTGAAGTGAGTCAGTCCACCTGACGCTAGGGATTGGAGTGAGTCAGTCCACCTGACGTTAGGGATTGAAGTGAGTCAGTCCACCTGACGCTAGGGATTGGAGTGAGTCAGTCCACCTGACGTTAGGGATTGAAGTGAGTCAGTCCACCTGACGCTAGGGATTGAAGTGAGTCAGTCCACCTGACGCTAGGGATTGACACTATTGACAGCTCACTCACTTCACCTTACCCTGCGTTCCAAGTTGGGAAATAATCGATATGAGCGTGCTTAAACCCGTACCGAATTAGCGTGAGCGCGATAACAATGTCCCGTGAATCGTCATAGATGACGTCATGACATGCGCTATCTTGCGATAACGCCGACCATGCCCTAGAATAATATTGAATCACCGTGAGCGCTGTCAAAAACGACAGTGTGTGTGTGAGGGTGTGTCAGTGTGTGTTTTGGTTTGAGTTGCATCTTAACTTAAAATTAAACTAACGTGGCATTTTTCGAAATTGTGCTTCAGGCTAACATTCGCCACCTAAACATAGAAGAAGAAAAGTGGGGTTTATACAAAGAAATACTGTAATAATATCGTTTTGACGTGTCGATTCGCCCGTTTCGGGCGAGTAAATTCGTGCGAATCGACTAATAGGCCTATCTGTCTAGCCTTTTTCCAACTCCAGTCCAGTTCACCTCTCAGTCCACTTATGCCTAACCCTTCGGGGAATATATGCGAGACGTTATAATTTAATCTTATTATGTATGTCCAGCAGTGGGGGTGCTTTATGCCCACAAACCAGACACCATAAGTGACGTAAGATGATGTCAAAATTGGAAAAGCCCTACGCATTGGCAAATAACTAATGAATGGCTCTGAACGTAAGCTACGCGTAATTTGTGAACACACGGGTGTGTGCTGCGTGCGCACGCGTTTACGAAGTTTTTCCTTATGTTGAGTGGAATGTTTGAACCACAGACTTTATTATAAGTCTGTGGTTTGAACTTAGAATGTGGTGTCTATATAATTATTCATGTCATAATTATTCTCTTTTTATGGGGAAGTACAACCCTTGCATTTCCAAAACAATATATTTTTTTACTCCAAAGTAGTAGGTAATTTAGGGGAACCGGGATTACCCCTATGTGCTGATGGTGATCACCGGGATGGTTTTAGTGAGGTAAAAATCCCACACTACCCGACCTCCCTCCCCAGAGGTTGGGTGCCTTTTGAAGGTTTCCCTATGAAAACAAAAAAAAAGGTGTGTTGTTCAGGAGACAAAGCAAACCAAAATATTTTTTTTATACTTTACTGAGTGTGCACCAATAATGCTCTTATTTCTAGTATGTTAAATCCACAGCTGAAGACTTCAATTTCACGATATTGTTTGCAACCTTAAAAAAGCGCTGCGAACTCAAACGTGTCAAATGTAATTTTTCATTTAGACGCAATTGTTATCACTGAATTAGTTATTTTGATATTGCAAAAATGTTTGTGCACAGGGTTCTTTTTGTAGCAGATGTGTTTTCAAGTTATAGCAATAAACAGAAAAATTACCAATCACACAATCAATCACATTCTGAATTATTTTTTTTAAGGAGTTATTAATCCATTGCTTCATATGTTCAAAAAGTTTGTCTGCTCATCAACGTAAATATCGCACTGAATGTTGTTGAACTGTCAAAAGGAAAGCCATTGCTACTGTGTGTTACGCAATTACCCCGCGGTTGAAAACAGATAATAGTAAAAATTCTTATTCTACATGTACCCCTGCGTCGAAGTACTCAACAAAAACCCCAATACCCGCTTGCCCGCTCACAATACCTCCCCGTCTGTATCCGCACCGTTACAGCAGGTATTACGTGAGTGCCTAGCCAGTGAAAGCCGAGCCGCGACGCGAGGCAGTTGCTGTGCGTTCAACCAAAAAAAAAATGATATAGTTCCATAAAAATAATAATTTTAACTCCCCATCCCCGAACGTCGCGGTGCTTCGATTTATTTGGGTACGTATGTTTTCTCTATTTTTTCGGGAATATTTTTTATTGTTGAGTTTTTACGTAATATTGCAGCTTTTTAGTTGTTTTTTTTTTGGTTTATAATAATTTATGTTTGTTTTTTTATCAGTTGGTGATGTTTTTTTTTTTTTTCAAAAATTAAAAAAATATTTTTTTTATATAAGTAGTGTAATATAAAAACAGTAATTTTAATACGAGTGTAAAAGAATAATATATGTAAATTTCCCTAATTGTTTACCTATCTCTGTGCTGTGACTGTTATTTTTTGTTTCCTTGTGTTGAAATGATAAAGTGAATTAATTTAAGACATACCTAATTACCTACCTATCTATTAAAAAAATCTTTGTTTAATTTTTAGAAAATAATAAATACGTGAGTGACTCTCTGGGTTCGATTCCCGGGTCGGGCAAAGTGCTATTGGATTTTTACATCTAGAATTTCTCAGTAGCAGCCCGGAGTCTGGATTTGTCACCGGTTGATGGCAACAGGCTCCTGGCGAACTGTGGGTGTACTATAACCGCACACCACTGCCTACCCTTCTGGTTATACACGCGTGAGGTTATGTGTTATGTGATTCTAAAGCCCTAGGACCCGACGAGTGCTACCAAAACAATTCATCTATTTTTTATCGTGTTTACCGTGCAAAAGAAAACTGTGTCATAATAACTTTCTCGTACATACCATTACCTAGATTCTAAACAGAAGTAGGTATAAAGTGATATAATAATATTCTTTGCTCCAACGTGTCCCGAGCCCCACCAGACGGGCCCCACCAGACGGGCCCCACCAGACGGGCCCCACCAGACGGGCCCCACCAGACGGGCCCCACCAGAACCTTAAACACCCAATCAAAGCATCAGCATAATAAGCCTATAATGTTCCCACTGCTGGGACACAGGCCTCCTCTCTGTGTGAGGGCACCACGCGGGCCCAGTGCGGGTTGGATGTCACATGTCTTTGAATTTATGGTTCTAGGACATGCCGGTTTCCTCACGATGTTTTCCTTCACCGTTTTGAGAGCAGTGGTGATGAAATAATTTACACAAAGTACTTAAAGCGCACCAGTCTGGGTTCGAGCCCGCGACCTACAACTTGTAAGTCGGGGCCCCTTACCACTGCGCCACAACCGCCCTGCCAAGCACAGTACGCACCCGTTAATATCAGCACATCGAGTTTCAGAAAAAGTTCGCCTTTGTGTCACGTTGTTTATGTCCCTCATACCTGTGTAACAGTCTTATGCTAAAGCTCCATTCAACTCAGTCAATCGCAGTCCACTGCTGGACATAGGCCTCTCCCAGGCTGCACCACAACTCCCAGTTCTCCACTTCCCGCAGCCAGTCTGTCCCAGCCACCTTTTTAAGCTCGTCGGTCCATCTAGCTGGGGGGGCGTCCCGCACTACGCTTGCCTCCACCCCAAGAGAGAGATCCGTCTGCTCCACCGACCATCGGTCCTTCGACAAACAGCACTCACTGCCACTTCAGCTAACTCTGCAAGTTATGCCGTTTCTAAATCTCCATATGTCATACTAGCTTCTGTCCGCGACTTCGTTCGCATGGAAGTCGTAAGATACACAATGCCTACACTAAAATAACAGCCACAATTCTTATATTTATAATACTACTAGCTGCGCCCCGCGGTTTCACCTGCGTAAATGTCGATCCCGTGGGAATATCGGGATAAAAAGTAGCCTATATGTTAATCCAGGGTGTCGGCTACCTCCATACAAAATTTTATCAAAATTGGTCCAGCCGTTTGAGCGTGAAGAAGTAACAAACATATAAACACAACCCCCTACACACTCATAAACTTTCGCCTTTATAATATTAGTGTGATAATACTTCGTTTTCGCTAATCGTTATTTCTCACTTTTTGTCTTTTTGTTCAGCACCTATTGGTCCTAGCGTGATGTTAAGTACCCTAAGGCGCTTTGCAGATGGAGCAACTATTACAGCAACCGGCAACTGGTTGTTTACATACATCTCGGGCTATTCGTTTGCAACAATTGGCAACTTTTAAAGGAAAATTTCAAAAAGTTGTTACGTAGTTTCCTCAACTAAAGTGGCTCCATCTGCAAAGCGCCTAAGCCTTCTTCAAGAATTAGGCTATCAAATGCAAACCGGTACCGGTAGGTCCAGAGATTAGCGTGTTCAAACAAACGGACTCTTCAGCTTTATTATTAGAATATATAAACACCTGGATACGTACGGATATGGTTAGATGCAATAATTCCTAACGCAAGTCTGTTTGCGCAAATTGTCATCTGCAATCGACTTGCGGTATGTAAACATTTACTGCAAGTCATTTTGCTGCAATCAATCAACTGCCTGCCCTTTCCCAACTTGGTTGGGGCCGGCTTCCAGTATATCCGGGTGCAGCTTTTAGCTGCTGCACAACCCAGTTACTGGGTAACACTAAAACCCTTTGTATGAAATGGTTATAAACAGGGCAAGTTGACGTAGGGTGTAAAATTTCTTAATAATTACCTAATTTCCCTGACTGTACATGATGTGCCATTTACTACCTTTAATTTTCACTCGACTGTCAAAAAAATAATAATTCGTCATAGGTCATAGGTGTTTACGTTTCTATAAAGAATGGATCAACTGTAACGCTATACAAAATATAGGTCAAATTGATCCTTTTTACCGACTTAAAAAAAAAGGAGGTTATCAATTCGATACGTATGTATGTACTTACTTATCGATCTGCAATACATTTAACAGTCTTATATAAAATCATTTTATAATACATTGCTTCATTCATATTCAAAATGAGGTTTTTGGAACTTATTAACATACATACATGGCGTGAGTCGCTTGTTGACAGGTGTCATGACCAGACAATCGAATCTTATCTATGATTGTACAATACAGGGTAAACTTCAATTAGCTAGCAAAACTCCAAATACGAGAGGGATTATGATAAATATCATGAAACCCTATGAAACATATTATTTCGCCTTTATAATCACACTAATAATATAAAGGCGAAAGTTAGTGAGTGTGATTGTATGTTTGTTACCTCTTCACGCACAAACTACTGAAGGGATTTGGATGAAATGTGGCACGCAAATAATTTATAACCGGGATTAACATATAGGATGCTTTTTATCCCGATATTCCCACTTGAAATCGCGAAAAAAAATCAGTTGTTCCCTACATTTATGTTCGCATAACTCGTCAAAAGTTGCCTAGTGTTGACATATTAGTGCTCGTGACTGTACAATGACCCTATAAGAGATTATACATTAATAATAATAATAATTACCTTCATCAATGTCTAATGAGTTTAAAGTAATAGCTTAAGCGGCAATAGCCCAAAGGTTAAAGGGGTGGACGGGTGAGCTAGAGGTCGTGGGTTTGAACTCCAACCGTTGCACTATTACCACATACTTGTTTAGGAGAATAGGTATGTAATATCTTACATAGGGTAAGTCTATGTACTGAGATGCACTGTGCCTGTGTGTTGGATTACGGCCCACTCCCTCTCACAGAGAGGAGGCCTGTGTCCCAGCAGTGGGAACGTTAAAGGCTGATGATGCTAAGCCTATGTATAGCAGTGGTCTGCAATAAGTCATAAAGCCGATTGATAAGAAGCAATCATCTGCCAAGCTATTTCTCAACAATGTCGGGGTCGACCTCCAGCCTCCAGTCTAACCGGATGCAGCTGAATACCAGTAATTTACATGGAGCGACTACCTATCTGACCTCCACAACCCAGTAACTGGGTAACACGATACGACACGGTAAGACTGGTTGTCAGAATTAAGACCTACCCGTAACGACTGTCAGTTGTTTATCGGAATCAACAGATTCATAAGCTTTCCGATTCTGAGGCACGGACGGTATGTAGTAGATGGTCACCCATCAATGGACTGATTGCAGCAACATCGATCGACCCTTGCGGCCGTTACTTATAAGCCACGAGCCCCTCAACAATTGATTACTTGTAAGCCACGAGCCCCTCAACAATTGATTACTTATAAGCCACGAGCCCCTCAACAGTTGATTACTTGTAAGCCACGAGCCCCTTAACAATTGATTACTTATAAGCCACGAGCCCCTCAACAATTGATTACTTATAAGCCACGAGCCCCTCAACAATTGATTACTTGTAAGCCACGAGCCCCTCAACAATTGATTACTTATAAGCCACGAGCCCCTCAACAGTTGATTACTTGTAAGCCACGAGCCCCTTAACAATTGATTACTTATAAGCCACGAGCCCCTTAACAATTGATTACTTATAAGCCGAGCCCCTTAATAATTGATTAATAAAATAATTTCAATAATTCTTGTGTCTATTGTTACAGACATAATATTTTAGAAGCGACTTCGGTTCAAAATGGACGCGAAATTTATGTCAACGAAAATGGACGACTATCAGTAAGTTTCATACTAATTTATTTATATTAAGGCTGTTAGTGTTGATTATAAACTTAGGAACTAGTCGCGAGCTCGAACTCGCTGGTGGTCATGGCCAAAAAGCACGCTGCTGTCTCACCTGGCTTTGTGTCCGACAGAGCTAGTATCAGTGATGAGCAGTTAGACGCTAGTCTACACGCACAACGTCTAGTTCTCACGCACAGAAACACCGTTCCTACTGATAGGCGCTTGAAAAATTTTTTAAAAGTGTTTTGGAAAATCGAGTTTTATGAAAAAACCACTGCATAAATCAATTAAAAATAAACGTTCTTTTAATACTTATTTACACCCAAAGTTACGTTAAAAAATAGCAAGAAAAACGAATCTTTGTTGGCTCGTCATAACTTTTTAATGGCTTTTTATTTTATTATTCTGTTTCCATACTGACGAAATTAATAACAAGTCAAATCGATATCATGGCACAATGTCAAACAGTGGAGTAATACTCTCCCGAAAGTATGGGAAAAATATCGACTAGTGGCACCTTAACGGCTAAACTTAAGGCAACGCTCACAGACCGTACTTTAGCTTTACTTTGCTAAGTAAGCGCTAAAAATATAAACTGTATTTGAACATTAATGTCAAACGTATAATATGATGATGCTCACATTTGCTTGCACAACTCATCAACATCATCTGCCTGCCTTTTCCCAACTGTGTTGGGGTCGGCTCACTGTCTAACCGGATGCAGCTGAGTAGGTGTCAATAATTTACTTTGAGCGACTGTCTATCTGACCTACACAACCCAGTTACTGGACAATACGACAACCTTTGGTAAGACTGATTTGCTTGCACGACTATATGAACATTATATGCATAAATATAAGGTTTGGCTTAAGCTAAACCTTTAGCTCGAAAGTCGACAACCAGTCTTACCAAGGGGTATCGTATTACCCAGTAACTGAGTTGTGGAGGTCAAATAGGCAGTCGCTCCATGTAAAATACTGGTATTCAGCTGCATCCGGTTAGACTGGAAGCCGAGCACAACATAGTTGGGAAAAGTCTAGGCAGATGATGATTAAATAAGGTTTGGCTTACTTAGCCAAGTCAAAGTGCGGTCTTTGAATCGTTTCATTGATATTGAGAAAAATTTTCTCCAAAATATGTATTTTGATTTTGAACTACACTGGTGCGAGTTGAGAACCTTGCATTAAAATAACCATTACTTTGTTCAAAAACACACCTAGACTTTCCATATCCACAAAATCCTCCTTTAATTCTAGGAAACACATAGAAATGCTGAACGGAAATGACCTCAACACCCTCAACATGAACTATGAAAGCAACCACATAAACCTGGAACAGCCAGACAAGTCCTCAGAAGCCATCGCTGACTTCTACGAGGACTCCGTGGTCATGGTCACCGGAGGAACAGGGTTCGTTGGCAAGGCTCTGCTGGAGAAACTGCTGAGGAGCTGTCCTGGGATCAAGACGATTTATGTGCTGATGAGGCCGAAGAGAGGTCTGACTGTGGACCAAAGGTATAAGGAGCTTCTTAAGCATCAGGTTGGTGTCATACTTTTAGTTATTTTTTCTTTTTTTTTTGAAGGTACCTACGTATGCTTTCTTTTTTCTTTTATTGCTGAATGGACCTGTTCTTGACCTCGATCACGCCTCATGGAAAGCGATGAATGAGGTATATGATGGAATGAGCATGCCCAGAAGATGCCTGTTCGCTCTTGCTTTGAAGGCAGACGAAATGTTAAATGTGGAAGGCATCACAGACGCTGGCACAGAGTTCCACACTTTGGCTGTGCGCATAATAAACGTGGAGGAGAAGCGCTGAGTACGACTCGTCGGGTTATCAACCAAGTGTGGATGGTATCCATATTCCGATCATTCTGCGCTGCAGTACGTCTGGTAGTCC
The DNA here is from genome assembly GCA_963082905.1 of Oligia fasciuncula. Taxonomy (NCBI): domain Eukaryota; kingdom Metazoa; phylum Arthropoda; class Insecta; order Lepidoptera; family Noctuidae; genus Oligia; species Oligia fasciuncula. The sequence goes on along the minus strand of OY720414.1, from coordinate 468,675 downwards.
GGCAGTAAAAGGGCGATGATGGGATTAGGTCGTGGAGCTTCTGCGCGCACTCTCCGTAGGACAGTCTGTAAAAGTCTGTTTTTGGAAGTCATCATCTTTCTCCCCATCATCATCATCATCATTTCAGCCGAAAGACGTCCACTGTTGGACATAGGCCTCTCCCAAGCACTTCCACTTCGACCGGTTCTGTGCTTCTCGCATCCAACGGGTTCCTGCGGCCTTCACAAGGTCGTCGCTTTTTTTTTCTCCCCATATGTCAATTTATTTGTGGTCAACGCAACATGTCAGCATGTGAGGAGCAGTGGTCGCGCAATGGTATCGGCTCCGACTTACGAGTTGTAATTCGTGATCAACCACGAGCAGTGAGCAGTGCGTGAGCATCGCCATGCAACGTGGCAATGGTGCCAGACGAACTTTTTGATGCCCTAAGATTCTTTACCCTTGTTTTATATACATGTACATTTATTAATAAAAAATCGAATTATAATAAAAAACAACAGTAACGGCGGAACAGGTAACAGGTAAACTATTAAATGCAATGGGAACACGAGAGAACAGGAGAGTATCAGTAGTCGAGTATCTTGGATGGTAAAATCTTTGTAACGCTGCTTTACGAACTAGGGAATCGATTGCAATCGGTTTAAAGGCTCGTTACCACTAAATAGCACAGGTTTAAATAATAATACAATCTAAAATAGATTACATCTGCTGGACATAGGCTTCCCCTAAGCACCTCCACTTCGACCGGTCCTGTGCTTCCCGCATTCAGCGGATTCCTGCGACCTTCACCAAGTCATCAGCCCACCTCGTGGGAGGCCTTCTAACTCTATGTCTTCCGGTACGCGGATGCCATTCCAGAACCTTATGACCCCATCGACCATCTAATGGGCTGCTACGGCGCTATTCTTGAATGAAAAACCCAATAACACTTAGTCTTACTTGAGAATCACCAGGTATCCATTCTCAGCAGTCATGCTTACGACCACTAGACCAACAAGGCACTTACAAAAATGCTTCATACAAACAAAAATATAAAGGCCTTCTCCTCCCCAGGTCTTCGATCGCATCAGAGCCCGTTGGCCCGAACGTCTCGGCAAGCTGTACCCCATCACCGGAGACGTCTCCGCCCCCAACCTCGGAGTCAGCCCTGAACAGCGAGAGCTGCTGGGGAAGGTGACCACGCTGTTCCACTCGGCTGCTACTGTGAAGTTCACGGAGCCACTCCATGTAGCCACCACACTCAATGTGCAGGGAACTGCCTCGCTGCTGAAGCTGGCTGAGGATATGCATAAGTTGAAGGTAGGTCCTGGTATTATGTGCGTACATTTTTTTATTATGAAAAATTCTTCTAACTTCTGGCTTCTGCCCGCGACTTCATCCGCGTAACATCGCCACCACCAACCACCGACCACCGCGGCCGCTGATCACCAAAACAGCATCATATGCGTGCTTTCTGAGTTATTTTTCTTTTTGCTCCCAAGGGTCGTAGAGTGATTTTAGCCTTCCTCAGAACTGGGCTATCAAATATGCAAAAAGATTCTTTAAATTCTGACAGGTGTAGTTTATAATTTGTTGTGACAGATGTGTTGCTGGGGAGTTTGTGCCACGTCTTATTCACAACAAGTACTGCGGACTAATTGCGTAACACACTACAGTACCAATAGCTTTCATTTTGACAGTTCAACATCATTCATTGCGTTATTTACGTTTAGTTGTTGAACAGACAAATTTTTCGAACATACCTAATTATACCTATGAAGTAATGGATTAACAATATCCTTCAAAATGATTCACATTGTGATTGATAGTGTGTTACGCAATAAGGATATGATAGTCGAAAAATCTAAGTGATTCTGCACGTCACGTCTGTTTTCGTTTCGCGTCTCTATCACTCATACCTGTATGTGACAGTTTCCTTCTCTAAAGCCCTTGTCATAATACGTTGACCTGCCCACCAGGCGCTGGTACACGTATCAACAGCCTACAGCAACGCGCCGCGCTCCCTCATCGAGGAGCGAGTGTACCCGCCGCCCTACGACCCCGACAGCATCGTCCGCTGCACCAAGATGCTGCCGGCAGAGACTGTGGAGGTCATCTCGGAAACTTTACAGGTTGGTACAACCGAGCATGGTTTCTGAAAACCTGTTTTATAAAATAATTTAGGCCCACTTGCGCGATCATGCCTTGCATGTGTTTAAACTTAAACTCGGAAATAATTCATCTTGCGCCACTAAGAGTAAGAGGTAAACCCAGAGTTAAACTTGTAAATATTAAACCCACCGATGTGGTAGAGTTAAGTCGTTAAATTCTGGGTTAGTGTTAGTAATGTCACAATAAATATCAACAGGCAATATTATATTCATAAACTCATTTATAAATCGTGTCTGTAGAGTATCGCTAGCTAATTTAATTTGACCCGACAAAATGTTCCGATTTGACAATCCATTTAAATATTATAAAAAGTAAAGTTTATTTATTTATGTATTAAAATCTCCCTTCAACTATCATTATCAGTGTATGTACACAATGGGACAGTGCGGTCATTTGACAAATCTATAGGTACTAACTTATATACCTATAATATTTTATAGAACTGAAACTAATAATCTAAAAAGTTATTAAGATTAACTTTTTAGATTATTTCGCTAAAATGGAAAAGAAACATTAAGTTAATTGGTTTCTAAAAACATTTCAAGTAGGTTCATCTTACCCAAAAGGTTACACAAAGACATTTGAGAAAAAACGTTTTGTGCAATGTGACGCATTAGGTATTTCCCAAGTGTCTTCTTTTGTTTTGTTACCTTTTATTTTTACCGTTTTTTAAGTAGTTTTTGGGGTTCTGTACCTCAAAAGGAAAAACGGAATCCTTATAAGATCACTTCGTTGTCAGTCTGTCTGTCCGTCTGTCAAGACCCTTTTTCTCAGGAACACGTGGAGTTATCAAGTTGAAATTTATATCAAATACTCAAGGCTGCAATCTCTGCAAAGCAGTGAAAATATCAAACTTCTAAATCAACGCAATCAAAAGATACGGGCGTTTATGTTCCGGAATCATAACCTATAGGGTACTTCCCGTTGACCTAGAATCATGAAATTGGCAAGAAGCTATGTCATGTAGCACAATTATAGGGAAAAATCCGAAAACCGTTAATTTGTTGTTACATACCTTTGTACGGAACACTACAAAAAACCATCACATGGGCGTAAGGTGAAATATTCACTGTTCATTACTTTTCTGTTATACAATAGTTCTTGTAGTAACGAAACGGCTAAGCCTCATATTTTGACTAAGGTGTTAAAGTTAGGGCTTGAAGAGTTAGGTCGTGTAGAGTTAGAAGCTTGGCCCTATATGAGATCTGATAACTTTTTGACAGTGCGAGGCATATGTGGTCTCGTCTTGGCAACATTTTACATGAAAATGTTGGTGGGTTATTTCATTCTTTAAATAGAATATCAGAATAAATTTTACACATCATATTATCAAAAATAAATAAGCTAGATGAGGTCGGCGTTTCCTATCTGACTATTCTGAAAAGAAAGGTCGAAACAAACTCAGAGAAGAACAAACCCTATGTTTCAGCATATAATATTGTATCCTCTTGCAGGGCGAGCACCCGAACCCCTACACCCTGACGAAGGCGTTGGCAGAGTCTATAGTGTACAGTCACACCAACTTGCCTGTGTGCATCGTCAGACCTTCTATTGGTAAGTCATAATAATAATAGCCTCCCGACCGATTTCGGTCACGGTGGCCAATCTCAACGGAGATTAGCCAGGTGCGCAGGAGATATTATAGTGCACAAGTGTGTACGTGAATTGAGGTGCACTCTCTGTTCCATAACTCTCATAGTCCGATGGGACAGCAATTCGACACGACCGGGGAGGGAGCAGGCGCAAGACCAATGGCTTTACGTGCTTTCCGAGGCACGGGGGTATTAAACCGCCAACTTCCAAACTCCGGATTAAGTCATAAGTCATTTAAGAAATTCCTAATTGAAAACCAAATAACACTTTGTCCGACCTGGGAATGTACGTAGTTATTTTAGCAGACGGCATGACGAAGGGAAGGTGGCTAGATCTCTGGTGTGGGACGCAACGTGTGTCGATACCATTGCTCCATCTCATGTTCCTAACACGGCGGGCTGTGCTGGCGCCGCTGCTGCGGCTGAAGATCCTCAAGCAGCGCCAATACTGTAACCTTATTATGGGCAACCACAGCTTTGAGCCGTTTGGGGTCGAAACGCTCGGGTCATGGGGCCCGAGTGCGTGTCTCCTTTTTAAGGACAATTGAAAATATAAAACAAAACCTAACCAAACCGAGGCGGGTTGGTAATTTTCGAGCTCGCTTCGCTCGCTCTTCCCACCCTAAGTAATAATCTACCGTTCTAATACATACGAGCAATTTGCCAGCGTTATTAAATCCTGAATCCCTTAAAAAATACGCCATAAATAAAAAAAATACCCTATCATAAGTTTAGAGGGACGCCCCATTCCCTTCAACTTTCTAAGAACACGGGCAGGTCACACAGGCCCTGCTAGTTATTATCAATGTGTATAATTTCCCACAAGGCGCCAGTCTCAGCCCACTTCTCATGACATTCATCAAATAGTCATAAGCGATCGATTGGACCTATTATTGGCTCGCAGGCAACCACTATATCAAACAATATTTTATTTGTTGGCATTATAGTATTATTTGCAAACAGAACCTTGCAAATAGTAGAGGGGCTCGTGGCTAAGTAATAACAGCCGCACGGGTCGATCTAAGGTTAAGCTACGCTTGCCGCGGTTGGTTTCAAGATGGGTGACTATTCATTACATACCGAGACCCCTCCGTGTCTCGGAAGTCCCGGCTGACATTTGTATATCTTTGACAGTCGTTACTGATAATAAGAAGCCCTGAAGGCTGACAACCAGTCTTACCAAGGGGTATCGTGTTACCCAGTAACTGGGTTGTACAGGTCAGATAGGCAGTCGCTCCATGTAAAATACACACATCGACATAACACACACAACCTTTCGCACGCAATCCCCGAAGGGTGTGTCACAGGTGTATATTACACCCACATTTCGCTATTGCCATCAACCCGCACAAATCCATACTTGGATCCGGGCTGCTTCTGAGAAATTCCTGATGGAAAACCCAATAACACTTTGCGATCTGAGAATCGACTTATAGGAAAGTTCGGCTTTGTAGAACGTTGTCTCTGTCACTCATACCTGCTGGGACACAGACCTCCTCTCTGTGAGAGGGAGTGGGATGTAATCCACCACGCGGGCCCAGTGCGGGTTGGTGGCTGTCACGTGTCTTCTAGTTCTAGGACATGCCGGTTTCCTCACGATTTTTCCTTCACCGTTGTAGAGCAGTAGTACTTAATTAAATAAATTACTCAAAGTAAAGTCCTTGTATGGATTCGAACCTAGAACTCGTAAGTCCAGAGCTCCAGACCGTTACCAATGGGCCACCACGACTCTCTAGCTGAATTCTCGACGTGACTCATTTACGTCACCTAGCATTGATACTGATTGTTATCACAATCAGCTAAGCAGTTTAGAAGTGACGTAAGACATCCATACTTACAGTTTTAATTTATGATCCGTCATTAACCGACCTCCGATTGACCTTACAAGGAGACTACAGGTCGTGTTTAGTACGCAAGGTGGCCAAAAGTTAAATGTACACCTACACACGCCATTAAGCTACTACAATCTGTCAAATTTCTTTGAAAGATTTTCAACTTTATTGCTAAGGCATAAGGTTCAAGGTTGATTGGGAAAATTTGAAAGTTTAGGGTAGCTTGATGTGCTGGCGTTTGCACATGACACATGGCTTAGTTGTGAGAAGGATTCCTGCTACAAAGCAAGTGGTTCTAGGTTCCATATCAAGCACCATAATTGCAGGGAGAGAAGGAAATTTCTAATCTCATCCATCTAGGTTTGAAAAGTTTGTCTGCTCAGCATCAATAGGTACGCACTGGACTTGGCTGAAATGACAAAATGAATGGTATTGCGATCGATTGCCACTGTATGTCTGTTACGCAATTACCCCGCAGGTCGGGCAAAGTGGCAAGTGTATTGGGCAGCCCGGAGTCTGAATTTGTGACCGGTTGATGGCAATGGGCCTCTATTAAATGGGACTTAAACATAACCTTTTGGGATGTAAGAAGAAGCCTCCTCGTGTAGCGCAGTTTGTTCCGCCACTCACTCAACGGAACCGAGCGCTCGGCCCATCCACAGTCACACCCAACACCTTATTTGACTGGACAATTCTTTCCTTGCGGTGGTAGGGCTAACGCCCGCCTGGTTTGCGACCACCCTCCCACAGGAGTCCGGCGTCAAGCAGCCTGCTGTGTTTCGTCGATGCGTGGCAGTTCCAGTGCCTTAGGCACCTTCTGGGCACGCTCGTTCCACCATAGACCTCATACATCGCTTTCCATTAGGCGAAAAAAAATACTGGCGAAATGTACTACACACTTTTGGCAGACTTAATGAACTTTGTACAAATTATGTTTCTGTTAATTTGCGACGAGTATAGTCAACCGTACGACAGTGGTATGGTAACACATAGACATTGGGCTGGCCTAGCGTAGTGCGAAGTTTCGATAGAATAAGAGGCCCCCCTGTACTGGTATAATAACAGGCCCGCTAGTACTGGTATAATAACAGGCCCGCTAGTACTGGTATAATAACAGGCCCGCTAGTACTGGTATAATAACAGGCCCGCTTGTACTGGTATAATAACAGGCCCGCTAGTACTGGTATAATAACAGGCCCGCTAGTACTGGTATAATAACAGGCCCGCTAGTACTGGTATAATAACAGGCCCGCTAGTACTGGTATAATAACAGGCCCGCTAGTACTGGTATAATAACAGGCCCGCTTGTACTGGTATAATAACAGGCCCGCTAGTACTGGTATAATAACAGGCCCGCTAGTACTGGTATAATAACAGGCCCGCTAGTACTGGTATAATAACAGGCCCACTAGTACTGGTATAATAACAGGCCCGCTTGTACTGGTATAATAACAGGCCCGCTAGTACTGGTATAATAACAGGCCCGCTAGTACTGGTATAATAACAGGCCCGCTAGTACTGGTATAATAACAGGCCCGCTAGTACTGGTATAATAACAGGCCCGCTAGTACTGGTATAATAACAGGCCCGCTAGTACTGGTATAATAAGAGACCCGCTAGTACTGGTATAATAACAGGCCCGCTAGTACTGGTATAATAACAGGCCCGCTAGTACTGGTATAATAACAGGCCCGCTAGTACTGGTATAATAACAGGCCCGCTAGTACTGGTATAATAACAGGCCCGCTAGTACTGGTATAATAACAGGCCCGCTAGTACTGGTATAATAACAGGCCCGCTAGTACTGGTATAATAACAGGCCCGCTTGTACTGGTATAATTAGAGGCCCGCTACGTACTGGTATAAGCTGAATGGATATATCATCATTTCATCATCAAACATTCATCCATATATCATATATGGATGAATGTTTCTTGAAATAATTTGCGACTCATTTGACCTGTCCCAAGGACATTACTAATTATTACGGTAAGTCCTTTTGGAGGGACGAAGCGATTGAGAGTTTTACTATGCATACAATGAATTTATTTAAATCCGACTAACACTATGAAATAATTGAATATCTATAATTAATACATATTATGTTTAGGCGTAGGTAATAATTAAAGATGGCTTTCTATCATTATTGTTTATGTATGACAAGTCAACAAAAGAGAAGTTTAGTAAGAAACCGATGGATGTTGTCGACTGCAATTTAATTGGATAAATGAGCTGCTTGTTTTGTATTGATAAAATTAAATTCCATCGGTTTCTTAATAAACTTCAACTATATCCGACGATCCTGCATACTTATCTCTTTTGTTGACTGTACCTACCTACTGAAACCATGGTAACAGGTATTGACGATGTCACTGCCACCCTACTGCATCCTACACTCTACAGTCTCTCAAAAACAGCACCCCAATTGCGTAACACACTATCAATCGGAATTTGAATAATTTTGAAACAAATTGCTAATCCATTGCTTTATAAGTTCGAAAAATTTGTCTGCTCAACACGTAAATAACGCAATGAATGTTGTTGAACTGTCAAAATGAAACCGATTCCGATTGATACGCAATTACCCCACAGATCTCATACTCGTATGTACGAGTATTACATGTTCTACCTTCAATGTCTATGGTCGTATTGGTACGTGGTCAGCTCTGAGCGGCAGACAAATATTAGAAAAGTAAAGAAGTTGAATTGAAAGCGATGCTCATCATAAATTCATATACCTTTGACGCACAGCCATCATATCGATTGACACAAGGCAGGGGGAGGCATGGCTTTCCAATCATTTTAATTAAAAATGTATGTGCCTCAACTGCTTTTACTAAGAAACGAGAAAATATTGATTTCAATTGATTTGCGATGGATATTGACGTGAAATAGCCCAATTTGACTCACTGGACTCTCTGTTACGAACGCCCTGAGAGATGCTGAGAACCGAACGAAGTGGAAGAACATCGTGCATGAAGCCACGAAGCCCTTTCAGGGACACGACCTTCAGTAATGAAGTACACGACCAAGAAGAGAGAAGAGAGAACCCAAATAGTACTCCCACATTTCGCCAGTGTAATACAGGACTGCCTATCTGACTTACTGGGTCACAGGATGCCAAGTGGTAAGACTGGTTGTCAGACTTTCGCACTTCTGTCTACCCGTAACGACTGTCAAAGATCTACGAATGACAGCCAGGAGCACGTGCTTAACGTGCTTTCCGAGGCACGGAGGGGTCTCGATATGTAATAGAAGGTCATTCATCCGCGGACCAACCTCGGCAAGCGTAGCTTAACCTAATGGATCGATCTGTGCGTGTTATAAATTAGCCGCAGCCCATCGCAATCCACTGCTGGACATAGGCCTCTCTTAGGCTGCCCCACAACACCCTGTCCTTAGCCTTCCGCATCCAGTCGGTCCCAGCTGTGGGAGTATTGCAGCAGGGCTGGTTCATGAGGTAGATGATGGTGTGGAAGCAGAAATAAAAAGACGGGCCTTTTGGTGTTACGTGTGTGGAGCGGATTTTATTGCAGACTCAGAATCAAAGACTACAATATGATGCTGCTCAGAATGACAGTAGTTTGATACAAGGAACAGGAAATGAACATAAACAAATATAGTTTGTTGGAGTGGCCAACACCAGCCACCTTTCTATGATCGTCTCTGGCGTCCCACACTACCAACCCATGTAGGTCCGACTACCTAGGTACATAATTAGAAACTTGAGGTTAGACAGGTTATAAATATCTTGTCCATTTCTCAATAGCCATAGTAAGATTAGGTAACACCTGTGCACTGTGGTAATACCATGAAACAGGTTGGGGAGTCGAGAAAGCGGACTTATCTTCGATGACTACCTACAATCCTACTTCTGCGATTATGCATAATCTAAGTAAAATGTTAGACACCGTTAGGTAGTTTAATGTTTACTTATTGTTTACAATTGTTCGAAGTTTTTACAACAATGAAAATGACAGTTCGAATAGGTGACATGCGACCGCTATTCAGGGGTAAAACTAAATATTCATTGCGTTATTTACGTCGTCGAGCAGACAAATTTTTCGAACTTATAAAGCAATATCCTTCAAAATGATTCACATAATTATGTGTAACGCAATTAGGATGCAGTTTCGTCCGAGCTCATTTTATTCTTTCCTTGTTTTTATGAATAGTTTTCTGTTATTTTCAGTGACCGCCGCTCTGCAGGAGCCCTACCCAGGATGGATCGATAATGTCTACGGAGTCACCGGTGAGTCGCAACAGCTTCCAAATAAAACTATAGCCCTTATTGAGAGTGCACGGAGAGTAAAAAGGAACATACACACAATTTGCCCTCATCTATATCTATCTATCTAAACATACTATAGGCCGACCGCTTAGCTGAGACGTTGCCTGAGGTAGCAGCGCGGTGCGGGAGGGGTGTGGTGACGTGTGCGAGAGCTCAGTGATTTGTCAACTTGTGACAACTATCACCCCTCCTGCACCACGCAGCTACCTCAGGCAAATAATAATAAAGCTGAAAAGTCTATATTTTGATCGCGCTAATCTCTGGAACTATCAGTCAGATTTTTTTTTTTTGCATTTGATAGCCCATTTCTTGAGGAAGGCTATGGAGCCGAGCAAAAAGAAAGAAAGTGACGAACGCTAAGCGAAAATGAAGTAAAAGCGCGGGCAGATGCGACGGGGAGGGGCGGGGGGATAACCACGCGGGTGAAGTCGCGGCCACAGCTAGTCTATAATTATATTTATATTCACATCTATATTTTGAGATCAATAATGTTTCAAGATCTAATCTTTCTTCTCCTCTCTTTTTTGTACGTAACTAGCTGCGCCCCGCGGTTTCACCCGCAGAAGTGTCGATCCCGTGGGAGTATTGGGATAAAAAGTAGACTATATCTTAATATAGGGTGTCAGCTACCTCCATACAAAATTTTATCAAAATTGGTCCAGAGCGTGAAGAAGTAACAAACGTATAAACACACACACTCACCCCCACACGCACACACTCACAAACTTTCGCCTTTTTATTATTAGTGTGATCATAAAATATGATAGCTGAAGAATGTTAGTCATAATAATATCTTCTCCATCTTCTAGGTCTCATAATGGAGATCTCCCGCGGCACCTACCGCTCCGGGTACTGTCACGAGCGGTACGTCGTGGACCTGGTGCCCGTCGACATGGTGGTCAACTCCTGCATCCTGGCTGCCTGGAGACAGGGGGTCAAGCAGTGAGTGTAGAACCTCGTTGATCTAGAGGACCTAGTCTGTAGTAGATCTGGGTGGAGTGGACGCTGTGGACCAGACGCCCGTCGACATGGTGACCTGGCACATCTCCTGTGGAAAGTCAGCTTTATGGTGTCCCAAGTGTAGTTAAGGTTAGGAATTTCTAAGCAGGCACACGGAGCTTCTTCACGGAGCTTCGGCACACGCTTCTTTAGATGATGTCAAAAAGCTCGGCCTTTTGCACTACAGCTGTGAAATGTGGGTCTACTTAAACCCCTAACGGAGTAAACCCCTTTGGAGAATACAGACTTGCTTATGTATATCATGCTATAATATTATAACAGCTCAAAATCTGGACTGCCAACTGAGCATGGCCCCGATAACTTCGGCATTCTTCCTCTCACTATAGAAATCTTCTAAAGTCCTTATTAACTTATTCCAGGCCTGGTCGTTGCCCAGTCTACAATGTGACATCAGGATCTATCAACCCGCTGCAGTGGGGCCAATTCACCAAACTCTGCATCAAATGGGCTCTGGAGAATCCCACCAAGTAAGTTTTCAGTTTACTTTTACTCACCAGCTTATGAGGCACTCGTGGCTAAGCAGTAACAGCCGCGCGGGTCGATCTTTAAGGTTCAGCAATACTTGTTGATGTCGGTCCGTGGATGATTGACATACCGAGACCCCTCCGTGACATTCGTTGATTTTTGAGTCGTGACGGGTAGTCAGAAGCCCAAAAGTCTGACAACCAGTGTTACCAAGTGGTATCGTGTTACCCAGTAATTGGGTTGAGAACGTCAGATTTGCAGTCGCTTCATATAAGGTACTGATAATCATCTACTGCCCCGTTGATCTCGTGGTCGCAAGCTCGACTGCTGAACGTGTGGTCCTGGGTTTGATTCCCAGGTCGGGCAAAGTGTTATTGGGTTTTTCCATTAGGAATTTATCAGTAGCAGCCCGGAGTTTGGAAGTTTGTGGTGTGATATCCCCGTGTCTCGGAAAGCACTAAAGCTGTTAGTTCTGCGCCTGATCTCTCCTCGGTCCCATCAGGACTATGAGGGTAAAGGATCCATCTGTACCTATTTGCGCACAAACTTGTGTGGTCGGGAGGATTGTTCTTATTATTATTGTTATTCATCTGCATCCGGTTAAACTGGAAGCCAACCTTAACTTAGTTAAGGCAGATGATGATGATGTGTGTACACGTCTGACTGGTATGTTAAGTTTTATACGGCTGAGAGTAAATTTTCTGTCCTCCTATAGATACGTGATGTGGTACCCAAACTTCTCGTTCACGGAGTCCCGCTTCATGAACACCTTCTGGGAGATCACGTGCCACTTCCTGCCAGCCTTCATGTACGACCTGCTGCTGAGGGCACAAGGGAGGAAGGCCATGTGAGTATATCCTACAAGTATCCATAAATAATGAGGATTAAAATGAGATTCGCAAAAGAATCAGCAACTTTTAGTTTTAATAGTATAGTTCCTAGTGATGGCGCTCGTCCAGTGAAGTATGACCACCATACCTATGTCTGCTGCAGCCAGGCAATGCTGTGTGTGTTTTGATTTGAAGGGTACGTGTGCCGGTGTGATTACATTACAGGCCCATGACGCATTTTAGCTTTGTTTCCGTGATGCCGCGATGCCGGTACCCGACATATCCTGAAGGTTGGTCAATCTTAACTGGCAGTAAGCAATTCAATTTATTCAGGAACAATTCACATTGTGTTTGAAAGCTGATACATTGCTCGCTACATGGACAAAAGGGTCGAAATGATACCTACTGTATATGAGCTGTATTATATTATTTATAGGATAAATCAGTCTGAATTCCATATTTCATGAACTTTCTTTACATAAAAACCATCTTTCCCTTCTCCAGTATGATGAAGCTCGCCCGGCGATTCAAGATGGCTGCGGCCACAGGCGAGTACTTCGCCAACCACGAGTGGCAGTTCGGCGTGGCCGAGCTGACGGCGCTCCACGATGACGTCACTGTCACCAGGGACTCCGGCGCCTTCCCCCACTGGCCCGCAGACTTCGACTGGGACTCGTATATCGGTGCTTATATGTTCGGCATCAGGCGGTATATCTTGAAGGATACTGCTGAGTCGTTGCCTGTGGCGCGGACTAAGTTAAGAAGGTGAGTTTCTTTACTTTGTGCAATTTATATAATTACCTCCTAGCTGCGCCCCGCGGTTTCACCCGCGTAAATGCGTAGTAGCCTATAGGTAATATATGTTAATCCAGGGTGTCAGCCACCTCGATACAAAATTTTATCAAATTGGTCCAGCCGTTTGAGCGTGAAGAAGTAACACACATATAAACAAAACAACACCCCCGCACACACTCACAAACTTTCGCCTTTATAATATTAGTGTGATTTAGAACCAATGATTCGAAGACATGTGATATCCACCACCCCGCAGTATGCTCACGTGGTGTATACGGCCCACTCCCTCTCATTGAGAGAAGGCCTATGTCCCAGCTCTGGAAACATGTTTTTATTTCGTTTTGACATTTAACGGTTGACTATGTTAGCTGAGTCCGCATCTGTAACTTTTCAACGGACAAAACTCCGTACAAAGCAACAGCAGTCAGTCGAGACATCGTCGGCGATGTATTTTTTTAAATTATTTATTTAAAGAGAAATTGTACATGAAACGCAAACCTCAATAGGTTTGGATAACGGATTTTACCGCGACGCAACGCATTGCAAAAATCTTCCTTCATCACTTTTGTACATTTTCTATGAACAGACGCGAACTAAAAGCGGGCCGAAACGCCCGCAACGCACTTATAGAAATGAAAATGCAATGCGCTGCGGCTCATTGCGGCTGTAATTGCACATTAGGTACGATACGACCGACGTAACTTGGCGTTTTTTGGAACCAAATGGTGGCATGAGGCGAGTGTGAGTGAGAGAACAAATGGTGGCATCAGGCGAGTGTGAGTGAGAGAACATGCGCGAAAGTTCGCGCATACGACGTAACTTGGCGGGTCTGAGTATACTCATATTGTACAGCAGCCGCAACGAGCGTAAACGCAGCATTCGATTTATTTGAATTGCTGAATTGAAATGATTGTAAATCAATAAAAGAGGTTGCCATTCCTATTGTGTTACGAAATATAGTGCTTTTACTATCTTCCTCTACCCAGTCAGATTATAATTTCCATGTATTTCCTGTTTCAGATTATACTGGGTGCACAAACTGTTCCAAGCGGCGACAGGATACTATTTGTTCAGGTTCCTTGCGGGTCGCTTACGGTAGAATTATAACTTAATTTTGTAAGCAAGTGGTCAATTGGGCTAATTAGTTAAGTAAACCATAATTTGCTGGACAGCACAGGGGCTTAAGAACAGCAAATTCTCATTTTGAGAGCTGACTTACAAAACGGCTTCATAATATATTGATAAATAAAAATATAGTGCTTGATTAAAACCGTTAAGTGAGCTCTCAAATGAGAAAGAACCATTTATTATTACGGGCCCTAAAAGTAGGATAAAATTAATGTATCTAGAGCAGATTCTTATTTCCTAGTATTTGTATCTCACGCAGCGACGCGCGCTTTACTTGTGGTTACCAAGCGTACAAACATGCTGTGAAAGTGTGTGTGTGTAAGACTGTAAGCGCAGGAGCTCTCGGTACCGTCCGCGTCCCAGGCAATGGCGAAGTGATAAGTGTGCAGTGTGTGTAAAGTGCTGACGCTACTCGTGTTCACATACATAATTTGTACGCTTGGTTACCTTATGTAAAGCGCGTGAGATAAAAATACTATACCTACTTTTCACTGCAGTGTAAAAAAAGGATCGCAGAGAAACATTTATGATTTAAACAAAAACCACCCTTTATGGAACCTCATTTTATATATTTAAGAAAATATTGACGTACCTGTAATATAATAAAAAATAATTCTGTTATTTTAATTCTTTCAGAATATTTTTACCAAATAGGTATTGTAATTTGTAAATCTTATTTTGTTTTTGTATTTTTTTTAACATAATTTTGTGTCACATTTTTGAAAAAAAAAACATGTCGATCTTCAGAAATTATGATTAAAAATCAGAAAACATTTTTTAAGTTATTATTTTTTTACTTACATTATTATTGAATAATTAGATGTAAGATAAAATACAGATACTTTCACTATGTAGAAACATTTTATTTAAGTATAGAACCTTCGTTGACTGTAGATATAATATTGTCTATAGGTACCCCTTATTTTTAATCTGTGCGAGATTATTAAGGGCGCTTTCCGAATTAGCTATAATCGCTCACAGCGCTCACATCATCTCACATGCGTTTCGATTTAGATATCACGATTATGACAGCTGAGAGCTGTCAACAATTCGGAACGCCCGTGAGCGCGCTCACAGTGCTTACTCAATGTAAAAACGATATTATTACAGTATTTCTTTGTATAAACACTACATTTCTTCTTCTTTGGTTAGGTGGCGACTATCAGCCAGAAGCACAATTTCGTAAATGCCACGTTAGTTTAATTTTATGATAAGATGCAAATCAAAACAAAACACACACTGACATTTCCTCATACAAACACTGTCATTTTTGACAGCGCTCACGGTGATATTATTCTAGGGCATGGTCGGCGTTATCGCAAGATGGCGCATGTCATGACGTCATCTATGACGATTCACGGAACGTCGTTATCACGCTCACGCTAATTCGGTACGGGTTTAAGCACGCTCACATCGATTATTTCCCATCTCGGAACGCAGGGTAAGTAATTGGCAATATAAAAAAAAATAACCAAAAGTTTTATTTTTTAAGTCTGTCTGTATGTTTGGGATTATCTCAATGGGATTATCTTGTAAATTACTTACTAAAGGTTAGTTTTTTTTAAATTCCAGAATATACTAATCTGACTTAGAAGTCTTTTAGGTTTGCGTTTTTTTATTATAGAAGCATGGGCGCCGGGAGCGGGGGTGCAAGGGGGTGCACTAGCACCTCCCTGGCTTCAAAATCAAATTTAAGATTCAGCTTAAAATATCCGAATACGCCTATTAATAGAGAACTCAACCTATTTGAGGCGAGATCCTAAATTTTCTATTGTATTCTGCAATCTCTCTCGATTCTAAACCTTTTGTGCAATAGTCAACAATGGACCCAACCTCTATTTCCGAAAATCTAATCGACTTATGTCGACAGTGACTCCTTTTAAGTATGGATAAACAATAACCTAACATATCCACTACATCTTATGTAAAGTGCAATAATGATCGAGCCTGACCTGAAGATGCACACCCCCCTGAAATAAACTTGCCGGCGCCCGTGTAGGTAGATACCTATAGAAGTATGACATTATACCTGTCAGTGTCAAATTATTATCGGGGTTTGAAAAACGAACTTTAGATTGATTTTGATTGAATTTTCATCACAAGGAAGTGTTAAGAAATTATTTAAGGTTGCACCACTCTTGTCTCTGGTTCAGAGTCGCGTCTAAATTCTAAAATATTGGCTAAGAAATAACATAAAACAGTTCTGTAAAAATAAAACAATGATAGTAAGAATTTTTTTTTTATTTCTAACATTTTATCAGCGAGTTAATTTTCCGTAACACACTATCGATAGCAATGACTTTTATTTTGACAGTTCAACAACATTCATTTCGTTATTTACGCCGTTGTGTTAAATTCGCACAAGAAGCAATGGATTAACAATATCCTTCAAAATGATTCAGATTTAAGTTGATAGGCACACTGACGTGTAATAAACTTGTTTAATAGAGGCCAGTGGATGGGCAGGATCCGAGGGCAATCCCCATATTCTAAGGAACGTTCACGTGAACGTTCGTGTGAAAATAAATATATATTCCGTACATTTTTGACAAGTTCTTATTGACTGTCGCAGAGATAAGATTACGACTGGAATGTTCACATTTATATCATAGATCAAGATTTATTCTATTCTATAAAAATCTGACGCTACCACCACCACCTGACGCTAGGGACTGACACTATTGACAGCTCACTTCACCTAAGTTTACACGTTATTTTTTTTACAGAATAGACCGGAAGAAGTCAAACTGTAGGTATAAGATACCACACAAAAACAATCAGAAAATATTATTTTTAACACTTTTTATTTCATAAAAAATTACACTATTTTGATACAAAAATAAACTTCTATATCTACACACTAGGAAAATCTTACACATTTTCAATTACATAGGTAGGTTCTTATAGTCTTTTGAGCATTCTTATAGCAAGTTTCAATACTTAAATCTAAAATCTATGTTTATTACTTTACATTGTAGCAGCAAATTATTAGAACAAGCCTACACCTTTAAATTTAAAAAATCCGCAACGAAAATATTTTCGTATCAGTTTTACAAAAATGTCTGTTAATCGGAGCTAAGAAAATGAGGTGCCAAATTAAGCGGGCTGAAAATATAGCTAATTCAGAGATTGGTTTTGTTTACAAAGACATTTTTTGTTTGTTTTTATTAAGCTATACTTCAGGACCTTACTCGACAGTGGCGCCAACTGGTGATCCTAAAAGCGGTCCCTCATTGTGTAACAAAATTAGGTACTGTAAAAGAATGACATTTATTGACAAATGTGTATCGACAGCCCCCCCCCCCCCCCACTTTCAACGTCATTCGAGCGCCAAGAGATCTTTGAAGCACTTTATCGCTGCATTTTGCGTTTTATTTCTGTCGATGAAGTAATAAAGGAGGCGGAAATAAACAATTTTTTTACATAATTTCCCCTGGAATACTAAGGTTTAATACACTTTAGAGTTTAAGTAGGTACTTTGAAACATTAACTACTTATAAGCTAGAAGTAGGTACAAATATTATGTCAGAGGTTTTTTAACCTTCTATGAACTATATTCATGTTAATAAAACCAGTAGGGTAATTGCGTAACACACTAATAGTAGTAGCAATGAGTTTCATTTTGACAGTAGAACAACATTCATTGCGTTATTTACGTTGTTGAGCAGACAAATTTTTCGAACATATGAAGCAATGGACCAACAATATCCTTAAAAATTATTCAGATAGTTTTTGAAAGTGTGTCTACGCAATTAGGGTGCTGGTACGATAGAAGAATAAAATCAGTGGAAATATCAATAATATACTTATTTTGCAATATTAATCGATATTTCTAAGTTTTCATATTTAAATATTATTTCATTATTACAAAACATGCTGCGACCTCAAAAAATTTGGGCAAATGGCAAGAGGAAGACAATGATTCTTAAACCCTACAGCATAGTTACCTACATGACTGAATACAAAGATTTTAACTTTGACAGTTCAAATAAACCATAACATAACATTATACCAAAACATGACATAACGAATAGCCACCATTTTGTGCATAAATCAAGATGGCCGTCTCTAAGCATCCATGGCGATGACAGTTGGCGCCTCGTTGTGGTCGGCTACGATCGCCGTGGAGGATGTGAACCATCCGCTCATCCAGTACAGCATGAGTCCCCAGAACAGGCAGCGGCAGATGATGTCTACCCAGTACATTCTGGAATAAATAGAAGTTATTATTTATTTTGGAAGAAGTAGTCGTCACTGACTCTATCACTGCTCTCTATGCTAGCTGGTTCCATTTCCTAATTAAAAAAATTCAAATAATATCTCCGCACCAACCCATACACTCCAATACCTACAGTACAGTATTATAGTACACAAGTGTATGCGCATACATAGGTGCACTTTCTCTTCTTTCACAATCCGCCACGACCGGAGGATCAGGCGCAGGAAAATAGGCGCCTACGCGCCTTTCCGAAGTATGGAGGGTATACAACTAAATCTTAGTCTAGAATATTTCGCTTTTCTTATGCCAGACCTGGGATTTGAACATCATGATCCGCAGTAGCTATTTATATTAAAATAGATGAATTAAGTACCTACTGTAATTTATTAATTATTAGAATGTAATGTGACTGTGAATGAATGTAATGTGTGTGAATGTAATGTAATGTGTGTATGTATGTAATGTATTTGCTAATTGCGTTGGACCCCCAGGGGTGCTGCAACAGACTAATTGTGATGTGACTCATTAGTAATAGTAAGACTTGATAGGTTATACAAACTATATAGGTAGATAGTCCTCCAGACCGTATTGTGGCCATGGCGGCCAATCTAAACGGAGACCAGCCTTCGGCGCGGGAGATATTATAGTGCAGGCGTGTGTGCGCAGACACAGGTGCACTCTCTCTCTTCCCTCACACTCACAGTCCGATGGGACCGGAGAAAGATCAGGCGCAGGACACACGGCTAACAATGATACGTAGAATACTCACATTCTCATATGCCTCCTGGCAGCAGGTAGCGTGTCGTCATACTCCTTGAGGATGAACACTCGAGCGGCTCTGATGCAGTCCTCGAAGTAATTGCCGATGTCCAGACCTGGAGCACAAACAACACAACATTACGCCTGTACTCCCTAAAGGCATAGGCAGGGTTTAGTAGTAGGTGCAGGCAAGGAAATAGGAGGCGAGCCTATGAGTGGTCACAATAATACTTCTCTGAATTTGACTGGACAGGTCCACTCAAATCGATGAGTTTCTTGCTACAAACGACCATTTCAGACACCAATCTATATGGTCGCATGATCTGACCAAGATTATATCTGGACTTTAAAAGAGACTTTGACCACTGAGTTTGTTTTTCCATTTCTTCTCAGGGGTAGGTAAATAGGAAATGTCGACTTCATCTAGCTTGTTATTTTTTACAAGCTTTTATTTAGCTTGCAATGTAACTATGTTTGTTCGGGTGAACTCTTGCAACTCAATTGAAGCAGATATGAGCTAAAATTGTGCATACACGTTTAGTTTGGATGACAATGCATGGGTTGCTGTGTGACGTCATTCTAAATCCAACATGGCGGAACACCCAAGATGGCGGACTAGTTATTTTTTTATATGACGTTTAAAAGTGATTCCGATATACCTACTATTTACAGAATAAACAATTTATTTTCATTTTATTCCTTACGTGTTTTGTCTACGTGTAACATTACACAAGTTTGTTGTCCTACTCACCCACAGCGTCTATCTTATAGTCCCTTCTCTCTTTCGCATTCAGTTTCTGTCTCAAATTCTGTGCGATGTCTGACTTGAAGTCCCATTGGTTGTTTGTGTAGTACTCGAACACTTCGAACCCTTTGGTGATGCGGCGCTGGACGCGACATAGCCTGGGAAATGAAAGCTAATTAATAATTAGAAGTTACATGCTATGCAAGGTTAGGCCAAAATCGGGACTTTCGCCGCCATCTTGTCTGCGACCATTTCACAAATGTCGAAACAACGCCCACCTCTCAATTTCATTCAGGCGCCAAGCAAGATATTCTTGTAGCACTAGGTACTAGGTACATCGTAGAAAAGTGTAGATCGTCTAATCTAATGTAAAACTGCGCGCCCCACCTAATGTTCTATACCTACAAACAATTGAAATGTACCTACGCGTAACAATCAGTAGACTAGAGTGCAATTTTAAACTAGAATATCTATGCTGATTTTCCATTCGTGGCCATCTAAATAGGGTCTATTTAAATAGCTGCGGCACTTTTGTGACATTTCAACGGACAATACTCCGTACAAAGCGATGGTATAATAGTAGGTAAACGTCGCGGCGGTCGTGATATTGTCTGTGTATGAGGCTTCAGAATGAACCGCTGTTCGACATTAACTTTTACACGTCTGCCCAAGTAGGTAAATGAGAAAATTGTATTGCAATCGGTTCCGGCTGCAATAAAATATTTTTTATTTATTTATATAATATTGTTTTTCTTTTTCACGTAAGCCGTAATAAGTTGTTTTATCGCCACACATAATGCCACTGTAAATTGGTATAAGGGTAGAAGAATGATGATATTAAAGGATTCTGTCAATACTCACACTGGCTTGTATCCGAGGCAGAAGAGCAGCGTGTCAATGATGAAGGCGGGGATCCAGTGGAAGAGGATCACGCAGATGTTGTGATGCAGGCGTGAGTGTTTCATGGAGCCGCCTGGGTACCTGGTGAGTAACTCAAAGTCTTAGTTACACAGACAAAAAAATCGCCAAGTTGCGTGTTGAGTGTTGAACTCGTACACTAAGGGTGTTGCAGTACCACGGAAGCTGCAGTTCACCTCAATTTTATTATTATTTGTTTTATCTATTGAACATTGTAACTGGCTAGCTATATTACGGTGCTCTAGATTCTGCCCTGTGACAAACAGACGGACGACGACTTTTAGATACCTACTGCGGTACCTAAGGTTATTTTTATTCAGCATCACCACAGATAATATAATACTCTACGTAATCAATAATTTGTGCATGCCTCAGACATCATATCAATGATAATAAACTGCGTTAGTATTGCACATCGAGCTTTAAAAGTTTAGTCAGGCTTAGTGTGGCGTCGTCTCTATCAAACATAATACATAAACGTGTGACGGTCTCTTTCTTAAAATCGGTGTGCCATATTAATGCCCGGTTATTCGCGAATTGACTGGAGTCACGAGTGCTACGAAGCTGTTCCGCCACGCATAGGACAAGGAGCAATATTCAGAGTAGATGGCCAACCTTCAGTAATTGGAGTGGCAACAAAAGAAGTAGATGAATGCGCGTAAATAAACAAGTAATCGTAACGTTCAGAACCATACACGCTCACTTACCACACGACTCCGTTGAGCGGCACCCTGTTCATGATGATTTCTCTGCCGGCGTCGATCATCTCCGACCACGTCACCTTGATCTCAGCGGAAGATGTGAAGTTTATAATGTTCGACTTTGTGTCTCTGGAACAGAATAAAGTATCACATTTATTATCTTGTCGGAAAAATAGAATATTCGTTCGTGACAAAGTTACGGTTTAAACTGCTAAGTAGGGTTGCATTAAAACTGCGTCCACATTCATTTGTGACATTACAACGAACCGTCCGTACAAAGCGACGGTACCAGTCACGCTTAATGTGGACGGGGGGGGGGGGGGGGGGGGTCGTGAGTTTGGCACCTTAGCCCACGTCCCCTCGGGCGCTTTTTTAGGGCGACTTTTTTTTACCGTGTTCTGGATTTTCAACTCTCAGAGTCGAGCCGACCGTTGAGAATCCAACAGAGCACATCTTGGCGCGTTTTAGAAACGCACAGTTGGATTTTAAACCCTCGGCTCTACATCGAGAGGTTAAAATCCATAGCAGTTACGGTAAAAATATGTCGCGCCCGTGTGGACGCAATATACGTTGCAGGTGATGTGAATAACTCACCCATGCTTCAAGTAGTTCCAGGTGACGATCAAGATGCCGTTGATGAACACGTCGACCGGCAGATAGTCTGCGTAACTGTTGCCCTTGCAGTACATCGATCTGATCACTCCTTTGCCAGCGCCTGTAAAAAAATAATGTAATGTAATGGGTGCGAATGCGACTTCCGCTGCCCCGAATCGGTGACGCGTCCCGTAGGGGGGCGAGGTGTTAAACTCCCCCTCTTACGTCTTAGAAAGGCGCACGTGCAACAAAAGATCTTCTACTGATTAACATGAAGAAGAAGAAGAACATGAAGTAACGTATAAATTATTATCTTATTATATAAACAAGCACATAATTGCTATCGCTTAAGTCTCTCGGAATGACAATCCCTTTCTTTTTTTCTACTAGCCTCGTTGTCCCACTCCTGGGCAAAGGCCTCCCTCCACTCCTTCTATCTTTCGCGAGCCCACTTTATTGAGACATAACAGGGTGTAAAGTTCACTCATACTCTATAGAAAAGGGAGGATCCTCCGACCAGACGGTTGTT
The DNA here is from genome assembly GCA_963082905.1 of Oligia fasciuncula. Classification (NCBI taxonomy): domain Eukaryota; kingdom Metazoa; phylum Arthropoda; class Insecta; order Lepidoptera; family Noctuidae; genus Oligia; species Oligia fasciuncula. The sequence goes on along the minus strand of OY720414.1, from coordinate 446,106 downwards.
GTGTCTGGCGGGCAACTGCCCGATGATTCATGCCGGGCCGTTGTATCTATGCTAGTTGCTGCGGTAAACTCTGCTTGCGAGATGCAGGATTTTGCGTGACGTCACTATGACGTGTTGTTCTCATGTGGCGTTGTAGATACCGCTACATCATATTTTTGGCAGCAAAAATAACAATGGATGTTGCTGTATTGTTAAAATAATAAATGGATATCGTTATTCCGACTGTGTTACACCCTAATTCCATAAGGATGCTGTTCTCACCAGCATTGATATCAACTTACCAATAAGTAATCCAGTAGGTCCGTTGATATTGTCCGTCCATCCGGGAACAGGCTCCTGCCAGATTGGAATCACTGGAAAATACAAATCAATATTTTATTTATAGAAAAAAAAAATAATGGTACGTAAGGATCGTAGCAGGTGGCGTAGTGTCTGCCTACCCCAATGAGAAGGCGTGCGTTTATGTATGAAAATAAAGGCTAAACTAACTTAATAAGTTATGTTAAAATTATAATGTGATACGATGCAGAAAGACGTGCACGTTAAAAGCGTCCACGTTAAAGTGAAAAAAAAAACTGGCCACGACCGGGGCTCCGCAGCTCCGTACCACAAGGCAAAAACGCCGAAAAAAACACGTTTGTTGTATGGGAGCCCCCTTAAATATTTATTATTCTGTTTTTAGTATTTTTTGTTGTAGCGGCAACAGAAATACATCATCTGTGATCAATTGTCTAACTATCACGGTTCATGAGATACAGCCTGGTGACAGACGGACAGCGGAGTCTTAGTAATAGGGTCCCGTTTTACCCTTCCTAAAAACCAGTAGGTAATTAAAATACGCCGCGGGAGCTATGGGATGACCAGTCGCAACTGACCCTGAAGAGACTTACCTATGGAAGGCCTGAGCACCACAGCGGGCATGTGTGCCATAGACTCGACCACCAGCGCCTCGCCGAGCGCCTTTGTGAACGCGTAGGAGTTGGGTAGCTTGTCCAGTAACCTGAAAATGTACGTCAACTTATTATTACGAAAAATTACTCCTGGAAAACCGTAATAACACTTTATGCTCAGGATCTCTCAATAGTGTAATTTCGGGGGAAACTCGTCCCAATCCAAATAGGGGCCTGCGTGCCAGTTGCCCCTTTTCGAAAAAAAATATACCTTACTAGCTTCTGCCCGCGACTTCGTCCGCGTGAAATTTCACCCTCTTAGGGGTGGAATTTCGAAAAACCCTTTCTTAGTGTATACCTACTCTTCACAAAGAACACACCCTCCAAATTTCATGTCTCTAGGAGCAGCGGTTTAGACTGTGCGTTGATATATCAACAATCAGTCAGTCAGTCAGTTTACCATTATAAATATATAGGTGGTGAATTGGTCCCACACCTGCACCGTCTTAGACATTGAATATGAATTTACAATGTCTTTTTACTACTTTTTTTTTTTCATTTATATTGGTCAATCATCGCAGATATATAATCAGCCTATACTGTTCCCACTGCTGGGACACAGGCCTCCTCTCTGTGAGAGGGAGTGGGCTGTAATCCACCACGCGGGCCCAGTGCGGGTTGGTAGATGTCACATGTCTTCGAATTTTTGGTTCTAGGACAATCATGCCGGTTTCCTCACGACGTTTTCCTTCATCGTTTTGAGAGCAGTGGTGATGATATAATTTACACAAAGTAAAGCCCGGGTCTGGGTTCGAACCTACGACCTACAATTCAAATTTGACGGCTGACAAGACCATCATCTGCCTAGCCTTTCCTAACTATGTTGGAGTCGGCTTCCGGTCTAACCGGATATAGCTGAACAACGGCTTGACGGCTGACAAGACATTGTTTAAAAATCGTTAAAGTTACCTACTTGGTGCAACTTACTCAGTTTGGTAAATTAACCGACCGATTCTAAAAGGTATTTTGACTACATTCAGTTTTGTGGGTTGAATTGCTTAGAAACAATCCAATTTTCCATTTTTATTCTGCCTGCCGCTTATGGAATAAAGACGGGAGTTGTTTAAGTTTGTATCATGTACAATATTATCCCAACTATTTAACAATTTAATCCACTCTTTTCTTTTACAACTGTGAAGTATCTCCAACTTATTAAAAAGCCCCTGTTCAAATTGTCTGAGCAACATTTGGCTGGTCCCATTCACCGGCGGCGGCGGCGGCGCGGCTGTACGCAACACTAAACTAAAACCAAGTGGCCTTGAGATGTGGGTCGACGACCTCATCGACACCACTCTCGCACGCCATACTAACACGTATGACCTTGACCCAAACACTAATGTAGAACGTAGTAGTCATTTATGTGGTTGTGAGAATGTATGATGGTAAATGCAAAGCTGCGTACCTACTTTCACGAAATAGATAGTGTAGTAAATATAAGGTAAACATTTAGTATCGTTTGGCAGGAGGAGGGGTGGGCGGGCGAGTGAGGGGATGCACTCTCGTAGTTGGTTTAAAAGAAAATAACCACGAAGGGGATGGCGGGGTCTAGTGAGCAAACGTAGCGAGCGAACTGAGACCCCGCGCTCGCTCACTAGACCCCGCCATCCCCTTTCAACCTAACCTGTCCGAGTCGGGGTGCCCCAAGTCCCGAGCTCGCTTTGCTCGCTCTTGCATCCTAAGTTCTCCTAGTACCAGTAGTAACATTGCCTTTTGTACATTAACTTTCTTCTGAGCAGAATTTCTAGGTTTTAAGATTTAAGGTTTTTTTTTTTATTAATTTCTCGAAAAATATGCATTACCTGGTGTTCTAATCGGGGACCCAACCCCTACCAGCTTTAACCTCTTTTACCCCGCAACTCCTGCTAAACGGACTATATACTAGATCCAACCTGTGTAAGTCTCATGTAATAGGGTATTACTATTAATCAGGCACAAATCCAGTCTCCGGAGTGCGCTATGATGAAGAAACAACCAAGAACAGTCACTTACTTGGGCGTGAGGGTCGCGATGGTCTCGTCATCCATCCACTCGACGGCCTGTATGATCTGGTGCGGGTCGGCGGGCGGCGGGTACGCCTTCTCCTCCAGCAGCTTCTCGTGCAGGTGGCAGTACGATGTGGAGACGTGGATGAACAACTGTGGGGAAGTACAGAAGGTTTATCGTAGCACATGTGTTCCCCAGAAGGGGTAGAAACTAGGCAGAAGTTTTAAATTGCGTTATTTCCTCCTATGCCTAGTCTCCAACCCGTCAACCTGCTTCGCACTCTCACAAATCTAGGTCCGGAGCAAACCAAGTAGGTATGTTAAAAATCTCTGAAGGTATCTGAAGGTCTGGAACTCCTCAGCCACCCTTGCCCCGGTATGCTTGTCCTGCGCACTGAATTTGGGCTTCCAGTGCTTTTATGCAGTATGCAGGATCGTCGGATATAGTTGAAGTTTAGTTAGAAACCGATGGATGATCTCGAATAAAATTTTATTTTATTAATAGAAAATACTGACTGAAAAATTTCTTATATGAGCTGTTTGTTTTCTATTAATAAAATAAAATTTTATTCGAGAACATTCATCGGTTTCTTACTAAACTTCAACTATATCCGACGATCCTGCATACTTATCTCTTTGTTGATTGTACATAAATGGAACTTATACTCCGCTTCATGTCGATCACGAAAAACTACTATAATGCGGCGTTGCCAGCCCGCGCGAGATGAAGGCTCTTATGGTGTTTTAAATGTTTGTTATAATAATTTACATAGATGATTTGACTTGAACAATACCTTTAATTGCTTGCAAGCCTTCCCCAGTTCCACCATCAGCTTGGTGCCTCTCACGTTCAGCAGAACAGCTTTCTTCAGCTCTTCGTCGAACCTGCAACCACAACATCACGCCTGTAATCCCTGAAGATGTAGGCAGAGGGGTATTGTACGCGCACATTTCGCCAGTTATGTCCCATGTAATAGGGGTATTGTTGCTATGAACTGCCCCGTTAGTCTCGTGGTCGCAAGTGCACCTGCTGAGCGTGGGAACCTGGGTTCGATTCCTAGGTCGGGCAATGTGTTATTAGGTTTGTCTATAATGGATTTCTTAGTAAGTAACAGCCCGGGGTTTGGAAGTTGGCGGTGTGAATACTCCCGTGCCCTCCGGGGCACGAGGGTATCACACCGCCAACTTCAATCAGGTGCAGGGCCAACGGTTTAACGTGCTTTCCGAAGCACGTTCAACCGTTGACCCTGCGCCTGAATTGATCTCACCCCGGTCGTGTCGGATTTCTGTCCCATCGAACTATGAGAGTAAGGGAAGCGAGACCCTTGTGTCTGCACACACACATTTGCACTGTAATATCTTCCGCGTAAATGGATAGGCTCCGCTGTCATGGCCGAAATTCGGTCTGGAGGACTATTATTAATCGGGCAAAACTCCGGACACCAGGCTGCTACAAAACCCAAAAACCACCGCCGCCGCCGTACTTGGGGATTGAAAACCAGTACCTCATGTTCAGCATCACGCATGCGACCACCAGACCGACGAGGCACTTCATTTCGTAGTAATTTTATTCCGCTCTGTAGCCGTGAGGACTACAGCCCGCTCCCTCTCATAGAGAGGAGGCCTGAGTCCCAGCAGTGGGAACATTATGGGCTGATAATGTTATGTTACATTCAATCAGAGTGACCGGTGTTTATTGTTGGTCTAAGAATCAGGCTCTCCAAGTTGTGTTGTATACCCCAATAACTGAATTGTGAAGGTCAGATAGGCAGTCGCTCCATGTAAAATACTGGTGTTCACTGGTGACAGGTCGTCAAAAAACGACCTCTTAGTTAAATTATTTTAGAATATTAATAAATTGTGTTTATTTTGTTTTAAATCTATTGTTAATCGTAGAATCTTAATATAAAGTGTCTCACACAGTGTTTGTGCCGTGTTTTTTGTCGTGATAATTCATAATTATCGATATTACGAAAAATCATCTACCGGCTGACCGGCTGTCAACGTTTGGATTGCGGATTTGAATTCATCAAACCCGGGGAGTATTTTGTTTTAATAATCATTATTTGTAGTTGTATTTACACACTGTACATCATCTGTAAACACTGCTCATAGTTATGAGCAACGTCCAGTACACACCGGCACCGTTTATGTCTCCTTTTGCTTGACAAATTGTGGAAGCAGAATCGACGACGAAATCACTTGCATCAGACATAAACTTACACTACAAACTTTACTACACATATTTATCCTTAATACATACACTTACTATTGTTTAATGGAATTAACTTTAATTGCTACACCTAATTACTAAACTACCTATAGTTTGAAAACCAAACTTTGTACCTATGATGAAAGTTTGTGTACTTCTAATCTCATGTCCTTATCATTCTTAGTGGAAATTATTTAGCCCAATAATAATTACTATCCTAAATAAGAATAAAAGTCTTTCTGTAAACATTAATAATTGTGATAAGCCCTAGAATAAATTAAATAGCTTCTTCTTATACTTACCCTCATATTTTTATAATCTTTTCTAAAACTTTATCTTTTGTTTTTCTTATTTCTTGCTAACTGTCTGACCCTCCAACCTTCTCTAGTTCTCAACTTATTTAGACTCCGCATACACTCAGTTGTTTCTTGTCACATTTCAGGTGCCATTTGGGGATTATTTTTTTTGAAAAATGATGACCCGTGGAGCCACAGTTCGTGACATGAATGACAAACTGAATGTAGCACTGAAGAAGCTGGAGGCATCACAGAAGGAATGCAACCAGCTGCTGCAGGAAAGAGAGGACAGCGAGGTTGAAGTCAAGAGGATTAACGACAAAAACACTCAACTCAAAAGACAGCTTGTAGAACTTCACACCCAGCACATGGACATACTTGACCAGCATCACCATCTCCGTCAACTAGTGTCAGACTTTCAAACTTGCAGTGACACTCATGACCAGGCACTGAAACGCATATCAGGCCTTGAAGCAGAATTATGCAAAGCACACAACACCATTTCCACCATCAACTCTCTGAAAGCCAGCGAACAGGTTGCCAACACCAATAACCTTTTCAACGAGCTGGTTGGTAGTGTACCTGGACTGGAGTATGCGAAGCCCACCATTACCATAGACCTGACTGGGAACGATACCTTAACTAGATGTCCAACCCCAACTAGTCACAATAAAATTAAGAAATATATTAAAATTAGTAAAAATATTAAAAGGTACAAGAAACTCTTGAAGACACAAAGTGTTCACAAATTTAACATTAATCTTAGGAAACAACGTATTAACTTACAAAGCCAACTAGATGTATGTAATAATAAGTTGGAAAGTAGCAGACAAATGTATTATGTCGACATACAAAACCTTCAAAAGGAATTAATGAGCAGGGAAAATTCACTTAAGGAAATATCCTGTAAGTATGAGTCTAGTCAACTAATGCTAAGCGAGCGCTTGCAGGAGGCCTGCGAGTTGGTGGACCTCGTCAAGTACAATGCAGAGAGGTATGAGTCACTGACCAACAATCTCACTTGTAGTTGTGCTCCCACTCACACCACCACCTCACCACCCGATTCACCTCAGATGTCGCAGCATGTTGTACCTACTACTTCACCCATTTCAACTCATACTATAGAAACTATCTATCCCGCTCAAAGTAATGTTTTGGTATTTTCTGATAGATTAGGATCAGGTTTTGGATCATTATTAAATAACCGCTCTAAACATACTATAGTTAACTGTTGTTATCATAACCTGCATTTTAATGAGCTTGTTCATAAAATAAAACATACACAAATGAATGAGCAGACTACTGTAGTTCTTTTAATTGGAAACAGTCTGAGCTTAACAAAAATGGACATAGTTAATGGTATTGACACCCTACTTAAATTAAAACTAGGTAAATTAATATTATGTGCATTGCCATATTCTGATAATTTGTATGATGCAGAAAACGATTACATTTATAGTTTAAACAACTTAATGCATATTTTGACATGTCGTCATAGTGACCGTTTATTGTATTTTGATACAAACTATTTTGTTAGGGATTTTGTATTAGTTCAGGAACATATGTTTCTACCCAAGAAAAGTCAACATGTATTGGCTACTTTGTTAGCTTACAATATACACGCAGTTATTGATGATTTAACTGAGACTAGGTTAAGTGACGAAACAGTATTATCTAGTACTTCTAATAATACTGTTATTCATTCTTTAAACTTTTAGAGTCGACAAAAGAGAAGCATAATAAGAATATTTTACTATATCACCAAAATATAAATCGCTTTTCTGGCAAAATCCTAGACGTAGAAATGTTAATAGATAAATATCATATGGATATATTATGTTTTTGTGAAACATGGTTAAAACCGGATAGAATGTTGTTTAATGTAAATAATTTTTCAGTTGCCAGTGCGCACAACAGGTCCTCATTAGGGGGTGGTACTTTGATATTATGTAATAGTTCTTTTAGGTATAAAGAAAGAAAGGATATCACTGCTTGCTCTGTTGATCGCTTATGTGAGGTAGCATGTGCAGAAGTTGAAGGCCATACTTTCTTATGTGTTTATAGACCACCAGCCTCAAATTTGTCATCATTTTTAATCATAATGGAAGAAATACTTAGTAAACTTTTTAAAGATAGTAAATTTGTTTTTGTTTGTGGTGACCTAAATATTGATCTATTAGTTAATTCACCAGAAAAATGTAAGCTCATTTCATTGTTTAAATCATTTAATTTAAAATGTATATTTAATGAAGCAACTAGAATAACAGCAACTTCAGCTTCATGCATCGACAATGTATTCACTAATTGTAAAATAAAAGACTCGTCTTTAATTAGTGGCGTCAGGTCTGACCATACTGGTCAACTTGTGTCATTTGACTTAGGTAAAAGATTACACATAGATAAATCAATTCAATTAAGACCTCTAACTAAAAATAAATTGAAAATGTGTAATAATAATGTTCTTAGCAATCTTTCAACAGCAAGTTTTGATTCACAAGACCCCAACATAAACTATGGTACATTATTTTCTACAGTATGCCAAGAATTCAATAAAGCATGTCCTGTAAAAAAAGTTACTATCAATACTAAACCAAAATTTAGTGAATGGGCTACTGCTGGCATTAGAAAAAGCAGAGATATTTTATATAATCTGTATCACGAGAAATCATTAACCTCTGATCAAGCCCTTCATAATTATGTAAGAAATTATTCTAAAATATTCAAAAGAGTCTGCGCTGAGGCTAAATCTAAATTAATAAGTAACAAAATTAGTATGTCTAATAATAAAATAAAAGCTGTGTGGCAGGTAATTAACAAAGAAACTGGAAACACAAAACAGCGAGATCAGAATGAGTTGTCCCTAAAAATTGATAATGAAACCATTTCAGATAAGTTAAAAGTTGCTGAGACACTAGAAAATTTCTTTACCAACATCCCAATAGAGGTTACAAAGTCTCTCCCCTCATCACCTATATTAGCTGAAGCTCTTCTTAAAGAAAACTTTAATAAGGATATTCCAAGCTTTGAATTCCAGCCCATTTCTGTTGCCACAATTAAAAAAGCTTTTAAAAGTCTTAACATAAAAACATTGAAGACTTATGGGGGATTTCTGTTAAGGTTCTTGGAGATATTATTGACACAATTGCCCCTGCCCTAACAGGCATATTTAATCAATGTTTAGACAGCGGTACGTTTCCTGACTTAATGAAACATAGTAAAGTAGTACCAATTTTCAAATCGGGTAGTAAGTCTGATCCCTCTAATTATAGACCTATATCTGTGCTACCAGCTATGAGCAAAATCTATGAAAAAATCATGCTGGACCAGATGTTGTCACATTTTAATTCAAATGGGATTTTACATAGTCGCCAGTTTGGTTTCACGAAAGGTAGGTCGACGACGGACGCGGGAGTAAAACTCATCAGTCACATTTTGGAATCCTGGGAGAAGTCCCAGGATGCAATTGGCGTTTTCTGTGACCTCTCAAAAGCGTTTGACTGCGTTGACCATAATACACTGATCTGTAAATTATACCATTACGGAATTCGTGGACAAGCTGCTGATCTTGTTCTTTCCTATCTGTCAAAGCGGCAGCAAAAAGTAAACGTTAATGGGGCGACGTCATCGGGGTCTTTAGTTAAGATGGGCGTGCCTCAAGGCTCAATTCTTGGCCCTTTCCTATTTCTAGTTTATATTAATGACCTTCCTTACATGATGGCTAATTTGTCGGATATCATTTTATTCGCGGATGACACTTCCCTTATTTTTCAAATAGATAGAAAAGATACGGATGTCTTACATGTTAACGAGAGTCTGGCTGTTCTTTCGAAATGGTTTGCAGCTAATAATCTTTTACTTAATGCGAACAAAACTAAATGTCTTAAGTTCTCATTACCAAATGTACCTCAAGTGGGTCTGAATTTAGAACTTGATGGCAAAAAACTAGACGCTGTTACGGAAACTGTATTTCTAGGTATTACTTTAGATTCAAAATTACAATGGGGCGCACACATTAGAGCTCTCTCAGGTAGATTAAGTTCAGCTGCATATGCAGTAAGAAAAATAAGGCAGTTGACAGATATAGCTACAGCTAGGTTAGTATACTTTGCTTATTTCCACAGCATTATGTCTTATGGTGTTCTGCTGTGGGGATCGGCAGCTGACGTAGATTCAATTTTCATTTTACAAAAGAGGGCAATCCGCGCAATCTATCAAATGGGTCCTCGCGAGTCTCTTAGAAACAAATTCAAAGAAATTGATATACTAACTCTGCCTTCTCTTTATATTTTAGAAAGTATTTTGTATGTTCGCAAAAACTTAGGACTCTTCAAAATAAGAAGCGATTTCCACAATATAAATACACGTAGTAAAAATGAAATTGTGTTACCTAAATTTAGATTAACTAAAACTAGCAAGTCATTTCTTGTAAACGGCGTCCGTTTTTATAACAAGTTGCCAAAGTCGGTTACAGAACTTAGCGATGGAAAATTCAAAACCTTCATCAAACGTGTCCTTATCAAAAAAGCATATTATAAGATTAAAGACTATGTTGAAGACAAGGTAGTTTGGCAATGATTCCTTCTGCACATGTGGCTTCCCTGGCTACTCATTAACGGCTTAACTATTTAAATGTCTATTAACTGCTCTCAAATTACGATGTTCATTTTTTATTTACTTTACTTTATTTACTTTTTTGACATAATCTCTTTATTACTTGACATTATATACAGAAAATTCAAATTTTTTCCATCTCTTTATTAGTGGTTGTAATGGTAATCATATCACTAGGTTTTATTAGGTTTTTATTTTTTATTTATCCTTTTGATAGATTCTTGTTTTGTAAATGTGAGGACTTTGTAGGCCTTGTAGACTTTAGATCTGTAGACCATTTTTTATTTTATCAAGTACCTGATACTTGTTGACAGGCCTACGCTATCCTCCCATACCTACTGTAATTTGAAAATATTGTAAAAGCCAATTATTTTTAAAAAGAGTAACCGTGGAGTTTCTTGCCGGTTCTTCTCCATAGGAAACGACCAATTGGAACCGTGCACCTAGCTTCTGACGTTTCATAAGTGCCCATGTAGGCTTATGTGAAATAAAATATTTTGATTTTGATTTTGATTTTGTTCAGCTGCATCCGGTTAGGCTAGAAGCCGACCCCAACATAATTGGGGCAAGGCAGGCAGATGATGAGATGGTGTTACCTGATAGTGGCAGCAGCATGTATGATGATGTGCACGTCGTTGATGACCATCTGTCTGTCCTCCTCGCTCATACCCAGGTCGGGCTCTGAGACGTCGCCATTCACGAGGGTCACCTTCTCCAGCAGGAGCTCCACGCCTCCCCTCATTGTGCGGACCTTTTCGAAGAGCTGGAAATAAAAAAGGGAATAAATTAAAAAAATTGCACCGTGCCTAATAAACAATGGATAAATTGGAAATGAGGTGACAACTGCTGCTGCTGGTCACGTCAACGCCGGCTGTCGCTGAAAACCACAACTGGAGCTTTGTCTCGTATAGGATCTTAGCATTATGCTGAGCGATGGCCGTTTTGCGTGGGTGTAACGCATGTTTTCCCTCAACTTGTTATTTTTTCTAATATGTGTTCTTTTTATGCGTCATGTTTGCCGCAAATAAAAGTATTTTCTTTCTTTCTTTCTTTCCTGAGATGACGGCTGATAGAAATAGTCAAAAAGTGGACTCCAAAAGTTAATTAACATTTTTCGACTGTAGCTATCGCAAGCTGAAGTGGGACAATGTCCACTAACTTTTGAATGTCACTATGATAAATTAATTGGTATAAGTGCAGGAGGATGATAACGATGATGACTGGAACAGCTGCTCAACTTGTACTGGATCGGACATCACGACAACTGTTGGTCCCGACTGTCATTCATTCGTAGATCTTTGATAGCCGTTACGCTTACGGGACGGCAGAAGCCCGCAAGTCTGACAACCACTCTACCAAGGGGTATCGTGGCACCCAAAAACTGGGTTGCGGAGGTCAGATAAGCAGGCAATCCATGAAAAACACTGGTATTCAGCCAGTTAGATTAGAACACGACCCTTACATAGTTGGGAAAAGACTAGGCAGATGACAATTTCGAGGACTGTGCGTTGGAATTGCACAATGTTAGTCCTCCCAGACCTTGCCTTATTGTTACACATAACAAATAGCTCCTAATTAGCTAAAAACGATGCAAAAACAATACGTTTGTGGCGCGTCACGCTTCACTGTCCTGCTCTAAGTACTGTTGTGTACAATATTGCTACAGAAGGCAACGCGTTTTGAAGCTATTGTGACAGAGACCAGAATTATGGTGATGTAATTGTATTCTAGAGTTTAGATTATATTAATGTTTAATTTTAAGACGAAAGCGTCAAGGTAGCGACATTCAAATTTCCTTACGTTTTTCGCAATTTGCAGGTCAGTGTCATGTTGTATGTTGATCTAAATATGATTCGCGGCCGTAATATAATTATGTGTGTGCGCAAACACAGGTGCACTCTCTGTTCCTTTTCTCTCTCTCTTTGAAAACGGTCAGGGAGGCTATTATTGATAATTATATTAATTTTTATAATTATTTTATTATTTATATAATTAACAATATTTAATACATCTCTCTAAGTTCATATTACCCTATTCAATGACTATTTCCTGAAATCATGATATTTGAGGCCAACTAAATAATAACAGCCGCACAGGTCGATAGATCAGGTTAAGCTACGCTGGCCGCGGTTGGTCTGTGGATGGGTGACCATCTTTACATACTGTGACCCCTCCGTGCCTCGGAAAGCACGTTAAGCCGTTGGTCCCAGCTGTCATTCGTGGAGCTTTGACTGTCGTTACGAGTAGTCAGAAGCCCGAAAATCTGAAAACCAGTCTTACCAAAGGGAATCGTATTACCCAGTAACTGGGTTGTGGAGGTTAGATAGACGGGAGCGGGGGCACCCTCGCCTGTATTGCACAGGCTTCCACCAGTGCCGGACGGGAATGGCCAGGTGTTCCCGGCCATTCCCGTAGCCCCCCCCCAGACGGGGGGACATGCGGGGCCCGCCACCTAGGCGGGCATGCGCCGGGGGGGTTGTGGATGCAAAGGCTGAGCCCGATTCCCATGACCTCCCCATCAAGGCGATGAGGGAACACCGCTGAGTTTTAGTGGCTATACTGCCACCCTGGCAGGGAGTCCCACATACTCCGTCTCTTCCCCCGACGAGCGGAGATGCGTAACGTCATTTCTCAGCGAAAAAAAAAAAAAAAGGCAGCCTCTCCATGTAAAATATTGGTATTCAACTGCATCCGATTAGACTGGAAGCCGACCCCAACATAGTTGGGAAAAGGCAGGCAGATGATGATAACTTATTCTATATCTAAGTACAAGACCACAAACTCATAATCCAACCTCCGTCACACACAGTCGGGTAATTCCGAGAAGTTATGTCAACCTTGGCACATTAACCCCGTTGTTGTCACATGAACTGTGTGTGCGTATCTCAGAAACAGACGGATGCTTCTCAATGGGCCTACGATTGCGCAATTCGAACGTTCAAATGTCGAATTTATTTACCTAGTTACGACTAACGAAACTGTTTGTGAAGTAAGTTAACTTATTGTGGAATTGGTGTAAACAATGTTCGCATAACTTCACGCCTTGTATCCCTGAAAGGTCAGGAGAGGTGTACCGGTAGTACACCCACATGTTGCCAGTTGTATTTAAGTCCCATCTAATAAGGGGTGAGCCTATTGCACAATTTTAAACTCTGGGCTGCTGCTGATAAATTCCTGATGGGAACCCTATAACACTTTGCCCGAACCAAGAATCGAACCCAGAATCTCAAGCTGTGAATGTGTGTCAGCGCAGGAGCCATTCCCGGACTGATGCCCTAAGCAATCCACGCCTGTAGGCCCGCCTATCTACTACTTAGTCGCCTCGTATTTTTTCAAAACATCGACGAGCGATTTATAAAGACTGGCGCACATCTCTAGCTAGAGTGTCTTTTGGGTCTCGTGAAAGGCAAGGCTGTTTATCTTGCTGATAAACAGCCTTGCCTTTCATGTGCTAGCAAATACTGTTTCGGTGCTGTTTCTGCCTGATGGTGCCCCCCGAGACGTGCCCTAAGCTATTGCTTAATTTGCTTATGGGCTACTCCGGCACTGGCAGGAGCTGTCGGAGACTCGGCACCGTCCGAGACAAGGTGCAGTCAGAAGACAAACTTCCGACTTCACCATTGTCTCAGACGGTGTGTGTGTCTTCATGCACACACTCACAGCAGTCACAGTGTGTTTGTAAACTTGGTTACCACAAGTAAAGCGCGCGTCAGTTTGTGAGATAAAAATACTATACGTATAGGTAATACGAGTAACGGAGGAGACGCTTTACAATGCGAAGTTTTTCTAAAACTCGCGCACTTCTACCTCATTTCTAAGATAATAAATAATATCGACCTGTTACTGTCCCACTGCTGGGCAAAGACCTCTTGTCATTCAGAGAAAGCACGAGCATTGATCACCACGCTTGCTCCAGACGGGTTGGTGGTACACATATCAACTCGGAAAGGGATCGTCACCGTATCGCCTCGCCATCAAACAGGCGTCAACCTAACGTAAGCACGCAACTAAAGCGGATCAGAAGCTCTGATACGGCTATGCGACGCCGCGCTTACGGCTCGCCGACCGCTGGTTGATGGTGCTGGCAGGCAGGCCGGAGGGGTGAGAGGGGCAAGGGTGGACGAAGAGACATAAGCTCGGGCACAGAATAAATAGTACAAATACTCTGTTACGGAGAGACGTAAGCGCGGGGACAACGAAGCGCGCGAACTGCAAGTTGACCGCGCACCGCACTGCGGTTCGTGAGCTTGTCCCGAGGCGAGGCGATTACGTTACGATTCCGGTTAGTGTGCGTCGGTTGCAATAGGGAGTTTCATACAAAGAATACTGAATTGCTAAATTTGATACGGGGACTATCCCTTTCCGAGTTGATATGTGTGCTATTACCTTTAATTAACTACCCACATAATTATAACTGCAGGTTTCCTCACGATGTTTTTCCTTCACCGATGTCAGTGATGTCCAAGATAAACTCAGAAAGTACATAATATTATGAATTGAAAAATTTGTTACTTGTCCGGATTTGAACCCACAACCTTGTGCATGCACCCAAACGTAGGACACTGTAAAATGCTCAGTTTTTTTAATGACATATTTATTACAAGACAAAAAATTGAGAGTAATGTAAATTGAGAGTAATGTAAATTTTATAAAGAAAAGACATATTCAAAAATATTTCTTAAAAATTAAATAGCATCAGGATAAAAATATCGTAAAACAGAACTCAAAAATACAGTTTTCGTAACATAATTCTCAAAATTTTGCCGTATTTCTGTAATGACACTAAAGGGAATTCAATCTAAAGAAATAATAATAATAATAAAACTTTAATTCAGACTAGGTCCATAAAATTGTTAGTATATTGGTGTTAGTAACAATAATGCTTTGTAAATTATTCCATTGAGCCGTGCAATTATTATTATTTTCTTTTTTTAATTTTTTATTTTTTTTTATTTATCTATATATGTATGTATTTAGAAATATATAAGTATGTTTATCAGTTGTCTAGTACTCATAACACAAGCTCTGCTTAGCTTGAGACTAGACGGCGTTGTGTGATAGTTGTGGAATATATTTTTATTATTTTCGTTTATTTGTCTATTTACACATCTAATTACATTTTTAAATATTTCTTAAAATATAAAATAAGTATAAAAAACATTTAAAAATATAAAAAAATAGCGATCCGCCGGTGTCGGGAGCAGAGTCCAAGCTACCGGTGGTTAGGGCTCCAGAGACAGGAACCTCCTCACAATGCGAGCCGTATCGAGGAGTACTGCCTTCTGAATCAGGCCCTTGATCCAACCGCCTAACGCCTTTATTATTATTATTATTTTAATTAAAACTGCAAAATTAATTTTATTTATTTTATCATTTAGTAGCTGCGCCCCGCGGTTTCACCCGCGTAAATGTCGATCCCGTGAGAATATCGGAATAAAAAGTAGCCTATTGTTAATCCAGGGTGTCAGCTACCTCCATACAAAATTTTTATCAAAATTGGTCCAGCCGTTTGAGCGTGAAGAAGTAACAAACATATAAACATACACACACACACCCCCTCACAAACTTTCGCCTTTATAATATTAGTGTGATTTTAGTGGTTATTCGATTCAACTCACATCATCGCTGTTTTGAACCTTATCTGTTGCTGCGATGCGTTTTGCTTCTTACCACTGTGCACTGTGCACTGGGCCATCGCGACATTTCTAAGATGTCTACTATAAGATTGCAAACACTGTTGACCTACTGAGCTAAATATTTTTCTTAGTAGGAATTGAGAAATGTTCATGCTCAATGAACGTAGATACTAACTATATTACGATGATGAAATTGTAAGTGTAAATACTGTGTTAGGAAACGCGATCCTTCCAGTCTAGTTTTACCAGGTTTTACCTGAATCATACACATACAAGCAGTGGTGGCTCAGTGGTAACGGCCGCGACTTGCCCGTGACTCGGAAAGCACGATAAGCTCCTGCGCCTGATCTCGCCCCGGTCGTGTCGGATTGCCGTCCCATCGGACTGTGAGAGTCTATGTCCAAGACTATATATATCTGGGCCGAATAGTCTCCTTCCAGGTGCGACAAGACAAAGTTGCTCGACGCACCGAGATTGCCTGGAGGAGCTTTTGTTTAATGAAAGATCTTCTAAAAGGAGATCAACCACTATGTCTCAAACGGAGAATTATGGACATGTGTATTCTCCCCATTCTCTCCTATGGTGCTCAAGCCTGTGATCTTTGACACTTCAGCAGAGGTCCAAGCTCGAGGTTTGCCAGCGAGCCGTGGAGCGCAGTATCCTGAGAGCTCGAAAGATGACAATTGGGCTTAGAAACCACCACCGATTGGGTCCCACTAAACGCACGACGCCATCGCGGCAGGCCAGGACGAAGATGGCGGGACGAGCTTGACTCCTACCGTAGGGACTGACCGGCACTCGCATAAGACAGAATTGTGTGGAAAAGGGAGAGGGAGGCCTTTGCCCTGCAGTAGGACAGTACAGGCTAGTTAGATTAGATTTAGATTGGGTTCATTAAAGTTGTGATGATACAAATGTGTTGCATTGAAAGCTGATTTGGATTAATTACCTAATCTAACTATCTTCCAAGTTGTTTTACATACTAAGTGGGACTTTATCTAGATGTCGTTTTCTTAGCAATAGACAAACAATAGCTGTGTTTCCTGAATATTTCTCAAGGAACTACATACTTTGTTGATACATACACAATGTATTTAATTTAATCGGTTCGACCATTATTATATAATAAAGTAATTAACGAGATATTATTGTGTTACAGCCATCGTATAATTAATTGAGCAACGGACAAATTAATAGAAAAAAATAATGAGGCAACAATAAAATATAAAGTTACGCTCGTCAAATTAATAAAATAGCTCCTAAATTTTTTTGAATCTTTTTTGGTAATATGTATATGTCGTAGCCAATTAGCTTAGTTAGCCTTTCAGTTATCTGCCTAGCCTTTTAGTCCGTTCAATTAGCGGCCTGAATGTTATGCTGTACCTAACTGTTATTGGATAAGTGCTACTACACAATCAAAGATTTTTTAGAGGACAAAACTTTCAGTAAAAATCCTTAATATATTAATTAATTTTGTTGACATTTTAATTTGTAATTCCGAAGGTTTCTGTTCTCTATTATTGACTTTATTATCGTTATATTCTTAGTATTGACATTTCTGTATTATTGACATCTCTATATTTTTGACATCTTCGTATTAAGTAGGACAGTAATGAATTTTAATGGTGCAGATTTGTGGTAAATAATAATGTTGCTTTTTGTTAAACTTGAAATTTTTATTGTATTATGTTTTTTCTTTTTTTTTCTCTCTCTTCGGTTTGTGTATGTTAAACAATTTTTGCATGTCGTAAAGTAAAATGTATTGGGACTCGCCACAAAATAACCATATTATATGTATACCTACATTTTTGGCAAATAAATGATTTCTATTCCATTCTATGCAGCCGATGCCTGCCTGGCTGATCGATTTGTAGGGATTAAGGGTCGGACGGGACACGCACGCTGCACGGTGTGGCATGACCTGGGCCTCTAGACTACTATTACAATAGTGTCAGAATGGTCTATCATTGATTTCATAATTGTTGATTTTGACAAGTTTGGTAATCTACTAATATGTATAATGGCGTCATTATGATTTTCCAATGGTCAACCACTGACACTCCATTGAAAGAAATGGCATAGAATGGTAATCTCGTATATAATGACAAATGAATTACTGACTTAGGCGGTAATCTGCAAAAATTTTGACAGTTCCTTTCAGTGACCTACCATTAGAACGTCATTGTGCAGTCATTGCTTTTAATTCGTTACGAGTATCGTAAATGTTCTGTGCCATTGACCGACCAATGATCGACCATTATGAATTTAGCAGATTACGAACTTTTAGCAAAATAACAATGGGATCGTGTTGGAATGACGAATTTATAAAAATAGCAGACTTGGGCCCCAGCTCCTATAAAATGTTCGTGAAGTGGCTCGCCGGCGCCACATACAGTCTAGTATAAAACTTCCCTTACTTCGTAAACTTAATCTTACACCGCACGCCTTCCGATCAGAGAATGCGTCCCTTACACCTGTCATACAGTCCTTCCACATATATATTCTACATCTGACAGCAACCTTATAGCAACGCCTATAAAGTTCACTGTGATGCAGAATCTGATGGAAAATAACTGTGAAGAGCGTTTAAGTACGCCGTACGGCATTTCATACAACCTTTCAAGCCCTTATTTTTCGAAATGAATTAATCGATTTTAATGAAATTTCATACGCCTAAGCACAAAGGTCTAAAAAGTTAGTAGAGTTTCGAAATGTCTTATTTAAAAAAAGATAACTGGAAATTTCTCTTTCTATGAATAATTCAAAATCGGTCTAATTTGGCTGTAACACTATTTTTAGAAAATGTTCTCTACTAACTTTTTAGACCTCTGTATCCTGCTTATGCGTATGAATATCGGGAATATGTTATGTATATCGGGAGTAGAGACAACCATCAAATCGTGTTGTCTTTCATTATTAGTTTGGGCCCCAAACTAATAATTTATTCGTAAGTAAGTGTAGGAATCGCCCGTGACTTCTGCACAAACTACGGGTTTCATGGCTAGGAAGTAGGCCCTGAGGTGGCAGGGACGCTTCCTCTCGGTGTCCGGAATATTGGTATAATGATGTACTTACAGCTCCATTGAAGATCTCTTCCAATCTTTGTTTCGGGTTCTTTCCCTTCTTCGACCTCACGAAGAGAAGAATCTGATCGATGTCCGGGCATTTTCTGAAAGATAGAAAGAGATAGTTATAGTTACGAGCTTCTCTTTCTATTTATTTACTTCAATAGCACCTCATCTCAGCTGATAGGTAAATGTCTGCGGCTGGACATAGGCCTCCCTCAAGCATTGCTGCAGTGACCGGTCCTGTGCTTCCCACATCCAAAAGTTTCTCGCGATCTTCACTTGGTCATCGATCCATCTTCTAAGGGCCCTCTCAAGATGGAAACATATCGACAGCTCTCCTGATGGTAAGTGGTTACCATCACAGAGCTGAAATATCTCACGTGCCAGTAATTACAACGGCACCCATAAGCTTTAAACCTGACCCATTTTCATTCATTCCTTTCAGCCGAAAGAAGTCCACTGCTGGACATAGGCCTCCCTCAAGCACCTCCACTTCGACCAGTTCCGTGCTTCCCGCAACTAGCGGATTCCTGCGGCCTTCACAAGGTCATCGGTCTACCTTGTGGGAAGCCTTCCAAAGCTACGTCTTCCGGTACGCGGTCGCCACTCCAGAACCTTTCGGCCCCATCGGCTACCTGGTTTGCGAGCAATGTGCCCTGCCCAATGCTACTTTAGCTTGACTATAAAAACCTGAGTCATACTTGGCGATAAACATTTATATAATAACTAGCTGCGCCCCGCGGTTCCACCCGCCTAAATGTCGATCCCGTGGGAATGTCGGGATAAAAAGTAGCCTATATGTTAATCCAGGGTGTCAACTACCTCCATACAAAATTTTATCTAAATTGGTACAGCCGTTTGAGCGTGAAGAAGTAACACACATATAAACACACACACACACACACTCACAAACTTTCGCCTTTATAATATTAGTGTGATATGGTGAGCTTTGAGCTTGAGTTTGAAAAAAATCACGAGTTCCTGTGGAATGAGTAGCAAATGGACCACGGGAATGAAGGCGTGGGTAACAGCTAGTTACTTATAATAATAATGTTTACCTGAGTAGTTTCTCGACCAGCACCTTCCCCATGAAGCCAGTTCCTCCCGTGATGAGGACCTTCAGCCCTGAGAAGGTGTCCGCGATCCTGTCGGGCAGAGCATCGAGCTCAGCGCTCGATATAGTCTCTGTAGACATTGTAGTTCTGTGGACAACGAAGAAACTCATATTAGTCATAGTCCTATAGATGTGCTGGTGGAGTGTGGAGCTTGACGGAGTGATGGTGATGACGTCACGCACGCTGCTTGCGCGATGTAGGGTTTGCGTGACGTCAGTATAATGCTTAGTTCCCAATTAATTAGTGGTCGGCGCAGCATGTCTTCCTGCGTGACAGCAAAGACATGGTTATGTTCTTCACGCGCAGGTCATCTATGTATCTTTGTTTGTAATGCTTCAGATTACCACAAAAAGCGTACTATCAGAGACGTCTGTCCGTCAGTCAAATGCCTTACAGCATCTGCTAGGCGACAACAATGCTTCATGTCTACATATTTATATAATAAAATAAATAAAATAAAAAACTTCCACCCCCTTTCTTATCGTGAAACTAGAATAACAATAAAGCAGTGGCTACTAGGTTTAGACTATGACCAAACTGAAAAACTGCTACCCTGAACTCACTTCACTTTAGGAATGTAATGTTTAATTTAAATGTACACCATACTCACATTCACACATAAATCATCATAAAACACAATACATATTCCTACATCAACACTTCACACTAACACTCCACAGATATACACATCCTTTTAAAATTTGCATCTTTTCTTTTGCTTTTGTGACAAATAATGGGAGAAGACACTGCCCCCTGTAACACAGGTCTTTGAACCTAGCTCAGGAGTCAGGGACTTCATAGGTCTTGTGTATTTTGTATATGAATAAAAATTATTATTATTATTATTTGTGGGACTCTTTGAAGCTAGTTGAAGATGAAGCTACTTGCCCATTCCAAAGAATAGTAGGTACGGTCGGCTGCAAAAATGGATGGGCAGTTCAGATTCAAAATCCTATGAATCCAGAAATGACGGTGTTCTTTTTGTCTCTTCAAACATTCAAACAATTTATAATTAATAGTTTCTTTTAAAGAAAATTGTTCCTAATTAGTAACCTATTATGTTAAAATTCACACTTGAACTTCAAACGTTCACAGGAAAATAGACATTAGGGTACCCATGGACTTTTGCAGGTGACTGTACCTATGGAGAAGAACGGGCAAGAAACTCCACGGACAATAATGTAACCACAACTCACAGAATATTGAACGAAGAAGTGTAAATATGCACTTACAATGCTCCCCTACGTCATAACATTTCAAATATGGCTGCAATATCCGTAATTACAATGTCCGCTGTTGCTCATAGTTGGGCCACAGCGAAGCTAAGAGTGTGACCTTGTAACACTGGCCTTACATGCGTTAAACTATACCATACCACACTTTGTGGTTGCACCTCCTTGCCCGGGGCCCTATCATTAGCAGTGTGACTAGCAAGGCAGGTGATGTGCAGGCAAGTTATACAGCATCATATTGTAGTCTTTGGTCAAGATGACAGTTAACAGTTGCATTGCACACATCATATTGTAGTCTTTGATTGCACATGCTACAAAATTGTGCGATACGTAGACTACTATCATAAACTAGGTGCGATAATTCACTTTTCGTCTAATATTGAGCTGCTTTATTAGTGTATGGTAAGAGAGGGGCTCGTGGCTAAGTAATAACAGCCGCACGGGTCGATCGATCGGTGACCATCTTTACATACCGAACCCCTCCGTGCCTCGCGGTCCCGGCTGTCATTCGTGGACCTTTGTCAGTTGTAACCATGGACGTAATATAAAGAAGTAACGTTGTAACGGGTCGTCTGAAGTCTGACAACCAGTCCTACCAAGGCGTATTCTATTATCCAGTAACTGGGTTATGGAGATCAGGGGGCCTAAAAAGGCCACTTTGGCAGAATCATAAACGTATTTTGCTTTTTTTCGTTGTAAGAGATTGGGATTGGATTTGGATTGGTATTTAAGCACAGACAAAAAAAAATAACTGAAAAATCCTTCACCAATGGGATTTGATACGATTAACTTAACAGTTAACTGTCTATTATGATTTATAATGATTTGATGAATTCCTTTTATGATTCTGCAAAAGTGGCCTTTTTAGGCCCCCAGATAGGCAGACACTCCATGAAAAATATTGGTATTCAGCCGCATCTGGTTAGACTGGAAGCCGACCCTAACATAGTTGGGAAAAGATTCGGCAGATTGAAAATAGTAAGACTCTGTGAAATTGCAGGGCAAAGACCTCTTCTCATACGCATTGATCAATATTACGCTAGCCAGTTTCTTAAACATGAAAAATATGGTAAAATACAGCATATATCATATATATCTTAGAAATAAAATAGTTAAGGCAAAGTATGATGCCTGTACTAGGATAAACCACACACAGGCGGCATGAGTTCCTACAATTACCTACTATTAGGACAACGGATTTTTTAAGAACAGTGACATTTATTATGTTAAAAACTTAAATACTATTAATGACGGTCATAGACATCTAAATAATTACTATATTATTTACAGAAAATTGTTGTTAGCACCTAGTTACACGAATATGATTGAGTCAGCAGTTTTATTGAAACTAGTTTCCTCACGATGTTTCACTTCAGCGTACTTAGAATTGGCAATTCAAGGTTTAAAGATGTGTATAACATGCTGTCCAAAATGGTTACAAACGCCTTATTAGATAACTATTTAGGCAATTAACACAAACTTCCGTGTGTAATAAGAATTAATTAACAAATTATTTTTGCATAAAGTATTTTATTTAGCATCGTTGTTGAATGTGGGGTTAGTGGTCGCAAGAGCTAGTACTGAGCATGAGGTCCTGGGTTTCATTCCCAGGCAAAGTATTACTGGGTTTTTCTTTCTGGAATTTCTCAGCAGCAGCCAGTCATTTGTGCCCGGTTCATGGCAATATGCTTGCCCCTATTACAAGATAACTGGCGAAATGTGCGTGTCATAAGGACGTGAGAAAAATTAATTGAATCGTGTATTCCTTTTAGGTACATGATACTAGACCAATGAGTCAAAAACATATACCTATTCCACGTAATTAACAAGTTACACGAAATAGAAAAAAAAAACACATTTTTTAAAATATATCACCTAGAAAAATGCTGCGGTCTTGTGAGTGTATACAGCCAGTGTACCATAACCATCTCTCTCTCTCTGTAGTCGGTCCCTCATGTCTGAGGATCGTGGTCAGCTTCGGAGTTACATCTGGAGCGGATGATCCGTCTCCACCGGTTTCTGTCCAGCGCATCCTTTACCACCGTGTAAAATTTTGTGGACGATGATTCCTTCACCTGATCGGTCCATCGTGTTGGTGAACGACCACGCGATCGTTTGCCTTGGGTGTTCCCAACCACAATCAATTTTTCCAGACTTTCATCGCCTCTGCGCACTATGTGGCCGAAATAGGAGAGAATGCGTTGCTGGCATATGGTCGACAAGCGGGTTTTTATTTGAAGCTGGTTTAGGATCGATGCATTGGTGCGTTTGGCAGTCCACGGTACTCTCAACATTCGTCTCCAGCACCACATCTCAAATGCATCGATCCTTTGCCTTTCTCGGGCCAAAATCGTCCACGTTTCTACTCCATACAGGAAGATAGGGAATACTAGGGCTCGTATCAATCTGATCTTGGTTTTAATACCAATTCCTCTCTTCTTCCAAATGTTGCTTAAACGGGTCATAGCATCTTTGGCCATCCCGATACGCCTTTTTATCTCAGGGACACAGCTACCATCATTGCAGATTTGCGAGCCAAGGTAGATGTAGTGGTCGACGATGCTAATACCAGGAATGTTGCAGGTGACATTTGTTAGCTTCCCGGCTCGGTCCACAACCATAATCAGCCTATAATGTTCCCACTGCTGGGACACAAGCCTCCTCTCGGTGAGAGGGAGTGGGCCGTAATCCACCACGCGGGCCCAGTGCGGGTTGGTAGATGTCACATGTCTTCGAATTTTTTGGTTCTAGGACATGCCGGTTTCCTCAAGATGTTTTCCTTCACCGTTTTGAGAGAAATTGTGATGAAATAATTTACACAAAGTAAAGCGCCTGTCTGGGTTCGAACCTACGACCTACAACTTGTAAGTCGCGGCCGTTACCACTTGGCCATCACTGCTCTCATGGCCACCACTGCTCTCCAGCCAGAGTGTGAATTAAAAAAAATACCGCGGTGTGTCCGTGTGTTCCATATTTTTTTTTTTTTTTTTTTAACTTTAGTATAGTAGTAATTTGGCGGGATGCTAACTCTGTAAACTATACCGAAATTCAAAAACTTGGTTTTATCTAATATTTGATTAAAATGAGTTCAAGCGATTCTGAAAAACGACTATTTTTTACTTTTCTTATATTCAAAATGAAAAGTAGAGTGTTTAACACGGGTGAAAGTCATTAATTCCTTTCGACCCTTGTATAACAATCTACTGTTGTGCAAACCTACTTACAGAAATAAAATCATATAGCTTATTCATATCATAATCATTAATCCTTTTTCGCGTATCTGTGCTACTAAATTATTAAGACATCAAAATCAAATCAAAAGTAATGTATTCAAACTATACTGAGAATCAGAATCAAATGTCCTGGGGGCCTACTTCGAAGTGGTAAATTTACAATGAACTTCATAGTAGGAAATGACCGAACATTCGGCCGATACGATAACTTTACCACTTCGGAGTAGACCCTCAGGACATTTTTAACGTCAAAATAACACAAGACCGTTCCCCAAAATTCTCGCCATTCGCCACTGCCAAGTGTCTTGGCTGAGATGTCTTCTTCCTCTTCTTCTTGGTGACGCACCAGTAAGCGCTACTTAGTGCGCTAGTTAGTTGCACCAATTGTTAGTGGCGCAACAAACTGCCCAGTAGCACAGAATTTCAGAATTTCCTCAGATTCCGTGTTACTATTTACTGTAACGAAACCGTAGATTTAAGGATATATTGCGTGCAATATAACTATAAACGTACTGACGAAACCGTCATTGCGCAGTGAAAGTGCAGCACATAAGACAAGTCCTTGGGAGCTCAATATTACACTTAGCCATATAAGCTGTTACTATCGTGTACCTAGCGATTAGCTAATCCGTGGTACAGCTCGTTGTATTAATTAACGCATAAATAATTAATATAAGTACACTTAAAACTTTACTTACGAAATGAGGAAAATGTTGTGAGGAAAGTTTTGAGTAAGAATGTCAATTTATATAAGATTATGGGAAGACCAGAGAAACGATGCATGGACTGTGTGGATGGTGACATGGTTAGTGAGGGGGCGAGTACCGAGATGACGACTAATAGAGAAGTGTGGAAGAAAAAGACATGTTGCGCCAACCGCAACCGAATAAATTGGTGCAAGGGCAAGATAATTATGAAACATGAAATACTGACAAATAATTAGATAATATAACTTATTATATTCCTCACCACGGAGAATCTTCTAGCATACATCTCATAAAAATACATTCACAAAATCCACGCACATATACACACACATACACGCACATACTCACCCCTGCACACGCACACACACCCCCTCACATACACGAACTCTCACTCACATACACAGCACATTAATTAACCTACCTACACTTATTTCATAGAATAACTTTACCACATCGACGCTGCTTCACTTGTTACAGAATGTGAATTATTTAATGTACCCTTTCGGCTGAACCCTATCTCATAGGACACAGGCTAGACCTAGTTTAAGACACAGGCTAGACCTAGTTTAAGGGATAGAGTCTATTCAACTGTGCTTATAGTGTGACAAATGTATTTTTAATCTACAATGTATACAGTGCAATGTGTTTCTTGTTTTATGAAATAAAATATTTTTATATTATTATTATATTTAAGTTGACCTGTGTGTTTGTAAATATTGCAAACCGACTACCAACTAAAACGAGGTTTTCGGTTTTACTGTAACCTGAAAGTCTTACCAAGGGGTATCGTGTTACCCAATAACTGGGTTGTAGAGACAAATAGGCAGTCGCTCTATGTAGGTACTGGAAGTCGATTCCAACATACGTAGTTGGAAAAGGCTAGGTTGATGATGTGGTTACATTCGCAACCTGATTAAACTGCTTGTCTAGTAGTAGACCAGTGATGGCTTAGTGGTAACGGCCGCAGCTTACGAGATGTAGGTCGCAGGTTCGAAGTAGTTCGAACCCAGACAGGCATCACCACTGCTCGAAATGGTGAAGGAAAACATCAAAAATAAATCATATTAAAAGAACCAAAAATTCGAAGACATTGTGAACATCATCTATCAACCCGCTCTGGGCCCGCGTTATAGATTACGAAGACATTGTGAACATCATCTATCAACCCGCTCTGGGCCCGCGTTATAGATTACGAAGACATTGTGAACATCATCTATCAACCCGCTCTGGGCCCGCGTTATAGATTACGAAGACATTGTGAACATCATCTATCAACCCGCTCTGGGCCCGCGTTATAGATTACGAAGACATTGTGAACATCATCTATCAACCCGCTCTGGGCCCGCGTTATAGATTACGAAGACATTGTGAACATCATCTATCAACCCGCTCTGGGCCCGCGTTATAGATTACGAAGACATTGTGAACATCATCTATCAACCCGCTCTGGGCCCGCGTTATAGATTACGAAGACATTGTGAACATCATCTATCAACCCGCTCTGGGCCCGCGTTATAGATTACGAAGACATTGTGAACATCATCTATCAACCCGCTCTGGGCCCGCGTTATAGATTACGAAGACATTGTGAACATCATCTATCAACCCGCTCTGGGCCCGCGTTATAGATTACGAAGACATTGTGAACATCATCTATCAACCCGCTCTGGGCCCGCGTTATAGATTACGAAGACATTGTGAACATCATCTATCAACCCGCTCTGGGCCCGCGTTATAGATTACGAAGACATTGTGAACATCATCTATCAACCCGCTCTGGGCCCGCGTTATAGATTACGAAGACATTGTGAACATCATCTATCAACCCGCTCTGGGCCCGCGTTATAGATTACGAAGACATTGTGAACATCATCTATCAACCCGCTCTGGGCCCGCGTCATGGATTACGGCCCAATCCCTCTCACAGAGAGGAGGCGAGACCAACTTAGTCGGGAAAAGGAGGCAGATGATGAATTCGAATCTTGCAATGATGACATCTGTGTCAAATGCTTCCCTCCTTGTAAACCACTTGATAATTCGTAAGTAATCAGCTGCAAACTTGTACTGTTTTCTATTTGCTATGTTTACGTAACATTAGATACTAGTAACTTGGTCAAATGGGTGTTCGTAGGTTTCCCTTCGAAGCGGCTCTAGTTACACATGAGCTGATTAGCTCAAGAGAAATGTGTGACATTCTTATTTAAGAAGTTAACGCACATACGTGAAAGATTTGGAAATATAATATAATAATATAATTTAATATATAAGTATCCTGGGCTAGATAATACTGATCTGATTTCAATAAGTCTAGCTTCTGCCCGTGACTTCGTCCGCGGGAAACTTGTTGTTTTAACATAAAATATAGATATCCTATGACCAATGTCCTAGAACCAAAAATTTTTAGACAAGTGACATCTACCATCCATATCATAACTTTCGTGTTTCACAAATTACCGTCAGATTACAATCGCTAATAACCACGACAAACATTATTAAACAACAGAACTCTTTCTGCATTCACAACCGTTTGACACGCTTCCGTGCTGAATCGACCATCAATCAATTATAAAAGAGTCCAAGAAGCTGTTCTACTCGTAAAATTGAAAACCCGAAAACTTTGTCAGTTTAAATCAAAGAGATGACTGCTTTTCTCCCGACAGCTATTTGCTATTGCGGGTAAGGCAAATTAGTAGTTGAAAATGTGTCATATTCGATTCGACAGTCTGTCGAATTGTTGTGATTTACTATGCTGCTGTCAATAATTTATTTATCCATTTATTTCAGGCATCAAGGACCATATAAACACATACAATAAAATATTAATGCCATCAAAAACATAACCTGTAAAAAAAGCCAAGTCGCGCAACTCAGTTCTTCTATCGTAAAAAGTTGTGAGATCCATGAAATACCAAGTCAGTTAATTTATTCACTCCCTACTTAAGGAACCTTCTGTCTTAAGTTATTACATAATTAGCTAACCTAACAACATCTTGTAGTGACCGTCAGTAATAAAAATCTTTTATGTTTTAAATAAATAGATTGACTTGGCAATCGCACTGTGAGATACATTGTGTTTTCATGCGATAGCGATGGCCAAGTCAATTTATTTATTTAAAACATAAAAGATTTTTAATATTGATGGTCACTACAAGATGTTGTTAGGTTAGCTAATTATGTAATAACTTAAGACAGAAGGTTCCTTAAGTAGGGAGTGAATAAATTAACTGACTTGGTATTTCATGGATCTCACAACTTTTTACGATAGAAGAACTGAGTTGCGCGACTTGGCTTTTTTTACAGGTTATGTTTTTGATGGCATCTCACTTCTTTTTGTAGATGGTCCTACTTTTTTTCCTTTCTGGTACCTTTTTAACTTTTTTTTTTAACATAATCCGTTGACCATTTTACAAGTTACCTTTGAACACAATTATATCTAGGTACCTATATACACCGATACTCTGGTGCTGGCCGGCGGGGACACCTTCGAGGAGACCATCCAGCTTGCCGAGCTTGGGGTGGCAAAAGTCGTGGCGGCAATCTACGGGCTGGGTCTGGAGATAGCGCCTCAGAAAACTGAGGCGTTATGGTTCCATAAACTGCTGAGGAGCAGAGAGCCACCCAGCTCGTTGGTCCATGTCGGAGATGCGCAAGTCCGGGTGGGGCGATACATAAAGTATCTTGGCCTCACCCTGGACGGTCGGTGGGGCTTCGAAGAGCACTTCGAGCGCCTAGTTCCCCGGATCGAGAAGGCAGTGGGTGCTTTGCATAGACTGCTGCCCAATCTCGGGGGACCTCGGGAAGAAGTTCGCCGCCTCTATGCGGGTGTCGTGCGATCGATGGTCCTTTACGGGGCGCCTGTTTGGTCAGGTAGACTGTCAGGCGTCCGACGCTGCAGGACTAAAGTCAATAGACTGCAGCGGAAAATGGCCATTCGTATCGCACGAGGATACCGAACGATATCCTATGAGGCGGCAACTCTCCTGGCGCGCTTTCCGCCGCTGGACATCCTGGCGGATATGGACGCGAAGGTCTACGACCAGATTCGCAATATCCGCCAAAGCTTCCTGGCACACTATTCCCGTGTGCCAGGAAGCGTATTTGTAAGGCTGAGGCGGCGGGAACGGCGACACGCGCTCGAGCGGTGGCGCGAGCGGCTACAGCAGCCGCAATATTCGCGCAAGCGCGTTGTCGAAGCCGTTCTGCCGCACTTCGAAGCCTGGCTGAAAAGAGGGGAGCGCATCTCCTTCAGGCTCACCCAGGTGCTCACCGGACATGGTTGCTTCGGTGAGTACCTGAACAGAATTGGGCGAGAAGCCACGGCAAATTGCCACCATTGCGGAGGCAGCCTAGATTCCGCACAACACACGGGTCTGGGTCATGGTTGCCAGGATCGGGCGAGACCTGTCTCTGCCGGCAGTAGTGACGGCTATGCTGGCAGAGACAGAGAATTGGAAGGTAGTAGCCTCCTTCTGTGAGACCGTGATGGCCAAGAAGGAGGCCGCCGAGCGGGATCGGGAGAGGGCTGAACGTGCTTGGAGAAGGAGGCGTCGGGGTGGCAACCGCCTTGGAGCCTAATACGCCGAAACCCGCTTACCAAGCAAGGTAGGTGGACCTTCGGGGTCGCGGGCGCACAGAGTGGGGACTCTGTCCGCCCACCAAGTGACCCCAGGGAAGACGGTGGCACAGTGATCGCGTGCTGCCGTGCATAGCGAGGCTCAGGGGAGGCCCCTTTACTAGAGTCTCCTCAGGGATGTGCCTTTCAGGCGTTGCACGGGGGGGTTCCGGAATTGGTCTTTTAAGAGGAACCGGGACCACCCCTATGTGCTGATGGTGATCACCGGGGTGGTTTTAGTGAGGTAAAAATCCCACACTCCCGACCTCCCTCCCCGGAGGTCTGGGTGCCTTTTGAAGGTTTCCCCCCGACAACAAAAAAAAAAAAAAAAGGTACCTATATACACCTAGTATTCCATTATATTATACACTAGCTTCCGCCCGCGGCTTCGCTCGATAAAAAACTACCGCAAGTCCTTTACATACCGTGACCCCTCCGTGCCTCGGAAAGCACGTTAAGCCGTTGGTCCCGGCTGTCATTCGTGGATCTTTGACAGTCGTTACGGGTAGTCAGAAGCCCGAAAGTCTGACAACCAGTCTTACCAAGGGGTATCGTATTACACAGTAACTGGGTTGTGAAGGTCAGATAGGCAGTCGCTCCATGTAAAATACTGGTATTCAGCTGAATCCGGTTAGACTGGAAGCCGACCCCAACATAGTTGGGAAAAGGCTAGGCAGATGATGAGTATGGATAATTGTTATTTTCCTCGCTAGAGAGCTCCGATAAACGCGTGCGATCGCTGCTAATCATAAAGTACTAGTTAATAGGGCGAAGCGCGTTTTTGTTTTTTGACTATGGCATCTCGTAGTTGACCTTCTTCTTCTTCTTAGCGTGTCGATAGCAATCTAAATGGACTCGGCCCTGAATTCGGCTACTTGTTTGGCGCCTTCACCAGCGTCCATCAGTTCCTGTAACGTGCAGCTGACAGGACACGCAGGACACGATATTAAGTGTCCCATCGTTTGTGGGACAGCACCACATTTACACTCCAAGGCGGAGTCGTCTATGAATCTCCACCTGAACAGGTTTTCCTTGCTTCGGCCAACCTGGGTCCGGAGTCTGTTTAAAGACTTCCAGGTCACCCAAGGTAACTCATGTCCAGCTGGGAGGTCTTCAGCGGGTGGGCCAGTCAGTGGCGACACACTTTAAAAAACTGTTGGAGGATGTTGTCGTGTGTCGGAGACCATTTGCCTCTTTCGCTGGAGCTTGCCACCGCTCTGCAAAGCACTGGTGGCGCTATTCCTGCTAGTGGATACAGCATTTGTACCGGGGTTGGTTTTAGGCAGCC
The DNA here is from genome assembly GCA_963082905.1 of Oligia fasciuncula. Classification (NCBI taxonomy): domain Eukaryota; kingdom Metazoa; phylum Arthropoda; class Insecta; order Lepidoptera; family Noctuidae; genus Oligia; species Oligia fasciuncula. The sequence continues at coordinate 415,164 of OY720414.1, read as the reverse complement.
AGTGATGACCCGGCACGTTTCATTCAAAGCTGTATCCACCAGCTTTGCATGGGCAGAACGGCTCCTCACGAGGCACGCAAATTCTCCCGCAGAAAAAGATAGCGCCAGTCCAGTAGTCCGCATAACTTCAGGCGAAGCACCCCATTTCGATGAGACCAGTCGACGAAGAAGACTGTTGCGAGTGTGCACCTTCTGCTTGATATTCTTGCAGTTTTTGCTGAATGTTAAAGACCTGTCCAGGGTAACACCAAGATATTTAGGGGAGTTGCTGAGCTCGATGGACACCCCACCCCAAACGATGAGAGGTCGTGACTACTTAACCGGACTATCCTGTCGTTGCCTTAGGTAAACTCACCAGCGCAACCGCTATGTCCCTACATTTTAAATCTGTAATATCTTCGAAAATATTCATTTAAATTACATGCTTTAAAGGGCCAAATTGATCTATAGTAAATGCACAATGTATTTAAGGTACTTAATTGGATAAGGATTAATGCTGTATTGCTTAAAATTGCTTCGTAAACAAGCCATTATTTCTCGTAAAAAGTAAAGGATAAAAAATGGTTATTGTGGGTGATCCCTAAGAGACAGACATATACCACCGTGGACTTTTTTGTAGACCTTTTTATGGTGTGTAATACTGTAGTACATTATTTTGATCTATCTCGTAGGGTTCAGCTAGCTTTTGCAATATAAGCACAATAAAATGTGTTTATTTACGACATCACATTAGAAACCTCTAAAATTATTAGTGTTTCTTTACTATATTATGCATGTATTATACAAATAAACCTTCCTCTTGAATCACTCTATCTATTAAAAAAAACCGCATCAAAATCCGTTGCGCAGTTTTAAAGATCTAAGCATACATAGGGACAGACAGAGCGGGAAGCGACTTTGTTTAAAACTATGCAGTGATATACAGGTACACTGATTCATTAACTGCAGATGTAACTTTGTAATTCTATATATTTATATGGGATTACAAAGTTATTTATGCAGTTGGTGTATCTTGAAAAGTGGAACGAAATTGCAAAATATTTTAGTTTTTCCTTGAGTTATACACTAAACACTAATTGAATTCTAAATTTGAAGCTTCTATGTCTGCTAGAAGTGCCTTAGAGTTTTGATGATCGGTCAGTCAGTCAGTCAGTCAGTGAGTGACAAAATTAAGAAACTTTGACTATTTATAATTCTTAAACTACTGGTTCAAATCGAATGAAATTTGATATATACCGTGTTTATACAATACCTGCTTGATTACTGAAAATTCAGGTCTCTAGTTTTATCCACAACGAAGCTATAGGGGGTCGAAAATGGCCTGAACTGCTTCGAGAAAAGGATGGTACGGCCGTGCCGCTTTTTGCTCGACTTGGCGGGGGCACTGCCGTGCCCCCAGATATAGCTTAAAAATACTATAAATACAAATACTGTACATACAACTTTATAATAAAATTTCACTAATAACTAACGCACACGAAGTGTCTGCGTCGAGTTTCGCTGTGTCATGTAGCCGGCCACGAAACCTGCGGTAGGTACACAACGGTGTGTGACATATTTAGTGACAGAAGATATTTGAGAAGTATCTAACACTCCATAAAATGATTGTGTAAGGTGACCGTCGTGTGGATTAAGTAATAGCTGATACAGTAGGCCGCACATCAGTGGGCCTTCAGCCGGCCTAGCGGAGTACGGAGGTTCAGTGCACTAAGAGGCCAGCTTGTACTGGTATTGGACCAGTGTGGCTTTACCGTACCTATTGCAACTTTGAGGTATGTCGATACAATGCAATTGTTTGTTTGGTGTCGCTATTTCTTGCGTACTAGGCTGGCCTTGGCCTACCGACCCCCATTGACATACAATATTACCGAAGTGGTGAGAATTTTTTTGTGGAGTTGATGGTAAGCCCAGGCTGGCACGTGTGCGCGTTTTTCGCGCACTGGATTCTCAACGCTCTGCTTAGCGCCGAGAGTTCAAAATCCAACAGTGTGTTTTTTTGACGCGCTGGGACGTGCTGCTAAAGATCGCGAACTCGTGAGCCGAGAAACATTAATAAACATGATTATACGTTTCGAAAGGTTTTTATAAATTACTACCTATGAAGAAGATATTAAGATACCTACTTATACTCGTATATCTTCATATTACAACATACGTTGGCATTAACAAGTTCCTAAACATTGGCGGTTTTATTAATTCATCATCTGCTTTGACCACTCCAACTATGTTAAGGTCGGCTTCCAGTATAATCGGATACAGCTGAATATCAATATTTTACATGGAGCGACTGCCTATCTGACCTTCACAACCCAGTTACTGGATAACAGGATACCTCCTGTTAAGACTGGTTGTCAGATTTTCAGGCTTCCCCCCGAACTCCCCGAACCCGTAACGACTATCAAAGATTTACAAACGACATTCCGAGGTACGGAGGGGTCTAGGTATGAAATGGATGGTCACCCATCCATCCACGGACTCATGTTGGCAAGTGTAGCTTGGTTTACCTTGTTTCTGTTACCAAGCCACGAGCCCCTCTAGCAATTTGATTAATTATTCCAACCTTTTAAAGATAGGTAAGTTAGCAAGTCTCGAGGTGTGCCCGTCGTGGTCCGGGCCGCGCCGCAGTCTCACCGCGGCGATCGCAACGGACCTCTCGCTCCCCGGCTTGGTCAACGCTATGCTGGGGGATGAGGGGTCCTGGGCGGCAGTCGCCTCCTTCTGCGAACACGGCATGTCCCAGAAGGAGGCGACGGAGCGCGCACGGGAGGAAGACCCTCTCGCGACGCCGCTCCGAAGGCGGAGGAGGGGTCGAAGAAGACGTCAGTATGACAGTCATCTCCGACTCCTCCCAGGTGGAAGCCAGCAGGCGACGGGTGCGGGGGCACCCTCGCCTGTATTGCATAGACTTCCACCAGTGCCGGACGGAAACGGCCAGGTGTTCCAGGCCATTAATGTAGCCCCCCAGCCGGGGGGACATACGGGACCCGCCACCTAGGCGGGCATGCGCCGGGGGGGTTGTGGACGCAAAGGCTGAGCCGGATTCCCATGACCCCCCCATCAAGGTGATGAGGGAACACCGCTGAGTTTTAGTAGGTATACTGCCACTCTGGCTGGGAGTCCTACATACTCCGGCTCGTCCCCCGACGAGCGGAGATGCGTAATGTCATTTCTCAGCGACATAAAAAAAAAAGTGTTAAGCAAGTCAGACTTTGCAAATACGAATTGAATTAAATACAAGATTAGGTAACCTAGATTGTCATTAACTAGTCTAGACTTTGGATGTCAAAATAGGCACATTCACATAACATAAAATCGCACCTGTGTTTAACGGAGGGGCAGGCAGAAGTGTATATTATATGTATGTATTAGTACACCTTCATTTCGCCAGTTAATTTTAAGTCCCATGTAATAGGAGGCAACTAGTCTTACCAAGGGGTATCGTTTTACCCTGTAACTGGGTTGTGGAGGTCAGATAGGCAGTCGCACCATGTAACATACTGGTATTAAGCTGCAGCCGGTTAGACTGGAAGCCGACCCTAACATAGTCGGGGAAGGCAGATAATGACGATGTAACGGGGGCGAGCCTACCTATTGCTATAAACCGCGTAAACATCTAGACACTGGGCTGCTATATGTAGATAAATTAATATCATTGTTTGCAAGGCATTATGTTTTATAGATAAAATCTATGTATTAAAACGAATGGTTTGTTATGTCATCACAGCTCGGGCTTTCAATGTCAGTATCATGTATGATTTTATGATTATTTATCTTTTTTGAACAAATCGCAATCTTGCGGATTATATTCAAGGCTGTGAGTTAATTAAATTCATTAGGTAATGACTAATGAGCAGTTTTTTTATTTACAAAATTTTGCAATATTACGAAAACCCGGCCAGCATAGCTATTAACAACCAATCGACAGCCTGCCGTGTCGAAAAAAACACATTTTCGATTATACACACTATCAACCATAATCAGAGTGATTTTGAAGGATACTGATAATCCAATTTTTTAATTATTTTTTTTATTTCTGTAGTAGGTTTGTACAAACACTTTTACATGTCTATCATATTTTAAATACTAGATGAACTCGGCGTTTCCTATCTGAGTACTCTGAGAAGAAAGGCCGAAACAAACTCAGAAGTTACAGTCTCTTTTAAATTCCAGACATAATCAAAGTCAAAGTCAAAGTCAAATCATTTATTTCAAATAGGCACATTAAAGGCACGCAAGGCAATCTTGGTCAGATCATGTGAAGACCATATAGATCGATTACTGAGATGATCTTTTGAGGAAAGAACCACACAGATTGAGAGGACCTGTCCAGTCAGTGCACGCATTTGTCAGAAATCGTGCAGCTCAACTCAAGACTTAAGGAGCTCAACGAAACGACGAACAATACCAAAGAAAGGATATTTCAGTATACAGGATACTCAAACTGCTAGACCATGACAAAAACTAACAGAACCAAAGTAATATAATATACAGTGTGAGTCTTCATAATGTGCACATAACGAAATGAGGGAAACATAGCTTAATTTTATCGACGAAAAAAACTTTTTGAAAAAATAAAATAAATATTTCTATATTAAAAATTTAAAAAACCCCCGACAAAAATAAAATTAAGGAATCCCTACAAAAAGCATGAAATAAAAAAATAAATTTGAAAAAATCTTATGGAAGTCGGGGGACCGTTCTGTGGAACACCTATTCTGCTTCTGAGGTCCCCCGACTTCCATAAGATTTTTTCAAATTAATTTTTTTATTTCATGCTTTTTGTAGGGATTCCTTAATTTTATTTTTGTCGGGGGTTTTCTAAATTTTTAATTTAATTTTTTATTTCATGCTTTTTGTAGGGACTCCTTAATTTTTGTATTTCATTTCTTTTATTTTCTTCCGTTTTAAGATTCTGGTAATTTGGTGTTTAATCAGATTTTTTATCCGTCAAAAAATATTGATTAATTTATAATTGAAGAATAATTTTTAAGACTAAACAGATTTTTTTGTTTTATTATATTTTTCAAGTTTTTAGTTTTCATTTCGTTAGGTAGTTATTCCTCATTCCCTTTCAATATAGTGTAAATTATTCTACTTGTCAAGTACTATATATAATACTACTTCAATATAGGTATCAAATGCAAGGGGCATTTGATACCTATATTGAAGTAGTATTTCTATTATGGATAACACTGTATTTTTTAAACAATTTGATATTTTTATGGGCATATAAAAGCCCAATCTATCATTCACCGGCAACATTGAGTATTCATGCAGTTAGATAACACCATTGTGTTAGGTAACGTAACACCCACCGGCCCGGAATAGAATTTTACAAAATGTTGACCTTGCATCACTTGCATGTGCAAAATTTTAAAGAAACAGATTTGGTATTTTCGTTTCAAATTAGGTATGAAATTGTTGGTTGTTATTTCTGGCATTCCATTTCTATTTTTGTAACATAGTTTATAAATAGAAACAGTTTAATGCTGAATTGAAATTTTTAAAGTCAATTTGAAATAAGCTACGTTTGCCGTGGTTGGTCCGTGGATGGGTGACCATCTTTACAAATCAAGGCCCCTCCGAGCCTCCGATAGTATACATTAAGTCGTTGGTCCCGGCTGTCATAATTCCTGGATCTTTGGCAGTCGTAACGTGTCGTTGCAGAAGCCCGGAACTCTGACAACCAGTCTTACCAAGGGGTATCATATTACCCCCAGTATCTAACTGGGTTGTGGAGGTCAGATAGGCAGTCGCTTCGTGTAAAATACTGGTATTCAGCTGCACCCGGTTAGACTGGGCACACCAACATTGTTGGGAAAAGGCAAGCAGATGGTGATGAGTTTCAAATGAGATGATTATGGATAGAAAGGTGTTGACTACCGAGATGACGACTGACAGAGAAGTATGTGAGAAGAAGACATGTTGAGCCGACCACTTGCGATAAGGGCAGGAGAATCATGATGATGAAATGACAAAATTACAATATAACTTTGTCTGGCAGTTTGAGTAATTTATGTGGCCTACCCAAATGTCCTTTCTTTGGTATTGTTCGTCGTTTCGTTGAGCTCCTTAAGTCTTGAGTTGAGCTGCACGATTTCTGACAAATGCGTGCACTGACTGGACAGGTCCTCTCAATCTGTGTGGTTCTTTCCTCAAAAGACCACCTCAGATATCGATCTACATGGTCTTCATATAACCTGACCAAGATTATGTCTGGACTTTAAAAGAGACTGTGACCTCTGAGTTTGTTTCGGCCTTTCTTCTCAGAGTAGTCACATAGGAAAAGCCAACCTCATCTAGTTTTAAAAAAACATGATTGACGTGTAAAAGTGATTGTACAAACCTACTTATAAAAATAAAATCATTTATCATAAGATGAGGTTGGTACCTATTTCCTATCTGAGAAGAAACACTGAAATTATAGAGGTGTGAGGAACGTGGTGTAAAGTACACTCATCCTCCTTATAGGAAAGGAAGGATCAGCGACCGACCAGACAGGTGTCGTGTCTGGTGGGCTACTGCCCGATGATATATCGTAGTTGTGCGGTAAACTCTGCTTGCGCGATGCAGGATTTTGTGTGACGTCAGTGTAATGCGTAGTTAACATGTGGCGATCTAGATGCCGCCACAAAATCAATTCAAAGTCTCTTTTAGAGGTCAGATTGTGGGTGAGATAATTTACACAAAGTAAAGCACCAGTCTGGGTTTGAACCTACGACCTACAACTCGTAAGTCACGGCCTGACGGAGTTCAACGACCTGACGGACGATATGAACAGTTGAACGGGCTGCCAAAACATTCAATATTTACATACATGAAAACGTGTATATTTTGATATCGTATCGTGAAATATCTGGTAATATTATTCGGGTTGAGTGGACAGTTGTCACTGACCCCATAAATGGGGTCAGTGACAACTCGGCCCGTGTCCACACATTATATTGTACCTTAGCTAACCCCTCTACAACATTACGGAATGCAAATAAATATATGAATATGATTATGGTATCATATTATTCTGTTATCATCGGAATGCATATATTATTTGCAAAGAGAATATTATAGTCTTTGATTATTTGCGAATATTCAAACTGAGACCACTAGCAGTGATTAACTATTCAGATATCCCGTTACCCACCCTCCAGGTACGTACATAATTGTCCGAAACATCGCCATATGTTTTTTCATACAACGTTTGAAATGAAACGCCATAGTAGATAGTGCTCTATATTATAATGCCTATCTAATGATATATGTTTGGTTGTTATGTTTGGTCGTGGGGACTATTGTGTTCTCCTTTGACCACACCCTGTATGTACCTATCTAGCTTTATTTAATTAAAATATCACTAAATTATTAATGATTAGGGGATTAACCTTTACTTCGCAAGTCTTGTAAAAAAACTAACAAATCAAAGTAAGTATACGGAAAATCCAAACTTTGTTTACGACTTTTTTATACACAAACTGATTGGCTATATATAAATAACATTATTTCGACCCCTACGTATTAAATCGGTTTTTGCGTAATCCAATGACGTTTTTATATTTAATTAGCTGTGTCACGCGGTTTTACCCGCCATTTAATTTAAAAGAAATCGAATTATTTATAATTTACTTCGTTGTCGCTTAACGTTCGGTTTGCTCAACTCCTAATGGTCGTAGCGTGATGTTTAACCTTCAGCCTTCCTCAAGAATTGGGCTGTCGTAGGGGGCCCAAGCCAACTCGCAGAGGCCCTTTATCCAATTTTAGATGGAATGTGGCACCAACCGACGATTATCCCTGTTTGCACCATGGAAGTGCATACCAGGACAACCCCGGTTGGTGTACCCATAGGACTATTGCAGGATATAGAAACAAATAACCCACCAAAAACATTTTCATATAAAATATTGCCAAGACGAGACCACATATAGCTCGCTCTGTCAAAAAGTTATCACAGCTCATGTAGGGCCAAGCTTCTGACTCTACACGCCCTAACTCTATAAGCCCTAACTTCACAAACTCAACACCTTAGTCAAAGTAAGAGGCTTGGCCGTTTCGCTACCGTCACGTGGGCGTAAGGTGAAACATTTATTCACTGTTGATTACTTTTCTGTTATACAATAGTTCTTGTAGTAACGAAACGGCCAAGCCTCATATTTTGACTAAGGTGTAGAGTTTGTGAAGTTAGGGCTTGTAGAGTTAAGGTTTGTAGAGTTAGAGTAAGCTTGGCTATATAAGAGATCTAACTAGATAGAACTAATTATGATAGCTTTTTACAGTGCGAGCCATATGGTCTCATCTTGGCAACATTTTACATGAAAATGTTTTTGGTGGGTATTATAAATTCGAAAGTAACTCTGTCTGTGTGTTACCTTTTCGCGCCTAAACCACTGAACAGATTTCGATATTTGTCGAGGAGATAGTTGGCATCCTGGGGAAGGACATCGGCTACTTTATGTCCCGGTAGCGCGTTCCCCTGGGATAATCTCCGACATCCACGCGGGCGGAGCCGCAGACAGAGGCTAGTCTGTAATAACAACGGATATGAACTTTGCACGTGACACGTGACGTACAACCGGTCGTGTAGGTGTTTCGAATAATATTGTTTTTATGTGCGTTGGATTTACCATTAATATGTATGTAAATAAGGTCTATTTATAACTTGTTGTAAAAAATTAAGACATTGCGGCTATTGTACATGAATGTTTACCTACGTATTTATGTGAACATCATAGGGTTTATTAGGAAACGCTGACTAAAGTTAAGAGACGTTTAATCGTCAATGAATGGTTAAACAGTCTCTACTCACTTCACTTTAAGAAACTTTTATGAATAAAGGGGTATCATCATTTCAGCCGAAAGACGTCCACTGCTGGACTTAGGCCTCCCCCAAGCACCTCCACTTCGACCGGTTTTGTGCTTCATGCATCCAACGGGTTCCTGCGGCCTTCACAAGGTCATCGGTCCACCTTGTGGAGGCCTTCCAAAGCAGCGTCTTCCGGTACGCGGTCTCTACTCCAGAACCTTTCGGCTCCATCGACCACCTGTTCTGCAAGCAACGTGCAATGCCCACTGCCACTTAAGTTTGGCACAAAAGGTTTTGACAGTTCAACAACATTCATTGCGTTATTTACGTTGTCGAGCAGACACATTTTTCAAACATATGAAGCAATAGATTAGCAATATCCTTCAAAATGATTCAGATTGAGATTGATAGAGTGTTACATTAGGTACCTACGCAATTAGGATGCCCGTCAGAGTGGAGGTGCTTGGGGGAGGCCTATGTCCAGCAGTGGACGTCTTGCGACTGAAATGATGATGAAGTAAAGGTTTGCATGTTTTATTTGTCATGATGTCCTATTAGGTACATCATCATCTATTATAGCGATATCATCATCTCCCGGGCCGTTTCCCAACTAGGCTCGGCTTCCGGTCTAACCGGATGCAGCTGAAAACCAATATTTTACGTGGAGCAACTGCTTGCACAACTCAGTTACTGGGTAGCACTATTCCCCTTGGTAAGACTGGTTGTCAGACTTTAGATTATTTCTAGCATAAGTTTAATGTATACGCGCACGATATTCAAACAGTTTACAACGTTGTGTATGAACGACAGATAAAAATGACAATTGTGACAACATGACAAGAGGACAGGTCTTAAGGACAACTAAGCAAGTTCTAAGAATTATCTACCTGTTATCTTATGTAACGTTATAAAAGAGGACCAAAGTATTTATTTCGAGATCGGCTAAATAATAATCTTTGTGTTAGGTACCCAAGTATGCAAGACTGGATAGGTTAATGAACTTATACCTAAATATTTAGATATTTAATTTCGGCATGAATTTGTAATGAAGTGTCCGCATGGCGGCGATTGAAATAAAGAATTATAAGGTATTATTATAAAGTAGGTATAATTAGTTTCAGATGCCTGCCTAAAGTTTGAATGATATAAGACAACAGTTACGTCTTATTAATATCTACTTATTTAAGTAATAATATACCTACCTAATGATTAACACACTTTCGCAATAAAACTACAAATTATTTAGCTAAACAATAATTAGGAACCCAACTTTAAAACATAAACGAAAAACACAGAAAAAATATACCAACAGTTCTAAAAGACATGCAAAATTATTATACTCACATTTATAATTAATTTTCCAAAAAAAAACCTCTTGTAATGACTCGAGTCAACTTGGGCACTACACGACTTCTAAGTGTTAGATGGTCTACTGCGAGGGCTGGCGGCTTGCGCTGCGCATTGCCACACGATTGCGCATGCGGCGGGTTTGCTCGTCTGGCGCAACCTCGCAACTATAGTCGCTTTGAGACGTCAAGTGCGCGAGGACAAATATATAGGTTGAAATTGAAAACATGCGACAAACCGAAATGGGAGATTGTACTCATCATTATGAACTACTTTTAGCTGCAATCGTGGAAAAAAATCAGCTGTTCCCTACGTTTTGACGAGTTATGCGAACATAAATGAAGTAATGGGTTAAGAATTTCTTTCAAAATTCTTCGGATTGTAATTTAAAGTGTGTTCAGCCAAATTGCAACTGCTTAAAAACAATCTTGTAGGTAAATATGCTGAGTAGACAATTCTTTTACATCACTTAAGAAGATAGCATAGGCTTAAAAAGTTATTATAGCAAAGTTGTTCCCACTGCTGGGACACAGGCCTCCTCTCTGTGAGAGGGAGTGGGCCGTCATTCACCACGCGGGCCCAGTGCGGGCTGATGGATGTCAATATTGGCAGTGTAAAGATGAATATATTGTGTCTGTATTACCAAATAGCGTGTTCGACTGTACTGTAAGTTAGTTATTTGCACTGTAATACGGGGAATATGACGAGCGAAAAAAAACTACACAAAAACTGTGTGGTTATTCAGTTAAAGTCAATTACTTCCTGTGTAGCAGATTTTTGTAAGTAAAATATAATTAAGTATAGCCATAGATTTAGTATAAACTAATACTAAGTAAATCATCTCACATCTGTATAAAATGTGGATGCCTTTATGAGTAGGGGAAGACCAAAGAAACGATGGAAGGAATGTGGGAAACAAGATGTGGCTAGAATGTCAGTCATCTCAGTAGTCACTCATTCTACTGAGATGACGGCTGAGCTAGAGAAGTAGGTACCACGTCAGTCGATTGTTAATCGGCTGACGTACCTACTTCTAAAATTGCAGCAGAAGTACAATGCAATTTTGAGCAAATATTTTGCTCAATAACTGAGATAAAAAAAACTGAAGTGTTAATATTTTGCTCAATAGCTGAGATTAAAAAAACTGAAGTGTTAATCGACTTTTGTTGCTGACCATACCTACAAACGGGTCACCCCGTTTGTAGGTATAAGGATGCAGGGGTGAATCGGGACGAAACTTTCAGATTTTAACGTTGAAATAAAAGTAAGGCAAGTAATTTGCGATGCAGAGCAGTGGTGGCCCAGTGTAATTGGCACAGACAAGCGCTTTACTTTGTGTAAATTATTTCATCATCACTGCTCTCAAAACGGTGAAGGGAAACATCGTGAGGAATGTCTGAGAACTAAAATTCAAAAACATGTGACTCTACCAACCCGCACTGGGCCCGCGTGGTAGGTTACAGCCCACTCCCTCTCACCGAGAAGTCTGTGTCCCAGCTGTGGGAATATTTTATGCTGATAATGCTTATGTTGTGATGCCTCTGCTGATAAAGATCTCCATAGGCGGCGGTGACCACTTCAAATCAAGTAGGCACTTAGCTTGTTTAGCCTTCCAATCAAATAAAAAATTGGCGAAGAGCGAGTCGGACTCGCACATGAAGGGTTCCGTGTCACAAGACAAAAACGCCGAAAAAAAAACCGTGGCACTCTAGGAGTGCCGACAGAAGTAAAAACTTGATAAAGCATAGTAATTTTATAAATATGTTTGAAGATCATTTTTCCCAAAGAAAATGTACCGCGCGTTGATGTCTTTATAATGACCGAAACTTAAAACAGAAGTGTCGGGTTTTTCCCATCTCAAAAAATGCCCAACGCGCCTAAACAAGTTTTTACTTCAAAAACAGGTTTCTTGTGGAGACCCCTTTTATTTATAATATTATTTTCTTTATTTTTTCTTGATATAGAAATACACACTCTGTGTCAATTTCAACTGTCTACCTATTACGGTTCATGAGTTACAGCCCACTGGCAGACAGACGGACGGACAGCGGAGGCTTAGTCATACGCTGGCACCCTTTGGGTACGGAACCCTAAAAAGTCTGTAATCCTCGGAGGGGTAGGCAGAGGTAGGTAGTTAGTTCAATATTTTTTTAATTTTAGGTATTTCTTCTGAGATCATGATTTTTCTGACCTAGTCCGAATGTATCGGGGGCATTGGCATGTCTTCTTCTTCCATTCTCCTCAGTCGTCATCTCAGTTAGTAGTCACCCCTTTTCTAGCCATAACATCTTTTAAATCAAATTCATTTATTCAAACTAGGCTGAGAATCGGCACTTTTTGAACATCAAAATTACACAAGACAGTCCCCCGGCACGCCCGCCCTTCACCACTTCTTAGTGCTTTCGTAGGGGAGAAGTGGCGCAACAAACTCCAGCATCACGGGCGGCTGTCTCTTCAGATAAATAAACTTGATTCTATACTTGTATATAATCAAGTTTATATTATATTCTAATCTTGTAAGTAGAAAGAATGAAAATGGGACACGCACGGGCCATCATAACAGAATACGCTGCGACATTTATTTTTTTAATGTCGCAGCATCATGCTGAGATAGAAGACTTTTGGCCTCATATAGGACCATAGAGAAGGAAATTTAATTTAGAGGACTGTTTCATTTTAAGTTTTGTTACTTTTTTTGCGGCATACACGACCGTATATTTTTTTACGTTTACTTCGAATTTTGATTTTTCACAGCTTCAAAGGACAGACAGACGGACAACAAAATGATCCTATAAAGGCGCGTACGCACGTACGAACAAAAACATGGTGAACACGAACATCGAACACTTTGTTCGCACGTGCGTACCACGAACGAACATAACACTGTCTTCGTGAAAAATGTTCGTGGCGATCCATTATGTTCGTGTTCACCATGTTTTGTTCGTACGTGCGTACGCGCCTTAAGGGTTCCGTTGTTTTCCTTTTGAGGTACGGAACCCTAAAAGGACCTGTGTTAGGCCAAAAGTAAGTTATTAAGATTAAGTACGTACCTACCTATCCCTCGTTTCTTCGGTCTTGACGATAGTTAAAACGTTAACGAAGGCAAGCCAATTACAATCACTTATCCCAGGTATAAGGACACACACATTTCGCCAGTTATACGTCCACCAACACCAACCTGCCACGAAGCACCTCGTAGTGGATAATCCAATTGAAAACTGACCCGACCCGACTTATTGCCGGTTCCTTTAATTTACGGACCGTTATTGGTGAAGCAAAGACCTCATAGTTTTTAGGGTTCCGTACCAAAATGGTAAAAACGGAACCCATATGGTGAGACTAAGTCTGTCTGTCTGTCACAGCTGGATATCTCAAGAACTAGTAATGTTATCAACTTGAAATTTGGAATAGTTTTAGATGTCGTTTGCCCAACTATTTTGCAAATAAGAAAGAAATAAAAATATATGTAAATATATTTTGAAACACTGAAAAAAACTGAAAGGGGGTCTCAAAAATTCGAAGTGGGGCTACTAGGGCATGTGGGGTATCATAATATGAAAGAGCGCAGTTTGCACATTCTCAAACATTTTTCTTTTTTTTAGGCCGCATAGATTTCGACTTTTGATGAAAAATGTAAAAAAAAATACCGCGCCCCTCCCCCTCCAAGTTTGCAAAGAGAAAAATCTGAAACAATTCTATGTGATAGAAATTTATGTAAAGATTACCGACAGGAAAAATAAAACGAAGTCTTTAAATTGGACACTTTTTCAGAAATCATCAACAAACGTTACATTAGTTCCACTATCGGTCAAGAGATGGCGCTGACATAAAACTGCAATATTCTACACCGCAGTGCACAGTGTTAAAATTCTCTGATGAATATAGGCCTCGCTGATGAAAATTTAAAAACATGATGGTACGGAACTCTCGGTGCGCGACTCGTCCGACTCGCTCTTGCCCGGTTTTTTTATCGATGAAGCTATCACAGGTAAAATTAGCATACGAATCTAGTTATATGCCCAGTTTGGCAATAAAAATGCTACCATATTGGTAAGCTAAACATTCCTTTTTGTTTAAAGGAACCGGGCATTAAGTTGAGTAGGTAGGTAAAGGTATAGACAGAGCATTTACTTGGTAACGGATTCGCCGTACGTGTTTAAATGTTATCGAACCGCACTTCGATCACGACGTCCGATGTTTTGTTGATCGCATGAATATTAGGCCTCGCCGATGAAAAATTAGAAACATGATGGTACGGAACCCGGCCTCGGTGCGCGAGTTCGACTCGCTCTTGTTTTTTTCTATCGTATCAAATTAGTTGTAGGTATTATGTTTTCAACACACTATCTACCTAGCATATAATCCTGAAGAATATCATATATTTTCTGATTTTGTTTACTGTAGTCGATCATATACCTTTATTGTTTGCGTTTTTTGTGTTTAGGTCCTGTAAGCCCCTTAAGTACACCTGATTTTAAAAACCAACGAACGTATTGGTGTAACATTTTATCATGCAAAGGCACGAGCGCAAGGAAAGAAATGTTACAGGTAAATGTTACAGGTAAATGTTACAGGTAAGTGTTACAGGTAAATGTTACAGGTAAGTGTTACAGGTAAATGCTTACTCGCCGTGAACATTACGTCGAACTCAGCGTCGAGCATTCGCAGGAACGTTTAATTACATTGAAGTGCTCGAGAAAATGCTATGTCGTAAGTATGTATAATTCACTCACCTTTAGGGACCGAACCCGGGCCCCATCTATACCCAGACGTCACTCTCACCACCAACGAGGATCTTTGCCTAACCGTTTTGGGAGGATAAAAAAACTTGTTGTTGCGGTTTTTAAAGAGGTTTTTTCCATAATAATTATGATACTTATTATGAATGCTGGTCGACTGGTCGTTACGTCACTGTACGGTCAAGGCCACGATCTTCGCCTTACGTGGCTCACTTCTTATTTATCGTTATGTTCGTCTTATGTAGAAGAGAATTTTCTTATCTTGGAAGTAATTAGTAATTTGCTATTAAGTTTCCTCGGCTCCTACGTGTCGCAGCATGACTTTACGCTACGATTTAGCCTTCGTCACTAATTGGGCTATGCACATGCAAAAAGATTTTTGGGGTTCCGTACCAAAATGCCAACCCGCACTGGGCCCGCGTGGTGGATTACGGCCCACTCCCTCACAGAGAGGAGGCCCGTGTCCCAGCAATGGGAACATTATAGGCTGATTATGTATGTACCAAAATGGTAAAACGGAACCCTTATGGTGAGACTCAGTCTGTCTGTCTGTCCCTCACAGCTGGATATGTCAAGAACTACTAATGCTATGAACTTGAAATTTGGAAGTTTAAGATGACGTTTGCCCAACTATTTTGCAAATAAGAAAGAAATAAAAATATAATTATATTTTTTTGCAACAGGGACTGAAGGTCTGGAAATTCGCTCATGCCCGGTTTTTTTTCAAATCCGACTGGGTAGTCCCAGAAAGTAACTCGTTCGAACAAACTCAGCTAGTACCTAATACCTATAGGTTGAGGGGTGATTTTTCAACATTCCGATAACTTTTATCCCAAGAACAAATATGAACAGCTTGACATATCTTCTATACAAAAACTGTCAAACAGTCTTATTTATTTCTCAGTTAAAAGTTAATTGACTATGAGAAATCAGCCCATAATCATGTTAATTTATAAGCAGTACGTATTAGAGCTGCGGTGGCCCAGTGGTGGTGACGGCCCCAATGGTCGTGAGTTCGAACCCAGGCAGGAGCTTTACTTTGGTGTGATCTCAAAAAAAATTAAGTTGCAGAATAGCCATAATTCTGGTTGCAAAACATTCATAACTTATAGGTAAGTATCTCATAATTATGATCCAAATCTCGAGACCTCCAAGTTGCAAAATATCTACATCTCAAACCGTTCAAGTTGCAGAATAATCAAGTCTCAAAACATCCATGTCTCATAATATTCTAATAGAATGAATGCGGGAGTTTACGAGGGTAAGATGAAAAGTTTACGAGGGTAAGTGAAAAGTTTACGAGGGTAAGGTGAAAAGTTTACGAGGGTAAGTGAAAAGTTTACGAGGGTAAGGTGAAAAGTTTACGAGGGTAAGTGAAAAGTTTACGAGGGTAAGGTGAAAAGTTTACGAGGGTAAGTGAAAAGTTTACGAGGGTAACGTGAAAAGTTTACGAGGGTAAGTGAAAAGTTTACGAGGGTAAGGTGAAAATTTTACGAGTGTAAGGTGAAAAGTTTACGAGAGTTAGGTGAAAAGTTTACGAGGGTAAGGTGAAAAGTTCTCGGCCTCACACAGAAATCACACAGAAATGGCATTCTAATCAGCAAAAATGTATTTTTCCCGCCCGGGTACACGTGTCATATTTAGTTCGTACAAGTTTCAACTTTTTCTTTGTTTACACGAATTTTTGCAGTAGATGTCTTGCGTGTTTTTTGTTAAAATGGATAAACTTGAATATCGTGCGGTCATAAAATTATTCGTTTAAGGAAACTCCGAAGTTGAAAAAAGTTTATGGAGACTCTGCTCCTTCCATGTCAACCGTTAAAAAGTGGGCAGCTGAATTTAAAAGTGGTCGCACGTCTCTCGAAGATGACCAACGTGAAGGATGACCAACGTGAAGGATGACCAACGTGAAGGATGACCAGAAACTGCAGCCACACCGGAAACCATCGAAAAAGTGCATAATATCGTGTTGAATTATAGGTGAGTGATGGTAAGGGAGATAGCTGAGGCTGAGCTTTTTTTCGTGAGTTTTTCTCATGTTTTAATAGTTATTTTGCTGCTATTCGGGGCGGAAAGAAATCCAACAAAGATCATCAAAATCGGTCCAGCCATTCTTGAGTTATATATAGTAAATATAGTTATATAATGGTGTAACTAATCCAACTTTGTTTTTAACCGACTTCAAAAAAGGAGGAGGTTTCTCAATTCAACGTATTATATTTTTTTTATGTGTTCGCGGATAACTTCGTTGTTTATGAACCGATTGTGATTATTCTTTTTTTGTTGGAAAGGAGATATGCCAAGGGTGGTACCAAGATAAGGAAACCAGGATCTGATGATAGCATCCCAGTGAAATCGAGGGGAACATTCGAAAATCGTAGGAGCGAATAGTGCGTTTGTTAATTTTTTCATTAAGTATTTTAAAACACTACAATTTAATGAAGGCCTGGAGTCGATCTGATGATGGAGCAAGAGTCGAGGGGACTCCTCAACGATTTACAGCAGTTACCTTGTGTTTGGGCTTGATTAATTTGTATTGATGTGAACTTTACATTTACACCTACATGGGTTGTGACTGTCATTAGGGGTCTGATGATGAAGACGAAGGACAGTTAAGGGAACTCCTCAACAGTTTACAGTAGCTACCTTGTGTTTGTAATTAATTCATTTGTATTGATGAGAACTGTAATGGCAAAGGAAACATTTCATGTGATAAATAAATAAAATACTTAAATAAAAACTTTGCACCCATATGGGTTATAAGTGCTATTACAGGTCTGATGATGGAGACCATAGACAGTCGAGGGAATTGCTCAACGATTTACAGCAGTTACCTTTTGTTGGGCTTACTTCATACGGTTCAATATGCCAAAATGTACCTAATTAAGATTGTAGTTTTACATAGGACGACCACTACCTACTAGTGATGCTGATGCGTCAATTTGAAACCGAATTTAAGTTGCGTAATCGCGTCATTTCTAGCAATGTTCTTTCGTCGTGTGGCCTACTGAATAATTAAAGTTGAGCATTTGCTCTCGAAAATCATCATTTGGTAAAGTGGAGCTGATGATGAAGACCACAGGTGGCCATCGGAACTACTCAATGACAAATATTTCACGGGTTGCGTTTCGATTACTTTAATATGGTTGCTAAGCAATTTATGCTCGTTACAATGCGTATGGTGAAGTGGAGCTGATGGTGACTTCTCAATCAGCTCCAGTTCTCCTGGTTCTTACTAGGAGAACTCCTCAACAATTAACGCCCCTCCATCGGGAAAAGCAATATTTTGTAAAAGGTGATGATCAGTTGATATTTGGCTGTTGTAACTTAAATAAATTACAAACTGACCCACTAAAAAGTGAAAAATAAAAACTTTTTTACAAAAAAACAATAGACTTCCAAAAAACACTATAAAGTTAAAAATAACTTTAATTTCGGAAGTCGGTGGCAAAAAACTAAAATATAAATCCAAAGACACCGACTTTCGAAATTAAAGTTATTTTTAAATTTGGTGGCAAAAAACTAAAATACAAATCCAAGGACACAGACTTCCGAAATTAAAGTTATTTTTAACTTTATAGCGTTTTTTGGAAGTCTGTTGTTTGTTTGTAAAAAAAGTTTTTATGTTTATATAGATAGATTTGAAATAAACGATTTGACTTTGACTTTGGTAACACTTACTATTATGGGAATGTAGCACGTTTGAGGTCAAAGTCAAAATCAAATCATTTAATTTCAAATAGGCACAATTTTTCATGGTCTGGCAGTTTGAGTAATTTATGTGGCCTACCCAAATGTCCTTTCTTTGGTATTGTTCGTCGAATCGTTGAGCTCCTTAAGTCTTGAGTTGAGCTGCACGATTTTTGACAAATGCGTGCACTGACTGGACAGGTCCTCTCAATCTGTGTGGTTCTTTCCTCAAAAGACCACCTCAGACATCGATCTACATGGTCTTCATATAACCTGACCAAGATTATGTCTGGACTTTAAAAGAGACTGTGACCTCTGAGTTTGTTTCGGCCTTTCTTCTCAGAGTAGTCAGATAGGAAACGCCGACTTCATCTAGTTTAAAAAAAAAAACATGATTGACGTGTAAAAGTGTTTGTACAAACCTACTTACAAAAAATAAAATCATTTCATTTCATCATTAAAAGGCACTTTTGAACGTCTTATATTACAACAAAATAGAATTGATTCTAGTCGCCCCTTCCAAAAGGTAGTTTTCGTATGGAGAAGAATGGGCAAGAAACTCCACCGTTACTCTTTTAAAAAGTTTTACAAGGTTTTGTATACTTACTTAATATAATTATATTATTATGTGAAGACGATGCACTTAGAATAAAATTAGTCTACCACAAAAGGTAAAAATAATTAAAAATGAAGCAATGACGGGTAAATCAATTATAGATGCTGCTCACAATTTACAAATATTGTAAAATCAGATGATTTTCCTCGAATTTTAATTAACAAGTGTGTAAGTTACTGTAGTCACAGATTGTAAAAATCAATGTCATAAAATTTAAAAAAATATAAATTAAATTAGGAACCAGTTTCATTTTGTCTACTCTAGATTGTCGTATGGAGCAGGACCAGCATGTTTCCAAGCATTCTTATCTTGGATATAATCATCTAACGTCTAATTTGTGATATCCTTGTTTACAAAGTGTACTTTTAATATGAGTTTTAAATTATTTTTGAGGAAACGGACAAGATGAAACTTGGAGGTGAATACCTCACATTAAATAAAACAACGATTATATTATATCAATTATGTAATATATTACTTATCTTCTATACTTATAACAAGTACCTAATCACTATAATTACAGATACCGTCAAACGGGGTGAATAGGGATGCAGGGGTGAATCGGGACGAAACTTTAAAATGGATTTTAGCATTGAAATAATACAGTTTGTTGCCGAAAAGGACACTTAATCGTTAATTATAATACAATAAACACATTAGACACCTTTTTGGCAACAAACTATATTATTTCAATGTTAAAATCGCTTTTAAAGTTTCGTCCCGATTCACCCCTGCATCCCTATTCACCCCGTTTGACTGTACATAATGATGAGATCTAAGCCTTGGTACAGTCAACCACACATCCAAGGTAACAATTTGACTTTAAGAACGCCTTTATTTCGTAGCAGTAAGGCTAGGAACTCACGGAGCGATTTTCGCCCGCGCCCGCTGCGGTTGCGGGCCCGCAGCTTCTGTAGAATGCAAATATTTATATAAAAAATTAAAGCACATTTCACGACGCGTTTTACGCCCGCGGTGTTCGCGGTTGTATGCGGCTCCCGCTGTACCGGCGGGCAACTAGTAGAATCGCGCGGGCCGCGGTTACCCGCAGCCTCGGCGGGTGGCGCCCGCGCGCTTTGCGATCGGTTGGCGTGTGTGTCCATGGCGGTCTGGACCTCAACTGATCGTTAACCGCCCGTCTTGCAATCTTGCGATCATCGCCCGCCACGTTTGCGGGCGATGATCGCAACCGCGGCGGCCGCGTAACCGCGCGAATAACCGGTCTCGTGAGTTTTGAAATAAAACCGCAGATCCACGACCGCGGCGGTTGCGGGCGAAAATCGCTCCGTGAGTTCTTAGCCTAAGGGGTTTCGCAGTTCCAGTGTTACTACTGACCTGCGATTGACTGTACATTTGAAATAACAGCATAATAATACATAATAAGGCATGTGCAAATACTTAAACAGGACACACGGCAGTGTGTCAGCCAAGTTCGGAACAAGCGAACGGCATTGCAACAGCCGAATGTTATAATTATAAAGACTACACGGTCACTCATACTGTCAGAACCATCTGATCAGAACCTAAAACTGCACCCTAACTGCGTAACACTTTCTTTCACAATCCGAAGGAACTTCCTAATCCATTGCTTCATATGTTTGAAAAACTCGTCGGCTCGACAACGTAGATAACGCAATGAATGTTGTTGAACTGTCAAAATGACTGGCATTCCAACTGCGTGTTACGCAATTACCCCGCTGTTGCGTGTGTGGCTGTTACGACCTCAAGTTCTATCGCCTCCGACGGAACGATTACTATTACAAGCAAATCGTAACTAACCTCAAGTATAGTTGACCTCGTAATCCCGTTACCCCTTACATAATATTCCCAATCATTCAAGTGCAAATCTTATACAGGGTTATTTTGTAAAACATTAACAACCTGAAATCGCGAAAAAAAATCAGCTGTTCCCTACATTTCGAATGTAGGGAACAGCTGATTCTTTTTTCGCGATTTCAGGGTTGGTCCCATAGTAAAAGTTGTTCATAGTGATGAGTACAATGACCTCTTACGAGGTTGTTAATGTTTTACCAATAACCCTGTGTAATAATAATTTCATTGAGGATTTCATAGTGATTTATTCATTTTTTATTTATATATTCTTATTCTTTACATTTACATGTGAGCATAATGATCATGTCTCGAATATACAATTTGGTCCTATATACAGCATGACTGGTTAGTCATGCTGTATAGAGGTCCAAATTAAATTGGCTAGTGAAACTTCACAGACCCGACGGGTATTGATATCAAATACTGATAAAAAAATAAACTTAAAATTATCATCCTTAGTTCGTGCGTCCCGCGGTCGTTAACCGAGCAACTGTGGTAACTTAAAAGTATAGGATTATTAAAACAACCTTTTTACGCAGAACAGATGGCAGATGCGGCCGGAAGGTTCTGACTGACGACCGCAGAAGATATAGCGTTTCAAAACCCACAAGGTGAACCGATGACCAAGTGAAGGCCGCAGAAATCCACTGGATACGGGAAGCACAGAACCGGGCGACGTGGCGGTGCAGCGGTGCTTGGGCTATGTCCAGCAGTGGACGTCTTTCGGCTGAAATGATGATACCCGTCACGTCTGTGTAGTTTCGCTAGCTTTTTAATTAGACCCCCTATTATAAGGAGGTTCTGCCCAGCACTGTATGGTAGGACTATATTCTATTATGTGCTCCAAACAAATGGTTCTAAGCGTTTATCTTCGGGCAGCAAAGCATTTATTTCTTCTATGTCTTGTAAAGTCTGAAAAAAAAAACAAAATAATTATGTTTAAGTTCTTTTGATAACTCAAAACAAGAAACAAACTTTAGTCTTTTTATTTTATAATTTATTTTATTTTAAGAATGACAAAAATCATAAGTCACCCTGTATACTATGTTGTTTTTATTTCTCCTTATTTGTCTATGTTGCTGACATAATAGTGTGTGTTGTTGTGCGATACCCAATAAATACTTTCTTTTGAATGAAAGCGTGTTTACCTGATTGAGCAGCGAGTTGCAGCGCGTGAGCTGCTGCGACACCTCGCGCACGCGCGCCAGGCGCTCGGCGTGGCGCGCGTTGGCTCTCTGCTTCTCCACCATTACTGCGTACAGGCGGGATACTTCCGAGTCCGCCTGGAAATAAATATAAAAAATAAAAATAATAAGAAAAAAAGAAAGAAGAAAAAAAATGAAAAGAAGAATAAAAAATAAAAGAAGAAAGAAAGAAGAAAATAAAGAGAATGAGAACTGACGAGAATGAGAATTTCAAATAAGTAACTTGACAGATAAAAGCCGAATACTACACTGCTACAAAGATCTTCTCGCTCGGAGGACATCGCCAGGGGGCGCTGTTGGTAAACATTTGTACAATGTTTTGTGAAGAGTTTGTTTGTTTGGACGCGCTAATCTCTGAAACTAAGTCTCATTTGAAAAAAT
This sequence comes from Oligia fasciuncula, assembly GCA_963082905.1. NCBI lineage: Eukaryota > Metazoa > Arthropoda > Insecta > Lepidoptera > Noctuidae > Oligia > Oligia fasciuncula. Next base: position 392,559 of record OY720414.1, on the reverse strand, counting down.
ATGTTTGCATTTGATAGCCCATTTCTTAAGGAGGGCAGGCTAAAGCTAAAAGAAAAGTCAGAAAGAACGCTGAGCGAAAACGGAGTACCTATTAGCGCGGGCAGGCGATGCGATGCGACGGGGCAGGGCGAAGGAAGAAAACGGAGTACCTATTAGCGCGGGCAGGCGATGCGATGCGACGGGGCAGGGCGAAGGAAGAAAACGGAGTACCTATTAGCGCGGGCAGGCGATGCGATGCGACGGGGCAGGGCGAAGGAAGAAAACGGAGTACCTATTAGCGCGGGCAGGCGATGCGATGCGACGGGGCAGGGCGAAGGAAGAAAACGGAGTACCTATTAGCGCGGGCAGGCGATGCGATGCGACGGGGCAGGGCGAAGGAAGAAAACGGAGTACCTATTAGCGCGGGCAGGCGATGCGATGCGACGGGGCGGGGCGAAGGAAGAATAAATTTCACGCGGGAAGAAGCAGGCTACTTATGTATTGATTTTCAGTGGCTTTTGCATGTTTTATGAATATTGTTTTAAAACTTGTCACTCATGTAGGATGTATTCTTTTTTTTTTTTTTTTTTAATTTTTCTATCTTTATGTTGCTTTTTATGTTATTTTAGATTTAAATAATTATGCTAATTTCGACACAATGTAAAAATTGTTAATGAAATAAATAAGAATTAAACAGGATGGCGCGTTAGTTACGATTTTGGCGACATATATTATGATTCTTATGTAGCTAAAATACCAAACTGAACTAATATCTTGGGGTACCTACTGAACAAGTCTGCAAAGAGAAATAAAAAATAATCCTTGAATGAAATACTTGAAATATTAGAATATTTAAACTTTAAAGTGATTATTTTTAAAATCTAGTTTATCCTATTATATTTTTATCAAGCAAGTATTGTATTTATTGGTATGTTGCTTTCATTAAATTAAATTATATTTTTGTTCATCATTTTTTACAACACTAAAATAACTCATCGCCGTTGGCTGTGTGCCTAATACATTTGTGCAGGCTCCTTTTACACAACTGTCCAAAATAAGTTGTTGGAAATTCCAAATGTCGTAAGGAATTTATATGTCCCTTACGATATTCGATGTTATTTTTAGGTTGTGTTTTTTTTAATCTTTAAAATATAAAGTAAGTACCTCTTTGATCTTGACAGCTATGCCGACCTCAATGCTGGCGAGTGGATGTGCGCACGCGGCCAGGTGAGCTTGTAAGCGAGTTGTGACTCTCACCCACGGACGATAATCTAAACCTACAGCACAAAAACAAAATACAGGATCAAATTAACTTAGCTAGGGAAATAAGATAAGAAATAATTTTAAATTCAACATTAATGATGTAACTAATATTTTTGTAAAAATATAATTTAAAAGAGTCCATGGAGTTTCTTGCCCGTTCTTCTCCATAGGTACCTACGCTTTGGAATGGGCAACTAGCTTCATATTTTCTGACTGACCGACTTCTTGACAATTCAAAAATGCCTGTAAATGGTTTAATTGAAATAAACGCTTTTAGTTTGAGTATGAAACTCCGCAGATGTTATGGGTATATCTAATGTAAACGTAAACGATAAAACAAACAAAAAAGATTTTCAAAACTCATAATTTCAACGGCGGCCGTTGATCCCGTAGTCAACTGTATTTTTTTTACTTGGAGTTAGTTTTTTTTTTTCGCATCATAATTATAAAAAAAATATAATATATAGGTATAATTTATAGGTCCACACATTATCCATCACAGAAATGGTATTTCTCATAGTTTCGTATTTCGTCCTGAAATTCAATTCAAGGATTTCACCGTCCTACTGCTGAGCAAAGGCCTCCCCCAAGTCCTCCCAGACATTCTTTTCTAGAACCAACTGGATGTAACCCTTGCGGTATGCTTCTAGGACGCCTCACCAGTTCTTTATGTTCCGGCCTCTCAATGAATAACTCTCTACATTTTTATGACAGCCTAGGATGAATATAATACTTAATGAAGGTAAACTATGTCAGAAGAAGTAACAAAGTCAAAGTACATTTTTGTTTCAATTAAACCAATTACATGCTCTTTTGAATAGTCAAGGAATCGGTCAGTCCGAAAGATAAAGCTAGTTTGCCATTCCAAAGTGTAGTAGGTTCTTGTGGAGAAGAACGGGCAAGAATCTCCATGGACACTCTTTTAAACCAGCATATATTATGCCTTACCTTCCAGCACCTCGGGGTCTCTCGCACCAGGCAGGCCTAGGGTTCCTCTCATTATCGGCAGGAAAGTCGATATTTCCTGCAAAACAGATTCAATATTTATTAGGTCGTATTTTGCATCTGGTTATATTATAAGTATGATTTTATTCCTATAAGTAGGTTTGTACAACACTTACTAGTCAGTCATATTTTTAAAACTAAGAAGAAAGGCCGAAACAAACTCAAGAGGCCAGACTCTTTTAAAGTCGAGACATAATCTTGGTCAGATCTGGTGAAGATCATGTAGATTGGTGTCTGAAATGGTCTTTTGACGAAAGTACCACACAGATTGAGTAGACCTGTCCACGGTCCAGTCAGTGCACGAATTTGTCAGTAATCGTGCAGCTCAACCCAGAACTTAAGGAGCTCAACGATTCGACAAACAATACCAAAAGAAAGAACATTTGGGTAGGCCGCATAAATTAGTTACTGTTAGACTGGAAGTCGCCCCAACATCGTAGCAAAAAGGCTAGACAGGTGATGATATATACAAGTACCTGCAGTCTCTGTATGTGTTCGTCCAGCAACTCGTCTGTGGGCTGCTTGACAACGACGATGTCCCGGGTCCGCTTGGTCTTGCGTGCCTGTAAGCTCAGTTGTCTACGTTGAAGTAAGGACTTCTTGTTGTCCGGACCGCGTGCGGACTTAGCTGAGGCTTTTGGTGAATCTAAGGGGAAGAGAAGTTGTTATAATCTGTGCCGATCGTGTATTAGCACTAGAAGAAATACTTATCAACTTTGTGACAAACAAAATACGCAACAAACACATCAGCTCGACGTACGTTAGTTCTTGATAAACAACAGGACAAGGGAACTTTTGACCAACGACCGATAGCCGACACAACTTTCGCTCAACAAACGTTTCTATATTTTGTTGCTAACAGCAGATTTTTCTTAAAAATAATTATGTAATTGTGCTAAGTAGCCGCACGCTACCAGCGGTCCTAAGGCCAGATCTACAAGAGCTTCTACTCTGCGGAGCTTGTGGTGACACTACATCCACCTCCTGGCTCCATCATCAAACTCTCGACAACTAGTGAAATCTATTGGACTCGTCAAAATGAATCATATGAGCCCAAACTCGAGGGGTTTATTAGTAACCACTGAAGAGTTCCAATATCCACCTCCTGGCTCCATCAGATCATTATAGTTTTACCATTTTTACCATTATAGTTTTGTCATCCGAACTACATATACTTACATACAAAGTTTCATTTCGATACGACAATTAGAAGTAGGTTAAAATTGACTTCTAAGATTTTCTAACATTATTGGTTAGTTACTACTTGTAACTAACCAATAATGTTAGAAAATCTGAAGTGAAGTGAAGCTAATAAAAGCACATTCTTAATTAAACTTTATAAGCAGGCACTATAGTTACTTATCCAAAATCACATAAAATAAAAAAGAAATGTAGAATGCAGTCCATAGCACCATAAAAATAAACTACTAACTATACCGAAAATTAATTGTATATTTTTATGTGTCTGTAACCTACTAACACTAGAACTTAAGTTAAAATTGTTACTAACCCTATGGACTCCGGTCTGAAATAAAAATATTCTATTCTATTCTATACTTTCTAAATAATTATTTGTTGTGAATTTTTTCACACACAAATCACTACTGACTGTGAACATACCTCCAATGGGCCGGTCGACAGTATAAGATATGTACGGCAGCTCCGAGTCTGAACATACGCTTGTGCCGGGAGAGTTGTTGCCGCTGGTGGGCATATCAGTGGATCTGGAGGGGTCTGCAATTGTTCAAAGTTAATTACATTACATTATTTTACATTTAAAACTAGTTTTTTATTATGTATTAAGTAGGTAATTTTAAAGATTCCGCATCATAGGATGGTTATAAAGTTTATTACTTAAAATTAATGAAACAGGGACCCTGTCAGGCTGGCAACAGACTGGCACGTGTGTATGAACAGAGCGGCGATTCTTGTCATTTTAAGTACATCCAATCTGATCGTCTCAACCTGTCAAAAATGAAAATTTCCATACATTTTTGACAAGTTTTCGACATTGATTGTTGCTGAGATTACAATAAGATTTTGAATGTTTTTAATTATTGCGGGAATTGGTCTTCTGATGCATGAACGTAAACGAGGCAAAAGGAGAATGTCAGGATTGTAGCAGGTTCTGTAGATTATTTCTACCCCCTTGAGAAGAAAGTGTGAGTTTATGTATGTAAGTATTGCTAGAAAATGTAGATGGGTCCATAATGAATATTAGTACATTGTCAAAATAGGATAGGAGGAATAAACACCTTTTTTATCATCAATAGTTCTTACCTGATACATTAGGTACAGCTATGGTGTGACCTCTTCGCACTGGAGGCGCCCTCTGAGTCTGCTTCTTAGGAGGCAGGGCAGACTGCTCAGAGCCCATAATGACGCTGGATGGAGAGAAAATAGGTACATGTGCTATTACTGAAATTAGCTTTGAAGGAATTCCAGAATCACATTAAAATGACCAATGATTTTGGTCAGAGCTGTCACTGGGGGTGGAGTTAAGTAATCGGATACTATTTGTAAATAATAAATAACTTAGTTCTCTCCATCAAGACATTGAAAGCATATTTTAAAGTATTTTACTTTAAAATATGCACTTTTACTCACGTAGTTTCGATGCGTAAGGCAAGTATTTCTAATACACTCGACCCATTTAGAGACTTAATAATATTACACAAACACAGATCAATATTTTGTTTGTTAATTATTTTAATTTTTTCAGAAAAAATAACGGGCGCTTTCCGAATTAGCTATAATCGCTCACAGCGCTCACATCATCTCACATGGCGTTCCGATTAGATATCACGATTATGACAGCTGAGAGCTGTCAACAATTCGGAACGCCCGTGAGCGCGCTCACAGTGCTTACTCAATGTAAAAACGATATTATTAAAGTATTTCTTTGTATAAACACCACATTTCTTCTTCTTTGGTTAGGTGGCGACTATCAGCCAGAAGCACAATTTCGAAAATGCCACGTTAGTTTAATTTTATGATAAGATGCAAATCAAAACAAAACACACACTGACACATCCTCACACACACACTGTCATTTTTGACAGCGCTCACGGTGATATTATTCTAGGGCATGGTCGGCGTTATCGCAAGATGGCGCATGTCATGACGTCACCTATGACGATTCACGGGACGTCGTTATCGCGCTCACGCTAATTCGGTACGGGTTTAAGCACGCTCACATCGATTATTTTCCATCTCGGAACGCAGGGAACATCACACACAATTTTGTAGTCACTTTGACAGTTGTGACTTGTCAGATGACAGTTGTTTTTTTTTTTTTTCTTTGGCTTTGCACGGTTTGTGCATTTAGCCAATGCAGATGATCGCTTAGCTCAACACAGAAATATCAATTTAAGTCAACTAAAAGCTAAATAAATTCGACTCGACTGAGCTAGTTCTAGCATATTTGGAATTACTAGGGTCACCTCATTATAAAAGCGTGCAATGGTATTACTTAATTTAGTTGATTTTGCACATCTTTGCCAAGCCTAATTGTATACAGCGTTGTCACATTGACAGCATTGACAGTGACACCCAAGTGAAAGTGACACGTCCACTAGGTACTTCATATTGACGTTTGGGAGCTGTTTCTGTTTGCTCATTTGTGAGTAATTTCGAAACTTTGTAAGAAATATAGTGAAAACATAAATTAAAATACTAAAAATGGTAGACGAAAGTACTAGGAAAACGTTAAGCAGCATACCGTTGCTTCAAACTAAAGCAGGACCTCGAGATAAAGAGTTATGGCCTACCAGGCTGAAAGAGGAATATCAGGCACTGATTAAGGTAAAAAAAATGGTTGCCTGTAAAGTCGGTTTTACGGGCGAAGATTTTACGTGACAACGACCGATCATCCGATCATAGTTGAGTGGGAGAGAGACGCAAGGCATTCGGCGGGCCTCTCTCTCGTTCGGTGACTCATCGTAACGTTACCGAGCGTTACACTTTTTCATAAGTGACTCCCAGTCGCAACCTAATTTAAGACGTTGTCACGTCAAAAAAGTTTATTTATTAATTATTAATGTTTAGTAAATCGGTACTTTATCTACTTCTGGCCCAAGTTAGGTACTAAATTACTGTACATTGGGTAACTGACTAAGTTTCTTTCAACTAAAATACATGCCAATTCTTCATTGTTACGACACAAGATGTGCAATCATTAGTAAACGGGTGTAATAAAACACATTTTAATCCAAATAGCTTGGAAATTAGAGAAACCTGTTTCTATAATAAATTACCTAACTGAGGAGGTTATGCATTCGGCGAGACTTCAAAAACCACTACAAACATTGATATAAGTACTTATAATGACTACAAAGTCAAAAATGACTTCCGAAACTTAAGTTTTTTTACACTTTGTAGTGGGTTTTTTTAGTCCTTTTTTTTGTAATTAAAAGTTTTATACACAGCCACTCACTAAAATTAAAAAGAAATACTAATTGTATCTGATTTTCAAAGGTTTTAACAATAAATCTCACCTTTTTCTTATTTCTTTTCCAGTATGTCCAGAACAACAAAACAGCTGACAATGACTGGTTCCGTCTGGAATCTGACAAGACGGGAACCAAATGGTTTGGTAAATGCTGGTATGTGCACAACCTACTGAAGTACGAGTTTGACTTAGAATTTGATGTAAGTTATCATTTGAATGCCTGGTTTCTTAATTGTTCCTAAATATAGTTTAAGTATTTATTCAAAAGTGTTATTGGTTCAGTATCTTATAAACAAATTGTTTTTTTTAATATTTAGTCACAAAAATAATTTTGCTTTTCCTTCTCCTTCCCTGGACTGGCCGTTTATACAAGCTATTTATTTATAACTATAAGTTTCGATCTCGTGGGAATATCAGGATAAAAAGTATCCTGTCCTTTCCTGGGACTCAAACTATCTCTATACCAAATTTCATCTAAATTGGTTCAGCAGTTTAAGAGTGAAGAGGTAACAGACAGACACACACTTTCGCATTTATAATATTAGTATGGATTCACTACCTTGTAAATGGCTGCCTCACTAGTTGAGTGGTCATAAGTGCAAATGCTGACTGTGATGTCAGGGCTCAATCCCCAGGTTGGGTAAACAGTTTTTTTTTTTATTGAATTTTTCTTTATAGCCCAGGTTATGGCAACAGGTTCGCCCCCTTTATCATGGGTCCCAAATACGGTGAAACAAAGCTGTATGCTCATCTGGGCCTACCGTTTTTTAAAGAATACAGGTTTTATTTTAGTTTTATTATTTCTAGATTCCCATCACCTATCCAACAACAGCTCCTGAGTTAGCATTACCTGGTCTCGATGGAAAGACAGCTAAAATGTACCGAGGAGGCAAGATCTGTCTCACGGACCACTTCAAGCCTCTCTGGGCTAGGAATATACCTAGGTTCGGTATAGCCCATGCTATGGCGCTAGGGGTATGTACCAGAACTAAAAATGTATTTAATTTATTTGTTGTTTTTTATTTTATTTTTTTGTTGTGAGTTGTAAACGAATTTGTGTACCACGGCTTGCTGTGTGGATTTTGTAAACATCAGAGGAGCAATTCTTGTAATTTTAAGAACGTTCACAGTGTGATCTCAGTATTAATCTGTCAAAAATACCTCTATACAATTCCAATGTTTATAATAATGGCTTGATCGTTTTATCGATGATTTTGCCAATGTCACGGTTGAAGGAAACAAAGTGTATTCGGTGAGATTGACCGGTTATACTGCCTTAAGAACGGTTTGAAAATACCTCTAATTTCCCAAAATTTTTGGCTAGTTTTTGACATTTGTTTATCGCCGAGATGAGAACTACGACTAGATTTTGAACGTTTTAAATTACTTGAATTGGAAGAACAACACCGGTGTAGATTAAATACTTATTATTGAAACTAGAAACTACTCAATCAACACATAGTCGTGAATTACCAAATAAACAAAAGTATCACATAAATTGGCCCAGAAATCACGGAAAAATCGTTATATCTATACAAAAAAAAAACACTTATTTTATTCCATAACTTGACCTTTATTGGAAGTCAGTCAAAAATAAAAAAGATCTTTCATCTTCAGAAAATGTAGGGTACCTGGTAGTAAAATGTAGGGTACCTGGTAGTAAAATGTAGGGTACCTGGTAGTAAAATGTAGGGTACCTGGTAGTAAAACAAAGGTTTGATTGTCATGATGGACAGGGTCACAGACTGTTTATTTATATTTTGCTAATTATAATGTTCTTTATTTATTATGAGCCTGTGCTGCCCCACTGCAGGGCAAAGGCCTCCTTTCCCTCTTTCCACTTTTCCCGGTCTGCGGCGACTGTGGGCCAATCCTCTAAGGAGTCCAGCTCGTCCCGCCATCTCTTTCTGGGCCTGCCGCATAGTTTCCTGCCATTTGGGATCCACTGAGTGGTGGCTTTTGCGTGTTGCTGCTCCGACATGCGACAGATATGGCCCTCCCAGTTCCACTCTAGTCCTGCCTGCAGCAATTATAATGTTGCCGCACATAAATGTAATATCAGCCATTGGATGTATTTGTATGTAACTACTAGCTGCGTCCCGCGGTTGCACCCGCATAAGTGTCAATCCCGTGGGAATATTGGAATAAAAAGTAGCCTATATGTTAATTCAGGGTGTCAACTACCTTCATACAAAATTTTATCAAAATTGGTCCAGCTGTTTGGGCGTGAAGATGTAACAAATATATAAACACATACACAAATTTTCGCCTTTATAATATTAGTGTGATGGTCCTTTCAACACCTCTGATTTTGCATCACAGTGATTTTTATTATCGTTGCTATAAGATTGCTGACTGGTGACTGAAATTTATAACATCTCATCACTCTCCTCTCCGTAAGCCAATGTATTAGTGATCGCCGCAACATGTATTTTTCTTCCACTCTCTATTAGACGTCATCATTTATATCTAACAAACAATCTTTTGTTTTCTAGCTTGGGCCCTGGTTGGCGGTAGAAATTCCGGAGTTAATAGAAAAAGGAGTAATATCCTACCAAGAGAAGACGGAAGAAGCTAAATGACACAAACCTCAACAGAAATAATGAAATTGTACATAAATATCTATTATTTTCCAAATATATTATATGTCTTGTATATTCTCTTTGTTTTTATGACTGAGCGTACAGACGGTGCGAGGCATGCGGCGCAAGAGTATGTGTTTGTATGGCCCAGTGGTATCGGCTCCGACTTACGAGTTATAGGTAGGGGGTTCGAAACCAGACAGGCACATTTTGTGTAAGTAATTTATTTCATCACCACATCTCAGAACGGTGAAGGAAAACATCGTGAAAAAATCGGCATGTCCTAGAACCGAAATTTCGAAGACGTGACAGCCTGCACTGCGCCCGCGTGGTGGATTACAGCCCACTCCTCACAGAGAGGAGGCCTGTTACCCAAGAGTGGGAACATAAGCTGATTGCAGATGCCTCGATCACCCAGAGGCAGGTTCATTTTAAAAATAAAAATAAATTGTCATCTTAAAAACATTTATTATGTACCTAAAAACCGAACTTTAAGCAAAAACCAACAAATAAATTCTACAAAAACAACAATACAACGTATAAATAAACAAGAGAGTTATAATGTAAGTAGCTATTCGAAAATAGAACTGTTTCTTCATCCCCCAATCAGTGTGTTTCAGCCCATCTTTCACAATATATTTTCTAAGACCCACACACCAAAGCACAATCTGTTCTGTCCAGTCCACATCGGCGATGTCGCAATGATAGATAACTTTGTCACTGGCTGACAAATTGTTGTACAGTTCAACAGTGTTGTTATCATTAAAAATCCAGTTATTGTTTGTGTAGAAAGCAACTGTAGTGGCCATCTTGGTTATTGTTGTGTATGTTTTCTTCAATCTGTTAAAAATAAAGTCACATGAGCAAAAGAAGACACTCAGGCTGGTGATTAGAGACAATCACGTGACCACAGACACTCATGTGAACACAGTCTCGTAAACACACGTGACCACATACACTCACAAGACCTTACTCACGGCACCACACACAAGATCTTGCTCACGGCACCACACACTCACAAGACCTTGTTCACGGCACCACATTCATGGGACCACACACACTCACAAGACCTTACAGGACCACACTCCCTCACGTGAACACAGACACTCACGTGACCACAGACATTGACGTGACCACGTATGGTCTGTTCTAAAAGACAAGTATCTGATGAAAGTGTAAACAAAGTGATCAGAAATCGTCCCAGTTGGTGATAATTTGGAGTAAGTACCACTTACCTACAATTATTGAGTGGTTTGATTTGATTATAACCCGACTGAATTACCTACCTAGTTTGAAATCACCTTATAGATGTTTCTCATTTTTGGCAATTGAGGTTCATTTTAAAACGTATTTAATAACGTTATTCAAATAATAATTGTTGGGGAATCTGGTGAGTTGAAATATGTGTTACTAATTCCCTTTATGGCCTGCGCAGACGACGGACTTTTGTCCTCGGACTTTTTTGTCCGCTAAAATAGATCGCTTACAACTGTATCGAGTAACGCAAACGAGGGATTAAAAGTACCGCGTACAAAGCGACAACAGTCCGTCGTCTGCGCAGGCCATTAGTGAGTGATGGCGTAATAAACTTTTGGAACAGACTATAGCCACTTACGTGACCACAGATACTCATGCATGATCAGATAGTGTAATTAACATACCGTGGAGGTTTATTGACCATCACGCAGGCGCCATCAGCGAGGTGAGCAGGGATGGTGTGCAGTAGGAAGCTGAAGAGGAGGTGCACCCATCGGTACGGCGACTGGACTACGAAGCAGTACCAGATCGCTTGAGAAGAGATGATAGTCCTGCGGGCGACGTTGTTTAGGATGTAGGAGAGGCCTCCTGGAAAGAGAGGTAGTTTTAGGGTTCCGTAGTTCTGACAAGGAATCCTTATAGTTTCGTCATGTCCGTAACGTCTGTCTGTCTGTCTGTCCGAGGTTTTGCTAAGAGGCCGTTAGTACTAGAAAGCTGTAATTTTGTAAGAGTGTGTCTGTGTCTATCAATTACGCCGAAAAAGTGTGGTATAAAATAAAATGTTGGAAATATTTTTTTTTTTTGTAATAGGTAGTAGATTGTTATCCAAGGGTCGAAAGGAATTGATGTCTTTCACCCGCGTTAAACACTCTACTTTTCATTTCGAATTTAAGGAAAGTAAAAAATAGTAGTTTTTCTAAAATATGTAGGTACCTATTGATGACATGAACATGAATACTACCTATTTAATAGTCTCTTTTATATTTGAAATATGGAACACACCGCGTCACAGCTACATAAGTAGGTAGAATCTGTTCACCGCGCGCCGCGGCGGCGGCGGGCCGTCCCACTTACTAAGTTTTTTTTTTATTAACACTGGCTGTTTATAAACTCAGAAGGAGAAGACCCTAATTATTAAAAAAAAAAAACGTAGCTGACTACCTAAGCTTTAGTTCTATTTTTAAAATTCATTCCCGCCCTAGAGAGGGAAGCAATTACCTAATACGAGTCGTTCCTGCCCTAAGGTGGGAAGCAGCGTCTTCCACCCGCTATTCGGATCAAACAAACACTACTTTCCGAGCATGAGAAATGAAAAATATTTTTTTTCCCCTACATATATTATGTGAGGATGAATATTTTTTTCGTCGTCTACCCCATCGTGTGGGGTATCGTTGAATAGATCTTCTAAAATTACTTGGGGGTTGCTAAAATTATTTTTCGTTTTAATGTTCCAATTAATTACGAAATATTAAACTTTTTGTTCCATTAGGGCGTCCCCTCCCCTCTAAAAGCTAAACTGCTGGCTTGTAAAATTTGGAAAAATTCATGACGATAGTGCATTTCATGAACTTTAAAGGGAAATTATAGCGGTTAAGATAACTTTATCAGTTTAGCAGTAATAGTCGTTGAACTTGGGTGTTGGATAATTTTGTACCAAATACAAAATCCTTAGCATTAATCCTATAAAGTGACTAAGATGAAGTAGTTGCTTGTTTATAACGGGTTTGAAGGGCAAACTTGCATTGAAAAACAAAATTATCATTACTTACTTATATTCAGAATAACCTTCTTCAGACCTACCACACGATAACATCTCTACCTACACCACTGGTTGGTTAATACTGACATGATTTGCGATGCACGTACCCCAAGTAATATGATTCCTCTTGCTGCTCCCAACGTTATAAATCCTGACATCTTTGCCAGCAGTAGCCGCAGTGGCCGCAGTGGCCGCAGTGGCCGCGGCGACGATGGCCGCGTTGTTGACATAGTCGACTGGGATGAAATCGATTCTGATGCCCTGGACCGACTGCAGGGCGTGGATGACGCCCAGCATGCAGCCGAGAGTTATCTGGAACAGGGCATAGACAAAGGTTAAGATGATTACATAACATTAAGCCTTTATGCCACAAAAATGGTTAGGCAGGCAGGTGTAGTACATCCACATATCGTCAGTCATGGTTCCGTCCTAGACTGCTAGGCAGAAACCCTGCATCCGGGCCACGTGTGTGCAATACACCAATGGTTTTTTTCACAGACAGTCATATTTCTCTGGAATATGCAATTCTTATTCTTTGGGGTAGGTAGTCATTTCCTATAAATTGGTTTTTAGAACATTATTTAAAATAAGGAAGCTTTACGCCTTCAAAAATATAAAAGTGCTTACCCCACTCGGTCCAAACACACTGCTCAGATCGATCCAGCCAGGGTACGGTTCTCTTCGTGCACACACCACTGTGAAATAAAACAAATGGAGCAATAATACTTAGTGGCGGTCTACATCGCCACATGCGAACTACACATCACACTGACGTCACGCAAAATCCTGCATCGCGCAAGCATAGTTTACCGCGCGAACGCGACTAGCATATAAAAAAACCGGGCAAGAGCGAGTCGGACTCGCGCACCGAGAGGGTTCCGTAACATCATATGTTTTTAAATTTTCATCGGCGAGGCCTATATTCATCAGAGAATTTTAACACTGTGCACTGCGGTGTAGAACATTGCAGATTTATGTCAGCGCCATCTCTTGACCGATAGTGGAACTAATGTAACTTTTGTTGATGATTTCTGAAAAAGTGTGCTATTTAGAGACTTCGTTTTATTTTTCCTGTAATCTTTATATAAACTTCTATCACATAGAATAATTTCAGATTTTTCTCTTTGATAACTTCGGAGATAAGGGGGGGAACGGTATTTTTTTTAAATTTTTCATCAAAAGTCGAAAACTATGCGGCCTAAAAAAAGAAAGAAAAAATGTTTGAGAATGTACAAACTGCACTCTTTCATATAATACCCCACATGCCCTAGTAGATCCACTTCGAATTTTTCAGACCCCCGTTTCAGTCCCTGTTGCAAAAAATATACATATATTTTTATTTCTTTCTTATTTGCAAAATAGTTGGGCAAACGTCATCTAAAACTGTTCCAAATTTCAAGTTGATAGCATTAGTAGTTCTTGAGATATCCAGCTGTGACAGACAGACTTTGTCTCACCATATAAGGGTTTCGTTTTTACCATTTTGCCATTTTACGGAATCCTAACAACGTTCCGACATCAATTGTCGGGCAGTTGTCCACCAGAGACAGGAACCGTCTGGTCGGAGGTTCCTCCCTTTACTATGGAGGTTGAGTGAACTTTATACCCTGTTCCTCATACCCCTATAACGTTTTTAAGTTATTGGATGGCAAACATAAGCAGCCCACCTGATGGTAAGTGGTCACCGCCGCCTACGGACATCGCAGATGCGTTGCCATCCCAGAGAGAAAGCTGAAATACTATTATGAAAAAGCGACGTCCTATAACTTACTGTCTCAATGCTTCACAAATAGTTTCTTACGGCGTTATGAAGACTAGTGAAAGATGATATGGCTAGAAAGGGGGTGACAACTGAAATACGACTGATAAGAGGTGTATGTGATAAGAAGACAGGCGGCGCTGGCCATTAATAAACGTATGGGCAGGAGGATAGCTGGGTTGTGGATGTCAGATAGGCAGTCGCTCCATGCCAGCATACTAGTATTCAGCTGCATCCGGTTAGACTGGAATCCGGCCACAACAAGGTTGAGGAATAGGCATGCAGATGATGGTGACAAGGCAGGAGAATGACGATGCTCTCTCATTAGAACATAACTTACCCACAGTTGGTCTGATCACGCATATAGGCAGGTCTCCCGAGCTGCAGCGTACCAACTCCTCAGCCAGTGCCTTCGTGAAAGAATACGTGTTTGGCCAGTCCATTATCAATCTGGAAGCATTAACACACCAGTAGTGGTCACAGTGCTAACATAGCCTGACTTAACGAGGACCCTTAACACTTAACAGAGCTTCAACGAACATGCTGGCTGCACTGTCGGTTTGCATCTAAGAGTGAGCGGAGCGTGTAAGTAAGCGAAGCGTTCTTATCGCCACTCTTAGCTCTACTCTCAAGATCTTTTTTGTCTCTTATTAGATAATTATAAAACGCAACGCCTATCTAATCTTATCTTATCTTAAGCGTGTTTAAACCAGCATCCTGAACTACCCACCCATCCTTGATCTTATTAAGCAGGTCCTCGTCCATGGTCTCCGCCATGCGTATCATGAGCTCGGGCGGAACGGGGCTCGGGTAGAACTGCTCCAGCACCTCAGTGTCACGGCGGCTGAACGTGGCATGGGAGTACGCCGTCGATATGTACACGAATGTTCTAGAAAATTAGGATAATTATCAAATCAGTAGTAGAGCTCTTTGTGAACTCTATGTGATTTATTTTAAAGTAACTTTCTCATTTAGATATTAAAATATGCAGATCAGTCCGCGAGATTAAAAATAAAATCGTAGTTAGGAAAATTCACATTTAATCTAAAAAAAACATCTCGAGACTATTTTAATTTAGAAAGTTCCGAGCTCAGTTTTTTTTCGATCAAACGTTCATTCGGGTAGGTAAACGTTCTTTGGATCAACAGCTCAAAAAACAACCTTTATTGTATAAGTATCTTAAAAATTGCGTAGCTCTTCTCAGGCAGTGTGAACTGACCCGTACTTACTTCTAACTTTATTGACTCCCCCCTTCCCTCCCTCCCTACTCTACTAAATAAAAATCCTAAATTCTAAACAAATATTTTGCACAATTCCATAGAATATAACGAAGGTGAGCAATAAGGTGCCACTAGTCGATATTTTTTCCGTACTTTCGGGAGAGTATTACTCCACTGTTTGAGATTGTGCATCCAAAGTTAAACATAATATCGTTTTGACTTTTTATTAATTTTGTCTGTACGGAAACAGAATAGTAAAATAAAAAACCATTAAAAAGTTACGAGCCAGCAAAGTTTAGTTTTTCTTGCTATTTTTAACGTAACTTTGGGTTTAAATAAGTAAATGATAAATGATTTTTATTTCTGTAAGTAGGCTCGCGACTAGTTTACACTTATGGAAGGATTTTTGTAAATTCGTTCCTTAAGGGGTTGATTAAAGGGTCAGCGGGATTGTCCGAAAGGGTTACCGCTGGCCCGGAACATAAAAGGGCTAAGGAAGGAACACGGGTTGGTTTTAGTCACTAAGACTCTGACACTCCCTTCCGCTCCACCCAGAGCGGGGGGGGGGGGGGGGTCAATTTCCCAATCGCAAAAAAAAAATAGGGGTTAGGTAAATAGGGGATGAAAGTTTGTTTAAAAGTTCAAAATTTTTGGCACGCGGCTTGTTACTATAATGATACCTTAACTTCCTGCATTGCTTAGCCAGCGCGAGGAGGTCTCTGGTCCCCCGCACGTTGGTGAGGGTCGCAGATCGTAGCGGCTCTTGAAACGATATCGTAGCTGCCACGTGGAAGATCACGTCCACCTGTGATACAATTAAATGATAACACTCTATAAATATAGTAGACTGCCTCGTTAGTCTAGTGATCGCAAGCGCTACTGCTAACCATGGGGTCCTGTTCGATCCCCAGGGCGGTCAAAGTGCTGTTGAGTACTTCCATTAGGAATTTTTCCATTAGCAGTCTGGAGACTAGATTTGTGCCCGGTTGATGGCAACAGCGTCGCCCCCTATTACATGGGACTTGAACATAACTGCAGGCAAAATGAGTACTTTTACAATACACCTCTGCCCAACGCTTCGGTTCGCAACGCTTTATTGCATTCCATAATGTGTAATGTGTAACTCGATTTTCCAAAGCACTTTTCGAAAGTTTTTACGCGCCTTTCAGTTTGGAACGGTGTTTCTGTGCGTGAGAACTAGACGTTGTGCGCGTAGACTAGCGTATAACTGCTCATCACTGATACTATCTCTGTCAGACACGATGCCAGGTAAGACAGCGTGCTTTTTGGCCATGACCACCAGTGAGTTCGAGCTCGCGACTAGTTCCACCTTAACAACCCAAAGTTTAGTAGTTGGCGTCTTGGCGATTTAACCCTGTACGTTTCGGGTACGAAGTTGCGATTTCTCGTCTTCGTGTCGGATTGCCATTGCCATTCCATCCCATCGTGATGGAAGAGAGAGTGCACCTGCACTCTCCTTTCCATCACTCGCATAGGCGATCGATATCTACAAGTAGATGTGCGCAAACACACCTCTCCTGGATACTCCTGGCTTGTCGCCGTTGAGATAAGTCGTGACTTGAGTTCTGGAAACACTCAATAAATAATATTTAAATTAATTACGCACTTCCTTGATTAGAACCTCTTTGTCTTCATCACTAATTGCAAGATCCTTTTCAGCTAATTCTCCAACTATTGGAACTATTTTATCCACAAAACTCGGTTGTTCTTCACGGAGTGTGTCAAATAGCTGAAAAAATAAACATAGTACGTATAGATTGTAAGTAGGCATATTAGAAAGAGAAAGAAAGAAAATAACTTTTTCTGTAACTTGATCCATGTTCCGACAACGGCACCGTACCTACTTGAACCTATTCAGTGATCAATCACTCCTCAAAGTTCCTGTCAAAAAAAACAAGTAATTAAAAAAACTAAAAAACCCGACTGCGGTAAAAAATTAAGTTTAAAAAAAACTGAAAAGGTAAAAACAAGGCCATTTTAAATTAAATAAAAGTTGGAAGCAGGCGGGACCCATACCATTTTTTTATTATATTTTCAAACTCAAATGGGTCCCGCCTGCTTCCAACTTTTGGAAAAATTTTAATGTAGCCAGTGACACTCGCGCTACCAAGACAAATCTAAAGACGTATAATTTATCCAAATCCGTTCATTCGTTTAGAAGTTACGAGGGAACAAAGAAACGGACATACATACGTACATACATACATACATACATACAGGTCAAACACATAACCCTCCTTTTGGGCTTCGCCGCAGTCGGGTAAAAATAAAACGTCTCTCTATTAGTGTATAGTCTATGGTCTCTCTTGGCCACTTTTTTGGCACAACCACAAGCAAGACTAAACAGTTTCTAAAGACGTAACACTTTCAGGTACAGTCAACATCAAAAGTAGATGATCAAAATCAGAAATTCAATACTAATGAACGGAGTTCGCGTCAGAACTGTGTGGCGTCGAAGTACTACAACTTAGAATACTTACTACGTAGAATACTTTTGAATCACTTCGACGCCACACGGTTCTGATGCGAACTCCGTTCATTAGTATTGAATTTCTGACTTTGATCATCTACTTTTGCTGTTGACTGTACTACTTATTAAAACGACTATCAGCACCTAACAGCGTAACACACGATCAATCAGTATTTTCGAAGAATTTGGCTCCGTGTCACGCTCCCCGCTGCGTAATGCGGTGCATGGTGAGTGGGTGGAGCGCCTAACATTTGGCTCCGTGTCACGCTCCCCGCTGCGTAATGCGGTGCATGGTGAGTGGGTGGAGCGCCTAACATTTGGCTCCGTGTCACGCTCCCCGCTGCGTAATGCGGTGCATGGTGAGTGGGTGGAGCGCCTAACATTTGGCTCCGTGTCACGCTCCCCGCTGCGTAATGCGGTGCATGGTGAGTGGGCGGAGCGCCTAACATTTGGCTCCGTGTCACGCTCCCCGCTGCGTAATGCGGTGCATGGTGAGTGGGTGGAGCGCCTAACATTTGGCTCCGTGTCACGCTCCCCGCTGCGTAATGCGGTGCATGGTGAGTGGGTGGAGCGCCTAACATTTGGCTCCGTGTCACGCTCCCCGCTGCGTAATGCGGTGCATGGTGAGTGGGTGGAGCGCCTAACATTTGGCTCCGTGTCACGCTCCCCGCTGCGTAATGCGGTGCATGGTGAGTGGGTGGAGCGCCTAACATTTGGCTCCGTGTCACGCTCCCCGCTGCGTAATGCGGTGCATGGTGAGTGGGTGGAGCGCCTAACATTTGGCTCCGTGTCACGCTCCCCGCTGCGTAATGCGGTGCATGGTGAGTGGGCGGAGCGCCTAACATTTGGCTCCGTGTCACGCTCCCCGCTGCGTAATGCGGTGCATGGTGAGTGGGCGGAGCGCCTAACATTTGGCTCCGTGTCACGCTCCCCGCTGCGTAATGCGGTGCATGGTGAGTGGGTGGAGCGCCTAACATTTGGCTCCGTGTCACGCTCCCCGCTGCGTAATGCGGTGCATGGTGAGTGGGCGGAGCGCCTAACATTTGGCTCCGTGTCACGCTCCCCGCTGCGTAATGCGGTGCATGGTGAGTGGGTGGAGCGCCTAACATTTGGCTCCGTGTCACGCTCCCCGCTGCGTAACGCGGTGCATGGTGAGTGGGTGGAGCGCCTAACATTTGTTAGGAACCAAATGGTGACATGAGGCGAGTGCGCGTGAAAGTTCTTAGTGCCTATGTTCAGCCATGTTACGTCGGTCGTATCCAAAGAGTTGGTCGTATCGTATTGTACACAGTGCGGTGTGCGTCTCAAGGTTGCACCAAATGGGAGTCCAGCTCAGCATGTGTCAGGCAAACGTACCTGACGCTTATATTCTGCTGGATCCCTGCTGTGACACACGGACGTTGAGAAGACGAGATAAATTGGTGTTGTGACTGGTGTAAAGTGCAGAGTGAAGTAAAGTGTTATACAACTGTGGAGTGAAGTTTTGTAAGTTTATCCGACACTTAAATTATTTATTATAAAGTAAGTTTTGCATTGGCAAACGTTCTTGTTCGTAGACGTGTTAGTATTGTGTTTTGATTACTTGATTCTTATACCTATTATTTAGAAAGTTTTAGAAAGCCGTTGGTCCTGCGCCTGATCTCTCTCCGGTCGTGTCGGATTGCCGTCCCATTGGACTATGAGAGTGAGGGAAGAGGGAGTGCACCTGTGTCTGCGCGCACACTTGTGCACTATAATAATATCTCCCGCGCCGAAGGCTAGTCTCCGTTGAGATTGGCCGCCGTGGCCGAAATACGGTCTGGAGGACTTTATTTATTTAGAAAGTTATATATGCAGTATAATGTCTAAATGACTAATATTATAATTCTAGTGGCGTAGGTGCGAATAAAATAAAACAATTTGGCTAGAATAAAATTTAAATTAAATGCGTTTACCATAAATAAATATAGGTAAATAACATGTGTAAGTATCAACAAACTACTCAAAAAACACGCAATGGAGGTTGCTGAACTGTCAAAATGAAAGCCATTGCTACTACAGAGCATGTAACACTTTAATTGCTAGATACTCATAGTGTCAGAGCCTGTAACACTTTCATTGCTACTGATAGTGTCACAGAGCATGTAACACTTTCATTGCTACTGATAATGTCACAGAGCATGTAACACTTTAATTGCTACTGATAGTGTCACAGAGCATGTAACACTTTCATTGCTACTGATAATGTCACAGAGCATGTAACACTTTAATTGCTACTGATAGTGTCACAGAGCATGTAACACTTTCATTGCTACTGATAATATTTCGTGGTTTCATTTTCGATACAAATTAACAGGTAGTCCTTTGACCTACAAGGCAACACTCGCACGCTTTAAGAATTTTATATTTATTTAATATCGATTATTTTTAAATCGATTAAAAACCAGTATCCTACCTCCCCACTATTATAGGGTACGTAGCCATGACCATGACAGATCATTCTTTTTCCGTGCGTGGCAACGAGCGCACGCGCTCCTACATTCGAGTTGTAAAAAAATATTTTGATTTTCAACGTTCACGATGCCTAAAAGATCGTTCGACGAGAAGATGGAGTATTATTTACAAAAAATGGAAAAATTTAAAGATAAACATCGACGTAAACGTCGGCGTTTAGATTCGTTCTCATCTTTAGATGAAGAAGAAATAGATAATGTTCAAGTTAAGTGGTGTATCCAAAAACATATTATCGCTAAAGAATCGTACAAATACTGTTCAATTAGAAAGTACCTTTTGTTACTATGATTTGCCATAGATTCTAATTAGAACCCGGCAAAATTATGAAACCTACCCGCCATAGATTCTAAAATGAACAAGGCGTAACTATTCATGTTATTTATGCAGGTTATAGATTCAAGTTATGAACTATTCCTGTTTATCGTCATTTTATTTTTGACTTACGTAACCTATTGGTCGTTGTTGTTGTCCTCTAGAAGGCGAAACTTCGACGGTGCACCTAACCGAGCCTGACCCGGTTGAAGCGGTGCCATTACCTGATTGGGACGAACATGCTATCGCCACTGCGTCACCGACAATGGATGAACGCAATACACAAAATGATGTACCACCATAGATATAGATACACCTAGATAACGCAAGAGCAACTACTTCGCGTGCCAAAAATCGCACCAGCTTACGATAAAAAATCATAAGCCTCCACTTTCGCGCTCAGTCCTGTGTACTGCTGGCTGGGTAAGCGTG
The DNA here is from genome assembly GCA_963082905.1 of Oligia fasciuncula. Classification (NCBI taxonomy): domain Eukaryota; kingdom Metazoa; phylum Arthropoda; class Insecta; order Lepidoptera; family Noctuidae; genus Oligia; species Oligia fasciuncula. The sequence continues at coordinate 371,557 of OY720414.1, read as the reverse complement.
AGCGAGAGCGCGAGCCTTGTTTTTTCTATTCCGTGGCGCGAGCTTTTGACGTCATAGTAGGTAGTCAAAAAATGGCACGCTTGGTTTTCATACAGTTCGTGATACTTGCGTTATCTAGGTCTTTCTATATCTGTGTGTACCACTGTCACTGCCACCAGCACCGGCACCGGCACCGGCACCGGCACCGGCTGCGGCGCCATTGGAGGCCGAGACTTGTCCACCTCTTGACCCAGAAATTCTATCCGCCCTGGGTGAGGCCACAGATTCGGGACCAACGTGGGGTCAAGAGATACATAATAATTTAACCCAGCTCTGGCTCCCATTGTTAAAAACCGGTATGGACAAGGAAGTTAGAGAAAAGGTATTAAAACAGTACCTTATTCCCAGCAATTGCACTTTATTGCAAGCCCCTAAACTCAACATTGAGATATCGGCGGCAGTTATAGAAATGGTCAGATTGCGTGACAAAAAAGTCGAAGCTATGCAACAACAACTTGGCGCAGGGATCACAGCTATCAGCCGGGCTATGTCGACATTGTTGACAAGCGACAATAAAATAGATGCGATTAAAATGCTCAGTGACGGTTGTCGCATTCTATGTGATTTGAATCATCATGAAACCCAGGCTAGGATCAAAATGATCACACCAGGGCTAGCGAAACCCTTTTTGAACCTCATTCAAGAAAGTGAACGTGACGAAACATTGTTCGGTGTCAGTCTGCCAGAGAAAATTAAAGCTTCTAAGACTATTGAGAAGCAGGGACTGCAGATCAAAAAGACAGGGCCTCCGCCGAGGTCTAATCCTGTTGCTTCCAGCACAAGTGCGGCCCGTCAACCATACCAGGGAAACTAGACCGGGCCTCCTCGATACTCGACTCACAGGGGGGGGGGCGAGGAGGTCACAGGAAGTTACCCACGTCGTCGAGACGACCAGCAACAACCCCGTTGGCACAACCCAAGGCGTACCAGAGCAAGTCACGTGCCCCACCACATCCTTAGTACAGGTACATGCGGGTCGCGTTCAATTTTTCTATAATTGTTGGCTTAACATTACAGATAATGTTAATATTCTTAGCTGGGTTCTGAATGGAGTACCTATTCCGTTTATAACCAAACCTTATCAATCAAATGTACCGCGACTATCGTGGTCATCAAAAGAACAGCATGGAATGTACATGGCTATCGATAATTTACTTAAACTTGGTGCTATTTCACAAGTCGATCAATGTGAAGATCAGTTTATCTCAAGTACGTTTTTGGCCCCTAAGTCTAATGGTACTAAAAGGTTTATTTTGAATCTAAAATTATTAAATCGTTTTATACCAAAGACCCATTTTAAAATGGAGGATTACCGGACTGCCTGCAAGTTATTACAAAACAACTGGTTTATGGCAACTATTGAATTAAAGGAATCATACTTACTTATACCTATCGATACAAAATCTCGAAAATACCTTCGATTCCAGTACATCGCACCAAATTCAAATGAAACTTTAACGTACGAATTTAGTGCTTTATGTTATGGCCTAGGGATAGCACCTAGGTGTTTTACTAAGATAGTCAGAGAAGTCGTAGCACACTTACGTAGTCGTGGTCACAAACGGTCTGCTATCTTGACGACATTTGTTGCTTAGCTAAGAGCTATGATGAATGCCTTCGTAATGTTCAAGAGACGATAGCATTGTTTGAGTGTTTAGGGTTCGTAATAAACTACGATAAAAGCCAATTACAGCCACAACAAGTGTGCACATTTTTAGGATTTATATATGATACCACTCAAATGACCCTTTCGTTACCTTTAGAAAAACGTAATAAGATAGCCTAGTATGGTTCAAAGATTTGCGAAATTACCCATTATCACCATCCGTGAGTTTTCTCAATTAATAGGCGTCCTTGTATCAGCTTGCCCAGCAGCACGCTATGGTTGGCTGTATACAAAAATATTAGAACGACAAAAATACATATTGTTAAAACAACATGGTACATTTGAAGCCAAAGTAAAACTACCAAAAATTATTTTAAACGACCTTAACTGGTGGATGAATAATATTTACATAATAGACAGGCCTATAAAAAACGAAACCTATGCTATGGAAATTTACACTGGTGCCTGTTGTAATGGTTCCAGGGTAAACGGTTCTTGGAAAGAGAGTGAACTTCAGTTCCATATTAATTATTTAGAACTGTTGTCTATGTTCTTGGCTCTCAAATGTTTCGTAAAAGATAAGTCTAATTGTGCTATCTTACTCCGCGTAGACAACACTACAGCCATTAGTTATATAAACCGCATGGGCGGTATACAATTCCAGCATTTGAATACCCTGTCTCGTGATATTTGGCAATGGTGCGAGTCGAGACAGCTGTGGGTATTTGCCTCGTATATAAATACGAAGGACAATATCGAGGCTGATGAAGAGTCACGCAGAGTGAATCCTGAGGCCGAGTGGGTCAGAAACAGCTTTTAATTGCATCGTTAAAAAGCTCGGTAACCCAGAGATTGACTTATTTGCTTCTCGCACTAACGCCAAGTGTCTCGAATATGTATCTTGGAAACAGGATCCAGAGTCCAGACGCTATTACTGTGGACGCATTCACAATAAGCTGGAGGGAGAAATTCTTTTACGCTTTTCCCCCTTTTGCTTTGTTATTAAACTGCATACAAAATATTATTCAAGATAAAGCTACAGGTATATTAGTATTTCCGATGTGGCCTGCACAGGCTTGGTACCCTCAATTAATGGACTTATTGGTTACTGATATAGTTATTTTAGACCCTCGACCAAACTTAGTACTCTCATATTTCAGACAGCAACACCCACTCCACCGGACGCTTACCCTGGGTGCAGCGGTGCTCTCCGGTGCGCGTTCTCCCGCCGCGGCGTGCCGCCTACCGCCCTAAATTTAATGATTGGGTCGCTGTCGGATAAAACCTCGCAGAAATACGGGGTTTGCTACAAGCTGTGGTGGAAATTCTGCCACGATAACGATTACAACGTATTTGATACCTCGGTTGCCCACGTTGTATCTTTTTTATCAGAATTGTTTGAAAGTGGTGCGTCCTACGGCACGCTTAATAGTCACCGTTCAGCCCTGTCATTACTCCTTGGCAATAATATAGGTTCGGATGACTGTATCAAAAGGCTAATGAAAGGAATATTTAGAATGAGACCATCCTTACCGAAATATTCAAGTACTTGGGACCCACAACTAGTGTTAGGTCATATTTCAGACTGGGTTCCCAATAGTCAATTAAGTTTAGAAAAACTAACCAAAAAACTAGTTATTTTACTGGCCTTATGTACGGCACACAGAGTCCAAACGTTTTCTTTGATTAAAACAGATAACATTAAAATAAAAACTAATGGAGTTGAGATTGTAATATCAGATATGATTAAAACTTCAGGGATAGGACGAGACCAGCCAGTTTTGTTTTTGCCGTTTTTCCGCGAAAATGTTTCGATTTGTCCGGCCACAACGATTGTTGACTTGTCTATGACTCGAGACTTAAGACCTTAGAGTACTGATCATCTCTTAATTTCTATGAAGCGTCCCCACAGGGCCGCAGGGGCGCGACAGCACACAGTATAAGCAGATGGATAAAACAAACGTTGTGCGCGAGCGGTATCGACGTGTCGGTGTTCGGCGCGCACAGCGTCCGGCACGCCGCGCCACGTCGGCTGCGCGCGCGACCGATCTCAGCGTCGACGTGATCCGCAAAACTGCTGGCTGGACTGCGTCGTCTCAAACTTTTGCCAAATTTTATCATAGACCCCTCATACAGGAGTCAAATTTTGCAAAATCTGTTTGTTTGCCGTCCAATAATAATGATTCAGATTCAGAATAAACTTAAAGTTCGTTTATTGATCAGTTGTATGGAAATACCTAACTTAAATTATTAAGTTTTTTGTAAGGGTTAAATATAAGTACAGTGTCGACCAAAAGTCCTTAAGCAAGGTCGCAAAGTTATAGCTTGAAGTTTAGTTAGGTAGTGACTTACGACCTTCTTTTAATGAGTAATTTGACACACACACCCGCATATTACTCGAATAATCACGCTATTGAATATAGTTCCGTATCATGTTCGTCTTGTTCACATAGTTCGTAAAACTTTATGATTATACCCACAGAAATCTTAATAAATAAATTATAAGGTGGACAGATGCACCATTCACCGCGAAAGAATGTTGTGGTTCTTTGTTGGTTGATAATAATTTGATATTGGCGCCGATTCTGTTGTTCACAAACTAAACTAAAAAGTTCATGCATCTTTTTCTTTCTATTTCATTAAGAAAAGGACAGAAGATTAATATTAGTTTAGTCCTGTCAAATTAAGATACTCCATAGACAATTTAGACGAGATTAAAAAATACGTCAATTTACGTCAGGCGCTGACTAATTTGACAGGACTAAACTAATATTTATCTTCTGTCCTTTTCTTAATGAAATAGAAAGAAAAAGATGCCTGAACTTAAATTTAGTTTAGTTTGTGAAAAACAGAATCGGCGCCATTGTGGGTTAGTGAAGTGTGTTTAAGGCGAAAGCGCCAGGGTAGCCCGCGAAATTCAATTTTTTCTTAGGTTTTTGCAATTTGCTGGTCAGTATTAAGTTTTACGTTGATTAAAATATGATTCGCGGCCGTAACAAATATGTATTTACAGAATTATAATCATTAAAGTCATCAACACAACTCTCTAAGACCATATAATCCCCAAGAATGACTATTTCATGAAATCTTGACATTTAAAATTAAAGTTTCAACCTCGAGATTCGAACCTAGGCCAACTTGTTTAATAATCCAATACGCAACGCTATCCGCTAGCGGTACTTGTTATAAAGAGGTGAATTTTAGCAATCGTATGAACCAACCAAGGTCATACGTAATTACGCCGCGCGTGTGAAAAAGCGACGGTATAATTATTTTTGTTTCGTTCGACGTTAGCCAGTGTACACACAGATGTAGGTACGGGCCTGCGGCGCGGGCGCAGGGATGGCGCACGCGCACGGCATGTTCACAGAAATTTCAACTTTATTGTGCTTAAGCTTGTTGCAGACCGTACCTTAAACCTTACCTTAATTACCAGTCGACAGCGATGCGGATGAATTTTTCGACGCTATTTTTTAGTTTCTGTATAGTTTTAGTTAAGTTAGAATTTAATTTTGTTATTTTTAGTTTGTATAGCCAAATACAATAATTAGTATATAGTAGTACCTTAAATGATTAAATAAATAAATAGATTTTTCACTCTTACTTCGTATTTCATTTATCGTGTACAGATAAACCCACGATAAATACTGACAAAACTCAATCTTTAAACATCTACCTGTTAATTTGTATCGAAAATGAAACCACGAAATATTATATATGATCAAACGAACTTCTCAAGTGAAGTTCGATCAATATAATATGAGTGGTTTCATTTGAAGATACAAATCTCCCACCCGCCCATAACCCAGTTTTGTAAAATACGGGAAAAGTGAAATTAAATCGTTACTTTAAAAGAATGAACTGTCATGGCTACGTACCCTATAGTGGGGAGGTAGGATACTGGTTTTTAATCGATTTAAAAATAATCGATATTAAATAAATATAAAATTCTTAAAGCGTGCTAGTGTTGCCTTGTAGGTCAAAGGACTACCTGTTAATTTGTATCGAAAATGAAACCACTCATATTATATTGATCGAACTTCACTTGATAAGTTCGTTTGATCATTTATAATGTCACAGAGCATGTAACACTTTAATTGCTACTGATAGTGTCACAGAGCATGTAACACTTTAATTGCTACTGATAGTGCCACAGAGCATGTAACACTTTCATTGCTACTGATAATGTCACAGAGCATGTAACACTTTAATTGCTACTGATAGTGTCACAGAGCATGTAACACTTTCATTGCTACTGATAGTGTCACAGAGCATGTAACACTTTCATTGCTACTGATAATGTCACAGAGCATGTAACACTTTCATTGCTACTGATAGTGTCACAGGGCATGTAACACTTTCATTGCTACTGATAGTGTCACAGAGCATGTAACACTTTCATTGCTACTGATAGTGTCACAGAGCATGTAACACTTTCATTGCTACTGATAATGTCACAGAGCATGTAACACTTTAATTGCTACTGATAGTGTCACAGAGCATGTAACACTTTCATTGCTACTGATAATGTCACAGAGCATGTAACAGTTTAATTGCTACTGATAGTGTCACAGAGCATGTAACACTTTCATTGCTACTGATAATGTCACAGAGCATGTAACACTTTCATTGCTACTGATAGTGTCACAGAGCATGTAACACTTTAATTGCTACTGATAGTGTCACAGAGCATGTAACACTTTCATTGCTACTGATAATGTCACAGAGCATGTAACACTTTAATTGCTACTGATAGTGTCACAGAGCATGTAACACTTTCATCGCTACTGATAATGTCACAGAGCATGTAACACTTTCATTGCTACTGATAGTGTCACAGGGCATGCAACACTTTCATTGCTACTGATAGTGTCACAGAGCATGTAACACTTTCATTGCTACCTATAGTGTCACAGAGCATGTAACACTTTCATTGCTACTGATAGTGTCACAGAGCATGTAACACTTTCATTGCTACTGATAATGTCACAGAGCATCTAACACTTTAATTGCTACTGATAGTGTCACAGAGCATGTAACACTTTCATTGCTACTGATAATGTCACAGAGCATGTAACAGTTTAATTGCTACTGATAGTGTCACAGAGCATGTAACACTTTCATTGCTACTGATAATGTCACAGAGCATGTAACACTTTAATTGCTACTGATAGTGTCACAGAGCATGTAACACTTTAATTGCTACTGATAGTGTCACAGAGCATGTAACACTTTCATTGCTACTGATAGTGTCACAGAGCATGTAACACTTTCATTGCTACTGATAATGTCACAGAGCATGTAACACTTTAATTGCTACTGATAGTGTCACAGAGCATGTAACACTTTCATTGCTACTGATAATGTCACAGAGCATGTAACAGTTTAATTGCTACTGATAGTGTCACAGAGCATGTAACACTTTCATTGCTACTGATAATGTCACAGAGCATGTAACACTTTCATTGCTACTGATAGTGTCACAGAGCATGTAACACTTTAATTGCTACTGATAGTGTCACAGAGCATGTAACACTTTCATTGCTACTGATAATGTCACAGAGCATGTAACACTTTAATTGCTACTGATAGTGTCACAGAGCATGTAACACTTTCATCGCTACTGATAATGTCACAGAGCATGTAACACTTTCATTGCTACTGATAGTGTCACAGGGCATGCAACACTTTCATTGCTACTGATAGTGTCACAGAGCATGTAACACTTTCATTGCTACCTATAGTGTCACAGAGCATGTAACACTTTCATTGCTACTGATAGTGTCACAGAGCATGTAACACTTTCATTGCTACTGATAATGTCACAGAGCATCTAACACTTTAATTGCTACTGATAGTGTCACAGAGCATGTAACACTTTCATTGCTACTGATAATGTCACAGAGCATGTAACAGTTTAATTGCTACTGATAGTGTCACAGAGCATGTAACACTTTCATTGCTACTGATAATGTCACAGAGCATGTAACACTTTAATTGCTACTGATAGTGTCACAGAGCATGTAACACTTTAATTGCTACTGATAGTGTCACAGGGCATGTAACACTTTCATTTCTACTCATAGTGTCACAGAGCATGTGGATAGTGTGTTACACAATTACCCCGTTGCGCGCTGTAAAGAAGTTCTTTTGTATTACATGGTTACGAAGTCTTGGACATTGTAAGCTACTAATAATTAAGAATTACTTGAGGGAATACTTACAGGATCTTTCAAAGTTTCAGCAAGTCGTTCTTCAACAGATTTCCCTTTCTTGGCTCTCATCAGCATAAACGCTTTGCTGAGTCTGCTAGACCTGGAACACAGTATTTTGTGCGAGTTTAGGGTTTGTTTCACAATGACGTTTGAAAGTTCAAAAGCGCATTTTATGTGCCTACTAGCAGCGCACCGCGGTTTCACCCGCATAAGTAGGGATCCCGTGGGAATATCGGGATAAAAAGTATCCTAATGTGTTATTCTGATGTAACCTATAATACTGTAAAGTTTCATTAAAATCTGTTCAGTAGTTTTTTCGTGAAAGAGTAACAAACATCCTTTTATCCTCACAAACTTTCGCGTTTGAAATATTACTAGCAGCGCCCCGCGGTTTCACCCGTATAAGTGTCGATCCCGTGGGAATATCGGGATAAATACTATCCTATGTCCTTCCCCGGGATGCAATCTATCTCTATGGCAAATTTTATCGAAATCCGTTCAGTGGTCTAGGCATGAAAAGGTTAGATACAGACAGATAGAGTTACTTTCGAATTTATATACTATAACATACACTATAATACATAAGTAGGAAGTAGGATATAGTGGGAATAGTAGGATTAGAAATATATATTTTTTACTTTGATTTTGAATGTGTAGGAGGCCCCACAACAGTGGTAACAAAACCAGTATAAGCTGGCCAGTCCGCTCAAGGTTACTGAACTAATACTCAATTTACTAAAGAGCTCTATGTGAAGGAGCTCCAAGCGTTGCTGTGTTCCAGATTGAAGGGTACGGGTGCCGGTGTAATTGTGACGACATCTGCACCACCACATATGAACTACAAATCATATTGACGTCACGCAAAATCCTGCATCGCGCAAGCAGAGTTTTCTGCGCAACTAGCATAAATATAACAACGTCCCGACATCAATCGTTGGGCAGTAGCCCACCAAACACGACACCCGTCTGGTCGGAGGAACCTCCCACTTCTATGAAGTATGAGTGAACTTTACACCCTGTTCCTCATACCTCTATATTGGTGACCCCGATGTGATGCGTAGTTTCGCGTGTGGCGGTGTAGATGATGTGTCACATCGCACCCCTATATATAATTACAGGTTCAGACAATTCAGCTTTGTCTCTGGGATGGCAGTGGATCTCCTACGCCTGTGGTATTGCAGATGTTCAGCGGCGGTGATCACGTACCGTCAGTTGTAGGATCCAATAACATCATCATCTTTCTGGTTTTTCCCAGGTTAGGGTCGACTTTAAGTCTAACCGGTTGCAGGTGAATACCAGTTGTTACATGGAGCGACTGCCTATTCGACCTCCACAACTATCTCACCACCACAACTCTGCTATGCTCTTACCTCGTCCCAGTTTATTTGTGGTCAGCACAGCATGTCTACTTGACCTCCACAACTATCTGACCTCCACAACTATCTGACCACCACAACTCAGCTATGCTCTTACCTCGTCCCAGTTTATTTGTGGTCAGCACAGCATGTCTATTTGACCTCCACAACTATCTGACCTCCACAACTATCTATGGTTTAAGAACTTTATTATTTCTCATTAAGAATTAACAATAATTCACTTACTGAGAAACTAAATTTACACAAAATGTTTACGAGCGTACAATAACATCGTTAAAAGTAGATTTACAATAATAAAAAGGAAGGTAGTGATAAAAAAAAAGTACATATCAACTAATCACCAACCGTAAAATTGGATTTATTACTAGATGTGGCATTCATGGCAGCTTACTGACAAAAACTATCTGACCACCACAACTATCTGACCACCACAACTCAGCTATGCTCTTACCACGTCCCAGTTTATTTGTGGTCATCACAGCATGTCTATTTGACCTTCACAACTATCTGACCTCCACAACTATCTGACCTCCACAACTATCTGACCACCACAACTCAGCTATGCTCTTACCTCGTCCCAGTTTATTTGTAGTCAGCACAGTATGTCTATTTGACCTCCACAACTATCTGACGTCCACAACTATCTGACCACCACAACTCGGCTATGCTTTTACCCTCGTCCCAGTTTATTTGTGGTCGGCACAGCATGTATATTTCTATACAACTTTATTAGTTGTCATCTCAGTAGCTATTCACCTTTTTTCTAGTCATATAGATAGATGGATAAACCATATTTTATTGCAATGTCCTAGGGATAGAAGATCCCTCCTCACCTGAAAAGTTTCTCGATGAGCTGCTTCCCGAGGAAGCCGGAGCCGCCCGTCACGAGCACAGCCGCGCCGCGGTAGAACTGCTGTACGGGTGAGTCTCCACGCTCCAACACATCTTTTGTCCCTTTCTGTCGCTCTAGAGCCTTCCATATCACTGCCTCTCCTGCATCCATCTCTCTCCCTCTAGTCTTCTAAATATGAACATTCAATTGTGTATTTCTAGTTTCGTTTTATAATACATCCCATTTATCAACAATCAGAAGGATTTTGAAGGAAATTACTAATGCTTTGTTCTATAGGTTAACGTTATTTGTGTAATTAGGGTTTGTTGCATCAGTTACTTTTGGAACAGAAACAGACCATACCTCTTTCACGATCAGCAGGTTACCTAATTGCGTAAACACACATAAAATGATAAAAACTAAAATGTTGGACTAAACACTCTTGTTTCACAACTTACCTACAGTTAAAAAATTAATCTGCCTGGTCAGCTTCCAGTCTAACCGGATGCAGTTGAATACCAGTATGATTATTACACGCTACATTACATATGAAGCGTAATACGATACTCTTTGGTAAGACTGATCACAACTTACAAATAACAATCGTTTTAATATAGAAATCAGCTAACTAGAACTTGAAGTAAACGCGGTGGTTCACAGATTGACCTCGCGAGTCCATTATATTTCTATAGCAATGTTTTATATAAACTAGATCTCATTAATATTAAGTTATTTCTTGAACCTAACCTTTGCTTGACGCGTAGTTGTATAATGCTCGCTAAGGGCTTCGGCATGGATTAGTATTTCTTTAATTAAGTAGATAGGGAGCTGAACTTCCGGGTAATTGATGTTAGCGAAAACTCAGCGGGGTAGTTGCGTATCACACTATCAGTACCAATAGCTTTCATTTTGACACTTCAACAGCATTCATTGCGTTATCTACGATGTAGAGCAGACAGTTTTTTTTTTTCAGAAAGTTTTGCGAACATTTAAAGTAATGGATTAGCAATATCCTTCAAAATTTACCCAAATATCCTGTCTTTGGTATTGTTCGTCGAATCGTTGAGCTCCTCAAGTTCTGAGTTGAGCTGCACGATTTTTGATAAATGCGTGCACTGATTGGACAGGTCCGCTCAATCTGTGTGGTTCTTTCCTCAAAAGATCATTTCAGACACCAATCTATATGGTCTTCACACGATCTGACCATGATTTTGTCTGGACTTTAAAAGAGACTGTGACTTCTGAGTTTGTTTCGGCCTTTCTTCTCAGAATAGTCAGTTAGGAAACGCCAACCTCATCTAGTTTAAAAAAAAATATGATTGACGTGTAAAAGTGTTTGTACAAACCTACTTACAGAAATAAAATCATTTATTAATTTATTCATTTATTCATTTATCGCCGCCCTCGTTGTCCTCTTTCGGGTCTGCGGCACCTTCATCGCCGCTCTTTTTGCCCCCTTCCGGGTCTGCGGCACCTTCATCGCCGCCCTTTTTGCCCCCTTCCGGGTCTGCGGCACCTTCATCGCCGCCCTTTTTGCCCCCTTCCGGGTCTGCGGCACCTTCATCGCCGCCCTTTTTGCCCCCTTCCGGGTCTGCGGCACCTTCATCACCGCCCTCTTTGCCCCCTTCCGGGTCTGCGGCACCTTCATCGCCGCCCTCTTTGCCCCCTTCCGGGTCTGCGGCACCTTCATCGCCGCCCTCTTTGCCCCCTTCCGGGTCTGCGGCACCTTCATCGCCGCCCTCTTTGCCCCCTTCTGGGTCTGCGGCACCTTCATCGCCGCCCTCTTTGCCCCCTTCCGGGAGTGCGGCATCTTTATCGCCGCCCTCGTTGCCCCCTTCCGGGACTGCGGCATCTTTATCCCCGCCCTCGTTGCCCCCTTCCGGGACTGTGGCACCTTTATCGCCGCCCTCGTTGCCCCCTTCCGGGAGTGCGGCATCTTTATCGCCGCCCTCGTTGCCCCCTTCCGGGATGGTCGTGCCTTCGGTCGTGCCTTTGGTCGTAGCTTTTGTGTCGTCCCTCGCTTTGCCTGTCGTTGTAGAGTTCCTGTTCTTAACAAATTCTACCCAAGGTCTGTAATTGAGAAATTAGTTAACACTTTATTTATTATTTTTACAATCACAATCACGTCATTAAGGCTCATGACTAAAATTCGGAAAATATAACGGCTGACTTTTTTACCATCTGGATAAACACAGGGTATTAAAGGTGAACGGAGTGATCCGTACCCAAAGGCTAAAAACGGGACCCTATTACTAAGACTTCGCTGCCTGTCCGTCCGTCTGTCCCTCCGTCTGTCAGGCTGTATCTCAAGAATTGCGATAGCTAGACAGTTGAAATTCTCACAAATTATGTATTTCTGTTGCCGCTATAACAACAAATATTAAAAACAAAATAAAATAAATATTTAAAAGGGCAAAAAAATCGTGTTTCGCGATTTTTTTGGCCTTTTTTGCTCGATATCAATAATGGCAACAGCACTTGAAATATTCACAAAATACTCAGTTGTATTTTTACTTTAATAATAAAATTAAAATAAAATATACAATGTGTCCGGTCATGGACTAGTGATATTCTAGGTACCTACTTATATAGCAACTATTCTAGTACACAAATTCACTACACACTAGGGTCCGATCCGCTTCCCCGCTATTTGGCAGTCATTTAGCTTTTTTTGTTGAGATATTCTCTACATGAAACATATCTCTCAAAGTTGTGGTCCTACTGAGATAAAAGTAGGCTTATTCGGAGGGCAACGATATTGTCTATTCGTTTCCAATACGATCATTATACATTCACATGTCCGTAACTTAAAAAAAAAAAAAAAACAAAAAAGAAACAAAAAATTATGCCAAGCAACAAATTATTGTAAATTACTGCAAAAACAACCCATACGACCCTTTTTATTTTTTTCCTAGATCGACAGATTATGAGCTAAGTTACAATACAACATTAAATTAACATTAATATTTTAGTGGATTGGACCCTAGTGTATTTGTGTACTAGAATAGTTGTTACATAAGTACCTAGAATATCGCTAGTCCATGACCGGACACATTGTATATTTAAAGGGGGCATACAAAAACGCAATTTTTTTCGGCGTTTTTGCCTTGTGGTACGGAACCCTTCGTGTGCGAGCCCGACTCGCACTTGGCCAGCTTTTTTTACCATTCTCTCATCATCATCTCATTCTCTTTTTTTTGAAGCCATGCGCCGGCTTCAGTCAAATAATTGAATGTCGCTACAAATTCAAATGTAATTTTCGCGCGTAGAGAAAGGTGCCTTTCATATTATTTGTCGATTAAAAAACAAAAAAATTGTGGATAAAAAAAATATATTTGTTATGGCACAGACATTTCTTTTGTTTTGGCTTCTACTCCGTTCACCTATTATACCCTATTTTTGTCCAGGCGGTAAAAAAAGTCAGCCGGTATAGGAAGCCGAGAAGCACAGAACCGGTGGATCACGCAGAGTGACGCTTGGGGAGACATGTGTCCAGCAGTGGACGTCTTTCGGTTGAAGTAATGAATGATAGCGAAAACGTTGCATGGTCTATGCGTATGTACTTAGCTCTCTCTGTCTGTCAGTCAGTCTGTTACCTTTTCACGCTTCAACGGCTGATTGGACGCTTTACTTTCACATTTATATTTTACTAGCTTCTGCCCGCGACTTCGTACGCGGATCCTGTTGGTTATGCCAGCGACAACGGGGTAGTCAAAATCGAAGATCTGAAACGTCTGATGTCGAATTCTAAGAACCCGGGGACTGGATAACAACGGGATGCGCGAGACGATTCGAGACGTCATTTTCAGGCAATAATGAACCAATAGGGTGGTAAACTTGGCCTTGCACTTTGAATGTTGGCATAAATGGGCCTTCTGAAATCTGTTTCGCAACAAAAGATGTCATTTGAAAGGCATTATTGTACGAACGAATGTTGTTCAAGAAATGTTTTGACTGTGATGGTCACCGATTAGCAGTGATCTTAATATTTCTGGAGGATTTTGTAATATTTCAATATGTACTTTCCCACCTGAGCAACACATACCGTTTGTTTCTTTTTGCTATTTAACAGCTTCACAAAAAGTAAAATTTTTAACCATACCTCCGATGGCGGAATATGTGGCGTAGTCAATCATAGGAGTATACGTAAATGCACTCCGTTCCTTATCAACCCAAGGAAGGTCGCCATGCCCTACGGCTATATCTTGAGACACATCCGATTCTTCAGATGATATCGAAATTCTGTTCAGAGAATGTCGAAGTCGATCAGAATTCAAACGTTCGTTGCGCTCTTCTTAATCTGTCTCTTCATGCCGTACTCCAGCAATTCTTTCTTTCTCACTTTCTGATTATGAATATTTTGCTGTGTGCTTGTTCGGAACAATGTATGATAATCTCACCGTATCAGCGGTCAGTCGCGCATCATATTCTTCACTGGTCTCTAGAGATCTGGATGTAGATGCGTAAATACGCTGAGAACGCAGGCGTGCTTCGCGATCCAAAGAGGTTTCCACGGAGCGAGTTGCAGCCTGATGTTCTCAAACAGCATCAAGTCTCTCCTGACGCTCTTCGGTAGATTCTTGGGATCTTATGATCCTCAATCTTTTAGGTCCTTTGGAACATTGGGAAAGATTTGACCTCTTTCTAGGCATGGTTATAGTTTTATTATGAAGATACCTGATCAATTAAAATCTAAGTGACTGCTCCCCTACCAAGGGTGCCCAGACACGGGATCGTCTGGCCCATGTGCTGGTTTGGTCCCTGGGGTGGTCACGGCGTGCTATGTGTTCTGGTGCGCCGGTGATGGGGAGTACTCCCCAGCGGAGGGTCCGGTGACGGACAGCCGCGGCGGGTTCACGGATGAGTGCTAACGCGTGCCCATGTTCCCGCCGTAAGCGGCAGAGGAGGACACCGTGGAGTTTTAGTGGGTTAGAGTCCCACATAACTGCACTATCTCCCCGTGGTAGTGCAGAATGCATGAGCATTTCATGACGTTAAAAAAAAAAATGGGAGTTTTGGCCAGTAGAGTCAAATTTTCAATGATATACCATCGTCATCGAAAATCAGTCCTAAACTGTTACCGCCTTCACCGCGTGGAGGTGAAATTAGTGATAGCTTAGATTTCCACATCAGATGTTTCTGATCTTCGATTTTTATAAGTCAACAGGAAATGCCCATCAGACCGAGTAACTTTTACTAAGACGTCATTCCTATATGTGTTATGGTGTAGCTGGGCTCTTGGAGTTCCCCATCAGGTGTTCCAGATCTTCAAATTTATTCTCTCAGCAGAAAATCCTCATCACGTGGAACAATTTTTGCTATGGTACCATTTTTGTATCTCTTATAGTTAAGCTGGTCTGTTTCGGTTCTGCATCAGGTGTTCAAGTTTCCAAGAAACATTATAGCCTGAATGTTGTCCAGCCATAATAACTATACAACAAAAAAAAAAATCATTCAAATCCGTCCAGTAGTTCCGAAGATCGGACGCGCAGGCCCGAGGCGTGTCCGTACTCTTCTGATAGAATACCTTAACAAATGTTCGCCGTGATTCTTTAAATTGACATAACTTTTTTATTTATGAACCGATTGACATGAAATAAACACTAAATGTTAAGTGAAGCCTACTACAATATATTAGTGAAAACCGCATCTAAATCGAATAAGCCGTTTCTGATATTAGCGTGCACAAACAAACAGACAAACAGACAAACCGACAAACAGACAAACCGACAAACAGACAAACAGACAAAAAAAAAATTAATTACAATTTCGGGTTCGGCATCGATATAATAACAACCCCTGCTACTTTTTGACGTGACAACGTCTTAAATTAGGTTGCGACTGGGAGTCACTTATGAAAAAGTGTAACGCTCGGTAACGTTACGATGAGTCACCGAACGAGAGAGAGGCCCGCCGAATGCCTTGCGTCTCTCTCCCACTCAACTATGATCGGATGATCGGTCGTTGTCACGTAAAATCTTCGCCCGTAAAACCGACTTTACAGGCAACCATTTTTTTTATATATTTCCATTGTACAGACACCACTTTTCTACAAATTTATTATATGTATTTATAGATATAGATAGATAATATAGACTAGGTTCGGCCCGTGGCTTCGTCCGCGTGTATTGTTCCCCCGTCGCACCCTCTCGCATCGCATCGTCCGCGTGTATTGTTCCCCGTCGCACCCTGTCGCATCGCATCGCATCGTCTGCGTGTATTGTTCCCCGTCGCACCCTCTCGCATCGCATCGCATCGCCCGCGTTTTTTCTTCGTTATCGCTTAGTTTTATTTCTGCCTTTTTTTCATTCTGCTCGACTCCTAAGGGTCGTGAAATGCATGATGTTAAATAGCCTACCTACCTTTCTCAAGATTTGGGCTATCAAATGCAAAACGAATTTTTCAAATCCGAGGTAGTTTAGTTAGAGAGGTAGATATACGATGGTAGTTCCCGAGATTAGCGCGTTCAAACAAACAAACTCTTCAATTTTATTAAAGATTATGTATGGATTAACTAAATTACTGTGAAAAGTGACAAGATTCGTCTTATTTTTTCAGCAGCATCCGGACTGACAGCTGGCCCCAACAGCAGCATCCGGACTGACAGCTGGCCCCAAAAGCAGCATCCGGACTGGAAGCTGGCCCCAACAGCAGCATCCGGACTGACAGCTGGCCCCAACAGCAGTATCCGGACTGGAAGCTGACCCGAACAGCAGCATCTGGACTGACAGCTGGCCCCAACAGCAGCATCCGGACTGACAGCTGGCCCCAACAGCAGCATCCGGACTGACAGCTGGCCCCAACAGCAGCATCCGGACTGGAAGCTGACCCCAACAGCAGCATCCGGACTGGAAGCTGACCCGAACAGCAGCATCCGGACTGACAGCTGGCCCCAACAGCAGCATCCGGACTGGAAGCTGGCCCCAACAGCAGCATCCGGACTGACAGCTGGCCCCAACAGCAGCATCCGGACTGGAAGCTGGCCCCAACAGCAGCATCCGGACTGACAGCTGGCCCCAACAGCAGCATCCGGACTGACAGCTGGCCCCAACAGCAGCATCCGGACTGACAGCTGGCCCCAACAGCAGCATCCGGACTGGAAGCTGACCCCAACAGCAGCATCCGGACTGACAGCTGGCCCCAAGAGCAGCATCCGGACTGACAGCTGGCCCCAACAGCAGCATCCGGACTGACAGCTGGCCCCAACAGCAGCATCCGGACTGACAGCTGGCCCCAACAGCAGCATCCGGACTGACAGCTGGCCCCAACAGCAGCATCCGGACTGGAAGCTGGCCCCAACAGCAGCATCCGGACTGGAAGCTGACCCCAACAGCAGCATCGGACTGACAGCTGGCCTCAAGAGCAGCATCCGGACTGACAGCTGGCCCCAACAGCAGCATCCGGACTGGAAGCTGGCCCCAACAGCAGCATCCGGACTGACAGCTGGCCCCAACAGCAACATCCGGACTGACAGCTGGCCCCAACAGCAGCATCCGGACTGACAGCTGGCCCCAACAGCAGCATCCGGACTGACAGCTGGCCCCAACAGCAGCATCCGGACTGGAAGCTGGCCCCAACAGCAGCATCCGGACTGGAAGCTGACCCCAACAGCAGCATCGGACTGACAGCTGGCCTCAAGAGCAGCATCCGGACTGACAGCTGGCCCCAACAGCAGCATCCGGACTGGAAGCTGGCCCCAACAGCAGCATCCGGACTGACAGCTGGCCCCAACAGCAACATCCGGACTGACAGCTGGCCCCAACAGCAGCATCCGGACTGACAGCTGGCCCCAACAGACGGCAGATGATGATGAACTTACATCTTATGTGTTGTGCTCCGCATGTGTCTCGCAGCTTGCGCCCTTGCTTCCAGGATCTGTCTGCAAATTAAAATATCACGCCTTTAGACTTGATGGACTGTCAGAGGAAATTAGTGCACCCTCAATGTTATGTATACAGATGAAACACGATGACATCGGAAGTTCGGAAGTAAAGTACCTACTACCATGCGACTGTGCGGTGCATCTGTTAACTGTCACCTTGAGCTTGGTAGGGGAGGTGACGGGGCGGCCGTCAGTGCGCGTTTACAAATGCTTATGCAAGCTAACATTTGTAGGGGGTTGTGCTAAAAAAGCTTTTGAGCAGAGAAATATTATTATTTTATGTACGAGCTTCGTATGTATCTTTAACCACAACAGATAACCAGCACCACCTGATCTTTTGGCACGCCGTGGAGGGGTGGGCCTTAGTTGTGTAGTATGACGTAGGT
Organism: Oligia fasciuncula; assembly: GCA_963082905.1. Lineage (NCBI taxonomy): Eukaryota > Metazoa > Arthropoda > Insecta > Lepidoptera > Noctuidae > Oligia > Oligia fasciuncula. The sequence goes on along the minus strand of OY720414.1, from coordinate 353,221 downwards.
AACCTGTGCAGCTTGACGCTCAATCGTGCAGTTTAACGCTCACCTGATTAGCTTAACGCTAACCTGAGCAGCTTGACGCAAACCTGAGCAGCTTATTGCTAACCTGAGCAGCTTGACCATCACCAGAGCAGGTTGACCTAACACCTGAGCATCTTTGAAGCTCACGTGATCACCTTGAAGCTCATATGAGCAGCTTGACCATCATTTGAGCACCTTGATCATCACCTGAGCAGCTTGACGCTCATCTGAGCAGCTTGACCATCACCTGAGCAGCTTGACGCTAACCTGAGCAACTTGACGCTTCCTGACCAGCTTGACGCTGATCCTGGCGCTGGGCAGGCGAGCCTCCACTGGGTTGCTGACGACCAGCACCACCTGGTCTTCGGGCACAGGGGGTGGCCCGGGCAGGGTGCCCTCCTCCGAGCTGGTGTAGTCCACGTCCCAGTAGGACTTTGCTAACCTACCTGAGCAGTTTGACACTAATCCTGGCGCTGGGCAGGCGTGCTTCCACTGGGTTGCTGACGACCAACACCACCTGGTCTTCAGGCACAGAGGGCGGTGCGAGCAGGTTGCCCTCTTCCGAGCTGGTGTAGTCTACGTCGCAGTAGAACGTGGCTAACCTGAGCAGCTTGACACTGATCCTGGCGCTGGGCAGGCGTGCCTCCACTGGGTTGCTGACGACCAGCACCACCTGGTCTTCGGGCACAGGAGGTGGCGCGGGCAGGGTGCCCTCTTCCGAGTAGTCCACGTCGTAGTAGAAGACGTTGTCGTCTTTCTGTAATAGGAACGTGGATGACGTCACGCCCGTGAGCCTGGAGGCAAGCAGGCGACCCATCATAGATACTGGGAAGTACACCCACATTTCACCTATTAAAGTTTTATGTCACCATCATCACCATCATCCTTCTACCACTATCCTATAATTTGGGGTCGGCGCAGCATGTCTTTTTATTTCATACTTTTCTATTATTCGTCAATTTGTCATCTTATTAATCATCCTCCGTTCTTACCATCTCATCTGTCACATAGTCCCCACGGATTCTCTGGTCTTCCCCTACTCTTATACATCATCAGCATCATTCTCTTGCCCCTGCGTGCCATTACCCTGTTTAATGCGGTCGGCGCAACATGTATTTTATACTTCTTTATTAGTCGTCATTCCGGAGTCACCACAGATATAGATAGGCCTAGATAACGCAAGTATCACGATCTATATAAAGGGAGAGAGAAGCTGTTACCTCTCTCCCGGCCCGCAGCAGACGCACCGGGCGTCGCAGGGTGGCGGACGACCTCCGGCCACCATAGGGCGCGGCCTGCGGGATGACAGACTAGGGGCGTCTGTCGCCCGATCAGAAACAGGCCTCGAGGCGGCGGCGTAGTGTTCCGCGCGCGCCTCTCAGTTGGAGTACCTGCGGCCGCTGGGTGACGGCCGCAGAGGGTGACGGGGCCCGCCTACAAACATCTGGCGGGCCAATACCTGTCGGGGGCGCGGATGAATGCGCAAGCGATACCCGTACCCCCGGCAATAGGTACTGGAAGGGAACACCGGGGTGGTTTTTAGTCAGTAAGAGTCTGACAGACCCCGCCGCCCACCCCAGGGCGGCGGACATCCATGAGGATTTTCCCCCCGCAAAAAAAAAAAAAAAAAAAAGTATCACGATCTATATGAAAACCAAGCGTGCCATTTTTTGACTACCTACTATCCCTACTATGACGTCACAAGCACTATTTAGTGATGGGAAAATCAAATCGATTCAAAGACGCCGCCGCGTGCGGCACCCGTCTCGCCCCAGCCCTGGGGCCTAGCGCCAGCGCTCACGCGTGCGGCACCCGTCTCGCCCCAGCCCTGGGGCCTAGCGCCAGCGCTCACGTGTGCGGCACCCGTCTCGCCCCAGCCCTGGGGCCTAGCGCCAGCGCTCACGCGTGCGGCACCCGTCTCGCCCCAGCCCTGGGGCCTAGCGCCAGCGCTCACGCGTGCGGCACCCGTCTCGCCCCAGCCCTGGGGCCTAGCGCCAGCGCTCACCACTACAGCTCAGTACTACAGGCCCTTTAGGGTATATTATGCTCTGTGACTACAGGACTGAGCGCGAAAGTGGCGGCTTATGATTTAAGTAGTTGCTCTTGCGTTATCTAGGTGTATCCGTGGTAGTCACCTTCTTTCTTGACAACATCTTCCACACAGTCCATCCCTCGTTTCTTCGATCTCCGCCTACTCATAAACAGACACATTATTGGCATAAATAAAAGGTGACAACTGCTGTTTTTCAACCTTTTACTGAATAGATAGGTAGTTAGGAACATAATATTTTTAGTTCCGAATCAGAACACGAGAAATAATATCAAGTTTCGAGTTCTTGCTTCAAAGTACTTAAATAACTAACATAAATACCATCTAATACGTCTACTGTAGCCACATTGCATTGCTCACCAGCATCCTACTTTTAGACAGTCTAAAGTAGACGATTTTCTCATCTCCTTTCACACTTTTGAGCAGGTCGACCCAAAGTGTCACCAATAAAAAGAAAGAAGGTGAAAACTAAATTGCTCCCTTTCTTTCTCGCCTTTACCTTATGTCTCTCTCTCCCTCTATCTTTTTCTTACCTTAATGCTTGGAAACCTGTGCATGCTCTCTTTCATGGACATCATGAGTCGTCTAGTTGGTTGGAGCATTCTCCTCAACGCCTTATGAACAGGCTTCGCCGTCTCGCTCCCTCTTAAGAGAGTCAGAAGGCGTAAGACTGAGTTGTAGTCCCAATGTTTGGAGTCTGTGTAACCTTCTGGTTTTGGCCGGATCTCGGCTGTGAACAACGTTTACACTCTGCCCACTAGGTTATTCGTTTTTGACAGCTGCCTTAGAACGTAACTAATCCAAAATAAAATAAATATACAACATTAGTTTTTGTTTATACTAAACCCGAAAAGGGGTCATTGTTCTCATCATTTTGAACAACTTTTTCTATGGGACCAACCTTGAAATCGCGAAAAAAAAACAGCTGTTTCATACATTTGTGTTCACTTAAATCAACAAAATGTAAGGAACAGCTGATTTTTTTTCAAAATTATGAGTACAATGACCCCTTTTCGGGTTTAGTATAAACAAAAACTAATGTTGTATAAACTGCCTTATCTTATTGAATTATCTTATTTTTATGATTTCTTACAGACATTTTAGTACCGCACATGCAGTTTTGACAAAAAAATATAATTGACTGACGGTGCGACTCAGTCTGTCTGTCCGTCTGTTACAACTGGATATCTGAAGAACTACTAATGCTATCAACTTGAAAGGAATAGTTTTAGATGACATTTGCCCAACTATTTTACAAAATAAAGTTTTTTTTTTTCTGCAACAGGAACTGAAGGGCGTCTTAAAAATTCGAAGTGGGGCTACTAGGGCATGTGGGGTTTCATACGAAAGAACGCTGTTTATAAATTGGTTTTCGAGTTTTGATGATAAATGTAAAAAAATACACCCCCCTTATCTCCGAAGTTTGCATAGAGAAAAATCTGAAATAATTATTCTATGTGATAGAAGTTTATGTAAAGATTACAGGAAAAATAATCGTCGCGGCGGGTCTTGGCGGCGAGGGCGGAAGAACGGTGGTCGGGACTTGTACATACTAAGAGTACCTACTGGTGGCCTTACTACTCTCCTGGCCTACTATCGGGCGGCCGCTGCAATCAGGGGATTGAGGTTCTTTATAGCACGATGCAGACACTTCGTGTTCGTTAGTTTTTTAGTGTACTTAATTATATTGTTGTATGTATTTATAGTATTTTTATGTTATTAATATTGTATTGTATGTGTTTTATATGGGCGACACATGAAGAGTTGTAACGTAGATCCATCTCAGTGGGAAGAGCTTGCGTCTAACCGCGGAGAGTGGAGGTCACTAGTACAACAGAAAGTTTTTGACTTTGAGACTCGTCGGCTTTCAAAACTTGATTCTAAGCGTGACGAACTAAAAGCCCGACCACCAGCGGCAACCACCAGCGGCAATCAGTTACAATTATGTTTGTTGTGCTCTCACGTGTCCACTCTGTGCAAGAATATTTGTTAACAAAGGTGGTTTTTAGGGTTCCGTACCCAAAGGATAAAAACGGAACCCTATTACTAAGACTTCGCTGTCCGTCCGTCCGTCCGTCTGTCTGTCACCAGGCTGTATCTCAAGAACCGCGGTAGCTAGACAGTTGAAATTTTCACAAATGTATTTCTGTTGCCGCTATAACAACAAATACTGCAAACAAAATAAAACAAATATTTAAGGGGGGCTCCCATACAACAAACGCGATTTTTTTGCCCTTTTTTGCTCGATATCTGTCACCAGGCTGTATCTCAAGAACCGCGGTAGCTAGATAGTTGAAATTTTCACAAATTATGTATTTCTGTTGCCGCTATAACAACAAATACTAAAAACAAAATAAAATAAATATTTAAGGGGGGCTCCCGCTCCCATACAACAAACGCGATTTTTTTGCCCTTTTTTGCTCGATATCAATAATGGCAACAGGTAGGCACTTGAAATATTCACAAAATACTCAGTTGTATTTTTACTTTATTAATAAATAATAAAATAAATATTTAAGTGGGGCTCCCATACAACAAACGTGTATTTTTCGGCGTTTTTGCCTTGTGGTACGGAACCTGTATGATCTCTTGTTAGACCAGACATTACTTTTAGATGAGGGATGAATGAATAAAAGAAGGTAAGTACTGAAACACTACTGTATTGTCCCAAAGGTATATGTAAAATATAGGTAAAATGAGCTTAATGGACTGATGGTGTGGAAATGAAGTGAGTGACGCGGCCCTTGTTGGCTGTAACGAGAACGCCTGGCTGACTTGATAGCGCAACGCGAACTGAACTAATTATTATGAGTTGAAATGAATGTGTGGCGTGAACTGCTGAATTGCAGAATGTGCGGTTGCACCGTACAGAACCCTTCATGTGTGAGTCCGACTCGCACTTGGCCAGTTTTTTTTTCTAGCCACATGAGAGCCCATGATAGACGCCAGTAGGGTGATGGTGAAACGGTCGCCGTAGCCGAAAACGGCATGGAAGGATTATTATTATTATTATGCCTGAAATAAATGGATAAATAAATAAATAATGGCATAGTCGAAGAAACGCTTCTTAATGCGTTTCATGAACTGTTGGACGGTAGCCGATGCTTGATGTCGGGCCGTTGTATACATGCTAGTCGCGCCGTAAACTCTGCTTGCGCGATGCAGGATTTTGCGTGACGTCAGTGTGATGAGTTGCTCGCATGTGGCGATGTAGATTTTAATGTGTACGCTGTTTTTGTTTTAATATCATTACTACTCACGAGGCTTCAGAATGGTTAGCTCTGTGTCATTCGTGTCTGTGCCCATTTGTCACCGCCACGGTGTTTTATACGTTGAAGTGTCACAAACCGCCAATTTTGAAATAAATGTAATAAACAAGTGAAATCTCCAAATGTCTGGTTGACTTTCCGTGACCCAAGGGCTGGCCTTAGCCAGAGCGTAAGCATTGCCATACAACGTGGCAATGCCGCCAGTCTCTTGAACACATGACCAATTGACAGCGATACGGAGGAATATTGCGATGCCATATTTTAGTTTGTTATTAGTTTTAGTTAGGATATGTTGTATTTTATTTTAATAGTTTGTTAGTTAATTTGGGGCGAATTTTTCAATCGTCAGGTCACTTTAATCTGAAGAATAAATATAGCTTTGACATAATTATTACCTATACAAAAGCTTTTAAACTGCAATTTTAATTCCTTATATAAAATTTCTCTGAAGATTGAAAAATTGGCCCATTATAGTATAAGAAGTTTATCCAGTGTAGAAACACTTCGTACCATTAATATTGATGGGGGCCAGCTCCCTGATCTCATTGAAGAGCTTCTCCTTCTGGTACTGCACCATGCGGTCCAGCCAGCCGGTGCGCTGCAGCTCGAGCGCCGCCAGCGCAGCTGACACCAGGAGCAAGCCGATCAAACATGTCTGTGCAGGACACATAAGGCACCATATATTACGTAAAACGAAATTCAAGATTTTTGGAGCCCCATATTTGTTCACATATTTTTCCATTTTAAATAAACCTTGTAGTACCTAATATTGATAGTACTTCCTGTAATTTATAAAATAACTAGCTTCTGCCGGCGACTTTATCCACGTGTTTCTTGTTCCCCCGAATTCGCATTGTATCACCTGCCCGCGCTACTATATCGCATTGTATCACCTGCCCGCGCTACTATATCGCATTGTATCACCTGCCCGCGCTACTATATCGCATTGTATCACCTGCCCGCGCTACTATATCGCATTGTATCACCTGCCCGCGTTAATATATCGTTTTCGTTTAGCGTTCTTTCTGACATTTTTCTTTTCGCTCGACTCCTAAGGGTTTTAGTGTGATGTTAAATAGTATTTTAGCTTGCCTCACGAATTGGGCTAACATATGCAAAATATGAATTTTTCAAATCCGACTGGCAGTTCCAGAAATTAGCGCGTTCGAACAAACAAACTCGTCGGCTATATATTATTAGTAGACATAGTAGACATAGACACCTAAGATACATATATACATAGACACCTAAGATACCCACCAAAAACATTTCCATGTAAAATGTTGCCAAGACGAGATCATATGGCTCGCACTGTCAAAAAGTTATCAGATCTCATGTAGAGCCAAGCTTCTGACTCTACACGCCCCAACTTCACAAACTCTACACCTTAGTCAAAATATGAGGCTTGGCCGTTTCGTTACTACAGGAACTATTGTATAACAGAAAAGTAATGAATTAATAAATTGTTCATCTTACGCCCATAATGTGTGGGTAGCGAAACGGCCAAGCCGCATAATATTTTGACTAAGGTGTAGAGTTTGTGAAGACTAGGTATTCCCAACCATGTTGGGGTCGACTTCGACTCTAATCGGATGCAGCTGAATACCAGTAGCGATTGTCTATCTGACCTCCACAACCCAGTTATTGGGTAACACGATACCCCTTGGTAAAACAGGTTATCAGACTTATGAGCTTCTGACTATCCGTAACGACTGTCGAAGCTCTACGAATGACAGCCGGGACCGAAAGTTTTATGTGCTTTCCGATACACGGAGGGGTCTCGATAATTATGTAATCCATCGACGAACCGACTGCGCAAGCGTAGCGACTTGTGCGGCTGCCCGGCTGTTATCATTTAGCCACGAGCACCTTACCTACGATGCTTTAAAACTTATTAAGATGACAATTGAATTAAATTATTGTAATAGTTAATAAAATCTCATAATAATAAAATAATGGAGATGGTAAATACTTCAAATAATGGAGATGGTAAATACTTCAAGTTTTTGGTTAGAGCTAATGCTCAGAGTCTCAAACTCAAAATTACTGAAAGCATTTATTTCAATTAAACCATTTACAGGCACTTTTAAATTGTCAAAGAAAGACAAGAAGTCGGTCAGTCAGAAAATATGAAGCTAGTTGCCCATTCCAAAGCGTAGGTACCTATGGAGAAGAACGGGCAAGAAACTCCATGGACACTCTTTTAAATTATATTCTTAGGGATCAGAAGCGGTTAATATTAAAAAAGAAACTGAAGTTTTATTCCTTACAAATGATTTAACTTAACAAAATTATCAAATAACAAAAATAGATACCTATTACACAGAATGAAAGCACTGAAACTGAAAATATTTATAACAATTACTAAGCACCACTAAAACGTCCGTCACGTCCGAGAGCCAAACACAGAATGAATCAAAACTTTTTTTTTTTTTAATGGGCGTCTGGCAGTTCAACCTTAGGGGTTGTCGCCTGCTTAACCGGACTTTCCTATGGATGCCTCAATAAATTAAGGCCTCCAGCCAGGGTGAATCAAAACGTAACCGTCCGTTTTATTTATACCCTCCCACTCGGTCCGGTTTGCTGGGTAGGAGTATTATTTAAGACGGCCGTTCCTGACGGCGGCGTCCTCGACCGCAGCATTACTTGCATCATTGGTATCAGATCCATTTCTCGCATAATTCAATTCATCTCTCGCGATTCTTCGATTCGATACCGACCAGTAACTGCAGTGGTGAGGTCTGCGTAGGAGCTTGCTTGCAGATATTCAAAGTGAGTTGCATCTTCCACAGCACATCGGACCATTGGGAACCTTTATTGCCAACTTCAACGCGTAGCATGTTGAGAACAGTCCTGCAGTACCTCTCCGCTTGTCCATTTTCGCCTTCGATCAATAGAAGATTTTCGCGATGCATACCGTGTAATGAAATTTATTGAACACCCCAACTCACTGACCCAATTTTGAAAAGTTGTGCTTTCAAACATTCTAGCGCGGTCACATTATTATTGTAGCCGGCGTACCAAATAAGGACACAGCAATTGAAAAAACACGTTTTAATTCATTAGTGTCTTGTCTGTATAGAGAGTAAAGCAGACAATACTTGGAAAAGGCATCAACTATTATTAAAACATATTTGAATCCGTTTGACTCTGGGAGCGGTCCTAGGACATCGGTATGTACAATCGAAAAAGGGATTTCTGGCTTTGTCCAAGACTGAATTGGCTGTGAAGGAGCTCTGGGAACCTTCTTATGTGCTAAATATACATATAAGACAATGACTTATAACTTTCTTACAAACTGTCGCAAACTTGGGAACCAAAAGTGTCGCAATATTAGGTCAGTCATTCTGTCAGTTCCAATATGATCATGCTCATCGTGGAACACCTTCAACAAGGTGAGTCTATGGCCCATAAGAATGTAACACAAAAGTCGCGGTTCTTCCCCAGTTGGGGTATATTTGTAGTACAACAAATCATTTTTGATTGCGTACCTAGTTTGTTCCAGTTGCCCATCTCTTAACTTGGATATTAACTCTTCCGTCTCCGCATCAGCAGTTTGACCGATCTTCGCCCAGTTGTTTGGATTTCGAATATGAGATACATTGACAGTAGGAGGAGGAGGGTTACGGCTTAGGAAGTCCGCATGTTGCATCAAAGACCCTTTTCGGTAATCTAAAGTAAAATTGAAATCTTGTAGACAAATCCACCAGCGCGCAACCCGAGGCAACAAATCTTTTTTACGTTTCGTCAGCTTTCAGGAATTGCAATCCGTCACTATTTTAAATTTAATGCCAATCAAAAAGTGGCGGAAATGCTGGAGCGCACGTACGACAGCTAACGTCTCCAACTCGTAGCTGTGGTACCGCGACTCAGCACTTTGTGTGGATCTACTAAAATACCCAAAAACCCTCTTTCTCCTACCAGTGTGTTCTTGTATTAAAATGGCACCAAGCCCAATAGCACTGGCATCAGTGTGAAGTTCCGTAGGCAACTGTGGATCGAATATCGCTAAAACTGGTTCATTTGTCAAACAGTGAATCACATAGTCGCGAGAAGTATCCTGCTCAGCACCCCACAAGAAAGGGTCGCCTTTTCTCAACAATTTTGCTATACCTGCGGTCTTAGAAGCATAGCCTATAGCAGGCTAACGACTAACGACGGAAATATACCGCTAACACCAGAAACTGGCGAACCTCCTCGACATTTGTGGGTTTTGGAGATCTAATACGTGCATCGACCTTCCCCGGACTCTGCCGTACCTGACCATGACCAATCAATCGCCCCAAGTATTCGATTTCTGTGTCTGAAAAGGTACACTTTTTTAAATTAATAGAAAATCCTGCTGTTTTTAATATCTGTAAGACTTCTCTTAAAGTGGCAAGGCCTTCCTCTACCGAATTCGACGATAGTAAAACGTCATCTATATCCACTCAGTGGTCCGCTGCCAAAAACTAACGCAACCGGAAATACGCTAGAATGTCCAAAAGGATAAAACGCACGTAAAATAAAACTGTGACAGCAAGCACGTTCCACCCCTCAGTATTTATTTTTTTGTAATTTTCAGTGGATAAGAACTTTACCGGCATCTATTAATGTTTTGAAAGTTTTAGAGATGATTCTCTGGTAAACAATCGGTGCGTTGGCCAACCTATAGGGTATATTTTCAAATATTCATACTGTCCTTCGGGTGTTATGAAGGCAGTTTTGCCAATCGAGTCATCATCCCTCATCGGTACCTGATGAAATCCAGTAGCCATATTGAGGCTGGTATAGCTTCCAAGCTTGTCAATATGGTCATTTTTTTAATTTTTTTTATTAGGTCTACCAACAATTGAAACACTAATTTACAAACAAAGATAAAACATGCGTTTAAACTCTACACAGTGTAACAATTACTTAAAGGTAAACACCACATGGACAAAAAGAAAACAATAAAAAGTAATTTCGTAAGCTACATATTGTACAAGTAAACTAAGTTAGATTATATCTACCTATGTATAAATAACACAACTAAATGCAAAACCTTAAAAGCATCGTTTCTTTTAAAAAAAATTTCGAGCATAGTCCAAAAACTTTTACTTTTTTAACAAATCTGATAAGCAGTTCAGAAATTTAGATTTTTGTTTATTGAGAGAATCAAAGTGAAAATCAACCATATCACTACAACCATTCAAAAGCCTACAGAACCTAGCACATGGAGAGTTAGATCCCAACACCGTTCTTCTCATTGGAGGACAGAGGGGAGTAATAGGTTTGCGCGGAATCCTCGACGGAGCACGAAAGTTAACGAGTGCGAGCAGCTGCGGCGAGTCGATATTTCCCTTCAAGATTTTACAAGCGAACATTGCGTCATTCAGACATCTTCGTTCTTCCAAGGTGTGCATGTTGAAGTATTTCAATCTCTTTTGGTAAGAACGCACCTTTTTGGTTATTCCCACAGAAAAGGCCAGATGCCAAACGAAGCGTTTTTGTACACGTTCTAGACGCAAACTATTTGTAGCGTAGTGTGGCCGCCACACCACACTACAATACTCTAATATGCTACGTACTAAACTCTGATAAAGTAATATTTTAGTTTTAATTTGACGAAAACCCTTACATTGCCTTATGACAAATCCCATCATCCTGGATGCTCTTTTAGAAATGGAATCTAAGTGTGGTGCAAAGGTTAGTTTTTGATCAAACAGAACTCCGAGGTCACGAATAGTGTCTACTTCATTAAGTTTGTCCTCATTTATGTAATACACAGTCTTTATTGGATTATTTTTTCTTGTATATTTTACGTGGTAACATTTCTTTGAATTCATCGATCAGTGGCAAGGGAAATCTCTCTTTGACAGTGATAGCATTCAGTGTCCGATAGTCGACGCACATCCTATCGCTGCCGTCCTTCTTTTTGACTAAAATAATTGGACTCGCATAGTTAGACTGACATTCCCGGATTATGCCCTTGCTGAGCAGATCGTTGACAATGTCACGAATGTGTATTCTTTTCGTCCATCGAGCTTGTAAGGACGATGACTGATTGGAGTAGTCGAAGTTAACCGAATTTCCATGCTATCTGTGTTCACGGTAGAGGTTGCAGTACCAGAAATAAATAAATCTGAAACTTCATGAATTATTGCTAGTAATCGATCTTTATTAGTACCGACCACATGCTGCACAGTTGGCAAAATGTCAGATCTCGTGAGCCGCTGCTCTCCATTAGTTCACCGATTTAGTACACCGATATCGATCAAAATATGTACATTTATGCACTCAGTAGGAACAACGTATAAATCTGTTTCTAATTAAACTTCAGAAATGAAATGAAATGAAATGAAATGATGATTTATTTGCAAGAATGTAGGTACAAAAATATGGTGTCGTAACAGGAAACGTAACAGGAAACTATGACTGTCGTAACTAAAGAAGTCGACTCAATTTCTTGACTTCCAATTCCACGCATCAAGCGATAAGCTGCCACTAACCGGGCACAAGTCCGGACTACGGACTGTACTGAGAATTTACTAATTGAAAAACCCAAAAATTATAAGTGCAAAAAGAGGTTTTTTCGTATTTTTTTTTCATCAAGAATTTTTTATCTAATCTTGTTTTCGCTTCAACAGATTTAATACACTCGGACACCATGGCTTATCCTGCAGTAAAAGCGCAGGCCGGATAGCACGGCATGCTAGCATCAATGACATCATCTGTCGTGCGTGCTCTTGTCACCGCCGGGGTGCCAGCTGTTTTAGATCCCAATGGCTTGGCACGCGACGATGGGAAGAGACCAGACGGAATGACCATAATGCTTTGGAAGGTTGGTAGGCCTTTGGTGTGGGATGCAACGTGTGTCGACACCCTTGCGCCATCCCATCTTCCAAGCACGGTGAGCTGTGCTGGGGCAGCTGCTGCAGGTGCGGAAAACCTCAAACGGCGCAAATACTCCAATCTCTTTGGAACGTATAGTTTGAGCCGTTTGGGGTTGAAACCAAGCGGTTGGTCGACTCTTCACGTGACCAGAGGGCTGGCCTATTTTTTGGCCAAAGAATCAGCATTGCCATACAACGTGGCAATGCTGCCAGTCTTTTGGGCACGTTTCCTGTTGACAGCGATGCGGATGAATTTTTTGATGCCCTTTGATTATTTCCTTTCCTTTTTATATACTTGTACAGATGCCAGCAGGTCAACCTACCCGAAACTGTCAGATTTTCCCAATCAACCTTGAACCTTATGCTTTAGCAATAAAGTCGAAAATCTAATAAAGAAATCTGACAGATTAAAGTAACTTGATGTGCTGGCGTCTGTACATATTCTTATTATTATTTTAATACTGAAGATTAAAGTCCAAGTTTAATGTGTCCAAATAGCAAACTCTTAGGTCTTTTAGATACCGATATCCAGATTGCCCAATATCACCAAAACAGTATCATATAGACTCTTAAAATTAAAATACTTTAGCACCGATTCTGAAACCAACGAGATATTATTCATTTATTCAATAACAATTTTTACATTGTGTCTGAATTTCTATAAATAATTATATAAGAAACATGCATGCAATCCATATTTGAATCATTAAATTATATGAATCATTATATATCCGACCCACTATCAATCAAAACATCGACTTGTACTTTTTGAACTACTTCTGACATTACGTTGCTTTGTTTGGGGTCGAGTCTAAACAAAAAATTAATTCTTTGGTTTTCTATCACCACTGTCAGAACACAGTTTTTGGAAACATGAATCTATCCAATGCCTGAGAATCTGTAGCCTCGATGTAAAAAAGACGTATGCGTTAAAAGCGTCCAGATTACAGCAAATAGTAAGAAAACAACAATCCAAAAATAAAATAATTAAAATTAAGCCGAGGTAGCTAAGTGATGACCAGCCCCAACTGACGACTGACTGAGTTTTAATACTTTACATTTATATATATCTGTAACGTCACGAAGCTTATGACTCGTCCCCCCTTGCCACATTTTGTTGACCCCCTCTCTGCCCCTTAACGTGTGACGTAATTTGTGGATAGCCCCCAAGAGTTTAATTTTTGGTAGGTACGAAGTTCTGTGACGTGGCTTGCGGTGGAGGAGTAAACTGGTCAAAATCGTCACATAACGAAAAATCGTTATACGACTTTCTATGACAGAGAGAGAAAGAGAGATCAAAAGGTGTCAAATCAAAAATCAAAGAGGGCGGCCGCGAAAATTTTCGAATTTTTCCTCTTGGGTGTCGTTTTCATGGTTTTCGAGGGTTTTGAAGCCGATACCGAGGATAAAATGAAAATCCAAGATGGCGACAACTTCATGAGAGCATCCTAAAAACTTGTATTAGATGGCGCTGTATTAAATTTATACTTTCTCTCTCTCCATCTCTCTTCCTTATATGTATACACGCGTGTGTGTGCGTGCAAGTATCCCGTCGTAACTCCGTCTCTGATAGTTGTCCCTCAAACAAACACGTTTTTTTTAAATAACTAGGCCTATTGAAAAACTAAATAAATTACAAGAATTATTTATATAGTAGGTACCGTTAGCCTACAAGTAATCCAACCAAGTACCTACTTATTAAAAAAATACAGTCTACTTACATGCTGCATCATCATTGCGCGACAACTAAAGAAAAGGAGTAATTTTACCGTTTCTAATTATAAATACATTAATTAACACGTACCTAAGCGTGTAGGAAATTAAAATACTCATTAAAAGGTTTAAATTGTGTTTTTTTATTGAAGGAACATTAACATTAATTTTATGATGTGTTGAAATTCCTATTACGATTTAGTTTCTTCCTTTGAAGTAGAAATTATTAGGAAGTTCTTTTTAAAGAAAGAAGAAGAAAGAAAGACATCATTTATTTTGCAAATAATGTGGGTACAAATAACATGTAAACATTCTAAAAACGGTTCCAACACACTCTACCTTACGGTATGCAAAAGTAAAAAAAAGTATTTATATATTTCCTCAATTATACAACCATATACTCGTATAAACAAAAAGAAAAACAAGTATTAGTAATGTGGATCTACAGCCTTCCCACAAACTAAACATCAAAAAAACAACAATCTTAATTATATATTTTACAAATGATTGATTAAATTGATTATTTTCTTTCATTAACAACAATAATAACAACAAACAGGGTATATAATGAAATTTAAAATAAAAATAATAAATTAATGTAACATTATAAACTCATATCATTCAAAAAATCTTGTAAAGAATAGTAACATTTATCTATGTTAGCCTCTTTTTTTAGGGTTCCGTAGTTCCTACGAGGAACCCTTATAGTTTCGTCATCGTATATAGGTAGTGTCGTCGTCGTTTCGTTGAAATAAATGATTTGACTTTGACTTTGTCATGTCCGTCCGTCTGTCTGTCCGAGGTTTTGCTAAGAGACCGTTAGTACTAGAAAGCTGTAATTTTGTAGGAGTATGTATATCAATTACGCCAACAAAGTGGTAAAATAAAATTTTGGAAAATATTTTTTTTAGGGTAGCTCCCCTACATGTGAAGTGGGGGTGAATATTTTTTTCGTCGCCTACCCCATCGTGTATGGTATCATGTGAAAGGAAACTCCAAATTGATTCTCAGGCATTTATTTTAGTTGAAAATAAAGAATAATTACAACACTAATATCATTAGTTGTTAACATTAATTACTCGTTAATATAACGGTGTACATACCTTAATTTAACCAAACAGCACTTACATACAATTTCGGTTTTTGCACTCTTATAAATTACGACTTGTTCTACGTCTATCCGACACGACTTCCGCAGCAAAAACTGGCTCGACACTCCTGACCCTGCCCGTTGCGCCCGCGCTTAAAAATCCCCTCCAATACTTGGTAGGAGGGCGCAATGAGGCGGCGAGCGAGTCAGTGTTGCCAGGATGAAAACAAAAATTAATGAAATAACTTACACTTAACTATTTTGTAATACTTAAAAATATACTTTAAAATTATTTCTAACGCTTATAAAATTAGGTAGATGACTTACTATAACAATTCCTAACTGATTCCTAACAGCTCGGTCATCCTGCAGTTTTAGCGAGTCCCTTCGCTTTAAGTTACTGGTAAGTTAATTAAGTACCCATGTCATTTATCTAATTCATTCAATTCAATTCATTAAATAAGTTGATGTAAAAGAACAAAATAACTGAAGCATAACCGATATAATCACCTTATACAAAAGTAAACAGTTGTGAATAATTAATGATTTCGTTATTCATTATTTTATCACACATATGTACTCGCAGGTACATTAACTTATGCAGTTTAACAATCAATTATTGAAAGGTATTTAAATGATCAATTTGTTTACTAAGGCAAATACCTATATTAATGTAGACATCTTAAACTAAGTATCTTAATCTAGGCATCTTAAGGTGCCACTAGTCGATATTTTTTTTTCATACAAATTTCGTGAGAGTATTACTACACTGTTTGACATTGTGCATCCAAAGTTAAACATGATATCGTTTTGTCTTATTATTAATGTTGTCTGTACGGAAACATAATAGTTAAATCAAAAGCCATTAAAAAGTTATGAGCCAACAAATGTTTATTTTTCTTGCTATTTTTAACTTAACTTTAGGTGTGAATAAGTAATAAAAGAACTGTAAATTCTTTAAAACCAAGTCAGTACCAACAAAGCTCAGTTATCGAAGAGTTAAATAAACTTTATTTGTAATTGATATTACGCTTAATCGCTATCAGATGTCTGATCATCATTTTGAGATATAACGCCACCATCATCGGAATTTTCGGAGGAATCGTAATTTTTATTAAAAACTAACCAAGGTTTAAGTTTATTTATTGCAAAAATATTGTTGTATAGGGGCCGGCCGGGCTTGCGTGTCAATGGCGTGTTTTCGATTGCAAGTCTGTCATTAGACAGTAGTTATTAAGTATACCCAGCTGCTAGGTCTAAGGAAATAAACGAGAGTGTTAACAGAAAGCCTATCTAACTGATCCTCGATAAGAGGAAAAGGATAGTGGTCCTTTTTACGGACTTAAAAAAAGAAGAGGGTATCAATTCGACACGTAAGTATGTAGGTAATATTATTGGAATTGCATTATAATCGTGTTCACATATAATTATATTATGTATACAAGACCTTGTAAAACATTTTAAAAGAGTAACGGTGGAGTTTCTTGCCCATTCTTCTCCATACGAAAACTACCTTTTGGAATGGGCGACTAGAATAATTTCTATTTAGTTTTTTTTTTGACGTTCAAAAGTGCCCTTAAAGTGCCTATTTGAAATAAATGATTTGACTTTGACTTTGACATATGACAATCTATTAGCCAATATTGTATATTTGTTTGAAAGCCACAAATATACAACATTTAATAGACGTATGTATGTATGTATGTTTGTTTGTCCACGCATTATTTCTCCGCAACTATTAATCGGATCGTGACCATTTTTGTATTGGCTTACGTTTACTTCAACTTAGGGAACAGTGCAAGTTTCATCAAAATCGATTCAGCAATTTTCAAGGTATGGAATTACGTACTTATTACAAACAAATATTCCAGTTTTTACTTAAAATTAAAAATTTAAAAAAAAAAGTTAATTTAAAAAAAATTAAACCGACTTCAAAAGGAGGTCATATAAATTACTTTTTTTTTGACGTCGTCGATTCAATGCTATGTAATCGACGCACAATCTTTTTTTTGCCAGATATCTTTTTGACCAATACGATAGGGCTCGCGTAGGGCGATGATGATTCCTTGACAATTCCGGTGTCCAGAATCTGAACCATTTCGTGTACTTGGGCTCTTTTACCATAGGTGTGTCCTATGGTGAAAGAGCGGTAGGGTCTGTAAACCACAAAGTCGGAATTTTCAAGTTCCCCGCAGTTGTAAAACCCAGACGTTTTTCTTTAATATTATTCGTTAATTTATTTATACGTAATATAACTTACAAAATCTAGTTTTAAAATAATATACCCAAATAGTAACTCTTTAAGACATTGAATATACTATACCTTCTTTTTAATTCAGCTTCTAATACATTTATTTATTTATTTAAACTTTTCGCACAAAAAGGTACAAAGGCGGACTTAATGACTTAGGCATTCTCTACCAGTCAACCAAAGTCATTTATTGTTGTCTTTTTTTTTTAATTTTTGGTGTAAATTGATAGCCTGAAACACAGGTTTTCCATAAAACTAGATCAGGCAGGTCTACATTAAAGTTAGAATTAAATTTTTCCTAGATTGTAATTAATGTAAAACCTATTTTTACTTTACTTTATACTTGAATAAATTTTATTATTATTTTAGGCTTGAAGAGCTGAATATTTAGCTAGAGGCTCCTGCACCCTTTTTTTTTTGGGCCAGCAGAGAGTTATTCTCCGCAATGTACAGACAGTTTTTCCATGTCATCATCAAAAGACACAGGTAGCACGTCAAAACCATGAGTTACAGGGACAGCACGCGTTATAAGTGATCCTTTTATAAGATTAAAGACTACGTCGAAGACAAGGTAGTTTTGCAATAATTCCTTCTGCACATGTGGCTTCCCTGGCTCCTCATTAACGGCTTAACTATTTAAATGTCTATTAACTGCTCTCAAATTACGATGTTTATTTTTATTTATTTATTTTTTTACATACTTTTTTGACATAATCTCTTTAAGTGGATGTAAATGTGGGAATCATATCACAATGGTTTAAGTAGGTTTTTTTTATTTATCCTTTTGATAGATTCTTAGTTTGTAAATGTGAGGACTTTGTATTCCTTGTAGACTTTAGATCTGTAGACCATTTTTTTTTAAAATTTTTTTTTATCAAGTAACTGGTACTTGTTGACAGGCCTACGCTGTCCTCCAATACCTACTGTAATTTGAAAATATTGTAAAAGCCAATTATTTTTAAAAAGAGTAACCGTGGAGTTTCTGTTATCGTAATGTTTGGTTTCTCCGTGAAGGTGTGCCCTAATAACACGGCGTGTTTTGTAATTGAATCTTCTACAATAAGAATTTTAACCTTTTCTTCTATATCTTGTACTAAAATGTTAACGTAAGCCTCTCCTAGTGGATGTACATGATAACCACCTATACCTCGCCAAATCGGTAATTTGTCAAAATTATAATCGAGACCTAATTCTTGTGCTATAGTCTCTTTGACGAGCGTACACAGACTTCCTAAATCTACATGTACCATTAATGGTCTTCCCTTTACTTTAATTTCTATCAGATATTTTTCGTTAAAAGCCTCTTCACTATTATCTAATAAAGCAACTTGTTTTTCTTATTTAGTTTCAGAAGTTGGTTTATTTTCACATTTGTAACTTTTATGATCATTTTCGTTACAATTGTGGCATCTTATTTTACACTAGGCATATCTTTAAAATTACTGTTCACGTTCTTGAATCGCGAGCGACGAGATCGAGAACGTTGACGTCGTCGCTTCCTTGTATGCTTAAGACATTCATAATAGCGATCTCTTTTGGATTCGACGTCGTGGACGAGACGTTTGAGAGTTCTGTCGCCCATAGTGAAAGGCTTCGTCCTGACGACCGTCTTTATTACATGGACTAGTTAATATCGTTAAAGTTGCCGAGTTTTGATGTCGCGACTCCCCGTGAACCTCACGTTGTCGCGACACCTCCCTACTCGGGCTTTGTGAATTAATGTTATAAGAGCGCTTGTGGACTTGCCTTTCCTGAAGACTCCCATCCACTCCCTCGCTCTGGCCTTGTTCTGAGCGTTTGTGGACTTGCCTCTCTAGTAGGCTCCCTTCCACTCCCTCGCTCATGCCACGCTCAGGATTCTGCCTTCCTCCGCTTGGATTATCGCGGTTATGGTTTTAATAGGGTAAGGTAAAGTTAGGGTAGTGTTAAGGTAGGGTAATGTTAAGGTTCTTACGTTAAGAAGGTAAGGTAACATTAAGGTAAGACAACATTAAGGTAATGCCCTTAAGGTAAGGTAATATTAAGGTAAGATATCATTGAGGTAAGGCACCATTAAGGTAAGGTACCATTAAAGGTAAGGTACCATTAAGTTAAGGTACCACTAAGGTAAGGTAAGGTATCATTGAGGTAAAGCACCATTAAGGTAAGGTACCATTAAGGTAAGTTACCATTAATGTAAGGTATCATTAAGGTAAGGTATCATTAAAGGTAAGGTATCATTAAGGTAAGGTATCATTAAGGCAAGGCACCATTAAGGTAAGGTATCATTAATGTATGGTATCATTAAGGTAAGGTACCATTAGGATAAGGTACCATTAAGAGAAGGTACCATTATGGTAAGGTATCATTAGTGTAAGGTATCATTAAGGTAAGGCACCATTAAGGTAAGTTACCATTAAGGTAAGATATTATTAAGGCATGGTATCATTAAGGTAAGGTAACATTAGGATAAGGTACCATTAAGATATGGTGCCATTATGGTAAGGTATCATTAAGGTAAGGTATCATTGAGGTAAGGTATCATTAAGGTAAGGTATCATTAAGGTAAGGCATCATTAGGATAAGGTATCATTAAGGTAAGGTATCATTAAGGTAAGGTATCATTAAGGTAAGGTATCATTAAGGTAATGTATCATTAAGGTAAGTTACCATTAAGGTAAGGTATCATTAAGGTAAGGTATCATAAGGTAAGGCATTATTAAGGTAAGGCACCATTAAGGTAAGGCCCCATTAAGCTAAGGTATCATTAAGGTAAGTTACCATTAAGGTAAGTTGTCATTAAGGTATAATTGAGGTAAGGCACCATTAAGGTAAGGCACCATTAAGGTAAGTTATCATTAGGGTAAGGTATCATTAAGGTAAGTTATCATTAGGGTAAGGTATCATTAAGGTAAGGTATTATTAAGGTAAGGTATCATTAAGGTAAAGTATCATTAAGGTAAGTTACCATTACGGTAAGGTATCATTAAGGTAAGGTATCATTAAAGTAAGTTACCATTACGGTAAGGTATCATTAAGGTAAGGTATCATAAGGTAAGGCATCGTTAAGGTAAGGCACCATTAAGCTAAAGGGTCATTAATGTAAGGCACCATTAAGGTATGTTACCCGTACGTTAAGGTATCATTAAGGTAAGTTGTCATTAAGGTAAGGCACCACTAAGGTACGTTACCCGTACGGTAAGGTATCATTAAGGTAAGTTATCATTAGGGTAAGGTATCATTAAGGCAAGGCACCATTAAGATAAGTTACCATTATGGTAAGATATCATTAAGGTAAAAATAAGGTAAGGCACCATTAAGGTTAGGTATCATTATGGTAAGGCACCATTAAGGTTTGTTACCATTACGATAAGGTATAATTAAGGTAAGTTATCATGAAGGTAAGTTATCATTAAGGTAAGGTATCATTAAGGTAAGGTGTCATTAAGGTAAGGCACCAGTAAGTTATGTTACCATTAAGGTAACGTATCGTTGAGGTAAGGTAACATTAATATAAGGTAAACATTAAGGTAAGGTACCATTAAGGTAAGGTATTATTAAGGTAAGTTACCATTACGATAAGGTACCATTATGTTAAGTTGATAATGAAATGATAGCAACGTGAAGTAGGTACCTAATCTTATGGTTATATTTTATGGTGATAATTGTGTACGGTGTTATACCAGCTAGCTTTTAGAAAAGACAGAAAAGCCCATTATAGCATTTTGCATTTATTTAATGTACTGCACGTACGTAGTTACGTACGGCCGTACTTACTTGAAATTATTTAATGGCTATTGAAGCGTGTGACTGTTAAGTAAGAGTCGAAAGAATAAGAATGCATTTTATTTTAGCCATCATTCAGTTATGAGAAATCAATATGATCTCATTTAATCAAAATTATTATGGTAGTGTACTTTCTAGTGCGGAAGTCTGTGGTGCTGTGATGTTTACTCTCTTGTTAGTAAGGTAGGTAAGAAAGAAAAATACTTTGGGCGTCAAAAATAGAATTAGACAATGATTATTGTGCACTCAGCGGCGTATTCCCAGAGGGTAGCTCTGGAAAAATGCACCAACCAAAGGGAAAGAACCATCGGGTGCCTCGATCTAATGTGACCTTTAATTTATCCAATCACGCAATATTATTACACATTACACAGAACAGGTGCACTATCCTATTCTAGCCCAGTAATTTAAAAGGAAAAGCACTTGCCAACAATTATGCTACCAGGGAGTGCCCTGGCCGAGCCTAACCTATGGCATAATGCTAATTATTATGAAAAGAAACATGGAATTTATTGTAAAATTTTAAACATTGAGACACCATCAAAGTAGATGTCTACATAAATGGCCAAATTTAAAAAAAAATCGAGAATCAATTGTGGATCTAAAAGAAAAGTAAAGAAAAACAAACAAGTTTACAACAACATTTTGTGGGCAGGGATAAACGGGTAGTTTGCAGACAAAACAATGGTAGCAGAAACCCGCTTATCCCACTTCTGAGATGAAAGGAAACTCCAAATTGATTCTCAGGCATTTATTTTAGTTGAAAATAAAGAATAATTACAACACTAATATCATTAGTTGTTAACATTAATTACTCGTTAATATAACGGTGTACATACCTTAATTTAACCAAACAGCACTTACATACAATTTCGGTTTTTGCACTCTTATAAATTACGACTTGTTCTACGTCTATCCGACACGACTTCCGCAGCAAAAACTGGCTCGACACTCCTGACCCTGCCCGTTGCGCCCGCGCTTAAAAATCCCCTCCAATACTTGGTAGGAGGGCGCAATGAGGCGGCGAGCGAGTCAGTGTTGCCAGGATGAAAACAAAAATTAATGAAATAACTTACACTTAACTATTTTGTAATACTTAAAAATATACTTTAAAATTATTTCTAACGCTTATAAAATTAGGTAGATGACTTACTATAACAATTCCTAACTGATTCCTAACACATGGTATCGTTGAATAGGTTTTCTAAAATGACTAGGGGGTTGCTAAAATTATTTTTCGATTTAATGCTCCATTTACGAAATAAGTGCAAATTTTGCAAGATTGAGCATTCATGTTACAAATGGTGTAGGCAGGATAAAAATAAAAATTGAGAAATACATTGCATTGAGGAAAATGGTAACGACCGCGACTTACGAGTTGTAGGTCGTAGGTTCGAACCCAGACAGGCGCTTTACTTTGTGTAAATTATTTCATCACCACTGCTCTCAAAACGGTGAAGGAAAACATCGTGAGGAAACCGGCATGTCCTAGAACCAAAAATTCGAAGGCATGTGACATCTGCCAATCCGCACTGGGCCCGCGTGGTGGATTACGGCCCACTCCCTCTCACCGAGACGAGGCCTGTGTCCCAGCAGTGGGAACATTATAGGCTGATTATGGTTATATCAGAGAGTAGTAACATCTACATACTTAGTAATTTTCTCTTGAAACAACGTTTGGAATATAAACGTTATTGACTTATTATTACACAATTTCCTAAAAACGAAAAACGACATTCCAATTTTCAATACTCCGAATTATTTCCGAATTATCTTTTCTTCTTTCACTATATACTTACGTTACCGATACGGCACCCGAACTCAACGAACGCAATAGGCGACGTAGGTGACCGGTCAGTTCACCAAAAATTAATTCATAAATTTTTACTTGACAACGATTGGCAAAAACATTATTTTGTCATTTCATCATTTTCTACAACAAGTTTACCAAATAATTCACTTAGCAAAATAATTATCTGATAAACTTTTATTTAATAACGTATTATTTGACAAATAATTCATTATTTTTACATTTCATCTTGTAAAACAACGTTTAGAATAAAATCATTAGATACACATATTAATATTATATAATAAACTTTGTGACTGGTTTCGAAATGTATTGCATCCGAACTCAACGAACGCAATAGGCGACGTAGGATGCAAGCGCGAACTAAGGGCACCCAAGGATAGGTTTCGTAGGATGCAAGCGCGAACTAAGGGCACCCGAGGATAGGTTTCGTAGGATGCAAGCGCGAACTAAGGGCACCCGAGGATAGGTTTCGTAGGATGCAAGCGCGAACTAAGGGCACCCGAGGATAGGTTTCGTAGGATGCAAGCGCGAACTAAGGGCACCCGAGGATAGGTTTCGTAGGATGCAAGCGCGAACTAAGGGCACCCGAGGATAGGTTTCGTAGGATGCAAGCGCGAACTAAAGGCACCCGAGGATAGGTTTCGTTAGGTTACTTTAAGGCGGAGATTCCTTGAAAACGGTCAAAAAGTTGGTTTTTTAAAGCAGTGTATCTCTTAAACAGTAAATAATTTTAACCAAAAAAAAAAAAACATGATATTTTCAAGACATTGATATTTTCATTTTAATACAGTGATGGAACTCAAATCATAATTAAACATACATTAATGCATGAAAAAAATCTTCAAACACACCTCTAAATTCTCTTTAAAAGCAGTTTATCTCTTCATTCTCAATTATAATTATAATTAAAAATATACCATAAAATTTCTAACGTCAAACTGCATTCAGTGATGGATTGTTTATTTTGAAATAGTTATTATCTTATTTTATATTATTAATGATAATAAGTATTAGAGTAATGAAAATAAAGTTAAAATTCTTATGACACTTAAACTGCGTTCCGCTTCGCCGCGCTTCGACGCTCTTTTAGTGTCAGTTGAGCCTAAAGACAACCGGCCAAGAGTGTGAGTTGAGCCTAAAGACAACCGGCCAAGAGCAAGACGGACTCACGCATTAAAGGTTATACGATAACAATAAGTTACTTCTTTCTATTATTCGTCATGAACGAGGTTATTATAATACCTACATAATTATGACGATGACAGCGAAAGGTTTTCTGTAAAAAAAAATCTTAGTACCTAATATGACGCACTAAGCCAACGCCCGCGCCGTCCATCTTCTACTGTCTTTCTGTGTTTATAACAGAGTAAGCGTGCATACTCACGAGCGGCACGCGGCAACGGCACGCGGCAACTGCAGCTCCGCTAGGAGTATATGTGCTCTATGAGCTGCAGCCGTCGACACGCGTCGAAGGCAACTGCAGCTCCGCTGTATATGTGCTCTATGAGCTGCAGCCGTCGACACGCGTCGAAGGCAACTGCAGCTCCGCTGTATATGTGCTCTATGAACTGCAGCCGTCGACACGCGTCGAAGGCAACTGCAGCTCCGCTGTATATGTGCTCTATGAACTGCAGCCGTCGACACGCGTCGAAGGCAACTGCAGCTCCGCTGTATATGTGCTCTATGAACTGCAGCCGTCGACACGCGTCGAAGGCAACTGCAGCTCCGCTGTATATGTGCTCTATGAACTGCAGCCGTCGACACGCGTCGAAGGCAACTGCAGCTCCGCTGTATATGTGCTCTATGAACTGCAGCCGTCGACACGCGTCGAAGGCAACTGCAGCTCCGCTGTATATGTGCTCTATGAACTGCAGCCGTCGACACGCGTCGAAGGCAACTGCAGCTCCGCTGTATATGTGCTCTATGAACTGCAGCCGTCGACACGCATCGAAGGCAACTGCAGCTCCGCTGTATATGTGCTCTATGAACTGCAGCCGTCGACACGCGTCGAAGGCAACTGCAGCTCCGCTGTATATGTGCTCTATGAACTGCAGCCGTCGACACGCGTCGAAGGCAACTGCAGCTCCGCTGTATATGTGCTCTATGAACTGCAGCCGTCGACACGCGTCGAAGGCAACTGCAGCTCCGCTGTATATGTGCTCTATGAACTGCAGCCGTCGACACGCGTCGAAGGCAACTGCAGCTCCGCTGTATATGTGCTCTATGAACTGCAGCCGTCGACACGCGTCGAAGGCAACTGCAGCTCCGCTGTATATGTGCTCTATGAACTGCAGCCGTCGACACGCGTCGAAGGCAACTGCAGCTCCGCTGTATATGTGCTCTGTGAACTGCAGCCGTCGACACGCGTCGAAGGCAGCTGGCGACAGACTGCCGCTCGTGTATTTGAGTCCGGTGGTGCTGCGGGTACAGTCAAAACAAACCAAAATGGATGAAGTACCTACTACTACTTAATAGTAAATATTCACAGTTTGTATTTATGATTACCTACTTATAACTTATAATTTATTGTAATTGGGGTGATAGGTGGTATGCGACATGAATGGTTAAATAAATAATGAAAAAGAAAATCGTGTTTATTTGCTCAAACAATAACTAACACAGTTTACAATATTACTTGAAATACCTAAAATGTGCCAAAAGAGCTGCAATCATTATAATGCTATCTGCAGCCTATAATATGCCACTGCTGGGGCACAGGCCTCCTCTCTGTGTGTGTGGGATGTGGGTCGTGGTCACCCACGCGGTCACAGCAGTAGTGCAGCCCTGCAGTGGCACAATACGAGTAATAGGCTGTTATTATGAAAGTGTCTGCCTGGGTTCCAATAATTGTTCGAACCTACGACCTGCACCTCGTAGGTTCGCGGCCAAGTCCACTGAGCCAGCAGTACTTTGGTATGACTACCTAACTCTGATTTTAATAAATGAATATGTAACACCAGCTCAAAAGCATTCCAGCGTCACGAACATGAAAACAGTTTTTTTTGCATGAATTATTTAATTATGCTAATGATAATAATAGGTATATGCCATATTCGTAACAATACACTGCGCTACAAAACACACAATACTGACGTTGCTCAAGAAGCTGCTAAACTGAAGTGGGACTGGGCTGGCCATGTCTGCCGTATGCCTAATGAGCTGTGGGCCAAAATAACCACAATGTGAAGCCCTGACACCTGACACAGCCAGAAGGCGTCACCGATACCCCGTAGAAGATGGCGCGTGGCGGGACGAGCTGGAGGAAACAAACGAGAACGTAGAACTTAGCCTGGATCCTTAGATGATTCATTTAATATTTACTTAAATTGTTTTTTTTTTTTCGTCTTTTCATTACGGACGCTTTTAACGTTCTGCATCATTCTCACATGCATATTTTTTAACATGAATGATGTAACCAAGACTTTGTAACCATATTATTTTGATTTAAAAGAGTGTCCATGGAGTTTCTTGCCCGTTCTTCTCCATTAGGCACCTACGCTCCACCGAACCGCACGTTACGAAATTTTGTTTCAGTGCGGTTAGTGGAAGTGCTCAGGTGCCGTTCGTCCAAGTGCGGTTCAAATCAGTGCTCTGAGTGGAATACCTCTTTGGAATGGGCAACTAGCTTCATCTTTCTGACTGACCCCCAAACCAATTGGTTTAATTGAAATAAATGGTTTGAGTTTGATCGAAAGAGCTCGAAGTCATGGGAGATACTTTTGCCCAACAGTGGATTAGCAGTAACAGTAGTAGTAAATTATAATATTGTAAGAAAGAAAAACATACATAGATGTGATGTCATGTATGACTTGATCAGTGATCCCTACGACGACCCACTGACCGTGATGTTCTTCAAGAAGGTCAGGTGCGTACCCAGTGACTGGGTTGTGGTTGTGGGTTCCGATCACTATTATTTAGTTTGGTTGGACTGGAAGCTGAAACTTGTATTTAGATTTATTACGAAAAGCTTAGTAACCACTTCAGTGTATTTTAAATTCATAATTTACTATCTATATCTATATATACATATAATAAAACAGTAGAAAAACTGTGTCTGTACATTGAAAATATTAAAAAAAAAAAAATTGGGGGGTGTTTAGAAACAGTAATAGGGTACGAATCCGAAAAAAAAATTCTGTCTGTTTGTCTGTTTGTTTGTACACGCTAATCTTTGGAACTACTGGAAGGATTTGAATGATTTTTGTTTTGTTGTATAGGTATTATGTCTGGGCAACATATAGGCTATAATTTATCTTGGAAACTTGAACACCTGATGCAGAACCGCAACAGACCAGCTAAACTATAAGAGATACAAAAATGGTACCATAGCAAAAATTGTTCCACGTGATGAGCATTTTCTGCCGAGGGAATAAATTTGAAGATCTCGAACACCTGATGTGGAACTCCAAGAGCCCAGCTACACCATAACATATATAGGAATGACGTCTTAGCAAAAGTTGTTCGGTCTGATGGGCATTTCATGTTGACTTATAAAAAAACTGGCCAACACGAAGGGTTCCGTACCACAAAGCAAAAACGCCGAAAAAAACACGTTTTTTTGTATGGGAGCCCCCTTAAATATTTGTTTTATTTTGTTTTTAGTATTTGTTGTTATAGCGGCAACAAAAATACATCATCTGTGAAAATTTCAACTGTCTAACTACCGCTGTTCTTGAGATACAGCTTGGCGACAGAAAGACGGCAAAAACGCCGAAAAAAACACGTTTTTTTGTACGGGAGCCCCCCTTAAATATTTCTTTTATTTTGTTTTTAGTAATTGTTGTTATATCGGCAACAGAAATACACCATCTGTGAAAATTTCAACTATCTAGCTACCGCGGTTCTTGAGATACAGCCTGGCGACAGAAAGACGGCAAAAACGCCGAAAAAAACACGTTTTTTTGTACGGGAGCCCCCCTTAAATATTTATTTTATTTTGTTTTTAGTAATTGTTGTTATAGCGGCAACAGAAATACACCATCTGTGAAAATTTCAACTGTCTAGCTACCGCGGTTCTTGAGATACAGCCTGGCGACAGACAGACGGCAAAAACGCTGAAAAAACCACGTTTTTTTGTATGGGAGCCCCCTTAAATATTTATTTTATTTTGTTTTTAGTATTTGTTGTTATAGCGGCAACAGAAATACATCATCTGTGAAAATTTCAACTGTCTAGCTACCGCGGTTCTTGAGATACAGCCTGGTGACAGACAGACGGCAAAAACGCCGAAAAAAACACGTTTGTTGTATGGAAGCCCCCCTTAAATATTTATTTTATTTTGTTTTTAGTATTTGTATTTATAGCGGCAACAGAAATACATCATCTGTGAAAATTTCAACTGTCTAGCTACCGCGGTTCTTGAGATACAGCCTGGTGACAGACAGACGGACGGACGGACGGACGGACAGCGAAGTCTTAGTAATAGGGTTCCGTTTTTACCCTTTGGGTACGGAACCCTAAAAATCGAAGATCAGAAACATCTGATGTGGAAATCAAAACTATCACTAATTTCACCCCCACGCGGTGAAGGCGGTAACAGTTTAGGACTGATTTTCGATGACGATGGTATATCATTGAAAATTTGACTCTACTGGCCAAAACTCCCATTTTTTTTTTAACGTGATTAAATGCTCATGCGTTCTGCACTACCACGGGGAGATAGTACAGTTATGTGGGACTCTAACCCACTAAAACTCCACGGTGTCCTCCTCTGCCGCTTACGGCGGGAATATGGGCACGCGTTAGCACTCATCCGTGAACCCGCCGCGGCTGTCCGTCACCGGACCCTCCTCTGGGGAGTACTCCCCATCACCGGCGCACCAGAACACATAGCACGCCGTGACGACCCCAGGGACCAAACCAGCAAATGGGCGCCAGACGACCCCGTGTCTGGGCACCCTTGGTAGGGGAGCAGTCAATTAGATTTTAATTGATCAGGTATCTTCTTCACAATAAAACTATAACCATGCCTAGAAAAAGGTCAAAGCTTTTCCAATGTTCCAAAGGAGCTAAAAGATTGCGGATCATAAGATCCCAAGAATCTACCGAAGAGCGTCAGGAGAGACTTGATGCTGTTCGAGAACATCAGGCTGCAACTCGCTCCGTGGAAACCTCTTCGGATCGCGAAGCACGCCTGCATTCTCAGCGTATTTACGCATCTACATCCAGGTCTCTAGAGACCAGTGAAGAATATGATGCGCGACTGACCGCTGATCGTGAACGTCATGCATTGTCTCGCGAGTCGGAGACGTTCACGGATAGAGAATTGCGCTTGAGTTCCAAGCGTATCTACGCATCGACTTTTAGGTCTCCAGAGACAAGTCGGGAACGTGATGTGCGACTGACCGCTGATCGTAAATGTCACGCATTATCTCGCGAGTCGGAGACGTTCACAGATAGAGAATTGCGCTTGAGTTCTCAGCATATCTACGCATCTGCTTCTAGGTCTCTAGAGACAAGTGCGGAACGTGATGCGCGACTGTCCGCTGATCGTGAGCGACATGCATTGTCTCGCGAATCGGAAACGTTTACCGATACAGAATCACGCTTGAGTTCTCAGCGTATTCGCACATCTACTAACAGGTCTTTTGAAAAAAGTGATGAACTTGAGATTATCATACATTGTCCCGAACACGCACACAACAAAATACTCATAATCAGTTAGAAAGTGAGAAAGAAAGAATTGCTGGAGTACGGCATGAAGAGACAGATTAAGAAGAGCGCAACGAACGTTTGAATTCTGATCGACTTCGACATTCTCTGAACAGAATGTCGATATCATCTGAAGAATCGGATGTGTCTCAAGATATAGCCGTAGGGCATGGCGACCTTCCTTGGGTTGATAAGGAACGGAGTGCATTTACGTATACTCCTATGATTGACTACGCCACATATTCCGCCATCGGAGGTATGGTTCAAAATTGTACTTTTTGTGAAGCTGTTAAATGGCAAAAAGAAACAAACGGTATGTGTTGCTCAGGTGGGAAAGTACATATTAAAATATTACAAAAACCTCCAGAAATATTAAGATCACTGCTAATCGGTGACCATCCACAGTCAAAACATTTCTTGGATAACATACGTTCGTACAATAATGCCTTTCAAATGACATCTTTTGGTGCAGAACAGATTTCAGAAGGCCTATTTATGCCAACATTCAAAGTGCAAGGCCAAGTTTACCACCTTATTGGTTCATTATTGCCTGAAAATGACGTCTCGAATCGTCTCGCGCATCCCGTTGTTTTTCAGTCCCTGGGCTCTTAGAATTCGACATCAGACGTTTCAGATATCCGATTTTGACGACCCCGTTGTCGCTGGCATAAGCAACAGGATCCGCGTACGAAGTCGCGGGCAGAAGCTAGTCAACAATAAAAACTTATTACAGTCAAAGAAAGAAAGTATGCGCTTCGGGACTCGTCGTCTAACTTCGGAAAAACGAACGCGCGGTGATGACATCTCTAACTATACTAATAATAAAGTATGCGCTTCGGGACTCGTCGTCTAACTTCGGAAAAACGAACGCGCGGTGATGACATCTCTAACTATACTAATAATAAAGTATGCGTTTCGGGACTCGTCGTCTAACTTCGGAAAAACGAACGCGCGGTGATGACATCTCTAACTATACTAATAATAAAGTATGCGGTTCGGGACTCGTCGTCTAACTTCGGAAAAACGAACGCGCGGTGATGACATCTCTAACTATACTAATAATAAAGTATGCGCTTCGGGACTCGTCGTCTAACTTCGGAACAACGAACGCGCGGTGATGACATCTCTAACTATACTAATAATAAAGTATGCGCTTCGGGACTCGTCGTCTAACTTCGGAACCACGAACGCGCGGTGATGACATCTCTAACTATACTAATAATAAAGTATGCGCTTCGGGACTCGTCGTCTAACTTCGGAACAACGAACGCGCGGTGATGACATCTCTAACTATACTAATAATAAAGTATGCGCTTCGGGACTCGTCGTCTAACTTCGGAAAAACGAACGCGCGGTGATGACATCTCTAACTATACTAATAATAAAGTATGCGCTTCGGGACTCGTCGTCTAACTTCGGAAAAACGAACGCGCGGTGATGACATCTCTAACTATACTAATAATAAAGTATGCGCTTCGGGACTCGTCGTCTAACTTCGGAAAAACGAACGCGCGGTGATGACATCTCTAACTATACTAATAATAAAGTATGCGCTTCGGGACTCGTCGTCTAACTTCGGAACAACGAACGCGCGGTGATGACATCTCTAACTATACTAATAAGAAAGTATGCGCTTCGGGACTCGTCGTCTAACTTCGGAACAACGAACGCGCGGTGATGACATCTCTAACTATACTAATAATAAAGTATGCGTTTCGGGACTCGTCGTATAACTTCGGAAAAACGAACGCGCGGTGATGACATCTCTAACTATACTAATAATAAAGTATGCGGTTCGGGACTCGTCGTCTAACTTCGGAAAAACGAACGCGCGGTGATGACATCTCTAACTATACTAATAATAAAGTATGCGCTTCGGGACTCGTCGTCTAACTTCGGAACAACGAACGCGCGGTGATGACATCTCTAACTATACTAATAATAAAGTATGCGCTTCGGGACTCGTCGTCTAACTTCGGAACCACGAACGCGCGGTGATGACATCTCTAACTATACTAATAATAAAGTATGCGCTTCGGGACTCGTCGTCTAACTTCGGAACAACGAACGCGCGGTGATGACATCTCTAACTATACTAATAATAAAGTATGCGCTTCGGGACTCGTCGTCTAACTTCGGAAAAACGAACGCGCGGTGATGACATCTCTAACTATACTAATAATAAAGTATGCGCTTCGGGACTCGTCGTCTAACTTCGGAAAAACGAACGCGCGGTGATGACATCTCTAACTATACTAATAATAAAGTATACGCTTCGGGACTCGTCGTCTAACTTCGGAAAAACGAACGCGCGGTGATGACATCTCTAACTATACTAATAATAAAGTATGCGCTTCGGGACTCGTCGTCTAACTTCGGAACAACGAACGCGCGGTGATGACATCTCTAACTATACTAATAATAAAGTATGCGCTTCGGGACTCGTCGTCTAACTTCGGAACAACAAACGCGCGGTGATGACATCTCTAACTATACTAATAAGAAAGTATGCGCTTCGGGACTCGTCGTCTAACTTCGGAA
Organism: Oligia fasciuncula; assembly: GCA_963082905.1. NCBI lineage: Eukaryota > Metazoa > Arthropoda > Insecta > Lepidoptera > Noctuidae > Oligia > Oligia fasciuncula. Next base: position 321,206 of record OY720414.1, on the reverse strand, counting down.
CAACGAACGCGCGGTGATGACATCTCTAACTATACTAATAATAAAGTATGCGCTTCGGGACTCGTCGTCTAACTTCGGAACAATGAACGCGCGGTGATGACATCTCTAACTATACTAATAAGAAAGTATGCGCTTCGGGACTCGTCGTCTAACTTCGGAACAACGAACGCGCGGTGATGACATCTCTAACTATACTAATAATAAAGTATGCGCTTCGGGACTCGTCGTCTAACTTCGGAACAACGAACGCGCGGTGATGACATCTCTAACTATACTAATAATAAAGTATGCGCTTCGGGACTCGTCGTCTAACTTCGGAACAACGAACGCGCGGTGATGACATCTCTAACTATACTAATAATAAAGTATGCGCTTCGAGACTCGTCGTCTAACTTCGGAACAACGAACGCGCGGTGATGACATCTCTAACTATACTAATAATAAAGTATGCGCTTCGGGACTCGTCGAGCAAAAAGCGGCACGGCCGTACCATCCTTTTCTCGAAGCAGTTCAGGCCATTTTCGACCCCCTATAGCTTCGTTGTGGATAAAACTAGAGACCTGAATTTTCAGTAATCAAGCAGGTATTGTAATAAACACGGTATATATCAAATTTCATTCGATTTGAACCAGTAGTTTAAGAATTATAACTAGTCAAAGTTTCTTAATTTTGTCACTCACTGACTGACTGACCGATCATCAAAACTCTAAGGCACTTCTAGCAGACATAGAAGCTTCATATTTAGAATTCAATTAGTGTTTAGTGTATAACTCAAGGAAAAACTAAAATATTTTGCAATTTCGTTCCACTTTTCAAGATACACCAACTGCATAAATAACTTTGTAATCCCATATAAATATATAGAATTACAAAGTTACATCTGCAGTTAATGAATCAGTGTATCACTGCATAGTTTTAAACAAAGTCGCTTCCCGTTCTGTCTGTCCCTATGTATGCTTAGATCTTTAAAACTGCGCAACGGATTTTGATGCGGTTTTTTTTAATAGATAGAGTGATTCAAGAGGAAGGTTTATTTGTATAATACATGCATAATATAGTAAAGAAACACTAATAATTTTAGAGGTTTCTAACGTGATGTCGTAAATAAACACATTTTATTGTGCTTATATTGCAAAAGCTAGCTGAACCCTACGAGATAGATCAAAATAATGTACTACAGTATTACACACCATAAAAAGGTCTACAAAAAAGTCCACGGTGGTATATGTCTATCTCTTAGGGATCACCCACAATAACCACTTTTTATCCTTTACTTTTTACGAGAAATAATGGCTTGTTTACGAAGCGATTTTAAGCAATACAGCATTAATCCTCATCCAATTAAGTACCTTAAATACATTGTGCATTTACTATAGATCAATTTGGCCCTTTAAAGCATGTAATTTAAATTAATATTTTCGAAGATATTACAGATTTAAAATGTAGGGACATAGCGGTTGCGCTGGTGAGTTTACCTAAGGCAACGACAGGATAGTCCGGTTAAGTAGTCACGACCTCTCATCGTTTGGGGTGGGGTGTCCATCGAGCTCAGCAACTCCCCTAAATATCTTGGTGTTACCCTGGACAGGTCTTTAACATTCAGCAAAAACTGCAAGAATATCAAGCAGAAGGTGCACACTCGCAACAGTCTTCTTCGTCGACTGGTCTCATCGAAATGGGGTGCTTCGCCTGAAGTTATGCGGACTACTGGACTGGCGCTATCTTTTTCTGCGGGAGAATTTGCGTGCCTCGTGTGGAGCCGTTCTGCCCATGCAAAGCTGGTGGATACAGCTTTGAATGAAACGTGCCGGATCATCACTGGCTGCCTAAAACCAACCCCGGTACAAATGCTGTATCCACTAGCAGGAATAGCGCCACCAGTGCTTTGCAGAGCGGTGGCAAGCTCCAGCGAAAGCGCCAAATGGTCTCCGACACACGACAACATCCTCCAACAGTTTTTTAAAGTGTGTCGCCACTCACTGGCGAACCATCACAAGAGAGACTGAAGCTATGGCGAGACAGTGCTTCCTTACCCAAACCGTTCGTCCCACCCGCTGAAGACCTCCCAGCTGGACATGAGTTACCTTGGGTAACTTGGAAGTCTTTAAACAGACTCCGGACCCAGGTTGGCCGAAGCAAGGAAAACCTGTTCAGGTGGAGATTCATAGACGACTCCGCCTTGGAGTGTAAATGTGGTGCTGTCCCACAAACGATGGGACACTTAATATCGTGTCCTGCGTGTCCTGTCAGCTGCACGTTACAGGAACTGATGGACGCTGGTGAAGGCGCCAAACAAGTAGCCGAATTCAGGGCCGAGTCCATTTAGATTGCTATCGACACGCTAAGAAAAAGAAGAAGGTCAACTACGAGATGCCATAGTCAAAAACAAAAACGCGCTTCGCCCTATTAGTACTTTATGATTAGCAGCGATCGCACGCGTTTATCGGAGCTCTCTAGCGAGGAAAATAACAATTATCCATACTCATCATCTACCTAGCCTTTTCCAAACTATGTTGGGGTCGGCTTCCAGTCTAACCGGATTCAGCTGAATACCAGTATTTTACATGGAGCGACTGCCTATCTGACCTTCACAACCCAGTTACTGGGTAATACGATACCCCTTGGTAATACTGGTTGTCAGACATTCGGGCTTCTGACTACCCGTAACGACTGTCAAAGATCCACGAATGACAGCTGGGACCAACGGCTTAACGTGCTTTCCGAGGCACGGAGGGGTCACGGTATGTAAAGATGGTCACCCATCCACAGACCAACCGCGGATGGGTGACCATTTTAAAATAATTATCCATACTAATGTTATAAATTCGAAAGTAACTCTGTCTGTCTGTCTGTATGTTACCTTTTCACGCCTAAACCACTGAACGGATTTCGATAAAATTTGGCAGAGAGATAGATCCCGGGGAAGGACTTGCGGTAGTTTTTTATCGAGCGAAGCCGCGGGCGGAAGCTAGTGTATAATATAATGGAATAATAGGTGTATATAGGTACCTAGATATAATTGTGTTCAAAGGTAACTTGTAAAATGGTCAACGGATTATGTTAAAAAAAAAAGTTAAAAAGGTACCAGAAAGGAAAAAAAGTAGGACCATCTACAAAAAGAAGTGAGATGACATCAAAAACATAACTTGTAAAAAAAGCCAAGTCTCGCAACTCAGTTCTTCTACCGTAAAAAGTTGTAAGATCCATGAAATACCAAGTCGGTTAATTTATTCACTCCCTACTTAAGGAACCTTCTGTCTTAAGTTATTACATAATTAGCTAACCTAACAACATATTGTAGTGACCATCAATATTAAAAATCTTTTAGCTTTTAAATAAATAAATTGACTTGGCCATCGCCATCGCATGAAAACACAATGTATCTCACAGTGCGATTGCCAAGTCAATCTATTTATTTAAAACATAAAAGATTTTTAATATTGATGGTCACTACAATATGTTGTTAGGTTAGCTAATTATGTAATAACTTAAGACAGAAGGTTCCTTAAGTAGGGAGTGAATAAATTAACCGACTTGGTATTTCATGGATCTTACAACTTTTTACGGTAGAAGAACTGAGTTGCGAGACTTGGCTTTTTTTACAAGTAATGTTTTTGATGTCATACTAATTGTTGGCGACAGATCTGGCAACCCGGTTGCTAGGTTCTTGTTATTGTTGGTTGGCTAGCGACCGGGCGGCTTGCGTGTTTCTTAGGTACCTTTTTATAAGCTATTCTTGGTTTTAATTTGGTGCCTAACATTCTGGTCCTTCGATCCGTAAATTTTACCAGCGGTTTGTTAAAATTCAAAATTTAAATTTTCTTCCGGGTGTGAAAAATTTTTTAAACATGATCACACGAGCACAAACTCGTAAAGCCGACCCGCAGGAGCAAGGGAATAAGGAAAAAACACGTTCAGTGTCCTCAGCTTCAAGCGCCACGACAATTGCTCGCTTCAGGGCGGCCGAAGCAGCTCGCAAGACGCAGCTTGCAGAAATTGCAAAGCGGGAGGCGATCGCCGTAGCCGCTGCTGAACGCGAGGCTGCAGAAGCTACCTTTGAGGCGAACATCGCGGCGCTAGAGGTGGAGGAAGCCTTGAGTAACAGGAGCAGTCGCACTACAAACTGGGTCCAGAAAACTAACTTCGCAGAAACGGCAGACGACGTGGCAGCTCCCGACGGGAGTTTGCTGTGCGAGCATAGTATGGCGCAACACATTGCACACGTAGCTCCAGGTACGGAGCTCGTGCGCGACGTCATGCAGCGTTCGCCGGCGGCAACTGCTAAGGCGGCAGTCGCTATGTCACCACGTCATCTGCGACCTATGTGTGATCTACCTCCTCAACCCTCATGCTCTGGTAATGTTACTGCACAACGGGTAAGTGACATAGAAAACCTAGCTAATGCTATAATTGCAGCACTACCAAAACCGAACCAAAATCAGAGCCGTTGTCAGATAAAGCTTACTGAGTTTAGTGGCAACATAACTGACTGGCTCTTGTTCAAGCGGACGTTTGATGACACGAAGGACAATTATACAGCAAGCGAGAACATAGACAGGCTACGCAAAGCCTTGAGCGGAGAGGCTAAAGACGCAGTTCTTTCTCTCCTATTATGTTCCGCCAAACCTAAGCTGATAATGCAGTCGCTCGAGTCACGTTTTGCTCGTCCTAAACAAATTGTTCTTAATGAACTCGCTTCTGTAAGAAGTTTGCCTAAAGTTGGGCGAGAACCCAACGCATTGGCTATTTTGCCAGTAAAGTAAAAAACTGTTTAAGTATAGTCAATTTATTAGGCGAATCACCATATATTCAATCACCAGAACTCATTCATATTCTTGTTTCGAAGATGAACCCGCTTCTTCAAAACAAGTGGTGCGACTACGCGGCGGAGCACTGCGTTTCAGGACATCCGCAGATGGAAGTTTTCGCGCGTTTCCTTGAAGTGGAGGCCGACAAGCAAGCCAACTTCGGCCTGTGTGAAGTCTTCAATTCTCCACCTTCCAGCGACAAGCCCAGGCAACAGGCATCACAACCAACAGGATTCCCTCAGCGCAGTAACCCACGACCGAATCGCATTTCACAGACACATCATACCGATACGTTCTCATCTACCGATTCATTTTCCCATCCAACCTCATCAAACGCCAACACGCCTTCGCCATGCCTCTACTGTTCTGCGAGCAATCACAAAGTGAAATTCTGCCCAAAATTCGCAGCATTGAAAATTACCGATCGCATATCTTGGGTTAACGATAACAAACTCTGTGTGAAGTGTTTACGTAAAGGCAAGCACAGCTATAAGTTTTGCAAAGCAAAGCCGTGTAGTGTTGATGGTTGCAAGGAATTTCACAATAAAATTTTACATTTAGCGAAAAATTCATTATTTTTATCTCATCCAAATGTAAATAATGTCATGTCATCCGTCAATTCAGAACCATCGACATCTCATGTCATTAATGACAACCATAAAAAAGAAACTCAGTTGGATCGTGATAGAAAAGGTTTTATTGGTTCCAATGAGTTTTCATCTAACAAGGATATAATCACAAATACTTCGTATTCTTACGCGTCCAATAATGAGCATTCTGTCTTTTTGAAAGTAATTCCAGTTATTCTTTCTGGCCCCAAAGGCGAAGTAGGAACTTTTGCTCTGCTGGACGACGGATCCACAGCAACCCTCCTTGATTCGGAGTTAGCTGATCAGCTAGGTGTTTCTGGGACCGACGAGAATATGTGTATTGAAACCATTACAGGAATTAGTGATAGTATCCCAGTTAAATTTGTAAATTTCCACATTCGCGGGAAATAGGAGAAGGAGAAGTATTTTATACGTAAAGCCCGCGCTATTCCTAATTTAAAACTAAGACCGCAAGAGGTACACAGCTAGGGACACTAGCTTTCAGCACGTCCAAGGTATTTCAGCCGAGTTAGTGTTTAGTATGGCAACGCCCAAATTGCTAATAGGTACATCTGATTGGCATTTGCTACTATCAAAGGAGAATAGAGTAGGAACCGCGCGGCAGCCTGCTGCCGTTCGTACTGCCTTAGGTTGGGTTTTATATGGTAATCTTACTCCGAATTCTTTGTCTGATGTTTCCATTAATCATATTGGCACTAACGACTCTCGAGATATTGAGCTTGATAGCCTTATCAGAGATTATTATCGGTTAGATTCTATCGGCATCAAACGCGAGGATAAGGTAAATACAGAGGATGCTAAGGCTATTAGCATTTTAGACAAAACTACACGTCGTTTACACAATGGTAGATATGAAGTCGGTCTGACCTGGCGTGAAGATGAACCTCATATCCCAGACAGTTATAATCTGGCCTTGACGAGATTTCGTAGTTTATGTAAACGGTTTGATAAGGATAAGGAATATGCACGGTTGTATAAGCTTAACATTGAGGCACAAGTTCAAAAAGGTTATGCCGAAGAATGCGTTGATAGCCATGATAATCCGAGTTCATCTTCGCGTCGCTGGTATTTACCGCATTTTGGTGTGACCAACCCAAACAAACCGGGAAAGCTAAGGATAGTTCATGATGCATCAGCTAAATCATCAGATGTCAGCCTCAACTCGCTCATTCTTCCCGGGCCTGATTGGCTCCAGTCACTTTTCGGAATTTTAATGAGATTTCGTGAAGGTCAAATTGCTCTGAATGGGGACATTCGGGAAATGTTTCCCCAGATCAGGATTAGAGAGGATGACCGAGATTGTCAGCGTTACATTTGGTTTTCCCCTGACGGACATTTGAAAGAGTTTCGGATGTCATCGTTGATTTTCGGTGCATCGGCATCACCCTTAATCGCGATCTACATATATTAAAAATAAGAACGCTATGGACTTCCAGGATCGATATCCTGAAGCCGCCAGATCTATAATCCGAGATCACTACATGGATGATTTTCTGGCCTCGTGTGATTCTTTAGAAGACGCCACTCGCCTTGCTGGCGATGTCCTTCATGTACATTCTCAGTGCGGCTTCGAGATGCGATCTTGGGTGTCAAACGCTCCTGAGTCTCTTAAATTGATTCCTTCACATCTTCGAAAAGAGGATACGAGTAATGTCGACCTCAACTTGAGCGGAGCACAGGCAAAGCCTGATGTGCGCGTCCTGGGGATGCATTGGAATCCTCAAGATGACACTTTTAGTTTCAAGATTGACGTCGACATACCTCTACCTGCAAAGCTCACAAAGCGTCAGATTCTTAGAGATCTTATGCGCATTTATGATCCCTTGGGCCTTTTGCAGCCTACTATTACCAAGGGCAAGATTTTATTCCAAAGAACTTGGCAGCTAGTGAATTCTTGGGATTTTCCACTCCCGACTTCCGAATATGAGCAGTGGGTGGAATGGTACAATGACGTTAAGGCGCTGAACGCTTTTAGCATTCCTCGAGCTTATAAGCCTAGCTCTTCGTTCATTACACAAGAGCTTCATATTTTTACAGATGCCAGTGAAGTAGCATACGCATGCGTCGCGTATCATAGATTTCTGTTTCCGGATGGTACCATTCACCTCGCTCTCACTGCCAGTAAATCTAGGGTAGCACCTTTAAAACCAGTTAGCATACCCCGTTTAGAGCTACAGGCAGCCTTGCTCGGTGTGAGACTAGCCCAAACGATATGTTGCGAACTCCGCAACCAACCTTCTCGTAGATTTTTTTGGTGCGACTCAAAAACCGTCCTTGCTTGGATTAGAAGCGACTCGCGCAAATACAAAGCGTTTGTCAGCCATCGACTTGGCGAAATTTCAGAATTAACACAGGTGAACGAGTGGCGTGGGGTACCTACAGCTTTAAATGTAGCTGACGACGCCACTCGTCTGAACACTGTCTCCATGGAGAGATGGTTGCATGGTCCCACGTTTTTAAAAGACACGGTAGACACCTGGCCTCAGAAAGTAGACAAAATTATCTCTCCAGAAGTTCTTGAGCTAAGGTCTAAAGAAAAGACGGCCTTTAATAATTTGATTTCTTTGTCGGCAGAACGGTTTTCTGATTGGCGGCGGCTACTTCGAGTAGCCGCACGCGTCTACCAATTCATCCGTCTACTGAGAGGGAGAGACGCGCGAACTGCTGATGCTTTCTGCAGAGGATTGCGTCCGCTGCTCGCACGGGACGTCCATAACGCTGAGATATATCTTCTCGGACAATCCCAACGACATTCTTTCGGCGAAGAAATAGAACGTCTTCATCAAGGCAAGAACATTCCCAGGAGGAGCCGTCTGTGCAAGCTATCACCGAGGTTCGGTGACGACGGCTTGCTGAGGGCGAGAGGACGAATCACTTCTGCTATCGGAGTCACTTCAGATATAAAGGAACCAATAAGAAGACGGTCGACACCCTACGGTAAAATTTTTAATCGCAAGATATCACGTATGGGCTTTGCATGGGAACAATGACACGGTGGTTAATGAGTTACGACAGAAATATGCCATCCTACATCTAAGGCCATCCGTACGGTTCATAGCCGCGCGCTGCCGAATCTGTCGCCTCAAAAAAGCGAAGGCCCGTACCCCGCCTACAGGTGATCTGCCTTCAGAAAGACTACAACACCACTATCCTCCATTCTCGTTCATTGGACTCGACTACCTGGGACCCATAGATGTCGCCGTGAAGAGGTCTCGTGAAAAGCGATATGTGGCGCTCTTCACATGTCTTGTGATAAGAGCAATTCATTTAGAAGTGGTCGCAAGTCTGACTGCGGACAGTGCAATTATGGGCATTCGAAGGTTTATTGCACGCCGTGGATGTCCCATCAAAATAATATCCGATAACGGGACAGCCTTCGTCGGAGCCAACAGGTTGCTGAAAGAAGCTTGGGCCGCGCTTGATCACTCTCAAATACAGGAGTTTGCCGCATCCAACAATATAGAATGGCAATTCCTCCCTCCTGGAGCACCATTTATGGGAGGGGCCTGGGAACGCCTAGTGAGAAGTGTGAAAGTCGGCTTATCGGCTACACTCCGAGAAAAGGCGCCTAGAGACGAAATATTGCTGACGCTTCTAGCAGAGATAGAGCAAGTAATTAACTCTCAACCGCTAACGCACGTGCCGGTAGCACATGAAGACGAGCCAGCGTTGACACCAAACCATTTCTTGTTGGGGATTCACTCCACATTACCATCGCCAGCATCCTCGGACGCGGATCTCAGCAGTAGGCAAAGATGGCTGAAGGCCAATCGCCTTGCTGACCAATTCTGGTCACGTTGGCTTAGGGAATACTTGCCCAATCTCCTGCCTCGGGGTCCATCTTTGGAACACCACAATTTACGAGTAGGTGATGTTGTTATTGTTGGTGATACAAATTTCCCCAGAGGGATCTGGCCTCGCGGTAGGGTTGTGCAAGTGTTCCCTGGTAGAGACGGGATTGTGCGAGTAGCGGACGTAAGGACTAGCACAGGGGTCCTACGTCGTCCTGTGCGTAAATTAGTTAAATTAGATCTGTCACCATAGCTGCTTTGGTAAGACTTTAGGTTCTTACCAGGGGGGAGAGATGTTGGCGACAGATCTGGCAACCCGGTTGCTAGGGTCTTGTTATTGTTGGTTGGCTAGCGACCGGGCGGCTTGCGTGTTTCTTACCTTTTTATAAGTTATTCTTGTGATCTTTATTTAATTTTATTATACCCTCTTGCACCTTACCTTGGTTTTAATTTGGTGCCTAATACTAATAATAAAGTATGCGCTTCGGGACTCGTCGTCTAACTTCGGAAAAACGAACGCGCGGTGATGACATCTCTAACTATACTAATAATAAAGTATGCGCTTCGGGACTCGTCGTCTAACTTCGGAAAAACGAACGCGCGGTGATGACATCTCTAACTATACTAATAATAAAGTATGCGCTTCGGGACTCGTCGTCTAACTTCGGAAAAACGAACGCGCGGTGATGACATCTATAACTATACTAATAATAAAGTATGCGCTTCGGGACTCGTCGTCTAACTTCGGAACAACGAACGCGCGGTGATGACATCTCTAACTATACTAATAATAAAGTATGCGCTTCGGGACTCGTCGTCTAACTTCGGAACAACGAACGCGCGGTGATGACATCTCTAACTATACTAATAATAAAGTATGCGCTTCGGGACTCGTCGTCTAACTTCGGAACAACGAACGCGCGGTGATGACATCTCTAACTATACTAATAATAAAGTATGCGCTTCGGGACTCGTCGTCTAACTTCGGAACAACGAACGCGCGGTGATGACATCTCTAACTATACTAATAATAAAGTATGCGCTTCGGGACTCGTCGTCTAACTTCGGAACAACGAACGCGCGGTGATGACATCTCTAACTATACTAATAAGAAAGTATGCGCTTCGGGACTCGTCGTCTAACTTCGGAACAACGAACGCGCGGTGATGACATCTCTAACTATACTAATAATAAAGTATGCGCTTCGGGACTCGTCTAACTTCGGAACAACGAACGCGCGGTGATGACGTCTATACTAATAATAAAGCTGAAGAGTTTCTTTGTTTGTTTGTTCGCGCTTATCTCTCGATCAGAAAACATCTTTTTGCATTTGATAGCCCAATTCTTGAGGAAGGCTACGTCACAACACGCTACTTTATTTGAACCTGCAAAGTATTTGCTTCAGCATAGTGATTGTGTATAATATAGAATTAAATTACTTGCCTCGATACGGAAGAAGATCAAGTAATACTTACAGGTCAACCAGGAAAAGTGTGAGCTTCTGTAATGTTAGTGTTTCCGAATTAGTACCTACGTAACGAAGGTCAGCACTCCACAGAGACAAAGCTTCTTATAATAAATCTTTATTCAGAATCAAAATTGGTAAAATACAATATAAATCCACGAAAATTACACTAAGGGCTGAGTTGTCCGTGGTTGTCTTCGAATTTTTGGTTCTATTTTTAGTTTGGTTTTAGTCAGTTTCCTCACGATGTTTTCCTCCACCGTTTTGGCTTTGCCTGCATGTACTTAGGTCGGAATTTATCCGAATATAAAAATGAAGTATTTGCATCCCTTTCCATAATGACATGCTCTACTTAACACATTGAATTAGATGTTCTTATTTGCCACACCTATTCAATTTCATCCGGTAATTATTTAAATGTAAATAGTATGACGTGATAGTAATAACTAGTAAAATACATTTGCATGATTTCCGTCATTCACAATTTTATTGTATTTAATTAGTAACCATTTTAGGTATTTAGTTCAAACCGTCGATCATTCCGCGAAGAACGTTGTTACAGCTAACACGTCGTCCATTGAAAGTAAATAATTAATAGTTTGTTACCGACAACTAACTGACGCTCAGTCTGGCGCACAGAACATAATACTCTTGCGCTGTCCACTGAAGTGTCCACTGAACTGTCCACTGAACTGCTCGGCTTCAGCCGAAATCTGGGTTAATCTCAATCTGAAAAATAATGTTTTCTAAGTTATAATTTCGCATAAATTGCAACATTAATAATTTTTTCTTTTTCGTCTTATATTTTATCTTTTGAGTTTAAACCCTGAACAAAAGATTACTAAATTGTGGTCCTCGCGCCGCCGCCTTTCCTTGGCGTGTCCAACCTGAGCCCAAACTGAGCGACTAGTGATCGCGTATCTAGTGTGATAATCTAGCATAAAGTTAATTAAATTAACAGTGTAACATTTCTAAATTGGCAACAAGCTCATTATAATTCTTGTCTCTTGAAGATGGCGTTAGAAAGTAAGTACATTTTTATTATTTTTCTTGTATTAAGTAGTTGATTACCTTGAAGTTGTTAAGGGTAGTCAGAAGCCCGAAAGTCTATCAACCAGTCTTGCCAAGGGGTATCGTGTTACCCAGTTACTGGGTTGTCGAGGTCAGATAGGCAGTCGCTCTGTGAACAATACTGGTATTCAGCTGTATCCGGTTAAATTGAAAACTGACCCCAACATAGTTGGGAAAAGGCAGGAACCTGAAATCGCGAAAAAAAAATCAGCTGTTCCCCACATTTATGTTCGTAGAACTCGTCAAAATCAGCTGTTCCCCACATTTATGTTCGTAGAACTCGTCAAAATCAGCTGTTCCCCACATTTATGTTCGTAGAACTCGTCAAAATCAGCTGTTCCCCACATTTATGTTCGTAGAACTCGTCAAAATCAGCTGTTCCCCACATTTATGTTCGTATAACTCGTCAAAATCAGCTGTTCCCCACATTTATGTTCGTAGAACTCGTCAAAATGTAGGGAACAGCTGATTTTTTTTTCGCGATTTCAGGTTTGGTCCCATAGTAAAAGTTGTTCATAATGATGAGTACAATGACCTCTTAAGAAGTTGCTGGTGTTTTACAAATAACCCTGTATATAATTCAGTCCTGACTGACTGACTGATATATCAACGCACAGCCTAAACTGTGTATGTATGTGTGTGTAAAAGTGTGTTATTTGTGAAGAGTAGGTATCCACTAAGAAAGGGTTTTTCGAAATTCTACCCCTAAGAGGGTGAATGAGGGAAGGGTGAAATTTCACGCGGATGAAGTCGCGGGCAGAAACTAGTGACAAATGAATTAACCCACGCCCTCACCTACCGCCTGACGCAGGTCCTCACCGGACACGGAAGCTTCGGGAGGTTCCTGCACGTCATCAGGCGGGAGGAAACGCCCGGGTGTCACCATTGCCAGGATCGCCCAGAGGACACGGTGGAGGTCTGCCTCGCTTGGGCGGAGCACCGCCGTGTCCTCGTAGAGGCGATCGGCAGCGGCGGCGACCTCTCACGCCCGGCCCTGGTGCAAGCCATGGTCCGGGGCGAGAGGGAGTGGGAGGCAGTCACCTCCTTCTGCGAAGCAGTCATGCTAGCGAAGGAGGTGGCGGGACGGCTCAGGGAGAGAGCCTCCCGTCCCATCTGCCGCGGGAGACGCTCCGGGCGTCGGGAGCCGCGCGACGACTCCCGGCCACCGTAGGCGCGGGCCTGCGGGCGGAGAGTAATGGGTAGCTCACCGTCCGATCAGGACCAGGCCCGTGCCGGACGGCGCGTACGTGTTCCACGCGCGCCTCAAAGAGATGTCAGCATCGAGGAAGGGCATAGGGCCGAAGCCTGCCGGGTCAACGGGATTGTCCGAAAGGGTTACCGCTGGCCCGGAACATAAAGGGCTAAGGACACGAGTGGGTTTTAGTCAGTAAGAGTCTGACACTCCCTTCCGCTCCACCCAGAGCGGGAGGGGTCATTTGATGATTTCCCATCCGCAAAAAAAAAAAAAAGGGAGGAATCTGCTAAAATTTGGACAGTTCCTTTGATCAGTGATCTACCATTAGAACGTCATTGCTTTTAATTCGTTACGAGTATCGTATAATATGTTCTGTGCCATTAATCGACCATTATGAATTTAGCAGATTACGAACTTTTGGTAAAATGACAATGGGATCGTGTTGGAATGACGAATTTATAAAAATAGCAGACTTAGGCCCCTGCAAGTTGCAAAAAACGTACGACGAAACGACGAAATTTGAATTTAGTGGACTATCTTAGTGGATTATCTTAGCGCATGCCCCTTACGTTCAAGTCTTCTTCTTAGCGTGTCGATAGCAATCTAAATAGAGTCAATCCAGAATTTATCTACAAGTGTGGGACCTTCAGTACCACCCATCCGACCCTGTAGTTCAAATAAGAACAATATTTTGTATTTTAACTTAATTCCAACTCATAAATGTATAGGTAGTTGTTACTACAAAACCCTGTCCTGACCATTAAACCCAAGTTGTCAATGTCGTGTTAAGATACTTTTTTGTCTAACTCGAAGGTTTAGGCTAGAACTGCAGTCGTCATCACTCTCCTGCCCTCATCCCAATGTATCAGTGGTCGGCGCAACATGTCTTCTTCTTCCACACTTCTATATTAGTCGTCATGATGAAATGAAATGAAATGATGATGATTGAAATGGACTACAGTAAGAACTCGTTTTGTTACTGTTAGTGTTAGTGTGTTCGGAGTAGTTCGGACTATGAGAGTGAGGGAAGAGGGAGTGCACCTGTGTCTGCGCGCATACTTGTGCACTATAATATGTCCCGCGCTGAAGGCTAGTCTCCGTTGAGATTGGCCGCCGTGGCCGAAATACGGTCTGGAGGACTTTATTTTGTATTTATTTAGTGTGTTCCCACTGCTGGGCAAACTAAAGGCTCTCCCCATCCCCATGAGTTTCAGTTCTTTCGATTCAGGGCTTAAGTGGACCACTGGTAGTTTGTTTTCTTCAGCTCGTACGCCATCTTCTACGGGGTCTGCCGCGACGCCTTCCGGCTGTGTCAGGGCTCCACTTAGTGGTTATTTTGGCCCACAGTTCATTGGGCATACGGCACACGTGGCCAGCCCAGTCCCACTTAGCTTAGCGGCTTTTTCAGCAACGTCAGTAATCTGTGAGAAATGAGACGGAATATGTTTTAAGTTTATGAAAGACAAAAAAAGATTTTCTAATAACCTTTTAACCTTCGTAGAGCCGTGCCGTGTGGCGATGCCTTCCTAGAGTCGTGCCGTGTGTGGCGATGCCTTCCTAGAGCCGTGCCGTGTGGCGATGCCTTCCTAGAGCCGTGCCGTGTGGCGATGCCTTCCTAGAGCCGTGCCGTGTGGCGATGCCTTCCTAGAGCCGTGCCGTGTGGCGATGCCTTCCTAGAGCCGTGCCGTGTGGCGATGTCTTCCTAGAGCCGTGCCGTGTGGCGATGCCTTCCTAGAGCCGTGCCGTGTGGCGATGCCTTCCTAGAGCCGTGCCGTGTGGCGATGTCTTCCTAGAGCCGTGCCGTGTGGCGATGTCTTCCTAGAGCCGTGCCGTGTGGCGATGCCTTTTAACTTATTCAGGGTCAAAGGCCACGATATGACTTGTTTTACAAAATCCATGTTCCAAGTTACATGAAAGCCGGTAGTAAGTCTACACTTATCTATAACTTATCTTTAACTACAGGTTCGTGTCTGTGTGTCCGCGTTGTTCTTTTAAACTACGCAACGGATTTGAATGCGGTTTTCACGATCATAAAGAGAATTTATTCCGAAAGGTTTATGTAGATAAAAAAATATATTAAACTTAGGTATGTACAGTCAACAAAGGAGTTAAGTATACAGGAGCGTCGGATATAGTTGAAGTTTACTAAGAAACCGATGGATGTTCTGGACTGAAATTTAATTTAATAAATGAGCTGTTTGTTTTCTATTAATACCTAAACTAAAATTTTATTAGAGAATATCCATCGGTTTCTTAGTAAACTTCAACAATATCCGACGCTCCTGTATACTTAACTCCTTTGTTGACTGTACATCAATTTGTAATTTTTGAAGCCCATAGGTTTTATAAAAATGTCTGTTCATTTGACCCTATAAACTATTGCGCATTTGAATTTAATCTGTAAGATTAATCTGTAACTTACATCTAAATAATATAATAAAGAAATCTCGATTTTTTTGTCAACTCGTAAAACCGTACGCAACAAGGCGGGTTGCTACTGTATACTGTTGCTAGTCTTGCTAGTATGTCGGATATACAAATACTTAAATAAAATTGAAGTGTCTGTTTTTAATGTCAAAATAATTGAGTTTTACTAATTGTTTATGAAAGTATATACGGTCCTTATAACAAAAAAAAAACATTTATTTTTTTGTCTATCTGTTTGTCCCGGCTAATCTCCGAAACCGCTGGACCGATTTTGACGGGACTTTCACTGGCAGATAGCTGCTGATGCAGATGTTATTATAAGGAGTAACTTAGGCTACTTTTGTCCAGTAGCATATCCCCGTGTGACAATTTCCGACAGCCACTCGGGCGAAGCCGCGGGCAACTATGACTTAGTACTATTCTACTGTGCTATAAGTGGCTATAACTTACAAATTGAAGAGAGTTTCTACAAACTCTCCACAACTTAAAATGATTCTGAGGTCGTGGCACTACCTACTATAATAATTCATTTATTTTTCAGACAAAGTCCATTCCATTATTACAATTAGAAAAACATAAAATTAAAATTGAACACATACACAATAAAATAACACTCAGACATTCAAATCAACTCAAATAAATAAATTATATTAAAATACATGTCATAATAAATCAAATAATATTTAAAATACATACAAAACTCATTCAAAGCAATAAAAAAAAAAACAAAATACAATACACATGTCATCCAAAAAATAAAATAATAACGAGGGGATGTGCTACCATGAAGCTGCATCCACCTCTGCAACAGGGGCAGATCCCACCGCTCGGACAATACCTTCAGGCCGCTGTTCGAGCTGTTCTGTAGGCGACTTAATAGCGAGGCGCTCCGTTTCCTTATAATCGCGAAAAAGTCATCAGTCCGCGTCTCAGCAAACATAGTCGAAGCACTACAACACCGCGGAAACCCTAACACTACTACTATGCTAATACATAATGTATTAGCAAAATTTGACACCTGCCAGCAGGCAGCAGGCCGCCAACATGACGCGCGAGTCACCTACCGTACACGACATGACGCGCGTGTCGCCTGCCGTACACGACATGACGCGCGAGTCGCCTGCCGTACACGACATGACGCGCGAGTCACCTACCGTACATTATGCATGCATTACAAATAACATCACATCATTACAAACAAAAATGTTATAGAAATGACTTGCGAAAATAATTGTTGCTTACAGTAAGAGCGATCTAACCTTGAACAATGACTTCATTACGTATGTAGGGTAACGTGCGCGCATGTAGGTATCGTGATTAAAAATTATAATTTATTTTTTGTAGTTGTAGAAACGAAACATACAGAAGTTCTGCAAACATGTGGGTCTCGATATCTAAACGTGATAAATTAAAGGAGTCATATTGCTGATTGTGTACTCTCTTGTTTTAAACTTAAACTTAATTAGAATAGGTATTATGTTATTATTTTTTATTAACCGACTTCAAAAAGGAGGAGGTTCTCAATTCGTCGTGACGAGCATAAATTGCTTAGCAACCACATTAAAGTAATCGAATCGCAAGCGCAACCCGTGAAATACTTATTATTGAGTAGTTCCGGTGGCCATCTGTGGTCTTCTTCAGCAGTTCCACTTCACCAAATGGAGGTTTCCGAGAGCAAATGCACGAGTTACTTTAAAAAATACCCAAATCGCTATTAGATAATATTTGAGGAGTTCCCTCAATTCCTCATGGATCCCATGTCCATCATCAGAACTGGATTTTGATTAAAAAAAACCGGGCAAGAGCGAGTCGGACTCGCGCACCGAGGGTTCCGTACCATCATATGTTTTTAAATTTTCACCGGCGAGCTACTTACTAGATCTCGTTCAAACCAATTTTCGGTGGATGTTTACATGATAGTGTACCTAACCTACATCATATATTTTTTTTAGTTTTATCATTCTCTTATTTTAGAAGTTACAGGGGGGGGACACACACATTTTACACACTTTGGAAGTGTCTCTCGCGCAAACTATTCAGCTTAGAAATAAATGATATTAGAAACCTCAATATCATTTTTGAAGACCTACCCATAGATACCCCACACGTATGGGATTGATGAAAATTTTTTTTTTGAGTTTCAGTTTATTGTTTTTTTCTATTTTTTTTGTGAAAATCTTAATGCGGTTCACAGAATACATCTACTTACCAAGTTTCAACAGTGTAGTTCTTATAGTTTCGGAAAAAAGTGGCTGTGACATACGGACGGACAGACAGACAGACATGACGAATTTATAAGGGTTCCGTTTTTGCCATTTGGCTACGGAACCCTAAAAAATACAACCGAATTGAGAACCTCCTCCTTTTTTGAAGTCGGTTGAAAATATCTACGCACGCGCACAGTCGCACACGTGTATGGGTCTAGCGTAGTAGGTACGTCGTGAATTTTAGTTTGTTTTGACTGTTCAGCGGAAGTGTTTTACGTAGTTTTAGTTTATAAAGTTAGATAAAGGATGACCTATTTTTGAAGTCGGTTTAAAATGACAGAAATTTATTCAGTAAACGATTCTGAACAAACTACTTTCATAATGTGCCTTAATACAGTTCCACATTGAACATTGTGGGGATTATTGAAGCAAGTTTAACATAAGTCTATGTCCTACAGCAATGGACCTCGCACAGCGGACAGAGCTGGCTATCATGGAGAAGCAGAAGCCCATGAACGCCGTGATCGAGCGCGGAGACTCTGCCGTGCAGCAGTTCTACCGCGGCACCGTCGTGTTCATCACGGGCGGCTCCGGCTTCCTCGGCAAGCAGCTCATCGAGAAACTCTTCAGGTGATTATAACTAATGCGTCATCGTCATTCAGAGCCTGACTTCACCCACTGCTGGGCACAGGCCTAACTTTATTGGTGCTTATCTCCACGTTCCTGTGCCAGCTTTGTGGCGGCATCTTCATCGCCACATGCGAACTACCCTCACTGACGTCACGCAAAATCCTGCATCGCGCAAGCAGAGTTTACCGCGCGAGCGTGACTAGCTTATACAACGTCCCGACATCAATCGTCGTGCCGTTGCCGACCAGACACGACACCCGTATGGTCGGAGGATTCTCCCTTGTCTATGGAGGATGAGTGAACTTTACACCCTGTTCTTGATACTCAATAGCCTCATCCAGGTTTACCGCGGTCACTATTACGAGTCTACAACCATGGGTGGGGTGGCGGGGGCGGCGAGATGGCCAGACGACACTTCGTCTGACCATCTCGCCGTTTTTTTCAGCCCTTGGACGCCACTCAGTCACAGCACTACTCCCACTGTCAACTTCGGGCCGTTCTAGATGTCCTGCTCAACTCCATACTAATGTATCGTAGGCCGGTTTCTTTCTCCGAGCTGAGGATAAACCTGCAACTTAGTTGCGTAACACACTATCAATCTCAATCTGGGTCCCGCTTAATGGCAAACGACATTGCGGCAGGCCATGACTTAATGGCAAACGACATTGCGGCAGGCCATGACTTAATGGCAAACGACATTGCGGCAGGCCATGACTTAATGGCAAACGACATTGCGGCAGGCCATGACTTAATGGCAAACGACATTGCGGCAGGCCATGACTTAATGGCAAACGACATTGCGGCAGGCCATGACTTAATGGCAAACGACATTGCGGCAGGCCATGACTTAATGGCAAACGACATTGCGGCAGGCCATGACTTAATGGCAAACGACATTGCGGCAGGCCATGAGTGCCATTTGCTTAATTACCTTATAATGTTTTAAAATAATTTCACTATTAAATAAGATTTATTTATTATTACCTGTGTCAGAAGATATTAAGCCAAAATATATGATGATCTGTGATTGGTTCAAAATGGCGGTAGATCTTTGACTTATAAGACGTTGGTCTATAGGATATAAAAATGATTGTAATGACTATCAAATCAGTTGTTGTTCACATAGATGTTAAATTGATAACTAGTGCCGTTATTATGTGGAATAGATCGACCAGATGTCATGTAAGTTAATTAATATTATTATCTTGATTATTGCTGTTAAAGCTATGTTGTTCTGTATTGACGTTTAATAAAGATTGTTCCTTGTCAGCTCTTGACAGAGGTGGAGAGAAAGTAGGGAGGCCTTTGCCCAGCAATGGGGCATTAATATTATCTAATAAAAAAAACTAATATTAAAAAAGGAGAAAAGATTTGATTTTTCGTATGTTTGTTTGTTATGCTTTCACGCTAAAACGTCCGAACAGATTTAGATGAAATTTGGCATAAGGCCGCTTTCACATTAGAACGTTAGCAGCGCGACAGTAGCGCAGCAGAAGCAGAAACCTTCACGCACGTGATAGCGGATTTAAGCATATAATTATGTTTAAATATGGTAGCTATGTGTATCAGAATGGTCACTATTTATTTATTAAGTGTACCTATATTAAGGAATAAAGTATAATCTATATGTAAGTAGGTTTAACTAAATAAAGTATAATCTATAATATGTAAGTAGGTATATCTAAATATTACCCAAATATAAAGCTTTGAATATCAGTAGGTATGGTTACTAGTTATATAATATGTGTAATACCTATGAATATGGTATGGTATGTAGGGGATGGATTTTATAAAATAAACCACAGAAAGACAAGACCAGATGTTTATTAGAATTTAGGCTTGTCAATAATCAGAAAGCTAGTCGTCCGTTCACAAATCTATTCAGCATGGAGAAGAACGGACAAGAAACTCCATGGAAACAGTATTATAGTATTATATCAACAAATCTAGTACATTTATTACATTGTCATAAATTATCGTTACTTTAAAAACAATTAATTCCATCTGTTGGACAATGGTCCAAGGAAATCAGAATAATAGCAGCATATTAACAGTAGCTAGGAATATTCCATTATTCACCTTAAAACATTAGCAATATTGGCCATATTATAACAATGCAGAAACAACATAGTTATCAGCAATAATCAAGATAATAATATTAACTAACGGTCCAAATAACTCGGAATAATAGCAGCATAAAATAACAGTAGTAAAACAACAAACATTTAAAAACAGTTACTAATCATCATATAATATAATAATCACAGAGCATGTTGATAATAATAATAACAGTAGTAACAGTATTAAAATAACTTAACTTTTACCTGTAGGCCGGAGCTCCGTTCTGGTCGATGTCTCAAACAAGAATGTTCTTTGCCATTTTTTTTTTTTTTTTGATATGACCACTCGCAGATGCAACTCTAGACGGTTGCCTTTCTGCTTAACCGGACTATCCTGTGGTGGCCAAAAATTACTTTAAGGCCCCCAGCCAGGGCTTACAAACTAGGATTTTTCATTAAATGAACCGACACTAAGGGCACCCCCTGTGGGGTTCGGGCCTCGGCTTAGTGCGTCATTTGGGGGAGGACAGCAATGGTCAGGCTGGGTCTGATTATTATTTGGGGAATTTAAAGCTACTTGCTCAGCTACGCGGGCTGGCTCGTCGAGCAAGGGTCGGGCTGTAGGAAGGGTCGGGCTGTAATGTTCTTTGCCACTCGGAACACCCCCTTTTATAGTCGTGAACTTTGACGGTTCTATCTACCGTCATTCAAAATATCAACGACTTAAAAGATGGATTTCCGTTTGGAATATTTTCTATGTTTTGCTACACTATTCCTTAAGATTTTAGCTAGTCTACTTTTACAGACATACTGAAATAATGTAAATTAGGTATTAGATACTTGTCACAAGTTTTAGGCTATAAAAAACATTACTATTTTATCAATTTTTCAACAGTAAAGAATACTTATGATAACAATAACAATACCTATAACTAGGATAATCTATTACACGCTTCTGTTTATAATATGAAATTCTTACTGGGCGACGGTCGCGCGTCAGTCGCGCTGCTAAAGTCGCCTGAATGTGAAAGCGCACTAAGGAGGGTGACTTGGATATACCTACAAATACTTTTTATCTCGATATTCTCAGGATCGAGACTTATGCGGGTGAAGCCACGGTGCGCAGCAAGTAATTAATATTCTTATTAGTTAATAAGAAATGCTGTGTTAAAATAGGATGTGGGTAAATCCATAATTATAATTAAAAGTGAATTGTTTCAGATCCTGTGAAATCACCAAACTATACATGCTACTGAGACCAAAGAAAGGAAAAACCATCGAACAGAGATTAACTAATATACTGAAAGATCCGGTAAGTTGAATATCTCACACTCACAACATGGATTTACTAAAAAATGGCACCGGTGAAGGAAATCATCGTGAGGAAACCGGCTTGTCCTAGAACCAACAGTTCGAAGGCATATCACATCTACCAACACGCACTGGGCCCACGTGGTGGATAACAGCCTATAAAAAAAAATACACCCTCTGTGAGAGGAGGCCTGTGTCCCAGCAGTGGGAAACGATGTTGTAATGCACCAGTGGGCATGAGACTGTGTCCCAGCAGTGGGAAACGATGTTGTAATGCACCAGTGGGCATGAGACTGTGTCCCAGCAGTGGGAAACGATGTTGTAATGCACCAGTGGGCATGAGACTGTGTCCCAGCAGTGGGAAACGATGTTGTAATGCACCAGTGGGCATGAGACTGTGTCCCAGCAGTGGGAAACGATGTTGTAATGCACCAGTGGGCATGAGACTGTGTCCCAGCAGTGGGAAACGATGTTGTAATGCACCAGTGGGCATGAGACTGTGTCCCAGCAGTGGGAAACGATGTTGTAATGCACCAGTGGGCATGAGACTGCCTCGATGGCCTAGTGGTCGGTGAGCGCGAAGACCTGCCGATCTATTCTGTAAAGGGGAGATGTTTACACAACAGACCAGCTGGGTTCGATTCCCAGGTCGGGAAAAGAGTAAATCTGTAAATCGAAAAGTGAGTACCTGACCCCTTCAGAGAATAGTGAGTACCTGACCCCTTCAGAGAATAGCGAGTACCTGACCCCTTCAGAGAAAAGTGAGTACCTGACCCCTTCAGAGAATAGTGAGTACCTGACCCCTTCAGAGAATAGCGAGTACCTGACCCCTTCAGAGAAAAGTGAGTACCTGACCCCTTCAGAGAATAGTGAGTACCTGACCCCTTCAGAGAAAAGTGAGTACCTGAACCCTTCAGAGAATAGTGAGTACCTGACCCATATGGGTCATATGACGATTTCCCATCCGGAAAAAAAAAATGTTGTGAGATTATGTAATCTGCGTTCGCGATTTAGTTGTGATTTAGTTGTCAAACATTTAAATAAATATGAGTTTTTGGAAAAATAACTTTAATTCCTACACAATAAAGTTCAGTTTACGTTACCAGTTCAAATTTTTTTATAACTTTTTCAATAGTACTAGTCCCTATGATACCAGCTTACCACTAAGCGCGCCGCCGCCGCCGCCGCCCGCGCCGGCTGTCGCGTCGCTGCGGCTGTGTCTCGTCTCGCATAGGGTCGTCCTCGTAGCATTATGCTGAGCGTTGGCCTTTTTGCGTGGGCGTGCGTGTCACGTCATCACGTGACGCATATTGTCTCCCAACTCGTTCCTTCTTGTGTTTGTGTTCTTTTTGCGCGTTATGTTTACTGCAAATAAACGAATTTCCTTTCTTACTCCCTACACAACATTGAGACAAAGTAATATTTCTGTTTTCTTCCAGTTATACGACACTCTACGCCAGAAGAAACCTAGCTTCGCTGACAGCATCGTGGCCGTCGAAGGCGACATCGCTGACATCGGGATCGGCCTCAGCGGGAAAGACTGGAATAGCATCACAAATGATGTACTCAACTGGTTTTATATAAATTATTGTAAAGTCCCTATTGTCTGTTCCCTATGTATCTGATGAAAGTGTAAACAAACATTTCTTTTTAGGGTTCCGAAGTACCTACAAGGAACCCTTATACATAGTTTCGTCATGTCCGTCCGTCTGTCGGAGGTTTTGCTAAGACACCGTTAGTACTAGAAAGCTGTAATTTTGTAGGAGGTATATTAATTACGCCGACAAAGTGGTAAAATACAATTTTCGAAAAAAATTTTTTAAGGGTAGCTCCCGTAAATGTGCAGTGGGGATGAATATTTTTTTTGTCGTCTACCCCATCGTATGGGGTATCGTTGAATAGATCTTCTAAAACTGCGGGCTTGAAAAATCAGGAAAAATTCACGATGACAGTGCATTTCATGAACTTTAAAGGGAAATTATAGCGGTTAAGATAACTTTATTAGTTTAGCAGTAATAGTCGTTGAACTTGGGTGTTGGATAATTTTGTACCAAATACAAAATCCTTAGCATTAATCCTGTAAAGTGACTAAGATGAAGTAATTGCTTGTTTATAACGGGTAAAGACTTGCATTGAAAAACAAAATATGAACATTTTTTTTTTATATCAGAATAAAGAACAACAGAATCGTACTACATTGTGATAGCGGGCTACTACGGAACCCTACACGGTGCGTGGCCCGACACGCATTTGGCTAGTTTTTATTTACTCAACCACTCATTATAGCGAACAACAAAGGGAGGGGAAGGGAAGGGTTACTACAGTTCGTTTTTTTAATCCCAGATACTAATCTGACATTTAAGTCTTTTGTGTTTGCCTTTTCTTTTAGTAAGTATAGAAGTTTGACATTACACGGCAAATTGGTATCTGGGTATATAAAACAAGCTTTAGTAACATATTCATCTGTCATAAAAAAGGAAAGTTAAGAGTTTTTATCTTACCTTTTTAGGGTTCTGTAGCCAAATGGCAAAAACGGAACCCTTATGGATTCGTCATGTCTGTCTGTCCGTCTGTCCGTTCGTATGTCACAGCCACTTTTTTCCGAAACTATAAGAACGACACTGTTGAAACTTGATAAATAGATGTATTCTGTGAACCGCATTAAGATTTTCACAAAATAATAGAAAAAAACAATAAATTATGGGGGTTCCCCATACTTAGAACTGAAACTCAATTATTTTTTTTTCATCAAACCCATACGTGTGGGGTATCTATGGATAGGTCTTCAAAAATGATATTGAGGTTTCTAATATAATTATTTTCTAAACTGAATAGTTTGCGCGAGAGACACTTCCAAAGTGGTAAAATGCACTGAATTTGTAAGTGGCACTAGCACTACAATTATTACAAGCTTTTATTTTTTTTATTTAGTTTGGACTGTTCGTATGTATGTAAGGTATGTAAGTTGTCCGTCAAAATTTGCAAATCATTTTTCGACCATTTTTTTTTTTTTTTGCGGGTGGGAAATCATCAAATGACCCCCCTCCCGCTCTGGATGGAGCGGAAGGGAGTGTCAGACTCTTACTGACTAAAACCCACCCGTGTTCCTTCCTTAGCCCTTTATGTTCCGGGCCAGCGGTAACCCTTTCGGACAATCCCGCTGACCCGGCAGGCTTCGGCCCTATGGGGCCCCTCCTCGATGCTGACATCTCTTTGAGGCACGCGTGGAACACGTACGCGCCGTTCGGCACGGGCCTGGTCCTGATCGGACGGTGAGCTACCCATTACTCTCCGCCCGCAGGCCCGCGCCTACGGTGGCCGGGAGCGTCTCCCGCGGCGGCTGGGCCGGGAGGCTCTCTCCCTGAGCCGTCCCGCCACCTCCTTCGCTAGCATGACTGCTTCGCAGAAGGAGGTGACTGCCTCCCACTCCCTCTCGCCCCGGACCATGGCTTGCACCAGGGCCGGACGCGAGAGGTCGCCGCCGCTGCCGATCGCCTCTACGAGGGCACGGCGGTGCTCCGCCCAAGCGGGGCAGACCTCCACCGTGTGCTCCACCGTGTCCTCTGGGCGATCCTGGCAATGGTGACACCCGGACGTTTCCTCCCGCCTGATGATGTGCAGGAACCTCCGAAACTTCCGTGTCCGGTGAGGACCTGCGTCAGGCGGTAGGTGAGGGCGCCATGGCGCCTCTCTATCCACTCCTATGAAAGAGGGGTCTTATCGCCGCTATCGCGGCGTGCCCTGCGCTGGGTTGCGACCGTCGTTCCTTCCATGTCGCCATGAGATCGCGCCGGAGCTCAGTCCGCTCCGCAGGGATTTGCCGCGGAATCGGAACTTCTCCCCGGCGTAGTGCCTCCGCGCGCCACTCATATACGCGGGCGAGGACTATCGCCTCCAGATTCCATGGCGGCAGTCCGGCAATGAGGCTTGCCGCCTCGCTAGAGATCGTGCGGTAGCCCCGGATAAGCCTTACGGCTACCACCTTCTGGGGCGCGTTCAGGTAGTGGGCGGCTCGCCGCCGCAGTGAACGCGCCCATACCGGGGCCCCGTATAGGGCCATGGACCGCACGATTTTTCGACCATTTGTTGGTATCTGATTGTGCTGAAATTTTGCATACACCTTAATTAGTTCTGGTAACAATGCAATGTACAAAACTCAATATTGTAATAATTTCAATATGGCCGCCGCTCCAAGATGGCGGATTACATGTTTTTTCTCAACCCCCTTAATACGGGTATCAAATGAAAGGGCTTGAAAAGTAGAAAATAATAAACTAATAACATCACACTAAATTCAATAAGGCCGCCGCTCTAAGATGACGGATTAAAAAAAAAATTTACAAAACAAGCTGACCACCGTCCATTGCAAAAAAAAAATTAAAATGTTAATAACAAATCTTTAAGACTAAAAAGTAAAAAATAAAATGAAAATAAAAAAAAAGCTTTTATTTAAATAAAAACGTAACCTAATAAAAAGAAAGAATAACGCGAACTAAAAAGAAAAAATAAATTTATGTGACACTGTCATTTTAAACTTTTTATAAATTTTAAAAGCTTGAGGCACTGATGTACAGTCAGCGTCAGAGAAATGGAACCCCCCCAAGACTTAAAGACTATCGCCCGAGCACGCTCGGGCCCGCCATCGCTCGTCGCTCGAGCGACGCGGCGCGGCGGGCGGCGGCGCGGCGCGGCGGCGCTGGCGCGTCACGTGAACCTTGAGCAGCTCCCTCCCCCGCCGCCGCACCCATCTCTGCCCGAGCGCATCCAACGGTCCGCCTCAGATATTATTTGCAAGTTTCATTCAAGTTTTTAATAATTCTTTAAGGTATTTTTTCGGCTTCCTTCTGGCCGAACCGTATACCAAGAATAACTTACAAAAAGACACTTTGCGTGCGATTAAGATACGAACCCGCATCACCAGGCGCCAGCCGATCATCGAGACCGTGTCTTATACTACTAGGCTATTGGCTCAGTTGTCAAACTCAACGAAAATTGGAATAGTATTACTCCATAAAACGAACAAGGTTATTAACGGTCTAATCTTCTAGTTAATAAGGTTTAAATTTCAACTTTCGTTTTATATTTAATACCTTAGTTTTACAAAATGCAATACGCATTAACTCCTCAATTAACTAAAAGATAAGGTTGAAATTAGCTTGTTTGGTTGAATATAATGTGTTGATTCCGATTGTTGCACTACCGTCATTTTACTTCAGAAACTTAACTGCTGTATGAACTGCGAGTTAAGGTTGAATTTAGAATACTTCTTCGCTTTATTTAGTAAACTGTGATTGAGGGTATAATAATTTTTTAAATGGTTTCGTTTTCGTGCCGATTCGCTTGTGTGTAATTATCTTCGTCGTAATATTATCAAATTTATTAAGTTTTTGACCAGTTGATTCTATTAACCGATGGTATGGTTTGATTAACAACTTTTTTGAAGGCTAAAATTGTTGTTATCTGGGAACAGGAACAAAGCATAAAGAAAATAGCACGAGTTATGGGCATAACGGTAAGATTTATGTTATACTTCCACATATTACCTATTTATTGTTGCAATAATGTTGCATTATTACTTACTAGTTGAATGTTTTTATGTATTTCTAATATTATTATTTTCATTGCAGAGAAAAACAGTTCGTAGATGGATACAAAGGTATCAAGCGACGGGGTGATGTGAAATGTGATCGCCAAGGCCAGAGAAAATACAAATGGAGCGACAACGTAATATTGTGAAAGTTCATTTAGTGGCACCCTTCAAAACTTCAAGAAGTGATAGACTGTGACATCCTCTCCGTTATTATAAGGCAATTTACTCGGCAGATTGATTGTTAACGTATCTGATAAAATTGCGTTGGAACATATATGAGCAAGTGTTATTAATTCCCAATATTTGTGGGATCCTTATCTCGTAGTTAATCAAAAACAAACAACCTTTATAATTATTATCAATCCAGATAATCTGGTTTACAAGTAGTCTTGTAATGTATTAACGATGCACCATCTGACCTCACATATTTTTCTAATGTTGTGTTAAATAAGGGTTATTAGAAAATGTGATAAAAGAGAAAGATGTATATTGCTATACTATATAGTTTAGCATGTTGATTCTTCCTCTGTAATTCACAGACACAAAAGACAAAATTTCTTTTTTTTTAAAGGTCTTTTCCGATAAGTAAGTATAAAAAAAATCTGTTTTCACAACTAAATATATAAATAAATATTATTGTAGTTATGTTTCTATAAATGTATAAACGAACCTTTATCTAGGTTAAACGTTCTAAACCTCATCCAGGGTATCTCTTTTGTGTTTAGTTAATATTCTAAGTAAATAACCCCAATTTAACACAGATAGAAAACTGTATACTCAACCTGGAAGTGGATTCCATGAAGTCCTAGAAATGTAATTAGAAAAATAAATGAATATTGTTTATCAAAATGCCTAGCTTTTATTACAAACCTCCATTTGATTTCTTAAATAATAATTAACGAAAATCACCTAATAAAGAAACTAAAAAAAAGGGTAAATAAATAAATAAATAAAATAAAGGAAAAAGAAATCTTCTCAACCGCGGATTTGAACTCGTGACCACCGCATCGCCAAGCCGCAGTGTTAACCATTAGACCAACACGCCACTTACGTTACATTACGAAAAACTTAAATAGGTTTGATGTCAATACCAAGGGGGGTACCTTATTTGTGAAGCGAACTGTACGGTATCCGTTAGACAGGTGTACCTACTACACAATATCAGTGCCTCAACCTTTTAAAATTTAAAATGACGGTCACTTAAATTTATTTTTTCTTTTTAGTTCGCGTTATTCTTTCTTTTTTTAGGTTACGTTTTTATTTACTTATATAAAAGCTAGTTTAAAAAAAAAACATTTTATTTTTTTAACACTCAGGCACAGTAAGTTTCCTATCCATTTGTTTACATTTTCATCAGATACTTCTGGAACAGACTATACAAACGTCATCGGTCCTATACAGCGCATTGACAGTTTGACACACTTTCAATCACAACAATACCTGCATAATTTTTAAGGTTACACAGAGTATGTAACACTTTGAAGGATATTGCTAATCTATTCGAACAAATTGTCTGCTCAACAACGTAAATAACGCAATGAATGTTGGTGAACTGTCAAATTGAAAGCCATTGCTACTTTTAGTGTGTTACGCAATTTTCCCGCTGACTGCCCAGTTGGTCGTGTTTACAATTAGTGCCAGTACCTACATTTTAGTTAGACTATCGCTTAATCTCCAGACAAATATAATAATCCACATGGCGGCAACGGTGAATTTCGACGAGCCGCTCCACATCGCCGGCATGAGCAACGTGCGCGGGACCAGAGAGATGCTCGCACTCGGCAAGCAGTGCACCAACCTTAAGTGAGTACAAAACTCAGACAAACTTGCAAGCCCTTGTTTTTCGAAATGAATGAACAGATTTTAACGAAACTTCATACGCTTAAGCAGGATACAAAGGTCTAAAAAGTTACTTAAGAACATTTTCAAAAAATACTGTTAAGTACAGCCAAATTAGACTTATAAAAAAAAATCTTGATAAATTTTCCATAGAAACGGAGATTTCCAGTTATCTTTTTAAATAAGTAAGACATTTCGAAAATTTTTTTTTTTTTTTTTTTTTTTTTTTTTTTTTTTTGTTTTTAAAAACGTTGCCCCACACTAGGAATTTCTCCTGTATCGTGGGTGCGTTTACAAACATTTAAACTCACATACACAAACAGCCAGTTACTAACTTTGCGTACCTATGAAGTTTCATTAAAATCGGTTCATTCATTTCGAAAAACAAGGGCTTGAAAATTTTTATGAAATGCCGTACGTCGTCGTAAACGCTCTTAAAGTGAATGGATAGTGGTAGACCGGGAAATCCAAAATTTCTTTCGTAAGAAAATTTGAATTTCGCGGTCTCAACTACCCATTCAGGGCTTCAGCAAGGTAATTGCGTAACACACTATCAGTAGCATAGCAATGGGTTTCATTTTGACAGTTCAACAACATTCATTGCGTGATTTACGTTGTTGAGCAGACACAGTTTTCAAACATATGGAGCAATGGATTTGCAATACCTACGCTTCAAAATTATTCAAATTGAGAGTAATAGTGTGTTACGTAATTAGGGTGCAGGACCTAAACACAAAAAACGCAAGTTTTAGAAACCATAAAAGTACATGATCGACTACAGTAAAAAAAATCTGAAAAATTTATGATACTCTTTCTTCGGGATATTTAAGCAGCTAGGTAGATAGTGTGTTGAAAACATAATACAACTAATTTTGATACGATAGAAAAAAATCATGAAGATACCTCTAATGTAAAGATTACAGGAAAAATAAAACGAAGTCTCTAAATAGCACACTTTTTCAGAAATCATCAACAAAAGTTACATTAGTTCCACTATCGGTCGAGAGATGGCGCTGACACAAATCTGCAATATTCTTCACCGCAGTGCACAGTGTTAAAATTCTCTGATGAATATAGGCCTCGCCGATGAAAATTTAAAAACATATGATGGTACGGAACCCTCGGTGCGCGAGTCCGACTCGCTCTTGCTCGGTTTTTTTTCTTTAGTTTCCCGTATGTCATTACTTCCCAGAGTTCGATCCTTATCAACGACACTATCGAATAGTGTAATAATACAGTGTGTTTTTTTTTTCAAAATCAACGGGTTCGATTCCTGGCTAGAAATATTGATTTTTCAAAAATCCAATGATGCAGTTTTATTTTTCATCAAAATCGAGCCCGCGACTCCTTTTTTTTTCAAAGTCAAAGTCAAAGTATTTATTAGTGTGTTTTTTGGTGATACAATAGGTCTTATAAATAATTAGGATATGGTAACTCAAAAAACTACCCATTAGGGCATACACTAGTAGGTACTTTTCGCTATTCCTCATAGTTTCGGATTTGGCCATCCACGCCCACTTGGAAAATTCACCGTCTAAAGTTATACAGGGTTATTAGTAAAACATTAACAACCTCGTATGAGGTCATTGTACTCATCATTATGAACAACTTTTACTGTGGAACCAAACATGAAATCGCGAAAAAAAAAATCAGCTGTTCCTTTTTTTTTTTTTTTTTTTTTGGGTGGGAAATCATCAAATGACCCCTCCCGTTCTGGGCAGAGCGGAAGGGAGTGTCAGACTCTTACTGACTAAAACCCACCCGTGTTCCTTCACTTGCCTGTGCCAGGGGCCACGGTATCTCTTTCGAACAACCCGCGACCCCGGCGGGCATCGGCCCTAGCGGACCCCGTCAGTTGGTGCTGACATCTCCTTGAGGCGCGCGTGGAACACAACGCGCCGTCGACCCGGGCCTGGTCCTTACCGGACGGCGAGCTGCCCATTGCTCGCCGCCCGCAAGCCCGCGCCTACGGTGGCCGGGAATCGGCTATCGACTCCCGACGCCCGGTGCGTCTTCTGCGGCGGCTGGGGGCGTAAGGGCGCAGGGATTGCCGCTCCCTCACGCGCTCCGCCTCCTCCTTCGCGAGCATCACTGCTTCGCAGAAGGAGGCGATAGCCTCCCATGCACTCTCGCTCCGTACCATGGCCCGGACTAGGGCCGGACGCGAGAGATCGCCGCCGCCGATCGCCGCCGTGAGGACACGGCGGTGCTCTGCCCAAGCTGGGCAGATCTCCACCGTATGCTCCACCGTGTCCTCCGGGCGATCCACACAATGGTGACACCCGGGCGTTTCCTCCCGCCTTATTCGGAACAGGAACCTCCCGAAGCAGCCGTGTCCGGTGAGGACCTGCGTTAGGCGGAAGGTGAGGACGCCGTGGCGTCTCTCTAGCCACTCCTCAAAGAGGGGACTTATCGCCGCAATTGTGGCGTGCCCAGCACTGGGTTGCGACAGTCGCACTCTCCATGTCGCCATGAGATCCCGCCGGAGGTCTGTCCGCTGCACCGCGATTTCTCGCGGCAGCGGAGTTACGCCCCGGCGTTTCACCTCCTCTCGCCACTCCCATATGTGGGCGAGGACTTTGGCCTCCAGATCCCATGGCGGCAATCCGGCAAGGAGGCTCGCTGCCTCCCCGGAGACCGTGCGGTATCCCCGGACTAACCGGATGGCCATGACCCTCTGGGACGCGCTCAACCGCCTGGCTGGTCGCCGCCTCAGTGAACGCGCCCACACCGGTGCCCCGTAAAGGGCCATGGACCGCACGACCCCCGCGTAGAGCCTCCGGCAGGAGGCGTTTGGACCCCCTAGATTGGGCAGGAGCCGCTTTAACGCAGCCCCGGCCCGCTCCAGTCTGGGAGCCAAACGTCGGAAGTGTTCCACGAAATTCCACCGGCTGTCGAGGACAAGTCCCAGGTACTTCATCGTCGACTCGACGCCGATGTGAACCCCTCCTACCGTTATTTGGGAACCCGACGGTGGCGCGTTCCGAGGGCCATGAAAACACATGGCCTCGGACTTGTGCAGGGCCACCTCGAGTCCCAGTTGCCGGATCCTTTCAACGACTGTCGCAACCCCGCGTGTCGCTAGTTCCGCCGCCGCCTGGTGCGACCTCCCCTGCGCCAGGACCAGCGTGTCGTCAGCGTAGCAAACTACACTGACGCCGCTAGGGAGGTCGGCGCGCAGCACCCAGTCGTACCCGATGTTCCACAGGGGCGGCCCCAGGACCGATCCCTGTGGGACACCGCACGACATCTCTCGCCGGTTCCACTCTCCCTGATGACCGGGGTAGATGACGGCCCTGTCCGTCAGATAGGCCTCGACCACGCGACAGAGGTAGGTCGGCATCCGGTGATACCGGAGTGCCTCCCTGATGCAACTCCAGGGCAGGGTGTTGAAGGCATTGGCAATGTCTAAAGACACCGCCAAGACGACCCCACCCCGGGCAACAGCATCCCCCGTCGTGAGGGCTCGTACGCGCATGACAGCGTCTACTGTAGAGCGCCCCCTGCGGAAACCGAACTGGCCCTCCGCCAGATCCGGTCCCACCCGCATCAGATGCCCGACGAGGCGGTCTGCAATGACTCTTTCAAAGAGCTTGCCCACCTCGTCGAGCAGCACGATGGGCCGGTAAGCGGACGGAGAGTCCGCAGGGCGCCCCGGTTTCTTAATGAGGACCAGCTTCCCCGTCTTCCAACGTAGTGGAAACTGGCCCCCCTCCAAACATGCGCTTAGGAGCCCCCTCAGTCGAGGCCCGAGAGCCTCCATGGCCAGAACCCAGGCTTTCCCAGGTAAGCCGTCGGGTCCTGGGGCGGTATTTTTGGCAAGTTATTTTTCACTTTGTAGTTTTTTTTGGAAGTCGGTTTTTTTTGTTAATAATTGATGATACGAGTACATTATTTTTATAAGCACTAGAACCCTCAAAAAATGCTGAATTAAACCGCTGTCAACAGAGTGTACAAATTTGACAATTATTAATTTAAAAAAGAACAAGAGACTCAGTATGAATCCTTCTTATTCAGTTTATGAGATATCTTTTAAATTGGTCCAATATTGGAGGAGGAAATAGGCGAGAGCCAAACCTCGAGTTAAGACTTTTTACTTAGGCTCTTTCAAAAGTCTTTCCGACCGCATTTTCTCATAAGAGATGCAGGTGACTAAATTAATATCTGCCTGCCAAACCCCAACCCTAAATTTATTGCGGTCAGCACCCAGTCTAACCGGATGCTTGTGAATACCAGTGTTTTACATGGAGCGACTGCTTCGGACTTCCACAATCCACAACCCAGTTAGTATAGGTATACGAATAGAAACTTGTCCTCAGACTCTTCAACCACATATCCACGGCCTTCGCGCACGCCACCGAACAGAGAATAAACACTGACGTCAAAGAAGAGTTCTATCCGTGCCCCATACCTCCTGATGTCTTCCTTGATATGGTGGACAGCATTGATGAAGACCGGCTCACTAGTATCACGCCTGCGTAAGTAACAGTTTTACAATAAAACCCCTGCCCGCCTGCCAACTAAAGAGCATTAGGTGAAGTGAGCTGTCAATAGCGTCAATTCCTAGCGTCGAGTTGAATGACAGCTGAGCATAGCTACTCACAACCACTCGATACGCTTCCGTACCGTATCGAACATCAATCAATGTCGTCGTAGGAGTCCTCTAAACGCTGTTCACAAATCCTAAACCCGAAAATGTCGCGTCAGTTTAAATCAAACAGACGACAGCTACTCATCCGACAGCTGTTTGCAGTCGGTGGGAAGGCAATCATGTTATCGAAATGATTGTTGTGAATGCTGATGTGTTACTTTTTGTTCGCAGTTTGATCAAAGGCTGGCCGAACACATACACGTTCACGAAGGCGATCGCCGAGGAGCTGGTCCGGCTCGACGCCGGCAACCTGCCCATCTGTGTAGTCAAGCCCCCCGTTGGTAATCCTTCTACCTTCTTTATTAATGCACTTATTTAATCGGAAGTATCCCAAAAAAATCCCCTTTTGATGTCCTAAAAATATTAATGTAGATTCTAATATAAATGTCTTCAAATAATTCTAATATAAAACAAAAAAAAATATCAAATAATACTGTTACGAGCTTCGGGTTCGTGACAATAAAAACTGCCGATTTAATAACCAAAAATAACAATTTATTTTACAATACTAATTACAGCTCAAACAGACTAATTATTAAAATACAATTACACTACTGATCACTCTTAATTCGCACTTGAAGATCGCTTGATGTTTTCGCTCTTGTCGCTTTATCCAAACTGAGTCGGTCGTCGCGCATCCCGGCCTTATATAGTGCCGCAGATAGTTCGAGAACCTTCCATTGTAGAAACATCTAGAATGTTCGAGTACATACCGGCCCCGACCGACTAGGTGTCGATAGTTCGAGAAAGTTCTACAAAGTTCTAGTATCGAATTTTCTAGAACGATCGTGACTCGACTAGTTCTGCTACTCGATACTAGATGGCGCTAGTGGTACCTAATGTCACCATGTACCAGGCATTAATTGTGGCGCGCAACACTGCCCCCTCCTAAGAAATGCTCGTCCCGAGCATTATCAGCCCCATAATAACGCGCCAGTCGGTCCACATGGACGATCTTAGGAGTACCTCTTGCACCTTTCTGTATCCGGTAGGTTACGTCATTGATCTTTGTCACAATCCGGTACGGTCCGTCCCATTTAGCTTGAAGCTTAGGAGATTTCCCTTTGCTGCGGACTGGATTGTGCAACCACACTAGTGAACCTTCGTCGAACCCTTTATTGTTCATTTTGCGGTCATAACGGGTTTTCATCTTTTCAGACATTTGCTGGCCCGATTGTCTGACGTGCTCATAAATGTCATTCATTTTGTTCCGCAAGTCATTCGCATAATCGGTTATACTGCGTGGGGCATCAGGTGGTATTCCGGTGATCAGGTCTGCAGGCAGCCGTAATTCTCTTCCAAAGTTTGCGAAAGCTGGTGTCACCGATGTACTTTCGTGAACAGCGCTTCGATATGACAACAAAAATGGTTGTATGTGCTTGTCCCAATCTCGTTGCCGATTTTCCACAACTTTGGCTAGGTACCTCTCTAATGTCTGATTAAACCGTTCCACCATTCCATCCGACTGTGGGTGGTAAGAAGTTGTTCTGGTTTTATGAGTACCCATAACTCGACAAGTTTCCTGGAATATTTGTGACTCAAAATTCCTTCCTTGATCACTGTGAATCTCTAAAGGTACTCCAAAACGACAGAAGACTTCATGAACTAACTTATCTGCAACTGTCGAAGCTTCTTGATTTGGAATGGCGAAGACTTCCGGCCACTTGGTGAAGTAATCCATCACAACCATGAAATACTTGTTGCCACTTTCACTTACCGGAAACGGCCCCGCAACGTCAAGGGCTATCCTCTCCCATGGTGCACCAACATTGTACAATTTCAATGCACCTCTACTACGACTCTGAGGTCCCTTTACAGCTGCACAACTTGTACATTTGCGACACCAGTCCTCGACATCGTCCCGACAGTGGACCCAGTAAAACCGTTCTCGTATCTTCAGTAAAGTCCGTTTTACTCCCAGATGACCTCCTGAACAACCATTATGGTACAGCCGTAGAACATCCGGTACTTGAGCTTTAGGGACAACCATTTGCAAATGACAGCTGTTTCCCCGAGCATTTTCCCATTTACGGCACAGGACTTCATCCTGAATCACCAAGATGTCCCATTGGGCCCAATAGCTTTTTGTGATCGAACTCAACGCTGAGACGTCGCTCCACCTGGGCTTAGGAGCTCTGGCCTTCATCCACTCCAGAATCGGCTTGATGTCCGAATCTTCCTGCTGTGCACGTTGTAGGCTTTCCTTCCACTCGTCGCTGAGGTCTGTCTTGAGCATCCTCACAGGTACGACTTCCTTGCCCTCTTGCCTAGTACAATGCTTGCATTCTTCAGGACAAGGTCTTCTTGACAATGCATCTGCGTTGCCATGAGATTTTCCGCTGCGATGTTCGACCTCAAAGTCGTATTCCTGTAGTAGCTCAATCCATCTCGCAACTTGTCCTTCTGGATTTTTGAACTGCAATAGCCATTTCAGTGCAGCATGGTCAGTTCGTACGTGGAATTTCCGCCCCAGAAGATATTTGCTAAAATGCTGCAATGACTTTACCACAGCAAGCAATTCCCGTCTCGTGACACAATAGTTCTTTTCCGACTTTGACAACGACTTGCTGAAGTACGCTATCACAACCTCTTGATCACCATTCCGTTGAGACAACACACCGCCAAGTCCTATGTCACTTGCGTCTGTGTCAATTATAAATTCTTTGCTCGCATCAGGGTACCCCAAAATAGGTGTTTTGCACAGACGGTCCTTTAGCTCCTGGAATGCGATGTCGCAACTTTCATTCCAGCAGAAATGTCGCTTCTCTTCGGTTAGCTTATGCAGGGGTTTGGCTATGTCTGCAAAGTTCTTGACAAATCGCCGATAATAAGAGCACAAACCCAAAAATGCTCTGACCTGCGTCTTGTCTTTTGGAACTGGCCAATCCTTGACAGCGGCGATTTTCTCTGGATCCGTGCGGATACCTTCTTCAGACACTACATATCCCAAAAAGCTAACTTGTCATTTGAATAATGAACACTTCTTCGGACTTAACTTGAGGTTGGCACTCTGGATCTTCATGAGCACGCGTTCCAGGTTTTGAAGATGTTCTTCAAACGTGCGGCCTACGATGATGATGTCATCCAAGTAGACCAAACAGGCATCGCCAATTAGTCCAGTAAGTACAAGTTCCATCAACCTTTCAAAAGTTGCCGGAGCATTGCACAATCCAAACGGCATAACTTTAAATTGCCACAGACCCTTTCCTGTCGAGAATGCAGTTTTCTCCTTGTCCTTAGGGTCAATTTCGACCTGCCAGTAGCCACTTTTCAGGTCCAGCGTGCTAAACCACTTTACTCCAGTAAGCATGTCCAGCGTGTCATCAATTCTTGGCAAAGGATAGCTGTCCTTCTTTGTAACGTCGTTCAGACGACGATAGTCAACACAAAACCGCATGCTGCCGTCCTTCTTTCTTACCAGCACTACAGGTGAACACCATGGACTAGATGAAGGTTCAAAAACACCATCCTTCACCATTCTTTCAATCATGGTTTCCACTTCCTTTTCACGTGCTACCGGCAATCTCCTTGGTCGCTGACGGATAGGCAGTTCTTCTCCTATGTTTATTTTGTGTTGAACTAAGCCAGTCTTCCCGATGTCAGCATCGTTTGACGAGAAAACATCGGCGTACTTGAGTAACATCTTCTTCGCCTTGACCATTTCATTTTGGGACAGAGCGCTGCGGCAGTCGTCTAAAAGTGAGGTCACTTTCGTTTGTGCATCCTTGCTGAGGGTCCCAGTCGATAGATATTGGCATCGACGCAACCAATCCACTTCCTCGCCTTTTTCTATAATCTGTTCCTGATCACAAAGGTTCAGCACACGTACCCCTGAGATGTCGGTGGCTCTGACTAAAGTTCGTGCCACTTTCCATGGAAGGTCATTGTCTACCCTTTCCACGAGAACACAACGATGTGTTTGCCCAGGATTCCGAGGAAGACTAACCAGCACGATCGTTTCTGATCTCGGCGGAAGAACAATCTTCTTAAGGCTGTACACATTCCCTGGTAACGCCCCTTCCACGAAAAGTTCCTCTTGTCCACATTTCAAAACGCCTTGCTTGACGTCAATCTCGCAACAATTCTTCCTCATAAAGTCAAGGCCCAGGATGCAATCGTCCATTATATCGGCCACGATGACATTATGCAGGTAGATTCTGTTGCCTAGCTTCAACTCCATCTTCTTCTCTCCATGGACGGGTATGCGCTGACCGGTGGCTGTTACCAAATTAATGCGTTCTCGGTTGTATGCGGAGTCCCCAAGGGACCGTCTTATTAGTTGGGAACTGACAACCGTGCGAGAGGCTCCAGTGTCTATGGTCAGCTTACACGGCGTTCCGTTGACCTCGCCCTTGATGATTAGGCTGTTCCCGTCATGGGTTTGTGTGATCGAAACCCTTGGGGCTCTTTGAACATCAGCCAGCACCCGCCCCGAAGTCCTGGCTATTACTCGTTTCCCTGCTGCTGGTGCTGGGCGGTGCTGTTAGCCGCACTGCCCTCTGGAGATCGGCCGTCTTCCCTTTCTGCAGTTCGCTTAGGGCAACTGGATCGAAGGTGGCCCCTTTCCCCACAGCCGTAGCACCTAGGGCTGTACCCTTTATTGCGGTCGCGAACTGTAGCCGCTGCAACCTCCCTGACACGATGGGAACGATGATCCTGCCGCACAGCTTCCACCTCCAGTGCATGGGCCAAGGCGTCCTTAAGCGTCCCGTGGTGACCGAGCCTCACAGCAACTCTCACTTCAAGGTCGCGGATGCCGTCGATGAATGCCTGCACCAGGTTCCCATCAATAAGCGCAGGTACAGACTGGTACGCTTTACGAACCAGCTTCTCCACTTCAAGGGCCCACTGCTGCAGGTTTTCATTACTGCGTTGCACGCGATCCTTGAGCTGCGCACGAAACACGTGTTCCAGGTGAGCGTCGCCATACCGAGCCTCCAATGCCTCAAGGAGCTGCTCGTAAGTCACTTCCTTACCGAGAGTGTGTGTGTTTTAGCAACAGTTCGATTTAGATCGCCGTTCGATAGTGGTTCGATAGTTACATCAAAAGTCATTCTACTAGATATTTCATAGGCAAACTGGAAACTAAACGTAAGCTGAATCGTACACGCTTAAAAGCTGTGATTCAGCAGTGGTTCCATTGCGCTTTTTGAAGAATTTTGTTAGTAGAATCGGCCCCAGGCCACTGTCGTCCAGAGGACACGGTGGAGGTCTGCCCCGCTTGGGCGGAGCACCGCCGTGTCCTCGTAGAGGCAATCGGCAGCGGCGGCGACCCCTCGCGTCCGGCCCTGGTGCAGGCCATGGTCCGAGGCGAGAGGGACTGGGAGGCAGTCACCTCCTTCTGCGAAGCAGTCATGCTAGCGAAGGAGGTGGCGGGACGGCTCAGGGAGAGAGCCTCCCGGCCCAGCCGCCGCGGGAGACGCTCCGGGCGTCGGGAGCCGCGTGACGACTCCCGGCCACCGTAAGCGCGGGCCTGCGGACGGAGAGTAATGGGTAGCTCACCGTCCAATCAGGACCAGGCCCGTGCCGGGGGGCACGCCTCAAAGAGATGTCAGCATCGAAGAGGGGCCCCATAGGGCCGAGGCCTGCCGGGTCAGCGGGATTGTCCGAAAGGGTTACCGCTGGCCCGGAACATAAAGGGCTAAGGAAGGAACACGGGTGGGTTTTAGTCAGTAAGAGTCTGACACTCCCTTCCGCTCCACCCAGACCGGGAGGGGTCATTTGATGAATTCCCATCCGAAAAAAAAAAAAAAGGCCACTGTCGCGGCACCGCTCGCGCGCGATTTATAACAGTTCTAACCTAACCTTACCCATTTGCTCAAGGTGCCTAGCTGAGTCACTGCGACCAACTTTGAGGAACAGCTACAAAGATAAAAAGAGGCAAAATCAACTAAAAAGCTTACGTCCTTAGAAGCACATACAGATTTTAGAGGCACATTTATAAAAAAATCACATACTTATGTCTGACTAGTTTAAACTTGTCTGTGTAATGCAAAGTAAAAATACGAACATCTTTAATTTGAAGGCCAATAAGTTTCCAGAGATTTGCGGGGGCTTGTGGCTAAGTAGTACCAGCCGGTCGATTCTGTTAAAATCTCACCGTGAAAACTGAAATATGAAAAGCAACGATCGAGCAGTAAAGACGTGTGCTTTGTAAAAAAAAAATACAATTAATCGTGAAAGTTTAAAAATCAACTCAGTGCTTATAAGTGATACAATTTAATTTAGCTTATTGTGCAAAGTTCCTGTTTAAACTCGACAATCAAGATAACGAGCGACCACGCTCTCCTCACCCGAGCTAGCTGTCCTGCGCGAGCGCCGCGCCGCTGTCCTATCGATATAACTCTCTCGCACCAATCTATAAGGATGAATGTACTATATTCACCGAGGAGCGGAAATCTCACGGGCGGTGGCGGGAGCGCTTCGGAACCAGATTTAACTTCACCAATACGGGATGTGTTCGTCAACCAAAGAAAACAGCCGGATCCTGATTATGATGTGAAAGCCGAATTGAGCTCTTTTCGGAATGAAATTATGTCTTTCTTTAAGGAATTTGGCATCACTCAGAAAGCATATATGGCGGATTTAAAGCAGGACTTAAATGAAATAAAGTCAGATATACAAGCCTTAAAAACTACCACAGAAACTCTGTCCAAAAAATATGAAAATATGCATATTGAATTATCAATTATAAAATCTAAAAATAGCGAATTAAAGGAAAAGGTCCAAATGTTAGAAACAAAAGTCCAATCAATTAACGCTAGTAATAATAACGCCAACATATCTGCCCAGTTGACCAGTCCGCTACCCGCTATCATTGCGCAACAAGACCTCATCCTTGAGATGCAGGACCGTCAACGACGCTTGAACAATATTATAGTAGTGGGTATTCCGGAAATAAATGAAGCAAATGCGACTTTACGAAAACAAAATGATCAGGAATTGGTGATGAAATCTATAAAAACAATTTACAACAACTGTCCGGTTCCTATACATGTAATGAGGATTGGTAAATATAACAGTGGCAAAAATAGGCCGATAAAAGTGTGTTTCGAATCTACAAATACAGGTAAATGCATATTCCAAAATAAAGCTTTACTCACCAATGACCTTCGTATTTACGCCGACAAAACGACGGCTCAACAAAACTACCTGAAATACCTAAATGAAGAGTTACTACGCCGTGAGCAAGACGGAGAATTGGACTTAATGATAAAATACGTCAATGGTGCTCCAAAAATAATAAAAAAGTCAACAAAAAACTCCAACCCATAATTCAAAATAAAACTAATCACAGTTGCCCAAACTATTATCTAAAGTCTAACTATGAAAATATATCTATTTATGCGACATCGTTTAAAATATTTTATGCAAATATTCGCAGTATACGAACACCAGGAAGATTTGATGAGTTAAAATGCATCCTTAAGGCCATAAATACTATAATACACTTGATTATATTATCTGAGACGTGGATTCAATCAGACACGTCACACGGAAGCTAACTATTTCACACTGACAAATTATTCGCATGTTTACAACTACCGTAAAGATAAGCGAGGAGGCGGAGTTTCTATTTACATACATAAAAGTGTAAAGTATGACTTATGTGAAGAATTATACTGCGACGGAATACAGTACTCATG
The DNA here is from genome assembly GCA_963082905.1 of Oligia fasciuncula. NCBI lineage: Eukaryota > Metazoa > Arthropoda > Insecta > Lepidoptera > Noctuidae > Oligia > Oligia fasciuncula. The sequence continues at coordinate 279,904 of OY720414.1, read as the reverse complement.
GATATATTTACCTCGTGTCGGATTATATGTTGGAGCTATTTACAAACCGGATAAAAGAAATACAAAACAATTCATAAACACTTATTCAGAAGAATTAGACAAATATAAGAGAGGGATAGTATTTGGCGATTTCAATATAGATTTACTGACTAGTGGGAGCGATACCTTACCATCTACCTAACCATGTTGCAAGAATCTGGAACTGGCTACGAAGTATTTAATAAAATAAATGAAGACTATTGCACTCGACAGACAAATAGCACAAAAACGATTCTAGATCATGTATGTTCTTCGATAAGTAAAAATGCGTGCACCTTAACAATAATTGACTCGCCATTATCGGACCATAAACAGCTGTACTTAGAACTTACACAAAACAAACATTGCCGCAAGCAACGGTTACAGTACGAAGCCATCGATTATTCAAGTCTACAGACTTGAATAATCGATGTCTTCGTACAAAGCACTGATAAAGTTATAGTACTGATAAAGTTATAATAGAATTAAATGAAATGAAGCCATGTACCCTATTAGAAGTAACAAAAATTATAAACGGTTTAGATCCAAACACTAGTACTGGAATTGATCAAATTAGCACGAAATCTTTAAAATGTATAGCAGACATAATATCTAGTAATTTAGTAGCATGCATAAATAAAAGCTTTTATACCGGTGTTTTCCCTGATAGCCTTAAAGTAGCTAAAGTTGCACCCATTTTTAAATCAGGTAGTAAGACTGAACCAGGTAATTACCGACCTGTATCAGTTCTGCCTGTAATATCGAAAATTTACGAAAAAAATATTTACTGTAGAATTAATGAACACCTTAAAGAAATAAACTATTTATATGAACATCAGTACAGTTTTAGGCCTAAATCAAATACTCTGTCAGCAACGATTGATCTTGTTACGAAAATTAAAAATAATATTGATGATAAGAACTTTGTTTTAGGTATATTTATTGATTTTAAAAAGGCCTTCGACACAGTTTGTCATGAAATACTCCTAAAGAAACTGGAAGATTGTGGTATTACAGGTGTAGCACTAAAAATCAACAAATCATATCTGACAGATAGATATCAGGTCGTGAAAATAGGAAACCACCAAAGTAGTCGTAGCAAAGTGACATGTGGCATTCCGCAAGGCTCGGTACTTGGCCCGTTACTTTTCTTGATTTATGTCAATAACCTTAGTAAAATAGGCCTTACAGCACACATAACCCTATACGCCGATGATACTTGCCTATTTTACTTTGGACCAAATCTATCAGATTTAATCAATAGAGCACAAAGCGATCTACTCAAATTTAGCATAATGGTGCCAGAGCAACCTACTTACAGTTAATGCAGATAAGACCTCATATATGTTATTTGTGGCAAAAAACAAAAAAAATCCACAACACCCTCCACTGACCATAAATAACACAATCATTCATCGTTCGCACCAAGAAAAGTATTTAGGTCTACGATTAGATGATAAACTTTCTTGGAAAGCCCATATTGCTTATGTAAGATCAAAACTGTCGTCACTCACAGGAATTCTAAAGAGAGCGGCAGGATGCATTCCTCATAGAGTACGAATGGCTATATACAACTCTCTGGTGAAATCACATCTGGAGTATTTAATTGAAGTATGGGGGAGTGCTGTGAAGTCGAATCTTAAAGATTTACAAATTTCACAAAACAAAGTGATAAAGGCATTATTTAAGTATAATCGGTTGACAGAGTCACGTACACTATACCGTAGCACAAAGATATAGAATATAATAACACAAACATACACTTACACAATGTGCATACTAGTACGAAAAATAATAACTGGTGAAATAAAATCTGATATAAAACTTGTTAAAAAATTATACTACCATAACTTAAGAAACACTAACCAGATTAAATTGCGAAGAAATAGGACTAACTATGGTAAAAAGACTATCACATATGAAGGAGCACAATTATACAATAATCTGCCAAATAACATCAAGGATAGCAAATCGCTTGCAGTGTTTAAATCAAAATTAAAAAAATACATTTATGACAACATTTATTAGAATTGCTGGATCGCTGTATTACCTACATTACTTTATTTTTTTACTTAAGCTCATTATTAAGTGAACTGTATTGTTCTTTATGAGTAAATAAAATTCGTTAACCTGAAAACTTAGGTGAAGTGAGTTTGTTTTTGCTAGGAATTGACACTATTGACAGCTCACTCCACGCTCACTTCACCTAAGTTTTCACGGTGAGATTTTTACAGAATAGCACCGCCGGTCTCCTTCGTGGCTCGGATGGCACGTTAAACCTTTGGTCCCAGCTATCGTATATCCAGTAAATGTAAAATACATGGTATTCAGCTGTATCCCGTAACATTGGATGCCGACCCCAGCATAGATGGGAAATAGCAGACAGATGATAAGAAATGCATGGCGGTGAAGGTGGCTTGATGTATAGCTAGACAGATGATAAGGAATGCATGGCGGTGAAGGTGGTTTGATGTACAGTCACCCGCAAAAGTCCATGGATACCCTAATGTCTATTTTCCTGTGAACGTTTGAAGTTCAAGTTTTCGAAAATAAACCAGATGGCGTTGGTAACTTCAAAACTATGAGTATTTTACGAAACGTAAGTAAGGAGTTGGGAAGAATTGTATTGAGCAATGAGTTACACAGCTAATACATTTATCTAATTATTACATTACATTTACCAGCTTAGGTAGCTTAAATGATAAAAATAATAAAAGAAACCGATAGGAATAATTAAGTATATCGTCGACCGTAGGTTCAATTGAGGTAAGGGACAAAATACCCGAAATGAGTTGAGTATACAGTTTTGTTCAGAATTTTGCGCTCTTTCGAATGGTGTATATGAAAAAATTCTAGCTTAAAAAAAAAGTCCCTTACCCTACTGATTTTTGGATTCAAATTTCGAATCAGCCCCATAACAACAATGTATCTGAAAAACTATGCAATATAGCAACTTGAAATGGTGTAATTACCGCCGCCAATCCACTTCACTTAGGGTAAGGGTCTTCCCAATCAACGAATTATTCTTCATACATTTTTTCAACAAGACCTTTACACTATTTTTTCATTATAGATTGGATCCAACGTAGAGATCAATTTAATGTAAGGGACAGGACTACAAGATACTTGGTCAGTAACGGACATTACTAACAAAATACGTTGGTGTAAGGGACGTCTATTTTCTTAAATAGCTAACTTATTTAAATAAATGTTATACCGATAGATAGAGCACTAAAATACAAGATTATGTGTGAAATCAGATCCGAAAAAGGTTAGTAACAAAAAAAGTTATAGGCGATTTAGTCCGAAAAAAAACTTTGTCGGCCTCTCCTGAAAAATCGTATTTTGTCCCTTACCTCAATTGAACCTACGGTCGACGATATTCATTAAGCCAACGAGTGGGTATTTTATTAATTTAATATTCGTTGGTAGTTAGTAGTACTTAGCAACAGGAAAAAAGTCATCGCAGGTAAACAGTGGGCTTAACCTTGTGGGCTCGCCAAACAAAAAGGAGGTTTATTTCTTACATTTTATTATTCAAATTTAACAGTCAGTTTATTAATTACCGTAAGCTTATCATTAAAATATTATGTATAACTTCTTATTGAGGCCATAGCTTAAGTATTCGTTTCCATAATCGGAAAGAGGATTGAAGCTTAGGTAACTTCAATAAAAACAAACAGGAGACCAGATTATTTTATCACAAAGGTCAAACGGATTAAATGGATTAAATAGGTAGGGTAAAAACTACAAAATTGCACAAAATCGTATCTAATGGTTAGTAGGTAACATAAAAAACTATGTTTTTGAACTTGAAAGTGTTCATAACTTTTTAAGTTAATAAAAATACGTAAGTAATAGGTTATACGCACATAACCTGGTCTCCAGTTAATATAAATAATAAGTACTAAGTCAAATAATATTAATTAGGTATAATTATTTATTAACTAGCTTCTGACCGCGACTTCGTACGCGGATCCTGTTGCTTATGCCAGCGACAACGGGGTCGTCAAAATCGGAGATCTGAAACGTCTGATGTCGAATTCTAAGAGCCCAGGGACTGAAAAACAACGGGATGCGCGAGACGATTCGAGACGTCATTTTCAGGCAATAATGAACCAATAAGGTGGTAAACTTGGCCTTGCACTTTGAATGTTGGCATAAATGGGCCTTCTGAAATCTGTTCTGCACCAAAAGATGTCATTTGAAAGGCATTATTGTACGAACGTATGTTATCCAAGAAATGTTTTGACTGTGGATGGTCACCGATTAGCAGTGATCTTAATATTTCTGGAGGATTTTGTAATATTTTAATATGTACTTTCCCACCTGAGCATCACATACCGTTTGTTTCTTTTTGCCATTTTACTTTTCACAAAAAGTACAATTTTGAACCATACCTCCGATGACGGAATATGTGGCGTAGTCAATCATAGGAGTATACGTAAATGCACTCCGTTCCTTATCAACCCAAGGAAGGTCGCCATGCCCTACGGCTATATCTTGAGACACATCCGATTCTTCAGATGATATCGACATTCTGTTCAGAGAATGTCGAAGTCGATCAGAATTCAAACGTTCGTTGCGCTCTTCTTAATCTGTCTTTTCATGCCGTACTCCAGCAATTCTTTCTTTTTCACTTTCTAACTGATTATGAGTATTTTGTTGTGTGCGTGTTCGGGACAATGTATGATAATCTCACGTTCATCAGTTGTTTCAAAAGACCTGTTAGTAGATGTGCGAATACGCTGAGAACTCAAGCGTGATTCTGTATCGGTAAACGTTTCCGATTCGCGAGACAATGCATGTCGCTCACGATCAGCGGACAGTCGCGCATCACGTTCCGCACTTGTCTCTAGAGACCTAGAAGCAGATGCGTAGATATGCTGAGAACTCAAGCGCAATTCTCTATCTGTAAACGTCTCCGACTCGCGAGATAATGCGTGACATTTACGATCAGCGGTCAGTCGCACATTACGTTCCCGACTTGTCTCTGGAGACCTAAAAGTCGATGCGTCGATACGCTTGGAACTCAAGCGCAATTCTCTATCCGTGAACGTCTCCGACTCGCGAGACAATGCATGACGTTCACGATCAGCGGTCAGTCGCGCATCATATTCTTCACTGGTCTCTAGAGACCTGGATGTAGATGCGTAAATACGCTGAGAACGCAGGCGTGCTTCGCGATCCGAAGAGGTTTCCACGGAGCGAGTTGCAGCCTGATGTTCTCGAACAGCATCAAGTCTCTCCTGACGCTCTTCGGTAGATTCTTGGTATCTTATGATCCGCAATCTTTTAGCTCCTTTGGAACATTGGAAAAGATTTGACCTTTTTCTAGGCATGGTTATAGTTTTATTGTGAAGAAGATACCTGATCAATTAAAATCTAAGTGACTGCTCCCCTACCAAGGGTGCCCAGACACGGGGTCGTCTGGCGCCCATGTGCTGGTTTGGTCCCTGGGGTGGTCACGGCGTGCTATATGTTCTGGTGCGCCGGTGATGGGGAGTACTCCCCAGAGGAGGGTCCGGTGACGGACAGCCGCGGCGGGTTCGCGGATGAGTGCTAACGCGTGCCCATATTCCCGCCGTGAGCGGCAGAGGAGGACACCGTGGAGTTTTAGTGGGTTAGAGTCCCACATAACTGTACTATCTCCCCGTGGTAGTGCAGAACGCATGAGCATTTATTCACGTTAAAAAAAAATTAATGGGAGTTTTGGCCAGTAGAGTCAAATTTTCAATGATATACCATCGTCATCGAAAATCAGTCCTAAACTGTTACCGCCTTCACCGCGTGGAGGTGAAATTAGTGATAGTTTTGATTTCACATCAGATGTTTCTGATCTTCGATTTTTAGGGTTCCGTACCCAAAGGGTAAAAACGGAATCCTATTACTAAGACTTCGCTGTCCGTCCGTCCGTCCGTCCGTCTGTCTGTCACCAGGCTGTATCTCAAGAACCGCGGTAGCTAGACAGTTGAAATTTTCACAGATGGTGTATTTCTGTTGCCGCTATAACAACAAATACTAAAAATTAAATAAAATAAATATTTAAGGGGGGCTCCTATACAAAAAAACGTGTTTTTTTCGGCGTTTTTGCCGTCTGTCTGTCGCCAGGCTGTATCTCAAGAACCGCGGTAGCTAGACAGTTGACATTTTCACAGATGGTGTATTTCTGTTGCCGCTATAACAACAAATACTAAAAATAAAATAAAATAAATATTTAAGGGGGCTCCCGTACAAAAAAACGTGTTTTTTTCGGCGTTTTTGCCGTCTGGCTGCCGCCAGGCTGTATCTCAAGAACCGCGGTAGCTAGACAGTTGACATTTTCACAGATGATGTATTTCGGTTGCCGCTATAACAACAAATACTAAAAACAAAATAAAATAAATATTTAAGGGGGCTCCCATACAACAAACATGTTTTTTTCGGCGTTTTTGCCGTCTGTCTGTCACCAGGCTGTATCTCAAGAACCGCGGTAGCTAGACAGTTGAAATTTTCACAGATGATGTATTTCTGTTGCCGCTATAACAACAAATACTAAAAACAAAATAAAATAAATATTTAAGGGGGGCTCCCATACAACAAACGTGTTTTTTCGGCGTTTTTGCATTGTGGTACGGAACCCTTCGTGTTGGCCAGTTTTTTTATAAGTCAACAGGAAATGCCCATCAGATCGAACAACTTTTGCTAAGACGTCATTCCTATATATGTCATGGTGTAGCTGGGCTCTTGGAGTTCCACATAAGGTGTTCCAGATCTTCAAATTTATTCTCTCGGCAGAAAATGCTCATCACGTGGAACCATTTTTGCTATGGTACCATTTTTGTATCTCTTATAGTTTAGCTGGTCTGTTGCGGTTCTGCATCAGGTGTTCAAGTTTCCAAGATAAATTATAGCCTATATGTTGCCCAGACATAATACCTATAGAACAAAACAAAAATCATTCAAATCCTTCCAGTAGTTCCGAAGATTAGCGTGTACAAACAAACAGACAAACAGACAAACAGACAGAATTTTTTTTTCGGATTCGTACCCTATTACTGTTTCTAAACCCCCCCCCATTTTTTTTTTTTTAATATTTTCAATGTACAGACACAGTTTTTCTACTGTTTTATTATATGTATAGATATATAGAAGATAGCTCGTAGCTACGTGACCACTTGTGTATCGCCTATTATTTCGACGCCACTAACATTTAATAAACGTCCGTGTTCACTGCACTTAAAAGTTTTTTCATTTGTAAAGATGACATTATTCCAATCAAAGTTTATGTAATCCAAAGCGAACTGTAATCGTGCCCTTTTATGATTTTCCGTGAGCAAAGGTCTCACAGCATGCCTCCGATAATGCAGCCCTTCAATAAGAATAACACGACGCGACTGACAGCGTCTACACTTGTGTCAAATAAACCAGCATAGTGGTTCGTCGGCAGAAATCCATTTTCTTCATACTCTCATCATGGTTTGATGCTGCAATGTGTTTATAAGTCGTGGTCTACCAGTTCTTTGATGGTGTTGCAAAGAATCCTCCTCTTCAAATCGTCGTACCCATTAAACCACTGTTTTTCTCTGCAACAATAGAACAGAAATCGTGTCGCGTGTTCGATTCCCGCACGGAACAAATATTTGTATGACCTACAAGTAGTTGTTCCGGGTCTGGCTGTTTGTGTACGTGAATTTAAATGTTTGTAAACGCACCCACAATACAGGAGAAATTCCTAATGTGGGGCAACGTTTTCATTAAAAACAAGAAACAAGAAATATAATACCCAATACTGATTATTATGTAACAAACAAATAAAGGAGTTTTTAATATAAAAGTGTAAAAATAAAACTACTTACGTTTACACCGGTCTTTCCGGCTATTTCTGAAAAGTTTTTGCCTTGATTATGCATAGCAATTATTTGAGCTCTTGTAACGAAATCAATATTACAACTCGCGTATTCTTTTTGGTAAAATAAGTAATTCACTTGATTAAAAATAAAAACTGAACAAAAGGCACTCGAACGAGGTAATTGAAATGAACTTAGCGAACAATCAATTGAGCTTAGTCATAAGTTCATAACTCTTCGATCTAAGTATTATTTACACTACCTACCAATTATTTATAAATCCACATTCAACCTAACCTCTCAAGTTTAAAAACTAAAGCTTAGAAAATCAGATACCTACCTATTAATAAATTGATATTCAATTTTAACATAATAGGTTAATAATTAGGAACAATTTTCTTTAAAAGAAAATATTAATTATAAATTTCTTTGAATGTTTGAAGAGACAAAAAGAAACTACAAAAATATATTTTGTCGTATAAAGCAAAGCAACGACATCTAGTAACAGTATACGTAAATTTTGTAAGTAATTAACTGGTTTTACGCTAGATGTCGTCATTTCTTGATTCATAGGATTTTGAATCTGAACTGCCCATCCATTTTTGCAGCCGACCATACCTATAATAACTGATTTCTTTCTTTATTTCAGTGGTTAGTTCCTTCGTTGAGCCTACGCCAGGTTGGATGGACGCAAAAACAATTATGGCATCGCCAATAGGGGTACGTACATGCAAAACAATACTGTTTAACTGGCGCAATTTGTAGAGCGTCTGTATGGAAAAAAAATGTAGTGTCGCCAGAACAGGCGAAGGTCTTAACTAACAGCACCCTAATTGTAGTGTCGCCAGAACAGGCGAAGGTCTTAACTAACAGCACCCTAATTGTAGTGTCGCCAGAACAGGCGAAGGTCTTAACTAACAGCACCCTAATTGTAGTGTCGCCAGAACAGGCGAAGATCTTAACTAACAGCACCCTAATTGTAGTGTCGCCAGAACAGGCGAAGGTCTTAACTAACAGCACCCTAATGTAGTGTCGCCAGAACAGGCGAAGGTCTTAACTAACAGCACCCTAATTGTAGTGTCGCCAGAACAGGCGAAGGTCTTAACTAACAGCACCCTAATTGTAGTGTCGCCAGAACAGGCGAAGGTCTTAACTAACAGCACCCTAATTGTAGTGTCGCCAGAACAGGCGAAGGTCTTAACTAACAGCACCCTAATTGTAGTGTCGCCAGAACTCGCGAACTCTAATTGCGTAACACATTCATCATCATCAAAGTCAAAGCATTTATTTCAAATAGGCAAATGAAAGGCACTTTTACATCATCCTCCTCCCCTTACCCCAATATACTCGTATCAGTGGCCGGCACAACATGTCTTACCGCAATATATCAGTGGCCGGCACAACATGTCTTACCGCAATATATCAGTGGCCGGCACAACATGTCTTACCGCAATATATCAGTGGCCGGCACAACATGTCTTACCGCAATATATCAGTGGCCGGCACAACATGTCTTACCGCAATATATCAGTGGCCGGCACAACATGTCTTACCGCAATATATCAGTGGCCGGCACAACATGTCTTACCGCAATATATCAGTGGCCGGCACAACATGTCTTACCGCAATATATCAGTGGCCGGCACAACATGTCTTACCGCAATATATCAGTGGCCGGCACAACATGTCTTACCGCAATATATCAGTGGCCGGCACAACATGTCTTTTTCTCCCATACTTACTTCTCTATTAGTCGTCATCTCGGTAGTCACCCCCTTTCTAACCACATCACCATCCACACAGTCCATGCATCGTTTCTCTGGTCTTCCCCTACTCTTATATCCATCGACATTCGTACTCAAAACGATGACATTTTCCTCATCCCTCCGTATCACACATTTTGAAGGATATTGCTTCATATTGTTTTAACAATTATGTCTACTCACACGAAAAACTTTACAGCGTGTAGCTTCTCCTTTTCATTGATTTTACAGATTTTTTCGATTATCTCGTTTTACTACCTTCCATGCAATCACATTATAAGTTCGAACATGTCTAATATCCTTATTCAAAGGTTTTATTGAAATAAATACTTCTAGTTTGAGTTAGAGGTTGACAGTTGAGTTAATAATTTCCCAATTTCAGTTTCTCCTAGGGACTGGCCTGGGTGTGATGCATGTACTTCTGGTGGACAAGGACCTAGTCGTATCGTACGCGCCCTTGGACTACGTGAACAACGCCATAATCGCGGCGGGCTGGGACTCCGTGCAGAACAGACATCACTGGGACGGCATTCCGATGTACACCGTCAGTAGCTCACCTTATAACACGAAATGGGGTGAGAACTCAACATTCAAATTCTCTCTCTGTCCCTCACACTCAGTCTTACCTATTTTTTAAGAAATGTCACTTCTACCACGTGTACGGAGCTACACGCACATTTTTTACTACTACTACTCTGTCCCGTTCGCGCGTTCCTGAGCCTCCTGAGCCTTCCCTCCATTCCTTCCATCATTCGCGAGCCTATGATGCTCCTTCCAGTTTTGACGAAACATAATTATGCAGCTCGTCCCGCTATCTCCTACGTGGCCAACTATCCTAACCTAACAAAGCTGACGTCACTCAAAAAGCTGCCCAACTTAAATGGGACTGAGCAGGACATGTCCGCCGCATGCCGGACACACTGCAAAACATGTCCGCCGCATGCCGGACACACTGCAAAACATGTCCGCCGCATGCCGGACACACTGCGGGCCCAAACAGCATAGATAGTGGGGCGCGTTCGCAATATAAATTATTTATGTGACACAGGAGATTTCGGCGAGAAAATGCGAAACGACCACATCTACCGGCTGAGCTCCCCGAAGACGCTGTGGTACAGCTACCTCATCGAGACCAACAACAGGCTGGTGTACTGGATCCTCACGTGGTTGCTGCACTACCTGCCCGGCTACTTCCTCGACGCTGTGGTCGATGTGCTTGGAGTCAGGCCTAAGGGAATACCGCCGTGAGTACTCGTTACCAATCCACTACTTTTGAGGGTTCCGTAGGTCCGTACCCGTAGGGTGCCAACAGGACCCTATAACTAAGCCACCGCTTTGCGTCCGTCTATCTGTTAGCGGCTGTATCTTATGAACCGTAATAGGTAGACAGTTGACATTTCCACAGAGTGTGAATTTCTATTGCCGCTATAATAAAATAATGTTTAAAATATAAGGGGTCTCCATACAAGAAACTTATTTTTTTCTGTGTGTTTTTGCGTTGTGAAAAGGGTTCCGTACCTGTTTAGGGCAATAAGGTATATATCTATTTTCCCGGCGAAAAAAAAAAAATGGTAGACGTCTTTACTCAAAAGACATTTATTTTGCACTGAACTTACATCTTCGATATTTGAATGAGTGGACTGTAGGAACGTTGCAGTTGTTTGAATGTATGTGTGTAGTATGTGTGTGTGTAAGGAGTAGGTACAGTACCTACCCTTCGTGTGCAAGTCCGACTCGCACTCGGGCGTTTCTTTTAGCATTCCGTTTCTCAAAAGGTAAAACGAAAAGCATTTCTATATAATATCTAATCCGATCTGTTAGGATTGTTGTATTCCATATCCTGCGGGCTTATTCTCCAAACTAATTTTAATTCCAATGAAATGCCAATACGATTTTAATGTTAATTTTACAGTCACGTGATTCGGTACTCTTGAAAACAATATTGTCACCATTGAAATGAAATTAACATTGCTCCGACATTATTTTGTTACACGTGAAGTTAGCTATGTTACGGGCTGCAATAGTGTGGTCCAACTCATTACGATAAACCGGTAATAGGGCTTTAAAATGCTTTATGCTATAAATAACAAGGCTAATAAATAAATATGATATAAATAGTTCTCTATTTGATTAATTATATTATAAAGTATTAAATTCATTTGGGCGTAAAATGATTAAAATCATAAAATTAACCATGACTTTGGCTTCATGCGGTAGAACCTTTTGCCTACACTACTAACTAAAAAAAAAAGACTGCATGTAAGTTCTCCAATTTCAAACATAAAGTCAAGTGGTTTTAGAAATGAATTCGAACTGCAAGTTTGTTTGTTTAAGGTACTTGGTTTAATAGTAAAAATTGGTGTGCCACAAGGCTCAATATTGGGTCCTTTCCTCTTTTTAGTGTATATTAATGATCTACTCCATTTATTAAAAAATCAACCACAAATGGTGTTATTTGCTGATGACACTTCCTTAATTTTTAAGGTAAATAGACGTGCTACAAATTTTGACGACGTAAATAATGCCCTACTGCAGGTTCAAAATTGGTTCACTGCTAATAATTTAGTATTAAATGGATATAAAACTAAGTGCATAAGATTTTCTTTACCAAATATCAAGGGTAGTGATTGTGAGATAATATTGAATCAAGAGAAACTAGAATTCGTCGATAAATCTGTTTTCCTAGGGATCACGCTCGACTCAATTATTAATTTATTAATTCATCCAATTAATATGTTACTCACTGACATTTAAATATTTGTACGCCACTAAGGCCAAACATGACTGATCTATTATTGTATTGTGATAACTTGCATGCTCTGTATGTATTACTCATGTTTCCACAAATAAAGACTCTTGAATCTTGAATCTCAAGGCTACAATGGGGTCCTCATTTAACATCTCTTGTAGGACGACTAAGTTCAGCAGCTTATGCTGTCAGAAAAATCCGTCAATTTACTGATGTAGATACCGCGAGACTAGTCTATTTTAGTTACTTTCATAGTATCATGTCTTACGGTATTTTACTTTGGGGACGGGCTGCAGACATCGATTCTATTTTTATTCTGCAGAAAAGAGCCATCAGAGCTATATACATATATAATCTCCGCAGGCGCGATGCCCTAAGGGAACTGTTTAAGGAAATTGACATCATGACGGTGCCTTGTCAATATATCTACGAAAACATCATGTATGTAAGGAAAAACTTACATCTTTTTAATAAAAGAGGTGAAAGACATAATTATAGTAGGTACTAGAAATAGGGACCTATTAGTTCAACCAGGTTTCAGACTGGCTAAAGTAGATTCATCTTTTATGGGGTACTGTTTAAAATGTTATAATAAAATACCTCCCCACATTCTTCAACTGAATGAGACAAAATTCAAGTCTTGTATAAAACGCACACTATGCAGTCAGGCATATTATAAGTTAGGGGATTACATCGCTGATAAAAATGCCTGGCTCAATGCTGGTCCTGCTCCACAACCACAACTAATTGATTGACACTTGAACGTATTGTTGGAGCTGCTGAAGATTGTAAGACTATCTTTGTAGGTAATTTCAATATTTGGAAGAGGTGCTTCCCTTTTTCTTTTTTTGTGTCTGACTTTACGAACATAACTTTTTTAATTTATTCAATCAAGTTTTAATTGTTGAATACTTCAATATTAAATATCTCTTCCTGTTTGGTAGGTAATAAAATTCTATTCACCTCTTAAATAAAGTGCAAACTGTAGTTTTGTATAATTTAGAAGCATTTTTTTTTATTTTGTAAATGTAAGAACCATGTTTCCGTTTATTATGATTTTTTGATGTTGACTTGAAAGAGCGTGGCAGTTGAGAACGTGTCATGCTCACTTAAATGTCTCACCGATGGTGGCGCGTGTGTTGGATCATTCGGATCCCTACATAATGTTTGAGCTGGATGGTGCTGATCCACGCGTCATGTTCTTGAACGGGCGCTGTCGGTTGAGACTGGTGATCTCTTAACTGCCAAGGCTTATTTTTAATCTTATGTCTTGAATTGTTTCTTCATTTCTGTCTTTTTTACATTGTTCTCACATATAGAAGCAACAAGAATAATCAAAATCAAAATATTTTATTTCACATAAGCCTACATGGGCACTTATGAAACGTCAGAAGCTAAGTGCACGGTTCCAATTGGTCGTTTCCTATGGAGAAGAACCGGCAAGAAACTCCACGGTTACTCTTTTTAAAAATAATTGGCTTTTACAATATTTTCAAATTACAGTAGGTATGGGAGGATAGCGTAGGCCTGTCAACAAGTATCAGGTACTTGATAAAATAAAAAATGGTCTACAGATCTAAAGTCTACAAGACCTACAAAGTCCTCACATTTACAAAATAAGAATCTATCAAAAGGATAAAAAAATAAAAACCTAATAAAACATAGTGATATGATTCCCATTACAACCACAAATAAAAAGATGAAAAATTTGAATTGTCTGTATATAATGTCAAGTAATAAAGAGATTATGTCAAAAAAGTATGTAAAAAAAGTAAATAAATAATGAACATCGTAATTTGAGAGCAGTTAATAGACATTTAAATAGTTAAGCCGTTAATGAGGAGCCAGGGAAGCCACATGTGCAGAAGGAATTATTGCCAAACTACCTTGTCTTCAACATAGTCTTTAATCTTATATTAAGCTTTTTTGATAAGGACACGTTTGATGAAGGTTTTGAATTTTCCATCGCTAAGTTCTGTAACCGGCTTTGGCAACTTGTTATAAAAACGGACGCCGTTTAAAAGAAATGACTTGCTAGTTTTAGTTAATCTAAATTTAGGTAACACAATTTCATTTTTACTACGTGCATTTATATTGTGGAAATCGCTTCTTATTTTGAAGAGTCCTAAGTTTTTGCGAACATACAAAATACTTTCTAAAATATAAAGAGAAGGCAGAGTTAGTATATCAATTTCTTTGAATTTGTTTCTAAGAGACTCGCGAGGACCCATTTGATAGATTGCGCGGATTGCCCTCTTTTGTAAAATGAAAATTGATTCTACGTCAGCTGCCGATCCCCACAGCAGAACACCATAAGACATAATGCTGTGGAAATAAGCAAAGTATACTAACCTAGCTGTGGCTATATCTGTCAACTGCCTTATTTTTCTTACTGCATATGCAGCTGAACTTAATCTACCTGAGAGAGCTCTAATGTGTGCGCCCCATTGTAATTTTGAATCTAAAGTAATTCCTAGAAATACAGTTTCCGTAACAGCGTCTAGTTTTTTGCCATCAAGTTCTAAATTCAGACCCACTTGAGGTACATTTGGTAATGAGAACTTAAGACATTTAGTTTTGTTCGCATTAAGTAAAAGATTATTAGCTGCAAACCATTTCGAAAGAACAGCCAGACTCTCGTTAACATGTAAGACATCCGTATCTTTTCTATCTATTTGAAAAATAAGGGAAGTGTCATCCGCGAATAAAATGATATCCGACAAGTTAGCCATCATGTAAGGAAGGTCATTAATATAAACTAGAAATAGGAAAGGGCCAAGAATTGAGCCTTGAGGCACGCCCATCTTAACTAAAGACCCCGATGACGTCGCCCCATTAACGTTTACTTTTTGCTGCCGCTTTGACAGATAGGAAAGAACAAGATCAGCAGCTTGTCCACGAATTCCGTAATGGTATAATTTACAGATCAGTGTATTATGGTCAACGCAGTCAAACGCTTTTGAAAGGTCACAGAAAACGCCAATTGCATCCTGGGACTTCTCCCAGGATTCCAAAATGTGACTGATGAGTTTTGCTCCCGCGTCTGTCGTCGACCTACCTTTCGTGAAACCAAACTGGCGACTATGTAATAATAATAATAATAATTGTTTATTCAGTATTAAAATTGGTAAAATTATTACATAAAGTCTTAGAAATCTGGGGGCACGGCAGTGCCCCCGTCAAGTCGAGCAAGAAGCGGCACGGCCGTACCATCCTTTTCTCGAAGCAGTTCAGGCCATTTTCGACCCCCTATAGCTTCGTTGTGGATAAAACTAGAGACCTGAATTTTCAGTAATCAAGCAGGTATTGTAATAAACACGGTATATATCAAATTTCATTCGATTTGAACCAGTAGTTTAAGAATTATAACTAGTCAAAGTTTCTTAATTTTGTCACTCACTGACTGACTGACTGACTGACCGATCATCAAAACTCTAAGGCACTTCTAGCAGACATAGAAGCTTCATATTTAGAATTCAATTAGTGTTTAGTGTATAACTCAAGGAAAAACTAAAATATTTTGCAATTTCGTTCCACTTTTCAAGATACACCAACTGCATAAATAACTTTGTAATCCCATATAAATATATAGAATTACAAAGTTACATCTGCAGTTAATGAATCAGTGTATCACTGCATAGTTTTAAACAAAGTCGCTTCCCGTTCTGTCTGTCCCTATGTATGCTTAGATCTTTAAAACTGCGCAACGGATTTTGATGCGGTTTTTTTAATAGATAGAGTGATTCAAGAGGAAGGTTTATTTGTATAATACATGCATAATATAGTAAAGAAACACTAATAATTTTAGAGGTTTCTAATGTGATGTCGTAAATAAACACATTTTATTGTGCTTATATTGCAAAAGCTAGCTGAACCCTACGAGATAGATCAAAATAATGTACTACAGTATTACACACCATAAAAAGGTCTACAAAAAAGTCCACGGTGGTATATGTCTATCTCTTAGGGATCACCCACAATAACCACTTTTTATCCTTTACTTTTTACGAGAAATAATGGCTTGTTTACGAAGCGATTTTAAGCAATACAGCATTAATCCTCATCCAATTAAGTACCTTAAATACATTGTGCATTTACTATAGATCAATTTGGCCCTATATAGCATGTAATTTAAATGAATATTTTCGAAGATATTACAGATTGAAAATGTAGGGACATAGCGGTTGCGCTGGTGAGTTTACCTAAGGCAACGACAGGATAGTCCGGTTAAGTAGTCACGACCTCTCATCGTTTGGGGTGGGGTGTCCATCGAGCTCAGCAACTCCCCTAAATATCTTGGTGTTACCCTGGACAGGTCTTTAACATTCAGCAAAAACTGCAAGAATATCAAGCAGAAGGTGCACACTCGCAACAGTCTTCTTCGTCGACTGGTCTCATCGAAATGGGGTGCTTCGCCTGAAGTTATGCGGACTACTGGACTGGCGCTATCTTTTTCTGCGGGAGAATTTGCGTGCCTCGTGTGGAGCCGTTCTGCCCATGCAAAGCTGGTGTATACAGCTTTGAATGAAACGCCGGATCATCACTGGCTGCCTAAAACCAACCCCGGTACAAATGCTGTATCCACTAGCAGGAATAGCGCCACCAGTGCTTTGCAGAGCGGTGGCAAGCTCTAGCGAAAGCGCCAAATGGTCTCCGACACACGACAACATCCTCCAACAGTTTTTTAAAGTGTGTCGCCACTCACTGGCGAACCATCACAAGAGAGACTGAAGCTATGGCGAGACAGTGCTTCCTTACCCAAACCGTTCGTCCCACCCGCTGAAGACCTCCCAGCTGGACATGAGTTACCTTGGGTAACCGGGAAGTCTTTAAACAGATTCCGGACCCAGGTTGGCCGAAGCAAGGAAAACCTGTTCAGGTGGAGATTCATAGACGACTCCGCCTTTTAGTGTAAATGTGGTGCTGTCCCACAAACGATTTGACACTTAATATCGTGTCCTGTCAGCTGCACGTTACAGGAACTGATGGACGCTGGTGAAGGCGCCAAACAAGTAGCCGAATTCAGGGCCGAGTCCATTTAGATTGCTATCGACACGCTAAGAAAAAGAAGAAGGTCAACTACGAGATGCCATAGTCAAAAAACAAAAACGCGCTTCGCCCTATTAGTACTTTATGATTAGCAGCGATCGCACGCGTTTATCGGAGCTCTCTAGCGAGGAAAATAACAATTATCCATACTCATCATCTACCTAGCCTTTTCCCAACTATGTTGGGGTCGGCTTCCAGTCTAACCGGATTCAGCTGAATACCAGTATTTTACATGGAGCGACTGCCTATCTGACCTTCACAACCCAGTTACTGGGTAATACGATACCCCTTGGTAAGACTGGTTGTCAGACATTCGGGCTTCTGACTACCCGTAACGACTGTCAAAGATCCACGAATGACAGCCGGGACCAACGGCTTAACGTGCTTTCCGAGGCACGGAGGGGTCACGGTATGTAAAGATAGTCACCCATCCACAGACCAACCGCGGATGGGTGACCATTTTAAAATAATTATCCATACTAATGTTATAAATTCGAAAGTAACTCTGTCTGTCTGTCTGTATGTTACCTTTTCACGCCTAAACCACTGAACGGATTTCGATAAAATTTGGCAGAGAGATAGATCCCGGGGAAGGACTTGCGGTAGTTTTTTATCGAGCGAAGCCGCGGGCGGAAGCTAGTGTATAATATAATGGAATAATAGGTGTATATAGGTACCTAGATATAATTGTGTTCAAAGGTAACTTGTAAAATGGTCAACGGATTATGTTAAAAAAAAAAGTTAAAAAGGTACCAGAAAGGAAAAAAAGTAGGACCATCTACAAAAAGAAGTGAGATGCCATCAAAAACATAACTTGTAAAAAAAGCCAAGTCTCGCAACTCAGTTCTTCTACCGTAAAAAGTTGTAAGATCCATGAAATACCAAGTCGGTTAATTTATTCACTCCCTACTTAAGGAACCTTCTGTCTTAAGTTATTACATAATTAGCTAACCTAACAACATATTGTAGTGACCATCAATATTAAAAATCTTTTAGCTTTTAAATAAATAAATTGACTTGGCCATCGCCATCGCATGAAAACACAATGTATCTCACAGTGCGATTGCCAAGTCAATCTATTTATTTGTTAGGTTAGCTAATTATGTAATAACTTAAGACAGAAGGTTCCTTAAGTAGGGAGTGAATAAATTAACCGACTTGGTATTTCATGGATCTTACAACTTTTTACGGTAGAAGAACTGAGTTGCGAGACTTGGCTTTTTTTACAAGTTATGTTTTTGATGGCATTATATTTACAAAGGTATAATAATGTTCGATGCCTGTACTAGGATAAACCTGTATCACAGGCGGCATGAGCATACTTAAAAGTAATTGTAGGACTATAAAATTCTTAACAATATATAACATGTAGTCTTGAAATAATTACAAAATTTTACTAACTAATTATTTTATACCTAGTTTACATAAATACTATTTACCTTAAAGATAACACAAAATAAAAACAAAAAGTCTGATTGTATACGAATTATTGAGTCAGCGTAAAATAGTTTCTTGCACTTTAAAACTTAGCTAAACACAGGGTTAAAGTCAATGTTGCACAAAATTAAATCACGTTCGTGTTTATTCGATTTTTGTAGCGGGCGACTTATGTGCTTAAACATCAACAAAATCGAAGGTTTGTAGGCCAGTGCAGAGTTTTGTTGAGTCGGCAGCAACCAGTAAACCCGGAAGTCTGGCCTTAAGTATGACGCTCTAGGCGCCCTCGTAGTCGATAGAGTTGATGTACCTGTATTCTGCTATTTTCCTAGCAGGGCACTCAGCTTCTCCCGTTTTGTGGTTATTGGGCTTTTTAAAGCGTAAGCAAGTTGCACATTTCGGTGTGTCAGCTTTCTTTCCGCACTCTGATATCGAGTGTCCTTCTTCACCGCAGTGACCACACGTAGATTTCAGCTCTCTGCATGTTTTTGCTGCATGACCATATTGTTGGCATTTGTAGCATCTGGTGACCAAGGTGAAGTCCCTGACAGGGCATGACGTCCAATTTATAAAAAGCCTTGATTGGGATAATAGGGCTTTACGTATATTGGCTGTGACTTCAATGACGTAGTTACAGGTCGACGCATCTTTCTTCCCAGATTTGTGGCTTAATTTCCCTAAAGTGGCTTAAATCCCATTTGAATTAAAATGTGACAACATCTGGTCCAGCATGATTTTTTCATAGATTTTGCTCATAGCTGGTAGCACAGATATAGGTCTATAATTAGAGGGATCAAACTTACTACCCGATTTGAAAATTGGTACTACTTTACTATGTTTCATTAAGTCAGGAAACGTACCGCTGTCTAAACATTGATTAAATATGCCTGTTAGGGCAGGGGCAATTGTGTTAATAATATCTCCAAGAACCTTAACAGAAATCCCCCATAAGTCTTCAGTGTTTTTTATGTTAAGACTTTTAAATGCTTTTTTAATTGTGGCAACAGAAATGGGCTGGAATTCATAGCTTGGAATATCCTTATTAAAGTTTTCTTTAAGAAGAACTTCAGCTAATATAGGTGATGAGGGGAGAGACTTTGTAACCTCTATTGGGATGTTGGTAAAGAAATTTTCTAGTGTCTCAGCAAATTTTAACTTATCTGAAATGGTTTCATTATCAATTTTTAGTGACAACTCATTCTGATCTCGCTGTTTTGTGTTTCCAGTTTCTTTGTTAATTACCTGCCACACAGCTTTTATTTTATTATTAGACATACTAATTTTGTTACTTATTAATTTAGATTTAGCCTCAGCGCAGACTCTTTTGAATATTTTAGAATAATTTCTTACATAATTATGAAGGGCTTGATCAGAGGTTAATGATTTCTCGTGATACAGATTATATAAAATATCTCTGCTTTTTCTAATGCCAGCAGTAGCCCATTCACTAAATTTTGGTTTAGTATTGATAGTAACTTTTTTTACAGGACATGCTTTATTGAATTCTTGGCATACTGTAGAAAATAATGTACCATAGTTTATGTTGCGGTCTTGTGAATCAAAACTTGCTGTTGAAAGATTGCTAAGAACATTATTATTAAACATTTTCAATTTATTTTTAGTTAGAGGTCTTAATTGAATTGATTTATCTATGTGTAATCTGTTACCTAAGTCAAATGACACAAGTTGACCAGTATGGTCAGACCTGACGCCACTAATTAAAGACGAGTCTTTTATTTTACAATTAGTGAATACATTGTCGATGCATGAAGCTGAAGTTGCTGTTATTCTAGTTGCTTCATTAAATATACATTTTAAATTAAATGATTTAAACAATGAAATGAGCTTACATTTTTCTGGTGAATGAACTAATAGATCAATATTTAGGTCACCACAAACAAAAACAAATTTACTATCTTTAAAAAGTTTACTAAGTATTTCTTCCATTATGATCAAAAATGATGACAAATTTGAGGCTGGTGGTCTATAAACACATAAGAAAGTATGGCCTTCAACTTCTGCACATGCTACCTCACATAAGCGATCAACAGAGCAAGCAGTGATATCCTTTCTTTCTTTATACCTAAAAGAACTATTACATAATATCAAAGTACCACCCCCTAATGAGGACCTGTTGTGCGCACTGGCAACTGAAAAATTATTTACATTAAACGACATTCTATCCGGTTTTAACCATGTTTCACAAAAACATAATATATCCATATGATATTTATCTATTAACATTTCTACGTCTAGGATTTTGCCAGAAAAGCGATTTATATTTTGGTGATATAGTAAAATATTCTTATTATGCTTCTCTTTTGTCGACTCTAAAAGTTTAAAGAATGAATAACAGTATTATTAGAAGTACTAGATAATACTGTGTCGTCACTTAACCTAGTCTCAGTTAAATTATCAATAACTGCGTGTATATTGTAAGCTAACAAAGTAGAAAATACATGTTGACTTTTCTTGGGTAGAAACATATGTTCCTGAACTAATACAAAATCCCTAACAAAATAGTTTGTATCAAAATACAATAAACGGTCACTATGACGACATGTCAAAATATGCATTAAGTTGTTTAAACTATAAATGTAATGGTTTTCTGCATCATACAAATTATCAGAATATGGCAATGCACATAATATTAATTTACCTAGTAAATGTACCCAGGATTTTGTAATATCTTGATTTAAAAGAGTGTCCATGGAGTTTCTTGCCCGTTCTTCTCCATAGAGATCTACGCTTTGGAATGGGCATCTAGCTTCAACTTTCTGACTAACTGACAGACTATTTAATTTTGACAATTCAAAAGTGCCTGTACAAGGTTTAATTGAAATAAATGATTTGAGTTTTTGAGTTTGAGTAAGACAATAACTATTGTTCGCGTTTGGTTCTTTTTAGTAAGAAATAATTACCTACTGTCCGCTAAGTTACTTAACTAATTAGTGTTACAGTTTTATACAAATGGTACCAAGTAAATAGATATACCTACAACTTCTTTATAAAGTAATGTTTTTGTAACGAACGCCGAATGTGTTTATGTGAATAGTGAATTTCAGTCTATCAAAAAGTACTCTGTGATAGTGAACATGACTGAGTTATATACCAGTGAAGTGATAAATAAGTTAGAATATGTAAAAATGAATCGACTATCAGTCGATTCATCATTGAGACGCGAGACTAAGCGGAAGTTATGTCATTGCAATAATTTGCGGAGTCAGTTTACTGTGTAAGTTACGAATGTGACTAACCACTTTTTTCGTTGTGAAAGATGAACTAGTTTTTATAGATAATCAGCGTTTTCGGTGTTAATAGCATGTCTAACCCAGGAGATAGCCCCTTCGGCCGCAGCAAATTGGTAGGACGAAGTCCTCCACCGACCCCATCGCCTGCCGAACAAAACGAGACAAGAGAACCAGCGCCGTCAGTGGGCACGGAGACCGAATTACCGACTGAAGTCGTCTCTACGTCAGAGATTCAGAGATGGCTTGGGTCCATCGACACAATTTTGACTGTTGCTCGATTGTGGCGGAAGGAAAAATGAAATTCCGACCAAAAACTCCGTGTCACCAATCTCTGTCGAAAAGATAACTATGGGCCATGGGTGGTCTCAGATGGTCGTGCTGTATCAAGCCCTGAAGCAGAAGTCCATCCAGGCGCACACAACCATCCAGCACCTTCAAGTGCAGCAGAATGTTGCGGAATCCCTTTGCCAGTTTAAAGAAGTCGTGGAAACGAAGATGAGCCAAACCAAACCAGAAAGTACTTCCTACGCTAACATGATGAAGAAAGGCTCTGATAAATTTATTCGCCCATTCGCCCATTTGTCTTAAGCACAAATGTACTACATCTAACCACTCGACTAAAGAACCTGGAACGCAAGCAATACTGCGGAGTGGAACGTACTTGCTGTCACAATACTGCGGGGTGGAACGTACTTGCTGTCACAATACTGCGGGGTGGAACGTGCTTGCTGTCACAATACTGCGGGGTGGAACGTGCTTGCTGTCACAATACTGCGGGGTGGAACGTGCTTGCTGTCACAATACTGCGGGGTGGAACGTGCTTGCTGTAATTAGTTTTTTTTTTTTTTTTTTTTTTTCATAATAATGTACATATTATTATTATTTTAAATATTAGCATAAATTATGTAAATATTATAGTAAAGAAATTAAATTAGTTAAGCAAAATTGATCCTAACGTTAGAAAATTCTAGAAACTCGTAAGGGATGCCTTACCGCGGAAAATTGCCTAAAAAGTTCCCGAAAATTCTGGTACAAGGTTCGCATTGATGACATGGCGCGATCTGATTGACTAGGGCCTTGTTTTGCGTTTCAATTACTATAATAGGCTATTTGACTGGTTTCTGATAAACATCTCAGATTATTTAATGGTGTCTAACGAGCCCACAAAAACCTATTACTTAAAATTGCATAATGTATTTCTTTTAGAAAATAGTAAATAAAAATGTACTGTTTAAATAAGCCGCCAAAACGCTATCTTTAACAATATGGCGTCGTGACGTCAAAATACACGTAAACAAACGTTGAAACGGTCGAGATACTAGACAAAAGTCATCTGTTCTGTCAACGATAGACAGAAATTGACTATATCATGACGTCATCATAAGTTCAGCCAATCCAGACCGTTTTCGATTACGTGGCGCCAGATTTAAAAAGATGAAGTTTTTTCGGGATTTTTTTAATAAATAATACATTTTTTTGTAGTAAAATTAATGCAAATCGATTTTAAAAGCGATAATCTATACGAGTGTCAATAATTATGACCTTATTTTTTACATTGTCAAATAGCCTATTGTTTATTGTGACACATAACGTTATCTAGTGGCGAGTGGTGATACTATGTATTGTAATATGTATTATCTATTTTAGCTACCCACTCAAAGGTGGCATTAGTTGTAATTAAATATTTGGGAATTTCCGTTTTTCTGTTCTTGGTACTACTTAAGTACTTGTGTGAGAAAACTTTTTCCAAGATGAAGTAGGTACACGAAGAATATTTTCAGATGTAAATTAACCGATGAGCATCTTAAATCTCTTTTAATAATAAATGTAAGGAAAATATAGTATATAACATCTATACATATAATAAAACAGTAGAAAAACTGTGTCTGTACATTGAAAATATTAAAAAAAAAAAAATGGGGGGGGGGTTTAGAAACAGTAATAGGGTACGAATCCGAAAAAAAAATTCTGTCTGTTTGTCTGTTTGTCTGTTTGTTTGTACACGCTAATCTTCGGAACTACTGGAAGGATTTGAATGATTTTTGTTTTGTGCTATAGGTATTATGTCTGGGCAACATATAGGCTATAATTTATCTTGGAAACTTGAACACCTGATGCAGAACCGCAACAGACCAGCTAAACTATAAGAGATACAAAAATGGTACCATAGCAAAAATGGTTCCACGTGATGAGCATTTTCTGCCGAGAGAATAAATTTGAAGATCTGGAACACCTTATGTGGAACTCCAAGAGCCCAGCTACACCATGACATATATAGGAATGACGTCTTAGCAAAAGTTGTTCGATCTGATGGGCATTTCCTGTTGACTTATAAAAAAACTGGCCAACACGAAGGGTTCCGTACCACAATGCAAAAACGCCGAAAAAAACACGTTTGTTGTATGGGAGCCCCCCTTAAATATTTATTTTATTTTGTTTTTAGTATCTGTTGTTATAGCGGCAACAGAAATACATCATCTGTGAAAATTTCAACTGTCTAGCTACCGCGGTTCTTGAGATACAACCTGGCGACAGACGGCAAAAACGCCGAAAAAAACACGTTTTTTTGTACGGGAGCCCCCCTTAAATATTTATTTTATTTTGTTTTTAGTATTTGTTGTTATAGCGGCAACAGAAATACACCATATGTGAAAATTTCAACTGTCTAGCTACCGCGGTTCTTGAGATACAGCCTGGCGACAGAAAGACGGCAAAAACGCCGAAAAAAACACGTTTTTTTGTACTGGAGCCCCCCTTAAATATTTATTTTATTTTGTTTTTAGTATTTGTTGTTATATCGGCAACAGAAATACACCATCTGTGAAAATTTCAACAGTCTAGCTGCCGCGGTTCTTGAGATACAGCCTGGCGACAGACAGACGGCAAAAACGCTGAAAAAAACACGTTTTTTTGTATGGGAGCCCCCTTAAATATTTATTTTATTTTGTTTTTAGTATTTGTTATTATAGCGGCAACAGAAATACATCATCTGTGAAAATTTCAACTGTCTAGCTACCGCGGTTCTTGAGATACAGCCTGGTGACAGACAGACGGCAAAAACGCCGAAAAAAACACGTTTGTTGTATGGAAGCCCCCCTTAAATATTTATTTTATTTTGTTTTTAGTATTTGTTGTTATAGCGGCAACAGAAATACATCATCTGTGAAAATTTCAACTGTCTAGCTACCGCGGTTCTTGAGATACAGCCTGGCGACAGACAGACGGCAAAAACGCCGAAAAAAACACGTTTTTTTGTACGGGAG
The DNA here is from genome assembly GCA_963082905.1 of Oligia fasciuncula. NCBI lineage: Eukaryota > Metazoa > Arthropoda > Insecta > Lepidoptera > Noctuidae > Oligia > Oligia fasciuncula. Next base: position 254,545 of record OY720414.1, on the reverse strand, counting down.
CCCCCCTTAAATATTTATTTTATTTTGTTTTTAGTATTTGTTGTTATAGCGGCAACAGAAATACACTATCTGTGAAAATTTCAATTGTCTAGCTACCGCGGTTCTTGAGATACAGCCTGGCGACAGACAGACGGCAAAAACGCCAAAAAAACACGTTTTTTTGTATGGGAGCCCCCTTAAATATTTATTTTATTTTGTTTTTAGTATTTGTTGTTATAGCGGCAACAGAAATACATCATCTGTGAAAATTTCAACTGTCTAGCTACCGCGGTTCTTGAGATACAGCCTGGTGACAGACAGACGGACGGACGGACAGCGAAGTCTTAGTAATAGGGTTCCGTTTTACCCTTTGGGTACGGAACCCTAAAATCGAAGATCAGAAACATCTGATGTGGAAATCAAAACTATCACTAATTTCACCTCCACGCGGTGAAGGCGGTAACAGTTTAGGACTGATTTTCGATGACGATGGTATATCATTGAAAATTTGACTCTACTGGCCAAAACTCCCATTTTTTTTTAACGTGACTAGATGCTCATGCGTTCTGCACTACCACGGGGAGATAGTACAGTTATGTGGGACTCTAACCCACTAAAACTCCACGGTGTCCTCCTCTGCCGCTTACAGCGGGAATATGGGCACGCGTTAGCACTCATCCGTGAACCCGCCGCGGCTGTCCGTCACCGGACCCTCCTCTGGGGAGTACTCCCCATCACCGGCGCACCAGAACACATAGCACGCCGTGACGACCCCAGGGACCAAACCAGCACATGGGCACCAGACGACCCCGTGTCTGGGCACCCTTGGTAGGGGAGCAGTCACTTAGATTTTAATTGATCAGGTATCTTCTTCACAATAAAACTATAACCATGCCTAGAAAAAGGTCAAATCTTTTCCAATGTTCCAAAGGAGCTAAAAGATTGCGGATCATAAGATCCCAAGAATCTACCAAAGAGCGTCAGGAGAGACTTGATGCTGTTCGAGAACATCAGGCTGCAACTCGCTCCGTGGAAACCTCTTCGGATCGCGAAGCGCGCCTGCATTCTCAGCGTATTTACGCATCTACATCCAGGTCTCTAGAAACCAGTGAAGAATATGATGCGCGACTGACCGCTGATCGTGAACGTCATGCATTGTCTCGCGAGTCGGAGACGTTCACGGATAGAGAATTGCGCTTGAGTTCTCAGCATATCTACGCATCTGCTTCTAGGTCTCTAGAGACAAGTGCGGAACGTGATGCGCGACTGTCCGCTGATCGTGAGCGACATGCATTGTCTCGCGAATCGGAAACGTTTACCGATACAGAATCACGCTTGAGTTCTCAGCGTATTCGCACATCTACTAACAGGTCTTTTGAAACAAGTGATGAACTTGAGATTATCATACATTGTCCCGTACACGCACACAACAAAATACTCATAATCAGTTAGAAAGTGAGAAAGAAAGAATTGCTGGAGTACGGCATGAAGAGACAGATTAAGAAGAGCGCAACGAACGTTTGAATTCTGAACGACTTCGACATTCTCTGAACAGAATGTCGATATCATCTGAAGAATCGGATGTGTCTCAAGATATAGCCGTATGGCATGGCGACCTTCCTTGGGTTGATAAGGAACGGAGTGCATTTACGTATACTCCTATGATTGACTACGCCACATATTCCGCCATCGGAGGTATGGTTCAAAATTGTACTTTTTGTGAAGCTGTTAAATGGCAAAAAGAAACAAACGGTATGTGTTGCTCAGGTGGGAAAGTACATATTAAAATATTACAAAATCCTCCAGAAATATTAAGATCACTGCTAATCGGTGACCATCCACAGTCAAAACATTTCTTGGATAACATACGTTCGTACAATAATGCCTTTCAAATGACATCTTTTGGTGCAGAACAGATTTCAGAAGGCCCATTTATGCCAACATTCAAAGTGCAAGGCCAAGTTTACCACCTTATTGGTTCATTATTGCCTGAAAATGACGTCTCGAATCGTCTCGCGCATCCCGTTGTTTTTCAGTCCCTGGGCTCTTAGAATTCGACATCAGACGTTTCAGATCTCCGATTTTGACGACCCCGTTGTCGCTGGCATAAGCAACAGGATCCGCGTACGAAGTCGCGGGCAGAAGCTAGTAATACAAATAAAAAAAAAAACAAAATCTCATGACGGACGTATATGGTTGTTAGAGAGTACTTCACACTGACCTCCGTACTAGTAACAACTGTATCACGGTAGGTCAGGCTTCCTCGTTCTCCAACAATCACACACTCCATCAGTGAACCTAGCAGGTAGGCAGGTAATCATTATTACATTGCTATCATTACTTCAAGTCGTAAGTGGCTAAATTAGTATAAGCAAAATATTTAGACAAAACATTTTTAAAAGAAGATGTAGTGTATATGCATAATTTTTTCGGCATTAAAGGTAAGAAGGTTGCGGTCAAGCCAGGTTGTAACGGAACCAAACCCCTCATCTGTCAATTTAAAAGCCTCGCTCCATATGTTGCCTCTAAACGGGTACGTATCAAAATCCCGAAAGTTTATATCATCGGTATGATGATTGAACCAAAAAAAAGAAAAAATACCGACGTCCAAAACACCGAAATTCAAAATACCGAAAGTTTTAAATGCCGACAGTCGTTATATCGAAAGACAAAATACCGATGTTCAAATGCCCGAAAGGACGAAATCCCGAATGGACGAAATACTGATGGATGAAATCTCAAACACAATAGGCGACGTAGGATGCAAGAGCGAGCGAAGGGCACCCCGAGGTTCAGTTTTGTTAGTTTACTTAAACCCTTTACACAGAAATAGGGGCCCCGCGAAGCGGGGCTCCGTCGACATAGGATGCAAGAGCGAAAACACCGTCGCCGTCCGGTGAGGGCTCCGCCGTCTATGTCGACGGGCCCCTATTTCTGAGTAAAAGGTTTAAAGTAACCTAACAAAACCGAACCACGGGGTGCCCTTCGCTCGCTCTTTCTTGAGAAGGTTGATCCCTATGATGAACCTAACCTCCGACTACGCTTTTTAGGCAACTTTTAAATGTTTTGAGGTTAGGTTTACAAAAAATAGTTTTTCTCGGAAACGGTGGCAATTTCGGGATTTTAAACATCGGGTTTTTAAACTTTCGAGCATATGAACTTTCGGGATTTTAAACTTTCGACCATACAACCATTCGGCGTTTCAATTTTCGGGATTTCGTCCATCGGTATTGTAATATTCGGTCTTTTAAAATTGGGGATTTTGATACGTACCCCTCTAAACAGTAGAACCGTATCATCAGCAAATGTAATTATTTTACCCCGTGTGAGATGAAAGTCACACAAGTCATTTATGTAAATGAGGAATAAAGTCGGTCCCAAAATGCTGCCCTGAGGTACCCCAAATGGGACTTTTTCTGTTTGACTTGTGAAATCCATCATTCTCACACATTGCGTCCTGTTTGACATGTAATCGGTAATCAAATCCAGCGCTACACCACGAACACCGATGCTCTCCAACTTTCTTAGGAGTATGGGAACAGAAACTGTGTCAAACGCTTTTGCTAGGTCCAGGAACACCCCTATGGTCTTATCATCCATATCCAAACCATCAACAACATATGATAGAAGCTGGTGAACAGCATGCGAAGTAGATTTATTAATCCTGAATCCGAACTGGTTTTCCGACAGAAGCCCGTTGGACTCTAAGAAGCTTTTCAAGCGCTTATTTATAATACGCTCAATGATTTTGGACAGGGTAGGCAACAAGGAGATTGGCCTATAGTTTGAGACACAGCCTCCGTCCCCAGACTTATGTATAGCAATAATGACAGATTGTTTGAGGATGTTAGGAAAGATGCCCTTAGAAAGGCACAGATTACAAATCAGAGTTATTGGAAATGCAAATATCTCAACGCCTAGTTTAAGTAAGATTGAGGGAATCTCATCCCAGCCACAGGAGTTAGATAATTTTAAATTAATTATTGTACCTTTTATTTCAGTTTCGTCAGTCGGCAGCAAAGTTTGGGTTATACATATATTTTAGCCAAATCCTCTTCGTTTCTTTGAGTTCTTACTTGTATGCTATGAGCAAATTGACTTCCTACATCAGAAAAAGCTTGCTGTCACAGTTTTATGTTACGTGAGTTTTATCCAGTTGTCATTATGGCGTATTTTAGGTTGCGTTAGTTAATGGTAGCGTACCTGTGAGTGGATTTTATAGTAAATAGAATCCTGCGGATTAGTTTTACTTTTTAAAAGGTCATCAAAGTCTTTTGTGCGACTTTTGTATAGACAGATTTCCTTAATTATTGTTTACCCATTGTTTTTTAGATTATTTTTGTGAAGGTTTATTTGTGATCTTAAGTATTTTAGATTTTTTAGTTTTGTACAAGTATTGCGATATCTTTTGTAGGTTATATTCAGTATCTCATTGTGAGGGTCTTTTAAGGTTTTGGTGCAAATGATCTCTATTCCTCATACAGCGACAGAGTCCAGGCGTTATCCCGGGTTTAATGTTACGTTTTCTACGCGACAGTTTACAGATGTACATATGTTTATTGATACTATCCCTTACTGTGCATAGGAATTTATTGGTAACGTCATTAGGGTCATCAGAATGTAATACAACAGTCCAGTCGATTTGTTTTAGATCCTCGATGATCGCGATGTAATTTACTTTTTTATATGTTGTCTGTTTTTTCTCAGAGGTTACAGATTTCTTAGAGAGAGATATCATAACACTGCAATGATTCTTAATAGTTGAGTCGCATACAGCAGCAGTCGCAGTCGTATCAGCATTTGTTTTGACAAAGCAATGGTCGCGAAAAAAAAATCAGCTGTTCCCTACATTTATGTTCGCATAACTCGTCAAAATGTAGGGAGCAGCTGATTTTTTTTTCGCGATTTCTGGTTTGGTCCCGTAGTAAAAGTTGTTCATAATGATGAGTACAATGACCCCTTAAGAGGTCCAGAACGACTTAAATTTAACCTTGTATAACAATTTTTTATTGCAATCAGTGGAAACACGTAACATCTATTGGCGCGATATAGTACTAACGAAAACATATTGTGATCTTTAAAATATTAATAAGTGTATTATTAACTGTGATACCTAAGTCTGTGTTATATAAAAAAGTAATGATAATAATCTATAATCTATAAATTTAAAAGAAAGTCGTGTTAGTTACACTATTTATAACTCAAGAACGGCTAAACCGATTTGGCTGAAAATTGGTGGGGAGGTAGCTTAGAACCAGGAGACGGACATAGGACACTTTTTATCCGGTTTTTTTTATCCAGTTTTAGACGGACATAGTATTTAATATTTTTATTATTTACTTATGGGAGTAGGGTAGGAGTAGTGTGGGAGTAGGTTAGGAGTAGGGTAGGAGTTGGGTAGGAGTAGTGTAGGAGTAGGGTAGGAGTAGGTTAGGAGTAGGGTAGGAGTAGGTTAGGAGTAGGGTAGAAGTAGGGTAGGAGTAGGATAGGAGCAGGGTAGGAGTCGTGTAGGAGTAGGGTAGGAGTAGTGTAGAAGTAGAGTAGGGTAGGGGTAGGGTAGGGTAAGGGGTAGGACACCACGCGAACGAAGTAGCGCCGGGCAGCTAGAAATAATTTATATGGCAAAACAACGTTTGCCGGATCAGCTAGTAAGAAATAAAATAAATATACAATACCTACATAATTCTAAAATGATGGTTTAAGTACTTAAGCATGAAAATGAAATGGTAACATTCCGGTTATTAACTCACGCGCAGCCGCGCCGCCGGCGCCGGCGCCGGCCTTTAAAAATCTGTGCGTGTAGCGTGTAGCGTGGTCGCAGTGGACGATCCCTGCGGATCTCGCCTACATTCTCATACAAATCAAAGATAATTACTCGTGCGTAGCTTTAACCATGGGTCCCACAAATTTATATTTTTTCATGTTTTCCAGACTCGTGAAGATCTACACCAAAATCTACAAACTAACGTTGGTGTACCACTACTTCCTGTCGAACTACTGGAACTTCTGCAACGACAACCTGGTTGCCATGATGGCCCGGCTGTCTCCCGCCGACAAAGCTATCTACAACTATGACGTCAGCAGTATTGACCTCGACGACCTGCTCCGAGCGTTCATTGTTGGCATACGAAGGTTGGTTCTTCGTCGCCATCATTCGGCCCCGATACATAACATAACATTACATTACACCAGCGTGCAGCGTGCAGCGTGCAGCGTGCAGCGGGGTATCTGCGTAATACACTAATAGTCAAAGTAAAATCATTTATTTCAAATATGCACATTAAAGGCACTTTTGAACATCAAAATTACAATAAAAAAATAGAATTGATTCTAGTCGCCCCTTCCAAAAGGTAGTGTTCGTATGGAGAAGAATGGGCAAGAAACTCCACCGTTACTCTTTTTTAGAATGTTTTACAAGGTTTTCTAAACATTCATTATATAATTATATGTGAAAACGATGCACCTAGAATAAAATTAGTCTACCACACAAAAGGTAAAAATTATTAAAAATGAAGCAATGATTATGTGATAGATAGATACATGGTGCTCACATATTTACAAATATTGTAAAAGTAGATGATTTTCCTAGAATTTTGACAAGACTAGTCACAGATTGTAAAAATCAATGTCATAAATTTTTTAAAAATATAAATTAAATTAGTAACCAGTTTGATTTTGTCTAGACTCTAGATTGTATTATGGAGCAGGACCAGCATGTTTCCAAGCATTATTATCTTGGATATCATCCTATAATTTGTAATATAATTATGTTCCTACTTGTTTACAAAAAAAAAAAAGGTAAAAGTGTACTTTTAATATGAGTTTTAAATTTTCTTTCATTTAATTGCAATATGTTGCAAGGTATTTTGTTGTAGCATTGAACACAGTACCGTACCATAAAATAGATTGACTAAAGAAAAATTCAATTTAACCAAATAACAGATTTGGTTAAAGTAAAGTTATATTTTTTACATAAACTTCCAACACAGTACCCGTTACCTATGCACTAAGTAGGTAGTTAGGTACGTTGTTGAACAGACAATTTTTTTTCGAAAATGGATTTGCAATATCCTTCAAAAAAACAACAAGAACATTAAGTTGGTTTCAGAGTGATAGATACTATTGAAAAAGTTATAAAAATGTTTGAAGTTGTAGCGTAAACTGAACTTTATTATGTAGGTATTAAAGTAATTTTTCCATTAATTCATATTTTTGTTTACATGTTTGGACAGTTAATCGCGAACGGAGATTAGACCCAGCGGGTTAGGTTGGGCATTGTCTGTCAGTGAGTGAAGGAATGATTGATTGTTCCAGGTACGTTATAAAGGACGGTCTGCAGGGCAGTGAGGTGGGCTACAGGAAACAGAAGAAATTGTACTACGCGAACATACTGTTTATGACAGTTTACTTGTACTTAGTCTGGAAGCTCGTGTACTTCTTGTACTCGACCCTCGCTGTGATGTTCGCCGTTGTTTAGATTCTACGTAATAAATTATTTTAATAGGAAAAACGAGTTTTTTTGTTGGTGACAGGTTTTTTATTTTAAGATTTGTTATTTTTCGAGTGTCAGATACTTACATCTGACATTACAGCTTCAGAGGCCCAATATGGCCAGATATCGCACAAACACAGTTTGGAAGGGAAAAGGGGAGGCCTTTGCAAGTAACTATTTAGTAATCTGTGCCTTTGCCCAGCAGTGGGGCACAATATAGGCACAAAACATTTAAGTACTCGTCTGAAAAACCAAAATAATGTGTATTTAGCGATAATTCTTAGTTCAGATACTTCATTTTTATTTTTAATCTTTAGCTGTATTTTGAAAAGTCTTTTGATTGATAATTGCATTATTTTGAAAAATGTATGTCTGACTACCCAATCGTCATCATCTCATCAATCAATCAACTCAGCCTATCGCAGTCCACTGCTGGACATAGGCCTCTCCCAGACTGCGCCACAGCACCCTGTCCTCCGCCTTCCGCATCCAGTCTACCCCAGCCACCTTCTTTAGGTCGTCCGTCCATCTAGCTGGGGGGCGTCCCACACTACGCTTGCCGATACGCGGTCTCCACTCCAGGACTCGTTTGCTCCACCGGCCATCGGTCCTTCGACAGACATGGCCAGCCCACTGCCACTTCAGTTTGCTTACTCTGCAAGCTATGTCGGTAACTCCGGTTCTTTTCCGGATAATTTCATTCCTGATTTTATCCTTCAAAGAGACTCCGAGCATAGCTCGCTCCATAGCGCGCTGAGCGACCTTGAATTTGTGGACCAGCCCGACCGTCAGTGTCCACGTTTCAGCACCGTATGTCATGACGGGCAGGACGCACTGGTTGAAGACCTTAGTCTTCAAACACTGCGGGATAGGCGACGAGAAGACTTGACGAAGTTTTCCAAATGCTGCCCAACCCAGCTGGATCCTCCTGTCGGCCTCTTTCTCAAAGTTGTGTCTACCGAGCTGGATGACTTGGCCTAGGTAGACATAATCCTTCACAACTTCGAGAAGCGACCCTTCGATGTGGATTGGACTCGGCAAGACGTGGGAATTGTACATGACTTTTGTCTTGTCCAAATTCATGCCGAGGCCAACCCGCCGGGAGGCTACATTTAGGCTGTGCAACATTTGGTCTGGCTGTTCCAGCGTCTCTGCCATTATGACGATGTCATCGGCAAACCGAAGATGTGAGATATACTCGCCGTTCACGTTGATACCCTGTCCAGTCCAGTCCAACGTCTTGAAGACGTCTTCTAAAGCGTTGGTAAACAATTTAGGGGATATTACATCCCCCTGTCTCACCCCCCTGAGCAGTTGGATAGGGCTGGTTTTCTGATCCTGGATCTGGACAGTCATCGTTGCAGCGTCATACAAACATCTCAACACTTCGATGTAGCGCCAGTCAATTTGACATCGTTGCAGAGAGGCCAGAACTGCCCATATTTCGATGGAGTCGAAGGCTTTCTCGTAGTCCACAAATGCCATACACAGCGGCTGATTGTACTCCTCGGTCTTCTGTACAATTTGTCGAACAGTATGAATGTGGTCTACGGTACTGAAGCCTTTTCGAAAACCGGCTTGTTCTGGCGGCTGGAACTCGTCAAGTCTCCTGGCGAGACGGTTCGTGACGACCCTCGAGAACAGCTTGTATACGTGGCTCAGAAGTGAGATGGGTCTATAGTTCTTCAGCAAGGATTTATCACCTTTTTTGAAGAACAGAACCACCGCACCTCTGCTCCACGCCTCGGGCGTTGTACCCTCTTGGATAACGGAATTAAAGAGACTCGCTAGCTCTTTCAGGACTGGAGCCCCGCCCGCTTTAAGGAGCTCTGTCGTTATTCCGTCATCCCCAGGTGCCTTGTTGTTCTTTAGCTGCTCGAGAGCCGCCCTAATCTCGCATTGGTCGATATCCGGGATGTCCTCCGTGTAGTGGCGTGTTAATTCGGCTCGATGGTCATCTGCACTAGGCCCCGCTGGTTTCATCGCCCGTGTTGAGTATAGGTGCCCATAGAAATCCTCGACTTCCTCGAGAATCTCGGACTTCGAAGTCACGATTCTGCCATCCGCAGTTCTTAGTTTCGTCAGATGGGACCTCCCTAATTGCTGAGCGAACACTTTCGACCCTCGGTTTTGCTCAATCGCATCCTTAATGTCGCGGGTGTTGGAGCACCGAAGGTCGCGTCGCGTCAGCTTTCTAATTTTCAGGTTTAAGGCCCTCTTATCTGACGAAGACGGCTGCATAGATGGCAACTCTCGCCTTTCCCTCATAAGTCCGAGAGTTTCTGAGGAAAGTTTGGACACCTTACTTTTTCGCCGCAGCGGGAAAAGTCTGCGGGACACGTCGCGTAGTGCTTTGACCACCTCGTCAGCTTTCTCGTCAATATTACCTATGGTTTCCAACAGGGTGAATCGATTTTGAAGTTCCAGTTGAAACTTTTCGGATCCTAGAGCGGCTTGGAGCTGCGTAGGTCGGAGTGTAGGCCTCATCATGCGGAGTCTCTCAGCTCTGAAATTAATATTTAAAGTGCCTCGGACAAGCCTGTGATCGCTTCCGGTATTAAACCTACTAATCACGGAGACATCTCTAAATATATGCTTTCTATCCGTCATGATGAAGTCTATCTCGTTCCTTGTCACGTTATCGGGGCTCTGCCAGGTCCACTTCCTTTGGGGTTTCTTTTCGAAAAACGAATTCATTAAGAAGAGCCCCTGCGACTCCAAAAAGTTGACCAGCATTTGCCCCCTGTGATTCCTGCGCCCCAAACCGAACGGCCCGACTTTCGATTCACCGCGTTCTTGTACTCCCACTTTGGCATTGAAGTCCCCCATAACAACGTTGTAGTGGGCCTTTGTCGTACTATGCATTGCCTTGGCAATATCCTCGTACATGGCCTCGGCTGTCTCGTCAGAGGTCATCATCTGCCTAGTTACAACTATGTTGGGGTCGGCTTCCAGTCTAACCGGATGCAACTCAATATCCAGTATCTTACATGGAACGACTGGCTATCTGAGCTCCAAACCTCAGTTACTGAGTAATACGATACCCCTACGACAGTTACTGAGTAATACGATACCCCTACGACATGGAGCTTTTAAGGTGTATGGATAGTTGAGACCGCGAAATTCAATTTTCTTACGTTTTTTGCAATTTGCAGGTCAGTGTCAGGTTGTATCTTGATCAAAATATGATTCGCGACAATAACAGATACATATTTAGAGAATTATAATCATTAGAATCATTAATCTGGGGGCACGGGAGTGCCCCCGCCAAGACGAGCCAAGCGAAGCGCAAGGGCACTACCTACCTTTTCTCGAAGCACTTCGTCGTATTTTTGAACCTTCATAACTTGGGTTTGGATTATACCAGATAAACAAAATTTTCGGGATATGATGTCAGTGGTTGACTTATTAAACCTATAAAGTTTCAATTGCATAGCTCTTATACTTTAGATTTTATTGATATCTAAAATACCCCGATTTCGTCACTGACTCACTGATTCACTGACTCACTGATGATCATCAATATTCTAAGGGTCTTCCTGAAGTCCTAGAAAGCTGAAATTTGGTATGTAAGCTAGTAATAGTACACAAACAACAAAAAAACTCTAAAACTTGGAACTTTTACCCTTCAACCCCTTAAAATAGGGGATGGAAGTTTGTACGAGACTTCCGCAGATTTTTATGCTAGAGTTCTGAAAATTGATATAGGGACTCCTTGTTATAAATAATAAAATACGTATTTCAGGATTTTCAGTAAATAACCCCCCAACCCCCAAAAATTTTTTTTTTATTTCATAAGCATCAATATTCTAAGGTTCTTCCTGAAGTCCTAGATTGCTGAAATTTGGTATGTAAGCTAGTAATAGTACACAAACAATTCTAAGACTTGGAACTTTTACCCTCCAACCCCTTAAACTAGGGGATGGGAGTTTGTATGAGACTTCCGCAAATTTTGATGCTAGAGTTCTGAAAATTGATACAGCCGGTCGATTCTGTAAAAATCTCACCGTGAAAACTTAGGTGAAGTGAGTTTGTTTTTGCTAGGAATTGACACTATTGACAGCTCACTCCACGCTCACTTCACCTAAGTTTTCACGGTGAGATTTTTACAGAATAGCCCCGCAGGGACTCCTTGTTACAAATAATAAAATACGTATTTCAGGATTTTCAGTAAATAACCCCCCAACCTACCCAATTTTTTTTTTTTTTTTATAAGCATCTATATTCTATGGTTCTTCCTGAAGTCCTAGAAAGCTGAAATTTGGTATGTAAGCTAGTAATAGTACAAAAACAACAAAAAAACTCTAAAACTTGGAACTTTTACCCTCCAACCCCTTAAAATAGGGGATGGAAGTTTGTACGAGACTTCCGCAAATTTTGTTGCTAGAGTTCTGAAAATTGATATAGGGACTCCTTGTTATAAATAATAAAATACGTATTTCAGGATTTTCAGTAAATAACCCCCCAACCCCCCAAAAAAATATTTTTTTATTTCATAAGCATCAATATTCTAAGGTTCTTCCTGAAGTCCTAGAAAGCTGTAATTTGGTATGTAAGCTAGTAATAGTACACAAACAATTCTAAGACTTGGAACTTTTACCCTCCAACCCCTTAAACTAGGGGATGGAAGTTTGTAAGAGACTTCCGCAAATTTTGATGCTAGAGTTCTGAAAATTGATAAAGGGACTCCTTGTAATAAATAATAAAATACATATTTCAGGATTTTTAGTAAAGAAACCCCCAAAAAAAATTATTTCATAAGCAACTTTCAAAAAGATGTGAAATCCCACCAAAAACATTTTCATGTAAAATGTTGCCAAGACGACACCACATATGGCTCAAAAAGTTATCAGATCTCATGTAGAGCCAAGCTTCTAACTCTACACGCCCTAACTTCACAAACTCTACACCTTAGTCAAAATATGTGGCTTGGCCGTTTCGCTACCATGGGCGTAAGGTGAAAAATTTATTCACTGTTCATTACTTTTCTGTTATACAATAGTTTTTGTAGTAACGAAACGGCCAAGCCTCATATTTTGACTAAGGTGTAGAGTTTGTGAAGTTAGGGCGTGTAGAGTTAGAAGCTTGGCTCTACATGAGATCTGATAACTTTTTGAGCCATATGTGGTGTCGTCTTGGCAACATTTTACATGAAAATGTTTTTGGTGGGATACATCTTTCTAAGTTAGATTTCTACCACCAATCTCTTATGGGAAAGTGTTAGGGGTAGAAGATACAATCTGACACTGACCTGCAAATTGCAAAAAACCTAAAAAAAATTGAATTTCGCGGTCTACCACTATCCATTCACCATAACAGACTAGCTCGGCTGCTATATGTATAATAAGAGTAGATGCTTTAGTAGCAATTATTATGGACATATTTAACTCCAATTCACTAAACTAGCTTCTCCCCACGACTTTGTCCGCGTGCATGTTCACCCGATCCGCCCCGCCGCATCGCATCGTCTGCCCGCTCTATTACTTCGTTTTCGCTTAGCGTTGAAAAGTGGTTCCTATGTTGCTCACACACTTGTTAAAGTTCAACTACTTTTGCATTTTTTCATTTTTCTTTTTTTTAAATAACTTGTAAATATGTGAGCACCATGTATCTATCACTTATTTGATTTACCTGTCATTGCTTAATTTTTAATTCTTTTTACCTTTTGTGGTAGACTAATTTTATTATGGGTGCATCGTGTTCACATATAAATTTTATTATGTATACAAGACCTTGTAAAACATTTTTAAAAGAGTAACGGTGGAGTTTCTTGCCCATTCTTCTCCATACGAAAACTACCTTTTCGAATGGGCGACTAGAATCATTTCTATTTAGTTTTTTTTTGACGTTCAAAAGTGCCTTTAATGTGCCTATTTGAAATAAATGATTTGACTTTGACTTTGACTTTGTTGTACCAAAATAAAACAATTATTATATACTAGCTTCTGCCCGCGACTTCGTACGCGGATCCTGTTGCTTATGCCAGCGACAACGGGGTCGTCAAAATCGGAGATCTGAAACGTCTGATGTCGAATTCTAAGAGCCCAGGGACTGAAAAACAACGGGATGCGCGAGACGATTCGAGACGTCATTTTCAGGCAATAATGAACCAATAAGGTGGTAAACTTGGCCTTGCACTTTGAATGTTGGCATAAATGGGCCTTCTGAAATCTGTTCTGCACCAAAAGATGTCATTTGAAAGGCATTATTGTACGAACGTATGTTATCCAAGAAATGTTTTGACTGTGGATGGTCACCGATTAGCAGTGATCTTAATATTTCTGGAGGATTTTGTAATATTTTAATATGTACTTTCCCACCTGAGCAACACATACCGTTTGTTTCTTTTTGCCATTTAACAGCTTCACAAAAAGTACAATTTTGAACCATACCTCCGATGGCGGAATATGTGGCGTAGTCAATCATAGGAGTATACGTAAATGCACTCCGTTCCTTATCAACCCAAGGAAGGTCGCCATGCCATACGGCTATATCTTGAGACACATCCGATTCTTCAGATGATATCGACATTCTGTTCAGAGAATGTCGAAGTCGTTCAGAATTCAAACGTTCGTTGCGCTCTTCTTAATCTGTCTCTTCATGCCGTACTCCAGCAATTCTTTCTTTCTCACTTTCTAACTGATTATGAGTATTTTGTTGTGTGCGTGTTCGGGACAATGTATGATAATCTCAAGTTCATCACTTGTTTCAAAAGACCTGTTAGTAGATGTGCGAATACGCTGAGAACTCAAGCGTGATTCTGTATCGGTAAACGTTTCCGATTCGCGAGACAATGCATGTCGCTCACGATCAGCGGACAGTCGCGCATCACGTTCCGCACTTGTCTCTAGAGACCTAGAAGCAGATGCGTAGATATGCTGAGAACTCAAGCGCAATTCTCTATCCGTGAACGTCTCCGACTCGCGAGACAATGCATGACGTTCACGATCAGCGGTCAGTCGCGCATCATATTCTTCACTGGTTTCTAGAGACCTGGATGTAGATGCGTAAATACGCTGAGAATGCAGGCGCGCTTCGCGATCCGAAGAGGTTTCCACGGAGCGAGTTGCAGCCTGATGTTCTCGAACAGCATCAAGTCTCTCCTGACGCTCTTCGGTAGATTCTTGGGATCTTATGATCCGCAATCTTTTAGCTCCTTTGGAACATTGGAAAAGATTTGACCTTTTTCTAGGCATGGTTATAGTTTTATTGTGAAGAAGATACCTGATCAATTAAAATCTAAGTGACTGCTCCCCTACCAAGGGTGCCCAGACACGGGGTCGTCTGGTGCCCATGTGCTGGTTTGGTCCCTGGGGTCGTCACGGCGTGCTATGTGTTCTGGTGCGCCGGTGATGGGGAGTACTCCCCAGAGGAGGGTCCGGTGACGGACAGCCGCGGCGGGTTCACGGATGAGTGCTAACGCGTGCCCATATTCCCGCTGTAAGCGGCAGAGGAGGACACCGTGGAGTTTTAGTGGGTTAGAGTCCCACATAACTGTACTATCTCCCCGTGGTAGTGCAGAACGCATGAGCATCTAGTCACGTTAAAAAAAAAATGGGAGTTTTGGCCAGTAGAGTCAAATTTTCAATGATATACCATCGTCATCGAAAATCAGTCCTAAACTGTTACCGCCTTCACCGCGTGGAGGTGAAATTAGTGATAGTTTTGATTTCCACATCAGATGTTTCTGATCTTCGATTTTAGGGTTCCGTACCCAAAGGGTAAAACGGAACCCTATTACTAAGACTTCGCTGTCCGTCCGTCCGTCTGTCTGTCACCAGGCTGTATCTCAAGAACCGCGGTAGCTAGACAGTTGAAATTTTCACAGATGATGTATTTCTGTTGCCGCTATAACAACAAATACTAAAAACAAAATAAAATAAATATTTAAGGGGGCTCCCATACAAAAAAACGTGTTTTTTTGGCGTTTTTGCCGTCTGTCTGTCGCCAGGCTGTATCTCAAGAACCGCGGTAGCTAGACAGTTGAAATTTTCACAGATGGTGTATTTCTGTTGCCGCTATAACAACAAATACTAAAAACAAAATAAAATAAATATTTAAGGGGGGCTCCCGTACAAAAAAACGTGTTTTTTTCGGCGTTTTTGCCGTCTGTCTGTCGCCAGGCTGTATCTCAAGAACCGCGGTAGCTAGACAGTTGAAATTTTCACAGATGATGTATTTCTGTTGCCGCTATAACAACAAATACTAAAAACAAAATAAAATAAATATTTAAGGGGGGCTTCCATACAACAAACGTGTTTTTTTCGGCGTTTTTGCCGTCTGTCTGTCACCAGGCTGTATCTCAAGAACCGCGGTAGCTAGACAGTTGAAATTTTCACAGATGATGTATTTCTGTTGCCGCTATAATAACAAATACTAAAAACAAAATAAAATAAATATTTAAGGGGGCTCCCATACAAAAAAACGTGTTTTTTTCAGCGTTTTTGCCGTCTGTCTGTCGCCAGGCTGTATCTCAAGAACCGCGGCAGCTAGACTGTTGAAATTTTCACAGATGGTGTATTTCTGTTGCCGATATAACAACAAATACTAAAAACAAAATAAAATAAATATTTAAGGGGGGCTCCAGTACAAAAAAACGTGTTTTTTTCGGCGTTTTTGCCGTCTTTCTGTCGCCAGGCTGTATCTCAAGAACCGCGGTAGCTAGACAGTTGAAATTTTCACATATGGTGTATTTCTGTTGCCGCTATAACAACAAATACTAAAAACAAAATAAAATAAATATTTAAGGGGGGCTCCCGTACAAAAAAACGTGTTTTTTTCGGCGTTTTTGCCGTCTGTCGCCAGGTTGTATCTCAAGAACCGCGGTAGCTAGACAGTTGAAATTTTCACAGATGATGTATTTCTGTTGCCGCTATAACAACAGATACTAAAAACAAAATAAAATAAATATTTAAGGGGGGCTCCCATACAACAAACGTGTTTTTTTCGGCGTTTTTGCATTGTGGTACGGAACCCTTCGTGTTGGCCAGTTTTTTTATAAGTCAACAGGAAATGCCCATCAGATCGAACAACTTTTGCTAAGACGTCATTCCTATATATGTCATGGTGTAGCTGGGCTCTTGGAGTTCCACATAAGGTGTTCCAGATCTTCAAATTTATTCTCTCGGCAGAAAATGCTCATCACGTGGAACCATTTTTGCTATGGTACCATTTTTGTATCTCTTATAGTTTAGCTGGTCTGTTGCGGTTCTGCATCAGGTGTTCAAGTTTCCAAGATAAATTATAGCCTATATGTTGCCCAGACATAATACCTATAGAACAAAACAAAAATCATTCAAATCCTTCCAGTAGTTCCGAAGATTAGCGTGTACAAACAAACAGACAAACAGACAAACAGACAGAATTTTTTTTTCGGATTCGTACCCTATTACTGTTTCTAAACCCCCCCCCATTTTTTTTTTTTTAATATTTTCAATGTACAGACACAGTTTTTCTACTGTTTTATTATATGTATATAGATTATTATACTAGCTTCTGCCCGCGACTTCGTACGCGGATCCTGTTGCTTATGCCAGCGACAACGGGGTCGTCAAAATCGGAGATCTGAAACGTCTGATGTCGAATTCTAAGAGCCCAGGGACTGAAAAACAACGGGATGCGCGAGACGATTCGAGACGTCATTTTCAGGCAATAATGAACCAATAAGGTGGTAAACTTGGCCTTGCACTTTGAATGTTGGCATAAATGGGCCTTCTGAAATCTGTTCTGCACCAAAAGATGTCATTTGAAAAGCATTATTGTACGAACGTATGTTATCCAAGAAATGTTTTGACTGTGGATGGTCACCGATTAGCAGTGATCTTAATATTTCTGGAGGATTTTGTAATATTTTAATATGTACTTTCCCACCTGAGCAACACATACCGTTTGTTTCTTTTTGCCATTTAACAGCTTCACAAAAAGTACAATTTTGAACCATACCTCCGATGGCGGAATATGTGGCGTAGTCAATCATAGGAGTATACGTAAATGCACTCCGTTCCTTATCAACCCAAGGAAGGTCGCCATGCCATACGGCTATATCTTGAGACACATCCGATTCTTCAGATGATATCGACATTCTGTTCAGAGAATGTCGAAGTCGTTCAGAATTCAAACGTTCGTTGCGCTCTTCTTAATCTGTCTCTTCATGCCGTACTCCAGCAATTCTTTCTTTCTCACTTTCTAACTGATTATGAGTATTTTGTTGTGTGCGTGTTCGGGACAATGTATGATAATCTCAAGTTCATCACTTGTTTCAAAAGACCTGTTAGTAGATGTGCGAATACGCTGAGAACTCAAGCGTGATTCTGTATCGGTAAACGTTTCCGATTCGCGAGACAATGCATGTCGCTCACGATCAGCGGACAGTCGCGCATCACGTTCCGCACTTGTCTCTAGAGACCTAGAAGCAGATGCGTAGATATGCTGAGAACTCAAGCGCAATTCTCTATCCGTGAACGTCTCCGACTCGCGAGACAATGCATGACGTTCACGATCAGCGGTCAGTCGCGCATCATATTCTTCACTGGTTTCTAGAGACCTGGATGTAGATGCGTAAATACGCTGAGAATGCAGGCGCGCTTCGCGATCCGAAGAGGTTTCCACGGAGCGAGTTGCAGCCTGATGTTCTCGAACAGCATCAAGTCTCTCCTGACGCTCTTCGGTAGATTCTTGGGATCTTATGATCCGCAATCTTTTAGCTCCTTTGGAACATTGGAAAAGATTTGACCTTTTTCTAGGCATGGTTATAGTTTTATTGTGAAGAAGATACCTGATCAATTAAAATCTAAGTGACTGCTCCCCTACCAAGGGTGCCCAGACACGGGGTCGTCTGGTGCCCATGTGCTGGTTTGGTCCCTGGGGTCGTCACGGCGTGCTATGTGTTCTGGTGCGCCGGTGATGGGGAGTACTCCCCAGAGGAGGGTCCGGTGACGGACAGCCGCGGCGGGTTCACGGATGAGTGCTAACGCGTGCCCATATTCCCGCTGTAAGCGGCAGAGGAGGACACCGTGGAGTTTTAGTGGGTTAGAGTCCCACATAACTGTACTATCTCCCCGTGGTAGTGCAGAACGCATGAGCATCTAGTCACGTTAAAAAAAAAATGGGAGTTTTGGCCAGTAGAGTCAAATTTTCAATGATATACCATCGTCATCGAAAATCAGTCCTAAACTGTTACCGCCTTCACCGCGTGGAGGTGAAATTAGTGATAGTTTTGATTTCCACATCAGATGTTTCTGATCTTCGATTTTAGGGTTCCGTACCCAAAGGGTAAAACGGAACCCTATTACTAAGACTTCGCTGTCCGTCCGTCCGTCTGTCTGTCACCAGGCTGTATCTCAAGAACCGCGGTAGCTAGACAGTTGAAATTTTCACAGATGATGTATTTCTGTTGCCGCTATAACAACAAATACTAAAAACAAAATAAAATAAATATTTAAGGGGGCTCCCATACAAAAAAACGTGTTTTTTTGGCGTTTTTGCCGTCTGTCTGTCGCCAGGCTGTATCTCAAGAACCGCGGTAGCTAGACAGTTGAAATTTTCACAGATGGTGTATTTCTGTTGCCGCTATAACAACAAATACTAAAAACAAAATAAAATAAATATTTAAGGGGGGCTCCCGTACAAAAAAACGTGTTTTTTTCGGCGTTTTTGCCGTCTGTCTGTCGCCAGGCTGTATCTCAAGAACCGCGGTAGCTAGACAGTTGAAATTTTCACAGATGATGTATTTCTGTTGCCGCTATAACAACAAATACTAAAAACAAAATAAAATAAATATTTAAGGGGGGCTTCCATACAACAAACGTGTTTTTTTCGGCGTTTTTGCCGTCTGTCTGTCACCAGGCTGTATCTCAAGAACCGCGGTAGCTAGACAGTTGAAATTTTCACAGATGATGTATTTCTGTTGCCGCTATAATAACAAATACTAAAAACAAAATAAAATAAATATTTAAGGGGGCTCCCATACAAAAAAACGTGTTTTTTTCAGCGTTTTTGCCGTCTGTCTGTCGCCAGGCTGTATCTCAAGAACCGCGGCAGCTAGACTGTTGAAATTTTCACAGATGGTGTATTTCTGTTGCCGATATAACAACAAATACTAAAAACAAAATAAAATAAATATTTAAGGGGGGCTCCAGTACAAAAAAACGTGTTTTTTTCGGCGTTTTTGCCGTCTTTCTGTCGCCAGGCTGTATCTCAAGAACCGCGGTAGCTAGACAGTTGAAATTTTCACATATGGTGTATTTCTGTTGCCGCTATAACAACAAATACTAAAAACAAAATAAAATAAATATTTAAGGGGGGCTCCCGTACAAAAAAACGTGTTTTTTTCGGCGTTTTTGCCGTCTGTCGCCAGGTTGTATCTCAAGAACCGCGGTAGCTAGACAGTTGAAATTTTCACAGATGATGTATTTCTGTTGCCGCTATAACAACAGATACTAAAAACAAAATAAAATAAATATTTAAGGGGGGCTCCCATACAACAAACGTGTTTTTTTCGGCGTTTTTGCATTGTGGTACGGAACCCTTCGTGTTGGCCAGTTTTTTTATAAGTCAACAGGAAATGCCCATCAGATCGAACAACTTTTGCTAAGACGTCATTCCTATATATGTCATGGTGTAGCTGGGCTCTTGGAGTTCCACATAAGGTGTTCCAGATCTTCAAATTTATTCTCTCGGCAGAAAATGCTCATCACGTGGAACCATTTTTGCTATGGTACCATTTTTGTATCTCTTATAGTTTAGCTGGTCTGTTGCGGTTCTGCATCAGGTGTTCAAGTTTCCAAGATAAATTATAGCCTATATGTTGCCCAGACATAATACCTATAGAACAAAACAAAAATCATTCAAATCCTTCCAGTAGTTCCGAAGATTAGCGTGTACAAACAAACAGACAAACAGACAAACAGACAGAATTTTTTTTTCGGATTCGTACCCTATTACTGTTTCTAAACCCCCCCCCATTTTTTTTTTTTTAATATTTTCAATGTACAGACACAGTTTTTCTACTGTTTTATTATATGTATATAGATAGATATAGATTAAACTGTTGTTGTTGTTTACTCTGACTTTTTTTCTTTTCGCTCGGCTACTAAAAGGTCCTTCTAGAGTAATGTTAAATAGCCTATAATTTTAGCCTTTCTAAAGAATTGGGCTATCAAAAAAGATTTTTTCAAATCCGACGTGATGGTTGAGTAATGTACCGCAGCTCGAATATCTATGACCGCAGCACTCAACGTGACGGTTGAGTAGGTAATGTAACGCAGCTCGGATATCTATGACCGCAGCAGTCGACGTGACGGTTAAGTAATGACCACAGCTCGGATATCTATGACCGCAGCACTCGACGTGACGGTTGAGTAATGTACCGCAGCTCGGATATCTATGACCGCAGCACTCGACGTGACGGTTGAGTAATATACCGCAGCTCGGATCTGGGGGCACGGGAGTGCCCCCGCCAAGACGAGCCAAGCGAAGCGCAAGGGCACTACCTACCTTTTCTCGAAGCACTTCGTCGTATTTTTGAACCTTCATAACTTGGGTTTGGATTATACCAGATATGCAAAATTTTCGGGATATGATGTCAGTGGTCGACTCATTAAACCTATAAAGCTATTAAGCTCTTATACTTTAGATTTTATTGATATCTAAAATACCCCGATTTCGTCACTGACTCACTGACGATCATCAATATTCTAAGGGTCTTCCTGAAGTCCTAGAAAGCTGAAATTTGGTATGTAAGCTAGTAATAGTACACAAATAATAAAAAAACTCTAAAACTTGGAACTTTTACCCTCCAACCCCTTAAAATAGGGGATGGAAGTTTGTACGAGACTTCCGCAAATTTTGATGCTAGAGTTCTGAAAATTGATATAGGGACTCCTTGTTATAAATAATAAAATACGTATTTCAGGATTTACAGTAAATAACCCCACAAAAAAATTTTTTTTTTTCATAATCAACTTTCAAAAAGATGTGAAATCCCACCAAAAACATTTTCATGTAAAATGTTGCCAAGACGAGACCACATATGGCTCGCACTGTCAAAAAATTATCAGATCTCATGTAGAGCCAAGCTTCTGACAAACTCTACACCATAATCAAAATATGTGGCTTGGCCGTTTCGCTACCATCACATGGGCGTAAGGTGAAAAATTTATTCACTGTTCATTACTTTTCTGTTAGACAATAGTTCTTGTAGTAAGTAACGAAACGGCCAAGCCTCATATTTTGATTCCCAGGTCCCACCACGCTCAGCAGTCGCGCTTGCAACCGCGAGACCATCGGAGCAGTTTAAAAAAAATAATATACAGGGTGTATACCAAAGAGAATATTTTAACCACTTTAGTGTATACAGACTATTAGGTAATTGGTGCGATATTATACGTTTTCCATAATTGTCAAAGTCAAAACGTTTATTGCGAACTAAGTGTACAATGTTGGTGTTATGTTATGTTAGTACTTATGACTTAGCAGCCTTTTACAAGCATCGCAATGAAAACAGAACAAGGTCAAAGAAAAGTCAAATAGCCCGAAAATAAATGAATCCCCAATAAAGGAAAAATTCCTAGTGTGTGGCAACGTTTTTAAAAAAAAAAACACTAAATTCGAAACGCATTTACACAAGCCTAAATTTGAATTTGGAATTTCTAACTCAAAGTGGCCAGTTCGACAAAATGCCAATTTCATTATAATTATAAGGTTTTGTTTTAGTAGCTTATACGCAGTCCCACTCCTGGGCAAAGGTCCTCCACTCCTGCCATCATGCTCTCGGCAGACCAGTTCAGAGCACGTAGGAGATGGCGGGATGAGTTGGATAAGTTCCGTCAAAACTGGATTCTTTCATCTTTCGCGAGCCCATGTGTCCTCCACACATGGGCTCGCGAAATATGAAAGAATTATTATATTTAAAAAAAAACTCAAGGAATTAAAACATCCTGTATGTAAGCAGCCAAAAAAGCTTTAAATAGCAGTTTTTTCGGTCAAGGCGCCTGCATTTAGTCGTCAAACTGCATTCGATACAGTTGACAACCAGTCCGTTAAATATTTAAGGAATAGTGTTAATTTTGATAATTTTATAAAAATCTGATTGATCAGTGAACTTTAGTACCTACCTATTGTGTAGGTTTGATTCCCGGTGGATGCAAAGGATTAGTGAGTGTTAAAGGTTAGTAATTATTTATTTTTACCGACTTCAAAAAAAAGGAGCTTATCAATTCGACACGTATGTATGTAATATTATTGGAATTGCATTCTAGTCACATATGATAATCTATTAGGGCTTCTAAACAAATATACAAAATTTTATAGACGTATGTATGTATGTATATATTGTATGTATGTATGTTTGTCCACGCATTTCTCCGCCACTACACACACAGGTATACCTATTAGTAATTTATGTCAGTGAAATAAATAATTATATTGTTGAGCAGATTCATTATGTAAAGTTAGTGACATAGGTACTTACCTAGTGATTTCCTCAGACTGATTTAAGAAGTGCAGTTCTGGGGGTCTACTCTCTGTTTCCGTCAACGAAGATACGGACCCGTCAGAAAGTAGCTCATCCGTCAAAACAAGTGTTCAATTAAATTTTTCGGACGAGCAAAGCTCGTCGGGAGTAGGGACAGCTCGTCGGGAGTAGGGACAGCTCGTCGGGAGTAGGGACAGCTGCTGTCAAATCGTATCGTCTTTCATTCTTAGTTCGGGCCCCGAATCGTTTATGTCCGAAGTGATACAAAGCAAGAAACGCCCGTAACGTCCACCGAAACTACGGATTTCGCAATACGGGCCGAAGATGGTGTTATTTGCAGATGACACATCATTAATCTTTAAAATAGACCGACGGTCACAAAATCTTGACGACGTGAATAACTGTATTCTTCAGGTCCAAGATTGGTTTACGGTAAATAATTTAGTACTTAATGAAAAAAAAAACAAATGCATTAGATTTAAATTACCGAATGTTAGAAGTAGCGAATGTGAAATCATATTGAATGGCCAAAAACTAGAATTTATTGATCAGACAGTTTTCCTAGGAATCACGCTAGACGAGAAATTACAATGGGGACCTCATATAACATCTATTGCGGGGCGGCTAAGCTCCGCCGCTTATGCTGTTAGAAAGATAAGACAGTTAACAGATGTAGAAACCGCGCGTTTGGTCTACTTCAGTTACTTCCACAGTATTATGTCATATGGCATTTTACTATGGGGTCGGGCTGCTGACATTGAATCCATTTTTATTTTACAAACTAGCTTCTGCCCGCGACTTCGTACGCGGATCCTGTTGCTTATGCCAGCGACAACGGGGTCGTCAAAATCGGAGATCTGAAACGTCTGATGTCGAATTCTAAGAGCCCAGGGACTGAAAAACAACGGGATGCGCGAGACGATTCGAGACGTCATTTTCAGGCAATAATGAACCAATAAGGTGGTAAACTTGGCCTTGCACTTTGAATGTTGGCATAAATGGGCCTTCTGAAATCTGTTCTGCACCAAAAGATGTCATTTGAAAGGCATTATTGTACGAACGTATGTTATCCAAGAAATGTTTTGACTGTGGA
Source organism: Oligia fasciuncula (assembly GCA_963082905.1). NCBI lineage: Eukaryota > Metazoa > Arthropoda > Insecta > Lepidoptera > Noctuidae > Oligia > Oligia fasciuncula. The sequence goes on along the minus strand of OY720414.1, from coordinate 230,509 downwards.
TGGTCACCGATTAGCAGTGATCTTAATATTTCTGGAGGATTTTGTAATATTTTAATATGTACTTTCCCACCTGAGCAACACATACCGTTTGTTTCTTTTTGCCATTTAACAGCTTCACAAAAAGTACAATTTTGAACCATACCTCCGATGGCGGAATATGTGGCGTAGTCAATCATAGGAGTATACGTAAATGCACTCCGTTCCTTATCAACCCAAGGAAGGTCGCCATGCCATACGGCTATATCTTGAGACACATCCGATTCTTCAGATGATATCGACATTCTGTTCAGAGAATGTCGAAGTCGTTCAGAATTCAAACGTTCGTTGCGCTCTTCTTAATCTGTCTCTTCATGCCGTACTCCAGCAATTCTTTCTTTCTCACTTTCTAACTGATTATGAGTATTTTGTTGTGTGCGTGTTCGGGACAATGTATGATAATCTCAAGTTCATCACTTGTTTCAAAAGACCTGTTAGTAGATGTGCGAATACGCTGAGAACTCAAGCGTGATTCTGTATCGGTAAACGTTTCCGATTCGCGAGACAATGCATGTCGCTCACGATCAGCGGACAGTCGCGCATCACGTTCCGCACTTGTCTCTAGAGACCTAGAAGCAGATGCGTAGATATGCTGAGAACTCAAGCGCAATTCTCTATCCGTGAACGTCTCCGACTCGCGAGACAATGCATGACGTTCACGATCAGCGGTCAGTCGCGCATCATATTCTTCACTGGTTTCTAGAGACCTGGATGTAGATGCGTAAATACGCTGAGAATGCAGGCGCGCTTCGCGATCCGAAGAGGTTTCCACGGAGCGAGTTGCAGCCTGATGTTCTCGAACAGCATCAAGTCTCTCCTGACGCTCTTCGGTAGATTCTTGGGATCTTATGATCCGCAATCTTTTAGCTCCTTTGGAACATTGGAAAAGATTTGACCTTTTTCTAGGCATGGTTATAGTTTTATTGTGAAGAAGATACCTGATCAATTAAAATCTAAGTGACTGCTCCCCTACCAAGGGTGCCCAGACACGGGGTCGTCTGGTGCCCATGTGCTGGTTTGGTCCCTGGGGTCGTCACGGCGTGCTATGTGTTCTGGTGCGCCGGTGATGGGGAGTACTCCCCAGAGGAGGGTCCGGTGACGGACAGCCGCGGCGGGTTCACGGATGAGTGCTAACGCGTGCCCATATTCCCGCTGTAAGCGGCAGAGGAGGACACCGTGGAGTTTTAGTGGGTTAGAGTCCCACATAACTGTACTATCTCCCCGTGGTAGTGCAGAACGCATGAGCATCTAGTCACGTTAAAAAAAAAATGGGAGTTTTGGCCAGTAGAGTCAAATTTTCAATGATATACCATCGTCATCGAAAATCAGTCCTAAACTGTTACCGCCTTCACCGCCTGGAGGTGAAATTAGTGATAGTTTTGATTTCCACATCAGATGTTTCTGATCTTCGATTTTAGGGTTCCGTACCCAAAGGGTAAAACGGAACCCTATTACTAAGACTTCGCTGTCCGTCCGTCCGTCTGTCTGTCACCAGGCTGTATCTCAAGAACCGCGGTAGCTAGACAGTTGAAATTTTCACAGATGATGTATTTCTGTTGCCGCTATAACAACAAATACTAAAAACAAAATAAAATAAATATTTAAGGGGGCTCCCATACAAAAAAACGTGTTTTTTTGGCGTTTTTGCCGTCTGTCTGTCGCCAGGCTGTATCTCAAGAACCGCGGTAGCTAGACAGTTGAAATTTTCACAGATGGTGTATTTCTGTTGCCGCTATAACAACAAATACTAAAAACAAAATAAAATAAATATTTAAGGGGGGCTCCCGTACAAAAAAACGTGTTTTTTTCGGCGTTTTTGCCGTCTGTCTGTCGCCAGGCTGTATCTCAAGAACCGCGGTAGCTAGACAGTTGAAATTTTCACAGATGATGTATTTCTGTTGCCGCTATAACAACAAATACTAAAAACAAAATAAAATAAATATTTAAGGGGGGCTTCCATACAACAAACGTGTTTTTTTCGGCGTTTTTGCCGTCTGTCTGTCACCAGGCTGTATCTCAAGAACCGCGGTAGCTAAACAGTTGAAATTTTCACAGATGATGTATTTCTGTTGCCGCTATAATAACAAATACTAAAAACAAAATAAAATAAATATTTAAGGGGGCTCCCATACAAAAAAACGTGTTTTTTTCAGCGTTTTTGCCGTCTGTCTGTCGCCAGGCTGTATCTCAAGAACCGCGGCAGCTAGACTGTTGAAATTTTCACAGATGGTGTATTTCTGTTGCCGATATAACAACAAATACTAAAAACAAAATAAAATAAATATTTAAGGGGGGCTCCAGTACAAAAAAACGTGTTTTTTTCGGCGTTTTTGCCGTCTTTCTGTCGCCAGGCTGTATCTCAAGAACCGCGGTAGCTAGACAGTTGAAATTTTCACATATGGTGTATTTCTGTTGCCGCTATAACAACAAATACTAAAAACAAAATAAAATAAATATTTAAGGGGGGCTCCCGTACAAAAAAACGTGTTTTTTTCGGCGTTTTTGCCGTCTGTCGCCAGGTTGTATCTCAAGAACCGCGGTAGCTAGACAGTTGAAATTTTCACAGATGATGTATTTCTGTTGCCGCTATAACAACAGATACTAAAAACAAAATAAAATAAATATTTAAGGGGGGCTCCCATACAACAAACGTGTTTTTTTCGGCGTTTTTGCATTGTGGTACGGAACCCTTCGTGTTGGCCAGTTTTTTTATAAGTCAACAGGAAATGCCCATCAGATCGAACAACTTTTGCTAAGACGTCATTCCTATATATGTCATGGTGTAGCTGGGCTCTTGGAGTTCCACATAAGGTGTTCCAGATCTTCAAATTTATTCTCTCGGCAGAAAATGCTCATCACGTGGAACCATTTTTGCTATGGTACCATTTTTGTATCTCTTATAGTTTAGCTGGTCTGTTGCGGTTCTGCATCAGGTGTTCAAGTTTCCAAGATAAATTATAGCCTATATGTTGCCCAGACATAATACCTATAGAACAAAACAAAAATCATTCAAATCCTTCCAGTAGTTCCGAAGATTAGCGTGTACAAACAAACAGACAAACAGACAGAATTTTTTTTTCGGATTCGTACCCTATTACTGTTTCTAAACCCCCCCCCATTTTTTTTTTTTTAATATTTTCAATGTACAGACACAGTTTTTCTACTGTTTTATTATATGTATAGAAGAGAGCTGTCAGAGCCATTTACAATCTACGTCGTCGCGAATCTCTTAGGGAACTATTTAAAAAGGTTAATATCATGACGGTACCTTGCCAATTCATTTATGAAAATATTATGTATGTAAGAAAAAATCAACATCTTTTTAATAAAATAAGTGATAGGCATAATTTTAATACTAGAAATAAAGATAAATTAGATCAACCTTTTTTCAGATTATCTAAAGTACATACATCTTTTATGGGGTACTGTGTTAAATGCTACAACAAAATACCTTGTGACATATTGCAATTAAATGAAAGAAAATTTAAAACTCATATTAAAAGTACACTTTGTAAACAAGGATATTACAAATTAGAGGATTATATCCAAGATAAGAATGTTTGGAAACATGCTGGTCCTGCTCCATAGGACAATCTAAAAGTCTAGACAACATCAAACTTGTTCCTAATTTAATTTATATTATATATATATATATTTTTTTAATATGACATCTTATTTTAATTCATTTTTTACAATCTGCGACTACAGTGGCTCACACACTTGTTAAAGTTCAACTACTTTTGCATTTTTTTTTTTAAATAACTTGTAAATATGTGAGCACCTTGTATCTATCACTTATTTGATTTACCTGTCATTGCTTAATTTTTAATTCTTTTTACCTTTTGTGGTAGACTAATTTTATTATGGGTGCATCGTGTTCACATATAATTTTTATTATGTATACAAGACCTTGTAAAACATTTTAAAAGAGTAACGGTGGAGTTTCTTGCCCATTCTTCTCCATACGAAATCTACCTTTTCGAATGGGCGACTAGAATCATTTCTATTTAGTTTTTTTTTGACGTTCAAAAGTGCCTTTAATGTGCCTATTTGAAATAAATGATTTGACTTTGACTTTGACTTTGGGCGCAGACCCCCTGATCTGAATATACGGGCAGTTTAAGTTGAAAGTCAATTTGCGCTGCAATCCAGCTCTCTGCTTGCACCAAATAGAAGTCAATACTGTCTACTTGAATGAAAGGGCTGAAAAAGTGATTGAAGGATAATGTATAGACGGTATAGATAACGTATAGACGGTATAGATAACGTATAGACGGTATAGACAACGTATAGACGGTATAGATAACGTATAGACAACGTATAGACGGTATAGATAACGTATAGACGGTATAGATAACGTATAGACGGTATAGATAACGTATGGACGGTATAGAAAGTGTGCAGTAGCGTCCTCCAGTCTGCTCGGGACTATCAGCACATCAGTATCTCTAAACGAATCAAATCATATCATCGGTAATTATTAGTACCGTACCGTGATTCGTTTTAACGTATGTTATGTACTAACGACCTATTGAAAAGTAATAACTTTTCAATAGGTCGTTAGTACCTACATAACCTACATAATTTTATAATAAAGTCCTCCATGTCCTACCGTCACATAGGCATGTCCTACCGTCACATAGGCATGTCCTACCGTCACATAGGCATGCAAATCATATTTTATAATAAAGTCCTCCATGTCCTACCGTCACATAGGCATGCAAATCATATTTTATAATAAAGTCCTCCATGTCCTACCGTCACATAGGCATGCAAATCATATTTTATAATAAAGTCCTCCATGTCCTACCGTCACATAGGCATGCAAATCATATTTTATAATAAAGTCCTCCATGTCCTACCGTCACATAGGCATGCAAATCATATTTTATAATAAAGTCCTCCATGTCCTACCGTCACATAGGCATGCAAATCATATTTTATAATAAAGTCCTCCATGTCCTACCGTCACATAGGCATGCAAATCATATTTTCAGAGACCTTTGTCTAGTGGTCTCAAGTGCTACTGCTGTGTACGAGGTCCTGGGTACGATTCCCGGGAACTGGAATTTCTCAGTAGCAGCCCGGAGTCTGTATTTGTGGCTGTGGCGGCCGGTTGATGGCAATAGGCTCGCCCCTCTTACATAACTGGCGACATGTGGGCGACATGTGGGCGACATGTGGGCGACATGTGGGCGTACCTGACACCTCTGGCCAACTCTTCGGGGCATACAGGCGTAATGTTATGTAATGGGGCTCGAACTCACGATCTTTTACTTGCCAGTCCGACGACCATCGTGAAAAGCCACAGGCCATTTAAGCACCTTCAAATTAAAATTGATTTTGTTTTTTTTTTCGTGATTTCCCCAACAATTAAGGTGAATGCGGTCAAGTTCGTGTCATCCACACACACGACGACACATCAAATTATACATTTCCAGTTTTAGCTGACCTCGCATTGTATAGGCTTGTCGTACAATGAGGAGTCAGCTTATACTGGAATAGTATAGCTTGATTATGTCGGCGTGCGTATCTTATAAGTTATATTAAATCAGGTTACCATAATTACGGTCAAGGGTTACAAATCGCCAACACGTAATCGTGTGTAAGCGTAAGTAGTCATCATTATGAAAGAAATAAGTTTATTATAATATTTTTATATCCATCGAATTCTAGCTTCTTCCTTCTGTCATTCGTAGATCTTTGACAGTCGTTGCGGGTCGTCAGAAGCCCGAAAGTCTGACAACCAGTCTTACCAAGGGGTATCGTATTACCAAGTAACTGGGTTGTGGAGGTCAGATAGGCAGTCGTTTCATGTAAAATCTGGTATTCAGCTGCATCCGGTTAGACTGGAAGCCGACCCAAACATAGTTGGGAAAAGGCAGGCAGATGATGATGATGAGAATGCTAGCCTGTGGCAGCGGTTTCGCTAGCGACTCGCGAGTAGCTACCTCGAAAATTATTCTAAGGGTTTCCGTGGGATACATTCTATTGTACAGTAACAGTAGTTAATTGTTAAGTTAATTGAGATAAAGTCAATATTCTAGTTCGATCTAATTCCCATCGCGTGATTCGAATCTCGGCACATGCTTGCACGTAATGTTGGCGCCATTATAATGCTGAGCTAACAAAACATTATTATATACAATCATTCGGCTAGCTTGCATATTCGGTATTACGGAAAAAGTACTGATGTCGTCAGTAAATGACATGGAGTAGGTTGTAAATGGAGTAGCAACACACGTGAGGGAAGTGTTGTCGTTGTTACATAGGATGTGCACGGAGAGGTTTGCCTCGTTAGTTGTGCGGTGCGTTTGTTTGCCTGCCGCAGTCCACACGTACGTGCGTAGCGTGGACGTGGGTTGCAGTGGATGATCCTGCCTACATTTTCATACAAAGCGAAGCTTAGCCGTGGCCTGCTGTGAAGCAGTGCCTTTAGTGTTTTTATATGACTGTCAAATGAGATACATTATTCTTCTTTTAGGCTTTCCCGTTCTATTAATCACTATCCATGACGTTTGGCATCAGCGTAAACTTCACAGTAAAAGTAGTGATCGTTTCAAAGAGACCACATCAGCACATTCACATAGCAAGCATCTTGAGTCTTGACGCAGCGTAAGTATAGTAACATGCTGTATGACGCCAATGACGTTTATAGACGACTCAAGGCTCCTGCAGACAGGCGTAACGCGACGGTCACGGAGCGAGGTGCGACGCAATTCTGGTATAAAAATTTACATGACCTCTTCGTAGAAATTGTTTTACTACAGTCGCGTCGCGCGGTCACGTTGCGCCTGTCTGCAGGAGCCTTCAACCGTTAGCATTCCATTTACTAGCAAATCTGAGTACGTAGGTGTTGAAGGACAAGAATGCACTCAGACGTGTCCTAAGATATTCAATATTCACTCTGTCGCTAGTACGTGGTTTGTAAGGGGCAATTATAATTACAGTGAAATATTTAGCACTTTCTGTACGTTATAGTGATCGGTTCATAAGTTTATGTGTGAGTACTTAGGTAGATAGTTTCTTTAATAGTAAAAAAAGTAATACTTGGTGATCGTGCGGGTGCTCGAAATAGGGACTTTAAAATTAAGGCTCCAAGTCACCCTAAGGAATGGAGAGGTCTGTGCTCCGAAGGACACCACGCGAAAGAACGCAGGTAGTAGACGTGCTCTAAAGATCGGCACCCTACTTGCGTAACACACTATTCATCTCAATCTGGGTCATTTTGAAGGATTAGCAATATCCTAAAACACAGACAAACAACTTTTTCTAACTTTTATATCTTTTCCTTCAAAATCTAAGAATATTGCTTATCCATTGCTTTATATGTTCGAAAAATGTGTCTGCTCAACAACATAAATAACGCAATGAATGTTGTTAAACTGCCAAAATGAAAGCCATTGCTACTGTTAGTGTGCTACCCAATTACCCCGCGGGTGGCCTGAAGAAGAGAGTGTCTGTTCAGTTTTATTTCTTCACTGGCTTCTGCCCACAACTAAGACACATTTTTATACACGCCCTCGGCCCCCGACTCAGTGTTGCGTCGCATCGCCGCCGGGCCGCGCTTCGTTTTATATAACACCCTCGGCCCCGACCCTGTGTCGCGTCGCATCGCCGGGCCGCGCTTAGTTTTATAAAACACCCTCGGCCCCCGACCCAGTGTCGCGTCGCATCGCCGGGCCGCGCTTCGTTTTTACCGACTTCACAAAAAGGAGGAAAAAAAAAAAAAAACATACAAACGTATGTTTTTTTTTTTTTTGTATGTTTGTTCATCGAATACTCCGCCAATTGTCGACGGATTTTCAAAATTCTTTTTTTGTTCAAAAGCAGATAGTTCTGAGGTGGTCTCATTGTCACCAAGTTAGGATCTGATGATGGGATCTTAGAGAAATCGAGGGCAACCCTCAAATTTTATAGGCTAACTTATTGTTTTTCGCATATTTTATGAAGTATCTTGTGTATTTGTGTATGGTTGTCACCATCTCAGGTAGCTGGGCTGATGATGGAAGGTACAACTCCTTAACAGTAAGAAGTTACTCGAACAGGCAAGGACTGTTTTAGTAAATTGTTTTGATGTTTGATAGGGCATTTGCCACATTTGGTCTCATGATCATCAAGTCATGACCTGATGCTGCAGTCAGGATAGTCTGCAGAGTACCTAACTCCTCGACAACTAACAGCAGATATATCGTGTTTAGGCTCATTGAAAAGGGCTCGATGTGTGGATAAACGTACTGTTACTGAGGAACACCGAAGACCTGATGCTGAAGCCAGGAGCATCAGAAAAAGTACAAACCTTTAAATTACAGCACCGTAGTCGTGTTTGGGCTCATTTTAAACAGGACTAATTTTAAGTTCAATGCAATGTTGACATAAGTCTGGCCTGATGCTGCAGCCAGGATTATCAGCATCTAATCTAAAAACTAATAAAAGGAGAACTCCTCAACAATTAACGTCCCTGCATCGAGAAAAGGAATATTTTATAAAAAGGCGATGGGCAAGTTGACATTAGGCTATTGTAACTTAGATAAATTATAAATAGACCCACTAAAAAGCGAGAAATAAAAACTTTTTAACAAAAAAAAAACCGACTTCCAAAAAAAACACTACAAACTGAAAAATAACTTTAATTTCGGAAGTCGGTGGCAAAACCTAAAATACTGATCCCTAAGACACCGACTTCCGAAATTAAAGTTATTTTTCAGTTTGTAGTGTTTTTTTTGGAAGTCGGTTTTTTATATAACACCCTCGGCCCCGACCCTGTGTCGCGTCGCATCGCCGGGCCGCGCTTAGTTTTATAAAACACCCTCGGCCCCGACCCAGTGTCGCGTCGCATCGCCGGGCCGCGCTTCGTTTTATATAACACCCTCGGCCCCGACCCTGTGTCGCGTCGCATCGCCGGGCCGCGCTTAGTTTTATAAAACACCCTCGGCCCCCGACCCAGTGTCGCGTCGCATCGCCGGGCCGCGCTTCGTTTTATATAACACCCTCGGCCCCGACCCTGTGTCGCGTCGCATCGCCGGGCCGCGCTTAGTTTTATAAAACACCCTCGGCCCCCGACCCAGTATCGCGTCGCATCGCCGGGCCGCGCTTAGTTTTCGTTATTGCTTCGCGGTCTATCTGACTTATTTTTAGCTCCTAACGGTCTTAGCGTGATGTTGAATAGCCTCCCCCAAGAATACGAATAGTAGTTCCGGAGAAGTGCGCGTTCAAACAAACAAACTCTTCAGCTTTATTATAAGTCTATATGTAGGCAACCCTTGACTATAATCTGAATCTTTAAACCCTACTGACACAGGATCACGTGAAAGACCAGAACAACATGGACCCAGCGCTAGCAGTGGAGTTGGAGGCGCTGTCCCGACAGAAGGCCATGAACGAGGCGACGGAGCGCGGAGACTCTGCCGTGCAGCAGTTCTACCGCGGCGCCGCCGTGTTCGTGACGGGAGGCTCCGGCTTCCTCGGCAAGCAGCTCATCGAGAAACTCTTCAGGTGAGGAGGAACACCCATCTCTTGTTAGCATGGCAAGCACATGGCTTGGTGGTAAGAGGTCACCGCCGCACAATGGACTTCTGCAAAACGTCGAGTAGATCGTTCAGACGATCTAAATAAAAAAATAAATAAAGTACTACTATACTATATTATATTATTATATAATATACTATAATATAATATTATTATTATTATATTTTACTTATCGAGACTTACTCGAGACCATGGGCCGAAGTCAACTCGCAGAGGCCCCTTAGGAAATTTTAATGAAATGCGGCACCAACTGACGATTATCCCTGTATGCACTATGCTAGTGCACCCAAGGATAACCCTCGGTTGGTGTAGGACTATTGCAGGATATGGAAAAATAAAAAGTTGGACTATTGGTTTGGGTGGCTAAAGTGGTCTGGTTACCAAGAACTATGGAAGAACTATTATATGGCTGGCCTGTTGGTCTAGTGGTCAGTGACTATGACTGCTATGCCGGAGGTCGTGGGTTCGATTCCCACCCAGGACAAATGTTTGTGTGATGAGCATGATCATTTGTTCTGTGTCTGGGTGTAATTTATCTATATATGTATGTATTTAGAAATATATAAGTATGTTTATCAGTTGTCTAGTACTCATAACACAAGCTCTGCTTAGCTTGAGACTAGACGGCGTTGTGTGATAGTTGTGGAATATTATTATTATATTATTATTACTACTATACTATGATCTACTCTCTAACTCCGTCAACGGAAATACGGGCCCGTCCGACTGTAGTCGAACCATCAGAACCAGTTACATATTCAATTTTTCGGACGGACATGGTCACCTCGGGATTAGGGATAACTGTTAAATAGTGTTGACATTGATTCTTAGTTCGAACCCCGAACTAATCATGTCTCCATAATTGTTACAGAGTAGGAAACTAGGGATTTCGTGGTTACGGAGCAGACCTCTGAGTCAGGGGTCAGCTAAAGCTTTATCCCTGGGATGGCCACGGATCTGCTATGGCTCTGAGTCAGAGCCGTGGCCACCCCAGGGATAAAGCTGAAATGTCTCGTGATACAATAACCCCGGGCACTGGCACCCTTCATCCCGGGAGGAATACTCCTTAAGCTAAACATCCGCAATTCCAGAAGTTCCCGGGTTCCTACTCTGTATCAACTACGGATATAAGATTAGTTCGGAGGCCAAACTAAGGGTTATTACATGCCGAAGATGCCTCATATGCCTGGCAGGCCTATGTCCAGCAGTGGACGCTTTTTAGTTGAAAGACGTCCACAGCTGCTGCACTTAAGCTTCCCCCAAGCACCGCCATTTTGACCGGTTCTGTGCTTCCCGCATGCTGCGGATTCCTTCAGAAGGTCTCCGGTCCACCTTGTGGGAAGTCTTCCGATGCGACGTCTTCCGGTACTCGGTCGCCACTCTAGAACCTTTAGATACCATCGGCCGTTTGTTCTGCGTGCAATGTGCTCTGCCCACTGCCATAATTATACATATTTATTCAGATTCTTGCTAAAATAAATTGTTAACTTTTCAGAGCCTGCGATATTGGCAAGGTCTACATTCTGTTGCGACCTAAGAGAGGGATGACCATTCAGGAGAGGATGGTTGAAATGCTGACCGATCCGGTGAGTAGAACTCTCCAACGGTTTTATATCACAAACAACTTCAGAACCATATGCCCAGAAGAGTTAGGCAGAGCCAAACAAAATAGGTGTTACAAAATGGTTGAGCTGAATGGTGCTGCTATCCGTGGTGCTGCTATCCGTGGTGCTGCTATCCGTGGTGCTACTATCCGTGGTGCTGCCATCCGTGGTGCTGCTCCACGCGTCATGCTCGTGAAAGGGCGCCGTCGAGGGCTTATTTTTATTAATCTTGTATTTAGAATTGTTTCTTTATTTTGTTTTTTGATTGTTCTCACATAATATGAGCTACAAGAATAATGTACTCAGGATTTTGTAATATCTTGATATAAAAGAGTATCCTTGGAGTTTCTTGCCCGTTCTTCTCCATAGATATCTACGTTTTGGAATGGACAACTAGCTTCAACTTTCTGAATAACTGACAGACTCTTTAAAAATTCAAAAGTGCCTGTAAATGGTTTAATTGAAATTGTCCGCGATTACAACCCATGTTTATAGTATAGGTAACCTTACATGGCTACATTATATATTTAAGTCTCATGTAATAGGGGGCGAGTCTATTGCCATCCATTGAGCATGAATCCAGACTCCATGCTGCTACCTGTGCTGCTACTGAGAAATTCCTGATGGGGAAAACCCATAAATATTACCCTCACTGGGGATCGAACCCAGGACCCTAGGTTCAGCAGTCACGCTTTCGACCACTAGACCAACGAGACGGTCAGCTTGTACCAATTAAAGATAATTAATCATTTGCAGGTATACAGCATGGTCAGAAAAAAGAAACCGAACTTCGCAGAGAGTATAGTGCCGCTGGAAGGTGACGTGTCTGAAATAAGACTCGGCCTAAGTGACCAGGACTGGACCACCATCACGACTCAGGCAAATAGTTATTTACTATTACGACTACATTTACCTCAGTAGCGCGCAGCTCAGCTCAGCTTGCAGGGATAGCGTGCGGTAACATTTACCTCAGTAGCGCGCAGCTCAGCTCAGCTCGCAGGGATAGCGTGCGGTAACAGCAGGCAAGGGCCACGTGGTTTAGCTACGCGTGCAGTTCAGAGCAGCGTACAGTAGGTCGTTGTGTTGCCCTCAGCGTGGACGTGGAACCCTGGAAGGCGCGTTAGGTTAGGGAGCGCATGTTATAGTCCGGCCGTCGAGAGAACGCGTTCCTGACACCTGTCAGAGCGACATTTCTAGTAGCTAATAAAGATAAAATTTGCGACCTACAAGTAGTTGTTCCGGGTCTGGCTGTTTGTGTACGTAAGTTTAAATGTTTTTAAACGCACCCACAATACAGGAGAAATTCCTAGTATGGGGCAACGTTAATTTAAAAAAAAAAAAAATGGTTGCCTGTAAAGTCGGTTTTACGGGCGAAGATTTTACGTGACAACGACCGATCATCCGATCATAGTTGAGTGGGAGAGAGACGCAAGGCATTCGGCGGGCCTCTCTCTCGTTCGGTGACTCATCGTAACGTTACCGAGCGTTACACTTTTTCATAAGTGACTCCCAGTCGCAACCTAATTTAAGACGTTGTCACGTCAAAAATGGTTGCCTGTAAAGTCGGTTTTACAGGCGAAGATTTTACGTGACAACGACCGATCATCCGATCATAGTTGAGTGGGAGAGAGACGCAAGGCATTCGGCGGGCCTCTCTCTCGTTCGGTGACTCATCGTAACGTTACCGCGCGTTACACTTTTTCATAAGTGACTCCCAGTCGCAACCTAATTTAAGACGTTGTCACGTCAAAAAGAAAAAAGAAAGAGCGCATTCTTTCGTCGGCCGGATTGTAGGTATCCTGCACCATAATTTGCGTAACACATGATCAATCTCAATCTGAATCATTCTGAAGGATATTGCTAATCCATTGCTTCTTAAGTTCGAAATTTTTTTCTGTTCAACACGCAATAACGCAATGTTGTTGAATAATAATTGTCAAAATGAAAGCCATTTCTGTAAGTGTGTTACGACGCAATTACTCCGCAGATCCAACTTATGACATTTAAGTTTGACATTTTAATCCATTTTGCGGTGAAGCTTGTCAATAACCAACCTATGGAAATTATTATGTCGAATGTCAATGCTGCAGAAAGACATTCAGCCAATGCATTCAGCTATCTTCTTTACGGGTGTGTCACGTTTGATATAGAAACAAAAGTTCTAACGATCATAAGACCTAATTTCGTTTAATATAATTTTTGAGAGTAATAAAAAAACAAAAACTCTTAAAATTAAATCTTTCGCTTAGAAAGGAACGTGTTGTCTTATCGAAAAGTTTAATTACTTGTACTATTGAGTTAGATAAATGTAGGGAAAAGTATGACACTGATATCCAGCTCCTCTATAATGATATACTACACAAGGAGCATTTGCTGAAGGATATTTTTGAAAAATATGAAAGTTCACAACGACAACTAAGTGACCGCTTGTTTGAGGCTGGAGAACTCCTGGATTTGGTGAAGTACAATGCTGAGAGGTATGAGTCTCTGACAAATGATCTTTCATGCAGCGGTGCCAACCAACCACCACCTCTTCAACCTCAGTCTGACTTACCCCTTCCGGTGTTAGCTCTTCCAGCAGAGACCACACAGATAAGCAAATCAATATTTTTTTGTGACGAGTTAGGTTCTGGCTTTGGAAAAATTCTACTCAATTACCTAAGCCATAGTTTTACCAATCATAGTTACCATAACATAAGTTTTAAACAAATGATAAAAAGAATTGCCAATGCAAACCTTGATAATTATTGTACTATGGTTTTGCTATTAGGTAATAGCACTGGTATTACCAGAAAGGACATAGTGGATGGTGTAAACACCTTATTAAAGTTAAACATAGGTAAGCTAATGTTGTGTGCTTTTCCTTACTCAGATACTTTATCATACAATGAAAATAATTATATTTATAAGTTGAATAATACTATTCACAATCTGACATGTTGTCATAGAGACAAATTATTGTTTTTTGACACTAACAAGTTTGTTAGTGGTATTAAGTTAACTCAGAGAACTATATCTCTGTCTGGGGAATGTAGACATATGATTGCTATGTTGATAGCATATAATATTAACGAGGTTATAGCTAATATAACGAGTTCTAGTATTAGTGACGAGTCCGTGTTGCCTAGTTATACTAACAACATGGTGATTAATTATGGATCGATATGTTGTACGAAGGAGGATCCACCACCACCACCACCACCACCACCACCTATAATACCAACATCCTTGGAGACTACTACCAGTCAGATAGGATATTCTCCTCCCGCTGGAACATACTCGGGCAATCCAGACTCTCCAGTTGTAGTTGTGGAGGTCACTCCGGATAACTATTTAAACTAGTCAGTGAGACAACAGAAGTTACCCCTTCAAATAACAAATTATTATTACAGAATAATAAAAAGGTATCTTCTGGCAATATAATTAATAATAATAAAAAACCAAAGGGAGTGCAACATATTTTAAAATTATTTAATCAGAATATCCAAGGTTGCGCTTCCAAATTATTGGAAATAGAATTGTTTTTGGAAAACACCAAGTTTGATGTCATTTGTTTAACAGAGCATTGGTTGAAAGATCATCAAGTAAAGTCAATTAATTATGAAAATTATTGTGTAGTTAGCCATTTCAGCCGAAAACGTATGATACATGGCGGATCATTAATATTACTTAAAAATTCTATTAAATCAAAAGAACGAAAAGACATAATCGGACTGTCTGTTGAACACACCATTGAATTGTCCTGTGTTGAGCTTGATAAGCATGTTATAGTATGTGTATACAGACCTCCAAGTTACCAGAATCTATCGGTGTTTGATTCTGTAATGGAAGATGTGTTAAAGAAACTTAGTACTAGTAGTAAGTCAATAATAGTATGTGGAGATTTTAATATTAATTTATTGGAAAATAACTCGAATACTGTCAGATTGTTAAGTCTTTTTAGGTCATTTGATTTGTCAAATGTTTTTATTGAACCAACCCGAGTGACAGCTTCTTCTGCCACTTGTATTGATAATGTTTTTTGTAATTGTGATTACTTACACAAAGAAATTGTAAATAAGTTGCCATCTGATCACAGTGGACAAAAAATAACATTTAGCTCCTACATGCCTTTACAAAAAATTCAAATAAGGTTTAGGACAATTACATGTAAAAAGTTAGAGAAATTAAATAATTCTTTGGCCAGTAAGTTATGTGATCAGAATTTTAATAATATAGGTGACCCAAATGAATTCTACGCCGAGTTCTTTTCAATATTAAACGCGCAGTTTAATGACACTTTTCCACTAAAAACTAAAAATATTCACACAAAGTTTTTATTTAGTGACTGGGCGACTCCAGGTATTCGTAAAAGCAGGGAAAAACTTTTTGAACTCTATGGCTTAAAGCAACATATGAATAATACAAACTTTCATCAGTATGTTGCAAAATATTCAAAAACTTTTAAAAGTGTGTGCCAAAAAGCTAAAGCTCTTTATATTAGCAATAAAATAAAATCAGCTGATGATAAAATAAAAACTACCTGGCAAATAATAAATAATGAAACAGGTAGGAAAAAACAGCCTAACACTGAATTTAATTTAGAGACTGCACATGGCCCCATCAACTCAGATGTAGAAATAGCTCAGGAATTTGAAAACTTTTTTTCTAATATTCCCCTTAAAACTACTGAAGCTTTAAATTCATCCCCCACGCTTTCTGCTGCCTTACTTAAAAATAATGTAAAGGCATGCCCTTTGGAGTTTAGGTTTCAGCATACAAGCCCCCAGGCTGTTATAAAAGCTTTTAGAGATCTTAACATTAAATCAACAGAAGATCTCTGGGGAATGTCTGTAAAAGTATGTAGATCTTTCATCGAAACTATTGCACCCTATTTAGCTTTCATATTTAACACCAGTGTTGACCAAGGAGTCTTTCCGGATCTTATGAAACATAGTAAAGTAGTACCATTGTTCAAATCCGGTGATAGTAAAGATCCTAACAATTATAGACCTGTGTCAATTCTACCAGTTCTCAGTAAGGTGTTTGAAAAGTTGATGCTCAATCAAATGTTACGTCACTTTAATAAAAATTCCATCTTTCATGAACACCAGTACGGTTTCACCAAAGGGCGTTGCACTACTGACGCCGGTGTTACCCTTATAAAGAACATTTTTAACGCCTGGGAAGAAGCACAAGATGCCATTGGAATCTTTTGCGACCTCTCTAAGGCGTTCGATTGCGTAAACCACGAGACACTTCTGATGAAACTGGAGCACTATGGAATTAGAAAAGCAGCACTTGACTTGCTAAGATCATACCTGAAAGATAGAAAGGTTAAAGTTCAAGTAAACGGCGTAAACTCATTAGGGTCTGAAATGACAATGGGTGTTCCTCAAGGTTCGATATTGGGTCCATTCCTCTTTTTAGTTTACATCAATGATTTACCCCAATTACTTCAAAATCAACCGAAGATGGTGTTATTTGCAGATGACACATCATTAATCTTTAAAATAGACCGACGGTCACAAAATCTTGACGACGTGAATAACTCTATTCTTCAGGTCCAAGATTGGTTTACGGTAAATAATTTAGTACTTAATGAAAAAAAAACCAAATGCATTAGATTTAAATTACCGAATGTTAGAAGTAGCGAATGTGAAATCATATTGAATGGCCAAAAACTAGAATTTATTGATCAGACAGTTTTCCTAGGAATCACGCTAGACGAGAAATTACAATGGGGACCTCATATAACATCTATTGCGGGGCGGCTAAGCTCCGCCGCTTATGCTGTTAGAAAGATAAGACAGTTAACAGATGTAGAAACCGCGCGTTTGGTCTATTTTAGTTACTTCCACAGTATTATGTCATATGGCATTTTACTATGGGGTCGGGCTGCTGACATTGAATCCATTTTTATTTTACAAAAGAGAGCTGTCAGAGCCATTTACAATCTACGTCGTCGCGAATCTCTTAGGGAACTATTTAAAAAGGTTAATATCATGACGGTACCTTGCCAATTCATTTATGAAAATATTATGTATGTAAGAAAAAATCAACATCTTTTTAATAAAATAAGTGATAGGCATAATTTTAATACTAGAAATAAAGATAAATTAGATCAACCTTTTTTCAGATTATCGAAAGTACATACATCTTTTATGGGGTACTGTGTTAAATGCTACAACAAAATACCTTGTGACATATTGCAATTAAATGAAAGAAAATTTAAAACTCATATTAAAAGTACACTTTGTAAACAAGGATATTACAAATTAGAGGATTATATCCAAGATAAGAATGTTTGGAAACATGCTGGTCCTGCTCCATAGGACAATCTAAAAGTCTAGACAAAATCAAACTTGTTCCTAATTTAATTTATATGTATATTTTTAATTATGACATCTTATTCTAATTCAATTTTACAATCTGCGACTACAGTGGCTCACACACTTGTTAAAGTTCAACTACTTTTGCATTTTTTCATTTTTCTTTTTTTTTTTTTTAAATAACTTGTAAATATGTGAGCACCATGTATCTATCACTTATTTGATTTACCTGTCATTGCTTAATTTTTAATTCTTTTTACCTTTTGTGGTAGACTAATTTTATTATGGGTGCATCGTGTTCACATATAAATTTTATTATGTATACAAGACCTTGTAAAACATTTTTAAAAGAGTAACGGTGGAGTTTCTTGCCCATTCTTCTCCATACGAAAACTACCTTTTCGAATGGGCGACTAGAATCATTTCTATTTAGTTTTTTTTTGACGTTCAAAAGTGCCTTTAATGTGCCTATTTGAAATAAATGATTTGACTTTGACTTTGACTTTGACTTATTTAATATAACGGTCAACGGGCATAATGAATTATTGATATAACTTATTTTTACCTAATTTCATATGGTATAATGAACATTTTACCTAATTTCAGATGGTATAATGAACAGTTTATATAATGCACATTTGAAATAATATTCACATAATATAATATTCAGTTGCTATAATATTCAAAATCTATAAGTAACGTTTAATATAATTTAGAAATATCTACTTTTATTTTTGCAAAAATGTTTGTTTTCTTCTTTTACTTGTTATGTTGTGGCTATATCGTTGAATTAATTATATTACACACACATAGGATACAAGACACACACACACACACGACACACACGACATAGGATGCAAGAGCGAGCGAAGGGCACCCCGAGGTTCGGTTGTGTTAGGTTACTTTAAACCCTTTACACAGAAATAGCGCGAAGCGGGGCTCCGTCGACATAGGATGCAAGAGCGAGCGAAGGGCACCCCGAGGTTCGGTTGTGTTAGGTTACTTTAAACCCTTTACACAGAAATAGCGCGAAGCGGGGCTCCGTCGACATAGGATGCAAGAGCGAGCGAAGGGCACCCCGAGGTTCGGTTGTGTTAGGTTACTTTAAACCCTTTACACAGAATTAGGGGCCCCGCGAAGCGGGGCTCCGTCGACATAGGATGCAAGAGCGAGCCAAGGGCACCCCGAGGTTCGGTTGTGTTAGGTTACTTTAAACCCTTTACACAGAAATAGGGGCCCCGCGAGGCGGGGCTCCGTCGACATAGGATGCATGAGCGAGCGAAGGGCACCCCGAGGTTCGGTTGTGTTAGGTTACTTTAAACCCTTTACACAGAAATAGGGGCCCCGCGAAGCGGGGCTCCGTCGACATAGGATGCAAGAGCGAGGGAAGGGCACCCCGAGGTTCGGTTATTTTAAACCCTTCACTCAGAAATAGAACACACACACATAGAACACAAGAGCGATTCTTTACATATAATGCTGGAGCGAGCGAAGGGCAGAAAATTCGTTAATATGAATGTTAGGTCAAATGAACGTTATATAAAAGGAGCATTATACAATATGAAAATTATATGAAATTAACGTTATACTAAATGAAATTAGAGAAAATGAAAATTATATCAAATATAACATTAGATCATATGACATTAGGTGAAATGTTTTTATAGCATATGAAAATTATATCATATGAGAGTTATGTCAAACGAAATTAGACCATCTGTTGTTATACCAAACATTACACACCCCTTCTTTACATGTTAGACCGAATTAAAAGTGTCACTGACAAAATGTGTGTTTGTATGTTTCTTACTACTTCACGCACAAACGGCTTAACGGATTTGGATGAAATTTAGCACGTAGATAGTTTATAACCAGGATTAACACATTCACTACTTTTTATTCCGATATTTCCACGGGATCGACACTTATGCGGGTGAAACCGCGGGGCGCAGCTAGCTAAATATACTTTTCTGTACAATATGCAGAAGGGACTCGTAGCTAAGTAAATAGCCACCACCAGTCTTACCAAGGGGTATCATATTACCCAGTGACTGGGTCGTGGAGGTCAGATAGGCAGTAGACTGGAAGCCGACCCCAATATAATATGTAGTTAGGCAAAGCCAGATTGATTGATGTAATAGGTTGCTCAGTGATGCAGTTTTTAAATGAACTATGTGTCCGGATTTGATAAAGGTAAGAATTTGAAAATCGACAACGAAATTAAATACTTGAGTGTACATTCCAGGTGGACGTGATGTTCCACATGGCGGCGACGACGCGGTTCGACGAGGCGCTCCACATCGCCACGCTGATCAACGTGCGCGGGACCCGGGAGGCTGTGCTGCTCGGCAAGGCTTGCCAGAAGCTCAAGTCAGTATCACATAGTTTATCATCACGACAGTAATCCCTGAAGGGTTAGCCAGCGGTGTACCTATAGTAAACCCACATGTCGCCAGTTATGTTTAAGTCCTATGTAAAATGGTGCGAGCATATTGCCAACAACCGGGCACGAATCCAGACTACAAGCTGCCACTGAGAATTTCCTGCAAGGCAGCAACACTCTCCGAAGTGCCCGATCTGGGGATGAAACCCAGAACCCCACACTCAGCTGTTCATTAAATCGCTTAGAGTTTGTTTTGTTAATAAAATATGACCTCGATCTCAGCTGGTGGAAAGCATTGGATGAGCTCTACGATGGAACGAGCTTGTCCAAAGTGTTTGGGCTCGCCTGTCTTTAACCTAAAAGCAAAGTGCGCTTTTTATGGACTTTTGATTTCTCTTTTTCGTAAGGCGTAATTTTGGAAGTGTGGTGTGCTTACAGCAAAATCTATAATTCTAGTATAGTTGTATTCACTTCATGTAAATTCGCACACAGATGCTAGGGAAGAGTTTTTAGGCTCTGCCTCTTCCATTTACCGGCGCGGCGTGTTAATTTTTATGTTTTCTCAATGTTTCAGATCATTCGTATACGTCTCAACGACGTACGCCAACGCGACTGACCGCTTCGTGGAGAAGGAGGTGTTGGAGAAGTTCTACGAGAGCCCGGTGCCGCCCGAGCTCATGATCCAAATGGTGGAGACCTTCGACCAGGACAGATTTGACTCTGTTGCCAAGAAGTGAGTACCAGTATTTGTTCAAAGGGGTTCAACACTATTATAATAATACAAGAAGTGATTACCAGTGATTGCTGAAAGAGATTCAACACTGTTATAATAATACAAGCAATGCGTCTGATGATATTTACCGGATGGAACTTCCTTACTAACTTGAATCAAGTTATAACTTCATCATCATCGGGTGTATTTGCAAATATCTGTCCTTGTGTCCTTGGTGCTCACTGTTGCTTTAGAAGATACTCATAGTCATAATGCAAGTCATATGCTTCTTCTCAGCGGGTTAAGTCGTGCTTTTTCTGTCGGTGAGTGAATGAATAAATGATTGTTCCAGGTACCAGGTTATTTAAGGAACTCTTGTGCAACATTTCAAGGTTCTAAACCCAGCGATTTAGGTTCTGAGCTAGATTTATTAAGCTTGCTATTTTATCCGCGGCTTTGCTCCCGTGGACTATCTCACAGCGACATTGCCTTTTATTCGGAGCAAACAGTCCTAAATGTCACTCTCCGCACTACGTCGATCTGTTGCTCTTTTGCTGAGTAAAAGTCAGACAAACAAACATAACGTTTCGCATTTATAATAAGAGTAAGATTTTCTTCTTTTTTTCCAGTCTCATCAAGGGGTATCCCAACACGTACACGT
The DNA here is from genome assembly GCA_963082905.1 of Oligia fasciuncula. Classification (NCBI taxonomy): domain Eukaryota; kingdom Metazoa; phylum Arthropoda; class Insecta; order Lepidoptera; family Noctuidae; genus Oligia; species Oligia fasciuncula. The sequence continues at coordinate 209,274 of OY720414.1, read as the reverse complement.
TCGCGAAGGCGATAGCTGAGGAGGTGGTGAGGAGCAGGGCGGGCGACATGCCCATCAGCGTCGTGAGGCCTGCAGTCGGTAAGAGCATGACATAGGGCGACATGCCCATCAGCGTCGTGAGGCCTGCAGTCGGTAAGAGCATGACATAGGGCGACATGCCCATCAGCGTCGTGAGGCCTGCAGTCGGTAAGAGCATGACATAGGGCGACATGCCCATCAGCGTCGTGAGGCCTGCAGTCGGTAAGAGCATGACATAACATCACGCCTGTAATCCCCGAAGGGTTAGTAGTACACCCACATATTGCCAGATATGTTTAAGTCCCATAAAAACCTTTACTCAACTTACCTACTTACTTACATAGAATCAGAACATCACTTACTTACATGGAATCAGAAAATCACTTACTTACATGGAATCAGAACATCATAACTGCTGCATCAGGTAATGCCGGTTAGACTGGATGCTGAAGCTGAACGTAGATGGGAAAAGGCTTCGCAGATTTTCTTTAAATATCTTACGATCAGCGGTTGAAAGGCTCAATAATAGGTATATTGTATAATTTCAGTAATATCATCCTACCGGGAGCCGATGCCTGGCTGGGCAGACACGAGCTGCGCATACGGCGCTAGTGGGGTATGTAGCGACATCTATTAAGCACTTCGGGGACCTAGACCCTTCTGAATGGACATGGTGACTAACGCCTAGTTATCTGAATTAATAACATTCCTTAAGTAATTTTATTGGGCTTTTTAACTCTTTGATTGTCGTAATTAGAGACACAATAGAAAGACAATTGCTTATGTCGGACTGTGTAACATAAGACATTCGAGAGGTTAATCCAAAAATAATTTTCAAATTCGACTGGTAGTTTCAGAGATTAGGGTGTTCAAACAAACAAACTCTAGCTTTATTTTATTATTAGTAGGTACTCGTACAGCCCGCCAGAGTTTACTAGAGACCTCGCTCGGAGGATGTAAGCGTGCGGTACTGGGGGGCTACTCGTACAGCCCGCCAGAGTTTACTAGAGACCTCGCTCGGAGGATGTAAGCGTGCGGTACTGGGGGGCTACTCGTACAGCCCGCCAGAGTTTACTAGAGACCTCGCTCGGAGGATGTAAGCGCGCGGTACTGGGGGGCTACTCGTACAGCCCGCCAGAGTTTACTAGAGACCTCGCTCGGAGGATGTAAGCGCGCGGTACTGGGGGGCTAGTCGTACAGCCCGCCAGAGTTTACTAGAGACCTCGCTCGGAGGATGTAAGCGCGCGGTACTGGGGGGCTACTCGTACAGCCCGCCAGAGTTTACTAGAGACCTCGCTCGGAGGATGTAAGCGCGCGGTACTGGGGGGCTACTCGTACAGCCCGCCAGAGTTTACTAGAGACCTCGCTCGGAGGATGTAAGCGCGCGGTACTGGGGGGCTACTCGTACAGCCCGCCAGAGTTTACTAGAGACCTCGCTCGGAGGATGTAAGCGCGCGGTACTGGGGGGCTACTCGTACAGCCCGCCAGAGTTTACTAGAGACCTCGCTCGGAGGATGTAAGCGCGCGGTACTGGGGGGCTACTCGTACAGCCCGCCAGAGTTTACTAGAGACCTCGCTCGGAGGATGTCAGCGCGCGGTACTGGGGGGCTACTCGTACAGCCCGCCAGAGTTTACTAGAGACCTCGCTCGGAGGATGTCAGCGCGCGGTACTGGGGAGCTACTCTATGACTCCGTCAACGAAGATACGGGCCCGTCCTTAAATATTTCTAAACTTCGAAGGGAATCCTACAACCGATTAATTAACGTTTTAGGACGGGCAAAAACACATCGGGAGTTGGGAGAACTGTTAACAAATCGTGCTGTCATTCATTCACAAATCAAACATATCTTATGTCCGCAAGTGATATAGAGCGAGAAATGCCCGTAACTTCGGCAGATAATACGGACTTACTTGCTTAGGGAGTAGGCCCTGAGGCATCGACGGCGAGAGCGGTAAAACGCGGGGGCCGAGAGGGGCCGAGAAGGGCCGGGAGGGTCTCAAACTCTCAAGTTATCTGTTGCGGGTTGTAAGTATAGATAAAACCGGATAGTTAATTAGTTAGCCTGTTGTTATATGAAGCTGCATAACAGATTAGCGACACAAACACCGTTTAAAACCCACATAAACCATCTACTTCCCAAGTGCAGCTCATCCTCGGCCCCGCCACGGGCCTGATCCACGCGACGTTCGCCGGTGACAACGCGCGCTACAGCCTGGTGCCCGTGGACTACGTGAACAACGCCATCTTGGCGGCCGGCTGGCACACTGGCACTACAGCTGACACCGATGTCAAGATCTACTCCGTGTCCAGTGCTAGGAATCTGTTTCATTGGCGTGAGTATCTTACAGTGCACAAAGTACAGCCCATTCGCAGTTATATTACGTGTATGTTGCACCACTGTCAATATCACAGTGGTCTTTGATCTCGTGACAAGAAGGTCGATGTTGGGTTGTTGCTGTTGTCAAGTCTGTCAAAATCATTGTGAACTTTATTATTGTTGTAAAAAGGTTTCTGTTGGGTTGCAGCTGTCACACGTAAAATATCTGTAATAAAAGGACCATATAAAATATTTTCTTACATCTATGGAAAGGACTTTAGTCGACATTGCCCACAGAATAAGCAAGCTAAATGACAATGGGCTGGCCATATTAGCCGTCGAGCCAGTGTGCCAGTGTGGCTAGATCCGATTTTATAAAATCTGAAGGGTGCCGCTGTAATGTTCGTAGAAATCCGTGGCCTCTAAAGAAATCCGTAAAACTACGGACATTTTTTAACCTGCATAAATCTGCTCTTTGGATCTGAACTCGCCTTATAGTTTCTAGTAGATGAAGAAAATCGTAGCCAAATAAATCTAGCGAAAATGTGGCCAAGTAAAATAGAAAATATGCAATCAATATAGATAGGGTAGAGACAGACTTTCATTTACTTTGTGCGGTTTCGTATCACACCCCCAACTTCCAAACTCCTGGTTAGTAAAAAATAATTCAATTAAAGAGATACCAAAACGTCATTGGGACACAGAGCTGGGGGCCTAATAAGGCCATTTTGGAGAATCATAAAAGGATAACATTATGAATCGTAATATGGCGAAGACAGTCCGTGTTTTACTTTTTAGGGTTCCGTTGCCAAATGGCAAAAAACGGAACCTTTATAGATTCGTCATGTCTGTCTGTCTGTCTGTCCGTCCGTATGTCACAGCCACTTTTTTCCGAAACTATAAGAGTTAAACTGTTGAAACTTGGTAAGTAGATGTATTCTGTGAACCGCATTAAGATTTTCACAAAAAAAAATAGAAAAAAACAATAAATTATGGGGGTTCCCCATACTTAAACTCAAAATTTTTGTTTTCATCAAACCCATACGTGTGGGGTATCTATGGATAGGTCTTCCAAAATGATATTGAGGTATATCATTTTTTTCTAAACTGAATAGTTTGCGCGAGAGACACTTCCAAAGTGGTAAAATGTGTCCCCCCCCCCCCCCCCCCCGTAACTTCTAAAATAAGAGAATGATAAAACTAAATAAAATATATGATGTACATTATCATGGAAACTTCCACCGAAAATTGGTTTGAACGCTGTAAGTAGCTCGCCGCGCCGGTGAAAATTTAAAAACATATTATGGTACGGAACCCTCGGCCTCGGTGCGCGAGTCCGACTCGCTCTTGCCCGGTTTTTTTTTCGCTGCACTCACTACGTACCTACGTAGTGCAGCGAATCAAAGAGATTGGGATTGGATTTGGATCAGATTGATTGGTATTTATATTTTACAGATAAAAAAAAATAACTGAAAAATGCTTCACAATGGGATTTGATACGATTAACTTAATGGTTAACTGTCCATTATGTTATATGTTTTATGATTCTGCCAAAGTGCCCTTTCGAGGCCCCCTGATCTGATTAAACATAGACAAGTCTTTCAAAGACAAACTAAATGTAGTTTCTTCACAGGTCCCGTCTCCACCAAGATCCAGGAGATAGGCCACGTGCTGCCCACCCCGCTGGCCGTGTGGTACATGTTCATCATCAACACGGCCAACAAGCCGCTGTTCGTGCTGCTCACGTGGCTGCTGCACTACATTCCCGGCTACATCCTCGATGGTGGCTGTGTGCTAATGGGGAAGCCGCCCGTGTAAGTATAACTTGTACGAGGATCTTTGGGCGCGTGGCCAAAGTCGGAACTAACGCCGCCATTTTGTTATTTCAATTCTATTTTTTTTTTAATATGGCAAGCAGTGCCATTCTACCAATGTCTAAAGTGAGTTGGAAAAGCAGGATAAAAAACAACTGAAGACACAAAATACAAATTCATAAGTGTTTACCAACAACAGCCTCCTGTCATCTTCATTCATAAGTGTTTACCAACAACAGCCTCCTGTCATCTTCATTCATAAGTGTTTACCAACAACAGCCTCCTGTCATCTTCATTCATAAGTGTTTACCAACAACAGCCTCCTGTCATCTTCATTCATAAGTGTTTACCAACAACAGCCTCCTGTCATCTTCATTCATAAGTGTTTACCAACAACAGCCTCCTGTCATCTTCATTCATAAGTGTTTACCAACAACAGCCTCCTGTCATCTTCATTCATAAGTGTTTACCAACAACAGCCTCCTGTCATCTTCATTCAAGCTCCAAAAGATCTTTGTACAGACGCCAGCACATCAAGCTACTCGAAACTGTCAAATTTTCCCACAAAATTTTGAACCTTATGCTTTAGCGATAAAGTTGAAAATCTATTAAAGAAATTAGACAGATTGTAGTAGCTTGATGTGCTGGCGTCTGTACTATTCACCATAAAGAGTTTCAAGAAAAGTAGCTGTCCCGTGTGTCCCGCCGTTTTGATGTTCGCATTAACAGTAGCTGTCCCGCCGTTTTGATGTTTGCATTAACAGTAGCTGTCCCGCCGTTTTGATGTTCGCATTAACAGTAGCTGTCCCGCCGTTTTGATGTTCGCATTAACAGTAGCTGTCCCGCCGTTTTGATGTTCGCATTAACAGTAGCTGTCCCGCCGTTGGCAAAATACATGATTTTAGAAAAAAATACGAGTTATTCCACTTTGCCCCGACCGGTGGGGCAAAGTGGAATGCCTAACATTTTGCAGTGGAATCTAGGTCACAGGTCACAGCACACGTATCAAACCGGAAAGGGATCGGATCGTATCGACGTTATCAATTTGATACCTTCTGCCCACTACTTCGATGTAGTGGGCAGATTCCACTACTTTATAATCTTGTTGGATTCTGCCCCACTAGGGTTGGCACCTTAGAATACAACTACAAACATTTTATTTTGGCAAAGTTTCATTTCCTAGTTGTTTCTGGAAGGATACGGGTTGTGAATCACAGACTAATTACACAATTTGTTACAAATAAAGTATAACTAATAATAACTATGTATTAACTTTTAAAATCACAGATATACGATTTGTTCTAACTGGTTCATGGAAGCTTAAAATCACAAACTGATTGCGATTTGTCCCCGTAAATGCAAACGAAATAATGCTAATTTTGTTCTAACTACATTAATCAACATTTGGCATGGCATAGGTGTACTCGTAATACAGTCCTATTAAATGTTAATCATAATTAGGCATGGCATAATACAGTCTTATTAAAGTCTAGTCAACAATGATGTTTCTACTACTACCTTATTGGAAGTTATTGAAATTGATTCAGTAATTAAAAAAATATGAACAAACTACTTTCACTTCTTGTGTATCTGTTACACCTTGTATAATGTTTCAAAACATTATACAAGGTGTAACAGATACACAAGAAGTGGACTATAAATAAATTGAATCGTATCGTCAAATGACGATACGATTCAATTTATTTATAGCCCATTTCCCTACAAATTCCAGGTTCATAAAACTGTACAACCGCGTGTACCGCGCATCCATAGCCCTCTCCTACTTCACGACGCACAGCTGGGTCTTCAAGGACGACAACACTGACAGCTTGTACCAAACCCTGTCACCCGATGACAAGCTCATCTTCAACTTTGACACCACTGACATTAACATCATGGAGTATGTCACGTTGTGGTGCGTGGGGTTGAGGAGGTATCTGATGAAGGATGGCATCAAGGACACGGAGTACGCGAGGAAGAAGCAGTATTGGTTACATAAGCTACATTATCTGGTCACTGCCTTGTATGTGTATGTGTTGTATAAAGTTTTTAGTTCTGTCCTCTATGTTATTTTGTATGTTTTTGGTTAGGTTTAATGTTTAAGGGTTTTATTTATATAATGTAACTATTTATTAAAAAATACTGTACTGTAGGTAATTTTGTTTTTTTTTCTTTAGTTGTGTAGTAGTTTTTGTAATTCAGTCAACGGCACGTCGACCATACTAAGTCTAAAACTAAAGGGGGGCGTTGAGTTAACGGAAAGTTGTACCACCAAAAACATTTTCATGTAAAATGTTGCCAAGACGAGACCACATATGGCTCGCACTGCCAAAAAGTTATCAGTTCTCATGTAGAGCCAAGCTTCTAACTCTACACGCCCTAACTTCACAAACTCTACACCTTAGTCAAAATATGAGGCTTGGCCGTTTCGTTACTACAAAAACTATTGTATAACAGAAAAGTAATGAACAGTGAATAAATTTTTCACCTTACGCCCATGTGATGGTAGCGTAGATTTTTTTGGGGGGGTTGAGGGGTTCTTTACAAAAAATGCTGAAATATGTATTTTATTAGTTATTACAAGGAGTCCCTATATCAATTTTCAGAACTCTAGCATCAAAATTTGCGGAAGTCTCGTACAAACTTCCATCCCCTAGTTTAAGGGGTTGGAGGGTAAAAGTTCCAAGTTTTAGAATTGTTTTGTTGTTTGTGTACTATTACTAGCTTAGATACCAAATTTCAGCTTTCTAGGACTTCAGGAAGAACCTTAGAATATTGATGCTTATGAAATAAAAAAATATTTTTTGGGGGGTTGGGGAGTTATTTACAGAAAATCCTGAAATACGTATTTTATTATTTATAACAAGGAGTCCCTATATCAATTTTCAGAACTCTAGCATCAAAATCTGCGGACAAACTTCCATCCCCTATTTTAAGGGGTTGGAGGGTAAACGTTCCAAGTTTTAGAGTTTTTTTGTTGTTTGTGTACTATTACTAGCTTACATACCAAATTTCAGCTTTCTAGGACTTCAGGAAGACCCTTAGAATATTGATGATCATCAGTGAGTCAGTGACGAAGTCGGGGTATTTTAGATATCAATAAAATCTAAAGTATAAGAGCTATACAATTGAAACTTTATAGGTTTAATAAGTCAACCACTGACATCATATCCCGAAAATTTTGTTTATCTGGTATAATCCAAACCCAAGTTATGAAAGTTCAAAAATACGACGAAGTGCTTCGAGAAAAGGTAGGTAGTGCCCTTGCGCTTCGCTTGGCTCGTCTTGGCGGGGGCACTCCCGTGCCCCCAGACCCCAGATTTTTTAAAGCGCTTTATCGGCTTTAGAAATCCCTCCCCGTTTCATACAATGCCTGGACAGCGCCCTTATTTCGTAGATCACAATGCCACGCATCATGCAGCGGGGCGCAGATAACGCAGCGGGGCGCAGATAACGCACTAACGCGCGTCATTTGTTACATACAAATTCAATAAAAACGCACGTACGCGCGTGGAATTTGGCTCCGTTTTAAAAGTCCAAGTGTTACAACTAGCGTGAGTTTGCCCGAACTACATTGGACACAGGATTATAGGGCGGCAGATTTTAGGGGTGGCTTTGGGGCCAAATTTTTTTTTGTATGTCTTACAGAAATTAAAAAGATTAATATAATATACCTAAATGTTATAAGATCATGTTATTAGATTTTTGTCATCATCAACCGTTACGGAAAAAGCCCTTTTCTTGGAAGAAAATGTATCCTAATGAGACTGACTTAGTTCAATGCATACGTTTTCACTGCCACTTTTCTTCTGAAAGAATTTTGGTTAAACCAGATTCTGGATCATTGAAAAGTCTATCTTCGGTCCTACGAAAAAGAAATTTGCAAAACGTTTATATCCAAACTTGGATATAGCAGTTCGAATGGCTCTATGTACTATCAGTGACAAATTGCTCGGGTGAGAGAAGGTTGGGTGAACAATATGTGCAGTGCAGGGGTGGCAGTAGGAACGGCTTCGACTTATACGAGTTGCAGGTCGTGGGTTCGAACCCCGGCAGGCGCATTACTTTGTGTAAATCATTTCATCACAACTGCTCTCAAAACGGCGAAGGAAAACATAGTGAGGAAACCGGCATGTCCTAGAACTAAACATAGTGAGGAAACCGGCATGTCCTAGAACTAAACATAGTGAGGAAACCGGCATGTCCTAGAACTAAACATAGTGAGGAAACCGGCATGTCCTAGAACTAAACATAGTGAGGAAACCGGCATGTTCTAGAACTAAACATAGTGAGGAAACCGGCATGTCCTAGAACTAAACATAGTGAGGAAACCGGCATGTCCTAGAACTAAAACTTAAAGACATGACATCTAGCAACCCGCACTGTGCCCGCGCGTTTATAGCCCATTATTTTAATTAGTTAATCTTCATAAAATATTCCTTTCGCGCTTCTAGAGCAGGTTTTCACATTATGTAGTAGGTTACTAAGAAATCCTAAAAATAGAATATGTGATTGTTTTGATTTGATAATAAAAACATTAGCAAGTCACGCAAACCTAACGGGCAAGAAATTCAGATCGAACTTTGACTTTACTTTGCCAAGTAAATGTTTCATACTAATATGAACCTTATTCTCATGCAAGTAATATTCATAAACGATAAACATACTTACCTATAAGTTATTGTGAATAATATCGTTTCATTCAATATACATAGCGTTTCATTCAAATATCAACATTACGTTTATACAAATAAAGTTCAAATTCGTATGAGACAAAGTGCCGTCGTTGATTCTTGTTGTTCTTGTTCTTGTCGTATAAAAACGTCGTCGTATAAACACGTACTTAGGTTATGCTTTATTCCTGCCATGACTGTACAAATGCAAAAATAGAGACGGGAACAGTCTCCACAGCTTCAAGGTTTAGTTGACTCGTGCGTGGCCAACTCCGGAACTAAAGAAAAAACGGAGAAGGTTCTCAAGTCGACGCGAATATTTTTTTTTTAAGTAAGTATAACATTTTACAGTGTAATCCGATTTTGATAATTATTATTTTATTGGATAGGGTATGTCTCGAAGTTGGTCCCATATAAATTTGGAAACAAAAAGTGGGAAAATAGGGGTGATTTATTGTTCAGTCACAGATTTTAATGCTGAGTTGTGTATTATAATAATTAAATTAAAAAAAAACCTCACGCTGAATGAGCTTGAGACCTGTCAGTCTCTTGTGTGTAGACCTCTCAGTCCCTGCATTTCTGCTAAAGCTCGTTCATCGTGAGGTTGCCTGTTTTTTTAGGGTTCCGTACCCAAAGGGTAAAAACGGAACCCTATTACTAAGACTTCGCTGTCCGTCCGTCCGTCTGTCTGTCACCAGGCTGTATCTCAAGAACCGCGGTAGCTAGACAGTTGAAATTTTCACAGATGATGTATTTCTGTTGCCGCTATAACAACAAATACTAAAAACAAAATAAAATAAATATTTAAGGGGGGCTCCCATTAAAAAAACGTGTTTTTTTCGGCGTTTTTGCCGTCTGTCTGTCGCCAGGCTGTATCTCAAGAACCGCGGTAGCTAGACAGTTGAAATTTTCACAGATGATGTATTTCTGTTGCTGCTATAACAACAAGTACTAAAAACAAAATAAAATAAATATTTAAGGGGGGCTCCCATACAACAAACGTGTTTTTTTCGGCGTTTTTGCCGTCTGTCTGTCACCAGGCTGTATCTCAAGAACCGCGGTAGCTAGACAGTTGAAATTTTCACAGATGATGTATTTCTGTTGCCGCTATAACAACAAATACTAAAAACAAAATAAAATAAATATTTAAGGGGGCTCCCATACAACAAACGTGTTTTTTTCGGCGTTTTTGCCTTGTGGTACGGAACCCTTCGTGTGCGAGTCCGACTCGCACTTGGCCAGTTTTTATTTAAAGTATTTATATTATACAACAAATAATAGTTAAAGTACGATTAATAACAGTTAATAGCTAATGTAAGGTAGGTAGCTATTTTAAAAGTACCTAATCAACAATTAAGCATGTAGTAATTAGTAAATTAAAGCCACAAAAAATTATAAAATAAAAACTTTAAAAAAAAAAATTAAACCGCCGAAAAAACTGAAAAGCAAAAAAAAAATATGTAAGTAAGTACCTACCTATACCTAAGTAATTTTGAGTCGGCGCCAAACAAACAAATTAATTAATTACGTAAAGCGTGACGCGTCCTTGAAATTTCACCTTTAATTCTCGTCCAATTATCGAACCGCCGCCGTCAAAGAAGGTTCTGTTAAAAAATGATTCTAAAAATGACCCCCCACCCCCCACCGCCCCCCGTAAATGTCATTCGAGATCCACTTACATAAATTTTTGTAGCCCTCCAAGCCAAAGCACGAGCTAAGTAACGTTTATAGCTATCGGCCTCAGACCTAACATCAGGATCCATCTTAGATATTTTTGTAGCCCTCCAAGCCAAAGCACGAGCTAAGTAACGTTTATAGATGTTGGCCTTAGACTTAATATCAAGCAAGATCAACATCGATTTATCAAAAACAACAACAAAAAGCTTGACAACGAATGGAAACACCCGCAGACGGACTGACTGCATGACGCGTGACGTAGGCATTGATATAATGTTGTTGAATGTGTGGTCGAGGTTAAAAACCACAGCGGTGTGGAAAGTTACTGTTTTACTTAATGATTAAGTGGAAAAACTTCGTGGTTATACTACTTGTACAGCCAACCGCAAGTGTGCTCGTGGCTAAATAACTGAAGTTCGCTACGCTAACCGAGGTCGGTTCGTGGATGGGAGATCATTGAAATGAAATGTTTATTTCTAAAAGTAGATCTTTTAAGACACTTTTACGCGTCAATATTTTAAAACTAGATGGCGCTGGCATTTCCTAGCTGACTGATCACTGAGAAGATACGCCGAAACATTTCCTAGCTGACTGATCACTGAGAAGATACGCCGAAACATTTCCTAGCTGACTGATCACTGAGAAGAAACGCCGAAACATTTCCTAGCTGACTGATCACTGAGAAGAAACGCCGAAACATTTCCTAGCTGACTGATCACTGAGAAGATACGCCGAAACATTTCCTAGCTGACTGATCACTGAGAAGAAACGCCGAAACATTTCCTAGCTGACTGATCACTGAGAAGATACGCCGAAACATTTCCTAGCTGACTGATCACTGAGAAGAAACGCCGAAACATTTCCTAGCTGACTGATCACTGAGAAGATACGCCGAAACATTTCCTAGCTGACTGATCACTGAGAAGAAACGCCGAAACAAGCAACAAGTCCACACATTATATAGGACTCGTACCTATATAATGTGTGGACTTGTTGCTTGCATTATTATGATTTTATGCGAGTCTAACAATGCAGGGCCATGTCTGGAAGGGCCTCTTGAAGAAAGAGCTATTGCAACTTTGAGTTGATTTGTCCTAACAGACGTTATGCTAGAATCAGTCATCGTGTAGCTCAACCCTACATATGTTAGGGAGCTCAATTACATACCGAGAGCCCTTCTTACCTCTGGAAACTGAATAAGCCATTGGTTCCGACTGCCATTAAAATTTGTAGATCTTTAACAGTCGTTACGAGTAGGTAGTTAGAATCCCGAAAGTCTGGCAACCAGTCTTACCAAGGTGTATCGTGTTACCCAGTCACTGGTTTGTCTCTTTGGTCAGATAGGTAGTCGCTCCATGTAAAGCTGACTCCAGCATAGTTGGGAAAAGTCAGACAGATGATGATAGTCAACCGCTCAGTTTATAAGTGTATAAGTAGCTTATGGTCAACCGCACGGCTAGGTGACAGGTTGACTTTGACACTGTCTATTTGTAGCAGTAAGGGCGATTTTCGTAGTTCAAGGGGTTCTGTGCATGTCATTACCTTTAGTGCGCACTGCGCACATCATAATATTATGGACCTACGTAATGTTTAAGTAATCTTTTATGTTTGTAAAACTCGTTATGTAGATACTCTATGTAAGAAAAAAGGTTTCGTGCAAAACAAGCTTCGTTAGAGTACTTTTGTTAAGTTTATGTTAGCTCCAGAAGTCTCATTTTCTACGAAAAAGTATTTTGCGATTTCTGACTTTTATAGTAGTTAATAAGAGTACCTAAGTACTCAAACCTCGGTTGTTCCGAAAGAGTTTTTTGATCTTTGTAAGAAACTGGATCAATTATTGATGGTATCAAAAAACAGTGTGTGGGAGAATTGCCCATTTTTGGTGACTGTAGATAAGACCTATTTTTTTCAAAATCAGTGATTGTAGATCAAAATGTCTCCAAAAGTTAAGGAGCGCGCCGCCGCCGGACTATCGACACTTCGTCTCCCAGTTAAGGAGCGCGCCGCCGCCGGACTACCGACACTTCGTCTCCCAGTTAAGGAGCGCGCCGCCGCCGGACTACCGACACTTCGTCTCCCAGTTAAGGAGCGCGCCGCCGCCGGACTATCGACACTTCGTCTCCCAGTTAAGGAGCGCGCCGCCGCCGGACTACCGACACTTCGTCTCCCAGTTAAGGAGCGCGCCGCCGCCGGACTATCGACACTTCGTCTCCCAGTTAAGGAGCGCGCCGCCGCCGGACTACCGACACTTCGTCTCCCAGTTAAGGAGCGCGCCGCCGCCGGACTATCGACACTTCGTCTCCCAGTTAAGGAGCGCGCCGCCGCCGGACTACCGACACTTCGTCTCCCAGTTAAGGAGCGCGCCGCCGCCGGACTATCGACACTTCGTCTCCCAGTTAAGGAGCGCGCCGCCGCCGGACTATCGACACTTCGTCTCCCAGTTAAGGAGCGCGCCGCCGCCGGACTACCGACACTTCGTCTCCCAGTTAAGGAGCGCGCCGCCGCCGGACTATCGACACTTCGTCTCCCAGTTAAGGAGCGCGCCGCCGCCGGACTACCGACACTTCGTCTCCCAGTTAAGGAGCGCGCCGCCGCCGGACTACCGACACTTCGTCTCCCAGTTAAGGAGCGCGCCGCCGCCGGACTACCGACACTTCGTCTCCCAGTTAAGGAGCGCGCCGCCGCCGGACTACCGACACTTCGTCTCCCAGTTAAGGAGCGCGCCGCCGCCGGACTACCGACACTTCGTCTCCCAGTTAAGGAGCGCGCCGCCGCCGGACTACCGACACTTCGTCTCCCAGTTAAGGAGCGCGCCGCCGCCGGACTACCGACACTTCGTCTCCCAGTTAAGGAGCGCGCCGCCGCCGGACTACCGACACTTCGTCTCCCAGTTAAGGAGCGCGCCGCCGCCGGACTACCGACACTTCGTCTCCCAGTTAAGGAGCGCGCCGCCGCCGGACTACCGACACTTCGTCTCCCAGTTGGACGCCACTACGTCACTGCCTTATTCCCCTTGTCTCTCACTGCCACTTGCCAGGTCCTGCCCAACTCCATTTGAGTTCCTAACGTTTGTTTGTCGTCATCGTCACAATCACTTACTATGTTGCAAATCAGTTGATAATAAGAAGAATGACATTATAAGACATCTCGTGAACATCGTGCACGTGTGCGAAGCTACATGATTTTGGAAGTGTCCACAATAACTCACTATAGCAATGTAACACCATTTACTAATAGTGTGCAACCGTGCAGTACACGAGCAGCAGCAACCGTGCAGTACACGAGCAGTAGCGACCGTGCAGTACACGAGCAGTAGCAACCCAGTAGCAACCCAGTAGACAGTGGCGAGGTGGCGACCCAGTGGTGTCGGCCCCGACTTACAAACTGTGGGCCGTTTGAACCCAGGCAGGCACTTTACTTTATGTATTAGATTTCATCACAACTGCACCCAAAACGGTGAAGGAAAATGCAAACACTTATGCACTATAACATCTTCGGCGTGTACCTGCCTACCTGGCTAATCTCCGCTGAGATTGTCCACCGTGACGGAAATCGATCGGGAGAATTATTTGTAATTTACATATAGGTAATCCTATTTAAACATAACTTTTCGGCGAATTGTCTGAAATTGCCGCCGAGGTTTTCGCGGAAGCTACTATTTATGCAAAAGGGAATATTCCAAAGAACTATTAGGCATAAGGAAAATTATCAGGCGACATATTTTTAAGCATGCTATAGGTACTGTAAAAGTTGTCCACTAAAGTCGATCTCATGTAGTGCAGGCTGGCAATAACTTGGCTCTGGTCGTATTCAAATTCAAACAGTCAAGCAAGTTTAGAATGAGGTGTCACATTATTTTGTATTAGGTTTTTTTGTTTTGGAAGAAAACAGTGATAATAGAACCGGGGAAATGTAAATACAAATCGTAACGTTGTTTGATTTTTTAGAAGTACTTATATGGTGTACATAATAAAGAGTATTCTATGCTATCACCACTTCACAGAATTCACACAGTACCTGAGCATGTGATGATGTGACGCGGAGGAATGAGGAAAATGTCGTGAGAAAAGTTTTAGGTATGAATGTGAATGTGAACAGAGTAGGGGAAGACCAAAGAAACGATGACTGTGTGAAAGACCAAAAATGATGCTTTATTTTATTTTTGAAATTTATGATAGCTAAACTCAAATTCGTCGTTTCCGCATAGAAGAGCCGGCAAGACCAGATAATATGGGTCATTATTTGAGGTGGTGAAATTCTGTTCAGGCGTAATAATTTACAAAGCAGAATAGAAATGAGTGTTATTGATTGAAATTATAACTGAAATTTACTTTATTTATTACTGTATGTTTGTTTAAATATTTATTTTTATTAAAAACTTTGTGAAATTTTTTTTTTTTTAAATAAAAATCACGTTACGTGGTCTGTTCAGGTGATATACACTGGACTTCTTGCGTTTATTAAAAATATAATTTAAGTGAAAACGGACCTTTTCATTAGGTTTTTGTAATGAATAATGTATATTACTATATCTTAAATGAATGACAAAAAATAAACAGACTTATATCCTTAATTTTTTTTACGATTTATGTTGTTCCGAAAACCATCATCACCTTCGTGGTCACTCATATTTTATACTATTTTTAACTAAATAATGGTCAACCCAAAATATACTTGTTAGTAGCAGCACTCTAATTGGCTGTTTTAACATCGCAAAAAAATTTAGATTGAAAATATTAACGGTTTTTGTTTAAAAACATATTCTGTGTGTTAAAAATATTGTGTCAAAGATCGTGCATCACTTTCGTGACAGCTGTATTTTGGTAAGTTGGTAATTAAAAAATAGAATTACATACTTCTTCTGTTCGAATTATGGATATGTTGCAAATAGGCTATTGTATTTTTTCTAACCTTAATACTGTTTCATACTAGAACCGGTAAAGTGCTTAATTATCACTTTCGTGGTCCTCATTTTCGTGGTCAAGATTAAAAAAGGGTTAGTGCCGACTTAATAACACTGCTGAAGCCAGCATCCTTTGACTTCTTTTGTTCACAATTAGATCATTTTATTGAATAGGGGTGGTACAGTCGCCAATACCTCAAGCTACCTCATAATTATGGTCAACAGTTTAACATTCCATGAATTTTAATAACGAAATACGATTTATCAAAAAATAAAAAAATATTTCTTACAGCTACGGCCAGAACTCGCAACAAAACTACTGATGAAGAAAAGAAGGCAAAAGACGAGCATAAAAAAATTACAATGCAGAAATTAATAGAGAAAAAGAAAAATATTCCATTTGCCTTAGAAGAAGACAGAAGCAGCGTTCAATTTACATAACACCAGTGCAGCAAGCTCGCCATCTCCATCTGAAATGGCTTCTGCGTTGGATTCAGATACCACAAGTGCTGCAGGCTCGCTATACCTTCTGAAACACTGAATTCAGGCTAAATATCCACATCGCGTGAGCTCTGTCTTGGTAAACTTAGACCTTCTTCAACTGATACTGTGGTATGCTGGAGCACTGTATCCCCGTAAAAACCGTATTTTTTTCTTTGATTCGGATAGCACTGGCTCAAATTAAGATTAATTTAGTGAGGTAACTTAGGTGACATCACTTTCGTGGTCAAAGTGTTTTATTTTTTTTTCATGACTAATTATTATTCAAGTTCATTGATCTCTAAGCAAATATTGTTCTTAGTTTTATACGTACCTTTGGTTATGGTTCAACAGAGGTTTAAATTAAGAGACTGATTATGATTCATATAAGTGTTATTTTTCGTGGTCTTTACGATCACTTTCGTTACCTACAAAAAACGTTTTACTGAGATTTTTTAAATAAATAAGCTGTATCCATCTTTAATTCTATTTTATCTGTGATTATTATGCGTGTTCTCGTACATAATAAAGCAAATTTAATAAAAATAACCAATTTTTTTTTTTTTTTTTTTTATCCCGCCCTAAATAATGACCCATATGGCTATAAACGTGGTGACCGTTGCGCAAGTGCTCTCTGAATGCACCGGCGTCATCCAGATCAGGACAGAAACCCTCGGGACACCCAGATCTTACACAGATATTCTCTGGCCTGTTGCCAGGAGACATAATCAACTTCTGGAGGGAGGTGGGCTGGTTGGAATAATCACCGAGGGCCGCCTTGGCCCACGCACAATGGTCCACTTGAAGGTTTATATGCGGAAACCACACCCTAGTCCAACATAGTACATAGATGGGGATGACTATCGAGATGACGACTGATGGATGTGTTGGAAGATGAAGACATGCTGGTCGCTGGGCCGACCAGCGGTACATAAGGATATGGACGGGAGAATGATTCATACACCAGTCATTTTCTTAAATCTCTTTTGATAGGTACCGCCTCGTTGGTCCAGGGAACGATTCCCATGTCGGGCAAAGTATGGTCGGGTTTTTCTATCAGGAATTTCTCAGTAGCAGCCGGGAGTCTGTATTTGTGGCCGGTTGACGGCAATAGGCTCGCCCCTGTTACATGGGACTTAAACATAACTGGCGACATGTGGGTGTGCTATAGGTGCAGCTCTGCCTGACCCGTCGGGTTCAGGTATGATGGACCTAGTACTATGCAACTCTGCCTGACCCGTCGGGTTCAGGTATGATGGACCTAGTACTATGCAACTCTGCCTGACCCGTCGGGTTCAGGTATGATGGACCTAGTACTATGCAGCTCTGCCTGACCCGTCGGGTTCAGGTATGATGGACCTAGTACTATGCAACTCTGCCTGACCCGTCGGGTTCAGGTATGATGGACCTAGTACTATGCAGCTCTGCCTGACCCGTCGGGTTCAGGTATGATGGACCTAATACTATGCAGCTCTGCCTGACCCGTCGGGTTCAGGTATGATGGACCTAGTACTATGCAGCTCTGCCTGACCCGTCGGGTTCAGGTATGATGGACCTAGTACTATGCAGCTCTGCCTGACCCGTCGGGTTCAGGTATGATGGACCTAGTACTATGCAGCTCTGCCTGACCCGTCGGGTTCAGGTATGATGGACCTAGTACTATGCAGCTCTGCCTGACCCGTCGGGTTCAGGTATGATGGACCTAGTACTATGCAGCTCTGCCTGACCCGTCGGGTTCAGGTATGATGGACCTAGTACTATGCAGCTCTGCCTGACCCGTCGGGTTCAGGTATGATGGACCTAGTACTATGCAGCTCTGCCTGACCCGTCGGGTTCAGGTATGATGGACCTAGTACTATGCAGCTCTGCCTGACCCGTCGGGTTCAGGTATGATGGACCTAGTACTATGCAGCTCTGCCTGACCCGTCGGGTTCAGGTATGATGGACCTAGTACTATGTAGCTCTGCCTGACCCGTCGGGTTCAGGTATGATGGACCTAGTACTATGCAGCTCTGCCTGACCCGTCGGGTTCAGGTATGATGGACCTAGTACTATGCAGCTCTGCCTGACCCGTCGGGATCAGGTATGATGGACCTAGTACTATGCAGCTCTGCCTGACCCGTCGGGTTCAGGTATGATGGACCTAGTACTATGTAGCTCTGCCTGACCCGTCGGGTTCAGGTATGATGGACCTAGTACTATGCAGCTCTGCCTGACCCGTCGGGTTCAGGTATGATGGACCTAGTACTATGCAGCTCTGCCTGACCCGTCGGGTTCAGGTATGATGGACCTAGTACTATGCAGCTCTGCCTGACCCGTCGGGTTCAGGTATGATGGACCTAGTACTATGCAGCTCTGCCTGACCCGTCGGGTTCAGGTATGATGGACCTAGTACTATGTAGCTCTGCCTGACCCGTCGGGTTCAGGTATGATGGACCTAGTACTATGCGCTCTGCCTGACCCGTCGGGTTCAGGTATGATGGACCTAGTACTATGCAGCTCTGCCTGACCCGTCGGGTTCAGGTATGATGGACCTAGTACTATGTAGCTCTGCCTGACCCGTCGGGTTCAGGTATGATGGACCTAGTACTATGCAGCTCTGCCTGACCCGTCGGGTTCAGGTATGATGGACCTAGTACTATGCAGCTCTGCCTGACCCGTCGGGTTCAGGTATGATGGACCTAGTACTATGCAGCTCTGCCTGACCCGTCGGGTTCAGGTATGATGGACCTAGTACTATGTAGCTCTGCCTGACCCGTCGGGTTCAGGTATGATGGACCTAGTACTATGCAGCTCTGCCTGACCCGTCGGGTTCAGGTATGATGGACCTAGTACTATGCAGCTCTGCCTGACCCGTCGGGTTCAGGTATGATGGACCTAGTACTATGCAGCTCTGCCTGACCCGTCGGGTTCAGGTATGATGGACCTAGTATATATATGTAGCTCTGCCTGACCCATCGGGTTCAGGTATGATGGACCTGGTTAATTTTTCTACATCAGTCGTAATAAAAGAGGTTTATTATTTAAAACAAACAGACATCCTGTTTGAAGTAAGACTTAACTTTTAATAATATATTACATAAGGTCAATTATTTTATTCAATGAATGAGGAAACCATTTTTTATCTTATGTCCATTTGCTCGTTTACGCTAATTCCAACTTTAGCTCTCAGTACATACGAACTTTATGAAATAACATCCAACCAGTTTATAATGAACATTATTAGAGATACAGGGCAGCAAACTAGATATTCATTAGTTTTATTTGAACACGTGCAAACTGCGAACCGGCGGCGGCGGATATATTTCAATAAATAGGTAGTCAATTAGTTATAAAGGCAGGAGAATTTTGATATAGAGTGTCCATGAAAATTCTCATAAGCAGCCCAGAGTTGGGAAGCTCGTGCTTGTGTTGGTACCCCCGTGCCTCGGAAAGCACGGGAAGCCGGCGGTCCTGCGCCTGACCTCTTCCCAGTCGGACTATGACAGTTTTTCTCCATAGGCACCTACCTACTACGCTTTGGAACGGGCAACTGGCTTCATCTTTCTGACTGACAGATTCCTTGATAATTAAAAAGTGCCTTTAAATGGTTTAGCATTATCAGCCTATAATTATAATGTTCCCACTGCTGGGACACAGACCTCCTTTCTTCGAGAGGGAGTGGGCTGTAATCTACCACGCGGGCACAGTGCGGGTTGGTTCACATGCCTTCGAATGTTTGGTTCTAGGACATGCCGGTTTCCTCACGATGTTTTCCGTCACCGTTTTGAGAGCAGTGGTGATGAAATAATTTACACAAAGTAAAGCGCCTGTCTGGGTTCGAACCTACGACCTACAACTCGTAATGAAATGGTTTAATTGAAATAAAATGCTATGAGTTTGAGTTTAGTACTTAGCAAAATAAAGTTAAAATGCGATCTGTGAATCTGGCCCTAAGAAGTTAACCCTGCACTACAACTTCCTTGATATTTTACATTTTTAATTTAAAAAATAAACCTTCCAAGCTTCCTAAAGAATTCATTATCTACATAATTATTTAATTTCAATGTCGCTGTGACAATAATATATAATCTGACCTCAAACACGTTGATTGACCTTTCGATGTAAGGTTTGGGAGTTCGATGTAAGGTTTGGGAGTTCGATGTAAGGTTTGGGAGTTCGCCTTTTCATCTTGGGATAGTTGATATTGAACTCGTAGCTGGTAACATACTGGGTGAAATAAGGCAGTTGGTGAAGAGTAACTGCTGGAGCTAGGGATTGACACTATTGACACTACTGGCAGCTCACTTCAAGCTCATTCACTACGTTTACATTGGGGAGATCTGTACAGAATAGATCGACTGAACAGTAAGCAAGAGTCGACTTTCGTTTGCCATGTTTGAATATCATTTTTCTGAAAAATGCTTCCTAAATACACCTTTTTAAAATAAATTTTATAGTCATTTTTATTAGTTTCTTTACATTGACCCAATGGTCTCCTTTTAAGTTGTTTTGTCTATGACCCGTAGTTTGAACTTACTCAAAGATAAGCTAGAAAATAAAATTCACCATGTATTGTTGATCTTAGCCAATTTTATTGAAAGATAACTTTAACTTGTTTTTAGATAAACACAGAATATTACAACCCTTATATCCCAAAAGGGTTGTGTGTTGTGCTGCTTAGAAATATAAAAAATATAAAAATCTTTCTAATATCTAAGGTTGTATGTACGTTTTTTTTTTTTTTTTTTTATTCTTTAAATTTTAGGGACTTTTATAACGCACAGCGTATGTCAGTCCCATACTCCCATCGTAACCTAATACAAGATACACATCAAACTAATGAGATTAATGTATCAGGGCCATAAAGTCGAACAACTTTCTCGCATCTTCTGAGTTCGGCTTAGACAGTATTTGGTGGAATGTACCTATGTCGTTCTTGTTCAACTTCAAGGTTGTACGTTGACTATGACGTCAAATTCAACACCCTTCTTTTTCTGTAATCGGGTATAACAGGGTTGATACAATAGGCGGTTTATCAGCAAGGCAAATACCATCAAATCAAAATCATTATCATCAGCCTGTAACGTTCCCACTGCTGGGACACAAGCATCCTCTCTAGAGTGGGCCGTATCCACCACGCGGGCCCAGTGCGGGTTAGTAGATGTCACATTTCTTCGAATTTTTGGTTCTAGCACATGCCGGTTTCCTCTCGATGTTATTCTTTACCGTTTTGGGAGCAATGGCGATGAACTAATTTACACAAAGTAAAATGCCTTCCACTCACACGTCCCGCACCCCGCGGTAACGTCATCTAAAATGTTCCGGTAAACTTTTTTGGACGGCCGCGAGGCGCCCTTCGACTCGTAGAGAAAAAAATTCTATGGACTGCTGTTAAACTAATAGCTGTTTCTTCAAGTGGATCGACCAGTGGATGGAGGGTAGATTATAAAACTTGTTTCGTCACTTTAAGAGACTTTGATTTTTTTCAATAATTATTTATTTTTAATATTTGTTCACATTACGACAATTAAAAATTAAAATATTATTATTTCAAAATCGAAAGCGATGACCCTATTTTTTATTTACCTAAAAATAGCCCCTTTCATACTGAATTGAATGACATATTACCTATAATCACTGACCTGTATTATACACTTGTATGATAGAGGTCAGTGCATATAATTGTTCATTGTTCTTCCAAAGTTTTAATATACAATAACAACAACATCACGCGAATAACGAATTGTAAAAAAAATAAAAAAGGAGGTTATACAAAATTTTATAGACGTATGTACTATGTATGTATGTTTGTCCACGCATTTCTCCGCAACTATTAATCGGGTCGTGACCATTTTTATTGGCTTGCATTTACTTCAACTTAGAGAACAGTGCAAGTTTCATAAAAATCGATTCAGTAATTTTCAAGATATTGTTTAATACGTGTAAGTGTGATGGCCTGGCGTATTGATACGAGCTACGAGAGTGTAGTGTCAAAAGGAAAACATCTCAAAACCTTGGTCAAATTCTAGTGCAATATTTACAACAAAATTATTACGTACTTATTATTACAAACAAATATTCCAGGTTTTACTTAAAACTAAAAATACCGAAATAAAAAAGTAATTTAAAAAATTAAACGTGTCTTGGGATTTGTATTTTAGGTTTAGTTTTTTGCCACCGACTTCCGAAATTTAAGTTATTCCATAGTTTTGAGTTAATTTCTTTTTGAAGTCGGTTTAATTTATAGATTAGTTTTTTTTTGTAAATATAACCGTTTCATCTCCTCAACACGAAACCTCAGGTCAAAGATTCGCGTTCTTGGTAAAATAAGTGTAGACTGGAAGCCAACATATTTGGGAAAAGGCAGGTAGATGATTAGGTATTTATTTCTTTAATACACGAAGTAAAAGTTTCGTTCTATCTGAATACAACCTGATCCTTACTGAGCTGTAAATTGCAAAGAAATTAAGAAAATTAGAGTATCGCGGGCTACCTTGCCGCGTTCGCCTTAATTAGAGTATCGCGGGCTACCTTGCCGCGTTCGCCTTAATTAGAGTATCGCGGGCTACCTTGCCGCGTTCGCCTTAATTAGAGTATCGCGGGCTACCTTGCCGCGTTCGCCTCAATAAGTAGGTACCTAACTTTTAATTTTTGTAAATATAACCGTTTCATCTCAGTTCAAACATTCGCGTTTTTGATAAAATAATCATACATCAATCACTGGTCATTGAACCGAAACATTATAAATAAATACAAGATGGCCGCCGAGGTACTTGCAGGGTGTGTAAGCTAAGGCCGTGTTTTCACTATGCAACTAAATCCTAGAACAGCTATATTTAATAAAAATTCTATAAACTTGTCGAACATTATCTACATTATAATAATAATATACCCACCAAAAACATTTTCATGTAATGTGTTGCCAAGATGAGACCACAATGGCTCGCACTGGCAAAAAGTTATCAGATCTCATGTAGAGCCAAGCTTCTAACTCTACACGCCCTAACTTCACAAACTCTACACCTTAGTCAAAATATGAGGCTTGGCCGTTTCGTTACTACAAGAACTATTGTATAACAGAAAAGTAATGAACAGTGAATCTGGGGGCACGGGAGTTTCGCTACCATCACATGGGCGTAAGGTGAACAATGTATTCACTGTTCTATGTGTAGTCGCTTGGTATAGTAGATAACTGCCCCTGGCTGGAGGCTTTGAGTTTACTCTCAAGGTCAACTACGAGATGCCATAGCCAAAAAAAAAAACTGTCAAGCTCTCTTTTTCGTTGGCGGTCATGACGTACGGACGTCTCTGCGGGAATATCCGTCGGTTAAATAATAATAAAACCTTCATTTTCAGGCTACTTTGGCCCACAGATAAATAAATACTTTACAGACTAACATCTAGATTATAATAATACAATGTGTGTTAGTGTATAAACTAAAAAGGTCACGTGTCAAAGGTCACTTGAGCTGTTTTGTATTTTCAAAGTGTGCTATCGTTATTTTGTTACTTTGTCATTATTATTTGAACCAATTTAAGCTTACTATGATGTTGATTGATTTTACTTTCATTTATTAAACGGTTTTCTTATTGGAATGTGTTTTTTTTATTATTTCCACTTCTGAATCTTATAATATTATTAGATTTTACCTTTATAAAAAAACGGCCAAGTACGAGTCGGACTCGCACACGAAAGGGTTCCGTGCCACACGGCAAAGGCAAAGCAAAGGCGAGGATGAGTGAACTTTACACCCTGTTCCTCATACCTCTTTACAGTTAAAACAGAACAAAATGTCGTAACACCCTTTCAGAATCTGTGCATACAGCCTAAACAGTTGATTATTCCTGTATCCCTGAGGACTGGTTTTGTATTATAGATAAAAATGACATTAGGTATATTGGAGGTCCGATATGCAGTCGCTCCATGTAACATACTGGTATTCAGCTGCATCCGGTTAGACTGGAAGCCGACCCCAACATAGTTGGGAAAAGCTTACGCAGATGATGATATACAGGATGAATTTTCCAAGTGGGCGTGGATGGCCAAATCCGAAACTATGAGGAATAGCGAAAAGTACCCAAAGGAGTCGCGGGCTCGATTTTGATGAAAACTAAAACTGCATCACTGGAGTTTTGAAAAATCAATATTTCTAGCCAGGAATCGAACCCGTTGATTTTGAAAAAAAAAACACTGTATTATTACACCATAGTGTCGCTGATAAGGATTGAATTCTGGGAAGTAAAGACATACAGCTAATTTTTAACAAAATACTTTTTTATTTTTCTTATGTTACCTAGTAGGTACCTGTTAAACCTTAACTGATTAATTGTTTAAAATGATGACCATTGTTTTCAATACATAGGTAGTTGGATTCGACGTCTCAAGGATTATACCCAATGATATTATAAGTACACTTATAATATCATTGATTATACCATAATTATACTGCATTCAAAATTTGAATTTAGAACATAATGTTGTGAAGGTGACTGCGCTGCGGATGTATTGAGCATCATTTCGAACAAGGTACAGGTAATGTCGGTATGAATACTTTCAAATAGGAAGCAGTTTATTAAAATCCAACATTTTACTTAAGTTTCCCGTACTTATGTCATTACTTCCCAGAATTTGATCCTTATTAGGGACACTATCGAGTCGAGTGGTGTAATAATACAGTGTGTGTTTTTTTAATCAAAATCAACGGGTTCGATTGCTGGCTGGTCAGATAGGCAGTCGCTCCATGTAAAATACTGGTATTCAGCTGCATCTGGTGAGGCTGGAAGCCGACCCCAACATAGTTGGGAAAAGACGGGCAGATGATGCCCTGTTTATATTTACAAAGTGTTAGAAACGATTACATGGAGCGGCTGCCTATCTGACCGATACTGATAGGGTTCGATAACTAATAAAACAAAAAAAACCGCTTGATTGCAAGTACCCTACACCTAATTACACCTACACTGACCCGAGGTCAACGGCCGCTGGTAGTGTGCTTGAAATGATTAGTGTTAAGACTTTTTTGCTTTAAGTATCGTCAAGATAGTCATCATCATCTGCGGAGTTTCGCTAGCTAATGTAAGTTGACCCTGTATAATGTATGCCATCAAAAACATAACCTGTAAAAAAAGCCAAGTCGCGCAACTCAGTTCTTCTATCGTAAAAAGTTGTGAGATCCATGAAATACCAAGTCAGTTAATTTATTCACTCCCTACTTAAGGAACCTTCTGTCTTAAGTTATTACATAATTAGCTAACCTAACAACATCTTGTAGTGACCATCAATATTAAAAATCTTTTATGTTTTAAATAAATAGATTGACTTGGCAATCGCACTGTGAGATACATTGTGTTTTCATGCGATGGCGATGGCCAAGTCAATTTATTTATTTAAAACATAAAAGATTTTTAATATTGATGGTCACTACAAGATGTTGTTAGGTTAGCTAATTATGTAATAACTTAAGACAGAAGGTTCCTTAAGTAGGGAGTGAATAAATTAACTGACTTGGTATTTCATGGATCTCACAACTTTTTACGATAGAAGAACTGAGTTGCGCGACTTGGCTTTTTTTACAGGTTATGTTTTTGATGGCATCTCACTTCTTTTTGTAGATGGTCCTACTTTTTTTCCTTTCTGGTACCTTTTTAACTTTTTTTTTAACATAATCCGTTGACCATTTTACAAGTTACCTTTGAACACAATTATATCTAGGTACTTAAATACACCGATACTCTGGTGCTGGCCGGCGGGGACACCTTCGAGGAGACCATCCAGCTTGCCGAGCTTGGGGTGGCAAAAGTCGTGGCGGCAATCTACGGGCTGGGTCTGAAGATAGCGCCTCAGAAAACTGAGGCGTTATGGTTCCATAAACTGCCGAGGAGCAGAGAGCCACCCAGCTCGTTGGTCCATGTCGGAGATGCGCAAGTCCGGGTGGGGCGATACATAAAGTATCTTGGCCTCACCCTGGACGGTCGGTGGGGCTTCGAAGAGCACTTCGAGCGCCTAGTTCCCCGGATCGAGAAGGCAGTGGGTGCTTTGCATAGACTGCTGCCCAATCTCGGGGGACCTCGGGAAGAAGTTCGCCGCCTCTATGCGGGTGTCGTGCGATCGATGGTCCTTTACGGGGCGCCTGTTTGGTCAGGTAGACTGTCAGGCGTCCGACGCTGCAGGACTAAAGTCAATAGACTGCAGCGGAAAATGGCCATTCGTATCGCACGAGGATACCGAACGATATCCTATGAGGCGGCAACTCTCCTGGCGCGCTTTCCGCCGCTGGACATCCTGGCGGATATGGACGCGAAGGTCTACGACCAGATTCGCAATATCCGCCAAAGCTTCCTGGCACACTATTCCCGTGTGCCAGGAAGCGTATTTGTAAGGCTGAGGCGGCGGGAACGGCGACACGCGCTCGAGCGGTGGCGCGAGCGGCTACAGCAGCCGCAATATTCGCGCAAGCGCGTTGTCGAAGCCGTTCTGCCGCACTTCGAAGCCTGGCTGAAAAGAGGGGAGCGCATCTCCTTCAGGCTCACCCAGGTGCTCACCGGACATGGTTGCTTCGGTGAGTACCTGAACAGAATTGGGCGAGAAGCCACGGCAAATTGCCACCATTGCGGAGGCAGCCTAGTTTCCGCACAACACACGCTCGAGGAATGCCCTGCGTGGGCCTCCGAGCGGCGGGTCATGGTTGCCAGGATCGGGCGAGACCTGTCTCTGCCGGCAGTAGTGACGGCTATGCTGGCAGAGACAGAGAAATGGAAGGTAGTAGCCTCCTTCTGTGAGACCGTGATGGCCAAGAAGGAGGCCGCCGAGCGGGATCGGGAGAGGGCTGAACGTGCTTGGAGAAGGAGGCGTCGGGGTGGCAACCGCCTTGGAGCCTAATACGCCGAAACCCGCTTACCAAGCAAGGTAGGTGGACCTTCGGGGTCGCGGGCGCACAGAGTGGGGACTCTGTCCGCCCACCAAGTGACCCCAGGGAAGACGGTGGCACAGTGATCGCGTGCTGCCGTGCATAGCGAGGCTCAGGGGAGGCCCCTTTACTAGAGTCAACTCAGGGATGTGCCTTTCAGGCGTTGCACGGGGGGGTTCCGGAATTGGTCTTTTAAGAGGACCGGGACCACCCCTATGTGCTGATGGTGATCACCGGGGTGGTTTTAGTGAGGTAAAAATCCCACACTCCCGACCTCCCTCCCCGGAGGTCTGGGTGCCTTTTGAAGGTTTCCCCCCGACAACAAAAAAAAAAAAAAAGGTACCTATATACACCTAGTATTCCATTATATTATACACTAGCTTCCGCCCGCGGCTTCGCTCGATAAAAAACTACCGCAAGTCCTTCCCCGGGATGCAATCTATCTCTCTGCCAAATTTTATCGAATTCCGTTCAGTGGTTTAGGCGTGAAAAGGTAACATACAGACAGACAGACAGAGTTACTTTCGAATTTATAACATTAGTATGGATAATTATTTTAAAATGGTCACCCATCCGCGGTTGGTCTGTGGATCTTTACATACCGTGACCCCTCCGTGCCTCGGAAAGCACGTTAAGCCGTTGGTCCCGGCTGTCATTCGTGGATCTTTGACAGTCGTTACGGGTAGTCAGAAGCCCGAAAGTCTGACAACCAGTCTTACCAAGGGGTATCGTATTACACAGTAACTGGATTGTGAAGGTCAGATAGGCAGTCGCTCCATGTAAAATACTGGTATTCAGCTGAATCCGGTTAGACTGGAAGCCGACCCCAACATAGTTGGGAAAAGGCTAGGCAGATGATGAGTATGGATAATTGTTATTTTCCTCGCTAGAGAGCTCCGATAAACGCGTGCGATCGCTGCTAATCATAAAGTACTAGTTAATAGGGCGAAGCGCGTTTTTGTTTTTTGACTATGGCATCTCGTAGTTGACCTTCTTCTTCTTCTTAGCGTGTCGATAGCAATCTAAATGGACTCGGCCCTGAATTCGGCTACTTGTTTGGCGCCTTCACCAGCGTCCATCAGTTCCTGTAACGTGCAGCTGACAGGACACGCAGGACACGATATTAAGTGTCCCATCGTTTGTGGGACAGCACCACATTTACACTCCAAGGCGGAGTCGTCTATGAATCTCCACCTGAACAGGTTTTCCTTGCTTCGGCCAACCTGGGTCCGGAGTCTGTTTAAAGACTTCCAGGTCACCCAAGGTAACTCATGTCCAGCTGGGAGGTCTTCAGCGGGTGGGCCAGTCAGTGGCGACACACTTTAAAAAACTGTTGGAGGATGTTGTCGTGTGTCGGAGACCATTTGGCTCTTTCGCTGGAACTTGCCACCGCTCTGCAAAGCACTGGTGGCGCTATTCCTGCTAGTGGATACAGCATTTGTACCGGGGTTGGTTTTAGGCAGCCAGTGATGACCCAGCACGTTTCATTCAAAGCTGTATCCACCAGCTTTGCATGGGCAGAACGGTTCCTCACGAGGCACGCAAATTCTCCCGCAGAAAAAGATAGCGCCAGTCCAGTAGTCCGCATAACTTCAGGCGAAGCACCCCATTTCGATGAGACCAGTCGACGAAGAAGACTGTTGCGAGTGTGCACCTTCTGCTTGATATTCTTGCAGTTTTTGCTGAATGTTAAAGACCTGTCCAGGGTAACACCAAGATATTTAGGGGAGTTGCTGAGCTCGATGGACACCCCACCCCAAACGATGAGAGGTCGTGACTACTTAACCGGACTATCCTGTCGTTGCCTTAGGTAAACTCATCAGCGCAACCGCTATGTCCCTACATTTTAAATCTGTAATATCTTCGAAAATATTCATTTAAATTACATGCTTTAAAGGGCCAAATTGATCTTTAGTAAATGCACAATGTATTTAAGGTACTTAATTGGATAAGGATTAATGCTGTATTGCTTAAAATCGCTTCGTAAACAAGCCATTATTTCTCGTAAAAAGTAAAGGATAAAAAATGGTTATTGTGGGTGATCCCTAAGAGATAGACATATACCACCGTGGACTTTTTGGTAGACCTTTTTATGGTGTGTAATACTGTAGTACATTATTTTGATCTATCTCGTAGGGTTCAGCTAGCTTTTGCAATATAAGCACAATAAAATGTGTTTATTTACGACATCACATTAGAAACCTCTAAAATTATTAGTGTTTCTTTACTATATTATGCGTGTATTATACAAATAAACCTTCCTCTTGAATCACTCTATCTATTAAAAAAATACCGCATCAAAATCCGTTGCGCAGTTTTAAAGATCTAAGCATACATAGGGATAGGGACAGACAGAGCGGGAAGCGACTTTGTTTAAAACTATGCAGTGATATACAGGTACACTGATTCATTAACTGCAGATGTAACTTTGTAATTCTATATATTTATATGGGATTACAAAGTTATTTTTGCAGTTGATGTATCTTGAAAAGTGGAACGAAATTGCAAAATATTTTAGTTTTTCCTTGAGTTATACACTAAACACTAATTAAATTCTAAATTTGAAGCTTCTATGTCTGCTAGAAGTGCCTTAGAGTTTTGATGATCGGTCAGTCAGTCAGTCAGTCAGTGAGTGACAAAATTAAGAAACTTTGACTAGTTATAATTCATAAACTACTGGTTCAAATCGAATGAAATTTGATATATACCGTGTTTATACAATACCTGCTTGATTATTGAAAATTCAGGTCTCTAGTTTTATCCACAACGAAGCTATAGGGGGTCGAAAATGGCCTGAACTGCTTCGAGAAAAGGATGGTACGGCCGTGCCGCTTTTTGCTCGACTTGGCGGGGGCACTGCCGTGCCCCCAGATAATTATGTAGGTACGCCTCGCGCGTCAATACTTTTTGTAGTCTAAATAAAAAACAAAACACAGCCAGTTACGGCAGTTAGATACATCACGGTCCGCGGGTCAGGGGCTCAGGGGTTCCGGGGTTCCCGAGCGACGGAAATAACTTGCGAAGGCTATGTTTAGCTGCAAGCAAGTTTAGGTTTTTAGAAACCAGTTCCCGTACGTACGTCATTAGGGTTTTTGGAGTAAAAGAACCGTCTGATGACGTCTTTAGTATAACAGGACGTTTAAGCATTCTTGTTGTTTTGGGTAAGCAGGGCACTCTCACATAGGCTGATGTAAACTCGACGTTATATTGGTATAATATGCTATTTTGATCTTTGTTATCAAGTAATTAAATATAATTTTCCATGCCACAGTCTGCTTAGAAAAGTGGAGAAAAAAAAAGGCTTGACTGTATATATATGTATATGACGGAAACGAGGCTATTGCACAAATCCAGCGGCTGCTGCTGAGGACATCCTGATGAGCAGCCCACTGGTAGACAACCTACAGCTAACTGCAGGGTCGAGGGTCTAGAAGCAAGTTCCCTGTATGACAAGAAAGCGCTAAGAAAGGATTTTTGAAATTAGAAATGATACAGGGAAGCTGTGGTGGTGGCCCAGTGGTAACTGCCCCGACTGTAGCTCGTGAGGTTGAGCCCAGGCACAGGCAGGCGGTTCTCAAGTCGATGCGTATATATACATATATATTTTTTTTTTTATGTATGACCACGCATAACTTTTTACAGAGTAGTCCGATTTTCATAATTCTTTTCTATAGATAATTTCACAACTGCTGCTCTCAAAACGGTGAGGAAAACGTCGTGAGATAACCGGCATGTCCTGGAACCAAAAATTTGAAGACATGTGACATCTACCACAACCGCCATGGGCCCGCGTGGAAGTTTACAGCCCACCCTCCCTACAGAATCGAGGAGGCCTAGCTGCGTCCCAACAGTGGCAACATTATAGGCTGATTATGCAAACTATATAAGTAAGGGATGGAAGGTCGTCATTTGTATCGAGGGGAAATCCCATGGAGGCATGGAGCGCATTGCTTGTAGATGAAGTCCTGTAAGTACTTAAGAAACAAAACACAACCAAGTACAAATTGTCCCACGCCTTGACGAGATTTAAATACTTACGCTATTTTTAACCCGCACCTCCTGCAACCTCATAGAATGTAAACCAGTTCCCGCACGTCATAGGACGGTGAAGGGTGACTGAACCGCGTGATGACGTCAGCAGTGGAGCTGTCTTGGATGCTTGGGTCAGCAGGGCGGCTGGTAACGATGTAAGTGCAGCTTGCATGATTGCTCCACGATCCACGATGATACGTTCGAATAGAATAGAATAATATAATATTTTCGCCAACGACTGGCATACAAATATTGAAACACGTTACAGAGCGGTGCTATTCTGTAAAAATCTCCCCGTGAAAACTTAGGTGAAGTGAGCGTGGAGTGAGCTGTCAATAGTATCAATTCCTAGCAAAAACAAACTCACTTCACCTAAGTTTTCACGGTGAGATTTTTACAGAATCGACCGGCAGGTAAAAAAATAAAAGGACACATTAATTTGCTTAAATTATTATTTTAACGTGTCCAATATTATACAATTCCGTAGTACATTAATTTGATCTATCTCGTAAGGTTTAGCCAGCGTTTGCAATGTAAGCGAACAAAAATACGAGTATGTTTGTTACGACATCACATCACAAATATGAGTATGTTTGTTACGACATCACATCACAAATACGAGTATGTTTGTTACGACATCACATCACAAATACGAGTATGTTTGTTACGACATCACATCACAAATACGAGTATGTTTGTTACGACATCACATCACAAATACGAGTATGTTTGTTACGACATCACTTCACAAATACGAGTATGTTTGTTACGACATCACATCACAAATACTAGTATGTTTGTTACGACATCACATCACAAATACGAGTATGTTTGTTACGACATCACATCACAATTAATACTAGTATGTTTGTTACGACATCACATCACAAATACGAGTATGTTTGTTACGACATCACATCACAAATACTAGTATGTTTGTTACGACATCACATCACAAATCTTTGAATTTCTCGGCTTTTCTCCACATTATAATGTGCATGTATTACACTTAAAAACCTTCCTCTTAAATCACTCTATGTACTAAAAAACCACATCAAAATCTGTTGCGGAGTTTTAAAGATCTAAGCATACATAGGGACAGACAGCGGGAAGCGACTTTGTTTTATACTAGTTATGTAGTGAAGATTTGATGTGAAGGAATTTTTAGGCGTGTTGGGTCTTGACGGGTATATTTTGAATGCAAGTCGCATGCTATAAAAAATATTGAGTGCTCTTTCACAAAACACCAGCTTGCATTCTGAGAAGACCTGTTAGCACAGAAAACACCTTCTTTCCAATTTTTGTCGATAAAGTGCTAATTGTTTTTCAAGTGAAATGGCTGAGGCACATCCAGACAGACGGACATGACGAATTATAAGGGTTCCGTCTATGCCGGTTGGCTACGGAACTCCCTTGAGCAACAATAACGTCACGCTGATGTCCACAGAGGCACAGAGGCACTACATTCGAATGGTGACCTTGGATACTTTTCCTTCGCCTCCGAAGGTTTTAGCAACAACTTTATGCTCCCTTTTATTTCCTGAACGATTATATAAACCTTGCACGTCACAGTCCGACAAACATCTTTTTGAATGGAATGGCGAGCAAAAATAGCAAAAATAGCAAAAACGGTACAATTCAGTACACCTCATGTCGTGTCGCACTATAAAATAATTTAATAAGCAGTTGGTTTTTCAAAGAAATTTTAAGTATTAATTAATTAGAAATACAATGATGACCTGACCAAGATTATTTCCGGATTTTTTTATACCATGATATTCATGAATTTTACATTATACACATTGATATTCGTGAAGTTTACATTAAACAATATCATGAATATTTATTTTGTAAAGCAATAGATTATTTTTATCCGACTACAGCGAAGCAAAAAGGAGGGTTAGGATTTTGACCGGTATGTATATTATGTTCATCTGTTCCCTCATAACTTCTAAACTACTTGTCATAGTTAGACAAGTGAGGTATCGTTGGAAGCGTCTTGATCGTCCGCTGGTTATAGGCTATGTGACGTCACATTAAATTGAATATGGCGCCCTCTAGCGGACATAAAGTCATTATCTATTTTTTTAAATCTTGTTGTGTCATATGAAAGGACTCAATTAGCACATTTCAAAAATGTTAATATTACTGAAATAAGCACCAAAATAATTAATTATAAAATAAGTTTAAAAACTGAAACCCGACTACTGAAAAGGATGAAACAAGAAAGTACCTTCCAGTGGTCGCATGCCGCTGTACCTACTAACAAGAAAGTACCTTCCCGTGGTCGCATGCCGCTGTACCTACTAACAAGAAAGTACCTTCCCGTGGTCGCATGCCGCTGTACCTACTAACAAACTAACAAGAAAGTAAGCACCAAAATAATTAATTATAAAATAAGTTTAAAAACTGAAACCCGACTACTGAAAAGGATGAAACAAGAAAGTACCTTCCAGTGGTCGCATGCCGCTGTACCTACTAACAAGAAAGTACCTTCCCGTGGTCGCATGCCGCTGTACCTACTAACAAGAAAGTACCTTCCCGTGGTCGCATGCCGCTGTACCTACTAACAAGAAAGTACCTTCCCGTGGTCGCATGCCGCTGTACCTACTAACAAACTAACAAGAAAGTACCTTCCCGTGGTCGCATGCCGCTGTACCTACTAACAAGAAAGTACCTTCCCGTGATCGCATGCCGCTGTACCTACTAACAAGAAAGTACCTTCCCGTGGTCGCATGCCGCTGTACCTACTAACAAGAAAGTACCTTCCCGGGGTCGCATGTCGCTGTACCTACTAACAAACTAACAAGAAAGTACCTTCCCGTGGTCGCATGCCGCTGTACCTACTAACAAGAAAGTACCTTCCCGTGGTCGCATGCCGCTGTACCTACTAACAAACTAACAAGAAAGTACCTTCCCGTGGTCGCATGCCGCTGTACCTACTAACAAGAAAGTACCTTCCCGTGGTCGCATGCCGCTGTACCTACTAACAAGAAAGTACCTTCCCGTGGTCGCATGCCGCTGTACCTACTAACAAGAAAGTACCTTCCCGTGGTCGCATGCCGCTGTACGTACTAACAAGAAAGTACCTTCCCGTGGTCGCATGCTGCTGTACCTACTAACAAACTTACAAGAAAGTACCTTCCCGTGGTCGCATGCCGCTGTACCACATGACCGTTTGTCTACTCATATGGCTGTACCTACTAACGAACTTATAAGAAAGTACCTTCCCGTGGTCGCATGCCGCTGTACCTACTAACAAGAAAGTACCTTCCCGTGGTCGCATGCCGCTGTACCTACTAACAAGAAAGTACCTTCCCGTGGTCGCATGCCGCTGTACCACATGACCGTTTGTCTACTCATATGGCTGTACCTGCTAACAAACTTACAAGAAAATACCTTCCCGTGGTCGCATGCCGCTGTACCTACTAACAAACTTAAAAGCTACGGTAGTATGTACCCAAAGGGTAATAACCTCCTCCTTTTTGGAAGTCGGTTAAAAACGGGACCCTATTACTAAGACTCCACAGCTGTCTGTCTGTCTGTCACCAGGCTGTATCTCATGAACCGTGACAGCTAGACAGTTGAAATTTTCACAGATGATGTATTGATGTTGCCTCTATAACAACAAATAATAAGAAAATTTAAAGGGGTATAAAAGAAATGTTTTATGTCTTGTGGTACGGAACCCTTCGTGTGCGAGTCCGGCTCGCACTTGGCTGGTTTTATTTTAACTGTTGTGAATGTAAAGACTAAGAAGGTATGTGGGTATTTTTTTTTCGGTTATTTTTAATCATGGTCTGGCAGTTTGAGTCATTTATGCGGCCTACACAAGTGGTCGAATCATTGAGCTCACAGCTCCACTCAATATACATGTGTTGTCCTCAAAAGACCATTTCAGACGCCAGTCTACATGATCTGACCAAGATTATATCTGGACTTTTAGAGACTTTGCCCTAAAAACTAGATGAGATAGACTATCCTTTTGTTTTGCCTATAATTTCGTATCTGACTAGGCCTGGGTGGCTGAAACGCATGTCCGGGTTCATCCACCTAGGGGATGAACCCGGACATGCGTTTCAGCGAATACACCTTAGGGTGGATTTTTTTGGGCTTGATAAACGAAATAACCCGAAATACAGTGAGTTGTTGTCAAAATAATTAATTTCATGCACAGGTATTTAGATACCTACTATGAAATCTGTGATTTCATGCATGACTAAAATATTATAAGTATCTACTAATAATTATTATTTATGGTTATAAAACGAATATACATGTACATTGTTCTAACTGCTAAGTTTCCGCGCACCTGATATAGGTAGATATTATACTAATATATTCACCTGACATACTCCAACCATAGCATGACGCACGAGTTTTATTTTTATGAATGCACGGAATAAGATTAACTTTAATAAAGTCGAAACACCCCAATAATTAATCATTTGTAAGAAAAAACTCGGAATGTTGTTGACATGGTACAGTCACCTACTCGTCCATAGTGACAGTTTCATGTCACAGCGCCTTTGTTTTGTACAGGTCATGGTGGGCCCTAGTGCAGTCTGACCACATAATGAAGGAATCACAAATTACTTCGAAGCCACGTCAATTTCTTAGTTAGTCACGACTCACGACATCTGCTGTCAACGTATTCTCTATGAATATAATTAACGAAACCGCGCGAAATGAACGCGAAGTTGGCGGTTTGAATGTCAAACTAGCACACTTGACAACCGTAGGTACGTGGTGTGCACGTGGTGAGATTACGCGGGGAATAATAATTACCATACAGAATTAGGGCCCAGCAGGGGCCCAGTGGGAACGGTCGCGAGTTACGGGTTGTGGGTCGTAGGTTCGAACTCAGATAGGCACTTTACTTTGTGGAAATAATTTCATCACCACTGCTCTCAAAACTGTGAAGGAAACCGGCATGTGCTAGAACCGAAAGTTCAAAGACATAATTTTGACATCTACGGACCCGCACTGGGCCAGTAGCGGACACATTGTAATGTGGTCTCTACTAACTCTAGTTCAGTTCAAAGACATGTGACATCTACGGACCCGCACTGGGCCAGTAGAGAACACATTGCAATGTGGTCTCTACTAACTCTAGTTCAGTTCAAAGACATGTGACATCTACGGACCCGCACTGGGCCAGTAGAGGACACATTGCAATGTGGTCTCTACTAACTCTAGTTCAGTTCAAAGACATGTGACATCTACGGACCCGCACTGGGCCAGTAGAGGACACATTGCAATGTGGTCTCTACTAACTCTAGTTCAGTTCAAAGACATGTGACATCTACGGACCCGCACTGGGCCAGTAGAGGACACATTACAATGTGGTCTCTACTAACTCTAGTTCAGTTCAAAGACATGTGACATCTACGGACCCGCACTGGGCCAGTAGAGAACACATTGCAATGTGGTCTCTACTAACTCTAGTTCAGTTCAAAGACATGTGACATCTACGGACCCGCACTGGGCCAGTAGAGGACACATTGCAATGTGGTCTCTACTAACTCTAGTTCAGTTCAAAGACATGTGACATCTACGGACCCGCACTGGGCCAGTAGAGGACACATTGCAATGTGGTCTCTACTAACTCTAGTTCAGTTCAAAGACATGTGACATCTACGGACCCGCACTGGGCCAGTAGAGGACACATTGCAATGTGGTCTCTACTAACTCTAGTTAAACTAGTACAAACTTGCAAACTGCCTACCATGCCTATGCTCATGCATGGCTTAGCTACGGCATAATATTGTGGGGAAATAGCACAGACGCACACCCCATTTAAAAAAACTAAACATTCTAAGTCTTCCTTCTATAACCATACTGGAAATCTGTGAATTCGCACACACACACCAAGACTTTTACAGTAAACAAGAAGACATACAAACAAGATACACACTCCGACACAAAACACGATTAAACCTACCGACACGACATCCCGATTGAAAATGCACTCATCTAGTCCACTAGTTATGTCGATATAAATGTAGGTATAACAAACTACCCCGACGTACTCAGAAATGAGAAAAAGATGAAGAAGGGCTGCATTATCGGAGGCATGCTGTGAAACCCTTGCTCACGGAAAACGATAAAAGGGCAAGATTACTGTTCGCTTTGGATCACATAAACTTCGATTGGAGTAATGTCATCTTTACAGATGAAAAAAAAACAACCGACTTTCAAAAAACACTATAAAGTGAAAAATAACTTTAATTTCGGAAGTCGGTGTCTTTGGATTTGTGTTTTAGTTTTTTGCCACAGACTTCCGAAATTAAAGTTATTTTTCACTTTATAGTGTTTTTTGAAAGTCGGTTGTTTTTTTTCTCTAAACCTTTAAACTAGGACTTCATTTATTTATTCACTATTTACTTTGACATTTATTTAATTACAAATTGACTAAATACTCCTTGACATTGAAAATACAATAAAAAGGTTAAAATGATTTTCCAATTTGATAATTTTGTAATAGTATTTGTTAAGTATGAAAGCAGATTATAATTTATGTATAAATTTTGCATGCCCATGTGACGGCAGAGCATGGAGAACATTATCAAAACATTGTGTAACATCTGTACCCCTACCCATGTTGGCAAAAATAAATGATTTGATTTGATTTGATTTTTGTAAAAAGTTTTTCACTTTTTAGTGGGTCAGTTTGTAATTTATCCTAATATAAGTAACAATAGCCTAATGTCAACTGCTCATCACCTTTTACAAAATATTGCTTTTCCCGATGCAGGGACGTTAATTGTTGAGGAGTTCTCCTGGTAGATGAAACCGTTAAGGAGTGAATAAAGTTCGAACTGTCCCCTCATTGCTAACAGGGGGACAGATCAAACTTTTTTTTCCGATCTGTCCCCCTAAGGGGACAAAGCGGGGTGACAGATCGGAATAATCCTAAGAACCAGGAGAACTCCTCAACAACCACTCACCATACGCATTGTGACGAGGATAAATCGTTTAGCAATGTACATAACTCCAGCTTCCTCATATGTGATAGAACAATCCTACCTATGCCAATATTTAAGGCATAATAGCTGCAATCAAAGTTCGCAGTCTTACTTTAGCTGCCACAATAACTTCGTTACTATGAGTCGTTTAGTGTGTGTTAGCTGGAGTGACGTCACCCCAGCTGCTCATGTCATATCTTCCAAACGAAAGAAGATATGATTATGTGTTATAGCTCAAAAATTAAGGCATAATAGCTGCCACTGGCAGCAAAATTTTCAAACCTCTGACCAAAATACTCTATGAGTTATTAAACCGATAACCATGTGTAAGCTGGAGTGACGTCTCCCCAGCTGCTCATTCATATCTTCCAAACGAAAGAAGATATGATTATTTGTTATAGCTATACCGGCCGGGGCTACCCCCCTTTCCCCTACGATTAAAGTGTGTAGTCGGCTCCCAGTCTATAATCTAGTTCAAACTGATAATGTAGCGCACGGAACGGCAACGCCGCAGCTTGCCTTCTCCGAAGCAATAATTGATGTTTTTGGCGCGGAAACTGTTTTTTTGCTTATTACATGTAAACTACAAGACCTAGAGATTTAAAAATTTTGCTGCCTATGGCAGCTATTATGCCTTAATTTTTGAGCTATAATACATAATCATATCTTCTTTCGTTCGGCAGATATGACATGAGCAGTTTCGGTGCCGTCACTCCAGCTTACACATGTTTATCGGTTTAATAACTCATAGAGTATTTTGACCAGGGATTTAAAAATTTTGCTGCCAGTGGCAGCTATTATGCCTTAATTTTTGAGCTATAATCCATAATCATATCTTCTTTCGTTTGGAAGATATGAATGAGCAGCTGGGGAGACGTCACTCCAGCTTACACATGGTTATCGGTTTAATAACTCATAGAGTATTTTGACCAGAGGTTTGAAAATTTTGCTGCCAGTGGCAGCTATTATGCCTTACTTTTTGAGCTATAACACATAATCATATCTTCTTTTGTTTGGAAGATATGAAATGAGCAGCTGGGGTGACGTCACTCCAGCTAACACACACTAAACGACTCATATTAACGAAGTTATTGTGGCAGCTAAAATAAGACTGCGAACTTTGATTGCAGCTATTATGCCTTAAATATTGGCATAGGTAGGATTGTTCTATCACATATGAGGAAGCTGGAGCTGCACATCGTTTAGCAATCATATTAAAGTAATCGAATCGCAACCCGTGAAATATTTGTCATTGAGTAGTTCCGATGGCCATCTGTGGTCTTCATCATCAGCTCCACTTTACCAAATGATGATTTCCGAGAGCAAATGCTCAAGTTACTTTAAAAAATACCCAAATCGCTATAGCTTCGCCTATAAAATTTGAGGGTTTCCCTCGATTTCCATGGGATCCTCTCATCAGATTCCAACTTGATGATAATGGGACCACCTCGAGAAAACCACAACACCACCTAAAAATATTCACACAAAGTTTTTATTTAGTGACTGGGCGACTCCAGGTATTCGTAAAAGCAGGGAAAAACTTTTTGAACTCTATGGCTTAAAGCAACATATGAATAATACAAACTTTCATCAGTATGTTGCAAAATATTCAAAAACTTTTAAAAGTGTGTGCCAAAAAGCTAAAGCTCTTTATATTAGCAATAAAATAAAATCAGCTGATGATAAAATAAAAACTACCTGGCAAATAATAAATAATGAAACAGGTAGGAAAAAACAGCCTAACACTGAATTTAATTTAGAGACTGCACATGGCCCCATCAACTCAGATGTAGAAATAGCTCAGGAATTTGAAAACTTTTTTTCTAATATTCCCCTTAAAACTACTGAAGCTTTAAATTCATCCCCCACGCTTTCTGCTGCCTTACTTAAAAAGAATGTACAGGCATGCCCTTTGGAGTTTAGGTTTCAGCATACAAGCCCCCAGGCTGTTATAAAAGCTTTTAGAGATCTTAACATTAAATCAACAGAAGATCTCTGGGGAATGTCTGTAAAAGTATGTAGATCTTTCATCGAAACTATTGCGCCCTATTTAGCTTTCATATTTAACACCAGTGTTGACCAAGGAG
Source organism: Oligia fasciuncula (assembly GCA_963082905.1). Classification (NCBI taxonomy): domain Eukaryota; kingdom Metazoa; phylum Arthropoda; class Insecta; order Lepidoptera; family Noctuidae; genus Oligia; species Oligia fasciuncula. Next base: position 169,414 of record OY720414.1, on the reverse strand, counting down.
TCTTTCCGGATCTTATGAAACATAGTAAAGTAGTACCATTGTTCAAATCCGGTGATAGTAAAGATCCTAACAATTATAGACCTGTGTCAATTCTACCAGTTCTCAGTAAGGTGTTTGAAAAGTTGATGCTCAATCAAATGTTACGTCACTTTAATAAAAATTCCATCTTTCATGAACACCAGTACGGTTTCACCAAAGGGCGTTGCACTACTGACGCCGGTGTTACCCTTATAAAGAACATTTTTAACGCCTGGGAAGAAGCACAAGATGCCATTGGAATCTTTTGCGACCTCTCTAAGGCGTTCGATTGCGTAAACCACGAGACACTTCTGATGAAACTGGAGCACTATGGAATTAGAAAAGCAGCACTTGACTTGCTAAGATCATACCTGAAAGATAGAAAGGTTAAAGTTCAAGTAAACGGCGTAAACTCATTAGGGTCTGAAATGACAATGGGTGTTCCTCAAGGTTCGATATTGGGTCCATTCCTCTTTTTAGTTTACATCAATGATTTACCCCAATTACTTCAAAATCAACCGAAGATGGTGTTATTTGCAGATGACACATCATTAATCTTTAAAATAGACCGACGGTCACAAAATCTTGACGACGTGAATAACTCTATTCTTCAGGTCCAAGATTGGTTTACGGTAAATAATTTAGTACTTAATGAAAAAAAAACCAAATGCATTAGATTTAAATTACCGAATGTTAGAAGTAGCGAATGTGAAATCATATTGAATGGCCAAAAACTAGAATTTATTGATCAGACAGTTTTCCTAGGAATCACGCTAGACGAGAAATTACAATGGGGACCTCATATAACATCTATTGCGGGGCGGCTAAGCTCCGCCGCTTATGCTGTTAGAAAGATAAGACAGTTAACAGATGTAGAAACCGCGCGTTTGGTCTATTTTAGTTACTTCCACAGTATTATGTCATATGGCATTTTACTATGGGGTCGGGCTGCTGACATTGAATCCATTTTTATTTTACAAAAGAGAGCTGTCAGAGCCATTTACAATCTACGTCGTCGCGAATCTCTTAGGGAACTATTTAAAAAGGTTAATATCATGACGGTACCTTGCCAATTCATTTTTGAAAATATTATGTATGTAAGAAAAAATCAACATCTTTTTAATAAAATAAGTGATAGGCATAATTTTAATACTAGAAATAAAGATAAATTAGATCAACCTTTTTTCAGATTATCGAAAGTACATACATCTTTTATGGGGTACTGTGTTAAATGCTACAACAAAATACCTTGTGACATATTGCAATTAAATGAAAGAAAATTTAAAACTCATATTAAAAGTACACTTTGTAAACAAGGATATTACAAATTAGAGGATTATATCCAAGATAAGAATGTTTGGAAACATGCTGGTCCTGCTCCATAGGACAATCTAAAAGTCTAGACAAAATCAAACTTGTTCCTAATTTAATTTATATGTATATTTTTAATTATGACATCTTATTCTAATTCAATTTTACAATCTGCGACTACAGTGGCTCACACACTTGTTAAAGTTCAACTACTTTTGCATTTTTTCATTTTTCTTTTTTTTTTTAAATAACTTGTAAATATGTGAGCACCATGTATCTATCACTTATTTGATTTACCTGTCATTGCTTAATTTTTAATTCTTTTTACCTTTTGTGGTAGACTAATTTTATTATGGGTGCATCGTGTTCACATATAAATTTTATTATGTATACAAGACCTTGTAAAACATTTTTAAAAGAGTAACGGTGGAGTTTCTTGCCCATTCTTCTCCATACGAAAACTACCTTTTCGAATGGGCGACTAGAATCATTTCTATTTAGTTTTTTTTTGACGTTCAAAAGTGCCTTTAATGTGCCTATTTGAAATAAATGATTTGACTTTGACTTTGACTTTGACTTTGAGAGTATACCCTTCTCCAAACAAACAAAAAAAAAACGTACCGTCGAATTGAGAACCTCCTCCTTTTTTGAAGTCGGTTAAAAAACTGAACACGGACGCTTGTGTTTGTGGCGTCGAAATAATACGCGATACACAAGTGGTCACGTAGCTACGAGCTATTAATAAATAATTATACTTAATTAATATTATTTTACTTAGAACTTATGATTGAACTTGAAGTGTTCTTAGACTAGTTAATATAAACTGGAGACCAAGTTATGTGTGTATAACCTATTACTTACGTATTTTTATTAACTTAAAAAGATATGAACACTTCAAGTTCAAACAACATAATTATTTTTTAGTTTTTTATGTTACCTACTAACCATTTGATAAGTTTTTAGCTTACCTATTTAATGTTACCTACTAACCATTTGATAAGTTTTTAGCTTACCTATTTAATGTTACCTACTAACCATTTGATAAGTTTTTAGCTTACCTATTTAATGTTACCTACTAACCATTTGATAAGTTTTTAGCTTACCTATTTAATGTTACCTACTAACCATTTGATAAGTTTTTAGCTTACCTATTTAATGTTACCTACTAACCATTTGATAAGTTTTTAGCTTACCTATTTAATGTTACCTACTAACCATTTGATAAGTTTTTAGCTTACCTATTTAATGTTATCTACTAACCATTTGATAAGTTTTTAGCTTACCTATTTAATGTTACCTACTAACCATTTGATAAGTTTTTAGCTTACTTACCTATTTAATGTTACCTACTAACCATTTGATAAGTTTTTAGCTTACTTACCTATTTAATCCATTGAATCCGTTAATACCTACTTAAGCTATGGCCTCAATAAGAAGTTAAGTATACATGTAATATTATAATGTTATGCCTAAGATAATTAATAAACTGACTGTTAAATTTGAATAATAAACTCTAAGAAATAAAACTGTATAATTTTTTAATAGTCTTTTTTGTTTGGCGAGCCCACAAGGCGAGCCTGTTACCTGCGATGACTCTGCACTTTTTGTTTGGCGAGCCCACAAGGCGAGCCTGTTACCTGCGATGACTCTGCACTTTTTGTTTGGCGAGCCCACAAGGCGAGCCTGTTACCTGCGATGACTCTGCACTTTTTGTTTGGCAAGCCCACAAGGCGAGCCTGTTACCTGCGATGACTCTGCACTTTTTGTTTGGCGAGCCCACAAGGCGAGCCTGTTACCTGCGATGACTCTGCACTTTTTGTTTGGCAAGCCCACAAGGCGAGCCTGTTACCTGCGATGACTCTGCACTTTTTGTTTGGCGAGCCCACAAGGCGAGCCTGTTACCTGCGATGACTCTGCACTTTTTTTTCCTGTTACTAAGTAACTACCTACCAACAGGAACAGGAATATTAAATTATTAAAAATCCTATCGGTTTCTTTTATTATTTTTATCATTTAAGCTACGCAAGCTAGTAAACGTAATGTATTAATTAGATAAATGTATTAGCTGTGTAACTCCTTGCTATACGTTTGTTCCCAACTTCTTACTTACGTTTCGTAACAGTCATAGTCGTGAAGAAACCAACGCCATCTAGTTTATTTTCGAAAACTTGAACTCAAACGTTCACAGGAAAATAGACATTAGGGCTAGGGTATTCATGCAATTTTGCAGGTGAGTGTACGGAGTGTACCGACATGTGTAACACATGTTTTGCAGGTGAGTGTACGGAGTGTACCGACATGTGTAACACATGTTTTGCAGGTGAGTGTACGGAGTGTACCGACATGTATAACACATGTTTTGCAGGTGAGTGTACGGAGTGTACCGACATGTGTAACACATGTTTTGCAGGTGAGTGTACGGAGTGTACCGACATGTGTAACACATGTTTTGCAGGTGAGTGTACGGAGTGTACCGACATGTATAACACATGTTTTGCAGGTGAGTGTACGGAGTGTACCGACATGTGTAACACATGTTTTGCAGGTGAGTGTACGGAGTGTACCGACATGTGTAACACATGTTTTGCAGGTGAGTGTACGGAGTGTACCGACATGTGTAACACATGTTTTGCAGGTGAGTGTACGGAGGGTACCGACATGTGTAACACATGTTTTGCAGGTGAGTGTACGGAGTGTACCGACATGTGTAACACATGTTTTGCAGGTGAGTGTACGGAGTGTACCGACATGTGTAACACATGTTTTGCAGGTGAGTGTACGGAGTGTACCGACATGTGTAACACATGTTTTGCAGGTGAGTGTACGGAGTGTACCGACATGTGTAACACATGTTTTGCAGGTGAGTGTACGGAGTGTACCGACATGTGTAACACATGTTTTGCAGGTGAGTGTACGGAGTGTACCGACATGTGTAACACATGTTTTGCAGGTAAGTGTACGGAGTGTACCGACATGTGTAACACATGTTTGTAAATCTTTTTGCTAAAACTAATCGTTCGATTAAGCTAATAATAACTACTTCATCGATATTCTAAACTTGTGACACGGATAGGTACCAGGAAGTATGAATTATTGAAATGTTATTGACTTTTGTGATGTAAAACGAACAATTAATGTGTGGAAATGTGGTCAATAGCTAATTGATCTTTATCATCTACATCCTTCTCCCGACGGGAAGTATTTACTGATCCTTTAAAAAACTTATTGACCTTCTAGTGATGGAAACTTTTTAAATTAATGAACATCTAAAAACTTTTTGCGCGTCTAATGCATACATTTGTTTTAAATAATTGAGCCTCTTTTAGGCTTTCTGGCCTTTTCTCATAGTTGGTCGCAGTAACCAAGCGAGGGTCCCCGACCAAACGGGTTAGGTTTGGTTGGAACTGTGACTCCTGTGATCCGCCGCGCTACATAGTTGGTCGCAGTAACCAAGCGAGGGTCCCCGACCAAACGGGTTAGGTTTGGTTGGAACTGTGACTCCTGTGACCCGCCGCGCTACATAGTTGGTCGCAGTAACCAAGCGAGGGTACCCCGACCAAACGGGTTAGGTTTGGTAGGAACTGTGACTCCTGTGACCCGCCGCGCTGCATAGTTGGTCGCAGTAACCAAGCGAGGGTACCCCGACCAAACGGGTTAGGTTTGGTAGGAACTGTGACTCCTGTGACCCGCCGCGCTGCATAGTTGGTCGCAGTAACCAAGCGAGGGTACCCCGACCAAACGGGTTAGGTTTGGTTGGAACTGTGACTCCTGTGACCCGCCGCGCTGCATAGTTGGTCGCAGTAACCAAGCGAGGGTACCCCGACCAAACGGGTTAGGTTTGGTTGAAACTGTGACTCCTGTGACCCGCCGCGCTGCATATGTAGTTGGTTCACAAAAAGAGGTCATTATATTAGACTGTTCAATCATATTTTTAGGATCGCAAAATGGTAATTATTAAATGTTTAAATACATGCCTATCTCAAATATGTTGTGCTCGGCTAGACTACAAATATGTTGTGCTCGGCTAGACTACAAATATGTTGTGCTCGGCTAGACTACAAAGTCTAACGGGAATAAAGCTAAATACCAGTATTTTACATGGAGCGACTGTCTATATCTGAACTCCACAACCCAGTTACTGGGTAATACGATACAACTTGGTAAGACTTGCTTGAATAATTCTGTGAAAATTGTAGGCGTTACGTTTCCAAAGATACAATAGACCGATGACAGACAGCCAGATAAATGGCGTAAGTTTCGTAAAAAGGTTTTCTATGGGTACGGAACCCAACAATCTGCAAACTTTATATTTTTAAAGAACGGTTACCTTTCTTTAAAGTAATAACTTTCGAATAAAATATTTTTAAACGTTAATGCAATTCTTTTATAACCTTTAAGACCGATAACCCTTCGCTGTGATTGTCCTGCAGACCCCCCGGCCCCCCGGCCCCCCGGCCGCCTCAGACACTGCTTACTGTTTTGTTAATTTATCATGCATTTACATCGAAATTAACACTTGCACGTCATTTGTTCACACCTTTTGTTTTGCGTTTTTGATGTGATGCACCTAAAGGGTTATCAGCCAGCCCTTTCGACTTTGGTGAATGATAAATTACCAACAGATTAGAAATAGCTAAATACTTTGAGACTAAGGGCTGTTTGACATCCGATGATTTGTGTTATAATAATAACCCCACCGCCGTATCTCTACGCCCCACCGCCGCATCTCTACACCCCACCGCCGTATCTCTACGCCCCACCGCCGTATCTCTACGCCCCACCGCCGTATCTCTACGCCCCACCGCCGCATCTCTACGCCCCACCGCCGTATCTCTACGCCCCACCGCCGTATCTCTACGCCCCACCGCCGTATCTCTACGTTGACGTCGTGGTGGGACTTGCGCGCTCCGAACTCTAGGCCTATGCCGGAAGAGTTTACTTTGCCGGAACAGGTCTAGAGTGGGGAGCCAGACCAAGAGGGATACAGAAACCCGCAGGGCAGCATGTGGCGAGCTGTTGGGCAGTAGCGACTCCACGGACTATATCTCCCGGGAGAAGTCTTGTTCCTCACCTCTGGCTTGCCTTTATTGGCCGGCTGGAGTAAACAATGACGAGGAATAAAGCTTCCACCTCATTCTTGCCTTTATTTGTTGGCTTGAGTGGAGATTCGCAAGAGCAATCGTGCTCGGAGGAAGGAAGTATTCCAGTAAGATGCTGGTAGGGATCTTGACCGTACTTCTGGGATTGTCCTGATAGTCGTGGAATACCTCTCCACGCCTCATAAGCACCTCAGGACTTGTTGCCCCCTTGTCGCTACGACATTCACTATGTGCTAGCGACCGCTTCCGGGGGCCCATTATTGAGTGTGCAAGTCACCCCTTGCCATTTCATCCGTGTATAATGAATTTTCCAAATGGGCGTGGATGGCCAAATCCGAAACTATGAGGAATAGCAAAAAGTACCCAAAGGAGTGTCGGGCTCGATTTTGATGAAAACTAAAACTGCATCATTGGATTTTTGAAAACTCAATATTTCTAGCCAGGAATCGAACCCGTTGATTTTGAAAAAAAAACACTGTATTATTACACCATTTGATAGTGTCGCTGATAAGGATCGAATTCTGGGAAGTAGTAAGTACTTGGGGTCTCACGGACAGTACTTGGGGTCCTATTGTAAGTACTTGGGATCTCACAGTAGGTATTTGGGGTCTCACGTTAGTATTTGGGGTCCACCGGTAAGTACTTGGGGTCTCACGGACAGTACTTGGGGTCCACTTGTAAGTACTTGGGATCTCACAGTAGGTATTTGGGGTCTCACGTTAGTATTTGGGGTCCACCGGTAAGTACTTGGGGTCTCACGGACAGTACTTGGGGTCCACTTGTAAGTACTTGGGATCTGACAGTAGGTATTTGGGGTCTCACGTTAGTATTTGGGGTCCACCGGTAAGTACTTGGGGTCTCACGGACAGTACTTGGGGTCCACTTGTAAGTACTTGGGATCTCACAGTAGGTATTTGGGGTTTCACGTTAGTATTTGGGGTCCACCGGTAAGTACTTGGGGTCTCACGGTCAGTACTTGGGGCTAAAGGTAAATACTTGGGGTCTCACGGACAGTACTTGGGGTCCACTTGTAAGTACTTGGAATCTCACAGTAGGTATTTGGGGTCTCACGTTAGTATTTGGGGTCCACCGGTAAGTACTTGGGGTCTCACGGTCAGTACATGGGGCTAAAGGTAAATACTTGGAGTCTCACGGACAGTACTGTGGTCTCACGGTAAATACTTGGGGTCTCACGGACAGTACTGTGGTCTCACGGTAAATACTTGGGGTCCACCGGTAAGTACTTGTTGTCCAGCCTCGAGTTGGTCCACTAGGTACCTCACTTATAATGTGAACTAAGAGTGATTCCGGTTATAGTAATCGACTTGATTCGGATCGGGCTTGTAACGAGTTACGTTAACTTACGAGTATCCGTGTTTATAGAATATTTATTCATACTCATTTTGATATAAAAAATGTGTCTGTCATGGGTATTATTTATAGAACAGTGATGTCCACTAGTATAGCATATACTTGTACTCTTTATTCTGTGACAGCACGCTGCACGGTCCTTTGGTGGACATTCATCTAATTGTGAGATATCTTCAAATAGAAATGTTGACAGCCGCGTTGATCTTGAAGAGGTCACAGTCGCGGCTGCTGAGTTCACGGCCCTGGGTTCGATTTCCGGATCAGTTAGTGTTGTTTCCATTAGTAAACATTAGTTCCGGAGGCTAAAGTGCTTGGTATATGACAGATATGTCAATGCAGACTTGACGATTCATAGGTTCATAACTTTATTACTTTACTAAAATTCGGCCAAAATAGTCATAAACACAAGCAAAAAGATATCCTGACTACATAGAGTTGTACAGTCAACTGCACGTCCATGTAACAGCTTGACTTTGACAGTGCCTGTTTACGTAGATAGCAGTAAGGGCGGTTTTCGTAATTCAAATAATAATAATAAACGTTTATTTAAGACTAGCTTCCTTAGCCCGCGACTTCGTCCGCGTGACATGTTTTGTGCCCCCGCCCACCCCGTCGCATCTCATCGCATCTCATCGCCTGCCCGCGCTATTACTTCGTTTTTGCTTATCGTTCTTTTTTACTTTCTTTCTTTTTGCTCGGCTTCTAAGGGTCATAGCGTGATGTTAAATAGCCTATAGCCTTCCTCAAGAACAAGGCTATCAAACAAAAAAAAAACTAATCCGACTGGTAGTTCCAGAGATTACCCCCTACATACAAACTTACAAACTTTACCTCTTTAGAATATTAGTATAGATAACTAGGATCCAATTTGTTAGTAGTATAATAACTTATAACTAGTGTTAGTAATGAAATGTCCACTAGAACAGGGCTGTCCAAACCAAATACGATCCCGGGCCGATATAAATACGATCCCGGGCCGATATAAATACGATCCCGGGCCGATATAAATACGATCCCGGGCCAATATAAATCTCTACAGAGATTGGAGGGCCGCCCGGCCGCAGAGACAGGTACCTGACCTAACTTTAAGAAATGCACCTTTGCACCTTAGGATGCATTGCATCTAATTCTAGACAGATGGGCCAAACTCGTCACACAGTGGGTGTCTGACCACTGGCGTCGCGTCGCCGCGTCGTCACCGAGGCGGGCGGGCCGGGCGGGCCTAAGAAAAGCTGGCGGGACGATTTGGACGTTGCTCACCGATTGGACGGAGAAGGCACAGCATGACAGCACAAAGAAGTAGAAAAATATGGGAGACCTTGCCCAGCAGTGGGATAATATAATGATGATTAATTTTCTGTAAGTAGGTTTGTACAAACACTTTTACTCGTCAATCATATCAATAGAGGTTAACGGAAAAAAAAACCTTTTCCACTAATATGAAATGTTGTCCTTACTCCCAAGGCGTGACAGAGATAGCTATTTTTGGTTCCATACCAAAATGGTAAAAAGGAACCCCTAAGGTGCGACTCAGTCTGTCTGTCTGTCACAGCTGGATATCTCAATAACTCTAATGCTATGAACTTGTTGTCAGACATCATCTTGACCAGCGGGTAACTGCGTATCACGATTCACGCTATCAGTAGCAATGGCTTTCATTTTGACAGTTCAACAACATTCATTGCGTTATTTACGTTGTTGAGCAGACAAATTTTTCGAACATAAGAAGCAATATCCTTCAAAGTGATTCAGATTGTGATTGATAGTGTGTTACGCAATTAGCGTGTAGGTACGTCATGTGAGGACCAGTGGGTTAGTTATTGAGGTGTGACGTGCGGCTGACTGTACATGGAAGGAGCGATTAGTCGTGATGTCGGTAATGACCGTAATACCGGTTTCTCTAATAAACGCGCCACAAACGCGCACGCACGGCCGCACGGAATCAATAATACGATGTTTTCTAATGTATGCTGTCATTAATTTATAACAAAAAACTACGCGTGACTCGATTTTGACGTAAACAATACAGCATGTACTACCTTCTATATTTTTTTTTGCTGAGTTTTAAAGTAAGATTTCTTTAATTCATGTGTTTAGGGTTCCGTACTCAAAGGGGGCTGACGGGACCCTAAGTAAAACTCTCCCCGCGACGCGACGCACTGCACTACACGCTAACAGTACAGTAACAGTAGTCAGATAGGAAACGCCGACACATCTAGTTTTAAAAAATACATGATTGACGTGTAAAAGTGTTTGTACAAACCTATTTACAAAAAAATAAAATCATTTCATCATTTCATTTCAACAGGCACACAAATTCATATTATGGAAGTCGGGGGACCGTTCTGTGGAACAACTTTTAATCCCCCGACTTCCATATGAATTTATCTGTTTTAGTCTCGTTACATAAATTCTTTAAGTCGGGGGTTTTTTAATTATTTTATCCTTTTCCATCATCATCTGCCTAGCCTTTTCCCAACTATGTTGGGGTCGGCTTCCAGTCTAACCGGATGCAGCTGAATATCAGTATTTTACATGGAGCGACTGCCTATCTGACCTCCACAACCCAGTTACTGGGTAATACGATACCCCTATTTTATCCTTTTCCAATTACATTAAATTTTATTATTATTTTGTGTCGGGGGTTTTTTAAATTTTTATTTAATTTTTTGTTTCATTCAGTTGAAGAATATGATCTAATTCATCATATTTTTGATTTTGTTGTATCAATGCCATGATTCTATCTTCATGTTCGTCGTGTCGATGATTCATTTATCTGATTTAAATAAGCTTAGACTCCCACTCATCTAGTGTTAAAACATCTGACCCATTGGTTTCGTGGTCGCAAGCGCGACTGCTGAGCGTGGGCTCCTGTTTTCGATTCCCAGGTCGGACAAAGTGTTACTGGGGTTTTCCATTAGGAATTTCTTAGTAACAGCGCGGAGTTGGAAGTTGGCGGTGTGATACCCCCGTGGCTCGGTGCGCACGTTACGGATCAGGCGCAGGGCCAGCGCCTGATCTCTCTCCGGTCGCGTCGGATTGCCGTCCCATCAGCGCCTGATCTCTCTCCGGTCGCGTCGGATTGCCGTCCCATCAGCGCCTGATCTCTCTCCGGTCGCGTCGGATTGCCGTCCCATCAGCGCCTGATCTCTCTCCGGTCGCGTCGGATTGCCGTCCCATCAGCGCCTGATCTCTCTCCGGTCGCGTCGGAGGCTAGTCTCCGTTGAGATTGGCCGCCATGGCCGACACAGCACATGGTCTGGAGGACTGTACAAACCTACTTACAAATAAAATAATTTGTTATTTATAAATTAATATTTCAGTGTGTTCTGCAATTAGGGTACTGTTGAGTGAGTGCAGTCCTGTGCAGCGTAGTGCAGGTTGGCACTTTGGGTACTGTTGAGTGAGTGCAGTCCTGTGCAGCGTAGTGCAAGTTGGCACTTTGGCAGATGTCCATGTCTTCGAATTTTTAGTTCTAGGACATGCCGATTTCCTCCCGATGTTTTCCATCACCATTCTATCTACGAGCACAATGCGAAGAATTTCGCAGAAATTTCGATCGTCACAGGCTTGATCTGCACAAATCTGACGACTGTGAATGTCCTTAGACAAAATAGCACCTCGCACCCAAAACAGGTCTTACTCAATGACCTATCCGGAAACGGGCAAAAATTGCCGAGCGGAGTTTCCGAGCGCGTGACGTCAGAGCGAGTGCCCAATGCGCTTGCGCGCGCGAATCTCACGTACTTACCTGCCGTGGGTTGTGAAATGTCCAGTCAGCATCTAGTCTATGTGGCGCAGCCGTCGTAGGACATCGTGTGAATTATTATAATTTGTTGTTTAAATGTTTTAAATTTTTATTTAATAAGATAAAAGTGGTGTTCGAAAGTGACAGTAAGGATATTTTGAGGACTCAGTTTTTAGTGTTTTTTTTTATTTGGAGTGAAAAGGTGAGTCACATTTTTTTTCGGAAAAAAATCGCGTTTTTTGCTGTTATTTTTATTTAACGTAAGTAATGCATCTATAATGTTCCCACTGCTGGGACAGGACACAGGCCGCCTCTCTGTGAGAGAGAGCCTGCCATTTTTATTTGGTTTCGAGAAAATAATTTAGTTATGGTGCGTTCATATTATTATGTATGATACGCAAATGTTGTGTGGTTTTCTAAGAAATATTCAAAGTGGACAATTGTCAATATAGTTTAACCTTTTAACATAAGTACCTACATGCTTGTGTGTCTACTATGTCGTTTGTTAACATAAGTACCTACATGCTTGTGTGTCTACTATGTCGTTTGTTAACACATCAACTTTAAAGTTATGGTCACTTTATTATCTTTTTATGGACCTATAAGCAGTTACGGGAAAATAAAATAAAAATGTTACCTAAGGTTATTAGGTAAACTAGGTAGGTCTAGGTACCTGACTACCTGCATCTACTTGAATAAGGGCTGATGTTTCCAACACTAGATAACTTTACCCGAGGAATAATTATGAATGTTTGACAGTTCTTGGTCAGTGCAGGGTAGTCTTCTATGGGCGCTACCATACTATAAGTATCTGTCAGACGTTCATTTTATTCAACGAATAAAAATTAAATTAGGTAGGTACTTATCTGTCCATTGAAAAATCAGCCCTAAAATTATTTTCCTTATTTATTTATTTTCAGCCTATTTGTCTCTGAAGGCAAACCTTTTGTTAATTATGGATTTGTTTATTTTTTTATTGTTTAAAATAATTAATGGTAATTAATTATGTATTTTTAAAACTCTCAATCATGGTTGTATGAATTAATTCAGATAGTTGTTGAATCATTCAAACCAAAGAAACCGAGCAGCAAGCACTACCTGAAGGAAACAATAAAATAGGATCTAAGTACGTATATGTACTGCATAGCGTGATTACAATTAAAAACAAGATTTTTTGAATAAGTACCTATTTATAGTAAAAATGATACGTAGGTAAGGACAATGATATACTTATGTTACGTCATTGGGTAATAACACGTTTTTACCGACTTCACAAAAAGGAGGAGGTACTATGTTCGGGTGTTTGTATGTTTTTTTTTGTATGTTTGTTCATCGAATACTCCGCCAATTGTCGACGGATTTTCAAAATTCTTTTTTTGTTCGAAAGTAGATAGTTCTGAGGTGGTCCCATTGTCACCAAGTTAGGATCTGATGATGGGATCTTAGAGAAATCGAGGGCAACCCTCAAATTTTATAGGCTCACTTATTGTTTTTCGCATATTTTATGAAGTATCTTGTGTATTTGTGTATGGTTGTCACCATCTCAGGTAGCTGGGCTGATGATGGAAGGTACAACTCCTTAACAGTAAGAAGTTACTCGAACAGGCAAGGACTGTTTTAGTAAATTGTTTTGATGTTTGATAGGGCATTTTCCACATTTGGTCTCATGATCATCAAGTTAGAAAAAAAATTGCACCCGTGGGAAGCTGGGGCGGGCCATGACCTGATGCTACAGTCAGGATAGTCTGGAGAGTACCTATCTCCTCGACAACTAACAGCAGATATATCGTGTTTAGGCTCATTGAAAAGGGCTCGATGTGTGGATAAACGTACTGTTACTGAGGAACACCGAAGACCTGATGCTGAAGCCAGGAGCATCAGAAAAAGTACAAACCTTAAAATTACAGCACCGTAGTCGTGTTTGGGCTCATTTTAAACAGGACTAATTTTAAGTTCAATGCAATGTTGACATAAGTCTGGCCTGATGCTGCAGCCAGGATTATCAGCATCTAATCTAAAAACTAATAAAAAGAGAACTCCTCAACAATTAACGTCCCTGCATCGAGAAAAGGAATATTTTATAAAAAAAGGCGATGGGCAAGTTGACATTAGGCTATTGTAACTTAGATAAATTATAAACAGACCCACTAAAAAGCGAGAAATAAAAACTTTTTAACAAAAAATAAACCGACTTCCAAAAAAAACACTACAAACTGAAAAATAACTTTAATTTTGGAAGTCGGTGGCAAAAACTAAAATACTCATCCCTAAGACACCGACTTCCGAAATTAAAGTTATTTTTCAGTTTGTAGTGTTTTTTTTGGAAGTCGGTTTATTTTTTGTTAAAAAGTTTTTTTAGAAAAGTATGAACAATTTTATTGGTTGAACAGCTTTTAAAACGTTCCCAACTAAAAAAACACGAACTTCCACACAAACTTTCATAATTATGAATTATCCCGTCATATCATGAAGGTTACCCGCGTGTCGATCCCTTGGGAATATCGGAATAAAAACTATCCTATGTCCTTTCTATGGGGATTCAAACTATCTCTAAGTATACCAAACATCTAAATCGGTTCAGCAGTTCATGCGTGAAGAGGTAACAGACAGACAGACACAATTTCGCATTTATAATAATAATAATATTAGTATGGATATTTCTTTGAAAAAAATGCTACTTAGTTTACTTAAATAATGTACTAAACATTGTAAGAGATACCTACTATCTATTCACATCACGTTCTATTGTTCTTATTAATAATAGGAATGGCGAGATGTTGCGACGATCTCTAGATGTACACATTAGATCTCTTAGATAATCTGGAATTATAATATAATAATATAACTGGTTCCTAATAAAAAAAGTAATTTAAAAAAATTAAACCGACTTCAAAAAGAAATTAGCTCAAAATTATGAAATAACTTTAATTTCGGAAGTCGGTCTCCTTTTTTTTTAAGTCGGTAAAAAAAAATATTTCGCTGGTTGCACTTTTCGGAATAACTGTAAGTAGGTACTTAATATTTAAATTAAATTTTTAAGGAAAATCGAGAGGGTATTTAACTATATAATTTTTGTATTATAACTTTAGGGGGGAAACAAGAACGGGGGGAAGCAGTAGGTAGTAGGTACCTACTAACACGAACGGTGGTGGTCCAGTGGTGACGGCCGCGACTTACGAGTCGTAGGTCGTAGGTTTGAACCCAGGCTGGCGCTTTACTTTTTGTACATACATTATTTCATCACCACTGCTCTAAAACGGTGAAGGACAATATCGTGAGGAAACCGATATGTCCTAGAACCAAAAATTCGGAGACATGTGATATCCTACCAACCCGCACGCGGCCCGCGTGGTAGATTACGGCCCACTCCGTCTCGCCAAGAAGAGGCCTTATGCCTCGGCCAAGAAAATAACGCCACGCTTGAGGCGTCAATTCGCTACAAGCGTCATTTCTTTCTAAGCGTCAAAAGCAAGGCCACGAACTTCAAGTATTCGCATGTAGCGTGTACGTTGGTGGGGGGATGAATCAGTTCAGTACAGAAAAAGGTTACATGCTCTGTGAGTACAGAGAGAGCACGCGTCGACATTACATGCTCTGTGAGTACAGAGAGAGCACGCGTCGACATTACTTGCTCTGTGAGTACAGAGAGAGCACGCGTCGACATTACATGCTCTGTGAGTACAGAGAGAGCACGCGTCGACATTACTTGCTCTGTGAGTACAGAGAGAGCACGCGTCGACATTACATGCTCTGTGAGTACAGAGAGAGCACGCGTCGACATTACATGCTCTGTGAGTACAGAGAGAGCACGCGTCGACATTACATGCTCTGTGAGTACAGAGAGAGCACGCGTCGACATTACTTGCTCTGTGAGTACAGAGAGAGCACGCGTCGACATTACATGCTCTGTGAGTACAGAGAGAGCACGCGTCGACATTACTTGCTCTGTGAGTACAGAGAGAGCACGCGTCGACATTACTTGCTCTGTGAGTACAGAGAGAGCACGCGTCGACATTACATGCTCTGTGAGTACAGAGAGAGCACGCGTCGACATTACTTGCTCTGTGAGTACAGAGAGAGCACGCGTCGACATTACATGCTCTGTGAGTACAGAGAGAGCACGCGTCGACATTACATGCTCTGTGAGTACAGAGAGAGCACGCGTCGACATTACATGCTCTGTGAGTACAGAGAGAGCACGCGTCGACATTACTTGCTCTGTGAGTACAGAGAGAGCACGCGTCGACATTACATGCTCTGTGAGTACAGAGAGAGCACGCGTCGACATTACTTGCTCTGTGAGTACAGAGAGAGCACGCGTCGACATTACATGCTCTGTGAGTACAGAGAGAGCACGCGTCGACATTACTTGCTCTGTGAGTACAGAGAGAGCACGCGTCGACATTACATGCTCTGTGAGTACAGAGAGAGCACGCGTCGACACTACTTGCTCTGTGAGTACAGAGAGAGCACGCGTCGACATTACATGCTCTGTGAGTACAGAGAGAGCACGCGTCGACATTACATGCTCTGTGAGTACAGAGAGAGCACGCGTCGACATTACATGCTCTGTGAGTACAGAGAGAGCACGCGTCGACATTACTTGCTCTGTGAGTACAGAGAGAGCACGCGTCGACATTACATGCTCTGTGAGTACAGAGAGAGCACGCGTCGACATTACATGCTCTGTGAGTACAGAGAGAGCACGCGTCGACATTACTTGCTCTGTGAGTACAGAGACAGCACGCGTCGACATTACATGCTCTGTGAGTACAGAGAGAGCACGCGTCGACATTACTTGCTCTGTGAGTACAGAGAGAGCACGCGTCGACATTACATGCTCTGTGAGTACAGAGAGAGCACGCGTCGACACTACTTGCTCTGTGAGTACAGAGAGAGCACGCGTCGACATTACATGCTCTGTGAGTACAGAGAGAGCACGCGTCGACATTACATGCTCTGTGAGTACAGAGAGAGCACGCGTCGACATTACATGCTCTGTGAGTACAGAGAGAGCACGCGTCGACATTACATGCTCTGTGAGTACAGAGAGAGCACGCGTCGACATTACATGCTCTGTGAGTACAGAGAGAGCACGCGTCGACATTACTTGCTCTGTGAGTACAGAGAGAGCACGCGTCGACATTACATGCTCTGTGAGTACAGAGAGAGCACGCGTCGACACTACTTGCTCTGTGAGTACAGAGAGAGCACGCGTCGACATTACATGCTCTGTGAGTACAGAGAGAGCACGCGTCGACATTACATGCTCTGTGAGTACAGAGAGAGCACGCGTCGACATTACATGCTCTGTGAGTACAGAGAGAGCACGCGTCGACATTACATGCTCTGTGAGTACAGAGAGAGCACGCGTCGACATTACATGCTCTGTGAGTACAGAGAGAGCACGCGTCGACATTACATGCTCTGTGAGTACAGAGAGAGCACGCGTCGACATTACATGCTCTGTGAGTACAGAGAGAGCACGCGTCGACATTACATGCTCTGTGAGTACAGAGAGAGCACGCGTCGACATTACATGCTCTGTGAGTACAGAGAGAGCACGCGTCGACATTACAAGTGAAAATGTCGCTGTCAATTTTCTCATACAATTGTTTTCGATGCTCATAAAAAAACGCGCGTCGGATTATCCAACGCTCGTGCAAATTCGCTCGTAGCAAATTCCGCTGCTGCTTGCAGCGCTACTTTGTGGCCTTGTAGTGAGTCCCAGCAGTGGGAACATTAGAGGCTGATTATACTAGTTCTCAATTTCGTTATATTTATGGAACTTTTTTGCAAAATTTCAAGCTTCTAGTGCCAGCAGTTTACGTAAGTCGTCGTCTGACAGTCAATAAATGAATTTCGGAATTTACAAAGACAAACTGCTTCCCTCACGAGCACAAGAGAGAACAACCATTAGTGAGCCATACAAATATTTGTTCCGAGCGGGAATCGAACTCACAAGTGCGGCGCGCGGCGCGGCGTGGTACACTCCGCCACTAACTAGCTTCTGCCCGCGACTTCGTCCTCGTGAAATGTCTGGTTCCCCCGACCTACCGCGTCGCATCGCATCGCCTGCCCGTGCTATCACTTCGTTTTCCCTTAGCGTTCTTTCTAACTTTATCTTTTACTCGGCTCCTAAGGGTCGTAGCGTGATGTTAAATAGCCTGCCGCCGCGCCGCCGCGCCGCCTGCCTGCTGAGTGCTGTGTGTTGTTTTTGCCTTCCGCAAATATTGGGCTATCAAATGCAAAAATGTTTTTCAAATTCGACCGGAAGTTCCGGAGATTAGCGCGTTAAAACAAACAAACAAACTCTTCAGCTTTATTGTTAGTGTACATACAAGTGGAGCTTCATTATTAGTATAGAAGTGGACCTTTCCGACGAGTTCCGCGAGTACGTACTATACTACTAGGTAGGTACCTATACCTAGTTATTGTTAATTCATACGAAGTTCGATTATTAATTAATTAATGTTTAATTCATTATAATTCAGTATGCATCGTCGTGTTCAGTTCATTAGTAGATATGCATCGTCGTGTTCAGTCCATTAGTAGATATGCATCGTCGTGTTCAGTCCATTAGTAGATATGCATCGTCGTGTTCAGTCCATTAGTAGATATGCATCGTCGTGTTCAGTCCATTAGTAGATATGCATCGTCGTGTTCAGTCCATTAGTAGATATGCATCGTCGTGTTCAGTTCATTAGTAGATATGCATCGTCGTGTTCAGTTCATTAGTAGATATGCATCGTCGCCGTCGTGTTCAGCGGCTTGCGGTTAAATGTCACTGTACGTACTGTCAACTGCACGTCTTTGGGATCGCTTGAACTGTGAAAGCAGACAAACTGTTATCATGGTCTTGCTGTTGACTGTACTTGCCAAACCCTGGCTAGATAAAACAAATCGGCAATATTTTTTCAACTACCTAAGTAGTCGTTATACTTTGTGGAGGTCAGATAGGCAGCTGCATTCGATAAGACTGGCTGGCAGCCGACCCAAACATTGTAGTTGGTACCTAAAAGGTAGGTAGCTGATGATGACATGTTCCTTCCTAGATCTCGTTGGTCTAGTGGTGGCAAGCGACAGCTGAGCAAGGGGTCCTGGGTTCGACCAACAGGTTGGGCAAAGCGTTAATGAACAAACCACTTTATTCTATACTGCGTTTGCGATTTAGTTTCCAAACATGTAAACTTATAGGTGTTTTTGGAAAATCAATTACTTTAACACTCCTGTATTAAGTTCAGTTTGCAACTTCATACACTTGCATGACTTTTTCAATAGTACAGATCATTCTGAAATCTAAAATAAATGTAAGCTAACAATAAATATATGATTACCTAATTGGAAACAAATTGGACCCTCTTATTACACAACAAGTTTCTTATTTAGATCAGGTTTAAGCATAGACATATATTACTAATATTACTAGCGTAAGGACCGGGCTAACCGCGCGACTAAATGGCACCAACGCGCTGGCCCTAAAATGACGTTTTAGGGCCAACGCAATTCAGTTGACAGTTGTCCCCGCGCGCGGGAATTAATGTGTCATAAAAATGCCTAGTTGAGTGGTAAAAGGCTGCAAAAACTACGACACAACAATTAAAAAGGAGCATGGGATATCGTATCATCGGTAAGTAACCTTACATTATTTTTGTTGCGATTAAATGATTTAATAAACACATTTTTAAGTTAGTGATCATTTTATTATTTTTCAATGGCGGCCATTGTGTGGGCGTGGCCAATGGCTTTTCTAAGTGAACGAAGTAACCTTGTACAGACGTCATTTTTTAAAATTCTGTTTAAGCGCTAAGGTAGCCCGCGAAATTAGCGAGGCTATTTCAGTCTTTCTATTAATTTTATAATTTTAAAATGATTATTTATTTTAGTAGGTAGTAGGGCTATGTACGCTATACTTACCCAATATTTTGTAACAATTTTAGTATTTCAAGAGTGTGTGGAGTTTCTTGCCCGTTCTTCTCCTAAAGTACCTACTACGCTTTGGAATGGGCAACTAGCATCATCTTTCTCTGACCCCTTGACAATAATTCAAAAGTGGCGCCTTTATTTAGTTTATTTCAAATAAATTCTTTGAGTTTATTAATTTGTTTTACTTACGATTTCTTTCTGACCTGTAAAATATCATCTTATAAAGGAAATCGTTATGTATATCGACTTATACTGACTCACGATAAAATGTTATAAAAATAATCTCCTTTTTTTTCTAAGTCGGTAAAAATATGTAGACGCACGTACGGACGCCAGCAGGTCAACCTACCCGAAACTGTCAGATTTTCCCAATCAACCTTGAACCTTATGTTTTAGCAATAAAGTCGAAAATCTATTAAAGAAATCTGACAGATTGTAGTAACTTGATGTGCTGGCGTCTGTACAAGTTTACGTCGTCGCTGCGCTCACGTAGTTCGTATGAGTTATAACAGATGGCGCTACTTTTGCTTGTATGAAGAAGGTTTAAGTAAAATGTTCAGATGGGCGTATCCTTACTTTTGAAATCAAATACCTAGCCAGCGCGCAGCGGTTGAATCAATAACCTAACGTTTATTATTATATGCAGTTCTCCTTTATACAAGAACTAGCGGCGCGCGCAGCTCCGCATGCAGGGGTGCAATTTTTATTTTCGAATTTACGAAATTTTCTTTCTTACAAACCTTGTCCTGGCAATACCGAAAACAACAACAAAAGAATGCTCCAATTTGGCGCAGTCATTCGGAAGTTATGCGCGTACCATGTACGTAATATATGTTACTTCTATGTATATATTACGTCCATGTGCGCGTACACACATTTTGGCGACGATGACAGCTTAGCTTAGCTGCGACTACAGTGGCTCACACACTTGTTAAAATTCTAGAAAAATCAACTGCTTTTGCATTTTTTTTTTAATAATTTGTAAATATTTTTTTTTTTTATTTTTTTTTTATTTATTTATTACATACATACGCTACCATTACAGTTTCCCAATTCGGTAGTGTGTTAATAACAGTTCATAGACTAATTTACAACATAAAATTTACAAATTAAAAGATATTACGTGTAACGTTATCTTTGCGAACTCGCTCAGTGAACATGAGAAAATATCTATTCTGTCGGCAACCAAATTTAGTGTGCGCATTGTTCGCGTCAGAGGGACGTTATCTAACAATGCGCACACTAAATTTGGTTGCCGACAGAATAGATATTTTATGTGAGCACCATGTATCTATCACTTATCGGGGGGCACGGCAGTGCCCCCGCCAAGTCGAGCAAAAAGCGGCACGGCCGTACCATCCTTTTCTCGAAGCAGTTCAAGCCATTTTCGACCCCCTATAACTTCGTTGTGGATAAAACTAGAGACCTGAATTTTCAGTAATCAAGCAGGTATTGTATAAACACGGTATATTTCAAATTTCATTCAATTTGAACCAGTAGTTTAAGAATTATAACTAGTCAAAGTTTCTTAATTTTGTCACTCACTGACTGACTGACTGACCGATCATCAAAACTCTAAGGCACTTCTAGCAGACATAGAAGCTTCAAATTTAGAACACAATTAGCGTTTAGTGTATAAATCAAGGAAAAACTAAAATATTTTGCAATTTCGTTCCAGTTTTCTAGATACACCAACTGCATAAATAACTTTGTAATCCCATATAAATATATAGAATTACAAAGTTACATTTGCAGTTAATGAATCAGTGTACCTGAACAAAGTCGCTTCTTGCTGTCTGTCTGTCCCTATGGATGCTTAGATCTTTAAAACTGCGCAACGGATTTTGATGCAGTTTTTTTAATAGATAGAATGATTCAAAAAGAAGGTTTATTTGTATAATACATGCATAATATAGTAGAGAAACACTGATAATTTTAGAGGTTTCTAATGTGATGTCGTAAATAAACAGATTTTCTTGCGCTTATATTGCAAAAGCTAGCTGAACCCTACGAGATAGATCAAAATAATGTACTACAGTATTGCACACCTTAAAAAGGTCTACAAAAAAGTCCGCGATGGTATATGTCTATCTGTTAGGGATAACCCACAATAACCATTTTTTATCCTTTACTTTTTACGAGAAATAGTGGCTTGTTTACGAAGCGATTTTAAGCAATACAGCATTAATCTATATCCAATTAAGTAACTTAAATACATTGTGCATTTACTATAGATCAATTTGGCCCTGTGAAGCATGTAATTTAAATGAATATTTTTGAAGATATTACAGATTTAAAATGTAGGGACATAGCGGTTGCGCTGGTGAGTTTACCTATGGCAATGACAGCATAGTACCTACGGTTAAGTAGTCACGACCTCTCATCGTTTGGGGTGGGGTGTACCTCGAGCTCAGCAACTCCCCTAAATATCTTGGTATTACCCTGGACAGGTCTTTAACATTCAGCAAAAACTGCAAAAATATCAATCAAGCAGAAGGTGCACACTCGCAACAGTCTTCTTCGTCGACTGGTCTCATCGAAATGGGGTGCTTCGCCTGAAGTTATGCGGACTACTGGACTGGCGCTATCTTTTTCTGCGGGAGAATTCGCGTGCCCCGTGTGGAGCCGTTCTGCCCATGCAAAGCTGGTGGATACAGCTTTGAATGAAACGTGCCGGATCATCACTGGCTGCCTAAAACCAACCCCGGTACAAATGCTGTATCCACTAGCAGGAATAGCGCCACCAGTGCTTTGCAGAGCGGTGGCAAGCTCCAGCGAAAGAGCCAAATGGTCTCCGACACACGACAACATCCTTGTGCCACAAAGGCTGAAAAGTCGAAACAGTTTTTTAAAGTGTGTCGTCCCACTCACTGGCGAACCATCACAAGAGAGACTGAAGCTGTGGCGAGACAGTGCTTCCTTACCCAAACCGTTCGTCCCACCCGCTGAAGACCTCCCACCTGCTGAAGACCTCCCACCTGGACATGAGTTACCTTGGGTAACCTGGAAGTCTTTAAACAGACTCCGGACCCAGGTTGGCCGAAGCAGTGTGTTGGATCATTCGGTTCCCTACAAAATGGTTGAGCTGGATGGTGCTGATCCACGCGTCATGTTCGTGAACGGGCGCCGTCGGTTGAGACTGGTTATCTCTTAACTGCCAAGGCTTATTTTTAATCTTATGTCTTGAATTGTTTCTTCATTTCTGTCTTTTTTACATTGTTCTCACATATAGAAGCAACAAGAATACCTAATGTACCCAGGATTTTGTAATATCTTGATTTAAAAGAGTGTCCATGGAGTTTCTTGCCCGTTCTTCTCCATAGAGATCTATGCTTTGGAATGGGCAACTAGCTTCAACTTTCTGACTAACTGACAGACTATTTAATTTTGACAATTCAAAAGTGCCTGTACAAGGTTTAATTGAAATAAATGATTTGAGTTTGAGTTTGAGTTTGCAAGGAAAACCTGTTCAGGCGGAGATTCATAGACGACTCCGCCTTGGAGTGTAAATGTGGTGCTGTCCCACGAACGATGGGACACTTAACATCGTGTCCTGCGTGTCCTGTCAGCTGCACGCTACAGGAACTGATGGACGCTGGTGAAGGCGCCAAACAAGTTGCCGAATTCTGAGCCAAGTCCATTTAGATTGCTATCGACACGCTAAGAAGAAGAATAAGGTCAACTACGAGATGCCATAGTCAAAAAACAAAAACGCGCTTCGCCCTATTAGCACTTTAAGATTAGCAGCGATCGCACGCGTTTATCGGAGCTCTCTAGCGAGGAAAATAACAATTATCCATATTAATGTTATAAATTCGAAAGTAACTCTGTCTGTCTGTCTGTATGTTACCTTTTCACGCCTAAACCACTGAACGGATTTCGATAAAATTTGGCAGAGAGATAGATTGCATCCCGGGGAAGGACTTGCGGTAGTTTTTTTATCGAGCGAAGAAGCGGGCGGAAGCTAGTATAGGTATAATATAATGGAATAATAGGTGTAGACAGGTACCTAGATATAATTATGTTCAAAGGTAACTTGTAAAATGGTCAACGGATTATGTTAAAAATAAAAAGTTAAAAAGGTACCGCAAAGGAAAAAAAGTAGGACCATCTACAAAAAGAAGTGAGATGCCATCAAAAACATAACTTGTAAAAAAAGCCAAGTCTCGCAACTCAGTTCTTCTACCGTAAAAAGTTGTGAGATCCATGAAATGCCAAGTCGGTTAATTTATTCACTCCCTACTTAAGGAACCTTCTGTCTTAAGTTATTACATAATTAGCTAACCTAACAACATCTTGTAGTGACCATCAATATTAAAAATCTTCTATGTTTTAAATAAATAAATTGACTTGGCAATCGCACTGTGAGATACATTGTGTTTTCATGCGATGGCGATGGCCAAGTCAATTTATTTATTTAAAACATAGAAGATTTTTAATATTGATGGTCACTGATACATAATAAAGAAAGATAAACCAATAGAATCTTGGCTTTAATTAACTATTTTCACAGATTGACAACAATAATCAAATGTGACAACTGACGTTACAAGGTAAGGAGATTATATATCATTCACCCCCTCTTCTTCTTGATCGAGGAGGTAATCATTAAGACGAATTGGGAGTCTCCTTAACCTTGCAGATTTACGAACGGCCTGAGGTACTTCGGCACCGTTGTCATTAGCTTCAGGAGTTCTAAAAATTTCTTCTTCATCATTTTCATCATCGTTTGAATCATTTCTGTTTTCCGTATTTCGACAACTTATCTCAGTTTCATCCACCAACGTAACAGGAAGCGGTGCCAAATGCCTGTTAGACACCGTCGATTCCTGGCCATTGCTGCGTCTCACGTACGAGTAACTTGGGTTACTATGCAGGAGCTCAACTTCCTCCACATAGGGATCGGTCTTAAAACCTCGTACATATTTTTTTAACAATACTGGACCTGGAACGAGCCACGATGGAAGGGATTCTCCAACAGGTGTTCTTCGAGGAAAGTTAAATAGTCTCTCATGTGGAGTAGCATTTATCGATGTGCACAAAAGGGAGCGTACGCAGTGTAGTGACGGTTTTAAAGCTTGCTCCCAGTTTTCAATGGGTAGATTTTTTGAACGTAAGTAAAGTTGTATTGTTCTCCAGAGCGTTCCATTCAATCTTTCTACCTGGCCGTTTCCTTGCGGATTATACGGCGTTGTGCGAGAAGACGCGATGTTACAATTTCGTAAGAAGGTTTGCAGTTCTTCTGACATGAAGGAAGCACCTCGGTCACTGTGTATATATAGGGGTTGACCAAATTCAAAGAAAATATTTCTGAGACAGTTTATGACAGTCACAGAGGTCATGTCCGCGCAAGGATAGGCAAATGGATACCGTGAAAATTCATCTATTATCGTGAGTATATACTTGTTCTTAGTGTTTGATGGCAAAGGTCCCTTAAAATCAATATTCAGTCGCTCAAAAGCTGATGTAGCTTTAATAAGTGTTCCCTTGGATTTTGCGAAACGTGGCTTAATTTCTGCGCATATTGGACATGAGGCAGTCATTTGCCTAATATCATTGATAGAGTAGGGCATATTTTTCTGCCTGATCCAGTGGTACATTCTAGTTATTCCTGGGTGAGAAAGGGCATCATGTAATTCATATAACTTGTTGTTACTCATGGATGCGCAAACTCTCGAGAGGGCATCAGCTGCTACATTTTCGTTACCTGGTCTATAAATTATGTCATACTTGTAGCATGATAGTTCTAGCCTCCATCTTTCGAATTTGTCGTTTTTTATTCTGCTTGTATGACTTTGGCTAAAGATGTGGCTCACAGATTTCTGATTCGTGATAAGAATAAAATGTCTATTCAGTAGATAATGCCGCCATTTCCTGAGACTTTCAACGATAGCACAAGCTTCCTTTTCTACAGAAGCATGCTTGCGTTCACTGTCTGATAGCGTTCTTGAAAAGAATGCAACGGGGCGACCTTTTTGGGAAAGTGTCGCGGCTAAAGCAAACTCGGAAGCATCTGTTTCAACTGTTAATATTTCCATTTCATCAATAGCAACCAATGCTGCCTTCTGTATGTCTGCTTTTAGTTGCTGAAAGCTGTTCTGCGCAGTCTCATTAAGAGGAAAGTGGGTTGCATTAGTTAACGGTTGGATTTTCTCGGAAAATTTGTTGACCCATTTGGCGTAGTGGGCAAACAGCCCTTGTGCTCTTTTGAGTTCAGCGGCATTAGATGGTAGCGGCAAATTTATAAGAGGAACAAGTCGATCTCTACCGGGCTCAATCGTATTATTTGTAATCGTGTAACCCAAAAGGCTTATCGTACTTTTACTAAAGTTACATTTTTGTTCATTTAACGTTAGTCTGTATTTCTTTACTGCGGTCATAAATTGTCGCAAATTTATATCGTGTTCCTCCTTGTTTTTGCCACAAACAGTAACGTCGTCAAGATACGCAAAGATTCCTTGTAGTTTTTCCTTACCGATAATATATTCAAGAGTTCGTTGAAAGGCGGCTACACCATTGGTTACACCAAATGGTATTCTCGTGAATTGATAAAGTTTTCCACAAGCTTCGAACGCAGTAAATTTTCTTTCTCTTTCTAACATCGGTACCTGATGATATGCGCTCTTCAAATCGATCTGGCTAAAATAATTAAATTTAGCTACCTTTGAAACAATCCATTCTATGTTAGGAAGTGGGTATGCGTCAAGGCATGTAAACCTATTGATAGTTCTGGAGTAATTGACGACCATGCGCTTTCGATGTCCTCCACCACCAGTAACCAGAACCTGAGCGCGCCATGGAGATATACTTGGTTCTATTATACCATCTTTTAAGAGTTTTGTTATTTCTATGTTAATAAATTCTTCATCTTCTTTGTTATGGCGTCTAGATTTAATAGCGACAGGAACTAAGTCTTCAGACAGGTGTGTAAAAATGGTGGCTGGTGGTACAGAAGCTTCCATTACACAGATTTGGAGAGCATCTCTAGTACCTCCAAATTGGAATTCAAGCTTAGAATGATCTTTCAAAATATCATGCCCAATTATAACATCTGCGCATAAGTTGTTCACTATTAGAAGAGGACGGTTTACATATTTATGTTTGCTAATAATAAGAGTAGCAAAACATATTCCATCGACATATGATGTGTGGCTAAGCGATGCCAGATTAATGGTCTGTTTATATGGCCTTTGTTTGAATTTCATCATAAGAGCTATATTTTTCTCGATGAAACTCACTGAACTTCCTGTATCTATGAGAGCGTCTACGAGAATATCATTTACTGTGATGGCTACTGTTGCTTGTTTTAAAGTAGACGGCGATGCAGCGGAAAATACAGTGCTGATAGACTCTGGTTGTGATAAAGTAGGGTTTATAGGAGTGGATATGGCGTTGCTAGTGGTGGAACTCCGTGACCGACAAACTGACGCAAAGTGTCCTTTTTTGGAACATAACTCACAAGAAACATGAAAAGCAGGACACTTAAACCTCTGATGAAGATTCCCACCGCAAAAGAAACAGCGCTTTGTTGATTGATGTCTTGTCAGAGGAACTGATACTGCAGCGCTAGAACTTGGTATAACTTGCGGTTGTGAAGTTTCTTTAAGTAAAGCAGGCGTCGACAGAGCGTTTAGTGCAGTAGAGATACTAATGCTCATTGTGGCGGAATCTTTCTCAGCTGTTTCAATGGTCACGGCCTGCTTGAAAACTTCATCCAAGGGTATAGAGGTATTTTCTAATAAACGTTCTTTTATTTTAGATGATAGAATACCTGTTATAAAGGCGCAACGTATCGCTTGATTTCTATGTTCTAGTGCCGAGACCGATTGGAAGTTGCAGTCTTGTGCCAGTAGTTTTAAAGTTCGGCAGTACTCAGAAATTGTCTCATCACTCTTCTGTTTACGTGTAGCAAGAATGTGACGGGCTAATATCTCATTTTGGGGCGTAATGTAGGCTTTGTTTAAAATAGATACAGCATCATTGTAAGACTCGCAGTCTCGTATATGAGTAAAGATATTAGCAGTGAGGTGGTTTGCTAGTAGTTTAAGCTTTATTACATTGGTTGTTCCGTGCGGAATTTCTTCTGCCAGAAAATTAGTAAAGGTATTAAACCAGTGTCGCCATTTTTCACCAGCTCCGGAAGCATTAGTCTCGACGTCAAATTTTTCCGGGCGAAGGTATCTGGCTAGATAGCTTTTGTTTCCTAGCTCTTCTTCACCTTCTGTATTTTTCTTCGACATATTAGTTATAATAGTTAATGCCATCAAAAACATAACCTGTAAAAAAAGCCAAGTCGCGCAACTCAGTTCTTCTATCGTAAAAAGTTGTGAGATCCATGAAATACCAAGTCAGTTAATTTATTCACTCCCTACTTAAGGAACCTTCTGTCTTAAGTTATTACATAATTAGCTAACCTAACAACATCTTGTAGTGACCATCAGTAATAAAAATCTTTTATGTTTTAAATAAATAGATTGACTTGGCAATCGCACTGTGAGATACATTGTGTTTTCATGCGATGGCGATGGCCAAGTCAATTTATTTATTTAAAACATAAAAGATTTTTAATATTGATGGTCACTACAAGATGTTGTTAGGTTAGCTAATTATGTAATAACTTAAGACAGAAGGTTCCTTAAGTAGGGAGTGAATAAATTAACTGACTTGGTATTTCATGGATCTCACAACTTTTTACGATAGAAGAACTGAGTTGCGCGACTTGGCTTTTTTTACAGGTTATGTTTTTGATGGCATCTCACTTCTTTTTGTAGATGGTCCTACTTTTTTTCCTTTCTGGTACCTTTTTAACTTTTTTTTTAACATAATCCGTTGACCATTTTACAAGTTACCTTTGAACACAATTATATCTAGGTACCTATATACACCGATACTCTGGTGCTGGCCGGCGGGGACACCTTCGAGGAGACCATCCAGCTTGCCGAGCTTGGGGTGGCAAAAGTCGTGGCGGCAATCTACGGGCTGGGTCTGGAGATAGCGCCTCAGAAAACTGAGGCGTTATGGTTCCATAAACTGCCGAGGAGCAGAGAGCCACCCAGCTCGTTGGTCCATGTCGGAGATGCGCAAGTCCGGGTGGGGCGATACATAAAGTATCTTGGCCTCACCCTGGACGGTCGGTGGGGCTTCGAAGAGCACTTCGAGCGCCTAGTTCCCCGGATCGAGAAGGCAGTGGGTGCTTTGCATAGACTGCTGCCCAATCTCGGGGGACCTCGGGAAGAAGTTCGCCGCCTCTATGCGGGTGTCGTGCGATCGATGGTCCTTTACGGGGTGCCTGTTTGGTCAGGTAGACTGTCAGGCGTCCGACGCTGCAGGACTAAAGTCAATAGACTGCAGCGGAAAATGGCCATTCGTATCGCACGAGGATACCGAACGATATCCTATGAGGCGGCAACTCTCCTGGCGCGCTTTCCGCCGCTGGACATCCTGGCGGATATGGACGCGAAGGTCTACGACCAGATTCGCAATATCCGCCAAAGCTTCCTGGCACACTATTCCCGTGTGCCAGGAAGCGTATTTGTAAGGCTGAGGCGGCGGGAACGGCGACACGCGCTCGAGCGGTGGCGCGAGCGGCTACAGCAGCCGCAATATTCGCGCAAGCGCGTTGTCGAAGCCGTTCTGCCGCACTTCGAAGCCTGGCTGAAAAGAGGGGAGCGCATCTCCTTCAGGCTCACCCAGGTGCTCACCGGACATGGTTGCTTCGGTGAGTACCTGAACAGAATTGGGCGAGAAGCCACGGCAAATTGCCACCATTGCGGAGGCAGCCTAGTTTCCGCACAACACACGCTCGAGGAATGCCCTGCGTGGGCCTCCGAGCGGCGGGTCATGGTTGCCAGGATCGGGCGAGACCTGTCTCTGCCGGCAGTAGTGACGGCTATGCTGGCAGAGACAGAGAAATGGAAGGTAGTAGCCTCCTTCTGTGAGACCGTGATGGCCAAGAAGGAGGCCGCCGAGCGGGATCGGGAGAGGGCTGAACGTGCTTGGAGAAGGAGGCGTCGGGGTGGCAACCGCCTTGGAGCCTAATACGCCGAAACCCGCTTACCAAGCAAGGTAGGTGGACCTTCGGGGTCGCGGGCGCACAGAGTGGGGACTCTGTCCGCCCACCAAGTGACCCCAGGGAAGACGGTGGCACAGTGATCGCGTGCTGCCGTGCATAGCGAGGCTCAGGGGAGGCCCCTTTACTAGAGTCAACTCAGGGATGTGCCTTTCAGGCGTTGCACGGGGGGGTTCCGGAATTGGTCTTTTAAGAGGACCGGGACCACCCCTATGTGCTGATGGTGATCACCGGGGTGGTTTTAGTGAGGTAAAAATCCCACACTCCCGACCTCCCTCCCCGGAGGTCTGGGTGCCTTTTGAAGGTTTCCCCCCGACAACAAAAAAAAAAAAAAAGGTACCTATATACACCTAGTATTCCATTATATTATACACTAGCTTCCGCCCGCGGCTTCGCTCGATAAAAAACTACCGCAAGTCCTTCCCCGGGATGCAATCTATCTCTCTGCCAAATTTTATCGAATTCCGTTCAGTGGTTTAGGCGTGAAAAGGTAACATACAGACAGACAGACAGAGTTACTTTCGAATTTATAACATTAGTATGGATAATTATTTTAAAATGGTCACCCATCCGCGGTTGGTCTGTGGATCTTTACATACCGTGACCCCTCCGTGCCTCGGAAAGCACGTTAAGCCGTTGGTCCCGGCTGTCATTCGTGGATCTTTGACAGTCGTTACGGGTAGTCAGAAGCCCGAAAGTCTGACAACCAGTCTTACCAAGGGGTATCGTATTACACAGTAACTGGATTGTGAAGGTCAGATAGGCAGTCGCTCCATGTAAAATACTGGTATTCAGCTGAATCCGGTTAGACTGGAAGCCGACCCCAACATAGTTGGGAAAAGGCTAGGCAGATGATGAGTATGGATAATTGTTATTTTCCTCGCTAGAGAGCTCCGATAAACGCGTGCGATCGCTGCTAATCATAAAGTACTAGTTAATAGGGCGAAGCGCGTTTTTGTTTTTTGACTATGGCATCTCGTAGTTGACCTTCTTCTTCTTCTTAGCGTGTCGATAGCAATCTAAATGGACTCGGCCCTGAATTCGGCTACTTGTTTGGCGCCTTCACCAGCGTCCATCAGTTCCTGTAACGTGCAGCTGACAGGACACGCAGGACACGATATTAAGTGTCCCATCGTTTGTGGGACAGCACCACATTTACACTCCAAGGCGGAGTCGTCTATGAATCTCCACCTGAACAGGTTTTCCTTGCTTCGGCCAACCTGGGTCCGGAGTCTGTTTAAAGACTTCCAGGTCACCCAAGGTAACTCATGTCCAGCTGGGAGGTCTTCAGCGGGTGGGCCAGTCAGTGGCGACACACTTTAAAAAACTGTTGGAGGATGTTGTCGTGTGTCGGAGACCATTTGGCTCTTTCGCTGGAGCTTGCCACCGCTCTGCAAAGCACTGGTGGCGCTATTCCTGCTAGTGGATACAGCATTTGTACCGGGGTTGGTTTTAGGCAGCCAGTGATGACCCAGCACGTTTCATTCAAAGCTGTATCCACCAGCTTTGCATGGGCAGAACGGCTCCTCACGAGGCACGCAAATTCTCCCGCAGAAAAAGATAGCGCCAGTCCAGTAGTCCGCATAACTTCAGGCGAAGCACCCCATTTCGATGAGACCAGTCGACGAAGAAGACTGTTGCGAGTGTGCACCTTCTGCTTGATATTCTTGCAGTTTTTGCTGAATGTTAAAGACCTGTCCAGGGTAACACCAAGATATTTAGGGGAGTTGCTGAGCTCGATGGACACCCCACCCCAAACGATGAGAGGTCGTGACTACTTAACCGGACTATCCTGTCGTTGCCTTAGGTAAACTCACCAGCGCAACCGCTATGTCCCTACATTTTAAATCTGTAATATCTTCGAAAATATTCATTTAAATTACATGCTTTAAAGGGCCAAATTGATCTTTAGTAAATGCACAATGTATTTAAGGTACTGAATTGGATAAGGATTAATGCTGTATTGCTTAAAATCGCTTCGTAAACAAGCCATTATTTCTCGTAAAAAGTAAAGGATAAAAAATGGTTATTGTGGGTGATCCCTAAGAGATAGACATATACCACCGTGGACTTTTTGGTAGACCTTTTTATGGTGTGTAATACTGTAGTACGTTATTTTGATCTATCTCGTAGGGTTCAGCTAGCTTTTGCAATATAAGCACAATAAAATGTGTTTATTTACGACATCACATTAGAAACCTCTAAAATTATTAGTGTTTCTTTACTATATTATGCATGTATTATACAAATAAACCTTCCTCTTGAATCACTCTATCTATTAAAAAAATACCGCATCAAAATCCGTTGCGCAGTTTTAAAGATCTAAGCATACATAGGGATAGGGACAGACAGAGCGGGAAGCGACTTTGTTTAAAACTATGCAGTGATATACAGGTACACTGATTTATTAACTGCAGATGTAACTTTGTAATTCTATATATTTATATGGGATTACAAAGTTATTTTTGCAGTTGATGTATCTTGAAAAGTGGAACGAAATTGCAAAATATTTTAGTTTTTCCTTGAGTTATACACTAAACACTAATTAAATTCTAAATTTGAAGCTTCTATGTCTGCTAGAAGTGCCTTAGAGTTTTGATGATCGGTCAGTCAGTCAGTCAGTCAGTGAGTGACAAAATTAAGAAACTTTGACTAGTTATAATTCATAAACTACTGGTTCAAATCGAATGAAATTTGATATATACCGTGTTTATACAATACCTGCTTGATTATTGAAAATTCAGGTCTCTAGTTTTATCCACAACGAAGCTATAGGGGGTCGAAAATGGCCTGAACTGCTTCGAGAAAAGGATGGTACGGCCGTGCCGCTTTTTGCTCGACTTGGCGGGGGCACTGCCGTGCCCCCAGATTAAATTGATACATAATAAAGAAAGATAAACCAATAGAATCTTGGCTTTAATTAACTATTTTCACAGATTGACAACAATAATCAAATGTGACAACTGACGTTACAAGGTAAGGAGATTATATATCAGTCACTACAAGATGTTGTTAGGTTAGCTAATTATGTAATAACTTAAGACAGAAGGTTCCTTAATTAGGGAGTGAATAAATTAACTGACTTGGTATTTCATGGATCTCACAACTTTTTACGGTAGAAGAACTGAGTTGCGAGACTTGGCTTTTTTTACAAGTTATGTTTTTGATGGCTACTATTGACAGCTCACTTCTCCTAAGTGTTCACAAAAGTTTTTAATCTAACGGCAGGTCAACATTAGACGACAAGTGAAGGTGGAAGAGTGTCGCAGGATGTTGTGTCATGTGCGGTGCAACTGTTAGCTGTCACCTTGAGCTGCCTGCACATCGCCTGCCCGAGATTAATTATGGTAGGGTCGCTGGAGTATTGTTGTATGTTCTAGAAACCACAGGTATTTTATCATTGGCCATATTAGAGAGGCATAATCAGCAAAATATGTCACGGGCGGCGCCTGTTACAGTAATTATTAGTTTTAGTACCCACTCATTAGCAACCGCACTCACACTGACGTAACTTCTGGGACTGTTCCAAACATCCAAGACAGAAGACACAAGCATCTGGACCGCACGTGTGTCACACAGAACATTCACGTAGCAAGTCTACGTGAAGAAATAAACAAAACATTTAGTGGAATCATAACAACAAAACCAGTGAAGTTTTCGGAAATATAATTATACCAAAACATTGATAAACTAGTGAAAAAGATCACATCAAAAAACCAAAGGATTTTGTGAAACCCAAGTGAGTGAATTTTTAAATATTGTACAAAAGCAAACCGTTAAAATAAACATGACTAAGTTTGCTTTGTTACGAAAACTGACCTTTGGACTGTGCTAATAAACTGACATTTATCAACTCAAAGCTCAACACTTCAACCAATCGTCTATTTCACCTACATTGCATAAATGAAATCTGGTTCCGCGGATACGGCTACCGCTTCTCGTACCAAGTGGTGCGAGTTCAAATCCTACCAGAAAATACACTTTTTGGATTTTTTGTTTTAATGTTTACTACTAGTGGAGAAACAAATACCAACAAACTATTCTCGAATTTGTTCCGTTTCCGTTTTTTACAAATTCTGAAATATAAAGTATTGTTTTGAAGCAGATTTAAGATGGAGCAAGAAAATAATGTTACGTTACGAAGACATCAAACTGCGACTAAATCGAGATCTACGGAGTCACTAAATCGTAGTCATAATACAAGTTTAATGTCGTATGATGAAGTATTAGGCAGAAGCCTGGACCTCTCAACAAATATGTGTTCTACATTTATGTCGGAGCTAAAGAATGAAATTAGAGAATTAAAAGTTCGTTTAGAAAGCACACAGCATGAGATGGAGAATATTATCTTAGAGAACATAGACCTAAAAAAACAAATAACAACCGTAAATCAGGAGCTGAATGTTCTGAGACAATTGTGTAGGAGTCCATTATCTACTTTCAGACATAACATGTCCTCAAGCACCAAAAAGAGTGTGAGACGTAGACTCACAAACAGTTTTCATGTATCACCTCTAAAACTAAACGGGGAAAATACGAATTCATCAACGAAACCGGAAAAAGAAATAACTTTACAACCGGAAGTTATCGCAAACACCGATCAACCCAAAACGAATATAGAAATCCAACATTTAGACACCTTAAATTCTTCCTTAGAACATGAAGTGCAGCTATACACCGACAATGACTTCGTCGAACATGCCGTGGCAAGCAAAAATCTTGAGAAGAATCATGTTGCAGTTGGCAATATGCGCAACAACAATAAGACGTACAGCAATGCACTAGGACCCGAATGCAGGAAATCGAGGTTTAAATGTGAAAAAAGGGCATTTATTATAGGGGGCAGGCAATGTAGTGGATTAGCTACACGACTTTACAAATCTCGATTTTACAACCCTTACAATTGTTATCGTTTCCTATCAATTGTCAAGCCCAATGCTTCTACAGAAGAAATCTTGACTTGTGTAAAACTGTTTGACATTACCCCTGACGACAAACTTATTATATCTGTAGGACAAAATGATTATAGTTGTCTAAAAATGGTGACAGAGCTGTGCTTGTTTCTGAAATCGATTAATTGTCCTGTAATTGTTTTAGGTGTGAATAAAAACATCTGCTATAAAGAAACAAAAATGAATGAAATGTTACATCTTATCTGTAGACAGGGTAAAGAATGTTCATTTATATCAACCCACGACAAGATTTCATCGCTATGCTATCAAATAAACTTGGTGTTGGACCAATTAGATTATGACAAAACCTTTTTATCACATGGTTCTCAGATTCGGAAAGCAAATACGATTTGTACAAAAAACCAGAGTACACAAACAAACTACTCATTTCTTAAAAAATATTCGAATGAGGCTTCTCACGTTAATGGCACCTTAGGTAATAGGGCAGGCGAAACATTTTTTCGTGCCTAAGACAGGTCAGGGTAACCTTGTCGTTTTTCATCAGAATATTGCTGGTGCTATAAATAAATCCGATGATATTGAAATGGCACTAAATTTGCTTCGGGAAAAACAATGTATAGTTGACTTTATATGTCTAACAGAAACCTTTATTAAATCGAGAGATGAAGAAAACATGAGATTAAAATCTTATAAATTAGGGAGCTGCTACTCCAGGAAAGATCAGAGACGTGGCGGTGTTTGCATACTTATAAGGCAAGACATTGAATACGATAACATAAAATGGTTAGATATATTACTCTTGAAAAACATTTTGAAATATGTGGTATCCGACTGCAAAAATATGGCATAAATTTATTTTGTGTGTATAGAACGCCAAATTCAGACGTGAACATATTTCTTAGGAAACTTCAAATAGTACTAAATAGGACACATGACAAATATAATAATATAATATGCGGTGACTTTAATATTGACATTTTAATTGACACTAAAAATAAAACTGAATTTGTCAATATTTTGTACAACTATAATTTGACACTCCATATAAATGAACCAACTCGACAAAAAACATGTATTGACAATATAATTAGTGATATAAAAGATGCGGAGGGGGAGGTACACGAATTGGGACTGTCTGATCACAACACGGGTCAGACTTTGACAATAAAAGAAAAAGCAATAAACCTTGTAAAACAACACTGGTTTGTATATAAAAGAGACCTATGTAGTGATAATCTGAAGAAGTTTAATTATTACCTAAGTAATATGTCTTTCTCAGAGATCCTTGCTGAAACAGACGTAAATAAAGCGTTTTCTCTGTTCCATGATGATATTTGTCTCTTTTTTAATCTTTGTTTCCCACTGATAAAAGTCAAAATGAACCAAAACTCGATAAACCCAAAATGGATTACAAAGGGTTTGAAAAAGTCTTTTGTAAATAAACGAAAATTACAAAACGAATATTACAAAAACAAAAGTAGCCAAAACAAGCAAAAATACAATAGATATAGCAAAATATTAAGAAAATGTGTTGCCAATATTCAAAGCAGTAAAAATAAACATACTATAGAAAATGCTAAAAACAAGTGTAAAGCCACATGGACAATAGTTAATGAACGACTAAAACAAAACAAGGTAACCAATGAAATCAAGGAAATTTCGGATGGAAAACGCATCTTAGACAAAGGGGATGACATTGCAACATACTTCAACAATTTCTTCATAAACATCGCGAAACCAAAATCCATCGAGCACCCAAAAAACAAGCCAATAATGGGAAGAAGGTTAGCAAACTCTATCTATCTTGAACCAGTTGATAATGTGGACGTTTATAAGATAACAATGGAGTTACGAAATACGAATTCGGCAGGGTATGATGGTATTACAACTCGAATATTAAAAGATAATATATTTGCTATACTAAAGCCATTGACCTATTTAATAAATCTGTCCTTAGAAAACGGAACCTTTCCTGAGGCTCTAAAATTCTCCGTCGTAAAACCCCTATATAAAAAGAGTTCGGAAACAGAAGCGGGAAATTACAGACCAATTACTTTGGTACCGATTCTCTCCAAAATATTTGAGAAAGTTATGTGAAAAAAAAAAAAAAAAAAAAGCGTCACTATGTCCTAACCCCTCAAGTTTTAAAATGTTACACTGCTACAACATTGAATTCCTTACGAATAATCTAAAGAATACTTCAAAAAGAGTCCATTGTGTTGACTCGGATTCGAACCATCGCATCACCGAACGTCGTCATACTCATACCGGCAGTTTGACGAACTAGCCAGCGAGCCCATATGAATTGCGATGAAATTGTTATCTACTATCGGCTGAGTCATTATATCTTTAGGTCCCTGTCTAATCGAAAGATGTTATAATTTGAGGGTATCCATTAATTTTACTTACTTACGTTGTCTTTATAAAATTAATCCATACCTTCAAGTTATAACTTTGTATACGTTCACTTAAAACGGCGAAGAGTAAACGACTACTAATTTTATCAATTATTTTTTTAAATGATTACTGATTTTATGAGAACTAAAATAGTTGTTCTGTTTGTTGTAAAATAAGATCATAGTTTTGTTAAATAATAGCAATAATAAATATTATTAAATGATTAATAAAGTATTTTATTTTTCTTGATTTTTTAATTCTTTATAAATAATTACTACTTAAATCAAAATAGAAATATATATCAAAATAATATAATGAACAAAAAGCACATTTCGTGCCTATATAGGATTTGAACTTCCAATCTTATGCACGGTAAGCGGTCTTGAAACCTCCAGTCTATTTAGACGATGAATAAGTTGTCGTAAATGTTAACCCTATTATTGTTGCTTGTCGTCGCAAAAGTATTGTTTTATTGAAAAAAACAATAATAAAAACAGAATTTAAAAAAAAAATACTTACTTAAACTTCTTTATTCACTAAAACAATACATTATTTAAAATAAAATGTTTTTGCAAAATACAAAAACCAACTTGGGCCTATCACGGATTTGAACGCACATGTCTTTTGGTGGGGTAACTACTTAAAGGAGCTGTGTGTACTAGGCTTATGAAATTTTTTGAAAAAAATGAAGTAATAAGTAAACAGCAAAACGGTTTTATTAAAAATAAATCCACTACATTGGCATGTTTTAAACTAATAACAGAAATTCTAAGGTCGTTAGACAAAAAAGAAATCCCTATAGCTGTATTTCTAGATATGACGAAAGCTTTCGATATGGTATGCCATGATAAATTATTAAATAAATTAGAACAGTACGGTATAAGAGGCCCTGCCTACAATTGGTTTGAAAGTTATTTAAGGGGTAGAAAACAGTGCACAGAGATTGTAAAAATGCATCCAGAGACTAACACTCTGGTAACCTATAGGTCCCCATACTCAACGAATCACTATGGCGTACCACAAGGGACAGTGCTAGCCCCGATATTGTTTATAGCATATATAAACGAATTGCCAGAATCAACGGATCAGTACATTATACTATTCGCAGATGATACCACTGTTTTAACTAAAGAAGCTAATATTGATCAGGCGATAAACGTCACCAATGAAACTCTAAAGGGTTTACATGACTGGTTAACTGTAAATAATTTAGAAATAAATAGCGATAAAACTAAATTCATGAGATACCACACATATAATAACAAAAAAAATAAAAAAGACACATTAGACTTGCCATTAAAATATAATAATAACATCATTGAAGAAGTAAATGAAATAAAATTTCTTGGAATAAATATTGACAATTATTGTAATTGGAAACCATTTATCACTTTTTGACCAGGATGATAAGGCCCAATTTAAAAGGAAGACAGTACAAAAACCTCTCATAGTACCTCGAAACAGATTAAAGTTATGTAACAAAAACTGCTACACCATGGCGGTGAAAGTTTATAATAAACTACCGGAAAAAATAAGAAAAATGAATAACTTAGAATTTAATAGAACTTTAAAAAATTGGCTTTGTGACAAATGTTTTTATTCAATAGATGATTATTTAAATTTTAAGCAGACATGATATCCCTATAATATAAATCTACTAACACTTAACTATTTAAATTATAATGATTGACTTTATTTATAAACCTAATCAATAAATTAATGAACTGTCTTGACTGTGAGATATAACCTATAAACTAATTTAATATATTTTTTAATGTAATGTGCCTAATTATTATTAACGAAGCAAGACTGTAAATTTTATTACGATTATTATGTGTATGACTAATGACATTAATGTAATTTCATGATATTAATGTACCTATTAGAAATATTTGCACGACTGATAAGTCGAATGTAGTGAGACTAAAATTATTTTACCATGTTATTATGTAAGTACCTATATTCTGGCAAATAAATAAATAAATAAATAAGCATCTGGACCGCACGTGTGTCACACAGAACATTCAAGTAGCAAGCATCTGGACCGCACGTGTGTCACACAGAACATTCACGTAGCAAACATCTGGACCGCACGTGTGTCACACAGAACATTCAAGTAGCAAGCATCTGGACCGCACGTGTGTCACACAGAACATTCAAGTAGCAAGCATCTGGACCGCACGTGTGTCACACAGAACATTCACGTAGCAAGCATCTGGACCGCACGTGTGTCACACAGAACATTCAAGTAGCAAGCATCTGGACCGCACGTGTGTCACACAGAACATAGAGGAGACTCCAGCGGTCCAGCCCAACTCGTTGTCACCTGCCTAGTTTGTAGGGGTCGGTCAGCAGTAGTTTAGATGGAGTGACTGCCTATCTGACCTTCATAGACCAGTCACTCATGCCTTGGTACTCAGTCTATACTGTTCCCACTGCTGGGACACAGGCCTCGTCTCGGTGAGAGGGAGGGGGCCATAATCTACCACGCGGGCCCAGGGCGTGATGGTAGATGTCACAACAAGCCTCTTATCCCGTAACTTCTGCGACATAACGCGTATCATTGTAAACTATTATTGAATATAAACTTTTATAAACTTATATTATTATTTATTAACAATAATGTGTAGGTATCGTCCAGTCCGTAACAGTATAGTTCCGTTAGTTGTCTGTGTGTGAAGGTGCGCGGTTACATTCCGTGGATATTCCCCTGCGTGTGATCATCACACATTCTGATCACGAGCGGTGAACTCGCGTGTGTCGTAAGTTCGTAACTCTGTTGTTATCGCACGTATAAGATAGACTAGCGATAGAAAGTGTCTCTAGCTTCTGCATATTACTTTGTCCACGAGAATTTCTGTATTTTCCATTTTCATCCCTTGCTACCATGCTACTGACCATTTAGGATTGATCTTACGAAAACCATAAGTAGCCCATTTCTTTATTAATTTCTGATCAACTATCAAATTTAATGTATATTCAAATTAATGTTTCCAATTGATGTTATTTTAAGTTATACATACAATGTCAACTTTACTGTAGAGAAAATTAGATTGATTTCAGAGTAACTACTTAGTACTATTGATAAAATTATAAAAATATTTGAAGTTGTAGCGTAAACTTAATAATGTACCTAGGTATTAAAGTTATTTTTCCAATAACTTACATGTTTGGAAACTAAGTCGTGAACGCAGAAAAGGTAATATCATAATTTTGATGTCTTTATCATTTTTAAGAATGCCTTTCTACTGTATTTTTCATTCAATCTGTCCCTCTCCCATTGTTCCAAGGGATGATATTTTTCATTCAATCTGTCCCTCTCCCATTCTTCCAATCTGTCCCTCTCCCATTGTTCCAAGGGATGATAGTTTAAGAAAGAAGAAGAAAGAAAGACAATACGTTTACTTGCGGTAAATATAACGCAGAACAAGAACAAAACGAAATTGTATTCTCCAAAGGCATAATCGAATCATTCTCGGGCAGGCGATGTGCAGGCAGGCACAGCAGGCAGCTCAAGGTGACAGTTACGAGTATCAGTTGCACCGCACATGCTACTACATCGTGCCGGTGCGACACTTCACTCTTCGTCTAATATTGACTGCTATACTGCTATACGAGTGTTTGGTGACTTCCGACTTCCGTTATAATCATATTCACCAGTGCTATGCACAGTGAGATCATATTCACCAGTGCACAGTAAGATCATATTCACCAGTGCTGTGCACAGTGAGATCATATTCACCAGTGCACAGCAAGATCATATTCACCAGTGCTGTGCACAGTGAGATCATACTCACCAGTGCTGTGCACAGTGAGATCATATTCACCAGTGCACAGTAAGATTATATTCACCAGTGCTGTGCACAGTGAGATCATATTCACCAGTGCTGTGCACAGCAAGATCATATTCACCAGTGCTGTGCACAGTGAGATCATACTCACCAGTGCTGTGCACAGTGAGATCATATTCTCCAGTGCACAGTAAGATTATATTCACCAGTGCTGTGCACAGTGAGATCATATTCACCAGTGCTGTGCACAGTGAGCTCATATTCACCAGTGCACAGTAAGATCATATTCACCAGTGCTGTGCACAGTGAGATCATATTCACCAGTGCTGTGCACAGTGAGATCATATTCACCAGTGCACAGTAAGATCATATTCACCAGTGCTGTGCACAGTGAGATCATATTCACCAGTGCTGTGCACAGTGAGATCATATTCACCAGTGCTGTGCACAGTGAGATCATATTCACCAGTGCTGTGCACAGTGAGATCATATTCACCAGTGCTGTGCACAGTGAGATCATATTCTAAATCCGTGAATTTAATTTCCTTAGCCTGTCTGTCGATTCTATAAAAATCTCACCGTGAAAACTTAGGTGAAGTGAGTTTGTTTTTGCTAGGAATTGACACTATTGACAGCTCACTCGACGCTCACTTCACCTAAGTTTTCACGGTGAGATTTTTACAGAATAGCACCGCTGTACTTGCCTAATGGCCAGAGGCATATAAACAAGTTTGACGTAATAAATAACATCCGTTATCAAATCATACCACAGCGCAGTGCCTAAATATAATTTGTTCAATGCCTATGTAGGCTCTATAAATATAATTTGTTAAATGCCTATGTAGGCTCTATAAATACACGGCTGCTTATATAAATAGCTCGCGAGTATGCCTACTGCTATATAAATACATCTACGACCTATGAATGTGTGTCAGAAGCAGTTCTTTTGGTAAATAATTGTTGTATCTTGACTTTGTGGTATTATAGAGATGGGAAACATGTTTATATTTTCATGAGGCCTTGTCTTTGAGCTAGGTCAAGCTGTACGTAGGATTGTTTGAGCTAGGTCAAGCTGTACGTGGGATTGTTTGAGCTAGGTCAAGCTGTACGTGGGATTGTTTGAGCTAGGTCAAGCTGTACGTAAGATTGTTTGAGCTAGGTCAAGCTGTACGTAAGATTGTTTGAGCTAGGTCAAGCTGTGCGTAAGATTGTTTGAGCTAGGTCAAGCTGTACGTAAGATTGTTTGAGTTAGGTCAAGCTGTACGTAGGATTGTTTGAGCTAGGTCAAGCTGTACGTAGGATTGTTTGAGCTAGGTCAAGCTATACGTAGGATTGTTTGAGCTAGGTCAAGCTGTACGTAAGATTGTTTGAGCTAGGTCAAGCTGTACGTGGGATTTTTTGAGCTAGGTCAAGCTGTACGTAGGATTGTTTGAGCTAGGTCAAGCTGTACGTGGGATTGTTTGAGCTAGGTCAAGCTGTACGTGGGATTGTTTGAGCTAGGTCAAGCTGTACGTGGGATTGTTTGAGCTAGGTCAAGCTGTACGTAAGATTGTTTGAGCTAGGTCAAGCTGTACGTAAGATTGTTTGAGCTAGGTCAAGCTGTACGTAAGATTGTTTGAGCTAGGTCAAGCTGTACGTAAGATTGTTTGAGCTAGGTCAAGCTGTACGTAAGATTGTTTGAGTTAGGTCAAGCTGTACGTAGGATTGTTTGAGCTAGGTCAAGCTGTACGTAGGATTGTTTGAGCTAGGTCAAGCTATACGTAGGATTGTTTGAGCTAGGTCAAGCTGTACGTAGGATTGTTTGAGCTAGGTCAAGCTATACGTAGGATTGTTTGAGCTAGGTCAAGCTGTACATAGGATTGTTTGAGCTAGGTCAAGCTATACGTAGGATTGTTTGAGCTAGGTCAAGCTGTACGTAGGATTGTTTGAGCTAGGTCAAGCTATACGTAGGATTGTTTGAGCTAGGTCAAGCTGTACGTAGGATTGTTTGAGCTAGGTCAAGCTATACGTAGGATTGTTTGAGCTAGGTCAAGCTGTACGTGGGATTGTTTGAGCTAGGTCAAGCTGTACGTAAGATTGTTTGAGCTAGGTCAAGCTGTACGTAGGATTGTTTGAGCTAGGTCAAGCTGTACGTAAGATTGTTTGAGCTAGGTCAAGCTGTACGTGGGATTTTTTGAGCTAGGTCAAGCTGTACGTAGGATTGTTTGAGCTAGGTCAAGCTGTACGTGGGATTGTTTGAGCTAGGTCAAGCTGTACGTGGGATTGTTTGAGCTAGGTTGCACCGTTTGGCTTTTTTAGTTGGTTTAGCATCTATACATACTTACAAATAAATAAAATAAAAGTGTCTGCTTGTAATGTCAAAATATCATATATGTATATGAAAGAACATAGGTAGGGGAATTCAACAAAAAAAAATTGTTGTATGTCAGGCTGAAACGGCTGGAACGATTTTGATGGGTACGGGGACACTGGAGAAGGACATACTTTCCTTCGGGGATTACAAACGTGATGTTTGATTAGGCTGTTATAACTAAATGCGACTTCACATTGTGGAATACAAATGGAAAACTAGTTTTTAATTATGATCATTAATAAATGATATTTTAATGTGTTGATATTATGCTCTTGGTCGAGCTGTTTACACTTTTTATACTACTTTTTTTGTTTATTTGCTGGCCCTTTGAACCTAGAGTATTTTTTAAAACAAGTTTTCTACTTCTTTGATCACATCATACGCACAGGAGAGACTTAGATAGACATAAGACCCATGTTCTAGGGGCGAGTCTACACTCTGCAGCTGTCAATAGGATTCAAATGCAGACTGCTAGGTACTGAGAAATTTCTCCCAATGGAAAAATCGGCTTATTAGTCGATTTGCACGAATTTACTCGCCTGAAACGGGCGAATCGTGTCTTTTACATAATATAATTTTTTTAACGCTTAACACGTCTGTGTCCTTGTGGTCCCTTTTTCTATACTTTATTGCATTCAATTCGAAGTGTGACAATTCGTGCGAGTCGCCTATTTACAATAATATCTGTGCTAATATTATAAAGGCGAAAGTTTGTGAGTGTGTGGTGGTGTGTGTGTGTGTGAGGGGGGTGTGTGTGTGTGTGAGGGGGGTGTGTGTGTGTGTGAGGGGGGTGTGTTTATATGTTTGTTACTTCTTCACGCTCAAACGGCGGGACCAATTTTGATAAAATTTTGTATGGA
Organism: Oligia fasciuncula; assembly: GCA_963082905.1. Taxonomy (NCBI): domain Eukaryota; kingdom Metazoa; phylum Arthropoda; class Insecta; order Lepidoptera; family Noctuidae; genus Oligia; species Oligia fasciuncula. The sequence continues at coordinate 125,558 of OY720414.1, read as the reverse complement.
GATAGCTGACCCCCTGGATTAACATATAGGCTACTTTTTATCCCGATATTTCTACGGGATCGAAACTTAGTGGTGAAATCGCGGGGCGCAGCTAGTAGACAAATAATTTATTATTTAAAAGTGATGATTCGCCGGTTTCGGGTGAGTAAATTCGTGCGAATCGACATAAGCCGAAAAATCCAACCATAGAGGTGTTTTTTTTAGGCAGTTATAGGTATATCTTTTAATTTACTATATCTACTTTCTTTCCTTATTTCCAGCGAAGACAGTAGAAATGCTAACAGACACTCAGCTGACCGAGGCGAAGCAAGGAGGAGACATTACCTTCAAGGACATGGTGGACGAGCAGCAGCCGGTGGGCGACTCGCAGATACAGAAGCTGTTCGCGGGCTCCGCAGTGCTGCTCACGGGGGGCACCGGCTTCCTGGGGAAGCTGATCGTCGAGAAACTATTGAGGTCAGTCGTCTTCATCACCTCTGCCGAGCTTTTCCCCAACTACGTTAATGTCGGCTTCCAGTTTAACAGGATGCAGCTGACTACCCGTATTTTACATTGCGCGACTGCCTTTTTTTTTTTTTTTTTTCGCTGAGAAATGACGTTACGCATCTCCGCTCGTCGGGGGAAGAGACGGAGTATGTGGGACTCCCTGCCAGGGTGGCAGTATACCCACTAAAACTCAGCGGTGTTCCCTCATCGCCTTGATGGGGAGGTCATGGGAATCCGGCTCAGCCTTTGCATCCACAACCCCCCCGGCGCATGCCCGCCTAGCTGGCGGGCCCCGCATGTCCCCCCGTCTGGGGGGCTACGGGAATGGCCGGGAACACCTGGCCATTCCCGTCCGGCACTGGTGGAAGCCTGTGCAATACAGGCGAGGGTGCCCCCGCACCCGTCGCCTGCTGGCTTCCCCCTGGGAGGAGTCGGAGATGACTGTCATACTGACGTCTTCTTCGACCCCTCCTCCGCCTTCGGAGCGGCGCCGCGAGAGGGTCTTCCTCCCGCACGCGCTCCGCCGCCTCCTTCTGGGACATGACGTGTTCGCAGAAGGAGGCGACTGCCGCCCAGGACCCCTCATCCCCTAGCATGGCGTTGACCAAGCCGGGGAGCGAGAGGTCCGTTCCGATCGCCGCGATAAGACTGCGGCGCGGCTCGGACCACGACGGGCACACCTCGAGAGTGTGCTGCGCCGTGTCCTCCGCCGCGCCACAGTCGTGACACGACGGCGTCTCCTCCCGCCCGATACGGTGCAGGTACGATCCGAAGCAACCGTGTCCGGACAGCACCTGCACCAGACGGAAGGAGAGGAACCCGTGCGACCGCTCGAGCCAGTCTCGCAGGACCGGCCCAATCGCGTCGAGGGTTCGGCGGCCGAAGGCTGCGGCGGCGAGGTCCCGCGTCCAGTGGACGACTATGGCGTCCTTTGCCTCCCGCCGGACGGCCTCCCGCTCTTCCGGGGCTGGGCGTTCTCCTCTCGCCCTTCGCCCCGCCGTCCATTCATATACTCTGGCGAGCACCCACGCCTCGAGTTCCCAAGGCGGGGTGCCGGCCAGAGCACATGCCGCGGAGAAGCCGACCGTGCGGTAGGCCCTCGCCGCCCTCTGGGCTATGACCCTTTGGGGGGCCCGCAATGCGGCGGCGTTCTCCCTCCTGTGGAGGGAGTCCTCCCAAATAGGGGCCCCGTAAAGGGCCATACTCCTCAAGATGCCGGCGTAGAGTTGCCGGCATCTCACGCTGGGCCCCCCCAAGTTGGGGAGCAGCCACGAGAGGGCGCCCGCAGTCTTCAGCAGGCGCGTCGATAGCCCGCTAAAATGCGGGCCGAAACGCCACCTGCTGTCGAGTACAAGGCCCAGATATTTCATCTGGGCCTTCACCTCGATTCGGACGCCCTCCACGAAGATATGGGCGTCTGGTGGTTGGCGCTGCCGAGGCCCGTGGAAGAACACGGCCTCGGTCTTGTGCAGCGCCACCGTCAATCCTAGGCGGCGGATCCTCCCTGCGACCAAAGATCCGCCCGCCGAGGCCAAGTTGGCCGCCTCCCTGAAACTCTCCCCCCGGGCAGTGAGGAGAGTGTCATCCGCGTAGCAGACGACACTCGTGCCTCGGAGGAGAGTTCCCCGCAAGAGCCAGTCGTAGCCGACGTTCCAGAGGAGAGGTCCCACGACTGACCCCTGTGGAACGCCGGCCTCGACTGCGTACCGCCGGACTTGGCCAGCCCTGTTCACGAGGACGATCGCCCGATCCTCCAGGTAGCTGGCCAGTAGACGCCGCATGTATAGAGGCACCCCGTGGAATCGGAGCGCCTCTAGGATGGTGCTGTGGGGAACAGAGTTGAAGGCGTTGGCTATGTCGAATGACACCGCCAACAATCCGTCCCCCACCTCCATCGCCTCCTTCACCTGGCCCTTAAGGCGGGCCAGCGCGTCCACTGTGGAACGCTCAGCCCGAAAACCAAACTGAGCGTCCGACAAATCCGGCCCCACATTCCGCAGGTGGCTCTTTAGGCGGGCAGCGATTATCCCCTCGAACATTTTGCCGACCTCATCGAGCAGGACGATGGGTCGGTATGCCGAGGGCGAGTCTGCAGGGCGGCCCTCCTTGCGAAGAAGGCACAACTGCCCCTCCTTCCACGGCTTCGGGAACCTCCCAGACGCAAGACATGCGCTAAAGAGGTCCCGAAACCGCTCCTCCATTTGGGTGGCGGCAATTGCCACCACCCTCGCCGGGACACCGTCGGGGCCCGGAGCCGTCTTCTTGGCGCGGATGTGCACAATCGCCGCGCTGAGTTCCGACTCCGTGACAGGAGGGGCCTCCTCTTCCTCCTCAGCTGGCGGAGCCATCCCCCGCGGAGGGTCCATCACTGGTGGGGTGAAGTTGTCCCTGCACGGGAACAGGGACTGAACCACCCCATCCAGGAAAGAGGGCTCCAGGGTCTCGGCCACCGGGGGACCAAAGGGGCGCAGCTTGTTGCGCGCCACCCTGTATGGCCTCCCGTAGGGATCGTTGTCGAGACCCTCCAGCATCTCCGCTCTCGCCGAGTCCCTGGCGTCGGCGATGGCCCGCTCGAGGACCAGTTTTGCCTCTATGTACACCTCATAGAGGTGGTCCTCGTGGGCGTGGTCTCGTCGACGCCGCCGCCGACTCCGCGCGTAGGCCCTCCTGGCCCCCACGCACGCCGCTCGAAGCCCCTCCAGCTCCACCGACCACCAGTACACCGCTCGATTGGGCAGCGGTCGGCCTGACCGAGGCATGCTAGAATTGCACACCTCGGTCAGAGACTCCCTCAGGTGTCCCGCCACGGTGTCCACGTCCAGACCAGCGGAAGGCGGCGAAAGCCAGTCCTGGATAAACGCCGCCTCCGCCGCCGCCTCCCTGTCCAGGCGGGTGAGAGCCCACCGTGGAAACGCTGACCGCCCCGAGGGGGGCCGCGTCTCTCCGGAGCCACCAGTGGAGATGTCGAACCGCACGTAGCGGTGGTCCGACATGGTCTCCACCAGATCCACCCGCCAGTTCAGCACGCGCGCGGCCAACGCAGGGGTGGCAAAAGTGACGTCCACTATCGAGCCACCCCGTCGCCGCACGCATGTCTGGACGTTCCCTCTGTTGAGGAGGGAGAGCCCAGAGAAGGCTGCCCACATCTCCACCGCCCGCCCGCGAGGGTCGGTGACTGGGTTGCCCCAGGTCACCGACTTGGCATTCAGGTCTCCCAATACGGAGACCTGACGCGGCGCCGCCCTGCCGACCACTGCGGCCAGGACTACGAGATAGTTCTCGAAGTCCTGGAGAGGGCGGTTTGGGGAGAAATAGACGCCCACGAGGGCTACCTCTCCCCACGCGGCGGCCACGTATCCCGGCCCCCTCTCTAATAGCGAGAGGGGAGGGGAGTCTGTGGAGGACCGCGCCGCTAGTGCCACCAAGCCGTCCTCGTCACCCAGCCAACTGCCGGGGATCGAGTAGGGCTCGGCGACCACCGCTACGTTCACCGACCACTCAGCCATGGCCTGCACCAGCAGGTCCTGGGCCGCTCTGCAGTGGTTGGTGTTCGCCTGGAGGATGCGATGATTAGAAACCATTATTCTGACATCGCACCCCCCTCCTCAGTTACCGCCGCTGGAGCTGGAGTTACAGCGGCGGTGACAGGGGCGGTGGCGGCGACAGGGCGAACCTGCGCCGGCACTATGCCCTTCCTCGTGGGCGGCTGGCAACTCCTGCCCCCCATTCTGTGCCCCGCGGGGCGGCCACTGGCAGCACACGCCGGGCAGTGTGGCGTGGCGGCGCTACAAGTGGCACTCCTGTGTCCCTCCTGTCCGCACTGGAAGCAAGACTCTCCCCAGTCGGACTTGGAGGGACACGTAGATCGGGTGTGGCCCGGCGCGAAGCACTTGAAGCACCGCGCAAGCTTGTCCTCAAGCGGCCGGACCACAGCCGAGCTGAAGCCCACGAGCAGCCGTCCCTTGGTCGCTTTAAGGGCGGCCGCCGCCGCGGCGACTGGGCACTCGACGCGGATGACGCCCATGCCGCGGCGACCGGGCCTGATGGCTCCCCCCTTCACCGCGCTAGCGCTGCAGCCTCCCGCAGCGGCGACGGCCGCCACCACATCCTCTTTGGTGACCGAATCGTCCATATCGATCACCTCCAAGGATGCGGTCTTGACTGGTCTGGCGACCGTCGCCACATCCGCGATGACCTCTTCCAACTTTTTTGCAAAGAGGTCCGCGTTTGCACCGCGCTGCTCCCCCCCGAACTCAAAAATTCGGGCTCCGGCCTGGGTGCGGCGGCACGTAATGTTGCCGATCCCCAGCCGGGAGGGGTCCGCGTTAGTACGAGCCAGTCTTAGGACGGACTCGTACGTTTCGCCCCGCTCCGCGGCCTCCGGGGTGATGGTCACCACTACCGCCGCAGTTTTGGGAGGAACCAACTTCCTCCCTCCCGCCGGAGCCTTCTGGGCTGCCGAAGCAGTCGCAGTGGGCTTGGGCTTTTTGGCCTTTCTCCCCCTGCCCACCTCCGTCCACGCCTGGTTGGACGGCGTGGTAGAGGGAAGCATGGCGTCCTCCCGCTGCGTGTTCTGGGGAGCTGCCGGAGTGGCAGACGCTCCCTCCGCGCTTGTGGTGGGGGTTTGAGGGGCCACAGTGCTCCTCTTGCCCTTCCCTTTGCCCTTGGAGGGCTTCGAGGCCTGGGTCTGCGCACCCGATCGCAGGTCTCCCGCAGGCTGCGCAGGCACAGGCACTGGCTCCGTCGGTGGCGGACTCTTATCCGCCGCTAACGGCGGGCGGAGTCGCTTTTCCGGCAAGAGCCGGTCCTCAATGCCCGCGAAGCAGCCTCTGATGAAGGCCCTCTCCTCCATGACAACCCCGCGGATTATTTCCACGAGGCTGCCAGGGGAGGAGGAGCCTCCGTCTGCCAGACCAGGGGCAGGGGCAGGCGCAGGTTGGGCGTGCCGGGCCGTGGCCTCAGCCAGCTTCTGGTGCAGCTGGCTGACCTCCAGCTGCAGGCGATCCACCTTCGCCTGCAGCTGCCGCGTCTCGTCCGTGGCTGTGCGCTGCATCAGCTCCAGGACAATGCCGTGCATGCTCACAGCCCGGCATTTGAGGGCCTTCTGGAAGGTCCCCTTCAAGTTCGAGGACTTGGAGGCGACCTCCAGTACCTCCTCCTTGTCCTGGAGCGCCATGCGCTCCAGCTCCGCCAGGGAGTGGTCGGCGTACAGCACTGTAGACGTGCCATAGCCAGCCCTCGACCTGGCGGCCCGCGCCTGCCGCTCCCTGGCAGCGACCTTCTCCTCCAGGTCCTGCTGGAGCTGCTCCCTCCTTGCCAAGCCTAACTGACGCTCGGCGTCCACCAGGCCCACATCGTGGGTGGGAGTCGAAGCAGGACTCGAAGCCTTTTTTGACTTCGCCTTCCTCCCCGACTTGCCCACCGACTCCGAGGAGCCCCCGGACCCGAGCCTCAGGTAGGCCCGCTTCCGCTGGAGGCGGTCGTTTTCGGCCGCCGACGTGTCCATGACGGACTCGTCGGAGTCCGAAAACTCCGCCCGCAGGCTGGATAAGCTGGCCGCAGATGGTGCGCGGTCAGCTTCGGCGTGGCCCTTAGAGGGGCCGGTGGATTGGCCCTGGTAAGGGCCACTGCGTTGGCCCTGAGAAGGGCCGTTTGGATCGTCCTGGGAGGGACTTTCAGATAAAAACCGCCCGGAGGCGTCTCGCCTTAGTTTTTTCGGCATCCTTGCAGTCGTCCGCCTTTTGTCTGCAAGTCACAGCACACTTTTGCCGCCGGTCTGCCACTCCGTTACGGTGGTCAGACACGGCGTTGCCCGGGGATCACGACGAGGACGTAAGTGCTGTGGGGGGACCCCCTGCGCGACTGCCTGCCTGACCTCCGCAACCACTGAATTGTACTGCCCAGTAACTGTACTGGGCCATATGATACCAGTGATACCACGCGGTAAGACTGGTTGGGCATCAAAAACATAACTTGTAAAAAAAACCAAGTCTCGCAACTCAATTCTTCTACCGTAAAAAGTTGTGAGATCCATGTAATACCATGTCGGTTAATTTATTCAGTACCTACTTATGGGACCTTCTGTCTTAAGTTATTACGTATTTAGCTAACCTAACAACATCTTATAGTGACCATATCAATATTAAAAAATATTTTATGTTTTAAATAAATAGACTGACTTGGCTATCGCATGAAAACACAATGTATATCACAAGTAATACATAATTATATTAAATTAGATTGTTTAGTGCGATTGCCAAGTCAATCTATTTATTTAAAACATAAAAGATAAGTTGGTTTTATTTCGTAGCGGCAGTAAGTGGCGGTTGTCGTAGTTAAAGTGTTACTATGTTACTGACTAGCCGTTGACCATACGTACCATATTATTTACCACATATTATACTATACCTAGTCTAGCCTTTTCCCAACTATGTTGTGGTCCGTTTCCAGTCTCACTGGATGCAGCTGCATACATCTATGTTGTGGTCCGTTTCCAGTCTCACTGGATGCAGCTGCATACCACTATGTTGTGGTCCGTTTCCAGTCTCACTGGATGCAGCTGCATACCACTATGTTGTGGTCCGTTTCCAGTCTCACTGGATGCAGCTGCATACCACTATGTTGTGGTCCGTTTCCAGTCTCACTGGATGCAGCTGCATACCACTATGTTGTGGTCCGTTTCCAGTCTCACTGGATGCAGCTGCATACCACTATGTTGTGGTCCGTTTCCAGTCTCACTGGATGCAGCTGCATACCACTATGTTGTGGTCCGTTTCCAGTCTCACTGGATGCAGCTGCATACCACTATGTTGTGGTCCGTTTCCAGTCTCACTGGATGCAGCTGCATACCACTATGTTGTGGTCCGTTTCCAGTCTCACTGGATGCAGCTGCATACCACTATGTTGTGGTCCGTTTCCAGTCTCACTGGATGCAGCTGCATACCACTATGTTGTGGTCCGTTTCCAGTCTCACTGGATGCAGCTGCATACCACTATGTTGTGGTCCGTTTCCAGTCTCACTGGATGCAGCTGCATACACCTATGTTGTGGTCCGTTTCCAGTCTCACTGGATGCAGCTGCATATCACTATTTTATATGAAGCGACTTCCTATCTGACCTCCAAACCTTTTGACAAGACGGGTTGTCAGAGTGTTGGGCTGCTGGCCACCCGTAACGACTGTCAAAGATCTACAAGTGAGAGCCGGGACCAACGGCTTACCGTGCTTTCCGATGCACGGAGGGGCTTCGTGTGTTATGGATGGTCACCCATTCACGGGCCGACCAACCTGACTGGCTGTTAGTATTGAGCCACGAGTCCCGGCCCCTCGGGTGATAATAAGTCGGGTGACTAATATTATTTAAAAATGCATGTTTTCGCCGCTCGGCCGCGATCTCGTTTAAAAGTATAAAACACTTTCTCAAGCGCTACGTGTAGTGCATGTGGCGTACTTAAGTGTTTCATAACACTTGAATCACTATAATTTAAGAAAGTGTAGCATTATCATAAGGCACATACTGGTTGCCGGTTGCCAGGCGAAACCGGGTCGAATGTAATAAGTATGTGGTTGAAGAAATGGTAACATAAGTATCACAACTTACTGTGCTCAAGTCTTGTGTCCGTTTTCTTTAACACTAGGCGACACCTTTTTGAATCTCTAACTAAAAGCGCAGCAACGCAGGGTAATCATAATAATCATAATAATTATATTGGCGTTTGTTTAGATGCTACCTTTTTGTTTTCGGGGGGAAACCTTCAAAAGGCACCCGACCTCCGGGGAGGGAGGTCAGGGAGTGTGGGATTTTTACCTCACTAAAACCACCCCGGTGATCACCATCAGCACATAGGGGAGGTCCTGGTTCCTCTTAAAAGACCAATTCCGGAACCCCCCGTGTACGCCTGTAAGGCACATCCCTGGGCAGACTGTAAAGGGGCCTCCCATGAGCCGGTGAAAGGGGCGGTAGCCACCCCGACGCCTCCTTCTCCAAGCAGGATCAGCCCTCTCCCGATCCCGCTCGGCGGCCTCCTTCTTGACCATCACAGTCTCACAGAAGGAGTTCTCTGTCTCTGCCAGCATAGCCCTCACTACTGCCGGCAGAGACAGGTCTCTCCCGATCCTGGCAACCAGGACCCGCCGCTCGGAGTCCCACGCAGGGCAATCCTCAAGCGTGTGTTGTGCGGAATCCAGGCTGCCTCCGCAGTGGTGGTAATTTGTCGTTGCCTCTCGCCCAATTCTGTTCAGGTAGGTACTCACCGAAGCAACCATGTCCAGTGAGCACCTGGGTGAGCCTGAAGGAGATGCGTTCTTCTTTTTTCAGCCAGGCGTCAAAGTGCGGCAGAATGGCTTCGACAACGCGCTTGCGCGAATATTTTTTTAGCCGACGATACGAGTACCATCAAAGCTTGACCCTATAAGCCTTTGCCCTGCGTTAATACATCACGGGCAGATAACATCACGGGCACATAACCATTATAATCAAGGACAAGTCACTGAGGGTTTTCCTCTTTGTGCCCTATTTGTCTATCTATATACGTAGATCTGGTTTTATAGAGACAAGAGTAGATAGTCAACAGAGACCGAACTTTAAACAATCCCCGCGATATGTGCGGGACGGTCAAGCGCTCGGCAGTAGCAACACATATCGCCACGAAAAATAAAGTTTATAGTCGTATGAGTCGCTAGTTAGTATTAGAAAACAGATGATATGGCTAGTAAGGGAGTGACTACCGAGATGACGACTAATAGAGAAGTATGCAAGAAGAAGACATGTTGCGCCGACCACTAATACATTGCGAAAAGGGCAGGAGAGTGATGATGAATCGTATGAGACGCTTACTTTAGTTAGCAAAGTAAATTCAAAGAACGGTCTGTGAATCTTGCCCTTAGGCCTTCCTGTCACTGTCGCGCAACTGTCAAAGAACAAGTGCACGAAGAGATGGGAAAATTTCTAAGCAAAATCATGAGCTATGTAACGTTCATAGATCTATAATAATGTATAATAATAATTTTCGCCAGTATTGTAATTGTATCCGGGGTAACAGGTTGCGCGTGGATGTCCTGCCACCCCGGGCCCCGTGTAGCTCTGTCTCTGATTGTGTCCAGGGTAACAGGTTGCGCGTGGATGTCCTGCCTCCCCGGGCCCCGTGTAGCTCTGTCTCTGATTGTGTCCAGGGTAACAGGTTGCGCGTGGATGTCCTGCCTCCCCGGGCCCCGTGTAGCTCTGTCTCTGATTGTGTCCAGGGGAACAGGTTGCGCGTGGATGTCCTGCCTCCCCGGGCCCCGTGTAGCTAAGTCTCTGATTGTGTCCAGGGTAACAGGTTGCGCGTGGATGTCCTGCCTCCCCGGGCCCCGTGTAGCTCTGTCTCTGATTGTGTCCAGGGTAACAGGTTGCGCGTGGATGTCCTGCCTCCCCGGGCCCCGTGTAGCTCTGTCTCTGATTGTGTCCAGGGGAACAGGTTGCGCGTGGATGTCCTGCCTCCCCGGGCCCCGTGTAGCTAAGTCTCTGATTGTGTCCAGGGGAACAGGTTGCGCGTGGATGTCCTGCCTCCCCGGGCCCCGTGTAGCTCTGTCTCTGATTGTGTCCAGGGGAACAGGTTGCGCGTGGATGTCCTGCCTCCCCGGGCCCCGTATAGCTAAGTCTCTGATTGTGTCCAGGGTAACAGGTTGCGCGTGGATGTCCTGCCTCCCCGGGCCCCGTGTAGCTCTGTCTCTGATTGTGTCCAGGGTAACAGGTTGCGCGTGGATGTCCTGCCTCCCCGGGCCCCGTGTAGCTAAGTCTCTGATTGTGTCCAGGGTAACAGGTTACGCGTGGATGTCCTGCCTCCCCGGGCCCCGTGTAGCTCTGTCTCTGATTGTGTCCAGGGTAACAGGTTGCGCGTGGATGTCCTGCCTCCCCGGGCCCCGTGTAGCTAAGTCTCTGATTGTGTCCAGGGTAACAGGTTGCGCGTGGATGTCCTGCCTCCCCGGGCCCCGTGTAGCTAAGTCTCTGATTGTGTCCAGGGTAACAGGTTGCGCGTGGATGTCCTGCCTCCCCGGGCCCCGTGTAGCTCTGTCTCTGATTGTGTCCAGGGTAACAGGTTGCGCGTGGATGTCCTGCCTCCCCGGGCCCCGTGTAGCTCTGTCTCTGATTGGTATTTACTCTAGTGCTTCATTTGCAATTCGCAATAACTGCATATTTGAATTTGATTGCATCGTAAAGTGTACGTTTACGCGTTATTAACTTATAACGTATTGCTGTAAATGGTAACTAGGTATTATAAACTTATTGCATTTACTTGGGTACTGCACTCTCCATGTGACATCAAAGGCAACTGAACTCCTGCCTCAAAATTGGTACAGACATGAGCCATCTTTTGCATGTTCAAACATTAGTCTAGTATTAAAAGTGTCGTAGTTATGAGCGGTTACAATGTTCCATACTTAACAAAATGCAAAAAAAAAAATTGTCTCGTTGTTATGTCAAATAATAGTTACTTAGCTGTATTAAATACTAACTTCTGCCCGTGACATCCTCCGCGTGAAATTTCTTGTTTTTGCTCGGCTCCTAGGGGTCACCGCGTGATGTTAAATAGCCTAGATAGCCTTCCTCAAGAATTAGGCTATCAAATGCAAAAATATTTTTGCAATTCCGACTGGTAGGCCCAGAGATTCTCCCTACATACAAACAAATAAACTTACCTCTATATAATGTTCGTATAGATTTCGCTTAGCACTGTGTTTATAACCTTGCAATTTGCATAGACATTTTAGGTTTCCGGCTAAACCACTCCAGTAAGTTCTTTGTATAAGTAACTGGTTCAATACTTGTAATAATACTAATAGCTGTTCCCTGTCGCTGTTTCCTAGTAAGTGGTGACCACAGTGACGTTGTCCTTGTACTTGTACACTTCGGCAAACAGATGACAGTCGCTCTATACAAACAGCGGGGTCATTGCGTAACACACAGTGTGGCCAGAGTGGCAGCGCGCGCGGGCGCGAGGCGGACGCGGCGGCGGCGTGGCCGTGGCGAACTCGAACATAATGCGGGCACGGTGAGCGGCGCGGGCTACTCGGCGCGGGGAGCGCGCGGGCAACTCATGCGATAGCTCGTCCAGCCCGTGCGGCCCGTGCGGGGACCGGGGTTCTCAAACTAGTTCGAGCTTTTTTCTAGTAAAAGTAAGTCTTCTTCATCCATATTATATTTTGACAAACACTGGACACAACAACACGCAGAACGCAGCCGCGCTCCAGTGTGGACAGGCAGCCCGTGCGCGTCGCCGCACCCGCGCCCGCCCCGCGCCCGCGCCCTGTCTGGCCAAACACTAACAGTAGGAATGACTTTCATTTTGACAGTTCAACAGCAGTCATTGCGTTTTTGACGCTGTTGAGCAGAAAAATATTTCGAACACGTCAAGCAATGGATTAGAAATATCCTTGAAAATGTTTCGGTTTCTGATTGATAGTGTGTTACGATATTAGGTTTGAAAGGAGATCAAACTCAAACTCAAAGCGTTTGCCATTTCCCCCAACTTGTGTCAGTTTTTCTTTGCGTCATATATTACCGTAAATAAAAGTATATTCTTTCGAAGAATAAGCGAAAAACTCAATAGATTTAAAAAAATACAAAATCTAATACTATAATATTATAACTGCGAAAGTGTGTCTGTCTCTGCCGGGTTAGCGGGATTGTCCGAAAGGGTTACCGCTGGCCCGGAACATAAAGGGCTAAGGAAGGAACACGGGTGGGTTTTAGTCAGTAAGAGCTTTTTCACTTCCACTCCACCCAGAGCGGGAGGGGGTCATTTGAGGATTTCCCACCCAAAAAAATAAAAAAAGTGTAACTGTCTGTCTGTTACCTCTTCACCAATTTAGACGAAATTTGGTATAGAGATAGTTTGAGTCCCGCCCGGGAAACGACATAGGCTAGGTTTTATCCCGATCTTCCCACGGGATCGAAACTTACGCGGGTGAAACCGCGGTGCGCTGCTCCTTATAAATAAATATAATTATGTGAACGATGCAGATTTCAAAAAACCGGGCAAGAGCGAGTCGGACCACCGAGGGTTCCGTACCATCATATGTTTTTAAATTTTCATCGGCGAGGCCTATATTCATCAGAGAATTTGAACACTGTGCACTGCGGTGTAGAATATTGCAGATATATCTATACATATAATAATTCTGTAGACGAGGCGTTTCTGTACAATGGAAAATATTAAAAAAAAAAATAGTTGGGGTGTTATAGGATAACCAACAGATGCCATTTCATCAATTTTTAGAATTTTTGTCTGTTTGTCTGTTTGGATGTGACAAAATTTGATTTGAACAGGTTCAACGTAAAAAGTACCAAACCAATATGGTTACTTTTTATACTCAAATATAGTGTAGAACTCGGAGTAGTGATTAGTCTTTGTTTCATCGCAATCGCTTCAGTCTATCAAAAGATATAATCAATTTAACGCATTCTTTAACCACTTTTAATTGCAATAAGTGGAAACACGTAACGACGATCTATTGGCGCGATATAGTACTAACGAAAACATATTGTGATCTTTAAAATATTATTATGTGTATTATTAACTCTGATACTTATGTCTGTGTTATTTAAAAAAGTAATGATAATGATTATAATCTATACATATAATAAAACAGTAGAAAAACTGTGTCTGTACATTGAAAATATTAAAAAAAAAAAAATGGGGGGGGGTTTAGAAACAGTAATAGGGTACGAATCCGAAAAAAAAATTCTGTCTGTTTGTCTGTTTGTTTGTACACGCTAATCTTCGGAACTACTGGAAGGATTTGAATGATTTTTGTTTTGTTCTATAGGTATTATGTCTGGGCAACATATAGGCTATAATTTATCTTGGAAACTTGAACACCTGATGCAGAACCGCAACAGACCAGCTAAACTATAAGAGATACAAAAATGGTACCATAGCAAAAATGGTTCCACGTGATGAGCATTTTCTGCCGAGAGAATAAATTTGAAGATCTGGAACACCTTATGTGGAACTCCAAGAGCCCAGCTACACCATGACATATATAGGAATGACGTCTTAGCAAAAGTTGTTCGATCTGATGGGCATTTCCTGTTGACTTATAAAAAAACTGGCCAACACGAAGGGTTCCGTACCACAATGCAAAAACGCCGAAAAAAACACGTTTGTTGTATGGGAGCCCCCCTTAAATATTTATTTTATTTTGTTTTTAGTATCTGTTGTTATAGCGGCAACAGAAATACATCATCTGTGAAAATTTCAACTGTCTAGCTACCGCGGTTCTTGAGATACAACCTGGCGACAGACGGCAAAAACGCCGAAAAAAACACGTTTTTTTGTACGGGAGCCCCCCTTAAATATTTATTTTATTTTGTTTTTAGTATTTGTTGTTATAGCGGCAACAGAAATACACCATATGTGAAAATTTCAACTGTCTAGCTACCGCGGTTCTTGAGATACAGCCTGGCGACAGAAAGACGGCAAAAACGCCGAAAAAAACACGTTTTTTTGTACTGGAGCCCCCCTTAAATATTTATTTTATTTTGTTTTTAGTATTTGTTGTTATATCGGCAACAGAAATACACCATCTGTGAAAATTTCAACAGTCTAGCTGCCGCGGTTCTTGAGATACAGCCTGGCGACAGACAGACGGCAAAAACGCTGAAAAAAACACGTTTTTTTGTATGGGAGCCCCCTTAAATATTTATTTTATTTTGTTTTTAGTATTTGTTATTATAGCGGCAACAGAAATACATCATCTGTGAAAATTTCAACTGTCTAGCTACCGCGGTTCTTGAGATACAGCCTGGTGACAGACAGACGGCAAAAACGCCGAAAAAAACACGTTTGTTGTATGGAAGCCCCCCTTAAATATTTATTTTATTTTGTTTTTAGTATTTGTTGTTATAGCGGCAACAGAAATACATCATCTGTGAAAATTTCAACTGTCTAGCTACCGCGGTTCTTGAGATACAGCCTGGCGACAGACAGACGGCAAAAACGCCGAAAAAAACACGTTTTTTTGTACGGGAGCCCCCCTTAAATATTTATTTTATTTTGTTTTTAGTATTTGTTGTTATAGCGGCAACAGAAATACACCATCTGTGAAAATTTCAACTGTCTAGCTACCGCGGTTCTTGAGATACAGCCTGGCGACAGACAGACGGCAAAAACGCCAAAAAAACACGTTTTTTTGTATGGGAGCCCCCTTAAATATTTATTTTATTTTGTTTTTAGTATTTGTTGTTATAGCGGCAACAGAAATACATCATCTGTGAAAATTTCAACTGTCTAGCTACCGCGGTTCTTGAGATACAGCCTGGTGACAGACAGACGGACGGACGGACAGCGAAGTCTTAGTAATAGGGTTCCGTTTTACCCTTTGGGTACGGAACCCTAAAATCGAAGATCAGAAACATCTGATGTGGAAATCAAAACTATCACTAATTTCACCTCCACGCGGTGAAGGCGGTAACAGTTTAGGACTGATTTTCGATGACGATGGTATATCATTGAAAATTTGACTCTACTGGCCAAAACTCCCATTTTTTTTTTAACGTGACTAGATGCTCATGCGTTCTGCACTACCACGGGGAGATAGTACAGTTATGTGGGACTCTAACCCACTAAAACTCCACGGTGTCCTCCTCTGCCGCTTACAGCGGGAATATGGGCACGCGTTAGCACTCATCCGTGAACCCGCCGCGGCTGTCCGTCACCGGACCCTCCTCTGGGGAGTACTCCCCATCACCGGCGCACCAGAACACATAGCACGCCGTGACGACCCCAGGGACCAAACCAGCACATGGGCACCAGACGACCCCGTGTCTGGGCACCCTTGGTAGGGGAGCAGTCACTTAGATTTTAATTGATCAGGTATCTTCTTCACAATAAAACTATAACCATGCCTAGAAAAAGGTCAAATCTTTTCCAATGTTCCAAAGGAGCTAAAAGATTGCGGATCATAAGATCCCAAGAATCTACCGAAGAGCGTCAGGAGAGACTTGATGCTGTTCGAGAACATCAGGCTGCAACTCGCTCCGTGGAAACCTCTTCGGATCGCGAAGCGCGCCTGCATTCTCAGCGTATTTACGCATCTACATCCAGGTCTCTAGAAACCAGTGAAGAATATGATGCGCGACTGACCGCTGATCGTGAACGTCATGCATTGTCTCGCGAGTCGGAGACGTTCACGGATAGAGAATTGCGCTTGAGTTCTCAGCATATCTACGCATCTGCTTCTAGGTCTCTAGAGACAAGTGCGGAACGTGATGCGCGACTGTCCGCTGATCGTGAGCGACATGCATTGTCTCGCGAATCGGAAACGTTTACCGATACAGAATCACGCTTGAGTTCTCAGCGTATTCGCACATCTACTAACAGGTCTTTTGAAACAAGTGATGAACTTGAGATTATCATACATTGTCCCGAACACGCACACAACAAAATACTCATAATCAGTTAGAAAGTGAGAAAGAAAGAATTGCTGGAGTACGGCATGAAGAGACAGATTAAGAAGAGCGCAACGAACGTTTGAATTCTGAACGACTTCGACATTCTCTGAACAGAATGTCGATATCATCTGAAGAATCGGATGTGTCTCAAGATATAGCCGTATGGCATGGCGACCTTCCTTGGGTTGATAAGGAACGGAGTGCATTTACGTATACTCCTATGATTGACTACGCCACATATTCCGCCATCGGAGGTATGGTTCAAAATTGTACTTTTTGTGAAGCTGTTAAATGGCAAAAAGAAACAAACGGTATGTGTTGCTCAGGTGGGAAAGTACATATTAAAATATTACAAAATCCTCCAGAAATATTAAGATCACTGCTAATCGGTGACCATCCACAGTCAAAACATTTCTTGGATAACATACGTTCGTACAATAATGCCTTTCAAATGACATCTTTTGGTGCAGAACAGATTTCAGAAGGCCCATTTATGCCAACATTCAAAGTGCAAGGCCAAGTTTACCACCTTATTGGTTCATTATTGCCTGAAAATGACGTCTCGAATCGTCTCGCGCATCCCGTTGTTTTTCAGTCCCTGGGCTCTTAGAATTCGACATCAGACGTTTCAGATCTCCGATTTTGACGACCCCGTTGTCGCTGGCATAAGCAACAGGATCCGCGTACGAAGTCGCGGGCAGAAGCTAGTCTATAAATATAAAAGAAAGTCGTGTTAGTCACACTATTTATAACTCAAGAACGGCTAAACCGATTTGGCTGAAAATTGGTGGGGAGGTAGCTTAGAACCAGGTAACGGATATAGGATTTTTATCCGGTTTTAGACGGACAAAGTATTTAATAATTTTATTATTTACTTATGGGCAGGAGTTTTGTGCGAGTAGGTTAGGAGTAGGGTAGTAGTTAGGTAGGAGTAGGATAGGAGTAGGGTAGGAGTAGTGTAGGAGTAGGGTAGGAGCAGGGTAGGAGTAGTGTAGGAGTAGGGTAGGAGTAGGGTAGGGGTAGGGTAGGGGTAGGGTAGGGTAAGGGGTAGAACACCACGCGGACGAAGTAGCGCCGGGCAGCTAGAAATAATTTATATGGCAAAACAACGTTTGCCGGGTCAGCTAGTAAATAAATATATGTCAGCATCATCTCTTGCCCGATATGTGGAACTAATGTAACTTTTGTTGATGATTTTAAAAAAAGTGTGCTATTTAGAGACATTGTTTTATTTTTCCTGTAATCTTTATATAAACTTCTATCACATGGAATAATTTGAGATTTTTCTCTTTGCAAACTTCGGAGATAAGGGGGGGGGGAACGGTATTTTTTACTTAGATCTCCGCGAAAGATGGTATAGATCTAAGTAAAAAAAATGGGGGACTCTAGAAAAAAAAAACTCAAGTTGGGCAAAACAAGCTTGAGAACCTCTGTGGTAGACCGATGTGTTGAGGTTTTTCGTCGCTTCGAACGTCGGAACGAAAATCAGCTGTCTCATATATTTTGACCGTGTAACTGTAGGTCTTGCACTTTCGTATGAAACAGCAGGTTTTTTTTTAGCAACCGACTAATACTTTGTACTCTGTCTAGAATCATAGACTGTTCATAGCAACAGTCTGCGCGTCGACGTCGCTTGCACGTGAGATTCATGCTAGTTCTCTATTTCACCACGTTCATTTCGATCCATGTCGGCTTGCCTGTGCTCATCAAACAAAAGGAGGTGTGTACACCGAGCAGTGCCAGCAGCGCCGACGTCGCGCCGTCAGCTGCCTGTTGATTTATATAAGTCGTTGATTGTTAATGAGCAGTTGTGCCGCGTTCGTCCTCAGCACGTACACTCGCGGCCTTTATTGCGCAAGCGGCGTTGAGCGCGACCGTACGTGGAGCGACCAGACCGAGTTTTTACAGGTGGGAACCCAATACAACAATGTAGTCACAATTTCCACACTCGGAGATATCACCCAAAAACCAATTTGATACCACCACCAACAAAAATAAAATGTTTTTAAACTGTCCTACTTTGACTGACAGGGTTCTTTGTACCTGTCGATCATCGTGGATACCAAGATCAGAGAGAGAGGAGATTACCGTGTTGAAGTCAGCTTCCAGTCATTCCAGCTGAATACCAGTATTTAACTTAGAGTGACCTACCTAACTGACCTTCATAACCCAGTTACTGGGTAGCACGATACCATCATCGTCCTCTTGCCCTTATTGCAATGTATTAGTGGTCGGCTCCACATGTCTTCCTCTCGCGCACATCTCTATCAGCCGTCACCTCGGCAGTCGCCCCCTGTCTAGGCATATTATCGCAATGTATTAGTGGTCGGCGCCACATGTCTTCTTCTCCCGCACATCTCTATCAGCCGTCACCTCGGCAGTCGCCCCCTGTCTAGGCATATTATCGCAATGTATTAGTGGTCGGCGCCACATGTCTTCTTCTCCCGCACATCTCTATCAGCCGTCACCTCGGCAGTCGCCCCCTGTCTAGGCATATTATCGCAATGTATTAGTGGTCGGTGCCACATGTCTTCTTCTCGCGCACATCTCTATCAGCCGTCACCTCGGCAGTCGCCCCCTGTCTAGGCATATTATCGCAATGTATTAGTGGTCGGCGCCACATGTCTTCTTCTCGCGCACATCTCTATCAGCCGTCACCTCGGCAGTCGCCCCCTGTCTAGGCATATTATAGCAAAGTATTAGTGGTCGGCTCCACGTGTCTTCTTCTCGCGCACATCTCTATCAGCCGTCACCTCGGCAGTCGCCCCCTGTCTAGGCATATTATCGCAATGTATTAGTGGTCGGCGCCACATGTCTTCTTCTCGCGCACATCTCTATCAGCCGTCACCTCGGCAGTCGCCCCCTGTCTAGGCATATTATCGCAATGTATTAGTGGTCGGCTCCACGTGTCTTCCTCTCCCGTACATCTCTATCAGCCGTCACCTCGGCAGTCGCCCCCTGTCTAGGCATATTATCGCAATGTATTAGTGGTCGGCGCCACATGTCTTCTTCTCGCGCACATCTCTATCAGCCGTCACCTCGGCAGTCGCCCCCTGTCTAGGCATATTATCGCAATGTATTAGTGGTCGGCGCCACATGTCTTCTTCTCCCGCACATCTCTATCAGCCGTCACCTCGGCAGTCGCCCCCTGTCTAGGCATATTATCGCAATGTATTAGTGGTCGGCGCCACATGTCTTCTTCTCGCGCACATCTCTATCAGCCGTCACCTCGGCAGTCGCCCCCTGTCTAGGCATATTATCGCAATGTATTAGTGGTCGGCGCCACATGTCTTCTTCTCGCGCACATCTCTATCAGCCGTCACCTCGGCAGTCGCCCCCTGTCTAGGCATATTATCGCAATGTATTAGTGGTCGGCGCCACATGTCTTCTTCTCGCGCACATCTCTATCAGCCGTCACCTCGGCAGTCGCCCCCTGTCTAGGCATATTATCGCAATGTATTAGTGGTCGGCTCCACGTGTCTTCCTCTCCCGTACATCTCTATCAGCCGTCACCTCGGCAGTCGCCCCCTGTCTAGGCATATTATCGCAATGTATTAGTGGTCGGCGCCACATGTCTTCTTCTCCCGCACATCTCTATCAGCCGTCACCTCGGCAGTCGCACCCTGTCTAGGCATATTATCGCAATGTATTAGTGGTCGGCGCCACATGTCTTCTTCTCGCGCACATCTCTATCAGCCGTCACCTCGGCAGTCGCCCCCTGTCTAGGCATATTATCGCAATGTATTAGTGGTCGGCGCCACATGTCTTCTTCTCGCGCACATCTCTATCAGCCGTCACCTCGGCAGTCGCCCCCTGTCTAGGCATATTATCGCAATGTATTAGTGGTCGGCGCCACATGTCTTCTTCTCGCGCACATCTCTATCAGCCGTCACCTCGGCAGTCGCCCCCTGTCTAGGCATATTATCGCAATGTATTAGTGGTCGGCTCCACGTGTCTTCCTCTCCCGTACATCTCTATCAGCCGTCACCTCGGCAGTCGCCCCCTGTCTAGGCATATTATCGCAATGTATTAGTGGTCGGCGCCACATGTCTTCTTCTCCCGCACATCTCTATCAGCCGTCACCTCGGCAGTCGCCCCCTGTCTAGGCATATTATCGCAATGTATTAGTGGTCGGCGCCACATGTCTTCTTCTCGCGCACATCTCTATCAGCCGTCACCTCGGCAGTCGCCCCCTGTCTAGGCATATTATCGCAATGTATTAGTGGTCGGCGCCACATGTCTTCTTCTCCCGCACATCTCTATCAGCCGTCACCTCGGCAGTCGCCCCCTGTCTAGGCATATTATCGCAATGTATTAGTGGTCGGCGCCACATGTCTTCTTCTCGCGCACATCTCTATCAGCCGTCACCTCGGCAGTCGCCCCCTGTCTAGGCATATTATCGCAATGTATTAGTGGTCGGCGCCACATGTCTTCTTCTCGCGCACATCTCTATCAGCCGTCACCTCGGCAGTCGCCCCCTGTCTAGGCATATTATCGCAATGTATTAGTGGTCGGCGCCACATGTCTTCTTCTCGCGCACATCTCTATCAGCCGTCACCTCGGCAGTCGCCCCCTGTCTAGGCATATTATCGCAATGTATTAGTGGTCGGCGCCACATGTCTTCTTCTCCCACACATCTCTATCAGCCGTCACCTCGGCAGTCGCCCCCTGTCTAGGCATATTATCGCAATGTATTAGTGGTCGGCGCCACATGTCTTCTTCTCGCGCACATCTCTATCAGCCGTCACCTCGGCAGTCGCCCCCTGTCTAGGCATATTATCGCAATGTATTAGTGGTCGGCGCCACATGTCTTCTTCTCGCGCACATCTCTATCAGCCGTCACCTCGGCAGTCGCCCCCTGTCTAGGCATATTATCGCAATGTATTAGTGGTCGGCGCCACATGTCTTCTTCTCCCACACATCTCTATCAGCCGTCACCTCGGCAGTCGCCCCCTGTCTAGGCATATTATCGCAATGTATTAGTGGTCGGCGCCACATGTCTTCTTCTCCCGCACATCTCTATCAGCCGTCACCTCGGCAGTCGCCCCCTGTCTAGGCATATTATCGCAATGTATTAGTGGTCGGCGCCACATGTCTTCTTCTCGCGCACATCTCTATCAGCCGTCACCTCGGCAGTCGCCCCCTGTCTAGGCATATTATTATTATCCATTTATTTCAGGCATCAAGGCCCATATAAAACACATACAATACAATATCAAAATAACCTAAAAATACTATAAATACATACAACATTATAATTACACTAAAAATTTAATAAGCTAAAGCACACGAAGTGTCTGCGTCGTGTTTCGCTGACTGGTGTCATGTAGCCGGCCACGAAACCGGCGGTACACAACACCCTTCGGCCAGAACTCTTCCTTGAGGAACTTCTCGAAATGATATGTCGGAACGCGTACCACGAACGACTTGAAGTTCGTGTTGTGACGCGACTCCAACTTCTCGACCCTCAAAGTCCAGTTGGTCTTCACACGCATGTACTCCACGACCTCCTCAACCTTCGTGGAGTGGTGAAGTCTGGACACGTACAGCTGCGTCGTCGTCGGGATTGCTGGACGCAGCAACATGTTGGATCCCGCCAGCGCGGTGCCGCACTGGTTCCGACAAGGAGGCTTCTTCTTCTTCTTCTTCTCCACCTTGATGAAACCATCCTTGTCACACGTATCCTTCTCTGGATCTTGCCTTTTCAAAACCTTGTTGGGCTTCGACTGGCTCCGTTTACCCCCTTTTTGTTTTTCCGCTAGTTTTACCTGCGGTTTTTGCGACTCAGCAGGCTTGCTAGCGGCTACGATTGCTGCGTAGGCTCGTTTGGGGGTCGACGAACCTACACACGTCGTTGTCTCCACCTGTGTCGAGGCAGGGACGGCCACTGCACGCGTTGCAACGCATGCATTCTCGGCAGTTGGTGACGCATTCGAGCTCACCGACTCAAAAATGCAGATGGAGGCGTTTTGTGCCCCGCGACGCGTGTTCACATTTGCGGCGTCGGTATATTATCGCAATGTATTAGTGGTCGGCGCCACATGTCTTCTTCTCGCGCACATCTCTATCAGCCGTCACCTCGGCAGTCGCCCCCTGTCTAGGCATATTATCGCAATGTATTAGTGGTCGGCGCCACATGTCTTCTTCTCGCGCACATCTCTATCAGCCGTCACCTCGGCAGTCGCCCCCTGTCTAGGCATATTATCGCAATGTATTAGTGGTCGGCGCCACATGTCTTCTTCTCGCGCACATCTCTATCAGCCGTCACCTCGGCAGTCGCCCCCTGTCTAGGCATATTATCGCAATGTATTAGTGGTCGGCGCCACATGTCTTCTTCTCGCGCACATCTCTATCAGCCGTCACCTCGGCAGTCGCCCCCTGTCTAGGCATATTATCGCAATGTATTAGTGGTCGGCGCCACATGTCTTCTTCTCGCGCACATCTCTATCAGCCGTCACCTCGGCAGTCGCCCCCTGTCTAGGCATATTATCGCAATGTATTAGTGGTCGGCGCCACATGTCTTCTTCTCGCGCACATCTCTATCAGCCGTCACCTCGGCAGTCGCCCCCTGTCTAGGCATATTATCGCAATGTATTAGTGGTCGGCGCCACATGTCTTCTTCTCGCGCACATCTCTATCAGCCGTCACCTCGGCAGTCGCCCCCTGTCTAGGCATATTATCGCAATGTATTAGTGGTCGGCGCCACATGTCTTCTTCTCGCGCACATCTCTATCAGCCGTCACCTCGGCAGTCGCCCCCTGTCTAGGCATATTATCGCAATGTATTAGTGGTCGGCGCCACATGTCTTCTTCTCGCGCACATCTCTATCAGCCGTCACCTCGGCAGTCGCCCCCTGTCTAGGCATATTATCGCAATGTATTAGTGGTCGGCGCCACATGTCTTCTTCTCGCGCACATCTCTATCAGCCGTCACCTCGGCAGTCGCCCCCTGTCTAGGCATATTATTGCAATGTATTAGTGGTCGGCGCCACATGTCTTCTTCTCGCGCACATCTCTATCAGCCGTCACCTCGGCAGTCGCCCCCTGTCTAGGCATATTATCGCAATGTATTAGTGGTCGGCGCCACATGTCTTCTTCTCGCGCACATCTCTATCAGCCGTCACCTCGGCAGTCGCCCCCTGTCTAGGCATATTATCGCAATGTATTAGTGGTCGGCGCCACATGTCTTCTTCTCCCACACATCTCTATCAGCCGTCACCTCGGCAGTCGCCCCCTGTCTAGGCATATTATCGCAATGTATTAGTGGTCGGCGCCACATGTCTTCTTCTCCCGCACATCTCTATCAGCCGTCACCTCGGCAGTCGCCCCCTGTCTAGGCATATCATCTCTCACACAGTCCATCCATCGTTTCTTTTTAGGGTTCCGTAGCCAAATGGCAAAAACGGAACCCTTATGGATTCGTCATGTCTGTCTGTCTGTCTGTCTGTCCGTCCGTATGTCACAGTCACTTTTTTCCGAAACTATAAGAACTACACTGTTGAAACTTGGTAAGTAGAAATATTCTGTGAACCGCATTAATAAGATTTTCACAAAAACAATTAAATTTAAAATTTAAAAAACCCCCGACAAAATAAAATAAGAAATGAAATTAAAAAATTAAGGAATCCCTACAAAAAGCATGAAATAAAATAAAAATAAATTCTTATGGAAGTCGGGGGACCGTTCGTGGAACACCTATTCTAAGAGGTCCCCCGACTTCCATAAGAATTTATTTTTATTTTATTTCATGCTTTTTGTAGGGACTCCTTAATTTTTTTATTTCATTTCTTTAATTTAGTTGCGTTTTAAGATTCAGGTAATTTGGCAGTCAAAAATAATTATTAATTTATAGTTGAAGAATAATTTTTAAGACTAAACAGATGTTTTTGTTTTATTATTCTAGTTGTTCCTTTAATTATTCAACTTTTGTACAAGTATTTCATAGCTATTAGATATCTTAGGTAGGTACCTATTTCAGATCTAGTATTTATGGCACTGCGACACTATCTGATGTAGAAATACGTTTGTTAAGTAGGATAATTCCATTCGTACAAATGGTCAAACTCAGTGGTCGTAGGTACCAGTCATCACTTCATTTTCCTCATCAATCTAGGGCATTGATCAGACAAAAAAATAATTTTCAAGTTTTTAGTTTTCATTTCGTTAGTTAATATTCCTCATTCCCTTTCAATATAGTGTACATTATTATTCTACTTGTCAAGTCTTTGCATTTGATACCTATATTGAGGGAGTTGTGAAAAAAAAATGTAATTCGCCACTTTGTGGTGGTGGCCATCTTGGATTTGAAATTTATCATAGTGCATAGTATTCTACTATTCAAGCCCTTTCATTTGATACCCATATTGAGGGATTTGTGAAAAAATATGTAATCCGCCATTTTGTGGCGGCGGCCATCTTGGTCGGTCCAAGATGGCCGCCGCCACAAAATGGCGGATTTTTCATCAAATATAGCTAAGAACACTCCCGACTAATTTACCTTTCAAACAAAAAAATAAATAATCAAAATCGGTTCATCCGTTCGGGAGCTACGATGCCACAGACAGAGACACACACACACACATCCCCACCCCCACACACACACACACAGACACGTCAAACTTATAACACCCCGTCGTTTTTGCGTCGGGGGTTAAGAAATAGAAAAAAAACAATAAATTATGGGAGTTCCCCATACTTAGAACTGAAACTCTACATTTTTGACGTGACAACGTCTTAAATTAGGTTGCGACTGGGAGTCACTTATGAAAAAGTGTAACGCTCGGTAACGTTACGATGAGTCACCGAACGAGAGAGAGGCCCGCCGAATGCCTTGCGTCTCTCTCCCACTCAACTATGATCGGATGATCGGTCGTTGTCACGTAAAATCTTCGCCCGTAAAACCGACTTTACAGGCAACCATTTTTTTTCATCAAACCCGTACGTGTGGGGTATCTAAGGATAGGTCTTCAAAAACTTTTTAGTCGGTGTCTTTGGATCTGTATTTTAGTGTTTTGCCACCGACTTCCGAAATAAAAGTTATTTTTCACTTTGTAGTGTTTTTTTTGGAAGTCGGTTTTATTTTTTTGTTAAAAAGTTTTTATTTCTCGCTTTTTAGTGTGTCTGTTTATAATGTATCTAAGTTACAATAGCCTAATGCCAACTTGCTCATCGCCTTTTACAAAATATTGCTTTTCCCGATGCAGGGACGTTAATTGTTGAGGAGTTCTCCTGGTATTCCACCATCAGCTCTGTTTCACCATTCGCATTGTGACGAGCATAACTTGCTTAGTAACCATATTAAAGTAAGTAATCGAATCGCAAACCGGTAAATACTTATTATTGAGTAGTTCGGGTGGCCATCTGTGGTCTTCATCATCATTTCCACTTCACCAAATGATGCTTTCCGAGAGCAAATGCACGAGTTACTATAAAAAATACCCAAATCGCTATAGGTGTGCCTATAATACTTGAAGAGTTCCTTCGATTTCTCCAGGATCCCATCATCAGATCCTGACCTGATGACAATGGGACCACCTGGAAAGTATACCCTTTCAAACAAAAAAATAATTTTTGAAATCGGTTCAGCCGTCTCCGAGTAATCGGGGAACATACATAAAAAAAAAAAAAAAAAAAAAAAAAAAAGTTCCGACGAATTGAGAACCTCCTCCTTTTTGAAGTCGGTTAAAAATGATATTGAGATTTCTAATATAATTTTTTTCTAAACGGAATAGTTTGCGCGAGAGACACTTCCAAAATGGTAAAATGTGTGTCTGCCCTGTAACTTCTATACATATAATAAAACAGTAGAAAAACTGTGTCTGTACATTGAAAATATTAAAAAAAAAAAAATTGGGGGGGGGGGTTTAGAAATACATATAATAAAACAGTAGAAAAACTGTCTGTACATTGAAAATATAAAAAAAAAAAAAATTGGGGGTTTGGAAACAGTAATAGGGTACGAATCCGAAAAAAAAATTCTGTCTGTTTGTCTGTTTGTTTGTACACGCTAATCTTCGGAACTACTGGAAGGATTTGAATGATTTTTGTTTTGTTGTATAGGTATTATGTCTGGGCAACATATAGGCTATAATTTATCTTGGAAACTTGAACACCTGATGCAGAACCGCAACAGACCAGCTAAACTATAAGAGATACAAAAATGGTACCATAGGAAAAATTGTTCCACGTGATGAGCATTTTCTGCCGAGAGAATAAATTTGAAGATCTGGAACACCTGATGTGGAACTCCAAGAGCCCAGCTACACCATAACATATATAGGAATGACGTCTTAGCAAAAGTTGTTCGGTCTGATGGGCATTTCCTGTTGACTTACAAAAAAACTGGCCAACACGTAGGGTTCCGTACCACAAGGCAAAAACGCCGAAAAAAACACGTTTGTTGTATGGGAGCCCCCCTTAAATATTTATTTTATTTTGTTTTTAGTATTTGTTGTTATAGCGGCAACAGAAATACATCATCTGTGAAAATTTCAACTGTCTAGCTACCGCGGTCCTTGAGATACAGCCTGGTGACAGACAGACGGCAAAAACGCCGAAAAAAACACGTTTTTTTGTATGGGAGCCCCCCTTAAATATTTATTTTATTTTGTTTTTAATATTTGTTGTTATAGCGGCAACAGAAATACATCATCTGTGAAAATTTCAACTGTCTAGCTACCGCGGTTCTTGAGATACAGCCTGGCGACAGACAGACGGCAAAAACGCCGAAAAAAACACGTTTTTTTGTATGGGAGCCCCCCTTAAATATTTATTTTATTTTGTTTTTAGTATTTGTTGTTATAGCGGCAACAGAAATACATCATCTGTGAAAATTTCAACTGTCTAGCTACCGCGGTTCTTGAGATACAGCCTGGCGACAGACAGACGGCAAAAACGCCGAAAAAAACACGTTTTTTTGTATGGGAGCCCCCCTTAAATATTTATTTTATTTTGTTTTTAGTATTTGTTGTTATAGTGGCAACAGAAATACATCATCTGTGAAAATTTCAACTGTCTAGCTACCGCGGTTCTTGAGATACAGCCTGGTGACAGACAGACGGACGGACGGACAGCGAAGTCTTAGTAATAGGGTTCCGTTTTTACCCTTTGGGTACGGAACCCTAAAAATCGAAGATCAGAAACATCTGATGTGGAAATTAAAGCTATCACTAATTTCACTGTATAAAATAACATATGCTGGGATTATGCTCCGTAATCTCGTCCTCATTGTTCCTTATTTACTATGTAGTTTGCGCTTCTTGCAGACTCGCCAATCACATTATTTAAAGATTTTTTCTTCATCAAGAAAAAACAAATGTTATCTATGGTTCACTCGTTGGCGCGTTCTCCTGACATCTGTCAATCCAATCATTGTACTTTTTTGTGCCGCGCGCTGATCACGTTTTCGTATATAAAAGTTCAGAAAAATTTTAACGAGATGGGAAATCTTAGAAGAAAACGAGACAAGAAATGAAGGAGCTGACCGAACGTCTGCGAGAACTGGAAAATCGCTTGAAGAAGCGAAAACGGAGCCGTCATCGAAACTCAAGGTATCGGCAGTTGAAATCATGTTCCTAAAATAACATAGGGTACCGTTATACTATACGCACAACAGTCTCGAGAGTTTTCACGAGAGGTTAACCATGAGAACGTAACTGTGCCGTATACTTACACAAGAACGACACCACATGAGCTTTCACGAGAGGTTAGCCGATGGTACATACGTTCAGTGTTATAAACACGTTTCTGCTGGATTCCTGGCCGTCTCTAAGAGTTTTCACGAGAGGTTAACCATGATAACATTCAACTGTGCCATATATTTACAATAGAACGACACCACACGAGCTTTCACGAGAGGTTAGCCGATGGTACATACGTTCAGCGTTGTACACACGTTCCGGATGGATCCCTGGCCGTCTCTAAGAGTTTTCACGAGAGGTTAACCATGAGAATATTCAACTGTGCCATCAACACCATACAAACTTTCACAAGAGGTCAGCCAATGGTCTGTAATAATAATTTATTTATTTCAGGTAAATAACCATTGCCACAAAACATAAATTAACAGAAAACATAATAAATAATTCAAAATAAAATCAGATAAAAACCAGTCTATATGTCCAGTATTAAAACACATGCTGTATCCCTGGAGCTATCACGAGAGGTTAGCCGTGGATTTAGATCTAAGCAGTCTGGGACTTAACTCTAATTATTCTTCATAGATGAGTACAAAGGTCAAGTAGGCAGTCGCTCCATGTAAAATACCGGTATTCAGCTGCATCCAGTTAGACTGGAAGCCGACCCCAAAATAGTTGGGGAAAAGGCTAGGCAGATGAGATGAGTACTAAGCCCTCTTCCATGGAGGGTACTACAGTTGGACTGTGACTGAAGTCAACGCAGCCGGACTGAGAATATCCATACTCAAGGCCGCTAATTATAATCTAATTCCAAAATGCTTCATATTTCTATATGTTAGTATAGAATGTAACTTACATATGCTATGTTAGTACTTCAATTCTACTAAAATACAGTCTGAAGGAGGCTAAGAGTGAAACGGTATACATACATACCCCAACCTACTTGTGAATGAAAAATCTACTTGTGAGATGCTGGGGTACAGTTAGTTACTGTACCTATGGAACTGTATGGCAGAAAATAAATATGAAACACGCATAATCTGTAGCATAATGAACCCACCAAAATTGAAAAAGGAAGGGTTGTAGCAATACTGAACCCACCAAAAATGAAAAAGAAAGGGTTGTAGCATAATGTAGTAAATAGGAGTGGAATCAAATGGAACCACCATGATCAGGGAGCAGCGAATTACAGTGGCTGCTGCTATTACACTCATTGGAAAAGTTTATAACAGTCTAATAACCTCCCAAGTGTTTGTATAGTGCAGATCAAATCGAAATATTAAGTTACCGAGCTAGATTACTGTGTGACATTTATCATGAAAATTGCAACACACAGATCCTTAATCCTACCCAGCCTTAACGAGGAAATGCAAGAATTGATGTAAGTAAACACCAATATCAGAATACCAGATAAATTCAATGCCAACAAATCATCGCCAGAACCAACATCATCACTAGCTCAGGTACAGACTGGTAGATTGCAGTATTTCTCTGAAGTATGGTATTACTAATCCAACTATACATGAGTTGGATCAAGGGTTATAAAGTACCTTTTACCGAGTTCCAGTTCAAGCTTCTGAATAACAACTTCAGTCAGAAAGAAAGCAATCTATCTCCATTGAATAATCCTTTACCAGGTGCCATAGAAACATGCTCCTGTCAATAATCAAATTTATCTAGTAACTGTATAATTTTACCAAACTCACATGGTACTTGGAGATACATATTAAATCTCAAAAACTTAATATTATGTAGTATGTTACTACTTACATAAGTTTTTGTCTACAATAATATATAGATAAAAAAAAAAAAAAAAAAAAAAAAAAAAAAAAAGAGGAAATCAATTATCCATATGAAAATATGTCAGAAGATATCTCCAGTTTCTATTTCAAGATATGTTAAAAGTGACATGCCTCGTATTTGGGCTAAGCACCGCATCCATGTATTCACAAACATCATGAAGCCAGCTGTCTGTCATTAGAGTTCATTAGGGTTGCATTTTGTCATACATTTTGACAATTGTATTCTGTGCCCTACCAATTCATATATAAAGTGTTTAAAAAAAAAAAAAAAAAAAATGTATCTGCTACTTAAACAAAGACGAGTGCCTAGACAGTGCTGCCAGTGTCTAGGATAATAAAATTGTTGGATTCAGTCCAGTCTGCCATTTCACTTTCTCAGGAAAAGATAGAGTTATCCTACAGTCCATAATATAAAGAATATTAAGTCTGAAATTAGATACAAGTAATAGAGTTTATCTAATTACTAGGTATTCTAGCATCTGCACCGGCAGCAGCTGTAGAATATAGTTATCTTTCCAATTCCAATTTATAGTAACGGCTCCATCGTTTTATCAATGATTCTACCAATGTCAAGGTTGAAGGAAACAAAGTGTATTCGCTGAGGTTGACCGGTTGTACTGCCTTAAGCACAGTTTAATTGCAACTGGATCTGTTTGAATAGCCTGTAAGGACAACACAATACATTTATTAGGATAAATTGTTAATAACCAGACAACACAAATTAATTTTATTATGGGACAAACACAATGAACCACCACTATGATGGTTAAATTTATACCAAGATAATGGAAAGTAACAAAACAACAATGAAAATAATAAAGTTAGAACTAGATTAAAAATCAATTATTGCAAATACAACAAAACTAGAAACAAATTTAAAATCATTTATTTGCAGAGATTGTTGGTTACCTTACATTCAACAAACCATAATAGAATTAAACAATTTGACTTTGTTCTTGAAATATTGCCTGATACTTCTCAAACTGGCTGGGGACTGGTATGTAATGACATCAAAATCCACAGGCACTGGACAGCTAATGATGAAAAGTTCCTTACCATACCTTGAACTAAGTACTAGCAGCAATTATGGGGCTCAAAACATTTGCAAGCTAAGTCAGATATTGTGAGGACTTAGAAAAGATATCACAATGGCCATAGCCCGTATCAGTCAGATGGGTGGTACGCGCTTTACTCATGTAAATAGCTTGGCTTGACAGTTTTGGCAATGGTGCGAGGAAAGACAAATATGGGTTTATGCATGAACCCATGAACCTGTTGTAAACAGGTCCAATACTAAACGTCAACATAACATGACTTCCTGATCCAAGTGCATGTTTATAGATCTATTTACTGTCAAATGAGATCTTCACACCCAATGCACAGGAGTCACTCACTGATTGCTACCATAATATTACCAGAGACGCTTTCCTGAGAGGAGAAAGACTGATCCCTTCAATTGATATAGTGCTAGCTTCCTTGTCTAGCAAAACAAAGGAAAACTATTTATGGATTTGCTCTAAATCAGTGGATTCTCTTCTGTTAGAATCAAGACATTGGCCCCTAGGCTCAGTCATGATAGTTATATAATTTTTACCACTAAGTTTAATGAAGCACTGTCATATAGCTCACTCAACATCCTAATGGTATTGAGTGAGCTATATAATAGACAGCAAATTCTCTAGTTTTAGCCCCCACATTGACACAGATGACAAAGGGGCAATATTTATATTAAGTAGTAAATAGTTTGGGACCCCAGTATCGTTTGGGTTATTTAATTTATTTCCTAATCAAAACCTTGGTTTAGAGTTACTAACCAAACAATTAGTAACCAGAATAGCTCCTGTGATTGCATACAGAATTCAAACCTTGTCATTTATTAGTATAAATAACATTCTTGTAATGAGGATAATATTAACACAAACATTCCAGATATAATTAAAACCTGGTAGATCTCAACTCAACTTGATACTACCATTATAAAGAGAATTTATCTATCTGTACTGCCCACAACCCTTAAATCGTCCTATCTAGATTTTATTATGAGTATACCTAAGACAATATTGTAAATCATTAATTACAACTATAAAAAAAAAAAAAAAAAAAAAAAAAAAAAACCTTATGATGTCACCTCTACTGTAACCAATAGTAGATGGATAAAACAAATTTTAAGTAATAGTGGAATAGATATTTCTAAATAAATCCAATACAGACATGTCTCTACTTCAAAGGGCTCTGAAGAAGGTGTCAATATGCTGGTTGGACCACAATTCCTCAACCCTTGCTCGGTTTTATAAGAGTCCTTTTATTAGTGATTCTAATGATTTTGCTCCAGCTGTGTGCTATACAGAGTGATTGTTCATAGAACTTATTACATGTGCCTTAAAGGATATTAATTAAACTAGTTGATTCAAAACGGAATAAGAATTCCAGAAACTAATAGTAATTAGAGAATTATAAATTAAGTTAAATAGTTACCCTATTTACCTTAATGGTAGACTGATTCTTAAATAGAAATACATATACAATATTAAGTAACAAACTTAGAATAACATGTTAGGTTACAATGTTCAAATATTGAACAATGCTCATTTTATGTATTACCAACACAATTGAACAATGCTCATTTTATGTATTACCAACACAATTGAACAATGCTCATTTTATGTATTACCAACACAACTTTATTCTTTGAACATCTACATAGTAAATAAGGAACAATGAGGACGAGATTACGGAGCATAATTATACAGATCGGACTAACTTACCTAGTGACGTCCGATCCTCAATTATGTGAAGTAATCTCGTCCTCATTGTATCCCAACCCTTCCCAGATAATCATCCTACTTGTATGTGTAGGATTGGATTCACCCCTTCTAAAAGTTGTGTTGTGCTGTATGCACTATGCCGGGACTATAATTATGATGCCCATATAGATCATCATGAAGTCCCGTTTTTATGCTTTGAAAGAATGATTGGATTGACAGATGTCAGGAGAACGCGCCAACGAGTGAACCATAGATAACATTTGTTTTTTCTTGATGAAGAAAAAATCTTTAAATAATGTGATTGGCGAGTCTGCAAGAAGCGCAAACTACATAGTAAATAAGGAACAATGAGGACGAGATTACTTCACATAATTGAGGATCGGACGTCACTAGGTAAGTTAGTCCGATCTGTATAATTATAATCATAATCATAATCATTTATTTCGCCAGAGAAATGGTACAATTGGTGTTACAATAAAGTAGTGCTTTACATATCTCGCCTATAGGAGGCATGCGAAAATTTACAGTTACAGGAACAATAAAATACAAAGTTCACAGATAAAATAGGTCATAATTATTTTATAGGGTTTAAGTCTTAAAGTTAAAAAATTCATTTAAGGTATAAAAACAATTCTCTATTAACCATAATTTCATTTGCTTTTGAAACTGATATAAGGGAAGTTCTCTCAACCGACGTGGAATATGGTTGTATACTTTGATGGACATCCTATAGCTATTCTTTCTATGTAATGCGCTTCTACAAGAAGTATGAATTTCCAATTTCGTAGGGTCTCTTGAAATATATTTACGGTTTTTATCACTGTCAACAAATAAATGTAATTGATTTCTAATAAACATCGCAATTTCCATTATGTACATAGATACAAGAGTAAGTACTCCTAGTTTTTTGAAAAGCGGCCTGCATGTCTCAAAAGGTCCGACGTTACTTATAGCTCGGACACACTTTTTCTGTATAATGAAAGCTCTACTGATGTGTGTCGAGTTGCCCCATAACAATAACCCGTACCTTAAGATGGAGCTTACGTGGCCGTGATAAGCAGTAAGAGCTGCTGTCTCACTAACTGTTTTCCTTAACTGTCTCAAAGCGTAAACAAATCTATTAAGTTTCTTGCATACCGTATTTACATGTCGTTTCCAATTGCAGTGCTCGTCTAAGGTAATACCAAGAAATCTAATATTTTCATCTCTATTTATTTTTTCTTCTTCGAATGTAATGTTAAAATTATGTTTTTTAATTTGATTGTAGTTGCTAAAATGTACATATTTTGTTTTGGACAAATTCACCCTAAGGTCATTTAGTGTTAACCAACCAACTATGTCATTTATTGTCTCGTGTACTTCTTTTTCATGATTTTGAGTGTTATTAGTGCTAGGTACAATCACTGAGACATCGTCGGCAAACAGCACGCATTTATGATTGGTGGAATTCGGTAAATCGTTTATATAAAGGAGGAATAGAGGAGGTCCTAATATACTACCTTGTGGTACTCCTGACTGATTGCCCTTAAAGTGAGATCTGTAGGTTGTTGATGTCAAATTTTTGTTTATACGAGTCACTTCTACGCATTGTGTCCTACCGCAGAGATAGCTTCGGAGCCAATCTAGTGCCGGACCCCGAATGCCATAGCGCTCGCATTTATCTAACAGTTTGTCGTAATTTACTAAATCAAACGCCTTACTCATGTCAAGGAAGACAACAGTTACAGGTTGTTTTTTATCAATATTTTCTGTAATAGACTTAACAAGAGAGAAAGCTGCTAGTGTTGTTGACTTGCCTTTTTGAAAGCCGTTTTGCTCTTCTTTTATTATTTTATTTTTGTTCAAGAACTCACGTAGTCTATGGTGCATGACTTTTTCATAAATTTTAGACAGTATGGGTATAAGAGTGATGGGTCTATAATTATTAATATCCAGTGTGCAGTCTTTCTTATATAGAGGTTTGACTATGGAAATTTTTAATTTATCCGGGAAGACACCGTTTGTTAACGATGTATTTATTAGATGACATAGAATGGGAGAGAGTGCTTCTGCACATGATTTTATCACAATTGTAGAGATCTCGTCATAACCTACTGATTTCTTATTATTTAGAGAATTAATTATTCTCATGATTTCAGACTCCGTGCAAGGACGCAAGAAAATACTACTACTGTTAATGTCTGGCTGAAATAAGTGTTTTCCAGAATATTTTTGTTTTGAGTTATTGTTATTCGAAACTGAAATGAACGCGTCATTAAACGCGTTTGCGATTTGTACAGGATCAGATATTAATTCGTCATTCGATTTTAGTGCGTCTATTTGCGTATAAGTTTTCATGGTATCAGCTTTATTATTAATTATATTCCAGGTAGCTTTACTTTTATTTTTAGAATTGCAGATGTATTTATGATTTGTCGACTTTTTGGATAGGGTAATACATCTTTTTAACATTTTATTATATTTCATGTATGTGGTCTTTATATCCTTATTTTGTTTTTGAAAACAAGATATATAAAATAACTTAAGCTGGGAGTACCTCCACGCGGTGAAGGCGGTAACACTTGGACTGATTTTCGATGACGATGGTATATCATTGAAAATTTGACTCTACTGGCCAAAACTCCCATTTATTTTTTTATTTTATCGAATAAATATCCCTTCGGGCTTATGTTATTTGAGTGTTTAATTTCCTTTTCCATTTATCTTCGTGACACGGTAGCCTACCCGGTAACGCAGAGGAGCAGTCACTTAGATTTTAATTGATCAGGTATCTTCTTCACAATAAAACTATAACCATGTCTAGAAAGAGGTCAAATCTTTCCCAATGTTCCAAAGGGGCTAAAAGATTGAGGATCATAAGATCCCAAGAATCTACCGGAGAGCGTCAGGAGAGACTTGATGCTGTTCGAGAACATCAGGCTGCAACTCGATCCGTGGAAACCTCTGCGGCGACTGACCGCTGATTGTGAACGACATGCATTGCCTCGCGAATCGGAAACGTTTACCGATACAGAATCACGCTTGAGTTTTCAGCGTATTCGCTCATCTACTAACAGGTCTTTTGAAACGAGTGATGAACGTGATGCGCGACTAACTACTGATAGAGATTATCTTACATTGTCCCGAACACGCACACAACAAAATTTTCATAATCAGTTAGAAAGTGAGAGAGAAAGAATTGCTGGAGTACGGCATGAAAAGACAAGAAGAGCGCAACGAACGTATGAATTCTGATCGACTTCGACATCTCTGAACAGAATGTCGATATCATCTGAAGAATCGGATGTGTCTCAAGATATAGCCGTAGGGCATGGCGACCTTCCTTGGGTTGATAAGGAACGGAGTGCATTTACGTATACTCCTATGATTGACTACACCACATATTCCGCCATCGGAGGTGTGGTTCAAAATTGTACTTTTTGTGAAGCTGTTAAAATGGCAAAAAGAAACAAACGGTATGTGTTGCTCAGGTGGGAAAGTAAATATTGAAATATTTCAAAATCCTCCAGAAATATTAAGATCATTGGTGACCATCCACAGTCAAAACATTTCTTGGACAACATCCGTTCGTACAATAATGCCTTTCAAACATACACACATCAAAAGTGTCTAGGGATCAACATGTATTTTTGCAATAACTTTTCTCCTGATTGATATTAATTAAAATTTTCTTTAAGGATTCATCAAATAAAGTGTTTTCGTTTGTCACAGTAACGATAAACCAAGTCACCTTTGCATTAATAAAGAAATTTGCCATTTTCCTAATAAAGGGATTTTTGACATTTGAACCACTAACACAAAAGTTCGAAAAAAAGACTGAAATAACAGTTTTCTTTAAAATTTTATTGGGTAACTTAAACAATTAATAATCCGTGTTTCTACCGCGAACACTAACAACACAAGAACATCGGTTTGGCATACTCAAAATGAGTTCATCCAAATCACGCTGTGGAATGGCCGCCCATGTTCGTTGCAACAACAAAAAAAGGTCTTCTTGCGACTGGATACCCTCCATATTCGGCAGAGCTCTTCTCTGTAGCATATCCCATGCATGCTCAATCGGGTTCAAGTCTGGCGACTGAGCAGGCCAGGGCAAGACATTGATGTTAGCTGCGGCGAGAGTCTGTCTTACAACTCTTGCGGTGTGCGGTCGTGCATTATCATGCATTAACTGAAATAAGGGACCGATTTGCACTTGTAGAGGAACGATGACGTCTGATACAATCGTCTCAGCATAAATTTGAGCGTAGAGGTTGCCTCTGATCCAAATCAACTCAGTTCTTCCGCCGATCCAAATACCCGCCCATACCATGATGGTTCCACCACTATAAGGATGGACTTCCTGGCAGGATTTTAATCGCTGTTGGCGTCCAGGGGTTCTCCAGTGTCGTATACGTCTTGTATCCGGTCTCATACCAAAACGAGACTCATCAGAAAAGCACACGAAACGCCATTGTTCTTCTGCCCAATTTCTGTGTTCAAGAGCCCATTGATATCGAATCCTACGGTCTTCGGGAATGAAGGTTCACTTCATGCAAGCGGTTTCTGACTGTTTGGTCGCTAATTAAGTTCCCTGAAGAGTGATGAAGCCTCACGGCTAACATCATGGCGGTTATTGTTGGAGCTCTTCGAGTTAAGATTTGAATGTATCGGTCTTGTCTCCGTGTGGTGCAGCGATACCGTCCTCCATGGCGCTCAGCCACGGTACCAGTGCTCCGGTAACGTGTCCAAAGTCGACTGATAACACTCTGACTTGTATTCAGAGCTAAAGCCACAGTACGTTGCCGGGAACCAGCTTCTATCATTCCCACGGCTCTGAGCATTTCTTCCCTGCTTAAATGACGTCGCCGCTCCATAATAACGTTGGTTTTAATCAGTAGTAGGGAAACAGTAGCACTAATAATGCCTCAATGCGTTGTATGTTTTTATAGGGAAAATATTGACAGCTGATTTTCATCTTTTACTCGAATTTGATTCACAGTTCCTGATTCAAATTATGAAATGCACCAAAAAGGATCCATATAAATTTATAAAATCATAAATTTATTACAAAGCCACATCTCAATCTCAAGAAATCCGCATAAAAATGCTTGATCCCTAGACACTTTTGATGTGTGTATTTTGGTGCGAAGCAGATTTCAGAAGACCCATTTATGCCAACATTCAAAGTGCAAGGCCAAGTTTACCAGCTTATTGGTTCATTATTGCCTGAAAATGACGTCTCGAATCGTCTCGCTCACCCCGGTGTTTTCCAGTACAACGTATCGCTGGCATAAGCAACAGCATCCGCGTACGAAGTCGCGGGCAGAAGCTAGTCTGAAATAAGAGAATAATAAAACTAAAAAAAATATATGATGTACATTATCATGTAAACTTCCACAAACTTTCCTCAAACAAGGGTACACTTCTGCAGTAACTACGAGAACCGCCCTTGTTGCTCCGACATAAACATGATCAGCCTATACTGCTCCCGCTGCTGCGACTCAGTAACTACGAGAACCGCCCTTGTTGCTCCGACATAAACATGATCAGCCTATACTGCTCCCGCTGCTGCGACTCAGGCCTCCTCTCTGTGAGAGGGAATGGGCCGTAATCCACCACGCGGGCCCAGTACGGGATGGTAGATGTCACAGGTATTCGAATTTTTGGTCCTAGGACATGCCGGTTTCCTCACGATGTTTTTCTACACCGGTTTTGACCGTTTTTGCTCAGACATAGTGAGCTATATTACACATACGAATACATACATAATATACACTATGTTTGTACAAATAAATTGGTTTGATTTTGAAATAAAGGCGCAATCAAAGTACAATATAGTTACGTAGAGCAGTAGAGTATAGTAATATAGTTACGTAGAGCAGTAGAGTATAGTAATATAGTTACGTAGAGCAGTAGAGTATAGTAATATAGTTACGTAGAGCAGTAGAGTATTAGTAATATGGCTGACTATCCCGCACCCTCACACTACCATTCACATTATTCACAATCTGAATCATTTTGAAGGATATTGCTTATCCATTGTTTCATAGGTTCCAAAAATGTGTCTGCTCAACAATGTAAATAACGCAACTAATGTTGTTTAACTGTCAAAATGAAAGCCATTGCTACTGTTAGTGTGTTACGCAATTACCCCGCAGTACTCGTATAGTTTGTTTAGAAGAAAATTATAAAGCTCTGACGGTACGGAATGAACCCGCTCTGCAAACTGAAGTAAAGCTCCGCAACTATAAAGCTCTCGCGGAACGGAATGAACCCGCTCTGCTAACTGAACCAAAGCACCGCAACTATAAAGCTCTCGCGTAAGGAATGAGCCCGCTCTGCTAACTGAAGCAAAGCACCGCAAATATAAAGCTCTCGCGTACGGAATGAACCCGCTCTGCTAACTGAAGCAAAGCTCCGCAACTATAAAGCTCTCGCGTAAGGAATGAACCCGCTCTGCTAACTGAAGCAAAGCTCTGCAACTATAAAGCTCTCGCGTACGGAATGAACCCGCTCTGCTAACTGAAGCAAAGCTCCGCAACTATGAAGCTCTCGCGTACGGAATGAACCCGCTCTGCTAACTGTAGCAAAGCTCCGCAACTATAAAGCTCTCGCGTACGGAATGAACCCGCTCTGCTAACTGAAGCAAAGCACCGCAAATGTAAAGCTCTCGCGTACGGAATGAACCCGCTCTGCTAACTGAAGCAAAGCTCCGCAACTATAAAGCTCTCGCGTACGGAATGAACCCGCTCTGCTAACTGAAGCAAAGCTCCGCAACTATAAAGCTCTCGCGTAAGGAATGAACCCGCTCTGCTAACTGAAGCAAAGCTCCGCAACTATAAAGCTCTCGCGTATGGAATGAACCCGCTCTGCTAACTGAAGCAAAGCTCCGCAACTATAAAGCTCTCGCGTACGGAATAAACCCGCTCTGCTAACTGTAGCAAAGCTCCGCAACTATAAAGCTCTCGCGTACGGAATGAACCCGCTCTGCTAACTGAAGCAAAGCTCCGCCACTATAAAGCTCTCGCGTAAGGAATGAACCCGCTCTGCTAACTGAAGTAAAGATCCGCAACTATAAAGCTCTCGCGTACGGAATGAACCCGCTCTGCTAACTGAAGCAAAGCTCCGCAACTATGAAGCTCTCGCGTACGGAATGAACCCGCTCTGCTAACTGAAGCAAAGCTCCGCAACTATAAAGCTCTCGCGTACGGAATGAACCCGCTCTGCTAACTGAAGCAAAGCTCCGCAACTATGAAGCTCCCGCGTACGGAATGAACCCGCTCTGCTAACTGAAGCAAAGCTCCGCAACTATAAAGCTCTCGCGTACGGAATGAACCCGCTCTGCTAACTGAAGCAAAGCTCCGCAACTATAAAGCTCTCGCGTACGGAATGAACCCGCTCTGCTAACTGAAGCAAAGCTCCGCAACTATAAAGCTCTCGCGTACGGAATGAACCCGCTCTGCTAACTGAAGCAAAGCTCCGCAACTCATGACAATGTATCACTTAGGGCTGTAACAGTAGAGCTCTTGTGCTGAATGACTAATATTATTACGAAGCTTTTTCCTTTAGTTTTCCGTGAGATTTTTGTAAAACACTGTGGGAATAATCATTCTTATTAGCATAATATATGCTAAGGCACGGCGCGCGCGTTTAAAAAACGTTGAGCAGCGAATAAAAATAAAATGAAAATTAATTCGATAACATGTTGTAATCCCCGAAGAGCTGGTGGTTGATTTACCAAGTCAAAATGACTGCTTTATATTTTGTCTAGTGGTAGCAAGAACGTAGGGTCATGGGTTGATACAAGTAACTTTATTCTTTACTTTATCTATATATGTATGTATTTAGAAATATATAAGTATGTTTATCAGTTGTCTAGTACTCATAACACAAGCTCTGCTTAGCTTGAGACTAGACGGCGTTGTGTGATAGTTGTGGAATATTATTATTATTATTATTAACTTTGGGTATTTTCAACCGGAAATGTGAAACATTCGCGGTTATTTGATATTTTCAATCGCCTATTAAATGAGACTATTAAATCAAATCAAAAAAACAACAACAATCATTATTAAAACATAAATAGCGAAATATGGGTGTAGATCTATTGATCATAAAATTCCTGTTTCAGTACTCTTTATGGACATGAGTAAGGCATTTGATCACGTCAGTCATGAACGGTTGCTAGAAAAAGTTTCTAGATACGGAGTCAGAGGAAAAGCATACGACTGGCTGAAGTCATATCTAAGTGATCGAGTACAGGCAGTGGAAGTGTCAAGCTATAATGATCTATCTAAAACGCGAGAGTTATCTCAGTCTTCGTTTTTGTTAAATAGATACGGCGTGCCTCAAGGCAGTATTTTAGGTCCGCCACTGTTCTTGCTCTACATTAATGATTTTGTAAATATCTTGAATCATAAATGTGTACTCTTTGCGGACGATACCACTATTATATTAAAAGGCACCGATAAAAATACCTATGAACAGGAAATAAACACGGCTCTCCGAACGTCCATAGAGTGGTTAGAAGCTAACAATCTAAAGGTCAACATTACTAAAACAAAATTTATGCAATTTCACACCTACCGATCAAAACCGTTGAATCTAAATGTAACATATAAAGGAAACGCCCTGATAGAAACAAACTCAGTTAAATTTCTTGGAATATCTTTAGATAAATTTTGCTCTTGGAAAAACCATGTTAATGACATTTGCGGTAAAATTAATAGTTTTGTCTACCCTCTGAGGCGTATTAGCTGCGAGATATCTAGAAACGCTGCAATTACCGCATATCACGGCTATATATCATCCATTTTGCGGTATGATATCATTCTTTGGGGTCGCTGTGTGGAAATTGATCAAGCATTTGTAATGCAAAAAAAGTGTTTGAGGGCTATATTTGGGTTGAAACAAATAGATTCCTGTCGCCCATACTTTAGAAAATATAAGATACTGACTTTACCATGCATTTATATCTTGGAATGCTGTATATTTGTCTTCAAGCATAAGAGTCTTTTTCAGCAAGCGACAAGCTACTATGCCCCTCGATCTCATTATACTAATAAGTTGTATAAACCCAAGACGAATCTCACACTCACGTCGAACAACAGTTATATTATGTGTATAAAATCTATACATATAATAAATCTGTAGACGAGGCGTTTCTGTACATTGAAAATTAAAAAAAAAAATAGGGGGGATGTTAAAGGATAACTAACAGATGCCATTTCATCAATTTTTGGAATTTTTGTCTGTTTGTCGGTTTGTCGGTTTGTCTGTTTGGATGTGACAGATTTTTTATTTGAACAGGTTCAACGTAAAAAGTACCAAACCAATATGGTTAATTTTTATACTCAAATATAGTGTAGAACTCCGAGTAGTGATTAGTCTTTGTTTCATCGCAATCGCTTCAGTCTATCAAAAGATATAATCAATTTACGGCTGGTTGACACTACCCGTGACCCAAGGGCTGGCTTTTACCTTGGCCAGAGGCTAAGCATCGCCATACAACGTGGTAATGCCGCCAGTCTCTTGGGTACATTACCAGTCGACAGCGATGCGGATGAGTTTTTCGACGCTATTTTCTAGTTTCTGTATAGTTTTAGTTATGTTAGAATTTAATTTTGTTATTTTTACCTGTCTAAATACAATAACGTAAATCAATATATAGCATTCTATAACAACTTTTTATTGCAATAAGTGGAAACACGTAACGACATTTATTGGGACGATATAGTACTAAAGAAAACATATTGTGATCTTTAAAACATTATCATGTGTATTATTAACTCTGATACTTATGTCTGTGTTATTTAAAAAGTAATGATAATGATTATAATCTATAAATTAAAAGAAAGTCGTTTTAGTTACACTATTTATAACTCAAGAACGGCTAAACCGATTTGGCTGAAAATTGGTGGGGAGGTAGCTTAGAACCAGGTAACGGACATAGGACTTTTTATCCGGTTTTTTTTATCTGGTTTTAGACGGACACAGTATTTAATACTTTTATTTACTTATAGGAGTAGGGTAGGAGTAGTGTGGGAGTAGGGTAGGAGTTGTTTAGGAGTAGGGTAGGAGTAGGGTAGAAGTAGGGTAGGATTAGGATAGGAGTAG
Source organism: Oligia fasciuncula (assembly GCA_963082905.1). Classification (NCBI taxonomy): domain Eukaryota; kingdom Metazoa; phylum Arthropoda; class Insecta; order Lepidoptera; family Noctuidae; genus Oligia; species Oligia fasciuncula. The sequence goes on along the minus strand of OY720414.1, from coordinate 83,340 downwards.
TGTAGGAGTAGGGTAGGAGTAGGGTAGGAGTAGGGTAGGAGTAGGGTAGGGGTAGGGTAAGGTAAGGGGTAGGGCACCACGCGAACGATAGCGCCGGGCAGCTAGAAATAATTTATATGGCAAAACAACGTTTGCCGGGTCAGCTAGTTGTTTAATAAAATTCCAAGTACCATAACGACACTTCCATTTTTTAAATTCAAGCGTATTCTAACAAAAATATTAATTGATAAATGCTTTTATAGTGTACTTGAGTTCCTAGATTATAAGTTGTAGGTCATGAATTGTAGAATTAATATTGTCACATTATAAATAATTAATTGTTTCTAAATGTTTTGTTTCCAAATTAGAATGAATTTAATACAATTTACTTAAATTTAATGCATGCACAATTCAAATTAATTAATTTTTCTTTTTTTTTTCTTTAATTTAATAGTTATGTAAAATTTGCACGCCGAAATGAATGGCAGAATAAGAGATCAATATATCTTTAAGAACCTTCTGTACCTTATTTACGCAAATAAATGATTTTGATTTGATTTTTGATTTGATCTACTTTGTACGAAATATGGGTGTAAATCTACTTTGTACGAAATATGGGTGTAGATCTACTTTGTACGAAATATGCGTAGATACTTTGTACGAAATATGGGTGTAGATCTACTTTGTAGATGCTTTGTACGACTGCCTGCCCCTTCTGGGAATACAGGCGTGATATATCTTCTTTTCATTTATAGTGTACCTTTCTCACGATATTCATGTTGTTAATGTACGTACCCGCACTCATAGTCAACCAATCTGTCTGTCAGGTCGCCTCGGCTTAACACCACGTGAGCGGCATATCAATCACACTGCGCCTGCGTAATCTTGATCAGGACATGTCGCTGTAGCACCGCCCGTAGTGGCGTAGGTACTACTGGTTGGTACGACTGCATAGATCAGGCAATAGACAACTTGCAAAGCAAACTGCACCCTGCTTGCGTAACTCACTGGAATGACAAATACTTTTACAAAATCAATAGACAATTGCGAAATTGTCGTCAGCTCGATAACAAAATAAAGCAATAGTTATTGTTCAAATATCAAGTACATACTTAGCTTACCTGAAGGAATGCATAGTAATGGAAAGCCTCAGCTAGAAATCAAACCTCGGTTCAGTGGGTATACCATATACTCTATACTCTCTAACTCTGTCAACGGGGCCCGTCCGAAACTAGTTGATCCGTCAAAACAAGTGTCAATTTCAATAATTGGGACAGTACAGTAGAGTAGGCATAACTATCAATAAATCGTGCTGTCATTCATTCTTAGTTCGGGCACGAACTAATCATATGTCCGTAAGTGATACGGAGTATCGGCGACGGAGTTCGTGCACTGGGAGTAGAGCTCTCAGTCGCGCGACCTCTAGACCACAGTATAAATACAAAAAAAGGCGAGCAAGAGACCAGCTCACCATGGCCTGTAAGACGCTCCGTGGCACTGTTGACGCGCCTGATCTACATGCTGTGCGGGCTGGCTTCCTTGTGCCAGACAACTACCTACTGCCGCGGCAGGCAGCACAGGCTGCTTGCGGTGCCTCCATGTCGCACCTCGCGTGTGCCACGTAGGTACTCTCGCTTGGACTTCAATCCAACAAACGATCGGTTTGCCGACGAATGGATGGAGATTTTGTCGGCATGTCAGAAGTACTGCGAGAGGGATTTATGAAAGTGTTGTTAACTTTTTACTTGATGATTTTATGTGTAAGTACTTATACAGTGTCTTCATAATGTGCACATATTGAAATGAGGGAAACTGAGCTTAATTTTATCGACGGAAAAAATATTTTAAAAAATCAAAAAAAAAAAAAAGTAATATTTTAAAAAAAAATTTTCGCTGCTGTGACCCCTGTGTAAACAATCGCTCCTCAATTGAGAATTACGGTTTTTTTTTTAACAAAAATCTAATATTTTTTCATCAATTTTTACAATAATTGTAAAATTACTCAATAAAAGCCCCGATTACCTACCATTTTTTATTACTTTAAATTATTCTCCATCGTATCAGATTTCTAAACGTAAAAATACCTTGTTTATAACTCAATCACAACATTTCCTATCAACTGTTAAAGAAAGGCCTTGCAATCATCATACATGCAGGTAAAGATCCTTTTAAATATTTTTTTATTTTTACAAATATTTTTTCCGTCGATAAAATTAAGCTATGTTTCCCTCATTTCGATATGTGCACATTATGAAGACACACTGTATACAAACTGTGTCTATACTTAAGTGGTTTAAAACAGTTAATTAAATAAATAAATGTATTGTGACTAGACGAACGAGGCAATTAGTATAATTCTGTAAAGTTTTATTATAGACACAAACATAGCCGATATAATATAACCAAACACAGCGGTTTCAGCGCAATCACCCACTACGAAGATGTGACTGCATCTGCAGCCGGTTCACTTCTGCATTATTTTATAAAAATACAATAAAAAAAACTTTTGTTTGTTTCAGATCGTGTTCAGACCTAAAGAAAATATTCCTGTTAGCGCGACCCAAAAAGAACAAAGACATCGCCAAGAGGCTACAGGAACAGTTCGACGACGTGGTGAGATATTACATAAATAATAATAAGTATATCATAATAGAACACAGTAAACAGCACAATACGGTGAGACATGCAACTGACAACAGTGAATTACATACGGGCAGTCCACTCTGTCCGCAATCATTTTCAGAACCCGTTCAGGGCTGGCCAAGACTCGAGCAACTCGAGCCACCATCGTGCATCGATGCTACAATATAGTATCATTGTAATGTTATCCGTCCTACTCAATAAGTTTTCAGAACCCGTTCAGGGCTGGCCATGACTCGAGCAACTCGAGCCACCATCGTGCATCGATGCTACAATATAGTATCATTGTAATGTTATCCGTCCTACTCAATAAGTTTTCATAACCCGTTCAGGGCTGGCCATGACTCGAGCAACTCGAGCCACCATCGTGCATCGATGCTATAATATAGTATCATTGTAATGTTATCCGTCCTACTCAATAAGTTTTCATAACCCGTTCAGGGCTGGCCATGACTCGAGCAACTCGAGCCACCATCGTGCATCGATGCTACAATATAGTATCATTGTAATGTTATCCGTCCTACTCAATAAGTTTTCAGAACCCGTTCAGGGCTGGCCATGACTCAAGCAACTCGAGCCACCATCATGTGTCCTACTCAATAAGTTTTCCTACGAAACTCATATCCGATTCGTAGAAAAGGAATTTTTCATACGTGTATCGAAACAGTCTGTCCGCTGCTGTAGAGGAATTTGTTGTTTTTTTACCGACTTCAAAAAAAAGGAGGTTATCAATTCGATACGTATGTATGTAATATTATTGGAATTGCATTATATTCACATATGACGATCTATTAGGGCTTCCAAACAAATATACAAAATTTCATAAACGTATGTATGTATGTATGTTTGTCCACGCATATCTCCGGAACTATTAATCGGATCGTGACCATTTTTTTTTATTGGCTTACATTTTCTTCAACTTAGGGAACAGTGCAAGTTTCATCAAGATCGATTCAGTAATTTTCAAGATATGGACTAATACGTGTAAGTGTGACTGCCTGGCTTATTGATAAGACCTACGGGTGTAGTGTCAAAGGGAAAACATCTCAAAACCTTGGTCAAATACTAGTACAAAAACTAAAAATTACGAAATAAAAAGTAATTTAAAAAAATTAAACCGACTTCAAAAAGAAATTAACTCAAAATTATGAAATAACTTCAATTTCGGAAGTCGGTGGCATAAAACTAAAATACAGATCCCAAGACACCGACTTCCGAAATTAAAGTTATTTCATAATTTTGAGTTAATTTCTTTTTGAAGTCGGTTTAATTTTTTTAAATTACTTTTTTACGACTAAGGTATGAGGAGGGAGTCTCACCACGTCCGCTACGCGTTACGTCCGTTTATGGCACTATTGTATTCTCGAAGATGCGAATATGACGAGTTGAATCACCCCTTGACGGATGGGGTATGAGTATCATATCGATAATTGTTTGGTATGACGAGTTGAATCACCCCTTGACGGATGTAGTAGGTGATAAATAACCTCTCTGTATAACATCATTTTAATGGAAATTTATGTCCACTGCTGGACATAAGCCTACCCAAAGCGTCGCCTCACCGACCGGTCCTGTGCTTCTCACTCTTCCACGACCTGTCCTCACGTAGGTCATCGGTCCCACAAGGTGGACCGATGACCTACGTGAGGACCTACGCGGGTAGCCACGCACGTGGTTGGATAGTCAATTTATCGAGGAAGGCTATAGGCTATATAACATCACGCTACGACCCTTAGGAGACGCACAGCGTGTGACACCGCGGGGAAATTTCACCCTCCCCTCATTTACCCTCTTAGGGGTGGAATTTCGAAAAACCCTTTCTTAGTGGATACCTACTCTTCACAAATAACACACCCTCCAAATTTCATGTCTCTAAGACCCGCGGTTTAGGCTGTGCGTTGATATATCAGTCAGTCAGTCAGGACTTTGAATTATACATAATATTATAGATAAGTATCTATAATATTATGTATAATTCAGTCCGGGATAAAAAGTACCCAGTGTGGTGCCCAGGATATTAAAGAATAATTATACAAAGTTTCATCGTAATCGAACCTGTAGTTTTTGCGTGATGCCTGAACAAACAGACAGACAGACAGACAAATTTTTTTTTAATCACATTTTTGGGTCGGTCTAGTAACACTCCCTGCCATTTATTTTTTTGATATTTTCAATGTACAGAATTTTCACTTCTACAGATTTATTATAAGTAATACTTATAGATAAAGAACAACAGAATCGTACTATATTGTGATAACGGGCTACAACGGAACCCTACACTGTGCGTGACCCTTCACGCACTTGGCCGGTTTTTTTTAATGTATTTTTACCGATTTCTCCGTCAATTGTGGACCCATTTTAATTTTATTTTTTTTATGTCGAAAATTCTGCCAATTCGGTGATGTGAAAGTGACACGAAGAAGCAAAGTGTATTTACCACCCAAGCCAGGCACCAGACAGATACGTAGGTGGGTCAATGACCTCAATTGTCACCTTATTTGGCGCACAATATAAAGGTACCCGTTTGTAACCAAATCTTGTCTTCCATTCTTGAAATAAATAATGTTGTGTAACGTTCCAGCTGTACGACAGACTGCGCAAGGAATGTCCCGACTTCATCCGCAAGATCAGCATCGTAGAGGGCGACATGGGGCAGCCTGAGCTCGGCATGTGCGCCGAGGACCGCGCGAAGATCATGAACGAGGTGAGTACCATGAGTCCATGACGCGACAGTAGCACAGCACTTTGTGAAGGAGCTCGCGTGCACCGTACATACCATACCTGGGAACTTTCTACGAAACTTTTTAAGGGAACAAGTTTTAACTGTTGTAACTTACAAGCACAATGTTTCACGTGCCTTACATTGCGCGCTATATATCGTGAACAGCGACTGTTCACACCAAAGACTATATTATAACTCGTTGCTTCATTTTTCAGATATGATTATAACAATGTAGTTTCCCTACTTACTTGGTAACTTCGCACATATTTTAAAGATTTTTTAAAACTATTAGGTGACGTAATTCCGGTCTGACTGCACCTCGGTTGACACTTTGACGTGTAGCTCATTCCTTTTTCGTGCGCGGTAGCTATCGCACGCGCCCTTAAGCATCATGCCAAAAAGAAGCGCGCAATCAAAAATTGATCACTACGCTAGGAAAATTAGAAAAATTGAATCATCGGATGGTGAAGGTAAGCAAAGTATACTTTATTCTTTGGTGATCTAGAAGTGAATAGTGTTTAAATATCAGTTTTGTAAATGCTCTGGGATTGACTGCGAGTCAATAACTTTGACATTGTTCAAAACTAAATTATAAAAGTTAAACTTTAATATTGCATCGGGATTGACTGCGAGTCTTTAACGATGACAAACAAGCACAGAAAATACGTACAATCTAAAACAGATGTAACGTTAACGTGCAAAATCAATTAAGAAATTTTATGGCCCTGCGCAGACGACAGACTATCCGTGACGCACTTTTTAGTCTCTGAAAATAGAACCTATGCAATTATATGCAGTAACGCACACGACGCGCAAAAAGTCCGGCGCACAAAAAATCCGTGTAATTCGGGCAGACCGCACCGCGCCGCGGCGCGCCGCTCCGCACAAAAAGTGTGTGAAAAAAATTTAACGTTTGCTTCAACGCGCGCTAACGCAGACGGCGCACACTTTAGTCGGCAATCGGCAATTTGCTGCATTTCAGTAATCTTTCCGAAAGTATAGGATGTACCCAAAATTCTCTATTTCTTCTTCTTTTTCTGTACTTCATGTACAAAATAATACTTCGCGATCTCTGCACGATTTCCATAGCGTCTACGTCCCTACAGCTCTGCCGACAAAATGATCGAAGATGTGCGTCGTGTGCGTTGAGTCTGTGAAAAATCCGCGACCGACTTTTTGCGCGCCATGCAGACTTTTTGTGCGCCGCAGACTCGATCGCACAAAAAGTGTGCCGTCTGCGCAGGGCCTATTTCTTACACTACCCTCAGAATTGTTATCTTCACAACCTTAATTACAAATTGTAATTTTAGGTAGCGAAGATCCTGATGTGGTCCCAGGCAATGATAATGAAGCTATTATGGAGCCAGTACCCGTGCCACCCGACGTACAGAAAGCGTCACTATGTCCTAACCCCTCAAGTTTTAAAATGTTACACTGCTACAACATTGAATTCCTTACGAATAATCTAAAGAATACTTCAAAAAGAGTCCATTGTGTTGACTCGGATTCGAACCATCGCATCACCGAACGTCGTCATACTCATACCGGCAGTTTGACGAACTAGCCAGCGAGCCCATATGAATTGCGATGAAATTGTTATCTACTATCGGCTGAGTCATTATATCTTTAGGTCCCTGTCTAATCGAAAGATGTTATAATTTGAGGGTATCCATTAATTTTACTTACGTTGTCTTTATAAAATTAATCCATACCTTCAAGTTATAACTTTGTATACGTTCACTTAAAACGGCGATGAGTAAACGACTACTAATTTTATCAATTATTTTTTTAAATGATTTCTGATTTTATGAGAACTAAAATAGTTGTTCTGTTTGTTGTAAAATAAGATCATAGTTTTGTTAAATAATAGCAATAATAAATATTATTAAATGATTAATAAAGTATTTTATTTTTCTTGATTTTTTAATTCTTTATAAATAATTACTACTTAAAACAAAATAGAAATATATATCAAAATAATATAATGAACAAAAAGCACATTTCGTGCCTTTATAGGATTTGAACTTCCAATCTTATGCACGGTAAGCGGTCTTGAAACCTCCAGTCTATTTAGACGATGAATAAGTTGTCGTAAATGTTAACCCTATTATTGTTGCTTGTCGTCGCAAAAGTATTGTTTTATTGAAAAAAACAATAATAAAACAGAATTAAAAAAAAAAAATACTTACTTAAACTTCTTTATTCACTAAAACAATACATTATTTAAAATAAAATGTTTTTGCAAAATACAAAAACCAACTTGGGCCTATCACGGATTTGAACGCACATGTCTTTTGGTGGGGTAACTACTTAAAGGAGCTGTGTGTACCACAAGACGTGGAATCGGAATCTGGCGACATTCCTAACCAACACTATGCCCAGGCGGAACCCTGTCCCCCTGAGGGAACTACTGGTTGCATGGAACCTGAGTTAGACTGTTAGATCCTGATCTACTGTCGCCACTCGGTGAATCTACATCAGATTCGCCTGACTACGGCGATAACATTCACGATAATCTATCGCAGTTGTGGCTTCCTTTGCTAAGGAAAGGAATGCCTAAAGAAAACAAGGACAAGGTACTGAAAGAGTACCTTGTGCCAGACAATTGTAGGCTCCTTCAAGCGCCCAAGTTGAATGCTGAAATCTCGGCGGCGGTACCGGACATGGTTCGCAACCGCGACAAGACACTTACAGCGTCTCAACAACAGATAGTGCGGGAATCACCGCCATCAAGGCTCGAGTGAAATTAATCACACCTAGCTTGGACAAGGCATTCATAAATATCATCAACGAGTCCGAACGGGATAAATCACTGTTTGGCTCGTTCTTATCAGAAAAAATTAAAGCCGCCAAGGCCATTGAAAAGCAAGGCCTTTCCATAAAAAAGACCGCAAAAGTTTCAAAATCGCCTCAACTTCCTAATACCCGCCAGTCCTACCCGGGAAACTGGAACCTGCCTCCTCGATACCCAGCGAACAGGGGGGGGGGGGGGGGGGGCGGGGTGCATACAGAAGGCCGATGATGACGGCGGGGAATCGCTGTCCGTACCGTACACGATGTCAGCACAGCCGCGACAACGCCCGGCCTCGCAGGACAAACCTCGGGCTCCCGCTCAGCGTCACCGTTAACGCAGGTACATGCGGGTAGACTTATCCAATTTTATGACCGATGGCTAAAAATAACAATGTTGTTCTTGATTGGTTACAAAATGGTTATCCAATACCCTTTCATACACATGTACGACAATCAATAATACCTAAAAACAACCTATCAAATACTGAGAAATCAGATATGATGAAAGCCATTATGAAACTCAAATCTTTAGGGTCTATCTCAGAGTGCAATGTGACTAAAGATCAATTTATTTCTAAAATATTCCTCACACTAAAACCTAACGGCGATAAACGCTTTATATTAAACCTAAAAACCTTAAACAAGCTAATCAAGAGCGAACATTTTAAAAATGGAGGATTACCGAACAGCATGCAAATTGATACCACGCGATGGATACCTTGCTACCATCGACTTAAAAGATGCGTATTTCCTCTTAGGCATTAGGCATTCCGACCGTAAATATTTATCAATTTCAGCCCAATAATTCGCTAAGAACATATGGCTTTAATTGCATGCCGTTGGCGTTTGGCTTATCCGTTGCCCCACGGGTATTCACTAAGGTTATGAAGGAAGTCATAACTTACCTCAGACATCACGGTTTTCAGTCAGTTTGTTATTTAGATGACATTTTATGCATTGGAAATACTTACGAGAATGGTCATAATAACGTAAATGAAACTTTGAAACTACTCGAGTTTCTAGGGTTTGTTGTCAATTACGATAAAAGTATGTTAAAACCGCGACAATTCTGCAAGTACTTAGGATTTTGTTACGATACCAGGTATCTCAGTATACAATTGCCAGCCGATAAGCGACGTAACATCATCAAATTAGTAACAAAATTCACTAAATTACAGCCATGTTCCATCCGCGAATTAGCTCGCTTTATCGGTATTCTAGTCGCCACTAGCCCAGCCCTTAAATACGCTTGGGTATACACTAAGATTTTAGAACGCCAGAAGTTTCTAGCGTTACTTAAGCATAATAATAATTACGAAGCTAAAATTAACCTACGTAATATTATATTAGAGGATCTGAACTGGTGGCTATCAAATGTTAATACAGCACGCAACTTTATGCGACAGTCAAATTTTGACATCGAAATCTATACCGACGCGTCGATGTCAGGGGTTCTGTTTGCAACAACGCTCAAGTACATGGCAAATGGAAGTTTTCAGAAAATTATTGTCATATCAATTACTTAGAGCTGATGGCAGCCTTTCTAGGTTTGAAATCCTTCGCCAGTGATGCAACCAATAAATAAATAAAATAAACAATATTACCTACTGCGCATGGACAACACCACTGCGATCAGTTATGTAAATCGTATGGGGGTATTCAATACCCCCACTTAAACGACTTGGCTAGGTCCCTTTGGAAATGTTGTGAACAGCGCAACCTATAGGTCATATACCTATCATACGTAAATTCCAAAGAAAACCGGGCAGACGCCGCGTCTAGAGTAGTCAATCCGGATACTGAATGGTCACTTTCCGATGAAGCATTCCAAGACATTATAAAATATTTTGGTCAACCTGAAATAGACTTATTCGCGTCCCGCGATAATGCGAAGTGTACCACATTCATCTCATGGAAACAAGACCCTGACGCAGCATCCGTAGACGCATTTACGATGGACTGGCAGAGCCATTTCTTCTACGCTTTTCCACCATTTTCCCTGGTATTAAAATGCCTTAGAAAAATTATTGATGACAAATGCACATGGCTTACTAGTTTATCCCAACTGGCCATCACAGCCATGGTTCCCACTATTGCAAAGCCTTATAGTTTCCGACGTTGTTTATAAATTAAGACCCATAAAACCCAAGTACTCCACCGCCTGGAATCCCCAATTGGTTTTAAACCATGTCTCAACATGGTTCCCTAATAGTGAGCTCTCACTCGAAAAAAAAAAAAAAAAACTGGTGATCCTACTTGCAATTTGTACAGCTCACAGGGTACAAACGCTGTCTTTAATTAAACTCGAGAACATACTTTTCTCTGATAGCGGCATAAAAATCGTCATAACAGACATCATAAAGACATCCGCACCCGGCAGAGACCAGCCTAAATGGTTCTTGCCATACTTCAGGGAAAATACGCGTATATGTCCAGCTACGGTGCTCTCAGGTTATATTTCTATAACTAAAAACATAAGACCTGAGAGTACAAACAATCTGTTGTTGACGTACAAACGGCCACACAAACCCGCTACCACGCAAACCATCAGTAGATGGATCAAACAAGTCTTGTCAGAAAGCGGCATTGATACCAGTGTATTCGCCGCGCACAGTACACGGCTCGCGTCAACCTCGGCCGCAAGCTTAGCCAGGAGTTAATATAGAAACCATTCGCAAAAGCGCAGGGTGGACTATTAGTTCATCTAATTCATTTGCTCGTTTTTATAATAGGTGCGTTATAAACGAAGGCGAATTTGCCAAATCTGTTTGCTTACGATTAGACATACAGACTGATTATTAATTCCTATTAACTATAGGTACCTATTATAAGATTATATTACACTACAGAAATGTTTATTTATGTTATGTTCATGTGATCGATAAGATCTTTATGTTTAGCTCGTTGAAGTTAATTCGAAATAAGTAAATATAAATGTAACGTACCATTACGGAAACATAAGTATAACTATAAGGCTGATTTGTCTATAGGTAAATAAAACCATAATGTTTAAAACTTTATTGTTTTCCATTTCAAAACTTTCTGACTCTTAACATCTACATTGTTATAATCATATCTGAAAAATGAAGCAACGAGTTATAATATATGATCAAACGAACTTCCAAGTGAAGTTCGATCATTATTATGATGAGTTGCTTCATTTGAAGATAATATGATCACCCTCCCTCCCTGACGCTTGAAGATTCCCAGATATAGAGAAAGTTTTATATCAAAATCAATCAAAATATTTTATTTCACATAAGCCTACATGGGCACTTATGAAACGTCAGAATCTAGGTGCACGGTTCCAATTGGTCGTTTCCTATGGAGAAGAACCGGCAAGAAACTCCACGGTTACTCTTTTTAAAAATAATTGGCTTTTACAATATTTTCAAATTACAGTAGGTATGGGAGGATAGCGTAGGCCTGTCAACAAGTATCAGGTACTTGATAAAATAAAAAATGGTCTACAGATCTAAAGTCTACAAGGCCTACAAAGTCCTCACATTTACAAAACAAGAATCTATCAAAAGGATAAATAAAAAATAAAAACCTAATAAAACCTAGTGATATGATTACCATTACAACCACTAATAAAGAGATGGAAAAAATTTGAATTTTCTGTATATAATGTCAAGTAATAAAGAGATTATGTCAAAAAAGTAAATAAAGTAAAGTAAATAAAAAATGAACATCGTAATTTGAGAGCAGTTAATAGACATTTAAATAGTTAAGCCGTTAATGAGTAGCCAGGGAAGCCACATGTGCAGAAGGAATTATTGCCAAACTACCTTGTCTTCAACATAGTCTTTAATCTTATAATATGCTTTTTTGATAAGGACACGTTTGATGAAGGTTTTGAATTTTCCATCGCTAAGTTCTGTAACCGACTTTGGCAACTTGTTATAAAAACGGACGCCGTTTACAAGAAATGACTTGCTAGTTTTAGTTAATCTAAATTTAGGTAACACAATTTCATTTTTACTACGTGTATTTATATTGTGGAAATCGCTTCTTATTTTGAAGAGTCCTAAGTTTTTGCGAACATACAAAATACTTTCTAAAATATAAAGAGAAGGCAGAGTTAGTATATCAATTTCTTTGAATTTGTTTCTAAGAGACTCGCGAGGACCCATTTGATAGATTGCGCGGATTGCCCTCTTTTGTAAAATGAAAATTGAATCTACGTCAGCTGCCGATCCCCACAGCAGAACACCATAAGACATAATGCTGTGGAAATAAGCAAAGTATACTAACCTAGCTGTAGCTATATCTGTCAACTGCCTTATTTTTCTTACTGCATATGCAGCTGAACTTAATCTACCTGAGAGAGCTCTAATGTGTGCGCCCCATTGTAATTTTGAATCTAAAGTAATACCTAGAAATACAGTTTCCGTAACAGCGTCTAGTTTTTTGCCATCAAGTTCTAAATTCAGACCCACTTGAGGTACATTTGGTAATGAGAACTTAAGACATTTAGTTTTGTTCGCATTAAGTAAAAGATTATTAGCTGCAAACCATTTCGAAAGAACAGCCAGACTCTCGTTAATATGTAAGACATCCGTATCTTTTCTATCTATTTGAAAAATAAGGGAAGTGTCATCCGCGAATAAAATGATATCCGACAAATTAGCCATCATGTAAGGAAGGTCATTAATATAAACTAGAAATAGGAAAGGGCCAAGAATTCAGCCTTGAGGCACGCCCATCTTAACTAAAGACCCCGATGACGTCGCCCCATTAACGTTTACTTTTTGCTGCCGCTTTGACAGATAGGAAAGAACAAGATCAGCAGCTTGTCCACGAATTCCGTAATGGTATAATTTACAGATCAGTGTATTATGGTCAACGCAGTCAAACGCTTTTGAGAGGTCACAGAAAACGCCAATTGCATCCTGGGACTTCTCCCAGGATTCCAAAATGTGACTGATGAGTTTTACTCCCGCGTCCGTCGTCGACCTACCTTTCGTGAAACCAAACTGGCGACTATGTAAAATCCCATTTGAATTAAAATGTGACAACATCTGGTCCAGCATGATTTTTTCATAGATTTTGCTCATAGCTGGTAGCACAGATATAGGTCTATAATTAGAGGGATCAGACTTACTACCCGATTTGAAAATTGGTACTACTTTACTATGTTTCATCAAGTCAGGAAACGTACCGCTGTCTAAACATTGATTAAATATGCCTGTTAGGGCAGGGGCAATTGTGTCAATAATATCTCCAAGAACCTTAACAGAAATCCCCCATAAGTCTTCAGTGTTTTTTATGTTAAGACTTTTAAAAGCTTTTTTAATTGTGGCAACAGAAATGGGCTGGAATTCAAAGCTTGGAATATCCTTATTAAAGTTTTCTTTAAGAAGAGCTTCAGCTAATATAGGTGATGAGGGGAGAGACTTTGTAACCTCTATTGGGATGTTGGTAAAGAAATTTTCTAGTGTCTCAGCAACTTTTAACTTATCTGAAATGGTTTCATTATCAATTTTTAGGGACAACTCATTCTGATCTCGCTGTTTTGTGTTTCCAGTTTCTTTGTTAATTACCTGCCACACAGCTTTTATTTTATTATTAGACATACTAATTTTGTTACTTATTAATTTAGATTTAGCCTCAGCGCAGACTCTTTTGAATATTTTAGAATAATTTCTTACATAATTATGAAGGGCTTTTTTTTTTTTTTTTTTGGGTGGGAAATCATCAAATGACTGAAATGAATCCCGCTCTGGGCGGAGCGGAAGGGAGTGTCAGACTCTTACTGACTAAAACCCACCCGTGTTCCTTCAGTTGCCTGTGCCAGGGGCCACGGTATCTCTTTCGAACAACCCGCGACCCTGGCGGGCATCGGCCCTAGCGGACCCCGTCAGTTGGTGCTGACATCTCCTTGAGGCGCGCGTGGAACACAACGCGCCGTCGACCCGGGCCTGGTCCTTACCGGGCGGCGAGCTGCCCATTGCTCGCCGCCCGCAAGCCCGCGCCTACGGTGGCCGGGAATCGGCTATCGACTCCCGACGCCAGGGGCGTCTCCTGCGGCGGCTGGGGGCGTGAGGGCTTGTTGTATAGGTATTATGTCTGGGCAACATATAGGCTATAATTTATCTTGGAAACTTGAACACCTGATGCACAGACCAGCTAAACTATAAGAGATACAAAAATGGTACCATAGCAAAAATTGTTCCACGTGATGAGCATTTTCTGCCGAGAGAATAAATTTGAAGATCTGGAACACCTGATGTGGAACTCCAAGAGCCCAGCTACACCATAACATATATAGGAATGACGTCTTAGCAAAAGTTGTTCGGTCTGATGGGCATTTCCTGTTGACTTATAAAAAAACTGGCCAACACGTAGGGTTCCGTACCACAAGGCAAAAACGCCGAAAAAAACACGTTTGTTGTATGGGAGCCCCCCTTAAATATTTATTTTATTTTGTTTTTAGTATTTGTTGTTATAGCGGCAACAGAAATACATCATCTGTGAAAATTTCAACTGTCTAGCTACCGCGGTCCTTGAGATACAGCCTGGTGACAGACAGACGGCAAAAACGCCGAAAAAAACACGTTTTTTTGTATGGGAGCCCCCCTTAAATATTTATTTTATTTTGTTTTTAATATTTGTTGTTATAGCGGCAACAGAAATACATCATCTGTGAAAATTTCAACTGTCTAGCTACCGCGGTTCTTGAGATACAGCCTGGCGACAGACAGACGGCAAAAACGCCGAAAAAAACACGTTTTTTTGTATGGGAGCCCCCCTTAAATATTTATTTTATTTTGTTTTTAGTATTTGTTGTTATAGTGGCAACAGAAATACATCATCTGTGAAAATTTCAACTGTCTAGCTACCGCGGTTCTTGAGATACAGCCTGGCGACAGACAGACGGCAAAAACGCCGAAAAAAACACGTTTTTTTGTATGGGAGCCCCCCTTAAATATTTATTTTATTTTGTTTTTAGTATTTGTTGTTATAGTGGCAACAGAAATACATCATCTGTGAAAATTTCAACTGTCTAGCTACCGCGGTTCTTGAGATACAGCCTGGTGACAGACAGACGGACGGACGGACAGCGAAGTCTTAGTAATAGGGTTCCGTTTTTACCCTTTGGGTACGGAACCCTAAAAATCGAAGATCAGAAACATCTGATGTGGAAATTAAAGCTATCACTAATTTCACTGTATAAAATAACATAATTATGCTGGGATTATAAAATAACTTAAGCTGGGAGTACCTCCACGCGGTGAAGGCGGTAACACTTGGACTGATTTTCGATGACGATGGTATATCATTGAAAATTTGACTCTACTGGCCAAAACTCCCATTTATTTTTTTATTTTATCGAATAAATATCCCTTCGGGCTTATGTTATTTGAGTGTTTAATTTCCTTTTCCATTTATCTTCGTGACACGGTAGCCTACCCGGTAACGCAGAGGAGCAGTCACTTAGATTTTAATTGATCAGGTATCTTCTTCACAATAAAACTATAACCATGTCTAGAAAGAGGTCAAATCTTTCCCAATGTTCCAAAGGGGCTAAAAGATTGAGGATCATAAGATCCCAAGAATCTACCGGAGAGCGTCAGGAGAGACTTGATGCTGTTCGAGAACATCAGGCTGCAACTCGATCCGTGGAAACCTCTGCGGCGACTGACCGCTGATTGTGAACGACATGCATTGCCTCGCGAATCGGAAACGTTTACCGATACAGAATCACGCTTGAGTTTTCAGCGTATTCGCTCATCTACTAACAGGTCTTTTGAAACGAGTGATGAACGTGATGCGCGACTAACTACTGATAGAGATTATCTTACATTGTCCCGAACACGCACACAACAAAATTTTCATAATCAGTTAGAAAGTGAGAGAGAAAGAATACAAAAAGGATGGTATAATAAAATAAGTGATAGACATAATTTTAATCTATACCTACATATAATATCTATACATATTAATACATAAACAAAAACAGTTTGTCTTTGCAACAAGGCAGTCGGTGAAACTACAACGTGTAACTGCACGTGACACATTTCAGTTAGTAGTTAGCACTTAGAGCTCGTGTGGGTGCAGAAACAGAACAAGGGAGTCGGTGAAACTACAACGTGTAACTGCACGTGACACATTTCAGTTAGTAGTTAGCACTTAGAGCTCGTGTGGGTGCAGAAACAGAACAAGGGAGTCGGTGAAACTACAACGTGTAACTGCACGTGACACATTTCAGCTTCGTCCCTGGGAAAAAGTAATGTGAAGTGAGCTGTCAGTAGCGTCAGGTGGAATGACAGCACACGTCACGTAAGTTTACACGGTGACACTCTTACAGAATAGGCCGTCAGGTGGAGCGTGCACTTGTTTACATGAATATATCACGTCTAAACATGACTGGGCGAGGGTTCTTATCTTCACGACAGAATATGTTTGTATGCTTACCTCCGACAAAAAGTGTTTTTTAATAGCAATAGAATACTAAATAGTGTGTGGATCATGGAAAATTACGTTATTATACCAAAATGTTTGCGTTCTCATTAATATTCTACGCAGTTACGAGATTCAAGAGGTCCTCATAAATAAAAAACTGGCCAAGTGCGAGTCGGACTCGCACACGAAAGGTTCCGTACCACAAGGCAAAAACGCCGAAAAAAACACGTTTTTTTGTATGGGAGCCCCCCTTAAATATTTATTTTATTATGTTTTTAGTATTTGTTGTTATAGCGGCAACAGAAAATACATCATCTGTGAAAATTTCAACTGTCTAGCTACCGCGGTTCTTGAGATACAGCCTGGCGACAGACAGACGGCAAAAACGCCGAAAAAAACACGCTTTTTTGTATGGGAGCCCCCCTTAAATATTTATTTTATTATGTTTTTAGTATTTGTTGTTATAGCGGCAACAGAAAATACATCATCTGTGAAAATTTCAACTGTCTAGCTACCGCGGTTCTTGAGATACAGCCTGGCGACAGACAGACGGACGGACGGACGGACGGATAGCGAAGTCTTAGTAATAGGGTTCCGTTTTTACCCTTTGGGTACGGAACCCTAAAAATAGGAAGTAAATATTTGCACCAGTGTTTCTGTACTTAGATACTATTAACCACTAGCACTTTGCCCGCGACTTCGTCCGCGTGTATTTCGTACTTTCCTCAAAAAATTTCGAATATGTATGTTTATGATCTTTATCATTTATTTAGATTAATAAGTATTCGGGCCAATTTTTAAGTTTGTAGATCAAAGGAATCAGATTTTTTAAATAAACAGGATCCCCGCTTTTCACCCCCACAAGGGTGGATTTTTCAAAAATCGTTTGGGATGACGTGTCCATAACTTGACTCAAAGACCGATACCTACTAATTTTCAAGTTAATGGAAGCAAGCAGTAAAATCCACCCCTTCTTCTTCTTAGCGTGTCGATAGCAATCTAAATGGACTCGGCCCAGAATTCGGCTACTTGTTTGGCGCCATTACCAGCGTCCACCAGTTCCTATAACGTGCAGCTGACAGGACATGCAGGACACGATATTAAGTGTCCCATCGTTTGTGGAACAACACCACATGTACACTCCAAGGCGGAGTCGTCTATGAATCTCCACCTGAACAGGTTTTCCTTGCTTCAGCCAACCTGGGTCCGGAGTTGTTTAAAGACTTCCAGGTTATACAAGGTTACTCATGTCCAGGTGGGAGGTCTTCAGCGGGTGGGACGAACGGTTTGGGTAAGGAAGGACTGTCTCGCCACAGCTTCAGTCTTTCTTGTGATGGTTCACCAGTGAGTGGGACAACACACTTTAAAAAACTGTTTCGGCTTTTCAGCCTTTGTGGCACAAGGATGTTGTCGTGCAAAGGGTCGTGTGTCGGAGACCATTTTGGCTCTTTCGCTGGAGCCAGTGCTCTGCGAACCACTGGTGGCGCTATTCCTGCTAGTGGATACAACATTTCCTACTATATTTCCCAGCAATCCACCCCTTAAACTTTATTACCCTTTTCCACCTTGGTAGGAGTCGATTTTTGAAAAACCCTAAAACACATACCTACTTTTTTACCGAGTTTCGAGTTAATCCGACAGCGGGTTACATATTTTTCTAACCTATTAACTTTGTCACCGGCGGTTACCTACTAATACTGCCACCGCCGTCGCCGCAGGGGAGCGGCTGGACGACCCTGCCGTGGCGCTACGGGACCCTGGACTCTCTACCTCCAGCTCCCGCTACCTACGTCTGGAGGCTCTGCAGGACAGTAGTGTTCTTTAGACGGTTTTAACTTACGCGTGCGCTCCTACCCACGCCCGGCTCAACCAGCTTGTATCTAGTCTATCTTATTAAATCTAATCTTTGTAACGTAATTCTTCTTTTAATTAATATCATCCACCACTACACACTACCTAACGTCCTAAACGTTACAGAGGGTATATTGCCAAGTTTCAAGTTTATTAACCAAATGAATAAGATTTTTCGTTTATGCTGTATCCCCTCTTTTTATCCCTAAAGGGTTTTGAAAAATCGTCTGGGATGTTACTATAGTTTGACTAAAGATTATTTTTTCCAATCAAACCACGTAATAAAATACTCCCCTATGAAATTAACCATCTTCACCCCGTTAGGGGTAGATTTTCTAAAAAGTTTGAAATACTTTATTATTTATTTTGGACTCTGGACACGCTTGTTAAAATTATTACATTCAAATTTTGACACACCCCAATCTCCTTTTAGGGGGTAGTTTAGAAAAACAAAAAGTGCCAAACTTCATAATTTTCTTAGATAAGTATTCGTGCCAAGTTTCAAGTTTATTAACCAAATGAATAAGATTTTTCATATAAACTGTATCCCCGCTTTTCACCCTCACAGGGGTGGAATTTCGAAAAATCCTTTGGGATGTGCTCATTACTGGACTCAAAGATTATTGTACCAATTTTCGAGTTAATCAAGCCACGCAGTAAAATTCTCCCCTGTAAAATTAACTACCATTTTTCACCCCGTTAGGGGTACATTTTTGGAAAACCATGATAC
Source organism: Oligia fasciuncula (assembly GCA_963082905.1). Classification (NCBI taxonomy): domain Eukaryota; kingdom Metazoa; phylum Arthropoda; class Insecta; order Lepidoptera; family Noctuidae; genus Oligia; species Oligia fasciuncula. Next base: position 64,216 of record OY720414.1, on the reverse strand, counting down.
ACGTGTTTCTCTATTTTTGGTCTTAAGTATAAATACTGAGTTTCGAGATATTCGGACAGCCCGTTAAAATTCTTCCATACAAACTTTGACACCCCCCTTTTAGGGGGTAGTTAAGAAAAACAAAAAATGCCAAACTTAATAATTTACTTAGATAAGTATTTGTGCCAAGTTTCAAGTTTATTAACTCAAGGAATAAGATTTTTCATACAAACGAAATCACCCCTTTTCACCCCCTTAAAGGTTGAATTTCCAAAAACCCCTTCTTAGTGCTCCCCTACATTATAAAAGGAAGCCGTATGCAAAATTTCACATTCGTAGACCCAGTAGTTTCGGCTGTGCGTTGATATGTCAGTCAGTCAGTCAGTCAGTCATTCATTCATTCAGTCAGTCAGTTTCTTCTTTTATATATATTATTATATATAGATTACAAAAACATAATGCGTGCGTATTGAAACATTTATAGAGTACAGGCTGTACGACGGGCAAGTTGTACCATGAACTCTTTAATCGTTTTCATCGGTTAGTAAGAAAAAAAACTGCTGTTCCAAATACTCTGATCGTGTAGATATTGTAATTTTTTTCATATTTTTTTTATAAATCTGTTTTTTTTTAATAAATAATTAAAAGGTCCCGCAGACAGGCGCGACGCGACTCTTGTAGAACAATTTCTGTAAAAACTTCATGGAAATTGTTCCACCATAATCGCGTCGCGCCCTCGACGTTGCGTCGCCGTCGTCGCGTCGTCGCGCCTGCGCCTGTCTATTGTATATACAGGGTTATTTGTAAAACACCAGCAACCTCTTAAGAGGTCATTGTACTCATCATTATAAACAACTTTTACTATGGGACCAAACCTGAAATCGCGAAAAAAAAATCAGCTGTTCCCTACATTTATGTTCGTATAACTCGTCAAAATGTAGGGAACAGCTGATTTTTTTTTCGCGATTTCAGGTTTGGTCCCATAGTAAAAGTTGTTAATAATGATGAGTACAATGACCTCTTAAGAGGTTGCTGGTGTTTTACAAATAACCCTGTACATGCTGAGGGAACAGTTTGCGCGTTGATGTCCTTTACTCCGTGTTTTTATTTTTTAAAATTAAATCTTTGTAACATAAGCATTTTGTATCAAATTACACTTAAAAGTTCTACTATTCGTCATAACATAAGCCAATGCTAATAGCATAGATATCCGAGTTAATACACACACAGCGAGGTACTTACTAGTTCAAGTAAAACGAGTCATCATTTACCTACACATGTATGTACTCACGTACTTGATGCCAGCTAAACCAGTATGCTCAAGTTGTGCACTTCACCGATTTGACGCAACTTAAATAACAAAGCTATGATCTAAGCGACGACGACGCGACGGCGCGGCGCGGCGTGACGTTACGTGTATAGTCATGGTTTTAAGGTTTTAGTTTATTATTGTGTAAAATTATTTGTGAATTTAACTATGTTCCTTAGTTGCCTGATAATAAAATGATTAATATATCTCGGGACCATGGGGTCCCGGTCCTTCGGAAGGCGTACGTGGGTCCGAAGCCAACTCGCAGAGGAACGTTACGACAATGTGGGATTATTTGTGTTCCAAATGTATCTGACGAAAATGTCAACAATGAATCTGCCTAGAACAACTATGTCGGGGTCGGGGTCGGCTTCCAGTCTAACAGAATGCAGCTGAATACCAGTATTTTATATGGAGCGACTGCCTATCTGACCTCTACGATCCAGTTATTGAGAGACGATACCCTTGTGTAAGACTGGTGGTCCGACTTCTGGGCTTCTGACTACTTGTCAAAGATATAGGAATCCCACCAAAAATATAAATGTAAAAAAACTGGGCAAGTGCGTGTCGGGCCACGCACAGTGTAGGGTTCCGTAGTAGCCCGCTATCACAACATAGTACGACTCTGTTTTTCTTTATTATTACTGCTAAACTAATAAAGTTATCTTAACCGCTATAATTTTACTTTAAAGTTCATGAAATGCACTGTCATCGTGAATTTTTCCTGATTTTTCAAGCCCGCAGTTTAGGTTTTAGAGGGGTGGGGGGGGGGCTACTGGAACAAAAATTTGCACTTTAAACTTTAATATTTCGTAAATGGAGTACCACAGAGCAGCTCAAGAGTTAGCTAGTGAAGTACCGTTTTATAATATATGTATGTTTAGGTTAAGGTATTTATGTATGGGCCTGCGTCGCCTGAGATAAATAAATAAATAAATAAAAATAAATAAATAAATAAATAAATACAAAAATTATGGTTGGCTCTGGGCTTTGCCGCAAAAAGAATGGAGATCTGGGGGCACGGGAGTGCCCCCGCCAAGACGAGCCAAGCGAAGCGCAAGGGCACCTACCTTTTCTCGAAGCACTTCGTCGTATTTTTGAACCTTCATAACTTGGGTTTGGATTATACCTGATAAACAAAATTTTCGGGATATGATGTCAGTGGTTGTACAGGTTCAACGTAAAAAGTACCAAACCAATATGGTTAATTTTTATACTCAAATATAGTGTAGAACTCCGAGTAGTGATTAGTCTTTGTTTCATCGCAATCGCTTCAGTCTATCAAAAGATATAATCAATTTACGGCTGGTTGACACTACCCGTGACCCAAGGGCTGGCTTTTACCTTGGCCAGAGGCTAAGCATCGCCATACAACGTGGTAATGCCGCCAGTCTCTTGGGTACATTACCAGTCGACAGCGATGCGGATGAGTTTTTCGACGCTATTTTCTAGTTTCTGTATAGTTTTAGTTATGTTAGAATTTAATTTTGTTATTTTTACCTGTCTAAATACAATAACGTAAATCAATTTAAAGCATTCTATAACAACTTTTTATTGCAATAAGTGGAAACACGTAACGACATTTATTGGGACGATATAGTACTAAAGAAAACATATTGTGATCTTTAAAACATTATCATGTGTATTATTAACTCTGATACTTATGTCTGTGTTATTTAAAAAGTAATGATAATGATTATAATCTATAAATTAAAAGAAAGTCGTTTTAGTTACACTATTTATAACTCAAGAACGGCTAAACCGATTTGGCTGAAAATTGGTGGGGAGGTAGCTTAGAACCAGGTAACGGACATAGGACTTTTTATCCGGTTTTTTTTATCTGGTTTTAGACGGACATAGTATTTAATACTTTTATTTACTTATAGGAGTAGGGTAGGAGTAGTGTGGGAGTAGGGTAGGAGTTGTTTAGGAGTAGGGTAGGAGTAGGTTAGGAGTAGGGTAGAAGTAGGGTAGGATTAGGGTAGGATTAGGGTAGGAGTAGTGTAGGAGTAGGGTAGGAGTAGGGTAGGAGTAGGGTAGGGGTAGGGTAAGGTAAGGGGTAGGGCACCACGCGAACGATAGCGCCGGGCAGCTAGAAATAATTTATATGGCAAAACAACGTTTGCCGGGTCAGCTAGTAAATAATAAAACACATATTTCAGGATTTTCAGTAAAGAACCCCCCAACCCCTCAAAATTTTTATTTTTTATTTTATAAGCATCAATATTCTAAGGTTCTTCCTGAAGTCCTAGAAAGCTGAAAGGTATGTAAGCTAGTAATAGTACACAAACAACAAAACAATTCTAAAACTTGGAACTTTTACCCTCCAACCCCTTAAACTAGGGGATGGAAGTTTGTACGAGACTTCCGCAAATTTTGATGCTAGAGTTCTGAAAATTGATATAGGGACTCCTTGTAATAAATAATAAAACAAATATTTCAGGATTTTTAGTAAAGAACCCACCAACCCCCCAAAAAATATTTTTTTATTTCATAAGCATCAATATTCTAAGGTTCTTCCTGAAGTCCTAGAAAGCTGACATTTGGTATGTAAGCTAGTAATAGTACACAAACAACAAAACAATTCTAAAACTTGGAACTTTTACCCTCCAACCCCTTAAACTGGGGGATGGAAGTTTGTACGAGACTTCCGCAAAGGACATTGTAAAAAATGGCCTATGAATCGGCACGTATGAAACCTTTAAGGGCCCCTTTTCCCGAAACTTTAGGCATTTTACGCGCTGAGTCGGCTTGCGCCCGCGTTGCACAGGAGCCGTCGCGGTATGAACTCCGGTGACCTATGGCGGCGGACGAGCACGCCACAGTACAAATAAATCAGTAGTACAAATATTACACTAGTTTACAAATTTTTATTTTTTTTCGTTCACAGGACAAAACCGTTGGATTTGTTTTGTGACTACCTTCTAATCAGTAAAAATAAATGTCAAATGTTTTTATCAAGTCTGTTTTTTTTATAACACTCACAAGAAGTTTTGGCTTAATCTGGTTACGTAGTGATCAATTAATTGTCTTAAACTCAAAAAGGAAACATTTAATGAAATTCTATTTTTACCGACTTCACAAAAAGGAGGAGGTACTATGTTCGGGTGATTTTATGTTTTTTTTTTTTTTTTGTATGTTTGTTCATCGAATATTCCGCCAATTGTCGACGGATTTTCAAAATTCTTTTTTTGTTCGAAAGTAGATAGTTCTGAGGTGGTCCCATTGTCACCAAGTTAGGATCTGATGATGGGATCTTATAGAAATCGAGGGCAACCCTCAAATTTTATAGGCTGACTTATTGTTTTTCGCATATTTTATGAAGTATCTTGTGTATTTGTGTATGGTTGTCACCATCTCAGGTAGCTGGGCTGATGATGGAAGCTACAACTCCTTAACAGTAAGAAGTTACTCGAACAGGCAAGGACTGTTTTAGTAAATTGTTTTGATGTTTGATAGGGCATTTGCCACATTTGGTCTCATGATCATCAAGTCATGACCTGATGCTGCAGTCAGGATAGTCTGCAGAGTACCTAACTTCTCGACAAGTAACAGCAGATATATCGTGTTTAGGCTCATTGAAAAGGGCTCGATGTGTGGATAAACGTACTGTTACTGAGAAACACCGAAGACCTGATGCTGAAGCCAGGAGCATCAGAAAAAGTACAAACCTTGAAATTACAGCACCGTACTCGTATTTGGGCTCATTTTAAACAGGACTAATTTTAAGTTCAATGCAATGTTGACATAAGTCTGGCCTGATGCTGCAGCCAGGATTATCAGCATCTAGTCTAAAAACTAATAAAAGGAGAACTCCTCAACAATTAACGTCCCTGCATCGAGAAAAGGAATATTTTATAAAAAGGCGATGGGCAAGTTGACATTATTCTATTGTAACTTAGATAAATTATAAATAGACCCACTAAAAAGCGAGAAATAAAAACTTTTTAACAAAAAAAAAACCGACTTCCAAAAAAAACACTACAAACTGAAAAATAACTTTAATTTCGGAAGTCGGTGGCAAAAACTAAAATACTGATCCCTAAGACACCGACTTCCGAAATTAAAGTTATTTTTCAGTTTGTAGTGTTTTTTGTTGAAAATGTTTTTCAGACAGTGCAAATTAGATCATAAAATTTTTTGTTGTATTTACAAGAAAAATATGTAGTAAAAAAAACAGATCGGTTACAGAAGCTATACTTTCGGTAGCAAATTTTAATAAAAAGGGTTTTTCAAGTAGTAGATGAAAAGTACTAACAAATTCGGTAGCAAGAAATAAAAAATACGTGCAATTTAGATTGTCAATTTTGTGGCAAGACCTAACAAATCACGAAACTAACTGTTATTTTTGCCTAACTAAATATGTAGCCTTTAAAAACCAGAACAAGTGGTGTTACATACAATATAATGATGACCCATGGGTCAAAGAGTGTGGTACTTAAGATAGAAACACGTTTGTATGATACAACTACATACAGAAAGCATGGCTAATAGAAATCTCTATTCCTAGACAGCTCGTTTCGCCGAAAACTTTTTTGATAGAAAACATTGTTCGTAGATATCTCGGTTCATAAGAAGCACTTTTGACAGAGATCTCTGTTCATAGATAGCATTTCTTGTCGGAAACTTTGTTCATAGAAACCACTGTTTCACCTTGGTTCACAGAAAGCACCTTTGGTTCACGGAAACCAATTAGATCATTATTTTTTAAGTAAGCTGTATTCCTATTCACTCGCTCTTGCATCCTATGTCGACGGAGCCCCGCTTGGCGGGGCTCCTATTTCTGTGTAAAGGGTTTAAAGTAACCAAACCGAACCTCGGGGTGCCCTTCGCTCGCTCTTGCATCCTATGTTGCGCTTTTTTAACCAAGGGAAACAGTGGTTTCTATGAACAAAGTTTACGGCAAGAAGTGCTATCTATGAACAGAGATCTCTGTCAACAGTCCTTCCTATGAACCGTGATATCTACGGACAATGTTGTCTATCAACAAAGTTTTCGGCGAAACGTGCTGTCTAGGAATAGAGATTTCTATTAGCTGTGCTATCTGTATGTAGTCGTATCGTACAAGCGTGTTTCTATCTTAGGTTCCACACCGTGGGTCAAATCCTATGCTACATTCGAAAAGAATGCCTTACCCGATGTTGTCTAGTAGTTTCAGTCAATAAAACGAAGCAAAACCCACAGAATTGGAGACAGAACCTAAGACCCCATTTCGAGCCAGATGTATGATTTTGATTTCGAAGGATCTGAATTGAAGGATGGCAAAGTCAAAGTCAAGATTTCTGGTATAAAAAAAAGTTAGCAGATTACAGTTGGTCTAATTTAAGAGATACTGATACAAATCTGAATTAAAACAGAGTAAAATTTGCAATATGTAATACTTTCACTAAATGGTAATCTTAAAATTAACAAAAAAAAAAGTTAAAATTTTGAAAACTAGACGATCTAAATTTTTTCCACTTCAGAATCTCATTAAGCATTTTATCCTCTATGCAAACACATGGTTTTCATCTCATGAACAAAAACGCTGTAAACTAGTGTTATTGGCGTTGGCGACTGACACATAAATTCATAAGATTTAACGTGGGAGATAAAAAATTAAATTAAAAATTTAAAAAACCCCCGACAAAAATAAAATTAAGGAATCCCTACAAAAAGCACGAAATAAAAAAATCACACACACACACACACGTCAAACTTAGAACACCCCGTCGTTTTTGCGTCGGGGGTTAAAAATTAGATGGGAAGCATTGTATAGTGTTTCTTAAGTTCGTGGTTCTCTTTGTGCTCTTTTTGAAGGTTTCACTTCTACCACGTGTGAATTGCACACATGTTTTTTTTCATACACTTTCAAATTTCCACGCGAACGAAGTCGCGGGCAACAGCTAGTAAATAAATAAATATCGTTGGCTTTTGTCGTGGACACCAGGTAGTTGATATAATAAATATATACTTTTTTTGTAAATACATAGGTACTTCTTATGTACAAACATCCATGACTCAGAAACAAAATAATGTCCATGCTCATCACACAAACATTTGCCCCTACCGAGATTCGAACCCGGACCCTAAGATCGTAAGGCGGCCTCACTACCGCTGCGCCATTCGGATCGTCAGTGTATGTAAAAATATGTAAAGGTGAATGTTTCCATTAAAAATATTAAAGATTTAAAACTCTAGTCATACTGACTTCGCTAGTCTGTGTAGAGAACCACAAGTTTTCTTCACTTCAGATGCCCTTTTTTTCTTAATTTTGTTTTTTTTTACTTGCCATTTTAATTACTTCTAATACAACACGTTTTTACGCAGGTAAGTAGGCACTATTACGCGCGCGAAGACGATAATGTGGTTGCGAGAAAAATTGCATAGGTCCTCCCTCGATGACGTCCGGCAGGACACTGGTGGACACTGGCGCGGTGCGCGCGAGTCGTTTTTCACGCATTTATTTTATATGGAAAAAAATAAGTGCCATATTATAAATCTATCCAATAATATCCCTGTTAAACCTGATTAGTAAATGAAATGTAAAATTTTCATAAAAATTGCGTTCCCCCAAGTCTCATACAACTCAAAATCCTTTCAAAATCGACTTTACTTCTGATTTTTTTTTTGTCGAGCAAAATGTTAAATATTGTGTTTTTAACCAAAAAAGTCACTAGATTAAACATGTATCTGTACTATATATTTTTTTGCGAATTTAAATATGGTGATTTCTCTGAAAACAACTCGATCTAGAAACGTAAATTTCGGAAAAGGGGCCCTTAAAATAATTACTTGGCTTGGCCGTTTCGCTACCATCACATGGGCGTAAGGTGAAAAATTTATTCACTGTTCATTACTTTTCTGTTATACAATAGTTTTTGTAGTAACGAAACGGCCAAGCCTCATATTATTTTGACTAAGGTGTAGAGTTTGTGAAGTTAGGGCGTGTAGAGTTAGAAGCTTGGCTCTACATGAGATCTGATAACTTTTTGGCAGTGCGAGCCATATGTGGTCTCGTCTTGGCAACATTTTTCCATGAAAATGTTATTGGTGGGATCCTTAATTCTCTTTATTTGACCGCGCTCAGTTAGATAGATCCATGTCTCGCTACATCTATGTTACTGCCCACAGTCTGTTCTAAGAGATCGTTAAATCCTTTATTCTCTTTATTTGACCGCGCTCAGTTAGATAGATCCATGTCTCGCTACATCTATGTTACTGCCCACAGTCTGTTCTAAGAGATTGTTAAATCCTTTATTCTCTTTATTTGACCGCGCTCAGTTAGATAGATCCATGTCTCGCTACATCTATGTTACTGCCCACAGTCTGTTCTAAGAGATTGTTAAATCCTTTATTCTCTTTATTTGACCGCGCTCAGTTAGATAGATCCATGTCTCGCTACATCTATGTTACTGCCCACAGTCTGTTCTAAGAGATTGTTAAATCCTTTATTCTCTTTATTTGACCGCGCTCAGTTAGATAGATCCATGTCTCGCTACATCTATGTTACTGCCCACAGTCTGTTCTAAGAGATTGTTAAATCCTTTATTCTCTTTATTTGACCGCGCTTAGTTAGATAGATCCATGTCTCGCTACATCTATGTTACTGCCCACAATCTGTTCTAAGGCATTGTTAAATTCTATAATCTCTTTACTCATAGGTCGAGGTGATCTTCCACGGAGCCGCCACAGTGCGCTTCGACGAGCCGCTGAAGACCGCAGTGGAGATCAACGTGAGAGGAACCAGAGAGATGTTCAAACTAGCGCGAGGCTGTACTAAACTGAAAGCTTTCGTACACATATCTACAGCCTACAGGTGAATACCACACCGCACTCATCACACACACACCACACTACCATATATGAGCAACTTGTGTAAAGTGAGGACTGAGAATAACACAGCAGTCAAAAAATACAAAACAAACTAGAAGGGAACAATACAAAACAAAAATCTAACAGAATACTCTGTTTGTAAGCGATGCATATCGCATTATACTTTTTTGTTCTCAGGAGATCATTGACTTGTCAGTCTATCAAAAATCTAACAGAATACTCTGTTTGTAAGCGATGCATATCGCATTATACTTTTTGTTCTCAGGAGATCATTGACCTATCAGTCTATCAAAAAGTACTCTGTGCTTGTGTATTACTAGGAGAACTACAGCACAGATTACTAAGAGTGAAAAGAATACTTTTATTTTCTTTTCACTCTTAGTAATCTGTGCTGCCATGTGCTGCCACTTTTCACTCTTAGTAATCTGTGCTGCCATGTGCTGCCACTTTTCACTCTTAGTAATCTGTGCTGCCATGTGCTGCCACTTTTCACTCTTAGTAATCTGTGCTGCCATGTGCTGCCACTTTTCACTCTTAGTAATCTGTGCTGCCATGTGCTGCCACTTTTCACTCTTAGTAATCTGTGCTGCCATGTGCTGCCACTTTTCACTCTTAGTAATCTGTGCTGCCATGTGCTGCCACTTTTCACTCTTAGTAATCTGTGCTGCCATGTGCTGCCACTTTTCACTCTTAGTAATCTGTGCTGCCATGTGCTGCCACTTTTCACTCTTAGTAATCTGTGCAGCCATGTGCTGCCACTTTTCACTCTTAGTAATCTGTGCTGCCATGTGCTGCCACTTTTCACTCTTAGTAATCTGTGCTGCCATGTGCTGCCACTTTTCACTCTTATTAATCTGTGCTGCCATGTGCTGCCACTTTTCACTCTTAGTAATCTGTGCTGCCATGTGCTGCCACTTTTCACTCTTAGTAATCTGTGCTGCCATGTGCTGCCACTTTTCACTCTTAGTAATCTGTGCTGCCATGTGCTGCCACTTTTCACTCTTAGTAATCTGTGCTGCCATGTGCTGCCACTTTTCACTCTTAGTAATCTGTGCTGCCATGTGCTGCCACTTTTTTATGTAATCGTCGATAAAACGATTGTATTATTTTTCGTGTGGGAAATTCGCCTATTTTCTTTAACTTCAAGCCCTTTTATTTGATCATAACAGTCTGTTTCTGTAATAACTCCTGCGTGAGACACAAAGTAGGTAAACAACATTTTTACGTGTATTTGCACGTTATTTCAGCAACTGCCCACAAACGGCGATCGGCGAAAAGTTCTACGACAGTCCGCTGCCAGGGGACAAGCTCATCGACCTGGTGGAGACCATGGACGAGAAGGTGCTCAACGACATCACACCCGGGTGAGCAGATGTTATCTCATTCATAAAAATCATTCAATTCTTGAATTCATTAATTCATTTATTGACAGATAACACACAGACTAACTGCTCGGTCTAGGAGCCTAAGATTTTGCGCAAGAATTCATTTTTCCTTCCGTAATTTCTCTTCTTAAGGGTCTAGAACCATGTGCTGAATCATGTGCTGAATCCATGGTAACAGGTTGCGCGTCGATGTCCTGCCAGCCTGCCACCTGTATAACAGGTTGCGCGTCGATGTCCTGCCAGCCTGCCACCTGTATAACAGGTTGCGCGTCGATGTCCTGCCAGCCTGCCACCTGTATAACACGTTGCGTGTCGATGTCCTGCCAGCCTGCCACCTGTATAACAGGTTGCGCGTCGATGTCCTGCCAGTCTGCCACCTGTATAACACGTTGCGCGTCGATGTCCTGCCAGCCTGCCACCTGTATAACGAAATAGAATATTGTAATGATTTTTGAAAATTCATCCCCTAAAAGAGGGGAAAAAGGAAAATCACATAATGCAAATGGCTTGTTAATAATACATAATAATAGCAGCCTCTCACTGCCCCACTGCAGGGCCTCTTCTCATAAAGAGAAGGGACGAGCATTGATCACCACACTAAACTTGCTCAAGACGGAAATGAACAAACCGACGGACCACCGGCCACCTGATGAAATGTGTATGTGCCAGACACTTTATTTCACACAAACCTACATGGGCACTTAGGAAACGTCCCAAGCTAGGTGCACGGTTCCAATTGGTTGTTTCTTAAGGGAAAGTCCCGGCAAAACCATCACGATTACTTACGCTTCTAATACAGAGATAGATATGGACATGAGGCTAGTTCATGGGCAAAAATGGCGTTGTCTCCTTTTCCATTTGTACAAAATCCCGCACGGGAGCAAGGAGCAGTCAATAATATCGTCATCATTCAGCCGAGAGACATCCACTGCTGGGTATAGGCCTGCTCCAAGCACCGCCACTCCGTGCTTCTCCCATGCAGTAACATGTAACGTTGTATTCCTCCAGTCTCCTGGGCGAGTTCCCCAACACGTACGCGTACACGAAGGCGGTGGCCGAGAACATCGTGCTGGAGTACTCCAAGGGACTGCCGGTGGCGCTGTTCAGGCCTTCTATCGGTGAGCTCTTCTTTTTGTTCTAATTGTATTCTGCTAAATCGAGAGGTTTTTGTTTTGGAGGGGGACGAACCCAGGCTGAAAAATGATAGTCTGAAGGCACGGCACGCAATGCACGGCACGCAATGCACGGCACTAGCAACAATTTGACATTGACAATGCTCTCGTGTCGTGGCGGTTTTCGTGTAGTTCGATTATTACAAGTGACGTGGGGTCGACTGCACAAAGTGAATGAAATGAAATCGTTTGGTTACAGTGATCGGTACCGCCAAGGAGCCGGTCTCTGGATGGATTGACAATGTATACGGACCTACCGGTGTAAGTAATGTTTTTACTGTAATTAATTGTTTGTAAATAATTTCTAAGACTTTAAGTAATGTAATAATTTAACAATTTTGATACTGACTATAACACTTTTCATTTATTTATTATTATACCCAAGTTTTGTCAAAAAGGTGTCGCATACATACGCTCACGCTTGTAATTCAGCATCGTCCACAGCGCGCAGCGCCTCGTTCTAAAATATCGTCCTCCAGCTCCAGTACACTTGCTCCTCTGTCGGATTCCTTTCTTAGTTTAAAATAAAAAGACAAGTACATGTAATATATGATTGTGGTGACCGCTGCCTCGCGCGCAGGTGGTGGTGGGCGCCGCCGTGGGGCTGCTGCACGTGCTGCGCTGCGCGCCCCACGCGCGCGCCGACCTGGTGCCCGGCGACATGGTGGTGGGCGCCTGCGTGGCGGCGGCGTGGCGCACGGCGCGCGACGCGGGCGCCGCGCTTGGCAACCACGAGGACGCGCCGCCGCCCGACCTGGCGCCGCCCGTCTACAACTACGTGTCCAGCGAGCAGAAGCCGCTCACGTGGGGTGAGGCTGCCGTCGCATTGCTCTCGCGCGAACGTGTAGTAGGACGCCCCGAGTGGTTTATAGCAGCCAAGGATTGGGGAGGCCCATGTCTAGCAGTCGACTGCTATCAATATACTGACGATAGATGAAAGGTATAAAAGTGAACAGGTCCATACATAGATTTAGTATATACTAGCTATACTAAATCTATGGGTCCATATTTCGCCAGATATATTAAAGTTGCACGTAATAGGGGGCGCGCCTTTTACCATAAACTAAACACAAATCCAGACACCGCACCGGGTTGATTCTGAGAAATTCCACATGGAAATTAGTTGCCTTTAAAGGTACTTAACAATGATTGGCTTCACTTGTCTTATCACTAACAAAAGTCTTCCCTTCCAGAGAAATTCATGCACTACAACGAAGTCTACGGCTTCGAGGTGCCGTCAGTCCAAGCTATCTACTACTACCTGTTCATACTGACGTCCTCCCAGACGCTGTACTCGCTGTACTGCTTCCTGCTGCACTGGGTCCCCGCCTACGTCATCGACGCTATAGCCGTCATCATCGGCAAGAAGCCCATGTGAGTACCTCTCATCATCCCCTCGCACTCCTCCTGTTCTACTGACGTCTTGCAGCACTGGAGCACTGGTCCCCGCCTGCAAACTAACCATTAAAATCGTAAATCATTTTGTGGATAAGACTTCAAAATTTTTGAGCAGAGACAGAAAAGAAGTTGAAGTCTTCAAAGATCTTGTTGTATTGATTGGTAAAGCGGCGTAGGGGTACTCGCAAGTCTTGCGCGCACCCCACGGCATGTCGTTGATCTGGGTACTACGTGGGTGCTTCTTCGAATAAGGCATTCTTTGGTGATTTTCGTGGCAGTTTTCAATTTTTTTTTTTTTACTTGGTAGCAGAATCTAAAAATATACGTAAAATTCATATTTTTTATAAAAAAAAGGCACCTCAGAGAGCGATATGCTTACAGAGATAATCGAGGTTAAAAAAATGGAGGCCACGCTAATCACAAAAACACCCCACGAAAATGGAAATTTTAATTTAACGTTCTCAAATGAGTTACATATTGTTACTTAAAGAAGCCCACAGCCCACAGGCCCACCATTTCATTTTACTTACTGCCATTCTTCTTCAACAGGTTAAGAAAAACCTACGCTAAAATAACAAAATTCTCGGAAGTGATGGCGTATTTCGCGACTCGAGAGTGGAAGTTCGACAACAGCAACACTCAAAAGTTATTCAGCGAGCTCTGTGCGGCCGACAAGAAGATCTTCGACTTCGACATGGGCGCGCTGGACTGGAACGAGTACTTCTACAACTACATCAGAGGGGTCCGCGTGTACCTGCTCAAGGACCCCGTGGACACCGTGCCCGCTGGCCTCAGGAAGCTCACCAGGCTCCGGCTGCTGCACTACACCTTCTGTGCCATCCTAGGGCTGCTGCTCCTAAGGCTACTGTGGGCGCTTTCCAGTTTTGTTGTAGGCTTTTGGTGATATTTTTTGTGAATTTTTGAGGGTGCGAAAGGTTTTGTTTTTAGTGATATTATTCGCATGACTGGTTCGCGAAATTATGGGAAAATGCAAATGTAGAACAAATGAACAAGAAAGAAAGGAAAGATTATATACTTTATATACTTTATTATATACTTTATATACTTTATTATCCTATACTTTATATACTTTATTATATACTCTTCTTTCTTTCTTAGAATGAAATCGCGAATGATTTAGTAGCACTGACCTGTATTAAACAAGTACTCAGTGTTTAGTAGGAACAAAAAATGAATGCATGTACCTAACGTTATAATTGTGAAACATATGATAAATAAATAAATAAATATTTAGCAACAATCATGACATTTTTAAGACTTTTCCAAGTATGGCTGCTAAATGAAAACAAACTATGCTATCACAAATATTTGTTATTTAAATATTAAGTTAACATAAAATATGTACAGTCAGGGGAAAGGATTGTTTAGCAAATTGATTGTCACCATAAATTCAAATCACAACTTATTTAGGTACTTACTGTATTTTTATGACAGTCGTAAATGGACGTAGTGTGTGTGCCAGTTCGCTAAACAATTAATTTTCCTGACTGTACATAAAATACATAGGGACTAGCTAGAAAAAAAAATATTTTATGAAGATTATACCCAAAGAAATGGGTCATTCTAAGTGTAAGATGTAAATAAAATAAAACAAAAAAATCGTGTAAAATATTTTAAGTTAAAATAGTGCAGAGGTACCTACAGTCTCGAGCTGTTTTTTACATTTCTATGGTCTCGAGCATGATGTTTGACCATTTTTATTTAAATTCATATACAGGGTTAATGATTTCAGGTTTGTTCCCATAGTAAAAGTTGTTCATAATGATGAGTAAAATGACCTCTTAAGAGGTTGTTAATGTTTTACCAATAACCCTGATTGTTGTTGCCATCAATCGAGTTGAGATAGACATTTCATTAACATCACTATCATCACTATTATCATTATATCAGGCACATCATGGTGCCCAGAGGGAACGACTGAATGAAACTGCCCTGGATGTGAGATGCACAGGACAAGTCGTTGTGGCGAACCTGGGAGGAGGCCTATGTCCGGCAGTGGACGTCTTGCAGTGGACGTCTTGCAGTGGACGTCTTGCAGTGGACGTCTTGCAGTGGACGTCTTGCAGTGGACGTCTTGCAGTGGACGTCTTGCAGGGGGCAATACTACTGTACTCTTTTTCGTTTTAAACATTTTTATGGGTAAGAGGTGAATTTTCTAATTTCTGAAACTTAAAAAAAAACAAATAATATGTAGTTACTTAATAAAATTTTAGCATAACTTGTGATACAGGACTATGTTTACTTTAGAATTTAAGATAAACTGCAATATTGTGTCGAGTTGGTGGACAAACATACAAATGCCATTTCGAAATGAGAATGATATTAAGTAAATAATTTAATGACAAATACTTTGATGTTTTATTTGAAGTCTTTTAACCTATTACTTAAACTACATTGTTATAAATCTTCGAGAAAGTGTTCTTATCATAGCACCCCGGATTAGTTAATTATAAACCACAAACAGAGTTAGCAGAATAACTTGTAAGTTGTGGTTTATAATTATTATAATTAAAAACCACAAACGTAAGTTGTGGTTTATAAACATCAGGCCTGTATTCCCGAAGGGGTAAGTAAGCGTGTACCTTACACATATTTGGACAAAGGTGTAGAGTTTGCGAAGTTAGGGCTTGTAGAGACAGAAGCTTGGCCCTACATGAGATCTGATAAGACAGTGCGAGCCATTATGGTCTCGTCTTGGTCGGACCTTCTGGGGCGCGTTCAGGTAGTGCACGCGCCCACACCGGGGCCCTACAAGGAACCGTTATGGTCTCGTCTTGGTCGGACCTTCTGGGGCGCGTTCAGGTAGTGCACGCGCCCACACCGGGGCCCTACAAGGAACCGTTATGGTCTCGTCTTGGTCGGACCTTCTGGGGCGCGTTCAGGTATGATAAATTTCAAATCCAAGATGGCCGCCACCACAAAGTTGCGAATTACATTTTTTTTCACAACTCCCTCATTAGGGGTATCAAATGAAAGGGCTTGACTAGTAGAATACTATACACTATTACAAATTTCAAATCCAAGATGGCACCACAAAATGGCAAATTACATTTTTGTTTTTCACAACTCCTTCATTACGAATGGAATTAACTAACGTATTTATAATAAAAAATTAAATTAAAAATTTAAAAAACCCCCGACACAAAATAATAATAAAATTAAATGTAATTGGAAAAGGATAAAATAATTGAAAAACCGAATAAATACAAAAAAACAAACAAGTAACCAAAAAAAAAAACCCGAAGAATTTTTATAACGAGACTAAAACAGAAAAAATCATCATTACTTCTCGAATAATGGAGAAGTACAGTACAATTTTGCTTGAAAGTTCATATTTAAAGTATAAAAAAGGTTCCTATAATGTTGAATGTTTTTTGTCCCACAGCAATCTTTGCTCACGCACTGTGGCGATCAACGCTTTTCAAAACAAGTACGCGTTACGTCGCGTCTCGCCGCAGTCGCAGACTGCCACATAGGCCGCAAGCAGGTATGCCGTTGAGTTAATCGCGTTCGTCGCGTTCGCAGCGTCGCGTCACGTCGTATTCGTCGCGTCACGTCGTATTCGTCGCTCACGCAGGAGCAGGACACCTCGTAAGACTGCTTGTCAGACTTTCGGGCTTCTGACTACCCGTAACGACTGTCAAAGATCCAGCAGGCAGCCGGGACTAAATGCTTAACGTGCTTTCCGAGGCACGGAGGGGTCTCGGTATGTTAAAGATGGTCACCCATCCACAGTCCAACCAAGGCAAGCGTAGCTTAACCTGATCGATCGACCTGTGCGGCTGTTATTATTTAGCCACGGACCGCTCTGTTATAACGGCACAAACAGGTAAATATAGATACTTATGAGCGGGTCGCGAGCGTGGCGTACAGACCGCGATCCTTCGTCCCCTCTCGGTTGGCAGGGCCAGGCAGGGCGCGGGCGGGGTTGTATGCTCCCCGTGTGTCGTCACTCGTCGCGCTGAAAGGCACGTTCGCACACATTCGCTAAAGGCTGCGTCACAGTGTTCAGCATGCACTCATATTTGTACTCCTTCTCTCTCGTACAAGTGTCTATTCTTAGAAAAATAATTAATCTTCTGTCAATGGTCCTCCGCGCTTGTCAGCCCGACGCGCGACGTCACGATCAGTCACGATCTGACAGCTGTGTCTGGCAGTCTGTAGGTCTAATACGATGACACTACTGAACTATTCCGATGAATTTTTACATCAGTTTTATATTATTTAACATAGTAATGTGTGTGTTTAGTAAGAATATCTTCACGAAGTCGGGTCTGCAGGAGGTGCTGCCGTGCTCCGTGGGGCTGCAGTTCTTCGCAGAGATCAACAACACGAGCGGGGACGAGGTCTCGGTGGAGGTGCACCCCGGCGAGTGCTGTCTGGAGGTCGACGACGTCAGGTGTAACGTCGTCGAGGTCGTTGGAAGCGCCTCTGATACTGTTCCTGAAGGTATGCTAATATAAGTGTTATCTTCAAGTCACGAACAGTAATACGAGTAGAGGGCGAGCCTGTTGCTACACAACGGGCCCGAAGAGACCGACTTCTGTGTCAGGTTGTATGTTGATCACAATATTATTATGATTCGCGACCATAACAATTATGTATTAATAGAATTATAATTAGTCACATCATCGATGCCACTCTCTAAGTTCAAATTACCTTATTGAATGACTCGGTATTTGTGAGAGCAATTCTAACTAAGTTCAAATTACCATATTGAATGACTCGGTATTTGTGAGAGCAATTCTAACTAAGTTCAAATTACCTTATTGAATGACTCGGTATTTGTGAGAGCAATTCTAACTAAGTTCAAATTACCTTATTGAATGACTCGGTATTTGTGAGAGCAATTCTAACTAAGTTCAAATTACCTTATTGAATGACTCGGTATTTGTGAGAGCAATTCTAACTAAGTTCAAATTACCTTATTGAATGACTCGGTATTTGTGAGAGCAATTCTAACTGAAGGTTGTAGTTGTCTTGAAATACCTTTATTCTCAGAATAAAAAGATAAGAATGATGAAGAATCAAATCAAATGATGAATGATGATGTTCTTCTTCATCATCAAATGATTATAATTCTGTAAATACATAAAATTCAAAATTCATTTATTTGTTTGTCACAGGTGGAAAGTTATTATCATAGTTATATAAAGATCGCTGTAACATACCCACAGGGCGTACAATATTTAACAGTTAAAAATCTATTTTATCATTAATATTATTATTCATATCAAAATACATTATACTTTACACAAAAAATCTCTTCAATATTCTACCACATGGGCGTCCAAATGTTAAATAAGTTGATACATTTTATTAATAGTAAAAGGTCAAATTAGGGATGTCAGTCAGAAATAAAATAATAGGATTAATAATTGAATTACATTACTATGTCTAAGTGTCATTTAAATAGTCATTTAAATTATAGTAGCATTTATTACATAAAAATTCTTTAAATTGCTTCTTAAATCCAACCAAATCTAACTCTCTAATTGACTTTTTAATTTTATTATAAATTTGCGGGGCTCTGCAGAATATGCTTTTCTGCATGAGAGCTGACTTGGCTCTGCGTCCGCGTAGCATATCATTTCGCCTGTTACGTTGTACAGTATCAGATAGGTAAGGAAACAACTTTGGGTTTAATCTTACAAATAAGGCTGCTTCAAACAAGGCTGGTAGCGTCAGAATTTTGTGCTTTCTGAAATATGGTACAGTCAGCGTCAGAGAAATGGAACCCCCCCAAGACTTAAAGACTATCGCCCGAGCACGCTCGGGCCCGCCATCGCTCGTCGCTCGAGCGACGCGGCGGGCGGCGGCGCGGCGGCGCTGGCGCGTCACGTGAGCCTTGAGCAGCTCCCTCCCCCGCCGCCGCACCCATCTCTGCCCGAGCGCATCCAACGGTCCGCCTCAGATATTATTTGCAAGTTTCATTCAAGTTTTTAATAATTTTTTAAGGTATTTTTTCGGCTTCCTTCTGGCCGAACCGTATACCAAGAATAACTTACAAAAAGACACTTTGCGTGCGATTAAGATACGAACCCGCATCACCAGGCGCCAGCCGATCATCGAGACCGTGTCTTATACTACTAGGCTATTGGCTCAGTTGTCAAACTCAACGAAAATTGGAATAGTATTACTCCATAAAACGAACAAGGTTATTAACGGTCTAATCTTCTAGATATTAAGGTTTAAATTTCAACTTTCGTTTTATATTTAATACCTTAGTTTTACAAAATGTAATACGCATTAACTCCTCAATTAACTAAAAGATAAGGTTGAAATTAGCTTGTTTGGTTGAATATAATGTGTTGATTCCGATTGTTGCACTACCGTCATTTTACTTCAGAAACTTAACTGCTGTATGAACTGCGAGTTAAGGTTGAATTTAGAATACTTCTTCGCTTTATTTAGTAAACTGTGATTGAGGGTATAATTATTTTTTAAATGGTTTCGTTTTCGTGCCGATTCGCTTGTGTGTAATTATCTTCGTCGTAATATTATCAAATTTATTAAGTTTTTGACCAGTTGATTCTATTAACCGATGGTATGGTTTGATTAACAACTTTTTTGAAGGCTAAAATTGTTGTTATCTGGGAACAGGAACAAAGCATAAAGAAAATAGCACGAGTTATGGGCATAACGGTAAGATTTATGTTATACTTCCACATATTACCTATTTATTGTTGCAATAATGTTGCATTATTACTTACTAGTTAGATGTTTTTATGTATTTCTAATATTATTATTTTCATTGCAGAGAAAAACAGTTCGTAGATGGATACAAAGGTATCAAGCGACGGGTGATGTGAAATGTGATCGCCAAGGCCAGAGAAAATACAAATGGAGCGACAACGTAATATTGTGAAAGTTCATTTAGTGGCACCCTTCAAAACTTCAAGAAGTGATAGACTGTGACATCCTCTCCGTTATTATAAGGCAATTTACTCGGCAGATTGATTGTGTAACGTATCTGATAAAATTGCGTTGGAACATATATGAGCAAGTGTTATTAATTCCCAATATTTGTGGGATCCTTATCTCGTAGTTAATCAAAAACAAACAACCTTTATAATTATTATCAATCCAGATAATCTGGTTTACAAGTAGTCTTGTAATTTATTAACGATGCACCATCTGACCTCACATATTTTTCTAATGTTGTGTTAAATAAGGGTTATTAGAAAATGTGATAAAAGAGAAAGATGTATATTGCTATTATAGTTTAGCATGTTGATTCTTCCTCTGTAATTCACAGACACAAAAGACAATTTTTTTTTTTTTAAAGGTCTTTTCCGATAAGTAAGTATAAAAAAAATCTGTTTTCACAACTTTAAATAAATAAATATTATTGTAGTTATGTTTCTATAAATATATATATAAACGAACCTTTATCTAGTGTTAAACGTTCTAAACCTCATCCAGGGTATCTCTTTTGTGTTTAGTTAATATTCTAAGTAAATAACCCCAATTTAACACAGATAGAAAACTGTATACTCAACCTGGAAGTGGATTCCATGAAGTCCTAGAAATGTAATTAGAAAAATAAATGAATATTGTTTATCAAAATGCCTAGCTTTTATTACAAACCTCCATTTGATTTCTTAAATAATAATTAACGAAAATCACCTAATAAAGAAACTAAAAAAAAGGGTAAATAAATAAAATAAAGGAAAAAGAAATCTTCTCATCCGCGGATTTGAACTCGTGACCACCGCATCGCCAAGCCGCAGTGTTAACCATTAGACCAACACGCCACTTACGTTACATTACGAAAAACTTAAATAGGTTTGATGTCAATACCAAGGGGGGTACCTTATTTGTGAAGCGAACTGTACACAACTGTCCGTTATCTGAAGCCCAAACATAGATCTTATACAGCGCTTTTGCGCCTTAAACGCGAATTCTCTATTAGTAGAGTTACCCCAAAATATGATGCCGTATCTTAACACAGATGCAACAAGACCATGATAGGCTGTGAGTAGTGCATCCGTGTTAACGGTTGGGGCAAGTTTATACAAGGCATAGGATGAACAACTTATTTTCTTACATAATGTTTCAATATGATTCTTCCAGTTAAGCTGGCTATCTATTATAAGACCCAGGAATTTTGCACTGTCCACGTCATTAATTACATTATTCTGGAATTTTACGATCATTTTTGTACAGGATTTTTTGTGGCCAAAATTCATAATCTGAGCTTTACTTAAATTAATTTTTAGGTTGTTGTCGTTAAGCCAAGAGATTATTCCGATTAACGCGTCATTAACATCAGTTTCATATAGGCCAGGTTTATTACCAGCTAACTGTTACCGTGCTATCATCAGCAAATAGGGTTATAGGGTAATTTATGGCTTTGGGCAGGTCATTAATATAAATTAAAAAAAGCAAAGGACCCAGAACACTGCCCTGTGGTACGCAAAAGTAAACAGTACGTTCTTTAGATAGGTATGTGACTGCTTCCTTCGTCTTTAAATTTAAGTCTGTTATAGCAGTTTTTTGTTTTCTATTAGAGAGATAAGTCATTAATAAATCCAGAATATTACCTCTTATACCATAGGAGTCAAGTTTGTTTCTTAGTATGTTATGGTCAACATAGTCAAAAGCCTGTGTCATGTCACAGTACATAGCACAAACAGGTGTCTTATTATCAATATTAGTCATAATAGTATTCAAGAAGTCATATATTGCCATATTTATTGTCTTATTTTTCCGGAAACCTTTTTGCTCGTTGCAGAGAATCATATGTTTTCTAAATATGCATATAGTTCATTACAGATATATTTCTCATATACATATTTTTGAGAAAATTGGCAAAAGGGCAATAGGTCTGTAGTTTTCCATATGCTGTTTATTCCCTTTTTTTAAAACATACTAAATTATGTTTTACGGTCACGTTTGCATCAACCTTTTAACCTAGTACCGACATGCAAATTGCAAAAAACGTAAAACAACATCGAGACCGTGCGATGTACGGCTGGCTACACATCAAGTATAAATAACCAGTATAAGCTGACTTCTGATTGTACGAAAAACCAATACAATGCGAGGTCAGATAAAACTGGAAAAGTAGGAATAGCTTGATATGTGTCCTGTGTAGTATTTTAGTTTTTCCACGAAAGATGAGAATTCAACCGTCGCATCACCCGCCGCGTGCCGTAATCTTTTACGTCCGTGAGAACGTGGGCTTAAGGCTCCCGCAGACAGGCGAGACGCGATACTGTTTTAATGAAGTTTTCATAGAAATGGTTCTACTAGAGTCACGTCGCGTTGCCGCGTCGGGCGGGCCTGTCTGCGGAACCCTTTATTCGTTACTTAAAAGTTCTAAATAATTAATAATAAACAAAAATGTGCCCGAAAAATGACGATGGGCCTATCACATTTATTATCAAATGCGAAGCGTGCATGTATGTACAGACTCCTGTAAACAAAAGCGAAACGTACATGTATGTACAGACTCCTGTAAACAAAAGCGAAACGTGCATATATGTACAGACTCCTGTAAACAAAAGCGAAACGTGCATGTATGTACAGACTCCTGTAAACAAAAGCGAAACGTGCATGTATGTACAGACTCCTGTAAACAAAAGCGAAACGTGCATGTATGTACAGACTCCTGTAAACAAAAGCGAAACGTGCATGTATGTACAGACTCCTGTAAACAGAGGACACCTCTGCTGCAGCCTTCGGGGATTGTAGGCGTGAGCTTATGTAATAGACTTGTACCATTGTGTGTTCTGTGGTAATAGTAACAATATACATACATTGTTATGTTGCTCAGTTGTCAATAGCGCACTGCGCATGTGACGCGGATCGGTTCCCGCACGAAACAACACTTGTATGGCGCATGCGTTTAGGATTCTAGACCGCGCTGTTCGTACATTACAAGTATGTGGTTTTACGGGTTTTATCTTTATTTGGAGCGACACTATTGAAACATTCCTTCTCACCGCGCGCCGCCACGCCGCCGCGCCGCCTGCAATCCCAATCGAACAGTTAGGCAGAGGTGTTCTATAGTACACCCACATTTCGCCCGTTATGTTCAAGCATAAATAAGTTCATGGGTTCGATTCCTAGTTCAGGCAAAGTGTTATTAGGTTTTCGACCAGGAATTCCCCAGTAGCACCTCGGAGTCTGGATTTGTGCGCGATTGATGGCAATAGGCTCGCCCCCTATTCATATTATTTATTTATTTATAAGACAACAAATAAGGTCCATGTGTTAGTAATAATATGATTTAGCCTATTTTAGTACCTAATAACTAAAACTGATCTGGTTCGATCGGCCAACGCCCACACAAGCGAGCTATCTGCCCGGGCGGCTATCGAGTGCAGAATGATGTTGGGACTGTCACGCAACCTCCGAAGTAATGAGGCAGATTTCTTGCGCCATACCGCGTCAAAGCTGTCAGTGCGCGCGTCGGCAAACATCCCCGGCGCACTGCAATCTGCAGAAGCATAGCAGTCGCAACAGCACCCTGAACGCATTATTATATTGGATTGTAAGCCCTTTGGGTATATCTGAAGCACAGGGCACCCGAGTACACTGTTGTGCAATGCAACTGTACTTCGAGAGAACCTGCGGGCCAGCATGTTCGCCCGGACTGACAACGCTCTGCGCTCCCTCTCCAAATCTAAGTCATCTGTCAGGGAATCTGTTACATGGATCTTAAACATTATATAATTATTATGATTATTGACAATTCAATGTATTCAACTGCATCCGGTTAGACTGTAAGCCGACCCCAACATGCTTGGGAAAATACTTGGCAGATGATGATGATAGACAATTCATTATTTAAAACTAATTTCAACAAATCCGGGCTTTAAATCAGTTTTAAGTAATGCTTGAGTTTTTAGCAAGGTTCTGTAATACGGGCGTTGGTTAGCTTGCTCGGTTATCTATAGTAGTTCCTTTATCTTGTGCAGGATCGACGTCGACCCTTCATCTGGTGGCGCCGCTGCTCAGCCCCTACGACCGCAAGGGGTTCTGCACCATCCACGTCGACTACAAGTCCAAGTCCAGGCCGAAGAAGTTCATCCGAGACACTATAAAGATAAAGTTCGATACGACTCTACAGAAAAAAAACGCTCCGGACGACGCCACGGTATGCAAGCACATCGACGAGGACCCGCTGAACGACTGCAAGCCGGTCTTCTGCGACACCTTTTACAATGGCAGGAAGTCTCACTTCAATGTGTTGAAGAAACGTTGCGTAGAAGTACCCGCTTGTTTGACTAACGCTAAAACTGATATCCCTAAAACTGCATACAATCCTGTTTCAAACAAATGTGTCGATAAGCCAGCTATAAGCAAGGAAGATATTAACTTCATCAAAGCATTGGCGGGCGGGAAAAGCAGGCCATCGAAAGATGTGCTGATCATTACTACGACCCGTAAAAACTGCTCGGTGTTACCGAACGATGAGGTACAACGAGTTGGAACCGACTTGGAGTCGCATACCTTATCGAGGGTCGTAGGGGTAAAGACGACCACACGGCCGCGTTCTAACTTCACCGCCAACAAGAAGCCGAAGCACGCGCCGAGCATTCGCATGTTCAACTGCTTAATGACCTACGTGATGACCAACAAGCACACGCTGCTGGCGCTCAGCGGGGTCATCCTCGTGCAGTGCTGCCTCATCTGCACCATGGTCTACTGCTTCGCGAGAAGCTGCACCTGCTGCAAAAAACAAGAAGTCGTCAACAAGTTCTTCAACTACCGCCAGGACGCGTCCGTCACCACGCCGCTCATTTGCACCAGTAACATCGACACGGAGACGACTGACTACCAGTACCTCAGCGAGTCTTCCAATTACATCGACAAGAAGATCAAGTGTTACAAAGCCTGCCAGAAGGAACGGAAGACCAGCTGCAAGCTGAGCATGTCAGACGATATCCTGTCCAAGTGCATCACGAGGCGCGACTGGCACCGGCTGCCGCGCTCCGAGACGATACCCGAGGTGCGCATCGACGAAGACCTAAACGTGAGTGATCATCGAGAGGTACTAGAACAAAGAAAGCTGACCGACACTAAAGTTAACTTCCAAGACGAGACACGAGATGCTAAGAAGACTAAATCTGTGAAGAGTATCGTGAAGAAAGTTGACAGCAGAAGCAATACGGGAACATTCAGCGATTCTTCTGAAAAAGTGATCAGATGTCACAACTACGAGGGCAGCTCCAACGTGACGGGCTTCAAGAAAAATGGGCACGACAAGGCTTTCGGTTACAAACAAGATAAGAACACCGACTCTATAGAACAAGGTGCTCAGGCTTACTTCTCCAACGACTCGATCGACGACTTCCTGTCGGAGCGAGGGGTGCTGTTCATCGGCGACAATGCGTCCAAGTACTCGTTCAGCAGCATGTCGAGTGCGAACAACTCTTCTCGGTCGAGTAAAACATCCAAGAATAATGTGATGAGAAACTTTATACCTTTCTTATCCCGGAAAGGTAAGGGGCCCTCGTCAGACCCCGGTCTGAAGAAGTCTAAGGCTGATCTAGATTTAGAGGTACTGCACATGTCTCGCGTGTCCATGTGCTCCTCAAGTAATGGGTCCGACCTCTGCAAGGACTTGAAACGAATCAAGGATTCCACTAGTTCTCTTTAGTATATTTTTGTAAAATATAATTGTTATACACTTCATTAATGGCTTTTATTTTTGAGTTTGTATTTATCACGGGATCCTGCCGTTTTGCCAAAAAGATTTTGCCAAAATTTCACTACCCAAACAAATTTTGGCAACCTTTTCTTATACCAATGCAATGTTTGGAATGATTGTAGTACGCACATTTTCATTGGGTCAAATTTTTACTTGGCAGAATATTACTATGGATAATGTCATTTAGGCATATTTTGGTCTTTAATCAAATGATTTATTACAGCGAACAATCTTTAGACATACGTTTGGTCAAATGATTTGTTATGACAAAAAATATAAAGGCAAAAATAAGATTTTTTGATAATTAAATAATTAAAAAATGCAATTTTATTTTAAAATAATCATTTATTTAATACAAAATATTTGTAACTTAATTTTTTATTTTTTTTTGCATTGGACCGAGAACCGAATTAGATAGACGAGGTTAATTATTAAAAACAAATGCTTAGGTTGGGTTAGGTTAAAACTGTGACCTCCTGCACACGAGCCGAGCGAGCGAAGCGAGCGGTGCCGCGGAAGCGGCCAGCGAGTGCCAGTGTCGCTGTGTGCGTAGTCGGGTCGGGGTGATTCTGTTTTATTTGTATTGAATTAAGGGTTTAATTCGGAAATACTGTTAAAGACGAGGATGCAAATCAACACCTTGTATAAAAAATAATTATTAATGAAGAATAATTTTTCTAGTATCAAATCCAAGTTGTCGCCAGTGTCGTCATGAGTAGAGGGAGCAGAATCCATACAGGCCGTGGTCGTCAGGTATAAGAGAATCGTCAGAGTTATTATTCATGGGTAAAAGTAGTCATTATACGGCAATAAATATACACAAGTCGCCACAATGGAGTTGCAAGACATGCAACTGTTTTGACACTTCTGACTATTCTATTCTATTTTTATCTATGGCAATGGTGCCGATGTCGACAATTCTGCCAATGTCAGATATGTTATGAGAATACGTGCGAAGTGGGGATAAAAAAAAAATAATAATAAATTCTAAATTCGAGCGTTGAATTTAATGTGAAACTTGTTGACGAGTGTTAGTAGACACTTTTGACGTTTACGTTCCGGCAACCAGGGACCGAATTACCGTTACTTTTTTGGTAACGTTACAAATTACCGTTATGATAACGTTAAAAAAGTAACGATATTTATAACGATACCCGTCAGTCAGTTAACGTTATCTAATGGTATTAGTACCGGTAAAAATTACAATTATTATACCGGTAAAATTACCGGTATAACAATTGTAATTTTTACCGGTACTAATAAATAGAAAGAAAAGAAAGAGATAGGCGAGGAGGGATAGAAAGAGATAGACGTATAAATATACGTCTATCTCTTTCTATCAATGACGGTGGGGAGACTAGCATATTTTGTTTGGTGTTAAGTACGACTAGCTTCAGCGTGTATACAATATATATTGTTTCTGTGCTGCATCCTGCGACATATACTTAAAAAAACCGGTCAAGTGCGACTCGAACTCGCACACCGAGGGCTCCGTATAAATTTGTAGATATAGTTTTATTATTTTTTTATTTGTAATGTACGAATTTACGGTATAGTTTCCTTTACTAGTGCTATATGACATTGCTTCTTGCCAAATTTCATGATCCTACGTCAACGGGAAGTACCCTACTATAGGTTTTGATTTTGGAACATAAATGGCCGTATCTTTTGATTGTGTTGACTTAGAAGTTTGATTTTCTCACTGCTTCAAGAGATTGCAGCCTTGAATAATTGATTTTAATTTCAACTTGATAACTCTACGCATTCCTGAGAAAAAGGATCTTGACTACCGGGCAGACAGACGGACAACGAAATGATCTTATAAGGGTTCGGTTTTACTTTTTGAGGTACGGGACCCTAAAAAAGAGAGATTACGAGAACCGTATAATCTATACTTCTATATCTATACTAATATTATAAAGCTGCAGAGTTTGTTTGTTTGTTTGTTTGTTTGAACGCGCTAATCTCTGGAACTGCTGGTCCGATTTGAATGATTCTTTTAGTGTTGGGTAGTCCATTTATCGAGGAAGGCTATAGGTTATATTTTTTTTTTCAAAATTAGGGATCCGTAATAAAATTGCTTTTTTGTAACACAAGGTGTAAAATCGAAAACCTATTTTTGCGTGCGCTGCAAAAACTATTGACAATAGAACAAAATGATGTACTACGGGTTTGTAGAGCCCATTAAGACCTACAAAAAAGTCCGCGAGAACATATATCTAGCTATCATGGTTTAATCACAATAACCGATTTTGTGTTCAAAATAATTATTAAATCGTCTGAAGAAAAAAAAAACTACGTTAAATATGTATCGTAATATTAATCTTTATCGAAATTAAGCGTTATGTTATCAAGAGTATTTATGAAGAAGTAAAATACTTTTTGTTTCATCTCAATCGGATATTTCGTTTAAAAGTTATCACGTGTGTAAGATGTTAAGAGTTGGTACCTATTAAGGAGTTATGGGCCATAGAGTTTTTTATCTATATATATACTAATAATAAAGCTGAAGAGTTTGTTTGTTTGAACGCGATAATCTCTGGAACTACCGGTCAGATTTGAAAAAAATCTTTTTGCATTTGATAGCCCAATTCTCGAAGAAGGCTATAGGCTATTTAACATCACGCTATGACCCTTAGGAGCCGAGCAAAAAGAAAAAAAAACTCAGAGTGAACGGTAAGCGAATACGAAGTGTTGCGACGCGACGGGGTGGGGGTACAAGAAATTTCACGCGGACGAAGTCGCGGGCAGAAGCTAGTGTGTAAGTATATAGAGGTATGAGGAACAGGGTGTAAAGTTCACTCAACCTCCATAGAAAAGGGAGGATCCTCCGACCAGACAGTATGACGCGTTGTTCTCATGTGGCATTGTAGATACCGCTACAAGTACATACATAATATTTAAAATTTCTGACTAAAACATCAGCCAGTAAACATATAAGTCACATAAATAGGTACATGAACAGTCAACCGCACGGCTCTGTATACAATATGATCTTGACAGACACAAATATGTAGGTAAATACATAAAAATAAGGTAAAAAAAATTCGAATGCGTGTAGGACACGCTTTTCAACTTAGTGTTCTGTAGCGTCGACTTTGCAATTATTAAGAACATAAAATGTTGTTTGGGATAAATTCGTCCCAAACTCCCAAATCCCAACTATAGAAACTTTAATTGTGCCTGGTCTAGCTGACACTCACTTCACTTAGCCGGTTTTCTTAAATTTAATCATTCCTATCTTTCTATAGAAATAGTGTGAAAGATGTTTGGAAGATAGGAAAGACATTTATTACAACTGCGGGTATTCACAAAACCTGTCAAAGCATCCTATCTTGTTCGAAATATAAGTACGTTTTGGTTGCATTTTTTAAGATCTATAAAAAAAAAAAAAGTGGGCTCGGGGGACCCCCCCGTCAGGAACGAAATTCAAAATGGAAATCCAAGTTGGCGGTTGCGAAAATTTTAAAATCACAAAATTTTGAAGTACATTATTGCCTTCGTCTTGAATTTTTCTCTTGACCTCACTATCGGCTTCAGCACCCTCGAAAACCATGAACGTACTGATATCAGTCTTCAAGACTATATTTCTTATGTCATAATAAAGCGCATCGACTTCCTGTAGCAGAAAGTGTATGCATGGGCGAACCGTATTCGTCGGTATAAACGGCGAGTAGAGCGATACACTCAGGATCGTAACAAGAAGCGCGCCTTCAACGGTTGGGTCATGCCGGTTTTGATGTACTCTTTCGACAAACTCAAATGGACTCAGACCGAACTCGACGTCCTGGATAGGAGGGTCCGTACATTGCTGCCTGCAAATCGGATGCATCACCCACGGTCATCGGTAATGAATGAGGCGTATATCCCGCGAAAGTGTGGAGGTCGAGGCTTTTTAAACGCTAAGACCCTCCACAATCGCGAGATATGCAGTCTCAGGGAATATTTCCTACAAACCGACGTGGGGATGCATCGAGATGTAGTCGCCGTGGACAAGGGCCTCACCCCGCTCTCCTTAGCTAAAGAGAACTGGCGCAAGCCAGTAGTGCTTGACACCAATGATCGCATGGAGGTATGGCAGAGTAAGGAGCTTCACGGACGCTTTTTCCGGGCCATACATGGACCCGATGTCGATCTATTAGCGTCCGTAGCCTGGCTGCGTTTCGGTGATCTCTTTGGAGAAACCGAAGGTTTTGTCTGTACAATTCCATAATTGCACAGACAAAACCTTCAGTAATTCTCAGGTAATTGTTCGCCATCATAACTTCGTCCATACGAAGTTATGATGGCGAACAATTACCTGAGATTTATTGTGAAAGATGGCACGTTGACATCTTTTGGGCATACCACCGGCCGGGGGAATCAATCAGGCATATTATCTCCGGATGTTCTCGTCTAGTTAACGGGGAGTACTTGCATAGGAACATCTTTGTAGCCAGGATAATCCATCAGCAGCTTGCTCTGAAATACAGCCTTGTGGAATCGGAGGTGCCGTACTACAGGTATGTGCCCAACCCAGTTCTCGAAAATGGAAATATCACATTGTACTGGGATCGATCCATCATCACTGACAGGACTGTTGTTGCCAATAAGCCTGATATAGTGGTGGGGGATCAATCAGAGCGGCGCGCAATGATTATTGACATAACCGTCCCGCATGATGAGAACCTCGTGAAAGCCGAGAAAGAAAAACAAATCAAGTATCTTGACTTGGCTCGCGAGGTTGTCGACATGTGGGATGTTGACTCAGCAATCATTGTGCCGATAGTCGTGACAGCCAAAAGGTTCATAGCCAAGTGCCTCGACTAACACCTGAGGAAACTGTCGTTGGGCAGCTGGATCAAGGGTTTGATTCAGAAAGCAGTACTTCTGGACACGGCTCGCATTGTTAGGAGGTTCCTCTCTCTGGAGCCCTGACCGCCGGTAGCTTGGACCCTGTTCCCGATACCGGTGGGCTTTAATATTTTTAAATGTTTTTATATTCTAATATTTAAAAATATAATATGTATTTAGTGAAATAAAGGAATTAATAATATAAAGAAGGTACTTTATATAATAGGTAGGTACTTTATATAATAGGTAGGTAGACAGGGGGGGTCAGTGGCTAAATAATAACAACCGCACAGGTCGATCGATCAGGTTAAGCTACGCTTGCCGTGGTTGGGTTGTGGATGGGTGACCATCATTACATACCGTGACCCCTCCGTGCCTCGGAAAGCACGTTAAGCCGTTAGTCCCAGCTGTCATTTGTGGATCTTTGACAGTCGTTACGGGTAGTCAGAAGCCCGAAAGTCTGACAACCAGTCTTACCAAGGGGTTTCGTATTACCCAGTAACTGGATTGTGGGGGTCAGATAAGCAGTCGCTCCATGTAAAATACTGGTATGCAGCTGCATACCAGTATTTTACATGGAGCGGCTGCATTCGGTTAGTTTGGAAACCGACCCCAACATAGTTGGGAAAAGGCTAGGCAGTTTATGACAGGTAGTTTACGAAGGTAGTATGAAACCCATTATTGTTATTACTAGCTTCCGCTCGCGATTTCGTCCGCGTAAAACTTTTTGTTCCCCCGACCCACCCCGTCGCATCGCATCGCCCGCCTGCGCTATTACTTCGTTTTCGCTAAAGCGAAAACTTCTGACTTTTATTCTTTTTGCTCAACTCCTAAGGGTTCTAGCGTAATGTTTAATAGCCTATAGCCTTCCTCAAAAATGGGGCTATCAAATGCAAAAACATTTTTATAAATCCGAGCGCTACTTCCAGAGATTAGAGCTTTCAAACAAATAAACTCTTCAGCTTTATTATTCTATAGAACTATCTCCTGAGATATTCATTGAAATCAATTAATGATGTCAAGGGCAATTTTGTTCAAAATGAAATACGTAATGAATAACGTATTTATTTGGATATTTAAGGATTATAATCATGTTTATAAAAAGTTATTTTACACAATACAGTATTATTCCTTATCCAATTAAATACATTAGGTACGTTGTGATTTTCATGTAGATCAAAATTGCCTTTTACAGCATATCATTAAAATGAATATCTTAGAAGATATCAGAGATTTAAAAAGCGCGAGCGGCTGGCGGGGCGGTACGAAGTTCGCCGGGTCAGCTAGTATGATTATAAAATAAAACGCGCGAGCCGTCTTGTATTCATAATTTTGTTGCCGCTCCGCTTAGAAGCCCCGGCGAACGCACAGCGCGCGTTTCGGTTTGGCAACGTCGCGTCGCACCAGACGTAGGTAAATTTTAGCAAAATAACGTTATTGGTAACGATATTTTAATACCGGTAAATCCAGTGTTATAACGTTATATTTAACGTTAAATATTTAACGTAACAGAACGAAATGTTTTGGTAATTTTACCGGTATTTTTTTGGTAACGGTAACCGTCCCTGCCGGCAACTGACAAGTTAGACTTGGTGCTGCCATAAAAAATGCAAAAAATCGATAGATCGATAAAAGTTTTTTTTTCGCTTATCACTAGAATCAACAAAGAAATAATAACCCACCAAAAACATTTTCATGTAAAATGTTGCCAAGACGAGACCACATATGGCTCGCACTGCCAAAAAGTTATCAGATCTCATGTAGAGCCAAGCTTCTAACTCTACACGCCCTAACTTCACAAACTCTACACCTTAGTCAAAATATGAGGCTTGGCCGTTTCGTTACTACAAAAACTATTGTATAACAGAAAAGTAATGAACAGTGAATAAATTTTTCACCTTACGCCTATGTGATGGTAGCGAAACGGCCAAGCCATATCTGGGGGCACGGCAGTGCCCCCGCCAAGTCGAGCAAAAAGCGGCACGGCCGTACCATCCTTTTCTCGAAGCAGTTCAGGCCATTTTCGACCCCCTATAGCTTCGTTGTGGATAAAACTAGAGACCTGAATTTTCAGTAATCAAGCAGGTATTGTATAAACACGGTATATATCAAATTTCATTCGATTTGAACCAGTAGTTTAAGAATTATAAATAGTCAAAGTTTCTTAATTTTGTCACTCACTGACTGACTGACTGACTGACCGATCATCAAAACTCTAAGGCACTTCTAGCAGACATAGAAGCTTCAAATTTAGAATTCAATTAGTGTTTAGTGTATAACTCAAGGAAAAACTAAAATATTTTGCAATTTCGTTCCACTTTTCAAGATACACCAACTGCAAAAATAACTTTGTAATCCCATATAAATATATAGAATTACAAAGTTACATCTGCAGTTAATGAATCAGTGTACCTGTATATCACGGCATAGTTTTAAACAAAGTCGCTTCCCGCTCTGTCTGTCCCTATGTATGCTTAGATCTTTAAAACTGCGCAACGGGTTTTGATGCGGTTTTTTTTAATAGATAGAGTGATTCAAGAGGAAGGTTTATTTGTATAATACATGCATAATATAGTAAAGAAACACTAATAATTTTAGAGGTTTCTAATGTGATGTCGTAAATAAACACATTTTATTGTGCTTATATTGCAAAAGCTAGCTGAACCCTACGAGATAGATCAAAATAATGTACTACAGTATTACACACCATAAAAAGGTCTACAAAAAAGTCCACGGTGGTATATGTCTGTCTCTTAGGGATCACCCACAATAACCATTTTTTATCCTTTACTTTTTACGAGAAATAATGGCTTGTTTACGAAGCAATTTTAAGCAATACAGCCTTAATCCTTATCCAATTAAGTACCTTAAATACATTGTGCATTTACTATAGATCAATTTGGCCCTTTAAAGCATGTAATTTAAATGAATATTTTCGAAGATATTACAGATTTAAAATGTAGGGACATAGCGGTTGCGCTGGTGAGTTTACCTAAGGCAACGACAGGATAGTCCGGTTAAGTAGTCACGACCTCTCATCGTTTGGGGTGGGGTGTCCATCGAGCTCAGCAACTCCCCTAAATATCTTGGTGTTACCCTGGACAGGTCTTTAACATTCAGCAAAAACTGCAAGAATATCAAGCAGAAGGTGCACACTCGCAACAGTCTTCTTCGTCGACTGGTCTCATCGAAATGGGGTGCTTCGCCTGAAGTTATGCGGACTACTGGACTGGCGCTATCTTTTTCTGCGGGAGAATTTGCGTGCCTCGTGAGGAGCCGTTCTGCCCATGCAAAGCTGGTGGATACAGCTTTGAATGAAACGTGCCGGGTCATCACTGGCTGCCTAAAACCAACCCCGGTACAAATGCTGTATCCACTAGCAGGAATAGCGCCACCAGTGCTTTGCAGAGCGGTGGCAAGCTCCAGCGAAAGAGCCAAATGGTCTCCGACACACGACAACATCCTCCAACAGTTTTTTAAAGTGTGTCGCCACTGACTGGCCCACCCGCTGAAGACCTCCCAGCTGGACATGAGTTACCTTGGGTGACCTGGAAGTCTTTAAACAGACTCCGGACCCAGGTTGGCCGAAGCAAGGAAAACCTGTTCAGGTGGAGATTCATAGACGACTCCGCCTTGGAGTGTAAATGTGGTGCTGTCCCACAAACGATGGGACACTTAATATCGTATCCTGCGTGTCCTGTCAGCTGCACGTTACAGGAACTGATGGACGCTGGTGAAGGCGCCAAACAAGTAGCCGAATTCAGGGCCGAGTCCATTTAGATTGCTATCGACACGCTAAGAAGAAGAAGAAGGTCAACTACGAGATGCCATAGTCAAAAAACAAAAACGCGCTTCGCCCTATTAACTAGTACTTTATGATTAGCAGCGATCGCACGCGTTTATCGGAGCTCTCTAGCGAGGAAAATAACAATTATCCATACTCATCATCTGCCTAGCCTTTTCCCAACTATGTTGGGGTCGGCTTCCAGTCTAACCGGATTCAGCTGAATACCAGTATTTTACATGGAGCGACTGCGTATCTGACCTTCACAACCCAGTTACTGTGTAATACGATACCCCTTGGTAAGACTGGTTGTCAGACTTTCGGGCTTCTGACTACCCGTAACGACTGTCAAAGATCCACGAATGACAGCCGGGACCAACGGCTTAACGTGCTTTCCGAGGCACGGAGGAGTCACGGTATGTAAAGGACTTGCGGTAGTTTTTTATCGAGCGAAGCCGCGGGCGGAAGCTAGTGTATAATATAATGGAATACTAGGTGTATATAGGTACCTTTTTTTTTTTTTTTGTTGTCGGGGGGAAACCTTCAAAAGGCACCCAGACCTCCGGGGAGGGAGGTCGGGAGTGTGGGATTTTTACCTCACTAAAACCACCCCGGTGATCACCATCAGCACATAGGGGTGGTCCCGGTTCCTCTTAAAAGACCAATTCCGGAACCCCCCCGTGCAACGCCTGAAAGGCACATCCCTGAGGAGACTCTAGTAAAGGGGCCTCCCCTGAGCCTCGCTATGCACGGCAGCACGCGATCACTGTGCCACCGTCTTCCCTGGGGTCACGTTGTTTTTTAGGCCTATTTCCAACTACTCCTCAAGTAAATAGGATAATAATGTGTATATTGTGTTAGATTCAAATAGCTAGTGCAAATTAAGTGTAAATATTTCTATGTAAATCGGTGACAGTTACCGGCGTAAGTGAATTTTGCATTGTCATCTTGATATCAGGTACAATACTCTATATTTTACTTGCTATTAGTTTGTTTACGTACTACAATTTAACCAGCACTTAGTTTGTTCATTTTTAGTAAGACTTTATTGGTGCCAATGACCTTTGAACGTAAACATAACCTTGCATTGGTTTGGTGACAGAACTCCTTAGAATTACATCTAAATTTCATTTTTCCTTTTAAACTAATCATCTTCTCTACTGCTGCCACAACTACCATCTCTCTTCTAATTTCTTGTCGCTTCCTTACTAGTTTTAATCATGATTATGACTCGCAGCGCCCGTGCTCGCCTCGGAGAGTCCAAACTCAATGAGGCTTTGAGCGCCTTAAAGGCGTCAAAGGAGTCCTGTGACCAACTAATTAAGGAAATAGATGACAATGAAAAGGTGCTCTTTGATGCCCATGAAAAGAATAGGAAGTTAAAAATTGAAATGGCTCAGATATATAATCAATACACTGATGCCATAGAAGAACGGGATAGACTTCAACTTGTTGTGGACGGGTTCAGCCAGTGTAGCACAGAGTATGAACAAGCTCTTAGTCAAAAACATATATTACAACAGCAGCTACATGAGGCTCAAAGTCAAATAACACAACTTGAGACGACCAATCTTAACATCACCGCCTCGCTGAACTAAAGTCTGTACAATGAGTTGATGCCTATTGCCCCGTCAATGGTTTCTACCATAAACCCCACATACACTATGGATTTGACAGCTGATGATGAATCGAAATCATATAATTTAGTGAGGGTAGTAAGCAGTAAAAATAAACTTAAAAAATACATTAAAATTAATAAATACATTGTTAAAACACAAAAAATGGTAAAAAGACAAAAGTTCTTTATCAAAAACGTTAAATTGAATAGAGAAAGGTTGAATTTAATTAAACAATTAGACATGTATTCTTATAATTTGGAGCAGAGTACTAGGAAGTACAACATTGACACAGAGACCTTGCAATCTGAACTTGACCATCTACAGGAGAAACTTAGTTCAATGACCAACAAATATAATACCTCTGAAGACCTAATGAGGGAATATGTGTTGGCAATGAATGAGCTGGTAAACTCACAAAAAAACAACTGTGAGCATTGTCAAACACCAACCAATGTCACACCGGACCATTCATTGACAACTTGCAATACCACCTTAGTGCAGCCCTGTGTTGATTTGATAATTCCTTCTACTAATAGTTCGTATAAACAGTGTACACAAACTTTAAATAATGATATTGTGTTATTTTGTGATGAGATCGGTAAGGACTTAGGACACTTGTTAACAGCTGAATATCCGGGACACTCAATAATAAATTACTGTATGCCTGGTTGTTCTTTGTTTCATATTATGAAAAAAATTATTAAATGTAACTTTACCCAGGATACAACTTTATTAATTTTTATGGGTAATAGGGGAAATGTAAACAAAGGAGAACTGCTCCAGTATCATAGAACATTATGCAACCTTAGTTTAAGAAAAGTTGTATTGTTTACATTCCCTTAGGGTGGGTTGTATCAAAAGCTCCGTTATAGTTTGCGTCAAAGTTAAATTTAATCGTAACCATAACCATAACCATAGAATCTACTATCCGCTGTTGCACCGTCATATATTTTACATGTTTTACAGTTAAAGTTAAAAGGGTGACAAGTGATAAGACGTCATATTTCCCCAAAATGTACGTGGGTAATTTTTTGACAAGGGCAACACTTCAAGCTTGTTGTCATCACGCTTTCTTTGTTTGACACTAGTGATGTTACTCAGTCATTAACGGTCAGGCACTCGATTGTCTCTATTATGTAAATTAAAAACACAAGAACAGAATCATAGCAAGATCAAAAATACAGTAACCGTTCTATATTGGTAATGTACCAAGGTGTTTAAGTCAGTGACTGAAGGAAGGGAGGCCTTTGCCCTGCAGTGGGACAGAAATGGCTGATAATAATAATAATTCGGCTAAGATTGGCTTTGTTCGACTTTGTAAAGAGCTTTTTGTCTTACATTCCACTGATTATCAGATTGATCTGATAAAATCAGTGAAGATTTAATGAAAAATTACACTTTATTATCTGACAGCACTAACCCACAGAACATGTATTTTCTCTTATTAAAACTCTGTGACTCTGTACATTACAGTATTATGACGGCTTATTACACGAAATATATTTATTACCTGGTTTATTATCCAAGAATGATAGTTAACTAGTGTGGCAGTGTTGATGATATTTCTAATCGCAACTAAACCGAGTGGCACATCGAGAGAAAATGGACTCGATT
Organism: Oligia fasciuncula; assembly: GCA_963082905.1. Taxonomy (NCBI): domain Eukaryota; kingdom Metazoa; phylum Arthropoda; class Insecta; order Lepidoptera; family Noctuidae; genus Oligia; species Oligia fasciuncula. The sequence continues at coordinate 26,623 of OY720414.1, read as the reverse complement.
CTTTATTTTTTTTTATTTGAGTAACGAGTTAAATAAAATCGAGCCGCATCACTATCTGACACTGTCAGAAAGACAAGACGTAAGTGATAATAACATTCATTTTATTTTTCCGTTTCTTTCGAATTGCATGAAATTGATATTTCTGTTTTCCTGTATGTAATTGAAGGATTGTATTATTGGAAGATGCATTACAGCATTTACTCCAGAAGGATGTTGAGTTAATTGTTCAGTAAGATTGCAACGCAATGTGCGAAAACATTGCCCGAGACTGCTGCAGATGTGCGGTAACTTGAGAACGCATGGATTCACGAACGCAAATCAAATCATCTGTGCAGTTTAACGAAAGTGCGTATAGACAATGCAAGAAAGTATTGAAACTGTTATACATTATGGAGATTTGGATACAGGAATATTTACATCATATGGCGATTTTCACAGCAAACGCATACTGTGCCTGATGAATGCGGGAAAGAACATTATTTTGCAGTGGATTCCAGCACACCAAAAAGAACAATAATAATATTAGTTAGAATACGCTTATAACACCGAGCTGCTCTTGCTGGATGCTATTGCAAGGTTGCAACTGTTTGGTGGGCAGACGTTGGTATAGTTGGCTGTTGTGCACATGTAATGTTGAGCATGCGGTATTTATGTATTTTCATCGGTGGAGCGACCTGCATATTTTTTAGATGAAATATTACCTACTTCTAAGTCGTGTGACGTTGAAATTAATATAAGTAGGTACCTACTTGCAGAAATAAAAATGCTTTGTTATGTACAATTTATGTGTTTTTTTTTAACGTTTGAAAACACCCCTACTCGCTGAGCAGTGGTGTGTCCGTCGTAACAGATGCGACTTACAGCTTGTAGGTCGTAGGTTTGAACCCAGACAGGCACTTTGTGTAAATTATTTCATCACCACTGCTCTCAAAACGGTGAAGGAAAACATCGTGAGGAAACCGGCATGTCCTAGAACCAAAAATTCAGAAGAATACGCAGAAGCATACGCTAGAGCTTAAGTTTCTTTGGCAATTAAAGCAACACACTGAAGAGCAACAGTGAAGCTAGAACTAAAAATAAAAAAACTGAAATTAGAAATCGATATTCTTAAGTAAAATATTCTCAGGGGTTTCTTGTTTTCAGCAAGGGAGGACCCTTGCTGAAAACAAGAACCCTTGGGAACTAAAAACCCGGAATCTGTCCAAAAATTTATTCTCATCACACTTATGAAATCGATCAATGCGATGGTGATTTTTTTTCTCTTCCTAACTGGCAAATCGGATTCACTGTCACTATCATCGCTAGAAGAGCTTTATTCCCACAATATTTCGCGGAGTAAAGACATACCTAATTTGTTTTAATAGGTACTTTATTCAACAACACAATATTTTTATAGGTTACAACTGCAAAGCAGATGACATTACAATGACACTAACCGTAACTATAGCCCTTAACCGGCCGAATTTGGTCGATTAATGTTATAGTTATGTGTGACGTCATTTTAACAATTATGACAAAACTTAAATCGATGCAACCCGAATTTCGCTTAACCGGAGATTTGACGTCTGTCAAAGCTTTGATTATAGTTAAAAATGGCTTGTTATAGTTATTTATGACGTCATTTTAACAATTCTCAAACCGATGCAACCCGAATTTTGCTTAACCGGAGATTTGACGGCTGTCATGAGATTGGTTATGGTTATAGTTAGCTGATGCAACTCACTCTTATAGTAACAGTTTGCCACAGGAAGAAAATAGCTTAAGATTTGAATTGAATATGACATTGCATAACTTGACATTTAATAATAACATGTTCCATTTAGTTGATATTAACAATTATGTTAGTAATAATTTCTATTTGACAAAAGATAGATATAACATTGTTATGTACTATCTTTCTGACTATTATAAAAGACAGATAGCTGTGTCGCTATCTTATTTTTTTTCTATTACAGCCAAAAATTTGGCTAAACAACTTGCTTCTTTTGAGCAATGCAATGACATTATAAATAATTCTGCCAATAATTTGGTCACTATTAATGACATTGCTAATAATTTAAATTAGAAATTAAGACAATAGAGGCAACCTCTAGCTATAATGTACGCAAAAAAAGCTTAAAATCAGTCAATAGTATCAACCTAGTGCATCAAAATATTCAAGGATTTATGAACAAAGAATTAGAAGTAGAATTATTTATGAATTTTAATAGTATTGACATACTTTGTATAACAGAACATTGGCTGAAAAGCCACCAGTTCTTGTTCAATTTTAATAATCACCAGGTTGGTAGTTCGTTTAGCAGAACAAATGCTATACATGGTGGCTCATTAATTTTAGTAAGTAACCAGCTCAAATTTAAAGATCGTATAGATATTGTGAGCCTATCAGTTGAGCGTATGGTTGAAATTGCCTGTGTAGAATTGGAGCACTCTATTGTATTAAGTGTGTATAGACCCCCTTCAGGATTGTATGACTGCTTTGAAAAGGTAATGGATGAAGTGTTACACAGGATTTGTAACTCAAACAAGTCCGTTATCATTTGCGGTGATTTTAATGTCAATTTATTAGAAAACTCAGGTTCTTGTAGTAAAATTTTAAGTCTGTTTCAGTCCTACAATCTTCTAAACCTATTTTTGGAGCCCACAAGAATAACCCCTACTAGTGCCACATGCCTAGATAATATATATACAGATATTATACCAAGCCACAAAGAAATTATAACTTTACTAGATTCTGATCATTGCGGGCAAAGGATTACTATTCAAAATCAAAACAAAAAAGTGGCTAAAAAGGATATCACTGTTAACCCCAAAACTGCAAGTCGCTTGGAGGCTTTTAAAGTTAAACTCATTGATAAATTACCAGTTTTGTCTATTCATGCTGATCCTAATCATCTTTATGATAATTTTTTTAATGTATACTGTAAACAATTTGATTCTACCTTTATTCCCAAGACTATTTCGGTTAATAGTAATGCATCGTTCAGTGATTGGGCTACCATTGGTATTCATAAAAGTAGAACACGGCTTTATGAACTGTACAATGAAAGGACTTATATTAACACTGATGAATTTAATTTGTATGTTAGAAATTATTCAAAATTATTTAAAAAAGTTTGTTATATGGCCAAGTCACGTTATTTGAGTTCAAGGATTAAAAACAGCAGTAATGTAATTAAAACGACTTGGAATATTATTAATAGTGAAACGGGAAGATCTAGTAACCGAAATACTGACTACAGCCTGTCTATTAATGACAACATAATAAAATCAGACACACAAGTCGCCGAGGCATTTGAAAATTTCTTTTCAGATATTCCCGTTTCAACTACTAAATCACTAAACTCATCACCTTCTGTTGCTGAGTCTTTGCTTAAAGAAAATGTTAATGGTTGCGATTCAGAATTTCATTTTGAATATATTACCTGTAGAGATATAATTAAAACCTTTCACACTTTAAATGTAAAAAAGACTGCAGATCTGTGGGGTAATTCTATAGAAGTAGCCAAGTCTATTATTGACATTGTAGCGCCTACTCTAGCTATTATCTTTAATAGTTGTATTGACAATGGGGAGTTTCCTGACCTTATGAAAAATAGTAAAATAATACCTTTGTTTAAATCAGGTAGTACATCAGACCCCACAAATTATAGACCTATTTCTGTACTACCTACCTTTAGTAAAATTTTTGAGAAATTAATTTTAGACCAAATGCAAAGATTTTTTAATAAACATAAATTATTACATAGCAAGCAGTTTGGTTTTACAAGGGGTCGTTCAACTACTGATGCCGGCGTTGAACTATTAGGACATATTTATAATGCATGGGAAGATAAATGCGATGCCTTGGGCATCTTTTGTGATTTGTCCAAGGCATTCGATTGCGTTCTTCACGAAACGTTAATCAGGAAACTCCGCCACTACGGGATCCGAAACACTGCTCTGGATCTTCTTATTTCATACTTGAGTAAAAGGATTCAGAGCGTTGACGTTAATGGAAAAAGATCACCCGGATCTATAGTAACTATGGGAGTCCCACAGGGCTCAATTCTTGGTCCTTTCTTGTTTCTCATTTATATTAATGACTTGCCGTACCTCATAAAGGATCATCATGATATAGTGTTGTTTGCAGATGACACTTCTCTTTTGTTTAAACTTAAACGTCAGCAGTTGGTTACTGACGATGTAAATAGCGCGATCTCGAAAGTAGTCCACTGGTTCAATGTTAATAATTTGCTTCTAAACGAGAAGAAAACCAAATGCATTAAGTTTACGCTACCCCACGTAAGGCAGGTGAAAACTAATGTGTTGATAAGGGGCGAGGAATTGAATCCTGAAGACAACACAGTATTCTTGGGCATAACTTTGGATGCTAAGCTTCAGTGGGGTCCACATATAGATAAATTGTCAAAAAAGCTAAGTTCTGCAGCATACGCTGTTAGAAAAATTCGAAATTTAACTGATATAGAGACTGCCCGTTTAGTGTACTTTAGCTATTTTCATAGTGTAATGTCGTACGGTATTCTATTGTGGGGAAATGCCGCCGATATTCAGACTATCTTTGTTTTGCAGAAGCGAGCTGTTCGATCAATTTATAAATTAAGTCCGAGACACTCTCTCAGAGACAAATTCAAAGAGATTAATGTAATGACTGTGCCTTCTCAGTACATTTATGAAAATCTTTTATATGCCCATAAAAATATAAAATTGTTTAAAAAATACAGTGATATCCATAATATAAATACTAGAAACAAACACAAATATGTTGTACCTACAACCAGGCTCAAGAAAATAGGTGGCTCGTTCAGATGCCAATGTATACGCTTTTACAATAAACTACCAAGCCACGTTCAAGATCTAAGCCTTAATAAATTCAAATCTTTCATTAAACGTAAGTTGTGCCAGAAAGCCTTTTATACCGTTAAAGATTATATTGAGGACAAAAAGGCTTGGGATTGAGCTGCTTCCAATTTCTGCATTTTGAATGATTTTTTTCTTTTTTATATACACATTGACATTGATGAATATTTTTTTTTTTAACAATGACATTTGCTTACTTTGTAAAGTATTATATTATTTTTTCATTGTGAATGTGAAGACGATGTGGGTCATTTTACATACTTATATATATATTTTTTTATTATTCTCTCTGTTCTGTTTTTTTTTCTCATGGTCTGGCAGTTTGAGTAATTTATGTGGCCTACCCAAATGTCCTTTCTTTGGTATTGTTCGTCGAATCGTTGAGCTCCTTAAGTCTTGAGTTGAGCTGCACGATTTTTGACAAATGCGTGCACTGACTGGACAGGTCCTCTCAATCTGTGTGGTTCTTTCCTCAAAAGACCACCTCAGACATCGATCTACATGGTCTTCATATAACCTGACCAAGATTATGTCTGGACTTTAAAAGAGACTGTGACCTCTGAGTTTGTTTCGGCCTTTCTTCTCAGAGTAGTCAGATAGGAAACGCCGACTTCATCTAGTTATAAAAAACATGACTGACGTGTAAAAGTGTTTGTACAAACCTACTTACAAAAAATAAAATCATTTCATTTCATTTCATCACTTGGTGGGCGGACAGAGTCCCCACTCTGTGCGCCCGCGACCCCGAAGGTCCACCTACCTTGCTTGGTAAGCGGGTTTCGGCGTATTAGGCTCCAAGGCGGTTGCCACCCCGACGCCTCCTTCTCCAAGCACGTTCAGCCCTCTCCCGATCCCGCTCGGCGGCCTCCTTCTTGGCCATCACGGTCTCACAGAAGGAGGCTACTACCTTCCAATTCTCTGTCTCTGCCAGCATAGCCGTCACTACTGCCGGCAGAGACAGGTCTCGCCCGATCCTGGCAACCATGACCCCGACCCGTGTGTTGTGCGGAATCTAGGCTGCCTCCGCAATGGTGGCAATTTGCCGTGGCTTCTCGCCCAATTCTGTTCAGGTACTCACCGAAGCAACCATGTCCGGTGAGCACCTGGGTGAGCCTGAAGGAGATGCGCTCCCCTCTTTTCAGCCAGGCTTCGAAGTGCGGCAGAACGGCTTCGACAACGCGCTTGCGCGAATATTGCGGCTGCTGTAGCCGCTCGCGCCACCGCTCGAGCGCGTGTCGCCGTTCCCGCCGCCTCAGCCTTACAAATACGCTTCCTGGCACACGGGAATAGTGTGCCAGGAAGCTTTGGCGGATATTGCGAATCTGGTCGTAGACCTTCGCGTCCATATCCGCCAGGATGTCCAGCGGCGGAAAGCGCGCCAGGAGAGTTGCCGCCTCATAGGATATCGTTCGGTATCCTCGTGCGATACGAATGGCCATTTTCCGCTGCAGTCTATTGACTTTAGTCCTGCAGCGTCGGACGCCTGACAGTCTACCTGACCAAACAGGCGCCCCGTAAAGGACCATCGATCGCACGACACCCGCATAGAGGCGGCGAACTTCTTCCCGAGGTCCCCCGAGATTGGGCAGCAGTCTATGCAAAGCACCCACTGCCTTCTCGATCCGGGGAACTAGGCGCTCGAAGTGCTCTTCGAAGCCCCACCGACCGTCCAGGGTGAGGCCAAGATACTTTATGTATCGCCCCACCCGGACTTGCGCATCTCCGACATGGACCAACGAGCTGGGTGGCTCTCTGCTCCTCGGCAGTTTATGGAACCATAACGCCTCAGTTTTCTGAGGCGCTATCTCCAGACCCAGCCCGTAGATTGCCGCCACGACTTTTGCCACCCCAAGCTCGGCAAGCTGGATGGTCTCCTCGAAGGTGTCCCCGCCGGCCAGCACCAGAGTATCGGTGTATATAGGTACCTAGATATAATTGTGTTCAAAGGTAACTTGTAAAATGGTCAACGGATTATGTTAAAAAAAAAAGTTGAAAAGGTACCAGAAAGAAAAAAAAGTAGGACCATCTACAAAAAGAAGTGAGATGCCATCAAAAACATAACCTGTAAAAAAAGCCAAGTCGCGCAACTCAGTTCTTCTATCGTAAAAAGTTGTGAGATCCATGAAATACCAAGTCAGTTAATTTATTCACTCCCTACTTAAGGAACCTTTTTGAAAAAGAAAAAAATCTTTTATGTTTTAAATAAATAAATTGACTTGGCCATCGCCATCGCATGAAAACACAATGTATCTCACAGTGCGATTGCCAAGTCAATCTATTTATTTAAAACATAAAAGATTTTTATTACTGATGGTCACTACAAGATGTTGTTAGGTTAGCTGATTATGTAATAACTTAAGACAGAAGGTTCCTTAAGTAGGGAGTGAATAAATTAACTGACTTGGTATTTCATGGATCTCACAACTTTTTACGATAGAAGAACTGAGTTGCGCGACTTGGCTTTTTTTACAGGTTATGTTTTTGATGGCATATTTATTACTAGCTTACATACCAAATTTCAGCTTTCTAGGACTTCAGGAAGAACCTTAGAATATTGATGCTTATGAAATAAAAAAAAAGTGTTTTAGGGGGTTGGGGGTTATTTACTGAAAATCCTGAAATACGTATTTTATTATTTATAACAAGGAGTCCCTATATCAATTTTCAGAACTCTAGCATCAAAATCTGCGGAAGTCTCGTAAAAACTTCCTTCCCCTATTTTAAGGGGTTGGAGGGTAAAAGTTCCAAATTTTAGAAATTTTTTGTTGTTTGTGTACTATTACTTTTTTCTTCGTGGGTAGTTGTTAGGAAAGGTGAAAAAATTTAAGCTCTGATTTTAAAATTTAATTTAAAATACAAATACATACAATTTGACTATTTAAATGTATACATATACATGCTAACATAGAGTACCCACCAGTATAGTGTTATCTCCATAAACGGATCACACAGCAATACAACAACGCACATTTTACAACTGAAACGATGGAAGCACTGAAGGTCTCATTGTCAGACATGATGTCACTGTTCCAAACTAGGATGACATCATTTGAGGCAGAACTTCAGAAGAATGCTACAGGAACAGCAAGCAGCACGACTGACAGTTTAGTGTCGGACTTCACCGCGTTCAAGAAGTTTATACTTGAGGCGTTGGGCTGTCTTCAGCAGCAGTTGGAGGCGTTGGCTCAGGGGCTCGACAACCTGGAGATGCGTGGGCGCCGGAAGATGGTGTTGTTGCATGGTGTCACCGAGCAGGCCAAGGAAGAAACAGCACAGGTTGTCGCTGAGGTTGTGCAATGTCACCTGAAGCTGCCCGATTTTACAGTTGCTGACATTAGGCGGTGCCACCGGTTGGGCAGACAAACAGGTGCTAGCAAGCCCAGGCCCATTCTTTGCAAGCTACGGGATGTCGGTGTCAGGGACAGTATCTGGTTTGCTAAGACCAAGTTGAAGGGCACTGGTATGACAGTATCAGAGTTTTTGACGAGATCGCGGCATCAGCTCTTCATGTCTGCGCGTGAGAGACTTGGCGAAACAAATTGCTGGACTAAGCAGGGCCTGATATATGTTCTTCGCACTGACGGCTCCCGACATCGAGTAAATTCACTGGCTGATCTCAACAACATCGAGCATGTCAGTGAAAAGGCCATGTCTCCCATCGTATCAGCATTGTCCTCGTTGCCGTCTCCATCACCGGCACCGAAGAAGGCCCGGCGTGCTGCCGCGAATAAGAAGTAATTTGGTGCATTATTTTGGTTAGTATCAGCGTCCGGGTAGTTTCTGTTTATAACTCGTACCCTGTCAATTCTCTCTTTTTACTAATAATTTCTATACCCTCTAAGCCACTTTAATGTTTATCGTCTAATCGTCTATTTATTTTACACTATTTCTTTCTGTCTGTCAGCTGTCAACACTATGTCACGTCATGCATGTGTCATTTTGTTCGTAGGGTTGTCGTTCAGAAACCAATTGACAGTGTGCCGAGTATATTTATGTTATTATATTTTTTGGTTTAACTTGATCATTTTTGCTTGTTATTTTTACGTGTATTTTCTTCTTCATTTCCTATGTCATGAACTTATGTAATAACTTTCTGTTACCCGGACGATGAAATTTTTTAAAAAGTTTTGTTCTGTTTTTATAACTTTAAATTGTAACACTCAACTGGCGGGATGGATTTAATTAATTGCCCTTTTTATATTAACATTTATAATTATTATTTAGTTTATTTACGTTTATTGTTATTTTTCATATATCTATATAGTGTCGATGTCAGATAGCAATGACGACAGCGACACCGAAAGCTTTTTGTCGGCCTGTAGCAATGACAGCTTTGTTAGCTGTCCGTCCCTTGCTGACACGCTTGAATCTCAGTTTTCCGATGTACCTAAGAATTTCAATGTAGTCCATATAAATGCCCAGAGTATTCCGGCATAACATTATTCTGACATGCTAGTGAACCTAGACTGTAAGAACATCCATGCTATCCTTGTTTCAGAGTCTTGGCTAAAGCCATGTCTCCCTTCTACTTCCTATTCCTTGCCGGGTTTTCAACTAATAAGAAATGATCGTACGAGTGGCGTTGGCGGCGGTGTTGCCATATACCTTCGTCCACATATTCCTTTTTCAATTGTCGATATGTCTGCACAACCGCCACCGCAAAACGCGGGTGAGCATCTCTTTTTGGAAGTAAACCTGAACCACGTGAAAGTTCTCCTGGGTGTTTATTATTGCCCTTCGTCACGTATAAATTTCTTGTCTTCCTTTGAAAAGATCCTAGAAAACTTATCACCCTCTTACAGTCACACAATCATTATGGGGGATTTCAATACTTGCTTATTGAAAAACGATTCCCGCTCTTCTTCATTCCAATCAATAGTCCAGTCGTCGAATTTATCAATTCTCCCCTTAAGTGCCACACACCATTTTCCAAACTGTAATCCTTCGCTTTTGGATCTTCTCATTGTTTCCTCTCCTCAACATGCCAGCAAGCATGGTCAATGCCCAGCTGACATGTTTTCTTACCATGACCTATTATTCCTATCCTATAAAATTCGCCCACCTAAGGCAAAACCTAAAATTCTCCTGCAGCGCAATTTTGGTGGTATGAATACAGATGATCTCCGAAGAGATGCTAACAGCATTGACTGGGCACCTTTAGTAAATGTTGAGTCGATAGATGATAAAGTCAATCTGCTGACAGATAACCTTGTGCAGCTGTACGATATTCACGCTCCCATTCGTTCAGTGAAAATTAAACATCTTCCGGCACCATGGCTTACAGACGATATTAGGGCGATCATGCACAGAAAAGCTGTAACCAAAACTAAATATAAGTGTCGGCCCTCGCCGTTGAACCGGGAGATCCTTGTTGATGCGCGCAATCGCTGCAATAAGGTGTGTAGAGATGCCCAACGCCGCCATATCCACACCTCTGTTGAAAACGGAGATCCAGCTAAAGTCTGGAAATTTCTTAAGTCCATGGGAGTTGGAAAATCACGCCAAGAATCGATTCCTAAAGACTTAGATATTGATCTACTGAATCAACACTTCTCATCTTCGTTCCACTGTAATGGGACCATGAAGGCAGCTACTGTTAACTATCTTTCAAACCTTCCAACTCCGGACCATCCCCCATTTATTTTTAGTCAATTCTCTGATTGTGATGTTAAGAAGAGCATAGTTTCAATCACGTCTAACGCAGTTGGTAGTGATTGTGTAAGTCGAAAAATGATACTCCCTGTCCTCGATGAAATCCTTCCTATCTTATGCTATATCCTTAACTACTCTATATCCTATGGTGCCTTTCCATCGACGTGGAAAGAGGCCAAAGTCATTCCTTTACCCAAAAAATCCAATCCTACTTCCTTTTCAGAATACCGTCCTATCTCCATCTTGCCTTTCCTCTCCAAGGTCCTAGAACGCCTTGTCCACAATCAGCTTAGTACTTTTCTTTGTAAGAATAGTCTGCTGAATCCTTTCCAATCCGGGTTTCGTCCTGGTCACAGCACCACTACATCCTTAGTTAAAGTCACTGATGACATACGGTTAGGCATGGAGGGAGGAAATCTGACAGTTCTTTGCTTACTAGATTTTAGTAATGCATTCAATACTGTCGATTTCGATATCCTGCTTGGCATGCTTCGCTCGCTTAACATATCTCCAACGGCGATTGACTGGTTTCGTAGTTACCTGTATGGCCGCCGGCAACGTATATGCATAGATGAGTCTTGCTCTTCATTGTGCTATACTTCTGCCGGTGTACCTCAGGGTGGCGTTTTATCTCCTTTACTTTTCTCAATTTTTATAAACTCCATTACCAAAAAACTTCTTTCTTCCTACCACCTTTATGCAGACGATTTGCAAATTTATAAGCAAGCTGACTACTCCAATTTGGCTGATGCCGTTCATATCATTAACAAGGATTTGGTTTCAATCTGTGAGTGGAGTGAGGCGCATGGGTTGGAGGTTAACCCATCGAAGACTCAAGTCATTGTTGTTGGCAGCTCAAGGATGTTCCCCAAGATAAACTGGTCGCAACTTCCCCAGGTTCAATTTAACGGAACTGCTATTCCTTTCAGCGAAAAGGTTAAGAACCTTGGGGTTTGGATCGACAAACATCTTTCTTGGGGCCCTCAGCTACAGGAGGTAAGTCGCAAAATTTTTGCATCTGGCAAGTCACTGAGACGATTGCGGAATTTTCTTCCAACTGCCACTAAAACTGCGCTTGCACAATCCCTTTTACTTCCCATCCTTGACTACGCTGATGTCAGTTATCCAGATCTTACTGAGGCACAACTAGATAAACTTGAGCGACTTCAAAACTTTTGCATAAGATTTATATTTGGCCTGCGCAAATATGATCACATTTCAGAATTTCGTACAAAGCTCAAGTGCTCTACAGTATTTTGTTTAATCCTAAAACCCCCACTTATCTTAAAGAACGTTTCAAGTTCCTTCATGACACACATAATAGATATCTGAGGTCATCGGAAAACCTGAGACTAGAGATGCCGATGCATTCCACCAGTTTCTATGACAAATCTTTTACTGTTCAAGCAGTACGGTTATGGAATGACTTGCCCGTGTCCGTAAGACGTGCTCAATCTTTGTCCACTTTTAAAATTATGGTTAAAAAGCACTTCCTCTCTCCTTAAACATCATCAGTACTTATATTTTCTTTGCTCCTGTTTCATGTTTATTATTGTATGTATATATTTATTTAGATTAGTATAATATACTTTATGTATGTATTTATTGTATTATAGAAATGGTACACCACAGACTACCTACAGTATTTGTCTGTCCTTCCCCTTTTTAATCCATCCAAAGGTTGTCTTTAAAAGATCGCTTTTAGCGATAAGACCGCCCATTGTGTCACCCTTTGTACAGTTTCTATAATTATGTCTGTAATTTATATGGTGTACATAATAAAGAGTATTCTATTCTATTCTATTCTATTCTACTATTATTAGCTTACATACCAAATTTCAGCTTTCTAGGAATTCAGGAAGACCCTTAGAATATTGATGATCATCAGTGAGTCAGTGACGAAATCGGGGTATTTTAGATATCAATAAAATCTAAAGTATAAGAGCTATGCAATTGAAACTTTATCTACACTATCTACATCTACATCTACACTAATATTATAAAGAGGAAAGATTTGTATTTTTGTGTGTATGTTTGTAATGAATAAACTCAAAAACTACTGTGCTGATTTAAAAAATTCTTTCACCATTAGAAAGCTACATTCACCCTGAGTAACATAGGCTATATTTATTGCTAGAAAAGATTAGGGATCCTTACTTTAGTAACGTAACACAAGGTGTAAAAAAAATGCCATAAAACATCTTTCGTCGCATGCGCTGCGGAAACTATTGATCATAGAACAAAAGTATGTTCTACAATATTAAAGAACATATTATCAATACCTACAAAAAACTTCCCAATACTATATGTCCAACTATTATCGTTATGTCACAATAACCACTTTTTACATTTTAAAAGTTGATAGAAATACCGACCAAAATTAGACTATGTTAGTCATACTTCTGTTTAAATCCTTATCCAAATAAATCATATTGTTTTCAAGACTGTCTCAATTCATGTATATTAATTTTTGAATTTTTCAAATTGGCTATTCCATTCAATAGATAACACGAATTTAATAAGTCATAGAAATAGAAAAAATAAACACATCTATGAAATAGGTCCCTACGCAGCGGACGTAACCGACATTGAACATTTTTTTGACATTTTATTTGTAATTTTATTTGCAATTTTTTTTTTCCAAGTTAAAAAGTTCTTCTCAGAACTAATTAACAATTGTTTATTCACGCTTTACTGATTATTTTTTATAGTATTCTTTCACTTTTTCAATAGTAAGTATTTATCAAAGGTTCTAAGTATTCTTATTTTATCTGATTTAAAAAAAAGTCTAAAATATGTAATCCGGTTAAATTTTATATGGGTGTATACCTGAAATAAAATGATTTGACTTGATATGATATGCCTAGGAAAGAAGTCGGTTAAAAAGGTTTCAACTATCTAAAAGTTGCTCCCAAGCGAGATTAGCAAAAATACGACGTATTGGAGAATCATCTTCTGAAAATTCAGATCGTCTCGCAAATCAGAGAGCGTATGCGTCGTAATCGCGGGCCACAGAATCTAGCGCCGAACGTTCACAACGCCTTGCTGAAAATAGTGAACGAATCTCACGAACACGTACAAGTGAATCTAGCGCCGAACGTTCGCAACGATTGTTCAAAATAGTGACAGAATGTCACGAGCACGTACAAGGGAATCTAGCGTCGAACGTTCGCAACGATTTTTCAAAATAGTGACAGAATGTCACGAGCACGTACAAGGGAATCTAGCGCCTAACGTTCACAACGCCTTGCTCAAAACAGTGACAGAATGTCACGAGCACGTACAAGGGAATCTAGCGCCGAACGTTCGCAACGATTGTTCAAAATAGTGACAGAATGTCACGAGCACGTACAAGGGAATCTAGCGCCGAACATTCGCAACGCCTTGCTCAAAATAGTGACAGAATGTCACAAGCACGCGCGAGGGAATCTAGCACCGAACGTTCGCTTCGTCTTTCAGCACAAAATGCCCGATCATCACAACTACACGAACGACAATCGAGTGCTAAACGCTCGCAGCGACTTGCAGAAAATAGAGCTAGAAACTCGCAAGCACGGGCAAACGAATCTAGCGCAGAATGTTCGCTTTGCCTTGCAGAACAAAATTCCAGATCATTCCAACTATACGAACGACAATCGAGTGCCGAACGCTCGCAGCGCCTCGCTGATAATAGAGTTAGGAACTCGCGAACGCGTGCCCGGGAAACCTAGCGCCGAACGCTCGCAGCGACTTATTGCACAGAGAGAAAGACAACAGTCGTTAACAACTAGGACGCGTAATAGAATTTTAGCTCATACTAAATAGATCGGCATTCAGTTACGATCCACATATTGATTATGCTCATCAAAACAGCTTCAAAAAAATATAAATAAAAGGTAAAAATATTAAAAAAATCATGTCCACCCGTGCGAAGCCGGGACGGGCCGCTAGTAGGTTTAATAAGTCAACCACTGACATCATATCCCGAAAATTTTGTTTATCTGGTATAATCCAAACCCAAGTTATGAAGGTTCAAAAATACGACGAAGTGCTTCGAGAAAAGGTAGGTAGTGCCATTGCGCTTTGCTTGGCTCGTCTTGGCGGGGGCACTCCCGTGCCCCCAGAAAATTAAAAAAATTAAATTATTTAATTATTATTAAAGGGGATTTTTGTGATTTATAATATTACTATCCAGACCACCAGATCGAGCAAGCTCGAGCTGAGCTGCTCGAAATCGAGCTGGCGATGTTCTGTATTACGCATAATATTGTGACTCAACGCCTAGAGCGCTGGTTCCTACACAGCTGGCTTCACGCGCGCGCCTGACTCACCTGTCCGTCGAACAGCGCGATGTCGTCCAGTCGCGCGCCGGCCACGCTCAGGCCGAGCCGGCCCGCGGGCTCCTCGGGCTGCTCGGCGGGCTGCTCGGGCTGGGCGGGGGACTGCTCGGGCTGGGCGGGCTCTGCGCCAGTGTCGCCGCTTCCTCCGGCGAAAGCCTCGAGACCGCGTGTCCACACTTCTACCTGGAAATAATAAATATAATAATTTGTGAGGGATTCCCTCGATTTCCATGGGATCCTTTCATCAGATTCCAACTTGCTGATAATGGGAGCACCTCGAGAGTATAGGTACCCTTTCAAACAATAAAAAAAAAAAAGAATTTTTGGAATCGGTCCAGCCGTCTTCGAGTCATAATGGGTGAACACACATAAAAAATTAAAATAACAACATAAATAAAGTCGAACATATAACCTCCTCCTTTTTGGAAGTCGGTTAAAAATCAACTACTTTTGCATTTTTATTTTTTTAATAATTTGTAAATATTGAGCACCATGTTTATATCACTTATTTGATTTACCTGTCATTGCTTAATTTTTTTTTTAATTCTTTTTACCTTTTGCGAACGTGTTTGGGACACGTTGTTCGGTAAGTCAAAGTCAAGTGAGTCACTTTTGATAAATCGATGCTACTTAGATATTTAGCATTACTTAAAATTATGGTGGTCATGTAGGTGAACCATCATCGGCACGAAAAAGAGCGGAACAAAAAAAAAAACGTATCTGTGGCGGTGGGGGGGGGGGGGGGTATTTTTTTTTGCCGAAAGAAATTTCTTGCTAAATTTTGCGAATATTTGTCGATTGATTCTGTTCGTGTATTAATTTTTCGCTCAAGTTAGGTTCGCTCAGGTTAGGTTCGCTCAGGTTAGGTTCGCTCAGGTTAGGTTAGGTTAGGTTAGGTTAGGTTAGGTTAGGTTAGGTTAGGTTAGGTTAGGTTAGGTTAGGTTAGGTTAGGTTAGGTTAGGTTAGGTTAGGTTAGGTTAGGTTAGGTTAGGTTAGGTTAGGTTAGGTTAGGTTAGGTTAGGTTAGGTTAGGTTAGGTTAGGTTAGGTTAGGTTAGGTTAGGTTAGGTTAGGTTAGGTTAGGTTAGGTTAGGTTAGGTTAGGTTAGGTTAGGTTAGGTTAGGTTAGGTTAGGTTAGGTTAGGTTAGGTTAGGTTAGGTTAGGTTAGGTTAGGTTAGGTTAGGTTAGGTTAGGTTAGGTTAGGTTAGGTTAGGTTAGGTTAGGTTAGGTTAGGTTAGGTTAGGTTAGGTTAGGTTAGGTTAGGTTAGGTTAGGTTAGGTTAGGTTAGGTTAGGTTAGGTTAGGTTAGGTTAGGTTAGGTTAGGTTAGGTTAGGTTAGGTTAGGTTAGGTTAGGTTAGGTTAGGTTAGGTTAGGTTAGGTTAGGTTAGGTTAGGTTAGGTTAGGTTAGGTTAGGTTAGGTTAGGTTAGGTTAGGTTAGGTTAGGTTAGGTTAGGTTAGGTTAGGTTAGGTTAGGTTAGGTTAGGTTAGGTTAGGTTAGGTTAGGTTAGGTTAGGTTAGGTTAGGTTAGGTTAGGTTAGGTTAGGTTAGGTTAGGTTAGGTTAGGTTAGGTTAGGTTAGGTTAGGTTAGGTTAGGTTAGGTTAGGTTAGGTTAGGTTAGGTTAGGTTAGGTTAGGTTAGGTTAGGTTAGGTTAGGTTTTTTTTTTTTTTTTTTTTTTTTTTTTTTTTTTTTTTTTTTTGGTTTGGCAGGAGTGGGAAATCCTCATGGACACCCAGACTGTCCCACTGGTGATGCAGTCTGGGTAGTGCCGGACTCTTACCGGCTAAAACCACACTCCTGCCCATGCTCAGTGACCCTCTGACATAGTCAGAGACCTTTTTAAGATATTATTTTAAATTTTTATTTTCGTTTTTATAATGTGATTATACTGAATTTTTAAGAAAGTTTTATCTGTTTTAATTTTTTAACCTGTATTATTTATTTTCAAAAAGTTGCATCTATTATTTGAATTATTACTTATATTTTCTATGCTTTGTCTGTATATAAACTTTTATATATTAAAAGCATAGCTTTACGTTTCCTTATTTCTTTTAATGACTGTGTTGGCTATTGCTATTGCGTATTCTAATAATATTGTTCTAAATTTTCCGTTTTCCATAATTTTACTGATGTTGTTTCTGTTTATATCTGTCTCCAATTTCATCTCCGCGTGTAATCTCTGTCTTCCAAACGCAGGACATTCTGTCAAAATATGTGGGACCGTTTCCAGCGCATCCGGCTCACATATGCACGATGGGCTTCCTTTCCGCTTAAAGCGATGCAGGTACTCGGAGAACCCACCGTGCCCAGTCAGGATCTGTGTTAACACTCCGGTCGGCTTCACTGTGTTTACAATCTTGAAGGCATCTATTGCGTCCGGGAGGAACATTTTAGTTACGGAGGCTGTTTCGCCATTTTTGTATCTCCGGTTCCATTCGTCGAGCGACCCCATACGGATCTGCCGCTTGACGAATGAAACCGGGCAGCGGTCATAGTCCGGCTTCTTTTTAGACTTGAGCGCAGCCTCTTTCGCAAGGTAGTCTGCGCGTTCATTGCCTTGCAACCCTGCGTGAGCCTTTACCCAGAACAAGGAAACATCTTTGCTCTGGGATAAAGCCGCGCCCACGTTTGCCCTTGCTTCCACCGCCAAGGCGTGGAGGGAACCCTGGTTTGTGACTGTTTGAAGTGCAGCCTTTGAGTCACTATAGATTCCGAAGGTTCCCTCCTTGCGCTTGAGGATTTCCCTCGTGGCTACGCATATGGCCAGGAGTTCCGCCTGGTAGACCGTGCAGCAAGACGGCAAGCTAAGCTTTAAGGACTTGATCTCGGCCTCACCGTCCCACAGTGACAGTGCCGCTCCGACCTTGCCCTCAAGCTTGCTGCCGTCTGTGAAAAATCGTACCTCCTGGTGATTGTGGGTGTCCACCAGGGTCTGGTCCTCCAGACTCACGAACCCCATGGCCATATGTTTCGCCGGATGTGGAGTCTCTGCAAATGCCACCACACGCTCCACCTCCCTGCCCGCAAGGGCTGGCCGGGGTACTCCCCTCTTTGCCTCATACAGAGCGGCTGCTTCTTGTATTCGCAGGTCGAGTGGTAGTATCCCGGCCAGCACCAGGGACGCGTTCAGCGAGACCGTGCGGTAGGATTTGCAGAGCTTTTGGGCGAATCCTCGTTGGATCGTGTTGAGCATTTTCTGCACTCCGATCTTCTTAGTTGCCGGTGCCCAAGCACTCGCCGCGTACATCACCACCGGCTCCACCGCCGCCGTGTAGATGGTTCGGATGATCTCCGGGTGCAGACCCCAGCTCACTTTGGCCGCTCTAGCCAGCTGTTTGTATATGTTTGCAGCTTTTCTGCACACGTTGGCGGCGTGGGTGTTGAAAGTGAGCTGGTGGTCTATCGTGAGCCCCAGTATTTTTATTTCCTTTGACATGCCAATGTCAACCCCGCCCATGCTCAGGAGTGGGACATCGTACTTTAGCTTCCTGGTTACTACCATCGCGCAGGTTTTGTGTGGTGCAAATTTCAGCTTATTTCGGATGCCCCACCTCCGAACATACTCGAGGGCGACATTGGCATGCCCCTGAACCTCCAATCCTGTGTCACCGTGGAAGATCATCACCACGTCGTCGGCGAAAGCCTGGCAGTGATACCCCCGCTCTTCCAGCCCCTTTAGCAATGGATCCAGCACCAAGTTCCAAAGGATCGGACCGCCTATCGATCCCTGGACGCAACCTTTGCTGGTATTTCTGCGACACTCTGCTCCGGCGTACCTAACTCGGACACTCCTATCAGTCAGGTAGCTGTCCAGCATCCGTCTGAGATTCACCGGGCACCTTTCCTCAGCCAGTCTGGTCCTGATTGCTGGCCACCATGCGCTGTCGAAGGCTCCCTCTATGTCAAGCGATACAACAGTGATCAGCTTCTTTTGGTTCAGCTTTGATTTGATGTGTTGTATCATGGCGTAGAGGGAGTCCTCGGTGCTCTTCTGGGGCATGAAACCAAACTGACGAGTACTCAACCGCGGGATCAGATGCCACTTCAGCCTTGCTACCAACATTTTTTCCAGCATTTTTCCCAGGACTGGTAGGAGGCCGATCGGTCTGTAAGACTTGGGAGTGGTGTAACAGTCCTTTCCCGGCTTCCTTAGAATGACCACTGTTGCCACTTTCCAGGCCCCGGGGAAGTGGCCCTGCTCGAGGCACTTGTTGGCCAGCGCAAGGAACATCTCCGGGTCCCGGGAAATGGCTTGGGCACAGATGTCGGCTGTGAGACCATCCGCCCCCGGTGCCTTCTTCGGATTGAAACTTTCCACCGCGGTTTTCAGCTCCAGCAGTGTAAACGGTGGGTCATGGTGTTCATCATGCGTCCACTCGTTTACACTACTGGCCGCTTCTCGCGTCCGACGGTGGTCATCATTGTCTTCCTCTTTCAGGTCTTCGGGGTAGAAGGTCTCCGCTAGCAGTGAAGCCGAATCCTCTCCATCGAGTGGCACCCCGTCCTTCAACAAAGGTAAGTCCTCGTGTCTTGTTGCTGTCCGTCCTATTACCCTGTAGATGCCCTCCCAAACTCCTTCCTTATCCTGTTTTTCACAGAACTGTTTCCAGCTCGACGTCTGTGCATTTTTTGCGTGTAACTCATAGTTTTCTTTTGCTTGCAGGTACTCCCCGACGACTGCCGCTCTCCGGACTGGGGCGGCGCATCGAATGCGGCGTCTCTTGGTGTTGACCTCGTTCCGCATATCAGCAAGCTCTTTGGACCACCACGGTATCGTAACAGTGTCATTATTTTTTAATTTTGCCAGTGTTTCTTCGCATGTTTCGGTTATTGTATCTATATATTTATTAACGTTATTTTCTAATTCCATAATATTACTAATTTTATTAATTTCTACTGTACTAAGTTTCTTATCTGCTTTTAATTGGGCCAATTTCTCATGAAATTGGCTCCAATTCGCTTTCCTCGTGTTAAAAATTCTGGTGGTTCTTTTAGTATTTATGCCTTTTGCTTTTTTGAATTTAATTCCGAATACGATACCGTTATGGTCCGAGCTTGTGATGCCTTCCTCAACCCTCCAGTCTTCCACCAAGTCCAGCATGTCCGTTGAACAGGCTGTTATGTCAACGCAGCTGGTGTACGACTTGCCACCCCTGATGGTGTCGAAAGTTGGCGTGTTGCCGACGTTGAGTACCTGCAAGCCCGTTTCGTCGAGTGTGCCCGATATTTCCTCGCCCCTACTGTCCACAACTAAACTACCCCACCAGGTGCTTTTGGCGTTTGCATCGCCTCCTATTATAATTTTTATAGGGCCCATTTCCTCGCGAATCTGCAGAAGCTGCTCCAGGTACGGTTGTATGGGCTGGTCCGGTTCAAAATAGAAGGAGACTACAGCGATTTCCCAGGCGCTGGTTCGGATCCTCACCACCGTGATGTTATTGGTGGTGAGTTTTGGACACTGTGTGACGTCAAGGTCTTTGTCGAAGACGACTATTGCCGCCTTCACAGTTCCACTTCCTTGTTCCGCGCACTGGTAGACTCTCGCTCCTCGGTAGTCTCGCATCCTTTTAACCGCACCCACATATGGCTCCTGGAGCAGTGCGAAGGCGAACTTTCGCTCACTTGCCACCATCATGAGCTCCTGGGTCGCAAGGTTCTTCCTCTGCAGATTCGCTTGGATCACCTGGTAGTTTGCGCGGGCACCAGCGTGGGTTCGGGTCTCTCTGCCTGGGTTTGAGTTTCCTGGGAGCGCCGGGGCCACCTTAGCAGTACGCCACCGACAAGCGCGCTAAGGCATCCCATTTTACCCGTATTGGGCACTCATTTGCGAAGGCGTTGTGGCCGGTGTTCTCCAGTTTTGCCAGCAGGCAATTGTGACATTTCGGCACTTCCGCTGCCAGCCGTGACGGGCAGTCAGCTTGCAGGTGGGGGTCGCCGCAGTGGATGCAGAGGTCGGCGGGCTGCGTGCACAGTTTTCGGCTATGGCCATAACGCAGACAGCGAGTGCACTGCACCAGTGGCGATTGGTCCAGCACCCGCACCCGCTGCAGGTCGATGTGCACGCGACCCGCCATCGTCAGCCTCTGCCACACCGTAGGGGACACCTGCAGGATGATGTGGCACATGTGGGGGTTCCTCGTCTTGCGACGGTACTTCACCCCCAGCCTCTGATCCTCCGCTGGTATATCCCCGATCAGGTGCGCGTTCTGACGCTGCAGGGCTTCCGTGACCTCCACATCCGTGTGGCAGGAGAGGACGTCCTTGATGACGATTAAGGGATCTTTGTTTTTTACCTCTTCTACCACTAGGCTCCCCGCTTTCCTTATTCTGTCCGTCACCTTGGTCAGCTCCTCCCTAGTTTTGAACCCCACGACCACCTTTTGGTCCCTCGCCTTGCGCAGTCGCTCCACCCTAGTGCCTTCGTTTCTGGCATCGACCGCCGTCCTGAGCTTCTCAATGACCTCTTCACCGGTGTCCTGTTCGTTGACAGATGATACTACCACCGAGTGAAGAGGCCCTTGGATGTGCTGCTTCAGGCCGGCGGCCATTTCCGCGAAGGTGGGACTTTGACCTGCGACGTAGCGTGGGGCCTGTTGTAGACGCTCCGACAGAGCCCGTGTGTGCTGTTTGCAGTCCTCCAACGCCTGGTTATGCTGTTGGAGGTTCGCCATCAGCTGCTTCATGAGCTCTGTCGGTTCGTCTGTGGTTGACCTTTGGTCCTCTCGGGCCTTTTCGGGTTCGGGGGTAGCGCTGGCTGGGGGCCTCGACTTCTCCGACTCCTTTACAATCTCGTAGAGCCGAGTGATGGCCCCCAAAACCTCCGTCTTTATTTCAGTTTTTAAGTTGCGGGAGTTGCCCAAGTGCAGCTTTGCTTTGTTTAGGCACGCTCTCGCCTCCGCCGTCAAGTTCGGGTACTTTGACTCTGGCTTTTTGCTGGGTACCGCCGGTCCCGCGGCATCCGCGGAGGCCCGCCGCGTCCCCAGAGATCCCGGGAGTTTTTGTGCAGCCGGTGGAGTTGCACCATGTTTTGGGTTGGCCGGGGACTTTGCCTTAGGCTCGATTTTCCCGGCCTCCCATTCCCCGATGCTGCGCCTCACACTCGACTGCGAAGTCCCGGCCTCCTCTGTAGACTGCGGCGAGCCCCCGAAGATGAGCGAGCTCGCGGTTTTCTTTGCCGGCGTGTGAAACATGGCGGTGGCCTTAGTGAAGGTGAGGTTCATAGGCCGTCAGAGGTCACTGGCAACTACTCCTCTGTGTCCCTGTAAAGGGGGGATCAGCAGGAGAACTTATTCTAAAATGCGAGCCCTCTAAGACAGGACTCTGTCAATAATTTAAAAAGTCAATAATATGCCTTCGGAGGCGCTGATGGTTTCAGAAACCGTTCCCCTTCCCAGCATCAACTATAAAAAGGTAACAATGTAACCAGAAGGGCGAAAAACGAAAATTAATTTTTGGCTAAAACTGTAAAGTTTACCTGCCCAGACACAAATGGGTGGGTGGGAGGGCAAATTTTTGAACTTCTATGTGAGCTAGGCGTGCGTGCGAGGTGTCAAAAGACGTGTCTCGGCGCGGGCCAGCTAACTGTGAGGTTTTTGGAATTTATGCAGAACAAAAATTTTGAAAAAAGCTGAAAATACGTGTTTTACGACCAAAAAGTATGAAGAAATTTGGAATAACACCGCCAAACGGGACTCGAGCTCGCGGGGCGCGCGCCGGAGTGCAGGTAAGGCAGGTAAGTATCTGTTAAAATTATAAGAAACGTAGTTTTTGCTGTAAATTTTGAGATAAAAATGTTTTAAAGAGGTTTTTTACTGAAATTTTTCTAAGTCAATAACCGGGAAATGTTTTTCGCGGATTTGTCAGTTTTTACGTGCGGGATAGTCGGACGGAGTCTAAAAACGATTAGTTTTGCTGAAAACAGCTTGTAAATGCGTCACCGGGATGCAAAGTTATTGAGGTATGTGTATTTTGTACTATCCCTTAGGTAGATTTTGTCTTATAGTGAAAAACCTTGTGCCAAAAAATTTTTGAACTTCTATGTGAGCTAGGCGTGCGTGCGAGGTGTCAAAAGACGTGTCTCGGCGCGGGCCAGCTAACTGTGAGGTTTTTGGAATTTATGCAGAACAAAAATTTTGAAAAAAGCTGAAAATACGTGTTTTACGACCAAAAAGTATGAAGAAATTTGGAATAACACCGCCAAACGGGACTCGAGCTCGCGGGGCGCGCGCCGGAGTGCAGGTAAGGCAGGTAAGTATCTGTTAAAATTATAAGAAACGTAGTTTTTGCTGTAAATTTTGAGATAAAAATGTTTTAAAGAGGTTTTTTACTGAAATTTTTCTAAGTCAATAACCGGGAAATGTTTTTCGCGGATTTGTCAGTTTTTACGTGCGGGATAGTCGGACGGAGTCTAAAAACGATTAGTTTTGCTGAAAACAGCTTGTAAATGCGTCACCGGGATGCAAAGTTATTGAGCGGTTAGGTTAGGTTAGGTTAGGTTAGGTTAGGTTAGGTTAGGTTAGGTTAGGTTAGGTTAGGTTAGGTTAGGTTAGGTTAGGTTAGGTTAGGTTAGGTTAGGTTAGGTTAGGTTAGGTTAGGTTAGGTTAGGTTAGGTTAGGTTAGGTTAGGTTAGGTTAGGTTAGGTTAGGTTAGGTTAGGTTAGGTTAGGTTAGGTTAGGTTAGGTTAGGTTAGGTTAGGTTAGGTTAGGTTAGGTTAGGTTAGGTTAGGTTAGGTTAGGTTAGGTTAGGTTAGGTTAGGTTAGGTTAGGTTAGGTTAGGTTAGGTTAGGTTAGGTTAGTTAGGTTAGGTTAGGTTAGGTTAGGTTAGGTTAGGTTAGGTTAGGTTAGGTTAGGTTAGGTTAGGTTAGGTTAGGTTAGGTTAGGTTAGGTTAGGTTAGGTTAGGTTAGGTTAGGTTAGGTTAGGTTAGGTTAGGTTAGGTTAGGTTAGGTTAGGTTAGGTTAGGTTAGGTTAGGTTAGGTTAGGTTAGGTTAGGTTAGGTTAGGTTAGGTTAGGTTAGGTTAGGTTAGGTTAGGTTAGGTTAGGTTAGGTTAGGTTAGGTTAGGTTAGGTTAGGTTAGGTTAGGTTAGGTTAGGTTAGGTTAGGTTAGGTTAGGTTAGGTTAGGTTAGGTTAGGTTAGGTTAGGTTAGGTTAGGTTAGGTTAGGTTAGGTTAGGTTAGGTTAGGTTAGGTTAGGTTAGGTTAGGTTAGGTTAGGTTAGGTTAGGTTAGGTTAGGTTAGGTTAGGTTAGGTTAGGTTAGGTTAGGTTAGGTTAGGTTAGGTTAGGTTAGGTTAGGTTAGGTT